>CM073555.1:10067782-15067782 GCA_037074615.1 Leucaena leucocephala | reverse complement strand
GAGCATGTCAGTAGCATCCTTGTCTATGTTTAATTTGGAAAGAGCAACAACCTACATGTAAAATGTTGTGGATCACTCAGGATACACACATTGCGCTTGCATTGTATCTTTAAGAGCAACATCTGGTTAATCACACATCATATGGTAAAGACTCCTCCGAGCATACACTGTTAGGGATAACATTGTTCCCACCTCGATGAACTACATATGAATATGCCATTGATGTTGCAAACACCTTAAAAACCATTTAATGCAACCCAAAACAATTATGTAGTCAATAGATACATGGGAGTAACACTCCATTGCATCATTAAAATCCTTGTCACGAAAAGCCAAGTCACTAAGCTTTCTTGCCTCCAACACATCCCTCGCAGTATTAATAGGCCAAATATCCTTATAGGTAAAACCACTTAAGTTTAGTCATAACCATGGATCATCGAATTCCGCACTAGCTCATTTTTCCTGGGTATAGCATTAAACAATGGATGGGACTATTTCTAGTTCACCAGCCTTCGTAAATCCTGAAACGATCATATTCCAGGAGTATTCATTCTTCTGGAGCATTATATCAAATAACTCCAAGGACTTGTGCTTGTGACCTAGCTTCATATAACCTTCAACCATTGTGCTCCAGGGAAACAATTTATCTGAGGCATATCCTCAAACAACTACTGTGCATCTACCATACTACCAAATCTAGAGTATAATTGAAGAAGGAGGTTCCAATTGTAAGTACATAATTCAGAATAACCCTCTTGAGAAAAACCAGGTGGAGTTGCTTCACTCGAGAAATTGAGTAATAGGTATTGCCGGAGTAAATTGCACATGTAAGAGCATGCAAATCAGGATTCATTTTCTAATTGTTCAGTCCGAGAAAAGATAAAACTGACCACAGTCAATGGATTCCTACTTCATAGTACATAGAAGTGCATGCAAAAGCAAGATGAACAAATACAACACTAAACAAGCTAGAGAGTTTGCAACTTCACTTCACATACATGGTTCAGCTTTACAATCACCACTTGATTTCTTTTAGCCTACATTTGTTTTGACCAATGTTATAGGTAAAAAAAGTTTGTTTGCATTGAGGAAACAACTTTAGGATGCGATAAGAATAGGAAAGAAAAAAGATTCAAAGAGTAAAAAAGATTCATTTTAAATTGTTGACACCACCAATAGAAATGCCCATAATCAAAATCCTTACATTTCATAAACAATAAACCCTCCTCATGCTCCCCTACCTCTATATTTTTCATAAAAGAACACTTTGGAAGCCATTCCCCATAACCCAAGGAGTAAATAATAAATAAAAAATTGATGAGAGACGAAAAAACAATAACAAAATAATAACCCAAAACAGGGCAGTTAGAAAAAAAATGAAACTTCTTACATACTTGTGCTCAATCACAACGATCTGATTTGACCCATCGCTACCTTAGGTTTATCTTCTCGGCCTTCCTTCAGCTTTCCCTTGCTAGCTCTTTTTG
Source organism: Leucaena leucocephala (assembly GCA_037074615.1). Lineage (NCBI taxonomy): Eukaryota > Viridiplantae > Streptophyta > Magnoliopsida > Fabales > Fabaceae > Leucaena > Leucaena leucocephala. The sequence goes on along the minus strand of CM073555.1, from coordinate 15,066,295 downwards.
GCTTCTTGGTCTAATTCCCCGATGACTAAGAGATAGAAAAAGAGTCATGGGCGGCTCGCTTAATAGAGGCACAGGTCACCCTAACAGATGGTTTGGTCTACTCAGACAGGCTTTTGTTTTCATTAATTCACAGGGGCAGTTTTATTTTTTCACGATTGGAAATAACTAATAGTAGGTCCCATGTGACTTCACAATAGTTTTGTTATTTTCTTGGACTTATTTGCAATTTAATTCCTTCCACCGGATCTAGATGCAATTCTCTCTCTTTTTTTTTAATTAGATTCGCAATAGATATTTAAAGGTATCTGAACGGAGAGTGTGAATTCGTTTCTGAAAGTGAATGGATTTGTTTGATGAAATTAATGATCTAAAAGAAATAATTTGATGGTTATATCACTAAACTGTCAAATTTATGCCAACATTTGACATTGAATAACTAAACTATCAAATGTTTGCGTGTAAATATATAATTTTTAGTCCCTTAAGTTTTATCTGAGTTTTAGTTCTTCAAATTTTAAATTGAACCATAGATTTTGATCTTATAATTTTCTTTTTGTTTAAAATATTAGTCCTTATAATTTAATAAAAATCTAGACCAATGGACTCTTGGGAACACGTGTGGGTATTAGAAGGGAAGAGGAAAGAAAGGTGCAAATATTATGGTAATACATTTGGAGCAATGCCTATGAAAGAGGGAACAATCTTGTGAGAACAAAAACATATCTTTTGAAAGAGGGAATTCTGCGAGGGTCAGTGTGGAGATTGACTTAAATAGAAAGCGTCGATCTCATTTTGTGATTAGAAAACGTATTTTCACCGTAGGATATGAAGCGTTCAAAATCATATGTTGTAAATGTGGAAGTTATAGTCATAAACAAGAGGAATTCCCCCTAAACAATCTTAACCAGGATTAAGAGTACAATCCAAATCATTGGAAAATACCTCACGGCAGGCGGAATTCCAATAAGAGGAGGAACAAACCTTATTCAATGTTCTTGGCGTCTCATGTAACGGAGGAGTTTTGTTTTTGGATGAAAACTCATACAACTTTTAAGCAAAAATTCAAAAGCATAGAAATGTCAAGCAAATAACAACAAAAGCATGGTGATAGAAGCAAGACAATAGGTAAAGATAAGAAAATGAGTCGAGCAAGTTGGTTTTTTATAAAGAGTAAGGGCTAGATCCCAATCAAAAGAATTTACCCTAATAGATAATTTAATCTCAAACACTCAGAAGTCACTAGGTTCCTCAAATGATACGGGAATGTAATATGTATGGAAGATTTTGAGAGACCTTTTTTTGCCAGAGAATCTACAATCTTATTCTTCTCTCTCAAAATGTATTTTAATTGCACCTCTCATGGCCTACTCATTAGTTACTTAATATGTACAAAAAGCAGGGGGCTAAGATGAGTGTTGTTCTCCTTTTCCATCATGTTAATAAGGAACTTTGAGTTTGACTCAAGGATGAACTTCTTGCAACCATGATCCAATGCAATTGGAGCCCTTTAAAAATAGCCCACTATTCTAACTCAACTGCACTACAAGATCCAATAAAATGTGTAAAACCTATCACCTAATTACCAGTAGAATCCCTTATTATACCACCACAACCCGTCATATGATGGGAAGCTGACATGGTACCATCAACATTTAACTTAAACCATCCTTTTGGTGGCAGAGTCCACTTTAAAATTTCATGAGATGATATTTTTTTATCCGCATAGTTTTCACTTGGATGAGCATAATGCTTCCAAACTTGCAAGATAACATGTTTTGGTTCAATAGGTTTCCCTTCACTAAAGTTAAAAACTATAGAGTTCCTCCAAAACTAAAGCTTTCAAATTGTAACTCCCCAAATAATATTCTATTTACTATCTACACTACTTAGTTCTTTCTTAAGATTTAAGGCAAACCAATATTTAAGAGAAGCAGCAAAAAAAAGAAGCAGTAGACCTTGGAAGAAGTAGTTTCTTCCATAGTTTCCTAGCCTGATCACAATATCTCAAAATATCAGGATATCCTCATCACCAGCATTATAACTTAGGCAAGTAGCAGAAGTTAAGGACCACTTACTCCTCCAGACATTAGTGGGAAGCTTATTATTGAAGGCCATCCACATAAACACTCCAACACACTCAACAACATGCCATTGTCTTTATATATGGAATTATAATGGTTCTCTATATTTTCTTCTATTAAATAATATCCACTTTTAATGGAGAACAATCCATTTGAAGTAGCATTCCAGAACATAATGTCAGAACCAGCATCAATCATAGGAGGAAAAACTGAGATTAAACGCTGGAAAACACTGCTTTCGACTATGTCTACCAACTTTTAAAAATCCCAAGACCCATACACCACCCAGTCAACTACGGAGCTTTCTTCTTCTCTTATGAGTGATCTAATGTAAAACTCTTTTATTTTCTTATTAGAAAATAACCAGAAGTCAGTGAATAATTTCACTATAAGTTTATCCCTAATGGTACATTTCATTCTTTTTGCAATCACCACTTATTGTTGTGACATAATTTCCACAAATAAGAATCACCCATAGCAGCATCTAGTAAGTTTTCTTCATTTCTTAGCATATACTTATGCAACAAGACGTCATCCCACAATCCCTTAGAACTAGACAAAAAATTCCAAACAATTTTTGCCCCGCAAGCCCGATTAAGTGAAGCTAACCTCTTCAAACCAAGTCCCCTGTACAGTTTTGGCTCGATCAACTGTTGCCAACTAATGGGGTGTAAGCATGTTACATGTGGCTCTTTCCCTAAATGAAATTCTTCTGCAATTTTTCCACTTTGTGACATACCTTAGTTGGAATTTTAGAGACCTGCATTGGGTACAAATGAATGGCACTAATCATTGACTTAGATAAGGTAATGCGCCCATCCATTGAAAGGGTATTTTCCTTCCATCAAGCCAACTTGACTTTAACTCGATCAAATGATGTAATGGAAAGTTTATGAAGATTTCCTCCTTCTAGTAATAGGAAATCCAAGGTACTTCCTGATATCAGCAGATATATTCATCCCGGTAATGTCTTTAATACTCCTTCTAGTCGCATGATTCACCCTTGGAGAAAGAAAACCGATGACTTGCACTTGCTAATCTTGGCTCTTGATGCCTTACAAAACTTGTCAAGGCATTCTATCATGCAATTTGTTTTTGGGATCGTAGCCACCCTAAAGAGAAGCAGTTCATTAGTAAACATGAGGTTGAAACATATGGCCCTCCTGAAGAAACAAGAATCGACCTCCAGTTACCATCATTCACAACATCATTAATAATGTGTGATAATTTATCCATACACAGCACAAATAGTAAAAGGGAGATCGAATCTCCCTGACGTAGACCTCTTGTAGGAGAAAAAAATTATGTTTCGGTACCATTCCATAATACATTGTAAGAAACTGAAGAAACACAAGTCATAATCGACTTCACAAAATTGAATTCAAACCTAGCTTCAAGAAGAACTTGTCTTAGAAAGTCCCATCTAAATCAATTTTAAAAGCCATCACACCTTTCCTTCATCTACATTTCTTCATCTGATACATAATTTCTTAGCCAACTATCAAATTATCTTGTATATGTCTTCCTTTAATGAAGCTTGCTTGAAAGGGGGAAATAATGTCATCCATAATGCTTCTCAATATAGCAGTAATGACTTTAGTGATACACTTGTAATGCACAGTACACAGGAAAATAGGTTTAAAATGATTCACCATCTCAGGTGTATCTCTTTTAGGAATCAAAGAGATGAAAGTTTTATTTGCCTCCTTCATCGAGTCTAGATTCTTGAAAGCATTTTTAACAAAAGAGTAAAGATCTTGACCCATCACATTCCAATTGGATTGATAAAAAATAGGACAAAATCCATCAGCTCCTGGTGCCTTATATGCGCCCATAGAGAACAAGGCAAATTTAATTTCCTCCTCTGAAGGAATGGTATCCAGCTGAGAAGTCACACAATCATCAATATTTGGAAAGGGAGTTCTCGTGGTTAGGATTAATGGGGGACCATCTTCTTACTGAAACAGGTTCTTGAAATACTCTACTACCATGCCTTTCAACGCCAACTCATCTGAAGGGAATTGGAAGACACGCAGCGGAAATTAACTTTAAAAATTTTTCCATTCCCAGCCAGGATCTACCGAATGTGTTTAAGTCAAGGAGAAAGAAGTGTTACCTTCGGTACTCGATCTTTGGTCGCGACCTCAGTGTCCACTAGTCGCGACTCCTCGCCTCTGGAACTTTCAGTCGCGACCTCCTCAGCTTCTAGTCGCGACCTGTCGCCTCTGGAGTTTGTAGTCACGACCTACTATGCTTCTAGTCGCGACCTGTCGCCTCTGGAGCTTTTAGTCGCGACCTCTTCAACTTCACGTCGCGACCCCGTCAGCTTCAAGTCGCGACCTGCCTCTTCTTTTCGGATTTCTGACGTTCAGATGCCCGTATGGTCGCGACCTCAGCGTGTTCTGGTCGCGACCTTGCTTCGTGTCTGGTCGTATAGTAGAAGTCGACAGCTCAGATCGGTTTCCTCTACCGGTATCCACACGAACAGCGTTCCAATCGCGAACGACGTGCTAGCGCCTCTTGTCCCTCTAGGGCTTTCTAGAGATTCCGTCCTCACCATCTCTATCTCGGCAGTTTCTTATGTGCAAACCTTTTGCACTCTCCCTGTCCCCTCTTCTCACGTCTGAATGTGTGTGTAGAGATGTCTTGTGTGTAGAACCCTAGCTCCTAATGTCAAATATATAGGAAGCTATCGGGCTTCTAATAGGGCCGGGCTTCAGAATTAATCTTATATTAATTCTGAATTAATACAATATCATATATTGCATAATTTAATAAGAAACTAATTAAATAAATATGGTTTATATTAAATCCGTCCCACAGATTTAATTCACCTATTTATTTAATTTAAGATAAGACAGAATTATATTTGATTTATTCTCATAAATCAAATTTGAGATATCTTATCAATTTGAATTTCAAATTCAAATAGATCATATCCATTTAAATTCAAATTCAAAAATGATAGAGATTTAATTTATCCTTATAAATTAAATCTTACAAATATCTCTTATATTATATATATAATATATATATAAACTAATTTATATATATATAAAATATATATCCACCCTAGATTATTCATTGAATCTAGACATCTCTTAGATTCAATGAATCTGGACATCATAGCTCGTATTGGGCTGTTTTGTGTGCGACCCTGTAGGCCCATATGAAGTTGGCAGTGGCCCAGTTACTATACTGACCCACAAGTCGTAAGCGGTCTCTAGCAAGGCATTACGACTACCCAAAACATATGAGGATCGATAAACGATGTAACCTTTCATACAACCATATCACGTCCCTTTTGTCACACGATATTTCGGTCAAGGATGAGGCATGGTGAACGTCATCCTCCTGTTCCTAACCGTTACTTTCTCGATCCCTGAGTAGTCTGAATATAGAAATGGAACTACCCTTCCATTCCAGTATGGCCATACATTTCTCAGACTCACTCATCGAGGGGCCCAGTAATATCTCTCTACGAATGTGAGGGACAAATTCCATCTTGACCATTCACATTCCTCCGCATGAAAAACCACTAAGCCCGAGCATAGCCTTTATGATCACTCGGTCAAAAGTGACTTTTGACTAGGTCAAAGCTGAGCGTTTGTCATGTAGGAATCCATGATGATCTCAGGTCAAAGGGCATAGTGACATGGCTTGTATATGAGAGAAGCTTATGACTTGACCCATGCAGCTCTCTCATAGCGGGTCGGTCCAACACCATGTACTCTTACATGTGCTTATGACTTTGATTTATATCTCTATATATCTTCAAAGTCATACTGGTCTTATTTCATCTCTGCTCCCGCATAGATGACCGACCAGGGACATTTAGGATAAGATCATGAGTTATCCAAGGATGGTCATCACAGTAAACATGCAAATAATGTGATAACCTGATACAATGATTGGCCCCTAGGGCACAATTTCCAACATCCTCCCACTTGCACTAGGAACAATCATTAATTTGTCTCAATCCTATTGACCTAACATGACGCTCATGTTTTGCCTGGACAAGTGGTTTAGAGGATCAGCATCATTGTCTTCTCCTGTTACCTTGCATATTTTTATATCACCTCTATCATTGATTTCTCTGATGAGATGATATCGCCTAAGTATATGCTTGGTCCTTTGATGTGACCAAGGCTCTTTGGCCTGTGCAATGTCACTACTATTGTCACAGAACAAAGTTATTGGATCTGAGATGGCCGATACCACCCCTAGTTCAGTAATGAACTTCCTGATCCAAACGGCCTCCTTAGCTGCATCAGATGCTGCTATATACTCGGCTTCCGTTGCAGAATCTGCTACAGTGCTCTGTTTAGAGCTCTTCCAGCTTATTGCTCCATTATTTAGGAGAAATATGTATCCAGATTGAGATTTCTGGTCATCCTGGTCAGTTTGGAAACTTGCATCTGTGTAACCAGTTACAGAGAGCTCGTCATCCAATCCACCATAGACCAAGAATAAGTCCTTAGTCCTTCTCAAGTACTTAAGGATATTCTTGACAGCAGTCCAATGGCCCTCACCGGGGTCCTGTTGATATCTGCTAGTCATACTTAAGGCAAACGAGACATCCGGTCGAGTACATAACATGGCGTACATGATAGATCCTATGGCCGAGGCATATGGAATCTTACTCATGCGACCTCGCTGATCTGGTGTACTAGGACACAAATCCTTGCTGAGGTGAATACCATGAGACATGGGTATGAAACCCCTTTTTGATTCCTGCATACTGAACCTATGCAGTATCTTGTCTATATATGTGCTCTGACTCAGTCCTAGAAGCCTTTTAGATCTATCTCTATAGATCCTAATTCCTAGGATGTAGGTGGCTTCACCCAAGTCTTTCATCGAGAAAGATTTTCCTAACCAAGACTTGACAATCTGCAAGGTAGGAATGTCATTCCCAATGAGTAGGATGTCATCGACATAGAGTACCAAAAACATAACTGTGCTCCCACTAACCTTTTTGTACACACAAGGTTCATCAATGTTTTGAAGAAATCCAAACTCTTTGACTACTTCATCAAAATGATGATTCCAACTCCGAGATGCTTGCTTCAGTCCATAAATGGACCTTTGAAGCTTGCACATCTTACCAGAGTCCTCAGAACGCACAAAACCTTCAGGTTATGTCATGTACACATCCTCAAGGAGCTTTCCATTAAGGAAGGCTGTCTTGACGTCCATCTGCCATATTTCATAGTCATAATATGCTGCAATGGCAAGGAGGATTCTGATTGATTTGGCCATTGCAACTGGGGAAAAGGTCTCATCATAGTCCACACCATGAGTTTGAGTAAATCCTTTTGCAACCAGTCGTGCCTTGAAGACATTTACATTGCCATCCATGTCGGTTTTCTCTTTAAAACCCACTTGCACCCGACGGTTTTTACACCTTCAGGCGGGTCGACTAAGGTCCATACCTTATTGTCGTACATGGATTGCATCTCAGACTTCATGGCATTAAGCCATTTTTCAGAGTTTGGTCCCACTATAGCTTCTTGATAGGTAGTGGGCTCATTATGCTCAATGAGCAACACATCACGACTATCAGAAATCAGAAATCCATATCTCTGAGGCTGAAGTCGTGCCCTATTAGATCGCCTTGGGCCTTGCGTGACTTGAGGAGTCTCAACAACTTCTTGTGAGTCTTCTCTACTTTCCATCTCTAGTTCTGTGGCGTCTTGTGGCTCTCGAACTTCTTCGAGGTGTACCTTGCTCCCAGTGGTTTTTTTAGAGATAAATTCTCGTTCTAGAAAGATACCATTTCTGACAACAAACACTTTGTTATCAGTGGGGTTGTAGACATAGTATCCCTTGGTTTCCTTAGGATATCCCACAAAAAGGCACTTTGAAGATTTGGGCGCTAACTTATCTGAGGCTTGTTGCTTAACATAGACCTCACATCCCCAAATCTTGAGAAAAGACAAACTAGGTTTCCTCCCAGTCCATATCTCATACGGAGTCTTTTCAACTGCCTTAGATGGAACACGATTCAGTGTGAACGCAGCTGTCTCTAGGGCGTGGCCCCAAAAGGATGGTGGAAGATCTGTTCGACTCATCATGGATCGAACCATATCCAATAGTGTTCGATTCCTCCGTTCAGAAACCCCATTCCATTGTGGTGTTCCTGGAGGAGTCAATTGTGAGACTATTCCACAATTCCTAAGATGATCGATAAACTCTTGGCTCAAATATTCACCACCTCGATCAGATGGAAGGGCTTTAATTGTTTTACCAAGCTGGTTTTGTACTTCATTTTGAAATATCTTGAACATTTCAAAAGATTCGGATTTATGTTTCATTAGATAGACGTAGCCATATCTACTGAAATCATCTATGAATGTAATGAAGTACGAATAACCTCTTCTGGCATTTGTATTCATCGGTCCACACACATCTGTATGTATGAGGCCCAACAAATCAGTGGCCCTCTCACTGTGCCCAGTGAAAGGCGACTTTGTCATCTTTCCTAACAAACAAGATTCGCAAGTATCATATGATTCAAAATCAAATGAGTTGAGAAATCCATCTTGATGGAGTTTAGAAATACATTTCTCATTTATGTGGCCTAGACGACAGTGCCAGAGGTACGTCGGATTCAAATCATTTGGTTTGATCCTTTTGGCGGTTATGTTATAGATATTTCCATGATTGGGTTGTTCCAAGTTTAATATGTAATGATCAACATGCAAATCACCATGAGCATAGAAAATATCATTACGATAAATAGAACATTTACCACTCCCAGAAATGGAAGTGTAACCTTCCTTATCCAAATAAGAAAGAGAAACAATGTTACTACTCAAAGCAGGAACATAATAGCAATTGTTCAAAACTAACAAAAGCCCAGTGGGCAGAACTAATTCATAAGTGCCTACAGCTAGAGCAGCAACCTTTGCTCTATTTCCAACTCGTAGGTCAACTTCGCCCTTCTTCAGCTTTCTACTGTCCTTTAGGCCCTGCACATTTGTACAAATGTGAGAACCACATGCAGTATCTAATACCCATGTAGTGGAAGTAGAGAGATGAATGTCTATAACATAAATACCAGAAGCGATAGCCCCGCTATCCTTCTTGTTCTTTTTCAGATCTTCAAGGTAGAGTTTGCAATTCCTCTTCCAATGACCCGGTTCATTGCAGAAGAAGCAAACTCCTTCCTTTGGAGGCTTTGCCTTCTTTGGTGCAGGCTTGGTTTCGGGCTTGCCTGACTCTTTGGTCTTACCAGATGAGCCGTGACCCTTCCCCTTACCCTTGCTTTTCTTTTTCATACCCTTTCCTTTCTGAACCATCAAAACAGTACTGGGCTTCTTCTTAACAGTCGGCTCAGCAGTTTTAAGCATCCCATGCAGTTCAGAAATAGATTTCTCCATGTTGTTCATGTTGTAGTTCATGACAAACTGGTCATAACTTTCCGGGAGTGAGTTCAAGATCAAATCTGTAGCTAACTCCTGGCTCATGGGAAATCCAAGCCTCTCAAGGTGATCTATGTACCCTTTCATCTTTAAGACATGAGTACTCACTGATGCACCTTCAGCCATCTTGCAGGAATGTAAGGCCTTAGTGGTCTCATACCTCTCTTGCCTTGCTTGTTGCTGGAACATTTCCTTAAGATGCACAATCATCTCATAAGCCTCCATGTGTTCCAGATCTCTTTGAAGCTCTAGAACCATAGTGGCAAGCATCAAGCATCCCACATCAACAGAGTCTTCCTTATGTTTCGCATAAGAATCTCTCTGAGCTCTAGGAGCATTGGCTGCTGGCTCCTCAGGAATGGGTTGATCTAGGACATATGCCTTTCTTTCCTGCTTGAGAACAATTCTCAAGTTCCTGAACCAGTCAAGAAAGTTTGTCCCATTGAGTTTGTCCTTCTCAAGGACAGATCGCAACGATAATGTAGCAGTATTACTAGTCGTCATGATTCTACAATTAAAATATGCAATTTAATTAGCAATCTCCCACTGAATAAAACAACCCTCAATGTAATAATTAGTGGGCTAAGATCCATATTTGGCTTAAACTTGAGTCCGCTTTGGCAGGACGCTCAACTTTAAGTTATTTAGGTAGGTAACAACTTTACCAATTACATCAAATGTAACTCTTAGATATTTATGGGATTCCATCATCATATGATCCGGCATGTTTTAATCCCATCTAATGCCTTGAGACCTAAAACCGTTTTGATAATCTCAATTAAGTCAAACAATAACAAACATAAGAGCAGCACCATTACTCTTGCTTATCTCCCCAAGATAACTCAAGTGCACCCACTTTGGTGGACCTACAGATGAGCGATCGAGGTTTTGACAAGTGTTCATTAATTGACGGCATATGACTTAAGATTTCTTTTAGAGGGTTTAATTAATTATCTGGTTTATAAGATGCATGTATCGCGGTTGTATCTCATACAAGTATTATGCATATAAAACATACATGCAGTGATCTAATCAAAAGATGCATAATCTTAAACGTGATACAATATGGCTCACCTATCCTAAGTTCCCTCAAGCCAATGAGAGGAGCTCTCTAATTAGAATAGGAAAAGTACATAAGGAAACCTCATTTTAACATTCGAGGGGAGTGAGATGAGAAGAGAATGTACAACGAGAGTCATTAGAGGAAGGCACGACACGCAGGCCGTATTTAGAAAAATTACAACACTTGTAATCTAGAGCCATATTGTTCACCATACCCAAACATTCAAGAATCAAAATCCATACTATTTGAAGGGCAATAAATGTTTCAAAACATTCATATATCAGGAAAGTCAATACATATTACGATTATGTTGCGCTACGATTAAATAGCCACGGCGGTCCCACTAGCCGGTTAGCGGGCGGGGTGTGGGGCAGCGCCCCAATAGAAATTTTTCTGATAAATAATCAAGAATCTTAATTCTTTTTCCTTAGACCCCATCAATATTAATTGATCAAATCAATTGATATACACCACCGATTTCAGTTTCCTTTTAGATTCCGTATATGTCATACATAAACAGATTCCATATATGTCATACATATCTCGCATGTTATCATATAATCACCTAAGAAGTCTAACATACATCACATGTATCAACAATCAAACCTAACTTAAACACAAAACGGCATGGCTCTGATACCACTGAAGGGAATTGGAAGACACGCAGCGGAAATTAACTTTAAAAATTTTTCCATTCCCAGCCAGGATCTACCGAATGTGTTTAAGTCAAGGAGAAAGAAGTGTTACCTTCGGTACTCGAGCTTTGGTCGCGACCTCAGTGTCCACTAGTCGCGACTCCTCGCCTCTGGAACTTTCAGTCGCGACCTCCTCAGCTTCTAGTCGCGACCTGTCGCCTCTGGAGTTTGTAGTCACGACCTACTATGCTTCTAGTCGCGACCTGTCGCCTCTGGAGCTTTTAGTCGCGACCTCTTCAACTTCACGTCGCGACCCCGTCAGCTTCAAGTCGCGACCTGCCTCTTCTTTTCAGATTTCTGACGTTCAGATGCCCGTATGGTCGCGACCTCAGCGTGTTCTGGTCGCGACCTTGCTTCGTGTCTGGTCGTATAGTAGAAGTCGACAGCTCAGATCGGCTTCCTCTACCGGTATCCACACGAACAGCGTTCCAATCGCGAACGACGTGCTAGCGCCTCTTGTCCCTCTAGGGCTTTCTAGAGATTCCGTCCTCACCATCTCTATCTCGGCAGTTTCTTATGTGCAAACCTTTTGCACTCTCCCTGTCCCCTCTTCTCACGTCTGAATGTGTGTGTAGAGATGTCTTGTGTGTAGAACCCTAGCTCCTAATGTCAAATATATAGGAAGCTATCGGGCTTCTAATAGGGCCGGGCTTCAGAATTAATCTTATATTAATTCTGAATTAATACAATATCATATATTGCATAATTTAATAAGAAACTAATTAAATAAATATGGTTTATATTAAATCCGTCCCACAGATTTAATTCACCTATTTATTTAATTTAAGATAAGACAGAATTATATTTGATTTATTCTCATAAATCAAATTTGAGATATCTTATCAATTTGAATTTCAAATTCAAATAGATCATATCCATTTAAATTCAAATTCAAAAATGATAGAGATTTAATTTATCCTTATAAATTAAATCTTACAAATATCTCTTATATTATATATATAATATATATATAAACTAATTTATATATATATAAAATATATATCCACCCTAGATTATTCATTGAATCTAGACATCTCTTAGATTCAATGAATCTGGACATCATAGCTCGTATTGGGCTGTTTTGTGTGCGACCCTGTAGGCCCATATGAAGTTGGCAGTGGCCCAGTTACTATACTGACCCACAAGTCGTAAGCGGTCTCTAGCAAGGCATTACGACTACCCAAAACATATGAGGATCGATAAACGATGTAACCTTTCATACAACCATATCACGTCCCTTTTGTCACACGATATTTCGGTCAAGGATGAGGCATGGTGAACGTCATCCTCCTGTTACTGACCGTTACTTTCTCGATCCCTGAGTAGTCTGAATATAGAAATGGAACTACCCTTCCATTCCAGTATGGCCATACATTTCTCAGACTCACTCATCGAGGGGCCCAGTAATATCTCTCTACGAATGTGAGGGACAAATTCCATCTTGACCATTCACATTCCTCCGCATGAAAAACCACTAAGCCCGAGCATAGCCTTTATGATCACTCGGTCAAAAGTGACTTTTGACTAGGTCAAAGCTGAGCGTTTGTCATGTAGGAATCCATGATGATCTCAGGTCAAAGGGCATAGTGACATGGCTTGTATATGAGAGAAGCTTATGACTTGACCCATGCAGCTCTCTCATAGCGGGTCGGTCCAACACCATGTACTCTTACATGTGCTTATGACTTTGATTTATATCTCTATATATCTTCAAAGTCATACTGGTCTTATTTCATCTCTGCTCCCGCATAGATGACCGACCAGGGACATTTAGGATAAGATCATGAGTTATCCAAGGATGGTCATCACAGTAAACATGCAAATAATGTGATAACCTGATACAATGATTGGCCCCTAGGGCACAATTTCCAACATCATCTTCAATCCATTCACCACCTTCTGATTTAATAGTAATAACTATGTTCCTCCTTCTCAAATTCATTTTCAAGTGATAATAACGGGTGTTCCTGTCACCTTCTGTGACCCAAGTTGTACGAGCTTTCTCGAACCATTTGATTTCCTCCCATCTTAAAAGGTCATCTAGCTCTTTTTGCAAATCCCTTTTCAGATTATAAAGAAATGATGAGTATGGATACGCAGAAGAGTTCTGAATACCACCAATTCTAGCCATAAGGAATTTCTTCTTTTTTTCAACGAACCCAAAAACACCCTTGTTCCAGACAGCAAGAGCATATTTCAAATTCTCTAAAGAATTATTAAAGCTATCACTCGCCTCCCAACCACTTTCTAGGAAACATTTGAATTGATCATGGGCAAGCCACATCGCCTCAAAACGAAAAGGTTTAATACTACCACACCTGTTATCACCAAGGAATTACAGAGAAATTGGGTTATTATCCGAGTATTGATTTTGAGGAAGTACCTTAATGAAGTATTATAGAAACATAGAAAGCATGTATACACTTGCCAAGGCTTTGTCAAGACATTCATACAACCGAGAAAAGCCATAACTTCATGGACCCTTCCATGTGTATTTAGGACCTTTAAACCCCATATCAGTGAGGCCACAATCATGTATATTGGGTTGAAACCAATTAATTCTTGCAAAGTTGCATCCAGCACCCCCAATTCGTTCTATAGGAAGCAAAATATCATTAAAATCACCCATCATTACCCACGACTTAGCAATCGTTGATGAGAGAATTTTAATTTTCTCCCACAACAATTGGCGAAGATTTGACTGAGGCACTACATAAACTGCCATAAAAAGAACTGAATTCTTCCCGAAAAATTGCACTCTAGGTGAAAAAATTGACAATCTTCTTCTATCAACTCCACTCGAATGGAATTGCTTCGCCAAACAGTAACCAATCCTCCTGATCTACTGACATTGGGGATAAATTTAATTGAATCAAAACCCAGCTTACTAAGCGATCTAAATCATTCTCCTCCTATCACATCTTGTTACAGACAAAATAATTAAACAAATCTTTTACCCATTGCACACCATTTGGAGGTTTCTAAGAAGGCCTTCATTGCAGGCCTTTCTTGTATTCCAATAAAGAAGGTTATCCATAAATATTAATTAAAGGTAGAAAGCTCAATTAAAGCCCATCATAGATCTGGGTCTCTAGTACAATAATGCTCCCATTACTCTCATGGACATTATAATTTCTCACCATTGAGTCAGAGAAGGCAAGCCTAAATTCAAGATCCCCTAGGTCCACTTCCTCAATTCCAATCCCCTCTTCATCTATCTGTATTGTTGGGTGATGGGCCTGGTCATAATCTATCATATCATTATCTTCAGGAAGCCCAAACCTATTTGGCGTCATCTTACCTACACATTAATTTCCCTCCTTATTTCCACCCTCATTTCTCTCCTCCGTTGTTATCATCATATTTTCACCACTGTTCACATCATTTCTCATCAAATCTCTTGTCCTTTTTTTCTTTCTTATCAGTACATTATCCTCTCTCAATTTATTAATTGCCAATGCTTCCTACAATCCTACTCCTTCGGTACCACTTTTCCCTATACTAAGTTTGTGTGCTCTTCCCTTCTTTCTACCATCAGTTGATTGTACCCTACTATTACCCTAGTGAACCAGTAGTAGCGGCACCTCCTGCACCTTTTCACTCTGTACATACTCTTATACCCCAGCGTCATTTGTTTATTTTGTCACATCAGCCAGCAAATCTTGATCCTCTGTTTTCTGGTCGAGAGGCTTCACCTTGGTTGTCCCTGGGTTTGCGTTACCGGTGAGATTTTTGGACTACACACCATTGCTCTATTCCTCCCAAATAATTACTATCATTACTCACATTCTTAACTTGATCAATTATTTTCTCATTACCAGCAGCCTTAGTGTTCTGTGTTTGATTTTCTTTTGTAGGACAGACATCACCTCGATGATTATAGAAATCACAGTGATTACATAACGAATGGAGACCCTCATATTCCAGATAATACTCTTGGCCATCTAGTGAGAAACCTGACATTAATTGCTTCCCCAAATCAACCAAAATACATATTCGAGCATAATGCCCTCTCAATTGACATGAAGTATTCAAGTCAACTTTGAGGGTCTATCCAATCCTATTACCAATAATCGTTAATGCCTAATATTCTAGTGGCATCCTCGACACTCTTACCCATACTGCCTCCTTGTTTATAGTTGCTTTTTCTGGTTGGAACTTAGCCTCCTAAGGTCTAACTGTTAAATAATGATCATAAATCATCCAAGGACCTCCTGTTAGAACATTAAAGTAATCCTATCTATTTGACAACTTAACCACATAAAAACCATGGCATATGTTAATGAGATTAATAACCCCTCGTTTAGCCCACAAAGCTTGCAATCTTGACTGTAGAGCCTTATACCCAATACTCCTATAAAGAAGTTTAACGATGATGGCCTTATCCAAGCTCTGAATAGACACTTCTTCATCTTCACAAAGAAAGTAAAAGTAGGAAAGTTCCTTAATGGATCCTCGGTTGTCTTAAACAAAGGGTCTTCCTTCTCCTGATCTATTACCTGTATAGAGTCTTCTGACATTGAGTCATCAGAAAGTGAGTTATCCTCCTCTTCAATGTCATCGTCAAATTGATCATTGTTTTATCAATACCCTTTAGTTTCTCAGCAAAACAAGTCTTCCCAACTTTGTATCCATTTTGTTATGTTCCCAATTTCGGCTATTGCTCTTGATAGGAGTTCCCCTCAACAAACTTATCCCTATTCTTAATCTTCTTTGCACTACGCACCAGTTGATCATCTTCCTCTAGAGATAGAGGAATCAAGGTTTTCTTTTTTGCAAAGAGAACTATCGCCATTGACATGAACCGGCCTTTTTAATGAGTCGAGCAAGTTGAGGAAAGAGAAAGGGTGTTGAGAGCGATGCCACTGTATGTTTGAAGACCCAAAACCAATGCTAGGCCAAGAGAAGGCCAAAAAAGGATCCAACTTACTTGGCCCAAAGTGGTGTCACCACTTTTAGAAAGAAAAAAATATCTCTAAAGTCCACCAAGTGGTGATTGGGTCGTTAATTGGTAATGGGTCTCTCTAGGCTCGGATCAAGTTAATGTAACAAAAGTGCCCTTGTACATGACAAACAACCTCAACAAAACCAATGGGAGTTGGTCTGAGTGGTAAGCGGCTCGCTATTGAGTTCGAGCCTTGGCGTATGTAGAAAATTTCCGTTAGAAGACTCACCCACCATAGCCAGGTGCACAACGCGGGTCGGATAAAGATGTAGTCAAGGCAAAGCTCCAGTGAACCGGGTGGGCAACAAAAAAAAAACAGAAAACCTCAACAAATGAATTTAAGAACTACCGACGAAAGTTAGTTCAAACAAAAGAGCTAATCCATAACGTGTCTATTGAGAGAGATATTTACATTTAGTACATGACAAACAAAAAAGAACAGGATCCCAACTTATATCAGGATCTAGAAGAACAATTTATTAATTCCCCATAAACACCACCCCGATCCTTCTAGGCCTCCACGCGAAGCAGATTTTGTGAAAATATAGGGATGAACACACTAAATAGCTTAAACTTGAGAAATTGAGTTAAACTTAAAGGATTGAGTTGTAACTAAATTTAAATTATAATGGATTAAATAGTTTATTTTTGCTACTTTATAAATATTGATAGTATTTTTTATACAATTTACTACATCTTACCATATTACTAGGTATCTAGTTTCGAGGTTCGTGGTTGCCCCTCCTAGTAGAAGTATCTCTTCTAAAAAACGAACTTGAGATCCACAAGATCTAACAAAATCTTACACTACTAAAGGTTAAATATTGATAATATTTTGCCATAGTATTTTGTTTTATTATAAGAATTTATTTATTTATTGAGATTTAAAATTCTAGAATTGAATATTGGAGATTAATAAGGACAAAACTGTGAAAGGTAGTTTGACAATATGGACACCATGAAAGTTTTATTGGATTCAATATCACCTGAAATTGTTAAAAAATAAGCAATATCACCTTTAACTATTAAAAATGACAACATAAATTTTTTAACATTTAATACAAGTTTGCTCATTTTTTTAACACATTGAATCCAATAAAACTTCCGAGTCAAAATCATTTTTAAACCTTGAAAACTGACAAGTATAACACGGAGTCTCATCACCTAACAGCAATCAATGTTAGCTTCCAAATGATTGGTATTAAAGTAATATTTGCTGCTCTCTGGGTATCAACTAATTCACGTTACAGGAATTATCTCAAAAATGTTACAAATTCAATACTAAAAATCAGTTTTATGCAACTGACTTAAAAAAAGTGAGGAGTTTTAAGTTAGTAGATAATGCCTAGAATTCTAAATTAAAACATGAGGTTGAGTTTAATTTGGAGATGACATTATAGAAATAAACTGTTAATTTTTTTCCTAGTTGTTGGAAAACAGCATTTGGGTCAAAATTGTCCCATTGTTAATTTCAGGGTATCTCCAAGGGCCTGTTTGGTACACGCAATTCATTTTTAAAAACCCCATAAAAAACAAACTCAGGCCCTATATGGTTATAGACATCCCCAAGGTTAATAGAATCATTCAGTGACTCTTAACAAAAAAAAAAGAATCGTTCAGTGACGGTCCCTAAAAAGGCATCAATAGTCTTAAAAGAGAGTAGGTCTTAAAGAGGCACCTGATGCGAAATTAGATTAAAAGAGAATTACTAGGCCAACAAACTGCTGGTTGATGTAATCAATCTTGTAAAGAACACAAGTTCAAATATGCACTTATTAAGAGAAATAAAAAATCCTTTACACTCTAAGCCTTGAAAAGGATTATGCCCTTTAAATCCAAAAAGCAATTACTAGAGGCTACCAAATGCAGAGAATTCCAGGAAAAAGTCAAGCTTGTCCCTGAACAGAATCATGAGAGAACACAATTTGTAGAGATTGAAAATGAAAAGCTCAATGCAACATTATCAATGGATCGAGGTGGGTGTAAATTGTAGTGGAGAAAACAGAAGAGGGCCAGAAGAATCTACAGGTGATCCTTCATTAATTTGTAAGGCTCATGTTTGGGAAATACAAATTCATTCTGAAGAAGTCAAGAAGCTCTACTTAGAGTCTCATAACTAGAGTGAACCTGGAAACAGCCATTCTGCTATCTTCAAAGAAACCTAGTCTAGAGGCACAATTCAAAATGCCAGATGGCTGATTAAGAATCAGAATCATTTTTTCAGAAGGATGGTTCATTTCATAAAAAGAGAACCAAAAGAGAAAAAAATCACTTTTGCTTGCAGTCAGCATTTACAATATTCAAGAATTATGATGTGAATCTAGGTTTAACCAAAGTCGCAGAATGTTACAAATCCTAGAGATCATGACATCCAGAATCTTGGACCTGACAGCTCTCGATCTGAAGCAGAACCTTGGTTGGCAAGCCTCTGGATGCGGGAAGAAAATTCTTCAGCCTGGAAAAATATTGATGAACTTTAGCTATTGCAGTGGAAAGCAAAGAACAAATTCAACAAAATGCGTACAACTTCAAAGCTGAATAAGCTCTTTTCTAAATAAAATAAAAATTCAAAGCTTTTTTAATAACAACCAAAGTTAACACACCAATAGATAGGGATTTCAGGGTGTAAATCATAAAGGGCCAACCATAAGAGGAATTTCGCAGTCAGCCCCATGCAAAGGGGCTGAAGATTGCTATTTAGAGGGGTCTTCTTTTTCACTCTTCCTTTGTTGGGCCTGTTTGGTAAGGCCGCAAACCGCGGTTTTAAAAGGGCTTTTGGCCCAAACCTCGGTTTGGAGAAATTTTAAAATAAACAGACTTATTTGTCCATAAGTGCTTTTGGACAAAACCATGGTTTAAAACCATAGTTTTGAATAAGCTATTTAAAATAGCTTTTTCAACAGTAAAAGCACTTATGGACTATCCAATTACTATCTTATCCCTACTTTTTCTTACACCCTCTCTCCTCTCTCCTACTTTTTCTTACACCCTCTCTCCTCTCTCCTACTTTTTCTTACACCCTCTCTCCTCTCTTCCCTCTCTCCTCTATCTTCTCTTTTCTCTAACTCCCCCCTCTCTCTTACTTTAAATCAAATCATACCCTTTTTGGTAATTTACCACCATAAAAAGTCATTCTAAAAATAACTATCCAAACACCTATTTATTCAAAACCACTTTTTTTCCATAAACTCTTCTCCAAAAGTCATTTTCCATTAGTTGTCCATAAGCCCTTTTTTTTCATAAGCCCTTTTTCAAAATCCTATCCAAACAAGCCCGTTATCTTTTCCTCTATTTTTCTTTTTCATTCTATTTCAGGAGTACTCCTTGAAACTCTACCATTGTATTCTAATTCTTAATAAACTCCTTTATATATTAACAACGGTATAAACTCAAGCAGGTAGGAAACCCTTTCACAAAAGTTGTTGAAATGGAAAAACTAATTCAGTTTATTTAATAGCAAAGCTCATATCACTATACTTCCTCACTAATAAAAACGAACTGTAGATACCCTTTTTTGGAGCCACCCACCGGCACCTCTAATTCAATTAACGAGGACCTAAGTACACATGGGGAATCCTCCCCTAAAAGCTAGCTACAGTGAAATGGAAGGATTAGCCCATTAACTTCAGTACTCTGTAGAATAACATATACTACTAAATGTTGGACAAAACATCTCAAACAATTTTGATATCCGTCCATTATTAAAAACTTAGTGAATTCCCATGATAGACATCCCTTGTAAGCATTTTTCACCTCCAAATAATTTTCACAAGGACGTTACAATATATTTAACTATAAACGATCATTTATCTGTCTTCAATAAAAAGCCAAACATTCTTGTTAGTAAGACAATAAAGCAATAGAATTTTAGGGGTCAACTTGAAGGTATCTTTACATGACTAATAATCCCAATTTCTTAGTGATTCGCACGTGAGAAAGGAAACATTAGACTTTACTTAGGGTACTGTGTGAAAGTAAAAAAAAAAACTGAGCCGCATGTATGAATGAATGTATGAGTTCCATTTGGAGCAGAGTCCAAATGAAGCATTGTTGATTTGGTAAGCAGATAAAGCAAACAATGGCAAATAATAAATTAAAATTAAAAATAAATGTAACAAAAGATGCAAACCTTTTCATCAATCCACACCAGTGAAGTTAGTTGATTGTTAAGGATTCGTACGACTGCATCTAATGGATTCATCCCATCAAGAGCATCAAGTTCTCCACCCTAACAAAATATTGTTGTAAGCATCATGTCTTAATGTTTTAGCGAAAGAGCATCAACTACAATGTTTACCTGGCTCGCATTAAGGGAATGAATAATTGACTTTATTTGCTCTGTCATCTGCTCCATTTCCCTCTCTATGAATTCAGCTTGCTCATACCTGCAAGAAGAAAAAAAGTTAAAAAGCCACAAGAGGATTCAATGCACCAGGTGACATAGGCAAAGGAGGGAAGGCAATAAGATCACCAATCTGATAAATTGCAAGAAAAATACGGCTTCACTTACATAAGCCCTTAAAGCTGTAACATGAATCCCCCAATTATTAAAGAACAGGTTCAGCACGCAAAGAAAGTTTGTCCAGAAACTATTAAAATTTTCTCAACTCAAAAAATAAATCTGAGGAAACCTTGCAATTCCTAGAACAATTTTTCATGTTGTTACAAGGACTATCGTACAAATTTAATCATGAACTAACTCAGCTCCGTAATTCAGATAACACCTGTGTACGTATTACAAACCCCTCAAGTACTAACTCATCAAAAACACATCTAGGCCCGATTTAAAGTAACCAGGCAGCACAACAAAAGTACAAAGCCTGTAAGATTAATTAGTACAATATAGATCAATTGTTTAGTACCACATGCATAAGTTTTCAGAATAATTACGCAAGGTAAAATTTGCATAACCCATGCAGACCAGCTTTAAAAGGAGTGATATTTTTTTTTATTACAAAAGGAGTGATATTTTAATGTGGTACTGAAAAAAATGGCAGTGCAAAGTTAAAATATATTGGACTCTGTAATTTCATTCAATAAGGTAAGGAAACAAAATTGAGAATTAAAACACCCACATCGCATCTCTTGTAGATGCAGCTTCATCATCAAGAAGCAAACCACGCTCATCCTTGTAAATACGCTCAGCTTCTTCCTCCATACTTTGCAAAGCCTTATCAACCTAAATAAATGAGCAACAAGAATGAGCACGTGTATAATTCACAAAGCACAGGTGTTCCACAGGCAACACCATTCAGAACAAAAAACATAAACAGGTACCATGTCGCACAATTGAACATACAGTCTACACACATACACACTTGCTATATCGAATAAAAATATTGGCAATAGAAGCATAGATACACTAAAAATGGCATCCTGTATCAGATGGATACTCCCTACAGGTATGCTTCTAGACTGTACGTAAGTATCAAAGCCTTTTCTTTTTGTTGGGTGCGTTTAGAACACATTTTGACACATAAAAAGAGCATCAAAACAAGCGAAAACAAAGTCATTCGCTAGATCTATGCTTTTCATCAGCGAGGGCACAGAAGAGGCAGCTTCAAAATCCCAAGTCCTTCCTTTTGAAATCACATTTGTAAACGACTGAAGCAAAGAGGAACATTGACATTCTGAAGCTTCAATGCCTCAATGCATGTTTCTTTTGTCAGCTTTGATGTTTCAAACTCTAAAGTATTGTCTGTTTGCTTCAATTCATTAATCCTTTGTGCAAATTATGCTTTGGTGATAGAGCTACTTCATTCAAGGTTCATCAATCTTCAGACTAGTACTATGACAAATTAGAAGTATTCTTTTATAATTTATGCTTTTATTTGTATCTTAGCATGGACATCATATTTATACCCGTAACTCTTTCCATGTCTGATAGATTAACCCGTATAGGTGATTCTTAGATGACTAAATTTCTCCATATTGGGTGTATGGCAATCTTGTCACTTTTTATTGGCATGCTTGTTTTCCAAAATGGCCTAGTGACTATCACAAGTTCATAAAACTATATATCATTAATAATTATTATTTAGAATTTGAAATTAGAGTTTGAGTTCATACACAATCTCACAGGAAAGTTTTACCAGATATAAGGAAGGAGACTGTCATAGCATTCATCAAAGAGATATTATCATATGATAAGGACAGTAGTACTCTCAATGGACATTGTCAAGTAAATACTTTTTTTGTAATGATAAAGTATAAGAACAAATTATATCTAAGACAGAAGCACGTTAAAAAGAATCTACCAACTACCTCTTGTTGATGAGTCTCTATCAACTCCAGCTGACGCTCCAAGTTTGCCTGTGTCTCAACTACTTTTGCCACTTCAATCTGAATTTAAAAACATTAGAATTAGAAATTAGTTACAAAATAAGACAGAAGACTCATAAAATAAATGTTAAATATATGCTGTTCTCATGTTTAGTACAGAAAGATCATATAAACGTAGAAATAACCTCAAGCTTTAACAGAACATCACGATTCTGCAAAATCCTGCGATCCCATTCAGCTATTGCATTTGCTTGTTTTCTGAATTTCCCAGTACGCTCTTGCAGCTCAGCATTCCACTCCTTGATGATCTAGAGAAGTCAAAGAATTGAGAACGAATGGAAATGTGTAGATAGAGAAAGAATTATTATTGTCCAAATCAGCAAGCAATGCTGTAGGAAGAAATATCCTTTTGTCAGTTTTTCCATCCATTGTCCTATTTGTTATTATAGAAGTGTACTTTTGAATGGTACATTTCCATCAATTGTTTTGGCCTAAGGCTCTTATGTGCAGTTAAATTTGTCCACGAGAAGTTTACGAAATCTTTGTGTTTTCAACCAAACCTTCTCATGTACTCAACAAGACTTTTAGAAACCGCACATTTCTTTGGCATCCTTGAAAGAAAAATGCCCAATCCAGTCTTGAGCAATAACAAAAAGTTGATTTTATGGGGCAAAGTGCATAAGAAGGAATCATCTCTCCCCTTTTAAGCAAAGCAGAAACAAGGAACCCACAGGAAAATAGAAGTAAAACATTATAACATAGGAAACATATAAAGGCATTACCTCCTCTACAGTCTTTCCTGTTATCTCTGATGGTAATTTTGGTGCAGCAGTTACTGAAGTGCTGACAGTTGATGTGGTTCTATTAGAAAAGTAGAAAACTAATAGTCAAAATCACATTCCAAATATTTATCTTGTGATAAATCAATAAATCCAACACATACAGCACAAAATCTTGAAGATAATAAAAACATGTTATGGTAATTTCACCAAGTGATGTTAAAATTGAACTTCAAGCTAAGGCCAAGTAGACACTAAGAATCTTAGGCTGAATATTGAAAAATAACTATTTTTTAACTAAAATACCAACAATGAATAATGTTTATTCTATGTCCCATTAATGTATCAATTCTTTACCGAAGATCAATTAATTTGATAAAACATTTAATCAACCATATTATTTCAGATATCTAAGAGAAAACGTAATTTTGCAATGCACAATGAAATGAAATAAAAAGGAAAATGAAATAGAAAAAGTAATTTTGTAGATCAGCTACATCTTTTGCGCACATAAAAGTAATAAAAAGGACGACCATTACTAAAATACGATAATAGAATGCAATAGATATTGCATATCTCATTTTTTTTATGTATCAAAAAAGGAATCCTTTTCCAAGATATCTACCAAACATGCTGTTGGTTTTGGAATTTGATAGTATGTTTCTAGCAGTGGATTAAACATGATTAAGTTTCATAATGGCTTTAGTGTGTGTTTGGATAGGATTTTAAAAAATGGCTTATGGACAGTTTATGGAAAAGGACTTTTAGAGAAGAGTTAATGGAAAAAAAGTGGTTTTGAATAAATAAGTGTTTGGATAGTTATTTTTAGAATGACTTTTTATATTGGTAAATTACCAAAAAAGGTATGATTTGATTAAAAGTAAGAGAGAGGAGAGAGGTAGAGAAAAGATAAGAGAGAGGAGAGAGGGTAGAGGAGAGAGGAGAGAGGGTAGAAAAGAGTGAGAACAGAAGAGAGAGAAGAGAGGAGAGGGGTAGAGATGAGAGAGGAGAGAGGGTGTAAGAAAAAGTAGGGGTAAGATAGTAATTGGATAGTCCATAAGAGAGAGGAGAGAGGGTGTAAGAAAAAGTAGGGGTAAGATAGTAATTGGATAGTCCATAAGCTCTTTTACTGTTCAAAAAGCTAGTTTTAATAGCTTATTCAAAACCATGGTTTTAAACCATAGTTTTGCCCAAAGCACTTATGGATAAATATGGCTATTTGTTTTAAAATTTCCCCAAACTAAGGTTTTGCTCAAAAGGGCTTTTAAAACCATGATTTGGGGTAAACCCAAACAGGCCCTTAATTATTTAACTAACTGGAGTTGAATTACCGGTCAAAAGTACATAGCTACTTTAAGTTTCATATTATATTTTTTAAAGGTGATAGACTTCTGACTCCTAATATGTATCACGATCTAACAACTATAATTTAACTTTAAATATTGAAGAAACTAATATGGGATAACCCAAAGAAAGGAACAAAACTGCACAGCACCAAAGCAAAATGCAAAATGTTTCAATAATCAGCTATGCAGTGCAACCCCACCTAGCCCCAGGATTAATTACACAAGGTAAGCAAAACCTAGAGCTCCTAGTTCAGAATCAGAATGTAATGACCAATTCAAAAAAGGACTAAGTACACAGGATATACAAAAGTGACAGCACCTGGTTTAAAAATTGAGAGATAAAACAATGAAAGAAGAAAAGTTGTTCTAATGCATACAAGTGCTGGTGAGCAACTTTGACTACCAATATGTTTTATTGTAAGAAACAGAACCAGAAAATCAGAGAGTAAAAAGTTACCGCAGATGCAGAGGAAAATGCTTTACCCACTACCCAGAATAAAGTATACATACCCACTAGTGGAAGCCACAACAATCGATGATGATGTCTGTCCGGCAGTAGTGCCAGAAAAAGAAGTTGCTGGAGCTGTAGAGGATGAAGTGGTAACCCCTACAGAATAAGTAGAGTGAAAAATGAGACATCAGGCTTAGGAATGTAACAATACATCTTGTTGCAATAGAGGTCAGCCAAAAAGAAACAAGTTTACAAGAACAAAGCTAAGCAATCTACTACAATGAAATTAAAAAAGGAAGCGCAGAGGCATACAAACTCTCAAAGTGATGAAACCCACTACTCAAATATATTATTCAAAGATATAAATCCAGGTAGAGTGTATGTCTAAGCAAGAATGGCTAAGAGTTTGTGGAAATAAGAGGAATAGGGACAAAACTCAGACATACACTCACTAGTTCTTAAGCTTTCGAGAGGCTAGGGTCTCTCCCCCACAAATACAAACCGTCTGCTTGCTTAAAGCCTTCCGAAACCTCACTCCCCAAAATATACAACTAATAGCCCTTATCTCTCAGTCACACACCTCACACAATTACTTAGCCTTGGCCCATTAAATAGGAACCCACTAGCCGCCACAGGTCCAACGCAAAGAAAATGGAATGTTAAAGTTGGCAGTAAGGAAATTAGAGTATACATGAAATGTATAACAGAAATTCATGTACAATGATTACTGAGCCTTGAATACTTTAACATTCCTGCTGCGTATCGGTAGGGTATTAGAGCATGCTTGGACAAGTTTACGGAGTTTGACCAATGCCATATCCATCTTGTCAACTAAAACATCATTCAAACCAATCAAGAGTTTCAAAAGTAACTAGTCATGACCTCGAACTTTTTCCAACTTTAAGTCCAATAAGTAAGCAGGCTTTCATTCAAAAGGAAGTGATAATAATAAATAAATCAATAAAAACCATTGTTGGATTCTTTCTTTCACAAATTAAACTTTTAGGCAAAGTTGTTCTCCCTTTTAGTATGAAGCAATCAAATGCTGGATGTGATGTGAAAGGCGTGAACATAAATAGCTCTCTTCTCTAGCATCCAATACTAATAATTTAATAATAAACCTTTCAATGGAAGATACCCCTACGCATACGTACAATATATCAATCCAATCTTTTATTCAATTAAGAAAAATATAAATCACAATATGATTTAAACAAACCCCTTGAAAC
This sequence comes from Leucaena leucocephala, assembly GCA_037074615.1. NCBI lineage: Eukaryota > Viridiplantae > Streptophyta > Magnoliopsida > Fabales > Fabaceae > Leucaena > Leucaena leucocephala. The sequence goes on along the minus strand of CM073555.1, from coordinate 15,039,997 downwards.
TGCTTTAGCAGCTCAAAAGCCCTGACATTGATCAGTCATTTTTTGGCAGCAAATTTTTACAGGGTAACCACTAGAAAGAGTGCAACCTCAGAAAATGTAAAACATGAACTGTTAAATAAGTCCGAGAGATAAAATCCAAAACAAAAGGGATACAACATGGGCAGTTTATGGCCTATATGGTACCAATTGTCAAATTAGACACCCAACAAAATTTTGGATTGGACAAAATTAACATCCAATGGGCCTACATAGGAAGATAGGAGGTCTAAAGAATTCAAAAAGAGTAAATTTCGAGATGCAGCCTCGCCAAGAGTCACAGGAGCAAGAAATTCTTCCCTAGAAAAAATAAATTAACCTTAAAAACAATAAAACGTATTATTTTGGATAGATTAGTCCTCTCAAAAGATAAAAAGGTACTTTCAAGCCATAAAATTAAGGAATTCATTTGATGAGCTTATCTAAAGCAAGAAGTCAGATTATATGAGATAAATACCCCTATTCCTGTTCTAGTTCTAGGACAAAAGATAGGAGATTTATCATATCACAAAGTAGTGATCTCCTATGAATTTATCAGATGATATGTGCTATTGGGTACTAAAAACTCACTCTTCTAATCTCCAAAAAGAGGGAATTTACTCAGATTTTCTCCGTAATAAAGCCTGAAAGCTTAGAAAACAGATCCTAGAGAAAAATGTTTGGAGAGAATTCTTGAGGGACATGCTAGAGAAATTCGCAGAAGAAGTTAAAGCAAAACTCGAATAAATCTTAAGAAAGGAGTTTGCTGGAGGATTTACATTCTGCAACCAATAAGCAAGCTTTTCAAGGATTCAAATGGCCCAATTCTGGTCGTTTCAAATTCTCGAGGTGGAATTACTCTCTAAGTTCCTAAAAAAACTTGATAGATAGTAGCAGAATGTACATCCATTTTTAAACAAATCTTTCCCAACCATACCTCAAGCGAATTTTCTCCCAACTTCCCTTTAGACTTGTTCGGTAAACTTGTTCCTCTGGGATCTGTTCAGATGTCTCCAGCAGTTTTTTTCCCGGACAAGTATACTGAAAAAGCTGACTCCTCATATGGACCTATTAATGTCTCTAAATTGATAGAACACTAGGCCAATGGCTTTTAGGCTTACCAAAAGCCCATGATTTGCAACTCTTTGTCTCTTTTTAGTCATTCAGCTTCTTCTTCTTCGTTTTTTTTTGTTGGGGGGGGGGTGTTGTGTTTAAGATTATGCTGTCAATGATCTATAAGACTAATACTTATGCCTCTTACCAATTAATTTTTCAGCCCTTGCATCAGTAAACCTTATTTCGTAACTTGTTTCAAATTTATGAATACCAACAGCAACAAAGTAGTAAGTTGTAACTTTGAAGTTCATAACTAAGTTGTTACGCACCACTGTTTGGAGAAAAATCATCAACACAAGTCTTATTACTAAATGCATGTTGTGAACACATTCTGAACTCCCAGTGAATCTTATCACTACCCATTGTTTGTCAAAATAAGTATCTCTCCTTCAAAAATTTCACAAAACTCCAAAGTACAAAAACCTTGCAAGAATTAACAAAGCAGTAGCAATGACCAAAAGAAACTTGCAAAATAAATTCTATTACAGTCATCAACCTTTTATCTGCACCATCTTGCATGTGTGCTGCCTAGTAAATTTTCACTCATCGACTTGAGTAGACTTATGAGATTGCAAAGTTACAATCAACAGATTTTAACTGTTCACATCACCGTAAATACAGAACAAATAATCTACTCTAACATACATGCCCTCAGCTATTCATGCTCACTTCCCCAATCTCTGGCGTCGAAGCATATTCTAAAAACATAGTTGTTGAGAAATACAAATATTCAAGCTGTAGATCCAACTTGAGGGGGAATGTTGAGATGCGCTAATTTAAAAATAATTATTAATTAATTAATATTATATTTTGTTAGTTATTTAATTAATTATCTAAAATTAATTTTGGATATTATTTAGGATTAAATTTGAATATTAAATTATCATATCTTAGAAGAATAAATTTGAGATATTAGGATTATGATAGATTTTAGATTTAACCTATTAGCTTATATTTTTGCCTATATAAAAATATATTTGTATTCTCATTCATTCAAAGGTTAATAATATTTTGAGGTTTTTTCCCTCTACTTTCAATCCTTCAAATCTCTACATGATATCAGAATAGGAATATTAAATCTTAATTAAGGTTTTGATGATGATGATGAAGAAGAAGAAAAAGGTCAAGCCTAAAGAGAAGGCACGTCTTCAAGTAAAGATCAGTTACATATGATAGAAGAGGGTAACTTGGATCTCTTTTCACAAAATTTTATAGGTTATGGGATTAGTTCATCCACCTCAAGTAAGGTTAGATTAGTGTATAAATCCAAGTGGGTTACGATGGAAGAAGGTAACTTGGGTTTCTTCCCACAAAATCTCATAGGTTATAGGATTAGTTAATCTACCTCAAATGAGGTTAGATTAGTACGTAAACTCAATTGGGTTACGATGGAAGAGGATAATTTGAGTCTCTTCCCACAAAATCTCATAGATTATGGAATTAGTTCATCTACATCAAGTGAAGTTAGATTAGTGTGTAAACCTAAATGAGTTACCATGATTATATGAGCAAGTTGCTCTATAATGGAAGAGGATAACTTGAGTCTCTTCTCACAAAATCTCATAGATTATGAGATTAGTTCATTTCCCTCAAAGTGAAGTTAAATTATTGTGTAAACCCAAGTCAGTTACCATGATTGTATGAGCATATTACTCTTGAATAATACATATGATTCTTCATCAAGTTCCTCTCTTGCAAATGTTTTTACCAGACATCCAACAATGATATTCTTCATCAAGTTCGTAACTTTGTCTTAAAATCTAAATTCAAGATTCAATCAATTTCAATTCAGTGATCACTACTAGTTTAAATATTCAAAATTTTAGTTCTTCTATAATAATACTACTCACATCCAAATTGTCTCCTAGTTTGAAGGAGAGTGTTGAAAAACACAAATATTCAAACTATATTGAAAGGGAGTGTTGAAATACGCTAATTTAAAATTAATTATTAATTAATTAATATTATATTTTATTAGTTATTTAATTATCTAAAATTAATTTTAGATATTATTTAGAATTAGATTTAAATATTAAATTATCATATCTTAGAAGAATAAATTTAAGATGTTAAGATTATGATAGATTCTAAATTTAGCCTATTAACTTATATTTTTACATATAAAAATTTATTCATATTCTCATCCATTCAAAGATTAATAATATTTTAAATTTTTTTTTTACTTTTAATCCTTCAAATCTCCATAACATCAAAATGAACTTTCAACAAGGATAGAAAAGGCTTCAAAAAATACAAATGAAGAAGAAAACAATAGAGTTTAGCAAAGGCCACACACGCTAGTTGCAAATAAATAACGCGATGGTCCCTAAATATAAGTAACAAAATATCTCAATAAAAAGATTTTAATTATCCAACTCACCAAATGCAGGTGCAGTGCTGCTTGACACTGCTGGTGTTGATGAGGCAGAAGTCGATGCCTTAGTTGAGAAAGAGAAGCCAGAAGTAGTACTTGCAACTCCAGCAGAAGCAGTACTGTTAGCGAGACTGAAACCTGTGAAAGCTCCTCCACTGCCTGAAGCTGCAGCAGGGGCGGCTGCCATTCCAGTAGTAGGAGTACTTGCAGAAGAAGTCACACCAAATGCAGGTGCAGAAGTAGATTGGGTTGTAGAACTAGAGGCTGGGGTTGAAACTGCAGTTGTGGTCGTGACTGTTGAAAATAGTGGAGCCGCAGAGGTCGCAAATGGAAACGAAGGTATCTTTGTGGCAGGTGTGCTAGAAATTGAGCTTCCTGAGGCTGCATTGCCAAACCCTGAAGAAGATTGAGCAGAAATGGAAGCGGGATTTCCAAATGAGAAGCTGGAAGTGCTGGCGGAGGAAGAGGAGGAAGACGGTGTCAGTGAAGGGGCTGCAGAAGTTACAGTGGAGGGCGTAGACGGCTTAGCAAATGCTAAAGAATTAGAGAAGGAAAAGCCTGGAGAAGAAGAAAACAGTGGAGCTGGGGTTGAACTTGAAGTAGAACCAGCAGAGAACGGGCTCGAGAGCGAAGGAGTGGTGGTGGTGGGAGCTAAAGATGAAGTAGAAGTACCAAACAAATTTGAAGCAGGAAATGCAGAGGAAAATGCTGTGGATGAAGAAGAAACCGACGAAGCTCCAAACAGGGAAGACCCAGAAGCTGCGATGGACGCAGATGAAACCGCACTCGCGCTGGTAGCTGATGCCCCAAACGGCGTCGCTCCAGGAGTCGTCCCTCCAAACAAGGGGGTACTTGAACTTGGTGCCGGAGATGCCCCAAACGGTGAGGAACCTGAACCGGCCCCCGCAGACGAAGATGAAGCGAATAAGGATGAGGTAGCACTCGAAGATGATGCAGATAACCCTAACAAAGACGGCGCCGATGAACCAAAAAGAGATGACCCGGAAGCCGCAGATGGAGCTGACCCGAAAAGGGACGATCCGGAGCTTGCCCCGAATGGGGAAGGAGAAGAAGATGGAGCAACAGAAGATGACCCAAATAGCGATGGAGTAGAACTCGATGAGGTGGATGCTGCCGAACTAAAATTTAACAATGAAGGCCCCGAAGAAGCAGCAGCAGAAGATGAAGTGCTAGATCCGAACCCGAATGAGGGAGCCGAAGCTGAGGCAGTGGCTGAAACAGCGAAAAGAGACGAGGATGAAGAAGAAGCAGAGGAAGAGGCGGAGTTGAATGGGAAAGAGAAAGAAGGTGCCAGAGAAGAAGAACTAGGGTTTGAGGAAGAGGAGGAGGAGACCAAAGGGGAAGGGGATGATCCAAATGAAAATCCGGTGGAAGCTGCGGATGACCCGAAAGTGGAAGGGGATGATCCAAATGAGAAAGGTGAAGCTGAAGATGATGAAGTGTTTGTGAACGAAAATGGAGATGAAGATTGGGAAGAAGCAGCAGCAGAGGATCCAAAGGAAAAACCCGACATTGTTGCGCACTAGGGCGCTCTCCGCACTCCGAGCCGGGGATTCTCAAAACCCAAACGATAGATTTTCAATTGCTTCCAAGGGTTTAAGCTCCAAACTGGCTTTGATTAAACCAAAAAAAAAAAAAAGATCTCCTAACTGGTTAGTCCAATCTATTTGCTAAAAAGCAAAAATTTTCAAGAGTAGGGTTTTGCACTTTTACTTGGGCTGTTCGTTTTCACTCTTTTATGAGGAAAAAAAATTATTTATTAAAAAACTAAAGCAAGTTTTTTAAAAAATATTAAAATCTAAAAAATTTATATTTCTAATTATTTAAAAAAATACTCTTGTGATCCTTAACATGGGACCTAGCCTTACAATAAGGACACTAACGGGAGTATAATATATTTTTCTTAAAATACTATAATCATTTTCTTTAACTTCTTTCATTCTCTTATTTGATTATTGTTGGGGAAGTATCAATAGGAGTAAATTTAAAAAAAAATTGATAAATAAAAAAATATATCTTATATTTATTATCAAAATTACTTGTTTAATTATGTCCTATATTAAGGACCGAAAGAGTATTTTGAATAACTTTTAAATAGAAATTGTTATAGATCAAAAGGAAAAGTAAAAGAAAATAAAGGTATTTAAAGGTATTCTAGTTATGACAAAAAATATTTAATAACATCACATTTCTTTTAACCATTCCAACCCTTCATATAATAGTAGATGGAAGAATTTTTTATAGAAATAGAAGTGGAATTAGGCTGAAAATTAGCTTTAAAATTTTGTTTAGTATGATGAAAATGAGTGTGGAATGGATGTATATTTTTTATAACTTGGGGATAAAATAGTCTAAAATATTTTTTTATGTCTTGGGAGAAGTTAAAGTTGTCAAAGAATTTTATAAATGGGGTAAAATAGTCCAAAAAATTTTACTTTCACTTCTATTATCTCAATTCCTAACTTTTATGATGGAACTGAAATTATCCAAAATGTTAGAAGTGAAAGTGACTTCCATCGTACCAAACAAAAGAAGTTGAAAATTTCAATTCCACTTTCCCACTCCTACTTCTCTCTAATCAAACATGACATTAATTGTTTGCACTTCTTCCTCTCCATTCACTATGATGTGGTCCTTGTTTCTCTATTTAATTTATGTTTGGAAACTCAATGTAAATAACTTTTTACAATTTTGGCAACAACACTTATCTTACATTACTTAGTTAAAATTATTATTAGAGTTCTAAATACACCTATCTAATTATCTTTTTCTACTAGTGAGATGTGAGAGTCAAAGAAAGTGATAGTGATGCCATCTTCTACGAGATTTGTGATAAGGAGGTAGGATAGTATGTGGAGACTAATGACAATTTTTCTTTTGGGGAGCTTGACAATGGAGGATAATCTATTTTTGATTTCTCCCTAACATATGATCTCAAAATTGTTAGCACTTGTTTTAAGAAGGAAATGAGCATTTAATCACAAATATAATTAGAGTCATAAGATTGCAGATTGACTTCATTTTAGTAATGAGTTTTGACATAAAGCTTTTGCTAAAATTGTGAATAGTGTGACCACCCAACATAAGGTCTTATTAAAAATTGTGATTAAAAATTGAGAATAGTATCATTTGGTTAAACATAAGGTCTTAAGCCCTACACTTATGCAGTAATACTAAAAATTGAGAATAGTATCATTTGGCTTAAAAAGGAGACTAAGAAAGCAGTGAGTAAAGCACATTCTAAAGCGTATGAGGAGTTTTATTAGGAGTTACAAAGGTTGGGGAACAAAATATTTACAATATTGCAAAGTATAAGGGGAGAAAATAAAGAAACTTTGACCAAATAAGATTTATAAAGGGTGAAGAAGACAAAGTTTTTGTTACTAATGGAAACATAAGGAAAAATAGTAGGGGCACTTTTACAAGTTCTTTAAGTGGATGTTCTGAGTTAGGACTTAGAGGACTTGTTAACTAGTAAATATGAACAAAATTTATTATTTTATCATAAGATTTGCATTGGATAGGCAAAGGCAACTCTTAAGAAAATGGACAATAATAAAGCTATTAAACATAATATCTTTATTGAAGTACGAAAATGTTTAGGTGAAGAGGGTTGTTGTGGTTAACTAAGCTCTTCAATGAGATCTTATATTCCCAGGCAATGTCTAACAAATGGAGAAAAAGTACTTTAGTTCCTATTTATAAAAATAAAGGAGATATTCGTAATTGTGTAAGATATAAAGCCATAAAACTTATGAGTCATACGGCCAAATTGAAGGAAAAAAGTGATTAAGTATAGGTTGAAGTTAGAGACTTGTATTTTGAGAACCAATTGGGATTTATGCCATAAAGATCCACAATAGAAGCAATTTTTTTACTAAGAAAATTAGTGAAAAAGTACTGGAGCAAATGAAGAGACTGACATATGCTTTTTTTTTTATTGACATTGAATAGTGCACAAACTATACAATTAAGGACCAAAATAATAACAAGAGCCCACCAAAATGATATGAATAAATATATAAAAATATGGGTTTATCAATCTTGGATTGAGGTATTCGAGGTTTATAATTCTACATTTATTGGAAGAAGGAAAATATACTTGAGGTATTTTTATAATATTGAAAAGAAATAAATGAATAAAAAAGAAATAATATTAAAAGGATATAAAGAAGTCCCACATTGAAAATGAGAAAGAAATAGATGGGACACAACTTATGGACAAGAAGTCTCACATCGACTAAAAGAGAATATTTGATGATCATACTGTATATTGTGTGCTAGTAGAAGATCGGAGGCCTCTTAGGGTTATGCATGTGAATTTGTGGATCCACAGTAACTATTTTGCTATATTAATAGTATTATTCAGTATTTTGTTTGTGTTATTAGCTTTGAGGTTATTTACTCGGGTTCAACACTTAGAGGCCCCTTTCAGAAGTTCAAAATTGATAACTATGATAGTGTTAGAAGGGTAATTTGGTATTTTCAATCATAGTTATTTGTTGATTAAAAAAAATCTTTTATAACCATGGTAGTGTTCATTTTGAAATCTTTGTAAAGATTTTTTCTACCATAGTTAACTCTTTTGAAATTAAGAAACTCATTTATAAACATGGTTAATTTGTAGACAATTATGGTAAAAATGATTTCAAATGATTAATTATTATTATTAGAAGGAGAAATTTTACAACAATATCATTATGTAACTAAGCATTATCCCACAATTAAGGAAGTACTTCTATCTTATGCCAACTCGCTTATACATTAAGTCAAGACATCACAATGCAAGAGTAATATCATATCATCATCTTTATTTCAACCAACAATCATGACAAACACACATATAACAATCAAGACATGTTAACATTAAGGTTGAGTAAATTTACTACCTTGATCCACTAACACTTTAATTCTTATCCTTGAGTTTAGTCCTTTCATCGACAAATGTCAAACCCTATTTCATCATGACAAAATGGAGCATATACATTAATAAACATCCTATTAACTATAGTTTAAATATAAACCTCATATACCCTTAATCTTTAATTTGATTTTTAGGATTTTGTTTCTACTAACTTACAAATTATTCCATCCAGTCATTCCTACATAATTTTTCATGTAAAATCCAAATATGAGCATGGATTCATGAACATCAAACTCCTTCCTTGTGTACTTCCCAAAGCCAAGACATGTCATTCATAAATTCTAAATTTATAATTTTGATTATAATGCTTTCCATACTCGTTTATTAGGTTTATCCTGCACTATTTTTCATTTTAAACACATTGTAAATATCAAAATCATCAAATTAAATTCTTAGGATAGAGATTCATGAGTGGTCGAGAGGCCTAGCTAAGTTCTCATTTAAGATAATTAAACAATCTTCATGCTATATTACTTAAACTAACCACTAATCCTTGTCTTGAACCTAAATTTAACATCAAAATCATATTCCCTTAAGTCTCGTACAATCTAGACTGCATGCATCCATAGAGATATCTCAATTTTTCAACCACCTAAATCATAATTTAACTAGCTAAAACATCTAGGAGATTGAAAATATAAACTAACATTTTATCCAAACTAATTACCCAAGATAGATAGCTTCTCCTTCTTTTAAAAGGTTGAGAAATCAAATTGCAAGAGGTTCCCTAGGCTGCCAAAATATGCAATAGTAAGAAGGAGAGGGTGGTATTTAAAAACCATGTGAAATCTATTTAACCTCCAAGATCTACCAAATTACAAAGTTTTTGTGTCAAAATTCTATGACTTTTTGTAACTTTTCCCACAAAAAATAATCCTAAATTAAATTAATTTCTCAAGTCAAAATCCTTACCATTCATACTGAAGCAAATGGTGCCATACTTGGTCCAATCAAAGGTTAGATTATTTCAGTGCACTTTATATTGGAATAAATTCCTATTTTACATTTCCAGTATTCTAAGCACTGTAATTAATTTTTATCTATCCCATAATAAATTCTTTACATTTTTCTCATCCAATTGAACCTCTCTTTATTGCCATCATATTTTTATTGATGGTAAAATAAAAAGGAAATAATTTAATTCATATTATCCAACCTTACTTAGGAATTAATTTCTAGAGCTTCTGAGTTAATAAAATATTTATATCTACTAAATTATCTCATATTAATTCTAGGAAAACCCCATAAATATTATTAGAATTTATTTACCCCTATATATTTATTTGAAATTTCTCCAAATAAAATCCCTAATTAGCTCAACTTGCATTTAAATTTCTCTAAAATTTAACTAGGGGTATTTTGGGAATAAAATCACTTGTACAATATCCTATAATTCCCAAATTATATTATTCCTATCTTTCTATAATTTTCTAAGGTCTCCTGATAGCTCAAATAATTGAATCTTATTAAATATTTTATATTTAGCCAAATATCTCAAAATTTCTTAAAAATTATTCTAGAAATATTTTCATCATATATCCCCTCAAATGGGTCTTAATATTTCATTTTTCTTTTTTTGAGTTTTTCTAGAATTTTCATACATTTTTTCAAAATTACCCCGATCGGCCCAAAACTTTCTAAAAATTACATTTATATCCCAGCTTTTACTTAACTTCATATGTTATGTCACAAATGTTAATACAACTTTTCTAGTCTTAAAAACATGGGATGTGACATTACGAAGATCAAATCTGTTACACTCTAATATTTTGATAATAACAATTAATTGAGAAAAAATTTTAAAATGAATCTTAACTGATATAAAGTATTTATCAATAACCTTATCAATAAGGAAGCTATTAGATAAGTTATTCGATAAATTAGAAAAAACTTTTTAAAGAAAAAAATTAATTTCTGAAATGCATTTATTGAAGACATATTCGATAAAGTCTCTTATCGATAAAGACTTTAATAAATCAATCTAAACTAAGCTTATGAAAATTCTGAGTCGTAGTTATAAACTAAAGTTATTCAAAGCCTTATTCGATAAGGGGATTTATCGAAGAAACCTTCAATAAGTATTTAACAGGCGTAGTCCTGTGAAAGAATTTTATTAAACTATCTATCGAAATATTGATCGAACAGAGTATTTACCAATAAGATATTTGATCAATAAATTCGAGCACCTTCAGATTTCAAAGACTCATTTATCGAAGGACTATTCGATAAGGGAATTTATTGAATAACTCTTCAATAAATAAGAGAAAATTCTGAGAATTTCAAAAGTATTGATAGATGATCTTCCACATAGTTTACTATCTGCTTTTGATGAAATATTACCTTATTTGTTTAACATGTTTTAAAAATTTAAAATTTGATCATTAAAAATATTTTTGAGATTTTCGATATCACTAAAGCTTTCATGTTGAAAATATTCTTATCAGTGATTTGATTACATTGCTTTCTTGTCAAATTGATCCTTGGAATCTTAAGTTACACATTTAGAAGATCAATTGGAAGAAAGAAATGATAAGATGCTTCAAAATAAAATCACTAGAGTTCTAATATTGATTAATGTTTTGATGATGATTCGATTGATTGAAATGATATTGAAGATGATTCGTTGCTCTTAATGTTATTAATTTGTTTGAATCATCCATCTATAATTGAGAGAGATTATTCATGAAAGATTCAAAGTGAAATTCATTGTGCTCTTATCTATAAAACTATTCAATCAGACCTTTTGTCGATGAGATCTTCGATAAGAAAGCTTAAATTGCATTACAACTATATATTTGATTGATAGTCCTGAGTTTGACGAGCTTATGAATTACTTTGACTTGATTAAATGATTAATCATTATGGATTCATAGCCTGATTATTCGCTAAATAATTATATGCTCATGACTTATTCTGATATGATAAATCATTCTTAGTCGAGCTTATGATATATGATCTTGTGATTTGCTCTGATAATGATCATATCAAGCTTATGATCTTGTGATTTGATTGATAAATGATCTTTTAATCATTTATTTCCAAGTATATTATTTGAGAAAAGGATTAAAAGATCAAAGAATAGAAAGTCTATTTGAAAGCTTGAAAAATTGTTCAACATTTATCGATAAGCTATTCAAAGAACTCATTTATCTAATAACATTTCGATAAATGATGTATTGTGAAATATATCAATAAGTCTGAAAGCATATGTTTGAAAGAATATTTTTTCAAAGAGTTTATCGATAAGGATATTAATCAAAGAACTATTTGATAAATCATGAACTATCTCTTTGCAATTTATTGAAGATTTATCGAACTCCTTTTCAATAAGGGTGATTATTGAAGAATTGGTTGATAAGTTTTAGACTGTGTAAAATACAATTCTTCATAAATTTATCGAAGACCTTTTGGATAAGAGTGTTCTTCGATAAGTCAAGCCATTTTGCGAAAAGTATTTTAAACCAGACTTTGACAGATCTTGATCTTTAATTCTAAATTATTTGGAAACAAGTACTATATGCTTATATTGATTATATATCTTCTCTAAAGCATGTTTTAAGATCATTTGCAGGTTAAAACAAAGATCAAACGAAGAGACTGATTAAAGAACAAAAAGTTAGATGCATACGCCAGCAATAACAGATATATTTTCCAACGACTATCTCAACGGATTTATGAAGAACCAATCTATAAAAGAAGCCAAAAGAGAAAAAGCTGAGATTAACGAGATAAGGAAGTAAGAAACGTGAGAAGAAACAAGAGATGCTTAACAATGCATTATGATCATATTTAGTAATTGTGTTCTGTCTCACTCTGTTTCTCATCTTATGAACAGAGCATGTTATGTTATTTGATAGAGAGAAACATATAGAGTCTGTACTTAAGTGCTTAGTATACTTTCTCTACACAGAGAGTGGTGTAAAGTCTTTAATCCTTTTTAGATATACTCAAAAATATGGGACTCTTGAGTGGATTAATACCTTACAGGTTGTAAGGGGGAGTGAGAGGGATTCTATCGTGGAATTAAATGGCTGAATTAATAAAATTATTTTTCATTGCAGAGGAGCAGATAAGAGTGCAACATTTTTATGTTGTATTGCATTTGGCTTTATATAAATGTATATGCATTGTAGGGGAGGGGTGTATGTCAAAAAAATTTATACAACAAAAATTATATTTTTAAAAGCACAGTAATAAACAAATTTTAGAAGGTAGGGGAGAAATGAAATTTAATCAAAAGTAATAATGCATGTTTGGTTAGAAAAATGTGCTTATGGTTTGGGCCCAAAAGCACCCAAACAACTATTAAATAGGCTATAATTTATTATGCATTATGATCATATTCATTGTGTTATGTTTATATTTCTCATCTTATGAACAGAGAGCATGTTTCATTATTTGAGAGAGAGAAACATATAGAGTCTATATTTAAGTGCTTAGCATAATTTATCTACATAAAGAGTGGTGTAAAGTCTTTAATCCTTTTCAGATATACTCAAGAGTGTTGGACTCTTGAGTGGATTAATACCTTACAGGTTGTAAGGGGGAGTGGGGAGGATTCTCACGGTTGTAACCTTATGGGTTGTAAGAGTGAGTGAGTGGAATCTCACGTTGATGTGCTAAGACGCCAAGAGCCTAGCTAATCTTAGAAGATAGTGGAATACTCAGAGGAGCTCTGGGGACTGGACGTAGGGTAAGTAGATTGGACCAAACTAGTATAAATTACAGTGTTCAACTTCTCATTCATCTACTTCCTTCATCTTACTACCATCGGTGATTCCTTCTGAACTCTACTCTTTGATTTTTTTTAATATTCCTAGAGTTTTCAACTTTTTAAAAATCACAACAATTCACCTCCTCTTGGGTGAAACATCCATTCCAACATTTGTATTAGAGCAGGTTACTTGTTTAAAAGATTTAACGATCTCAAGTATGAAGATCATTGTTGTATTTGAAGGTTCTGATTAAACCATTCCTCCTTTTCTGAAAGATATTGATTTTTATTTTTGGAAAGAACAAATTATTATGCTTTTAAAAACCATTGATTTTGATATGAGATATATTTTTACAAATGAGTTTGATTTCAAAATTAGAAAAGGTTGGACTGAGAAAGAAAAAAAATGTATTTCTTAAACATTAGAGCAATAAAAATTTTGTATAGTGCTTTGACTAAAAATGATTATGAGAAAAACAAATCTTGCTCTAATGCTAGAGATATTTTAGATAATCTTGACTTTATCTATGTTGCTAACGATTGTATTGAAGTGAATGTTTCTAATAGCATATGTGAACAAAAGATACCTGAGATTGAAGAAGGAGAAATCTCAAAACACTTCAATTAGTCTAAGGAAGATGAGTATCAAGGAAAGCACAACATACAGGAATCAAATGGAAATGAATTACTGCATGGAAGTCAAGATATATCAATGACAAATATTTCCAATTCTTATCGTGCATCTGTGAAAAATAATTTTGAGAAATTTCATAAACTTGTTTTTCAACCTATTTTTGATGATATTTCAAAAAGCAAAAATATTTTGCAATTTAAGGATATTACAAAGAAGCCTAATAGGAAGAAAGAAGTTATATACACCAGTATAGATTACTTCAACTCGACCAACACAATATTTACAAACAAACTCATAAAGTGCATCATCATATTATTTGCAATTATTGTGGTAGGTCACATTTCTCATACATGCTTTATAAGAAAAAAATTTAATGTGAGAAATTTAGTTTGGGTTCCTAAAGGACAAGTAAAGTCCAATTCTAACTCTCAAGGACCCAAGCATAAATGGGTACCAAAACGTCCTAGTACTCTAATTTTGCAGAATATATCCAAGAATGGACAGATTGATCCAAAGACGAAGAAAGTGCCTAAAAGAGCTACTCATATGAACAACAAGAAAATTCTTAAAGAACCTATTGCTGGAGTTACAAAGAACATCCATAAAGAGAAGCAATAGAGAAGAAGAGTGCCACGCATCTCAATGAAGGACTACTATATAGTACCATTATTCAATTATCTTAATAAGAACAAAAGAAATTGGATTCTGAAGCATCAAATAAAGTATAAGACTTTAAAGATAAAATTCCAAAACCTCAATATAGAATAACCAGTTACACCAAAGGATGCGGTCAATACAGCCAAAACTACACCCGTAACCCAAGTCAATTTGCGAGGTTTTTTAAAACCACCGGTGAGATACACACGAAATACGTGCAGGATCATCATTAGGACCATCATACTTGCCGACCATCGATGAACTGATCGGATTAACCAACCAAAGTTAGCTTCAGTCATTATATATTGAACAGAAGCAAAAGCCTCAGTAACGGTCGGACGATAGTAAAAAGTCATAGCAAACCCCATCACTACTTGGACTAAAAAACAAGTAAGTGTAATAGACGAGATGTATATGGGACTACTCTCAAAAGAGAGTAAAGTTGGATACCAGGAAAGAAAACCAGTTCAATTATTTTGTAGAAAATCTGTTTGGAAGGTTCATTTAGTGGCTACAAAGAAATAATTCAAATCTTGATGAAGATGAACTAATAAAACTTGAGTTTTGGTGCTGGAGAAATGCTCAACATCAATTCACCAGAATTAAGCTAGCTGCCACAAGGATAAGAAGAAATATGGTAAAATCTAAACTACCTTTATTATGCTTAAATGAATTATTTATGTGGGCAATGAATACTTGTCTCTTGTTGAACTCTATTAGCAATCAACTTCTCAATAAGGTAATTTCAAATTGCTAAATGAATTATAAAATGAATATGTACATGTTTTTCTATATTCATACTCTTAAATACATAATTTAAATTGTTTCATGAATTTCAACTCCTAGATTCACCTTGATTTATTAAAGTGCATATTCATGATTTGAAAGACAAAAGTAAATTTTATAGTAGAACTTCAAATATGTTCCGGTGTTTTAAATGCATACAAATGGTTTTGAAAATACTTACTTCTGAAATGAATAGGCATCAATATTAGAGATTCATATATTTGAATAGAAATTCCAAAAATACTCTAAATCCATTTGACTGAGTTATCTTTGACCTTAAATATGCTATCATGTGCTTGAACTCCTTTTCTTCCAATGTGCTAAACAATTCTTTGTACTAGCCTATTTATTCAGAATTATTCCAGAACATCAAAGCCTATGCTTCAAAATATTTATTTGCTGGAATATATGTACAACTCTATTATTTGGACTAAAGAGTTAATGTTATTCATTGTTCAATCATCAATTTGAAAGTTAGGTGAGCAAAGTCTTTGAAATCTTTATGTTATTGATATCCTATTTTATATGACTTTTGCTCTTAGAAAATTTCTAAACATGTTAACATTTGTGTTTAACATGTTATCCAATATGTTCTTATAAAGAGTAAATCTCTCTAATCTGATGACCTTCAATATTTTTCAAAGGTCTATATTTTTGAAAAATCACATTAAATTTGTTTTTCTTAACAAAGAAACATTATTCATCAAGATAGACTCATTCTAAAGAAGGAGAGTTTCGTATTTCTTATGTGCATATAATCTTATCAGCTCATCTCTACTCATCTGCACTCACTGAGAGTTTATATGTTTTGATGATGAGTTATCTTTATATGGTTTTACATAAAAATCATTATATTCAATATACTAGACCATACTAACCATTTTCTTAGAAAGAAATAAATTTTTTATCATCTATGACATGAGAATAAAGAAAAAATCTCAATGGATTACACGGTAGTATGATCCAATAGAGACAATGAGCACTAAAGTTGAAGAGTTCAATTGGCAACAAGTTGAAAGAATCATCATCATCCATGCTAATATAAAAGGTACTAAGGTGCTCAAATACAACCAAGAGAGGAAGGCAACAGAATTTCACGGATCAATTCATCAGATTGCCAAAACAAAATGAGCATTTTTAAACCCTCTCTCTTTTTAATTAAATACATCTGAAATGCTTTGATGATAATGCTTCCATGCTATATGTGTCTGTGTGTCATTGACAAAAATCTTCTTTGATGCATTTTTTAAAGTTTGAAGTTCATGTTTTCAAAATATCATATGAATTTGTGAAAGAAGTTATGAGTTTATCGAAAAAGTTATTGATAAATGTTCTTATTGATAAAGGCTTAGATAAAGCATGAGTTAAAAGTGAAAGTGTTTTATAGTCAATGAACTAAGTCATTTATTGAACATGTCTTTGATAAAACTAAAATATTTTTTTTTGAATTTGTGAAGTATTAGAAATTGGAATTTATCGAACATCTTATTGATAAAGGATCTTATCAATAAGCTAACTGATAAATTAATTTGTGTTGTAAAGTGTTCGGTGTTGTTTTCATCGATAAATTCTTCGATAAGAATACTTGTCCAAATGTTATTCGGTAAAGTTATGAAAAAGTGTTGAAATTTATCGAACCACTTATCGACAAATGTACTTATCGAAAAGCTATTTGATAAATTGAATATTTCTAAAGAAAATAATTGATATTTTTGATCGAATAACACTTTGATAAGATTATATATCCAAGAATTCTTTGATCAATATTATGTAGTTTTATTAAAGATTGTTATTTAGTGAAAATTTGACTATTACTGTTTAGTTCATCAAATTCCTCTTTGAATAATTATCATTTTCCCTGAACACATAAACTCAAATCTGAGTCTATACCCTCCAAACATTAAAATCATTTTCCCCAACATTCCCACAATAGATTATCCATTCATTACAATTACTATTCATCATCAACCTTACATAAAAATAGCGAGAACCAAAATACCCGAGGTTGTTCTGGAAAGGTCAAAGGGAAAGCAAAAGGCTGGTTCTTCAAGTTCCAAATTCAAGCCTAAAGTAAGAAAGAATAAGATCTCTCCAAGAGACCAAGTTACATCTACTCCAACAACTCAAGTTCAGGTTCTAATATAAGAGTCTCCAAGTCTAGTTAGACAGAGTGCACGGCAAGCTTTAAAAAGAAAAAGGCACCTTCTGTCTAAGGTATATGAGGAAACTGGATCCAAGCACACTAAGTCAGATGACCATCTAAATCAGGCTATTCATACTGCCATTAACCTGGGAACCCATCTGACAAGCTTTGAAAAGAAAAAGGCACCTTCTGTCTAAGGCATATGAGGAAACTGGATCCAAGCACACTAAGTCAGATGACAATCTAAATCAGGCTATTCATACTGCCATTAACCTGGGAACCTCTCCAACCTCTCTTGTTGCCCCATCTGATTAAAGAAGAAGAATATGTACCTCCTGAACCATCTCCCATATCACATACTTCTACTCCCTCATTCATGACTGCTCCGTCTAGTCGTACCCCTTTAGCATTACTCACTGGCAACTTAGACAAGGGAGTGGATAAAGCATATATAAGGCTAAATATACAGAAAGAGAGTTTTGCCCTTACTTGAAGTATCTCAAGTTTAATGATAAGGCTCAATTCGATCTCTCCAAACCCATGAAGTACTATGAGAACTGGTTAAGTATTAACCTATCCTGTTGTCCTAAAGTGGTAAGGAGGTTCTTTTGCAATGTGATAGTCTATGAGGAAGCCAATAAAGAAGGGGAGATAGTGACAAGTTATCTAACAACTCAATTAAGGGAAGAGGGATAAGACTGGACTCTAAGATCATCAATACCTTGTTAAAAGTGACAAAGCATGAAAAGAGTTCTGATTTGTCTTTGACAGATATTTACAAGATCCTTATGCTTAATGATAGTTTCTCTGGAGACCTCAAGTTTGTACCAAAAGAGATGTGTGATTATCATATGATAATCCACTACATATACTCAAGGAATATGGTCAATAAATCTTCAAGCTTTACATATATGACTTAGGAGGATTATGCCTTATTAGCCAGAATAATTAGTCAGGAGAAGATTAACATAGGGGCTCTAACTTATAGTGAGTTGAGAAATTTCTATCCAAAATCATCCCTATTCCCTATCCTTAGTTGGTCTCATTCTTCCTGCAATTTAATAATATTGATTATTTAGAAGGGAGAGAAGGAAGTGGAAATTCCCAGATTTGGAGCTGAACAAATAAACAGAATGAGGATTACCCTTCTTTTGGTTACTGGTGGAAAGAAAAGTCAGAAAGGAAAGCAAACAATGTAAACTGTTCATGCTCGTTCATCTGTAGAGCTAACCCATACTTTAACATCCCCTCCCTTTGCTCAAGCTACTATCCAACATTTGGTTCAGCAAGAGTTAAAGATTTTTTAGAGGAATATTATGACAAAGGTTAAGGAAAGCTCATAAGCCACTATCTAAAGCATATCTCAATTGATCAATGAGTTTAGTACCTTATTAAAGCTAGAATTGATATATGAGGTTAACAAAGGCAATGAGAAGTAGGGGTGTTCAAGATGCCCAATGCCCGGTATGCCCGCCCGGGCCCGAAAAAATAGATTTGTCCAGCTCAAAAAAATTAGCTCAAAATACAATTGGGCAAATTTGGGCCGGGCTAAGTGTTGGGCAGGGCAGGGCACCGGGCAAGGTATGTTGCCCTGCCCATTTTGGCCCTGCCCGATATATACATATTATTATTTTTTTAATTACTAATGGATAATTTGCTTTGTATAACGTGTTTGCCTTTCAGTCAGCCTTTGCCCTAATTCTGAGAGTTCAAATTCATATCTCCAGTTTAGATTCAGAGAGACAGAGTCAGAGCGTATTGCCGTTATCCATTTCCCTACCCTCCTACCAGTTTCCAGCACCCGTCGACCAGTTATCCGGCAACGACGTTGTCCATTCTTATCACCAGTGTTCAGATTGGCCATTTGCTGTCGGCATCCATTGTTGGTGCTCTGTTTCTGTCGACGTTCTTCGACAACTGCTTCTCATCCTGAAACCTTGCTGCTGAATAATAAAAAGGGTAATTTCTCACAAAGCTTCTCCTTCACACTATCATGTTCACTAGTTGACCTCTACTTTTGAAACTTGCTGCCATAAGATAGAGGTTTCTATTTTGATGGTTATTTCTGCTTGAAACAGGAAAGCAAAGATTTAGCCGGTCAGAATAATTTAGAGAGCTCCCATTATTCATGATTGATATTCTTTTGCTGATTCAATTGGCACCTAACCTAACTAGCGCCTGTATTTCTTTTTAATTTCTTGGACGACTTCATTCTTTTTGTGTGTGTTTGTTTTTTTATATACCAATAATCAGTAGTTGTATTGGTTCTGAGATATATGATTGTTTGCCACAGAATCTAAAGAACTTGCTAATTAGTTCTTAATATCTTATTTGGTTGTCATTGCTCTCTTAATGAAATCACCCAAATCATTATGCTTACTGCTCAGCATTAGTTAATATTGTGCATGAAGTTGTGATGCTCTGTTGCTCCCTTTCCATCTCAGCATGAAGTATGAAATATACAAAATCTAAAGATGTGTGAAGGGAACTATATATGCATTGGTCACTTAAGGATAACGAAACTACTTTTAGGATTTTTGCATCAAATCTACTATGGGGGAAGGAACTCTTAGTTTTAATGGTTTATTTGAATATTAAATGTTTATTTGAATATTCAATTAACTTTATATGTATGAACACTAGTTAGCCATTTCTTTTAATAGTAATTTTTTTCAATGAAGGTTATTTAATTTAACATATTCTTTGATATAAATGGACCATTCAAAGCGTTTAGAAGAAAGCAAGGAGCAATGGGAAGAGACAGATGAAGAAGTTAGTATTTTGGTTGGTGCTTATACAGCACTGTATATGTGTAAAGAGCCTATAAGTAAAAGTTAGTATTCAGGTTCACAATAGGTGAATGAAGTTTTAAATGGCATGGCCTTAAGGAAGGCAAGCGCGTAGGAATACATGAGAAGATAACAATCTTTTTATGGACGGTTGCACATATGGAAACTAGTAGTCAATCGAAAGAAAGTTTCAACATTCAAGCGAGACGATTACCATACATTTTCATGAGGTCTCATGAGTATGTTGTGGACTTGCAAGAGATAACATCAAACTAATGGGTCCTAAGTTAAGAAATATTCACAGCAAAATTAGTCAAGATATGCAATATTGACCATTTTTTAAAAATGCAATCGGAGCAATTGATAGCACACACGTTCCTTGCGTTGTCCCTGCAAAGAACAAGTAAAATATTTTTACAAGAAAGGATACACATCACAAAATGTAATGGCAGTTTGTGATTGGGACATGTGCTTCACTTTCACAAAATGTAATGGCAGTATGTGATTGGGACATGTGCTTCACCTTTGTCTTGGCTTGATGGGAAGGTAGTGCTCATGATGCTTGCATATTCAATCATGCATTGTCAACTCCTTCCATGTACTTCCCCTATCCATCTCAAGGTATTCCTATTATTGCTTCAATTATTTATGTTTCTCTTTCAACACAAATATTGACGTACTCATATTTTTTATTCAGGTAAATATTATTTAGTCGATGCTGGCTATCCAACACTGGACAGATATCTTGGTTCCTACAAATGTACGCGTTACCATGTGGGTATTTTTGTAGGATAGCTACTAGACAACCTAGCGCTAATGAACTTTTCAACTTTGTTCATTTAAGTTTAAGGTACACAATAGAAAGAACTTTTAGGGTATGGAAGAATAAGTTTATAATTGTATGTGAAATGCGTAGTTACGATTACCCAACACAAGTCAAGTCCGTTTGTGCAATGATGGCTATACATAATTTTATTAGAAGAACTTCTATTTTTTATCCTAATTTTGTGGAAGAAGAACAATACCTTAATGATTCACAATACGATGATGAAGATGAGCCTTTATAGTTACGCACTTTTATAGGATCTCCACGTACAATGGCTCATTTATGTGATCAAATTAGAGATAAAACTGTTGAGTATAAACAAGTTCAATAGTTATCTATTATATCTATACTTTCATTAGATCTTTGACTTGAGATTTCTATCGTTATTAAATTATATTATAATTTTACTTTATGCATATATATTTTAACTAATTTTACTTTCATTTTTAATTACTTAAAGTATATAAAATTAAATTTCTAATTTAGAATTTAAATATAAATTCTTAATTATTTAGTATTAATTACTCTAACAACATATATATATGTATGTATATTATTTATTATTTTAATATCAAACAGAAAATATAAATTTAAAATTACACTTTATGCAATTATCATTTTACCTCATATCCTTTCTAGTAATTTTACCTATAAAAAAAGTCATTCCGATAACAACCAACCAAACAGTTATTTTTTTAAAATCACTTTTCATACAAAAATTATTCTCTAGAATCACTTTAAAATCAATTTTTTCTAGAATATATTCTTCAAAAACTAAACCAAATAAACTCTAAGTGAGTGTTTATATACCCTCCAATACCATGGTTTTGGATAAAATGATCTAAACACCTCATATTTTCAAAATCAATTTTTCATGGAAACTAATAAACTATCAAAATACTATTTTTTCCCACAATTAATTTCTTACAAAAACCAATAAACTATCTAAATATTAATTTTTTCCCACAATCAATTTTTCATGAAAACCAATGAACTATCTAAACATTAATTTTTATCCACAATCTTTTTTTTTTTTACCAAAACCATGGTTTTGGTATAAGTTAGGGGAAATAACATCTAACTCTGTTTGGATTAGCTTTTGGAGAATAGATTTTTTAGGGAAGAATATATTTTGAGAAGAATAGATTTTATGGAAAATCTATTTTTATTGGTGTGTTTGGATTAGCTTTTGAAGAATAAGTTTTGCAAAAAAAAAAATTGATTGAAAAATTGATTGTTATAAGTGGTTCCCTATAACTTTTCCAAAACCATGGTTTTGGTAGAAAAATAAATTGTGAGAAAAAAATTTAGTGTTTGGATAGTTTATTAGTTTTCGTAAAAAATTGATTGGGAAAAATGTAGGGTGTGTAGATTATTTGATCTAAAACTAGGGTTTAGATTAAAAATATTTTTTCACAAAAATATATTTTACTCAAAGTCTATTCTTCTAAAATATATTCTATCTAAAATCTATTGTTCTAAAATATATTCTACCCAAAATATATTATTTTAAAGTTTTTTCTACCAGAATCTATTCTACCTAAAATTTATTCTTCTAAAATATATTATACCCAAATTCTATTCTTTATAATCTAATCCAAACACACCGTAAGTAGTTTACCAATACATGTAGTCACCCTTTGTTTTATATA
This sequence comes from Leucaena leucocephala, assembly GCA_037074615.1. Taxonomy (NCBI): domain Eukaryota; kingdom Viridiplantae; phylum Streptophyta; class Magnoliopsida; order Fabales; family Fabaceae; genus Leucaena; species Leucaena leucocephala. The sequence goes on along the minus strand of CM073555.1, from coordinate 15,017,346 downwards.
TTTTTTTGGTTACCTTTTGTTTATCATAATATGGTGTTGAATTAGTGAGTCAAATTAATTCCATTTATTGTTATGCATAACCATGGGATATTCTGACTGTAAACCATATGATTATTTTTTGTTCTATCATCACACCCAAAAATTATATATGTATATAATTTGAATATTATATTGTGCTTGTGATTTTATCTTGTTTACTTTTTTTCTTTAGCATGTCATGTTAAAATATTGGATTCACCTAATTTACTTTGCAATTATCAATGACCATGGGATACTCAAAAGAGAAAGTTTTGAATATTTTATTTGTCAACTTCACACAATATCATATTTTAAAAAAAGTAGCCGGAAATTTTGTGCAATGCCCGGGGAAATTTCATCTAGTTTACTTTCATAAACCTTTTCTCTCTGCTATTGAATTGATGATATAGATTATTTTCATGAAAGAAAGACATACAAATACCTTTTAAATATCTAAATTCTAATTTAAGTTTTCAAAAATGGTCTAATTACAGTGAAGTATTTGGAGACTATTATTCAAAATAATTATAACAAAATTTATGACAAAAAATAAGAAAAATCCAAATTGAAGCTTATAAAAAAACTATAATTTTAACAAACATTTGAAGCTTATATTTTGAACCATACGAGTAACGGTGCTTTGTTAGGCCTTTGATTTCTGACATGGGGAGAGTAGTGTTGAAATTCAAATTTTGATATTTTTGAGTTGGAATCCTAAAGTGAAAATTGAGACTTTTTCTTTTGTACAAAATTTTTTAAAAAGGAGTTGGGCTCATCCATAATCTAAGGGCAGGGCGAAATCTCCTTTCCTTCTAGGTGATACCAATGTCGGCAGGGCGAACTGTCAATTATCCTCAGACGTAAACCTATGTACTTAAGAGCTAGGATGTCTCCCCAAATACCGTAACTGAAACCACAACAAAGTGGTACTCCCTAAGGAGCGAACACATTCCAAATGGTCACATATTTCACCCTTTTACTAGTTAAACCCACGGATTATGAGTAAAATTGGGACTATTGATCAGAAGTTAATCAACGAGTTAGAAAGGGGCTAGTAGAAAATTCTTGTGTCAGTGGAGGTGACCAAAACATAGAGAAATCCATTGCTTCATCTTCTTTACTTCGTGACATAGAGGTGACATTTGTTAGTAGTGTAGCCTACAAGATTAAGATTATACAACAGGGTATGTACTTGTTCTTGACATTCCTTGATTTGTTCCATTATCTAATTGTTGTCTTTGTATTTATCTCCAAATGATATGGTGGAATGGCATTAAGAGGTAGGTACTTGTTCATAATCTCCTTGATTTGTTCCATTATTTTCCATGATATAATCTTTGTAAATAAAAATATTTGGAAAAAAAAATAATAAAGTTCCTTTTTTTATGAAAAATAAAATAAGATTTCAAAATATTTTTTTTCTTGCTAGGGCAGGGCACATCCAATGTAAATAATTAAGCTTTTTCCTATTTCTCTCCTTTTGTAAATAAATAATTTTCTCTAAGGCGATACAATCTTAAGTTTTAAGGTAGAAAAATCAATTTCATCTTATAAATATGAAGAAAACCTTGCAAAACTATTTTGTTTGTTTTAATACCAATTTTTGTACTCAATACTCTAAAAGAAGTCAATTTTCCTAACCCAAATCTATGTTGTTCTGAAAGCTTCATGAATCCGTGTTATGATAATTGAAAATCGAGTTTTGCTTCATAAATCAAATTAATTTGCATGGTTCTGCACTCAACAAAAATCGTGAGAACAAATTAAATCTTCCTCTTGTCCAAGTGAATAAGAAAAATTCTAGATCCACCAAAATAACTAAAGAAATATGTTGTAAAAAAACAAAAGTTGTGTATTTAAGGTCAATAAAATTTCATAATTATGTTTGAGACGATTTTCAACTCATAGTACATTTTGTTGGTATAAAGTCAAGCACATGTGATCTTCGGCCACCCACCCAATAGAAAGTTCATGAAATCAAATCCAAATCAATCAAAAAAAGCTCCAACATATAAAATAAGTTTTGATCTGCAGTTTCAATTGGTTTCAACTTAAGAAAATCTCAAAATACTAGATCTAGGTGTTTGGATAAAAAAAATTCTAAACTATAATTTTAGCTAAAAGCCCTTTTAAAATCATAGTTTTAATACTATCCAAACACCTACTTAAAGTTACCAATTATATGCACAAATAATTATAATGGCAAGATCACGATCTTGGCCCGTGTCCGCTCCCAATATTTTGAGCTTCCATGAAGTTGTTAGAGTTATTTATTGTTGTATCAAAAGAAGAAGACATGAGCATGAGACCTGACAATGGCTTGGGCTCTAATACGAGCTTGCATGCGATGCAATGTTTCCCCGGCTCACTTCCTCACTAAATAGCCTCTCACTAGTACTTGGAATTTCACGCATCTTTTCAAAGCTCTCAGTGCCTTTCTTGCATGTTTAGAAGCAAAAAAAGTTGTTTTTAAATTTTTGATCTAAAGAAATAGTTCCGTCTGAGAAGAGATAAGCAATTATATAATACTTATCAAGTAACCACTATATATGTTTGAATCCTAACGGCGGCCCATGTTTGGCGTCCAGCATGGCAGAACATAGTAGGTACCTCTGCCATCGCTAGTGAGCTTAACTACGGCCGCCACAGAGATTGCCGCGGCTGCAGTGGTTGTGGCCCTCTGCATTTTTATGAAGAACTATTGAAGCCAAGTAGTTTCTTCAAGCGACATGTTTAGTGGTATAGTGGTTGGATTGTGATATAAACTCTAACTTCTGGCTCAGAGCTTTTGGCTTTCTTTATCCCAAACAAGCTCTTCAAATATCCTATTTTCTCAGTGAAAGTGAAACAGATATAGAGTAGGGAGTAAAAAGCCCCAACCACGGCTTTTATTTATATAAAGACAAAGAGTCTCTCAACTTGCAGTTGCGTCTTTCCAATTTCCCTAATGTGTTGAAACTGGCTAGTTAAAGTTAAAAAAATTATTTTAAATGTTATAATTTGAGAGTATCGATCTAATTATTATCTAAATTGCCTCCATATCTTGTCCCTTTCGTACAATTCAAATAATAAAATACAGAGAACTTTGAAGAGTTGTAAAGTCAAATCCTCTTGTTTGGAGTAGAACAATGGTAGTTACGGTAAGGAGTAAGCATGTTACAATGGTGGTGAAGGTGAGTTGAACTAGGAAGCAAAGCGAAAATTTTCTTTTTAAATTGATTTATTAAAAAATAGAAAAAGGAAGAAAAAGACGCAAAGCAAAAAAAAATAAGATTTAAAATGTTCATATATTAGAGCAATGTTTTAAAAGTTGGACTAAACATCAAATTGGAGAGGCTAGCAAGTCATAGTTCAAACGGTCAAATTGGTTGGATTGTCTGGTTGAACCTATGATGTAATAATTAAATTAAAAATAATATTATATATATGTATGATGATATAAGCATAATTGATCCAAATTGATAAAGTTAATAAGTTCACAACATATATTCCAACAAAATAAAATAATTGAAAGTAGCACATTAACAAGTCAACCTAAGGCTACATAACCTACAAACATATTACATGAACATAATTTAAAATATTTAATGACTAATGTTTTAAATTATTATAATATTTTTTACTTATAAAAATAATCATCATATCATAATATAAATACTTCTGGATATAAATTTTTTAGATGTGTGCCAACAGATGTAGTCTTATCCCATAATTAATTGATCCTCTCTAATCAAATCTAACATTATAAATGAAACACCAAAAGTCTAAAACTGATTGCCTCTATGTTTTGAAAATTCATTTTGAATAAGAAAACAAATTTTAAACAATTAATATGTACAATTAAAATTTTAATAATGATTTCTAATGCCTATTCAATAGTCTATGAAAAGTAAGTATTAAAAACTGCAACGGTTACTAAATCGGTTGAGACAGTAGGTCAAAAGTTAGTGGGTTAGATTAGGGTTGACTCGGGGTTAGATCAGGGATGATTAAAAAATATAATGAAGATAACATGTAAAAAAAATATTTACATTTGATTATTAAAAGTATTTTAATAAAAATAATATTTTCCATCATAACAGTGTCCTTAATTGTTGTTTAATAGTTATTTTTAAGGCTTAGTGAAATGCATGTTACAAAATGAATCATACCAACAAAGTCACAGACTTGGTTTCATAAAGTAATGCCACTATGAGGCATTGCGCAAACCCAATGTCTCAAGATATTTGCATCGTTTAGGGTTTACCAAGACCACATACCAGAGAGCCAACTGTAGGTTAAACATGAAGCTAGTCCAAAGTTGATTAAAGGAGCTGACCAGAGGCAGCACATCAATTGCACATAAAAAACAAACCAAGAACAATCATATATAGTAAAACTAGCGATGAGTAGCTAAAGTTCACCATCGATTACCACAATACTAGCCATTCTATGGGGACTATAAGACATCATCTACGTTCCTTAATGATGCATGCCTTTATTGTAGCAACTAAAGGAGAAATTAAAATATGCCAGCTAGTAAACAAAATATATAAGTAGCCTAAAACTAACATGAATGGCCATGACACTACCCATTTTGTGGCTATCCTTTCCCCATAGCTTCAATTTACTGAGTTGTGAGTTTTTTTTGCCAAAAACTTGTGAAACCTCAGCAAAGAATTAAAACTAGAAGTTTCTATCAATAATCAAATTTTTAGATAGGTTGTTAACTAAAATGTCTCATTTAAAATGTCTAAATGTGTGACAAAAAAATAATTTCCATACATCTATTCTTTCTATCCTACTCCTTTGAATCATCATTGTTAATATATCTAATTCTGAAGCTGTCAAATTAGATTAATTCAATACTCATTTTCTCACACAAGTCATAACTTACCTTAAAATTTCAATTTTGGGATGTTACACCAAACCACCTCAAAGAAGACTAGGAAATAAGCCAAAAACTTGATAGGAATATTGTTGGGCTGATGAAGCCCTAGAAGCGAAGATAAAGAACTAATGATATTTTATTGAATCTAAAAAATAGAGATTACAACTACTCTCACAACAGTATGGTACATATATATATTACAAAAACCCCAAAAAATAATTAAAACTGTCCTAACTAATTGGGCCCAATGGGCTTATTATGTTTGTTCCTAAATCCATCACTCCCCCTCAAGTTGGGTGCTAAAAACATCAACAACTCCCAACTTGTTGAGAAATTTATTTTGCAAATCTCGTCCAACTGCCTTAGTCAATATATCCGCCTCTTGTTCTTCTGATCTTACATGATGCAGATCAATGAGTTGTCCTTGCAACTTTTCCTTAACGAAATGACAATCTACCTCAATATGTTTAGTTCTCTCATGAAACACAGGATTGTTGGCAATATGTATAGCTGACTTGCTATCATAATAGACCTTTACAGGACTTAAAATGTCTATACTTAATTCCTTCATTAATCCTACTACCCACACAATCTCTGACACAACCATCGCCAATGCTTGGTGTTCAGCCTCAGCAGATGACCTTGACACGGTGTTTTGCTTTTTAGTCTTCCACATAATAAGTGAATCCCCAAATTGCAACAAATATCCTGTCACCAATTTCCTTGTGGTTGCACTTGAAACCTAATCTGAATCATAGTAACAGCTGAGGAACTTGTCCCTATTTATACTTATCAAGATCCCCAAACTAGGCTTTTGTTTCAGATATCTCACTACTCCCTTTGCTGCAGCCATGTGTGCCTTCATTGGTGTCTAATATACTGGGTAAGAACCTGTACAGCAAAACATATGTCAGGACGAGTTGATGTCAAATATATTAACCTTCCTACTAATCTCCTATAACTCCTTGGATCTTTTAATAGGTCTGTATCTTTATCCTTTCCTTTTTCAAATGCTCTCAATTTTAAAGTTGGAGACATAGGAATGCCCAACAGTTTGCAGCCACTTAACCCTATATCTGCAAGCAAATCTAACACATATTTCCTTTGAGATAAAAGTATACCTTTCTTAGATCTAGCAATCTTAATTCCAAGGAAATATTTCATCAAACCTAAATCTCTTATTTTAAAAGCACTGTGCAGGTAATTTTTAACCTCTTTTATCCTATTTTCACAATTCCCAGTAACCAACAAATCATCAACAATAAGTATAATTATTATCACATCTGAAAAATGTTTAAAAAATAATGAGTAATCATTTTTATATTGAGTAAAACCTCCTGCAATTAATGATGATGTCAGTTTACAATTCCATTGTCTAGAAGCTTGTTTAAACCCATATAGTGATTTCTTTAATTTACAGACCATATTGTTGTGTTCAGGCTTAAACCCTTGTGGTATAGTCATATAAACTTCTTCTTCTAAACCTCCTTGCAAGAAAGCATTGTGAACATCCATGAGATATAAACTCCAGTCATTCATCACAGCCATTTTAAGAATTAATCTCACTGTTATCATTTTCACTACAGAAGAAAATGTCTCATGATAATCCACTCCTTCCTTCTGATTATACCCTTTAGCTACCAACTTGGCTTTAAATTTATCTATGTCACCATTTGATTTGTACTTAATCCGAAAGACCTACTTGCATCCTATAGGTTTCTTTCCTTTAGGCAATGAGACTATTTTCCATGTTTGATTATTTTTAAGGGCTTCCATCTCAATTCTCATTGCTCTTATCCATTCATCATTTCTTATAGCTTCTTCATAAGTTTTAGGTTCTGTCACTGAATCAATTTTGCATAAATAACATAAATGAGAAGGTGAAATATTTTGATAAGTCATATATTTCTTTATGGGATATAAGTAGGGGTTTTGATTACTTTCCTATAGATTAGTTCCCACCAAGTTAAACACATAGTCTTTAGACCAAATAGGTGGCTTTCTATCCCTATTCGACCTTAACCTGGACTGGGCAACAGAAGTATCACCATTTATTAAATTCTCCCCTATGTTGTTATTCTCTTGCTGCACTCCTTCTTCCCCTATAGGTTCTATGCTTATAGAGTTATCCTGCCTAATGAGTTCATCATCAAACAAAAATAATTCTCTTATTTCCTTACTCACTCCCCTTGATCCAAGGTTGCATTTTCTTTAAAAGGGAACTTGTCTTCTAGAAATGTAACATTCCTGCTTATCAACAGTGTTTTGTTTTTCAAATTGTATAGCAAATATCCCTTCTGATTATGAGGATAACCTAGAAATGCACATGGAACATATCTAGGTTGAAATTTATCTGCAGAGTTTAGATCAGTTGCATATGCCAATGACCCAAAAATTCTTAAATCGTCCAGATTAGGTTCTTTTCCATATACCTTTTCAAAAGGAGTTTTGTATTTCAATATTTTTGAGGGAATTCTATTTACCAAATGGGTGGCCATTTTTACACACTCCCCCTAGAACCTAATTGGCATCCTTGATTGAATCATAAGGCTTCTAGCTATTTGAATCAATGTCCTATGTTTTCTCTCTACGATACCATTTTGTTCAGGGGTGTATGGATAAGAGGTCTCGTGAATTATGCCATTTTGATTCAGACAGTCCCTTAAGGCGTGATTAGTAAACTCTGTTCCGTTGTCACTCCTTACCTTCTTTATCTTGACACCAAATTGAGTTAATATGTATGATACAAAGCTCTTTATACGATCAGGAACATCTGATTTATTTTTTAGCAAGAAGATCCATGTTGATCTTGAAAAATTATCTACAATAGTCAAGAAGTATTGATGTCCTTGGTGTGTGGGTGTCCTGTAGGGTCCCCACACATCCATATGCACCAATTCAAAACAACATTGACTTTTAATACAACTTGATGTGAAAGGGAATTTAGTCTGTTTCGATTGGATGCATATTTCACATGTTTTATTCATCATTGTACTTACATCACCTACAATGCTTAAATGCCTTAGTACAGAAATAGGGGCATGTCCAATTCTATCATGCAACAATTTTATATCAACACGTTTGTTTAACTTCCTATTCATCATAACATTAACAGAAGCAGGTGTTTTGACAAAATCTAGTACATATAGTTCTCCTATCAATCTACCAATCATCTTCTTCTTCTCCTTTCCATCCCGGAGATCCTACACCACACAGTAGTTAGGAAAGAACACTACTTTACATTTTTGTTCTCTAGTTAGTCTAGGTATTGAAATTAGATTAAATTTAAGTTCCCACGCATACAGCACATTGTCTAAGATTATCTCATTATTTAATTGTACTATCCCTATATGTGTCACCTTTATGCGTTCTCCGTTTGGGATTTTAATGTTATGAATGGGTCCATTGTTTACTCTATATTCAAAGAAAAGGTCTAAATTTCCTACCATATGGGTGGTGGCTCCTGAGTCTAAAATCCATTAGTTAGATGACTGCATAGAAATATTAAAGTTGATTAAACCTATACCAGTGAGTGCATGCACTGGCTCCTCCGTGTCCCTCTTCAGTAGCTCAAGCAATCTATCATATTGTTCCCTTGTGAAGGATAGTGTCACTGTCCTATTGTGCGTGATTGAGTTATTCTCCACATATTCTGAATCAGTTCCAAGCTGATTAGCAGAAGCATTCTGATTCTACTTTCCTTTATTCCCTTTGAAATCAGGTGGGTATCCTACCAGTTACCAACATGCATCCTTTATGTGTCCTTTCTTATGGCAGCGGGTGCATTCTGGTGGAGTTCCTCTTCCCTTACCCTTGCCGCAACCTTGCCCTCTAGATGCGGTTATTGCAATTCCTTCCGTTGGACTATTTTTAGAGGAATTTGTAATCCACTTTTGGGCTTCATCCTCTGTAACCATCGTGAAGGCCTGATTAATAGTAGGTAAGTGGCTTATCAACAGTATCTAGTTTCTTGCTTGTGCGAAGCAATCATTCAATCCCATTAGGAATTGAAGAAGCTTCTGTCGCTGCATCTTCTCACCATAAATCTTGGAGGTGCTATATTGGCAGGTGGGAATAGGAAACAGCGTGGATTCCTCTTCCCATAACTCCTTCAATTTTGTATAGTAGTTTGAGACAGATAGGGATTCCTGTCTGAACAAATTTATTTCCTGGTGAATAGAGAAAATCCGTGAACTCAAGACCTTGTCAAAGCGTTCTTGAAGGTCTCTCCACACCATACTTGCCTCATGGTAGAAGATGATGCTATTGCCGATCTCCTTGGAGACAGAGTTGAGCAGCCAGGCAAGCATGATAGTATTGCATTGCTCCCATTGCTCCTGTAATGCGTCTTCTTGATATTCTTTTCTGCAGGTCCCATCGACTAATCTGAGCTTCCATTTTTCCCTCAGCACAATTCGCATGGCACGGCTCCATATAGTGTATTTTTCGCTCCCGATGAGCACATATGGAATAATCGAGGTTCCTTGCGTGCCTGAGGGGTGGAGATACAGAGGATGGATGAAACTGATCCCAGATTCCCCGGTAACTTGTTTATCTCCCATGGATATGGTGTCTGCGTCTTGTATCTCTGGGTGTTTTAATCGGTGAAGCTTTATCGATTTGGTGGATCTATCTTGAATTTCTGCTTGGTTTGGTACGTCACTGACAGTGAACCAGTGTGGACCAGCAACGTCTTACCCAGTCGGTATTTCTTGAGTTTTAGGCTGGTGTTCTAACGGCTCAACCGTGAATGACCTAGTTCTTGAATTCTTATTGCCTTTCTACTGTTTATCTTTTGTCTTATAGGTATAGGTCTCGGATCTTGGTTGGCTCTGATGCCATGTTGGGCTGATTAAGCCCTAGAAGCGAAGACAAAGAACTAATGGTATACATATATATATAACAGAAAATCTAAAAACAATTAAAACTATCCTAACTAATTGGGCCCAATAGGCTTATTATGTTTATTCCTAAATCCATCAAATACATAAAGTCATAGATCTAGCAACGGAAGTGATGCCTTGCCTTTTAGAGAGAACTATCACTCTCCACCACCACCCCAAAAACTCCGGGTTTTTTTTCCTGGGCATAAGTGGCTATTAAACCGGGAACTTTTACGAGGTTCCAAATGAGGACCAACTATCCTTTCATGATTCAAACCCCAAGAGAAAAATTATTGAAACGCCTTCAAAGTTTTCATTATTAAAAAGAAGAATATGATTTACAAAATAATGCCCAACAAGTTACAAATAAAAAATTCAGCATCAAATCATTAAAATTGACAAAAATGATGTAAATCTTAGTTTTAGAAACCTTTTTGGGTAAAATTTAGGTTTAGAGAAATTTTAAAATAAAAAATTATATTTGTCCAAAAGGGTTTTTGGACCAAACTATAGTTTATAACTAAGGTTTTGGATAAGCTATTGAGACTAGTTTTTAGAACAATAAAAGAGCTTATGGACTATCCAATTACTATTTTACTCTTATTTTTTCTTACACCCTCTCTATCTCCTCTCTCTTATTTTTAATAAAATCATACCCTTTATGGTAATTTTTGAATTATAAAAGTCCTTCTGGTAATAACTATTTAAACACTTATTTATTTAGATTTTTTTTTCATAAGCTCTTTTTCAAAAACCATTTTCTAAAAACTGTCCAAATTTTTTTTTATAAGCCATTTTCTAAATTCTTATCCAAATATGTCCTATTACTATTTAATTTTTCATTCTTTTTGTTATGAAAAGAGGAATATGATTTGTAAATTAATTGCTAACAAGTTTTAAACTTGGAAAAATTAGTACTCCTTTAGTCCTTAATATAATATATATTTAATTAATTTGATTGGATTATTAAAGTTAGTTAAGTTAGTTAATATAACTTATTTTTTCTAAAATACCTAATCATTTTCCTCATTTCACTCTATTCCTCTTTTATTTGATTATTGTTAAGGAAGTATCAATAATTTAAAAAGAATTGATACATATAAAAAATATATTTTATATTTATGACTAAAATTAACTCTTTAATTTAGTTGTACATTAAAGACTATAGTATCAAATAGACCACTGGTTAAGTGGGAAGGACCTATAACTAGTCAGTATTTGTTGGTGATTGAATTTATAACTCTCACTATATTTTTTATAATAAAAAATGGACGACAAAAATATTTTTAAAATTTAAAGGACTTGAGGATTTACTGGCTTAACATGAGGTTTTTCAAATTTTAAGTCGAATAATAATAATTTTCTCCTTGATATGTATCCCAACATTCCAAAGAATAGGGTCCTCTCTCACTCCTCTGCCTCCGGAGGGTTCAGGAGGTTTTAGCTTACCACTTCCAAAGTACGGAGTAAACCCTGCACGCTGGCGACCATGCCACGCTTCTCGAGGTCATCCACACACCGGCTTCTCTATATTCTCTACAATTCCCCCACTAAGACGGCGCCTTCACCATCGGCCGCCGCCTCTCTCCTCGCCGGCACCTTCCACCTCCGCCATTTGTCCGCAGGAAACCTTGCGCGGGCCAAAGATGATAAGGAGCCATGGTGGAAGGAGTCAATGGAAAGGCTTCGTAACATTGGGATCTCGGCACATATTGACTCCGGCAAGACCACGCTGACGGAAAGAATTCTGTTCTACACAGGGCGAATCCACGAGATTCATGAAGTTAGAGGTAAAGATGGAGTGGGTGCCAAGATGGATTCTATGGATTTGGAGAGGGAGAAGGGTATTACTATTCAGTCGGCAGCTACCTATTGCTCTTGGAAAGACTATAAGGTACAACGGAATGACTGATTTGAGCTAGTGAGTTTGAAGTTACAGAACTTGAGAAGAATCTGACAAGTTGTTCTCTCCCTGTTAGCGCTTACTTAATATGAAGTTTGAGAACTGAAGTTTAATATATTCAGTACATTAAGTTAGCTCGAATAAGCCAATAGCGGAAATGATGAATGACAAATAGTTTCTGGGGTTAATTTGTTTTTTTTGGAAGGTGCAGGTGGTTTTCTAATTTGTGCACGTAAGAAGGATCTTAAATTTTGTTGGCTTATAGAGAAATTCAGGAATCAATAAAAAGGTTGAGAAAGCTTTGTCCTCTGACCTGTACGGGGATTTGGTTTTCAGTTAGCTTTACTGTCATTTACTGAATCATCATGCATATATAGACTCTGCGTGTGCGTACTTTGGATTAGGCGGTGGATTAGTATTCTCTGAGCCATCATCTCTTGCACTTGAAGGTTGGTTGATGACTTGCTAGGCAACAGCTTGCCATTGGGGAAATAGGTTCTTATGATTTATTACTATGCTGTTTTTGGTGGGACTTACTATTTAAACCGATTTAGAGACAAGGAACCAAAAAAAACAAATCCGTTGTTCCTTGAAATTGAATATGGAGATGGATAAGACTTGAGTGAAGTCCATTTGGTGTTTGCTATCTGACTCTCCAGTAAAACTACAGTATTGAGGACATTTTTTTTCAAGTTAGCAGCTTAATGTATCAAAATAAAGAAGGTTTGCAGCACATTGTTCACTCATTAGATAATACTATTCTATGTCATAATTATATTAAATAATCTCATAGAAACACCTAAGAACTGCTCTGATATTTTTTAAATTGACTAGAAATGCTTGTGATTTTCTTCTAAACTCAATTATCCACTGCTATATTCCTCCGATCTCTCAATCATTATTATTTTATAATTATTATAAAATATCTGTATTTTGGATGATGTGTCATTGCAGATTAACATAATTGATACCCCTGGTCACGTTGATTTCACCATTGAAGTTGAGAGGGCTTTGCGTGTTCTTGATGGTGCTATTCTTGTCCTATGTAGTGTTGGGGGGGTGCAAAGTCAGTCTATTACTGTTGATCGGCAAATGAGAAGATATGAAGTCCCAAGGCTTGCATTTATCAATAAACTAGATCGGATGGGAGCAGATCCTTGGAAAGTTTTGAATCAGGTGTAGTTGAACAAATGGATTATCAGATCAGATATGTTATAATTTTACTGATAAATTATTCTAGTGTTATTGAAGTCAGAAGGGAAATTTTTTAATTTGCAATCTGAAATTGGAAAACCTAAATGTTAAGCTGTTTTGATGCCAGAGTGGTCTTTTATAAAAGAAAAAAAGTCTCATAAGCTTTTCTCCATTTTAAATTGTAAGAGCCCAACTAAATTAAGATTTTGCCTTAATAGATTGTATGAAGCCAAAATTCTGCAATCAGTGGCCGTCAATAATGTGGTGAAGGCCTTTGGACCTTTTAGAACCATGTCATTTCAGTCTAATTTTTTTATTTTCTCATTCTTTGGGTCCATTTTTCACAAAGGAAATAAATCCTAGAATGATAGGAGTCATTTGCTTCAATTGCAACAATGACATGTTGACCAGCTTGGTTTTGCAGGCAAGGTTGAAACTTCGGCATCATAGTGCTGCAGTGCAAGTTCCAATAGGCTTGGAAGAAGATTTCAAGGGTCTCATTGATCTTGTGCAATTGAAGGCCTACTATTTTCATGGATCCAATGGGTCTGTTTTAAAAGCTACTGCATTTTATCCTGTTTTTGGTGTTTATCCTTTTTGACACTATTCTATGGCATACTTAAAATTTGCTTATTGCAGTGAAAAAGTTGTTGCGGAGGATTTACCTGCAGATATGGAGACCATGGTTGCAGAAAAAAGACGAGAGCTTATTGAAGCTGTGTCAGAAGTTGATGATAAACTTGCTGAAGCATTTCTAAATGATGAGCCCATATCATCTGCTGATCTTGAGGTGTGTGGATACCAAACTACTTTTGTGTTATGTGTAGTTTTTGTAGTATCATATCTTTTTAGATAGTTCCCTTTTTTTCCATGATTCATAGGCCTGTGAATTGAATTAGCAATTTACTTTCTTTTTAGAGCCTGTTTGACCTTGTAGTGAGAGAGAAAGGATGAATATTTTTTGTTAGAAAATATTTTTATATTTTCATTTTTTATGATGTAAAAATTCTTTTAAATGATAGAAGAATCTGTCTTTTTCTTTGTCATTTTTCTTTTTTCCTTTTTTTGCTGTGAGAGGAATAGGAAATTGTAGTTTCTCCTCAAGAGCAGAATCAGAAACAGAAATTAATTTTCTTTTGGACATAAAACCCTTACTCAATAGTTGCCAATATTTTCTAAACCTTAACCTTGTTCTAAGTTTGCCAACTTTTCTAATGTGACTGTAAAAAGTACTTTAGAACACTGTCTAAACTCTTCTGACATTGATAAAAGATCTTAACATTGAGTAAATTACATTAGCTTCCCAGGAGTTTTGCTAAAATCACACATACCTTCTATATTTTTAACATATATAACATTGTCCATTTTTAGCTTTGTTGACTAAAATATCCTCCATTAACCTGAAGATACAAATATGTGTTATTTCAAACTATACACAAATAAAAATAAAAATTCAATTTTTTTTTTCAAATATGCACAAATTAAACGGAAATTAAGATTTTGTCTTTCATAAAAAATTACAAAGAATGTATTTAGATTAATGGAGATTATTTTAGAACAAAAAAGTTGTCGTGAAAGTCTTTGCTTCAGAAGATGTTTGTGTATATTTTGAAATTAGAGAAGTTTGTATGTATCAATAAAACTCGAATGAGGACTGCAATTTCTTTTTTCCTTTTTTTTTGGTGACTTTTGTTACTTTGCATTTTGAGTAGATTCTTTTTTATTTTTAAAGCTATTTCACAATCAGCCATAATTGAAAGCATGGCCAAACAGGAATGGAGAGTTGTCAAAGCTAGATTCCAGTTGAAGTCGTCCTCTTTGTTGCTTTTCCTTTAGGTAGAAGTCACAGACAGGTTTTCATGCTGCCTTTAAATGAATTTCTGCACTTAGTATAAGTAAAACAAAAACAAGCCTTATCGTCTTAATAGGTGGGATTGGCTACATGGATTGCATGGTGCCATTGTATTCTATCAACAACTTTCTTTGTATAAGTGCTTTACCAAATATTTCTATATGCCAGAAGTTTGCCCTTTCTTCCTATTTTATATTGCTAAAGTTAGTTCATCTTTTTTTGAGTAGGAAGCAATTCGTAGAGCCACTGTAGCACGGAAATTTATACCAGTATTCATGGGCAGTGCCTTTAAAAACAAGGTAACTGTTAAATAACTTAACTTCAAGTGTGTATCTTTTCTATTTGTATACCTACTATTTTACATATTGCACATCTATGTGTTTTTTAATTTCTGTGGTTGATACAAATTTTTCACTAATGCTTTAATTTAAATTGAAGAGTATGATATAAATTTGTTTGTGCCTTTCTAGGATTTTAATTTTGAAATTGGATTTATTCATAATGTATTTGCCAGAGGTTTTCAGTTTAATATTTTGTCAGATGCTGTAGAAATTTTACTTAGAGACATAAAACAACCATATCATGTCACTAGTGTCACAATAAGAGAATCTGTTATTTTTACGTTTATTTTTTTAGCCATTGGGCTGACTGTGCTTGATGCAAACTTCGTTTTTCATTCTTTTTTGTAATTGATGCTTCTAAGACTTGAAAGTTGTCTTCCCTGTCCCTCTGTTGTCAGCTTGGAAGAGAGATGCAATAGTTTGCCAAGTATTAAACTAGGATAACTAGAACAATCTTGGCCCTATGTTAGTGCGATTGGAATAGGAAATCTAACCTAAGAACAATATTGAATAACATTCAAAATTCTCATTCTTAAATTCAATAAGAGATTAAAACCCTGGAATGACAAGCTTTGTAGAAGACTCAACAAAGAATTTATTTACAAGGGCATGCAATCTAATGTTATGCCCTTTTTGGTATAATTGATGGAAAATGAATCTTTTTCCATAGCACGCAAATCAAGATATGCAATATCTATTATTCCGTTTTTATCATTACTCTATAATACTTAGTTCTTCTTATTACTTTTCTACTTTAATGGCATAAAAGACATTTCACATTTACAAAATCTCGTTTTTCATTCCATTCCTTTTTCCGTCACATTCCATTCTGTGTACGAAACAAATTGTTAGGTTTCAACTCGTAAATTTGTAATATAATATCCCAAGATATAAATAGATGCATAATTACAATGAGAAATTGACTCTCCCTACGTTATCGGGAAACATGCCCATGACGACAGAAATAAGAGCATGATGAACTTGACTGACTCAACTGACTCTCCACTAATATAGTGGGATAAATGAAATAAATAATAATTAAATAAATAATTAACTGCTTGGACTTAGTCAGATTAATGCTTCCTCCTTGTGTCTCCTATGGTAAGTCATAGAACCCTATTAATACCTCCCCCTTCGAAATCCGCCTTGTCCTCAAGGTGGAAGTCAGAATCTAACTCCACAAATTGGTAAAGAAAAAGGGAAATCTTCATCAGAATATGAGTAAGAATCTTAACTCATAACTAACAAAGCCTAAGGAGAATCTCCAATGATAAATCAAATATTGAATTAATTTATGGATCCCTCGTCCCTCATCACAGTTTCTAGTGCCTCTATTATGGAAGCCCTATCGTCGACGACTTCTAGTAGTGAGAGGGAAGAGGAGTTGTAGCGGTAGCCTGGTCGGAAGGGGTCACCACACCTGAAGTAGAGCCCCTTGTCCTGACGTTGCTGTCAGGTTGGGTTCCATCCATTTTGCCGTGAAGGTCCCGACGCTGAAGAAGGAGCACTCGTGGAGAGAGATGTCGAGGATCCTCCATACGTGTGAGCCAAGTTGGGTTGGTGCTAGGGTGGGTAGGAACTGGTGTCAATGTACCAGTTTTGGCCCAGCAAGGAGTCAGGTTTGGACCCATGACTCGACTCGGCAGATTTCTCTATTTCTAGGGCCAAACTTGAAGCTTGGTAGACCGTCTTTGGTTTGTGTAGGCGTACCTCCATCCGTAGCTCATCCTTCAACCTATTCGGAAACATGCTGAGAAGCAATGATCCGGTCAATTAGTCACACAAGCTACTATCCTACCCCACTCCTGTCTGTACTCTACCACTGTACTTGTCTGTTTGATGCCGCAAAGGTGCTCGTCTGGATTCAGAAACTCTGGAGGTCCGTAGTGCTCGTTCAATGTGTTCACTAATTCCTCCCAGTAGAGCAGCGTTTGCTTCGTGTTGATCCATGAAAACAAGTCCAGGGCGTCGCCTTTGAAGTACATCGCGGCTATCTCCACCTTGTCATCCTTCGGTGTTTGGTAGTACTGGAAGAATTTCTTCGCTTCAACACACACCCATGCTGGTTGCCCCCACTGTATTTGGGGAACTCAATACTCACATAAGGTGCTCAGGTCCTCTGGTATGTCTCTCCTTCATCACTGGGATCATCCCCCTAGTGCCTCAATTGCTTCTCGCTTGTACTTCCAGAGACGTGACTTCATCTCTCAATTCCTCTAACATGTCAAGTTTTGCAGCTATGACTGCCAGTGGATCTCCTCCCGGGGCGTGGATGCCTCCAGGGTTAGTGTTAGTGTTTGGGTTAGCAGCGGACGATGAGCGTCTTTCGACCATCCTAGCTCTAAGGCCAATTTGATAGTGTAATCTCTCCCACCTACTCTCTCTATAAGAATCTCACAAAGAAAGTAGAATAGAAGTCAAGAGAATCTCTGAATAATTTGTTTATTTTTCCTCTGCTAATCATGGATAAGCTAGAGATATAAATAGATGCAAAATTATGTGAGAAACTGACTCTCCCTACATTATCGGGAAACATGCCCATGATGACAGAAATAAGAGCATGATGGACTTGACTGACTCAACTGGCTCTCCACTAACATAGTGGGATAAATGAAATAATTAATAATTAAATAAATAATTAACTGCTTGGACTTGGTCAGATTAAGGCTTCCTCATTGTGTCTCCTATGGTAAGTCATAGAACCCTATCATTCTTATTCTTTAATGGACAAGTGTTAGTTCTGTCCCAATTGCATATCTGTTTAATCATGAATATTATTATCTCATACTCATTTTTTTTTAATTGAAATCTCAGTCTTACAGTCTTATATTTTTTGAAATTTCACAAATTCCTTTTCTGTTAAGGAAAAATGTGTGTCAATTGCTTCCAATTGGTTTCTCTTAAAATCATTATATGGTCAAATGCAAGAAGACTTAGCTGAGGACTGAACTAAAGAGATTGGATTTGGATTTGGATTAACAGTTAGCAATTTAAAGGCGCCAGTTGAATCAAGTGTTCTTGCTATGAAGCGTTAGCTATTTTATATTTAATGTGATGTAAACAAAAGAGAACCTTTAGGATATTATGTATTCCTAGTTGTATAACTAAGCTGTTAAAACTTGTCAATACATTAAGCATGCATTATATTAAAAAGCTAAATAGAAAATTAAAA
The DNA here is from genome assembly GCA_037074615.1 of Leucaena leucocephala. Classification (NCBI taxonomy): domain Eukaryota; kingdom Viridiplantae; phylum Streptophyta; class Magnoliopsida; order Fabales; family Fabaceae; genus Leucaena; species Leucaena leucocephala. Next base: position 14,999,113 of record CM073555.1, on the reverse strand, counting down.
AAAATGATTGAGACTGTCTTCTTCCACTATTTTTCATAGATTTTTTTGGTTGTTTTAATCTCATATACCACATAGACGAGGGCGGAAAAACATAATGTAACTTATTGGTCAAACTAGGATAGTCCAGAATTAATTTATATGTATCAGTTGCACAGTAAGGCCTTTCTGTTTTTGTTTTGCTCTCTCTCCTTATATACATATCATCTTTTGTTACTGGTACAGGGGGTTCAGCCACTTCTGGATGGTGTACTTAATTATTTGCCATGTCCAGTTGAAGTTAGTACTTTTGCCCTTGACCAGACAAAGAATGAGGAAAAGGTAAAGAATGAGAAGTTCGTCCTTGTTTTACTTAAATTTAATTTTGCTATATTATTGGGTAATTGTGATGCTTTCCTTGTATAGGTTATGTTGTCTGGAACTCCTGATGGGCCACTTGTGGCACTAGCTTTCAAATTGGAGGAAGGGCGATTTGGTCAGTTAACATATTTAAGGTACCCCTGACCCTATGAGGTGGTTTATGCTCTATTTTCTCTTGTACACGCATTTATTTTGTCTTAAAATTTGGGTAACATTCAATCCATGAGTATTTGACACATCAGCTTACAGTTTTTTCCCCGTTTTCTTTTCCCTTTTTGCTCTGGTGAAGAATCTATGAAGGTGTCATTCGGAAGGGTGAATTTATTATTAACATAAATACTGGCAAGAAGCTCAAGGTAATTCCACAGTCTCTACTATTCTAATTTGATGGGATTGATATTAATCCTGCCAAATTGGTCATTTTGTACTGTTTATGTTATTTCTTGCATATGTAAGTCATAGGTACCTAATTGGGAAAGCTGGGAGATAGAAGAATGGACAAAGGGTGTAGTAGGGTAAGACAGTGGCATAGCCTGCAAGAGGCCAGCTAGAGGGTACACAGAAGTTGGAGAGAAGGGTTTCAGAAGAATTTGGTTAGACTGAAGGTTACTAAAAGGGGGCTGGGTGTGGGTGAGAGACTAAGGTAGCCAGAATTCCAGTGAGGATTTAGGTGTGGGCCTAGTCTCTTCTGAGCTAGAATATATATTTCTCTTTTCTGTAGGTTATTTTCTCTTTTCTGGATTTGAACGCTGTATTTCCTTAGAGAACTAGAGGATTCTAACAGTAATTAATCATACCTTTTACATTCACTAGAAAATGATAACTTGAGTGGAGTTTTTTTTCCTTGTCAATTTTTGCACATACCCTTAAATGGTATTTTTTGGTCCAAATTTGTAGTTTTAGTTATAAATCTATCCTGGAAAATAGGAATTGCGAGGCTTCAGAAGTAGCAGGGTGTTTCAACTTTCATCTAGTCTAGCTTTATATCCTATGGACAAGGTGTCTAATTTGATGGAAAATCTGGTCGTTTACTTCCTATTACTTGTTACCCTATAGGGTGTTATGTCATGACCTCCACTTTGGTCTTGTTCCTTTGCTTACTGAAACATTATATGTATATCGATTAAGATTGTCCACAACTAAGAAGCCTTATGAGGAAAAACCATTTTATTCATAGTTAAATGGTAGTGCATTTGGGATTATCATGAATGTGGAGCTGATGTCATTCTGTAATTACAGGTTCCTCGCTTGGTTCGGATGCATTCAGATGAGATGGAGGTAAGCTTTAGATTTTCAGTGTCATTTGCAAATCTACATTACAATTTTAATGCTGCTGAAAACGTAAATCGTGTTTTGGGGTAAGTCAAAGGGATTTGGGTGGGTTATTTTCTCCGTCGTTTATCTCCCTATTTGGGTTTGACAATGTTCGAATCTAGTTTGTTAATACTAGATACTGGTAAGAAAAATAGAGAAAACTAGTTGGGTTCTGTTTCTCAGCTATATTTATTTTGAAGATATCCAATTTATTCATTTATTTACGTCAAATTTTAATTAGGATTTCCAATAATCTGCAGGACATTCAAGACGCTCATGCTGGGCAAATAGTTGCTGTATTTGGTGTTGATTGTGCATCAGGTTCTACACCTTGCTTTGGATTTATGCATGCATGTGTTTCCAAAATTCTAGTTGTTAATTTTTTAGTTGGCTGGGAGAGGTTTGTCAAGAATCGGCTCATGCTGGAGAAATGTCAATGAGGTCATGGCTAGTTTGGTTACAATTATAATATATGACGTCTTGTTTTACGCAAGCTCAAGTGGGCTCGTAATGTAGACAAATCACATGCCTATGTTGCCTTATCATGAAACTTAATTTTGATACACAGAGAGGTGGGCTATTGGCAATTAAGAACTCTTTAAAAAATGTTCAGAGAGGCTCTACTATTATGTCAAGAACTGCTTTAACTCATTCTTGTTATCATTTTGTATATTGGGCTTAATTCTAGTTGATTTTGGTTATCAGGAGATACTTTTACTGATGGGTCAGTCAGATACACAATGACTTCTATGAATGTACCTGAGCCAGTGATGTCATTGGCTGTACAACCCACTTCAAAAGATTCGGGAGGGCAAGTGAGTAGTTTCTTAAATGATGCAACACACTAACCGCCTCTTCCTCTTACTCCAAAAAATATGAAAGATGACGAACTCCTTGTATTGCTTATAGTTTTCAAAAGCTTTGAATCGCTTCCAGAGAGAGGATCCTACTTTCCGTGTTGGCTTGGACCCAGAGAGTGGCCAGGTTTCTTTTCCTTTCTTTCACCTCCAATTTGTTTACTTGGAAAATTCATTATTTAAAATGACCTTAATATATCACTGTACGTAGACGATCATTTCGGGAATGGGGGAATTGCATTTAGAAGTTTACGTTGAACGCATTAGGAGAGAGTATAAGGTACTTATTCTTTTTATTTTTTTCGGCACAATGTTATTCTTCTTGATAATGTCTGAAATTTCCTTCTTCTGAAGTTTTATTTTGATGTCTTTGCCTATGAAGGTGGATGCTACTGTTGGAAAGCCTCGTGTTAATTTTAGAGAGACTGTTACTCAGCGTGCCAACTTTGATTATTTACATAAAAAGCAATCTGGAGGGCAAGGTCAATATGGTCGAGTAATTGGGTAAGCATGGATTAGCAATCTTCTTTCTTTTCTAATTAAGTACGTAGTAATGCACTTTCCTTCCAGTTTGTTTGGTACCCTAAACATGTTTTAAATATTTGTGGGGAGCTTGGTTGGCTTTTTTCCCCCGAGTTTTTGTTTTTTTATAAATAAAGTAAAGAAGACGAAGAAGCTTGGCAATAAGACATGACCTGCCTGCATAAACACAGTGCTACAGGGTGTAGGATTTAATCTTTTGGATAGTTGATGTTACAACTGCGCATGTCATTGGGCTCTAATATACCATTTTAATTTATTATATATATTGATAGGGGTGATTTTGTCTCTTGATTTATTATTCCTATCTATTCCCATGTTTGGGGTAATCCAACCAAATGTTTTTATGCTTATGCATCATCTTTCCTTAATGGCGTACCAAACAAATTAATGTCATTGTCATTACATTACATTACATTCCTTCCGATTTAGTGAACCAAACGGGTTCTTAGAAAAATGAAAAGTTGACTACAAGACCAAGTTTATATGTGGTATGTTACCTATGCTAACCACTTCAGTATCTTTTATGAAAGTTGGGTGCATGTCCCAGTAAGGGGTACGAGGAATGGAATGAGGGACCACACTCGTACTTTGGAGTTTCAAAGAATTTCTTATAATTGGACTGAAAGGGTTTGGTAACAAGAATGCCTGATTTCAAGGATATGGCATTTCATGGGTTGTTTGTTGGGGGGAATGCCTGATTTCAAGGGTATATTTTGGCCTTTAAATGTATTGTAGAATATAGTTGTGAATATGGCTTCACATTAATACTCTACTTGTTGAATTTTTATGGGGACTTCTTTTCGTGATATGAAAAGAGACTAGAGAGCTCTGTTGCAGTATTATATTTTATAGGAAGTTTGTAACATAAAGCTTATTATGAAATAATGTTTGTGTTGTTTGTGAACTTCAATGTTTCATGGCTTATTATCATACTTAACCTTGATGGATTACTAATTTTATAATGCTTGAGCTTTTTTTGTATACAATAATACATTGCAATAGTTTAAAATTCTTTATCATTTATTTATACCGATTTTCCTTCCTCCTTGTCCTCTACTTTTAGCGCCCTACTTCACTTAGGCAGTGCTGGTTTTTTGGGCTCAAGGCTCTAAAACAAGTTGGGGTTTTTAGCACTTTCTAGCTCCCTAAGAGCACCTTATCCCTACTATGGACTACCTTTATGGGCCAAACAGTTGTACTGAGGTTCCATAAATCCCTGGAGATTCATATGGTAATCCTCACTCAAGCAAGATATTCAGACTTGCTTGTGACGACTTTACTTATAATTTACTTGTTTTAGACTTAGTTAAAGTGTCCATGATATGATGATAGTTATTTTATACTTAAATTTGATGCATCCGAAAGGACAATGTTTGAATAAAATAAAAAATTGAGTGCATGATAGAATCCACAAGTGACATGCTAGTTTTTCTTGTAAAATGGGTTGCTTGTTGGCTTATTAATTTGGAGCAACCAGCTTGATCTTATAAGTTTCATGTGATTTGAATTATATTTACCATGCTTTTTGGTGAATTCTAATCGTGGCTTTTCAGTTACATCGTCCTAATCATCTTCTCTAGGATTCTAATGATATTGTATTTTGTATGCTGGCAGCTATATTGAACCACTTTCAGCAGGGTCCCCAACTAAGTTTGAATTTGAAAACTTGCTTGTTGGGCAGGCTATACCATCAGGTTTTATCCCAGCAATTGAGAAGGGTTTCAAAGAAGCTGCAAACTCGTGAGTGAATTTTTACTTGTGTTCATAATTATAATTGTCATATTTATCATATAGGATTGTGTACTCCTTGTAATAAGTTAGACTGATTATAGATTCTTTAGCATGTGAAAATGATTATTGTTATATTTGGATTGATGAACCTGATTGCCTTTTGTACAGGGGTTCTTTAATTGGACATCCAGTTGAAAATCTTCGGGTTGTCTTGACAGATGGTGCTGCTCATGCTGTCGATTCCAGTGAACTTGCATTTAAGTTAGCTTCTATCTATGCTTTTAGACAGGTCCTCCTTGAACAACATTGCACATATCTTTCTGATTTTCGTTTATTATTCTCTTCATTTACAAGTTAGGACTTCATCACTAAGCAAGTATTGTGTTTCTATCTTCTATGACAGTGCTATGCAGCTTCCAGACCTGTTATATTAGAACCTATTATGCTTGTTGAGCTGAAAGTACCGACAGAATTTCAGGGGGCTGTTGCTGGCGACATTAACAAGTGAGGGTTTTTTGTTACATCTCAAATTGTTCTTTAAACTGTGACAGCAAATACTAAATAGTCTGGATTTCCTGACTGATGTTTTTAACTCCTGATAGGAGAAAAGGTATGATCGTTGGAAATGACCAGGATGGAGATGATTCGGTTATTACTGCCCTTGTAAGTACCTCATTTTGTAAAATTAAAATAAAGAAATCAAATGTGATATGTAAGTGGAAATTTGAAGGATTAAAAGTAGAGGGAGAATAATGGCCTCAAAATGTTATTAATCCTTGAATGAATGAGAATACAAATAGGTCTTTATATAGACAAAAATATAAACTAATAGGCTAAACCTAGAATCTATCATAATCCTAACATCTCAGATTTATTCTTCTAAGATATGATAATTTAATATTCAAATCTAATCCTAAATAATATCCAAACTTAATTTTAGATAATTAATTAAATAACTAACAAAATATAATATTAATTAATAATTAATTCTAAACTAGTGTATCTCAATACTTTTGGGTTTACAACTTGAATACTTGTGCTTCTCAACACTCCCCCTCAAGCTGGGAGGTAGTTTGGATGTGAGCACTTTGAATCCTTAAACCAGTAGTGACCACTGAATTAAAGTTTATTGGATTTTGAATCTGGATCTTAAGACAAAGTTGCGAGCTTGACGAAGAACATCATTGTTGGATGCCTGGCAAGAACATTTGTAAGAGAGGAACTTGATGAAGAATCATATATATTATTCAAGAGCAACATGGTCATACAATCATGGTAACCCACTTGGGTTTACACACTAACCTCACTTGAGGGAGATGAACTAATCCCATAACCTATGATATTTTGTTGGAAGAGACCCAAGTTAGTTTCTTCCATTATATGTATTATTCAAGAGCAACATGCTCATACAATCGTGACAACTCACTTAGGTTTACATACTAATTTAACCTCATTTGAGGAAAATGAATTAATCTCATAACCTATGAGATTTTGGGAAGAGACCCAAGTTACCCTCTTCCATCATATGTAACTAATTCTCACTTGAATATTCCTACTTTGATACCATGTGGAAATTTAAAGGTTTAAAAGTAGAGGGAGAATAATGTCCTCAAAATGTTAATCCTTGAATGAATAAAAATACAAATAGACCTTTATATAAAAAAAAAATAGAAACTAATAGGTTAAACTTAGAATCTATCATAATCTTAACATCTCAGATTTATTCTTCTAAGATGATAATTTAATATTCAAATTTAATCCTAAATAATATTCAAACTTAATTTTAGATAATTAATTAAATAACTAACAAAATATAATATTAATTAATAATTAATTTTAAACTAATGCATCTCAGCACTTTTAGATCTATAATTTGAATACTTGTGCTTCTCAATAGTAAGTAATATAAGTACAACAGAGTGGTTTAAGTCGACATCTCTTCAATTAATGGTGCTTCTCTGAATTTGGTCCCTGTTGAAAGGATAAGGAATGGCTTACCTTTACTGCCTACTAATTGTCAATATATATTTTAATTATTTATCTAGTTAGCCCCCAGTTCTTGATATGTGGAATTCTATTTCAAAATAGCAACATAGTACAAGTGAATATGAATCCATATTGAACCAAGTTTTTTCTTTTTGGGAGAAGGGGATGGAGGACAGGCATTTGACATGCTAAACAGGACCTGGGCTAACGTAAATGTGTCCTTGATTGCCCTTTTTGAAAGGCTGGCAATGTGTTAGTAGTAGATGGATTAACATGTTTGAGTTTGTGTCAGGATTATGTTACGAGGTAGATTGTTTTGGTGATTGTCAGTGATTTGCAATAAAAATCGTTTCAGCTAAGCTTTTGAGTTTTGGTGTATACTTGACATGGCAATAGAGCATGACCACTAGTGATGAGATGAAATTTCAACACTCACTGTTAGTTCAAATGGCTTTTTGTGTCAAGGGGCACGTTAGAGAAATATAATCAAAACTATTCATGGATCTTCTCGACAAGTTAGGATTTTGAGCTGAATTGATCTAAGTAATGTGATTTTGAGCTTCTAGCATGATTTTAGGGGATTGTCAAATTGATATTCTGGCATGAAGCATCTGCAATTCCTTACCTACTAGAAGTTCAAGTTTGACTGTTTTAATTTACACAGTTTATGTGCCGTTATTTCATTCATTTTAGTTTGTATGATGCACTAAATTTCAGTGAAGAAATATGGATAGTAAACTATTTATAAAGCTCTAATGTTGGTGGAACAATGTTATTTTGAGTGATGGAAACTTCATAATATTTCTGGCATGTTTATTTGAAACTCATTGCAGTTTGTACTTTTTAAGCTTAAATTAATTTGACTGTTTTCATGACTAATCATTTCAGGTTCCTCTTAACAATATGTTTGGATACTCCACATCACTTCGATCAATGACACAGGTGAATATCGAGGCCATATGCAACCTCTGAAATACTGCCTCCGTCCCTTGTTATAAGATTCTAATAACCAAATTGCTTTGGTCAAGAAAACTGTTAAAAATTTGTTAAAGTTAATAAATATGTAGGAAATATACTTTTTTTCCAAATATACCTTTATTTATAAGTGGGTAGGTGAGAGTGAGAAAAAAGATGAGAGAATCTATGGGAAAAAGGCAATGAGGGAGAGTATATTAAGGGTAAAATGGGTAAAAATGCATTTAATGTTCAGACAAATCTAAAGAGGATCTTATAAAAAGGGACAAACTAATTCAAAAAATAGGATCTTATAAATAGGGACAGTGGTAGTATTGCAAATTACGTAGTTGGAGAGAGGCTGGAGAGTTTTTCACTCCACATTCACAGTTTATCTCCCATACCTGCTAACTTGGATCTTTGGATCTTTTCCATTCATCCATTGAAATAATACAGGCGAACCATGTGTAGGGTCCACATTTCATAACACGTTTTTCTTTCTATAGTTGAATGCACCCTCTATTTTCTTGTGTGAAAGATTCAGACTGACTGCTAACTTCATTCCAACACATTTATCATTAAAATGCAGAGGATTTGCATTGGAATATAAAGTGAAGAAGATTATGTCACATTGTGGTTATACAGGACATTTGTTTAGTTGAATTTTAATTTTCCTTTTTTATACCTGCAGGGTAAAGGGGAATTCACAATGGAGTACAAAGAGCATTCTCCAGTGTCTCATGATGTACAGACTCAATTGATAAACAGCTACAAAAGCACCAAGGGAACTGAATAGCCTATAGCTTAGTACTTGCAGTGCATGGTCCTGAAATCTGTGAGAATCATGTGCTTTATTTATTAACCCAAATGGAAACTGTTAAGTTGATATATGTTATAGGTTTGATTCATTTTTGGCTCAATTTTGGAAAGCAAATAAAAGTTGCCGTAATTTTGGTACTATGTTGTACCGATAAACCATTTTTTTTTAGATAACAATGTACGAATAAACTATTGATCTTACATAGTGTGGCATCATCATATATCAAATGCTATTGATCCAGATTTCCAGTCTCTTTATTTGACTTTGCATAGTTTCTTATCTTCATTCCTATCAAAGAATATGGATCATCATTATATGACCGATAGGATGATGCTTTCAATTTATTTAGTTTGCTAGTGTATTGAATGGAATTTGAGGAATGAATTAATGTCTATTTTCTTAACAATCTATGCCATGAGTTTGTGTAAATTTTTTGGCAACAAATCTCGTTTTATACCTTGTCATACTCCCATTTGGATTATATTTTATAGTAAATACCCATATATTGTCTACAGGAAATCCATTATTGACGTATGTGTACTTTTCTTTAATTTTTAATTTGGTATTTACGTTTTTGTCCCTTATTAAATTTTTTAAGTTTACTCCGTTAGTATGTTAATCCGTACAATTTTATTTTGTTGATACTATTAGTCAATGTAAAATGGTTTTCTCGTCTAAAGCTCTTACTAGGCAAATTAGTTAATTTCCAGGTCTGGTGTTTGTTAAGAGCATTTAATTTTTCTATGGCCTCTGTTGAATCAGAAAAAGCTTCATCAGAAGTACCTGAAATTTGTTCCCTAGCTACGGCTACAAAGGCTGGTTAACTTTCGCGGTTTCATCGCAGGGGACATAATTGTTAATAGGGTGCTAAGTACATGTATTTTTGCCCTTTCTCAATGCAATTGGCCACTGTAAATCATCAAAACCAGGATCTTATTCAACTTCAAGTCTTTGGAATGAGAATAGGATCTATTGTGGCTTGTTCTTAACTTGCTTTTGTCTGATTGAGCCTATACGTGATTCTGCCTGTCTTGGTTATATCCGTTGTATTTAAACCTAACCTGGGTCGACCGATTAGACTAATAAACTACTAAACTCTTTTAAGTCAATCTGGTCTAAAGTTTCAGACAAGTTAACTCGGTCATATATATTCTCTCTCCTTGCTTGAGCATGGAATGTCGTTTAAAATACTTTATAGGTTAATGCCTTTTCTATTTAAATATTACTTTTAAGGTTATATATGAATATTTTTTTATAACTATTTCAATAATAATTAGGTTACCTTTAGTTAATTAGATTACAGACTCTTGAATTATTATCTCGATTAGTTTAATGATCGATATGATTTTCAATATTTTGGTTATATTCTAGTTATGTGATTCATCTTGGACAATACGAAGCATTGTAGGAATAGTTAGGGGACTGCTTGGTTCTATTTCAACATTTACTTCAAAGAGTTCATGACTTTTATGCCTACGTCTAAGACTTTTTGGGTTCAATCTTTAGTATGATAGCAGGTATGGTTTAGTTTACTGACTACTGTGATTAAACTAAATATCAAATTAACTACTCACTCTATTTTTCTCCCCTTGAATGGATGATTTGAGATAGTGTGGCTGATTTTCAATAAATTTAGGATTAAAGGGCATTCTTATACCCAAAAAACCTTCCAGTGTAACATTGCCCTTGACTGAAAACTTTAACCCATTGATAGCGTGCGCATCTTCTGCCGCTGATCTTGTATAATAAAGCAAAAGCTATTTTATTATCCAGAGCCAGCGCCGACTACATCTTTGTGGGGGATACACAATCCACCCGTACAAGCTTATATACCTAAATTTGCCAATTCATACAAACTTGATAAATGGCAAGCAAAAGACCAATGGAGTCCAATTCTGTAATTATTTTAATGGAGAAATACACTAAGGAAACTTATTAGATAAATGCTTCTCTGATTTTCGTAGGCAAGTCTAGACCAGGCTCAGATGCATTGAGTGGCAAGAAGTACTGATCCACCATATCATCAGACACCTTGTCCAACGTAGGAGGGTCCCACTGCATATTTTGAACAGAGGGTCAAAGCAAATAATGAAATTCCACTTAGATGAACCGGAAAGCAAGAATTGATCATATTTAATTTTCAAAGAAATTGCGTTATTGCCAAGTTTTTTTTTTATTGAAGCACAAGTATCATCTTATTAGAGGTAATTCTATTCGAAGTACTATTAGGTCTCTCAACTGGGATTTAAACCTTAGTTCGCAATATCGAGAGACTAACCCCTTCCATTTGACCCAATTTCTGTTCTTTTGTTGCTAAGTTCTTTATGCCATGTCAGAAGATTATTTTAGCCGCGAACCCTTTTTTTTGGGTACAAGCTTAAAAGTTAAGCGAGAAGGCCTAGGATTGGTCTCACTACAATTGCTAACAATATATTGGTAAGTGGTAAGAAAGCCAACTTCTTGCTCTAAACTATACTCTTCCTGGTCTTTATTATATAATAAGGACATTCCCAATAGTTCTTAATATGAGACCTTTTGTTTCGAGTATTAATTTTTTCCCCAAATACTCTTTTCTTTGATATTCTTTAACTAACTAAACAACTTCCTAATTAATTAAAGAACATGCTCTAATTAATGAATCGGGTGATTCTGAAATTTTAAAAGTATCAAGTAATTTTAACTGAATTTCTTAATCTATGTAATGTTGTTAATAACTACTTATAATAAGGGCCATAGGGAGTAATATAAAAGATAGGTACCTTTGGTGCCATGTCTTTGTCCACCACGCGTGCTCGCACACCCTAACAAGAGGATTCAAATCATTTTATAGCGTGAAGGACCATGGCTTTGTAAAATTCACAAGAAAAAAAGAAAAAATTGGGGAAAGTCTCTCGTCAAAATTTTTATTGGTGAAGAACCTAATAAATTTTTATACACAATAGTACGGTACTCAGTAAATTTTGAACACACACAATACTAGTACTCTAATTTAGGTCCTTATCACTAATAAAATTTCCCAACAAAATTGTTCTATACCTCACAAAAGTCACCAGATATCTGCTTAGATATTCCTTGCAATGACATGTGGTACTCACGTGACAAGCACTGATCAAGAGTCTGAAATCTACCTTCTCGTACCTGCACCAGTTAATGGATGAAAGAAATCATTCATAACAGTGGCTGGCTTCTTCTCATCAGAAAAGAATCGGGCAGACAACAAAAATTCAAAGGGTTATTTATATTCATATAAGGAGAGCAAACTCACAGATCTCAAGGCAACCTTCAAGCTCAATGGAGAAGCTTCTTTAAGTCTATTCAGGGTACTTATGCACCAGGCATCATTTTTTTGACTTGCCTCACTTTCCTAAAAGAAATGAAGGACGAATAAGAACCAACAAACAAGTATATCAAAGTGGTACAGCATCACAGTTTATAAGGAACATTTCAAAGGAACAAAAGAAACTCTGTTCAGGGTTTGATTTTCTTGATTTACCTTTTGTAGAAGCTCATGGTTTAATTTTCATAGGACTTAGTTAATTGGATGGAAGCAATGTTATATTCATAGATAATACTCCTCCTGTCCTCCGATCTTTAATATAGGATCTAATTGAAGAATTGATATTGGTCATAAATATAAAACCTATTTCTTATATTTATCAACTTTTCCTAAATTACCCCTATTGATACTTCCTCATTAATAATCAAGTAAGAGATGGAGGTAGAAAGTTAAGGAAGATGATTAAGATATTTTAGTAAAAATATGTCATGTTAACTGACTTAACTAACTTTCTTAATATAATCAAATTAGTTAATCCTATATTAAGGATCGGAGGAGTATAAGAGAAAGGTCTACACTTTCAGATCACCAACTGATGAAGTTTATCTAAATAAAATTTTAAAGAATAAATTTTACCCTCTCTATCCTAATTAAAGTAAAACATTTAAACTAATTCCAATCGCACAGAAATGGTATCCAAAAATAACTAAAATACAAATAATTCTTAATTGAAGTTAAAAACTAAAATAGTGCAATTAAAATCAACGGTAACTTCCAACATTTTTCTTTTTCTTTCTACTATTCAGAATCTGTAAATGATTTGATAGAACCAAAGACTTAATACCTTCCTGCTTTGCAATTTACACTATCTGAATTCTGAAGTACTTAATGAATTAAATTCTAAAGTACTTAATGAATTAATTTACTTAAGTGAAAAGTCTCATTCAAATTGCTAGATTCACAAATACAAAGGAAGATATAAATCTTACCAAAGCATCAACAATCTCTTCAACTGTGTCATGGCGAAAGCATTTATCTATAGTTTCTATCCTGAAGTAAATAAATAAATTAATTAATAAGGCTTACTTTCCAAGTAAATTGCATGAGAGAAACAAATTAACTGAAAGCTCTATTTTATTATGACAAGTGTGATACTGCTCTGTCATCTCAAAAGCTGGTGATGCGAGAAAGCTTTAAACCACGCAAAAATATGGTTTGGCACAAAATATTACTAAGTTTTGTATTAAGAGCGTAAATATGAGATGTTTAATAATAACTTTTTAAACTTGCTATACATATGTAAAATGACAAGGCATACACCTTGTACTTGTATGCTTGAAATAACTATTTTTTGCATTTTGCTATGAGAAAAAAATGGAGAGAACCTTTTTATAATAACAATTTGGTATAAAATTTACTTCTGCATTACTTTTACTGGATTATGAATTAAGTACATGTATCACTTGATTAAAGAAATTGTATTTCAGCAACAAATATCAATGTGTGCGTGTTTATACTTATATATAAATGCGCATGTGCATGTGTGTATGATAGCATAAAAGCCTAACATATAAGGGTACATATTGAAATAAAATTAAAATATAATAGTAATTTTGGCATTTTAAATCTATCAGAGTTCACCCAAAAACACAAAATAATTATAATAGTCACAGCTGCTGTGAAAAATATTCTCTAGCATGCTCTAAAAAGTAGTTGAGGCTTTAGAGAGACTTGTAATAAGCAATGACAAAATTTTACCCATGATAAATTTGAGGCTTTTGCTATCATAAAGCAAATGAAGCATTACCAAACAGAGTCCAAGACAGTTGTAAGTAGGCATCCAAGACAACTTAGCTTTTAACAGAACGTCTTCTTAATTTCTTGTCGGTTATTCTAATGGCAATCTTTTGTGGGCTATTCTAACTTCTAAGGTCTTAGTTTTTTATCATTTTTTATGGTTTCTTTTTCTTCTATACATTTAGGAGGATTTCTATTAGGGTAACCTCTCCTCCTTACTATCTCTATAAGAATCTCATAAAGAAAGCAGAATAGAAGCCAAGAAAATCTCTGAATAATTTATTTATTTTCCTCTCTGCCTAATTATGAATAAGCTAGAGATATAAATAGATGCAAAATTACAATAAGAGAAATTAAATATCCCTACATTATAGGGAAACATGCCCATGACCACAAAATAAGAGCATGATTGACTAACTCAACTGACTTCCTACTAATATAATGGGATAAATAAAATAATTAATAATTAAATCAAAGATTAACTACTTGGACTTAGTCATAAGACCCTATCAATTTCAGTGTAAAAATTCTTCTTTATCAATGATAAGAAAAAGGCTGTGTGGGACAGGACAAACCTTTGAAGTGCACTTCTACTATCTGGGTGGGCAAGGTCGCTGTACTTTTCTAAAGTGGTTTCAATCACAGAAGGATTATCAGTAACCAATTTCACCAGTTGTTCCTCAATTAATGGAAGCCTCTGTAAGACAAAATGAAACAACGATTTTAATGTTCTATACTCTGAAAAGGAAACAAAGAATAACAAGCAAGCAGGGTACTGAACTGCACTTAATGTATAGTGTGTCGCATGCCCACAGTTAATCATCTCCACTCCATTGAGTTTTTCCCCAGTTAAACCCAAGTACTCGCCTGAAAACAAAGGATAACCTCTAAAACAAAGAATGACTAAAAAGGAGTTTATCAATCAAACTTCCATTTTTCAATCTGAAGACATTTGCATATGTCTGATAGTTTGAACCCATGAATTTCGCTCCAGCTATTTGCTCTTACCAATCTATCTAACAATTAGTCTATCTAACTATTCCATGTTATGTTTCAAAACTTGGCATCTTAACTAAGGGCATGTTTGGTAGGTGAGAAGTGGAAGTGGAAGTGGAAGTGGAAGCATCATTTGGTACGATGGAAGTCACTTCTAACATTCTGGCCCATTTTAGTTCTATCAGAAAAGCTGGAAGTGGAAGTAAAATTTTTTGGACTATTTTACCTCAGTTATAAAATTCTTGAATAACTTTAACTCTTCCTAAGTTATAAAAAAGATATTTTAGACTATTTTACCCTAAGTTATAAAAAAAATATGTATCAATTCCATATTCATTTCTATCCTACCAAACAAACTTTTAAAGCCCATTTCCAGCCTAATTCAACTACCACTTCCACTTCCATCCTACCAAACGTACCGCAAGAGTGGGGATGGGAATTCAGCATCTCATATTCAATTTGAAATTTCCTTCCAGCAAAATTGGACCAAAAGAAAAAAACTAAATGCCCTATTTCAAAAAATGGATCAAACACAAGTTCAGGTATTCTAAATTAACAAATTACAATCATATGAATCACACCAGCAACCCCGCCAGTTATACTAGATAATTGTCATTGACATAGACCAACAGCTCAAATGACATTCAAAATTTGAACAAAACTAACAACTTCTACAAGAAGCAGTTTCAAATTGCAAATATCAGCAATTTACATCCACATAGTACAATTCCCAATCAAATTCTTATTCTCATAACGGCTACAGTTCCATATTGCAAATGTCAATGCAACATGCATCCACATAGTATAATCCCCACCAAATTCTGATTCTCATAATTATATTTTAACAAAATCCTTGTATCATTCAGCCCACGTGATTTTCCTTGCACAAGAGAAGCCTGATGTAAGAAAAACACCATCTTAACAACTAGCTGCTATCAAAGAGTACATAATAGTAGAGCAAACAAGTAGAACTTCTAATATCTTCTGGGTTTATCTTCATGTAAATGCAATGTGTACCCCATTCGTATTACTTCAGTACCATGGAACAAAGCAATGGAAAATACAAGATATAACCATCATCTCACCTAAATGACCAGGTAGATGTGAAAGGTAAAAGGATGCTCCAGCATCAGGATGAAATCCAATCAGAGTTTCTGGAGTAGCAAAAATCTGCAAAGTGGGATAAGTTACAATGGAACTCAGCATAGGCACTCAGTTGTATATATGCAAGCCACAGAGAAGAAAAATGAAACATTTGGTAGACTAGGATTCCCAAATGTATGCAATTCACAAACATAGACATTCCATGGAGTTATTGAGCAAAATGATGTAAAAGCGATCATAAGGAATTTTGTACAATATCATAATTTCCCCTGTGCATAAATAAGATGTAATGTTCAAAAGGTTCCCAAGCTCTGTAGAACAAGTCAGAAGAATATTTGACGTTTTAAGCAACAAGCTCTCATGCTAAGTCCAAAGAATAGATGAAGTTCTATATCAAGATCTTTTCTGTTTCTCAGCTGTAAAACTAATTGAAACTGTTCGCTCACAATATAGAATGCTTGATAATGAAACAATTTCAAGGATGGACTATTCATCTAGTTTAACGGTAAAAATATTCAGAAGAATGCCCCATTACATACAGTTTTGTCTGTTGCAACCCGAAATGTCCCAGGTATTGAAATTCCCGCTCCACCACCCATGGTAATACCATGCAGAAGAGCTACCTGCCCAAAAAGTTGCCGCATAAGTTTTGTTTCATAGGCATCTAGCTAGTATAACCATGAACCTTTGTTTTTGATATTGTTTAAACAACATATGAACAGAACATGTGATGAATGTATTAATAGTTTGTCTGTATAAACTTAAACAACATATGCGGGAATAAAACATTTTACCAAATTATTGGAGTTTAGAGGTGGAAGTCAAAATAGTGAATATAAAAATTAATAGTCAAACTTTTGATGAGATATTAGGGAAAACAGTAGCACAAGAGTTTACTATTAAGAGGATTTAAGAATTTTACAAAGCCTTGAAAGTTAAGGAACAAATTATTGTACTACACCCAAAGTAAATAAAAAATTGCGAATTGTCCTTGTATGGTTATAATAACAGTATAGAGGTTGAGGGGTCAGTGTTATATGCACAGTAAATAAGTCTTTCAATAGTCCTATATTTACTATTGACAAAAAAAATCCTATAGTTTCTTGGCATCTGATTCCTTAATCCCCAACTTTTGGCCTCCCTACTTTCTCATCTGAACAGCCACCTCTTTTACCACTTGATAAAAAACCAAAAAATTACAACATACAAAAGCACAATTCTATGTAGTATTTCATATTATTCTTGGCATAAAAAAAGATGGTTGAACTGAAATAAAGAGAATTACAAGAGAGTAGGATATGATGCATACAAAAAAGATAGTCCATAACTTAAATGATAAATGCCAAAGAAAAAAAAATTAGGAGTAGGATATCAATTCACTGTCAAGCAAAATGTTCTTTTTAATATAGAAAAAGAAAACAAAATACCACATGTTGCTGCTTATATTGTCATTGTCAGCAATTAGCATGAAATTTCAGCAACGATTAATTAATAACACCTAATGCAGGCCGTATCCAACTCTTTTCTCCTTCAGAATGCCTAATATTGTTTAAGCTACAAGCTCTGAGTCTTGTTAAGTTAATCCCTTCGATTACGTTATGCCATGAGTTCCAAAATCAAGTTCTAGCTGAATTAGTAATCATAAGTAAAAGCATAGACATGTTTAGATCACAATTATGTATCTAACAAAAAGTAAAGATAATAATCTATTGTTAATGCCTTCAAATGATGTACTCACGTGTGGCTTCAAATATGTACCAAGAAAGTAGATAAAGCTATATATTGTTCTAAAAAATTCTTTACAAGCTTCGAACTTCCCTGCACAAATTGAAAGCAATAATTAAATACTTATTTAACAAGCAGAAAGTTGATATGACGAGAACATGATGTGAAGAATAAAAATTGAAGAAAAAGAAAAGAAGAGCACCCTAGCATAACCAAGTTTCATAAATAACCTTAGATGATAAATTTTTCTTAAACTTCCTTCAGACGCAAAAGCATAACAACCATCACCACCACCATCACCATGACAACAACAACAATCCTTGCCCTACTAAGTGAAATTAGTTAAATGGATCACATGATGTCATTTTATATTTTATCAACAAACTCTTCAAATATATTATTCAATGACAAAAGCACAAATTCAGAAAATTTCTTTGTATTGATTGACCCAAAATATTGTAGAAACAGATTGAGTTAAAAATTCTGCTCTCTTCCCCCCTGTCAGATGCAGCAGTGATAAAAATCCTAATTTATTTTTGACAATTGACAGATACAGCTGAAATTTTATATCAAGTAAGGAAAGACCATAAAATCTAGTCAAATATGTCAAAACGAATAATTGCTAGATAGATATACATGGGGTGATAACACATACTAATTTAGACAAAAGTTCAGTTGTGAGATTACTTCAATTGAAAAATCTATTTCAGACAAATTGTGTGTTTTGAAAATGTACGGAGTAGAGATAGACATCTAAATGGGGAAGAAATAATGATAAGAATAATAATTAGAAGAACAAGGATGGAAAGAGGAAGACTCTGAATATAGTTGAAGATGATGGTCAGTCACCTATGAGGGAAGCCCAACCAAGATGGGACTGATTGCACACAAAAATTCAATGGAGGATTTGAACTAGTTATCAAGTCACTAAAAGGGCCTCGTTTATTTAAGGCAAGCAATTATAGTTCCCTTCTTTTGAGTAATCTTGAGATTTATCGGAAACAGAAAAACATAGTAACTAGTACAAGTCAGTCACATCAAATTAAAGCTTTGCG
Organism: Leucaena leucocephala; assembly: GCA_037074615.1. Taxonomy (NCBI): domain Eukaryota; kingdom Viridiplantae; phylum Streptophyta; class Magnoliopsida; order Fabales; family Fabaceae; genus Leucaena; species Leucaena leucocephala. Next base: position 14,980,597 of record CM073555.1, on the reverse strand, counting down.
TATTTGTAGGATGAGAGATTCTTATATTTAATACGTTTCTTTTAACTTATATGAAACTCCTACAAAGCAAACTGAACCCATTTGTCATTTCATTTAACTTGTTAAAAAGTACTACCTCCGGTTCAAAATATGATATGCAAATAATTGATTTACGCATATAAAAAAATTAGTTAAAAATAATAAATATGTGAGTAATAATTTTTTTTCCAAATGTGCCCTTATTAATGAAGGGTAGCGAGAGCGGCAATAAATAAGATATGGAGAAAAGATAATACGAGAGAGTAAGGTAAAATTGAAAAAAAAAAGTATTAAATAATGGGACAAACCCAAACTGTACCTTATAAGAAAAAAAACCCTCCCAACTTTTGCCCCTTATATTTTGAACCGGAGGGAGTAAATTACATGGATAAGATGGGGAAAAGTCCCTCTTAAATTTGCCTCTGTCCCTATTTTTTTTTTTTTCCTTTTTCCTACCTAACACTGGAATGATTTAAGTTGCAGATAACTTACAACTTCCATAGAATTTAATACAGGTCATAAAACAAGCAATTCAATAATTGTCCGTTGTTTTTACTAATCGCTGTGAAGAATTGGTAACTTAACATGTCACATAATTTAGAAATGTTATACATGGACATGTTTAGGTTTGCCAAGGACCAATTCAATTCAAAAGCTCAATATAACATGCTGCGCAATAATGGTTCATATGTCTAAAACTCTCCATCACACAAAAACTACTTATACTTGACTACTTAAAAGATCTATCCACCTATAAAAAAACAACAATAACAAATTTTATCCCACTAAATTAGGTACGCTACACAAATGCCATGATACTATTGTACTCTATCAAGAAAACAACTCTTTAAATAAATCATTTACCAATAGATCTCATTCAATAACTTGTTATCCTAGAATGTCCTTCTCATCCTCTACATCTCTTTACATAGCTAAAGACTATTAACCCTCCTCATATGTTCCTCTATTGGCCTTCTTTGCACATGTTTGAACCAACATAAATAATTTCCCACCATTTTTTCCTTAATAAATGCCACACTAACTTTTTGTTGTAAATAATGATTATGAATCTTATCTTTTCTATCCACATATTTTGATCTTATCTATCCGCATATACCTTTTGAGATTTATATTAATACAAGAATTGGAATGGAAAAATTTATCTATTGACCATATGATCCAAATTCCAAAGCCTCTAAAAACACGAATTTTTTAAAAAAAATCAATATAAGAACCTAAACTGTTAGGTGCAGCCCCAATAATAATAAACACTAGTAAGCTTCAAATTAAGTTCCAAATAGATATAATCAGTTAGTGACGCTTATGATAACCATCTTGGATTCTTAAGTATACACATAGGGATTCATACCCACACAACCTTAGGTCTTGCAATATTTATACAATAAGTCCTTAACAGAGTGACTAATGATTCTATATTGATGTGTCGTCTTGACGAATTTAAAGAGTCATCTTTTTATGATAAGGAGGGCAAAGTGCCCAACTTTTACTATAAAAATGTAATGTTGCGGGGACTGGAGTCCATCCAATTCTAACAGGGCCTCAGACAACACAGTCAAACGATGGTTATCTCTAACCGCTCTTTGAGCTAGAAAATCAGTAGCCTGATTCATTATCCCTACAAATATACTTCAGCGTAACCCACCAATTGTGTTGAAGCATTCACCTGATTGTGAGGATGATCAAGCTATGACAAGGTGCATTAGTTTTTATGTACCTGAATTTATAGTGTTTTGTTTTCCAGAAAACTAGAACATATGATTTAATATTATGTCATCCTAATATTTGGTATTTAGTTTAAATACACTTCACAAGATATGATACTTGGCAGAAGACTCAAGGCCGATTTCTAGAGGTAGCCAACAAATAAACAGGCATTTAAGGAGAAACGAATGGCACCAAAGATGTAAAATTAAAGCATAAACTTTAATCATTCCATCCAAAAAGTAAGTTTTTATCTTTCACCTTGGTTTAGCAAATGGTAAAGAGCAACGATATCTCCACCAGCCGCAAATGCTCGGCCCCTACTCTTTAAAATTTCAAAAAGACTGTGTAAATGGCACATAGTTAAATATGTGAATGGACACAACCTTTGTCATCATTTTATACATAATGTCAGATGGACAAAAGACAATAACGGAAAATATTTATTACCTTTACCATCACAAAACCAATATCAGGATTGTCTTCCCAACTTTTGTAAAGTTTATGCAGTCTAGCTGCCTGAAAACCAAAAGAATATCTAAAAACATGTCACTCAATACTATGTTTCAAATTATAAAAAAATCATACAGCAAAATATTTCAATACACAGAAAAGGTGTAAGATTTAAGCCACTATGGAATTGTAGAATAAAGATGTGCTAATAGAGCTGAAGACTAATTTGACAATACGAGGGATGAAAAGAGAAACGGTGTAAAACTTTAGAGGAATGCAAAAACTTTTAGTTCTCACTTTAAGCTATTGATAATAAATAAGGTGGAAGAGGAAAATTTTGAAAGATGATTTCACTCCTCTTGTCTAGTCTGGTAGAAGAAAAGTAAAAATATAAATTGTCACGGGTCAATTGAAAAATGGCTAAGTTTCATATTCATTCTCCCATTTTCACTCTACCACCACCAAGCCATATATTGTGAATTCCCAACCTCCCATGTTAACATCAAGCACAATAATTAACTTGTCCAACACAATGAAACAGTGTGCGTGTGTCAAGAAAGCATAATTTAAAAAAAGAAAAAGAAAACCCTGCATTGGAACAAAAATAACTTAATTAAACAAAGGAAGTTAGATGGTATCATGAGTTAACAAAAATTAGTACCGGGGTTGGCCTGTTTCTTCATGGCCATTTTGTCACAAACATCACAAACGCATACGTGATGTCAGACGACACATCGATTCATTTGGTCTAATTGGGTCCAAGACAACATCCAAGATAAACAGTTTTACAAACTGAGATTAAACCCAACAACCTAGAACACACAGAAAGACTCTATGTATTTGAAACAGTAGCAGATGAATATGTGTGTGTATCGAACGGTGATAAAGAAGAATTAAGGAAACACACCGTTGTTGTATTGATAGCATTGAGAACTGAGGGTCTATTGAGAATCGCCGTTCTAGAAGCTGCGTTTCCTTCAACAAGAACCTATAGAAGAGCGGGTGAGAATAAGAATTTCGCGAACTACTGGCACAACGAAAAACCGTAGAAGTAAAAGACTGAAGAGAGCTCACCTCAACGTCAACATTATCATTCACACAACTCTCCGGGAGAGAGCAGAGGCTTCTGTAGCAAGTGAGGATGCACGGGCTCTGAAGGCTGCGTCTCAGTAACGAAACTGCCTTGGAACTCGCCATCATCTCCGTCGACCAGCTCAGACCTTCCAATCGCCTGGTAATTTGCGTTTGCCCATCGATGGGTCTATATAATTATATATACAATTCTTTTACCCAGAAAAGTTTATATATACAATTCTTTATGCCAAAGTTTATATATGCAAGAATTAAAGTATACATTTGGGTATTTTATATTTTCATCACATTTTATTTTAATTTTTTAAATTTAAAAAAAATATTTTAAATATTTTAAATTTAATATATCAACTCACTAATAAAATAAATACTGACACAACGACATAACAAATTTAAAATAATAATTTAATAATTAAATATAAATAAAATATATTTAAATTTTAATTTTTAATATAAAAATATAATATAATTTAAATAGATTAAAATATAAACATGTTTTTGACAGTGTTTAATTATATATTTATTATTTAAATTTAATGAGTAAATATTTTTTATTAAATAAAATTAATAGTATTAAATTTAAAGAATTAAAAATATATTTTTAAATTTAAAAAATTAAAATAAATCTGATATAAATCGAAAGAACCAAACGGGGTTCTATGTTTAATATTCTGGCTGATTTTTTTATTTTTAAACGACATTACTTTATAGAAAAAAATCATTTTTTCAAAAAAAAAAAAAAAAAAAAACTTGTTTGTTAATCATTTTTGTTACGTTATTATCGTTTAACGTTTAGCGAGGCGCATATAAATGGAATTTGGGTCTTTTTTTCCTCTAGGAATATATATCTTTTATAATTTAATTTAAGATATTATTATATACTAAATATAAATATTTTTTTATTTTAATTTTAATTTTTCATGCTACCAAGGAATAACTCCTTTTATTAAATATAACACTATTGTTGAAACTTGGACTTATGTTTGTTGACTTTCGGGGGATGGAACTTGAGATTTATCTCCTCTTGTAGGTGAGATCACAGCATTAGTGTTTGAAATATGAAGACACGCTAATAAGTCTTATTTTATTATTAAATGTGATCGATTATATAAATTATATAGTATTATTGTATTCTATCAATAATTAAATATTTAGATAAATTATTAATTAAAATATCTTACTTAATAATCTTATTAAGTATTCTTCTTTTTATTATTCATGTATTCTTTTTTATAAAACTCTATACTATATAGTATATTTTCTTCGCTAATATATCTAATAACTTTCTATTTTAACTATAACTCAAGTAACATTTCTTCATTTAAACAATTCAACTTGAGTCTTACTATCAATATTTTCATCAATTTTATCATATGTTTGGATAGAAAGAAAAGTGAACGGAAAATAAGGAATATAATACTATGAAAAAAATTAAAATAGTAAAAAAATTACTATTTTTAGAAATTTTTTCTTTTAATATTTTTTTTTTATTTTTTTCTCGTCTAAACATAGAGTGAGTGCCTGCAATTCACTAAAAGATGATAAAATTATTTATATTTAATATTTAATAATATCTCAAATAGAATTATATCTAATAAAAAATGTGTTTAACAAAAAAATATTCACCATCTTTTTTGTATTCAAAATGTGAACTAGCCACATTTTTTTTATAAAAGGATAAAATGATATTAAAATAACGTTAGTAAACGTTGTAGGCTATCTACATGAAAAATGTAGGCATGGCTGCACATATGGAAAATGATTATTTATGAAGCCAACAACTTCACAAGCCGTTATTTATTATAAAATTTATTTTATATTTAAAAATATTAATATTGGTAATATGTAGTAATATTAATATTGATATGTTACCTCGGCTCCTCAGATAATAGGAATAAGGTGGACGTGGAATTGTGAACTTCGCCCAAGGTAAGGGCATCAAGGAATTGTGAATTACAGGGATTTAAATCCTAATATAGTTAAAAAAAAATGTTGATATCGATATGTTGATAAAAAAATGTTGATAATGATATGTTGATAATTATAATATTTAATATCAATATTATCAATTTAAATTCAATCTAAAACAAAAATATACTCCTCCAGTATTTATATAAGAGCTAGTTAGAGAGTTAATTTTAATTTTAAATATAAGATCTTAATATATTTTATATTAAATATTTTAAAAATATAATTTTACTTAATTTATAAATTAATATATAATATAATATTATATATGAATATTTTTTAAAAATTATATCTCATTTATTATAATTAATTTATTTATTTAATTTTTTTAATATATCTAAATTAAACAGTTAAATTTTATATTAAGAATTAAATAAAAAAATATTATTTATTATTATGAATACTACAACTTCAATTTTATATAATATGTTGGAGTAATGGCCCGTGGGTGTGTCAAAATGGAAAGCCCCACATTGCTCAAGGCTAAGAGTGTGGAAGTACAATAATATATATAATACTCCTCTTATACTTAATATATAATTTATTTAATTAATTTAAATAGATTAAAAAATTTAGTTAAATTATTTAATATAATATATATTTTTTAAAATATTTTAATTATCTTTTTTAACACTCCATTCCTTTCTTACTTAATTATTATTGAGGGAGTATCAATAGAGATAATTTAAAAAAAATTGATAAATATAAAAAATAAGTCTTATATTTAAAATTAAAATTAAATCCTTAATTAGATCTTATATAAAGGACAAGGAGAATAACATATGATCTTAAGCTAATGAATGAGCCGAGAGGAGGAATAGGCTTTGCTTTCACAATAATAGGTCATTAAAGGCAAACGTAATTGAAATCCGACGAGCTCCTCAACCCGTGCTAGTTAAATTCCATATTGAGCATTTTGTTTTTTAAGAAAAAACTTTCAAATGCATCATTGATAATATATCTCTTCAGTTTTGTGGATCAACTTTTGCATACTTTTTTATTTTTTGAGTTAGGGATATTTTAATATTTTTATAATAATAATAATAGTGTGGGACTCACTATAAAAAGTAACAGTATTGATTTATATTTAACGGTTATGATATTTTTACTTCTATTTTAAATATTCATGGCTATTTTTGCGCCCAAAAAGATCTATAGTATTAAGCTTTTGCATTTTAACCCTAGAACTTATAAGGCAATTTTGGGAAAGCAAAACGTTTTTCTTTTCTTTTCTCTGTTTTTTTTTTTTGTAGATTCAATCCATCAAACCATGTTTTTCACATGATATTTTCTTACATGAAATGTGAGTTTTCACGTAATTGTGTTCAACATGTATAAATCAAGTTTGTTGTACTAGTGCTAGTAGTTCTGTGTACGTTCTTTTTTCTTCCATCCTTCTAAAAAATGAAGCCAATTTGTTTTGGCTGTTTGTACCTTTTAGTTTGTCTTTAATTCTAGATCTTTTCAGTTTTCCTATTTGAGATCGTAAAAAAAGGTTATTTTCAGCTTTTGCCCAAGAAAAGTAACTTGTCCAAATGGACTGGCTAGTTAATATTATCATCATGATTATTGCTCTTTCTGGGGTAATGGATGGTGGTCCTTTGTGGTTCTGCCTCCTCAAAATTGACCCAGAAGGAAGGATAATATACTAAGACCGTGACTACGTTTGTGTAGTAGACAGGGAGAGAAATGAAACATCTCTTAAAAAATACTTCTGTTGTTGGTTATTGTGGCATTTGACTACTATCATTTTCAATGCAGTTGCTTGTACCTTCAGCTCTTGTATCAACATGCAAACAACCTATCTAGTGAAGATGTTCCTCATATTTTTATAAAAAAGAAATCAAAGAAGTAAAACCGAAAACCTTGCTTTGATTTAATTATGCTATTTTAACATATCTTCTGATATTGGCATTCATTAAGCCCTTTGTTTTGATTAAATGAGCATTTTAATTATAACCAGAATTGGCATAAGAAGTGAGGACATTCAGGATTAATTGGAGAGATCAATCAAGGGTATTGGCATTTCGCTTTCATCTCCAAGACTTGTGATCCCAGTAGCAATTTATGGACTTTAGGCTCTGTCTCATCAGTATATTACAGATGGCTTCTTTGATTTTCAGGTAAATTTTGGAAATATGTTACTAAAGTTTTCTTCTGAAGTCAAAAAGTATTGGTTATGGTATTTGGTCAGTTATAATAAATATATTTTTGTTCAATCTAGATTGTGCCAGCCATTTTTGGGATGCTTGTCTACAAGGCCGCTATTCTTGTGCAAGTGTATAGAGACAATGAAGACTTACAATTTGTATTTCCAGAAAATAAGGAAGGCTCAAGTGATTGAAATACAACAGCTATACCTGATTTGTAGAAGATGCCATGAGGTTGGACACACAGTAAAAATATGCAAGAATCCAAACCCGAGATGAGGAATAGTGCTGGGTTGCTCTAATTTTCTGTGTAAATACATAGCACCCTGATTTTTGCTTTGTATATATCTATATAAAGTGATGAAAGTAATTTTTTGTAACCTTCATCATTCTCCATCTTGTTGTAAGGTAGGGTGGATCTTGATGAAGGTGTCTATGTTTGTTATACTCATTTTACATTTGCTTCTAAGAGCTTATGTAATTGCAAACTGCATATATATGAATCAAAGTGCGTACTATGTCTGCTGTCATTTGTTAGTGACAGGTACTTGGGTTGTTAGTTGCAAGTGCTGGGGTTATTATTTTTAGGTGCTGGGGTTGTTATTTTCAGGTGCCGGGGTTGTTAATTGAAACTGCTCGGTTGTTATTTTCACGTGCTAGGGTTGTTAGTTGTAGGTGCTGGGGTTGTTAGTTGCAGGTGCTGGGGTTGTTATTCCTTCAGCAAGTTACTGGGATTGTTAGTTACAGGTGCTGGGGTTGTTATTCCTTCAACACCTTGTTGTTAGTTGTAGGTGCTGGGGTTGTTATTTTCAGGTGCGAGGTTTGTTAATTGAAACTGGTGGGGTTATTATTTTCAAGTCCTGGGGTTTATAATTTTCAGGTACTGGGGTTGTAATTTTCAGGTGCTGAGGTTATTATTTCTGGTGGTGGGGTTGTTATTCGTAAGCACACCTTGTGTAATTGCAAACTGCATATATATCAAACGACAGTGCAAATAACAATATATCAAAAGGAGTACAATAGAAGGTGTTAAAGGAACAACAAAGGTTTCCAACAGTTAAAAGGGCACAAAGGTTTCCAATAGTTGAAGGAATAACAACTCCACCACCTACAAATAACAGTTCCAGCACTCGCAACTAACAACCCTAGCACCTACAACTAACAAGAAGGTGTTGAAGGAATAACAACTCTACCACCTACAACTAACAACTCCAGCACCTGCAAATAACAACCCTAGCACCTGCAACTAACAAGAAGGTGTTGAAAGAATAACAACTCTACCACCTGCAACTAACAACTCCAGCACCCACAAATAACAACCCTAGCACCTGCAACTAACAAGAAGGTGTTGAAGGAATAACAACTCCACCACCTGCAACTAACAACCCTAGCACCTGCAACTAACAAATGACAACAAACGATAAAAAAACTTAGTATGAATTTTGATTCATATATATGCACTTTGCAATTACATAAGCTCTTGGCAATAAATGTAAAAGGAGTACAGCAAATATAGACATCTTCATCAAGATCCATCCTACCTTTCAACAAGATGGAGATTGATCAAGGTTACAAAAAATTACTTTTATCATTTTCTGCAGATATATACAAAGCAAAAATCATTTCCTCAGCTCGGGTTTAGATTCTTGCTTGTCTTCACTATTTATAGTGGTTTAATTGTTATTCCTTCACCATGGGATTGTTATTTCTATTGTTGAAGTTGTTATTCCTTCAATATGGGGTTGTTATTTTTAGTGCTGGACTTGTTATTTTTGCTGTCATGTGTACGTTATTTTTCAGTGGTAAGTTGTTTTTGCTGTCATGATAAAATTCTTTCATTAACAATATAATAAGTTGACATGTCATGATAACATAGCACACTGATTTTTGCTTTGTATATATTTGTACAAAGTGATAAAAGTAATTTTTTGTAACCTCGATCAATCTCCATCTTTTGGAAGGTAAGGTAGATCTTGATGGAGGTGACTATGTTTGATGTACTCCTTTTAATTTGTTGTCAAGAACTGATGTAGTTATAAAATGCATATATATGAATAAAGTTATGGTGGTGAGGACACTGCACTTTTTGTCTGCAAAATTCCCGGGAAGAATTATGAAGTAGTTGTTATTACTGCATCCAAATCTTGTTTGGCATATCAATAGTCTTGTGTCACAATATTGTTACATGCTTAAATTAGTCTATCTATAATTTCAACTGGAGTTTCAAGTTTCTACTTTATTCTCTCCATTCTTGGTATTGTTGAACCATTCAAGAAGCTGTACAAAAACTTTCTTTTATTCAGAACAAAGACAACTTTCTTTTTCCACTATTGAAAATATCGAAGAAAAGCAACATGAAATAAAACCATCAAAGAAGCAAATATCATATTATTAATAACATAGGATAATACATGTTGCCATATATTCCTTAAAAATTTTTGCAATACATTATATGATAGCTACTTATCACATTGTCATATATTTCTTATTTAAGAATGTGGCACCTACATCAAACAGCATAATCTATTTTTCTCTGGGGGCCAAAACAAGAAATTGTTTTATACACTCAAATCAACTAAGCAGGACTCTACAAAGGCTTAGAGTTGTTATTTTTGTTGGTTATTTTTGTTGACATTGGGATGTTGTTATGCTTTTACTATGGAAAAGGAACTTCATACTACTTAAAGTGAGTGGCTATGAGCAGATCACAGCATATCAAACAAAGCCACAATCTAAAACCGTACTAATTGATTAGGAAATAGGAAAAGAGAATGCAAGGAATTACAATGAATTAATATAATTTATACTCTACTGCTATTTTTTAAAATTTTTTTAAAAGGAACGTAACTTGGTGTGATCAATAGTTGACATAGTTTTTAAATTTGAAGCAATAATGGTAATTTCCAAAATCAAAGAGTAGGATAAGACAACTTCTAACATAAAGCAAAACCTATACCAACAATTTCAGTAGGTTTATGGGGACAACAAATGGTCATCGAGAAGATAGATAAAACACAGTAGCTCAAGCAACAACATCATGATAACAAAGTACCATTTCAAACATATATAATGAAACATCCTTCCTTAGACCCCTCAGAGTACACTTGCGGAAGCGATATTAGCTCGATTATATCTTAATCCAAGCCCAGAAATTGAAGCTTTTACTCTTAAGTTCCTTATTCTGAACCTTTACTTTGAAAACTGATTCATCTCATTCTACACATCCAAATGAGGCTTATTACCTATCCACATAATGTCCCAGATGTGTACTACTAGCTCACCAAATTTTGTGGCCAAAATCCTTCATTTACTAGGTCAAACTGAGGTTAAAACACTGCTACATTTCTCTCTCTTAATTTCTCACACAAATTGAACATGCCAAACAATATTTATTATTAAATAATAAATTGTCATACAACAGAGCATTCATAAAATCCTCGTAACTCTATTACATCTTTCCCTGCCAGAAATTTGGCAGTATAACCGCTAGGCTTCATCTTTACAAAGTAACTGACCTTGTACTGATTCGGTAATTCCCGTGAGAACTACCATTCTACGTAAGTACCCAGGAAAGACTGGATGAACCGGCTAGGTCCACTCACTTTCAGACTCCTTAGACAGTACCTACATACATAGTACATATCAGTTCCTTTCTTCATTACTGCCATTTTGCCATAATTTCGGCAGCATAACAGCGTCTCTTAAAATTCTCAAAATTCACTTCAACATAACTTCCCTGTAATGGGTTAGACATGGGGAGTGAGATTCGGGGGAATCTCAGTAGTAATAATCATAATAATATATGTAATGCAGTGTGATAGTGCTTGCTTGTGATTGTGTACAGATAAGTATGCCGCGTGCTTCCATGCTTAATAACATATGATCATAGCATTATAGCAGAGCTTCAGACATAACATATAAGACAATAATCCAACCAAATAATAGCATATCAAATCACAAAGTCATTACATAAAAGCTAGGATTAGTTACTACCTGGCTAGCTTAGCAGAACTCTACTATCTCTATACTGCTTCCAGCTACGCCAGAACTTCCTTCTTTCTTTCTTTTTCTCACTTTCTCTCTCTAGAACTTCCTTCTCTCTCTAAAATGGCTCTTGGCCGTGAATGAGAAGGCAAGGGGGAGGGGGTATTTATAGTTTTCATGGATGGAATTTCTGTAATTTTCAAGACTTTAATCTTGTGGTCACCGATTTTCTTGGAATTTCCTATTTTTTTTCCATTTATGACATCATCACCATGACATCATCCAAGGGACACCTCAGGAGACACCTCATGGGCTAGGTGGCGCAATGGTGGAGCCCACAGGACACCTCACCAGCTGACTCAGCGCTTCCAGAGAATTCTAGAGTCTTGCACCGGAATACACGGCTGAGATTGTGCCACGTGTCCTTAGCTTTTTCTTCTTCCTCTATGTTGGCGCCATGTGGCATCTTGCTGGCACTTTTCACGCCATCCAATGCTATCTAAATAAATCCAGAACTTTATCTAATCACTTCCTTGATTATCGTGCCGAACAAGTAACTCTACTTTATTGAAAAGTCACTAAAACATTATTTTAATGCCACTTTTCCCACATATATGTTGGGCTACGTTTTTGGGCCTTGGAATATCATCTTGGGTCTCTGATCCAGCCCAAGTACTCTGATGGCTCAATTTCCAAGAACCATCCCTTGGTAAATTACCAAAATACCCTTTGTTCCTCTTTACTTTAATGAATCTAGGTGCATTATTGTCTTTTCACATTTCACCAAAGTATTATCTGACCCTGGTCAACTATCCAGATAACCTTTCTTGACTGACTAACCTTAGTCAAATGACCAAAATACCCTTTACTCATTCTTTCAGCTATTTTATAACATAAGGGCATTTTCGTCATTTTACACCTTTTTTCGGACAACGGCCCCTTTTTCCCATTAAACTGATATCATGGGCCTGGGCCTCCCTTGGTGTCACTTATGGGCCTTAGAAACACTATATGGCTTCTGGCCACAGTTCGATCATCTCTATTCGGACTACTTTTCCTTTACCGATTATAACTGTAAATTCTCATCTTTAGAAATTTTTACAGAAAAATCGGGACCTCAAATCAAAATTCTGTGACTCCTCATTCAACCCGGAATTCTTTTCTCTATCTCCCAGTATTTTTAGATATTAAATCCAGATGGGGCTATTTTGGCCTGAAAGTACGCTCGCGCGCACAACTTTTCAAAATGACCATTTTACTCTTGGTTACTTTTTTAATTCTTTCATACTCAAAGAGACCTCATATGCATATTTCACAATTTAGTGAAATGATCAGCATAATTTTCTCTATTTTTTGCTAAAATATGGTACTCATCGACTACCAGCCCGATCTTTCCCATAATTACGATTATGCCCCCAAATTCTCTTTCTGCCATCTTTACTTATCTTCTTATCCTTCATCTTGAGTTCTAGAAATTCTCTTTCAACAACTCATTTCCTGAACTCTTCAGGAGTCATTGTTAATTGAAAGGCTCAACAACCCGCCCATATTAGGTTATTTTACTCAGGAGCCAGCCCATATCTAGCTACCTGCAGAATTTCAAGGCTTAAGACTTAGGATATTCCTTACATTCCTCTTTTTGAACCTAGGTGAACTGTCCCTATTTTGTAGGTCAAAGACTTAACTCATCTTTAAATCCTGAGGAACTTAGCTCATCCCTCGGATTCCTACAAAATATTGGTAAGTGACCTGCCCATATCAGATTACTACCCTAGGACTACGGGTTTAATAGCCTTCCCATATCAGACTACCTCCCAGTTCTCTTAGACCCAAAAATTGGGATGTTACATATAACGAGGCAGACTCTGGACATATCCAGATTATAAAGATTCTCAATATTAAAGCGAGCATTGAATTAATGTCAGAGAAAGTGCAAGATTCAACTTCTCTTGAGAAAAGCAAGATATCCCGTCAAAATAGCTAAAAAGGAGTGTATATGAATAAATAAAAAAGATAAGAGAAGATGAATAGAAAGTAGACCTTTTTCAACTGAAGTAAGTGGGTCATGTAGGAATTTTGTAAGAAAAAGAAGGCTACGAAGGAGATGAGAAGTGCTAATAGAGGCAAAAGCTTCCAGAGAAGATTATCTATTTCTATCGATGACGATGAACTCTGAAGCGATGAAGCAGTAATAGCTTTGCTCTGTTTGATTATATGATTTGAGCAGGAAGCAGCGACGAGAACAAACGACACTACTGGAGAAATGACAGCTATGATCGAATACAACGAAGCAAGTGGTGACAGGGTTGGGTGGCAGCGACGATGACTGGAAGAGGAAAGGCGACCAAGCAGAGATGAAGAAGCACAGTGCAAGTGACGACGAAGGAGCAGACTGCGATCTTGAAAGGGAGTTACGCCTTCAATTTCATACTTTCTCCTCTTTTTTCTACAGCAGAACGCCAAGTCCCTTATACTATTTTCTATTTTTTTTAATTCATAAGGGTAATTATGTATTTTCACAATTGAAAAAAATTCATATAAGGTCTCATGGGATTTGACATTAATTATACCATTTTATGGGACTTTTTTGGCATCTAATGTCTTCCACGGAACCTAGATGTCATTTTCCTTTTTTATATTATAAAAGAAAGCTCCAGCATCTAGATGAAATCTAATCAGAGTTTCTGGAGTAGCAAAAATCTGCAAAGTCGGATAAGTTACAACAGAGAAAAATGAAACATTTGGTAGACAAAGATTCCCAAATGCATATGATTCCCAAACATAGACATTCTATAGAGTTATTGAGCTCAATGATGTAAAAACAATCAATGTCTGGGATATAAATATGTAAGGAAATATTTTAGTCTTTTTATAAACAATAATTACTCAAATAATGTGATTAAAAGTATTGGTTAAAATTAGTTAAAAATAATAAATATATCAAAAATATAATTTATTTTTTAAATATACTTTTATACATGAGGATGATGAGTGAGAGAGAATGAGTAAAAAAAGATATGAGAAAGAATAAGTAAAAGAGAGACATATATTTAATTGGAGGATAAAAATAAAAAAATACATTAAATTTTTAGATAAATTTAAATTATTACTTATATATAAAATTACTAGGAGAAAATGTTAAAAAGGGCCCGAGGGAGTAATTTTGGACAAAAGTTACCACATAAGTTTTGTTTCATAGGCATCTAGCTAGCATAACCATAAACTTTAACCTTTGCTTTTGATATTGTTTAAACAACATATGAACAGAACATGAGATGAATGTATTAATAGTTTGTCTGTATAAATTTTATTGAATATGCGAGAATAAAACATTTTATCAAATGGTTGTTGGAAATCAAAATAGTAAATATAAAAATTAATTTGACACGTTTTATGAGATCGATATTAGGGAAAACAGTAGGAAGAGAAGAGTTCACTATTAGGATTTAAGAATTTTAGAAAACCTTGCATGTTAAGGAACAAATTACTCCTCCAGTCTTTAATATATGACCTAATAGGAGAGTTAATTTTGATCATAGATATAAAATATATTTCCTATATATATCAACTTTTTTCTAAATTACCCCTATTGATAATTTCTCAACGATAATCAAGTAAGAGAGGGAGGGAAGGAGTTAAGAACAATGGTTAGGGTATTTTTTAAAAAATATCGTATTAACTAATTTAACTAACTTTTTTAATCTAATTAAATTAATTAAATATATCTTATATTAAAGATCGAATGAGTATTTGTACTACACCAATAATAAATAAAAAATTGTGAATTGTCCTTGTGTGGTTATATGCACGGTAAATAAGTCTTTCAATAATCCTATATTTACTAATTACTATTGACCCAAAAAAAATCCCATATTTTCTTGGTATCTGATTCCTTAATCCCTAACTTTTGCCCTCCCTACTTTCTCAACAAGCATTACTCCGAAGAGCCACCTCTTTTAACACTTGATAAAAACCCACAAAATTACAACTTATAAAAGCATAATTCTATGTAGCATTTCATATTATTCTTGGCATTAAAAAGAAGAAGAAGAAGTATTTTTAACTGAAATAAAGAGAATTACAAGAGAGTACGATATGACAGCATACAAAAAAGACAGTCCACAACTTGAATAAAAAGCTTAAATGATAAATGCCAAAGAATAAAAAAAGTTTAGGAGTAGGAGATTAATTCAATGTGAAGCAAAATGTTCTTATTAACATAGAAAAAGAAAACAAGATACTAAATGTTGTTGCTTATATTGTCATTGTCAGCAATTAGCATGAAATTTGAGCAATGATTAATTGATAACAATACCCAATGCAGGCAGTATCCAACTCTTTTCTCCTTCAGAATGCCTAATATTGTTTAAGCTTTAAATCTTGTAAAGTTAATCCCATGGATTACATTAGGCCATGAGTTCCAAAATCAAGTTCTAGCTGAATTAGTAGTCATAAATAAAAGCATTGCCATGTTTAGTTCACAATTACATATCTAACAAAAAGTAAAGATCTATTGTTAATGACTTCAAATATGTACCAAGAAAGTAGATAAAGCTATATATTGTTCTAAAAAATCCTTTACAAGCTGCCAAGTTCCCTGCACAAATTGAAAGCAATAATTAAATGCCTGTTGAACAACAAGCAGAATGTTTATATGTCCAAAACATGATGAGAAGAGTAAAAATTAAGGAAAAGGAAAAGAAGAGCATCCTAGCATAACCAAGATGTTAGAAAATAAACATCTCAAACACATAATAATCACTCCAGACTATTATATATACAAATATAAGATGCAGCGGAAACTCAAAATTACCTCTTGCCATTAGCTTTACTGATCTGGATCCGGGAAGAACTGGAATAAATCAGAGATACCTGTTAATCAGGAAACACTGTCAGATGAACAACAGATTCTTCCAGCTGGTGATTAGGCACAGTGATAGCAACTTGTGAACTGCCGTCACCAGTGGGGAACCTTCGAGAGAGAGCTGAGAAAATAAGTCTCGCTCTGGACTCAGGAAACAATCGTACGATAGACTGATTTTTCTAATTGTTGTTTTCTACCATCAAGAAATCAACCTTAAATAAACTGAGTCACAAACCCACCTTGGACTGAGCCCAAATGACTACGGGCCACACTCAAAAATATTTATTAATTATCCTAATTTATATAATATAATAAATATCTCACATTCTCCCACTTGGCCCGTATACTCAATATCATTTCCCTGTCTAGGTACACTGATGTCATGCTACAAGAATCATGGTGATAAGTCCCCTATGATTGAGTATTACCTTCCATGTATTACAAGTAGCACCATCACTAGGCAACTCTTCAAGTTTTCAAACATGGTTGTTTTCCATAAAATTCATTTCATCAATCATAGCATCATGCCACAACTTAGAGTTCGCACTCTTCATAGCCTGAGTGAACGATAAAGGATCATTCTCAACATTTATATCACAGTCAACTTTAGCAGAATACATTACGTAGTCATCAGGTAATGTCGGTCTCCTTTCTTTAGTTGACCTTCTTAATTCAACCTCTTGGGTTAATCCAGGTTGCTGAATAAGGATATCATCTATCACATCTTGTGGTGGTTCCACTTGTGTGATAGGTTGACCATCCGGTATGTATCCATCTTGTTTAGCATCGTCAACTTGAGCTACAGGGTCTACATCACGTTCAATGTCAGTCCTAACAATAGGAATGTCAATCCCAACTATAGGTTGATCATTAACTATTGACGTCCTCTCATAAATGATATCAGTGGTTCGCTCTATGTGATCATCTAGTAGACAATCACTCCCACTAATCACATCATTCTCAAGAAACTTGGCATTCCTAGACTCAACAAAGCTTCTAAAAGGTGGAGGACAATAAAACTTATAACCCTTAGACTTCTCCGCATAGCCTACAAAGTAAGCTCTAATAGTCTTGGGGTCCAACTTCTTCTCTTGTGGATTGTACACTCTTACTTCAGCAGGATAACCCCATACCTTGAAATGGTTTAAACTGGGTTTCCATCCTTTCCAGATTTCAAAGGGTGTCTTGGACACTGCTTTTGTTGGAACCCTGTTTAATATGTATGTGGTTGTCTTGAGTGCTTCCTTCCACAGAGAAGGTGATAGTTTGGAGCTACTCATCATGCTCCTAACCATATCCAGCAAGGTCCTATTTTTTCTTTCAGCTACACCATTCATGTCAGGTGATCCAGACATAGTATATTGGGCTACTATACCTTGCTCTCAAAGAAAATCAGCAATGGACCTAGCGCTTGTCCTTCACTAGTGTATCTGCCATAATACTCACCAGCACGGTCTGATCTCACGATCTTGATTAGTTTCCCAATCTATTTTTCTACTTTCACTTTATATTCCTTGAAAGCATCTAGTGCCTCACTTTTATTATAAAGCATGTAGAAATACATGTATCGTGAGTAATCGTCAATAAAGGTGATAAAGTACTTTTGACCATGCGCAGTCAAATCAGGGCAACAAATATCCGTGTGTAGAATTTCTAGCAATTCAGAACTTCTCTTAGCCTCTTTGTGTGACTTATTGGTCTACTTACCCTTAATGCAGTCCACACAAGAATCAAACTCCGAATGGTTCAAAGATGGAAGAATTTCTTCTTTGTTTAACCTTTTGATTCTGTTAACGGAGTCATGTCCCAATCTCCTATGCCATAGGCTATAAGAATTCTAATCAATGACACTTCTCTTATTACCACGCGAAGCAGAAAAAGATTAAGGCGAATCAAAAACAATTTTAAATAAGCCATCAATCATAACTAAATTCGCAATCAAAACAGAATCCCTTTTCAAAGTCATAAGTTTCTTAGAAAGAACTAAATGATAACCAAATGGAATGAGTTTTGACATAGAAATCAAATTTCTTTTGTAAGAGGGAACATAAAACATATCATAAAGTTCCAAAACATGATTATTTGAAAAGGTTATGCGAAAAGTTTCAACGGCTTTAACAGGATCTCCTCTCCCACTGTCTGAAAGGACAGTTTCCTCATTGGGATATGGACACCTGCTTGACAAAAAGCCCTGCGTGGTAGTCGAAATGTGGATCATCGAACCAGTGTCAATCCACCAAGTGTCATCATTAACGCTAGAAAAGTTAGATTCAAAAGTAACACACGATGAAAGCATACCTCTCATCTCCATTACATGCTCACACCGCTAATACCTGTAAGCCTCTTAGCACATAATTCAGACACGATGGCACCACCCATCTGCTTGTCTGTCAGCTTGAATTGCTTATCTAAGGCTTCCAGGTACCCTTTGGCTGTGTCGCACTTAGAGACTGCTCCCCTAATGCTTCTGATGATCCTTTGTTGCATAAGCAGAAGAGATAAGCGGTTACTCCGCTCCCACATATTATACATTTCCTTTGCCTCTTTATCATTGGAGGCATCACCGGGTCTTAGAGGTTTTTTATACCTCAAGGTAGGGGTGTTCATAAAGCCCGCGACCCGGTATGCTTACCCTAGCTCGCGAAAAAAAGGCCTTGCCCAGCCCGATAAATATAGGGCAGGGCTGTAAGATATAGCCCATACTTTTTTTTTGGGCTGGGCACCGGGCAGGGGGGTTGCCCTGCCCTACCCTGCCCATGAGCACCCATTTTTTTATTTTTTTTACTTTTCTCCCTAGATGCTACACTTGGAAGGGAGAATATGATAGTTACTGGTGACTAAAGGGTTATTTTAGAAATATAAGTAGTTAAGTACGTAAGTTGCGTATTTTAATATTTATAACTATATTGATTTTTTATAACTTTACTAATCATAATATGATTACATTACAAATTATAATTATTTATTTTATTTTTTTTAGATACTTCATCCTTATCAACATTTGAAAATTTGATGTAAAGTTGTAATTACAAACTACTTAGACTTCAAGCTTTTTTTATATGCAATGAATTTCAAAATTTTAATTATTATCTTTTTGTTACTTTAGTTTTAGTAGATTATAGATATTATTTAACTCTTGAAGATATATGAATATAGTATTATTTTAGAAGTTTATAATTGCAGATTTTTTTCACAACATAAGCATTGCATCACAACTTGGGCAAGCCCAGCCCGCCTATGCCCAGCCTAAAATTGTTAGGGCTTTTACCGGGTAGGGCCGGGCATCAGGCTGTAAAATGTAACCCATGCTTTTTTCGGGCAGGGCACCGGGCAAGAGGGTTACCCTGCCTAGCCCTACCCATGAACACCCCTACCTCAAGGCATAATCCAAATCTAAGAAACCAAGCTGTAGTAAAACATCATCTCTCCAGTCAATATAGTTAATGCTGCCATCTAAGATTGTTTTGTTACTCACATCAGTCATAATCCTAGAGGTAGCAATTAGATCTGCAAAATAAAAATAGAAAAATATACAAATAAGCTCACAAGTACAAATTTGAAGCAATCACAAGTCACTGTGCCATATATGCATGCTTATCTCAAATGTAGCACGCAAGCAATATAAATACGTATCACCAATGTCTACCTGTGGGCAAAGACATTAGCATAGCATGTATTTATCTCAAGTGATGGAACTAGAATCTATTCGTAATTTTTCAATACCTATGGGCTACTTAAAAAATAACAAGGCCATTCTATCACACCCTAATTAAATGTACAATTATGAGATATCTACATGTGGGCAAAGATAAATCATAGCTACACATTTAATTACAATTGATATTTCAAATCCATATGTGATTAATGAATGCATGCAATAGATTCAATAAACAAAGATGCTGTGGCTACTCCTCAAAGAACTGCACACTAATCACAAATATCATTCATGTGCATTGAAAATCCAAATATGCACAACGTGATGGAGCAATTAATTCTCCCATTAATTAAATGTACAATTATGAAATATCTACCTATGGACAAAGATAAATCATAACTATACAATTAATTAAAAGTGATATTTTAAATCCATATGTGATTAATTAATGCATGCAACAAAATCAATAAACAAGGATGCTGTGGCTACTCCTCAAGAAATTGCACGCTAATCACAAATATCACTTTACGTGCATATAACTCCAAATATGCACAACTTAATGGAGTATTTAACAAATTAATTTAATCAACAAATATGACTAAATAATTTAATTTAATTTCTCCCACTATTTTATGCACCCAAAAGATGTTTAATAAATTAATTTTCACTCAAAAGGTTTTTACAAAAATTAAATAGTTAATTTAATTGCCAAAGGAGAAATTAATTTACAAAATGGGCAATTAAATAACATAAAATTAAAATTTGTAAATACCTTTTCCAATTATTAAAATAATAGAGAAAATTAATTTAAATATTTACAGTGCATGTAATAGTAATTAAAATATTTTGAAAAATCAAATTAAATTGCCAAAATAATTTTCTAGAAATAAAATCAAATGGCCCATATACAAGAGTCCAAAACAGGACCCAAAATAATTTCTAGAAATAAAAACCAAAATTTCAGGCCCAGAAACAGAAGTGGCCCAATCTTTTTTTTTTTGCAAAAAAATTATTTCTTTTCTGGTAGCCCAAAATGCAGTATGGCTCAGCAGACATTAATAAAAAAAATTGTGTCTGCAGCTCAAAACTGTAAGCCCAGATAGTTTTTCCAAAAAAATCCAGTCCAAACTCGTTGGCCCAGAAAAGAAAAAAAAAAAGGATTTTTCAAAGAAAAATTGCTTCTGCCCATAAACCTTGGCCCAGCAGATTTTTTTTATAATAGCCCAACACTAATGAAACGGTGTGTTTCATTATAAGATAAAACGGTGTGTTTAAAGCTCATCCTCAACTTCCATCTGGATCCCTAAGACCCGACCCAATTCTCCGCGAGACCCGGTGCTAACTCGCCGTCACCTGATAGTTTCAGGCAATCTTCCACAGTAACTACAGCTTCCATTTAAGGGTCAATTCTGAGATTGAATGGCTGAAGGAAACTGTTGAAGAACGCTGTGCTTGCTGATGCAGATCATTGGCTTGACGAGATCCACCCTTAACATTTGCTCTTGTCATTTAGCATAGAATGCTTTCTCTCTTCTCACTCATAATAAAATATAAATATTCCTTTCTTTCTTTCTCGAAACAAATACGAAGGCAGGCATATGTTTGCTTAATCATAAAATGGAAACTGTTGAAGTTCTGAGCATACCTTCGGTCAATAGCTTCTCTTTGTGTCCAACCAATGATTAAACATGGTTGGAAAATCAACTGGTTTCTCTCTTTGATTCACATAGAACGAATGGTAAAAGGATGAAAAGAAATAAAAATTATAATTTTTAGAATTTTATATATTTCTTATTCTTTCACAAATTGTTACTCACAAGAATTAAAGATCAATGAGTAAAGTAAAAGTGATTTTAAACTAGGCTCTGATACCACATGTTAAAAATAAATATCTCAAACACATAATAATCACTCCAGACTATTATATATACAAATATAAGATGCAACAGAAACTCAAAATTATTTCTTGCCATTAGCTTTACTGATCTGGATCCGGGAAAAACTGGAATAAATCAGATACCTGTTAATCAGGAAACACTGTCAGATGAACAACAGATTCTTCCAGCTGGTGATTAGGCACAGTGATGGCAACTTGTGAACTGCCGTCACCAGTGGAGAACCTTCGAGAGAGAGTTGAGAAAATAGGTCTCGCTCTGGACTCAGGAAATAATCGTACGATAGACTGGTTTTTCTAATTGTTATTTTCCACCATCAGAAAATCAACATTAAATAAACTGAGTCACAAACCCACATTGGACTGGGCTCAAATCACTACGGGCCACGCTCAAAAATATTTATTAATTATCCTAATTAATATCTAAATAGGTTATATAATATAATAAATATCTCATACAAGATTCATAAATAACCTAAGATGCTAAATTTTTTTTAAACTTTCCTTAGCTACAAAAGCATAACAACAATAACAAACCTTGTTTCACTAGTTGAAATTAGTTACGTAGATCAAATGATATCATTTTATAGTTTATCAACAAACTCTTCCAATATATTATTTAAAGACAAAGGCACACAACCACACATTAAGAAAATTCCTTTGTATTGCTTGACCCAAAATATTGTAGAACAGATAATGAGTTAAAGATTCTGCTCTCTTCCTCCCTATCAGATGCAGTACTAATAAAAATCCTAATTTATTTTTGACAATTGACAGATACAGCTGAAATTTTCTAACAAGTAAAGAAAGACCATAAAATCTAATCAAATGTCAAAGTGAATAATTGCGAGATAGATATGCCATGAGGTGATAACACATACTAATTTATACTAAAGTTCAATTATGAGATTACTCAGCTAGCATATGTTATAGCAGATTACCTATATGTAGGATTGCACTGATAGCGCAGTGTCTATTTTTTATTTTAAATTACTTGATCATTTGGTTGCTTATGAAGAGGCCTAGAACGCTGACCCATGCATTCTAGGCTATGCCAAGTTTAATATGTTGCCTTTTCCTTTATAATGCTTGTCAAATTTGAGTAAGATATAGACTGACAACAATTTGAAATTTGTTGTCCTTGATAGACTCATTATGCTAGAGCTTGGTTCTGATATGTTGCTTTTGATGGCTTAATAAGGAAGAGTGAAATGGCCTGTTATAATAATTTTTTTTGTCTGAAAATTCCTCTCTTTACATGAAAGTTCTTCGTTTTTTCTTCAGTTCTTTCCCATGTTCCTTGATTGTTACTTAGCGTTTGAAGAAAAAAGCCATTTTGTACTAAACCAATTATGGTGTTTGGTGTTCTGTTATCTTGAGTTTGAAATTGCTGCATTTTCCCATTAATGTTCCAAATATTTGTGTGTGGTATGTTGCTGCCGAGAGCGTTCGAATATTAAATGTTGTAAAGACAGAGTTACCATTCTCAGTAAATACAGCTGATAATGCAAAGGATTTTCCTAAAGAAGAAATCCGTTTGAGGTACTCATAAGGATGCATGTGAAGCTCATAATTGATTTTTCTATATGTATTTTGGTAGCTGTTCCATTAAGGTTTTGTCATAATGATGTCAAAACCTCGTCTTCAATTTATTTTGTTCATGATAGGGATGCCATGTGCTGATTTTGGCAGATGTTTTCGTGATGAAGATTTAAGAGCAGATAGACAACCTGAGTTCACAAGGCTAGATATATGGAAATGGCTTTTACTCCTTTAGAGGACATGTTGGCACTTAAAATGAAGATTTGATTAGAAAGGTTAGCTTTTATTGTTTGTTTTTAGAAGCCTCTTTTTGAAAATACATTTTAAAAAATGCTACGTAATTTGAACATAGTGTAAGCATATTATTAGTAGTGTAAATCTTGGAAGTGAGGGGCAGGATTGAAGTTGATAATATCTTGGAAAGTTCCTTTAGGTTTTGGGAGGAAGAAAGTGAGGAAGGTAGGGGAAAGAAACATCTCAACCTTCCTAGTGATTTTAAACCGACAATGTTGAAAATTTTGAAGAAAGTAAACAAATAGGAAAAAAATGGAGTGGAGTTAAGGACAACAAGATTTTTTCCAGAAAATCCACTTTAACTCGATGGAAAGAAAATTAAGGAAAAAGAATACTATAAGAAAAAACTTTTAAAAATAATAAATTTTTTTATCATTTTAAGAAATTTTTGTTCCTAGTATTCTTCCCCTTTTATTTTCCCCTCACTTTTCTCTGCATCAAACATAGCCTAAGAGATCTAAAAGTAGGGACAAAGAGATGCAATTCCAATAATAGCTTCCCTTTTATAATATGAGTATTCATGCAATTTCACTTGTTTTTGTCTTTTAAATATGCGGATAGCTGATTATTTTAAATATATATGCTCTTGTTCTGGGTATAAATAGGAAGTGTCTCTTGCGGGTTTTTCTTGAAATCAAAGGAGTGGAGTTACCAAATCCATTTCTCAGGCTTACATATGCTGACGCAATGTGTAGATATGGTTCTGACAGGCCAGATACCATATATAATTTTTTTTTGTCACCCGATTCACCAGAGTTTTACCCCGACTACATCCGGATCTGACCCTCGTTGCGTACCTGGCTATGGTGGGTGAGTCTCCTAACGGAGATTTTCTACATTCGCCAAGGCTCGAACTCAAGACCTCGCTTAAGCAATACCGGGCCACTTATCACTCGGACTAACCCCCGTTGGTCCATATATAATCTTGAATTAAAAGATATATCGATATTTTCTTCGACTTCCTCCATGATACTTTGGGAGATTTTGGTTGCATATTTCTAGTTATTAGTTATAGAGCATCCCCTTCATGTTCACAATCTCTTTAATTTAATAAAGCTTGCTTTTAAGTCTTGGGGTCAGAATCATTATTTTTTGTAATGTAGGTTGGGTTGATAATGTTTTATCTATAGCTATCTCTCCTTATGAAATAAAATTTTGCTTCGGCAGCAAGTATCGGATATTTTCTTAGAATCTTCCTTCAGGGTTTTCTCTGACTCCTTGGATAGTGAGGGAATTATCAAAGTGTTATGTGTACCTTCTGGTGCAAAAGGTTACTCAAATTCAGCTATTAAGAAAGGTGATATTTACAATGAAGCTCTCAAATCTGGAGCTAAAGGTGATAATGGTACAGAGATGAATCTTCAAAAATTTTCTGTCCTGAGATGAAGTGTTCTGTCATTTACTGTATAATAATTCTAGTCATAATTATAAGAACTAATTAATTTTTTTAGATAGATTTAAGAAGTTAAATTAATCAGTTAATTATATAATTAATATAAGAGCTAATTGACTGATTTAGGTAGATTAAATAGTATATAATATAAATTCATCATGAGTAGTTTGATTTGATCATAATTAACTAATTAATTTAACTTCTTAAATCTATCCAAAAAAATAATTAGCTCTTATAATTATAACTGGAGGTGGTACTTTATTTTAGGCCATTATATGAGGTGGCAAATTTAGGTTTCTCTTGACATGCTTAAAATTGTTATTTTGGGGCAGGCTTTGCATCATCCTTTCACTTCCCCAAACCCTGAAGACATGAATGATCCAATAAAACTGAGTGGGATTTTGTTTGTTTGATGAAATATAAGTAAGCAAAGCTTTGACATGGACTGTGAATTTTTCTGTGACATACTTCTAGTCTCAATTATAAGAGCTAAATAAAAAGTATATTTTAATTTTAAATATAATACCACAATATATTTTATCTCTTTAAATTATAATTTTTTCTCTAAAGTATCCCTATATGTGGTGTGTTTGATTTAGCTTATGGGAAATAGATTATGGAGAAAATTGATTATAAAGTGATTTTAGAGAATATATTTTGTATGAAAAGTGATTTTAAAAAAATAATTATTTGGATAGTTGTTATCAGAATGACTCTTTTTATAGATAAATTATTAGAAATGGTATGACATAAAATGATAATTATCAAAAATTGTATGAGGTGAAAAGAGAGAGGAGAAAAAATTTAGAGGGGCAAAATTATCATTTCACATTAAGAATATAAAAAAAAGATGGTGGGATTAGTTTTTGGGAAACCATAATTTTGCCCCATGATCAATTTTGGCACTTCCATGGGTTTTTGGGTGAAAGCACTCTTCTTTTACAAACCAAACACACACATAATTACACGTATTAAAGAGAAATAAATACACAATGTGATTAAATAACAACTAGTTCAAATGATTATATATAATTAAATAAGATATTGTAAAAAAATTAATACACAATAATTATAATTAATTAATTTTTTTTAATTTATTTAAATTAATTATATATATTTTATATTAACGACAGAAGTTAGTAATTTCTATTATGTTTCAGGCCGAAGCAAAGTTTAATTATCTTCTCGAAGCATTGGACATGGGGGCTTCCCCACATGGTATGCAGCTTTTCAATATTCTGCGTTAGTTGTAGTGGAATTGGTTAATAATGGTGAAGATGAAATGTAGCAGGAGGAATAGCTTATAGATTGGACAGATTGGTGATGTTATTGGCATCATATATAATATTCATCTAACAGAAAATACTCATAACTTTAGTAAAAAATATACTACTTCCCGTCCTTAATATAATACTCTATTGATTTTTTTAGAGAGATTCAAGAAGTTAAATAAATTATACTTAATTATAGCATATATGATCTCTTTAGAATAAGTAGTTTATAAGTCAAATAAATTAGTTTAATGAAAAATGATAAATATAAATACTTTAAAATAATTTATTTAATTTTATTAATCTCCTCAAAAAGTTAATAAGGTCTTATGATAAGAACTAAATGGAGTATTAACCAATCCATGATAAGTAAGAAAAAGCATATCCTACTCCCATACACTAACATGAGCATAATAACAATTGAACCATAGGATGTTACAGTTTAGAACATCCAAGTATAGAAGTACACTTAACACATTAATAAAATACTACTCCTCAATCATAAATATAAGAGATATATAATAAACTTATAGAAATTAAGAAAATTAATTAAGTTAGTTATTTGTAAAAAATGTGTTGATTTCCTAAAATACCCCTTTAATCATGTGCATTCTTATACTACCTCATGAAGGGAACCCCCTTTTGATAATTACAATTAATAGTAGAAAATTACAATTCAACCATAAAATCAAAATTCAACAAGTATTTTTAAGTTACCCATAGTAGAAAATTGAAGTTCCAATTAAGATTCATCATTCAAAAACAAAATCCATCTTTCTAAATCCTGGGGTTTGAACCAAATGCACAAAAATCTACACTTTCCACTGTTTAAATCCTCATTAAAAATCTTTATAAAAAACAAATCCTCATTAAAAATAATAACAACCTTCATTTAGCTCCCAAAAGCATAAAACAATCACCAAACAATTCAAAAAATAAATCCTTATTCAGTCCCCATCTAAAAATAAATTCTTTAATAAAATTAATTTAAATTGGGGATGTTACACTTATCACCTATTCCAACCTCAAATAGTACATATTAAATTATTTTTTGATAATATAAAAATTTATTGGTAGAATACTATTGAGTTGTATAAATGAAAATGGTTAGTGTAAAAAGTAATTAAAAAATTATAGTTAACTACCAACTATATACCAAGATAATTTGATACTGTTAGTGTTAGAATTTGGGCTCTGATCCACCATTGGTGGATTAGGCCTAAGCCTACATAATTTGGGGCTCAAGTGACAATAATCTAAAGTCCAGGTTGTTATCTGTGATTTTTCCCTTTGGTTCAAATTTTAAATGGGAATGTGGGATACGAAAGTAGAATTGAGGGAGAAAATAATGGGATTGCATAACTTTTGATTGGGAGACACATAATTAAGATATGATAGATTTTTCTCCTTAGTTTTTTTTCTCTACTCTCTCTTTCTCATCTTCTCTCTCAATGTATTTGATGTGTTCAAATACCCTAGTCCACAAAAAGTGATCAGGTCTTCACTATTGGAGAAGACAGTCGACATGTCAGGTATGCCCTTGTCTCTTTATTGCTATTAGAGTTATGGTTTATCTAGAGGCCTGAGATTTATTTGCTTCTGTGATATACATATATGTATAGTGTAATATGCTCCTTTGTTAAGCTTTGGTCTGTCAAATTAGGTCATCTGAAAATCTTAGTTTTAGGCTTAAAGAATAGTCACATTTTGTAAATCTCAAAAAATCAAAGAAAACGAGATCAAGAACGACAAAAACAGATGTCGAACGATGAAGTTATGGAAGAAAGAAGTTTCAGGTCAATTGAGTTATAAGAAAATCTCAGTTTTAGGCTTAGAAAATAGTCTCATTATGTATATCTCAAAAATTTGAGAAAAACGAGATCAAGAACGTCAAAATCGGACGTCTGACAGCGAAGTTATGGAGGAGAGAAGGAGTCGGGTTAGACAAACCTGACCCACGAGAAAACGGGTCCACGTGTGACCTAGCTGGAGGTTGAAGATGACATCTAGCCCAAAATGCTGTCATTTTGATAAGCGAAGAAAAAAAAAAGGGTGACGGAACACAAAAAACATTGGCTGTGGATAGGACTGGGCCGGATCATAAGATCTTGCCTAACCAGAGAAAAAAAGGGGGGAATGAGACCTCTGGGTCTGGTTAGACTGCGCTTAACCCGGCCTAGTCTGAAACACACCAAAAAAACTCCACTGGATCGGGTTTGGACTGAGCCTAACCCGATCCAATTCAATTAAAGAAAAATTGGAGGCAGAGGAGCCACATGGGACGTGAGTCCACGTGGCAGCTCTACTGTGGCATCTGAGCTCGAGAGTAAGCATCGTCCTTTTTTTATTTCTTTTATTTTTCATGGATTTAATCTTCTAGGGGAGTGAGGGTGCATTATGGCTCTATTTGAGGTATAGTTTGTCCCTAAAATCAAGATCTTCATTTTGATATATAATTTGCCTATCTTTATGGGCAATTCTGGACCTGTTTATAAGTATTTAGTGTACTTTTTTATGGTTAAAAAAATTTCAAAATATTATAATAATTTATATTATTTAATTCCTAGGTGAAAATGAGTCAAAGGACTTTAAGTAGCATTGAAATCAATGAATATGCTCTATTAAGCTTCTCATATCTAGACGATGAAGTTCTAGAAAACAAACCTCAAAATGAAATTCAAATCCTGAACATCTTGAAGAAGAAGATCCGGAGGAGCTTGTCGAGATTAATAGTCTAAAAGAAGATCCTGATGAGGACCCTAAAGAAAATTCTGATGCAGATCCAGAAGGGGATCTTGAGCAGAACCCTGAGGAGGATATTGAGGAACCAGTGAAAGATCCTCTACCAGAGGAGCCTTAATTGGTGTTTTTACAAATTCTGGATATAACTCTGTGCCTTCTCTTCCTGAACAACTTATGAACGGGGAAGAAGAAGTAAACCAACCTTGTACCCCTACTTTGGCTAAGAGAATAGCTAAATATCAAGCAGCCAAACTCATGAACATAAAAGGCATCTATAAAGTTCTTCATGATTATGCCGAGTTTATGACTAACAAGAAAGACACAAAATTCTATGATAAAGTCATGATGGAATACATAAGACAAGTAAGAGGTAGAGGCTGGCGCACCAGAAAATCTTTCTAAGTTGACGCTATAGAAAGAGCTTCAAAATTTATGCTTAAGTCAACAAGAACATTATTACTAAACTAGTTATCCCCAAGAACATTATTACTAAACTAAATAAAAGTGAAAAACTAACTGGGGATAACTAGGATATCTAGCGCCGAAAGGTCTAGTACATTTTAGAGAAACAAGATGCTATTGAACCTTTGATGACTACTATGGTTAAACATAAAGCTAGGAATACGGTCCAGCACATGAGAGACCAAGAGGCTTACCTGTTGAAAATTGTGCCCTAGGGGCCAATCATTGTATCAAGTTATCACATTATTTGCATGTTTACTGTGATGACCATCCTTGGATAACTCATGATTTTATCCTAAATGTCCCTAGTCGGTCATCTATGCAGGAGCAGAGATGAAATCAGACCAGTATAATTTTGAAGATATATAGAGATATAAATCAAAGTCATAGGCACATGTAAGAGTACAAGGTGCTGGACCGACCCGCTATGAGAGAGCTGCATGGGTCAAGTCATAAGCTTCTCTCATATACAAGCAATATCACTATGACCTTTGACCTGAGATCATCATAGATTCCTACATGACAAACGCTTAGCTTTGACCTAGTCAAAAGTCACTTTTGACCAAGTGATCATAAAGGCTATGTTCGGGTTTAGTAGTTTTGCATACGGAGGAATATGAATGGTCAAGATGGAATTTGTCCCTCACATTCATAGAGAGATATTACTGGGCCCCTCGATGAGTGAGTCTGAGAAATGTATGGCCATACTGTAATGGAAGGGTAGTTCCATTTCTATAGTCAGACTACTCATGGATCGAGAAAGTAATGGTCAGGAATAGGAGGATGACGTTCTCCATGCCTCATCCATGACCGAAATATCGTGTGACAAAAGGGACGTGATATGGTTGTATAAAAGGTTATATCGTTTATCGATCCTCATATGATTTGGGTAGTCGTAATGCCTTGCTAGAGACCGCTTACGACTTGTGGGTCAGTATAGTAACTGGCCCACTGCCAACTTCATATAGGCCTACAGGGTCACACACAAAATAACCCAATACGAGCTATGATGTCCAGATTCATTGAATCTAAGAGATGTCTAGATTCAATAAATAATCTAGGGTAGATATATATATTATATATATAAATTAGTATATATATATATTATATATAATATAAGAGATATTTGAAAGATTTAATTTATAAGGATAAATTAAATCTCTATCACTTTTGAATTTAAATTTAAATGGATATGATCTATTTGAATTTAAAATTTAAATTGATAAGATATCTCAAATTTGATTTATGAGAATAAATCAAATATAATTACGTCTTATCTTTATTTTAAATTAAATAAATAGGTGAATTAAATCTATGGGACGGATTTAATATAAACCATATTTATTTAATTAGTTTCTTATTAAATTATGTAATATATGATATTGTATTAATTTCAGAATTAATATAAGATCAATTCTGAAACTCAGCCGAATTAGAAGCCCGATAGCATCCTATATATTTGACATTAGGAGCTAGGGTTCTAGACAGACGTGAGAAAAAGGGCAAGGAGAGTACAAAAGGTTTGTAGATAAGAAACTGTCAAAATAGAGACGGTGAGTACGGAATCTTGAGAAAGCCCTAGAGGGATAAGAGGCGCTAGCACGTCGTTCGTGATTGGAACGCTGTTCGTGTGGATACCTGTAGAGAAAGTCGATCCGAGTTATCGACTTCTTGCGATTGAGAAAAGAGCACCAGGTACGACGAGGTCGCGACCAGTTGACACATAGGTCACGACTAAATTGGCATCTGAACGTCAGAAATCCAAAAAGAGACTACAGGTCGCGACTAGAAGTAGAGGAAGTCGCGACTGCAAACTCCAGAGACGACAGGTCGCGACTAGAAGCTGTGTAGGTCGTGACTAAAAACTCCAGAGGCGACAGGTCGTGACAAGAAGCTGAGGAGGACACGACTGAAAACTCCAGAGGCGAAGAGTCACGACTATTGGACACTGAGGTCGCGACCACAACTTAAATACCGAAGGTAACACTTCTTTCTCCTTGACTTAAACACATTCGACAGATCCTGGCTGGGAATGGAAAATTTTTTAAAGTTAATTTCCGCTGCGTGTCTTCCAATTCCCTACATTACCAGGCTTGGAGGAAGAAAAATGGCATAGCTAGCTGCTTCTGAGTGCCATGGTTGATGAAATTATGTGTGAATTTGAGATGTACAAAATTGCTCAAGCCATGTGGATTGCACGAAAGGATAAATTTGACGGTGTCTACTACTAAGTTTAGGAGGTTGACGATTAAGTTTGACACCTATAAGCTTAAGTCAAACACTCCTATAAAGCAACATCTGAGAGAGCTGGCCAACATGATCAGAGAATTATAGGAGATTGGTCATGCCTTGTTTGATGAACAGCAAGTACAAGCTATGATCATATCGCTCCCTGCTGGTTGGTAGCATATGAAAGTTAACTTGACCAATAATAAAAATATCGTTACTTTTAACGATGCAACTAAGCATTTGGAGCTAGAAGATGAACTTCTGGAGGCTTACAAAACCTCTAGATAGGCCTATTTGACTGAAGATGCTGGTACTTCCCAATCAAAGTCCTATTTTAAGAAAGGCAAGAAGTTTCAAATGAAAGGGAAGAAGGGCGGTCCTCAATTTTAAAAGGACAAGAAACAATTCAAGAAGAAGGGAAAGAAGGCGGAAAGCAAAAACTGGACCTGAAGAAGGTCAAGTGCTTTGCTTGCCAAAAGATGGGCTTCATACGTGACTGTTCTAAACAAGCTGAGAGTGAAAAGGTATTAATGATTTAAGTGAATTCACATGCTTCATATGTTTCCAGTACTATTTTTCTAACAGAAATTGATTCTTTTTCTTGGGTTATTGATTCAGGCTCCACAGACCACGTAATCAAGGATTGAGAATCCTTCGTGGGGTAATGTCCATTGCCGTATCAAAGCAAATGGCTTTATGTAGGGAACAATACGAGGATCAAGTGAATGGTCAAGATGGAATTTGTCCCCAAGCTTCTCTCATAATTAAGAAACATAGGCACATGTAAGAGTACAGGGTGCTGGACCGACCCGCTATGAGAGAGCTGCATGGGTTAAGTCATAAGCTTCTCTCATATACAACCCATGTCACTATGCCCTTTGACCTGAGATCATCATGGATTCCTACATGACAAACGCTCAGCTTTGACCTAGTCAAAAGTCACTTTGACCTAGTGATCATAAAGGCTATGTTTGGGCTTAGTGGTTTTTTATGCGGAGGAATGTGAATGGTCAAGATGGAATTTGTTCCTCATATTCGTAGAGAGATATTACTGGGCCCCTCGATGAGTGAGTCTGAGAAATGTATGGCCATACTGTAATGGAAGGGTAGTTCCATTACTATAGTCAGACTACTCAGGGATCGAGAAAGTAACGGTCAGGAACAGGAGGATGACGTTCTCCATGCCTCATCCATGACCGAAATATCGTGTGACAAAAGGGACGTTATATGGTTGTATGAAAGGTAACATCGTTCATCGATCCTCATATATTTTGGGTAGTCGTAATGTCTTGCTAGAGGCCGCTTACGACTTGTGGGTTAGTATAGTAACTGGCCCACTGCCAACTTCATATGGGCCTATAGGGTCGCACACAAAATAGCCCAACTCGAGCTGTGATGTCCAGATTCATTGAACCTAAGAGATATCTAGATTCAATGAATAATCTAGGGTAGATATATATATTATATATATAAATTAGTATATATATATTATATATAATATAAGAGATATTTGCAAGATTTAATTTATAAGGATAAATTAAATCTCTATCACTTTTGAATTTAAATTTAAATGGATATGATCTATTTGAATTTGAAATTCAAATTGATAAGATATCTCAAATTTGATTTATGAGAATAAATTAAATATAATTCTGTCTTATCTTTATTTTAAATTAAATAAATAGGTGAATTAAATCTGTGAGACGGATTTAATAAAAACCGTATTTATTTAATTAGTTTCTTATCAAATTATGCAATATATGATATTGTATTAATTTCAGAATTAATATAAGATTAATTCTGAAGCCCGGCCCAATTAGGAGCCCTATAGCATCCTATATATTTGACATTAGGAGCTAGGGTTGTACACATAATACACAAACACAACACACAAGAAAAGGGGGCAAGGAGAGTGCAAAAGGTTTGCAGATAAGAAACTACCGGAATAGAGACGGTGAGGATTGAATCTTGAGAAAACCCTAGAGGGACAAGAGGCGCTAGCAAGTCGTTCGTGATTGAAACGTTGTTCGTGTGGATACCAGTAGAGGAAGCCGATCTGAGTTGTCGACGTCTTGCGAACGAAAAAAGAGCACCAGGTACAACGAGGGCGCGACCAGTTGACACATAGGTTGCGACCAAATTGGCTTCTGAACGTCAGAAATCTAAAAAAAACTACAGGTCACGACTAGTAGCAGAATAGCTCGCGACTACAAATTCCAGAGATGACAGGTCGCGACGAGAAGCTTGGTAGGTCGCGACTAAGGCTACAGGTCGCGGCGAGAAGCTTGGTAGGTCACGACTAACAACTCCATAGGCTACAGGTCACGACGAGAAGCTGAGTAGATCGTGACTGGAAGTTCCAGAGGCGAAGAGTCCCGACTAGTGGATACGGAGGTCGCGACCAAAGCTTGAATACGAAGGTAACACTTCTTTCTCCTTGACTTAAATACATTCGGTAGATCTGGCTGGGAATGGAAAAAAATTTTAAAGTTAATTTCCTCTGCGTGTCTTCCAATTCCCTTCAAAATGAAGATGGGATAATGACTGAAATAGAATTGAGAGATGCTACATTCATTGAGACTTAACTTCCTGATAGAGAAGATGTTGATCGTATTGTATCCCTTTACGAGGAACAGGAATAAGATAGCACAAAAAAATTGACAAACCAAAAATATCTAGGTATGTCAATCTGAGTAAGAGACAAGAAATGTCAACATCAATACCAAAATAATAAAAAAAAAAGATAAGTAGGCAACTCTCGTCGGAAGGAGTAACAAGGAAAATGTTCCTACAAGACACTTTCAAATAGAAGGAGAATCACTCTTAGTTACTCCTAAAGGGGACAATGAACTACATTCTGTATAAGAGGCCTTATCAAGTCCTGCTAAGAAGGAGTAGAAGAAAGCAATGGAAGAAGAAATTGACTAATGAAAAAAGAACCAAGTCTGGGAGTTAGTTGATCTACCAAAAGGACGTAAAGCCATTAGAAACAAGTGGATTCTCAAAATTAAGAGAAAAGTGGATAGATCAATTGACAAATATAAGGCTCGATTAGTAATAAAGGGATATACACAACAAGAAGGGATAGATTATGAGGATAACTTCTCACTTATTGTGCGCTTCAATTCTATAAGACTTATTCTGGCAATAATAAATAGTTTATACTTAGAATTACACTAGATGGATGTAAAAATCGTATTTTTGAATGGTGATCTGGATGAAGAAATTTATATGGAACAACTATTAGGTTTCATTGAGAAAGTAATGGACAACAAGGTTTGTAAACTTAAAAGATCCATTTATGGACTGAAGCAATCATCCAGACAGTGGTATTTGAGATTTTACAAAGCGATAACCTCATATAACTTCCAAATGATAGAGGAAGACCATTGCGTCTACATTAAGTGGTTTGAGAATAATTTTGTTATATTATCCTTATATGTAGATGATATACTATTGACCGAAAATAGTCTAGATTTAGTAGCAGCTATTAAAAAGTGGCTCTCATCGAACTTTGAAATAAAGGACATGAGTGAACTAGAATATATACTTGGAGTTAAGATCCAAAGATATCATTCAAGAAGAATCCTTTCTCTTTCACAAGAGAGTTATATCAAGAAGATACTTAAGCGATTTAATATGGAAGACTGCAATCCCATAAAAATCCTAATGGCTACCTAGAGTAGCCTTGAGTCCTAATATGTGTCCCAAAACTTAGTCAGATAAAAGAAGATAGAAAGAGTTTCATATGCTAGTCAGTTAGTAGCCTAATGTATATATGCAATGATGTGTACAAGACTAGATATCAGTTAAACAACAGGGTTGGTAAGCAGGTTCTAGTCCAACCCCAGTGAAAAATACTAGAAAGCAGTGAAGAAGATCTTGAGATACTTGAAGGGCAGAGATGATTATGCACTGTGTTAAGAAGAAAGCGATCTACTGCTAGTCGGATACTCTGACGCTGATGTAAGTGGAGATGAGGAAGAGCGTAGATCGACTTCGGGTTATACCTTCTTGATAAACAATGGTGCCATATGTTGGAGTAACAAGAAACAAACTTGCATTGCCTTATACTCTATAGAAGCTGAGTTTGTGGTATGCACTGCAGCAGTGCAAGAGGCTTTATGGATGAAAAGATTCATAGGACACCTTAGATTTGGAAATGAGAGTATCATTCCAGTGTTAGTACACTGTGACAATACTATAATCATAGCCTACACTAAATACCCCAAGTATCGTAGCAAGACCAAGCATATTGACATCAAGTATAATTTTATGAGGGATTATATAGCACAAAAAATTATTACTGTGCACTACATTTTCAATAAATATATGGTAGCAGGCCCTCTAATAAAGCTAATAAGCAAATAAGCCTTTCAAAAACATGTAAAAGCTTTTGGTATGCATAAAATGTGAACCTAATGTAATGCTTTTATGATTAATGAAATTATTTTTTTCATCACTACTTTATGTGTCTATGTGAAATTATACAATGTCCAGTTTGTTGTACAAGTTAGAAAGGTTGGCTCTCTTGCATGAGCAACTACCTTTGACGCTCAGGTAGAGTGTGCAAAGATGAGACATTTGTGTTCAAATGTAAAGCGGCAAATAGTGCTGATATGGTAGAAAATAAACACAAACTATATGTTGCCTCAACTAAAGTGTAACAAGTCAAGATAAGATTCATATACATAAAATTGCATCGAACCATATGGAAATCCACTTCCATGATGCCTGTAGCCAGATAACAAATCCTTTAACGTTGACGGCATATGAGATGAGTAGAGTTGAAAAGTTTGGGTATAGATAATAAAAGTGTCTAGATTTAAGTCTATACGATGTTAATAACAAATCTAAAATGACATAAGCTCTTATAGTATAAGAGTAACACCGTAGCATGTGATTCATACCACATGTGCTTGAAGAACCGCAAAAGGGAAGTAAGTGAAAGATCCATGTTTCATTATTGTGTGAGTCTCAGGAAGGAACAATAATTTCATTGGTGTTCTTTGACTTTGATAATATCATTGATGTATGTTTCAATGACTGCTACTTTAGCATATATCCTATGATCATGATAGATACAATCAAAGGAATCATGCTAGGAAAGCAGCTGATCCATATCAAAGTGATATTGGGCAAAAGGAAGATTATCTACAATATACATGCATATGCTAGTGTATGTGGCATGTCCCTTATGATATTTTGTTGTCATAAGTGTAGACATTGGGCTTACAAGAAAGGAAATCTGAGTCAGGTATTGATTCGAGAAGGATTTATAGTACAGGCGGCTAAGCAAAGATGTCATGTACACGTAGACACGACAAAGCACTTAGTATGAAAAATAGAAGATAAAGAGACTAATCCCACGATATCCAATTCACCAAGTATGAGTAGCAGATGTTGGAATTTGGGCTCTAATTCACCCTTTGTGGATTAGGCCCAAGCTTAAACAATATGGGGCTCAGATGACAATAATTCAAAGTCTAGGTTGTTATCTGTGATTTGCCGTTTTGGTTCAAATTTTGAATGGGAACGTGGGATACAGGCGTGGGATTGAGGGAGAGAACAATGGGATTGTATAACTCCTAATTGGGAGACCCATAATTTAGATACGGCATATTTTTCTCCTTTCAATTTTTTTCTGAGCTCTCTCTCTCTTCTTCTCTCTCTCTTCTTCTCTCTCAATGCATTTATTGTGTTCGAATACCCTATTCCACAAAAAGTGACTAGGTCTTTGTGTGGTTACTGAAGAAGAGAGTCGACATCTCAAGTAGTCCCGAATCTCTTCAGTTTAATTAGGCCATTGTATTTGTATAAAATCCAAAACAGAATGCATTATTCACAAAATAATAGTGCAAAACTCTCTCCAATTTGTATGTTTTGATTTTATCTAAGTTTCCTTCTGGTCTTTATGATTTAATATTTTAACTTAGTATTTATTATTTTCTTTGAATATTTTATTATATATGTGGTAAATTAATTTTACTTTATTATTATTATTATTATGTATCTATATTTTATATTATTTTTAGTATCATAAACCACACACATTTAAAATCATAAAATAGAATATGATTATATTAATAAAATTTAAAAAAGTACAATAAGGACTAAATTAAAGAATTTTTATCTTTAAAAGAAGAAGAAGAAGAATTGAATGAATGAAGAACAATATTTTGATCATGGAAGCAGCTTTCTGATGTGTGAATGTGTGATCCTAGGTATCTTAGATTCTTTCAATGTTGATAGCAAAATCATAATAAGAACTTAAGAAGGCCGTAGATAGAAGAAAGAGGAACTCAACTTCAAATAAATGGTCCCATCTTTCAATACCAATAATAATTAATACTAAAACTAAATTTAACGACAATAGTAATAAATAATAAATATAATAAATAATAATATTATTATTAATAGGGGGCGTTGTGGGTAAATTTGGGAACACAAGGGATTTGAGATGGAAAAGGGAACACTGGTCCCCCACTACCCCCGAAACTAAGTTATTCACACATTACAAGACACGAACCCTCCCTTGTCTCTTAAATCTCCGACTTGTTCCCTGTAGACCCATCCTACACGTGGCACAATCCCATTGATCCACTGTTGGAGGCTTGGAGCTCCGTCCACATTTGTTGGAAGCATTTACGAGGGCAAAGGATTATAGTACTAACCCCACGGTATCCCATTTTAATTATTTTTTTAATTTTTTTTCTCTTATTTAATTATTATTAATAAAATATCAATTAAAAATAATTTTAAAAAATTAATAAATAAAAAATAAATTTTATATTTAAGATTAAGATTAACTCTCTAATTATATCTTATATTAAGGACAAAAAATTTATTTAATAACATAAGTTTATTATAGAATAAATAATATCAAAGGGGTAAAATTTCATCTACTACTTTAATATTATTTTTTAGTTATATCTAATACTTTAATTTTATTTATGACACATATAGTGTCCTAATATTTTTTTTTCTGTACTTTTAATATTTTAATCTTATTTATAATATATCTAAAATTTTAAAATATAAAAAAAATTATGATGCTGGACATAATAAAAAAATAATATAGAGATACTAAATACACTTAAATAAGATTAGAGTGATAAATATATTATAAATAAAATTAAAATGTTAGATATTATTAAAATATAATATTATAGAGCATTTGATATTACTTTAGCTTGTATGAAGATACACGTCTTAATATATTTTTCTAAAATAAGATGTTGGTGAGGGCTTTTAAAATTAAATTGCAAAGTTATAAAAGTAGAAGTAATTAAACGGGTCCTTGTAATAGGAAAAATCAAATTTTATAGTTAAAAACTAAACTTTCTTTAATAGAGAGAATAGCTTTTTGGGAAATCAACCTTTTTTTACATATTATATTATAGTTGTAAGATTTGAGAGACTTGGTGGAATTTAAGTTACTTTATACAAAGGTATTTGGATTTATTTTTTAAAAATAAATTTATAATATATAAAATAAATATGTGAGAAAAATTTTATCCTCATTGACATAATAATAATTTTAAAACTATAGTATGAGATTTTTCAAGCAAACCCTTTAAAATATTGGCTTTGAAAGAAAGGAGAGAAGAGAGAGAGATCAGATATCAATTTCCCTGAGACCACACTGACGCTGGGGCTTTCTGGGCGCGTCTGAACAAATCACATGCAAGGTGAAGTATAATATGGACCGTGCACGTGGGGAAATCTGAGGCAACCAACTTTTTGTATTCACATAAAGGGTCCCACATATCTTTGGATGCCCAGCTTTATCAGTGTCTTCCTTATCAGTTTGAACTTTATATTTACGACATCTTCAGATAATCTTATTTCTGAATTTTGTCCCCAACCATCCATCCATAAAAGAGTTGTACCCAACTTCAAAGCCTACTTGCATGGACATACATATGAAATACCATTAACTTTAAATAATTGAGAGATTTTTTTAGGTATAAAATAATTGAGAGATTTTTTTGGGTATAAATAATTGAGAGATTTTTTTGGGTATAAATAATTGAGAGATTTTTTAATACTCTTTTTAATCTTATTTTTATACATAACATTCTCTTTCATAAATATAATATTATATAAATAATAATTTATGTTTGTTTAAAAATTTAATACAATTTTTCTTTATTTATCCCCAGTTAATTATATATTTTTTTTATATATTTTTTCTATTTATTCTCTCTTATTTTTTCCATTCATTTTCTCTCCCACATATAATTCTGATAGATAAAGGTATATTTAAAAAATAATTATATTTCTAACATATTATTTTTCTTTTAACATATTTTAACTAATAATTTTATCTGTGTAATTTAGGTAGTTATTGTTTATAAAAAAGATAGAAGAAATTAATAAATATAATATTTTAATTTATTCTATCTTTTAAATTTATAAATTTTTGTAGAATTTTTTATGAGATAATGATTAAAGGAAATATTTAAAAAAATACACATTTCAAATAAATATGAACAGAAGAAAATATGATGCATCTTAAATTTTGTGTAACTATATCCTCTCCCTGTGATGTTTTTTTTATAAAATACAAATTACTGAATTATGAAAATGAAAAAATTGGTAAAAATTGTTAAAAAGAATAAATAAAAAAATATAACTTATTTTCTAAAAACACTTTTATTTGTGAAGAGTTAGTGAGTCAGAGATAATGAGCAAATTGTTAATTAATATAATAAGCCTAACCAATAATTAATAGGTTAAAAGGGAAAAATTATACTAAAAATTTCAAACAAACTATTACTATCTTTTATAAACAAAAACATATATTCTCTATAAAAATTCTCTTATATAGGATTGGAGGGAATATATTCCATTCCTCATGCGTATTTATTGAATTCATTAATAGATAAAAGTTGTTTTTTAAAATGATCTAGGATGGAGCTAAGTGCTTGAAATAATAATTTTTTTTTTGGTATTGAAATAATAAATATTTAATCAAATCTTGTGCAATTATTATAAAGAGTATCAACAATTCACAAAATTTTAATTTAAATGCTTAAAAAAGATCAATCATTAACATAAAAATACCATGTATGGGACGAAGACATTTCCTTTAGAATTTATTTATATAAGAGACTGGATGGAGTGTAAAATGTGACATGAACTGCTTTAGTATTTAAAAACAATGAACATTGTAGATTTTCTTGAATTTCATGAAAAATATGAACCTTTTAGTAAGAAAAAAAACACGCAAGTGTAATTTAGTGGTTATTTT
This sequence comes from Leucaena leucocephala, assembly GCA_037074615.1. Classification (NCBI taxonomy): domain Eukaryota; kingdom Viridiplantae; phylum Streptophyta; class Magnoliopsida; order Fabales; family Fabaceae; genus Leucaena; species Leucaena leucocephala. The sequence goes on along the minus strand of CM073555.1, from coordinate 14,939,608 downwards.
ATTTAATTTTTTAATGAAGTAATGAAAGTTTAAATCTTATCTTTAGATATCTCGTAGCTAGTTATTTATTTTAAATGGAAGTTTATGGGGAAAAAATTAGACCATGCTATATAAAAGAAAGGGAATATTTTAAGATTATTACGTTTTATTTAAAGAAAAAAATTTGGTGAGGGGGAAGAAAAAGAATGAGAAGGAGTAGTCATAATCAAAGATATTTGGAAAGGAGAAATCTGGAGGTGGAGCCCCAAAAGGACACGTGTGTGGCCTATCCTTATCTCTCTTATTAAAGCCTGCCTGCGTCTTTCACTTTACAGTCTGTGCTGCATCCACACACTTTGCATTCAATGACCATTGGCCCCATTCCTTATTTCCCCTCAATTCCATACGTCACTGCCCATCCACCTGCGCCTACCTTCGCCATTTTCCAAATTCAATCTCTTTTTTACTCTCCTTGTACTTTTTTTTAACAAATTACCCGTTCATCCCTTAATTATAAAAAGATAAATAAAAAATTTATTTTAATTATAAATATAATATTTTAATTTATTTTATTTTTTTAAATTATAAATTTTTTAAATATTTTTATATAATTATATATATTAAGAGTTTCCTATTAAAAGTAGTTCTATTCAAATATACAAGATTAAAAATATATTTTAAAAAAATTAATATATAATTATTATAAATATTTAACTTAACTAATTTAATTAATTTATAAAAATTTATTAAATAAATTTTATATTAAATATAGGATGTAATAAAAAAAAAACTTAATTTAGATGGGACTATACTAGGGCTCACTCATGCAACTACCTTACCACCTAAGTTGGGGCATTCCTAAAGGATAACCTTTCGTTCAGCTATAATGAGTTTTACCTATTCATCCAAACATTTCGTGGTCCCTGTACCTTTAATTATAGTGTTATGGATAAATTTTGTCCTAAATTTTGTGTGAAAGTGTGGATATTGATGAGTTTCCCTTGAGTCAATATCCTTATAAAATTATTAAAAAATAAATAATATTATTATCACTTTTAACTATTAAAAATACCTTATTTGAAACTTGTAAGACAATATTGATTAATTTTTTTTAAATACCTATAATTTTTATGTAAATATTTTTAGAATAAAAATAAATTTTAACCTATAATAGATTTTTTTCTCGTACTTATAGAATACAAAAATTAAATTATGGATCTAAAAATTGATTAAAATTCTTTAAAAATAATAAATATATAAAAAATAAAACAATCTCATTAAAAAGTCCTTTATTTATTGAGGGTGTGAGAAAGAAAGATTGAACAAATAAAATAATTAATATAACAAAACTAACCAATAATTAATGGAGAAAAATTAAAAAATAATACTAAATATTTTAGATAAATTATTAGTGTCTCTTGTGTATTCATTATTTATTGTTTTTTATCAAACATTCTTTATTTTTAAGCTCTTAAATAATTGTTATCATTTCTTTATCAAGCAGGTAGCCGCCTCATTTTATTTACCACTTTAGGGAAATTTTAAAGAAATTAATTAATTCGTAAACTTTATAAAGTGCTTTTTGGAAACCAATTATAATTAATTATAAGATTAAAAAACGTGGTTTTTAAAAACTTATCCAAATACGTATATTTTAATTAAATCAATTATAACACCTTCAATCAAACCCTATATTAATTAAAATCAATTATAAAAATATTAATCATATTTCTCATAAGTAACCCCACATACCCACATATTTAGGATGCATTTGAATTAGTGTAAGGCAAAATAGAACTTATAAAATTGATTTATAAGTATAGTTGATTTAATAAGATGTCAGGATATCTTTTTAAAAAAGTATAATTGAAAAGCATACATACCTTATGATATAATCATGGGAGTAAGATATTATTAATATCTTTCTAAAAGAATGTATAATCATTAATCAAACAAAGATATATATATATATATATATCGTTTATATATTTTAAGAATAATATATCTATAACCAACTCAAATTGGTATATTTTAGTAGGGATTTACATCTTTTAGATGAGGGATTGAGATTGAGGTATTGATTCTCATCTTGTGTATGAAACAAATTTATTGAGAGAAATCTAACCTTTACTCATAGTCTATCAAAGAAAGTAATTAATTTCTACTGCCATTTGATTATGTAAGAAAATGTTTAGATGAGTGAAATTTTTAGAACTTATTATAACTAAAATATATCTTTGTTAGTTTCAGTAGTTTCGCCTAAGAGTGGGGTGAATTGAGTAATTTTTAAAATTTAAAACTTAAATGAAGCAAAAAAGATAAGTAAAGAATAATTTCACCGAAAGAAATTGAAAAGAGAAAATTGCACAACAGATTTATATTAGAAGGTCCAGCCACTTGGTTTAGTCTAGTTCTTATATTTTCTCTGAGTATTTCACTGTTCTTCCAAGATTATTCTGGCTCTTGGCGCCTCAGCAAATCAACCATGAGTTTCTCTCTCACTCCCCTTACTACATGTAAAGTGATAAACCACTCAAAAGATCCACTATTGAGTATATCATTAAATGAATAAAGATATATAGATATATCTTGACTAGAGTGATTATGCAAAGCATTGAAGTATATAATATCTCAGAATCTCTCTTACAAGAAAATTTCTCTGTTCACAGAATGTGAAACAGGTAAGACAGAGGATATTAGAAGGCAAGAATTAAAGTTGGAATAAATGCACTATGATCGCGGTAGTTGAGCTTCTTAATTCCAGCATTCAATTTGTCTTCTATTTATAGTTGAGCTCTTCAAACATCCATTAGACACATTAAATGTTACTGTTGAAGAGACGAATATGTTAGTTGTTGCTAACGGTAGTTGGTAGTTGCATTTAATGCTATTTTGACAGATTTTGCTTTTTGTCGTAACTTTGCCATTTGATATTTTCTTTGTTTGAAAACGATCTAGAAAGTCATTGCATAAGTGATATATGAAGAGCTTAATCATCTAAAAGTGAATGCCCATTTATTGAGATTAAAACATCTAATTCTGTCAAAACTTGGTTTGAAAATTTTTTAAAAAATTAGTTGAATTTATCGAAATATTTATAAAAAAATATGCTTTATCAAAAAGGACTTCGATAAATATCAAACAAATTGCATTAAAATAGTTTTAGTTCTTATAGAACAGGACTTCAATAAACAATATGATCTAATATATCTTTGAAAAATATCATATCTTATAATATGTTCTTTTATACTTTTCAAAAAACAAGATTTATTTCCAAACTTTTCACAATATTCAATTTATCGAAGTGTCATTCGATAAATAAACTTATCGAATACCTTATTGATAAGTGTCTTAAGAACATTAAATCATACTTTCTTTCTTTATGTTTAATCTCATCTCATATATGCAGAATTTCATAAAACTATTTGAGAACAAGATAATTTAAACAAAACAACATTATTAACAGTAATAAATCCTCATCAAAATCATTTATCAAATCAACATTTCAGTGCTTTAGATAAAACTGAAATTTTCTCTATTTATCGAAGTGCTCTTCAATAAATTCCCTTATTGATTAATATTTCCATAAATGAGACTTGAAATATACTTAATGTCAAAGTCTCAATATTTATCGAATACCTTATCGATAAATACCATTATTAATAAGTTCTTTTAAAAACAAAGAGAAACTAAATGACTATTTTCATTTATCGAAGTCCTTATCGATAAATACATTTATCGATCAATACTTTGATAAATATTTTTTAAAAAAAAGTTTCACAAACTTACTGATATATACCTTTATTAAAGTCTTTATCGATAAATACCTTTATCGAACAATATTTCGATAAGTTTCTTTTGTAAAAATAGTTTTGCAAACTAAGTCTATATCTTACTTATCGAAGTCTTTATCGATAAGTAGCTTTATCAAATAAGTTTTTGAGAAGTTCATTTTCTAAAATAGTGTTTCGAAACTTCACAAACTAAATTTAAATTCATTTTATCGAAGTCTTTATCGATAAGTATCCTTATTGAATAAGTCTTTGAAAAATGCCTTCCGCGAATCAATTTTTCTTAACAAAGTTTCTTTCTTATTTGTCGAAGGGCTTATCGATCAATGCATTTTTTTGATAAGCTTATCAAAAAATAAGCTAAGTTAAAACAGTTCTTGAAAATCTTTTGTCTTCATCAAAATATTGGAGTATGACATTTCTCCACCTTTTTGATGATGGCAAAACACAATTTATAATAGAGAAAGATTTAAAGCATTAGATCAATCAATGAAATGAAATGATAGTAATGAATTAGTAAGCCAGAATTCATTAAGCTTGAAAGCAATGTTAGTACAAACAAAAGCATTAAAAAATGTTCAAAGTAAGACCATAAAAATGTTAGTGCTTCTCCCCTGTTTTGTCATCATTCAAAGAGAAAATCAAGGATCAAGGAGGGAGGAAGCTGAGAAGTTGGGTTAGAAGGGGTTGGTTCAGAGGTTGATGGACAAATTTGGTCAGAAGTAGGTATTGGCTCAGATGTAGCAATTGGGTCAAGAGTAAGTAGAGCTGAAATTTGAATGGATTCAGGAGCCAATGAAACAAAAGTCTGAGCATGAGGGTTTGATGTGACCAGAAGCTCTTCTACAGAGAAGAGGGTGTTAGAAGTTGCAATCTTGCTCTTCAACTCAGTTACTTCTTGGCCTAAGAGCCCGATGGCTTGCATATGCAAATCAATGATATGTTTGAGATAGGTCACTTTAGCACTAATGACTTCATTTTCCTTGGAAACTTTTGAGACAATCTTGTTCTCCAAAGATTGTCCAAACTCATTCAATAACTCTACAATATTGTGAACCGAGGTTGTGTTCTCTCTTGAACCTGAGCTAACAAACTCTCTTCAAAGTTCTTCCGTTTTTGTTGGACCAGATGTTGAACTGCAGCCAGAGAAGATAAAGGTTTAGCATGACCTATTAAACATTGTGCCTCATCTGGCTGTCGTGAAGTGGTCATTGAATGCTTCCACTTCTGAGCTCTCTTACCACCAGCTAGCAAGGGTAGTGTGATACTCATTTGATGAATTTGCTCAGCTCCAAATTTTGGTATTTTTACCTCTTTCTCTCCCTTCTCTAGATAAACTATATTGTTACATTGAAGGAAGAAAGATACCAATTGAGGTAGGAGATCAGTGTGGCCTTAGACCAGTCAAAGTGAAAATTCTTTATTTCACTATAGATCAATGCTCCAATGTTGATCTTCTCTCCACTTATGATTCTGGCCAACGGTAGATAATCTTCTTGAGTGAGATTGGTGAATCTTCCCAACTTGTTCATCATGCTTCTCGAGTAAATATAGTAGATTATCCTATGTTAATCGCACATATCCTTCAGTATAAACTTTAAATCACCTGTGAAGTTATTAGTAAGCATGAGAATATTATAAATCTCTTTCAATGACAAAGTTGGTCCCTTCTCATGTTCTATGATTTTATTTAGGAAGTTAATCACTTCTCCATCTAACTTAATCTCTCAGCCTCTTAATTCAGTGGTTAAGTGACTCCTTACAAGTTCCCTATCCTCATTAGCCTCATCAAATACCTTCATGTTACAATAAAATCTCCTCATTACCTCTAGACTATATGAGAGGTTGAAACCCAACCAATTCTTATAGTATTTCATAGAGTTGGAAATATCTAATTGGGTTTTGTCGTTATAATTAAGGTATTCTAAGTCAACATATACAACTGGACAAAACTCCCTCTCTATGAATTTGCCCTTAAATTTTCCCTTATCAACCCCTTCGTATAGATCCCCAGTAAGTATAGCAAGAGGATCATAGGAAGGAGTGGGGATAAAGGTGGGAATAGAGATAGGGGAACTAGGATCATCTCCGGTGTTCTTCGTTCTTGCCATTGTTCTTTAGAAAGTGGAGAAATACTGAGGAGTAAGCTGTGTAAAGCTTGAAATTTATGGAGAAAAATGGGTTGGAGACATTGGGCAAGTTTCGGGTGGTTTTAAGAGGTGAATTGAAGATTGAAAACAGTTATGGAGTTTTGGGTTCAGAGGAATTGAAAATTTTTGAAATAGGTTTTCGATCAACCGACACTGTAATGATCAAATTTTGCTTTATAACTAATGATTTATCGATAAGCGCTTCGATAAGACTCTTGCTTGAAGTGTTTATCAATAAATATCAATGTAACGGTTAAAAATACTTTACTAAATTAGTGCATTTATCGAAGAACTTTTCGATAAGTACCGTTATTGAAGAGTTGTTCGATAAATGTCAGAACTTTGACACTACAAACACAGTTCATTTACTGAATAGTTTTTTTGATAAGTAGCTTTATCGAATAGCTGTTTGATGAATGTCAACACTAAACACTTCAAATGATTTTACTGAATTAATTCATTCATCAAAGGACTTTTCAATAAATGCCTTTATTGAAATATTTTTCGATAAGACCCAATTTATCGAAGAAGAAGAAAATGTCAAAAAAATTTACTTTTATCCCTTATTTATCCAAGCTTTTATAGATAAAAGCATTTATAGATAAATGATTAGATAAATCTTAGCATTTTTCTCTATGCAAAAGTTCTTCAATTTTTTTTGAAGGTCTTATTTATAAGACCCTTCATCGATAACTTTGATAAATTTCTGACTTCTTTCATAAGTTTTTTCTTCTATTTATTGAAGTATTTTTTGAGTAACCCTCTTATCGAAGATTTTATCGATCAATTATTAGTAACTATCATGCAAAACAAAATTCTAAAATACTATCAACGGGGATTGGTCTGAATGGTAAGCGGCTTGGTATTGCTTAAGCGAGGTCTTGAGTTTGAGCCTTGGCGTATGCAGAAAATCCCCATTGGGAGACTCACCCACTATAGCTAGGTGCGCGACGGGGGTCAAATTCGGATGTAGTCGGGGTAAAGTTCTAGTAAACCGGGTGGGCAACCAAAAAAAAAATTCTAAAATACTCTAATGTTTGAGTTAGTTAATCATCAAAACATGAAATATGAATCAAAATAAAAAGATTTAAGTTTATAAAGTTTTTACAACTCATTGGGATTCACCATTCCCAATTATCTTCAGATATAATTAAATTGTTCCTTTGCTAAAGGCTTTGTGAAGACGTTAGCAAGTTGTAGATGAGTTGGGATAAGCTCCACATTGATATCCTTATTTTACACATGATCTATGATAAAATGATGCCTTATGTCAATGTGCTTGGTTCTGAAATAAAGTACTAGATTTTTTGACAAGTTGATTGTGCTTATGTTGTCACAGAGAATTTGTATTTCCTTAAATTAAATTTCTAAGTTTTGTAACTGTTACTTTAATCATAAAACTTGTGCAAAGCAACTTCCCATAGCTATATACTCGGCTTCAGTTGAAGATATTGCCATAGTGTATTGTTTATTGCTGAACTAAGAAATAAGATAATTACCAAGAAATTGGCATTGTCCACTAGTACTCTTTCTATCGATTTTGTAACCAGCTTGATCTGAGTCTGAGTAGGCAACTAGAATTCTCCACCTCCTTTAGGAAACTATATTCCAAGGTTGATAGTTCTAGAAAGATATCTGAATATCCTCTTCACAGCTTTAGCATGTGATTCCTTGGGCACAGCTTGATATCTTGCATATATGCCTACACTGGTCTACTTACTGTCAATTATAACAGAGACCCAATCATAGCTCGATATTTTTTGATATTGAAGTCTTTTCCCTTCTCATCTATATCCAGTTGAATGGTTGAACTTATTGGTGTAGCTATACTCTTGGCTTTATCCATCTCAAATTTTTTCAGAAGTTCCTCCAAGTACTTTGTCTGAGATGCATATGCCATTCTTTTTCTGTTTGATTTTCAATCAAAGAAAGAAGTTGAGTTCACCCTTCATTGACATCTCAAATTCTCCATGTATCATATTGGAAAACTCTTAGCAAAATCTTTTTAGTAGGACCAAAAATAATATCATCAACATAAATTGGAACTACTAACAAATCTTGTTTATTTATTTTAATGAAGAGTGTTGTATCTACTTTGCCTCTTTCAAAACTTTTCTTTAAAAGAAAACTATTTAGTCGTTCATACCAAACTTTTGGAACTTGCTTTAACCCATATAAGGCCTTTTTCAGTTTATAAACATGAACAAGATGTTTACAACTTTCAAAACCAGGGGTTGTTCAACATAAACCTCTTCCATAATAAATTCATTTAGAAAATAACTTTTAACATCCATTTGATACAATTTAAAATCTTTGATGCATGCAAAGGCTAAAAGTACACGTATAACTTCCAATCTAGACACTAAAGCATACGTTTCCTCATAATCAATTTCTTCTTCCTAATTACTTTTATAACTAATTTATCTTTATTTCATATGATGACTACAGATTCATCGAGCTTATTCTTGAATACCCATTTAGTACCTATAACAGGATGATCAGCAGGCATAGGTACCAAGTCCCAAACTTTGATTTCATTTAAATTAGTTCAGTACTTCTTGTATAGCTCCAGAATGTATCTGAAAAGGCTTCATTAATATTGGTGGGTTCAATGTTTGAAATGAATTCTCAAATTGCACTTTATTAAACACTTGTCTTCGGCTTTTTACCTTTTCATTGACTTCACCAATGATCTGGTCTAAATGATGATCTTTAATATGATGTCAGGCTTTGGGTGGACTATTATCTTGTTGAGAAAACATTTCACAAGGTTTTTTAGAATCTGATGACGCTTGATTTTTGTTAAGGCTTATATTTTCAATTTTTTAAATAATTTCAGCATCATCTTCAGAAGAAAGTTTTAAAATTGACTATGTTTCAGCAAAAACAACGTGTATTGACTCTTCTATGGTAAAAGTTCTTTTATTGAAAACTCTATAAGCTTTAATATGATTTGAATATCCTAGAAATAAACCTTTATCAGATTTAAGATCGAATTTACCCATGTTGTCTTTGTTGTTATTGTGGATGAAACATTTACTTTTAAAGATCCTCAGAAGAGCTATTTTATTTTTCTTCTTTTGTACAACTCGTATTGTGTCCTTTCAAGTAAGCTTCTGATGTAGGCTCTGTTAGATATATAGCATGCTGTGCCCATTGCCTCTACTCAAAAGACTTGAGAAATCCTTTTCTTGTTGAGCATAGCTCTAGCCATGTTAGTGAGGACTTTGTTCTTTCTCTCTACAACTCCATTCTGTTGAGGTGTTCGTGGAGCCGAGACGTTATAGTTGATTCCATGCTCTTCAAAGAAGCTAGCAAATTCATGGTTCTCAAATTCTCCTCCATGATCAGTTCTAATAGACACAATAGAAATACCTTTATTATTTTGGACATTTTTAGCAAAAATAATGTATGCTTTAAATGTTTCATCTTTAGAAGAAAAAAATAAAATCTAAGTAAATCTATAATAGTCATATACTATCACAAGAGTATACAAGTTTCATATGAAACTTTTAACTCTTGTTAAACCAATCAAATCCATATAAAGCATTTGAAGTGGTCTTTCAGTTGAGACTATCTTCTTTGGTTTAAAAGAAGACTTTGTTTGTTTTCCCTTTTAGCAGGCATTATAGACAACATGATTTTAAATTTAATTTTGGGCAAACCGACTACTAAATCATTTCTGATCAATTTTGAAACTTGACTTATTAATGTGAGATAATCTTTTATACTAAAGCCAACTTTCATCAGTTTTTCCCATGAAATAATTTTTAGATGGATTTGAATTAATAGAAATAATGTAGCAGTTACCATCTCTTAGTACTCTAAGTTTTGCTTTTAATTCATCTTTATTGAGTGCCAAGTCTTTCTTGTTGATGATCATGCATTCTTTAAAATCGAAGATCACCCATTTATCTTTGTCCACACTTTGACTGACACTCAGTAGGTTATGGCATAATCCATCCACGTAGTAGACATCTTCAATCCTCATGACTACTTTGCTTCCGATTTCATTAATTCCAGTAATAGTTCCATACTGATTTCCTCCAAAACTGACTTTTTCTCCATCTTTAGGTGTAAGCTTGAAGAACTTGTCAGTATCTCCAGTCATAAGTCTTAAGCATCCACTATCAATATACCATTTTGTTGTCTTGGATGCCTTATGTAATATCCTAATTTTTAGGCTCAGAGACTCAGAAAGTAACATGAAATAGATAGGCTACCAATCCCTTTGAGCAGAAGTCTCAGAAACATACAGAGGATTTTTAGGGACTAAAACTGCAAATAAGTGAAAGTACAGGGACTTATATGTAAATAGTAAAAGTCCCTAGGGGCATAATGGTTATTTTAGAAAAGAAAGGGACTAAAGTGAAAGTTTAAAAATTCTATGGTGTAAAGATGAAAGTAGACACAAGTTGTGGGCCATTAAGGGTAATTATAAAAAGTTAAGGGACTTAATTAAAAAGAGAAAAAGTTTTCAGGGGAAAAATGATAATTATAGAAAGTTGAGACGGAAGTGACTTAGAACTGCCCGGAAGCATTTCAGTCCCAAATTTCATCAGTAGATAGAGAAAATAATGCTAGTTAATCTAGCTTAATACGAAAATTTTATTAGAGTTTCAGATAGCTTATATTTATCTGATAGTTTAAAAGTTATCTGATATTTTTATCAGATCTCCTAGACCTCAGATATGAGTGAAAAGTTACAGGAATGTGCGTCCTGTGAAGCCAAAGGTCAGAAAACTGACAAAATTCCAAAAGGAGTTATGTAGAAAAAGTTATTCACATATTAGTAAATTTTGACGGGAGTTCGTGAACGCCCGATATCCGATAGGGAACTTAAGTAGTAAGCAAACTGGGACTAAATGAGCCCAGATGATGTCACATAGAGGCCCATGATGACGCCAAGTGAGGCCCAGACCTATGATATCAGTTCATCGAAAAAAGGGGCCGGTGTTCCGAAATATGCAGAAAATGTGCGAAATGACAAAAATACCCCTATGTTATAAAATAATTAAAGAATGAGTGAAGGGTATTTTGGTCATTTGGCTGAGGTTAGACAGTCAAGGAAGGTTATCTCGATAGTTGACCAGGGTCAGGGAATACTCTGGTAAAGTGTGAAAAGACAATAATACCCCTAGACTCATTAAAGTAAATAAAGAGGAACCAAGGGCATTTTGATAATTTGCCAAGGGATATTTCTTGAGAATTGAGCCATCAGAGTACTTGAGCATGATCAGAGACCCAAGATGGCATTCCCAAAAGTCCAAAAATGTAGCCCAAGAATTATGTGGATTAAAGTGGCATTAAAGTAATATTTTAGTGAGTTTTTAATAAAGTATAGTTACCCGGTTGAAGTGATAACTGGAAAATTGATTAGATAAAGTTCTGGACTTATTCGGAAGTCATGAGGTGGCATGAAAGGTACCCATAAGTCGCCACATGGCATGAGCATATAGGAAGAAGAAAAAGCTAAGGACACGTAACACGATCTCACGCGTTTATTTCGGGATAAGACTCTGGAATTCTCTGGAAGCGCTGAGTCAGCTGGTGAGGTGTCCCAAGGGCCCCACCATTACGCCACCTAAGCATGTGAGGTGTCCATGGATGATGTCATTTTGATGAGTCATTAAGGATGATGATGTCATCACAATGATACAGGCGAAGCTTCTTGAGGAAGCTAAGCGATCTGAGCTGTTCATCGTGATTCGATCTGAGCCATCCATTACACCTCCCTCCACCTATAAATACCCCTCATCCCCTCCCATTCCATTCACGTCCAAGAAGAGAAAGGAAGAGAGAGAGAGAGAGAGAAAGAGAGAGAGAGAAAGAGAAAGAGAAAGAAAGGAAGAGAAAGAAGGAGTTATGGCTGAGCTAGGAGCAATCCAAGGAGTTTAGGGACTCGGCAAGCTTAGGAATAAGGTAAGTAATTTATTATAGTTTCTGCTCTAATAAATTAGAGGATTGTTCTTATAGATTTAATAGTTTGAATAGAGAAATATCTCTCTCTATAAGGTTAGCCGTGAATAGAAAGAAAGCTAGGGGATTGTTAGAATAGGGGTATTACCTCAAGATAAGCTTAAGTTATGTGGAGTTATGCTGGATAGGATAATAATAAGAATATTATTATGTTGTGTATAGGCTCTGACCTCTATAAAGAAGGGATCTTAGAGCAAAGGCTAAGGGCTAAAGGAAAGGCTACATGCCAGGTAGTGGACTTATACCTAAACTTGTATGTTTATTGCTTGAGTGTTGTTAATATGCTATTGACTTGTCTTAGTTATATGAAGTATGTATGATTGATAATGCTCTATTTTTTTTTTATGCTATGGCCATATGTTATAAGTAAGAACATAGAAGCATATATATGTCATAATACAAGCATAATCATAGTAAAGCAAGCATGTTTGACACTAAGCATATACTTGCATACATTGTTTATGGTACCGTTTACTACTGAGATTTTCCCAAAAATCTCACCCCTACCTTTTCCAAACTTAACAGGGTACTGATTTGGAGAAGATGAAGCTAGGAAAGTGAGGGTGTGACACCTTAAGACACTTCTGCAAAAAAGATCATCTAGTTTTAAGTACACATATCTTCTTAGGTCCTGATTGATTAGTCCGACAAACTTTAGACTCATAAGTACCTTTAGGTACCCATCTTAATGTTCTGTAGGTTCTTTTCCTCTTGTGATAACAAGAAGAAGTATTGTGACCGTTACGATTAAAGTACATACATTTAGCAAAAGTATTAGATGTTTGAACAGAGCTTCTAAAATAATTTAAATATGATTTTCCTCCATTTTTCTTCTTCCCTTTTCTTTTGTCTAGAGTTGTATCATATCCAATTTCATATTTGTCAAAGATACATCTCTAACTTCCTACTATCACTTTAAGCATTTCACTGCCTTTAGTGAATCTTTCAAGAGTTTTAGTTAACTCTTGATTTTTCTTCCCAGTGATTTTACATTTAGTACAAGATTGCACCGATGTGGTTTGAATAGATTGAGCGTCAGTCTCAATTTGTTCTTCTAATGCCTTTACTTTCTTTTTAGGATTTACCAACTCCTTAGCTATTCTAAATAATTCATTTCGCAAATCATTGTATTCAGATAATAATTCATTGTAAGTGGGTTCAAGATTGATTACCTAATCACTTTCATAATCTTCTTGTTTTTGGGCAACAAGACATATATTGACCACTTCCTCTTGATCACTGCCTTCATCATCTGATGACAAGCTATCTCCCCAAATAGATGTAACTAAAGCTTTTCTTCTCTGATATTTATCTTCTTCTTTTCGTTGTCCTTCTTTAACAATTATGGACAATCGGCTTTGATATGGCCAGACTTCTTACACTCATAGCAAATGATTTGATCCCTTGCTTAAGATGTTGAAGGGAAATTTTGTTTTGATTGAAAATTCCTTCTAGTTCTATTCTTGTAAAACTTTCGGAATCTTTTGACGAGAAGGTCCATTTCCTCATCTTCTAGCTCATCTTCTTCCTCATCACTCTCCTAAACTTTGAGAGCCATTCTTTTACATTTCTTTTCTTTCAAGTCTTTCTTGTATTTTTGTTTGCTCTCGAACTTTGACAAACTTCCAAAAATTACAGCAACTGATCGCATTGACTCTCATTTGGATTTTTCAATAGTTGTCACCTTTGGATCCTATTCTTTAGTAAGACCATAGAGAATTTTCCTCACTTGATCCTTTTGGCTATATCTTTTGCCAAGTGAGATTAAGTGATTCATTACATGGGAGAATCTGACTTCTATATCTCTGATACTTTCTCCTGGGTTCATCTGAAATAACTCGATCTCGGTAGTCAGATTGTTGATTCTACTTTACTTCACGCCAGATGTTCCTTCTTGAGTAATTTCTAAAGCTTCCCACATTTTCTTTGCGGTCTCTAGGCTAGATACCCTGAAGTACTCCTTTTGAGTTAAATCACAAGTATATTGATCGCCTTGTTGTTCAGCACAATATGCTTCTTATCATCATCATTAAACTCACTTGAAGTCTTTAGAATCTGTTGACCATCTACTATCTTCATTAGAATGTAGTTCCCTTATGGGATCACATCCCACAACATGTACTCCGAAGCCTTGATAAATGTATTCATTCTCAATTTTCAGAACGTGAAATTTTTTCCATTAAATCCTGGTGGCTTCATTTTAGAGCTCCCTTCGGGTAGAACACTATTGCCAAATCCTACCATAGATATACTTTTAAGACTGTTAAGTCCTTTTTTAAGATACCTGCTCTAATACCAAATGTTAGTTTCACAGTTTTACCTAAGAGGGGGGAAAATTTGGTATTTTTAAAATTTAAAACTTAAATGAAATAAAAAAGATAAGTAAAGAATCATGTCATCGAAAGAAAGTGAAAAGAGAAAATTGCATAGTAGATTTATACTAATTCGACCCAACTACCTGGTCTATATTTAGTTCTAAGATTACCTATGAGTATTTTACTATTCTTTCAAGATTATTTGGACTCTTGGAACCTCAGTACATAAACCACTCAAGAGACCCACTCTTGAGTATCTCAGTGAATGAATAAAGATATACATATATATCTTGACTAGAGTGATTGTGTTAAGCATTGAAGTACATAACATCTCATAATCTCTCTTACAATAAAATTTTTCTATTCATAGAATGTGAAACAGGGTAAGACAGAGGATATTAGAAGGCAAGAATTAAAGTTTGAACAAATGCAATATGATCGCGGTAGTTGAGCTTCTTAATTTCGCCATTCAATTCGTCTTCTATTTATTGTTGAGCTCTTTAAACATCCGTTAGACACATTAAATGTTATTGTTGAAGAGACAAAGACGTTAGTTATTGTTGACGATAGTTAGTAATTACATTTAATGCTCTTCTGACAGATTTTATTTTTTGTCGTAACTTCACCATTTGATATTTTCTTTGTCTAAAAATGATCTAGAAAGTCATTGCATAAGTGATATACGAAGAGTTTAATCATCTAAAAATGAATGCCCATTTATTGAGAATAAAATATATAATTCTGTCAAAGTTTAGTTTAAAAATCTTTTCATAGATTAGTTGAATTTATCGAAGTGTTTATAAAAAATATGCCTTATCGAAAGTGTTTATAAAAAAAATTCATATTATTATCATTATCAATGTAAAATTCTATCACAAGTTATTATGCTAAGGTTTCAACATAAATTAGTTCCAATTCTAATACAAGTAATTATTCCAAGTTTAAAACAATTAAAACCAAGAAAAATGAACTTACTACTAATAGGATTCGGTTTGGGTGCTAATCTTAAGAGCTCATCTCAGCTGGACTGACTAGATTTGATCTAAACGGTTCTAATTTAATGTCTTTTCAAGTTATATTTTTTAAATAAAAAATTTAATTTTTTTTAAAAATAATAGTTAAGAAATTATTTTTATTTTAGATTTTATACCTATTAAAATATTTTTTAAATAATTAAAGATAAAAAATTAAATTTAAACCATCCATATTAGATCTAAACTATCTAAATAAGATGAATTTTGGCTACTTATTTAAATGAGCACCCAATCTGGTTTCCTACGCTATTAATGTAGAAGCTCTGGATGTAAGTTGCCCGACTTATGTGGATATCCTCAAGATCCTTTTAAAAAAAAATGGATCCTCAATATTGAACGTCTAAAGGTTCAAAACCCAACAAAAAAAATTAACTTGCTAACTCCGAAGAACATAAAATACAAAATTTTCAAAAACACAATTATTTGAGAAAATTCATTCATGGTTAAGGTGATAATGTTGAAGGTGTCTTAAACTTAAAAGCCGCACAACTTGATATTCTTCGGTTGTTTGCAACATTATATAAAAACACATCATAAGTAAAATCAAAGAAAACATAAATAATTGAATATATGTTCATAAAGCAAATAAACATGTACTTACCTTTGCTACGATTCATTGTCCGTGACTACGATTAATCTATGACTACTTAGAGCCCTTTTGGCACAATAGTTACAAAATCGATTCTGACCTCAAACCTTGATTTTACAATATTTCAGCTAAACACCCAATTTACACCCAAAATCAATTTTTTTTCCAAAATGATGGTTTTGTCCGCCAAAACCATGGTTTTGGACAATCTGCAGCGGGTGTGATTTTTGCTTCATGTGCTTCCTCTTTTCCTGTCTCACACGCATATACCTTTTCTTTTGTAATTATTATTTTTAATTAATTAATTTATTAATTAATTTAATTTTTATTAATTATTTTTTTATTTATTAAAATTTCACGGTTCTGTCTTTTCTTGTGCTTTTCATTTATACATGAAAATTGTAAATAAAATTTATATCTTATTAATCAAATTATACCCTTTTCAGTAATTTACTAATATAAAAAGTGATTCTATTACTAATCATCCAAACATCTCTATTTTTAAAATCTATTCTTCTCAAAATCTATTCTCCAAAATCTATTCTCCTCATAATCTATTCTCCAAAAGTTAATCCAAACACACCCTTAAAGAGGAATTCGAGTTAGAGAATACTAGTATCCCCTAAACCTTGGATATCTCGATAATTTTACAACGAAAAATTAATAGATTTTACAATGAGTAAATCACAATATGCAACAAGCATATCGATCATCACTTTCATATCCTAATTAGCATGTTAATAAGTTAAACAAAAATTTCGGGTGGAGTCGCTCCTAATAATTTTACAATAAAAAGTTAACAACCTTAAATCAATCCTATCATTCTAAAGATATTACCAAGTTGATTAAGAGTGTATTTGGGAGAGTGTTTGGCCTTCAAAATGACTTCTCAACTAGTATAAGTTACTTTTTAGATACTATTGATGTTTGGTTTGGAAGGGAATTAGAAGACATGCAGCAGAAATTAACTTTAAAATTTTTATTCCCTGCCTGATCTACTGATGTGTTTAAGTCAAGGAGTAAGAAGTGTTACCTTCGGTATTCGAATTATGGTCGCGACCTCAGTATATTCGCGTCGCGACTAGTTGTCTCTGGAGTTGTCAGTCGAGACGTCCTTAGCTTCTCGTCGCGACTTGTCGTCTCTGGAGATTTCAGTCGCGACGTCTTCAGTTTCTCGTCTCGACTTGTCGTCTCTGGAGATTTCAGTCGCGACGTCTTCAGTTTCTCGTCTCGACTTGTCGTCTCTGGAGATTTCAGTCACGACGTCTTCAGTTTCTCGTCGCGACTTGTCGTCTCTGGAGTTGTCAGTCGCGACGTCCTCAGCTTCTAGTTGTGACTGGAAGTCTCTTTTTGATCCTCCGACATTCAAGATGCCTATAGCCTCATTTCAATAGCGAGAAGTCGATAACTCAGATCGGCTTCCTCTACCGGTATCCACACGAACAGCGTTCTAATCACGAACGACGTGCTAGCGCCTTTTGTCCCTCTAGGGCTTTCTCAAAAATCTGTCCTCACCATCTCTATTTTGGCCGTTTCTTATCTGCAAACCTTTGCACTCTCCTTGTAACTCATCGAAAACCCTAGCCATTAATGTCAAATATATAGGATGCTATCGGTGTTCTGACTAAGTTGGATTTCATAATTAATCTTATTAATTCCAAAATTAATACAATATCATATATTACATAATTTGATAAGAAACTAATTAAATAAATATGGTTATATTAAATCCGTTTCATATATTTAATTCACCTATTTATTTAATTTAAAATAAAGATAAGACATAATTATATTTGATTTATTCTCATAAATCAAATTTGAGATGTCATATCAATTTGAATTTCAAATTCAAAAATGATAGAGATTTAATTTATCCTTATAAATTAAATCTTATAAATATCTCTTATATTATATAATATATATACGAATTTATATATATATAAATATATATATACGTCCCCTAGATTATTCATTGAATCTAGACATATCTTAAATTCAATGAATCTGGACATCATAGCTCGTGTTGAGCTATTTTGTGTGTGACCCTGTAGGCCCATATGAAGTTAGCAGTGAGCTAGTTACTATACTGACCCACAAGTCGTGAGCGGTCTCTAGCAAGATATCATGACTACCCAAATCATATGAGGATCGATGAACGATATAATCTTTCATACAACCATATCACATCCCTTTTGTCACACGATATTTTGGTCATGGATGAGGCATGTAGAACATCATCCTCCTGTTCCTGACCGTTACTTTCTCGATCCCTGAGTAGTCTGACTATAGAAATGGAACTACCTTTCTATTATAGTATGGCCATACATTTTTCAGACTCACTGATCGAGGGGCCCAGTAATATCTCTCTACGAATGTGAGGGACAAATTCCATCTTGACCATTCACATTTCTCCGCATTAAAAACCACTAAGCTCGAACATAGTCTTTATGATCACTCGGTCAAAAGTGACTTTTGACTAGGTCAAAGCTGAGCGTTTGTCATGTAGGAATTCATGATGATCTCAGGTCAAAGGGTATAGTGACATGATTTGTATATGAGAGAAGGTTATAACTTAACCCATGTAGCTCTCTCATAGCGAGTCGGTCTAACACCTTATACTTTTACATGTACCTATCACTTTGATTTATATCTCTATACATCTTCAAAGTCATACTGGTCTTATTTCATCTCTGCTCCCGCATAAATAACAGACCAGGGACATTTAGGATACGATCATGTGTTATCCAAGGATGGTCATTACATTAAACATGCAAATAATGTGATAACACAATTAAGAATTTCATAAATCTACAATGTTTAAAATATAATGATTGGCCCCTATGGCACAATTTCTAACAGGTTTACCATTTTTGCAACATGAATTTTAGGTTCAAATGAATTTCTAGAATGAAACTACTTTTTGTAGTTACTGATTTCTTACTTCTTTATCTTCACTTCTTTTTTTCTCTTTTGTTGAGTTCGGAAAAACTAAAAAAAAAATCACTTAAATTTTAAAATTTTAAATCAATTTATTTATTATATTTTATATGCTATTGACTACTCTTATAAAACAAATGACAACATATTTTTATAGTAATTCTTGATTTGGGCTTTTGAAATTCAAGTGGTATTTTTTTAAAATTTTCCCTTTGACTTTTTATCTAAATAAATTTTTGTCAAACTAATTTTTTTTTTATAAAAGCCAATCCAAATATAAATTATATTACACTATCTAACTTATACCCAATCTAACTTTTGCATAAAGTCAAATTGGAAAAAAAAAAGCTACTTCATCATCATTAAGTGCCTGTTTGGCACCATGGTTTGAGAATTAATTATGGGGTAAAACCTCGGTTTAGAAAATTTTCACACAAACAACAATTTTTGTTGAGAATTGATTTTGGACAAAACCTCGGTTTGAAACCTAAGTTTTGAATAAGCTACTGAAAATAGCTTTTTCTTTGAAACCTAGGTTTTGGATTATCCAATTACTATTATACCCTTACTTTTTTTACACCCCCTCTCCTCTCTCCTCTCTATTATCTCTCCTCTCTCTTCTCTTATCTCTCTTTTTCTCTCTCTCCTCTCCTCTCTTATCTCTCTTTTTCTCTCTCCTCTCTCCTCTCTCCTCTCTACACTCTCTTCTCTCTCCTCTTTTTTCTCTATCATCTTTCATCTCTCTTACTTTTAATCATATCATACCCTTTTTAGTAATTTACCAATATAAAAAGTGATTCTACTACTAATCATCCAAACATCTTTATTCCCAAAATTTATTCTTCCCAAAATCTATTCTACCCAAAATCTATTCTCCAGAATCTATTCTTCCCATAATCTATTCTTCAAAAGCTAATCCAAACACACCCTAATCCTAACACACCCTAAAAAGGCACCCTAACTAAAGCAAATTTCTAAAGATTTTTTTTTTCTAAAAGTGCAATTAGTTCCTAACTAACCAAAGTTGCAATCAAATTCAAACTCTTAACTAAAAACACCAAATTCGAATTCAAATTTTATCAAACACTAACTCTAAGCTAAAAAACATGATTCCTAATACATCTAGCAACAAAAAATATTAAGAAGTATTTCAACAAATTTATATAAATTTAGATAAAGTCTCTCCTAAAGTTAAAGTTAGACCTCCAAATAATTTTACACTTAAAAACTAGCATTATTTTATCAACATAGTTGAGTTTAGTGGAAGGAGAAAATCCTTCAAAACGTTACAAATCAAGATTTGAATATTTTTTAGGAGAGTTGCTCACATTAGGTACTCGACAGTTCTTTAAACAAGATTACCTCCAATAAAAATTATATTTATGCTTTTTTCCAATAAAAAATGATATTTATGCTTGTAAAAAAAAAACTAACACTATTTTCCCAAATTCACTCTACTGGCAAATGTAGAAGAAGACTTGCTGCCCTCAAGGTTAATTTCTCTTAAGCCTTTGACAAGCTCTCATGGTCTTTTATTAAGGCAGTCATGCAAAGAATGAGATTTTCTTATAAATGGATTAATTTGATACAACAACGTATCTCCATTATTAATTACCAAATCCAATTCAATGGTCAGCTATCCCTATTTATTCATCCAAAAAGAAGAATTCGTCATGGTGATAATCTCTCACCTTATCTTTACATTCCGTTGGCGAAACCGCTTTATTAATGCTTCAGAATCAACTGGAGGTTGGAAGGGGGTCAAAATATGTAATGGAGCTAAGCCAGTGTCTCATCTTCTTTATGCGGATGAATCTATATTCTTTTTTGAAAGCACAAAGGATTGTTGTACTGTGGTGAATTCTATCCTTGAAACATATTACAACTGATCTGGACAATCGATCAATAGGTCTGAATCAACCCTTGTCTTCAGTCCAAGCACTAATCATCAGTTGAGAACTAAAATTAATATGACATTTAATATTCATTTCTCTCAAAGGCTAGGGAAATATCTTGGAACATGGATTGATCCTAGTAGAAATAAATCTTGTATCTACCACAGGTGCTGGAAAATATTGGTCGTAGAACCAACGCGCCTTAGATTGCTAGCTCAGGCTTCTTGCCTCACGCTGCTTAGATATGCTTTATCATCTGTGAATACTCATGTTATATCATGCATCAAACTACCTGTTCAAATTTGTAATCAAATCCATAGCAAACGTCTTAATTTTTTCTGGGGCTTTCAAGTTGATCATAGAAAAATGCATCTGTATGTTAAACAAGGAGTCACTCTTTCGTCCTTTGGATCAAGGTGGGCTTGGCCTAAGAACAATGAAAGCTTTCAATCTTGCTATGCTTGCTAAACAGATTTGGAGAATTATCTGTGCAGGCCCTGACTCTATTCTCTCTTCCACCTTACGGGTTAAATACATTGATGAATCTTCTGTGGACTTGATTAAAAAGACTTATAATTCGTCCTGGATTTGGAAGGGTATTATTGATTGTGCTGATCTCATTACTAGCAGGTTGAAGTGGAGTGTGGGTAACAGTACGTCTATACCTCTAAACTACCCCAATGGTGATCCATGCAAGTCAATTCGGGCTCTACTAGTTCTGTTAGTAGAGTTCCGAATCTTTTACTGCATGTCTCATGTCCTTGGAATGCTTCCCTGATCAATGCCTTATACTCATCTCAAGTTGCAGCTGCCATCCTTAACATTCCACTGTCTCTAGCTTCTATTTCTGATCGCTTAATTTGGATAGGTAATCCTTCTGGTAAATTACTCTGTTAAAGATGATTTTCATATTATTTCTGCAAGAGATTGCCCTAGCACAACAATTGATCATTTTTGGAAAATCTTGTGGAGAATCTCTCTTCCATTCAAGCAACTTTTATTCATATGGAAGCTGCTGCATGATGCAATTCTTGCTTATGCAATCCTAAGGAAACATCACTTTAATATCTCTGGTAATTGTGTCTTCGGTTGTTCTAATGAAGAATCTCTGAACCATCTTTTGATCACCTGTCCTTATACCAAAGCCATCTGGTTTGGTTGCTTTTCGATTCAGCTTGGTAACATTAGTCATAATGCTCATCTTTGGAGGGATAGATATCTTTTGCTGGTTAAATGTCTTGTTATACTCGTTAATACCATTTGGTTCAAGAGGAATGTTGCTCTGCATCAAGGGGAAAAAGATTCAACTGCGAAGTTTATCCAAGAAATCATGGGAATGTTGAATTACACAGCTCCCATTCAAGAGGACAACCTTTTTGCAACTCCTATAGGTACCTTCATTCCACCCTCTACGCTTGGTTAAAACCTCAGCCACCTGGGATGGAACATTCAGCCACCTGGGAATGAAAATTGTTACGAGTAAATTCAAAGCCAGAGGAAAGTCGAAAAGCTGCCATACATACATCAATCTCAATGGCTCAACACTCAAAACAATTCATCTACATTAAATGAAACAGGGAGCTTCATCATTTCTAATATTATTACCTCATGGCTTCTCTTCTTTGGATCAAGCATTTAATTTTCCTCAAATAATACTGGTATGCTACAGGTCACCATTAGATGTGCTGAATATTGTCTCGTCAAGAAAAGCTCTGTCCGACAGAACAATGGACAGGTAGTGATTCAAGACATATAAAACCTATTGCGTCTTCATCAGGCCTTTTAATATTTTGTATGTAACTTTTTATTATTAATGCTCATTTTATCCTTTTATTAAAAAAAATGATATGTGTAACTTATTTTTATCAGTAATTTTCTTTCAGCCATATGCATCTGACCAATGACAGATTTTTAAACAAATTTTAGGTATATTTGACCAATAAAAAATTCACTAGGAGATTTTTTTAGTAATTTTCTAATTCTTTCTCATAATTAATAAATAGTATTTAAAAATAATTAATAATAATAAAGTTATTTTATATTTTAAATCATGAGCACATTCAACAAGTGTTTTAACAAATATTTTATATTTAAACAAAAAAAAAGACATCTTTTCTGACACATTTTGCTCTCGGTCCTCTCCTTTCTTATCACACTTTTGTTTCCTATTTTCTCTCTCCATTACATATACATATATATGAAGAATCCAATTAAAATAATACGTGTTATCCCACGTGCGGGATTTTGGACGAACCACCCATTCTCACGTGCCCCTGTTCTCTCTCTCTCTCTCTCTCTCTCTCTCGGAGTGTGTAGCCTGGCAGCTTTTACACCCACTATTTTACTTATTAACACTCCCTTCTTCCCCCATTGAACTCGTGTACACACAAAAACCTGTTCTCTCTCTCTCTTCTGCATTTGATCCTGTCTCTCTCTCTCTCTCTTTCCTCTTTTACACAAACAAAAAGCATCCTTCCTCTCTCTCTCTTCCTCTCTCTCTCTCCACCAAACTCCATTGCTAGAATAGTAAGCTGCCTGCTACCTTTTTTTGATAATTCAGAGAAAGATAGAGAGAGAAGAGAGGAGAGAAGGGAGAGACATGGACTTTGAGGGGAACAGCATGTTCTGTTTGAGCAACGCTAATAACAGAGAGCAGAACGGTGGTGGAAATAGTAATAACAGTTCCAACTTTTCTTGGGATTTATGGGAACCACCTTCTTCTAACAATTCTACCCTCATAAATACTTTCTACTCCGCCGCCGATTCGGCGGAGACCTCGGTTGCTGCTGCTGCCGCCACCACTCGCCACGGGGCTGGGCTCGCAAACGCGCTGATGTTTCTTCCTCCTCCTCCTCAGGCTAGTAGTAGTACTGCGGCTGATTGTGACCACGACAACGGCGGCGGCGTTGACCTCGGTGGCCATCATCATCATCATCAACAACGGCGACAACAACAGCAGGAGGACGTACTGTACTCCGGCGATGGGGCTCACGTGCATCTAGACCCACATCTCATGTGCTTGAAGCTGGGGAAGAGGCATTATTTTGAGGACGCTAATGCTCCTCCTCTTGGCGGTGCCGTAGGCGGAGGCGGAGTCTGTGGTGGGTTTGCTTCGGCGGGAAAGAGAGGGAGAGGAGGGTTCTATGGAGGAGGCAGTGTGAAGACAGCGACGACGGCCGCAACAACGACGACGGTGCCAAGGTGTCAGGTGGAGGGATGCCACGTGGCGCTGTTGAACGCGAAGGAATACCACCGGAGACACAAAGTTTGTGAGATGCATTCCAAGGCACCCAAGGTTGTCGTGTTAGGGTTGGAGCAGAGATTTTGTCAACAGTGTAGCAGGTGATTAATTCTTTTATATTATCAATTAGTAGTAATTAATATAATAATTATGATATATTTTGAGAAAAAATAAGCAGAAAATAAAATGAAGTAATAAATGGGGACAGGTTTCATGTGGTATCGGAGTTCGATGATTCCAAGAGGAGTTGCCGTAGGAGATTGGCGGGCCACAATGAACGAAGAAGAAAGAGCTTTCACGATTCTGTCACTAGGAGTTCCTCTTCTCAAGGTATCCATTCCTAATAATAATTAATTAATTAATTACTCGAAATTGTCATTATAAAATAAATGTAAAATTTATAATAGCTAGCTACCTCTTAAATTATAAATTATAAATAATATAATATGAATGTCTGAAACTTGCGCCTAACTCTAGCTAACCGAGTTTTTAAATTAACCAGTGTTGTGTTGTTGACCTAGAAGCTTTGCTTTTGTTGCTCTTTGAATTGAAGCCTTTTGAATATGTGTATCTTTTGGTATGCATGTTTTTTTTTTATCTTCATTCTTGAACTCTGAGCTTCTTAATTTGGTGTGGAAAATCATTTTTCTTAATAAATAATCCGAAGATAAATTTTAAATATTCTTGATACCTGTGATAATAATTTTTGAAGAGTTTATAATAAAAAAATATGTAATTATTAATTTCTACTGATCATTTACGAGTGAACGAGTGGTGTTTGACCAGTTCAAAGCTCAATTTGGTTCTATTACACTTCTACTGAATATTTAACAGGATCAAGATAGACGGCGGGTCTATCCGATATTAGTATCGTTTAAGAGAAAAAGAGATTTTATCCAACCTTTGGATCGTAGATGAGTTTAACTTTTTCTAAAAATTTTATAACAAAAAAAAAAAGTCCCAAGATATATTTTAATATAAAAATATTTCATATAAAATTTAATATCATAATATATATGTATTTCATAATATATATATAGCAATCAATTCAAGAAAATCACATTGTGCTTGTGAAATTGGTTTATGTTATTAATAATGAGACAAACAATATTATACCTCGTGCGTTTGCCCTAGAAGTAGTTAATATATATATAAAATTTTCCAAGCCCTAATTTTCTCAGCTTGTCAAACAAGCATGCGAGAATCTAAAAAGTGTGGTTGTCCTTAATTTGTATATAGCAATGAGATATCAAATATATATATATATATGTATGATTTGACAAAACATTTCAAATTACCTTTTTTTTGTTCTGTTTATTTATATGAACCATTCATATATATATATATATATATATATATGTATGTATACATGACTTGACCAAAAATAATAACTGAGTAGATGAATTAGTTTTTTTTCCCATATTGACACAGAAAATAAGTTACTGGTTGGAGGGATTCCGAACTTATCATCACCCCCGCCGATATCATCCGGCGGCGGGTGTGCTCTCTCTCTTCTGTCATCGTCTAAGAGTGACCATCCGTGGCTTTCTCCGGCCGATCTCTCAGGAAGATGCAGCGCCGCCCTACGTGAACTCATAGCCGAGAACCGGGCAGCCGCCATGGCTAAACAAATCATTTTGGAAAGAGACTGGAACCCACACCACCACTACCACCAAGAATATGATGACGACGACGACCATAATAAGGAGATCCAACTTCAATCCAATTACAATTTCTCTCAATACCACCAAATGTTTCCCTAGAAACAAAAAATGCTTCATTCATGAGTGGGAAAATTCTTCACTAAAGATCATAAAGAAACGTATATTTAAGCATGTTTAACACCATTCACTGAGAGAGAACTATATGGATTTGGATTGATTCTTTCTCTTTTCTTCCCATTTCTTGTCAACTTTGAAGAGAGATAAATAAAAAAAGAAAAAGAAAGAAGAAAACTCATTGTATGGCTCTCCTATAAGTGATAGAGTCAACATATTCTATGTAGTTTCTCTTTTTTGGGATTGACAAGAAATGAAAAAGAAAAGAAAAGAAAAATTAAGAGTGTCCAAATTCAACCTGTATGTGTTGACATGTTTATATATATATGTGTGTGTGTGTGTGTGTGTGGTGGGTTTGATGTATTAATGAAGGTGTTGTAAAGTAATTACCTGGGATTCATATAGATGAGCTCAAAACTTGGCCTTTGAAACAAAAACTAAGAGGGATAAGAGGATTTAAGAGCTACTTTAGCATTTGAGTGTTTCTATTTTGATTTGATTATTGAAGTTAGGAGGTCTAACTGTGATTATCATGTTGTATATTATTCAATGACTTTTGTGGAAATTTTATGTAATTAATAATATGATGAATAATTTATTTTTTAATTTTTTATTAAAGGTTTATTATTTTAGATGCGATTGGAATTTGATTATATGAATCACTACGATTTAAATGACTCTAACACTGAGTTATGGGACAATGTTGGTATTTAGTTTATTTCTTTATTGCATCACAACTTAAAATTTTAGTATAATTCAATTTCTTTCTATTAACGACCCTAATATTCATATGATTTATTGTCCATTAAAATCCAACACTTCTGCCCTATTTTATTTAAGCTCTCTTCCCTATTAAGCAAATGATTAAAAAAATAAATTTCTGCCCATTTTTAAGAGTATGTTTGATTAGATTTTAAAAAATAGATTTGGAAGAAAATCATAGTTTAGAATTAAAAGCTATTCTCTCCCATTATATCAAAATTACGGTTGTGGGGATCACAATCACTTTTGAGTTCTAGATGGTTGTTTGGCTATTCTATTTTAGAAACCTTTAGTTTAGGTCAGAACTATAATTTTGAGAATTAATGTATGTTATAGGTACTGTCAAGGTAACGCCTAAAATAATGCCTTTCGCAACTCCAAGCGAGCCTTCTTTAAGATCATTAAGACTCTTTCAATCACTATTTATGCTCATCAATTTTCATTATATAATAGAACTTTAATTTAGGTCTAAATTTTGTAAGATTATGACTCAATTTGTTTCCTTCAAATGTATATTTATGTCTTAGGCATTTAATAATATAGTGATTTGGGCTTTTAGATATATATATATATATATATATATATATATATATATTGTAGCCTCCTGAAACTAAATCTCTTCACTTAAACTAATTGGGTTAAATCTAGTAGAATGTGTTAATTTTTTACAACGTAATAAATTAAGATTCAATTCTTTATTAGGAGATATGTTTATATTTAATACTTCTCTGATTCTTAATATAACATATAATTTATAGTGTAAATTGCATTGCACTATAAATTAGGTCTTATATTAAAGATTAGAGGAGTATTTAACAGTATCCCAAACATGATTGCTTATAATGTAGGATACCTATGATTAGCAAAAAAAAAAAAAAAAATCATCACTTGCACTTTCTTCCACTTGGATGACTTGGTTTTGAGTGGCTCCTCACATGGCATGCCACCTAGGATGCCACTTTGGACGCCAAGTGGGACATCACATAAGATCACATCATCAATAGGTAACAACATTTTTAAATTACATATGAATGCAGTCAAATTGTTGTGTTGATGTTTTTAAAATACATTACGTGTTATGATTATATAAATTCTCGAGTCATTATATTGCTTCTTCCTTCCCATGTAGAAATAAGTTATGAACTTTTTATTATTTTGATGTAAAAGTTCTTTCTTAGTCCGTAGGATATATTGATGATGTGGATAAAAGTTTCGGTGGGGAATTCAAAATTCAAATTATTTTTTTTTTAAAAAAATAGAGAAAAGAGATAAGAATCTAAATAATATTGATAAAATGAAGAGATATGGAGCTTAATGTGAGTCGTACTATTTATATAATTTGTAAATTGATAAAATATATATTTGATTCTTTAAATTTAAATAAAATTTTATTTTAATTCTTTAAGTTTACATAATATATATTCAATTCTCTAATCTCAGTACCTTTAATCTCATTAATAGAACACGATGATTTAGTGAGTGACTATATAATTAAATACTAATAAAAATATTTAAATATTTTTCAATTTACACAATCTAAAATATAAAAATATTATATTAAAAGATTAAAATTTAAATATATTTTGTCAGTGCTTAATTATATAATCACTTGTTAAGTCATCATTTTCTATTTATGAGATTAACAATATTAAGATTAAGATGTTAAAAATATACTTTATAAACTTAAGAGATTAAACTGAAACTTGATATAAATTTAAATAACTATATGTATACTTTAACTTTTATTAAAGAACTCATGTTTTTGTTAGCTTAAAAAAATAGGGAAGCCTCATTTTTAGTGGTTTATAAATACTGTGCCTTATAAATGCTCTATCCGATTCTATTTATAAGTCATTCCAACACTTTTTTATCATAATAAAATTTTTTAAATCTCATTAATTTTATCTAAAATTTAAAATAAGTTTCATAATTTGCATATATTAAATACATTCTTAAAACAATTTCTATTTTCTTTCACAACATTAAATAGGTGTAAAGGGAAAAATTGTAATAAATAAGCAATATGGTACCTTATAAAAAGAATCACAAGTCACAAGACCTCTCCTTCAGTTGTCTTATAAATAATATTGGAGTGTGTATATATATATATGTATATATATAACTAAAAGAAGAAAGGAATTTTTGTATTTCTGTAGATGAAATAATATTTGTATTTTTACTTTAAAAATAAGAAATAAAAACAACTTCCAAATAATAATATAATGAACACTCCAAAAATCAATATGAAAAAAGAATTACCAAATGAATTTTTATATACTACTCAAACTTAAAAAATAATTAATACTCTCAAAATGGGTCTGGGCTCGGGATTCACCTCGTTTAGCCCATTTATTGAGTGGATTTAGGCATATGCAAATCCTATTAGTTACCAACGGGGGTTGATCCGAGTGGTAAGTGGTTCGGTATTACTTAAGCGAGGTCTCGAGTTTGAGCCTTGGCGTACGCAGAAAATTCCCGTTGGGAGACTCACCCACTATAGCCAGGTGCGCGACGCGGGTCGGATCCGGATGTAGTCGGGGTAAAACTCCGGTGAACCGGATGGACAAAAAAAAAATCCTATTAGTTGGAATATCAGTTGCTAATTTTTCAAATATTAATGTCAAGATTGCTTTGAAATTGCCACATGCATTATTTAGACAAGTTTTAGCTTTCAATTTATTGTGTCAAAAGTTTGACAACATCAGTCACAAAATTTCCATATTTTAAATTTTGGAAGATTAGCATGAAATTCTATCACTTCTATGTATTAGTGGAATAAGTGTTTTTTTAATGTTAAAAGTTGAAATAATAATTACAAACTTTTCACCCTTAGAAAGATTATTCTTTTGTGAAAATTTCAGTAAGGGAAAAAGATTCTGAAATTTCAGTAAGAGACTGAAATTATGTCTTAATGGTAAATAACCAAAATCCCTTTTTATCCCATGGCTCTCCAAAAGGTTTGCGACCCCCATTTCCCCAAGCCATCAAACCCATTTAGTTATATTGTTCAGAGTGTTATTAATTCCCTTCTCTATACTTGTTACTTTGCCAATTGTAGTTGTTCTCATAGCTATGTTCACAAGTGAAATTTTCGGAATATAAAAAATGGGAGTTGTTAATTCTCTTATCTGCACTTTTTAATTTGTTAATGGTAGCTGTTCTTATAGATATATTTACGGATAAAATTTTGGGAATATTGAAAATGGGAGCTTTTAATTCCCTCATCCGTTGTTGTTCTTGTTGTTAATTCCCTTATTTATACTTGTTAATTTACTAATTGTAGTTGTTCTTATGCATATATTCACTGGTGAGAGTTTAGAAATATGAAAAATGGGAGTTGTTAATTTTCTTTGTTGTTAATGCCCTTATTTATACTTTTTAATTTTTTAATTATTGTAGTTCATATGCATATATCACAATTTGTTAATTCCCTGTTATTATTAATTTATTTATACTATATACTAGATCCTATTATTATTTATCTAGTTTTAAGGTTAATAATTGTCCTTTTTAGTATAAGTTTCTTTACTAATTAACGACAACACATTAGGGAGTTAACAACTCCCATTTTCAATATTCCAAAAATTTAATTAATAAATATAACCAGAATAATTGAAATTACCAAATTAATAAGTATAAATAAATAAATTAACCAAAATACTTCAAAATATGCGAATTCTAATCAAGACCGTAAAATGGTCTAATCACTGTAAAGTTCCTAAGAACTAGTCTAAGTTTAAATTTTGTAACAAATTACCTAAATGTCTCTAATTTTAAATATGAAAATTGAAATGATAACAACGTTTTAACAAGTAACAATTTAAATTTATTAAATAACAACAACAATTAAGAGAGTGACAACTAATTTTACAATTTATTTTTGCTTAATATCAATGACAACAACAATTTAATAAATAACAATTATACCTTATCAAATGATAACAACGATTAATGCAATGACAATGAATTTCACTTAGAGCAATTAGGTGAATTAACAAAAGAAGAAGAAGATAATTTTTGAATAATCTCTAAAAATTTCATAACCAAAATCATTCTGAGGGATCATTATGAAAATTCCTATACTTCGGTAGTCTTTATATGTCTCTCTCTCTAATTAAGGAAAAGCTGCAAACTATATATGCATAAGATATGACTGGATGGATGATGACAATAAGAAGGTAAGAAGAGATATGGCAATTAACTCAAATGTCAAAAATGACGGAAAGCAGAATTTCAAGCATATGGCAAATTAAGAGAGAGTGATCCTCATTTCTTATTCATTATGTGTTGCTTTCACAAATTGAATGGCTACAACTTGAAAGGTTTTGAGACGCTGCTTTTTATTTGAAATGGTATGGCTTTCCCCACTTTCTTCAATTACCATCCTTTCTCATTCTATGTTCACTCCTTTTCTTTTCCACCCATCATTATTAGGGGTGTGTATAGGTAGGGCAGCTTCTGCACGGTGCCTTACTCGAAAGAAGTTTGTGCTATATTTTGTAGCTTGATACCCGGCCCTACCTGGTAAAAGTCATAACTATTTTGGATTTGGTATAAGTAGGTTTATATGCCCAAGTCGTGATGCCATGCTCATATTATGGGAAGAAATCTACAATTATGAATTTCTAAAATAACATTATATTCATATGTCTTCAAGATTAAATAAATCACAGAGTAAACAAAAAAAATGAATCAATAAATCACAAAGTAAACAAAAAAATATGAATCTCTTGTAATCCAACAATTATATATCAGAACAGAACTAACCTTATGAGATATAATGATATATATCAGAATAGAACAGGACTAACGTTATGACTTATGAGATATATATCAGAACAGAAAAGAACTAATTAGTTTCACATCAGGCCAAGTAACCTACGTATGTTAATTATTTATTTCCAAATTATAAACAACCAAGTAGTATTTTGTTACTTTACTTATGGGGAACAAAAACCCATCAACTGTCAATCTAATAAGAAAGGATATGATCGAAGAAAGTTAGAACTGAAATGAATAGAGAATCCACAGGACTCAGAGCCATTCATAAACTAAAACATAGATGATTAGCGGACATAAACCTAGAAATCTAAGATAAAACTGAAAACATTATACTTGCAAACACGAGATCGGCAAAACTAGATAGTCTTCAGTGAGGAACACATTTCAATGGACTTGCTAGTGATAGCATTAGGCCTTTAATCAGAAAATATGTGAAGAGAAAAAATGGGTAAAAATCTCACCTTGAAAGCAAGGACAACAAGAACAGTGTCTGAAACAGTGGGAATCAAATGGGCAAACGAGAAGCAGTTACTGGAGAACGCAAGCAACAAACCAGTTGCAGAAGAAAACAGCTAAATGAGAAGCAGTTGCCAGAGAACGCCGAGAGAAACAGAGCACCAAGAACGGATAGTGAGAACGAAAATATGAATGCCGATGATGAGAACGGACAACAACGTCACTAGAGACTCGCAGGTCGAAGAGGATGAGGGTAGGGAAATGGTCAACGGGTGTTTGGTGGGAGGCGGAGACTTGCAAAACCCCGGACAAAAGGATATGCTTTGAACTGGTCGCTGTCGCTTGAGACTCTGAACTTTTGAACTCTAAATTTCTAATGGTTTTAGGGCAAACAAATAGTTAATAAAAAAATAAATTATATATATATAGTCGGGCCAAATGGGTAGGGCAACATATTTTACCAGGTGCCTTGCCCTTCTCGACACTTAGCCCGACCCAAACCTGTCCAATTATATTTCAGGCCATTTTTTTTGAGTCGGGCGGGCTGTGCATCTTGCGCATCCCTAATCATTATGTATATAACTTTAACCCCAATTAACATTATGTACTTGAGACTTGAAGCTAGTCTCTAAAATATGTATGGTATTTATATTTAAATAATTTATATTTTTATCGAATTTTTATATTTTTTATCTTAAAAACATGATGCAAATTTTATATTATTATTTTGTCTATTAATTTATGAAAAAATTTTACATTAAAAAAATAGAAAGTGATGAATAACAACTAGAAGTAGATTTATCTACTAGTAGTGAAGGAAGGCCTTTTTTACACCGGTCTAAAAGGGCTCTTTAATACCGATTCTCCAACTGGTGAGTACAGCCACTGTAAAAAGGATTGGGCTTGTTAGTTTCTACACCGGTTGAAATGGTGTAGAAATGACATTTTTTTACTGGTTGTTTAATTGGTGTAGAAAGTTTTTTTTTTTAAATTGCCCTGCCAATAAGAGTTGGTATAATTGATAAAGAACGGGTTCGTATTTCATAAGGATGTGAGTTCGATTCCCACTACCTTTGTGAGAGTTCTTTTGGTAAACGATCTTATAAGTTTTCTATAAACGCAATCTGATCCCTGGGACTGTGCTTTAGTTTTGATGGAGACCGATGCCGAACTCACCTAAATTTTCTTGTATAAAAAAATTGCTCTATTTTCAACTGGTAGAACAATTTTAATTTAATTAGTAAGAAGGGCGATGTACCAATCTTTGAACCACTCATCATAGGCTATTAATTTTTTATACCACAAACACAAGTATTCCCAAATGCCCTATAACAGTATTGAGTTCAATTTAAGCATAACTGTAGCAATTATAACTGGTGTAAATTAACCTATAAGAGTTGGCACATATAGTAATAAATGTACTTGTATTCCACAAGGAAACAATTTCCTTGTAAGTGCTCTCTAAACCTTGGCACATATGGTAATAAGGACGATTTTCTCTTCTGTTGTGAGGGCTCCTTTAGTAAGCGATTTTGTAAGTCCCTTGTAAGTGTTCTCTGAACCTTGGAGCTGTACCCTAGCTTTGGTAGAGGATCAGTGCCGATCCTACCTAAACTTTTTAGTACAAAAATAAAAAACTGTTGTAAATTAGATTTTGTATACTAATTAAAAAAAATGGTGTAAAAAGTCTATTACAAACTTAACCAATTAACAAAAATGTTATCTGTCACACTCTTTACAATAATTCTTTTATAAGAGGTGAAAAAAAAATCGTCTAGTTTCTGTGTCTTTCTTGCTTTCTTCATGAGGCTTTGCAGGTAGTGGATTCTGCATGTGTATGTGAAGAAATGTAGTTAGATATCATCAAAACACACACGCACGCACGCACGCACGCATATTGCCTCATCAATAACTCACAAATATCTGTTTATTCTCATTTTGTTGGTTTCTTTGGGAACTAGGAATACGTGTCCCACTCATTGCACTGAAAGATATTTGTGACAAAATTATTCAGAGGGATCCACTAATTTAAAAATAGAAAAAAATATATGGATTCAAACATTGTCATAAAAATGTAAGCCAATATAAGTAAAATATTTTAAATCAGAACACTCACATAGCC
This sequence comes from Leucaena leucocephala, assembly GCA_037074615.1. NCBI lineage: Eukaryota > Viridiplantae > Streptophyta > Magnoliopsida > Fabales > Fabaceae > Leucaena > Leucaena leucocephala. The sequence continues at coordinate 14,905,798 of CM073555.1, read as the reverse complement.
AATACATTATATTATATTATATTGGTTTTCTTACACCATCTATAATTTTAATTTAAATATTAGTTATATATTTTTTTTATGGTAGGCCTTGTTTTTGTGCTTGAATTCATTTCATTGACCCTAATAATTGATGACTTTTTTTTTGGCCAAATAAGTAATGGTTGAAACCTAATTTGAACACTCTGTTTTTTCTACTTGCCTAATTAATTAATCACAAGCTGCTCAAATGTCAAGGGACAAAATTTGGAATGATTTCGCTTGCAATCAAGAAGTGCTCTTGCGGATTGTCAAGTAATGTAACGATTCTTGTACAGTGTGGGGCCCAGGAAGATTTGATACTTATTTATGGTTCTAGTTTTTTTTTTTTTAAAAAAAAGGATCTGATGAATGAAGACAAAATAGTGAAATACCCCTTGTGACTTTGGTTAATATATAGGAATAAAAAAAGTATACTTTTAATTATATGATTAATTCTACACAATTTTTTCTTAAGTAGCTGAATTGTGTCCATTAATCTTGATCAATCAAAGGAAGCATCAATGCTCAATGTATTCAGGCTTTATTAGGGTGAAGCGACTTGCATATGATGCTTTAATATAGTACACCCTTGATAAATAAACTCAAGCCCATTTTAAGTGAGACGCAAACAAAAATAAAGGGAATTATGAGTAAATATATGCAATATACCCTTTTATTTGGAGTTAACATAGCGGTAAAGAAAACACAATTCTCTCAACAACACGCAATTCTCAATCGGTACATTTGATGCGGAACTTGAACAAAATTTGCACCGTGACACTTTAGCGTGGGTAAATTAATTTCTTTATATCGGAATTCAAAATCGTCCGTAGGTTCAGCTGGTGAAGGGGTGAGACATGCAATTATTTGGAGCGTGTTCGATCCCTGGGGAGTACCACTTTGTTGTAGTTCCAGTCGCGACGTTTAGGGAAACATCTTAGCTCTTGGGTGCCTAGATTTACGCCTGAGGGTAATAGACGGTTCGCTCTGCCCGATATTAGTATCGCCTAGGAGGAAGGGAGACTTCGTCATACCCTTAGATCGTGGGTGAACCCGACCCTTTTTCAAAAATTTTTATAACAAAAAAAAAAGCATGCTTATTAAGAACTAACCAAGAATGAATGGCTATTATTTTTTTTTAATGGAAGACAAAATGATATTCAATAAAGCGATAGTTTTACATGTCACAAACGGTTAAAGATCCTGTAAGAGGACTAAAGTGCCTATGAAAATAGGGTAAAGTAACACATTTCACACCATTGAAAGAAAAAACATAAAGTTAAGATCTCGTGCCATGTGATTGTTAAGGATGGAGAATGATGATTTGGGATGCATGAGAAGCAGCTTCAAACAATCCTGATTTGTGTATCCAAAATAATGATGCTCTTAAACACTTCGAGTGAAGAGCTAAACCTACAGGGTATTGATTTCTCCAAAAAGTTGCTTAAACGGAGTGCCTCTAAAGCAGATGATCCCTTGACAGTAATGATTATTCAACCTTTTATACTTGAAAAGAATTATGTCCCAGCATGTAACATTAGGCTATATTTAGATGAAGAGAAAACTGGGAGAAAATAGAGTGAATGTAATACTAGAAAGAAAAATTTCTTAAAATGGTAAAAATATTTACTATTTTGAGGACTTTTCTCTCGTAATATTCTTTCTTAATTTTCTTCTCATCCTAACATAGTGTAAGAGACAATGATGAATGAGACATTAGAATCATACTCTTAACTTGCTGAGTATTAGAATGATAATTAAATGCTACAGTTGAAGGGGAGCAATATGTTGAACTTCTTGTATTATAGCAGAGGGAGATACATTGATTCCATGATGAAGCTCCTCATTCTTTTTCTCCATATAGTACTTAGTAAACAGACGATCACACGAACATGGGAAGATAAATCATCATTTAAAAGTTGAAACAGAGTTTGCTTTAAATAACCATACCATAAAGACCTAGTTGGTGGGTATGAAATGAATAAATGATCAAGGCACTCTTTAGATTCACATTCAAAAAAACAATAGCCAGAAGTATTTAAATGATGCTTTTTTAATAATTTCCAAGTGAACAGAAGGTGCTTGAAGGGGAGCTGAATCTTCCATAAGAACTTCCAAAAGGTGTCAAGATCACCATTAGTTAGACTCTATTTTGGTAAAGCTTAATCATCCCATACTTGATTGTGTAAGAGCCCGATGCATTGCTAGTCCACACTAATTTGTCTAGAAGATTTAAAAAGGAGAGCGGAATCCCCATGATGGCTTTTGTTGGATCTGGAGAGTAAATGGTGCAGATTAAATTCTTGTTCCAAGTAACAGGATTCCAAGTAAAACGAACATGCAATAATAGATCAGCCACTAGATGAATATTCATCCCAAAGGCTTGATCCTGGTACATGGGCCACCAAAGGTGGTGATTGATTGGAATAGAAGCACCATTTCCTACACGCCATTTTAAATTATCCACAATAATATCAACACTATCAGCAATGCCCTTCCAGATCTAAGAGGAGTTATAGGGTTTCTGTAATATCCCGATTCTTGAGTCTAGGAGAACTAGGAAGTAGTATGATATGGGCAGGCTGCTAAACCCGTAGTCCCAGGGTAGTAATCTGATATGGGCAGATCACTTACCTATATTTTGTAAGAATCCGAGGGATGAGCTAAGTTCCTCAGGATTTAAAGATGAGTTAAGTCTTTGACCTACAGAATAGGGATAGTTCACCTAGGTTCAAAAAGAGGAATGTGAGGAATATCCTAAGTCTTAAGCCTTGAAATTCTGCGGGTAGCTAGATATGGGCTGGCTCCTGAGTAAGATAACCTGATATAGGCAGGTTGTCTAACCTTTTAATTAACAATGACTCCAGAAGAGTTTAGGGGATGAGTTGTTGAAAGAGAATTTCGAGAACTTAAGATGCAGGATAAGAAGATAAGTAAAGATGCCAGAAAGAGAATTCAGGGGCATATTCGTAATTATGGGAAAGATCGGGCTGGTAGCCGATGAGTACCATATTTTACCAGAAAATAGAGAAAATTATGCTGATCATTTTACTGAACTATAAAATATGTATATGAGGTCTCTATGAGTATGTAAGGATTATGGGAAGTTAAGGGACTTAATTGAAAAGAAGAAAAGTTTCCAAGGGCAAAATGGTAATTATGGAAAGTTGAGCCAAAAGTGCATTAGAACTGCCCGGAAGCATTTCAGTCCTAAATTTTACCAGTAGATAGAGGAAATGATGCTGGATAATCCAGCTTAATACAGAAATTTTATCAGGACTCCATATAGCCGAAATTTATCTGATAAGGAAAAAGTTATAAAAATTATTATCGGATATCCTAGATTTCAGATATATGTGAAAAATTACAGGATAATGCGTCCTAATGAGGCGGATGTCAAGGAACTGACAGAATACCGAAAGGAGGTCTGTAGAAAAAGTTATTCACAAATTAGTGAATTCAAACGGAGTGTGTGACCTCCGAGGATCCGATTAGGAGATTTATCGGTATTCAAACTGAGACTGAATGAGGTCAGATGACATCGGTCAGATGCTTGTTATGACCCAAATGGAGCCTGGACTTAGTATGTCAATTTATCTGATAAAAGGAGCCGGTGTCCGGAAAAAGGTGTAAAATGACGAAAATGCCCTTATGTTATAAAATAGTGAAAGAATGAGTAAAGGGTATTTTGGTTATTTGGCTAGGGTGAGACAATCAAGAAAGATTATCTGGATAGTTGACCAGGGTCAGAGAATACTCTGGTAAGATATGAAAAGACAATAATGCCCCTAGATTCATTAAAGTAAAGAAAGAGGAACCAAGGGTATTTTGGTAATTTGCCAAGGGATGTTTCTTGGGAATCGAGTCATCAGAGTACTTGAGCTTGATCAGAGATCCAAGATGGCATTCCAAAGCCCAAAAACGTAGCCCAACATATATGTGGGAAAAAGTGGCATTAAAATAATGTTTTAGTGACTTTTCAATAAAGTAGAGTTACTCGGTCAGCACGATAACCGGGGAGGTGATCAGATAAAGTCCTGGACTTATCTGGATAGCATTGGATGGCATGAAAGGTGCCAGCAAGATGCCACATGGTGCCAACATAGAGGAAGAAGAAAAAGATGAGGACACGTGGCACAGTCTCAGCCGTGTATTCCGGTGCAAGACTCTGGAATTCTCTGAAAACGCTGAGTCAGCTGGTGAGGTATCCTGTGGGCCCCACCATTACGCCACCTAGCCCATGAGGTGTCCCCTGAGGTGTCCCTTGGATGATGTCATGGTGATGATGTCATAAATGGAAAAGAAAATAGGAAATTTCAGGAAAAACGGTGGCCACAAGTTCAGAGTTCTTGAGAATTACGAAAGTGCCATTCATGAAAACTATAAATACCCCCCTCCCCCTTTCATTTGCATCACGACCAAGAGCTCTTTAAGAGAGAGAAGGAGTTCTAGAGAGAGAAAGTGAGAGAAAGAAAGAAAGAAAGGAAGTTCTGGCGGAGCAGGAAGCAGTATAGAGATTCTAGAGTTCTACTAAGCTAGCCATGTAGTAACTAATCCTAACTTTTATGTAATGACTTTGTGATTTGATGTACTATTGTTTGGTTGGATTGTTGTCTTATATGTTATGTCTGAAGCTCTGCTATAATGCTATGATCATATGTTATTAAGTATGGAAGCACGCGGCATACTTATCTGTACACAATCACAAGCAAGCACTATCACACTGCATTACATATATTGTTATGATTATTACTACTGAGATTTCCCCGAATCTCATTCTCCATGTCTAACCCATTACAAGGAGGTTATGTTGAAGTAAATTTTGAGAATTTTAAGAGACGCCGTTATGCTGCCAAAATTATGGCAAAATGGCAGTAATGAAGAAAGGAGCTGATACGTACTGTGTACGTAGGTACTGTCTAAGGAGTCTGGAAGTGAGTGGACCTAGCCGGTTCATCCAGTCTTTCCTGGATACTTATGTAGAATGGTAGTTCTCACGGGAAGTACCGAATCAGTACAAGTTGTATTTGAGAACTCTCTACATGGGTAATTTTCTGATGATCTTGTTTTATTGTTGCTAATTGAACTTTGTTCAGTGCTTACTTGAGCCAATCCTTAGGCTTGATCAGCATAATAATTCTCTGAGTTATTTTCTCCTGTTAAAAGTAAATCATTTCTTTATAGGAGAATGAATGGTTAGTATGGTCATATAGAGAATAAATTTCTTATATGTATTTATTAGTTTAGGTAGAAACACCCAAGATGGGAGGTGAATTGGGTGTTTTAAAAATTTTAAATGAAATTTAAACTTCAATAGAAAGAAAAATATATGCTTGATAAATAAGGATGAAGATAAGAAAGATTTCACAAAGAATAAGCAAATCAATTTATACTAGTTTGGACTAAACTCTTGTTCTACGTCCAGTCCTCAGACACTTTCTGAGATTTTCACTATCTCTAAGATTACAATGGGCTCTTGGTGCCTTCAGTACATCAATTGATTCCCTCATTTACTCCCCCTTACTTCCCTATAAGGTTATGATCCCAACTTAAGAGAACCGATCTCTTAAGCTAACAGAATGAAAGAAAAGTTTTTACAATCTCTCTCAAAGAGTAAATATGATGTTACACACTAAACCTCAATGAATGTGAATTGCACAAAGAATGAAGAATAACTGAGAATGTAACAAATTTGGAAGTTGTTGTATCAGTTAGTTGGTTGTTGTCTTCATTAAACACAGAGTCCTTAAATAGCATTAACTTTGGTTAGCCGTTAGACTTAGATTTGTAACCGTTGAAGTGAAGGCATGGTTGTTAGCTGATGAGTAGGTAAGTATTTAATGCGTTGCTAAAAGTAGAAAGTTTCCATTGCATGTAGCCTTCATCGTTTTGAATTAGTATCCTTTTCTAAATACACAATAAAAAAGGATCAGTTAGTTGTTCAAAGTATTAATTGAGTATATAAACTCTTAATAAGTAACATGTTTTAAGGATTGAGTTCATAATTAAATTTAGATGGCTTTTTAGAAACGATATGATGTATTAATTGATTACCCAATTAATTAATGTATAGTTAGTGTGTGTGATAGAAAAAATAGAGCATCACACTAATAAGTTTATCCAAGCATATACAATGTAAACTTGTAAAGATAAGTTTCTCAAAGGTATTATTTTGAAGAATAATGAGAAACATAGACAAATTATCACTTGAATCAATTATATGAAGTAGGAAATCAGTTTGTAGCTTAAAATAGAGATACATTTGAAGTTTCTAAAGTTAATCGATTAAATAATGGATGAATACAAGTTAATCGAATGCCTAGTCGTTTAATGTGTCTAGAAGAATTGAATTAGAAAAAAATTTCAACACAAATTAATAGAACAATTAATCTGTTAATACAAATTAATCGATTAACCAATCGATTAATTGATTTATATTTCAATTTTACAAAATTGTTGCTTCACTAATTAATTGAGAAGTTAACAAATTAATATAAATTAATCAATTAATAGCAATATCATTGTTTAAGTAAAAAATCTGTTTTCAACACATTAATCGGTTAACCAATCAATTAATTGAATTGTAAATTCAATTCCAGAAGGCAATCTCTTGACATTAATCGAATACTTAATCGATTAATTGTCACTTATTAATCGATTAATTAGTTTTTCTTTGTAAAACAGAATGCTGCCTTTACATTAATCTAACATCCAATTGATTAATTGATATTAACCAATTAACTAATCGATTAATTCAACTATCTTTTACTTTTAACACTTTTTAATCACAGAATCATCTTAAAAAAAATACTTTTTGACAATATTTGAACACAGAAAAGAAAATATCACTATGTAACACACTGTTTTTGAAAAACATCCTTTGTACAAAACATATTTTTTTGATCAAACTTTTAGAATGAACCAACTGATGAAAATATTTCTAGTATCTTTAAATTATTCTTAGTATCAAACTTTTAGAATGGACCAATAGATAAAAATATTTATAGTATCTTTAAATTATTCTTAGTATCATTGAAGACTTTTTGTATTTGGCATAATCAAAACATATTTAATCTAACATTATTGGATCAGATAACTCATCATCAAAACATATCATTTCTTAGTGGATGCAAATGAGTATGTTAAAGAATTGAGTTTGTAAAAAGATATGCTATCTTGAAGAATAATGTTTAATTTTGAAAGATATGCAATTTAAATATAATTTTTCAAAAATGCAACTTTGTAATTAAAAATATGAAGGGTCAACTATTTGGAGAAAAATAGTTCGTAGGATCACATGTTGAACAACAATGTTAACATGTCTATGATTTTCTGTATGACCAAAAGTCGAATAGGATATTAGCATAATTAATGGTTCGAGGATTTTGCCCATTTATTTTCAAATGATAGCTAAACAATAAAGCACATTACTCTTCAGTCCATATGACTAGAGTAGCAGTGTATTCCAGTGAATAAACATGTTAAACATAAGGATTTAATGTACTAAAATATTTCTCTTCCTTAATAGAAAAGCTTGACCTTCATGTGGATGATTTTAACAGAAAAACTCATTAAAGGATAGGAATTTCAAGCACAAATTGAGGATGACTCTAGCAAGTGAAATTAGAGTACTTTTTGAAATTCTCTATTAATCTCCAATACTGATTCCTATATGTTTCAAAAATAAATTTTCAAATCATTGTCATGCCTTTTGTAAAGTTAGGATATTTAATGTAGAAATTTGAAAATATGCATATTTATGAATTGAAATTCATAAAACAATATCTAAAAATGTTTGAAAACAAGTTATGTACAATTCATTTAGTAATATGAAAACAATGTTGACTGCTAAAGGATTGCAACAAGGCATAAGTAATCGTTAATCTAATCCAGAATTAGATTTCACTGCGTTTTCCTCTTGTCCTTATGGCAGTTTACTTGATTTTGGTGAATTGATATTGATCGTTTCTTCATCACCAAAATTCAAGTTTTGTTAGTTCATCTTCTTCAAGATTTAGGTTATCTTTCTTTGTAGCCATCAATCTTGAGATGAACCTTGGTAATCAAATTTTCTATAAAACAATTGAATATATTTTCTTTCCAGGTATCCAACTTGTGGATCCATCAATGATTAGTTTGTAGGAAATATGACATAATTCACATGCTCAGAGAATATGAACAATTTAGAACAATTGAGCATGATGAGATGAACATATCTTTATGCATAAGAAATATTTTCCATTTTCAAAAACATGTATGAATAAAGAATTGAGTTACTAATCGTTGCCTTTTTAAAGTATTTATAAGTTAATTTTTAGTAGGAGTATATAAAAGGATTTTAGAAATCAGAGGCAATGCTCATTACTAAAGATACAGATGTAAACTTTAAAAATATGAATATGATGATGCACTAAGTTTACCATTGTGCCTTTTACCTTTTGTGGAAGAAGGATTGCCTTTATGTATCCATTGCATCTTTTGATTTCTTCTAACAAATGCTTGCAATAGTCTTTCAATTGGTATGAATTTTGTTGGTCGATAGATCCTTCTTGTTCTGTTCTCCTCAAGATAGTTAAATGGTACACTATGATAGTCTATACTTGAGATATAACATACTCCTTGGGCTTTTTTCCATTACTTTTTATAATTTGGCTTTGAAATTACAGCAATTGATGCTCCTTGAGTTCTCTCAGATGATGTAGCTTTTATTGATGCATGAGTAACTCTCGGATGCCCCTTTCTCCATGTACTGTGTCCAATCTTCTTAATATTATTCTACACATTTGAAATATTAGAAGGACATTTGATACCCATTTAGCTTTGGGTCCTAGAGCATTAGTTTTAGACCTTGATTGTCCTTTAGGAACCCAAACAAATTTATTTTGTAAATTAGAATTTCTTCTAAAATAATACATGTAAGAAATGTGACATAGTTTTCCATAATAATTGCAAATAGCATAATGATACACTTTACGAGTATACTTGAAGTTACTGTGTTGGTCGAGTGGATGCATTTTATAATCATTATGCAAAATTTCTTTCTTCTTATTAGATTCTCCAGTGATATCCTTAAGATCCAAATCATTTTTACTTCTAGAAATATCATTAATAATAGGTTAAAAATGTCATGAAAACTTTTAAAATTATTTTTCTTATTAAACTTATAAGAGGAATTGGAACTGTTTACTATTGAAGAATTTTGAGCTCTGAAAGAACATTCATCACTTTCATATACATTGAGCTCTTCTTCTTGATTTTCTTCTTCCTCTTGTTCCTCCATGTTGATCATTTCATGGAGATGTTTTGTGATTTATCCTTTTTTCAGTATCATCTCCTATTTGTTCATCGGTAGAGGATTTGCAACTTTCAACTATTGATGAAATATTAGCACTATCAACTTCAATGTAATTGTCAGAAGAATAGATAGGATCAAGTGTATTGAAAATGTCTTTGACATTAGAGCAAAGTTTGATTTTCAAATCATCTCTTTCAGATAAAGCATTATAGAAAAATTTTATTGCTCTAAGGCACAGGAAAAATATTTTTTTTTATTTTCATTCCAATCCTTTCTTGGTTTAAAATCAAAATCATTTGAAAGAATTTTTCTCATATCAAAATTAAGAGTTTTCAAAAATATATCCAATATAAAAACTCAGAATTTTCTAAAACAAGAGAAATGATAATATCAAAACCTTCAGAAAACTTTTCACAATCAAATACAGACATTATCTTTGCACTTGAAATCGTTAGATCCTTTAAACAAGTGATCTATTCTAATACCAAATGTTAGAATAGATGTATCACCCAAGAGGGGGTGAATTGGGTGATTTTAAAAATTTTAGAAAACTCTAAAGATATTTAAAATAAGTTTAAAGAGTTAAGTTTAGAAAGATATCATTGTAGGAAGAAGTTGATAAGGAAGATTGCATAGAATAATTTATACTGGTTCGGCCCAATTCACTTGGCCTACGTTCAGTCCCTAGAGCTCCTCTGAGTGTTCCATTATATTCTAATATTCCGTTGGCTCTTGGTGTCATATTCTAATTTTTAGGCCTAGAAGCCTAGTATATAGCCTGAAATAGGTAGGCTACCAGGCTCTGTTGAGCAAAAGTCCCAAAAATATACAGATAATATTCAGGGGCTAAATTGTAAATAATGAAAGTTCAAGGACTAAGTTGTAAATAGTGGAAGTTCCTGAAGGCAAATATATAATAAGTTAGAGACTTCAGAAAAGTCTCCTGGGCGTAGAAAGAGAAAAGAGGTTAGTTAGAGGCCTAAGGTTGAGATAAAGATCTCAAAGGGATGATTTATGATGTTAATCCCAAGCAAGGGTAAAATTATAATTTTAGAAAAATCCCAAAGGCATAACGGTCATTTTGAGAAAGAAAGGGACGAAAGTAAAAGTTTAAAAGTTCCATGGTATGAAATGAAAGTAGACACAAGTTATAAGCCATTAAATATAATTATGAAAAGTTAAGGGACTAAAGTGTAATTTTCAAGCAAAATGGTAATTATGGAAAGTTGAGCAGGAAAATGCCCAAAAATGCTCAAAAATGGTTAAGCCCCAAATTTTTTCAGTAAATAGAGAAAATTATTCTGATCAGTTTAACATAACACATAATTTTGATTTGAGGTCCCAATAAATTGATATTAATTTTAGAAGTCTGGCAATTATTGTAGTATCTTCTAGACCTCATAATCAGACGCAATTTGGTAGTAAATTTTTATAATTAATATGAGAATTTATGAAACTAATAGAAGTAAAAAAGGAGTCATGTAGAATTAATTATAGAATTTACGGTGAAAAAGGATACCGATAAAGGGTTTAAAGGAATTGTATGTAATTTTTATCAGGATTTCTGGGTCTCAAAAAATTATGAGACTTTTCAGAGAATTCATTTTATATTAGAATGAATTTCTAAAAATTTTATAATCAATAAAAGAGGTGTTGAGAATTTATCTAAAAAAATAGGGCTATTTAAGGATATCGGTATAAGAAGTGTCTTGGGATTTGTGCCATTTAGTAATTGGACCCAAGGAAGGCCCAATAATGGCATCATAAAGAAGCCCAATAAGTCTCAAAAATTGTTTTGGAGCCCAAGTCCAATAATGGATAATTTATGAATTTTTAAAAAAGAAAAGAAAAGTAATTAAGGAGCTTCAAGAGGAAGATTAGGGTTTGCATATGGTAGGCCCCACAAACAGCACACATGGCATCAAGCAAGGAAGGGGAGACTGATTTTTGTCATGTGATCTTATCTCAAATTTGGCTTCTAGAGTAAGCCAAGATCAAGAGCAAATATGGACTATTGGATTAAATAGTATTTAAGTGCATCTTGGCCTTTCATTTTTCATGAGATTTTTCTATAAATACCCCACCATTTTCTACCCAAGACCGTGGCATGAGGAACCCTTGGGGAAACTATGGTCAAATGGAAACTCAATCCAAGACAAAGAAGAATCCAAGGACTAAAGTTCAAGCTAGCTAAGGATTAAGGTAAACAATTTATCCTAGCTTATTTTTCTTTAATTTGGGGGCTTGAACTTAGAGTTTTTATGGATGAAAGTTAATCTTTACCTAGGGTATATGTGCTGTCCAAAACCCTAGATGAAAGGAGAAAGAAGAAATTAAAGTTAGAGTTATGTGATTAAAACTCAAACAAGCTAGTTAGATGATTGGTTATTGAATCAAGTTGATATTCTTAACTTTGCCATGGAAGAGACCTTTCGGTCTACACTGTTCATGATAGAAGGAGATGGAATTTCAATGATCTAATGCTTTCTTTTAATTTATATGATAATTTTGTGTAGGATTGGATATGTTTGGAACCTTGGAAGCATTGGAATTTAAAGATAAATTTTTGGAAGTCTTCTCTGTTATTGTTCACACATATGAACAGTGTTTGGAATTTCATGATTTTGATGCTTCCAATAGTTTTAAAATAAAAAGTTGTGTGGGATAAAGTAAAGAAACAAGTATGGGAAGCATTGGAATCAAAATGAGAATTTTTGAAAGAAAAATGGGAGTTATGTAATTCTATCCAGAATAGTGTATAGTTGCTGGAATTTGGGAATTCTAAGTTCATAAATGGATTTAGAAGGTCAAATTATGTAGGGTAAAGTCAATACATCAATTGATTCAAAGGTCAAGTCAATTAGTAAAGATTAGAGAAAGTTGTGTTAGTTAAAGTAAGTTCAATGTTCAAGAGAGTTAGATTGTAATGAATGGATGGTAATGATATGTTAGGAATTGATTGGTGTGCTCATAAGAGGGCAACCATATATCAAGGAGAAGTAAGAAGGAAGAGGCAAAGATAAAGTAAAGGAAAGCCAAGCATATGAGATAGTAAACTATCATAAACTTGTATGTATTGGATGTTATGCTTGGTTGTGCTATAGGTATGTTGAATTGCGTTGCATATGTGTTTATGATTGAAGCTCTATTTCTATAATTAATTTGGCCAATTATATTTCATGTTACATGGAAGCATGCACATTACACAATGTTAACACTTTCACAAGCAAGTGCAAGTATTTACATTAATGCATACATTATTTAGTACTGTTTGCTACTGAGATTTTCATAGAAATCTCACCCTATCCATATAATCCTAATCCCATTAGGTTTATGAATGATGAAAGAAGATGAAGAAGCATGAAGTAAAGTTAGGGATTTGATAGTATAAATGTTATGTGAAGAATTATTATTTGTAATGATGTTATATGACCAATCTCAGCAGTGATGTTCATGAGATAATGAAAAATAGTAAATGATGAAATAAATATATACAATTTTACAGACACTTATTTAATATGCCAAGCTTCATTTTAACATCAAGTATGCCTCATTTCTATGTCTGTACAAAGAGAATGAATTTTCCAAAGTCAAGGACTAGAATATTTTTTAGGATTTTTGACCAAATAAACAGTAATATTTGACAAATAAACTGTATTGATTGACTAAGCATTTGGTCAGAAAATTATTTTTTCCTTAAATTTTAATATGTTATCTTCAATTATTCTTTTGAGCCACTTTATTTTGATTTTTCTAGAATTAATTATGATTTTGTGAAGTTTATCGCCGAATTTGGAATACCATATGAATAGTCATTCGTGAAGAGTAAAATTTCTAGATTTAGCAAATAAACTTTAAAGGTCTTGTAAGTGGTTTTAAATGCTATCAAATGATCCCTAAGACGTACGAAAGTAAGAATGTTACACTTGATGCCTTAGTACGTTCTTGTGAGAATTCCCTCTCACTTTCCCTTACACCCTATAGGTTATAATAAATGAGAATCCCTTTCACTCCCCTTACAACCTATAAGGTTACAACACTCAAGAATCCCTCTTGAGTAAATTTAAAAATAATTGATACATATAACACTCTGAATAGAGTATATGAGATAAACACTTACGTTCTAATTCTCTAGATTTCTCTCTCTTCAGAATCTATGAAGCTCTGAACCAAAAAGAGAGAAATAGAGTAAAACAGATACTAACATTGTATATGATCATAGTGCATTGTAAGCATTTCTAGTTTTGTTAAGTCTCCCAACTTCTTCAGCTTTCTCACTTTGGTTTCTTCTTCTTTAATACTTCATTCTTCATAATTCCATTGAAGTAGCCGTTGAGATAGTCGTTATTGCTGATGTGAACACTTTTGGCTCTTTAGTTGATCTTTTTGTTAATCTTGATTCAGCCTGTAAATAATCTTGAACCATACTTTAGTAAAGATATATAATCAATGTAAACATATAGCAAGTGTTTTCAAATGATTTAGAATTAAAGAACAAAATCTGATAAAGTCTGGTTTAAAACACTTTTCGTAAAATGACTTGACTTATTGAAGAATACCCTTATCGAAAAGGTCTTCGATAAATTGCTGAAGAATTATATTTGAAACAGTTAAAGCCTTATCAAGCAATTATTTGACAATCAGCTTTATCAAAAAGGACTTCGATAAATCTTCATAACTTGTAAAGAGATAGTTTATGATTTATCGAATAGTTATTGATAAATGTCCTTATTAAATAATTTTTGAAAAGTATTCTTTCAAAACATATGCTTTCAGATTTACTGATATATTTCACAATTCATCATTAATCAAAGAGTTCTTCGATAAACGATCTCTTTGAATAGCTTATCGATAAATGCTAAAGAACATCTCCTCAAACATTTTCAACCAGACTTTCAAACATTCATATCTTTTCTCAAATTAGCATGTAATACATTTAGAAATCATAACTCATAAGATCATTGACTAACTCAGATCAAGATTATCATTTAGCACAGAAGAGCAAATTCACAAGTTCATAAGATCATTCATTAATCATTAAGTATGTCAGCAATTAGAGCAAATCACAGCATATAATCTTTCATTAATTAAGATCAGGCTATAAGATTTATGAAATCATTTATCCAATCAAATCAAAGTAATTCAAAGTTATTCACAGGACTATCAATTATATCTTCAATGTAATTCATTTTTAAGCAGAGAAAGATCTTATCGAATATCTCTTTGATAAATGATTTGATTAGATAGTTATTGATAAGAGTATAAGGAATTGAATTAGACTTTGAATCTTTCATAAATAATATTTTCTTCATGAATTCAAGATAAATCAAACCATAGATGATTCAAATAAATCAATCAAACATTCTAAGAAATGAATCATCATCAAAACATTTTAAACAATCAAATCACCATTAGAAACAACAAACAAAATCAAGATTCTAGTGATTTGAGTTTGAACAATTTATCTTTTCTTTCTTCCATTTGATCTTATAAATGTGTTCCTTAAGATTCCAATGATCAATATTGAAACGAAAGAAATCAATTTTATTAGATCACTAAAAATATCAGAAAAAGGAAACCTTAGTGATCTGGGCTATTTTAAAAACATTTTTAATGATCATATTTTAAACTTGAAAACTTTCCTATTTTCTGATCATAAGTTTTTATAAATTATGTTAAGATAACTAAAAGCAAAGAGTGTGAAAAATCATAGTTTAGTGCTTTTGAAAACTTAGAAATTTTCTCTTTTTTGTCAAACAGGCATTCGATAAATTCCCTTATCAAGTAGTCCTTCAATAAATGAGTCTTTGAAAATAAAATAGTATCTTTTGAAAATCAGAGATGATTGATCGAAGATTTTATCGATAAATACTTTATTTGATCAATACTTCAATAAATCTTTTTATAAAATCTTTTCACAGCCTGAGTCTTTACAAAACTTTTCGAAAGCTTATTCGATAAATCTACTTATCAAATAGAGCTTCGAATAATTCTAGTTTTAAGACCAAGAACTCAAAATTTTCATCAACTAAATTTGATTGATTTATTGAAATTTTTATCAATAAAAAACCTTATCGAATAGGTCATTGATAAATACTTTTCAGAAATCATATTTTCATTCAAAGGTTCTTTTTGATTTATTGAATAACTATCTTATCGATAAGCTTATCGATAAATACTTTATATTAATTAAGTTTCTTTTATAAGATCTTTTCTCAATTAATTGTCATCATCATAATATTGAAGTCTAACATTGAGCTCTTTAGCAAATCTTGATTCCTTTCCAATTTTGATATGACTGCAATTTGAAGATCATACAAGGAAATACATTTGTAGAGAGTTTGCATAAATAAGGGGAGAGAGGATCACCTTAGCGAAGACCACGGTTAGGAAGAATATAAGAGGTGAGCTTACCATTAAATTGAATTTGATAACAAAATATGGAAATCCATTGCATTATCAAGTTGACCTATTTCTCCAAAAAAATCATTTTCTTCATGATTGTAGCAATAAAATTCCAAGAGAGCTTCTCAAAGGCCTTGGAAAAATCAGCTTTCAAAGCTCTTCCTATTTTTCCTTCCTTCCCTTGTAATATGTATTTGAGATAGGAGATCCCCAACTAGATATTTCAGGGAAGATTTAGGGGGACCATAAATGAAAGGAATGTAATACGAAGCAAAGTTAGTCACTAGAAACAAAACAATGGTAGAAATAAAGTGATGGATCAAGAACCTCCACATTAAAACCATCTTTCCATGCTACAAAAGTGCCACACTGACGATTAATAGCATTAGTGCCCGAAAAACAAAAGTAACCTAATTACAGAAGAGAGGAACAAACGACATTCACATCTATTTTAGTTTTAAAGAGATACACAAAGTTTGGTTGAAAGTGACCCACTAACTGCTTGCATCTATGAACTGTCATGACCTTTAGAAAGCCATAACAATTCCAACTTAGTATTTTCATAGCTGCTTGGGAAGCTTTCCATGGCCACTTCCCTAGCCACTATGATAGAATAGTGAGTTAAAGTAAAAACCATATCATAAATGTAAAAGAAAGGAGAGAATGGCCTTCCAGATTTCCCTGGCCTGAGTCAAGTTAGGAGAAAACAGACACACTTTCTTAGATAGAGGAAGAAGATTCGAAGATACTTCACATGGTGATATTCTCATCTTCTTACCCAACTCATTGATAACTCTTTTAAGTTTTTTTGTCTTATAAAGATGCATCAATAACATTCGCGAATTTACTTCTGTTGCATTTAAAGAGTGAGCCCCTCCTATGTCCTCAGAAAAGTAATGATCATTGTAATAAAACATAGTAGAGACAAGGGAATCATGGAAACATTTCTTTGAAGCACGAGGTTGCTAATAAGAGTTTTTCACATCATACTATATAGGCATTGTGTGCTTCACTTCATCAAAATTATAAGAGAAAACCTTAGGCCAAAAGTCTCTCATATCCTGAATCTTAGTCCTTTTTCCAAGTTCTGCTATACAAATCAAGGTGTTCTGCTAACCATTTGCATATTACCTGATCACTTGTACCCTTGCATGGAAAAGGGCACAAACTTTTATCAACCCTATCTACTATAACCTGTTGGGAACATCAATGGGCAGAAACCTAAACTCCAGTCATTCAAGCAGTGGAAATGTAAAGACCAAAGATGACATTGACAACACCAAGCCAACCATGTTCAACAATGTCATCCACATAAAAACTTGCTTTTGTTGAGTTGCTAGAATGAATGGTTCATTGGTTTGTAATGAATATTGAGTTGACACTTATAAGCCCATACTTGTTAACCTTATATTCTTTGCTATAGTGAGAAACATTCTACCAATGACATTTAAACAAGTATATTTTTATGTTCCCACAATTCATAAATATGCTCTAGCACACCATGATATTCTTTATTACCTTGGTGTTATTACCCTTAACCATGAGTATTTTTATGAGTTTTTTTTTTCTATAACATGATCTTTTGTGTGGAAGTGAAATCCATTAACTCTGAACATAGAGTAACAACTAACCACCTTCAATGGACCAATTGATAAACTTATGAGTTTAGGACTTGATGGCATTGTGTGGACAACGCTATCACCTGTGTAGATAAGAACAATTTCTTCAATATCCAATACTATTATAATTAATATAAACACCAAGGTTTAAAATATGATAACTTACACGTGAACTGAACCAATCATGAAACTTCTTGTAATAGTTTTGCTTACTTATTGATCCTTGGGCTTTAAGTCCTATCCTATATTCCCTAAATGATTTTCACACAAGTGAGAAAAATATAAATTATATTAAATATATTCTTCTTTTAAAGAAGGTTGATGTACCCTATGACCAAACTTCTTCATAATTTTAGAGCATATACATCCTCGCTTGATAATACTCTCTTTATGGGAAAGAGTGATTAACTCGAATTGTCTCCTAGCTTCACCATTTCTTCCTTTTTTAAATATCGAAAAATCATAGTCAATGTCATCATTCCTAGAATATTAAATTTTATAGAAAAATCTTTTAAATATTGTGGGTAAAAAGTAAGAGTTTCATTTGCCAAATATCTTTCTGCAATTTATCTTTTAGGTCGAGGCTTATTCCATCTATAGATGTAACTCAAGATAGAAACATATAACTGACAAATGGATTTGTATGCACGCACCTCCAATTATGATTATTGACCAGGCTAATGTTAGAGGAAATTTTGAATTTGACTGATCAATTCATGAAATTTAATTTTGTATATAGAATAATTAGATTTTATGAAAGTTAATTTTTTTGAATAATTATATTTTTTAATTATATAATGATAATAGCTAATTATAATTAGGAAAATATATAACATAATATAATATAGTAAACGTGTGTTTATATATAAATTAGATACTTAATTAATATTTCAAAATAGTACAAAAATGCCACGATTTTTAAATCAACCAATATTGATTGTTTATTGTGATCAATTCATCTAATAATTATAAAGATATATGTAGCATATGATAGGTAAGAAGCGTGTATTAACCTAGTATGTATATATTAATAAAAATTAATATGTAAGACTCTATAATTTACCTTATTTTTAATTAAGCTTTTATAGTTTTTTTCTTTTTATTGAATTTTTATAGTTTCCTCAATTATATGTATTAGTGATTGTGCTCATAATTTATTAATTTTTAAGAGAAATGATATTAGTAGTTGATGATATTGACTTTCACTTAATATACATTTAGATTAATTTTTCACATAAATCTAAATAAAATTAAAATCAATTAGATTATAAATTATATATAAATGCAAGGAAACAAGCATAATAATTTTTTATGTCAATAATTAATAAGTTTTATTTTTAAAAATATATTTTATATCTTGTGACAACTTACATATTACTCCTCCGGGCCTTAATATAGCATCTAATTAAAAATTTAATATTGATCCTAAATATAAGATATAATTTCTATATTTATTAATTTTTTAAATTATCTCTATTGATACTTTCTAAACAATAATCAAGTGAGAGAATGAGGGAAGAAATTAAGAAAGATGATTAGGATGTTTCAGAAAAAATATAACATATAACTAACTTAATCAACTTCTTTAATCTAATCAAATTAGTTAAATATGTCATATTAAGTTAAGGACCAGAGGGGTACATAGTTAGTATCCCCATCAACTATTATTAATAGAATATCAATATAGAATACTCCCATCAGTTCTAAATATAAGAGATAGATGAGGAATCTATTTTGGTCATAATTATAATTTATTTTCTCTCTCAAAATTATAATTTTTCATCCAAAATATCCCTATATGGTTGCACATATTAAAGAATTTTTATTAAGGGTAGTTCAAATACACATGATAAAAAGAGATATTTTAGGTAAACTAATACATATTTATTATAAATAATTAATTTAATTAATTTTTTTAATCTATTTAAATTAGTTAATTAGATTTTATATTAAGAATTTGGGGTAGTAATACTTATAATTATAATTGTGAAATCGGTAACGATTCAATAAGAGAAAAGCTACATGGGTCTGATTAAAAATATATGAAACTACGAGGACTCAAAATTTAATTTCCCCCGTAATCAACACAAATCTTGCCTACGTGCACTTCACATGGCTAATGGAGGTGGTCCCCACCAAACATGGGAGTCCCGCTGATAATATCCTTAGAAATCTCCACGTGCAAGAGAACACAATTGGTCTTTCGTCTGACAACGGCAGCAAGCCAGCAACCACAACAATAATGGACGAAGAATGAATGGGAAGCACATATATTGAAATTGTTGATTGTTAACAATTTTATATTTAACATCTGGCCCAAAACTTAACAATTTCATATAAATTGAAAATAGAAAAATTATTAACAATTCTCTAATTGTAAAATTTATTACCTAAAGGCACATAAAAAAAATGTCAGATTCAACTCATCTTTAACATGTAATCTATATCTATGTGCAATATAGTTTTTTCTATATTATTAAAGATATATTATATAGAGATGATGAAAGGTTGTATTTGCAACTTGATTCTTAAATAAATTTTAATTACTTTTTTTGAAAATAAATTTTGTAATAGGACAACAATTTTCTCATTAAATAATTCATTTAAAATTACATAATGATTTTGAATTTGTTTTAAAGATTTTAAAAGTTGCCGTAAAAGAATTTATTAAATACATCCAATTAAATCTTTCAAAGTTAATGATCTAAGTAACCTGTAAAAAGTAACAAAATAAAGCGTATTTACTCAAAAAAATAATAAATAATATTTTTTATGCCTTGTAGTGATCTTATATTCGTTCCTATTCATCTTTTAAGATATAAAACCCCCGAATTATGTAGATTAGAAATTTGTTAAAATTAATTAAAACTAATAAATATATTAAAATATAATTTATTTTTTAAAACACTTTAATTTATAAAGAAATAGTAGGTGACAGGGAGAAATTAGAGAATAAGCAAATATAGTTAATTAATGTAGTAAAACTAACCAACAATTAATTGGGATTAAAATAAAAAATAATACTAAGAATTTTCAGACAGTCTATCAATATCTTTCATAAATGAGAATATATAATCCCAACTAATAAAGCCCAATACAATTAGTAGATAGTTATGTCACTTAAACAAGATATCTTAAATTCGAATTAGACTGTATGCATGAAAAAGATTTTGTTAGAAGGGCTAAAACTTATTATGATGATGTCTATGCTAAGGTGTTAATATTTAATGTTGGATACTATTTCGAATATGATTATATCAAATACTACCTCCAGTCATAATTATAAGACCTATTAAATTTTAGAAAGATTAATGAAACTAAATAAAATACTTAATTATAACATATGTTACATAATCTCTTTGAAATGAGTAGTTAATAAGTAAAATAAATTAGTTTGACGAAAAAATAAATATAAATACTTCAAAGTCATTTATTCCTTAATCTCTCTAAAAAAATTAATAGGACCTTATAATTAGGACGTAATAAGAGAATACCTATGTCTATAAAAAAGAAATTCTTATATGTAGGACTGGCTAGTAATAAAGATAAGGAATAATAATACATGATGGAGATGAATAAGAGAGGGATGGATCCCAGTGGAGTAAATGATGGGGAGTGGGGGAAGGGGCATCCTTTCCATCCTCTTTGTACACAATCACTGCCCATTCCCTCTTTGGAGGACCACGTCTAAAGTCCCTCCTCCTCTTATCCAAATTCTTTCTTGTTTTTATGAATCAATCAATCAATATAAAATACTCGTTATAAGCCACAGAAGATTTTGTGTTTAAAGTGATGTTATTAAATTTTTTATATAAATATATAATTTTACGTTTTATTTATTTATTATTGTGAATATTTTATTCTCATAAGGTATATATATTAAAAGAGATAAAATTTAAAAGTTATTAAATTTTACAGCGGAGTTAATGAAGTTTTTAGTTATTTTTTTATTCCGATCAAATATGTTGGAAGTGACTTATTATAAATATTATCAAAGGTGTATTTCTTTGGTTCTATTTATATAAGTCACATCATTAAATTTTAGGTTAATAAAATCTTTAATCTTTAAAGTTTATCAATATTTTAGTTTTGGCCCCATAAATTCTTTCTGTCTAAATTATTAGTCCTTAAAATTTAATAAAATTTTAGACCATTTTGCATCTTGAGGGATCAAAACCTATAGTTTGAAAATTGCCAGATTAAAACCAAAATTTATACAAACTTGAGAGACCAAATATTATATTAACTATTAATTTTCTTACATCAATATATAATTTTACTCTTCATATATTAGTGTGGAGGCTATTATTTTTTTAGGAAAGTATATATATTAAATATGGTTAAAATTAAAAGGTTATTATATTTTAAGATCAACTTAATAGGGTTTAAAGTTTACCTTAGTTATGATGAAACAAGTTGGAAGTAATTTAAAAATAAAATTAAACGTGTATAAAATTTGTAATAACACGTGCTATTTACAATGATCACTACGGTTTAGTTATCTACTTAATTTGATCATACACAAATTAAATATGCATCTTATTAAGTAGAATCTTATTTTTTTTAATAATATTAGTATATCATATTTTTTATGTAATTATTTTTTATTCAATATTGTTGAGTCTTAAGTCAAATTTAAACATAGTAAAACTTATTTAAAATAATTCTCTTAAATATGTTTTTTTAATATTTACACATATTCAAACTTAATACCTCATACTTAAAACAATCATAACCCCATTCAATTGGGACTAATTCTTGTTAGTATATTTACACTATTTATTGTGATCTCTCTCTCTTTATTATATATAATGGGGCTTCACTTTCAGTTATGATGATTTTGTTTTGTTTGAGTATCGAGCAAGAACATAACGAGTTTTGACTTGGAATGTTCCAATAAGAACAGCATGCATACATAGTGCGATCTTAATATAATTAAACTGTGAAGGAAAGAGAGAGAGAAATAATTGAGAAGTAAAGGGAAAGGGACTGTTCTCCTACCTTGTACTAGAGATTTCTGAGGAGAGATTCTGGTTTGGATCACTGTGGATTTTTTTGCCTCACAATTCTCAGCTATGCAAAAGGACACATATTTATCAGACTTTGTCTATGAAAGCACAAGCATGCATGAACAGAGCAATTCAACCTCCTTAATTTTCTCAATTATCTTTTATACACCGACACACTTTCATAATTTCTACATTCATCACAGTCACATTATCTTAGACTTCCTCAATTTTTTATGTGTTACCTTCTAATTTTTTTATATTCTTATTTATAAATCATTTTATAAAATATATGAAGCCATTGATATTTTTTCCCCAAAAGTGCACTTGGTATGAATATTGGGGATCAATTATACAGAAAGATGATGAAATTAATGGAGATGTTATATATTTAATATGAGCTAGGTGGTTAAAATGGAGAAAGCCTGTCAAAACTATTTGTGATCGGAAAACACTTCGTAAGCTTAAAGGAAGGTTTTATTGAATTGTTATAAGACTAGTTATGCTATAATGTAACATATGTTGGGCTTTAAAATGATAACGAGAGTATAAAATTGTAGTAACAGAGATGATGGTGTTGAGATATATTAAGTTATTTCGTGAAACCATGCAATTTGAATTTTCCATATTCTAGTAGTCCTCATATGTCTATCATTTTTTTGATTTATGTATCACCTAAAATTTTTTTATATTCTTATTTATAAATCATTTTGCAAAATATATGAAGTAATTGACATTTTCCCCCCAAAAGTGCACTTGGTATGAATATTGAGGATCAATTATACAAAAAGATGGTAAAATTGATGAGGTTGTTACATATAGAATATGAGTTAGGTGGTTGCAATGGAGGAAGTCTGTTGAAGTGATTTGTAATCAAAAAGTACTTCATAAGCTTAAAGGAAAATTTTATCGAATTGTTATCACTACTGCAGAAAAGGCTTTTTACGGTGGTTTTAGAGGCAACATCAATGTTATCGCTGTTATAAGTTGAAGATTTTCATTGCGGTTGTAACTGCCATGGAAAGTGACTTTTGACTATGGTTATATTATTAACCGCAGTGAAAAGTCACCAAGCCAACCAACCACCATCAGCTACCATGGTTATAATCGTCGAAAACATTAGAACGGATCTGGAGAATAAGTCAAAAATCTTGTGGAGAAATTGAAGACCCAAAAGTTTTTCAATTGAAGCACTTCGAGCTCCTTTCGACAAGGTCTATCTGTCGTCACCCACCATTAGCTACCATGCCCAGCCTCACCGAAAGTATTAAGTCAGATATAGAGAAGAAGTCGAAGATTTGGCAGAAAAATTTAAGCCAGAAAACTTTTGCCATTGAAGCTCTTTGAGCTCCTTCTGAAAAGATGGAAAACTGATTCAAGTGAGTGCAACGTTGAAGGAGTGAAGAGAAAGATAGAGAAGAGAAAAGAAAACTTACATATAGCGATGACGAGCATGATGGTGATAGAGTGGGTGGTGACACTGAAAACTAGAAGAAATTACTGATCTTTGGTTGTCATTGAGGTCTGGAGTAGGGCAGAGGTGAAGGACTACGACGGTAAAAAGTGAAAAGTGATATTTTGAAACTATTCATCGAGGTTTTAGATTTAAAATTTGAAACTTTTTACGACGATTTTTTTGTGGTTTGACAAAAAAAATGATAAAAAGAACTTTTAACAGCGATTTTTTAAAAAAATGTGATTAAAAGTAAACTTTCAGTAACTTAATTACTAAAACGCCACCGTCTTTTTTATAACATTTTTTCATTCAACCACCATAAAGTACTGTAGTTAAAGCTATATTTTTTAGTAGTGTATAAGACTAGTTATGCTATAAGGTAATATATGTTGCTCTTTAAAAAGACAACAAGAGTATAAAACTAGGGTAGTAGAGATGATAATGTTGAAATAGATTAAGCCATCATTTTAGAACCATGCATATTGAATTTTCCATATTCCAGTAGTCCTCATATGTCTTTATCCTTTTTTTATTTATGTGTCACCTAAATTTTTTTATATTCTTATTTATAAATCATTTGCAAAATATATGAAGCAATTGATATATATTTTTCAATAGTGCACTTGCTATGAATATTGTTGTGTAGTATATGAAGTGAGGGATTAAGAGAGATGAGTGAGATTGGATTACAATTCATTGCATTTAATTAATAGCCTATTTGGTTCCATTTTGTAGAGATATTAGAGATACTATAAGATATGTAAATATCCTATAATTACTATATAGGATAAGATATGATATTATTTTATTAATATTTAGGATTATTTAGGATTCGCTATTGTATATATATATCCTTTTCGAATATCAATAAAATACAAGTATTATTCATCTGAAATAACATGGTACTAGAGCAAGGTTACAATCGGTGGCTCCCCTGAAGCTTAGTCATCATCTGAGTAGCGCGTGATTCTCAAGCGCAACCACGAGTTTCTAAGGTCAATTTCATACTCCGACCTGTGGCAGTGTGTGTAATGCCCTTCTTTGATGGCATTCGTCTTCTCCAGCATCGACTTACTGAATCTAGCCTACCCCTAGTAGTTTCGCACTCTAGTTCGACATTTTCAGGTTAGGTTATCTCTGTTTTGTTCGATTCACGATCCCCTCTATCCTCAAGAGATAACTTTAGCACCTTAGTTAATATTTTCTTGCTGATTGGTCCCTAGAGTGGCCTTTGATTGCTGTGTTTACTTTGATTGGGTGCTTCCTGTACTAATTGGCTATCTATCATATTACGTAATATATCAGGTAATGCCTTTGTGTTTGATGTTTTCTATGACAAAGCCCCTGGTATGGCTATTGCTCTCTCTAGTATATTGTTATTGGCTTGGATGCTTGTTAATTATTTGTCTCTGGTGTGACATCTGGTTAAACTTTTTTGATCTGAGTATTGCAATTGGTTTGCTGAATCTTCTTCTATGGTATTTTATGGACGATAACTGTGATGACGTATTCATAATATTTGCCTCAAAATATGCTCAGTTTCTTAAATACAGCAAGTTGCAAAAGCGCGCCACTCTGAATGTTAGTGGTGTTATTGCAAAAAGTAATAATGAGACATGTTTGGTCTCTTCTACTTCTAGATGGATCATAGATTCGGGTGCTACTGACCACATGACAGGTAACCGTCATCTCTTCTCTACTTATGACTCATATGCCAATCCATCAAGTATTACCATTGCTAATGGTTCCTATTCCCGTGTCATTGGTTTTGTATAGTAAGTCTTACTCCTTCCATTCAGTTACCTTTGGTGCTGCATGTACCTGATCTTGCATTTAATCTTTTTTCTCCGAGCAAGCTTACCCGTGATCTCAATTGTTGTGCTTCATTTTATTCTTGTCACTACTTGATTCAAGATCTCTTGACGAAGAAGATTATTGGTAGAGGTTATGAATATAGCGATCATTACTTCCTTGATGATCAGGGGTCTCGTGCGGTGACTTGTGCTGATGGTGTCACTCCTTTCGAAGCACATTGTTGTATGGGTCATTTATCTTTATCGTCTTTAAAAAAGGTTTATCCTTAGTTTCAGCATTTGTTATCATTAGATTGTGAGTCATGTTAATTTGCTAACCATCATCATTTTCCTTTAGTATCTCAAGTCAATAAACGGGCTTCGTCTCCTTTTGAGTTAGTTCATTCCGATGTTTAGGGTCAATGTCAGTTGAGTCTAAAGCTGGTTTCAAGTACTTCGTTATATTTGTTGATGATTATTCCCGCCTACTTGGTTATATTTAATGAAAAGTTGTTCTGAGTTGTTCTCTCATTTTTGTGCCTTTACTTTCGAAATTAAAAATCAAATCCATACCCTACGCAGTGATAATACTAAAGAATATTTTTCTGAATCATTTCGCTCTTTCATACTTCAAAACAAAATTCTACATCAATCTTCTTGTGTGGATACACTAGCTCAGAATTGTGTTGTCGAAAGAAAAAATCGCCACTTATTAGAAGTAGCCCGTGCACTTTTATTTCTAATGTAGGTTCCAAAACCCTTTTGGACAGATGCGGTCTCCACTGCTTACTTTCTCATTAATCGCATGCCCTCGTCTATTCTTGTTGGTCACATTCCCTACACCACTCTCTTCCTTCCAAGTCTTTATTTCCTATTGATCCTAAGATTTTTGGCTGTGTATTTTGTTCGAGATATGCATTCTACTATCTCTAAATTAGATCCTAAGTCCCTCAAGTGTGTCTTTCTTGGCTACTCTCACGTTCAGAAGGGTTATCGCTGTTTCTTTCCTACTCTTAATCATTATCTAGTTTATGCATATATTACTTTTTAGGAATCTGTTGCATATTTTGCCTCTAACACTTCCGCTCCTCCTTCGCCACCTGTAGAGGAGGAAACTCTTCTAGTATATTCTATTATTCCCTCACCATCACTGGCCCTAACTCCCATACTGGCACCTGGTCTACCACCTTTGTATCATGTTTATACCAGATGTTTGAAGGAAATCAATCCTGCTATTGCGCCAGATTTAGCTCCACCATTGTCTGCTTCATCATTAGATCTTGCAGCGAGCATCACTCACCCTAAACCTGACCCAGACCCAGTTCTTGACTCTAAGACACCTCCTATTCTAGATCCTGATCCCTCCCTTGATTTGCCCATTGCCCTCAGCAAAGGTAAACGTACTTGTGCCTATCATATTTCTTCTTTTGTTTCCTATAATCACCTCTCCACTGCTTCTCTTGTCTTTGTTACCTCTTTAGACATTATTCAATACCTCAGTCCCTTCTTAAGTCCTTGTCCCACCCAGGTTGGCATCCTGCTATGAAAGAGGAGATTGTGGCCTTTGATCATGCTAACACATGGACCTTAGTGGATTTACCAGCAGGAAAGAAAATCATTGAGTGTAAATAGGTGCTGACCCCTAAAACTAAGGCTGATGGCACACTTGAACGCCTTAAGGCATATCTTGTTTCTAAAGGCTATGCTTAAAAGTATGGTGTTGACTAATCTGAGAGTTTCTACCCTATAGCTAAGCTCTCCTCTGTTTGTCTCTTCATTTATCTGGCCGCTACTTATGGTTAGGATCTCTCTCAACCGAATATCAAAAATGCCTTCTTAAATGGTGGTCTTCTTGAAGAAGTATACATGGAGCAACCACAAGGTTTTGTTGCTCAAGGGGAGCGTGGTAACGTGTGTTACCTTGAGAGATCTCTATAGGGTTGAAGCAAAGTCCTTGGGCATAGTTTGACAGATTTGGTACTGTTGTGAAGGACTTTGGCCTGTGCCAGAGTAAGTGTGATCATTCTATGTTCTATCAGAGAACAAGTGCTGGCATGATTCTACTAGTTGTGTATGTCGATGATTTTATGATTATGAGGAGTGATACCTCAGGAATCTTATCACTCAAATCATTCATTAACTCCTACTTGCAGATGAAGGATCTGGGTTCATTAAAGTACTTCCTGGGGATTGAAGTCGTGAGGAGTAGGAAGGGCATCTTATTGACTCAGAGAAAATATATTCTTGATCTGCTAAAGGAAACTGGAAAACTATAAGCTGCCTTAACTAGCTTCCATATGGTTTATAATCCTCTGCTTGATGCTGATGATAGTATACCGTATGAAAATCTTGTGGAAGTTGCTAAGAGGAAGCCATTTGAGAACCTAGAGAGGTACAGGAGACAGATTAGCAAATTGAATTATCTTACGTTGACACAGCTTGATATCACTTATCCAGTGAGTATCCTTAACCAATTTATGGTATCGCCAACTGTCTAACAGTGGAAGCCTTAGAACATGTGTTACATTACTTGAAGGGATCTTCAGGTCGTGACATATTGTACAAGAATCATGGTCACATAGATATTGAGTATTTTTGTGATGCCGATCATGATGGATCAAAAGCCACAAGATGGTCTACTATAGGATACTGTAATTTTGTAGGAGAAAATTTGGTATCTTAGAGAAGCAAGAAAGAAAATATGGTGTCAAGATTGAGTGCAGAAGCAGAATATATAGCCATAGCATAATCAGTATGTGAGATAGTCTGGATATATCAGTTACTGAAGGAGGTTGGCATTAAAATCTCGTTACCAATAAAGCTGTGGTGTGGTAATAATAAGGCCCTACACATTACTTTTAATTCGGTATTACATAAACACACGAAACATATTGAAATCGACTGTCATTTTATTCGAGACAAGCTCAAGGAAAACTTCATCTCTACAAAACATGTCAGATCTAGTGATCAACTGGGTGATCTCCTCACCAAAGCTCTTAATAGGATTCGAGTTGAGTATCTTTGTAACAAGTTGGGCATGATTAACATCTATGCTCCAACTTGAGGGGGAGTATAGAGATATTATAAGATATGTAAATATACTATAATTACTATATATGATAAGATATGATATTATTTTATTAATATCTAGGATTCTCTATTGTATGTATATATATCCCTCCTGAATATTAATAAAGTACAAATATAATTTATCTTAAATAACATATTTCATAAGAGGTGATTACATATAATCATGATACAATAGATTGTGATATTTTGAAAAAATATTGTAATTTAAAGAACATAAACTAACTTTGGTTTATTTTTTTAATTCATGTGACTCAATTAACTATGACTACTTATAAATGGGAATGCAGGGAGTATCACTTTCTCTCCAAATTTACGAATGGGTAAACAAAAAGGCACCAAAAACTATCTATTATGCACCCAATGGAAAAATCATTTTCACCATTTTGTTATGGTTTGGGTCTTTTGGTACGAGGGAAGTGGAAAAAAGGAGGGGAGGGGTGGGGAGAAAAGAGGAGGAGAAATTTTAGTAAGTTTGATTTAAAAAAAATAGATAAATAGGATTATAAAATTTTAATAGAGAGAAAATGTAAGATAAAAGAGTAAGAAATATTAATTAAAAGTTTTTAGCCCTAATTCTCTAATTCTTTCAAATCTAATTTATTAAAATTTTCCCTTCCTTTTATTTCCCTCAAACTAAACAAACCCTTAAAACCATGCAGCTTTTATTCTTATTCATATGATTAAACAAACCAATTAATTTTTCTTTTTCAAAAAAGAAGAAGAAGAAGAAGAAAATCAAGTTGAGCAAGACAATTAGTTGGTATCATGGACTCCCTTGGGTACTGTCATAAATAAGGAGAGATAATTGCATACTCCTAAAGTATTATTTCATCTATACTCTAGCCAATTAAAATATCAATTTATTATTATTTATTGTCAACAATTTATCTACATCTATTGTTATTCTATTTGTCAGAGATTTTTTCTCTTTTCTATAAAATAAAGGGTGTCAATTAAAATTTAAATTAGATTAATTATTGTATTTTAATTGGTCAAAGTATATATGAGGTGGCATTATAGAAGTATGTAAATATTTCTCTAAATATAATAGTTAGATACAATACCTCAATTCACTTTATCTCTCAACAAAGATTATAATTTTTCTCAAAATTATCCTTATTAATAGTACATATTAAAATAATAGTTCCGATACAAATGATTGAAGAATATTTTTTTAAAGAAAATCAATACACATTTCTTACAAACAAGTAAATTACTTTATTTAATTTTTATAAATTAATTATCTTACTCTTAACTTAAAAATTAGGAGGGCTAATATTTTTCCTCTGGTATTATGAAATTTATAAGGTATTTTTTTGTTAATCAAATATTTAGGCTAATGCCCACGTGATATAATTAAGTTGCTGTATGAACTCTTTCAATTAATTAACACGTTAGGTTTCATGTGAAGCATAATTTGGGTATATTTGTACTCTTTCGGCTTAACAAACATTTGGTATACCTGCAATTTTAAATTGTTACGTTATGTACATATAAGACAACGGAGCCATGCTTTTTTCTGGTAAGAATTATCCCAGGTCTATATATATCTTTTTTATACCTGCGCGTACGATTTAAATTTAAATTTCTAATATAAATTATTATTTTTTTAGTCTAATTGGTAACTAAAAAATAATTTATTTTATTTTTTAAAAAATAAAATAAAAATAATTCATAGTGTAAAAAGATCATTGCAGCAATTATTTTTCGACATCTGGAAACTTTGCTGTTACAAGGTTAGAAATATGAGTGCCCAATTTCTATGTGGGTGACATTTACCAACTAATAAATAGTTCTTCTCTTTTTTTCAGGATAAAATCTAATTGAAAAATTAATTTTTTTCTTAAATATAAAATATATTTCTTATATTCAAATTACTCTTATTGTTACTCCTTTCGTAAAGTCATCACTTTTACCTATCAGAGTACGCGTTTAGAAGCGTATTTGATTAGCAAAAGTATTACTTAAGTACGAAGATTTAAAATTTACAAATTAGTCATCTGGTATTGTTTATTGTGCATTTTTCAGATTTGACTATCAAATTTTAAAAAGTCATAATTAATTCTAGAAAAATCGTATAGAGGTGCTCCAAATTTCTATTTGAAGATCTTTTATTTATCTTTTAGGAAAAAAATATAAATTTAGAGCTTTACTAAACCAATCAATACAATTAATTCGTTAAAATTTACAGTTCATATGGTCCTTTCTAAAATTTTCAAGTTCTCTACCTCAACTTTAAAAATTTATTTCTCTTAGTATACACATCCAATTGAGGCAAACTACCTATACTTTTAAAACTTGGGATGTGTACTACAAGCTCACCAAACTTTGTGGTTTAATTCATTCATTTTCGAGGTCAAATGGAGTCAAAACAAAACTGCTTTATGACTTACATTTTTACCATTACAACTTTATTTCATAATCCTCATTAATTATTCTAGGATGTTACATTCTAGGATGTTACATCTTTCATAAACCATGGGATTAAAAACTATGATGTTACATCCTAAGGTGAGTTACCTTGAAAGAGATTGTCATGTAGGCAATTTGGATTGTTGGTGACTTTACTAATGTCTGAATTGAATTAGAGGGATTGTAGGTGGCTTCTCATGTGCCCCAGGATCAAACTTGAGGGCTTTTAGGGGCTTCACAAGTGCTCGGCTCAAACTTGTGGGAGTCAGTGGATTAAGTGTCAGAAGGAATCTAAAGACTTAACCTAGGTTTAGGTTTGTCGAGTTGAACCATGATAAATCTTTGTATATTCTCTCTTTTACTTGACTTGTTATTTTCCCCCACTTTATGATCTCGTTTTGTTTCATGTGCTTATTCTTTGCAAAAGATTTACTACAGCCTTGAACCTATTTTGCTAAGCTATGTTGTTACAGTAAAATATTTTCATATAAGGCTGTTTGATAGATGTTCTGTTCCTGCACTTCTTTGCTTGATATTTTGTAGTTGAATCATGAGCCATACTCACGAACTGCTTATCCTATCATTCAACTACTTACTTTATTTATCTATTCATCCTTTTAATTCTTGTGCACTCCGATTTACTCTCTACATTGGAGCTGTTTTAATTTGCTATGTGCAGAAAATTTTAGAAAGAACCCATCAATTCACCACCGTTTAGTTTCACTAGCCAGCTAACAAATGCATTATAAGTTATATTGCAAGGTAGATTTTGATTGAATTGGTTTGGACCGCTATACAAATTCAATCTAAATGGAGTGTATAGGATATAATATGTTAGAGATGTCCAAAAAATAAATGAGTTAAGAAATTAAAATATCAATAAAAAAGATAAAAGACTAAAGTGTATCTATTTAAATTCGAAGGAATGCCAATAAAGTTTAGCTGTAAAGTAGAAAAAACGTGTTAATAATATTTTTTTTATTATATATTAAATATTGATGGGATTGTTTATTTATTTATTTATTTTAGAGATTTCCATACAATCCTACAAAGGTGGAGATTAAGTAATTTGAGGCCAAAAAGTGGATATAGCAGGAAGCAACCTCAGTGTCTTGAACTGATAAAGAAATTGATCCCATAACAACCCAATTTAGTCTTTTCTCCAACAAGAAGATTGTTGGTTTCTGAGAACACTATATTTTAATTATAATGATAAATATAAAGTTATCAATCACGCCAAGATCAAAGAGACACACAACAGCATTACATTTCGGAGGAAGCTTCGTGGACAAATCACATTTATCCCCTCTGACAACTTTTGGGTCACGACAGTGTTTGAGAGTGGGCCCCTCTCTCTCTCTCAAACACACACTTATGATACAAGTATTTGACAGTTAATACCATACCATTGGGTCATATTTAAAAATCTATCTCAAATAGATATAATTTTTTTTTTCATATATAAGATTTAAACTGACCTTAAGTGAAATAAAAAACTTTCACTTCATTCATCCACTGTGAATATTAAATAGGTGAACTATATAATATTTTAGTATTTAATTAAATATTTTGTTCTTTCAAAATTTTCAGTATATTTTATTGCACTAGTATAATGTTTTTCATTTTCAAATTTTATTTTAATATTTTGGTAAGTTTAAATATTGAAAAATAAGAATTTTCAATTTTGATTTTAAAAAATTTGAATTATTATTTAACACATATATGAGATGGAAAAAATCAAATAAACAATTATCTACAAGTGCTGATGAGAAAATTAAATACTAAAAATATTGTTGTCAAACTCATTAGTTAACTATCTAAATTTAGTGCTTTTACATTTATAGTTTGTAAAATGGTGTCAACTTGTATTAGAAGCAAATTCAGTTAAACTCATGAGTTTACTCACCGAATCTATCATTTTTATATTTTTAACTTATAAAATTGTGTTAACTTGCCCTTAAAATCATGCTAACTTTTGTGAATTTGATAATATTTAGTAATTTCATTTATAAACTTCATAGAAATGTCTTTGTTAAGTATGATAAACTATATATGAATGTTGATGGATTTAATTTTAATTATTTAAATTTAAAGTATATTTCAATTAAATTGTTGTCATTTTTCGTATTTTAATTATTTAATAATATACTTTTATCAACTATTTATTGATAAAAGTAAATTTTTACAAGTTTCCATTCATGTCCCTCAATCTCAACCTCAACAGAAATTCAACTCTTTTCCAAAAGTTTTAAAATTTTGACTTGCAAATATAAATTATTAAATTTAATTTATGAATATGCATATTTGAGTAAATATACTTTTTTTTTGGACCTATTCGTATTTAATTTTTTTAGTTGGGACGTATGGTTAATTTTCCCGAAGACGAAAGATATCTGGTTGGAAACAAACCCCAAGAAGATGAAACGAAACACTTCAGTTCTCGTTGAAGCATACAAACAAACAGTTATACTAGGTGATGGATATACCAAACAACGGCCCACCATCTATTTCCAGGAAGGTGCAATGTAACGATGCTTTTCACTATACTTCTGAAAAAAATATTAAAAATAAATAAATAAATACATGTCCACATGTGTCGTGTGTCCAAGCACGAGTTTGTGTGTGTTTCTATATATATTATTTATGAAAAAATATCATGAATATCATGTGCCAGATTAAAGGCAAAGAAGAAAATGGAAGAAACTTTTTTTATGTCTTTGTTATTAGATATTAAAAAATATTGTAATTGTTTCTCTCAAATATATTATTATATAATTCAACTTTCTATAAAAGTTATAAATTATATATTTTATTAAAAATTTAATAAGAAATAGATAAATAGCCTATATTTAAATCTAAAAAAACTATTACATGGATTATTAGTGAGTGAGATAAAAAAATAGATTTAGGGTGAAAAATCGAATCGAACAGGCCAGAGTTGATCTAGGAATAGATGACCAAACTATATTTTTCTTGTACACAAAAGTTTAGGCGAGTTTGTCACCGGTCCCTCACTAAGGTCAGGGTATAACTTTAAAACTCAGAAAGCGTTTGTAGGGGACTTACGAGATCGCCTATTAAAAAAGCTCTGACAATAACAGTGAGAATCAAACTCGCGTTCTTATGAAATACAAGTATGCTCTTTATTACATGTGCTAACTCTCATTAGCAATGACCAAACTACTTTTCTGGTATGGGGTGATCAACAAAATGGAGACGGAACCTGTCCTATGTAACTCAGTTTGACTCACACAAACCCAAAGTAACTTGGGATTAACCCTATGCACCTCGTTTTGCATCTTAAAGGGAGGGAGGAGGGAAGAGGGAAGAGGGAAGAGGGAAGAATTCACTTGCAGGAGAGAGAATAAAATGGAGGAGGAGAAATAAAATAAAAGAGGGAGAAGAATTTAGTGTGTCATGAGGAAGAGAGAGAATAAGTAAAAACAACAAAGAAACAATAAAAAAAAAATGAAAACCTTCATATATATATATATTGTAACTGGGGTATCCATTAGATTAAATATTATTTTATAATCAAAACATGAATATTATTTAATTTAATTATATTATTTTAATTATCACCCATCTAATTTCGAGTTGACCCTAGTCTGATCTATTAACCTTTAAATCAGTACTTCAACTAATTAATTAATCGGTCTAGTTTTCAGTAGTTAGATTTAGCATGAAAAAGAAATGTTTCCTACATCTTATAAAAAAATCAAGAAGAATAAAGAAAGGTATTGTCTAAGAAAAATGAATTATTATTTTTGAATGATTATATATTATCTTAATTAATTTTATTGACATGAATACAAAAAAAATAATTTTATTGATAGTTTAAAGTGATTGAGTTTCTTTAATTTACAAAATTTTCCATGTATTTCCCCTTAAATTTATTTGTACTTATTATATTTTGTTATTAGTTTAATACCCTAAATATAAAAATATTTATGATAATAAATATGATGAAAATTTAGAAGTAACAAGCATATATATATATATATATATATAAATTATTGATAAAAATATATAATAACAAGGGCTCGGTTAAATATCATTCAAGCCATAAGAATTTAAATACAAAATTTTAAAAAATGAGAATAAAATTGAAAAATGAATGAAATTTGAAAGATCAAAATATATTTTCCACTAATTAAAATTGCATATTTTAACAACAAAATGATCCCCGAATAAATTACAAATAGTACTAGTAATATAAGATTTCTTTTTTCATGTGATGTAGCTAATTACGGAATAGCTTAACTGTCAATAAATTCATATATTTATTTACAACATTCAATATTAAATATATATTATAAAATAATATTTTCTGGTAAGATAGAGTATTTCAACCCTTTGACACCATTGGGATAATTAGAAAAATCCCTATCAGCTAATCTGAGAGAAGGTGGCTTATCTAAAATAATACTTTATTGTTAAGCAAACTATTTACCATTCACCCACTATTATCTAATAAGTCACTTGAGCTTAATTTAAATTTTGACTTAAAATCTTACATTCGCAGGTTGTTTTGACTTAAATCTCCCTCCCCCCAACTCCCCTCTCCTTCCCTCGCTCCATCACTTACACACACACATAATTACACCCACCTTTAGGTATGTTTGGTTCGAAGAAAAAGGAGAGAAGGAAAAGGAAAATGAGCCTTTCCCCTCATTCGGTTTATAATTTTGGGATAGAGGGAGCCAAAATTTTGACGCACATCCCTTCCTTCCCCCAATTTTTGCGTCCCTTCAAATTGAGATTTTTTGGAGAGACGCGAAATTTTAGGACAATTATATTCTAATTTTTAGGTCATCGCTGTTGCTTATGCCAATTGGATTTGCTGTTGACTTACCGTACAGAGATGCGAAGATGAAGAAACTGGCAAGGCACTTGGATTTCTTCTTCTCTTCAACAAGAAGCCTAATCTTATTCAGTGCCCTCTACCCAAACATCAATGTGCGCTAAGTAAACCAAACCACCCACCCCCAATGGTTTTCTTCACTATTCCTTCACTCTCTTTCTCTCCTCCCTTTTGTTCCTCCTCGCCTTCCCAATATCAAGCTTTCAGCTCCTCCTTCTGATTCTAATTCCATCCCTTGTTTACTTACATGATGGTAACTTCTGCATCGAAAACCATCCCCCCATTTACCCCAATTGTTGCAATACTTTAGAGCACTTGGTTCCAACCGGCCATGAAGATCCATGGACTTCCGTGAAATGGGCTGCTGCCTATCTCGCCTGAAGACTTTGTTTTTGTTTAGAGAAACCATAGAGCCTAACACTGGAAGCTTTAGTTTTGGTGCATCCCTTTTTCTTGGGTGAAGAACGAGATGATCTAAATGAAATATACGACGAAGCTGGATAGATGAGAAAGAGATGAATGAATTATAACAGAAGGAGGAGCAAGTCGAAATCTAAATTCTTTGATCCCATTTTGATTCTTTTGCATCTGGGTAAGAATCTTTTCGGAGGTTCGATGCTTATATTTAGCCATCAGTTAAGAAATTAATTGATTATGTTTTACATTCATGTACATGCATCTATTTTTTAATTTTGATTTACTCATGAAATTTAAATTGTTTCTTTAGCCTATTATTTCCCTAGGTGAATAATAGCTTAGTTTTAAAACCCAACTATGTTATCAATTTAATTCATATGTGTTTTTGAGATATCATTTGATTGAAATCGAGTTTTAAAAAACCACTTGAGTTCCATGGTGACAACACTAGAGTTATATAATGCCTCTAACTGGTTAAACTTGATTTTAGTTAAGGAATTCGAGTTTCTAGAGTAATATATTACTCTAGAAACTCGAATTCTTTAACTAAAATCAAGTTAATATATTACTGTCGTTGAAATGACAGAACTCAAGTTATATAAGGGTATATCGAGTTTTACTTGTGAGAAGCGTTGTGAAACTTGGGTTTCATTCAAAAACTCGAGTTTCATAATTGTGATGATCCTATCTGGATAAGTCGATTTTTAATAACAAATACAACTTTTACATGACAACTCATTTTTTCTAGAAAAATTCTACTTATTTATATATGCATCACAATATTAAAACTCGAGTTTCTTAAGGGAAATCGAGTTTTTACAAGAGTTCATTAAACTCTTTCACCATTACTCCATTTTCCTCTTTTTACTTAGCTCGAGTTTTCTAAAAAAATCCCTATTTCCATTCACAAGTTCATAAGCTTTACAAAATGGGTATAATAAATTAACCGAGTTTCTTAAGGAAAATCGAGTTATTACACGAGTTCGTTAAACTTTATTGTTTCACCATTACTCCATTTTTCTCTTGTTACACAACTCGAGTTTCCTAAAAAAATTTCTATTTCCATACACAAATTTGTCGGCTTTACAAAAATAGTATAATAGTAAATTAACCATATTATTTCATCCCCTTCCTTCTTTTAATCAAACAAATGATCATTAAAAATATATCCCCTCTCTTCTCTTCCAATCAAACCAAATAAGGAAACTTTAAACCCTCCCCTCCCCTTCCATCCCTTCCCTCTATGTCCTTTGAACCTAACAAGCCCTTAGTCGCAACTCTGCAAGTAATAATGGAACTAATTTTGAACTTAAAAGTCAAATTTGTCCAAATAAAAAAAATTAAAAGTAAAATTATTTATCTTTTTTATCATTGATTTGATTTTATAGCAGCTCGAACCAATGCCCATATGTTTTAGCCAAAACACAAAACCTATGAGACGTAAAATTATTTATCTATTATCATGTCTATATTGATAGTACTATAATTTTATATGCAAAACCTATTTATTAATTATATTAATTAGAACGCTTCAGAATATTTTGAGCAATTAATAACAAATAGCAAGAAAATCCTATCTTTTATATGATTGATTTTGGTAATAATAATAATAATTAATAGCTTAAGGTGTGAGTAGTTGAGTGGTACAGCTTCAGTTTCCACAGGGGAGACAGCTTTAGCATCCACAGAACAAGTTTCTTTTAGGAGCAAAATCTTGCCCATGCATCATTTGAGCTCTCATTTATTACATTAAAGACCTTTTCTGACATTAATTTAGGAAACAAACACCATATTTTGAGTATTTTTAAAAATAGTGTGACTTATTATAAATATTATTACAAATAATGATATATTGATATTAATTGTTCTAAAATTTATGTACACACACAAAGTTACAAGTAAAATGGAACTAGATCAATCTACTTGGACTTATATTCAAAGGGACTAAAAATTTTGAGGCATGTTGAAAGATCAGTGATCAAATCATAGTTAAACGGAGGTCAACCCAATCATAATTAAAGTATTGTAGTTTAATTATAATATAAAAATATTCATATATATACTTCTCTAATATTTAATATAAGACTTAGTTAAAAAGTTAATATTTGTCTTAAATATAATATTTATTTTCTATATTTATCAACATTTTTTCTAATTATCCCTATTAATACTCCCTCAATAATAATCAAGTAAGAGAAAGAAGGAGAGAATTAAGGAAGATGATTACGGTATTTTAAAAAAATATGACATACACTGCAAGAAAATAGGCTTTATAAACCGGTTAAAAATGGACTTCTACACCGGACATTAGTTGAGTGTAGAAACAGCCTGTGTAAAAAGTATGATATTCTACACCGGTTGTATACGACCAGTGTAAAAAATTAGCTTTTTTAGACCGGTTATTCTATACAACCGGTTTAAAAGGTAATATAAAAATAAAAAAAATTAGAATTGAAAAACTCTAGATTCAAATCAGATAAATTTCTAAACCAGTTTCCCTATTAAAACACCAAAATTATTTCCTTCTTCATCCCAAATCTGAAGGAGGAGGAGAATAATGAAGAAGAATAGGTACTTGTAAAGCGTAAGCAGAGAAAAAAGAAGAAAGAAAAAGCCAGAGAACCCATAAACGAAAGAAACAAAAACTCAGATATATACACAGAAACGAAAAGCTATAAACGTCGTCACCTAATTGAAGATATCACAAAAATATCGTTACAATTCCTTTGGGTTACCTGCTCAAAAGTAAACAGAAATATATTTAAACAGAACCCAAAAATAAATGAAATAAAAACTCAAATATATACACAGAAACAAAAACTTAGAAATATAGTCACCTAATTGAAAATATCACAGAAATATTGTCAAAATTCCTCCGATTTGCCTAGTCAAAAGTGAATAGAAATATATTTAAACAAAACCTAGAAAGAAAGAAAGAAAAAAAAGGCACTCACCATCGCAGATATGGGTCTTCTTCTTTGGTGAGCTTTAAAGGTAAAAACGACAAACTTCAATAATAGAGAACGAAGAGCATATGTAGGGTCATTACATATCTAGGTCTTCTTATTTATAAAAATATCATCGCTCATTTTTTTTACACAGATCATGTGTATATCAGGTGTAAATATTTTACCCTTATTTACAAAAATACCACTGCTCATTGCTTTTATACCGGTCATGTGTACATCAGTTGTAAATATTTTATCCATATTTACAAAAATACTACCGGTCATTTTTTTTAAATCGTTTCAGTAAGAATTGGTTTAAAAATGAGATTTTAAAAAGTCTATTTTGTAGTAGTGATATTAATTAATTTAATTAACTTCTTTAATCTAATTAAATTAGTTAAATATATTCTAGATTAAAGATTGTAGGAGTATAACCCTAAAAGGAGTAATAATTAAATAAAAAATATATTAATCTAAAAATAAATAAAATATTTATATATAAAATCACACATTTCAACAAAATAAAGTTACAAATATAATGTACTTCAAATTTTCTTTAGTTCAAACCACATCGTTTTAGGATCAGTATGGGGAGGGGAAAAAATATAAAATTCAATTCAATTACACATTCAAAACTCTTTATCATACTAATTAGGGGATTAATTCACTTATTCATTGCTTTGACAGAAGACTCAAATTCAATTTTAATACCATGATTATTAGATAACCCAAACGGCTTTTCATCGGATAATATAAACATATATAGCTGAAAATTAGATTTCATTGTTTTAAATAATATGACAAATTAGATCAATACCTGATTATTAGATACATTTTCACTAATCATGCACAAAATTTTGTAATATATTTTTTCGTTATTTTTATTATTAATTAATTATTGAATTAGCTTATACAATTTCTCATTAATTAATATGAATTCATTGATCTGGTTATATATATTTAGATTGTTAATTGCATTTCATCACTTAGTTTTGTTATTAATACATGAATGTATATATATTGTTATTAATACATGAATGTATATATATATAGCTGATGGTTCACAAATATATAGAGAGATCTCCATTATAAATAATTGGAATAATATCTTTCTGATGCTACAAAGCATATTTTACTTATATGATTCCAGCATTCTCGCGGGAAAGTTCAACAGGTCCAGAAGAGACAGCCAGCAATTTGAAAGTATATAACCTCAGACGCATAATTACGTGCTTCTACTTTCTCACTGAAATCCTCACAGTCACTATTTCCGGGAAAATCCAAAGAAAGAAAACGATTATTTTCCCTTCTATCCACAGTTTTACTTTTATCATTATATTGAAATTTAATTACACACAGTAAAAACCTGAAAAGGATAAAGTAGACAATGCTAGAGCTAGCTCCAGCTATATTACAAGTTATTTGAACCCCAAAGCAAAATTAATGCAAAAGAAATCAAACTGGTAATATATATATATATGTTGAAAGCTTTAAGAAAATGTTAAT
The DNA here is from genome assembly GCA_037074615.1 of Leucaena leucocephala. NCBI lineage: Eukaryota > Viridiplantae > Streptophyta > Magnoliopsida > Fabales > Fabaceae > Leucaena > Leucaena leucocephala. The sequence goes on along the minus strand of CM073555.1, from coordinate 14,864,969 downwards.
ATGACACAAGTTCATAACTTGGGAATCAAATTTGGGGAGAAAGTTAAGAGAAGTTCAATAGTGTTTTGATTCCAAACGAGGGATATATAGCCCATGCATGCAGATTCATATATACATGCACTTTATTGCTACTACCCACTTGAGAAAAACAATGTCCTTGATGTTGCGTTTTGATGATATGGCTTTTGCTGGAAATAATCTGGCGGCGACACCGCCACCATCACCGATGAGGATGACTGGATTCCCGAATCTGGAGGTGACCCTTCTGCAATAAAGTCACAGAGATCATTTAATTTTACTGTCGTATACGAGATTTAGAAAGGAAAGAGAGGATTTAATTTGATTAATTACTTGCTACAATATTGTCCAAAGTAGAGTTTCGAGGCTTTTCGAGTTGAGATTTCTGGGTTTCTTGAGGTGGTAGTGGTGGTTGTTGTTGTTGAGTTTTTCTTCTGCGACGATTATGATCTGCCAATCTTTTCCTGCAGCTTCGTTTTCCGTTATCAAACTCCGAAAGAAGATGAAACCTGTAAGAAGCAAATCATTATATTTACACTATGAATGAATTATGAATGGTGACCGTTAATAATGAAAAAGTGGCTGAAATTGACATGTTGATTCTACCAAAAAGGAAACTGCAAAACAATTCGGTACGTAAGCTGAAAGAGGAAGAGCAGATTTATAGAAATTGCTAGAGACCGAAATGTCCTCGGGATTTCCATATCTATCACTGTTTTGCTACTCTCGAAGGGTTATTTTCGTCTTTGAGATCAGGGTTACCCCCATCTTCTTGGTCTTCTCATTTGCATATGATTGAGTGCCACAGAGAAGAGCCATGGCGGTGAAAACACAGTTTCAGTGAGGGTTCTTGTTTATTAAACTAAGTTTAATTTAATGAGTTTAATTCTGAGGAAGGTATCATAAGAAGCAAAAGGGCAAAAAGAGTACGAAAGAGAAAAACAAGAGGGGGAAATTTCATCTGGACGTAAATGCCCTCGGGATCAGCCCTTGTACGATGGAAGCACAACACCACAAAGATTGGCAGTGAGATGAGGGGACAGAACCGAGGGGCATTTCCGTCAATTCTCTCACGGCAACAACCTGCTGCATTGCTGGCAGAATCGCTGAGTCAACCCGGCCGTGATGACGGTGGCAGCCTTGGAGTGAAACTCGCAAACCTTGTGTCGGCGGTGATAGTGCTTCGCGTGAGAGAGATCGGCATTGCATCCTTCGGCTTGACATCTCGGCGAGTTGTTGTTGAACGACATAGTTGAACCCGGTTCCAGTGGCCTGGGCCGGCGGTAGAGCCGGCTCACGAAGTCGTCCTCGGAGCTGGAGAAGTACGTTCGGCCGCCTAGGTCGAGTCCAATTCGAGACACCGAGAAGTCCATGGACCGACCCACATCTTCAGACTTGGGCACCAACACAAGCCCACCATCAGGTCCGCAGTTGCCGGCGTTGACCGTAGGGAGCGGGTCCATGGAGAACATGGAATGATGTGACCGTGCTGGTGGTTGTGGTTGTGCCGGAGGGAAATGAGACGACGACGCGACGGAGAAGGCGAGTGTGTCAAAGAGATAATGTTGTTGTTGTTGTTGGTGGTGGTGGTGGTGGATATGGTGATGGGGTTGCAAGTGAAATTGTTGATGGTGGTGTACAAGAGAGAAATCAGAGGTTGTGGTGGTAGTGGTCGTTGTGGGTCCCGGTGGAGCTTGAGAAATAAGGTGGTCGGGTAAGAACGGGTGAGAATTGTAGTGGTCGAAAATTTGCCGGTGCGTCTGTTCAGATTCTGCGGCGGCGGCTGCAGCAGATTCGTCGTTTCCGGTGAGCATTATAGTGGACGGATTTCCCCATTCATAATCCAACATCTCTGCGTCTTTCTCCTCCGACCTAACACGCACGACGTCGTTGGGAGCTGTAAGTGAAAAAACACAAGGTATATAACCTAAGAAATTCCGGGAAGAAGAAGAAGGGAGAAAGTGTTTTATTTCTTTTGCATCTATGTTGTTGTGGGTGTTGTGTGTTTAAAAAAGATCTCACTTTGGCCCTCTAAAAGCGGAACCCTTTTGTCTCCTTCTCTCTCTCTCTTTAGGGGGTGTGTGTGTGAGAGAGAGGGAGTGAAGGAAACTGAGTCATGAGGCGGCTTGTGCAGAAAGGTGATTGGTGGAGATGTGTACGGATACTATTATGAAATTACCATCTTAACCCGAGGAAAGTTTGCATATTGCGACAATTGCCATGAAATTTCGCGCCTCCTGCTTCCAGTTGCTTTTGTTCTACATGCTGTTCACATTCGAAAATAATATTAGATGATGTACTTAATTAATTTAAATAAATTAAAAAAATTAATTATAATAATTATGAGTTTATTTTTTTAAAATAATTCTCTCTAATTATGTATATTTTTCTCTTAATATGTATAATTATATAAAAATATTTTGAGAAAATATTATAATCTTAAAAGATAAAGTATATTAATTTTTTTCTATTTATGATCAAAGTAAATTTATAATCTAACTTTTATATTTATAATAGGAAGGAGTAATAATGATAAAGGAAAAATGTAGTCTATAATTTTTTATAATTTTATCTTATTTTTAATAAGATAATTGTAGCTTTTTTTATTTTTATTAGGTTCTTATAGTTTACTCAATTATAGATATTAGTTATTATACTCATAATCTGTTAATTTGTAAGAGAAATTTGTTAGTGACCCTCACTTAGAATATACTTATTAGATTAAGTTTGGCGGATGAATCTAAATAAAATTAAAATAAACTATATTATAGATAATATATGTAACAATTAGACGACTATGAGTATAATAATTGTTTCTTTTAAATTTTGTGAAATTGGTATGTGGATTAGTCAGCATCCACTTAAGACCTAATTAATAAATTATAAGCATAAGGACTAATGACTATAACTGAGAAAACTATAAAAATCTAATAAAAAAAATATAAGGATTTTATTAAAAATTAAATGAAATTATAAGGACTTAATGCCATTTTACTTAGCTATTGCTCCCTTGATCTCTAAATATTGAAAGGATTAGTTTTTAGTTATTAGTTGAGGATATCGCTTATACTTTATAAAAAAGATTAAATATTATATTACTCTCTTTTTAGAGTTATATATGAATATCTTTTATGTTATAATTAAATTATATTATTTTAAGTATCGTTAATTTGACCGTAATTTAAACTATTGATCATTAAAATATTGTCTCTATCAATTCATTAATCCATATAATTTTCAATACCTCAATTAAATATATGATTTTTAATAGTTATATATAAAATCATACTTATATATAATATTTAGACCATAGTAAGAAAAAGAATTTTATAAAAAATTAGAGAAAAATCTTCAATTTAAAATTTTATTTGTGAGAATGACTTAATAAAATTTTATATATAAAAAATACTAATATTTTGTAAAATTTGTATAAACAAAATACCGGTGCTTTGATTTAACTCTTTCTCAAAAAAAAAAAAAAATTCAATGCAGGATTTTCCCCCAATTTTATAAAAGAATTATCCTAAAAATGATGTTTTTTGTATTAAAAGCTTAAAAAATTATGAACAAAAATTGAAAAACTTTCAACTGGCTGAACTCATATAACCCGACTGATTTTTCAATATTTTTTTGTTTTTTAGAGGTTTGATCGGCTTTTGACTAGTTTTCTGACGTGTTATGTGGAGTTCCAAATTAGTTCAATTGATCGGTTTTGATAACAATATTGATTACTCTCATCAATCCTAACAGTAATATTAATCAATTAATTTATTTTTATAAATTAATTGGTATTTTGAAACTAAAATTATTCTTCATGCCCAAAACTTTAAAAAATCGGTGGGTATGTTTTTCTGGCCAAGAAATCGATTGGTATTTAAATTTACTCTTGTCTATTTTCTCCATACTTATCATCATTTCCACGCAACCCTTATCGTATTCTTTTGTCCAAACTTCACCCAAAAAAATCACTAGCAATGATAAAATTGATTTCCACTATTGAATCAAATTATATTTTATTTATATGTCAAATGATTTTTAATATTCTTGGACTAATTATTCAAAGGTTTTTAACACTTGAGACGAGATATAACCTTAATGAAATTTTAAAGCGCCAATTGGTATGAAGGATTTGGAGGGGAGGGGAGGAAATTTTTTTATGAGTTGAATTTAAGAAAATTATAGCATTATAGTTATAAAATTTTAATAAATAGAAGATGTAAGATAAAAGAGTAAGACAAATTAACTAAATTTTTTTAACTCCACTTCTATAATATCTTAAATCTAACTCAAAAATTTTCTTGCCCTCCCTCCCCCTTAAAAATACTAAATTGCTTCTAACTAAACCGCCTGCATTTCCTCCAACATTGAGAATTAAAAAAACTAAAACTAAAATAATATTATTTTTAATAAAAAATCATAATTTATTTTTATTTACATGTTAGTCTTAGTTTTTTTATGTTCTGAACGGAGGACGGAACGTAGGAGGTTTGGTCCAGGGTAATTTAGTATTTTTCAATATTTATATTTTGGTATTTGGTCACTCTAATAATTACAATTTTTATAATCTTCTTCTATAAATATCATTTTCTATATGTCTTTCACTGTAATTTTTCCTACATTTAACCAACTTCATAGGTTCCCAGCAAATAAACAGTTTGGTTAAACAATGCAGCATTTTTTTCACTATTGTTCCCATTATGTACATTAAATTATCATGTTTAAATCTCTCACATCTTAATTTCATGTAAGGGTAAAAAAAATAAAAATTAAAGCATAGGATATCATTATTTAAAAATACCAACATAAAGTTAGTGTAGCGGTATAAGATCCTGTTAGATCCCTTTAGGTCTTTAGTTTAATTCTTAGAGGAGACTCCTATACTAAGAAGGGTAATCACGAATCCTAAAATTGAATGCCTAGTAATAGGATTTGGTAATAGTATAAAAAAATCATTATTTAAAAATGATTTATATGTATGACTATATAGTATTGATTGATCCAAAATGTAGGTTATCTTGTAATCTTAACTCTACCTCTTGTCCTTAATATATAACCTAGTTAACTAATTTGATTAAATTAAAAAAGTTAGTTAAGTTGATTAGTATAACATATTTTTTCTAAAACACACTAATTATCTTCTTTAACTCTCTCCATTCCTCTCCTACTTGATTATTATTGAGGGAGTATCAATATGGGTAATTTGAAAAGAAGTTGACAAATATAGGAAATATATTTTATATTTAAAACTAATATCAACTTTTAAATAAGAACTATATTAAGGATAAGAGTTTTTTTTATTTTTTTTTAATTCTGCTCGTCTCATTCAATGTGAGATACATAACGTGCTTTGGGAACTTTGTCATTAATATTTGGGAGAATTGCAGCTAGGTCTTGTGGAAGGAATTAAATTATTAAAAAGTCCCAAAAAATGACAAAATTATTGTGAAATAATTTTTTTTAATTGTAAAAAGATATAGCTGTCCCTCTGTATTCCATTCTACAGAAACACCTTCTTCTTTCACTTCCTCGTATCTTAAACACATTTTCCCATAGCATTCCATTATGCAGAAGGAAATCAACTTCCTGCAACTCACTCCCACAACTTCTCTATCCCATCAAAACTCCTAAACATAAATCTTCTTCCTCATCCTTATTTTTTTTTCTATTTCAATCTCTAAAACACTTGTTCCACGGTCACCCAGAGTCCCCAAATTTTTTGTCCCTTGCTCCGTAGTTGACACCCATAATTTTTTGTCCCTTCCTATTGCTCATTCTTCTTCGACAGTTACCCAGAATTTTTAGCATGCTCTGTTATGGGAGGGGAACATGGCTTATTATTATAGCACACAACAGTTGTTAACATGAGTGGTTAAGTTGTTAATAATTTGTGTCTGGTTGAGTACTAAATTTTAGTTCTAATGAAAATACATATTCTTGTTTGGCTCTTTAAGAAGCATATATGGGGAAATGGGAATTGATACTCTCTTTGGTATTCTTTTTTTAGGTTAAAATTAGTTTGTATTTGCTAGCATGAAAAGGCCATTGCTGTTAATTACTTCCAAAATTTGCAAGCTCCATTTCCAATTATTTATGCACACATTGAAAAGGAAAATTTTCTTGTTTGCATGTGGTTCTGTGTTCTGCACATGATTTCCATTGCTTGAAAACTACACTAATATTGCGCTAATTTATTTAGTTTTTTGAATTTGATGCAAACCAAATGATAGTTTCTTCCCTTAAAGAAGAATGGGGCTTTAGACGATGCTGAGGAGCAAAAAATAGACTTATTTGAATGTTTTGTGGTCTGATGGCTGATTCTTCTTCGGATTCCTCTTTCCATTATGATATACTAAGCCTTGCATACATAAACAACTCATTCTTTCAGTTTTACTTGAGTGTACTAAGAAAGAATGAGCATAAGAAATGTTGCTTGTAAACTATGAATGACAGAGCATGGTCTGATATGGGAGGGGAATATGAGTTGCTATTGTAGACGTAATTGTTGTTAATATGAGTGGTTGAGTTGTTAAAACTTTGTGTGGTGCAGAAACTGACTTCTTGGTTTCGGAGCTTCCAGAATGTGACAATTGCTGTCTTTCCGTTTAGTCAAATCTTTCATTCAATCTTCAATATGATATTGGTATGATTTTTTAAGTCCTTAAGGCGTTTGAATCGTTCATTCACTAAGCATATATTTTTTGGAAAACTATCATTTTAATCAATTTGTTAACGACTTATTATGGGATCTTCAATCCTAAATTTAGTTCTAAAAGAAATACATATTCTTGTTTGCCTCTTCAAGATGCATATATGCGAAAATGGGAATTTATACCCTCTTTGGTAATCTTTTTTTAGGTTAAGATTAGTTTGTATATGCTAGCCTGAAAAAGTCATTACTGTTAATTACTTCCAAAATTTGCAAGCTCCATTTCCAATTATTTATGCGAACATTGAAAAGGGGAAATTTCTTGTTTGCACGTGGTTCTGTGTTCTGCATAAACTAATATTGCGCTAATTTATTTAGTTTTTTGAATTTGATGCAAACCAAATGATAGTTTCTTCCCTTAAAGAAGAATGGGGCTTTAGACGATGCTGAGGAGCAAAAAATAGACTTATTTGAATGTTTTGTGGTCTGATGGCTGATTCTTCTTCGGATTCCTCTTTCCATTATGATATACTAAGCCTTGCATACATAAACAACTCATTCTTTCAGTTTTACTTGAGTGTACTAAGAAAGAATGAGCATAAGAAATGTTGCTTGTAAACTATGAATGACAGAGCATGGTCTGATATGGGAGGGGAATATGAGTTGCTATTGTAGACGTAATTGTTGTTAATATGAGTGGTTGAGTTGTTAAAACTTTGTGTGGTGCAGAAACTGACTTCTTGGTTTCGGAGCTTCCAGAATGTGACAATTGCTGTCTTTCCGTTTAGTCAAATCTTTCATTCAATCTTCAATATGATATTGGTATGATTTTTTAAGTCCTTAAGGCGTTTGAATCGTTCATTCACTAAGCATATATTTTTTGGAAAACTATCATTTTAATCAATTTGTTAACGACTTATTATGGGATCTTCAATCCTAAATTTAGTTCTAAAAGAAATACATATTCTTGTTTGCCTCTTCAAGATGCATATATGCGAAAATGGGAATTTATACCCTCTTTGGTAATCTTTTTTTAGGTTAAGATTAGTTTGTATATGCTAGCCTGAAAAAGTCATTACTGTTAATTACTTCCAAAATTTGCAAGCTCCATTTCCAATTATTTATGCGAACATTGAAAAGGGGAAATTTCTTGTTTGCACGTGGTTCTGTGTTCTGCATAAACTAATATTGCGCTAATTTATTTAGTTTTTTGAATTTGATGCAAACCAAATGATAGTTTCTTCCCTTAAAGAAGAATGGGGCTTTAGACGATGCTGAGGAGCAAAAAATAGACTTATTTGAATGTTTTGTGGTCTGATGGCTGATTCTTCTTCGGATTCCTCTTTCCATTATGATATACTAAGCCTTGCATACATAAACAACTCATTCTTTCAGTTTTACTTGAGTGTACTAAGAAAGAATGAGCATAAGAAATGTTGCTTGTAAACTATGAATGACAGAGCATGGTCTGATATGGGAGGGGAATATGAGTTGCTATTGTAGACGTAATTGTTGTTAATATGAGTGGTTGAGTTGTTAAAACTTTGTGTGGTGCAGAAACTGACTTCTTGGTTTCGGAGCTTCCAGAATGTGACAATTGCTGTCTTTCCGTTTAGTCAAATCTTTCATTCAATCTTCAATATGATATTGGTATGATTTTTTAAGTCCTTAAGGCGTTTGAATCGTTCATTCACTAAGCATATATTTTTTGGAAAACTATCATTTTAATCAATTTGTTAACGACTTATTATGGGATCTTCAATCCTAAATTTAGTTCTAAAAGAAATACATATTCTTGTTTGCCTCTTCAAGATGCATATATGCGAAAATGGGAATTTATACCCTCTTTGGTAATCTTTTTTTAGGTTAAGATTAGTTTGTATATGCTAGCATGAAAAAGTCATTACTGTTAATTACTTCCAAAATTTGCAAGCTCCATTTCCAATTATTTATGCGAACATTGAAAAGGGGCAATTTCTTGTTTGCACGTGGTTCTGTGTTCTGCATAAACTAATATTGCGCTAATTTATTTAGTTTTTTGAATTTGATGCAAACCAAATGATAGTTTCTTCCCTTAAAGAAGAATGGGGCTTTAGACGATGCTGAGGAGCAAAAAATAGACTTATTTGAATGTTTTGTGGTCTGATGGCTGATTCTTCTTCGGATTCCTCTTTCCATTATGATATACTAAGCCTTGCATACATAAACAACTCATTCTTTCAGTTTTACTTGAGTGTACTAAGAAAGAATGAGCATAAGAAATGTTGCTTGTAAACTAGGAATGACAGAGCATGGTCTGATATGGGAGGGGAATATGAGTTGCTATTGTAGACGTAATTGTTGTTAATATGAGTGGTTGAGTTGTTAAAACTTTGTGTGTGGTGCAGAAACTGACTTCTTGGTTCGGAGCTTCCAGAATGTGACAATTGCTATGTCTTTCCGTTTAGTCAAATCTTTCATTCAATCTTCAATATGATATTGGTATGATTTTTTAAGTCCTTAAGGCGTTTGACTCGTTCGTTCACTAAGCATATATATTTTTTGGAAAACTATCATTTTAATCAGTTTGTTAACGACTTATTATGGGATCTTCAATCCTAAATTTAGTTCTAAAAGAAATACATATTCTTGTTTGGCTCTTCAAGATGCATATATGCGAAAATGGGAATTTATACCCTCTTTGGTAATCTTTTTTTAGGTTAAGATTAGTTTGTATATGCTAGCATGAAAAAGTCATTACTGTTAATTACTTCCAAAATTTGCAAGCTCCATTTCCAATTATTTATGCGAACATTGAAAAGGGGCAATTTCTTGTTTGCACGTGGTTCTGTGTTCTGCATAAACTAATATTGCGCTAATTTATTTAGTTTTTTGAATTTGATGCAAACCAAATGATAGTTTCTTCCCTTAAAGAAGAATGGGGCTTTAGACGATGCTGAGGAGCAAAAAATAGACTTATTTGAATGTTTTGTGGTCTGATGGCTGATTCTTCTTCGGATTCCTCTTTCCATTATGATATACTAAGCCTTGCATACATAAACAACTCATTCTTTCAGTTTTACTTGAGTGTACTAAGAAAGAATGAGCATAAGAAATGTTGCTTGTAAACTAGGAATGACAGAGCATGGTCTGATATGGGAGGGGAATATGAGTTGCTATTGTAGACGTAATTGTTGTTAATATGAGTGGTTGAGTTGTTAAAACTTTGTGTGTGGTGCAGAAACTGACTTCTTGGTTCGGAGCTTCCAGAATGTGACAATTGCTATGTCTTTCCGTTTAGTCAAATCTTTCATTCAATCTTCAATATGATATTGGTATGATTTTTTAAGTCCTTAAGGCGTTTGAATCGTTCGTTCACTAAGCATATATTTTTTGGAAAACTATCATTTTAATCAGTTTGTTAACGACTTATTATGGGATCTTCAATCCTAAATTTAGTTCTAAAAGAAATACATATTCTTGTTTGGCTCTTCAAGATGCATATATGCGAAAATGGGAATTTATACCCTCTTTGGTAATCTTTTTTTAGGTTAAGATTAGTTTGTATATGCTAGCATGAAAAAGTCATTACTGTTAATTACTTCCAAAATTTGCAAGCTCCATTTCCAATTATTTATGCGAACATTGAAAAGGGGCAATTTCTTGTTTGCACGTGGTTCTGTGTTCTGCATAAACTAATATTGCGCTAATTTATTTAGTTTTTTGAATTTGATGCAAACCAAATGATAGTTTCTTCCCTTAAAGAAGAATGGGGCTTTAGACGATGCTGAGGAGCAAAAAATAGACTTATTTGAATGTTTTGTGGTCTGATGGCTGATTCTTCTTCGGATTCCTCTTTCCATTATGATATACTAAGCCTTGCATACATAAACAACTCATTCTTTCAGTTTTACTTGAGTGTACTAAGAAAGAATGAGCATAAGAAATGTTGCTTGTAAACTAGGAATGACAGAGCATGGTCTGATATGGGAGGGGAATATGAGTTGCTATTGTAGACGTAATTGTTGTTAATATGAGTGGTTGAGTTGTTAAAACTTTGTGTGTGGTGCAGAAACTGACTTCTTGGTTCGGAGCTTCCAGAATGTGACAATTGCTATGTCTTTCCGTTTAGTCAAATCTTTCATTCAATCTTCAATATGATATTGGTATGATTTTTTAAGTCCTTAAGGCGTTTGAATCGTTCATTCACTAAGCATATATTTTTTGAAAAACTATCATTTTAATCAGTTTGTTAACGACTTATTATGGGATCTTCAATCCTAAATTTAGTTCTAAAAGAAATACATATTCTTGTTTGGCTCTTCAAGATGCATATATGCGAAAATGGGAATTTATACCCTCTTTGGTAATCTTTTTTTAGGTTAAGATTAGTTTGTATATGCTAGCATGAAAAAGTCATTACTGTTAATTACTTCCAAAATTTGCAAGCTCCATTTCCAATTATTTATGCGAACATTGAAAAGGGGCAATTTCTTGTTTGCACGTGGTTCTGTGTTCTGCATAAACTAATATTGCGCTAATTTATTTAGTTTTTTGAATTTGATGCAAACCAAATGATAGTTTCTTCCCTTAAAGAAGAATGGGGCTTTAGACGATGCTGAGGAGCAAAAAATAGACTTATTTGAATGTTTTGTGGTCTGATGGCTGATTCTTCTTCGGATTCCTCTTTCCATTATGATATACTAAGCCTTGCATACATAAACAACTCATTCTTTCAGTTTTACTTGAGTGTACTAAGAAAGAATGAGCATAAGAAATGTTGCTTGTAAACTAGGAATGACAGAGGATGGTCTGATATGGGAGGGGAATATGAGTTGCTATTGTAGACGTAATTGTTGTTAATATGAGTGGTTGAGTTGTTAAAACTTTGTGTGTGGTGCAGAAACTGACTTCTTGGTTCGGAGCTTCCAGAATGTGACAATTGCTATGTCTTTCCGTTTAGTCAAATCTTTCATTCAATCTTCAATATGATATTGGTATGATTTTTTAAGTCCTTAAGGCGTTTGAATCGTTCATTCACTAAGCATATATTTTTTGGAAAACTATCATTTTAATCAGTTTGTTAACGACTTATTATGGGATCTTCAATCCTAAATTTAGTTCTAAAAGAAATACATATTCTTGTTTGGCTCTTCAAGATGCATATATGCGAAAATGGGAATTTATACCCTCTTTGGAAATCTTTTTTTAGGTTAAGATTAGTTTGTATATGCTAGCATGAAAAAGTCATTACTATTAATTACTTCCAAAATTTGCAAGCTCCATTTCCAATTATTTATGCGAACATTGAAAAGGGGCAATTTCTTGTTTGCACGTGGTTCTGTGTTCTGCATAAACTAATATTGCGCTAATTTATTTAGTTTTTTGAATTTGATGCAAACTAAATGATGGTTTCTTCCCTTAAAGAAGAATGGGGCTTTAGACGATGCTGAGGAGCAAAAAATAGACTTATTTGAATGTTTTGTGGTCTGATGGCTGATTCTTCTTCGGATTCCTCTTTCCATTATGATATACTAAGCCTTGCATACATAAACAACTCATTCTTTCAGTTTTACTTGAGTGTACTAAGAAAGAATGTGCATAAGAAATGTTGCTTGTAAACTATGAATGATAGAGCATGGTCTGATATGGGAGGGGAATATGAGTTGCTATTGTAGACGTAATTGTTGTTAATATGAGTGGTTGAGTTGTTAAAACTTTGTGTGTGGTGCAGAAACTGACTTCTTTGTTTAGAGCTTACAGAATGTGACCCTTGCCATTTCTTTCCTTTAGTCAAATCTTTTATTCAATCTTCAATATGGCATTGGTATGATTTTTTAAATCCTTGAGGCGTTTGAATCGTTCATTCACTAAGCATATATTTTTTGAAAAACTATCATTTTAGTCAGTTTGTTATGTCTTATTAAGGGATCTTCAATACTAAATTTTAGTTTTAATGAAAAGACATATTTTTGTTTGGCTGTTCAAGAAGTATATATGCAGAAATGGGAATTGATAGTCTCTTTGGTATTCTTTTTTTAGGTTATGATTAGTTCGTATTTGCTAGCATGAAAATGTCATTACTGTTAATTACTTTAAAAATTTGCAAGCTCCATTTCCAATTATTTATGCGCACATTGAAAAGGAGCAATTATTTTTTTGCATGTGGTTCTGTGTTCTACACATGATTTTCCTTGCTTAAAAACTAAACTAATATTATGCTAATTTATTTAGATTTTGAATTTGATGCAGAACCAAATGATAGTTTCTTCCTTTGAAGAAGAATGGGACTTTAGATGATGCTGAGGAGGAAAAAAATAGACTTATTTGAATATTTTGTGGTCTGATGGCTGATTCTTCTTCGGATTCCTCTTTCCATTATGATATATCGAGCCTTACATACATAAACAACTCATTGTTTCATTTTTACTTGAGTGTAGTAAGAAAGAATGAGCATAAGAAATATTGCTTGTAAAATATGAATGACAGAGCATGGTCTGATATGGGAGGGGAACATGAGTTGTTATTATAGACGCAATTGTTGTTAATATGAGTGGTTGAGTTGTTAATAATCTGTGTCTGGGGCAGGATGTCATTACTGATGGTCAGATCATTTGTAAAGTATATTTTCTATTCAAGTCGTTTGTGGAGAGTAATTTACTAAACATATTTTCTCTGTTTCTATTAATTTAGAACAAAAAAGGATATTAATAGGACACTGGAGTAGGGAGCAAGGAGGTGCCAATAGCTTGTTTTGTGGCTTGACTGTGATAGAGTGGGTGAAAATATTACATTTGAAATAATAGAAGTCTGCAACACAGTAAATCACCATCTTACTTCAACACTGCATACATGGTTCAATAGAGATTTAGGTGTTGCTGGAAAAGTCCTTGTGAGAAGCAGCAATAACACTTATGTGCTCAAGCTGGTATGCCTAGTGTATTTTGAGTCTCTCTATTAGTTAGGAAATAATTTAGACAAGTTGTTATTACTTCATAATGGAGTTGTCATTCCTTGTGGTTGGGTTGTTATTTTTCTACCAAGACAGTAATTTTTTGGTTCATTCCTAGGAAAAAATGTGCTCGAGTTGTTATTCTTTCATGACAAAGTTGTTATTTTCTAGTGATGGAGTTATTTTTTCACTCATACTGAGGCATGTTTGGTTCAGGTCTTAGGCAGGCGTGCCCAATGCATTTTGGGTCATCCAAATTGATGGGTTATGTTGTAATTAACAATAACAACTCCATGCTGTAAAAAAAAATAACTCCACCATTGGAAAATAACAACCTAAAAATTGGAATAACAAGAAAAATAAAAACCCCATGACTGAAAAAATAACAACTCTATCACTAGGAAATAACAACTCCTTGATGAAGTAATAATAACTCTATTACTAAAAAATAACAACCTGACAACTGGAATAACAACACGAAAAATAACAACCCTACCACTAGAAAAATAACAACTCTACCAAAGGGAAATAACAACTCCTTTATCTTGGATTAACAATTCTACCACTGGAAAATAACAATACAAAAATAATAGCCTCACACTTGGAAAAATAACAACTACACCATTAGGAAATAACTACTCCATGCTAGAGTAATAACAACTCCACAAGTGGAAAAAACAAACTAACAATAGAAAAAATAACAACTCCACCACTTCTAAATAATGGCATCTCCATAATTCTACCTAAGATTGGAACAGACAGAAAGTGAACTTGGGATGCAAGGACAATACCTGAACTGAACTAGAAAGAACATACTGTGTGTGTGAAAATACAAATCCACCAATAATAAATGACAACTCCATTGTGTAACAATAACAACTTTGGCGCAAGACTTTGCAACACTACTTTGTTGAGAATATAACTTTATATATATGCACTTTACAGTTACAACAATAATAAGAAGCAAATTTAAAATGAGTATAATACATGCAATCATTTGCATCAAGATCTTCCATATCATCTAAAAGGTGGAGCTTGATGAAGGTTATAAAAAAAATAATATCATCACTTTGCTTAGCTATTTACAAAGCAAAAATTAGTGTGCTCTATATTTACACAGAAAACTATACAACCCGGTACAATTTCTCAGCTCAAATTAGTATGCTCTGTGTTCAGGCTTATGGCATATTCTATAGTGATAAGTCTTTTTGTTCTGAAATTGAGACTCAATCCTTTTTCTCACTTGACCACCAACATATGTTTGACCTCATCCATAATTTTCAAACTGTCCCCCCATATAAACATAACTTAATAAATACTTTCCAGACAATTTGGCCATCAGTAATGACAACCTGCACTAGACACAGATTATTAACAACTCAACCACTCATATTAACAACATCATGTGCTATAATAACAACTTATATTCTCCTCCCATATCAGACCATGCTTTGTTAAAACATAACTAACAGTAGTAAAGCTAGTGTGCAAGACTGTCAAACATGATTGGATCCCTAAAGATGATTATGAAAGTAACCATATTGAAACATAGTAGTCTACATTGTTGACTATGTAAAAAAGAAAAAATCAAATCTATAGATGAAATTGAATCCAGTGTGATATATATGTAAAAACCTGAAAATCTACAATTTTGGCTGTGGTTTTGTTCCATGACACAATGAATGGGTTGAAGGTGATCTCTTTGGTGCTTGCCCTTTGGGGCATTTCATCATACGTCTATTAGCAGTACCTGGATGAGAATAAGTCAAAGACTCATCAACACACAAGGCATAGTGATATTTTTAGAGATTCATGGTTTCACCTAGTGAATGAATAATCACAATAATCATCTGTGCAAAATACTATATTTGGTGTATGTTAAAATGAATTTTTGTGACTATATATGGAGTGTAGTAGAAATAGCATTAGTAAAAAAATATTTTGCACTGGGGGGTTTGAGTTATAAGTAAGGGTAAAGAAGGGGTTATATTATATATGTTATGAATGGAAAAGGAATGAAATAGCCCACGAAAAGTGTGAATTCCAATTCAAAATATGTGAATTCAAAAAGCAAAAATTATATTTCTAAAAATCATTATATCCAAAATTAACCTTAAGAAAAATAAATCCAAAGAAAGAAAAATAGCCCACGACACAGAAAGAATAATAAGGGGGAATACTAACTAGCAATGTTCATGGCTTCATATAAACGCCATCTCATTCTTCACCACAATAGAGCCAAAGCCCGTGAAATGACCGAGAGAGTAATCTGTGAGATAGAAGAGCCCAACAAGGATTGCCGAGAGAAAGAGAACAGCTGGAGAAGAGAAACAAGCTGCTAATTAAGCTCATTCCATCTTCTTTTTGCTTTTGCTCTGTCTTGTGTGCTCTCTTTATGGAGGATGAACCAAAGCAATGACAAAGAGTTTAATTTTCATTAAACACAGGTGCAGTTATATCTTTTTCACAATTAGAAAAAAATAACCTTAGGTCCTATAGGACTTCACAATAATTTTGCCATTTCCTGGGATTTTTTTGCAGTTTAATTCCTTCCACGAGACATAGCTGTAATTCTCCCTTAATCTTATTAACAAGGTAAAATTGAAAACAATTGACATTTTAAAAAAAGACTAAGGATAAAACTAATCTTTTTTAAAATATCTAAATTAGTTAGAATTATCCTATATTTAATATTAAAGATAGTATGTTTTACTAAGGTATTGAAAACTAGATTGGTTATTAAATAGGTTGAAGCAGTGATTCATAGGTTAGTGGCTAACCATAGTTGATTCAAAATCATCCCAATCATAATTAAAATAATATAATTTAATTAAAATATATAAAAATAATTGTATATATATAACTTTTAAAAAAATAATGTTTAAATAAAAATACATTAATTCACAAATAAATTGAAATATTAATGTATAAACCATAAAAAAATCCAACAAAACATTTATACTAAAACACACATATGATGATACTATATATTTTTACTTAAAATTCTATCATTTCACACCCCTTAGTAAGAAAAAAAAACAAATATAAAATTTAACTTATATAGTCGACTGTCTAAAACTTTTAATTAGATTGATCAAGAGACTAGTTCACTAATATAATAGACCGATTTGAGTTAGGTTCTAATGTGACCGTGTGTTTTAGATGGAAGGAAGAGAACTATAAAAATTAATCAACACACTTCAACCTACCCGCTAATCCAAAGTCCATGTAAAAAAGGAAAAGAGGGAAGGATGGGGGGTGGGTGTGGTGTTTTTGTGTTTTTGGTGTTTTTGGGGGGGGGGGGGGGCTGTAATGCCATTAAATTGGGAGCCTCACCATCAGTTCTTCTTTAGTCCACTTCATCTGTGGCCCAAGGGCAGCACATTGTTTGTATTATATGATAATTTCAATTACAAATATGAAAACAATTATTTTTATATATTTAGATTACTATTTACTTTTCTAGAAGGATTAATTTTATAACAACATATTATTTTTATATTATACAAACACATACATAAATGTATCTCTTTTAATATATGATTTAATTGATTACTTATATTGTATATATTAATTATTTTTAATACTTCTATTATTAAATAATTCTATTTAATTTCATGTTTCTAAAATATTTATTTATAATTAATATTTATTTTCTATGAAAATATAATTGGTATAGGGGAAATTAAAATAAAGGACATAGAAAATAATATTTAATTAAAAGGATCATAAACATAATATTTATTTAGATCAGAAGTAGAACCATGGTATTAGCTGTTAGATCAAAATGATATATTTAGGTGGCGTGTTCCTTTTCAACGTCTTTAGCTGACCGATTATTTCCTGAATCTGCTGACACATTCTTAAGTATTTCGATGCTACTTTTTGGCAAAAGACGCAAGAATGATTGATTAAGGTTTTTATTTTTATGATATCCCTCCAAGTGTATCTGACGAATAACTGGTTTATTTTCATATTCTCTCGAGTATATACAAAGTTGTTTCATGTTCCAAAGCAAGCAGTAAAGTAAATTTATGTCTTCTACCGTGAGCATTACTTGAGTGGTTAGTCCTGTGAAGGTGGGAGGGGAGCATAAAAGAGATTTAAGGGGAATGGTTGGTCTTGTGACCAATAGAACAATGGAAGTAAAGTCTAGCGAATTAAAAGGGGCTCCTTCTTGTTTGAACAACTCACTTGAACTGGTTTTGTGATTTGAGGTCATTTTTTGTGTGGCATGCCTCCTATTAACAACACGTTTCAAGATTGCTTGTTTAAAATTTTAGATTTGACTAACTTAATTTGTTTTTTTTATGTCTTCTCTTATCTATAGTGATTAGATTTCAAATCCTCCTGATATGCTTATATCTTTTTTTTATTGTTTCGCTTTTTCAGATATTTGAAATACTTAACTTAGAAGTATTTGAAGAAGCACAATGTGAGGGATTGGCTTCGGGTTATCGCAGCCAACAAGGATAGCAATGTTTATGAGCTTAGATACTTCAACATTGCTTAGAATGAGGGCGAGGATGAAGACTAAATATGTCTTTAGCTGCCTTGAGGGATTATGTGTTGTGTTAGGTGTATTTATTTTGGAGTCTAGTTTATCAGTTTGTCAGTGTTGTGTTAGGCATTTACAAAGGCCTCACATTTCCCACTTACATAGGCTATAATCTTCCACTTACAACTATCAACATTGCACTTTACAATCAGCTTATCAGGGCTATTTTTTACAAATTTATACCTAAAGTTGTGTGCAAGGCTATATTTATATAGTGCTTTCCTAAAATCAGTTATGTCGTCAAAAGTTTGTTCACTTCTCACAATTAATTCACTCCACTTTGATGAATTCAACTTAGGTACTGGTACAAGGTCACTCTGAATTGTATGAGGCATAGCTATAATATTCTCACTTGAGTTTATGCAAATTGTGAGTGTCTTTGTGATGTATACACACTGCATTTACATTCAAATAAAAAATATTTATTCTATGCACTAATATGAAAGTATCTCAGACTTATACATACATAATATTATCAAATCATTTCTTACCCTTGTGTGAATTGGCTGATTGTTATTCTACTTTGATCTTCATCAATGATGTACAAATGAGCACATCTTTGATTGTATTTTATCAATTATTTCACTCCATTGTCATCAATAAGGTCTATAAGCTCAGAAGGATCAAACTTTAAATTATATTTAAACCTCTTTCCACTTATATCTTCCCCTAAGCAAGATGATACCATAGTTATTAGTCATGTCAATGGTAACTCATGTTCAATTATTTTATCAATTGTTCTCCCTCCATCATATAGGAGCATTCCTCTTTCATTAATGATCCTTTCACCTATGTGAAAGTAACAAAAAATCTCCACCAAATATTGACCATTCATTATTTTCTAGCCTAAACCATATTCCTGCTAAATAAATTCCAAAAATAGTAATATTAAATCTTCCACAAACAAAAGCAATGGCTAAAGGCTGTACTAAGATGGTAGTTGTTAATAGAACCGAGGAGAAAGTTGCAGCGATCCGTGAAGAAATCAAGGATGTGGAAATTATATATAAACCCCTTTTAGAAATGCTGGTCAAGCAGATGTCATTTTTACGAGCACTGCATCATATAGACCCTTGTTCTTGAAATATCATGTATAGGACCTTCCTCCCGCAAGTCAAGAAGTTGGAGGGCTTTGTCTTTTTGTTGATATCTCTGTTCCTAACATACGCATGAAATACAATTGTAGAAGCAGTGAGGAAAATTAATGCTTATTGCTTCTTCTTTTTATATAATGGACAAAATGATAATTAAATTAAGAAAGTGTTACAATGAAGCAAAATAACCAACCTAAAAACAACGTGCAAAAATCAAAAAGAAAAGCAGAAGGAATATTTACAAACTTTAAAGTAAAGAAGAGCTTTAAGCAATGCTAAATTGTCCCCTAGATCATGCTTGTTTCCTTTTTAACGAGAGAAGGAAAGATGACTCTTATTCTAAATTAGTTGCGTGTACAGTGAACCGTTTATAAAAATAAATTAATTTGAATTGATATCTATTTATTACTAACAGTTAAACACTTACTGTCAAAGAGAATATAGGAAATCTGGCTATAGGCAATTTAGTCTTATTAATTTAGTATTTCAGAAATTGGTCAGTCTAAATAAATAATATTTTTATGATATTTATAATTAAATATTAATATTTTTGGTCCTTTATTTTAACTTTCCCATTGGTATAATATAATTTATATTATGTATTTTTTATTTGTATTTATTATATTTTTATTTTTATTTATAAAAATATGTTATTAAAACAATTCATGATCAAATAATTAGTTTGTTGGTAATTCATATGTAACATAATTCGTTTATCGTAATCCAATTGGTTGGTGTCAAAATCTCAACCTCAAGCGTACAAGAAAGATAAAAAGAGAAAAAAATAGTACATAATATTTTTTTGGATAAAAAATAACACACTGTCTAATATGGTTTGATATCTCAAATAGACTTATATATTCATGATCCCCAAACATACTAAAATAATATTTTTAAATATTATACGTTTATAATTATAATTTTTGTCAATTATATTTTGGAGAGAAATATAATGTCTGCAGTTGGATTATAAGATCAAATTAATTTTGGAGTTGGATTTCAATCTCATCCATATTTTGTAATTATATTATATAATTAGAAAAAGGACAATACGTACCTCCAGTTGCTTATAACTAGTTCATCCATTTCCCCAATCTACAAGTGCCACCAAGATTGTTTTAACATATCAGCATAAACGGCGTTGACGATGATCACCGTCCACTGGTTTTACGCTGCTAGGTGCAAGGAGGAATACCCTATTTGTTGTCAAGGATATGCGTCCGACGTCTCACATGGTTCATCACGTATCAAAATTGAATTTGCAACGTTCCTCAAGGATCAAAATGCGGAGCATTACCCCCAAAAAAAATAAACAGAAAAACTCAAACAAAGGGTGTAGATATGTAGTCTCAGTAACTAAACAATGAATTGAGCTATAAAAAACATGAACCTTTGAGTTGGCGTCCTCAATGGTAATACGATAAACTACAAGTAATGCACAATTTGTAATAAAACGTATAAAACCATAAATAAAAGAGGATAATTGACCCTAAGAAACTCATATTTACAGATACAGTGTTGAGGTACCAACTAAAAGTAACAGACAAAATATACACTACGGCAATTGAGGAGACCTCGTACTTTCTCAAATCTGGATTTAATTATATAATTTCTACTTCAGTAGAAGGCCATTGCAGATACTTAAGACCCCTTTAGTCCACAGATTCAACAAATCGCCGAGTCACTTGGTTCAGATTGAAGTAGAAACCGAAGAGAACGCCCCCAATCCACTTGAAGAAGAGAAAACCTGGATGTTGCGCCTCCAAAGAAATCATCCAAGAAGCTGAGAAGCTTCATCTAAAACGATAACATCCTATGGAGATGGAGAGGGATGCCCATCGTTGCTGCTGCAACTCCTTCACTGCAAATAGGGTATCCATCCTGTTCTTTCCTGTACCCGGCAGGGCAAAACACGTAAACAGAGATTACCATCAATGCCATTTATGCTTATATGTTAAAAAGATCTAGGTGGCACTTGTTGATTGGGGAACTGGATGGACTGGTTATAAGCAACTGGAGGGTTTGGCAAATTAATAGGCAAATGGGACCTGGAATTATTTAAATGTCTGTGGTCCTTGAGTGTAAATAAGTGTGATGTCAAAATGATCAAATTACCCTTTAATGTTTAATGATAAGAGGCCCAAACCAAAAAAAACGTGCATTCAGTTTGCGCGCCAACGTCCTCCTCCCCTATTACCAAAGCTTCAATCCGTCAATGTAAGCTAGGGAGGGGTAAGTTTTCTCGTTGCCTTCTAGGTAATTCAATGTGTGGTGAAGATGATGGTAGCTCTATCCATTACTAACGTTGCCCTCTTTGTCGCTCTATGAGTCACAATTCTCAAGTAAAGTATAAGAAAGAAAGTCTTTTAGGGCCTAAGTAAGAAAATTTAAAGGAAACAAAGTGTAAACAATGAAGGTTCTATGGAATAAAGTGAATGTAGTGACAAGTTAAGGGAACCTAAGGGAAATTTCCAAAGAATTAAGAGACATAAGTGTCAGTCTTGATAAAGTCAAGAACAAAGATCTAATTATGAAAATATACCCAGAGACCCAATAAACTAGAATTCAGTAGAAGATAGAGGGGATTATTCTGAGCCATTTGGCTGGCATCAGAATTTTGATTTGAGACCTTGATGAATTGATAAGAATTTCTAAAGTATTAAAGTCACAACTCTTGAAAAATGCTTGTGCCTTGGTCAGCTCTTCCTTTCTCCTCCGTCATCCTCCCTATTCAAACTTGACTTTTTAAATTGAAGTTTTGTTTCATAACTAGATTTTTGCTATATAAATTGAGTTTTGACTTTGCTTAATAAATTGACTTTTGCTCAACAAAATTTAGAAAAATATGTCAGGTACACCAACTTCTTCCTTTGGTATAGAAAACGGGAATCTGACTATTTAATTACAATAAAGCATTGTGATGGTCCTTGCCGATGTTGACGCAACGTAATTTTTGCCCAGTGTTCTAAATGTCAAACTAAAGAATTTAACCAAGTGCAAGTAAAGTAACTATGACTCCCTTAAGGTAACCAAATGCCTCATCATCTAAATATGATATGCATGAATGGATTAGCGAGATTCTCATTGTCCCTATCTTCTATCTAGTGAAACCATGGCCAAGGGAATAGGCTTGGCAGAATTAGCTGGGAAAGAAGACATTTTTGAGCTTGACTCTAGTATGACTTTGTGTAATGACTTGAGAGGTATAGGATAAGTGTGAGCCAAAAATAGTGAAAGTGAAATACCACCATTTTTAACATTATATTACTTATTCTGTGAATCAAAAGTGGGGCATTGCCCCTATTTTTTTCACCCAAGGCTCGCTCTACGAGCCTATCCAGGTGGAAGATATTGCCTAGTGGAGAGTTTGGCTAGGGTGGTATATCTGTTAAAAGATAACACATGTGTCTTAAGATGAGCTCAATGAAAATAGAAATTAATTGACATTGGCTTCATAATGTAAATTCTAAAGTGTGTGGGATAAATAGTTGTATTTTAGCCATTATATTTGAATTGCATGGAGGGAACAATTTTTCTTTGCGTGTGAATTGAGGGAGCAAATGTATGAGCCATAGACTTTTGTTGAGAAACAAATGAGAGGATAACTCCTATAAATGCACACTTCTCTCTGCACTATTAAAACTCTCTTCTCTCATTAGACTTTTGTGTATTTACTATGAAAACACACATCTGAGTTCATTATCATAACCACATTATTTTGTGGCTCTATGAAGGAACTCAACAAAAACTCAGGTACGCCCGGAAACAATTATTAGCGTCAGAGCTTTTACTTTATTCTGGAATTCTACTATTATATATGCTTCTGCATGCTTCTGTTGGGTCGTCGAAAATGCTTCTTCAATGGTTTTGTTTCTTGCATATATGATACTTTTATTTGATTGTGATAATTTTGTGTTAGTTGTCACATCCTCAAATTTCCTATGTAGAATAAAAGAAGTTTAGTGAAGGAAAATGTTAGAGTATGGCTCGAGGACAGAGTAAAGTATAAGAAAGAAAGTCTTTTAGGGCCTAAGTAAGAAAATTTAAAGGAAACAAAGTGTAAACAATGAAGGTTCTATGGAATAAAGTGAATGTAGTGACAAGTTAAGGGAACCTAAGGGAAATTTCCAAAGAATTAAGAGACATAAGTGTCAGTCTTGATAAAGTCAAGAACAAAGATCTAATTATGAAAATATACCCAGAGACCCAATAAACTAGAATTCAGTAGAAGATAGAGGGGATTATTCTGAGCCATTTGGCGGGCATCAGAATTTTGATTTGAGACCTTGATGAATTGATAAGAATTTCTAAAGTATTAAAGTCACAAATCTCAAGTAATGTTTGATCAGATATCTAACAAAGGATATGACGCTAGACAAGAAGTTAAAGAGGGTTACAGGAAAAAGGATCAGGCCTGGTGAAATGTGAAAAGACGAAAATGCCCCTAATATTATAAAAGTGAAGGAAGGGAATTTTGGTCATTTCTTAGGGCCAACTATTAAAATCCTTACCCAATGTATTAATGTTAAAGTTAGGAAGAACACATAAACTGAATCTAATGTCAAAAGATAGGTTGTAAAACCTCGTAAAAATTTGATTCAGGAAATAATCTGATTTTTGACAAAATCTGACTGAGCCAATACAGGATTAGGCAAGATTTTTCAAGAACATTCTAGAAGCTTTCTTCCTCCATAAGATGGTGCCACTTGTCATCACAAGAATGATGATGATTTTGAAGATTATCTTAAGTATTAATGGCTCCTTAATCTTGATTAAGGAATTAATCAACCAATAGGAAGTAAGATTAAGGCATTTTAAATATTAAGACATGGAGGGATGTAATGGTCAAAAGAGGCCAAAAAAATTTCTATAAATACCCCACTTACCTCTTGGCTGGCCATGCTTAAGAACCATGGGGAAATTCTTGCAAAATTTTTCCTCAAGCTAGATCACGCAATCCAAGGTCCAAAAGATCAAGTATTCAAGGTAACATTTCCTAAGTCCTTAATCTTGTAGTTAGGAGCATTAATTGTTAGATTAAATAGTTAGAAATTATTTTATTCTCTCCCTATGCATACTGGATGAAATTCTGTTTGAGTGAGGAAGGAAGAGTTTGGTGTTAGAAATAGGCAAAACATGTTGGAATAGGTAGGATTCAAGTGGTTCCAGCTTGTAGCTGGTTGAATCGCATGATTTGGTTGCTATAACCTTAACTAGTTATAAGATGTGATTTTGATGATTCTAAGGCTTCCAATGGATTTAGAATGAAAAATTATATGAAACCAAGTTAAGAAAGTGAATTTGGAAGTATTAGAATCAAAAGTGACATTTTGACACCAAGATTAGCAAGCTCTCGGCCAAGTGAAGATCATGGGGAAGGAGTATGAGTTTGATAAATTTAAGCTCATATTTGGATTTATCATGCAAAATTGTGTAGGATTGGCCTATGAGAGTAATTTTTAGAAAGCTAGAACGCTAATCCTAAAATCAAGAGAAAGAAATTAGGTTAAGAGAGATAGTCTTAGTTATGATGTAAGTTCTTGGTCCTAATGAGTTATATGATCAATGTGGCTATATTTAGGACCTTGAGATATTTAAGAAGATGTTTGGATGAGGTTGACCAGAAATCCTCATTGGTTGGGAAGCTTAGGGAGTAGGCTTAAGAACAAGGGAAGAGCGTATGGTATAAGGTAATAGACTTATCTATTTATGTTCTTGATGTGGTATACTTATGTGTTGAGATGTTTAAATTAATTGAATGATGTTGTGACATGATAACTGTTGCTGAAAATGTTGTTTATAACATGCTTTCCATGGCCATGTATTTTTATACAAAGCAAATAGCATGATGGCATGTCACTAGATAACTTAGTTTAAGTAAAATTACATGTCATGCATTAACATCCATCTTGCACATGAATATGGTAATGTTTACTACTAAGATTCTCCAGAATCTCACCCCTCCTTAACCAACCAATATAGGTTAAGTATGATGGAAGATGTATGTATGAACAGAAGCCAATGAATGGAAGAAGAAAAGTAGACATTTACATGTTTTAACATGAGATGTATGATTTTCCATTCATGTAAATGTTATGTAATATCCCATTTTATGTAATGAAATAGTAGAGAAAAAATATGTCCTATTTAAATGAGTATAATAATGTATGAGAAACTAAGATAATGGATCAAGCATGCTAGAATAATTAAATATAATTAAAGAAAAAAGTTAGTAAGGCAAAACATGTAGGTCCTAAAGTAGTAAGTTTTCAGCTTTAGTTTGACCTAACAAATGTAAGAATCTGACCACGAAAATTTGGTGACCAAGAAGTACATATCCCAAGATTTAAAACCATGGGTAATTTACCTTAATTTAATGTGTGTACTAAGAGAAATTGATTTCTAAATTTGAGGTTAAGAATCTGGAAGTTTTAGAAATGACCATATGACCAGTAAAAATTAACAAATTAATTGTATTGATTGGTCAAATAAAACTCTAAATTTATATTTTTTTTCCTTAAATATCATTGAAGTAGTTCGAAATAGAAATTTGAACTACCTCCATATGAAATTTTTGGAATTAATTACGATTTTTTAAAATTTGACTATAAATCTAAAAAATAAACAATAAATAGTACCCGATGACTAAATTATAAATTTTTAAATTTGGGCATAAGTAATACTTTTGCTAATCAAAATCGCTTCTGAATGCATACTCTGAGAGATAAAAGTGAGGACGTTATATTAGTGATGCTTCAAATGATGCGATTTGCTTTCTCAAAATATCATCAAATCTTGAATACACAAATTTCCATGTTCAGTCAATTTACAAAATGGATTTCAAAAGGCCATTGCCTATCATTTTCTTGGATCATGTTCTGAAGAATTTGGACAAGGTAAACCATCTGAAAAAAACATAGAAAGTTTAAAAGCCATCATAAATCTTAAAGAAAAAAAAAACAAGATTGGTAGTAAACAACTTGAAATTCACCTTTTTGTCGAGCAGGAAAACTAGGACGAAGGAGGAAGCGAGGCATTTGCGGGAAAAGGAAACTTTCTGCTGAAGATAGAAAGAAAAACACTCTTAGCTTGTTGCTGAAGGTGAAAGCACCATGCGATACATAAGTAGAAAAAAGTGTAACGTTACAGTAGTAAATGCAAGATTTGTACAAGTCACATCCATTAAAAACTTCACAATGCAAGTTACTCCTTTCCCGATATGCCTTTTCTTCTCCCTCCTCCAGGAAGCACTCTCTTCCCTTGTCCTCTGCTTACACTTTCAAAAACGGGTACCTCTCTATACTACTAATTTTTTGTTAGAAAATTAATATGTTCAAATTTTAAAATGAAAATCGATTTTCATGATTTTTATAACATGAAATTGGCCAAACACCCACTGTTTCATAGAAAGAAAGTGTCAATCGCCAAGGGGACAACGCGGAGGAACTCACATCGCCAAAATCCATTTTATGAAACCAAATGCATTTACTATAAACCAAATAGACACTACAAAAAAATAGGTATTCTATAGCAGTTAGTTTACGGCATTTCTAGCGGTTGGGTGAATCGCTAGAAAATCAGGTGTTAGAAAGCAGTTTCTAACAGTTCTAGGCAACCCTATGTACAATGGTCAAAATGCTATAATATTTCTAGCGGTTCAATAAAACGCTAGAACAGACGTGACAAGAGAAGCTAAAGGGATGATATTAGTAGTAGTTGAAAACCGCTAGAAAATATTTACATTTGGGAATATTTCTAGCGGTTCATATGAACCGCTAGAAAGTTCCTAGTGGTTGGCGAGAAACAAAATTTTCAGGATAGCGCCAGAATTTCTAATGGTTGCAAACCGCTAGAAATATGGGGCTTAAATTTGAATTTTTGAAAAATCGTTCCCGTGTTTAGGCTTCAAAATTTGAATTTCCCAGTTTTATTATTTTTTATCGGTTTGTATCTGTTAGAAAGTTCATTCCAAGGGAAAAAAATAATAATCCATCTTTTCATTATTATAAAATATGATATTATTAATTAGAAAACTATTAAATAGATTATATCATATGATTCTGTTAATGTGTATGTATTACATGTTGTATAAAAAAATATATTGTGATAAATAATAAATAATTAAATTATGATTGTATCATATGAGTTTAATTTAATTTGTTAAGGTAATTGAGTTAGAGATATAAGAATTGAATATGTGATAGTTTGTAGTGTTGAACTTCAATTTATAAGTTTAAGAAGTAGTTGGATTGGTTGAGATGAAGAAATAAAATCTAAAGGAAGAAAATATAAGTATGTTAGTAAATTATAAATGAAGATAAATAAAATAAATAAAGATCTACAAAATAAATAAATTCTTATCATGTAAAGAAAAAATGAGGAAGAGAAGAAGGAATTTTATGTAAAAAGATGAAGGAGAGGAGAGGTAGGAAAAGAAACGTGGGAGTGAATGAATGAGGGGGTGAGTTGGTATTTATGAAAGTCTGAGTAGTATTTCTAGCGGTTTTATACATTTTGTAGTGGTTTTATGTCTAAGACCATTTCCAGCGGTTCCAGAACCCCTAGAAATGTAAAAAAAAATTAAAAATTAAACAACTTTTAATTTATTTGTACATATTTAATTTATGTATAGAAAGAAATTATTACATGACTGATATATATCATTGATTCTATTGTTGTTGATCATATTCCTGCCTGGAAGGAGAAATTAAAAAATTTATTGTTAGGATTATTAAATATATTTAGGAAAAAATTTAGTACCATATAATTTAATAAAAGACATATATCTAACAATGGCTAAATTATTGTCTTCTTGAGGAAAAAAGTCTTCAAAATTCTTCGGTTGCAAGGGCTCAATATCATAAGTAATGTGACTATCACCTATATCATAAAGATCTCAAGGCTTGAGGTGGACGACTATATTCCAATATTTATGTTTATCGTCCTTCACATAGTAAACATAGTGTGCCTTAGACGCAAAAATATATAGCTCTTCATCCTTATATTCCCAAGTATGAATGAGTCTAGAGAAATGAACAAAGGTGATACTCAAGTGGTAAGTGTTGAGTCCACCTGAAGTTGTCATGTTTGCTCATGAGCACTTGAACAGCATTACAGTTAAAACTTGGGAACTTAACTCAATGATGTCAATCAGATTTCTATAGTAAGTGACGCCTCCAAAATGCATGTTGGTGTCATTTCTTCTAGCATAACATCTCATCCCAAATGTTCCACAAACTCCATAATTTTGTGTGAGCAATCCCTGATCAAGTGCAATCGTCCAAAACTTGAACTCCGTTGACATTATATGATATATACCTTCTTACATGGTCTAACGGACCAAGGGGAAAGGGTTCTGAGTTCATCTACATACGAGCTGACATCATTACGTATTCGATGTGTGAACCATCCGAGGAACTCTGTGGAATTTCTTATCAATCTTAGTGGAACATGCGAGCCCTCATAGCTTCCCCTTAAGATAATTTCTAAACTCACTGCAATGAAGTATAACTTGTTAGAGTCAGTGAGGAATACATATAAAGTATAAAAGTTGGTGAGTGCATAGTATTTATTGCTTTAAATGTTTGACTTGGTTGCAATTTATCAAAATATGTTAGTGTGCTTAGAGTTTCTCTGTGGGAGTGAGTGTAAAGAATTCACATCCTCCAACTGGTTTTCCCACAGGAGGAAATAAAGTTGATGTAGAAGGACCAAAAGGACATTTATCAATGGGATGATGGCAGTTAAAAGATGTCTCTATGTCATCATCAAAGTACCTTGAACAAAAAGTTGGGACCTCATCTCCAGAATAATCTTCTACTATTGACTCCTCTAGCCACGCTTTATTTCTAACATATGATTCTAATTTCTTTAAGTACCTGCAGGTTAATATTCCATTAATAATTTTGAGCAATCGAAATAAAAAATGGAATTGAAAATGCAGGGATAAAAGATCATTTGGTACATTTCTATAGGGTACATCCATCGATATGAAATCATCCCAGTGACCTTTACTTCTCGTACAAGATGGATGGTCAAGTGGACCATGATAGTGAAGAATGATGGAGGAAATATCATCTTCAAGTGACAAAGTGTAAGAATTAATTGATTGTATAGGCGTTCAAGCTCTTCAGGTACCAAAACCTTCGCACACAACTTCCTGAAAAATAAACAGTGTTGCATATTGTGCCCTAGGGGCTAATCAATGTATTATGAACATTGTTGATTTATGAATTTCTTAATTATGCTATCACATTATTTGCATGTTTAATGTGATGACCATCCTTGTATAACTCAAGATCTTATCCTAAATGTCCCTGGTTGGTCATCTATGCGGGAGCAGAGATGAAATAAGACCAGTATGACTTTGAAGATATATAGAGATATAAATCAAAGTCATAGGCACATGTAAGAGTACAAGGTGTTGGATCGACCCGCTATGAGAGAGCTGCATGGGTTAAGTCATAAGCTTCTCTTATATACAAACTATGTCACTATACCCTTTGACCTGAGATCATCATGGATTCCTACATGATAAACGCTCAGCTTTGACCTAGTCAAAAGTCACTTTTGACCAAGTGATCATAAAGACTATGTTCAGGCTCAGTGGTTTTTCATGCGGAGGAATGTGAATGGTCAAGATGGAATTTATCCCTCATATTCGGAGAGCGATATTACTGGGCCCCTCGATGAGTGAGTCTGAGAAATGTATGGCCATATTGTAATGGAAAGGTAGTTCTATTTCTATAGTCAGACTACTCAAGGATCGAGAAAGTAACGGTTAGGAACAGGAGGATGACGTTCTCCATGCCTCATCCATGACCAAAATATCGTGTGACAAAAGGGACGTGATATGGTTGTATGAAAGGTTACATCGTTTATCGATCCTCATATGAGTTGGGTAGTCGTGATGTCTTGCTAGAGACCGCTCACGACTTGTGGGTCAGTATAGTAACTGGCCCACTGCCAACTTCATATGGGCCTACAGGGTCGCACACAAAATAGCCTAACACGAGCTGTGATGTCCAGATTCATTGAATCTAAGACATGTCCAGATTCAATGAATAATCTATGGTGAATATATATATATATTATATATATAAATTCGTATATATATTATATATAATATAAGAGATATTTACAAGATTTAATTTATAATGATAAATTAATTCTCTATCACTTTTAAATTTAAATTTAAATTGATATGATCTATTTGAATTTAAAATTTAAATTGATATGATATCTCAAATTTGATTTATAAGAATAAATTAAATATAATTCTGTCTTATCTTTATTTTAAATTAAATGAGTAGGTGAATTGAATTCATGGGACGGATTTAATATAAACCATATTTATTTAATTAGTTTCTTATCAAATTATGCAATATATGATATTGTATTAATTTCAGAATTAATATAAGATTAATTCTGAAATCCAACCCAATCAGAACACCGATAACATCCTATATATTTGACATTAGGGGCTAGGGTTCTTGATGAGATGAGACAAAAAGGGGGCAAGGAAAGTGCAAAAGGTTTACAGATAAGAAACTGCCAAAATAGAGATGGTGAGGACGGAATCTCGAGAAAGCCCTAGAGGGACAAGAGGCACTAGCACGTCGTTTGTGGTTGAAACGATGTTCACGTGGATACCGGTAGAGGAAGCTGATCTGAGTTGTCGACTTCTTGCTATCGAGAAGAGAGCACTAGGTACGACGCAAGTCGCGACGCGCAAACACTTAGGTCGCGACCATACAGGCATCCTGAACGTCAGAAAATCGAAAAGAGACGACAGGTCGAGACTAGAAGCTGAGGAAGTCACGACTGACAACTCCAGAGATGACAGGTCGCATCTAGAAGCTGAGGAGATCGAGACATAAAACTCCAGAGGTGACAGGTCGCGACTGAAAACTCCAGAGGCTAAGAGTCGCGACGAGTGGATCCGGAGGTCGCGACCATAGTTCGAATACCGAAGGTAACACTTCTTTTTCCTTGACTTAAACACATTCGGTAGATCCTGGCAGGGAATGGAAAAATTTTAAAGTTAATTTCCGCTGCCTGTCTTCCAATTCCTTTCACATAGCTCTACCAAAATGATTGATACATTAGAAAGAAGTGTGTTTCTCAAAGCCAGTAGGAGTAATTGTTACATGAGAATATAGGAGTCATGACTCTTTAACCTAGTAACCTTTCAAGCATGTAGATCTATACACCTTGCAATGATGCTAGAATATTCATCAAGTAATTTTATGTTCTTTAGCGTTAAAAGGAAGAATCTTTGTTCTACTTTTTCAAGGTGAATTTTGCTGACTGTAACTTATCAATTTCATCAGGCCAAATTCTCCAATCTCGTAAATCTTTTCTAGCTGTGAGATGGTCTTTGGAATTTTTTCCTAGCAACATATAGATCACATTATCACACACATTCTTCTCAATGTGCATAACGTCCAAACTATGATGCAACAAATTAGATTCCCAATAAGAAAGATTGAAAAAATGCTTCTCTTCCGCTAATGCATAGGCTGAGCACCAGATGTTCCACAAGATTGTCGTTCCAGTCATTTATAATACTCACTCTTGCCAAATTCAATGTCAACATCTTGTAACTGTCGCAAGACATCCCTACCAAACAAAGTAACAAGAGGATCTCTTCTTTCTTGGTTTCCATCAAAGCGAATCCGTTGCAATATAAATGTATGCTTGAAATCGTGAAATCGTCGATGTCCCATGAAGTACCACTTGTGATATATGGAAGGCGACATGGTACGGA
This sequence comes from Leucaena leucocephala, assembly GCA_037074615.1. Lineage (NCBI taxonomy): Eukaryota > Viridiplantae > Streptophyta > Magnoliopsida > Fabales > Fabaceae > Leucaena > Leucaena leucocephala. The sequence goes on along the minus strand of CM073555.1, from coordinate 14,832,953 downwards.
GTTAAAGTTGCACTCTGGACAAGCCAACCTAGTATGAATGTTCTAGCGAGAAAAGGTTCCCAAATTAGGGAAATCACTTATTGCCTATATTAAAGCTACACGGAGGTTGAACAATCACTTCTCATATAAGTCATACATCTTAACACCATCCGTCCAACTTGTATACTTCTAGACACTGCTAGTTATCATAGATATACAAGGCACAACTGGAGTTTACGACTTTGGTTAGATAATAGTAACTCAAAAAAATTTTATCTTGTAAAAATTAATAATTTATATATATATATATATATACACCTTGCAAAATAATTCTTCTCTTAGTTTTGTTATTATCAAAACATAAGTTCTAACAGTAATTGCCTTTGTCCAGCTTGACAGAGTTGGAAACATTGTTGAAACCAATGATTAGTGTTTTGGTAGGGGAAGAGAGAGACATCAAGGAGGAGTCATAGACATGAATTTAAAGTTAAAAAAACAAATCAATGATACACGGACGATGGATGCATGAATTTAAATAATGGTTCTTTTATGCCGCTTCAAAAATTTTCGTCTCTGCTTATAAGGGTTGTTGATCTTCCATATGTTTTAAAGAATAATTAGATTTTAAAAGAAATATTTCTAATATAATATAAAAATGCCTTTTAAAAAAATATTATCAATGTTTGACCCAAAAAAAATATTATCAATGAATTCATTAATGGGAGAATGACATAAAAATACCATTAAAATATGCATATCCTCTAATGGTCCCACAAAATGCGCTATGTGCATTGCAGTCCCTAAGAACTTGTTTGAAATTAAATTTCTTTGTAAAATGACAATATTACTCTTGTATTTCTATCCGTGGCTTGAGAGTTATCGGGAAAGGGCTAACCTAGAGATCAATGACTACTTCACTTCAATAAATAACAACTTAAATTATATGAAATGACAACAAAATAATCAATAGTGAAAACTATTATTTTAAAAGTTAGGTTATCACAATGACTACTTCACTTTAAGAAATAACAATTGTAATTGTATGAAAGATAAAAAAAAAAAAAATCAGAAATAAGTACTACTATTTTAAAAATTAGGCTGCCATCTAGAATATGGAGATCAATGACTATTTTATTTTAAAAATAGCTTTATGCCAAAAGCCTCTTGGTTCAATCGCACCTCACACCTCCTTTCATAGAGGAAGTTGTGGGTTCTATATTAAAAGTAGCAAAATAGGGGTGAATACATGGGATGGATGCATATTCCCTCCCCTATGGAGGAGAGAGCTTTTAAATTGTTAAAATAAAAAACAAATTTAATTATATAAAATGAAACCAAAACCTTTAGACAACTACTATTTTAAAATAGCAACATATACCTAACTTAACAAAAAACAATTTGTCATTGAAGATGGTTTTGTTATCATTTCATATAGTTAAAGTTGCTATTTGTAGTTAAATAGCAATTGATCTCTAGGTGACAACCTAACTTTTTAAAATGGTAGTTGCTAATGCTCAAGGTTTTGTTGTTATTTCATTAATTAAAATTGTTATTTCCTAAAGTGAAATAATTATTGATCTCAAGATCATCCTTATCAATAATTCTATGATTGCTCGTACTGGAGTTCTAGTCGCCAGTCGCACGGTTGTAGATGGACGTACGGTGGAAGAAGTTTTTTTAATAAATATAGAAGGGTAATATTATCATTTGATTAAAAAAAACCTTAAATTTCAGATAAAGAAACTGCAAGGGACATAAGATATTTTGCAGGACCAATCTAGAGAACATGCATATTTTAATAGTATTTTTTCTCATATTCCCTATATTAAATATACAAATGTTGGACAAAGTTAAATAATTCCAACTCCACTTTCTAGAAAGGAACCTTCCCGATGTGTAGTCGCACTTATATTTCACAATAAAGTCTGATTTACTTCAAAAAGAGACAGAACATTATGCTTGAGCAAAAAGAAAATTATTGCGTGTAAGTACTGCTTATAGTGAAATATACATCCTAATTGAAATCCAAAGTAAGGAAGTAGGCATCGCAAGTCATCAAGAATTAGACAAAAATGGCTGGTAGAAGTACTCCATAATTTGATCACGTTGATGTTAATTACAAACGTATATGCTTTACCTAAAGTTGGAGATTATTTTAACTTCAGTTTCGAGCTACATATACGAAATGCGTTAAATTGGGGAAATTTTATTTAAGAAGACCCAAGGGACCTTAATGAAATTGAAATTTAAAATAAATAAAGTTTACAACTACGCCAAACTCACAGCTATCCTATCAGAAACATAGAAACACAACTCTTATATTAAATTCCAAACTCGTAAATTGTATCAAAACATTTACTTGAGTTGTCCTTCAAATTGAACAAATCCATTTACAAGGATCCTTTTGAGATGCATAGCAAAAATAACATAAATTTTTATTTAAAGTGCGCTAAATATCATATATTTTTTTGGGAGTATTAAAATACACTAGACCATTAATATTTCAACCTGTTAAAAAATTAATTTTGACTATTAATATTTTTACAGTAAAGAGCAACATTACCCTATTTTAACACTTCCAGGATAATATTACTCCTGAATAAAAAATTTTAATACAAATTTATCCCTTAACTTGATATGTTTTAAAAGGAGAGTTTCCTTTTTCTTTTCTTTTTTTTTTTTGTCAACTCGGTTCACTAGAGTTTTGCCCCGACTTCATCCGGATCTAACCCGCTTCCCCAACGGGGATTTTCTGTATACGCCAAGGCTCGAACTCAAGACCTCGTTTAAGTGATACCGAGCCAATTACTATTCGGACTAACCCCATTGGTAAGAGTTTCATTTTTTTTTTTTGGTTGTCCACCCGGTTCACCAGAGCTTTGCCCCGACTACATCCGAATCCGACCCGCATCGCGCACCTGACTATGGTGGGTGAGTCTCCCAACAGAGATTATCAATTCAGAAACCTTGATTTGGGCCTTCCATAGTAAAAGAAATCATCCACATATATAAAAAGAAATTCTTACACAACAATCATGTACCTCAAATAATATTCCATCTTACTTGAATGGCACTGATGTTCAGAGCATTGCTTTAATATCTACTCCCTTCCGTATTTAATATAAGAAACTTCTAACTACCTTGTTAGGATTAATAAAAGTAGTCAAGAGTAATTCTTATCATTAAAATGGTACAAAATATTATAAAGTTTCAAGATTACCCTTCAATTAAAATCAATCTATGTTAATTACCTTTAACTTCTTTCTTATATAATCTCTTTCTACAATACAATTAAAGGTTATAATAGTGTAAATTTGCTCAAAAAGTTTTTGATTAGCCGTAATGTTGCTTTAAATATTTTTTTGGGTTTAATATCGCCTTGAAAATTTTAAAATGTGACAATGTTACTTCACCCCATTAAAAAAATAACATTTATCGTTAAAAAATTGACATTGATTGTTAAAAATTTTAACGGCAAGGGGCAATATTATTTTATTTTAACACTTTTGAGTCAACCTTAAACTCAAAAACATTTATGGGACAACATTGCTCTTAATTAAAAATTTTCAGGACAAATTTATATTTTATTATATACAATTAATGAGGACGTTTGTGAAAATTAAGAATTTAATGTTTGTGATTTTTTTTTTACTAAGTGGCTTATATTTATGACCATAGAAACCTTATAAAAGGTGTCTTACATTATACTACCCATTTCCTTAATATATGAACTAGTAAATAAATTAAAGAAATTAAATAAACAAGTTAATAATAATTTATATAAAAATTAGTTGACTAATTTAAATAGAATAAGAAGCATATAATATGAATTCATTTTAAGAGATTAAATTTAATTATAATTAACTGATTTATTTAATTTTTTTAATCTATCTAAAAATATTAACTAATTTTTATATTAAAACTGGAGGAAATATTAAAGATTGGAGGGAAATTTTTCTCTACGTTTTTAGTCTAGCGCTCTTCAGTTATGCGAATTAGTGGATTTTCCTTCATGGTAGACCATTATATGTCCATAGCGTGTATATGCCAAGAATATAGTTTGCATAGTATTCAACTTATTTTTTCAGTAACATAGCCGTAGCTAATATCAACAAAGCTGCGCTGACAACTGGATCCAAGGGTATTTTACCAATTGTCACGATGGAGTAATTTTAAAAATAAATACCTTTTGCATTGTACAGAAAAATAATACTATTTCTAACCCTAATTAGAAGAATTAGTTGACTATTTTTAATAGATTAAAAAAATAAATAAATCAGTAAATTATAACTAATAAAAAAACTAATTTACTAATTTAAATATATTAACAAAAATATAATATAAATTTATTTTAAAAAATTATATTTAATCATAATTAACTAATATATTTATCATCTTTAACTTTTATAATGAGGAGTACTTCTTCCATCCTAATATCATTATTTACTTGTCCTGATTTAGATTCCTATTTTATCACAAAACATATTCCCTTTTGTAAATTCCAAGATATAATTAATACTTATTTCCAACAATGCCCCTATTAGTGTAAGGCAATAAATATAGTTCAGATTTAAAATAGTATGACTTTAAATGGAGAGCAATATTAAAAAAAAATAATCATTCTTATATGGTACATAAATTTTTTCTCCTTGGTCTGTGTTTTCCCCTGGTCATGTGCATAGAAGGAAGTATACAGTTTCCAAAACCAGATCCTGGTGTCATTTTCACTTAGTATTAAATAAATAAATGCATCATATTGCAAAAAAAGCATCTCTGGAGATAACATTTACAAGAAAAATCCAGAGAACAATGTTTACATTAGCAAAGGCGCAAACGGACCCATAAAAGGATAAATCATGGTATGAAATAGCAAAACCTAAGATTAAAATTTACATAACCTATAGTTGGTCATTAAGGGAAAAACATAACCTAAAAGTATGAAAAACTTAGTGTGAACTGTCAGAAACCCAGCCTGAGACAATACCATCATCTACTGGTTTCGGACCACCGCAAGACCTTGAAACTGATTCGAAAAGCTTTTCGATTTCAGGGGCACATCTTATGAAGGATCGATTCCAGAAGTTATATCTAGGGTTCTGGAAATGACAAAAAGCGAGTGCGAATTAAAATTTTGAAGCCATCACAAGGGAATGAGTATAATAATTAAAAAAAAAAAAACAGAGAAGGTAAGAATACCTTGATCAGCTCAATGAAAGTGATGAGCAGGCCCCATGGATGGGGTCTATTAACAATAAGGCGTTCTAACAAGACTCTAGTAATTTGTTCTTGAATAATCTCCTGCCATGTTAAAACATAAAATATTCAGTTAACTATTTGCTCCCTATTAAGTCTGATAATTTACCATATGAACATATTTTCATACACATTATTAGATAATACAACAGAGCTTTTCAAGGGCGAAAAGAAACGGAAAACCAACAGTTCGACACTAAGCTACTACATTTGGGAAAACATCCATAAGATTAAGATATCTAGACATTTCACAAGAAAGTTGACTGAACTCTTCTGTTGAGATGTTGCCGTTGCATGTGCAAAGAGTACAATGACAAGAATAATTTCAGAACTCCAGAAATTGACAGATGACGCACACAGAAATGGCTCCCGTAACATGAATGTCATGTCAGTAATTTTAAAATCAAGGGGAAGTGTCGTTTGGCCCTTACCCTAAGGCAGAAAAATACCGGAACAAGGGTTTTTTTATTTTTTATTTTTTATTTTTAAGAAAAAAGTTCTAATAGATTGTCATTCCATAACCATCTGAACCACTAGCAAAGTGAAACAGCACCTATCCCACGGGCATTTTATCCAAAGCACTGTACACGATTAAGCTTAACATAAAAAAGGTGTCAGAAATATATGTTCACCTGGTTTGATTCAGCAAATAGGTACAGAAGGATAAATGAAAAGTAGTGCGTATGAGTATTAGGGTAACGTAGTTGATTCGCGATAGCATTCAGGAAAAGGTAGCGCCCCTCAGTGTCCAAGTCCACAATTAGAGTCTTGAAAATATCCAATGCAGCACCGACCGAAAATACAGACAAAGGAAATGCCCCCGCAGCTGATTGTGCATGGGGAGTTCGTCCCTGCAATTGCTGGATGGCCTGCAAGATAATAACCCAAAAAGAAAGAAATAAGAATTTACTTAACGCATGAGATAGCTAAACAGAGATTTTACAAGATTCACAGAGCTGTTGTTAACTAAAATATTCCTATATTTTTAAACCTTTTAGAAGGTTCTATATATTTTTAAGGGGAAAATTCTATGTTTGGTTCAGCATGTTACTATTATTAATTTCAAATATCCAATACTTTCCCTCACTAGCTTATAAAACCTCACTGTTGTGAATAAATAAAGTTGCAAATATCATTTTTTCATTATATACAATATTCACATCAGTTTACTAAAATATTATAAATCAAATGATTAAGCCACTTAGGGCTGGGTCAGGTGGTAAGGATGATGCAGTCTATGGCAGTATACAAGTTAAAAAAAAATCCTAATGTATCAAAAACAATCAAATAGGAGGGGAAAAAAATCCGAACAGCACATATCTCTATTGAGTAGTTGATAAATATACAATTAAACAGATGAAGATGATTTAACAAAATTCTGCAATCTTAAAAATCAACAGAAAAGTTTATCAAATTGAAATTTAAAAAAAAAAACGTACCTGCATTCCAACATACAACACAATTGAGTTTATCAACGGAACATTGCAACGGGTCCCAGCAGAGGCAGCCTCATTAGGTGAGAGGAGCACCTTCTGCTTTAGTTCAGACAAAAATTGAGAACCCTGCTGTTTTGTCTGCAGATATTCGATAAATCAATCATGAATCAGTTGGGAGAAAGGAGAGCCAAGAATATAGCAAATTAAAAATTTTAGAACACTTTGGGGAGGATGGGGGGACAGATTATCTTACAAATTTATCATAAAATAAAATCACAAGGCGGGACATTACCTTCAGATATTCATCTACATCAGCCTTCATCTGCTTAGCTTTAAGAGCTGCATCAACCTCCGAAAAGATTCGAGGGGATAAAGTTATTTCTTGAAGCAAATCAATCTGCAAAGGAAAGCAAAAAGGGGATAAAGTTATTTCTTGAAGCAAATCAATCTGCAAAGGAAAGCAAAAAGGTAGCTATGTCACACCAATACTCAACAGTGACCAAAAAAGTAAAAAGTAGATGAAATGAGATTCCTAATACCTTCAAATTAGGTGTGGATGGATCTGGTAGCCTCATACTACGAGGAAATGCACTTAGAATAATATTTCGCATTTGTATGCAGCTAGGAGGAATAACATCACAGAAGGTAAAATGATAATCACACAAGAACTCAGGGAAGTCATGAAGTAGCACTAGGAGAACTCTAAGTGTGCCTTTATAGAGAAAATGAACCTGAACACAAAGGAAAGAGAAGACAGACAGTATATACAAATAAGATTCATCACGCTTTAACCATATAGAGAGCAAAGGAATAAGAGAAGGGTACAGCTACAAACCGGCACTCCAAGTTCAGCATGCCTCAAAAAAGGCTCCATGAACTGGAACAAATCCACAAGCAACCTTTGAACGTAAGGCCAACCTTTCTGACCATTACCAGTCAACATCTTTGGTAAGAAACTCCTATGACTTATCAACTCAAGCCATACAAAGCTGTAACAAATGTTTAAAAAACCATTATATCAGAAATATACCATCACAATATCATACTGGCAGAATTCAAAGGTTGTAAAAAGAATAATATATCAATAGTTACTTCAAAAAAAAAAATTCAATGAGCATTTTTTCCAAACAAAAGATAAATATACCAGTATTAGCAAAATAAGCAAATATTAACAATTCTGAAAAAGAGAGTACAGAGAACATACTAGCCTATGGTTACTGGGATGTGGGAACTACTACGTATTTTTTTCTATTTGTGGGTATATTCTATATAAGTTAACTCCTGGGGACACTTTTGTATATGTTCTCGTCAGATGCTAATGTAAATTCTCCTAAGCCTTAGGCCTATAGAGAGTCTCCTCACTTGTGAAGGAATTAGAACTTCATTCAATAGAATATTTCTCCCAGCCTTTGTTTTGTGATCTTTCCACATGGCATTAGAGCGACATGAAAGATCATTCAACTTCCATGTTTCTCATTCATATTCAGAGGCCTTCAATCGCCTATGTTTTGTGCGAAATCTGGAGCTTTGTTACTCATAACCATCCCCAAGTCATCATCATTTGGCTTCAAATCAGACCAAATATATCAGGAACCTCCATAGACATCATCTTCTGGCCCAACCCACGAAGCCAGAGCTCCAGAACCACCACCATGCGCTAACATGCACTGATCAAAGAATGCCAGTCCACTCACAAGCCAACACGTGAGGGACCAGCCCCTACCTCTCCACATATTTCCATTTCATGACATACCAAAATGATGGCCATTCTAGTAAAACAGGCCTTTTCACATCACTGCACATGATATAAAGGCATAATTTGCATATTCAGTGACAAATTCCTGGTTAAATTTAAGCCACCAACCATGAACCAGACCCTAAGGATGAATAACTCAAAACAATAACATCAAGCACAAATACATGATTTTGTCAAGGAAAAAACTGACACAGGCAAATAATTACTGACTGACGAATCATTCATTCAGAAATAGCAAATGTTGTTAATGACAACTAAGTGAGAAAGTCAGAACACACGAGCATAATGCAGAAACAAATGTATGCATACAAGGAAATAATATTCCATTACTAAACTCTTCTAGAGTAATAAAATTCAACAACCAAGGGATAATTAATATATTCTAAGTCAAACCTGAATCCAGGAACGTTGAGGGGCTGCAAAGCATGAAATGCATTGGCAAAAGCAGTCAAAATCTGTAGTTTACAAAACATTAGTCAAACATGCATGATTGTCTTGAAAATAATGTATGGTTTAGTAGCTAAAAGCTACAAATTGACAATTTACCCAACTAATCAAAACAACCAGAGAAGGGTACAACCAAAGTTACCAAGATTGTCCCACAAAAGCTTTATATAAAATCCATGGCTAATAAAAAAGGAGACTGAGTGCTTCATATAAACTGACAAAGCAGCTAATATAATATAACTCACAGAAAAAAATTCCATGACTTCTATTCTGTACGATCACTTATTTATCTTACGCATTCATCCCCCACCGTCGGCCATCACAATTTTAATGTTTTATTGCCATTATTTCACAATATTTAAAAACAGGAAAAATAGTGTTTCATAACTTATAGGAGACAATATAATATTGTCAAACATCTTAGTTTTAAGACATATTGGCCCAACAAAATTTACTTCTAAACTACATTTGTCATTGTTACTTGAAACAGCTTCCATGAAATCCTTTGAACAAAGAAGCATCGTGATTCTTAACCAAAAAATGAATGCACTTCTTTAACATAATCATCTAAAATATAAATGTTTCGGATTCATGTGATAAATCATATCATATGACGTTCCTATTCTACACAAAGATTGCCAAAAGTAATAGAGAAATCCAAACGGGAAAACATGACAAATACCTGAAGGTTTGCACCATCAGTAACAGGCTCAAGTGAACCCAGGTCATGAAGCCAATTAATGAACAATCTGAAAAATGGCCTAGGATTGAAAGATGCCTTCTTTTCCTCCGCATCTTTTCGAATGAATCTGACAGTCACTGCCAGAATCTGCAATGGACCATGGAAAATTAATAAACCACCTTTTAAAAATGAATTCTGAAGGAGGATGAATGATTAGAAGCAAATTTTTATGTTACAAACCTTGGAAAGAATGTTTTTGCTTGATCCCTGCTCCATACAACAGTCAAATCACTCAAAAAGTTATTATAACATTTTAACAAGAAAAGAAAAAGGGATATAGTTTTCACCTCTAATATTGTATAGACAAGCTTGGCAAAAGTATCAATTGCAAGAAATGACATTGTGTGCATTTGTTGAGGAGATTGTAGTGCCCCTGAATTAATCACCTCAGAAGATAGGCAATGTGCAACAGCTAGTTCCTGAGAAGGGAAAATTTAAGAGCTTAATTATAACCCTCATTTGGGAGGGATATAGATTGCATCAAGAATGAGGTGCTACCATCAAAATCCTGAAAAAACGATCAGTTATATCATCGCCCTTGAGTAGACCATTCTGATGTAATTGTGAGATGAAATGGGCAGCAGCATCACTTGCACCAGGCAGGTCGCATATCCTGTACCATTCCGCAAACAACATGGATACCTGCAATGGTTGACAGCAAGTCAGCACTGTGAAAACAGTTAAAGCATCTACAAATATTCTAAAATATCAAATTCATCACTTGTCCCACCCAATCACAATTTGGTGCTGCCCACAGGAAATAAAATTCACAATCAACAAAAAATATAATATACATCATTTCCTAACTAATATACAATTAAACTACAAACAACATTTCATGTTAGGCTACAATGTAAACTAGAAGATAAGAACAGGAATACGTTTTTGATGAGGCTTAAACAGAAGTGAAACTCTAAGCCGCCTTGAAGCAGCTACTCCTATTGTTCTATATAACAATTTGAAAATAGATGCTAACTACCTAATGAAGACTCCTAAATATTAATAAACTCCACTCAGATAAGCTTCAGTCCAATAATACTACACACAAAAGACACAATTTACAGATAACTCATCATAATTAAAGAAATGAGAGGTGTTCGTCATATTTCGGTTTATTATAATGTTCAAAAATGAAAAATTCATTACATAATAACCCATTAGTCTGTCACCTATTCAAAGTGAGAGACTACTTCACAAAAAAATAGCACACTATATCACTTTTTAACATCTTGATTACTATCCTACTCCCTAAAGCTAAAACTAAGATTAAGCCTTTAATGTCGAATAACCAGTTAAAGCTTTAGCAGATACGTTAACAGTTCGGGACAGTTGAACTTCAGGGAGCCCAAACTAAATTAAGAAACAACAAAGGTTAAGGTGGTTTTACTTATCAAGCGATAAAATATATGAACATATATAAAAGAAGCTATCAACAAAAGCAATAACAAGGGATCCCACATCTACTTTAATTACTTCATATCAACAAAAGGAGTCAAACATTGCAACTTTTAGATATATTCAAAAAAGACTTCCCTTAGCATTTCAACTTTTGACAAATCCAAAAAACAATTAGCTTCTTTTTCAGAAGATAGATTTAGCTTATCTAAAAACTCTAGGGAAAATTTATGGTTTTTTTTTATAACATACAAATGTTTATACAAACAAGCACCTGATCAGAGCCATATAGACACACGACAGAATATGAAACGATCTGGCAATTTATATGACATCATACCTGCTCACGGAACTCACGCAATCCCGCAGGATCTGGTTCAACGGATTCAACATTGTTAAATTCATCCCTGCTAGCAAGTGGCCCAGGACTCTGCTTTTCACAAGGGAATAATATGAAAAAAAAAGGGTTCACAACGGTTAGAAGCAAAATATTTTCCTATCAATAAGACAACAGTGACTGTTGAATTATGCATTTCCTCAAACCTTTTTGTCCCTCGATTGTTTATTCTTATCTTCTTTTCCAGTACCAATGGCAGATAACAAAGCAGCATTAGCAGCTGGATTCTTGATCATCTCTACCAGCTGATGCAATGATTCAGGTGATCCAGGCTTTGTAGAAAGCTGCAAAATATGAAACGGCAGAGGACTCAGACACTGAGCAATAACAAAACCAACACAAAAAACAAATACATACCTTTGCCAAAGCATCAACAAGATTGTGAAATTCAGAGATAACTTTGGGTTCCTCAATGACCAAGGTTTCAAGAAGAGAAATAGAAAACTCCATTGCAGCCTCTGCACATCATCCAATATGTCAGTGGCATTAAATAAAACATTACCGATAAATAGATACAGTCAGTCAACATACTGTTCCTGCCCCCATCAGTCAGTTTAGCCATATGAACATTGTATTCAGCAAGGTTTAGCAATTCACTACGAATAAGACCAATGGAAATATCTTTATTAAATTTCCTTTCTTCTTCAGAATAAATTACCTGCAACAAATTACACAATAACACATTATAGGGTATAAAAGCAAAAACAACAGATTTTCTAAACAGTCACAAAAATAAAAACAAAAAAGGGGCATCTTTTTAAGTGTCTACAAAAAGAAACAAAAAGCGCAGAGAAGAGAAAAGCCAGTTTTATGGTAAGGGGTACGATACAAGATGCTGAAATAATCATTAGTATGAAAAATAATTGAATAAGACAAGTCAGAGATCAAGCTTTATTTCCAAAAAAACATTGATGGAGTATATCACAAATACAAAAATAGTGTCAATAATTCAATTCCAAAAATATATGGAATCCTTTAATCGTTTCATTCATTTAACTAAAATCGTCATTTTTTCTTTCTTTCAAAACAAAGAATGAAGAATGGAAACCATGCTTAACAGGATAAATGTCAATCCAATATATATCTATGTTATATTGTAGGTTCGGTATATCATACCCAAAATTCAGCCACCAGGGATAAACTCATGTAGTAAGAGTAGGTGTGGATAGTATCCAAAGAATGAACTTTCTTGGTACAACCAAAAACTAAAAGATTAACAAAATCATACCCAACTAGTAAGTTCCTTCACAGCAAGCTTGCAAACATCACGAATAGCCGTAAGAATTGCAAGATGAGCAGCCACGTGAATGTTGTTTGATGCATTATCATATAAACTTTTAAAAACCTGTTAGAAATAACGCCTGGTCATTCTCCTTAATGAAAGATAACACAAGACAGATGAGAGGACTATGAAAGGAGTGAAACAGCCAAAAAACTAGCAAACAATGAATAAAGTTCAAGAACAATAATACTCCCAGTAAAAGACAGCAAACCTTTTGAGCCACAGCTAAGGCTGCCTCATCTCGACTAACACATCTCAGAATAATTTCAGGAACCTCAGAAATGACTCCCTAAACAGAAGTCAAAACCCAAGCAAAAACAAAAAAACAGTTACAATATGCAGGAAAGAAAATTTTAAATAAAAGCTTTTAATTAGCGTCAGAAAAAAAACAAAGTAAAGATAGCAACTCATGTTTGACATAACAGAAGAGATTGAATAATTTAAAAATATACCTGGATTTCAGCTTCTCCAGAATCATTACAGATCAAAGCCTCCAACTGAAAACAATTAAAGAAGGACGTCAACAAACGTTGGGAATAAACTTCAAATTCTGATAGTACCCAAAACAATTTCCGGACGGACCCTTCCCTAAAAACATAAATAAAAGTTGAAAGAAAAGCAACAAAATTCCCACAAGTTTAACAACAAATCTATAGATAGAACTATCATCATTCCCACAGCTAATTTCGACTTCAACCTACCCAATATCCGCCCAAGCATTTGTCACATTATAGATTATTTTAAAAGCGTAAACTAATAGGAATAACACCAAGCTGCTTAACAACTAGATTAAAGTTTACCAACTTGAATGCTAAATTCAAGCACACATGATTTTTTTCATAAAGATGAACAAAGCACAAAAGTGAATTTTTGGCAAATCACAAGAAAGAATTATCAGCACATAAAATTGCTTTAAATAATTAAAAACAGGTTATGCAGAGACTTTGGTATTAGTTGTTAGATGAGCTATCTTAACTGAGAATTAAAAATTTGGAATTAGTATTATAGTTAGAGATTTTATTGGTGTTTGGATATTAGTTATCTCTTTCCTGGATAATTATTTACCTGCTTTGTGTTTAATTTCCATTGAACTTGCAAAGCCATGGATATAATAAAGAACCATAAAGCATGAAATATAAAAAGAAAATGATCCATCAGTCTGTCACATGAATACTATGTAGTTAAATTAATCTGTGAAAGTAAGACATCCAATAGGAAACAGAAATAACAGTAAATCACAAACCTTTTGTGCAACAACATGGTATTTATCAAGGGCATCCCTTGTTGTGAGTGAAGCCTCAGAGACACTACTTCCAAGGCGCTCCATTACTGATGAAGCTTGTGGCTGTGAAGATGCTCCGGATTCCTTGCAACAGATCAAAAGAACATTTAGATGCCAAAATATTACACATCATAAAGCAAATTCATTAAGGATGCTTATATAATTTTTTTACCTTCACATCAGAAGAGTCATGCAACTCAGGGGTGGATGCAGCTGAAGGAAATGACGCAGCAACGGAATCATTCTCCACACTATGCTGGGGAACACCATCAGTTTCTCTCAGGTGAATTGAGGGAGCACTGAAACATGAAAAGAATACCATAAAAAACAATTTCAAGTAAGTGTGCAAAAGATATCAACAAAATGAATAACATATAAGAACCTAAAGTGCGAAGCCAAATTTGACTCTGCTACATCATCTGACAATCGAGAGACTGCTTCATATCCTGTGCTTCCAGGGCCCACCGAGTAACCTGGATTAACATGTCCTGATCCAGGACCATAGGTTCCCATGAGTCCAGCACTGCCAGATTGAACCCCAACACCAGCAGCCATGGAATGAGAGCTCTGGCTAGACTGGTTTTGCCATGGAAGCCGAACAAAGTCCTAATGTAATGAAAGTAAGCAACCAGAAATTCAGTAAAATTATTCATAACATATAACCAGTCTACCAACAATTTAGAATACAGAAGTTAACAGGTTAAATACCTCATAAACACGTTGCTGTGACAGTGTCAACTGACCAGGTTTTGGACGAAGTGGCTCAGGCACACCACCCATAGAACCTTGTGTATACAAGGTTGCATCAAAAAATGTTGGACCCATGCCCTCTCGATGCTTCCTTCTCAAAGAAAGCTGCTGACCTATCTCTGCATCAATGGTGTTTATTGCCTACAAAATAGTGTATACCACAAAAGCCCACAGAATTATACAAGGTTGTGAAAAACGAAAAATTTTAAAGTAAAAATAAAACAATTCGTCCACAGTAAGGTAGTAAGACATTCACCAAAAATTCCCAAGGAGGCTTATTAGCTAGATCTAAGTCCCCCAGTAATCACTGTGCTGTCTTCCACATTTGATTAAGTTATACTTTTCATCAATGGTCAAAAAACAAATAGTAAACATCAAAAGTATTGACATCTCCAAACAATGCACAGCGATGTTGCCTTACATTTTTTAAACTTCTACAGGGATGTAGTACATTTTCACCCTAAGCAAAGACAAATTTCAATTTTACGCCTACATTTTTCATTTTTCTATAATCTAAACTTCAATATACATCGCAGGATCGATTTAGTGATAAGATGTTAACATAGTAAAACATATATGCAAAGCCCCTTAATCAGATTTAAAAGGCTAATTTTCCTATCGTGAACAACTAAGTACATATAATTCAATGGTTTGAAAGGATTTCTTGAAGCAGATACAAAATTACAAGTCTGTTGCTTTATTATTTTGACTTTATTTTTTTAACAATTTAATGGCTTATGCATTATACAGCACCAAATTGTAAGTAAAAATTTCTGGTTTGACTCAGGAATTAGTTTGACATTCATAATGCAAGTTAGAATATTTCATTATAATAACAAATTTAAAGAAGTTTGCACCAGATTGTAAGAATGAAAACTAAATCAAAGCATCTGACAAAAATATTATTTACAGATGAGAACAAAAGCACATCAGAGTAACATCCAACCAAAAAAACCAGAGCTGACATAACCATTCAATTTGTCCAAGGCATGCTATAATTATATATTTATATTACTGAAACATTGCCTAAATCATCAGAGAACTGTTTTCTCAAATAGCATAAAAAACAAATATAACAATGGTGCAATTGGAAAAAACAGACCCAACAAAGTCATTATTGTCTACTCCAAAGAGACAAGAACATATTTGGAAGGTAATAAAAGGTACCGCAACTGCTATACAATCAGCAGAACCAACCTTTTCAGTAGCAGCCTGTTCAATGACAGCACAACCAAGATCAAGATTATCATTGGTAACAAGTTGTACTGCTTGTTCAAGAATTTCATTTGCAATATTTAAACCCTGAAGTGAAGTCCTCAGTTGACTTGATATTGATGCACGTAAAGGTTCCTGGAAGAAACCAGAGTAGCAATATGGAACTAGTAATTAAATCATGGAACAATAAAGTATGACATCACAAAGAGATTGCTTATATTTTTTTGACAAGTTAAAATAAATAGTAATATTTCCAAGCTTTACCTTGCATGTGACATGAGCCAGACTCCCAGCCAAACTAGCAACCATCAGGTGTGCAGCATTTCCTATACGGGTCTCATCCGATTCCATGGCATAATCCTATGATTGAATGAATTTAACAAAATGAAAACAGATAAAAGGGAGTCAGAACAAGGTTTGCTGACAAAGACTTCCAATTTAAAGGTCATGAATAAGATACTCAGTTGCTTCCAAATAACATCTGCCCTTCCCCAACCATATAAACCGGTTACAATCTTAAAATGCAAGAAATCATAAACTAGTGTAAATCCCTGATTACTCTCTTAAGGAAGCCTCTTCAAACCTTGTCACATCTCCTACGCTATTATGACCAGACTTCAAAAACCATGTCTACAACAACTTTGGCACAAAAAGGTAATTTATTATGAGCTTCAAAAACTACTCGTACTAATAATACTACATGGATTATAGACTTTGGAACTTCTGAACACATGATAGACTCATATCAGTCATTCGAATTGCATACACCTTGTGCTAGTAACTTTTAAAAAAAAAAATTGCTGTAGGTTTCTAAGCTTTCGTTGCCAGTAAAGGAAGCATCAGAATTCCATATTCTGTTGTCCTGAAAGCAGTGCTTCATGAATCAAAGCTGACTTCTATCCTGCCTAGGATTCAATGAACTTGAATTACTCAGCCAACCTCCTTCATATCATTACGTATTTCAAGACCTATAAGACTATAATTGAATCTTATTTTTTTATGTCAGCAATATTTTTTTTTCCTCCAAAACAGTTGATAAACATTCAACAGATTTTGCTGCTTCAAAACTTCAAAACACAATTGTTAATATGAGCGTCATATTTCACATCAAAGAATAAGTATTTACAGGTGAAAGGAGTAAATAAGAATCAGGTAAGACTTGCCAGGCATAAAACACAATAACTAGCTAAAGCTCATAAAAGCGTGGATTTTTTCCCTTGGCCAACAAAAACACGTGGAATTTCAAAACCAAGAACGGATAATTCAGCTCCATTGAGATGCCAACCTTTAAAACAAGCTCTTTTGTTGTTTGTGTTGCTATGGAAACGCTTCGCTGCACAATACCAGACACAATTTCTTTGATAGCTCTATCCATTGCAATTGGAACCACTCTGTTGTATATGTATAAAGATACACACAGGAGGTCACATCTTCTGAGATTCACAAGAGAAGTAAACAACTATAGTGAGAATTGCAAACCTCTGAAAATGCATTTGCAAACCCAAACCATTGAGCTTCTGATTGATAATAACATGAGTCCCAATATTAGGTATTGCCGTTGGAACCTACAAACACAAGATGCAGCTAAGTCATTTGTGCATAAAAGGAGTATACTGTGAAGTTATAAATGGTCAAATAGGAAGGAAAAAGGCCTTGGTTCCAAACCTGGCTGATAGAGAAAGGCATTGAAGATGAAGAGAGTCCTTGAGCAACAGGAAGTTGATCAGACAAGCCCAAAGCTGCTACCTTCTCTTCCTCAATTAATGACCCAGTAGAGAGATGAAGAGGCGTAGCATACTATTCCATTGAATAACAAAAGTGTTAAAAAATACCATTGTACTTCCAAACACCACAAAATATTAAGAGAACAAACCTGAGACAACAAGTGGGTATGTCCCCCAGTATTAGATGGATTGGTGACTTCAAGTGGCAGTTCAACTTGATTTACCGGGGGTACAAGGCCTGATTTAAGATCAGTCATTATTTGTGTTTGGGGTGGCCCCGCATCTTTATTAGAGAAATCAGGATTTCCATCAACTTCTCGCTTACGATCCTTCAGGAGAGAAGTTGGTGTGATATCTTTCATATCTACCCCAAGATTTTTTAATAAAACCTGGATACCACAACAGCTTATGTAAGTCAGAAATTTATGCCGATAAACACTACTCTATGACAATAAAAGGAACACCATATCTACCTCGATGTCAAACTTGAGGTTCATTTTTAAGTTAGGCATCGAATATATCTCAGCAAGTAATCCCAGAATTCCCATGGTCCAAGGATTAGGAGGTTGATATGCAAGACTGCTTTGGCATGGCTCCAGGATCTACAACATCGAATTGAACATAAAATAACAAAACTTGTTTTAAAATGAATGAAATAACAATGGATTAAATCTAACTATCGTTATGTAGTTCATATTCTCACAACAATAAAATTTACCTTTGAAGTAAATGGAATTACTGCAATCATCAGTCCTTTCTCATAAGCCTGTAAAATTTGAAAATCAGTAAGAGAAAAAATAATAGAACACAGGTAAATTCATCCACAAAACATTCCAAAAGGGAAAAAGCAAATTATCAACTGAAGTGCCATCAACCGTTATTAATTACATGATATAGATATTACCTCTATAATCAGAGACTTAGGGTCTATTTCACGAGCCCTCAAAACTTGATTCCTTCCGATTGTTAGCTTTCCTAGCCAGCTACCCAGATTTTTCAGCAAAGAGCGTTCTTCTGAACTTGACTTTATAAGCTCCGATCCTAACAAAACCTGAAGAGGGCATAAATGCCCATTATTGGTTTAAGTTTTCAATTTTAGTAATTCATCACTTTCAAGACAAAAACAATAGCTCAAACCTTGCAATTCTCGTAAGTTGCTTGGACAATTTCTTTAGTCAAAGGCTTTGAATTAATTTTTTCCAAGAATTTCAGGTATAAGTCATGGAAATTTGGCTCAATGCTTGCTCTGTCAAGATGTTAGTGGAAAATGATATAAGCAAACATATTGCGAGTATAAATATAAGAAAATATGGTATCTATATAATGAACACAAATGATCATAGATACCAAAAAAGGGCGTCCAATACAAGCATACAATCAACAGAAATCTCCATATTCACGCATAAACCATTCACCCTGAGCAACCACATCTGCTCCCATTTAGCTCTACATCTAGTTATCTATTCATGAATTACAACAGCTAGTGGCAAATAAAAGTAACTTCAGATGTTGCACCCTTAGCTAATGGCCTTGTGGCCTAGTGGCATGGAAGCTCCCATGTAAATGGGAGGTCACCGATTCGATCCCGCCCTTGCCCCTTTAATTCAAAATATATATATACATATATTGCACTCTTACATTCTTAAAAAAAAAGCACCATTAAAACCACCGTACTATCAGATAATACAACAAAATCATTTTGCACTCCCTGGCTGTACTGTATTTTATCTATTAACTCAAGTATACTGGTCCTATCTATACCTGCAATCCATGCTCATTGAATCAACATAAAACAGAGTTAGAAATTTCATAATGCGTATTTCTTAAGAATGCTGACCTTTTCATAACCATATATTGGGCAAACCAGGGATAGTACTTCTCTTTCAAAAATTCAGTACATTCTTTTGCCTTGGCTTCAACATTAGAAGCAGAAATATTGTTGATTATGAATGATATTTTGTCCTGAACCTCTGATCCTGGAGCCTGACAACAGAATCAGAAACAATGAATGAACAAATAATCCCAAACCTACAGTAATTAAATAGAAATAAAGCAGACAGCAGGAAAAATAATTGAAACCTATGACAACCTTATAGTCAGATAGTGGGACACTCAAGCATCCAAATGAATGATAAATCTCAATGCAAAACACATAGAACAGCCATTGTTAACAATTTTCTACACAAGGAATAAGCAATAGGGCAGAGCACCTCAATGGGAGTTTCTCTTTTCTCAGCTGCAGCAACAAGTGTTTCAATGTTCAAAGCAGAACCAAACCCTACAAATAAGGAAAACCAGATAAACACATCACAACTTCTAAAAATAATAACAGGCTTATAATATTCATACAAAAACCACGAGTCATTCTAGAGTAACAGAAATATACTGGTAGATGTAGTTCCACGTGAAGGGCGAACAAAACCAGGAGAAGATGATAGCATTGATGGGGTGCTGACTGTGCTATGTATCTGCAGATATGGGAACAAAGCAAACCATGGTAGTGATAACAGATGTTAAAGACAGATCACAACACACGGAGTTTAAAGATATGAACAGCAGATAAAAGGGCAGTACCTTAATAGTTCCAGAAGTATCACCAGATGTAACAACCGAAGATTGCCCAACAGAGGATAAGAGAGGCTTAACATCATTTGATGAAATGGCAGAGGCTTTATGACGATCATCTAAGGCAATTTCACGTCTTTGTTGAAGCTGTTGTAATGCAAGCTGCTGTCCAGGTTGTATTACACTAGACCCATTAAACTGCTACAAGGAAACAGCAAATAGCTTCTTTATTGTAAAGAAACATTCGCATAAAAACCTATTTAACTTCTCCTATAACCTTATCAGTAAGCTATTTAATTTATATATCCACATGGCTTATGATCCAATGCAGCAATACACTATTTATTCGGGAAAGAGTGATACAAGAGGGCACATTTGTCTCTCTTTCAACCCAATGCTTATTTTTTCTATCTCTCTCTAAATACTCATAATGCATTTACTTGATAAATAGAAAGGATCCATATCCAAGGGAAATTGACAGTGTTTAAATAGGTTTCTAACAAACAAGCATTTAGCAACCTGTAACTATCAGACATAAATGGCAAATAAAGGCAACAGAAAATTAAGGCATTGGCCATCCATCTGCCTCCCACTCAAGCATATGACTAACCCAGGTAGTAAGAACAGCTCAGCCTCATCACACTTGGGAGAAGTGAAAACGTTCAATAAACTATCACTCACCGTCAATAATAAAACATCCAACATCCTATTTATAATAATGACACAATATAATTGTAACAGATAATAATCAAACTCTCCTGAGAAAAAAGCTAAACTAAAAAACAATCAGATCCATATTCTCAGACCACATATTAATAAATTAAATTAGCCGAACGGTCTGTGCAGGTAAAACAATCTAGGTCTCTCAAGGCTTATGCCTCTTCCGAGGGAGGATGGTAATGAAAAATTAAAAAAAAATTAAAAAAAACTACTTAAATCACCAATATTGTCATCAACACATGATGATTCCTAGTTTTGAAAATTTTCAAATTAAAGGTGCCAGTTGGTTAGACTACCGTAACTCATTCATCATAATACATGACTCTAACAAATCATAAAAGAGAGGAGAGAAAGAGGAATTTAGTGCTTACCTCCAAGTGCCCTGAGGTTGTTGGAATAGAATTATGATTATTAATAGCAGAAGGATGGTTGATCACATCTATGTCCGCATGACCTGATGAAATTCTGGCAAGAGCCTGCTCAATGAAAGCTACTATTTCTGCATGTGTACCACGCAAATGAGAGATTTGAAGAATATGATTGCAGTACTGCGGCCACTCAATCAGACGATCAACAAACTGCTCCAATGCCAGACTTCCAAATAGAAACATCTGCATATAAATATTGTCAATTTTCAGGCCTTCAAGACTGTCATTTTTTACACGAAATGAAAACTAGCAAAAAAACTCATCAACCCAATACAAACCTTTGAATCAGCAGGTTTGCGCAATGCATCAAGAACACAACGAAGAGCAATCCCAAGACTCAGATGAGTTACAAGTTGATGCTTGATCAAAGAACCTGGTTATGTTCAAAGTCCTTTAATAAAATGATAGAAAACTAAATATTAAAACAAAAACACATTTCCAAAAAACGTTAGCCTTGTCAAGATTTTGCACACACAAGGAAATCTACTATAACTTTTGAAGATATATTATTTCTGCTCTTTGTTTACTTTTCCAGATTTATTTAGTTATTAATTAGAGATATTCTTCGTAATTACTTAAGTGATACTGTCCTTGCTTCTAAGGGTGGGTTCTCATTCTTCCTTAGGTCTCCATCAAAACCTCTACTAAAAGTAATTACAACCACATTTCAAGGAAACAAATTCGTTATCACTACCAAAACAATTTTTAGCCTCACCCCTGTTTTATTGATTGCCTCTTCTTTCACAATATATATATGCATAAATACGCTATTAATAAGTAACAAGACTGGTTAATGAAACACTTCAAAAAAAAGGTAAAGAAACCACAAAACAAAGACACCATGAGTAGCATAACAAATTGTCACACAAGCACAATTCAATGCCTATCAAATAATTATTCCATAAAATGCGGATTACAAATGAATACTAAAGTTGTCATGTACCACATAAACACAAATGTCATTGATATTAATGATTTTCAAACCACCAATGAATAGACTTTGAGCCGATTTCATCATATGCGGGGTCAAATGTAAAACTCACCAAAGAGAACTGCTGCAATTTTGAGTTGCCTCTCAGGATACTTTGGGAAAAACCTATACTCCTCGAACAAATTTGCTATCATACACTCAAAAATTGATTGCTCCCTGTTAAAATTACCCAATCAAAACAGAAGGTTAAAAATTATAGCATTCAGTGTAAATTTATGAGCTCCCCAACAATGACAAAGTAACATATACCACTTTTGGTTGAAGACAAAGTTAAAATATAATTCACAATTTTATCATACAGAATACTAGAGAAGCAATTCACACAGAAAATTTTTAAAATGAAGACACAGGAAACCAAGTCAAATATGAAATCTAGAAGTTTCTTCTTTCTTGAATAAAGGTTAAAAAGATTTATTATAAACAGAATAAAAAGCAATGATAAGAAATGCAATATAGAATCAGTTAAGTCCAATAAATGCAACATTACTATGTCCAATCAACCATATGTCATATCATTAACTGGCGTCACCTCTTCACAGAAGATTCTTTGAATCGAGCAAGCATCTGAACCATTGCATCAATGGTTAACTGACTAGAAAACATCCGATGAAAGTATGAGTTTGCTTCCGCCTCAATGTCATCTGCATATCCATCAGACGATGAATCAGCAGCCCCACTGCTTTGCAACCTTTGATTTGAGTCCATAATAGATGTACGCAACCTTTCCAGCTCCTCAGAAAGTTGGCTAGAGGAAATCAAGCAAGAATGGCTTTTAAGAACCTGAAGATGAACTTAGTCAGGTCCCATGCTTGATAGAATTAAACAAGGTATGGAAAACCAAAAAAGAAAAGCAAAATAACGCGGAACCTTCAAGAAAGTAGGTGTCGTCTCAGCATAAAGATTCAGAACAGTAGACTGACGAAAAGGTTTGCTAGGCAAGTTCTGTGATCCCCCAAAATGAGTATCTCTCAAGAACTTGAGGCACTCCTGAAAAATAAAATAAAATAAACTAACATGAACCCTTTCCAATTAAATCAATTTCATGCATTAGCAAATTATAACACATGAACGCAAGAAGCAGAAAACAGTGCATACTCTCCATAAAACAGAAATAGCGGGAGTGTGAACGAGTGAGGGGGCGATATTTACCTCAAAAAAGACATCTTTGTGAATAGTTAGATTGCTAATCAACCACTTCTCAAGATCAAGAAATTCTTTTCTTGAGGCAAGGGAAGCCAATCTTATGCTAGAAAAAGTAGGGATGATCTCCAATATTGAATGTAGCATCTACAAAACAAATTATAATTAACAACAACAATAGGAAAGCTGCAGATTAGCACTCAAGATTAAAACTTCTCACGGGAAACAATATTTGGCTTTAGATTAGATCATCAAACTGGAAGTCTAGATAAATCACAAGTCAATAATTTGCCACCCATCAAAACAATCAATATGAAACATCCATACCAGACACTATGCCTACCTTTAGCTCTTGGCAGATGTCAACAATTCTTGTGCTGCACTCTATGTCATTGTTTTGAGAATCCATAATACCCCGCAAGACCAGATTGGGATTAACATGCCAAATGTGCTGAATCATGCCACTGCCAACCACATTTTTTAACATCATGGGGAAAACAATCAGAGACACTTCATGTTGGAGAAGGTTGTACGTAGTCTGCAACAAGAAATACAGACTTAACACCAAGAATAGACGTACAAAAACGAATATTATACAAACCATAAGAAAAAATCCAGTAAATTGTACATTAATATGTGACAACCCAAGAAGCAAGATTTCAGGACAGTGTTTAAGAGGATAATCAAGGACTGATCTAACAGAACTAGCTTGACCCCTTTCAGCTAGCTGGCATAATACATCCAACAAGTCCAGACACAACCAAGCATGATTTGCATGTCCAGATTGAAGCTTGTGGCCATGAATTGCATCAACATACTCCTGCATAAAAATCTGTCACTCATAGAAACCTATAGAAATAGAAACAAAAAACAGAAACCAAGTACACCGAGCATCATACCAACTGCCTGGCAGAGTGGGCAAAGGTAAATACTTCTGGTGGAGATGATACAGCAAATTTAAGAAAAGATAGCTGGCCCTCAGTATTCTTCCAGACAGACCCACAAACGGCATTAAGAGGAAAAGGCTCCTGCAATGCTCAAACTCAAACGGTCAGATTTCCATGTGAAAGATTTTGTTGCAAAAATTGATAACCAGGAGGGACGAATTTCAAGCATTTGTCCACCTATTGATAACATACCTTGCAGGCATGCTTATATACAGACATGAGAAAGGAAAAAGCTTCTTCACTAGGAACAAAAAATCCTTCATGATCAAGATTCTCAACTATACTTGTCCAATTAATTCCAGGTGCCTGTATACAGTAAGAAAGAAACATAAAAGCATTTAACTTCAAAAATTCACGCACCCATTATTGAAATAAAAGATACTGAGAAGAAACAAGGTTATTCACCAGATGCTTGATGGTATCTATCAGCACATCAATATTCCAAGAATTCAGTGGCGGCAACTCAGACAAAGTGCTATAACCAAGGGCCATGCTAAAATTTAAGGATGAACTCTGATTGTCCTCCATCCCAGCATGAGTCCGAGCAACAGAACCAAGTAATTTAGCAAGGGAAACCTCAGTTAAAGGTAAGAAAAGTGAGAAAATTTCCCTGCACTGTGAGGTGCTAACAGTGCACCCATAGCCCAGTTCCTTCACAATATCCCCCATATTCATTTCCTTCTGTATGTCAGCTAAAATAGCATCAAAGTCATTCTCTTCACCCTTGTGGAACAGCTCCATATTCCTGTAAAGCATAGGTGGGAATCCATTAAGCATACATGTAGTCATAATTTATATATGTAAAGTAGCATCATCATCATCAAGAGCTTGAACGGCACAAGTTAACTAAATAGGTTACCACCTTAAGAAGTTGGGGTCATGCACCTCATCAGGCAGCAATGGAGTCAAAACAAACGGTGGTGTTTCTTTTAACTGGACTAATGATAACATCTGCATAAAGGAATCCACATGCTTGGAAAGGCCCTCAGTGTGATTTAGGAACATGACAATATTTTGAATTTGCTCAGCACAACTCAGAGAGGTAGGATTGGCACAAAGTTCCTCAATCTGAGCCACACAAAAGTTCTTGCCTAAACAAGAACAAGATGTCAAGTAACATCCTTGGTAACCAACATGAATGGTAAAAAAGAAAATTGCCATCAAATTAATATTGCTAAGAGATTCCTGTCATTTTCCGTACAGAGGAAAAAGTTATGCAGAAAATCTAAATAGGAATTAACTTTATACTTACCACAAAGCCTAGTGTCAACATTGTCAGAATTAGATAAAGCAAGACCAATGGTTATTTTCTCCAATAAAGACAACTGCAATCCACTAGAAAACTTTTCTAGGAAGCTTCCGCTGATTTCTATAGTCTTCAGTGACTCAGAAAACACTGTACTGAAGTTAGGTTTGTCCAAGAGGTACTTGGTGACTGCTGCAAGAATAGGCACCTGAGGCATGTCCTTTAGATCACTTCTGACAAAGTTCAGGTGATCCAAGCATGTTTGTAGAAGTAAAATGCTTCCATCCGTTCCATATTCAGTAAACTGAATGTAAGAAACAATTTAAAGAACTGATCCAGTCAGATGGTTCCACCAAAATACAAACAAACAGAGAAGAAATGGCCAAAAAGGAAGCAACTCTACTCAAGTCCTCCAGGGGAATTATTTTCAAAAGGGAAAATAGAAGATATATAAACTAACTGAACCGCCCAAGAGATTAAAAGAATGCATGGTGCACTAATCATGTTTAAAATTAAAATAAATAAGATAAGAATAACATGATAAAAGAGAGCATTCACGATGGGGTGCAATGTATACCAAAAACCTTAATAGTTTGCCCTCTGGTAAAGAAGCAGCAAAATCAAAGAGTAAAACCTCCAGATATTCCATATTTAACTCCCCACCGCTGACAAACCACTCAACAGAGTCAGACAGAAACCTATAGGATATAGGATTCTTCAACATTCCCCTCTGAGCAAGCGACACTAACTTTTAAGGTTTTTCCTCAATGAATTATCAAAAGGTCTCACTAGTCAACCTCATGCAGCTAAAGTCAAGGGAATAACTTCTTCACGTCAAGGATTTACTGCCCCTCCTCTACAAAATCCATACACAACAGCAAATATAACGAATAAAAAGCTATAGTCCAAACAGTTCAAGGCTAGCTGCCTCTCTAACACAGCTCATGATTTAAGCATCACCTTCTCCATGATGTCAAATGGAATATCTTTATGAAAGCCTAGATTTCCTCTCCTTTCCATATCAAAGATCATAACACGTAATAAAGTGTGTACAAAGAACTAGATTAAAACATACTAAGAATCGAAAAGACATATAACATTTTATTGAAAGTTTGACTAGGCCAGTTACGTATGTTAACTAATTAGGTGAATTTGCGAGCAAGCAACAATGTCTTGTTTAAGTGAACTAATTTTCGCATAAACAATAGTTCTACTCATGTAGAGAGCAGAATCAAATTTTGGTTTACCACGAATCACATGTTGCAACGCACTCAAATTTCAACGTAGTAGGACCGTATTTTCTGAAGCCCCACCCCAACAGATGGAAAATTTACCCCTTCTACACAATGGAGACCAAGATTACAGTGTAACGCCGGATAACAACGAGCACAAGTCATAGAAAGAAATAAGAACAAAAAGCAAATCAACAGGCGAAAATGCAATCCTATCCCGCATATGAAAACGGTACCTGACAAAGTTCCTGGAAAATAGAGTCGAAGTTGACTTCGTTCAAGCTCTGAATCAGGAATCGAATCTGATTCGAAACTAGAGAGGAAAACTTCGTCATGGGGACCACAGATTGCGCAGTCGGGTTTTCAGGAGCAACGATGAAGAAGGAATGAGCAATCGATTTGATTATAACCAGAGTAGGGTTTCAAAGTAGAGATGAATCTTTCGCAAGGTGAGGTATTGCGGAGAGGAAAGTGATATAGTCTGAGCAAAGGTTTTATATTCGTCATTTTCGCTCATGGGGGGCCAGGATCAACCGGCTAGTCCCGCGATAAATCTTGTATTCAGAGCTTTGCGGGATTCTAGTATAGTACAGTGTGTGTTTACATAATATTTTAAAAATAGGTTTATAGAAAAAAGAGACTTGTATACAGTTTATAGAAAAAAACTTGTAGAGAAGAGTTTATAAAAAAAAATAGCTCTGAATAAATAAATATTTGGATAGTTATTTTTAGAATGACATTTTATATTGGTAAATTATTAAAAAGAGTATGATTTGATTAAAAGTAGGAGAGAGGAAATATGGTAGACAAAAGAGAGAAGAGAGGAGAGAGGAGAGAAGAAAGAGTAAAGAGGAGAGAGAGTAGAAAAGAGAGATGAGAGAGGAGAGAGAGTAGAAAAGAGAGATGAGAGAGGAGAGAGTGTATAAGAAAAAGTAGGGGTAATATAGTAATTGGATAGTCCATAAGCTCTTTTACTATTCCAAAAGTTAGTTTCAGTAGCTTATTCAAAACCATGGTTTTAAACCATAGTTTTACCCAAAAGCACTTATAGACAAATATGGCTGTTTGTTTTAAAATTTCTCCAAACTAAGGTTTGGGCCAGAAACCCTTTTAAAATCATGGTTTTACTTGTTTACAAACAGGCCCATACACTGCAATTCTGACACGAAATTAATTATAGGGAAAATAAAGGAATCAAATTGTATATAAATTCTATAAAATAGCATAATGAATTGAACTTAAGATTAATTTTTTTAATTGTAAAATTACATAACTATTCCTTATTTAGATTCTCTTCGTCTTCTTTTTTCTTTGCACTTCTCACCTCCTCGTGTCCTTCTTCTTCTTCACCTTAATTTCAAACAAGCTACACAGTTATTTTCCCAAACTTTGTCTAATTCAACACTAACACAAAACGAGGACCCATTAAGTCTTGAGTTTAGAGGCACCCTGAAGAAACAGACACGAAAGGAAAAAGAACTCAGCTATTCACTCTGGCTGTCATTAATTGTATATCGGTGGCGGAGGAAGGGCAGGCGGGGGCTCTGCTTCTGTCATCACCAGCACAAGAACGAACTTCCACGACTATGCCTGACTTTGAGAGTAATTCATAGAAGCTGCACGATGATGGAGCCACTGATGTGGAAATGCCCGACACTGCTCACCAGGCTAGCTAAGGTTTGTTCTTCCTGCCTAAATCACTCTTCATTTTTTTTTCTTCTATTTTTTTGGAAAAATTAGTTAGATTCAGTGTATACTATATGGTATGTGAATGAATTGTGATTGCAATTGGAGCTCAATGAGTTCAAAGGAAATAAAATTCCCTTATTCGCTTAAAGATGGTAACCACTCATATCTCTACCAGAATAACTTTCCATATAAAAGTCTATTATTCCATGCATTTGCTAAGGAAATAAAATGTCCTCTCCTTACTGCTTCAGGCTTCTTTGGTGAGAATAACTATAGCTATCAATGCATTACCTGAAATTGTCGCTTATGTTCATTCTAGTATTGCTTTTTTCATTCGGATCCGAGTATATCAATGTTCATGGAAAAACATTATGTAAATATGCCACATACTTGTCAAATTCTCCTTTTATCTATTTTATTTAAAATTTTCAAATAATCTTGTTCTTGGATAATTTGGAAGCATATTACACCCAATAGGAAGGCTATGAAGAATAGCTCTATCCCATAAATTGCAAAAGTTTCAACTTTTCCTGGATTTTAAGCATCCGATGGCAGTGACATTTCCAGATTGCTTGAATGTTTAGAAAGATGATCAGTGATGGTACATCTGAACAATTGTTTATCCCTTTTGCTGCATCAGTTAATGAGTTTACTTTGCTAGCTTTCAGTTCATAAACTTAACTTGTGAGTATGAAATGAATTTGAACTAACGCCAGTTCACTATTAGGTTTGAAATCACTAGCTCGAGATTATAGCATCCCTGGTTCAATAAGAAGTCAAATATTTACAACAATTAGAGCGTCTGCTAATTTTGTGTTTGCATATAATACAGGAATGCTTCCTAAGATACAGGTAAAATAGGAGCTAATAATCCATTTTCAAAACCTAATGTAGATGTAAAAATCTCAGTTGTTTTTCTCCTCTGAAAAATTGCACTTAAATGGTTGACACTTGGATGGTTTTGACACAAATAGGCAACTGTCAGGCAGCCGGTAGTCAAGAACATGATTAAAGCCCTATATTTCAAATTTACTGTTGGAGTTGCACCTCTTTATTTGGTTACCTTTACAGGGTATTGTGCTTATGGATCTTCCACATCATCCTATTTGCTGAGTAATGTGAATGGTCCAATCTGGTTGAACAATACCAAGAATGGAGAGAATGAAGCTGAAACTTGAAACTCTAGAATTTTAGCATGTAACACTCTTGTCCCACAAGACTATCAATATGCCAAGCAGGATTTGGATGCAGTAAATGATATTATTAAAACTGATGACAAGGGTTCAATAAGTGATAGATTGTAAAAAAAAAATTTACCATGTCTCATGTAACATTTTTATGTTGTTAATAAAAGAATTTTATACCATGGAGAATTTTCTATCAAATATGTCTACCGTATTATGTGCAGGAATGAGGTGCCTCGAGGTGAAGGGTTGTGGATTAGGTTGTGGAAGTTACATGTTCCCCCATGTTGCAAAACGTTCTTGTGGTTTTATAGTAGGGACAGGTTGCTCACTAATTGTACCCGTGTTGCCAGGGGTATATCCACTGATAATGAATGTGGTGTTTGTGAGAAAGCAAGAGACGATGTTATACATGTGTTACGAGATTGTAGAAGTGTAGTAGTCTATTGGGAGAAGATAACACCACCACATCTTTGGGGTACCTTCTTTGCTATTAGTCACGTTGGACGATGGATACAATGGAACATATGTTAAAATTTTCTACTCTTTAGGGTACCTTGGTGTCTCCTATTTGCAGTATTATGTAGAGACATTTGGCTCAACAAAAATGACTGGGTTTTCAACAAGCAAGTGTTAGGGTTACGCAGGTTTTGAACTAGGCTCGTGTATTTGCAACATAGGCTACAACCCGCCTTTGCTCATTTGAGGTTTAAGGTAGAAGGTTGCCAACGTGGAGACCACTTTACGTGGGATTCATTAAATTTAATGTGGATGGTTCATGCGTCAATAATGGTATTGCTTCAACTTGTGGTGGTCTTGCAAGATGTAGGCACGTAGTGTAGTTTATGATTTACAATAAAAAAATAATATCTTTGGAGTTATGGGATATTCATTTATATATCTGTATGAAAGTACATCTACATGAGGAATGAGTTTTCAAAATAAGTCTAGAATTGCATTGTTGCCATTTTGTGATGCAAATTCAAGTTTCATAATAGTATGTAAATATCAATTATGAAGATAATTTACGTAATATCTTAAAATAAATTATATTATTAAAAATACAGGGAAAAGACAATCACATACTCTTAAAATATTTTTAGTTTTCAAAATTATATACAACCATTGAGCCATTAAAACTTCTAACTAATATAATGCAAAGAAGTAGAGAGAGTAAATATGATGTGATGTAGAGGGAAGGAGAATATATTTAAAAAGTCACACGTTCTTAACTCTCTAATAGGGTTAGGCTTCTAAGGAAAAATTGCCACGTCTTGTTAGGGCAGTTCTATGAGAACTCCGTCACCCACTATGGTAAATGTAAAAGAGAGGTTTCTTTTCATGTATTGCGAAAGGGAATTGGTGAGGTCTTTGTGAGTTTTGGTGGATGAAGGAAGAGAAGGAAGACTTAAGTCGACCAAAAGAGGTGAAATTGAAGCACTAGGTATTTTCTGATAAGGAAGTTGAGAATGTGCAAGAGGAGGGATGGATGAAGGAAGATAGTGTGCAAGGATCTCATAAATCTTACAGAATTGATGAGAAAGATAAGGAAAG
Source organism: Leucaena leucocephala (assembly GCA_037074615.1). NCBI lineage: Eukaryota > Viridiplantae > Streptophyta > Magnoliopsida > Fabales > Fabaceae > Leucaena > Leucaena leucocephala. The sequence continues at coordinate 14,801,599 of CM073555.1, read as the reverse complement.
GTTAATGCATTCCTTCAGCAAGACCTTGATTGTGAAATAGCAAGATGGAGACCTAATTTTAACCTTAAGAGGGAGAAGATTAAGTTGATGGTAGCTTGGGTTAGGTTTCCTAATTTTCCTGCTTCTTTGTTTGATAAAAAAATCTTGCTAAGTTTAGGAAATGCAATTCGTAAGGCAATTCTCCTTTATATACACATTGAAAAAAGAACAAGAAGGAAATTTGCTACAATATGCATTGAGTTAGATCTAACAAAGCCATTAGTCCCTCAGTTTGATGTGGAGGGTTAGTTACTAAGAGTGGAATATGAGAGCATGGGATTACTTTGCAAACAATGTAGAAATTTTGGGCATGTGAAAGATCAATTTGAGGAACTTAATATAAATGAGATGAAAATTAGAATGTAGATTGGAGGTGCTAGTCACAAGGTGACTAACAAGGTGCATAAGGTGAGTGAAGAAAAAGAACTAGGGATTACTAGTCAAAGGCTAAGAAGACAGAGAAAATGGGGAGTAAAGAACAAATTCAGCAAAAAGGTTTGTGTTTTGCTATTTTAGAAATTGAGAGCCTTTAGAGGTAATATGGAGCAAAGAGGAAGAATAGAACATAGTGGTTTAAAGGAAATTATAAAAGTGCAGCAACAAACAAGATTTCATTATAGAGGTCTTTTACATAAAAAAAAGAGGTAGCAAAAGGAGAGTGTCAGAACTCTAGTAAAAAAAAGTTGGCCTAAATGAGAAGAATTTGATTACAATGAATAATCTTGAAGAAAGGAGGGATAAGGAGTTATAGTTGAAAAGTGCAATAAGGAGATACATATGGGAAGTGAATAACAACAGGTTAGAGGGAATAGACTATTATCATAACATAGTTCTAGAAATAAATATGAGAAGGTATGGAGGAAATAAAGTGGTGATTATGGGAAAAGAAAATCAAGATCCAGAAGATAGGAGTGGTGTTCAAAGGGGTAAGGAAGATATAAATCCAAGGGAAAGTGTGTACTAGGAGGATCCTATTGAGTGCACAGAGATAAATGTGAAAGCTAGAATGATGACTCTAACATATGTTTCTCTATTATTCCGAGTTAAGGGTTTATTATGAAAATTTTAATTTTGGAATAGTAAAGGGGTAACTAGCAAAAGTTTTGCTGTTGCATTATAAAGTTTCAAGGTTAAGTATAAGATTCAAGTGGTTGTAATTCTTGAGCCAAGGATTACTGGTGTTAAAGCCGATAGTCATTAGAAGTTAGGGTTTCAAAAATTCAATCAAAATGGAAGCCAAAGCATTATGGAGGAATGTAGGTGATTTGGGAGTTAAGAGCTATTTGATTGGATAAATTAATAAAATATGAGCAATTCATTTATTGTTGCATAAGGTGGGGAGAGGAGAAGTATCTTCTTATAGCAATATATGGTATTCCTAATGAACAAAGAAGACAATAACTATGGGAAAAGATCAGTAGTCTAACCGACAATGTGAGTGATGCTTGCTGGGGATTTTAACAAAATTAAAATTCTATTAGAACAAAATGGGATGAAAGAGTAAAAAGAGCATGATATAGAAGGTTTAATTATGCTATTCAGAGTTGCAATCTCATTGATGTTGAAGTTAAAATGCCTTTCTTTTGTTGGAAATGGCCAAAGTGGGGAAGGGTTATAGGGGGTTTACAAGAGGCTAGATAGATGCTTAATTGATGAACAATGACAATAAAAGTTTAAAGATGCTAAAATTAGAGTTGCTCCAAGGGTGTGTTCAGATCACCCATTACTAGTGGATGTTTATCCAAATATTCATACTTGTAGAAGTAAAGTATTTCAATTTGAGGTAGTGTGGCAAGTGCATGATCAGTTTGCTAGTATGTTACAGGTGTGTTGGAATCATAATGAAGAAGCACACATGAATCTAGAGTGTTTGAAGTCAGATTTGATTAATTGGAATAAAGAAATATTTAAGACGATTAAGGGAAGAAAGAGAAAGCTTTTAAATAGATTGTATGGAGTACAAAGAATTATTGACTGTAAGAATAATCCTTTTCTCATTAAACTTGAAAAATATCTAAAAAGGAGTTGATTGAGACGCTTGAACAAGAAGAATTATTGTGGTTTCAAAAATTAAGAAGGAGATGGATTAAGCAATGAGACATAAACACAAGAAATTTTTATACAAAACTTTGATAAGAAGGAGGAGAAATAAAATAAGGATGTTGAAGGCTAATGAGAAAAGGTGGGTAGAAGAGGAAAAAGATATTGCTAATATGTTCCAAGACTTGTACTTAAGCTATTTGAGGAAGAAGTAACAAGAGAGAATGAATTGATACAAGATAGAGATGGGGAGCAGTAAAACAAGAGGGTTTGGATAGAGTTAGTAGAGGTATTAATAGAGAAGATGTTAGCTCTGCTTTCTTTCAAATGGGTGGACTTAAAGCACCTGGAGAGGATGGTTTCTCAATGTTGTTTTATCAGCATAATTAGCAAATAGTGGGAAATTCGATTTACAACTTGATGGCAAAAATTTAGAAGCAAAAGAACGGGTTAAAGAAATAAATAGTACCTTACTAGTGCTGATTCCTAAGGTTAAAAAACCAAAACCAGTAAGTCAATTTAGACCCATAGCCCTTTATAATGTTTTATATAAGGGATTGACAAAACCAATTGTTAGTCATTTGAAACCTTTTATGGACAAGCTAGTTTCACCTATTCAAACTATCTTTGTTCCTAGAAGAAGTATTCATGACAATATAATAATTGCTAAAGAGATGGTACAATATATGAATAGGATGATAGGGGAAAGGTTATATTGTTATAAAAATAGATTTAGAGAACACTTATGATGGAATGTCTTGGAACTTTATGGAGAGGGTATTGAATGGAATTATGCTAGATGAGCATTTTATTAAGGTCATATAGTTGTGTGTTAGCACGTTAATCTTGGAACTTATGTGAAATGGGAAAAAAGGAGAATTTTAGACCTTCGAGAGAGGTTATGGATTAAAAGATATGCAGGGATTATGAATGATGCATTGCTGGGATAGGTTGGCTAGAATTTAATTGTGAAGCCAAATTGCCTGTGTTCGATGGTCTTAACATGCAAGTATGGGAGGGATTCAGATATTTTTGCTAAATGTGTGTCTAAAAAAATAGATTTAGAAGTGTGGAATAACTTAGCTCAGCTTTGACCATAGTTAATAAAGTGTGTGAATTGGGAAGTGGGAAATGGAGAATGGGTGAGGTTTTGGAAGGATGTTTGGATGGAGAAAAAATTTAAATTGATTGATGAGTGTGAGATTTGAGTTAACAAAGACATGTTAAATTGTTGTGTTAGAGAAATTGAGGATTAAAATAGTGATTGGGATTTTGAAAAGTTGAGTATGCATGTGATTGAGAGGGGAAAACTTAATCCTTGTTGTTCCTCTACCTAAACCAAACTATGGTGTTGATTTTGTTAGATGAAGATTATCGCTACAAGATAATCACATGGTAGCAGAGTTTTATAAGGTATTGAAGAATGAGTAGGTGAACTTGATGTGTTGTGGAATAAAATTTGGAGATGGAAGGGTGTTGGAGATTGTGCCTTAGGCCAATCAATTGGATGTAAACTTATAATTTATTTACTAAAAGGAACTTTATTATTTATGGTGAAATAATACTATCTTATTATTTGGAAAAATAATATTATTACATTTAATTTGGGATTTGAATTCTTTAGAAGGCTTATTCTAAAATATGATATCTTTAGAAGGTTTCATATTGAAGATTGTATATCTTAAATTGAATAGAATAATCATATTAAAGATATTGGTTGTTGAAAATCAATGTATATATGATGTACATAATTTTCAAACAGATATTTTGATCATGATAAACATAATATCTCTATTTTATTGGTGATAGACAAATTTTATATATTTAACATATAAAATTCGTATATAATTTATTATTTAATTTAAGTTAAATAAAAGGATATCTTGGCTATCAAAGTGATCAACTTGATCCATAAAGAGATTGGAAAACTATCAATAGGGGAGAACTATAAAAAGAGTTTAGGGCAATTATTCACTTAAGTTACACTATTGAGAATATGTGTGTTCTTCTTGGACAGCAAGAAAAAAGCACGGTTCGTGAAAGGTGCTAGCACATAGTTCATGTTAGCAAACCTATTCGTGTGGATACCGGTGGAAGGTGTTCGATCAAGGAGCAACACCTGTTATCTAAATTAAGTAGATTATTTATGTTCATGTTCATTCGAGGATTAACCCTAATGATCAAAATTGCCAAATAGATTCTTGGAGATTAGATATTGAGTTCAATTGGTAAGTCTTCTTCTTAATTAGATTTAAGGAATGCTATGGATTCATTGGGGGATTTTGGCAAAACAGAAAATAATTTTATTGCGCTACACTTGTGGCTAAAACCCAACAAAGAAGCTGAAACATCCTTCTTTAGACCCTTCAGAGTACCCTTACGGAAGTAATCTTTACTTTATTAATTCTCTCCTTCCAAAACTCCTGGCAGAAAATAACTGTACTGATTTGGTAATTCCCATGAGAACTACCATTCTACGTAAGTACCCAGGAAAGACTGGATTAACCGGCTAGGTCCACTCACTTCCAGCCTCCTTAGATAGCACCTACGTACACAGTATTTTCTATATTCTGCCAGTACAACAGCATTTTCTAGTAAATATCTTTAAACTGAAGGGAATTGGAAGACAATCAGCGAAAATTAACTTTAAAAATTTTTCCATTCCCAGCCAGGATCTACCGAATGTGTTTAAGTCAAGGAGAAAGAAGTGTTACCTTCGCTATTCGAGCTTTGGTCGCGACCTTAGTGTCCAATAGTCGCGACTCCTCGCCTCTGGAACTTTCAGTCGCGACCTGTCGCCTCTAGAGTTGTTAGTCGCGACCTACTCTGCTTCTCGTCGCGACCGGACGTCTCTGGAGTTTGTAATCGCGACCTCGTCAGCTTCAAGTCGCGACCTGTCTCCTCTTTTCAGATTTCTGACGTTCAGATGCCCGTATGGTCCCGATCTCAATGTCAATAGGTCGCGACCTTGCTTCGTGTCTGGTCGATCGTAAGAAGTCGACAGCTCATGTCGGCTTCCTCTACCGGTATCCACACGAACAGTGTTCCAATCGCGAACGACGTGCTAGCGCCTCTTGTCCCTCTAGGGCTTTTTAGAGATTCCGTCCTCACCGTCTCTATTTCGGCAGTTTCTTATCTGCAAACCTTTTGCACTCTCCCTGCCCCTTTTCTCACGTCTGAATGTGTGTGTAGAGATGTGTAGAACCCTAGCTCCTAATGTCAAATATATAGGATGCTATCGGGCTTCTAATTGGGCCGGGCTTCAAAATTAATCTTATATTAATTCTGAATTAATACAATATCATATATTGCATAATTTAATAAGAAACTAATTAAATAAATATGGTTTATATTAAATCCGTCCCATAGATTTAATTCACCTATTTATTTAATTTAAAATAAAGATAAGACAAAATTATATTTGATTTATTCTCATAAATCATTTGAGATATCTTATCAATTTGAATTTCAAATTCAAATAGATCATATCCATTTAAATTCAAATTCAAAAGTGATAGAAATTTAATTTATCCTTATAAATTAAATCTTACAAATATCTCTTATATTATATATATAATATATATATACAAATTTATATATATAAAATATATATATCCACCCTAGATTATTCATTGAATCTAGACATCTCTTAGATTCAATGAATCTGGACATCATAGCTCATATTGGTCTGTTTTGTGTGCGACCCTGTAGGCCCATATGAAGTTGGCAGTGGCCCAGTTACTATACTGACCCACAAGTCGTAAGCGGTCTCTAGCAAGGCATTACAACTACCCAAAACATATGAGGATCGATAAACGATGTAACCTTTCATACAACCATATCACGTCCCTTTTATCACACGATATTTCGGTCAAGGATGAGGCATGGAGAACGTCATCCTCCTGTTCCTGACCGTTACTTTCTCGATCCCTGAGTAGTCTGAATATAGAAATGGAACTACCCTTCCATTCCAGTATGGCCATACATTTCTCAGACTCACTCATCGAGGGGCCCAGTAATATCTCTCTACGAATGTGAGGGACAAATTCCATCTTGACCATTCACATTCCTCCGCATGAAAAACCACTAAGCCCGAACATAGCCTTTATGATCACTCGGTCAAAAGTGACTTTTGACTAGGTCAAAGCTGAGCGTTCGTCATGTAGGAATCCATGATGATCTCAGGTCAAAGGGCATAGTGACATGGCTTGTATATGAGAGAAGCTTATGACTTAACTCATGCAGCTCTCTCATAGCGGGTCGGTCCAGCACCCTGTACTCTTACATGTGCCTATGACTTTGATTTATATCTCTATATATCTTCAAAGTCATACTGGTCTTATTTCATCTCTGCTCTCGCATAGATGACCGACCAGGGACATTTAGGATAAGATCATGAGTTATCCAAGGATGGTCATCACAGTAAACATGCAAATAATATGATAATATGATACAATGATTGGCCCCTAGGGCACAATTTCCAACATAAACCTCAACCTTAAGTCTTGACCTTAAACCTTAACCTTACATATACTCAATTGGAAGTATCTTAGGTCATTAGAATACCTCTTAAACTTAAAAACATTAATTTCCAAGAGTTGGGCTTACAGGTACTGTTCGCTGTCACTATTCACTAGGTAATTCCAGGTTACAGCCTGAACTTTGAAAATTCATAATCAAATCTAGAAAAATCATTTTGAGGTGATTCCAATTTATAATGAAAGATATTTCATTTAACTTTGATAGAAAAATATCAAAATGAGGTTTCCTTATCCAGATCAAATCAGTTTATTCGTTGAACTTTACTGTTCATTTGGTACATCTGGAAGTTCCAGTTTCTTTGCCCCATTTTCAAAAATTCATTTCTCCTTGTATACTTATCCAATTGAGTCTAATTACATATGGATTTAAAGCTCAGAATGTTTACTTTAATCTCATAAAATTTTGTGGAAAAACTTATTCATTTACTATATGAAATTAGCGCATGAACCTTACTACCTCTGAGTAGTCGTATTATCTTATTCCAGATTTTAACTCCCAACTTTGAAAAATCATAACAATTTGATTTCTTAACCAAATGAGGAATTCTTGGTTCCCAATTAAATATCTGGATCTTATATATGTTCATACCAAATTTCACATAAAAACTCACTGGATAAGCTGCTCAAACTATCGCTGGAAGTAGACTGACTCTCATCGGATCCAGTGCATGCATACAATATACATACCAATATATCATCACATAAATTAAAGGCATGCTTTCCAAGTCATACACCATTCATACATCCAACATTACCTCGTTCCTTGTGATGTTCCAGCACCTAGATCATGGTTATGGGGGGTGAGATTCGGGGGAATATCAGTAGCAAACAATACCAAATAATGCATGTATTAATGTAAAGACTTGTGCTTGCTTGTGAAAGTGTTATCATAGTGTGATGAGCATGCTTCCATGTATCATATGAAATACAATTGGCCAAAGTAATTATAACATAACAGAGCTTCAATCATCTACCATCTACACACAATTCAACCAAGCCATAGCACAATCAAGCATACATTACATACATACAAGTTTAGGGTAAGTCCACTACCTTGGATTTAAGCTTTCTTTCTTATGCTTGCACTTGCTTCCCAAGCTTTCCAATCATGAAGCTTTTTGGTCAATCATTTCCCAACACCTTCTTAGAGGTTTCAAGGTCCTAAACACATTCATATTCATTACATAATCCATTAGGACCATGAACTCAAACACTACTCAAGACTACCTCTCTTGAACCTTTAACTTGCTTTAACTAACATAACTTTCTTTAATCTTTGCCAATTAACTTGGCCTTTGAACCAATTGATGTCTAGACCTTACCCTACACAATTTCACCTGTTGAATCCATTTATGAACTCAAAATAACCAAATTCCAGCAAGAATACACTGTTATGTACAGATTTGGAAAAGCATACATAAATCTTCCAAAAATTCTCATTTTAATTCCAATGTTTCCCATACTTGTTCCTCCACTTTTCCCCCACACAAAATCTCATTTTAAGACCATTGGAAGTATCAAAATCATGAAATTCAAATCACTGTTCATGGAGTGAACAGTACCGAAAAGGAATTTTCAATATTATAACCTTTAATTCCAATGGTTTCCAAGGTTCAAAATCTTTCCAATCCTACACAAAATCATCATATAAACTCAATGGAAGCATTAAATTATTGAAATTCCATTTCCTTCTATCATGAACAGTGCATGAACAGTGCAAACCGACATGATAAAGTCAAGAACATCAACTTACTTCACAACCAAGCATGTAACTAGTTTGTTTAAGCTTGTCTTAACTATCTATGACTTAAAACTCATATTCCTTTCACATATACACAAAAATTCCAGCAGTATCTCCCCAAGATTTAAGCCTAAAAAACCACTTAAACTCAAGCACAAACCATAAGAATAAAGCCTAGAAGTAAGGGAGCAACTTACCTTACAAGCTTCTTCAAGATCCTTGCTTCTTCCTTGCTTGAGAAATATTTTCCAAGAGCTTCCTTCCCCTTTCTTGCTCATGGTTTTGTCTTGCAAATGAGGGGGTATTTATAGCAAAAATCATGGGCTATTTGAAGGCCAAGATCATATTGAGAACTATTTGATCTAATGGTTAAAGGTTTGATCTTGAAATGTCTTTTCTCTTCACACTTATGACCTTACCACCATGACATCACTAGCATGGCCTACTTGGTACACCTAATTCCCCTTTTTGGAGACATTTTAAAGTCCTTGTGAGTCCCACCATGTGCCAACCCTAATTCTTACTTTATTCTCTCTCTTTTTTTCTTTCTTTTCAAAAATCCATAAATTATTCATTATTGGGCTCGGGCTCCACGATAACTTTTGGGCCTTATTGGGCTGACCTAGGACGAAATATTGGGCCTCTTTTAGGTCCAATAGCTAATTTGCATAAATCCCAATGTACTTTTCTCATACCGATATCTATAAATTACCCTGATCTTAGTATAAATGCTAAACACCTCTTTTAATTGTTCTAACATTTTTAGAAATTCATTCTAATATAAAATGAATTCTCTACAAAATTTCATAATTTTATGAGACCCAGAAGTCCTGTTAAAAATTACATACGTTTCCTTTAACCCTTTATCGGTGTCCTTTTTCACCGTAAATTCCTTAATTAATTCTACAAGACTCCTTTTTGACTTCTGTCAACTCCATAAATTCTCATATTAATTATAATAATTTACTATCAATTTTCATCTGATATCCTTCCATTGTATAAAATGATCAAAATGCCCTCTATTTACTTCTAGGGCATCACAGTGGCATTTTTGTAATTTTGCACTTTGGCCCTTAGACTTTCTTCCTCTTCCAATTAATCATTTTATTTACATAAATATGGCCATATCTTTTCCTAAACATCTCATATATTTTATTCAATCTGTACATACAACTTAGTACAGAAATTAGGGATGTTACAGAAGCTTAGGAGAATCCAAGTCTTAATATGGTTGGCAGGACATAATAGATTTCTTATAGCTGAAAGGAGAAGTAAGATAATGGCTGGCAGTCCTTTATGCCATAAATGTAATATGAAATTTTAGTCACACATGCATTGGTTAAGAGATTGTGGAAATGCATTAAAGCTGTGGAAGCAGTTGGGAGAAAGAAACCAAAACTCAAAATTATATATGTTGCATCAAAAAGTAATGGTTTGGATGGTATTTAAATAGGAGGTATGGGTAAAAGTAACATAATTTGGGATTGCTTACTAGATGCTATGGAATTGAAGGAATAAAAGCTTGTTTGAGGAAGGTTATTGCATGCCAACTGATAGTGGGTTAATAGTAGAAATATATATACATAAGTGATGAGTATTTTTATTGATATATGTAGGTGTGGTAAGAGAAGGTAGGAGAGAAATATAGGTTGGGAATCATTGATGGTGGGCTGGGTGAAATTAGACATGGATAATGCTTCAAAAGGTCATAAAGGATTGGCTGGCTTTGATGGATTGATCAGAGGATGTGATGGGAGATGGATTAGAGGCTTCTCGAGGAAGTTAGGCTCAAGATTAGCTATGAAAGTTAAAATTTGGGATGTTATGACAGGTTTTCAAATGGCTAAATAAGTTGGTATTAGTCATTAATTGTTGAAAGTAATTCTATGGGTGTAGTAAATATTTTACTCATATTAAGACATGAGTCTAATTGTGTATCTAGCTTGTGGAAAATTGTAAAAATATAGCTAGATAACATACAATATAACTATCAAGCTTTAAGATATATGAAATGACTGAATAGCTATGCAAGTAACAACTTTCCCTTAACAAATGATAAGAACAATTTAGCAAAAACATAAGTTATTTGTGATGTGTATTGATGTGACTTGCATATGAATGGCAAAAACACCTTAATGAATACTAACTTTTGCTTAACGAATAATAAGAACATCTTAAAAAGTGACAAATTATGTGTACTTCTACATTGACAAGTTTTAAATAGAGAATAGTGGTAACTCGCTCAAATGGTATCACTACTACACAAAATAGTTGACATGTCACTTTATTATGTCAATTAAACAAAAATTAGTTGGAATTAAAATAGTTATATCTTGTAGTTACTATTGAACACTTTTTAATTTTTTGCCCTCTAGAGAACACAATATTGGTTTGATTCCTTGGGTAGATAGCCAAATATTGAAACCAAAACCATCTTTAAAATGTAAGTTTAAGTATGAAAAGTTTTTGTAGTGAAATTAAATATTATAATATCTAACTTTTTGTGCATTTGAATATTTGACGATATGGCACTTATAGATATCTTTTATGGGCGGAACGATGAAATCCAAAAGAAAGGGGAATCTAAAATGGATCTATCCATTTGAACTAAAGATTTCCTTATCTATTTATACTTTAAATATATTTTTGTTCACTTTCAACATGGGATTTTTTATTTTTAGTATTGTCAATACAAGAAAGTAGAGAAGAACTAAAATGGATCTGGTGTGCGGACAAAGCATGAAATCTATCTCGTACAGAAGAACTAAAGCAACCTAACATGGGAACCATGATGATGAATATCGTGCACCAAACATCTTGACTAATATAGGGCGTCATGTGGTGGAGCTTGCTACCAATGCACCTACAGTCACAAGTGAGAATAACAGCTTGACCACTCATGACAAGGCACCCCATGAAGTCAAGACCCAAACTGTACCTCGTAGATGTTTCCCATGCAAAAGATATACCAAAGAAACTTCACGATTATGAAGTCAACTTGCCCACGATTATGAAGTCGAAGGTACATCATTCCAACACAATTTATTTCCTATGACAATTTCTCATTATCACATGAGGCTTTCTTAGTGGCCATCACTACAACGGACGAGCCAAAAACTTTTGTAAAAATTGTGAAACATGAATGTTGGTGAAAGGCCATGAAGGAGGAAATTATTGCCCTACAACGAAATGGCACTTGGACGTTTGACAAGTTGCCAAAAGGGAAGAAAGCCATGACTCAAAATAGGTCTTCAAGCAGAAGTTTAAGGCAAGCAGATCCCTCAATTGAAACAAAGCTTGGCTTGTTACAAAAGGGTTCATAAAGCTGGAAGGTATTGACTACCATGAGACCTTCACACTTGTGGAAAAACTTGTTACAACTAGAAAACTACTTGCTATAGCAGCCAAGTGAAGATGGGAGATGCAACAACTTGATGTAAACAACGCCTTTCTATAAGGGCAATAAGAAGAAGAGGTTTACATAAAAATTCCACAGGGATTTGCTAAGAAAGGAGACACACGAGTATTCCATCTAAGAAAGTCAGTATATGGCCTCAAGCAAGCACCAAGAAACTAGTACCACAAGTTTACCAATGTCTTGTTGTAGGGGTTTCTAACAATCATAAGCCATCCACTCATTACTTATCTATAGAACCAGGGAGTCATTCATCACAAAGTTGATATATGTCGACGACATCATAATAATAGGAGATAATGCTAGGAAGATAGCACAAGTCAAAAATTACTTGCACAAGAAATTTAGGATCAAAGACCTTAGTCCACTGAAATACTTCCTAGGCATCGAAGTAGAAAAAGTCGACATTGGCATCATACTAAGTCAAAGTAAGTATGTTTTGGACATATTGAAGGATGTGAGAATGAAGGATTGTAGACTAAGCTTTACTCCAATAGAAGAAAAGTGCAACTTAGAGTCACCTAAAGGCAATGATGAAGTTGATAAAAGGAGACATAGAAGGTTAGTCAGAAGGTTACTATACCTTATTGTAACAAGATCAGACTTAGCGTATCCATGAACCTCCTAAGCCCATACTCTAGTAGATCGACTCGAATACATATGGATGCAGTTGAAAGAGTCTTATGCTACTCTAAACGCATGCCCAGAAAAGGCATCCTTTTTAGAAATATAGTGTGTGTGAGCTAATAGCATTTTGTGATGTTGATTAGGGCCATTGCAAGTCAACATGACGATCATGCATAGGATATCACATCATGTTAGGTGGATCACCTGTGTCATGTAGAACAAAAAAGCAAAAAGTCGTGGCTAGGTCCTCGATTGAAGTAAAGTATAGGGTTATGGCAAGCACTATAAGTGAATTAGTTTGGTTGCGATGGTTATTGCTTGAACTCAGTGAGAAACATTTGAAAGCCACCACACTGTTTTATGACAACTAAGCTGCACTACATATCGCTGCAGACTCTGTCTTCTATGAGTGCACGAATCTTGTTGAAATAGACTGCTATTTTGTTTGAGAATAAGTTCAAATAAGGAAGTGAAACCCACCAAGGCACAACTCGCCTATGTCCTTATAAAGTAGCTTGGCCCAAACAAGTTTAAGATAATTACTAGCAAGTTGGGCATAGTCAACCTCCATACACCAACTTGAGAGGGAGTGTGGAAAATATAATGTTATTAAGATGTTGCAAATTAGATACATTGTTGAGATAATATATTTCACATAATAATGTATTATCTATAAATATCTTGTATATTCAAATATAGTGAGATACGATATAGGATAGAGATTTATGGCTTTAGTTATGCTTGCCATTGTATTATAAATGTACATACATACAGATAATAAAGTACGTCGTTTTCTCCTTCATTCGTGAATCTATTAACCCTTTAGTCTCTTCCTCTTATTCCCACCATGCTTGATATGTGGCAAATGAATTCAATTTGTTTCTTTGTTATTATTTTGTCTATATGTTATTTTCATCTCTTTTAATTTTTCACATTCCTCCTTTGAATCAGTTTCGTGTAAGGTTTTTAAAATCTCCACAGGCATTCAGGTTCATTCGTAGGCCATATGAGATTTTAAAGTATCTACAGTATACCAATCAAATTGTTAAGGTTTTTTTAAAAGATAACTTTAACCCTTTGTTTTAAATTAAATAAAATAAAACATTTATGTTTTTATGAAAAATAAAATAATAAATAAAAATATTTGAAAATGGTTTTAAACCATGTGAGGTTTTTAAAACTTTGCAAGCACAAGTGATGAATTTCCTTGTGAGATTTTCATCTTATCCATGGAACTTTAATCTAATTTTTTTTTCTCAAATAAGGAAATAAGATAATTTTATGAATTAAAAATATAAATCAATAAGAATTTTTTTTTAAATAAATTGAATAAACGTTTCCTTAAAATATACCAACCAAGGGACACATTTTTACACCTATAAGACTTTAATCCCCTCTAAAGGATATATAGGCCCTAGGTTCTCTCCCTTAGTCAAGTCTAACTTTATAAATAAAGAAACTTTTCTTTTTGTTTAACTTATTTTAAGATAATTAAAATTTATTTAAAGGCCATATTAATTTTGAGTAGTCGATTTAGGGTAACAATTCTCATCAATTGGTGCTATGAGGTTCCTAACACCTTCCCCACACACAATTGACTCCCAAACCCTATTCGATTTCATTAGACCACATCACTACAAAAAGGTTTCCAAAATTATCCTTATAAAATTTTGGTGGCAACTCCAAATTTTTGGGAACTTGAGATTCGAGCGCAACACTCAGCTATGTCATCAATTATTATGAGTTTGTTGATTGTCTAAAGCCCCCTTGTATTCTTGATTTTACAGCAAAAAGGGAGGAAGAAGATGTGATCTCCTTAAGAAACTTATTGTGCGTGTTTTCAGCATTGTTGAGCGTATGTTCTTCAAGGGGTTTTTCCGCAAATCATATAAGGAATTAAGGGGGTGAGAGTTGGCCAAGAGATGGGAGTTACCTAAGGATTAGCTTGGTAGGAGAGTGCACATATTTCAAGCATCACGAGCAAGGTTCAAGTGTAAAATGATTGAAAAGATATGAGTTCAGGCATATAATTTGATAAATTTAAAAAAATAATAAATTAAAATAAAAATTTAAAAATAAAAAGTAATTAATATGTTATTAGAAAAAAATTTGTAAGTACTAAAAACCATTTAATTAGATGTATTTAATAAATAAAAAATATACGTAAATATAAAATTAAAAAAATAATATTAAGTTATTATTTTCAAAAATTCATGTATTCAAATAACAAAAGTGTGAAATAATAATAATTAATATGTATATTATGTATATTATATATATTATGTATAATATATTATATTCCAACACACACAAAGAGACTGTGAAGATAGGCTAAAAAGACAAACAAACAAGTGAACATGTGACGCATCTCTAGTAGTTACTTTGAGTCGCTTTTAGTGTACCATATATTTTGAGTCAAAAGCTCATTAAAGTTGTTAGGAAATAAGCCAGTCCACCTATGGTGGATTATGCCTAGGTCCATAAGGAGCAAATGTGGGGGGGAATTTTTTATTTTGGGAGAAAAATGAGGAAGTAGGAAGATATGTGATCAACCCACTCCTCCCACAATGCAATTTTTTAGGACGTAAGGTAGGCAGTACAGAGAGGTTTTTTTATCATTCTTTTAGGCTACAGTTTTGGACCCTCTCGTATGTGCATTGTGACTGCTTTCCTCTGCTCCTCGCCTCTCTGCGTCTAGCTCTCTATTTTGCTTCCTTGGTGTTATTTGTTGTGAAAATGTACCCGAGTCAATACAAGGTGCTCCGGTTTCATGTGGGTATCTCGTTGAACCAGAGAAGATCCAATGTATGCCTGAAAACTTATATTGGTACTAAAGCATTGTTTTTTACTTCCACTGATATTTTGTGATATATTCAATTTTTTGGTAGCATGCTGTTTATTGCCTTTATTAATGTTTAATGCATTTATTTTATGCTAAGATACATAGAGCATGCATTTAAACCATAAACAGACGTAAACTCACCATAAACTATATCGAAGCTTCTTTGTTTCAAAATTGGGTCACTAGAAATATGCTTTTTAGGCTATAAAATTAGTCTCATTGTGTAGAGTACAAAAAAATGAAGAAAATGACACCAAGAATGTTGAAATCGAACATCAGACGGAGAAGATATGACCAAAAAATAAGTCAGGTCCGACGGACCTGACCCGTTTTCCAGTCAAGTCTATGCGACCTGGCTGAAGGTTAGTGATGATCAAAATGGTGCATTTTGATTATCCCCAAAACTGCGTCATTTTGAGATGACTGGAAAAAAAATAGAGGAGGAGAATGTATTTTTGCAGATTGGGCTAAGTCCAACCTAGTACAACAAAAAAAATCTGTTGTGCTGTCTACAACCCAGTTTAAAAAAATAAATGAAATTATGGGCTGCAACTAGGCTAACCTATTTTTAAAAAAAATATTTGGGCCATAAGGGTATGGGTCGGGTCGAATCAGTGGATCCAACCCGAATCCACAAGTAATTAAAAAAATAAAAAAAAATATTTATTATTTATGTTTTAAAAAAAGGAAAAAATCTTGTGGCTGACACGTGGCAGTGACCACATGGCAGCACCAGACTGGCGTGCGTAATGCACGCGTCAGTAGCTGAGTATAGTTTTTGTTCAGTTTTTTTAATTTTTTTTTAATTTTTTCTTGCGCGTAAGGGAGCGTGGAACGTCCAATTGAGGTGCACCTAAAATGGAGATCATTGTTTTGATATAGAATTTGCCTAATTTTTGGGGCAACTCTGGACCTATTTACAAATATTCAATGTATTTTCTTATATTTTTTAGTGTTTAAAAATTCCAGAAAATTATGATAATTAATATTTTTTATTATTTAAGTAAACATGACTTCATCTAGGATTGAATCCTTGGATATAACTTATATGATGACATCTTATACCTAGTTGATGTTAATAACCCAGAGGAGAACCTTCAAGAGGGCCCCAAGGGGAATCTGAAGAGGATCCAGAACTAGAACTTGATAAACTTTTTGAAGAAGACCCATAGGAGTTAATGGAGGAAGTTTCACAAGAGGAACCTAAAGTAATATATGTTCAGGACCAAGGTCAAAAGCTTTATTCCCCATTCAACCTCTTCCTGAGTAACCTTTCATAGTTTCTTCAGACTCAAACTCCAAGTTCGTGCCTACTCTTCACGATGAATCTCCAGTTAAGGATGAAGAGGAAGCGAACCAACTTCTTACCCCTGTTTTGGCTATGAGTATAGCTGAAAGAGATGCAGCCAAACTAATAAATATAAAAGGCATTAATGGCATGATTGGCGAATACATTGGATTCATGACAGACAAGGAGAATATTGAATTCAACCTAAAAGTCATAATGGAGTATATAAGAGCAACTAGGGTTAAAGGCAAGCCCAAGGAAAATCCCATAAGGAAAATATATTAGCTTAAAACAATAGAATTTGTATCTAACCTTCACAAGTTGCCTCGTAAGCTTAAGAAACTAATAAAAGCGATATTCAAATACTGTAATACTCATATCAAATGATGTATTTTTGTATTTGATTTCTAATTCTTTGCTTTGTTAAGGACATATTTTATTACTCTTTCTTTGTAAAGAATTAACATTTATTACACGTCTTATATGCAAGAGAAACGTGTTTCATTTCATTTCTTTATCGTAGTTATGATGCATGGATAATTTTTTTAAGTGGGAGTCTTTTAGATAATGAGTCTTCTAAAAACAAAATTTGATGAGAATAGTGCTTATATTAAGTTTAATAGAAAGTGATAGCGTTGCTAGTACCTATATGATGGGAGGTATAAACGTATTCTCCTGATCATGAGTCTAGTGATGTTATTATTTTCTGATAAAAAATAATAAAAGTACATGACATTGTATACTTTACATGTGCTATATATATAAATTCACTTAAATATTCTATGGTTCAATAAATTAATGTGGGATAAGTTTGTCACATAACCGATATTGAATAATGGCATCAAAGAACATTATTGCTAAATTAAAAAAAGGGAAAACTCAACGGGGACAACTGGGATATTTGGCACCAAAAAGTCCAATATATTCTAGAAGAACAGGATGCAATTGAGCCATTAATAATGGCAATGGTAGAACCTAAGGCTAGAAATATAGTCTAGCATAGGAGAGACTATGAGGCATACTTGTAACATCCCTAATTTCTGTACTAAGTTGTATGTACAGATTGAATAAAATATATGAGATGTTTAGGAAAAGATGTGGCCATATTTATGTAAAGAAAAGGATTAATTGGAAGAGGAAGAAAGTCTAAGAGCCAAAGTGCAAAATTACGAAAATGCCACTGTGATGCCCTAAGAAACCAGAAGTAAATGGAGGGCATTTTGGTCATTCACACAATGGATGGATATCATAGAAAATTTGATAGTAAATTACTATAATTAATATGAGAATTTATGGAGTTGACAGAAGTCAAAAAGGAGTCCTGTAGAATTAATTATGGAATTTACGGTGAAAAAGGACACCGATAAAGGGTTAAAGGAAACATATGTAATTTTTAACAGGACTTATGGGTCTCAAAAAATTATGAAACTTTGTAGAGAATTTATTTTATATTAGAATGAATTTCTAAAAATGTTAGAATAATTAAAGGAGGCGTTTAGCATTTATTCTGAGATCAAGATAATTTAAGGATATCGGTATAAGGAAAGTACATTGGGATTTGTGCCAATTAGCTATTGGACCTAAAAGAGGCCCAACATTTCATCCTAGGCCAGCCCAATAAGGCCCAAAAGTTATCTTGGAGCCCAAGTCCAATAATGAATAATTTGTGGATTTTTGAAAAGAAAGAAAAAGAGAATAAAGTAAGAATTAGGTGTTGCACATGGTGGGACCCACAAGGACTTCAAAATGGCACCCAAAAAGAGGAAGGGTTAGGTGTACCAAGGGAGGCCATGCTAGTGATGTCATGGTGGTAAGGTCTTGAGTGAAAAGTGAAAAGACATTGCAAGATCAAACCTTTAACCATTAGATCAAATAGTTTCCAAAGTGATCTTAGCCTTCAAATGGCACATGACTTTTGCTATAAATACCCCCCATTTCCATTCATTCTTCACACCCAAGAGCTCCTTTAGAAAGAGAAGTGAGTTCTAGAGAAAGAATGTGGAAGAAAGCAAGGAAGGAAGCAAGGAAGAAGCAAGGGTCTTGAAAGGGCAAGTAAGGTGAGTTAATGCTCTTCACTTTACCATTTCGGTTTGCACTGTTCATGCACTGTTCATGATACAAGAAAATGGAATTTCAATGATTTAATGCTTCCATTGAGTTTATATGATGATTTTGTGTAGGATTGGAAAGGTTTTAAACCTTGGAAACCATTGGAATTAAAGGTTATAATGTTGAAAATTCCTCACGGGGGTACTGTTCACTCGCGTGAATAGTAATTTGAATTTCATAATTTTGATGCTTCCAATGGTCTTAAAATGAGATTTTGTGTGGGGGTAAAGTGGAGGAACAAGTATGGGAAGCATTGGAACCAAAATGAGAATTTTTGAAAAAAGGGAGCTTATTGAAACTGGACTTGGATTTTGTTTGGAATGGAGTTATAATTTGGTAATTATCTTGTAATGCCTAGGTTTTGACATTTGTGGCAAGGAAAGACCATTACAAGAAGGAAAGGAACAAGGATCTACAAGAGGTAGCAAGAATATCTAACTATAAACTTATGTGCTTTGATTGTTTTGCTTACTTGTTATGCATGAAGGTTTGGTTGAGCATGGAATGTTGTGTGATGATGATGATGATGTGATATGAGTATGTGATACTCCTTGCAATATATGTCATGACAATATGCATATTAGAATTGCTTATGTATAAGCATGAATTAGCTCCCATTGCATGATAACATGTTAGGCATTCAATCAAACATGCATAACCTTATAGTTTATATTACTTGCTATTGGGATTTCCATGAAATCTCATTCCTTCCATATAATTAAACATGCTCTAGGTGCTGGATCTTCTCAAGGCAAGAGGGTAAATGTTGATGGATGACTGTACATAATTTAAAGAGTGTGCACTTTAAATACAAGATGATGTTTTGGTTTGTATGATGCATGCTACTCATAAATCCAATCTGAGGTAGTGTACTTCCATCGGTATTTTGATTGACTTATATGATGAGTTTTCATATGAAATTTGGCATGAACATATCTAAGATCTATATCTTTAAATGGACACCAAGAACGCCTCATTTGGTTAAGCACTCGAATTGTTATGATTTTTCAAAGTTAGGAGTTGAAATCTGGAATAAGGTAAAACGACTACTCAGAGGCAGTGAGGTTCATGCGCTAATTTCATATAGTAAACGAATGAGTTTTTTCTCTAAATTTTGAGAGATTAAAGTATACATATGGATATTTAAATTCATATGTAATTCAACTCAATTTGATAAGTATACAAGGAGAAATGAATTTTTGAAAATGGGGCAAAGAAACTGGAATTTCCAGATTTACCAAATGAACAGTAAAGTTCAACGAATAAACTGATTTGATCTGGACAAGAAGATCTCATTTTAATATTTTTATCTCAAATTTAAATGAAAGAGCTTTCATTAGAAATTGGAATCACCTTAAAATGATTTTTCTAGATTTAGTTATGAATTTCCAAAGTTCAGGTTGTAATCTGGAATTACCCAGTGAATAGTGGCAGTGAACAGTAACCGTAAGCCCAACACTTGGAAATTCATGTTTTTGAGGTTAAGAGGTATTTCAATGTTCTAAAATAGTTCCAATTGAGTAAGGTTAAAGTTCAAAATTAAGGTCAAGGTTTTAAGGTTAAGACTTAAAGATATTTGTTAGAAAATACCGTTGTGCTGGTAGACTATACAAAGTACTGTGTACGTAGGTGCTGTCTAAGGAGGCTGGAAGTGAGTGGACCTAGCCGGTTTATCCAGTCTTTTCTGGGTACTTGTGTAGAATGGTAGTTCTCATGGGGAATTACCGAATCAGTACAGTTATTTTCTACCAGGATTTTCGGCAAGAGAAATATAATCCACTTCAAGAGAGCTATAGCAAGAGTACTTTGAGAGATATAAAGGAGGATGTTTCAATACTTGTCCTGTAAAAGGAAGAATAACATTACAAGAATCATACTAGTGAGCTCTATAGCTGATGAATTGATGTGTGAGTTTGAGACAAACATAACTACACAAGCTATGTGGATAGCCCTAAAGGATAAGTTTGGCGGAGTTTCCACTACTAAGCTTAGAAGGTTGATGATTAAATTGGATACCTATAAGCTAAATTCAAATAATCCTATGAGGTAACATCTGAGAGAAATGTCCAACATGATTCGAGAATTGAAAGAAGGCATGCTGGGGGTAATCCTTAACATAGATATGTCATTATGCAAAAGCTGTCTAGCTAGTAAGGCTACTAGAAAACTATTCAGTAAGGAAACACGAGCCAAAAATCTATTACAATTAATCCATTCTAATATTTGTTGTCCAATGTGTATGAGGGCGAGACACGGAGCTTGGTATTTTATTACCTTTATTGATAATTTTTCACGATATGGTCATGTCTATTTGATCTCACATAAGTCTGAGGCACTAGAGTGCTTTAGACAATACATAAATGAAGTAGAGAATCAAATGGACAATAAAATTAAGGCATTACGCACTGATCAAGGTTATGAATACCTTTCAGATCAATTCAAATAGCTCTGTGAAAAAAATGGATTATTAGGCAACTAACTATCTTTGGCGCACCTCAACAGAATGGGGTTACCGAAAGAAGAAATAGAACTCTTCTAGACATGGTTAGGTCTATGATGACTCAGGCAAACCTTCCAATTTCACATTAAAGTGATGCTTTATTGACGACAACCTTCATACTTAATCGTGTGCCCTCAAAGTCAGTCTCTTCTACACCCTACGAGTTATAGACTAAATGCCAGCTAGATCTAAGCATCCTTAGACCTTGGGGCTCGGTGACCTATATCTATGACAATTCTCATAGACATGGGAAACTGGGTCATAGAGGGAAGAAATATATTTTCATAAGGTACTCTGAAGCCTCAAAAGGATATGTATTCATAAGTGAAATTGAAGATGGGACAGTGATTGGAACATAATCAAAAAATATTGTATTCATTGAGATAAAATTTCCCAATAGGGGAGATATTGATCACACTGTATCTCTTTATGAGACTTAGGAATAGGACAGTGCTGAACAAATTGACATACCAGAATCCTCTAGGTATGTCAATCTAAGTAGGAGCCAAGAACGGTCAACATAAAGACTGAGACAAATGAGAAAAGATAAGCAAGTTGCTTCGATCAGAAGTAGTAATAGGGAAAGTGTTCCAAAGAAACAATCCAAATAGAAGGCGGAGCACTCTTAGTTACTCCAGATGGGGATGATGAACCTTACACTATTCATGAAGCCTTGCAGGCCTGCCAAAAAGGAATAAAAGAAAGCAATGAAAGAGGAAATAGACTCAATGATGAAATACCAAGTTTGGGAGTTGGTTGATATGACAAAAGGGCGTAAAGCCATTGGGAACAAGTGGGTTCTCAAAATCAAGAGAAAGGTGGATGGATCAATTGATAAATTCAAAGCCCGATTGGTTGCAAAGGGATATACATAACAGGAAGGTATAGTTTATGAGGATATTTTTTCACCTGTTGTACACTTCAATTCGATAAGACTTATTCTAGCAATAGTAAACAATTTAAACTAAGAATTACATCATATGGATATAGAAACTGTATTCTTGAATGGTGATCTGGATAAAGAAATCTATATGGAACAACCAATAGGTTTTATTGGAAAAGGGTTTGAACACAAGAACTATAAACTTAAAAGATCTATTTATGGATTAAAACAGTCATCTAGACAGTGGTACTTGAGGTTTCACAAGGCAATAACCTCATATCACTTCTAAATAATAGAGGAAGACAAATGCGTCTACGTTAAGCGGTTTGAGGGTAACTTAGTAATATTATCCTTATATGTAGATGACATAATCTTGCTGAAAATAGTCTTGACTCAGTGATAGCTATTAAAGAATGGTTTTCATCAAATTTTGAGATGAAAGACATAGGTGAAGCAGAATGCATACTTGGAGTCAAAATTCAAAGGAATCACTCCAAGAGAATCCTAACTCTTTCATAAGAGAATTATATCAAGAAGATACTTAAACGATTCAATATGAGTGACTGCAATCCCATGGATATCCCTATAGCCACTGAAGTAGCCTTGAGTTCTGACATGTATCCCAAAACTGAATTAGACAAAAAGCAAATAGAAAGAGTTCCATATGCCAGTGCCATTGGTAGCCTGGTGTATGCGATGATGTGTACGAGACCAGATATTTGTTATGCCATGGGGCTAGTTAGTAGATTCCAGTCCAACCCTAGTAATAAACACTAGAAAGTAGTGAAGAGGATCTTGAGATACTTAAAGGGCATAACTGACTATGCGTTGTGTTACTAAGGAAGCGATCTGTGCCTAGTCGGATATTCTGATGCTGATATAAATGGTGATGAAGAAAAACAAAGATCGACTTCAGGATACACCTTCTTGCTTAACAACGGCGCCATATATTGGAGTAACAAGAAGCAAACATTTATTACCTTACACTCTATAGAAGCTGAGTTTGTGGTATGTACTGTAGTAGCGCAAGAGGCTATTTTACTGCAGAGATTTATTGAACACCTAGGATTTAGGAACTAGAGTACCAATCTAGTGTTATACACTGTAACAATACTACCAAAGACCATAAGTATCACAACAAGACTAAACACATTGATATCAAGTATAACTTTATGAGGGATTATATAGAACAAAAAATTATAACTGTATAATAAATTTCAACCAAATGTATGGTTGTAGACCCCCTGATTAAGACAATCAGTAAAGAAATATTTGAGAAACATGTAAAAGCCAATTACATGCGTAAAATGTAAACTTTATACTGTATATAATATTTTATTTTCATTAATGATATCATGTCATTTATTATTACTTATATGTCTGGGTAAAAGTATACAATGTCTTGTATGTCATACAAGTTGAAAAGGTTAGCTCTCTTACACGAGCAACTGCCTTTGATGCTAGAGAAGCGTTCAAATATGAGACATGTGTTCACTAGTAAAGCAATAAGATTGCTGATATGGTAGAGAAGAAATACAATAAATGTCACCTTGGCTTAAAAAGTGCAGTAAGTCAAGATAAGATCCGTGAGTATGGATATAGATCAAACTATGGGTACCCACATCTATAAAAGTTGTTGCTAGATAACAAATTCTTCAAAATTGACGTCATATTATGTGAATAGAATTGAAGAGTTTGGGTTAGATACGATGAGTGTCTAGACTTAAGTTTGTACGATGTGATTTATAGAAGCAAAATGACGTACTCTTATAGGATAAGAGGAACACCTAACATGTGATTCATACCACATGTGTTAAAGAACTGCAAATAGAAAGCAAGAAAGCAAGTGAATCAATCCCTGCTTCATTGTTATGTGAGTTCCAAAAAGGTATCATCCTTTCATTATTGTCCTTTGCCTTTGACAATATTATGGGGGTATGTTTCAGCGATTGCTACTTTAGTATATGTCTTATAGTCAAATTATATATGAACCAAAGTATTATGCTAGGAAAGTGGTTGATTCATATCAAAATGATATATGGGCGAAAGAAAAATTGCCTAAGTATACACATCCATGCTAGTGTCTGTGACCAGTCTCTTGTGATGTTATTTTGTTTATAAGTATAGACACTATGCATAAGTGGAGGCTATCTGAGTTATATGCTGACTCAAGAGGGATTAGATTAGCCATAAGAAAAGTGTATATGGGTAAATCTAGGACATTTAAGGCACTATCATATATATTTTGTTCGAGCTACATTAAAGGGTTGTTTTGTGCTGGCTTCTGTAGAAGGGATTTCTAGTACAAATGCTCGAATAGAGACGTCATGCCTACTCTATCATGACAAAAGCACCTAGTATGAAATAAGGAAGAGAATAAGATTAGACCCACGTCATCTAATCCCCAAGTGTTGTAGGAGATGTTGGGAAATGGGTCAGTCCACCCATAGTGGATTAGGCCCAGGTCTATGAGGAGCAAATGTCGGGGGAACAATTTTAATTTTGGGAGAAAAATGAGGGAGTGGGAAGATATGTGATCAACCCACTCCTTCCACAATGCAAGTTTTTGGACATAAGGCAGGTAGTACAGAGAGGGTTTTTTATCATTCTCTCGCGTGTGCATTATAACTGCTCTCCTCTGCTCCTCTCCTCTCTGCGTCTGACACTCTGTTTTGCTTCCTTGGTGTTATTTTCTGTGAAAATATACCAGAGTCTATACAAGGTACTCTAGTTTCGTGCAGGTATCTTCGTGAACCAGAGAAGATCCAGGGTACACCTGAAATATGACAAAAGCAAACATTTTCCTAAACATAATAAAAGGATCAGAATCAACTTTCACAGTGGAAAAGCTACATTTAGGGCCTCACCTGTGAAGCCAAACACACCTTAATTAATTTATCGAAGGATTATGATAGTCTAAAGTCCAACTTCAAAAGGTTAACTTACCATTGATTAGATGTAATTGTCATTTTCAGTGTTATAATCAAAATCCTATGAAAACTAGTTAGTTTGCATTTTAAATTTCATATTAATTGAAGTCCAAAACCAAACCATTGCTTCTTGTTTTATTGTTATTATCTCTAACTCCTAAGGAATTCGACCTTTCCATACATTTTCATTTTCAAGGTTACTGATTCCCAAGACAATTCAAGAAAACCCAAAATATGACACATAAATTTTCAAACTCATCTACACTTTAAATTTATTTAGTTAAGCATGATTAGGGAATCTTAAAGTTCCAAAACAAGTCTCAATTATGCTTGGTATTAAACTTAATATATTTAAGTAACATGATAATTAATCAATTGATAATTACAATTTAGTACAACTTATTATATTAACAACTTAGTTACCCCAATAGTGGAACTCCAATCTTCCATCATTATATTGTTCTCAATATAGTTAAGTCACTGTTTCTATCACTTTCATTAGTTTATTTAGAAAGAACTTTCAATCAAATTCAATCCATTATAGTTTGTTAGTTGAGATGTAGTCCTAATAGTAGTTATATAACTTCTTGTGGGAATTAAATGAAGTCCTAAACAAGGGACTTAATTATCCAAAAGTCCCAATGACAACTAAGAAACTAACAATAACAAGTTCTCGTACAAACATTGACAAAGGTTATGATGTTTAGAACTTTTTGATAATTAAATCTCTTCCTTATAATCTCATAGTAGTTCCCCCTAACTTCTATATAAGTTCAACCTATAATACTCGAGACAATTATTACTGCGATTGTTAAACTTGCAAATTTAAAATACAATCAGTGTATAAGTATTTTCTATCCCATATGAATCTTTTCTAGTAAGGCTGCTTTTGCACTGTGCATGGACATGCATGGAAGCCACAAATAATCCCCCATTGCATCATGCTTACATGCAACTAATTAAAGAAAGTCGATTATTATCATTATGGAGAAAAAACAAAGAAGTCACTAACCATATCTTTAAACTATACTCTCATTGCCGGTTTTTTTATAAGATTCAAACTTCTAAATTGGTTCAGTTTGTTAGGATATACCTAGTATACCTTTAGTGGATTAGAGACCAAACCCAATACAAGTGGGGCTATTATATCAATAAATGGATATATGTGTTTAGAGAAGGAGTTTTCTTTTTATGATTTCAAAGTTCAAATCCATATAACTACCACATATGTGAAACGTGGATAAATGGTTGAGCAATTAGTTTTTCACAAGAGTGTGAGATACCTCTTGGATAACTCCCCTATTCTATTCTATCGGTAAGAACTCTCTTTCTGTCTTTAATGGTGTCATTTGTCTTGTAACATAATCAAAGTCCACATCGATGCTTTGGTTTCATGTGGATACTTTAATGAGTCAATCGAATTCAAGGTACGCTTGAAATCTTTCATAGTCCTTTTTATAAAATGCAATATTTATAATTGTTTAAACATTAAATGCACTTTTTTACTAGTCTTACCGCAAATTAATTTTATTCTCTTTCATTATCTTTTTCTTATACATTCTCTTTCATTTTTTGTTTTCACTATTTCTCTCTCTCAAACACTTACCTCTATAAATAAGGGCATATTTAGATAAAAATATATATATTATATATTTATTACTTTTAATTAATTTTAATAGATTTTTTAAACCATACAATTCGATTATTTAGATCTTGTAAAAAGTATTGGAGGTAATAGTAGCTACTTGATGAGTTATGCCACAAATAATACAAATATCTCAATATATTGGATCAAATTAAATGATTTATTAGTGGCTTCGAGCTTTAAATGTTTTGCATTGAAGAATGAAAATTGACTCAGAAGAAAAATGTGGAGAAGCATTATTACGCATATCTTGAAAACTTTGCTTGTAAGTTGGACAATGAAAGGTGAGAGAAGAGGGTATATATGAAGGGACTCGGCTTCCATACTCATCAAAATCTTATAGTAGTGAGACCTATACTATTTAAATACAGGTTCAACAGGTCAAATTCATAATTTTTAAATAAAAAAATTATTTTTAAAAAAACATACAGTTAAGAGATTATTTTTATTTTAAATTTTGTAGCTATATTAATTTTTTTAAAAGAACTACATTAAAAATAAATAAATATAGACCATCTAGATTAAATGTAGACAGTTCAGATTTAGTCTCTAACTAGATCCTGTATGAAGAGAGAAGCCAATTGAATAATACATGTGACTGAGATCATGTTGGTGATAGATTAGAAAGGAAGTAAGGGGTGGACACAGATGATGAAAATTAAAATTGACTGAAATTATTGATATCATTTTCCCAAAGATTTAATATATGCAAGCATGAGAAACAAAGAGTTTTTCAGTGAAACTGTGGTGAATGGAATCTGAAACAAAGGAAGTTATAAGGAAACATTTTAATATATTGTTATTATTTAAAATTTTTGAAATGTGTATAAAGAAATTGAAGGAATTAAAAAAATTTTAAAAAAACTATTCTATTGGGAAAACAACTGTTCTAGTTATACATTTAAATATTTAAAATATTTTTTAATAATAAAAGTATAAAATTTAATTATTACAATTTGATATATGTATTAAAATAATATATAAAATAAAATTATCATAATTCAAATTAATAATAAATTAGATAAGGTGTCACTCATTTTATTAAGTCTTATTTAAATTTATTAATTTCCCAAATCAGATACATTGGACGGAGGTAGCTGAATCAGATTTTGTACTTTTGAAGAGAAAATCTACATATTAAGAGTCAAAAATATAGTACAAGAACTAGTCATATAAATATCAATACACAATTTCATGACATAAATGAATGGCTTAGAAACAACCAACACTTGACAAATCTGTACCTTTCTTAATCTCCTACAGCACTATAGATATTTTTTGGTAGAGTCTAAGAAGAATTCCTTAGTCAATAGCTATACACTAATCCTTTTGAGGCATAAAGATCACTAAAATGAGTTTTGTTTCTCCTAACAAAATATTTTCTATATACACAACCTAATTTAAACTTAAGATATCATATTTAAGAGACTTAATTATCTACCAACTATACTGGGTTTTATTGTGCCAATAACACTATAATTACACACACTATTTTTCTTTAGATTTCTGACAATAATATTATTTTTTTATTCACAAAATTAAGAAAAATAAAATAAAATTCCTTGGAACGTACCATCAAGGTACATGATAAAGTTCTACTACTACTTGCAAGCTAAGACGTTTCATTTGACATAGACAATAATAGAGATATGAAGGGCCAAAGCAATTAAAGGGCTTTCAATGAATCTGCAAAAGCAAGCAGACTTTAGGTACCAAGAATTCTTCCCTCAAAAGCAAACAAAATGCATTCAATTCTCCTCATGTAAGATATAAATTATATATGGTTTATTTAGTATTTTTTTTAAGGGTTTTGTTACACTTTTACCCTCATTTTATGCATGCAACTATATTTTTGTGATAATATTTGATTTTACATTCTAGTCACGACCATAGAGATGTTTAGTCGCGACTATAATTCATAAAAGTTGCTAGTCGCGACCAGATAGTTATTAAGTCATGACTAGATACCTTAGACTTGCAATTTTGAACTGATTTTGAAAAGGAGTTAGCTAAGGTTCAATCAATCAAGGAGGGAGGGATTTGTAAGGGTAGATGATGTCATTTTATTGATTGTTTATTTATTTGCATATGTTTGTTTAGATGGTTCGTATAAAGAATCTTGAGGTTACCAAGAGGTCCCAATCCTAAGTGCCTACCAAGCCCACCAAGAAACAAACGGAGGCAATGTTCAACAAAAGATTATTTGTGTAAGAGAAGAAATTCCCATAAACTGACCAAGTGGCTTTGTACAACTTAGCCATAGATCAAGGCTTTAAGGAAATGATGAAAAAAATCTAGGGTTAATGTTAGTTTGATTAGGAAGTTTTATATAACATCTGCCTTGGAGGATTCATTGGGAATTACTTTCAGAAAGCAAGAATTTTCATTGATGATTTTGATATTAAGGGATTCTACAAATTGCTAACCATCTCTAAGTGTCAATTCTAGCACCTGAAGGTTAATTTGGATGAAGTCTCGTGGGATGCAGTTCTAACTATCTTAGGAGAAGAGGGAGTTGAATAGACTATAAGGGGTCAAACGAAGATATATCTAGAGTGTAAGTTTATGAATGATAAAGTAATAGTCTGGCTAAATTTTATGACTTATATTATGATGCCTCAAGCTCATATTTCTGATATAAATGAAGAGAGAGCCCTCCTGCTTTACCTTCTCATGACTAAATAGCCTGTTGATATTTCTCATGTTGTCTATAGCTCCATTAGTCATTGCATTTTATCTGCTATAACTCTTATAGTTTTCCTACACCTGATAACAGACCTATATCTAGTTAACAAGATTCCTTTCCTAAAAAATGACCTTTTTCTCTACCTTTTTATTACCAAGTGCTATAGTGTTTCAAAAGCTAACAAAAGGGTTAAAGAGATAAGGAGTGCTAAAAGGGGAAAGAGAGTTATTAAGGCCGATCTTGAAGTGGATAATGATTCTGAGGGAGTAGTCGAGGGTGACTCTGATCTGTGTAAGCAAGTTACAGCTCAATCTTATCAACTTATAGATGTCACTGCACAACAATGGGAGCAGAGAGCTATTGTGATAAATCAGGAATTTAGGAGTCAACAATTTGTGGATCCTTTGATCCTTTAGATAGCTAAATCCCTCAATGTAGCACTTCCCCCAAGATTTGAAGAGGCTTTCTTTAAGAGTAATATTCCTACCTCTGTTTTCTTTTAAGAGGAACCAGGTCAGATATTGGGTACACAAGTTACAAATGTTGGAGATGATGGGACTACAACTGGACTAAATGAAGAAGGAGATGGTGCTGATGTATTAGAGGAGCAAAGAGATGACCTGACTTGACAATTTTTTTTGTTTCTTTTTTTGTAATTTTTGTTTCTGGATAGATTGTACTTAAACTTTGATGTGAATGTCGGATATTGATTGGGCAATGTTTTCTTATCAAAATATTTTAATATATCCCTATTTTTATTGATCATATTATGAGTTGTTGTTCCTATTTATCTGCTGAATGTTGAAATTTTATATTCTTTTTGTTGGAGATTATGCCCTAGGGGCCAATCATTACCTTATGAACATTGTTGATTTATGAATTTTATCATATTATTTGCATATTTACTATGATGACAATCCTTGGATAACTCGTGATCTTATTCTAAATGTCCCTGGTCAGTCATCTATGCGGGAGCAGAGATGAAATAAGACCAGTATGACTTTGAAGATATATAGAGATATAAATCAAAGTCATAGACACATGTAAGAGTACAAGGTGCTAGACCGACCCGCTATGAGAGAGCTGCATGGGTTAAGTCATAAGCTTCTCTCATATACAAGCTATATCACTATGCCCTTTGACCTGAGATCATCATGGATTCCTACATGACGAACGCTCAGCTTTGACCTAGTCAAAAGTCACTTTTGACCGAGTGATCATAAAGGCTATGTTCGGGCTTAGTGATTTTTCATACGGAGGAATGTGAATGGTCAAGATGGAATTTGTCCCTCACATTCGTAAAGAGATATTACTGGGCCCCTCGATGAGTGAGTCTGAGAAATGTATGGTCATACTAGAATGGAAGAGTAGTTCTATTTTTATATTCAGACTACTCAGAGATCGAGAAAGTAACGGTCAGGAATAGGAGGATGACGTTCACCATGCCTTATCCATGACCGAAATATCGTGTGACAAAAGGGACGTGATATGGTTGTATGAAAGGTAACATCGTTCGTCGATCCTCATATATTTTGGGTAGTCGTAATGTCTTGCTAGAGGCCGCTTATGACTTGTGGGTTAGTATAGTAACTAGCCCACTGCCAACTTCATATGGGCCTACAGGGTCGCACACAAAATAGCCCAACTCAAGCTGTGATGTCCAGATTCATTGAATCTAAGAGATGTCTAGATTCAATGAATAGTCTAGGGTGGACTTATATATTTTATATATATATATATAAATTTGTATATATATTATATATGTAATATAAAAAATATTTGCAAGATTTAATTTATAAGAATAAATTAAATTTCTATCACTTTTGAATTTGAATTTAAATGGATATGATCTATTTGAATTTGAAATTCAAATTGATAAGATATCTCAAATTTGATTTATGAGAATAAATCAAATATATAATTCCGTCTTATCTTTATTTTAAATTAAATAAATAGGTGAATTAAATCTGTGAGATGGATTTAATAAAAACCGTATTTATTTAATTAGTTTCTTATCAAATTTGCAATATATGATATTGTATTAATTTCAGAATTAATATAAGATTAATTCTGAAGCCCGGCCCAATTAGAAGCCCGATGGCATCCTATATATTTGATATTAGGAGCTAGGGTTCTACACACAATACACAACACAACTCACAAGAGAAAAAGGGGCAGGAGAGTGCAAAAGGTTTGCAGATAAGAAACTGCCAGAATAGAGACGGTGATGACGGAATCTTAAGAAAACCCTAGAGGGACAAGAGGCGCTAGCACGTCGTTCGTGGTTGGAACGCTGTTCATGTGGATACCGGTAGAGGAAGACGATCTGAGCTGTCGACTTCTTGCGATCGAGAAAAGAAACCAGACACGAAGACAGGTCGCGACCTATTGACACTGAGGTCGAGACCATACGGGCATCTGAACGTCAGAAATCTGAAAAGAGGAGACTGGACTAAACTCCAGAGGCGACAGGTCACGACGTGAAGCTGAGTAGGTCGCGACTGAAAGTTCCAAAGGCGAGGAGTTGCGACTAGTGGATATGGAGGTCGCGACTAAAGCTTGAATACGAAGGTAACACTTCTTTCTCCTTGACTTAAACACATTCGGTAGATCCTGGCTGAGAATGGAAAAATTTTTAAAGTTAATTTCCGCTGCGTGTCTTTCAATTCCCTACACTTTTCCCCGTTGACAGTGAGGACACTGTCAAGTTTAAGTGTGGGGGAGAGGTCAATATGTTCATTTGTGACTTTCTATTTTTTTTGTTCCATTGCCAAAATGCCAAATTGTTTTTTTGAAGAATCAAATCTTTCATCACAAAATTTTTTGTCTTTGAACTATTAAGTGATGAATTGCTAAATATTGAATTTTTATTTTAACTGCTTTGATGCTTACCGATAAGGGTTTGAGTGTCAAAAATGTTTTGGGCTTTGAAAATTTTCGCTTGGTGGTTTCTATGTTTATTGGTCGCGACATAATGGTTGTTTGGTCAGGACTAAAGATGGATTTCTGAACTGATTGAACTCATTGTGTTCTTTGGTCGCAACTAGATGTACCTTTGGTCGCAACCAAATCCTTTGAAGTGTGGTTATGTGCTTGTTGTGATTAGTATTCACGACTAGATGAAATTTAAGTCCCGTAAAAGTTTACTCACTGTGAAACATTATTGCGACCTTAACTATTGTTGGTTTCGACTAGAATTCCTATTTTGAAGATATCCATCTTCCTTCTCTTTACTTTATGTAGTGTTGTATAGAAGGACTTTTTGAACTACCATAGTGCTTTTATAATAAAAGCATTGCCCTACTATTTTAACTGTTTTGCATCAATAGTTTTCTAAAAACTATTCTCATGCTTTAAATTTTGAAAATCTTAGAAATTGAAATGAAATCACCTAAGATTTTACTAGTAATCTTGGGATTCATACATGATCTTTAGTGGTTATTTTGATATTCTTATTCATCATTTTATAGGGTTTTCTATTGTGATAAATGTCTTAATGCTTAGTGAATAATGAACATTGTTTAACATTTTAGTGTATGAGCAATTTATATACAAACCCTTGTTGGAAGAATTCTAGATCTTAATTCCTATATTGAGTGATTATTCATTTGGTTTGCATTCTCTAGAACTTGTCTTAGCTTTGAATCAAAAATTTCTTGTGCATTTATGTTGTTGAATATGATAGAGAAATTCATTTCTATACCCTTTGGCTTAAACACAAGCCTTAAACTCTAACCCATTGTTCATCCCATTAAACCTTCATATCTTTCATTTTATCCATTGTTCATTGTTTGTTCGAGTGTCTATATTGTATAATAAATTAAGTCAATTTTATCCTTATATTTGAGGCCATATAATCTTCAAGGAATTTGTGGGAAGTATTGTATACACCCAAATTGTGATTAAAAGAAAAAGAAAGAGAAAGAGAAGAAAGAAAAAAATGAGAGTTGAATAAAGGTGTAACGATGTCAATAAGCTATAGTAAAAGAATAAAGTTGAAATAAGTACTTCTTGGTAATATAAGGTTAGGGTTTGAGCTTATTTAGATGAAATTTGACTTGCATTATCTTTAATCAAGGCACTCGAGTACACCCCATTTCCATTCCACTTAACCTTTCCATCATTTCAACCTTAAAAGCCCTCTTGATTTTTTGGATCAATGTTGTTTAATACATGAGATTTAGAGCTATTATAAGCCTATAGTAAGGTGTTTTCCACTTGAATTGGAGCGAAAGAACCCTAACAATGAGAGATTAGTGAGCAAAACACTTGTATCCTTATAGAAATCTATTGTACTCATGCATTTAAAGTTAATTGCACCAGATAGTTAATTACTTGGCATTGCTCATGTTATCATTCTTGCATTCCTAAAAAATGATTGATTAATTTTCTCAAAGAATCATTTTTGCTTATGTTGTTCTCCTTAGTTTTGCCAGCCTTTTCCTAGGTGTGATTCAATTCTTTGTCCAGGAGTACAAAGGTTCAAGTGTGAAAAAATTGATAAGATACAAATTATATATAGTTTCTTTGGCCTTTTCAAGGGTTTTGTAACACTTTTACCCTCATTTTATGCATACACTTATATATTTTCGTAATAATATTTGATTTTACATGGCCATGTGCTTATTTAAGGAAAAAATGATCAATTATTTCTTCCAAATTGCAAATGCCTTGATGGTTAATTTGCTTGACTTTCACAAGGATTTTGGTTTTGGTTTGCAGGCATTTGGAAGAGATTCAAAGACCCAAAGTCGAGCAGAGAAAGAATCACAAGATAAAGATGACAAAAAAAGAGAGGCAACTGATTGTGTTTCTTAGTCTCAACCTTAGTGCCAATTGGTCGCAACCTATATTCTTCTGAGAAACTTTTTGTGTTAACTGGTCGCGACAAAAAATATGGGTCTAGTTGTAGCCAAAAGAGCCAATTAGTGAAACTGTGTGTTTTTGCTTAGGTCACTTTATAATTAAGGTAAGGGGATTAGCAGCCACAAAGGGGAGGCGGAAAATTTGCCAGATTTAGTGAGAAGCAACCCCAAGCCATTCTCTCAACTCCTCTCATCAACCTTCAATCTAATCTTCCATTTTTCTTCATTTTCCACAAATTTCTCTATTTTTGTACTGATTAATTTATCTCTACCACCTTTCTCGTCATCTTTCCATCATATTTTTCTGCATATCTCATGGCACAAACTTTGGGTAGTGGTTACGACAGGTTGAAGCTATGAGAGGTTAGATCTTTTAGCCTCTTGGTGATAGACAATACATCTTGAGCTCATGGACTACAATGGGGAGTAATTCTATCTTAATCTGCATTTGTTCATATTTTGGGATTTTGTAATATGTATGAAGATTGAATATTGATTAATTATTTCTTAGATTAGATATTTTATTTAATTTGGATGATGTGATTACTGAATTTCATATGTATATATTTCAGTTTGATTTCTAGTTAGTTGGATGATGATAGGCGATTGTTAGTAATTAATTCAATTGATTAGAGTCTTTAGCTATCGATTGATAGTTAATTGAGAACTTTTGCATCATCTAATTAAATTTACATACTAAGTGATTTTTCAACAGTGCATTAAGAGGTTTTTAATTCAACTTTGATTAAAGTGGTTTCAAACTCATTAATGAAATGGACTCGATTGATTGATTGAGGTTTTATTTCATACTTAGTAATTTTATAACTCTTATTTCAAATTAAGAGCGATGATAGCTATGTTTTCATCATCAAGGTTCTTTTCTATCGTATTTCTCTCACAATCCAAACCATTCTCTCATTAATCAAAAATACCAAAAATATTTTCTTTTACTGCACTTTTATTTCTATTGCATCAATGTTTGATCAAACCCAAAAACCCATATTTTTACTCTGGTTTTGAATGTTATCGTTTACCAATTTGCTAAGATTCCAATAAAAAGGCTCATTGAGAAGAATGATAGGATTGTGCATTATACTACATTATTGAGTACAATCTTTATTTTGAAAGTCCGGATGGCGACAATCCCATGCGTTTCACACACTCAACTAGACGCAAACTATAAGAGGCATATGTATCAAACCCAATCACACATCAAGATCTCTCTCTCTCTCTCTCACACATATCTTCAACCTCTTCCCATTACTATATAACATAATGGAAGAGAAAAAAGGGTAAAAAAAGATTAAAATAATTAAGCCCACTAATTAATAGGTGACTTTCTAAAACAAAAAGGAAGAAGAAAGAATTATATCTAACAATTGGTTGAAAACAGAAATTCAATTAAGACTTCTTATTCTTAATTATATGAATATATAATAGATCCTTATGGGTTTTATAATCTTTTGAGCAACACAATATCCTACATTTTTTTTAAATCTTATTACTAGATATTATAGTAATTGACTAATTTATATCGATGCTTGATGACCAAGATGCTTTTCCCTAGGTGTCTTTTAAACTAGGTGGGATTCAAATATTGTTTACCTACTTTGTAGTCTAGCTAGTCTACCATTTGTCTTTAACTTTGGTAAACCAATTTATTGCACCAGAAATTCGTCATTATCTAAATATTGGTTAGCCTTAATTGAGAAAGTAAAGTAATCGTAAGCAAAATGAGAAAGAGCTTCAAGCTCATGCCATAGATTATCCATGGAGTAGTACTATTAAAAAAGTTACATACTCATAGTATAATTCACACTAGAAAGCTTTATACTAACTAGAGTCACTTAGAAACAAGCTATTTGCCAGCTGCTGCTATAATCTTAAGCTTGAGAATTGAACTAATCATATTGCCTTAACTTTCTCCTTATTTCAGACCCTTTTGTATATTTCTCTTTTTCCTTCTATCTAGCACATAACATCCTTAAGAAGCTTGTACCAGCGTGTGCTTTGACGTGGCGAAGGTGCGCCACTGGTAGCGGCGGTCCTTCCCTTATCGGAGCTGCCGCCACCACTATGATCTTCACAATCATGATGTTGCTTGACCTTCACACTGGAATATTCAGACCGACTTGTCATTGATCCGACGTCGTTCCCAGCCGCCACTGATGATCTCCTAGGTTTATTATAAGAGTCACTACTAAGTCTTGAGTTCTTCTCTTCCCTTTGGCACCATTCGCACAGTTCAATTTCAGCTAGTTCTCCATAGTAGTTACTGCAATACCTGAAAGAGTTAGTTAATCAGTTAGATTTAAGTTTGATTCAGATGAACCCATTGAATAATAATAAACATTAAAAACAAAGAAAAATATTCATCTGACGGAAATAAAACTAAAAAACACATGATGAATATGGAGATCGGCATAAGTATAAGAAAGATGAAGATAATCACATGTATTTTTGTGTGTGTGAAGAAAATGATACATACGAGTGTTGGAAGCGATGTTGGCATTTGTCGCATCGGAAAAGCTTGTCCGGGAAACCAATATCACCGCACAAGCAGCAAACTGCTTGAAGATCTACCATCATTAACTTGCTTGTTTTGTTTCCCGGGAAAATAAGGGGAGAAAGAGAAAGTGTCGGATATGGAGTGGCCAAATGGTTTATCAGGTGGGGCAGGCTGAGAGAGAGAGAGAGAGAGTGGGGAACTTTTATAATGAGAGGATGATGAAAAGACGGTTAACCCATGGCTGAGCTAGCTTGATTATCATCTTCTACCTATTTCTCTTCCTTTCTTTTTCTCACTTATTGACTTTTTGTTCTCTGTGCCAAGCAATTGTTAATTAATTCCCTCATTAATATAATGCAAGCCCAAGTTCTTGTGTCCACAAAATTGAGCGCAGACAATATATTAAAAAAACAAAGGTAGAAAGAAAAGATACAATACATATATATAATAATCTGGTGTGGAAACCATATATAATGATGTTTTTCTTAGTCAATATTAATTATTTGATATTTGATATTATTGACTACCTTTTATTAAGATCTAACTCTCTCTAATTTTTATTTTTGACATTCTTAAAATCGAATTCTCGTACTTTAACGATTATTTTTTTTAGAGTTAATGTGGTATCATCTGATTAATAATTAGAGACTAATTCTCTCTACTAAACGTAATAATTACCAACGTATATTTTGTCTATTCTAATTAAGTGATTATAGCTCATTTCATTAAGACAAATATTTGTTGATAGAACAATTTGTTATATTATTTTTTGTTCTAAATTTGTATTTGTATTAATGAAGAGGATTGAATTTAATCATAACGATTAGGGTTATAATAGCCTGTAATAAAGTAAGAGTTTGAACAAACAAAAATATTGTTAAAGTTTATGGCCTTTACTCAGACAGCCCAGAAGAAAAGTGGAGTTTTATTAATTAAAAAATAATAGAAAATTAAATTAATCACTAGTGTTGGTAGTAATTAAGTTAATTAACTCTTTATATAGAAAATAGTAGAGCTTAAAGCTGGATGTACAACGCACCACATATGCCCTCCTTTTAATAATATTATTAATATAATTATTATTAATGATAATTAATAAATATTAATAATTAATAAATATTATTAATGATATTTTAGGGTTGTTCTTGAGTATGGGTGAAAATAAGCCAGGCCTTTAATAGGGGCCTATAGCCTGACCTGATTAATGTTAATAAAGGCCTTACTTGTTTAGTAAATAGGCCAGATTTCATGCCTATTTAAAAGCTTGCTAGTTTAAATAGGTTAAGCTTTTTTTTCTAAAACCTGACCTAAAGTTTTTAATTCTAGTGTAAATAGGCTCAAAGCCTATTTACAGTATTCTATTTATAAATATATAGTTTCAGGTATATTAGAAGCATACTAAAATATAAGTTTTAGTAGATTTAAAGTCTACTTATAGCTTTTAAGTCTTGAAATACGAGGCCTATATTATAAGTAGATTTTTAAAAAGGCTTTAGGCTTAACATGCCTTTCAAAAGTTCGGCCTGAGCTTAAAAAAAGCTTCTATATAGATTCATGCCTAGGCTCAACTTTTAGATTCTTGTTATAGGATCAAGCCTATTTAGCTAAAGTTTAGCCGGAGATGAACTATTTCTATCCCTAGTGGCACCTTGTTATGAGGTTGGAAGGTTGATCGGGTGTGGCGCGTATTTTTAAGCCAAGTTCGTAGCAGTGGGTCTGTGTGATGTTATATGTGCGCGTAGTGGACACGGAACGGTAGTGGTTATATGTAGTGGGTTCATGTTCGTGGGGTGTGTGCTGCGTATATATATGTTTGTCCATTGTCTTCGGCCCCCTTTACTCAGTTTGTTGTTGCCTCTTGTACTATACATATGGTAAACTCAATTTAATGAATGAGCATTCATTGTTTGTCTCTTTATCCTCTTGCATTAAAAGTCTGTTACCGATATTATATGAAAATATTTCTGAATTCTCTGAAACGAGTGGAAGCAAACATGTCTGGCTTGCTGTATTTTCGGGTCCTTACAAGTGTGGACCTTTAGCTCTTTAAATTATGCTTTTGTTTTGTAATATTCATATACATGAATAGCTAGATAATACTTAATGTGTAAGTTCAAGTTAAATTTCAGTTAACTCCTTTAAAACCTAAACCTGATTAGCATGAGAACAAAACATCTCCAATTTTAGCAAAAATAGATTTCTTGCCGTAATAATGTTTTGGGTTTTTACTGTCATGAAATTGGTTGCATGCATTGTAAAGAGAAACAAAGTTCACACCAATATGCCTTGCGAAAGAGATAGTTAACAAGATCAAAGAAGGTTTAAAGCCTCTTGATTTTGATGTGCAGAAGAATAACTACAAGGTAAGTGAAATGCGTGACACTGAGTATAAACTAGCATTGAAAGAACATGATCTATAGTTTATTTTACTTTGCAAAATAATTTAATCAATTTTCAACTTTAGATTAGGCTTGAGAAATGTGGAAGCGGGAATGTTTTGTAATCATTGGGACTACAAGGGAAGCAATGCCATATTCTTGCTAATAACTATATGTGAAAAAAAGTAGAGAAAATGCGACGTTGAAGACATAGTGGCTCGAGTGTGTATTGGAGTCAATTTTGACTTTCAATACAACTTTCATATGACTAGAGTCAAAAGCTTAAGATTGAATGATGTAACTCTAAGTACGACTTGGGGCCTTTTTGACTTGTGAAACAACTTTTGCTTAACTTAAGGTGAGGATAGAACTAGTGAAAGTGCAATATGACTCAAGTGATTGTTCGAGGCAAATCCTTTGAAAATATTTTTCTCCAAAAAATATATTAATATAACATCTCGTAATATATTAGTATAATTCTTGGAAAACAACTTCTTCTCTACTTTTGTTATCATCAAAGCATAATCCTTATGGTTGGAACCCAACTCAGTGGAATGTTAAATTTGTATGATTTTTATACCCTTCTCATGTTTCTCTTGCTATTACTAGTACTCCCCTTTCCTTCTCTAATATTTCTGATCAAATATTCTGGTGGGGAAGTAAATCTAGAGATTACACTATCAAGGATGGTCTTTCATTGTGTTTAATACCTGGCATATCTGGGGTTCATGATGCTTTTTGGAAATTCTTGTGGTCAATCTCTCTCCCTGTTAAATATCTTTGGTTTATATGGAAATGACTGCATAATGCTTTGCCATCCTGTGATATTTTAAGAAGACATCATCTCATCGTCTCTCAGTTGTGCTTATTTGGCTATTATGAACAGGAAACAATAGAACATCTCTTTTTTCCTTGCCCTTTTACCAAAGCAGTTTGGTTTGAATGTTTAATTCCTCATCAAATTTGGTAATTTTCACACTCTGCAATTTCACCAATGGCTGAAGACTACTCTTAGGCAACTACAGCAAGATAATCATTCACATCTCTTAAAGGGTGTTATCATTCTCATAAACATTATATGGAGGAAACGAAATGTTGCTTTGCATGAAAAAAAATATATCTGATCCTCTTATACAATGGAAGTGAAGGAAACTTTTTTTTTTTGGAGCTTTTTCTCTTTGCTAGAGTGTTAGAACTTTTTTTTCCTTCCTCTGGCACTACATCATTGAAGTTCTTGGTTTTTATGAAACAACTTGCTTATATTCCTCAGCCATTCTAGATCAAGAAACGCCATTTTGGAAGATATTTATGCTTTTCTACATGTTCTCCTAAATTCAAGTAGAAGTAGTTAATCCTTTTCCTTGTAGGCTTTTTAATTTATTTTCATCTTGTCCTTCAATAGTAAAGACTATAATGTACATTATCTTTTTTTTTTTACTGATATCATTTGCCTTTTTATAAAAAAACAAAATAAAAATAAGTTCTTGGTGATGATTCATTTGTCTTTTGAACAGCATAACTAATATAAATAAACATACCTAATATTTTATTTTAAAAAACATGCCTAATACTAAATATTGTAGTTATAGATACTAAATTGATACCCTTTTTTTTCCACAAATTATACGATATCCCCTCACCGATAGTTTAAGGATTAATTCTCCCGAGACTTAGAGATTACTGAAATAAATTTTGTATCTCATAACAAAACTTTTTAAAACCTAAGTGGATTTTACCTCGATTAGAATAATAGAAAATTGATACATATTAAAACATGAGTGTGTTTATTACTTTTCTTCAAATAATGCTCTTTTGTTATTTTACAAATGTTCCAATTATAAAAAGGCTAAAATATATAAAATACTCTAAATTTTGAATCTGTTGCATATAACATCTTTAATATTTAAAATTTAAATTAAAGACTCTAATATTTTATATTTTATATACTATATTATTTAAAAAATAATACTTCGCATTTGATTTATAGTTTTTAAGTATTTTTTAGAATATTTAAAATGAAATATTTAAAATCCTTAAAAATATAAATTACTTAAAAACATTTAAAATATTTACTTGACTGTGTCTTTTTTAAATAAAAAAGTATAAAAATCTTAAAATTACATGTCAAATACTAAGTGTTAATTTTTATATGACATGGCATATAATAAAATATGTAAACATTATGACATAAGAAAAACCATTAATTTTAATGATAATTTTAATAATAGAGAAATTGATAGTCAAAATATTAAATATTATAATCCTTATTTTAAACTTTTAAATATTATTGAGATGATTTGCAAGTCATAATTAAACTTTGTACTTCTAATCAAGATATTAAAAACGACCAGTCAGTGCAGACTAAAAACCAGTGAAGCGGACACATATTCGGTCTGATTTAGTGCATAAACTGGGTAAAAGTCAACCTAGTATAACCCGATATGAATTTAGGTAACTCGGTCCAAACCCAAGTAACCTATTAGGTTGGGTGGGTTATTTTTAAAAACCATTATAACACGATCCAAGAGGTTGAGGAAGAAAGGGTGGAGCAAGATAAGTCACAATGGTACACGAATCTCTAGAGGTCTAGATCTTTGAAAGATCTAGGTGAAAAGTCTGGGGAATGGACGAAAAATCTTTAGATTGAATGAGAAATCAAAGAGAAAATGTGGAGGAAACTTGGGTGGGAGGACCATTTTAGGAAGATATGGGAGACGGTGGAGACAATACAAGTTAAACAAGAAAGGGAGACAGTGGTAGGAGAATCAGAGACAATGGCCTTTGGTGACAGTGTATCTCAAGATCGCCAAACAAACACCCTTTTGCAAACAAAGAACAACCTTGCAGAGAAAGAAAAGAATGGCAGGAGTGAAGAGTGAAGAGTGAAGAGTGAAGAGTGAAGATGGGTACCGTCAGGTTATTTCTCTCACAATATTAAATAAAATAGTTATATAACACTCAATATCTTGATCTTATTTCTCATATGTATCTAGTATCCTAATCTTATTTGTGATATAATTTTACCCATAATTTTTTTAATTTGATACAATTTTACATATAATCTTATTTCTCAAGTACCAAGAATTAAATCAAATTAAAAAGATTATAAGTGAAATTACACCAAATTAAAAAGATTATGGGTAAAATTGCATCACAAATAAGATTAGGATACTGGACACATATAAGAAATAAGATCAGGATATTGGGTGATATATAACCCTAAATAAAATAATATAAAAACTTAAAACTCACACCAACCAAATGGACTCATTTTTGTTTTTTTTTGTGTCCTATGCTTCACATCCCTCAATAC
This sequence comes from Leucaena leucocephala, assembly GCA_037074615.1. Classification (NCBI taxonomy): domain Eukaryota; kingdom Viridiplantae; phylum Streptophyta; class Magnoliopsida; order Fabales; family Fabaceae; genus Leucaena; species Leucaena leucocephala. The sequence continues at coordinate 14,759,248 of CM073555.1, read as the reverse complement.
ACATATTCCACTTTTTTTTATTTAAATAAAAATACTCAGATAAATATAAATATTTTAATTAAATTATATTATTTTAATTATAACAAATTTGACCTGTGTTAAACCTGATCTAACCTACTAACTATTAAACTATTGTCTCTACCGGTTTATTGATCATCCAATTTTTTAATACCTTGCTTCTAATATATTTTTCAACTATTGCAGTAGCATTTCACTATCAATATCAAACAACCATTTTATTATAATCTCAAAATACAGTATTCTAATTTTCTCATACTCTTCCTATATATAATGTTCACACCATATATATTTATAGCATAAAACTTATCATCAATAATTATTCCCCGTTTTTTTTTACAATTCCCCTGTTTCTTTATATAAAAACCAATTCCCCCATACATCCCACGGAAATCTAGTTTCTTATCACTGACATTTGATCTTTCTTGACCATATATCTCGAAGGGGGAATATGTGTGGAATTTGACTAGTCCTAAGGAAAGAACTTAACTACCAAAATATTCTAATAACAAGTGAGTAGTATATATTTATTATTTCTTATATAACTTGTTATTTCATGCTCTTCAATTGTCAATAGACTATCTAAACTAGCTCATAGTTTGGATAACTAATTTTGCTTGTTTCTTTTTTTTTTTTTTTAATTTTCACATATCTCCCTTAGGATTAGGAGGTTGATTGATATTCTGTTAGATGTGTGGACAACTTAGTGGGTGGGATCTGTGTTGTCCCCTCATCCCTTTTCTTCTTCTCATCTCATCTCAACATTTATATTTTTTTGTTGTACAAAAATTTTTAAAAAAGGGTTAAAGCTCACATACGATCCAAGGGTAAGAAGAAGTCTCCCTTTCTCTTAGGCGATACTAATGTCGGGCAAAACGAGCCGTCTATTACCCTCAGACGTAAACCTAGGCACCGAAGAGTTAGGATGCCTCCCCAAGCATTTCGACTAGAACCACAACAAAATGTACTCCCCAAGAATCGAACACGCTCTAAATAGTCACATGTCTTACCCTTTCGCTAGTTGAACCTACGGACGATGTGTTACATTTGGATTGAAAATTAGACGGTTGAGGTTTAATATTTTATAAAATTATTATTATATTAAAAAAATTAAATTGTTAAAATTTGATTTGAACAGTTAAAAATAATGATTTTATAAAATATTGAATCAAAACCATTTATTTTTTTTAATCAAAAGAAAATGAGAAACGAATGAGGAGGTGATCCAAAATCTAAATCCAAACTTAGTGGTGCTATGTTACGTTTTACTTCTTCCTCTCCTCCTCTCGATATTATATGCTATGGACAACAATTAGAGTCTGTCAATGATTTCTATTATATTATATCATGTGAAGTAAAACATTTGAGACAATATAAAAATAAAAGAGTCTGTATATAATTTTTTTCTATTAAATATAAATATCTTCCTACCAGAGACAATTCTTACCGTCTTTCACTGCTTCACAATCGCATATGAAGCTACAAGACCCATTTAGCCAAAAAGGAACAATGCAAAAGGAGATTTAATTAATCACATAATATATTTAAGCAAAACATGCGACCATAAACAATAATGAAGATCCCAAAAGACAATTTGGAAATTCCGAAAGGCGGCTAAGTGATGCACAAAAAGGCAGCTTTATCAAAATAGTGCATAAAGTAACTCTCAGTTGCGGCTCTTAGTTGCACGCTTACTTGGTGCGTAATCACAATATAATCCACGCCTTAATTGGTATGCAATACCATGAGAATTAAATAATTAATTTATAGAAATTAAGCATATTAAATAAATTAATTATTTTAAAAAAATTATTTCTTTGACGTACACATTTTAACTATTTACCTTGTAAACTACTCTCCTAATAAACAAGAGTTAAGTAACATCACCAACATGATGTTATTTCTTCTTAACGTCTAACACGAGAATCTTATTTATAGTGTATTCAACACCTTGATATTATTATCTTGATGCATTTAACGCCTCTTGATGTTATTTATGATTTAGGATACTGGATGCAATATAAATAAGATTAGGGTGCTAAAAATATCAGAAAAATAATATCAAAATGTTAGATATATAATAAATAAGATTAAAGTACTAGATATAATTGAGATATAACATCAAGGTACTAGATGTTACTTTATCTTAAAAAAATCTTTTTAACATATGCAATCAATAAAAAAAAAATTTAAAAAAAATTAGATAAATTTAAAAAATAAAATTGATTGATATCTTACCTTTAAAATTAAAATAAATTATTTTATCATTTTTAGCCCTACTAGAGTCATCCTTTTGTTCTGGGGTGTCCCGGGTGGGGGGACAAAATTTAGAAAATAGATGTCAATCTAAGTCTGAATAGAGTAAAGTCAACAAACACAATCGTCTCTACTGTCAGAAAGTAAGAACAAGTCAAACAATATTTTATAGAAATGGAAAGAGGGAAGAAGAGAGCGATATGCTAGAGTTTTAGATTAACCCTTTATAGGTACTCTTTCAAAGCACTCTTCAGCACATTTCTTCCATATACATGAACCATTATACAGCCACAATCTCATATTATCTTGCTCGCTCGTCTAAATGAAAAATATAAATGTAAATGTCACTTTCTTGTCCTTTTTCTTCACATGTAAGTGGTAGGTTAAAAGAAACCCAAGGATGGAAAATTGCAAGATATGAATCCACATGGACTCAGCATCTATGCATTCCATTAAATATACAGGAAAAGATAGACATATAATCAGAACAATGATACATTATAATAGAAATAAGGGTTAAAAATCATTTTTATTCTAGAAGTTTTCACAAAAGAGTTGTGAGTATTGGAAAAATTTTCTTTTAACAATGTCGTCTTAGAAATGTTAAGAAGCGAAGCAATGTTGCCCAAATCTAAAAGAACTTAACGGTCAAATATTAGTTGACCAGTCATGTTGAGGTATAAATGGCCAACTATGTCACATCTCTTGCCATCTCAACATAATTGGTCAACTAACGTTAAACCGCCATTTTCACACTTTCCAGGAGACATTACTAAAAACACTTCTTAATAGTCACAATTCTTTCGTGAAGATTCACTGAACAAAAATAACCTTTAACCTTAGAAATTAATCACATGAAGGGAAAAAAAAAACAGAGAGACTCTAGGTCTAATTTAGCAAAGGATGATATAACAAAATCCTTAGCAACACTACAATTATTGCCATAAGATAATGAGTATCAAGTGAATTCAATTAGTAAGTATTGCAAATGACGGACAAACATTACTGCTTCAAGTAAACAAAACCGTTAAGCAGAAAAATTATGTGGCTAAATGAATTACCTAGTAAGCTTTTCCAGGACTCATGGATTAATACCAGTTTATCCATAATTTCATAATAAATAATACAACAGCCAAGTGCATTGCATGAATGAAGTATAATTTTTTTTGGAAACTCAGCTATTCCAAGCAAGTTGATACTCAAGGGTATTGGTATATATACTTATTGCTCAGGTAAAATTAGAATATAGGGTAAACTCACATATTTTACTCCCATGAACTAAGTCTTAATTATAAAATTGGGACATTAATAACTTTAAAAACAGTCTCCTAAAACACAAAATATAACAAACCCCCCCCCCTAAGCAATTTGTCTGTTACTACTAGTTCTGTTCTTTGCAGACCATGTCTTTGACATCTCTGAAGGGCCCAATTGACAATTCTGTGAAATGGAGTTTGATTGCTTAAATTAACTTAAAATATTAATATCTTAATTAGACTGTAATTATGGGATTAAATATTATTACATTAATTATTACATCATATCTTTTCTTAATGTGATTGTATTCAAGGAATGAAATAAACAATACTAAAGATTTAAGTGTAGAGGTGACTGAGATGTGCAGTGACCCCATGGAAGCCCCAACATCTGTGCACATTAGGTCACTTACGACCATGTTTTTAGATATACTAACATTTGTGCGGATTGGTTCACTTATTTGACTCAATATGGAATTTTTTTTTGGTAAAATAATTTTTGGAAAGGGTTTGGGTTCACCCACGATCTAAGGGCAGGGCAAAATCTCCCTTCCTTCTAGGTGATACCAATGTCGGGCAGGGTAAGTCATCTATTACCCTCAGGTGTAAACTTAGGCACCCAGGAGTTAGGATACCTCCCTAAGCACCGCGACTAGAACCACAACAAAAGGTTGGACTCAATATGGATGTTGAGTCTAAGATTATGTTTTAACTTTGAGCCTCCCAACACTTTCTGTTTTGATATGTATTATAGGAATACTGCCTCTCTGATTAATGGACCTTTGGGTTCCTATTTTTGAAAGAGAAAAAAGATTTGAGTGCTGAAGAAAAGGCTTCAAATACTGCTCTGTATTATTCGATGATATGTAAAAGTATAAAAAGGTATAAGGGCCATAAACTAGCCCCATAAACCTTGGAAAATCAAAAAAAAAAAAAAAGAAAGAAAGAAAAGAAAAAAAGTGCACTTGTAGTCATTTAACTTCCCAAAGAGTTTCATTTTGATCCCTTAGTTTTATAAAGTGTCTTCTCAATCCTTTAACCCTAACACCATTAGTTTCATTAGCCAAAAAAAAAAAATACTGAACAATAAAATTATAAATATTGACAAAACATTCACAAATGCTATATTAAGTTTAATTTTTTAAAATAATAATGATTAACTCAAAAATTCATTATATGAGATTAAGTGTGTTAATATTGGAAGTCTAAAAAGATATATAAAATTAAGGAACTAAAATAAAACTTTGTATAAAGTTTTTTTTTTTTTTGCCCACCCGGTTCACCGGAGCTTTGCCCCGACTACATCCGGATCTGACCCGCGTCGCACACCTGGCTATTGTGGGTGAGTCTCCCAACGGAGATTTTCTGCGTATGCCAAAGCTCGAACTCGAGACCTCGCTTAAGCGATACCGAACGTTGGTTTGTATAAAGTTAGATGATAAAAGATGCACTTTTACCAAAAAAAAAAAATAGTCCTTAACTGAATGAATCAATTAAGGCCCAAGGGGCAGTTAACGCTTCATAAAGATGGGAATCACGTCACTAAAATGTGATTGGATGACGTCATCTAGTCTGGTCAATGTAAATTGGCAGCCCTCTTCTCCTATGTATTCATTCCCTCCCTAGTTATGTGCAATGAATGCGATAAAAAGTTTGCTTTCAATTTAATATCAAGAAATAAAGTTGTGATACAAAGTTAACTTTCAATTTAATATCAAGTAATAAAATTGTGATACCTGAAATGTGTGACTAGCTCCTCATCCAATGAATGCTTGCTTCAAGACTTGAAATCAGGGAAAATGATTCACAAGGTTAGGAGTGTGTCGGCCTTGATTATCTTCAAGGATCAACTAGAAAGAAAAAGTAACTAGGATTACCAGTAAAAATTAAGTCCAGAAGAAGAAACTGAGAGGCTCTAATACCATTACAGTAACTCTAGAAGTCTCCTGTATTGAAATGTCGCACAGCACATGGTATTTATAGATGCAAGCTACCTTATTCTAGGAAGTATGATTTGCCACTAAGAGCATAAGAGACTTGTGACTATTATACATGTACGCTGTAAAAAAATTACATATGTACACTTCTTTTAGCAGTACTGAATACTGAATGTACACATACAGTGACAATAAATATTACACTCATTCTTTCCAGGCATAGGGTGCACGCTCAACAACTATATAATCTCCCCTAATATCCTTTGCAACTCGGATGTCATTCTCGAGGTACACGTTGTCAAACCTGCAAAATGGAAGGTGCAAATAAAGGATACTGAAATATAAATGTCCTTAGCTACTCTGCTTAGACCATTTATCAACAAAGACTCAGAATTCAAGAGGCGGAGATCAGAACAATAAGAGAGCATATTAAGAAATAAACATTTTTAGAATAAATAATCATTTAGATGAAAATGCCTAAACTTGTGATTTAAATACCATATCAGCATTCAACGGAAGGAATTGAACCTCTGGGTTGACATCTACGCCAACAAAGTATAGCCATCTAGTTAAAAATAACTACTCATATAAGAGTATAACCATCATCCTATCAAAGAACACTTCAACTCAAAAGTTCAAGTTGTTAAGCAAAGGACCGTGAATAGTTTTATTGTAAGACAGATTTAGGCAGACTCTAGGTGTTTTCTACGAAGTTTTCTGATATAAAATATAGCATGCGAATATTTTTTTTGTATAACTTAGCACCATGTGATTGAGACAGGAAATCATTAAAAAAAAATTTCGTAGGTTTTAATTGGAGAACTTGACAGCAAACACAAGGAAAATGACAAAAATTTTGTCATTTAATCCCTAATATGGCCATAAAAACTCTTTGAGCTTTACGTGTGGACAAAGCATCATACTTTACTGTTTGGTATGTTGACTGGAATGGAATGAAAACGTAAGATGAAATGAAAAAAAGTCATTTAGTAGATGTGAAATGTCTATTATACCCTTGAATAAAAAAAGTAACAAAAGCAGCTACTGTTATAACAAATATGGATCTATATTATTCATGACTTATGAATAATGAAGCTTATTAAAATTTTTATATTACATATAGATATAGATGATAAAAGGAGCCTTCCAGATATTATATATTGCATTTTTCAAGCAATGGAAGGAAAGGTTTTTCCTCTAGAGTCTGTAAGAGAATTGAAGAAGGCAAGGATCAAACTCCTGACCACTGATCATAAAATCCCTCATAAGAAAGATAACTTCAACTCAATTTTAAGAACTTAAGTGAACGCTTACATATAGTCTTATTTCTAGTGCAAACCATGACATCTGCTAAACTACAAGATGATTTATCAGGAGGACAAGAGGATTCAGGAGACCAATCTAGTTCATAAGGCTTTTAATGTAGAAGTTAGCAACATTCAAGAGATGCTGGGAACAATAGCAAAAAATATATCACTTCAAAGATAGTAGGTCTTAAGCACTATAGTTATCATATTCTCTAAACATATCACCAGTTTTTGCACCAAAAATTTCTCTGGAAGCGTGGTTCATTATTCAGAACAACAAAAACAGTTTTCACTACTTTCTTCCACAAACCCTTCTTTCTGAAAGCCTTACATTGAAAAAGCATGTGTGTCCATCTTTCTTCATGACTTTTAATTCCCCTTTACAGAAAATAAACTTTCAATTACGTCTTTCTTTGCTTCATATTTCATGAAAGCTAAGAATGCTATACTCTAACTTTTCCTCCAATATCTCTATCCACCTAATGTTTAGCAAACCAGGCAAATACAAGTGATGACCAGTTAAGGAACCACCAAGGGAAAAATATTAAGCAATGATGAGTCTATAGAAGTGAATAATTGCAGTCTAGCAGTTCTGGTCCCCACCAATAGAGTTCACGTTGATTCCCTTTTTTCCACCACCACAATTAATAAAACAATTGTAGTTGATGTATAGGAAGACCATAGTAAGCATGACATACCTTGGTAGCAAAAAGTGAGATACCTGAATAAATTTCAAAGCCTACTTCTTCTTTCTCTGACAATTGTAAACACAAGAAACGCTCTTGCTAAGAATCCTTCTCTAACTAAAATTTTTTTTATCCTCATTTCCAATTCTAGATATAACCTTTTTTTGGCCAAGCTTCCACTGAAAAAGAGAACATAATAAAGATTCTCCCAGCTCACTTGAAAACTTTAACTTACAGCTTCAAGTACAAATAATCCAAACTTGTGTTGATGGCATGATTTAATTTTCCTTCCATAAAAGTTTTTTTTTTTTTTGGTTGTGAAACCTATTGATAACAAATATAAATCAAATAAAATAAAATAATTAAAGTATTCTGATTCTTCCATAAAATGCATATAATTCAATAATAAGTGGAACTAAAACACTCAAATCTATCCATATGCATGACAATTCATCAATTCTAACTGTTTTCAACAAGGTTTAATATAGATCAAACTGAACCAGACAGAAGATCAGTTCTTGTTTCTCTTATCCAACTGGCCAGTCTAGTTCAACCCTCTAATCACAATCGTGTACAGCCTTAGAATGACAAAAGGCTACCAACCTTGCACATTTGTGATCGATAGCACCATCACCATGACGCAAATTCAGCAGAATCAGGAAGTAGAGGGAGATAAAATAACCAACATTGCACATTAAGATTCCTGCTTTAAGGTGAACTAGGCATTAGGTATAGACCGTGAGGGTTTCAATAAATAAGGGAAATGAAGATGAAGAGATATGAAGATGTTATGGCTTTCACTTGTTTGTGCATGACATAGAACGTGACTATAGGATATTTTATCTCGTGCCATGGAGATAACTGCATTAGTCCCCGCCATCAAATTTCTTGAAGTGTGTAGGATGAATTAAAAATATCATACCCCGTCACAATCCCCAAACAATTCATTTTGACATTATGTCACAAAAAAATATAAGAATAAACTCGTAAACATATTTTATGTCCAATCTTTGTTAATATATTTTTCTTTACATTTTCATCCTAAAACCCACATTAGAGATAAAAATGTTTATTAAGGTTGGGATTCAAATGATAGTACTCCATTTTTCCTTGTTATTCTCTCACAGAAAGGGGACAAAACGATTATTTGAGCTCCTCAATTTCAGCCAACTCATTTGCTGCTATTTTCCCAACAAAATACAACCACATGTTAAAATGAGTAAAACAACTTAAAAAATATAAGAAAGAAAAGAAAAAGAAAAAAACGAATTCATTTAGTTCGCTTGTAATGTTAAAACATGAACCAAATTCACTCAGCTATCAAGCAAGGTCGAATTACTCACCAGCCCTGTCCAAATGGTGGCAACGGAATTTCCCAGTTCTTCCCACGTAAAACTGCGCTAGTAAATCTGAAACAACCATTATCAGTACGAACCAGAAAGAAAAAATAAAAGAAAATAAAATAAAAGGGAAAGGAAGATGATAAATTCAAAACAGTGTTTTGACATGTCTTTCCTGGGCAAAATACTATAGCCAAACAACAGGAATTCAAGTCAATGCCAAACAAAACAACAAGAACATTCGTCATGCACCTGAAATTCACTCTCTGCGGCGACGCAATCTCGATATTGGATCGAACAAAGAAAACTCCATCGGGAGGAAAAGTAATCACATTGTTCAATGTTCTATTCTGAACATCGATCACCAGCAAAACATCACCAGATTGGGTGCCAAACAAGTAAGCCTTCTACATTATGAAGAGCTGCTCTTTCTCCGTGGTCCAAAGCAACCTCCACGTGGCCGAGAGGGAATCACCAGTGGTGACGGAACCAGCGCCCAAGGCAGCCAGTGCATCGATCGCTTCAACAATTTGAGATCGCTTTTCTTGATCATTCTGTGTCTTAAGGCCACGGTCCTGGTCTGCAATTAAGCTCAAAAGGTCCTGTTTAGCAGATTGTGATTGGGTTGTGACGGAGGAAGAACATGTGAATTTTGCAGGGTGAGGATAAACAGATTTAGGGTTTTGAAATTTTAATGGCCTGGGAAGCAGGATGTTTGCAGTCGCAGCCATGGAGTATTACGTATGGAATGTTGGGTAACACTGACAGGAATTTATGGTCCAAAGTGCTCTGTTCCATTTCATGGTTGACCGTTAAAACATTTTTGTTTATTTTTGTTCTATAGCAAGGTGGGAAACATTTGGTTGGGGAGAAACGAAGAATGATATTCCTGTGAGCACGTGCCTTGCACGTGTTTATTGACACAGTTGGCAGAAAAGAAAATTCCTAGACAAAAAAAAGTCACTCCAATCATACCATCTATATAATATACTACCTTCGTCCTAAATATAAATATTCGTATACGAATTTATTTTAGTTATAAACTTAAAACTTTAATTTATTATATCCTTTAAATTTATATTTTTTATTAAACTCTATTTATTAATTATACGTATTAAAAAAATTAATAATTTTAAGAAAAAGACAAGAAAAGCTTATATGATTTTTTTTTTAATTACCCACCCGATTCACTTTGTTCCGATTATATCCGGATCCGACCCGCGTCGCGCACCTGGCTATGGTAGGTGAGTCTCCTAACGAAGATTTTCTTTTGAAAATGATAATTTAGACATTAATATCTAAAAGAACAGATTGGGCAGGAAGCCCAATCTGTTATTTGTAAATTTAGATAAAAATATTAAATTACCCTAAAAAATTGTTGAAAAAAAAGCGAAATATTTCAAGCTCCTTAGCATATCTTCTTTTGGTTTTCTGCTACAATTTTTCAATTCCTCCGCAAAGGCAAAGCTACAGAAGAAGCCTTGTTACCTTCCCACGCGCCTTTAGAGTGACACTGCTCAAACTCAGACGAACTGATATAGACACATACATTGCTTCACCTTTATTCTTCCGTCCACATTCCCTCAATTGTTGCTACTTCCTCGCTTTCTCTTCTCTCCATGAACTTGTTCTCTCTTTCTTCACTCACGCAGAGTTGTTTCACACATTTTCACACCATGCCTTCTTCCATGCGAATTTCCCATTCTCTGGTTTTGTCTTTCACCATCACTATGAAATCTTCTATTTCATCTCGCTACTTCTCCACTTTGGCGGGTTCAAGAAGTTTTGGTGCTTGTAGGTGTGTGGTTGATGATAATATGGGTCCCATGACGTATGCAAGATCTTGGTCGTCTCTTTCTTCTGATGTTGGTAAGAGTGACAAAAGCTCGAAGAAGTGTGTTAGTGGAGATATTGATGAAGTGAGTTGTGGTTTAGTGTTTTCTGAGGAAAAGCCCTTGAGATTAAATAGGAGACAAAAGGGTTTGTGTAGTAGCGTTGAGGGATCTCTGAATCCTGATTTATTGAAATATCCTAGGTGTGGGTCCAAGAAATTTGAGAAAGCTTGTAAGGAAATAGATTGTTGGGGTTGTAAGGAAAGCTCAAGAAACTTTACAAAGATAAGGTATAAATTTTGTCTGTGTTGCTGTCATTGCGCTTTGTACATTGCCAGTACTTGAAACTTTGTTACAATTCATGTTTAGATAGACTTATTGCTTTATTATGTCAAACTTTGAACATTTCTGAGCTTCATTTAGTTTTTTCAATACGATAATTTATCATCGAAGTTCCCACTTCATTTCTAATTCAAGCTATTTTGAAAAAGAAAACCCTTACTTGTTTGATTGACTAGCATATTTGATATATCTAATTTCAATTATCTTATTCTAATATACTCAAGAGTGTCTAATCCATTTCATCTCAAAAGCTTGAACTACTAGAAGAAGGGTGAATAATGAATTTATTATCTGTAACAATTAGGAATAGTGTTCATTACACATGGTATATTTGATTTTGTTTTACTATAGTCCTCCTATGAAGACTCTAGTACTCTAGGAATATAAAATTAGCTTCTAGCAAGCTTAAACCTAGCTCTTAAAATTCCTAGGCTATTCATCAAGTTGAATTGCGATAAAAGAAAGATAACAACGTCAGCATTGTGTAAAATAAGAATTATTGTACCTTAGATGTACATGACCTCTTTTTTTTTAGATAAAGTGAAGTGTAATATGTAAAGACACGTGACAAGGGATAGGTAGTTAGTTGGTTGTTAATAGACTACTAGACGTTATAATCTGTAGGATTAGAAAGAATGATAGTGAAGGGAGAGATGGTTCCTGAATTAATGGAAAGGAGTGTTTTTAGTGACAGGATGTTGAGTGTTAAATTACCTTATTAATAGAGCTTATCCTGAATTCATGTTTTCCTCCCTTATTTGCTTCTATTTTTTTCAGATGGGGTTTCTTACCCTCACTTTCTATATAGTTTTCAGAACAATTGCTTTAAACATGCTTTATTTTGAGTTTAAAAGTGATTGCAAGTGATGGTTTGACAGCATGTGTTTGTTTCCTTTATTTAATTTGTACAATTGGAAAGCACACAAAAAATCCTGCTTTGAGAGTTTAAACACTGGTACAGTTTTATGACATCTTGAACGGTGCATAAAGGTCTTTGTACAAGTTGTTCATGAGGCTAATTGGATGAATGAGATGGAGATTAGTATTTATGACTTGTGGTTTGATCCTATTTTGTCCTGCTTGTTTGGAATATCTTAGACCAAGTCCTGATACTTGCCATAAGAGAATGAAGTTGAGGAGGAGGGCAGAGGAAGGTGGAGTCATAGGAGAAAGACACCTACAGATGCAAAAGATATGTTTTTCAACATCATAAGTCGCATGTCCTCAAGTTATGAGAGTCAAGAGTAAGTTTAGACGTGATAAGTCGCATTTATGCAATTTACTAATTTGCACCACTTGACTATGACGAGGAACACGTTGCAGAGTTTAAACGAAATCTAATGTGGTGGCTAGTAAATCATAAGCTCAACGTAAGGCGAGAATTTGCTTTAAGCCTACTTCCACCATTGACGGACTGATGTTTTGACTTAGATAATCACTTTTTATAGTTCAATTTTTGTAAAGTTTAATCATTGATGGATTGATGTTGTAACTAAGATAATCACTTTTCAGTGTTCAACTTTTATAATGTTCAACTTTGTAATGATTATGACCACATTTTGCAATGACTATATACAAATTTTCCCTTAGACATATATTTGCAATGACATTTGCAATTCATTCTTTTCCCTTAAACAATGAGGTTTGCAACGGTATTTTAGTATTCAACTCAAATAATGGTGTTTGCAAATCCTCCAATGGGATTTATAATTTTTTCTAAGACATTTGCAACTTCGATGATAGGATTTATAACTTCCCCTAAGACATTGGCAACTCTGCAACATTAATTGCAACTTCAATAATGGGATTTATAACTTCATCAATGGCCTTTGTAACAACTTCAACAATAGGATTTGCAACTTTATCAATGGTATTTGCAAGTTCAATTATGCGATTTACAACTCATCTAATAGGATTTGCAACTCCTCCAATGGCATTTGCAACTTCAACAATAAGATTTGCAACTTCCTCTATGGGATTTATAACTCCTGGAATGGGATTTGCAACATCAACAATGGCATTTGCAACTTCAATAATAAGATTTACAACTCCTGTAATAGGATTTGTAACTCCTCCAATGGGATTTATAACTTCATCAATTGGATGTGCAACTCCTCCAATGGGATTTGCAGCTTGTCTAATGGGATTTACAACTTCAACAATGAGATTTGTAACTTCCCCTCATATATTTACAACTGAAATCGCAACTTATTTCTAAAGGGATTTGCAACTCCTACAATGAAATTTGTAACTCATCTAATGATATTTTTAACTTCAACAATAGGATTTGCAATTTTTCCTCAGACTTTTACAACTCATAAATTGCAACTTCCCCTCACAAATAACATCTTGCAATTTCAGAGTTGCAACATATTGCTGAAAGGATTTGCAACTCGTTTAATAGGACTTGTAACTTTAACAATAGGATTTACAACTCTTGCAATGATATTTGTAACTTCAACAATGGGATTTGCAATTTCAACAACGACATTTACAACTGAAATTGCAACATATTGTTGAAGGAATTTGTAACTCGTCTAATGGGATTTACAAATTCGACAATGAGATTTGTAACTCTTGCAATGACATTTGTAACTCTTGAAATGATATTTATAACTTCAACAATAGGATTTACAACTTCAACAATGATATTTACAATTGAAATTGTAACCTATTGCTAATAGGATTTGCAACTATTGTAATGACATTTGCAACTCATCTAATAGGATTTGTAACTCCTGTAATGGCATTTACAACTTGTTTAATGGGATTTTGCAATTGAAATTGTAACATTTATAACTCCTACAATAGTTATAACTGACTACACAATTTCATTTAATGTTGGAAGCGAACCACAACACTCTAAACCTCATAATTTACTATCAGTCGCTAACAACTGAGTTTACAACCAAACTTGTTTCTAAGATTTCTCTGCTAGCAAGAAAATGCTTCAAAACAAATTATTCAAATTCATGTGCATGTTTGGCGTGCTTTTCCAGTTTTAAATCCCCAAAAATATGAAACGTTGAGGGGTCAATAATAAACAGCCATATATAGTATTTTTCACTCCGATGATAAGGGATTCAGGAGCCTAAAATGATCAATTAAGTATACTTTTAACGACACCAAATGCTTATATACTTAAGTTGACAGCCTCTCAAACGATAGAGATTTAATGTGATCTTCATGTTTTGGAAATGCGTAATATTCTAATAACCCATTGCCCATACATAAAACCACAATTTTGAATTGGCTCAACTGGTATATGTGCTGTAAAGCATCAGAAATGTGATTCTGACAAAAACATAATTCAACAGAATATGCACAATTTCATAAAATAATACTGCAAATAAAGCAATACACAGTAAAAAAAAATATCAATTATATAAATATTTCCATTTCTACAACACAAATTCTCATCATTTTATACCATGACTAGAACATTCAGTGCGAATCACAACTAGAATATGACAAGCAATGAAAATAGGGTGTAAATCAAGAAACATGCATATGCTATCAACCCGCAATGTTCATCCCCACCATCCGCAAGCGAAACTATAAGACCAGTGGAAGACTTTATTGCCCACAGCACAAATACCGCAGCAACCACAAACCTCACGATCCTAAGTTGCTGCAACAAAAGAGACTGAGCCGATAAAATTAGTACAGGCAACATACAGTACCTAAAGATAAATCAGAGTCCTTGTGCACAATGTAATTTACCCTGTATGGATTGAGTATCGATATGATTTCTTCCAGATTTGATCTAGGTGGATCCCAAACTCATCAAGCAGAAGTTCCTTGTCATCGAAGTTCATAGAGCTACCTCCGAGGGGGCCTCTATAAATTGTGTCAGAGGGGGCAGTTGCAGTTGTAGACCCCATGTCAAAGGACATGAAGGGAATGTTAGAATTGGATGGTCGAGGGGGTTGAAACAGCGCCGTAGGAACCCGCCTCTGCACGATGTTTGCTCCACTAGTGGTGGGGTTACCACTGAATGTAAAAACCACTAGCGGTATCGTGAAATCTTTCGCCATAAGATCTGATGAATGGGAGAAAATATATCTTAACTTCAAGTAATATTATGGTTTTGACAATCTCAACGCTGATATTTCAGTTTCTTAGATTATAAAGAAGGAAGCGAGATCGATGGGAAACAAATCCCTTTAGCAATATGTTACGTTCTGAATTTCATTCTCCTTTTTTTTTAGATACTTCAAGAGTAATTTAGACTTCTCACCTAAATGTATAAAGACATATTTGACCTACTGCCTAATCTATCTTTCTAGATATTCATATGTCTATTTTATTATTTTTAAATTCAAATAGTTGTTTCTTATCTTTTTCCCAATAATTTTCTATTCAAATTATTAGAAAATATATTTTAATAAAATTCAAATAATTTTTTTAATATATATATAAATTAGTTATCCAAATAATGGATTATATGACCTAAGTAGTATCTTAGAGGAGGAGTGCAAGGAAGCTACTCTGGAGTGTCACATCAGCATTAAAGCCACTTTATTTTTCATATAGACTAGTAAAGAGTCACATTATTAAATTTTAATTAACATTGTGGTGCATAGCATATGATCATATCTCGGACAATTCGTAGTGTCCGTATCAAATTGGGGTATGCATATTATGTTGGAAAGTGTGCCCTAGGGGCCAATCATTGTATCAGGTTATCATATTATTTACATATTTACTGTGATGACCATCCTTAGATAACTCATGATCTTATCCTAAATATCCCTGATCGGTCATCTATGCGGGAGCAGAGATGAAATAAGACCAGTATGACTTTGAAGATATATAGAGATATAAATCAAAGTCATGGGCACATGTAAGAGTACAGGGTGTCGGACCGACCCGCTATGAGAGAGCTGCATGGGTCAAGTCATAAGCTTCTCTCATATACAAGCCATGTCACTATGCCTTTTGACTTGAGATCATCATGGATTCCTACATGACAAACGCTCAACTTTGACCTACTCAAAAGTCACTTTTGACCCAGTGATCATAAAGGCTATGTTCGGGCTTAGTGGTTTTTCATGCGGAGGAATGTGAATGGTCAAGATGGAATTTGTCCCTCACATTCGTAGAGAGATATTACTGGGCCCCTCGATGAGTGAGTCTGAGAAATGTATGGCCATACTGGAATGGAAGGGTAGTTCCATTTCTATATTCAGACTACTCAGGGATCGAGAAAGTAACGGTCAGAAATAGGAAGATGACGTTCACCATGCCTCATCCATGACCGAAATATCGTGTGACAAAAGGGACGTGATATGGTTGTATGAAAGGTTACATCTTTATCGATTCTCATATGATTTGGGTAGTCGTAATGTCTTGCTAGAGGCCGCTTACGACTTGTGGGTTATTATAGTAACTAGCCCACTGCCAACTTCATATGGGCCTACAGGGTCGCACACAAAATAGCCCAACTCGAGCTGTGATGTCCAGATTCATTGAATCTAAGAGATGTCTAGATTCAATGAATAGTATAGGGTAGATTTATATATTTTATATATATATAAATTTGTATATATATATTATATATAATATAAGAGATATTTGCAAGATTTAATTTATAAGGATAAATTAAATTTCTATCACTTTTGAATTTGAATTTAAATGGATATGATCTATTTGAATTTGAAATTCAAATTGATAAGATATCTCAAATTTGATTTATGAGAATAAATCAAATATATAATTTCGTCTTATCTTTATTTTAAATTAAATAAATAGGTGAATTAAATCTGTGGGATGGATTTAATATAAACCATATTTATTTAATTAGTTTCTTATTAAATTATATAATATATGATATTGTATTAATTTCAGAATTAATATAAGATTAATTCTAAAGCCCGGCCCAATTAGAAGCACGATAGCATCCTATATATTTGATATTAGGAGCTAGGGTTCCACACACAATACATAACACACATCTATACAGACGTGAGAAAAGGGGGCAGGGAGAGTGCAAAAGGTTTGCAGGTAAGAAACTGCCGAAATAGAGACGGTGAGAACGGAATCTCTAGAAAGCCCTAGAGGGACAAGAGATGCTAGCACGTCGTTCGTAATTGGAACGCTATTCGTGTGGATACAGGTAGAGGAAACCGATCTGGGCTGTCGACTTCTTGCGATCGAGAAAAGAAACCAGACACGAAGACAGGTCGCGACCTATTGACACTGAGGTCGCGACCATACGGGCATCTGAACATCAGAAATCCGAAAAGAGGATACCGGTCGTGACTTGAAGTCGACGAGGTCGCGACTAACAACTCTAGAGGCTGCAGGTCGCGACAAGAAGCTTAGGAGGTCGCGACTAACAACTCCGGAGGCGACAGGTCGCGACTGGAAGCTTAGGAGGTCGCGACTAAAAGTTCCAGAGACGAGGAGTCGCGACTAGTGGATACAGAGGTCGCGACTAAAGCTCGAATACCTAAAGTAACACTTCTTTCTCCTTGACTTAAACACATTCGGTAGATCCTGGCTAGAATGGAAAAATTTTTTAAAGTTAATTTTCGCTGCGTGTCTTCCAATTCCCTTCATATTAAAATTGCCAATTTACTTGTATAGCTTTTCCAATTAGACACTTGTTATGAACCTTATTGAGATGAGCAAAAAGTTATCCCGTCCATCCTTAAGGAGGAAGAATCCTTCGAACATAGAAATTAAGATGAGGAAGAACAAATGATCGAAGCAACAAGAAATTACAATGAAAAATAAATATTATATATTATTTATTTAATTCATATAAGTTTATTATCTATAAGAGAGTACTTAGAAGCTAAATTAGAGCCCCATATGACGGGATTTAGATTCTCCCATTATTTTTTTCCCTTTTTTCTCGTCATCTCATCCCTATCTCATCCCCATCACAAGATTAAAAAATAAAAAGTTAAAGTGAGTATAGTATCTTAAAGTATTTTTTAGGTAACGCCTAGTATCTTAAACTATTTTATCAAGTACGTCTAGTATTTTAAAATAATTTATAATGCGTCCAGTATCTTAAAGTATTTTCTCATGTACTAGACGCACTATAAATTTTAAAGCACTGGACGCACCATAAATTACTTTAGGATACTAGGCGCACCTGAAAAAATATTTTAGGGCACAATATACACTTTAACCCAAAAATAAATAGTTGAGATTTAGTCTTTTATAAAATTATTATTTTTCTATTTTAAGATAGTCTACAATAAAAAATGTCAGGATCAGATTTTTATATTTTATATTTTTATTTTTAATATAATTTTATAAAATAATAGATCTCAATCATTTAATTTTTATAAAAGAGAAAAATAAAAAATTATGAAAATTTGATCCTTACAGTTTACTATAGTAGATTATTTTAAAATAGAAAAATAATGGTTTTATAAAAAATTACACCTCAACCGTTTATTTTTCAATCATATGATGAGAATGTGATGATGAGAGAAAATAAGAAAAAATAATAATGAGAGGATTTGTTTCCCACGTGACAGCATATCTAATAAGATAATTGGCATTTTTTATGTTTTACTATAATTATTATGTCTTATGGAAATCTTCTCTCCTCTGATCTATTCCATGATCATAACTTTCCATATTTTTATCTTCAATCTTAAAATTTAATTTTAATTATGATGTAAAATTCTTGAAATACAAAATGCAAATTAAAATATTATAACATGTTATAAAAGTAAGAAAGAGTAGATAAGAGAATGAGAGAATTAGAGAGAAAAAATAATAGAGTATTTCAGATACACAATATATAATGTGTGCCTTCTATTTATAAGTACAACTTTACAATATCAATTCTATTAAATTATAAAATTTTCTAATAATAGAATATGGTTATAAAATAATATGGGAGAGATATCGACATCTACAAAGATAATATATTTATAACAAGATAATAATTTTTAAGAAATTTCAAAGCTTCTGTTGTTCAGCTATATATACTTTTATCTGTTAAAGCAATTTGAATTTTGTAGAATAAAAAATACAAATTAAAATATCTTAAAAAATTATAAACAACAAATCTTTCTATAGAATTTTTAGTTATCTCAATTTCTCATTATTCACATCCCGGAACTTCCACCCTCACCATGTGGTGTTTTATTTACCTATTTTTAAAAATACATAAATAATGACAGTTATGCTTTATTTTTATGTATTTTTCTTGAGTGTTACAGATATCCCATGATGCATTAATTTTAATTAAATATTAGTTTACATAAAGTCTAAATCTAAAATATAATGCAAATTCAATTATCATCGCATAATATTATTTTGTTAGTACTACAATAATGTCCGTATTTTATCTTGATGTATTAAACGATTATCTTAACTTCTTATTTATTATTATATAAATTTAAAAAGCTTAGGATAACATAATTTCCTAACCCATGATCAATGATTTCTATTTGAATTTATTGGTTAAATTCAAAAGTTATTTGAAATAAATAAATGCGTGGAGTTAGATAACAAAAAATAATTTGAACATAAATTTTTCATGTGTTTATGCGTAAAGCAATGGGTATGTAAAGATTAGATGTGGAACAAAAATGAATCGCTAACGTTGTCACAAGAAATAACTTGAACATTTATGTGAGAATTTTGTACAACCTTTTTCTTATAATAGACAAAATAATATTAAAATAAAATCACAGTTTTTACAAGAGTACCAAAAGAGACAGAACAAAGAAAGTGCGCAGATAAAGTTCTAAAGAAATAACATGGATATAAAGTACAGAAAATTCCTTGACTAAAGCTAAAATCTCCTGCCAAGGGACGGGGAGGGGGCAAACGTTCCATATGTATCAGAAAGGTTGATGAATCTTTTGCCAACACACTTGAGATGGAGAGAATGTGATTTAATCTCCTGAGAGGAATGATGATGGTGAATCTAGATAAGGGAAGCGTGTAACCGTTTAGATAGACCCATTTGAACAGACTTTTAGAAAATAACTTATAGAAAAAATAGCTTTTAGATAACCTTTGAAAAAAAGCTTATGAAGAAGAATTTATAGAAAAAAATAATTTTAAATAAATGAGTGTTTGGATGGTTATTACCAGAATGACTTTTGTGATTAGTAAATTACTAAAAAGGGTATAAGATAAAAAATATTAATTATCCATTAGCATGATACTATTCATCATCACTGTTCATCTTCTTCTTTCCTCTTATCCATCTCACCACGTCATCTTCTTCTTTACTCTACCAGCGATGAAGAATAGCGAGCATAGGGCAAGACCAACGGCATTCCACGGTGACATCTTCTTCCACAGCGAGATAGCAGCCAGCGACGTCTTCTTCCACGGCGAGATGCACTGTGAGATGCAACCACCTTCTTCTTCTTTTCCTTCTTTCGGCGAGCATAAGGCAGTAGACTTCTCCTTTATTTTGGTGAGCATATGGTGCAGAGAGGGAAGAGGAGAGAGGGTGAGAAAAAATAGAGATAAAATAGTAATTGAGTAGTCTATAAACTTTTTTACTGTTTCATAAGTAATTCCGAGTAGCTTATATAAAATTATAGTTTGGTCCATAAATCTTTTTGAACAAATATAACTATTTATTTTAAAATTTTTTTAAATAAAAATTTAAGCCAAAAGTCTTTTTAAAACTACAATTTACATACCAGGCACATAAAAGGAATCCCAGGGGCGGACTGATTCTTCCCAATAAATTCCATAACTGTGGATCCTTGGAAGCATATATATATACACCTCACCAAAATGAATTTTGGATTTCTTGAATTTATGAATAAAAATATTCCAACCACATGGATTAACAAAAGCGTCATTGAGTGAGTTGTTGGTCTGATCCTCGTGGGTAATTGATGGGAGATCCTTAAATGCAAGACTGGAAAGATCCGCAACTGCATTGATCTCAGAAATAATTGAAGCAACGTTGCTTTTGTACGAGACAAATGATCCTTTGAACCAGAGTACTATGGTCATCATGTGCTAGATGGAGTTGTACAACCTAATAAACATAGAATTGAAAAAAAAAATTGAACAATACATTTGCTAATAACTTAAAAACAAAATATTAAAAAATAGATTAGTCTACTTATGATAAATTAGGTCTAAGTCTATATGTGTGAAATAATAGAAAAAATAGTTTTTTTTTAAAGGAGAAAAATGAGAAAGTAGAAAGTTATATAAGAATCCCACTACTCCCACCATGATATATGGAAGTGAGGCTGGCAGAAAAAAATATTTATTTTTTTGAGCATTTTTCCTCCCCTTCTCTCTGTTCTTGTGTTTGATCTCTCTCTTTCCCTCTAATGTCATTTGCTATATAAACATAACCAAAGTCTTTAACAAGTGTTTTAATTTTGTGTGGGTATCTCAATGAGTTAAAGTAAAATATAAGGTACGCCCGAAATTTATAAAAAAAAAAGATTTTTAGCTAATTCTCTACCCACCATTTGAACTTTTCCTCACCCCACACAAAGCAACCTCCTTTCTCTAATTGTTGCCTTGCTCCCTAAGTTTCATAATGAGTTCTTGCGCACCATGATTCTCTGCAAGGAACCTCTTCATCACATCCTTATACCATGGAAATTCTCCCCGTTATAATTGTAAAATGAGCCTAATTGAGATTAATTTGTGTTTCAGGCTCAACTCTAAAATTTCTGCTTCTTTACTTATACCTTTGCCAAACTCAAGCTCAAATTGCGCTGATTTGAATGGAGGGGCAAGCTTTTTCTTCAAGAACCTTGACAAGAACCTGTCTTCCTAAAGTCTGCATAATGAAACATCATAAAAGACGACTCAGGCCAGTAATGAAAACACTTCAATGCAATCAAGCTAATCCTCATCCCCAAAAATACTACAAAAGCCAAAATTACACGGACAGGCTTAATGCTAGGCGTACTCCAATGCACTGAACAAGTTTTTTCCAAAAGAAATGATAAAACATCTTCCACAAATATTGATGACATTGATTCCTCATGTATTATTTCGTCCCAGTTATTGTCAATACTACATATAATGGATTATATCACTATCACTATCATGGAAGCTTGCGGTGATTCATAAACGCGGACGCCAGCCAATAAAGAGAGTAGAGCCAACTCAACAAAAAGCATCTCACCTCGGGGACTTTACAATACAGTTGCACTTCTCGCAGTAAAACCCATCTCCATTCGGAATGACCTTCTTCCCATCAACCCTACACGAATTGTAGAACCAAACCCGACCAAGGCTAATATCCACTGTATTAGCCAGCACAGCAACGATCTCACCCTAGGGGAGCAACAGACACTAACAGGCATAGCGAACCCAAACTTACATTAGTCCTTGTGCCAAACACGCCTCAGGCCCAAAACGCAAGGCAGCAAGGTCCCTCTTATAAGTAATCATAAGCAACTCGTCAACCAACGGGGGTTGGTCCGAGTGGTAAGCGGCTCGGTATCACTTAAGTGAGGTCTCGAGTTTGAGTCTCGGCGAATGCAGAAAATTCTCGTTGGGAGACTCACCCACCATAGCCAGGTGCGCGACGCGGGTCGGATCTGGATGTAGTCGGGGCAAAGCTCCGGTGAACCGGGTGGGCAAAAAAAAAAAAAAATAAGCAACTCGTCAGCAAGGCTCAAGGTATTCTGGGGGCGATCACCTCAAGAGGATGGTCAAACCCGGAGTCAACCTCACGTAATCTGCACAAACACCAGGGAATGAATATGAAGGCACACCCAACAATGGTGAAAATTCATTAAAGCGATGCAAGGAAGGACACAAGGTACTTTACAGTTTACACACTTTTCAACTAAGCGGTCTACTTTTGGCAATGAGGGGTTAATGAGCAACACACTACGCACCCTCCCATGTATATGATCTCCCTAGACAAAAGCAATAAAATAATTTGAATAAATATTTGTCCCCAATAGTTTTAACTCCCCATATCATCCATTATCTCTGTACTCTATCGGAAACTGACATAAAAACTAATCTAAAATTTGAATTCTACATCAGACATCTACCGGAGAAGATAAAAACAAAAGAGATGAAGCCTGTATTATCAAAGAAGTAACGAGGAATTGAAATCTAAACCATCCATACTTGAAGATCGAGTGTGAAGGTTCTATGAAGCTCTATCAAAAGAAATCTGGTCAGAATTCACGTTGAACACGATGCACAATTAAATCTTGTTTTCCTGATTTCGACTAGAAAGAAGAAAGATAATTGATAATAGGAAAATTAGTTGAATAGATCCATAAATTCTTTTTTCTTGGAAAATTACTTGGGTAGAGTCACAGGTTACTTGGAAAGTTCGTCCTTTTTCTTCGAATACATCTCCTTGCCTTCTTCATCAAAGATTTTTAAATTCCTCAAATATTCGATGGCCCTACCACAATCACTTGCTTTCATTTTGTTCTTGTTATGCGCTTCCACTTCCTCCTGTTTCACTCTTGACAGGACAACGGACTGGACTAGGACAAACATATATATGCCTGGCACCCTCACCCCACGAACATTAACCCATTAAGCAACCACCCCACCTTGCCCGACACACTCGCCACCCCGCAACAACGTGCCGCGAGGAGCGCTCGAAAAATACCATGGTTAATAATACAAATAATATATATATATATATATATATATATATATATATATATAAAGGGGGCATCCTGACGTGGCACACTGTGTGATCAGCTTTAAACCCGGTTACTTTATATATAAAGATTATGATTCTATAAAATTAAAAATGATAAATGATTGACAAAATTGTATTTAAGTTCTATACAAGAAATCTAATTGTAGAGAAGTTATGAGAAATCATCAAACGACTGTAAAGTCCCATGGGATCTGGGATTAATTTTTTTGAATTATGAAATGACGAAACTGTCCTGAAAAAAAAAAATACCTCAGTTGTTATATTTTTTGCCCCAAGTTGTTATTCCTTTCTCTAAGAGTTATCATTCATATTGTTTGAGTTGTTATTTTTTCTTTTTGCTTGAGTTGTTAGTTTTTCCCATGGAATTGTCATTCCTATTACTTGAGTTATTTTTTTTCAGGGGCAGTTCCATCATTTCACAATTAAAAAAAATTAATCCCAAGTCTCGTGGGACTTCATAGACGTTTGATGATTTTCTGGGACTTCTCTACAATTAGATTCTTTGCATGGGACTTGAATGCAATTTTCTATGAATGATTTCACTACTAGAAAAAAGGCTTACAACAACCGTTAAAAGTGACATTTCATTACAATTTTTTGATCGGTGTCAATTCTACCGTTGTTGTAAATCTATCTTTTAACGACAGTTAAAAAACTACTGTGAAATGTCTATACCTTTAACAGCGGTTTACAAAAAACTGCTATGAAATGTTTATATTTTTAACGGCGGTTAAGACAGACTATAGGTAACAAAGTATTAAATAAGTAATGCAAAAATCCAAATTAAATGTTAATAAATAGTAATAAAGTAATTCAAATTCTTAATCATACATGCAATGAACCAAATATTGTACAATCAGATATACACAGAGTACAATCATATATACACGAGAATGGATGATTGATTTAAGGCATGTTTAGTAGTATGGTTTTTGCCAAATCATCCATCATTGAGTGGATTAATTCATATTCATAGCTCACGTTATTCTTGAACCACTACAAGTTAGAAGTAATAGGTAAATATTCAAGATGTGAATAAATTGAAAAAGTCGCTAAATATTGATCACTTCATACCTCATATAAGTTATATGTGATACATATCTCAATGATATCGTGCATATAATGGATTATATAATATCCGCACTCAACACTGCCAGGTTGACAGCGGTACTAACAAAATGGAAAAATACAAAGCACATTAGTGACTAACTTTATACCTAATAAATTTATAAAAACTAAAATTTAATTATTTGAAAAGTACTTGCTTGAGGATAAATCTATGCAGGATTTATTACTAAGTGGATGGCTTCTAAAGAGGTTGAAGCCTTGCACAGCCCTTTCTCCAATTGAAAAAAAAAAGATATCATATAACTTACTAAATTTTTATGTTAATAAATCTATGAAGAAAACGCAGATGTTGACTATGGAAACAATCTAGGGATATGGCCATCCAAACAATGAATCAAACCAATACACCGTATTATCTTCTGGGGTAATGACAAGCAGAGTCCAATGCTTACTACAAAATATAAACAATGTTATATATGAATATATTATAATATGTATATGAATGTGCAAGTATACGAGTGTACTTACCCTTTAATGTAAGATGCAAAATATATCTTCCTTTTGATGCGGGTCATGATGTCGACTATGTACATCATCCTCTAGTTCTTATCAATGCCTATCTCTTAGATACTTTGCGGACACATGAAGCAATATGTGTCTCCTTTTGCTTCGTTCAAGCATCTCCGTTGGAAGTGTCTATTGTTAATAGAGAAATGAGTCAGTACTGCGCGAATGATAAAATATATTAAATTTATAACTTACAATATGGCTAACTGGATGAAAGCTGAATCCAACTCCTGAAAATTCAGGAATTACACTATGTCATTCCTATCCATGGTGAATTTATAAAGCTCCTATGTGGTTAAAACCCTGGACGGAATTGCGAAACTCAGTGCTTCCTCAAATCCTTCTACCATAGAGTGAAGAGTTGTCATACCCATATATCTCAATGATATATTCTGAGGAAGATGTTTGAGCTTGTCTTCTTTCGCCTTAAGACCTTCGGCTTCTGTGGTGCCTTTTTTGGTTCTGGGTCCTTCAATGTTAGCTACTTTGGCACCTTCTCTGGCACCGACTCCAGTGTGACCCCCTTTCTCAATTTGATCAGATGTGTTGGCCACATAATAAACTGCCCTGGAGTTTGGTCTAATATGTGGACCTCGTCAGTGGGGCAGGAATTGGTGCAATGGCTAAATCTTTCTTAATGCGGTGTACTGTAACCTTGAGTCTGCCATTAGGAATTATTTTTTGGTGAATTGTTGTGGCAACCAGGTGCACGGTAGCATAAGCAATGAAGTTTGTAGTCCCTTTGTGTGTCACAATGTAGAGGTCACACTCTTTCCCATCGTCCTTGGTGTGCTTAGGGGTAGGGTCAGGATCAGATGCTTAGGAGATAAACTTTTCTTTATTGGCGTTGCCCTTCCCACTTGTCACAGCAGGAGAACCCTAAAAATATAAATAAAATTAGTCAAGATAAAATACATGTTAAACGTCCCTTGAAAAGAAGTAAATGAATATTTTTTTACCTCTGAACTTTGGTTGGTTATGGGAAGCCCATCATCATCATGGCCTGCTAGAGCCTAGCATCCAAAATCTCATTACCTCTTATATTTATCTCATAGCACATCCTTTCCAACTCTGCTTGATACTATGCAGCAAGTTCATCTCGAACCTTTTACAACTCATCTCTGGACACAATATCTACGGAGGGTACACTTCTTCTTCGAGATGCTAAGCCAAAAACCTCTTTGCGTATCACTCCTTTGGGGCCTGTAATATACTAAATTTTACTCTTATATTTAAAACAAATTAAGATGTTATTTATCAATAACTGAAGATTTATAATAGATTAAACGGATTGTTTAAAGTTTAGAAATATATGAAATTAAAAAATAATATAAAATTAAATTATTAATTATTTGGAATTTTATTATAAAGGGTTAAAGAAATTATATGGGTTTAAGGGTAAATAGATAATCAATGATCATCATAAATGATTGATGATATAATTAAAGGTAGGCAGAGAGAATATATAGGAAATATATCTATAATAATATACATATATATTTGATTAAATATACATATAATAATAATATACTTATTTATACTATAATGATAATATAGTATAAATATATATAAGGAAAAATATAGTTTAAATTTTAGATTACAATTTCTGATAGGATTTTGAATAAAATAATAAAATAATACTAAAAAATAATAAGATTATGTTATATAAGATTGAGATTTTAAACCTTATGAATTATATATAAGCACCCTAAGCCTAGTCTTTAACTCCCATTGTCAACTAGTTTCCCTCTTCATTCCTGTGGGACTATCATTGAGATTTTGGAGTAAATTTTGTTAAAGTACCACTAATTTGTGATTAATATTGTTATACATGAAGCTACTAGATTATTCCTTACTTTCGAGAAAGGTAACCACTTTCTACTCGTTGTGTGTGCTAATGTGATGCTTGTGATTGATTTGATTATATATATAAGTCTATTGATATTGATGTGATTGTACTGAGAAAACTTGTTTGATATTTTTTATTGAAAATAGTCTTGTGGGACTTATAGTTTAATTTGAAAAGTTTGAGTTGAGATTATAAACTTATTATATCTTGAGATTAGAATTTGAAGAAAGTTATTATCTTGAGAAAAACTCTATTATGATATTTATTGATACTATTGATTATCAAGTTATTGAGATTTTAATTAATATGATTATTTTAAAAATTATGCATTGGGGATTGATGATAAGGAAGTTATATTTCTATCACGTGGTATAGCTGCCATTAGAGTTCGATGGTTGGCTTTTGTCCCACCTGTTTACCAAGGGACTTGCCCCACCTGTTTACCGAGGGGCTGCGACCCCCACCAGTTAACCGAGGGGGAATGAACTCATGGTCCGATCATGTGCTATGTGAATTTTGGCTAATCCATAACACTTGACTTGTTAGCTTTTTGAGTGGCCAGTCATATGGTAGTTATTACTAGCCCATAAGTTCGGTTGACGAGGATAAGGCGGTATTTGAATTGAGAGGAAGAATTTGTGTGGGTTATCCATTTAATTTTATTAAGATAATATATTATTTTCTATATATTTTATATTATGATCTGTCTCACTTAACAATTCATGAGTATATGTTAGTATTCGTATGAGTAGAATTGATGGCTACTGAGATATTTGTTTCACCCTATTTTTATTAACTTTTTTCAGGTGATAGTCTCATCTTTTTTTCAGGTGATAGTCTCATCTTAGGACCCTAGAAAAAAATTCAGAGGCTTGATTAAAGTTATATCAATTATATAACATTCTCCTTTGAATTTATGTTTAAAATACTTGTATATTGCCAGAGTAGGGTTTATTATGCATACTCTAATATTATATAATACATTATTTAGATTTGATTATAGGAGTTCGTCTTGGGGATAATATTCTAAATATCCATGATACACTCTTCTAAATTATTAATTATTTTTTAAATTTTATTAAAATTGCATAGACTCTTGCATTATTTTTATATATACACTTTAATCTAAGAATATTTCATAAAAGATTATATTATTACCTTTTTAGTAATTAATATACATATTTATAGAAAAGTGTAATATTTATATTATAAAATTAAGTCTACTCTAATATCTATTTAGTTCTAATATACAATTTATATCTAATAAATAATTTGACTCATCTTATTCTTTTTCTATCATAATTATTTTGGATTATAATTTATGATAAATTGTATCTAAAAATTGTATATCATAAATAATTTATATCATAATTTATATCTAAAAAAATTCATAATTATTTGTCTATTTAGAATTTTTTTTATAACCATAGTAAAGTTTCTTTTGAATTTTAGTAAAACTTTTTTCTACCACGGTTAACTCTTTTAAAATAAACCAAATTTATTTATAATATTATTTTTAATTTATATTATGTACAAAATAAGTCCAAGTAATTAATAGTATTTATATTTTAAGAAGATTTTATAACTTGATATCAGAGCATGGTTTCTAGATCTCCCTTTGCTCTCTTATTTTCTTATTTATGTTGTATTGCATAGTAGTGATAATATATATTATTCACACATATCCTTCTATGATAGTATATAGTTTTTCTCTATTATAGTATTTAGTTATTATGGTGGGTTGCATCCTTAGGAGGAGATAAATGGTGTAAAATTAGAGAAACTATTAGAAAATAAAATAAGGAAGCTTTATAATATGTTAAATTTTGGGAACAAAATTCCTTAAAGGATGGAAAAATTATACCATCCCAATTTTTATTTTTATATTTAAATAAAATTAAGATATTATTTATCAATAACTGAATATTTATAATAGATTAAATGTATTGTTTAAAGTTTAAAAATATATAAAATTAAGAAAATAATATAAAATTAAATTATTAATTGTTTGAAATTTTATTATAAAGAGTTAAAGTAATTATTTGGGTTTAAGAGTGAATAGATAATCAATAATTATCATAAATGATTGATAATATAATATATAGGTAAGTAGAGAGAATATATAGGGAATATATCTACAATAATATATATATCTTTGATTAAATATATATAATAATATACGTATTTATACTATAATGATAATATAGTATAAATATATATAAAGAAAAATATAGTTTAAATTTTAAATTATAATATCTGATAGGATTTTGAATAAGATAATAATAATATTGAGAAATAATAAGATTATGTTATATAAGATTGAATTTTAAATCGTATAAATTATATATAAGCACTCTAAACTTAGTCTTTAACTCCCATTATCAACTAGTTTCTCTCTTCATTCCTATCAGATTATCATTGAGGTTTAGGAGTAACTTTTATTAAAGTACCACCAGTTTGTGATTAATATTGTTGTACATTGAGCTACTAGATTATTCCTTATTTTTGCGAGAGGTAACCACTTTTTACTCGTTATGTGTGCTAATGTGATGTCTGTGAGTGATTTGATATATATATAAATTAATTGATATTGATATGATTATATTAAGAAAACTTGTTTGATAATTTGTATTGAAAATAGTCTTTTGGGATTTATAGTTTAATTTAAAAAATTTGAGTTAAGATTATAAACTTGTTATATGTTGAGATTGGAATTTAAAGAAAGTTATTATCTTGAGAAAAACTCTATTTATTTATTGATACTATTGAGATTTTGATTAATATGATTATCTTGAGAATTATGCATTGGGAATTGATAATGAGGGAGTTGTATTTCTATCATGTGGTATAACCGACATTGGTGCTCGATGGTTGGCTTTTGTCCCACCTGTTTACCGAGAGACTTCCCCTACTTATTTACCGAGGGGCTGCGACACCCCCACTAGTTTACCGAGGAAGAATGAACTCATGTCCGGTCATGTGCTCTGTAGATTTTGGCCAGTGCATAAAACTTGACTGGTTACCTTTTTGAGTGGCCAGTCATATAGTAGTTATCACTAGTCCATGGGTTCGGTGCAGGAATAAGGCTATTCGGTTGGATTGATGGGAGAAACTTGTGTAGGTTATCCATTTGATTTTATTAAAATAATATATTATTTTTTATATATTTTACATTATAATCTGTCACACTTGACACATTATGAGCACATGTTAGTATGCATATGAGTAAAATTGATAATTACTGAGACGTTTATCTTACCATATTTTTATTAATATTTTTCAGGTAATAGTCTCATCTTAGGACCCCAGGGAAAACTTCATATGCTTGATTAAAGCTATATCATTTGTGTAGCCTTCTCATTTGAATTTATGTATAGAATACTTGTATATTGCCATAGTAGAGATCGTTATACATATTCTAATATTATATAATACATTATTTTGATTTGATTCTGGGAGTTTGTCTTAGGGATAATATTCTAAATATCTATGATAGACTTTTCTAAATTATTAATTATTTTTTTAATTTTATTAAAATTGCATAGACTCTTACATTATTTTTATATATACACTTTAACCTAAGAATATTTCATAAAAGATTATATTATTACCTTTTTATTAATTAATATACATATTTATAGAACAGTGTAATATTTATATTATAAAATCAAGTCACTCTAGTATCTATTTAGTTATAATATACAATTTATAAAAGATTTAATAATTTATATCTAATAAATAATTTAACTCATTTTATTCTTTTTCTATCATAATTATTTGTTTGTTAAGAAAAACCTTTTTATAACCATGGTAGAATTTCTTTTAAATATTAGTAAAACTCTTTTATACCATAGTTAACTCTTTTGAAATAAACTAAATTTATTTATAATATTATTTTTTATTTATATTATGTACAAAATGGATCCAAGTAATTAATAGTAGTTATATTTTAGGAGAATTTTGCAGGGCCCCTCTCACTTGACCTGGGTGGTCATGGGTCCTAATAGGTGTCTCCAAGATGTCCATTCCTTTTTCAGGAATAAAACACCATTGGGATGCCTGTTGCTCCAGTGTATCCTATAACATATAAAAATAACCAAGTTAAAATAACTGAAGAGCAAGTTATAAGGTATAAATTTTTAGTATTTAAATTAATTACATATAATTCTCTCAGCAACTGTAGCAACCTCTGGAATGATGTATTGTCCCTTCTTCACCCTCACAGGCTTTCATTTTTGTTGGCGAGATAGTCGTTGGATGGATGAAGAAGGCACTAGGGTCTGATACAGTAGCTGGTTGCACATCCTGCAACTGTTCTTGCATCATTTTCCTCTCAAGGACACTGTACCCCCTCGAGACATATAATGGTGGTACACGTTCTTCTTGGCTATTTCTTGATTCCTCTTATAAATAGCCTATGAAAATGAAACAAAGTTAGATTAGTTGATTAAAATGTATATTCATTACTAACTAAGTTAATTAAAATGTAAGTTTACAAAACATATCAAACCTTATAATTAGCATCTTCCCACCGTTGACGAAACAATGTCCACGCTTCATCACTAACATTGGGCTATGTGTCTTTTGGATACTACCCCATCTTACTACCTCGGAGGTAGTCCTTTGAAGGTTCGACTTAAAGTCCCTCTACTATTCATCACATTGCTTTAAGATGTGATACTTCATGCTTGATGTGGCGGGAATATCAAAATTTTGCTGTGTTGAAGTACAAAAAAAAAATAAGATGAAGCTGTAATAAGGGACAAAAATCATGAATAACTAAAGTAGATAGGTGGGACATAGAGTTAGAAATGTACCAATATGTCCTCCCAAATCATATCCTTGTCTTTAGGGTAGACCGCCTTCCAGTTGGCGTACGCGATGCTAATCTTAGCACAGACTATCTGGGTGACGTAGCTATTAAACAATAGACTATTTTCACTAGTTGCCTTCATGTTAGGATCAAAATCCACTGGCAACTTCGTAGGATGTGTCCCCTCATCTGTCTTAGATACCCATTTCATACAAGTTTGGCCTCTTCCTCTCTTCCTCCCTTGCTGACCAGAACCTAAACCGTCTATGCTCAGTTCAAAAACAATAAATAAATATAAGAATATACAACTAACCAGTAATAGAAAATACTATTTGCTACTGAAAAACGAGTTAAGAGCAGAAGAAGGCGTTTTATTTATAACAAACATACTATTTGCTACTGAAAAAAGAGTTAAGAGAAGAAGAAGACTATTTATTTATAACAAACAAGGACCTAAAAAATTACGTGTAAATTGATCATGAGGATACACAAATTGACCATTACCTAATATACATGTGCATTATTATTACGTTCTTGCATTTCGACTTCGTGAAAGAGACAAAGACAACTATATAACAAGTCAAAGTTAGATCACTCAGATATGAGTTGAGGAATTTGAACTTTTTATTTTAAAAAAATAAAGAACTTTTGCCACCACATTCTTCTCAAGTGTGTATTCCAGAATCACAAAACCCTTATACTGCTTTAATAGCTCAGGATAACCCAAAGGATTCTTTTTCTTCTACATTTGTCCCAACAGATACAACTATGTAACTCAACTCTTAAAGCCTAGAAAAGTCACTCACAAGAACCAACATACTTGCACAACCAAAAAGCCTCACAAAACTCTTAGCTTAGTACTACTAATATTAATATTACTAGTGAAGAAGTTAAACGGTGACTTACAGCTTTGAAATGAGAATGACGACGGAGGGAGTTAATGATGATGGAGATAGTGAACGACGATGGAGTGTACCGAAAATAGATGGAAAATGAAGAAAAATGCCTTTTGTCCAAGTCTGTGGTGGTAGGGGAAAAAACGGGATCACAAGCGGCTGTGTGAAAAGTAAATCTGAAACTTACCGGGGATTAGGTTTTTGAATTTTCGTGGACTTTTTACGACCGTTTTGATAAAAAATGTTGTTAAAGATAGCGGTTTTTCTAAAAGTTTGATATTTACCACTCTAGTTAAGTTCTGTGAAAAACTTTATACGATGGTTTTATTAAAACCACAGTTAAACTCGTTAGAAAATATTCTAACTAGTTTGACTATACTTTAGAAAATATTCTGAGTAACTATTCTTTACATTTTGAAAGTTTTATCATCACATCCTATCTGCCAGCACCAAAAAGGATCAAAAGAAAGGAGATG
Source organism: Leucaena leucocephala (assembly GCA_037074615.1). Lineage (NCBI taxonomy): Eukaryota > Viridiplantae > Streptophyta > Magnoliopsida > Fabales > Fabaceae > Leucaena > Leucaena leucocephala. Next base: position 14,725,986 of record CM073555.1, on the reverse strand, counting down.
AAAGAAAGGTGAAGCCTTTCAATCAGATGAAGCAGAGTTGTCATCTGAGTTTTGTGAGTCATCTGCAGGGTGGTGGAAGTGCTGTTGGTTATGTTGGCGGGGAAGATCAGAATGAAGATTATAGAACCTTTTTTGAAGGTTCTCTACCTGAAGGGAGAGCTCTTCAATCGAGTTCTCCAAATTACCCATTCGGATTATCAATTCTTCTAGACATTTGAGGAGGGCTAGAAATAGGGAAGGCATCGGGTCAGGGAGAGGATGCTTGTCCTCAAAATCATCACTTGATCTTTTGCCGGAAGGAGATGAGTCGAAAGATGAAGCCATTTGAAGAAAGATGAAAAGGAGAGTAAGACACAGACGATACAAGGAAACAAAAGAAAAGGATGTGGAACAAACAGTTCAATGAATTTGTATTTAAAATTGAGAAAAAGACGGTTCGTAAAAGGTAGAAGCAGACTGTTGGCCTTCCCTCATGATGGCTAGAGACATTGGGAATCGAAGAGGGAAAGGTGGAAAGTAGTGAGAACGATTGACTTATAACAGCGTTTTTTCTAAAAAAATCGCCGTTATAAGTGTTTGGTGTCATTTTTAACGGCGATTTTATGAAAAATAGCAGTTTAAAGTTTTCAAATTATATATTTATTTACGAATATGTCACTACCTTGTTTACGATATTTTTTCTTTTAACCGCCGTGAAGTAGTGTCATTATAAGTATTTTTTCTAGTAGTATTTTGAGCATGAGAAATGGGTCATAATCCAACTCATCTAAACCTTTTCCTTCCTCTAAAATTGATAAATGATTTATTTTAACGTTTATAAATTGTAAATTTAATATTTAAATTATAATTTATTCTTAAAAAACAAGGAAAAATTAAATCAAATTTTAAATTTACTCACTATTAAAAGTCACAAAAGATTCAATATTAAACATAAAAATACATAACCAAATTTAAAATAAATATAGTAATTCTTTAAAGGTTAACCTTTCTTAATATTTCGTAAAAATATTAAATTGTGTTATATATAAAAGGAAAAATTAATTCCTTAGTCATTCTTTTATTATTTTATTTTTAAAATTTTTATTTTATATTTTATGACAATTTATATATGACTTAATCAACATGTACTTAAGTTTTAATAGGGATTAGTGACTACAATTAATAAAATTATAAATACTCAAAAAAAGAAGTAATATAAATATCTAATAAAAAATTAGAAAAAACTATAAGAAATTACGGATTAATTTTTATATATAAAATTGTACCACTTTCGACTTAAATTGTTGCATACATCCTCCACACCCTGTGTATTGTACGAGGTCTGTACTATTTTTTTCCAAAGGTACACAACATATCTTCAATATTAATTTTAATCTAATTTACACTTTATAAATTAGATAATGTATTTAGTTGATGTACTAGAAATCTATAATTAAATGTACTTGAACAAAAATAGTACTAAAATGAAATGATCTTTTACGAAGTTGTGCGTTGCATATCTAATATAATTATATATTTTTTTTCTAAAGAATTTTATTTGAGATATTATGAGTCTAAATGTGAGTAATTTTTTTAATAAAAATTTAAATATTAATTCAGTACGTCACAAAGAACTAAACCCTTCTATTAGAATTAGACTCAACTCTCTTTAGTAATTATTTAATATTGCTTACTCTTTACTTATTTTTGAAATACATCTTGATGAAATAATCTGTTTTTTAAACATTTCAACGTGAGAATACAATTCAACCTCCCCTAGGATTATAAGTTGAGTTTCAACGCTCAAAAGTAACACCAAATCCGGGTTATGATTAAAATTGTAGTTACATTTAATTGTAATTTTTTATTTTTATATTTATTTTAATATATATAATTTAGAACAAAAAAAATCGAACTATTGCTTTGTCCAAAAAGTAATTATAAAAAAAATCTAAATTAAAAATTTTAAATCTAGAACATTTAAATTATATTTGGACAGTCTATATCCCATTACAATGATGAGCACTGAAACTCACCCCTTAGGTCAGTCTCAAGTCCGACGCCTAAGTCAGGCCAAATAAATAGAAGTCTTAAAAGTTTAAGGAGAGCTTCAATGGAACTAGTGTATCCCATTCTGGCAAAGCAAATAGCATTGAAGTCCTTTAGCAAAACCTGCACAGACTCAAATATTAATTGACTTCAGCAATTGATTCTTACTAGTTTTGGTGATTCAGTTTTCCATTTATCAATGACAACATCCAAACTAAGAAAACCATGCTTGAAGTACTTTAACATATATTTAAATCAACAGGTAATGAAGATGGAGACAGAGCTCAAGTATCAAGGTAGTTTTTTATACAACATCAATGTGTGCTTCTTGTGTCTCCCATTCTTTCCCTCAACCCTTTGTCCTTCCGTATGAATTTGTATCTCCATTGACAACAGAAAGCAAATCCCTACTTCTCCCCAAAGAAATACAAGAAAGGAAATTCCGTGAAATGTAAAAGTAGTGAAGGGATTGAATTATTCCTATGATTACCGGTCACAGTGATCTCATTTGGAAACTTAATTGCCTGTCCAATAAGAGCAGGCTAATGTAAAATTTTGTCAAATCGAGATGCCATAGTTGCTAATTTTTGAGACCTCCTTGGTCAAGGTATTCCTTTCTTTCTTTGCCTCGGAAGCAAGCTTGGAAACCTGCCAGCAAAGGGGGCAAGTTAGCATTTGCTGGCTGAATAGAAGGTAAATCGTAAAGGACATTGTAGAAAGTGTTTACATTTATTTAGTTGATAAATGGCTATTAACATAACAGCACCCAAGCAGTTCAGATCTATTGTAAAAACCTTATCTACAGTTACCAACTCTTTGTGCAGAGAAGTTTGAAACCAAATAGATCTTGTAAATGTGAAACATTTTGGTCAAACTATACTTTCAGTTCCTATAGTTCCATCAAAATTTTAATTTAGTCTCTGCCATTCGTTTTCATGTAATTTTGGGAAAAAAGTTTCAAAGCATTTTGAAGAAAGATCCAGCCCTCCTAAGACCGTCAAAATGCCCCCAATTCCGTTCCAACGTGGAAAATGAGTTCGATGAGGCATGTTGTGCCAAGTAGTCTTTGTATAAGTGGACAACAAGGTTTGACAAATCAGAGACAACTCTACACATCAAATAATTAATCTTCCCAAACTAACAAAACTTCTTTGTTTATTTTTTTTTTTCTTTTTGCGAAAGTCACATAATTTATTTTTTTGACAAGGCCACCAATTAACTCTATAACTTCTGATTTGTGAACTATGTGAATTGCATCGAGCCAACAAAAAGTTTACCTGTGACCGGAAATGAGATGCTTCTCTTTTGGGAAGTTCTCCAAGTATATCTTTTAAGCCTAGTGAAGCCCAAAAAAAAAAAAACAGGTCAAGGAGAGGAGAGTGCACGATCACCAGCAAAGTTTATTGGCCCACAACAGTTCCTTATCAAGGCCAATATCATATTTTGCATACCTCCTGCCTTTCTTTCAATTTTATATGCTGATTGAATCACGTTTCGGACTTGTTTCCCAGCTTGTCTGCAATAAAATCACAAATGTGAATAAATAACATATATAAATGACTTACAAAGTAAATTTTACAGCTTTACATCCTTAAGTTGCAAACCTCAGCTTTGTTCTTCCACGTAAGAATTGCTCTTCTGCATGTAATGCGTTCTTCTGAAAACAATGACAAATACCATGAATAGCTGACCTTGTTTACTGTTTACTTGGAATAGACTTTAATAAAGTGCACGTGCTACCATTACTTTCTAAAATGTTGACATTGCTCCATAATAATTTATCCCAAGGGTAAGTTAAAACCCTCACCCCCAACCCTTATTTCTCTGAGAGATGATTTAAGTTCAGAATAAAGCATGCATTCTTTCATGGTAAACAGGAGGGTGGTGTTATTAAGTCATTTCCTAAATGAGGGAGGGGTGCTAACCAGGGACACAGTATATAACTCCTTTCTCAAACAGTTAATATAAACATGATTAAGCACTAGATGCTTTTGCATCCAGGCAATACTTTATGAGAGAAACTGATACTGGAGTGCTCTATGCACTATCAGTAACTAAAGTTGCCAGTGCATCACATGGTATTCATATTGTCACAATTAGTTCCAGCATTTGACATGAGAATTATCAATTTAACATGAATTGAGAATACCGTATAATGACAGTGGAACTTTCTGTGCAAAAGAAAAATATTCCTGAAGTATTGATGTTTTCATTAGATAGCAGGAGAATCAGCATGGTCCTTACCCTTTATGTATTTTAACTTTTTGATGCCTCACATTATTTTAGAAGGTTAGAAATAAATTTCTTCCAACAGCAAGACTCGTTTCTTAATTAAGTGACCGTTTCAACTAACGGGACAGAGTGAATCCTCAGAATGAAGTTAGATTCTTCCCTAAGACTTACAGGAGATATCCAAGAAGAGCAAGTGACATAGAAAAGGCCAGAACATGTGATAACAGGAAATACACTATGGTCCATACCAGAGAGGCGAAAAGGAGAGTACTTAGTTGAGGTTGGCAGTTCTTAGTAGATTTTTTGTTAAGGACTCAGTTCATACGGATAGGGAAAGACAGATCTGTCTTTTGAAGAATACTCAACAACGGAGAGTACTTGTTCTCTGGTTCTGACTTTCATTGTCTTTTCTGGGTACAAGAGGGCCTAGATTTGCCACTGGCTCACGATAAAACAAATCCTTTTGAGATTAATATTATAACCCAATTTCCCAATTGGATTGCTTATTTTCTCTACTGTTATTGTGTTAAAGGTAAGTAGCTGAGGTTAGAAAACGCACCTAGTTCCTAACAAATTTTAAGGCTCCAACAGTATTATTTTATCAGAATTTAATAAATGTTGATTTTATCTTCAATTCCTTCATGTTATTTATTGTAAATATTCTCTAAGACAGGATTAGTGACAAGGTGCTCAGTGTATAGCATTTAGTGCCTTTATTTTTCTCCAATGCACTCTGTGTTTATACTCTCTAGCCTTGCGATGCGATCAATCAAGGAAATCGATTCAAAATCATTCAGTTCAAATCTACATATTCTATTTCCAATATCTTAGATCGCTGAATATTTTAGTTCAGAGCTTTTCACCTTACCCCTATGAAGTCTAAATTAATACATTAAATAAATGGAACATAACTATTGCACTTATAAGAGCTTAAACGGAACTTGAAATTTTACCTCCAACTTTTCACTTTCAGCCTTTAAAGATTCAACCAATTGCCGCAACTCTATCACTTGTGTATTAGCTCTGTTAATCAAGGCCTACACCCAGAAACAAATGTATCATTAATAATCCAGGTAATTATCATGCAATGTCTTTTACACTTCCAACATAGTCCAAGATTTATCAAACCTTCCATGAATGACAATCAAATTATTAAGCATTCATATGCAGAGAAAGTGACAATTTGTCCAATATTTGATTGTAAATAATCCCAAAATATGTATAAAAAATACATCATAGATCATTATGTAAGAAAATAAGGAAAAATTAAATGCTTGAGCCAAGAACATTCTAGACAATAAAATAAAAATTTGAAATCTTGCCATACGAGGATCAATCATGATGTTCCAAATACTTGGTAGTGAAATGATTTTACATCAAGTGATTGAGATGGAGTAAATTGCAGCAGTAATTAAGGACCAAAAGGCATGGAAAGGCCAATTAAGTTTTAAGGCATTCATTTGCAGTTGTCTATAATTATTGATTGTAAATAATTAGGAAGATTATTCTGCAATAGCCGTCAATACATTCCTTGTTTCCTCATTATAAATAAGTTCATGCAGAATTTTCCCAGCTCTACAAAGAAACCTCAAACCTCTCTAGCCTAGCCCCTCTTCTACATGGTTGGCTACTGCTTGTGCTGTTTGGCGCATTTTTCATGCTATTGAACCTCTAGTGTTCATGGGAAATTTTATTTAACTCTTAAACCTTTCTATATTATAAATCCTTATGTCTGACATTGTTGCAGCCTCTTCAAACCCCAATGTGGATGCTTTGCCCCCCAAAGTGGGTACTTTTCTCACCCCCCTTTTTTGGAATTCCCACATTTGTGCTTGTGGAGCTCTAGTTCCTCAGACAAGGCTGTGAGGATCACTTGATGACAAAAGTGGAAGATGTTGCCAGTTATGAACGGCCAACTTGGAAGAAAATATACCACCAATTATTCGCTCTATTGTGGCAATCAATGTTGTAAATTGTGGCACCCCTTTTACAATTATAAAAGCCTGTCACACCTTTTGACAAAAAGCTAAATCCATGTTGACTACCAAGTCCTCATCAGTTACTATGTTTAATTTGAAACAGCTCGACATAATTGACACAAGCACTATTGTAGGGAGATTGGATTGGTGAGACTGGAGTTCATTGAATTGATGCCTAAACCATAGATACTAAGGAATAGGAGCAGGAAGGCAGCAAATTCTTTATGGTGCTCATCCTTGCATCCTTTAAAGTAGATCTCGCCTCCTTTCACAACCAAATTCTCTTACTAGGTGTTCCATCATTGGGTAATGTTTGTCGCAAAAGTTGACTATCCAGCCCACTGAAGTGACACTACCTGAAGCCACTATTCTTTCTTTACTGCATATTAACTGCAACAAGAATCATGGCCGCTAGAGAGCCTTCTAATGGAAGGCACAAACATCGCCCTCACCCACCTACTGCAATAAGCTAAGTAATACTCACAACAAGCATTACTCCTCATATAGCCATCCCTAGACAGCCAATGCAGTCTCAAGTAAGAATGCTTATACACCCTAGGGCGATAATTCCTCCTTGATCACCTTATCAGGAGCTAAGTACAAAACTTTTTTGCATTATTAAGAAATAGCAACCAAGTCTCATCCTAATGCCTCCATCACACAAAGTGGTAATCCCATAGCTTGTCTCTCAGTCTTCATCTCTTGGACCTTGAATCCTTGACTCTAGTGCCTCTAGTCATACATCTGGTATACTACATCATCTTTCACATCTTGATGCTTCTTCCCTTCCTACTTTTGCTCTTGCTAATAGTTCTAAGACGGTTGCCATTAAGTTGCCAAAGGTATTGGGCATGCATTACATCTTTTCTCACCTTATAGGCTTTTACTTCCATTACATGCTTTCCTGGTTGCCTTTTTAACTTTGTTTCTATTAGTAAACTCACAAACCTTCAACTGAACTCTAACTTTTCAAGATTCATCTATTATTATTAAAAATTGGCATTCATGGAAGATGATGGGTATCAAGCGTGAATATCATGGATTTTCCCTTTTCCTATTCTCCAAAGGTATTGCATTCCTATTTTGCTAATCCCAGCCTCAATAAAGTCTAGCACAGTGCCTAGTCTTCTTTTTCTTAATTGGATTGCAAAGGTGAGCACCTTTAACATGACTGGTGAAGATTCAAATATTATATACATGGCACCAATAAAGAAAACAAATCTTCAAGTACACCATGAGGATGCAGTGGTGATAATTAAATGGAAAATGTAATCAGAAATTAGGAATTGGAAATATTTGGGAACAGTTTAAAGTCAAGTACAAATTTCTAATTTCCATCAAACTGATAAGATGATGGGCATTTATATTTATTTAGCCAAGGGACTTTAAGGAAGAGGATGGGTGGAAGAAGAATTACAAGGGTTCCCAAGTTTAGGTGGCCAAAGGAGACAGAAAAGGGCGTTGCAAGTAATTGGTCACTGGAAATGAGGAAGGGAGAGAGAGTAGTCAATTAGAGTGAATACAACAACAACAACAACAAAGCCTTTTCCCATTAAAAGAGTGAATATGTTATATAATTTTAGAAAGAAAAGGGAAATCGAGAAGAATAGAAAGAGAATAGAAGAGAAACTAAAATTATACTGAATACTCTAGAGTTCAAAACATAATCAAGGCACCCCCAATAAGATTGATGATTACCCTTATTCATAAGTAATGGGAAATCCTATTCCTAATTAAATATCTAATACTAATATATCATAATATATATATTATGATATCTAATTCTAATATAGTAGAATATCTAATATTAATTCTAATAAAATAATAAAACTACTTAAATTGTTTATTTATATTTTACATATCAATACTCCCTCCCCAAAAGACCCTTGTCCCCAAGGGTCACGTATCAAGAAAGATACTAAATTAGAGCCAAGAAGCATTTTAATCAATTCTCCTTTGAACCAAATCTGGACTAGGAGATTTGAGATCGCTAACATTATCGGTGCCAAACTTGAAGACATGTTGCAAAGTTCACTCTTAAACCCCTCACAAAAGTTAAAACTTGATGATCCATCAGCTCTAAACTTTAGTTTCATCACCTTCCTTTTGCACGTTATGTGTGAAGGTTCTTGGAAACCATCAATTGTGTTATGAAAATTGATCTCTTTTGAACGTGCTAAACTTTTTGCATCTTGGATAATGATAGGCTGAATTTTGAACCCTTCCTGAACTATTATCAGCACCGCATTAGAATCTTGAGCCTGATTGGAGTTCTTGGGACTTTCTTGCATATTTTTTTGCTCATCAATAGATGCCAAAAGGGAAGACTCATCTTCTTGAACTGCTGGGTACTCTTCTTGATCACCAGAAACATCCATTTCCTTTTTTAATACTTTCCGTGACTCTGCCACATCTTTCTTTACCAGCTGAGTTTTCTGCAGAAGGGCGCTCATCCTATCAAGTTTCCTTACCATATTCTGAAAACGCCGCTCTGTATCCATACTCATTCTGCCAAGATTCCTAGCTATATTCTGAAGACACCGCTCTATATCCATGCTCATTCTGTTTTCTTTCTTGTAAGTGGCTGAGGAACGACCGCTCTAATACCGCTGTTTTATAATTGTAGAAAGAAAAGGGAAATCGAGAAGAATAGAAAGAGAACAGAAGAGAAACTAAAATTATACTGAATACTCTAGAGTTCAAAACATAATCAAGGCACCCCCAATAAGACTGATGATTACCCTTATTCATAAGTGATGGGAAACCATATTCCTAATTAAATATCTAATACTAATATATCATAATATATATATTATGATATCTAATCCTAATATCGTAGAATATCTAATATTAATTTTAATAAAATAATAAAACTACTTAAATTGTTTATTTATATTTTACTTATCAGAATATATAGGAAATTTAAGGATCAGAGGAGGCAAGGCAGATTCGGCTTTAGGTGGAGTGTCTCTGGCATCTCAAAAGCTGGAGAATGTTGCTTCTTAGCTCTTATTCTGTAATTCTGTATTACATTACTGTTAATTTGCATTGTTGCCATATTTCTCATCTGTTTCTATTACTGTTGAGGATCCTATTTTCAGCCACGAGTGTATGAAAGGACTCCACCATTTTGTTTCCTTTATTCAATACTATTTAGATGTTATCATCAGTATTTTGTGGAGTTCTATCAAATATAGATATAATTTATGTTACTACTGTACTTCAGCATGTATCATTATCCTTTTTAAGACAGTAAAAACATAGAGGTCCTTACTCACCTCTTCACTAACAAAAAGGTGCAGTGCATTATAGTACATGAATTGGCGAGGCCCTGTGAGGTAAACAAATTTAACGAAAAATACATATCTACTATTAAGTAGCGTATTGAAAATTTACAATAAGGATATGAAAATTGCATGATGCATGTATCAGCATAAATATACAACAAACATGTACTTGTCACTTTCTATGGGCCTGTTTGGATTGCATCCAAACCATGGTTTTAGAAGCCCTTTCGGGAAAAACCTTGGTTTAGGGAAATTTTAAAACAAACAGCCATATTTGTCCATAAGTGCTTTTGGACTAAACCATGGTTTAAAACCATAGTTTTGAATAAGCTACTAAAACTAGCTTTTGGACAGTAAAAAAACTTATGGACTATCTAATTACTATTTTACCCTTACTTTTTCTTACACCTTCTCTCCTCTCTCTCCTCTCTACCCTCTCTCCTCTCTCATCTTTTTAATAAAATCATACTCTTTTTAATAATTTACCAATACAAAAGGTCATTTTGAAAATAACTATCCAAACACTTATTTATTCAGAATCACTTTTTTTCTATAAGCTCTTCTTTAAAAGCCCTTTTTCTATAAGCTGTCTAAAAACCATTTTCCAAAAGTTTATCCAAACACACAGTATATCAACAGGCTATAAAATTATTTGTTTTTGACAGTAGAGATGATTAAGGGCTCATTTGGTACACAAAATGAAATAGAAAAAGGGAGTGAGTTGATAAAACTGATTTGTGTAAATGAAATGTCTTCTATTCCCTTATATATATTTTTAAAAAAAAAGTAGTGAGAAGAGACAAATAATGTTTATTAATCATAACAGAACTATAATAAATTTTCCTTATCTTGATTTGCATACGATGAAAAGGAATCCTTTGCCATAGTTTAACAGAACACGGCCAAAGGTTCCCAGGTAGGCTTGGCCATAATATCAAAGGTTAGATCACTATATTTAAATCAAACATCTTAACAACAATGGCTACTTCCTCTCATCATTATACTCCAAATGCAGCATGCAGGATTGCAAGAATTCACCCTTCATTGATTATCTAGAAACCCCAAATTATTATAGAGCTGACACTTACTTTTAAGTACAAGAAAACTCAAAGCAGCAGTAGCTCCACAAATAATAATTGGATGGGAAGCTGCAATATGAACACCCTCTGCAATGGAAAAGCAAAACACAAGTATCTGAATCATGAAGGTATTGACAGATGAACCTACATTACTTCAGTAGCAATTAAATCAGTAGAAAAATCGAATAACAAACCTTTGATCTTTCCAAATAAAAGTTCCTCATAAGCATTGTAATCAGACTTGAGATCATGCAAAGCACCCTACAATTACATTGATATTAAAAAGAAACGAACAAAAAATAAAAAAAGATGCCTGATTAGTTAGCTGGAGAATGCCCATGCCCCTGAAAATATGCTTGATCCATTGCAATTATTTTGCCAAGATTAGCAAATATTCCAGTTACTAACATAAATTCAACAAATGATGAAATGCACAATCCAAAATTTGAGCCATCACTTGAAATATTATGTAAAGAGAACAAAAACGGAAGATAGATGCGAACTAAACAAGCAAACAAAAATACTAAAGAAGCTAAATTAATTCAATAATGAGATATCCCGTCAAATTCTAAATGATTTATTCTAAATTTTCTTTCTGAGTCTTTTTCTGAGTCAATGAATAACACATAAAAAGAGGTTGTGGTATTTTTATAAATAATTATTTTAAAAAAACACTTTTCACGGCGGTTTTAAAAAATCGTCATTAAAAGTAGTCCAACTGAGTTAAAAAAAACTCAGTTGGACTAAAACGTTATCAAGCCGTTTCAAAAAACGCCGTGGTAACTACTTATCACAGCGATTTTTCTACCGTGATAAGTACTTTAACGGCGCTTTTATAAAAATTGCCGATAAAAGTCCCACAAAAATTCAAAAATTTGATTCAATTACAATTTCACTTTCACTTCTTCACAGTCGTTTGTAGTCCCATTCCTCTACCCCACCACGATAGACTTGCATAGAGGTCATTTTTTGACATTTTCTCCTATTTTTGTTGCCTTTCTCCATCTTTAACGTCGTTCTTTGTCATGAAAGTCATAAGTCACCGTTTAACTTCGTCGTTTGCTCATTTTTCTTACTTTTTTCAATTGTTTATTATTTATAATTTATAATACATCATATGGGTTATCATCCATGTATTAAAGACTTAATTTTTGTAGTTTTGGTTTGCCAAATTGGTTCCTATTTGTTTGTGGGTGTCTTTTTGTGAATTTTTTGTTGTTTGTTATTTATAAATTATAATAGATCATATGGGCTATCTTCCTTTATTAAAGACTTGATTTTTATAGTGTTTAGATTGTTACATTGGTTCCTATTTGCTTATGGGTGTATTTTTGTGAATTTTGAAAAGCAATACATTGTTATTAGATTTTTTGTTATTAATTGACTTATTCAATACATTGATTCCTATTTATTCAATATATTGCGAATTTTTTATAATGTTTGTTTATTCATTGACTCCTATTTGTTTAGTCAATATTTTTTATTAATATATTGCTAATTTTTCATTGTGTTTGGTATTTTTTGCGTTATTTTTTGTTTGAGCAATGTGAGTATTATTTAGAAAATTTATAAATTAAGTTAAAAGCTTTGGTTAACAGAAAACTTGATTAGCAAGTTTGATGGATTTGTTTATCATTTGGGATTATTTATATTTAAGGGAAACTGTCAAAATTTTTATAAAATATAAAAGGCTGACATATTCCCTTTAATTTGAAAACTATGATGAATGATGATGTAAAATAATGGATCGTAGTTGGATGAAAATTAGGAGAACTACTAAGGAATATGAAGATGAGGTAGAAATGTTTCTTAAATTTGTTGAGAGGAATGCTTATAAGAAAGTGATGGGTTGTATTTATGTCCATGTGTCAATTATTTAAACTGTAACCGATTGTCTATTCCTATGTGATGAGATAAATTTAAGGTATACAAATTAAATTTTGCACGGTAAAATTAGATTGACTCATTTGTGTGGAAATGAGGAAGTTGTTAACGATAACTTTGGGAATAGAATTTTAGATATATTTTGTGATATTGGAGCCGAGTCTTTTCCACAGTTTTCTCTAATATATGAAAGTTTACTAAGTGACACTGAGACGTCATTGTACCTAGGAAGTAAAGATGAGTACAAAGGTTAAAATTTGTGTTGCGATTGATGAATTTAAAATCGAGAAATGGTTGGATCAATTCTAGTTTGACAGAATTACTTGAGTTGTTGAGTGCTATGCTTCCTTTAGGCAATAAACTTCCAAAAGGAATGTATAAGGTGAAGAAAATATTGTGTCCATTGGGTTTATCTTATAAGAAGATACATGCTGCCCTAATGACTACATACTGATAGAAATGAGTATGAAATGTTGAATAAGTGCCCTAAATATATCACTTTAAGATATAAAGTGAAGAAAGACGGTGATGATTGTGATGAGATTACCAAAAGCTCTCCTTCAAAGGTGTTGCGGTATCTTCCAATAATAACACATTTTAAGCATTTGTTTGCTAATGCCACGATGCAAAGAACTTAAGATGGCATTCTGACAGGAAAATAAACGATGGATAACTTTTTCACCTATCTAGTTTTCCTCAATGGAAGACAATAGATCAAAATTTTCCTGAATTTGGTTGTGAGCCTAGAAATCTTCGGCTGAGGCTATGTACGGACGGAATCAATCTGTATGGTAATCTCAATAGCACACATAATGCTTGGTTAGTTCTCCTTGTAATTTACAACTTACCTTCCTCGTTATATATGAAGTGAAAGTATTGTTAGAATATAATATTTTGATGATGATAAATTATTTTCAAAGAACTATTTTAACTTAGCTTATTTTTCGATAAGCTTATCAATAAGTGTATTGATCGATAAGCTCTTTGATAAATAAGAAAGAAACTTTGTTATGAAAAGCTTATTTGCGGAAGGCATTTTTCGAAGCCTTATTCCACAAGGATACTTATCGATAAAGACTTTGATAAAATAAATTTAAACTTAGTTTATGAAAGTCTGAATCATTGTTTTAGAACTAGAATTTTTTGAAGACTTATTCGATAAAAGTATTTATCGATAAAGACTTCGATAAGTTTGATGTAGACTTAGTTTGTGAAATCAATTTCTAGAAAAGGATTTATCGAAAGATTGTTCAATAAAGGTACTTATCGATAAGACTTCGATAAATATAGTTAGTTGTTTAAAACTCACACATTACACCTGTATTTCAAAATGACTTTTTGAAGCACTTATCGACAAAGGCATTTATCAATAAGCTATTCGATAAATAGAAACATATTTAACGTAAAGTATATTTCAAGCTTCATTTATCAAATTATTAATCGATAAGGACATTTATCAATAAGTTATTCAATAAATGAGAGAAAATTTCAGTTTATCAAAAGCACTGAAGCACTGAATCTGATTATATATGATTTTGTTGATGACTTGTTTATGTTATTGATATTGCTTTGTTTAAATTATCTATTTCTCAAATGGATTTATGAAACCTTACATTTATAAAATAAGATTAAACATCAAAGAAAGAAAGTCTGAAAGTATGATTCATTACTCTTCAAGCACTTATCAATAAGCTATTCGATAAGCCTATTTATCGAAGAACACTTTGAAAAATTCGCTATTGTGAAATGTTTTGAAATAAATTTTGAATTATCAATAAGTCTGAAAGCTTATATTATAAAAAGGATACTTTTCGAAGAGTTATTCGATAAGACTGTTTATCAAAGTCCTATTTGATAAGAACTAAAACTATTTCAAAGCAACATGTTTGAAATTTATCGAAGTATTTTTTGATAAACACTTCGATATCAACTGATTTCGAAAAGAATTTCATACTAGACTTTGACAAAAATCTGATTTTTTATCTAAATTAATATGATCCATTATTATATGATTAACCTCTTTGTATATCTCTTATGCGACATCTTTTCAAATCACTTTCAAGCAAAGAGAATGTCAAATGAAGATTTTTTATCAAAAAGCAATATCTGTTAGAAGCATTAAATGCAACTACCAACTATCATCAGCGACCAACCAACGACTTTATTTCTTCAACGGTAATATGCAATGTGTCTAACGGATATATGAAGAGCTCAAACATAAAAGAAGCCGAAGTTAATGTTGGAGTTAAGAAGCTTACCAATCGCGAACAAAGTGCATTTATTCAAGCTTTAATTATTACGTTCATTACCCTCTATTTTACCCTGTTTCACATTCTGTGAACAGAGGAATTTTCTTGTGAGAGAAATTCTGATATATTCTATACTTTAGTGCTTAGTATAATCACTCTAGTAAAGATAGAGTTGTATCTTTTTATTTATTCTCAGAGAAACTCAAGAGTGGGTCTCTTGAGTGGGGTTGTCACCTTAATAATAGTAAGGAGGAGTAAGAGAGAAACTCATGTCTGATGTATTGAGGGGCCAAGAGCCCATATAATCTTGGAAAATTAGTGGTAAAACTAGAGAGATTCTGAGGATTGGACGTACGCCAAGTGGTTGTGCTGAACTAGTATAAACTGACCGCACCATTATCTTCTTTATTCTTCCTTTGGTGAAATTGTTCTTTACTTAATCTCTTTGATTTCATTTAAATTTTTAATTTTTTTAAATATCAAATAATTCACCCATCTCTTGGGTGAAACTGCTGTAACTAAGAAGTATATCATGTTATCTTTGATAATCTCGAGGCTAAAACAGTCGGGAAACAATATCGATGTGTACTTGGCACCTTTGATTGAGGATTTGAAGAAACTATGGGAGGAAGGTGTTGATTGTTAGATACATATAAATAAAAGATGTTCAAACTACGTCCCATGATCTTTACCACAATAAATAACTTCCCGACGTATGAAAATTTGTCAGGTTATAGTGTTAAGAGGCATAAATCATGTATCATATGTGAAGAATGTACTAACTTCATGTAACTCAAGCATGAAAGGAAAACAGTCTACCTTTCTCATATAAGATTTCTTAGTCGACACCGCTATTCCATAGGTTAAAGAAGGCATTTAATAGCTCTCAAGAATATAAAATAGCTCCAGCACCTTTAACTGGAGAAGAAGTGTATAAATGTTTACAGAGGTTCATGTTATCTTGGGTAAAAATAATAAGAAGGAAATTGAAAAGAATATATGGAAAAAGAAATAAATCTTCTTTTATCTTTCATATTGGCGGAGTCTTGAAGTGAGACACAGTGTAGATGTCATGCATGTGGAGAAAAACTCGTGTAAGAGCTTTGTTGGCACGCTTCTGCATATAAGTGGAAAGAGTAAAGATGGGGTCAATGCTAGATGAGACTTAGCTAAAATGGAAATAAGACCACCTCTACATCTACAATAAAGAAAGGATAGTAAGAGAGTTTATTTGTACCCAGCAACACACACATTATCCAAATATGAAAAAACAAGCATATGTGAGTATTTGCATGGTATTAAGGTTCCACAAGGGTATAAGGGTATTTATCAAATTTTAGGAAGCTTGTTTCAATATAAGATTTAAAGATAACAAGTATGAAGTACCACAATTGTCATATGTTGATTCAACAATTACTACCAGTTGCTATTCCAGGCATTATGAAAGATTATATGAGGAGCACTAGTACTAGACTTTGTATGTTCTTCAATGCTGTTTGTAGCAAAATGATTAATCCTGCTGAGTTGGATGAATTGGAGCTGAACAAATTACATAGGATGAGAGATATGTAACTAAGGAGGCAGTTGAGTTTTATAACTCATATCTTACTGAGGTAAAGGTAGTTGGACTTCCTCAATTTCAGCATGATTAGGGGAGAAAAAGTAAGGGAACTAGGGGTGCCAAAGTGAAATCTATGTCTCACGAAGTGGTGATACGAAAACATCTTTATATTTTGAATAATAAAAATGAAGTTCTGCCTTACTTGGATGCCCACAAGAATATGCTTAGGAATATGACCCCAAGAAAGAGCGATATGCAACTAGCTAATAAGCACAACAGGTCTTTTGTAGAATGGTTTAAGCAAGAGGTGTTAAAGGATAACAATCATTCTAAGACAATACAAAAGCTAGTTATAGAGCCTCATTTTGAGGTTGTGTTGGGAAGAATATGACATAAATGGTTACTCTTTTTATACAAAAGCCCAAGATGATAAAAGTACTATGCTCAATAGTAGGGTGATGATTGTAGACGAAGAGATGCATTTTGCTAGTTCAAAAGATAAAAGACCAAATTGGCCTCCATGCCATATTATGAAGTGATTGAAGAGATTTGGGATATTAGTTACTCCAAGTTTAAAGTTTCAATCTTCAAATGTAAGTGGCTTAATAGTAATGCTGTGCAAGTAAATGAAAAATTTGGATTTATTTCAGTCGATCTTTAGAGAGTTGGATAACTAGATGAGTCATTAATCTTAGCAAGTGAAGCAATATAAGTGTTTTATGTCACCGATCTAGCAAATAAAAATCTCTTCATTGTGCTCCAAGGTAAAAGGCAAGTGATTGGTGGAGATGCTAGTGACTTAGGGTTCAACCTCGACAAAATCCCGCCTTTTACAAATGCTCGACCTAAAACAAGGGAGTTTGATTTGTTAGATGATGAATATGCTATTAGGGATGATAAGTGTGAAGGATTTTGGGTAGATACCAACTAGTATGAAATTAGTTTATTGTATGTAATAAATGTTTATTTGATTACTAAATTGATTGCATGATTACTATTTCCAATTCTTACATTTATTTATTATTTTATGAATAGGACATGGACGGTTCAGGTCAGGATGGTTCTAGTCAACAAGGAAAAAAAAGAGGTAAAGGCCCGACCCGTATGAAATGGGTGGCTAAGACAGATGAGGGGACATAACCCATGAAGTTACTGGTGGAATTTGATTATGACATAAAGGCAATAGGTAAAAATAGGGCATTGCTTAATAGTTATGTTAGCCATATAGTACGCTCTAAGATTAGCATCGTGTATGTCAATTGGAGGGTGGTAGACCTAAAAGACAAGGATATAGTTTAGGAGGACATTTTGGTACATTTATAATTCTATGTTTCACCTATCTATTTTAGTTATTAATGACTCGTGTCCCTTATTTTAGCTTCATTTTATTTGTGTTTTGTACTTCACTGTAGCAACAATTTGATATTCTTGCCACAACAAGCTGAGGCATCGGATCTTAAAATGAAACATCCTTATTTTTGTACGTCTTAGGGACCAATTGGTAGTATTTAGAACCACTTTCAAGGTCATTGAAGTCCAATATCTCAATTTGGAGTTTTACTCTTATCGAATACTGTTCACTATGTAAATTCCAGATGAGTGACCTGACTTCGAAAAATCATAACTAATTCTAGAAAATTCGGAATGCAGTGGTTCAAATTGCTACATGAAGCTAACTCAATACTATTTCAAGGAAAAATAACTCGTTGACCATTACTTGTCCAAGTCAACGTCAGTCAAAGTTACAACTTTACTGTTCATCCAGCGTTTTTCTCCTGAATCCAGTATTTTGGTCCCAACTTTGATAATTTATATCTCCATGTGTAGACATCGAAATGATACATTCTATATATCAAATCGAAGCTTGGTATGTCTAATATTTATCATAAACATATCATATATTTATTTAATCATTTACTATTTTTAATTATAGATCAAACATCACTATATCACCACGAGTTACTGTTCATGGTGGCAAATTCCAGCAAGCAACTTTACATACATATGCATACATCAATCACATATCAAACAAACATGCCAAACAATACTTATCATTAAATAATAAATCTTTATACAATAGGGCATGAACAAAATCCTCGTATCTCTATTACATCTTTCCTGCCTGAAATCCGGCAGTATAACTACTATACTTCATCTGTAAAAATAACTGATCTTGTACTGATTCGGTAATTCCCGTGAGAACTACCATTCTACGTAAGTACCCAGGAAAGACTGGATGAACCGGCTAGGTCCACTCACTTCCAGCCTCCTTAGACAGCACTTACGTACACAGTACTTTGTATAGTCTACCAGCACAACGGCATTTTCTAGAAAATATCTTTGAATTTTAACCTTAACCTTAACCTCAAAAACATGAATTTTCCATTAATTATTCTAGAACACATAACCAATCTCTTTGACCTTTCATACATTCATATACATTATGGGGTTATGCCATAATTATTTGATACATTTATTTCATCATTTACTATTATACCTTTTCATCATGAACATTGTTTCTCAACTTGTCATATAACAACATTACATGCAACAATTCGCACATTTATTACATAATATTCAAATCTTCTAATTCCCAACCTCTCTTCATGCCTCTTTATCTTCTTTACTCATTTGTAAACCTGTGGGTTTGGGATTACATGGATGGGGTGAGATTTCTGGGGAAATCTCAGTAGCAAACAGTACTAAACAATGCATGCATTAAAGTAATTACTTGTGCTTGCTTGTGAAAGTGTAAACATTGTGTAATGTGCATGCTTCCATGTAACATATGAAATACAATTGGCCAAGGTAATCATAGAAACAGAGCTTCAATCATATACACATATGCACACAATTCAACAAAGTCATAGCACAATCAAGCATAACATTCAATACATACAAGTTTAGGGTAAGTTTACTACCTTATTGCTTTACTTCTTTCCACTTTAACTTTGCTTCTTCCTTCTTACTTTTCCTTGCTATGTGGCTGCCCTCTTTTGAGCACACCAAGCAAATCCTAACATCACATTACCATCCAACCATTACAATCTAACTTCTCTTGAACACTAAGCTTACTTTAAGTAACATAACATCCTTTAATCTTTACCAATTGACTTGACCTTTGAATCAATTGATGTCTTGACCTTACCCTACACAATTTGGCATTTTGAATCCATTTATGAACTCAAAACAACCAAATTCCAGCAACTATGCACTGTTCCGACAGATTTGAAAAACATGCATAATTCTTTCAAAAATTCTCATTTTGATTCCAATGCTTCCCATACTTGTTCCTCCACTTTCCCCCACACAAAATCTCAATTTAAGACCATTGGAAGTATCAAAATTACTGTTCACGCGAGTGAACAGTACCGTGAGGAATTTTCAACATTATAACCTTTAATTCCAATGGTTTCCAAGGTTCAAAATCTTTCCAATCCTACACAAAATCATCATATAAACTCAATGGAAGCATTAAATCATTGAAATTCCATTTCCTTCTATCATGAACAGTGTATGAACAGTGCAAACCGAAATGTTCTTCCATGGTAAAGTCAAGAACATCAACTTAATCCAACAACCAACCATGCAACTAGCTTGTTTAAGCTTGTCTAAACTATCTATGACATAAAACTCATGTTCCTCTCACATATACATATAAATTCCAGCAGCATTTCCCCAATATTTAAGCCTAAAAAATCACTTAAACTCAAGCACAAACCATAAGAACAAAAGGTAGAAGCAAGGAGATAACTTACCTTACTTGCTCCTTCAAGACCCTTGCTTCTTCCTTGCTTTCTTCCACTTTCTTTCTCTAGAACTCACTTCTCTTTCTAAAGGAGCTCTTGGGTGTGAAGAATGAATGGAAAAGGGGGGTATTTATAGCAAAAGTCATGTGCCATTTGAAGGCCAAGATCACTTTGGAAACTATTTGATCTAATGGTTAAAGGTTTGATCTTGGAATGTCTTTTCACTTTTCACTCAAGACCTTACCACCATGACATCACTAGCATGGCCTCCCTTGGTACACCTAACCCTTCCTCTTTTTGGGTGCCATTCTTGTGTCCTTGTGGGTCCCACCATGTGCAACACCTAATTCTTACTTTATTCTCTTTTTCTTTCTTTTCAAAAATCCATAAATTATTTATTATTTGGACTTGGGCTCCAAGATAACTTTTGGGCCTTATTGGGCTGACCTAGGACGAAATATTGGGCCTCTTTTAGGTCCAATAGCTAACTGGCCCAAATCCCAATGTACTTTCCTCATACCGATATCTGTAACTTACCCTGATCTTAGCATAAATGCTAAACACCTCTTTTAATTGTTCTAACATTTTTAGAAATTCATTCTAATATAAAATGAATTCTCTACAAAGTTTCATAATTTTCTGAGACCCAGAAGTCCTGTTAAAAATTACATATGTTTCCTTTAACCCTTTATCGGTGTCATTTTTCACCGTAAATTCCATAATTAATTCTACAGGACTCCTTTTTGACTTCTGTCAACTCCATAAATTCTCATATTAATTATAATTTACTATCAAATTTTCTATGATATCCATCCATTGTGTGAAATGACCAAAATGCCCTCCATTTACTTCTGGTTTCTTAGGGCATCACAGTGGCATTTTTGTAATTTTGCACTTTGGCTCTTAGACTTTCTTCCTCTTCCAATTAATCCTTTTCTTTACATAAACATGGCCACATATTTTCCTAAACATCTCATATATTTTATTCAATCTGTACATACAACTTAGTACAGAAATTAGGGATGTTACATAAAACAAGGCAATGAACAATAGAGAGACTTCAAGTCCAACCTTGCAAAGGACTACCTCTGAGGAAGTAATATGGGAGAGCATACAAATGACACATACCCCAATGTTAGTGATGAAGCGTGACATTGTTTCATCAACGATAGTAAGAGGCTACTTATAGGGTTTGATGTGTGTAAACTTATATTTTAATTAACATAGTAATGAATTTACATTTTAGTTAACTAAACTAACTTTGTTCCATTTCCATAAGCTGTGAGTAAGAAGAATCAGGAAATAGGCAAGAAGAATGTGTACCAGCATTACATGTCTTGAAGGGTTACAGTGTTCTAGAAAGCAAATGATGGAAGAGAAGTTGCAGGCTGCGCAGCAAGCTGCTATATCAGACCTTATTACATCAAACCCTGCTGTATCCATCCAACGACCATCTCGCCAACAAAAATTGAAGGCGGCGAAGGTTAAGAAGGGACAGTACATCACTTTAGGGTTTGCTAGTATTACTGAAAAGATTGTAAGTAATTAATTTAAATTGTAAGAATTTATACATTATTATGTGCACTTCAGTTATTTTAACTTGGTTACTTGTTGTTATAGGATGCACTGGAGGAACAAGCAACCTAAGGGTCTTTCATTCTTGAAAAAGGAATGGATATCTTGGAGATAGCTACTGGGAGGTCTAACCACCCAAGTCAAGTAAGAGGGCCCTTAAAGGAGTTATTCGAAAAGAATTTTTTAGCTCACATCACGAAAAAGAAGTGTAGCCTCCGCAAACATGGTGTCAATTGACAAGCTCCAAAAGGTTCGAGATGAACTTATTGCACAACATCAAGCAGAGTTACAAAGGATACGCGAGGAGATGAATGCCAAACTCAACCAAGTTGTCGATGCCAGGCTCAATGAAGTTGTGGATGCCAGATTCAACCAAGTAATGATGAGGATGGTATCCGCACTATTGTCCAATATTTAGAAGTAAAAAATATTCACTTCTTTTCAAAGGACATTTAACATGTATTTTGTCTTGAGTAATTTCTTTCATATTTTTAGGGTTCTCCTGCGGTTATAAGTGGTAAGGGCAACAACAATAAGAAGGAGAAGTTTATCTCCCAATCATATGATCCTGACCCTAACCCTAACAAGACTTAAGACAATAGGGAAGATGGTGATCTCTTCATTATGACAGACAAAAAGGGACTACAACCCTTACCTCTTATGGTACAGTGTACCTGGCCACCATAACAATTCACCAGAACAGAATTCCACAGGGCAGAGCAAAGGTGACAGTACATACTATTAGAAAAAGGTTTTTCCGCTCATTATTTCTCATATGCGGCTATTATCCTAATTTTATTTGTGGTACAATTTTACCCATAATCTTTTTAATTTGGTGCAATTCTTGGTACTTGAGTAATAAGATTATGGGTAAAATTGAACCACAGATAAGATTAGGATAGTGGCCGCATATGAGAAATAAGATCAGGATATTATGTGCTACTTTACCTAAAAATAAATGATCATTAAATCTGATGGGTTAGATTAGCTGGTTGACATTGTTCTAACTTAACCAAAAGTCATGGGTTCGATTCTTTAGGACACAGCATTACAGGGGTTAAGGATGCCAACCTTAATGGTTCCTGTCATACCTCAATCTGAATTAGTTTGGTTTGTAATTTCCAAAAGGGTTAGCTAGGATACTGAGTAATTGTCAAAGAGGTTAAATGTCAACTTTCAAACATCAAGGAGGTTATATGCAACTGACTTTTGGAGGGTTTTTATAGATTTTAACCAATAATATATTATTGTTATCAATTTAAGCTTGCGGTGTTATCAACAACAAAATTAAGTTTTTCAATTGCAATTTATCTATTATCCATAAATAACTTTAATCCCATTTTATAATAATTACATTAATTATATTTTGTAATTAAAAAATAATTAATTTTTAAAAAAATAATCTATCACTCATTGTAGTATAATTAAGTCCCAATATTTTTTTATTAAATCTATGTAGTTTTGTCAATTATAGCAATTAAATCAAATATTCACAGGTTAAAGTTTATCTAACATTCTAAAATATTTTTACAAATATTTTTAAACATTATAGGTATGTTTGTACCTCAAAAAATATCATGGAGTTAGATATCTTTCAGATAAAAGTCACAGGTATTTTTGTACCTTTTCCTTTTCTAAAAGTCAATGATAGCCACCATACCTTTAACTATTCATATTTCTATCATCATGCAAAAATAATCTTACTTATTTATAAGCCAATTAATTAATGATCTATAAACCATACGCCATCAAAGACCGAAATCATAGCTTATAACACCTTACTTTCAAAGTCCTAATTATTTAAACAAGTTTCACAAAAACATTTGGCTTAGTTCATAAAACAAAACAAAAAACATTTGACAAAATGAAAAATACAAGATTTAGGATTCAAATCTCGAATCCCAAACATGAGCTTGAAGGGAATTGGAAGACACGCAGCGGAAATTAACTTTAAAAATTTTCCCATTCCCTGTCAGGATCTACCGAATGTGTTTAAGTCAAGGAGGAAGAAATGTTACCTTCGGTGTTCAAGTTGTAGTCGCGACCTAAGTATCCACCAGTAGCGATGCTTCGCCTCTGGAGTTTTCAGTCGCGACCTACTTAGCTTCAAGTCTCGACCTGTAGCCTCTGGAGTTTTCTGTCGCGACCTGTCGTCTCTGGAGTTTTCTGTCGCGACCTCCTCAGCTTTTAGTCGCGACTTGTAGTCTCTTTTCGGATTTCTGACGTTCAGGACCCCTGTATGGTTGCGGCTCCTTCTATCAGATACACTGCCCTACTGTGTCTGGGCAGCCATTTGGGTTATAACGGGCATCTGACTGTTATTACCCGACCTCATTCAGTCTTAGTTTAAATACCGATAAATCTCCCTATCGGATCCCTGGAGGCCTCATACTCCCGTCTGGATTTGCTAATTCGTGAATAACTTTTTCTACATACCTCCTATCAGTATTCTGTCAGTTTCCTGACATCTGCCCCATAAGGGTGCATCATCCTGTAATTGCTTACTTATATCTGAAATCTAGGGTATCTGGTAGGAATTTTTATAACTTTTGGACGACCAGTCCATTTTTGACTATCTGGAGTCTTCAAAAATTCCGGTATTAAGCTGGATTACCCAGCGTCACTTGCCCTATCTTCTGGTGAAATCTGGGACTGAAATGCTGTCGGGCGGTCCAAACCACTTCTGGCCTATTTTTCTTTAATTATACTTTAGCCCCAGAGAACTTTTCTTCTTTGCAATTAAGTCCCTTAAATTTGGGTAAAATTACACTTTGAGACCCCACATTTTTGTCTACCTTTCTTTCCTAACCTTAAACTTTCCATAATTGCATTTAAGTCCTTTCATTTCCTTTCTTTTGCAATTTAATCATTTTCTTTACATAAAGGACCACATCTTTTTCCTGAAAAAGAACTCATATATTCCATCTAATCTGTACATAGAAATCAGTACAGAAAATTAAGGATATTACATTTCTCTCCCCCTTAAAATAAATTTCGTCCTCGAAATTTACATTACATCTATCCTACAGAAACAATTCAGGATACTTCTCTCTCATCTTTTCTTCTGTTTCCCATGTAGCTTCTTGTTTAGTCAAGCCTTTCCAGATCACTTTAACTAAAGGAATTTGTTTATTCCGCAACTGCTTGACTTTTCTATCAGCAATTCGCACCGGTCCAACCTCATAGGTCAAGTCATCTCGCAGTGCGACCTCATCTTGCTCAATCACATGAGATGGATCTGGAACATACTTCTTTAATTGGGAAACATGAAACACATCATGTATCTGGCTGAGATTAGGAGGAAGAGCCAACTTGTAGGCTACTGCTCCTATCTTTGAGAGAATCTAGAATGGTCCGATGTATCTTGGATGCATTTCTTCACTTTGATCGATCGTCCGGCTCCAGTAGTTGGAGTTAACTTAAGGAATACATGTTCTCCTTCTTCAAACTCCAACGGCTTCCTTCTGACATCTGCATAGCTTTTCTGTCTGCTTTGAGCCGTCAGTAATCTTTTTCTAATCACTGCAATCTACTCTGCGGTTTGATCCACTATATCAGGACCAAGCATTCTTCTCTCGCTCAGCTCTAGCCAGCATAAGGGGAT
Organism: Leucaena leucocephala; assembly: GCA_037074615.1. Taxonomy (NCBI): domain Eukaryota; kingdom Viridiplantae; phylum Streptophyta; class Magnoliopsida; order Fabales; family Fabaceae; genus Leucaena; species Leucaena leucocephala. Next base: position 14,700,759 of record CM073555.1, on the reverse strand, counting down.
CTACATTTACGTCCATAAAGTTCTTCAAAAGGTGCCATCTGAATACTGGCCTGATAACTATTGTTATAAGCAAACTCTATAAGGGGTAAATGGATATCCCAGCTGCCTTTGAAATCTAAGACACATGCTCTCAGCATATCCTCTAACGTTTGTATTGTTCTTTCAGATTGACCATCTGTCTGAGGATGATAAGCTGTACTAAATCTGAGAGTAGTGCCCATTTCTTCCTGTAAAGCCCTCCAGAAATTTGAAGTAAATCGAGGGTCTCTATCAGACACAATGCTGCTCGGGATACATGAAGCCTAACGATCTCCTTTATATACAACTTTGCCAGCTTTTCAAGAGAATCTCTCTTATTAATTGCCAGAAAATGTGCTGTGTAACATCCCGATTTTTGGTCTAGGAGAACTGGGAAGTAGTCTGATATGGGCAGGCTGCTAAACCTGTAGTCCCAGGGTAGTAATCTGATATGGGCGGATCACTTACCTGTATTTTGTAGGAATCCGAGGGATGAGCTAAGTCCTTCAGGATTTAAAGATGAGTTAAGTCTTTAACCTACAGAATCGGGACAGTTCACCTAGGTTCAAAATGAGGAATGTGAGGAATATCCCTTTGAACAAAAGTCCCTGAAACATACAGAGGGTTTTTAGGGACTAAACTGCAAATAAGTAGAAGTCCAGGGACTGATATGTAAATAGTGAAAGTCCCTAGAGATATGATGGCCATTTATGCAAAGAAAGGGATTAAATTGCAAAAGAAAGAAAATGAAGGGGCTTAAGTGCAATTATGGAAAGTATAAAGCCAAAAAGGAAAAGTAGAGAAAAAGGTGGGGTCCTTAAGTGTAATTTTAGCCAAATAAAAGGGGACTTAATTGAAAAGAAGAAAAGTTCCTTGTTGCTAAATTGTAATTAAAGAAAGTCAGGCGGAAGTGGCTTGGACTGGCCGAAAGCATTTCAGTCCCAAATTTCACCGATAGAGAGGGCAAGTGACGCTCGGTAATCTGGCTTAATACAGGAATTTTTGAAGACTCCAAATAGCCAGAAATGGACTGATCGTCAAAAAGTTATAAAAATTCCTACCGGATATCCTAGATTTCAGATCTAGGTGAGAAAATACAGGGTGATGCGTCCTTATGGGGCGGATGTCAGGAAATTGACAGAATACCGATAGGAGGCCTGTAGAGAAAGTTATTCACAAATCAGAAAATCCAGAAGGGAGTGTGAGGCCTCCGGGTATCCGATAGGGAAATTTATCAGTATTTAAAAAGGAACTGAATGAGTTCGGATGACCTCAGTCAGATGACTGTTATGACTCACAGGGATGCCTGAACACCGCAGGCCAGTGTATCAGACAGAAGGAGCCGGTGTCCGGATATGGGTATAAACGGTGAATAATAGATAAAATATTCAATGAATATTAACAGAGGAAGATTCCTCGAAATGCGTGCCATAAAGATAATGGATCCTCAGAGGCCCAATAATGGCGCCAACAAAGGCCCAGTAAGACACTTGGACTGATAGGTGGGCCAGTGTCCGGCAGAACCCCAGAAAAGTACGAAATTACGAAAATGCCCCTGTGTTGTACTAAAGGGTAACAAATGAATGAAGGGCATTTTGGTCATTCTGGACAGGCTCAGAAGCCAAGGTACATACATATAAAGTTACTTAGAGTCAGTATATACCCTGACAGAGTACAGAAGGGTGTAAAATGACGATTTTACCCTTAGGGTTAAAATAGTGTAAGAAAGGGCACTCAGGGGTATTTTGGTAATTTGCCAAGGGATGTTTCTTGGAAATCGTGCCATCAGAGTACTTGGGCTGGATCAGAGACCCAAGATGATGTTCCCAGATCCCAAAAACGTAGCCCATGAAGTATGTGAGAAAAAGTGGCATTAAAATACTATTTTAATGTTGTTTCAATAAAGTAATGTTACTCGGTTGGCACGATAACCGAGGAGGTGATCAGATAAAGTCCGGGACTTATCTGGATAGCATTGGAAGGCATGAAAGGTCCCTTCCAGATGCCACATGGCATCATCCTAGAGGCAGAAGAAAAGTTAAGGACACGTGGCACAATCTTAGCCGGTGAGTCCAGTTTGTGGGAAATCGGACCGGACCGGTACTAGATTGGACTGGAACTGCTGAGTCAGCTGATGAGGTGTCCAAGAAGCTTGCAATTTCTCCATGTGAGAAATGTGCATGATGAGGTGTCCCATGAGGTGGCATGGAGATGATGTCATGTATGATGCAGTAAAAGGAATAAAGAAAAATAGGAAATTCTGGAAAAACCAGGACCACAGGATCAGATGGCTTCAAAATTACAAGAATGCCATTGACCAAAACTATAAATACCCCCTTGCTCTTCATCGTGCACGGCCAAGAGCCTTTTTAGAGAGAGGAGGAGGTGTTAGAGAGAGAAAGTGAGAGAAAGAAAGAAGAAAGGAAGTTATGGCAGAGCTGGAAGCAGAATAGAGATAGTAGAGTTCTGCTGAGTCTTTGAGGTAGTAACTAATCCTAGCTCTTATGTAATGTCTTTGTGATTTGTTGTGCTATTGTTTGGTTGGATTGTTGTCTTATATGTTATGCTTGAAGCTCTATTACAATGCTATGATCATATGTTATTGAATATGGAAGCACGCAGCATACTTATCTGTACACAATCACAAGCAAGCACTGTCACACTGCATTACATATATTGTTATGATTATTACTACTGAGATTCCCCCGAATATCATTCCCATATATAACATTACAGGGGAGGTTCTATCAAAATAAAATCTGGAAATTTTAAGAGACGCCGTTAGGCTGCCAAAATTCTGGCAACGAAGAAGGAACAAAGAAAGGAACTGATACGTACTGTGTACGTAGGTGCTGTCTAAGGAGGCTGGAAGTGAGTGGACCTAGCAGGTTCATCCAGTCTTTCCTGGGTACTTACGTAGAATGGTAGTTCCTACGGGAATTACCGAATCGGTACAAGATCGGTTACTTTCTACAGAAGGAATATAGCGGTTGTGCTGCCGGATTTTAGGCAGGGAAAGATGTAATAGAAATATGAGAATTTTGTGTATGACTTGTTGTATGACATTTTGTTATTCAATAATAAATATTGTTTGGCATGTTCAAATTGTGGATGATGAATTAAAATAGAAATTCGCAGGTCCTGAGGTAGCAGTGTTTTGACCTCAGTTTGGCCTAGTAAACGAAGGAGTTTGGCTATGAAATTTGGTCAGCCAGTCATACACATCTGGGGCATTACGTGGATAGGTAATAAGCCTCATTTGGATGTGTAGAACGAGATAAATTAATTTTCAAATTTAAGGTCCAAAATAAGGAACTTAAGAGTAAAATTTTAAATTTCTGGGCTTAAGTTAAGATATAATCAAGCTAATATTGCTTCCGCAAGTGTACTCTGAGGAGTCTAAGGAAGGATGTTTCATGCTGACTTTGTCAGTCGATCAATTACTACCCACACTGCATCATGTCTACTTGGAGTCAGGGGTAGTACTTCCACAAAGTCCATGGCAATCCCATCCCATTTCCACTCAGGGATTTCTAGAGGCTGCAATGTTCCTGCTGGCTTTTGATGTTCAACTTTCACTTTCTGGTAGGTCAAGCACTTAGATACATAAGTCACAACATCTTTCTTCAATCCAGGCCACCAAAATAACCTTTTAACATCATGGTACATCTTGGTCATACCTGGATGTACAATATACCGACTTTTATGTGCTTCCTCAAGAATCCTTTCCCTTAATCCCACAACATTAGGGATATAGAGTCTTCCCCGGAACTGTAGTAATCCGTCTGGGGACATCTCAAAATTCCTTGTCTTCCCCTTCTCCAGCTTGTCTTTGAATATTGCTGCGAGCTTATCCTGCTTTTGAGCCTCTTTTATCTCATCTTCTATGCAAGCTCTGACATGAACTCCTCCAAAAGGATTCTCCGTAAGTTGTATTTGATATAGAGGGCTCCAATCGCGCATATCTTCTATCAATTCCAACTCCTTGATCATCATGTATGCAACCTGCACCACCTTTCTACTTAGGGCATCAGCTACCACATTGGCTTTTCCTGGATGGTATTTAATCTGAAAGTCATAATCTTTCAACAACTCCATCCATCGTCGTTGCCTCATATTCAGCTCTTTTTGATCCTGTAGATACTTCAGGCTTTTGTGGTCGCAAAATAACTCTATCGTTGCTCCATATAAATAGTGCCTCCATATCTTCAGGGCATAAACCACCGCCGCAAGCTCCAGATTATGAGTGGGATAATTTTCTTCATGTGGCTTTAACTGCCGAGAGGCGTAGGCTACTACTCAACCTTGCTACATCAGCACACATCCCAACCCCTGCTTGCTAGCATCAGTGTAGACTACGTAAGTCTGAGTTGGTTCTGGAATAATCAGCACGGGAGTAGTGGTTAATCTCTGCTTCAACTCTTGGAAGCTAGCCTCGCACTTCTCATCCCACTTAAACTGCTGATTCTTTCTTGTCAGCTTGGTAAGTGGTAAGGCAATTCCAGAAAAGTCTTGAATAAATCTTCTGTAGTACCCTGCTAGGCCGAGAAAACTTCTGATCTCCGTCACTATCCTTGGCTGCTCCCAGCTTAAAACTGCTTCAACTTTGCTAGGATCCACAGCTACCCCGTCTCAGGATATGACATGACCGAGAAATTTGACTTCTGACAGCCAAAACTTGCATTTACTCAGCTTAGCATAGAGCTTCTTTTCTTTAAGGGTACCAAGAACAATCCTCAAATGCCTTTCATGCTCCTCTGGAGATTTGGAGTACACCAGAATATCATCAATGAAGACCACAACGAACTGATCTAGATAAGGCCTGAAGATCCGATTCATGTAGTCCATGAAAATAGCAGGTGTATTGGTTAGTCCAAAAGGCATCACCAGGAACTCAAAATGCCCGTAGCGCGTTCTGAATGATGTCTTTGGAATATCATCTGGCTTGACCCTTAGTTGATGATAGCCAGATCTCAAGTCAATCTTGGAGAATAAGCTCGCTCCTACCAACTGGTCTAGCAGGTCATCAATTCTGGGGAGATGATACTTATTCTTAACCGTAAGCTTATTTAATTCCCTGTAGTCAATGCATAGCCTTAAATTGCCATCTTTCTTCTTGACGAATAGTACTGGAGCACCCCATGGCGATACACTAGGTCGTATGAAACCCTTCTCCAATAGCTCCTCAATTTTCTTCTTCAGTTCCATCATTTCATTGGGAGCCATCCTGTACGGGCTTTTGACACTGGTCCAGCTCTAGGTATAATGTCGATCGCAAACTCCACTTCCCGTTCTGAAGGCAATCCCTGAATCTCCTTTGGAAAGACTTCAGGAAATTCATTGACTACTGGAATCTCTTCGATGCCTTCTTCCACTTCTGTTTGAACAGAAAAGAATACCACATACCCTTGACATCCTTTCCGTAGACATTTTTCTTCCTGAGCCTCTGTCATGAAGTTTAGTCGTACTTCTGAGCTCTGATCAGTGATCTTTGGACCAAGAACCAGGGTCTTGTTTCTGTAGTCCAACATCACATTATTAGAGGATAACCAATTTAAGCCGAGTATGACATCAATCTCTCGGAAAGGCATACAGATCAGGTCTAGGGTGGTACTGCAGTGCTCATAACGCACAACACTATTTAGACAGGCATCAGACGTAATTACTCTAGCGTTGGTGGGGGTTTTCACCTGTATATCATAACGCAATTTGTTGATCAGAAGGCCTAGGCATTTGGCACATTCATAAGATATAAAGGAATGACTTGCACGCAAATCAAATAGAGCAGTCACAGCATGATCATTGAGATAGATTGTACCTTGGATCATCTCAGTTGATCGCTGAGCGTCCTCTCTAGTGAGTGCAAACACTCGTCCTGCCGTCCTTGTCCTTGGATCAGTTATAGCTTGAGGGCATTCTCTGGAAAAATGTCCGGGCTTTCTGCAGGTGTAACAAACATTCTGGCCCATTAAACATGGTCTATCACCATGATTCTTTCCACACTTTTCACATACTGGGGCCTTTGAATCCCTGTTATTGTACCTACCGCGGAAATTTCCTCTATTTGGCTTTTTGTTCTGCCACGGTCGCTTCCTCTTCTTATAGCGGCTCCCACCTGTAGCTTCTTGATTTCGACCGACCTTATCAGGGGTCGTCTGATCCCTATTCCCGGATCTGGACAGCATTAGATGATTCATGCTGTTTTCTACAATTCGACATGCTTCCACAGCCTTATTAAACTGGCTGTATTGTTGCTGAGTTAACTTCTCCTTTAGCGTGGAATTCAATCCCCGAATCATCCTTTCTGTCATCCAGCGCTCGTCATCCACTTGACGTAGATACGTAGAATACTGGGATAGCCCAATGAACTTAGCCAGATATTCGTCAAAAGCTTCTTTTTCTCCTTGTCTCAGTACAAGGAACTCGGCCTCCCTTTCATCTCTGATGGATTGAGGGAAATATTTCTCGTAAAACTGCTCAAGAAACACTTCCCAGGTAACTGGAATATCTCTTGCTTGGAGAAGTAACTCTGTATTCTTCCACCATCTATCCGCATCCTTTTCTAATTGATAGATGGCCATTTGGGCCTTGGTTTCAGTTGGGCAGTCGAGGACCTTAAAGATCTTCTCTAATCTACTGACCCAATTTTCTGCTTCTGTACTTCGAATGTTCCTTCGAACACTGGAGGATTGTGTTTACAAAATTGAACCATCCATTGTTGTATACCTACTGCCTCCTCCCTCGATTCAACCCGTCTCTGGGGCTGAACTGCTTGCTGTTGTACTCCTTCAGGTTCTCTATCAGCCGCTCCTGAAGGCTCTAGCGGTCTTAAATTACTTACAGCTGCTGCCACTACTGCGGCTATGGCAGCATCTCTTTCCTGCTCATTCCGTGCCTGAGCTGCTCTCATTTCTTCTATCATCTTTTGTTGTTGTTCTAACCGTTCTAAAATTAGTTAATTAAGATTTCCAGCTTCTTGTGGCTCCTTTGCTGGAATCGTTCTTCTTGTTCCAACCATTTTGTTATGCTATAACATAGAAAGGAATGTGATAAACAACATTTCTCATTTCATTTCAAACATAGCATACAAGGTACGTGTCACAGTCATACATATGCTACTGTACTGATCTTTTGTACATTAGAAATATTACCCTAATTTTTCTTAAACTTTATTCTAATATATTCTCCTACCAAGTAGATCCAGTCAGATACAGTACAATATGGTTCTTTATCAAAATATTAATCCAACTCCGATCTCCAGGTAGGAGTAGTTGGCAATACATCATTCATAATTTCTAGCCAAAGCCCCAGGGTTAACACGTTTGGATCCCAGGCTTGATATATGGCTTTCACCCTTGTGATGAAATTCTGATAAACCATATAGCCTTGATCTACATTTCTGATCAGGGTCTGCCTCAGCCCATATAGCTGTCGGGCTAATGCTACCGAGCTCTCAAATTGTTCTCTACTCAAGTTCCTCCCTAGGATCATTCTTACGATTAGACTTCCCAAATGTATCTCTACTAGGGTCACTTCGGGCCCACTGGAACCTAGCGCATTACTCTGATCACGTACTTGGCTGGATCCTGAATTTCCTGTTATATTCAAAGGTACCGCACTTATGGGAATGGCAAGAATAGGGCCTTCTATCACCATCACCTCCTGATCATCCACAAGATTTGATCCTACGGAAGAACTATCCGTTTTTGAGTCACTCACTACTGGAGGTATCCAAGGATCAGAATCATTGCTCATTATCTCCCCTTCTGAACTATCCGAACTAGAAACCTCTGGTCTTAACTCCCATTGGTTTACTGTAGTTTCAGACCCGGATCTATGTCTAGCCATCCTACAAACACTAACTTAGTGTCAATTATGTCCGGTTTATTAGGGTATATTTATCTATTCAGAGCATTTCCTAAGCCAGAATCCTTTGCTCTGATACCAAAATGTCACATCCTTATTTTTATATATCTGAAGGACCATTCAGTAGCACTTAGAACCACTTTCAGGGTCATTGAAGTCTAAACTCTTAATCTGGAATTTTATTCTTATCGGGTACTGTTCACTGTGGCAAATTCCAGATGAGTGACCTGACTTTGAAAAATCATAACTAATTCTAGAAAAATTGAAATGAAGTGGTTCAAAAGTCATGGGTTCGATTCTTTAGGACACAGCGTTACAGGGGTCAAGGATGCCAACCTTAATGGTTCCTGTCATACCTCAATCTGAATTAGTTTGGTTTGTAATTTCCAAAAGGGTTAGCTAGGATACTGAGTAATTGTCAAAGAGGTTAAATGTCAACTTTCAAACATCAGGGAGGTTATATGCAACTGACTTTTGGAGGGTTTTTATAGATTTTAACCAATAATATATTATTGTTATCAATTTAAGCTTGCGGTGTTATCAACAACAAAATTAAGTTTTTCAATTGCAATTTATCTATTATCCATAATAACTTTAATCCCATTTTATAATAATTACATTAATTATATTTTGTAATTAAAAAATAATTAATTTTAAAAAAAAATAATCTATCACTCATTGTAATATAATTAAGTCCCAATATTTTTTATTAAATCTATGTAGTTTTGTCAATTATAGCAATTAAATCAAATATTCACAGGTTAAAGTTTATCTAACATTCTAAAATATTTTTACACATATTTTTAAACATTATAGGTATTTTTGTACCTCAAAAAATATCATGGAGTTAGATATCTTTTAAATAAAAGTCACAGGTATTTTGTACCTTTTCCTTTTCTAAAAGTCAATGATAGCTACCATACCTTTAACTATTCATATTTCTATCATCATGCAAAAATAATCTTACTTATTTATAAGCCAATTAATTAATGATCTATAAACCATACGCCATCAAAGACCGAAATCATAGCTTATAACACCTTACTTTCAAAGTCCTAATTATTTAAACAAGTTTCACAAAAACATTTGGCTTAGTTCATAAAACAAAACAAAAAACGTTTGACAAAATGAAAAATACAAGATTTAGGATTCAAATCTCGAATCCCAAACATGAGCTTGAAGGGAATTGGAAGACACGCAGTGAAAATTAACTTTAAAAATTTTCCCATTCCCTGCCAGGATCTACCGAATGTGTTTAAGTCATGGAGAAAGAAATGTTACCTTCGGTGTTCAAGTTGTAGTAGCGACCTAAGTATCCACTAGTAGCGACGCTTCGCCTCTGGAGTTTTCAGTCGCGACCTACTTAGCTTCAAGTCTCGACCTGTAGCCTCTGGAGTTTTCTGTCGCGACCTGTCATCTCTGGAGTTTTCTGTCGCGACCTCCTCAGCTTTTAGTCGCGACTTGTAGTCTCTTTTCGGATTTCTGACATTCAAGACCCCTGTATGGTCGCGACCTAAGTGTCTACACGTCGTGACTCGTCGTCGTACCTGGTGCTCTCTTCTCAATTGCAAGAAGTCGACAACTCACATCGGCTTCCTCTACTTGTGTCCACATGAACAGCGTTCCAACCATGAACGACGTGCTAGCGCCTCTTGTTCTTCTAGGGCTTTCTCAAGAATCCGTCATCACCGTCTCTATTTTGGTAGTTTCTTATCTGCAAACCTTTTGCACTCTCCTTGCCCCTTTTTGTCTCCTCAAGAACCCTAGCCCCTAATGTCAAATATATAGGATGCTATCGGTGTTCTTATTAGGATGGATTTCAGAATTAATCTTATATTAATTCTGAAACTAATACAACATCATATATTGCATAATTTGATAAGAAACTAATTAAATAAATATGATTTATATTAAATCCGTCCCACAGATTTAATTCACCTATTCATTTAATTTAAAATAAAGATAAGACAGAATTATATTTGATTTATTCTCATAAATCAAATTTGAGATATCATATCAATTTAAATTTCAAATTCAAATAGATCATATCAATTTAAATTCAAATTCAAAAGTGATAGAGATTTAATTTATCCTTATAAATTAAATCTTGCAAATATCTCTTATATAATATATAATATATATATATATGCGAATTTATATATATATAAAATATATATATAACCACCCTAGATTATTCATTGAATCTAGACATCACAGCTCGTGTTGGGCTATTTTGTGTGCGACCCTGTAGGCCCATATGAAGTTGGTAGTGGGCCAGTTACTATACTAACCCACAAGTCGTAAGCGGTCTCTAGCAAGACATTACGACTACCCAAATCATATAAGGATCGATAAACGATGTTACCTTTCATACAACCACATCACGTCCCTTTTGTCACACGATATTTTGGTCATGGATGAGGCATAGAGAACGCCATCCTCCTGTTCCTGACCGTTACTTTCTCGATCCCTGAGTAGTCTGACTATAGAAATAGAACTACCTTTCCATTACAGTATGGCCATACATTTCTCAGACTCGCTCATCGAGGGGCCCAGTAATATCTCTCTACGAATATGAGGGACAATTCCATCTTGACCATTCACATTCCTCCGCATGGAAAATCACTAAGCCCGAACATAGCCTTTATGATCACTCGGTCAAAAGTAACTTTTGACTAGGTCAAAGCTGAGCGTCTGTCATGTAGGAATCCATGATGATCTCAGGTCAAAGGGCATAGCGACATGGTTTGTATATGAGAGAAACTTATGACTTGACCCATGCAGCTCTCTCATAGCGGGTCGGTCCAATACCTTGTACTCTTACATGTGCCTGTGACTTTGATTTATATCTCTATATATCTTCAAAGTCATAATGGTCTTATTTCATCTCTGCTCCCGTATAGATGATCGACCAGGGACATTTAGGATAAGATCATGAGTTATCCAAGGATGGTCATCACAGTAAACATGCAAATAATGTGATAATATAATTAAGAAATTCATAAATCAACAATGTTCATAATACAATGATTGGCCCCTAGGGCATAACTTCCAACAAAGCTGTCTTTGGGCATGCTAAAGCCCAAATTATCATAAATCATCCACAAGTTCTTAATATAACCACACAAATTTCAACAATTCCCAAAAAGGCGATGTTCCAAAAACACCATGTTACCAACAGGGGTGGATCTAGCAAAAAGAGTTAATATCTCATATAGCGAATCAAGGTTTGAATCCCCATTGAGAGATGTGCCCATATTTAGTACTTGATAGTATCTCAAATAGGATTACTTCCAATAAGAGGATACCTATGCTTAACAAAAGAAAAAACACTATGTTGAAATAAATAACATTACCTAACTTTTACTCTAAATTCAATTTGTAAAAGTTAGTTGAAGTAAAAGTCACTTTCTCCAATGTTATTCCATAAACTCTAAGAAATTAAATAAATAATGTAATTATTTTCAAAATGATATAAATCAGAATGTGTTATATTAAAGGGAAAAAGACAAGAAAAGCCAATGTGAATTTGGAAATGACAATTTGGGCATCTAAATATCTAAAATGACACATTGGGCAGGAGGCCTAATCTGTCCTTTGCAAATTTGGGTGAAAATATCAAATTCTCCCTGGACTAAATAAAGAGTATACTATGGCATCAATGTAAAGAAGGAATTGTTGGCGTGAATGGGAAACGAAGCTTGCGGGAGATGCCTTTGGCTGAGCTGAAGCTGGAAAGGAGGAAGTGTAAGTAAACTTTTAACACAAAACTTCTTTTACTTCTTTGATAATCAGTAATATTTTGTTTATTTTGATGGTTACCTTGGGAGAAAGAGTTTTACAAATATTGTAGCTTTGACTAGTTTAAGAAAGCAGTAGGAGAAATGGCGAAAAATTCCCAGGCAATACTTAAAGGCATGGAGAAGTCGGTGCATTTATGTGGTAAGCATGGATATGGTTAGTGTGAATGATGATGTGTTTGTGTGCTGTAGTCCATTGTATTTCACATTGGGGTATTCCTTTTCAGCCCATTCAGATTGAGTAGGAAATAGTAATAATTTATGAAAGAGCAGTCCTTTGCTTTTCGCATGACTCATAATGTTTATAGTAAGACTAACCTACAAGTCATGAAACTAAGTAATTGGGTCATTTACTAATCTTCTAATGGTATTTACAACTTCATGAATGATTTTCACAACTTTAGCTAAGACATTTAATACTCCGTAGAAAAAGTTAGGTGTAATTAGTTGGGTTATTTATTATTCCTCTAATAGGATATATAACTTTAGAAATGATATTAACAACAACAATTAAGACATTTAATACTCTAAGAAAAGTTACATGCAATGAGTTGTGTCATTTACTACTCCTCTAATAGGATTTGCAATGTCAGTAATATTTTGACAACTTGAGCTAAGAAATTTTCAGCTCTGTAACAAGTAATTGGTATTGCTTTCGGGTTTGCAAGTCCTATAATGACATTTACAACTTCAGTAATAATTTTGACAAGTTAAGCTAAGACATTTACTAATCCGTGGAAAAACTTATAACCTTAATTACATCAATGAATTTCGTATTATGGCTATTGATGAGCAGGTCGGATTGTCGCCTTTCGACCCATCAAAATAAGTGATGTTTGCACCCAATAATGTAGTATAAGGCACAACCCTATCGTTCTTCTCGAGGAGCTTTTCTCTTGGAGACCTAGTGTATTGGTGACAAAACTATTAAAAACCTGAGTGAAAGTAAAATAGGTTTTGGAGTTTGATTTGTTTTTGGATGCAATAAAGTAAAAGTGTAATAAAGTAAATATTTTTGTATTTTTGATTTAGATGAAAATGAGTTGGTTTGTGAAAGTAGTATGTGATGACAGACTCTTGATGATGAAAACATATATATCCTTACTTTTAATTTGATATGGAGTTTTTGAAATCACTAAGTCTTAAACAAATCCTCATTCGATCGATTGAGTCTAGAGTATTAATATTCCTTAAACTCCTTTGATCAAAGCTAATTTAAAGAATCTTACTGCACTGTTAAAATCCACTTAGTGTGTAACAGAAATTAGATGATGAAAATTCCCTCGAAGGATCGTCGATCAATAAACCCTAGATTTTAAGCAATTGAATTAATTAGCAACGATCGTTGATAAAAGTTCAACTACCTCAAAATTGAAACTGAAATATTATATTGAAACAACATTCAAAAAATCCAAAGTCAATTATAATAGTCTAATATGAGAATAGTCAATCGACACTCAAAACCTTGTTAATACAATGAAACCCTAGATCTAGAAGCATCAAAATATGAAAGGTGTAGATTAAAACAGAAAAACTCCCCAGTGCAGTCCATGAGCTCAAGACACGAGATCCACCATCAACAGATTAATGGTTTAGCCTCTCATGACTCCTATTATGCTATAATCGCTGTTCAAATATGACGCCATGGAGAAAGCAGAAAGTGAGATGTAGAGATGAATGATGGCAGAGGTATGTAGGTAGCAGAGAGAGAGTAGATAGAATTTGAGCAATGTTTCTTAGCCTAATCAGGTAAAAAAATAGCCTCTCGAACGTCTGCGGCTTGCCTCTCCTTTTAACAGTAGGTTGACCTAATCAAAATTGTGCAGCTTCAAGACTGTCTTCTTAGGTCGCGACCAGATCCATGTTTTGGTCGCGACCTGTAAACACAGAGAAACTTCGTAGGAGAAATTAGGTCGTAACCTGTGGACACTTTGGCTACAACTAGAATACACAGAAGCTGCTTTCTTGATTTGTTTCTCGTGATTTCTTTTATGCTCACATTAGTTCTTGATTTTTCTCTAAAGTACCTGTAAATGCAAAATCAAAGCTTGCTGTAAAAGTCCTATCAGTAAAAGAATGCATAATTGCAGTTTGGAGGAGTTAATTTTACCATTTTACCCTTAAAATAGCATATTGCTAAGAACAATCATGGATTACCACAAAAACACAATTACAGGCATAAATGAATGGTAAAATTGTTATAAAATCATTAAAAATGTCGCAGAAACCATACACAATGCATAATTGCAGTTTGGAGGAGTTAATTTTACCATTTTACCCTTAAAATAGCATATTGCTAAGAACAATCATGGATTACCACAAAAACACAATTACAGGCATAAATGAATGGTAAAATTGTTATAAAATCATTAAAAATGTCGCAGAAACCATACACAAATTGTATCTTATCAATTCCCCACACTTAAACCTTTGTACTCCTAGACAAAGAAATGAATCACACCTAAGCTAACACTATTAAATCTGAGATAACAACATAATCCACAGTATAACCTGAAGACAATTAATTCACCATCTTTTGGGAATGCAAAAGTGATAATATGAGCAATACCAAGTAATCAACTACTAAATGAAATTAACCTTAACTGTATGAGGGCAATAGATTCTCTCTAAGGATGTAAGTGTTTAGCTCTCTATATCCTCTCATTGTTAGGGTTCTTTCACTCAGATTCAAATTAGAAAACATCCTACCATATGCTTGTAATGACTCTAAATCTCAGTAACAATATAACATTTATGCAAAGAATCAAGAGTTCTTTTAGGTTTGAAATGATGGAGATGGGACACGTGGAATGGAATATAAAGGGTAGAAAGTACTATATGCATTCAATAAGGAATATGTAAGATGAATTCATGTCTTCAAAGATGTAGAGGTGATAATTGTGCTAAAAGGAGTTGATAATGGTGCCTTCTTCATTCCTCTTTTCTTTTTCTTTTCTTTGTTTCTTTTTTCAATTTTTCTTGCACCTTTTTTTTTCTAGTGCAATAAGCTATTTTCTCTTCTTTTTGTTTGTTTGGCACCTTATACATAGAATGTTTAGCACAGCATCACAATAATAATGAGTTTTGACATGAATAACAAGTTTATTTTGGAAAGATGTTCAAGCATATATAACTTTCTATGATGGAAAAAGAAAAGTGATAGGCTCAAAGGGGGTGACTACGGATATAATATGTGATGGGCTTGTGTTTAGGGTAAACGGGTTTAGAAATAAATGCCTCTATCATGTTCAATAACATAAATACGCAAGTAATTCTCAACTCAGAGCCAAGACAAGTTCTAGAGGATATGAACCAATTGAATAATCACTTAATATAGGAATTAAGGTCGATGAATCCTTCCAACTAAGGTTTTTATCTAAATTGCTCATAAGCTAAAGTCTCAAACAATATTCATCATTCACTAGGCATTAAAACACTTATCACAGCTGAAAACCCTCTTAAATGATGATTAAAAGTTTCAAAGTAATCAGTTATAATCATGCAATAATCCCAAGTCTAACAGTAACAACTTAAATGTTTCCAATTCAATTTTCAAGAAATATAAACAAAAAATTCAAGTGTGAAAATGGTTTCTGTAAACTTTTTATGCAAGAGGTTAAAGAGCAAGGGTTAATGACACATTTATAAAGCACCTTAGTAGCTCAAAATGATTCCTTCTACACAGCATTGTACAAAGCAAAGAGAAGGTAAATGGACATTTTTGCACTTAGGTCGGACTAGACATAGTGTAGGTCGCGACCAAATTCTACAGTGAGTGTAGGCCTTAAACTTTCAAACCAAGACGATACGAGGAAAGGTTCCTGTCGCGACGCAAATGCATGGAGAGTTGTGGTCGCATCTTAAATACACTCGAGTTGCAACTGATTTTTATAGAGAGTGTGTAGCCTACAAATTTCATATCAGGTCACGACCACATCACCCATTGGTCTCGACTATGTTTCACAGAGAACATATTTGATCCAACATTTCATTCTAGGTCTCGACTGGAAGCAGTGAAGGTCGCAACTAATGTTCACAGAGACTACTGAAACATCCTGCCTTAGACTCCTCAGAGCACACCCGTGGAAGCTATACTAGCTGTACTGATTCGGTAATTCTCTCATTAGAACTACCATTCTACGTAAGTACCCAGGAAAGACTGGATGAATCGGCTAGGTCCACTCACTACTAGCCTCCTTAGACAGTACCTACGTACACAGTGCGCATCATATTCTTCCTCCACTACTGCTATCTTCGCCAAAATTTCAGCAGCATAACGGCGTCTCTCAAAATTCTCAAAATCTACCTTGACATAGCCTCCCTGAAATGGGTTATACAAGGGGGATGAGATTCGGGGGAATCTCAGTAGCAACAATCATAACAATATATGTAATGCAGAGTGACAGTGCTTGCTTGGGATTGTGTACAGATAAGTATGCTGCGTGCTTCCATACTCAATAACATATGATCATAGCATTGCAGTAGAGCTTCAAGCATAACATATAAGACAACAATCCAACCAAACAATAGCACAACAAATCACAAAGCCATTACATAAAAGCTAGGATTAGTTACTACCTGGCTAGCTTAGCAGAACTCCACTATCCTTATTCTGCTTCCAGCTCCGCCAGAACTTCCTTTCTTCCTTTCCTCCTTCCTCTCTTCCTTTCCTTCTCCTTCTCTCTTCTTTCTCTCTCTTTCCCATCTCCATGCGTGGAGCAAATGAAGGCCAAGGGGGGGTATATATAGGGTTTCCCAATGGCATTTCTGTAATTTCCATGTCATCTGAACATGTGGTGCTGATTTTTCCTGGAATTTCCTATTTTCCTTTATTCCCTTTTACTGCATCATCGAGACACCTCAGCATGCCACCTCAGAGGACACCTCATCGTCATATTTTGCACATGTTGAAAATCCTGGACACCTCAGCATGCTGACTCATCAGGCTGACTTACCGGTCCAGAGTCCTGCCTCGTAATGCGTGTCCTAAGCTTTATCTGCTTTCTCCAGACTAGTGCCATGTGGCACCTAGAAGAGACCTTGCACGCCTTCCAATGCTATCCAGATAAGTCCCAGACTTATCTGATCACCTCCTCGATTTTCGTGCCAACCGAGTAACTTTACTCTACTGAAAGGTCACTGAACCATGCTTTAATGCCATGTGTCATCTTGTGGGTCCCATGAGAACACCTTATCAGTCCACCTCATTTTTTCCAGATAACCTTTCCTGTATCTGACCTTCTTCCCCAGTTCTATCTCTAACTGGGTAACTATCTCATTTGGACCTTCACAACTCTTGGCCCACTAGATCTCATACGGCTAGCACCACTTATAGTCACTAGTCGCGACCTAGCCATCATCTCATCGGGACATAACACCTTCTGTGTTCATTAGTCGCGACCACAGCATTCAGGAGTCACAACCACAAAAGTCTTTCGTCGCGACCCCATCACTTTCTTGTCGCAACCAGGCTCATATACCCATTAATCGCGACACCACATACATATCCGTCACGACCAATCCTCTCTGCAAATATTAGTCACGACCAATCTACTTCCTCATCGCGACCAAAAGTCACCAATACATCTTTCTCATACTATCTGCTTTCTTTCTTATGGACAACTCTACTGCTCTCATAAGCAGTGTCCATTCCTTTCATATCTCACCCCACAGAATCTTAGTATAATTCTGGGGTCTATCTTATCTCACTTTCTTCTTATCCTTCATCTTATGTTCTAGAAATTATCTTTCAATAACTCATCCCCTCTTCGGGAGTCATTGTTAATTGAAAGGCTCGACAACCCTCCATATTAGGTTATCTTACACAGGAGCCAGCCCATATCAAGATACCTGCAGAATTCCTAGGCTTAAGACTTAGGACATTCCTCACATTCCTCATTTTGAACCTAGGTGAACTATCCCGATTCTGTAGGTTAAAGACTTAACTCATCTTTACATCCTGAAGGACTTAGCTCATCCCTCGGATTCTACAAAATACAGGTAAATAATCCGCCCATATCAGATTACTACCTTAGGACTACGGGTTTACTAGCCTGCCCATATCAGACTACCTCTCAGTTCAACTAGACCCAAAAATTGGGATGTTACAACTACCATGTGATAGTTTTCAAAACCCAAAGCATCTTTTAAACTTAAGACTTTTTCAACTAACCACAAAATAGTTTAAAATAGAGGTCCAATTTTCAGCAATTCATCACACATTGAGATCAAAAATCAAAAGATTTATGATGAAAGATTAGATCAGTTGAAGAATTTTTACAGTAATTAGTACAGAAACAAGAACAACTACCCCACACTTAAACTTGATATTGTCCTCACTGTCAGCAAGGATATAGAAATCACAGCATAATATAAAGTCAACTAGCTTCAACACAGCAGGCAAACATATACTCAATGCAAATTTGACAATGAAGCTCGCAGTCATATTCCAATCATACAAAGTGATACAAGTACAGTAAAGATGACATGATGGGTAAGCTATAGCATCTAATTGAGTTTGTAAACAGCTCAGGGCAGAAGCACCGAGTAAACAAACCATGGATGGCAGTTGGGTGTTATGCAAAATAGAAATAAACCAAAAATAAATAGAAATAAAGTGAAAATAAACACTATCCTACTAAATTATCCCTTTCCAATCATCAAATCGAAATATCAAGCATATAGCATTAGGAAAACTTGTAAAAGGTAAAAGATAGGAAAATTACAACTTGGCCTTAAGGTGGCAATGGGGACTCAAAGTTTTAAGAGATGGCTGTTTGATTGAAAAGTTATCCCTATTATCTTCTCTCTCTACTCTGGCTTCCCATAATTATGCGCTTTAAATTGAAATTCATCCAAACTCGTCTTGGATTTTCCCTCTTTAAACTTGAACTTGCCCAACTGTGGTTGGCAAGTAGCAGCAACAAACTTAGGAGACGTTTCCTTTGCATCCTTTGTATATTCCTTGAAGTTGCTCTTATTTAGCTTGTGTGGGTTTCCCAATTTGTCATCTACTTTCTCAAGTGTCGCACCAAGCTGAGGTTGGTCTTCAACTACAACGTGATTGGAGGAACTCTCTTTCATACCTGAACTATTAGTAAGGAGCAAATCATTTAAAAATCTTAAGGTATGAGAGGTAATTTTTGAGTGTGAGTGAGGATAAGTAGGGTTAGAACATATTGGCCCTTTAACCAAAATAGTGGAGCATGAAACTAAATGTCTGGAGAAGTCACTAGTTGAGTCTGCCATTTCTGGTTGCGACCTATCAGGTTTATCTTCAACTTCTCATCGTGACTCAAGCTCACAGAGACTGTCTCTGGAATATTTGGTCACGACCTCCTCAGCTACTCGTCACTACTGGACGTCTCTGGAGTTGTTAGTCACGACAACAATTTCTTCTGGTTGCGACATATGTTCACATAAGCTTGTTCTTTCTTCACTTGTCCCACTTCTAGCTTCCAGAATATCTTGGGACTTTGCAAAATCACTCAACAACTCTTTTGTAAACACATTATCATTATCATGCAAACTCAGTTCATGTTCATCCCTAGTCACTTCAACAGCACAATTAATGGCATTCAACTCAATAAAAGCAAAATTATCAAAAGGACATTTAATTGCTTCATTCATGTTAAAAGTTACCACATGTTCTCCAACTTCCATTGCAATGGAATTATACTTCATACTAATGATTGCCTTAGAAGTTTGGAGGAAAGGTCTGCCTAGGATCAGAGTGCTCTCATTCACTAATTCACTGGACATATCAAGAATATAAAAATCAGCTGGGAACACTAGGTCTTTGACCTGGACTAAAATATCCTCAAGAATTCCCTTAGGATACCTAATTGACCTATCAACTAGTTGTAGCACTATATTTGTGTCTCTAAGATTCTTAATACCCAAAGCTTGATATACCGACCAAGGCATTACATTAATGGCATCCCCTAGATCTAATAATTCTCCCTTGACATGAACCTTTGCTATTGTGCATGGGATTGTGTAGGATCCTGGGTCTTGGGAATACTTTGGTAAGGTGTGAAAAGATAGTAATGCCCCTAGACTCATTAAAGTAAATAAAGAGGGACCAAGGGTATTTTGGTAATTTGCTAAGGGATATTTCTTAGGAATTGAGCCATCAGAGTACTTGAGCTTGATCAGAGACCTAAGGTAGCATTCCAAGAAGTACAAAAATGTAGCCCAAGAATTATGTGGGTTAAAGTGGCATTAAAATAATATTTTAATGACTTTTCAATAAAGTAAAGTCACCCGGTCGAAGTGATAACAGGGGAATTGATCATATAAAGCTCTAGACTTATCTGGAAGCCATGAGGTGACATGAAAGTTTCCCAGCAAGATGCCACATGGAACTAATCTAGAGGAAGAAGAAAAAGCTAAGGACATATAGCACGATCTCAGTCGTTTATTCCTGGATACGACTCTGGAATTCTCTGGAAGTGCTGAGTCAGCTAGTGAGGTATCCCGAGGGCCCCACAATTGTGCCACCTAAGCATGTGAGGTGTCCCTTGATGATGTCACTTTTGATGAATCATTGAGGATGATGATGTCATCACGATGATGTAGGCAAAGCTTCTTGAGGAAGCTAAGTGATCTGAGCCGTTCATCGTGATTCAATCTGAGCCATCCATTTCACTTTGCTTCACCTATAAATACCCCACCCCTTCCTCCATTCCATTCACGGCCAAGAACAAGAAGAGAAGAGAAAAGAAGAGAGAGAAAGAGAAAGAGAGAAAGAAAGAAAGAGAAAGAAGGAGTTCTGGCTGAGATAGGAGCAATCCAAAGAGTTTAGGGACTCGACAAGCTTAGGAATAAGGTAAGTAATTTATTCTAGTCCCTACTCTAATAAATTAGAGGATTGTTCTTATAAATTTAATAGTTAGAATAGAGAAATATCTCTCTCTATAAGGTTAGCCGTAGATAGAAAGAAAGCTAGGGGATTGTTAGAATAGGGGTATTGCCTCAAGATAAGCCTGAGTTAAGTAGAGTTATGTTGGATAAGATATTAATGAAATATTATTATGCTATGTATACGCTCTGACCTATAAAAAGGTGGCACCTTAGATCAAAGGTTAAGGACTAGAGGAAGGGCTACACGCCAGATAGTGAACTTACCCATTCTTGTATGCTTGATGTATATGCTTGTGACTTAATATGATTATGATATGTGATGATGATGCTGAATGATATATGCTCTGCCCTTTATGAGTTTATGGTTATGCATAGTAGTGATAGGCATGGAGCATGATAGTATGCAAATGGAAGCTAAAGGAAGATCAAGGTAACACATGTCATGCACTTGCATTCATATTGTATACATTGAATGGTACCGTTTACTACTGAGATTTCCCCTGAAATCTCACTCCTACCTTTTCCAAACATAAGATGGTACTGGTTTGGAGAAAATGAAGCTAGGAAAGTGAGGATGTGACATAAAACCATTAAAAATGTCGCAGAAACCATACACAAATTGTGTCTTATTAGCTATCTTATAAAGTGTTGAATGATTATTGTTAGGGGCGTAAGATTATGATGAATGTTTTATTTGTTGTAAGTTAGTGGGCAAGATGACATGTCATATTGGGTCGACATCTTCAAAGGAAATTTGTTGTTTTTCCATGTAAGTGAAAACTTTGTATATAATGTTGAAGGTGGAGTTAAATATAATGGTGGGGATGTGAAGGTAAAATGGATAAAGGAGGAGATGATACTTAAAGAATTAAGGGTAATGATAGGTGGATGGTTTGGTATAAATGGTAATAGTTGTGTCATCAAATATATAGTGAAGTTTGATGATAGGATATTACTAGATCTCAATGATGATGGTGAATTTTATAATATTTTTCAGTTTAATGACAGTAGTGCACATGTTTATGTAGCAGTTAAAGTAAATGATAATATACCAGAACAAAGGGATGATCCAAAAATGTAAGTGAGATTTCTTGTGTTTATGGAAGTTGTTAATTATTTTATTGTTTGTGTTAAGGTTTTTACAAAACTTGTTATTTTGCCTCTAGTATTGAGGATTTGTTCGGATTGTCAGAACAAAGGTGTCCCTCTTCATGGAGCCAGGATAAAAATTTGGAGGCTTCATTTGAGCAAAGTACTATTGAATCTAATAACTGATAGGGGTGGTAGAGGACTTAATTTAAGCATACCATGTGGAGTACACGGTGCACAAATATCGATACCTGTAATGAACTCTGTGAAAGGGAAGGAAGAGTTGCATGGAGGGATGCAGACTTTTGCAAATATGGACATATTTAAAAAGGCATTGCAAAAGTTTAGTATTACGCACTGGTTCGAGTACAAATATGTAAAAAATTATAAAGACAATATCACTGGTGGAAAATTGGCAATCGAAATCCCCATTTTTAAACCGGTCAATGCAGAGACGGTTTTAAAAAAATGAGCGGTGGCATTTTTTGTAAATAAAATAAAATATTCACACCGTATTTACTCGTGACCGATGTGGAAATATTTAGTCCGGTTTAGATGTTTACTTTCTACAGCGGATGTTATAGCGACCGATGTGGAAATATTTAGTCCGGTTTAGATTTTTACTTTCTACAGCATATTTATATTGACCGATATGGAAATATTTAGTCCGGTTTAGATGAACTCCGTCAATATCTTTTCCCGCCATTTTATGTCAAGTCTTCTCAGACATGCGCAGTATTTCATCATGATCACCTTCTCCGATATCTGTTTTATATTCATTTCTTTTATTCTTCTATCTTAACTCTCCAATGGCTTATTCCTCATCCACCCCTCCTTCTTCACCTCACAAAAGATAGAGACAGAATGTTGAAGACAAACATGTATCTCGTGATTACCCTTCAGTTCCTTCTCCTCATCCCCTGCTTCAGCAACTAGTGGAGTACCTGGAGGAACTCATCCCGCGCTTCAATGCCCTAGAGCGCTCGGTGGAAGAACTGGCTCTGAAAGTGGAGAGGATGACTGAACGTTTTAGAGCCTTCCGTTCTGAAGTTTGTCGCCATCAACAGGATGATAGTTTCTTTCATCCTGTTGTTGATCCCAATTCCAACTCCCAAAACACTGATTCTGAAGATGATGATGATGATCAGTGAAAATGGGGTCACCCCTACCTTTCTCTATTCCCCACCTCCTTTTTGACATAATGAAAAGAATTAATCAAGAGTTGATGATATTGTATTTATATAGCTAGCTAGGTTGATAGAGCGAGGTCTTTTTTTTTTTTAGATGTCAAGATGCAAAGTTAGTAAAGTTTAATTTGAATGAATATAATGAAGTTTAACAGGTTTCTTGTTCTGCATACGTTGCTGATGATCCGTTTATTTTTCATCTAACTCCCACTTTTAAACCGGTCACTGAGGAGAAGATGGTTTAAAAAAAATTAAATTTTTACACCAGTTTTAAAAGTAACCGATTTAAAATATAAACACCCGGTACAGATTCGCTTTGTCCTATCTGCCTCTTCAGTTTCCTGTCTATGGTTTCCCGCACACTTTCTTTATTCTTCAGACCGTTCATTTTACTTCTTCGGTTCCCAACGTTTGTAGTCATTATGATAGAAGGCCAATTGCATTCTTCTATATTCTTATTGATCATAAACCATATATATATGTATACCATTCCTATGATCGATCTGTACATTTCGTCTCATCACTTTATCTCTGTTTTATTTTCTTTTCATCTATCTGACCCCTCCAATGGCCTCTTCCTCACGCACGCCTCCTTCTCCGCCCCACAAAAGAAACAGAGACGACTTTGAAGACAAATATCCTGATCCTCACCCTTCTGTTCCTTCTCCTCCTCCCCTGGTTGTGACTCTGATGGAGCGCATTAAGGAACTCATACTGCGCTTCAATGGGCTGGAGGACTCCGTGGAAGAACTGAATCAAAAAGTTGACAGACTGAAAGCAAGTTTCAGAGATTTCTGCTCAGAAGTTCGCCGCCATCAACCCCGTGATAGCTTCTTTAATCCTGTTGATCTTACCCAATCTAATGACTCCCAAAACTCAGAGTCTGATGAGTAATGAAAGATTGCAACTTTTATATATTCTGATATATATATTCTTTTTGTGTAAAGGTTGATGACAAAGTAGGGTACGGTCTATCACTTAAAAAAAACTGATATATTTTACACCGATTTATATATAGTGGCCGGTGTAAAATATACTCTCTACAACTGTTATATATATCTACACCGGTGTAACATTTTGTCCGGTGTATATTTTATTACAGAATAAACTTTTTTTTTTATTTTTTTACCAAATACTCTTTTATTTGGTACATTTCTCGCGCCTTCCATCTCTCATTTTTCCCTAGTTCGCGCGTTAAGTCTTCTCGGCGCTTCACAGACGATGAGTTTTGTTTTGAACTCCTCTCGAGAACTAAAAATTTATTCTCTCCATGCATTAGCTGCAACGTAATGGTTTCTTGTTTTCTGTTTTTCTAGTTTCTTAGTCTTCCACAAATATGGATCGTAGTTGGATAAATGCTAAATGAACAAGTGTTAAGTATACTGAGGGGGTGAAGGAGTTTTTGGAGTTTGCTAAACGGAATGGTGATGATGACAATTGAAGGTTTTATTATCCTTGTGTGAGTTGTTTGAATGAGAGGAAATAAAGTCCTGCTGATATTTACACTCATCTAATTTGTGAGGGGTTTTGCAAGAGTTACACGGTATGGGTATGGCATGGTGAACAGGTGGAACCGACCTTTGACGATGACATGGATACTGATGATCTAGTAGAGGACATGATTCGTGATGTTGGAGAAGATATTTTTATGCGGTCACATGCATATGGTAATATGTGCAATGATGCAGAAAAACCTCTATACCCAGGGTGCAGAAAATACAACCTGTTGAATACGGTGTTGAGATTGGTAAGTGTGAAAGCTCGGCATGGGTGGAGTGACAGTGGTTTTTTAGAATTGCTTGAGTTGTTACAGGACATGTTTCCTAAAGAAAATGCGTTACCCAAATGCTACTATGATGCGAAGAAAATAATAGGTCCTTTAGGCATGCAGTATAGAAAGATCCATGCATGCCCAAATGATTGCATATTGTACAGGAAAGAGTTTGAAGATGAGGAGAAGTGTCCAATATGTAAGACACCAAGGTGCAGATCAAACAACTCTCCTGCCAAGTTGTTATGGTATCTTCCAATTTTACCAAGGTTTAAGCGACTTTTTTCTAATGAAGATGATGCAAAGAAAATGTTATGGCATGCAAATGAAAGGATCAATGATGGAAAGATTCGTCATCCTGCTGGCTCTTTGCAATGGAAGAAGATTGATGACTTATTTCCCGAGTTTGGCAATGAACCACGAAACCTAAGGCTTAGACTTAGTACGGATGGAATGAACCCTTATAGTAGCCTTAGTAGTATACATAGTTCATGGCCCGTCCTTCTGGTGATTTACAACCTATCTCCCTTGTTGTGTATGAAACGGAAGTATGTAATGTTGTCTATGCTTATCCCAGGACCAAAACAACTGGGAAATGACATAGACATTTACCTAACACCCTTGATCAAAGATTTGAAGAAGCTATGGGAAGGTGTGGATGTTTTTTATGCTGTTAAGAAGGAGGTCTTCAATATGCGGACCATGATCTTTTGTACAATTAATGACTTTCCTGCATACGGAAATTTGTCAGGGTATAGTGTTAAGGGCCATAAAGCATGTCCGATTTGTGAGGAAGGGACTTGCTACTATCAACTTCGTCATGGAAGAAAGATAGTCTACCTAGGTTATAGGAGATTTCTAAGACAAGCCCACCCATACCGTCGACTAAAGAAGAAATTTTATGGCAGCCAAGAATTTGAAAATGCTCCAAAGCCATTGACTAGCGAACAAGTTTATGAAAAGGTGAAAGACATCAATGTCACTTTTGGTAAGATTACCAAGAAAAGTGAGAAAAATGTATGGAAAAAAAGATCTGTGTTCTTTGAGCTTCCGTATTGGCGACATCTTCATGTAAGTCACTGTCTTGATGTGATGCATGTGGAGAAAAATGTGTGTAACAGCATTGTTGGAACACTTCTCAACACACATGGTAGTTCTAAAGACGGTTTGAAGGCAAGATTGGATTTGAAAGAAATGGGAATACGAGAGAATTTACATCCGAGGCCAGATGGTGAGGGGAGCTATCATATTTAAGAGATTAACATCTTGTCCAAGGCAGAGAGAAGAAGTATTTGTGAGTGTTTGCAAGGAATCAAAGTTCCCTCTAGGTACTCATCTAATCTTAAGAGGATTATGTCCATGAAAGATTTGAAATTAGTAGGCCAAAAGTCTCATGATTATCATGTATTGATGCAACAACTACTCCCAGTGGCTGTTAGAGGAATCCTTCAAGATGATTTAAGACACATTGTAACCCGACTTTGCTTCTTCTTTAATGCTATATGTGGCAAAGTCTTTGAGACTGAAAAGTTGGAGGAATTGGAGCACGAGGGTTATGTTATTTTGTGCCAGCTTGAAAAATAGTTTCTTCCTACCTTTTTTGACATCATGGTACACCTCATCGTTCATTTAGTGCGAGAGATAAAACTGTGTAGCCCTGTATACTTACGATGGATGAAACATCCTCCTTTAAACTCCTCAGAGTACACTTGCGGAAGAAATTTTAGCTTAACTTAAGTCCAAAGATTGAACTTTTACTCTTAAGTTCTTCATTCTGAACCTTTACTTTGAGAACTGGTTTCTCTCATTATACACATCCAAATGAGGCTTATTACCTATTCATGGAATGCCCCAGATGTGTACTACCGGCTCACTAAATCTCGTGGCCAGACTCCTCCGTTTACTAGGTCAAACTGAGGTCAGAACACTGCTGTCTCAGGACCTGCGAATTTCCCCTTAATTTAGCATACATAAATTGAATATGCCAAACAATATTTATCATTGAATAACATAATGTCATACAGCAAGGCATACACAACAAGACATATACATAATCTTTCTATCTCTATTACATCTCTTTCTGCCTAAACTCCAGCAGCATAACCGCTACGCTTCATCTGTACAGAGAACTAAACTGTACTGATTCGGTAATCCCCTCATGAGAACTACTATTCTACGTAGTACCCAGGAAAGACTAGATGAACTGGCTAGGTCCACTCACTTCTAGCTTCCTTAGACAGCACTACGTACACAGTACTTATCATATACTGATGTTCAGTCTCTACATTCTCAAAATCCACTTCAGCATAACCTCCCTGTAATGGGTTATGTATGGGGATGAGATTCGGGGGAATCTCAGTAGCAACAATCATAACAATATATGTAATGCAGTGTGACAGTGCTTGCTTGTGATTGTGTACAGATAAGTATGCTGCGTGCTTCCATACTCAATAATATATGATCATAGCATTGCAGTAGAGCTTCAGACATAACATATAAGACAACAATCCAACCAAATAATAGCACATCAAATCACAAAGCCATTACATAAAAGCTAGGATTAGTTACTACCTGGCTAGCTTAGTAGAACTCCACTATCCTTATTCTGCTTCCAGCTCCGCCAGAACTTCCTTTCTTTCTTTCCTTTTTTCTCTCTTCCTTTCCTTCTCCTTCTCTCTTCTTTCTCTCCCTTTCTCCTTGCGCATCCGTGGAGCAAATGAATGAAAGGGGGGTATTTATACTCTCCTCCAATGGCATTTTCAAAATTTCCATGCCATCTGAACATGTGGTCCTGGTTTTTCCTGGAATTTCCTATTTTCCTTAATTCCTCCTTTACTGCATCATCGGGACACCTCACCGGGATACCTCAGCACCACATTTATCACATGTCACAATTCCTGGACACCTCAGCATACTGACTCACCGGTCTAGAGTCCTACCTCGTAATGCGTGTCCTTAGCTTTATCTGCTTCCTCCAGATCAATGCCATGTGGCGCCTGGAAGAGACCTTGCATACTTTCCAATGCTATCCAGATAAGTCCCAGACTTATCTGATCACCTCCTCAGTTTTCGTGCCAATCGAGTAACTTTACTCTACTGAACCATGCTCTAATGCCATGTGTCATCTTGTGGGTCCCATGAGGATACCTTATCAGTCTACCTCATGGTTTCCAGATAACCTTTCCGATATCTGACCTTCTTCCCCAATTGTATCTCTAACCGGGTAACTATCTCATTTGGACCTTCACCACTCTTGCCCCACTAGATCTCATACGGCTAGCACTACTTTAGCCACTAGTCGCGACCTCCTCATCACCTTATCGTGACATAACATCTTTTGGTTCATTAGTCGCGACCACAACATCCTTTAGTCGCAACCATAACAGTCTTTCGTCGCGACCACATCACTTTTTAGTCGCAACCAGGCTTATTCTACTCATTAGTCACGACACCACAACATTATCCGTCACGACCAATCCTCTCTGCCAATATTAGTCGTGACCATAAAACACTCTCGTCTCGACCAACTTCTTTATCATCGCGACCTAACTGGTCAACTCTTGAACCTTTGACCTTTACATCATCCCCAAATGGCCATTTACCCCTTGGGACTTCCACTGTTTACACATAAGTCCCCGTACCTTTACTTACTCGCAGCTCAGTCCCTGAAACTCTTTACGTTCCTCTGGGACTTTTGCTAAAAAGGGGTCTAGCAGTCTCCTAATCTTAGGCTATCCCTGCATCTCTAGGCCTGAAAACTGGGATGTTACATTTCTCCTCCCCTTTAAATAAATTTCGTCCTCAAAATTTAATTAGTACCATAGCCAAATTTACTCAATATCTGGCAAAGTACCTTACCATAAAACTTTACATCTCGTTATATCATGCTTTTCTTTTCTCTGGATCAACTCAATCAGAGCTGAAATCTACTTTTCTCTTATGGACTACTTACTGCACTTATAAGCAGTGTCCATTTCTTTCATATGAAATTCCCTTGAATATTACTGTATTCGGGAATTTCTTCCAACTATATCCCTTTCAGCATCATACTTCAAGCATTTATCTCTTATTACTTTTCTTAATATCTCACAGACTGCTTTAACATCTGCAACATTCCATCTTTCTTTTCATATAATCAAACATTCTCATCATTCTTAGCACTTAACTTCCTACAGAGAGAGGACTTACGCAGCTATTCTTTCTTTACTTTGCTGCTAAATGAGAGCATCTACTCTTAATTAAGAGCACCTATGCATAATGCCTGGCCAACATACTGCAGGACTGCATACCTGCTTATGAATGCAAAGCTCTAACATCGGAGCTCAAGCATTTCTGTTCTAATTATGCACAACTCTAATACTTGGAGCTTGCAAAGTTTTAGCATAACATATGGCCTGACATCTCATGCAACGAGGGAAAACTCTCATTTTTTATTTCGTTCGTAACATAACATTTAAACATATGATCCCTACAAAAGGAAAGCCTCTCTATCTGTTCATAAAATGCATATTTCTCGGTGCGTGTCATATTACACGTCTACCATAGTGTATCTCATTACATATTTTTGATACTTTATCATGGCATATGTAGCCAACTCTGGCTATCTTATAGTGTATTTCACTCTTTCGTAACTTATCTGGCCTTATCATGACTCATCCTGAGATACCATAAGGCTCACATTATCTTCCTCATAGAACTGCGTTCTATCTTTATTTTGCCTTAGACCCTCTTCTCTAGGTCTTCTCTAGCCTTTTAATCTCTTTACCCTCATCTGGGGAATCAATCTACTCATACTCTTCTGTTCTCATTACACTGAGGATTTTCTCCTCTGCTTCTCATTACACAGAGGATTCTCTTCTCTGCTTCTCAGGCATACTTCTACAAAACTTTGAATATCAGCACTCAGATTTAAACTTGGACTCCATCTTCATTTAAGGGAAAGCCAAGTTTAGTCTGTATACTAGAGGCTACCTGAGGAAAATCATTATAAAACAATTTCTCTGGGTGAGTTTATCAACTAGTGAAGCTTCCTCACCTTAACTTCGTCTTTGGATTCATCTTCCCAAAGAGATACTATATTGTACTCATAACTCATGGCTCATTACTTTCCTTAGGCTAGGTCTAACTGCGACCTCGGGATCTAACTGCGATCAACCGTTAGCCTCTTCAGAATCTAACTGCGACTCTGAATCTCTTAGGATCTAACTGCGACCCTGGAGCCATGCTAGGATCTAATTGCGACCCTCCAGAATCTAATTGCGATTCTGTTGTACTGTATATCTCTCGAAGATCTTAAACCAACAGACTTATCTGATCACCTCCTCGGTTTTCATGCCAACCGAGTAACTTTACTCTACTAAACCATGCTCTAATGCCATGTCATCTTGTGGGTCCCATGAGGATACCTTATCAGTCTACCTCATGGTTTCCAGATAACCTTTCCTGTATCTGACCTTCTTCCCCAGTTGTATCTCTAACCGGGTAACTATCTCATTTGGACCTTCACCACTCTTGGCCCACTAGATCTCATACGGGTAGCACTACTTTAGCCACTAGTCGCGACCTCCTCATCACCTTATCGTGACATAACATCTTTTGGTTCATTAGTCGTGACCACAACATCCTTTAGTCATGACCATAACAGTCTTTCGTCGCAACCATATCACTTTTTAGTCGCAACCAGGCTTATTCTACTCATTAGTCGCGACACCACAACATTATCCGTCACGACCAATCCTCTCTGCCAATATTAGTCGCGACCATAATACACTCTCGTCGCGACCAACTTCTTTATCATCGTGACCTAACTGGTCAACTCTTGAACCTTTGACCTTTACATCATCCCCAAATGGCCATTTACCCCTTGGGACTTCCACTGTTTACACATAAGTCCCCGTACCTTTACTTACTCGCAGCTCAGTCCCTGAAACTCTTTACGTTCCTCTGGGACTTCTGCTAAAAAGGGGTCTAGCAGTCTCCTAATCTTAGGCTATCTCTGCATCTCTAGGCTTAAGAACTGGGATGTTACAATAGATGTATCCATTTGAAAGATACATGAAAATCCTTAAAGGGTATATGAAGAATCCAAATCGCCCTGAAGCATCCATTGTTCAAAACTATGTTGCCGAAAAAGCTATGGATTTTTGTCAACAATACCTGTCTAAAGTAAGACTTACTGGTCTCCACAAACCTCGTGTCAAACAGGGGGTCAACGCGGAATGTCGGTGAGGAGTGTTGATCGTAATGAATTACAGTAAATACACTTACACATCTTGAATAACATTGATGAACTTCAAGACTATATTGCTGTTCATAAAGATCTTGTCTGGAAAAAAAATAATAGGATGATAGAGCAAAGGCTGATTAGAGAACACAACAAATCTTTTGCACATTGGTTCAAACTAGAGGTTGAAAATGAGGATTGTGTTTCTGATACAGTTAGATGGTTGGCATGTGGTCTTGAACATAATGTGATCTGTTGGAATTCATTTGATATCAACAGGTATTCCTTTTATACGAAGTCCCTAGATGATAGAAGTAGCGTGCAAAACAGTGGTGTTATGTTAGTGGTTGAAGCTATGGATTTCTCTAGTTCAAAAGCAATAATCCTAAATTAGCAGCCATCCCTTGTTATGGCGTTGTTGAAGATATTTGGGTGGTGGACTACTCTAAATTCAAAGTTCCCGTGTTCAAATGCATGTGCGCTAATGTAAACAACAGTGTCATGGTCGATCAGTTAGGATTTACACTGGTGGATTTGAATAATACAAGTTTTGGGGATGAGCCTTTCATTATGGCAGACCAAGCAAAGCAAGTGTTCTATATCACTGATCCTCAAAATGAAAGATGGTCTATCGCGCTCCAAGGAAAAAGGGTTGTTGACAATGATGATTCTTTTTATGAGATCCCTTCTTTTTCAGTAGGTTTACCAAAATTAAATGAAGAAGAAGTGGATTCTGATTAATTTCTATGTGTTTCTTGTTTTTGATGTGTAGTCTAAATAATAATAGAGACAGATTTTTGACGTATATGATTTTGATGTAATAATAATAGAGACATATTCTTGTTCTGATAAGAATGTTGTGACGCCAAGGATGGAATGATATATATGATGATGGAGTTTAAAAAAATAACTACAACATTCAAACCGGTCTTAAGTGCTGTCCGGTGTAAAAAGTCTAATTTGTAAATAAATTATAGTTCAATTTTACACTGGGTTATACTTTATCCGGTGTTATATTTTAGACGGTGTTATTTTTTACACCGGTTTTATACTTTATCCGCAGTAAAATGTTTCAATTTTACATCGGTTATTTTTTTACCCAGGTTAGAATAACTTGTATCCGCTGTCAAATGTTTACATTCATTTTTAAGCCCGCCCCTTGGCACGACCATCATTCTCATTTCTCACGTACTCTGTCATATCTCCGCTCGTCGTGCTCTGTGGTTTTTGTGAGGCTTCTAGCTTCTCCGTGCTCAGTCGTTCTTCTCTGTTGTCTCTCTCGTTCTGCTATTCCGTGTACGTGTTCTCTGCATTATTTTCCCCAGTGTACTTGCTTCGCCATTTTTATGTTCGTTTAATCTAGGTTTTCTATTTTTCCTGAAGAATGCTTGCACATCTTTCCATTCATAACTGCTAAAGGAACAAGTTTTGTGTACTCTTACGGGTTGAAGGAGAAAGGGTTAAGTTTGTTTTCAATGTTTTTTATGTTGTTATTGCGTACATAGGAATATGGGGGATAGAGTTACTCAGATTGAGGCTAGCGATGCTCCAAGCGCCACTACGCAAAGGAAGGGCAGAAGTGAGACTCGTTTGAAAGACATTACGAAGGACAGGATAGAGGGGAAACTGCTTTCGATAGAGTTTGATAGAAACTGGAACCCAACTGGTGAACACAGGACAAAGTACGTAAGTTTTGTCAGCCTCCTAGCACGCAACAAGCCTAGCATCACCTATTTGACTTGGGATGCTATGGATGATCGCGTGAAGAATCAAATTTGGGACACTATCTGGGTATAGGAACTATCTAATATTGCATGTAGAGGAATACCAAATACACAACTGTTTGTTGATTACTCTGCTTTCAATGGCAAATATTGCAGCTCACTTACGATATTCCCAACAATGAGTTCTTGAAAAAGAAGACGTTGTCTTATTGCGCTGAGCGTTGGAGGGCATTCAAGTCACAACTAGCTCGTCAGTATGTGTATGGACAGGACAAAAGTGGTTATCATCAACCTTCTCCATGCAGCAAGTATCAATTCATTGACGAAGCTGCGTGGGAAGAATTTGTTAGGATTCGGACCACGCCAGCAGCAATGGTGAGTGTATCCTTTTGTATGTGTTGGCAAAAAATGTATCACAATATTATATGTATTGATTTTAACTACTTCATGTCTTGTAGGAAAAAAGGGCAAAAGCGATTGAATACGCCCTCAAGAATGATTGCCCCCACACAATGTCTCGAGGGGGTTATGCGAAGGCAAAAAGAGAGTTGTTGGAGGCCAAGAGGAAGAGGCTAAAAGAAAATGCTGGGTCAGATCCTAGTGTTCTTCTTGACCCCCCCCTCTCGGATACGTCGCAAAGAAAAATGGTTGTACGCTCGCCAAAGAAAGAGCGGAACATTTACAAGCTACAATTCTCGCATGATTGCTAAAAAAATTGTAAGCACTACTTGCATTATTTTGTTTTAGTAGACTATAATTATATCATTTTCCTTATGTTTGTTCTTTCTATGTTATAGAGTGATCTTAAACAACAAGAGTCCCATGGATCCTTCAAGTCAGATGGTAGGAATGACATCTTGACCGTGGCCACTGGGAAACAAGAACATGGGGGCCGTGTCAGGGGAGTTGGAACAGGTGTGGGTATAAGAGATTACTTTGGAGCATCTCAAAGACGTTCCCCATATGTGGTGCCGAGGGCAGAGTTGGAATCCTTGCTCTCCACCATAAGGGCAGAGGCTAAGGAAGAGGCTTGGATAGAGGCTAGGGCACAAGCAGAAGCTTCAATTGAGGCGCGATTACAAGAGGGGTTGGCAAAGATGAAGGAAGAAATGTTGTCAGTGATGACATCAAGGCAGCAAGAGCCAACTGATGATGCTCTCCCGCCCTCAACTGCTGCCCGTCCAAGCACTAAGGGGAGCTGTTACTTGTCGCTGTCAGAGGATGCAGAACATTATGATCTATATGTGGAGGATTCTCTTAGACGCTTAGTGGCACGTGGGTCCATCCATACCCTAGGGGCAATTGTTCACCACATCCAAATTCAGGACGATCAATTAAGCGTGACAGTTGAAGACGTGCTAATTGGAGATACTCTAGTCCCAATTCCCACTGATGAGGTGAAGACAGTGAGCGAAGCAAAAGGGACTTTCATATTGTGGCCAAAGCATCTTGTTTCGGATCACGTCGCCTCATCCCCCAGCTAACTTCCCACCCCTCCTACTTTGAATGCCATGCAACGTGTGATCCTATTGGCATATGACAAAACGTTCCATGTGGACGCGTTGCTTATGGATTCAGTTGTGGGCGACATGGGGGCACCGACTTTCCTAGACCATGCGGAAGTCAAATCTCTGATCACTCCCAAGGAAGAACTGACCTCCGGCTGCATCCAAGTATTTTTGACATAAGTATAATTTAAATGTAAATATATGTAATAACAAAGTTCAAGTCTTACAACTAATATCGTGTATGCATTGCCTGTAGGTACATGCAAGCTGAGTTGGTTTCCTCCCAGGGCAAACAAAAAAAGTTCGGATTCCTATGCCCACTTCAGATTTATGCTAAAGGGACCTCTCAATCTTTGAGGCTTGCATACATTTCAAGGAGGCTCGGTGAAACCGATATTGATTGTTTCTTCGCACCATATATGCAGGTGTAATAATAATAATATTTCATTTTATTTCATATATACTAGTTTTGTATTTGCTTAATTATAATACTCATTCTCTTTTAACTAATCTCTACAGCAATCAATGGCAACTTATCATCTTATGTAAGTATAGCTATAAAGTTTTCTTCTTATGCTCCCTCCATTACAAGCCATCGGTTGATGTCAGGAAGATCATGAACACGTGAGTTCTCTTCTATACACAATGATATTTGTGATAAATGGGTTACTAACTTATTAACTTTGGTCATAGGGATATGAGAACGTTCGCAATTGCAAGGGGCATTAGGCACGCTAATTTGGTGAGGGACCCTGAATGGATCACACCGAAGGTAATAAAAGTATATATTAGGTGTTAGCTAGGTTCCCCGTTTTGATGATGATAAATAATTTTTATCTTGTTAACATTATAGAGTCGAAGGCAACCCAAAGAAAGCAACTTGTGCTGCTTCTACATAGTTAGACATATGGTCAATATTATCTTGTCAAATAGGATTGACCTAACTGAGGAGGTAAAATTATATTTTTAATGATTTCATATTTCTTAATTCTCAATCTAATCTATATTAGTAATGCCTTAGTTTCTTTGATTTTGATTTCATATTTCAGATGTTTGATCAACCTGATCCATTTCCTGACCAAGATATTGAGGACCTGCGTAATCGATGGGCAGAGTTTTTTGTTCAATTCCTTCCTTCTCAATAGTATTTGTCTTTCACTGAATACCTTTTTCTACTTTTCTGTTCAAATTGTAGCATTTTTGTATTGAATTTTATTAAATGAATAATATAATGAGCAATTGAATTATATATGTCTCTGGCATCTTGAACTGATGATGATCGATGATTGAGTCGTATATTATATTTGGGCAGTTTATTTATGAAGCTTCAGGCCAACGAAATGTATTAAATATAAATTTAATAACATCTACATCGGAGGTATATACTTACCGGTGTAGAAAGAACATATATCATAATATAAACTTAATAACATCTACATCGGACGTATAAATAATCGGTGTTAACATTTGAATAATCTACACCGTTCCTGACTTTCAACCGGTGTAGATGTTAAAAAATAATACACCGGATGTAAATTCGAACCGCTTTAAAATGAGACCGGTGTAAAAAAGTATACATTCTACACACCGTCAAAGTGGGAGGGGTGGGAAGTTGGCTGGGGGATGAGGCGACGTGTCTGAAACAAGATGCTTTGGCCATAATATGAAAGTCCCTTTTGCTTGGCTCACTGTCTTCACCTCATCAATGGGAATTGGGACAAGAGCATCTCCAATTAGCACGTCTTCAACTGTCACCCTTAATTGATAGTCCTGAATTTGGATGTGGTGAACAGTTGCCCTTAGGCTATGGATGGAGCCATGTGCCACTAAGCGTCTAAAAGGATTCTCCACATATAGATCACAATATTCTGCATCCTCTGACAGCGGCAAGTAACAGCTCCCCTTAGTGCTTGGACGGGCTGCAGTTGAGGGCGGGAGAGCATCATCAGTTGGCTCTTGCTGCCTTGATGTCATCATTGACAGCATTTCTTCCTTCATCTTTGCTAACCCCTCTTGTAATCGCGCCTCAATTGAAGCTTCTGCTTGTGCCCTAGCCTCTATCCAAGCCTCTTCCTTAGCCTCTGCCCTTATGGTGGAGAGCAAGGATTCCAACTCTGCCCTCGGCACCACATGTGGGGAACATCTTTGAGATGCTCCAAAGTAATCTCTTATACCCACACCTGTTCCAACTCCCCTGACACGGCCCCCATGTTCTTGTTTCCCAGTGGCAACAGTCAAGATGTCATTCTTACCATCTGACTTGAAGGATCCATGGGACTCTTGTTGTTTAAGATCACTCTATAACATAGAATGAACAAACATAAGGAAAATGATATAATTATAGTCTACTAAAATAAAATAATACAAGTAGTGCTTACAATTTTTTCAGCAATCATGCGAGCATTGTCGCTTGTAAATGTTTCGCTCTTTCTTTGGCGAGCGTACAACCATTTTTCTTTGCGACGTATCGGAGAGGGGGGGTCAAGAAGAACACTAGGATCTGACCCAGCATTTTCTCCTAGCCTCTTCCTCTTAGCCTCCAATAACTCTCTTTCTGCCTTCGTATAACCCCCTTGAGACATTGTGTGGGGGCAATCATTCTTGCGGGCGTATTCAATCGCTTTTGCCCTTTTTTCTACAAGACATGAAGTAGTTAAAATCAATACATATAATATTCTGGTACATTTTCTGCCAACACATACAAAAGGATACACTCACCATTGCTGCTGGCGTGGTCCGAATCCTAACAAATTCTTCCCAAGAAGCTTAGTCAATGAATTGATACTTGCTGCATGGAGAAGGTTGAGGATGACCACTTCTGTCCCGTCCATGCACATACTGACGAGCTAGTTGTGTCTTGAATGCCCTCCAACGCACACACAATAAGACAAAGTCTTCTTCTTCAAGAACTCATTGTTGGGAACATCGTAAGTGAGCTGCAATTATTGCCATTGAAAGTAGAGTAATCAACAAACAGTTGTGTATTTGGTATTGCTCTGCATGCAATATTAGATAGTTCCTATACTCGGATAGTGTCCCAAATTTGATTCTTCACGCGATCATCCACAGCATCCCAAGTCAAATATGTGATGCTAGGCTTGTTGCGTGCTAGGAGGCTGACAAAACTTACATACTTTACCCTGTGTTCACCAGTTGGATTCCAGTTTCTGTCAAACTCTATCGGAAGCAGTTTCCCCTCTTGACTGTCCTTCATAATGTCTTTCAAACGAGTCGCACTTCTGCCCTTCCTTTGCGTAGTGGCGCTTGGAGCATCGCTAGCCTCAATCTGAGTAACTCTATCCCCTATATTCCTATATACGCAATAACAATATCAAAATATTGTAAACAGACTTAATCCTTTTTCCTTCAACACGTCAGAGTACACAAAACTTGTTCCT
This sequence comes from Leucaena leucocephala, assembly GCA_037074615.1. Classification (NCBI taxonomy): domain Eukaryota; kingdom Viridiplantae; phylum Streptophyta; class Magnoliopsida; order Fabales; family Fabaceae; genus Leucaena; species Leucaena leucocephala. The sequence goes on along the minus strand of CM073555.1, from coordinate 14,663,310 downwards.
TTAGCAGTTATGAATGGAAAGATATATGCAAGCATTTGTCAGGAAAAATAGAAAACCTAGATTAAATGAACATAAAAACGGCGAAGCACGTACACTGTTGAAAATAAGTGCAGAGAACACGTACACGAAATAGCAGAATGAGAGAGACAAAAGAGAAGAACGACTGAGCACGGAGAAGCCTCGCGAAAACCACAGAGCACGACGAGCGGAGATATGACAGAGTACGTGAGAAATGAGAATGATGGTCGCGCTAAGGGGCGAGCTTAAAAAATGTATATAAACATTTTACACCAGATATAAATTATTCTAAATGGACAACAACATAACCGATGTAAAATTGATACATTTTACACCGGATAAAGTAAAAAACCGGTGTAAAAAATAACACCATCTAAAACATAACACCGGATAAAGTGTAAACCGGTGTAAAATCGAACTATAATTTATTTACAAAATTGTCAGTAGTAGACTTTTTACACCGGATAGCACTTAAGACCGATTTTAATGTTGTAGTTATTTTTTAAACTCCATCATCATATATATCATCCCATCCCTTGGCGTCATAAAATTCTTATCAAAACAAGAATCTGTCTCTGTTATTATTACATCAAAATCATATACGCAATCATAACAAGAAACTTAATATTGTATGTTTAGACTACATAAAAAACAAGAAACACATAGAAATCAATCAGAATCCACTTCTTGTTCATTTAATTTTGGTAAACCTACTGAAAAAGAGGGATCTCACAAATAGAATCATCATTGTCAACAACCCTTTTTCCTTGGAGCGTGATAGACCATCTTTCATTTTGAGGATCAGTGATATAGAACACTTGCTTTGCTTGGTCTGCCATAATGAAAGGCTCATCCCCAAAACTTATATTATTCAAATCAACCAGTGTAAATCCTAACTGATCGACCATAACACTGTTGTTTACATTAGCCCAGCATTTGAACACGGGAACTTTAAATTTGGAGTAGTACACCTCCCAAATCTCTTCAACAACGCCATAATAAGGGATGGCTGCTAATTTAGGATTATTGTCTTTTGAACTAGAGGAATGCATAGCTTCAGCCACTAACATAACACCACTGTTTTGCACGCTACTTCTATCATCGAGGGACTTCGTACAAAAGGAATACCCGTTGATATCAAATGAATTCCAACAGATCACATTATGTTCAGGACCACATGCCAACCATCTAACTGTATCAGAAACACAATCCTCATTTTCAACCTCCAGTTTGAACCAATATGCAAAAGATTTATTGTGTTCTCTAATCAGCCTTTGCTCTGTCATCCTATTATTTTTTTTTCGGACAAGATCTTTATGAACAGCAATATAGTCTTCAACTTCATCAATGTTATTCAAGATGTGTAAGTGTATTTACTGCAATTCATTACGATCAACACACCTCACCGACATTCCGCGTTGACCCCCCTGTTTGGCATGGGGTTTATGGAGACCAGTAAGTCTTACTTTAGATAGGTATTGTTGATAAAAATCCATAGCTTCTTTAGCAACATATTTTTGAACAATGGATGCTTCGGGCCGATTTGGATTCTTCATATACCCTTTAAGGATTTTCATGTGTCTTTCAAATGGGTACATCCATCGTAAGTATACAGGGCCACACAGTTTTATCTCTCGCACTAGATGAACGTGAGGTGTACCATGATGTCAAAAAATGCAGGAAGAAACTGTTTTTCAAGCTGGCACAAAATAACATAACCCCCGTGCTCCAATTCCTCCAACTTTTCAGTCTCAAAGACTTTGCCACATATAGCATTAAAGAAGAAGCAAAGTCGGGTTACAATGTGTCTCAAATCATCTTGAAGGATTCCTCGAACAGCCACTGGGAGTAATTGTTGCATCAATACATGACAATCATGAGACTTTTGGCCTACTAATTTTAAATCTTTCATGGACACAATCCTCTTAAGATTAGATGAGTACCCAGAGGAAACTTTGATTCCTTGCAAACACTCACAAATACTTCTTCTCTCAGCCTTGGACAAAATCTTAGTCTCTTTAACATGATAGCTCCCCTCACCATCTGGCCTCGCATGTAAATCCTCTCGTATTCCCATTTCTTTCAAATTCAATCTTGCCTCCAAACCGTCTTTGGAACTACCATGTGTGTTGAGAAGTGTTCCAACAATGCTATCACACATATTTTTCTCCACATGCATCACATCAATACAATGCCTTAATGAAGATGTCTCCAATACGGAAGCTCAAAGAACACAAATTTTTTTTCCATACATTTTTCTCACTTTTCTGGGTAATCTTACCGAAAGTGACATTGATGTCTTTCACCTTTTCATAAACTTGTTCGCCAGTCAATGGCTTTGGAGCATTTTCAAATTCTTGGCCGCCATAAAATTTCTTCTTTAGTCGACGGTATGGGTGGTCTTGTCTTAGAAATCTCCTATAACCTAGGTAGACTATCTTTCTTCCATGACGAAGTTGATAGTAGCAAGTCCCTTCCTCACAAATCAGACATGCTTTATGGCCCTTAACAATATACCCTGACAAATTTCCGTATGCAGGAAAGTCATTAATTGTACAAAAGATCACGGCCCGCATATTGAAGACCTCCTTCTTAACAGCATAAAAAACATCCACACCTTCCCATAGCTTCTTCAAATCTTTGATCAAGGGTGTTAGGAAAACGTCTATGTCATTTCTCTGTTATTTTGGTCTTGAGATCAGCATAGACAACATTACATACTTCTGTTTCATACACAACAAGGGAGATAGGTTTCGTGGTTCATTGTCAAACTCGGGAAATAAGTCATCAATCTTCTTCCATTACAAAGAGTCAGCAGGATGATGAATCTTTCCATCATTAATCCTTTCATTTGCATGCCATAACATTTTCTTTGCATCATCTTCATTAGAAAAAAGTCGCTTAAACCTTGGTACAATTGGAAGATACCATAACAACTTGGCAGGAGAGTTGTTTGATCTGTACCTTGGTGTCTTACATATTGGACACTTCTCCTCATCTTCAAACTCTTTCCTGTACAATATGCAATTATTTGGGCATGCATGAATCTTTCTATACTGCATGCCTAAATGACCTATTATTTTCTTCGCATTATACTAGCGTTTGGGTAACGCATTTTCTTCAGGAAATATGTCCTGTAATAACTCAAGCAATTCTGAAAAACCACTGTCACTCCACCCATGCCGATCTTTCACACTTACCAATCTCAACACCGCATTCAACAGGTTGTATTTTCTGCACCTTGGGTATAGAGGCTTTTCTGCATCATTGTACATATTACCATATGCATGTGACCGCATAAAAGCATCTTCTCCAACATCAAGAATCATGTCCTCTACTCGATCATCAGTATCCATGTCATCGTCAAAGGTCGGTTCCACCTGTTCACCATGCCATACCCATACCGTGTAACTCTTGCAAAACCCCTCACAAATTAGATGAGTGTAAATATCAGCAGGAATTTATTTTCTCTCATTCAAATAACTCACACAAGGACAATAAAATCTTCCATTTTCATCATCACTATTCCGTTTAACAAAATCCAAAAACTCCTTCACCCCCTCAGCATACTCAACACTTGTTCGTTTAGCATTTATCCAACTACGATCCATATTTGTGGAAGACTAAGAAACTAGAAAAATAGAAAATAAGAAACCATTATGTTACAGCTAATTCATGGAGAGAATAAATTTTCAGTTCTCGAGAGGAGTTCAAAACAAAACTCACCGTCTGTGAAGCGCCGAGAAGACTTAACGCGCGAACTAGGGAAAAATGAGAGATGGAATGCGCGAGAAATGTACCAAATAAAATAGTATCTGGTAAAAAAAATAAAAAAAAAAGTTTATTTGTTAAGAAAATATATATTTTACACCGGTGTAAATATATATAGACAGTGGAGAGAGTATATTTTACACGGCCACTATATATAAACCGGTGTAAAATATATCAGGTTTTTTTAAAGTGATAGACCACTATGTCATCAACTTTTACACACAAAAATATATATCAGAATATATAAAAGTTACAATCTTTCACTACTCATTAGACTTGGAGTTTTGGGAGTCATCAGATTGGGTGAGATCAACAGGATTAAAGAAGCTATCACGGGGTTGATGGGTGCGAACTTCTGAGCGGAAATCTCTAAAAATTGCTTTTAGTCTATCAACTTTCTGATTCAGTTCTTCCATGGAGTCATCCAGCCTATTGAAGCGTAGTATGAGTTCCTCAAGGTGCTCCATCAGAGTCACAACCAGGGGAGGAGGAGAAGGAACAGAAGGGTGAGGATCAGGATGTTTATCTTCAAAGTCGTCCCTATTTCTTTTGTGGGGTAGAGGAGGAGGAGTGCGTGAGGAAGAAGCCATTGGAGGAGTCAGATAGATGAAAAAAAAATAGAGATAAAGTGATGAGACGAAATGTACAGATCGATCATAGGAATGGTATACATATATATATGGTTCATGATCAATAAGAATATAGAAGAATGCAATTGGCCTTCTATCATAATGACTACAAACGTTAGGAACCGAAGAAGTGAAATGAACCGTCTGAAGAATAAAGAAAGCGCGTGGGAAAGCATAGACAGGAAATTGAAGAGGCAGATAGGACGAAGCTAATCTGTACCGGGTGTTTATATTTTAAATCGGTTACTTTTAAAACCGGTGTAAAAATTTAATTTTTTTAAAACCGCCTTTTCCTCAGTGACTAGTTTAAAAGGGGGATTTAGATGAAAATAATAAACGGATCATCAGCAAAGTATGCAGCGCAGCAGAACAAGAAACTTGTTAAACACATTCATTCAAATTAAACTTTACTATCAAACTTTACATCTTGAAATCTATATAAATAAATATCATCACCTCCTCATTCTTTTCATTACATCAAAAAGGAGGTGGGGAATATGGAAAGGCAGGTGACCCCGTTTTCACTCATCATCATCTTCCGAGTCAGTGTTTTGGGAGTCAGAATTGGGATCAACAACAGGATAAAAGAAATCCTCCTGTTGATGGCGACGAACTTCAGAACGGAAGGCTCTGAAATGTTGATTCATCCTCTCAACTTTTAGGCCCAGTTCTTCCACCGAACGCTCTAGGGCATTGAAGCGCGGGATGAGTTCCTCAGGGCACTCCACCAGTTGCTGGAGCAGGGGAGGAGGAGAAGGAACTGAAGGGTTATCATGATGATAGACATTTTTTCTTCAAAATTAGTTCTTTGTGTTTTGTGAGGCGGAGAAGGAGGGGTGGATGAGGAAGAAGCCATTGGAGAGTTAAGATAGAAGATAGAAGAAATTAATATAAAACAGATATCGGAGAAGGTGATCGTAATGAACTATTGCGCATGTCTGAGAAGACTTGACATAAAATGGCGGGAAAGGATACAGCCGGAGTTAATCTAAACAGGACTAAATATTTCCATATCGGTCACTATAACATCCACTGTAGAAAGTAAACATCTAAACCGGACTACATTTTTCCACATCGGTCACGAGTAAATACGGTGTAAATATTTCATGTTATTTACAAAAATACCACCGGTCATTTTTTTAAAATAGTCTCCGCATTGACCGGTTTAAAATGGGGATTTCGAATGCCAATTTTCCACCAGTGGCGGCAACAATGGCTATGAGTAAATGGAAAAATGGTGTAGGCCCAAACATAAATACAAAAGTGATCGAGAATATGGCTAATGCTAGGCATATAGTTTCTGTACCTTATAGAGGAGGGCAGATGTGTGTACATACATATGAAGGAGCCCTACATGTGAATCTTGGTTTGCATGAATACAGCTGTGCGGATAGGTATTCCATGCGCACAGCTTGTATGGCTATCAAGGCTCTGCATCTGAATGTCTACGATTATGTTGATGAGTGCTACAAGATTATATCCTAGCAAAAGATTTATAGCGGGACCGTGATTCTAGTAGTGACAATTGATATGCCAATGCAAATTACAGATGACCAAACATGTCTAACACCACCTCTTACAAGTCGGCCACCAGGAAGGCCTAGAACTAAAATGAGATTGTCTCAATTCCAAAATAAGAAGATATATTACTGCAGCATATGCCACCAATCTGGCCACACTAGAAGAACATGCAAAAATCTAAATCCAATGTGAAGTTGGCTGTCAGTACATGAGGGATATATTTTGGTATACAACTTATCCTTTTAGTATATGATATTTAGGGTATAAGAAGAAAATATATAGTGCATGGAATATGATGTATAGTGTTAATGGTTGAAAACATTAGTAGAAAGTGGAATCTTAATATTCGCTTGTCATTTGTTTATATGTAATGTAATTGTTGTCATGGGCAGGATGATTTTTTGTAAGTGGCCTAAGTTAAGTGGTCAATGTCATCAATGAAATTGTGCAGTACGTTATGGCTATAAGTTGCAAATCCCATTGTGAAAATTATAAATACCATAGCAGAAGTTGCAAACCTCATTAGAAGAGTGGCAAACTAACTACATTAGTTACAAACCTCATAAAAAGAGTTGTGAATCCCATTGTGGAAGTTGTAAATCCCATTAGAAGAGTGGCAAACCAACTGCATTAGTTGCAGACCTCATTAGACGAGTTACAAATCTCGTTGTGGAAGTTGCAAATCCTCTTACATAGTTACAAACCAACTGCATTAGTTGTAGATCTCATTAGACGAGTTATAAATCCTATTATGTAAGTTGCATATCACATTGCAATAGTTGTTAACCTAATGTATTAGTTGCAGACCTCAAAACGAGTTGCAAATCCCATTATAGAAGTTGTAAATCCCATTGCAGTAGTTACAAACCAACTACATTAGTTACATACCTCATTAGACGAATTGCAAATCCCATTGTGGAAGTTATAAATCCCCTTGCAGTAGTTGCAAACCAACTACATCAGTTGCAAACCTTATTAGACGAGTTGCAAATCCCATTGTGTAAGTTATAAATCTCATTGCAGTAGTTACAAACCCACTGCATTAGTTGTAAACCTAATTAGACGAGTTGCAAATCCCATTGTGGAAGTTGCAAATTTCATTGTGGAAATTGTAAATCCCATTTTGTAAGTTGCAAATCACATTGCAGTAGTTGCTAACCTAATGCATTAGTTGCATACCTCATTAGACAAGTTGCAAATCCTATTATGGTAGTTACAAATCCTATTATGGCAGATGCAAATCTCCTTACAGTAGTTGCAAACCAATTGCATTAGTTGCAGATCTTATAAAATGAGTTGTAAATCCCATTGTGGAAGTTGCAAATACCTTTGTCAAAGTTGTAAATCCCATAACAGGAGTTGCAAACCTAATATATTAGATGTAGACATCATAAAATGAGTTGTAAATCCCATCGTGGAAGTTGTCAAACCCCTTAAAGTAGTTGTGTACCCCGTTACTTATGTTGCAAATCCCATTAGCGATATGTGAATGGGAAAATATGTACATAGTCATTACAAAATGTAGTCATAGTCATTAGAAAGTTTAACAATACAAATGTCGAATACTGAAAAGTGATTGCCTAAGTTTGAACATCAGTTGGTCAATGGTTGAACTTTCTAAAAATGTAACATTACAAAAGTTAGACATTACAAAAATTGAAACATCATTTGGTCAATGTGGCAGTCTTTCTTTATGGAAGTAAACTAAACACAAATTCTTGCCTTGAGTTGAGCTCATGATTAACTAGCCACCACAATAGGTTTCATCTAAACTCTGCAACGTGTTCGGCATCATAGTCAAGTGTAACATTTGGCTCCCATTTAGTCAACCAAATCAATACATGCACCACATAGTCTTGCCTGCATAGACAATGATATCAATAATGTAAACAACTTAGAGCAGCTGACCACGTACAGACCTTAATACCAACTGATTCAATGACTCACAAATTGTTTTGTAGCAGAACTAAGGCCTAAATAATATCACCCTTTTCCTTCTTCCCCTTCCCAAGGAGGTTAGGTTTAACTAATGCAATAAAATCATAAAACCTATCTCTCTGCTCAGAAGACAAATGCATAGGTCAGGAATTATAGTCATTACGAATATATAGATGTAAGGGATGAATGATTCACTCACGCATGCTTTGATTACGAACGTTATCTTATTCCCTTTTGCACTCGTCTTCTTTCTTTTCTTACTATAAACATTTTTGGCCAATGAATCCAACACGTAAAAATTCATTGTCCTTTGCTCTAACACTAAACAGAACCAGTATGCTCTGACAAGTGTAGGTTGAAGAATCAAATCATAGTCGCCTAAGTTGTAACCTACGTGTTCAGGCAATAGTTGCTTCTTCTTTGAATTAACATTCCAAGTAATCAGATTAGATGCCATCATTGCCTACAAAATATATTGAAAGTTACTAAATCATCATATACACACTAAATACTCATATCACAAGAAGCTCACCATGAAGTCAACATCGAAAATGTGTTGCCTTACTTGTCCTTTTTTCTTCATATCAGCCATTAACATCTTACACACCAATGACATAACCTGTATGAAGCAAGAAACTCATCTTAGACTCAGCAACAAATCTATACAAATTTTGTCAATAATTAGTAAATGTTATTATAAACTTACCATGTTACTTGTTCTTTGAATTCAACCAAGCGTGTATAGCTGACCTAACCGATATCTTTGTCAAGTATGTTAACCAAAACCCTATACTTTTGTCGTTAGCAATACAACAACAACAACAACAACAACAAAGCCTTTTCCCATTAAATGGGGTCGGCTACATGGATCATACGACGCCATTGTGCTCTGTCAAAAACTAAATCCTTAGATAGGTTATTGACAGAGCGTATTGTCGTTAGCAATACGCGGATAGTAAATCATTAAAGTGGACAAATGCGACTTATCATGCCTAAACTTACTCTTGACTCTCATCATGCGAACACATAGGACTTATTATGTTAAAAAACACATCTTTCGCATCTGTCGGCCTCTGTTTCCTTTTAGCAAGCTTTGTCAACACCCATGGAGATAATACTGAAGTTGCAGGTTTTCTTTTTCTCCATTTTGATCTCCTAAGCTATACTTCCCTCTCCACTTCTTCCTCATTCATTACTTGGCCTTCAGAATCTATAGACACAGAGATGGGGTCAATATCATCTTCATCATCACCTATATACACATTAATGGAGCTACCTTATTCTCATTCTCTCTTGTGACCACCTTCTTCTCCATCTCCCTCAGTACCTCCTTCTCCTTCTCCTTTCTCACTAGCCTCTTCTTCTTTATGTCCCTTACCACCTCCATCTCCTTTCTAAGAAGCTTCTTTTTCTTCATCTCCCTTACTACCTTCTTCTCCCCCTCACTAGATGATTCTTTCATTTTATCGTCATATGAAACGAAATCCTCTTCTCCTTTACTTCCTTCTTCAATGTTGGCTTGATCTTGTCTATGATGCTTACCCTCTTTCTGGAGCTGCACCTTCAGCAGCTCCTTCTCAACTACATTAATAACCTTGCGATTACTCTCTTCAATTAAAGCCACCAGTCATGAATACCAGTCTTTCAAACTCCTACATAACATAATTACAACATGGTTAAACGCATAACTCAGTAATGCAATATTAAACTTACAAATCTGAAAACATACCGGGTCTAAATAATTTATTGCAGCGTCCTTCACATCCCTTACTTGACTACAACTTTCAGTATACAAAATTCCTATGTAGCTCTCCTTCTCTATCTTAACCATGTCCTTTAATCTCTCCTCAGTCCAAAACTACATTGCTTTGGTAGACTTATGTTGACCAACTTTAAGCAATGCAAAATGTTGACCAAAATATAACTATAACACACAAAAACATAAGTTCTAATATTTTCAATCAAAGGAAATAGGTACAAGCATAGATAACAAATACATACCAATAGTAGGTAGACACATCCTCTTATGTTACAACTCCCTACCTTACTCTTTTTTAGTGCTTGCACATAAACTGCCATCTCTTTCCACAATATTTATGATGTATGTGGCCCAATTAAAGCTCTCAAATCCAGTCATGGTGCATGTGATCACCTTCAAGAGCTTCTCACTCATGATTGTGCTCATAGTAGGAGTTAGAAATGTCCCAACCACATACATCATAAACAATAACTCAAACTTATCTATGTGCTGACCAAATTTTATGTCATCGAGTATTTTGTTATAAGAGACTTTACCATATTGAATCTTCAACCTCTTAAATATCTCATCATCATCATCAATATCTACTCTTACGTCCTCCCCATTATAGGATATACCAGCAATTGTTGAACATCTTTTACCCCTATTTTTTTTGTCTTCCCCCTAATTCTAAATTGATAGGTTGGGGGATCATATGAATGAATAAAGGAGGCTAAGAAGTTACAAGGGAGTTGTGTTGTTCCAACATGAAGCAACTTGTGGAATCCTAAACTTTTCACTCTAGCTACTAAGCCTTCATCTTTATTCATAAACTCCATCAATGCCTTTAATTGTCGGGGTGAACAGCGAGTATTAAAGACAACTTCTTTCTTTCTCCCCTTTTTCTCCCTCTTCTTATTAGACTGTGATTTGTCTAACTTTTCTCTATACTTGTTCTGTTCATCCATATATAAGTCCTTCCAAGTCTTTGCTACCTCCTTAGCCTGTTCACTCATATTCTTGAACTTTCTACCCTTACCAATGAATTCATTGCTAAACAGTATGTATGGATTCTTCACCTGTTTGCTTGGGACTCCTTCAAATGCCATATTTTATCTGCTAAAAAAATAACCACTCTATGGTAAATTACATAAACAGATGTAGCAACAAATCCATACAACTTGCTCGTGCACATTAGGATTATATGAAAGGTACATAACATGTTCCTTCATACTGGAGTTACAAGATGGGAAGAGTTAAACTAGACAAACAGAAATAACATAGCTTTAGTAATCCACAAGTGACATTTTCAAAGTCATACAGTGGAATAGTGGAGGAAGCCAAGGAATTATAAATATTATGTAATGATATTTTGTAACTACTACAGTAAGTGGCCTGCATTACACAAAATGTTATATATTAAGAATACTGCAGAAGTCTTCAACTTATAAGCAATTTGTTATCATTCATCAGTTGAAAACCATGATTCATATTTCAAAGAATAAATTTTTGTTTAATCATCCATCTCTTTTCTTACTGTAATTTATACCTCTTGTTCTTATTTTTTTTTTGTGATACTTTTGTCCTTCGCAATCTCTAAAGAAAAATCATACAAATGAATTGTTGCTTCACACTAAAAGCAATTTGTGAGTAGTGCACATCAATGTGAAAACTGAAAACATACATCATTAATGTTGGGTTTAGCTTTACATTGTCTCTTTTTTTCACATAAGCAGCATTGCTGTTTATGTGCATTATTCTCTGTTCAACTACCAATAAGAAATATTGCATGCTTATTGTAGATTATTGGGAAAAAATAATTGCATTGGACACTGAAGTAATTCATTTAACTTGAAGCAGTAATTACATTTGCATAGAAAAGGTAAAATGAAATTGAGGAATAAGCTCTCTAAAGTCTAAGCATTGTCTGCCATCCATCTTTCATGATCTAACAGCGAATGATCGATGATGTACAAGGAAGAGAAGCCTAAAAGAAGCAACTGATAAAGCATAAAAGAAGCACCTTATTAGGCGTGGACCACACTTCAATAACGAAATTTCTCTTAGTTATTGATACAGTCAAAACCCTACGAATGACAACTTTACTTGAAAAGCCTTTTGAACACGAACAAACAATATATCAGTCTATCGCCATTGAAATTTACTGGAGCACTAATTGAATTGTGAAAAAAGTTAAAGGTTCCAGGAATAAAGATGAAGCCTCTAAGAATTAGAAATAAAGTGCATTGACGACATACCTAATTTATAATCCCTAATCTTCTTCACCTAAACGCAAGCAAGCTTTGATGATGATAAGGTATGTGTTTGATTTGAGCTTGGATGGTGCTGGAATGAGCTCTGACAATCTTCGATGGCAACCAGGTGAGCGCAGCTTCGGGAATTGTGACTCAGTCTCAAGCTTCGAGGAGGGAATGCTCTGTGTTTTCTAGCATAAGTCTCTGACTTTTTCTTAAAAAAATTCAAGGGTAATTTGGTATTTTTACCCAAATTTACAAAGGATAGATTGGGCCTCCTGCCCAATCTGTTCTTTTAGATATTCAGATGCCCAAATTATCATTCCTAAATTCACATGGGCTTTGCTTGTCTTTTTCCCTATATTGAATTAAGACATAAAATAATTAAAATGCATAATTAAATTAAACAAATTTAAATTGGTCAAATTAAATGACATGTAGCTAATGAATATCATTATGCATTGTATGCTGTTAAAAAGGAAAAAATGGTGGTATGACATGCTTGATCCACATGCAAGATATAGGACCCGTTTATTGAAACATCCTTACTTTCGTATGTCTTAGGGACCGTTTAGTAACATTTAGAACCACTTTCAAGGTCATTGAAGTCCAATTTCTCAATCTGGAGTTTTACTCTTATCGAGTACTGTTCACTGTGTAAATTCCAGATGAGTGACCCGACTTCAAAAAATCATAACTAATTCTAGAAAAAACGGAATGAAGTGGTTCCAATTGCTCCTTGTGTAGACATCCAAATGATACGTTTTATATATCAAATTAAAGCTTGGTATGTCTACTATTTACCATAAAAATTTTGTACATTTATTCATCCATTTACTATTTTTAATCATTTATCAAACATGACTAGATCACCACGTGTTACTGTTCACAGTGGTAAATTTCAGCATTTCTACTTTGCATACATATGCATACATCCATCATTCATCAGTCAAACAACACTTATTATTAATTAATAAGTTGTTTTACAATCTGGGTATGTACAAAATTTCCCATATTTCTATTACATCTTTTTCTGCCTAAACTCCGGCAGCATAACCGCTACGCTTCACCTTCAGAAAGTAACTGATCTTGTACCGATTCGGTAATTCCCGTGAGAATTACCATTCTACGTAAGTACCCAGGAAAGACTGGATGAACCGGCTAGGTCCACTCACTTCCAACCTCCTTAGACAGTACCTACGTACACAGTACGTATCAGCTGCTTTCCTTATCTTGTCATAATTCCGGCAGCATAACGGCGTCTCTTAAAATTTCCAAAATTCATTTCGACATAACCTCCCCTGTAATGGGTTATTTATTGGGATGAGATTCGGGGGAATCTCAGTAGCAACAATCATAACAATATATGTAATGCAGAGTGACAGTGCTTGCTTGTGATTGTGTACAGATAAGTACGCAGCGTGCTTCCATGCTTAATAACATATGATCATAGCATTATAGCAGAGCTTCAGACATAACATATAAGACAACAATCCAACCAAACAATAGCACAACAAATCACAAAGCCATTACATAAAAGCTAGGATTAGTTACTACCTCAAAAGCTCAGCAGAACTCTACTATCTCTATTCTGCTTCCAGCTCCGCCAGAACTTCCTTTCTTTCTTTCTTCCTCTCACTTTCTCTCTCTAGCACCTCCTCCTCTCTCTAAAAGGCCCTTGGCCGTGCATAATGAAGAGTAAGGGGGGGTATTTATAGTTTTGGTCAATGGCATTCCCGTAATTTTGAAGCCATCTGATCCTGTGGTCCTGGTTTTTCCGGAATTTCCTATTTTTCTTTATTCCTTTTACTGCATCATGCATGACATCATCTCAAGGCCACCTCATGGGACACCTCATCACCATATTCTTCACATGTTACAATTCCTGGACACCTCATCAGCTGACTCAGCAGTTCCAGTCCAATCCAGTACCGGTCCAGTCCGATTTCCCACAAACTGGACTCACCGGCTAAGATTGTGCCACGTGTCCTTAACTTTTCTTTTTCCTCTAAGATGACGCCATGTGGCATCTGGAAGGGACCTTTCACGCCTTCCAATGCTATCCAGATAAGTTCAGGACTTTATCTGATCACCTCCTCGGTTATCGTGCCGACCGAGTAACTTTACTTTATTGAAACAGCATTAAAATAGTATTTTAATGCCACTTTTTCCCACACATTACTGGGCCTACGTTTTTGGGCTCTGGGAATGTTATCTTGGATCCTGATCAAGCTCAAGTACTCTGATGGCTCGATTCCCAAGAAACATACCTTGGCAAATTACCAAAATACCCTTGGGTGCCCTTTCTTGCACTCTTTTAACCCTAAAGGTAAAATCGTCATTTCATACCCTTCTGCACTATGTCAGGGTATATACTGACTCTCAGTAACTTTATCTGTATGTGTCTTGGCTCCTGGGCCTGTCCAGAATGACCAAAATGCCCTCATACATCTACTACCCCTTTAATACAACATAGGGGCATTTTAGTAATTTCGCACTTTTTCGGGGTTCTGCTCGACATTGGCCCACCTATCAGTCCAAGTATCTTATTGGGCCTTTGATGGCGCCATTATTGGGCCTTTCAGGCATGCATTACGAGGAATCCTCCCTTGTCATGGCACGCATTACGAGAAATCCTCCCTTGTTAATGATTATGAATATTTTATCTATTATTCACCGTTTATACACATATCCGGACACCGGCTCCTTCTGTCCGATACACTGGCCTGCGGTGTTCAGGCATCCTTGTGAGTCATATCAGTCATCTAACTGAGGTCATCCGAACTCATTCAGTCCCTTTTTAAATACCGATAAATCTCCCTATCGGATACCAGGAGGCCTCACACTCCCGTCTGGATTTTCTATTTTGCGAATAACTTTTTCTACAGGCCTCCTATCGGTATTCTGTCAGTTTCTCGACATCCGTCCCATAAGGACATATCATCCTGTATTTTCTCACCTAGATCTGAAATCTAGGATATCCAGTAGGAATTTTTATAACTTTTGGACGATCAGTCCATTTTTGGCTATCTGGAGTCTTGAAAAATTCCTGTATTAAGCCAGATTACCGAGCGTCACTTGTTCTCTCTACCGGTGCAATCTGGGACTGAAATGCTTTCGGGCAGTCCAAACCACTTCCGGCCTGACTTTCTTTAATTACAATTTAGCCCCAGGGAACTTTTCTTCTTTTCATTTAAGTCCCTTTTTACTTGGCTAAAATTATACTTAAGGACCCCACATTTTTGTCTACTTTTCTTTTTGACCTTGCACTTTTCATAATTGCATCTAAGTCCTTCCATTTCCTTTCTTTACTTTACTAGGTCTAGGGGCATTATTGTCTTTTCATATCTTACCAGAGTATTCTCTGACCCTGGTCAACTATCCAAATACCCTTTCTTAACTGTCTAACCTTAGCCAAATGATCAAAATACCATTTACTCATTCTTCAATTATTTTATAACATAAGGGCATTTTCGTCATTTTGCACATTTTTCCCGGACACCAGCCCCTCTTACCACTGAACTGATATTATGGGTCTGGGCCTTCCCTGGTCTCACTATGGGCCTTAGAAAACACTGTATGGCCACTGGCCATAGTCCGATCATCTCTATTCGGACTGCTCTTCCTTTACCGATTATAACTGTAAATTCCCATCTTCGAGAATTTTTACAGAAAAATCAGGACCTCAAATCAAAATTCTGTGTTGCGTCATTCGACCCGGAATCCTTTTCTCTATCTCCCGGTATTTTCAGATATTTTATCCGGACCGGGCCATTTTTGCCTGAAAGTACGCTCCCGCGCACACTTTTCAAAAATGACCATTTTACCCTTGGTCACATTTTTAATTCTTTCATACACATAGAGACCTCATATGCACATTTTACAATTCAGTGAAATGATCAGCATAATTTTTTCTATTTTCTGGCAAAATATGGTACTCATCGGCTACCAGCCCGATCTTTCCCATAATTACGATTATGCCCTTGAATTCTCTTTCTGGCATCTCTAGGCCTAAAAATTGGGGTGTTATATTTATATTGGTTTTTTTGAGAAAAGATTATAAAAAAAGTGATTTAAAAGGGCTTTTGGATAAGCTCTTTTAGAGTAGAGCTTATAGAAAAATGGTGATTATGAATAAATGAGTGTTTGGATAGTAATTACCAGGATGACTTTTGTGATTGGTAAATTATTAGAAAGTGTATGAGGTGAAAAACTAAAAAAGAATCATGCAGCTGTTCATCATCTTCTTCTCTTCACTGATAGCAAGCACATATCTAGACCATCATTCATGCGACAGACCACCAGCCACAACGGGAAGCACAGAAGACAATGAGACATGACGAACCAACAGCCACGACTGTCATTCATTGTTCATCTTCTTCGGCGATAGACCAACGAAGCTCCAGCGATAGACTAGCCACAGTCGACAGAGACGCACAGTGACTAACCAACAGACCTCAATGGAAGTACAACAAAGGATGTGACAAAACGATGAGAATGCACAAAGAGAGGAGAGAGAGTGTGTCAGAAAAGTAGGGGTAAAATGGTCATTTGACACCCATAAGCCCTTTTTTCTTATCCAGAAGTTATTCTCAGAAGCTTATATGAAACCATGGTTTAGCCCAGAAGCACTTATAGACATTTAGGGCTATTTATTTTAAAATTTCTCCAAACTAAAATTTAGGCTAAAAGCTTTTTTAAAATTTTAGTTTTATTTCAAACTAAACACACAGAGGATGATATGGAAGACATATGTAGGAATATGTGCCGTGTCAACTCAAATATATATATTCATGGTATAAATTTTTTTAAATTATAGGGACCGACTAACAATTTGATGTCATATCAATGTATTAATATTTTTTAACAAATAGATAGTTAGCCCACTAATGTTAAAGCTGTTAAATTATTGAAAAACTTAATGTGTAAGTTATTATTGTTACTCAAGGTACTAAAAATTAGACTGCTTAGAGAATTATTAAAACTAGTCTTTTAAGGGCAAATCGTCTCTCCATAGGTGAATCAAAGTCAAATTGATAAAAATAATATAATTTAATTAAAATATACAAAAATATTTATATATAATTTTAAAAGAATAATATTCAAATAAAAAAATAATTTATAAATAAGTGGAACATTCACGTATAAATTACACATAATCTAATAAAATAAAATTACTAAAATATAAATATGACTAACTAATATTTTTTCTTTTAATTCAAAATGATGTGATTTAATTATTTAGGGTTTGACATGTCATTTAATTACAAAAACTTAGAGACAAAAAATACAAAATCAAACTTAGTTGATTTGTCTAAAACTCTTGATCAAACTAATCAATAGACTAGTTCATTAATTTATTAGTTTGACTAGTTGACCTGGGTTAAGTTTGAATAATATATATAGTTTTGCCTTATTTATATTCAAGTTTTTGTAGTTTTTTCTTTTTCATTGAGTCCTTATAGTTTTCTTAATTATAGATATTAGTCTCTATACTTATAATATGCTAATTATGGCTAATACGAATAGTGATTAAGTGACATATAAATTGGTACAAAATACAAAAAAAAAAATAATTATGGTATATATATTAGGGTTATATAGAACATAATATTCTGATCTTATGTCTCATACGCATCTAGTATCTTAATCTTATTTGTGGTATAATTTTACCCATAATATTTTTAATTTGGTACAATTTTATCCATAATCTTTTTAATTTGGTGCAATTCTTGGTACTTAAGAAATAATATTATGTGTAAAATTGCACCAAATTAAAAAGATTATATGTAAAGTTGCATCACAAATAAAATTCGAATACTAGACGCATATAAAAAATAAAATAAGGATATTGAGTAATATATAACCCTATATATTAAGTAAAAATCATATCATATGTGTTACTAATACTCTCTTACAAATTTTAAGTACAAAGGTTCCAATACCTTTGAAAAAAGAGGTGAAATTATAAACAGTTGCATGTTAATTTTCCTTAAATCATGTACCAATATCTTTCTGAAATCCATTTACATGAATTCATTTTCCCATTGCTCATTTAAAGCCACCTGGATGGAAGGCATTAAAATAAGGAAAAATGATATCTGAGTCCCATGGAAGTAATTAAATAACAAAAAAGTCCCAGAAAATAGTATAATTAATTTCAAATCCCATGGGACCTCAGATATTTTTTTTCAATTGTGAAAAGATATAACTACCCTTATGAATTAAAAAAGACAGCAGAAGGGACTTGGCGCTCTGCTGTGGAAAGAAGAAGAGAAAGCGTCAAACTGAAGGTGTAGCTCTATTTCAAGATCGTAGTCTGCTCCTTCGTCGTCACTTGCACTCTGCTCCTTCATCTCTACTTGGTCGCCTTTCCTCCTCCAGTCATTGTCACTTCCCCCAACCCTCCAGCCACCGCCACTTGATATGCTGATATGCTGAGTGTCGTACATTAATTCCATCATCACACCGACAGTTTCAACTGTAGTTATTCATTTAGATTTCTGGCTTTCAATGCGTTTGGTGGCCTCTTGCTTTCCATGCAAATGATTTCAACAAATAAAGGAAACTTTTTATGTTTAAATTTGTATGTTCTGCGTGTTATATCATAATGTGAAGTCATGTTTCTTTAGATTCTGCTCTAACATCCCTTTCATTGGAAAAACTTATCCCTTTAAAAGTTATGTTCGATTTGCAAGAATTTATGTTGTGTGTACTTCAGTGTAGTAAGAAAATATAAACATTAGAAAGGTTCCTTCAAAGTGTGAATGACAGATCATGATCTGATATGCGAGGCAATGTGAGTTATTATTATAGTACGCGATAGTTGTTAATATAAGTGCTCGAATTGTTAATATTATATGTCTGATGCAAGTTGTCATTACTAATGATAAGTTTGTCTAGAAAGTATCTATTCTGTTATGTTCATATGGGGGACAGTTTAAAAATGATGGAGAAGGTCATACATATATTGGTGGTTAAGTAACAACAATATCCATAAAGGAAGGCATAACATATGATGGGTTCAAAACATTAGTAACATCACTTGTTGGAAAAGGAAGTGATAAAATTATAATAAAATTCACTGTTAGATTTGATCTTCACACATTTGTTGACATGTTTAATGATGAAAGAGTTTAGCATTTTATAATGTTCAATGGAGAAAGTGGCCATATGTAAATACGTAGCACACTGATTTCTGCTTTGTAAATATTTGTACACAGTGATGAAAGCAATTTTTTGTAACCTTGATCAATATCCATCTGTATGGAAGGTAGGGTGGATCTTGATGAAGGTGACTATGTTTGATGTATTCCTTTTACATTTGCTGCCAAGAACTGATGTAATTGTAAAATTCATATATATGAAGTTATATTCTGACTATAATGATTATGGGAAGAAATGCGCTAAAGTTGTTATTTTGTCAACATGAAGTTATCATTTATTATTGGTGGTGTTGTTATGTTCAATCCCGCAGTCTATTTTTTCTGCTTCACTCAAGGTGTTATGCTGGTGAGGCCACTACACTTTCTGTCTGCAAAATTCTTGGGAAGAATTATGAAGTAGTTGTTATTCCTATACTACGAGGTTGTTATTTTGTAGTGGTGGGGTTGTTATTTTTCCAGTCTTTTTCCCTTATAAACTTATTACTTTTCCAGTTGTAGGGTTGTTGTGTTTTCATTTGAAGTTGTTAATCCTTCTGGACTTCTTATTTTTCCAGTTATTTATTTTTTCTTCTAGCATTGTTACTTTTGCAATTATGGGGTTGTTTTATTTTCATTGGTTAAGTTATTTATTTTCTCTTCTGGTGTTGTTACTTTTGCAGCTGTGTGGTTGTTATATTTTTATTGGTTAAGTTGTTATTCCTTTACTACGGGGTTGTTATTTATAAGTGCTAGAGTTGTTATTTTTTATGTCATTGATAAGTTATTTTTCAGTTGTCAAATTCTTATTCCTTCACTATGGAGTTCTTATTTTTAAGTGCTAGACTTGTTATTTTTGTTGTCGTGGATGGTTGTTATTTATAGTGGTTCAATTGTCATTCCTTCACCATGGGGTTGTTATTTCTACTGCTGAAGTTGTTATTCCTTCAATATGGGGTTGTTATTTTTAAGTGCTGGACTTTTTATTTTTGCTGTCATGTGTAAGTTATTTTTCAATGGTAAGTTGTTTTTGCTATCATGATAAAAGTCTTTCATTAACAATATAATAAGTTGACATGTCTTGAACATGTTTTATTACACATATTGTTTAATTAAAAACATAACAATTGTCAGGCACTCAGAATTACAGTTAAATAGTCAGTTAGAATTCCAAGATGTTGTAAAAGTCTTCTCTGATAGTCCAATCATTGGAAACATAGCACACTAATTTTTGCTTTGTATATATTTGTACAAAGTGATGAAACTAATTTTTTGTAACCTTGATCAATCTCCATCTTTTGAAAGGTAGGGCAGATCTTGATGAAGGTGACTATGTTTGATGTACTCCTTTTAATTTGCTGCCAAAAACTGATGTAATTGTAAAGTGCATATATATGAATAAAGTAATGCTGGTGAGAACACTGCACTTTTTGTCTGCAGAATTCCCAGAAGAATTATAAAGTAGTTGTTATTCCTTTAGTACGAGGTTGTTATTTTGTAGTGGTGGGCTTGTTGTTTTTCCAGTTGTGGGGTAGTTATTTTTCATTAGAAGTTATTAATCCTTCTGGACTTGTTATTTTTCCAGTTGTTTATTTTCTATTCTAGTCTTGTTACTTTTTCAGTTGTGGGGTTGTTATGTTTTCATTGGTTAAGTTGTTATTCCTTCTTTATGGAGTTATTATTTATAAGTGCTGGAGTTGTTATTTTTGCTATTTTGGGTAAGTTATTTTTCAGGTGTGAAGTTCTTATTCCTTCACTATGAGGTTGTTATTTCCTACTACTGGAGTTGTTATTCCTTCAATATGAGGTTATTATTTTTAAGTCCTGTAGTTGTTATTTTTGTTGTCGTGGTAAGTTGTTATTTACAGTGGTTCAGTTGTCATTCCTTCATCATGGGGTTATTATTTCTACTGCTGGAGTTTTTATTCCTTCACTATGATTAAGTGCTGGAGTTGTTATTTTTGTTATTCCTTCAATATGGCAAAAAATTTGAGATATGACAAAAAATCAGATGAGATACACATCAGATGATTCAACAACATAAATTTTTTTATTAATAACATAAAAATGTTATATGAGATATGGCGAAAAAATTATTGCTCTCACTTCCCATCCTCAGTGCAAAGTCATCCATACTATTAATAACATCATTTACTGCAGCCAAATCATGCTTGTCATATCAATAGTCTTGTGTCACTATATTGTTACATGCTTAAATTAGTCTATCTGTAATTTCAACTGGAGTTTCAAGTTTCTGCTTCATTCTCTCCATTCTTGGTATTGTTGAACCATCCAAGAAACTGTACAAGAACTTTCTTTTATTCAAAACAAAGACAACTTTCTTTTTTCACTGTTAAGAATATCGAAGAAAAGCAACCTGAAATAAAACTATCAAAGAATGAAATATCATATTACTAATAAAATAGGATAATACACGTTGCCATATATTCCTAAATTTTTTTTGCAATACATTATATGATAGCTACTTATCACATTGCCATATATTTCTTGTTGAAGGCTGTGGCACCTGCATCAAACAAGCTTGACAATAGTCCAAGCAACAGCATAAACTATTTTCTCTGGGGGCCAAAACAAGAAATTGTTTTACACACTCAAATCAGCTAAGCAGGACTCTACAAAGGCTTAGGACTTAAATCTGTATAAGAAAATTTTTCTTTTATAAAAAAAATGAAATCATGATTATCGTTATTTTAATTTACTAATGTCAAGTGAAAAAGGATGATAGCAAAGAGCATTTGTAATATCCTTAATTTCTGTACTGATTTCCATGTACAGATTAAATGGAATATATGAGTCCTGTTTCAGGAAAAAGATGTGGTTCTTTATGTAAAGAAAAGGATTAAATTGCAAAAGAAAGGAAAAGAAAGGACTTAAATGTAAAGATGGAAAGTTTAAGGTAAGAAAGGAAAGGTAGACAAAAATGTGGGGTCTTAAAGTGTAATTTTAGCCAAATAAAGGGACTTCAGTGCAAAGAAGGAAAAGTTCCCTAGGGCTAAAGTATAATTAAAGAAAATTAGGCCAGAAGTGGTTTGGACTGACCGGTGGCATTTTAGTCCCAGATTTTACCAGAAGATAGGGCAAGTAATGCTGGGTAATCCAGCCTAATACTGGAATTTTTAAAGACTCCAGATAGCCGAAAATGGACTGATCGTCCGAAAGTTATAAAAATTTATACCGGATACCCTAGATTTCAGATATAAGTAAGAAATTACAGGATGATGCACCCTTATGGGGCGGATGTCGGAAAACTGACAGAATACCGATAGGAGGTCTGTAGGAAAAGTTATCTGCAAATTAGAAAATCCAGACGGGAGTGTGAGGCCTCTAGGGATCCGGGTAGGAGATTTATCGGTATTTTTAAAGGGGCTGAATGCGATCGGATGACTTCAGTCAGATGACTGTTATAACTCACAAGGATGCCTGAACACAGTAGGACACTGTATCTGGAAAAAGGAGACGGTGTCCGGAAAGGTGTATAAACGGTTAAAAAATAATTAAAATATTCGGTGAACTGGGGCAGAGGAAGATTCCTCGTACTGCGTGCCATACAGGTAATGGACCCAGGAAGCCCAAAAATGACGCCATTAGAGGCCCAATAAGACTCTTGGACTGATAGGTGGGCCGGTGTCCAGCGGAACCCCGGAAAAGTGCGAAATTACGAAAATGCCCCTGTGTTGTACAAAAAGGGCAGTAGATGAATGGAGGGCATTCTGGTCATTCTGGACAGGCCTAGAGGCTAAGACATATCTAAATAAGGTTGACTAGAGCCAGTATATGCTTTGACTAGGTTCAGAAAGGTGTGAAATGACGATTTTGCCCTTAGGGTTAAAATAGGACAAGATAGGGCACCAAGGGCATTTCGGTCATTTCGCAGGGGATCTGTAACTAAGTCTGGACCCAGTATTTAAAATTTAGTGATATAAATGGTCTAGATCCTAAATGTGAGGTCAGTAGACATAAAAAGGATTTTCAGAAAAACCAGATTCAGAAAACAGCACGTTTTTCAAGGAAACGGACCGGGCCGGTACCGGATTAGACCAGAAAGCTTCCGGAAGGCTCTAGCTTCCTCTCAATTTCGCCATTTGAAGAATGTGGGTGGTGAGGTGTCCCATGAGTTGGCATTGAGTGAACAGTACCCGATATGAATAAATTTTCAGATTAAGAGTTTAGACTTCAATGACTCTGAAAGTGGTTCTAAGTGCTACTGAATGGTCCCTAAGATGTATAAAAATAAGGATGTGACAGCATTACTGTGTTGGGTCTCTGATCTAGCATAAGGGTATGCATTGTGATTTCGAAAACACATATCAAATAAGTCAACATAAAGTGTTTGATTAAAATCATCTCTCTTATAATCCCTTAATATATATCAAATAGTTGACAACACCAATTTCCTTTTCTATTAACCAGAGCCAGAACAAGCATTTTAGTTGAAAGATCAAACAATAAAGATGCAAAAAAATAATATGACAAAATTTATTTTGTACTATACACAACATGAACCTTATGAATCTATGAAAATTACCATTTATTTTCAACCATATCAATGTTGGGCCAAAGTTATTTTCTTTTACATGGGTGGCGAGCAACCATGTCAATGTTGTTTTCTTTCACAAATTTCTTGGTAGCATCTTCAGCCAAAGTCTTGGAAAGTGTATACCAGAGCTGAAAGCACAAAACAAACATAGCAGGAGACTTGGAAAGCATTTATAAAATATTATTTGTAACAAATACCATATTAGCACATGTTGGAAGTTGGAACATATACATTAGTAATATTATTCAGCAGCAATTTTCTTGAGCATAGAAGTTTCAGAGTACTGATATGTTATTAAATAAAGATGGATGCAGTAGTTTAGCAAGTTTAATGGCCAATCTCTATATCACATTACAAATGATTACAAAAGACATTTGTCATAATTAAAACATGTAGCTTTCATACAGAATAAAGTCACAAAAAATGAATTATTAGAGATTAGTTGTACATCACATTCTGAATGATTTATAGCCATTAGGGGCATCTATTTATAGGCCTAGAACCAAGAAGAAGAAATAATATCTTTTGGCTCAAGTATACGTCAAATTACATCAAATAAAAACTCCCATGATACATCAAATTACATAATCAGTAAGTTCTATTTAGTCCAACGAGATAGTGGCAATATCTAATGATGGAAAACGTCACAGACTCACAAAAAACTAAGAAAAAATAATGGACACATAACCACTAGCACTAGTATAGTAAACTCGAGTTGAATTGGAACCATAAAGAAATAAATAAAACAATTACCTTAAATTTGGAGTCTAAATTTGGAGACAATTCTATGGGGATGAAGATAGGCAAATGTAAGCAACGATGGCTTCATTGACTGTCTCCCATAACTGTAGAGCCATGGCTACTCAGAGAGCAAAGAGAGGGGAAGGAAGAGATACGACGAGGGCGTCTTCGGCGGTAAGAGAATCTGAGCAAGAATTGTAGAGAGACAAGGAAGAGATTGAGGCAGTAGAACGAAGAGAGAGAGAAAGTAAATTCTTGATACTAATGAGAGGGGGATTACAGAAAAAGAAAGGAAAAATTTAAGTCTTAAAGACAATTATGTTTTTTCTCAATTAAAAAAAATTATCTAAAATCCTGTTGAACTTTAAATTAATTATACTAGTTTTTAAGATTTTTTTAATATTTAATTACTTCTACTGGACTCTCGGATATCATTTTCCCATCAAATAACTGTTCTTTCATGTTCTTGTCCTTCTGTCCTGTCATGTAATAATAATAATATAATAATTGTAATCTCTATGTCTCTCCCTACACTTTTTTATACGCCGCTTTCTCCGCTCTTGTTTTACCCTATACAGTATATTCCACAACTTGTTTTTTCAAATCAAACTAGCAACTCCTTTCCTCTTTTGTTCCTTCACGTGGACTAGATTCGCCCTTTCTCTTGTGAAATAAAATCACCATCCCACTTTCCTTTTGTTCTTCTTCCTCAACAAAACTAAACAAACATCACTTTTCCCTTCAGAAATTCAAATTCCTTCCCCAAATGAGTCAGTGTGTTCCTAGCTGGGATTTGGACGAAAATCCTACAGTTCCCAAAGTTTCTCTCCTTTCAAATTCCAACAATTCCACAGCTCCTGATGTTCCCATGTACATAGACTTTAATTTCTCTCATCACCACCAGTTTTTCTTTATCTTTCTCTGTGTTATCTGAATAAAAACCAAACAACACAGACATTTATTTATTTTCTTTTTTTTTAATATTCGGTTCACTTAAAAAATACGAATTTGAATCTTTCAAGAATGATATTGAATCTCTTGATGATGGGATTGTATATTGCTTGGTATTTGATGGCGTGCAGGTTAGACTACGAAGTTGCAGAGCTTACATGGGAAAATGGGCAGCTCTCCATGCATGGTTTGGGTATGCCAAGAGTACCGGAGAAACCCATCTCCGCCGCCGGCGCAACAGCTGCCAGGTCCACGGCTCCTTCTTCTAAGTACGCATGGGAGAAGCCTCGTGCGAGTGGTACGTTGGAGTCCATAGTCAACCAAGCCACTCGCTTTCCCCACCGTAGCAAATCCGTCTTCGACGTCGGCGCCGCCGCTGAGGGAGATGACTTAGTGCCGTGGTTTGATCCCCAGAGAGCGGCGGCGGTAATGGCTACCGCTTCTCCGGTGGCGGCGGCGGCGTCGAATACGATGACCATGGACGGCATGGTGCCTTGTTCAAATCGAAAGGACGAGCAGCAGACCACGCAGGTTATGGACTCAGTGCCCTGTGGTGGTGGCGGCGGCGGCGCGCGTGGCACGTGCGGAGTGGGCTGTTCCGCACGTGTGAGGTCCTGTAGGGGGACCGCCAACAAAGACGATGAGGCACTCTTGGCGGCGAAACGAGCGAGGGTGGCGCGTGTGCCTGGAGCTCATGAGTGGAGTAGCAGAGGTCCAAGTGTGAGTGGAAGTGCTACGTTTGGAGGAGAAAACCAGCACGTGACGTTGGACACGTGCGATAAGGGATTGGGGATGGGTTTCATTTCCACGTCGATGGGTTCGCCGGAAAACACCAGCTTCGCTAAGCGGTGCACCAAAACTACCACCGCCGACGACCACGATTCTGTTTCGCATAGCCGACCACAGGCAAAATCTCTTGTTCCTATCTAATATTCAATAGTATAATTATACCGTGATTATTGAATTAATTAACCAACTGATAAGATCAGAACAGTGCCTCTTTTCATGTTATTTTTGTATTTGGCACTACCATATTAAATTTGGAATATTTTTTTATTTTGATTTTATAAGTTTTTTCTGTGTAAATATTTTCCAGAAATACTTACCAAAATTTTATTCGCAAGATCAGATAATTTGTTGAGTTTAAAATTTTGAGTTAAGTATTATTTGTTTATTTAATTTTTAGGTCAGCAAGTTGAATGCTATATTGAACTGTATATTAAATTTAGAGGTCATTTTTGCTATAATTTGGGTGTAGTAAAAATAATCTTTGATTCTTTTTAGAAATTTAATAATCTATAATGAATGTGAATTTCAAATATCATAAAAAATTAGGAAAATATCATATAAAGACTTTAAAAAATAATAAATATCACAATTACTAACAATAGATCAAATATTATTAACACAATATTCTATTTTAGTATTTTTATTTTTTAATTTTTTTTATCATTTTTTCTAAAAAAAATCACGGTTCAAATTTTATAAATATTGTAATATGTTGGAATTCTAATATATATATATAAATTATTATATTGATTAATAAAATGTACATTTTCTTACGGTATGTTATTATCAAAATTTGAACTTTGGGAATCTTTTGAAAAATAAAGTGCGATAGCTTTTTGAAGCGAGGGATCATTGACCCTATCTATATATGGGAAATAGTTATGCTTATGTTATGCCACACATCTGACTTCAGTTCTCTTGTTAGATTATCTTTCTTTTTATCTTTGTTAACGTTTACTTCATATGATTATTTTAATTTTTACAGAAAGAGACAAGTGATGAGGAGGACGAAAAGAAAGGAATAGGAAAATCAGTGTCCACTAAAAGTAAGGCTGCAGCTATACACAACCGATCTGAAAGGGTGGGCCTCTCTCTGTGTTTTTTTTAAGCAATTGAATTTAATTTTAATATTTAATATTTATTTATTAGAAAAAAATTATGAAAAAAACTCTAAAAATGAGTAAATTTTAAATTAAGACTCTAAATATTATAAATAGTAAAAAATTATTTTGAATCAAATTGATATTTTAAAATTTAGAGCCGATTGACCAAAATACCCTATATTTGATGTTCAGGGGCATTTTTGTCATTTGGTTATAAATTTCAAAATCTTAATTTAATTTCTAATATTTCTATACAATTTATAATATTTAGAGTTTCAGTTTAAAATTTACCAATTTCTAAAGTTTTTTTTTTAAATTCCATATTTTTATATTTATTTATTTATTTTGCAGAAAAGGAGGGATAAGATAAACCAGAGGATGAAGACATTGCAAAAGCTGGTCCCAAATTCCAGCAAGGTATATTCTCAATACATAGTTGCAATTGATGTCTCTACTAATGATAGTGTTGTATCAGTAGTGTCAGCCAGTTACTTTGGTTTCTATAATGGTCCCAAGTCCCAAATTTCAATCAACTAATTAATTAGAAAAATAGTGAAAATAATAATAAATCCCATGCCATTCTAAATTGCAAAATAATATTCATACATTTTTCTAAAAGGGCGCCAACATCATGAGTTTTTTGGAATTTTTTTTAGACAAAAAATACCTATAAACATTTAAAATTGGAGCTAAAATACTATGACTTTTTTATTTTTATTTTAAACACTAGGCCGTTGAATATAATTAGTACCGCTCCTTGGATTTAGTGTTGTAATAGTATAAGCCTCACAATAAAAAATAATGGTGTTATATTATATTTTATGCTCATGATGTTTTTGCTCCCATTTTTTAATGTTCATACATATTTTTGCGCATTTGAAAAACATACGGTGCACTTTTAGAAAAAATGTATGTATATTTTTGTACCTTTACCCTTGCAAAAAATTTACCCTTTTAATTTATAATGTAATAGTTAGATAAATAATTTAGAGAGATTAAAAAAATTAATTAAGTTAGTTATTTATAATAAATATATGTTAGTTCTTTTAAAATATCATCTTTAATAATTTACATTGAAACTAATATTTGATGTCCTCAATAGGATAATTAAGGGAAAATTATAAATTTAAGAAATAAAATAGATTGCGATATTATATTAAAGATAAAAATAAACTCATAATCAGTTCTTATATTTAGAATAAGAGAAAATATTTAAGTCCTAAAAAATGAATTTAACTATGGTTAGCTTCTACAAAATTTTGTTGAGAGATGAGTTACAATATATGTTTAAATAGTAAGAAATATGAGTCTCAGTCTTTAAAATTTTATTGTGCAACTCAGTTTTTAACAACATGAAACATAAAAAATATTATCCACCAAAAAAAGAACATAAAGATATTCTAAGCTGCGGATTTTTTTTCTTAAGAACAAAATTGTATGCCATAAATAAAATTTAAACGGTTCATATTCAACTGATAATTTTTTAAAAAATTTAAAAAAACTTAAATCTAAAGAATTTGGAGATCTCCTAAAGATAGGATATACACAAATTCATTAGCATCTTTCTTGTCATGCATCTTCCTACCCAATTATTATATATGGTCCCATGGGCTTTCGACATTAAATGAATTCCCACTTTGAAATCTACTTCTGGATTTTCGTATTAATTTTGCATGTCTTCTAACAAAACAATTTCATACAAATTTATTTTGATTTTTTTCTTTGAAGAATTTAAGAAATATTCCTTTTGTTGAATTTATCCCAAGTTTTTAGTTCCATTATTTGAATATCTGTTTCCAAATATCTTTTTCTAATTGTAAACGACAGAAATGGATGTCCACCTCATTAGAAACGATGGAATAGATGTCCGCATGCATTTAGACTTACATGGGAAAATTAATTATAGCTAATAGATTGTTTTAAATAAATAAATCTTAATTAAATTTCTCATAGAGGAGGGAAAGGAATTTAGAAAATTAAATACATCGAAGGACCATAAATTTAAAAAAAAATTGTAAGGGAGAGTTTTGAAAATTCAACAATATTTAATAGGTATATTTGACTTCAATGAGAGGATGAAAATATATTATCCCAACTATTTAATCACAAAAAGTTATAACTTATATTTCTTGGTTTTGCAATATCCGTTTTGAATTATTAATATTTCTTATCAAATTTCTTTCATGTTCTGACGAAATTCATACGCGCAAAAGTTTCAATACAAATTTTTAAAGTTAGCATATTGGTTGAGTTTGAGTTATAATTAATTTATAAAATAGTATTTTTATTGGTCCTATAGTTACTTTGCATAAAAAAGTAGAGCATCAATTTGTTTTTATATATTATTCTTGTTTACAATTTTCTTAGACCCTTTTTCTAAAAAAAAAACTCATGCTTTTTAAATAGGATAGACTTGAAAAGTTATTTTATTTTTAGACCATTTTAATGATTTAACTAACATTTATTTATTCAATAAGTTAGTTAAAAAAGATTTATAAAAATGTTACAATTCAAACTTCCAAAAGCCTTCATTTTTCCTTCATTTATAAAAGCCTTCTTAATTAAAGAATATTTGATTTTTTTAATATATTTTATTATAATTTTTTTCAAAGGCATGCAAATTAAAGATATGGATATAATTTTTTCAAGTTGTAGATTTTATTTTTGTATTATAAAGATTTTACTCACAACTTGAATACCATGATAAGATATATCGTCAAACTTTTTGCTCACACATACAAATTTGCTACTACCTCCTTAATATATGACCCAATTTTATTACGTAGATTAAAAAAATTAAATAAATTAGTTAATTATAATTAATATAAGAGTTAGTTGATTAATTTGGGTAGATTAATGAATAAATTATATGAATCTGTCTTAAGGGATTTGATTTAATTATAATTAACTGATTTATTTAGTTTTTTTTATATATCTAAAAAAATTAAATTGATCTTATATTAAGGAATGATGGTGTATTAATTAATTAAACGGATTGTCTTAATTATTGCATTGAGTATCACTTTGATGAGTAGACTTGGATTTGGATTGAGGAGACAGAAGTGGGGTCTGGAAAATGTGGTTTAAAACTTGCTACTTCCAATTCATCAGATAATGGATATGGGAAAATAATAATAAGGCAGTGTTTGTCAGCCACATATTTATTGTGCACAAAACTCTCTGTAACGCCTAGTAGGACTTTGACATTTGGTTGTTAGGGGAGGTGACATCCAACTGCTCCCCATACAAGCCCTTTCTAGTGGTAGGCCATTGTGTATATGACTTGTTCATTCAACGTTTTAGCTAAAAACCAAATTCTAAATAAAGGCCAAATAATTAATGAATAGTCAAAATCCTCCAAATTAATCAGTTGTTATTTATCTGTTTTCAAAGTTAATTATTACTAATTCTTTTCTTATTTTCATATGTGTATGTGTGAGAGAGATAGTTGTAAAGGAAATTTTAAGTTTTTTAAAGATTTGAGATTTAGGGATGTTAATTAAGGGTATGTCTTTGCCTTTTGTTTTTCCCTCTTTTCTTTTCTTTTCCTACTGATTGTAAAAGGCTTCCAAAAAGTTTAAAAGGAAAAATATGTAAAATTTTGAAATTCCAATATGTAAGGTTTTGGGTGTACCTGTGAGTCTGATTGAATATCCAGATTATCCACATGAAACCGAGTCATGATCAATACTTGGATAAGTTTTTCAGGGAGAATAGTCTTTTACTGAGCCTGCTGTCAAAATCAACTCCCCCAATTCCTAATTTCAGCATAACATAGCAATGACTTTGATTGTAGATTATTTTTTTTATAATATGTTGTAATTGTGATTTTGGGGTGTTTATATTGAAGTAAAAAACACATAATTATTGATTTCAGACAGATAAAGCTTCAATGCTGGATGAGGTGATAGAGTATCTAAAGCAATTGCAAGCACAAGTGAGCATGATGAGTAAAATGAATATGTCAGCCATGATGCTACCAATGGCCGTGCAGCAACAGCTTCAAATGTCTATGATGCCTCCCATGAACATGGGTATGGGTATGGGTATGGGTTTGGGAATGGGAATGGGTATTGACATGAATGCCATCAGTCGGCATGCTAATAGCATTGCCGGCATCCCACCGGTTTTCCATCCTCCAGCGCTCTTGCCTTTGGTTTCATGGGATGCCTTACTGGGCACCACTGATCGACTACAAGGAGTTCCGTCAACAACAGTGGTGCCTGACCCATTATCCACATTTTTTACGGGGCAATCACAGGTTATAATTCTAATTCTTATTTTTTATTTATTTTAAATTATACAAAATTCTCCTAAATTTTGAATCATATACAAATAAAATCTTTAATCTTTATGTACAACTTAATAACAAATCTCCCTAAGCTTTCAAATCTATCCAGATAGCCCCAATCATTAATTATATACCCCTTAAATTTTATTTTTGTATTCATATAATCCTTTAAACTTTAAATTATATTCATATAACTCTCTTAAACTTTAAGCTATGGAATAAAAAAAATTAATTATAGGGGAGTTATATGCATAAATATAATAATTTAAGAGGATTTATTGTAAAGTTTTAAAAGTTAATGCGATTTTTATACATGATATAAAATTTATGAAAGTTATACATAAGTTATCTTTTCATTTAGTTATTTATTATGTTTTCATGGTTATAGATAATATAATTTATCATAATTTTATATTTTATTTTAAAACAATGTTAGGGGTTAACTTTCTAGCTTTTACGAGTGAAGAAAAGAAGCATGATGCATTATGAAAGTAGGGTTATTGAAATCAATCAATCAAGTCAATTTAGAAAGCAGCAATAATATAATTGCAGTCTGTTTGATCTTAAAATGATAGATTTGATTGCTTACTTGTTATTATGTCGTTGCCATTTTCAGAAATTATTAGATACCATGGGAGAATCATGTTATTTTTATTAGACTAAATTATATAAATTTCTTTAAATTTTAGATAAGTTAGATATAATTTTTTTAATATTTTAAAATTTAAATTTAATATTCATAATTTTTTTATCGGGAATCCTTGCCATTAATTTATTATTATTTTTTTAATAAAAATTTTCTTATATAACATGATCCTATGTAATATAATAATTTTATAATAATTACATATATTTTTTATAATGGTTATTTTTGCATTTTATCATTTTAAAATAAAAACCCACATTCTCCTTGTCTTGTCCCTCTCTCCTTGCCATCTGCAATATGCTTCCTTCAACTTTCAATTCTTAAAAACAGACCTCCGTTCTAGAAAAGCATATTAAAAAAAAAAAGCATTTAAGAATTAGGTTATTTTGTTGATTTTAATAAAAAAATTGGTCCTGATCGTAGACGGCCTTACGGAGCTCCAATCTAACAAAGAACAAGCTGGCTTTACCATAGAAGTGCAGAACGTAGAACAAGGGTGAACATAAGTTTTTTTTTTTTTTTTCACTTTGACGATCTGCGAAATGAAGTTTTTTTTTTTTTTTTTTTAAAGAATTGAAAGTTGAAGGAAGTGTGGCAGACGGAAAGGAGAGACCGTGAGAACGAGGGTTTTTATTTTTAAATGAAAAAACGATAATATAACCCTTATGTAAAAAATATGTAATTATTATAAAATTATTATATTATAAGGGATGCTACGTAAAATGTCATGCAAGATGTTATGTATCTTATATTGATTTAACGTAATAATTTTTGTTAAAAAGATTACAATAAATTAACGGTGAGGGGTTCACATTAAAAAAAATAAAAAAAATTAAGGAGGTTAAATTTAAATTTTAAAATATCAGGATAATTATATCAAATGGACCTAAAGTTTAAAGAAATTTGATGTATTTGCCTTTTTACTCTAACTAATAAAAAAGCCTCTAAATTATACTCCAAGACCCATATTTAGTGTAGTGGTTTGGATCCTCATCTAAAAGAGGTACACCTAAACCTCATTCTATCTTTCCGTTCATATATGATATGGATGATTTAAATTTAATTGTCTTTTTATCTTTATTGTTTTTAAAAAAGTTATTTTAATGGGTATAAAATCCAAAATAAAAAATAATCCCTTAACTATTTTTTTCAAAAAATAATGTTTTATTGAAAAGATTTCAGCTAAAAAAAAGGTTGAACTGTCCATATTAGATCTGGATGGTCTAGGATGTGTTTTGAGTGTTCATCTTTTATTTCTCTACTTTATTTTTTCGAGGCCTTCTCTATTTTTCAATTTTATTTTCTCCCTCTCTAATGAAATTCCTCCACCCATTTTAAGCTTTTACAAGAGTTAGAATGTGGTGTGATTAAAAACATTTAAATAAAGACAAGTTGTTACAACAAATTTCATTGTTACTGTATGAAATATCTCCAGTGAATTTTTTCTAGTTCATGAATCCTTTATGAAAATAAAGTTGCAAACCATTTTAGAAGAGTCACTTTTTTTAGTAAGAAGATTCAATTTTTTATTAACATGTATTTAAGAGAAACAGAATAACACAAGCTATCATCAGTAAACATCACTGAAATTGCAAAACATTTTCGAAAATTCACCTTTTTTTTTGGAACAGGAAGGTTTACTTTTTTTTTTTATTAAAACATTAATGTATCAGTGATTTTACAAAAAATATGAAGGAAAACAAAATACTGTTGTTTGCACAAGCTATCATCAGTAAACACCATTGAAGTTAAAAGAGACCCCACTAGATATTTTGTTTAGTTTGATTCCCTCTATCAAAGTCTGCTTATAATTTTCACCTGTCAACATACAATAAACCATAACAATTTTAAGGGGTGGATTGTAAAATATAAATTAAAATATGCATCTAGATTTCAAAATTTAAAATTTTTATGTAATTATTTTAAATTTGAGATTTGAAAAGTCAAGAAATAAACCTAAAATAGAAAATAGTGGAAGAAGTAGTATTATCTGATATAGAGAGAGAATAAAATTAAAAATGAAGAGAGTGTGTGCGCGCATAAATAAGTAGAGAGATAAATGCCTTCCACAAATATAAGTCCCACCATCTAATTTGGAGGCTTTTCATTAGTTAGAGCACAAATGACATGATACTGTCATTGCACCTAAGAATTTCCCTCATCATTGCCAATTGGTAACGGTTAAAAAGGCCATTATCACAAGGTTCCAAAGAGAAATTGTCCACATCCATTCATTACTTTACAATGAAGTTCCTAATATATATATATATATATATATATATATATATATATATATATATTGTCATATGGTATACATCAGTCTCCCAAAAAGTTCATCTTAGTGAACACCATTATTACCTTGAGTTGGTTTGCTATATAGGGGGCTTATGTAAATATTCACATGCATGGCAAAATAACCTCCATTACTTGTTGTAGTTAAACTTTTCATGTATATTTTGTTATAAACTAGGGTTAATACTATTTGCGAATTTTAGTTTTAATCTTTATAGTTCAAAATTATAGTTTTTTATCATATAGTTTCATAAGTACTTGGTCTATATTAACATTGTTAAACTAAATATAGGGACCAAAACTAATATTCGTTAAAAGTAATGGGATCAAAACCAAAATTCGTCTAGTTCTTATACTTTTAATGAGTTTTGGTTTTACTCCCTATATTTTTAAAAAAAATTGATTTTGATCCTTATACTTAATGGCATTAACTTTTAGGTAATGCCGTTAAACTCATACTAAATTCTTATAAAATTATAGGAATAAAAAAATCACGATTTAAAACGACAGGGACTAAAACAAAAAATTTGATCAAACTATAAGTACGAAAAATAGTATTAACCCTATAAACTAATATTTTCTTAATTATTTTTGTTTTAGTTTATGTGGAGGAGATAAAATATTATTATTTGATGAGATTGATTATATTAAAGGATATATAATAATAAATTCATTTATTAATGATTCATGCAGCCTATGACCATGGATGCATACAATAGGATGGTTGCCATGTATCAGCAGTTATACCAACATCCAGCTTCTACTTCAAAGAGCTGATGATTATTAGCTGCAAGCTTTTTATAGCTAGAGAAGAGGGAATCTTCTATTATTAGCGGAAAATATGTATATTATTATGGGTGTATTTGGTTTACCTTTTAGATAATAGATTCTGGAGAAAATTGATTTTAAAGTGATTGTGGATAATAGATTTTATATAAAAAGTTATTTTGAAAAAATAAATGTTTGGATGGTTGTTATCAGAGTAACTTTTTTCATAGGTAAATTATCAGAAATGTATGAGGTAAATAAGAAATGAGAGGTAGAAAGATGAGAAAAATTCATAGGGTTAAAATGTTCATTTTCTATGCTTAATATATGAAATTTTTTTCAAAAGCTGGTAGATTTTACTCATATAAAATTACAGTTTACAATGATCTAAAGTATAGTTTTGCCTAAAAGTAATTCTACCACTAAGATTAGTGTTTATGTGGTTTTGGATTCAAACCACATTTTTTTTTCTTTTCCAAACACACACCATATACTCTATGGTTATGAGAGAATATTTATTACAGCTTCATTTATGGCCTTTTTTTTTGTTGGTAATGGGGGATGATGATGTGGATTCCAGGTCTTTTGATATTAAAAGTTCATACTAATTGCAAGAAACTTATGTTTGTAATTTTATATTAATTCTTTTTATAAGAAAAAATTTAGGTAGATTCGGCACTGGTCCCTACCATCAAGGCTAGGGCACAGCCTCAGGGCTAAAAGAGCGCTTTACAGGGGACTTACGAGATCCCTTACTAAATGATCCCTCACAATGACAACGGGAATCGAATTCGTATCCTTATGAGATACGAGTATGTTCTTTACCATCTATGTCAACTCTCTTTAGTATTTTTATATTCATTTATATATTACATTCAGATCTTGATCTTCCTTTCCCACTTTTTGAGTCTTCTTTGCTTTTGTTTTTGTTTACAAAGAATCTGAAGAATTTTAGAGTAGAGACAAAAGTTTCAAGTAACACCTTAATGACATGTTTGGTAGGTGAGAAGTGGAAGTGAAAGTGACCCTTGTTTGGTATGATAGAAGTCACTTCCACTTTCACTTTTAACATTTTGGGCAATTTCAGTTATATCAGGAAAGCTGAGAATTGAGATGATGGAAGTAGAAGTGAATTTTTTTGGACAATTTTCCCCAATTTTAAAATTTCTATACAATTTTAACCCTTTCCAAGTTATAAAAAAAATATTTTGGACTATTTTACCCAAGTTATAAAAAAATATACATAAATTCTATACTCATTTTCATTCTACCAAATAAATTTTTAAAGCCCATTTCTACTGTCACTTCTATTTCTACTTCCACTTCCATAAAAAACTCTTCCATCCTACCAAATATTCCCTAATTGCAAAACTTATTTACTTGGGGCTGTTTGATAAGCGGGATTTAAAAGGGAGGAGAAATGTTTTTAATTAGATTTTAAAAAATTAGAGAAGTAGGGTGAAAAGGTTTTAATTAATTTTTTTATCTTACATATTCTCTTTATTAAAATTTTATAACTCAACTTCTCTAATTTTTTTAAATCTAACTCAGAATATTTTTTTCTCTTATCTAAATCCCTCGTACCAAACAGCCCCTAAGGACAAACTAAGGAAAAAATTCAAGTGAAACTATCAGGATCTGAAAAAAAAAAGATTATAGGAACTCGATTAAAATAAGGTAAAACTATAAGAACATGATAACAGAAATTCTAGAGACCTCATTAAAAAAGACTTGCAATTTATTTTTTTCCACAAAAATAATGAAATAATTGGATAGAAACTCGTGAGATTCCAAACATAAAACATACAAGTGAACTTAGGGTAGTTGAAGCCTCCGTTATAACAAACCAATCATACAAGCCCACAATATGACATTTGTCATTCAAATACTCAAATATGTTGGAGATTGTGCCCTAGGGGCCAATCATTATGTTATGAATATTGTTGATTTATGAATTTCTTAATTATGTTATCATATTATTTGCATGTTTACTATGATGACAATCCTTGGATAACTGGTGATCTTATCTTAAATATCCTTGGTCGGTCATCTATACGGGAGCAGAGATGAAATAAGACCAGTATGACTTTGAAGATATATATAGATATAAATCAAAGTCATAGGCACATGTAAGAGTACAAGGTGTTGGACCGACCTGCCATGAGAGAGCTGCATGGGTCAAGTCATAAGCTTCTCTCATATACAGGCCATGTCACTATGCCCTTTGACCTGAGATCATCATGGATTCCTACATGATAAACGCTCAGCTTTAGCCTAGTCAAAAGTCACTTTTGACCGAGTGATCATAAAAGCTATGTTCGGGCTTAGTGGTTTTTCATGCGGAGGAATGTGAATGGTTAAGATGAAATTTGTCCCTCACATTCATAGAGAGATATTACTGGGCCCTCGATGAGTGAGTATGAGAATGTATGGCCATACTATAATGGAAGGGTAGTTCCATTTCTATATTCAGACTACTCAGGGATCGAGAAAGTAACGGTCAGGAACAGGAGGATGACGTTCTCCATGCCTCATCCTTGACCGAAATATCTTGTGACAAAAGGGACGTGATATGGTTGTATGAAAGGTTACATCGTTTATCGATCCTCATATGTTTTGGATAGTCGTAATGTCTTGCTAGAGACCGCTTACGACTTGTGGGTTAGTATAGTAACTGACCCACTGCCAACTTCATATGGGCCTACAGGGTCGCACACAAAACAGCCCAATACGAGCTATGATGTCCAGATTCATTGAATCTAAGACATATCCAGATTCAATGAATAATCTAGGGTGGTTATATATATTTTATATATATAAATTTATATATATATATTATATATAATATAAGAGATATTTGCAAGATTTAATTTATAAGGATAAATTAAATCTCTATTACTTTTGAATTTGAATTTAAATTGATATGATCTATTTGAATTTGAAATTTAAATTGATAAGATATCTCAAATTTGATTTATGAGAATAAATCAAATATAATTCCATCTTATCTTTATTTTAAATTAAATAAATAGGTGAATTAAATCTGTGGGATGGATTAAATATAAATCATATTTATTTAATTAGTTTTTTATCAAATTATGCAATATATGATATTGTATTAATTTCAGAATTAATATAAGATTAATTCTAAAACCCAGCCCAATGAGAAGCCCGATAGCATCCTATATATTTGATATTAGGGGCTAGGGTTCTACACAGACGTGAGAAAAAGGGGCAAGGAGAGAGCAAAAAGTTTGCAGATAAGAAACTGCAGAAATAGAGATGAGAAGGACGAATTCTTGAGAAAGCCCTAGAGGGACAAGAAGCGCTAGCACGTCATTCGTGATTGGAATGCTGTTCATGTGGATACCGGTAGAGGAAGCCGATCTGAGTTATCGACTTCTTGTGATCGAGAAAAGAGGACCAGGTACGACGACAGGTCGCAACCAGTTGACACATAGGTCACAACTAAATAGGCATCTGAACGTCAGAAATCCAAAAAGAGACAACAGGTCACGACTAGAAGCAGAGGAAGTTGCGACGGAAAACTCCAGAGGTTACAGGTTGCGACTAGTAGCTGAGGAGGTTGCGACTAACAACTCCAGAGGCGACAGGTCAAGACTAGAAGCTGAGTAGGTCGCGACTGAAAGTTCCAGAGGCGAAGAGTCGCGACTAGTGGATACGGAGTTCGCGACTAAAGCTCGAATACCGAAGGTAACACTTCTTTCTCCTTGACTTAAACACATTCGGTAGATCCTGGCAGGGAATGAAAAAATTTTTAAAGTTAATTTTTGCTGCGTGTCTTCCAATTCCCTACAAAATCCTCATCATCATTCAATAATTTAAATACATAAGGTTCAACCTTTGGGCCTTAGCCTCCAAAATCGTTCAAATGGGTCACTACATAATGGCACCCAAACAGTCTAAAACAAACTGAGAGTATTGGGCACAACACAAAGGCCCACAAAGATATAGTTTCGCAATAAATATTAGTCCAGTTGGTAATAAGTTGACTTATAATTCATAACGTTATAAGTTTAAATCCTGCTACCGATATAAGAATCTTGTTGGGTTTGGAGGTATACCCTGGCTTTGGTAAGCCCCCGTGACACAATTGACCTAAACTTTTATGTACAAAAATAAAAAGATATAGTTTTATAAGTTAATAGTAATAGAAGTATACTACCAACAGGGTTGGGTCTAATGGAAAGGGTTTGTCACATTATCATGTTCGAATTCTCATTGAGAGAAATGCTCACATTTAGTGCTCGACAGTATCTTGAATACGATTGCTTCTAATAGAAAGATACATGTTCTTAAAAAAACAAGAATAAGAAGTATCCTAGGTTAATGGCAATTCACCCATATTAGACAAAGGTTAAAATTAATTGGCATGTTCTACAAGAGGCAACAAAATGAGACTCCAAGTAACTAATGAGGATCGAGTCTAGTGGAAGGGGCTAGTCCCTTATAATATAGCGAATAAATGTTTGAATCCCGTTAAGAGAGATACCTACATTTAGTGTCTAACAGTGTTTCGAATATAATTATCTAATATCTATATTTAGAAAAAGAGAGAAAGAGAGAGAGCCAAATACGTGGTTAATTCCTCCTACATCTTCCCTCAATCGCTACTCGAGCGCCCACAATAATTTTAAAGTAATAACCATGAGGTCTCAATAACCAGGTCTTTCAAACATATACAGGAAAATTCTATCCAAAACATGCTTTCCAATAAAAATAGATCATAAATCATGTTTTAATACTAATACTTTAGTAAATCTCATTCTACAAACCTTCTTTACTAGTTTCACTAACACTTTCACAAAACAAGATACATAAGTCACCAAGTCATGCTAGCAAACACAAGATGCTCAATCACTTTATACCTCTTCCATCCTTATACCGCGGACCAGAACCATAGGCTTAGAGGTATACCTAGTCAAAAGCAAGTAGTGCTCGCATGCAACTATGGCTCCCTTCCTTTACCAAGGACAAGTCCCATAGAGATTTCTTATTTATTGTCCCATGAATCCAGGACAAATCACTACTAGAAGAAAGCATTGAGGCATTTGGTGCATTGTCCTTGTGCCCAAGTAGTTTCTTTGTATAGGGGAGGTGGAGAGTTTGATCTCCAAAGGGATGGTTTGACTTCTTTTTCAACTTAATTAAAAAGAAGAAAACATTGAGGTCGGGCACTTGAGAATAGCCACCTACGATGCACCAAATGGGTGGCATATCACATGGTATAAATTCTTAAGCTTACATGCAAATAAACTCAACTTCAATCCCAACATCAATCTCAACAACCCACCAACAGTGCATTATCAACTCATACACATAAAAGCATATTTGAGAATGGCATTATAAAGTTTGTTTAGGTATAAAAGTGCACATGAATATTTTTTTTTTGGTTGCCCACCCGGTTCACCGGAGCTTTGCCCCGACTACATCCGGATCTGACCCGCGTCGCGCACCTGGCTATGGTGGGTGAGTCTCCCAACGGGGATTTTCTGCGTACGCCAAGGCTCGAACTCGAGACCTCGCTTAAGCGATACCGAGTCGCTTACCACTCGGACCAACCCCCGTTGGTTGCACATGAATATTTTAAAATAGTACAATATCACAACCATTAACATATGTTAATCTTTGAGGCCCACATTGTTATCCCAATATAAAAAATAACGGATTAGTGTGACATTTTTGCACCATTTTAAAAATATTTATGTGCTCTTTTGTATAAGTGTGACAAATGCCAAGTTTATGGGTAGATTTACACCTTAATCTTTTTTCTTCTTCTAGTTTTTCAAAACAAAAAGTTGTTTTGAAAACAAGAACCAAAGCAGCCCTAAGTTGCACCCATGACCAATAAGCAACCAACAAAATACAAAATAAATTCAGGCAATCATCACTTACAAGCTAAACAGTCTATTCTCATTTTAGAGAGGAGTGTTTGTAAAGAACTCGTCTCACTGGATTATGCTGAAAGAATGCCAACATGTTTGTGTGTATGAAAGAAAATAGACTATATATATTTTTTTGATTTATTTTTCATCAATTACGCATATCAGTTCAACAAAATTATAAAATTTGAACTCAGTAAAGTGATTACGTATCTAAAATTTGAGTTTGATCCTTATATTTTGCCAATCAATATTAGTTATTTTTTTGGTAGAAATATATGCTATTTATTAGTAATTTAGAAATAGATATTAACAAAAATAAATAACAGATTTTAATTAATACATACTTACACACTATCTCCCGCCATTTTTTTGAAATGTTTTGTATCTATTATAAAAATAAGAAAGTAAGAGAGAAGAAAAGAGGATAGCAAGACAAAAATTTAGGAGAGAGAGCAAGGGAGTATTTCTTATTCATATGTGTATATTTTCATCTTACATATGCCTTGTACATGGCCTTTATTTATAGGCCTCCAACCCTTAAAGTTAATGCAAATATTACAATGAAATAAATAGTAATATAATGATATTTACAGTAAAAAAACTCCTCCAAGCAATTCATTGAAGAGGTTATGAAGTTTAGGACATTAAGAGAAAATGAATCATAAATGTTGGAGTTATGGGCATCCATTCTTCAATATTTATAATACTTCCTCTTGGATGCCATAACCAATATTGTGCCTCATTAAAACTTTACTAGGAAAAGCTCAGTGAGACAAAAATCTAGTGAAAGAAAAAGAGTACACAATATATATTAAAGCTGTCTCATTAAAAACCTTATCAGAAAAATTCAGTAGGATAAAACCTTAGTTAAGGAAAAAAAAGTGCATCATAATTTTTACTTCCCTGATAATAACATCATTTTTGCTCCTGTTATTGATAACATCAGTCTTTCAACATCTCTTTCTTAATAGAGTGTACTGTTTGCTCAAGTGGATTATTTTCAATATTTTTTTAAACATATATTCCTTTTAGCCAAACCATGTATCATATGATATTTTTACATATATTTCTTTAACATATCTTCTGGATATGTTGAATTATCAACATACTCTTCACTTGCCTTATGCACTATAGAAATAAAAAAAAAGTTATCCTGAAAATCACAATGATATATCTTGCATCAACATATTCAATTAGTTCTAAACAAAATGATCTTATATGTAATAGTCATATCAAATCAAGTTTTATTTATCCATTTCTGCACCTGCAAAGAACTTAATTTTGCCAATAAAATTATAACATGAAATATTAATAAAATAGGTAAATATTATAATAGAATAAATATATCAGACTTCTGGTTCATTAAATTTAATATATTTTTA
Organism: Leucaena leucocephala; assembly: GCA_037074615.1. Lineage (NCBI taxonomy): Eukaryota > Viridiplantae > Streptophyta > Magnoliopsida > Fabales > Fabaceae > Leucaena > Leucaena leucocephala. The sequence goes on along the minus strand of CM073555.1, from coordinate 14,620,871 downwards.
TAGACAAAATAGTCATAGAAAAAATCCAAAGATTATGAAATTATTGGATATTCAACTCTACACGTTTCTTTTATATGTTTCAGGTATTTTAAATCATTAGAAGATTATCATATAAATTTTATTATTTAGTAAGCCATATGCATAGGCTTTAATAATATCTATTAGACACATATTTTATTTCTATATACTGTCAAACTAGTAATATATGCAAAAATTATAGTATCCACCACAAAATAATATTCTTTATTATATTCATCATTAACTTTTGTGAAAATCTTTATTTTCAAATAAATGTTTATATATTTCATAATAATTTTATATCTTAAGTGTTTGGATTGCAGGTCCATAATTTTCACATATTAAAAAGAATATAATTCTATTTTAATTGTGTATTTGCCTTTTTTCTTTTCCTTTTTGGTCAAATATTTTTTTCCTGTATACTTCACATGACAGATTTACGTACAAGATCCTCATTTGATCTCGTGATACTATTATCCAGATTGTTGTTAACAACTTTATTTTTTCGATTCCAATTTTTCTTTTTGTGACATAACTTATTGAGCTCTCTTTATTACTTTTCAAGTTCCTGAACCTCTTATTTTTTTTTGCAAATAGTTATATCTTGGCACTCTTCTGGAATACTTGCCTCCTTAATATGATCATCTTAATTACATGCTCTAATATTTTTAATATTATATTTGGAACCAATTAGCCTTTCATGCTTCAAATATGTCTCACTTTGATTTATACTAATTAGAGCATTTTTAGTTAGAATATGATATTTGATAATCCTCATTTAGGTTAGCAATCACATTTGGAAGATATTTGTAATATTTTATGAACTTCTAGTTCATACTACTATATTTGAGGATCTTGTATTTGATAGTAATAATGCATTCCTTGTGTTTCTCTTTTCTAGCTACTGAATTTCTCCCCCTTATATTGGGAACATTTTGTTGAATGACAATCAATTAATCATATAGTATAAGTCTCCTAAATCCATTTCTTTCCTTTAGAAATATTCTTGTGTTTCATTTAGATACAAACAAGAAGAAGGAAGTTCTTACCCAATATTTATTCCAACTTTCTTTTAATAGCTATCTATGTGCATTGTGATGGATCAATAAAAATAAGCATTGCACATTTAAAAAATATATAGCTCCTGACCAAAAGCCAATTTAATTGGGAGAATTTTGTTGGCTTGATGTGTATTGTAATATATCAAATCAAATATGCCAACACTGACATAAAGATCTTATTCTCATAAGTATTGATCCAGCTACTCATGGAGGCGTTAATAAATAATTTTACTAATATATAATCTCACTAGCATCAGAGAATATTTTCAGGATCACATATTCTAGAAATTGTGCACTCAACATAATAATTTATTTAAATAATCTTACAAACTTATGGTTGCAAACTCATAATAATTACACATGTAACTATCTTATAGATACATTTATCAAATTTATTGAATACTTATATGATTTACATACTTTCTGAATGGGCCCATATATATGAATTTCATATATTTTTAGAAATATAAATATCCATTCTATAAATCATAACTAGTGAGATTCTCATGATCAATTTTATTTGAGAACAAGCAACACACGTTAATTCTTATGTTGGCTATTCATGAAGAATCTTCTAATTCTTCAATAGATATTAATACATAATTTTCAATAATTTGTTACCCCATCTATAATGATCAAACAAATTATATCAACAATATATCTATTTGATCAATAAATTTCTAGTTTCCTGTAACCAGCAATAAACCCAATATTTAAAATTATATACAACATATATATTTTATCATAATATTTTTGTGATAAATCGATAGATCATAATAATTAGAATTGTACCTCACATCCCAATTATAAGAATTACTAAACAAAATTAATCAGTAACCATTACTTAATTAAAATCAAATTCTTCATTACAATTTTCGCCAATACCTCACATAATTAAGTAATGGTTTCAGGAATCCTAAGGATTGGGGTTATGGGCATCCATTCTTCAATATTTATAACAGTATCTTAATTTTGTTTCTTCTTCTTCGGTTTTTCCCCTAAATAAGATATCTAGCTATATCTATAAAACAATTGAAACCGAAAGCTTAGGGCGCTGCTCTAAGGAAAATCCTTCCAGTTGACATGTGGATCAAGTTTTTTGGGAAGGATATTGGAATATGGTTAAGTAACAACTTGTGAGCATTCAATCTTAATACTACCTGAAAAATGGGATTTTCGATTCAATCACTTCTTTTTTGCCAATGATAGTTATACAATGAAGGTTTCGGGCGTACCTTGGATATTTTTCTGTTTACCGAAGTAGCCACGCGCAACCGGAGCACCGTGAATGGACTCTGGTACGTTTCACAGCAAATGACACCGATGGAAGAAAATAGAGCACCGGGAAGCACTTCTGAAAACAAAGAAGCCAGAATAGAGGAGGAAAATGAACCCAAAACTCACACTTTGCTTTCTACCGAGAGAGAGCCTTTTCTTGGAAAACTTAAACTTGCTCTTTCTTCTGTTTTCGTATATGCGTGTGTATGTGGTGGGTGGAGTGGGATATAACTTCCCACTCCCTCATTTTCTTCCATTCAAAAAACTCAATCGTTCCCTCCCTTTCTGCCTCTCATGGACTTGGGCTAATCCACCATGGGTGGACTGGCCCATTTCCTAACATCTCCCACTCACACTTGGTGGATTAGATGTCTTATGTCCAATTTCATTTTCTTCCTTCTTTCATACTAGATGCTTTGCCGTGACCGCGTAGGCATGACGTCTCCTTCCGGGCATTTGTACTAGAAATCCCTTTCACAGAGACCAGCATAAAGCAACCCTTTAGTGCAGTTCGATCAAATAAGTTATAAAGCCTTGAATGTCCTAGATTTGCCCATATACACTTTCTTATGGCTAATCTAATCCCTCTTGAGTCAGTATATAACTCAGATAGCCTCCACTTATGCATAGTATCCACACTTATGAAATTAACAAAATAATATCACAAGGGACCGGTCACAGACACTAGCATGGATGTGTATATTCTGGCAATCTTTCTTTCGCCCATGTATCATTTTGATATGAATCAACCGCTTTCCTAGCATAATACCTTTGGTTCATATATAATTTTGACCATAGGACATATACTAAAGTAGCAATCGCTGAAACATACCTCCATAATACTGTCAAAGTCAAAGGACATTAATGAAAGGATGATACCTTTCTGGAACTCACACAACAATGAAGCAGGGATTGATTCACTTGCTTTCCATTTACGGTTCTTTAGCACATGTGGTATCAATCACACCGTACAGACTTAAGTTCAGACACTCATAGTATCTAAACCCAAACTCTTCAACTCTATTCATATAATATGACGTTAATTTTGAAGAATTTGTTATCTGGCTACAGGTTTCATGGATGTGGGCATCCATTGTTCGATCCATATCCATACTCATGGATCTCATCTTGACTTACTGCACTATTTAAGCCAAGGCGACATTCATTGTGTTTCTTCTCTACCATATCAGCACTCTTGCTGCTTTACTGGTGAACACATGTCTCATCTTTGAACGTTTCTCTAGCATCAAAGGCGGTTGTTAGTGTGAGAGAGCTACCCTTTTCAACCTGTACGACATACTAGATATTGTATACTTTTACTCAGACATATAAGTAATAATAAATGACATAATATCATTAATGAAAATAAAAATATTACATACAGTCTGTAACTTTACATTTTTCGCATGCCAATGGCTTTTACATGTTTCTCAAATGTTTCTTTGCCTATTGGCTTAGTCAGGGGGTCTGCAACCATATACTTGGTTGAAATGTATTGTACAGTTACAATTTTCTGTGCTATATAATCCCTCATAAAGTTATACTTGATATCAATATGTTTGGTCTTGCTGTGATACTTAGGGTCTTTGGTGTAGGCTATGGCTGTAGTATTGTCACAGTGTATCAACACCGGATTGGTACTCTCGTTCCCAAATCCTAGGTGCTCGATAAATCTCTTCAGCCAAACAGCCTCTTGCGCTGCTGTAGTACATGCCACAAACTCAGCTTCCATAGAGTGTAAAGCAATGCACGTCTGCTTCTTGCTACTCCAACATATGGCTCCGTTGTTAAGCAAGAAGGTGTATCCTGAAGTAGTTCTTCGTTCTTCTTCATCATCGCCTATATCAGTATCGGAATAACTGACTAGGCGCAGATCGTTTCCTTAATAACACAACGCATAATCAGATGTTCCCTTTAAGTATCTCAAGATCCTCTTCACTGCTTTCCAGTGTTTCTCACCGGGGTTGGACTGGAATCTGCTAACCAGCCCCACGGCATAACAAATATCTGGTCTAGTGCACAGCATTGCGTATATCAGGCTACCAACGGCACTGGCATATGGAACTCTTTCCATTTGTTTTCTATCTATATCAGTTTTGGGACACATGTTTGAACTCAAAACCACTCCAGTGGCTACAGGGATATCCATGGGATTGCATTCACTCATATTGAATCGCTCAAGTATCTTCTTGATATAACTCTCTTGTGAAAGAGTGAGGATTCTCTTGGAGCGATTCCTTCGAATCTTGACTCCAAGTATGTATTCTGCTTCACCCATGTCTTTCATCTCAAAGTTTGATGAAAGCCATTCTTTAATAGCTATCACCGAGTCAAGGCTATTTCTGGCTAATAGTATATCGTCTACGTATAAGGATAATATTACAAAGTTACCCTCAAACCGCTTAACGTAGACGCAGTGGTCTTCCTCTATCATTTGGAAGTTATATGAGGTTATTGCCTTGTGAAACCTCAAGTACCACTGTCTGGATGACTGTTTTAATCCATAAATGGATCTTTTGAGTTTACACTTCTTGTGTTCAAACCCTTTTTCAATGAAACCTATTGGTTGTTCCATATAGATTTCTTCATCCAGATCACCATTTAGGAATGCGGTTTTTACATCCATCTGATGCAACTCCAAGTTTAAACTGTTTACTATTGCCAAAATAAGTCTTATAGAGTTGAAGCGCACAATAGGTGAAAAAGTATCCTCATAATCAATACCTTCCTGTTGTGTATATCCTTTTGCAACCAATCGAGCTTTAAATTTGTCAATTGATCCATCCGCCTTTCTTTTGATTTTAAGAACCCACTTGTTCCCAATGGCTTTATGCCCTTTTGGCAGATCAACCAATTCCCAGACTTGGTTTTTCATCATTGAGTCCATTTCCTCTTTCATTGCTTTCTTCCATTCCTCCTTAGCAGGACTTGCCAAGGCCTCATAAACAGTGCGGGGTTCATCATTCCCTTCTGGAGTAACTAAGAGTGCTTCTCCTTCTATTTGGAAGCGTCTCTTTGGAACACTTTCCCTGTTACTCTTTCTGGTAGGAGCAATAGCAACTTGCTTATCTTTTCTCATTTGCCTCGTCTTTGTGTTGATCGTTCTTGGCTCCCACTCAGATTGACATACCTGGAAGATCCTGGTCTGTCAATTTGTTCAGCACTGTCCTGTTCCTGAGTCTCATAAAGAGATACAGTGCGGTCAACATCTCCCCTACTGAGAAATTCTGTTTTAATGAATACAGCATCTCTTGATTCTATTTCAGTCACTGTTCCATCTTCTATTTCACTTATGAATACATATCCTTTTGAGGGTTCAGAGTACCTTATGAAGATACATTTCTTCCCTCTAGGACCCAGTTTCCCATGCCTATGAGAACTGTCATGGATATAAGCCGCCGAACCCCATGGTCTAAGGATGCTTAGATCTGGCTGACGTTTAGTCCATAACTCGTAGGGTGTGGAAGCGACTGACTTGGAGGGCACACGGTTAAGTATGAAGGTTGCTGTCAATAAAGCATCACCCCAATGTGAAATTGGAAGATTTGCCTGAGCCATCATTGACCTAACCATGTCTAGAAGAGTTCTATTTCTTCTTTTGGCAACCCCATTCTGTTGAGGTGTGCCAGGGATAGTTAGTTGCCTAATAATCCCTTTTTCTTCACAGAGCTGTTTGAATTGATCCGAAAGGTATTCACGACCTCGATCAGTGCATAATGCCTTGATTCTATTGTCCATTTGATTCTCTACTTCATTAATGTATCGTCTAAAGCACTCTAGTGCCTCGAACTTGTGTGAAATCAAATAGACATGACCATATCGTGAAAAATCATCAATAAAGGTAATAAAATACCAAGCTCCATGTCTTGCCCTCACACTCATTGGACCGCAAATATCGGAATGAATTAATTGCAATAGATTTTTAGCTCTTGTTCCCTTACCGAATGGTTTTCTGGTAGCCTTACCTGCTAGACAACTTTCACATAATGACATATCCATGTTAGGGATTACCCCCAACAAGCCTTCTTTTGCCAGTTTAATCATTCTATTTTAATTAATATGTCCTAGTCTAGCATGCCAAATATTCATATCAGGATTATTCGAAGTAATAGCAAAACAATCATGAACATTAAAATCACCAGCAAGATCCAAAATAAAGAACTTTTGAAATTGAAAAGCTGAACCATAAAATATTGAGTTGCTATAAATGTCTGCAACTTTACCATGAAAGTTTACATTAAACCCAAAGTTCAATAAGCAAATTACAGAAACTAAATTCCGTCGGATGTCAGGAGCATGAAGCACATCAAGCAGCATCAAGGTCTTTCCACCACGCAAAACAAGTTTACAGGTGCCAATGCCTCGAACCTCGATCCTTGCATTATTGCCAACGAAAAGCCACTTGCTTTGAAATGGCAACCGACGGTATTCCACGAAGGATCCTCGATCTCGGCTTACGTGGTCTGTGGAGCCTGAGTCAATAATCCAAGAAAAGGAAATAGGTTCTGTTAGAAAAACAGTACTAGAAACAAATGAGACATGTGAATTCACATAATTCACTTTTACCTTTCCGCTCTCGGTCTGTTTAGAACAGTCACGTGCGAAATGTCCCATATTATGGCATGCAAAGCATTTGACCTTCTTTAGGTCTAGCTTTTTCTTGCCTCCTTTCTTTCCCTTCTTCTTGTATTGTTGCTTGCCTTTCTTAGGCGGAGGACCGCCTTTCTTCCCATTTTTCTAAAATTTCTTGCCCTTTTTAAATTCAGGCTTAGATTGGGAAGGAGCAGCACCTTCGGTCAGATAGGCTTGTCCAGTGGCCTTATAAGCCTCCAGACGTTCATCCTCTAACTCCAAATGCTTAGCTACATCATTGAAAGTGATGATGTTCTCATTATGGGTCAGATTAACTTTCATGTGCTCCCAACTGGCAGGGAGCGACCTGATTACAGCTTGTACTTTCTGCTCGTCAGATAAATTATGTCCAGCCTCCTTCAATTCACGGATCATTGTGGACATCTCTCGCAGATGTTGCCTCATAGGATTATTCGATTTCAGCTTATAGGTATCGAATTTAATCGTCAACCTTCTAAGCTTGGTCGTGGAAACTCCACCAAACTTATCCTTTAAGGCAATCCACATAGCTTGTGCCGTTCTGTGTGTCTCAAACTCACACATCAAATCATCTGCCATTGCACTTAGCAGTGTAATTCTTACTATGCTATTCTTCTTTTTCCATGATAGGTATGCTTCTTGGTCCCTCCTGTGCTAGGCTGTATTTCCCGCTTCAGGCTCTACCAGTGCCATGGTTAATGGCTCAATTGCATCCTGCTCTTCTAGAATATATTGGACCTTTCGGTGCCAAATATCCCAGTTATCCCCGTTGAGTTTTTCCCCTTTGTTTAATTCAGCAATAATGTTCTTTGAAGCCATTGTTCAATATCGGTTCTGTGACAAACCTATCCCACATTAATTTATTGAACCATAGAACATTTAAGTGAATTTATATAGCACATGTAAAGTATACAATGTCATGTACTTTTATCATTTTTGATCAAAAAATAATAACATTACTAGATCCACGATCAGGAGAATACGTTTGTACCTCCCATCACATAGGCACTAGCAGCGTCATTATTTTCTATCAAAAATTAATATAAGCACTCTCATGTTTTTCTTTTAGAATACTCATGATCTAAAAGGCTCCCACTTATAAAAGACATACATTAATCATAACTTGTAAAGAAATTAAATAAAACATAATTCCATTGCATATAAGGCATGTAATAAATGTCAAGTCTTTACAAATAAAATATGTCCTTAACTAAGTAAAGCAATGGTAATCAAATACAAATATGCATCATTCGATATGAGCTTTACAATAATCTAACATTGCTTTTCTTAATTTCTTAAGCTTACGAGGCGACTTACGAAGGTTAGATACAAATTCTATTACTCTAAGCCAATATTTCTTGCCTAAGCGTCCTTGTTTAGTGAAACATCCTCCCTTACAGCCCTCAGAGTACACTAGCGGAAGCAATATTAGCTGTATCATAGCTTCTCCTGCCTAAACTCTGGCAGCATAACCGCTACGCTTCATCTGTACAAAGAACTAAACCGTATTGATTCGGTAATCCCCTCATGAGAACTACCATTCTATGTAGTACCCAGGAAAGACTAGATGAACCGGCTAGGTCCACTCACTTCTAGCCTCCTTAGACAGCACTACGTACACAGTACTTATCATATACTATGACGTTCAGTCTTAACTTGGGCAGCATAACGGCGTCTCTTGGCTTTCTCAAAATCTACTTCAACATAACCTTCCCTGTAATGGGTTATGTATGGGGATGAGATTCGGGGGAATCTCAGTAGCAACAATCATAACAATATATGTAATGCAGTGTGACAGTGCTTGCTTGTGATTGTGTACAGATAAGTATGCTGCGTGCTTCCATGCTTAATAACATATGGTCATAGCATTACAGCAGAGCTTCAAACATAACATATAAGACAACAATCCAACCAAACAATAGCACATCAATTCACAAAGCCATTACATAAAAGCTAGGATTAGTTACTACCTGGCTAGCTTAGCAGAACCTTACTATCTCTATTCTGCTTCCAGCTCCGCCAGAACTTCCTTTCTTCTTTCCTCTTTCCTTCCTTCCTTTCCTTCTCCTTCTCTCTTCTTTCTCTCTCTTTCTTTCCCTTGCTCTTGGGCACAAATGAAGACCATGGGGGGTATTTATACTCTCCCTCAATGGCATTTCTGTAGTTTCCATGAACTCTGAATCTGTGGTCCTGGTTTTTCCTGGAATTTCCTATTTTCTTTTATTTCTCCTTTACTGCATCAGCGGGACAACTCAGCATGCTGACTCAGCACCTCATTTTTCACATGCTTGAATTCCCGGGACACCTCAGCATCATATTTTTCACATGTCACAATTCCCTGGACACCTCAGCAGCTGACTCAGCATGCTGACTCACTGGTCCAGTCTCTTGCCTCGTAATGTGTGCCCTCAGCTTTATCTGCTTTCTCCAGACTAATGCCATGTGGCGACTGGAAGAGACCTTACACACTTCCCAATGCCATCCAGATAAGTCCCAGACTTATCTGATCACCTCCTCGATTTTCATGCCTCCTCGGTTATCACGCCAACCGAGTATCTTTACTCTACTGAACCATTACTTTAATGCCCTATGGCATCTTGTGGTCCCATGAGTACACCTTATCAGTCCACCTCATGGTTTCTAGATAATCTCTCCTTTATCTGACCTCCTGTCTCCGGTCTATCTTTAACCGGGTAACTATCTCTTTTGGACCTTCATAACTCTTGGCCCATACGGCTAGCACCACTTTAGTCACTAGTCACGACCTCATCATCATATCGTCGCGACATAACACTTATGTGTACATTAGTCGCGACCACAACATGCTTTCGTCGCGACCATAACACAATCTAGTCGCGACCATAACATTTTCTAGTCGCAACCAGCCCATTTCACCTATTAGTCGCGACACACACATCATTCAGTCGCGTCTAAACCTTTCTGCCATTATTAGTCGCGACCATAAAACACTCTCATCGCGACCAAAGTCTTCAACATCGCGACCTAACTAGACAACTCTTGAATCTTTGACCTTTACATCATCCCCAAATGGCCATTACCCCTTGGGACTTCCACTGTTTACACATAAGTCCCCGTACCTTTACTTACTCGTAGCTCAGTCCCTGAAACTCTTTACGTTTCTTTGGGACTTCTGCTAAAAAGGGGTCTAGTAGCCTCTTAATCTTAGGCTATTTCTGCATCTCTAGGCCTAAAAATTGGGATGTTACAATTAGGCTTTCCTCTAACCCTAACTGCCCTTATATACTCCATTATGACTTTCAAGTAGAATGCAGTATTCTTCTTATCTGTCATTAAATCAATGTAGTCGTAAATCACGCCATTAACGCCTTTTATATTTGTTAATTTAGCTGCATCTCTTTCAGCTATACTCATAGCCAAAGTAGGGGTAAGAGGTTGATCCACTTCCTCTCCATCCTCAACTGGAGATTCGTCGTGAAGAGTAGGCACCGACTTGGAGTCTGAAGAATCCATGAAAGGCTGCAAATGAAGGGGTTCGATGGGGAATAAAGTTTCCGACCTCGGTCCAGAAATACACGTTACATGTGGTTCCTCATGTGGAACTTCCTCCATCAACTCCTCTGGTTCTTCTTCAGAAAGTTCGTCAAGTTCTTGTTCTGGATCCTCTTCAGGTTCCCCCTCGGGATCCTCTTGAAGGTCCTCCTCCGGGTTATTGACATCATCTAGAAATGAGATGTCTTTATTTAAGCTTAGTCCCAGAGATTCAGTGCTAGATGAAGCCATTTTCACCTAAATAATAAAAAATATTAATTATTATAATTTTCTGGAATTTTTAAACACAAAAAAAATACCAGAAAATACACTGAATATACATAAATAGGTCTATAATTACCTCCAAATTAGGCAAATTATATATCAAAATAAAGATCTTGATTTTAGGGATTTTTAGGAACAAACAGCACCTCAATCGGAGCTCCGACGCGCCCTCACGCGCCCCAAGAAGGATTAATTCAAAAAAAATAAAAAAACTGAACGAAGCCCACTCTCAGCCTCTGGCGCGTGTACTACACGCGCCAGTCTGGTGCTGCCACATGGCCACTGCCACGTGTCAGCCACCAGAATTTCCTCATTTTCCATTTTTTTAATAAAATAATAAAAAAATAATATTTTTTTTTAATAACCCCGCAGCATCAAAATTTTTTTTTAAATGGGCCATCTCACTGTAGCCCAAAAAAAAATTAATAAATTTTTTTTTCGGACGGACTGGGCTGAACGCAGCCCAGTCTGCAGAAACAGAAAGCATTCTATTTCTGTTTTTTTTTTTGGTTTTTCCCAGAAGCAAAACGACGTCGTTTAGGGGAGGATCAAAACGACGCCGTTTTGATAGTCCCTGACCTCCAGCCGGGTCACACAGACCCGACTGGAAAACGGGTTGGGTCCGAAAGACCCGACTCGTTTTTCCTCCGTAACTTCTCCGTCCGACGTCCGATTTTGATGTTCTTGGTGTCATTTTCTTCATTTTTTCGAGATATACGCAATGGGACTAATATCATAGCCTAAAAACACTGTTATGAATGATCCAATTCTGAAAAACAAAGCTTCTATTTTGGTTTTACGTTCTTTATGCTTCTGTTTACGGTTTCAATGAATGCTCTATGTATATTATCATGAAATAAATACTTGGAAACCATAATAAGCATGCAGAACAGTGTATAACCAGAAAAATGAAAAATCACAGAGTAAAATGCGGAAGCAATGAACCTGCTCTGATACCACTGAAGGTTTCGGGCGTACCTTGGATATTTTTCTGTTTATCGAAGTAGCCACGCGCAACCGGAGCACCGTGAATGGACTCTGGTACGTTTCACAGCAAATGACACCGATGGAAGAAAATAGAGCACCGGGAAGCACTTCTGAAAACAAAGAAGCCAGAACAGAGGAGGAAAATGAACCCAAAACTCACACTTTGCTTTCTACCGAGAGAGAGCCTTTTCTTGGAAAACTTAAACTTGCTCTTTCTTCTGTTTTCGTATATGCGTGTGTATGTGGTGGGTGGAGTGGGATATAACTTCCCACTCCCTCATTTTCTTCCATTCAAAAAACTCAACCGTTCCCTCCCTTTTTGCTTCTCATGGACTTGGGCTAATCCACCATGGGTGGACTGGCCCATTTCCTAACATACAATGTATGGTATTTTAGCACACGTTCGTGTTGTAGTTGAGATGGTGCTGATCCACGATGGAAATGAACAACAAATTCAAATAAAACAAAAATATTGCCACAGAAATATGAAAAAAACATGAAGCGCGGGAAATTTCCGTTTATTCACTCCAATTTAGGCTATTTCACGTTTCGTTGAACGCCAAAAGTCCTCGTGCCAAACTTACACCAAATATGTGTTATATCATAGTCTAGCAGAAGTGTGGGGTTGTGTATGTTTTAGCTCCATATGTATTGTACTCGTCCAATCTTTAATATATGACATAATTAGAGAATTAATATTAGTCTTAATAATATAAGACATATTTTTTATATTTATGTTTTTTTAAATTACTTCTATTGATATTCCCTCAACATTAATCAATCAAGTAAGAGAGAAGATGATTATGACATTTTAAAAAAATACCTCATATTAACTAACTTAACTAATTTTTTTAATCTAATCAAATTAATTAAATATATATTATATTAAGGACCTGTGAGTACTTTATAAGGCTAAAGGCTTCTAAGCTATCTCTAATGTTCTTTAACGTCATCCTTTGAAATGTCCCGATCTCTCAAATATTTTTTTTAACATTAGATTTTGCATAAATGAGTGATATTTTGATATGTTACATTACAATTTTGATTTTTTTTACAATTTTTCAAAAATAAAAATTTAAAATGATGCAATTCTGATTTATTTCTTTAAAATTCATAAAAAATTAAAACTGTACCATTTTATTACCGTAAAATATCAAAATATCAATAATTTTTATGTAGAATTTAATGATCAAAGAAAAAAGAAAAAATATTTAGGAGGTTGAGGCATTAAAAAAGTATAAGGAAAATGAAAAAGAGAAGAGAACCAAAACACTGTTAATGAATTCCCCTTCATTCACTGTGTAGCTCCAGTCAACAGTCTCTAATGAATTCTTTTTTTTATATATATTATTTTATATCTAGTTAAGAGATTTTATTGTATTTATTAGGTATTATTGTAGTAGTTGTGATCATTTTATGCTTAAAATAATTATATTAAATAAATGATAAAAAAAGTTATTTTCTTATGTTTTTATTTCTTTTATTATTTCTCTTAATTAAACTGATTTTCTCGAAGGTATTTTTTCTTTAATGTTTTGAAGAAATTAGGAAAAATAAATAAATGATGACTAGGACTAACATGAACTAATGCAAGATGATGTTATGACACCAATTTCTATAGGAAAGGGCAATTGAGGAATTGACAAATTGAAGGAGGAAATTATAATATGTAATTAGAGAAAATTAAAATACTTCCTTTAAGATTATTATATTATATTATATTAATTCATTCTTTTAATATAATACTATATTAAATTAATACGATGTTATATAATATTAATTCAATATCATTTGAATAAATTCAAGATAATTCTTCATTATCCGATATTTGAATTTAGGGAAAATGACAAAAAAAGACCATTTGAAATTCAAAAGGACAAAAAGGGCCCATAAATTTGGAAAAAGACAGATTGGGCAGGAGGCCCAATCTGTCATTTTAGAAATTACTATTCACAGTTGCAAATACCATTATGGGAGTTACGAATACCATTAGCAGAGTTGCAAATAAAAAATGAAATTGTATTTTTTACAACTCTGTCAATGGTATTTGCAACTCTTGTAATGGTATTTGCAACTTTTTCAATGGTATTTACAACTCTACTAGTTATATTTGAATTCCTATAATGGTATTTGCAACTATGCTAATGGTATTTGCAACTCGAATAATGTTATTTGCAACTGTGCACAGTAATTTGAAAATGACAGATTGAGCCTCCTGCCCAATCTGTCTTTTTGAAAATTCATGGGCCCTTTTTGTCCTTTTGAATTTCAAATGGTCTTTTTTTGTCATTTTCCCTTGAATTTAATTATAGGATAAAGAATAAATGTGACATTCTTTTCTTTTATTTGCTTTATCACTTTTATTCTTTTGCTTTTGATTTGAATTAGGATATTTGAGTTAAAAGAGTTATCTTTGGCACTACAAAAAATAGGTATTTTGTTATGGTTATTTTATGGTGTTTCTAGCAGTTATAATTGATAGAATAACAATTTATAGCTGTTGGGTAAACCGTTAGAAATTCAGGAGATAGAAACAGTTTTTTATCAGTTACCCAAAATACTATGCACTGTAGTCAAAATGCTAGAACTTTTCTAGCAGTTCAAGTAAACGCTGAAAAACATGTGGCAGGAGAAGACCAATGGGATGATATTAGTAGCGATTAAGAACCGCTACAAAATATTTAGGAGGGAATTGAAATTTAAAAAATATTCGTAGCAGTCAAAGCAATAGCTAGAAATTTCTTGTAGGACATCTTCGTTGGCGAGAAATGAAAATTTTAAGATAGAGCCATAATTTCTAGCGGTTAGAAACCGCTAGAAATGTGGCACCAAAATTTGAATTTAGCTAAAAAAAATGCACGTTTGTTATTTTTAGTAGTTTTGCAACTGTTAAAAAGTTCATTCTAACTAAAAAAAATAAAATTCTATTTTTTATTATTATAAAATATGACATTATTAATAAAGAAACCATAAAATAGATTAAATCAGATGATTATGTTGATATGTGTAATTAGTAATGCATTACATGTTATATATTAAAATATTTTTGTGATAAACAATAAGTAATTAAATTATGATTGTATCATAGAATTGAATTTAATTTGATAAGGTAATTGAGTTAGAGATGCAAGAATTGGAGATGAGATAGTATATAGTGTTAAGATGTTATTTGTTGGATTGATTGAGATAAAGAAAGAAAATCTAAATGAAAAAAAATATAAATATGTTAATAAACTATAAATGAAGATACATAAAATAAATTAAGATATACAATATAAATAACATCTTACCATATAAAGAAAAAAATGAGGAGAATAAGAGAAGATGGAATTTTAAGGAAGGAGATGAAGGAGAGGAGAAGGACGAAAAGAAATGAGGGGGTGAATGAATAAGGAGGTGATGTGGTATTTATAGAGGTCTAGGAATAATTTCTAGTAGTTTTGTGTATTTTGTAGAAGTGTTTTTGCCCAGATAATTTCTAGCTTTTCATAGAAATATCAAATCTTCAATTTTTTAAAAATTGAATCAATTTTGATTTATTTGTACGTATTTAATTTATATATGAAAAAATTATTACATGATTGATAAGGATTATTGAATATGTTATTCTTGATCATCATCTTGCTTGGAAGGAGAAATTAAAAAAATTATTGTTTGGATTATAATTAAATATATTTAGGAAAAAAATTAGTAGTAAATAATTTAATAAAAAATATATACTTGACAATAGCTAAATTATCATCTCCTTGAGGAAAGAAGTTTTCAAAATTCATCAATTGGAAGGGCTCACTGTTATAAGTAACGTCACCATCACTCATGTCATAAAGATTTCGAGGCTTGAGGTGGATGACTATATTCTAGTCTTTATGCTTCTCGTCCTAGATATAGTAAACTTGGTGTGCCTCGGAGGCAAGAATATATGGCTCATCATCTTTAGAATCCCTCGTATGAATGAGTCTAGAGAAATTAATATAGGTGATACCCAAGGGGTCAGTAGTGAGTCCTCATGAAGTTGTCGTATTTACCTAGGAGCACTTGAAAAGAGTTATGGTGAAAAACTAGTAACTTGACTCAATGATGTCAATTAACTTTCTATAGTAAGTAACGCCTCCAAAATGCATGTCGCTATCACTACTGCTAGCATAACATCTCATCCCAAATATGCCACAAAATCTAAAGTTTTGTGTGAGCAATCTATGATCACGTGCAACCATATAAAACTCGAACACGTGGCATTATATGCGGTATACCTTCTTGTATGGTCTAACAGATCGAGGAAAAAAGTTTTAAGTTCATTGTGTACAGGCTGATGTCTTTACGTATTCGACGTGTAAACGTATTGGGGAACTCTCTATGGAATCTTTTATCAATGTTAGCAAAACGTGCATACCCTCATAGTTGCGTCTTGAGATAATTTCTAAACTCACTACAATGAAGTGTAATTTGTTATAGTCAGTGAGGAATAAATATAAAGTGTAAAAGTTGGTGAGCACATAATACTTACTATAAGAAGGGTTCAACTTGCCTTCAATTTATTAAAACATACCTGTGTGCCTGGAGTTTCTCTGTGGGAGTGAGTCTAAAGAATTCACATCCTCCAACTGGTTTCCCGATAGGAGGAAATAATGTTGACGTTGAAGGACCAGGAGGAGAATCATCAACGCAACATGGGCGGTTGATGTCTCCATGTTATCAAATTACCTTGAACAAAAAGTTAGGACCTCATCTCCAAAATAACCTTTTGCTATTGACCCCTCTTCCATGCCTTATTCCTAATATATGATTTTAATTTTACCAAATACTTGCAGGTTAATATTCTATTAATAATTTTGAGCAATCGAAATAAAAATATGAAATTTAAATTATAGGGATAAAAGATCATTTGGTACCTCTCTATAGGGTACATCCATCAATATTAAACTAGCCCAACGACCCTTGCTTCTCGTACAAGGGGGATAGTCAAGTGAACCATGACGTTGAAAAATGATAGAGGAAATATCATCTCCAAGTGACAAAGTGTAAGAATTATTTGATTTTACAGCTGATCTAGCTCTTTAGGTACCAAGACCTTCACATACAACTTCTTGAAAAATGAACACAACTCTGCCAAAACCACTGATATATCAGAAGGAAGTGTGTTTCTGAAAGCCAGTGGGAGTAACTCTTACATAAGAACATAGGAGTCATGACTCTTTAACCCAGTAACCTTTAAAGCCTATAGATCGATATACCTTAAGATGTTTCTAGAATATCCATCATGCACTTTTATGTTCTTCAGTATTGAAAGGAAGATATCCTTGTTGTGCTTCGTCAAGGTGAATTTAGCTGGTTGAAAATTGTTATTTTCATCAGGCCAAGCTTCATGAATTCCCCAGGCCCGTAAATCTTTTCAAGCTGCGAGATGGTCTTTGGATTTTTAGCTTCGTTGAGCAACATATATATCACATTATCGCACACATTCTTCTCAATGTGCATAACGTCCAAACTGTGGCATAACAAATTAGATTCCCAATAAGGAAAAGTGAAAAATATGTTTCTCTTTCACCACTGCATAGGCTGAGCATCTGATATTCCATGAGATCATCGTCCTAGTCATTTGATATCCTCATTCTTGCCAAATTTGACATCAACATCTTGTAACTGCCAGAGAAAATCCTCACCAGACAAAGTAACAGGAGGATCTCTCTTTTCTTAGTTTCCATCAAAGCTAATATGTTGCAATATTAATCGGTGCTTAGAATCGAGGAACCGTCGATGTCCCAGGAAGTACCACTTACGACTATGCGGAAGGCGACATGCTACTGTGTCAAAGTTGCACTCAGGACAGGCCAACCCAATATGCACGTTTCAGCTAAACAAAGTTCCCAAATCGAGGAAATCACTTATCGTCCACATTAAGTATGCACGGATGTCAAATAATTACTTCTCATATGAGTCATATGTCTCAACACCATCCATCCACAGCTATATCAATTATTGTATGAACAGCTATAGGTATACATCTATATCATTCCCATGTGCTTTCTTGCTAGGAATGGTCATGGAAAGCAAAAATGTGGTCTGTTTCATGCAATCGAAGGTGGAAGATGTTGGAGATTGTGCCCTAGGGGCCAATCATTATCTTATGAACATTGTTGATTTATGAATTTCTTAATAAAGTTATCATATTATTTGCATGTTTACTATGATGACAATCCTTGGATAACTCGTGATCTTATCCTAAATGTCCCTGGTCGGTCATCTATGTGGGAGCAGAGATGAAATAAGACCAGTATGACTTTGAAGATATATAGAGATATAAATCAAAGTCATAAGCACATGTAAGAGTACAGGGTGTTGGACCGACCCGCAATGAGAGAGCTGCATGGGTCAAGTCATAAGCTTCTCTCATATACAAGCCATGTCACTATGCCCTTTGACCTGAGATCATCATGGATTCCTACATGACAAACGCTCAGCTTTGACCTAGTCAAAAGTCACTTTTGACCGAGTGATCATAAAGGCTATGCTCGGGCTTAGTGGTTTTTCATGCGGAGGAATTGAATGGTCAAGATGGAATTTGTCCCTCACATTCGTAGAGAGATATTACTGGGCCCCTCGATGAGTGAGTCTGAGAAATGTATGGCCATACTGGAATGGAAGGGTAGTTCCATTTCTATATTCAGACTACTCAGGGATCGAGAAAGTAATGGTCAGGAATAGGAGGATGACGTTCTCCATGCCTCATCCTTGACCGAAATATCATGTGACAAAAGGGACGTGATATGGTTGTATGAAAGGTTACATCGTTTATCGATCCTCATATGTTTTGGGTAGTCGTAATGCCTTGCTAGAGACCGCTTACGACTTGTGGGTCAGTATAGTAACTGGGCCACTGCCAACTTCATATGGGCCTACAGGGTCGCACACAAAACAGCCCAATGCGAGCTATGATGTCCAGATTCATTGAATCTAAGAGATGTCTAAATTCAATGAATAATCTAGGGTGGATATATATTTTATATATATATATATAAATTAGTTTTTATATATATTATATAAATAATATAAGAGATATTTGTAAGATTTAATTTATAAGGATAAATTAAATCTCTATCATTTTTGAATTTGAATTTAAATGGATATGATCTATTTGAATTTGAAATTCAAATTGATAAGATATCTCAAATTTGATTTATGAGAATAAATCAAATATAATTCTGTCTTATCTTTATTTTAAATTAAATAAATAGGTGAATTAAATCTGTGGGACGGATTTAATATAAACCATATTTATTTAATCAGTTTCTTATTAAATTATGCAATATATGATATTGTATTAATTCAGAATTAATATAAGATTAATTCTGAAGCCCGGCCCTATTAGAAGCCCGATAGTTTCCTATATATTTGACATTAGGAGCTAGGGTTCCACACACAAGATAGATCTCTACACACACATTCAGACGTGAGAAGAGGGGGCAGGGAGAGTGCAAAAGGTTTGCACATAAGAAACTGCCGAGATAGAGACGGTGAGGACGGAATCTCTAGAAAGCCTTAGAGGGACAAGAGGCGCTAGCACGTCATTCGCGATTGGAACGCTGTTCGTGTGGATACCGGTAGAGGAAGCCGATCTGAGCTGTCGACTTCTACGATACGACCAGACACGAAGCAAGGTCGCGACCAGAACACCCTGAGGTCGCGACCATACGGGCATCTGAACGCCAGAAATCTGAAAAGAGGAGACAGGTCGCGACGTGAAGCTGAATACGTCGCGACTACAAACTCCAGAGACGTCCGGTCGCGACTAGAGGCAGAAGAGGTCGCGACTAACAACTCCAGAGGCGACAGATAGCGACTAGAAGCAGAGGAGGTCGCGACTAAAAGCTGAGGAGGTCGCGACTGAAAGTTCCAGAGGAGAGGAGTCGCGACTAGTGGACACTGAGGTCGCGACCAAAGCTCGAAACCGAAGGTAACACTTCTTTCTCCTTGACTTAAACACATTCGGTAGATCCTGGCTGGGAATGGAAAAATTTTTAAAGTTAATTTCCGCTGCGTGTCTTCCAATTCCCTACAGTGGTATCAGAGCCATGCCGTTTTGTGTTTAAGTTAGGTTTGATTGTTGATACATGTGATGTATGTTAGACTTCTTAGCTGATTATATGATAACATGCGAGATATGTATGACATATATGGAATCTGTTTATGTATGACATATACGGAATCTAAAAGGAAACTGAAATCGGTGGTGTATGTTAATTGATTTGATCAATTAATATTGATAGGGTCGAAGGAAAAAGAATTAAGATTCTTGATTATTTATCAAAAAAAAATTTCTATTGGGGCGCTGCCCCACACCCCGCCCGCTAACCGGCTAGCGGGACCGCCGTGGCTATTTAATCGTAGCGCAACATAATCGTAATATGTATTGACTTTCCTGATATATGAATGTTTTGAAACATTTATTGCCCTTCAAATAGTATGAATTTTGATTCTTGAATGTTTGGGTATGGTGAACAATATGGCTCTAGATTACAAGTGTTGTAATTTTTCTAAATACGGCCTGCGTGTCGTGCCTTCCTCTAATGACTCTCGTTGTACATTCTCTTCTCATCTCACTCCCCTCGAATGTTAAAACGAGGTTTCCTTATGTAATTTTCCTATTCTAATTAGACAGCTTCTCTCATTGGCTTGAGGGGACTTAGGATAGGTGAGCCATATTGTGTCACGTTTTAGATTACGCATCTTTTGATTAGATCACTGCATGTATGTTTTATATGCATAATACTTGTATGAGATACAACCGCGATACATGCATCTTATAAACCAGATAATTAATTAAACCCTCTAAAAGAAATCTTAAGTCATATGCCGTCAATTAATGGACACTTGTCAAAACCTCGATCGCTCATTTGTAGGTCCACCAAAGTGGGTGCATTTGAGTTATCTTGGAGAGATAAGCAAGAGTAATGGTGCTGCTCTTATGTTTGTTATTGTTTGACTTAATTGAGATTATCAAAACGGTTTTGGGTCTCAAGGCATTAGATGGGATTAAAACATGCCGGATCATATGATGATTGAATCCCATAAATATCTAAGAATTACATTTGATGTAATTGGTAAAGTTGTTACCTACCTAAATAACTTAAAGTTGAGCGTCCAGCCAAAGCGGACTCAAGTTTAAGCCAAATATGGATCTTAGCCCACTAATTATTACATTGGGGGTTGTTTTATTCAGTGGGAGATTGCTAATTCGCTTGCATATTTTAATTGTAGAATCATGACGACTAGTAATACTGCTATATTATCGTTGCGATCTGTCCTTGAGAAGGACAAACTCAATGGGACAAACTTTCTTGACTGGTTCAGGAACTTGAGAATTGTTCTCAAGCAGGAAAGAAAGGCATATGTCCTAGATCAACCCATTCCTGAAGAGCCAGCAGCCAATGCTCCTAGAGCTCAGAGAGATTCTTATGCGAAGCATAAGGAAGACTCTGTTGATGTGGGATGCTTGATGCTTGCCACCATGGTTCCGGAGCTCCAAAGAGATTTGGAACACATGGAGGCTTATGAGATGATTGTGCATCTTAAGGAAATGTTCCAGCAACAAGCAAGGCAAGAGAGGTATGAGACCACTAAGGCCTTACATTCCTGCAAGATGGCTGAAGGTGCATCAGTGAGTACTCATGTCTTAAAGATGAAAGGGTACATAGATCACCTTGAGAGGCTTGGATTTCCCATGAGCCAGGAGTTAGCTACAGATTTGATCTTGAACTCACTCCCGGAAAGTTATGACCAGTTTGTCATGAATTACAACATGAACAACATGGAGAAATCTATTTCTGAACTGCATGGGATGCTTAAAACTGCTGAGCCGACTGTTAAGAAGAAGCCCAATACTGTTTTGATGGTTCACAAAGGAAAGGGTATGAAAAAGAAAGGCAAGGGTAAGGGGAAGGGTCACGGCTCATCTGGTAAGACCAAAGAGTCAGGCAAGCCCGAAACCAAGCCTGCACCAAAGAAGGCAAAGCCTCCAAAGGAAGGAGTTTGCTTCTTCTGCAATGAACCGGGTCATTGGAAGAGGAATTGCAAACTCTACCTTGAAGATCTGAAAAAGAACAAGAAGGATAGAGGGGCTATCGCTTCAGGTATTTATGTTATAGACATTCATCTCTCTACTTCCACTACATGGGTATTAGATACTGCATGTGGTTCTCACATTTGTACAAATGTGCAGGGCCTAAAGGACAGTAGAAAGCTGAAGAAGGGCGAAGTTGACCTACGAGTTGGAAACAGAGCAAAGGTTGCTGCTCTAGCTGTAGGCACTTATGAATTAGTTCTGCCCACTGGGCTTTTGTTAGTTTTGAACAATTGCTATTATGTTCCTGCTTTGAGTAGTAACATTGTTTCTCTTTCTTATTTGGATAAGGAAGGTTACACTTCCATTTCTGGGAATGGTAAATGTTCCATTTATCGTAATGATGTTTTCTATGCTCATGGTGATTTGCATGTTGATCATTACATATTAAACTTGGAACAACCCAATCATGGAAATATCTATAACATAACCGCCAAAAGGATCAAACCAAATGATTTGAATCCGACGTACCTCTGGCACTGTCGTCTAGGCCACATAAATGAGAAACGCATTTCTAAACTCCATCAAGATGGATTTCTCAACTCATTTGATTTTGAATCATATGATACTTGCGAATCTTGTTTGTTAGGAAAGATGACAAAGTCGCCTTTCAATGGAC
Source organism: Leucaena leucocephala (assembly GCA_037074615.1). NCBI lineage: Eukaryota > Viridiplantae > Streptophyta > Magnoliopsida > Fabales > Fabaceae > Leucaena > Leucaena leucocephala. The sequence continues at coordinate 14,598,385 of CM073555.1, read as the reverse complement.
ACAGTGAGAGGGCCACCTATTTGTTGGGCCTCATACATACAGATGTGTGTGGACCGATGAATACAAATGCCAGAAGAGGTTATTCGTACTTCATTACATTCATAGATGATTTCAGTAGATATGGCTACGTCTATCTAATGAAACATAAATCCGAATCTTTTGAAATGTTGAAGATATTTCAAAATGAAGTACAAAACCAGCTTGGCAAAACAATTAAAGCCTTTCGATCTGATCGAGGTGGTGAATATTTGAGCCAAGAGTTTATCGATCATCTTAGGAATTGTGGAATAGTCTCACAATTGACTCCTCCAGGAACACCACAATGGAATGGGGTTTCTGAACGGAGGAATCGAACACTATTGGATATGGTTCGATCCATGATGAGTCGAACAGATCTTCCACCATCCTTTTGGGGCCACGCCCTAGAGACAGCTGCGTTCACACTGAATCGTGTTCCATCTAAGGCAGTTGAAAAGACTCCGTATGAGATATGGACTGGGAGGAAACCTAGTTTGTCTTTTCTCAAGATTTGGGGATGTGAGGTCTATGTTAAGCAACAAGCCTTAGATAAGTTAGCGCCCAAATCTTCAAAGTGCCTTTTTGTGGGATATCCTAAGGAAACCAAGGGATATTATGTCTACAACCCCACTGATAACAAAGTGTTTGTTGTCAGAAATGGTATCTTTCTAGAACGAGAATTTATCTCTAAAAGAACCACTGGGAGCAAGGTACACCTCGAAGAAGTTCGAGAGCCACAAGACGCCACAGAACTAGAAATGGAAAGTAGAGAAGACTCACAAGAAGTTGTTGAGACTCCTCAAGTCACGTAAGGCCCAAGGCGATCTAATAGGGCACGACTTCAGCCTCAGAGATATGGATTTCTGATTTCTGATAGTCGTGATGTGTTGCTCATTGAGCATAATGAGCCCACTACCTATCAAGAAGCTATAGTGGGACCAAACTCTGAGAAATGGCTTAATGCCATGAAGTCTGAGATGCAATCCATGTACGGCAATAAGGTATGGACCTTAGTCGACCCGCCTGAAGGTGTAAAAACCGTCGGGTGCAAGTGGATTTTTAAAGAGAAAACTGAAATGGATGGCAATGTAAATGTCTTCAAGGCACGACTGGTTGCAAAAGGATTTACTCAAACTCATGGTGTGGACTATGATGAGACCTTTTCCCCAGTTGCAATGGCCAAATCAATCAGAATCCTCCTTGCCATTGCAGCATATTATGACTATGAAATATGGCAGATGGACGTCAAGACAGCCTTCCTTAATGGAAAGCTCCTTGAGGATGTGTACATGACACAACCTGAAGGTTTTGTGCGTTCTGAGGACTCTGGTAAGGTATGCAAGCTTCAAAGGTCCATTTATGGACTGAAGCAAGCATCTCGGAGTTGGAATCATCGTTTTGATGAAGTAGTCAAAGAGTTTGGATTTCTTCAAAACATTGACGAACCTTGTGTGTACAAGAAGGTTAGTGGGAGCACAGTTGTATTTTTGGTACTCTATGTCGATGACATCCTACTCATTGGGAATGACATTCCTACCTTGCAGATTGTCAAGTCTTGGTTAGGAAAATCTTTCTCGATGAAAGACTTGGGTGAAGCCACCTACATCCTAGGAATTAGGATCTATAGAGATAGATCTAAAAGGCTTCTAGGACTGAGTCAGAGCACATATATAGACAAGATACTGCATAGGTTCAGTATGCAGGAATCAAAAAGGGGTTTCATACCCATGTCTCATGGTATTCACCTCAGCAAGGATTTGTGTCCTAGTACACCAGATCAGCGAGGTCGCATGAGTAAGATTCCATATGCCTCGGCCATAGGATCTATCATGTACGCCATGTTATGTACTCGACCGGATGTCTCGTTTGCCTTAAGTATGACTAGCAGATATCAACAAGACCCTGGTGAGGGCCATTGGACTGCTGTCAAGAATATCCTTAAGTACTTAAGAAGGACTTATTCTTGGTCTATGGTGGATTGGAAGACGAGCTCTATGTAACTGGTTACACAGATGCAAGTTTCCAAACTGACCAGGATGACCAGAAATCGCAATCTGGATACATATTCCTCCTGAATAATGGAGCAGTAAGCTGGAAGAGCTCTAAGCAGAGCACTGTAGCAGATTCTGCAACAGAAGCTGAGTACATAGCAGCATCTGATGCAGCTAAGGAGGCCATTTGGATCAGGAAGTTCATTACAGAACTAGGGGTGGTACCTACCATCTCAGATCCAATAACTTTGTTCTGTGACAATAGTGGTGCCATTGCACAGGCCAAAGAGCCTAGGTCACATCAAAGGACCAAGCATATACTCAGGCGATTTCATCTCATCAAAGAAATCAATGATAGAGGTGATATAAAAATATGCAAGGTAGCAGGGGAAGACAATGTTGCTGATCCTCTAACAAAGCCGCTTGTGCAAGCAAAACATGAGTGTCATGTTAGGTCAATGGGAATTAGGCAAATTAATGATTGTACCTAGTGCAAGTGGGAGGATGTTGGAGATTGTGCCCTAGGGGCCAATCATTATCTTATGAACATTGTTGATTTATGAATTTCTTAATAAAGTTATCATATTATTTGCATGTTTACTATGATGACAATCCTTGGATAACTCGTGATCTTATCCTAAATGTCCCTGGTCGGTCATCTATGTGGGAGCAGAGATGAAATAAGACCAGTATGACTTTGAAGATATATAGAGATATAAATCAAAGTCATAAGCACATGTAAGAGTACAGGGTGTTGGACCGACCCGCAATGAGAGAGCTGCATGGGTCAAGTCATAAGCTTCTCTCATATACAAGCCATGTCACTATGCCCTTTGACCTGAGATCATCATGGATTCCTACATGACAAACGCTCAGCTTTGACCTAGTCAAAAGTCACTTTTGACCGAGTGATCATAAAGGCTATGCTCGGGCTTAGTGGTTTTTCATGCGGAGGAATTGAATGGTCAAGATGGAATTTGTCCCTCACATTCGTAGAGAGATATTACTGGGCCCCTCGATGAGTGAGTCTGAGAAATGTATGGCCATACTGGAATGGAAGGGTAGTTCCATTTCTATATTCAGACTACTCAGGGATCGAGAAAGTAATGGTCAGGAATAGGAGGATGACGTTCTCCATGCCTCATCCTTGACCGAAATATCATGTGACAAAAGGGACGTGATATGGTTGTATGAAAGGTTACATCGTTTATCGATCCTCATATGTTTTGGGTAGTCGTAATGCCTTGCTAGAGACCGCTTACGACTTGTGGGTCAGTATAGTAACTGGGCCACTGCCAACTTCATATGGGCCTACAGGGTCGCACACAAAACAGCCCAATGCGAGCTATGATGTCCAGATTCATTGAATCTAAGAGATGTCTAAATTCAATGAATAATCTAGGGTGGATATATATTTTATATATATATATATAAATTAGTTTTTATATATATTATATAAATAATATAAGAGATATTTGTAAGATTTAATTTATAAGGATAAATTAAATCTCTATCATTTTTGAATTTGAATTTAAATGGATATGATCTATTTGAATTTGAAATTCAAATTGATAAGATATCTCAAATTTGATTTATGAGAATAAATCAAATATAATTCTGTCTTATCTTTATTTTAAATTAAATAAATAGGTGAATTAAATCTGTGGGACGGATTTAATATAAACCATATTTATTTAATCAGTTTCTTATTAAATTATGCAATATATGATATTGTATTAATTCAGAATTAATATAAGATTAATTCTAAAGCCCGGCCCTATTAGAAGCCCGATAGTTTCCTATATATTTGACATTAGGAGCTAGGGTTCCACACACAAGATAGATCTCTACACACACATTCAGACGTGAGAAGAGGGGGCAGGGAGAGTGCAAAAGGTTTGCACATAAGAAACTGCCGAGATAGAGACGGTGAGGACGGAATCTCTAGAAAGCCTTAGAGGGACAAGAGGCGCTAGCACGTCATTCGCGATTGGAACGCTGTTCGTGTGGATACCGGTAGAGGAAGCCGATCTGAGCTGTCGACTTCTACGATACGACCAGACACGAAGCAAGGTCGCGACCAGAACACCCTGAGGTCGCGACCATACGGGCATCTGAACGCCAGAAATCTGAAAAGAGGAGACAGGTCGCGACGTGAAGCTGAATACGTCGCGACTACAAACTCCAGAGACGTCCGGTCGCGACTAGAGGCAGAAGAGGTCGCGACTAACAACTCCAGAGGCGACAGATAGCGACTAGAAGTAGAGGAGGTCGCGACTAAAAGCTAAGGAGGTCGCAACTGAAAGTTCCAGAGGAGAGGAGTCGCGACTAGTGGACACTGAGGTCGCGACCAAAGCTCGAAACCGAAGGTAACACTTCTTTCTCCTTGACTTAAACACATTCGGTAGATCCTGGCTGGGAATGGAAAAATTTTTAAAGTTAATTTCCGCTGCGTGTCTTCCAATTCCCTACAGAAGATTGTATGGAATTAACTCCACTGGCCAAATACTATAGCTTGTGTTCATTCTTCTGAAAGGATTAAAACCATTGGTTACCAATGCAAGATGGACATTTCTCGTGGGTGTCTTAACTTGCATTCTAGATTCTGCTTAGTCACGTGCCACCTCATGTGCTCAGCCATTTTTGATGACATACATTCTTTACAACCGTGGTTCCAAAGGAAAGTACCTAACACTTCAATGTATTGAGAATTGCATTACATTTTTTTATAGACATAATAAGTAACATATTCCAATAAATTATACCTTAGAATTTTGGCTGGTTTTTTCTTATGCTTTTTTACCTCTGTACTGACTTGTATCGAGTGTCCTACATTACTTACAAATCTCCCTGTTTGCATCATCTCCTTAATACATCATGCATTCATTTGGGCATGCATCTATCTTGTAGTTTGTAATATCCCAATTTTTAGGCCCAGATACTTAGAAAGTAGCCTGAAATAGATAGGCTACTAGACCCCTTTAAGTAGAAGTTCCAAAAATATACAGAGGTTTTCAGGGACTAAACTACAAATAAGTAAAAGTATAAGGACTTATATATAAATAATGAAAGTCCCTAGGGGCATAATGGTCATTTTAGAAAAGAAAAGGACTAAAGTGAAAGTTTAAAAGTTCCATGGTGCAAAAATGAAAGTAGACACAAGTTGTGGGCCATTAAGTGTAATTATGAAAATTTAAAGGACTTAATTGAAAAGAGAAAAAGTTTCCAAGGGCAAAATGGTAATTATAGAAAGTTGAGTCGGAAGTGGCTTAGAACTGTCTGGAAGCATTTCAGTCCCAAATTTCATCAGTAGATAGAGAAAATGATGCTGGTTAATCTAGTTTAATACAGAAATTTTATTAGAGTATCAGATAGCTGAAATTTATCTGATAGTCTGAAAGTTATCTAAAATTTTTATCAGATCTCCTGGACCTCAGATATGAGTTAAAAATTACAGGAATGTGCATCCTATGAAGCCAGAGGTTAGGGAACTGACAAAATCCTGAAAGGAGTTATGTAAGAAAAGTTATTCACTTTTTAGTGAATTTTGACTGGAGTTCGTGAATGCCCGATATCCGATTGGGAAATTAATCGGTAAACAAGCTGGGACTTAATGAGCCCAAATGATGTCACATAGAGGCCCATAATGACGCCAAGGGAGGCCCAGGCCCATGATATCAGTTCATTGGGTAAAAGGGGCCAGTGTCCAAAAAGGTGCAAAATGATGAAAATACCCCTGTGTTATAAAATAGTTAAAGAATGAGTGAAGGGTATTTTGGTCATTTGACTAAGGTTAGATAGTTAAGAAAGGTTATCTGGATAGTTGACCAGGGTCAGGGAATACTCTGGTAAGGTGTGAAAAGACAATAATGCCCCTAGACTCATTAAAGTAAATAAAGATGAACCAAGGGCATTTTGGTAATTTTCCAAGGGATGTTTCTTGGGAATTGAGCCATCAGAGTACTTGAGCTTGATCAGAGACCCAAGATGACATTCCAAGAGTCCAACAATGTAGCCTAAGGAATATGTAGGTTAAAGGATTAAAATAATATTTTAGTCACTTTTCAATAAAATAAAGTTACTCGGTTGAAGTGGTAACCGGGGAATTGATCAGATAAAGCTCTGGACTTATCCGGAAAGCCATAAGGTGGAATGAAAGGTACCCATCAAGACGCCACATGGAACTAATCTAGAGGAAGAAGAAAAAGATAAGGACACGTGGCACGATCTCAGCCGTTCATTCCGGGATAAGACTCTGGAATCTCTGGAAGCGCTGAGTCAGCTGGTGAGGTGTCCCAAGGGCCCCACCATTGCACCACCTAAGCATGTGAGGTGTCCATGGATGATGTCATTTTGATGAGTCATCTAGGATGATGATGTTAGCACGATGATGCAGGCGAAGCTTCTTGAGGAAGCTAAGCGATCTGAGCCATTCATCGTGATTCGATCTGGACCATTCATTCCACCTCCCTCCACCTATAAATACCCCTTACCCCCTCCTCCCATTTGACACACCATTCCACGACAATAAGAAGGAAAGGAAGAGAGAGAAAGAGAGAAAGGAAGAAAGAAAGGAAGAGAAAGAAGTTATGGCGGAGCTGGGAACAATCCAAGGAGCTTAGGGACTCGGCAAGTTTAGAAAATAGGTAAGTAAGTTATTCTAGTCCCTGCTCTAATAAATTAGAGGATTGTTCTTATAAATTAGATAGTTATAATAGAGAAATATATCTCTCTATAAGGTTAGCCGTGGATAGAAAGAAAGTTAGGAGATTGTTAGAATAGGGGTATTACCTCAAGATAAGCTTGAATTAAGTAAAGTTATGCTAGATAAGATCATAATAAAATATTATTATGCTATGTATAGGCTCTGACCTATGAAAAGGTGGAACCTCAGATCAAATATTAAGGACTAGAGGAAGGGCTGCATGCCAGGTAGTGGACTTATACCTAAACTTGCATGCTTATTGCTTGAGTGTTGTTAATATGCTATTGACTTGTCTTGGTTATGTGAAGCATGTATGATTGATAATGCTCTGTTTCTTTTTATACTATGGCCATATGTTATAAGTAAGAATATAGAAGCATATATATGTCATAATGCAAGCATAATCATAGTAAAGCAAGCATGTTTAACACTAAGCATATACTTGCATACATTGTTTGTGGTACCATTTACTACTGAGATTTCCCCAGAAATCTCACCCCTACCTTTTCCAAACATAACAGGGTACTGGTTTGGAGAAGATGGAGCTAGGAAAGTGAGCATGTGACATAGTTCAAGCCAAGTTTATTAATAATCTTCTTTGCTTCATAAAAAGATTGAGGGACTTCAGCTTGATGGAAAGTATATCCTAGTGACTCCAATAGCATGGGCATCACCTTTTAGTAATATCGTACAAGTGTTTAATATGATATATTTTTACTAAGAATGACAACTTAGAACACTTTGTGTACCAAGAATAAAGAAGTTTATCGGCTTCATTTATGAGGTAAAAAAACTCCCAAATAATTTCATTTCTAACAAACTCCAGACGAGGCCCCTTTACTTCATCTGACTCCTCACTTTCATGAATATAAAAAGCATCACGCACATCATCATTCATGGCATCATATTCTTCTACTCAAACTCCATTTTGTGAAATTACGGGAATTGACTTAGCAATCATATCTGGCCATTCCCCATGTAGTTGCCAAAATACATACTCTTGCGGGAAGGGTTTAAATATCAAATGCTCTCTAACAACATCTATTGAATGCCATTTTTTGAAACTAGATTTAGGACTTGGATATTGAATCTTACCGTTTACGGAGGCATTGTAAAAAGCAAAATCTAAGAAATTATTTAGTCTAGCCAAATATTAAGGAGTCAACCGATGCAAGTTGATCCATGACCTATGCATCAATACTATTGCTTAAATCTCCTTAGCACTTTAGAGGGAAAGCTCAAATAGAAGTTAGAATGAACTTACGATGAAGTTGTTCAGCTTTTAAAGAAGGGATCCAATGGTTAGATAATGGCTAACATTTTCTAGGGGTTACCAACCGCTAAAAAATAATGAATAACGGTAAAAAATTTGTAGCGGTTCCTAACTGCTAGAAAATGTCCAAGAATGGGAGGAAAATTTGAATTTCAAACTGCACATTTTCTAGCGGTTAATAACCGCTAGAAATGTTCAACATGGAGGGAAATTTGAATTTCAAATTTTAGAATGTAATAGTCAAATTTTGTAATGGTTAGTAACTGTTAGAAATGTTTAGATAAGAGGGAAATTTGAATTTCAAACTCTAAAATTTGTGGGAAATTTGTAGTGGTTAATAATCGCTAGAAGAGTCCATGTGAGAAGGGGATTTATTTTCAGACGTTCGAAATTTTACTGTGAGCATTTGTAGTAGTTCTGAATCGCTAGAAATTTTAAATTGGAACCATCTAGTTCATTTTAATATTAAATAGTTACAAATAATATTAAACAATATTGACTTTAAATCAACACAAATAAAAAATTGAGAAGTATGGTCAAAAATTGTAATTGTAATTGTAATTAAACAAAATGTCAAATATTAAACATATTTCTATTCTAAATAATTGTAATTACAATTGTCAAAAATAGTAACATATATAAGGAATCAGGGGTGTAGGCTAGAATCAACATCATCTTGATCGGGATTGCTAGGGCTAGGTGGGCTACTAGGGCCAGAATGTTGGTGGCATGTCTATGTCAGGTATCGGTGGTATCTGGAGGTATGGTACTAGTGTGATCACCATCTCACGCATGGCCACAGCTACTGCTTTGAACTGGTTGAGCTGCATCTGCATATCTCGCCTGATCTCCTCCTCCAATTCTCTTCTGATCTCATCCCCAATTCTCATATGATCTCCTCTTGTAACTTCTATTTTAATGGATCTCTCCCGCTTCAATCCTGTGCTCATTTGATAGGATGCCGCTGCTAACTGAGAGGTCTCCATAGTGTTTGAAGGCCCAACACCACTCAGGCGAGGTAGTATACTCGGTGTGGGTCTAAGGCCGAGCTCGCTAACTCGGTCGGGGTGCTATAGTGGGCCGCGCCCCGCCAAGAGTGAGGTGGTGGGATTCAAGGTAGACCCTTGAGACTCCCACATCTCCATATCCACCTGAGTCATCCGCGCCTATAAAAATTAACATAAGCAAATTAATATTGAATATTTAAATTTAACTATCAAAATGTAATTAATCAATTAATTAGGTATAGTCATTTTCTCAACCTCAGCTAACGGAAGAGTCTCGTCTTTAGGCAACATCAAAGCTCTTGGACCCTCCCTTATGGATCACTGTCTGCTGCCTTACACTCTCAATATTTCTCTTGGAAAGGGCCTAAAACAAAATGTATACAAACAAAGTTAGTCAAATCGGACAATATAAAAAAATTATAATTAATGCAATAATATTAATATTATATATACCTGATGCTCAGGTGAGATCTTCAAGTAGATAAAATTTGGATCAATCTTGCTAGGGACTCCATCGGGTATATTTGCCAGTATCTCCTGCAAGGGCCTCATTCCGTCGCTATTCTTCTCACGCCACATATCACCCCTATAGTTCTTCCATGTAGCCCCTAATCTTTTTAAGTTATCTGCCTTCAGCTCCTCTCCCAATATAAATTTATCCTATAATTAAATAAATAAAAAAATTATATTCATTATATAGATTTAATATGTTAAATCTATAGATAATCTATATTAAATCTATATATAGATTATATGGATTTAACATGTTAAATCTATATATAGATTATATAGATTTAATATTCATTTTATAGATTTAATCAAATAATTAAGTACTTTACATAAAAGTATATATTACCTTTATCAGTTCCTAAGCTTCTTGCTTTTTTTGTGTTATGATCTTCCAGTCCTTCACAAAAATAGGAAAAAGGATCTACTGCTTGCCAACTAGGGTCATACGCTTACTATACAGCTGTCCCCTCCCCTAGTTGGTAGGCCCAAATCATTCAGCGGCACAACTACACATCTACTTGTCATCATGGAGATCTCTCTAACATTGAGCCTCCTAATGGACCTGTTCCCTTGAGAGTCTACAATATGTAATTGAGAAATTAAATATAAACAACTTTTTATATAAATCAAACACTACAAAAAACGAAGAGCTCCAGCGGTTACTTTGTAGCGATTTGGTATGAACCCTGTAAATGCTATGTTTGTAGTAGTTTACCTCAAAACTACTATAATTTTATAGCTCTTTGACTGTGAACAGTGTCAATGATGACATTTGTAGTAGTTGAAATGGCTATAAATATGACCCAAGTTGGTGACATAAGGTGCGAACATTTTCTAGCCACATTTGTAGACGTTTAAACCCCTACAAATATTCGTACCAAAAGGCGAGAAGAGTTTTCAATGGTTTAAACCACTGTAAAATTCCCAGTGGTGGCATGCTGTAGCTGGTGATGAGTTTGCAGCGATTCTAATTGCTGTAAAATTCAACATGGATCAGAGATCGTTGGCATGACCTAGCTAGAGAGGATTTTACAGCTGTTCTAACCGTTGCAAAATTCCCAGAGACAGTTATGAGTTTGTAGCGGTTCTAACCACTACAAACTTCCTCGAAGTCAACGATCATTGTCATTCCTCAACTTTTAGTACCTGGGGACATGTTTGCAGCTATTTGAACCATTACAAAGTTTCCCGTGGATCGATGCATAGGTGATGTTGACATCACCGTTTACGACAGCGAGGCTTCCTTTGAAAACTTCTTCTCTCAACGATATGATAATTTAGCTATTATTAGGTACGTGTCTTCTTCATCCCATTATTTATTTACAAGTGTTGTTATTAACTTAATTTAATACGCATTTACTTCAATTTTTAATTTTATTCAATTATAATCTGATTACAAATAAACCTAACAATATTTGTTACCATACATCTCTTTTCAAGCAAGGTGATGACGACGATGAATGACTTTTACAACACTTTCAATGATTAATGTAATCATTTCTTCTTGTACAAAAATTATAGACAAAAAGTAAATATTTTGTAAGAAAATAAAGAAACACATATTTGTAGCAATTTGTATAACAGCTACAAATTTTAGCAGAGTGCAAATCGCTACAAAACTCTGGAAAACCACTACAAAACACATAAAACTGCTATAAAAACACACCTGACTCCTACAAATACCTCCCCTCCTCCCATTCTTACTCTCTACGTGTTGTTCTCTTCTTCCTGTGCTTCCTCTGTGTTTTCTTTTCTTTTTATCTTTATTTGGTTCTTTCTCACATGGTGGTAAGATCACTTCAATTTATAAGCTTATTTTTATTTTAGATTTGTATACTTATTTTTATTAACATGTGTATTTATTATTTTTAGGTTTTTCTTACACAAATTGGTGGATGTATTCAATCAATTATATATCATATTTTCTCCACATTCCAACTCTCTTCTAAACCTTTTTCATATACTTCCATAACTTTCTACCTATGAAATATTAATTTATACACTTTCTATATCTTAAGTATTTCTAATCAAATAAAATATATCAAATTATACAACATAGTACAGGTAAAAAATTAATATACACAATTATCATAATAATATCAAATTTAATAAATTATCTATTAATCTACATATATACATAAATTAATACACACAATTAATCTACATATATACATATATGTCCTATTTTCTCCACATTCCAACACTCTTCTAAACCTTTTTCATATACTTCCATAACTTTCTACCTATCAAATATTAATTTGTAAACTTTCTATATCTTAAGTATTTCTCATCAAATAAAATATATCAAATTATACAACATAGTACAGGTAAAAATTAATATACACAATTATCATAATAAAATTTTAACCTATCAAATTTAATAAATTATCTATTAATCTACATATATACATATATACATAGATAGTATTAAAAATTCATATATATAATTATAATTATCATCAAACACATAATTTTTTTTATTTTTTTTACCAAAGGTACAATATTTGTAGCGGTTTTAAACCTCTACTACAAACGTTCAACTCAGGAAAAATTGCAATTTTTAAACCTTTTTTCAGCGTGGCACTAAAGTTTGTAGCCGTTCTAAAACTTTTGTTCCCCCTTCTGCAATATTTTCCTTCCTACCAACCAATGATGACTTTGTAGCGGTTCAATAACTACTACAAATTTTTCCTCTTATTTTGATATACACTTTTATAGTGGTTTACATGACTGCTACTAAGTTTCATAAACTGCTATAAAAGTTTGCAGCGTTTTGACCATCATGAGCAGCGGTTTATCTAAACCGCTATAACACTATTTACAAAACCTAATTTTGTAGCGATTAGACAAACCACTGCAAATCGTTATTGCAGCGATTACACCTTTTTTTTGTAGTGAAATAGTTACCCTTAAACTTCACTTCAAAGCTAGACTGACGCCTTGGAGCACGACGCTGCTCATTTTGAGGATCCTATTTTGCTGAGCCTTCTCTTCATCTGGAGAATTATCATTATGGGATGCTCATTCCCTGATGAATCAGCCTCATCATTATGAAGTAATTTATCTACCATGAAGCTCAAGATCCCCTCCTCACTGAGATCGTAGTCCTCAATGCTTATATCTGCCCTAGAAGTACTAGCCCTAAAAGCAGGATCCTCGCTAGCTGTATTAGGATCAATCGGCTCCTTCCCGTGTCGATGACTCATCTTGATAATATCAAATAACAATTGATATAAAAAATAAATAATATCAAATAATAATAATTTAAGAAATATAATAAATAAGTAAAATAAAAAATAACTTCAAAAATAATTGAGAACTAAATTTCTATTCTTACCTAAAAATATGGAGTACTATCTAGGTTTGGATCCGAATTTTACTTGTGGAGAGAATTCGGCAAAGCTTCGCTTTACAACTCGCCAAAAGTAACAAAATGAGGATAATGGGGTTTATATATAAGTTGCACATTTCTAACAGTTGTCTCCAAAACTGCTAGAAAATGCAAATCCTAAACCCTCCACCACCCCTACTCATGCCATGTGTTGGGACCCCTCAAGAAACTAACACATTCCTAGAGGTTGTTCAAGCAACGGTTAGAAATATTATCCATAATTTCTAGTGGTTGTCTTATAACCGCTAGAAATTTTGATAACCATCCCCCCAGCCACCCCTGCTCCTACCACGTGTCACGACTCCTTAAGAAACCAACACATTTCTAGCAATTTTGGAGAAAATTGTTAGAAATTTGTCTAAATATTTCTATCATTTTTCAAACTGCTAGTGACTTTCTAGATTCTCTAGTGGTTTCCCCAACCAAACCGCTAGAAACAGACCCCTGGAAATGTGGTGTCAACTTCATGCTATATGGTGACAATACTTGTTGTGGTCTTTTTCGAGCAGTTGGGGCTAAACTATGAGAAATTTTTGGGGCCCACACCTATTCTGGTCAAAACGGTTGAAATTTGTAGTAGTTAGTCATATAACCGTTAAAAATCCTGTTAGTTTCTAGCGATTTGTATCAACTGCTAGAAACTAAGTCTGTAAACAACCACTTTTTTTGTAGTGTGGAGATATTAGAAAAGATGAAAGTTTGGAAGATAATTGAATATAAAGCTATTATCTTTTGAAAAGTCAATCAATGAAGAGTCACACATCTACAAGGATAAGGAAGAAGACAAGGCATCCTAGGGGTTATAAATAGAGACCCTTGGCTCCTCATATCACACACCAATCTCACTACACACCTCTCTCTCATCTCTTCCATGCATAGTTTCACACTTTCCTTCTAAGTTATTGATTAAAGATGTGTTTAGAGTTAGTAGTTGAACAATTTTATATTTTGATCCTTTTCTTTTATGCAAATTTATGATTTTCTAGATTTAGATTTTGAGATTTGTATATGTGGAAGCTAGGGTTTTGATTAAGACACCTTTAAGATCAAACTCTTGTGATTTATTATTTCAATTTATGTTTTGACATTATTATTTCATATCTTATGTTTCCTCTTATAATTATTCATGTTGGATTCACATGTTTAATTATAGGGTTTTCAATTGAATATCCATGTTAGAGGAACGAATCATATGTTATTTAATTTATCACATGCTAAGTGGAGTTTTTAAATAATCATCCCTAATATAATTATATGCTTGATTTAGGTATAATTGTTGATTGTTTGATTATAATCATGGCAATTGTCTAGGGTTCTCTATGTTAAGAATTTAGTATATATAATTGTTATAATTAAGATATATTTTTGAATGATTATAACTACACATAAATTATTTGGAACCATCTTCAGATTAGTCACATCATTCCCTTCTCTTTGCCTGTATTTTAGTTATTTTATCTTTATTCTTCCTAAAAATTTGAATTAATTAATTTCTCTTCTACCCCACCTTCTACGTACACTTAGTAATTTAGAGTTAAGCCATACATTGACTTCTTATTGAGATATAATCTAGGTTGATCTCTATACTATATAATATTAATTTAAACTCTAACAACAGGAGACATTAGCCTCCAAGAACAAGAAAAATATATGCAGAAATGGTGTCCTCAGGTTCAGGTTCTTCCATTTTCAAAATGGCATCGAGCTTCAATTGAAGACTGTTTTCCTCCTCTCAGTCATGTCTCACTTCGTTCTTAGAAGAAGAAAACTAGAAGCTTTCAGTCAAGAATGGCGTACCATTAGGCATCGTTCTCGTTCTTTTCCTTTGTTGACTCTGGCTTAGCTCGTGTCTCCCACCGTCAAAGAAGATAATGATGAAAAGTGGTGTTCGCCGCTAAGAAGATGATGGACATAACCTAAAAACTAGTTATGCCAATACCAAACCAGAAGCTCTCAACAACATGACTACCATCTGGTTGTTCTTCTCTCGTATCACTTTCCAAGGTTCTTGAGGATGATGAACAGTACTCATAATGACACTCCCCACATTCTTTTTATTTTGATGAACATACAACTTTATTTAAAAGATATCACTATTACATATATAAAAAATGCCTCCTACTTTGATATATGTAACTTAAAAAACAAGGAGGCCCAAGATAGTAGATAACATAAACAACGTAGAAGCAACATAAAAGAACAAGTAAGGTCCTAATCTTAAATGGGGATGTGGTAGAAAGCCCAAATGAAGAATAGCTTGAAGTAGAAAGGCAATAGCCCAACACTTAGAAGAGGAAGCTCTAATAATTCTTGTTGCAGAAAGGTGTGTACGACAATGAAAGACGATGAGTTGATCTTGACTCATAAACCTTGTTGTTAAGATCCTTTTAGCCACGCTACCACAAATCATTGGCCTAGTCCAATGATTCACAACATTTACACCATATATGGTATAGAAAGTTATCTTGATGGAGAGCATTAGGAATGTGCTTGTGGAACCAGAGGCCAAAAAAGCATGATCTATTCCAAAAATAGCTCTAGAGAGAAGATGTCACCACTTTGATACCTATACAAAAACCAAACACTAGAAAAAGAAAAACAAACCAACAAAGTAAAACCTGTGAGTAGCTTAAGAGAGTCAACATTTGCTTGCCATAACACTACCCATTTTATGGAAAATGTAGAACGAGGAGATCATGGCTCAATTTGATGAGTTTTTGTCATAGTTAGCTTACTGAAACGCAAAGAGTTAGAAAGATTAGTTGAAACCCATCCATTGCTATTTGCTTCAAACTGTGCTTAGTATCAACGATGCCCAACAATACCACAATTACAAGCATCCAAACCACCATTATTATGTGGATTAAGCAAGTCTAATAAAGGAATATTCTTGACATTGCCTTTCACCCTGTTTAATAGTTAAAGTAGTGATATGTATACAAGAGAGGTTTTATCGATTATGTAGGATCAACGACTGATGTAACTCTCACTACAAAAAAAATAAAGTTTTGGCGACGACTTTTCAACAGCGACATTGTTTTATCACCGCTGAAAGTAAGACTTTCTGTAACGACTCTACTTGTCACGGCAGAAGGTCAATAGCTCTAAACTTTTGACGACACTTTTTTGCGATGACAATAATTATCGCCGAAGAAGGTCATAGTATCTGCAGTGACATACATGTGTCACGGCATAAAGTCTATAGTTTCTACGGTGACAATTGTTTGTCGCCGCAAAAGGTATGATTTAGCGGCGACTTTTGTATCTTTCAGCGGTGACAAATATCGCCTCTAAAAGTCGTCATACATTTTTTCCCACTTTGAAGGGGTCTGAAGCAACTATCTAATATATATAATTAAATTATTGAATAATATCATTTTTAAATAATAAATAAAGAAATTTCACATGTTGTTGTAGTATGGAGAGATTATACAGATAATAATGTAATGTCTGTAAAAGAAGGAGATGAAGCAGGGGTATGTGCATGAGAGAGATATTATAAATGTGTGTCAATGAGTTTGAGAGTTAATATCTATGTGTTAGAGAAAATATGGGGAGGAGATAGAGAGGGAGATGTGTGTGTGTGTGAGAGATCAGGAGAAAGAAGGGACGTAAAATACATACATACATTCTTAGTTACTGTTGCATATGCCCTCTATTGCTGCATTTCATATAACATCTCAACTTTTATAAAAAAGATTTATAAGGTATTTTTCTGAAATTAAAAAGTCTAAAAAGTGAAATTTTAGAGAAAGAATAAAGGAAAGAATAATCATTAAAAATATTTTGGGGTTAAGAAAAATTAAGAAAAAAAATTATAAAATGAGTATTTCGGGGCCTTAGAAAATTATGAAAGAGTTTATTTCCCCAAAAGAGACCCAAATAATTTAATTGTTATTTTTCAGGAATTAAAGACATATTTTTTTTTTAGAAAATTCAAGAAAAATAGTTAGAAGTATCATTTGCCCAGAAAATTTTACAAAAATTCCCTAATAAGTTGAAGAAGTTATTGTGGGAAGAATATCGTTATTTTATTAAGTGGATTATTTCATAAAAAATATTTGATAAAAGTAAGACTTTCAGCGGTGACTTTTTCTTGTCGCCGCTGAAGGTTATTTTCCCAAATATGTTAATCCTAATTCCCCAATCCCCATCCCATATGCCACTTCTCAATTTCTCTCCCGAAAACTTCAGAGAGTTTGCGGGACCTTCGTCCTTCAGTCTTCAGACCTTCAGGGGAACCTTCGCAGAGTCCATTGTCGTCATCGTCGTACCTCTTCTCAGACTCCACTATCATTGTCACGTCTCCACTCTCTCATACCCCACTGTCAACTTCATCCTGCCTTTTCTCAGACTCAACTATCACTGTCGTCCGCCTCTTCTCAGGCTCCACTGTCATCGCCACATCTCCACCCTCTCAAACTCCACTGTCTCCATCGTCACGCACCTTCTCAGGCTCTACTGTCACTGTCACATCTCCACCCTCTTAGACTCCACTATCGCCGTCGTCGAGCACCTTCTCAAAATCCAGTTCGTTGATCCTTCTCTTCTGCCTTCACTATTTTATTCGAACTAAATATTTAATTTTCATCTTTTCTTTTTCTTTCCCTTTTCTTCTCTCTTGTTTTTTGCTAATTTGAGCATTTATTTTTCATAAATCCTGCCAGAAAAGAGGGTGAGTTAGGGGAATTAGGGGGATAGAGTCCTATTACCATCGTTCCCTTTTTCGTAGAATTGTATGCACTCTGATTGTTTTGAATCACACTCTAGTTTGCTGATTTCCTAAGCACTGTATCACTCTAATTGTTTTGAATCGTAGGAACTCCAAAACACACTTTGGTTTGCTGATTCACTAATCAAACAGATGATCTATCCCTTTGCATATTTAAGCAAGGATTAGGATTTAAGACCCCCCATGCCACGTGGGAATGCATCAAAATAAAAGTGTTGTTTGTTATATTAATGGAACTTTGATTCCACTTCTGTCCATCTAGATACCCTTAGGGGATAAGGGAGTTTATATATATAATGTCTTTCTGATTAGTAAAGTGGTTGGTGTATGATTGTGGGGAAGCAAGGCTGAATATTATCTCTTCTTTGCCTTTTATTTCATTCTCTCTGCTTTTGAACAACCCATTCTGATCACTCCCCCTTCATTCTGATCATAACCATTCAATCCTTTAAGTTAGAATCACACACACGCATATATATTTTATTTTGATCATATTGTATATTGATTGATGTCCCTGTATATTATCATCATCATTGTCATCTATGTTCTCTTTAATTTTTTTACTTTTCAATAATATATAATGCTTTTAAAGGTCAAGGATAGGTTCTTAATTTGTTTATGCTATTAGACTGTTAAAAGACTTGAAGCTATGAGAATGAGGGTTATGAAACCATGGTTTAAAACATTGCTCCTTTCAATCTGTCTCTCTTTTCTTTATGGGCACCTCTACCTTTCTGACGCCAATTTATTGAAATATATATTTTTAAGCATGTACAGATTTTTGTAAAGCTAGTAAATCTTTTGCATAACTTATTTATCAATATTTTATAAGTTTGACATCAATTATTAAAATGTTTGTAATTTGTTTTATATGAAATGATAAATTTCAAAATACCTGGGCAATGCAAAGTCAACTACATTATTAACAGAATTGTCGCCGCTGATATAACTTACAGCGGTCACATAATTATCGCCGCTAATTGTTGACATTTAGCAGCAACTTTCAATTGTCACCGCCAATGTTTATAGGCTACAGTCTCATAGGCGGTGACTTGACGGGTATTTAGCGGTGACTTTAAGACTTAAAGTCGCCAGGAAAGTCAATTTTTTTGTAGTGTCTGGTGGAAAGGAGATATAATGATCCTCATAGATGTTCTCAAACTGAACATGATAGGTGTAAGTGTGCATGATAATTAAGTACCCTTCATGGTGGAGTACTTCTTAGCAAGTGTCATATAACACATACATTCGCATAACTCCATATACCCAATGAAACTATAAGTATTCATCTTTATACCACTTGGGCGAAGGTCTGATGGAATTTTCAATAGCAATTGGTCTTGTAATATGAGAGTGCAAGTCATATTTCATTATAAAGACAATATCTCCAATGGTGATTCAAAGAAATTAAAAGCCTTCCATCCATCACCAGTGGAGAAGACGGTAAAAATAATCTCATCAAATAGCGAAAAAGGACAGTCCTCCATAACATTGTATCCAGAGTTAAAGTGTTTCAGTATGAGTGATGAATGACCCTTCATTGATTAATATATAGACCTAAAAGACATAGAATGGAAGTGTTGCCACCATCTCAGCAAAAATGAATTGCATGAGAGGTTAAAGAGTCGATGTAATTGTATCTCAGTCGAGATGAAAAATCCTAAGAAAATATTGAGCAAAAGACACCTCATATGTGCTAGTAAATAGATGGAATAATTACCTATTGCATAAAGTTGATTTAACAAGGGTTTATGCTGCAAAATATTGGTCCTGACCAAGGTTTCTAGAAGCTTAAGAAGGAGAAATTGCAAAGCTTTAGTATCTATCCTGGGTTGCATGGAAATAGGACCATATGGCACAAAGTCCAGCAATCTCTCAAAACTCTCATATTCCATAGAGAAAGGTTGACGACATAGCCATTTATTTAAAGAAGAATTTTACCAAATCACCGTTTGAGATTGTTTTACATTTTGTTTTGTTATAAAAAAATTTGGAAAGGGGTTGGGCTCACCCACGATCTAAGGGTAGGGCGAAGTCTCCCTTCCTCCTAGGCGATACTAATGTTGGACAGGGCAAGCCGTCAATTATCCTCAGTCGTAAACCTAGGCACTAAAGAGCTAGGATGCCTCCCCAATTGTTGTGACTGGAATCATAACAAAATGGTACTCCCTAGGGATTGAACATGCTTTAAATGGTCGTATGTCTCACCTTTTCGCCAGCTGAACCCACGGATCATAGGTCACCAAGCTCTCATTTTGACAAAAAGAGTTGAACTTAAAACAACTCTAAAAAGGCCTATGAAAAATAAAAGTCTAAAAAGATGTTAAAGAGTGGGATTTATAAAGTTTTGGATTTTGAAAGTCCAAATCTAAAGGGCAGGCTGCTTATGAGACATAGACTGTGAAGCATAAGTCGAAGGTCCATGATATGAAGCTTTCTCAACAATGTGAGTAGCCTAAATAAGAAGCCCGTAAGGCCTTCGAATTGAATAATGCCCATATTGGAATTCAACATGTGTAGATGAAGATCCCATGACACATGTGTTAAAAAGGATTGGGGGTTGGTAAGATTTGCTAGAAAAAGTCAAACACCAGTGTTGTGAATACCCTAAACTTCCACAATGCCAACTGTTAGAAAGTGGGCTGATCTACCTTTGGTGGGTTAGACCCAAACCCAATAGGTATTGGGACTATTGTGAGAATAAGGGAGAGAGTGGGGTATATATGTGTAATATACCCCTCTTGTTTCATGAACACATATACGTGAGGATAGACAGAAGAAAACGCTTTCCCAAATATTATTCTGTAGTTGCTCTGCATATCTCCTTCGGTGTTCGACTCTCTACCTCTATTTTCTTCAGTGCATTTGCTGTGTAATGTGATCGTGAGCCTGTCCAAAGTGCTCCAGTTTCGTGTGGGTATTCAGTGAGTCTAATACGGATTCCAGGTATGCCCGAAAATTAACAGTGGTATCATGAGCCAGTTTCTGTGCTTCCGCATGCTTCTTTGTATTTTTTCATTTTCTGGTTATTCACTGTTCCATATGCTTATTTCTGTTTTAAAGTGTTTATTTTGTGATAATATGTATGGAGCATGCATTTAAACCATAAAAAGAAGCATAAATGATGTAAACCGTAACAGAACTTCTTCATTTTCAAAATTGGGTCATTAGAAAACAACATTTTTAGGCCTTAAAATTAGTCCCATTGAGTAGAGCACGGAAAAATGAAGAAAATGACACTAAGAACGTAGAAATTGGACTTCGGATGGGAAGTTATAGAGAAAAAATGAGTCAGGTCCATGTGACCCAGCTGGAGGTTAGGGATGATCAAAATGCACTATTTTGATCATCCCCAAAATGGTGTCATTTTGACGCTGAGACAAAAAAAACAGAAGGAGAATCTGTTCTGCGAACAGGGCTTCGTCCAACCTAGTCCAACAATTAAAAAAAAATTGGGCTACAGTGTCCAGGCCCATACAAAAAAAAGGGGCGGGCTGCAGGGGATTTGTCAAAATTTTTTTTTTCAAACAAAAGGAAAAGAGGAAAATCTAGTCACTGACACGTGGCAGTGGCCACATGGCAGCACCAGGCTGGCGTGTGTAGGCTGAGAGTGGGTTTTGTTCAATTTTTTTATTTTTTCTGAATTGTTTCTTCTTGGGGCACGTGAGGGAGCGTGGGAACTCCGATTGAGGTACGGTTTGTTCCTAAAAATCCCTAAAATGAAGATCTTTATTTTGATATATGATTTGCCTAATTTTGAGGGTAATTCTGGACCTATTTGTGAATATTCAATGTATTTTCTGTCTTTTTTGTGTTTAAAAATTCTAAAAATTATAATAATTAATATTTTTTATTATTTAGGTGAATATGACTTCATCTAGCACTGAATCTTTGGGATATAGCTTATATAATGATATTTCATTCCTGGATGATGTTAATAACCTAGAGGAGAACCTTCAATAGGACTCCGAGGGGGAACCTGAAGATGATCCAGAACAAGAGCTTGATGAACTTTCTGAAGAAGACCCAAAGGAGTTCATGGAGGAAGTTCCATAAGAGGAACCATAAGTAGTGTATGATTTTGGACCGAGGTCAAAAACTTTATTCCCCATCGAACCCCTTCCTTTGCAGCCTTTCATGGATTCTTCATACTCCAAGTCGATGCCTACTCTTCATGATGAATCTCCAATTGAGGATGGAGAGGAAGTGAACCAACCTCTTACCCCTGATTTGGCCATGAACATAGCTGAAAGAGATGCAGCCAAACTAACAAATATAAAAGGCATTAATGGTGTGATTGGCGACTACATTGAATTAATGACAGATAAGAAGAATATTGCATTCTACCTGAAAGTCATAATGGAATACATAAGAGCAATTAGGGTTAGAGGAAAGCCCAGACAAGGACGCTTAAGCAAAAAGTATTGTCTTAGAACAATAGAATTTGTATCTAACCTTCACAAGCCACCTCGTAAGCTTAAGAAACTGAGAAAAGCGATGTTAGATTACTGTAAAGCTCATATCAAATGATGTATATTTGTATTTGATTTCTACTTCTTCGCTTTGTTAAGAACATGTTTTAATTACTCTTTCTTTGTAAAGATTTACCATTTATTACATGCCTTATATGTAAGAGAAATATGCATTTTATTTCTTTATCTTAGTTATAATTCATGTATACTTTTTATAAGTGGGAGCCTTTTAGATAATGAGTCTTCTAAAAGCAAAATTTGATGAGAATAGTACTTATATTAATTTTGATAGAAAGTAATGGCGTTGCTAGTGCCTATGTGATAGGAGGTACAAACGTATTCTCCTGATCATGGGTCTAGTAATGCTATTATTTTTTGATAAAAAATAATAAAAGTACATGACATTGTATACTTTACATGTGCTATATATGTAAATTCACTTAAATGTTCTATAGTTCAATAAATTAATGTGGGAAATGTTAGTGAATTGAGATTGTAATGAATGAATGATAATGCAATGTTAGGATTCGGTTTGTGAACTCAAAGAGGGAAACTACACATCAAAGAGAAGTAGGAAGCAAGAGGTAAAGGAAAAGGATAAGGAAGGCAAGGAGTATGAGGTAGTGAACTTACCTACTTGTATGCTTATGTTGCTTGGATGTTTTATGTGATGTTTGCTTACTTTGATGATGTGAAGCATGTATGATTAAGTGATGCTTTGTTTCTTTTTATGTTATGGCCATATGTTATAATTAAGGGACATGGAAGCATGTAAGTTATCATTATGCAAGCATGATCATTAAGTGCACACATAATAACATCATGTAGTTGCATACATTGTATGGTTTCTGTTTGCTGCTGAGATTTTCCCAGAAATCTCACCCCCTCCATGTCACCCCAAAACCATCAGGTTCTTCAAAGAAGAAAGAAGATGAAGATGCAAGAAAAGGAGTTAGGGGATAGATGGCATGATTGATTGTAATTTATGTTGCGACATGACTTGTGTGATGTATGTATGTAAGGTATGCTTAAAAAGTAATACAATTGTAGCTGTTCATAAAAATATTAAATGATCAAATAAATGTATGAAATTTTATAGACATTTAGTTAACATGTCAAGCTTCGTTTTGACACCAAGAATGCTTTATTCTGACATCAATACAAAGAGAATGAATTTTTCAAAGTTAGGGAACCAAATCTGGAAACTATGAAACTGACCAAATGAACAATAATTTTCCATGCCAAAACTGTATTAATTGGTCCATAGTTTGGTCAAATTCATATTTTTCCTTTAAATAGGCTTATGTTAGCTTCGTATAACAACTTGAAACACTTCATTTCAATTTTTATAGAATTAGTTATGATTTTTCAAAGTTGAGTTGCTGGTCTGGAATTTTACCATATGAACAGTAACTCATGGTCATAAATTCTAGATTGTGCCATTTGACTTTATTGATCATATAAGTGGTTCTAGATGCTATTGTTTGGTCCCTAAGACGTACGAAAGTAAGGATGTTATATTAAGTGCAATGGCTGATGATTTAATGTGTGAATTTGAGACACACAGAACGGCATAAGCTTTGTGGATTGCCTTAAAGGATAAGTTTGGTGGAGTCTCCACGACTAAGCTTAAAAGGTTAACAATCAAATTCGATACCTAAAAGATAAAACCAAATAATCTTATGAGGCAACATCTACAAGAGATGTCCATAATGATTCGTGAACTGAAGGAGGCTGGACATAATCTATCTGACGAGCAGCAAGTGTAGGTGGTCATTAGGTCACTTCCTGCCAGTTGGGAGCACATGAAAGTTAATTTGACCCATAATGAAAATATCATCACTTTCAATGATGTAGCTAAGCATTTAGAGCCAGAGGATGAACATCTGGAGTCTTATAAGGCCACTGGACAAGCCTATTTGACCGAAGGTGCTAGTCCTTCCCAATCAAAGCCTGAATTCAAAAAGGGCAAGAAATTTCAGAAACATGGGAAGAAAGGCGGACCTCACCCAGGAAAGGCAAGCAACAATACAAGAAGAAGGGAAAGAAAGGAGGCAAGAAAAAGTTAGACCTAAAGAAGGTCAAATGCTTTGCTTGCCACAATATGGGATATTTCGCACATGACTGTTCTAAACAAACTGAGAGCAGAAAGGTAAAAGTAAATTATGTGAATTCACATGTCTCATTTTTTTTCTAGTACTATTTTTCTAACAGAACCTGTTTCCTTTTCTTGGATTATTGACTCAGGCTCCACAGACCACGTTAGTCGAGATCGAGGATCTTTCGTGGAGTACCATCGGTTGCCATTTCAAAGCAAGTGGCTTTTCATTGCCAATAATGCAAGGATCGAGGTTCGAGGCATTGGCACCTGCAAACTTGTTTTGCATGGTGGAAAGACCTTGATGCTGCATGATATGCTTCATGCTCCTGACATTCGACGAAATTTAATTTTTGTAATTTGCTTATTAAACTTTGGGTTTAATGGAAACTTTCATGGTAAAGTTGTAGACATTTATAGCAACTCAACATTTTATGGTTCAGCTTTTCGATTTCAAAAGTTCTTTATTTTGGATCTTGTTGGTGATTTTAATGTTCACGATTGCTTTGCTCTTACTTCAAATAATCCTGATATGAATATCTGGCATGCTAGACTAGGACATATTAATCAAAATAGAATGATTATACTGGCAAAAGAAGGCTTGTTGGACATGAATATGTCATTATGCGAAAGTTGTCTAGCAGGTAAGGATACTAGAAAACCATTCGGTAACGAGCCAAAAATCTGTTGTAATTAATTCATTTTGATATTTACAGTCTAATGAGTGTGAGGGCAAGACACGGAGCTTGGTATTTCATTACCTTTATTGATGATTTTTCATAATATAGTCATGTCTATTTGATTTCACATAAGTCTGAGGCACTAGAGTGCTTTAGACGATACATAAATAAAGTAGAGAATCAAATGGACAATAAAATCAAGGCATTACGCACTGATCGAGGTCGTGAATACCTTTCAGATCAATTCAAATAGCTCTGTGAAGAAAAAGGGATTATTAGGCAACTAACTATCCCTGACACACCTCAACAGAATGGGGTTACGGAAAGAAGAAATAGAACACTTCTAGACATGGTTAGGTCTATGATAGCTCAAGCAAACCTTCTAATTTCAGTTGCTTCCATACCCTACAAGTTATGCTTTATTGACGGCAACCTTCATACTTAACCGTGTGCCCTCAAAATCAGTTGCTTCCATACCCTACGAGTTATGGACTAAACGTCAGCCAAATCTAAGCATCCTTAGACCTTGGAGCTCGGCGACATATATCCATGATAATTCTCATAGACATGGGAAATTGGGTCCTAGAGGGAAGAAATATATTTTTATAAGGTACTCTGAACCCTCAAAAGGATATATATTCATAAGTGAAATTGAAGATGGAACAGTGACTGAAACAGAATCAAGAGATGTTGTATTAATTGAAACAGAGTTTCCTGATAGGGGAGATGTTGACCACACTGTATCTCTTTATGAGACTCAGGAACAGGACAGTGCCGAACAAATTGACAGACCAGAATCCTCTAGGTATGTCATTTGAGTGGGATCTAAGAACGGTCAACATAAAGACTGAGGCAAATGAGAAAAGATAAGCAAGTTGCTCCTACTAGAAGGAGTAATAGGGAAAGTGTTCCAAAGAGACGCTTTCAAATAGAAGGAGAAGCACTTTTAGTTACTCCAGAAGGGGATGATGAATCCTGCACTATTCATAAGGCCTTGACAGGTCCTGCCAAGGAGGAATGGAAGAAAGCAATGAAAGAGGAAATTGACTCAATGATGAAAAAACAAGTTTGGGAATTGGTTGATCTTCCAAAAGGGCATAAAGTCATTGGGAACAAGTAGGTTCTCAAAATCAAGAGAAAGGTAGATGGATCAATTGACAAATTTAAAGCTCGATTGGTTGCAAAGGGATATACACAACAGGAAGGTATAGATTATGAGGATACTTTTTCACCTGTTGTGCGCTTCAACTCTATAAGACTTATTCTGGCAATAGTAAATAATTTAATCTTGGAGTTACATCAGATAGATGTAAAAACCATATTCCTGAATGGTGATTTGGATGAAGAAATCTATATGGAAAAAAGTGTTTGAACGCAAGAAGTGTAAACTCAAAAGATCCATTTATGGATTAAAACAATCATCCAGACAGTGGTACTTGAGGTTTCACAAGGCAATAACCTCATATAACTCCAGATGATAGAGGAAGACCACTGCGTCTACATTAAGCTATTTGAGGGAAACTTTGTAATATTATCCTTATACGTAGATGATATACTATTAGCCAGAAATAGTCTTGACTCGGTGATAGCTATTAAATAATTACTTTCATTAAATTTTGAGATGAAAGACATGGGTGAAGAAGAATACATACTTGGAGTCAAGATTTGAAGGAATCGCTCCAAGAGAATCCTCACTCTTTCACAAGAGAATTATATCAAGAAGATACTTAAGGGATTCAATATGAGTAACTACAATCCTATGGATATCCCTGTAGCCACTGGAGTAGCCTTGAATTCTAACATGTGTCCCAAAACTAATTTAGACAAAAAGAAAATGGAAAGAGTTCCATATGCCAGTGTCGTTGATAGCCTTATGTATGCAATGATGTGTACTAGACCAAATATTTGTTATGCCGTGGGGCTGGTTAGCAGATTCTAGTCTAATCCCGGTGAGAAACACTAGAAAGCAGTGAAGAGGATCTTGAGATACTTAAAGGGCACAGCTGACTATGCGTTGTGTTATCAAGGAAGCGGTCTGCGCCTAGTCAGATATTCTGATACTGATGTAGTCGGTGATGAAGAAGAACGAAGATCTACTTCAGGATACACCTTCTTGCTTAACAATGACGCCATATGTTGGAGTAACAAGAAGTAGACGTGCATTGCTTTACACTCTATGGAAGTTGAGTTTGTGGCATACACTGCAGCAGCGCAAGATGAAACATCCTTCTTTATATCTCTCAGAGTACTCTTGCTATAACACTCTCAACTGGATTATATCTCTCTTGCCGAAAAACCTGGTAGAAAATAATTGTACTGATTCGGTAATTCCCCATGAGAACTACCATTCTATGTAAGTACCCAGGAAAGACTGGATGAACCGGCTAGGTCCACTCACTTCCAGCCTCCTTAGACAGCACCTACGTACACAGTACTTTGTCTAGTCTACCAGCACAACGACATTTTCTACTAAATATCTTTAAATCTTAACCTTAAATCTTGACCTTAACCTTAACCTTACATATACTCAATTGGAATTATCTTAGATCATTGGAATACCTCTTAACCTGAAAAACATGAATTTCCAAGAATTGGGCTTACAACACTGTTCACTGGGTAATTCCAGATTACAGCCTGAACTTTGGAAATTCATAACTAAATCTAGAAAATTCATATTGAGGTGATTTAAATTTCTAATGAAATATAGTTCATTTAAATTTGATATAAAAATATGAAAATGAGGTTTTCTTGTCCAGATCAAATCAGTTTATTCGTTGAAAATTTCTGTTCATTTGGTAAATCTGGAAGTTCCAGTTTCTTTGCCCCATTTTCAAAAATTCATTTCTCCTTGTATACTTATCCAATTGAGTCTATTTACCTATGGATTTAAATATCCATATGTGTACTTTAAGATATTAAAATTTCATGGAAAAACTCATTCATTTACTATATGAAATTAGCGCATGAACCTCACTGCCTCTGAGTAGTCATATTATCTCATTCCAGATTTTAAATCCCAATTTTGAAACATCATAACAATTCGAGTTCTTAACCAAATGAGGATTTATTGGTGTCCAATTAAATCTCTGTATCTTAGGTATGTTCATGCCAAATTTCACGTAAAACCAAATAGAATAAGTTGCTCAAACTATCGCTGGAAGTAGTCTGCCTCAGCTCGGATCCAGTGCATGCATACATTATACATACCCATACATCATTATCTAAGTTAAAGGCATGTTTTCAAGTCATATACCATTCATACATCCACCATTACCTCCTTCCTTGTGATGTTCCAGCACCTAGATCATGGTTATGGGGGGTGAGATTCGGGGGAATCTCAGTACCAAACAATGCATGTATTAATGTAAAGACTTGTGCTTGCTTGTGAAAGTGTTATCATAGTGTGATGAGCATGCTTCCATGTATCATATGAAATACAATTGGCCAAAGTAATCATGAAATAACAGAGCTTCAATCATCTACCATATACAAACAATTCAACCAAGCCATAGCACAATCAAGCATACATTACATACATACAAGTTTAGGGTAAGTTCACTACCTTGGATCTAAGCTTTCTTTCTTATGCTTGCACTTGCTTCCCAAGCTTTCAAATCATGAAGCTTTTTGGTCAATCATTCCCCAACAACTTCTTAGAGGTTTCAAGGTCCTAAATACATTCATATTCATTACATAATCCATTAGGACCATCAACTCAAACACTACTCAAGACTACCTCTCTTGAACATTCAACTTGCTTTAACTAACTTAACTTCCTTTAATTTTTACCAATTGGCTTAACCTTTGAATCAATTGATATCTTGACCTTACCCTACACAATTTCACCTTTTGAATCCATTTATGAACTCAAAATAACCAAATTCAAGCAACAATATAC
Source organism: Leucaena leucocephala (assembly GCA_037074615.1). NCBI lineage: Eukaryota > Viridiplantae > Streptophyta > Magnoliopsida > Fabales > Fabaceae > Leucaena > Leucaena leucocephala. The sequence continues at coordinate 14,569,610 of CM073555.1, read as the reverse complement.
TGTTCTGTACAGATTTGGAAAAGCATACATAATTCTTCCAAAAATTCTCATTTTGATTCCAATGCTTCCCGTACTTGTCCCTCCATTTTCCCCCCACACAAAATCTCATTTTAAGACCATTGGAAGCATCAAAATCATAAAATTCAAATCACTGTTCACGCGAGTGAACAGTACCGTGAGGAATTTTCAACATTATAACCTTTAATTCCAATGGTTTCCGAGGTTCTAAACCTTTCCAATCCTACACAAAATCATCATATAAACTCCATGGAAGCATTAAATCATTAAAATTCCATTTCCTTCTATCATGAACAGTGTATGAACAGTGCAACCGAAATGGTAAAGTCAAGAACATCAACTTACTTCACAACCAAGCATGTAACTAGCTTGTTTAAGCTTGTCTTAACTATCTATGACCTAAAACTCATATTCCTTTCACATATACATAGAAATTCCAGCAGCATTTCCCCAAGATTCAAGCCTCAAAACCAACTTAAACTCAAGAAGAAATCATGAGAACAAAGTCTAGAAGCAAAGTAGCAACTTACCTTACTAGCTTCTTCAAGATCCTTGCTTCTTCCTTGCTTGAGAAAATATTTTGCAAGAGGTTCCCTACACTTTCTCCTCCATGGTTTTGTCTTAGAATGAGGGGGTATTTATAGCAAAATCTTGGGAAAATTGAAGGTTAAGATTACCTTGGGAACTATTTGATCTAATGGTTAAAGGTTTAATCTTGGAATATCTTTTCTCTTCTCACTCATGACATCACACTGAAGGGAATTGGAAGACACGCAGCGGAAATTAACTTTAAAAATTTTTCCATTCCCAGCCAGGATCTACCGAATGTGTTTAAGTGAAGGAGAAAGAAGTGTTACCTTCAGTATTCGAGCTTTAGTCGCGACCTCCGTATCCACTAGTCGCGACTCTTCGCCTCTGGCATGCGAAAAAATGTAAAGTTACAGATTGTATGTAATATTTTTTTATTAATGATATTATGTCATTTATTATTACTAATATGTCTGAGTGAAAGTATAGTATGTCATACAGGTTGAAAAGGGTAGCTTTCTCACACGAGCAACCACCTTTTATGCTAGAGAAGCGTTCAAAGATGAGACATGTGTCCACCAGTAAAGCAGCAAGAGTGCTGATATGGTAGAGAAGAAACACAATAAATGTCGCATTGGCTTAAAAAGTGTAGTAAGTCAAGATGAGATCCATAAGTAATATAACATCCTTACTTTCATACGTCTTAGGGACCATTCGGTAGCATTTAGAACCACTTACATGATCCTTGAAGTCCATTAACTAAATCTGGAATTTTTACTCTTGGTGAGTTACTGTTCATATGGTATTCCAGATTCTAGAAAAATTAAAATTAAGTGGTTCAAAATTCTAATCGAAGCTAACATCTTGAAGTTTAGTGGAAAAATAAGTTTCTGACAAAATACTTAGCACATTGATACAGTTTATTCGTTAAATTTATTGTTCATTTGGTCAAAAATTCTGAAAACATATTCTGGTCCCCATCTTTGGAAAATTGGTTCTCTTTGTACAGACATCGAAACAAGGTGTTCTTGGTGTCAAAACGAAGCTTGACATGTTAACTAGATGTATGTAAAATTTCATGCTTTTATTCCATCATTTACTATTTTTCATTATATTATGAACATTACTATTCAGATTGGTCATACAACATCATTACATATAACAATTCTTCACATACATCATATAACATTTACATTGATCAATCCCTAACTCCTCTTCATGTTTCTTATTCCTCTTTCATAATTCATAAGCCTATTGGGATTGGGATTACATGGATAGGGTGAGATTTCTGCGGAAATCTCAGTAGAAACAATACTAAACAATGCATGTATTAATGTAATTGCTTGTGCTTGCTTGTGAAAGTGTTACCATAGTGTAATGAGCATGCTTCCATATATCATATGAAATACAATTGGACAAAGTAATTATAGAAACAAAGCTTCAATCATCTACACATATGCACACAATTTAACAAAGCTATAGCACAATCAAGCATAACATTCAATACATACAAGATTAGGGTAAGTTTACTACCTCATATACTTGGCTTTCTTTCACTTTAACTTTGCTCTTTCTTCTTACTTCTCCTTGGTGTGTGTCTGCCTCTTTGGAGTCCACAATCACACCCTAACATCACATAATCATCCATTCATTACAATCTAACTTCTCTTGAACATTAAGCTTACTTAACTACATTAACATCCTTTAATCTTTATCAATTGACTTGGCCTTTGAATCACTTGATGTCTTGACCTTACCCTACACAATTCCATCTTTTGAATCCATTTATGAGCTTAGAATCATGAAATTTCAGCTCCCATGCACTGTTCTGGACAGATTTACAAAACATACACAATTCTTCCAAAAATTCTCATTTTGATTTCAATGCTTCCCATACTTGTTTCTCTACTTTACCCCACACAAATTTTCATTTTAAAATCATTGGAAGCATCAAAATCATGAAATTCCAATCACTGTTCATTCTAGTGAACAGTAACAGAGAAGAATTCCAAGAATTACAACTTTCAATTCCAATGTTTCCAAGGTTCAAAACCTATCCAATCCTACACAAAAGCATCATATAAATTCAATGGAAGCATTAGATCATTGAAATTCCCTCTCCTTCTATCATGAACAGTGCAGACCAAATTGTTTCATCCATGGCAAAGTCAAGAATATCAACTTGATTCAACAACCAATCATCTAACTAGCTTGTTTAAGCTTTAATCTCACAACTCTAACTTTAATCTCTTCTTTCTCCTTTCATCTAAGGTTTTGGACAGCATATACACCTTAGAGAAAACTCAACTTTCTTCCATGAAAACCCTAAGTTCAAGCTCCCAAATCAAAGGAAAATAAGCTAGGATAGATTGCTTACCTTTAATCTCTAGCTTGCTTAAACTTTGGACCTTGGATTCTTCTTTGTCTTGGCTTGAGTTTCCATTTTGCCATAGTTTCCCCAAGGGAGAATGCTTCACGGTTTTGAGCAGAAAAATGGGGGTATTAATAGAAAAATTCCATGGAAAATGGATGGCCAAGATTGCTTTGGTTACTATTTGATCTAATGGCCAAGATTGCACCTTGAATCTTTTCTTGCCCACCAAACCAAGTTGAGATAAAATCACATGACAAAAATATTCTCTTTCCCTTGCCTTGGATGCCATGTGTGAGCTTTGTGGGTCCTACCATGTGCAAACCCCAATTCCTACTTTATTCCTTTTTCTTTTCTTTTCAAAAAACTATAAATTATTTATTATTAGACTTGGGCTCCAATACAACTTTTGGGACTTATTGGGCTTCTCTAGGATGAAATGTTGGGCCTCTTTTAGGTCCAATAGCTACTTGGCAAAAATCCCAATGCACTTCCCTTATACCGATATCCTTAAATTACCCTGATCTTGGAATAAATGTTAAACACCTCTTTTAATGGTTCTAACATTTTTAGAATTTCATTCTAATATAAAATGAATTCTCTGCAAATTTTTATAATTTTTTGACACCCAAAAGTCCTAATAAAAATTACATATATTTCTTTTAAACCCTTTATCGGTGTCCTTTTCCATCGTAAATTTCATAATTAATTCTACAGGACTCCTTTTTTACTTCTGTTAGTTTTATAAATTCTCATATTAATTATAAGAATTTACTTCCAAATTTTATCTGATATTAATCCATTTTGAAATGACCAAAATACCCTTGGTGCCCTTCCTTGCAGTATATTAACCCTAAGGGTATAATTGTCATTTCACACCTCTTTAGACCTTACCAGGACATATACTGACACTGAGTACTCATTCTTGCACTTTCTTTGGCATTTTGGCCTATCCAAAATGATCAAAATGCCCTCCTTTCATCTCTTGTACAATATTACAACACAGGGGCATTTTTATAATTTTGCATATTTTTTGTAAACTTCTGGACACTGGCCCCTTCTCCCAATGAACTGATATCATGGGCCTAACCTCACTTGGTGTCAATATGGGCCTCTGAGTAACTCCATCTGGGCTCATTCAGTCCCAGTTTGCTTACCGATTAATTTCCCAATCGTATATCGGGCGTGCACCAACTCCAATCAAAATTCACTAAAAAGTGAATAACTTTTTATACAGAACTCCTTTCAGGATTCTGTCAATTCCCTGACCTCTGGCTTCACATGACGCACATTCCTGTAACTTTTCACTCATATCTGAGGTCTAGGAGATCTGATACAAATTTCAGATAACTTTTAGACTATCAGATAAATTTCAGCTATCTGAAACTCTAATAAAATTTCTGTATTAAGCTAGATTAACTAGCATCATTTTCTCTATCACTGATAAAATTTGAAACTGAAATGCTTCCGGGTAGTTCTAAGCCACTTCCGGCTCAACTTTCTATAATTACCATTTTGCCCCTTGAACTTTTCTTAAATTATATTTAGGTCCTTAAACTTTTTGAAATTACACTTAATGGGCAAAAGTTTATGTCTACTTTACATTTTGCTCCATGAAACTTTTATACTTTTCAATTTAGTCCCTCTTCTTTAAACCTTCATCTAATCATTCTTTTCTTTTCCATTCATCATCATAATCCTTTCTAAGCCTCTTTCCTCTATCAGTATTATACAGATAGGAAAAAATTAGGATACAACAAGTAAGGATATGGATCAATCTATGGATACCCATATCTATGAAATCTGTAGCCAGATAACAAATTCTTCAAAATTGACGTCATATTATGTGAGTAGAATTGAAGAGTTTGGGTTTAAATACTATAAGTGTCTGGACTTAAGTCTGTACGGTGTGATTGATGGAATCAAAATGACATACACTCTTATAGGATAAGAGGAACACCGTAACATGTGATTTATACCACATGTGCTAAAGAACCGTAAATGGAAAGTAAGTGAATCAATCCCTGCTTCATTGTTGTGTGAGTTCCAGAAAGGTATCATCCTTTCATTAATGTCCTTTGACTTTGACAGTATTATAGAGGTATGTTTCAGCAATTGCTACTTTAGTATATGTCCTATGGTCAAAATTATATGTGAACCAAAGGTATTATGCTAGGAAAGCGGTTGATTCATATCAAAATGATATATGGGCGAAAGAAAGATTGCCAGAATATACACATCTATGCTAGTGTCTGTGATCGGTCCCTTGTGATATTATTTTATTAATTTCATAAGTGTGGATACTATACATAAGTAGAGGCTATCTGAGTTATATACTAACTCAAGAGGGATTAGATTAGCCATAAGAAAATTGTATATGGGTAAATCTAGGACATTCAAGGCACTATAACTTATTTTGTTCGAGCTGCACTAAAGGGTTGCTTTGTGCTGGTCTCTGTAAAAGAACTTTCTAGTACAAACGCCTAGAAGGAGACGTCATGCCTACGCGGTCACGGTAAAACACCTAGTATGAAAGAAAGAAGAGAATGAGTTTGGACCGATGATATCTAATCCACCAAATGTGAATGGGAGATGTTAGAAAGTGGGCTGATTCACCTTTGGTGGATTAGACCCAAACCCAATATGCATTAGGACTATTGTGAGAATAAGGGAGAGAGTAGGGTATATATGTGTAATATACCCCATATGAAAAGAGATAGCCACCAGATATGCAGGAGCGTGGGAAGTGGGGAAGTTACTTTTTTTTAATCCCATTTTCCCTCTTGTTTCATGCACACATATACGTGAGAATAGACAGAAGTAAACGCTCTCTCGAATATCAATTTGTAGTTGCTCTGCATATCTCCTTTGGTGTCCGACGCTCTACCTCTAATTTCTTCGGTGCATTTACTATGTAACGTGACTGTGAGCCTATCCAAAGTGTTCCAATTTCATGTGGTTTTCAGTGAGTCTAACAAGGATTCCAGGTACGCCCGAAAACTAACACCAACATAAAAGACATACATGTTCCACAAGGAACAATAATTGAAGCTCATGGATGGCATGTAACTGGCAAATTGGAGGAGGGGATAGGAGCCAACTAGATGGAATGTTGACTTTGATTCGAAAACCCCAGGTGTACTAACACTTGTTTGATCATAAGCCTTCAAGGTACCAAAAAATTCATAAACATTTAAGCAACCGAAGTGTGTAATATTCAATTTGTAATCATTGAATTGCAATCTAAAATGATACGCTCGATAAAGAAACACTAGAAAGAGACATATCAGGAAGCTAGATAGACACTACACAAAAAGTTCCTTGTAACTTATAGGCTAAGAAGCCATTGACACTTTTGACATCATTTTTACCTTCAAGACAAATTGATAATAAATTTGTTTCAATGCTTTAGTGATAATTGATTTTATTGTATTTTAAAAAGTTAATTTGCTAACCCCTATTAGTTTTACTTATCTTTTAATTAGAAGTTCGTAGTTTATTTCTTTTTATTGAGTCCCTATAGTTTCATTAATTATAAGTATTAGTTTCTATGCTCATAATTTGTTAATTATGGTTCATATGAATAACGTGTAAGCAACATATAAGTTGTAGAATAATACAAAATAAAAAAGATATTTTAAAAAAATAAAATAATAAAATAAAATTTATTTTTTATCAGTGTTATAAAAATTGATATACTTATAACTATCTCTTTATATTTATATATAATCTATAGTATAGTTGATTTTGATTTTATTTAGATTCATACAACAAGATTGATCTAGGTGTAAACCAGTGAGAGCCATGTATTAAAAAAATGTAAGGAGACAGTTATGAGCATAATAATTTTTATTATGTTGATAATAAATAAGTTTTATTTTATTATTTTATTTTTAAAACATATCTTTTTTATTGTGTATTTTGTTATAACTTATATGTCAGTTAGTTGGTATTCATGTTAACTATTATTAAAATATTATGAGCATGGAAATGAATACCTATAATTAAGGAAATTGTGTGTGGACCAAATAAAAAGAAAAAAAAAACTACAAGCTTCTAATTAAAAGTTAGGTAAAACTAATAAGGGTTAGCAAATTATTTGCCGTTTAGCTTCCGCAAGCATACGGGTCACAAGTAGTATAAAAATTGTTGTTACCACAGAGATTAAGGCAAAAGACAGTGTATTATTGTAATTATATTTTCAATTAGGTTGATGAATCAAATATTTGAGAAAATAGTATTGTAAATAGTGAATTAGTGTAAAACAAATTAAAGAGCTATTTAACTAGAACTAAATTAGAATTCTCACTTCAAGATAAAAGAGGCTTCTAGGGTCATCTATCTCCTTTTTACTTCATGAACCTTAACAAAATTATCTTCCAATCACAAGCAATGATAATATGTGTTTGTCAAAGGGTTCAAAACACTTAATTAAGCTTTCTCAAGTTAAAACTAAATGCTCTTTTCTATTAAAATGCCCAATCTCTTTATCCAATTAATGAAAATTAAGTTAAAGAACCAACCATTTTCTTAATAATGTAAGTTTAGAACAATATATCTATTTAAACCAAATAAAACCATGAATTCTCAAAGGAACTTCAAGTCAAACATGGTTTTAAACAAGTTCAATACTTAAACTAGCTTTCTCAAGTCTAACTCTAAGTTAACAAATTAACTCAATAGTGAACAAGCATCAAGAGACATTAAAAATAAATTAAAATCAACACATATATCAATTATTACTCATAAAAGGAGGTAAATACAAGGTTCAATCCATAAATATTTTCAAGATAACCCTAGAAATGAAAGGTTTAGCTACTCATAGTTCTAAAATAAACCAAACGAAACAACATAATCAAATTTAATACAGAACTAAGTAAGAAAATGAAAGGAGAAGCAGAAAAACCAAATATTATAGCTCCAAATCTCTTTCTTGCTCAAATCCCAAGCCTCCAAACCTTTAAAACTTCATTTTCAAGCTCAAATTCTCTCTCTCTCTCTCTCTCTCTCTCTTTTAACCTCTAGAAGTGTAGAATGGTGGCTTTGATCAGATTTCATCATTTAAAACCCTACCTTTTCGCATTAGTAGCTGAAACACAGAGTTCTCATTTTTGCATGTTCGCCACAGTTAAAGGTATAGAGAGGGTGGGAAGTTGCTGTTGTGAGTCCTCGCCACTGTTAACAGTACAAAGAGTACCATCCATCAGTTCTTTATGGTTGGTCGTGGCGAATATGATTTTGGCTGCGATGAAGAGTACAATGAAGCTATTTTCTTCCTATCTTGAGCTCTAACTCGCTTCATTTGCTTCAACTTTAATTCTTTGTTGTTCCCTTTTTTGAAACTATCTGGTTTCTCTTTACTTGAGGTGTTCTTCTATCTCTGAACTCCTAAATCAAAAGAAAATCCTTATGAGATTCAACTTAATCAAAATATTCACATTTTATCCAAAGAATTCATCTTTTTGAGTTTGCTAGGTAACATGCACATTTTTCTAAATAAGAATATACCATATGAATAATTCTATCCACAAATGCTTAAAAAGATGGAAAATGTGCAAAAATATAAGTTCCATAAGTTATCACAAATTAATTTTAAAAAAATAATAAAGTAGTCAATTATCACTAAAGAATTGAAAAGAATTTGTTATCTACTTTTCTAGAAGGTGAAAATTATGTCTAAGTGTTAGGGGCTTCTTAGCCTAATGCAACACTTTAAAAATGTAGCAAAGTGTTTAGTGGCTTATGGATGGTGAAAACAATATCGTATTTTGGAGTGGAGATGCAGTAGAGGGGATAGTGGAGAGAAGTCAAACTTGTTCGAATGAGGGGGTGCTGAAAAGAATATAATATTTTAATGTAAGAAAGAAATGTTTACTTTGTCATGAAAATAAAGAAAACATAAGATGTTCAAGAAGAAGATGAAAGAATAATAGAGATTAGAGAATTAGAGAGAAGAGAAAAAATAGAATATTTCTCATTCATATTTAAGGGTATTGTAACATCCTAAATTTTAATATACGGATTTAAATGAGTTAAGAGGATATATTTAAAATATAGTCTTTAAGAGTAGAAGATACTAATATGTGTGTGTGTGATAATAATAGAAATAAGAATAAGAATTAAAAAGGGTAAGAAAGAGGAAATAAAATAGAAATGGAGTCTTTAACTATAAATTTTACCATGTGGGGGCCTTAAGTGTAATTTACTCTCACCTATCACTTATGTATGCAGAAGAGAAAGAGAGAGAGCGTCAAATTCAAACCGCTTGGTCTTCTTTCTTCTATCCATCTGCCATTTTTTTTAGCCTAGGGTTCATCTTCGTAGATTTTTTGGTGAGTAAAATTATTTTTAGTATGTATATGTTTTGATGAGTCAAAAGACAAAAGAGAATGAAGTTAATTAAGGTTCTGAAAAATTAGTTTTTGAAGTAATGAAAATGATTTTAGAATTTTAAAAGAAGTTAATCGATTAGTTATTCGATTATTGAGCAGTAATCGATTAGTTAATCGATTAATGTCAATTAATTGATTGAATGTTAGATTAATTGAAAAGGTAGCTTGTTGTTTTGAAAAGAAAATCAATTAATTGATTAATGTCGATTGACTTACCTTCTGTATTTGAGCTGAAAAGTCAATTAATCTATTGGTTAATTGATTAATTAACTTTAATCGATTGGTTAATCAATTAATACATTGAAAATAGATTTTCTTTTGAATAAAGATATTGTTATTAATCCATTAGTTAATCGATTAATTTATGTTAATCTGTTAACTGTTTGAAAAAGCAGTGAAGTTTCAGTTTTATGAAAATCAAATACAAGCTAATTAATCGATTGGTTAATCGATTAATTTATATTAACAGATTAACTGTTCGATTAATATGTGTTAAAATAATTTCTTATTCATTTTTCTAAACACATTAATCGACTAGGTATTCGATTAACTTATCTTAATCGATTAATCCCAAAAACTTTTGAAATTTGAAGTATAGCTTTGTTTTATGAGATAATCTGTCAATGTTTCTTATTATACTTCATTCCAAATCTATCTAGAAACTTATTTATTCTAAATAACATCATATTTGTTCGAATCATTCAATCATTCTAATACTCTGCTTTCTGTTTTATTCATTAAACATAATTAATCGATTGTGTAATCAATTAATATAGAATCATATTTGAAAACAAGAAGAATCTCTATATAATTTCAAAATGGTCACAACTAAATTGATTTTATACTCGTGATCTTAAGTTGAGATATCAAACACTAATTCTTATGATTGAGCATACATTATTCCCATTCTTGTTGTGAACCATTGTATTCAAGTTTCAACTTATTTCATCAAATCCTCACTTCATGTATTTATATATTAACAATTTAATCTTGAAGTGTTTACAGGATTAACATCAAAGAGTTCAGAAGCTATTAAGATGAAAGCTAAATCAGAGAGTAAACCAGGAGCAAAAGTCAACGAACTTTCAACGACAAAAAGACAAAAGCCTCAATGGCTATAACGGCTAGTTCAACGGTCATATTTCTAACGGATAGAAAACTCAACTGATAGAAATCTCAACAGAAACAGTGCTCAACAGTTACAAAGATCAACTATAAAAAGAAGAGCATTCAAAGTAATGAGGTTGGCGACTTGCGATAACAAATAGAAGGGCAATGAAGGATTAATCATGCAAGAAATATTTCAACCCAAAAAGCATTTGTCTCTCTTTTCCTTCTGTATTATACTTTTGAGAGAAAGTTTACCCTGAGCTTCAATGTCTATATACTCACTCTTTTTGAGAGTTAGATTCACCCTTCATTTCTTCATCTATATGAGAACAAAACCTTGGAATCAGGGGATTCAAGGTTGGAAGTTGCTCGTATCAGTTTTAGGGGGAGTGTAACCATAGAGTGTGGTTTAACCTCAAGTTTGAGGTGGTTCTCAATTAGCCATTAAAATTGAGATTGTAAAGGCTACCAAGAGCCCATTTTTATCTTGGTGTTTATAGTGGATTGAAAATCTCAGTGGGAAGCTGAGGACTGGACATAGGTCAAGGAAAGACCGAACCAGGATAAATTATCCGTGCAAATTCTTCTATCTTAACTCCTTGATTTCCAATAGTTTGTTTTTAAGCAAAGTTTTTCAAATTCCATTGTTCTATTAAGAAAGCCTTCAAAGAGTCAAAAAAGATTTTTAAAAGTCTTCGTTCACCCAATTCACCCCCTCTTGGGTGATCTAACCTATTTACTTAGAACTAACATTTAGTATCAGAGTAGGTCACTTGTTTAAATGATCTAACGATCTCAAGTACAAAGATCATGGCTGGATCTGTTAGTGAAATGCTTCCTGAAAGTTTTGATTTTACCATTCCTCCAACTTTAGAGAATTCTGAGTTTTTATATTGGAAAGGTCGAATGACCATATTTCTAAAAATTCTCGATTTTGATTTGAGGAAAATCCTTTCAAATGAATTTGATCTTAAACCGAGAAAGGATTGGAATGATTGTGAAAAGAATTTTTTTTCACTAAATCTTAGAGCAATGAAAATTTTGTATAATACTATTTCCGAAAAAGATTACTTGAAAATAAAACATTGCACTAATGTTAGAGAAATTTTAAATACACTTGAAATTGGTTACTGCTCTGACATATGTGCTAAAAGTGTTGACAGTTCATCAAAACTTGAAATTGACAAAATCTCTACTGATGAACAAATGGAAGTAGAAAGTATTGAAGGATATATTCAAACTAACTTTTATGAATCTTTTAACAAAGAGCAGCAAGAGGAAGAAGAGTTAAGTGGGTACCAAAGTGTCATTCCAAAGGTTCAAATGTGCGTAATATCTAAAAGAAGAATGGACACGATACATGGAGAAATGGGTATCCAATAGTTCCTCATGCATCAGAAAAAGCTACATCATCTGAGAAAACTCAATGAGTTACCATTGCTGATATGTCAAAGTTATATAGAAGAAGCAATGGAGAAAAGCCTAAGGAGTATGTTTTGCCTCAAGAATACACTATCACAGAGTACCATTCAACGATCTTGAGGAGAATAGAAGAAGAAGAAGGATCTCTCAAGCTTTAAAGTTCAAATCAGTTGAAAGGATATTGCAAGCATTTGTCAGAAGCAATCAAAAGATGCAATGGGTATGTAAAGGCAATCCTTCTTCCATATGAGGAAAGAAAAGACTGCATCTCAAGAATATGACTACAAAGAGACAAAGCTACATCTTGAGAGAACAGACTTTTGATTTTGGTGGTGCTGATTTAACAAAAATGAAGAATTAGTAAGCAGCCCACAGAAACCAAGTATGCGCTGGAACAAGAGCAATAATGGTGAAATATATTCTTACCCTTGTGTTTATTGAATCAAGTTATAAGTGGGTAATAGATACTTGTTCCTGGTTAGATTCCATTAGCAATAATTTTGTCAAAGATTTTCCAAAACTTTTATTGCTAAATGGATTATTGAATATATTAATTGATTTACAAAAATGTATATTTATAGTTTCAAGAAAATTTTCAAACCTATACATCAAATTTTTAAAACTTTTTTTGTTGCATATAAATGTATTTGAAGATATTTGATTCTTAAATATGTTTAAGAAATCAATTCTTCATAGAATTATTTTATGAAAATAGTATCGAAAATATATACTTGATTATTTTCAAGATTATTTAAATAGAAAGAAAAAGTTTTATATATTTGGTCATATTTTACAAGATTATTTGTTTTTCTCATCAAACTTTATTCACTAAGATTTATATGTTTTGATGATGAGTTGGCTTTAAATGATTTCATATTTATTTTTTAAATTAATCTGTCTACGATTATACTAATCATTCTCCAAGAGAGAAAAAAAATTGGATTTATGACAGGAGAATATGGAGATACCTCAATCAACTACAATGGTGTATCAAGACTAAGATAGCAGAGGAAATGATCATTGCGAATACTAGATGCTGCTTAAAGAAGGAAAGGAAAATGAATCAACACATCAAGCTGCAAAACCTGAATAAGCTTTCTTCAACTCTTTCTTTATCTTGAAAAATATAATTATGATATCTATATGTTAATCTAGTGTTCATAATGCATGCATCTCCTTGCTTCAAAACATTTCTTGTGTGAATTTCTTTTCAAAAATTTCATGAGAAAAGTTAACATTTTATTTCTCAATGATTTCAATTTTAAAAGTTAATTGATTGATAATTTGAGTAAATGATGTTTGAAACTTTATTTAAAATAGTTTTACTTTGAGAATAATCGATTAAATATTCGATTAACGTCAATTAATCAAATAGCTCATCGATTAATCATAGTTGAGAATTCATTCAAAGTGTTTTGAGATGAAATTAATTGTTTAAGAGATCTATTAATGAGAATTAATCGAACATGTAATCGATTAATATATTAAAATTGTGTCTTTAGAAGATTAATCGATTGATTGACCGATTAATAGGTGTTAATCGAAAAGCTAATCGATTAATTAGTGTCAATTTGTGTTTATATGTCATTTTGTTAACAATTAATCGATTCACTATCCGATTAATTGGATTAATCAAACAGCTAATCGATTAATTCAATTAATGGGCATTAATCGATTAGTTAATGGATTAATATCGGGTTTTAACAGTTATCAGTCATGACTCTTTACTATTCAACATCAACCCTAATTGATTAGTCTCTAAATTCTCTTAACTCCAATATCCAAAGTCCCACAAATTTCTTTGGGGGAAAGATCGCACACCAACTTCTGATCAAAACCCAACCAAAAACACATCTAAATTCCTCTATTCCATAGATTAATCTGTCCAAAAACCTAGTATATGGCGTAAACCAAAACTACCAATGTGGATGGATCTGAGTAACATCCTTCCAAATCAGTCTCAAACACTCCTTAAGCATCCCAACAAAAGGAGAATATGAAGAAATTCCAGCCCAAGGTGGCCAAAGAAGGGCCAAAAGTTCTAAAGGGCAAAAAGAAGGCATTGGCGAGCAAGGCGCTGGCGGGGAAGGGGAAAGGTCAAGCCTTTGATCCATCTCCTCAGTCCAAAAGGAAGTCTAAGTCACAAAAGGTAGACTTCGACACTAATTCGGATCTAGATTTCAGTGAGAAGCTTGAAAGGTCGATTAAGTCTGCCATTACATCTCTAGGAAAGAGATAGAAGCCTACTGCCTCTTTAGACATGGTTAGTTTCAACTCAAAATTTATGGAAAAGAAATGTTGTCCAGTAGCATCTGTTGACATATCAGCCCTAAAGTTAGATCATAGGGTAAACCTGGACCTTATTAATCCTTTACATCTTATGAGAGCTAGCTGAGGATTCATGAGCCATCAGGTCTTGAGGTAGTTAGAAGATTTTATTGTAACATGGAGATGTCGACAATGTGGATGATAATGATGATGAGACTGTGATTGACAGTTACCTAACTACCAAGATCAGGGCAGAGAGATCAAACTAGACTTTAGTGTAATCAACCACATGATAGGATCCCCTCCCTCTGATGTAATGAGGCCTTTGGATCAGACTTAGGCATATCACATTCTTCTCTAGACAAACAAGCCTTATCCAGGATTACTCACTTTCACCCCGAGTCAGATGGGCGATCATTACCATATTATTCATGACATCTACTCCTAGTGCATGATTATCAAGTCCTCAAGCTTCAGCTACATGAATCAGCAGAATTACATCACTCTGGAAAGAATTATCAGTAGAGAAAAGCTCAATCTGGAGCTTTTATCTATAGCCAGATGAAGGACTTTTTCCTGAAGAGGACAAAGACTACTCTGATACATTTCCCACAGCTTGTCTCCTTTATCCTCAAGCATTACAATATTCATCATCTGAAGGGAAGGAAGAAGGAGGAGATCAATGCCTTCGGGATAACACAGCTGAACAAGATGAAGATAAAGCTGCCTTATGATGCCAAGAAAGGCAAGGCTCCCATAGATTCTCAGGCTAAGTAACCCTCTGCAATGTTTCTCTTCCCTAGGATGAAGGGCATTCCTCTACTGGACCACAAGTGTCTATAGTTCCATCCTTTCTAGGAGCATCTATTCAGAGGTACCTTCAGACAGAGTTTACAGAGTTAGTGAGCAGACTCACAGCTTCTAGGAAAGAAGTTGCCTTGGCTTAGGAAAGACGTAGCTATAGGATCTAGACTATACTTGAAGCTTATATATAGGATTTCCAAGCGTTTAAGGAAGAGGTCAGAGAGTGACACAAGGCTTTATCTGCATGACAGGCTAGTATTTATGAAGTGTTCGATGTCAAGAACCTTATATTAGCATATATCCATAGCATGGGACCTTCCTTCACTGAAGAAGAGCTTCAGGACCCCTTACCTTCTCAGCCTAGTCAGCCTTCTTCTACATCAGTACCTTCCTCTACTAGAGCCTCAGAGTTTACACCTACTCCCATACTTACCTTGGCTGTATCACTCCCTCCTATTAGCTCAGCATCAGCCTTACTACTACCACAGCTTCCTCTAGTCATTCATTATTCCCTTGCCCTGACCTTTTTGGATGATGTCAAAAAGGGGGAGAGAAGAACTGAAGAGAAGAAGGAATCCTCCTCCACGGAGTCACTTGAATGATGACTGATGATTATTTTTATATGTGCTTATGCGTATTTTGGTTTTCATCCATTTTAAAACTTTTAAAGTAGTAATGATAATATTATCCAAGGACTATTCATTGTCTCCTATCTTATCTTGTTTTATTCTGAGTAATGAAATTGAATATAAAAAGTTTTTCAACTTAACTTCACTTTTACAAGTTTTACCATCATCAAAAAGGGGGAGAATGTTAGTATGTATATGTTTTTATGATGTCAAAAGAGAAAAGAGAATGAAGTTAATTAAGGTTGTGAAAAATTGGTTTTTGAAGTAATGAAAAAGATTTTGGAATTTTAAAAGAAGTTAATCGATTAGTTATTTGATTATTGAGCATCAATTGATTGAATGTTAGATTAATTGAAAAGGTAACTTGTTGTTTTGAAAAGAAAATCAATTAATCTTTTAATTGAAGATAATTGATCGATTGGTTAATCGATTAATGTCGATTGGCTTGCTTTCTATATTTGAGCTAAAAAGTCAATTAATCGATTGGCTAATCGATTAATACATTGAAAATATATTATCTTTTAGATAAAGATATTGCTATTAATCATTAGTTAACTGATTAATTTATATTAATCTGTTAACTATTCGATTAATCAGTGAAGTTTCACTTTTGTGAAAATCAAATACAAGCTAATTAATCGATTGGTTAATCGATTAATTTACATTAACAGATTAACTGTTTGATTAATATGTGTTGAAATAATTTCTTATTTATTTTTCTAAATACATTAATCGACTAGGTATTCGATTAACTTATCTTAATCGATTAATCCCAAAAACTTTTAAAATTTGAAGTATAGCTCTATTTTACGTTACAAATTCATTTCAAATTTTAAATGATTGTTTCATGAGATAATCTATCAATGTTTCTTTTTATACTTCATTCGAAATCTATCTAGAAACTTATTTATTCAATATAACATAATATTTGTTAGAATCATTAATTCAATCATTCTAATGCTCTGGTTTCTATTTCATTCATCAAATATAATTAAACGATTGTGTAATCGATTAATATAGAATAATCTTTGAAAACAAGCAGAATCTCTATATAATTTCAAAATGGTCACAACTAAATTGATTTTATACTCGTGATCATAAGTTGAGATATCAAACACTGATTAATATGATTGAGCAGACATTTTTCCCAATCTTGCTATGAACCATTGTATTCAAGTTTCAACTTATTTCATCAAATCCTCACTTTATGTTTTTATATACTAAGGATTTAATCTTGAAGTGTTTATAGGATTAACATCAAAGAGTTCAGAATCCGTTAAGATGAAAGCTAAATCAGAGAGTAAACCAGGAGCAAAAGCCAACGAACTTTCAACAACAAAAAGACAAAAGCCTCAACGGCTATAACGGCTAGTTTAACAGTCATATTTCTAACGAATATAAAACTCAACTGACAGAAACCTCAATAGAAAAAGTGCTCAACAGTTACAAAGATCAACTATAAAAAGAAGAGCATTCAAAGTAATGAGGTTGGCGACTTGCGACAACAAATAGAAGAGCAATGAAGGATTAATCATGCAAGAAATATTTCAAGCCAAAAAGCATTTGTCTCTCAGTTCCTTCTGTATTATAATTTTGAGAGAAATTTTACCTTGAGCTTCAATGTCTATATACTCACTCTTTTTTAGAGTTAGATTCACCCTTCATTTCTTCATCTATATGAGAACAAAACCTTAGAATTAGGGGATTCAAGGTTGGAAGTTGCTCGTATCAGTTTTAGGGGGAGTGTAACCACAGAGTGTGGTTTAACCTCAAGTTTGAGGTGGTTCTCAATTAGCCGTTAAAATTAAAATTGTAAAGGCTACCAAGAGCACATTGTAATCTTGGTGTTTATAGTGGATTGAAAATCTCAGTGGGAAGCTGAGAACTGGACGTAGGTCAAGGAAAGACCGAACCAGGATAAATTGTCCGTGCAAATTCTTCTTCCTTAACTCCTTGATTTCCAGTAGTTTGTTTTGAAGCAAAGTTTTTCAAATTCCTTTGTTCTATTTAGAAAGACTTCAAAGAGTCAAAAAAGATTTTTAAAAGTTGTCATTCATCCAATTCATCCACCTCTTGGGTGATCCAGCTTATCTACCTAGAACTACCAATTATCTCTAATCAATTCACTCTTTTTATGAAAATTATTCTACTCAAAATGGTGGTTATTTTGTGGGGATTAGAGAAAATTTTTGGATTTAGGTCAGGAATAATTATTAAGCTTCAACAATAGGTGACCACATGATTATAGAGCTAATTTAGTAGTTAAATTTTGTTAGTTTAGATTTTTCCGTCAGCTGATTTAAGATTTTGAAATTAGGATTTTATTTAAAAAGTTTATTATTTGTGCTATATATGATACTTGGTGTCACATACTTACTTTTATACATCTTAGGGACCATTCAGTAGCACTTAGAACCACTTTCAGGGTCATTGAAGTCTAAACTCTTAATCTGGAATTTTAATCTTATCGGGGTACTGTTCACTGTGGCAAATTCCAGATGAGTGACCTGACTTTAAAAAATCATAACTAATTCTAGAAAAATCAAAATGAAGTGGTTCAAATTACTACATTAAGATAACTTAATTATATTTCAGGTAAAAATCATTGGTTGACCATTCCTTGACAAATTCAACATGGGTCAACATTTCAACCTTACTGTTCATCCAATGACTTTCTCCTGAATCCAGCATTCTGGTCCCAACTTTAACAATTTATATCTTTTCGTGTATACATCCAAATGAGGTATTCTATATATAAAATTAAATATTAGTATGTATACTATTTACCATAAAAATATCATACATTTATTCAACCATTTACTATTTTTAATGATTTACCAAACATCATTTGGTCTCCACGGATTACTGTTCACAGAGTCATTTTTCAGCAACCAATCTTACATATTAATGCATACATACATCACATATCAGTTAAACATGCCAGATAGCAATCATTATTAAATAATCAACTATTATACAGCAGTGCATGATTAACTCCCTCATGTTCCTATTACATTTCTTATTGTCTAAAATCCGGCAGCATAACTGCTATGTTCCTTCTGTAGAAAGTAACCGATCTTGTACCGTTTCGGTAATTCCCGTAGGAGCTACCATTGTACGTAAGTACCCAGGAAAGACTGGATGAACCTGCTAGGTCCACTCACTTCCAGCCTCCTTAGACAGCACCTGAAACATCCTCTCTTAGACTCCTCAGAGTACACTTACGGAAGCGATATTAGCTTGATAATATCTTGACTTAAGCCCAGAAATTTAAAATTTTACTCTTAAGTTCCTTATTCTGAACCTTTACTTTGAAAACTAATTTATCTCGTTCTACACATCCAAATGAGGCTTATTACTATCCACAGAATGCCCCAGATGTGTACCACTGGCTCACCAAATTTCGTGGCCAAACTCCTTCGTTTACTAGGTCAAACTGAGGCCAGAACACTGCTACCTCAGGACCTGCGAATTTCTCCCTTTATTCCCCATTCACAAATTGAACATGCCAAACAATATTTATTATTGAATAATAAAATGTCATACAACAAGGAATACACCAAATTATCATATTTCTATTACATCTTTTCCTGCCTAAAATTCGACAGCACAACCGCTACATTCCTTCTGTAGAAAGTAACCGATCTTGTACCGATTCGGTAATTCCCGTAGGAGCTACCATTCTACGTAAGTACCCAGGAAAGATTGGATGAACCGGCTAGGTCCACTCACTTCCAACCTCCTTAGACAGCACCTACGTACACAGTACGTATCAGTTCCTTTCTTTGTTCCTTCTTCGTTGCCAGAATTTCGGCAGCCTAACGGCGTCTCTCAAAATTCTTAGAATTCAGTTCAACATAATCTCCCTGTAATGGGTTAGACATGGGGAATGAGATTCGGGGGAATCTCAGTAGTAATAATCATAACAATATATGTAATGCAGAGTGACGGTGCTTGCTTGTGATTGTGTACAGATAAGTATGCTGCGTGCTTCCATATTCAATAACATATGATCATAGCATTGTAATAGAGCTTCAAGCATAACATATAAGACAACAATCCAACCAAACAATAGCACAACAAATCACAAAGACATTACATAAGAGCTAGGATTAGTTACTACCTCAAAAGCAGAGCTCCAAAACTTCTATACTGCTTCCAACTCCACCAGAACTTCCTTTCTTTCTTTCTTTCTCCTTCTCTCTCTTCTTTATCTCTCTTTTCTTGCCAAAAACGTGGGATGCATAAAATGGGAGGGGAAGGGGGGTATTTATAGCTTTAATGGATGGCATTCTTGTAATTTTGAAGCCATCTGAACATGTGGTCCTGGTTTTTCCTGGATTTTCCTATTTTTCTTTATTCCTTTTTACTGCATCATGCATGACATCATCCAGGACACCTCACCGGGACACCTCATCGCCACATTCTTCACATGTCACAATTCCTGGACACCTCATCAGCTGACTCAGCAGTTCAGTCAAATCCAGTACCGGTCCAGAGTCTTGCACCGTAATACGTGTCCTCAACTTTTCTTCTGCCTCTAAGATGACGCCATGTGGCATCTGGAAGGGACCTTTTACGCCTTCCAATGCTATCCAGATAAGTCCCAGACTTTATCTGATCACCTCCTCGGTTATCGGGCCGACCGAGTAACTTTACTTTATTGAAACAGCATTAAAATAGTATTTTAATGCCACTTTTTCTCACATAACACTGGGCCTACGTTTTTGGGCTCTGGGTATGTTATCTTGGATCCTGATCAAGCTCAAGTACTCTGATGGCTCGATTCCCAAGAAACATCCCTCGGCAAATTACCAAAATACCCCTGGGTGCCCTTTCTTGTACTATTTTAACCCTAAGGGTAAAATCGTCATTTCACACCCTTCTGTACTCTGTCAGGGCATATACTGACTCTAAGTAACTTTATCTATATGTGCCCTGGCTTCTGGGCCTGTCCAGAATGACCAAAATGTCCTTCATTCATCTGTTACCCTTTTGTACAACACAGGGGCATTTTCGTAATTTCACACTTTTTCCGGGGTTCTGCCGGACACTGGCCCACCTATCAGTCCAAGGGTCTTACTGGGCCTTTGTTGGTGCCATTATTGGGCCTTTCAGGGTCCATTACCTTCATGGCATGCATTACGAGGAATCTTCCCCCGTTGTTTATTGAATATTTAATCTATTTTTCACCATTTATACACATATCCGGACACCGGCTCCTTCTGTCCGATACACTGGCCTGCGGTGTTCAGGCATCCCTATGAGTCATATCAGTCATCTGACCGAGGTTATCCGAACTCATTCAGTCCCTTTTTAAATACCGATAAATCTCCCTATCGGATACCCGGAGGCCTCACACTCCCGTCTGGATTTTCTAATTTGCGAATAACTTTTTCTACAGGCCTCCTATCGGTATTCTGTCAGTTTCCTGACATCCGCCCCATAAGGACGTATCATCCTGTATTTTCTCACCTAGATCTGAAATCTAGGATATCCGGTATGAATTTTTATAACTTTTGGACGATCAGTCCATTTCTGGCTATCTGGAGTCTTCAAAAATTCCTGTATTAAGCCAAATTACCGAGCGTCCCTTGCTCTCTCTACCGGTGAAATCTGGGACTGAAATGCTGTCAGACAGTTCAAACCACTTCCGGCCTGACTTTCTTTAATTACACTTTAGCCCCAAGGAACTTTTCTTCTTTTCATTTAAATCCCTTTTTATTTGGCTAAAATTACACTTAAGGACCCCACCTTTTTGTCCTTAAACTTTCCATAATTCTTTCATACTCATAGAGACCTCGTATGCACATTTCACAGTTCAGTGAAATGATCAGCATAATTTTCTCTATTTTCTGGCAAAATATGGTACTCATCGGCTACCAGCCTGATCTTTCCCATAATTATGATTTGGCCCCTACATTCTCTTTCTGGCATCTATTCTCATCTTCTTATCCTTCATCTTAAGTTCTAGAAATTCTCTTTCAATAACTCATCCCCTAAACTCTTCGGGAGTCATCGTTAATTGAAAGGCTCGATAACCCGCCCATATCAGGTTATCTTACACAGGAGCCAGCCCATATCAAGCTACCTGCAGAATTCCTAGGCTTAAGACTTAGGATATTCCTCACATTCCTCATTTTGAACCTAGGTGAACTAGACCCAAAAATTGGGATGTTACAGCACCTACGTACACAGTACGTATCAGTTCCTTTCTTTGTTCCTGCTTCGTTGCCAGAATTTCGGCAGCATAACGACGTCTCTTAAAATTTCCAGATTTTATTTTGACAGAACCTCCCCTGTAATGTTATATATGGGAATGAGATTCAAAAGAATCTCAGTAGCAACAATCATAACAATTTATGTAATGCAGTGTGACGGTACTTGCTTATGATTGTGTACCGATAAGTATGCTGCATGCTTCAATATTCCATAACATATGATCATAGCATTGTAATAGAGCTTCAAGCATAACATATAAGATAACAATCCAACCAAACAATAGCACAATAATTCACAAAGACATTACATAAAAGCTAGGATTAGTTACTACCTCAAAAGCAGAACTTCAGAACTTCTCTACTGCTTCCAACTCCACCAGAACTTCCTTTCTTCTTTCTTTCTCTCACTTTCTCTCTCAAGAACTTCCTTATCTCTCTAAACCTTGCTTGGGCCGTGCTGAATGAAGAGCTAGGGGGTATTTATAGTTTTGGTCAATGGCATTCTTGTAATTTTGAAGCCCTTTGATCCTGTGGTCCTGGTTTTTCCGGAATTTCCTATTTTTCTTTATTCCTTTTACTGCATCATGCATGACATCACTCAATGCCAGCTCATGGGACACCTCACCACCCACATTCTTCACATGGCGAAAATGGAGAGGGGAGAAACCTTCTGGAAGCTCTCCGGTCTAATCCGGTACCGGCCCGGTTTGTCGCCTCGAAAACTGGACCGTTTTCTGAATCTAATTTTTCTGAAAACTCATATTATGTCTTCTGGCCTTGAACTTAGTATCTAGATCCTTTATATCATTAACATTTTAATACTGGGTCTAAACTCAATTATAGATCCCCTACGAAATGACCAAAATGCCCTTGGTGCCCTTTCTTGTCCTATTTTAACCCTAAGGCAAAATCATCATTTCACACCTTTCTGTACCTGGTCAAAGCATATACTGACTCTAGTCAACCTTATTTAGATATGTCTTAGCCTCTGGGCCTGTCTAGAATGACCATAATGCCCTCCATTCTTCTGCTAACCTTTAGTACAACACAGGGGCATTTTCATAATTTCGCACTTCTCCGGGGTTCTGCTGGACACTGGCCCACCTATCAGTCCAGGAGTCTTATTGGGCCTTTGTTGGCGCCATTTTTGAGCCTTTCTGGGTCCATTACCTTTATGACACGTATTTTGAGAAATCTTCCTCTAGCACAGTTCATTGAATATTTTATTATTTTATGCACTGTTTACACACATATCCGGACACTGGCTCCTTCTGTCAAATACACTGCCCTACTATGTCTGGGCAGCCATTTGGGTCACAACGGGCATCTGACTGTTGTTACCTGACCTCATTCAGTCTTAGTTTAAATACCGATAAATCTCCCTATCGGATCCCTGGAGGCCTCACACTCCCGTCTGGATTTTCTAATTTGTGAATAACTTTTTCTACAAACCTCCTATCGGTATTCTGTCAGTTTCCTGACATCCATCCCATAAGGACGTATCATCCTATAATTTCTTACTTATATCTGAATTCTAGGGTATCCGGTATGAATTTTTATAACTTTTGGACGATCGATCCATTTTTGGCTATCTGGAGTCTTCAAAAATTCCGGTATTAGGCTGGCTTACCCAGCGTCACCTGCCGTATCTTCTAGTAAAATCTGGGACTAAAATGCTGTCGGGCGGTCCAAACCACTTCTGGCCTATTTTTCTTTAATTACACTTTAGCCCCAGGGAACTTTTTCTTCTTTATAATTAAGTCCCTTTATTTGGCTGAAATTACACTTTAAGACCCCACATTTTTGTCTACCTTTCTTTCCTAACCTTAAACTTTCCATAATTACATTTAAGTCCCTTCATTTCCTTTCTCTTGCAATTTAATCATTTTCTTTACATAAAGGACCACATCTTTTTCCTGAAACAGAACTCATATATTCCGTTTAATCTGTACCTAGGAATCAGTACAGAAAATTAAGGATATTACACTTGGACCAATTGAATTTGAATTAAATGATTAATTTGGGATTGCTGGAAGTATTATTAAATTTTTAATGGTTTAGTTTTCTTAGATTTTGAGATTGATGAATTTTTTAGTTAGGGTTTGAAGAAAGTTTAAGATTTTTTATGATTTATTGTAATGTAATGTTAGCAAATGAATTTATATAATTGGGTTATGTTAATATGAATTAAAATTGATATTTAACTAGTTTAGAATGTTGATTTGGATTAAAATTCAAATTTAGGTATTTTGATGTAGAACCCTAAATTGGAAATTTGGGGCTTTTCATAAATTGATGTAATTGGGTTCACTTGAGGATTCCTAAGAGTTATTTTAGCTAGTTGGGTATGGAACTTAATGTTGGATGGGACAATTGGAAGTAGAGATGAGAATTGAGTTATCATAGAGGTTTTGAGTCCCCAATTTTTACTGAAAACCACTTAATTAGTTTGTAACTGATATGTAGTGATTGTATGGATTCTTAAGCATGGAAATAGAATATGGAATTTGAATTTGACTAGTTGTTGAGTTCTTAAGCATGATGGGAATTGGTGAGTGAAACATCCTCCCTTAGACTCCTCAGAGTACACTTGCGGAAGCAACATTAGCTTGATTATATCTTAACTTAAGCCCAGAAATTCAAAATTTACTCTTAAGTTCCTTATTTTGGACCTTTAATTTGAAAATTAATTAATCTCATTCTATACATCCAAACAAGGCTTATTACCTATCCACGTAACGCCCCAGATGTGTACGACTGGCCTGCCAAATTTCGTAGCCAAACTCCTCCGTTTACTAGGTCAAACTGAGGTCAGAACACTGCTGCCTCAGGACCTGCGAATTTCCCTTCTAATTTCTCATACACAAGTTGAACATGCCAAACAATATTTATTATTTAATAACAAAATGTCATACATAATCTTGCTATCTCTATTACATCTCTTTCTGCCTAAACTCCGGCAGCATAACCGCTACGCTTCATCTGTACAAAGAACTGAACTGTACTGATTCGGTAATCCCCTCATGAGAACTACCATTCTACATAGTACCCAGGAAAGACTAGATGAACCGGCTAGGTCCACTCACTTCTAGCCTCCTTAGACAGCACTACGTACACAGCACTTATCAAATACTGATGTTCAGTCTTTACTTCGGCAGCATAACGGCATCTCTTAGGATTCTCAAAATCCACTTCAGCATAACCTCTCTGTAATGGGTTATATATGGGGGATGAGATTCGGGGGAATCTCAGTAGCAACAATCATAACAATATATGTAATGCAGTATGATAGTGCTTGCTTGTGATTGTGTACAGATAAGTATGCTGCGTGCTTCCATACTCAATAACATATGATCATAGCATTGCAGTAGAGCTTCAAGCATAACATATAAGACAACAATCCAACCAAACAATAGCACAACAAATCACAAAGCCATTACATAAAAGCTAGGATTAGTTACTACCTCAAAGGCTTAGCAGAGCTCTACTATCTCTATTCTGCTTCCAGCTCCGCCAGAACTTCCTTTCTTTCTTTCTTCCTCTCACTTTCTCTCTCTAGCACCTCCTCCTCTCTCTAAAAGGCTCAAAACCGTGGGATGCATGAAATGGGAGGGGGAGGGGGTATTTATAGTTTCCTTCAATGGCATTCTTGTAATTTTGAAGCCATATGAACTTGTGGTCCTGGTTTTTCCTGGAATTTCCTATTTTCTTTTATTCCTTTTTACTGCATCATCCAGGACACCTCAGTGGACACCTCAGCGGACACCTCAGCAGCACATTTCTCACATGTCTAAAACCCGGGACACCTCATCAGCTGACTCAGCCTGCTGACTCACCGGTCCAGAGTCTTGCACCGTAATACGTGTCCTTAACTTTTCTTCTTCCTCTATGATGACGCCATGTGGCATCTGGAAGGGACCTTTCACGCCTTCCAATGCTATCCAGATAAGTCCCAGGCTTATCTGATCACCTCCTCGGTTTTCGTGCCAACCGAGTAACTTTACTTTACTGAAAAGTCACTAAATCATTATTTTAATGCCACTTTTCCCTATGAATCACTGGGCCTGCGTTTTTGGGCCTGGGAATATCCTCTTGGGTCTCTGATCCAGCCCAAGTACTCTGATGGCACGATTCCCAAGAAGCACCCCTTGGCAAATTACCAAAATGCCCTTAGTCTCTCTTTCTTTACTTTATTAGGTCTAGGAGCATTATTGTCTTTTCCCATCTTACCAGAGTATTCTTTGACCCTGGTCAACTATCCAGATAACTTCCCTGGACTGTCTAACCTTAGGCAAATGACCAAAATACCCTTTACTCATTCTTCAGCTGTTCTATAACATAGGGGCATTTTCGTCATTTCGCACCTTTTTCCCGGACACCGGCCCCTTTTACCACTGGACTGATCTAATGGGCCTGGGCCTTCGCTGGGGTCACTAAAGGCCTTAGAAACACTACACGGCTCCCTGGCCACAGTCCGATCATCCCTATCAGGACTGCTTTTCCTTTACCGATTATAACTGTAAATTCCCATCTTCCGGAATTTTTACAGAAAAATCGGGACCTCAAATCAAAATTCCGTGCCTCCTCATTCAACCCGGAATCCGTTTCTCTATCTCCCGGTATTTTCAGATATTTTATCCGGACCGGGCTGTTTTGGCCTGAAAAAGCGCTCACGCGTACACTTTTCCAAAATGACCATTTTACCCCTGGTCACATTTCTAATTCTTTCATACACATAGAGACCTCATATGCACACTTCACAGTTCAGTGAAATGATCAGCATAATTTTCTCTATTTTCTGGCAAAATATGGTACTCATCGGCTACCAGCCCGATCTTTCCCATAATTATGATTTTGCCCCTACATTCTCTTTCTGGCATCTATTCTCATCTTCTTATCCTTCATCTTAAGTTCTAGAAATTCTCTTTCAATAACTCATCCCCTAAACTCTTCGGGAGTCATCGTTAATTGAAAAGCTCGACAACCCGCCCATATCAGGTTATCTTACACAGGAGCCAGCCCATATCAAGCTTCCTGCATAATTCCTAGGCTTAAGACTTAGGATATTCCTCACATTCCTCATTTTGAACCTAGGCGAACTGTCCCGATTCTGTAGGTTAAAGACTTAACTCATCTTTACATCCTGAAGGACTTAGCTCATCCCTCGGATCCTACAAAATACAGGTAAGTGATCCGCCCATATCAGATTACTACCCTGGGACTACGGTTTTAGCAGCCTGCCCATATCAGACTACTTCCCAGTTCTCCTAGACCAAAAATCGGGATGTTACAGTGAGTGAATTGTGTCTATTATATAATGTGATGAGGCCTCTATTAATGTAAGATGGTTGGCTCCCCTACATCCCCTAAAGTGAGGGATAGGCCCTTGTGGCTTCGTTACATCCCCTAAAGTGATAGATAGGTCTACATGGCTTCTATACATCTCCCATAGTGAGGGATAGACCTCCTTGGCTCTTAAATTCCCCCATAGTGAGGTTATGTGGTCTTTTGGATTCCATTTGCATTATAATATGACATTGAGATTTGAAGAGTAACTTGATACTTATAATAGTCTTTATTTAAATGTATCACTTGACACCTCACAAACACTTATTAGAATGTATGATGAGTATAAATTGTTGGTTATTAAGGCTTTTGTCTCACCTTGTGGTTATAAATATTTTTTAGGTGAAAATTCTAGGGTTGCTTTATCAGGGAAGGCTCTGGAGGCCTAAGCTTGCTGTAGCTTTTGTATAGTCTCCATTTCCTATTTATGTGATGTATTTGATATATATTGGCACCTAGGGCCTTGTGGCATACTCTATCTTAATTAGATATTTGTTTACTTAACCTATACTTTTGTTGACTGGTTTGTTAATGTCATACCTTAGTTTTAGACTATTTTAGGGTTCATTTATGTCATTTGGAACCATTATGGAAGGCCTAAGATTAAAGAAACCAAATCTAGAATTTTATTCTTCTCATATTACTATTCATTTGGTAATTCTAGAATTTGTGTTCAACTTTAAAAATTCATAATTAATTCTAGAAATATTGAAATTGAGTTCCAAGTTCTACTGAAATCTATTTCATATTCTTTAATGAAAAAAAAATATGAAACTAGAATTACTTCTACTCAATTCATACAGTTTATTTATTAAACTTTACTATTTATTTGGTCAATTCTAGAACTTCCAGATGTCTAACCCTAAATTTGAAAACTCACCATAAATTGTACACAGCTCCAATTTAAGTGTTCTATATATACATTTAAAACTCATTATATGTACTTTAAGCATGACAAGTTTCATGTTCAAATTTCAACATTAACTTAGTCAGAATATATCATCAAAGTGACTGCCTTATATAAGCCTTAAATATTGTCATAAATATATACATACATCATTATATTTCAAAATGTCATGACATAATAAATTAATTCTCCCTTATGGTGCTCTTGCCCCTTGCTTGATCAGCTCCTAAATAATTTTTCAATTGGAGGAGAGAGATTTCAAAGAAATCCCAATAGCAAGTTACATCAACAATAATATCAACACACATGATCATTATGTAACTAAGTATTATGCCACAATTAGGGAACTACTTCTATATCATGCCAACTTACTTATGCATCAAATCAAGACATCACAATGCAAGAGTAGTATCATATCATCATTTTTAGTTCCATAAAAAATCATGGCAAACACACATATAGCAATCAAGACATGTTAACATTAAGGTTAAGTAAACTTATTACATTGATCCACTAACACTTTAATTCTTGTCCTTGAGCTTAGTCCTTTTGTCCACATATGTCAAACCCTATTTCATTATGACAAAAGGGAGCATATCCATCAATAAGCATCCCATTAATTATGGTTTAAACATAAACCTATTAAACCTTTAATATTTAACTTGATTTTTAGGGTTTTGTTTCTACTAACTTAAAAAGTATTCTCTTAAGTCATTCCTACATAATTTTTCATTTAGAATCCAAATATGAGCTTGGATTCATAAAAATCAAATTCCTTCCTTGTGTACTTCCCTAGGCCGAGAGGTATGCTTTGAAAAACCTATATTTCCAATTTTGATTCCAATTCTTCCAAAGCTTGTTTCTTAGGTTCATCCTACACCATTTTTTATTTTAAACACATTGGAAGAATCAAAATAAATTCCTAGGATAGCTCTACCTTAGTGTCCTAGAGGTATGGATAATTTCCAATTCAAGGGAATTAAATAATTCTCATGTAATATTACTTAAACTAACTACTAATCCATGTCTTTAACCTTGGTTTAACATCAAAATCATATCTCCCTAGGCCATAAACATTTTGGCCAGCTTGCATCCATAGGAATATCTCAATTTTCCAACTACGTAAACTATGATTTAACTAGCTAAAATATCAACTAGGAGGTTGGAAACATAAACTAACCTTTTATCCAAGCTAATTACCCAAGACAGCTAGCTTCTCCTTGTCTTGAAAGGTTGAGAAATCAATTTGCAAGAGATTCCCTATGCTTGCCAAAATTACTATAGTGAGAGGGGGAAGGGCAGTATTTATAGACCTTGGGAAATCTATTTAGCCTCCAAGTTCCACCAATTTACAAAGCTTATGTGTTAAAATTCCATGGCTTCTTGCAACTTTTTTCAACCAAAAATAATCCTAAATTAAATTAATTTTTCAAGTTAAAATCCTCACCATCCTTGGCTAGACAAGTGGCACCATACTTGATCCAATGAAATGGCTAGATTATATCAGTGCACTTTATACCGGAATAAATACCTATTTTAGAATTCCAATATCCTAAGAACTGTAATGAATTTTTATCTACCCCATAATAAATTCCTTGCATTTTTTTCATCAAATTGAGCCTCTCATTACTACCATCATAATTTTATTGATGGTAAAATAAAAAGAAACCAATTTAATTCCTATTATCTGACCTTATTTAGGAATTAATTTCTAGAGCTTCTGAGTTAATAAAAGACTTATGTCTACTAAATTATCTCATATTAGGGTGTTTAGGGTTTTGTTTCTACTAACTTAAAAATTATTCTCTTAGGTCATTCCTATATACTTTTTCACTTAGAATCCAAATATGAGCTTGGATTCATGAAAATCAAATTCCTTCCTTATGTACTACCCTAGGCCAAGAGGTATGCTTTGAAAAACGTAGATTTTCAATTTTGATTCCAATTCTTCTAAAGCTTGTTTCTTATGTTCATCTTACACCATTTTTCATTTTAAACACATTGGAAAAATCAAAATCAACAAAATCAATTTCTAGGACAGCTCTCCCTTAGTGACCGAGAGGTATGGATAATTTCCAATTCAAGGGAATTAAATAATTCTTATGTAATATTACTTAAACTAACTATTAATCCATGTCTTTAACTGAGTTTAATATCAAAATCATATATCCCTAAGTCTTAAACATTTTGGCCAGCATGCTTCCATAGGAATATCTCAATTTTCCAACTATCTAAACCATGATTTAACTAGCTAAAACATCAACTAGGAGGTTGGAAATATAAACTAACCTATTATCCAAGCTAATTACCCAAGATAGCTAGCTTCTCCTAGTCTTTAAAGCTTGAGAATTCAATTTGCAAGAGGTTCCCTATGCTTACCAAAATTGCTATAGTGAGAGTGGGAGGGGGTATTTATAAACCATGGGAAATCTATTTAGCCTCCAAGTTCCACCAATTTACAAAAATTCCTTGGCTTCTTGCAACTTTTTCCTACCAAAAATAATCCTAAATTAAATTAATTTTTTAAGTCAAAATCCTCACCATCCTTGGCTAGATAAGTTGAAACATCATTATTTTCGTACGTCTGAGGGACCAAATGGTAGTATTTATAACCACTTTCAAGGTCATTGAAGTCCAATTTCTCAATCTGGAGTTTTACTCTTATCGAGTACTGTTCACTGTGTAAATTCCAGATGAGTGACCTGACTTCGAAAAATCATAACTAATTCTAGAAAAATCAGAATGCAGTGGTTCAAATTGATACATGAAGCTAACTCAATACTCTTTCAAGTAAAAATAACTCATTGACCATTCCTTCTGCAAGTCAATGTCAGTCAAAGTTACAACTTTACTGTTTATCCAGCGTTTTTCTCCTGAATCCAACATTTTGGTCCCAACTTTGATAATTTATATCTCCATGTGTAGACATCCAAATGAGGCATTCTATATATCAAATCGAAGCTTGGTATGTCTACTATTTATAATAAAAATATCATACATTTATTTAATCATTTACTATTTTTAATTATAGATCAAACATCACTATATCACCAAGAGTTACTGTTCATGGTGGCAAATTCCAGCAATCAACTTTACATACATATGCATACATCAATCACATATCAATCAAACATGCCAAACAATACTTATCATTAAATAATAAATCTTTATACAATAGGGCATGAACAAAATCCTCGTACCTCTATTACAACTTTCCTGCCTGAAATCCGACAGTATAACTACTATACTTCATCTGTAAAAATAACTGATCTTGTACTGATTCAGTAATTTTTGTGAGAACTACCATTCTACGTAAGTACCCAGGAAAGACTGGATGAACCAACTAGGTCCACTCACTTCCAGACTCCTTAGACAGTACCTACGTACACAGTATGTATCATCTCCTTATGTTCAGTCTGAAATTCGGCAGCATAACGGCGTCTTACAGCATTCTCAAAATTCTCTTCGACATAACCTCTCTGTAATGGGTTATAAATAGGGGATGAGATTCGGGGGAATCTCAGTAGCAAACGGTACTAAATAATGTATGCATTGATGATATTTGTGCTTGCTTGTGATTGTGTCAACATAATGTAATGTGCATGCTTCCATGTGATATATGAAATACAATTGGCCAAGGCAATCATAGCACATAGCTTCAACAATTACATATTAATAACAATCAATCAAGTCATAACACAATCAATCATGCATACAAGTTTAGAGTAAGTTTACTACCTGGCTAGTTTAGCAGAACTCTTGCTTCTCT
Organism: Leucaena leucocephala; assembly: GCA_037074615.1. Lineage (NCBI taxonomy): Eukaryota > Viridiplantae > Streptophyta > Magnoliopsida > Fabales > Fabaceae > Leucaena > Leucaena leucocephala. The sequence goes on along the minus strand of CM073555.1, from coordinate 14,537,825 downwards.
ATATTGCTTCCAGCTCCGCCAGAACTTCCTTCCTTCTTTCTTTCTTCCACTTTCTTTCTCTAGAACTCACTTCTCTCTCTAAAGGAGCTCTTGGATATGAAGAATGAAATGGCAAGGGGGTATTTATAGCAAAATCTTGGGAAAATTGAAGTCCAAGATCACCTTGGGAACTATTTGATCTGATGGTTAAAGGTTTGATCTTGAAATGTCTTTTCTCCTTTCACTCATGACATCACCACCATCATATCATCACATGGGACACCTAAGCTCCTTTTTGGTGCCACTTTGAAGTCCTTGTGGGTCCTACCATGTGAAAACCCTAATTTTTACTTTATTCTCTTTCCTTTCTTTTCAAAAATCCATAAATTATTCATTATTGGACTTGGGCTCCAAGATAACTTTTGGGGCTTATTGGGCTGGCCTAAGACAAAATGTTGGGCCTCTTTTAGGTCTAATAGCTAATTAGCTCAAATCCCAATGTACTTTCCTTATACCGATATCCTTAAATTACCCTGATCTTAGAATAAATGCTAAACACCTCTTTTAATTGTTATAATATTTTTATAAATTCATTCTAATATAAAATGAATTCTCTACAAAGTTTCATAATTTTCTAAGACCCAGAAGTCCTAATAAAAATTACATACATTTCCTTTAACCCTTTATCGGTGCCTTTTTTCACCGTAAATTCCATAATTAATTCTACAGGACTCCTTTTTGACTTCTGTCAACTCCATAAATTCTCTTATTAATTATAATAATTTACTATCAAATTTTATCTGATATCCATCCATTGTGAAATGACCAAAATGCCCTCGATTATTTTTCTAATTCTTTCATACTCATAGAGATCTCATATGCATATTTCACAGTTCAGTGAAATGATCAGCATAATTTTCTCTATTTTCTGGCATCTTTACTTATCTTCTTATCCTTCATCTTAAGTTCTTGAAATTCTTTTCCAACAACTCATCCCCTGAACTCTTTGGGAGTCATCATTAATTGAAAGGCTCGACAACCTGCCCATAGCATGTTATCTTACTCAGGAGCCAGCCTATATCTAGCTACCTGTAGAATTCCTAGGCTTAAGACTTAGGATATTCCTTACATTCCTCTTTTTGAACCTAGGTGAACTGTCCCTATTTTGTAGGTCAAAGACTTAACTCATCTTTAAATCCTGAGGAACTTAGCTCATCCCTCGGATTCCTACCAAATATAGGTAAGTGATCCGCCCATATCAGATTACTACCCTGGGACTACAGGTTTAGTAGCCTGCCCATATTAGACTACCTCCCAGTTTTCCTAGATCCAAAAATCAGGATGTTACATAAGTGGCACCATACTTGATCCAATGAAATGGCTAGATTATATCAATGCACTTTATACCAGAATAAATTCCTGTTTTAGAAGTCCAATGTCCTAAGCATTGTAATTAATTTTTATCTATCCCATAATAAATTCCTCACATTTTTTCATCCAATTGAACCTCTCTTTACTACCATCATAATTTTATTAATGGTGAAATAAAAAGAAACCAATTGAATTCCTATTATCTGACCTTACTTAGGAATTAATTTCTAGTGCTTCTGAGTTAATAAAATACTTATGTCTACTAAATTATATCATATTAATTCTAGGGAAACCCCATAAATTTTCTTGGAATTTATCTACCCCTATAGGTATTTATTTGAAAATTCTCCAAATAAAATCCCTAATTAGCTCAACTTGCATTTAAATTCCTCTAAAATTTAACTAGGGTAATTTTGGGAATAAAATCAATTGTAAAATGTCCTATAATTCCCAAATCATATTATCCCTATTTTTCCTTAATTTTTTGAGGTCTCTTGATAGCTCAAATAATTAAATTTGACTAAATAGTTTATATTTAGTTAAATATCTAAAAATTCCTTAAAAATTATTCTAGCGGTATTTTCATCATTTATCACCTCAAATGGCCCTTAATATTTCATTTCCTACTTTTTAGAATTTTTGTAGAGTTTTCATACATTTTTCCAAAATTACCTATGTTAGCCTGAAACTTTCTGGAAGTTATATATATGTCTCAGCTTTGACTCAATCTCATAATTGTGTCTACAATGTTAATACTATTCTTATAGCCTTAAAAATATGGGATGTGACAGTTGATCGAGTGCTGGTGGTAAGCTGGAGGCCTTTAGGTTGTTGCATGTGACTTTGTGGATCCACATCTAAACTATTTGCTATAATATGAGTATTATTCAATATCTTAGTTGTGAAGTAGATTTATATATTGTTAATCCTAAGTTTGTCACTCAGAGGCCTATTTGAGATAATTGTGTTGATTATTATGATATTACTACGTTAATCAAAGTGTGCTTCTAATAACCATGTTAGTGGGCTAAGCCCTTTTCTAACATAGTTTTGCATGTGAAAGTTATGCGAGATTCTTTCATCCATGTTATTTCCTTTGAATGGTGGTTAAATCCTTTTATAACATGGATATGTTTGATGAGTGATAAATGTTTTAAATATCCATGATAGACTCTTTATGTCATTGGTTTGATCTTTTTCTATCATGGATAAGCTTTTGAAATTAAGTTGAATCCTTTTCTAACCATGATAGTCTTGTTTATTGTAAACAAAGTCTCTTTCTATTATGGTTAGCCTTTATTGATAATTTGAACTATTTTAACTAAGATAACATTTTCAAGGAGTTGAATTGTCTTTTTTATTATGGTTAACTCTTTTGAAATTATGTTGCTTGTTTTAACCATGGTAGCTTTCAATTGATTAACTAAACTCTCCTTTATACTATGGTTAGGTTTCAAATGGTTAGAGAAACTCTTTTATACTATGGTAGCTTTCGATTAACTATTCCTCTTTTGTATCATAGTAGTTAGTTAAGTGGTTTTCAAATGGTTAATTATTGTTATTAGAAGAAGAGTTTTACAACTTGGTATCAATTTCAAGGTTATTTTTCCTAGATTGTGACGTTGCAATACCTTGCATATTAATGGTAATATGCATTATTCACACATCCCTTCCCTATCACTATTTATTTCTTGTGTTTGATTCCTATGATAGGTTGCATCCTTAAGTTAGGATAGTATGGTATAACTATGATCATTATAGAGTAACCCTGGTAGTAGTAAGCCTCCACATAACAATGATGTACTACTAAGATAAGTGAAAGATATGGTGATTACTGTAGTGGATGAACGACTAAGGAAGTTTGAGGAAGATCTGATGGGGAAGCAAGGGCTGGGCAACCAGAATAATTTGGAGAATGGCTATGAGAAAGTAGGCTACAAAAGGAAGATGGAGAGGTCAGTAATGAGGGTAAGACATCAAGGGGAGTCATTTACTCTCTACTTCTAAATCACATCACAAAAGTTTAGAACTAAGTCTATTGCCATATCTCTTTCAAATTTAAGGGAGGTTTGGAGCATACTGACTCAAAGAAATGGATTGCTTAGTAGTTCCTTTTATCTCTCTGCTTAAGATACAAGTGGCTATTACCTTTTTGGAAGAGCAAGCAAAGCATTAGTGGGAGAATGTAAGGCATGTTGGCATTTCCTAGATTGAATGGGAAACATTCAAGCAGATATTTTATGATCATTTCTTTAAGATGGAATTACATTTGGAGAAACAATTCTAGTTTTATACATTAAAGCAAGGCGATATTAATGAAGATGAGTTCATTACTAGGTTCATTAACCTATTGAAGTATGTCCCAAAACAAGAGGATAATCATAACATGTGGTTGGTACTACAACTGAGGGATCATGCCAAGCTAGAATTGAAGCAACAGTTGGCTTGATAAAAGTCAAGTATTTTGAGGATATGTGCATTAAGATACAAATTGTGGCTAGGGGGCTCGAGAGGTAATTGGATCAAAGAGGGTTAAGGCCTAATCTAGAGTAGCCTATTATTCGATACCCACTAGAGGAGTAGGAAAGATGAATTAGTTCACTGCTGGGACAGAATTCAGGGACAAAATCAAAGATCAAATAGAATTCAGGGACAAAATTAGAGATCAAATGTTCAGAGGTGTTTTATATAAAGGTGACAGAACCAAGGTATATATTGGTGAAGATCAGAATTCCTGCCAAGATTCTTCTATGTTTACCCTAAGTGTTAGAAGTCCATGTCTGAGATATGGGAAGAGGTATGAGGGCCAATGTTGGAAATGCTACCGGTGCCACAAATCGGGGAACATTGCTCAAAATTGTCTAAAGGCCTAATAGATGCCTCCTAGTGGCTATTCCACTGTTCTCAGTAGTTGTATGCCATGACTCATAAGGAGACCACAACATCTCCAATTGTAATCTAAGGTAACATTCTACTTTAGGGACATGATATTTCTACTTTATTTGATTCTGGAGCCACACATTCTTTCATATATATTAATTGTGCACAAAAGCTAAAATTTCATGTTATTGAGTTGATGCACATGATTCAAACCACAAAGAGGAATTAGACAAGGTGATCCTATTTTCCCATATATCTTTGTGCTTTGTATGAAACATTTATCTCAAGCTATAAGTATGAAAGTGAGCAACAAAGCCTAGCAACCTATTTGAATATGTAGAAGGGACCCTCCCTTGTCCCATTTATTCTTTGTAGATGATTTGATTCTTTTCAACTCTACCAAGTCATCATAAGTCAAACTTGTTCAAGGAATTTTAAATGACTTTTGTGACTCATTAGGGTAGAGGGTTAGCAAAGCCAAAACAAGGATATTTTTTCTAAAAATGTCATATCTACTGAAGCTAGACTCATTTGTACCACCTTAGGATTCCAGAAGACTGACAACCTAGGGTAGTACCTGGGGGTTCCATTTCTACATAGTATAATTACTAAGGAAACTTACAGATATATTGAAGATAAGATTTAAAAGAGACTTACGGGGTGGAAGGAAAAGTCACTCTCCCTTGTAAGGTGAATTACTCTAGCACAATCTATTTTGTCTACTATACCACTCTATGTGATGCAATCAACAAGAATGCCTTAGTCCACCTTAGCTAAAATTCAAAGCTTAATATGAAACTTTGTTTGAGGGACAACAGAGCACCACAAAGGTATCCATCTCATAAAGTAGAGCAACATGTGCTAACCAAAAAAGTGTGGTGTAAGTGGTCTTAAGGATATCTAGAGCCAAAACTCATCCCTCCTTATAAAGCTTGCATACTCTGTCATAGCCCAACCCGACTTATTTTGGGTTCAGATTGTTCATGCTAAATATGGGTGGAGTGTAGCTAGCATCCAGGAAATTAAGATAAACAATGCATTACATTTTTGCAAAAGTCAAGGTGCTATATGGGAAGAGACACTTCTCGGCAATGGATTAGTAGGGACAATCAATAAGTCAAATTCTAAACTGATCATTGGGTAGGAGAGCTAGAACCTTTATGCAACCTAGCCTTTACACCATTACAGAGAAAGCTCTCTCTCAAACGGTGAAGCAATTTGTAACAACAGATGACAATTGGAAGTGGCATGAATTCAACAATCTAATTCCCTCTAATATATTGTCCCAAATTGATAGCATTTCGCCTCTTAGGAATGCCACTTTCTCTGATAGCTATAACAATCATATTAATGGTAAAGACATTTCTTTACAAACTTAGCTCACCATATAATTATGCATGATTACTGGAATAAGGAAAGCAAGCATTGGTCACTTGCTTGGCAATGGTGAGGACCTTAAAGAGTTAGAACTTTTGCTTGGTTGGCTTTGAACAATAAACTTCTCACAAATAATGAAAAAGTTAGGAAATGCATGTCACATAGTAATGTTTGTGAAATATGTAGAAGAGGCAAGGAAGATATCAATCGCGTGCTCTAAAATGTTCTTACTTTTACCTCTCAGAATATGAGTTCAAAAATAATTAATGCGGGAAAATTTTACTTATACTCAAAAATTAAAACTTTGCAAATTAGTCCTCTGGTGCTACTCACTGTGTGTTTTCTCGATTGTCAGTTTAACTTTGAAAAATCATAATTAATTCTATAAAAATCGTACGAAGGTGATTCAAGTCTCTATTTAAATCTATTTCAATTATATTTAAGGGGAAAATATAAAACTAGAGTTAATAATTTCCAATTAATTCAGTTTATTCATTAAATTTTACTGTTCATTTGATCAATTCTAGATTTCCAGTTTCTATGCCTCAACTTTAGAAATTCATATATCCTAATGTAAACATCCAATTGAGTCATAATACCCATAATTTTAAAGCTTGGGATGTGTACTATATGCTCACCAAATTTTGTTGTTAGATTCTACCGTTAACATTGCCAAACTAGGGCTAGAACTTTACTGCTCCATAATCTATGAATTTGTCTTACTAACTCCTTTCTTTAATTCTCTTTAAATATTCCAGGATGTTTGAACCATTATCTTGACTTCTTATACATTCTTATGCTCATGTGAACATGCCATAATTATTCTATAGATTTTCATTACATTCTTTGGCACATTACATAACATTTTCATAATTGGAGAATCTAACATTACAACACCATACAAGTGATTCTCTACTTTTCTTCTTCTATTCATTGGTTCTTCTTCATGCATACATCTTCCACAATGCTTGACCTATATTGGTTGGTTAAGTGAGGGGTGAGATTCGGGAGAATCTCAGTAGCAAACATAACTACTAATGCATGCAAGATAAATGCTTTGTGAATGGCATGCTTGCTTACCATAAATTATGCTAACATAATGACATATGTGCATGCTCAATGTTTCATGCATTATATATATAGCAGTTGTATTCATAGAAACATAGCTTCAGCTATTCATACATGTTTCACATAATCAAGCAAAGCAGTCAACATGTCAACATACACAAGCATAAGTATCAAGCACACAAGTTAGGTAAGTTCACTATCTTATACCAAAAGCTTTTCCTTTGTTCTTGAACTTGCTCCCTAAGCTTCCCAACTAATGAATGGCTCATCCAACCTCATCAATTCATCCTCTTGGATGTCTCAAGATCCTAAACACAGCCACATTGATCATACAACTCATTAGAACCAAGAACTCAAACTATAGCTAAGAATTGCTTTCTTTACTTAACATTTTTCTCTTGATTTTAATATTTGTGTTCTAGCTTTCTAAAAATCATTCTCATAACCCAATCCTACACAATTTTGCATGAGGTACCTTTCTTAGTGCCAAAATTTTACTTTTGATTCCAATGCTTCCAACTTCAATTTCTCAACTTGGTTCCATGTAATTTTCCATTCTAAATCTATTGTAAACCTTAGAATCAACAAAATCACATCCTAAGCACAATAATATAGCAAGGTTGTGGCACTCTTTTAGCCAACCAAGTCATGAAATTCAATCAATTACAAGCTATATATAACTACTTAAATCCTACTCTTTTCTATCCTTTACACATATTTCTAACATCATACTTGTCTTTATCTAAAATTCTAGATTCAAACTAGTAGAAACATCACAAGAATTCAAGCTTCTAAATCCATTAAAACTCCTACCCAAATTCAAGAATACAAACTATCACAAGATCAAGAGCTAGAGATGTCATTTTACCTTGATTGAAGCTTGATCCTTGCTCTTGCGTTTTTCCTCATCCACGAATCCTTCTCTTTCTCTTCCTCTCTAAATTTTTCCTGAGTTTCCCCTCTTATTTCTCACTTGGCCTTGCATCTTGAAGGAGGAGAGGGGTATTTATAATACTCCACTTACTAAAATACTCTCCAAGTTGTATGAATTTGCAAGATCAAATGCATGGTCTAGATTGCACCACATATCCTTCTTGCATCATCTTCTCCTCTTACATGATCTTCATGGCATCATCCTTCAGTTTCCTTGCATCACCAAGCTATGTAGCGCCATCTTGAAGAAAGAAGATCACATCTTGGCCCTTGATTTCTAAACATTTTCTTATTTTACTTAGCTCACATTTGTTTGAATTACTTCATGATCTTCTAGAGCTTAGAAAATTCTTCCTTTAATTATAGGAAAATTTCATAAATTTTCTTGGACCATAACTCTTCCTTTAGCTATTTCTTTTTTAATTTCCCGTAAAATGCCTCTTACTAGCATCCTGAGCTTCAAGTATTCTTGCAACTCACACTGCTAAATTTTTTGGGAATGAGACTAATTTTATAAGCATCCTTAGTCTCTTAAATATTTATTCCCCATTTTTACGTACGTTTTCCAACCTCCTCATGGCTCAAATAATTATAGACAGATAAATGCCTCAAACTAAGCCATTATACTGAAAATTCCATTAAAGTTACTTTAGGAGTATTTTTGTCATTTATGTTTATAAAATGGCCTCTATGCCTCATTTTCCATTTTTTGGAAATTTTCTGAATTTTATGGACATTTTCGTGCTTTTTATCCATAATTGCCCCTTTTATCCATCATCGCTTTGAGGCATTTACCTCACCCTTAGGCCTATATCTATTCTATTTTCTCTTTCTGAGCCTTTGAGACTCTTCTGGAGTCCCTAACTTTATTTACATATTACCCCCAGGAACTTTCTCTATATGCACCTTAGTCCCTAAACTTTCTCTATTTACAGTTTAGTCCCTTAGAACGCTCTATAAGTTTTTAGGACTTCTGCTCAAAGAGAGCTAGTAGCCTACTTATTTTAGACTACTTTCTAGGATTTTAGGCCTAAACATTAAGATGTGACATGCTCAGACAATGTTCACTGGTTACTAATTGTTGGAATCTACTTGTTCAATATCACCAGCAACATCTATTATACCATCACCCTTTTAATGACTAGTTTTTTGTGAATCTTCGTTCCAGTAAGAATGACCTGACCTTGTGCATCACTTTTGGATTCATTTTTTGGAAACTATGGGAGGCAAGAAATAGCAACTTATTCTATCAAGAGGCAACCCCTGCTTATCGCCTAGTCGACGAAGTCGTCGTGTTGTGCAAACATACTATCAATGAACAAGATTTTCACAAAAGAGTGAGATGACTCTATTTATGTTGTATTCCTTTCAACAGATGACTCTGCACATATCTAGTTCACTAATAATATTATCTTTTCACTCAAAAAAAGAGGAAAACATAAAATATTTAACAAGATAATAAAAGAATAATAGAGATGAGTAAAGAATTAGAGAGAAGAGAAATAAGAGGGAATATTTCTCATTCATATTCAAGGGTACATGATACAACCCTCTATTTATAGGCATAATTTTACAACTTGAATCTTATCAAAATCTACTGATTTAGTAAAGATGATAAATTTTATTCTGTTTGAAATTTTTTGTCGCATCATAGTGGTACTAAGGTTTTTGTGACTTTTACATTATAACAACTAGTCAATAGTCACACAAATAGAACTTTGTACTTCTAGAAAGAAGAAAAAAAGAGAAAAAAATAAAGAAAAAAGATATATATATGTTATTATTATCATTGAAGATTTCAAACAATTCTAAAAGTATGATTAATTAATTTAATCAAGGGAAAAAGACAAGAAAAGCCCATTTCAATTCCAGAAAGATAAATTAGGCATCTTAATATTGAAAAAGATAGATTGGGCAGGAGGCCCAATCTATCATTTATAAATTTCTGTATAAAGACCAAATTAACCTTTAGTAAAAGAAGAAGATACTACAGCAACAATGCAGGATCACTAGACAAAAGGTACTATTGGCGTGAATGGGAGACGAAGCTTGCGAGAGATGACTTTGACTGAGCTGAAACTGGAAAGGAGGAAGTATAAGTAAATATTTGATACAATTTTTTTTGTTTTACTTCTCTGGTAATCATATACCTTGGGAGAAAGAGTTTTATAAATATTGTAGCTTCTACTCGTTCAAGAAAGAAGTAGGAGAACTTGTAAAAATTTTCAGGCAATACTTGAAGGCATGGAGAAGTCGTGTATTTATAGGGCAAGTATAGATATAGTTAGGGTGAATGAGTATGTGTTTGTGCTGTAGTCCATTGGTTCTGACGTAGGTGAAGCGATTCACTCTTTGTCGATGGAAACTGAGCGAGGAGACGCCGAGTCAGCTCTCCGAGTCGACTGGGCCGAGTTGACCCATGAGTGCCTCATCAATATATTCTCCCGCCTCTCCTTCGACGACTGGTGGCGAGGAGCCATATTCGTCTGCAAGTCCTGGCTTCGCACCTTCAAGGACCCCTCCTTGCACTCTGTCTTCAACCTCGAGACCCACTTCGATTCCCCAGTTGAGTTGGTCCGCTAGTGGACCCCCGAGTTCGAGAGAAAGATCGATTCCATGCTTCGATCAGTTACCAGTTGGAGCGCCCGTTCTCTCAAGGAGATTCGCCTTAGACATTGCACTGATCGGTAGCTCGCTTTTGTCGGGGAAAGGTAAAATCCTGATTGCAAATTTCAACGTCTGTTCGTTTCATCTGGGTTTCGAAAGTTGAAATCGAAGAAGCAAAATTGGCTAAATCGTAAAATCTAGATTGGTTTTCTTCTGCCTACTTGAATTTGGTTTCTAATTTTTTTTGCTTTGTATTATTCTGAGTGATATCCAAGTTTTAAATGTTGAAATAATAAGAGTATGCCCTGATTTTTCTTATAAATTTCCTTTGAAAGGTGAGTTGAAAGAAACGGTATTGATTATGTAATTGGGTATGCTGCGATCGGATTTTTGGGAACCTAAATACTTGATATGAGAGGACATGCTGAAATAAATAAACTGAGTGTGCAATTTGAATTTTGAAGATTGAACGCATCGTTTATGATATGCCTTCATTTGTAAAGCATTGGTGGTTAATTTATTGGAGCTTTAGCAGTAATTTTATGTGACAGTTTTGCTTAATATATTTGAGTTCTCAGCATTATTTTATCTGTAGCATTAGAGCTCACTTTATTATGTTTGCTTTTGTTCCTTGTTCTATGTGTCATACAATTATAATTTAGATGTCCAAATCTTGAGGTCTTAGCGATCAGAAGCTGCGCTCATGTTACTGATGATTCAATCTCCAGACTAGCTTTCAGTTGTCCAAAGCTCAGGGGAACTTGATATCATCTACTGCTATGAAATATCCCATGTGTCATTGCTGTTTATTGGGAAAAATTGCCCAAACCTTAAGGTTTTGAAGCGAAACTTCATGAATTAGATTGATCCTTATCAACATGTGGGAGTTATTCCTGATGAATATCTAAATGCTTGTCCACAAGATGGGGATTCGAGGCTGCAGCTATTGCAAAGTCTATGCCACTTCTAAAGTGCCTTGAGATTAAGTTTTCCAAATTATCAACTAAAGGCTTCAATTCATTATGTCAGGGGTGTAAGAAGCTCAAGTTTTTGGATTTGACTGGGTGTACTAACTTAGCTGGCTGAGACATTGCAAGTGCAACTTCCAATTTGGCGTGTTTGGAAGAGATGAAATGCTCAAATTTGTACATCCCCAGGTCTTCTTACCATGCTGAGAGGTATGGCCATTGGAGATTGTATGATAAGAGATTCCATACAGATGTTTTCCGATTCTGAGAATGGTTCAGAAGATTTATTCAATAAGTAAAAATTAAGCCCTATATCTATTTGCTGGTATGTGAAATGCTTCATAAGAATTTATGCAGCCAACCTTCTTCTTGTGGGTTTGAATTTCAGCGCCTACATCTAATGTCTTTTATGCTTGTTATCAAAATAATGACCCTTGTCCACGTAATTTCTATTGTATGCATTTTTTTAAGTCTTTCTTGAACTTGTAATGCTGTTATATATGAAGACCATTTTCTCTTGTTCACATCTGAAGTGGTCAATTAGGTTTATCTGATGCATTGCATATGTTCTTTTATGTCAATATAAAATTAACGTATTTCATTTTATTTATGTTAACCTTCCTTCTTGCCTCCATCATCCTTGTTGTAGGAAACTACTAACCATTATTTAAATATAATGGTGGGGATGTGAAAGTAAAATAGATAAAGAAAGGGATGGGACTTAAAAAATTGAGGGTAATGATAGGTGGATGATTTGACATAGATAGTAAGAGTTATGTTATGAATTATATAGTGAAGTTTGATGAGAAGATATTATTAGATCTCAATGATGATAGTGAAGTTTATAATCTTTTTCAGTTTAATGACAGTAGTGCACATGTTTATGTAGCAGTTTGAGCAAATATGTCTTTCTTCATGGAGCGAGGGTAACAATTTGGAGGCTCTGTTTGAGCAAAGTACTATTAGATCTATAACTGATAGGGGTGGTGGAGGACTTAATTTAAGCATACTATCTGGAGAATGAATAAAGGTTTTTAAATTTGAGAGATTTGGTGAAGAGGGGAGAGAGAGGTTGGGTTTCAAAAATTGAAGAATTGACACAGTTTGAAGATTGACCATTGAAACATCCTTACTTTCGTATGTCTTAGGGACCATTTGGTAGCATTTAGAACCATTTTCAAGGTCATTGAAGTCCAATTTCTCAATCTGGAGTTTTACTCTTATTGAGTACTGTTCACTATAAAAATTCCAGATGAGTGACCTGATTCGAAAAATCATAACTAATTCTAGAAAAATTGAAATGAAGTGGTTCCAATTGATACTTGAAGATAACTCAATTATATTTTAGGAAAAAATAACTCGTTGACTATTCATTGACCGAGTCAACGTCAGTCAACGTTTCTACTTTACTGTTCATCCAACGTTTTTCTCCTGAATCTAGCATTCTGGTCCCAACTTTGATAATTTATATATTCATGTGTAGACATCAAAATGAGACGTTTTATATATCAAATTAAATCTTGGTATGTATACTATTTACCATAAAAATTTCATACATTAATTCATCCATTTACTATTTTTAGTCATTTATCAAACATGATCTTGTCACCAAGTGTTACTGTTCATAATGGTAATTTCCAGCAATCAACTTTGCATACATTTGCATACATCCATCATATATCAGTCAGACATGCCAAACAATATCTTTATTAAATAATAAGTCATTATATATCAGGGCATGTATGAAATCCTCATATTTCTATTACATCATTTCCTGCCTGAAATCCGGCAGCATAACCGCTATGCTTCATCTTTAGAAAGTAACTGATCTTGTACCGATTCGGTAATTCCCGTGAGAACTACCATTCTACATAAGTACCCAGGAAAGATTGGATGAACCGGCTAGGTCCACTCACTTCCAGCCTCCTTAGACAGTACCTACGTACACAGTACGTATCAGCTGCTTTCCTTATCTTGTCATAATTTCGGCAGCATAACGGCGTCTCTTAAAATTCCCAAAATTCACTTTGACATAACCTCCCCTGTAATGGGTTATTTATTGGGATGAGATTCGGGGGAATCTCAGTAGCAACAATCATAACAATATATGTAATGCAGAGTGACAGTGCTTGCTTGTGATTGTGTACAGATAAGTATGCTGCGTGCTTCCATGCTTAATAACATATGATCATAGCATTATAGCAGAGCTTCAGACATAACATATAAGACAACAATCCAACCAAACAATAGCACAATAAGTCACAAAGCCATTACATAAAAGCTAGGATTAGTTACTACCTCGAGAGTTTAGCAGAGCTCTACTATCTCTATACTGCTTCCAGCTCCGCCAGAACTTCTTTTCTTTCTTTCTTTACTTTCTCTCTCTAGTACTTCCCCCTCTCCCTTAAAGGCTCCTTGTCCATGGCATATGAATGAATGGGGGGGTATTTATAGTTTTGGTCAATGGCATTCTTGTAATTTTGAAGCCATCTGATCCTGTGGTCCTGGTTTTTCTGAAATTTCCTATTTTTCTTTATTCCTTTTACTGCATCATACATGACATCATCTCAAAGCCACCTCATGGGACACCTCATCATGCACATTTCTCACATGGAGAAATTGCAAGGTTCTTGGACACCTCATCAGCTGACTCAGCAGTTTCAGTCCAATCCAGTACCGGTCCGGTCCGATTTCCCCCAAACTGAACTCAACGGCTGAGATTATATCACATGTCCTTAACTTTTCTTCTCCCTCTAATATGACACCATGTGGCATCTAGAAGGGACCTTTCACGCCTTCCAATGCTATCCAGATAAGTCCAGGACTTTATCTAATCACCTCCTCGGTTATCGTGCCAACCGAGTAACTTTACTTTATTGAAACAACATTAAAATAGTATTTTAATGCCACTTTTTCCCACATATCACTGGGCCTACGTTTTTGAGTTCTGGGAATGTTATCTTGGATCCTGATCAAGCTCAAGTACTCTGATGGCTTGATTCCCAAGAAACATCCCTTGGCAAATTATCAAAATACCCTTGGGTGCCCTTTCTTGCACTATTTTAACCCTAAGGGTAAAATCATCATTTTACACCCTTCTGTACCCTGTCAGGGCATATACTGACTCTGAGTAACTTTATCTATATGTGCCTTGGCTCCTGGGCCTGTCTAGAATGACCAAAATGCCCTCATACATCTACTACCCCTTTAGTACAACACAGGGGTATTTTCGTAATTTCGCACTTTTTCTGGGTTCTGCCGGACACTGGCCTACCTATCATTCCAAGTGTCTTATTGGGCCTTTGTTGGCGCCGTTATTGGGCCTTTCAGGGTCCATTACCTTCATGGAACGCATTACGAGGAATCCTCCCTTGTCAATGATTATTGAATATTTTATCTATTATTCACCGTTTATACACATATCCGGACACCAGCTCCTTCTGTCCGATACACTGGCCTGCGGTGTTCAGGCATCCCTATGAGTCATATCAGTCATCTGACTGAGGTCATTCGAACTCATTCAGTCCCTTTTTAAATACCGATAAATCTCCCTATCGGATACCCGGAGGCCTCACACTCCCGTCTGGATTTTTCAATTTGCGAATAACTTTTTCTACAGGCCTCCTATCGGTATTCTGTCAGTTTCCTGACATCCGTCCCATAAGGACGTATCATCCTGTATTTTTTCACTTATATCTGAAATCTAGGATATCCGGTAGGAATTTTTATAACTTTTGGACTATCAGAGCAATTCTGGCTATCTGGAGTCTTGAAAAATTCCTGTATTAAGCCAGATTACCGAGCGTCACTTGCTCTCTCTACCGGTGAAATCTGGGACTGAAATGCTTTCGGGCAGTCCAAACCACTTCCTGCCTGACTTTCTTTAATTACAATTTGGCCCCAAGGAACGTTTCTTCTTTTTAATTAAGTCCCTTTTATTTGGCTAAAATTATACTTAAGGACCCCACCTTTTTGTCTACTTTTCCTTTTTGGCTTTATACTTTCCATAATTGCATCTAAGTCCCTCCATTTTCTTTCTTTTGCAATTTAATCCCTTTCTTTGCATAAATTGCCACTATATCCCTAGGGACTTTCACTATTTACACATAAGTCCCTGGACTTTCACTTATTTGCAGTTTAGTCCCTAAAAACCCTCTGTATGTTTTTGGAACTTCTGCTCAAAGGGATATATCTATTTCAGGCTACTTAGTAAGTCTCTGGCCTGAAAATTGGGATGTTACAACCATCTTCTCCTTCTGAAAGACTTTATTTTTTTATGTCATTGTTGAAGTTGTAAATCCCATTGTTGAAGCTGTAAATCCCATTACAGGAGTGTAAATCCTATTAGCAATAAGTTGTAATTTCAGTTGTAAACGTCATTGTAGGAGTTGTAAATTCCATTAGACAAGTTAAAAATGACATTACAGGAGTTGCAAATCCCATTAGCAATAGGTTGTAATTTCAGTTATAAATGTCATTGTTGAAGTTGCAAATCCCATTATTGAAGTTACAAAACTTATTACAAGAGTTGTAAATCCCATTAGCAATAGGTTATAATTTCAGTTGTAAATGTCATTGTAGGAGTTGCAAATTTCATTGTTGAAGTTGTAAATCCCATTATACGAGTTGTAATTTTTGTTCAATTTAGATAATCACTTTTTGGTGTTCAATTTTTGTAATGTTCAACTTTGTAATGACTATGACCATATTTTACAATGACTATGTATAAATTTTCCCTTAGACATATATTTGCAATTCATGATTTTCCTTTAAACAATGAGATTTACAACTAATGCAGTTGGTATGCTGCTCTGCTAATGAGGTTTGCAACTCCTGCTATGGTATTTGCAACTTTCACAATGGTATTTGCAAGTCTCACAATGGGATTTGCAACTTATAGCCATAACGTACTACACAATTTCATTGATGATATTGACTACTTAATTTAGGCCACTTACAAAAAATCATCCTCCTCATGTCAGCAATTACATTACATATAAACAAATGACAAACAGACATTAATATTCCACTTGAGCCTATTGTTTTCAACCATTAACACTACATCATATTCCATGCACTATACATTTTCTTATTATATCCTAAACATTATGTACAAAAAGGATAAGTTGAATACCAAAAAATCATCCCTCATATTATTGAAGTTGTAAATCCCATTGTTGAAGCTGCAAATCCCATCACAGGAGTTGTAAATCCCATTAGCAATAGGTTGCAATTTCAGTTGTAAACATCTTTGTAGGAGTTGTAAATGCCATTAGACGAGTTGCAAATGCCATTAGCAATAGGTTACAATTTCAGTTGTAAATGTCATTGCAGGAGTTACAAATCCCATTGTTGAAATTACAAATCCCATTAGACGAGTTGCAAATGCTATTATAGGAGTTACAAATCCCATTAGCAATATGTTAAAATTTCAGTTGTATATGTCATTGTTGAAGTTGCAGATCCCATTGTTGAAGTTACAAATCCCATTAGCAATAGGTTGCAATTTCAGTTGTAAATGTCATTGCAGGAGTTGCAAATCCCATTGTTTAAGTTACAAATCCCATTAGACGAGTTGCAAATACCATTATAGGAGTTGTAAATCCCATTAGCAATAGGTTACAATTTCAGTTGTAAATGTCATTGTTAAAGTTACAAATCCCATTAGAGGAGCTGCAAATACTACTAGAAGAGTTGCAAACCCCGAAAGCAATTACAATTACTTCGTTAGAGAGTTGTCAACATAAACAGGTGTAGCAACAAATCCATGGTAAATTACATAAATAGGTGTAGCAACAAATCCATATAACTTGTTCATGCACATTGAGATTATATGAAAGGTACTTAACATGTTAGTTCATACTAGAGTTACAAGATGGGAAGAGTTAAACTAAACAAACAAAAATAAGACAGCTTTAGTAATCAACAAGTGACATTTTCAAAGCTATACAGTGGAATAGTGGAGAAAGATAATAATAACTAAAAAACTAAACAAATATACACTCTTCCTATTTCGAAGGTTTTTATGTTGGTTGTTGCATCTGCAGAGTAAGCATACAAGGAAAAGGAAAATGCTAACATCCCTATAGAAATTCATACCCTTATGCTATAGAAGATCTCTTTGAGAAAGTTCACTAGCTTATTCTCTTCAAACTCCTATTGAATTAGTTCTTCTTCATTTTGAGTCAGCTTAAGTGCTAAAGCTTCCACTTGCACAGAATCGATTTTCCATACATTTCTATCCTCTAGTCGGCGAATGTTTTGAATTCTGAACAGAGCAATGTAGTCAATATAATGCAACAACAAACTACCAAAATTGTGTTTAGAAGAGTAAATATTGTGTTTTATAAAAAAGATGATAGCAAATACAAACTACCAAAATTGTTCCTACATTCATTTGCCTAATCTAAAGTCTAAACAGAGGTTTGCACTATCTTACAAAGGGATATGTGCTTCCAACAGCAAGTTAGCAAAAACTACTCAAATATTGAAGTGAAAGAAAGGACCTTGACACAATCTTGTATCTGAAGTTTAAAAACGTATATTCTATTCCTGTTCAAGTGCTACTAAACAGAGATATTAATCTGCAAGGTCAAAAGCATCCAATATCAAACAGAAAGAGCGAATATCTAATGGACAAAACTTAGGTCCATTTATTTACATCCATTAAATCCAATTCTCCAATCAAATCTTAGCATATGGATTTTGTTTTAATAATAAAAACTCACATGGATAAAATTTCAAAACTTTGTTAAACTGTAGTTAATAATAAAAATCACACGAAAATATTTGATTGGAGAATTGATCTAATGGATTTAAGCAAATGGACCTAAGTTTTTCCCATATCTAATAACCATGAAACATTTCCCAACTATCAGACACTGATGACACATTTACTTATACGAAACAAAAGCTCTTTGATGAAGAACTCACTTCCATTGTAGTGATGCACACCCACTTTAGCAAGCATTGCATAATACTCTATCTCTGATTTCCTTAAAGGTGGGCAATTGTTGGCAATTATAATCAGTTTCCCTGCAAAGAAGAGACGAAAATTTATCAAATTTCTAATTCTACACTCTTAACAAATTCCATATTAATCTAGACAAGACCAAAACACCAAAGATAACAGTTGTACCTTAGAGATTTACCAACTAGAATCTTATTTAAATTATCTTTTCAAAGTTATCAAGGAAATCAAGTTTATTCAAATGCACAAGAAAAAAAATTCCATAGAACTTTAAAAATTAGAGACATTAGAATTTTTTTAATGTAAAAAACTAGAAAGAGATTTTCATTCATCAGAAGAACTACATGAGGTTATGAGAGTTACCTATCAACCTTTCATCATCCCCCACTTCCTTACAACAAGGTTGGGATGATCAAAGAAGTAATTTCACGGAGTAAACCTAGCTAAAGAGCTAGAACAAAGGTTGGCTTCTCTAAAGATAAAATTCACAGGCAACTGCCAATTTCTAGCTAACAGGACTAAGCAGCAACATTAGAAATTTGACTAATGCAACATGCAATTTCTTTCGACCAGTTTAAGCAAAATTAAGATCTCCAAATCCTCCAAAAAGCTAGAACTCTTAGTTTACACACGGAACAATATTTAAAACCCCAATGTTACATATATCCAAATTAGAACTGATAATATTCAAGATATTTCTCAAACAAACCAATGATTTTAAAGGAACTCATGAAGCAAAAGAAAAGTTAGTCAGCTATAGAACCAAGACACCCTGTAATACAACAATAACTTTAAGTTCCCAAGGGATTTCAAAACCGTTTTATAACCCAAATTATATTTCCCACTCTTCATGACCAGAGCGAGTATGTTGTTGATACTCTCATGGGTCTTCTTCTGTCCAAGTCAAATCATAGAAAACAATTACTTGCAGGTCAGATCAAAATTAAAAGAACAAAATACATGAAAATGAAATGGTAAAGCTAATGCAAGAATAAATCAATTGCACTCTATGTGTTTTTTTATGTACCTAACGTGCAAAGGCATGGCAGTGAGAGAGCTTACGGTTTTCTTGGCGGCAACCATGGTGGAAGTTCACTGACGACAAACTGCAGAAGTTGGTTCTAATGTTATTTACACTCCATTGATCCTAAAACGGTCAAGATCTTCCCTGCGACATGTGACCCATATTATCATCAACCACATACCTTCAGTACCAAAATTGCCCAGAAACATCCCAGATTGGAATTCATTAATCCCCAAGAAAAATTTCTCACTTTCTAAACTTCGGAATGGCCATAAAATGAAGGACGTGAAAAAGCAAAAGGTTTTAAGTAAGGCATCTTACCTAATCGCTAAGCCCTAATCTTCCTCCGAATCCTAAACACAAAGTGACCTTGGACAATGATAATCTTCGACAATCCTAAATGCAAAATATAAGGCATATGTCTGACTTGAGCTTGGATGGTGCTGGAATAAGGTCCGAGAATCTTCGACGGCAACCACGCTAGAACAGCTTCAGGAACTATGACAGTCTCAAGCTTCAGGGGAGTTATGCATTTTTCAGAATGAACTCCCCTGTCTTTTCTTCATTTGTTCAAGGGTAATTTGATATTTGCACACAAATTTGTAAATGACAGATTGGGCCTCTTGCCCAATCTATCCTTTTCAATATTGAAATGCCCAATTTGTCTTTATGAAATTGAAATGGGTTTGTCTTGTCTTTTTCCCTTTAATCAAATGAAAAATGGACGAATGAAATGTTAAATAAAAATAACACACTTTTAAGGTAATTAAAATGGCTTAATTATTAAAATTTCTTTGTTAGCTTCTTCATTATCCTCACATATTATATTTTAATTTTTTTATATGGCTATCTGACTGATCAAATTTAAGTATTGTTAAATCTAATTAGAAATATACCTCTCAAAAGTATTTTCTATATTCTCATAGATTCAAATTCGAAATTTCATACTCTATTGTGATACTTTTTTTGTAGAAAATATGATCTACCAAAATGTTGATATCTCATCATAAAAACAATTACTCATATATATATGTATATCATTCAAATACATCAAACAAATTCTTCATTTAACAAATATGTCAATTGTCTCTCCATATACATATAAACGTTCTTAACTTTAAATACTTCCATATGTCAATAAAATTACGCAACATATCATATAGGGGACAATTTCTTTTTAATAGCTACTCTTAATAAATGGAAAAAAAAACTAGATTATCACTTTGAAACTTTTAATAAAACATTCTACTTTTTTAATTTTTTTTTTTAAAATTGTACTCAATGAATGGCATTTGATGTTACAAGTTGCAACTATATCCTCATTTTGTTTGTAGAAAAGGAGAAAAGGTTATGCCATAATTATATCAAGGAACGTGCAACGATATATCAAAACATACGTTTGTCATGTAGAAATACCTTTTTTTATTCGTTTATTTTGCACAGCGATCCTTACCCAAACGTTTTTTAACACAGTATTTTTTTATCACTGCCTCGTTTGGCCTAACAATTTTCGTACCCATATGTTTCCTATCCCTTCTTTGAGATATAAAGGCTAAAATATACGTTTAGTCGTTTATTTATAATCAAATTTTATTTTAATCTATTTAGTTTAAAAATTATATTTATAGTCTTTTAAATTTAATACCTCTAACCTCATTTAATAGAAAATGTAACGCATCAAATTTAAATAATAATTTTATAATTAAATACTGACAAAAGATATGTGCATTTTAATCTTTTTAAATCGTCTTATATTTTATATTTAAAAAATTAGAATTTAGACCTATTTTATCAATATTTAATTACTAAGTTATCATTTTAACTTTGCTAAGTCAACATTTTCTGTTAATAAATTTATTTTTATTATTTATTGGATCATATTATCAGGTATCTTATTTTGAGGTTCGTAACTACCCCTCCTAATACAGTATTTTACCTAGAAATAGAACTCGATATTTATAGAGATATAGAGGGGCCTTATATAACTATATTAACTCTATGTTATTATTTTCTATTAGTAAAGTTAACAATATTAAATTTAAAAGATTAAAAATATATTTACTAAACTTAAAGAATTAAAATAAAATATGATATAAATATAAAAGATTAAACTTAAACCAAACATAAAACATCCCTTAATGTGCTTTTACATTGGCTTGAGCTGAGCCGAGCCACGGCCGGAGACTCCCAAAGAGTGCTTCTTTATCAAGTATCAACGTGGCCTTATGCAGTCGGAAAGGGTGCTTCTTTATCATTTTATTTTATTTTTTCTTATCCCGAGTTAATTAAATTAACACTATATGACGACGTTGATCAATTATTCACCGTTGGATCCAATCTGATCAATCATTTACCGTCGGATCCAAATCTGAAAGTTCATGCCCATATCATGTTTCCTTCATTGGACCCCACTGCAGTTTTTCCAGTTTGAAATCTTTGTCCCCACCAACATAAATACACGCTCGGCCCATAGCTACCGTTCCCCCTCTCTCTCTCTCTCTCTAAAAGCACACGAAAATATGAAGCTCCCACTTATTAAAGCAACCCGCCATAAACAGTACTATTTTCACTGAACTTTTTTCCCATTATAAAAGGCCCCATCCGCCGAATCCCTCCCATCACACCAATGACAACACAGAGTATTACTGAGTTTTATTCAACCATATACGAACCTTCTTCTTCTTCCTTCTCTCTCTCTCTCTTTCTCTCTGATCTCTTGATCTTGGTTTCTGAGATTACCCTCAACACATAATGAGGCTCGCCATGAGACCTCAGAAAATCTCTTTTGTTGCAGCAGCCACAACCTCAAGCAGCCATGTCCTCAAACCCATGTCCATAACCTTCACCCATGAACCGATCAAACCCAACAACACCTTGTCCATGTCCGAAGTAGTAAAAAGCTTGGAGAAATTGATAAATCCCAATGACCATAGTAAACTCTCGTCTTCTCCGTCTTCGTCTTCTTCATCATCGTCGTCGTCATCATCGTTCGAGGTCAAACAAGAGAAGCTTCGGAAGAGGTGGATGGAATACCAAGGATACAGCAACTGGGAGGGGATGTTGGATCCATTAGACGAGACTCTTCGCGGCGAGATTCTCCGGTATGGACATTTCGTGGAGGCTGCATATAATTCCTTCGAGTTCGACCCTTCTTCATCATCCTACGCTTCTTGTAAATACACAAAGAACAGGCTCTTCTATGGCTGCGGCTTGCCGAGTACAGGGTACAAGGTTACCAAACATCTACGTGCAACATCGGGTATTCAGCTACCTCGTTGGGTCGAAAAAGCACCTAACTGGATCGCTACTCAGTCAAGTTATATTGGCTACATAGCCGTCTGTGACAACAAGGAAGAGATAAAACGACTTGGTCGGCGAGACGTGGTGATCGCATACCGAGGAACGACGACATGCTTGGAATGGCTTGAGAACTTGCGTGCCACTCTCACCCATCTTCCTTGCACTACTGGAATCGATGAAAGTGGAGCCATGGTGGAAAGCGGGTTCTTGAGTTTGTATACTTCTTCTACACCGTCTAGCTTGAGCCTTCAACAGATGGTTCGTGAGGAGATTCGCCGGATTCTCCAAACCTACGGCGACGACGAGCCGCTGAGCTTAACCATCACCGGACACAGCCTCGGGGCGGCGTTAGCGACCCTTACCGCCTACGACATACAGAAGACGTTCAACCGGTCGCCAATTGTGACGGTGATATCGTTCGGAGGGCCGCGGGTGGGTGACAGGAGTTTTAGGGAGAAGCTAGAAAGTCAAGGAACGAAGGTTTTACGTATAGTGAACTCAGACGATGTGATTACCAAGGTGCCAGGATTTGTATTTGATAATCAAGAGCGACAGGGACGAAATATTTGTGCTGACGTGGCGACCAATGGGAACGTAAACGTGGCGGTGGGAGGACTACCGAGCTGGATACAAAAGCGGGCGGAGGATGCACAGTGGGTGTACGCAGAGGTGGGGAAGGAGCTCCGATTAAGTAGCAGGGATTCTCCGTACCTCAGAAGTTTCAACGTTGCCACGTGTCACGATCTCGACACATATCTTCATCTCGTCGACGGTTTTGTCAGCTCTACGTATCCCTTCAGAGCCACCGCAAAGAGGTCCCTCCGCCGGTGAAACTAAAGTCTTTTAAAGTTTTTTCTATTATATGTATATAAATTAAAAGTGGGTGGTAGCCCCGGCCTTACATTCAGGAAAATAGAATGTCAATAATAAAGAAATAAAAAGAAACCAGAAAGTTGGTTAAATGTAATTTATTATGTGTAAGTAAAATCATAGACATTCTTTGATGAGTGAAAAGCAGAAGTGAGAATTTTAATTCCAAGGGCAATAATTGGAGACTATAGAACCTGGCAGTCGTCAGAGCATGCCGTAAGCATTTGCTTTTAAAACCAAAAAACTTCATACACAACATTTAGGTATAACTAATTAAATGCTAGCCACATTATTTCTTGCCCAAACGAACGAGTTACAAATTGTGGCTCAGTGTACAAGGTCTCTATTTGGTTAATCTAAAAAAAAAAGAAAGATATACACAACTTTACCTTTATAAAAAGAGAGTTTATTTTTAGAATTTGAATATGAAATATCTTAATCACGTGACAGTAACATTCTCATTCCTCTTCTTTTTTAATAGTATTATTTCTTAAAAAATGTTTAATTAATATGCATTTTTTATGTTATATATAGTTTAAAAAAACTAAGTTATTGCAATATTTACATAATATGCATGTAAATAATATATTTTTATGAATATATTGTTATTATATATAGAGAGAGATACTTTATTTTTTCCTTGTCTTTGCACCAATTCTCAGGGAAAAAAAACTAGTTAATGATAGAGATATTATTAATAATATAATGTAAAATCTATATTGCACTATTCAAAAGTCAATAAAAAATTATTCCGCGAAGTCTATACAATTTATGGGGCTAACCTAGTTTAACATAGGTTCATTTTCAAGTTTAAAAATAAAGCAGATAGATAAAGCTTGTTCTATGATTGAGTGGGAATTAATTAATAAGGTTTCGACAATTCAATCTTAATTATTTTAAATAAAATAATTCCAAAAAGGTATTTTATGATTATCAATTTAATTATATATTATTAATGATCTAAAACATGCCAAAGAAAAGTTTGATGGAACAGCTAACTGGGCGTACATACGTTAGCAATATTATTGGAGTAACCTTAAAAAGGGAAAACTTGTTTGAATGTGGATGTTGAATAACGTGCTCCTAAAATAATATGAACTCTCAGATCTCATTGACCAATATTAATCATAACACTATATATATTTTTGTTTTATCAGCACGTATATCTTCTTCTTTTTTAATTTTTAAAAAAGAGTTAGGCTCACCTACGATTTAATAGTAAGGTAAAATCTCCTTTCTTCCTAAACTATACTAATATCAACTAAGGCGAGTCGTCAATTATTTTTAAGTATAAATCTAAAAATTTAAGAGTTAGGATGCATCTTCAAGTATTGTGATTAGAATAACAATAAAATAATAATTAAACATATTTTAAATAGTAGTATATCTTATTAATCCCCTAATTAAATATCAGTACTTATATCTATATATATAGCACCGACCCTAAGTGTAAAAATAAGAACACTCGCTGATACAAGTAATCTCATTCGCTTCTCTCTCTCGCGATTCTACTAAGGCAACACTTACCTAACAGTGCGCCGTCCATACCAAACCCCACACGGACGTCGGTTTCATGCATAATGACCAAGATAACCTTGACTTTCTTTTTTATTTAGTTAATACAATCTTTAGTCTATTAAATTTATCTTTATTTTAATTTTAATATCTTAAAAAAAATCTTTTAAAATAGTGATCCTTATAATTTAGTAGAAATATGGACTATTTTATCTTTGAAGAACTAAAACTAAAATCTTGACTTTTTTTTTTGTTAATATAATCTTTAGTACTTTAAATTTATCATCATTTTTGTTTTAGTTTCTCAAATTTTTTCTTTCTTAAATTTTTAGCCTTATAAATTAACAAGAATATATATTATTTTACCCTTTGAGGACCAAAACCTATAGTTTAAAACTTGAGGAGATAAAACTAAAATTTATATAAATTTGAGGGTCTAAATATTATATTAACCCCTTTTTTTGTTACTTTTCTCCAATTATTCTTTTTCATGTATGTTCTTTGGAATGGCCAAACTTATATGACCTGGAGGCGTGATCATGTTATTGTTGAACTCGAAGAATATGACTTTTTATGCGAAGAATATGACTCATTATATTCATGTATATGTAGAAGTCTCAAGATCATAGTCTTTTTTGAAATAGCCCTTACTTTTCTCGTGACTTTTTTACCAATTACAAATAGCCTACGAGAAGAGTTATGTTTCTTGGGTTATGTTAAAATTATACAAGTTGTGTTATGATAAAACTAGAAAGTAGTTTGTTTTTGCCTTCAAGACTAGCAAAGCTTGTTGGCTAGCTATATAGCGTGCCTTGCACCACTAATCCACAAGTTGCAAGTTCCAATGTGTAGAATTTTTTTTGCTAAAAGAATAGGCAGAATTAAAAAAAACATCAACCTCCTTACAATTTTAATTTTTTAATGGAAAAAGACATTCATTAAATACTAATACTAAGATAAAACAAGATTACATCCAAGAAAAACCTAATTTCTTTTTTTAATTCTAAAATTATATAAGAGACCTTCACAATTTGTTTTTTTTTTCAAAACCTAAACTTTAGTTCAATTTTTAACACTATTAGGAATATTTTGTTAAATATTTTATAATATATAATTTTATTAAATGAAATTAGTTTAATTAAAATTACTAATTTCCCCTCATAAACTAATTGTCTTCTCTCTACATCAAATTTAAATAATTTTAAATATTTAATTATGTTAATATTTAAATAAATATGTTTAAAATATATTTATTTAAAGTTAGTAAAATTTAAAATAAAAAAAATGTATTGAGAAATTTATTGCTCTTTGAATTAAGCTCTTAAATCATTAAGCTCTTTTGTTTATACATGTTTGAAATATTATTTTTAGCCTACTTATGTATTCAAATTTTAAAAAATTCTAACTAAATAATTTTATATAACTAAAAAATAAAATACAATAAAAATGTTTAAATCTATATGCATTAAAATTACTTTTTGGTAATTTATATTTTTAAACTTTGTTTTTGTTAAATAGGAGTATTCTAATCCAAAATATGTGATTTAATAGTTAGGTGGATAAAATTTTGATCATAAAAATAGAGAAGAAATTTTTGTTACTTTTAATTTTAGGGGAGGTTTGTAAACATTTATGACTTGTGAATATCAATCATCAATCAATTAATTAATTATCAACTTTACTCTTAAAATTTTATAGTACCCAATTCAATTAAAAATATGTATGGGTTGATCCGACTTATTATTTTCAATTCTTCTATCAACAAGCATTAGTAATTTTACTATGATCTTTGAAAGATTTTGAGTCTCATGATGATAATTAATTAGTAATTTAATATATATTTAATCCTTTATATTTGCATGAAGCTTCATTTTAATCCCTTAAATTTAAAATATTATTTTTAAAGTGATTACTATGCAATTAAATTATGATAAAGTATGTTTGTAATTTAATATTTTTAAATTGTGTTATATTCTATATTAAAAAATTAAAAATTAGACATGTTTTATCAGGTCTTAATTGTTAAGTCATCATTTCAATATTTGATAAGTCACCGTTTTTCGTTAATGAACAGTGTTAAATTTAAAGGACTAAAAATATAATTTTTAAACTTAAAAGACTAAAATAAAAGTTAATACAAACATAAAAGATCAAACATATAGTTTAGCCTTGATTTTACAATATTTTAAATTTTTAACCATAATGATAATTCATAATAATCATAAACCACTTTAATTTTTGAAAGATTTTGAGCCCATGATAGTAATTAATTAGTAATACTATTAACTAATTATATGATATTTCAAATTTCTAACTATAATGATAATTCATAATAATTACAAATAATTAATTAATTATAACATAATTTTCCTACTCCATATGCAATATACTGAAGGAATCTCTAGTTGTTTGTTATAAATTTTATAATTACATAGATATCAATTGTTAATTTTTCATGAATGCTAACAAATGATTATCTTTTTTTTTTATTTCCTTCATGTTTTTTGGTCTAAGAAGATGGAAATGAGTGGTTAAAATCTAATACAGCCTACACGTGACATGAATCACATGGAAGAAAGAGTGATAGCAAAACAAGAAATTGTGAAAAAAAGCAAGAAAGTATTTCTCCTCCACTTATATGATTTTGGTACCAATTCTTTATAAATAGCCTTTGTTTATAGGCCTCAAACCATTAAAGTTTACTCCCAAATAAAGAATATAATAACATTAACAATGAGAAACTTCTCCCTAATCATTCCTTTGGAGGTTACAGGGTTTAAAATATTTAAAGATAAAGAATCCTAAGAGTTAGGGGTTATAGACATCTATACTTATGCAATATTTATAATACTCCCAATTAGATGTCTATAACAAATATTACACCTCATTAAAACCTTACTACTAAAAAAATCCATTGGGACAAAAATATGGTAAAAGAAAACGAGTACACCATATTTAAGCTCTTATTAAGGTTACCTCATTAAAAACGTTTTTAGAAAAAAACCAATGTAAAAACCTTGAAAAATAAAAGAGTACAACAAGTACTTGTTTAATCCCTTATGACAACATCACTTCATGCCTTTGCATCTGCGCATTCCAATGCCATATACTAACTTCTCAAATGTTTTAGTTGATAGTGTCTTGGTAAATAAATATGCAAGATTGTCTCATGAGTGAATTTGTTAAACAGATATATCGCTGCTCTTCAAAAGATCATGAGTGAAAAAATTTGGAGAAAATATTTGTTTTAGGGTAAAAGTGCACATAATACCCCAAATTAGTTTTGGTAGGAAAATTAGAACCTTAAAGTATTTAAGAGTGTAATTAGCTCCTTAAAATATTTAATATTTTTTTGGTGCAATTAACACCATCCACTAACAGAGCTCAAAATTCCATCTCAACCTATGAACCCTCTATCTAAGTTTTTTTGACACGTCATTATTTAAATATCCACTTATATAATTATTTTTTTAAAAAATCTAGCAAATGAAAGAGATTGAGAATTAGGAAGAGCGAAGCAAAGATATAGGGTTCTGAAATTGCTCCCTTGTTCGTGCAAGGACTAGAGCTAAGGAGCATAACAGATCCACCATGTACCAACATTGTTAGAATCCAAAAATCAACTAGAAAGAGTCTCAATCTCTTTCATTTGTTGGAATTTTTTAAAAAATAATTATACAGGCAGAATTTTAAATAATGACGTGTAGAAAAAAGATTAGGTGGAAGGGTTCAGACGGAAGTTTGAGATCTGTTAGTGAGGTTACTAATTGGACAAACAAATATTTTGAGGTACCAATTGCACCATTAAATATTTTAGGGTACTAATTGCACCAAAAGATACTTTATGGTGCCAATTGTACAAAAAATACTTTAAGATGTTAAGTGCTAATTGTATCCTTAAATATTTGAGAGTGCTAATTGCATTATCAAAATTACTTTGGTAGCCGGGTGTACCTTTTCCCTTTGTTCTATCACCTTCGGTAATATCCTTCTTTTAATTGAGTTATGCATGTATTATCTTTATATAATATTGTTGGAATCTTTTGTTCCAGAAACAAACCGCACATTTTTTTTGGATATGCTGGACACCAATCTTAGCCAAACACATTCTTGACTTATCTTATGAAAAGCAATTCTCTTTTATAGAGGCTTGATAAATTTTTGTTAGATGCTCAGATGTATGACCAACACATGACCAATGCCCCTTTATATCACACCAATAACATAGATTTTTCACATTTTTTTGAAGGACCACCTTGACAGCCCTTGTTTTTATTTTTCTACCCTTTACTATGTTTCTTCTTTTGGAGAGTATTAGGATTATAATTGCTACTTTCACCACCATGATAATGGTAATTACCACATCCCCTATCATAACCATGATCATGACCGTGACCACAACCATAAGCATGGTAATTATTACGTTCAGTCACATTCACTTTGGGAAATAGAGCAAACCTAGTAGAACGAATCTCATGATTTTTATCAACAACTCATTCTTTTGTTCGGCAACAAGAAGACATGAGATTAATTCAGAATATTTTTCAAAACATTTTTCACGACAATATTGATGTTTTAGGAGCACATTGAAGTGTGAAATGTTGAAAAGGTTATTTATAATAAGTCCTCATCACAAAATAATTTCAACTGAGAAATTATTTTAAAAACTACTAAATTATATTTAGTAACATTTTTAAAATCTTGTAGACTTAAACGCATCTATTTACAACAAACTTTGGACAAAATTACCATTTTGTTTGCTATCATTCATTTCTTTCAAATTCACTACTAGAAAAAAAAACTTATTACGGTGCTACTTCAAAGCGGTTAAAAGTAAAAATGTCATAAAAAAATATGGCGGCATATTCGTAAATAAATAAGCATTTTAGAAACTTTTTACGGCTGTTTTTCATACAACCGCCATTAAAAGTGACATCGAGAATTTATAACAGTAGTTTTTAGAACAACAGCCATTATAAGTCAATCGTTCTCCCTTCTGGCCTTCGTGCCCTATCTGCAGAAAGAAAGTGTACATCTCTTGCCTTTTCGATTCAACATCTATAGCCATCACGAGGGAAGGCTAACAGATACCTCTTATGAACCGTCTTTTCATCAATCTTAAATACCCTTCCATTGTACATTTTGTTCCACTTCCGTTTTCTCAATCTATTTCCTCTTGTATCATATTTGCCTTAATCTCTTTTCATCTTTCTTAAAATGACTTCATCTTCAGACTTTTCTTCTTCCCGTTCATAGAAAAGATCGCGTGATATTTTGAGGATAAGCCTCCTCTCCCAGACCCAATCCCTGCTTCACCATTTCCAGACCTCCTCAAACGTTGGAAGAATTGATAAACAGAACGGATACGTTGGAGAACTTGATTGAAGAGCTCTCCCTACAGGTAGAGAACCTGCAAGAAAGCTTCAATCGTCTCCGTTTTGATCTCCCAAAAATCAGATGACTCTGCTTCATCATCTGATTGAAAGGCTTCACACCTTTCATTCATCTCCTTTTTTCGATACTTTTTGGCACTTGGTGGATGGGATGGGATTTCTGTAAAATGTAAAGAATAGTCTGTTATAATATTTTGTAAGGAATAATAAAAATATAATATTTTTTAAAGTTAGTTATTATTATTATGATCAATTGTGTACATATTTTTTTAAGAATAAACATATTATTATATTGTACAGAGTTTGATATCAGCCTAACTCAACTCACCCAAAATTTTGGTACAGTTAAAAATGATGCCATATAGGTTGCTTAAAACTCAAAAAACTAATACATCAATTTTACCTTGTTTAATTAGCTGCACGTTCAGTAATGAGACTTTAAATGAAATTGAAAGTGTGCATATTTTGAAAAAAATATTAATCAAGAAGTCTAATTTATCTAATAAATTGATAATGCAACAACTTACTATATACCGTTGGCATGCTAGCTTACTGTCTAATTTATTAGATTCAATATAATATATATGTTATCTTCAAATATATAGTACATGATCAATGCTTTTTACGGCTTTTTTTTTTATTAAAATTGGCTGTTACATATACTTGTCACAACAGTTATTAGTAAAATTGCCAGATAAAGTCTTCATGTAACATCCTTACTTTCGTACATTTTAGGGACTATTTGATAGTATTTAGAACCACTTACATGACCTTTGAAGTCCATTAGCTAAATCTAGAATTTCATTCATAATGAGTTACTGTTCATATAGTATATCCAGATTTGACAATGAACTTCAAAAACTCATAATTAATTCTAGAAAAATCAAAATGAAGTGGTTCAAAAAGTTAAACGAAGATAACATCTTTAATTTTAAGGAAAAAATAATTCCTTGGACCAATTGATCAGTCAACTGAGTCAACTCTGACGTCAAAATTTACTATTTATTTGGTCAAAATTCTGAAAATAGATTATGGTCTCTGACTTTAGAAAATTCGTTCTCTTTGTACAGACATCGAAATAAGGCGTACTTGGTGTTAAAACTAAGTTTGACATGTTAAGTAAATGTATGTAAAATTTCATACATTTATTTCATCATTTACTATTTTTTGTTACGTCATAAACATCACTGCTCAAACTAGTCATATCACATCATTACATACAATAATTCATACATTCATCATATAACATTTACATTATCCAATCCCTAATTTTTCTTCATGCTTCTTCATCTTCTTTCATCATTCATGAACCTATTAGGATTGGGATTACATGGATAGGGTGAGATTTATAAGGAAATCTCAGTAGCAAATGGTACTAAACAATGTATGCATGCATTAATATAAATACTTGTGCTTGCTTGTGAAAGTGTCAATATTGGGTAATGTGTATGCTTCCATGTAACATATAAAATACAATTAGCCAAGGTAATCATAGCACAGAGCTTCAATCATATACACATATGCAACACAATTCAACATAGTTATAGCACAATCAAGTATAACATCCAATACATACAAGTTTAGGATAGTTTACAACCTCGCATGTTTGACATTCCTTTACTTTAGCTTTGCCTCTTTCTTCTTACTTCTTCTTGATGTGTGGCTGCCCTCTTTTGAGCATACAATTCAAATCCTAACATCACATTATCATCCATTTATTACAATCTAACTTTCCTTGAACATTGAGCTTACTTAACTAAAATAACTTTCCCTCATCTTTACTAATTGACTTGGCCTTTGAATCAATTGATGTCTTGACCTTACCCTACACAATTTAGCCTTCTGACTTCATTTATGAACTTAGAATTCCCAAATTCTAGTAACTACACACTATTTTGGACAGAATTGAATAACTCCCATTTTTTAATTCTCATTTTGATTCCAATGCGTCCCATACTTATTTCTCTACTTTATCCCACATAACCTTTCATTTTAAAACCATTGGAAGCATAAAAATCATGAAATTCCAATCACTATTCATGCATGTGAACAGTAATAGAGAAGACTTTAAAAATTTACAATTTTCAATTCTAATGCTTCCAAAGTTCCAAACCTATCCAATCCTACATAAAATCATCATATAAATTCAATGGAAGCAATATATCATTGAAATTTCATCTCCCTCTATTCAAAACAGTGCAGACTGAAAGGTCTCTTCCATGACAAAGTCAAGAATATCAACTTGATTCAATAAACAATCATCTAACTAAATCTAACTAGCTTGCTTAAGCACTAACCACATAGTTCTAGCTTTAATTTCTTTTTTCTCCTTTCATCTAGGGTTTTGGAAAGCATATATACCCTAGAGAAATCTCATCTTTCTTCCACAAAAACCCTAAGTTCAAGCCCCCAAATTAAAGAAAAATAAGCTAGGATAGATTGCTTACCTTAAACTCTAGCTAGCTTGAACTTTGGTGCCTTGAATCTTTCTTGTCTTGGCTTGAGTTTCCATTTGGGTAGCACCTCCCATGGTCTCCTCATGCCACAATCTTGGGCAAAAAATAAGAGGTATTTATAAACTTCAAGGCATAGAAATGGATGGCCAAGATTACTTTGTGTACTATTTGATCTAATGGCTCATATTTTTTCTTGATCTTGGCTGGCCCTAGAAGCCAAATTATTACATCATCCATGACATCATCAAGGGATACCTCATATCAACATGTGGTGAAATTCCAAGGGAAAAAAGCATCTACAACAAATTCTAGTCTAATTGGTACCGGCTCAGTCCAATTTCCTAAAATTCAGACTGTTTTATAAATCTAATTGTTCTGTGATTTCTTATATGCTTTCTAATCTTAAATCTAGTATCCAGATTCTTTCTACCATTGACATTCTTAGAATGGGTCTAAACTTAATTACTTATCACTTGACAAATTACCAAAATACCCCTTGGTTCTTCTTTATTTATTTTAATATCTTTAGGGATTATCATCTTTTCACACATCACCAGAGTATTCCTTGACCCTGGTCAGCTATTTAGATAACCTTCCTTGACCATTTGACCTTGGTCAAATGACCAAAATGCCTTCCATTTATCTCTTGCTCAATGGCATAACCTAGTGGCATACTTAATGGCATTTTCGTAATTTTATATTTTTTTGGGTCCTTATTAACTCTGGACCATTTACTTATTTGAAAATATTATTAGGTCTATAAGGTGCCATTGTGGGCCTTCTACATGGTCCCCTGCCTTCATGAGCTCTAGTCCCAAGAAATTCCCCCAAAAAGTATTTATCTGATGTTTTATTTCACTATAAACTTCATCATAAATTTTACATAAATTCTTTTTGAGTTCTGTTAATTTCATAAATTTTTATATTAATTATAAGAATTTACTGTAAAATTTCATTTGATTATGAGGTCTAGAAGATACTGTACTAATTTCTCAATCTTAAAAAATTCATATCAATTTATCTGAACCTCAAATCAAAATTTTGTGATGCGTTAAACTGATCAGAATAATTTTCTCTATTTACTAATAAAATTTGGGATTAAAATGATTTCGGGCAGTTTTAGGCATTTTCTGGCTCAACTTTCTCAAAATTACCATTTTGCCCGTGGAAACTTTTTCTCTTTTCAATTAATTCCCTCAACTTTTCATAGTTACACTTAATGGCCTATAACTTGTGTCTACTTTCATTTTATACCATGGAACTTTTAGACTTTTCAATTTAGTCCCTCTTCTTTTCAAAATGATCATTATTTCCTTGAGACTTTTCTAAAATTATAATTTTACCCTTGCTTGAGCTTAACAATGTAAATCATCTCTTTAAGGTCTTTATCTCAACCTTAGGCTTCTAACTAACCTATTTTTTTCTTTCTATGCCTAGGAGACTCTTCTAAAGTCTCTAATTTATTTACATATTTGCCCCAAGAACTTTTACTATTTACAATTTAATCCCTGAACTTTCATTATCTGTAATTTAGTCATTGAACATTATTTGTATATTTTTGGAACTTCTGCTCAATAGGGCATAGTAGCCTAACTATTTTAGGCTACATACTAGGCTTCTAGACCTAAAAATTAGGATATGACACTTCACATATGGTAAATGTTAGACTTTTGACCGCGGTTTTATTAACAACCACCATTACAAGTATGTAACAGTGGTTTTTAATAAAAACTGCCATAAAAAGTCTTGACAATTTACTAAACCTAATCTGCACGATGAGCTTAGATTTATTTTTCACACAGCCACTTGTGGTCTCGTTCTTTGACCCACCATCATAGACTTGGACAAAAGGCATTTTTTTTATCATTTCCAACTAATTTTGGTGACTCCATGGTCGTTCTCATTGTCATTCACTATCTCTGTTGATGTTAACTCCCTCCGTCATCGTTCTCGTCTTCAAAGCTGTAAGTCACTGTTTAACTTCATTATTTTGTGGTCTGTTCTTTATTGGGATTAAAGCTAAAAGAGACTAAATGAGTTAATGAAATATGTAAATGTCACACTTTGGATATGTAGGTAAGTGATTCACTGAAGTAGGTTATGGAGTTTTGGGTGTTTGGTTGCTAAAAAATAGAATTGAGTTTTGTTCATTTATATTCCTAAATATTTAAATTGTTGCAATATATGTTGAAAAACTCCAAAATGAGGCTTTATGATAGTAGAGCTCAAGTTATGAATTTGCTCTCTTCCTTTATTTGGACAGCACGCTGAGCCATGGGAGAACTAAATCTTGGCTTTAGGATAGTTTGATAGTACGATGAGCTCAAGTTAAAATGATGGCTTAATAGTTAATTTATCGATATAACAAAGACGAATATATGTTATTAGATTGAATATATTTTAATGATGACAAAAGAAATAATTGAGTTGATGTGTTTTTAATGGAATAAAGTTTAAGAGAAAAGAGAATCAAGTTGTTTAATAATGTCAAAAAGTGTTTGTAAAGTAATGAAAATAAATTTTTAATCAAATGAAATTAAATAAAGAAGTTAGTAGAGTTAATCGATTAATTGTTCGATTATTGATAGTTAATCGATTAATATCAATTAATTAATTAGATGTTAGATTAATGTAAATCCAGCAATCTGTTTTACAAAGAAAAATTAATTAATCGATTAGTTAATCAATTAATGAGTAACCATTAATCGATTAATGTCAAAGAGCTTGCCTTCTAGAAGAGAATTGTTAAGTCAATTAATTGATTGATTAATCGATTGTGTTAAAAACATATTTTCTCTTAAACAAAGATATTTCTATTAATTGATTGGTTAATTGATTAATTTATATTAATCTGTTAACTGTTTGATTAATCAGTAAATTTTTAATATTATGAAATTCAAATATAAACTAATTAATTGATTGGTTAATCAATTAATTTTTATTAACAGATTAACTGTTCGATTAATTTGTGCTGAAACCTTTTTATTTCAAATTTCCTAGACACATTAATCGATTGGGAATTCGATTAACTCTAGAAACTTCATAAACTTCAAATATATCTCTATTTTAAGCTATAAATTGATTTCTTATTTCATATAATTGATTCAAGTGTTAATTTATCTATGTTTCTCATTATTCTTCATGATAATTCTTTTGAGAAACTTATCTTTATAAGTTTACATTATATATGGTTGAATAATCCATTTAGTATGATTCTCTTTGAAACATCCTACTTTTAACCTCTCAGAGTACGTATTCGGAAGTGTATTTGATTAGTTGAAGCATTACTTTAACCCAAAAATTAAAATTTTAGAACTTACTTCTCAGGTACTGTTCATTAGGTAGTTTTCAGATTGACAGTCCAAATCTAAAAATTCATAACTAATTGTAGAAAAATAGTATGGAGGTGATCCAAATTTATACTTGAAGCTCTTTCATAGCTCTTTAAGGAAAAAATATAAATCTGGACATTTACTTTGCCAATCAATATATTTAAATTGTTAATTTTTACTATTCAGATGGCAAATTCTAGAAATTCCAGATTCTGTCTTGTAACTTTGGAAATTTATTTCTCTTGATATACACATTCAAACGAGATGTGTTACCTATGAATTTAAAGCTTTGGATGTGTAATACATGTTCATAAAATTTTGTGAATTAATTCTTTCATTTGCTAGGTCAAACTGAAGCCACAATAAAACTACTTCAAGACTTAAGCATATCACATCAAGCATATAAAGAGGTAAGTCCACTACCTTAACCATAAGCTTTCTTTCTTACTCTTGCACTTGCACTTTAGGCTTTCAACCATGCATACCTTTGGTTAACTACTTCCAAACATCCTCTTGGATGTTTCAAGGTCCTAAACACAATCATATTCATCACATAATTCATTAGGACCATGAGCTCAAGCAATGTTTAAGACTATCCTTATTGAACTCTTAACTCTTTACTTTAACTTTAGGAATTTCTGTCTATCTTTCTAAGAATTACTTCCATAGGTTAATCCCACAATTTTTCATGAGGAATCTAAAAATGAGCTCAGATTTATGAAAATTAAACTCCTTCCCCATGAACTAGACAGAACCCGTATAGAACCTTCATAAATTCCTAAAATCTCATTTTAATTTCAATGATTCAAATACTTGTTTCTCTACTTTATCCCACACAATTTTTCATTTTAAAACTATTAGAAGCATCAAAATCATGAAATTCTAACTCCTGTCTAGGTGCATGAACAGTGACAAAAAGGGTCTCAAGATTACATGATTTCCTAAGCTCAAACTACTTAATTCTAGTTTGTTTAAGCTTGTCTAAACTTTCTATGACTTAAAATTCATATTTCCCCTTTAATTCCAGATCATATCCAACAATTAAAATGGATAGAAAAATGGTGTTTCAACCATCCAAATCTAAGAGAAATCTTCCTACAACATAATACAAAGGTAGGAGGAAGAAATTACCTTGGTTGCTTGATCAATTAGCTCTTGGATTTGTCTTGTCTTTGCTTGAGATTTCATTTTGCAAGAGGTTACGCATAACTTCCTATAGCTTCGCCATAGCCATTTTGGCAAGGTGAATCAAGGGCTTAGATTACTATGGTTACTATTTGATCTAATGGTCCATATTCAATCTTCCACCAAGCTTGCCATAGAAGCCACTTTATGACATCATCCATGACATCATTTAGGGCCTTGTTTGGTGAAATTTAGGGTTAGGATCTGATTGGAGAAATTTTAGTCCAATCTGATACTAGCCTAGTCAAATTTTACAAAAATTAGACTGTTTTATGAATCTAATTGTTTTGAGATTCCATAATATGCTTTTTGACCTTAAATCCAGTATCCAAATTTTTTCTACCATTGACATTGTTAGACTGGTATTTATCTGCTTACCATCCCTTAGAAAATGACTGAAATGCCCTTGGTTCACTATCTATCACTATATTAACCCTAAGAGCATAATTATCATTTCACACCTCTTTACACCTTATCAGGGCATATACTGACTTTGATTAATCATCTCTGTACTTGCCTTGGTGTTTTGACTTGTCCAAAATGACCAAAATACCCTCAATTTATCTCTTGCTCAATGGCACAACACAGTGGCATAGCCAGTGGCATTCTCGTAATTTTATATTTTAGGCCTTCTACATGGTCCCCTGCCTTCGTGGGCTCAACTCCCAAGAAATTCCAACGAAAAATATTTATCGGGTATTTTATTCCATTGTAAATTCTATTATAAATTTGACATAACTCCTTTTTAAGTTTTGTAAGTTTTATAAATTCTCATATTAATTATAGGAATTTACTGTAAAATTTCATCTGATTCTAAGGTCCTGAAGATACTATACTAATTTTTACAAATTTTGAAAATTTATATCAATTTATTGGGACCTCAAATCAAAATTTCGTGGTGTTAAATTGATCAGAATAATTTTCTCTATTTACTGGTAAAATTTGGGACTGAACTGCTTCGGGTAGTTTTGAGCCTTTTTTTGCTCAACTTTTTATAATTACAATTTTTCCCCTGAACTTTTGACAAATTGTATTTAAGTCCCTCAAACTTTTTATAATTATACTTAATGGCCTAAAGCTTATGTCTACTTTCATTTTTTTACCATGAAACTTTTAGACATTTCATTTTAGTCATTTTTTTTCAAAATGACCATTATTCTTGAAACTTTCATTAATTACAACTTAGTCCTTAAACTTTCACTAAATTACAATTTAGCCCATTTTCTTTATAACTTTATACCTTCTCTATATCTTTGGCTTAAAACTTATCTTAATTATTAGCTTTTATTTTGCTTATCATCACAGTCCTTTGCTTACCTCTTTCCTTTATTAGTCTTCTATAGATAGGGAAAATTAATTGTCTACAGATAAGGAAAAGCAGGATATGATGTTGGAGATTGTGCCCTAGGGGCCAATCATTATCTTATGAACATTGTTGATTTATGAATTTCTTAATTATGTTATCACATTATTTGTGTAACATCCCTAATTTCTGTACTAAGTTGTATGTACTGATTGAATAAAATATATGAGATGTTTAGGAAAAGATGTGTCCATATTTATGTAAAGAAAAGGATTAATTGGAAGAGGAAGAAAGTCTAAGGGCCAAAGTGCAAAATTACGAAAATACCACTGTGATGCCCTAGAAGTAAATGGAGGGCATTTTGGTCATTTCATACAATGGAAGGATATCAGATGAAAATTGATAGTAAATTATTATAATTAATATGAGAATTTATGGAGTTGAAAGAAGTCAAAAAGGAGTCCTGTAGAATTAATTATGGAATTTACGGTGAAAAAGGACACTGATAAAGGGTTAAAGGAAACGTATGTAATTTTTAACAGGACTTATGGGTCTCATAAAATTATGAAACTTTGTATAGAATTCATTTTATATTAGAATGAATTTTTAAAAATGTTAGAACAATTAAAAGAGGTGTTTAACATTTATGCTAAGATCAGGGTAATTTACGGATATCGGTATGAGGAAAGTACATTGGGATTTGTGCCAATTAGCTATTGGACCTAAAAGAGGCCAAACATTTCGCCCTAGGCCAGCCCAATAAGGCCCAAAAGTTATCTTGGAGCCCAAGTCCAATAATGAATAATTTATAGATTTTTGAAAAGAAAGAAAAAGATAATAAAGTAAGAATTAGGTGTTGCACATGGTGGGACCCACAAGGACTTCAAAATGGCACCCAAAAAGAGGAAGGGTTAGGTGTACCAAGGGAGGCCATGCTAGTGATGTCATGGTGGTAAGGTCTTGAGTGAAAAGTGAAAAGATATTCCAAGATCAAACCTTTAACCATTAGATCAAATAGTTTCCAAAGTGATCTTGGCTTTCAAATAGCACATGACTTTTGCTATAAATACCCCCCTTTACATTCATTCTTCACACCCAAGAGCTCCTTTAGAGAGAGAAGTGAGTTCTAGAGAAAGAAAGTGGAAGAAAGCAAGGAATATGCAAGGGTCTTGAAGGAGCAAGTAAGGTAAGTTGTCTCCTTGCTTCTACCTTTTGTTCTTATGGTTTGTGCTTGAGTTTAAGTAATTTTTGAGGCCTAAATCTTGGGGAAATGATGCTGGAAATTTTGTGTATATGTGAAAGGAATATGAGTTTTAGGTCATAGATAGTTAAGACAAGCTTAAACAAGCTAGTTACATGCTTGGTTGTGAAGTAAGTTGATGTTCTTCACTTTACCATTTCAGTTTGCACTGTTCATGATAGAAGAAAATGGAATTTCAATGATTTAATGCTTCCATTGAGTTTATATGATGATTTTGTGTAGGATTGGAAAGGTTTTGAACCTTGGAAACCATTGGAAGTAAAGGTTATAATGTTGAAAATTCCTCATGGATACTGTTCACTCGCGTGAATAGTGATTTGAATTTCATGATTTTGATACTTCAAATGGTCTTAAAATGAGATTTTGTGTGGGGGAAAGTGGAGGAACAAGTATGGGAAGCATTGGAATCAAAATGAGAATTTTTGAAAGAATTATGCATGCTTTTCAAATCTGTCTGGAACAGTACATAGTTGCTAGAATTTGGTTGTTTTGAGTTCATAAATGGATTCGAAAGGCCAAATTGTGTAGGGTAAGGTCAAGACATCAATTGGTTCAAAGGCCAAGTTAATTGGCAAAGATTAAAGAAAGTTATGTTAGTTAAAGCAAGTTAAAGGTTCAAGAGAGGTAGTCTTGAGTAGTGTTTGAGTTCATGGTTCTAATGGATTATGTAATGAATATGAATGTGTTTAGGACCTTGAAAACTCTAAGAAGGTGTTGGGGAATGATTGACCAAAAAGCTTCATGATTGGAAAGCTTGGGAAGCAAGTGCAAGCATAAGAAAGAAAGCTTAAATCCAAGGTAGTGGACTTACCCTAAACTTTTATGTATGTAATGTATGCTTGATTGTGCTATGGCTTGGTTGAATTGTGTGTATATGGTAGATGATTGAAGCTCTATTATGTTATGATTACTTTGGCCAATTGTATTTCATATGATACATGGAAGCATGCTCATCATACTATGATAACACTTTCACAAGCAAGCACAAGTCTTTACATTAATACATGCATTGTTTGGTATTGTTTGCTACTGAGATTCCCCCGAATCTCACCCCCCATAACCATGATCTAGGTGCTGTAACATCACAAGGAAGGAGGTAATTGTGGATGTATGAATGGTGTATGACTTGGAAAGCATGACTTTAATTTATGTGATGATATATTGGTATGTATAATGTATGCATGCACTGGATCCGATGAGAGGCAGTCTGCTTCCATTGATAGCTTAAGACTCTTATCCAATGAGTTTTCACATGAAATTTTGCATGAATATAGATAAGATCCATATATTTAAATGGACACCAAGAACTCCTAATTTGGTTAAGAACTCGAATTGTTA
Organism: Leucaena leucocephala; assembly: GCA_037074615.1. Taxonomy (NCBI): domain Eukaryota; kingdom Viridiplantae; phylum Streptophyta; class Magnoliopsida; order Fabales; family Fabaceae; genus Leucaena; species Leucaena leucocephala. The sequence goes on along the minus strand of CM073555.1, from coordinate 14,496,695 downwards.
TGATTTTTCAAAGTCGGGAGTTGAAATCTGGAATAAGATAAACGACTACTCAGAGGCAGTGAGGTTCATGCACTAATTTCATGTAGTGAATGAATGCGTTTTTCCACAAAATTTTGTGAGCTTAAAGTAAACATATGGGTATTTAAATCCATAGGTAATTCAACTCAATTGGATAAGTATACAAGGAGAAATGAATTTTTGAAAATGGGGCAAAGAAACTGGAACTTCCAGATTTACCAAATGAACAGTAAAGTTCAACGAATAAACTGATTTGATCTGGACAAGGAAACCTCATGTTCATATTTTTATATCAAATTTAAATGAATTATCTTTCATTATAAATTGGAACCACCTCAAAAAGAGTTTTCTAGATTTAGTTATGAATTTCCAAAGTTTAGGCCGTAATCTGGAATTACTCAGTGAATAGTGCAATGAACAGTACCCGTAAGCCCAACTCTTGGAAATTCATGTTTTTAAGGTTAAGAGGTAATCCAATATTCTCAAATAGTTCCAATTGAGTATAAGTAAGGTTAAGGTTTAAGTTCAAAATTTAAGGTGAAGGTTTTAAGGTTAAGATTTAAAGATATTGCTAGAAAATGCCATTGTGCTGGTAGACTATACAAAGTACTGTATACGTAGGTGCTGTCTAAGGAGGCTGGAAGTGAGTGGACCTAGCCGGTTCATCCAGTCTTTCCTGGGTACTTACGTAGAATGGTAGTTCTCATGGGGAATTACCGAATCAATACAGTTATTTTCTGCCAGAATTTTCGGCAAGAGAGATATAATCCAGTTGAGAGTGCTATAGCAAGAGTACTTTGAGAGATATAAAGGAGGATATTTCAATTTGCATGTTTATTGTGATGACCATCCTTGTACAAGGTGTTGGACCGACCCTCTATGAGAGAGCTGCATGGGTTAAGTCACAAGCTTCTCTCATATACAAACCATGTCGCTATGCCCTTTGACCTGAGATCATCATGGATTCTTACATGACAAACGCTCAGCTTTGACCTAGTCAAAAGTCACTTTTGACTAAGTGATCATAAAGACTATGTTCGGTCTTAGTGGGTTTTCATGCGGAGGAATGTGAATGGTTAAGATGGAATTTGTCCCTTACATTCGTAGAGAGATATTATGAGCCCCTCGATGAGGTAGTCTGAGAAATGTATGGCCATACTGTAATGGAATGGTAGTTCTATTTCTATATTCAGACTACTCAGGGATCGAGAAAGTAACGGTCAGGAACAGGAGGATGACGTTCTCTATGCCTCATCCTTGACCGAAATATCGTTTGACAAAAGGCACGTGATATGGTTGTATGAAAGGTAATATCGTTCATCGATTCTCATATATTTTGGGTAGTCGTAATGTCTTGCTAGAGGCCGCTTACGACTTTTGGGTTAGTGTAGTAACTAGCCCACTGCCAACTTCATATGGCCCTACAGGGTCGCACACAAAATAGCCCAACACGAGCTATGATGTCTAGATTCATTGAATCTAAGACATGTCCATATTCAATGAATAATCTAGGGTGATTATATATATATTTTATATATATAAATTTGTGTATATATATTATATATAATATAAGAGATATTTGTAAGATTTAATTTATAAGGATAAATTAACTCTCTATCACTTTTGAATTTGAATTTAAATTGATATGATCTATTTGAATTTAAAATTTAAATTGATAAGATATCTCAAATTTGATTTATGAGAATAAATCAAATATAATTTCGTCTTATCTTTATTTTAAATTAAATAAATAGGTGAATTAAATCTGTGGGACGGATTTAATATAAACCATATTTATTTAATTAGTTTCTTATCAAATTATGCAATATATGATATTGTATTAATTTTAGAATTAATATAAGATTAATTCTGAAACTCAGCCCAATTAGAAGCCCGATAGCATCCTATATATTTGACATTAGGAGCTAGGGTTCGACATAGAAACAGACACGAGACAAAAGGGGCAAGGAGAGTGCAAAAGGTTTACGGATAAGAAACTGCCAAAATAGAGACGGTGAGGACGGATTCTTGAGAAAGCCCTAAAGGGACAAGAGGCACTAGCACGTCGTTCGTGGTTAGAACGTTGTTTGTGTGCATACCAGCAGAGGAAGCCGATCTGAGTTGTCGACTTCTTGCGATCAAGAAAAGAGCACCAAGTACGACGAAGTAGCGACCAGTTGAAATAGAGGTCACGACTAAATTGGCATCTGAACGTCAGAAATCCGAAAAGAGACTACAGGTCGCGACTAGAAGCAGAGGAAGTCACGACTGCAAACTCCAGAGAAGACAGGTCGCGACTAGAAGCAGAGGAAGTCGCGACTGCAAACTCCAGAGATGACAGGTCGTGACTAGAAGTTGAGTAGGTCGTAACTGAAAACTCCAGAGGCGACAGGTCGTGACAAGAAGATGAGGAGGTCGAGACTGAAATCTCCAGAGGCGAAGAGTCACGACTAGTGGATACTGAGGTCGCGACTGCAGCTCGAATGCTGAAGGTAACACTTCTTTCTCCTTGACTTAAACACATTTGGTAAATCCTGGCTGGGAATGGAAAAATTTTTAAAGTTAATTTCCGCTGCGTGTCTTCCAATTCCCTTCATATGACACTCTATTTTTCTGTTTCACACGTTAATTCTAATTAATCGATTGGGTAATCGATTATTAATATAGAATAATCTTTGAAAAACAAACATAATCTTTATCTGATCTTAAAGCATTTTTAATTGAATTAATTTTATACACTTGATCATTGATTGGGCTATCTAATATTAATTTCATATGATTGAGTACATATTATTGTCATATCATTCTTGTTGAGATTAATTCCATTTAAGTTTAAATTCATCAATCCTCACTTCACATGTTTATATTCTAACGATTAAATCTTAAAGTGTTATTAGTTACAGGTTTAGCACGAGATACAGGCAAGCTAAACAGTGTGAGATATAGAGATACATATAAGTTTAAAAAGATGTTCAGAAGTAGATACTCCGTGTGACCATCAGGAGTAGATCTACATTACGAAAGAATTTGTTCAGTTAGTCTTTCCTGAAAAAAAGAATCAAAAGTTAGAATAAGACTTGCCTAAGAATGAGCCTAACACATGGCTTAAGGTTAGAGACATGATGGTTAATAGATAGAAAGTTAATGTTTCCAAAATAGAGGGACCCCAATATGAAGAAATAGTACAACATACCTAAGGTAGAGCACCCTAGAGAGCATAAGTAATAATAGTGGTTGATGAATGAGATCCATGCGACTTAAGTTCGCTAGGATAAAGAAGAAGACCAGAAAGGAACCACAGTCTGTCAAGAATAGACTGGGACTGATATCTAGACAAAAGATAATAAAGAGATACAAAAGTACTCCATAGAGATGGAGATTGATCCTCTCCCCTGAGAAGTTTTTCTTCAGTAGTCTTACAAGAAGCATTCCTCTCAATTAGATACAGATGAGCGTGAGGCTAAGGGTTGAAGCAGAGAAAGAGAAACCCTTTGATGAATACTTAGCCGAGTTCATCCATAAGAGCAATGAGAGTTGAATGACTGAGAAGTTAATTCACGAATTGAATTCTGTGCTATAAAGAATTTTTCTCAGGTAGTCACAGAAGTTTAATAGAGCAGTAGATGTATACAAGATTAGAAATAGAAATGTATGATGTTTAGAGAGAGAAAGGTAGCCACAGTTTTAAAGATAGAGTGACTCCCTTATCCTCTATGTAAGAAAGAGTAGTGAAGGGTTGAGTCTGTACCCTAGCAAAAGGGTAACGTGGCAGCCTTAGTAAATGAATATTTATCTCAAGTTTAGGAATGAATGATTAGGATCTCGCAGATAAGGTTATAAAGGGACAAATGCTTAAAAAGGTTGCCTAGTTAATTGTTTAATTGTAGTGTGCGTATAATGGATGGTTGAGCAAATTATGTGATGATGATACGTCTTATGTTGCCATAAGTTATGATGAATAGTTGCATCTCCTTGTAATTGTCATGTAATGACATGCATGTTAGAGTATGCCATGATGAATGAATACTCCCCTTTCGCATTACATGTAGGGTAGAGTATATATGATGAGAAAGTTATGAGGAAATTATGTTGCTATCATATCATACGACATGCAATTAGATAATTTAACTTGATAATGATAATAAAGTAATAGAAAAGTGATAAACGAGATAGTTAGCCAGTCAATCCCTAAAGTTTAAAATGAGAATCTATGATAGTCAGTTAGACAGAGATCAAGATTACAGATGAATGTTAGTGGCCAACTTATAGACATATGATTATGGTACTCAGGACATATCCCTTCTGAAGGGGATGATATATATGAATGATTTACCTTGAATATGAAATGAAATGAGATGTAGTTATGAAAGATGATGTAGTTCCAAGAGAGTAGCGTCTATGTAATGAAAGTAAATGCTCTCACAATAGAGTTAGATTGCTCTTATGATAGAGTCAAATTGCTCATGAGATAGAGCCAACAGAATGTACAGTGTAGATCATGATAAAGCCATGTTCATCAGATGAGATGTACAAATTATGATAGTTAGGTGCATGGTAGAGCCTATGTAGCTCCCTGTAGTAATAGATATAGAAAATTTATAAAAGATGAGAATGATGTGAGAAATTCCTGAGTAATAGAGGAAATGAATAAAGTCTTAATATATAATATTGGCTTCTGTGATCAGTCTTGGGGAATTATCTGTTGAGTTAGCAACTAAGTGGAAGTAACTAACCTTGTAACCTAGTCCGTTGGTTTTAGGTCTTCCAGAGATAAGAATACAGTACAATGGAATCACAATAGATTTTAGAGGATAGAAGTTCGATCCTAACATGGCTCACAGAGAATAGAATTCCAGGGTCGCAGTTAGATCCTGAAGAGGCTGATGGTTGATCACAGTAGATCCCGAGGGTGGCAGTAGACCTAGCCTAAAGAAAGAAAATGAATGAGCCATAAGTACAATATTTATTTGGAAAGACAATTACCAAGGACAAGGTTAAGGTAAAGAAGCTTCACAAGTTGGTTAAGTCATAGCAGAGAGAGTACCTATGATATTAGTTTCAGATAGCCTTATTATTATGGACTGAACTCAAAATCTTCTTTCACAAAGAATGAAGTGAAGTTAACAGAGGTTCCTAAGATGAGGATAAAGAGAATGAGAATGACAACTAGATAGATCCTCCAGATGAGGACAAAAAGGTTAAAAAGCCAAAGAGATCTAAGATAGTAAAGTACCAGGGTTAAAGCCTATTAGCACCAGTGCTTCAGATTTTTATCAGTACGTTTCAGTTAAGTGTGCTCAAGTAAGAGTAGCCCAATGATGGGTGACCCTGGGAAGTAATGAGAAAAGAGTATAAATGCCATAGAAGTTTGGCATAGATGTGCAAAGTTATGTAAAATGATATAAAGAGCTATGAAAAGTTAGAAAGGGTTATGAACAGTAAAGGACTAGAACCCTTATGGATTTGAAAGGAAAGATTCATATTACAAATTTATGTCAAGATGAAGTTAAAAAGACTTTAGAGCAAGATCTTCCTCAAAGAAAATTTTCTTAAAAACTAGCAAAGTAATAAGAGAATGTTAGACTTATGGTATCTCAGGATACTTCATGATAAGGCAAGATAAGTCATGAAAGGGTGAGATGCACCATGATATAGCTAGATTTGGCTAGATATGCCATGATACAACATGAGAAGTACGTAATGAGATAAACTATGATAAACATGTAATGAGGCACATAATGAGAAATATGTATTGAAAAGTATAGTAAGAAGTAACTTTATGAACAGATTGAGAGGCTACCTTTTTGAAAGGGATAAGATGTTTAAATGTTATATTACGAATGGAATAGTAAGTAAGAGCTTTCACTCCTTACATGAAATTCCAGGCATTATGTTATGATTGTAAAATATGCTAAAGCTCCAAATGTTAAAGCAGTGCAAGCTCTATATGATAGAGCTGTGCAAGCTCTGAGTGTTAGAGTAGTGCATATTCAGGAAAGGAATGCTTGACCTCCGATGTTAGAGCTTTGCATTCATGAGCAGGTATGCAGTCCTGCACTATGTTGGCCAGGCATTATGCATGTTAGAGTATGTGCTCCTACTTAGCAGTAAAGTAAAGAAAAGAATAACTGTGTAAGTCCTCTCTCTGTATGGTGCTAAATTATTAAAGATTATAAGAGCAACAGTAGAGTGATAATAGTTTCTAATAAAAAGAAATATGATCATACGAAAAGAGAGATAAAGCTTTACGGATGCTAAGGAATTTTGCGAGATACTAAGATAAGTAATAAGAGATATGCACTAGAAAGTATGATGAGTAGTTGACGAAAACTCCAGAATATAGTAACAAGTAAGCAAGTACCATAATAAAGTAAAAGTTCAACTCTAATTGAGTTGATTCAAAAAAGAAGAGTAATGATAGTAAATATATGAAGATCTGCGAATATAGATATATATTGAAAGCACTCCGCTAAGATGTCAAGATACCCTAATCCTTAGTCATAAAGCAGAAAAGGATATCTATCCAAGATAGTTGACTAAGGTGCTAAGTAAATTTTGAGGACAAAATTTATTTTAAAGGGGTAGAAATATCACATCCGAATTTTTTCCAATCTGTATAATATATGATAGAGGAAAGAGGTTTGGAAAGGATTGTGATGATGAATACAAAGGAAAAGTAATGATTAGATAATGGTATAAAGAAGAGGGACTAAAATGAAAAGTTTAAAAAGCTATATGGTACAAAGTGTAAAGTAGACATGAACTTTGGGCCATTAAGTGTAATTATGAAAAGTTGAGGGCCTAAAGTGTAATTTTTAAAAGTTCCAGGGTAAAATGGTAATTATGAGAAAGTTGAGCCGGAAAAGGCCCAAAAATGCCTAGAATCAGTTCAGTCCTAAATTTTTCCTATAAATAGAGAAAATTATTCTGATTAGTTTGACGCAACACATAATTTTAATTTGAGGTCCCGAAATATTGGTATAAATTTTTAAAGAAAGGGAAATTAATACAATATCATCTGGACCTCAGAATTAGATGAAATTTGGTAAAAAATTCTTATAATTAATATGAGAATTTATGAATATGACAGAACTCAAAAAGGAATTTTGTAGAATTTATTATGGAATTTAAATTGGATTAAAATACCCGATAAATATGTTTCGGGGGAATTTCTCGGGAGTTGAGCCCACGAAGGTAGTAGATCATGTAGAAGGCCCAAAATGGTGCCTTATAGGCCCAATAATAATTTTAGATAAGTATGTGGGCCAGGGCTAATAAAGACACAGAAAAATATAAAATTACAAAAATGCCACTGAGTATGCCACTGTGTTGTGTCATTGAGCCAGAGATAAACGAAGGGCATTTTGGTCATTTGACTAAGGTTAGATAGTCAAGGAGAGTTCCCAGAATAGTTGACCAAGGTCAGGGAATACTCTGATGAGGTGTGAAAAGATGATAATGCCCTTGAGATATTAAAGTAAATAAAGAAGAACCAAGGGGCATTTTGGTAATTTGCCAAGGGATCTGTGATTAAGTTTAGACCTAGTACAAGAATGTCAATGGTAGGAAGAATCCGGATACTAGATTTAAGGTCAAAAAACATATTATGGAATCTCAGAAAAATTAGATTCAGAAAACAGTCTAGTTTTTGGGAAATCGGACTGAGCCGGTACCAGACTGGACTCGAATTTTTCCAGAAGCTTCTCTCCCTTAGAATTTTTCCACATGTCCCTATGAGTTGTCTCTTGATAATGTCATATTTAGCTTTTAAGAAAAGTTAAATCCAAAAATAAATGTGAGCCATTAGATCAAATAGTGCACAAAGTGATATTGGCCATTAATTTTCCATGAGATTTTTCTATAAATACCCCTATTTTTTTGCCCAAAACCGTATCTCATGGAATGCTTGGGGAAGCTATGTAAAAATGAAAACTCAATCCAAGACAAAGAAGAATCCAAGGTCCATAGTTCAAGCAAGCTAGGGATTAAAGATAAACAATCTATCCTAGCTTATTTTCCTTTGATTTGGGAGCTTGAACTTAGGGTTTTCATGGAAGAAAGTTGAGTATTTCCTAGGATATATGTGCTGTCCAAAACCCTAGTTAGAAGGAGAAAGAAGAAATTAAAGTTATAGTTATGTGATTAAAGCTTAAACAAGCTAGTTAGATGATTGCTTGTTGAATCAAGTTGATATTCTTGACTTTGCCATGGTTGAGACCTTTAGGTCTGCACTGTTTATGTTAGAAGGAGATGGAATTTCAATTATCTAATGCTTCGATTGGATTTATATGATGATTTTGTGTAGGATTGGATAGGTTTTGGAACTTTGGAAGCATTGGAATTGAAAATTGTAATGTTTGAAACGCTTCTCTATTACTGTTCACTTGTATGAACAGTGATTTGATTTTCATGGTTTTGATGCTTCCAATGATTTTAAAATGAAAAGTTGCGTGGGATAAAGTATAGAAACAAGTATGGGAAGCATTGGAATCAAAATGAGAACTTTTGGAAGGATTATGTATGTTTTTCAAATCTGTCCAGAACAGTGCACGGGAGCTGGAATTTCATGATTCTAAGCTCATAAATGGATTTAAAAGATGAAATTGTGTAGGGTAAGGTCAAGACATCAATTGATTCAAAGGCCAAGTCAATTGGTAAAGATTAAAGGAAGTTATGTTAGTTAAAGTAAGTTAATGTTCAAGAGAGTTAGATTGTAATGGATGGATGGTTATGTGATATTAGGATTTGATTGTGGACTCCAAAGAGGCAGTCACACATCAAAGAGAAGTAAGAAGTAAGAAGCAAAGTTAAAGTGAAAGAAAGTCAAGCATGTGAGGTAGTAAACTTACCCTAAACTTGTATGTATTGAATGTTATGCTTGATTGTGCTATGGCTTTGTTGAATTGTGTGCATATGTGTAGATGATTGAAGCTCTATTTCTATAATTACTTTGGCCAATTGCATTTCATATGATACATGGAAGCATGCACATTACACAATGTTAACACTTTCACAAGCAAGCACAAATATTTACATTAATACATGCATTGTTTAATACCATTTGCTACTGAGATTTCCCCAAAAATCCCACCCCCTCTATGTAATCCCAATCCCGATAGGTTTATGAATGATGAAAGATGATGATGAAGCATGAAGAGAAGCTAGGGATTGGATAGTATAAATGTTGTATGAAGAATTGTTATATGTAATGTTGCTATATGACCAATCTAAGCAGTGATGGTCATGATGTAATGGAAAATAGTAAATGATGAGAGAAATGTATGAAATTTTATAAACATTTAGTTAACATGTCAAGCTTCATTTAGACACCAAGAACTTCTTATTTCAATGTCTGTACAAAGAGAATGAATTTTCCAAAGATAGGGACCAGAATCAGTTTTTAGAATTTTTGACCAAATGAATAGTAATATTTGATGATTAAACTGTATTAATTGGCTAAGTATTTGGTTAAGAACTTATTTTTCCCTTAAATTTAGAGATGTTATCTTCGAGAATAATTTTGAACCACTTTATTTCAATTTTTCTAGAATTAATTATAATTTTTTAAAGTTTGTTGCCTAATCTGGAATGCCATATGAACAGTAACTTGAGAAGAGTAAAAAATTTCAGATTTATCTAATGGACTTCCAAGGTCTTGTAAGTGATTCTAAATGCTACCAAATGGTCCCTAAGTCGTATGAAAGTAAGGATATTACACATAGAGTACCATTCAACTATCTTGAGGAGGACAGAAAAAGAAGAAGGATCTCTCAAGTCTCAAAGTTCAAATCAGTTGAGAGACGATTGCAAGCATTTGTTAGAAGTAATCAAAAGAGGCAACCCTTCTTCTAAATGATGTAAAGGTACAATGGTAAACTTCATGAATTATCATGTTTAACATATCTTTGAAGTTTATATTTGTATTTTTAAAAATTGAACATTGCATTTTATTTAAAATTATCTTTTATATACTCCTGATGAAACTTAATTAACAATAATTCTTTCAAAGTTTTTTTTTCAAAATGAATTACAGAATATTTTATATACTTTTCTTTCAAACGTTATTTTATAAAATCACTAATTGATTTAAAAATATGGATATTCATGTTCCAAGAAGAACTTTCAAATCTTTGCATCAAATTTCAAAAATTTTCTTGCATACAAATGACTTTGAAAACACTTAATTCTTGAAATATGAAGACATCAATGTTGGAAATTAATACATTTTAAAGAAAAGTTCAACTTTCCAAGCCTGTTATTCAAGTTGTGTTTAATGTTATTTTCTAATCGCTTGATTCTTAGTATATTTAAGAAATCAATTCATCAGAGAATCATTTTTTTTAATGAAAATGCAAATTTGCTTACAAACTCATCTAACTTTATTCACTGAAAATTTATATGTTTTGATGATGAGTTGTTTCTCACATGTATTTTAGAACATACTAACATTCTCCAAATAAAGAAAGAGACTTGTTGTATAACAAGAGAATAAGGAGATATCTCAAAGAAGAGTTAGCTAAGGAAATGAGCACTGCCAATACAAGATGCTTAAGAGTGAAGGGAAAATAAATCAATACATCAAGCTCGAAAAACTGACTAAGCTTTCTTCAACTCTCTTTTTCTTTATATTGAAAATCCATTTGAGGCATCTTGATGTTAATTTGTTGATTCATGATATGGTATATGTGTTACAATATTCAAATAAAAGTTCATGCTTCGATGTGTTTGACTCCTTGTGATTTTATTCTTTTAAATCTTTTTAAGGAAAGTTAACATTTTTCAATGATTTCATTTCTATAAGTTAATTGATTGATGATAGGATTAGATGATTTTTTAAAAGATGTTAAAAGTTGTTTTGTTTTGAAAATAATTAGTTAAAGATTCGATTAATGTCAGTTAATCGAATAGCTAATCGATTAATGGATAATGTATATGTGTTGAAATGTGTGTCTGTTGAGAATTAATCGATTGATTGATCGATTAATGATAATTAATCGAACATCTAACCAATTAATCATTGTTAAAATAGTGTTGAATGTTATTTTGTTTACAATTCAATTAATTGAATTAATTGATTAATCATTCGATTAACTAGAATTAATCGAACACCTAATCGATTAATTGATGAAATTAATCGATCATCTAATCGATTAATGGGCATTAATCGATTAATACAAGTTTTTATCAGTTATCAGTCATGACTCTTCACTATTCAACTTCAACCCTAATCGACTAAATCCAAAATTCTCTCAACTTCAACCTTCAAAATATCACAAATTTCCTTAGGGAAAAGTTTGCTCACCTATTTTCGATCAAAACCCACCCAAAAATACCTCCAAATTCCTCCATTCCATCGTTTAATCTGTCAAAAATCACAAAGGATGGCGAGAAGCAAAACCACAATTATGGATAGATCTGAGTAATAACCATCCAAATCAGTTTCAAACATGTAAAGTAGAAATTCCAACCAAAGGTGGCCAAGGATGGGCTAGATACACAGAAAGGAAAGGGGAAGGTTCTAGTGAGCAAGGCACCATGAAGGGAAAGAGTCAAGTCCCTGAGCAATCTCCTCAGTCCAAGAAGAAGGCTAAGAGGCAACAGGCAGGCTCTGACACTGACTCTGGAGTTCATAGACATGCTCAAGAGGACAATAGAGAAAGCTACTGAGTCTCTTGGGAAGAGACAAGGACTTCTAGAAAGCCTGCCATATCAGTCCCCTTAAAGACTCAATCATCTAGCTTGGTATTCGTCTAAGGTAACATCAACTTGGATGTAGACATGGCCTTGTTCAATTTTGAGTTTAGGGAGAGAAAGTGTTGTCCTGTAGTCTCAGTGGATATATCTGCCCTTAAGATTGATCATAGGGTTAACTTGGACTTGATTGATCCCCTCCACAACTATGAAAACTGTATAAGAATTAATAAGCCATATAGCTTAGAGGTAGTTAGGAGATTTTATTACAACATGGAGATATTCGATACTTTGGTTGAAGAGGAGAATATCATATATAGCTATCTAACTACCAATCTCAGGGGTAGAGAGATCAAGCTAGATTTCAGTGTGATCAACCATTTGATTGGAGCCCCTCCCTATACAAACATAAAGCTTTTAGATTAGGCTAAGGCTTACCACATCCTACTACAGACAAATAAACCTTATTCGGGATCCCTGACCTTCACCCTAATTCAGATGTGCGATAATTACCGTATCATCCATTACATCTACTCCTTATGCATGATATTCAAGTTCTCGAGCTTTAGTTACATGAACCAGCAGAACTTCATCACTCTGGCTAGGATCATCAGTAGAGAGAAGCTCAACCTTAAAGCTTTCATATATAGCCAGATGAGGGATTTCTATCTGAAGAGGATAAGGACTATACTGACGCCTTACCCCCAGCTTGTCTCCTTTATCATCAAGCACTACAATATCCATCATCTACAGGGAGAGAAGAAGGAAGAGATCAGTGTACTTAGGATAATGCAGTTGAACAAGATGAAGATCAAGCTGCCATATGATGCCAAGAAGCCCAAGCTTATGAGGTACCCTTAAGACAATCAACCAACTGCCAGTACCTTTCTTCTTCAGGATGAAAGTTATTCCTCTACCAGACCACAAGTATCTATAGCTCTTTCCTTTCTGGGAGCATCTATTTAGAGGTATCTTTAGACGAAGTTTGTAAAGTTGGAGAGAAGACTCATAGCTTCTAGGAAGGAAGTAGACTTGGCTCATGAGAGGCATAACTATAGAATCCAGACTGTACTCGAAGCTCACATACGGGATTTCCATGCTTTCAAGGAAGAGGTCAAAAAGTGATAAAAGGCGTTATCTACATGATATGCTCTTATTCATGAAGAAGTTTCTGATGTCAAGAACCTTATTCTGTCATACATCCAAAACTTGAGACCCTCCTTCACTGAAGAAGAGCTTCAGGATCCTTCACCTTCTCAACCTGATCCTGTCCCATCTACTACTACAGTCTCAGAGTCTTCACCTGCTCCCACATTTACCCTAGCTGTACTACTTCAACCTATTGACTCAGCCACAGACCTGCCCCTACCCCAACTTCCCTTAGTCATTCATTCCTCCCTAGCCTTGACCTTTTTGGATGATGTTAGAATGGGAAAGAGAAGTGAAGAGGCAAAGAAATCCTCTGTGGAGTATGTTGACTGATATCTGAGTCTATGTATTTGAGTATTAAGTGTTCTTTTTGCAAACTTCAATGTAAAACTTTTATAGTTTTAATAGAATGGTAGTCATGTTTATTATTCATTGATTGTTGACATTTTATCTTTTGAATTAGACTAAGTGATTATTTGATTTTACACTCAACATCAACATAACCTTACTTAAGTTTTACCATCATCAAAAAGGGGGAGAACATTAGATTGGATATGTTTTGATGATGACAAAATAAAAGATTGAGTTGATGTGTTTTTAATGGAATAAAGTTTAAGAGAAAAGACAATCAAGTTGTCTAATAATGTAAAAAAGTGTTTGTAAAGTAATGAAAAAAAATTGTAATCAAATGAAGTTAAATAAAGAAGTTAGTAGAGTTAATCGATTAATTGTTTGATTATTGATAGTTAATCGATTAATCGATTGGATGTTAGATTAATATAAATCCAGCAATCTGTTTTACAAAGAAAAATCAATTAGTTAATCGATTAATGAGTGGCCATTAATCGATTAGTTAATGGATTAATGTCAAAGTGCTTACCCTCTAGAAGAGAATTGTTAAGTCAATTAATCGATTAATTTGTGCTGAAACCTTTTTATTTCAAATTTCCAAACACATTAATCAATTCAAAATTTGATTAACTCCAAAATCTTCACAAACATCAAATATATCTTTATTTTAAGCTACAAACTGATTTCTTATTTCATATAATTGATTCAAGTGTTAATTGGTCTATGTTTCTCATTATTCTTCATGATAATTCTTTTGAGAAACTTATCTTTATAAGTTTACATTATATATGGTTGAATAATCCATTTAGTATGATGGTTTGTTTTCTGTTTCACATGTTAATTCTAGTTAATCGATTAATATAGAATAATCTTTAAAAAACAAATAGAATCTTTATCTAATCTTAAAGCATTTATAACTAAATTAATTTTATACACTTGATCATTCATTGAGCTATCAAATATCAATTTCATATGATTGAGTACATATTATTCTCATATCATTCTTGTTGAGATTAATTCCATTTAAGTTTAAATTCATCAATCCTCATTTCATGTGTTTATATTCTAACGATTAAATCTTGAAGTGTTTACAGGATTGCTAACAGAAGATTCAGACTAAGTTGAGTTTAAAGCTAGATATGAGAATAGACCGAGATAAAAGCCAACAGACTTTCAATGACAAAAAGACAAAAAGCCTCAACAACTACAACGACTAGTTCAACGGTCATATTTCTAACAGGAAGAAAACTCAACGGAAGATAACTTCAATAGAAATAATGCTCAATGATCATAAACATCAACTATAAATAGAAAAGCATTCAAAGTTAAGAGGTTGGCGACGATGAACGATAATATGATGATGAGATATCAACAATAACAATACTTAGCCATTAAAGCATCAAATAGTTTGTAACCCATAAAACATTCAAACTCTCAACTCTTCATGTATTATTCCTTAAGAGAGAGATTTATAACGATCTTCAATGTCTATCTATTTACTCTATCTAAGAGTTAGATTTACCCTCTATTTTTTTCTTATATTAGAGCAGAACCTTAGAATCAGGGGATTCAGGGTTAGGATTTGCTCGTATCTGTTTAAGGGGGAGTGTTGCCACAGGAAGTGTGGTGTAACCTCAAGTTTGAGGTGGTTCTCAATTAGCCATAAAAATTGAGCTTGTAAAGGCTACTAAGAGCCTGTTGTAATCTTGGTGTATAGTGGATTGAAAATTTTAGTAGGAAACTGAGGACTAGACGTAGGTCAAGGAAAGACCAAACCAGGATAAAGTCTTTGTGCAAATTCTTCTCCTTTAACACTTTAATTTCCAGTAACTTATTTTTCAATCAGAGCTTTTCAAATTATATAGTTTTAATCATCAAGTTCTTCAAAGAGTTTTAAAAGTTTTTAAAACTTATCGTTCACCCAATTCACCACCCTCTTGGGTAATCCAGCCTATCTACCTAAATCTAACATATGTTTGTGTATGTTATTGGGTCATTGAGGTTTAAAAAGTAGAATATAATGTTTTGTTGTGATATTCTTAATTTATAAAAAAGTGGCTTAATGAAGTTATAATTTGGGAGATTAGTTTTTTGTTTTGGCAGGTTAGTTGTATCATATTCTTAACTTTATTTATTGTTTTTTGAATAGAACATGGACGGTTCAGGTTTAACAGGTTCAAGTTCAGGTTCTGATCAATTTAGGAAGAAAAGAGGAAGAGGTTTGACCTGTATGAAATGGGTCTCTAGGACAGATGAGGGGTCAAATCCCACAAGGTCACTGGTTGAGTTTGATGCTCACATGAAGGCAATTAGTCAAAATGGGCTAGCATTTAACAGCTATGTCGACTATATAGTGCATGCTAAGATTAGCATTGTGTACCCCAACTGGTAGTCGGTCGACCAAAAAGACAATGATATGATTTAGGAGGATATTTTGGTACATTTTTAATTCTATATTCCACCTATATACTTTAGTTATTCATGATTTTTGTCCTTTATTGTAGCTTCATCTTATATATTTTTTGTACTTCCACGCAGTAAAATTTTGACATTCTCGCCACTACAAGCATGAAGCATCATATCTTAAAGCAATGCGATGAACTGTGAAGGACTTCAAGTTAAACCTTACGAAAGACTACCTCTAAGATAGTAAGATGGAGGAGAATCGGAATGACACATACCCCAATGTTAGTAACGAAGCTTGGACATTATTTTGTCAATGGCGGGAAGAGACTACTTATAAGGTTTTAATTAACTTAGTTAGTAATGAATATATATTTTAATTAACTAATCTAACTTTGTTTCATTTTAATAGGCTATTTGTAAGAGAAATAAAGAAATAACTGAGAACAACGTGTACTAGCACTATATATCTTGAGGGGGTATAGTGTCCTTGAGAGGGATATGTTGCAAGAGCAATTAGACGCTATGCAACAAGCAACTGCATCAGACCTTACTACCTCAGACCCTTCTTCATCTATCAGCATCCATCATCTATCTCGCCAACAAAAATAGAAGGCTGTGAGGGTGAAGAAAGGATAATATATAACTTTGAGGTTGCTACAATTGTTAAGAGGATTTTAAGTAACTAATTTATATGTTATTACTTGCTCTTCAGTTCATTTAACTTGGTAATTTGTATATGTTGTAGGATGCATTGGAGTAACTGGCATCCCAAGTGTGTTTTATTCTTGAAAAAGGAATGGACATCCTGTAGATAGCTATTGGGACCCCTGACCACCCAGGTTAAGTGAGAGGGGCCTAAAGGAGTCATACGCAAAGACTTTTTTGGCTCCACCTCTCGAAGAAGAAGCGTACCCTCTGCAGACATGCTTCAAGATGAGTTGCAAAATGTTAGAGATGAACTTAAAGCAGAGCATCAAGCAAATTGGCAAAGATACGCCATAAGACTTGGACTATGGATGCTAGAGTCTAAGAGCTTATAGATGCCAGGCTCCAGCAAACCATGATGATGATAGGCTTCCCCACACCCAGCCAAAGTTCAGAGGTAAAAACAGTCATTTACTTCTTTTGAAGGGACTTTTAACATGTATTTTGTCTTGACTAATTTTGTTTATATTTTAAGGGTTCTCTTGCGGTGACTAGTGGCAAGGGCAACACCAATAAGAAAAAGTTTGTATCCCAACCATCTGGTCTCTACATTGTGATAGACGAAAGGACTACATTCTTCATCGCTTATGGTACCATGTATCAGGATACCACAATACTTCACCAAAAAACAATTCTTGATGCTAATGTTAAGGTCAAGGTAGAGTGCATAAATAAGTAAATAGGCACTGTACCAGTTTTCTGCCCTACTGACGAGGTCAAAATATTGGAACAAACTCCAAAGTAGTATATTATATGGCCAACATGAAACATCCTGCCTTAGACTCCTCAGAGCACACCTGCGGAAGCTACACTAGCTATACTGATTCGGTAATTTTCTCATTAGAACTACCATTCTACGTAAGTACCCAGGAAAGACTGGATGAACTGGCTAGGTCCACTCACTACCAGCCTCCTTAGACAGTACCTACGTACACAATACGCATCATATCCTTCCTCCACTACTGCTATCTCCGCCGAAATTTCAGCAGCATAACGGCGTCTCTCAAAATTCTCAAAATCTACCTTGACATAACCTCCCTGAAATGGTTATACAAGGGGGATGAGATTCGGGGGAATCTCAGTAGTAATAATCATAACAGTATATGTAATGCAGTGTGACAGTGCTTGCTTGTGATTGTGTACAGATAAGTATGCCGCGTGCTTCCATACTCAATAACATATGATCATAGCATTGCAGTAGAGCTTCAGACATAACATATAAGACAACAATCCAACCAAACAATAGCACATCAATCACAAAACCATTACATAAAAGCTAGGATTAGTTACTACCTGGCTAGCTCAGCAGAACCTTACTATCTCTATTCTGCTTCCAGCTCTGCCAGAACTTCCTTACTTCCTTTCTCTCTTCCTTTCCTCCTCCTTCTCTCTAATCTTTCTCTCTCACTTCCTTACCCATGCGTGAAGCAAGAATGAGGGGGGGTATTTATAGGGTTTCCCAATGGCATTTCTATAATTTCCATGCCATCTGATCCTGTGGTCCTGGTTTTTCCTAAAATTTCCTATTTTCCTTAATTCCCTTTTTACTGCATCATCAGTGCCACCTCAGGGGACACCTCAGCAGCTAACTCATCACCATATTTTCCACATGCCTAAATTCCCTGGACACCTCAGCAGCTGACTCAGCATACTGACTCTGGTCCAGTCTCCTGCCTCGTAATGCGTGCCCTAAACTTTATCTACTATCTCCAAACTAGAGCCATGTGGCGCCTGGAAAAGACCTTGCACGCTTCCCAATGCCATCCAGATAAGTCCCAGACTTATCTGATCACCTCCTCGGTTTTCGTGCCTCCTCAGTTATCGCGCCAACCGAGTAACTTTACTTTACTGAATCATCACTCTAATGCCATGTGGCATCTTGTGGGTCCCATGAGGATACCTTATCAGTCCACCTCATGGTTTCTAGATAACCTTTCCTGTATCTGATCTCCTGCCTCCGGTCTATCTCTAACCGGGTAACTATCTCCCTTGGACCTTCACCACTCTTGGTCCATGCGCTAGCACCACTTATGGTCACTAGTCGCGACCTCAGAATCATCTTGTCGTGACCTAACATCTTTGTGTACACTAGTCGCGACCACAGCATTCTCTAGTCGCGACCACAACAGTCTATCGTCGCGACCACAACATATTTTAGTCGCGTCTAAGGCTTTCTGCCACTATTAGTGTCGACCAAATCACTTTTCAGTCGCGACCTCAGTACATTTTAGTCGCAACCAAACTCATTTACTTATTAGTCGTGACACCACACATATTTTCGTCGCGACCAATCCTCTCTGCCAATATGAGTCGCGACCAAGACACTTCCTCGTCGCGACCAAAAGTCACTTTACATCTTTCCCATGGATAACTCTACTTCTCTCATAAGTAGTGTCCATTTCTTTCATATCTTTCCACACACAATCTTAGTATAATTCTGGGGTCTATCTTATCTCACTTTCTTCTTATCCTTCCTCTTAAGTTCTAGAAATTATCTTTTAATAACTCATCCCTTAACTCTTCGGGAGTCCTCATTAATTGAAAGGCTCGATAACCCGCCCATATCAGGTTATCTTACACAGGAGCCAGCCCATATCAAGCTACCTGCAGAATTCCTAGGCTTAAGACTTAGGACATTCCTCCCATTCCTCATTTTGAACCTAGGTGAACTGTCCCGATTCTGTAGGTTAAAGACTTAACTCATCTTTAAATCCTGAAGGACTTAGCTCATCCCTCGGATTCCTACAAAATACAGGTAAATAATCCGCCCATATCAGATTACTACCCTAGGACTACGGGTTTAGCAGCCTGCCCATATCAGACTACCTCCCAGCTCAACTAGACCCAAAAATTGGGATGTTACACAACACATTTGATCAAGTTGAGAAAATGGGTCACACTGAAGTTGGTGCCAAAGAAGGTGCCTCAAAAGCAAACCACAAAGGCCCTAAAACTTGAAAAGGCATAACAGAAACATAAGGTTCAGAGGGTAAAAGTAGAAAAGCTCACACCTCTTTCTAAGAACATATCCTCGAGATATTTTGGTATGGCAACTCTCCACTATGTGGAAGCAGGATTGGAGGAAATACTTAGTTTTACAATTTTGTTTGGGGTTTTGACCACACAGGAGATTTACAAATTAACCCTAGGCAGGAATGACATAGTGCAATTCATCAATTTTTAGGAGCTGGATTCAACTGTCATCTAGTATGCCATATTGTAAGTTGCAACTTTATTTTAATACTTTATGTTTAACCATTTGAGCAGTACTGACTCCTTTCTCTATTAACAATAGCCACTTCTATCAGAGATGCCTGGAAGAAGCAAAAGGAGATACATATGGCTTCATGTGTCCTTAATGTGTCCAAGAGAGAGGCATCGATAGGAGCTCAAGAATTATGTACATGGTTGATGTTATGACCCGCATCAGGAGGAAGATATATTTTGCACCTTACATTAAAGGGTAAGTATACTGTTATACTTGGCACACTCATACATATTAGTCTACATTCATATATAACATCGTTCATATTTTGTAGTACACATTTGACTCTGCTTGTCATAGCCCCTGAAGCTAATGTGGTGCACTACTTCGATTTGTTGTTTGGATGACCAGATACCAAGATTTTTTTCCATCGTCAACACATGAGTTTTGCTTTATAGATTTGTTAACATGAACATTTAGTAAGTTATATGATATATTTTTTTCAATTAGAGATAGGGCTGTGCAAGGCTTCAACTTGTTTAGATTCCATCCAGCTAGAACTAATCCTTCATGGAATTATCCTTGAGTAAGTACTTTTCAAATAATTAAGTTTTAGTTTTTATAAATTTATTAGGGTGAAAGTTAGTCACTAATATGCTATGTGTTTTTCCATTTTGTTAGTACCGCTGTCAACCTGGCAGTATTGAGTACCTATATTATATAATCTAATATATGCACTAGATCATTGAGATAGGGATTTATAGCTTACATGAGGTATGAAGTGATCAATATTTAGACTTTTTCAATTTATCACATTTGGTATGTATTTACCTATTACTTCTAATTTGTAGTTGTTTGAGCAGAGCAAAATAAGCTTTGAAGATAATCAAATCTACTCAATAATGGATGCTTTGGCAAAAACCATCAGAGAACTTGACTTAATCAATCATCTATTTCATGTGTATATATGATTGTACAGTATACGTGTATATATGCATGTATTATATTTTGGTTCATTGTATTCATTAATAAGAATTTAAATTAATTTATTACTATATATTAACATTTAATTTAGATTTTTATATTGCACACTTACTTTGCTACCTATAGTCTGTCTTTATTATGGAAAATATAGGGCGGTATGATAGGAAAATGAAAAGAAAGTGTAAGAAAAAATTAAGCTTTTAATGGCAATTTTTCTTAAAATCGTTGTTACAAGTATAGATTCTAATGGCGGTTAACATAAAAACCGTCGTTATATGATTAAATTGTAATAGCGGTTTTATTAGAAATTACTGTAAAATTCTAAATATATAATAGTGAATTTATAAAAATAGTTGTTAAAGTATTACATTAAATGGTGGTTTTTCCACCGCCGTTAAAAGTGAGACTTACAATGGCTGTAGAATTCATGCTGGTCAAAAAACCGTCGTGAAAGGTCATTTTTAATCGTTGTTGTACGACATTTTTTCTAGTAGTGTTTATTCCACAATTCTAACAGATCTTTCACCGTTAGGTACTCATCTTTTAATCTTTGATGTAGATGGAGACAAAGGAAAATCATGGCCTCTAGCATTAGCTTTATCTTGAATGGTAGCTTTATTTCTAGGTAAAATAAAATTTTCTTGACCTTCGCATCCAGGTAAGATCCCAAACAAATAATTTTTTCCTATGATATCAAGAGTTGTAAACTTAAGTTTGGTAATATTTGTCATGATGAAACTAAAAAACAATAAAAGTTAGAATAATGATAAACTTAATGAAAATAAAGCATAATGAATAAAAAATATTAACTTCTTACCTATTAATTTAATAAATTATATATATCTCTACATATGTACATATATACATAGTAATAAAAGTTAATATATTTATATATATAATTATAATTATCATTAAACAAATGGAATTTTTTATAAAATCTGTAACATTTGTAGCAGTTTCAAACCGCTACAAACATCCAATTGAAGGGAAAAATTGGATTTTGAAATCTTTTTTCAGCATGGCACCAACATTCGCCATGGTGAAATTTTTTGTTTCTTGCTTAAACGTACTAGTGGTTCATAAACTGCTAAAAATATTTTGGCCTATTAGGAATATTTTCCTTTCCCCTAACCATCAATGCTTTGTAGCAGTTTGATAACTACAAAAGTTTCCTCTTATTTTTATTAACACATGTATAGCGGTGTGTATATCTATTACTAAATCCTTTCAAATTCTATAAATGTTTATAGTGTTTTGACTGTCAAGTGTAGCAATTTTTTTGAACTGCTAAAACCCTGTTTATAGCACCTGAATTTGCAGCGGTTAGGTAAACCGCTACAAAACATCATTGTAGTGGTACAAACCATTACAAAGTAAAAAAAAAAACCGCTACAAAACACCTTCTTTTTTGTAGTGATAGGGTCTGTGATTTAAGTCATTTATTACATGTTATTTCATGTCATTTTAAGGATAATAAGTAAGATTTAGAGCCTTAATTGCATCATGCATGCATAAATTGTATTATAGTTCCTTGATTGAGAAAAAATGTTTAAAAGGGTATTTTTATCATTATTTTATGTTTCTCTAGATTAATCCATTTTGGGATTTTGATACTACAATATTGTTTTTGATTTGTAGGAAATTTGGAGTTTAAAACAAGGATTTTGAAAATCCTAGAAAATGACCTAAATCTTCAAAATGATAGTTAAGAACCTGCAGTGAAATTTCATAATAGTAGAAATGGACAAAGAAAAACACACAATTTGACTTACAAGTTTGTCGGGGCAAACTCAAAAATTTTGCAGATCACAAAAATGTGATATACAGCGTCCATTTTTAGACCTAAACCTGTTTTGGCCCCAAAGACTTGACTTATAGCACTTCTTAAGCCCCAAAATAAAAACCCTAAGACACTTCATCTATTCCATTCCAATTCCTTTTTCTCTCTATTTTTCATCCACCTTTCATTCCATCTTCATCTTCTTCTAATTCACTTCAATTTTCTAAAACATTCTTCCATGGTTGGAGCCTAGGAGTAGTTTGATAGAGCCTCTTCCATGCTAATCCTTGGCTAATCACTTGGGGTTTTAAAGATGGTGAAAATTGTCTTAAGTTCTTGTGCTTGAAAGAGTTTTGCTTTCAATCTAATAATTTAGCTATGTAATTAGGATTTCTAGTTTTAAGGACTTTGTTTATATGGATGGACCTTTGGATTCAGTTTTGAATCTTCTTTGGATTTTGTTTCTATTTGGGATTAGTTGATGTCACTATTAGAAAAATCACTTATCACGGTGCTACTTCACAGCGGTTATAAGAAAAACTACAGTGAAAAAAATGCGGTGGCATTTTCATAAATAAGTTCAGTTTTAAAAACTTTTAATGGCAATTTTGTTGTTAAAAAACATCAGGTGGGACTTTAAAAGTCATCTGTTAGGACTTTATAGAACTTTAAAAGTCATCTGTTAGGACTTTAAAAACCCTCGACCCGATTTTAGTTTTATTTTCGCTATTCACAGCTGTTTGTGGTCTCGTTTCTCTTCCCCATCATCACAGACTTTGACGAAGGTCATTTTATGACATTTTCCCCTTATTTTCGTTGCCCATCTCAGTCATTAATGTTGTTCTCCATTGTCTCCATCGCCATTCTCCATCTTGGAAGTCCTAAGTCACCATTTAACTTCTTCATTTGCTCATTTTTCTTACTTTTTCAGTTGTTTATTGTTTATAAACTATAATACAATCATATAACAAAAGCTTACAGTGGTCCTTCTTCATTTGTTATTTATAAATTGAAATACATTAGGAGCTTGAAGAGCTTTAATAGCAAAATCTTTATAGATCTTCAACCTTTTCTCCATATTTATAACTTTTTATCCAGATCTTCAATTTTTTGTTAGATCTTCAAATTTTTAGTGAGGCTGACCATGGTGGCTAATAGTGGGTATCAACATATAGACCTTATTGGAAGGAGTTTGAAGAGCTTTAATGGAAAAAGCTTATGGATATTTAGTTTCTTCACTAGATCTTTGACTTCTCTCTAGATTTGGTCTAATACTTTTGATGAATATGATCGAGGTGGCTGATGGTGGGTATAGGCTAAGGAAAGAAAAAACCTTTAATAGTGGTTAATAGCAGTAGAATTCACGGTACTCCCAAAACCACCATGAAAATCAACTTTTAACCGCCGTTATAAACCTCTTTCTAGTAGTGTGTTGGACCTCGTGCTTTAATATATATATTTTTATATATATGTATGTATATGTTTTATTGTGGTTTTATTGAGTCCCAATTACCTAGCATGATTGTGTTTTGGCTTGGGTTGATTTGGATTGCATTGGAACCCTGATAAAACACAAATTGTGTATGGTTTCTATGACATTTTAAGGGTTTTATAACAACTTTACCATTTATTTTATGCATGTAATTATGCTTTTGTGGTAATATATGATTGTACTTTTGTGTAGCGACCAAATTGCTTTACTATGGTACTTGATCACTCTCTGTGTAATTTAATCGCGACATGAGTAAACTTGTGTTGCCACTTGAAAACTATTTTTAAGAATTTTGCTCTTGTGTTTAGGGGTTATGACCTGACCACCCTTGTGTCTGACTAGGTGACATTTTCTTCTGTGAAACTTCTGTGTCTGATTTTGATTGCTTGCTTATCTATTCTTGATTATTTCTCTGTTGCATGTGTAGAAGAACCAAACCATTAGTGCCTTTTGAACCTGAAATTGAAAGACAACTTAGGAAACTAAGAAGGGAATTTAGAGAAGAAGGAACTAGTAAAGTCGTAATTAAAGAAAAGGCGAGATCAATAGAATCTAGTTCATCCTATAGTGTTCCGGGATCTAAAATTGAACTTAATTTAGAGATTCCATTAGAAATTTCTAATATGGCTGAGATTAATCATAATGGGCATAATAGACAAGGAGAAAATGAAATACCAATGAATGTAGAAGATAATAGAAGTATGAGGGAAATAAATCATTCGCATTGAATTATGATCCTTATGGTTTCTACACTGAAGAGGCTAATTTTAAAATTAAAGGAGCTTTGATTGTAGCCTTACCTAAATTTCATGGTCTTATAGGAGAATGCCCACATCGCCACTTATAAACCAAGTATATGATCTGCTCTTCGATGAAGCCTCCAATGACTACATTGGATGACGTCTTAAGGAGGTGTTTCCACTTCATTATGGAAGGGAAGGCTAAGGAGTGGTTATACAATATGCCAACTCATTTCTCAACTCTTACATGGGATCAGCTGAAGTCAACCTTTCTAGAATAGTTCTTCCCAGCCTCTAAGACTACTTGGATGAAGAAGGAGATTACAAATATTATGCAACAGGATGGAGAGTAATTACATGAATATTGGATGAGATTTATCAATTTGTTGGCTCGATGTGTAACACCCCAATTTTTAGGCCTAGAGATGCCAGAAAGAGAATTAAAGGGCATAATCGTAATTATGGGAAAGATCGGGCTGGTGGCCGATGAGTACCATATTTTTCCAGAAAATAGAGAAAATTATGCTGATCATTTCACTGAACTGTGAAATGCGCATATGAGGTCTCTAGGTGTATGAAAGAATTAGAAATATGACCAGGGGTAAAATGGTCATTTTGGAAAAGTGTGCGCGTGAGTGCTTTTTCAAGCCAAAACAGCCCGGTCCGGATAAAATATCTGAAAATACCGGGAGATAGAGAAAAGGATTCCGGATTGAATGAGGAGTCACAGAGTTTTGATTTGAGGTCCCGATTTTTCTGTAAAAATTCCTGAAGATGGGAATTTACAGTTATAATCGGTAAAGGAAAGGCAGTCCGAATAGAGATGATCGGACTATGGCCAGAGGCCATACAGTATTGTCTAAGGCCCGTAGTGACACCAGGGAAGGCCCAAGCCCATAATACTAGTTCAGGGGTAAGAGGGGCCGGTGTCCGGGGAAAATGTGTAAAATGACGAAAATGCCCTTATGTTATAGAATAACTGAAGAATGAGTAAAGGGTATTTTGGTCATTTGGCTAAGGTTAGACAGTCAAGAAGAGGTATCTGGATAGTTGACCAGGGCCAGAGAATACTCTGGTAAAATATGAAAAGACAATAATGCCCTAGACCTAGTAAAGGAAATGAAAGGACTTAAGTGCAGTTATGGAAAGTTTCAAGGCCAAAAAGGAAAGTAGACAAAAATTTGGGGTCCTTAAGTGTAATTTTAGCCAAGTAAAAAGGGACTTAAATGAAAAGAAGAAAAGTTCCCTGGGGCTAAATTGTAATTAAAGAAAGTCAGGCCTGAAGGGGTTTGGACTGTCCGAAAGCATTTCAGTCCCAGATTTCACCGGTAGAGAGAGCAAGTGACGCTCGGTAATCTGACTTAATACAGGAATTTTTGAAGACTCCAGATAGCCAGAAATGGACTGATCGTCCAAAAGTTATAAAAATTCCTACCGGATATCCTAGATTTCAGATCTAGGTGAGAAAATACAGGATGATACGTCCTTATGGGGCGGATGTCGGGAAACTGACAGAATACCGATAGGAGGCCTGTAGAAAAAGTTATTCGCAAATCAGAAAATCCAGACGGGAGTGTGAGGCCTCCGGGGATCCGATAGGGAGATTTATCGGTATTTGAAAAGGGACTGAATGAGTTCGGATGACCTCAGTCAGATGACTGATATGACTCACAGGGATGCCTGAACACCGCAGGCTAGTGTTTCGGACAGAAGGAGCCGGTGTCCGGATATGTGTATAAACGGTGAAAAATAGATAAAATATTCAATAATTATTAACGGGGGAAGATTCCTCGTAATGCGTGCCATGAAGGTATTGGACCCAGAAAGGCCCAATAATGGCGCCAACAAAGGCCCAGTAAGACCCTTGGACTGATAGGTGGGCCAGTGTCCGGCAGAACCTCGAAAAAGTGCGAAATTATGAAAATGCCCCTGTGTTGTACAAAAGGGTAACAAATGAATGAAGGGCATTTTGGTAATTCTGAACAGGCCCAGGAGCCAAGGTACATACAGATAAAGTTACTGAGAGTCAGTATATACCCTGACAGAGTACAGAAGGGTGTAAAATGACAATTTTACCCTTAGGGTTAAAATAGTGCAAGAAAGGGCACCCAAGGGTATTTTGGTAATTTGCCAAGGGCTGTTTCTTCGGAATCGAGCCATCAGAGTACTTGAGCTTGATCAGGATCCAAGACAACATTCCCAGAGCCCAAAAACGTAGGCCCAGTAATGTGTGGGAAAAAGTGGCATTAAAATATTATTTTAATGTTGTTTCAATAAAGTAAAGTTACTTGGTTGGCACGATAACTGAGGAAGTGATCAGATAAAGTCCTGGATTTATCTGGATAGCATTGGAAGGCGTGATAGGTGCCAGTAAGATGACACATGGCGCCAACATAAAGGCAGAAGAAAAGGTTGAGGACACGTACTACGAGGCAGGATACTGGACCGGTGAGTCAGCCTGCTGAGTCAGCTGCTGAGGTGTCTAGGAATTTCAGCATATGGAAAATGTGGTGCTGAGGTGTCCTGGTGAGGTGTCCCAATGATGTCATGCATGATGCAGTAAAAGAGGAATTAAAGAAAATAGGAAAATCCAGGAAAAACCAGGACCGCAGGATCAAAGTTCATAGAAACTGCAGAATTGCCATTGAAGGCAATTATAAATACCCCCCCTCCATTCCATTCTTGCATTCACGCATGAAAGGGAGAAGGGAGAGAAAGAAGAGAGAGAAGGAGAAGGAATGGAAGAGAGAAAGGAGAAAAAAGAAGTAAGGAAGTTCTGGCGGAGCTGGAAGCAGAATAAGGATAGTGGAGTTCTGCTAAGCTAGCCAGGTAGTAACTAATCCTAGCTTTTATGTAATGGCTTTGTGATTTATTGTGCTATTGTTTGGTTGGATTGTTGTCTTATATGTTATGTCTGAAGCTCTGCTGTAATGCTATGATCATATGTTATTAAGCATGGAAGCACGCAGCATACTTATCTGTACACAATCACAAGCAAACACTGTCACTCTGCATTACATATATTGTTATGATTATTGCTACTGAGATTCCCCCGAATCTCATCCCAATAAATAACCCATTACAGGGGAGGTTATGTCGAAATGAATTTTGGGAATTTTAAGAGACGTCGTTATGCTGCCGAAGTAAAGACTGAACATCAGTATATGATAAGTACTGTGTACGTAGTGCTGTCTAAGGAGGCTAGAAGTGAGTGGACCTAGCCGGTTCATCTAGTCTTTCCTGGGTACTACGTAGAATGGTAGTTCTCATGAGGGGATTACCGAATCAGTACGATTCAGTTCTTTGTACAGATGAAGCGTAGCGGTTATGCTGCCGGAGTTTAGGCAGAAAAAGATGTAATAGAACCATGAGAATTTATGTACATGACCAGATGTAAAACAACTTATTAATTAATAATAATTGTTGTTTGGCATGTTTGACTGTTGTATGATGGATGTATGCATATGTATGCAAAGTAGAAATGTTGAAATTTACCATTGTGAACAGTAACACGTGGTAACCTAGTCATATTTGATAAATGATTAAAAATAGTAAATGGATGAATAAATGTACTAAATTTTTATGGTAAATAGTAGACATACCAAGATTTAATTTGATATATAAAACGTATCATTTGGATGTCTACACGAGGAGATATAAATTATTAAAGTTGGGACCAGAATGCTGGATTCAGGGAGAAAAGCGTGGAATGAACAGTAAACTTGACACGTTGACTGACGTTGACTTGGTCAATGAATGGTCAACTAGTTATTTTTCTCTGAAATATAATTGAGTTAGCTTCATTTAGCAATTGGAACCACTTCATTTTGATTTTTCTAGAATTAGTTATGATTTTTCGAAGTCAGGTCACTCATCTGGAATTTTCAAGTGAACAGTACTCGATAAGAGTAAAATTCCAGATTGGGGAATTGGACTTCAATGATCTTGAAAGTGGTTCTAAATGCTACTGAATGGTCCCTAAGACATATGAAAGGAAGAATGTTTCATTTTGGTATCATAGCAAAGGATTCTGGCTTAGGAAATGCTCTGAATAGATAATTTATGGTGTTAGTACAGAATAAGGTTAACACAGAACAAAGGGTTCTGGCTCCGAGCATAAGATTCTGGCACAGAACAAAAGGTTCTGGCTCAGTGATGCTCTGGTTTAGTTAGTTTGATTCCTTAAACAAATGAGAAGTTTGAGTGATCCTCTCCCTGGAGTATGATATAGGGATGGTGTTCACTGCTTGAAAAGGCTTAGACAGAAGACAGTGACACCCAGATGTATGAGGCTGGACCCCGAGCTCTATAGTTTTACGAAGGATATGATTATGATGGGCTAATCTTAGTCAGCCAATACAGTCGAGGACTCGTGTTTATTAACACAATAGGGCTGGGCTAAGCAGAACAATGTTTAAGAAGCAGTTTCCTCTATGGATAGAGACAAAAGTTGATCAGTTTACGACTGAGGAAGCTGCAAAGAGTAGCTCGAGGTATCGTGCTGTGACCAGATACTATGGTGAGGATGCCAGATATCCAAGTTACAACAAGTTAAGTCATAAGTCACGATGTGATGTGGGCAACCCAGGCTCGTCAAGATCAAGAGCGAGATTCTGCTATCACTACGGCGGTTGCTGCTGCGGTTGCAAGATTACAGCAGTCTGGGAAGGAGGTAGTACCAGAGAATGATATAGAACCTGAACCTCAGCCAGATCATGAGCAGACTGGAATGAATAGACATCAGAGGTCTATAGGAAATGACAATAACCAGGGAAGTCTGTAAACATGGATGGAGCGATTCCATAAGTTTAATCCGCCCATGTTTGAAGGGACTTTTGACACTCAAGTAGTTGAGGATTGGGTAAGCCAGTTAGAGAAAATCTTTAAGGTTTTAGAATGTCCCACTGAAAGAAAGACCCAGCTGGCAGTATACAAGCTAGAAACAAATGTGCAATAACCAGAAAAGAGTGAGCTTACTCCATCAGTACCACTGCAAGTGATGCCACCAGGTTCCTTGAAAAGGAACAGTAAGAAGAGAAATGGGCCAGCATATGGGTCAGAAGTTAATAAGAGACAAGGAAGTAGGCCAGGTAGTGGGCCAAGAGAAGTTAGTAGGCAACCAAGGCCTAATGAATGTAGGAACTGTGGTCGAGACCATGGTATGAGGCCTTGTCCAGTAGGTCAAGGGTTACGCTATAGGTGTGGAAAGTATGGACATTATGCCAGGGAGTGTCCACAGAACACAACAGGCGAAAGATACCCGACTTAGGGAAGAATATATACCCTGACTGGCAACGAGATAAGAAAGTCGCCTGTGCCAAATTAAGGTACGAGTTTATGTGTGTTTTGTTTCCACTGGCTAATGAATGGATAAATCCGGTATGTGATTGGATTGTATTGTCCAGTATGCACACTATTGAGCTACCCTATACCTAGTATGTTGCCGTTGTATGAGGATGAGTATGACTATATGTTTTAAAAGTAGGAAGTAGAGAAGAGGAGTCTTATGTCGCGACTAATATGTACAGATAAGTTGATGTTGCGACGTGAGAAGACCTTAGGTAGCGATGAGTAATATTGCAGTACGCGACCAGTGTACAAAGGAGTTCAGGTAGCGATGTTATAGGTTGAGACTAAAGGACGCAGAGCTGCCAGGTCATGACGAGTAGTGTGCGACGGTTGCGACTAAAAGTCGCAGAGCATGTGAGTTGTGACTATGCAGTTCTCAAGTCATAACAAAAGATAGCAGAGGCCATATGATAGTGAAGGTACCAACCATCGCTGAAGTCCACCAGCTAAAGGATTGGTATAGCATATGGTAAGCCAGACAGTACAAAGGTACTGAGGTACGAAAGATCAGTTTAAGACAATGTGAAAAAGTAGATCCTCTATGTGATAACTAAGAGTAGATCTACGCTGCAGGGGTTTTATTCAGCTGCTCTGAATAGAAGACCTAAAAGTTAGATTGAGATTTGCCTAGGAATGATCCTAGCACATGGCCTAATGTTAAAAATGTGATGGGTAATAGATAAAGAGCTCAATGTTCCCTGAGCAGAGGGATTTCATCACGGAGAAGTGATAGACCTAGGGCATAGTACCCTAGAAAGTAGAAGTAATAGTAAAAGATGATGAATGAGATCCAGGCGACTCAAGTTCGCTAGGATAAAAAGAAAGATCAATAAGGAACCATAGTCCGGTCAAGAATAGACCAGGACTGATAGGGACTGATGGAAAGATAGAAGAAGTTGAGGGATAGTAAAGAGGTAGCCACAGTTAAGAGATAAAGTGACTCCCCTATTCCATATGAAAGATAAAGTAATGAAGGGTTGAGTCTATTCCCTGGTAAGAGGGTAGTGTGGCAGCCTAAGTAAGATAGACAGAGGTGCCTGTCAGATTCTGAGCATGTGATTGATAATCTGACAGATAATGCGATAGATAGTATGATCAGATGATGATCTGACAAATAATGTGATAAAGGAAAATACGTTTAAGGCTTACTTAGATTATTATGATGTCTAATGGATGGTTGAGCAAGATATGATGATGATATGGCTTATGTTGCCATAAGTTATAAAAGTTGCATCTCCTTGCAGTTGTCATATGATGGCATGCATGTTAGACTATGCTATGATGAATGGATACTCCCCTTTTAGCAGTACATGCAGGGTAGAATGTATATGAGTACATATATGAGATGAGAAAGTATGTTGCTCCCATACCATATGTTATGAGGATGATATGAATATATTGAGGATGATAGATAGTCTCAGTTTATGGGACGATAAGTTATGATATGATATTCAGATATGAATTATGATTGAGGTTACTCAGGTATTTCTATAAGCTTGTGAATACAGTACTCAGGGCCATTTCTATTGAGCGGAATGGTATACAGATAACAGTAAAGGGATTGTTTCTAGATCACTCTTCAGATAAGAGTTGGATCTGAAACAGATGGCTCTCAGACAGAGCTAGATTCAGATGAGTATAGATCACTCTTTAGATAAGAGTTGGATCTGATGTAGAATGCTCGCAGTTAGAGCATAATGGCTAGCAGTTAGAGCACAAGTTGAAAGATGTGAAGGAACTCCTGAGTAAGAGAGGAAGTAAGTAAAGTCTGGGTAAATGATATGAGGCTATAAAATTTTCAAATGTTTAATTATGGAGTTATCAACAGGTGGAAGCAGTTAACCTTATAACTTAGTCTGTTGGTTTAATATCTTCAGGAGATATACAGTACAACAGAATCGTAGTTAGATTCTGGAGAGTCACAGATAGATCCTAGCATGGCTCCAGGGTCGCAGTTAGATCCTAATAGCTTCAGAGTCGCAGTTAGATTCTGAAGAGGCTAACGTTGATCGCAGTTAGATCCCGAGGTCGCAGTTAGACCTAGCCTAAGGAAAGTAATGAGCCATGAGATATGAGTACAATGTAGTATCTCTTTGGGAAGATGAATGCCAAAGACGAAGTTAAGGTGAGGAAGCTTCACTAGTTGATAAACTCACCCAGAGAAATTATTTTATAATGGTTTTTCTCAGATAGCCTCTAGTATACAGACTAAACTTAGCTTTCCCTTAGCAAAGACGGAGTCCAAGTCCAAAGCTGAGTACTGATATTCAAAGTTTTGTAGAAGTATGCCTGAAAAGCAGAAAAGAACAGAATCCTCTATGTGTTGAGAATAGAAAGGCATTGGCTAAGAGCACTCTGGGAGGTAGCTCAAGTGGTGAAGCCAATAGCAAGAGAAAGAGGCGATAGTTCAGACAAGGGACTGATCAAGGTAATGATCAGGTGGGAGAGCATAGATGTCAATATGGTGGAAAGAGCCATGGCACATGGGAGTGTCGAGCAGGGCAAAATAGTTGTGGTAAGAAAGGACACTTTGCAAAAGGTTGCCTAAGAATGCGGACATCCCTAGGAAAGGTATTTGCTCTTACCCCAGACACAGTCTTCAATATTCCCTGAGGTCGACCCTAAGAATGGTTAAGAAGAACCATAGCGGTAAGGGCGACTGAGCTGTAAGGAACTATATGCCTAGATGATGATGTGGATAATAAAAAGTTCTTGGTCATGATAATAAGTCATGAGAGATTAAAAGGCCAGAGAGACCTAGAGAAGAGGGTCTAAGGCAAAGCAAAGATAGAACGTAGTTCTATAAGAATGAGATTGCTAGGGCCTAAAGCTATATAAAGAGTAATCTAGCCCTAACCCAGTAGCACGTTAAATTGAAAGGTGCTAAGGCAAGAGTAGCCTAAGGATATGTAAGCCCTAAGAAGGGATAAGAAAGTGCAAATACCACAAAGGTTTGGCATAGGTGCATGAAGTTATGAGAATAGTCAAGAAAAGTCAGAGAAGTTATCTGGGTTATGATCTCGTATCAGGAGAAAGAAAGTCAGAAGAACAATATCTCTCCTAAGAGATTAGCAAAGTGTAAGAAGAGTGATGTAGATCCCAAAATACATCAAAATTCTAAGGGATAAGATATAAAAGAAATGGACACTACTCACAAGTGTAATGAGTTATCTATAAGTATAAGAGGATGAATGCCCCAAGCCTTAGTCATAAACCAGGAAAGGATATACAGAAGAGCTATATCCAGGATCGTTGACTAAGATGCCAAGTAAATTTCGAGGACGAAATTTATTTTAAGGGGGGTAGAAATGTAACACCCCAATTTTTAGGCCTAGAGATGCCAGAAAGAGAATTAAAGGGCATAATCGTAATTATGGGAAAGATCGGGCTGGTGGCCGATGAGTACCATATTTTGCCAGAAAATAGAGAAAATTATGCTGATCATTTCACTGAACTGTGAAATGCGCATATGAGGTCTCTAGGTGTATGAAAGAATTAGAAATATGACCAGGGGTAAAATGGTTATTTTGGAAAAGTGTGCGCGTGAGTGCTTTTTCAAGCCAAAACAGCCCGGTCCGGATAAAATATCTGAAAATACCAGGAGATAGAGAAAAGGATTCCGGATTGAATTAAGCGTCACAGAATTTTGATTTGAAGTCCCGATTTTTCTGTAAAAATTCCTGAAGATGGGAATTTACAGTTATAATCGGTAAAGGAAAGGCAGTCCGAATAGAGATGATCGGACTATGGCCAGAGGCCATACAGTATTGTCTAAGGCCCGTAGTGACACCAGGGAAGGCCCAAGCCCATAATACCAGTTCAGGGGTAAGAGGGGCCGGTGTCCGGGGAAAATGTGTAAAATGACGAAAATGCCCTTATGTTATAGAATAACTGAAGAATGAGTAAAGGGTATTTTGGTCATTTGGCTAAGGTTAGACAGTCAAGAAGAGGTATCTGGATAGTTGACCAGGGCCAGAGAATACTCTGGTAAAATATGAAAAGACAATAATGCCCTAGACCTAGTAAAGGAAATGAAAGGACTTAAGTGCAGTTATGGAAAGTTTCAAGGCCAAAAAGGAAAGTAGACAAAAATTTGGGGTCCTTAAGTGTAATTTTAGCCAAGTAAAAAGGGACTTAAATGAAAAGAAGAAAAGTTCCCTGGGGCTAAATTGTAATTAAAGAAAGTCAGGCCGGAAGGGGTTTGGACTGCCCGAAGGCATTTCAGTCCCAGATTTCACCGGTAGAGAGAGCAAGTGACGCTCGGTAATCTGGCTTAATACAGGAATTTTTGAAGACTCCAGATAGCCAGAAATGGACTGATCGTCCAAAAGTTATAAAAATTCCTACCGGATATCCTAGATTTCAGATCTAGGTGAGAAAATACAGGATGATACGTCCTTATGGGGCGGATGTCAGGAAACTGACAGAATACCGATAGGAGGCCTGTAGAAAAAGTTATTCGCAAATCAGAAAATCCAGATGGGAGTGTGAGGCCTCCGGGGATCCGATAGGGAGATTTATCGGTATTTGAAAAGGGACTGAATGAGTTCGGATGACCTCAGTCAGATGAATGATATGGCTCACAGGGATGCCTGAACACCGCAGGCTAGTGTTTCGGACAGAAGGAGCCGGTGTCCGGATATGTGTATAAACGGTGAAAAATAGATAAAATATTCAATAATTATTAACGGGGGAAGATTCCTCGTAATGCGTGCCATAAAGGTATTGGACCCAGAAAGGCCCAATAATGGCGCCAACAAAGGCCCAGTAAGACCCTTGGACTAATAGGTGGGCCAGTGTCCGGCAGAACCCCGAAAAAGTGCGAAATTACGAAAATGCCCCTGTGTTGTACAAAAGGGTAACAAATGAATGAAGGGCATTTTGGTAATTCTGAACAGGCCCAGGAGCCAAGGTACATACAGATAAAGTTACTGAGAGTCAGTATATACCCTGACAGAGTACAGAAGGGTGTAAAATGACAATTTTACCCTTAGGGTATGTTTGGCTCAACGGAGGGGAGGGATTTTAATAGAGGGAAAAGAAAGGAAAGGAAAGGAAGGAAAAAAGAGGGATTTTATTATTACCTTGTTTGGATTAACATTAAGGGATAGGAGGGGAGGGATTTTCATATTACCTTGTTTGGTTCAAGAAGGAAAGGGAGGGAAAATACTTTTATATAGATAAATTTACCTTATATTATTTTACATAATATTTTAATAAAATATAATATAAGAGTAATATTAGGATATTAAAAAAATTATGGGTATATGAATATTATATAATAATTATATCACACTTCCCCTCCAAATTCCCCCAATTTTGGAGGGGAAGTAA
Organism: Leucaena leucocephala; assembly: GCA_037074615.1. Taxonomy (NCBI): domain Eukaryota; kingdom Viridiplantae; phylum Streptophyta; class Magnoliopsida; order Fabales; family Fabaceae; genus Leucaena; species Leucaena leucocephala. Next base: position 14,461,491 of record CM073555.1, on the reverse strand, counting down.
AGTTGGAGGGGGAGGGAAAATTTTAAAAAAATTTCCCTCCCCTTCTAAATATTTTAACAAGCCAAACAAGGGGAGGGCAGCAAAATCCCTCCCCTTCTCCTACCTTCCCCCCAAATACCCCATGCCAAACAATGCCTGCAAGAAAGGGCACCCAAGGGTATTTTGGTAATTTGCCAAGGGCTGTTTCTTCGGAATCGAGCCATCAGAGTACTTGAGCTTGATCAGGATCCAAGACAACATTCCCAGAGCCCAAAAACGTAGGCCCAGTAATGTGTGGGAAAAAGTGGCATTAAAATATTATTTTAATGCTGTTTCAATAAAGTAAAGTTACTCGGTTGGCACGATAACCGAGGAAGTGATCAGATAAAGTCCTGGATTTATCTGGATAGCATTGGAAGGCGTGACAGGTGCCAGTAAGATGACACATGGCGCCAACATAAAGGCAGAAGAAAAGGTTGAGGACACGTACTACGAGGCAGGATACTAGACCGGTGAGTCAGCCTGCTGAGTCAGCTGCTGAGGTGTCCAGGAATTTCAGCATATGGAAAATGTGGTGCTGAGGTGTCCTGGTGAGGTGTCCCAATGATGTCATGCATGATGCAGTAAAAGAGGAATTAAAGAAAATAGGAAAATCCAGGAAAAACCAGGACCGCAGGATCAAAGTTCATAGAAACTGCAGAATTGCCATTGAAGGCAATTATAAATACCCCCCCTCCATTCCATTCTTGCATTCACGCATGAAAGGGAGAAGGGAGAGAAAGAAGAGAGAGAAGGAGAAGGAATGGAAGAGAGAAAGGAGAAAAAAGAAGTAAGGAAGTTCTGGCGGAGCTGGAAGCAGAATAAGGATAGTGGAGTTCTGCTAAGCTAGCCAGGTAGTAACTAATCCTAGCTTTTATGTAATGGCTTTGTGATTTATTGTGCTATTGTTTGGTTGGATTGTTGTCTTATATGTTATGTCTGAAGCTCTGCTGTAATGCTATGATCATATATTATTAAGCATGGAAGCACGCAGCATACTTATCTGTACACAATCACAAGCAAACACTGTCACTCTGCATTACATATATTGTTATGATTATTGCTACTGAGATTCCCCCGAATCTCATCCCAATAAATAACCCATTACAGGGGAGGTTATGTCGAAATGAATTTTGGGAATTTTAAGAGACGTCGTTATGCTGCCGAAGTAAAGACTGAACATCAGTATATGATAAGTACTGTGTACGTAGTGCTGTCTAAGGAGGCTAGAAGTGAGTGGACCTAGTCGGTTCATCTAGTCTTTCCTGGGTACTACGTAGAATGGTAGTTCTCATGAGGGGATTACCGAATCAGTACGGTTCAGTTCTTTGTACAGATGAAGCGTAACGGTTATGCTGCCGGAGTTTAGGCAGAAAAAGATGTAATAGAACCATGAGCATTTATGTACATGACCAGATGTAAAACAACTTATTAATTAATAATAATTGTTGTTTGTGTTGGAAATTGTGCCCTAGGGGCCAATCATTGTATCATGTTATCATATTATTTGCATGTTTACTATGATGACAATCCTTGGATAACTCGTGATCTTATCCTAAATGTCCCTGGTCGGTCATCTATGTGGGAGCAGAGATGAAATAAGACCAGTATGACTTTGAAGATATATAGAGATATAAATCAAAGTCATAAGCACATGTAAGAGTACAGGGTGTTGGACCGACCTGCTATGAGAGAGCTGCATGGGTCAAGTCATAAGCTTCTCTCATATACAAGCCATGTCACTATGCCCTTTGACCTGAGATCATCATGGATTCCTACATGACAAACGCTCAGCTTTGACCTAGTCAAAAGTCACTTTTGACTGAGTGATCATAAAGGCTATGCTCGGGCTTAGTGGTTTTTCATGCGGAGGAATGTGAATGGTCAAGATGGAATTTGTCCCTCACATTCGTAGAGAGATATTACTGGGCCCCTCGATGAGTGAGTCTGAGAAATGTATGGCCATACTGGAATGGAAGGGTAGTTCCATTTCTATATTCAGACTACTCAGGGATCGAGAAAGTAACGGTCAGGAACAGGAGGATGACGTTCACCATGCCTCATCCTTGACTGAAATATCGTGTGACAAAAGGGACGTGATATGGTTGTATGAAAGGTTACATCGTTTATCGATCCTCATATGTTTTGGGTAGTCGTAATGCCTTGCTAGAGACCGCTTACGACTTGTGGGTCAGTATAGTAACTGGGCCACTGCCAACTTCATATGGGCCTACAGGGTCGCACACAAAACAGCCCAATGCGAGCTATGATGTCCAGATTCATTGAATCTAAGAGATGTCTAAATTCAATGAATAATCTAGGGTGGATATATATTTTATATATATATAAATTAGTTTATATATATTATATAAATAATATAAGAGATATTTGTAAGATTTAATTTATAAGGATAAATTAAATCTCTATCATTTTTGAATTTGAATTTAAATGGATATGATCTATTTGAATTTGAAATTCAAATTGATAAGATATCTCAAATTTGATTTATGAGAATAAATCAAATATAATTCTGTCTTATCTTTATTTTAAATTAAATAAATAGGTGAATTAAATCTGTGGGACGGATTTAATATAAACCATATTTATTTAATCAGTTTCTTATTAAATTATGCAATATATGATATTGTATTAATTCAGAATTAATATAAGATTAATTCTGAAGCCCGGCCCTATTAGAAGCCCGATAGCTTCCTATATATTTGACATTAGGAGCTAGGGTTCCACATACAAGATAGATCTTTACACACACATTCAGACCTGAGAAGAGGGGGCAGGGAGAGTGCAAAAGGTTTGCAGATAAGAAACTGCCGAGATAGAGACGGTGAGGACGGAATCTCTAGAAAGCCTTAAAGGGACAAGAGGCGCTAGCACGTCATTCGCGATTGGAACGCTGTTCGTGTGGATACCGGTAGAGGAAGCCGATCTGAGCTGTCGACTTCTACGATACGACCAGACACGAAGCAAGGTCACGACCAGAACACCCTGAGGTCGCGACCATACGGGCATCTGAACGCCAGAAATCCGAAAAGAGGAGACAGGTCGCAACGTGAAGCTGAATACGTCGCGACTACAAACTCCAGAGACGTCCGGTCGCGACTAGAGGCAGAAGAGGTCGCGACTAACAACTCCAGAGGCGACAGATCGCGACTAGAAGCAGAGGAGGTCGCGACTAAAAGCTGAGGAGGTCGCGATTGAAAGTTCCAGAGGCGAGGAGTCGCGACTAGTGGACATTGAGGTCGCGACCAAAGCTTGAAACCGAAGGTAACACTTCTTTCTCCTTGACTTAAACACATTCGGTAGATCCTGGCTGGGAATGGAAAAATTTTTAAAGTTAATTTCCGCTGCGTGTCTTCCAATTCCCTTCAGTTTGGCATGTTTGACTGTTGTATGATGGATGTATGCATATGTATGCAAAGTAGAAATGTTGAAATTTACCATTGTGAACAGTAACACGTGGTAACCTAGTCATATTTGATAAATGATTAAAAATAGTAAATGGATGAATAAATGTACTAAATTTTTATGGTAAATAGTAGACATACCAAGATTTAATTTGATATATAAAACGTATCATTTGGATGTCTACACAAGGAGATATAAATTATTAAAGTTGGGACCAGAATGCTGGATTCAGGGAGAAAAGCGTGGAATGAACAGTAAACTTGACACGTTGACTGATGTTGACTTGGTCAATGAATGGTCAACGAGTTATTTTTACCTGAAATATAATTGAGTTAGCTTCATTTATCAATTGGAACCACTTCATTTTGATTTTTCTAGAATTAGTTATGATTTTTCGAAGTCAGGTCACTCATCTGGAATTTTCAAGTGAACAGTACTCGATAAGAGTAAAATTCCAGATTGGGGAATTGGACTTCAATGATCTTGAAAGTGGTTCTAAATGCTACTGAATGGTCCCTAAGACATATGAAAGGAAGAATGTTTCACGATGTCCCCATCACAACATCACGAAGGCTGATTTAGTAGACATTTTCTTTGATGGTCTACTTCCTCATAACAAGTTGTCCTTGAAAGCATCAAATAGATCTTTGAGAGATAAAACTCCATAAGCAAGTTGGGAGTTATTCCAAAAAATGGCTAATGAAGACTATCAGACTGAAGATCCAAGGAGAATGACCATATCATCTTCGGGTAATTCAAATGAGATTTTAGCAGAAATAGTAGCTTTAGGAAACCGAATGGAAAAGAGGATGAATTTAATTGAAAGAGAGCTACATTCTATGAAGCAAGTTCATGCAGTAGGAACCTCACAAGCACTAGTTACATGATATGAGTCATGCGGTTCAATGATGCATGCTTCAAGTAAATATGATAGACAGTATGAAGAAGTAGCAGCAATATATCAAGGGAGAGACCATCAATACCAGAAGAGAGACCCATACTCCAAAACATATAATTCTGGTTGGAGAGACCACCCAAATTTTAGGTGGGAGAGTGGGGAAAATAGGCCAAATCAATTCCAAGGAGTAATGCTTCCTCAAGCAACTACCAAAGTAATGCAAGGTCTATGGTTCCATCTTACCCAAATGCTTTAGTGTCATCAAGACCAGATGAGACTTCTTAATTGTTGAAGAGTATGGCGGCATAAATGAATAACATGGAAGGGAGAATCACCAATATAGATAACAAGCTCAAAGAGAATGATAGTCAATTCACCTCCATAGCTTCAATTCTTCAAAGTATGCAAAAAGATAATACAAACGTGCATAGGAAACTCAAGGAGTTAAGTTCTAAAAATACAGATATTACCAATCATTTAACTCAAGTTTCCAACACAGTGAGTGATATCCAAACAAAGAGCAGTGGCAGCATACCTTTGAACACTATTATTAATCCGAAGGGTCTGAATGCCATATCACTCAGAAGTGGGAGAAAGGTGTATTTTATGGAAGATGATACACCAAAGGAGGATTTTGAAGATGTTGAAGTTGAAAATTCATCATTGTCATGGATGAAGATTGGGAAATCAGAAAGTCTTAAAGAATAACAGCTTATGATTAAGAAGGCAACCCAAGAAGAGAACTCACAAACATAAGAGGAATTACAAGAGATGCTAGAAGAGGAAGCGATAATGCCAAGTACAGTATACAAAGGAAAGCAAGCTGAGGAAAAGGCTGAGTCGAGCAAACAAGGAACCTCTATGTATACAGGTAAGGAGGTAAGTATAAAGGATCTCCCTTTTTCTATGCTTATTTTGCTGGAAAGAAAAAGATTGACCCTGAATTTGCAAAAGATGCTTACACTCTTTTCAATAAGTTAGAAATAAATATTCCTATGGTTTAATTCCTCAAGAGAAATCCTAAATATGCTAAATTTTTTAAAGAATTGTGTGCTGATAAGAAAAAGTTTAGGCCTCTTGAGAGAATTCAAGTGAGTGCTTGTAATATCCCAATTTTCAGGCCCAGAGACTCAGAAAGTAGCCTGAAATAGATACGCTACCAGACCCCTTTGAGCAGAAGTCCCACAAACATACAGAGGGTTTTTAGGGACTAAACTGTAAATAAGTGAAAGTACAGGGACTTATATGTAAATAGTGAAAGTTCCTAGGGGCATAATGGTCATTTTAGAAAAGAAAGGGACTAAAGTGAAAAGTTTAAAAGTTCCATGGTAAGAAATGAAAGTAGACACAAGTTGTGGGCCATTAAGTGTAATTATGAAAAGTTAAGGGACTTAATTGAAAAGAGGAAAAGTTTCCAAGGCCAAAATGGTAATTATAGAAAGTTGAGCCGGAAGTGGCTTAGAACTGCCTGGAAGCATTTTAGTCCCAAATTTCATTAGTAGATAGAGGAAATGATGCTAGTTAATCTAGCTTAATACAGGAATTTTATCAGAGCTTCAGATAGCTGAAATTTATCTGATAGTCTAAAAATTATCTAAAATTTTTATCAGATCTCCTGGACTTCAGATATGAGTGAAAAGTTATAGGAATGTGCGTCCTGTGAAGCCAGAGGTTAGGGAACTGACAGAATCCCGAAAGGAGTTCTGTAGAAAAAGTTATTCACTTTTTAGTGAATTTAGACGGGAGTTCGTGAATGCCTGACATCCGATTGAGAAATTAATCAGTAAGTAAACTAGGACTGAATGAGCCTAGATGGCATCACACAGAGGCCTATAATGACACCAAGGGAGGCCCAGGCCCATGATATCAGTTCAGCGGTAAAAGGGGCCAGTGTCCAGAAAAAGGTATAAAATGACGAAAATACCCCTGTGTTATAAAATAAGTAAAGAATGAGTAAAGGGTATTTTGGTCATTTGACTAAGGTTAGAAAGTCAAGGAAAGGTTATCTGGATAGTTGACCAGGGTCAGGGAATACTCTGGTAAGGTGTGAAAAGATAATAATGCCCCTAGACTCATTAAAGTAAATAAAGAGCGAACGAGGGTATTTTGGTAATTTGCCAAGGGATGTTTCTTGGGAATTGAGCCATCAGAGTACTTGAGCTTGATCAGAGACCCAAGATGACATTCCAAAATCCTAAAAACGTAGCCCAAGAGTTATGTGAGTCAAAGTGACATTAAAATAATATTTTAGTGAGTTTTCAATAAAGTAGAGTTACCTGGTTGAAGTGATAACCGGGGAATTGATCAGATAAAGTTTTGGACTTATCTGGAAGCCATGAGGTGGCATGAAAGGTACCCATAAGGTGCCACATGGCACTAATCTAGAGGGAGAAGAAAAAGCTGAGGACACATGGCACGATCTTAGCCGTTCATTACTGGATAAGACTCTGGAATTCTCTGGAAGCGCTAACTCAGTTGGTGAGGTATCCCGAGGGCCCCACCATTGTGCCAACTAAGCATGTGAGGTGTCCCTTGATGATGTCACTTTTGATGAGTCATTATGGAGGATGATGTCATCACGATGATGCAGGCGAAGCTTTATGAGGAAGCTAAGCGATCTAAGCCGTTCATCGTGATTCGATCTGAGCCATCCATTCCACCTCCCTCCACCTATAAATACCCCTCACCCCCTCACTTCATTCCACACACCACGGGCAAAGCAAGAAGAGAAGAGGAAAGAAGAGAGAGAAAGAGAAAGAGAGAAAGAAAGAAAGAAAGAGAAAGAAAGGAAGAGAAAGAAGGAGTTCTGGCGGAGCTAGGAGCAATCCAAGGAGCTTAGGGACTCGGCAAGCTTAAGAATAAGGTAAGTAATTTATTCTAGTCCCTGCTCTAATAAATTAGAGGATTGTTCTTATAAATTTAATAGTTAGAATAGAGAAATATCTCTCTCTATAAGGTTAGCCGGGATAGAAAGAAAGTTAGAGGATGGTCAGAATAGGGGTATTATCTCAAGATAAGCTTGAGTTAAGTGGAGTTATGCTGGATAAGATCATAATAAAATACTATTATGCTATGTATAGGCTTTGACCTATGAAAAGGTGAAACCTCATATCAAAGGTTAAGGACTAAAGGAAGGGCTACATGCCAGTTAGTAAACTTACCCATTCTTGTATGCTTGATGTATATGCTTGTGTGTTAATATGATTATGATATGTGATGATGATGATGAATGTTATATGCTCTGCCCTTTATGAGTTTATGGTTATGTATAATAGTGATAGGCATGGAGTGTAATATCCCTAATTTTCTGTACTGATTTGTATGTACAGATTGAATGAAATATATGAGTTATTTTTCAGGAAAAGATGTGGCCATTTATGTAAAGAAAGGGATTAAATTAAAAAAAAGAAAAGGTAAGGACTTAAGTGCAATTATGAAAAGCTTAAGGCTAAAAAGGAAAAGTAGACACAAATGTGGGGTCTTTAAGTGTAATTTTAGCCAAATTTAAGGGACTTAAGAGCAAAGAAAAAAAGTTCCCCGGGGCTAAATTGTAATTAAAGAAAGTTAGGCCAGAAGTGGTTTGGACTGCCCAAAAGCATTTCAGTCCCAGATTTCACCAGTAGAGAGAGGAAGTGATGCTGGGTAATCCAGCTTAATACAAGAATTTTCTCCGGACTCCAGATAGCCGAAATTTATCTGATAATAAAAAAGTTATAAAAATTCATATCGGATATCCTAGATCTCAGATATATGTGAGAAGTTACAGGATGATGCGTCCTGATGAGGCAGATGTCAGGAAACTGACAAAATACCGATAGGAGGTCTGTAGAAAAAGTTATTCACAAATTAGTAAATTCAGACGGGAGTGTGTGACCTCTGGGTATCCGATAGGGAGATTTATTGGTATTTAAACTGAGATTGAATGAGGTCGGATGACCTTAGTCAGATGACTGTTATGACCAACAGGGATGCCTAAATACAGTAGGCCAGTGTATCTGATAAAAGGAGCCGGTGTCCGGAGATGTGTAGAAATGGTGTATAATGGTGGAAATACCCGATGAACATCGCTGGGGAAGATTCCTCGTCATTCATGTCATAGAGGTAATGGACCCTAAAAGACCCAAGAATGGCGCCAACAAAGGCCCAGTAAGACCCTTGGACTGATAGGTGGGCCAGTGTCCGGTGGAACCCCAGAAAAGTGCAAAATTATGAAAATGCCCCTGAGTTGTACTAAAGAATAATAGATGAATGGAGGGCATTTTGGTCATTATGGATAGGCCCAGAAGCCAAGGCACGTACAGATAAAGTTACCAAAAGCCAGTATATGCCCTGATAAGGTGCAAAAAGGTGTGAAATGACGATTTTACCCTTAGGGTTAAGATAGCGCAAGAAAGGGCACCTAGGGGTATTTTGGTCATTTTGCAAGGGATATGTAATTAAGTTTAGACCCAGTATAAAATGTCAATGATATAAAGGACCCAGATACTAAATTTAAGGTCTGAAGACATAATATGAATTTTTAGAAAAATTATATTCAGAAAACAATCCAGTTTTTGAGGAATTGGACCGGGCCGGTACCGGATTGGACTGAAATTTTCTAGAGGCTTCCAGGGGCTTCATTTGTTCCATGTGAGTGATTATGTGTCCCATGAGTTGTCCCTTGAGTGATGTCATCAAGTGATAATTCAAAAAAAAAAATTCCAAGATTAAATCTAAGCCACAAGATCAAATAGTAACGAAAGTGACCTTGCCTTTCATTTCCACCCAAAATTGTCTATAAATACCCCCCAAATCTGGTTGCAAGCCGTGACATTGAGAACCCTTGGGGAAACTCTTGCAAATTGAAAACTCAAGCCAAGAGGAAGCAAGCACTTGGAAGGAAACATCAAGGTAACTACTCCTCTTGATCCTAGACTATGTTCTAGTAGATTTGCTCTTGAGTTTAAGTGGTTTTTGAGGCATAAACCTTGATGTGTTGCTGTTGGAATTTCGGTACCCATGTGAAAGGAACATGAGTTTTATGTTATGGATAGTTTAGATAAGCTTAAACAAGCTTGAATCACATGATAATGGCTTAGGAATCCATGTGTGCTTGTGAATCCAAGATTGTGTTCTGTTCTGTACTGTACACAATCACTGTTCATATGTTGGAATTTCATGATTTTGATGCTTCCAATGAGTTTAAAATGGAAAATTGTGTGGGGTTATATTAGGGAAACAAGTATTGGAAGCATTGGAATCAAAATGAGAATTTTTGGGAAACAAGAGGTCACTTTTTGGTTCTGTACAGAAATGAAAGATGCAATTGGATTCTGGAATTTTTGAATGCATATTTGGATTCTACATGAAAAATTATGTGGGAATGAACCATGAGAGTTTAGTTTGAAAAGGTGTAAACCTAAGTCACAAAGTAGAGAAAGAAAGGGACTTGAAGGAACCCTAGTCTTGAAAATGGTTTGAATTGAGTTGTGACTTGGTATTTGCTTGTTATGCCTAGGTTTTGACATTTGTGGAAAGGAGGGATCAAGACAAGAAGGAATTGGCAAAGACACCTAAGAGGTAGCAAGAATACTTAACTATAAACTTATGTTGTTTGATTGATATGCTTGCTTGTTATGCATGAAGTTTGGTTGAGCATGATATGTTATGTGATGATGATTATGATGATGATGATGACTTATGAATATGTGCAACTCCTTGCAACTCATTTCATGACCATATGCATGTTAGAATTTGCCTATGTATGATCATGAATTAGCTCCCATTGCATGATAACATGTTAAGCATTTCATCAAGCATGCATAACCTTATAGTTTGTATATCTTGCTATTGGGATTTCCATGAAATCTCATTCCTTCCATATGTATATAATCATGCTTTAGGTGCTGTAACTTCTCATGGAAGAGAGTAAATGTGAATGAACAATGTATATATGGCCTCGATAGCATGTATTTAACATAGGAGATGTGGTATGGTATGTAAAAACGGATACACTCACTGGAACCATACGAGGCCAAACGATTTCATCAATCATTTGAGTAACTTATCCGATGAGTTTTCACGTGAAATTTGTCTTGAAGATAGATAAGAACAATAGCTTTAATTGGACACCAAGAATTCCCAATTTTGTTATGTTTTCAAATTGATATGATTTTTCAAAGTTGGACCTAAAATCTGGATCAAGATAAAACGAGCCCTGAGAGGCAGCGAGACTCATATGCGATTTTCATATAGCAAATGAATGAATTTTTCCACAAAATTTATGGGCTTAAAGTATACATATGTAGCTTTAAATCCATATGTAACACAACTCATTTGGATAAGTATACAAAGAGAAATGAATTTTTTAAAATGAGACACAGAATCTGGAAGTTCAAAGTTTACCAAATGAACAGTGATTTTCAACGAATAAACTAATTTCATTTGGACAAGTAAATCTCATTTTAATATTTTTCCTTCAAATTTTTATGAAATAGATTTCATTATAAATTGGAACCACCTTATTTAGATTTTTCTAGATTTAATTATGAATTTCCAAAGTTCATGCTGTAAACTGAAATTACCAAGTGAACAGTAAATTAAACAGTACCCGATAGCCTAACTCTTAGAAATTCATGTTCTATGGTAAAATGGTGTTCCAATGTTCTAAGATACTTAAAATTGAGTATATGTAAGGATAAAATTAAGGATGTTTCATGGAGCATGATAGTATGCAAATGGAAGCTAAAGAAAGATAAAGGAAACACATGTCATGCACTTGCATTCATCTTGTATGCATTGAATGGTACCGTTTACTACTAAGATTTCCCCCAAAATCTCACCCCTATCTTTTCCAAACATAACAGGGTACTGGTTTGGAGAATATGAAGCTAGAAAAGTGAGGATGTGACAATGCTAATGTGTCATCACTTTTTAAAGCTGAATTACCGGTTAAGTGGTAAGACCCAAGATCTTACACTATCCCATGCACAATAGGAAAGGTTCATATTAAGGGAGCGTTATTAGATCTAAGGGCTGCCATTAATGTAATGCCTTAGTCGGTATACTTAGATTTAGGTATTAATAATCTTAGAGACACAAGTGTAGTGCTCTAGTTGGCTGATAGATCAATTAGGTATCCTAAGGCAATTCTTGAGGATATTCTAGTGCAAGTCAAGGACTTAGTGTTTCCAGCTGATTTTTATGTTCTGGACATGTCCAGTGAGCTAGTGAATGAGAGAACTTTGATCATAGGCATACCTTTCCTTCAAACTTCCAAGACAATTATTAGTATGAAGCATAGTTCTATTATAATGGAAGTTCAAGAACATGTAGTAACTTTCAATATGAATGAAGCAATGAAATATCCTTTTGATAATTCTACTTTTGCTGGGTTGAATGCCATTGATTATGTTGTTGAAGAGACTGGGGATGAGCATGAATTGAGTTTGCATGATGGGTATGATTCTTTGTTGCATAATTCCCATAACTCCCATGAAGGGTTTTTAGTAGCATGCGGATTCTAATTCATCTTTGGGAGCTTATGACGATTATTTTGAATCTCTTTCTTCTATTTATTCTTTTTCTTGTTCTTGTGAAGGTAATGCATCATGTTTCAATTGTTTTGATGTAAATAGCATGCTTTCAGTTTCCCAACATTTCTCATTATCAAATTTTGATTCGATTTCATCAATTACTAGTGATAATGTTTTTGGAAAGGAATTTGTGAGTGATTTTACAGGGTCATAAGGTAATTTGGAAGCTGGAAGTGGAACAAATGAAAAGGGGTCAAGCTTATGTGATTCCAAGTCGCGACGTGAAGATCCTAAAGTCATGACTAGATATCAATCTGCTGAGGGAGGGACTCACTTTGAAACTGAGTCGCGACAAGATGATTGTTTAGTCTCGACTAAAGACTCCTGAGATAGCCAGTCGTGATGTGTAGATTATCAAGTCAGACTAAAAGTTTCATAGACGCTCTCTGTCAACATGGGTCGCGACGAGATGTTGAAAATAATGTTGAGAGGTCGCGATTAGAAATATCAGATACAACTAGTGAATTTCCAATGCCTTCAGTTCCATATTCCACTATTTTGGTTAAAGGGCCAATATGTTCTAACTCTACTTATCCTCACTCACAGTCCAAAATTATATCTCATACTTTAAGATTCTTAAATGATTTAATCTCTAATAATGATGCAGGTATGAAAGAGAGTGATCTCAACTTTGTTGCAGCTATAGACTAACTTAAGCTTGGTGCAACTCCTGAAGAGATTAAAGGCAAGATGAAAAGTCCTAATGAGCTAAATATAAGAGACCTCCAAGAATCTACAAAAGGGAGTATTACTAAAATAAATGATTTTCCCCATCTAATCCCTTCTATTGTCCAACCCCCAGAATTAAAGTTAAAAGATTTGCCTTCTAACCTTAAGTATGCTTATCTTGAGCCAGACTCAAAATTGCCAATGATAATTTCTAATTCTTTAACTGTTAGTGAAGAGTCTAGGTTATTAAGTGTGCTTAGGAAGAATAGAGAAGCTTTGGGTTGGCAATTAGCTGACATAAAAGGGATAGAAGCCACTATTTGCACTCATAGGATTTTACTGAATGAAGATTCCAAGCCAATTAAACAACCCCAAAGGAGATTAAACCTATTGATCTCTGATGTGGTTAGGAAGGAGATTAGTAAATTGTTAAAGGCAGGAATCATATATGCTATTTTAGATAGTGAATGGGTATCTCCTATGTATGTAGTGCCTAAAAAGAGTGGATTGACAGTAGTAAAGAATGAGAATAATGAATTGATACCTACTAGAGTGCAAAATTCATGGAGGGTTTGTATTGATTATCGGAAGTTGAATGACTATACTAGGAAAGATCATTTTCCCTTACCTTTTATTGATCAAATGCTTGATAGATTAACAGGGAAAAGTCATTATTGCTTCCTAGATGGGTATTCTGTAACATCCCAATTTTTAGGCCTAGAGACGCAGAAATAGCCTAAAATTGAGAGGCCACTAGACCCCCTTTGAGCAGAAGTCCCAGAGACGCACAGAGAGCTTTTAGGGACTAAGCTGCGAGTAAGTGAAGGTACAGGGATTTATGAAAGTCCCAAGGGGTAGAATGGCCATTTTGGGAAATATGAAGGTCAAAGGTTGCAGAGTTAAGAGTTGACCAGTTGGGTTACGACGAGAAAATAGTGCGGTCGTGACTAAGTTTTACAAAAAGGTCAAGACGCGACTAGAAGATATATGGGTTGCGACTAATAGGCTAAATGAGCTTGGTTGCGATTGGAAAATGATGAGGTTACGACTGGAGAGTGATGGGGTCGCGACTAAATGATGTTGAGGTTGCGACTAGTGAACGCAGAAGGCATTAAGTTGTGACAGAAGGATAGTTAGGTCACGACTGTGTAATGAAAAGATGCTAGACGCCAGGGATCAAGTGGGCCAAGAATTATGAAGGTCTAAGAGAGATTAAAATGATATTTTAATAAAGTATAGTTACTCGGTCGGAGATAGAACTGGGAAAGGATCGGATAAAGTAAAGGTTATCTAGAACCATGAGGTGGCATGAAAAGGTGTCCGCATGGTACCCACAAGATGCCACATGGAATTGAGTTAATGGAGAGAAAAAAAGTAGAAAAAGGTAAAGGACACGTGGCGCGATCTCAATCGCTCATTCCAGGAAAAGACTCTGGAATTCTCTAGAAGCGCTGAGTCAGCATGCGAGGTGTCCCTTGATGATGTCATGAGTGATGAGTCATGGTGTGAGGTATCCCATGATGATGTCATAAGTGATGAGTCATGAGGAATGATGATGTCATCATGATGAGGTAAGCAAGACTTGGTGAGCAAGCAAAGCAATCTAAGCCATTCATCAAGATTGGATCTAGTTCATCCATTCCACTTTGCCTCCACTATAAATACCCCATCCCTTGCACTTTCATTCCACGCAAAAACCAAAGAGGAGGAGAGAAAGGAAGAGAGAGAAAGAGAAAGAGAGAAAGGATGAGAGGAAGGAAGGAAGGAAGAGAAAGAAGGAGTTCTGGCTAAGCTAGGAGCAGCCTAAAGAGCTTGGGAATAAGGTAATTCATTCTAGTCCCTCTCTAATGAATTAGAGTATTATTTAGTAGCCAGGATAGAGGAATATCTCTCTCTATAAAGTTAGCCGTGGATAGAAAGGAAGTTAGGGGATGGTCAGGATAGGGGTATTATCTCAAAATAAACTTAAATTAAGTGGAGTTATGTGAAGGGAATTGGAAGACACGCAGCGAAAATTAACTTTAAAAACTTTTTTTCATTCCTAGCCAGGATCTACCGAATGTGTTTAAGTCAAGGAGAAAGAAGTGTTACCTTCGGTATTCAAGCTTTGGTCGTGACCTCAGTGTCCACTAGTCGTGGCTCTTCGCCTCTGGAACTTTCAGTCACGACCTACTCAACTTCTAGTCGCGACCTGTAGCCTCTGGAGTTTTTAGTCGTGGCCTCCTCTGCTTCTTGTCACGACCGGACATCTCTGGAGTTTGTAGTCGCGACCTCGTCAGCTTCAAGTCGCGACCTGTCTCCTCTTTTTGGATTTCTAACGTTCAGATGCCCGTATGGTCGCGACCTCAGTGTCAATAGGTCGCGACCTGTCTTCGTGTCTGGTTTCTTTCTCGATCGCAAGAAGTCGACAGCTCAGATCGGCTTCCTCTACCGGTATCCACACGAACAGCGTTCCAATCACGAACGACGTGCTAGCGCCTCTTGTCCCTCTAGGGCTTTCTAGAGATTCCTTCCTCACTGTCTCTATTTCGGCAGTTTCTTATCTGCAAACCTTTTGCACTCTCCCTGCCCCCTTTTCTCACATCTGTATAGATGTGTAGAGATGTCTGTAGAACCCTAGCTCCTAATGTCAAATATATAGGATGTTATCGGGCTTCTAATTGGGCCGGGCTTTAGAATTAATCTTATATTAATTCTGAAATTAATACAATATCATATATTGCATAAATTAATAAGAAACTAATTAAATAAATATGGTTTATATTAAATCCGTCCCACAGATTTAATTCACCTATTTATTTAATTTAAATAAAGATAAGACGGAATTAAATTTGATTTATTCTCATAAATCAAATTTGAGATATCTTATCAATTTGATTTTCAAATTCAAATAGATCATATCCATTTAAATTCAAATTCAAAAGTGATAGAAATTTAATTTATCCTTATAAATTAAATCTTGCAAATATCTCTTATATTATATATAATATATATACTAATTTATATATAACCACCCTAGATTATTCATTGAATCTAGACATCTCTTAGATTCAATGAATCTGGACATCATAGCTCGTATTGGGCTATTTTGTGTGCGACCCTGTAGGCCCATATGAAGTTGGCAGTGGCCCAGTGAAACATCCTCCCTTAGACTCCTCAGAGTACACTTGCGGAGGCAATATTAGCTCGATTATATCTTAACTTAAGCCCAGAAATTAAAATTTTACTCTTAAGTTCCTTATTCTGAACCTTTAATTTGAGAACTGATTTATCTCATTCTACACATCCAAACAAGGCTTATTACCTATCCATGGAATGCCCCAGATGTGTACCACTGGCTCACCAAATTTTGTGGCCAAACTCCTTCGTTTACTAGGTCAAACTGAGGTTAAAACACTGCTACCTCAGGACCTGCGAATTTCTCTTTTAATTTCTCATCCAGAAATTGAACATGCCAAACAATATTTATTATTGAATAACAAAATGTCATACAACAGAACATACACAAAATTCTCATATTTCTATTACATCTTTTCCTGCCTAAAATCTGGCAGCATAACCGCTAAGCTTCATCTGTACAAAGAACTGAACCGTATTGATTCGGTAATTCCCTCATGAGAACTACCATTCTACGTAAGTACCCAGGAAAGACTGGATGAACCGGCTAGGTCCACTCACTTCCAGCCTCCTTAGACAGCACCTACGTACACAGTACTTATCATATTCTGATGTTCAGTCTTAAATTCGGCAGCATAACGGCGTCTCTCAAGATTCTTAAAATTCACTTCAACATAATCTCCCTGTAATGGGTTAGATATGGGGAATGAGATTCGGGGGAATCTCAGTAGTAATAATCATAACAATATATGTAATACAGAGTGACAGTGCTTGCTTGTGATTATGTACAGATAAGTATGCTGCGTGCTTCCATACTCAATAACATATGATCATAGCATTGTATAGAGCTTCAAGCATAACATATAAGACAACAATCCAACCAAACAATAGCACAACAAATCACAAAGCCATTACATAAAAGCTAGGATTAGTTACTACCTCAAAAGCTTAGCAGAACTCTACTATCTCTATACTGCTTCCAGCTCCGCTAGAACTTCCTTCCTTTCTTTCTTTCTCCTTCTCTCTCTTCTTTCTCTCTCTTTCTTGCCCAAAACCATGATGCAAATGAATGGGGAGGGGGTATTTATAGTTTCCTTCGATGGCATTTCTGTAATTTTGAAGCCTTAAGAACTTGTGGTCCTGGTTTTTCCTGGAATTTCCTATTTTCTTTTATTCCTCTTTACTGCATCATCAGTGCCACCTCAGTGGACACCTTAGCGGACACCTCAGCAGCACATTTCTCATATGTCTAAATCCCGGGACACCTCATCAGCTGACTCAGCATTTCCAGACAGTTCAGAAGTCTTGCACCGGAATCAACGGCTGAGATCGCGCCACGTGTCCTTAACTTTTCTTCTTCCTCTAAGATTGAGCCATGTGGCACCTAGAAGGGACCTTTCACGCCATCCCATGAACTCCAGATAAGTACCGGACTTCATCTGATCACCTCCTCGGTTATCGTGCCAACCGAGTAACTTTACTGAAAAGTCACTAAATCATTACTTTAATGCCACTTTTTCTCACATTTATGCTGGGCTACGTTTTTTGGCCTGGGAATATTATCTTGGGTCTCTGATCCAGCCCAAGTACTCTGATGGCCCGATTCCCAAGAAACATCCCTTGGCAAATTACCAAAATGCCCTTAGTCTCTCTTTCTTTACTTTACTAGGTCTAGGGGCATTATTGTCTTTTCACATCTTACCAGAGTATTCTTTGACCCTGGTCAACTATCCAGATAACTTCCCTGGATTGTCTAACCTTAGGAAAATGACCAAAATACCCTTTACTCATTCTTCAGTTGTTCTATAACATAGGGGCATTTTCGTCATTTCGCACCTTTTTTCCGGACACCGACCCCTTTTACCACTGAACTGCTATTATGGGCCTGGGCCTTCCCTGGTGTCACTATGGGCCTTAGAAAACACTGTATGGCCTCTGGCCACAGTCCGATCATTTCTATTCGGACTGCCTTTCCTTTACCGATTATAACTGTAAATTCCCATCTTCAGGAATTTTTACAGAAAAATCGGGACCTCAAATCAAAATTCTGTGTTACGTCATTCAACCCGGAATCCTTTTCTCTATCTCCCGGTATTTTCAGATATTTTATCCGGACCGGGCTGTTTTTGCCTGAAAGTACGCTCTCGCGCACACTTTTCAAAAATGACAATTTTACCCTTGGTCACATTTCTAATTCTTTCATACCCATAGAGACCTCATATGCATATTTCACAGTTCAGTGAAATGATCAACATAATTTTATCTATTTTCTGGAAAAATATGGTACTCATCGGTTACCAGCCCGATCTTTCCCATAATTACGATTTTGCCCCTGCATTCTCCTTCTGGCCCTGTTACTCATCTTCTCATCCTTCATCTTAAGTTCTAAAAATTCTCTTTCAATAACTCATCCCTTAAACTCTTCGGGAGTCATCGTTACTTGAAAGGCTTGACAACACGCCCATATCAGGTTATCTTGCACAGGAGCCAGCCCATATCAAGCTACCTGCAGAATTCCTAGGCTTAAGACTTAGGATATTCGTCACATTCCTCATTTTGAACCTAGGTGAACTGTCCCGATTCTGTAGGTTAAAGACTTAACTCATCATTAAATCCTGAAGGACATAGCTCATCCCACGGATTCCTACAAAATATAGGTAAGTAATCCGCCCATATCAGATTACTACCCTGGGACTACGGGTTTAGCAGCCTGCCCATATCAGACTACTGTTGGAAATTGTGCCCTAGGGGCCAATCATTGTATCATGTTATCATATTATTTGCATGTTTACTATGATGACAATCCTTGGATAACTAGTGATTTTATCCTAAATGTCCCTGGTCAGTCATCTATGCGGGAACAGAGATGAAATAAGACTAGTATGACTTTGAAGATATATAGAGATATAAATCAAAGTCATAAGCACATGTAAGAGTACAGGGTGTTGGACCGACCCGCAATGAGAGAGCTGCATGGGTCAAGTCATAAGCTTCTCTCATATACAAGCCATGTCACTATGCCCTTTGACCTGAGATCATCATGGATTCCTACATGACAAACGCTCAGCTTTGACCTAGTCAAAAGTCACTTTTGACCGAGTGATCATAAAGGCTATGCTCGAGCTTAGTGGTTTTTCATGCGGAGGAATGTGAATGGTCAAGATGGAATTTGTCCCTCACATTCGTAGAGAGATATTACTGGGCCCCTCGATGAGTGAGTCTGAGAAATGTATGGCCATACTGGAATGGAAGGGTAGTTCCATTTCTATATTCAGACTACTCAGGGATCGAGAAAGTAACGGTCAGGAACAGGAGGATGACGTTCACCATGCCTCATCCTTGACCGAAATATCGTGTGACAAAAGGGACGTGATATGGTTGTATGAAAGGTTACATCGTTTATCGATCCTCATATGTTTTGGGTAGTCGTAATGCCTTGCTAGAGACCGCTTACGACTTGTGGGTCAGTATAGTAACTGGGCCACTGCCAACTTCATATGGGCCTACAGGGTCGCACACAAAACAGCCCAATGCGAGCTATGATGTCCAGATTCATTGAATCTAAGAGATGTCTAAATTCAATGAATAATCTAGGGTGGATATATATTTTATATATATATAAATTAGTTTATATATATATATTATATAAATAATATAAGAGATATTTGTAAGATTTAATTTATAAGGATAAATTAAATCTCTATCATTTTTGAATTTGAATTTAAATGGATATGATCTATTTGAATTTGAAATTCAAATTGATAAGATATCTCAAATTTGATTTATGAGAATAAATCAAATATAATTCTGTCTTATCTTTATTTTAAATTAAATAAATAGGTGAATTAAATCTGTGGGACGGATTTAATATAAACCATATTTATTTAATCAGTTTCTTATTAAATTATGCAATATATGATATTGTATTAATTCAGAATTAATATAAGATTAATTCTGAAGCCCGGCCCTATTAGAAGCCCGATAGCTTCCTATATATTTGACATTAGGAGCTAGGGTTCGACACACAAGATAGATCTCTTCACACACATTCAGTCGTGAGAAAAGGGGGCAGGGAGAGTGCAAAAGGTTTGCAGATAAGAAACTGCCGAAATAGAGACGGTGAGGACGGAATCTCCAGAAAGCCCTAGAGGGACAAGAGGCGCTAGCACGTCGTTCGCAATTGGAACGCTGTTCGTGTGGATACCGGTAGAGGAAGCCGATCTGAGCTGTCGACTTCTACGATACGGCCAGACACGAAGAAAGGTCGCGACCAGAACACACTTAGGTCGCGACCAAACGGGCATCTGAACGTCCGAAATCCGAAAAGAGGATACAGGTCGCGACGTGAAGTTGAAGAGGTCGCGACTAAAAGCTCCAGAGGCGACAGGTCGCGACTAGAAGCAGAGTAGGTCGCGACTACAAACTCCAGAGGCGACAGGTCGCGACTAGAAGCTGAGGAGGTCGCGACTGAAAGTTCCAGAGGCGAGGAGTCGCGACTAGTGGACACTGAGGTCGCGACCAAAGCTCGAGTACCGAAGGTAACACTTCTTTCTCCTTGACTTAAACACATTCGGTAGATCCTGGCTGGGAATGGAAAAAATTTTAAAGTTAATTTCCGCTGCGTGTCTTCCAATTCCCTGCAACTACCTCCCAGTTCTCCTAGACCCAAAAATCGGGATGTTACACCCAGTTACTATACTGACCCACAAATTGTCACATCCTTATTTTTATGCATCTTAAGGACCATTCAGTAGTACTTAGAACCACTTTCAGGGTCATTGAGGTCTAAACTCATAATCTGAAATTTTATTCTTATCGGGTACTGTTCACTGTGGCAAATTTCAGATGAGTGACCTGACTTTGCAAAATCATAACTAATTCTAGAAAAATAGAAATGAAGTTTTTCAAGTTGCTACATGAAGATAACTTAAGTATATTTCAGGGAAAAATCATTGGTTGACCATTCCTTGACAAATTCATCGTGGGTCAACGTTTCAACTTTACTGTTCATCCAGTGATTTTCTCCTGAATCCAGCATTCTGGTCCCAACTTTAACAATTTTTATCTTTTCGTGTATACATCCAAATGAAGCATTCTATATATAAAATTAAACCTTAGTATATCTACTATTTACTATAAAAATATCATACATTTATTCAACCATTTACTATTTTTAATGATTTATCCAACATCGATTGGTCTCCACGTATTACTGTTCACAGAGTCATTTTTCGGCAACCAATCTTACATATTAATGCATACATACATCACATATCAGTCAAACATGCCAGATAACAATCATTATTAAATAATTAACTGTTATACATCAGTGCATGATTAACATCCTCATATTCTTATTACATTTCTCGTTGTCTAAAATCCGGCAGCATAACTGCTATGTTCCTCCTGTAGAAAGTAACCGATCTTGTACCGATTCGGTAATTCCCGTAGGAGCTACCATTCTACGTAAGTACCCAGAAAAGACTGGATGAACCTGCTAGGTCCACTCACTTCCAGCCTCCTTAGACAGCACCTACGTACACAGTACATATCAGTTCCTTTCTTTGTTGCCAGAATTTCGGCAGCCTAACGGCGTCTCTTAAAATTTCCAGATTATATTTTGACAGAACCTCCCCTGTAATGTTATATATGGGAATGAGATTCAAAAGAATCTCAGTAGCAACAATCATAACAATTTATGTAATGCAGTGTGACGTTGCTTGCTTGTGATTGTGTACAGATAAGTATGCTGCATGCTTCAATATTCAATAACATATGATCATAGCATTGTAATAGAGCTTCAAGCATAACATATAAGACAACAATCCAACCAAACAATAGCACAACAATTCACAAAGACATTACATAAAAGCTAGGATTAGTTACTACCTCAAAAGCAGAACTTCAGAACTTCTACACTGCTTCCAACTTCACCAGAACTTCCTTTCTTCTTTCTTTTCTCACTTTCTCTCTCAAGAACTTCTTTCCCTCTCTAAAGTGCTCCTTGGCCGTGGAATATGAAGAGCAAGGGGGGGTATTTATAGTTTCCTTCAATGGCATTCTTGTAATTTTAAAGCCATATGAACTTGTGGTCCTGGTTTGTCCGGAATTTCCTATTTTCTTTTATTCCTTTTACTGCATCATTCATGACATCACCTCAAGGCCACCTCGTGGGACACCTCACCTCACACATTTATCACATGGAGCTATTTGGAGAGGAGAGAAACCTTCTGGAAGCTTTCTGGTCCAATCCTGTACAGGCCCGGTCCGTCTCCTCGAAAACTGGACCGTTTGCTGAATCTCATTTTTCTGACAATCCATATTATGTCTTCTGGCCTTGAACTTAGTATCTGGGTCCTTTATATCATTAACATTTAAATACTGGGTCCAACACCTTCATGGCACGCATTATGAGAAATCTTCCTCTGGCACAGTTCATTGAATATTTTAATTATTATTCACCGATTATACACATTTCTGGACACCGACTCTTTCTGTCAGATACACTGCCCTACTGTGTCTGGGCAGCCATTTGGGTCATAACGGGCATCTGACTGTTGTTACCTAACCTCATTCAGTCTTAGTTTAAATAACGATAAATCTCCCTATCGGATCCCTGGAGGCCTCACACTCCCGTCTGGATTTTCTAATTTATGAATAACTTTTCCTACAGACCTCCTATCGGTATTCTGTCAGTTTCCTGACATCCGTCCCATAAGGACGTATCATCCTGTAATTTCTTACTTATATCTGAAATCTAGGGTATCCGGTATGAATTTTTATAACTTTTGGACGATCAGTCCATTTTTGGCTATCTGGAGTCTTCAAAAATTTCGGTATTAGGCTGGATTACCCAGCGTCACCTGCCCTATCTTCTGGTGAAATCTGGGACTGAAATGCCATCGGGCAGTCCAAACCACTTCTGGCCTATTTTCCTTTAATTACACTTTAGCCCCAGGGAACTTTTCCTTCTTTGCACTTAAGTCCCTTTATTTGGCTAAAATTACACTTTAAGACCCCACATTTTTGTCTACCTTTCTTTCCTAACCTTAAACTTTCCATAATTGCATTTAAGTCCCTTCATTTCCTTTCTTTTGCAATTTAATCCTTTTCTTTACATAAAGGACCACATCTTTTTCCTGAAAAAGAACTCATATATTCCATCTAATCAGTACAGAAAATTAAGGATATTACACAAGTCGTAAGCGGTCTCTAGCAAGGCATTACGACTACCCAAAACATATGAGGATCGATAAATGATGTAACCTTTCATACAACCATATCACGTCCCTTTTGTCACACGATATTTCGGTCATGGATGAGGCATGGTGAACGTCATCCTCCTGTTCCTGACCGTTACTTTCTCGATCCCTGAGTAGTCTGAATATAGAAATGAAACTACCTTTCCATTACAGTATGGCCATACATTTCTCAGACTCACTCATCGAGGGGCCCAGTAATATCTCTCTACGAATGTGAGGGACAAATTCCATCTTGACCATTCACATTCCTCCGCATGAAAAACCACTAAGCCCGAACATAGCCTTTATGATCACTCAGTCAAAAGTGACTTTTGACTAGGTCAAAGCTGAGCGTTCGTCATGTAGGAATCCATGATGATCTCAGGTCAAAGGGCATAGTGATATGGCTTGTATATGAGAGAAGCTTATGACTTAACCCATGCAGCTCTCTCATAGCAGGTCGGTCCGACACCCTGTACTCTTAAATGTGCCTACGACTTTGATTTATATCTCTATATATCTTCAAAGTCATACTGGTCTTATTTCATCTCTGATCCCGCATAGATGACCGACCAGGGACATTTAGGATAAGATCACGAGTTATCCAAGGATTGTCATCATAGTAAATATGCAAATAATATGATAACTTGATACAATGATTGGCCCCTAGGGCACAATTTCCAACATCCTCCCACTTGCACTAGGAACGATCATTAATTTGTCTCAATCCTATTAACCTAACATGACGCTCATGTTTTGCCTGGACAAGTGGTTTTGTTAGAGGATCAGCATCATTGTCTTCTCCTGCTACCTTGCATATTTTTAAATCACCTCTATCATTGATTTCTCTGATGAGATGAAATCGCCTGAGTATATGCTTAGTCCTTTGATGTGACCTAGGCTCTTTGGCCTGTGCAATGGCACAACTATTATCACAGAATAAAGTTATTGGATCTGAGATGGTAGGTACCACCCCTAGTTCAGTAATGAACTTCCTGATCCAAACAGCCTCCTTAGCTGCATCAGATGCTGCTATATACTCAGCTTCCGTTGCAGAATCTGCTACAGTGCTCTGCTTAGAACTCTTCCAGCTTACTGCTCCATTATTCAGGAGGAATACGTATCTAGATTGCGATTTTTGGTCGTCCTGGTCAGTTTGGAAACTTGCATCTGTGTAACCAGTTAGACAGAGCTCGTCATCCAATCCACCATAGACCAAGAATAAGTCCTTAGTCCTTCTTAAGTACTTAAGGATATTCTTGACAGCAGTCTAATGGACCTCACTGGGGTCCTGTTGATATCTGCTAGTCATACTTAAGGCAAACGAGACATCCGGTCGAGTATATAACATGGCGTACATGATAGATCCTATGGCCGAGGCATAGGGAACCTTACTCATGAGACCTCGCTGATAAGGTGTACTAGGACACAAATCCTTGCTGAGGTGAATACCATAAGACATGGGTATGAAACCCCTCTTTGATTCCTGCATACTAAACCTATGCAGTATCTTGTCCATATATGTGCTCTGACTAAGTCCTAGAAGTCTTTTAGATCTATCTCTATAGATCCTAATTCCTAGGATGTAGGTGGCTTCACCCAAGTCTTTCATCGAAAAAGACTTTCCTAACCAAGACTTGACAATCTGCAAGGTAGGAATGTCATTCCCAATAAGTAGGATGTCATCGACATAGAGTACCAAAAACATAACTATGCTCCCACTAACCTTCTTGTACACACAAGGTTCATCAATATTTTGAAGAAATCCAAACTCTTTGACTACTTCATCAAAACGATGATTCCAACTCCGAGATGCTTGCTTCAGTCCATAAATGGACCTTTGAAGCTTGGACACTTTACCAGAGTCCTCAGAATGCACAAACCCTTCAGGTTGTGTCATGTACACATCCTCAAGGAGCTTTCCATTAAGGAAGGCTATCTTGACGTCCATATGCCATATTTCATAGTCATAATATGCTGCAATGGCAAGGAGGATTCTGATTGATTTGGCCGTTGCAACTGGGGAAAAGGTCTCATCATAGTCCACACCATGAGTTTGAGTAAATTCTTTTACAACCAGTCGTGCCTTGAAGACATCTACATTGCCATCCATGTCGGTTTTCTCTTTAAAAACCTACTTGCACCCGACGATTTTTACACCTTCAGGCGGGTCGACTAAGGTCCATACCTTATTGTCGTACATGGATTGCATCTCAGACTTCATGGCGCTAAGCCATTTTTCGGAGTTTGGTCCCACTATAGCTTCTCGATAGGTAGTGGGCTCATTATGCTCAATGAGCAACACATCACGACTGTCAGAAATCAGAAATCCATATCTCTGAGGATGAAGTCGTGCGCTATTAGATCGCCGTGGGCCTTGCGTGACTTGAGGAGTCTCAACAACTTCTTGTGAGTCTTCTCTATTTTCCATCTCTAGTTCTGTGGTGTCTTGTGGCTCTCGAACTTCTTTGAGGTGTACCTTGCTCCCACTGGTTCTTTTAGAGATAAATTCTCGTTCTAGAAAGATACCATTTCTGACAACAAACACTTTGTTATCAGTGGGGTTGTAGACATAATATCCCTTGGTTTCCTTAGGATATCCCACAAAAAGGCACTTTGATGATTTAGGCGCTAACTTATCTGAGGCTTGTTGCTTAACATAGACCTCACATCCCTAAATCTTGAGAAAAGACAAACTAGGTTTCCTCCCAGTCCATATCTCATACGGAGTCTTTTCAACTACCTTAGATGGAACACGATTCAGTGTGAACGCAGTTGTCTCTAGGGCGTGGCCCCAAAAGGACGGTGGAAGATCTGTTTGACTCATCATGGATCGAACCATATCCAATAGTGTTTGATTCCTCCGTTCAGAAACGCCATTCCATTGTGGTGTTCCTGGAGGAGTCAATTGTGAGACTATCCCACAATTCCTAAGATGATCGATAAACTCTTGGCTCAAATATTCACCACCTCGATCAGATCGAAGGGCTTTAATTGTTTTGCCAAGCTGGTTTTGTACTTTATTTTGAAATATTTTGAACATTTCAAAAGATTCGGATTTATGTTTCATTAGATAGATGTAGCCATATCTACTGAAATCATCTATGAATGTGATGAAGTACGAATAACCTCTTTCAGCATTTGTATTTATCGGTCCACACATATCTGTATGTATGACGCCCAACAAATCAGTGGCCCTCTCACTATGCCCAGTGAAAGGTGACCTTGTCAGCTTTCCTAACAAACAAGATTCGCAAGTATCATATGATTCAAAATCAAATGAGTTGAGAAATCCATCTTTGTGGAATTTAGAAATGCGTTTCTCATTTATGTGGCCCAGACGACAGTGCCAGAGGTAAGTTGGATTCAAATCATTTGGTTTGACCCTTTTGGCGGTTATGTTATAGATATTTCCATCATTGGGTTGTTCCAAGTTTAATATGTAATGATCAACATGCAAATCACCATGAGCATAGAAAATATCATTACAATAAATGGAACATTTACCATTCCCAGAAATGGAAGTGTAACCTTCCTTATCCAAATAAGAAAGAGAAACAATGTTACTACTCAAAGCAGGAACATAATAGCAATTATTCAAAACCAACAAAAGCCCAGTGGGCAGAACTAATTCATAAGTGCCTACAGCTAAAGTAGCAACCTTTGCTCTATTTCCAACTCGTAGGTCAACTTCGCCCTTCTTCAACTTTCTACTGTCCTTTAGGCCCTGCACATTTGTACAAATGTCAGAACCACATGCAGTATCTAATACCCATGTAGTGGAAGTAGAGAGATGAATATCTATAACATAAATACCTGAAGCGATAGCCCCGCTATCCTTCTTGTTCTTTTTCAGATCTTCAAGGTAGAGTTTGCAATTCCTCTTCCAATGACCCGGTTTATTGTAGAAGAAGCAAACTCCTTCCTTTGGAGGCTTTGCCTTTTTTTGGTGCAGGCTTGGTTTCAGGCTTGCCTGACTCTTTGGTCTTACCAGATGAGCCATGACCCTTCCCCTTGCCCTTGCCTTTCTTTTTCATACCCTTTCCTTTCTGAACCATCAAAACTATGCTGGGCTTCTTCTTAACAGTCGGCTCAGCAGTTTTAAGTATCCCATGCAGTTTAGAAATCGATTTCTCCATGTTGTTCATGTTGTAGTTTATGACAAACTGGTCATAACTTTTTGGGAGTGAGTTCAAGATCAAATTCGTAGCTAACTCCTGGCTCATGGGAAATCCAAGCCTCTCAAGGTGATCAATGTACCCTTTCATCTTTAAGACATGAGTACTCACTGATGCACCTTTAGCCATCTTGCAGGAATATAAGGCCTT
The DNA here is from genome assembly GCA_037074615.1 of Leucaena leucocephala. Taxonomy (NCBI): domain Eukaryota; kingdom Viridiplantae; phylum Streptophyta; class Magnoliopsida; order Fabales; family Fabaceae; genus Leucaena; species Leucaena leucocephala. The sequence goes on along the minus strand of CM073555.1, from coordinate 14,434,223 downwards.
AGTGGTCTCATACCTCTCTTGCCTTGCCTGTTGCTGGAACATTTCCTTAAGATACATAATCATCTCATAAGCCTCCATGTGTTCCAGATCTCTTTGGAGCTCTGGAACCATGGTGGCAAGCATCAAGCATCCCACATTGACAGAGTCTTCCTTATGCTTCACATAAGAATCTCTCTGAGCTCTAGGAGCATTGGCTGCTGGTTTCTCAGAAATGGGTTGATCTAGGACATATGACTTTCTTTCCTGCTTGAGAACAATTCTCAAGTTCCTGAACCAGTCAAGAAAGTTTATCCCATTGAGTTTGTCCTTCTCAAGGACATATCGCAACGATAATGTAGCAGTATTACTAGTCGTCATGATTCTATAATTAAAATATGCAATTTAATTAGCAATCTCCCACTGAATAAAATAACCCCCAATGTAATAATTAGTGGGCTAAGATCCATATTTGGCTTAAACTTGAGTCCGCTTTGGCAGGACGCTTAACTTTAAGTTATTTAGGTAGGTAACAACTTTACCAATTATATCAAATGTAACTCTTAGATATTTATAGGATTCCATCATCATATGATCTGGCATGTTTTAATCCTATCTAATGCCTTGAGACCCAAAACCGTTTTGATAATCTCAATTAAGTCAAACAATAACAAACATAAGAGTAGCACTATTACTCTTGCTTATCTCCCCAAGATAACTCAAATGCACCCACTTTGGTGGAGCCTACAAATGAGCGATCGAGATTTTGACAAGTGTTCATTAATTGACGGCATATGACAAGATTTCTTTTAGAGGGTTTAATTAACTATCCGGTTTGCATGTATCTCGATTGTATCTCATACCAGTATTATGCATATAAAATATACATGCAGTGATCTAATCATAAGATGCATAATCTTAAACGTGATACAATATGGCTCACCTATCCTAAGTCCCCTCAAGCCAATGAGAGGAGCTGTCTAATTAGAATAGAAAAATTACATAAGGAAACCTCGTTTTAACATTCGAGGGGAGTGAGATGAGAAGAGAATGTACAATGAGAGTAATTAGAGGAAGGCACGGCACGCAGGCCGTATTTAGAAAAATTACAACACTTGTAATCTAGAGCCATATTGTTCACCATACCCAAACATTCAAGAATCAAAATTCATATTATACGAAGGGCAATAAGTGTTTCAAAACATTCATATATCAGGAAAGTCAGTACATATTACGATTTTGTTGCGCTACGATTAGGTAGTCACGGCGATCCCGCTAATATTAATTGATCAAGAATCTTAGTTCTATTTCCTTAGACCCCCATTAATATTAATTGATCAAATCAATTAACATACACCACCGATTTCAGTTTCCTTTCGGATTCTGTATATGTCATACATAAACGGATTCCATATATGTCATACATATCTCACATGTTATCATATAATCAGCTAAGAAGTCTAACATACATCACATGTATCAACAATCAAACCTAACTTAAACACAAAATGGCATGGCTCTGATACCACTGAAGGGAATTGGAAGACACGCAGCGGAAATTAACTTTAAAATTTTTTTTTCAATCCCAGCCAAGATCTATAGAATGTATTTAAGTCAAGGAGAAAGAAGTGTTACCTTCGGTATTCAAGCTTTAGTCGTGACCTTAGTGTCCACTAGTAGCGACTCTTCGCCTCTGGAACTTGCAGTCGCGACCTACTCAGTTTCTAGTCGCGACCTGTCGCCTCTGGAGTTTTTAGTCGCGACCTCCTCTGCTTCTTGTCGCGACCGGACGTCTCTGGAGTTTGTAGTCGCAACCTCGTCAGCTTCAAGTCATGACCTGTCTCCTCTTTTCGGATTTTTGACGTTCAGATGCCCGTATGGTCACGACCTCAGTGTCAATAGGTCGCAACCTATCTTCGTGTCTGGTTTCTTTCTAGTTCGCAAGAAGTCGACAGCTCAGATCGGCTTCCTCTACCGGTATCCACACGAACAGCGTTCCAATCACGAACGATGTGCTAGCGCCTCTTATCCCTCTAGGGCTTTCTAGAGATTCCTTCCTCACTGTCTTTATTTTGGCAGTTTTTTATCTGCAAACCTTTTGCACTCTCCCTACCCCCTTTTCTCACGTCTATATAGATGTGTAGAGATGTCTGTAGAACCCTAGCTCCTAATGTCAAATATATAGGATGTTATCGGGCTTCTAATTGGGCCGGGCTTCAGAATTAATTTTATATTAATTCTGAAATTAATACAATATCATATATTGCATAAATTAATAAGAAACTAATTAAATAAATATGGTTTATATTAAATTTGTCCCACATATTTAATTCACCTATTTATTTAATTTAAATAAAGATAAGAAGGAATTAAATTTGATTTATTCTCATAAATCAAATTTGAGATATCTTATCAATTTGAATTTCAAATTCAAATAGATCATATCCATTTAAATTCAAATTCAAAAGTGATAGAAATTTAATTTATCCTTATAAATTAAATCTTGCAAATATCTCTTATATTATATATAATATATATATACTAATTTATATATAACCACCCTAGATTATTCATTGAATCTAGACATCTCTTAGATTCAATGAATCTGGACATCATAGCTCATATTGGGTTGTTTTGTGTGCGACCCTGTAGGCCCATATGAAGTTGGCAGTGGGCCAGTACTATACTGACCTACAAGTCGTAAGCGGTCTCTAGCAAGGCATTACGACTACCCAAAATATATGAGGATCGATAAACAATGTAACCTTTCATACAACCATATCACGTCCCTTTTGTCACACGATATTTCGGTCATGGATGAGGCATGGTGAACGTCATCCTCCTGTTCCTGACCGTTACTTTCTCGATCCCTGAGTAGTCTGAATATAGAAATGGAACTACCTTTCCATTATAGTATGGCCATACATTTCTCAGACTCACTCATCAAGGGGCCCAGTAATATCTCTTTACGAATGTGAGGGATAAATTCCATCTTGACCATTCACATTTCTCTGCATGAAAAACCACTAAGCCTGAACATAGCCTTTATGATCACTCGGTTAAAAGTGACTTTTGGCTAGGTCAAAGCTGAGCGTTCGTCATGTAAGAATCCATGATGATCTCAGGTCACAGGGCATAGTGACATGGCTTGTATATGAGAGAAGCTTATGACTTAACCCATGCAGCTCTCTCATAGAGGGTCAGTTCGATACCCTGTACTCTTACATGTGCCTACGACTTTGATTTATATCTCTATATATCTTCAAAGTCATACTGGTCTTATTTCATCTCTGCTCCCGCATAGATGACCGACCAGGGATATTTAGGATAAGATCACGAGTAAATATTTAGGATAAGATCCAAGGATTGTCATCATAGTAAATATGCAAATAATATGATAACCTGATACCATAATTGGCCCCTAGGGCACAATTTCCAATATTATGCTGGATAAGATGATAATAAAATATTATTATGATATGTATAGGCTCTGGCCTATGGAAAGGTGGAACCTCAGATCAAAGGTTAAGGACTAAAGGAGAGGCTGCACTCCAGGTAGTAAACTTACATAAACTTGTATGTGTTGAATATATGATTGATTGTGTTATGGCTTGATTGATTGATGTTAATATGTAATTGTTGAAGCTTTATGCTATGATTACTTTGGCCAATTGTATTTTATATGTTACATGGAAGCATGCACATTACATTATGCTGACACAATCACAAGCAAGCACTAATGCCAATCATTGATGCATACATTGTTTAGTACTGTTTGCTATTGAGATTTCCCCCGAAATGTTACCCCTACCTTTTCTAACCATAACAGGATGCTGGTTTGGAGAAGATGGAGCTAGAAAAGTAAGGATGTTACATATTTAGGATATATCCAGATTCTAATAGACCCAAGGGACCAAGAAAAGATCACATGTACATGTCCCTTTGGTACATATGCTTATAAAAGAATGCCATTTGGTTTGTGTAATGCTCTAGGCATATTTCAGTGTTGTATGCTTTCTATATTTTTTGATTTCATTGAAAAATGCATGGATGTGTTCATGGATGATTTTACTGTATATGGTAATTCCTTTGATGAGTGTCTAGAGAGCCTTGATAGAATCCTTGCTAGATATATTGAGAAAAAAATTGTTTTGAATTTTGAAAAGTGCCATTTCATGGTTGATCATGGAATAGTGCTTGGACATCTTATATCTAGCAAGGGAATTGAGGTGGATAAAGTAAAAATTGAAGTATACCCCACAACTTTAAAAGAACTTTGATCTTTTCTGGGGCATGTTGGATTTTACAGAAGATTCATCAAAGACTTTAGTAAAATTACTTTGCCACTCTTAAAGCTTCTGAAAAATTGAAGGATAGGTTAATTTCTCCACCTATTCTAACCTTACCAGATTGGGATCTTCCTTTTGAACTATCATGTGATGCTCCAATTATGTTGTGGGAGCTATAATAGGTCAAAAAGAAGGTAATTTATCTTGAGTGATTGCCTATGCCTCGAAAATACTTGACGCTGCTCAAATTAATTATACCACTACTGAGAAAGAACTGTTTGCAATCGTAGTAGCTTTGGATAAATTCAGAGCATATTTCATTAACTCTAAAGTTATTGTCTACACAGATCATGCAGCAGTCAAGTATTTGTTCTATAAACCTTAGTCTAAGCCAAGATTTCTTCGATGGATGCTACTGCTCTAAGAGTTTGATATAAAAGTAAGGGATAGAGCTGGAAATGTGAACCACGTTACAGATCACCTAAGTAGATTACCAACAGAGACAAGGGGAGTACTTAGTTCTGATCTTATTTGTGATTCTTTCCATGATAAATCTCTTTGTTTGGTTGCTATTGTAGAACCTTGGTATACTCATTTAGTTAATTTTATTGAAACTGGCCTAATCCCTTTTCATTTGTCTAGATTTCAGGCCCAAAAGCTAAAGAGTAAATCTAAATACTTCATTTGGGATAAACCTTTTCTGTGGAAGTTGTGCTCAAATCAAGTATTAAGATGATGTGTCCCAGATCAAGATCACAAATCAGTTTTAGAAGCTTGTCATTCATGGGTTTGTGGTGATCATTTTGGGGGGAAAAGGACTGCATGTAGGGTCCTTGAATCCGGATTCTATTGGCCTTCCCTTTTTAAAGATGCTTTTGAATTTTGTAGAGCTTGTGATAGGTGCCAAAGATTTAGGGGAATTAGTAAAAGGCATGAGATGTCGCAACAACCTATTCTATTTTGTGAGGTTTTTGATGTATGGGGGATAGATTTCATAGGGCCTTTTCCCCCTTCAGCTGGATTTCATTACATTTTATTGGTTGTAGACTATTTATCTAGGTGGGTAAAAGCCATCCTTATAAGACTAGATGATGCCCAAATGATCTCTAAGTTTCTAAGGTCCCATATCTTTAGTAGATTTGGAGTACCAAAAGCATTAATCAGTTACCAAGGAACCCAGTTTTGCAATAAGTTAATCAACAACTTATTGGAAAAATATGGTGTAACTCATAAAGTCTCAACCCCGTATCACCCTCAAACTAATGGTCTAGTAGAGATTTCTAATAGGGAAATAAAGCATATTCTAGAAAAGATTGTTAAGCCATTGATGAGCAGGTCGGATTGTCGCTTTCTGACCCATCAAAATAAGTTACGTTTGCACCAAATAATGTAGTATAAGGCACAACCCTATCGTTCTTCTCGAGGAGCTTTTCTATTAAAGACCTAGCTTATTAGTGTCAAAACTATTGAAAACCTGAGTGAAAGTAAAATGGTTTTGGGTTTTGGTTAGTGCAGTAAAATAAAAGTGCAATAAAGTAAATATTTTTGTACTTTTGATTTAGATGAAAGCGAGTTAGTTTGTGAAAGTAGTATGTGATGACAGACTCTTGATGATGAAAACGTATCTATCATTGCTCTCAATTGATATGGAGTTTGAAATCATTAAGTCTTAAATAAAACCTCAATCGATCGATTGAGTCCAGAGCATTAATATTTCTTAAACTCCTTTTATCAAAGCTAGTTTAAGAACTCTTAATGAACTGTTAAGAATCACTTAGTGTGTAATTTAAACCAGATGTTGAAAATGTCCTCGAATGAGCGTCAATCGACTAACCCTAGATTTCAAGCAATTGAATTAATTAGCAACGATCGTTGATACTAGTTTAACTATCTTAAAATCGAAACTAAAATATTGTATTAAAACCAGCATTCAAAACATCCAAAGTAAATTACAATTGTTCTAATCTTTAAATAATCAATCAAAATTTAATTCCCTTGTTTATATAATGAAATCGTAGATCTAGCAGAATCAAAACATGAAAGAAGAGGTGCAGATCAAAACAGAAAACTCCCCTTGTAGTCCATGAGCTTAAGATATCATATCCATCACCAAGAGACTAAGGGTTTAGCCTCTCATGACTCCTATTGTGCTGTAATCGCTGTTCACATATGATGCCATGGAGAGAAGTAGAAGGTGAGATGAAAAGATGAATGGTGGAAGATGTGTGTAGGTAGTAGAGATAGTGTAGAGAGAGTTTGAGCACTGCTTCTCAGCCTAATCAAGTCAAAAACTAGCCCCCCCGACGTCTGCGGCTTCCCTCTCCTTTTAACAGTAGCTTGACCTAATCAAAAACATGCAGCTTCACGACTATCTTCTCTGGTCGCTACCAGATCCATGTTTTGGCCGCGACCAACAAACACAGAAAAGCTTCCCAGGAGAAATTAGGTCGCGACCTATGGATATTTTGATTGCGACTGAAACACATAGAAGCTGCTTCCTTGCTTTGATTCCCTATCTTGTTATTTCTTTCCTGCTCACATTAGTCCTTGCTCCTCTAAAATACCTGGAATTCAAAACCAAAGCTCATTGTAAAAGTCCCACCAGTAAGGGAATAACATATATGAAGTTTAGAGGAGTTATTTCACCATTTTTACCCTTAAAACAGCACATTGCCAAGCACAATCATGTATTACCACAAAAGCACAATTACAGGCATAAATGAATGGTAAAACTATTAAAAACCATTAAAAATGTTTCAGAAACCATACACAAATTGTGTCTTATCAGCCATCTAATAAGGATTGGAACTTAAGGCTTAACGATGCTTTATGAAACATCCTCCCTTAGACTCCTCAGAGTACACTTGCGGAAGCCATATTAGCTCGATTATATCTTAACTTAAGCCCAGAAATTCAAAATTTCACTCTTAATTTACCATACATAAATTGAATATGCCAAACAATACTTATCATTGAATAACATAATGTCATACAGCATGGCATACACAACAAGACATATACATAATCTTGCTATCTCTATTACATCTCTTTCTGCCTAAACTCCGGCAGCATAACCGCTACGCTTTATCTGTACAAAGAACTGAACTGTACTGATTCGGTAATCCCCTCATGAGAACTACCATTCTACGTAGTACCCAGGAAAGACTAGATGAACCGGCTAGGTCCACTCACTTCTAGCCTCCTTAGACAGCACTACGTACACAGTACTTATCATATACTGATGTTCAGTCTTTACTTCGGCAGCATAACGGCGTCTCCTAGGATTCTCAAAATCCACTTCAGCATAACCTCCCTGTAATGGGTTATGGATGGGGATGAGATTCGGGGGAATCTCAGTAGCAACAATCATAACAATATATGTAATGCAGTGTGATAGTGCTTGCTTGTGATTGTGTACAGATAAGTATGCTGCGTGCTTCCATACTCAATAACATATGATCATAGCATTGCAGTAGAGCTTCAAGCATAACATATAAGACAACAATCCAACCAAACAATAGCACAACAAATCACAAAGCCATTACATAAAAGCTAGGATTAGTTACTACCTCAAAAGCTTAGCAGAGCTCTACTATCTCTATTCTGCTTCCAGCTCCGCCAGAACTTCCTTTCTTTCTTTCTTCCTCTCACTTTCTCTCTCTAGCACCTCCTCCTCTCTCTAAAAGGCTCAAAACCGTGGTATGCATGAAATGGGAGGGGGAGGGGGTATTTATAGTTTCCTTCAATGGCATTCCTGTAATTTTGAAGCCATATGAACTTGTGGTACTGGTTTTTCCTGGAATTTCCTATTTTCTTTTATTCCTTTTTACTGCATCATGCATGACATCATCCAGGACACCTCACCGGGACACCTCAGTGCCACATTTATCACATGTCTAAAACCCGGGACACCTCATCAGCTGACTCAGCCTGCTGACTCACCGGTCCAGAGTCTTGCACCGTAAAGCGTGTCCTCAGCTTTATCTGCTTTCTCCAGACTAATGCCATGTGGCGCCTGGAAGAGACCTTGCACGCTTCCCAATGCTATCCAGATAAGTCCCAGACTTATCTGATCACCTCCTCGGTTTTCGTGCCAACCGAGTAACTTTACTTTACTGAAAAATCATTAAATCATTATTTTAATGCCACTTTTCCCCCTGAATCACTGGGCCTGCGTTTTTGGGCCTGGAAATATCATCTTGGGTCTCTGATCCAGCCCAAGTACTCTGATGGCACGATTCCCAAGAAACACCCCTTGGCCAAATACCAAAATGCCCTTAGTCTCTCTTTCTTTACTTTCCTAGGTCTAGGGTCATTATTGTCTTTTCCCATCTTACCAGAGTACTCTCTGACCTTGGTCAACTATCCAGATAACTTCCCTGGACTGTCTAACCTTAGACAAATGACCAACATACCCTTTACTCATTCTTCAGCTGTTCTATAACATAGGGGCATTTTCGTCATTTCGCACCTTTTTCCCGGACACCGGCCCCTTTTATCACTGGACTGATCTAATGGGCCTGGGCCTTCCCTGGTGTTACTAAAGGCCTTAGAAACACTATACGGCCCCCTGGCCACAGTCCGATCATCCCTATCAGAACTGCTTTTCCTTTACCGATTATAACTGTAAATTCCCATCTTCAGGAATTTTTACAGAAAAATCGGGACCTCAAATCAAAATTCTGTGACTCCTCATTCAACCCGGAATCCTTTTCTCTATCTCCCGGTATTTTCAGATATTTTATCCGGACCGGGTTGTTTTGGCCTGAAAAAGCACTCACGCGCACACTTTTCCAAAATGACCATTTTACCCCTGGTCACATTTCTAATTCCTTCATACACGTAGAGACCTCATATGCACATTTCACAGTTCAGTGAAATGATCAGCATAATTTTCTCTATTTTCTGCCAAAATATGGTACTCATCGGCTACCAGCCCGATCTTTCCCATAATTACGATTTTGCCCCTGCATTCTCTTTCTGGCCTCATTGCTCATCTTCTCATCCTTTATCTTAAGTTATAGAAATTCTCTTTCAATAACTCATCCCCTAAACTCTTCGGGAGTCATCGTTAATTGAAAGGCTCGACAACCCGCCCATATCAGGTTATCTTACACAGGAGCCAGCCCATATCAAGCTACCTGCAGAATTTCTAGGCTTAAAACTTAGGATATTCCTCACATTCCTCATTTTGGACCTAGATGAACTGTCCCAATTCCTAGACCAAAAATTGGGATGTTACAATTCTCCTCCCCTTCAAAAAAATTTCGTCCTCGAAATTTCAAGGGATACCTCATCTTTCCTGAAGAGAACTTCTTACTGATCTATACAGCTATGTGATACTTATAACGCAGTCATATCTATAACCAGTAAGATATCCCTCTCCGTCTTATTCGCACTCCAGTGATGGTCTAGAGGAGCAACAGCTTGGTCCCAGACCTTCCACATGGATTCTTAGCAACTAACATCTTTTATTATAGTTGCTTACAGCTATCCATGTCCTAACCCCTCATACAGCAACCTCATCACTGAGTTAAGACAGATTTATTATCTTACTAATTATTTCTCATAACCCGTTATAATGACCACATTCTCTAGATCAGAAAAGAACTCTTCGTCCACATTATCATCTAGGCATATAGTTCCTTACAGCTCAGTCGCCCTTACAGCTATGGTTCCTCTTAACCATTCTTAGGGTCGACCTCAGGGGAAATTTGGAGACTCTGTCTGGGGTAACAAACACCTTTCCGAGGGATGTCGGCATTCGTAGGCAACTCTTGCCAAGTGGCCTTTCTCTCACCACTGCATTGCCCTGCTCGACACTCCTATGTACCACAGCTCACCACTTTGACATCTCTGCTCTCCAACCTGATCTTCTCCTTGATCAGTCCCCTGCCTGAACTATTGCCTCTTTCTCTTGCTATTGGCTTCACAACTGAGCTACCTCCCAGAGTGCTCTTAGCCAATGCTTCTCTATCTGAATATCATAACTTATCGTCCCATAACTGAGACTATCTATCATCCTCAATCATATCATTTCTGTTCTCTAGGGTACTCTACCCTAGGTTACTACTTCTTCGTGATGGAATCCCTCTGCCTAGGGAACATCAGCCCATCACATCTCTAACCTTAGGCCATGTCCTTGGCTCATTCCTGGACAAACCTCATGCTAGCTCTTAGGTCTTCTATTCAGCCCAGCTGAATAAGACCTTTAAATTGTAGATCTACTCCTAGGTATCACATGGAGGATCTACCTCATTCTAATTAGCTCATCAATCTTTTATCATCTATTTATCTGCTTATGCTTATGGACAACTTACTGGACTTGTGAGTAGTGTCCATTTCCTTCATATCTTACCCCATCTTGACGTAATTCTGGGGTCTACCTTATCTCACTTTCTCATTTAAGAGCTTTACCTCCACTGGGCTTTTCTAAACCTTTATGTACTCTAGGGAAATAACCTTTCTAAATCAGAGCATCACTGAGCCAGAACCTTCTGTTCTGTGCTAGAATCTTATGCTCAGAACCAGAATCCTTTCTGGTTGATGCCAAAACCTATTGCTCTGATACCAAAATGAAACATCCTCCCTTAGACTCCTCAGAGTACACTTGCGGAAGCCATATTAGCTCGATTATATCTTAACTTAAGCCCAGAAATTCAAAATTTCACTCTTAATTTACCATACATAAATTGAATATGCCAAACAATACTTATCATTGAATAACATAATGTCATACAGCATGGCATACACAACAAGACATATACATAATCTTGCTATCTCTATTACATCTCTTTCTGCCTAAACTCCGGCAGCATAACCGCTACGCTTTATCTGTACAAAGAACTGAACTGTACTGATTCGGTAATCCCCTCATGAGAACTACCATTCTACGTAGTACCCAGGAAAGACTAGATGAACCGGCTAGGTCCACTCACTTCTAGCCTCCTTAGACAGCACTACGTACACAGTACTTATCATATACTGATGTTCAGTCTTTACTTCGGCAGCATAACGGCGTCTCCTAGGATTCTCAAAATCCACTTCAGCATAACCTCCCTGTAATGGGTTATGGATGGGGATGAGATTCGGGGGAATCTCAGTAGCAACAATCATAACAATATATGTAATGCAGTGTGATAGTGCTTGCTTGTGATTGTGTACAGATAAGTATGCTGCGTGCTTCCATACTCAATAACATATGATCATAGCATTGCAGTAGAGCTTCAAGCATAACATATAAGACAACAATCCAACCAAACAATAGCACAACAAATCACAAAGCCATTACATAAAAGCTAGGATTAGTTACTACCTCAAAAGCTTAGCAGAGCTCTACTATCTCTATTCTGCTTCCAGCTCCGCCAGAACTTCCTTTCTTTCTTTCTTCCTCTCACTTTCTCTCTCTAGCACCTCCTCCTCTCTCTAAAAGGCTCAAAACCGTGGTATGCATGAAATGGGAGGGGGAGGGGGTATTTATAGTTTCCTTCAATGGCATTCCTGTAATTTTGAAGCCATATGAACTTGTGGTACTAGTTTTTCCTGGAATTTCCTATTTTCTTTTATTCCTTTTTACTGCATCATGCATGACATCATCCAGGACACCTCACCGGGACACCTCAGCGCCACATTTATCACATGTCTAAAACCCGGGACACCTCATCAGCTGACTCAGCCTGCTGACTCACCGGTCCAGAGTCTTGCACCGTAAAGCGTGTCCTCAGCTTTATCTGCTTTCTCCAGACTAATGCCATGTGGCGCTTGGAAGAGACCTTGCACGCTTCCCAATGCTATCCAGATAAGTCCCAGACTTATCTGATCACCTCCTCGGTTTTCGTGCCAACCGAGTAACTTTACTTTACTGAAAAATCATTAAATCATTATTTTAATGCCACTTTTCCCCCTGAATCACTGGGCCTGCGTTTTTGGGCCTGGAAATATCGTCTTGGGTCTCTGATCCAGCCCAAGTACTCTGATGGCACGATTCCCAAGAAACACCCCTTGGCCAAATACCAAAATGCCCTTAGTCTCTCTTTCTTTACCTTACTAGGTCTAGGGTCATTATTGTCTTTTCCCATCTTACCAGAGTACTCTCTGACCCTGGTCAACTATCCAGATAACTTCCCTGGACTGTCTAACCTTAGACAAATGACCAACATACCCTTTACTCATTCTTCAGCTGTTCTATAACATAGGGGCATTTTCGTCATTTCGCACCTTTTTCCCGGACACCGGCCCCTTTTATCACTGGACTGATCTAATGGGCCTGGGCCTTCCCTGGTGTTACTAAAGGCCTTAGAAACACTATACGGCCCCCTGGCCACAGTCCGATCATCCCTATCAGAACTGCTTTTTCTTTACCGATTATAACTGTAAATTCCCATCTTCAGGAATTTTTACAGAAAAATCGGGACCTCAAATCAAAATTCTGTGACTCCTCATTCAACCCGGAATCCTTTTCTCTATCTCCCGGTATTTTCAGATATTTTATCCGGACCGGGCTGTTTTGGCCTGAAAAAGCACTCACGCGCACACTTTTCCAAAATGACCATTTTACCCCTGGTCACATTTCTAATTCCTTCATACACGTAGAGACCTCATATGCACATTTCACAGTTCAGTGAAATGATCAGCATAATTTTCTCTATTTTCTGCCAAAATATGGTACTCATCGGCTACCAGCCCGATCTTTCCCATAATTACGATTTTGCCCCTGCATTCTCTTTCTGGCCTCATTGCTCATCTTCTCATCCTTTATCTTAAGTTATAGAAATTCTCTTTCAATAACTCATCCCCTAAACTCTTCGGGAGTCATCGTTAATTGAAAGGCTCGACAACCCGCCCATATCAGGTTATCTTACACAGGAGCCAGCCCATATCAAGCTACCTGCAGAATTTCTAGGCTTAAAACTTAGGATATTCCTCACATTCCTCATTTTGGACCTAGATGAACTGTCCCAATTCCTAGACCAAAAATTGGGATGTTACACTTTATGGGCGTACAGAACAGCTTTTAAAACCCCTCTAGGCATATCCCCTTATAGGACAATTTTCTAGAAAACTTGTCATATGCCTGTGGAAATAGAGCATAAGACATTTTGGGCAGTAAAAACTTGAAATGAGGACCTTATAGAAGCTAGTTTATAGAGGTTATTGCATATTCAAGAGCTAGAAGAGATTAGATTGGATGCCTACAGTAGCTCTGAAATTTATAAACAAAAGACAAAATTAATCCAAGATGCTCATACTTTGAGAATGAGGTTTAAGGAGGGTGATAGAGTGTTAAGGTTCCAAGCTAGGTTCAAGTTTAAACATGGTAAATTCAAAATTAGCTAGGATGGACCTTACACAGTTGTTAAAGTCCACGACTTTGGGATGATTGAGTTGAAAGAGGAGGTGACGGGCAAAATCTTTCAGGCAAATGGCCACCTCTTAAAACTTTATGTGGAATATGCTTTATCGCCTTGAGGTCAAGTTGTCCCTTTCCTATCTCTTACTTTCTACAAGTTTTCCTGATGTAATATGTGTTTGATATGTTGGTTTTATGATTAGAAAGGGATGATTCATTAGGATAGCATTTTTTTTTACTTTATTTCTATTTTGAATAATACTCCTATGTTGTCCATGTGTTGTCTACTTATTGCTGATGCTCTAAGCTGTTTACACACTCAATTGCATGTTATAGTTTACCCATCTTGTCATCTTTACTTTCCTTGTATTGCGATATATAATTTGAATGTGACTGTGTGCTTCACTGTGAAATTTGCATTGAGTTTTGCGTTAATTTGCTGTAGAAATGGTTAGGGTTATTTGGGAGACTTAGAGGAAAGTTTGGAGTCCATTAGGGGGTGATATTGTGTATTGGTCGCGACTATATAACATAAGGACACGACTAATGTGGTTCTGGGAAGAATAAACCTCTCTATGAATTCTAGTCGCGACGTGAGTACATTTGGTCGCGACATTTTGCTCTCACTTAATACAAATGCCTTGATTCTCATTGCCCCCCTGTTGTGATCCTTTTTATTTTAATTATGCTGACAGTGAGGACACAGTCAAATTTAAGTGTGGGGGAGATGTTTTTTTTGTGCTAATTAATGTAAAATTCTTCGATTAATCTAATCTTTCATCACAAAGTGTTTGGTCTTTGATCTTAATATGTGATGAATTGCTGAAAATTGGATCCCCACTTTAAACTGTTTTGTGTTTAGCTAAAAAGGTTTTAGTGTAAAAGATGTTTTGGGCTTTGAAAACTATCAAGTGGTAGTCTCTGTGGTCTTTCGTCGTGACCTATGTTTGTATGGTCACAACTTGACATGGAATTTTGGACTTAATATGCACTCTGTGAAAACCAGTAACAACATAAGTGCATGAGGTCGCGACCATACCTCTCTGTGTACTTTGGTCGCTACCATAATCTTTCCTTGTCAAGACCAGTTGTTGTAAGTGCATAGCAAGCACTCACTATGAAATTTGGTTGCGACCTTCACCATTTTCATTTGTGACATGAGTGTGAAAATGTCCATTTACCATCTCTTTGCTTTGTGCAATGCTATATAGAAGGATTCCTTTTGAGCTGCTAAGGTACTTTTATAAATGATTCATCGCCCTCTGGTTGTTAACCTTTTGCATGAAGAGTTTATAGAAACCATTTCCACACTTGAATTTTTTAAAAATCTTGGAAATTGAATTGGAGACACTTAAGTTCTTACTATTAGATTTGGGATTATTACATGATTATGAGTGATTACTTTGGAACTTTTAAATCATCATTTAAGAGGGTTTTCAGTTGTGATAAGTGTTTTAATTCCTAGTGAATGATGAACATTGTTTGAGACTTTAGCTTATAAGCAATTTAGATGAAAACCTTAGTTGGAAGGATTCTCGGCCTTAATTCCTATATTGAGTGATTATTCAATTGGTTTATATCCTCTAGAACTTGTCTTAGCTCTGAGTTAAGAATTACTTGCGTATTTATGTTATTGAATATGATAGAGGCATTCATTTCTAAACCCTTTTATCCCAAACACAAGCCTGTTACATATTATATCCGTAGTCACCCCTTTTGAGCCTATCACTTTTTCTTTCCATCATTTTTTATAGAAAGTCATATATGGTACAACATCATTTTGAAATACAATTTTTATTCATGTAAAAAAATATCATTATTATTGTGATGTTGTGCTATATCTTCTATGTATAAGGTGCCAAAAAAAAAGAGAAAAAAAGAAGGCATTATTATCAATTCCTATTAGCACAATTACCACCTCTACATCTCTGAAGACATGAATTCACGCTATATATTCATTATTGAATTCATATAGTACTTTCTATCATTCATATTCTATTCCACGTGGCCTACCTCCATCATTTCACCCTTAAAAGACCTCTTGATTCTTTGCATAAGTGTTATATAGTAGATAAGATTTAGATTCATTACAAGCATATGGTAGGGTATTTTCCAAATTAAGTTTGAGTGAAAGAACCCTAACAATGAGAGGATATATAGAGCTAAACACTTACATCCTTATAGAGAATCTATTGCGCTCATATAGTTAAGTTTAATTTCATTTAGTAGTTGATTACTTGGCATTGCTCATATTATCATTTTTGCATTCCCAAAAGATGTTGAATTAATTGTCTTAATGTTACACTGTGGATTATGTTGTTATCTCGAATTTAATAGCGTTAGCTGAGGTGTAATTTATTTCTTTGTCCAGGAGTACAAAGGTCCAAGTATGGGGGAATTGATAAGTGTCATATTCCAATTTTTCTCTATCTGTATAAGACTGATAGAGGAAAGAGGTTTGGCAGGGATTGTGACGATAAATAGAAAGAAAAAATAATAATTAGACAAGGGTGTAAAGAAGAGGGACTAAAGTGAAAATTCTAAAAGTTCCATGGTATAAAATAGAAGTAGACATAAACTTTGAGCCATTAAGTGTAATTATGAAAAGTTAAGGGACTTAATTGAAAAGAGGATAAGTTTCCAGAGGTAAAATGGTAATGATAGAAAGTTGAGCCGGAAGTGGCTTAGAACTGCCCGGAAGCATTTCAGTCCCAAATTTTATCAGTAGATAGAGAAAATGATGCTGGTTAATCTAGCTTATTACAGAAGTTTTATTAAAGTTTCAGATAGCTGAAATTTATCTGATAGTCTAAAAGTTATCTAAAATTTTTATTAGATCTCTTGGACCTCAGATATAATATCCCTAATTTTCTGTACTGATTTATATGTATAGATTGAATGAAATATATGAATTATTTTTCAGGAAAAAGATGTGGTTATTTATGTAAAGAAAGGGATTAAATTGAAAAAGAAAAGAAATGAAAGGACTTGATTGCAATTATGGAAAGTCTAAGGCTAAGAAGGAAAGGTAGAAAAAAATGTGGGGTCTTAAAGTGTAATTTTAGCCAAATAAAGGGACTTAAGTGCAAAGAAGAAAAAGTTCTTTGGGGCTAAAGTATAATTAAAGGAAATAAGGCCAGAAGTGGTTTGGACTGCCCGAAAGCATTTCAGTCCCAGATTTCACCAGAAGAGAGGGCAAGTGATGCTGGGTAATCCAGCTTAATACAGGAATTTTTCAAGACTCCAAATAGCCAAAATTGATCTGATAGTCTAAAAATTATAAAAATTTCTACCGGATATCCTAGATTTTAGATATAAGTGAGAAATTATAGGATGATGTATCCTGATAGGGCGGAGGTCAGAAAACTGACAGAATACCGATAGGAGGTATGTAGGAAAAGTTATTCACAAATTAGTAAATACAGACGGAGTGTGAGGCCTCCGGGGATCCGATTAGGAAATTTATCTGTATTTAAAAAGGGACTGAATGAGTTTGGATGACCTCAATCAGATGACGTTATGACCCACAGGGATGCCAGAACACAGTAGGCCAGTGTATTTGATAAAAGGAGCCGGTGTCCGGATATGTGTATAAACGGTGTATAATAGTTAAAATATTCGATGAACTATGCCGGGGGAAGATTCCTCGTAATACGTATCATGAAGGTAATGGACCCTGAAAGGCCCAATAATGGCGCCATCAAAGGCCCAGTAAGATCCTTGGACTGATAGGTGGGCCAGTGTCCAGCAGAACCCCGAAAAAGTACGAAATTATGAAAATGCCCCTGTGTTGTACTAAAGGGTAGTAGGTATATGAAGGGAATTTTGGTCATTTTGGATAGGCTTAGAAGCCCATACATACACAGGTAAGGTTAGTCAGGGTCAGTATATGCCCTGACAGGGTACAAAAAGGTGTAAAATGACGATTTTACCTTAGGGTTAAGATAGTGCAAGAAAGGGCACCTAGGGGTATTTTGGTCATTTCGCAGGGGATCTGTAATTGAGTTTAGACCCAGTATAAAAATGTTAATGATATAAAGGACCCAGATACTAAATTAAATTCAGAAGACATAATATGGATTTTCAGAAAAATTAGATTCAGAAAATAGTCCAGTTTTCAAGAAGACGGACCGGGCCGGTATCGGATTGGACTGGAAAGCTTCCAGAAGGCTTCTAGCTCCCTACAATTTTGCCATGTGAAGAATGTGAGGTGTGAGGTGTCCCCTTAGGTGTCCCTTGGTGATGCAGTAAAAAGGAATAAAGAAAAATAGGAAATTCCAGAAAAACCAGGACCACAAGTTCAGATGGCTTCAAAATTACGAAAATGCCATCCATCGAAACTATAAATACCCCTCCTAGCTCTTCATTCATCACGGCCAAGGAGCATTTTAGAGAGATAAGGAAGTTCTTGAGAGAGAAAGTGAGAGAAAGAAAGAAGAAAGGAAGTTCTGGCGGAGTTGGAAGCAGCATAGAGGTTCTGGAGTTCTGCTAAGTTTTTGAGGTAGTAACTAATCCTAGCTTTTATGTAATATCTTTGTGATTGGTTGTGCTATTGTTTGGTTAGATTTTTGTCTTATATGTTATGCTTGAAGCTCTATTATAATGCTATGATCATATGTTATTGAATATGGAAGCACGCAGCATGCTTATCTGTACACAATCACAAGCAAGTACTGTCACTCTGCATTACATATATTGTTATGATTATTACTACTGAGATTCCCTCGAATCTCATCCCAAATAACCCATTACAGAGGAGGCTATGTCAAAGTAAATTTTGGAAATCTTGAAGGACGCCGTTAGGCTGCCGAAATTCTGGCAAAGTGGTAAAGAAAGGAACTGATACGTACTGTGTATGTAGGTACTGTCTAAGGAGGCTAGAAGTGAGTGAACCTAGCCGGTTCATCCAGTCTTTCTTGGGTACTTACATAGAATGGTAGTTCTCGCGGGAATTACCGAATCGGTACAAGATCAGTTACTTTCTAAAGATGAAGCATAGCAGTTATGCTGTCGGATTTCAGGCAGAAAAAGATGTAATGGAAATATGGGAATTTTGTATATTCCCTGATGTATAATAACTTATTGTTTAATGATAAGTATTGTTTGTCATGATTGACTGATATGTGATGGATATCTGCATATGTGTGTAAAGTTACTTGCTTAAAATTACCACTATGAACAGTAACTCGTGGTGACCTAATGATGTTTGACCCATAATGAAAAATAGTAAATGTATGAATAAATGTATGAAATTTTTATGGTGAATAGTAGACATATTAAGCTTCGATTTGATATATAGTATGCTGCATTTGGATATCTAAACATGAAGATACAAATTCACAAAGTTGGGACCAGAATGCTGGATTTAGGAGAAAAACGTTGGATGAACAGTAAAGTTGTAACCTTGACCCACGTTTACTCGGTCAAATATTGGTCAATGAGTGATTTTTACCTTGAATATAATTGAGTCAGCTTTTTGTATCAATTGGAACCACTTCATTTTGATTTTTCTATAATTAATTATGATTTTCCGAAGTCAGGTCACTCATCTGGAATTTATACAGTGAACAGTACTCGAGAAGGAAAAATTTCCAGATTGAGAAATTGGACTTCAATGACCTTGAAAGTGGTTCTAAATGCTACCAAATGATCCCTAAAATGTACAAAAGTAAGGACATTTTATTAGATATAAGTGATAAGTTACAGGACGATGCGTCCTGTGAAGCCAGAGGTCAGGGAACTGACAGAATCCTAAAAGGAGTTCTGTAGAAAAAGTTATTCACATATTAGTGAATTTTGACAGGAGTTCGTGAACGCCCGATATCTAATAGGGATCTTAAGCAGTAAGTAAACTAGGACTGAATGAGCCCAGATGATGTCACAAAGAGGCCCATGATGATGCTAAGGGAGGCCCAGATCCATGATATCAGTTCATCGGAAAAAAGGGGCCAGTGTCCAAAAAAAGGTGTAAAATGATGAAAATATCCCTGTGTTATAAAATAATTAAAGAATGAGTGAAGGGTATTTTGGTCATTTGACTAAGGTTAGACAGTCAAGGAGAGTTCCCAGAATAGTTGACCAAGGTCAGGGAATACTCTGATGAGGTGTGAAAAGACAATGATGCCCTTGAGATATTAAAGTAAATAAAGAAGAACCAAGGGGCATTTTGGTAATTTGCCAAGGGATCTGTGATTAAGTTTAGACCCAGTACAAGAATGTCAACGATAGGAAGAATCCGGATACTGGATTTAAGGCCAGAAAGCATATTATGGAATCTCAGAAAAATTAGATTCATAAAACAGTTTGATTTTTGGGGAATCGGACTAAGCTGATACCGGATTGGACTAGAATTTTTCCAGATGTTTCCTCCCTCTGCAATTTTGCCACATGGACATATGTGATGTCCCTTGATGATGTCATGGATGATTTCATAAAGAGGCTTCTAGGGCAAGCTAATCCAAGAGAAAATGTGAGCCATTAGATCAAATAGTGCACAAAGTGATATTGGCCATCCATTTTCCATGGAATTTTTCAATAAATACCCCCATATTTTCTGCATAAACCATAGCTCATGGAATGCTTGGGGAGGCTATGTCAAAATGGAAAATCAAGCCAAGACAAAGAAGAATCCAAGGTTCAAAGTTCAAGCTAGCTAGAGATTAAAGGTAAGCAATCTATCCTAGCTTAATTTTCTCTAATTTGGGAGCTTGAACTTAGGGTTTTCATGGAAGAAAGTTGAGTTTTCTCTAAGGTGTATATGCTGTCCAAAACCTTAGATGAAAGAAGAAAGAAGAAATTAAAGTTAGAGTTACGAGATTAAAGCTTAAACAAGCTAGTTAGATGATTGGTTGTTGAATCAAATTGATATTCTTGACTTTGCCAAGAAGGAAACCTTTTGGTATGCACTGTTCATGATAGAGGGAGATGGAATTTCAATGATCTAATACTTCCATTGAATTTATATGATGATTTTATGTAGGATTGGATAGATTTTCAACCTTGGAAGCATTGGAATTGAAAGTTGTAGTTCTTGGAATTCTTCTCTATACTGTTCACAAGCATGAACAGTGATTGGAATTTCATGATTTTGATGCTTCCAATGGTTTTAAAATGAAAAATTGTGTGGGATAAAGTAGAGGAATAAGTATTGGAAGCATTGGAATCAAAATGAGAATTTTTGAAAGAATAATATGTTTCTTTTTGGTTCTGTCCAGACTTGATGAAGAAGCTGAAATTTCAACATTCTAAGTCCATAAATGGATTCAAAAGGCAAAATTGTGTAGGGTAAAGTTAAGATGTAAGTTAGTTTAAAGGATAAGGCAATTAACCACAAATAGAGAAAGTTAGGGGTTAAGTGGTTAATTAGTTTAAAGTTATGAAATGTTAGTGAATTGAGATTGTAATGAATGAAAGATAATGCAATTTTAGGATTTGGTTTGAGTACTCAAAGAGGGAAGCTACACATCAAAGAGAAGTAGGAAGCAAGAGGTAAAGGAAAAGGATAAGCAAGGCAAGGAGTATGAGGTAGTGAACTTAACTACTTGTATGCTTATGTTGCTTGGCTGTTTTATGTGATGTTTGCTTACTTTGATGATGTGAAGCATGTAACACCCCAATTTTTAGGCCTAGAGAGGCCAGAAGGAGAATTCAAGGGCATAATCGTAATTATGGGAAAGATCGGACTGGTAGCCGATGAGTACCATATTTTGCCAGAAAATAGAGAAAATTATGCTGATCATTTCACTGAACTGTGAAATGTGCATATAAGGTCTCTAGGTGTATGAAAGAATTAGAAATATGACCAGGGGTAAAATGGTCATTTTGGAAAAGTGTGCGCGTGAGTGCTTTTTCAGGCCAAAACAGCCCGGTCCGGATAAAATATCTGAAAATACTGGGAGATAGAGAAACGGATTCCGGATTGAATGAGGAGTCACAGAATTTTGATTTGAGGTCCCGATTTTTCTGTAAAAATTCCTGAAGATGGGTATTTACAGTTATAATCGGTAAAGGAAAGGCAGTCCGAATAGAGATGATCGGACTATGGCCAGAGGCCATATAATGGTTGTTAAGACCCACAGTGACACCAGGGAAGGCCCAAGCCCATAATATCAGTTCAGGGGTAAGAGGGGCCGGTGTCCGGGAAAAACGTGCAAAATGACGAAAATGCCCTTATGTTATAGAATAACTGAAGAATGAGTAAAGGGTATTTTGGTCATTTGGCTAAGGTTAGACAGTCAAGAAGGGGTATCTGGATAGTTGTCCAGGGCCAGAGAATACTCTGGTAAAATATAAAAAGACAATAATGCCCCTAGACCTAGCAAAGGAAATGAAAGGACTTAAGTGTAATTTTAGCCAAGTAAAAAGGGACTTGAATGAAAAGAAGAAAAGTTCCCTGGGGCTAAATTGTAATTAAAGAAAGTCAGGCCGGAAGTGGTTTGGACTGTCCGAAAGCATTTCAGTCCCAGATTTCACCGGTAGAGAGAGCAAGTGACGCTCGGTAATCTGGCTTAATACAGGAATTTTTGAAGACTCCAGATAGCCAGAAATGGACTGATCGTCCAAAAGTTATAAAAATTCATACCGGATATCCTAGAATTCAGATCTAGGTGAGAAAATATAGGATGATACGTCCTTATGGGACGGATGTTGGGAAACTGACAGAATACCGATAGGAGGTCTGTAGAAAAAGTTATTCGCAAATCAGAAAATCCAGACGGGAGTGTGAGGCCTCCGGGTATCCGATAGGGAGATTTATCGGTATTTAAAAAGGGACTGAATGAGTTCGGATGATCTCAGTCAGATGACTGATATGACTCATAGGGATGCCTGAACACCGCAGGCCAGTGTATCGGACAGAAGGAGCCGGTGTCCGCATATGTGTATAAACGGTGAATAATAGATAAAATATTCAATAATTATTAACGGGGGAAGATTCCCCGTAATGCGTGCCATGAAGGTATTGGACCCAGAAAGGCCCAATGAGACACTTGGACTGATAGGTGGGCCAGTGTCCGGCAGAACCCCGGAAAAGTGCGAAATTACGAAAATGCCCCTGTGTTGTACAAAAGAGTGACAGATGAATGGAGGGCATTTTGGTAATTCTGGACAGGCCCAGGAGCCAAGACACGTACAGATAAAGTTACTTAGAGTCAGTATATGCCCTGATAGAGTACAGAAGGGTGTAAAATGACGATTCTACCCTTAGGGTTAAAATAGTACAAGAAAGGGCACCCAAGGGCATTTTGGTAATTTGCCAAGGGCTGTTTCTTGGGAATCGAGCCATCAGAGTACTTGAGCTTGATCAGGATCTAAGACAACATTCCCAGAGCCCAAAAACGTAGCCCATGAAGTATGTGGGAAAAAGTGGCATTAAAATATTATTTTAATGCTGTTTCAATAAAGTAAACTTACTCGGTTGGCACGATAACCGATGAGGTGATAAGATAAAGTCCTGAATTTATCTGGATAGCATTGGAAGGCGTGACAGGTGCCAGTAAGAGGACACATGGCGCCAACATAAAGGCAGAAGAAAAAGTTGAGGACACGTACTATGAGGCAAGAGACTGGACCGGTGAGTCAGCATGCTGAGTCAGCTGCTGAGGTGTCCAGGATTTCAGACATGTGATAAATGTGGCGCTGAGGTGTCCTGGTGAGGTGTCCCAATGATGTCATGCATGATGCAGTAAAGGAGGAATTAAAGAAAATAGGAAAATCCAGGAAAAACCAGGACCGCAGGATCAAAGTTCATGGTAATTACAGAAATGCCATTGAAGGCAATTATAAATACCCCCCCTCCATTCCATTTTCATTCACGCAAGGCAAGGGAGAAGGGAGAGAAAGAAGAGAGAAAGGAGAAAAGGAAGTAAGGAAGTTCTGGCGGAGCTGGAAGCAGAATAAGGATAATGGAGTTCTGCTAAGCTAGCCAGGTAGTAACTAATCCTAGCTTTATTGTAATGGCTTTGTGATTTGTTGTGCTATTGTTTGGTTGGATTGTTGTCTTATATGTTATGTCTGAAGCTCTGCTTTAATGCTATGATCATATGTTATTAAGCATGGAAGCACGCAGCATACTTATCTGTACACAATCACAAGCAAGCACTGTCACTCTGCATTACATATATTGTTATGATTGTTGCTACTGAGATTCCCCCGAATCTCATCCCAATAAATAACCCATTACAGGGGAGGTTATGTCGAAATGAATTTTGGGAATTTTAAGAGACGCCGTTATGCTGCCAAAATTATGACAAGATAAGGAGAGCAACTGATACGTACTGTGTACGTAGGTACTGTCTAAGGAGGCTGGAAGTGAGTGGACCTAGCCGGTTCATCCAGTCTTTCCTGGGTACTTACGTAGAATGGTAGTTCTCACGGGAATTATCGAATCGGTACAAGATCAGTTACTTCCTGAAGATGAAGCGTAGCGGTTATGCTGCCGGAGTTTAGGCAAAAAAAAATGATGTAATAGAAATATGAGAATTTCATACATGCCCTGATGTATAATGACTTATTATTTAATAATAATTATTGTTTGGCATGTTTGACTGATATATGATGGATGTATGTATATGTATGCAAAGTAGAAATGCTGGAAATTACCACTGTGAACAGTAACACGTGGTGATAAGGTCATGTTTGATAAATGATTAAAAATAGTAAATGGATGAATAACTGTATGAAATTTTTAAGGTAAATAGTAGACATACCAAGCTTCGATTTGAAATATAGTATGACTCATTTGGATGTCTACACAAGGAGATATAAATTATCAAAGTTGGGACCAGAATGCTGGATTCAGGGAGAAAAACGTGGGATGAACAGTAAAGTTGACACGTTGACTGACGTTGACTTGGTCAACTAATGGTCAACGAGTTATTTTTCCCTGAAATATAATTGAGTTATCTTCATTTATCAATTGGAACCACTTCATTTTGATTTTTCTAGAATTAGTTATGATTTTTTGAAGTCGGGTCACTCATCTGGAATTTACACAGTGAACAGTACTCGATAAGAGTAAAACTCCAGATTGAGAAATTGGACTTCAATGACCTTGAAAGTGGTTCTAAATGCTACTGAATGGTCCCTAAGACACATGAAAGTAAGGATGTTTCATTTTGGTATCAGAGCAAAGGATTCTGGCTTAGGAAATGCTCTGAATAGATAATTTATGGTGTTAGTATAGAATAAGGTTAGCACAGAACAAAGGGTTCTGGCTCAGAGCATAAGATTCTGGCACAGAACAGAAGGTTCTGGCTTAGTGATGCTCTAGTTTAGTTAGTTTGATTCCTTAAACAAATGAGAAGTTTGAGTGGTCCTCTCCCTAGAGTATGATATAGGGATGGTGTTCACTGCTTAGAAAGGTTTAGACAGAAGACAGTGACACCCAGATGAATGAGGACTGGACCCCGAGCTTTATAGTTTTACGAAGGATATGATTATGATGGGCTAATCTTAGTCAGCCGATATAGTCGAGGTCTCGTGTTTATTAAAACAATATGGCTGGACTAAGCAGAACAAGGTTTAAGAGGCAGTTTCCTCCAGAGATAGAGACGGAAGCTGATCAGTTTATGACTGAGGAAGCTGCAAAGAGTAGATCGAGGTATCGTGTTGTGACCAGATACTGTAGTGAGGATGCCAGATATCCAAGTTACAACAAGTTCAGTCATAAGTCACGATGAGATGCGGGCAGCCCAGGCTCGCCAAGATCAAGAGCGAGATTCTGCTATCACTACGGCAGTTGCTGCTGCGGTTGCAAGATTACAGCAGTCTGGGAAGGAGGTAGTACCAGAGAATGGTATAGAAACTGAACCTTAGCCAGATCATGAGCAGACTGGAATGAATAAACATCAGGGGTCTATAAGAAATAATAATGACCAGGAAAGTCTGCAAACATGGATGGAGCGATTCCATAAGTTTAATCCGCCCATGTTTGAAGGGACTTTTGACACTCAAGTAGCTGAGGATTGGGTAAGCCAGTTAGAGAAAATCTTTAAGGTTTTAGAATGTCCCACTGAAAGAAAGACCCAGGTGGCAGTTTACAAGCTAGAAAAGAATGTGCAATAACCAGAAAAGAGTGAGCTTACTCCATCAGTACCACTGAAAGTGATGCCACCAGGTTCCTTGAGAAGGAACAGTAAGATGAGAAATGGGCCAGCATATGGGTCAGAAGTTAATAAGGGACAGGGAAGTAGGCCAGGTAGTGGGCCAAGAGAAGTTAGTAGGCAACCAAGGCCTAATGAATGTAGGAACTGTGGTCGAGACCATGGTATGAGGCCTTGTCCAGTAGGTCAAGGGTTACGCTATAGGTGTGGAAAGTGTCACATCCTTATTTTTATACATCTTAGGAACCATTCAGTAGCATTTGGAACCACTTTCAGGGTTATAGAAGTCCAAACTATCAATCTGGAATTCTACTCTTTCGGTACTGTTCACTGTGGCAAATTCCAGATGAGCGACTTGACTTTGAAAATCATAACTAATTCTAGAAAAATCAAAACGAAGTGGTTCAAAGTGCTACATGAATCTAACTCAATTATATTTCAGGGAAAAATCATTTGTTGACCATTACTTGACCAATTCATCGTGGGTAAACGTTTCAAAGTTACTGTTCATCCAGTGATTTTCTCCTGAATCCAGCATTCTGGTTTCACCTTTGGTAATTTATATCCTTTCGTACAGACATCCAAAAGGGGCATTCTATATATCAAATTAAAGATTAGTATATCTAATTTTTACCATAAACATTTAGTGCATTAATTCAATCATTTACTATTTTTAATGATTTATCAAACATGCATAGGTCCTCACGAGTTACTGTTCACTGAACCTATTTTCAGCATTCAATCTTCACATACACATGCATACAACCATCACATATTAGTCATACATGCCAGATAACAATTATTATTAGATAATCAACTGTTATATATCAGTGTATGATCAATCCCCTCAAATTTATATTACATCTTTTCACTGTCTAAAATCCGGCAGCATAACTGCTACAATTCTTCTTTAGAAAGTAACCGATGTTGTACCGATTCGGTAATTCCCTCATGAGAACTACCATTCTACGTAGTACCCAGGAAAGATTGGATGAACCTGCTGGGTCCACTCACTTCCAACCTCCTTAGACAGCACTACGTACACAGTACGTATCAGTTCCTTTCCCTGTTCTTGCTTTCTTGCCGGAATTTCGGCAGCATAACGGCGTCTCTTAAAATTTCCAAATTTCATTTTGACAGAACCTCCCCTGTAATGTTATGTATGGGAATCAGATTCAAAAGAATCCCAGTAGCAACAATCATAACAATATATGTAATGCAGAGTGACGGTGCTTGCTTGTGATTGTGTACAGATAAGTATGCTGCATGCTTCCATATTCAATAACATATGATCATAGCATTGGAATAGAGCTTCAAGCTTAACATATAAGACAACAATCCAACCAAACAAAACAACACATCACAAAGACATTACATAAGAGCTAGGATTAGTTACTACCTCAAAAGCAGAGCTTCAGAACTTCCCTACTACTTCCAACTTCACTAGAACTTCCTTACTTCTTTCTTCCTCACACTTTCTCTCTCAAGAACTTCTTTCTACCTCTAAGAATGCTTCTTGGCGTGAAAATGAAGAGCTAGGGGGTATTTATAGTGTTGAGCAATGGCAATCTTGTAATTAGGAAGACTTATGATCCTCTGGTCCTGGTTTTTCCTAGAATTTCCTATTTTCTTTAATTTCCTTTTACTGCATCACCCTGGACACCTCATGGGACACCTCATAGGACACCTCACCACCCATATGCTTCATGTGACGAAATTTGGAGGTTCTGGAAGCTTTCCGGTCCAATCCGCTACCGGCCCGGTCCATCGCCTAGAAAAACGTGCCGTTTTCTGAATCTGATGTTTCTGAAGATCCTTTTTATGTCTACTGACCTCACATTTAGTATCTAGACCCTTTATATCATTAACGTTTTAATACTGGGTCCATACTCAGTTACAGATCCCCTGCGAAATGACCAAAATGCCCTTGGTGCCCTATCTTGTCCTATTTTAACCCTAAGGGCAAAATCGTCATTTCACACCTTTCTGGACCTGGTCAAAGCTTATACTGGCTCTAGTCAACCTTATTTAGACATGTCTTGACCTCTGGGCCTGTCCAGAATGACCAGAATGCCCTTCATTCATCTACTGCCCTTTTTGTACAACACAGGGGCATTTTCGTAATTTCGCACTTTTCCGGGGTTCTGCTGGACACTGGCCCACCTATCAGTCCAAGAGCCTTATTGGGACTCTAATGGCGCCATTTTTTGGGCTTCCTGGGTCCATTAACTATATGGCACGTATTACGAGGAATCTTCCTCTGTCACAGTTCACCAAATATTTTAATTATTATTTATCGATTATACACCTTTTCGGACACCGGCTCCTTTTCCCAGATACAGTGTCCTACTGTGTTCAGGCATCCCTGTGGGTCATAACGGTCATCTGACCGAGGTCATCCGATCTCATTCAGCCCCTTTAAAAATACCGATAAATCTCCTACCCGGATCCCCGGAGGCCTCACACTCCCGTCTGTATTTGCTATTTTGTGAATAAATCTTTCTACAGACCTCATATCGGTATTCTGTCAGTTTCCTGACATCCGCCCCATAAAGGCGCATCATCCTGTATTTTCTCACTTATATCTGAGATCTAGGATATCCGGTAGGAATTTTTATAAGTTTTGGACGATCAGTCCATTTCTGGCTATCTGGAGTCTTCAAAAATTCCGGTATTAGGCTGGGTTACCCGGCGTCCCCTGCCCTACCTTCTGGTAGAATTTGGGACTGAAATGCTGTCGGGCAGTGCAAACCACTTCCGACCTAACTTTCTTTAATTATACTTTAGCCCCAGGAAACTTTTCTTCTTTATAATTAAATCCCTTTTTATTTGG
Organism: Leucaena leucocephala; assembly: GCA_037074615.1. NCBI lineage: Eukaryota > Viridiplantae > Streptophyta > Magnoliopsida > Fabales > Fabaceae > Leucaena > Leucaena leucocephala. The sequence continues at coordinate 14,405,675 of CM073555.1, read as the reverse complement.
CACAAATTACACTTAAGGACCCCACCTTTTTGGCCTTAAACTTTTTCATAATTACATCTAAGTCCCTACATTTTCTTTCTTTTGTAATTTAACCCCTTTCCTTGCATAAATAGCCACTATATCTTTAGGGACTTTCACTATTTACCTATAAGTCCTTGATCTTTGACTTATTTGCAGTTTAGTCCCTAAAAACCCTCTGTATGTTTTTAGGACTTCTGTTCAAAGGAGTCTGATAGTCTATCTATTTCAGGCTCACTTTCTGAGTCTCTGGGCCTGAAAATTGGGGTATTACAGAAAGTATGGACATTATGCCAGGGAGTGTCCACAGAACACAACAGGCGAAAGATACCCGACTCAGGGAAGAGTATATACCTGACTGGCAACGAGATAAGAAAGTCGCCTGCGCCAAATTAAGGTACGAGTCTATGGGTGTTCTGTTTCCACTGGCTAATGAACGGATAAATCCTGTATGTGATTGGATTGTATTGTCCAGTATGCATACTATTGAGCTACCCTATACCTAGTATGTTGCCGTTGTATGAGGATGAGTATGACTACATGTTTTAAAAGTAGGAAGTAGAGAAGAGGGGTCTTATGTCGCGACTAATATGTACAGATAAGTTGATGTTGTGACGTAAGAAGACCTCAGGTCGCGATGAGTAATATTGCAGTACGAGACCAGTGTACAAAGGAGTTCAGGTAGCGATGTTATAGGTTGCGACTAAAGGACGCAGAGATGCTAGGTCGTGACGAGTAGTGTGCGACGATTGCGACTAAAAGTCACAGAGCATGTGAGTTGTGACTATGCAGTTCTCAGGTCACAACAAAAGATAGCAGAGGCCATATGAATGACGGTACCAAACTCGCTGAAGTCCACCAGCTAGAGGATTGGTATAACATATGATAAGCTAGACAGTACAAAGGTACTGAGAAACGAAAGATCAGTTTAAGACGAGGTTTAAAGTAGATCCTCCATGTGATAACTAAGAATAGATCTACATTACAGGGGTTTTATTCAGCTAATCTGAATAGAACACCTAAAAGTTAGAATGAGATTTGCCCAGGAATGATCCTAGCACATGGCCTAAGGTGAGAGACGTGATGGGTAATAGATAAAGAGCTCAATGTTCTCTGAGCAGAGGGATTCCATCACGGAGAAGTGATAGACCTAGGGCATAGTACCCTAGAAAGTAGAAGTAATAGTAAAAGATGATGAATGAGATCCATGCGACTCAAGTTCGCTAGGATGAAAGGAAAGATCAATAAGTAATTATAGTCCGGTCAAGAATAGACTAGGACTGATGGAAAGATAGAAGAAGTTGAAAGATAGTAAAGAGGTAGCCACAGTTAAGAGATAAAGTGACTCCCCTATTCCTTATGTAAGATAAAGGGTTGAGTCTATACCCTGGTAAGAGGGTAGTGTGGCAGCCTAAGTAAGATAGACAGAGGTGTCTGTCAGATCCTGAGCATGTGATTGATAATCTGACAGATAATGCGATAGATAGTATGATCAGATGATGATCTGACAAATAATGAGATAAAGGAAATATGTTTTGAGGCTTACTTAGATTATTATGATGTCTAATGGATGGTTGAGCAAAATATGATGATGATATGGCTTATGTTGCCATAAGTTATGATAGTTGCATCTCCTTGCAGTTGTCAAAGGATGACATGCATGTTAGAGTATGCTATGATGAATGGATACTCCCCGTTTGCAGTGCATGCAGGGTAGAGTATATATGAGTATATATATGAGATAAGAAAGTTATGAGAAAGTAGGGTGCTCCCATACCATATGATATGAGGATGATATGATTGTTTTGAGGATGATAGATAGTCTCAATTGATGGGACGATAAGTTATGATATGATACTCAGACATGATGTATGATTGAGGTTACTCAGATATGATTGAGGTTACTCAGGTATTTCTATAGGCTTGTGAATACAGTACTCAGGGCCATTTCTATTGAGCGGAATGGTATACAGATAACGGTAAAGGGATTGTTTCTAGATCACTCTTCAGATAAGAGTTGGATCTGAAACAGATGGCTCTCAGATAGAGCTAGATTCAGATGAGTATAGATCACTCTTCAAATAAGAGTTGGATCTGATGTAGAATGCTCGCAGTTAGAGCATAGTTCAAATGTCTCGTAGTTAGAGCACAGGTTGAAAGATGAGAAGGAACTCCTGAGTAAGAGAGAAAGTAAGTAAAGTCTGGGTAAATGATATGAAGCTATAAAATTTTTCAAATATTTATTTATGGAGTTATCAACAGGTGGAAGCGATTAACCTTATAACCTAGTCTGTTGGCTTAATATCTTCGGGAGATATACAGTACAACAGAATCGCAGTTAGATTCTAGAGGGTCATAGTTAGATCCTAGCATGGCTCCAGGGTCGCAGTTAGATCCTAATAGTTTCAGAGTCGCAGTTAGATTCTGAAGAGGCTAGCGGTTGATCGCAGTTAGATCCCGAGGTCGCAGTTAGACCTAGCCTAAGGAAAGTAATGAGCCATGAGATATGAGTACAATGTAGTATCTCTTTGGGAAGATGAATGCCAAAGACGAAGTTAAGGTGAGGAAGCTTCACTAGTTGATAAACTCACCCAGAGAAATTATTTTACAATGATTTTCCTCTAGTAGCCTCTAGTATACAGACTAAACTTAGCTTTCCCTTAGCAAAGACGGAGTCCAAGTTCAAAGCTGAGTACTGATATTCAAAGTTTTGTAGAAGTATGCCTGAGAAGCAGAAAAGAACAGAATCCTCTATGTGTTGAGAATAGAAAGGCATTGGCTAAGAGCACTCTGGGAGGTAGCTCAAGTTGTAAAGCCAATAGCAAGAGAAAGAGGCGATAGTTCAGACAAGGGACTGATCAAGGTAATGGTCAGATTGGAGAGCAGAAATGTCAATATGGTGGAAAGAGCCATGGCACATGGGAGTGTCGAGCAGGGCAAAGCAGTTGTGGTAAGAAAGGCCACTTTGCAAGAGGTTGCCCTAAGAATGCTGACATCCCTAGGAAAGGTATTTGCTCTTACCTCAGACAGAGTCTCCAATATTCCCTGAAGTCGACCCTAAGAATGGTTAAGAAGAACCATAGCTGTAAGGGCGACTGAGCTGTAAGGAACTATAGGCCTAGATAATGATGTGGATAATGAAGAGTTCTTTTTTGATCTAAAGGAAATGGTAATAAAAGGCCAGAGAGACCTAGAGAAGAGGGTCTAAGGCAAAGCAGAGATAGAACGTAGTTCTATAAGAAAGAGATTGCTAGGGCCTAAAGCTATATAAAGAGTAATCTAGCCCTAACCCAGTAGCACGTTAAATTGAAAGGTGCTAAGGCAAGAGTAGCCTAATGATAGATAAGCCCTAAGAAGGGATAAGAAGAAGTGCAAATGCCACAAAGGTTTGGCATAGATGCATGAAGTTATGAGAACAGTTAAGAAAAGTTAGAGAAGTTATCTGGGTTATGATCTCGTATCAGGAGAAAGAAAGTCAAAAGAACAATATCTCTCCTGAGAGATTAGCAAAATGTAAGAGGGGTGATGTAGACCCCAGAATTACATCAAAATTCTGATGAATAAGATATGAAAGAAATGGACACTACTGACAAGTGTAATGAATTGTCCATAAGTATAAGAGGATGAATGCCCCAAGCCTTAGTCATAAACCAGGAAATGATATACAGAGGAGTTATATCCAAGATCGTTGACTAAGATGCCAAGTAAATTTAGAGGACGAAATTTATTTTAAGGGGGGTAGAAATGTAACACCCCAATTTTTAGGCCTAGAGAGGCCAGAAGGAGAATTGAAGGGCATAATCGTAATTATGGGAAAGATCGGACTGGTAGCCGATGAGTACCATATTTTGCCAGAAAATAGAGAAAATTATACTGATCATTTCACTGAACTGTGAAATGTGCATATAAGGTCTCTAGGTGTATGAAAGAATTAGAAATATGATCAGGGGTAAAATGGTCATTTTGGAAAAGTGTGCGCGTGAGTGCTTTTTCAGGCCAAAACAGCCCGGTCCGGATAAAATATCTGAAAATACCGGGAGATAGAGAAAAGGATTCCGGATTGAATGAGGAGTCACAGAATTTTGATTTGAGGTCCCGATTTTTCTGTAAAAATTCCTGAAGATGGGTATTTACAGTTATAATCGATAAAGGAAAGGCAGTCCGAATAGAGATGATCGGACTATGGCCAGAGGCCATATAGTGGTTGTTAAGACCCACAGTGACACCAGGGAAGGCCCAAGCCCATAATATCAGTTCAGGGGTAAGAGGGGCCGGTGTCCTGGAAAAATGTGCAAAATGACGAAAATGCCCTTATGTTATAGAATAACTGAAGAATGAGTAAAGGGTATTTTGGTCATTTGGCTAAGGTTAGACAGTCAAGAAGGGGTATCTGGATAGTTGTCCAGGGCCAGAGAATACTCTGGTAAAATATGAAAAGACAATAATGCCCCTAGACCTAGCAAAGGAAATGAAAGGACTTAAGTGTAATTTTAGCCAAGTAAAAAGGGACTTGAATGAAAAGAAGAAAAGTTCCCTGGGGCTAAATTGTAATTAAAGAAAGTCAGGCCGGAAGTGGTTTGGACTGTCCGAAAGTATTTCAGTCCCAGATTTCACCGGTAGAGAGAGCAAGTGACACTCAGTAATCTGGCTTAATACAGGAATTTTTGAAGACTCCAGATAGCCAGAAATGGACTGATCGTCCAAAAGTTATAAAAATTCATACCGGATATCCTATAATTCAAATCTAGGTGAGAAAATACAGGATGATACGTCCTTATGGGACGGATGTCGGGAAACTGACAGAATACCGATAGGAGGTCTGTTGAAAAAGTTATTCCCAAATCAGAAAATTCAGACGGGAGTGTGAGGCCTCTGGGTATCCGATAGGGAGATTTATCGGTATTTAAAAAGGGACTGAATGAGTTCGGATGATCTCAGTCAGATGACTGATATGACTCACAGGGATGCCTGAACACTGCAGGCCAATGTATCGGACAGAAGGAGCCGGTGTCCGGATATGTGTATAAACGGTGAATAATAGATAAAATATTCAATAATTATTAAAGGGGGAAGATTCCCCGTAATGCGTGCCATGAAGGTATTGGACCCAGAAAGGCCCAATAATGGCGCCAACAGAGGCCAAATGAGACACTTGGACTGATAGGTGGGCCAGTGTCCGGCAGAACCCCGGAAAAGTACGAAATTACGAAAATGCCCCTGTGTTGTACAAAAGAGTGACAGATGAATGGAGGGCATTTTGGTAATTCTGGATAGGCCCAGGAGCCAAGACACGTACAGATAAAGTTACTTAGAGTCAGTATATGCCCTGACAGAGTACAGAAGGGTGTAAAATGACGATTCTACCCTTAGGGTTAAAATAGTACAAGAAAGGGCACCCAAGGGTATTTTGGTAATTTGCCAAGGGCTGTTTCTTGGGAATCGAGCCATCAGAGTACTTGAGCTTGATCAGGATCCAAGACAACATTCCCAGAGCCCAAAAACGTAGCCCATGAAGTATGTGGGAAAAAGTGGCATTAAAATATTATTTTAATGCTGTTTCAATAAAGTAAAGTTATTCGGTTGGCACGATAACCGAGGAGGTGATAAGATAAAGTCCTGGATTTATCTGGATAGCATTGGAAGGCATGACAGGTGCCAGTAAATGACACATGGCGCCAACATAAAGGCAGAAGAAAAAGTTGAGGACACGTACTACGAGGCAAGAGACTGGACCGGTGAGTCAGCATGCTGAGTCAGCTGCTGAGGTGTCCAGGATTTCAGACATGTGATAAATGTGGCACTGAGGTGTCCTGGTGAGGTGTCCCAATGATGTCATGCATGATGCAGTAAAGGAGGAATTAAAGAAAATAGGAAAATCCAGGAAAAACCAGGACCGCAGGATCAAAGTTCATGGTAATTACAGAAATGCCATTGAAGGCAATTATAAATACCCCCCCTCCATTCCATTTTCATTCACGCAAGGCAAGGGAGAAGGGAGAGAAAGAAGAGAGAGAAGGAGAAGGAAAGGAAGAGAGAAAGGAGAAAATGAAGTAAGGGAGTTCTGGCGGAGCTGGAAGCAGAATAAGGATAATGGAGTTCTGCTAAGCTAGCCAGGTAGTAACTAATCCTAGCTTTATTGTAATGGCTTTGTGATTTGTTGTGCTATTGTTTGGTTGGATTGTTGTCTTATATGTTATGTCTGAAGCTCTGCTGTAATGCTATGATCATATGTTATTAAGCATGGAAGCACGCAGCATACTTATCTGTACACAATCACAAGCAAGCACTGTCACTCTGCATTACATATATTGTTATGATTGTTGCTACTGAGATTCCCCCGAATCTCATCCCAATAAATAACCCATTACAGGGGAGGTTATGTTGAAATGAATTTTGGGAATTTTAAGAGACGCCGTTATGCTGCCAAAATTATGACAAGATAAGGAGAGCAACTGATACGTACTGTGTATGTAGGTACTGTCTAAGGAGGCTAGAAGTGAGTGGACCTAGCCGGTTCATCCAGTCTTTCCTGGGTACTTACGTAGAATGATAGTTCTCACGGGAATTACCGAATCGGTACAAGATCAATTACTTCCTGAAGATGAAGCGTAGCGGTTATGCTGCCGGAGTTTAGGCAAAAAAAAATAATGTAATAGAAATATGAGAATTTCATACATGCCCTGATGTATAATGACTTATTATTTAATAATAATTGTTGTTTGGCATGTTTGACTGATATATGATGGATGTATGTATATGTATGCAAAGTAGAAATGCTGGAAATTACCACTGTGAACAGTAACACGTGGTGATAAGGTCATGTTTGATCAATGATTAAAAATAGTAAATGGATGAATAAATGTATGAAATTTTTAAGGTAAATAGTAGACATACCAAGATTCGATTTGAAATATAGTATGACTCATTTGGATGTCTACACAAGGAGATATAAATTATCAAAGTTGGGACCAGAATGCTGGATTCAGGGAGAAAAACGTGGGATGAACAGTAAAGTTGACATGTTGACTGACGTTGACTTGGTCAACGAATGGTCAACGAGTTATTTTTACCTGAAATATAATTGAGTTAGCTTCATTTATCAATTGGAACCACTTCATTTCGATTTTTCTAGAATTAGTTATGATTTTTCGAAATCGGGTCACTCATCTGAAATTTACACAGTGAACAGTACTCGATAAGAGTAAAACTCCAGATTGAGAAATTGGACTTCAATGACCTTGAAAGTGGTTCTAAATGCTACTGAATGGTCCCTAAGACACATGAAAGTAAGGATATTTCAAAGCATGTATGATTAATTGATGCTCTGTAAGTTATCATTATGCAAGCATGATCATTAAGTGCACACATAGTAACATCAAGCATGTAGTGGCATACATTGTATGGTTTCTGTTTGCTACTAAAATTTCCCCAGAAATCTCACCCCCTCCATGTCACCCCAAAACCAACAGGTTCTTCAAAGATGGAAGAAGATGAAGATGCAAGAAGAGGAGTTAGGGGATAGATGGCATGATAGATTGTAATTTATGTTGTGACATGACTTATGTGATGTATGTATGTAAGGTATGCTTAAAAAGTAGTACAATTGTAGCTGTTCATAAAAATAGTAAATGATCAAATAAATGTATGAAATTTTATAGACATTTAGTTAACATGTCAATCTTCGTTTTGACACCAATAATGCCTTATTCTGACGTCAATACAAAGAGAATGAATTTTTCAAAGTTAGGGAACCAAATCTGGAAACTGTGAAACTGACCAAATGAACAGTAATTTTCCACACCAAAATTGTATTAATTGGTCCAGATTTTGGTCAGATTCATATTTTTCCTTTAAATAGGCTTATGTTATCTTCATATAGCAACTTGAACCACTTCATTTCAATTTTTATAGAATTAGTTATGATTTTTTGAAGTTGAGTTGCTGGTCTGGAATTTTACCACATGAATAGTAACTCGTGATCATAAATTCCAGATTGTACCATTTGACTTTATTGATCATATAAGTGGTTCTAGATGCTATTGTTTGGTCCCTAAGACGTACGAAAGTAAGGATGTTACAATAAGACACAAATTGTGTATGGTTTCTGTGACATTTTAAGGGGTTTATAATAACTTCACCTTTCATTTTATGCCTGTAATTGTGCTTTTGTGGTAATACATAATTGTGCTTGGCAATGCGCTATTTAAAGGGTAAAATGGTAAATTAACTCCAACAAACTGTATATATGTTATTCTTTTACTGGTGGGACTTTTACAGTGAGCTTTGATTTTGAATTGCAGGTATTTTGGAGGAGAACCAAGGACTAATGTAAGCAGAAAAGAAATCACAAGAGAGAATCAAATCAAGGAAGCAGCTTCTGTTGCCTTTAGTCACGACCACAGTGTCATCAGGTCGCGACCTAATTTCTTCTAGGAAGTTTCTCTACATTTATGGGTCATGACCAAACATGTATCTGGTCGTAACCAAAGAAGATAGTTGTGAAGCTGCGCATTTTTTATTAGGTCAATCTGATGTTAAAGGGAGAGGGAAGCCGTAGACACGAGCAGGCTGGTTTTTGCTAGATTTGGCTAAGAAGCAGTACTCGACTCTCTCTCAACACTCTCTCCATAACCTACGCACATATCTTCCATCTTTCTTCATCTTTCCATAGATTTTCTTCATGGCATCCTATTTGAACAGCGATTGCAGTACAGTAGGAGTTATGAGAGGCTAGATCTTTAGTCTCTTAGTGATAGACCGTATATCTTGAGCTCATGGACTGCACTGGGGAGTTTTCTATCTTAATATGCACCTATTTCGTGTTTTGATATTTCTAGATTTAGGGATTTCATTGTATGAGTAGGGATTGAGTATCGATTGATTATTCTCAGATTAGGTATTTGTAATTGAATTTGGATGATTTGAATGTTGATTTTAATATGAATATTTCACTTTAGATTTCTGGATAATTGGACTATTACCAATAATCGTTAATATTTAATTCAATTGCTTGAAGTTTATGGTTTGTTGATCGACGATCATTTGAGGGCATTTTCATCATCTGATTCAATTACATTCTAAGTGGTTTTTAAAAGTGCATTAAAAGTTTTTATGCTAGCTTTGATCAAAGGAGTTCTAGAACTATTAATGCTCTGGACTCAATCGATCGATTGAGTCTTTTATTTAAGACTTAGTGATTTGAAAACTCCAATATCAAATTAAGAGCAAGAATAGATATGTTTTCATCATCAAGAGTCTTTCTCAACATATTTCTCTCACAAGCCAACTCATTTTTCTCTTAATAAAAAATACTAAAATATTTACTTTACTGCACCCTTATTTTAGTGCATCAAAAATCAATCAAGCCCAAAACCCATTTTACTTTCACTCAGGTTTTCAATGGTTTTGTCATCCAATTTGCTAGGATTCCAATAAAAAGGGCTCATTGAGAAGAACGATAGGGTTGTGCCTTATACTATATTATTAGGTGCGATTATTATTATTTTAATAGATTGAACGACAACAAAACGACCTCATTAAACCCATTGTATTAATTAATCCTAATTGCACACTAAGAGGGCTTAATAATATTTAAATTAATGATCTTTTGTTAATTAAGACATTAGACTCACTAATTGTTGAGGTATAGTATAATTGGACACTTAGTGATTTTGAAAACTCCCATTACCTTTTCTTAAGTACAACTTCACTTAAAACCAATTCCAAGAGCTTCACTACTATTTTCATTCTCTATCAATTTCCACTCTATTTTATATAAATGAATACCAAAAAGATAGTAGCTTTGATTAGGATGTTATTCCATTGTATTCAGAGAATATAGTTTTTAAACAACCCAAACCATGTTTTATTGCATTTCTTGGCATTTAGTTTCTTGGTCATCAACAAAAGGCTCCTCAAGTGAGAGAACGACCCCAAGTATTGTACCTTATTATGAAATCCTTAGTTATTAATTTTACATTTAACCCTAAGGCATATAAGGATACAGTTAGATCAGTTAGCCTTTGACAAGCACAGGCCTAGAGATTAAAAACATCGCTTATGCAAAAAAGACCCTATTAGCAAAGCTCGACCCTTGACCTTATAGGTCTAGATAGGCCCTACCACTACAAGAAAAAAAAGTGAATTTGGCATCTATTCAGGTGAACTGCTAGAAACTCATAGAATTTCTAGCGGATATAAGACAAATTGCTAGAAATTCCAACCCCTTTGACCACATTTCTAAAAGTTCAATACCAATTGCTAGAAATATCACTAGAGAATGAGGAAGGTTTATGTAATTTCTAGAGGTTCTAGAAACGACTAGAAAATTCATGGACATTTCTAACGGTTTAGACATGTGGCAGGTTCAGTGATTGATATTTCTAGTGATTCGGGGGACAACCGCTAGAAATTTCTTACGACATTTCTATTGTGGTCCCTTGAACTGCTAGAAATATCCACAGTTACCAAGGGGTTAGGACACATGGTATTAGGAAGTTCACCTAGGTTTGTATTTTCTATCGATTTTCCCCAAAACCATAAGAAAATGCAAACCTATATATAAATAGCGCCACCCCCATTTTCATACTTTTGGCCAGTTGTGAGGCGAAACTCTAACGACTTCTTTGTACAAATTAGATCCGGATCTAAATATACAAGTACTCTACATTTCAAGGTAAGAATAGAAATATTGACTATCAATTTTTTCTGAACTTATTTTTAAATTATTTCTAAAATTATTATTTGATATTATTTATATTTTTTATATCAATTGTTGTTTGACATTATCAGGATGAGTCGTTGACTTGGGGAAAGATCCAGTTGATCTTAACACACTTATGGATAATCCTTCTTTACGGCTGATAATTCTAGGGGTGGTACTAGTCTTGGGCCAGATATTTGCATCGATGACTATGATCTCAACAGGAGTGGTTCTTAGGCTTCATAGCAAATGAAGCTCCTTATCATGATGAGCAGACCTAGGAGGAGCAGGAGGATTAGGGGCCCAGGAGGAGGAGGATTAGTGGGCCTAAAATCATCAGCGTCATGCTCTAAGTTGCCAAACTAACTTCGATATGGAGTTCAAAGGTAAGTGTTTTATTTATAGAAAAAGTTGTTTATATTGAATTCATAGGTAATTAATTTTCAAATTACATGTTGCAAACTCCCAAGGCCACAGGTCTAACAGGAGGCTCACTATTAAAGAGCTCTCCATGATTACCAGCGAATGTTTGCTGCTGCCATTGAATGATTTGGGCCAATCGACTTGGGGAGGGGCCAGCTATATAGCAAGTTCTTGCGTTTAGTCGATAAGCAATGGACCCTATTGCACATTTATACAAATGACTAGAAGAAGGTTGAAGCGCAGGATAAGGATGCAGCCTGGGTTATGATTAACATAAGATATATTTTTATTTTAAGTAATTAATTAATATATATAACCTATATTTAGATAGATTTAATACATTGAATCTTATAGATTATATATAATCTTAATATTAAATGTACATAATTTATATAATGGATAAAATTTTATCATTTATTTAATTAGGGAAAATTTACAGTAGGAGAGGAGCTAAAGGCAGATACCCCCAAGAGGATAAGTGCAGCATTGAAGAAACAGAGGGGTGATCTGTGGTGTGAGAAGAACAGCGATGGGACCAGGCCCTAGTAGGAGATTTTGGTAGATATACCCGATGGAATCTTGAAACAAGATTAGGCCCATTACGTCTACTTGAGGATCTCGCCTGAACATCATGTACATATGATATCAATATTATTGTATTAATTATGATTGTTTGAACTTTTATTAATATTATTACATTTTGTTTGAAGCCTTCTCACGGCTGGAAAAAAGCATTTCTACACCGGTTGAAAATGGCATTCTACATCGCACATATAACCGGTGTAGAAACGGACCGTGTAAAAAGTGAGACATTTTACACTGGTCACAAGACCGGTGTAGAATGTATAATTTTTTACACCGGTCTACATTTTAAAGCGGTTCACATTTATATCCGGTGTATTATTTTTTAACATCTACACTGGTCAAATATTGGGACGGTGTAGATTATTCAAATGTTAACACCGGTTGAATATTGGAACGGTGTAGATTATTCAAATGTATACTTTTTTACACCGGTCTACATTTTAAAGATGTTCACATTTATATCCAGTGTATTATTTTTTAACATCTACACCTGTTGAATATTGGGACGGTGTAGATTATTCAAATGGTAACACCGGTTGTATATACGTCCGATGTAGATGTTATTAAATTTATATATATATGTTCTTTCTACACCAGCAGGTATATACCTCCGATGTAGATGTTATTAAATTTATATTTAATTTAATACATTTCGTTGGCCTGAAGCTTCATAAATAAACTGCCCAAATATAATATAGGACTCAATCATCGATCATCATCAGTTCAAGATGCCAGAGACATATATAATTTAATTGCTCATTATATTATTCATTTAATAAAATTCAATACAAAAATGCTACAATTTGAACAGAAAAGTAGAAAAATGTATTAAATGAAAGAAAAATACTATAGAGAGTGAAGGAATTGAACAAAAAACTCTGCCCACCGATTACGCAGGTCCTCAATATCTTGGTCAGGAAATGGATCAGGTTAATCAAACATCTAAAATATGAAATCAAAATCAAAGAAATTAAGGCATTACTAATATAGATTAGATTGACAATTAAGAAATATGAAATCATTAAAAATACAATTTTACCTCCTCAGTTAGGTCAATCCTATTTGCTAAGATAATATTGACCATGTGTCTGACTATGTAGAAGCCGCACAAGTTGCTTTCTCTGGGTTGCCTTCGACTCTGTAATGTTAACAAGATAAAAATTATTTCTCATCATCAAAACGGGGAACCTAGCTAACACCTAATATATACTTTTATTACCTTCGGTGTGATCCATTCAGGGTCCCTTACCAAATTAGCTTGCTTAAGGCCCCTTGCAACTGTGAACGTCCTCATAGCCCTATGACCAAAGTTAATAAGTTAGTAACCCATTTATCACAAAGATCATTATGTATAGAAGAGAACTCACATGTTCATGATCTTCCTGACATCAACCGAGGGCTTGTAATAGAGGGAGCATAAGAAGAAAACTTTATAGCTATGCTTACATAGGATGACAAGTTGCCAATGATTGCTGTAGAGATTAGTTAAAAGAGAATGAGTATTATAATTAAGCAAATACAAAACTAGTATATATGAAATAAAATGAAATATTATTATTCTTACTCCTGCATATATGGTGCGAAAAAACAATTAATATCAGTTTCACCGAGCCTCCTTGAAATGTATGCAAGCCTCGAAGATTGAGAGGTCCCTTTAGCATAAATCTGAAGTGGGCATAGGAATCCGAACTTTTTTTGTTTGCCCTTTGAGGAAACCAACTCAGCTTGCATGTACCTACAGGCAATGCATACACGACATTAGTTGTAAGACTTAAACTTTGTTATTAGATATATTTACATTTAAATTATACTTACATAAAAAACACTTGGATACAGCCGGAGGTCAGTTCTTCCTTGGGAGTGATCAGAGATTTGACGTCCGCATGGTCCAGGAAGGCCGGTGCCCCCATGTCACCCACAACTGAATCCATAGGCAACGCTCCACATGGAACGTTTTGTCATATGCCAATAGGATCACACGTTGCATGACATTCAAAGTGGGAGGGGTGGGAAGTTGGCTGGGGGATGAGGCGACGTGATCCGAAACAAGATGCTTTGGCCACAATATGAAAGTCCCTTTTGCTTGGCTCACTGTCTTCACCTCATCAGTAGGAATTGGGACAAGAGCATCTCCAATTAGCACGTCTTCAACTGTCACCCTTAATTGATCGTCCTGAATTTGGATGTGGTGAACAGTTGCCCCTAGGCTATGGATGGAGCCACGTGCCAATGTTCTGAATCCTCTGACAGAGGCAAGCAACAGCTCTCCTTAGTGCTTGGACGGGCTGCAATTGAGGGCGGGAGGAAATCAGTTAGCTCTTGCTACCTTGATGTCATCATGGACAACATTTCTTCCTTCATCTTTGCGAACCCCTCTTGTAATCGCGCCTCAATTGAAGCTTCTGCTTGTGCCTTAGCCTCTATCCAAGCCTCTGCCCTTATGGTGGAGAGCAAGGATTCTAACTCTGCCCTCAGCACCACATGTGGGGAACATCTTTGAGATGATCCAAAGTAATCTCTTATACCCACACCTCTTCTAACTCCCTTGACACGGCCCCCATGTTCTTGTTTGCCAGTGGCAACAGTCAAGATGTCATTCCTACCATCTGACTTGAAGGATCCACGGGACTCTTGTTGTTTAAGATCACTCTATAACATAGAAAGAACAAACTTAAGGAAAATGATATGATTATAGTCTACTAAAACAAAATAATGCAAGTAGTGCTTATAATTTTTTCAGCAATCATGCGAGCATTGTTGCTTGTAAATGTTCCGCTCTTTCTTTGGCGAGCGTACAACCATTTTTCTTCGTGACGTATCGGAGAGGGGGGGTCAAGAAGAACACTAGGATCCGACCCAGCCTTTTCTTCTAGCCTCTTCCTCTTGGCCCCCAACAACTCTCTTTCTGCCTTCGCATAACCCCTTCGAGACATTGTGTGGGGGAAGTCATTCTTGCGGGCGTACTCAATCGCTTTTGCCCTTTTTTCCTACAAGACATGGAGTACTTAAAATCAATACATATGATATTCTGATACATTTTCTGCCAACACATACAAAAGGATACACTCACCATTACTGCTAGCGTGGTCCGAATCCTAACAAATTCTTCCCAAGCAGCTTCGTCGATGAATTGATACTTGCTGCATGGAGAAGGTTGAGGATGACCACTTCTGTCCTGTCCATGCACATATTGACGAGCTAGTTGGGTCTTGAATACCCTCCAACGCTCAGCGCAATAGGACAACATCTTCTTCTTCAAGAACTCATTGTTGGGAACATCGTAAGTGAGCTGCAATGTTTGCCATTGAAAGCAGAGTAATCAACAAACAGTTGTGTATTTGGTATTGCTCTGCATGCAATATTAGATCATCCCTATATCCGGATAGTGTCCCAAATTTGATTCTTCACGCAATCATCCACAGCATCCCAAGTCAAATAGGTGAGGCTAGGCTTGTTGCGTGCTAGGAGGCTGACAAAACTTACTTACTTTGCCCTGTGTTCACCAGTTGGATTCCAGTTTCTGTCAAACTCTATCAGAAGCAGTTTCCCCTCTATCCTATCCTTCGTAATGTCTTTCAAACGAGTCGTACTTCTGCCCTTCCTTTGCGTAGTGGCGGTTGGAGCATCGCTAGCCTCAATCTGAGTAACTCTATCCCCCATATTCCTATGTACTTAATAACAACATCAAAAACATTGAAAACAGACTTAACCCTTTTTCCTTCAACCCATCAGAGTACATAAAACTTGTTCCTTTAGCAGTTATGAATGGAAAGATGTGCAAGCATTCATCAGGAAAAATAGAAAACCTAGATTAAATGAACATAAAAACGGCGAAGCACGTACACAGGGGAAAATAAGTGCAGGGAACACGTACATGTAATAGCAGAACGAGAGAGACAACAGAGAAGAATGACTGAGCACGGAGAAGCTAGAAGCCTCGCGAAAACCACAGAGCACGACGAGCGGAGGTATGACAGAGTACGTGAGAAATGAGAGTGATGGTCGCGCCAAGGGGCGGGCTTAAAAAATGAATATAAACATTTTACACCGGATATAAATTATTCTAACCCGGGTAAAAACATAACCGGTGTAAAAACTAACACCGTCTAAAATATAACACCGGATAAAGTATAAGCCGGTGTAAAATTGAACTATAATTTATTTACAAATTGTCAGTAGTAGACTTTTTACACCGGATAGCACTTAAGACCGGTTTTAATGTTGTAGTTATTTTTTTAAACTCCATCATCATATATATCATCCCATCCTTGGCGTCACAACATTCTTATCAGAACAAGAATCTGTCTCTGTTATTATTACATCAAAATCATATACGCAATCATAACAAGAAACTTAATATTGCATGTTTAGACTACATCAAAAACAAGAAACACATAGAAATTAATCAGAATCCACTTCTTCTTCATTTAATTGTGGTAAACTTACTGAAAAAGAAGGGATCTCATAAAAAGAATCATCATTATCAACAACCCTTTTTCCTTGGAGCGCGACAGACCATCTTTTATTTTGAGGATCAGTGATATAGAACACTTGCTTTGCTTGGTCTGCCATAATGAAAGGCTCATCCCCAAAACTTGTATTATTCAAATCCACCAGTGTAAATCCTAACTAATCGACCATAACACTTTTGTTTACATTAGCCCACTTGCATTTGAACACGGGAACTTTGAATTTGGAGTAGTCCACCTCCCAAATCTCTTCAACAACGCCATAATATGGGATGGCTGCTAATTTATAATTGTTGTCTTTTGAACTAGAGAAATGCATAGCTTCAGCCACTAACATAACACCACTATTTTGCACGCTACTTCTATCATCTAGGGACTTCATATAAAAGGAATACCCCGTTGATATCAAATAAATTCCAACAGATCACATTATATTCAGGACCACATGCCAACCATCTAACTGTATCAGAAACACAATCCTCATTTTCAACCTCCAGTTTGAACTAATATGCAAAAGATTTGTTGTGTTCTCTAATCAACCTTTGCTCTGTCATCCTATTATTTTTTTTTCAGACAAGATCTTTATGAACAACAATATAGTCTTGAACTTCATCAATGTTATTCAAGATGTGTAAGTGTATTTGCTGCAATTCATTACGATCAACAGTCCTCACCGATATTCCGCGTTGACCCCTTGTTTGGCACGGGGTTTTCGGAGACCAGTAAGTCTTACTTTAGACAGGTATTGTTGACAAAAATCCATAGCTTCTTTGGCAACATATTTTTGAACAATGGATGCTTCGGGCCGATTTGGATTCTTCATATACCCTTTAAGGATTTTCATGTATCTTTCAAATGGGTACATCCATTGTAAGTATACAGGGCCACACAGTTTTATCTCTTGCACTAGATAAACGATGAGGTGTACCATGATATCAAAAAAGGCAGGAAGAAACTGTTTTTCAAGCTGGCACAAAATAACATAACCCTCATGCTCCAATTCCTCTAACTTTTCAGTCTCAAAGACTTTGCCACATATAGCATTAAAGAAGAAGCAAAGTCGGGTTACAATGTGCCTCAAATCATCTTGAAGGATTCCTCGAACAGCCACTAGGAGTAATTGTTGCATCAATACATGACAATCATGAGACTTTTGGCCTACTAATTTCAAATCTTTCATGGACACAATCCTCTTAAGATTAGATGAGTACCCAGAGGAAACTTTGATTCCTTGCAAACACTCACAAATACTTTTTCTCTCAGCCTTAGACAAAATGTTAGTCTCTTCAACATGATAGCTCCCCTCACCATCTGGCCTCGGATGTAAATCCTCTCGTATTCCTATTTCTTTCAAATCCAATCTTGCCTTCAAACCGTCTTTGGAACTACCATGTGTGTTGAGAAGTATTCCAACAATGCTGTCACACACATTTTTCTCCACATGCATCATATCAAGATAGTGCCTTACATGAAGATGTCGCAAATACGGAAGCTCAAAGAACACATATCTTTTTTTTCATACATTTTTCTTACTTTTCTTGGTAATCTTACCGAAAGTGACATTGATGTCTTTCACCTTTTCATAAACTTGTTCGCCAGTCAATGGCTTTAGAGCATTTTCAAATTCTTGGCCGCCATAAAATTTCTTTAGTCGACGGTATGGGTAGGCTTGTCTTAGAAATCTCCTATAACCTAGGTAGACTGTCTTTCTTCCATGACAAAGTTGATAGTAGCAAGTCCCTTCCTCATAAATCGGACATGCTTTATGGCCCTTAACACTATACCCTGATAAATTTCCGTATGCAGGAAAGTCATTAATTGTACAAAAGATCATGGCCCGCATATTGAATACCTCCTTCTTAACCACATCAAAAACATCCACACCTTCCCATAGCTTCTTCAAATCTTCGATCAAGGGTGTTAGGTAAACGTCTATGTCATTTCCCAGTTGTTTTGGTCCTGAGATCAGCATAGACAACATTACATACTTTCGTTTCATACACAACAAGGGAGATAGGTTGTAAATCACCAGAAGGACGGGCCATGAACTATGTATACTACTAAGGCTACTATAAGGGTTCATTCCATCCGTACTAAGTCCAAGCCTTAGGTTTCGTGGTTCATTGCCGAACTCAGGAAATAAGTCATCAATCTTCTTCCACTGCAAAGAGTCAGTAGGATGACGAATCTTTCCATCATTAATCCTTTCATTTGCATGCCATAATATTTTCTTTGCATCATCTTCATTAGAAAAAAGTCGCTTAAACCTTGGTACAATTGGAAGATACCATAACAACTTGGCAGGAGAGTTGTTTGATTTGTACCTTGGTGTCTTACATATTGGACACTTCTCCTCATCTTCAAACTCTTTCCTGTACAATATGCAATCATTTGGGCATGCATGAATCTTTCTATACTGTCACATCCTTATTTTTATACATCTTAGGGACCATTCAGTAGCACTTAAACCACTTTCAGGGTCATTGAAGTCTAAACACTTAATCTGGAATTTTATTCATATCGAGTACTGTTCACTGTGGCAAATTCCAGATGAGTGACCTGACTTTGAAAATTCATAACTAATTCTAGAAAAATCGAAATGAAGTGGTTCAAATTGCTACATGAAGATAACTCAAATATATTTCAGGGAAAAATCATTGGTTGACCAATCTTTGACAAATTTAACGTGGGTCAACTTTTCAATCTTACTGTTCATCCAATGACTTTCTCCTGAATCCAGCATTCTGGTCCCAACTTTACCAACTTATATCTTTTCGTGTATACATCCAAATTATACATTCTATATATCAAATTAAAGCTTAGTATGTCTACTTTTTACCCTAAAAATTTCGTACATTAATTCAATCATTCACTATTTTTAATAATGTATCAAACATGAATGGGTCTTCACGAGTTACTGTTCACTGAGCCTATTTTCAGCATTTAGTCTTTACATACCCAAGCATACAACCAATACATATCAGTCATACAAGCCAGATAATAATTAATATCAAATAATCAACTGTTATTTATCAGTGCATGATTAACTCTCTCATATTTTATTACATCCTTCTCTGTCTACAATCCGGCAGCATAACTGCTACAATTCTTCTTTAGAAAGTAACCGATGTTGTACCGATTCGGTAATTCCCTTATGAGAACTACCATTCTACGTAGTACCCAGGAAAGACTGGATGAACCTTCTGGGTCCACTCACTTCCAGCCTCCTTAGACAGCACTACGTACACAGTACGTATCAGTTCCTTTCTTTGTTCCGTCTTCGTTGCCGAAATTTCGGCAGCCTACCGGCGTCTCTTAAGATTCCCAAATTTTATTTTGACAGAACCTCCCCTGTAATGTTATGTTTGGGAATGAGATTCAAAAGAATCCCAGTAACAATAATCATACCAAAATATGTAATGCAGAGTGACGGTGCTTGCTTGTGACTGTGTACAGATAAGTATGCTGCATGCTTCCATATTCAATAACATATGATCATAGCATTGGAATAGAGCTTCAAGCATAACATATAGGACAACCATCAACCAAACAAGACAACACATCACAAAGACATTACATAAGAGCTAGGATTAGTTGTTACCTCAAAAGCAGTGCTTTAGAACTTCCCTACTACTTCCAACTTCACCAGAACTTCCTTACTTCTTTCTTTCTCTCACTTTCTCTCTCAAGAACTTCTTTCTTCCTCTCTTTCTTGCTTGCACCGAAATGAAGGGGTAAGGGGGGTACTTATAGTGTTGAGCAATGGCAATCTTGTAATTTTGAAGACTTATGATCCTGTGGTCCTGGTTTTTCCTGAATTTCCTATTTTTCTTTATTCCTTTTACTGCATCATGCATGACATCACTCAATGCCAACTCATGGGACACCTCACCTCCCACATTCTTCACATGGCGGAATTGAGAGGGAGCTAGAGCCTTCCGGAAGCTTTCCGGTCCACTCCGGTACCGGCCCGGTCCATCGCCTCGAAAAACGTGCTGTTTTCTGCACCTGATGTTTCTGAAGATCCTTTTTATGTCTACTGACCTTACATTTAGTATCTAGACCCTTTATATCATTAGCTTTTTAATACTGGGTCCAGACTCAATTACAGATCCCCTGCGAAATGACCAAAATGCCCTTGGTGCCCTATCTTGTCCTATTTTAACCCTAAGGGCAAAATCGTCATTTCACACCGTTCTGGACTCGGTCAAAGCTTATACTGGCTCTAGTCAACCTTATTTAGACATGTCTTGACCTCTGGGTCTGTCCAAAATGACCAGAATACCCCTTATTCATCTGCTGCCCTTTTTGTACAACATAGGGGCATTTTCGTAATTTCGCACTTTTCCGGGGATATGCTGGACACTGGCCCACCTATCAGTCCAAGAGTCTTATTGGGCCTCTAATGGCGCCATTTTTGGGCTTCCTGGGTCCATTACCTGTATGGCACGCATTACGAGAAATCTTCCTTTAACACAGCTCATTGAATATTTTAACTATTATTTACCGATTATACACCTTTTTCGGACACCGGCTCTTTTCCCCAGATACAGTGTCCAACTGTGTTCAGGCATCCTTGGGGGTTATAACGGTCATCTGACCGAAGTCATTCGATCGCATTTAGCCCCTTTAAAAATACCGATAAATCTCCAACCCGGATCCCTGGAGGCCTCACACTCCCGTCTGGAATTTTTATTTTGTGAATAACTTTTCCTACAGACCTCCTATCGGTATCCTGTCAGTTTCCCGACATCCGCCCCATAAGAGTGCATCATCCTGTATTTTCTCACTTATATCTGAAACCTAGGGTATCCGGTATTAATTTTTATAACTTTTGGACGATCAGTCCATTTCTGGCTATCTGGAATCTTCAAAAATTCCGGTATTAGGCTTGGTTACCCGGCGTCATCTGTCCTACCTTCTGGTAGAATCTGGGACTGAAATGCTGTCGGGCGGTGCAAACCACTTCTGGCCTATTTTCTTTAATTACACTTTAGCCCCAGGAAACTTTTCCTTCTTTATAATTAAGTCCCTTAATTTGGCTAAAATTACACTTTAAGACCCCACATTTTTGTCTACCTTTCCTTCCTTACCTTAAACTTTCCATATTTGCATTTAAGTCCTTTCTTTTCCTTTCTTTTGCAATTTAATCATTTTCTTTACATAAAGGACCACATCTTTTTCCTGAAACAGAGCTCATATATTCCGTTTATTCTGTACATAGAAACCAGTACAGAAAATTAAGGATATTACATTTCTCTCCCCCTAAAAATAAATTTCGTCCCCGAAATTTACATTACATCTATCCTATACAAATAATTCAGGGTACTTTTCTCTCATCTTTTCTTCTGTTTCCCATGTAGCCTCTTGTTCAGTCAAACCTTTCCAGATCACTTTAACTAAAGGAATTTGCTTATTCCGCAACTGCTTGACTTTTCTATCAGTAATTCGTACCGGTCCAACCTCATAGGTCAAGTCATCTCGCAGTGCGACCTCATCTTGCTCAATCACATGAGATGGATCTGGAATATACTTCTTTAATTGGGAAACATGGAACACATCATGTATCTGGCTGAGATTCGGAGGAAGAGCCAACTTATAGGCTACTGCTCCTATCTTTGAGAGAATCTGGAATGGCCCGATGTATCTTGGATGCAGCTTCTTCACCTTAATCGATCGTCCGGCTCCTGTGGTTGGAGTTAACTTAAGGAATACATGCTCTCCTTCTTCAAACTCCAACGGCTTCCTTCTGACATCTGCATAGCTCTTCTGTCTGCTTTGAGCCGTCAACAATCGTTTTCTAATTACCGCAACTTGTTCTGCAGTTTGATCCACTATATCCGGACCAAGCATTCTTCTCTCGCTCAACTCTAGCCAGCATAAGGGGGATCTACATTTCCGTCCATAGAGTGCTTCAAAAGGTGCCATCTGTATACTGGCCTGATAACCATTGTTATATGCAAACTCTATAAGGGGTAAATGGATATCCCAGCTGCCTTTGAAATCTAGGACACATGCTCTCAGCATATCCTCTAACGTCTGTATTGTTCTTTCAGATTGACCATCTGTCTGAGGATGATAAGCTGTACTGAATCTGAGAGTAGTGCCCATTTCTTCCTGTAGAGCCCTCCAGAAATTTGAAGTAAATCGAGGATCTCTATCAGACACAATGCTGCTTGGGATACCATGGAGCCTAACGATCTCCTTTATATACAGCTTTGCCAGCTTTTCTAGAGAATCTCTCTTATTGATTGCCAGGAAATGTGCTGACTTTGTCAGTCGATCGATTACTACCCAAACCACATCATGTCTACTTGGTGTCAAGGGTAGTCCTTCCACAAAGTCCATGGCAATCCCATCCCATTTCCACTCAGGGATATCTAAAGGCTGCAACGTTCCTGCTGGCTTTTGATGTTCAACTTTCACTTTCTGGCAGGTTAAGCACTTAGATACGTAAGCTACAACATCTTTCTTCAGTCCAGGCCACCAAAATAACCTTTTAACATCATGGTACATTTTGGTCATACCTGGATGTACCGTATATCGGCTTTTATGTGCTTCCTCCAGAATCCTTTCCCTTAATCCCCCAACATTTGGGATATAGGGTTTTCCCCTAAACTGTAGCAATCCGTCTGGGGACATCTCAAAATTCCTTGTCTTCCCTTTCTCCAGCTTATCTTTGAATATTGCTGCGAGCTTATCCTGTTCCTGAGCCCCTTTGATCTCATCTTCTATGCAAGATCTGACATGAACTCCTCCAAAAGGATTCTCCGTCAGTTGCATTTGATATAGAGGGCTCCAGTCGCGCATATCTTCTATCAGTTCCAATTCCTTGATCATCATGTATGCAACCTGCACCACCTTTCTACTCAGGGCATCAGCTACCACATTGGCTTTTCCTGGATGGTATTTAATCTGGAAGTCATAATCTTTTAACAATTCCATCCATCGCCGCTGCCTCATGTTCAGCTCCTTCTGATCCTGCAGATACTTCAGGCTTTTGTGGTCGCAAAACAACTCTATCGTTGCTCCGTATAAATAGTGCCTCCATATCTTCAGGGCATAGACCACCGCCGCAAGCTCCAGATCATGAGTGGGATAATTCTCTTCATGTGGCTTTAACTGCCGAGAGGCGTAGGCTACTACTCGACCTTGCTGCATAAGCACACATCCCAGCCCCTGCTTGCTAGCATCAGTGTAGACTACATAAGTCTGAGTTGGGTCTGGAATAATCAGCACGGGAGTAGTCGTTAATCTCTGCTTCAACTGCTGGAAGCTAGCCTCGCACTTCTCATCCCACTTAAACTGCTGATTCTTTCTGGTCAGCTTGGTAAGTGGTAAGGCAATTCGAGAAAAGTCTTGAATGAATCGTCTGTAGTACCCTGCTAGGCCGAGAAAACTTCTAATCTCTGTCACTGTCCTTGGCTGTTCCCAGCTCAAAACTGCTTCAACTTTGCTAGGATCTACAGCTACCCCGTCTCGGGATATGACATGACCGAGAAATTTGACTTCTGAAAGCCAAAACTCGCACTTACTCAGCTTAGCATAGAGCTTCTTCTCTTTAAGGGTACCAAGAACAATCCTCAAATGCCTTTCATGCTCCTCTGGAGATTTGGAGTACACCAGAATATCATCAATAAAGACCACAACGAACTGATCTAGATAAGGCCTGAAAATCCGGTTCATATAGTCCATGAAAATAGCAGGTGCATTGGTTAGTCCAAAAGGCATCACCAAAAATTCAAAATGTCCGTAGCGTGTTTTGAACGCCGTCTTTGGAATATCATCTGGCTTGACCCTTAGTTGATGGTAGCCAGATCTCAAGTCAATTTTGGAGAATAAGCTCGCTCCTGCCAATTGATCTAGCAGGTCATCAATTCTGGGAAGAGGATACTTGTTCTTAACTGTAAGCTTATTTAATTCCCTGTAGTCAATGCACAGCCTTAAGCTACCATCTTTCTTCTTGACGAACAGTACTGGAGCACCCCATGGCGATACACTGGGTCGTATAAAACCCTTCTCCAATAGCTCCTCAATTTGCTTCTTCAATTCCATCATTTCGTTGGGAGCCATCCTGTATGGGGCTTTTGATACTGGTCCAGCTCCAGGTACAATGTCGATCGCAAACTCCACTTCACGCTCCGAAGGCAATCCCTGAATCTCCTTTGGAAAGACTTCAGGAAATTCATTGACTACAGGAACCTCCTCGATGCCTTCCTCCACTTCTGCTTGAACAGAAAAGAATACCACATATCCCTGACATCCTTTCCGTAGACATTTTTCTGCCTGAGCCTCTGTCACGAAGTTCAGTTGTACTTCTAGGCTCTGATCAGTGATCTTTGGACCAAGAACTAGGGTCTTGTTTCTGCAGTCCAACATCACATTATTGGAGGATAACCAATTTAAACCAAGTATGACCTCAATCTCCTGGAAAGGCATACAGATCAGGTCCAGGGTGGTACTGCAGTGCTCATAACGCACCACACTATTTAGACAGGCATCAGATGTGATCACCCTAGCGTTGGTGGGGGTTTTCACCTGTATATCATAACGTAACTTGCTGATCAGAAGGCCTAGGCATTTAGCACATTCATAAGATATAAAGGAATGACTTGCACCCGAATCAAATAGGGCAGTCACAGCATGATCATTGAGATAGATTGTACCTTGGATCATCTCAGATGATCGCTGAGCATCCTCTCTAGTTAGTGCAAACACTCGTCCCGCCGTCCTTGGCCTTGGATCAGTTATAGCTTGAGGACATTCCCTGGAAAAATGTCCGGGCTTTCCGCAGGTGTAGCATACATTCTGGCCCATCAAGCATGGTCTGTCACCATGATTCTTTCCACACTTTTCACATACTGGGGCCTTTGGATCCCGGTTATTGGATCTTCCGCGGAAATTTCCCCTGTTAGGCCTCTTGGTCTGCCACGGGCGCTTTCTTTTCTTATAGCCGCTCCCACTGGCCGCTTCTTGATTCCGTCCGGCCTTATCAGGAGTCGCTTGATCTTTACTCCCAGATCTGGACAGCATTCTATGATTCATGCTGTTCTCAACGATTCGACATGCTTCCACAGCCTTATTGAACTGGCTGTATTGTTGGGGAGTTAACTTCTCCTTTAACATAGAATTCAGCCCTCGAATCATTCTTTCTGTCATCCAGCGTTCGTCATCCACTTGGCGTAGGTAAGTTGAATATTGAGATAGCCGGATGAACTTGGCCAAATATTCATCAAAAGATTCTTTTTCTCCTTGCCTCAGCACAAGGAATTCAGCCTCCCTTTCATCTCTGACAGATTGAGGAAAATATTTCTCATAAAATTGCTCAAGAAATACTTCCCAGGTAACTGGAATATCTCTTGCTTGGAGAAGTAACTCTGTATTCTTCCACCATCTATCCGCATCCTTTTCCAATTGATAGATGGCCATTTGGGCCTTGGTTTCCGTCGAGCAGTCGAGGACCTTAAAGATCTTCTCTAATCTGCTGACCCAATTTTCTGCTACATGTACTTCAAATGTCCCTTCGAATATGGGAGGATTGTGTTTGCAAAATCGCACCATCCATTGTTGGATGCCAACTGCCTCCTCCCTTGATTCAACCCTTCTCTGGGGCTGTTCCGCCTGCTGTGGTACTTCTTCAGGTTCTCTACTAGTTGCTCCTGAAGGCTCTGGCGGTCTTAAATTATTTACAGCTGCTGCTACTGCCGCGGCTATGGCAGCATCTCTTTCTTGTTCATTTCGTGCTTGAGCAGCTCTCATTTCTTCTATCATCTTTTGTTGCTGTTCTAATCGTTCTAGAATCATTTGATTAAGGTTTCCAGCCTCTCGGGGTTCCTCAGCTGGAATAGTTCTCCTCGTTCGTACCATTTTGTTATACTTAAAAACAGAAGGGAATACGATAAATAACATAATTCCTTTTCATTTCATTTCACACATAATATACATACAGAGTATATGTACATATTACAGTACCATTCTAGTCTTTTATACATTAGAAATATTACTCTAATTTTTCTTAAACTTCATTCTAATATAATCTCCTACTAGGTAGATCCAGTCGGATATGGTACAATATGATTCTCTATCAAAATACTGGTCCAACTCCGATCTCCAGGTAGGAGTCTTCGGCAATATGTCATTCATAATTTCTAGCCAAAGCCCCATGGTTAACACATTTGGATCCCAGGCTTGATATATAGCTTTCACCCTTGTGATAAACTCCTGGTAGACCGAATAATCTTGATCTATGTTTTCGAACAGGGTCTGCCTCAACTCGTATAGTTGTCGGGCTAATGCTACCGAGCTCTCAAGTTGCTCTCTACTCAGGTTCCTCCCTGGGACCATTCTTACGATTAAACCTCCCAAATACATTTATACTAGAGTCACTTCGGGCCTACTGGGATCTGGCGCATTACTCTGAACACGTACTTGACTGGATCCTGAACTGTCTGTTATATTCAAGGGTACCGCACTTATGGGAATGGCAGGAATAGGGCCTTCTGTTATCATCACCTCCTGATCATCAATTGGAAAGTTTGATCCTACCGAGGAACTATCCTCCTCAGAATCACCAGCTACTGGAGGTGTCCAGAGGTCAGAATCATTGCTTACTATCTCTTCTTCTGAACTATCTGAACTAGAGACCTCTGGTCTTAATTCCCATTGGTTTACTGTAGTTTCAGACCCAAATCTATGTCTAGCCATCCTGCAAACACTAACTTAGTGTCAATTATGACGGCTTTATCATGGTATATCTTTCTATAAATCATCTACTCAGAGCATTTCTTAAGCCAGAATCCTTTGCTCTGATACCAAAATGTCACATCCTTATTTTTATACATCTTAGGGACCATTCAGTAGCACTTAAACCACTTTCAGGGTCATTGAAGTCTAAACACTTAATCTGGAATTTTATTCATATCGAGTACTGTTCACTGTGGCAAATTCCAGATGAGTGACCTGACTTTGAAAATTCATAACTAATTCTAGAAAAATCGAAATGAAGTGGTTCAAATTGATACATGAAGATAACTCAAATATATTTCAGGGAAAAATCATTGGTTGACCAATATTTGACAAATTTAACGTGGGTCAACTTTTCAATCTTACTGTTCATCCAATGACTTTCTCCTGAATCCAGCATTCTGGTCCCAACTTTACCAACTTATATCTTTTCGTGTATACATCCAAATTATACATTCTATATATCAAATTAAAGCTTAGTATGTCTACTTTTTACCCTAAAAATTTCGTACATTAATTCAATCATTCACTATTTTTAATAATGTATCAAACATGAATGGGTCTTCACGAGTTACTGTTCACTGAGCCTATTTTCAGCATTTAGTCTTTACATACCCAAGCATACAACCAATACATATCAGTCATACAAGCCAGATAATAATTAATATCAAATAATCAACTGTTATTTATCAGTGCATGATTAACTCTCTCATATTTTATTACATCCTTCTCTGTCTACAATCCGGCAGCATAACTGCTACAATTCTTCTTTAGAAAGTAACCGATGTTGTACCGATTCGGTAATTCCCTTATGAGAACTACCATTCTACGTAGTACCCAGGAAAGACTGGATGAACCTTCTGGGTCCACTCACTTCCAGCCTCCTTAGACAGCACTACGTACACAGTACGTATCAGTTCCTTTCTTTGTTCCGTCTTCGTTGCCAAAATTTCGGCAGCCTACCGGCGTCTCTTAAGATTCCCAAATTTTATTTTGACAGAACCTCCCCTGTAATGTTATGTTTGGGAATGAGATTCAAAAGAATCCCAGTAACAATAATCATACCAAAATATGTAATGCAGAGTGACGGTGCTTGCTTGTGACTGTGTACAGATAAGTATGCTGCATGCTTCCATATTCAATAACATATGATCATAGCATTGGAATAGAGCTTCAAGCATAACATATAGGACAACCATCAACCAATCAAGACAACACATCACAAAGACATTACATAAGAGCTAGGATTAGTTGTTACCTCAAAAGCAGTGCTTTAGAACTTCCCTACTACTTCCAACTTCACCAGAACTTCCTTACTTCTTTCTTTCTCTCACTTTCTCTCTCAAGAACTTCTTTCTTCCTCTCTTTCTTGCTTGCACCGAAATGAAGGGGTAAGGGGGGTACTTATAGTGTTGAGCAATGGCAATCTTGTAATTTTGAAGACTTATGATCCTGTGGTCCTGGTTTTTCCTGAATTTCCTATTTTTCTTTATTCCTTTTACTGCATCATGCATGACATCACTCAATGCCAACTCATGGGACACCTCACCTCCCACATTCTTCACATGGCGGAATTGAGAGGGAGCTAGAGCCTTCCGGAAGCTTTCCGGTCCACTCCGGTACCGGCCCGGTCCATCGCCTCGAAAAACGTGCTGTTTTCTGCACCTGATGTTTCTGAAGATCCTTTTTATGTCTACTGACCTTACATTTAGTATCTAGACCCTTTATATCATTAGCTTTTTAATACTGGGTCCAGACTCAATTACAGATCCCCTGCGAAATGACCAAAATGCCCTTGGTGCCCTATCTTGTCCTATTTTAACCCTAAGGGCAAAATCGTCATTTCACACCGTTCTGGACTCGGTCAAAGCTTATACTGGCTCTAGTCAACCTTATTTAGACATGTCTTGACCTCTGGGTCTGTCCAAAATGACCAGAATACCCCTTATTCATCTGCTGCCCTTTTGTACAACATAGGGGCATTTTCGTAATTTCGCACTTTTCCGGGGATATGCTGGACACTGGCCCACCTATCAGTCCAAGAGTCTTATTGGGCCTCTAATGGCGCCATTTTTGGGCTTCCTGGGTCCATTACCTGTATGGCACGCATTACGAGAAATCTTCCTTTAACACAGCTCATTGAATATTTTAACTATTATTTACCGATTATACACCTTTTTCGGACACCGGCTCTTTTCCCCAGATACAGTGTCCAACTGTGTTCAGGCATCCTTGGGGGTTATAACGGTCATCTGACCGAAGTCATTCGATCGTATTTAGCCCCTTTAAAAATACCGATAAATCTCCAACCCGGATCCCTGGAGGCCTCACACTCCCGTCTGGAATTTTTATTTTGTGAATAACTTTTCCTACAGACCTCCTATCGGTATCCTGTCAGTTTCCCGACATCCGCCCCATAAGAGTGCATCATCCTGTATTTTCTCACTTATATCTGAAACCTAGGGTATCCGGTATTAATTTTTATAACTTTTGGACGATCAGTCCATTTCTGGCTATCTGGAATCTTCAAAAATTCCGGTATTAGGCTTGGTTACCCGGCGTCATCTGTCCTACCTTCTGGTAGAATCTGGGACTGAAATGCTGTCGGGCGGTGCAAACCACTTCTGGCCTATTTTCTTTAATTACACTTTAGCCCCAGGAAACTTTTCCTTCTTTATAATTAAGTCCCTTAATTTGGCTAAAATTACACTTTAAGACCCCACATTTTTGTCTACCTTTCCTTCCTTACCTTAAACTTTCCATATTTGCATTTAAGTCCTTTCTTTTCCTTTCTTTTGCAATTTAATCATTTTCTTTACATAAAGGACCACATCTTTTTCCTGAAACAGAGCTCATATATTCCGTTTATTCTGTACATAGAAACCAGTACAGAAAATTAAGGATATTACATATACTGCATGCCTAAAGGACCTATTATTTTCTTCACATCATAGTAGCATTTGGGAAACGCATTTTCTTCAGGAAACATGTCCTGTAACAACTCAAGCAATTCTGAAAAACCACTATCACTCCACCCATGCCGAGCTTTCACACTTACCAATCTCAACACCGTATTCAACAGGTTGTATTTTCTGCACCCTGGGTATAGAGGCTTTTCTGCATCATTGCACATATTACCATATGCATGTGACCGCTTAAAAGCATCTTCTCCAATATCACGAATCATGTCCTCTACTCGATCATCAGTATCCATGTCATCGTCAAAGGTCGGTTCCACCTGTTCACCATGCCATACCCATACCGTGTAACTCTTGCAAAACCCCTCACAAATTAGATGAGTGTAAATATCAGCAGGACTTTGTTTCCTCTCATTCAAACAACTCACACAAGGACAATAAAACCTTCCATTGTCATCATCACCATTCCGTTTAGCAAAATCCAAAAGCTCCTTCACCCCCTCAGCATACTCAACACTTGTTCATTTAGCATTTATCCAACTACGATCCATATTTGTGGAAGACTAAGAAACTAGAAAAATAGAAAACAAGAAATCATTACGTTGCAGCTAATGCATGGAGAGAATAAATTTTTAGTTCTCGATAGGAGTTCAAAACAAAACTCACCGTCTGTGAAGCGCCAAGAAGACTTAACGCGCGAACCAGGGAAAAATGAGAGATGGAAGGCACGAGAAATGTACCAAATAAAAGAGTATTTGGTAAAAAATAAAAAAAAGTTTATTTTGTAAGAAAATATACACCAGATAAAATGTTACACCGGTGTAGATATATATACAAGAGTTGTAGAGAGTATATTTTACACCGGCTACTATATATAAACTGGTGTAAAATATATCAATTTTTTTAAGTGATAAACCCTACTATGTCATCAACTTTTACACAAAAAATATATATCAGCATATATAAAAGTTGCAATAATCTTTCACTACTCATTAGACTCGGAGTTTTGGGAGTCATCAGATTGGGTGAGATCAACAAGATTAAAGAAGCTATCACGGGGTTGATGGCGGCGAACTTCTGAGCAGAAAGCTCTGAAACTTGCTTTCAGTCTGTCAACTTTCTGATTCAGTTCTTTCACAGAGTCCTCCAGCTCATTGAAGCGCAGTATGAGTTCCTCAAGGCGCTCCATCAGAGTCATAACTAGGGAAGGAGGAGGATTAACAGAAGGGTGAGGATCAGGATATTTGTCTTCAAAGTCGTCTCTGTTTCTTTTGTGGGGCGAAGAAGGAGGCGTGCGTGAGGAAGAGGCCATTGGAGGAGTCAGATAGATGAAAAGAAAATAAAACAGAGATAAAGTGATGAGACAAAATGTACAGATCGATCATAGGAATTGTATACATATATATATGGTTCATGATCAATAAGAATATAGAAGAATGCAATTGGCCTTCTATCATAATGACTACAAACGTTGGGAACCGAAGAAGTGAAATGAACGGTCTGAAGAATAAAGAAAGTGTCCGGGAAAGCATAGACAGGAAACTGAAGAGGCAGATAGGACGAAGCTAATCTGCACCGGGTGTTTATATTTTAAATCGATTACTTTTAAAACTGGTGTAAAAATTTAATTTTTTTTAAACCGTCTTCTCCTCAGTTACCGGTTTAAAAGTGGGATTTAGATGAAAAATAAACGGATCATCAGCAACGTATATACGTATGCAGAACAAGAAACTTGTTAGACATATTCATTCAAATTAAACTTTACTATCAAACTTTACATCTTGAAATCTACATAAATACAATATCATCATCTCCTCATTCTTTTCATTACATAAAAAAGGAGGTGGGGAATAGCGAAAGGCAGGTGACCCCATTTTCACTCATTCATCTTCTTCAGAGTCAGTGTTTTGGGAGTCGAAATTGGGATCAACAATAGGATGAAAGAAATCATCCTGTTGATGGCGACGAACTTCAGAACGGAAGGCTCTAAAACGTTGATTCATCCTCTTAACTTTTAGGCCCATTCTTCCACCGTGGCTCTAGGGCATTGAAGCACGGGATGAGTTCCTCCAGGCACTCTACCAGTTGCTGGAGCAGGAGAGGAGGAGAAGGAACTGAAGGGTTATCATGATGACAGACATTTTTTTCTTCAAAATTAGTTCTTTGTGTTTTGTGAGGCGGAGAAGGAGGGGTGGATGAGGAAGAAACCATTGGAGAGTTAAGATAGAAGATAGAAGAAATGAATATAAAACAGATATCGGAGAAGGTGATCATGATGAACTACGTACTACTGCGAATGTCTGAGAAGACTTGACATAAAATAGCGGGAAAGGATACAGACGGAGTTAATCTAAACCGGACTAAATATTTCCACATCGGTCACTATAACATCCGCTGTAGAAAGTAAACATCTAAACCGGACTACATTTTTCCATATTAGTCACGAGTAAATACGGTGTAAATATTTTATATTATTTACAAAAATTCCACCGGTCATTTTTTTAACACCGTCTCCGTATTAACCGGTTTAAAAATAGGGATTTCGAATGCCAATTTTTCACCAGTGTCTCCTAGAGAAATATGGGCAGTGCTAGGTAGTAGGCTGTGTACCATAGGACAGGGTATAGGAGCTTCACTGTGCATTATAGTACATTAAAATTATAATTTATATATTGTGTTTGTGTATATAATTTGTAAACATTTACTTTTTTATTTAATCTACAGAAGGCAAAGTTACGATAAGAGTAGAGGTCATGCCTATGTATGGTGAGATGTGGCCTTACCTCTATATGTTGCAAGACGGGACTGAAGGGAATTGGAAGACACGCAGCGGAAATTAACTTTAAAAATTTTTCCATTCCCAGCCAGGATCTACCGAATGTGTTTAAGTCAAGGAGAAAGAAGTGTTACCTTCGGTTTCAAGCTTTGGTCGCGACCTCAGTGTCCACTAGTCGCTACTCTTCGCCTCTGGAACCTTTTAGTCGCGACCTCCTCTGCTTCTCATCGCGACCTGACGTCTCTGGAGTTTGTAGTCGCGACCTCGTCAGCTTCAAGTCGCGACCTGCCTCTTCTTTTCCGATTTCTGACGTTCAGATGCCCGTATGGTCGCGACCTCAGCGCGTTCTGGTCGCGACCTGTCTTCGTGTCTGGTTCGATCACAAGAAGTCGACAGCTCAGATCGGCTTCCTCTACCGGTATCCACACGAACAGCGTTCCAATCCCGAATGATGTGCTAGCGCCTCTTGTCCCTCTAGGGCTTTCTAGAGATTCCGTCCTCACCGTCTCTATCTCGGCAGTTTCTTATGTGCAAACCTTTTGCACTCTCCCTGCCCCCTCTTCTCACGTCTGAATGTGTGTGTAGAGATGTATATTGTGTGTAGAACCCTAGCTCCTAATGTCAAATATATAGGAAGCTATCGGGCTTCTAATAGGGCCGGGCTTCAGAATTAATCTTATATTAATTCTGAATTAATACAATATCATATATTGCATAATTTAATAAGAAACTGATTAAATAAATATGGTTTATATTAAATCCGTCCCACAGATTTAATTCACCTATTTATTTAATTTAAAATAAAGATAAGACGGAATTATATTTGATTTATTCTCATAAATCAAATTTGAGATATCTTATCAATTTGAATTTCAAATTCAAATAGATCATATCCATTTAAATTCAAATTCAAAAATGATAGAGATTTAATTTATCCTTATAAATTAAATCTTACAAATATCTCTTATATTATATATATAATATATATATAAACTAATTTATATATATATATAAAATACATATCCACCCTAGATTGTTCATTGAATCTAGACATCTCTTAGATTCAATGAATCTGGACATCATAGCTCGCATTGGGCTGTTTTGTGTGCGACCCTGTAGGCCCATATGAAGTTGGCAGTGGGCCAGTTACTATACTGACCCACAGTCGTAAGCGGTCTCTAGCAAGGCATTACGACTACCCAAAACATATGAGGATCGTTAAACGATGTAACCTTTCATACAACCATATCACGTCCCTTTTGTCACACGATATTTCGGTCAAGGATGAGGCATGGAGAACGTCATCCTCCTATTCCTGACCATTACTTTCTCGATCCCTGAGTAATCTGAATATAGAAATGGAACTACCCTTCCATTCCAGTATGGCCATACATTTCTCAGACTCACTCATCGAGGGGCCCAGTAATATCTCTCTACGAATGTGAGGGACAAATTCCATCTTGACCATTCACATTCCTCCGCATGAAAAACCACTAAGCCCGAGCATAGCCTTTATGATCACTCGGTCAAAAGTGACTTTTGACTAGGTCAAAGCTGAGCGTTTGTCATGTAGGAATCCATGATGATCTCAGGTCAAAGGGCATAGTGACATGGCTTGTATATGAGAGAAGCTTATGACTTGACCCATGCAGCTCTCTCATAGCGGGTCGGTCCAACACCCTGTGCTCTTACATGTGCTTATGACTTTGATTTATATCTCTATATATCTTCAAAGTCATACTGGTCTTATTTCATCTCTGCTCCCACATAGATGACCGACCAGGGACATTTAGGATAAGATCACGAGTTATCCAAGGATTGTCATCATAGTAAATATGCAAATAATATGATAACCTGATACAATGATTGGCCCCTAGGGCACAATTTCCAACAGGGACTCCTCCGCCAGCTGAGGTTGAGGAGATAATAGTATTTAATTAATTATATTGATTAATTAAATTATGATAGTTAAGTTTAAATATTCAATATTAATTGGCTTATGTTAATTTTGGCAGGTCGCATAGCTCATGTGGATACTAAGCTGCAGGAGTCATAGGGTTCCGTCTTAAATCCCTTGCGTAATTATTGGTAGGTTATGACTGACCCCAGTACCATGGGAGAGTTAGGGTACTTGGCCTTGGGCTTACATAGACTAGGCTGGCTTACTCGGGTGGTGTTGGGCTTTCATAAATACTTGCGACCTCTCAATATGTAGAAAAGTCCTATCAGATGATCAGCTGTGGGAACAAAGCACGCTAGAACCCTTGAGATGAAATACTAGCTAGTATAGGAGATCATTCGAGAAGGGGAGGATATGAGACTAGCAATAGGGGAGGAGGTCCAACGAGAAGTTAGCGAGGATGTCTGAAAATAAGTTAGTGCGGAGGTCCAGCGAGAAGTACGTGAGAAGTTTTAGATCCAGCTTGATGAGTTATGTAGAGCTATTATGGTCATGTATGAGATGGTAAAGATACTAGCTCCATACATCCAGTTACCTCTAGCCTAGCTCTAGCCCACCCAGCCCTAACAACCCGATCAGGATCTGATGCTGGCACATACTGCTGATGCTTCGATTGTTTAATTATACTAAATTAATATAGAAATATTGTTTAATATTTGACTATTGTTTCATTTAAAATTTTAATTATAATTACAATCTTTTATAATGTCTCTACATTTTTTCTATTGTTAATTTTAAGTTAATATTGGTTATTATATTTTAACTTAATATTGTTTAAAAAGTTAAAAAAATAATTTCCCCTCTAAGCTTGACTTTTCTAGCAGTTAACCTGTAATACCCCAATTTTTAGGCCCAGAGACTCAGAAAGTGAGCCTGAAATAGATAGACTATCAGACTCCTTTGAACAGAAGTCCTAAAAACATACAGAGGGTTTTTAGGGACTAAACTGCAAATAAGTCAAAGATCAAGGACTTATAGGTAAATAGTGAAAGTCCCTAAAGATATAGTGGCTATTTATGCAAGGAAAGGGGTTAAATTACAAAAGAAAGAAAATGTAGGGACTTAGATGTAATTATGAAAAAGTTTAAGGCCAAAAAGAAAAGTAGACAAAAAGGTGGGGTCCTTAAGTGTAATTTTTGCCAAATAAAAAGGTATTTAATTATAAAGAAGAAAAGTTTCCTGGGGCTAAAGTATAATTAAAGAAAGTCAGGCCGGAAGTGGTTTGCACTGCCCGACAGCATTTCAGTCCCAAATTCTACCAGAAGGTAGGGCAGGGGACGCCGGGTAACTCAGCCTAATACCAGAATTTTTGAAGACTCCAGATAGCCAGAAATGGACTGATCATCCAATACTTATAAAAATTCCTACCGGATATCCTAGATCTCAGATATAAGTGAGAAAATACAGGATGATGCGCCTTTATGGGGCGGATGTCAGAAAACTGACAGAATACCGATAGGAGGTCTGTAGAAAGATTTATTCACAAAATAGCAAATACAGACGGGAGTGTGAGGCCTCCGGGGATCCGGGTAGGAGATTTATCGGTATTTTTAAAGGGGCTGAATGAGATCGGATGACCTCTGTCAGATGACCGTTATGACCCACAGGGATGCCTGAACACAGTAGGACACTGTATCTGGGAAAAGGAGCCGGTGTCCGAAAAGGTGTATAATCGGTAAATAATAATTAAAATATTTGGTGAACTGTGACAGAGGAAGATTCCTCGTAATGCGTGCCATATAGTTAATGGACCCAGGAAGCCCAAAAAATGGCGCCATTAGAGTCCCAATAAGGATCTTGGACTGATAGGTGGGGCAGTGTCCAGCAGAACCCCGGGAAAGTGCGAAATTACGAAAATGCCCCTGTGTTGTACAAAAAGGGCAGTAGATGAATGAAGGGCATTCTGGTCATTCTGGACAGGCCCAGAGGTCAAGACATGTCTAAATAAGGTTGACTAGAGCCAGTATAAGCTTTGACCAGGTCCAGAAAGGTGTGAAATGACGATTTTGCCCTTAGGGTTAAAATAGGACAAGATAGGGCACCAAGGGCATTTTGGTCATTTCGCAGGGGATCTGTAACTGAGTCTGGACCCAGTATTAAAAATTTAATGATATAAAGGGTCTAGATACTAAATGTGAGGTCAGTAGACATAAAAAGGATCTTCAGAAACATCAGATTCAGAAAACGGCACGTTTTTCGGTGCGATGGACCGGGCCGGTACCGGATTGGACCGGAAAGCTTCCAGAACCTCCAAATTTCGTCACATGAAGCATATGGGTGGTGAGGTGTCCTATGAGGTGTCCCATGAGGTGTCCAGGGTGATGCAGTAAAAGGAAATTAAAGAAAATAGGAAATTTCAGGAAAAACCAGGACCACAGGATCATAAGTCTTCCTAATTACAAGATTGCCATTGCTCAACACTATAAATACCCCCTAGCTCTTCATTTTCACGCCAAGAAGCATTCTTAGAGGTAGAAAGAAGTTCTTGAGAGAGAAAGTGTGAGGAAGAAAGAAGTAAGGAAGTTCTGGTGAAGTTGGAAGTAGTAGGGAAGTTCTGAAGCTCTGCTTTTGAGGTAGTAACTAATCCTAGCTCTTATGTAATGTCTTTGTGATGTGTTGTTTTGTTTGGTTGGATTGTTGTCTTATATGTTATGCTTGAAGCTCTATTCCAATGCTATGATCATATGTTATTGAATATGGAAGCATGCAGCATACTTATCTGTACACAATCACAAGCAAGCACCGTCACTCTGCATTACATATATTGTTATGATTGTTGCTACTGGGATTCTTTTGAATCTCATTCCCATACATAACATTACAGGGGAGGTTCTATCAAAATGAAATTTGGAAATTTTAAGAGACGCCGTTATGCTGCCGAAATTCCGGCAAGAAAGCAAGAACAGGGAAAGGAACTGATACGTACTGTGTACGTAGTGCTGTCTAAGGAGGCTGGAAGTGAGTGGACCCAGCAGGTTCATCCAGTCTTTCCTGGGTACTACGTAGAATGGTAGTTCTCATGAGGGAATTACCGAATCCGTACAACATCGGTTACTTTCTAAAGAAGAATTGTAGCAGTTATGCTGCCGGATTTTAGACAATGAAAAGATGTAATAGAAATTTGAGGGGATTGATCATACACTGATATACAACAGTTGATTATCTAATAATAATTGTTATCTGGCATGTATGACTAATATGTGATGGTTGTATGCATGTGTATGTGAAGATTGAATGCTGAAAATAGGTTCAATGAACAGTAACTCGTGAGGACCTATGCATGTTTGATAAATCATTAAAAATAGTAAATGATTGAATTAATGCACTAAATTTTTATGGTGAAAATTAGATATACTAAGATTTAATTTGATATATAGAATACCCCATTTGGATGTCTGTACGAAAGGATATAAATTACCAAAGATGAAACCAGAATGCTGGATTCAGGAGAAAATCACTGGATGAACAGTAACTTTGAAACGTTTACCCACGATGAATTGGTCAAGTAATGGTCAACCAATGATTTTTCCCTGAAATATAATTGAGTTAGCTTCATGTAGAACTTTGAACCACTTCGTTTTGAGTTTTCTAGAATTAGTTATGATTTTTCAAAGTCAAGTCGCTCATCTGGAATTTGCCACAGTGAACAGTACCGAAAGAGTAGAATTCCAGATTGATAGTTTGGACTTCTATAACCCTAAAAGTGGTTCCAAATGCTACTGAATGGTTCCTAAGATGTATAAAAATAAGGATGTGATATTTTGGTATCAGAGCAAAGGATTCTGGCTTAGGAAATGCTCTGAATAGATAAATTATAGAGATACCCTGATAAAGCTGTCATAATTGACACTAAGTTAGTGATCACGGGAAGCTGAGGTTGTGACGAGATAGGTCTTGTGTAACGACTAATATATATAGGAAAGTTAAAGGTTTAGAAAAGCCCAGTAAAGGTAAAGCTCTTAGATGAATAGGTAGTATGATATTAATATGTTCACTTTTCTTTTGAGATTGACGAGGAGCAAGATGGTGAACACAAGACGAGGACGTAGAACTAGAGTGGAGGAGCCACACATAGAGGAAGCTGGTAACTCCAATGAGGTAGATCCTATGCAAGTCATCCTTGCTAGACTAGATCAGCAACAGAGAATGATGGAAGAAATAAGGGCGGAACAAGTTCGCCAAGATCAAGAATGAGATTCTACTATCGCTACGGCGGTTGCTGCTGCAGTTGCTAGCTTACAGCAGTCTGAGAAGGAGGTAGTACCAGAAAATGATGTAGAACCCGAACCTCAGTCAAATCATGGGCAGATTGGAATGAATAGACATCAAGGGTCTATAGGAAATAACAATAGTCAGGAAAGTCTTCAAACATGGATGGAACGATTCCAGAAGTTTAATCCGTCTATGTTTGAAGGAACTTTTGACACTCAGGTAGCCGAGGATTGGGTTAGCCAGTTAGAGAAAATATTTAAGATTTTAGAATGTCCCACTGAAAGAAAGGCTCAGATGGCAGTTTACAAGCTAGAAAAGGAGGCTGATCGGTGGTGGAGGAACACAGAAGTAATTCTGCAATCAAGAAATATTCCACTCACATGGGAAGTATTTCTTGAGCAGTTCAACGAGAAATATTTTCCACAGTCAGTAAGGGATGAGCACGAAGCTGAATTTTTAATATTAAGGCAGGGTGAGCAGGAATCCTTTGACGATTATCTTGCTAAGTTTTTTCGTCTTTCACGATACTCCACGTACCTAAAATATAGGAATGATGAAAGATGGACCACTGAGAAATTAACTCGTGGATTAAATTCTACACTGAAAGAGAAAGTTTTTCCTAGGCAGATACGAAGGTTTAATGAAGCAGTAGAGGTATGCAGGATCACAGAAAAAAATGTGCAATATCCAGAAAAGGGTGAGCCTGCTACATCAGTACCATTGAGAATGACGCCCCCAGGTTCCTCGAAAGGAAACAGTAAGAAGAGAAATGGGCCAGTATATGAGTCAGAAGTTAATAAGAAACAGGGGAGTAGACCAGGTAGTGGGCCAAGAGAAGTTAGTAGGCAACCAAGGCCTAATGTATGTGGGAATTGTGGTCGAGACCATGGTACGAGGCCTTGTCTAGCAGGTCAAGGGTTATGCTACAGGTGTGGAAAGTCTGGACATTATGCTAGAGAGTGCCCACAGAACACAACAGGTGAAAGATATCCGACTCAGGGAAGAGTATATGCCCTAACTAGCAACGAGATAAGAAAGTCTCCTTCACCAAATTAAGATACGAGTCCATATGTGTTCTGTTTCTATTAGCTAATAAGTAAACAAATCTTGTATATATTGTCCAGTATGCACACTATTGAGCTACCCTGTACCTAGTATGTTGCCTTTATGTGGGAATGAATATGATATATTTTACTCAGATCATTCTATAAACTGTGAATACAGTACTCAGGGCCATTTCTATTGAAAGGAATGGTATAAAAAGGGAAGCAGATAACAATAAAGCATTTGTTTTCAGATCACTCTTTAGATAAGAGATAGATCTGATACAGAATTCTCGCAGCTAGAGCATAGTTTAATGGCTCGCAGTTAGAGCACAGATTAGAATAAGCTGAGATGAGAAGGAACTCCTGAGTAAGAGAGAAAATAAGTAAAGTCTGGGTAAATAATACGAGGCTATAAAAAATTTTAAAATTTTTATTGAGTTATCAACAGGTGGAAGCAGTTAACCTTATAACTTAGTCTGTTGGTTTAAGATCTTCGGGAGGTATACAGTATAACAGAATCGCAGTTAGATTCTGGAGGGTCGCAGTTAGATCCTAGTATGGCTCCGGGTCGCAGTTAGATCCTAAGAGGTTCAGAGTCGCAGTTAGATTCTAAAGAGGCTAACGGTTGATCACAGCTAGATCCAGAGGTCGCAGTTAGACCTAGCCTAAGATGAGCCATGAGATATGAGTACAATGTAGTATCTCTTTGGGAAGATGAATGCCAAAGACAAAGTTAAGATAAGGAAGCTTCACTAGTTGATAAACTCATCCAGAAAAATTATTTATAATACTTTTTCTCAAATCGCCTCTATTATATACAGACTGAACTTAGCTTTCCCTTAAACTAAGACGGAGTCCAAGATCAAATCTGAGTACTGATATTCAAAGGTTTGTAGAAGAATTCCTGAAAAACAGAGAAGAGAATACTAAGGCCTAGAGCTATAAACAGAACAACCAAGCCCTAACTCAGTAACACGAAAGGTGCTAAGGCAAGAATAGTTTAACGATAGAAAAGCCCTAAGAAGGGATAAGAAAGAATGCGGTTGCCCGAAAAGTGTGGCATAGATGTATCTGGGTTATGATCTTGTATTAGGAGAAAGAAAGGTGATATTTCTCCTAAGCGACTAGCAAAGTATAAGAGGATTGAGGTAGACCCCAGAATTACATTAAAATTATGAAAGGAAAAATATGAAAGAAATGGACACTACTCATAAGTCCAGTAAGTTGTCCCTGAGTAGAAGTAGGTAAGTAGAAGATTGATGAATGGATGAATACCCCAAGCCTTAGTCATAAACCAAGAAATGATATACCGAGAAGATATATCCAGAATAGTTGATGAAGGAACTAAGTAAATTTCGAGGACGAAATTTATTTTAAGGGGGTAGAAATGTAATACCCCAATTTTTAGGCCCAGAGACTCAGAAAGTGAGCCTGAAATAGATAGACTATCAGACTCCTTTGAACAGAAGTCCTAAAAACATACAGAGGGTTTTTAGGGACTAAATTGCAAATAAGTCAAAGATCAAGGACTTATAGGTAAATAGTGAAAGTCCCTAAAGATATAGTGGCTATTTATGCAAGGAAAGGGGTTAAATTACAAAAGAAAGAAAATGTAGGGACTTAGATGTAATTATGAAAAAGTTTAAGGCCAAAAAGAAAAGTAGACAAAAAGGTGGGGTCCTTAAGTGTAATTTTAGCCAAATAAAAAGGTATTTAATTATAAAGAAGAAAAGTTCCCTGGGGCTAAAGTATAATTAAAGAAAGTCAGGCCGGAAGTGGTTTGCACTGCCCGACAGCATTTCAGTCCCAAATTCTACCAGAAGGTAGGGCAGGGGACGCCGGGTAACTCAGCCTAATACCGGAATTTTTGAAGACTCCAGATAGCCAGAAATGGACTGATCGTCCAATACTTATAAAAATTCCTACCGGATATCCTAGATCTCAGATATAAGTGAGAAAATACAGGATGATGCGCCTTTATGGGGCGGATGTCAGGAAACTGACAGAATACCGATAGGAGGTCTGTAGAAAGATTTATTCACAAAATAGCAAATACAGACGGGAGTGTGAGGCCTCCGGGGATCCGGGTAGGAGATTTATCGGTATTTTTAAAGGGGCTGAATGAGATCGGATGACCTCTGTCAGATGACCGTTATGACCCACAGGGATGCCTGAACACAGTAGGACACTGTATCTGGGAAAAGGAGCCGGTGCCGAAAAGGTGTATAATCGGTAAATAATAATTAAAATATTTGGTGAACTGTGACAGAGGAAGATTCCTCGTAATGCGTGCCATATAGTTAATGGACCCAGGAAGCCCAAAAAATGGCGCCATTAGAGTCCCAATAAGGATCTTGGACTGATAGGTGGGGCAGTGTCCAGCAGAACCCCGGGAAAGTGCGAAATTACGAAAATGCCCCTGTGTTGTACAAAAAGGGCAGTAGATGAATGAAGGGCATTCTGGTCATTCTGGACAGGCCCAGAGGTCAAGACATG
The DNA here is from genome assembly GCA_037074615.1 of Leucaena leucocephala. NCBI lineage: Eukaryota > Viridiplantae > Streptophyta > Magnoliopsida > Fabales > Fabaceae > Leucaena > Leucaena leucocephala. The sequence continues at coordinate 14,363,327 of CM073555.1, read as the reverse complement.
TCTAAATAAGGTTGACTAGAGCCAGTATAAGCTTTGACCAGGTCCAGAAAGGTGTGAAATGACGATTTTGCCCTTAGGGTTAAAATAGGACAAGATAGGGCACCAAGGGCATTTTGGTCATTTCGCAGGGGATCTGTAACTGAGTCTGGACCCAGTATTAAAAATTTAATGATATAAAGGGTCTAGATACTAAATGTGAGGTCAGTAGATATAAAAAGGATCTTCAGAAACATCAGATTCAGAAAACGGCACGTTTTTCGAGGCGATGGACCGGGTCGGTACCGGATTGGACCGGAAAGCTTCCAGAACCTCCAAATTTCGTCACATGAAGCATATGGGTGGTGAGGTGTCCTATGAGGTGTCCCATGAGGTGTCCAGGGTGATGCAGTAAAAGGAAATTAAAGAAAATAGGAAATTCCAGGAAAAACCAGGACCACAGGATCATAAGTCTTCCTAATTACAAGATTGCCATTGCTCAACACTATAAATACCCCCTAGCTCTTCATTTTCACGCCAAGAAGCATTCTTAGAGGTAGAAAGAAGTTCTTGAGAGAGAAAGTGTGAGGAAGAAAGAAGTAAGGAAGTTCTGGTGAAGTTGGAAGTAGTAGGGAAGTTCTGAAGCTCTGCTTTTGAGGTAGTAACTAATCCTAGCTCTTATGTAATGTCTTTGTGATGTGTTGTTTTGTTTGGTTGGATTGTTGTCTTATATGTTATGCTTGAAGCTCTATTCCAATGCTATGATCATATGTTATTGAATATGGAAGCATGCAGCATACTTATCTGTACACAATCACAAGCAAGCACCGTCACTCTGCATTACATATATTGTTATGATTGTTGCTACTGGGATTCTTTTGAATCTCATTCCCATACATAACATTACAGGGGAGGTTCTATCAAAATGAAATTTGGAAATTTTAAGAGACGCCGTTATGCTGCCGAAATTCCGGCAAGAAAGCAAGAACAGGGAAAGGAACTGATACGTACTGTGTACGTAGTGCTGTCTAAGGAGGCTGGAAGTGAGTGGACCCAGCAGGTTCATCCAGTCTTTCCTGGGTACTACGTAGAATGGTAGTTCTCATGAGGGAATTACCGAATCCGTACAACATCGGTTACTTTCTAAAGAAGAATTGTAGCAGTTATGCTGCCAGATTTTAGACAATGAAAAGATGTAATAGAAATTTGAGGGGATTGATCATACACTGATATACAACAGTTGATTATCTAATAATAATTGTTATCTGGCATGTATGACTAATATGTGATGGTTGTATGCATGTGTATGTGAAGATTGAATGCTGAAAATAGGTTCAATGAACAGTAACTCGTGAGGACCTATGCATGTTTGATAAATCATTAAAAATAGTAAATGATTGAATTAATGCACTAAATTTTTATGGTGAAAATTAGATATACTAAGATTTAATTTGATATATAGAATACCCCATTTGGATGTCTGTACGAAAGGATATAAATTACCAAAGATGAAACCAGAATGCTGGATTCAGGAGAAAATCACTGGATGAACAGTAACTTTGAAACGTTTACCCACGATGAATTGGTCAAGTAATGGTCAACCAATGATTTTTTCCTGAAATATAATTGAGTTAGCTTCATGTATCACTTTGAACCACTTCGTTTTGATTTTTCTAGAATTAGTTATGATTTTTCAAAGTCAAGTCGCTCATCTGGAATTTGCCACAGTGAACAGTACCGAAAGAGTAGAATTCCAGATTGATAGTTTGGACTTCTATAACCCTAAAAGTGGTTCCAAATGCTACTGAATGGTTCCTAAGATGTATAAAAATAAGGATGTGATATAACCACTAGAAACCTCCTCACAAATTTTGAAGTTTACAATTCACATTTCTCCTAGTTTTGAACATTTCTAGCAATTACAAGCCACTAGAAACGTTTGACTGTTTGCTTATGAAATTTGAAATTCAAATTTCCCTCCACGATGAACATTTTTTGGGGTTGAAACCGCCAGAAATGTTTAAGATGGAAGGAAATTTGAATTTAAAAATGGGTAAACTTTCTAGCAGTTACAAACAGCTAGAAATATTCATTGTGAAGCATGAATTTCTAGCAATTTTGCAACCGCTAAAAAATTTTGACCGTTTCGTAGCCATTGGATCCATTCTTTAAAAATTCATGGCAACTACATGGGGAACGACCAGATATGATTGCTAAGTCAATTCTCATAATTTCATGAATAGGAGTAAGAGAGGAAGAATCTAATGTCGTGAACGATACTAGGTGTGATGCTTTCTATATTCATGAAAGTTAGGAGTCGGATGAAGTAGAGGGGCCTCGTCTGAGTTCGTTAGAAACAAAAATGTTGAGGAGTTTTTTGACCTAATGAACGAAGCTGATAAACCTCTAGGTGCACTAAGTATTCTAAGTTACAATTCTTAGTAAGATTGTATCATATCGAATACGTGTGCGGTATGACTGAAAAGGAGATGTCCATGCTATTGGAGTTACTAGGAGATGCTTTCCAGTAAGCCAAGTTCTCTCAATCCTTTTATGAGGCAAAGAAGATTATTAACAAATTTTGTTTGAATTGCAAGCTGATAGATGCATGGCTAAACTATTGTATAATGTATTAGGGAGCAGATACAAATAGGAAGATTTGTAAGTGATATAGTACATCTTGGTAAAAGTCAGTACGGAAGGGGAAAAGCAGAAGAAGAGACTGGCCAAAAGTTTAAGGTATAATTTATTATAATCTGTTACTTATTATGTATCTGATAGAAATTTAATGCATTTTCAATGCATTGGATTGTTAGGTATTTTCCTATGAAACCGCGATTGCAAAGAACGTATATTTCATCAAAAATGGTTGAGCACATGAGGTGGTATATGACTGAGCAGAATCCGGGTGGCAAGTTAATACACCCATGAGATTTAGAGGCGTGGAAAGTATTTGACATGAAATTTTGAAATTTTGTCTGTGATCCTAGAAATGTCTATCTTGCATTGGCAATGAATAATTTTAATCCCTTTCGGAAGCATTAGCACAAGCTATAGTATTTAACAAATGGTGTTAATTGAGTATATGTGAATGAATTAGAGCTCATTTTTGCTTTCCATGATCATTCCTGGCAAGAAACCGCCAGAGAATGATATAGACGTCTACCTGTAGCCATTGATACAAGAATTGATTGAGCTGTGGATGAATGGTGTTGAGACGTACAACTCATATGAGAAGTGACTGTTCAACCTCTGTGCAGCCTTGATCTGGATGATAAGTGATTTCCCTATTTTGGGAACCTTGTTTGGATGGAACGTGCATACTGGGTTGGCCAGTCTTGAGTATAACTTTGACTTTGTACCATGTTGCCTTCTGCATACTCGCAAGTGGTGCTTCATGGGACATCGATGTTCCTCGATTCCAAGCACAAATTTAGATTGCAACGGATTTGCCTTGGGGCAGTTACAAGATATTGATGTTGAATTTGGCAAGAATGAGGTTCCTGAATTATTGGGATGACAGTCTTGTGGAACATTTGATGCTCAACCTATACAGTGGCAGAAGAGAAGCATATTTTTATGTTGGAGATTGTGCCGTAGGGGCCAATCATTGTATTATGAACATTGTTGATTTATGAATTTCTTAATTATGTTATCATATTATTTGCATGTTTACTATGATGACAATTCTTGGATAACTCATGATCTTATCCTAAATGTCCCTGGTCTGTCATCTATGCGGGAGCAGAGATGAAATAAGACCAGTATAACTTTGAAGATATATATAGAGATATAAATCAAAGTCATAGGCACATGTAAGAGTACAGGGTGTCGGACCGACCCGCTATGAGAGAGCTGCATGGGTTAAGTCATAAGCTTCTCTCATATACAAGCCATGTCACTATGCCCTTTGACCTGAGATCATCATGGATTCCTACATGACGAACGCTCAGCTTTGACCTAGTCAAAAGTCACTTTTGATCGAGTGATCATAACGGCTATGTTCGGGCTTAGTGGCTTTTCATGCGGAGGAATGTGAATGGTCAAGATGGAATTTATCCCTCACACTTGTAGAGAGATATTACTGGGCCCCTCGATGAGTGAGTCTAAGAAATGTATGCCCATACTGTAATGGAAGGGTAGTTCCATTTCTATAGTCAGACTACTCAAGGATCGAGAAAGTAACAGTCAAGAACAGGAAGATGACGTTCTCCATGCCTCATCCTTGACCGAAATATCATGTGACAAAAGGGACATGATATGGTTGTATGAAAGGTTACATCGTTCATCGATCCTCATATGTTTTGGGTAGTCGTAATGCCTTACTAGAGACCACTTACGACTTGTGGGTCAGTATAGTAACTGGGCCACTGCCAACTTCATATGGGCCTACAGGGTCGCACACAAAATAGCCCAATATGAGCTATGATGTCCAGATTCATTGAATCTAAGACATATCCAGATTCAATGAATAATCTAGGGTGGTTATATATATATTATATATATATAAATTTGTATATATATATATTATATATAATATAAGAGATATTTGCAAGATTTAATTTATAAGGATAAATTAAATCTCTATCACTTTTGAATTTGAATTTAAATGGATATGATCAATTTGAATTTGAAATTCAAATTGATAAGATATCTCAAATTTGATTTATGAGAATAAATCAAATATAATTCCGTCTTATCTTTATTTTAAATTAAATAAATAGGTGAATTAAATCTGTGGGACGGATTTAATATAAACCATATTTATTTAATTAGTTTCTTATTAAATTATGCAATATATGATATTGTATTAATTTTAGAATTAATATAAGATTAATTCTGAAGCCCGGCCCAATAAGAACACCGATGGCATCCTATATATTTGACATTAGGGGCTAGGGTTCTATACTTGAGAAAAAGGGGCAAGGAGAGTGCAAAAGGTTTGCAAATAATAAACTGCCAAAATAGAGACGGTGAGGACGGATTCTTGAGAAAGCCCTAGAGGGACAAGAGGCGCTAGCACGTCGTTCGTGATTGGAACGATGTTCGTATGGATACCGGTAGAGGAAGCTGATCTGAGTTGTTGACTTCTTGCGATCGAGAAAAGGACCAGGTACGATAACAGGTCGCGACCAGTTGACACAGAGGTCGTGACTAAATAGGCATTTGAACGTCAGAAATTCAAAAAGAGACGACAGGTCGCGACTAGAAGCAGAGGAAGTTGCGACTGACAACTCCAGAGGCTACAGGTCGCGACTAGTAGCTGAGGAGGTCACGACTAACAACTCCAGAGGCGACAGGTCGCTACTAGAAGCTGAGTAGGTCACGACTAAAAGTTCCAGAGGCGAAGAGTCACGACTAGTGGATACGGAGGTCGCGACTACAGCTCGAATACCGAAGGTAACACTTCTTTCTCCTTGACTTAAACACATTCGGTAGATCCTTGTAGGGAATGGAAAATTTTTTAAAGTCAATTTCCGCTGCGTGTCTTCCAATTCCCTTCATTTTACTCTTCCTTATTGGAAATATAATTTGCTATGCCACAGTTTGGACGTTATGCATATTGAGAAGAATGTGTGCGATAATGTGATATATACGTTGCTCAATGAAACCTGAAAGTCTAAAGACCATCTCATAGCTAGAAAAGATTTACAGGCCTGGGGAACTCGTGAAGAGGTTTAGCCTATTGAAAATGACAAGTTCCAGATAGCTAAATTCATCTTGACAAAATAGAATAAGGATATCTTCCTTTCGATACTAAGAACATAAAAAAACTTATGGATATTCTAGCAACATCTCAACGTGTATCGATTTGTAGACTTGAAAGGTTACTAGGTTAAAGAGTAATGACTCTCATGTTCTTATGCAACAATTACTCCTACTGGATTTGAGAAACACAACTCCTTCTGATGCATCAGTGGTTTTGGTAGAGCTAAGTTTATTTTTCAAGAAGTTATGTGTGAAGGTCTTAGTACCTAAAGAGCTAGATCAGCTGTAAAATCCAATAAGTCTTACACTTTGTCACTTGAAGGTGATATTTCCTCTATCATGTTTCAATGTCATGGTTCACTTGACCGTCCACCTTTTACAAGAAGCAAAGGTCGATAGGCCAATTCAATATTGATAGATGTGCCCTATAGAAAGGTGCCAAATGATCTTTTATCCCTATATTTTCAATTTCATTTTTTTATTTTGATTTATCAAAATTATTAATGGAATATTAACTTACAGATACTTGGGAAAACTAAAATCAAATGTTAGAAATAATGCGTAGTCAAAGATGGGTCAATAGTAGAGGTTATTCTGGAGATAAGGTCCTAACTTTTTGTTCAAGGTACTTTGATGATGATATCGAGACATCTTTTAACTGCCCTCATCAAGATAATGATTATGAAGAAACTAGTTAGAGGATGTGAATTCTTTGCACTCACTTCCACTAAGAAACTCTAAGTACACAATATGTTTTGATAAATTGCAGCCAAGTTGAACCCTTCATGTAGTAAGTATTATGAACTCACCTACTTTTATACTTTATATGTATTCCTCACTAACTCTAACAAATTACGCTTCATTGTAGTGAGTTTAAAAATTATCTCAAGTGGAAGCTATAAGGGCTGTGCATTCCACTGACATTGATAAGAAATTCTATAGAGAGTTCACCGGATGGTTCACATTTTGAATACGTAATGATGTCAACCCGTATATAGATAAACTTAAAACCATTTCCCTTAGTTCATTAGACCATGTAAGAAGGTATACATCATATAATGTTAAGGGTTCAAGTTCTGTATGGCTACACGTGATTAGGCATTGCTCACACAAAATTCTAGAGTTTATTCCACATTCAGGATGAGATGTTATGCTAGCAGTAGTGACATTGACAAGAATTTTAGAGGTGTTACTTACTATAGAAAACTAATTGATATCATTAAGTTACCAGCTTTTCACCGTAACTCTGTTCAAGTGCTCCTATGCAAATACGACAACTTCACGGGGACTCACCACTGACCACTTGGGTATCACCTCTATTAATTTCTCTAGACTTATTCATAAAGGGAAATATGAAGATGATAATCCATATATTCTTGCCTATGGGGCACACCATGTAAAATCCTAATTTTTAGGTCCTGAAGCCCAAAAAATAACCTAAAACAGATAGGCTACCAGGCCTCTTTGAGTAGAATTCCCAAAAAATATATAAAGGGTTTTCAGGGACTAAATTACAAATGGAGGGAGTACGGGGACTACGATGTAAATAGTGAAAGTTCTTAGGGGAAAATGTGTAAATAAAGTTAGAGGCTCCAGAAGAGTCTCCAGGGCACAAAAAAGGAAAGAGGAAAGAGGAAGGAAGGACTAAATTGTAAAGAAAGAAAGTCTTTTAGGGCCTAAACAAGAAAGTTAAATGGACTATAGTGTAAAGTATAAAAGTTCCAAGGCTAAAGTTAAAGTAGTGACAAATTAAGGGAACATAAACATAATTATGAATAATTAAGTGACAGGGATGTCATTCTTGAAAAAGTCAAGGATACAATGGTAATTATGGAAATGTTCCCAGAAACTATAATTCAGGAGAAGATAGAGGGGATTTTTCTGATCCGTTTGACTAGAGTCAGAATTTTGGTTTGACTCCCCGATTAATTAATATGAATTTCTGAAAGAATTAATGTTACAGTGGAAATTATCAGGGAATGTTATATCATATATCTAACAAATGGTATAACCCTGGGCAGGAAGTCAAATAGGGTCACAAGAATAAGGGACCAGGGCTGAGAAATATCCTAGTGAGAAGTGAAGAGACAAAAATACCCATAATGTTAGAAAAGTGAAGGAATGGTATTTTGGTCATTTTCAAGTGTCAAGTAATAAAATCCTTACCAAGTCCATAATGTTAAAGGTAGGAAGAATACATACACTAAATCTAATGCTAGAAGATAAATTATGAAAGCTCAGAAAAATTATATTAAGGGAGGAGTCTGGTTTTTGTAAAATTTGATTGAGCCCTTACATGATTAGACAGGATTTTTCAAGAAGCCTCTTCTCCCATGAGATGGCACCACCTATGCATGATGATGTCGTATGGATGATGTCATGAGAAAGAGTTATGATGTAAGCAAGTTGGGTGGTTAAATCTAGACCTTGGATTTGTAAGATACAATCTTGGCCATTTATCTAATCTTGGATTTTCTATAAATACACCCTCCCTTGCAGTAGCTTGGCCAAGTTTGGTACCATGGAGAAACTCTTGCAAAATTTATATTCAAGCCAAGATTAAGCAATCCAAGAGTTATTTGAGTAAGGATTCAATGTAAGATATTGTCCTAAGTCTTTAATCTTGTAGTTGGGAGGATTAATTGCTACATTAAGTGGTTAGAAATCATGTTATTCCCTCCTTAAGCATGCTGGAGGAAATATGTAAGTGTAAGGAGAAAATAAATTTGATGTTAAAAATAGGTAAAACAAGTTGGCATAGATAGGATTCAATTGGTTCTAGCTTGTAATTGATTGAATTGCATGATTTGGTTGCTATGGATATGCCACTGCCTTAACTGAATATTTTACCTAGGATGTGATTTTCATGATTCTAAGGTTTCCTATGGATTTAGAATGAAAAATTATGTGGAACTTAGTTAAGGAAGTGAAGTTGGAAGCATTGGAACCAAAAGTGGTATTTTGGCACCAAGACATGCTACCTCTCGGCCAAGCACATATTTGGATTCCTCATGCAAAATTATGTAGGATTGGCCTATGAGAGTAATTTATAAAAAGCAGGAACACTAATTCTAAAATTAAGAGAACAAGGTTAAACAAAGTGAACTAGTCTTCCACATTGAGTGACTTAGTGGTCCTAATTAATTGTATGATCAATGTGTACGTGTTTAGAACCTTGAGACATCTAAGAGGATTATTTAATGATTATGACCAAAAGTCATTATGGTTGGGAAGCTAGGAAGCAAATTCAAGGACAAAGGTAAAAGCTTATGTGCCAAGGTAGTGGACTTACCCCTTTATGTGCTTGATATAGTATGCATATCTATTGAGATGTTTAAGTTTATCAAATAATGTTGTGACATGATAAATGTTGTTGAAAATTATGCTTATAACATGCTTTCCATGGCCATGCATTTTATACAAAGCATAAAGTATGATGGTATGTCACTAACTAAAGTAAGTTTGAGTAAAATGGCATATCATGCATTAGCATCCATCTTGACATAATGTCATAATGTTTGCTATTGAGATTCCCCATAATCTCACCCTCCCTTAACCAACCAATATAGGTCAAGTATGATGGAAGATGAATGCATGAAGATAAGCCAATGAATGGAAGAAGAAAAGTAGACAATACAATGCTCTAGCATTTGTTTTATGAATTTCCCATTTAAGTATATGTTGTATAATATGACAATTTATGTTGTGGAATTGTATAAAATAATTATGGCATATTCAGTGATGTATATGAATGTATGAGAAGTCAATAGGATGGATCAAATATGCTAGAATAATTAAGGAGAATTAAAGAAAGAAGTTAATTGACCAAATTCGTAGGTCATGGAGTAATTATGTTTTAGCTCCAGTTTGACCTAGTAAATGAATGAATCTGGCCACAAAATTTGGTGGGCATCTAATACACATCACAAGTTTTAAAAGAATTGTAGTTTTCCTCAATTGGATGTGTAATTAAGATAAATGAATTTCCAAAGTTGAGGCAAAGAATCTGGAAGTTTCAATTGGAATCAAAATGAGAATTTTTGGAAATAAAAAGGGGAAGTTTCAGTTCTTTACAGTAGCCAAGGAAGGAGTTTGAACCATGAGAATTTATTTTAGAAAGATAAAAGTATAAGACATAAAATGGACAAAAATGGAACTTAGTGAAAACCTAGTCTTGGAAGTGTTTCGGAATTTAGTTGTAACTTGCTATTACTTTATAATGGCTAGGTTTTGACATTTGTTTGGAAATAAGACCATTTCAAGGAGAGCTTGATAAGGATACCATAAGAGATAGGAAGAATACCTAACTATAATCTTATGGTTGTTTGACTTTGTGCTTGCTTGTTAGTTGTGATCTTCGGTTAAGCTTAAGATGATATGATGATGATGATGATGTATGAATGGATGTAGATCCTTGTAATTAATGTCATGACAATATGCATGTTAGAGTTTTCTTATGTATGATCATGAAATAGCTCCTATATCATGATAACATGTTAGGCATTTAATCAAGCATGCATGATATTATAGTTTGTATGACTTGCTATTAGGATTTTAATGAAATTTCATTCTTTCCATATGAATAACCATGGTATAGGTGTTGGAACCTCAAAGGGGAAAAGGTTAAATGTGAATGAATGAACATTTATTATAAGATAAGTTGGTTACATGACATTATCGAATGTAATAACATATTATGGTGTGTATATAATATAAGGAAAGTGACCTTATAACATTATTTTCAGTGACTTAACGTTTGAATTATGACGTGAAATTTGGCATGAATATAGGTAAGATACAAAGCTTTAAATGGATACCAATAACGCTTGAATTTGTTAAGTTTTCAATTTGATATGATTTTTCAAATTTAAAAATAAAGTCTGGAATGAGGTAAAACGAATGTCTAGAGGCATTGAGGTTTAGATGACGATTTGAATTAGCAAATGAATGAATTTTTCCACAAAATTTTATGATCTTGAAGAACACATCTTGAGATTTAAATCCATGGGTAACATGCCTCATTTGGACAAGTGAGCAATGTCATACCTTACTTTCCTAAGCTTTATCTTCTCCAAAGTACCCTGTTATGTTTGGAAAAGATAGGAGTGAGATTTCGGGAGAAATCTCAGTAGCAAACTGTACGATTCAATGCATACAAGATGAATGCAAGTGCATAACATGTTTCCATTATCTTTCTTTAGCTTTCATTTGCATACTATCAGGCTCTATGCCTATCACTATGATGCATAATCATAAACTCATAAAGGGCAGAGCATATATTATTCATCATCATCATCACATATCATAATCATATTAACACACAAGCATATACATTAAGCATACAAGAATGGGTAAGTTCACTACCTGACGTGTAGCCTTTCCTTTAGTCCTTAGCCTTTGCTCTAAGATCACTTCTTTATAGAGGTCAGAGCCTATATATATAATAATATTCTTATTATTATCCTATCCAGCATAACTTTACTTAACTCAAGCTTATCTTAAGGTAATACCCCTATTCTGACAATCCTATAACTTTCTTTCTATCCACGGCTAACCTTATCAAGAGAGAGATATTTCTCTATTCTAACTACTAAATTCATAAGAACAATCCTCTAATTTATTAAAGCAAGGACTATAATAAATTACTTACCTTATTCCTAAACTTGCCAAGTCCCTAAACTCTTTGGATTGCTCCTAACTTAGCCTAAACTCCTTCTTTCTCTTCCTTTCTTTCTCTTTCTCTCCCTCTTTCTCTCTTCTTTGCCTTGCTTGGCTGTGAATGGAATGGGAGGGGGAGAGGTGTAACACCCCAATTTTTAGGCCTAGAGATGCCAGAAGGAGAATTCAAGGGCATAATCGTAATTATGGGAAAGATCGGACTGGTGGCCGATGAGTACCATATTTTGCCAGAAAATAGAGAAAATTATGCTGATCATTTCACTGAACTATGAAATGTGCATATGAGGTCTCTATGTGTATGAAAGAATTAGAAATATGACCAGGGGTAAAATGGTCATTTTGGAAAAGTGTGCGCGTGAGTGCTTTTTCAGGCCAAAACAGCCCGGTCCGGATAAAATGTCTGAAAATACCGGGAGATAGAGAAAAGGATTCCGGATTGAATGAGGAGTCACAGAATTTTGATTTGAGGTCCCGATTTTTCTGTAAAAATTCCTGGAGATGGGAATTTACAGTTATAATCGGTAAAGGAAAGGCAGTCCGAATAGAGATGATCGGACTATGGCCAGAGGCCATACAGTATTGTCTAAGGCCCGTAGTGACACCAGGGAAGGCCCAAGCCCATAATACCAGTTCAGGGTAAGAGGGGCCGGTGTCCGGGGAAAATGTGTAAAATGACGAAAATGCCCTTATGTTATAGAATAACTGAAGAATGAGTAAAGGGTATTTTGGTCATTTGGCTTAGGTTAGACAGTCAAGAAGGGGTATCTGGATAGTTGACCAGGGCCAGAGAATACTCTGGTAAAATATGAAAAGACAATAATGCCCCTAGACCTAGTAAAGGAAATGAAAGGACTTAAGTGCAGTTATGGAAAGTTTCAAGGCCAAAAAGGAAAGTAGACAAAAATGTGGGGTCCTTAAGTGTAATTTTAGCCAAGTAAAAAGGGACTTAAATGAAAAGAAGAAAAGTTCCCTGGGGCTAAATTGTAATTAAAGAAAGTCAGGCCGGAAGGGGTTTGGACTGTCCGAAAGCATTTCAGTCCCAGATTTCACCGGTAGAGAGAGCAAGTGACGCTCGGTAATCTGGCTTAATACAGGAATTTTTGAAGATTCCAGATAGCCAGAAATGGACTGATCGTCCAAAAGTTATAAAAATTCCTACCGGATATCCTAGATTTCAGATCTAGGTGAGAAAATACAGGATGATACGTCCTTATGGGGCGGATGTCGGGAAACTGACAGAATACCGATAGGAGGCCTGTAGAAAAAGTTATTCGCAAATCAGAAAATCCAGACGGGAGTGTGAGGCCTCCGGGGATCCGATAGGGAGATTTATCGGTATTTGAAAAGGGACTGAATGAGTTCGGATGACCTCAGTCAGATGACTGATATGACTCACAGGGATGCCTGAACACCGCAGGCTAGTGTTTCGGACAGAAGGAGCCAGTGTCCGGATATGTGTATAAACGGTGAATAATAGATAAAATATTCAATAATTATTAAAAGGGGAAGATTCCTCGTAATGCGTGCCATGAAGGTATTGGCCCCAGAAAGGCCCAATAATGGCGCCAACAAAGGCCCAGTAAGACCCTTGGACTGATAGGTGGGCCAATGTCCGGCAGAACCCCGGAAAAGTGCGAAATTATGAAAATGCCCCTGTGTTGTACAAAAGGGTAACAGATGAATGAAGGGCATTTTGGTAATTCTGAACAGGCCCAGGAGCCAAGGTACATACAGATAAAGTTACTGAGAGTCAGTATATACCCTGACAGAGTACAGAAGGGTGTAAAATGACAATTTTACCCTTAGGGTTAAAATAGTGCAAGAAAGGGCACCCAAGGGTATTTTGGTAATTTGCCAAGGGCTGTTTCTTGGGAATCGAGCCATCAGAGTACTTGAGCTTGATCAGGATCCAAGACAACATTCCCAGAGCCCAAAAACGTAGGCCCAATAATGTGTGGGAAAAAGTGGCATTAAAATATTATTTTAATGCTGTTTCAATAAAGTAAAGTTACTCGGTTGGCACGAAAATCGAGGAAGTGATCAGATAAAGTCCTAGATTTATCTGGATAGCATTGGAAGGCGTGACAGGTGCCAGTAAGATGACACATGGCGCCAACATAAAGGCAGAAGAAAAGGTTGAGGACACGTACTACGAGGCAGGACACTGGACCGGTGAGTCAGCCTGCTGAGTCAGCTGCTGAGGTGTCTAGGAATTTCAGCATGTGGAAAATGTGGCGCTGAGGTGTCCTGGTGAGGTGTCCCAATGATGTCATGCATGATGCAGTAAAGGAGGAATTAAAGAAAATAGGAAAATCCAGGAAAAACCAGGACCACAGGATCAAAGTTCATAGAAACTGCAGAATTGCCATTGAAGGCAATTATAAATACCCCCCCTCCATTCCATTCTTGCATTCACGCATGGAAGGGAGAAGGGAGAGAAAGAAGAGAGAGAAGGAGAAGGAAGGGAAGAGAGAAAGGAGAAAAAAGAAGTAAGGAAGTTCTGGCGGAGCTGGAAGCAGAATAAGGATAGTGGAGTTCTGCTAAGCTAGCCAGGTAGTAACTAATCCTAGCTTTATTGTAATGGCTTTGTGATTCGTTGTGCTATTGTTTGGTTGGATTGTTGTTTTATATGTTATGTCTGAAGCTCTGCTGTAATGCTATGATCATATGTTATTAAGCATGGAAGCACGCAGCATACTTATCTGTACACAATCACAAGCAAGCACTGTCACTCTGCATTACATATATTGTTATGATTGTTGCTACTGAGATTCCCCCGAATCTCATCCCAATAAATAACCCATTACAGGGGAGGTTATGTCGAAATGAATTTTGGGAATTTTAAGAGACGCCGTTATGCTGCCGAAGTAAAGACTGAACATCAGTATATGATAAGTACTGTGTACGTAGTGCTGTCTAAGGAGGCTAGAAGTGAGTGGACCTAGCCGGTTCATCTAGTCTTTCCTGGGTACTACGTAGAATGGTAGTTCTCATGAGGGGATTACCGAATCAGTACGGTTCAGTTCTTTGTACAGATGAAGCGTAGCGGTTATGCTGCCAGACTGCAGGCAGGAAAAGATGCAATAGAGATATGAGAATTTATGTACATGGCCAGATGTAAAACAACTTATTAATTAATAATAATTGTTGTTTGGCATGTTTGACTGATATATGATGGATGTATGCATATGTATGTAAAGTTGATTGCTGGAAATTACCACTGTGAACAGTAACACGTGGTGACAAGGTCATGTTTGATAAATGATTAAAAATAGTAAATGGTTGAATAAATGTATGAAATTTTTATGGTAGATAGTATACATACCAAGATTTAATTTGATATATAAAACTTATCATTTGGATGTCTACACAAGTAGATATAAATTATCAAAGTTGGGACCAGAATGCTGGATTCAGGGAGAAAAACGTAGGATGAACAGTAAAGTTGACACGTTGACTGACGTTGACTTGGTCAATGAATGGTCAACGAGTTATTTTTACCTGAAAGATAATTGAGTTAGCTTAATTTAGCAATTGGAACCACTTAATTTCGATTTTTCTAGAATTAGTTATGATTTTTCTAAGTCTGGTCACTCATCTGGAATTTACATAGTGAACAGTACTCGATAAGAGTAAAACTCCAGATTGAGAAATTGGACTTCAATGACCTTGAAAGTGGTTCTAAATGCTACTGAATGGTCCCTAAGACATACGAACGTAAGGATGTTTCATTTTGGTATCAGAGCAAAGGATTCTGGCTTAGGAAATACTCTGAATAGATAATTTATGGTGTTAGTACAGAATAAGGTTAGCACATAACAAAGGGTTCTGGCTCCGAGCATAAGATTCTGGCACAGAACAGAAGGTTCTGGCTCAGTGATGCTCTGGTTTAGTTAGTTTGATTCCTTAAACAAATAAGAAGTTTGAGTGGTCCTCTCCCTAGAGTATGATATAGGGATGGTGTTCACTGCTTGGAAAGGTTTAGACAGAAGACAGTGACACCCAGATGTATGAGGCTGGACCCCGAGCTCTATAGTCTTACGAAGGATATGATTATGATGGGCTAATCTTAGTCAGACAATACAGTCGAGGACTCGTGTTTATTAACACAATAGGGCTGGACTAAGCAGAACAATGTTTAAGAAGCAGTTTCCTCTATGGATAGAGACAAAAGTTGATCAGTTTACGACTGAGGAAGCTGCAAAGAGTAGCTCGAGGTATCGTGTTGTGACCAGATACTTTGGTGACGATGCCAGATATCCAAGTTACAACAAGTTAAGTCATAAGTCATGATGTGATGTGGGCAACCCAGACTCGTGAAGATCAAGAGCGAGATTCTGCTATCACTACGGCGGTTGCTGCTGCGGTTGCAAGATTACAGCAGTCTGGGAAGGAGGTAGTACCAGAGAATGATATAGAACCTGAACCTCAGCCAGATCATGAGCAGACTGGAATGAATAGACATCAGAGGTCTATAGGAAATGACAATAACCAGGGAAGTCTGCAAACATGGATGGAGCGATTCCATAAGTTTAATCCGCCCATGTTTGAAGGGACTTTTGACACTCAAGTAGCTGAGGATTGGGTAAGCCAGTTAGAGAAAATTTTTAAGGTTTTAGAATGTCCCACTGAAAGAAAGACCCAGGTGGCAGTTTACAAGCTAGAAAGGAATGTGCAATAACCAGAAAAGAGTGAGCTTACTCCATCAGTACCACTGAAAGTGATGCCACCAGGTTCCTTGAAAAGGAACAGTAAGAAGAGAAATGGGCCAGCATATGGGTCAGAAGTTAATAAGGGACAAGGAAGTAGGCCAGGTAGTGGGCCAAGAGAAGTTAGTAGGCAACCAAGGCCTAATGAATGTAGGAACTGTGGTCGAGACCATGGTATGAGGCCTTGTCCAGTAGGTCAAGGGTTACGCTATAGGTGTGGAAAGTATGGACATTATGCCAGGGAGTGTCCACAGAACACAACAGGCGAAAGATACCCGACTTAGGGAAGAATATATACCCTGACTGGCAACGAGATAAGAAAGTCGCCTGTGCCAAATTAAGGTACGAGTTTATGTGTGTTTTGTTTCCACTGGCTAATGAATGGATAAATCCGGTATGTGATTGGATTGTATTGTCCAGTATGCACACTATTGAGCTACCCTATACCTAGTATGTTGCTGTTGTATGAGGATGAGTATGACTATATGTTTTAAAAGTAGGAAGTAGAGAAGAGGAGTCTTATGTCGCGACTAATATGTATAGATAAGTTGATGTTGCGACGTGAGAAGACCTTAGGTAGCGATGAGTAATATTGCAGTACGCGACCAGTGTACAAAGGAGTTCAGGTAGCGATGTTATAGGTTGAGACTAAAGGACGCAGAGCTGCCAGGTCGTGACGAGTAGTGTGCGACGGTTTCGACTAAAAGTCGCAGAGCATGTGAGTTGTGACTATGCAATTCTCAAGTCAAACAAAAGATAGCAGAGGCCATATGATAATGAAGGTACCAACCATCGCTGAAGTCCACCAGCTAAAGGATTGGTATAGCATATGGTAAGCCAGACAGTACAAAGGTACTAAGGTACGAAAGATCAGTTTAAGACAATGTGAAAAAGTAGATCCTCTATGTGATAACTAAGAGTAGATCTACGCTGCAGGGGTTTTATTCAGCTGCTCTGAATAGAAGACCTAAAAGTTAGATTGAGATTTGCCTAGGAATGATCCTAGCACATGGCCTAATGTTAAAAATGTGATGGGTAATAGATAAAGAGCTCAATGTTCCCTAAGCCGAGGGATTCAATCACGGAGAAGTGATAGACTCCGTGATTGACCTAGGGCATAGTACCCTAGAAAGTAGAAGTAATAGTAAAAGATGATGAATGAGATCCAGGCGACTCAAGTTCGCTAGGATAAAAAGAAAGATCAATAAGGAACCATAGTCCGGTCAAGAGTAGACTAGGACTGATGGATAGGTAGAAGAAGTAAGAGATAGTAAAGAGGTAGCCACAGTTAAGAGATAAAGTGACTCCCCTATTCCATATGAAAGATAAAGTAATGAAGGGTTGAGTCTATTCCCTGGTAAGAGGGTAGTGTGGCAGCCTAAGTAAGATAGACAGAGGTGCCTGTCAGATTCTGAGCATGTGATTGATAATCTGACAGATAATGCGATAGATAGTATGATCAGATGATGATCTGACAAATAATGTGATAAAGGAAAATACGTTTGAGGCTTACTTAGATTATTATGATGTCTAATGGATGGTTGAGCAAGATATGATGATGATATGGCTTATGTTACCATAAGTTATGAAAGTTGCATCTCCTTGCAGTTGTCATATGATGGCATGCATGTTAGAGTATGCTATGATGAATGGATACTCCCCTTTTAGCAGTACATGCAGGGTAGAATGTATATGAGTACATATATGAGATGAGAAAGTTATGAGAAAGTATGTTGCTCCCATACCATATGTTATGAGGATGATATGAATATATTGAGGATGATAGATAGTCTCAGTTTATGGGACGATAAGTTATGATATGATATTCAGATATGAATTATGATTGAGGTTACTCAGGTATTTCTATAAGCTTGTGAATACAGTACTCAGGGCCATTTCTATTGAGCGGAATGGTATACAGATAACGGTAAAGGGATTGTTTCTAGATCACTCTTCAGATAAGAGTTGGATCTGGAACAGGTGGCTCTCAGACAGAGCTAGATTCAGATGAGTATAGATCACTCTTCAGATAAAAGTTGGATCTGGTACAGAATGCTCGCAGTTAGAGTATAGTTCAAATGGCTCGTAGTTAGAGCACAAGTTGAAAGATGTGAAGGAACTCCTGAGTAAGAGAGGAAGTAAGTAAAGTCTGGGTAAATGATATGAGGCTATAAAATTTTCAAATGTTTATTTATGGAGTTATCAACAGGTGGAAGCAGTTAACCTTATAACTTAGTCTATTGGTTTAAAATTTTTGGGAGATATACAGTACAACAGAATCGCAGTTAGATTCTGGAGGGTCATAGTTAGATCCTAGCATGGCTCCAGGGTCGCAGTTAGATCCTAACAGCTTCAGAGTCGCAGTTAGATTCTGAAAAGGCTAACGGTTGATCGTAGTTAGATCCCGAGGTCGCAGTTAGACCTAGCCTAAGGAAAGTAATGAGCCATGAGATATGAGTACAATGTAGTATCTCTTTGGGAAGATGAATGCCAAAGACGAAGTTAAGGTGAGGAAGCTTCACTAGTTGATAAACTCACCCAGAGAAATTATTTTATAATGGTTTTCTCAGATAGCCTCTAGTATACAGACTAAACTTAGCTTTCCCTTAGCAAAGACGGAGTTCAAGTCCAAAGCTGAGTACTGATATTCAAAGTTTTGTAGAAGTATGCCTGAGAAGCAGAAAAGAACAGAATTTTCTATGTGTATAGAGAATAGAAAAGCATTGGCTAAGAGCACTCTGGGAGGAAGCTCAAGTTGTGAAGCCAATAGCAAGAGATAGAGGCAATAGTTCAGGCAAGGGACTGATCAAGGTAATGATCAGATTGGAGAGCAGAGATGTCAATGTGGTGGAAAGAGCCATGGCATATGGGAGTGTCGAGCAGGGCAAAGCAGTTGTGGTAAGAAAGGCCACGTTGCAAAAAGTTGCCTAAGAATGCTGACATCCCTAGGAAAGGTATTTGCTCTTACCCCAGACACAGTCTTCAATTTTCCCTAAGGTCGACCCTAAGAATGGTTAAGAAGAACCATAGCTGTAAGGGTGACTGAGCTGTAAGGAACTATATGCCTAGATGATGATATGGATAATGAAGAGTTCTTTTCGGATATAAAGAAAGTGATCATGATAACAAGTCATGAGAGATTAAAAGGCCAGAGAGACCTAGAGAAGAGGGTCTAAGGCAAAGCAAAGATAGAACGTAGTTCTATAAGAAAGAGATTGCTAGGGCCTAAAGCTATATAAAGAGTAATCTAGCCCTAACCCAGTAGCACGTTAAATTGAAAGGTGCTAAGACAAGAGTAGCCTAATGATATGTAAGCCCTAAGAAGGGATAAGAAAGTGCAAATGCCACAAAGGTTTGGCATAGATGCATGAAGTTATGAGAACAGTTGAGAAAAGTCAGAGAAGTTATTTGGGTTATGATCTCGTATCAGGAGAAAGAAAGTCAGAAGAACAATATCTCTCCTAAGAGATTAGCAAAGTGTAAGAAGAGTGATGTAGATCCCAGAAAACATCAAAATTCTAAGGGATAAGATATAAAAAAAATGGACACTACTCACAAGTGTAATGAGTTGTCTATAAGTATAAGAGGATGAATGCCCCAAGCCATAGTCATAAACCAGGAAAGGATATACAGAAGAGCTATATCCAGGATCGTTGACTAAGATGCCAAGTAAATTTCGAGGACGAAATTTATTTTAAGGGGGTAGAAATGTAACACCCCAATTTTTAGGCCTAGAGATGCCAGAAGGAGAATTCAAGGGCATAATCGTAATTATGGGAAAGATCGGACTGGTGGCCGATGAGTACCATATTTTGCCAGAAAATAGAGAAAATTATGCTGATCATTTCATTGAACTGTGAAATGTGCATATGAGGTCTCTATGTGTATGAAAGAATTAGAAATATGACCAGGGGTAAAATGGTCATTTTGGAAAAGTGTGCGCGTGAGTGCTTTTTCAGGCCAAAACAGCCCGGTCCGGATAAAATATCTGAAAATACCGGGAGATAGAGAAAAGGATTCCGGATTGAATGAGGAGTCACAGAATTTTGATTTGAGGTCCCGATTTTTCTGTAAAAATTCCTGAAGATGGGAATTTACAGTTATAATCGGTAAAGGAAAGGCAGTCCGAATAGAGATGATCGGACTATGGACAGAGGCCATACAGTATTGTCTAAGGCCCGTAGTGACACCAGGGAAGGCCCAAGCCCATAATACCAGTTCAGGGGTAAGAGGGGCCGGTGTCCGGGGAAAATGTGTAAAATGACGAAAATGCCCTTATGTTATAGAATAACTGAAGAATGAGTAAAGGGTATTTTGGTCATTTGGCTAAGGTTAGACAGTCAAGAAGGGGTATCTGGATAGTTGACCAGGGCCAGAGAATACTCTGGTAAAATATGAAAAGACAATAATGCCCCTAGACCTAGTAAAGGAAATGAAAGGACTTAAGTGCAGTTATGGAAAGTTTCAAGGCCAAAAAGGAAAGTAGACAAAAATGTGGGGTCCTTAAGTGTAATTTTAGCCAAGTAAAAAGGGACTTAAATGAAAAGAAGAAAAGTTCCCTGGGGCTAAATTGTAATTAAAGAAAGTCAGGCCGGAAGGGGTTTGGACTGTCCGAAAGCATTTCAGTCCCAGATTTCACCGGTAGAGAGAGCAAGTGACGCTCGGTAATCTGGCTTAATACAGGAATTTTTGAAGATTCCAGATAGCCAGAAATGGACTGATCGTCCAAAAGGTATAAAAATTCCTACCGGATATCCTAGATTTCAGATCTATGTGAGAAAATACAGGATGATACGTCCTTATGGGGCGGATGTCGGGAAACTGACAGAATACCGATAGGAGGCCTGTAGAAAAAGTTATTCGCAAATCAGAAAATCCAGACGGGAGTGTGAGGCCTCCGGGGATCCGATAGGGAGATTTATCGGTATTTGAAAAGGGACTGAATGAGTTCGGATGACCTCAGTCAGATGACTGATATGACTCACAGGGATGCCTGAACACCGCAGGCTAGTGTTTCGGACAGAAGGAGCCGGTGTCCGGATATGTGTATAAACGGTGAATAATAGATAAAATATTCAATAATTATTAAAAGGGGAAGATTCCTCGTAATGCGTGCCATGAAGGTATTGGACCCAGAAAGGCCCAATAATGGCGCCAACAAAGGCCCAGTAAGACCCTTGGACTGATAGGTGGGCCAGTGTCCGGCAGAACCCCGGAAAAGTGCGAAATTATGAAAATGCCCCTGTGTTGTACAAAAGGGTAACAGATGAATGAAGGGCATTTTGGTAATTCTGAACAGGCCCAGGAGCCAAGGTACATACAGATAAAGTTACTGAGAGTCAGTATATACCCTGACAGAGTACAGAAGGGTGTAAAATGACCATTTTACCCTTAGGGTTAAAATAGTGCAAGAAAGGGCACCCAAGGGTATTTTGGTAATTTGCTAAGGGCTGTTTCTTGGGAATCGAGCCATCAGAGTACTTGAGCTTGATCAGGATCCAAGACAACATTCCCAGAGCCCAAAAACGTAGGCCCAGTAATGTGTGGGAAAAAGTGGCATTAAAATATTATTTTAATGCTGTTTCAATAAAGTAAAGTTACTCGGTTGGCACGAAAACCGAGGAAGTGATCAGATAAAGTCCTGGATTTATCTGGATAGCATTGGAAGGCGTGACAGGTGCCAGTAAGATGACACATGGCGCCAACATAAAGGCAGAAGAAAAGGTTGAGGACACGTACTACGAGGCAGGACACTGGACCGGTGAGTCAGCCTGCTGAGTCAGCTGCTGAGGTGTCCAGGAATTTCAGCATGTGGAAAATGTGGCGCTGAGGTGTCCTGGTGAGATGTCCCAATGATGTCATGCATGATGCAGTAAAGGAGGAATTAAAGAAAATAGGAAAATCCAGGGAAAACCAGGACCGCAGGATCAAAGTTCATAGAAACTGCAGAATTGCCATTGAAGGCAATTATAAATACCCCCCCTCCATTCCATTCTTGCATTCACGCATGGAAGGGAGAAGGGAGAGAAAGAAGAGAGAGAAGGAGAAGGAAGGGAAGAGAGAAAGGAGAAAAAAGAAGTAAGGAAGTTCTGGCGGAGCTAGAAGCAGAATAAGGATAGTGGAGTTCTGCTAAGCTAGCCAGGTAGTAACTAATCCTAGCTTTATTGTAATGGCTTTATGATTCGTTGTGCTATTGTTTGGTTGGATTGTTGTTTTATATGTTATGTCTGAAGCTCTGCTGTAATGCTATGATCATATGTTATTAAGCATGGAAGCACGCAGCATACTTATCTGTACACAATCACAAGCAAGCACTGTCACTCTGCATTACATATATTGTTATGATTGTTGCTACTGAGATTCCCCCGAATCTCATCCCAATAAATAACCCATTACAGGGGAGGTTATGTCGAAATGAATTTTGGGAATTTTAAGAGACGCCGTTATGCTGCCGAAGTAAAGACTGAACATCAGTATATGATAAGTACTGTGTACGTAGTGCTGTCTAAGGAGGCTAGAAGTGAGTGGACCTAGCCAATTCATCTAGTCTTTCCTGGGTACTACGTAGAATGGTAGTTCTCATGAGGGGATTACCGAATCAGTACGGTTCAGTTCTTTGTACAGATGAAGCGTAGCGGTTATGCTGCCGGACTTCAGGCAGGAAAAGATGCAATAGAGATATGAGAATTTATGTACATGGCCAGATGTAAAACAACTTATTAATTAATAATAATTGTTGTTTGGCATGTTTGACTGATATATGATGGATGTATGCATATGTATGTAAAGTTGATTGCTGGAAATTACCACTGTGAACAGTAACACGTGGTGACAAGGTCATGTTTGATAAATGATTAAAAATAGTAAATGGTTGAATAAATGTATGAAATTTTTATGGTAGATAGTAGACATACCAAGATTTAATTTGATATATAAAACGTATCATTTGGATGTCTACACAAGTAGATATAAATTATCAAAGTTGGGACCAGAATGCTGGATTCAGGGAGAAAAACGTAGGATGAACAGTAAAGTTGACACGTTGACTGACGTTGACTTGGTCAATGAATGGTCAACGAGTTATTTTTCCCTGAAATATAATTGAGTTAGATTCATTTAGAAATTGGAACCACTTCATTTCAATTTTTCTAGAATTAGTTATGATTTTTCTAAGTCAGGTCACTCATCTGGAATTTACATAGTGAACAGTACTCGATAAGAGTAAAACTCCAGATTGAGAAATTGGACTTCAATGACCTTGAAAGTGGTTCTAAATGCTACTGAATGGTCCCTAAGACATACGAACGTAAGGATGTTTCATGAGGGGCATTTATAGTTGAGACAAGGTGGAATGGATGGTCCAGATCTAATCACAATGAATGGCTCAGATCGCTTAGCTTCCTCAAGAAGCTTTGCCTGCATCATCGTGATGACATCATCTTCCCCAATGACTCATCAAAGTGACATCATAAAGGGACACCTCACATGCTTAGGTGGCACTATGGTGGGTCCCTTGGGACATCTCACTTGGTGATCATCACTTCTAGAAACCTCCAATCTGATATGTCCAATCATGTACTAGCTCAGTCCAATTTTCTAAAAACCATACTATTTTCTAAATCTAACTTCTCTGACATTCCATAATATATATTCTGATCTTAAATCTTGTATCTGGATTCTTTTTATCATTAACATTCTTTGAATGGGTATTAACTTAATTACAGATCCCTTGGCAAATTACCAAAATGCCCTTGGTTCCTCTTTATTTACTTTAGTAATTCTAGGGACATTATTATCTTTTCTCATTTCAATAGAGTATTCCCTGACCTTGGTCGACTATTTTGGGAAATCTCTTTGATCGTCTAACCTTAGTCAAATGATCAAAATACCCTTCATTCATTCTTTAATTATTTTATAACATAGGGGTAATTTTGTCATTTTGCATATATTTTGAATATTTCAGGACACTAGCCTTTTTGCCGATGAATTGATATCATGAGCTTGGGCCTCACTTGGTGTCATCATTGGCCTCCTATGACGCCATCTGGACTTATTCAGTCCTAGCTTGCTTACTAGTTATGTTTCACAATCGGATATCGAGCACTCACGAACTCCCGTCAAAATTTACTAAAAAGTGAATAACTTTTCCTACAGGACTCCTTTCGGGGTTTCGTCTGTTCCTTGACCTCTGGCTTCATAGAATGCACCTTTCTGTAACTTTTTATTTATATATGAGGTCCAGAAGGTCTGATAAAAAATTCAGATAACTTTTAGACTATCAGATAAATATCAGCTATCTAGAACTCCAATAAAATTTCTGTATCAAGCTAGATTAACCAGCATAATTTTTTCTATCTACTGATGGAATTTGGGACTGAAATGCTTCCAGGCAGTTCTAAGCCACTTCTGGCTCAACTGTCTATAATATCCATTTTACCTCTTGAAATTATTCCTCTTTTCAATTAAGTCCCTCAACTTTTCATAATTACATTTAATAGCCCATAACTTGTGTCTAGTTCCATTTCATACTATTAAACTTTTAGACTTTTCACTTTAGTCCCTTTCTTTTCCAAAATGACCATTATGTCCTTAGGAACTTTTACTATTTATATATAAGTCCCTGTACTTTCACTTATTTACAGTTTAGTCCTTGAAAACCCTCTGTATGTTGTGGGACTTCTGCTCAAAGGAGTCTGGTAGTGTAAAATCCTTACTTTTATACGTCTTAGGGACTATTCGGTAGCATTTAGAACCACTTACATGACCCTTGAAATCCATTAGCTAAATCTGGAATTTTTACTCTTGGCGAGTTACTATTTATATGATATTCTAGATTAGGCGACGAAATTCAAAAAATCATACTTGATTATAGAAAAATTGAAATGAAGTGGTTCAAAGTTCTACCCGAAGCTAACATCTTGAAGTTTAAAGGAAAAATAAGTTCCTGACCAAATGCTTAGCCAATTAATAGAGTTTAATAGTTAAACATTACTATTCATTTGGTCAAAAATTCTAAAAATAGATTTTGGTCCCTGACTTTGAAAAATTCGTTCTCTTTGTACAGACATCAAAATAAGGCGTTCTTGGTGTCAAAATGAAGCTTTACATGTTAACTTAATGTCTATAAATTTTATACATTTATTCCATCATTTACTATTTTTCATTATATCATAAATATTGTTGCTTAAACTGGTTCTACAGCATCATTACTTGCAACAATTCTACATATAACATCATATAACATTTACATTAACCCATCCTGACTCCTCTTCATGCTTCTTCATCCTCTTTCATCATTCATAAACTTGTTGGGATTGGGATTACATAGAGGGGGTGAGATTTCTGGGGAAATCTCAGTAGCAAATAGTACTAAACAATGCATGTATTAATGTAAATACTTGTGCGTGCTTGCTTGTGAAAGTGTTAACATTGTGTAATGTGCATGCTTCAATGTATCATATGAAATACAATTGGCCAAAGTAATCATAGAAACAGAGCTTCAATCATATACACATATGCAACACAATTCAACATAGCCATAGCAACACCAAGCATACATTCAATACATACAAGTTTAGGATAATTTTACTACCTTATTGCTTCACTTCCTTTCACTTTAACTTTGCTTCTTCCTTCTTACTTTTCCTTGATGTGTGGCTGCCTCTTTTGAGTCCACAATCAAATCCTAACATCACATAATCATCCATTCATTAATCTAGCTCTCTTGAATATTGAGCTTACTTAATTACATTAACTTTCCTTAATCTTTACTAATTGACTTGGCCTTTGAATCAATTGATATCTTGACTTTACCCTACACAATTTCATATTTTGAATCCATTTATGAGATTAGAATTATGAAATTTCAGCTCCAATGCACTGTTCTGGACAGATTTGGAAAACATACATAATCCTTCCAAAAATCCTCATTTTGATTCCAATGCTTCCACTACTTGTTTCTCTACCTTATCCCACACAAATTTTCATTTTAAAACCATTGGAAGCATCAAAATCATAAAATTCCAATCACTGTTCATACAAGTGATGTAATATCACTAATTTTTTGTACTGATTTGTATGTATAGACTGAATGAAATATATGAGATATTTTACAGGAAAAGATGTGGTCATTTATGTAAAGAAAGGGATTAAAGTGAAAAAGGAAGAAGTTGTAAGGACTTAAGTGCAATTATGAAAAGTTTAAGGCTAAAAAGGAAAAGTAGACAAAAAGGTGGGGTCTTTAAGTGTAATTTTAGCCAAATTTGAGGGACTTAAGTGCAAAGAAGAAAAGTTCTCCGGGGCCAAATTGCAATTAAAGAAAGTTAGGCCAGAAGTGGTTTGGATTGCCCGAAAGCATTTCAGTCCCATATTCCACCAGTAGATAGAGCAAGTGATACTGGGTAATCCATCTTAATACAAGAATTTTCGCAGGACTCCAGATAGCCGAAATTTATCTGATAATGAAAAAGTTATAAAAATTCATATCGGATATCCTAGATCTCAGATATATGTGAGAAGTTACATGATGATGCGTCCTGATGAGGTGGATGTCAGGGAACTGATAGAATACCGATAGTAGGTCTGTAGAAAAAGTTATTCATAAATTAGTGAATTGAGATGGGAGTATGTGACCTCCGGGGATCCTATTAGGAGATTTGTCGGTATTTAAATTGGGACTGAATGAGTTCGGATGACCTTAGTCAGATGACTGTTATGACCCACAGGGATGCCTAAATACAGTAGGCCAGTCTATCTGATAAAAGGAGCCGGTGTATAATGGCAAAAATATCTGATGAATATTGCCGGGAGAGATTTCTCATAATTTGTGAAATAAGGTAATGGACCCTGAAAGGCCAAAAAATGGTGCCATCAAAGGCCCAGTAAGACACTTGGACTGATAGATGGGCCAGTGTCCAGAGGAACCCCGGAAAAGTGTGAAATTACGAAAATACCCCTGTGTTGTCTTAAGGAGAAATAGAAGAATGGAGGGTATTTTGGTCATTTTGGATAGGCCAAAATGCCAAGGCTTACACAGGTGGGGTTAGTCAGAGTCAGTATATGCTCTGACAAGGTACAGAAAGGTGTGAAATGATGATTTTGCCCGTAGGGTTAGTATAGTTCAAGAAAGGGCACTAAGGGTATTTTCGTCATTTTGCAAGGGATCTGTAAATGAGTTAGACCCAGTAAAAGAATGTCTATGATAAAAGGGATCCAAATGCTGAATTTAAAGTCAGAAAACATATTATGGATTTTCAGAAAAATTAGATTCAGAAAACAGTCCAGTTTACGGGGAATCGGACCGGGCCGGTACTGGATTGGACTGAAATTTTCCAGAGGCTTCCAGGGGCTTCATTTTCACCATGTGAGGTATGAGGTGTCCCATGAGGTGTCCCTTGGATGATGTCATAAATGGTGGTGTCAAAAATAAAAAAGAAAAGAAAATGCAAGATTAAATCTTGGCCTTTAGATCAAATAGTACCCAAAATGATCTTGGCCTTCCATTTTCCCCAAAATTTTCTATAAATACCCCCCAAATCTGATTGCAATCCGTGGCATTGAGAACCCTTGGGGAAACTCTTGGAAATTAAAAACTCAAGCCAAGAGGAAGCAAGCACTTGGAAGGAAACATCAAGGTAACTACTCCTCTTGATCCTAGACTATGTTCTAGTAGATTTGCTCTTGAGTTTAAGTGGTTTTTGAGGCATAAACCTTGATGTGTTGCTGCTGGAATTTCGGTACCCATGTGAAAGGAACATGAGTTTTATGTTATGGATAGTTTAGACAAGCTTAAACAAGCTAGAATCAAGTGGTAATGGCTTAGGAATTCAAGTATGTTTGTGAATCCAAGATCATGTTCTGTTCTGTACAGTATGAAATCACTGTTCATATGTTGTAATTTCATGATTTTGATGCTTCCAATGAGTTTAAAATGGAAAATTGTGTGGGGTTATAGTAGGGAAACAAGTATTGGAAGCATTGGAACCAAAATGAGAATTTTTGGGAAACAAGAGGTCACTTTTCGGTTCTGTATAGAAATGAAAGATGCAATTGGATTCTGGAATTTTTGAATGCATATTTGGATTCTACATGAAAAATTATGTGGAAAGGAACCATGAGAGTTTAGTTTGTAAAGATGTAAACCTAAGTCATAAAGTAGAGAAAGAAAGGGACTTAATGGAACCCTAGTCTTGTGAATGGCTTGAATTGAGTTGTAACTTGGCAATTGCCTTGTTATGCCTAGGTTTTGACATTTGTGGAAGGGAAGGATCAATACGAGAAGGAATTGGCAAAGACACCTAAGAGGTAGCAAGAATACTTAACTATAAACTTATATTGTTTGATTCATATGCTTGCTTGTTATGCATGAAGTTTGTTTGAGCATGATATGTTATGTGATGATGATTATGATGATGATGATGAGTTATGAATATGTGTAACTCCTTGCAACCTATGTCATGACAATATGTATGTTAGAGTTTGCTTATGTATGATCATGAATTAGCTCCCATTGCATGATAACATGTTAGGCATTTAATCAAGCATGCATAACCTTATAGTTTGTATATCTTGCTATTGAGATTTCAATGAAATCTCATTCCTTCCATATGTATATAATCATGCTCTAGGTGCTGGAACTTCTCATGGAAGAGAGTAATTGTGAATAAACAATGTGTATATAACCTAGATGGCATGTATTTAACCTAGAAGAGGTTATATGGTTTGTAAAAATGTAAGCACTCACTGGAACCAACCAAGGCAGAACATTTCCATCGATCATTTGTGTGACTTATCCGACGAGTTTTCACATGAAATTTGTCATTAAGATATCTAAGATCCATAGCTTTAATTGGACACCAAGAACGCCCAATTTGGTTAAGTTTTCGAATTGATATGATTTTTCAAAGTTGGACCTAAAATTTGGATCAAGATAAAACTGAGCTTCATATGCGATTTTCATATAGCAAATGAATGAATCTTTCTGCAAAATTTTATGAGATTAAAGTATACATATGGATATTTAAATCCATATGTAACACGACTCATTTGGATAAGTAACCAAAGAGAAATGAATTTTTGAAAATGAGACACAGAATCTGGAAGTTCAAAGTTTACCAAATGAACAGTGATTTTTAACGAATAAACTGATTTCATTTGGACAAGTAAATCTTATTTTCATATTTTTCCTTAAAAGTTTGATGAAATAGATTTCATTATAAATTGGAACTACCTCATTTAGATTTTTTTATATTTAATTATGAATTTCCAAAGTTCATGCTGCAAACTGGAATTACCAAGTAAGCAGTAAAGTGAACAGTACCCGATAGCCTAACTCTTGGAAATTCATGTTTCTAAGGTAAAATGGTGTTCCAATATTCTAAGATACTTCCAATTGAGCATATGGAAGAATGAGATTAAGGATATTTCAAGTGAACAGTACAGAGAAGAATTACAAGCATTACAACCTTCAATTCCAATGCTTCCCATGTTCAAAACCTATCCAATCCTACACAAAATCATCATATAAATTCAATGGAAGCATTAGATCATTGAAATTCCATCTCCTTCTATCATGAAAAGTGCAGACCGAAATGTCTCATCCATGGCAAAGTCAAGAATATCAACTTGATTCAATAACCAATCATCTAACTAGCTTGTTTAAGAATCAATTTCATAGTTCTAACTTAATTTTCCTCTTCCTCCTTTAACTTTGAATTTTCGACAGCAAGGGTTCCAAGGGAAGAATGAAGTTTCTAACCATTGAAACCTAAGTTTCTTCCTTCCAAAACACTTATAAATAAACTAGGAAGGATCTCTTACCTTAGGTACTTTCTTAGGTGGCTTCTCCTTGATCTTATTTTGAGTTATCTCTTCATTTTGGCATGGTTTCCCAAGGGTCCTCTAGGTGGACAAAATTGTGAAGGAGGAAGGGGGTATATATAGCCAAGACTTTGGCACCTTGGGTCCATAATGTCCTCACTTGTCCTAATTATTACAATGGCCTAATCTTGAACTTGATTGGTTAGTTTTTGCATTAATTAACCTTAATCATCATTAGGTTAATTCTTATATTATTTTATTACATTTTAGCACATGGGATAATCTTACTTTCCTCTTCTTGGTGCCATGTGTAAATCTTGTGGGACCCACCATGTGTAAAACCCTAATTCTCCTTTATCCCTTTTTTTCTTTTTTAAAAATTCATAAATTATTCATTATTGGACTTAGGCTCCAAGAAAACTTTTGGGACTTATTGGGCTGCCCTAGGACGAAATCTTGAGCCTCTTTTAGGTCCAATAGTTAATTGTCACAAATCCCAATGTACTTCCCTTTTACCGATATCCTTAAAATTAGCCTAATCTTGGAATAAATACTAAACACCTATTTTAATGATTCTAACATTTTTATAAATTCATTCTAATATAAAATGAATTATTTACAAAGTTTCATAATTTTCTGAAACCCAGAAGTCCTGATAAAAATTCCTTATGTTTCCTTAAAACCCTTTATCGGTGTTCGATTTCACCTTAAATTCTATAATTAATTCTACAGGACTCCTTTTTGACTTCTGTCAGTTTCATAAATCCTTATATTATTTATAAGAATTTACTACCAAATTTCAACCAATTCTGAGGTCCAAAAAATACTGTACTAATTTCTCAATCTTTAGAAATTTTTATCAATTAATCGGGACTCAAACCAAAATTCTGTGTTGCATCAAACTGATCAGAATAATTTTCTCTATTTACTGAAAAAATTTGGGACTGATATGATTCTAGGCATTTTTGGGCTTTTTCGGCTCAACTTTCTTATAATTACCATTTTGCCCTGAACTTTTGAAAATTATACTTTAGGCCCTCAACTTTTCATAATTACACTTAATGGCCCAAAGTTTATGTCTACTTTACATTTTGCACCATAGAACTTTTAGACTTTTCATTTTAGTCCCTCTTCTTTATACCTTTGTCTAATTATCATTTTTCCTCTCTATTCATCATCATAATCTTTTCCAAACCTCTTTCCTCTATCAATTTTATACAGATAGAGAAAAATTAAGATATGATAGGTAGCCTATCTATTTTAGGCTACTTTCTGAGTCTTTGGGCCTGAAAATTGGGATATTACAAGCAAGGAGAAATAAATTTTTGAAGTTATGTAGGAAAACTAGAATTTCAAGATTGACCTAATGCATAGTGTTTTTTCAATGGAAAAACTTTATTCATTCAAACAATAAAACATCAATTTTATTATAAAACTGGCAATAAGATTAGGAGGAAAGAAAAGATGAAGACAAGAAAATGAGAGAAGTATCTTGTATTATTCCACTTGCTTTACAACACATATGACATGCCCTATTTATAGGCATAGTCTTACATGTAAGTTTCATCCAAACTTGAATGACAAATAGTGGGCAATAAAATTCATGAATGACCTAGTGGAAGTTATAAGCTTAATGTAGAAGTGGAAGAGTAATGGAGTAGTGGAAGTTGAAGTTGAAGAGGAAGAGGATTAATGTAGTAGTGGAGGAGTAATAGAGTAGTGGAAGTTGAAGTTGAAGAAGAAGAGGAAGAGGGAGATATGCATCCATATTCTAATATTCATAATAATCCCCTTGGCTGTCCATTATTTAATAATGTGTCTCGTTAAAAAACTTCAACTAGGAAAAACCCTGTGGGATAAAAATCTAGTAAAGAAAAAGAGTACATAATTAATTTATACACTTATAGCGCTGCCTCATTAAAAACCTTGCTAGGAAAACCTAGTGGGACAAAACCTCAGTCAAGGGAAAAAGAGTACAACGTGTATCTACTTCCCCTTTTTGCAACATCAATTGAAATCTCTGAATCTGCGAAGTCCGATATCATGTACGAGCTTCTCAAATATTGTTGTCGGAAGTGACTTGGTGAACAAATATGCTAGATTTTCTTTAGAACGAATTTGCTGGATATTAATCTTGTTGGAGATTATGCCCTAGGGGCCAATCATTACCTTATGGACATTGTTGATTTATGAATTTATTCATTATGTTATCATATTATTTGCATGTTTACTATGATGACAATTCTTGGATAACTCATGATCTTATCCTAAATGTCCCTGGTCTGTCATCTATGCGGGAGCAGAGATGAAATAAGACCAGTATAACTTTGAAGATATATATAGAGATATAAATCAAAGTCATAGGCACATGTAAGAGTACAGGGTGTCGGACCGACCCGCTATGAGAGAGCTGCATGGGTTAAGTCATAAGCTTCTCTCATATACAAGCCATGTCACTATGCCCTTTGACCTGAGATCATCATGGATTCCTACATGACGAACGCTCAGCTTTGACATAGTCAAAAGTCACTTTTGACCGAGTGATCATAAAGGCTATGTTCGGGCTTAGTGGTTTTTCATGCGGAGGAATGTGAATGGTCAAGATGGAATTTGTCCCTCATATTCGTAGAGAGATATTACTGAGCCCCTCGATGGGTGAGTCTGAAAAATGTATGGCCATATTGTAATGGAAGGGTAGTTC
This sequence comes from Leucaena leucocephala, assembly GCA_037074615.1. NCBI lineage: Eukaryota > Viridiplantae > Streptophyta > Magnoliopsida > Fabales > Fabaceae > Leucaena > Leucaena leucocephala. The sequence goes on along the minus strand of CM073555.1, from coordinate 14,330,735 downwards.
CATTTCTATATTCAGACTACTCAGGCATCGAGCAAGTAATGGTCAGGAATAAGAGGATGACGTTCACCATGCCTCATCCATGACCAAAATATCTTGTGACAAAAGGGACGTGATATGGTTGTATGAAAGGTTACATCGTTTAATGATCCTCATATGTTTTGGGAAGTCGTAATACCTTGCTAGAGACCGCTTACGACTTGTGGGTCAGTATAGTAACTGGGCCACTGCCAACTTCATATGGGCCTACAGGGTCGCACACAAAATAGCCCAATACGAGCTATGATGTCCAGATTCATTGAATCTAAGAGATGTCTAGATTCAATGAATAATCTAGGGTGGTTATATATATTTTATATATATAAATTAGTATATATATATTATATATAATATAAGAGATATTTGCAAGATTTAATTTATAAGGATAAATTAAATGTCTATCACTTTTGAATTTGAATTTAAATGGATATGATCAATTTGAATTTGAAATTCAAATTGATAAGATATCTCAAATTTCATTTATGAGAATAAATCAAATATAAGTCCGTCTTATCTTTATTTTAAATTAAATAAATAGGTGAATTAAATCTGTGGGACGGATTTAATATACACCATATTTATTTAATTAGTTTCTTATTAAATTATGCAATATATTATATTGTATTAATTTTAGAATTAATATAAGATTAATTCTGAAGCCCGGCCCAATAAGAAGCCCCATAGCATCCTATATATTTGACATTAGGAGCTAGGGTTAAACACACACACCTCTACACATCTATACAGACGTGAGAAAAGGGGCAGGGAGAGTGCAAAAGGTTTGCAGATAAGAAACTGCCGAAATAGAGATAGTGAGGACGGAATCTCTAGAAAGCCTTAGAGGGACAAAAGGCGCTAGCACGTCGTTCGTGATTGGAACGCTGTTCGTGTGGATACCGGTAGAGGAAGCCGATCTGAGCTGTCAACTTCTTGCGATCGAGAAAGGAAACCAGACACGAAGATAGGTTGTGACTTGTTGACACTGAGGTCACGACCATACGGGCATCTGAACGTCAGAAATCCGAAAAGAGGAGACAGGTCGCGACTTGAAGCTGACGAGGTCGCGACTACAAACTCCAAAGACGTACGGTCACGACAAGAAGCAGAGGAGGTCGTGACTAACAACTCCAGAGGCTACAGGTCGCGACTAGTAGCTGAGGAGGTCGCGACTAAAAACTCCAGAGGTGACAGGTCGCGACTAGAAGCTGAGTAGGTCGCGACTAAAAGTTCCAGAAGCGAAGAGTCGCGACTAGTGGACACTGAGGTCGCGACCAAAGCTTGAATACCGAAGGTAACACTCCTTTCTCCTTGACTTAAACACATTCGGTAGATCCTGGCTGGGAATGGAAAAATTTTTAAAGTTAATTTCCGCTGCGTGTCTTCCAATTCCCTTCAAATCTCACCATTCTTTCGAAGATCATGTGTGAAAAAGAATTTTAGAGAAATATGTTTTATTCTATCTCCTTCGATATATTCTTCTTTTAATTGGGTAATACACACAGTATTATCTTCATATAGGACTATTAGGATCATTTTACTAGATAACAATCCACAAGTAATACGTATATGATGTATTATCAATCTCAACCACACACATTCTTGACTTGCTTCATGTATCGCTAGTATTTCTGCATGATTAGATGATGTGGCTGATATGGTTTGTTTTATTGATCGCCATGAAATAGTTGTACCATTACATGTGAACAAATAGCCTATTTGTGATCTACCAACATGTTGATCAGACTGAAATCCAGCATCAGCAAAGCTGACAAAGTCAGTCTTGTGTCCATTCGAATAAAATAATCCCATATCCATAGTACCCTTCAAGTAACGAAGAATGTGCTTAATCCCATTCCAATGTCTTCGTGTTGTTGAAGAACTATATCTTGCTAGTAAGTTAACAGCAAATGATATATCTTGTTGTGTGTGACAAGTAAGATACATAAGCGCACCAATTACACTAAGGTAAGGCACTTCTAGGCCAAGTAGTTCTTCATCACCTTCTTGAGGTCTAAAGGTATCTTTATCTTTCTCCAGATATCTTACAATCATCAGAGTGCATAATAGATGCGATTTATCCATATAGAAACATTTTAAGATTTTTCTCGTGTAAGTTTCTTGACACAAGAAGATCCCATTTTTCAGATGTTCAATTGGTAGTCTAAGGCAAAATTTTGTTCTTCCTAGGTCCTTCATTTCAAACTCTTTCTTTAAGTAATTCACCACTTTGAAAATCTCTTCAGGAGTTCCAATGATATTTATGCCATCAACATAAATAGCAATTATAGCAAATTCATTTCCATATTTTTTTTATGAAAATGCATGGACATATCTGATCATTCTTATATCCTTCTTTCAATAGATATTCACCAAGTCGATTATACCACATACGCCCTGATTGCTTCAATTCATATAAAGACTTATTTAACTTAATTGAGTACCGTTCTCGAGAACTTGAATTGTATATTTTTGGCAACTCAAATTTGTCAGGGAGACTCATATAAATGTCATTGTCAAGTGAGCCATAAAAATAGGCTGTAACAACATCCATTAGACACAAATCGAGGCCTTCATTTACTGCTAGACTAATTAGATATTGAAAAATAGTTGCATCCACCACTGGTGAGTATGTTTCTACAAAATCAATACTAGGTCTTTGTGTAAATCCTTGAGCAAGAAGTCATGCTTTATATCTTACTACTTCACCATTTTCATTTCATTTTCCCACAAAAATTGTAACATCCTTACTTTCGTACGTCTTAGGGACCACTATTAACTTCACTTCATTTTTCATGTAAGAAGATTCTAAGTTCAGTCTATAAAATAATAAGGCTATCTGAACTAACATTGTGGATACTCTATCTGCTATGAGTTAACAACTTGTGAAGCTTCTCTACCTTAAACTTTATCCTTGGTATTTGTCCTTCCAAAGAAATACTGTACTCATGGCTCATTTATTTTCTTTCTTTAGGCTAGGTCTACTGTGACCCTCAGGATCTACTACGATCAACCGTCAGCCTCTTCAGGATCTAACTGCGACCCTAGAATTCTTTTCTCTATGAGCCATACTAGGATCTAATGTGATCCTCCAGAATCTACTGCGATTCTGTTGTACTATATTCTTATCTCTAGAAGACTTAAACCAACGGACTAAGTTACAAGGTTAGTTACTTCCACTTAGTTTCTAACTCAACAGATAATTCCCCTAAATGATCATAGAAGCCAATATTATTTATTAAGACTTTACTCATTTCCTCTATTACTCAGGAATTTCTCATTTCATTCTTATCTTTCATAACTTTACTATATCTAGTACTGCAGAGAGCTACTAATGCCCTATCATGCACATATCTATCATAATCCATCTATTTCGTCTGATGGACATGACTTTATCATGAGCTTCACTGTCCATGCTTTCAGCTTTATTCATGAGCTGTTTGACTCTATCATAAGAGCAATCTAGCTCTATTGTGAGAACGTTAACTTCTATTACATAGACGCTGCTCCCTTTCAGAGCTGCATCATCTTCATAACCGTGTCTCTTTATGATGGTATCCCTCTATTTTGGGAACTTTAACTTTCTATCTATTAACCATCACGTCTCAAACCTTAAGCCATATACTAGGCTTATTCTTAGGTAAGTCTCATTCTAACTCTTGATCATTACTCTTTCTTACATAGGGGAGTCACTTTATCTTTTAAACTGTGGTTACCTTATACATCTATAGCTCTATTGAACTTCTACAGCTACCTGAGAAAATTCTTTCTTTGTAACGTATAATTCAATCCGTGAATTAATTCCTCAGTCATTTAACTCTCACTACTCATGTGGATGAACTAGGCTAAGTATTCATCAAAGGGTTTCTCTTTCCCTACTCTCACTATTAGCCTCACGCTCATCTCTATCTAATTGAGAGGAATGCTTCTCGTAAAATTACTGAGGAAAAATTTCTCAGGTGAGCGTATCAATCTCCATCTCTATGGAGTACTTTTGTATCTCTTAACTTCTTCTATCTAGATATCAATCCCAGTCTGGTATTGATCCTGACACTTGAGTCATATGAATCTCATATTTCATATCACCATAACATTTCTCCTTCGTAATACATGTGAGGTAGAGTGTATATGATAAGAAAGTTATGTTGCTCCCATACCATACAACACGCAATAAGATAATTTAACTTGGTAATGATAATAAAGCAATAAGGTAGTAAACTTATCCTAAACTTGTATGTATTGAATGTTATGCTTGATTGTGCTATGGCTTTATCAAATTGTGTGCATATGTGTAGATGATTGAAGCTCTGTTTCTATGATTACTTTTGCCAATTGTATTTCATATGATACATGGAAGCATGCTCATTACACTATGGTAACACTTTCACAAGCAAGCATAAGCAATTACATTAATACATGAATTGTTTAGTATCGTTTGCTACTGAGATTTCCCTCGAAATCACACCCCATCCATGTAATCCCAATCCCACAGGTTTATGAATGAGGAAAGAGGATGAAGAAGCATGAAGAGGAGTTAGGGATTGGTCAATGTAAATGTTATATGATGTTACGTAAAGAATGCTTGCAAGTAATGATGCTGTATGCTTAGTTTAAGCAATAATGTTTATGATATGAGAAAAAATAGTAAATGAAGGAATTAATGTATGAAATTTTACAGACATTTAATTAACATGTCAAGCTTCATTTTGACACCAAGAACACCTTATTTTGATGTCTGTACAAAGAGAACCAATTTTCCAAAGATGGGGACCAGAATCTGTTTTTAGAATTTTTGACCAAATGAACAGTAAAATTTGATGAATAAACTGTATCAATTGGCTAATTATTTGGTCAGAAAATTATTTTTACATTAAATTTCAAGATGTTAGATTCGAGTATAATTTTGAATCACCTCATTTCGATATTTCTATAATTAATTATGATTTTTCAAAGTTCATTGCCTAATTTGGAATACCATATGAACAGTAACTCGCCAAGAGTAAAAATTCCAGATTTAGGTAATGGGCTTCAAAGGTCATGTAAGTGGCTCGAAATTCTACCAAATGGTCCCTAAGACATACAAAAGTAAGGATGTTATATTTTAGTATCAGAGCAGAAGTTTCTGGCATCAGATAAGATTATCCCCAGGCCCTAACTCTAAATAGTAATTACTTTGTTAAGTTAGGGTATTTTTTGGGATAGTTAGCATGGCTTATTTAAGTTAGTTTTGTAGGAGTAAATATGGGATTTCATAAAGTTAAGTTTGAGCCATCAGTTAATAAGGGAGACCCCCGACTAGTAGTAATTTATAAAGATTATGTAGAGATTTAGCATGATGTTGTGCATGCACCAGATGATGCTGCACCAGATGATGATGAGTCTAGAAATTCCATACAATATGAGTTTGTTGGAGTGCCATCTAACCCTAATGTAAGCTCTATTCCTCCGATGAGAAGACGGATTACTGCTGAGGAAGCTAAGTACTGGTACTGGATTTAAAGTCAGAAAATATATTATGGAATCTCAGAAAAAATAGATTCAGAAAATAGTCTGGTTTTTAGGAAATCGGACTGAGCCTGTACCGGATTGGACTGGAATTTTTCCAGATGCTTCCTCCCTTCATAATTTCGTCACATGGGCTATGAGGTGTCCCTTGATGATGTCATGGATGATGTCATCTCATTGACTTATAGGGCAAGCTAATCCAAGAGCAAATATAAGCCATTAGATCAAATAGTGCATAAAGTGATCTTGGCCATCCATTTTCCATTGGATTTTTCTATAAATACCCCTATTTTTCTGATGCAAATCCGTGAAGCAAGAAGCCTTGGGGAAGCTATGGCAAAATGAAAACTCAAGCCAAGACAAAGAAAAATCTAAAGTCCAAAGTTCAAGCAAGTTAGAGATTAGAGGTAAGCAATATATCCTAGCTTATTTTCCTTTGATTTAGAAGCTTAAACTTAGGGTTTTCATGGAAGAAAGTTGAGTTTTCTCTAAGATGTATATACTGTCCAAAACCTTAGATGAAAGGAGAAAGAAGAAATTAAAGTTAGAATTATAAGAATAAAAGCTAAATAGATCCTCCAATGAGGATAAAAAAATTAGAAGGCCAGATAGACCCAATAGAGACAGTATGAGAAGAAGGGTCTAAGATAGTAAAGTACTAGGGTTGAAGCCTATTAGCACCAGTGCTTCATATTTTTATTAGCGCTTTTCAGATAAGTGTGCTCAGGCAAGAGTAGTCCAATGATGGGTGACCCTGGGAAGTAATGAGAAAAGAGTGTAAATGTCACAGAAGTTTGGCATATATGCACAAAGTTATGTAAAATGATAAAAAGAGTTATGAAAAAGTTAGAAAGGGTTATGAACAATAAAGGATTAAAACCCTTTTATCAAGTCCAAATAGAGTGGATTTGAAATGAAAGATTTAAATTATGACTTTGTACAGGAGAAAGAGAAGCAAAAGAGCAATATTCTCCTGAAAGGCTGATAAAGTTATCAATTAAAGAGAATATTAGACTTATGGTATCTCACGATATGTAATGATAAGGCAAGATAAGTCATGAAAGAGTAAGATACACCATGATATAGCTAGATTTGACTAGATATGCCATGATACAGCATGAGAAGTACGTAATGAGATACACTTTGATAAGCATGTAATGTGGCATATAATGAGAAATGTGTATTGAAATGATAGTAAGAAGTAACTCTATGAGTAGATAGAGAGGCTCCCTTTTTGAAAGGGATAAGATGTTTGAATGTTATGCTATAGATGAAAGTGAGAGCCTTCACTCTTTGCATGAAATGCCAGGCACTATGTTATGTTTGTAAAATATGCTAAAGCTCTGAATGTTAGAGCAGTATAAGCTCCATATGATAGAGTTGTGCAAGCTCCGAGTGTTAGAGCTGTGCATATTCAGGAAAAGAATGCTTGAGCTCCGATGTTAGAGCTTTGCATTCATGAGCAGGTATGCAATCCTGCAATATGTTGGCCAAGCATTATGCATGTTAGAGTATGTGCTCCTACTTAGCAGTAAAGTAAAAAAAATAATAACTGCATAAGTCCTCTCTCTGTATGATGCTGAATTATTGAAGATGTTAAGAGAAATATGATTATACAAAAAGAGAGATAAAGCATTAAGGATGCTAAGGAATTCCACGAGATGCTAAGAGAAGTAATAAGAGATAAATGCTAGAAAGTATGATGAGTAATTGATGGAAACTCCCGAATACAGTAATATTCGAGAGAGTTTGATATGAAAGAAATGGACACTACGCACAAGTATAGTATAATGAGTTGTCCATAAGCAAATAGATGCATAGAAAGTGAGTAAGTACCGAAATGAAGTAAAGCTCAATCTAATTGAGTTGATTCAGATAAGAAAAGTAATGGCAGCAAGGACATAAAATGGATAATGAAAGCACTCTGCTAGATGACAAGATAGCAGATAAGAGATAGATACCCCAATCCTGAGTCATAAAGCAAAAAGAGATATACAGAAGATATATATATCCAAGATAGTTGACTAAGGTACCAAGTAAATTTTGAGGACGAAATTTATTTTAAGGGGAGTAGAAATGTCATATCCAAATTTTTCCCTATTTGTATAATACTGATAGAGGAAAGAGGTTTGGAAAGGATTATGATGATGAATGGAAAAGAAAAGAATGATTAGATGAAGGTTTAAAGAAGAGGGACTAAGTTGAAAAGTATAAAAGTTCCATGGTGCAAAATGTAAAGTAGACATAAACTTTGGGCCATTAAGTGTAATTATGAAAAGTTGAGGGCCTAAAGTGTAATTTTCAAAAGATGGAATTGTGTAGGGTAAGCTCAAGACATCAATTGATTCAAAGGCCAAGTCAATTGGTAAAGATTAAAGGAAGTTATGTTAGTTAAAGTGAGTTTAATGTTCAAGAGAAGTTAGATTGTAATGAATGGATGATTATATGATGTTAGGATTTGATTTTGGACTCAAAAGAGGCAACCACACATCAAGGAAAAGTAAGAAGGAAGAAGCAAAGTTAAAGTGAAAGGAAGTAAAGCCATAAGGTAGTAAACTTACCCTAAACTTGTATGTATTGAATGTTATGCTTGATTGTGCTATGGCTTTATTAAATTGTGTGCATATGTGTAGATGATTGAATCTCTGTTTCTATGATTACTTTCGCCAATTGTATTTCATATGATACATGGAAGCATGCTCATTATACTATGGTAACACTTTCACAAGCAAGCACAAGCAATTACATTAATACATGAATTGTTTAGTATCGTTTGCTATTGAGATTTCCCTCGAAATCTCACCCCATCCATGTAATCCCAATCCCACAGGTTTATGAATGAGGAAAGAGGATGAAGAAGCATGAAGAGGAGTTAGGGATTGGTCAATGTAAATGCTATATGATGTTATGTAAAGAATGCTTGAAAGTAATGATGTTGTATGCTTAGTTTAAGCAATAATGTTTATGATTTGAGGAAAAATAGTAAATGAAGCAATTAATGTATAAAATGTTACAGACATTTAATTAACATGTCAAGCTTTATTTTTTCACCAAGAACACCTTATTTTGATGTCTGTATAAAGAGAACCAATTTCCAAAGATGGGGACCAAAATATGTTTTTAGAATTTTTGACCAAATGAACAGTAAAATTTGACGAATAAACTGTATCAATTGGCTAATTATTTGGTCAGAAAATTATTTTTCCATTAAATTTCAAAATGTTAGCTTCGAGTATAATTTTGAACCACCTTATTTCGATATTTCTAGAATTAATTATGATTTTTCAAAGTTCGTTGCCTAATCTGGAATACCATATGAACAGTAACTCGCCAAGAGTAAAAATTCTAGATTTAGGTAATGGACTTCAAAGGTCATGTAAGTGGCTCGAAATGCTACTGAATGGTCCCTAAGATGTATGAAAGTAAGGATGTTACAAAAATCCATTTATATCCATTTCATCCATATTTAATATTTATTTTATCCATATTTACTACTATGTTGAGCAAATTAGTTAATAATATGAAATTGGACAAGTGGGAATTTAAATGATGTGATTTTAATGCTTAATTGGATAAATAATCTATTAAATACAACAATCAATCAGCAAAGTAAAGCATCCCTGTGGAATTCAGTGCCGACCTGATGTACCCAACGTTGTGACCATAAGTTAATCAGCAAAGAAGAGCATTCTCTGTAAATATTAGTCGCGACCTAATGTACCTACCGTTGTGACCAAACTTCAATGCAGAAATCAATCAGCAAATGACTTAAAGGAAGGGACAGATGGACAGAAGGTGATTTAAGCATGTGATGAATTGAATAGCTGGACTTAACAAACTGTAAACAAGAGCTGATAACAAATTGCAAGTGGGAGATCATGCATGTGCTGGCACATAAAGGAGCACTATTCATGAAACATCCTTCCTTAGACCCTTCAGAGTACCCTTACGGAAGCAATCTTTACTTTATTAATTCTCTCCTTCTGAAAATCCTGGCAGAAAATAACTGTACTGATTCAGTAATTCCCATGAGAACTACCATTTTACGTAAGTACCTAGGAAAGACTGGATGAACTGGCTAGGTCCACTTACTTCCAGCCTCCTTAGACAGCACCTACGTACACAGTACTTTATATATTCTGCCAGTATAACAGTATTTTCTAGTAAATATCCTCAAACTTCAACCTTAAATCTCAACCTTAAACCTTAACCTTACCTATACTCAATTGGAAGTATCTTAGATCATTGGAATACCTCTTAACCTTAAAAACATGAATTTTCAAAAGTTAGGCTTAAGGGTACTGTTCATCGTTACTATTCACTTGGTAATTACCGATTACAGCCTGAACTTTGGAAATTCATAATTAAATCTAGAAAAATCATATTGGGGTGATTCCAATTTCTAATGAAATCTATTTCATTTAAATTTACTAGAAAAATATGAAAATAAGGTTTCATTGTCCAAATCAAATCAGTTTAATCATTAAAAATTACTGTTCATTTGGTAAAACTGGAAGTTCCAGTTTCTTTACCCTATTTTCAAAAATTCATTTCTCCTTGTATACTTATCCAATTGAGTCAAACTACCTATGGATTTAAATCTCAGAACGTGTACTTTAAGCTCACCAAATATTGCGGAGAAACTCATTTATTTACTATATGAAAATTGCGTAGGAATCTCACTGTATCGCATGACTTGTTTTATCTTGATCCAGAGTTTAAGTCCAACTTTGAAAAATCATATCAATTTGAAAACTTAACCAAATTAAGGATTCTTGGTGTCCAATTAAAGCTCTGGATCATAGCTATGTTCATACCAAATTTCATGTGAAAATGCGTTGGATAAGTTGCTTAAACTATCGCTGGAAGTAGTCTGCCTTTCATCGGATCCAGTGCATGCATACATTATACATACCCATACATCATCATCTAAGTTGAAGGCATGCTTTTCAAGTCATATACACATTGTTCATTCCCATTTACCTTCCTCCTTATGAAGTTCCAGCACCTAGAGCAATGTTTATTGATATGGGAGGAATGAGATTTCATGGAAATCTCAATAGCAAGTAATACAAACTATAAGGTTATGCTTGCTTGATTAAATGCCTAACATGTTATCATGCAATGGGAGCTAATTCATGATCATACATAAGCAAACTCTAACATGCATATTGTCATGACATCGGTTGCAAGGAGTTGCACATATTCATAACTCATCATCATCATCATAATCATCATCACATAACATATCATGCTCAACTTAACTTCATGCATAACAAGCAAGCATATTAATCACAACATAACATAAGTTTATAGTAAACTATTCTTGCTACCTCTTATGAGTCCTTGTTCTTTCCTTCTTAAATTGATCTTTCCTTCCCATAAATGTCAAAACCTAGACATAAAAAGACAATTACTATCACATCCTTATTTTTATACATCTTAAGGACCATTCAGTAGCACTTAGAACCACTTCCAGGGTCATTGAAGTCTAAACTCATAATCTGGAATTTTATTCTTATCGGGTACTGTTCACTGTGGCAAATTCCAGATGAGTGACCTGACTTTGCAAAATCATAACTAATTCTAGAAAAATAGAAATGAAGTGGTTCAAGTTGATACATGAAGATAACTTAATTATATTTCAGGGAAAAATAATTGGTTGACCATTCCTTGACAAATTCATCATGGGTCAACGTTTCAACTTTACTGTTCATACAATGATTTTCTCCTGAATCCAGCATTCTGGTCCCAACTTTAACAATTTTTATCTTTTCGTATATACATCCAAATGAAGCATTCTATATATAAAATTAAAGCTTAATATGTATACTATTTACCATAAAAATATCATACATTTATTCATCCATTTACTATTTTTAATGATTTATCCAACATCAATTGGTCTCCACGGATTACTGTTCATAGAGTCATTTTTCAGCAACCAATCTTACATATTAAAGCATACATACATCATATATCAGTCAAATATGCCAGATAACAATCATTATTAAATAATCAACTGTTATACATCAGTGCATGATTAACATCCTCATATTCTTATTACATTTCCCGTTGTCTAAAATCCGGCAGCATAACTGTTATGTTCCTCCTGTAGAAAGTAACCGATTTTGTACCGATTCGGTAATTCCCGTAAGAGCTACCATTCTAAGTAAGTAGAAAGGAAAGACTGGATGAACCTGCTAGGTCCACTCACTTCCAGCCTCCTTCGACAGCACCTACGTACACAGTACGTATCAGTTCCTTTCTTTGTTCCTGCTTCTTTGCCAGAATTTCGGCAGCATAACGGCGTTTCTTAAAATTTCCAGATTTTATTTTGACAGAACCTCCCCTGTAATGTTATATATGGGAATGAGATTCAAAAGAATATCAGTAGCAACAATCATAACAATACATGTAATGCAGTGTGACGGTGCTTGCTTGTGATTGTGTACAGATAAGTATGCTGCATGCTTCAATATTCAATAACATATGATCATAGCATTGTAATAGAGCTTCAAGCATAACATATAAGAAAACAATCCAACCAAACAATAGCACAACAATTCACAAAGACATTACATAAAATCTAGGATTAGTTACTACCTCAAAAGCAGAACTTCAGAACTTCTACACTGCTTCCAACTTCACCAGAACTTCCTTTCTACTTTCTTTTCTCACTTTCTCTCTCAAGAACTTCTTTCCCTCTCTAAAGTGCTCCTTGGCCGTGGCATATGAAGAGCAAGGGGGGGTATTTATAGTTTCCTTCAATGGTATTCTTGTAATTTTGAAGCCATATGAACTTGTGGTCCTGGTTTTTCTAGAATTTCCTATTTTCTTTTATTCCTTTTACTGCATCATGCATGACATCACCTCAAGGCCACCTCATGGGACACCTCACCTCACACATTTATCACATGGCGCAATTTGGAGAGGAGAGAAACCTTCTGGAAGCTTTTCGGTCCAATCCGGTACCGGCCCGGTCTGTCGCCTCGAAAACTGGACCGTTTGCTGAATCTCATTTTTTTGACAATCCATATTATGTCTTCTGGCCTTGAACTTAGTATCTGGGTCCCTTATATCATTAACATTTTAATACTGGGTCTAAACTCAATTACAGATCCCCTGCGAAATGACCAAAATGCCCTTGATGCCCTTTCTTGTCCTATTTTAACCCTAAGGGCAAAATCGTCATTTCACACCTTTCTGTACCTGGTCAAAGCATATACTGAATCTAGTCAACCTTATTTAGATATCTCTTAGCCTCTGGGCCTGTCTAAAATGACCAGAATGCCCTCCATTTATCTACTATCCTTTAGTACAACACAGGGGCATTTTCGTAATTTCGCACTTTTTCGGGGTTCTGCTGGACACTGGCCCACCTATCAGTCCACGTATCTTATTGGGCCTTTGATGGCGCCATTTTTTCGCCTTTTTGGGTCCAACACCTTCATGGCACGCATTACGAGGAATCTTCCTCTGGCACAGTTCCTTGAATATTTTAATTATTATTCACCGATTATACATATTTCCGGACACCGGCTCTTTCTGTCAGATACACTGCCCTACTGTGTATGGGCAGCCATTTGGGTCATAACGGGCATTTGACTGTTGTTACCTAACCTCATTCAGTCTTAGTTTAAATACCGATAAATCTCCCTATCGGATCCCTAGAGGCCTCACACTCCCGTCTGGATTTTCTAATTTGTGAATAACTTTTCCTACAGACCTCCTATCGGTATTCTGTCAGTTTCCTAACATCCGTCCCATAAGAACGTATCATCCTGTAATTTCTTACTTATATCTGAAATCTAGGGTATCCGGTATGAATTTTTATAACTTTTGGACGATCAGTCCATTTTTTGCTATCTGGAGTCTTCAAAAATTCTGGTATTAGGCTGGATTACCCAGCGTCACCTGCCCTATCTTCTGGTGAAATCTGGGACTGAAATGCCATTGGGCAGTCCAAACCACTTCTGGCATATTTTCCTTTAATTACACTTTAGCCCCAGGGAACTTTTCCTTCTTTGCACTTAAGTCCCTTTATTTGGCTAAAATTACACTTTAAGACCCCACATTTTTGTCTACCTTTCTTTCCTAACCTTAAACTTTCCATAATTACACTTAAGTCCTTTCATTTCCTTTCTTTTGCAATTTAATCCTTTTCTTTACATAAAGGACCACATCTTTTTCCTGAAAAAGAACTCATATATTCCGTCTAATCTGTACATAGAAATCAGTACAGAAAATTAAGGATATTACATTTCTCTCCCCCTTAAAATAAATTTTATCCCCGAAATTTACATTACACCTATCCTATAGGAACAATTCAGGATACTTCTCTTTCATCTTTTCTTTTGTTTCCCATGTAGCCTCTTGTTCAGTCAAGCCTTTCCAGATCACTTTAACTAAAGGAATTTGTTTATTCCGTAACTGCTTGACTTTTCTATCAACAATTCGCACCAGTCCAACCTCATAGGTCAAGTAAGCTCGCAGTGCGATCTCATCTTGCTCAATCACATGAGATGGATCTAGAACATACTTCTTTAATTGGGAAACATGGAACACATCATGTATCTGGCTGAGATTCGGAGGAAGAGCCAACTTGTAGGCTACTGCTCCTATCTTTGAGAGAATTTGGAATGGTCTGATGTATCTTGGATGCAACTTCTTTACTTTAATCGATCGTCAGGCTCCAGTGGTTGGAGTTAATTTAAGGAATACATGTTCTCCTTCTTTAAACTCCAACGGCTTCCTTCTAACATTTGCATAGCTTTTCTGTCTGCTTTGGGCCGTCAACAATCGTTTTCTAATTATTGCAACCTGCTCTGCAATTTGATCCACTATATCTGGACCAAGCATTCTTCTCTCACTCAACTCTAGCCAGCATAAGGGGGATCTACATTTACGTCCATAAAGTGCTTCAAAAGGTGCCATCTGAATACTGGCCTAATAACTATTATTATAAACAAACTCTATAAGGGGTAAATGGATATCCCAGCTGCCTTTGAAATCTAAGACACATGCTCTCAGCATATCCTCTAACGTTTGTATTATTCTTTCAGATTGACCATCTGTTTGAGGATGATAAGCTGTACTAAATCTGAGAGTAGTGCTCATTTCCTCCTGTAGAGACCTCCAGAAATTTGAAGTAAATCGAGGGTCTCTATCAGACACAATGCTGCTCGGGATACCATGAAGCCTAACGATCTCCTTTATATACAGCTTTGCCAGCTTTTTAAGAGAATCTCTCTTATTGATTGCCAGAAAATGTGCTGACTTTGTCAGTCGATCAATTACTACCCACACTGCATCATGTCTACTTTGAGTCAGGGGTAGTCCTTCCACAAAGTCCATGGCCATCCCATCCCATTTCCACTCAGGAACGTCTAAAGGCTACAATGTTCCCGCTTGGTTTTGATGTTCAACTTTCACTTTCTGGCAGGTCAAGCACGTAGATACGTAAGTCACAACATCTTTCTTCAATCCAGGCCACCAAAATAACCTTTTAACATCATGGTACATCTTGGTCATACCTGGATGTACAGTATAGCGACTTTTATGTGCTTCCTCCAGGATCCTTGCCCTTAATCCCACAACATTAGGGATATAGGGTCTTCCCCGAAACTGTAGTAATCCGTCTGGGGACAACTCAAAATTCTTTGTCTTCCCCTTCTCCAGCTTGTCTTTGAATATTGCTGCGAGCTTATCCTGCTTCTGAGCCTCTTTTATCTTATCTTCTATGCAAGCTCTGACATGAATTCCTCCAAAAGGATTCTCCATCAGTTGCATTTGATATAGAGGGCTCCAATCGCGCATATCTTCTATCAATTCCAACTCCTTGATCATCATGTATGCAACCTGCACCACCTTTCTACTCAGGGCATCAGCTACCACATTGGCTTTTCCTGGATGGTATTTAATTTGGAAGTCATAATCTTTCAACAACTCCATCCATCGCCGTTGCCTCATATTCAGCTCTTTCTGATCTTGTAGATACTTCAGGCTTTTGTGGTCGCAAAACAACTCTATCGATGCTCCATATAAATAATGCCTCCATATCTTCAGGGCATAAACCACCGCCGCAAGCTCCAGATCATGAGTGGGATAATTTTCTTCTTGTGGCTTCAACTGCCGAGAGGCGTAGGCTCCTACTCGACCTTGCTGCATCAGCACACATCCCAACCCCTGCTTGCTAGCATCAGTGTAGACTACATAAGTCTGAGTGGGGTCTGGAATAATCAGCACGGGAGTAGTGGTTAATCTCTGCTTCAACTCTTGGAAGCTAGCCTCGCACTTCTCATCCCACTTAAACTGTTGATTCTTTCTGGTCAGCTTGGTAAGTGGTAAGGAGAAAAGTCTTGAATAAATCTTCTGTAGTACCCTGCTAGGCCGAGAAAACTTCTGATCTCCGTCACTGTCCTTGGCTGCTCCCAGCTCAAAACTGCTTCAACTTTGCTAGGATCCACAGCTACCCCGTCTCGGGATATGACATGATCGAGAAATTTGACTTCTGACAGCCAAAACTCGCATTTACTCAGCTTAGCATAGAGCTTCTTCTCTTTAAGGGTACCAAGAACAATCCTCAAATGCCTTTCATGCTCCTCTGGAGATTTGGAGTACACCAGAATATCATCAATGAAGACCACAACGAACTGATCTAGATAAGGCCTGAAGATCCGATTCTAGTCCATGAAAATAGCAGGTGCATTGGTTAGTCCAAAAGGCATCACCAGGAACTCAAAATGCCAGTAGCGTGTTTTGAATGCCGTCTTTGGAATATCATCTGGCTTAACCCTTAATTGATGGTAGCCAGATCTCAAGTCAATCTTGGAGAATAAGCTCGCTCCTGCCAATTGGTCTAGCAGGTCATAAATTCTGGGAAGAGGATACTTATTCTTAACCATAAGCTTATTTAATTCCCTGTAGTCAATGCATAGCCTTAAACTGCTATCTTTCTTCTTGACGAATAGTACTGGAGCACCCCATGGCGATACACTAGGTCGTATGAAACCCTTCTCCAGTAGCTCCTCAATTTGCTTCTTCAGTTCCATCATTTCATTGGGAGCCATCCTGTACGGGGCTTTTGACACTGGTCCAGCTCCAGGTATAATGTCGATCGCAAACTCTACTTCCTGTTCTGACGGTAATCCCTGAATCTCCTTTGGGAAGAATTCAGGAAATTCATTGACTACTGGAATCTCCTCGATGCCTTCTTCCACTTCTGTTTGAACAGAAAAGAATACCACATACCCTGGACATCCTTTCCGTAGACATTTTCCTGCCTGCGCTCCTGTCATGAAGTTCAGTCGTACTTCTGAGCTCCAATCAGTGATCTTTGGACCAAGAACCAGGGTCTTGTTTCTGCAGTCCAACATCACATTATTGGAGGATAACCAATTTAAGCTGAGTATGACATCAATCTCTCAGAAAGGCATACATATCAGGTCTAGGGTGGTACTGCAGTGCTCATAACGCATAACACTATTTAGACAGGCATCAGACGTAATTACTCTAGCGTTGGTGGGTGTTTTCACTTGTATATCATAACGTAATTTGCTGATCAGAAGGCCTAGGCATTTAGCACATTCATAAGATAGAAAGGAATGACTTGCACCCGAATCAAATAGAGCTATCACAGCATGATCATTGAGATAGATTATACCTTGGATCATCTCAGGTGATCGTTGAGCGTCCTCTCTAGTGAGTGCAAACACCCGTCCTGCCGTCCTTGGCCTTGGATCAGTTATAGCTTGAGGACATTCTCTGGAAAAATGTCCGGGCTTTCCGCAGGTGTAACAAACATTCTAGCCCATTAAACATGGTCTATCACCATGATTCTTTCCCCACTTTCGTATATTGGGGCCTTTGAATCCCTGTTGTTGGGCCTGCCACAGAAATTCCCTCTATTTAGCCTCTTGTTGTTATGCCATGGTCGCTTTCTTTTCCTGTAGCCGCTACCACTAGCAGATTCTTGATTCCGACCGGCCTTATCAGGGGTCGCCTGATCCCTATTCCCGGATCTAGACAATATTCGATGATTCATGCTGTTTTCTACAATTCGACATGCTTCCACAGCCTTATTAAACTGGCTGTATTGTTGCGAAGTTAACTTTTCCTTTAGCATAGAGTTTATCCCTCGAATCATTCTTTCTGTCATCCAGCGTTCGTCATCCACTTGACGTAGATACGTAGAATACTGGGATAGCCGGATGAATTTAGCCAGATATTCGTCAAAAGCTTCTTTTTCTCCTTGTCTCAGTATAAGGAATTCGGCCTCCCTTTCATCTCTGATGGATTGAGGGAAATATTTCTCATAAAACTGCTCAAGAAACACTTCCCAAGTAACTGGAATGTCTCTGGCTTGGAGAAGTAACTCTGTGTTCTTCCACCATCGATCCGCATCCTTTTCTAATTGATAGATGGCCATTTGGGCCTTAGTTTCAGTTGGGCAGTCGAGGACCTTAAAGATCTTCTCTAATCTGCTAACCCAATTCTCTGCTATCTATACTTCGAATGTTCCTTCGAACACTGGAGGATTATGTTTACAAAATCGAACCATCTATTGTTGGATACCTACTGCCTCCTCCCTAGATTCAACCCGTCTCTGGGGCTGAACTGCTTGCTGTTGTACTCCTTCAGGTTCTCTATCAGCCGCTCCTGAAGGCTCTGGTGGTCTTAAATTACTTACAACTGCTGCTGCTGCTGCGGCTATGGCAGCATCTCTTTCCTGCTCATTTCATGCCTGAGCTGCTCTCATTTCTTCAATCATCTTTTGTTGTTACTCTAATCGCTCTAAAATTAGTTGATTAAGATTTCCAGCTTCCTGTGGTTCCTCTGCTGGAATCGTTCTTCTTGTTTGAACCATTTTGTTATGCTATAACATAGAGAGGAATGTGAAACATCCTTACTTTCATATGTCTTAGGGACCATCCAGTAGCATTTAGAACCACTTTCAAGGTCATTGAAGTCCAATTCCCCAAATCTGAAATTTTACTCTTATCGAGTACTGTTCACTTGAAAATTCCAGATGAGTGACCTGACTTCGAAAAATCATAACTAATTCTAAAAAAATCGAAATGAAGTGGTTCCAATTGCTAAATGAAGCTAACTCAATTATCTCTCAGGGAAAAATAACTCGTTGACCATTAGTTGACCAAGTCAACGTGTCAACTTTACTGTTCATCCCACGTTTTTCTCCCTGAATCCAGCATTCTGGTCCCAACTTTGATAATTTATATCTTCTTGTGTAGACATCCAAATGAGTCATAATATATATCAAATTGAAGCTTGGTATGTCTAATATTTACCTTAAAAATTTCATACATTAATTCATCCATTTACTATTTTTAATTATGGGTCAAACATCCTCATGTCCCCACGGATTACTGTTCATAGTGTTAATTTTCAGCAACCAACATTACATACATAGGCATACATCCATCATATATTAGTCAAACATGCCAAACAAAAATTATTATTAATTAATAAGTTGTTTTACATCCAGTAATGTACATAAATTCTCATATCTCTATTACATCTTTTCCTGCCTGAAATCCGGCAGCATAACCGCTACGCTTCATCTTCAGAAAGTAACTGATGTTGTACCGATTCGGTAATTCCCGTGAGAACTACCATTCTACGTAAGTACCCAGGAAAGACTGGATGAACCGGCTAGGTCCACTCACTTCCAGCCTCCTTAGACAGTACCTACGTACACAGTACGTATCAGTTGCTTTCCTTATCTTGTCATAATTTTGGCAGCATAACAGCGTCTCTTAGAATTCCCAGAATTCATTTTGACATAACCTCCCCTGTAATGGTTTACTTATTGGGGTGAGATTCGGGAGAATCTCAGTAGCAACAATCATAACAATATATGTAATGCAGAGTGACAGTGCTTGCTTGTGATTGTGTACAGGTAAGTATGCTGCGTGCTTCCATGCTTAATAACATATGATCATAGCATTATAGCAGAGCTTCAGACATAACATATAAGACAACAATCCAACCAAACAATAGCACAACAAATCACAAAGCCATTACATAAAAGCTAGGATTAGTTACTACCTCAAAGGCTCAGCAGAGCTCTACTATCTCTATTCTGCTTCCAGCTCTGCCAGAACTTCCTTTCTTTCTTTCTTCCTCTCACTTTCTCTCTCTAGCACCTCCTCCTCTCTCTAAAATGGCTCTTGGCCTTGGCATATGAATGGCAAGGGGGGTATTTATAACCTCCTCCAATGGCAATCTCGTAATTTCCATGAACTTTGATCCTGCGGTCCTCGTTTTTCCTGGATTTTCCTATTTTTCTTAATTCCTCCTTTACTGCATCATGCATGACATCATTGGGACACCTCACCAGGACACCTCAGCGCCACATTTATCACATGTCTGAAACCCTGGACACCTCAGCAGCTGACTCAGCATGCTGACTCACCGGTCCAGTATCTTGCCTCGTAATACGTGTCCTCAACTTTTTCTTCTGCCTTTAAGATTACGCCATGTGGCACTTGGAAGGGACCTTTCACACCTTCCAATGCTATCCAGATAAATCCAGGACTTTATCTGATCACCTCCTCGGTTATCGTGCCAACCGAGTAACTTTACTTTATTGAAACAGCATTAAAATAATATTTTAATGCCACTTTTTCCCACATACTTCATGGGCTACGTTTTTGGGCTCTGGGAATGTTGTCTTGGATCTTGATCAAGCTCAAGTACTCTGATGGCTCGATTCCCAAGAAACAGCCCTTGGCAAATTACCAAAATACCCTTGGGTGCCCTTCCTTGCACTATTTTAACCCTAAGGGTAAAATCGTCATTTCATACCCTTCTGTACTCTGTCAGGGTATATACTGACTCTCAGTAACTTTATATGTATGTACCTTTGCTTCTGGGCCTGTCTAGAATTACCAAAATGCCCTTCATTCATCTGTTACACTTTTGTACAACACAGGGGCATTTTCGTAATTTCGCACTTTTCCGGGGTTCTGCCTGACACTGGCCCACCTATCAGTCCAAGTATCTTACTGGGCCTCTGTTGGCGCCATTATTGGGCCTTTCTGGGTCCAATATCCTCATAGCACGCATTACGAGGAATCTTCCCCCGTTAATAATTATTGAATATTTTATCTATTATTCACCGTTTATACACCTATCCGGACACCGGCTCCTTCTGTCCGATACATTGGCCTGCGGTGTTCAGGCATCCCTGTGAGTCATATCAGTCATCTGACTGAGGTCATCCGAACTCATTCAGTCCCTTTTTAAATACCGATAAATCTCCCTATCGGATACCCGGAGGACTCACACTCCCGTCTGGATTTTCTAATCTGCGAATAACTTTTTCTACAGGCCTCCTATCGGTATTCTGTCAGTTTCCCGACATCCGTCCCATAGGGACGTATCATCCTGTAGTTTCTCGCCTAGATCTGAATTCTAGGATATCCGGTATGAATTTTTATAACTTTTGGACGATCAGTCCATTTCTGGCTATCTGGAGTCTTCAAAAATTCCTGTATCAAGCCAGATTACCGAGCTTCACTTGCTCTCTCTACCGGTGAAATCTGGGACTGAAATGCTTTCGGACAGTCCAAACCACTTCCGGCCTGACTTTCTTTAATTACAATTTAGCCCCAGGGAACTTTTCTTCTTTTTATTTAAGTCCCTTTTTACTTGGCTAAAATTACACTTAAGGACCCCACATTTTTGTCTACTTTCCTTTTTGGCCTTGAAACTTTCCATAATTGCACTCAAGTCCTTTCATTTCCTTTACTAGGTCTAGGGGCATTATTGTCTTTTCATATTTTACCAGAGTATTCTCTAGCCCTGGTCAACTATCCAGATACCCCTTCTTGACTGTCTAACCTTAGCCAAATGACCAAAATACCCTTTACTTATTCTTCAGTTATTCTATAACATAAGGGCATTTTTGTCATTTTGCACATTTTTCCCGAACACCGGCCCCTCTTACCACTGAACTGATATTATGGGCCTGGGCCTTCCCTGGTGTCACTACGGGCCTTAGACAACACTGTATGGCCTCTGGCCATAGTCCGATCATCTCTATTTGGACTGCCTTTCCTTTACCGATTATAACTGTAATTTCCCATCTTCGAGAATTTTTACAGAAAAATCGGGACCTCAAATCAAAATTCTGTGTTGCGTCATTCAATCCGGAATCCTTCTCTCTATCTTCCGGTATTTTTAGATATTTTATCCGGACCGGGCTATTTTGGCCTGAAAGTACGCTCCCGCTCACACTTTTCCAAAAATGACCATTTTACCCCTGGTCACATTTCTAATTCTTTCATACACATAGAGACCTCATATGCACATTTCACAGTTCAGTGAAATGATCAGCATAATTTTCTCTATTTTCTGGCAAAATATGGTACTCATCGGCTACCAGCCCGATCTTTCCCATAATTACGATTATACCCTTGATTTCTCTTTCTGGCATCTCTAGGCCTAAAAATTAGGGTGTTACATTTTTACCCCCCTTAAATAAATTTCGTCCTCAAAATTTACTTGGCATCTTAGTCAACGATCCTGGATATAGCTCTTCTGTATATCCTTTCCTGGTTTATGACTAAGGCTTGGGGCATTCATCCTCTTATACTTCTGGACAATTCATTACACTTGTGAGTAGTGTCTATTTCTTTCATATCTTATTCCTTAGAATTTTTATGTAATTCTGGGGTCTACTTCACTCTTCTTACACTTTGCTAATCTCTCAGGAGAAATATTGTTCTTCTGACTTCCTTTCTCCTGATACGAGATCATAACCCAGATAACTTCTCTGACTTTTCTTAACTGTTCTCATAACTTCATGCATCTATGCCAAACCTTTGTGGCATTTGCACTTTCTTATCCCTTCTTAGGGCTTACATATCATTAGGCTACTCTTGCCTTAGCACCTTTCAATTTAACGTGCTACTAGGTTAGGGCTAGATTACTCTTTATATAGCCTTAGGCCCTAGCAATCTCTTTCTTATAGAACTACGTTCTATCTTTTCTTTGCCTTAGACCCTCTTCTGTAGGTCTTTTTGGCTTTTTAATCTCTCATGACTTGTTATAATGACTACCTTCTTTAGATCAGAAAAGAACTCTTCATTATCCACATCATTATCTAGGCCTATAGTTCCTTACAGCTCAGTCGCCCTTACAGCTATGGTTCTTCTTAACCATTCTTAGGGTCGACTTCAGGGAATATTGAAGACTGTGTCTGGGGTAAGAGCAAATACCTTTCCTAGGGATGTCCGCATTCTTAGGGCAACCTCTTACAAAGTGGCCTTTCTTACCACAACTGCTTTACCCTGCTCGACATTCCCAGGTGCCATGGCTCTTTCCACCACATTGACATCTCTGCTCTCTAATCTGATCATTACCCTGATCAGTCCCCTGCCTGAACTATTGCCTCTTTCTCTTACTATTGGCTTTACAACTTGAGCTACCTCCCAGAGTGCTCTTAGCCAATGCTTTTCTATTCTCAACAAATAGAAGATTCTATTCTTTACTTCTCAGGCATACTTCTACCAAACTTTGAATATCAGTACTCAGATTCGAATTTGGACTCCGTCTTCGTTTAAGGAAAAACTAAGTTTAGTCTGTATAATAGAGGCTCTCTGGGAAAACAATTTTAAATAATTTTTCTGGATGAGTGTATCAACTAGTGAAGCTTCCTTACCTTAACTTCGGTTTTGGCATTCATCTTCAAAGAGATACTACATTGTACTCATATCTCATGGCTCATTACTTTCCTTAGGCTAGTTCTAACTACGACCTCGGGATCTAACTACGATCAACCATTAGCCTCTTCAGAATCCAACTGCGACTCTGAAGCTGTTAGGATCTATCTGCGATCCTGGAGCCATGCTAGGATCTAACTGTGACCCTCCAGAATCTAACTGCAATTCTGTTGTACTGTATATCTCCCGAAGATTTTAAACCAACAGACTAAATTATAAGGTTAACTGCTTCCACCTGTTGATAACTCCATAAATAAACATTTGAAAATTTTATAGCCTCATATCATTTACCCAGACTTTACTTACTTCCTCTTTTACTCAGGAGTTCCTTCTCATCTTTCAACCTGTGCTCTAACTGCGAACCATTTGAATTATGTTCTAACTGTGAGCATTCTACATCAGATCCAACTCTTATCTGAAGAGTGATCTATACTCATCTGAATCTAGCTCTATCTGAGAGCCACCTGTTTCAGATCCAACTCTTATCTGAAGAGTGATCTAGAAACAATCCCTTTACCGTTATCTGTATACCATTCCTCTTAATAGAAATGGCCCTGAGTACTGTATTCACAAGCCTATAGAAATACCTGAGTAACCTCAATCATATCTGAGTAACCTCAATCATACATCATGTCTGAGTATCATATTGTAACATCCTTAATTTCTGTACTAAGTTGTATGTACAGATTGAATAAAATATATGAGATGTTTAGGAAAATATGTGGCCATGTTTATGTAAAGAAAAGGATTAATTGGAAGAGGAAGAAATTCTAAGAGCCAAAGTGCAAAATTACGAAAATGCCACTGTGATGCCCTAAGAAACCAGAAGTAAATGGAGGGCATTTTGGTCATTTCACACAATGGATGGATATCAGAGGAAATTTGATAGTAAATTATTATAATTAATATGAGAATTTATGGAGTTGACAGAAGTCAAAAAGGAGTCCTGTAGAATTAATTATGGAATTTACGGTGAAAAATGACACCGATAAAGGGTTAAAGGAAACATATGTAATTTTTAACAGGACTTCTGGGTCTCAGAAAATTATGAAACTTTGTAGAGAATTCATTTTATATTATAATGAATTTCTAAAAATGTTAGAACAATTAAAAGAGGTGTTTAGCATTTATGCTAAGATCAGGGTAAGTTACGGATATCGGTATGAGGAAAGTACATTGGGATTTGGGCCAGTTAGCTATTGGACCTAAAAGAGGCCCAATATTTCTTCCTAGGATAGCCCAATAAGGCTCAAAAGTTATCTTGGAGCCCAAGTCCAAATAATAAATAATTTATGGATTTTTGAAAAGAAAGAAAAAGAGAATAAAGTAAGAATTAGGTGTTGCACATGGTGGGACCCACAAGGACACAAGAATGGCACCCAAAAAGAGGAAGGGTTAGGTGTACCAAGGGAGGCCATGCTAGTGATGTCATGGTGGTAAGGTCTTGAGTGAAAAGTGAAAAGACATTCCAAGATCAAACCTTTAACCATTAGATCAAATAGTTTCCAAAGTGATCTTAGCCTTCAAATGGCACATGACTTTTGCTATAAATACCCCCCCTTTCCATTCATTCTTCACACCCAAGAGCTCCTTTAGAAAGAGAAGTGAGTTCTAGAGAAAGAATGTGGAAGAAAGCAAGGGTCTTGAAGGAGCAAGTAAGGTAAGTTGTCTCCTTACTTCTACCTTTTGTTCTTATGGTTTGTGCTTGAGTTTAAGTGACTTTTTAGGCTTAAATCTTGGGGAAATGCTGCTGGAATTTTTGTGTATATGTGAAAGGAATATGAGTTTTAAGTCATAGATAGTTAAGACAAGCTTAAACAAGTTAGTTACACGCTTGGTTGTTGGATTAAGTTGATGTTCTTGACTTTACCATGGAAGAACATTTCGGTTTGCACTGTTCATGTACTGTTCATGATAGAAGGAAATGGAATTTCAATGATTTAATGCTTCCATTGAGTTTATATGATGATTTTGTGTAGGATTGGAAAGGTTTTGAACCTTGGAAACCATTGGAATTAAAGGTTATAATGTTGAAAATTCCTCACGGCACTGTTCACTCGCATGAACAGTGATTTGAATTTCATGATTTTGATGCTTCCAATGGTCTTAAAATGAGATTTTGTGTGGGGGAAAAGTGGAGGAACAAGTATGGGAAACATTGGAATCAAAATGAGAATTTTTGAAAGAATTATGCATGTTTTTCAAATCTGTCCGGAACAGTGCATAGTTGCTGGAATTTGGTTGTTTTGAGTTCATAAATGGATTCAAAAGGCCAAATTGTGTAGGGTAAGGTCAAGACATCAATTGATTCAAAGGCTAAGTCAATTGGTAAAGATTAAAGGAAGTTATGTTACTTAAAGTAAGCTTAGTGTTCAAGAGAAGTTAGATTGTAATGGTTGGATGGTAATGTGATGTTAGGAATTGCTTGGTGTGCTCAAAAGAGGGCAGCCACATAGCAAGGAAAAGTAAGAAGGAAGAAGCAAAGTTAAAGTGGAAAGAAGTAAAGCAATAAGGTAGTAAACTTACCCTAAACTTGTATGTATTAAATGTCATGCTTGATTGTGCTATGACTTTGTTGAATTGTGTGCATATGTGTATATGATTGAAGCTCTGTTTCTATGATTACCTTGGCCAATTGTATTTCATATGTTACATGGAAGCATGCACATTACACAATGTTTACACTTTCACAAGCAAGCACAAGTAATTACTTTAATGCATGCATTGTTTAGTACCGTTTGCTATTGAGATTTCCCCAGAAATCTCACCCCATCCATGTAATCCCAAACCCACAGGTTTACAAATGAGTAAAGAAGATAAAGAGGCATGAAGAGAGGTTGGGAATTGGAAGATTTGAATATTATGTAATAGATGTGCGAATTGTTGCATGTAATGTTGTTATATGACAAGGTGAGCAATAATGTTCGTGATGAAAAGGTATAATAGTAAATGATAAAATAAATGTATCAAATAATTATGGCATAACCCCATAATGTATATGAATGTATGAAAGGCCAAAGAGATTGGTTATGTGTTCTGGAACAATTCATGGAAAATTCATGTTTTTGAGGTTAAGGTTAAGATTCAAAGATATTTTCTAGAAAATGCCGTTTTGCTGGTAGACTATACAAAGTACTGTGTACGTAAGTGCTGTCTAAGGAGGCTGGAAGTGAGTGGACCTAGCCGGTTTATCTAGTCTTTCCTGGGTACTTACGTAGAATGGTAGTTCTCATGGGACTTACCGAATTAGTACAATTATCTTCTGTCAGGATTTTTGGCAGAGAGAGATATAATAAAGTTAAGATTACTTCTGTAAGTATATTCTGAGATGTTTAAAGGAGGATGTTTCATTTTGGTATCAGAGCAAAGGATTCTGGCTTAGGAAATGCTCTGAACAGATGATTTCTAGCATTAGTACAGAATAAAGTTAGCACAGAACAAAGGGTTCTGGCTTAGAGCATAAGATTCTGGCACAGAATAGAAGGTTCTGGCTCAGTGATGCTCTGGTTTAGTTAGACTGATCCCTTAGACAAATAAGAAATTTGAATGGTTCTCTCCCTAGAGTATGATATAGGGATGGTGTTCACTACTTGGAAAGGTTTAGACAAAAAGACAGTGACACCCAGATGAATGAGACTATACCCCGAGCTTTACAGTCTTACGAAGGATATGATTACGATAGGCTAATCCTAGTCAGCCGATACAGCTGAGGTCTCGTGTTTATTAACAATGTGGCTGAACTAAGCAGAATAATGTTTAAGGAGCAATTTCCTCTATGGATAGAGATAGAAGCTGATCAGTTCATGACTAAGGAAGCTTTAAAAGTAGCTCGAAGTATCATGTTATGACTAGATACTATAGTAAGGATGCCAGATGTCTAAGTTGCGACAAGTTAAGTCATAAGTCATAATGAGAGAAGACTTTGGTCGCAAAACACAATGCAAATATTGCTGCAATAGACATAGGGATTCATAAAGTTAAGCTTGAAATATCAGTTAATCAGTGAAACCCCCAACCTGTAATGTTGTATAAAGATGAGGTACACCCAGACTTGGACTCTTCAGGTAGTGAAGAGAGTTCAGATAACATCATAAGGGACTCAATCAGGAAGGTTTATAGTAAAGTACCCCATGCATATTTTTGTAGACTCAGATTTATAGTTTGGAGATTATGAGAAATTCAGTCAGATATTGTTTATGCATCAGATAATGCTGCACTAGATAATGATGGGTCTAGTAATTATGTACAGGATGAGTTTGATAGAGTGCTCTCTAACCCTGATATAAGCTCTCTTCCTTCTATAAGAGGACAGATTACGGCTGAGGAAGCTGAGAACTGATACCGGATTATAAGTAGGCTAGATATTATTCCTCCTCTACTAGAGTTTGAGGATAAGTTTGATATGAGTAGCTTAAGAACCAGTTATAATCTGTGACATCCATTCCTATTATCCTAGTCCAGGAATATATGAGGTTATAGATAAAGATTAAAGGGATGTTCCTAGCCTAATCCACCCCAACCTTCTTTATGAAAGACAGACAATGTGACTATACTAGTCTCAAGAAAGGCTGTGGGAAGTAAACTACTTAGTTTAGGTTAAGGGATGGAAGGAAGTAGAAATCAAGAGCAGTCAGTTTAGCTGCAGTTCCTCAATGCCGTAGCAAGGATGATAAATAGAGATGTGATAGAGGGCATTGACCTGGATTAAGTTTTCATGTTAGTAGCATGATATGAGATGGCCATAAGCCAGATATTGCCATATACCCTACGTGGCATGTAAAGCTAAGTGAGCTTTTGGCAAATGGTTCACAACTGATGTGTAAGGATCGGCCATTCTAGGGTAAAGACTAGACAAGAAGATTATAAGGGAATGCTTAAAGCAAGTTAGATCCAGGTCGGATGTAAAACAGTTTGGAACATAGCTAGAAGTCCTCGAGAAGTTAGGCCATGACGAAAGGTGACCTGAGGTCGTGACTAAAGAATGTAGAGCTGTCCAGTCATGACAAGTAGAATGAGATAGTCGCGACTAAAGTTCATGGATACGTTGCACCTAGTTCCTACTCAGGTCACGATGAAGATGCGCAGGGACCTGATGAAGGATGAAGATGCCAGCCTCACTGAAGGTTATCAGTTAGAGGTTTAGCACATGATGTAGGCAAGCTAAACAGTATGAGAAATAGAGATACATGCTAGTCTAAGATGATGTTCAGAAGTAGATCCTCTATATGACTATCAAGAGTAAATCTACATTTGGAAAGACTTTGTTCATTTAGTCTTTTATGAACAAAAGAATCAAAAGTTAGGATAAGGCTTGCACAAGAAATGAGCCTAACATATGGCTTCAAGTTCTCGAAAGTTAAAGTCCCTAAAACAGGATATTAGTCCCACATCGGTTGGGGAGGTGAACGAAGCATGCGTTAGAAGGGTGTGGATACCTCTCCCTCATGAACGCGTTTCCAGTACTCACCAAGCGCCCTCGTCACCAAGCGCCCCAGTGGGGGTAGGCAGGCACGAGTGGTAGGCAGGCAGTGTTGGGAAACAAAACCCTGACCTCGTGTGGGCCTAGAGGCGCCTGCCTAAGGGGAGATGGGACAATATCTTCCGCTACATAGCTATGATACCTGGAGGACGCGTGTTCGGGTGCCTAAGGGGTTAAAGTCCTCATGTGCCTAGAGAACAAAACCGTGACCTCATGTGGGCCTGGGGCCTGCCTAAGGGGAAAGCGGACAATATCTATGTGGAAGGGTGCTGAACTGTTAGAGAATATAAGTAATGGTGCTAGATGATGAATGAGATTTATGTGATCTAAGTTGGTTAGAATCAAGAAAAAGACCAAAAATGAACCATAGTCCGGTCAAGAGTAGACTGAGACTGATGTATATGCACAGGAAGAGTTGAGAGATAGTAGAAAGACACCAAAGTTGCTCCAGAGAAATGGAGACTGTTCCGCTCACCTGAGAAGTATTCCTTGAGTAAAGTTTATGAAAAGTATTCCTCTCAGTTAAACAGAGATGAGCGTGAGGCTAAAGGTTAAATAGAGAAAGAGAAACCCTTTTGATGAATGTTTAGCCAAGTTCATATATATGAACAGAGAGAGTTGAATAATTAAAGAGTTAATTTATGGATTGGATTTCATGTTACAAAGGATTTCTCAGGTAGTCATAGAAGTTCAATAGAGCGGTAGATGTATACAAGATTAGAAATAGAAATGTATAATGCCTAGACAGGGAAAGATAGCCACAATTTTAAAGATAAAGTAACTCCCCTATTCGATAAAAGGGTCAAGTCTATACCCTGATAAGAGGGTAGCATGGCAGCCTAAGTGAAATCGATAGATGTTTTAGGATGAATGATCAAGATATGATAGGCAATATGATAAAGGAAATATGTTTTGAGGCTTACTTAGTTCATTACAATGTCTGATGGATGGTTGAGCAAATTATGATGATGAATAGTTGCATCTCCTTGCAGTTATCATATAATGACATGCATGTTAGAGTATGCCATGATGAATACTCCTATTTCATAGTATATGCAGGGTAGAGTATATATGGTGAGGAAGTTATGAGAAAATTATGTTGCTCCCATACCATATGATATGCAATAAGGAATATATTGAGGATGATAGATAGTCTCAGTTTATGGGACGATAAGTTATGATATGATATTCTGATATGATTTATGATTGGGGTGATTCAGGTTTTTCTATAGGCTTGCGAATGCAGTACTAAGAGCCATTGCTATTGAAAGGAATGGTATACAGAAAGAGTTAGATTTGAAACAGATGACTCTGAGATAGAGACTGGATTCAGATGAGTACAGATCACTCTTCAGATAAGAGTTGGATCTGATGCAGTCTTCTCGTAGTTAGAGCATAGTTCAAATGGCTCGCAGTTAGAGCACAGATTTACATGAGAAGTTATGATGAGGCCATAGCAGCGAAATGTAATGGCAGGTGGTTAAACCATGATTGCACAAGGCATGGTAAGCCACAGTAAGAGAAAGATGAGAAGGAACTCCTGAGTAAGAGAGGAAATAAGTAAAGTCTTGGGCAATAATATGGGCTACTGAACATAATATTTCTAAATTTTTATTGAGTTATCAACAAGTAGAAGCGGTGAACCCTATAACTTAGTCTGTTGGTTTAAGATCTTCGGGAGATATACAGAATCGCAGTTAGATTCTTGAGGGTCACAGTTAGATCCTAGCATGGCTCGAGGGTCGCAGTTAGATCCTAACAGTTCCAGAGTCGCAGTTAGATTCTGAAGAGGCTGACGGTTGATCGCAGTTAGATCCTGAGGTCGCAGTTAGACCTAGCCTAAGGAAAGTAATGAGCCATGAGATATGAGTACAATGTAGTATCTCTTTGGGAAGATGAATGCCAAAGACGAAGTTAAGGTAAGGAAGCTTCACTAGTTGATAAACTCATCCAGAAAAATTAATTATAATGATTTTCCTCAGATAGCCTATATTATACAGACTGAACTTAGTTTTCTTTAAACAAAGACGGAGTTCAAATTAAATTCTGAGTGCTGATATTCAAAAGTTTTATAGAAGTATGCCTGAGAAACAAAGAAGAGAACCCCATATGTTTTGAGAATAGAAAAGTATGAGCAGATAAATCCTCCAGATGAGGATAAAAAGATTTAAAGGCTAAAGAGACCTAGAGAAGAAGGTATAAAGTAAAGATAGAACCCAGTAGTTATATGAGATAGAGAATGCTAAGGCTTAGAAGAGTAAGGTAGCCTTCGTCCAGAAAGATGTTAAGGCAAGAGTAGTATAAGAAAGAGTAATGAAAAAGGGTCCAGTTGTCACAGAAGTTGGTATAGATGGACAAGGTAAGAAAAGTGAAAAGTTAAAGTAAGATAGACCCTGGAGTTACACCAAGATGTTAAGGGGTAAGATATGAAAGAGTGTAAATGCCATAGAAGTTTGGCATATATATGATGAATGATAAACAAAGTTATGAAAAGTTAGAAAGGTTATGAACATTAAAGGATTAAAACCTTCTGCCAAGTCCAAATAAGAGTGGATTTGAAATGAAAGATTTAAATTATGACTTTGTTCAGGAGAACGATAAGCAAAAGAGCAATACTCTCCTGAGAGGCTGATAAAGTCATAAGAGAATGTTAGAGCTTTGCATTTAGGAGCAAGTATACAGTCCTACAAGATATTGGCCAGGCATTATGCATGTTAGAGTATATGCTCCTACTTAGCAGTAAAGTAAAGGAAAGAATAACTGCATAAGTCCTCTCTCTGTATGATGTTGAATCATTAAAGATGATAAGAGCAACAATAGAGTTATAAGAGTTTCTGATACAAAAAGAGTAATGACAGCAAGGACATGAAGCGGATATTGAAAGTACTCCGCTAGATAATAAGATAAAAGGTACGAGATGGATACCCCAATTCTTAGTCATAAAGCAGAAAGAGATTTAAAGAGGATGTATATTTAAGATTGTTGACTAAGGTACAAGTAAATTTCGAGGACGAAATTTATTTTAAGGGGGAGAGAAATGTAACATCCCTAATTTCTGTACTAAGTTGTATGTACAGATTGAATAAAATATATGAGATGTTTAGGAAAATATGTGGCCATGTTTATGTAAAGAAAAGGATTAATTGGAAGAGGAAGAAAGTCTAAGAGCCAAAGTGCAAAATTACGAAAATACCACTGTGATGCCCTAAGAAACCAGAAGTAAATGGAGGGCATTTTGGTCATTTCACACAATGGATGGATATCAGAGGAAATTTGATAGTAAATTATTATAATTAATATGAGAATTTATGGAGTTGACAGAAGTCAAAAAGGAGTCCTGTAGAATTAATTATGGAATTTACGGTGAAAAATGACACCGATAAAGGGTTAAAGGAAACATATGTAATTTTTAACAGGACTTCTGGGTCTCAGAAAATTATGAAACTTTGTAGAGAATTCATTTTATATTATAATGAATTTCTAAAAATGTTAGAACAATTAAAAGAGGTGTTTAGCATTTATGCTAAGATCAGGGTAAGTTACGGATATCGGTATGAGGAAAGTACATTGGGATTTGGGCCAGTTAGCTATTGGCCCTAAAAGAGGCCCAATATTTCATCCTAGGCCAGCCCAATAAGGCCCAAAAGTTATCTTGGAGCCCAAGTCCAAATAATAAATAATTTATGGATTTTTGAAAAGAAAGAAAAAGAGAATAAAGTAAGAATTAGGTGTTGCACATGGTGGGACCCACAAGGACACAAGAATGGCACCCAAAAAGAGGAAGGGTTAGGTGTACCAAGGGAGGCCATGCTAGTGATGTCATGGTGGTAATTGAGTGAAAAGTGAAAAGACATTCCAAGATCAAACCTTTAACCATTAGATCAAATAGTTTCCAAAGTGATCTTAGCCTTCAAATGGCACATGACTTTTGCTATAAATACCCCCCCTTTCCATTCATTCTTCACACCCAAGAGCTCCTTTAGAAAGAGAAGTGAGTTCTAGAGAAAGAATGTGGAAGAAAGCAAGGGTCTTGAAGGAGCAAGTAAGGTAAGTTGTCTCCTTACTTCTACCTTTTGTTCTTATGGTTTGTGCTTGAGTTTAAGTGACTTTTTAGGCTTAAATCTTGGGGAAATGCTGCTGGAATTTTTGTGTATATGTGAAAGGAATATGAGTTTTAAGTCATAGATAGTTAAGACAAGCTTAAACAAGTTAGTTACACGCTTGGTTGTTGGATTAAGTTGATGTTCTTGACTTTACCATGGAAGAACATTTCGGTTTGCACTGTTCATGTACTGTTCATGATAGAAGGAAATGGAATTTCAATGATTTAATGCTTCCATTGAGTTTATATGATGATTTTGTGTAGGATTGGAAAGGTTTTGAACCTTGGAAACCATTGGAATTAAAGGTTATAATGTTGAAAATTCCTCACGGCACTGTTCACTCGCATGAATAGTGATTTGAATTTCATGATTTTGATGCTTCCAATGGTCTTAAAATGAGATTTTGTGTGGGGGAAAAGTGGAGGAACAAGTATGGGAAACATTGGAATCAAAATGAGAATTTTTGAAAGAATTATGCATGTTTTTCAAATCTGTCCGGAACAGTGCATAGTTGCTGGAATTTGGTTGTTTTGAGTTCATAAATGGATTCAAAAGGCCAAATTGTGTAGGGTAAGGTCAAGACATCAATTGATTCAAAGGCTAAGTCAATTGGTAAAGATTAAAGGAAGTTATGTTACTTAAAGTAAGCTTAGTGTTCAAGAGAAGTTAGATTGTAATGGTTGGATGGTAATGTGATGTTAGGAATTGCTTGGTGTGCTCAAAAGAGGGCAGCCACATAGCAAGGAAAAGTAAGAAGGAAGAAGCAAAGTTAAAGTGGAAAGAAGTAAAGCAATAAGGTAGTAAATTTACCCTAAACTTGTATGTATTGAATGTCATGCTTGATTGTGCTATGACTTTGTTGAATTGTGTGCATATGTGTATATGATTGAAGCTCTGTTTCTATGATTACCTTGGCCAATTGTATTTCATATGTTACATGGAAGCATGCACATTACACAATGTTTACACTTTCACAAGCAAGCACAAGTAATTACTTTAATGCATGCATTGTTTAGTACCGTTTGCTATTGAGATTTCCCCAGAAATCTCACCCCATCCATATAATCCCAAACCCACAGGTTTACGAATGAGTAAAGAAGATAAAGAGGCATGAAGAGAGGTTGGGAATTGGAAGATTTGAATATTATATAATAAATGTGCGAAATTGTTGCATGTAATGTTGTTATATGACAAGGTGAGCAATAATGTTCGTGATGAAAAGGTATAATAGTAAATGATAAAATAAATGTATCAAATAATTATGGCATAACCCCATAATGTATATGAATGTATGAAAGGCCAAAGAGATTGGTTATGTGTTCTGGAACAATTCATGGAAAATTCATGTTTTTGAGGTTAAGGTTAAGATTCAAAGATATTTTCTAGAAAATGCCGTTGTGCTGGTAGACTATACAAAGTAATGTGTACGTAAGTGCTGTCTAAGGAGGCTGGAAGTGAGTGGACCTAGCCGGTTTATCCAGTCTTTCCTGGGTACTTACGTAGAATGGTAGTTCTCATGGGACTTACCGAATCAGTACAATTATCTTCTGTCAGGATTTTTGGCAGAGAGAGATATAATAAAGTTAAGATTACTTCTGTAAGTATATTCTGAGATGTTTAAAGGAGGATGTTTCACATATCATAACTTATCGTCCCATAACTGAGACTATCTATCATCCTCAAAACAATCATATCATCCTCATATCATATGGCATGGGAGCAACCTACTTTCTCATAACTTTTGAAACATCCTCCCTTAGACTCCTCAGAGTACACTTGCGGAAGCAACATTAGCTTGATTATATCTTAACTTAAGCCCAGAAATTCAAAATTTTACTCTTAAGTTCCTTATTCTGAACATTTAATTTGAGAACTGATTAATCTCATTCTGCAAATCCAAATGAGGCTTATTACCTATCCACATAATGCCCCAGATGTGTACAACTGGCTCACCAAATTCCGTGGCCAAACTCCTCCGTTTACTAGGTCAAACTGAGGTCAGAACACTGCTACCTCAGGACCTACGAATTTCCCCTTAAATCCTCATACACAAGTTTAACATGCCCAACAATATTTATTATTTAATAACATAATGTCATACAGCATGGCATACACAACAAGACATATACATAATCTTGCTATCTCTATGACATCTCTTTCTGCCTAAACTCCGGCAGCATAACCGCTACGCTTCATCTGTACAAAGAACTGAACTGTACTGATTCGGTAATCCCCTCATAAGAACTACCATTCTACGTAGTACCCAGGAAAGACTAGATGAACCGGCTAGGTCCACTCACTTCTAGCCTCCTTAGACAGCACTACGTACACAGTACTTATCATATACTGATGTTCAGTCTTTACTTCGGCAGCATAACGGCGTCTCACAGCATTCTCAGAATTTACTATGACATAACCTCCCTGTAATGGGTTATATATGGGGGATGAGATTCGGGGGAATCTCAGTAGCAACAATCATAACAATATATGTAATGCAGTGTGACAGTGCTTGCTTGTGATTGTGTACAGATAGGTATGCTGCGTGCTTCCATACTCAATAACATATGATCATAGCATTGCAGTAGAGCTTCAAGCATAACATATAAGACAACAATCCAACCAAACAATAGCACAACAAATCACAAAGCCATGACATAAAACCTAGGATTAGTTACTACCTCAAAGGCTTAGCAGAACTCTACTATCTCTATTCTGCTTCCAGCTCTGCCAGAACTTCCTTTCTTTCTTTCTTCCTCTCACTTTCTCTCTCTAGCACCTCCTCCTCTCTCTAAAAAGCCCAAAACCGTGATGCAAATGAATGGGAAGGGGGGTATTTATAACCTCCTCCAATGGAATTTCTGTAATTACCATGAACTTTGATCCTGCGGTCCTGGTTTTTCCTGGATTTTCCTATTTTCTTTTATTCGTTTTTACTGCATCATCCAGGACACCTCAGTGGACACTTCAGCAGACACCTCAGCAGCACATTTCTCACATGTCTAAAACCCGGGACACCTCATCAGCTGACTCAGCCTGCTGACTCACCGGTCCCGAGTCTTGCACCGTAATACGTGCCCTCAACTTTTCTTCTGCCTCTAAGATTGCGCCATGTGGCATCTGGAAGGGACCTTTTACGCCTTCCAATACTATCCAGATAAGTCCCGGACTTTATCTGATCACCTCCTCGATTATCGTGCCAACCGAGTAACTTTACTTTACTGAAAAGTCACTAAATCATTATTTTAATGTCACTTTTCCCCCTGAATCACTGGGCCTGCGTTTTTGGCCTGGGAATATCATCTTGGGTCTCTGATCCAGCCCAAGTACTCTGATGGCACGCTTCCCAAGAAACACCCCTTGGCAAATTACCAAAATGCCCTTAGTCTCTCTTTCCTTACTTTATTAGGTCTAGGGGCATTATTGTCTTTTCCCATCTTACCAGAGTATTCTTTGACCCTGGTCAACTATCCAGATAACTTCCCTGGACTGTCTAACCTTAGGCAAATGACCAAAATACCCTTTACTCATTCTTCAGTTATTTTATAACATCGGGGCATTTTCGTCATTTCGCACCTTTTTCCCGGATACCGGCCCCTTTTACCACTGAACTGATATTATGGGCCTGGGCCTTCCCTGGTGTCACTATAGGCCTTAGAAACACTATACGGCCCCCTGGCCACAGTCCGATCATCCCTATCGGAACTGCTTTTCCTTTACCGATTATAACTGTAAATTCCCATCTTCCGGAATTTTTACAGAAAAATCGGGACCTCAAATCAAAATTTCGTGACCCCTCATTCAACCCGGAATCCTTTTCTCTATCTCCCGGTATTTTCAGATATTTTATCCGGACCGGGCTGTTTTGGCCTGAAAAAGCACTCACGCGCACACTTTTCCAAAATGACCATTTTACCCCTGGTCATATTTCTAATTCTTTCATACACATAGAGACCTCATATGCACATTTCACAGTTCAGTGAAATGATCAGCATAATTTTCTCTATTTTCTGCCAAAATATGGTACTCATCGGCTACCAGCCAGATCTTTGCCATAATTACGATTTTGCCCCTGCATTCTCTTTCTAGCATCTATTCTCATCTTCTTATCCTTCATCTTAAGTTCTAGAAATTCTCTTTCAAAAACTCATCCCTTAAACTCTTCGGGAGTCATCGTTAATTGAAAAGCTCGACAACCCGCCCATATCAGGTTATCTTACACAGGAGCCAGCCCATATCAAGCTACCTGCAGAATTCCTAGGCTTAAGACTTAGGATATTCCTCACATTCCTCATTTTGAACCTAGGCGAGTATATGTACTCATATATGTACTTGGGCTACAAAAGGGGAGTATCCATTCATATATGTACTCATATATACTCTACCCTGCATGAACTGCAAAAGGGGAGTATCCATTCATCATAGCATACTCTAACATGCATGTCATCCTTTGACAACTGCAAGGAGATGCAACTATCATAACTTATGGCAATATAAGCCATATCATCATCATATTTTGCTCAACCATCCATTAGATATCGTAACAATCTAAGCCTCAAAACATATTTTCTTGATCATATTATTTGTCAGATCATCATCTGATCATACTATCTATCGCATTATCTGTCAGATTATCAATCACATGCTCAGGATCTGACAGGCACCTCTGTCTATCTTACTTAGGCTGCCACACTACCCTCTTACCAGGGTATAGACTCAACCCTTCACTACTTTATCTTACATAGGGAATAGGGGAGTCACTTTATCTCTTAACTGTGGCTACCTCTTTACTATCTCTCAACTTCTTCTATCTTTCCATTAGTCCTAGTCTATTCTTGACCGGACTATGATTACTTATTGGCCTTTCATTTGATCCTTAATCCTCATGGATCTCATTCATCATCTTTCACTATTACTTCTGTTCTCTAGGGTATTCTCCCCTAGGTCTACTACTTCTTTGTGATGGAATCCCTCTGCTCAGGGAACATTTAGCTCTTTATCTATTAACCATCACGTCTCTAACCTTAGTCCATGTGCTAGGATCATTCCTAGGCAAATCTCAATCTAACTTTTAGGTCTTCTATTCAGAGCAACTGAATAAAACCTCTGTAATGCAGATCTACTCTTAGTTATCACATGAAGGATCTACTTTAAACCTTGTCTTAAACTAATCTTTCGTACCTCAGTACCTTTGTACTGTCTGGCTTACCATATGCTATACCAATCCTCTAGCTGGTGGACTTCAGCGAGTTTGGTACCTTCATTCTCTTCATCATATGGCCTCTGCCAATTATAGTCGCGACTTGAGAACTTCATAGTCGCAACTCACATGCTCTGTGACTTTTAGTTGCAATCGTCGCACACTACTCGTCACGACCTGGCAGCTCTGCGTCCTTTAGTCGCAACCTATAATATCGCTACCTGAACTCCTTTATACACTGGTCGCGTACTGCAATATTACTCAT
This sequence comes from Leucaena leucocephala, assembly GCA_037074615.1. Lineage (NCBI taxonomy): Eukaryota > Viridiplantae > Streptophyta > Magnoliopsida > Fabales > Fabaceae > Leucaena > Leucaena leucocephala. The sequence goes on along the minus strand of CM073555.1, from coordinate 14,292,403 downwards.
TGCGACCTGAGGTCTTCTTACGTCGCAACATCAACTTATCTGTACATATTAGTCATGACATAAGACTCCTCTTCTCTACTTCCTACTTTTAAAACATGTAGTCATACTCATCCTCGTATAATGGCAACATACTAGGTATAGGGTAGCTCAATAGTGTGCATACTGGACAATACAATCCAATCACATTCAGGATTTATCCGTTCATTAGCCAGTGGAAACATAACACAAATAAACTCGTACCTTAGTTTGGTACAGGAGACTTTCTTATCCTATTGCCAGTCAGGTATATACTCTTCCTTGAGTCGGGTATCTTTCGCCTGTTGTGTTCTGTGGACACTCCCTGGCATAATGTCCATACTTTCCACACCTATAGCATAACCCTTGACCTACTGGACAAGGCCTCGTACCATGGTCTCGACCACAGTTCCAACATACATTAGGCCTTGGTTGCCTGCTAACTTCTTTTGGCCCACTACCTGGCCTACTTCCCTGTTTCTTATTAACTTCTGACCCATATGCTGGCCCATTTCTCTTCTTACTGTTCCTTCTCAAGGAACCTGGTGGCATCACTTTCAGTGGTACTGATGGAGTAGGCTCACTCTTTGCTGGTTATTGCACCTTCTTTTCTGGCTTGTAAACTGCCAGCTGGGTCTTTCTTTCAGTGGGACATTCTAAAATCTAAAGATTTTCTCTAACTAGCTTACCCAATCCTCAGCTGTTTGAGTGTCAAAAGTCCCTTCAACATGGGCGGATCAAATTTATGGAATCGTTCCATCCATGTTTGCAGACTTTCCTGGTCATTATTATTTCTTATAGACCCCTGATGTCTATTCATTCCAGTCTGCTCATGATCTGGCTGAGGTTCAGGTTCTACATCATTTTCTAGTACTACCTACTTCCCAGACTGCTGTAATCTTGCAACCGCAGCAGCAACCGCCGTAGTGATAGTAGAATCTCGCTCTTGATCTTGGCGAGCCTGGGCTGCCCGCATCTCATCGTGACTTATGACTTAACTTGTTGTAACTTGGATATCTGGCATCCTCACCATAGTATCTGGTTACAACACGATACCTCAAGCTACTCTTGCAGCTTCCTTAGTCGTGAACTGATCAGATTCTGTCTCTATCTCTGGAGGAAACTGCTTCTTAAACCTTGTTCTGCTTAGTCCAGCCATATTGTGTTAATAAACACAAGACCTCGACTGTGTCGGCTGACTAAGATTAGCCCATCATAATCATATCCTTCGTAAGACTATAAAGCTCGTGGTCCAGCCTCATTCATCTGGGTGTCACTATCTTCTGTCTAAGCCTTTTCAAGCAGTGAACACCATCCCTATATCCTACTCTAGGGAGAGGACCACTCAAATTTCTCATTTGTTTAAGGAATTAAACTAACTAAACCAGAGCATCACTGAGCCAGAACCTTCCGTTCTGTGCCAGAATCTTATGCTCGGAGCCAGAACCCTTTGTTCTCTGCTAACCTTATTCTGTACTAACACCATAAATTATCTATTCAGAGCATTTCCTAAGCTAGAATCCTTTGCTCTGATACCAAAATGAAACATCCTTACTTTCATATGTCTTAGGGACCATCCAGTAGCATTTAGAACCACTTTCAAGGTCATTGAAGTCCAATTCCCCAAATCTGAAATTTTACTCTTATCGAGTACTGTTCACTTGAAAATTCCAGATGAGTGACCTGACTTCGAAAAATCATAACTAATTCTAAAAAAATCGAAATGAAGTGGTTCCAATTGCTAAATGAAGCTAACTCAATTATCTCTCAGGGAAAAATAACTCGTTGACCATTAGTTGACCAAGTCAACGTGTCAACTTTACTGTTCATCCCACGTTTTTCTCCCTGAATCCAGCATTCTGGTCCCAACTTTGATAATTTATATCTTCTTGTGTAGACATCCAAATGAGTCATAATATATATCAAATTGAAGCTTGGTATGTCTAATATTTACCTTAAAAATTTCATACATTAATTCATCCATTTACTATTTTTAATTATGGGTCAAACATCCTCATGTCCCCACGGATTACTGTTCATAGTGTTAATTTTCAGCAACCAACATTACATACATAGGCATACATCCATCATATATTAGTCAAACATGCCAAACAAAAATTATTATTAATTAATAAGTTGTTTTACATCCAGTAATGTACATAAATTCTCATATCTCTATTACATCTTTTCCTGCCTGAAATCCGGCAGCATAACCGCTACGCTTCATCTTCAGAAAGTAACTGATGTTGTACCGATTCGGTAATTCCCGTGAGAACTACCATTCTACGTAAGTACCCAGGAAAGACTGGATGAACCGGCTAGGTCCACTCACTTCCAACCTCCTTAGACAGTACCTACGTACACAGTACGTATCAGTTGCTTTCCTTATCTTGTCATAATTTTGGCAGCATAACAGCGTCTCTTAGAATTCCCAGAATTCATTTTGACATAACCTCCCCTGTAATGGTTTACTTATTGGTGTGAGATTCGGGAGAATCTCAGTAGCAACAATCATAACAATATATGTAATGCAGAGTGACAGTGCTTGCTTGTGATTGTGTACAGGTAAGTATGCTGCGTGCTTCCATGCTTAATAACATATGATCATAGCATTATAGCAGAGCTTCAGACATAACATATAAGACAACAATCCAACCAAACAATAGCACAACAAATCACAAAGCCATTACATAAAAGCTAGGATTAGTTACTACCTCAAAGGCTCAGCAGAGCTCTACTATCTCTATTCTGCTTCCAGCTCCGCCAGAACTTCCTTTCTTTCTTTCTTCCTCTCACTTTCTCTCTCTAGCACCTCCTCCTCTCTCTAAAATGGCTCTTGGCCTTGGCATATGAATGGCAAGGGGGGTATTTATAACCTCCTCCAATGGCAATCTCGTAATTTCCATGAACTTTGATCCTGCGGTCCTCGTTTTTCCTGGATTTTCCTATTTTTCTTAATTCCTCCTTTACTGCATCATGCATGACATCATTGGGACACCTCACCAGGACACCTCAGCGCCACATTTATCACATGTCTGAAACCCTGGACACCTCAGCAGCTGACTCAGCATGCTGACTCACCGGTCCAGTATCTTGCCTCGTAATACGTGTCCTCAACTTTTTCTTCTGCCTTTAAGATTACGCCATGTGGCACTTGGAAGGGACCTTTCACGCCTTCCAATGCTATCCAGATAAATCCAGGACTTTATCTGATCACCTCCTCGGTTATCGTGCCAACCGAGTAACTTTACTTTATTGAAACAGCATTAAAATAATATTTTAATGCCACTTTTTCCCACATACTTCATGGGCTACGTTTTTGGGCTCTGGGAATGTTGTCTTGGATCCTGATCAAGCTCAAGTACTCTGATGGCTCGATTCCCAAGAAACAGCCCTTGGCAAATTACCAAAATACCCTTGGGTGCCCTTCCTTGCACTATTTTAACCCTAAGGGTAAAATCGTCATTTCATACCCTTCTGTACTCTGTCAGGGTATATACTGACTCTCAGTAACTTTATATGTATGTACCTTTGCTTCTGGGCTTGTCTTGAATTACCAAAATGCCCTTCATTCATCTGTTACACTTTTGTACAACACAGGGGCATTTTCGTAATTTCGCACTTTTCCGGGGTTCTGCCGGACACTAGCCCACCTATCAGTCCAAGTATCTTACTGGGCTTTTGTTGGCACCATTATTGGGCCTTTCTGGGTCCAATATCCTCATGGCACGCATTACGAGGAATCTTCCCCTGTTAATAATTATTGAATATTTTATCTATTATTCACCGTTTATACACCTATCCGGACACCGGCTCCTTCTGTCCGATACATTGGCCTGCGGTGTTCAGGCATCCCTGTGAGTCATATCAGTCATCTGACTGAGGTCATCCGAACTCATTCAGTCCCTTTTTAAATACCGATAAATCTCCCTATCGGATACCCGGAGGCCTCACACTCCCGTCTGGATTTTCTAATTTGCGAATAACTTTTTCTACAGGCCTCCTATCGGTATTCTGTCAGTTTCCCGACATCCGTCCCATAGGGACGTATCATCCTGTAGTTTCTCGCCTAGATCTGAATTCTAGGATATCCGGTATGAATTTTTATAACTTTTGGACGATCAGTCCATTTCTGGCTATCTGGAGTCTTCAAAAATTCCTGTATCAAGCCAGATTACCGAGCGTCACTTGCTCTCTCTACCGGTGAAATCTGGGACTGAAATGCTTTCGGACAATCTAAACCACTTCCGGCCTGACTTTCTTTAATTACAATTTAGCCCCAGGGAACTTTTCTTCTTTTTATTTAAGTCCCTTTTTACTTGGCTAAAATTACACTTAAGGACCCCACATTTTGTCTACTTTCCTTTTTGGCCTTGAAACTTTCCATAATTGCACTCAAGTCCTTTCATTTCCTTTACTAGGTCTAGGGGCATTATTGTCTTTTCATATTTTACCAGAGTATTCTCTAGCCCTGGTCAACTATCCAGATACCCCTTCTTGACTGTCTAACCTTAGCCAAATGACCAAAATACCCTTTACTGATTCTTCAGTTATTCTATAACATAAGGGCATTTTTGTCATTTTGCACATTTTTCCCGAACACCGGCCCCTCTTACCACTGAACTGATATTATGTGCCTGGGCCTTCCCTGGTGTCACTACGGGCCTTAGACAACACTGTATGGCCTCTGGCCATAGTCCGATCATCTCTATTCGGACTGCCTTTCCTTTACCGATTATAACTGTAATTTCCCATCTTCGAGAATTTTTACAGAAAAATCGGGACCTCAAATCAAAATTCTGTGTGACCTCATTCAATCCGGAATCCTTCTCTCTATCTTCCGGTATTTTCATATATTTTATTCGGACCGGGCTATTTTGGCCTGAAAGTACGCTCCCGCTCACACTTTTCCAAAAATGACCATTTTACCCCTGGTCACATTTCTAATTCTTTCATACACATAGAGACCTCATATGCACATTTCACAGTTCAGTGAAATGATCAGCATAATTTTCTCTATTTTCTGGCAAAATATGGTACTCATCGGCTACTAGCCCGATCTTTCTCATAATTACGATTATACCCTTGATTTCTCTTTCTGGCATCTCTAGGCCTAAAAATTAGGGTGTTACAGAATGCGATAAACAACATTTCTCATTTTATTTCAAACATAGCATACAAGGTACATGTCACAGCCATACATATGCTACTGTACTGATTTTTGTACATTGGAAATATTACCCTAATTTTTCTTAAACTTTATTCTAATATATTCTCCTACCAAGTAGATCTAGTCGGATACAGTACAATATGGTTCTTTATCAAAATATTGATCCAACTCCGATCTCCAGGTAGGAGTAGTCGGTAATACATCATTCATCATTCATAATTTCTAGCCAAAGCCCCAGGGTTAACACGTTTGGATCCCAAGCTTGATATATGGCTTTCACCCTTGTGATAAAATTCTGATAAACCCTATAGCCTTGATCTACATCTCTGATCAGGGTCCGCCTCAGCTCATATAGCTGTCGTGCTAATGCTACCGAGCTCTCAAATTGTTCTCTATTCAGGTTCCTCCCTGGGATCATTCTTACGATTAGACCTCCCAAATGTATCTCTAATAGGGTCACTTCGGGCCTCCTAAGACCTGGCACATTACTCTGATCACGTACTTGGCTGGATCCTGAATTATCGGTTATATTCAAAGGTACCGCACTTATGGGAATGGCAAGAATAGGGCCTTCTATCACCACCACCTCCTGATCATCCACAAGATTTGATCCTTCGGAAGAACTATCTGCTTCTGAGTCACTCACTACTGGAGATATCCAAGGATCATGGCTCATTATCTCCTCTTCCGAACTATCCGAACTAGAAACCTCTGGTCTAAACTCCCATTGGTTTACTGTTATTTCAGACCCGGATCTATGTCTAGTCATCCTGCAAACACTATCTTAGTGTTAATTATGACGGCTTTATCATGATATATCTATATATAAATCATCTACTCAGAGCATTTCCTAAGCCAGAATCCTTTGCTCTGATACCAAAATATCACATCCTTATTTTTATACATCTTAAGGACCATACAGTAGCACTTAGAACCACTTTCAGGGTCATTGAAGTCTAAACTCATAATCTGGAATTTTATTCTTATCGGGTACTGTTCACTGTGGCAAATTCCAGATGAGTGACTTGACTTTGAAAAATCATAACTAATTCTAGAAAAATGGAAATGAAGTGGTTCAAGTTGCTACATGAAGATAACGTAAGTATATTTCAGGAAAAAATAATTGGTTGACCATTCCTTGACAAATTCATCATGGGTCAACGTTTCAATTTTACTGTTCATCCAGTGATTTTCTCCTGAATCCAGCATTCTGGTCCCAACTTTAACATTTTTTATCTTTTCGTATATACATCCAAATGAAGAATTCTATATATCAAATTAAATCTTAATATGTATACTATTTATCATAAAAATATAATACATTTATTCATCCATTTACTATTTTTAATGATTTATCCAACATCAATTGGTCTCCACGGATTACTGTTCACAGAGTCATTTTTCAGCAAACAATCTTACATATTGCCAGATAACAATCATTATTAAATAATCAACTGTTATACATTAGTGCATGATTAACATCCTCATATTCTTATTACATTTCCCGTTGTCTAAAATCCGGCAGCATAACTGTTATGTTCCTCCTGTAGAAAGTAACCGATTTTATACCGATTCGGTAATTCCCGTAAGAGCTACCATTCTACGTAAGTACCTAGGAAAGACTGGATGAACCTGCTAGGTCCACTCACTTCCAATCTCCTTAGACAGCACCTACGTACACAGTACGTTTCAGTTCCTTTCTTTGTTCCTGCTTTGCCAGAATTTCGGCAGCATAACAGCGTCTCTTAAAATTTCCAGATTTTATTTTGACAGAACCTCCCCTGTAATGTTATATATGGGAATGAGATTCAAAAGAATCTCAGTAGCAACAATCATAACAATATATGTAATGCAGTGTGACGGTGCTTGCTTGTGATTGTGTACAGATAAGTATGCTGCATGCTTCAATATTCAATAACATATGATCATAGCATTGTAATAGAGCTTCAAGCATAACATATAAGATAACAATCCAACCAAACAATAGCACAACAATTCACAAAGACATTACATAAAAGCTAGGATTAGTTACTACCTCAAAAGCAGAACTTCAGAACTTCTACACTACTTCCAACTTCACCAGAACTTCCTTTCTACTTTCTTTTCTCACTTTCTCTCTCAAGAACTTCTTTCCCTCTCTAAAGTGCTCCTTGGCCTTGGCATATGAAGAGCAAGGGGGTATTTATAGTTTCCTTCAATGGCATTCTTGTAATTTTGAAGCCATATGAACTTGTGGTCCTGGTTTTTCCGGAATTTCCTATTTTCTTTTCTTTCTTTTACTGCATCATGCATGACATCACCTCAAGGGCACCTCATGGGACACCTCACCTCACACATTTATCACATGGCGCAATTTGGAGAGGAGAGAAACCTTCTGGAAGCTTTTTGGTCCAATCCGGTACCGGCCCGGTCTGTCGCCTCGAAAACTGGACCGTTTGCTGAATCTCATTTTTTTGACAATCCATATTATGTCTTCTGGCCTTGAACTTAGTATCTGGGTCCCTTATATCATTAACATTTTAATACTGGGTCTAAACTCAATTACAGATCCCCTGCAAAATGACCAAAATGCCCTTGATGCCCTTTCTTGTCCTATTTTAACCCTAAGGGCAAAATCATCATTTCAAACCTTTCTGTACCTGGTCAAAGCATATACTGGATCTAGTCAACCTTATTTAGATATGTCTTAGTCTCTGGGCCTGTCTAAAATGACCAGAATGCCCTCCATTCATCTGCTATCCTTTAGTACAACACAGGGGCATTTTCGTAATTTCGTACTTTTCCGGGGTTCTGCTGGACCCTGGCCCACCTATCAGTCCACGTATCTTCTTGGGCCTTTGATGGCGCCATTTTTAGGCCTTTCTGGGTCCAACACCTTCATGGCACGCATTACGAGGAATCTTCCTCTGGCATAGTTCCTTGAATATTTTAATTATTATTCACCGATTATACATATTTCCGGACACCGACTCTTTCTGTCAGATACACTTCCCTACTGTGTATGGGCAGCCATTTGGGTCATAACGGGCATCTGACTGTTGTTACCTAACCTCATTCAGTCTTAGTTTAAATACCGATAAATCTCCCTATCGGATCCCTAGAGACCTCACATTCCCGTCTGGATTTTCTAATTTGTGAATAACTTTTCCTACAGACCTCCTATCGGTATTCTGTCAGTTTCCTGATATCCGTCCCATAAGGACGTATCATCCTGTAATTTCTTACTTATATCTGAAATCTAGGGTATCCGGTATGAATTTTATAACTTTTGGACGATCAGTCCATTTTTTGCTATCTGGAGTCTTCATAAATTCCGGTATTAGGCTAGATTACCCAGCGTCACCTGCCCTATCTTCTGGTGAAATCTGGGACTGAAATGCCATTGGGCAGTCCAAACCACTTCTGGCATATTTTCCTTTAATTACACTTTAGCCCCAGGGAACTTTTCCTTCTTTGCACTTAAGTCCCTTTATTTGGCTAAAATTACACTTTAAGACCCCACATTTTTGTCTACCTTTCTTTCCTAACCTTAAACTTTCCATAATTACACTTAAGTCCTTTCATTTCCTTTCTTTTGCAATTTAATCCTTTTCTTTACATAAAGGACCACATCTTTTTCCTGAAAAAGAACTCATATATTCCGTCTAATATGTACATAGAAATCAGTACAGAAAATTAAGGATATTACAATTACCAAATTATAACTTCATTCCAATTAAATTCCAAGTCTAGTTTTCATTAAGTCCCTTTCTTTCTCTACTTTGTAACATATGTTTACATCTTTCTCAACTAAACTCTCATGGTTCATTTCCACATAATTTTTCTTGTAGCATCCAAATATATAATCAAAAATTCCAGAATTCAATTGCTTCCCCATGTTCTGTACAGAAAACGAAAGATAGCTCTAGCTTTTCCAAAAATTCTCATTTTGATTCCAATGCTTCCAATACTTGTTTTCCTACTATAAACCCACACAATTTTCCATTCTAAACCCATTGGAAGCATCAAAACCATGAAATTCCAACATATAAACAGTGAACGCATACTGTACAGAATAGAATACCCTCTTGGATTCACAAGCACACATGGGTTCCTAAGCCATTATCATGTGATTCAAGCTTGTGTAAACCATCTAGAACATAAAACTTGTATTCCTATCACATATCCACAGAAATTCCAGCAGCATTTCCCCAATATTCAAGCCTCAAAAACCATTTAAACTCAAGAACAAACCATGAGAACAAAGTGTAGAAGCAAGGAGGCAACTTATCTTACTAGTTTCTTCAAGATCCTTGCTTCCTTCAAGCTTGAGAGAAAATTTTGCAAGAGGTTCCCCAAGGTTTCTTGCTCACGGTTTGTGAAGAAATGTGGGGGATATTTATAGAAAAAGTTTGGAAAAATTGAAGGCCAAGATCATCTTGGGAACTATTTGATCTAAAGGCTTAGGATTAAATCTTGGAATTTCTTTTCTTTTTCCATTTATGACATCACCACCATGACATCATCCAAGGGACACCTCATGGGGAACTTGGCCCATTTCCATGGTGGGAGTCTCCAAGAAAAAGTTCAGTCCAATCCAGGCCAATCCGGTACCGGCCCGATCCGAATTTCGTTAAACCGGACTATTTTATTAATCTAATTTTTTTGGGACTTCATAATATATTTTATTTAAATCCCTCATATCATTGACATTCTTATACTGGGTTTAAATTTAATTCCAGATACCTTGGAAAATGCCCAAAATACCCTTAGACTTTTCCTTGCACTATATTAAACCTAAGGGCATAATTGTCATTTCACACCTCTTTAAACCTTGTCAGAGTATATACTGACTTCGACTAACCTCTCCTATACCTGCATTGATGTATTGGCCTGTCCAAAATGACCAAAATGCCCTCCATTCACTTCTGGTTCCTCAGGACAACACAAGGGCATTTTCGTAATTTCTCACTTTTTCGAGGTTCCACTGGACACTGGCCCACCTATCAGTCCAAGTATTTTATTAGGCCTTAATGACTCCATTCTTGGGCCTTTTAGGGTTCAATACCTTTGTGGCATGAATCCCTAGAAAATTCTCCCAACGATATTCCTCGGGTATTTTATTCCACAATAAATTCCATTAAAAATCCTACAGGATTCCTTTTCTGATCCTGTCAATTTTATAAATTCTTATATTAATTATAGGAATTTATTGGAAAACCTCATTTGATTCTGAGATCCGAAAAATATTGTAATAATTTTATCTAATTTAAGAAATTTATATCAATTTTTCGAGATCTTAAATCAAAATTCTGTGTTGCGTCAAACAACCCGGAATAATTTTCTCTATCCACTGGAAAAATTTGGGTCTGATCAGAACACGGTTATTTTTGGCCTGTTTTCGGTCCAAATTTCCCATAATTACACTTTTTCCCTTGATTTACCATAAATCACCTTTATGTCCTCAACTTTTCAAAATTACACTTAAAGACCCCACATTTTTTTCTACCTTTACTTTTAGTCTTAAACTTTCCATAATTTCACTTAAGTCCTTGTATTTTCTTTCTTTTCAATTTAATCCCTTTCTTTACATAAATGGCCACCAATTTTCCAGAAAATCTCACATATATTACATACAAACTGTACATACAAATCAGTACAGAAAATTAGGGATATTATATTTCTCTCCCCCTTAAAATAAATTTCATCTTCGAAATTTACTTAGTACCTTGGTCAATTATCTGGTTATATATCTTCTGCATATCTCTTTCTGCTTTATGACTAAGGATTGGGGTATCTATCTCTTATCCTCTATCTTATCACCTAGCAGAGTGCTTTCAATATCTGCTTTATGTCCTCACTTGCTCACTTGCTATGCATTCATTTGCTTATGCACAACTCATTGTACTAGACTTGTGAGTAGTGTCCATTTCTTTCATATCAAACTCTCTTGAATATTACTGTATTCAGGAGTTTTTATCCATTACTCATCATTCTTTCTAGCACTTATCTCTTATTACTTCTCTTAGCATTTCGCAGACTGCCTTAGCATCTGCAAAGCTTCATTTTTTTTCGTATAATCATATTTCTCTTATCATCTCCCATAATTCAACATTATACAGAGAGAGGGCTTATGCAGTTATTCTTTTCTTTACTTTACTGCTAAGTAGGATCACATACTCTAACATGCATAATGCCTGGCCAACGGGCTGCAGGACTGCATACCTGCTCATGAATGCAAAGCTCTAACATGGGAGCTCAAGCATTCCTTTTCTTGATATGCACAGCTCTAATGTAATATCCTTAATTTTCTGTACTGATTTCTATGTACAGATTAGACGGAATATATGAGTTTTTTTTCAGGAAAAAGATATGGTCCTTTATGTAAAGAAAATGATTAAATTGAAAAAGAAAGGAAATGAAAGGACTTAAGTGTAATTATGGAAAGTTTAAGGTTAGGAAAGAGAGGTAGACAAAAATGTGGGGTCTTAAAGTATAATTTTAGCCAAATAAAGGGACTTAAGTGCAAAGAAGGAAAAGTTCCCTGGGGCTAAAGTGTAATTAAAGGAAAATAGGCCAGAAGTGGTTTGGACTGCCGATGGCATTTCAGTCCCAGATTTCACCAGAAGATAGGGCAGGTGACGCTGGGTAATCTAGCCTAATACCGGAATTTTTAAAGACTCCAGATAGCAAAAAATGGACTGATCGTCCAAACGTTATAAAAATTCATACCAGATACCCTAGATTTCAGATATAAGTAAGAAATTATAGGATGATACGTCCTTATGGGACGGATGTCAGAAAACTGACAGAATACCCATAGGAGATCTGTAGGAAAAGTTATTCACAAATTAGAAAATCTAGACGGGAGTGTGAGGCCTCCAGGGATCTGATAGGGAGATTTATCGGTATTTAAACTAAGACTGAATGAGGTTAGGTAACAACTGTCAGATGCCCGTTGTGACCCAAATGGCTACCCAGAAACAGTAGGGCAGTGTATCTGACAGAAAGAGCCGGTGTCCAGAAATATGTATAATCGGTGAATAATAATTAAAATATTCAAGGAACTGTGTCAGAGGAAGATTCCTCGTAATGCGTGCCATGAAGGTGTTGGACCCAGAAAGGCCCAAAAATAGAGCCATCAAAGGCCCAATAAGATACGTAGACTGATAGGTGGGCCAGTGTCCAGCAGAACCCCGGAAAAGTGCGAAATTACGAAAATGCCCCTGTGTTGTACTAAAGGATAGCAGATGAATGGAGGGCATTCTGGTCATTTTAGATAGGCCCAAAGGCTAAGACATATCTAAATAAGGTTGACTAGAGCTAGTATATGCTTTGACCAGGTACAGAAAGGTGTGAAATGATGATTTTGCCCTTAGGGTTAAAATAGGACAAGAAAGGGCACCAAGGGCATTTTGGTCATTTCGCAGGGGATCTATAATTGAGTTTAGACCCAGTATTAAAATGTTAATGATATAAGGGACCCATATACTAAGTTCAAGGCCAGAAGACATAATATGGATTGTCAAAAAAATGAGATTCAGCAAACGGTCCAGTTTTCGAGGCGACAGACCGGGCCGGTACCGGATTGGACCGAAAAGCTTCCAGAAGGTTTCTCTCCTCTCCAAATTGCACCATGTGATAAATGTGTGAGGTGAGGTATCCCATGAGGTGGCCTTGAGGTGATGTCATGCATGATGCAGTAAAAGGAATAAAAGAAAATAGGAAATTTCGGAAAAACCAGGACCACAAGTTCATATGGCTTCAAAATTACAAAAATGCAATTGAAGGAAACTATAAATACCCCCTCTTGCTCTTCATATGCCACGGTCAAGGAGCACTTTAGAGAGGGAAAGAAGTTCTTAAGAGAGAAAGTGAGAAAAGAAAGAAGAAAGGAAGTTCTGGTGAAGTTGGAAGCAGTGTAGAAGTTCTGAAGTTCTGCTTTTGAGGTAGTAACTAATCCTAGCTTTTATGTAATGTCTTTGTGAATTGTTGTGCTATTGTTTGGTTGGATTGTTGTCTTATATGTTATGCTTGAAGCTCTATTACAATGCTATGATCATATGTTATTGAATATTGAAGCATGCAGCATACTTATCTGTACACAATCACAAGCAAGCACCGTTACACTGCATTACATAAATTGTTATGATTGTTTCTACTGAGATTCTTTTGAATCTCATTCCCATATATAACATTACAAGGGAGGTTCTATCAAAATATAATCTGGAAATTTTAAGAGATGCCGTTAGGCTGCCGAAATTTTGGCAACAAAGCAGGAACAAAGAAAGGAACTGATACGTACTGTGTACGTAGGTGCTGTCTAAGGAGGCTGAAAGTGAGTGGACCTAGCAGGTTCATCCAGTCTTTCCTGAGTACTTACGTAGAATGGTAGCTCCTACAGGAATTACTGAATCGGTACAAGATCGGTTACTTTCTACAGGAGGAACATAGCAGTTATGCTGCCGGATTTTAGACAACGAGAAATGTAATAAGAATATGAGGATGTTAATCATGCACTAATGTAGAACAGTTGATTATTTAATAATGATTGTTATCTGGCATGTTTGACTGATATGTGATGTATGTATGCATTAATATGTAAGATTGGTTGCTAAAAAATGACTCTGTGAACAGTAATCCGTGGAGACCAATTGATGTTAGATAAATCATTAAAAATAGTAAATGGTTGAATAAATGTATGATATGTTTATGGTAAATAGTATATATACTAAGCAATTTGATATATAGAATGCTTCATTTGGATGTATACACGAAAAGATAAAAATTGTTAAAATTGGGACAAGAATGCTGGATTCAGGAGAAAATCACTGGATGAACAGTAAAGTTGAAACGTTGACCCACGATGAATTTGTCAAGGAATGGTCAACCAATGATTTTTTTCCTGAAATATACTTAAGTTATAGTCATGTAGAAACTTTAACCACTTCATTTCTATTTTTCTAGAATTAGTTATGATTTTTCAAAGTCAGGTCACTCATCTGGAATTTGCCACAGTGAACAGTACCCGATAAGAATAAAATTCCAGATTATGAGTTTAGACTTCAATGACCCTGAAAGTGGTTCTAAGTGCTACTGAATGGTCCTTAAGATGTATAAAAATAAGGATGTGACATCTAACAGTCGGAGCTTTAGCATATTTTACAAACATAACATAATGCCTGGCATTTCATGCAAGGTGTGAAAGCTCTCACTTACTGTTCCATCCATAACATAACATTTAAACATCTTATCCCTTTCAAAAAGGGAGCCTCTACATCTATTTATAAAGTTACTTCTCAACACATGTATCTTATTAGATACTTCTCATGCTATATCGTGGCATATCTAGCCAAATCTGGCTATATCATGACGTATCTTACTCTTTCATAATTTGTCTTGCCTCATCATGATATATTCGGAGATGCCAGAAACATTCTCTTCAACTTATAACTTTATCAACCTCTCAGGAGAATATTGCTCTTTTGCTTCTCATTTTCCTGAACAAAGTCATGATTTAAATCTTTCATTTCAAATTTATCCTATTTGGACTTGATAGAAGGGTTCTAATCCTTTACTGTTCATAACCCTTTCTAACATTTCATAACTTAGCTTTGTGCACATATGCCAAACTTCTGTGGCATTTACATTCTTTTCTCATTTTTTCTCATTACTTCCCAGGGTCACCCATTATTGGGCTACTCTTGCCTGAGCACACTTAACTAAAAAGTGCTAATAAAAATCTGAAGCACTAATACTTATAGGCTCCAACCCTGGTACTTTACTATCTTAGATCCTTTTCTATAGATCTTTTGGACTTGTTAACCTACTTGTCCTCATCTGGAGGATTTATCTAGTTTTCATTCTCATTCTCTTTGTTCTTATCTTAGGAATCACTATTAATCTCACTTCATTTTTCATGTAAGAAGATTCTGAGTTCTGTCTATAATAATAAGGCTATCTGGAACTAACATTATGGGTACTCTCTCTGCTATGAGTTAACAACTTGTGAAGCTTCTTTACCTTGACCTTGTCCTTGGTAATTGTCATTCCAAAGAATAATATACTCATGGCTCATTCATTTTCTTTCTCTAGGCTAGGTCTACTGCGACCCTCGGGATCTACTGTGATCAATCGTCAGCCTCTTCCGATCTAACTGTGATCCTCCAGAATCTACTATGATTCTGTTGTACTGTATTCTTATCTCTAGAAGACTTAAACCAACGGAATAAGTTACACGGTTAGTTACTTCCACTTAGTTGCTACTCAATAGATAATTCCCCAAAAATGATCATAGAAGCCAATATTATATATTAAGACTTTACTCATTTTCTCTATCATTCAGGAATTTCTGATGTCATTTTCATCCTTCATAACTTTACTATATCTAGTACTGCAGAGAGCTACAAATGCTCTATCATGCACATATGTATCATAATCTATTTATCTCGTCTGATGGATATGGCTTTATTAAGAGCTTCATTGTCCATGCTTTTAGCTCAATTTCCTGAGTAGTTTGATTCTACCGCAAGAGTAATCTAGCTCCATTGCGAGAACGTTTACCTCTACTACATAAACTCTGCTCCTTTTCAGAGCTGCATCATCTTTCATAATAGTGTCTCATTTCATTTCATGTTCAAGGAACATCATTCACATATCCCATCCCCATTGAAGGGATATATCCTGAGTACTGTAATCCTATGCCTATAGGATTGTGATCATCATTCATCTCTAATTTCATTCTCTGTCTAACTGACTATCCTTATTTGTCTCAGATTCTCATTCTAAACTTGAGGGATTAACTGGCTATTTATCCCGTTTATCACTTTTCTTTGCTTGAGTATCATTACCAAGTTAAATTATCTAATTGTATGTCGTATGGTATGGGAGCAACATAACTTTCTCATAACTTCCTCATCTCATATGTACTCTACCCTCATGTACTGCAGAAGGGGAGTATTCATTTGTCATAGCATACTCTAACATGCATAATATGCAAAGAGATGCAATTATTTAAGCATTCTCTATCCTGCGTGCTATCATATGACAACTGCAAGGAGATGCACTAATCATATGGCAACAAAAGCCATATCTTCAACTAATCATTATAACTTATGGCAATAAAAGCCATATTATCATCACATAATTTGCTCAACCATCCATTATACGCATATTGCAATTCAACCCTTAACTAGGTAAGCTGTTTAAGCATTCTATCCCTTTATCATCTTATCTGCCAGATCCCAATCATTCATTCATGAGATTGAGATAAATACTCAGCTACTTAGGCTGCCACATTACCCCTTGCTAGGGTACAGACTCAACCCTCACTATTCTTTCTTACATGAAGATAGGGAAGTCACTCTATCTTTAAAATTGTGGCTACCTTTCTCTCTCTAGACACCATACATTTCTGTTTCCATTCTTGTATACATTTACCGCTCTACTGAACTTTAGGAAATACCTGAGAAAAAATCTTTGTAGCACAGAATTCAATTCTGTGAATTAACTTCTCAATCATTCAACTCTCACTGTTCATATAGATGAACTCGGCTAAGTATTCATTAAAGAGTTTTTCTTCCTTAACTTTAACCCTTAGCCTCATGCTCATCTCTATCTAACTGAGAGGAATGCTTCTCATAAACTGCTGAAGAAAAACTTCTCAGGGGAGCGGATCAATCTTGATCTCTATAGAATATTTCTACATCTCTTTACTATTTCTTAACTCTTTCTGTCTATATATCAGTCCTAGTCTGTTCTGGACTGGACTGCAGTTCCTTTCTAGTCTTTTTCTTGATCCTGACTAACTTAAGTCACATGGATCTCATTCATCATATATTATTATTACTTATGTTCTGTATGGTGCTTTACCCTGGGTCTGCTATGCTACTGTCTCTTCATGATGGGGTCCCTTTATTTTGGGAACATTAGCTCTCTATCTATTAACCATCATGTTTCGAAACTTAAGCCATGCATTAGGCTCATTCTTAGGCAAGTCTCATTTACTCTGGATTATTTTGTTCCGGAAAGACTAACTGGACAAATTCTTTCATAATGTAGATCTACTCCTGTTAGTAATATAGAGGATCTACTTTTAAGCATCTTTTTAAACTGATCTATTCTCTGTATCTCATACTGCTTGCTTGCCTGCACCTTATGTTAAACCTCTAACTGATAAACTTTAGTGAGGTTGGCATCTTCATTCGTCATTAGATCTCTGTGCATCCTAGTCGCGACCTGAGTATTGACTAGTCGCGACGCATATTCTCTGTAAACTTTAGTCGCGACCATCCCATTCTACTCGTCATGACTTGACGGCTCAGTGATCTTCAGTTGTGACCATAGGTCTTCTCTCGTTGCAGCCTGATAGCTCTGTGACTTTCCGTCACGGCCAATGGTCTTTACTCATCACGACCAAAATACCTCTGTGATTATTTGTCGCGACCTGTGTCTTAACTAGTCGCGACTTAACATCTCTGGGACTTCTAGTTGCGACCTAAACTATTTCACATCGCAACCTGTACATAACTTTCTCTAAACATTCTGTTCTAGTATTCTTGCCCAGTCTTTACTCTAACAATGGCCAATTCTTATTCTTAACTTTGATGAGCCTAAGTGATTTGAAACTCATCCATATCTATCTATTATAATTGAATTAAATAGGGAACATATTCACATAAATGTTCAACCAACTATCATTTCATTATATCACATGAAAACTCATATTTCATATCACCATAGCATTTGTACATACATTACATACATGCCAATTACATATTTGGGGTAAGTCATAACTAGCATACCGCTACGTAATTACTTTACACTATTTACATATTTATATTACCCCTCATCCCTTTTTACATTCTTTTCTAGGAAATCGCAAACTGCAAGTACTTCTGCATACGGAAATGTCACCCTTGTATATCAGCTGGTGTATCATTTTCCAGAAACTTACTTAGCTCTACATGCCATGTAGGAGTATATGGCAATATCTGACTTATGACTATCTCATACCATGTAGGAGTATATGGTCGATGCCCTCTATCGTATAACTGTTTATAACTCCTGCTACAGAATTAAGGAATTGCAGATAAACTGACTGCTCTTGATCTCTACTTCTATCCATCCCTTGACCTAAATTGAGCAATTCACTCTCCACAGCTTTCTTGAGACTGACATAGTCAACATTATCTGTCTTTCTCAAAGAAGGCTGGGGTCGACTAGGACCAAGAACATCCCACTGATCTTTATCTATAACGTCATATATTCCTAGACTACAAGAATAGGAAGAGACTGTCATAGGTTATAACTGGATCTCTGGATCAAGGTACTACTGTAAGTTACCGACATCAAATCTATCCTCAAACTCTGGTGGAGGAGGAATAATATCTGGTCTACCTATAATCCAGTACCAGTACTCAGCTTCCTCAGCCGTAATCTGTCCTCTTATTGGAGGAATAGAGCTGACATCCAGGTTAGAGGGCGCTCCAACAAACTCATACTGTGTAGAGTCACTAAACTCAGCATCATATAGGGTATATACCACATCTTCTTCAATCCTTTGTCCTCCCATAACAATTGAACTAGCATCTACTGGATCTAGATGTGCGACAGATACAGGGGGAATTAGAACAGGTTCTTCTGGAAAAAAGTTCGACCCTACTGAGGAGCTATCGGATCTATCTAGGTCAGAGTTACTAGAATCAGAGATGTGAGCTACACCTAGATCCTCATCCATCATATGCTCCTCCTCTAACTCATCTGTACTAAAAACCTCTGGTCTGGGATCCCCTTGGTTAACTGTGATTTCTGATGTGGTTCTACCTCTAGCCATCCTGCAAATATTAACTTAATGTCATTTATGACAGCTTTACTAATGGGTATCTATTTATAAATCATCTATTCAGAGCATTTTCTAATCCAGAATCCTTTGCTCTGATACCAAAATAAAATATCTTTCTTTAGACCCTTCAGAGTACCCTTACGGAAGCAATCTTTACTTTATTAATTCTCTCCTTCCGAAAATCCTGGTAGAAAATAACTGTACTGATTTAGTAATTCCCATGAGAACTACCATTCTACGTAAGTACCCAGGAAAGACTGGATGAACCGGCTAGGTCCACTCACTTTCAGCCTCCTTAGACAGCACCTACGTACATAGTACTTTCTATATTCTGCCAGTACAATAGTATTTTCTAGTAAATATCCTCAAACTTCAATCTTAAATCTCAACCTTAAACCTTAACCTTACCTATACTCAATTGTAAGTATCTTAGATCATTAGAATACCTATTAACCTTAAAAACATGAATTTTCAAACGTTAGGCTTACGGGTACTGTTCATCGTTACTTTTCACTTGGTGATTCTCGATTATAGCCTGAACTTTGGAAATTCATAATTAAATCTAGAAAAATCATATTGGGGTGGTTCCAATTTCTAATGAAAGCTCTTTCATTTGAATTTGCTATAAAAATATGAAAATAAGGTTTCATTGTCTAGATCAAATCAGTTTAATCATTGAAATTATTGTTCATTTGGTAAAACTGGAAGTTCCAATTTCTTTACCCTATTTTCAAAAATTCATTTCTCCTTGTATACTTATCCAATTGAGTGAACTACCCATGGATTTAAAGATCATAATGTGTACTTTAAGCTCACCAAATATCGCGGAGAAACTCATTCATTTACTATATGAAAATCGCGTAAGAATCTCACTGTATCGCATGACTTGTTTTATCTTGATCAAGAGTTTAAGTCCAACTTTGAAAAATCATATCAATTTGAAAACTTAACCAAATTAGGCGTTCTTGGTGTCCAATTAAAGCTCTGGATCTTAGCTATGTTCATACAGAGTTTTAAGTAATAATTTTATCTAACTTCAGAAATTTATATCAATTTTTCAAGATCTCAAATCAAAATTCTGTGTTGCGTCAAACAACCCGGAATAATTTTCTCTATCCATTGGAAAAATTTGGGTCCGATCAGAACACGGTCATTTTTGGCCTATTTTCGGTCCAAATTTTCCATAATTACACTTTTGCCCTTGATTTACAATAAATCACCTTTATGTCCTCAACTTTTCAAAATTACACTTAAAGACCCCACATTTTTTTCTACCTTTACTTTTAGTCTTAAACTTTCCATAATTTCACTTAAGTCCTTGTATTTTCTTTCTTTTCAATTTAATCCCTTTCTTTACATAAATGGCCACCAATTTTCCAGAAAATCTCACATATATTACGTACAAACTGTACATACAAATCAGTACAGAAAATTAGGGATATTACAATTCACGTATCTGGCATTGTTCACACATCATCATACTCTATCTGAACAGAATGAGCAAGTTGCTGACAACAAATAGGAAGCATGTGTTGTAAACAGAATTGACATGTACTAAGAGAAGCAAGTAGACTAAAGAAGAGATTAGTTCATGCATCTGATCACCCATTTCATCTGCAGCTAAATATGGATCACATAACACACTTGAGAGGGGGGACTGGATACATGCACAAAACACACATCATTCATTCCACCAGTTCCACTTAACACACACCTTCATCTCTCTCTCCCCACCTCCATTTTCTCTCACACCACCTGCACTTCTGCTCTGTTTTGAGCAGGAGAAATAGAGACCATTCCATCTTCTCCTTCTTCTTCCATCATGAGTGCTGCTATGCTTTCTGTTGCTGCTGGAGTTCAAAAGACAATGTAAGGTTAAGCTGCTGTGCTCTCTTAGAGATGACACCAAACCAGAATCCTTGAGCTAAAACAGGGAATGTCATTGTGTTTTTTATTCAAATTTGATTATATCGAGTTGATGTAATTAATTATATGATTACTAATGCAATTAGAGAAGTAGATGACAAAGAAGTAGGGAACCGAGTTGGATTTCTTATTTTTGCATAAATGATCCTTTGATTAATTCTCATCTTTGATCGAGTTGAACATAGCTGTGATTCCATTTAATTCATATTCTACTATCTCTGAGTTGAATGATTCATATTCTCTATTCAATGTCTGTGAGCTATAGCTTTGATTGAGATTTTTGTTAGTTAACTTATTCTAATTCAACTGATTAACTTCTCATATTCTGTGGATAATAAAGGTAAGGAAATCTCTAAGGGAACACATTTGTCATTCATTCATTCACCATCTTAATCACTTTAAATTAGAAACAATAGCATAGGATTTTACATTCAGTTTTAGTTCAAACATCTCATCACACCAATCATCTACTTAATTTGTTAATTTGTGGCTCAATAGATTAATTAGGTACCTTAGCATCCATCTAGGCTCCTTGTGAATTGACCTAAGTTAGCCTTCGCTTTACTATTGGTTAGCTTAGTTTTGTTTGATAATTAGAAATAACAGTTATCACATCAACCACTGGTGAGTATGTTTCTACAAAATCAATACTAGGTCTTTGTGTAAATCCTTGAGCAACAAGTCGTGCTTTATGTCTTACTACTTCACCATTTTCATTTTGTTTTCCCATAAAAATCTATTTAGACCCAACTGGTTTTACATCTTCAGGTGTAAGAACCATAGGGCCAAAAACTTTTCATTTTTCTAATGATTTTAATTCTGCCTCAATTGCATCTTTCCATTTTGACCAATCATCTCTTTGTTTGCATTCGTTAATAGACCTTGGTTCATGATCCTCATAATCATTTATTACATCAAACACTATATTATATGCAAAAATATTGTCAACATTGACTTCATCTGATCCCATCATATTCTATTGGCAACATAATTTATTGAGATCTCATTATTTTCACATATTTCAGTACCTGAGTTTCTCTCGGAATTGAGATATTAGTGTTGTCAAATGACTTTTATGGAGTCACTAAATTTTCTTGAATATTCTCGACCTGGCCATCTATATTTGTAGCTCTATTTCTTTTCTGAGGATTTTTATTTTTGGAACTGATGGTCCTGCCACTCTTCAAGCATTCTTTTGATTCATTTATATCAGTAGATCATCCAATATGGATATCAATTCTGATAGGAGTATTCACAGCTAGAACATGTGACTTGGTCACTTTCTTAGGGTCAGTGAATGCGTCTGGCAATTGATTAGCTAGACTCTGTAAATGAATTATCTTTTGAACTTCTAACTCACATTATTTTGTATGAGGATCAAGAGAAGACAATGATAATTCATTCCAACTAACTTTATTTTCCAACTGCTTATTTTCTCCCCACAATGTTGGAAAATTTGATTTGTCAAAATGACAATCAGCAAATCTAGCTGTAAATAAATCTCCTGTAATTGGCTCTAAGTATTTTATTATTGGAGATTCATATCCAACATATATTCCCATCCTTCTTTGAGGACCCATTTTAGTGCATTGTGGTGGAGCAATTGGAATATATACCGTATATCCAAAAGTCCTTAGATGAGAAATATTTAGTTACAAACCAAAAACCATTTGTAAAAGGGAGGCCTTGAGATAACTAGTTGGCCTGATACGAATTAACATTGCTGCATGCAAAATTGCATATCCCCAAGTAGATATTGGGATACTCAATTTCATAAGCAATGGTCTTGCAATCAACTGGAAACGTTTAATTAATGATTCTATAAGTCCATTTTGTGTATGAACATGTGCTACAATATGTTCAACATCGATCCCCAGAGATATACAATACTCATTCAAAGCTTGTGAAGTAAATTCATCGGCATTATCTAGATATATTTTCTTAATGGGATAATCTGGAAAATATGCTCTCAATCTAATTAGTTGAGCAAGTAATCTCACAAATGCCAGGTTATGAGAAGATAATAAGCAAACATACGACCATCTTGTCGATGAATCAATTAGAACCATAAAATATCTAAATGGTCCACATGGTGGGTGTATCGGCCCACAAATATCTCCCTGTATACGTTATAGAAATGTGAGAGACTCACTTTCTATTTTTATCAATTATGGTCTAATAATTAGTTTCCCTTCAGAATATGGGATTGTGGAATTAATTATCTTTTCAACGAATGTCCACATAAATTCTCAAATCATTATTATCCCATGATGGCCTAACCGATCATGCCAAATATTAAATTTATTCTCACTTGCAAACTTCTGGTTTGCAATGGCATGTGTTTCAATTGTACTAATAAATGTGTAGTACATACCAGAGAAAAGAGCAGGGAATTTTTCCAGTGTGTATTTTTTACCAGAAATCATATATGTGATACAAGATATTTCTGGTTTTCTTTATTCGTTGTTTCAATATGGTATTCATTTATGCGGATATCCTTGAAACTCAACAAATTCCTGTTAGATTTGGAAGAATAAAATGCACTATCAATGATAATTGTGTTCCTCTAGGTAACAATATATTAGCTTTTCCAAACCCCTCAATCATCTTTATACTTCCAGATATGGTTTGGACATTGGCTTCTCGCATTACCAAAGAAGAAAAATATTTTGCATTTCTGAATATTGTATGAGTTGTTGCACTATCAACGAGACACAAATCTTCTTTATTAATGTCAATGAGTGCAATTCTTCATTAACAGGAACATAGCAAATAAAAAAGAAACACAAAAAGAGTTAATAAAAAGAAATACTCATAATTTTATTTATTGAGAGAAATAACTTCATAGTAAGTAGAATTTTTTTTATTGAGAGAAGTATAAACTTCATTATAGCAAAATGAAAACACACATAATCATAAAAGTTTAACTTGTTTTTTGGACACTCCCATCACTAATTAGGTGATCAATTCTTCTATTAGGATCGGCAAAGAAATCAGCAACATCCAAATGAGTCACATTCATGTTGCCATAATCAGAATCACTTTCTTCCCCTGCAAAATTTGTTTCTATCTTTGGCAATTTGCCTTTATTTTTATTTTTCCTTTTGAGCAATTCTTGGTATAGTTCAACCAAATGTCTTGGTGTACGACAAGCACGAGCCCAATGAACTTTATCACCATAACGATGACATAAATTTTCAATATAATTATCATTCCCACTAGTTTCCTTTTTGTGGTTATCATCATTATTTGCCCACCTCGAGTTGGAACCACAACCACGACCACGTCGACCATGGCCTCTTCCATGGCCACGACCACGTCCACATCCACGTCCCTGACCACGGGATGATTCATTTGTTACTACATTCACTTCTGGGAATATAATAATGCCATTTGGACAGGATTCATGATTTCTCATTAAAAGCTCATTATTTTGTCTAGCCACCGAAAGGCAAGAATTAGTTCAGAACACTTTTTGAAACCTTTTTCATGATATTGTTGCTGCAAGAGCTTATTGGATGCATGAAATATGGAGAATGTTTTTTCTAACATGTCATCATCAATAATTTTTTCTCCACATAGTTTCAATTGAGAATTAATTATAAATAAGGCAGAATTATATTCACTGACTAATTTAAAATCTTGCAAATGTAAATGCATCCAGTCATAACGAGCTTTGGGAAGAATCACAATTTTCTGGTGGTCATAACTTTCTTTTAGGTTGTTCCAAAGAACAAGTGGGTCTTTGACAGTTAAATACTCAGTTTTTAGTCCTTCATCCAGGTGGTGGCAGAGAAAGATCATGGCCTTGGCTTTGTCATTGTTAGATTCCTGATTGCCTTCCTTGATAGTGTCTCCTAAAACCATGGCATCTAGATGGATTTTTGCATCTAGTATCCAGGATAGATAATTCTTTCTAGTAATGTCAAGAACCACAAACTCAAGTTTTGTAAGATTCTACATGATGATACTATCATAAAAGTATAACAAAAGTTAAATGGAGATCGAGATTAAGAAGGTTGAGTAATTAGGAAATAATCAAACATGAAACTATAATTCAACATGAAAGTAATATAGAAACTCACCTTCCAATTATAGACCTTAAAATAATATCAATCTCTAGAATAGTCATACTGATAACGTATTGTAAAACTAGTAATAAGATTAGGAGGAGAGAAAAGATGAAGACAAGAAAATGAGAGAAGTATCTTGTATTCTTCCACTTGCTTTACAACACAAATGACATGCCCTATTTATAAGCATAGTCTTACATGTAGGTTACATCCAAACTTGAATGACAAATAGTGGGTAATAAAATTCATGAATGACCTAGTAGAAATTATAAGCTTAATGTAGTAGTGGAAGAGTAATGGAGTAGTGGAAGTTGAAGTTGAAGAGGAAGAGGATTAATGTAGTAGTGGAGGAGTAATAGAGTAGTGGAAGTTAAAGTTGAAGAGAAAGAGGAAGAGGAAGAGGGAGATGGACATCCATATTATAATATTCATAACAAATTTTATATTTTTCTCTCAAATTTTAATGAAAGAGTTTTCAAAAGAAATTTGAACTACTTTATTTCAATTTTTTATATTTAATTATGAATTTTCAAAGTTGGGTCTATAATATGGAATTACCAAATGAACAATACCTGAAGATTTAATTTTTGAAATTTCACTTTTTCAAGTTAAAGAGGTTTTAAATCTATTCAAACTACTTCCAATTGAGCATAACTGAGGGTAAAAATAAGGACACGACAATAAAAATTTGGATAAAGGTATAAGCATACCCATAAGCTTTTACCCAAAATCATATGTTTTATGTAGGTGTTAAAGTACCCATAAACTTTTAAAATAAGAGTAGAAATACCATCACTGTTAATCATTATTATGTTGATAGTTAGTTTGACTGAAAACGCTAACTTATTGGGACAACCTTTAGCTATCTAGATAGATAATCTACAACTAATAATATATATTGAAAACCAGTTGAAGGTGAAAAAGGTCCAATAAAATCTATTACCCATTCATGAAAGACCTCACAGAACATAATTGGTTATTGACGAATTTCATGATGTTTGCTAATCACCCAAATCTCTGGCACTTATCGCACACCTTATAAAACTCAAAAGAATCTCTAAACAAGGATGGCCAATAGAAACCCAACTCGAGAACTTTATATGCAGTTCTCTTACTCCTAAAATAGCACCTATAGACCTAGAAATGATGAGCTTCTAAAATATAAGTGGTGTTGTTATCAGGGACATATCTTCTTAAAACTTGATCGAAGCATGATTTCCACCGATAGGGGTCATCCTAAAGGTAGTATTTAGATTCACTTTTGAGTTTCTGTGCATTTAGTCATATGAGAAGAGATTTGGCCAGTTTCAAGAAAATTTACCAAATGAGCATACCAAGGCTCTAAAATAGACACAACACATAGAGATTGATCAGGGAAAGAATCATAAATAAGCTTTGAACTAAGTACTCCCATTATCTCTAATGGTAGTCTACTTAGATGATCTACATCATGGTTCACATTTCTAGCATGATCTTTCACTTCGATATCAAACTCTTGAAGCAGTAACATCCATCTCAAGAGCATTGATTTAGATTGAGGCTTATGGAATAAATACTTGACTGCTATATTATCTGTGTAAACAATCACTTTTTATAAGATATGCTCTAAACTTGTCCAAAGCCAATATAATTGCAAATAGTTTCTTTTCAGTTATAGTTTAGTTAATTTGTGCAGCATCAAGTGTCTTAGAGGCATAAGCAATCACCTTGGACAAGTTATCCTCCTTTTGACCTAACATGGCTCCCACAGTAAAATTGGAAGCATCGCATGAAAGTTCAAAAGAGATTTCCCAATTTGGTGAAGTAAGAATAGGTGGAGAAATTAACCTACTCTTCAAATTTGTAAAAGGCTCTTTGTATTCATCAGAAAAAACAAAATCTATATCCCTTTAGAGGATTATGGAAAGTGGTAAACCCTAAACACTACTAGAAAAAAATACTTATAACGACACTACCTCACGGCGATTAAAGGAAAAAATGCTGTAAAAAAAGGAGGTTGCATATTATAAATAAGTCATATTTGGAAAACTTTATGACAACAATTTTGTATAAAATCTCTATTAAATTATCATTTAATAGTGGTTTGACTAAGAACCGCTGTTAAAACTCAATTTTATAGCCGTTTAGTGTAAAATCGTCATGTAAAATTTCATAAATTTTCAAAATCCCTTGCGCGGAGTAGAGTTTCTATTTCACTTTTTCATAGCCTTGTGTGTTCTATTGCTTTACTGAATCATGACATACATACACGAATATCATTTCCTGGCATTTTCCTACTATTTTTTATGCCTATCTCCATCAATAAAGTCATTCTCTGTCATCTCTGTCATCGTTCTATGATGTCAGTGCCGTAAGTCACCATTTAACTTTGTTATTTGCTCATTTTGCTTACTGTTTTGGATATTTGTTGTTTATAAGCTGTAATACATCTTGTGTGCTATCATCATTGTATTGAAGACATGATCTTTGTATTTTTGGTTTGTTACATTTGTTCCTATTTGTTTTTGTCTGCGTGTTTTAAATTTTCTGAATCTTTGTATGTTTTTGCCAATTATTTTATTGTTTTATTTGTTTGTTAACTAGCTTATAAAATGTTGGTTCCTATTTATTTCCTATTTGATAGATTTGGTTCCCATTTATGATTGTTTACATTTAAGGAAATAATGGATTGTAGTTGGATGAAAGCTAAGAAAACTACTAAGGAATATGAAGATGGGGTAGAAATATTTCTTGAATTTGCTTAGAGGAATGGTTTAAAGAAAAGGGAGGGGTTGTTCTTTTTTCCTTGTGTCAACTATTTTAACTATAATAGATTATCTATTCCTGATATAGGAGAGTATCTTACATGTAATGGGATAAGTTTAAGATATACAAATTGGATTTGGCATGGTGAGATTAGGAGGACTCCTTTTCATGAGGAATTTGTAAACGATAACTTGGTAGATAGAATTCTGGATATGTTTCATGATATTGGAGCTGAATCATTTTCAAAGTACTCTCCTATACATATAAGTTGGTTAAATAATGCCGAGATGCCATTGTACTCGGGGAGTAAAGATTAGTACACAAGGTTGAAATTTGTGTTGCGATTGATGAATTTGAAATATAGAAATGGTTAGACCAATTCTAGTTTGACGAAATTGCTCAATTTGTTGAGTGATGCCCTACCTGTAGGTAATACACTAACAAGATCAATGTATGAGGCAAAAAAAATTGTGTCTAATAGGTTTGTCATATAATAAGATACATGAGTGCCCTAACGACTACATATTGTACATAAATGAGTATGAAGGGCTAAAAAAGTGCCCTAAATATGGCACTTCAAGATACAAAGTGAAGAAAGACGGTGATGATATTAATGAGATTACTAAAGGCTCTACTTCAAAGGTGTTGTGGTATCTTATAATAATACTACAATTTAAATGTTTGTTTTCTAACAGAACATATGCAAAGAATGTGAGATAGCATTCCGATAGGAAAATAAATAATGGACAACTTAGTCACTAAAAGAGCTATCATTAGATTATCGTGATCCCATCTTTCAAAATAAAGATTGAACCCAATAATGCAGTACAAGGAACAACCCTATCATTCTTCTCAAAGAGCCTTAAAATTGGATTCTTAACAATTGGTAAATAATTTCATTGAAAACTTGAGTAAAAACATGGGTTCTTGGTTTGATTCAAACATTGGTACAAAAGAAATAAAATTGTAGTAAGAGTAAATATCTTTGTATTTTTTATTAAGAGGAAAATGAGTTAGATTATGAAAGAAATATGATAAGAAAGACTCTTGATTATGAAAACATATATATATCCTTGCTCTTGATTTGAAATGAGAGTTATAACATCACTAAGTCTTAAATAAAACCTCAATCAATCGATTGAGTCCAGTGCATTAATGATTCTTGAACTCCTTTAATCAAAGCTAGTTTAAAAAATTCTTAATGCAATGTTGAAAACAACTTAGTGTATAATTAAATCAGATGATGATAATGCCCTTAAATGGTTATCAATCAACAACCATAGACTTCAAGCAATCGAGTTAAACATCAACAATCGTTGATAATTATCCAACTATCCAGAAATTAAAACTAAAATATTTATATTGAAATCAACAATCACACCATCCAATGCCAATTATAAATATCTAATATGAGAATAATCAATTGACATTCAATATACATTCATACAATGAAATCTCTAAATCTAGAAATCTCAAAACATGAAATAGGTGCAAATTCAGATAGAAAACTCCCCAGTATAGTCCATGAACTCAAGATATGATGTCCATCACCAAGAGAATAAAGATCTAGCCTCTCATAGCTCCTACTGTGCTACAATCACTGTCCATAACTGATGCCATGAGATATGTAGAAAAAGGTGATGGAAAGGTAATGAGAAAGATGGTAGAAGTGGATTAATCGGTGTAGATATGTGAAAATCTATGGAAAGATGAAGAAAAATGGCAGGTGTAAGTGAAAGTTGTAGAGAGAATGTTGAAGAGAACGAGTAGCTGCCTCTTAGGCAAATTTGGCAAAAATCTAGCCTCCTTCGTCTCACTGCTCTCCCTTTGCCTTAATTGCAGAGCAACCTAAATGAAAACGCCCAGCTTCACTAACTGACCATTTTAGTTGTGACTAGTTCCTATTTTTGGTCGTGACCTGAGAACACATAGAACCTCTCAGGATAAAAGTAGGTCACGACCAGTGGACTTTGAGGTCGTGACTAAACATCACAGAAGCTAACTTATAGATTCAAGTCCTCTTTGTCCAGTGATTCCTTTTCTGCTTCGCATTAGGTCCTTGGTTCTCCTCCAAAACACCTACAATTCAAAATCAAAGCTCACTGTAAAAGTCTAACTAATTAAAGAACAACATATATACAGCTTGGAAGAGTTAATTTACCATTTTACACTTTAATCAGCACACTGCCATGCACAATCATGTATTACCATAAAAGCACAATTACAATCATAAAATGAATAGTAAAATTGTCATAAAACCCTAAAAAATGTCAAAGAAACCATATACAATTTGTATCCTATCAGTCCCCAGCTGATTCTTCTCAATGGAAGGCAATAGACCAAGAATCTTCGACTTGAGCTATGCATAAACGAAACCAATTCGTATGGTAATCTCAATAGTACACATAGTACTTAGCCAGTTCTCCTTGTGATTTATAACTTGTCTCCCTTATTGTGTATAAAATGAAAGTACATCATGTTTTCTTTGATAATCTCAGGCTAAAACAGCAAGGAAATGATATAGATTTGTACTTGGAACCTTTGATTGATGATTTGAAGAAACTTTGGGAGGATGGTGTTGATGTCTTTGATGCATACAAACAAGAGACCTTTAAACTCTGCGCCATGATCTTCACCATGATAAACAACTTCTCAGCGTATGAAAATTTGTCAGGCTATAGTATTAAGGGGCATAAAGCATATCCCATATGTGAAGAAGGCACTAACACATGCAACTCAAGCATAGAAGGAATATAGTCTATCTTTCCTATAGAAGGTTTCTTAGCTGACACCATCCTTACCATAAGCTGAAGAAGGCATTTCATGGCTCACAGGAATATTAAATGGCTCATGTTCCTTTAACTAGAGAAGAAGTATATCAACGTTTGTAAGGTGTTCATGTTACCTTGGGTAAAAGTAGTAAGAAGAAGGAACTTGAAAGGAATATATGGAAAAAGAGATCAATCTTCTTTGAACTTCCATATTTGTAGAGTCTTGAAGTAAGATATAGTCTAGATGTCTTGCATATGGAGAAGAACGTGTGTGAGAGCCTTGTTGGCACGCTCCTTCATATCAGTGTAAAGAGTAAGGATGGGGTCAATGCAAGATGAGACTTAGCAAAAATGGTAATATGTAATATCCCTAATTTTCTGTACTGATTTGTATGTACAAATTGAATGAAATATATGTGAGATTTTTCAGGAAAAGATGTGGCCATTTATGTAAGGAAAGGGATTAAATTGAAAAAGAAAGAAAATGTAAGGACTTAAGTGCAATTATGAGAAGTTTAAGGCTAAAAGGGAAGAGTAGACAAAAATGTGGGGTCTTTAAGTGTAATTTTAGCCAAATTTAAGGGATTTAATTAAAAAGAAGAAAAGTTTCTAGGGGCGAAAGTGTAATTAAAGAAAGTTGGGCCAGAAGTGGTTTAGATTGCCCGAAAGCATTTCAGTCCCAGATTTCACCAGTAGATAGAGCAAATGATGCTGGGTAATCCAGCTTAATACAGGAATTTTCTCAGGACTCCAGATAGTTGAAATATATCTGACAATGAAAAAGTTATAAAAATTATTATCGGATCTCCTGGACCTCAGATATACGTGAAAAATTACAGGATGATGCGTTCAGTGAAGACGGAGGTCAGGAAACTGACAGAATATCCAAAGGAGATCTGTAGAAAAAGTTATTCACAAATTAGTGAATTCAGACGGGAGTTTGTGACCTCCGGGTATCCGATTGGGAGATTTATCGGTATTCAAATTGGGACTGAATGAGATCAGATGACATCAGTCAGATGCCTGTTATAACCCAAAGGGATGCCTAGACTGAATATATCAGTTTATCTGATAAAAGGAGTCGGTGTCTGGAAAGGTATAGAAACTGTGTACAATGGCAAAGATACCTGATGAATATCGCCAGAAGAGATTTCTTGGGATTCAGGCCATAAAGGTGGTGGACCCTATAAAGGCCCAAAAATGGCACCAACCAAGGCCCAATATGACACTTGGACTGATAGGTGGGCCAGTGTACAAGGGGACCCACAAAAGTGTGAAATTACGAAAATGCCCCTGTGTTGTCTTAAGGAGAAATAGATGAATGGAGGGCATTTTGGTCATTTTGGACAGGCCAAAATTCCAATACATACATAGAAAGTGTTAGTTAGAGTCAGTATATGCTCTGATATGGTCCAAAGAGGTGCAAAATGACGATTTTGCCCTTAGGGTTAATATAGAGCAAGAAAGGGCATCAAGGGTATTTTGGTCATTTTGCAAGGGATCTGTAATTAAGTTTAGACTCAGTATAAGAATGTCTATGATAAAAAGGATCTGGATACTGGATTTAAGGTCAGAAAATATATTATAGAATCTCAGAAAAATTAGATTCAAAAAATAGTCCGGTTTTTGGAAAATCGGACCGGGCCAGTACCGGATTGGACTAAAAATTTTCCAGAGGCTTCTTGAACCTTAGAATTGTGCCACATGCTGATTAGGTGTCCCATGAGGTGTCCCTTGGATGATGTCATACAAGGTGATGTCATAAATGAAAAAGAAAAGAAAATCCAAGATTAAATCTAAGCTACAAGATCAAATAGTACCCAAAATGATCTTGGCCTTTCATTTTCCCCAAAATTTGTTTATAAATACCCCCCATTTTAGATTCATTTTGGCATGCATGTGAACCATAGGGAAACTCTTGCAAAATTTTCACTCAAGCCAAAAGGAAGCAAGCACCTTGGAGGAATTATCAAGGTAATTAGTTCCCTTGATCTTAAACTATGTTATAGTAGATTTGCTCTTGGTTTTAAGTGGTTTTTGAGGCTTAAATCTTATGGAGGTGCTGCTGGAATTTCTGTATATGTGTGAAAAGAACATGAGTTTTAAGTTATGGATAGTTTAGACAAGCTTAAACAAGCTAGAATCAAGTGGTAATGGCTTAGGAATTCAAGTATGTTTGTGAATCCAAGATCATGTTCTGTTCTGTACAGTATGAAATCACTGTTCATATGTTGTAATTTCATCATTTTGATGCTTCCAATGAGTTTAAAATGGAAAATTGTGTGGGGTTATAGTAGGGAAACAAGTATTGGAAGAATTGGAATCAAAATGAGAATTTTTAGAAAATCATAGGCCACTTTTCGGTTCTGTACAGCAGCATGAGATGCAATTGGATTCTGGAATTTTTGAATGCATATTTGGATTCTACATGGAAAATTATATGGAAATGAACTATGAGAGTTTAGTTTATAAAGATGTAAGCATAAGTCACAAATTAGAGAAAGAAAGGGACTTAATGGAACCCTAGCCTTGAGATTGGATTGGAATTGAGTTGTAACTTGGTAATTGCTTTGTTATGCCTAGGTTTTGAAATTTGTGGGAAGGAAGGATCAATTCAAGAAGGAATTGGAAAAGATACATAAGAGGTAGCAAGAATACTTAACTATAAACTTATGTTGTTTGATTTATATGCTTGCTTGTTATGCATGAAGTTTGGTTGAGCATGGAATGTTATGTGATGATGATGATGATGATGTTGATGATGAGTTATGAATACTTGCAACTCCTTGCAACCTATGTCATGACAATATGCATGTTAGAGTTTGCTTATGTATGATCATGAATTAGCTCCCATTGCATGATAACATGTTAGGCATTTAATCAAGCATGCATAACCTTATAGTTTGTATGTCTTGCTATTGAGATTTCCATGAAATCTCATTCCTTCCATATAAATAACCATGCTCTAGGTGCTGGATCTTCTCAAGGCAAGAGAGTAAATGTAGATGGATGACTGTATATAATTTAAAGAGTGTACACTTTACTTACAAGTTGATGTTTTGGTGTGTAAAACGCATGCACTCACTGGATCCAATCCGAGGTAGTATACTTCCAACGATAGTTTAAGTGACCTATCCGATGATTTTTCATATGAAATTTGGCATGAACATAGCTAAGATCTAGAGCTTTAAATGGACACCAAGAACGCCTCATTTGGTTAAGAACTAGAATTGTTATGAGTTTTCAAAGTCAGGATTTAAAATCTGGAATAAGATAATACGACTACTCAGAGGTAGTGAGGTTCATGTGCTAATTTCATATAGTAAATGAATGAGTTTTTCCACAAAATTTTATGAGCTTAAAGTAAACATATGTATCTTTAAATCCATGTATAACACGACTCATTTGGATAAGTAACCAAAGAGAAATGAATTTTTGAAAATGAGGTAAGAAAGCTGGAACTTCCAGATTTACCAAATGAACAATGTTTTTCAACGAATAAACTGATTTCATTTGGACAAGAAAATCTCATTTTCATATTTTCCCTCAAATTTTAACAAAATATATTTCATTAGAAATTGGAACCACCTCATTTTGATTTTTCTAGATTTAATTATGAATTTATAAAGTTTATGGTGTAATCTGAAATTACCAAGTGAATAGTAAAAGTGAACAGTACCCGATAGCCTAACTCTTGGAAATTCATGTTTCTAAGGTAAAATGGTGTTCCAATGATCTAAGATACTTCCAATTGAGTATATGTAAGCATGATATTAAGGATGTTCCATAATAAGAGTACCTCTACATCCATAATAAAGAGAGGGTAGTAAGATAGTTCATTTGTACCCAGCGACACACACGTTATCCAAATATGAGAAAAATAAGCCTATGTGGTGTTTGCATGGTATTAAGGTGCCATAAGGTATTCATAAAATTTTAGGAAGCTTGTATTAATACAGGATTTGAAGATAACAGGCATGAAGTCCCACGATTGCCATATGTTAACGCAACAATTAGTACCAGTGGCTATTCGAAGCATTATGAAAGCTAATGTGAGGAGCACTATTACTAGACTTTGTATGTTCTTCAATGATGTTTACAATAAAGTGATTGATCCTACTGAGTTGGATAAATTAGAGAGTGAAGGTTATGTTATCCTCTCCCAATTGGAGATACACTTCCCTCCATCAATTTTTAACATCATTGTCCATTTGATTAAGCTTTGTGGCCCTGTGTGTTTGAGGTGGATGTACCCATTTGAGAGATACATGAAAATCCTTAAAGGGTATTCTAAAAATCCTTATGGACCTGATGCATCAATTGTTGAAAGGTACATAGCTGAGAAGGCAGTTGAGTTTTGTAACTCATATCTTGCTAAGGTAAAGGAAGTTGGACTTCCTCAATCTCGGCATGACAAGGGGAGAAAAAGTAGGGGAACTCGTAGTGCCAAAGTGAAAGGCATGTCTAGCAAATTTGTGATTCAAGCACATCTTTATATTTTGAACAATAAAGATGAAGTTCTGCCATACTTGGATGCTCACAAGAATATGCTCAAGAATATGAACCCAAGAAAGATCGATATGCAACTAGCTAATGAGCACAATAGGTATTTTGTAGAATGGCTCAAGCAAGAATTGTTAAAGGATAACAATCCTTCTGAGACAATACAAAGGATAGCTGTAGGGCCTCATTTTGAGGCTGTGTGTTAGGAAGGATATGACATAAATAGCTACTCTTTTTACACAAAAGCCCAATATGACAAAAGTACAATGCAAAATAGTGGGTTATGGTTATGGCTGAAGCGATGCATTTTGCTAGTTCAAAAGATAAAATGCCTACATTAGCATCCAAGTCATATTATGGAGTGATTGAAGAGATATGGGAGGTTAGTTACTCCAGGTTTAAAGTACCAGTCTTGAAATATAAGTGGGTTAATAGTAATACTGTCCAAGTAGATAAGAAATTTGGATTTATTTTAGTCGATCTTCTGAGAGTTGTATAACTAGATAAGCCATTCATCTTAGCAAGTCAAGAAATTCAAGTGTTTTATGTCACCGATCCAACAAATAAAGATCTTTCCATTGTGCTCTAAGGTAAAAGGCAAGTGATAAGTTATGACAGTGACTTAAGGTTCAACCTAGATGAAACCCTGCCTTTCACAACTGCTTAACCTATAACAACAATAGATTTTAATTTAGAAGGTAATGACTATGCTGTTAGGGATGATCATTGTGAAGGAATTTGGGTGGATACAAACTAGTAGAAAATTAGTTTATTCTGTTATAATAAATGTCCCTTTGCTTACTTAATTCATTGCATGATTAATATTCTTGGTTCTTACATTTACTTATTGTTTTGTAAACATGATGGTACATTTTCAATTAATATTTTGATGTCTAGAATTGTCTTTTAACTTGTTTAGGATTCATCTTCAACCATTTCCTTCTTTTATATTTGATTTACAGATATATAGGTTCATTGAAAGTTTACCAATTCGAATGATTGTATGACTATTTGGATTTTGGGATTGCTGACTTCATACTTTGATGTATGGAATTAATTGGTCTGTCTTGACTATATTAAATGCAGGGTCGCATAAAATGATAAATAAAAGAAATTATTCAAAAAAAACTTTCCATGGCAGTTTTAAGGAAAACTGTTGTGTAAAGCTTAAAAATGAGGCTGTGGGAAAATTATACATTAACGATAGTTAATAATATAACTGCCATTAATGTATTACACTATAACGACAATTTTAATATCAAAATTGCCGTTGTAAGTCTACCATTTAATGGCAGTTTTCAAACCGCCGTTAAATGTTAGACTTATAATGACGGTACAATTCATACCGCTCTTAAAAAAGCCATGAAATATCACTTTTAGCTGCTGTTAAAAGCGTTTTTTAATAGTGTTGGTTATTGAGGCATTTCATGATGCTTACTAATCCCTCAAAACTTTGGCACTTATCGCACGCCTTATAAAACTCAAAAGAATCTCTAAACAAGGTTGACCAATAGAAACCCGACTCGAGAACTTTATATGCAATTTTCTTACTCCCAAAATGGCCCCCACAGACCTAGGAATGACAAACTTCTAAAACATGGGTGGTGTCGTTATCAGGGACATATCTTCTTAAAACTTGATCAGAGCATGATGTCCACCGATAGGGGTCATCCTAAAGGTAGTATTTAGATTCACTTTTGAGTTTCTGTGCATTTAGTCAAATAAGAAGGGATTAGGCCAGTTTCAAGAAAATTTACCAAATAAGCATACCAAGGCTCTACAATAGACACTGCATATGAAGATTGATCAGTGAAAGAATCACAAATAAGCTTTAAACTAAGTACTTCCCTTGTCTCTAATAGCAATCTACTTAGATGATCTGCATTATGGTTAATGTTTCCAGTATGATCCTTCACTTGGATATCGAACTATTAAAGCAGTAACATCCATCTCAAGAGCCTTGGTTTATATTAAGGCTTATGGAATAAATATTTGATTGCTATATGATCTGTATAAACAATCACTTTGGAATTTATAAGATATGCTCTAAACTTGTCCAAAGCCACTACAATTGTAAACAATTCTTTTTCAGTTGTATTTTAGTTAACTTGTGTAGTATCAAGTGTCTTAGTGGCATAAGCAATCACCTCAGATAAGTTACCTTCCTTTTGACCTAATAATATAGCTCCCATAGAAAAATTGGAAGCATCACAAGAAAGTTCAAAAGGGAGATCCCAATTTGGGGAAGTAAGAATAGATGGAGAAATCAAACTACTCTTCAAATTTGTAAAAGCCTATTTGCATTCATCAGAAAAAACAAAATCTATATCCTTTTGGAGGAGTTTGGAAAGTGGTAAAGTAATCTTGCTAAAATCTTTAATGAATCTCCTATAAAAACCAATACGCCCCATAAAGGATTATAATTCTTTCAAAATAGTGGGGTAGGGAGGATAAGAGATTACTCAATCTTTTCTTTATCCATTTCAATTCCTTTACTAGATATGAGATGATAAAGCACAATTCTATGGTTAACCATGAAATGGCATATTTCAAAGTTTAAAACTAGCTTCTTCTTTATGCACCTAGCAAGGGCTTGATCTACACTCTCCAAACACTGATCAAATGAATTGGTATACACAGTAAAATCATCCATAAACACGTACATGCATTTTTCAATGAAATCAGCAAATATAGAAAGCATACAATGTTGGAACGTGCTAGAAGCATTGCACAAACCAAATGGCATTCTTTTATAGGCTATGTACCAAAAGGACATGTAAATATGGCCTTATCCTAGTCCCTAGGGTTTATGGGAATATGAAAATAACCTGAATATCTATCTAGGAAACAGTAATGAATCTTTCCCACCAACCTCTCTAGTATCTGATCAATAATGGGTAGGGAAAATTATCTTTTCTTGTAGAATCACTCAATTTCCTATAATTTATACTGACTCTTCATGAATTTTACACCCTAGTTGGTATTAGCTCATTATTTTCATTTTGTACCACAATGATTCCACTCTTTTTAAGTAACACCTGAACTGGAAATACCTATTTGCTATCAAATATAACATAGATGATCCCTGCTTTCAGCAGTTTACAAATCTCTTTCTACACAACGTCACGTATCAACTTAATCTCCTTTAGAGTTGTTTAATAGGCTTGGAATCCTCAGTCAATAAGATCATATGGGTTCAAACAGTAGCATCTATTCCTTTTATGTTAGCTAATTGCCAACCCAACACTTCCTTATTCTTACTAAGTACACTTAGTAACCTAGAATCTTCACTAGCAATTAAAGAGCTAGAAATAATAATAGGTAATTTTGAATCAGGTTCAAGGTAAACATACTTAAGATTAAAAGGTAGATCTTTTAGTTCCAATTCAGGGGTGGAACAATAGAAGGAATAAGATGAGGGTATTAGTAAAGTAAGAAGAACTCTCCTTTTGTAGATTCATAGAGATTGCATTTGTCCAGTTCACTCAGACTCACCAAGCTGCCTTCAATTTCCTCAAGTATTGTACTAAGCTGTGGTTGGTATACAATAGCAACATACTTGGGTTTTGCCTCCTTCATGCCTACATCATTATTAGTAATCAAGTTATTCAAAAGCCATAAGGTATAAGGTGTAATTTTAGAGTGCAAGTGATTGAAATTAGAGTTAGGAGATGTTGGCCCTTTCACCAAGATGTTAGATAGTGGAACTAATGGAAATTGAAACTCATTAGCTTCAACTAGAATGTACTGTCGTTACCTAGTTTTCATATCTTTAGCCTCTTGTCATGATAAAGAATCACAAATACCTCTACAGCATTTAGTCGTGACTTGTCTACCTTGTTGTCGCGATGAACATACACTAATATGCTCGTCAGTCACGACTAAACAATCACTTGGTCGTGACGTACCAACATAGTGGCTCTCATCCTTAGAGACTTACTTTTTAGTCCCGACTTGAGGTTCAGTTGGCCGCGATGTAGTATAGTAGATGCTTGATCCTTCTAATATTGTTCCAGTTTCATTATCTATCATATCTTGTAACCCTATAAAATTACTCAACAAATCCTTACCAAAGCCAATGTCACTTGTAAATGACAAAATAAAGTCAAAATTTGATGAGAATGAAAAATCTTAGGAAATGGATAGCATACTATTAATTTTCAAGTAATTAAAACATGGTGACTCACTTCTATAAGAATAAGAGAATGAATAGACAGAAGAAAGAGATGAAAAGTATACATCATATGCACTTAAAGATGAATTTAACTCAACAGGCTCATGAGATGCTTCATGGGAATAATATAAATTATGCAAAATAGAATCATACCCATAATGCAAGCTCAATTCATGTTCATCTCGAGTTTCTTCTATAGCAAAGTCAATGGCATTCAGTCCAACAAAAGCATAATTATCGAAAGGATATTTCATAGCTTCATTCATGTTAAAAGTGACCACATGTTCTCCAACCTCCATTATAATGGAACTATGCTTCATGCTTATAATAGTCTTAGAAGTTTGGAGGAGTGGTATTCCTAGGATCAAAGTGCTCTCATTCACTAGCTTACTAGACTTGTCTAGGACATAAAAATCAACTAGGAACACTAAATCCTTGACCTGTACCAAGATATCCTTAGTAATTCCCTTAGGTATCTAATTGACCTATCTACTAATTGGAACACTATGCTAGTGTCTCTAAGATTGTTAATACATAAAGCTAGATATACCGACCAAAGCGTTACATTGATAGTAGCCCCTAAATCTAACAAAGCTCCCTTAATATAGACTTTTTCTATTGATCAAGGGATAATGTAAGATCATAGGTCTTGGCACTTAACTGGTAATTCAACTTTAAGAATGGATGACACATTTGCACTCACTTGAATTCTCTTAGAGGCCTAAATTTCTTCTTATTAGTACACAATTCTTTCAAGAATTTAGTATATCTAGGGTTTCTCTTATGAAATTCAACCATAGAAATATTTATTTAAAGTTTATTGAATAATGTATTAGTGTAATATCCCTAATTTTCTGTACTGGATAGTATGTACAGTTTGTATATAATATATGCGATATTCTCTAAAAACAATATGGTCATTTATATAAAGAAAGGGATTAAATTGAAAAAAAGAAGAAAAGGCAAGGATTTAAGTGAAAATATAAAAGTTTTAAGGCCAAAAGAGAAAGTAGAAAAAAATGTGAGGTCCTTAAGTGTAATTTTAGCCAAATTTGAGGACATAAGTATAATTTATGAAAAGTCAAGGGGCAAAAGTGTAAATATGAAGAATTTGGACCGAAAACAGGCCAAAAATGTCCGGAGTTAGATCAGACCCAAATTTTACCAGTAGATAGATAAAATTATTTCGGTTAGTTTAACGCAACACAGAATTTTGATTTGAGGTCCTGAAAAATTGATATAAATTTCTGAAGTCAGATAAAATTATTACAGTATTTTTCAGATCTCAGAATCAGATGAGACCTTACAATAAATTCCTATAATTAATATAAGAATTTATAAAATTGACAGGATTAGAAAAGGAATCCTGTAGAATTTTAATGGAATTTACAGTGGAATAAAATACCCGATAAATAACTCCGGGAGCGGTTCCTAGAGAATTGTTCCAGAAAGGTAGTGGACTCTATAAAGGCCCAAAAATGGCGCCATGAAGGCCCAATAAGACAGTTGGACTGATAGGTGGGCCAGTGTCCAGAGAAACCCTGAAAAAGTGCAAAATTATGAAAATGCCCCTGTATTGCGCTAAGGAGCAATGTATAAATGGAGGGTATTTTGGTCATCTTGAACAGGCCAAAATGCCAAGGAAGGTACAGGAAGGGTTAGTCAGAGTCATTATATGCCCTAACCAGGTACAGAAAGGTGTGAAATGACGATTATGCCCTTAGGGTTAATGTAGGGCAAGAAAGGGCACCAAGGGTATTTTGGTCATTTTCCAAGGGATCTGTAATTAAGTTTAGACCCAGTATAAGAATGTCAATGGTAGAAAGAATACGGATACTGGATTTAAGGTTAGAACACATATTATGGAACCTCAGAAAAATTAGATTTAGAAAACAGTCTGGTTTTCGGGGAATCGGACCGAGCCGGTACCGGACTGGACTGAAATTTTTCCAGAGACTTCTTCTCCCTTCAATTTTTCCATATGCATTATGAGGTGTCCATTTTGATGATGTCATGAAGGCGATGTCATAATTATTAAAGAAAAGAAAATCCAAGATTAAATCTAAGCCATTAGATCAAATAGTGCACAAAGTGATATTGACCTTTCATTTTAACCCATGTTTGCCTATAAATACCCCACCAATTCTGCTCAAAACCATGAGCACAAGAACCTTAGGGAAACTCTTGCAAAATTTTCATTCAAGCTAGAAAGAAGCAAGCACCTTGGAAGAACTAGCAAGGTAATTAGTCCCCTTGATCCTAGACTTTGGTCTAGTGAATTTGCTCTTGGTTTTAAGAGGTTTTTGGGTCATATTTCTCTTGAGGGTGCTGCTGTATATTCTGTTTGAATGTGAAAAGAATATGACTTTAATGTTATGGATAGTTTAGACAAGCTTAAAGAAGCTAGAATCAAGTGGTAATAGCTTGGAAATCAAAGTATGCTTGTGAATGAAAGATTGTGTTCTGTTCTGGTACTGTACGAATCACTGTTCATATGTTGGAATTTCATGATTTTGATGCTTCCAATGAGTTTAAAATGGAAAATTGTGTGGGGTTATAGTAGAGAGACAAGTATTGGAAGCATTGGATCAAAATAAGAATTTTTGGAAAACAAGGGTAGGTTTTCGGTTTTGTACAGTAGGTTATGATGCAATTGGAGTTTGGAAATTCTGAATGAATATTTGAATTCTAAAAGAAAAATTATGTGGAAGTGAACCATGAGAATTTATTTTAGAAAGATGGAAGCATAAGTCATAAATTAAAGAAATAATGGAACTTAGTAAGAACCTAGTCTTGGGATTGTGTTGGAAGTGAATTGTAACTTGATGTTACTTTGTAATGGCTAGGTTTTGACATTTGTGAGAAGGGAAGATCACCCCAAGAAGGAATTAACAAGGACATCTA
Organism: Leucaena leucocephala; assembly: GCA_037074615.1. Taxonomy (NCBI): domain Eukaryota; kingdom Viridiplantae; phylum Streptophyta; class Magnoliopsida; order Fabales; family Fabaceae; genus Leucaena; species Leucaena leucocephala. The sequence goes on along the minus strand of CM073555.1, from coordinate 14,250,300 downwards.
AGAGGTAGCAAGAATACCTAACTATAATCTTATGCTTGTTTGATTGTATGTTTGCTTGTTATGTATGATTATTGGTTGAGCATGAGATGATTTTATGATGATGATGATGAAGTATGAATGGTTACAACTCCTTGCAATGAATGTCATGACAATATGCATGTTAGAGGTTGCTTATGTATGTTCATGAAGTAGCTCCCATGTCATTATAACATGTTAAGCATTTAATCAAACATGCATTTTATTATAGTTTGTATGACTTGCTATTGAGATTTCCATGAAATCTCATTCTTTCCATATGTATATAACCATGATCTAGGTTCTGGAAGTTATCAAGGAAAAAGGTTAAGTGGGGATGGTTAATTTGTATATGACTTAAAGTTGAGCACTTAACTTGAGAAGATGATATTTTGATGTGCATGATGTATGTTACTAAGAATCCAGTCTGAGGCAGTACACTTCCGATGTTAGTTTTTATAAGTTATTCAACGTATTTTTGCTTGAAATTTTGTATGAATATATCTAAGATCTAGGTATTTAAATGGACACCAAGAACGCCTCAATTGGTTAAGAATTCAAATTGTTATGATTTTTCAAAGTCGGGATTAAAATCTGGATCAAGATAAAACGAATACCCAGAGGCAGTGAGGTTCATTCGCGAATTTAAGGTAGTAAATGAATGAGTTTTTTCACAAAATTTTATGAGCTTAAAGTAAACATATGGAGATTTAAATCCATATGTAAAATGCCTCATTTGGATAAGTACACAAAGAGAAATGAATTTTTGAATATAAGGTACAGAAACTGGAAAATCCAGACTTACCAAATGAATAGTGTTTTTCAATGATTAAACTGATTTCATTTGGACAAGGAAACCTTAGATTCATATTTTTTCCTTAAAAGTTAAATGAAATATATTTCATTAGAAATTGGAACCACCTTATTTCGATTTTTCTAGATTTAATTATGAATTTCCAAATTTTATGATGTAGTCTGGATTTACCAAGTGAACAGTACTATGAACAGTACCCCCATGACCTAATTCTTGGAAATTCATGTTTTTAAGCTAAAATGGTGTTCATTTGGCATAAGAGGCTTTCAAATGAGTATATGTAAGGATGAAATTAAGGATATGACAATAAGCATCTTTTGCAAATTTAGCATCAAATTTCTTCTTACCAGCAAAGTAAACTTTAGGAAAAGGGAGATCTTTTGTGCTTACCTCCTTACCTATAGGCTTAGTGCAACATCCTAAATTTTCCCTATCTATATAAGGAAAGAGGTTATAAAAGGGATTAGGATGGTAATCAGAAGAAAAGATAATGATTAAGATAAGTTTTAAGGCAAAGAAAGAGAAAAGGTATAAAGTTGTAAAGCAAAAGGGGCTAAATTGCAATTTAATAAAAGTCTAGGGACTAAATTGCAATTAATGAAAGTTTGAAGGATATAATGGGAATTTTGGAAAAGAAAGGGACTAAAGTAAAAACTCTAAAAGCTCCATGGTGTAAAATGGAAGTATACATATGTAACACCTTACTTTCATACATTTTAGGGACTATTCGGTAGCATTTAGAATCACTTAAATATCTATTGAAGTTCAATTACAAAATCTGGAATTGCACTCTTCACGAGTACTGTTCATATGGTAATTCCAGATTAAGTGACGAACTTTGAAAACTCATAATTAATTCAAGCAAAAATGAAATGAAGTGATTCAAAAGGATACTAGAAGCTAACATACTGAAATTGAAAGAAAAAATAAGTCTTAGACAAAATGCTTAGCCAATCAGTACAGTTTAATCATAAAAACTCATTGTTCATTTGGTCAAAATTCTAGAAAAAAGTTTTTGGTCCCAAATTTTAAGAATTTTGTTCTCTTTGTTTTGATGTCAGAATAAGACATTCTTAGTGTCAAACTAAATATTGACATGTTAACTAAGTGCTAGTAAAATATCATACATTTATTCAATCATTTGCTATTTTTAATTATAACTCAAATGTCTCTGTCTCCTCATGAGTTACTGTTCACAGTGACCAATTTCTTCAACTATCTTTACATTCATATACATATACATCATGCAACTAATTCATATTTATCTTTCATTCCTCTTCATCTTCCTCCTCATGTGAAATCCCTGTTACGGTGATGACATGGAGAGGGTGAGATTTCGAGGGAAATCTCAGTAACAAACAGAAACTATACAATGTATGCAACTATATGCTTGATATTAATATGTGTGCACTTAATGGTTTTGCTTGCATAATGATACTTACATGCTTCCATGTCCCTTAATTATAACATATGTCCATACCATAAAAAGAAATAGAGCATCACTTAATCATACTTGATTCACATCATGAAAGTAAGTAAACATCACATAAAACATCCAAGCAACATAAGCATACAAGTAGGTAACCTCACTACCTCATACTCCTTGGCTTCCTTATCCTTTTCCTTTACCTCTTGCTTCCTACTTCTCCTTGATGTGTGATTGACCTCTTTGAGCACACAAGCCAAATCCTAACATTGCATTACCATTAACTCATTACAATCCAACTTCCTTGAACATTGAACTTTATCTACTAAAGTAACTTTCTTTAATCTTTGTTAATTAGCTTGGTCTTTAAATCAATTAATGTCTTGACTTTAGCCTACACAATTTGGCCTTCTGAATCCATTTATGAACTTATAATTCCCAAATTCCAACATTTTCCCACTGTTCTAGACAGAATTGCATAACTTCTCTTTTTCTTTAAAAAATTCTCATTTTGATTCCAATGCTTCCAATACTTGTTTCTCTACTTTACCCCACACAATTTTTTTATTTTAAAACCATTTGAAGCATCAAATTCATAGAATTCTAATCACTGTTCATGTGTGTGAATAGTGATAGAGAAGACTTCCAAAAATTTTAACTTTCAATTCCAATGGTTCCAAGGTTCCAAACCTATCGAATCCTACACAAAATCATCTTTTAAATTCAATGGAAGCATTAGATCATTGAAATTCTATCTCCTCATATCCAGAACAGCCTTGACCAAAAGGCCTCAAGAAAGACCAAAGTCAAGAATATCAACTCAATTCAATAACTAATCATCAAACTAGCTTATTTAAGTGTCTTCTACTTGATTCTATCTTGCTTTTCTTCTTTCTTCATTTCTGTCTAGATTTGGACAGCAAGGTTACCAAGAGAATATCTCACTTTTCTACCATTAAAACTTAGGTTCTATCCTTCCAAAACTCATATAAATAAACTGGGAAGGATTACATACCTTATGCTTAAACTACCTTGGATCAAAGTCCCTTGAACTTCCTCTTGGAATTGCCTTGGATTAGGTGAGGTTTCATTTTGCAAGAGTTTCCCCTTGGCACCTAAGAGCTCATGGTTTTAATGAAGAATGGGGGAGGTATTTATAGACAATTTTTAAGGTCCTTGGGACCACTTTGTCCCCCAAATTCCTAATTATTACAACCTCTTAATCTTAAATCTTATTGGTTGGTTCTTTGATTAATTAACCTTAATCACAATTACATAAATTCTTATATTATTTTAATACAAATCATCACATGGGATAATGCTTCTTCCTCCTCTTTGGCGCCATTTGGAAGTCTTGTAGGTCCCATAAGGATACCTCACATTATCTCTTGAATCATCTTCTTTTATTTCTTTCTTTTTTAAAATTATCCAAAATTGACTTAAGCTCTAAGACTTTCTCTTGGGCTTGTTGGACTCTTAATGTGACACCATATTTGGCCTCTTTTAGGGCCAATACTTACACAGATATCCTTAAATTACCCTAATTTTGAGATAAATTTTAGACACATCTTTTAATGATTCTGACATTTTTATAAATTCATTCTAATGTAAAATGAATTTCTTGCAAAGTATCATAATTTTTTGAGACCCATAAGTCCTGATAAAAAATAATACATTTTCTTTAAATCCTTTGTCGGTGTTTAATTTCACCTTAAATTCTCTAATCAATTTTACATGACTCCTTTTTTACTTCTGTCAGTTTCATAAATTTTTACATTAATTATAATAATTTATTGCTAAATTTCATTTGATTATGAGGTCTAGAGGATACTATAATAATCTCCAGACTTTGAAAATTAATATCAATTTATCGGGACCTCAAATCAAAATTTCGTGTTGCGTTAAACTGATAAGTACTTTTCTCTATTTTTTGGTAAAATTTGAGACTGAAATACTTCTGAGCAGTTTTTGGCCTTTTCTGACTCAACTTTTCATAATTATCATTTTGCCCCTGAATTTTTGAAAATTACACTTTAGGCCCTTAACTTTTCATAATTACACTTAATTGCTTAAAGCTTATGTCTACTTCTATTTTACACCATGGAACTTTTAGAAATTTTACTTTAGTCCTTTTCTTTTCCAAAATGACCATTATATCCTTGAAACTTTCATTAATTATAATTTAGTCCCTAGACTTTCACTAAATTACAACTTAGCCCCTTCTGCATTACAATGTTATACCTTCTTTATTTCTTTAGCTTAAAACTTATCTTAATCATTATCTTTTCTTCTTATTATCATCCCAGTCTCTTCATAACCTCTTTCCTCTATCAGTCTTATATAGATAGAGAAAATTTGGGATGTTACAACATAAGCTTTGGGCCATTAAGTATAATTATGAAAAGGTAAGGGCCTAAAGTGCTATTTTTAAAGTTCAGGGGCAAAATGATAATTATGGAAAGTTGAGCTAGAAAAAGCTAAAAACTGCCCGAAAGTATTTCAGTCCTAAATTTTACCATAAAATAGAGAAAGTTATTCTGATCAGTTTAACACAACACGGAATTTTGATTTGAGGTTCCGATAAATTGATATTAATTTCTAAATTCTATAAATTATTATAGTATCTTCTGGACCTCAGAATCAGATGAAATTTGGTAGTAGATTCTTATATTTAATATAAGAATTTATGAAACTAACAGAATTCTAAAAGGAGCCCTGTAGAATTAATTAGAGAATTTAAGGTGAAAAGGATACCAATAAAGGATTAAAAGAAATGTATGTAATTTTTAACTGGACTTATGAGTCTTAAAAATTATGAGAATTTAGAATGAATTTATAAAAATATCAGAACCAATAAAAAGGTGTTTAGGATTTATCTAAAAAATTAGAACAATTTAAGGATATCAGTATAAGGAAAGTGCCTTAGGATTTGTGCCAATTAGCTATTGGCCATAAAAGAGGCCCAATATGGCATCACAATAAGAGCCCAACAACCCCAAGAGAAAGTCTTGGAGCTTAAGTCAATTTTGGATTTTTTTTTAAAAAAATAGAGAAAATCCAAGATAATACAAGAGATAAGCAAATTGTACATTGTGGGACCCACACACCATGTGCAATACGCAACATGGAAGCAAGAACAAGGAAGAAGAGTTTGGACATGTGCTTTAATTTATTAAAATAATATAAGAATTATGTTAATGGTAATTAAGGAATTAAGCAACCAATAGGAAGCAAGATTAAGGAGGTGAAATAATTAGGGAAAAAGGGATAATCTTGTCCCAAGATGCCAAATTTTTGGCATAAATACACCTCCATTTCCTTGCAAAACCGTGGCATTATGGTGAACTTGGGGAACCTCTTGTTATTTGACCAAAGCAAAGGCAATTCAAGGCACTTAGTGATCAAACAAGTTAAGGCATAAGGTAAGCAATCCTTCCTAGTTTATTTAAGTGTTTTGGAAGGAAGAAACTTAGGTTTCAATGGTTAGAAACTTCATTCTTCCCTTGGTAAACATGCTGTCCAAATTTAAGTTAAAGAGGGAAGAGGAAAATTAAGTTAGAATCATGTCATTAGTGCTTAGAAAAGTTAGTTTAGATTATTAGTTATTGAATCAAGTTGATATTCTTGACTTTGCCATGGATGAGACATTTCAGCCTGCACTGTTTTGGATAGAAATAAATGGAATTTCAATGATATAATGCTTCCATTGAATTTAGATGATGATTTTGTGTAGGATTAGATAGGTTGGGAACCTTGGAAGCATTGGAATTGAAAGTAGTCATTTTCTGAAGTCTTCTCTGTTATTGTTCATACGCATGAACAGTGATTAAAATTTTAGGATTTTGATGCTTCCAATGGTTTTAAAATGAAAAATTATGTGGGATAAAGTAGAAAAACAAGTATTGGAAGCATTGGAATCAAAATGAGAATTTTTGAAAGAAAAAGAGAGGCTTTTCGATTCTATCCAGAATAGTGTATAGCTACTAGAATTTGGAAATTCTGAATTCATAAATGAATTCAGAAGGCCAAATTGTGTAGGGTAAAATCAAGACATCAATTGATTCAAAGACCAAGCTAATTAACAAAGATTAAAGAAAGTTACTTTAGTAGCTAAAGTTTAATGTTCAAGGAAGTTGGATTGTAATGAGTTAATGGTAATGCAATGTTAGGATTTGGTTTGTGTGATCAAATAGGGTAGTCACACATCAAGGAGACGTAGAAAGCAAGAGGTAAAGGAAAAGGATAAGAAAAGCAAGGAGTATAAGGTAGTGAACTTACCTACTTGTATGCTTATGTTGCTTGGATGTTTTATGTGATGTGTACTTACTTTCATGATGTGAAGCATGTATGATTAAGTGATGCTCTATTTCTTTTTATGCTATGGCCATATGTTATAATTAAGGTACATGGAAGCATGTAAGTATCATTATGCAAGCATAACCATTAAGTGCACACATATTAATATCAAGCATATAGTTGCATACATTGTAAGGTTTCCGTTTGCTACTGAGATTTCTCCCAAAATCTCACCCCCTTCATGTCACCACCACAACAAGAACTTCACATGAAGGAGAAGATGAAGAGGCATGAAGAAGAGATAGAAATTAGTTGCATGATTTATGTGTATATGTAAGTAAAGTTAGTTGATGAAATTTGTCACTGTGAATAGTAACTCGTAGGGAGGCAGTGACATTTGAGTTGTAATTAAAAATATTAGATGTTTGAATAAATGTATGATATTTTACCAACACTTAGTTAACATGTCAATCTTTGTTTTGACACTAATAATGCCTTATTCTGACATCAATACAAAGAGAACGAACTTTTGAAATTTATGGACCAGAAACTATTTTATATAATTTTTGACCAAATGAATAGTGATCTTTGATGAGTAAACTGTACTTATTGGCTGATCATTTGGTCTAAGACTTATTTTTCCTTTAAATTGCAATATTTATCTTTGAGTATCCTTTTTAACCACTTTATTTCTATTTTTCTAGAATTAATTATAATTTTTTAAAATTCGTCGCTTAATCTGGAATTACCATATGAACAGTACCCATGAAGCTTGGAAATTCCATATTTTGTAATTGAACTTCAATGGACTTGTAAGTGGTTCTAAATGCTATCGAATGGTCCCTAAGATATATGAAAGTAAGGTGTTACACTTAGAGACTCCTTGTGGCTTGTCTCCGCTCTTTCCTTAATATGTTTTCCTTTGTAAGTTGAACTCTGAATTATCTTTTCTTCTTGGGTCTCTTGCACTTCTTCTTATACTGGTTGATCATCCTCTTGGCTCACTCTCTTAGTCATAAGTTTCTCTTCCTTAGTACTCTCAGACTTCCCAAGTTTCATTGGTCAAAGTGGTAGACTATAAATTTTAGCATCTTCACCATCCTCATTGGATGCATCATCTTCTTTGAACCAAACCTTTCTTCTACTCCTTAGTGAAATAGCCTTCAGAGCCTTCGAATTGATGACTGTGTTAGAAGGTATGCTACCACTATTCTTAGCTTGAATGTCGCTCACAGTATTAGAAACTTGTGTCAGATGGCTAGAAATATCAGCATTATTTGAACTCAATTCTTCAAGTTCTCTCTGCACATCAGCATTGTCTTTCTGTATACTCTGAAGAATGGTAACTATGGAGTTGAATTGACCATCATTTTCTTTTAACTTGTCAATATGGGTCATTCTACCATGCATATTGCTCATTTATACAACCATGATCTTTAGAAGTTGGGAAGTCTCATCAGTTTTTAGTGTAGCTAAAGTGTGAGGTTGGGCAGGGACAAAAGGCCTTGAGTTGCCTTGATAATTACTAGAGGAAGTGCCACTGCTTTGGAACTGATTAGGCCTATTATCTCTACTCCCCCACCTAAAGTTAGGATAATCCCTCCATCCTGGATTATATGTATTTGAGTAAGGATCCCTCTTCTAAAATTGATTATCTCTACCTTGGTATATTACTGCAACTTCTTTAAATTTTCTTTCATATGTGTTTGTAGAATGGATCATGGATTTACATGACTCACATCCCAGTAACAAATGCTTGAGATGTACCCATGGTATTCACTTATTTTGTAGGCTGGAGTTCCCATTCAATTAAGCTCATTCTTTTTTCCATTCAGTTTCTAAGGTAGCTATCTTTGATAAGATCTCCTTGGAATTGCCTGAAAAGGATATGGTCATTCTCCTAGGATCCTCTGATTGGTGATCCTCATGATCCATCTTTTGAAACAATTCCCAGCTTTTTCTTGTGGAGTTTTATCCCTTAGATACGTTGGCAGCCACGTTCAATGAAACTTTGTTGTAGGGTAGTATACCATCAAAGAATATATCCACCAAGTCGACTTTAGTAATGTTATGATGTGGAAATCTTGCCAACAAATTGATGAATAACCTTGTCCAATACTCATGCAGTGATTCCCTATCCTGTTGAAGAATGTTAGTGATCTCCTTATTCATTCATGTAGTCTTCGAAGCCAGAAATAGTTGTTTTAAGAATACTATATTCAGTTAGTCCTAGGTTAGAGTGATAAAGTGGTTTACCAAGTTATACAGCCACTCCTATGCCTTCCCTTCCATAGTGAAGTGGAACATCCACTACTGGAAAAAAGGATTTCTATACCAGTTTAAAATGGCATTCTACGTCGCACATATAACCGGTGTAGAAATGGATCATATAAAAAGTGAGACATTTTACACCGGTCACAAGACTGGTTAGAATATATACTTTTCTAAACCGGTCTAAAATTTAAAGCGGTTCACATTTATATCCGGTGTATTATTTAGTAACATCTACACTGGTTGAATATAGGGACGGTGTAGATTATTCAAATGTTAACACCGGTTGTATATACGTCTGATGTAGATGTTATTAAATTTTTATTATTATATATGTTCTTTCTACACCGGCAGGTATATACGTCCGATGTAGATGTTATTAAATTTATATTAAATATATTTTTAGAAACAATCCATGAATTTTTTCATTTGCCTGAAGCTTCATAAATAAACTGCCCAAATATACGACTCAAAGGGCATGATCATCGATCAGTTCCAGTTGGCAGAGACATATATAATTCAATTGCTCATTATATTATTCATTTAATAAAATTCAATACAAAAATGCTACAATTTGAACAGAAAAGTAGAAAAATGTATTCAGTGAAAGACAAATACTATTGAGAAGGAAGGAATTGAACAAAAAACTCTGCCCAACGATTGCACAGGTCATCAATATCTTGTTCAGGAAATGGATCAGGTTGATCAAATATCAGTAATATGAAATCAAAATCAAAGAAATTAAGGCATTACTAATATAGATTAGATTGACAAGAAATATGAAATCATTAAAAATATAATTTTACCTCCTCAGTTAGGTCAATCCTATTTGACATGATAATATTGACCATGTGTCTAACTATGTAGAAGCCGCACAAGTTGCTTTCTCTGGGTTGCCTTCGACTTTGTAATATTAACATGATAAAAATTATTTTTCATCATCAAAACGTGGAACCTAACACCTAATATATACTTTTATTACCTTCGGTGTGATCCATTCAGGGTCCCTCAACAAGTTCGCGTGCTTAAGGCCCCTTGCAACTGCGAACGTCCTCATAGCCCTATGAGCAAAGTTCTAAAGTTAGTAACTCATTTATTACAAAGGCCATTGTTCTATATAGAAGAAAAATCACGTGTTCATGATCTTCTTGACATCAACCGATAGCTTGTAATGGAGGGAGCATAAGAAGAAAACTTTATAACTATGCTTATAGATGATGACCAATTGCCAATGATTGCTATAGAGATTAATTAAAAGAGAACGAGTATTATCATTAAGCAAATACAAAACTAGTATGAAATGAAATGAAATATTATTATTCTTACTCCTGCATATATGGTGTGAAGAAACAATCAATATCGGTTTCACCGAGCCTCCTTGAAATGTATTCAAGCCTTAAAGATTGAGAGGTCCCTTTTGCATAAATTTGATATGGGCATAGGAATCCGAACTTGCCTTGTTTGCCCTTGGAGGAAACCAACTCAGCTTGCATGTACCTACAGTTAATCTATACACGACATTAGTTGTAAGACTTGAACTTTGTTATTACATATATTTACATTTAAAGTATACTTACATCAAAAACACTTGGATGCACCCGGAGGTTAGTTCCTCCTTAGGAGTGATAAGAGATTTGACATCCGCATGGTCAAGGAAGGCCAGTGCCCCCATGTCGCCCACAACTGAATCCATAGGCAACGCGTCCACATGGAACATTTTGTCATATGCCAATAGGATCACACGTTGCATGGTATTCAAAGTGGGAGGCGTGGGAAGTTGGCTGGGGGATGATGTGACATGATCCGAAACAAGATGCTTTGGCCATAATATGAAAATGCCTTTTGCTTGGCTCACTGTCTTCACCTCATTAGTGGGAATTGAGATAAGAACATCTTCAATTATCACGTCTTCAACTGTCAACCTTAATTGATCATCCTGAATTTGGATGTGGTGAACATTTTTCCCTAAGCTATGGATGGAACCATGTGCTACTAAGCATCTAAGAGGATCCTCCACATATAGATCATAATGTTCTACATCCTCTGACACCGGCAAGCAACAGCTCCCTTTAGTGCTATGATAGGCTACAAATGAGAGCGTTTGGGGATCACTTGGCTCCTGCTACCTTAATGTCATCATGGACAATATTTCTTCCTTGATCTTTGCCAACCCCTCTCATAATCGTGCCTCAATTGAAGCTTCTGCTTGTGCCCTAGCCTCTATCCAAGCCTCTGCCTTAGCCTCTACCTTCCTCTGCCCTTATGGTGGAAAACAAGGATTCCAAATCTACTCTCGTACATCTTAGGGACCATTTGGTAGCATTTAGAACCTCTTAGGTGACCTTTGAAGTCCATTAGCTAAATCTGGAATTTTTACTCTTGGTGAGTTACTGTTCATATGGTAGTATTTGGCAACAAATTTGAAAAATCATAATTAATTCTAGAAACGTCGGAATGAGGTGGTTCAAAATTCTACTCAAAGCTAACATCATGAAATTTAATGGAAAACTAATTTTCTAACCAAATGCTTAGCCAATTGATACAGTTTATTCGTCAAAATTTACTGTTTATTTGGTCAAAAATCCTAAAAATAGATTCTGGTCCCCATCTTTGGAAAATTCGTTCTATTGGTTCCCTTATCCAAAGGAGACATATTACATATGGATTTAAATCTCCATATGTTTACTTTAAGCTCATAAAATTTTGTGAGTTAATTCTTTCATTTGCTAGGTCAAACTGAAGCCACAACAAAACTGCTTCAGGACCTATGTTTTTACCATTTCAGTTTCCTTTCTTTAATTCTCAATAATTGCTCCAACAGGCATAAACCATCTCTTTGGTCTCTCATACATTCATATACATCATGGACATGTTCTATAATTATTTCATACATTTCCATCACATAATTATACACTTTACATAATTAGGACAAACCATACATCATAGGTCAAAGTATCAAATTGTTCACTTTCTTTCCTCCATTCTTTAGCTCTTCTCCATGCATACAATTTCCCATCATGCTTGACCTAAATTGGTTGGTTGTGGGAGGGTGATATTCTAAGGAATCTTAGTAGTAAACATTACCACTTAATTATGCAAGATGGATGCTAATACATGATATGTAATTTCATTAAATTTTCTTCATTTAGTGACATGCTATCATGCTATAAGCTTTGTATAAAATGCATGGCCATGGAAACATGTTATTCATAACATATTCAACATCATTCATCATGTCACAACATCATTCAATCATCATATACATATCAACACATAAGCATACCACATCAAGCACATAAAGAGGTAAGTCCACTACCTTGAACTTACGCTTTCTTCCTTATTCTTGCACTTGCTCCCTAAGCTTTCCAACCATGAAACCTTTCGGTCAACCACTTCTCAACATCTTCTTGGATGTTTCAAGGTCCTAAACACATTCATATTCATCACATAATTTATTAGGACCATGAACTCAAGCATTATTCAAGACTATCCCTCTTGAACATTTAACTTACTTTAACTAACATAACTTTCTTTAATCTTTACCAATAGACTTGGCCTTTGAAACAATTGATGTCTTGACCTTACCCTACACAATTTCACCTTTTGAATCCATTTATGAGCTTAGAATCATGAAATTCCAGCTCCTATGCACTGTTTTGTACAAATTTGGAAAAGCATACACAATTCTTTCAAAAATTCTCATTTTAATTCCAATGCTTCCCATACTTGTTTCTCTATTTTATCCCACACAACTTTTCATTTTAAAACCATTGGAATCATCAAAATCATGAAATTACAATCACTGTTCATGCGAGTGAACAGTACAGAGAGCAATTCCAAAAATTACAACTTCCAATTCCAATGTTTCCAAGATTCAAAACCTATCCATTCCTACACAAAATCATCATATAAATTCAATGGAGGCATTAGATCATTGAAATTCCATCTCCTTCCATCATGAACAGTGCAAACCGAATTATTTCATTCATGGCAAAGTCAAGAATATCAACTTGATTCAACAACCAATCACCTAACTAGCTTGTTTAAGCTTTAATCATATAACTCTAACTTTAATTTCTTCTTTCTCCTTTCATCTAAGGTTTTGGACAGCATATTCCCCTTAGAGAAAAATCAACTTTCTTCCATGAAAACCCTAAGTTCAAGCTCTCAAAACAAAGGGAAATAAGCTAGGATAGATTGCTTACCTTTAATCTCTAGCTTGCTTGAACTTTGGTCTTTGGATTCTTCTTTGTCTTGGCTTGAGTTTTCATTTTGCCATAGTTTCCCCAAGGTTCTCATGAGATACGGTTTTGCATCAGATTTTGGGGGGATTTATAGAAAAATTCAATGGAAAATGGATGGCCAAGATTACTTTGTGCACTATTTGATCTAATGGCCAATATTGCACCTTGAATCTTGTCTTGCCCACCAAGCCAAGTATGACATCATCTATGACATCATCAAGGGACACCTCATAGCCCATGTGACGAAATTATGAAGGGAGGAAGCATCTGGAAAAATTCCAGTCCAATCCAATACCGACTCAGTCGGATTTCCCAAAAACCATACTGTTTTCTGAATCTAATTTTTCTAAGATTCCATAATATGCTTTCTGACCTTAAATCCAGTATCCGGATTCTTCCTACCATTGACATTCTTGTACTGGGTCCAAACTTAATTACAGATCCCTTGGCAAATGACCAAAATACCCTCGGTGTCCTTTCTTGCACTATATTAACCCTAAGGGCATAATTATCATTTCACACCTCTTTATACCTTATCAGGGCATATACTGACTCCGAGGAATCATTCATGTACTTGTCTTGGTGTTTTGGCTTGTCTAGAATGACCAAAATGCCCTCCATTCATCTCTTGTACATTACGATAACACAGGGGCATTTTCATAATTTCACACTTTTTCGGGTTCCTCTGGACACTGGCCCACATAACTGCTTAGGTACCTTATTGGGCCTCTGGGATGCCATTTTGGGCCTTTGTATAGGTCCACTACCTTTATGGCATAAATCCCAAGAACCCTCTCCCGAAGGTAATTATCGGATATTTTATTCTACTGTAAATTCCATTAAAAATTCTACAGGATTCCTTTTCTGATCCTGTCAGTTTTATAAATTCTCATATTAATTATAGGCATTTATTGTAAGGTTTCATCTGATTCTGAGGTCCGAAAAATACTATAATAATTTTTCCTAACTTCAAAAATTTATATCAATTTTTCGGGACCTCAAATCAAAATTCTGTGTTGCGTCAAACTAGCCGGAATAATTTTCTCTATCTACTGGTAAAATTTGGGTCTGATCTAATTCTCGGCATTTTTGGGCCTTTTCTGTCTCAACTTCTCATAATTACACTTTTGCCCCTTGAACTTTTGATAAATTACATTTAGGTCCTTAAACTTTTGAAAATTACACTTTAGGCCCTTAACTTTTTATAATTACACTTAATGGCCCAAAGTTTTTGTCTACTTTACACTTTGCACTATGGAACTTTTAAACTTTTCATTTTAGTTCCTCTTCTTTATACCTTTGTCTAATCCTTACTTTTCTTCTCTATTCATCATCACAATCCTTTCCAAACCTCCTTCCTCTATCAGTATTATACTGATAAGGAAAAATTAGGATGTGACACTCGGCACCACATGTGGGGAACATGTAACACCCCAATTTTTAGGCCTAGAGATGCCCAGAAGGAGAATTCAAGGGCATAATCGTAATTATGGAAAAGATCGGACTGGTGGCCGATGAGTACCATATTTTGCCAAAAAATAGAGAAAATTATGCTGATCATTTCACTGAACTGTGAAATGTGCATATGAGGTCTCTAGGTATATGAAAGAATTAGAAATATGATCAGGGGTAAAATGGTCATTTTAGAAAAGTGTGAGCATGAGTGCTTTTTCAGGCCAAAACAGCCCGGTCCGGATAAAATATCTGAAAATACTGGGAGATAGAGAAAAGGATTTCGGATTGAATGAAGAGGCACAGAATTTTGATTTGAGGTCCCGATTTTTCTGTAAAAATTCCTGAAGATGGGAATTTACAGTTATAATCGGTAAATGAAAGGCAGTCCGAATAGGAAGGATCGGACAATGGCTAGAGGCCATATAGTGTTGTCTAGGGCCCGTAGTGACACCAGGGAAGGCCCAAGCCCATAATACCAGTTCAGTGGTAAGAGGGGCCGGTGTCCGGGAAAAATGTGCAAAATGACGAAAATGCCCTTATGTTATAGAATAACTGAAGAATGAGTAAAGGGTATTTTGGTCATTTGGCTAAGGTTAGACAGTCAAGAAGGGGTATCTGGATAGTTGACCAGGGCCAGAGAATACTCTGGTAAAATATGAAAAGACAATAATGCCCCTAGGCCTAGTAAAGGAAATGAAAGGACTTAAGTGCAATTATAAAAAGTTTCAAGGCCAAAAAGGAAAGTAGACAAAAATGTGGGGTCCTTAAGTGTAATTTTAACCAAATAAAACGGGACTTAAATGAAAAGAAGAAAAGTTCCCTGGGGCTAAATTGTAATTAAAGAAAGTCAGGCCGGAAGAGGTTTGGACTGTCCAAAAGCATTTCAGTCCCAGATTTCACCGGTAGAGAGAGCAAGTGACGCTCAGTAATCTGGCTTAATACAGGAATTTTTGAAGACTCCAGATAGCTAGAAATGGACTGATCGTCGAAAAGTTATAAAAATTCGTACCGGATATCCTAGAATTCAGATCTAGGTGAGAAAATACAGGATTATACGTCCTTATGGGGCGGATGTCGGGAAACTGACAGAATACCGATAGGAGGCCTGTAGAAAAAGTTATTCGCAAATCAAAAAATCCAGACGGGAGTGTGAGGCCTCGGGGGATCCGATAGGGAGATTTATCGGTATTTGAAAAGGGACTGAATGAGTTCGGATGACCTCAGTCAGATGACTGATATGACTCACAGGGATGCCTGAACACCGCAGGCTAGTGTTTCGGACAGAAGGAGCCGGTGTCCGGATATGTGTATAAACGGTGAATAATAGATAAAATATTCAATAATTATTAACGGGGAAGATTCCTCGTAATGCGTGCCATGAGGGTATTGGACCCAGAAAGGCCCAATAATGGTGCCAACAAAGGCCCAGTAAGACACTTGGACTGATAGGTGGGCCAGTGTCTGGCAGAACCCCAGAAAAGTGCGAAATTACGAAAATGCCCATGTGTTGTACAAAAGTGTAACAGATGAATGAAGGGCATTTTGGTCATTCTGGACAGGCCCAGGAGCCAAGGTACATACAGGTAAAGTTACTGTGAGTCAGTATATACCCTGACAGAGTACAGAAGGGTTTGAAATGACGATTTTACCCTTAGGGTTAAAATAGTGCAAGAAAGGGCACCCAAGGGTATTTTTGTAATTTGCCAAGGGCTATTTCTTGGGAATCGAGCCATCAGAGTACTTGGGCTTGATCAGGATCCAAGATAACATACCCAGAGCCCAAAAACGTAGGCCCAGTGTTATGTGGGAAAAAGTGGCATTAAAATACTATTTTAATGCTGTTTCAATAAAGTAAGGTTACTGGGTTGGCACGATAACCAAGGAGGTGATCAGATAAAGTCCTAGATTTATCTGGATAGCATTGGAAGGCGTGACAGGTGCCAGTAAGATGACACATGGCGCCAACATAAAGGCAGAAGAAAAAGTTGAGGACACGCATTACGAGGCAGGAAACTGGACCGGTGAGTCAGTATGCTGAGTCAGCTGCTGAGGTGTCCAGGATTTCAGACATGTGATAAATGTGGCGCTGAGGTGTCCCGGTGAGGTGTCCCGATGATGTCATGCATGATGCAGTAAAGGAGGAATTAAAGAAAATAGGAAAATCCAGGAAAAACCAGGACCGTAGGATCAAAGTTCATAGAAACTGCAGAATTGCCATTGAAGGCAATTATAAATACCCCCTCCATTCCATTCTTGCATTCACGCATGGAAGGGAGAAGGGAGAGAAAGAAGAGAGAGAAGGAGAAGGAACGGAAGAGAGAAAGGAGAAAAGGAAGTAAGGAAGTTCTGGCGGAGCTGGAAGCAGAATAGAGATAGTAGAGCTCTGCTGAGCCTTTGAGGTAGTAATTAATCCTAGCTTTTATGTAATGGCTTTGTGATTTCTTGTGCTATTGTTTGGTTGGATTGTTGTCTTATATGTTATGTCTGAAGCTCTGCTGTAATGCTATGATCATATGTTATTAAGCATGGAAGCACGCAGCATACTTATCTGTACACAATCACAAGCAAGCACTGTCACTCTGCATTACATATATTGTTATGATTGTTGCTACTGAGATTCCCCCGAATCTCATCCCAATAAGTAAACCATTACAGGGGAGGTTATGTCAAAATGAATTCTGGGAATTTAAGAGACGCCGTTATGCTGCCGAAGTAAAGACTGAACATCAGTATATGATAAGTACTGTGTATGTAGTGCTGTCTAAGGAGGCTAAAAGTGAGTGGACCTAGCCGGTTCATCTAGTCTTTCCTGGGTACTACGTAGAATGGTAGTTCTCATGAGGGGATTACCGAATCAGTACGGTTCAGTTCTTTGTACAGATGAAGCGTAGCGGTTATGCTGCTGGAGTTTAGGCAGAAAAAGATGTAATAGAGATATGAGAATTTATGTACATGTCCAGATGTAAAACAACTTATTAATTAATAATAATTGTTGTTTGGCATGTTTGACTGATGTATGAGGGATGTATGCATATGTATGCAAAGTAGAAATGCTGAAATATACCACTGTGAACAGTAACACGTGGTGACAAGGTCATGTTTGATAAATGATTAAAAATAGTAAATGGATGAATAAATGTATGAAATTTTTATGGTATATAGTAGACATACATTAATTCATCCATTTACTAAACTCCAGCAGCATAACCGCTACGCTTCATCTGTACAAAGAACTGAACCGTACTGATTCGGTAATCCCCTCATGAGAACTACCATTCTACGTAGTACCCAGGAAAGACTAGATGAACCGGCTAGGTCCACTCACTTCTAGCCTCCTTAGACAGCACTACGTACACAGTACTTATCATATACTGATGTTCAGTCTTTACTTCGGCAGCATAACGGCGTCTCTTAAAATTCCCAAAATTCATTTCGACATAACCTCCCCTGTAATGGGTTATTTATTGGGATGAGATTCGGGGGAATCTCAGTAGCAACAATCATAACAATATATGTAATGCAGAGTGACAGTGCTTGCTTGTGATTGTGTACAGATAAGTATGCTGCGTGCTTCCATGCTTAATAACATATGATCATAGCATTACAGCAGAGCTTCAGACATAACATATAAGACAACAATCCAACCAAACAATAGCACAACAAATCACAAAGCCATTACATAAAAGCTAGAATTAGTTACTACCTCAAAGGCTCAGCAGAGCTCTACTATCTCGATTCTGCTTCCAGCTCCGCCAGAACTTCCTTTCTTTCTTTCTTCCTCTCACTTTCTCTCTCTAGCACCTCCTCCTCTCTCTAAAATGGCTCTTGGCCGTGGCATATGAAGGCAAAGGGGGGGTATTTATAACCTCCTCCAATGGCAATCTCGTAATTACCATGAACTTTGATCCTGCGGTCCTGGTTTTTCCTGGATTTTCCTATTTTCTTTAATTCCTCCTTTACTGCATCATGCATGACATCATTGGGACACCTCACCAGGACACCTCAGCGCCACATTTATCACATGTCTAAAATCCTGGACACCTCAGCAGCTGACTCAGCGTGCTGACTCACCGGTCCAGTCTCTTGCCTCGTAATACGTGTCCTCAACTTTTTCTTCTGCCTTTATGTTGGCGCCATGTGTCATCTTACTGGCACCTGTCACGCCTTCCAATGCTATCCAGATAAATCCAGGACTTTATCTGATCACCTCCTCGGTTATCGTGCCGACCGAGTAACTTTACTTTATTGAAACAGTATTAAAATAGTATTTTAATGCCACTTTTTCCCACATACTTCATGGGCTACGTTTTTGGGCTAGGAATGTTGTCTTGGATCCTGATCAAGCCCAAGTACTCTGATGGCTCGATTCCCAAGAAACAGCCCTTGGCAAATTAACAAAATACCCTTGGGTGCCCTTTCTTGCACTATTTTAACCCTAAGGGTAAAATTATCATTTTACACCCTTCTGTACTCTGTCAGGGTATATACTGACTCTCAGTAACTTTATCTGTATGTACCTTGGCTCCTGGGCCTCTTCAGAATTACCAAAATGCCCTTCATTCATCTGTTACCCTTTTGTACAACACAGGGGCATTTTCATAATTTCGCACTTTTCCGGGGTTCTGCCGGACACTGGCCCACCTATCAGTCCAAGTGTCTTACTGGGCCTTTGTTGGCGCCATTATTGGGCCTTTCTGGGTCCAATACCCTCATGGCACGCATTACGAGGAATCTTCCCCGTTAATAATTATTGAATAGTTTATCTATTATTCACCGTTTATACACATATCCGGACACCGGCTCCTTCTGTCCGAAACACTAGCCTGCGGTGTTCAGGCATCCCTGTGAGTCATATCAGTCATCTGACTGAGGTCATCCGAACTCATTCAGTCCCTTTTCAAATACCGATAAATCTCCCTATCGGATCCCCCGAGGCCTCACACTCCCGTCTGGATTTTTTGATTTGCGAATAACTTTTTCTACAGGCCTCCTATCGGTATTCTGTCAGTTTCCCGACATCCGCCCCATAAGGACGTATCATCCTGTATTTTCTCACCTAGATCTGAATTCTAGGATATCCGGTATGAATTTTTATAACTTTTGGACGATCAGTCCATTTCTGGCTATCTGGAGTCTTAAAAAATTCCTGTATTAAGCCAGATTACCGAGCGTCCCTTGCTCTCTCTACCGGTGAAATCTGGGACTGAAATGCTTTCGGACAGTCCAAACCACTTCCGGCCTGACTTTCTTTAATTACAATTTAGCCCCAGGGAACTTTTCTTCTTTTCATTTAAGTCCCTTTTTATTTGGCTAAAATTACACTTAAGGAGCCCACCTTTTTGTCTACTTTCCTTTTTGGCCTTGAAACTTTCCATAATTGCACTTAAGTCCTTTCATTTCCTTTACTAGGTCTAGGGGCATTATTGTCTTTTCATATTTTACCAGAGTATTCTCTGGCCCTGGTCAACTATCCAGATACCCCTTCTTGACTGTCTAACCTTAGCCAAATGACCAAAATACCCTTTACTCATTCTTCAGTTATTCTATAACATAAGGGCATTTTCGTCATTTTGCACATTTTTCCCGGACACCGGCCCCTCTTACCACTGAACTGATATTATGGGCCTGGGCCTTCCCTGGTGTCACTACGGGCCTTAGACAACACTGTATGGCCTCTAGCCATTTTCCGATCATTTCTATTCGGACTGCCTTTCCTTTACCGATTATAACTGTAAATTCCCATCTTCAGGAATTTTTACAGAAAAATCGGGACCTCAAATCAAAATTCTGTGACTCCTCATTCAATCCGGAATCCTTTCCTCTATCTCCCGGTATTTTCAGATATTTTATCCGGACCGGGCTGTTTTGGCCTGAAAAAGCACTCACGCGCACACTTTTCCAAAATGACCATTTTACCCCTGATCATATTTCTAATTCTTTCATACACATAGAGACCTCATATGCACATTTCACATTTCAGTGAAATGATCAGCATAATTTTCTCTATTTTCTGGCAAAATATGGTACTCATCGGCTACCAGCCCGATCTTTCCCAAAATTACGATTTTACCCTTGAATTCTCCTTACGACATCTCTAGGCCTAAAAATTGGGGTGTTATATTTCTACCCCCCTTAAAATAAATTTCGTCCTCGAAATTTACTCAGTACCTCAATCAACTATCCAGGATATAGCTCCTCTGCATATCCTTTCCTGGTTTATGACTAAGGCTTGGGGCATTCATCCTCTTACACTTATGGACAACTCATTACACTTGTGAGTAGTGTCCATTTCTTTCATATCTTATTCCGCAGAATTCTGATGTAATTCTAGGGTCTACTTCACTCTTCCTACACTTTGCTAATCTCTCAGGAGAGATATTGTTCTTCTGACTTTCTTTCTCCTGATACGAGATCATAACCCAGATAACTTCTCTGACTTTTCTTAACTGTTCTCATAACTTCATGCATCTATGCCAAACCTTTGTGGCATTTGCACTTTCTTATCCCTTCTTAGGGCTTACATATCATTAGGCTACTCTTGCCTTAGCACCTTTCAATTTAACGTGCTACTGGGTTAGGGCTAGATTACTCTTTATATAGCTTTAGGCCTTAGCAATCTCTTTCTTATAGAACTACGTTCTATCTTTGCTTTGCCTTAGACCCTCTTCTCTAGGTCTCTCTGGCCTTTTAATCTCTCATGACTTGTTATCATGATCACTTTCTTTATATCCAAAAAGAACTCTTCATTATCCATATCATCATCTAGGCATATAGTTCCTTACAGCTCAGTCGCCCTTACAACTATGGTTCTTCTTAACCATTCTTAGGGTCGACCTTAGGGAATATTGAAAACTGTGTCTGGGGTAAGAGCAAATACCTTTCCTAGGGATGTCAGCATTCTTAGGGCAACCTCTTACCAAGTGGCATTTCTTACCACAACTGCTTTGCCCTGCTCAACACTCCCATGTGCCATGGCTCTTTCCACCACATTGACATCTCTGCTCTCCAATCTGACCATTACCTTGATCAGTCCCTTGTCTGAACTATCGCCTCTTTCTCTTGCTATTGGCTTGACAACTTGAGCTACCTCCCAGAGTGCTCTTAGCCAATGCTTTTCTATTCTCAACACATAGAGGATTCTGTTCTTTGCTTCTCAGGCATACTTCTATAAAACTTTGAATATCAGTACTCAGCTTTGGACTTGAACTCCGTCTTTGCTAAGGGAAAGCTAAGTTTAGTCTGTATACTAGAGGCTACCTAAGAAAACCATTATAAAATAATTTCTCTGGGTGAGTTTATCAACTAGTGAAGCTTCCTCACCTTAACTTCGTCTTTGGCATTCATCATCCCAAAGAGATATTACATTGTACTCATATCTCATGGCTCATTACTTTCCTTAGGCTAGGTCTAACTGCGACCTCGGGATCTAACTGCGATCAACCATTAGCCTCTTCAGAATCTAACTGCGATTCTGTTGTACTGTATATCTCCTGAAGATTTTAAACCAACAGACTAAGTTATAAGGTTAACTGCTTCCACCTGTTGATAACTCCATAAATATTTGAAAAATTTTATAGCCTCATATCATTTACCCAGACTTTATTTACTTTCTCTCTTACTCAGGAGTTCCTTCTCATCTTTCAACCTGTGCTCTAACTACGAGCCATTTGAACTATGCTCTAACTGCGAGCATTCTACATCAGATCCAACTCTTATTTGAAGAGTGATCTATACTCATCTGAATCTAGCTCTATCTGAGAGCCATCTGTTTCAGATCCAACTCTTATCTAAAGAGTGATCTAGAAATAATCCCTTTACCGTTATCTGTATACCATTCCGCTCAATAGAAATGGCCCTGAGTACTGTATTCACAAGCTTATAGAAATATCTGAGTAACCTCAATCATAATTCATATCTGAGTAACCTCAATCATACATCATGTCTGAGTATCATATCATAACTTATCGTCCCATAACTGAGACTATCTATCATCCTCAATACATTCATATCATCCTCCTATCATATGGTATGGGAGCAACCTACTTTTTCATAACTTTCTTATCTCATATATGTACTCATATATACTCTACCCTGCATGCACTGCAAAAAGGGGAGTATCCATTCATCATAGCATACTCTAACATGCATGTCATCATATGACAACTGCAAGGAGATGCAACTATCATAACTTATGGCAACATAAGCCATATCATCATCATATTTTGCTCAACCATCCATTAGACATCATAATAGTCTAAATAAGCCTCAAACGTATTTCCTTTATCATATTATTTGTCAGATCATCATCTGATCATACTATCTATCGCATTATCTGTCAGATTATCAATCACATGGTCAGGATCTGACAAGAACATCTGTCTATCTTACTTAGGCTGCCACACTACCCTCTTACCAGGGTATAGACTCAACCCTTCATTACTCTATCTCATATAGGATATAGGGGAGTCACTTTATCTCTTAACTGTGGCTACCTCTTTACTATCTCTTAACTTCTTTTGTCTATCTATCAGTCTCAGTCTATTCTTGACCGGACTATGGTTCCTTATTGGTCTTTCTCTTTATCCTAGCGAACTTGAGTCGCATGGATCTCATTCATCATCTTTTACTATTACTTCTATTCTCTAGGGTATTCTCCCCTAGGTCTATTACTTCTCCGTGATGGAATTCCTCTGCTCAGGAAACATTTAGCTCTTTATCTATTACCCATCACGTCTCTCACCTTAGGCCATGTGCTAGGATCATTCCTGGGTAAATCTTATCCCAGCTTTTAGGTCTTTTATTCAGATTAGCTGAATAAAACCCCTGTAATGTAGATCTACTCTTAGTTACCACATAGAGGATCTACTTTTTCACATTGTCTTAAATTGATCTTTCGTACCTCAGTACCTTTGTACTGTCTAGCTTATCATATGTTATACCAATCCTCTAGCTGGTAGACTTCAGCGAGTTTGGTACCTTCATTCTCTTCATCATATGGCCTCTGCCAATTATAGTCGCGACTTGAGAACTGCATAGTCACAACTCACATGCTCTGCGACTTTTAGTCTCAACCGTCGCACACTACTCGTCACGACCTGGCATCTCTGCGTCCTTTAGTCGCAACCTATAACATCACTACCTAAACTCCTTTGTACACTGGTCGCGTACTGCAATATTACTCATCGCGACCTAAGGTCTTCTTACGTCACAACATCAACTTATCTGTACATATTAGTCGCGACATAAGACCCCTCTTCTCTACTTCCTACTTTTAAAACATGTAGTCATACTCATCCTCATACAACGGCAACATACTAGGTATAGGGTAGCTCAATAGTGTGCATACTAGACAATACAATCCAATCACATATAGGATTTATCCGTTCATTAGCCAGTGGAAACAGAACACAAATAAACTCGTACCTTAGTTTGGCACATGAGACTTTCTTATCTCGTTGCCAGTCAGGGTATATATTCTTCCCTAAGTCGAGTATCTTTCGCCTGTTGTGTTCTGTGAACACTCCCTGGCACAATGTCCAGGCTTTCCACACCTATAGCGTAACCCTTGACCTACTGGACAAGGTCTCATACCATGGTCTCGACCACAGTTCTTACATTCATTAGGCCTTGGTTGCCTACTAACTTCTCTTGGCCCACTACCTAGCCTACTTCCCTGCTTCTTATTAACTTTTGACCCATATGCTGGCCCATTTCTCTTCTTACTGTTCCTTCTCAAGGAACCTGGTGGCATCACTTTCAGTGGTACTGATGGAGTAGGCTCACTCTTTTCTGGTTATTGCACATTCTTTTCTAGCTTGTAAACTGCCAACTGGGTCTTTCTTTCAGTGGGACATTCTAAAATTTTAAAGATTTTCTCTAACTGGCTTACCCAATCCTCAGCTACTTGGGTGTCAAAAGTCCCTTCAACATGGGCGGATCAAATTTATGGAATCGTTCCATCCATATTTGCAGACTTTCCTGGTCATTATTATTTCTTATAGACCCCTGATGTCTATTCATTCCAGTCTGCTCATGATCTGGCTGAGGTTCAGGTTCTACATCATTTTCTAGTACTACCTACTTCCCAGACTGCTGTAATCTTGCAACCGCAGCAGCAACCGCCGTAGTGATAGCAGAATTTCGCTCTTGATCTTGGCGAGCCTGGGTTGCCCGCATCTCATCGTGACTTATGACTTAACTTGTTGTAACTTGGATATCTGGCATCCTCACCATAGTATCTGGTTACAACACGATACCTCTAGCTACTCTTTGCAGCTTCCTTAGTCATAAACTGATCAGCTTCCGTCTCTATCTCTGGAGGAAACTGCCTCTTAAACCTTGTTCTGCTTAGTCCAGCCATATTGTTTTAATAAACATGAGACCTCGACTGTATCGGCTGACCAAGATTATCCCATCATAATCATATCCTTCGTAAAACTATAAAGCTCGGGGTCCAGCCTCATACATCTGGGTGTCACTGTCTTCTGTCTAAACCTTTCCAAGCAGTGAACACCATCCCTATATCCTACTCTAGGGAGAGGACCACTCAAACTTCTCATTTGTTTAAGGAATCAAACTAACTAAACCAGAGCATCACTGAGCCAGAACCTTCTGTTCTTGCCAGAATCTTATGCTCGGAGCCAGAACCCTTTGTTCCGTGCTAACCTTATTCGGTACTAACACCATAAATTATCTGTTCAGAGCATTTCCTAATCCAGAATCCTTTGCTCTGATACCAAAATAAAACATCCTTACCTTTATGTGTCTTAGGGACCATTTAGTAGCATTTAGAACTACTTTCAAGGTCATTGAAATCCAATTTCTCAATCTGGAGTTTTACTCTTATCGAGTACTGTTCACTATGAAAATTCCAGATGAGTGACCTGACTTCAAAAAATCATAACTAATTCTATAAAAATCTAAATGAAGTGGTTCTAATTGCTACATGAATCTAACTCACTTATATTTCAGGGAAAAATAATTCGTTGACCATTCGTTGACCGAGTCCATGCCAGTCAACGTTTCAAATTTACTGTTTATCCAGCGTTTTTCTCCTGAATCCAGCATTCTGGTCCCAACTTTGATAATTTATATCTCCTTGTGTAGACATCCAAATGAGTCATACTATATATCAAATCGAATCTTGGTATGTCTACTATTTACCTTAAAAATTTCATACATTAATTCATCCATTTACTATTTGTAATTATTTATCAAGCATGACCTTGTCACCACGTGTTACTGTTCACAGTGGTAATTTTCAGCATTTCTACTTTGCATACATATACATACATCCATCATATATCAGTCAAACATGCCAAACAACAATTATTATTAAATAATAAGTCATTATACATCAGGGCATGTATGAAATTCTCATATTTCTATTACATCATTTTTTTTTACCTAAACTCCGGCAGCATAACCGCTACGCTTCATCTGTACAAAGAACTGAACCGTACTGATTCGGTAATCCCCTCATGAGAACTACCATTCTACGTAGTACCCAGGAAAGACTAGATGAACCGGCTAGGTCCACTCACTTCTAGCCTCCTTAGACAGCATTACGTACACAGTACTTATCATATACTGATGTTCAGTCTTTACTTCGGCAGCATAACGGCGTCTCTTAAAATTCCCAAAATTCATTTCGACATAACCTCCCCTGTAATGGGTTATTTATTGGGATGAGATTCGGGGGAATCTCAGTAGCAACAATCATAACAATATATGTAATGCAGAGTGACAGTGCTTGCTTGTGATTGTGTACAGATAAGTATGCTGCGTGCTTCCATGCTTAATAACATATGATCATAGCATTACAGCAGAGCTTCAGACATAACATATAAGACAACAATCCAACCAAACAATAGCACAACAAATCACAAAGCCATTACATAAAAGCTAGGATTAGTTACTACCTCAAAGGCTCAGCAGAGCTCTACTATATCGATTCTGCTTCCAGCTCCGCCAGAACTTCCTTTCTTTCTTTCTTCCTCTCACTTTCTCTCTCTAGAACCTCCTCCTCTCTCTAAAATGGCTCTTGGCCGTGGCATATGAAGGCAAAGGGGGGGTATTTATAACCTCCTCCAATGGCAATCTCGTAATTACCATGAACTTTGATCCTGCGGTCCTGGTTTTTCCTGGATTTTCCTATTTTCTTTAATTCCTCCTTTACTGCATCATGCATGACATCATTGGGACACCTCACCAGGACACCTCAGCGCCACATTTATCACATGTCTAAAATCCTGGACACCTCAGCAACTGACTCAGCGTGCTGACTCACCGGTCCAGTCTCTTGCCTCGTAATACGTGTCCTCAACTTTTTCTTCTGCCTTTATGTTGGCGCCATGTGTCATCTTACTGGCACCTGTCACGCCTTCCAATGCTATCCAGATAAATCCAGGACTTTATCTGATCACCTCCTCGGTTATCGTGCCGACCGAGTAACTTTACTTTATTGAAACAGCATTAAAATAGTATTTTAATGCCACTTTTTCCCACATACTTCATGGGCTACGTTTTTGGGCTGGGAATGTTGTCTTGGATCCTGATCAAGCCCAAGTACTCTGATGGCTCGATTCCCAAGAAACAGCCCTTGGCAAATTAACAAAATACCCTTGGGTGCCCTTTCTTGCACTATTTTAACCATAAGGGTAAATTTGTCATTTTACACCCTTCTGTACTCTGTCAGGGTATATACTGACTCTCAGTAACTTTATCTGTATGTACCTTGGCTCCTGGGCCTGTTCAGAATTACCAAAATGCCCTTCATTCATCTGTTACCCTTTTGTACAACATAGGGGCATTTTCGTAATTTCGCACTTTTCTGGGGTTCTGCCGGACACTGGCCCACCTATCAGTCCAAGTGTCTTACTGGGCCTTTGTTGGCGCCATTATTGGGCCTTTCTGGGTCCAATACCCTCATGGCACGCATTACGAGGAATCTTCCCCGTTAATAATTATTGAATAGTTTATCTATTATTCACCGTTTATACACATATCCGGACACCAGCTCCTTCTGTCCGAAACACTAGCCTGCGGTGTTCAGGCATCCCTGTGAGTCATATCAGTCATCTGACTGAGGTCATCCGAACTCATTCAGTCCCTTTTCAAATACCGATAAATCTCCCTATCGGATCCCCCGAGGCCTCACACTCCCGTCTGGATTTTTTGATTTGCGAATAACTTTTTCTACAGGCCTCCTATCGGTATTCTGTCAGTTTCCCGACATCCGCCCCATAAGGACGTATCATCCTGTATTTTCTCACCTAGATCTGAATTCTAGGATATCCGGTATGAATTTTTATAACTTTTGGACGATCAGTCCATTTCTGGCTATCTGGAGTCTTAAAAAATTCCTGTATTAAGCCAGATTACCGAGCGTCCCTTGCTCTCTCTACCGGTGAAATCTGGGACTGAAATACTTTCGGACAGTCCAAACCACTTCCGGCCTGACTTTCTTTAATTACAATTTAGCCCCAGGGAACTTTTCTTCTTTTCATTTAAGTCCCTTTTTATTTGGCTAAAATTACACTTAAGGAGCCCACCTTTTTGTCTACTTTCCTTTTTGGCCTTGAAACTTTCCATAATTGCACTTAAGTCCTTTCATTTCCTTTACTAGGTCTAGGGGTATTATTGTCTTTTCATATTTTACCAGAGTATTCTCTGGCCCTGGTCAACTATCCAGATACCCCTTCTTGACTGTCTAACCTTAGCCAAATGACCAAAATACCCTTTACTCATTTTTCAGTTATTCTATAACATAGGGGCATTTTCGTCATTTTGCACTTTTTTCCCGGACACCGGCCCCTCTTACCACTGAACTGATATTATGGGCCTGGGCCTTCCCTGGTGTCACTACGGGCCTTAGACAACACTGTATGGCCTCTAGCCATTTTCCGATCATTTCTATTCGGACTGCCTTTCCTTTACCGATTATAACTGTAAATTCCCATCTTCAGGAATTTTTACAGAAAAATCGGGACCTCAAATCAAAATTCTGTGACTCCTCATTCAATCCGGAATCCTTTCCTCTATCTCCCGGTATTTTCAGATATTTTATCCGGACCGGGCTGTTTTGGCCTGAAAAAGCACTCACGCGCACACTTTTTCAAAATGACCATTTTACCCCTGGTCATATTTCTAATTCTTTCATACACATAGAGACCTCATATGCACATTTCACATTTCAGTGAAATGATCAGCATAATTTTCTCTATTTTCTGGCAAAATATGGTACTCATCGGCTACCAGCCCGATCTTTCCCAAAATTACGATTTTGCCCTTGAATTCTCCTTACGACATCTCTAGGCCTAAAAATTGGGGTGTTACACCTATCCTTCGAAATGTCTTTCAAACGAGTCAGACTTCTGCCCTTCCTTTGAGTAGTGTTGCTTGGAGCATCGCTAGCCTCATTCTGAGTAACTCTATCCCCCATATTCCTATATACGCAATAACAAAATCAAACATTGTAGACAGATTTAACCCTTTTTCCTTCAACCCATCAAAGTACACAAAACTTGTTCCTTTAGCAGTTATGAATGGAAAGATGTGCAAGCATTTATCAGGAAAAGTAGAAAACCTAGATTAAATGAACATAAAAAAGGTGAAGCACGTACACAGGAAAATAAGTGCAGAGAACACGCACACGACAAAGTATAACAAGAGCGACAACAAAAAAGAAGGACTGAGCAAGGAGAAGCCCCACGAAAACCACAGAGCACGACGAGTGGAGTTATTATAGAGTACTTGAGAAATGAGAATGAGGGTCTCGCCAAGGGGCGGGCTTAAAAATGTATATAGAAATTTTACACCGAATATAAATTATTCTAACCCAGACAAAAACATAACCGATGTAAAATGTTGTTTTATGACGTTTATTTTGAATATAAGAAGACTTTTTACACTGGAAAAAATATAAAACCGGTATAAAAAATATTATAATTTATTTACAAAAATGACAATAGTAGACTTTTTACACTTGATAACACTTAAGACTGGTTTTAATTTTGTAGTTATTTTTTCAAACTCCTTAATCATCATATATATCATCCTATCCCTTCATGTTACAACATTCTTATCAGAATAAGAATCTATCTGTGTTAATATTACATCAAAAACATATATGCAATCATAACAAGAAACTTAATATTGCATGTTTATACTACATCAAAAACACGAAACACATACAAATCAATCAGAATCCACTTCTTCTTCATTTAATTTTGGTAAACCTACTGAAAAAGAAGGGATCTCACAAATAGAATCATCATCGTCAACAACCCTTTTTCCTTGGATCGCGATAGACCATCTTTTATTTCGAGGATCAGTGATATAGAATACTTACTTTGCTTGGTCTGCCATAATGAAAGGCTCATCCCTAAAACTTGTATTATTCAAATCAACCAGTGTAAATCCTAACCGATCGACCATAACACCGTTGTTTACATTAGCCCTCTTGTATTTGAACATGGGAACTGTGAATTTGGAGTAGTCCACCTCCTAAATCTCTTCAACAACGCCATAATAAGGGATGACTACTAATTTAGTATTGTTGTCTTTTGAACTAGAGAAATGCATAGCTTCAGCCACTAACATAACACCACTATTTTGCGCGCTACTTTTATCATCTAGGGACTTCGTATAAAAGAAATACCCTTTGATATCAAATGAATTCCAACATATCACATTAAGTTCAAGACCATATGCCAACCATCTAACTGTATCAAAAACACAATCCTCATTTTCAACCTCCAGTTTGAACTAATGTGCAAAAGATTTGTTGTGTTCTCTAATCAACCTTTGCTCTGTCATCCTATTTTTTTTTTCGGACAAGCTCTTTATGATCAACAATATAGTCTTGAACTTCATCAATGTTATTCAAGATGTGTAAGTGTATTTGCTGCAATTCATTACGATCAACACTCGTCACCGACATTCCTCGTTGACCCCTTGTTTAGCACGGGGTTTAGGGAGACCAGTAAGTCTTACTTTAGACAGGTATTGTTGACATCAATATCATCATCTCCTCATTCTTTTCATTACATCAAAAAGGAGGTGGGGAATAGAGAAAGGCAGGTGACCCCATTTTCACTCATTATCATCTTTCGAATCAATATTTTGGGAGTCAAAGTTGGGATCAACAACAGGATGAAAGAAACTATTATCTTGTTGTTGGCGACGAACTTCAGAACGAAAGGCTCTGAAACGTTGATTTATCCTCTCAACTTTCAAACTAAGTTCTTTCACCGAGTGCTCCAGGGCATTGAAGCTCGGGATAAGTTCCTCCAGGCACTCGACTAGATTCTAAAGCAGGGGAGGAGGAGAAGGAACTGAAGGGTTATCATGACAGACATGTTTGTCTTCAAAATTATGTCTTTGTCTTTTGTGAGGCGAAAAAGGAGGGGTGGATGAGGAAGAAGCCATTGGAGAATTAAGATAGAAGAATAGAAGAAATGAATATAAAACAGATATCGGAGAAGGGTGATCATGATGAACTACTTCGAATGTCTGAGAAGACTTGACATAAAATGGCGGGAAAGGATACAGAAGGAGTTCATCTAAACCGGACTAAATATTTCCACGTCGGTCACTATAACATCGGCTGTAGAAAGTAAATATCTAAACCGGACTAAATTTTTTCACATTGGTCACGAGTAAATACGGTGTAAATATTTCATATTATTTACAAAAATTCCACCGGTCATTTTTTTAAAACCGTCTCCTCATTGATCGGTTTAAAAATGGGGATTTAGAATGCCAATTTTCCACCAGTGATCTTCTCAAGACATTATCCAATGTAGTCATTGGAGGCTTCATATAAGAACATATCATGTGCATAGTTTGAAGGTGCTGATGCAGACATTCTCCTGTAAAACCATAAAATTTAGGCAAGGCTGCAAGCAAGGCTCCTTTAGTCTCAAAATTAACTTTATTAGTATAGAAACCAAAGGGATGATAATTCACATGTGAATGATTGATTTCCCTAACACTCCTATTACCTTCTACATTTTTAGGTACTTCATTCTCTCCATGCACATTATTCCTATTGGGCCCATTTTGATTAACCTCAACCATATTGGGAATATCTAAGGGAATTTCTAAGTTAAGTCCAATTTTAGACCCCGGGACACTAGAGAATAAACTAGATTCTTGTGATATAACTTCTTCAGCTAAAGCATCACTAGGTCCTTGTTCTCTAAACCCTTTTCTAATTTCCTGAGTGACCTTTCAATTTCAGAATCAAAAGGTACTAAGGGTTCAGTTCTTTTATTCATGCAACTCAGAAACAATCAGGAAAACCAGCAAACAATCAAAATCGGTCCAAAAATTTTTTTAACAGAAAACAATTTAGTCATGACAAATGTGACTCTAGGTCACGTGAGTATACACAGAGGGTAAAACTTGTGAAACAAGGATATTTGGTCATGACAAAGAGTGAAATTGGTCACAATAAATAGTCATAAAGAGTCTCAAATAAGACAGCAATGCAGTTTAGTCGCGATTAACCAAGATATTCGTCGCGGCATATAGACACAGAGTACACATTTTGAATAAACTTAAAAAATTGAACTCAGTTACTTAGCCAAATGCACTCAAAAACTTGTGAGCAATTTCTAAACCTTTGTTCAAGTGAAGAATGACTAGATTTCAGAATTGATAGCCTTAAAAATCTCAGTTCACACATAATCAAGGATGCCATGCAAGGATGCCATGCAAGGATGCAAATGCAAAAATTAAAGAAAATAAGATATTTGTTTCTATTTTTCAAAATTTTTATGCCATGCAATGAAGACAATAAAAACTAAAGATTAATAAGAAGAATGACTCAAGTCGACAATAGAATCAATAACCAATTGCTAAAGAACCAATGACTTGGCTCCCCGGCAATAGCGGTATTGAAATGTTTAAGATTATCACCATCCGGACTTTTCAAAATAAAGATTGCACCCAATAATGTAGCATAAGGCACAACCCTACCGTTCTTCTAAGAAAGCCTTTTTATTGGGATCCTAAAAAATTGATGAACAATAACATTGAAGACTTTGGTTTGTCGAACTTTGGGGCAATAAAATTAAGGGTGCAGTGAAAGTAAATATTTTTGGTATTTTGATTAATGAGCTAATGTTTTGGATTATGGAAGAAATATGATAGAAAAGAATCTTAATTATGAAAACTTAGTTATCCTCGCTCTTGATTTGAAATGAAAGTTATGAAATCACTAAGTTTTAGATAAAACCTCAATCAATCAATTGAGTCCAATACATTAATGAGTTTGAAACCACTTTAATCAAAGTTGACTTAAAAACCTCTTAATGCACTGTTAAAAACCGCTTAGTATGTAAATTGAATTAGATGATGCAAATACCCTCAATTGACTATCAATCAATAGCCTTAGACCCTAATGAATTGAATTAATTACTAACAATTTCCAATAATCATCTAATAAACTAGAAATCATCACTAATATATATATATTAAAAATTAGTAATCACATAATCCAAATCAATTACAAATGTCTAAACTGAGGAATAATCAATCGATATTCAATTCTCATACACATCATGGAAATCCCTAAATCTAGAAATCCCAAAATATGAACAAGCTCATATTAGAGTATAATAACTCCCCCATTTAGTCTGTGAACTCAAGCTGTGTTGTCTATCACTAAGAGGTTAAAAGATCTAGCCTCTCATAGCTCTGATTGTGCCGCAATCATTGTCTGAAGCTACTACCATGAGAAGTGTAGAAAAAGGTTATGGAAATATGGAGAAGAAGATGGTAGGAGTGATTAAATGGGTGTAGAAATGGAGAAATGGTGAAAAAATGTAGAAAAATAGAGGATTTGATTAAAGGTTGTGTTATCATATTTGTTTCACCTAAGAGGGGTGAATTGGGTGATTTTAAAATTTTTGAAAACCTTAAAGATATTTGAATGAATTTAAAAAGTAGAGTTTAGAATAATATCATAGAAGGAAGAAGTTATAGGAGAAATTTTGCACATAATGGTTTATATTGATTCGTCCTAATCCACTTGGCCTACATCTAGTCCCAAAGTCCTCCTTTGAGTATTTCACTATCTCCAGGATTCTATGGGCTCTTGGTACCTCAGTATATTCTCGTGAGAATCTCCTTTCACTCCCCCTTATAACCCGTAAGGTTACAATCTATGAGAATCTCTCACACTGCCCCATACACTCATAAGGTTACTAAACACTCAAGAATCCACTTGAGGAAAGTAGAAAATGATTTATACAAATGAAACTCTCTCACAGTAGAGTAGATAGGATAAACACTTAATCTCACAAACTCCAACTTTTTTGTTCTTTAATAAAATGATGCTCTGATCCAAAAGGAGAGAAACAGAGTAAAACAGAGACTAACACTATATATGATCATAGTGCATTATAAGCATTTCTTGTTTTGTTAAGTCTCCCAACTTTTTTAGCTTTCTCACTTTGGCTTCTTCTCTTTTCTATACTTGGTTCTTCAAAATTTCATTGAAGCATTGAAGTAGCCATTGAGATAGCCGTTATTGCTGACTTGTACATTTGGCTCTTTAGTTGATCTCTTTGTTAATCTTGATTTAGCC
This sequence comes from Leucaena leucocephala, assembly GCA_037074615.1. Classification (NCBI taxonomy): domain Eukaryota; kingdom Viridiplantae; phylum Streptophyta; class Magnoliopsida; order Fabales; family Fabaceae; genus Leucaena; species Leucaena leucocephala. Next base: position 14,216,182 of record CM073555.1, on the reverse strand, counting down.
TATAAATAATCTTGAAACATGCTTTAGTAAAGATATATAATTAATGTAAACATAAACCAATTGTTTCTAAAGGATTTAGAATTAAAGATCAAAATCTGATAAAGTCTTGTTTAAAACACTTTTCACAAAATGGCTTGATTTATCGAAGAATACCCTTATCAAAAAGGTCTTCAATAAATTGCTGAAGAATTACATTTGAAATAGTTAAAACATTATCGAACAATTCTTCAATAATCAGCCTTATCAAAAAGGACTTCGATAAATCTTCAATAGATTACAAAGAGATAGTTCATGATTTTTCAAATAATATTTTGATAAATGGACTTATTGATAAATTATTTGAAAAATATTCTTTCCAACATATATTTTTAGATTTATTGATATATTACACAATAAATCATTTATTGAAGTGTTCTTCGATAGATGATCTCCTTGAATAGTTTATCGATAAATACTAAAGAACATTCTTTCAAATCTTTTCAAACAGACTTTCAAACAATCTTTGATCTTTTCATAAATCAAGGAATATATTTGCAAACAAGAATACATAAGATCATTTATTAATATTGATTACAAGATTTTACACAATAAAGCAAATCACATAGAATCATAAGCTCGAGTGAAAGGAAAATATTGAGTGAAACGAATCATGAGATTATAAAGATACTTCAGCAAATATGAACAAGCTATACATCATGAATATCATTCAATCAAATCCAAGTAATTCATAAGCTCATCAAAGTTATTCTAGGACTTATCCAATTAGGATTTTCAAGATAAATTAGTTTAAGCTTAATGAAGGATCTTATCGAAGATCCCTTCAATAAATAACCTGATTGAATAGTTCATCGATGAGAGTGTCATGAATCTTTACTTTAAATCTTTCGTGAATAAGATTATCTTCATAAGTTCAAGACTAAGAAATTTATAGATGATTCAAATAGATTAATCAACATTATAAGTGCTAAATCATATTCAAAACATTGCAAAACAATCAAATCACCATGTTAAGATTTCCATGATTTGAATTTGAAACAATTTTTCTTTTCTTTCTTGCAATTGATCTTATAAATTTGTAACTTAGGATTCTAGAGATTAAATTGAGAAGAAGGTAATTTAATTAGATCACTTGTAAATATAATTTTATAAGAACAGAAACTCAAAGATCACGATAAATCAAATGATCAGATTTTAAACCAGTAAACCTTTCTATTATTTGATTATAAGTTTTTCTAAATCATGTTTAAACAAATAAGATAGTATCCTATCAAAAGAAAATAGTAAAATATGTGGAAGATCATTTTTCAGTGCTTTTGAAATTCTTCAAAAAAAATTTCTTATTTATCGAAGAGTTATTCAATAAATCCCCTTATCAAATAGCTCTCCGATAAATGAGTCTTAAATTCTTCTTTTAAAAAAATGTTCATTGATCGAAGGTTTTATCGATAAATACTCTATTCGATCAATGCTTCGATAAATCCTTTTATGAAATCTTTTCAAAAGATGAGTCTTTACAAAACATATCAAAGACTTATTCGATAAATCTACTTATCGAATATAGCTTTGGATAATTCCAGTTTTAAGACAAAGGACTCAGAACTTTCATAAACCAAATTTGATTGATTTATCAGAGTCTTTATCGATAAGAGACCTTACCGAATAGGTGATCGATAAATGTTTTTAAGAAATCATATTTTCCTTCAAAATTTCTTTCTAATTTATCGAATAACTGTCCCATCGATAAGCTTATCGATAAATGCTCTTTATCAGTTAAGTTTCTTTCTGAAATATTTTCTCAATTAATTGTCATCATCAAAACATTAACATTGGAGTCTAACATTTTTCCCTTTTTGATGATGTCAAAACTTAATTGAGAAGCTTTAAAAATTATTGATTTGAAGTACTGAGATAAACAAAGTACTCATATACAATCATATCATCACAAATCAGTAAATGCACAAATGCAAACATAGAGAAGCTATTTTCATTAGAATTATAAACATTTGATACAATTGCTTTCAACATACAAAAGACCATTTGACTACTTAGTTCATCCTAATTCTCCCCTTTTTTGACATAATTCCAAAGAGGTGGCTTAGGTCAGAGGGCTTAGTTTGAGGTGTTTTTGGGGTTAGTTTAGAAGGTTCAGATGGACCAGTTTGTGGAATCCTAGATTGAGTTAGAGGATTAGAGGATAGGGCATTAGGATCAGTGAAAGCAGGCGTGTCTTCCAATAAATCTCCAACTATGAAAATAGTGTTGTTTTATTCCAACTTTTAGTTCAATTGGAATACTTTTCACCAAGTATACTGATGGCCTGTCTTTAAAAATCCACTATCTTTCTAAGGTTGGTAATCATCTGAGTCTTCTCATTTCCTTTTTCAACCTCAGAAATTAAGTTATGCTTCGAAGAGCTCCTAAGGCCATTAATTAGCTCAGATAAACTTTGGATAGTCAACTGTGAGCTTACCTTAAGCTTTGCCAAAATATTTTTCTCAAAAACCTCCAATTCCTGTGGATCAGATGTTGGACTGCAGCTTGAGTAAAATAGGGTGCAGAGGTAGGAGCAGTAGGTGTAGCTGAAGATTCGGCTTCATCTGGTTGCACATGTTGTTTACCTTTCTGAACTTTCTTACCACCATCAACCAAGGGAAGAGGGACCCTCATCCTATGGATCTACTTAGCACCAAATTTAGAGATTTTTACTTCCTTCTCTCCCTCTTCTAGAAATGAAATATCGTTGCACTGGAGGAAGAATGCATAAGCTAATGATATGGGATATGAGTGGCCTTTGATTTGTCAAAATAAAAATGTCTAATTTCATCATAAATCAAGGCTCCAATATTAACTTTCTCTCCACTAAGTATGTCATATCCCCAATTTTCTTATCTAATATGTATATACAGTTTGTATGTAATATAAATGAGACTCTCTAAGTAAAATGTTGCAAATTAAGGAAGCAAAGGGGTTAAATTGTAAATAATGGAAATTTTAAGGACTTAAGTGAAATTTAGAAAAGTTTTAGGGCCAAAATAAAAGGTAGAGATAAATGTTGGGCCATAAGTATAATTACAAAAAGTTTGAGGGACTTAAATGTTATTTACCAAAAGTTCCAGGGGTAAAATTATATTTATGAGAAAGTTGAGCCTGAAAATGCCCAAACTACCCAAAAGTAGTTCAATTCCAAATTTTACCAGTAAATAGAAAAACTTATTCTAATCAATTTAACACAACACGAAATTTTGATTTGAGGTTCCGATGAATTGATATGAATTTCTGAAGTTTGAAAAAATTAGTATAGTATTTTTTGGACCTTAGAATTAGATAAAATTTTAGAGTAAATTATTATAATTAATATGAGAATTTATAAAACTGATAGAGTCCAAAAAGGAGTTCTGTAGAATTTTTAATGAAATTTACAGTAGAATAATATACCCTATAATACTTTCGGGTGAGGTTTCTTGGGAATTGAGCTATAAAGGTATTGGACCCATATAAAGTCCTAAGTTGGCATACCAAAGGCCAGAAAGATATTTGGGCAGTCATGTTGGCCAGTGTCCAGAGGAACCCTAAAAAATGCTAAATTAAGAAAATGCCCGTGTTGTAATAATAAACAAGAGATGGATGGAGGGTATTTTGGTCATTTTAAAGAGGTCAAAATGTCAAGGTAGGTACAAGGATGAGTAATCAGAGTTAGTATATGCCCTGATAAGATGTAAAGAGGTGTGAAATGACAATTATGCCTTTAGGGTTAATATAGTGTAAGATAGTGCACCAAGGGTATTTCGGTCATTTTTCAAGGGATGGTAAGCAGATAAATACTCAATCTAACAATGTCAATTGCAGGAAAAATCTAAACACTATTTTTCATGTCAGAATACATATTCTGGAATATTATAAAAATTAGAAACATAAAATAGTCTGGTTTTTATGAAACTAACTGAATTAGTATCGGATATGGCTAGAATTTTTTCTATCAATATTTCTCCATTTCTTGCACCAAACACAGACCCATATGATGTATGGATGATGTCATTCTTAAGCTTCTAGGGCAAGCTTGATGGAAGGTGAATTATGGACCCTAGATTAAATAGTGTTTGAATTAATCTTGGCCTTCCATTTCCCCCCAAATTTTTCTATAAAACCCCCCTTACAACATATTTTGAAAGCTTAAACAACCCTAGGGAAAATCTACCAACAATTATTTTGGAGCTAGGAAGAAGCATAAAACTTGGAGCAAAAAGAAAGGTAATTAGTTCCTTTTATCTTGAACTTTATTCTAGGAAGTTTGCTCTTGGTTTTAAGTGATTTTTATGGCATTATCCCTTTGATGTTGCTGCTGGACATGCTGTTCATATGTGGTGGGAATATGAATTTTATATTATGGATAATTTAGAAAAGCTTAAACAAGCTAGAATTAAGTGGTATTGGCTTGGAAATTCAAGTGTACATGTAATTAGGAATTTATGTTCTTGGCTGCCACTGTACAAATCACTATTCATATGTGAGAATTTTATGATTTTAATGCTTCCAATGGGTTTAAAATGGAAAATTGTGTGATGATAAAGTAGAGAAATAAGTAGTACAGTGGAAATAAGATGATCAAAATGAGAATTTTTTTGGCAAATAAGAGGAGGCATTTCGGTTCTGTACAGTAGCTAAGGAAGTAGTTTGATTTTGGAAATTCTGATTTCATATTTGGATTCTACATAAAAAATTATGTGGAAATAAACCATGAGAATTTATTTTAGAAAGATGGAAGTATAAGACATAAAATAGACAAAAAATGGAATCTAGTGAGAACCTAGTCTTAGATTGATTTGAAGTTGAGTTGTAACTTGATATTACTTTGTAATGGATAGGTTTTGACATTTTTTTGGGAAGAAAACCACCTCAAGAAGATTTTGACAAGGATAACTGAAGTGGTGGCAAGAATACCTAGCTATAATCTTATGTTTGTTTGACTTTATGCTTGCTTGTTAGTTGTAATTTTTGGTTGAGCTTAAGTTGATGATATGATGATGAAGTATGAATGAATGCAACTCCTTGAAAATAATGTCATGACAATATGTATGTTAGAGGTTTCTTATGTATGATCATGAAGTAGCTCCCATATCATGATAATATGTTAGGCATTTAATCAAGCATGCATGGTATTATAATTTGTATGACTTGCTATTGAGATTTTCATGAAATCTCATTCTTTCCATATGCATAACCATGTTATAGGTGCTGAAACCTCCCAAGGAAAAATGGATAAATGTGGGTGAATGAACTTGTATAATAAGTTATGTTGACTACTTGACATTATGGGATGCATAGTACATTATAGGGTGTATGTATTATGAGGCAGCACCCTTGTGACGGCATTTTCCATGACTTAACCAATGAGTTTTGATGTGAAATTTGGTATGAAAGTATCTAAGATATATATATTTAAATGGACTCCAATAATGCCTCAATTGGTTAAGGTTTCAATTTAATATGAGTTTTCCAAATTGGAGATAAAATCTAGAATGAGATAAAATGAGCAACCAGAGGCTGTGAGGTGCAAGCGCTAATTTTAAATAGCAAATGAACGAATTTGTTCACAAAACTTTATGGGATTAAAGACAACATCTTGAGATATAAATCCATAGCTAACACATTTCATTTGGATAAGTGAGTAAGAAGAAATGAATTTTTGAAAATAAGGTAAGGAAACTGGAACTTCCAGATTTACCAAATGAATAGTATTTTTTAATGAATAAACTATATTCATTTGGGCAATGAAACCTCAATTTCATATTTTTCTCTCAAATTTTAATGAAATATATTTAATTAGAAATTGGAACCACTCCTTTTCAAATTTTCTAGATTTAATTATGAATTTTCAAAATTGAATTTATAATCTGGAATACCAAATGAACAGTACCCAAGATTCCTTTTCTTGAAAATTTATGTTTGTAAGTTAAAGAGGTATTAAATTGGTTCAAGCTACTTCCAATTGAGTATAACTGAGGGTGAAAATAAGGATATGACAAAGTACCCTTACTAACAATAAATGGTCCTCTCGAGTGAGATAGGTGAAGCTTCTAAATTTGTTCACGATGCTCCTTTAGTAAATATTGTGGATTATCATGTGATAATCACACATCTCTTTAGGCAAAAACTTGAGGTCACCCTTGAATCCATTTGAAAGCATGAGAATTTTATAAATCTCTCTCAGAGATAATATTGGCCTTTTCTCACGATCTGTAGTATTAAGTAAGAAGTTAATAATATCTCCAACTAATTTAATTTCTCTTCCTCTAAGTTTTGTGATAAGATAGCTTTTTACAAGTTTTCCATCATCATTTGCTTCATCAAAGATCTCCATATTGTAATAAAATAGTCTAACCACCTTAGGACAATAGGGAAGATTGATTTCTAACCAGTTATTATAATGAGCTAGGGGATTAGACAAATCTGATTGGGTCTGTTGTTATATTTGAGATTCTCTAAATCTATATAGAATTCCCTTTCACCAAAAATAGCCTTGAGCTTGCCTTTATCTACCCTATTGTCTAGATTTCTACTGAGTAAAACTAAATCAGCTCGGTTGAAAGGAAGATGATTGGTTTTAGAAGGGTTAGAGAAAGGTGAAGGCTCAGAGATAGATTCAAAGATACCTTGAGGAGACTCAGTTTTCTTTCTTATTGTTTGTTTTACTTTCTGGCCTAATGGTATTCTAGCTAAACTGATAACCTTCTAAATGACCATATTGAGATCTTCATCTGTGTAAGTGTGGTTAGATTCTTCAAAATCTGTGGCTAATTGGTGTCTCTTTCTTTTTAGTGCTTGTCATGTACTCTGTCTTACCGGACTTGGTGAGGATTTAGTCGGCATTTGAATCTAAACTGTTTTAGTAGTAGTGGCAGTGACTCTCTTGGTGGACTATGATCCTTGGTTACTTTTGACCTAAATTTTGAGCTTGAAGAACCTACTTTTTATTTCCCCTTTGATTTTTCTATACCAACCTCAGGCATTTTGGTTCTTGCTATTGTTAGGTAAGATAATGATAAACAATAGCAGTGACTTCAGGGAAATTTATGGATTGTGAGAGGTAATCTCTTTTAGGAAGTTGGGAAAATGATTCTAAGATGTTTAATTAATGTATGGAGAGTATAGGATCAGGAAAGACTTTCTAGGTTCAGAGAGAAGGATGAATTTTTTTAGAAGAAATTCGATGAATTGAATAGTAATGGTTATATTTTTGCTAAAGAATTGATAATTTATTGATAAAATCTTCAATAAGTACCTTATTCGAAGTGTTTATCGATAAATCTTCAAACAATGGTAAGAAATTTATCGAATTGCTCTTCGATAAGCCTTCTTACCGAATAGTTGTTCAAAAAATAACAACCTTTTTCACACAAAACACACAGGATTTATCGGATAATCCTTTAAAAAGCATCTTTATCAAATTGTTATTCAATTAAAAACTTCAGTTATTTTTTCAAAAATACTTCATTTATCGAACAACTTTTCGATAAGTAGCCTTATCGATAGTTGTTCGATAAATTTCAATGCTACTCACAAATTTTATCGAATAACATTTGGATAAGTGTTCTTTTTGAAGAATTTATTGATAAAAAGCAATAGAGAATACTTTGCAAGATTTTCAAAGTAATTCATTCTTATCGAATACATTTTCGATCAATGATTTTATCGAATAGATTTTTGAAAAGATTCAATGCATTAAACACATACCTTGTTTCATATTTATCAAAACTTTTATCGATATCTTATTCAATAAATTCATGACATTTGAAAAATTAAATGATATTTTAAAAGCATGAATCTTTTTTCTTAAAAAAATATGATGCATCAAAAGCACATAAACACATATAGCATGGAATCATTATCACCAAAATATCTCAGATATATTCAATTATAAAGATAGAGAGGGTTAAGAAATGCTCATTTTGTTTTGGCAGCTTGATGTGAATTGATTCCTTGAAATTCTTTGCCTTTCTCTCTTTGTTGTGTTTGAGCATCTTTTGTGATGGCATATATGATCATCCCTTTTTAGTTTGTTGCCCATAAACCTTGCAGCTTCAGTACTCACTTGTATTAATCCCCAGACTTGTTCCATCATTGTAACCTTTTGAGGAATTTTCTTTATTCTCCTATCATTAATAATAATCCTTTCTTTCTAGGAGAACGGTTAGTATGGTTATATAGAAAATAATTTCTATTTATATGTGAGACCATATAACAACTCATCATCAAAATATATTAATTCTAAATGAATACGATGAGCATGATAAAGAATTGGGCTTTGTAAAATATTATACATGTATAAATACAAAGCTCTTAAAATGAGTCTATCTTCAATGATAATGCTTCTCTTTGAAAAATATGCTATTTCAAGTTTATTTTTCAAATATGGACCTTTGAAAAATTAATTCATGAAAATATGAAAGATCAGTTGATTGGAGAAAAATATCTTTATAAGATTACATATTGAACAACAACGTTAAAATATTTAGGAATTTTTGTATGAGCAAAAGTCGAATAGGATATTAGCAGGATTAATGGTTCAAGATTTTGCTTATTTAACTTCCAAATGATGATTGAACAATGAAACACATTTACCCTTTAGTCCAAATGACTAGAGTAGCCAGTGTATTCTAGTGAATAAAAAGGTTAAGCATAAGTCTTTAATGTACTGAAATATTTCTCTTCTTAAACATATAAGCTTTAACTTTATGATAAAAGAATATTTAATTCGAATAAGAAGTTTAAACATTTGATAACACAATTAAGATGATGAATCTATCAAATAGATATGGAGTATATTTGAAATTTCATATAGGTGTATTAATCTCCAATATTGATGTCCTCATGATTCAGAACCAAATTTTCAATTCATGAGCGTGCATTTTGTAAATCAAGATATTTGATGTAGAAATTTGAAATTTACTTTTAAATCAAGAATTGCACATTTATAAGTCAAGATAAATTTATGAATGGAAATTCATGATGAAATATGTGTTTGAAAATAAGATTGTGAAAACATGCATAGTTTTATTTTATAGTCTATTTAGCAATCTGAAAACAATGTTGACTGCTAAAGAGATGCAACAAGGAACAATTATTTAATAATCTAATCCAAAATTTATTTAATCAAAATAAGGAGATAAGGATTAGATTTCACCGTGTTTCATCTTGTCCTTGGGGCAGCTTACTTGATTCTTGGTGAATTGATATTGAACTTTTATTTCAGCACCAAAACTCAAACTTTCACCAGTTCATCTCATGTGGAAGAATGATTGCCTTTACGTACACATTGCATCTTTAGATTTCTTCTGTATGCTTGCAATGGACTCTTAAATAATATGAACTTTGATGCTTCAGAGATCCTCCTTCTTCTTGTTCTGTTCTCCTCAACATAGTTGAATAGAACATTGTGATAGTCTATTCTTGAGGTAAAATGTACTTGGATTTTTCTCCATTGCTCCTTATAAGTTGTCTTCAAAGTTGTTGCAATAGATTCCCCACGAGTTCTCCTAAGTGATGTGGCTTTCACTAACACATGAGAAATTCTTAGAGGCCCATTTCTTCCTAGAATTATCCCCAATACATTTCTTTTATAATATTGAGACTTTAGATTTTGTGTTTTGAAAACTTTCAATCTTCTTGGTGATTTAGAAATCCAATTTCTCTTATTCTTATCAGAGTAGTTCAGTGGTATTCTATGATAGTCCATCAAGATATGAGGTGCTGTTCTTTGTCTTCATTGCCTTTCTTTACGAATATTCTTTGTAGTTCTAGCAATGGATGCTCTAAGAGTTTTCTTCTTGTTTGTGTGAATAACTCTCTAAGACACTTTCTTCGTCTTTGGGCCAATCCATCTATTGTTGAAAATATCCTGCAAGATCAGAGAACTGGGACGTTTTGGTACCCACTTATATTTGGGTCCTTAAATGTTAGTATTGGACCTTACTTGTCCTTTAGGAGCCAAATCATATTTCTCACATTAGAAATCCTTCTAATATAGCATGTGTGAGAAATATGACCTTGTTTACCACAATAATTGTAGATAATGGAATGATACACTTTACAATTATATATGCAAGTATTGTGTTGGTTGAATGGAAGCAGTTTATAATCATTGTGTAAAGTTTCTTTCTTCATATTAGAATTCTTAGTGATATTATTAAGATGTAAGACATTTTTACTTTTCGAAATAATATCAATAATTGGTTGAAAGATCATATCATGAGAACTTTTGAAATCATTTTTATTAACATTATAAGAAGAATTGGAACTTTTTACCATTGAAAAATTTTGAGCTCTAAATGATGATTCATCACATTAATATACGTTTAGCTCTTCTTCTTGATTTTATTCTTCCTCTTGTTCCTCTGCGTTGATCATTTCATGGAGATATTCTGTAATTTCTCCTTTTTCAGTATCATCTCCTATTTGTTCAACGGTAGAGGATTTATAACTTTTAACTATTGATGAACTGTCAACAATATCAACTTCAATGTAATTGTCAGAGGAATTGATAGAACTAAGAGTATTGAAAATGTCTATAACATTAGAGCGAAGTTTAATTTTCAAATAATCTATTTCAGATAAAGTGTTATATAAAACTTTTATTGCTCTAAGGTTTAAGAAAATAATTTCTTTTCATTTTCATTCCAATCCTTTATTAGTTTAAAGTCAAAATCATTCAAAAGGATTTTCTTCATATCATAATCAAGAGTTTTTAAAAATATGGTCATCTGACATTTCCAATACAAAAATTCAGAATTTTCTAAAACAGGAGGAATGGTGATATCAAAACTTTCAAAAAAACATTTAACAATCAACTATAGCCATGATCTTTGCACTTGAGATCGTTAGATCCTTTAACAAGTGACATTACACTAATACCAAATGTTAGAATGATTGTTTCATCTAAGAGGGGGCTGAATTGGATGATTTTAAAATTTTTGAAAACTCTAAAGATATTTGAATGAATTTAAAGAGTAAAGTTTAGAATGATATCACCGGAGAAAAAAGTTATAGGAAATTTTGCACAGGTAACATCCTTACTTTTATACCATATTCAGAGCTCAAATATAACTTTTGGAACCATTTAGAAAAACTTATCATCTTAAAAGTACAATTTTGAAACGTTTATTATTAAGGAGGTACTATTCATTTTATATTTACAGATTTGCCATTGAATTTTAAAAAAATATAATTAATTCTAAAAAATCCAATTGAGGTGGTTCCAAGTCCTATGCGCAGATATTCGAGTTATCTTTAGTGGAAAAATATGAGCTCATGCAAAATCCTTACCAATTAATACCAGTTTTGACGTAAATTTCACTGTTCATGTTTTCCATTTTCAGATTTCTAGTTTCTGGACTTAAACTTCAAAAATTCATATCCGAGGCTACGTATATCCAAATTTAATGATCTACTTATGAATTTAAGGCTCTAGATACCTACTATAAGCATACAAAATTTTATAGGCAGATTCAACTATTAACATATATTTATACTGTATGTTTACCCGTTGTTCTAGAAAATAATATTATACAATACATAATATATTTTCTTCCAACATATAAACATATGACTCATGCTTCCATCACTTCCTTGCTCCTTCTTCTTGTTGGTTCATACCCTAATTACATGGTTATCATAAAGAATGAGAATTCAAAGACATCTCAATAGCAAGTCATACAAATTATAATTACATCATTGCAAGATTATCATACAAGCATGTTTTCATGGCATAGGAGCTACATCTAATTCATCATCGTGCATTATGAACTCAACATGTTGTCATGACATATCATACAAGGAGTATGCAATATAATCATAATACCATCATCATATTCATCATAAGCTCAACCAAAGCAGAATTCAACATACAAGCATAACAATCAAACAAGATTTAATTATAGTAAAATATACTTGCTACCTCTTGTCCAAGTTTTCCCTTTTAATATTGATATTGCCTTCTTCCTTGGCAAATATCAAATCCTATAATACACATAAAAAGGGGCAAATTCATTACTAATTTAAAAATTTCATCATACACTTATTAAACCCTTAACTTTGATTTTTAGAATCTTTATTTCATCTACTTCTTTATCCTAACTCCAACTTAAACTTCATCTTCTTCTTAACATGTGAATTTCGGCCAGCTTGCATATGTTAGAGCTTCGTGAATAATCTTGAAATAAAACTATGGTTAAGCGACTAATTTATCAAGATAAGTACTTAAACTTGCAACTTGTAACTCCATATAAATAATGTCTCCATATCTTGAGAGCATATACTATCATTGTCAGTTCCAGGTCGTGGATCAGATAATTCTCTTCATGAGGTTTAAGTTGCCAAGAAGCATATTCTACTACTTGACCTTACTGCATCAACACACATCCCAATCATTGCTTGCTAGCATCTGTGTAGACCCATAGGTCTCGGTAGGATCAAGGATGATCAGCACAGGAGTAAAAGTCAACTTCTATTTCAATTCTCAAAAACTTGCTTCACACTTCTCGTCCCACTAAAAAGGCTGATTCTTCCTAGTAAGCTTGGTTAGCAAAAGTACAAGTTGAGAAAAGTCCTTAATAAATCTTCTATAGTATTCTGCTAAATCAAGAAAACTTCTGATTTTAGTCCTTCTTGAGATATAATATGGCCTAAGAATTTAACTTCTCTAACCGCTACAAAGTCAAACATATGTAGCGGTTAAGTCAAACTGCTACAAAAAAACTATTGCAGCTCTTAGTATTTTTTGTAGTGTATAGGGCTAAGCCATCATGCTTTCTCAACTCTATTCTTAATCATATTTTGTTAAGATTATAGTAGGGATTTGCCACAATCGTTATTAATAGTAATTCTTGCGGTTTAGTCAAAACCGTTACTAATAAGTTGTCATGAACCCCTATTTTTGTACTTTGAGTCCTATAAGTTTATTATGTTTTATTTTTCCCTTGAGCTTGAACATATTTCTTTGTGGTGGTTTTTGCATGTTGGCAAGTTTTTGGATGTATGGTATGATGATGGGGTTGGAGTTTGGTCATGAGTTTTGACTGAATGTTCATATGGTTTGAATGTTTGAGGTTTGTTTTAGTTGAGTGTAATTACATTTTACAAAGTTGGATGTTAGAGGATCAAATTTTAATCGATACGGTTTTAGACTTGTGTTGTGTGGTTCACTTTGGTTGGTTTATATGAGCACTAGTTTACCGGGAGAGTTAATCCCAAAAGACTAACATGTTGTTGGTAGAGCCCTTAAATTTTTAAACCTCATTTCTCATTTGTGAGACTCCCTAATATTGAAGACATAACAATGCACTTCCGTTCAAGAGTCAACATCTCTAGTGGCCACTGTATGGCACTTTATTCAGTCTCTTGCCGATCAAAACCCTTCGTGTTTAGCCTTTTTTAAGAACATTGGTCTCCCAATTAAAGACCCAATGTTATGAGTACAAATCTAAAGTGAAGACTCATCCCAAAAGATTAGCATGTCAATTAGTTTGGACATGTGGCACTTATTATTACAGGTTTTGCATTTGGGGTAAGCTTTTGAAAGTTGTAGGTTGGTTTTTTCGGAATGGCTTGCATTCTTTGTTTCTTTTTCGTTTTTCTCGTTTGTTTCAATATGTAACTGGCTTGAATTTTTTAAAGTTCAAAATTTGGCAACATTGGTTTTTGTGATGTGATTTAGGTTTGCAATGTCACATGTTATAATAATCATATCCGCGCTTTCGAACCACTCAAACGCCGGTAAAAAGAAAGAAAACAAAAACAGAACCACTGAAATTTGAGGTCCATATATGACTTGAGTTATGGTCATAATCATCATTCGAAGTTGCTTTGATCTATTGCTATGGGCCTAGTTTTGCCACGACAAAATGGCCTCTTGGGTGTTGTGAAAGTTGGATAATGGAGAGCAACTTTGTCACGGCAAAGCTTCTTTTTCTCTCCACGAATATTTTTGGGTTCTTATCATCTCCAATATGGCTTTGTTTGATCTTTCTAAGAATTGCTAATTATAAGTTTAACTTTGGAAACTATGTTTGTATCTACTTTGAGGTTTGATTTGGTTTAAATTTCATCCCCCATTTAAGTCAAAGAAAGTTTTGAGTTAGGATTAACAAGTATCCCTACTTTATCCCTCTTGGTCTGAACCTTTCTTCCCTTAAATATAAGGTGTTATCACAAGAATTACAACACAAAATCGTGAACTTCGATTGCTACTCATTGTGCCTATCTGGCTAGCACTAGGAGAAGGTGACCCAAAGAGAAAAGCAACAACACATGTACGGGAGTGAATATGATGTGTGTGTGTCACAAATGGAGGGGGTTTTATTAAAAGGATAAGAATTAGGTTTTGGGTCATTTTAGTAAACTATTATAACGATTGTGTAATATTTTATGATTAGTTTCACGATGAAATATATAGTATTATTAGTTGTTAAAATGTATATGTGTATTTATAAATTCACATATAAATTTAACCTAAGTTTTGTCCACACTAAAATAATTTTTTTATATTTGATTTTAAAAAAATATATATTATATAAGAATCTAAAATTCTATCTTTTTTTTTTGTCACAGTATAAGAATCTTGAGTTCTATGTGGATAAATTTCAATACTATAAAACAAATGACGTACGTGGACTTTTCTTTTCGTTTTGTTAATAGATCGATAATATATTTGCATGAATTTGATAAAGTTATAGGTTCCATTCATGCATCTATATTATAAGTTAATTTTTCTACAAGCAAATAACCCTACGCTTGTTAAGTTCGAAAATGCAAAAAATTTACAAACCTTAAACATATGTAAAATTAAAATATATATCATGAACAGTAATGCCTAGAATCATATCCTAAAAGTGTGGCATGATCATATAGTTTTACATATTTTCCTTGTTTTCAAGTCTTTTTCAAAGTCAAGATCTTGGCCATCCCACTATCGAATCTTGTCCTTCTAAAAATTATATAATGAATGATGTAGAATATTCAAACACCGTGATGTAACTATCCACTTGGAATTTATGGTAATATTGTTTTCGGAGTGGGGACCGGTGGGTGGGGGGCCTCCCCAGCTATTTCCTTTTGTTAGTAGAGGAAAAAATTGTCTAAATGGAATACGTATTATTTATATTTTCTCTTCCATCTCATAAATTAGAAAGAGTGTTGTGCATTACTCCCTCCAATCTTTAATATAAGAGTTAGTTGACTAATTTAGATATATTAAAAAAGTCAAATGAATAAATTAATTATAACTAATATAAGAGTTAATTAGTTGATTAATTTGGGTAAATTAAGAAATATATAATATGAATTCATCTTGAAGATTTAGATTTAGTCATAATTAACTGATTTATTTAGTTTCATTAATCTATCCACATTAAAGATTAAATTGGATCATGGGAAATACTGTATATTTAATTAAATTACATTTTTACAATCCCTTTAGAAAAGTACTTGTTTTCAGCCACAAAAAAAAACCTTTTACCTAGTAATTTATATGTTTTTGTCACTTAACGTAGAACTAATAATTAGGCTTTTTGAAGTGAATATACACGACCTGAATTGTGCTATAGTACATAATTTGATATTTTTATATGATAGAGCCTAAGGCCACTAAGGCATGCTCTATCAATTACATTATGGTTTGCATCTCAAACCATTCACATCACCGCAGCTAACGGCATTCACTGATGCAGATTGGGCCACCGACATTGATGATCGAAAGTCTATGGCTGGTGTTTGTGTTTATCTTGGGGGTCCCTGGTGTCGTGGTCTTAACGCAAGCAATACGTGGTCTCCCGTTCTAGCACTGAATCCGAGTATTGTGCTTTAACTGAGCAGCTGATGTAAAATGGCTCAACTCACTGTTGTTTGAATTGGGACACTTCTTGCGCTTACCCTCCATGATATGGTGTGATAACCTAAGTGCTCTAGCCCTTGCTACAAATCCCGTTCAACATGCTCATAGCAAACACATTGAAATTGATGTTCGTTTTATTTGAGATTTAATCGCCTCTGGGTTCATTAATGTACCCTACATCCCTTCAAAACATGAAGTTGCATACTGCCTCACCAAGGCCTTGACTCATTCTCAATTTCTCTAGGCAAATTCAGACTGTCAGTGACACCCCCTCGTTTGAGGGGTAATGTTAGAACATAAGCCCACATGCCTTAGGCCCACTATGTATTTAGAGTTACTACTTTCATTTTGTTGATATTATCTACACATAGACGGCATAAACACACAAAATCAATATAAAAAATATATACGGGATACAAGTTAATAATCCCAATCATTCAGCAATTATTCTCCCCTTGTTTTCTATCTAATACTTGTTTGGAGAATCAATTGTCCAATAATACCTAAATTTAAGTATTAATACTTTCTTTATATAAATATATATTATGCACTCTTATTAGTCTTTAATATAAGATTTAATTAATTTTTTTGATAGATTAAATAAATTAAATAATTTTTTAATTATAACTAATATAAAAGTTAGTTGACCAATTTGAATAAATTAATAAATATATAGTATGAATTTATTTTGATATGTTAGATTTGATTATAATTAACTGATTTATTTAGTTTCCTTAATCTACTCAGAAAAAATAAACTATCTATGATATTAAAGAAGAAGCATTATTAGATAATTAATTCTCCAAATATATATTTAAAGGCAAATTTTCCTTAATTCTTAAAACATAATGACTCATGGAGTTCTTGTGATTGCCGGCTTCTATATAAGCGTGTTTGCGTTGCGTGTGAAAAGGAAAACGGGTGTATATTGCATAACCTGGCATAATACTTAATTATTAAGAAAATAAACTCCAAAGGCTTTTACCTATGGTTTCTCTCTCTTCCTCCTCTTTTTTCTTCTTTGGACCACAGTCATGGCAAAGCTGTAAGCCAAACAAACGCATATAATGATATTTTAAGGAAGATATAGAATGTATATGAAGCTTATTCTAATATAAACTTTGACAAAAAAAATCAAATATAATACATCTAAATCAGAAATGCATCTCATACACACTCAAGGGATTCAACTTCCATAAATTATGATCCTTTTTCATCATAGGAAAATAAGGATAATAAGGTAATTTCATTGGATAAAGTAGCATCTAGCATTGATGTTATTTCTCAGTAGCATCTAGCATCCTAATTTTATTTATAGTGAATCAAACATCCTGATATTATTTTTCTAGTATATCCTGCATTTGATATTATTTTTAATTATATCCATCACCGTTATCTAACTTATGGTTTAGTGTTGTGGATGTAGATGTTTATGAAAAATAGCATTGGGGTGCTTGACACTATTTTACGCAATGAAATTAATTTATTATTTTGGATGCACTAGAAAAATAATATTAAATTATTATTCTATACAACTGAAAAATAACATCAAGATACTAAATGCTTCCTAATTTTATTGACTAAAAAAATAATTTTTGTCATATAAAAACTTCAATCATATTATTAATTGAAAATCATTGAACAAGAACATACAAAACAACAAAACAAAAACAGTGTATGTTGTTTCATGTCACACAAGCCAGCCTCCTTTAGCAAAGACAAAAATTCAAAGGTAAGCGAGGAACATATTGTGGATTGGTAGAGATTATCTTGGCCGGAAATTGAATATCAACCATAGGAATAGAAAAAGTGCAAAAGTAACCAATGATTCAAACATGGTTTATTCATGATTCTTTAGACATGACGACTAATTAGCACGCTTATCATTTAATATTTGTGTGCTCTAAAAATAATATTTGACCCCACATGGATGGACGGATGTATATTTATAGATATAAGAAGGTTTACTTGTATTTAATATTTTAAAATATTTTTCTAAATATATCTAATATTCTAAAATATTTCACGATTCATCCAAATATTTTAAAGTATTTTTTTAATATAATCAATACCCTAAAATATTTCTTGAAGCAATTTTTCCCTTCAAGTATTTTTTTAGGAGAAATTTTGCTCTTACTTTATATTTGGTTGGGAAGAAAATTAGAGAGAAAAAAATATTATAAATCTTTTTTAAAATAGTAAATTTCTTTGCCATTTTAAAAAAAAAAATCTTCTTAGTATTCCTTCCCCTATTTTCTCCTTAATTTTCTCTCCATCCAAAAATATCTTTAAAGTATTTTTTTAGGAGCAATTTTAACCTCTAACATAACCTCTCAAAATAACCTTTAGGGGAATGTTCATCTAGCATTTAAAAGTATTTTTTAATAATAATTTTAGAGTGTTGAATGTATTTAAAAAATAGTTTAGGGTGTTAAATAAATAATAAAATATTTTAAAATATTAGACACATTTAAAAATATTTTTAGATATTAGATACATCTACAAATTACTTTACCGTGCTAGACTTATGTAAATTATTCAGATCAAACATATACACGCACATAGAGTATAAAAACTATAAAGTGAACAGATCCAAATCTAAGATCGGCTATATATGTCTTCTTTCGGGTTTTCCTCCTACTTGTTCGAAGTCAAATACTTTGAAAATTTCAGCATCCATGGTTGCCGCCCGTCTAATATGGTCTTTATCTTTTTAAGCCCCACCAGCCGAAACTCCAATTTATTATTGCGGCTTATGCTATGTAAGAAGATAAAAATATATCCAGCACCTCAAATTAATTTTTTTTAAAAAATATTATCTTAAGATATTTAAGGGTTCAATTAGTACATGAACTAATTTTAGAGGCGTAACTTATCATAAAGTATTTAAATTAGTATAATTTCACCATTTTACTAACAAAAACATACATTTCTATCCGATGCATGTCATGTAAACTTTTATTTTAATACATTATCATTTAAAATATCACATATGTCATATTGTTTAAAAAATAGTACTAAATAAACCCTAAAATTGACATTGTATAGAATTCATATATACAAATTGAGAAATTTTATAGTTTATTTAGTACAATTTATTAAAATAATATTACACATGTGGCTTTTTAAATAATAATGTGTCGAAATACAAAATTTATATGGCTTGTATAAAAAAAAAAGTTTTTGGTTTTATTAACAAATGCTTAAAATTGCAACAATTTAAATACTCTACAGTGTTAATTATACCTCCAAAATTAATCAACCATCTTAAATACTTTAGGGTACTAATTATACTTCTAAAATTAATTTAGGATACTAATTACACATTTACCCTATGTAAAATGGTGCCCACACACACAATATATATAATATACATATATTCCCTCCAATGATTTTTTATATGATATATAAAGAAAAAATATTTAGCTTTTTTTATAATTTTTTTTCATTACTTAATATATATTCATGTTTTTCAAATATGACTATTCAACTTCTTAAAAATTTAGGTTTAATAACAGAAAAATTTTAAGTTTTGTTAATTTTAAGATGAATTTAATGAGGTTTAAATCTCTTTTTGGTTCCGATAAAATTATTGAATGTAACATACATATAAAGCTATGGACTATGTTTACCATAAAGCTATGGACTCAATTTTAGCCTTTAAAATATACATACCCCGTAGAAACAAAGTTAATATAATAATTAATGAAGAGTAAAACTGTACATTTATATAAAAAAAAATTCTCTCTATCCTACAAATAGGATGAAGGATTTCGGGTGTACCTTATATGGTCTCCTATCTACTGAGATACCCACACGTAACTGGAGCACATTATATAGATTCTGGTACGTTTCATAGCAAATACACTAGAAGAGCACCGAGAAGCACTGAACCAAAAATGAAAGGGAATAGAGGAGGAGAAAAAGAAGAGCACAATCCCTTTTTCTTGTCTGCAAAACAAACCTACACATGTGTATATGTGGTGGGAGGAGTGGGATGTAACTACCCACTCCCTCATTTTCCTCCCCTCAAAATATAATCGTTCCCTCCATTTTTTACTTCTCAAGGATTTGGGCCTAATCCACCGTGGGTAGACTGGCCCATTTCCTAACATCTCCCACTCACACTTGGTGGATTAGATATCTTAGGTCCAATCTCATTCTCTTCCTTCTTTCATACTAGGTACTTTGCTGTGACCGCGTAGGCATGACGTCTCATTCCGGGCATTTGTACTAGAAATCCCTTTTACAGAGACCAGCACAAAGCAACCCTTTAGTGCAGCTCGATCAAAAATATATTATAATGCCTTGAATGTCCTAGATTTACCCATATACACTTTTCTTATGGCTAATATAATCTCTCTTGAGTCAGTATATAACTCAGATAGCCTCCACTTATGCATAGTATCCATACTTATGAAATTAATAAAATAATATCACAAGGGACCGGTCACAGACACTAGCATGGATGTGTATATTCTGGCAATCTTTCTTTTGCCCATATATCATTTTGATATGAATCAACCGCTTTCCTAGCATAATACCTCTGGTTTATATGTAATTTGACTATAGGACATATACTAAAGTAGCAATCGCTGAAATATACCTCCATAATACTATCAAAGTCAAAGGACATTAATGAAAGGATAATACCTTTCTAGAACTCACACAACAATGAAGCAGGGATTGATTCACTTGTTTTTCATTTGCGGTTCTTTAGCACATGTGGTATGAATCACATGTTACGGTATTCCTCTTATCCTATAAGAGTGTACGTCATTTTGATTATATCAATCACACCATATAGACTTAAGTCTAGACACTCATAGTATCTAAACCCAAACTATTCAATTCTATTCACATAATATGACATCAATTTTGAAGAATTTGTTATCTGGCTACAAGTTTTATGGATGTGGGTATCCATAGTTCGATCCATATCCTTACTCATGGATCTCATCTTGATTTACTGCACTTTTTAAGCCAAGGCGACATTTATTGTGTTTCTTCTCTACTATATCAGCACTCTTGTTGCTTTACTGGTGAATACATCTCTCATCTTTGAACGCTTCTCTAGCATCAAAGGTTGTTGCTCGTGTGAGAGAGCTACCCTTTTCAACCTGTACGACATACTAGACATTGTATACTTTCATTCAGACATATAAGTAATAATAAATGACATAATATCATTAACAAAAATAAAAAAAAATTACATACAATCTGCTACTTTACATTTTTTTGCATGCCAATGGCTTTTACATGTTTCTCAAATGTTTCTTTGCCTATTGGCTTAGTCAGGGGGTCTGTAACCATACATTTAGTTGAAATGTATTGTACAGTTACAATTTTCTATGCTATATAATCCCTCACAAAGTTATACTTGATATCAATGTGTTTTGTCTTACTGTGATACTTAGGGTCTTTGGTGTAGGCTATGGCTACAGTATTGTCATAGTATATCAACACCGAATTAGTACTCTCGTTCCCAAATTCTAGGTTTTCAATAAATCTCTTCAGCCAAAAAGCCTCTTATGCTACTGCAGTGCATGCCACAAACTCAGCTTCCATAGAGTGTAAAGCAATGCATATCTGCTTCTTGCTACTCTAACATATGGCGCTGTTGTTAAGCAAGAAGGTGTATCCTGAAGTAGATCTTCGTTCTTTTTCATCACCGCCTACATCAGCATCGAAATATCCGACTAGGCGCAAATCGCTTCCTTGATAACATAACACATAGTTAGCTTGCCCTTTAAGTACCTTAAGATCCTCTTCACTGCTTTCCAGTATTTTTCGACGGGGTTAGACTGGAATCTGCTAACCAGCCCTACGGCATAACAAATATCTGGTATTGTACACATCATTCATCGCATACATAAGGCTACCAACGGCATTGGCATATGAAACTCTTTCCATTTGCTTTTTGTCTAATTCAGTTTTAGGACACATGTCAGAACTCAAAGCCACTCCAGTGGCTACAGGGATATCCATAGGATTGCAGTCACTCATATTAAATGGCTTAAGTATCTTCTTGATATAATTCTCTTGTGAAAGAGTGAGGATTCTCTCAGAGTGATTCCTTTGAATCTTGACTCCAAGTATGTATTCTACTTCACCCATGTCTTTCATCTCAAAATTTGATGAAAGCCATTCTTTAATAGCTATCACCGAGTCAAGACTATTTCTGGCTAAGAGTATGTCGTCTACGTATAAGGATAATATTATAAAGTTACCCTCAAACCGCTTAATATAGACGTAGTGGTATTCCTCTATCATCTGGAAGTTATATGAGGTTATTGCCTTATGAAACCTTAAGTACCACTGTTTGGATGACTGTTTTAATCCATAAATAGATCTTTTGAGTTTACACTTATTGTGTTCAAACCCTTTTTCAATGAAACCTATTGGTTGTTCCATATAGATTTCTTCATCTAGATCACCATTCAGGAATACAGTTTTTACATCCATCTGATGCAACTCCAGGTTTAAAATGTTTACTATTGCCAGAATAAGTGTTGTAGAGTTGAAGCGCACAACAGGTGAAAAAGTATCCTCATAATATATACCTTCCTGTTGTTTATATCCCTTTGCAACCAATCGAGCTTTAAATTTGTCAATTGATCCATCCACGTTTCTCTTGATTTTGAGAACCCACTTGTTCCCAATGACTTTACGCCCTTTTGGCAGATCAACCAATTCCCAAACTTAGTTTTTCATCGATTTCCTTTTTCATTACTTTCTTCCACTCCTCCTTGGTAGGACCTGCCAAGGCCTCATGAATAGTGCGGGGTTCATTATCCCCTTTTGTAGTAACTAAGAGTGCTTCTCCTTCTATTTGGAAGCGTCTCTTTGGAAGACTTTCCTTGTTACTCCTTCTAGTAGGAGTAACTTGCTTATCTTTTCTCATTTGCCTCGGTCTTTGTGTTGACCGTTCTTGGCTCCCACTCAGATTGACATACCTAGAAGATTCAGGTATGTCAATTTGTTCGGCACTATCCTGTTCCTGAGTCTCATAAAGAGATACAGTGCGGTCAACATCTCCCCTACTGGGAAATTCTGTTTCAATGAATACAACATCTCTTGATTCTGTTTCAGTCACTATCCCATCTTCAATTTCACTTATGAATACATATCCTTTTGAGGGTTCAGAGTACCTTATAAAAATACATTTCTTCCCTCTATGACCCAATTTCGCATGTCTATGATAATTGTCATGGATATATGCCAGTGAGCCCCAAGGTCTAAGGATGCTTAGATCTGGCTAACGTTTAGTCCATAACCATAGGGTGTGAAAGTGACTGACTTGGAGGGCACACGGTTAAGTATGAAGGTTGCTATCAATAAAACATCACCCCAATGTGAAATTGGAAGGTTTGCCTGAGCCATCATAGACCTAACCATGTCTAGAAGAGTTCTATTTCTTCTTTTGGCAACCCTATTCTATTGAGGTATGCTAGGGATAATTAGTTGCCTAATAATCCCTTTTTCTTCATAGAGCTGTTTGAATTGATCTGAAAGGTATTCACGACCCCGATCAGTGCGTAATGCCTTGATTCTATTGTCCATTTGATTCTCTACTTCATTTATGTATCGTCTAAAGCACTCTAGTGCCTCGGACTTATGTGAAATCAAATAGACATGACCATATCGTAAAAAATCATCAATAAAGGTAATGAAATACTGACGAGTGTCTCGGATTGTCGCAGTCTGAGCCATCAAAATTAAGTGAATTGCACCCTAGTAATGTAGTATAAGGCACAACCCTATCGTTCTTCTCAAGGAGCCTTTCTAAAGGAATCCTAGCAAATTGGATGTCAAATTCAACTGTAAACCTGAGTAAAGAGTAAATGGTTTTGTGGTTTTGTGGTTGCAGTAAAATAAAGATGCAGTAAATTGATGTTTTTGTTTAAGATGGAAAATGGTTGGTTTGTGAAAGTAGTATATGATGATAGGCTCTTGATGATGAAAAATATCTATCCTTTCTCTCAATGTATATGGAGTTTAAAATCACTAAGTCTTGAATAAAACCTCAATCGATCGATTGAGTCCAGAACCCTAATATTCTTTAAACTCCTTTGATCAAAGCTAGTTTAAAGACTATTATTGAATTGCTAAGGATCACTTAGTGTGTAATTTAAACCAGATGGAAGAATGCCCTCGAATGAGCGTCGATCAACTAACCCTAGAATTGAAGCAATCGAATCAATTAGCAACGATCGTTAACAACCATTCAACTAGCTTAAACTCAAACTAAAATATTGTATTTAAACCAGCATTCAAAACATCCAAAGTAAATTACAATTGTCTAATATGAGAATAATCAATCGATATTCAAAACTTGTTCATCTGATGAAAAACCCTAAATCTAGAAGCAATCATAATATGACAAGATACAAATTAGAACAGAAGAAACTCCCCGTTTCAGTTCGTGAGCTCAAGATATTAGATCCATCATCAAGAGACTAAAGGTTTAGCCTCTCATGACTTCTACTGCACTGCAATCGCTATTTAGATGTGATGCCATGAAGAAACAATGAAGAGATGAAAAGGTGAATGGTGTAGAGATATGTAGAAGGTGTGTAGAGAGCGCTCGAGTACTGCTTCTTAGCCTAATCAGGTCAAAAAATCCAGCCTCCTCCCGACGGCAGCCTCCATCTCTTCTTATAACAGCATGACCTAATTCAAAACGCGCAGCTTCACGACTGTCTTCTTTAGTCACAACCAGTTACTTGTTTTGGTCACGACCTGTAAACGCAGAGAAGCTTCCAGAAGAATAAAGGTCACGATGGTATGACACTTTGGTCGCGACTAAAAAGTGCAGAGATGTGATTTGACTTCCATTGACTTGTGGTTCCTTTCCTGGTCCTTGCTCTCTTCCAAAGTACCTGCAATTCAACATAAAAGCTCACTGTAAAAGTCCAAATCAGTAGATAACAGAATATATGCAGTTTGGAAGAGTTATTTTACCATTTTACCCTTTAACTAGCACATTGCCTCACACAATCATGTATTAACACAAAAGCACAATTTAAGGCATAAAATGAATGGTAAAGTCATTATAAAACTTATAAAAATGTCACAGAAACCATATACAAAATGTGTCTTATCAAATACCAAGCTTCGCGTTTTTCCCTCCACTCATTGGATCGCAGATATCAGAATGGATTAATTGCAATAGATTTTTGGCTCGTGTTCCCTTACTGAATGGTTTTCTAGTAGCCTTACTAGCTAGACAACTTTCATATAATGACATATCCATGTTAGGGATTACCCCCAACAAGCCTTCTTTTGGAAGTTTAATCATTCTATTTTGATTAATATGTCCTAGTCTAGCATGCCAGATATTCATATCAGGATTATTTGAGGTAATAGCAAAATAATCGTGAGTATTAAAATCACCAGCAAGATCCAAAATAAAGAACTTTTGAAATTGGAAAGCTGAACCATAAAATATTGAGTTGCTATAAATGTCTGCAACTTTACCATGAAAGTTTACATTAAACCCAAAGTTTAATAAGCAAATTATAGAAATTAAATTTCGTCGGATGTCAGGAGCATGAAGCACATCATGCAGTATCAAGGTCTTTCCACCATGCAAAACAAGTTTGCACATGCCAATACCTCGAACCTCGATCCTTGCATTATTTCCAACGAATAGCCACTTGCTTTGAAATGGCAACCGACAGTATTCCATGAAAGATCCTTGATCTCGACTTACATGGTCTGTGGAGCCTGAGTCAATAATCCAAGAAAAGGAAAGAGGTTCTGTTAGAAAAACAGTACTAGAAACAAGTGAGACATGTGAATTCACATAATTCACTTTTACCTTTCTACTCTCGGTCTGTTTAGAACAGTCACTTGTGAAATGTCCCATATTGTGTTAGGCAAAGCATTTGACCTTCTTTAGATCTAGCTTTTTCTTGCCTGCATCATCGTGATGACATCATCCTTCATAATGACTCATCAAAAGTGACATCATCATGGAACACCTCACATGCTAGGTGGCGCAATGGTGGGGCCCTTGGGACACCTCACCAGCTGACTCAGCGTTTCCAGAGAATTCCAGAGTCTTGTCCCAGAATGAACGGCTGAGATCGTGCCACGTGCCCTTAACTTTTCCATCTCCCTCTAGATTAGTGCCATGTGGCATCTTGATGGCACCTTTCATGCCACCTCATGGATACCAGATAAGTCCAGAACTTTATCTGATCAATTTCCCAGTTATCACGTCAACCGAGTAACCTTACTTTATTGAAACAGCACTAAAATAGTATTTTAATGCCACTTTAACCCACATATTCCTTGGGCTACGTTTTTGGACTCTGGGAATGCTATATTGGGTCTCTGATCCAGCCCAAGTACTCTGATGGCTCAAATTTCAAGAAACATCCCTTGGTAAATTACCAAAATACCCTTGGTTCCTCTTTACTTACTTTAATGAATCTAGGGGCGTTATTGTCTTTTCACATCTTACCTGAGTATTACCTGACCCTGGTCAACTATCCAGATAACCTTTCTTGACTGTCTATCCTTAGACATACTATATGGCTTCTGGCCATAGTCCGATCATCTCTATTTGGACTGTTTTTCCTTTACCGATTATAACTGTAGATTCTCATCTTCAGGAATTTTTACAGAAAAATCGAGACCTCAAATCAAAATTCTGTGTCTCGTCATTCAACCCGAAATTCTTTTCTCTATCTCCCAGTATTTTCAGTTATTAAATCCGGACCGAGCTATTTTATCCTGAAAGTACGCTTGCGCGTACAGTTTTCAAAATGACCATTTTACCCTTGGTCACATTTCTAATTCTTACATACTCATAGGAACCTCATATGCATATTTTACAGTTCAGTGAAATGATCAGCATAATTTTCTCTATTTTATGGTAAAATATGGTACTTATCAGCTACCAACCCTATCTTTCCTATAATTACGATTATGCCCCTGTATTCTCTTTCTGACATCTTTACTTATCTTCTTATCTTTCATCTTAAGTTCTCAAAATTTTCTTTCAACAACTCATCCCCTGAACTCTTCGGGAGTCATTGTTAATTGAAAGGTTCGATAACCTGTCCATATCAGGTTATCTTACTCAGGAGCCAGCCCATATCTAGCTACCTACAGAATTTCTAGGCTTAAGACTTAGGATATTCCTTACATTCCTCTTTTTGAACCTAGGTGAAATGTCCCTATTTTATAGGTCAAAGACTTAACTCATCTTTAAATCCTGAGGGACTTAGCTCATCCCTCGGATTCCTACAAAATATAGGTAAGTGATCTGCCCATATCAGATTACTACCCTGGGACTACGAATTTAGCAGCCTGCCCATATCAGACTACCTCCCAGTTCTCCTAAACCCAAAAATCGGGATGTTACACTTGTCCAGTGGCCTTATAAGCCTCCAGACATTCATCCTCTATTTCCAAATGCTTAGCTACATCATTGAAAGTGATGATATTTTCATTATAGGTCAGATTAACTTTCATGTGCTCCCAACTGGCAGGGAGAGACCTGATGACAGCCTGCACTTGCTGCTCGTTAGATAGATTATATCTAGCCTCCTTCAGTTCATGAATCATTGTGGACATCTCTTGTAGATGTTGCCTCATAGGATTATTTGGTTTTAGCTTATAGGTATCGAATTTGATTGTTAACCTTCTAAGCTTAGTCGTAGAGACTCTACCAAACTTATCCTTTAAGGCAATCCACATAGCTTGTGCTGTTTTGTGTGTCTCAAATTCACACATTAAATCATTAGCCATTGCACTCAGCAGCGTGATTCTTGCTATGCTATTCTTCTTTTTCCATGACAAGTATGCTTCCTAATCTTTCCTGTACTGGGCTGTATTTCTAGCCTCAAGCTCTACCATTGCCATTGTTAATGGCTCAATTGCATCCTGTTGTTCTATAATATATTGGACCTTTCGGTGCCAAATATCCCAGTTGTCCCCGTTGAGTTTTTCCCCTTGTTCAATTCAGCAATAATGTTTTTTGATGCTGTTCAATATCGGTTCGGTGACAAATGAAACATCCTCCCTTAGACTCCTCAGAGTACACTTAAGGAAGCGATATTAGCTCGATCATATCTTAACTTAAGCCCATAAATTAAAATTTCTACTTTTAAGTTCCTTATTATGAACCTTTAATTTGAAAACTAATTTATCTCGTTCTACACATCCAAATGAGGCTTATTACCTATCCACGTAATGCCCCAGATGTGTACGACTGGCCTGCCAAATTTTGTGACCAAATTCCTCCGTTTACTAGGTCAAACTGAGGTCAAACTACTGCTACCTCAGGACCTACGAATTTCTCTTTTAATTCATCATTCACAAATTGAACATGCTAAACAATATTTATTATTAAATAATAAAATGTCATACAACAAGACATACACAAAATTATCATATTTCTATTACATCTTCTCCTGTCTAAAATCTGGCAGCATAACTGCTATATTCCTTCTGTAGAAAGTAACCGATCTTGTACCGATTCGGTAATTCCCGTAGGAACTACCATTCTACGTAAGTACCCAGGAAAGACTGGATGAACCTGCTGGGTCCACTCACTTCCAGCCTCCTTAGACAGCACTACGTACACAGTACGTATCAGTTTCTTTCCCTGTTCCTGCTTTCTTGCCGAAATTTCAGCAGCATAACGGCGTCTCTTAAAATTTCCAAATTTTATTTTGACAGAACCTCCCCTGTAATGTTATATATGGGGAATGAGATTCGGGGGAATCTCAGTAGTAATAATCATAACAATATATGTAATGCAGAGTGGCGGTGCTTGCTTGTGATTGTGTATAGATAAGTATGCTGCGTGCTTCCATATTCAATAACATATGATCATAGCATTGTAATAGAGCTTCAAGCATGACATATAAGACAACAATCCAACCAAACAATAGCACAACAAATCACAAAGACATTACATAAGAGCTAGGATTAGTTACTACCTCAAAATCAGAGCTCCAGAACTTCTATACTGCTTCCAACTCCACCAGAACTTCCTTTCTTTCTTTCTTTCTCCTTCTCTCTCTTCTTTCTCTCTCTTTTCTTGCCAAAAACGTGGGATGCATAAAATGGGAGGGGAAGGGGGTATTTATAGTTTCCTTCAATGGCATTCCTGTAATTTTGAAGCCATATGAACTTGTGGTCCTGGTTTTTCCTAGAATTTCCTATTTTCTTTTATTCCTTTTTACTGCATCATGCATGACATCATCCAGGACACCTCACCGGGACACCTCAGCGCCACATTTATCACATGTCTGAAATCCTGGACACCTCAGCAGCTGACTCAGCATGCTGACTCACCGGTCCAGTCTCTTGCCTCGTAAAGCGTGTCCTCAGCTTTATCTGCTTTCTCCAGACTAATGCCATGTGGCGCCTGGAAGAGACCTTGCACGGTTCCCAATGCTATCCAGATAAGTCCCAGACTTATCTGATCACCTCCTCGGTTTTCGTGCCAACCGAGTAACTTTACTGAAAAGTCATTAAATCATTATTTTAATGCCACTTTTCCCCCTGAATCACTGGGCCTGCGTTTTTGGGCCAGGAAATATCATCTTGGGTCTCTGATCCAGCCCAAGTACTCTGATGGCACGATTCCCAAGAAACACCCCTTGGCAAATTACCAAAATGCCCTTAGTCTCTCTCTCTTTACTTTATTAGGTCTAGGGGCATTATTGTCTTTTCCCATCTTACCAGAGTATTCTTTGACCCTGGTCAACTATCCAGATAACTTCCCTGGACTTTCTAACCTTAGGCAAATGACCAAAATACCCTTTACTCATTCTTCATCTGTTCTATAACATAGGGGCATTTTTGTCATTTCGCACCTTTTTCCCGGACACCGGCCCCTTTTACCACTGAACTGATATTATGGGCCTGGGCCTTCCCTGGTGTCACTAAAGGCCTTAGAAACACTATACGGCCCCCTGGCCACACTCCGATCATCCCTATCGGAACTGCTTTTCCTTTACCGATTATAACTGTAAATTCCCATCTTCCGGAATTTTTACAGAAAAATCGGGACCTCAAATCAAAATTCTGTGACTCCTCATTCAACCCGGAATCCCTTTCTCTATCTCCCGGTATTTTCAGATATTTTATCCGGACCGGGCTGTTTTGGCCTGAAAAAGCACTCACGCGCACACTTTTCCAAAATGACCATTTTACCCTTGGTCACATTTCTAATTCTTTCATATACATAGAGACCTCATATGCACATTTCACAGTTCAGTGAAATGATCAGCATAATTTTCTCTATTTTCTGGCAAAATATGGTACTCATCGGCTACCGGCCCGATCTTTCCCATAATTACGATTTTGCCCCTGCATTCTCTTTCTGGCATCTATTCTTATCTTCTTATCCTTCATCTTAAGTTCTAGAAATTCTGTTTCAATAACTCATCCCTTAAACTCTTTGGGAGTCATCATTAATTGAAAGGCTCGACAACCTGCCCATATCAGGTTATCTTACACAGGAGCCAGCCCATATCAAGCTACCTGTAGAATTCCTAGGCTTGAGACTTAGGATATTCCTCACATTCCTCATTTTGAACCTAGGTGAACTAGACCCAAAAATTGAGATGTTACAACAAACCTTTCCCACATTAATTTATTGAACCATAGAACATTTAAGTAAATTTACATATTTAGGACATGTAAAGTATACAATGTCATGTACTTTTATTATTTTTTCAGAAAATAATAACATCACTAGACCCATGATCAGGAGAATACATTTGTACCTCCCATCGCATAGGCACTAGCAACGCCATTACTTTCTATCAAAATTAATATAAGTACTATTCTCATCAAATTTTACTTTTAGAAGACTCATTATCTAAAAGGCTCCCACTTATGAAAAGTATACATGAATTATAACTAAGATAAAGAAATGAAATGAAACATGTTTCACTTGCATATAAGGCATGTAATAAATGGCAAATCTTTACAAAGAAAGAGTAATTAAAACATTTCCTTAACAAAGTGATGAAGTATAAATCAAATACAAATATATATCATTTGATATGAGCTTTACAGTAATCTAACATCGCTTTTCTCAGTTTCTTAAGTTTACGAGGTGGCTTGTGTCACATCATAATTTTCTTACGTCTTAGGGACCAAACAGTAGCATCTGTAACCACTTATATGATCAATGAAGTCAAATTACACAATCTGAAATTTTTGACCATGGGTTACTATTCATATGGTAAAATTCCAGACAAGTGATTCAATTTCAAAAATTCATAACTAATTCTGAAAAAATCAAAATGAAGTGGTTAAAGTTGCTATACGAAGCTAACATAAGCCTCTTTAAGGGAAAAATATGAATCTGACCAAACTCCAGACCAATTAATACAGTATTGACGTGAAATATTACTGTTCATTTGGTCAGTTTCACAGTTTCCAAATTTGGTTCCCTAACTTTGAAAAATTCGTTCTCTTTGTACAAATATCTAAATAAGACGTTCTTGGCACCAAAATGAAGTTCAACATGTCTTATACATTCATTCAAAGGTTAGCTATTTTTCCTAAGTCTCAACAAACATAATGAAATATCCTCCCTTAGACCCCTCAGAGTACACTTGCGGAGTTGATATTGACTCGATTATATCTTAACTTAAGCCTAGAAATTAAAATTTTACTCTTAAGTTCCTTATTCTGAACCTTTACTTTGAAAACTAATTTATCTCATTCTACAAATCCAAATGAGGTTTATTACCTATCCACGTAAAGCCCCAGATGTGTGCTACTAGCTCACCAAATTTCATGGCCAAACTCTTTTCGTTTATTAGGTCAAACTGAGGTCGGAACACTACTGCCTTAGGACCTGCGAATTTCTCTCTTAAATTCTTAACTTTTCAATTACTCTCATAATTACTTCTGTTATGATAACCCATTATTCTAACTACTTATACACAAGCTGAACATGCCAAACAATATTTATTATAAAATAATAAATTGTTATACAACAGGGCATGAGCAAAATTCTCATATCTCTATTACATCTTTCCTGCCAGAAATTCGGCAGTATAACTACTATACTTCATCTTTAAAAATAACTGAACTGTACTGATTCAGTAATTCCCATGAGAACTACCATTCTACATAAGTACTCAGAAAAGATTGGATGAACCGACTAGGTCCACTCACTTCTAGACTCCTTAGATAGTATCTACGTACACAGTACTCATCATATCCTATCTTCATTATGGACATTCTTTTAGCATTCTCAAAATTCACTTCGACGTAACCTCTCTGTAATGGGTTATACATAGGGGATGAGATTCGGGGGAATCTCAGAAGCAAACAGTACTAAACAATATATGCATTAATGATTGGTATTAGTGCTTGCTTGTGATTGTGTCAACTTAATGTAATGTGCATGCTTCCATGTAATATATGAAATACAATTGGCCAGAGTATTCATAGCACAGAGCTTCAACAATTACATATTAACATCAAAAATCAAGCCATAACACAATCAACCATACAATCAACACATACAAGTTTAGGTAAGTTTACTACCTCACTAGCTTAGCAGAACTCTAATTTCTCTATACTGCTTCTGGCTCCGCAGAACTTCCTTCTTTCTTTCTTTTCTTCCTTCCTCTCACTTTCTCTCTCTAGAACTCACTTCTCTCTCTAAATTGGTGCTCTTGGACGTGCTCCTTATGAAGGGGAAGGGGTATTTATAGGTTTCACGAATGGCATTTTGGTAATTCTTAAGAACTTTAATCTTGCGGCCACGATTTTTCTTGGAATTTTCTATTTTCTTTAATCCATTTTATTGCATCATCATGGTGATGTCCTTATGATGACTCATGGCCCTTCATAAGTACCTGCTGACTCAGCATATTGACTCAAAAGTTGTAATGATTACTTTTGCTTTATATTTATTTTTTTATTATTTACTTTTATACTCATCTTAAGTTCTCGAAATTCTCTTTCAACAACTCATCCCCTGAACTCTTCGGGAGTCATTGTTAATTGAAAGGCTCTACAACCCACCCATATCAGGTTATCTTACTCAAGAGCCAGCCTATATCTAGCTACCTGCAGAATTCCTAGGCTTAAGACTTAGGATATTCCTTACATTACTCTTTTTGAACCTAGGTGAACTGTCCCTATTTTGTAGGTTAAAGACTTAACTCATCTTTAAATCCTGAGGGACTTAGCTTATTCCTCGGATTCCTACAAAATATAGGTAAGTGATCTGCCCATATCAGATTACTATCCTGGGACTACAGGTTTAGCAGCCTGCCCATATCAGACTGCCTCCTAGTTCTCCTAGACCCAAAAATCAGGATGCTACACATAAACAAAACTGAACAAGTATTTAATACACACATTACATA
Organism: Leucaena leucocephala; assembly: GCA_037074615.1. Lineage (NCBI taxonomy): Eukaryota > Viridiplantae > Streptophyta > Magnoliopsida > Fabales > Fabaceae > Leucaena > Leucaena leucocephala. The sequence goes on along the minus strand of CM073555.1, from coordinate 14,182,930 downwards.
TTTCCATAAAAAGTCTCTTATACAACAACGTATTTATGCATCATAACTTCTTCATTCTCCTTCCTTGCTTCCATAAGATAGCCCTACTGTGATGTTTGTATAATGGAAGGAGTGAGATTTCGGGGGAAATCTCAGTAGCAAACGGAAACCAAACAGTGTATGCAACTCAATGCTTGATGTTAATATGTGTATGCTTAATAATCATGCTTGCATAATGATATCTTTACATGCTTCCATGTTCCTTAAATTATAACATATGGCCATAACATAAAAAGAAATAGAGCATCATTCAATCATACATGCTTCACATAATCAAAGTAAACATTCAACACATAAAACATCCAAGCAAGCAAAGCATACAAGTGAGGTAAGTTTACTACCTTGGAATAGCTCTCCTTTAACCTTTTCTTTCTTGGTCTTTTGGTCCTCTCTTTCACAAATGCCAAAGCCTAATCATGGTAGAGTAATACACTTATTACAATCCATACCAATTCAGCTTTGAACTTCACTTAATAATTTAAGTTCATTTTCCGGAATCGATACATCCCTAACTTTCTTTATTTGTGGTTAATTGCCTTGTCCTTTGAATTAATTTGTTCCTTGACTATATCCCACACAATTTTTCCCAAGGAATCCAAATATGGATTCAGAATTGCAAAATTCTAATGTTTCCTTCAGGTCTGGACAGAAACAAAAACAGCACCTATAATTTTCTAAAAATTCCTCTTTTCAATTCTAATGCTTCCAAGACTTTGATCTTATTTAATCCTACACAATTTTGCATTTTAAACCCATTAGAAATATCAGAATCATGAAATTCCAAACATTATTCATACACATGAACAGTAATAGAGAAGGTTTCAAATTATCCCTTTCTCAATTTCAATGTTTCCAAGGTTCCAATCTTATTCAATCCTACACAAAATCATCATATAAATTCAATGGAAGCATTAGATCATTGAAATTCAATCTTCTTCCTTCAGTTCTTTCCTAGGCTGAAAGTCACATGAATTGGGATTTCAAGGATTACACAAGTAATTCAAGCAATAGCCAATAATCCAAGCTTATCTGGGTTAGTATTTCATAGTTCTATCTTACTACTCTTTTTTCCTTCATTTCTGTCCAGATTTGGACAGCATGGAGAACCAAGGAAAAATAGGTTTTCCAACCACTAAAACCTAAGTTTCAATCTTCGAAAACATATATATAAGAACTAGGAAGATTGCTTACCTTAAACCTTGATTGCTTTGAACCAAAGTGCCTTGTCTCTTCTTTAGTTTGTTTGAGTTTTCAATCCTCAAGAGTTTCCCCTCTTGTTCTTAACGTAATATGAAGGAATGGAGGGAGGTATTTATAGACAATTTTTAGGGTACTTAGGACTAATCCACCCTTGGAAGTGCTAATTATTACAATGACTTAATTCTTCCTCTCACTGGTTGATTTTATGATTAATTAATCTTAATCATCATTAAACTATTTATTATAATATTTTAATGTAATGAGGCACATGTGATAATTCATTCCTCTTGCTATTTTTGACATGTGGCACAAGGTGGGTCCCACATGGGATACCTCACCATACACCTCACATGTCTTGGAACTTTCTCCTTTCTCTCTTTTTTTTTTTTTATAAAAATATCTTAAAAATTCATTTGGCCGCAAGACCATTTCATATCATCTTGGGCTGCTATAAAACGTCACTTGGGCCTTAAATTGAGTCCAATTGCCAATTAGCTCAATTCCCAAGGCTCATCCTATACCGATATCCTTAAATTCTCCTAATTTTTAAAATAAATTCTATAAATTTTTTTAAGATTTTTAACACTTTTAGAAATTCATTCTAATATAAAATGAATTTTCTACAAAGTCTCATAATTTTCTGAGACCCAGAACTCCTGATAAAAATTCCCTATATTTCCTTTAACCCTTTATCAGTGTTCAATTTCACCGTAAATTTTATAATTAATTCTACAAGACTCTTTTTTGACTCCTGTCATTTTTATAAATTCTTATATTATTTCTAAGAATTTACTACCAAGTTTCATCTAATTCTAAGGTCCAAAAGATACTGTAATAATTTTCCTAAACTTTGGAAATTCATATCAATTTATTGGGACATCAAATCAACATTTCTTGTTGCGTTAAACTAATCAGAATAATTTTCTCTATTTTATAGTAAAATTTGAGACTAAACTACTTTCAAGCAGTTTTGGACCTTTTTCGGCTCAACTTTCTTATAATTACCATTTTGGCCCTGAACTTTTAAAAATTATACTTCAGGCCCTTATCTTTTCATAATTACACTTAATGGCCCAAAGTTTATGTCTACTTTCACTTTGCATCATAGAACTTTTAGAGTTTTCACTTTAGTCCCTTTCTTTCCAAAATGACCATCAAAATCCCTTCATAACTCTTTCCGCTATCAGTCTTATACAGATAGGGAACTTTTGGGATGTTACAGCTTGTGAAGGTTAGATACAAATTCTATTGTTCTAAGCCAATACTTTTTGCTTAAGTGTCCTTGTCTGGGCTTTCCTCTAACCCTAATTGCTCTTATGTATTCTATTATGACTTTCAGGTAGAATGCAATATTCTTCTTATCTGTCATTAATTCAATGTAGTCGCCAATCACACTATTAACGCCTTTTATATTTGTTAGTTTGGCTGCATCTCTTTCAGCTATGTTCATGCCCAAAGTAGGGGTAAGAGGTTAGTTCACTTCCTCTCCATCCTCAACTGGAGATTCATTGTGAAGAGTAAGCACTGACTTGGAGTCTCAAGAATCCATGAAAGGCTGCAAAGTAAGGGGTTCGATGGGGAATAAAGTTTCTGACCTCGGTCCGAAATCATACATTATTTATGGTTCTTCTTGTGGAACTTCCTCCACTAACTCCTCTGGGTCTTCTTTAGAAAGTTCATTAAGTTCTTATTCTGGATCCTCTTCAGGTTCCCCCTCGGGGTCCTCTTGAAGGTTCTCCTCTGGGTTATTGATATCATCTAGGAATGAGATGTCATCATTTAAGCTATATCCCAGAGATTTAGTGCTAGATAAAGTCATCTTAACCTAAATAATAAAAAATATTAATTATTATAATTTTTTGGAATTTTTAAACACTAAAAAATACCAAAAAATATACTGAATATTCACAAATAGATCCATAATTACCCCCAAAATTAGGCAAATTATATATCAAAATAAAGATATTAATTTTAGGGATTTTTAAAAATAAACCGCACCTCAATCGGAGTTTCCACGCGACCTCACGCGCCCCAAGAAGGAAAAATTCAGAAAAGAACTTAAAAAACTGAACAAAACCCACTCTCGGCCAATACACACGCCAGTCTGGTGCTGCCACATCTCAGTCACCAGATTTCCCCTTTTTTTTGAAAGAGAAAAAAATAATAAAATGATAATTTTTTTCCGGCCATACCCCTACTGCCAAATTTTTTTTTTTGGAATGGGCCTGCCCACTGTAGCCCAATTTTTTTATTTTTTATTTTTTTGTATTTACTGCTGGACTAGGATGGATGCAGCCCAGTCTGCAGAACAGAGGCTTCTGCTATTTTTTTTTGTCTCAGTGTCAAAACAACGTCATTTTGGGGATGATCAAAACACACCGTTTTGATCATCCTTAACCTCCATCCGGGTCACATAGACTCGACTGGAAACCGGGTCGGGTCCGACAGCCCCGACTCATTTTTTCTGCGTAATTTCTCCGTTCGACGTCCGATTTTGACATTCTTGGTGTCATTTTCTTCATTTTTTCGTGTTCTACGCAATGGGACTAATTTCAAGGCCTAAAAATGCTATTTTCTAATGACCCAATTTCAAAAATGAAAGCTCTCTATTGCGATTCACATTCTTTATGCTTCTGTTTATGGTTTAAATGCATGCTCTATGTTTCTTGGCATAAAACAAACATATTTAAACAGAAATATAAGCAAGAACAGCATGCTACCAGAAAGAACAAAAAATTACAAAATGCATACGGAAGCACAGTAACCTCCTCTGATACCACTAAAGGATTTCGAGCATACCTTAGATAGTCTCTTATCCACTGAGATACCCACACGTAATTGGAGCACCTTATATGGACTCTGGTACGTTTCACAGCAAATACACCAGAAGAGCACCGAGGAGCACTGAACCAAAAATGAAAGGGAATAGAGGAGGAGAAAAAGAAGAGCATAATCCTTTTTTCTTGTCCACAAAACAAACCTACACACCCAAGCAATTCATCTGGTCACCCACCCTTTGTTTCTTCTGTACGTGTGTATATGGGGTGGGAGGAGTGGGATGTAATTGCCCACTCCCTCATTTTCCTCCTTCAAAATATAACCTTTCCCTCCATTTTTTACTTCTCATGGACCTAGGCCTAATCCTCCATGGGTGGACTAGCCCATTTCCTAACATAGGACTAGAGGAGTATAAATTATCAAAATACATTATCAAAAGCGATGTATGTTTTTATCCCTCTAGGCAGCGAAAAAAATTAATAAATTAAGTATATAGTACACAGAAATTCCTTTAATGTCATGTTAAAAAAATTGAAAGACATAAGAATAATTGTCGCTCATTATTCTGTTACATGGCCAAGAGGGATAGTTTTGCCTCCCCCAACCTTCAAACCATTTAGCAGCTTCTATGTTAGCTAGATGCAATCAAGGAAGAGTCCAAGACTCTATAAAATGAAACAACAAAAGACACATTATTTATCATTCGACTGCCTATAATCCCAGTCATTACATATTTAGGCAATTGAAAAGAATTTGTATTTAGTGCACTCATTAAAGTACACAAATATGCTCTTCTAATTGCAAAGTCACTAATCAAATATATTATAGTTTGAATATGTGTACTTATAACTTTAATATTTTATTGCTTGAAGTTATTGTTTTATCAAGTTATTATATTGAAATAATAAAAAAATTTATATATAATTTTAAAGAACCATATGGAGTTTAAAATATTATTAATGTCATGACAGTGTGCGTTGTTTTTGTTAATTATTGTACAGTGTTAATCTGTTTCAGGATTTGAATGGGCAATTTGGGCCTCTAATAATTTATCGTGGAAAAAACAAATCTATTGATGGTGAAGGGGGAAGCTGAAATTCAGTAGTGAAGAAAAAGTGATAATAACAACATTCCAAAAAAATTTCAAATTCATTTCTCTTTCTTAATTTCAATAGCAGTAGCCTTTGTGGTCCTCGTGCATTTGGATAATTGTTCTTGAGAAGTAAGAAGTAGTGAAATGAGGAGATGGTGCTCTTCCTTCTACTTCCTACTTTGCGGACCTGTAATAAAATAAATAGTTGTTCAAAATTTGTGGAGTTGAGGACAATGAAAGATATCACTACGGGAAAAAAGACTTTTACCAATGGTTAAAAGTAGCTTTTAACGACAGTTTCATGAGCGCAGTGGATCTTGTCGCCGTTAAAAGTTAGACTTTTAATAGCATTTATGCAACTGCTGTTAAGAGATAGACTTTTAACAGCAATTTTTACTAAAAAATGCCGTTAAAAGTCCACACAAAATGTGCTTCTAATGGCATTAGTTGGGTAACTTTCTATGACATTTATACTATAAAAAGCCATGGAAAGATAAACTTTTAATGGTGATTTTTTGTGCAATGGCCCTTAAAAGTAATTTTTTTTATTATTTCTCTTTATTTTTTGTATTATTCCACCCTATTTTCAAAAAAATCCAGACAAACCAATTTCCATCTAGCAAACATGCACTAATCAATTTCTAAAATTCAATTGCCTAAAAAAATATTTAATGAACAATTCAACTAAATAGTTTCAATGATAAGATAAACCAATTATCCCTATTTATTTATCAAGGCAATAATTCAACTATAATCAACAACTAAATCAATACCTAAAATTAAAATAAATCAATCAGTCACCATATGTTGTACAATTAGGCTTGCCAAATCATCCCTTATTATCTTGTTCACAAAACAATAAAAAAATGTAAGAATCAAATTTAATACATACAATAAAATGCACACAATAAACTAATAGAGTTCCAAATTTAATGCATACAATAAAATATGTACAATCATATTTTGTTCATCACCTTCCACCCATAGTTTATTCAAATCCTCAATCAAATATACTAAGTACACATCGATATTGTTTCCCTGTTATTTGGGCCCTGAGATTATCAAAGACAACATAATATATTTCCTCTTCATACACAACCAAGGAGGTGAGTTATAAATCACTAAGAGAACTGCCATATGGATTGATTTCGTCCATATAGAGCCAAAGCCAAAGGTTTCTTGGATTCCTACCAAATTCAAGAAATTTTTCATCTATTGATTTCCATTGAGTAGAATTAGCTGGGTGAAGAAGTTGTCTATTGCTTCTTTTTTTTCCTATTGGAGTGCCATCTCTGGTTCTTATGTTATATGGCATTAGCAAACAAACGCTTAAACTGTGGTATTATTGGAGATACACAACAACTTCAAAGGAGATCCTTTGGTCATCTTATCACTATCACCACTATCTTTTTTCAATTTGTATCTTGAAGTGCCACATTTAGGGCATTTATTCAGCCCTTCATACTCATTTATGTATAGTATGCAGTCATTAAGTCACGCATGTATCTTCTTGTATGACAAACCTATCAGACACAATATTTTCTTTGCCTCGTGCATTCCTTTTGGAACTGTATTGCTACAAGCAATGCATCACTTAACAACTCGAGCAATTTCATCAAACTAGAATCGATCCAACCATTTATTGATTTTAAGTTCATTAATTGCAACATAAATTTTAACCTTGTATACTCGTCTTTATTCCCTGGGAACAATGTCGTCTCTACATCACTCCATAAACTTTTACATATTGGAGAGAATTGTGGAAAGGACTTGACCCAATATCACGAAACATATATGGAATTATATTCCCAAAGTTATCGTTCATAACTTTCTCATTTCTAGACAAAGAAGTCATTCTAATTTTACCATGCCATATCCAATTTGTATACCTTAAATTTATCCCATCATAGTTAAGATGCTCTCTTACATCAGGAATACTCAATCGTTACTGTTTACACACGTTACATAAGGACAAAAATACAACCCATCCATTTTCTTAAGCACATTTCTCTCAACAAATTCAAGAAACCTTTCAACCCATCTTCATATTCCTTACTAGCTCTCCTAGTTTTCATCCAACTATGATCCATTATTCTATATTGTAATTTAGCATAGTTATGAAATTAAAGGGAATGCCTTTTATATTTTATAAAAAAATTGGCAAAGTTTTTCCTTAAATATGAAAAATACCAAATAACAATATAAGTACATAAACTAACAAAGCTAAGAAACAAACCAATTTCAACAAACTCCATTCCACAATACCATACAAAGCTCTCCTTTTAGAGTTCAAAACGAAAAATCAAATAAAATCGGTTATCCATCAAACTTGACAATCAAGTTTCTTGTTAACCAAGGTTTTTAACTTAATTTATAAGTTTTCTAAATGATACTTACATTGCTCAAACAAAAAATAACACAAAAATACCAAATATATATCTCAAAAATAAAAAATAATATAACATGAAAAATAATTTACAACCAATATTTATAAATATTTTAATGATACCCATAACATATAATTAAATTATACATATCAATTAACAACAAAAAGTACCAATCACCATAACTTTTCATTCAAAAATCGAATAAAACTATAATATACAAATAAGAATAAACAGTACCAAACTCAAGTCTTTAACACAAGGAAATATAGCCCATAACATCTATTTAAGTATAAAAACAACAAACCAACAAAAAATTTTGAGAAAACTTAAAAAAAGTAAAGAGAAGAACAACTTATGAGAAATGCAATGGAGATAACGATGGTGAACACCATTAAAATATTTAACAATTAATTATTTATAAAAGTGTCACTGCTTTGTTTTAATGGTGTTTTTTTAATAACCTCAATAAATTAGCGCCGTTAAAAATATTTTTTTTCCATTAGTGTATATTACATTTATATTAGCTCCTCTAATTTCTTTTTCCTTTTCACTTTCATCTTATTTATTATTATGGATCAGTAAGTGTTAAGTTTAATCTTTTACAAGTGTGAAAGTCCATTTTTTGGTCTTCCAAGTTGCTGAAAGATTGAAGAAATCAATCACATTTGTCAATTGTGAAAATAAAATGAACTCAGGTAGAAAATTTGAAACTCAACGTTTAATAATCTATTCAGACAAAAAATCTATAGAATGCTTCTAACCAAATGGTTTTTCATTGCTGCTGTGTAATCTGCAATGTGGTTTATAGGAACAAAATTGAATGCTTCCTTAAGAATTGAAGATCTTAATATGGGAAATATGTTACACTGTGGAATTTGAGCTTCCAATGGTGTAGAGTCACTTTATATTGGTTATTGGTTTCAAGCACCTCAAAATTTTCAAAATGGTACATAATGTTACCTGTCGTTAGCGCTCAAATTATTTACTAAATTAATCTCTATATAGTATAAAGGTCAACCTAAGTCATATTTTTTATGTAGAGTCAATGCGTGACTTAACTCTAGATTACTAAGTATGCATAGAAGGAGGAGTATAAGAGAACTTTATTAATAGATTTTTAAAAAGTAAAAGGAGATAATAACAAAAATAAAATAAAATAAAAGCAATAGTTATAAGGGTAGCACCAATAAAATGAGTGTTCCCAATGATTGATGTGTGGCTATCATCGTTCAATAATATATTAGAGTTATAACATTTATATATTCTAAGTCCCTAACATGCAGAACCCGAAACAATCGTCATGGTCATAATCATAAAATCTATAATTATACCTAGATCTAGCATACAATTGCATCAAGATGATTATTTAAAAGCTCTACTACTTAGCATGTGATAAATTAAACAATAAAAGATTTATTCCTCTAACATGGATATTCAACCGAAAACCCTATAACTAAACATGTAAACCCAATATGAATAATTATAAGAGAAAACAAAATATATTAAATAAAGAACACTAAATCATAAATTGAAATAATAAATTACAAGAGTTTGATCACACATGTGTGTCAACCGAAACCCTAGATCCAACATATACAAATCTTAAAACCTTAACCTAAGAAATCATAAACTTGCATAAAGAAAAAAGTTCAAATCATAAAATTGTTTAACTCCTCCTCTAAAGCACAAGAATTCAAGCCACTATATCTCTTGTCGTATCATACTTTTAACCCCTTAGAGTACATATTCAGAAGTGTATTTAATTAGTGAAATTATTACTTTACCCTAAAATTAAAAATTTTAAATTTAACTCTCAGGTACTGTTTATTTGATAAATTCTATATTAACAGTCCAATTTTGAAAAATCATAACTAATTTTAGAAAAATCTTATGGAGATGGTTCAAAGCTCTAATTAAATCCCTTTTATTTCTCTTTAATATAAAAATATAAAACTTGCCATTTTCTTGTACAATACATACAGTTAATTCATTAAAGTTTACTATTTATATGGTCAATACTGGAAATTCTAGATTTTGACCCTTAACTTTGGAAATTTATTTCTCTTAATATACATATGCAAATGAGGCATGTTACTTATGAATTTAAAGCTTTGAATGTGTAATACATGCTCATAAAATTTTGTGAATTATTTTCTTCATTTGCTAGGTCAAACTGGAGCCAAAGCAAGACTGCTCTTATAATAACCCTAGAAAATAAATAAGATAAAAATACCATTTTAGTGGAATATATATTATTTCTTGCACTGTTGTCACAAAGAGAAGCTGGTGATTTAGTGGTTGGACACAATGGAGTTAAGTATGAGGTACTGAGTTTGAACCCCAGCTCAAGTACAAGTGGAATTTCATTTTTGTTATAGCTAATGTGAAATGACCAAAACACTCCTTTGTCCATTTTTTTTTACTTAAGCACATTCCCCCTTTCCCAGGGACTATCGGCTCCGAGAGAGGGAAGGAGAAGGTTTACGATTTCACCTGAGACTACTTTGACTGTAATTCTATCTTCTTTTATCGCCCGTGCTGTCGTCGACTGCCGTCATTCTTCTCCTTTCCTTCTTTGCTCAACAACGGCATTACCTGTGGTTGTTCTATCATCTTCCTCATCTTCAAAATAGAAAGACGAGACGTGAGAGAGCAGGGAGAAAACTGGGTGCTCATGGTGACGCTGGAGACAGAGTTATAGAGTTGTTGATCATGGGTGGTAAGTGTTCTGACTCTATTTTTGTTCATTGCCATTGTGATTCTTGAGTGCTGGTGTTAGGTTATCAATTAAAACCAGACTTAAGGCTTGGATTATAATATGTATACTACTGTATGCTATGGTTGACCTGTGAGCTTGCCGAGTAAGGTGATGATGGCTTTCTATTCAGTGTATATATGGGTTTATGCATGTGAATCTCATTCTGGTGTGTGTTTTGAATGATTAAAGATATGGTGTTATGCTTGAATCATAAATGGGGATGCTGCATATTTCTTTTCTTTTGATCTGAGTAGTTTTATGGAGAATTAGGGGCTAAAGATTGTTCTCTTGGTGTCTATGATGTGTTGAGGTTTATTTTTGTTATTGCAGCCAGCATGAGGATATACATGGAGTGGTAGTGTTCTGTGATTTGAGTGTTTGATTGGAGTAAATGATTTTGTGCAGAAAATGGATTTTTGTGAGATTGCTGAAAGTGGAAGCTTTATGGTTAAAATGATTTTGGGTATGGTTGGGGAGTTAGAGCTTGATGGTTATGATTAATTAAAAATTAGAATAGGAAAGATGAAATTTAGTTCAATGAGAAGGATACTTTGATAGTTATAAGGGAGATAATAACTAAGTAGATATGTTTGTTGATTGAGGCTAAGGGATTTTCGATTCTTGATTTGCTACCTTGGGATAAGTAAAAAAATTAAGCTATGAAAGTTGAGTATGTATTGGTTTGCTGGTTGAGATTAAATGATATAGATTCAAGATTATATAAATAAAAGAAGATGATTTTATACACGTATGTGTTCATAGGTGTTCCTTTCTAATTTCAAATGTTTCTGTTGCTCTGTTATATGTTGGCCGAGATAGAGCTTCATTCTCTGATTTTTGGGGTATTTGAAGGATATAGATGAGAAGAGTTTTCATAATCTAAACTTGTTATTTGGTTATATATATGCCGTAAGATAAACAGAGAAAGAGAACGGTGGTTGTTCATGCTTTGTGAAAGGAGAAAACAAGTTCAAATGTTAATTTGAACTACGTCATGTGTATACACACATATTTACCCATTATATTTAAAAAGAGATGAATTGATTGAATAAGTTATAGATAGACACAAGTTCAAAGGAATTATATTAAAGAAATTAAGTTTTTTTTAAATACATGAGAAAAGATAACATTGAATAATTATAAACTATTTAGTTTCCATGGTAGTCTTAAAACAATTATATATATACATATATTAATCACTGAAATTATAGTTTTAAATAACTTATAAAGTATATAAATGTGTTTGAGTGCTTTAAAAGGGAAAAAAAATTAAATGAAGGTTTTTAGGAAGGAAATGAGAGAATTTTGTTGATTAAGATTTTGGTAGATTTCTACAAGGTTTCAGTTGGTGATACTAATATTATTTGTATAATAGGGAATTAAGGTTGAAGCATTTTAAAAGCTATCAAATGTGATAGATTATAGCTATTGGTGATTAATATATGTATTTTTAATAATGACTAACGTCCCTTAAAAATGTTATTAAGGTGAGTGAATAACGTCCCTTAAAAATGATATAGGTGAGTGAATAACGTTCCTTAAAAATGATATTTTTAAGACTTGTTATTTGATATGTTCTATTTAAAGTGTTAAATTTTAAGTATGATTTTTTTTTAAAGACATTGTTATATGAATTAATGGTTTTGATTTATATTATTGGTGTCTCTTTTCACTTGGTTCATTATATGATTATGTTTATGAATGAAAATGAATAAAGAAAGTTTTGAATTTTTTTTTGGTAAATGTTATATTGGATTGATTTTCTTGATGAAATACTTTTATGTGAATTTTATTATTGGAATAAATATTCCATATGAATTGAAGAAATCTTTTGACAATTTATTTTAATGTTCGTGCTGGGGTTTTGTGGTTATGAAGTATTTTTAGTAAAAATTGTTGTTTTGGAAAGTGTTATGATCATTAAATGCCAAATGGATCCCACGCATGCTGGAAAGTTTTTCAGAAAGGATTGAATATAGAACGCTGATTACTAGCAGTAGTACTGTTAGTCCTTGGTGCACCATGGTTAAACCAGAGCTCGATGGATATTCGTGGGCCTTGTATTCACACCGGATATTCGTGGGATCTATTCTAGTGCCTATTATTCATAGGTCTTGTACCTATGCCTGTTTTGTAGGTCTTGTGCTTTGCCTGTTCCTCGTAGGTCTTGTACCTATGCCTGTTATCCATGGGTCTCGTACCTGCACTTGTTTCATGGCCTCGTGCTACGCTTGGTTAGTTATCCTCGTGGACTGTATGTCCAACCTGTTTTCAGTCTTTTGAAGTCTTATGAAAAAAGGATTGTTTTAAATGGATTTCTTGAAATAAAATATTTACAGGAATACTTGTATTTAATTACAAAATGTTATTATTTACATTTAAACATGTTGAAATTGTTTCTTCCCGCAATTTAAATTATATTTTTGGGATGTTATTCACCGGTAGATTATTTTGGCCTCAGATAGCACAACCAACCTTGCACCTCTATCAACGAAGAAAAGGCTCTCATAGTTGTTCAAAACCTATAGATGCTCCACGTAATTTATAGGCATGATTCCTCTCCTCTCTTGTCTTTCCAAGATATATAAACAGTTGTATATTGTATGGTATTTATCATTTTAGAAGGTAGAGATATATTTATATATGATAAATAATAAAATAGTTTATGCATATTTAAGATTATTATTATATTAACTATGATGTCTAAAGGCTTCCAGAATATGAGTTTTTTCATATTCTGTGCCGGTCACCCCTCGATTTTCAGGGCGTGACAGCTCTAAGACCTACGTTTTTACTATTTCACTTTCTTCTTTTAATTCTCATAAATTAATCCAACATTCATAAACCCTCAACTTGGCTTTTCATACAATCATATACATCATGGGATTATGCCATAAATATTTTATATATTTTTCATTACATATAATGGCATATTATATAACATGAACGTAGTTGGCAAATTATACAATTCATGCTAGAGCATAAACTTATCCACTTTCCTTCTTCCATTTTGTTGCTATCTTTCAAACATACAATTTCAACATTGTTGACCTATATTAGCTGGTTATGGGAGGGTGAGATTCTAGGGAATCTAAGTAGCAAACATTATTACTTAAATATGCAAGATGGATGCATAATATGTAATTTCATTAAACTCTCTTTAATTAGTGACATGCTATCATGTATAAAAATGCATGGCCATGGAAAACATATTATACATAACATATTCAACATCATTTATCATGTCACAACATCATTCAATCATCATATACATATCAACACATAAGCATACCATATCAATCATATAAAGAGGTAAGTTCGATACCTTAAACATAAGCTTTCTCCCTTTTCTTGCACTTGCTCCCTTTGTCTCTAACCAAACATTGGTTGTTTGCTCAACTTCTTTAACTTATTCTCTTTAACATCTCATGGACCTAAATACAATTATATTGTGTATACAACTCATTAGAACCATTGCATAATCAATACATATTAACTTTCTTAAAACCCCTAACTCTTAACTTAATTATTGGAGTTAGTGGTTTAGCTTTGTAATGTAGGGAATTGGAAGACACGCAGCGGAAATTAACTTTAAAATTTTTCCATTCCCAGCCAGGATCTACCGAATGTGTTTAAGTCAAGGAGAAAGAAGTGTTACCTTCGGTATTCGAGCTTTGGTCGCGACCTCAGTGTCCACTAGTCGCGACTCCTCTCCTCTGGAACTTTCAGTTGCGACCTCCTCAGCTTCTAGTCGTGACCTGCCACCTCTGGAGTTGTTAGTCGCGACCTCCTATGCTTCTAGTCGCGACCGAACGTCTCTGGAGTTGTTAGTCGCGACCTCGTCAGCTTCACGTCGCGACCTGTCGCCTCTTTTCGGATTTCTGACGTTCAAATGCCCGTATGGTCACGACCTCAGAGTGTTCTGTTCGCGACCTATCTTTGTGTCTGGTTCGATCACAAGAAGTCGACAGCTCAGATCGGCTTCCTCTACCGGTATCCACACGAACAGCGTTCCAATCGCGAACGACGTGCTAGCGCCTCTTGTCCCTCTAGGGCTTTCTAGAGATTCCATCCTCACCGTCTCTATTTCGGCAGTTTCTTATCTGCAAACCTTTTGCACTCTCCCTGCCCCCTTTTCTCACGTCTGAATGTGTGTGTAGAGATGTCTAGAACCCTAGCCCCTAATGTCAAATATATAGGAAGCTATCGGGCTTCTAATAGGGCCGGGCTTCAGAATTAATCTTATATTAATTCTGAATTTACAATATCATATATTGTATAATTTAATAAGAAACTAATTAAATAAATATGGTTTATATTAAATCAGTCCCACAGATTTAATTCACTTATTTATTTAATTTAAATAAAGATAAGACGGAATTAAATTTGATTTATTCTCATAAATCAAATTTGAGATATCTTATCAATTTGAATTTCAAATTCAAATAGATCATATCCATTTAAATTCAAATTCAAAAGTGATAGAGATTTAATTTATCCTTATAAATTAAATCTTACAAATATCTCTTATATTATATATAATATATATATACAAATTTATATATATAAAATATATATCCACCCTAGATTATTCATTGAATCTAGACATCTCTTAGATTCAATGAATCTGGACATCATAGCTCGTATTGGGCTGTTTTGTGTGCGACCCTGTAGGCCCATATGAAGTTGGCAGTGGCCCAGTTACTATACTGACCCACAAGTCGTAAGCGGTCTCTAGCAAGGCATTACAACTACCCAAAACATATGAGGATCGATAAACGATGTAACCTTTCATACAACCATATCACGTCCCTTTTGTCACACGATATTTCGGTCAAGGATGAGGCATGGAGAACGTCATCCTCCTGTTCCTGACCGTTACTTTCTCGATCCCTGAGTAGTCTGAATATAGAAATGGAACTACCCTTCCATTCCAGTATGGCCATACATTTCTCAGACTCACTCATCGAGGGGCCCAGTAATATCTCTCTACGAATGTGAGGGACAAATTTCATCTTGACCATTCACATTCCTCCGCATGAAAAACCACTAAGCCCGAGCATAGCCTTTATGATCACTCGGTCAAAAGTGACTTTTGACTAGGTCAAAGCTGAGCGTTTGTCATGTAGGAATCCATGATGATCTCAGGTCAAAGGGCATAGTGACATGGCTTGTATATGAGAGAAGCTTATGACTTGACCCATGCAGCTCTCTCATAGCGGGTCGGTCCAACACCCTGTACTCTTACATGTGCTTATGACTTTGATTTATATCTCTATATATCTTCCAAGTCATACTGGTCTTATTTCATCTCTGCTCCCGCATAGATGACCGACCAGGGATATTTAGGATAAGATCACGAGTTATCCAAGGATTGTCATCATAGTAAACATGCAAATAATATGATAACATAATTAAGAAATTCATAAATCAACAATGTTCATAAGATAATGATTGGCCCCTAGGGCACAATCTCCAACATGTAACAATTATTTCCTTAGATCAATCCTACATAATTTTGTCTAAGAAATCCAAATATGAGGTTAGAATTTTAAAATTCCAACTCCATCCTTATATTCTATATAGGACAGAAACATACCCTCTTTATTTCTAAAAATTCTCATTGTGATTGCAATAATTGTTTCTCTACTTTATCCCACACAATTTTTCATTTTAAATCTATTGAAAGTATCAAAATCATGAAATTCTAACTGCTTCCCAGGTGCATGAATAGTGATAGAAAGGGGTCTTACAACATCCTTACTTTCGTATGTCTTAGGGACCATTCAGTAGCATTTAGAACCACTTACATGACCTTTGAAGTCCATTAGCTAAATCTGGCATTTTTTCTCTTGGCGAGTTACTGTTCATATGGTATTCCAGATTTGGTGACGAACTTTAAAAAATCATAATTAATTCTAAAAAAATAAAAATGAAGTGGTTCAAAATTCTACTCGAAGCTAGCATCTTGATATTTAAGGGAAAAATAATTTCCTGACCAAATTCTTCGTACATTGATACAGTTTATTCGTTAAAGTTTACTGTTTATTTGGTCAAAAATTCTGAAAACAGATTCTGGTCCCCATCTTTGGAAAATTGGTTCTCTTTGTACAGGCATCGAAATAAGGTGTTCTTGATGTCAAAACGAAGCTTGACATGTTAACTAAATTTTTGTAAAAGTTCACACTTTTATTCCATCATTTACTATTTTTCCTTACATCATCAACATTATTGCTTAAACTAAGCATACAACATCATTACTTGCAAGAATTCTTTACATAACGTCATATAACATTTACATTGACCAATCCCTAACTCCTCTTCATGCTTCTTCATCCTCTTTCCTCATTCATAAACCTGTGGAGATTGGGATTACATGGATGGGGTGGGATTTCGAGGGAAATCTCAGTAGCAAACGGTACTAAACAATGCATGTATTAATGTAATTGCTTGTGCTTGCTTGTGAAAGTGTTACCATAGAGTAATGAGCATGCTTCCATGTATCATATGAAATACAATTGGCCAATGTAATCATAGAAAAAGAGCTTCAATCATCTTCACATAATGCATACACTTCAACAAAGCCATAGCCCAATCAAGCATAACATTCAATACATACAAGTTTAGGGTAAGTTTACTACCTTATTGCTTTACTTCCTTTCACTTTAACTTTGCTTCTTCCTTCTTACTTTTCCTTGATGTGTGGCCTCTTTTGAGTCCACAATCAAATCCTAACATCACATAATCATCCATTCATTACAATCTAACTTCTCTTGAACATTAAACTTACTTTAACTAACATAACTTCCTTTAATCTTTACCAATTGACTTGGCCTTTGAATCAATTGATGTCTTAACCTTACCCTACACCATTTCATCTTTTGAATCCATTTATGAGCTTAAAATATGAAATTTCAGCTCCCATGCACTGTTCTGGATAGAATTGAAAAACATCCACAATTCTTCCAAAAATTCTCATTTTGATTCCAATGCTTCCCATACTTGTTTCTTTACTTTATCCCACACCATTTTTTCATTTTAAAACCCATTGGAATCATCAAAATCATGAAATTCAAATCAATGTTGATGCGAGTGAACAGTAACAGAAAAGAATTTCAAACATTACAACTTTCAATTCCAATGTTTCCAAGGTTCAAACCCTATTCAATCCTACACAAAATCATCATATAAATTCAATGGAAGCATTAGATCATTGAAATTCCATCTCCTTCTATCATGAACAATACATGAACAGTGCAAACCGAATTGTTTCATCCATGGGAAAGTCAAGAATATCAACTTGATTCAACAACCAATCATCTAACTAGTTTGTTTAAGCTTTAATCTCATAATTCTAACTTTAATTTCTTCTTTCTCCTTTCATCTAAGGTTTGGGACAGCATATACACCTTAGAGAAAACTCAACTTTCTTCCATGAAAACCCTAAGTTCAAGCTCCCAAATCAAAGGAAAATAAGCTAGGATAGATTGCTTACCTTTAATCTCTAGCTTGCTTGAAATTTGGACCTTGGATTCTTCTTTGTCTTGGCTTGAGTTTTCATTTTACCATAGTTTCCTCAAGGGAGAATGCTTCACAGTTTTGAATCAGAATTTGGGGATATTTATAGAGTAATCCTATGGAAAATGGATGGCCAAGATCACTTTGTGCACTATTTGATCTAATGGCTCACATTTATTCTTGGATTTAACGTTTCTTAAAATATAATTATGACATCATCCATGATATCATCAAGGGACACCTCATAGTCCATGTGACAAAATTGTGAAGGGAGGAAGCATTTGGAAAAATTTCAGTCTAATTCGGTACTGGCTCAGTCCGATTTCCCAAAAACCAGACTGTTTTGTGAATCTAATTTTTCTAAGATTACATAATATGTTTTCTGACCTTAAATCCAGTATCCGGATTCTTCCTACCATTGACATTCTTGTACTGGGTCTAAACTTAATTACAGATCGCTTGGCAATTTACCAAAATACCCTTGGTGCCTTTTCTTGCACTATATTAACCCTAAGGGCATAATTGTCATTTCACACCTATTTATACCTTATCAGGGCATATACTGACTCTAAGTACTCATTCTTACACTTTTTTTTGTCATTTTGGCCTATCCAGAATGACCAAAATGCCCCCTTTCATCTCTTGTACATTATTATAACTTAGGGGTATTTTCACAATTTTGTATTTTTTCGAGATTCCTCTAGACACTGGCCCACATAACTGTTCAGTTACCTTATTGGGCCTTTGTGATGCCATTTTGGGCATTTATATGGGCCACTACTCTTATGACACAAATCCCGAGAAACCTCTCCCGAAGGTATTTATCGGGTATTTTATTACACTGTAAATTCTATTAAAAATTCTATAGGATTCCTTTTCTGATCCTGTCAGTTTTATAAATTCTCATATTAATTATAAGAATTTACTGTAAAGCTTCATCTGATTCTGAGGTCCAAAAAATACTGTAATAATTTCTCCTAACTTCAGAAATTTATATCAATTTTTCGGGACCTCAAATCGAAATTCTGTGTTGCATCAAACTAACTGGAATAATTTTTTCTAGCTACTGATAAAATTTGGGACTGAACTAATTTCGGGTATTTTTTGGCCTTTTCCGGCTCAACTTTCTCATAATTACACTTTTGCCCCTTGAACTTTTGATAAATTACATTTAGGTCCTCAACTTTTCATAATTACACTTAATGGCCCAAAATTCATGTCTACTTTATATTTTGCACCATGAAACTTTTATACTTTTCACTTTAGTCCCTCTTTTTTAAATCTTCATCTTATCATTCTTTTCTTCTTTATTCATCATCACAATCCTTTCCAAACCTCTTTCCTCTATCAGTATTATACCGATAGGAAAAAGTTAGGACGTGACAGGTCTCAAGATTACAATTCCAAAATTACCTGATTTCATAAGCTCAAACCACTTGATTCTCACTTATCTAAGCTTTAATTTCATGTTTCTAGCTTTAATTTCCATTTTCCCTTTTTATTTTACAGCATATCCAGCAGCTTTTGTAGAGATAAAAATGGTCATTCAACCATCCAAATCCAAGAGAAACTTCCTACAACATATTAGAAAGGTAGGAAGAGAAATTACCTTGGATATTTGCTTATTTTGCTACTTGAGTTCCTTCTTCTTCTTGGTTTAAGTCTTCATTTTGGTAGCACCTCCCCATGTCCTAATTCTTAACGTGATGCTACAGAAATAAGGGGCTTTATATAGAAAAAATCATGGAAAAATGGAGGGTCAAGATTACTTGAGTTACTATTTAATCTAATGGTCCATATTTAGTCTCATCCTTTTCTTGCCCACCAAGTCAATTAATGACATCATCCATGACCTCAATTAAGACCTTGTTTGGCACAATTTAGGGCAAAATCCTAATTGGAGAAATTTCAATCCAATCTGGTACCGGCTCAGTCCAATTTCTCAAAAATCAAACATTTATGAATCTTATTTTCATGAGATTCCATAATATGTTTTTTGACCTTAAATCTAGTATCTAGATTTTTCCTACCATTTACATTCTTGGAATGAGAATAAACTTAATTACTATAAATTGGAAAATGACTAAAATGCCATTGGTTCTTAATTTTGCACTAAATTAACCCTAGGGGCATAATTGTTATTTAAACTTTATCAGAATATTTTTTGACTCTGGTCAAGTACTCCTATATCTCTCTTTAACATTTTGATCATGTCCAAGTGACTACAATGCCCTCCATTCATCTCTTGTTCAATATTATAACACAGGGGCATTTTTCTCAATTCATACTTTTCAAGATTTTTCTGACCACTGGCCCCTATAATCGTTGGAGCACATTATTTGACCTCTGAGGCGTCATCTTGGGCCTTTGTGTTGTATCCTATTTTTAACCCCTTAGAGTACGTATTTGGAAGCGTATTTAACTAGCGGAAACATTACTTTAGCCAAAAAATTAAAATTTTTAAATTTAACTCTCGGGTACTGTTCATTTGGTAAATTCTAGATTGGCAGTCAAACTTTAAAAATTTATAACTAATTTTAGAAAAATCGTATGGAGATGCTTCAAAGCTCAAATGAAATCTCTTTCATTGAACTTTAAGGAAAAAATATGAAATTGAAAATTCACTATTTCATTTAATCCAGTTAAATCGTCAAAATTTAATATTCATATGGTAAATTTTGAAAATTTCAGATTCTGTCTCTTAAACTTTGAAAATTTATTTCTCTTGATATACACATCTAAATGAGGCATGTTACCTACAAATTTAAAGATCTAGATGTGTACTAATTGCTCAAAAAATTTTGTGAATAAATTCTTTCATTTGCTAGGTCAAACTGGAGTCAAAGTAAGACAACTCCAGATCTACATTTTTACCATTTCACTTTCTTCTTTTAATTCTCATAAAGTAATCCAACATTCTTAAATCATCAACTTGGTTTCTCATGCAATCGTATATATCATGGGGTTATGACATAATTATTTCATACAGTTTTCTTTATATATAATGGCACAATACTTAACATGAACATAGTTAGCAAATTATACAATTTATGCTAGAATAAATAATTGCCCACTTTCTTTCTTCTATTCTTTAACTCTTCCCATGCATACATTTTCCATCATGCTTAACCTAAATTGGTTGGTTATGGGAGGGTGAGATTAAGGGGAATCTAGGTAGCAAACATTACTACTTACATATGCAAGATGAATGCCAATGCATGATATGTAATTTCATTAAACTTTCTTTAATTAGTGACATGCTATCATGCTTTATGCTTTGCATAAAAATGCATGGCCATAGGAAGCATGTTATACATAACATTTTAAACATCATTTATCATGTCACAACATCATTCAATCATCATATACATGTTAACATATAAGCATACCACATCAAGCACATAAAGATGTAAGTTCACTACCTTAAAGCTTGATCTTTTTTTCTTTGCTCCTTTTGTCTCCAACCAAACATTGGTTGCTTGTTCAACCTCTTTAACTCATTCTCTTTGACATCTAATGGCCTTAAACACAATTACATTGTATATACAACTCACTAGAGTGATAAACTCATATTTGTATTGATTTTTAATATGTTAAAAGAGAGTTTATTAATTATTTTATCCATATTTACTATTATGTTGAGCATATTAATTAATAATATAAAATTGGAATAGTTGGAAATTAAATGATGTGATTTTAGGGCTTAATTAGATAAATAATCTGTTTATTCTAATTTTCCATCACAGGCCAATACACTAACATAATGGATTAAGGGAGAATAATAGCTGGACAAGAGGAATTTATGTATGTGCTGGCACATGGAGGAGCACTGTTCACACACAGCACACTATTAACATATCATCTTAACTTTCTATTTCACTCATCTCACACATCTGGCACTGTTCATGCTCAGCACATTCCATCTGAACAAAAATCATATAACTAAACAAGTGGGCTAACAGCTGGGGGAAGCATATGTTGGACAGGGAGCTAACTGATTGGATAACAAAATCACATGAGGTGCATGCACGTGGAGGCTGAGGCTATCATAAAATGAGTGCTGTCAGTACCATGGTACTGTTCACGTACTCCAGGCATCACTCTTCCATTGCATCTGCAGCTATATATATCACGCAGTATACAGGGGGATCACACACCACAATCAGATCACACATCACATTCACGCAGACCACTCTTCTTCTCCATCTCCATTTTCTCTCACACTACCTGCACTTCTGCTCTATTTTGAGAAGGAGAAACAGAGACCATTCCATCTTTATCTCCTCCTCCCATTTCCACATGACTACTGCTGTGCTTTCTGTTGCTGCTGGAGTTCATATGGCAATGCAAGGCTAAGCTGCTGTGCTCTCTTGGAGATAATGCTGAACAAGAATCTTTGAGCTTAAACAGGGAGTGTCATTATGATTTTAATTCAAAATTGATTGTATCAAGTTGATATAGTTAATTCTGTAATTACTGATACAATTAGAGTTAGTAAAGGACAAAGAAGTAGGGAACCGAGTTGGATTTCTTATTTCTGCATAATTGACCTTTGATTGATTCGTATCTTTGATCGAGTTGAACATAGTTGTGATTAATTGAAGTGATTCTATAACAAAGTACAGTTGTATCTGTTAATTCATATTCTTCTATCTCTGAGTTAAATGATTCATATTCTCTATACAATGTCTGCGAGTTGTAGCTTTGATTGAGATTTAGTTAGCGAGTTGTTAGCTAACATATTCTAATTCAACTGATTAACTTATCATATTCTGTGGATAATGAAGGAAAGGTAATCTCCAAGGGAACAAACTTGTCATTGATTCATTTCATCATCATAAAAAGCATAAACAATAGCATAGGATTTACTTTCAGAATTTAGTCAATATCTCATCTCACAAATCATATGCTTAATTTGTTAATTTGTGGCTCATTAGATTAATTAGGAACTTAGCATCCATTTAGGCTCCTTGTGAATCGACGTAGGTTAGCCTCCACTTGCTATTGGTTAGCTTAGTTTTGTTTGATAATTAAAACAACAGTTATCAAAATGGCACAGTTGCTGGGGAGCCTTACTTGTTAAGGTTTCCTAAGTAATCTCCTAGGCCCCAAAAACATAAAAAGTAGGTAGTTGTTTTAGTTTTTCTATGAATTTTGTGTTTTATATCTGTTTAGTCACAGCCATTTGGCTCTTAGTCAAGACTAAAGTGCTCTGTGATTTCTAGTCGTGACCAGATACACATTTGGTCGCAACCTGAAATCAGTTTTCAACTCAAATTTGCTTTCAGCAACTTTTAGTCTTTACCAGAGTGCTTTTTGGTAGCAACCAAAAAAATATTTTTTATCAGTTTTCATCTCTATGATTTATAGTCGCAACCAAATTGACACTTAGTCACGACTAAAACTCTCTGTGGTTTTTGGTCGTGACCAGAGTGCAGTTTGGTCGCAACCAGAAATTTCTAACTTCAAGCATTTGCTCTCTGTGATTTTTAGTGCAACCAAAGTGACATTTGGTTGTGACCAAAAATCCTTTTTAAAAAATTTTGCTCTCTGTGACTGACAATCACGACTTGAAGTTCATTTTTGTCACGATATCTGCTCTCTGTACTTTTTAGTCATGACCTAGAGTCTTTTTAGTCGCGACCTAAACTTTGTGAACTGCGAATAACTGATCTCAATTTTTAAATTTGCTGCATTTTATCTTCTACATTATTGTTAAGCGTGATTTGCATAAATAAAAGCTCTAAATTCTTTCCATTGGATAAAATCAATAGAACACTTAGGCAAATTAAGAAGACTAAAATCTTAAATCAAGCTAGTGCTGTATCTGAGCTTAGTTCTTTTAGTCAATCTGTTGCTGCTGAGATTGAACCTGTATTTGGTAACATCCTAGATAATCATCTTGTCATGGAGTATGTTAATGTGGGTGAAACTTATACTCATAATCGAATAATCAACATGAGCAGTATGCAAAGAATAACATGAACAATAGAAGGCCACGTAGGAGTATAAGAGATCTCACTTCTTCTAATGCAAACTATGATCCTTTTCATACTTGTCCTGGTTTAGATGTTAATTTTGAGCTGAAAGGTCATTTGTTAAGTAACTTACCAAAGTTTTATAGATTGGCAGGAGAGGATCCTTTCAAGCATTTAAAGACTATACAGTGGGTTTGTTCATCTATGAAGCCTATAGGAGTTGATATGGATGTTGTGCAAAGACAAGTGTTTCATTTCACACTTGAAGGAAAGGTAAAGGAATGGTTTTATATGCTACCACATCACACACCTCGAGCCTTGGACTCATGGAATACATTGAGGAATGCTTTATTGGAAAGATACTTCCCTACATCAAAGACTGCTATATTGAGAAAGGAGATCTTTAATGTAAAACAGTATGCTAAAGAGTCTTTCTATAAGTTTTAGGGAAGGTTTCAAGAGTTGCTAGCCAGATGTCCATACCATCAGATTCTAATGGAGTATTTGGTGCAGTATTTTCATTTAGGATTACGCTTTGCATGCAGAAAGAATTTGGATACAGCTGCTGGGGGTTCTATTGATGATTTGACACCTGATGAAGCATGGAGCTTGATTAAGAAGATAGCAAACAATGACCAGTAGTATAAAGGTTATGATGCTAGACAAGTCCATGAGATTTCTGCAAGCTTATTTCCAGATCATAATAATCTTTCTTCTCAAGTTGCTGCTATAAGTGCTCAGATCAACAACTTAGCTGCTCAATTGAATAATACACAGGTTCAGAGCCTATATTGTCAAGCTCTAGTTGCTCCTAGTTGTCAGCTTTGTTCTTCCACAATGCATAACAGTGCCAATTGTCCTACATAATATGAGGATGTCTCAGCTATCTATCAAGGCAGACCAAACCAGTATCCATAAAGGAATCCATACTCCAACACATATAATGAAGGATGGAGAGATCATCCTTACTTCAGATAGAGGGATGGAGGTGGAGACAGGAATTTTGGGCAGAACAAGTTTAATAATGACAAGCAAGTGGTTGAATCCTTTAGAGTTATGCAATTACCTGCTGCTACAAAGGATGTTGGAATATCTGATATACTCAAGAATATTAATGTGATGAATTTAAATATAAATTCCATCAACACAAACTTTAACTCTAAGCAATGACAGATTCCAAGTTTGCTGCTTTGGAGAGTAAAATAGAACAGTAGGAAACAAAAGCTGTAAACATGAATGGCTATGTATCACAACTAGCCAATTCAGTAAATGATGTTCAGGCCAGAATGGGAGGAAACCTACCTTCCAACACAGTTGTTAACCCAAAATCTGTGAATGCTATGAGCTTAAGAAGTAGAAGAACAGTAGGGAAAGCATATTCTAATGATGACAAGAAGGACAATGAATCAATTAAGCTGCAGAACAGATCAGAGAGCAGCAAAGAGAAAGGTATGTTGTAGTAGAATGAGCAAATTGTATTAAAGGATTCTGCACAACCACCTGTGATGTATGAAACAGCTACTAGTTCCAGCAATACAGTCAGAAATCCAATAGAAACCAGAATGAAAAGGAGCATAAAGATGCAGAACAGAAGGATAGAGAGGTAAGTATGAAGCTTCTAACTTTTCCTAATCATGTGTCTAAAGAAGGTTTTAAAAGAAAAACAAGAACAAGATATTCTGAATCTGTTTGGAAAATTGGAAGTTAATGTGCCACTTGTGGATCTTCTTAAAAGTATACCTAAGTATGGCAAATTTATGAAAGAACTTTGCACCAATAAAAGAATCTGCAAACCAAATGAAAGGGTTCAAGTAGGATCTAGTGTGTCAGCTTTACCTATAAAATGTGATGATCCAGGTTTATTTACAGTTCCAATTACTATTGGCAAGTTTTAGTATGCTAATACTTTGTTAGATCTTATTAATGTAATGCCAACTTCCATTTATACATCATTAGGCATAGGCATGGGCTCACTTAAGGAAATTCAATGATAGTACAGCTTGTTGATCGAACCACTAGAAAACCAAAGGGACTGTTAGAGGACATATTAGTGAAGGTCAAAGACTTGATTATACCTGCAGATTTTTATGTCTTAGACATGTCACATGAGTCAAATTTTGAGGGACCTATTATCTTGGGTATGCTATTCCTTAGGACAGCCAACACTATGATAAGCATGAAAAATAGGAACATCACAATGGAAGTAGGTGATATAATTTCATAACTTGTAATGTCTATGAAGCAATAAGACATCCATTTAAAGATTACTCACTACTAGGCTTAAGTACAATTGATGCATACATTGAAGAAGCTAAAGATGAACATGAGTTGTTACTACAAAATTCTGATAAAGCAGAATGTGAATTGTTTGAATCTAAAATTTCTTCTTCTTCTGAATTTTCTTTGGATAGTAGTGGTGATGTGTCAAGTATTAACCATATTTTAGTTGATAGCTTACTTTCCACCCTTCAATCTTTTTCTTTTGCTATTACTAACCTTTTTAATGAGGATTTTGGAGAGAAGCAGCATGATAAAATTGCAGGTGAGAACATAGCTGTTGAGGATCTAATTGCAGGGATAGAATTGGATGTTACAGAACCTGTAATAATAGAATTATTAAAGCCTGTTGCAGCTTTAGAAACTAGGAAGTTGGTTCCATCAATTGTCCAGCCACCTGAGTTGGAACTCAAACCACTTCCTAGTAACCTTAAATATGTGTTTTTTGCTGAAAATAATACATTACCTGTTATAATTGCTAATGCACTTTCTGTTTCTGAGAAAGAGAGATTAATTTCAGTTTTAAAAATATATAAGAAAGCAATAGGTTAGGCTCTAGCTGATATACCTGGTATAGATGTATCTGTATGCACACATAAAATTCTATCAAATGATGGAGCCAATCCTATTAAATAGCAACAAAGAAGACTAAACCCCTTGATATCTGATGTGGTCAAGAAAGAGGTAACTAAGCTGTTGAATGCTGGCATTCTTTAACCAATTTCAGACAGTGAATGGGTAAGTCCAGTTCATGTGGTGCGTAAGAAAAATGGTATAACTGTGGTAAGGAATGAAAAGAATGAACTAATCCCTACTAGGGTACAGAATTCATGGAGAGTATGCATTGATTAGAGAAAATTGAATGATGCAACTAGGAAGGATCATTTTCCTTTACCATTTATAGATCAAATGTTGGAAAGGCTTACTGAAAAGGCTAATTACTGCTTTCTTGATGGTTTTTCAGGGTATTTCCAGGTTCCAATTGCACCGAAAGATCAAGAGAAGACCACATTCACATGTCATTTGGTACCTATACTTATAGGAGGATGCCATTTGGCTTGTGTAATGCTCCTGCGATATTTCAAAAAGCTATGATGTCTTTAATATCCTTACTTTCGTACATCTTAGGAACCATTCGGTAGCATTTAGAACCACTTACAAGACTTTGGAAGTCCATTAGCTAAATCTGGAATTTTTACTCTTGGCGAGTTACTGTTCATATGGTATTCCAGATTAGGTGATGAACTTTGAAAAATCATAATTAATTATAGAAAAATACAAATGAAGTGGTTCAAAATTCTACTCTAAGCTAACATCTTGAAGTTTAATGAAAAAATAATTTCCTGACCAAATACTTAGCCAATTGATACAGTTTATTCGTTGAAATTTACTGTTCATTTGGTCAAAAATTCTGAAAACAGATTCTGGTCCCCATATTTGGAAAATTGGTTCTCTTTGTACAGACATTGAAATAAGGTGTTCTTGGTGTCAAAACTAAGCTTGACATGTTAACTAAATGTATGTAAAATTTCATACATTTATTCCATCATTTACTATTTTTCATTACATCATACATATTGTTGCTTAACTGGTCATATAGCATCCTTACATGCAACAATTCTTCACATAACGTCATATAACATTTACATTGACCAATCCCTAACTCCCCTTCATGCTTCTTCATCCTCTTTCATCTTTCATAAACCTATTGGGATTGGGATTACATGGATGGGGTGAGATTTCGAGGGAAATCTCAGTAGCAAACGGTACTAAACAATGCATGTATTAATGTAATTGCTTGTGCTTGCTTGTGAAAGTGTTAACATAGTGTAATGATCATGCTTCCATGTATCATATGAAATACAATTGGCCAAAGTAATCATAGAAACAGAGCTTCAATCATCTACACACATGCACACAATTTAACAAAGCCAAAGCACAATCAAGCATAACATTCAATACATACAAGTTTAGGGTAAGTTTACTACCTTATTGCTTTACTTCCTTTCACTCTAACTTTGCTTCTTCCTTCTTACTTTTCCTTGATGTGTGGTTGCCTCCTTTGAGCCCACAATCAAATCCTAACATCACATAATCATCCATTTATTACAATCTAACTTCTCTTGA
The DNA here is from genome assembly GCA_037074615.1 of Leucaena leucocephala. NCBI lineage: Eukaryota > Viridiplantae > Streptophyta > Magnoliopsida > Fabales > Fabaceae > Leucaena > Leucaena leucocephala. The sequence goes on along the minus strand of CM073555.1, from coordinate 14,154,775 downwards.
ACATTAAGCTTACTTTAACTAACATAACTTCCTTTAATCTTTACCAATTGACTTGGCCTTTGAATCAATTCATGTCTTGACCTTACCCTACACAATTTCATCTTTTGAATCCATTTATGAGCTTAGAATCATGAAATTCCAGCTCCCATGCACTGTTCTGGACAGAATTGAAAAACATGCACAATTCTTCTAAAAATTCTCATTTTGATTCCAATGCTTCCCATACTTGTTTCTCTACTTTATCACACATAATTTTTCATTTTAAAACCGTTGGAATCATCAAAATCATGAAAATCCAATCACTGTTCATGTGAGTAAATAGTAACAGAGAAGAATTCTAAACATTATAACTTTCAATTCCAATATTTCCAAGGTTCAAAACCTATCCAATCTTACACAAAATCATCATATAAATTCAATGGAAGCATTAGATCATTGAAATTCCATCTCCTTCTATCATGAACAGTGCATGAACAGTGCAAACCGAATTGTTTCATCCATGGCAAAGTCGAGAATATCAATTTGATTCAACAACCAATCATCTAACTAACTTGTTTAAGCTTTAATCTCATAATTCTAACTTTAATTTCTTCTTTCTCCTTTCATCTAAGGTTTTGGACAGCATATATACCTTATAGAAAACTCAACTTTCTTCCATGAAAACCCTAGGTTCAAGCTCCCAAATCAAAGGAAAATAAGCTATGATAGATTGCTTACCTTTAATCTCTAGCTTGCTTGAACTTTGACCCTTGAATTCTTCTTTGTCTTGGCTTGAGTTTTCATTTTGCAAGAGGTTCCCCATGGGATAATGCTTCACGGTTTTGATCAGAAAAATGGGGGTATTAATAGAAAAATTCCATGGAAAATGGATGTCCAAGATTGCTTTGGTTACTATTTGATCTAATGCCCAAGATTGCACCTTGAATCTTGTCTTGCCCACCAAGCCAAGTTGAGATAAAATCACATGACAAAAATCTTCTCTTCCCCTTGCCTTGGATGCCATGTGTGAGCTTTGGTGGGTCTCACCATGTGCAAACCCTAATTCTTACTTTATTCCCTCTTTTTTCAAAAATTCATAAATTATTTATTATTGGACTTGGACTCCAAGATAACTTTTGGGACTTATTGGGCTACCCTAGGAAGAAATTTTGGGCCTCTTTTAGGCCCAATAGTTACTTGGCACAAATCCCAATGCATTTTCCTTATATTAATATCCTTAAATTACCCTGATCTTGGAATAAATGTTAAACACCTCTTTTAATCGTTCTAACATTTTTATAAATTCATTCTAATATAAAATGAATTCTTTGCAAAGTTTCATAATTTTATGAGTCCTAGAAGTCCCGATAAAAATTACATACATTTCATTTAATCCCTTTATCGGTGTCCTTTTTCATCGTAAATTTCATAATTAATTCTACAGGACTCCTTTTTGACTTCTGTCAGTTTCATAAATTCTCATATTAATTATAAGAATTTACTACCAAATTTCATCTGATATCCATCCATTGTGAAATGACCAAAATACCCTTGATGCCCTTTCTTGCACTATATTAATCCTAAGGGCATAATTATCATTTCACACCTCTTTATACCTTATCAGGGCATATACTGACTATGAAGACTCATTCCTGTACTCACCTTGACATTTTGGCCTATCAAAAATGACCAAAATCCCCTCCATTCATCTCTTGTATATTATTACAACATAGGGGCATTTTCATAATTTCGCACTTTTTCGGGGTTCCTCTAGACACTGGCCCACATAACTGCTTAAGTACTTTTTTGGGCCTCTGGGATGCCATTTTGGGCCTTTATATGGTCCACTAACTTTATGGAACAAATCTCGAGAAACTTCTCCCGAAGGTATTTATCGGGTATTTTATTAACTGTAAATTCCATTAAAAATTCTACAGAATTCCTTTTCTGATCCTGTCAGTTTTATAAATTCTTATATTAATTATAGGAATTTACTATAAATCTTCATCTGATTCTGAGGTCTAAAAAATACTGTAATAAGTTTTCCTAACTTCAAAAGTTTATATCAATTTTTCGGGACCTCAAATCGAAATTCTGTGTCCGTCAAACTAATTATAATAATTTTCTCTATTTACTAGTAACATTTGGGACTAATCTGTTCTGGGCCAATTTTTTGCCTCTTTCGGCTTAGTTTCTTCATAATTACACTTTTGCCCCTTGAACTTTTGATAAATTACATTTAGATCCTTAAACTTTTGAAAATGACACCTTAGGCCCTCAACTTTTCATAATTACACTTAATGACCCAAAGTTTATGTCTACTTTACATTTTGCACCATGAAACTTTTATACTTTTCAATTTAGTCCCTCTTCTTTAAACCTTCATCTAATCATTCTTTTCTTTTCCATGAAATTATCATAATCCTTTCTAAACCTCTTTCCTCTATTAGTATTATACAGATAGGGAAAAATTAGGATATGACAATATCCATATTCCGTGAATTCTTGGAAAGATATGAAACATCCTTACTTTCGTAACTCTTAGGGACCATTTGGTAGCATTTAGAACCACTTTCAAGGTCATTGAAGTCCAATTTCTCAATCTGGAGTTTTACTCTCATCGAGTACGGTTCACTGTGTAATTTCCAGATGAGTGACCTGACTTTGAAAAATCATAACTAATTCTAGAAAAATTGAAATGAGGTGGTTCAAATTGCTACTTGAAGCTAACTCAATTATATTTTATGGAAAAATAACTCGTTGACCATTCATTGACCGAGTCAACTTCAGTCAATGTCACAACTTTACTGTTCATCCAGAGTTTTTCTCCTGAATCCAGAATTCTGGTCCCAAATTTGATAATTTATATCTCCGTGTGTAGATATCCAAATGATGCATTATATATATCAAATCGAATCTTGGTATGTATACTATTTACCTTAAAAATATTAGACATTTCTTCATTCATTTACTATTTCTAATTATAGGTCAAACATCACTAAGTCACCACGAGTTACTGTTCATGGTGGCAAATTCCAGCACTCAACTTTGCAAACATATGAATACATCCATTATGTATCAGTCAAGCATGCCAAACAGTATCTATTATTAAATAACAAGTTGTTATACATCTGGGTATGTACAAAATTTCCCATATTTCTATTACATCTTTTCCTGCCTGAAATCCGGCGGCATAACCGCTACGCTTCATCTTTAGAAAGTAACTGGTCTTGTACCAATTCGGTAATTCCTGTGGGAACTACAATTCTACGTAAGTACCCAGGAAAGACTGGATGAACCGGCTAGGTCCACTCACTTCCAGCCTCCTTAGACAGTAACTACGTACACAGTACGTATCAGCTCCTTTCTTTACTATTGCTAACTTGTCAGAATTTCGGCAGCATAACGGCGTCTCTTAAAATTCCCAAAATTTACTTCGGTATAACCTCCCCTATAATGGGTTATTTATTGGGATGAGATTCGGGGGAATCTCAGTAGTAATAATCATAACAATATATGTAATGCAGAGTGGCAATGCTTGCTTATGATTGTGTACAGATAAGTATGCTGCGTGCTTCCATACTCAATAACATATGATCATAGCATTGTAGCAGAGCTTCAAGCATAACATATAAGACAACAATCCAACCAAACAATAGCACAAAAAATCACAAAGCCATTACATAAAAGCTAGGATTAGTTACTACCTTAAAAGCTTAGCAAAACTCTAGAATCTCTATACTGCTTCCAGCTCTGCCAGAACTTCCTTTCTTCTTTCTTTCCTTCCTCTTTCACTCTCCAGAACTTCCTTCCCTCTCTTAAATGCTTCTTGTCCGTGAGAATGAATGGCAAGGGGGGTATTTATAGTTTTGATGGATGGCATATTAGTAATTTTGAAGCCTTCTGAACTTGTGGCCCTAGTTTTTCCGAAATTTTCTATTTTTCTTTATTCCCTTTTACTGCATTATCAAGGGACACCTAAGGGGACACCTCACCCCTCATATTCTTCACATTGAGAAATTTGAGGGAGCAAGAAGCCTTCTGGAAGCTTTCCAGTCCAATCCGGTATCGGCCTGGTCTGTTTCCTCTAAAACTGGACTATTTTCTGAATCCAATTTTTCTGAGAATCCATACTATATCTTCTAACCTTAAATTTAGTATCTGGGTCCAGTATATCATTAACATTTTTATACTGGGTCTAAACTCAATTATAGATCCCCTGTGAAATGACCAAAATACCCCTGGGTGCCCTTTCTTGCGCTATCTTAACCCTAAGGGTAAAATCGTCATTTTACACCTTTCTATACCCTGTCAGGGCATATACTCACTCTGAGTAACTTTATCTGTATGTGCCTTGACTTTTGGACCTATCCAGAATGACCAAAATGCCCTCCATTCATCTATTACCCTTTAGTACAACACAGGGGCATTTTCGTAATTTCACTCTTTTTCGGGGTTCTGCTGGACACTGGCCCACCTATCAGTCCAAGGGTCTTACTGGGCCTTTGATGGCGCCATTATTGGGCCTTTCAGGGTCCATTACCTTCATGGCACGTATTACGAGGAATCTTCCCCTGGCACAGTTCATCGAATATTTTAACTATTATACACCATTTATACACATCTCTGGACACCGGGTCCCTTTACCAGATACACTGGCCTACTTTGTTTAGGCATCCCTGTGGGTCATAACAGTCATATGACTGAGGTCATCCGAACTCATTCAGTCTCTTTTTAAATACCGATAAATCTCCTAATCGGATCCCCGGAGGCCTCACACTCCGTCTGTATTTGCTAATTTGTGAATAACTTTTCCTACAGACCTCCTATCGGTATTCTGTCAGTTTCCTGACATCCGCCCCATCAGGATGCATCATCCTGTAATTTCTTACTTATATCTAAAATTTAGGATATCTGGTAGGAATTTTTATAACTTTTAGATTATCAGATCAATTTTGGCTATCTGAACTCTTGAAAAATTCCTGTATTAAGCTGGATTACCCAGCATCACCTGCTCTATCTACTGGTGAAATTTGGGACTGAAATGCTTTTGGGCAGTCCAAACCACTTTCGGCCTAACTTTCTTTAATTACAGTTTAGCCCCAGAGAACTTTTCTTCTTTCCAATTAAGTCCCTTTTATTTGGCTAAAATTACACTTAAGGACCCCACCTTTTTGTCTACTTTTCCCTTTTAACCTTATACTTTTCATATTTGCACTTAGGTCCTTACTTTTTCTTTCTCTTGTAATTTAATCCATTTCTTTGCATAAATGGCCATCATATCCCTAGGGACTTTCACTATTTACATATAAGTCCCTGGACTTTCACTTATTTACAGTTTAGTCCCTAAAAACCTGTTGTATGTTTCTAGGACTCCTGCTCAAAGGGGTCTGATAGTCTATCTATTTTAGGCTTACTTTCTGAGTCTCTGGGCCTAAAAATTGGGGTGTTACATTTCTACCCCCCTTAAAATAAATTTTGTCCTCGAAATTTACTTAGTACCTTAATCAACTATCCTGGATATATCTCCTCTGTATATCCTTTCCTGGTTTATAACTAAGGCTTGGGGCATTGATCCACTCATCAATCTTCTACTTATCTGGTTCTACTCATGGACAACTTACTGGACTTGTGAGTAGTGTCCATTTCTTTCTTATCTTTCCCTTTAGAATTTTAATATAATTCTGGGGTCTACCTCAATCCTCTTACACTTTGCTAATCTCTTAGGAGAAATATTATTCTTCTGACTTTCTTTCTCCTGATACAATATCATCATTTAGATAACTTCGCAACTTTTCTTAACTTCTTTAATTTTTCTTAGCCTCTTACATAGCTCTATGCATCTATGCCAACTTTTATGGCATTTGCATTTTCTTCTTATCCCTTCTTAAGGCTTATCTATCGTTAGGCTACTCTTGCCTTAGCACCTTTTATGCCACTAGGTTAGGGCTAGGTTTCTATTCTTATAGCTATAGACCCTAGTATTCTTTCTCATAGAACTACGTTCTATCTTTGCTTTACCTTAGACACACTTCTCTAGGTCTTTCTGGCCTTTTAATCTCTTTACCCTCATCTGGGGGATCTATCTGGTCATACCTTTCTATTCTCAACACATAGGGGATTCTATTCTTTGGTTCTCAGGCATACTTCTACAAAACTTTGAATATCAGTACTCAGATTTGAACTTGGACTCCGTCTTTGTCTAAGGAAAAACTAAGATTAATCTGTATATAATAGAGGCTATATGAAGAAAACCATTAAAAATAATTTTTCTGGGTGAGTTTATCAACTAGTGAAGCTTCCTTAACTTCATCTTTGGCATTCATCTTCCCAAAGAGATACTACATTGTACTCATATCTCATGGCTCATTACTTTTCTTAGGCTAGGTCTAACTGCGACCTCGGGATCTAACTGTGATCAACCGTTAGCCTTTCTAGAATCTAACTGCGACTCTAAAGCTCTTAGGATCTAACTGCGACCCTCCAGAATCTAACTGCGATTCTGTTGTACTGTATATCTCCCGAAGATCTTAAACCAACAGACTAAGTTATAAGGTTAACTGCTTTCACTTGTTGATAACTCAGTAAAAATTTAAGAAAAATATATTTAGTAGCCTCATATTATTTACCCAGACTTTACTTATTTCCTCTTGTACTCAGGAGTTCCTTCTCATCTTTCTTACTTTACTGTGGTTTACCATTGACTATGGTCTAACCACCTGCCATTGTATTCTATTGCTATGGCCTCATCATAACTTCTCATTTCAATAGAAATGGCCCTGAGTACTGCATTCACAAGTCCGCAGAATTACCTGAGTAACCTCAATCATAAATCATATCTGAATATCATATCATAACTTATAGTCCCATAAACTGAGACTATCTATCATCCTCAATACATTTCTTATTGTATATCATATGCAACTATCCATCGTAACTTATGGCAACATATATCATCATCATAATCTGCTCAACCATCTATCGCACATTATTTCCTTTATCACATTATTTGTTAGGAACCTGAAACATCTATCTTTCTCACTTAGGCTGCCATGCTATCCTCTTATCAGGGTATAGACTCAACCCTTCATTACTCTATCTTATATAGGAGAGTCACTTTATCTTTTAAACTGCGGCTATCTCTTTACTATCTCTTAACTTCTTCTATTTATCTATCAGTCCTAGTCTATTCTTGACCGGACTATGGTTCCTTATTGGCCTTTCTCTTGATCCTTAATTCTCATGGATCTCATTCATCATCTCTCACTATTGCTTATGTTCTCTAGGGTACTCTTCCCTAGGCCTACTCTTTCTTCGTGATGGAATCCCTCTGCTCAGGGAACATTTAGCTCTTTATCTATTAACCATCACGCCTCATACTATCTTATCTCAGTTTAAATTTTTCCTTTCAGCCATAATATAAGCTTTAACGTCCAAGGGTCTAACTATTGTGTATATGTTTTCTCTAATTCCTACTTTTAAAACCTGTAATCATACTCATCCTTATACAAAGGCAACATACTAGGTATAGGGTAGCTCAATAGTGTGCATACTGGACAATACAATCCAATCACATACAGGATTTATCCATTTATTAGCCAGTGGAAACAGAACACAAATAAACTTGTACCTTAATTTGGCGTAGGAGACTTTCTTATCTCGTTGCCAGTCAGGGTATATACTCTTCCCTGAGTCGGGTATCTTTCGCCTGTTGTGTTCTGTGGACACTCCCTGGCATAATGTCCAGACTTTCCACACCTATAGCATAACCCTTGACCTGCTAGACAAGGCCTTGTACCATGGTCTCGACCACAGTTCCCACATATATTAGGCCTTGGTTGCCTACTAACTTCTCTTGGCTTACTTCCCTATTTCTTATTAACTTCTGACCCATATACTGGCCCATTTCTCTTCTTGTTCCCTCTCAAGGAACCTGGTGGCACCATCCTTGATGTAACAGGCTCACTCTTTTTTGGATATTGCACATTCTTCTCTGTGATCCTGCATACCTCTACTGCTTCATTAAACCTTCGTATCTGTCTAGGAAAAACTTTCTCCTTCAATGTAGGATTCAATCCACGAGTTAACTTCTCAGTGGTCCACCTCTCATCATTCATACAGTTTAGGTAAGTGGAATATCGTGAAAGACGAATGAACCTAGCAAGATAATCGTCAAAGGGTTCTTGCTCACCCTGCTTTAATATTAAAAATTCTGCTTCACGTTCATCTCATACCGACTGTGGAAAATATTTCTCGTTGAACTGCTCAAGAAATATTTCCCATGTAAGTGGAATATTTCTTGATTGCAGAATTACTTCGGTGTTCCTCCACCACCTATCAGCATCTTTTTCTAGCTTGTAAACTGCCATATGGGCCTTTCTTTCAGTAGGACATTCTAAAATCTTAAAGATTTTCTCTAACTGGCTAACCCAATCCTCGACTACTTGAGTGTCAAAAGTCCCTTCAAACATGGGCGGATTGAACTTATGGAATTGTTCCATCCATGTTTGCAGACTTTCCTGGTTATGGTTATTTCCTATAGACCCCTGATGTCTATTCATTCCAGCCTGCCCATGATCTGACTGAGGTTCAGGTTCTGCATTATTTTCTGGTACCACCTCCTTCTCAGACTGTTGTAATCTTGCAACCGCAGCCGCAACCGCCGTAGCGATAATAGAATCTCGTTCTTGATCTTGGCGAGCCTAGGTTGCCCGTATCTCATCTATTACATGTTGTTGTTGTTCTAACCTATCTAGAATAACTTGCACAGGGTCTATCTGATTATTAGTACCCTCATCACGGGGTTCTACCACTTCTGGTCTAACCGTCCTTCTTGTATTAACCATGACTTCTACTTCTTTTTCTATGATTGGGATACAATCATAGATATGCATAACATATATTCGTACAACATAACAATATATGTCAACATGTATAACATTTAGAATAACCCATACCACATGCCACACATCTTAAATGACATTCTAACTATTTCAGAGCATCAATAAGCCAGAACCTTCTGTTCTGCGCCAGAATCTTATGCCCTGAACCAGAGCCCTTTCTGGTCTATGCTAGAACCTTCTGCTCTGATACAAAAATGAAACATCCTTATTTTTATACCTCTTAGGGACCATTTGGTAGCATTTAGAACCACTTTAAGGTCATTTAAGTCCAATTTCTCAATCTGGAGTTTTACTCTCATCGAGTACGGTTCACTGTGTAATTTCCAGATGAGTGACCTAACTTTGAAAAATCATAACTAATTCTAGAAAAATTGAAATTATGTGGTTCAAATTGATACTTGAAGCTAACTCAATTATCTTTCAGGAAAAAATAACTCGTTGACCATGAATTGACCGAGTCAACGTCAGTCAACGTCACAACTTTACTGTTCATCCAGCGTTTTTCTCCTGAATCCAGTATTCTGGTCAAAATTTTGATAATTTATATCTCCCTGTGTAGATATCCAAATGAGGCATTCTATATATCAAATTGAAGTTTGGTATGTATACTATTTACCTTAAAAATATCAGACATTTCTTCATTCATTTACTATTTCTAATTATAGGTCAAACATTACTAAGTCACCACGAGTTAGTGTTCATGGTGGCAAATTCCAGCACTCAACTTTGCAAACATATGCATACATCCATCATGTATCAGTCAAGCATACCAAACAGTATCTATTATTAAATAATAAGTTGTTATACATCTGGGTATGTACAAAATTTTCCATATTTCTATTACATCTTTTCCTGCCTGAAATCCGATGGCATAACCGCTACGCTTCATCTTTAGAAAGTAACTGGTCTTGTACCGATTCGGTAATTCCCGTGGGAACTACCATTCTATGTAAATATCCAGGAAAGACTAGATGAATCGGCAAGGTCCACTCACTTCCAGCCTCCTTAGATAGTACCTACGTACACAGTACGCATCAGCTCCTTTCTTTACTATTGCTAACTTGTCAGAATTTCGGCAGCATAACGGCGTTTCTTAAAATTCTCAAAATTTACTTCGGCATAACCTCCCCTATAATGGGTTACTTATTGGGATGAGATTCGGGGGAATCTCAGTAGTAATAATCATAACAATATATGTAATGCAGAGTGACAGTGCTTGCTTGTGATTGTGTACAGATAAGTATGCTGCGTGCTTCCATACTCAATAACATATGATCATAGCATTGTAGCAGAGCTTTGAAACATCCTCCCTTACAGCCCTCAGAGTACACTAGCGGAAGCAATATTAGCTTAAAATAGCTTAATTTCATCATTCATAATTTGAATATGCCAAACCATATTTATCATTGGATCATAAAATGTCATACGATATGGTATATACAACAAGACATATACATAATCCTCATATCTCTATTACATCTCATTTTGCCTAAACTTCGGCAGCATAACCGCTACGCTTCAGCTGTATAAAGAACTGAACTGTACTGATTTGGTAATCTCCTCATGAGGACTACCATTCTACGTAGTACCCAGGAAAGACTAGATGAACCGGCTAGGTCCACTCACTTCTAGCCTCCTTAGACAGCACTACGTACACAGTACTTATCATATACTATGACGTTCAGTCTTAACTTTGGCAGCATAACGGCGTCTCCTAGGATTCTCAAAATCCACTTCAGCATAACCTCCCTGTAATGGGTTATGGATGGGGATGAGATTCGGGGGAATCTCAGTAGCAACAATCATAACAATATATGTAATGCAGTGTGACAGTGCTTGCTTGTGATTGTGTACAGATAAGTATGCTGCGTGCTTCCATGCTTAATAACATATGACCATAGCATTACAACAGAGCTTCAGACATAACATATAAGACAACAATCCAACCAAACAATAGCACATCAAATCACAAAGCCATTACATAGAAGCTAGGATTAGTTACTACCTGGCTAGCTCAGCAGAACCCTACTATCTCTATTCTGCTTCCAGCTCCGCCAGAACTTCCTTTCTTCTTTTCTCCTTTCTCTCTTCCTTCCTTCTCCTTCTCTCTCTTCTTTCTCTCTCACTCTCCTCTTGCTCTTGCGTGCAAATGAAGGCCATGGGGGGGGTATTTATAGCCTCCCTCAATGGCACAATCGTAAATACCATGAACTTTGATCCTGCGGTCCTGGTTTTTCCTGGATTTTCCTATTTTCTTTAATTCCTCATTTACTGCATCAACGGGACAACTCACCATGCTGACTCAGCGCCTCATTTTTCACATGCTTGAATTCCCGGGACACCTCAGCATGCTGACTCACCATGCTGACTCACCGGTCCAGTCTCCTGCCTCGTAATGCGTGCCATCAACTTTATCTGCTTTCTGCAGACTAATGCCATGTGGCGACTGGAAAAGACCTTGCACGCTTCCCAATGCCATCCAGATAAGTCCCTGACTTTATCTGATCATTTCCTCGGTTATCGTGCCTCCTCGGTTTTCGTGCCAACCGAGTATCCTTACTTTACTGAATTATTACTTTAATGCCATATGGCATCTTGTGGGACCCATGAGTATACCTTATCAGTTTACTTCATGGTTTCCAGATAACCTTTCCTGTATCTGATATCCTGCCTCCGGTCTATCTCCAACCGGGTAACTATCTCTCTTGGACCTTCACCACTCTTGGCCCGTACGCTTAGCGCCACTTTAGTCACTAGTCGCGACCTCAACATCATCTTGTCGCGACCTTACAATTCTGTGTACATTAGTCGCGACCAAAACATCTTCTCGTCGCGACCACAACATGCTATCGTCGCGACCATAACACTTTTTAGTCGCGTCTAAGGCTTTCTGCCACTATTAGTCGCGATGTCACTGCTTTCTAGTCGCGACCATACTTCTTTTATGTCGTGACCATAATGCTTTCTTGTCGCGTATAGCTCTTTCTGTAACCACTAGTCGCGACCAGAACGGTCAGCTCGTAACTCTTCAACCTTTGACCTTTCCATCATCCCAAATGGCCATTCTACCCCTTGGGACTTCCACTGTTTACACATAAGTCCCCGTACCTTTACTTACTCGTAGCTCAGTCCCTAAAAACTCTCTTATGTCTCTGGGACTTCTGCTCAAAAGGGGTCTGGTAGCCTCTCATTCTCAGGCTATTTCCGTGTCTCAAGGCCTGAAAATTGGGATGTTACATTTCTCCTCCCCTTTAAATAAATTTCGTCCTCGAAATTTAATCAGTACCATAGCCAAATTAACTTAACATCTGGCAAAGTACATAAAACGTTACATCTCTTCGTAACATGCTTATCTTTCTCCGAGTCAACTCAATCAGAGTCGAAATCTACTTTTCTCTTATGGACCACTTACTACACTTATGAGTAGTGTCCATTTCTTTCATATGAAATTCTCTCGAATATTACTGTATTCGGGAATTTCTTCTAACTACTCATCATACTTTAAGCATCATATTCTTACTACTTCTCTTGATATCTCGCAGACTGCTTTAAAATCTGCAACATTTCATCTTTCTTTGCACTTAACATCATACAGAGAGAGGACTTACGCAGCTATTCTTTCTTTACTTTGCTGCTAAACAAAAGCACCTACTCTAATATGCATAATGCTTGGCCAACATACTGCAGGACTGCATACCTGCTTATGAATGCAAAGCTCTAACATCGGAGCTTAATCATTCCTGTTCTAACTAGGCACAGCTCTAACACTCGGAGCTTGCATAGTTTTAGCATAACATAAGGCCTAGCATCTCATGCAAGGAGTGAAAACTCTCATTTTCTATTCTCTTTCATAGCATAACATATAAACATATGATCCCTACCAAACAGGGAGCCTCTCTGTCTGTTTATACAATGCACATCTCTAGGTGCGTGTCATATTACCCGTTTACTACCGTGTATCTCATTACATGCCTTTGATACTTTATCATGGCATATCTAGCCCATTCTAGCCATCTCATGGTGTATTTCACCCTTTCATAACTTATCTTGTCTTATCACAAGACTAACATAAGACTGGCTTTCTCTTTTTCATAGAACTGCGTTCTATCTCAGCTTTGCCTTAGACCCTCTTCTCTAGGTCTTCTCTAGCCTTTTAATCTCTTTACCCCTCATCTGGGTAATCTTTATCTACTCATACTTTTCTATTCTTATTACATTGAGGATTTTCTTCTCTGCTTCTCAGAGGATTCTCTTCTCTGCTTCTTATTACACAGAGGATTCTCTTCTCTGCTTCTCAGACATACTTCTACAAAACTTTGAACCTCAGTACTCAGATTTGAACTTGGATTCCATCTTGTTTAAGGGAAAGCTAAGTTCAGTCTGTAGAGGCTATTTGAGAAAATAATTATAAAAATTTTCTAACTGAGTGTATCAACTAGTGAAGCTTCCTTACCTTAACTTTGTCTTTGGCATTCATCTTTCCAAAGAGATACTACATCGTACTCATATCTCATGGCTCATTACTTTCTTTAGGCTAGGTCTAAGTGCGACCTCGGGATCTAACTGCGATCAACCGTTAGCCTCTTCAGAATCTAACTGCGACTCTGGAACTCTTAGGATCTAACTGCGATCCTGAAGCCATACTAGGATCTAACTGCGACCCTCCAGAATCTACTACGATTCTGTTGTACTGTATATCTCCCGAAGATCTTAAACCAACAGACTAAGTTATAAGGTTAACTGCTTCCACCTGTTGATAACTCCATAAAAAAAATTTATAGCCTCATATCATTTACCCAGATTTTACTTACTTTCTCTTTTACTCAGGAGTTCCTTCTCATCTTTCTTACTTTACTGTGGCTTACCATTGGCTTGTGCCATCATGGTCTAACCACCTGCCATTGCATTCTACTGCTATGGCCTCATCATAACTCATCTATGCTCTAACTGTGAACCATTTAAACTATGCTCCAACTGCGAGCATCCTGTATCAGATCCAACTCTTATCTGAAGAGTGATCTATACTCATCTGAATCTAGCTCTATCTGAGAGCCATCTGTTTCAGATCTAACTCTTATCTGAAGAGTGATCTAAAAACAATCTCTTTACTCTTATCTGCTTTCTTTCTGTCTACCATTCCTTTCAACAGAAATGGTCCTGAGTACTGTATTCACAAGTCTGCAGAATTACCCGAGTAACCTCAAACATATCTGAATATCATAACTTATTGTCCCATGAACTGAGACTATCTATCATCCTCAATACATATCTCATTACATGTCATATGGTATGGGAGCAACATACTTTCTCATCTCATATATACTCTACCCTGCATGCACTGTAAAAGGGGAGTATTCATTCATCATGGCATACTCTAACATGCATGTCATCATATGACAATTGCAAGGAGATGCAACTATCATAACTTATGGCATCATAAGCCATATCATCATCATACTTTGCTCAACCATCCATCAGACTAACTAAACCTCAAGGCATATTTTATTTATCATATTGCCTATCATATCTTGGTCAGTCATCCTGAAACATCTGTCTATCTCAGGCTGCCACGCTACCCTCTTATTAGGGTACAGACTCAACCCTTCATCACTCTTTCTTACATAGGGGAGTCACTGTATCCCGTAATCTGTGGCTACCTTCTACAATCTCATTTCTTCTTTTGTCTATCTATCAGTCTCAGTCTATTCTTGACCGGACTGTGGTTCCTTATCGGCCTTTACTGTAATAGCCTAGAACCCCTTTACAAAGATATTATCCGCTTTCCCCTTAGGTAGGCTTGGTGCCCACATGAGATCACGGTTTTGTTTTCCAGACACACGAGCCACAGCCCTTAAGCACCTAAAAACGCATCTTTCTCTTAATCCTAGCGAACTTCAGTCGCCTAGATCTCATTCATTATCTTTTACTATTATTTCTATTCTTTAGGGTACTCTACCCTAGATCTCTGTGATGGAATCCCTCTGCTTAGGGAATTTTAACTCTTTACCTATTAACCATCACGTCCTTAGCCTTAGCCTTAGGCCATATCAAACATCATCACATCTCTAGCCTTTAGGCTATGCCCTAGGATTACTCCGAGGCAAACTTCATACTAGCTATCCCATCTAGCTAGCTCATCTTAACTTATCATTATCATCCTTTGCGGCCTATCCTACCTAGCAAGGATGACTTGCTTATTGGAGTTGCCAACTTCCTCTATGCATGGCTTCTCCACTCAAGCTCTATGTTCATGCTTTGTGTTCACCTGTCTTTTCCTTTACAACGAAACATGAACACCTCTTATTCCATCTAGGAGCTTTATCTCCACGGGCTCTTCTAAACCCATAATAGTCCCGATCTGAATCTTCTAATGTCATACCAGGACATCTCTGTCATTCCGTCGCGATATGAGTATTGGGTAATCGCTATTCATAGCCTCTATGATTCTTCATTACCCTTAACTCCTCACGACTTATCATTTCTATTCTTTAATCGTGACCTACAGCTTTAGACGTCGCGTCCTTATTTTCTGTCTTCTAGTCGCGACCTAAATCTTCTGTCGTCGCGACCTTAACCTTTCCACGTCGCGACTCAACTCCTCTATCGTCGCGACCAGGATATTTTCTCGTCACAACCTTAGCTCTCTGTTAAATAACGTCGCGACCTAGGAACATACTCGCCGCGACCAAATCTTTCTGTGAATAACCGTCGCGACCTATAAACTTATGCGTCGCGACTAAACCTCTCATTGAGGCTACCCGTCGCGACATAAACCACGTTAGTCGCGACCGGAGTGCTATTCTGTCGTACTCAAGGGCTAAATCAGAGCATCACTGAGCCAGAACCTTCTGTTCTGTGCCAGAATCTTATGCTCTGAACCAGAGTCCTTTCTGGTTGGTGCCAGAACCTCTTGCTCTGATACCAAAATGAAACATCCTCCCTTACAGCCCTCAGAGTACACTAGCGGAAGCAATATTAGCTTAAAATAGCTTAATTTCATCATTCATAATTTGAATATGCCAAACCATATTTATCATTGAATCATAAAATGTCATACGATATGGTATATACAACAAGACATATACATAATCCTCATATCTCTATTACATCTCGTTTTGCCTAAACTTCGGCAGCATAACCGCTACGCTTCAGCTGTATAAAGAACTGAACTGTACTGATTTGGTAATCTCCTCATGAGGACTACCATTCTACGTAGTACCCAGGAAAGACTAGATGAACCGGCTAGGTCCACTCACTTCTAGCCTCCTTAGACAGCACTACGTACACAGTACTTATCATATACTATAACGTTCAGTCTTAACTTTGGCAGCATAACGGCATCTCCTAGGATTCTCAAAATCCACTTCAGCATAACCTCCCTGTAATGGGTTATGGATGGGGATGAGATTCAGGGGAATCTCAGTAGCAACAATCATAACAATATATGTAATGCAGTGTGACAGTGCTTGCTTGTGATTGTGTACAGATAAGTATGCTACGTGCTTCCATGCTTAATAACATATGACCATAGCATTACAGCAGAGCTTCAGACATAACATATAAGACAACAATCCAACCAAACAATAGCACATCAAATCACAAAGCCATTACATAGAAGCTAGGATTAGTTACTACCTGGCTAGCTCAGCAGAACCCTACTATCTCTATTCTGCTTCCAGCTCCGCCAGAACTTCCTTTCTTCCTTTCTCCTTTCTCTCTTCCTTCCTTCTCCTTCTCTCTCTTCTTTCTCTCTCACTCTCCTCTTGCTCTTGCGTGCAAATGAAGGCCATGGGGGGGTATTTATAGCCTCCCTCAATGGCACAATCGTAAATACCATGAACTTTGATCCTGCGGTCCTTGTTTTTCCTTGATTTTCCTATTTTCTTTAATTCCTCATTTACTGCATCAACGGGACAACTCACCATGCTGACTCAGCGCCTCATTTTTCACATGCTTGAATTCCCGGGACACCTCAGCATGCTGACTCACCATGCTGACTCACCGGTCCAGTCTCCTACCTCGTAATGCGTGCCATCAACTTTATCTGCTTTCTGCAGACTAATGCCATGTGGCGACTGGAAAAGACCTTGCACGCTTCCCAATGCCATCCAGATAAGTCCCTGACTTTATCTGATCATTTCCTCGGTTATCGTGCCTCCTCGGTTTTCGTGCCAACCGAGTATCCTTACTTTACTGAATTATTACTTTAATGCCATGTGGCATCTTGTGGGACCCATGAGTATACCTTATCAGTTTACTTCATGGTTTCCAGATAACCTTTCCTGTATCTGATATCCTGCCTCCGGTCTATCTCCAACCGGGTAACTATCTCTCTTGGACCTTCACCACTCTTGGCCCGTACGCTTAGCACCACTTTAGTCACTAGTCGCGACCTCAACATCATCTTGTCGCGACCTTACAATTCTGTGTACATTAGTCGCGACCAAAACATCTTCTCGTCGCGACCACAACATGCTATCGTCGCGACCATAACACTTTTTAGTCGCGTCTAAGGCTTTCTGCCACTATTAGTCGCGATGTCACTGCTTTCTAGTCGCGACCATACTTCTTTTATGTCGTGACCATAATGCTTTCTTGTCGCGTATAGCTCTTTCTGTAACCACTAGTCGCGACCATACTTTACTCTAGTCGCGACCAGAACGGTCAGCTCGTAACTCTTCAACCTTTGACCTTTCCATCATCCCAAATGGCCATTCTACCCCTTGGGACTTCCACTGTTTACACATAAGTCCCCGTACCTTTACTTACTCGTAGCTCAGTCCCTAAAAACTCTCTTATGTCTCTGGGACTTCTGCTCAAAAGGGGTCTGGTAGCCTCTCATTCTCAGGCTATTTCCGTGTCTCAAGGCCTGAAAATTGGGATGTTACAAGCTTCAAGAATAACATATAAGACAACAATCCAACCAAACAATGGCACAACAAATCACAAAGCCATTACATAAAAGCTAGGATTAGTTACTACCTTAAAAGCTTAGCAGAACTCTAGAATCTCTATACTGCTTCCAGCTCTGCCAGAACTTCCTTTCTTCTTTCTTTCCTTCCTTTTTCTCTCTCTAGAACTTCCTTCCCTCTCTTAAATGCTTCTTGTTTGTGAGAATGAATGGCAAGGGGGGGTATTTATAGTTTTGATGGATGGCATTTTCATAATTTTGAAGCCTTCTGAACTTGTGGCCCTGGTTTTTCCGGAATTTCCTATTTTTCATTATTCCCTTTTACTGCATCATCAAGGGACACCTAAGGGGACACCTCACCCCTCACATTCTTCACATGGCAAAATTTGAGGGAGCAAGAAGCCTTCTGGAAGCTTTCCAGTCTAATCTGGTACCGGCCCGGTCCGTTTCCTCGAAAACTGGACTGTTTTTAGAATCCAATTTTTCTGAGAATCCATACTATATCTTCTAACCTTAAATTTTGTATCTGGGTCCTGTATATCATTTACATTTTTATACTGGGTCTAAACTCAATTATAGATCCCCTGTGAAATGACCAAAATACCCCTGGGTGCCTTTCTTGCGCTATCTTAACCCTAAGGGTAAAATCGTCATTTTACACCTTTCTGTACCCTATCAGGGCATATACTCACTCTGAGTAACTTTATCTGTATGTACCTTAACTTCTGGGCCTATCCAGAATGACCAAAATGCCCTCCATTCATCTATTACCCTTTAGTACAACATAGGGGCATTTTCATAATTTCACTCTTTTTCGGGGTTCTGCTGGACACTGGCCCACCTATCAGTCCAAGGGTCTTACTGGGCCTTTGATGGCACCATTATTGGGCCTTTCAGGGTCCATTACCTTCATGGCACGTATTACGAGGAATCTTCCCATTTATACACATCTCCGGACACCGGGTCCTTTTACCAGATACACTGGCCTACTTTGTTTAGGCATCCCTGTGGGTCATAACAGTCATCTGACTGAGGTCATCCGAACTCATTCAGTCCCTTTTTAAATACCGATAAATCTCCTAATCGGATCCCCGGAGGCCTCATACTCCGTATGTATTTGCTAATTTATGAATAACTTTTCCTACAGACCTCCTATCGGTATTCTATTAGTTTCCTGACATCCGTCCTATCAGGACGCATCATCTTGTAATTTCTTACTTATATCTGAAATTTAGGATATCCTGTAGGAATTTTTATAACTTTTAGACTATCAGATCAATTTTGGCTATCTGGAGTCTTGAAAAATTCCTGTATTAAGCTGGATTACCCAGCATCACCTGCTCTATCTACTGGTGAAATCTGGGACTGAAATGCTTTCGAGCAGTCCAAACCACTTTCGGCCTAACTTTCTTTAATTACAGTTTAGCCCCAGAGAACTTTTCTTCTTTTCAATTAAGTCCCTTTTATTTGGCTAAAATTATACTTAAGGACCCCACCTTTTTGTCTACTTTTCCCTTTTAACCTTATACTTTTCATATTTGCACTTAGGTCCTTACATTTTCTTTCTCTTGCAATTTAATCCATTTCTTTGCATAAATGACCATCATATCCCTAGGGATTTTCACTATTTACATATAAGTCCTTGGACTTTCACTTATTTGCAGTTTAGTCCCTAAAAACCCACTGTCTGTTTCTAGGACTTCTGCTCAAAGGGGTCTGATAGTCTATCTATTTCAGGCTTACTTTCTGAGTCTCTGTGCCTAAAAATTAGGGTGTTACAAGAAACATAGAGGTATTCATAGATGATTTTACAGTGTATGGTAAGGATTTTGCTGAATGTTTAGACAGTCTAGAGAAAGTCCTAACAAGATGCATTGAGAAAAAACTTGTGCTGAATTTTGAGAAATGCCATTTTATTATAGATAAAGGCATAGTTCTAGGGCATTTAATATCTAAGAATGGGATTGAGGTAGATAAAGCTAAGATTGAGGTTATTTCTTCCCTTCACTATCCTAAATCTTTAAAGGAACTAAGGTCATTCCTAGGACATGTTGGCTTCTATAGAAGATTCATTAAGGACTTTAGCAAGATTGCATCTCCACTTTCTAAACTTATGCAAAAAGTATAGAGTTCTGTTTTGATGATATTTGCAAGAGAGCATTTGACACTATTAAAGCTATGCTTATCACACCACCTATACTTGCTGTACCTAATTGGCATTAAGATTTTGAGTTTTCATGTGATGTATCAAATGAAGCTGTAAATGCAATGTTAGGATAGAAAGATGGTAAGCTGTCTAAAGTCATTTCATATGCCTATAAAACATTAGATAGTGCTCAAAAGAACTACACTATCACAGAAAAAAGAACTCTTTGCCATTGTGTTTGTACTTGACAAATTCATATCTTAGCTTTTGAGTTCTAAAGTGATTATATACATTGACTATGCTGCTGTAAAGTTTTTGTTTAAAAAGCCACAGTCTAAGCCTAGACTCTTGAGATGGATGCTGCTAATTTAAGAAATTGATGTGGAGATAAGGGATACAATTAGAGCAGAGAATGTAGTAGTTGATCATTTAAGCAGATTGCCTAAAAATACAAGACGAGTATTAGATTCTGACATCACTTATGAGATATTTAGAGACTGTTCTATTTATGTGATTTCCATAATTGCACCTTGGTATTGCCACATAGTGAACTATATTGTTACTAGTCTAATTTCACCTTCTTTATCTCATTTTCAGGGCCAGAAGATCAAGCATAAGGAAAAATTTTATATTTGGGAACCACCCATCCTTTGGAAGTTATGCAATGATTAAGTTATAAGAAGATGTGTGCCAAGTGAAGAAGTAGACATCATTCTTACAGCATGCCATTCTTCTATTTGTGGAGGACATTTCAGTGCAAAGAAGACTTCCAGGAATATCCTTGATGCTGGTTTTTATTGGCCACAGATATTCAAAGACTGTTATGAATTCTGCAAGGCTTATGATAGGTGTTAGTGTTTTGGTGGACTGACTAAGAGACATGAAATACTTCAGCATCCTATGCTATTCTGTGACATGTTTGAAGTATAGGGCATTGACGCCATTTCCATCATCTTTTAGTTATGTATATATTCTGTTAGCTATGGATTATCTCTCAAGATGGGTGGAGGCTATAGCTACAAGAAAGGATAATGCTGTGACAGTTTCCAAATTTCTTAAGTCAAACATCTTTTCAAGGTTTGGTGTGCCAAGAGCTATAGTGAGTGATCAAGGCTCTGATTTCTATAATAATATTTTAGGTGGGTTATTTTCCAAGTTTGGGATCAAGCACAAGGTTTTAACAGCTTATCATCCTCAAACAAATGGTAAAGCTGAGAATTCTAACAAAGCTATCAAGAGGATTCTGGAGAGGATAGTAAGACCCTTAAGGAAAGATTGGAGTACAAGGTTAGATGAAGCTTTGTGGGCATACAGAATAGCTCATAAGATACCACTTGAGATGTCCCCATACCGAATGGTCTATGGTAAAAGATGTCATCTACCAGTAGAAGTTGAGCACAAAGTATTTTGGGCAATTAAAACTTGTAACATGGATTTTGACATTACTGGAGAAGAAAGAATGTTGCAGATTCAGGAACTAGAAGAAATAAGACTAGATTCTTATGAGAATTCCATAATCTACAAAGAGAAGGCCAAGCTTATTCATGATAAGCAGATCTTGAGCAAGGAATTTCATGTTGGAGATAAAGTTCTGAGATTTACGGCTAGATATGCTTTCAAACCTAGAAAACTTGCTGCAAGATGGGATGGTCCATATGTAGTGACTAAGATCCATGATTATAGAACAATTGAATTGATGGATGAAGCAGATGGTATAGCATTTCAGGTCAATGGCCACTTATTGAATATGTATAAAGAAAACTTCAAACCTCCATGATATTCAGGTTGTCTCCTTCCTTATTTCCCCACTTATAATAGTCTGCTTTAATCAGTTTTATTATATACTTGAGCTATATTTGTTGATTAAGTATGGGGGAGGAGACCAAGTCAGTATGGTAGATAAATACTTCCATTCATAAATCAAAGATTATGGTTTAGTGTTGTCATTATTACTTCTGCTTTGCATGTTTTTCACTATTTCTTCATATTGAGGACAACGTAGAAATTAAGTGTTGGAGGATGAATTTGATTGAGTAAGATGGGTGAATATGGGATGAATTTGATTGAGTAAGATGGGTGAATAAAAATCAAATAATTGTCGTGATTTTATCTTTTGGTCTCGACCTTATGTTGTTTGTATAGTGACTAATGTGTGCAAATTGTCAAAACTTCTTCTCTGTAAATATTAGTCGAGACCGTTACTTATTTTTGTTGTGACCAAAAGTTCATATTTTTTGATATTTACCTATCTATGATGTTTAGTCGTGGTCTGTGCTTTATCTATGTCGCGACTATAACTCTCTATGAATGTTGGTCGCGACGTGATTGGCATGTGGTTGCGACGAGAACATATGTGTTAATCATATTTACTCTCAGTGATTTTTAGTCGCGACCGATGTCTATGTCTATCGCGACCAATATTCCCTATTTTCTGAAAATTTCTTCTCTGTGTAAAATAGTCGTGACTGAATGTCCATTTTGTCGCGACTAACATTGATCCTCTGCTGAAAAATCTTTCTATTTCATTCTGATTGTTGCTTGGTCTGCTAGAATTGACTATCATGGATTAAAATTGAACTTTGAACATATACTTTTGAACATTGACAAGCTTGATGAAGTGTTAGTTGCTTGTTTCATTGATTCACTACTGAAAATTGTGCATCATGAATGATTAGTCTCATGTATTTTGTTAAAATTCATGCAATTTAGTCATGTGAGCTGATTAGGGTGAGTAAGCCAGATGGAAGTATTTTGAGCCTCCAACATACACTCATTTACGTTGTGTGACACCATCTAGTTTGGTAACTTTGTAGAACTTGTCTCAATCCTTGACTCAAAACCACATTAGCTCTATGGAATTGTGAAAATGAGAAGGGCAGTTCTTTCAAAACCCTCTTAACCAAAAGAACCCACATAAATATTAAATCCTTTTCTTTACCCTTTGAGACCTTCATTTTCTTTAAAGATTCTATCATTGATTAATGAATACTGTGCAAGATAGTTGCTCGTGCAGTAAGTCTTTAATTGTGAATGAATGCTAAGTTGCAATTACTTGTTGAATGTCTGAACCTCAATGTATTGTTACCTGGTTCAATAATGAAAACAAAGAAAAAAATATATAGAAAAGAAAGACTAGATGCAAAAAGTGCTATTCAACTTGTATGAAAGAATTTTTAATTTGTGACTTGCTATTTTCTGCAGCTGCACAATTGGAACTATGATTAAAATTGAAATAGCTTGAAGAAGTAAGGACATGTGCAGTATTTCATTAATCATTGACATGCATTTCCATTTCATCATCCAGCCTGTCCAACATTACAACCCTAATAAAGACCCTTTGATTATAACCCTTGTGGCATTTAGTGGTATAGATGTAGGATGGTTACAAGCCTATAGGAAGCCCAAGCTAGACGGTTGAGTGAAATTATCTTAATAAGAGAGTGAGTGAAACACTATTCCTTGTGAGAAAATCTCAACCTAGTTGCTTACTTGATTTAATTGCATGAGTTAGATCCTTTTATTGCTATGAGATTAGTATGGATTGTTGTCAATTGAAGTGAAATGATTGATGACTACAAGTGCTTATGCTAAATTTGTTTTGCCAAATTTACTGAACATGTGTGTTCGGATTTTAGTTTTGATCCATAATTTTGCTCGGAGTGCAAAAGCTAAGTGTGGGGGAATTGATAAACTCATATTTGTAGTGATTTTTAATATGTTAAAAGAGAGTTTATTAATTATTTTATCCACATTGAATATTATGTTGAGTAAATTAATTAATAATATAAAATTGGAATAGTTGGAAATTAAATAATGTGATTTTAGTGCTTAATTGGACAAATAATTTGTTTATTCTAATTTTCCATCACAGGCCAATACACTAACATAATGGATTAAGGGAGAATAACAGCTGGACAAGAGGAATTTATGCATGCGCTAGCACATAATAGATGGAAATTAAATGATGTGATTTTAGTGCTTAATTGGACAAATAATTTATTTATTCTAATTTTCCATCACAGGTCAATACACTAACAGAATGGATTAAGGGAGAATAACAGCTAGACAAGAGGAATTTATGCATGTGTTAGCATATGGAGGAGCACTATTCATGCACAGCACCTGTTCACACATCAACTTAACTTTCCATTTCACTCATCTCACACATCTGGCACTGTTCATGCTCAGCACACTCTATCTGAATATAAATCACATAGCTGAACAAATGGGCTAACAGCTGCTGGGAAGCATGTGTTGGACAGGGAACTAACTGATTGTTGGAGATTGTGCCCTAGGGGCCAATCATTATCTTATGAACATTGTTGATTTATGAATTTCTTAATAAAGTTATCATATTATTTGCATGTTTACTATGATGACAATCCTTGGATAACTCGTGATCTTATCCTAAATGTCCCTGGTCGGTCATCTATGTGGGAGCAGAGATGAAATAAGACCAGTATGACTTTGAAGATATATAGAGATATAAATCAAAGTCATAAGCACATGTAAGAGTACAGGGTGTTGGACCGACCCGCAATGAGAGAGCTGCATGGGTCAAGTCATAAGCTTCTCTCAAATACAAGCCATGTCACTATGCCCTTTGACCTGAGATCATCATGGATTCCTACATGACAAACGCTCAGCTTTGACCTAGTCAAAAGTCACTTTTGACCGAGTGATCATAAAGGCTATGCTCGGGCTTAGTGGTTTTTCATGCGGAGGAATGTGAATGGTCAAGATGGAATTTGTCCCTCACATTCGTAGAGAGATATTACTGGGCCCCTCGATGAGTGAGTCTGAGAAATGTATGGCCATACTGGAATGGAAGGGTAGTTCCATTTCTATATTCAGACTACTCAGGGATCGAGAAAGTAACGGTCAGGAACAGGAGGATGACGTTCACCATGCCTCGTCCTTGACCGAAATATCGTGTGACAAAAGGGACGTGATATGGTTGTATGAAAGGTTACATCGTTTATCGATCCTCATATGTTTTGGGTAGTCGTAATGCCTTGCTAGAGACCGCTTACGACTTGTGGGTCAGTATAGTAACTGGGCCACTGCCAACCTCATATGGGCCTACAGGGTCGCACACAAAACAGCCCAATGCGAGCTATGATGTCCAGATTCATTGAATCTAAGAGATGTCTAAATTCAATGAATAATCTAGGGTGGATATATATTATATATATATATATAAATTAGTTTATATATATATTATATAAATAATATAAGAGATATTTGTAAGATTTAATTTATAAGGATAAATTAAATCTCCATCATTTTTGAATTTGAATTTAAATGGATATGATCTATTTGAATTTGAAATTCAAATTGATAAGATATCTCAAATTTGATTTATAAGAATAAATCAAATATAATTCCGTCTTATCTTTATTTTAAATTAAATAAATAGGTGAATTAAATCTGTGGGACGGATTTAATATAAACCATATTTATTTAATTAGTTTCTTATTAAATTATGCAATATATATGATATTGTATTAATTCAGAATTAATATAAGATTAATTCTGAAGCCCGGCCCTATTGGAAGCCCGATAGCTTCCTATATATTTGACATTAGGAGCTAGGGTTCGATATACAGACAATATACATCTCTACACACACATTCAGACGTGAGAAAAGGGGGCAGGGAGAGTGCAAAAGGTTTGCACATAAGAAACTGCCGAGATAGAGACGGTGAGGACGGAATCTCTAGAAATCCCTAGAGGGACAAGAGGCGCAGCACGTCGTTCGCGATTGGAACGCTGTTCGTGTGGATACCGGTAGAGGAAGCCGATCTGAGCTGTCGACTTCTACGATACGGCCAGACACGAAGAAAGGTCGCGACCAGAAAACACTTAGGTCGCGACCAAACGGGCATCTGAACGTCAGAAATCCGAAAAGAGGAGACAGGTCGCGACGTGAAGTTGAAGAGGTCGCGACTAAAAGCTCCAGAGGCGCCAGGTCGCGACTAGAAGCTGAGGAGGTCGCGACTGAAAGTTCCAGAGGCGAGGAGTCGCGACTAGTGGACACTGAGGTCGCGACCAAAGCTTGAAACCGAAGGTAACACTTCTTTCTCCTTGACTTAAACACATTCGGTAGATCCTGGCTGGGAATGGAAAAATTTTTAAAGTTAATTTCCGCTGCGTGCCTTCCAATTCCCTTCACTGATTGGATTACAGAATCACATGAGGTGCATGCACGTGGAAGCTGAGGCTATCACAAAATGAGTGCTGTCATTACCATGGCACTATTCACCCACTCTAGACATCACTCTTCCATTGCATCTGTAGCTATATATATCACGCAGCATACAGGGGGATCACACATCACATTTACACAGACCACTCTTCTTCTCCATCTCTATTTTCTCTCACACCACCTGCACTTCTGCTCTTTTTTAAGTAGGAGAAACAGAGACCATTCCATCTTCATCTCCTCCTCCCATTTCCACATGACTACTGCTGTGTTTTCTGTTACTACTAGAGTTCTGATGGCAATTCAAGGCTAAGTTGCTGTGCTCTCTTGGAGATAATGCTGAACCATAATCCTTAAGCTGAAACAGGGAGTGTCATTGTGTTTTTAATTCAGATTTGATTGCATGAGTTGATCTAGTTAATTCTGTAATTACTGATGCAATTAGAGTTAGTAGAGGACAAAGAAGTAGGGAACCGAGTTGGATTTCTTATTTCTGCATAATTGACCTTTGATTGATTCTCATCTTTGATTGAGTTGAACATAGTTGTGATTAATTGAAGTGATTCTATAACAGAGTATAGTTGTATCTGTTAATTCATATTCTTCTATCTCTGAGTGGAATGATTCATATTCTCTATATAATATTTGTGAGTTGTAGCTTTGATTGAGATTTAGCTAGCGAGTTGTTAGCTAACATATTCTAATTCAACTGATTAACTTCTCATATTCTGTGGATAATGAAGGAAAGGTAATCTCCAAGGGAACACACTTGTCATTGATTCATTTCATCATCATAAACACATAAAAGCATAAACAATAGCATAGGATTTACTTTCAGAATTTAGTCAATATCTCATCTCAACAATCATATGCTTAATTTGTTAATTTGTGGCTCATTAGATTAATTAGGAACTTAGCATCCATTTAGTCTCCTTGTGAATAGACCTAGGTTAGCCTCCACTTGCTATTAGTTAGCTTAGTTTTATTTGATAATTAAAACGACAGTTATCAACAATTACATTATATATACAATTCATTAGATCCATTACATAAATATTGTACATCAATTCCTTTAAAACCCCTAATTCTTAACTTAATTCTTGGAGTTAGTGGTCTAACTTTGTAACAACTATTTTCTTAGACCAATCCTACACAATTTTGACCAATGAATCCAAATATGAACTCAGAATTATGAAAATAAACTCCTCTTATCCAATCTGTATAGAAACCAAAACTGGTTGTAGGAATTCCAAAAATTCCTATTTTGATTCTAATGCTTCCAATATTTGTTTCTCTACTTTACCCCATGCAATTTTTCATTCTAAATCCATTGGAAGCAACAAAATCATTAAATTGTTCTTCCTGTCGAGAATTTCAAACAGTTGTAGAATATACATTAAAGTGAAATTCCAAGAATGCATGGTTTCTATAGCTTAAACTACTAAATTTCTAGCTTAATCCTTTTTGTTTTACCTTGTTCTAACATCAATTTCTCCTTCCCCTAATTATGTACATGTTTCGGTCAGCCATGGAAGGGAAAATTCTATTGTTTTCTAGCTATTTAACTCAAGATAAATCCTCCTAGAACATAGTATTAAAAACTTGATCAAAGTACTTACCTTACTTTCTTGATTCCTAGCTTCCTTGTTCCCTTGGTTTTCCTCTTCCTCTTGTGTCTAAGTTTATTTTGGCAGAATTTCCCCTTAGTTCCCTTGCTTCACATGCTGCTGTAGAATGGGAGGGGGTATTTATATATTTTTCATGGGTGAATGAATGGCTAGGATTTAATTTTTCAATATTTTTTATCCATATTTGCTCTTAAACCTTTCTTGCCCACCAAGCCACTTTATAAAATCATCCATGACATCATTTAGGGCCTTGTTTGGGGCAATTTAGGGCAAAACATGATTGGAAAAATTATAGTCCAATCTGATACCGGCTTAATCTAATTTCTCAAAAATCAGACTTTTTTACGAATCTAATTTTTCTGAGATTTCATAATATATTTTCTAACCTTAAATCCAGTATCCAGGTTTTTCTTTCCATTGACATTCTTGGACTGGGTATAAACCTAATTACTATCCCTTACAAAATAATCAAAATGCCCTTGGTTCATAATTTTGCACTAAATTAACCTTAGGGACATAATTGTCATTTTACACTTCATCAGAATATTTCCTGACTCTGGTCAAGTACTCCTGTGTCTCTCCTTGACTTTTTGACCGCGGCCAAGTGACCAAAATTCCCTCCATTCATCTTTTGTTCAATATTATAACATAGGGGTATTTTTATCAATTTGTACCTTTCAAAAAAATTTTGAACACTGGCCCCATAAATGTTGGAGCATATTATTGAGCCTCTAGGATGCCAACTTGAGTCTTTGACCATGTCCAATTTCTCTATTAGCTTAATTCCCAAGAAGCTTCCCCTAAAAGTATTTATCAGGTATTTTATTTCACCTTAAATTCTATTATAATTATACATAACTCCCTTTTGAGCTCCGTTAGTTTCATAATTTCTTATAAAATTTTATTTGGTTATGAGGTCTAGAAGGTCCTCTAATAACTTCTAGACTTTAAGAATTAATATCAATTATTTTGGACCTTAAATCAAAATTATGAAAAATATGCCTGGTCTAATTACTGGTAAAATTTGAGATTGTAATATTTTTGGGCAATTATGGGTCATTTCTGGCTCAACTTTCTCATAATTACAATTTTACCCCTGAATTTGTCAAATTCTATTTTGGTCCCTTATAATTTAAAAACTCCAATTTGGTCGCTAAAGTCTCAAAACTCCATTTAGGTCCCTTTTCTTTATACTTTTATTTTGTATTTACATAGTTGCCCAAAGACTTTTCATATTTATATCTAAGTCTCTGTACTTTCATTATTTACATTTTAGTCCCTTACTTCTGGGATTTTTGTTCAAAGGGCCTAGTATTCTATCTATTCTAGGCTACCTTTCTAGGCCTGTGGGCCTAAAAAAATTGGGATATAACACTTTGACCATGTCCAACTTTTTTATTGGATCAATTCCCAAGAAACTTCCCCTAAAACTATTTATTAGATATTTTATTTCACCTTCAATTCTATTATAAATTCTACATAACTCTTTTTTGAGTTCTGTCAGTTTCATAAATTCTTATATTAATTATAAGAATTTTTTGTAAAATTTCATCTGATTCTGAGATCCAAAAGGTCCTGTAATAACTTCTAGACTTTAAAAATTAATATCAATTATTTGGGACCTCAAATCCAAATTCTGAAAAATATGCCTGGCCTAATTACCATTCCCTATTTACTGGTAATATTTGGGACTAAAATATTTTTGGGCAGTTATGGGCCATTTCTGACTCAACTTTCTCATAATTATAATTTTACCCATAAATTTGACAAAATACACTTTAGTCCCTGAATTTGCTAAATTCTACTTAGTCCCTTACTACAAATTACTAAAATTCTAGTTTAGTACCTAAAATCTCAAAACTCTATTTAGGTTCTTTTTTATTTCCTTTGAATTTTCTATATTTACACACTTGACCTTAGAGACTTTTTATATTTATATTTAAGTCCCTGTACTTTTATTATTTACAGTTTAGTACCCCAAAACTCTTCGTATATTTTTAGGACTTCTGCTTAAAGGGGCCTAGTAGCCTATCTAATTTAGGCTACTCTTTTGGGCATCTGGGCCTAAAAAAATTGGGATATGGAACCTCTCCTCAATAACTTAGAAGGAAGGGATGTAATTGTGGAAAAGATAAAGAAGATGATTGTGATGGTGGTGGTGATTGGTGTGTTGAATAGAGAAGCTTTGAGATCTTTTATATAACCTTAAGCTGTGCCCTGGTGTGACATCCTAATTTTTAGGCCCCTTTGCGTAAAAGTCCCATAACACACACAGCGGGTATTAAGGGACTAAATTATAAATAAAGGAAGTATAAGGGCTCCATATGAGCCCTTGAGACCCTGAAAGAGAAAAAAGGAATTGTGTCATCTACTGATAGAGGAAAGAGGTTTGGAAAGGATTGTGATGATGATTGGAAAAGAAAAGAATGATTAGATGAAGGTTTAAAGAAGAGGGACTAAATTGAAAAGTATAAAAGTTCCATGGTGCAAAATATAAAGTAGACATAAACTTTGGGCCATTAAGTGTAATTATGAAAAGTTGAGGGCCTAAAGTGTAATTTTTAAAAGTTTAAGGACCTAAATGTAATTTATCAAAAGTTCAAGGGGCAAAAGTGTAATTATGAGAAAGTTGAGTCGGAAAAGGCCCAAAAATATCCGAAATCAGTTCAGTCCCAAATTTTACCAGTAGCTAGAGAAAATTATTCCAGTTAGTTTGACGCAACACAGAATTTCGATTTAAGGTCCCGAAAAATTGATATAAATTTCTGAAGTTAGGAGAAATTATTATAGTATTTTTTGGACCTCATAATCAGATGAAGATTTACAATAAATTCTTATAATTAATATAAGAATTTATAAAATTAACAGAGTCAGAAAAGGACTCTTGTAGAATTTTTAATGGAATTTACAGTGTAAAAAAATACCCAATAAATTCCTTTTGGAGAGGTTTCTCGGGATTTGTGCTGTAAAGGTAGTGGATCATATAAAGGCCCAAAATGGCATCATAAAGGCCCCATAAGGTAACTGGACAGTTATGTGGGCCAGTGTCTAGAGGAACCCCGGAAAAATGTGAAATTACGAAAATGCCCCTAGGTTGTAATAATGAACAAGAGATGAATGGAGAGTATTTTCGTCATTTTGGACTGGCCTAAAATGCCATGATGAGTACAGGAATGATTACCAGAGTCAGTATATGCCCTGATAAGGTATAAAGAGATGTGAAATGACAATTATGCCCTTTGGATTAATATAGTGCAAGAAAGGGCACCAAGGGTATTTTGGTAATTTGCCAAGGGATCTATAATTAAGTTTAGACCCAGTACAAGAATGTCAATGGTAGGAAGAATTTGGATACCGGATTTAAGGTTAGAAAATATATTATGGAATCTCAAAAAAATTAGATTCAGAAAACTGTCTGATTTTTGGGAAATTGGACTGAGCCGGTATCGGAGTGGACTAGAATTTTTCCAGATGCTTCCTCCCTTCACAATTTTTTCACATGGGCTATGAGGTGTCCCTTGATGATGTCATAATTATATTTTAAGAAACGTTAAATCCAAGAATAAATGTGAGCCATTAGATCAAATAGTGCACAAAGTGATCTTGGCCATCCATTTTCCATAGGATTTCTCTATAAATATCCCCAAATTCTGATTCAAAACGTGAAGCATTCTCCCTGGGGAAACTATGGTAAAATGAAAACTCAAGCCAAGACAAAGAAGAATCCAAGGTCCAAATTTCAAGCAAGCTAGAGATTAAAGGTAAGCAATCTATCCTAGCTTGTTTTCCTTTGATTTGGGAGCTTGAACTTAAGGTTTTCATGGAAGAAAGTTGAGTTTTCTCTAAGGTGTATATGCTGTCCAAAACCTTAGATGAAAGGAGAAAGAAGAAATTAAAGTTAGAATTATGAGATTAAAGCTTAAACAAGCTAGTTAGATGATTGGTTGTTGAATCAAGTTGATATTCTTGACTTTGCCATGGATGAAACAATTCGGTTTGCACTGTTCATGATAGAAGGAGATGGAATTTCAATGATCTAATGCTTCCATTGAATTTATATGATGATTTTGTGTAGGATTGAATAGGGTTTGAACCTTGAAAACATTGGAATTGAAAGTTATAATGTTTGAAATTCTTTTCTATTACTGTTCACTCGCATCAACAGTGATTTGAATTTCATGATTTTGATGATTTCAATGGGTTTTAAAATGAAAAAATGGTGTGGGATAAAGTAAAGAAACAAGTATGGCAAGCATTGGAATCAAAATGAGAATTTTTGGAAGAATTATGGATGTTTTTAAAATCTGGCCAGAACAGTACATGGGAGCTGGAATTTTATGATTTTAAGCTCATAAATGGATTCAAAAGATGAAATGGTGTAGGGTAAGGTCAAGACATCAATTGATTCAAAGGCCAAGTCAATTGGTAAAGATTAAAGGAAGTTATGTTAGTTAAAGTAAGTTTAATGTTCAAGAGAAGTTAGATTGTAATGAATGGATGATTATGTGATGTTAGGATTTGATTGTGGACTCAAAAGAGGACACACATCAAGGAAAAGTAAGAAGGAGGAAGCAAAGTTAAAGTGAAAGGAAGTAAAGCAATAAGGTAGTAAACTTACCCTAAACTTGTATGTATTGAATGTTATGCTTGATTGTGCTATAGTTTTGTTGAAGTGTATGCATTATGTGTAGATGATTGAAGCTCTGTTTCTATGATTACTTTGGCCAATTGTATTTCATATGATACATGGAAGCATGATCATTACACTATGGTAACACTTTCACAAGCAAGCACAAGCAATTACATTAATACATGCATGTTTAGTATCGTTTGCTACTGAGATTTCCCTCAAAATCTCACCCCATCCATGTAATCCCAATCTCCACAGGTTTATGAATGAGGAAAGAGGATGAAGAAGCATTAAGAGGATTTAGGGATTGGTCAATGTAAATGTTATATGACGTTATGTAAAGAATTCTTGCAAGTAATGATGTTGTATGCTTAGTTTAAGCAATAACATTTATGATATGAGGAAAAATAGTAAATGATGGAATAAAAGTGTGAAATTTTATAGACATTTAATTAACATGTCAAGCTTCGTTTTTACATCAAGAACACCTTATTTTGATGCCTGTACAAAGAGAACCAATTTTCCAAAGATGGGGACCAGAATCTATTTTCAGAATTTTTGACTAAATGAACAGTAAATTTAACGAATAAACTGTATCAATGTGCAAATAATTTGGTCAGGAAATTATTTTTCTCTTAAATTTCAAGAT
Organism: Leucaena leucocephala; assembly: GCA_037074615.1. Taxonomy (NCBI): domain Eukaryota; kingdom Viridiplantae; phylum Streptophyta; class Magnoliopsida; order Fabales; family Fabaceae; genus Leucaena; species Leucaena leucocephala. The sequence goes on along the minus strand of CM073555.1, from coordinate 14,121,724 downwards.
GTTAGCTTCGAGTATAATTTTGAACCACTTCATTTTGATTTTTCTAGAATTAATTATGATTTTTTGAAGTTCATCACCAAATCTGGAATACCATATGAATAGTAATTCGCCAAGAGTAAAAATTCCAGATTTAGCTAATGGACTTCAAATGTCATGTAAGTGGTTCTAAATGCTACCAAATGGTCCCTAAGACGTACGAAAGTAAGGATGTTACAAATTGCTCAATAATAAAGAAAGAAAGTCTTTTATGGCCTAAGTAAGAAGTTCAAAGGGACCTAATTATAAAGTTTTAAGGGACTAAAATGAAAATCCTAAAGGTTCCATAGAATAAAGTAAAGGTAGACATAAATTAAGGCCATTAGGTGTAATTATGAATAATGAAGGGATATGGATGTCATTTTGAAAAGGCAAAGCACATAAAGGTAATTTTTAAAAAGAAAAGTATATGTTTGGTATTTATGAAAAGATCTATTATGCAAAGAGGTTAATAGTAAATTTACCCTGAACACATCAAATCTGAAGTCCATAAAGGTACAAGAATAGGGGCTAAGGTTAAGAAATAAGCTTGTAAAATATGAAAAGATGAAAATTCCCCTAGTGTTATAAAATAAATAAAAGTGAATCACGGCATTTTGGTCATATAAATCTAGATAGAAAGTCAAAGTGGGTTAGAGAAATAATGGATCAGGGCTAAGGAATACCAAAAGGTATGCAAAAGGACGAAAAATGCCCTTAGGGTTATAAAAGTGAATAAAAATGAACCAAGGAAATTTTGTTAATTTTTTAAGGCATGTATAATTAAATTATACCCAATCTAAGAATGTCAAAGGCAGAAAAAATCTAGACGCTGAATATAATGTCATAAAACAAATTATGAACCTCTAGAATTAGATTTAGAAAGTAGTTTAATTTTTGGTAAATTTGACCAGGCCAATATCGGATTAGACTAGATGATATCGCATGGATGGTGTCATGGAAGAGAGTTGACGATGTAAGCAAGCTAGGTAGTTAAATCTGACCTTTGATTTTCAAGATGTAATTTTTGCTATCTATTGCAATATTATATCTTGGCCTTTCATTTAATCTCACTTTTGCCTATAAATACCCTTTGAGCTCCTTGCCCAGCCATCCATGGGTACCTAGGGGAACCTCTTACAAATTTTCTTCTCAACCCAAATTCAAGCTTCCAATATTCCAATCTTCAAGCTAATCAAGGTAAATTCTTACTACAAGCTTTATATTAAGTAGTTGGAAGATTATTTCTTGAATTTAGTGGTTAAAATATTATTTTGTTCCTCTTAAGGGTTGCTGGACAATATAATCTTAGAATTCCATCTTTGGCATACTTGCTGCCATTGTACGGAACTATGGAAAGGAAGAGGAATTGGACGATTTTGATACTTCCAATGGATTTAAAAGAGAAATTTATGTGGGGTTAAGTAGAGAAATAATCAATAGAAGCATTAGAATCAAAATATGGAGTTTTTAGATATGTGAGCTAGGAGATTTGAATTTTTAATGTTAAGACATTAAATCTGGAAGGTTCAGAATTTACCATATGAATAGTAAAGTTAAATGATTTGACTATATTGATTGGCTAAGTAAACGTCTAGTTTCTTATTTTGCCTCATAGAACTCTGAAAGAGCTTCAATCTAGAATTTGAACCACCTCATTTCAATGTCCTTAGAATTAATTATGAATTCTTAAAGTTTTATAAAAAATCTGGAAATTACCATGTGAATAGTACCAGAGAGACATCTTTTTGAAAATCCATTCTTTTCACTTTAAGAGGTTTTCAAGTTGTCCAATTATCTTCCAATTGCGTATATATGAGACGTAAAATAAGGACATGACATTTTGGTATAGTGTAAAGGTTCTGGCATGAAACGAAAGCACTCTGGTTAGTGCCCTATTAAGTTAGTATGTTAGTATATAGGTCAATTTTGGAGAAATTAACCTATAGATTAATTGTTGCAGAAAAAATTAACATAGACTGAGGTTAATTATGAGGTTGTAGTTAATCAAGGAGAATATCCTGATGATGTTGTCTTTAAGGAGGATCCCTTAGAGTGGGAACCTATTGATGTTAGTCCAGGATATTCCTCGGTAGGTTTTAATCTATTGGACGAGGAATGGGAATAACTCATCAGTCTTTCTTGGCAATAGTTTAGAGACCCATAGAGACTAGTAAGAGTGCAGATATGGGTTATACTTAGGATAACACAGTTGGACCAAGCCAGGTAGATATGTCAATACCTGTTAGAAATGATGTCCCAAGACCTAGCAATCCAGTTACGGTGCCTCCAGTGTTACAGCTTCTTCCAATTCCTCTAGTAAGGAATGAGTAACAGACCTATGAACAGTTATTAGGAGAGAAGAGATAGCATGGTCGGTTATTAAAAGGAACACTGAACCTGATTTAAACATTTATTTAGGTTACCTTGAACAAGCTAGGTTACTGCATGAGGCTATTGTGAGAGACATGATACCAGTAAATGAAGACCTGTACGTGTAGGCAATGATGAATGGAACCATGAGATTACGCGCTTGGGCTATCTACCTATGGTAGGAGTAGAAGAGTAGATACAAAGTTTTGAAGGCTTCGTTATCCTATATTACCTATGATTTCTGTAGGATTTGAGGACCAATAGTTAGTATAAAGTAAAGGATTTCCTTAGGATAGGAATGAAAAGTGTTTTGTATTGACTGCTTTAACAAAGTATGTGTAATATGTATGAAAAACTTTGCTGCTAGATGTATATAACTTATGTTACTATTTTAATGAATGAGTTGATTTGATGATGATATATAAGCTATGCTATTTATTTCCGTATTCCCTCTCATAATTTAGATAATATAACAAAATAGCATGAACTCAATGAAATATGCAAAACGAGGAACCTCAAAATCCTAAAGACCCTACCCAGTTGATCCTAGAACGACTGGATCAATAACAGGACATGATTGAGTAACAGCTTCCAGTGTTACAGCTTCTTCCAATTCCTCTAGTAAGGAATGAGTAACAGACCTATGAACAGTTATTAGGAGAGAAGAGATAGCATGGTCGGTTATTAAAAGGAACACTGAACCTGATTTAAACATTTATTTAGGTTACCTTGAACAAGCTAGGTTACTGCATGAGGCTATTGTGAGAGACATGATACCAGTAAATGAAGACCTGTACGTGTAGGCAATGATGAATGGAACCATGAGATTACGCGCTTGGGCTATCTACCTATGGTAGGAGTAGAAGAGTAGATACAAAGTTTTGAAGGCTTCGTTATCCTATATTACCTATGATTTCTGTAGGATTTGAGGACCAATAGTTAGTATAAAGTAAAGGATTTCCTTAGGATAGGAATGAAAAGTGTTTTGTATTGACTGCTTTAACAAAGTATGTGTAATATGTATGAAAAACTTTGCTGCTAGATGTATATAACTTATGTTACTATTTTAATGAATGAGTTGATTTGATGATGATATATAAGCTATGCTATTTATTTCCGTATTCCCTCTCATAATTTAGATAATATAACAAAATAGCATGAACTCAATGAAATATGCAAAACGAGGAACCTCAAAATCCTAAAGACCCTACCCAGTTGATCCTAGAACGACTGGATCAATAACAGGACATGATTGAGTAACAGCTTCCAGTGTTACAGCTTCTTCCAATTCCTCTAGTAAGGAATGAGTAACAGACCTATGAACAGTTATTAGGAGAGAAGAGATAGCATGGTCGGTTATTAAAAGGAACACTGAACCTGATTTAAACATTTATTTAGGTTACCTTGAACAAGCTAGGTTACTGCATGAGGCTATTGTGAGAGACATGATACCAGTAAATGAAGACCTGTACGTGTAGGCAATGATGAATGGAACCATGAGATTACGCGCTTGGGCTATCTACCTATGGTAGGAGTAGAAGAGTAGATACAAAGTTTTGAAGGCTTCGTTATCCTATATTACCTATGATTTCTGTAGGATTTGAGGACCAATAGTTAGTATAAAGTAAAGGATTTCCTTAGGATAGGAATGAAAAGTGTTTTGTATTGACTGCTTTAACAAAGTATGTGTAATATGTATGAAAAACTTTGCTGCTAGATGTATATAACTTATGTTACTATTTTAATGAATGAGTTGATTTGATGATGATATATAAGCTATGCTATTTATTTCCGTATTCCCTCTCATAATTTAGATAATATAACAAAATAGCATGAACTCAATGAAATATGCAAAACGAGGAACCTCAAAATCCTAAAGACCCTACCCAGTTGATCCTAGAACGACTGGATCAATAACAGGACATGATTGAGTAACAGCTTCCAGTGTTACAGCTTCTTCCAATTCCTCTAGTAAGGAATGAGTAACAGACCTATGAACAGTTATTAGGAGAGAAGAGATAGCATGGTCGGTTATTAAAAGGAACACTGAACCTGATTTAAACATTTATTTAGGTTACCTTGAACAAGCTAGGTTACTGCATGAGGCTATTGTGAGAGACATGATACCAGTAAATGAAGACCTGTACGTGTAGGCAATGATGAATGGAACCATGAGATTACGCGCTTGGGCTATCTACCTATGGTAGGAGTAGAAGAGTAGATACAAAGTTTTGAAGGCTTCGTTATCCTATATTACCTATGATTTCTGTAGGATTTGAGGACCAATAGTTAGTATAAAGTAAAGGATTTCCTTAGGATAGGAATGAAAAGTGTTTTGTATTGACTGCTTTAACAAAGTATGTGTAATATGTATGAAAAACTTTGCTGCTAGATGTATATAACTTATGTTACTATTTTAATGAATGAGTTGATTTGATGATGATATATAAGCTATGCTATTTATTTCCGTATTCCCTCTCATAATTTAGATAATATAACAAAATAGCATGAACTCAATGAAATATGCAAAACGAGGAACCTCAAAATCCTAAAGACCCTACCCAGTTGATCCTAGAACGACTGGATCAATAACAGGACATGATTGAAGAAATAAGGGCTACTCAAGCTCGCCAAGATCAGGAGAGGGATGATGTGATAGTAGTAGCGGTAGTAGCAGTCAGAGATTTGAGACAACTGGAACCCGCAGAGGCAGTCAATTCAAAACTGGAAGTAATGCCACTGCCGGTAGAGCTACCAAGAATAATTGAGGCAAAGGTTGATCCAAATAGCACCCAGAAGTAGATGATGAGATTTTAAAAGCACAATCCATTGACGTTTAAAGGGACGTTTGACGTCTAGGTCACTGATAACTAGATAAGTTGGTTGCAAAAAATCTTTAAAGTGTTTGATTGTCTGATAGGCTCAGATTGTCCTCATCGAATCCATTAAAATAATGATTGCACCTGATAATGTAGTATAAGGCACAACCCTATCATTCTTCTCAAGGAGCCTTTTTATTGGAATCCTAGCAAATTGGTGGGCAAAGCCATTGAAAATCTGAGTAAAATCATGGGTTTTGGGTTTGATCGAAGATTGATGCAATAAAATAAGGGTACAATAAAGTAAATATTTTTATATTTTTTATTAAGAAGAAAATGAGTTGGATTGCAAAAGAAATATGTTAAGAAAGACTCTTAATGATGAAAACACATCTATCCTTGCTCTTAATTTGATATGGGAGTTTTGAAATCACTAAGTCTTAAATAAAACCTCAATCAATCGATTGAGTCAAGTGCATTAATAGTTCTTAAACTCCTTTAATCAAAACTAGTTTAAAAACTTCTTAATGCATTGTTAAAAACTACTTAGTGTGTAATTAAATCAGATGATGATAATGCCCTCAAATGGTAATCAATCAACAACCATAGACTTTTAAGCAATTAAATTAAATATCAACAATTGTTGATAATAGTCCAACTATCCAGAAATCAAAACTAAAATATTTATATTAAAATCAACAATCTCATCATCCAATGTCAATTACAAATATCTAATCTAAGAATAATCAATCAATATTCAATCCCTATTCATACAATGAAATCCATAAATCTATAAATCTCAAAACATGAAATAGGTGCAGATTAAGATAGAAACTCCCCAATGTAGTCCATGAGCTCAAGATATGTGGTCTATCAGTAAGAGACAAAAGATCTAGCCTCTCATAACTCCTATTGTGCTGCCATCACTACCCATAAATGATGCCATGAAGAGTGCAAAAAAAGTTGATGGAAAGGTCAAGAGAAAGATGGTAGAAGTAGATTAATCGGTGTAGAAATGTGAAAATCTGTGGAAAAATGAAGACAAATGGAAGATGTGTGTGGAAGTTGTAGAGAGAATGTTGTGAGAGAATGAACACTACTTCTTAGCCAAATTTGGTAAAAATCTCGCCTCTTTTTTGGTCTGCTGCTCCTCCTTCTTTTAATTCCTAAATGGCCTAATAAAAAATGCACAGCTTCACTAATTGTCCCTTTTGGTCGCCACCAGATCCATATTTTGGTCACGACCTGTAAACTTAGAAAAACTTCCCAGAAGAAATGAGGTTGCGTCATTTGGACACTTAGGTCGTGACTAAAGACCACAGAAGCTGGCTTCCTTGATTTGGTCCTATTTGTCTTGTGATTTCCTTTTTGCTCACATTAGTCCTTGGTTCTCCTTCAAAATACTTGCAATTCAAAACAAAAGCTCACTGTAAAAGTCCAACTAATTAAAGAACAATATATACGCAGTTTGGAAGAGTTAATTTACCATTTTACCCTTTAATCAGCATATTGCCATGCACAATCATGTATTACCCCAAAAGCACAATTAGAGGCATAAAATGAATGGTAGAATTGTCACAGAAACCATATACAAATTATATCCTATCAATTCCCCCATACTTGAACATTTGTACTCCTGGACAGAAATAAATTACACCTAAGCAAAGCTATTAAATTCGAGATAACAACATAATCCACAGTAAAACCTTAAAATAATTAATTCACCATCTTTTGGGAATGCAAAAATGATAATATGAGCAATGCCAAGTAATTAACTACTAAATGAAATCAACCTTAACTCTATGAGTGCAATAGATTCTCTATAAGGATGTAAGTGTTTAGCTCTCTATATTCTTTCATCGTTAGGGTTCTTTCACTCAAATTCAAATTGGCAAACAACCTACTATATGCTTGTAATGGCTCTAAATCTCCTCAACTATACAACACTCATGCAAAGAATCAAGAGGTCTTTTAAGGGTAAAATGATAGTGATATGGAGGAAAAAGAAAAGGAATAAAATTGACTACCTTAATTAAAGAAGATGTAAGTCAAATTTCATCTAAATACCCCAAACCATATCCTTTTATTACAGATGGATACTTATTTCTCCTTTATTCTTTTGCTATAGCTTCTTCACAACGTTACAACTTTGTTTTTTTGAAATCAAATACTTCCACAAGCTCCTTGAAGGTTATATATATTCAAATAAAAAGATGAACTTGACTTAATTATAGTGCAATTTAGACACAAGCAAAAATGGATAGCAATGGAATAGCAATGTAGGTCTAATGGGTAAACAATGGATCAAAATTTATGGCTTGTGTTTAGGCCCAAAGGTTTAGAAATGAATGCCTCTATCATATTCAATAACATAAAGTTTGAGAATCCTTCCAACTAAGGTTTGCATCTAAATTGCTTATACACTAAAGTCTCAAACAATGTTCATTATTCACTAGGCATTAGAACACTTATCACAATTGAAAACCCTCTTACATGATGATTAAAAGTTTCAAAGTAATCACTCAGAATCATGTAATAATCCCAAGTTTAACAGTAAAAACTTAAGTGTTTCCAATTCAGTTTCTAAGATTTTCAAAAATTCAAGTGTGACAATGGTTTCTATAAAACTATTTATGAAAAAGGTTAAAAACAAAAGGGCAATGAATCATTTATAAAATAACCTTAGTAGCTTAAAAGGAATCCTTCTATACAGTATTGCACAAAGCAAAGAGAAGATAAATGGATATTTTCACATTTCAGTCGCGACTAAAATAGTGCAGGTCGAGACCAGATTTCATAGTGAGTGCTTCTCTAAACTTACACATTTAGTCACAACTACAATACACGTAGGTCGTGACTCCTTTTCATGAAAGTCCAAAATTCCATCCTAGGCCGCGACCATATACACATAGGTTGCGACTAATTTCCATAGAGACTACCAATTGATAATTCTCAAAGCCCAAAATATCTTTTACACTAAAACCTTTTTAGCTAACAACAAAATAGTTTAAAATAATGGGGAACCAATTTTCAGCAATTCATCACACATTAAGATCAATGCAAAAATATTTTGCGATGAAAGATTGGATTTATGAAAAAATTTTAGGATTCTTTAGCACAGAAACAAGAACATCTCCCCTAGACTTAAACTCGACAGTGTCCTCACTGTCGACAAAGATTTAGAAACCACAGCACTAAATAAGGTTAATTAAATCTAACTCTAGCACACTAATGAAACACATAACTCAATGTAAAAGCACGCAGTCACATTCCAATCATACAAAGAAATTTTATAAAAACTAAGATGAAAGGATGGGTAAGCTAAAATCATGCACTTGAGTGTATGGATGAAAAGATAACCGCATAAAACAAGTAGATAACTAAGGAATTTTATTCAAAACCCTAATAAACATTAAGCAAAGAAATTAACCACTACTTCTACTAGTTTGTCCCTTTCAAAACTCATTAAACCATCACATGGAACAAGATATTAGCAATTGATAATAACAGATGAAAAGTAAGATAGAGGAAAGGGATGACCTGGTCTCATGCAAGCAGTAGGAACTCATAAAATTTTGAGAGATGGCTGTTTGATTGGAAAATCTTCCCCATTTCCTTGTCTCTCCACTCTAGCATCCTAAAATCATGCACTTTGACTATATTGTGAAGTCCATCCAAGCTTATCTTGAATTTTCCCTGTTTAAACTTGCCCAATTGTGGTTGATATATAGTAGCAACAAACTTGGGTGGTGCCCCTTCATATCCTTTGTATATTCTTAGAGGCTGCTATTGTCTAGCTTGTTAAAATTCTCTATTTTGTCGTCTACTTCCTCAAATATTGTACCAAGCTGAGGTTGGCATACAACTGTAACATACTTGGCATCACTGATGAGGTTCTCGGATTGTCGCAGTCTAAGCCATCAAAATAAAGTTAATTACACCCAACATAGTATAAGGCACAACCCTATCATTTTTCTCAAGGAACCTTTCTAAAGGAATCCTAGCAAATGGGATGTCAAAAACAATGAAAACCTGAGTAGAGATAAAATGGTTTTGGGGTTTGGTTGATTTTTGCAATAAAATAAGGGTGTAGAAAAGTATATTTTTTTTGGATTTTTTATTAAGATGGAAACTGGTTGGCTTGTTGAAAGAATATGTTATGAAAGACTCTTGATGATGAAAACGTATCTATCCTCGCTCTTAATTGAATATTGGAGTTTGAAATCGCTAAGTCTTGAGTAAAACCTCAATCATCAATTGAGTCAAGAACCCTAATCTTCTTTAAACTCCTTTAATCAAAGCTAGTTTAAAGACTATTAGCGAACTGTTAGAAACCACTTAGCGTACAATTAACCCAAGATTAAGAGAACACCCTCAAATGGTCATCAATCGAAAACCCTAGATTTCAAGCAATTTAATTGATTTACAACGATGGCTGAAAATAACCCAACTTTCTTAAAATTGAAACTGAAATATTAAATTAAAATCCAACGTTCAAACATCCAGAATCAAATTACAACAGTATAATCTGAGAATGATCAATCAATATTCAAAACTTGTTTATGTGATGAAAACCCTAGATCTAGCAGTAATCATAACATGATAAGATGCAAATTAGAACAGAAGAAACTCCCTAGTTTAGTCCATGAGCTCAAGATATGAGATCCATCACCAAGAGTGTAATATCCTTAATTTTCTGTACTGATTTCTATGTACAGATTAAATGGAATATATGAGTTCTTTTTCAGGAAAAAGATGTGGTCCTTTATGTAAAGAAAAGGATTAAATTGCAAAAGAAAGGAAATGAAAGGACTTAAGTGCAATTAAGGAAAGTTTAAGGTTAGGAAAGAAAGGTAGATTAAAATGTGGGGTCTTAAAGTGTAATTTTAGCCAAATAAAAGGACTTAAGTGCAAAGAAGAAAAAGTTCCTTGGGGCTAAAGTGTAATTAAAGGAAATTAGGCCAGAAGTGGTTTGGACTGCCCGACAGCATTTCAATCCAAGATTTTACCAGAAGATAGGGTAGGTGACGCTGGGTAATCCAGCCTAATACTGGAATTTTTGAAGACTCCAGATAGCCAAAAATAGACTGATCGTCCAAGTTATAAAAATTCATACCGGATACCCTAGATTTCAGATATAAGTAAGAAATTACAGGATGATGCACCCTTATAGGGCGGATGTCAGGAAACTGATGTAGGGAGTTGGAAGACACGCAGCGGAAATTAACTTTAAAATTTTTTCCATTCCCAGCCAGATCTACCGAATGTGTTTAAGTCAAGGAGAAAGAAGTGTTACCTTCGCTATTCGAGCTTTGGTCACGACGTCAGTGTCCACTAGTCGCGACTCCTCGCCTCTGGAACTTTAAGTTGTGACCTCCTCAGCTTCTAGTCGCGACCTGTCGCCTCTGGAGTTTTTAGTCGCGACCTACTCTTCTTCTCGTCGCGACCTGACGTCTCTGGAGTTTGTAGTCGTGACCTCGTCATCTTCAAATCGCGACCTGTCTCCTCTTTTCGGATTTCTGACGTTCAGATGCCCGTATGGTCGCGACCTCAGTGTCAATAGGTCGCGACCTTGCTTCGTGTCTGGTCGATCGCAAGAAGTCGACAGCTCAGATCGGCTTCCTCTACCGGTATCCACACGAACAGCGTTCCAATCACGAACGACGTGCTAACGCCTCTTGTCCCTCTAGGGCTTTCTAGAGATTTCGTACTCACCGTCTCTATTTCGGCAGTTTCTTATCTGCAAACCTTTTGCACTCTCCCTGCCCCCTTTTCTCACGTCTGAATGTGTGTGTAGAGATGTATTGTATGTAGAACCCTAGCTCCTAATGTCAAATATATAGGAAGCTATCGGGCTTCGAATAGGGCCGGGCTTCAGAATTAATCTTATATTAATTTTGAATTAATACAATATCATATATTGCATAATTTAACAAGAAACTAATTAAATAAATATGGTTTATATTAAATCCGTCCCACAGATTTAATTCACCTATTTATTTAATTTAAAATAAAGATAAGACAGAATTATATTTGATTTATTCTCATAAATCAAATTTAAGATATCTTATCAATTTGAATTTCAAATTCAAATAGATCATATCCATTTAAATTCAAATTCAAAAGTGATAGAGATTTAATTTATCCTTATAAATTAAATCTTACAAATATCTCTTATATTATATATATAATATATATATACAAATTTATATATATATAAAATATATAAATCCACCCTAGACTATTCATTGAATCTAGACATCTCTTAGATTCAATGAATCTGGACATCATAGCTCGTATTGGGCTATTTTGTGTGCGACCCTGTAGGCCCATATGAAGTTGGCAGTGGCCAGTTACTATACTAACCCACAAGTCGTAAGCGGTCTCTAGCAAGGCATTACGACTACCCAAAATATATGAGGATCGATAAACGATACAACCTTTCATACAACCATATCACGTCCCTTTTGTCACACGATATTTCCGTCAAGGATGAGGCATGGAGAACGTCATCCTCCTGTTCCTGACCGTTACTTTCTCGATCCCTGAGTAGTCTGAATATAGAAATGGAACTACCCTTCCATTCCAGTATGGCCATACATTTCTCATACTCACTCATCGAGGGGCCCAGTAATATCTCTCTACGAATGTGAGGGACAAATTCCATCTTGACCATTCACATTCCTCCTCATGAAAAACAACTAAGCCCGAGCATAGCCTTTATGATCACTCGGTCAAAAGTGACTTTTGACTAGGTCAAAGCTGAGCGTTTGTCATGTAGGAATCTATGATGATCTCAGGTTAAAGGGCATAGTTACATGGCTTGTATATGAGAGAAGCTTATGACTTAACCCATGCAGCTCTCTCATAGCGGGTCGGTCCAACACCCTGTACTCTTACATGTGCTTATGACTTTGATTTATATCTCTATATATCTTCAAAGTCATACTGGTCTTATTTCATCTCTGCTCCCGCATAGATGACCGACCAGGGATATTTAGGATAAGATCATGAGTTATCCTAGGATGGTTATCACAGTAAACATGCAAATAATGTGATAACTTGATACAATGATTGGCCCCTAGGGCACAATTTCCAACATCTGACAGAATACTGATAGGAGGTCTGTAGAAAAAGTTATTCACAAAATAACAAATACAGACGAGAGTGTGAGGCCTCCAGGTATCCGATAGGGAAATTTATCGGCATTTAAAAAGGGACTAAATACGATCGGATGACCTCAGTCAGATGACTGTTATGACTCACAAGGATGCCTGAACACAATAGGCCATTATATCTAGAAAAAAGGAGCCGGTGACCGGAAATGTGTATAAACGGTGAATAATAATTAAAATATTAAATGAACTGTGCCAGAGGAAGATTCCTCGTAATACGTGCCATAAAGGTAATGGACCCAGAAAGGCAAAAAAATTGCGCCATCAAAGGCCCAATAAAACTCTTGTACTGATAGGTGGGCCAGTGTCCAGCAGAACCCCCGAAAAAGTGCGAAATTACGAAAATACCCCTGTGTTGTACTAAAGGGTAGTATATGAATGGAGGGCATTTTGGTCATTCTGGACAGGTTCAGAAGCTAGGACATACATAAGTAAGGTTGACTAGAGCCAGTATATGCTTTGACCAGGTACAGAAAGGTGTGAAATGACGATTTTGCCCTTAGGGTTAAAATAGGACAAGAAAAGGGCACCAAGGGCATTTTGGTTATTTCGTAGGGGATCTATAATTGAGTTTAGACCCAGTATAAAAATGTTAATGATATAAAGGACCCAGATACTAAATTTAAAGTCAGAAGACATAATATGGGCTTTCAGAAAAATTATATTCAGAAAATGGTCTAGTTTTCGAGGCGACGGAACGGGCCGGTACCGGATTGGACCGGAAAGCTTCCAGAAGGCTTCTAGCTCCCTCCATTTGCGCCATGTGATAAATTTGTGAGGTGAGGTGTCCCATGAGGTGGCCTTGAATGATGTCATGGATGATGCAGTAAAGGAATAAAAGAAAAATAGGAAATTCCGAAAAAACCAGGACCATAAGTTCCTAAGGCTTCAAAATTACAAGAATGCCACTCATCAAAACTATAAATATCCCCCCCTAGATCTTCATTCTCACGGCCTAAGGAGCTTTTAGAGAGATAAGGAAGTTCTTGAGAGAGAAAGTGAGAAAAAGAAAGAAGAAAGAAAGTTCTAGTGGAGTTGGAAGCAGTAGAGAGGTTCTAGAGTTCTGCTTTTAAGGTAGTAACTAATCCTAGCTTTTATGTAATGTCTTTGTGAATTGTTGTGCTATTGTTTGGTTGGATTGTTGTCTTATATGTTATGCTTGAAGCTCTATTACAATTCTATGATCATATGTTATTGAATATGGAAGCATGCAGCATACTTATCTGTACACAATCACAAGCAAGCACTATCACTCTGTATTACATATATTGTTATGATTGTTGCTACTGAGATTCTTTTGAATCTCATTCCCATATATATAACATTACAGGGGAGGTTATGTCAAAATAAAATTTGGAAATTTTAAGAGACGCCGTTATGCTGCCGAAATTCTGGCAACGAAGCAGGAACAAAGAAAGGAACTGATACGTACTATGTACATAGGTGCTGTCTAAGGAGGCTGGAAGTGAGTGGACCTAGCAGGTTCATCCAATCTTTCCTGGGTACTTACATAGAATGGTAGTTCCTACGGGAATTACCGAATCGGAACAATATCGGTTACTTTCTACAGAAGGAATGTAGTAGTTATGCTGCCGGATTTTAGACAATGAAAAATGTAATAGAAATATGAGGATGTTAATCATGCACTGATGTATAACAGTTGATTATTTAATAATGATTGTTATCTAGCATGTTTGATTGATATGTGATGTATGTATGCCCTAATATGTAAGGTTGGTTGCTGAAAAATGACTTTGTGAACAGTAATCCGTGGAGACCTATTGATGTTTGATAAATCATTAAAAATAGTAAATGGTTGAATAAATGTATGATATTTTTATGGTAAATAGTATACATACTAAGATTTAATTATATATATATAATTCCTCATTTGGATGTATACACGAAAAGATATAAATTGTTAAAGTTGGGACCAGAATGCTGGATTCAGGAGAAAATCACTGGATGAACAGTAAAGAAGAAACGTTGACCCACGTTGAATTTGTCAAGTAATGGTAAATCAATGATTTTTCCCTGAAATATAATTAAGTTATCTTCATGTATCAATTTTAACCACTTCATTTCGATTTTTCTAGAATTAGTTGTGATTTTTCAAAGTCAGGTCACTCATCTAGAATTTGCCACAATGAACAGTACCCGATAAGAATAAAATTTCAGATTAAGAGTTTAGACTTCAATGACCCTGAAAGTAGTTCTAAGTGCTATTGAATGGTCCTTAAGATATATAAAAATAAGGATGTGACAAAGAGACTAAAGATTTAGCCTCTCATGACTTCTGCTGCACTGCAATCACTGTTCAGGTGTGATGCCATGAAGAAATGATGGAAAGATGAAGGGTGAATGTGAAAAAATCTGTGAAAAGGGTTAAAAAGGATGGAAGATATGTGTAGGTTATCGAATCGGTCTTCAGAGAATGTGTGAGTACTGCTTCTTAGCCTAATCAGGTCTAAAACTAGCCTCCCCCTTACGGTAGCTTGCCTCACCTTTTATTTATGCTTGACTTAATTCAAAACGCGTAGTTTCAGCGATTTCGCATTTTAGTCGCGGCCTGATCCATGTTTTTGGTTGCGACCTGTGAACACAGAGAAACTTCCAGAAGAATCAAGGTCACTACTGGAGGACACTTTGGTCGCGACAAAAAAGTGCAAAAATGTGATTTGACTTTCATTGACTTGTGATTTCTTTCCTGGTCCTTGCTCTCTTCCAAAATACCTGCAATTCAACATAAAAGCTCACTGTAAAAGTCCAAATCAGTAAATAACAGTATATGTGCAGTTTGGAAGAGTTATTTTTCCATTTTACCCTTTAATTAGCACATTGCCCCGTACAATCATGTAATACACAAAAGTACAATTTAAGGCATGAAATGAATGGTAAAGTTACAATAAAACTCTTAAAAATGTCATAGAAACCATATACAAAATGTGTATTATCAATTCCCCCACATTGAACCTTTTTACTCCTGGACAAAGAAATGAATCACACTTAGAACAACACTATTAAATTCAAGATAACAACATAATCCATAGTGTGACCTAAAAACAATTAATCCACCATCTTTTGGGGATTCAAAAGTGATGATGTGAGCAATGCCAAGTAATCAACTACTAAACGAAATCAACCTCAACTGTATGAGCGCAATAGATCCTCTCAAAGGATGTAAGTGTTTAGCTCTCTATTTCCTTTCAGTGTTATGGTTCTTTTACTGAGATTCAAATTAGAAAATATCCTACCATAAGCTTGTAATGGCTCTAAATCTCAGCAACTATATAGTACTTATGCAAAGAATTAAGAGGTCTTTTAGGGTTGTAATGATGGAGATAGGCCACGTGGAATGGAATATGAA
The DNA here is from genome assembly GCA_037074615.1 of Leucaena leucocephala. Lineage (NCBI taxonomy): Eukaryota > Viridiplantae > Streptophyta > Magnoliopsida > Fabales > Fabaceae > Leucaena > Leucaena leucocephala. The sequence goes on along the minus strand of CM073555.1, from coordinate 14,105,975 downwards.
GGATAGAAAGTTTTATATGCATTCAACAATGAGTATATAGCCTTAATTCATGTCTCTAGAGATGCAGAAATGATGATTATGCTAATAGGAGTTGATGATGGTGCCTTCCTCATTTCTCTGTTTTTTTCTTTTTGTTTTCTTTTCTTCAATCTTTTCTTGCACTTTTTTTTAGTGCAATATGCTTTTTCTCTTTTTCTTTTATTTGGTACCTCATGCACAAAAGCTGTAGCATAGCAACACAATAGTAATGAATTTTTGACATGAATGAAGATTTATTTTGAAATGATGTTTATGCATATATGACTTTCTATAAAAAATGATGAAAAGAAAAAGTGATGGGCTCAAAGGGGGTGACTAAGGATACAATATGCAGTGGGCTTGTGTTTGGGATAAAAGGATTTAGAAATAAATGCATTTATTATGTTCAATTCATAAATGCGCAAGTAATTCTCAACTTAGAGCCAAGACAAGTTCTAGAGGATATAAACCAATTGAATAATTAGTCAATATAGAATTTAAGGTCGAGAATCCTTCCAACAAGGGTTTTGATCTAATTTGCTTCTAAAGTCTCAAACAATGTTCATCATTCACTAGGCATTAAAATGCTTATCATAACTGAAAACCCTCTAAATGATGATTTAAAAGCTTCAAAGTAATCACTTAGAATCATGCAATAATCCCAAATCTAACAGTAACAACTTAAGTGTTTCCAATTCAATTTCCAATAAATTTAAACAAAAAATTCAAGTATGAAGATGGTTTCTGTAAACTTTTTATGCAAGAGGTTAAAGAGCAAGGGGTAATGAATCATTTATAAAGCACATTAGTAGTTCAAAAGGAATCCTTCTACACAGCATTGGACAAAGCAAAGAGAAGGTATTTGGACATTTGTGCACTCAGGTCGCGACCAAATTCCACAATGAGTGCAGGCTCTAAACTTCCACAACTAGTCGCGACCAGAAAATGTTCCTGTCACGACACAAATTCATGGAGAGGTTTAGTCGCGACCTAAAGACACTAGAGTCGCGACTGAATAACACAGAGAGCATGTTAAGTCCAACATTTTGTTCTAGGTCGAGACTAAAAGCAGTGAAGTCGTGACCAATATTCACAGAGACTACTATGTGATATTTTTCAAAACCCAAAACATCTTTTAGACTTGAGACTTTTTCAGCTAACCACAAAATAGTTTAAAATAGGGGTCCAATTTTCAGTAATTTATCACACATTGAGATCAAAAACCAAAAACTTTGTGATGAAAGATTGGATTTATTGAAGAATTTTTACATTATTAGCATAGAACAACTCCCCCATACTTAAACTTGATAGTGTCCTCACTGTCAACAAGGATATGGAAATCACATAACTATATAAGGTCAACTAGCTTTAAGACAGCAGGCAAATATATACTCAATGAAAATTTGACAATAAAGCACACAGTCACATTCAAATCATGCATCATAAATCAAGGGAAGCAATGATGATAAGATGTGTAAACTATAGCATGCAATTGAGTTTGCTAAACAGCCCAGAACAGAAGTAATAAGTAAAAAGACCATGGACAGCACAGGAGTATTGTGCAAAATAGAAGTAAACCAACAATAAATAGAAATAAATTAAAAATGAACACTATCCTACTGAGTCATCCCTTTCCAATCATCAAACCACAATATAAAGCATATAGCATTAGGTAAACTTGTAAAAGGTAAGAGATAGGAAAGAAAGGGATAACCTGGCCATCAAGGTGGCGGTGGGAACTCATAAAGCTTTGAGAGATGGCTGTTTGATTGGAAAGTTATCCCTATTATCTTCTCTCTCCACTCTAGCTTCCCAAGATCATGTACTCTGCTTATATCATGAGGCCCATCCAAGCTTGTCTTGAATATTTCCTCTTTAAACTTGAACTTGCCCAACTATGGTTGGCAAGTATCAGTAACAAGCTTAGGAGATGTTTCCTTCGTATCCTTTGTATATCCCTCGAAGTTGCTTTTATCCAGCTTATGTGGGTTTCCCAATTTGTCATCTACTTCCTCAATCATTGCACCAAGCTGAGGTTTATCTTTAACTGCAACGTGCTTGGGGGCACTCTCTTTCATACCTGCACTATTAATAAGGGGCAAATCATTTAAAAATCATAAGGTATAAAAGGTAATTTTTGAGTGTGAGTGAGGATAAGTAAGGTTAGAAGATATTGGCCCTTTAACCAAAATAGTGGAGCATGAAACTGAAGGTCTGGAGAAGTGACTGGTTGCTTCTTCTATTTCTGGTCGTGACCTATCAGGTTTATCTTCAACTATTCATTGCAACTCAAGTTCACAGAGACTGTCTTTGGAATATTTGGTTGCGACCTCCTCAGTTACTCATCATGACTGGACGTCTCTAGTTTCATAGAGAGGCTCCCTTCAAGCATTTGTTCCACTTCTAACTTCCAGAACATCTTGGGACTCTGTAAAATCACTCAACAACTCTTTTGCAAACACATTATCATTATCATGCAAACTTAGTTCATGTTCATCCCTAGTCTCTTCAATAGCATAATCAATGGCATTCAACTCAGCAAAAGTAGAATTATCGAAAGGGAATTTCATTGCTTCATTCATGTTGAAAGTTACCACATGTCCTCCAACTTCCATTATAATGGAACTATGCTTTATACTAATGATTATCTTAGAAGTTTGGAGGAAAGGTCTGCCTAGGATCAGAGTGCTCTCATTCACCAATTCACTGGACATGTCCAGAATATAAAAGTCAGCTGGGAATACTAGGTCTTTGACTTGTACTAGAATATCCTCAAGAATTCCCTTAGGATACCTAGTTGACCTACCAGCTAGTTGTAGCACTATATTTGTGTCTCTAAGATTCTTAATACCCAAAGCTTGATATACCGACCAAGGCATTACGTTAATGGCAGCCCCTAGATCTAATAACGCTCCCTTAATAGGAATATTTCCTATAGTCCATGGGATTGTGTAGGAGCCTGGGTCTTGGCACTTAACTGGTAGTTCAGCCTTAAAAAGTGATGACACATTAGCACTCACCTGAATTCTCTCAAGAGGCATAAACTTCTTTTTATCAGCACACAATCTTTTAAAAATTTAGCATAATTAGGGTTTCTCTTGAGGAATTCAACCATAGGGATGCTTATTTCTAACTTATTGAATAAATTATAAGCATCTTTAGCAAAATTAGGGTTAATCTTTTTCTTTCCAGCAAAGTAAGAGTTAGGAAAAGGGAGATCTTTAATACTTACCTCCTTACCTTTGTGCATAGAGGCTCCTTGCTTGCTCGACTCCGGCTTCTCCTCAGGTTGCTTTCCTTTGTATGTTAGACTTAGTACTGTTGTTGCCTCTTCTCGCAGCTCTTGTATCTCCACTTGGGCTTGTGAGTTCCCCTCTTGGGTTGGCTTCTTCATTATAAGCAGCTGCTCTTTAGCACCTTCAGATTTCCCAACTTGCATCTGTGGCATAGATGAATTCTCAATTTCAGCATCTTCATCTTTGTCTGGTGTTTCAGCTTTTTCAAAATATACTTGTCTTTCACTTCTTAGAGATATAGCATTCAGACCCCTTGGACTAATGACATTGTTTGATGGTATATTGCCACTGCTCTTTCCTTGAATGTCACTCACTGTATTGGAAACTTGAGTTAAGTGACTTATGATGTCTGTATTCTTACAACTTAACTCTTCAAGTTCTGTGTACATCTGTATTATCTTTCTGCATACTTTGGAGAATTGAAGTTATGAAGGTGAACTGACCATTATTCTCCTTGAGCTTGTGGTCTATATTGGTCATTCTACCATCCATATTATTCTTTTGTGATGACATACTCTTCAACAATTGAGAGGTCTCATCTGGCCTTGATGCCACTAAGGCATTAGGTTATGTTGGAACCATAGACCTTGCATTACTTTGGTAGTTGCTTGAAGAAGCACCACTTCTTTGGAATTGATTTGGCCTATCACTCCCCTACCTAAAGTTTAGGTGGTCTCTCCAGCCAGGATTATATGTGTTGGAGTATGGGTCTCTCTTTTGGTAATTATTCTCTCTTCCTTGATACATTACTGCAACTTCTTCAAACTGTCTATCACATGTACTTGTAGCATGCACCATTGAACCACAGGATTCACATCCTGTAACTAAGGCTTATGAGGTATCCACTGCATGAACTTGTTTTATGGAATGAAGCTTTCTTTCAATCAGATTCATCCTCTTCTCTATTCGGTTTCCCAAGGTTGCTAATTCAGCCAATATTAAATTTGAATTACTCGAAGATGAGGTGGGTGTTCTTCTTGGATCTCCAGTCTGATGGTCTTCATTGGCCATTTTCTGGAATAACTCCCAACTTGCTTGTGGGGTCTTATCTCTCAAAGAACCATTCGCTGTTGCATTCAAGGAAACCTGATTATGAGGAAGTAGACCTTGTATTACTGTGGTAATTGCTTGAAGAAGCACTACCTCCTTAGAATTAGTTTGGCCTATTTTCCCCACTACTTGTAATATCCTAATTTTTAGACTGAACTTTATAACATCCTAATTTTCAGGCCCAGAGACTCAAAAAGTAGCCTAAAACAGATAGGCTATAAGACCCCTTTGAGCAGAAGTCCCAAAATATACAGAGAGTTTTTAGGGACTAAACTGCAAATAAGTGAAAGTACAAGGACTTATATGTAAATAGTAAAACTCCTAGGGGTATAATGGTCATTTATGTAAAGAAAGGGATTAAATTGCAAAAGAAAGAAAATGTAAGGACTTAAGTGCAATTATAAAAAGTTTAAGGCCAAAAGGGAAAAGTAGACAAAAATATATGAGATAGAGAATGCTAAGGCTTAGAAGAGTAAGGTAGACTTCGTCCAGAAAGATGTTAAGGCAAGAGTAGTCTAAGAAAGAGTAATGAAAAAGGGTCCAGTTGTCACAGAAGTTGGTATAGATGGACAAGGTAAGAAAAGTGAAACGTTAAAGTAAGATATGTTGGAAATTGTGCCCTAGGGGCCAATCATTGTATCGGGTTATCACATTATTTGCATGTTTACTGTGATGACCATCCTTGGATAACTCATGATCTTATCCTAAATGTCCCTGGTCGGTCATCTATGTGGGAGCAGAGATGAAATAAGACCAGTATGACTTTGAAGATATATAGAGATATAAATCAAAGTCATAAGCACATGTAAGAGTACAGGGTGTTGGACCGACCCGCTATGAGAGAGCTGCATGGGTCAAGTCATAAGCTCCTCTCATATACAAGCCATGTCACTGTGCCCTTTGACCTGAGATCATCATGGATTCCTACATGACAAACGCTCAGCTTTGACCTAGTCAAAAGTCACTTTTGACTGAGTGATCATAAAGGCTATGCTCGGGCTTAGTGGTTTTTCATGCGGAGGAATGTGAATGGTCAAGATGGAATTTGTCCCTCACATTCGTAGAGAGATATTACTGGGCCCCTCGATGAGTGAGTCTGAGAAATGTATGGCCATACTGGAATGGAAGGGTAGTTCCATTTCTATATTCAGACTACTCAAGGATCGAGAAAGTAACGGTCAGGAACAGGAGGATGACGTTCACCATGCCTCATCCTTGACCGAAATATCGTGTGACAAAAGGGACGTGATATGGTTGTATGAAAGGTCACATCATTTATCGATCCTCATATGTTTTGGGTAGTCGTAATGCCTTGCTAGAGACCGCTTACGACTTGTGGGTCAGTATAGTAACTGGGCCACTGCCAACTTCATATGGGCCTACAGGGTTGCACACAAAATAGCCCAATGCGAGCTATGATGTCCAGATTCATTGAATCTAAGAGATGTCTAAATTTAATGAATAATCTAGGGTGGATATATATTTTATATATATATATATATAAATTAGTTTATATATATATATTATATAAATAATATAAGAGATATTTGTAAGATTTAATTTATAAGGATAAATTAAATCTCTATCATTTTTGAATTTGAATTTAAATGCATATGATCTATTTGAATTTGAAATTCAAATTGATAAGATATCTCAAATTCGATTTATGAGAATAAATCAAATATAATTCTGTCTTATCTTTATTTTAAATTAAATAAATAGGTGAATTAAATCTGTGGGACGGATTTAATATAAACCATATTTATTTAATCAGTTTCTTATTAAATTATGCAATATATGATATTGTATTAATTCAGAATTAATATAAGATTAATTCTGAAGCCCGGCCCTATTAGAAGCCCGATAGCTTCCTATATATTTGACATTAGGAGCTAGGGTTCCACACACAAGATAGATCTCTACACACACATTCAGACGTGAGAAGAGGGGGCAGGGAGAGTGCAAAAGGTTTGCACATAAGAAACTGCCGAGATAGAGACGGTGAGGACGGAATCTCTAGAAAGCCTTAGAGGGACAAGAGGCGCTAGCACGTCATTCGTGATTGGAACGCTGTTTGTGTGGATACCGGTAGAGGAAGCCGATTTGAGCTGTCGACTTCTACGATACGACCAGACACGAAGCAAGGTCGCGACCAGAACACCCTGAGGTCGCGACCATACGGGCATCTGAACGCCAGAAATCCGAAAAGATGAGACAGGTCGCGACGTGAAGCTGAATACGTCGCGACTACAAACTCCAGAGACGTCCGGTCGAGACTAGAGGCAGAAGAGGTCGCGACTAACAACTCCAGAGGCGACAGATCGCGACTAGAAGCAGAGGAGGTCGCGACTAAAAGCTGAGGAGGTCGCGACTGAAAGTTCCAGAGGCGAGGAGTCGCGACTAGTGGACACTGAGGTCGCGACCAAAGCTCGAAACTGAAGGTAACACTTCTTTCTCCTTGACTTAAACATATTCGGTAGATCCTGGCTGGGAATGGAAAAATTTTTAAAGTTAATTTTCGCTGCGTGTCTTCCAATTCCCTTCAGTGGTATCAGAGCCATGCCGTTTTGTGTTTAAGTTAGGTTTGATTGTTGATACATGTGATGTATGTTAGACTTCTTAGCTGATTATATGATAACATGCGAGATATGTATGACATATATGGAATCTGTTTATGTATGACATATACGGAATCTAAAAGGAAACTGAAATCGGTGGTGTATGTTAATTGATTTGATCAATTAATATTGATGGGGTCTAAAGAAAAAGAATTAAGATTCTTGATTATTTATCAAAAAAAATTTCTATTGGGGCGCTGCCCCACACCCCGCCCACTAACCGGCTAGCGGGACCGCCGTGGCTATTTAATCGTAGCGCAGCATAATCGTAATATGTATTGACTTTCCTGATATATGAATGTTTTGAAACATTTATTGCCCTTCAAATAGTATGAATTTTGATTCTTGAATGTTTGGGTATGGTGAACAATATGGCTCTAGATTACAAGTGTTGTAATTTTTCTAAATACGGCCTGCGTGTCGTGCCTTCCTCTAATGACTCTCGTTGTACATTCTCTTCTCATCTCACTCCCCTCGAATGTTAAAACGAGGTTTCCTTATGTAATTTTCCTATTCTAATTAGACAGCTTCTCTCATTGGCTTGAGGGGACTTAGGATAGGTGAGCCATATTGTGTCACGTTTAAGATTATGCATCTTTTGATTAGATCACTGCATGTATGTTTTATATGCATAATACTTGTATGAGATACAACCGCGATACATGCATCTTATAAACCAGATAATTAATTAAACCCTCTAAAAGAAATCTTAAGTCATATGCCGTCAATTAATGAACACTTGTCAAAACCTCGATCGCTCATTTGTAGGTCCACCAAAGTGGGTGCATTTGAGTTATCTTGGGGAGATAGGCAAGAGTAATGGTGCTACTCTTATGTTTGTTATTGTTTGACTTAATTGAGATTATCAAAACGGTTTTGGGTCTCAAGGCATTAGATGGGATTAAAACATGCCGGATCATATGATGATGGAATCCCATAAACATCTAAGAGTTACATATGATGTAATTGGTAAAGTTGTTACCTACCTAAATAACTTAAAGTTGAGCGTCCTGCCAAAGCGGACTCAAGTTTAAGCAAAATATGGATCTTAGCCCACTAATTATTACATTGAGGGTTATTTTATTCAGTGGGAGATTGCTAATTCGCTTGCATATTTTAATTGTAGAATCATGACGACTAGTAATACTGCTACATTATCGTTGCGATCTGTCCTTGAGAAGGACAAACTCAATGGGACAAACTTTCTTGACTGGTTCAGGAACTTGAGAATTGTTCTCAAGCAGGAAAGAAAGGTATATGTCCTAGATCAACCCATTCCTGAGGAGCCAGCAGCCAATGCTCCTAGAGCTCAGAGAGATTCTTATGCGAAGCATAAGGAAGACTCTGTTGATGTGGGATGCTTGATGCTTGCCACTATAGTTCCGGAGCTTCAAAGAGATCTGGAACACATGGAGGCTTATGAGATGATTGTGCATCTTAAGGAAATGTTCCAGCAACAGGCAAGGCAAGAGAGGTATGAGACCACTAAGGCCTTACATTCCTACAAGATGGCTGAAGGTGCATCAGTCAGTACTCATGTCCTAAAGATGAAAGGGTACATTGATCACCTTGAGAGGCTTGGATTTCCCATAAGTCAGGAGTTAGCTACAAATTTGATCTTGAACTCACTCCCGGAAAGTTATGACCAGTTTGTCATGAACTACAACATGAACAACATGGAGAAATCTATTTCTGAACTGGATGCTTAAAACTGCTGAGCCGACTGTTAAGAAAAAGCCCAGTACTGTTTTGATGGTTCAGAAAGGAAAGGGTATGAAAAAGAAAGGCAAGGGCAATGGGAAGGGTCATGGCTCATCTGGTAAGACCAAAGAGTCAGGCAAGCCCGAAACCAAGCCTGCACCAAAGAAGGCAAAGCCTCCAAAGGAAGGAGTTTGCTTCTTCTGCAATGAACCGGGTCATTGGAAGAGGAATTGCAAACTCTACCTTGAAGATCTGAGAAAGAACAAGAAGGATAGCGGGGCTATCGCTTCAGGTATTTATGTTATAGACATTCATCTCTCTACTTCCACTACATGGGTATTAGATACTGCATGTGGTTCTCACATTTGTACAAATGTGCAGGGCCTAAAGGACAGTAGAAAGCTGAAGAAGGGCGAAGTTGACCTACGAGTTGGAAAGAGAGCAAAGGTTGCTGCTCTAGCTGTAGGCACTTATGAATTAGTTCTGCCCACTGGGCTTTTGTTAGTTTTGAACATTTGCTATTATGTTCCTGCTTTGAGTAGTAACATTGTTTCTCTTTCTTATTTGGATAAGGAAGGTTACACTTCTATTTCTGGGAATGGTAAATGTTCTATTTATCGTAATGATATTTTCTATGCTCATGGTGATTTGCATGTTGATCATTACATATTAAACTTGGAACAACCCAATCATGGAAATATCTATAACATAACCGCCAAAAGGATCAAACCAAATGATTTGAATCCGACGTACCTCTGGCATTGTCGTCTAGGCCACATAAATGAGAAACGCATTTCTAAACTCCATCAAGATGGATTTCTCAACTCATTTGATTTTGAATCATATGATACTTGCGAATCTTGTTTGTTAGGAAAGATGACAAAGTCGCCTTTCACTGGGCACAGTGATAGGGCCACTGATTTGTTGGGCCTCATACATACAGATGTGTGTGGACCGATGAATACAAATGCCAGAAGAGGTTATTCGTACTTCATTACATTCATAGATGATTTCAGTAGATATGGCTACGTCTATCTAATGAAACATAAATCCGAATCTTTTGAAATGTTCAAGATATTTCAAAATGAAGTACAAAACTAGCTTGGTAAAACAATTAAAGCCCTTTGATCTGATCGAGGTGGTGAATATTTGAGCCAAGAGTTTATCGATCATCTTAGGAATTGTGGAATAGTCTCACAATTGACTCCTCCAGGAACACCACAATGGAATGGGGTTTCTGAACGGAGGAATCGAACACTATTGGATATGGTTCGATCCATGATGAGTCGAACAGATCTTCCATCATCCTTTTGGGGCCACGCCCTAGAGACAGCTGCGTTCACACTGAATCGTGTTCCATCTAAGGCAGTTGAAAAGACTCCGTATGAGATATGGACTGGGAGGAAACCTAATTTGTCTTTTCTCAAGATTTGGGGATGTGAGGTCTATGTTAAGCAACAAGCCTCAGATAAGTTAGCGCCCAAATCCTCAAAGTGCCTCTTTGTGGGATATCCTAAGGAAACCAAGGGATATTATGTCTACAACCCCACTGATAACAAAGTGTTTGTTGTCAGAAATGGTATCTTTCTAGAACGAGATTTTATCTCTAAAAGAACCACTGGGAGCAAGGTACACCTCAAAGAAGTTCGAGAGCCAAAAGACGCCACAGAACTAGAGATGGAAAGTAGAGAAGACTCACAAGAAGTTGTTGAGACTCCTCAAGTCACGCAAGGCCCAAGGTGATCTAATAGGGCACGACTTCAGCCTCAGAGATATGGATTTCTGATTTCTGATAGTCGTGATGTGTTGCTCATTGAGCATAATGAGCCCACTACCTATCAAGAAGCTATAGTGGGACCAAACTCTGAAAAATGGCTTAATGCCATGAAGTCTGAGATGCAATCCATGTACGACAATAAGGTATGGACCTTAGTCGACCCGCCTGAAGGTGTAAAAACCGTCGGGTGCAAGTGGGTTTTTAAAGAGAAAACCGACATGGATGGCAATGTAAATGTCTTCAAGGCACGACTGGTTGCAAAAGGATTTACTCAAACTCATGGTGTGGACTATGATGAGACCTTTTCCCCAGTTGCAATGGCCAAATCAATCAGAATCCTCCTTCCCATTGCAGCATATTATGACTATGAAATATGGCAGATGGACGTCAAGACAGCCTTCCTTAATGGAAAGCTCCTTGAGGATGTGTACATGACACAACCTGAAGGTTTTATGCGTTCTGAGGACTCTGGTAAGGTGTGCAAGCTTCAAAGGTCCATTTATGGACTGAAGCAAGCATCTCAGAGTTGGAATCATCGTTTTGATGAAGTAGTCAAAGAGTTTGGATTTCTTCAAAACATTGATGAACCTTGTGTGTACAAAAAGGTTAGTGGGAGCACAGTTGTGTTTTTTGTACTCTATGTCGATGACATCCTACTCATTGAGAATGACATTCCTACCTTGCAGATTGTCAAGTCTTGGTTAGGAAAATCTTTCTCGATGAAAGACTTGGGTGAAGCCACCTACATCCTAGGAATTAGGATCTATAGAGATAGATCTAAAAGGCTTCTAGGACTGAGTCAGAGCACATATATAGACAAGATACTGCATAGGTTCAGTATGCAGGAATCAAAAAGGGGTTTCATACCCATGTCTCATGGTATTCACCTCAGCAAGGATTTGTGTCCTAGTACACCAGATCAGCGAGGTCGCATGAGTAAGATTCCATATGCCTCGGCCATAGGATCTATCATGTACGCCATGTTATGTACTCGACCGGATGTCTTGTTTGCCTTAAGTATGACTAGCAGATATCAACAGGACCCCGGTGAGGGCCATTGGACTGCTGTCAAGAATATCCTTAAGTACTTAAGAAGGACTAAGGACTTATTCTTGGTCTATGGTGGATTGGATGATGAGCTCTATGTAACTGGTTACACAGATGCAAGTTTCCAAACTAACTAGGATGACCAGAAATCGCAATCTGGATACATATTCCTCTTGAATAATGGAGCAGTAAGCTGGAAGAGCTCTAAGCAGAGCACTATAGCAGATTCTGCAACGGAAGCTGAGTACATAGCAGCATCTGATGCAGCTATGGAGGCCGTTTGGATCAGGAAGTTCATTACAGAACTAGGGGTGGTACCTACCATCTCAGATCCAATAACTTTGTTCTGTGACAATAGTAGTGCCATTGCACAGGCCAAAGAGGCTTGGTCACATCAAAGGACCAAGCATATACTCAGGCGATTTCATCTCATCAGAGAAATCAATGATAGAGGTGATATAAAAATATGCAAGGTAATAGGAGAAGACAATGATGCTGATCCTCTAACAAAACCGCTTGTCCAGGCAAAACATGAGCGTCATGTTAGGTCAATAGGATTGAGACAAATTAATGATTGTTCCTAGTGCAAGTGGGAGGATGTTGGAAATTGTGCCCTAGGGGCCAATCATTGTATCGGGTTATCACATTATTTGCATGTTTACTGTGATGACCATCCTTGGATAACTCATGATCTTATCCTAAATGTCCCTGGTCGGTCATCTATGTGGGAGCAGAGATGAAATAAGACCAGTATGACTTTGAAGATATATAGAGATATAAATCAAAGTCATAAGCACATGTAAGAGTACAGGGTGTTGGACCGACCCGCTATGAGAGAGCTGCATGGGTCAAGTCATAAGCTCCTCTCATATACAAGCCATGTCACTTTGACCTGAGATCATCATGGATTCCTACATGACAAACGCTCAGCTTTGACCTAGTCAAAAGTCACTTTTGACCGAGTGATCATAAAGGCTATGCTCGGGCTTAGTGGTTTTTCATGCGGAGGAATGTGAATGGTCAAGATGGAATTTGTCCCTCACATTCGTAGAGAGATATTACTGGGCCCCTCGATGAGTGAGTCTGAGAAATGTATGGCCATACTGGAATGGAAGGGTAGTTCCATTTCTATATTCAGACTACTCAAGGATCGAGAAAGTAACGGTCAGGAACAGGAGGATGACGTTCACCATGCCTCATCCTTGACCGAAATATCGTGTGACAAAAGGGACGTGATATGGTTGTATGAAAGGTTACATCGTTTATCGATCCTCATATGTTTTGGGTAGTCGTAATGCCTTGCTAGAGACCGCTTACGACTTGTGGGTCAGTATAGTAACTGGGCCACTGCCAACTTCATATGGGCCTACAGGGTCGCACACAAAACAGCCCAATGCGAGCTATGATGTCCAGATTCATTGAATCTAAGAGATGTCTAAATTCAATGAATAATCTAGGGTGGATATATATTTTATATATATATATATAAATTAGTTTATATATATATTATATAAATAATATAAGAGATATTTGTAAGATTTAATTTATAAGGATAAATTAAATCTCTATCATTTTTGAATTTGAATTTAAATGCATATGATCTATTTGAATTTGAAATTCAAATTGATAAGATATCTCAAATTCGATTTATGAGAATAAATCAAATATAATTCTGTCTTATCTTTATTTTAAATTAAATAAATAGGTGAATTAAATCTGTGGGACGGATTTAATATAAACCATATTTATTTAATCAGTTTCTTATTAAATTATGCAATATATGATATTGTATTAATTCAGAATTAATATAAGATTAATTCTGAAGCCCGGCCCTATTAGAAGCCCGATAGCTTCCTATATATTTGACATTAGGAGCTAGGGTTCCACACACAAGATAGATCTCTACACACACATTCAGACGTGAGAAGAGGGGGCAGGGAGAGTGCAAAAGGTTTGCACATAAGAAACTGCCGAGATAGAGACGGTGAGGACGGAATCTCTAGAAAGCCTTAGAGGGACAAGAGGCGCTAGCACGTCATTCGTGATTGGAACGCTGTTCGTGTGGATACCGGTAGAGGAAGCCGATCTGAGCTGTCGACTTCTACGATATGACCAGACACGAAGCAAGGTCGCGACCAGAACACCCTGAGGTCGAGACCATACGGGCATCTGAACGCCAAAAATCCGAAAAGAGGAGACAGGTCACGACGTGAAGCTGAATACGTCGCGACTACAAACTCCAGAGACGTCCGGTCGCCACTAGAGGCAGAAGAGGTCGCGACTAACAACTCCAGAGGCGACAGATCGCGACTAGAAGCAGAGGAGGTCGCGACTAAAAGCTGAGGAGGTCGCGACTGAAAGTTCCAGAGGCGAGGAGTCGCGACTAGTGGACACTGAGGTCGCGACCAAAGCTCGAAACTGAAGGTAACACTTCTTTCTCCTTGACTTAAACACATTCGGTAGATCCTGGCTGGGAATGGAAAAAATTTTAAAGTTAATTTCCGCTGCGTGTCTTCCAATTCCCTTCAAGATAGACCCTGGAGTTACACCAAGATGTTAAGGGGTAAGATATGAAAGAGTGTAAATGCCATAGAAGTTTGGCATATATATGATGAATGATAAACAAAGTTATGAAAAATTAGAAAGGTTATGAACATTAAAGGATTAAAACCCTTCTGAGAGGTCCAAATAAGAGTGGATTTGAAATGAAAGATTTAAATTATGACTTTGTTCAGGAGAACGAGAAGCAAAAGAGCAATACTCTCCTGAGAGGCTGATAAAGTCATAAGAGAATGTTAGAGCTTTGCATTTAGGAGCAAGTATACAGTCCTACAAGATATTGGCCAGGCATTATGCATGTTAGAGTATATGCTCCTACTTAGCAGTAAAGTAAAGAAAAGAATAACTGCATAAGTCCTCTCTCTGTATGATGTTGAATCATTAAAGATGATAAGAGCAACAATAGAGTTATAAGAGTTTCTATACGAAAAGAGGATGAAGCTTTACGGATGTTAAAGAATTCTGCGAGATGCTAAGAGAAGTAATAAGGGATAAGTGTTAGAAAGTATGATGAGTGAGTGAGGGAAACTCCCGAATACAATAATATTCGAGAGAGTTTGATATGAAAGAAATGGACACTACTCTCAAGTCTAGTACAAGGAGTTATCCATAAGCAAATGGATGCATAGCACAAGATCAAGTGCCGTGATGAAGTAGAAATAAACTCCAATTAAGTTGACTCATACAAAAAGAGTAATGACAGCAAGGACATGAAGCGGATATTGAAAGTACTCCGCTAGATAATAAGATAAAAGGTAAGAGATGGATACCCCAATTCTTAGTCATAAAGCAGAAAAAGATTTAAAGAGGATGTATATTTAAGATTGTTGACTAAGGTACTAAGTAAATTTCGAGGACGAAATTTATTTTAAGGGGGAGAGAAATGTAACATCCCTAATTTCTGTACTAAGTTGTATGTACAGATTGAATAAAATATATGAGATGTTTAGGAAAAGATGTGGCCATATTTATGTAAAGAAAATGATTAATTAGAAGAGGAAGAAAGTCTAAGAGCCAAAGTGCAAAATTACAAAAATACCACTGTGAAGCCTTAAGAAACTAGAAGTAAATGGAGGGCATTTTGGTCATTTCACACAATGGATGGATATAAGAGGAAATTTGATAAATTATTATAATTAATATGAGAATTTATGGAGTTGACAGAAGTCAAAAAGGAGTCTTGTAGAATTAATTATAAAATTTACGGTGAAAAAGGACACCGATAAAGGGTTAAAGGAAATATATGTAATTTTTAACAGGACTTCTGGGTCTCAGAAAATTATGAAACTTTGTAGAGAATTCATTTTATATTAGAATGAATTTCTAAAAATGTTAGAACAATTAAAGGAGGTGTTTAGCATTTATTCTAAGATCAGGATAATTTACGGATATCAGTATGAGGAAAGTACATTGGGATTTGGGCCAGTTAGCTATTGGACCTAAAAGAGGCCCAACATTTCGTCCTAGGCCATCCCAATAAGGCCCAAAAGTTATCTTGGAGCCCAAGTCCAAATAATAAATAATTTATGGATTTTTGAAAAGAAAGAAAAAGAGAATAAAGTAAGAATTAGGTGTTGCACATGGTGGGACCCACAAGGACACAAGAATGGCACCCAAAAAGAGGAAGGGTTAGGTGTACCAAGGGAGGCCATGCTAGTGATGTCATGGTGGTAAGGTCTTGAGTGAAAAGTGAAAAGACATTCCAAGATCAAACCTTTAACCATTAGATCAAATAGTTTCCAAAGTGATCTTAGCCTTCAAATGGCACATGACTTTTGTTATAAATACCCCCCTTTCCATTCATTCTTCACACCCAAGAGCTCCTTTAGAAAGAGAAGTGAGTTCTAGAGAAAGAAAGTGGAAGAAAGCAAGGAAGAAGCAAGGGTCTTGAAGGAGCAAGTAAGGTAAGTTGTCTCCTTGCTTCTACCTTTTGTTCTTATGGTTTGTGCTTGAGTTTAAGTGATTTTTGAGGCTTAAATCTTGGGGAAATGCTGCTGGAATTTTTGTATATATGTGAAAGGAATATGAGTTTTAAGTCATAGATAGTTAAGACAAGCTTAAACAAGTTAATTACATGCTTGGTTGTGAAGTAAGTTGATGTTCTTGACTTTACCATCTCGGTTTGCACTGTTCATGCACTGTTCATGATAGAAGGAAATGGAATTTCGATGATTTAATGCTTCCATTGAGTTTATATGATGATTTTGTGTAGGATTGGAAAGGTTTTGAACCTTGGAAACCATTGGACTTAAAGGTTATAATGTTGAAAATTCCTCACGGTACTGTTCACTCGCGTGAACAGTGATTTGAATTTCATGATTTTGATGCTTCCAATGGTCTTAAAATGAGATTTTGTGTGAGGGAAAAGTGGAGGAACAAGTATGGGAAGCATTGGAATCAAAATAAGAATTTTTGGAAGATTTATGTATGCTTTTCCAAATCTGTACAGAACAGTGTATTCTTGCTGGAATTTGGTTATTTTGAGTTCATAAATGGATTCAAAAGGTGAAATTGTGTAGGATAAGGTCAAGACATCAATTGGTTCAAAGGCCAAGTTAATTGGCAAAGATTAAAGAAAGTTATGTTAGTTAAAGCAAGTTAAAGGTTCAAGAGAGGTAGTCTTGAGTAGTGTTTGAATTCATGGTCCTAATGGATTATGTAATGAATATGAATTTGTTTAGGACCTTGAAACCTCTAAGAAGGTGTTGGGGAATGATTGATCAAAAGCTTCATGATTGGAAAGCTTGGGAAGCAAGTGCAAGCATAAGAAAGAAAGCTTAAATCCAAGGTAGTGGACTTACCCTAAACTTGTATGTATGTAATGTATGCTTGATTATGCTATGGCTTGGTTGAATTGTGTGTATATGGTAGATGATTGAAGCTCTGTTATTTTATGATTTCTTTGGCCAATTGTATTTCATATGATACATGGAAGCATGCTCATCACACTATGATAACACTTTCACAAGCAAGCACAAGTCTTTACATTAATACATGCATTGTTTGGTATTGTTTACTACTGAGATTCCCCCGAATCTCACCCCCCCATAACCATGATCTAGGTGCTGGAACATCACAAGGAAGGAGGTAATTGTGGATGTATGAATGGTGTATGACTTGGAAAGCATGCCTTTAGTTTATGTGATGATATATTGGTATGTAAAATGAATGCATGCACTGGATCCGATGAGAGGCAGTCTACTTCCAGCGATAGTTTGAGCAGCTTATCCAGAGAGTTTTTATGTGAAATTTTTCATGAACATAGATAAGATAAATATCTTTAAATGGACAGCAAGAACGCCTAATTTGGTTAAGAACTCGAATTGTTATGATTTTTCAAAGTTGAACTTAAACTCTGGATCAAGATAAAACTAGCCCTACGATACAGTGAGGTTCATACGCGGTTTTCGTATAGTAAATGAATGAGTTTATCCTTGATATTTGGTGAGATTAAATTACACATTCTGATCTTTAAATACATATGTAATTCAACTCAATTGGATAATTATACAAGGAGAAATGAATTTTTGAAAATGGGGCAAAGAAACTGGAACTTCCAGATTTACCAAATGAACAGTAAAGTTCAACGAATAAACTGATTTGATCTGGACAAGGAAACCTCATTTTCATATTTTTACATCAAATTTAAATGAAATATATTTCATTATAAATTGGAATCACCTCAATATGATTTTTTTAGATTTAATTATGAATTTCCAAAGTTTAGGCTGTAATCTGGAATTACCAGTGAACAGTGACGATGAACAGTACCCGTAAGCCCAACTCTTGGAAATTCATGTTTTTGAGGTTAAGAGGTATTCCAATGTTCTAAAATAGTTCCAATTGAGTATAAGTAAGGTTAAGGTTTAAGTTCAAAGTTTAAGGTCAAGTTTTTTTTAAGGATTGAGATTAAGGATATTTACTAGAGAATGCTGTTATACTGGCAGAATATCAAAAGTACTATGTACGTAGGTGCTGTCTAAGGAGGCTGGAAGTGAGTGGACCTAGCCGGTTCATCCAGTCTTTCCTGGGTACTTACATAGAATGATAGTTCTCATGGGACTTACCGAATCAGTACAGTTATCTTCTATCAGGATTTTTGGCAAAGAGAGATATAATAAAGTTAAGATTACTTTTGTAAGTGTACTCTGAGATGTTTAAAGGAGGATGTTTCATTAGTCGCGACATACTCTGCTTCTCGTCGCGACCTTACGCTTCTTTTCAAATTTCTGACGTTCAGATGCCCGTATGGTCGCGACCTCAGCGTGTTCTGGTCGCGACCTGTCTTCGTGTCTGGTTCGATCATAAGAAGTCGACAGCTCAGATCGGCTTCCTCTACCGGTATCCACACGAACAGCGTTCCAATCGCAAATGACGTGCTAGCGCCTCTTGTCCCTCCAGGGCTTTCTAGAGATTCCGTACTCACCGTCTCTATTTCGGCAGTTTCTTATCTGCAAACCTTTTGCACTCTCCCTGGCCCCCTTTTCTCACGTCTGAATGTGTGTGTAGAGAGATGTGTTGTGTAGAGATGTATTGTGTGTGGAACCCTAGCTCCTAATGTCAAATATATAGGAAGCTATCCGGCTTCTAATAGGGCCGGGCTTCAGAATTAATCTTATATTAATTCTGAATTAATACAATATCATATATTGCATAATTTAATAAGAAACTAATTAAATAAATATGGTTTATATTAAATCCGTCCCACAGATTTAATTAACCTATTTATTTAATTTAAAATAAAGATAAGACATAATTATATTTGATTTATTCTCATAAATCAAATTTGAGATATCTTATCAATTTGACTTTTAAATTCAAATAGATCATATCCATTTAAATTCAAATTCAAAAGTGATAGAGATTTAATTTATCCTTATAAATTAAATCTTGCAAATATCTCTTATATTATATATATAATATATATATATACAAATTTATATATATATAAAATATATATCTACCCTAGATTATTCATTGAATCTAGACATCTCTTAGATTCAATGAATCTGGACATCATAGCTCATATTGGGCTGTTTTGTGTGCGACCCTGTAGGCCCATATGAAGTTGGCAGTGGGCCAGTTACTATGCTGACCCACAAGTCGTAAGTGGTCTCTAGCAAGGCATTACGACTACCCAAAACATATGAGGATCGTTAAACGATGTAACCTTTCATACAACCATATCACGTCCCTTTTGTCACACGATATTTCCGTCAAGGATGAGGCATGGAGAACTTCATCCTCCTGTTCCTGACCGTTACTTTCTCGATCCTTGAGTAGTCTGAATATAGAAATGGAAGTACCCTTCCATTCCAGTATGGCCATACATTTCTCAGACTCACTCATCGAGGGGCCCAGTAATATCTCTCTACGAATGTGAGGGACAAATTCCATCTTGACCATTCGTATTCCTCCGCATGAAAAAACACTAAGCCCGAGCATAGCCTTTATGATCACTCGGTCAAAAGTGACTTTTGACTAGGTCAAAGCTGAGCGTTTGTCATGTAGGAATCTATGATGATCTCAGGTCAAAGGGCATAGTGACATGGCTTGTATATGAGAGAAGCTTATGACTTGACCCATGCAGCTCTCTCATAGCGGGTCGGTCCAACACCCTGTACTCTTACATGTGCTTATGACTTTGATTTATATCTCTATATATCTTCAAAGTCATACTGGTCTTATTTCATCTCTGCTCCCGCATAGATGACCGACCAGGGACATTTAGGATAAGATCACTAGTTATCCAAGGATTGTCATCATAGTAAACATGCAAATAATATGATAACATAATTAAGAAATTCATAAATCAACAATGTTCATAAGATAATGATTGGCCCCTAGGGCACAATCTCCAACAGAGCCATCAGAGTACTTGAGCTTGATCAGATATCTAAGATGACATTTTAAAGCCCAAAAGCGTAGCCCATGAATTATGTAAGAAAAAGTGACATTAAAATAATGTTTTAGTGACTTTTCAATAAAGTAAAGTTACTCGGTTGGCATGTGGACCGGGGAGGTGATCAGATAAAGTCTTGGACTTATCTGGAAGTCATGGGATGGCATGAAAGGTGCCAACAAGACTCCACATGACACGGATTTAGAGGGAGAAGAAAAGCTAAGGGCATGTGGCACGATCTCAGCCGTGTATTTCGGTGCAAGACTTTGGCATTCTCTGGAAACACTGAGTTAGCTAGTGAGGTGTCCCGTGGGCCCCACCATTATGCCACCTAGCATGTTAGGTGTCCCTTGATGATGTCATAAAGTGATGAGTCATAAGGATGATGATGTCATCACAATGACATAAGCAAAACTTGGTGGGCAAGCAAAGCAATCTGAGCCACTCATTGAGAATTGATCTGGACTACTCATTCTCCTTTGCTTCCACTATAAATACCCCCTCCCCTTTGGCTTCTCATTCACGGCCAAGAGCCATTTTAGAGAGAGAAGGAAGTCCTAGAGAGAGAAAGTGAGAGAAAGTGAGAAAGAAGGAAGTTCTGGCGGAGCTAGAAGCAATATAAAGTAGTAGAGTTCTGCTAAGCTAGCCAGGTAGTAACTAATCCTAGCTTTTATGTAATGGCTTTGTGATTTAATGTGCTATTATTTGGTTGGATTGTTGTCTTATATGTTAGGTTTGAAGCTCTACTATAATGCTAAAATGTAACATCCCAATTTTTAGGCATAGAGACTAAGAAAGTAGCGTGAAATAGATAGCTACCAGACCCCTTTGAGCATAAGTCCCAGAAACATACAGAGGGTTTTTAGGAACTAAACTGCAAATAAGTGAAAGTACAAGGACTTATATTTAAATAGTAAAAGTCCTAGGGGTATAATGGTCATTTATGCAAAGAAAGGGATTAAATTCCAAAAGAAAGAAAATGTAAGGACTTAAGTGCAATTATGAAAAGTTTAAGGCCAAAAGGGAAAAGTAGACAAAATTGTGGCGTCTTTAAGTGTAATTTTAGCCGAATAAAAGGGACTTATTAAAAAGAAGAAAAATGAAAGGAATTGGAAGACACGCAGTGAAAATTAACTTTAAAAATTTTTCCATTCTCAGCTAGGACCTATCGAATGTATTTAAGTCAAGGAGAAAGAAGTGTTACCTTCAGTATTCGAGCTTTAGTTGCGACCTCCGTATCCACTAATCGCGACTCTTCGCCTCTGGAACTTTCGGTTGCGACCTACTCAGCTTCTCGTCGTGACCTGTCGCCTCTGGAGTTATTAGTCGCGACCTCCTTAGCTTCTCGTCGCGATCTGTCGTCTCTGGAATTTGTAGTCGCGACCTATTATGCTACTAGTCGCGACCTGTAGTCTCTTTTCGGATTTCTGACATTGAGAAGCCAATTTGGTCGCGACCTATATGTCAACTGGTCGCGACCTCATCATACCTGGTGCTCTTTTCTCGTTCGCAAGAAGTCGACAACTCAGATCAGCTTCCTCTACCAGTATCCACACGAATAGCGTTCCAACCACGAACGATGTGCTAGCGCCTCTTGTCCCTCTAGGGTTTTCTCAAGATTCTGTCCTCACCGTCTCTATTCCGTTAGTTTCTTATATGCAAACCTTTTGCACTCTCCTTGTCCCCTTTTCTTGTGTGTTGTGTCTGTGTAGAACCCTAACTCCTAATGTCAAATATATAGGATGCTATCGGGCTTCTAATTAGGCTGAGCTTCAGAATTAATCTTATATTAATTCTGAAATTAATACGATATCATATATTGCATAGTTTGATAAGAAACTAATTAAATAAATATGTTTTTTTTTTAAATCCGTCCCACAGATTTCGGTCATGGATGAGGCATGGTGAACGTCATCCTCCTATTCCTGACCATTACTTTCTCGATCCTTGAGTAGTATGACTATAGTAATAGAACTACCCTTCCATTATAGTATGGCCATACATTTCTCAGACTCACTCATCGAGGGGCCCAGTAATATCTCTCTACGAATGTGAGGGACAAATTTCATCTTGACCATTCGCATTCCTCCGCATGAAAAATCACTAAGCCCGAACATAGCCTTTATGATCACTCGGTCAAAAGTGACTTTTGACTAGCTCAAAGCTGAGTGTAGGAATCCATGATGATCTCAGGTCAAAGGGCATAGTGACATGGCTTGTATATGAGAGAAGCTTATGACTTAACCCATGCAGCTCTCTCATAGCGGGTCGGTCCAGCACCCTATAATCTTACATGTGCCTATGACTTTGATTTATATCTCTATATATCTTCAAAGTCATACTGGTCTTATTTCATCTTTGCTCTCGCATAGATGACCGACCAGGGACATTTAGGATAAGATCATGAGTTATCCAAGGATGGTCATCACAATAAACATGCAAATAATGTGATAACATAATTAAGAAATTCATAAAACAATAATGTTTATAAGACAATGATTGGCCCCTAGGGCACAATTTCTAACATCCTCCCACTTGCACTAGGTACAATCATTAACTTGCTTAATTCCCATTGACCTAACATGACACTCATATTTTGCTTGCATAAGCGGCTTTGTTAGAGGATCAGCAACATTGTCTTCCCCTGCTACCTTGCATATTTTTATATCACCTCCATCATTGATTTCTCTGATGAGATGAAATCGCCTGAGTATATGCTTGGTCCTTTGATGTGACCAAGCCTCTTTGGCCTATGCAATGGCACCACTATTGTCACAGAACAAAGTTATTGGATCTGAGATGGTCGGTACCACCCCTAGTTTAGTAATGAACTTCCTGATCCAAATGGCCTCCTTAGCTGCATCAGATGCTGCTATATACTCGGCTTCCATTGCAGAATCTGCTACAGTACTCTGCTTAGAGCTCTTCCAGCTTACTGCTCCATTATTCAGGAGGAATATGTATCTAGATTGCGATTTCTGGTCATCCTGGTCAGTTTGGAAACTTGCATCTGTGTAACCAGTTACACAGAGCTCATCATCCAATCCACCATAGACCAAGAATAAGTCCTTAGTCCTTCTCAAGTACTTAAGGATATTCTTGACAGCAGTCCAATGGCCCTCACCAGGGTCCTATTGATATCTGCTAGTCATACTTAAGGCAAACGAGACATCCGGTCGAGTACATAACATGGCGTACATGATAGATCCTATGACCGAGGCATATGGAACCTTACTCATGCGACCTCGCTGATCAGGTGTACTAGGACACAAATCCTTGCTGAGGTGAATACCATGAGACATGGGTATGAAACCCCTCTTTGATTCCTGCATACTAAATCTATGCAGTATCTTGTCTATATATGTGCTTTGACTGAGTCCTAGAAGTCTTTTAGATATATCTCTACAGATCCTAATTCCTAGGATGTAGGTGGCTTCACCCAAGTCTTTCATCAAGAATGACTTTCCTAACCAAGACTTGACAATCTACAAGGTAAGAATGTCATTCCCAATAAGTAGGATGTCAACGACATAGAGTACCAAAAACACAACCGTGCTCCCACTAACCTTCTTGTACACACAAGGTTCATAAATGTTTTGAAGAAATCCAAACTCTTTGACTACTTTATCAAAACGATGATTCCAACTCCGAGATGCTTGCTTCAGTCCATAAATGGACCTTTGAAGCTTACATACCTTACCAGAGTCCTCGGAACATACAAACCCTTCAGGTTGTGTCATGTACACATCCTCAAGGAGCTTTCCATTAAGGAAGGCTGTCTTGACGTCCATCTGCCATATTTCATAGTCATAATATACTGCAATGGCAAGGAGGATTCTGATTGATTTGGCCGTTACAACTGGGGAAAAGGTCTCATCATAGTCCACACCATGAGTTTGAGTAAATCCTTTTGCAACCAGTCGTGCCTTGAAGACATTTACATTGCCATCCATGTCCGTTTTCTCTTTAAAAACCCACTTGCACCCTACGGTTTTTACACCTTCAGGCGGGTCGACTAAGGTCCACACCTTATTGTCGTATATGGATTGCATCTCAGACTTCATGGCACTAAGCCATTTTTCAGAGTTTGGTCCCACTATAGCTTCTTGATAGGTAGTTGGCTCATTATGCTAAATGAGCAACACATCACGATTGTCAGCAATCAGAAATCCATATCTCTGAGGATGAAGTCGTGCCCTATTAGATCGTCGTGGGCCTTGCGTGACTTGAGGAGTCTCAACAACTTGTTGTGAGTCTTCTCCATTTTCCATCTCTAATTCTGTGGTGTCTTGTGGCTCTCAAACTTCTTCGAGATGTACCTTACTCCCACTGGTTCTTTTAGAGATAAATTCTCATTCGAGAAAGATACCATTTCTGACAACAAACACTTTGTTATCAGTGGGGTTGTAGACATAATATCCCTTGGTTTCCTCAGGATATCCCACAAAAAGGCACTTTGAAGATTTGGGCGCTAACTTATCTGAGGCTTGTTGCTTAACATAGACCTCACATCCCCAAATCTTGAGAAAAGACAAACTAGGTTTCCTCCCAGTCCATATCTCATACGGAGTCTTTTCAACTACCTTAGATGGAACATGATTCAGTGTGAACGCAGCTGTCTCTAGGGCGTGGCCCCAAAAGGACGGTGGAAGATCTGTTTGACTCATCATGGATCGAACCATATCTAATAGTGTTCGATTCCTCCGTTCAGAAATGTCATTCCATTGTGGTGTTCCTGGAGGAGTCAATTGTGAGACTATCCCACAATTCCTAAGATGATCGATAAACTCTTGGCTCAAATATTCACCACCTCGATCAGATCGAAGGGCTTTAATTATTTTACCAAGCTAGTTTTGTACTTCATTTTGAAATATCTTGAACATTTCAAAAGATTCGGATTTATGTTTCATTAGATAGATGTAGCCATATCTACTGAAATCATCTATGAATGTGATGAAGTACGAATAACCTCTTCTAGCATTTGTATTCATCGGTCCACACACATCTGTATGTATGAGGCCCAACAAATCAGTGGCCCTCTCACTGTGCCCAGTGAAAGGTGACTTTGTCATCTTACCTAACAAACAAGATTTGCAAGTATCATATGATTCAAAATCAAATGAGTTGAGAAATCCATCTTGATGGAGTTTAGAAATACGTTTCTCATTTATGTGGCCCAGACGACAGTGCCAGAGGTATGTCAGATTCAAATCATTTGGTTTGACCCTTTTGGCGGTTATGATATAGATATTTCCATGATTGGGTTGTTCCAACTTTAATATGTAATGATCGACATGCAAATCACCATGAGCATAGAAAATATCATTACGATAAATGGAACATCTACCATTCTCAGTAATGGACGTGTAACCTTCCTTATCGAAATAAGAAAGAGAAACAATGTTGCTACTCAAAGCAGGAACATAATAGCAACTGTTCAAAACTAACAAAAGCCCAGTGGGCAGAACTAATTCATAAGTGCCTACAGCCAAAGTAGCAACCTTTGCTCTATTTCCAACTCGTAGGTCAACTTCGCCCTTCTTCAGCTTTCTACTGTCCTTTAGGCCCTGCACATTTGTACAAATATGAGAACCACATGCAGTATCTAATACCCATATAGTGGAAGTAGAGAGATGAATGTCTATAACATAAATACTGAAGTGATAGCCCCACTATCCTTCTTGTTCTTTTTCATATCTTCAAGGTAGAGTTTGCAATTCCTCTTCCAATGACCCGGTTCATTGTAGAATAAGCAAACTCCTTCCTTTGGAGGCTTTGCCTTCTTTGGTGCAGGCTTGGTTTCGGGCTTGCCTGACTCATTGGTCTTACCAGATGAGCCATGACCCTTCCCCTTCCCCTTGCCCTTGCCTTTCTTTTCATACCCTTTCCTTTCTGAACCATCAAAATTATGCTGGGCTTCTTCTTAACAGTCGGCTCAGCAGTTTTAAGCATCCCATGCAGTTCAAAAATAGATTTCTCCATGTTGTTCATGTTGTAGTTCATGACAAACTGGTCATAACTTTTCGGGAGTGAGTTCAAGATCAAATCTGTAGCTAACTCCTGGCTCATGGGAAATCCTAGCCTTTCAAGGTGATCAATGTACCCTTCATCTTTAAGACATGAGTACTCACTGATGCACCTTCAGCCATCTTGCAGGAATGTAAGGCCTTAGTGGTCTCATACCTCTCTTGCCTTGCCTGTTGCTGGAACATTTCCTTAAGATGCACAATCATCTCATAAGCCTCCATGTGTTCCAGATCTCTTTGGAGTTCTGGAACCATGGTGGCAAGCATCAAGCATCCCATATCGACAGAGTCTTCCTTATGCTTCGCATAAGAATCTCTCTGAGCTCTAGGAGCATTGGCTGCTGGCTCCTCAGGAATGGGTTGATCTAGGACATATACTTTTCTTTCCTGCTTGAGAACAATTCTCAAGTTCCTGAACCAGTCAAGAAAGTTTGTCCCATTGAGTTTGTCCTTCTCAAGGACAGATCGCAACGATAATGCAGCAGTATTACTAGTCGTCATGATTCTACAATTAAAATATGCAAGCGAATTAGCAATCTCCCACTGAATAAAACAACCCTCAATGTAATAATTAGTGGGCTAAGATCCATATTTGGCTTAAACTTGAGTCCGCTTTGGCAAGATGCTCAACTTTAAGTTATTTAGGTAGGTAACAACTTTACCAATTACATCAAATATAACTCTTAGATGTTTATGGGATTCCATCATCATATGATCCGGCATGTTTTAATCCCATCTAATACCTTGAGACCCAAAACCGTTTTGATAATCTCAATTAAGTCAAACAATAACAAACATAAGAGTAGCACCATTACTCTTGCTTATCTCCCTAAGATAATTCAAATGTACCCACTTTGGTGGAGCCTACAAATGAGCGATCGAGGTTTTGATAAGTGTTCATTAATTGACGGCATATGACTTAAGATTTCTTTTAGAGAGTTTAATTAACTATCCAGTTTGCATGTATCTCGATTGTATCTCATACCAGTATTATGCATATAGAACATACATGCAGTGATATAATCATAGGATGCATAATCTTAAACGTGATACAATATGGCTCACCTATCCTAAGTCCCCTCAAGCCAATGAGAGGAGATCTCTAATTAGAATAGGAAAATTACATAAGGAAACCTCGTTTGAACATTCGAGGGGAGTGAGATGAGAAGAGAATGTACAACGAGAGTAATTAGAGGAAGGCACGACACGCAGGTCGTATTTAGAAAAATTACAACACTTATAATCTAGAGCCATATTGTTCACCATACCCAACCATTCAATAATCAAAATTCATACTATTTGAAGGGTGTAACATCCCAATTTTTGGTCTAGGAGAATTGGGAGGTAGTCTGATATGGGCAGGCTGCTAAAACCGTAGTCCCAGGGTAGTAATCTGATATGGGCGGATTACTTACCTGTATTTTGTAGGAATCCAAGGGATGAGCTAAGTCCTTCAGGATTTAAAGATGAGCTAAGTCTTTAACCTACAAGATTGGGACAGTTCACCTAGGTTCAAAATGAGGAATGTGAGGAATATCCTAAGTCTTAAGCCTAGGAATTTTGCAGGTAACTTGATATGGGCTGGCTCCTGTGCAAGATAACCTGATATGGGCGGGTTGTCAAGCCTTTCAAGTAACGATGACTCCCGAAGAGTTTAAGGGATGAGTTATTGAAAGAGAATTTCTAGAACTTAAGATGAAGGATAAGAAGATGAAAATAGATGCCAGAAAGAGAATGCAGGGGCAAAATCGTAATTATGGGAAAGATCAGGCTGGTAGCCGATGAGTACCATATTTTGCCAAAAAATAGAGAAAATTATGCTGATCATTTTACTGAACTGTGAAATGTGCATATGAGGTCTCTATGTATATGAAAGAATTAGAAATGTGACCAGAGGTAAAATGGTCATTTTGGAAAAGTGTGCGCGTGAGCGCATTTTCAGGCCAAAATAGCCCGATCCGGATAAAATATCTAAAAATACCGGGAGATAGAGAAAAGGATTCCGGGTTGAATGAGGAGTCACAGAATTTTGATTTAAGGTCCCGATTTTTCTGTAAAAATTCCCGAAGATGGGAATTTACAGTTATAATCGGTAAAGGAAAAGCAGTCCAAATAGAGATGATCGGACTATGGCCAGAGGTCATACAGTGTTTTTAAGACCCATAGTGACACCAGGGAAGGCCCAGGCCCATAATATCAGTTCAGTGGTAAGAGGGGCCGGTGTCTGGGAAAAAGGTGCAAAATGACGAAAATGCCCTTATGTTATAGAATAACTGAAGAATGAGTAAAGGGTATTTTGGTCATTTGCCTAAGGTTAGACAGTCTAGGAAGGTTATTTGGATAGTTGACCAGAGTCAGAGAATACTCTGGTAAGGTATGAAAAGACAATAATGCCCCTAGACTCACTAAAGAAAATAAAGAGGAACCAAGGGCATTTTGGTAATTTGCCAAGGGGTGTTTCTTGGGAATCAGGCCATCAGAGTACTTGGGCTGGGTCAGAGACTCAAGATGATATTCCCAGGCCCAAAAACGTATCCCAGTATATGTGTGGGAAAAAGTGGCATTAAAATAATGATTTAATGACTTTTCAGTAAAGTAAAGTTACTCGGTTGGCACGATAACCGAGGAGGCGATCAGATAAAGTCCAGGACTTATCCGGATAGTATTGGAAGGCGTGAAAGGTCCCTTCCAAGTGCCATATGGCGCCATCTTAGAGGAAGAAGAAAAGTTAAGGACACGAGGAAATGCTGAGTAGTGTCCATTTCTTTCATATCTTACCCCATCTTGACGTAATTCCGGGGTCTACCTTATCTCACTTTCTCATTTAAGAGCTTTACCTCCACTGGGCTTTTCTAAACCTTTATGTACTCTAGGGAAATAACCTTTCTAAATCAGAGCATCACTGAGCCAGAACCTTCTGTTCTGTGCTATAATCTTATGCTCTGACCCAGAATCCTGTCTGGTCTATGCCAGAACCTATTGCTCAGATACCAAAATGAAACATCCTCCCTTAGACTCCTCAGAGTACACTTGCGGAAGCAATATTAGCTCGATTATATCTTAACTTAAGCCCAAAAATTAAAATTTCTACTCTTAAGTTCCTTATTCTGAACCTTTAATTTGAGAACTGATTAATCTCACTCTACACATCCAAATGAGGTTTATTACCTATCCACGTAATGCCCCAGATGTGTACAACTGGCTCACCAAATTTCGTAGCCAAACTCCTTCGTTTACTAGGTCAAACTAAGGCCAGAACACTGCTACCTCAGGACCTGCGAATTTCTCCCTTAATTCACCATACATAAATTGAATATGCCAAACAATACTTATCATTGAATAACATAATGTCATACAGCATGGCATACACAACAAGACATATACATAATCTTGCTATCTCTATTACATCTCTTTCTGCCTAAACTCCGGCAGCATAACTGCTATGCTTTATCTGTACAAAGAACTGAACTGTACTGATTCGGTAATCCCCTCATGAGAACTACCATTCTACGTAGTACCCAGGAAAGACTAGATGAACCGGCTAGGTCCACTCACTTCTAGCCTCCTTAGACAGCACTACGTACACAGTACTTATCATATACTGATGTTCAGTCTTTACTTCGGCAGCATAACGGCGTCTCTTAGGATTCTCAAAATCCACTTCAGCAATGGGTTATGGATGGGGATGAGATTCGGGGGAATCTCAGTAGCAACAATCATAACAATATATGTAATGCAGAGTGACAGTGCTTACTTGTGATTGTGTACAGATAGGTATGCTGCGTGCTTCCATACTCAATAACATATGATCATAGCATTGCAGTAGAGCTTCAAGCATAACATATAAGACAACAATCCAACCAAACAATAGCACAACAAAATCACAAAGCCATTACATAAAAGCTAGGATTAGTTACTACCTCAAAAGCTTAGCAGAGCTCTACTATCTCTATTCTGCTTCCAGCTCCGCCAGAACTTCCTTTCTTTCTTTCTTCCTCTCACTTTCTCTCTCTAGCACCTCCTCCTCTCTCTAAAAGGCTCAAAATCGTGGGATGCATGATATGGGAGGGGGAGGGGGTATTTATAGTTTCCTTGAATGGCATTCCTGTAATTTTGAAGCCATATGAACTTGTGGTCCTGGTTTTTCCTGGAATTTCCTATTTTCTTTTATTCCTTTTTACTGCATCATCCAGGACACCTCAGTGGACACCTCAGTGGACACCTCAGCAGCACATTTCTCACATGTCTAAAACCCGGGACACCTCATCAGCTGACTCAGCCTTTCCAGATAGTTCCAGAGTCTTGCACCGGAATCAGCGGCTGAGATCGTGCCATGTGTCCTTAACTTTTCTTCTGCCTCTAAGATGACGCCATGTGGCATCTGGAAGGAACCTTTCACGCCTTCCAATGCTATCCAGATAAGTCCCGGACTTTATCTGATCACCTCCTCGGTTATCGTGCCAACCGAGTAACTTTACTCTACTGAAAGGTCATTAAATCATTATTTTAATGCCACTTTTCCCCCTAAATCACTGGGCCTACGTTTTTTGGCCTGGGAATATCATCTTGGGTCTCTGATCCAGCCCAAGTACTCTGATGGCACGCTTCCCAAGAAGCACCCCTTGGCAAATTACCAAAATGCCCTTAGTCTCTCTTTCTTTACTTTATTAGGTCTAGGGGCATTATTGTCTTTTCCCATCTTACCAGAGTATTCTCTGACCCTGGTCAATTATCCAGATAACTTCCCTGGACTGTCTAACCTTAGGCAAATGACCAAAATACCCTTTACTCATTCTTCAGCTGTTCTATAACATAGGGGCATTTTCGTCATTTCGCACCTTTTTCCCGGACACCGGCCCCTTTTATCACTGGACTGATCTAATGGGCCTGGGCCTTCCTTGGTGTCACTAAAGGCCTTAGAAACACTATACGGCCCCCTGGCCACAGTCCGATCATCCCTATCGGGACTGCTTTTCCTTTACCGATTATAACTGTAAATTCCCATCTTCCGGAATTTTTACAGAAAAATTGGGACCTCAAATCAAAATTCCGTGACTCCTCATTCAACCCGGAATCCTTTCCTCTATCTCCCAGTATTTTCAGATATTTTATCCGGACCGGGCTGTTTTGGCCTGAAAAAGCACTCACGCGCACACTTTTCCAAAATGACCATTTTACCCCTGGTCATATTTCTAATTCTTTCATACACATAGAGACCTCATATGCACATTTCACAGTTCAGTGAAATGATCAGCATAATTTTCTCTATTTTCTGACAAAATATGGTACTCATCGACTACCAGCCCGATCTTTCCCATAATTACGATTTTGCCCCTGCATTCTCTTTCTGGCCTCATTGCTCATCTTCTCATCCTTTATCTTAAGTTCTAGAAATTCTCTTTCAATAACTCATCCCTTAAACTCTTCGGGAGTCATCATTAGTTGAAAGGCTCGACAACCCGCCCATATCAAGTTATCTTACACAGGAGCCAGCCCATATCAAGCTACCTGCAGAATTCCTAGGCTTAAGACTTAGGATATTCCTCACATTCCTCATTTTGAACCTAGGCGAACTAGACCCAAAAATTGGGATGTTACATCCTGGGTGATGCAGTAAAAGGGAATAAAAGAAAATAGGAAAATCCAGGAAAAACCAGGACCACATGTTCAGATGGCTTCAAAATTACGAAAATGCCATCCATCAAAACTATAAATACCCCCTCCCCCTCCCCTTTCATGCATCCCATGGTTTTGCAAGAGAAATAGAGAGAAAGAAGAGAGAGAAGGAGAAAGAAATAAAGAAAGAAAGAAAGGAAATTCTGGCGGAGCTAGAAGCAGTATAGAGATTCTAGAGTTCTGCTAAGCTTTTGAGGTAGTAACTAATCCTAGCTTTTATGTAATGGCTTTGTGATTTGTTGTGCTATTGTTTGGTTGGATTGTTGTCTTATATGTTATGGTTGAAGCTCTATTACAATACTATGATCATATGTTATTGAGTATGGAAGCACGCAGCATACTTATCTGTACACAATCACAAGCAAGCACTGTCACTCTGCATTACATATATTGTTATGATTATTGCTACTAAGATTTCCACGAATCTCATTCCCCATATCTAACCCATTACAGGGAGGTTATGTCGAAGTGAATTTTAAGAATCTTGAGAGACGCCGTTATGCTACCGAATTTAAGACTGAACATTAGAATATGATAAGTACTGTGTACATAGGTGCTGTCTAAGGAGGCTGGAAGTGAGTGGACCTAGCCAGTTCATCCAGTCTTTCCTAGGTACTTACGTAGAATGGTAGTTCTCATGAGGAAATTACCGAATCAGTACGGTTCAGTTCTTTGTACAGATGAAGCCTAGCGGTTATACTGCCGAGTTTCTGGAAGGAAAAGATGTAATAGAAATATGAGAATTTTGTGTATGCCTTGTTGTATGACATTTCGTTATTCAATAATAAATATTGTTTGGCATGTTCAATTTGAGGATGATGAATTAAAAGAGAAATTCGCAGGTCTTGAGGTAGCAGTGT
This sequence comes from Leucaena leucocephala, assembly GCA_037074615.1. NCBI lineage: Eukaryota > Viridiplantae > Streptophyta > Magnoliopsida > Fabales > Fabaceae > Leucaena > Leucaena leucocephala. The sequence continues at coordinate 14,073,445 of CM073555.1, read as the reverse complement.
TCTGACCTCAGTTTGACCTAGTAAATGAAAGAATTTGGCCATGAAATTTGGTGAGCCAATAGTACACATCCAGGGCATTCCGGGGATAGGTAATATGCCTTGTTTGGATGTGTAGAATGAGATAAACCAGTTCTCAAAGTAAAGGTTCAGAATAAGAAACTTAAGAGTAAAATTTTAAATTTCTGGGCTTAAGTTAAGATATGATCGAGCTAATATCGCTTCCGTAAGTGTACTCTGAGGGGTCTAAGGGAGGATGTTTCAAAGGGTAATAAATGTTTCAAAACATTCATACATCAGGAAAGCCAGTATATCTTACGATTATGTTGCGCTACAACAGGTAGCCACGGCGGTCCCGCTAGCCGGTTAGCGGGCGGGGTGTGGGGAGCGCCCCAAAGAAATTTTTTTTTGATAAATAATCAAGAATCTTAATTATATTTCCTTAGACCCCATTAATATTAATTGATCAAATCAATTAACATACACCACCAATTTTAGTTTTCTTTCGGATTCCATATATGTCATACATAAACGGATTCCATATATGTCATACATATCTCGCATGTTATCATATAATCAGCTAATAAGTCTAACATACATCACATGTATCAATAATCAAACCTAACTTAAACACAAAAGGTCATGGCTCTGATACCACTGAAGGGCATTGGAAGACACGCAGCAAAAATTAACTTTAAAAATTTTTCCATTCCCAGCCAGGATCTACCGAATATGTTTAAGTCAAGGAGAAAGAAGTGTTACCTTCAGTATTCGAGCTTTAGTCGTGACCTCCGTATCCACTAGTCGCGACTCTTCACCTCTGGAACTTTTGGTCACGACCTACTCAGCTTCTCGTCGCGACCTATCGCCTCTGGAGTTTTTAGTCGCGACCTCCTCATCTTCTCGTCGCGACCTGTCGCCTCTGGAGTTGTTAGTCGCGACCTCCTCATCTTCTCGTCGCGGCCTGTCGTCTCTGGAATTTGTAGTCGCGACCTATTATGCTACTAGTCATGACCTGTAGTCTCTTTTCATATTTCTGACGTTCATAAGCCAATTTGGTCGCGACCTATATGTCAACTGGTCGCGACCTCGTCGTACCTGGTGCTCTTTTCTCGTTCGCAAGAAGTCGACAACTCAGATCGACTTCCTCTACCGGTATCCACACGAATAGAGTTCCAACCTCGAACGACGTGCTAGCGCCTCTTGTCCCTCTAGGGTTTTCTCAAGATTCCGTCCTCACCGTCTCTATTCCGACAATTTCTTATCTGCAAACCTTTTACACTCTCCTTGTCCCCTTTTCTTGTGTGTTGTGTCTGTGTAGAACCCTAGCTCCTAATGTCAAATATATAGGATGCTATCGGGCTTCTAATTGGGCCGAGCTTCAGAATTAATCTTATATTAATTTTGAAATTAATACAATATCATATATTGTATAGTTTGATAAGAAACTAATTAAATAAATATGGTTTTTATTAAATCCGTCCCACAGATTTAAATCACCTATTTATTTAATAAAGATAAGACCGAATTATATTTGATTTATTCTTATAAATCAAATTTGATATATCTTATCAATTTGAATTTCAAATTCAAATAGATCATATCCATTTAAATTCAAATTCAAAAGTGATAGAAATTTAATTTATCCTTATAAATTAAATCTTGCAAATATCTCTTATATTATATATATAATATATATAAATTTATATATATAAAATATATAAATTCACCCTAGATTATTCATTGAATCTAGACATCTCTTAGATTCAATGAATCTGGACATCACAGCTCGTGTTGGGCTATTTTATGTGCGACCCTGTAGGCCCATATGAAGTTGGTAGTGGGCTAGTTACTATAATAACCCACAATTCATAAGCTGCTTCTAGCAAGACATTACGACTACCCAATTCATATGAGGATCGATGAACGATGTTACCTTTCATACAACCATATCACGTCCCTTTTATCACACGATATTTTGGTCATGGATGAGGCATGGTGAACGTCATTCTCCTATTCCTGACCTTTACTTTCTCGATCCCTGAGTAGTCTGACTATAGTAATGGAACTACCCTTCCATTACAGTATGGCCATACATTTCTCAGACTCACTCATCGAGGGACCCAGTAATATCTCTCTACGATATGAGGGACAAATTCCATCTTGACCATTCACATTCCTCCGCATGAAAAACCACTAAGCCCGAACATAGCCTTTATGATCACTCGGTCAAAAGTGACTTTTGACTAGGTCAAAGCTGAGAGTTTGTAATGTAGGAATCCATGATGATCTCAGGTCAAAGGGCATAGTGGCATGGCTTGTATATGAGAGAAGCTTATGACTTAACCCATGCAGCTCTCTCATAGCGGGTCGGTCCAGCACCCTGTACTCTTACATGTGCTTGTGACTTTGATTTATATCTCTATATACCTTCAAAGTCATACTGGTCTTATTTCATCTTTGCTCCTGCATAGATGATGAAACATCCTCCCTTAGACTCCTCAGAGTACACTTGTGGAAGCAATATTAGCTTGATTATATCTTAACTTAAGCCCAGAAATTTAAAATTTTACTCTTAAGTTCCTTATTCTGAACCCTTACTTTGAGAACTGGTTTATCTCATTCTACACATCCAAATGAGGCTTATTACCTACCCACGAAATGCCCCAGATGTGTACAATTGGCTCACTAAATTTCGTGGCCAAATTCTTTCATTTACTAGGTCAAACTGAGGTCAGAACACTGCTACCTCAAGACCTGCGAATTTCTCTTTTAATTCATCATCCACAAATTGAACATGCCAAACAATATTTATTATTAAATAATAAAATGTCATACAACAGAATATACACAAAATTCTTATATTTCTATTACATCTTTTCCTGCTCGAATTTCGGCAGTATAATCGCTAGGCTTCATCTGTACAAAGAACTGAACTGTACTGATTCGGTAATTTCCCCATGAGAACTACCATTCTACGTAAGTACCCAGGAAAGACTGGATGAACCGGCTAGGTCCACTCACTTCCAGCCTCCTTAGATAGCACCTACGTACACAGTACTTATCATATTCTGATGTTCAGTCTTAAATTCGGCAGCATAACGGCGTCTCTCAAAATTCTTAAAATTCACTTCAACATAATCTCCCTGTAATGGGTTAGACATGGGGAATAAGATTCGGGGGAATCACAGTAGTAATAATCATAACAATATATGTAATGCATAGTGACAGTGCTTGCTTGTGATTGTGTACACATAAGTATGCTGCGTGCTTCCATACTCAATAACATATGATCATAGCATTGTAATACAGCTTCAAGCATAACATATAAGACAACAATCCAACCAAACAATAGCACAACAAATCACAAAGCCATTGCATAAAAGCTAGGATTAGTTACTACCTCAAAAGCTTAGCAGAACTCTAGAATCTCTATACTGCTTCCGGCTCCGCCAGAACTTCCTTTCTTCTTTCTTTCTCCTTCTCTCTCTTCTTTCTCTCCCTTTCTCTTGTAAAACTGTGGGATGAATGAAAATGGGAGGGGGAGGGGGTATTTATAGTTTCCACCGATGGCATTTTCGTAATTTTGAAGCCATCTGAACTTGTGGTCCTGGTTTTTCCGGAATTTCCTATTTTTCTTTATTCCCTTTTACTGCATCATCATGGGACACCTCATGGGATACCTCATCAGTCACATTTCTCACATGGCAAAATTGAGAGAGCCAAGAAACCTTCTGGAAGCTTTCCAGTCCAGTCCAGTACCGGTCCGATCCGATTTCCCACAAACTGGACTCAACGGCTAAGATTGTGCCACGTGTCCTTAGCTTTTCTTCTCCCTCTAGACCAGTGCCAAGTGGCGCCTGGAAGGGACCTTTCATGACATCCCATGACCTCCAGATAAGTCCCGGACTTTATCTGATCGCCTCCTCGGTTATCGTGCCAACCGAGTAACTTTACTTTACTGAAAAGTCACTAAATCATTATTTTAATGCCACTTTTTCTCACATTTATGCTGGGCTACGTTTTTTGGCCTGGGAATATCATCTTGGGTCTCTGATCCAGCCCAAGTACTCTGATAGCCCGATTCCCAAGAAACACCCTTGGCAAATTACCAAAATGCCCTTGGTTCCTCTTTATTTTCTTTAGTGAGTCTAGGGGCATTATTGTCTTTTCATACCTTACCAGAGTATTCTCTGACTCTGGTCAACTATCCAAATAACCTTCCTGGACTGTCTAACCTTAGGCAAATGACCAAAATACCCTTTACTCATTCTTCAGTTATTCTATAACATAAGGGCATTTTCGTCATTTTGCACCTTTTTCCCAGACACCGGCCCCTCTTACCACTGAACTGATATTATGGGCCTGGGCCTTCCCTGGTGTCACTATAGGTCTTAAAAACACTGTATGACCTTTGGCCATAGTCCGATCATCTCTATTTGGACTGCTTTTCCTTTACCGATTATAACTGTAAATTCCCATCTTCGGGAATTTTTACAGAAAAATCTGGACCTTAAATCAAAATTCTAAGCTACGTCATTCAACCCGGAATCCTTTTCTCTATCTCCCGGTATTTTTAGATATTTAATCCAGACCGGGCTATTTTTACCTGAAAGTACGCTCCCGTGCACACTTTTCAAAAATGACCATTTTACCCTTGGTCATATTTCTAATTCTTTCATACACATAGAGACCTCATATGCACATTTCACAGTTCAGTGAAATGATCAGCATAATTTTCTCTATTTTCTAGCAAAATATGGTACTCATCGGCTACCAGCCCGATCTTTCCCATAATTACGATTATACCCCTACATTCTCTTTCTGGCATCTGAACCTCATCTTCTCATCCCTCATCTTAAGGTCTAGAAATTCTCTTTCAATAACTCATCCCCTAAACTCTTCGGGTGTCATTGTTAATTGAAAGGCTCGACAACCCGCCCATATCAGGTTATCTTCACAGGAGCCAGCCCATATCAAGTTACCTGCAGAATTCCTAGGCTTAAGACTTAGGATATTCCTCACATTCCTCATTTTGAACCTAGGTGAACTGTCTCGATTCTGTAGGTTAAAGACTTAACTCATCTTTAAATCCTAAAGGACTTAGCTCATCCTTCGGATTCCTACAAAATACAGGTAAGTAGTCCGCCCATATCAGATTACTACCCTGGGACTACAGGTTTAGCAGCCTGCCCATATCAGACTACCTCCCAGTTCTCCTAGACCCAAAAATGAGGATGTTATAGATGACCGACCAGGGACATTTAGGATAAGATCATGAGTTATCCAAGGATGGTCATCACAGTAAACATGCAAATAATGTTATAACATAATTAAGAAATTCATAAAATAATAATGTTTATAAGACAATGATTGGCCCCTAGGGCATAATTTCCAACAAAAAATTCTAGGGGCAAAAATGTAATAAAGTGAGGTATCCCGTGGGCCCCACCATTGCGCCACCTAGCATGAGAGGTATCCCTTGATGATGTCATAAAGTGATAAGTCATAAGGATGATGATGTCATCACAATGACATAAGCAAAACTTGGTGGGCAAGCAAAGCAATCTGAGCCACTCGTTGAGAATTGATCTAGACCACTCATTCTCCTTTGCTTCCATTATAAATACACCCTCCCCCTTGCCATTGTCTTCACGGACAAGAGCCATTTTAGGGAGAGAAGGAAGTTCTAGAGAGAGAAAGTAAGAGAAAGAAAGAAAGAAGGACGTTCTGGCGGAGTTGGAAGCAGTATAAAGATAGTAGAGTTCTGCTAAGCTAGCCAGGTAGTAACTAATCCTAGCTTTTATATGATGACTTTCTTATTTTATGTGCTATTGTTTGGTTGGATTATTGTCTTATATGTTATGTCTGAAGCTCTACTACAATGCTATGATCATATGTTATTGAGTATGGAAGCACGCAGCATACTTATCTGTACACAATCACAAGCAAGCACTATCACTCTGCATTACATATATTGTTATGGTTGTTGCTACTGAGATTCCCCTGAATCTCATCCCCATATGTAACCCATTACAGGAAGGTTATGTTGAAGTAAATTTTGAGATGGCTGAAAGATGCCCAAAATTAGGGCAAAATATCAGTAGTGAAGAAAGGAGATGATACGTACTATGTACGTAGGTACTGTCTAAGGAGGCTGGATGTTAGTGGACCTAGCCGGTTCATCCAATCTTTCCTAGGTACTTACATAGAATTGTAGTTCTCACGGGAATTATCGAATCAGTACAAGATCAGTTATTTGTAAAGATGAAGACTAGTAGTTATCCTGCCGAATTTCAGGCAGGAAAAAGATGTAATAGAAATATGAGGATTTTGTACATACCCTGTTGTATAACAATTTATTGTTTAATAATAGGTATTGTTTGGCATGTTTGACTGATATATGATGGATGTATGCATATGTATGTAAAGTTGATTGCTGGAATTTGCCACCATGAACAGTAACTCATGATGACTTAATAATGTTTAATCTATAATTAAAAATAGTAAATGGTTAAATAAATGTATGATATTTTTATGCTAAATAGTAGACATACCAAGCTTTGATTTGATATATAATATGCCTCATTTTGATGTCTACACATGGAGTTATAAATTGCCAAAGTTGGAACCAGAATGCTGGATTTGGGGGAAAAACGTGGGATGAACAGTAAAGTTGTAACATTGACCAACGTTGACTTGGTCAAAGATTGGTCAATGAGTGATTTTTCCCTGAAAGATAATTGAGTTAGCTTCAAGTGGTTCAAATCTAATAAGATATTGTAAATAAGATATGTAATTGAATTGATTTAAAACAAATTTTGTACTCTGATACCAAAATAAAATATCATTAATCTCATGCTTACATATACTCAATTGGAAGTATCTTAGAACATTGGAACACCATTTTACCTTAGAAACATGAATTTTCAAGAGTTAGGCTATCGGGTACTGTTCACTCTACTGTTTACTTGGTAATTTCAGTTTGCAGCATGAACTTTGAAAATTCATAATTAAATCTAAAAAAATTGAAATGAGGTGGTTCCTATTTATAATGAAATCCCTTTCATCAAACTTTGAAGAAAAAATATGAAAATGAGATTTACTTGTCCAAATGAAATCAGTTTATTCGTTGAAAATCACTGTTCATTTGGTAAACTTTAAACTTCCAGATTCTGTCTCATTTTCAAAAATTCATTTATCTTTGGTTACTTATCCAAATGAGTCGTGTTACATGTGGATTTAAAGATCCATATGTATACTTTAAGCTCATAAGTTTTTGCAGAAAGATTCATTCATTTGCTATATGAAAATTGCGTATGAATCTCACTGCCTTTCAGGGCTCGTTTTATCTTGATCCAGGTTTTAGGTCCAAATTTGAAAAATCATATCAATTTGAAAACTTAACCAAATTAGGCATTCTTGGTGTCCAATTAAAGCTCTGGATCTTATATATATTCATGCCAAATTTAATGTGAAAAGTCATCGGGTAAGTCACTCAAACGATCGATGGAAACGTTCTGCCTCGGTTGGTTCCAGTGAGTGCATACGTTTTTACATCCCATACAATCTTCCCTAGGTTAAATACATGCCATCTAAGTCATCTACACATTATTCATTCACAATTACCCTCTTCCTTGAGAAGTTCCAATACCTAGAGCATGATTATATACATATGGAAGGCATGAGATTTCATGGAAATCTCAATAGCAAGTCATACAAACTATAAGGTTATGCATGCTTGATTAAATGCCTAACATGTTATCATGCAATGGGAGCTAGTTCATGATCATATATAAGCAAACTCTAACATGCATATTGTCATGACATAAGTTGCAAGGAGTTGCACATATTCATAACTCATCATCATCATCATAATCATCATCACATAATATATCATGCTCAACCAAACTTCATGAATAACAAGCAAGCATATCAATCAAACAACATAAGTTTATAGTTAAGTATTCTTGCTACCTCTTATGTGCTCTTGCCAATTCCTTCTTGTATTGATCCTTCCTTCCCACAAAGGTCAAAACCTAGGCATAACAAGGCAATTACCAAGTTACAACTCAATTCAAACTATTCTCAAGACTAGGGTTCCATTAACTCCCTTTCTTTCTCTACTTTGTGACTTAGGTTTACATCTTTACAAACTAAACTCTCATGGTTCATTCCCACATAATTTTTCATGTAGAATCCAAATATGCATTCAAAAATTCCAGAATCCAATTGCTTCCTAATGTTCTGTACAGAAACCGAAACCTTCCTCTTGTTTTCCAAAAATTCTCATTTTGGTTCCAATGCTTCCAATACTTGTCTTCCTACTATAACCCCACACAATTTTCCATTTTAGACTCATTGGAAGAATCAAAATCATGAAATTCCAACATATAAACAGTGATTTCGTACTGTACAGAAAAGAACACCATCTTGGATTCACAAGCACACATGGATTCCTAAGTCATTATCATGTGATTCAAGCTTGTTTAAGCTTATCTAAACTATCCATATCATAAAACTCATATTCCTTTCATATGGGTACCGAAATTCCAGCAGCAATTCATCAAAGTTTATGCCTCAAAAACCACTTAAACTCAAGAGCAAATCTACTAGAACATAGTCTAGGATCAAGAGGAGTAGTTACCTTGATGTTTCCTTCCAAGTGCTTGCTTCCTCTTGGCTTGAGTTTTCAATTTGCAAGAGTTTCCCCAAGGTTTCATGGGCCACGGTTTGGAATCAGATTTGGGGGGTATTTATAGGCAATTTTGGGTGGAAATGAAAGGCCAAGATCATTTTGGTTACTATTTGATCTTGTGGCTTAGATTTAATCTTGGAATTTCTTTTCTTTTTCATTTATGACAACATCTTGATGACATCACTCAAGGGGACAACTCATGGGACACCTAATCACTCACATGGTGCAAATGAAGGTCCAAGAAGCCTCTGAAAAATTTTAGTCCAATCCGGTACCGGCCCGGTCCTATTCCCCGAAAACTGGACTGTTTTCTGAATCTAATTTTTCTGAGATTCTATAATATGTCTTCTGACCTTAAATTTAGTACCTAGGTCATTTATATCATTGACATTTTTATACTGGGTCTAAACTCAATTACAGATCCCCTGTGAAATGACCAAAATACCCTTGGTGCCATTTCTTGCATTATATTAACCTTAGGGGCAAAATCGTTATTTCACACTTCTTTGTACCTTGTCAGAGCATATACTTACTCTGACTAACCTCACCTGTGTATGCCTTGGCATTTTGGCCTGTCCAAAATGACCAAAATTCCCTCCATTCATCTATTTCTCCTTAAGACAACACAGGGGCATTTTCGTAATTTCACACTTTCCCGGGGTTCTACTGGACACTGGCCCACCTATCAGTCCAAGTGTCTTACTGGGCCTTTGATGGCACCATTTTTTGGCCTTTTACGGTCCATTACCTTTCTGGCATGTTTCACGAGAAACTCTCCTAACGATATTCATCGGGTATTTTTGCCATTATACACCGTTTCTACACGTCTCCAGACACCGGCTCCTTTTATCAAATAGACTAGCATACTGCGTCAAGGCATCCCTTTGGATCATAACAGGCATCTGACTGATGTCATCTGACCTCATTCAGTCACAGTTTGAATACCGATAAATCTCCTAATCGGATCCCCGGAGGTCACACACTCCCGTCTGAATTTACTAATCTGTGAATAACTTTTTCTACAGACCTCCTTTCGGTATTCTGTCAGTTCCCTGACATCCGCCTCATCAGGACGCATGAAACATCCTTACTTTCGTACGTCTTAAGGACCATTTGGTAGCATTTAGAACCACTTTCAAGGTCATTGAAGTCCAATTTCTCAATCTGGAGTTTTACTCTTATCGAGTACTGTTCATTGTGTAAATTCTAGATGAGTGACTTGACTTTGAAAAATCATAACTAATTCTAGAAAAATTTAAATGAGGTTGTTCAAATTGATACTTGAAGCTAACTCAATTATATTTCAGGGAAAAATAACTCGTTGACCAGTCATTGACCGAGTCAACGTCACAACTTTACTGTTTATCCAGCATTTTTACTCCTGAATCCAGCATTCTGGTCCCAACTTTGATAATTTATATTTCCATGTACAGACATCTAAATGAGGCATTCTATATATCAAATCGAAGCTTGGTATGTCTACTATTTACCTTAAAAAATATCAGACATTTATTCATTCATTTACTATTTATAATTATAGGTTAAATATCACTAAGTCACCCCGAGTTACTGTTCATAGTGGCAAATTCCAGCACTCAACTTTACACACATATGCATACATCCATCATGTATCAGTCAAGCATGCCAAACAGTATCTATTATTAAATAATAAATTGTTATACATCTGGGTATGTACAAAATTCCCCATATTTCTATTACATCTTTTCCTGCCTGAAATCTGGCAGCATAACCGCTACGCTTCATCTTAAGAAAGTAACTGATCTTATACCGATTCGGTAATTCCCGTGGGAACTACCATTCTATGTAAGTACCCAGGAAAGACTAGATGAACCAGCTAGGTCCACTCACTTCCAGCCTCCTTAGACAGTACCTACATACACAGTACGTATCAGCTCTTTTCTTCACTATTGCTATCTTTGTCATAATTTCGGCAGCATAACGGCGTCTCTTAAGATTCTCAAAATTTACTTTGGCATAACCTCCCCTGTAATGGTTTATTTATTGGGATGAGATTCGGGGGAATCTCAGTAGTAATAATCATAACAATATATGTAATGCAGAGTGACAGTGCTTGCTTATGATTGTGTACAAATAAGTATGCTGCGTGCTTCCATACTCAATAACATATGATCATAGCATTGTAGTAGAGCTTCAAGCATAACATATATAATACAACAATCCAACCAAACAATAGCACAACCAATCACAAAAATATTACATAAAAGCTAGGATTAGTTACTACCTTAAAAGCTTAGCAGAACTCTGGAATCCCTATACTGCTTTCAGCTCCGCCAGAACTTCCTTTCTTTCTTTCTTCCTCTCACTTTCTCTCTCTAGCACTTCCTTCTCTCTCTTAAATGCTCTTGTCCATGATGAATATGAAGGCAACAGGGGGATTTATAGTTTTGATGGATGGCATTTTCGTAATTTTGACACCATCCGAACTTGTGGTCCTGGTTTTTCCGGAATTTCCTATTTTTCTTTATTCACTTTTACTGCATTATCAAGGGACACCTCACCCCTCACATTCTTCACATGGAAAAATTGAGAGAGCCAAGAAACCTTCTGGAAGCTTTCTGGTCCAATCCGGTACCAGCCCGGTCCGTCTCCTCGAAAATTGGACCGTTTTCTGAATCCAATTTTTCTGAAAATCCATATTATGTCTTCTGACTTTAAATTTAGTATCTGGGTCCTTTATATCATTAACATTTTTATACTGGGTCTAAACTCAATTACAGATCCCCTGCGAAATGACCAAAATACCCCTGGGTGCCCTTTCTTGCACTATATTAACCCTAAGGGTAAAATCGTCATTTTACACCTTTCTGTACCCTGTCAGGGCATATACTGACTCTGGTTAACCTCACCTGTATATGTCTTGGCTTCTGGGCCTATCCAGAATGACCAAAATACCCTTCATACATCTATTATCCCTTTAGTACAACACAGGGGTATTTTCATAATTTCACACTTTTCTGGGGTTCTGCCGAACACTGGCCCACCTATCAGTCCAAGGGTCTTACTGGGCCTTTGATGGAGCCATTATTAGGCCTTTTGAGGGTCCATTACCTTCATGGAATGCATTATGAGGAATCTTCCCCCGTCACAGTTCATCGAATATTTTAACTATTATACACCGTTTATACACATATCTGGACACCGGCTCCTTTTACCAGATACACTGGCCTACTGTGTTCTGGCATCCCTGTGAGTCATAACAGTCATCTGACTGAGGTCATCCGAACTTATTCAGTCCCTTTTTAAATACTGATAAATCTCCTAATCGGATCCCCGGAGGCCTCACACTCCTGTCTGTATTTACTAATTTGTGAATAACTTTTCCTACAGACCTCCTATCGGTATTCTGTCAGTTTCCTTACATCCGCTTCATCAGGACGCATCATCCTGTAATTTCTCACTTATATCTAAAATCTAGGATATCCGGTAGGAATTTTTATAACTTTTGAACTATCAGCTCAATTTTGGCTATCTGGAGTCTTGAAAAATTCATGTATTAAGCTGGATTACCCAGCATCACTTGCTCTCTCTACTGGTGAAATCTGGGACTGAAATGCTTTCGGGTAGTCCAAACCACTTCTGGCCTAATTTTCTTTAATTATACTTTGGCTCCAAGGAACTTTTCTTCTTTTCAATTAAGTCCCTTTATTTGGCTAAAATTAAACTTTAAGACCCCACATTTTTTGTCTACCTTTCCTTCTTAGCCTTAAACTTTCCATAATTGCAATCAAGTCCCTTCATTTCCTTTCTCTTTTAATTTAATCCCTTTCTTTACATAAATAACCACATCTTTTTCCTGAAAAATAATTCATATATTTCATTCAATCTGTACATACAAATCAATACAGAAAATTAGGGATATTACAACGCATCATCCTGTAATTTTTCACGTATATCTGAGGACTAGGATATCCGATAATAATTTTTATAACTTTTTTATTATCAGATAAATTTCGGCTATCTGGAGTCCTGAGAAAATTCTTGTATTAAGCTGGATTACCCAGCATCACTTGCTCTACCTACTGGTGAAATTTGGGACTGAAATGCTTTCGGGCTGTCCAAACCACTTCTAGCCTAACTTTCTTTAATTACAATTTGGCCCCGGGGAACTTTTCTTCTTTGCACTTAAGTCCCTCAAATTTGGCTAAAATTACACTTAAAGACCCCACATTTTTGTCTACTTTTCCTTTTTAGTCTTAAACTTTTCATAATTGCACTTAAGTCCTTACATTTTCTTTCTTTTTCAATTTAATCCCTTTCTTTACATAAATGGCCACATCTTTTCCTGAAAAATATCCCAAATATCTCATTAAATCTGTACATACAAATAAGTACAGAAAATTAGGGATATTATATTTCTCTCCCCCTTAAAATAAATTTCATCCTCAAAATTTACAATATCTTATATATTGTAAAGATGAAGACTAGTAGTTCCACTTGAACCACTTTTATAACTCAATTCTCTAGAAGTTCCACTTAAACCACTTGAAGCTTCAATTCAATAAATTTCAGAGCAGGACCTAGAGATAAGTATATCTTATATTACATGATTCGGGGGAATGCAGGTGTAAATAATCATAACAATATATGTAATGCAGTGTGATAGTGCTTGCTTGTGATTGTGTACAGATAAGTATACTGCGTGCTTCCATACTCAATAACATATGGTCATAGCATTGTAGTAGAGCTTCAGACATAACATGTAAGACAACAATCTAACTAAACAATAGCACATCAAATCACAAAGCCATTACATAAATGCTAGGATTAGTTACTACCTGGCTAGCTTAGCAGAACTCTACTATTTTTATACTACTTCTAGCTCAGCCAGAACTTCCTTCTTTCTTTCTTTCTCTTACTTTCTCTCTCTAGAACTTCCTTCTCTCTCTAAATGGCTCTTGGCCGTGAATGAGAAGGCAAAGGGGAGGGGTATTTATAGTGGAAGCAAAGGAGAATGAGTGGTCCAGATCAATTCTCAACGAGTGACTCAGATTGCTTTGCTTGCCTACCAAGTTTCGCTTATGTCATTGCGATGACATCATCATCCTTATGACTCATCACTTTATGACATCATCAAGGGACACCTCTCATGCTAGGTGGCGTAATGGTGGGGCCCACGGGACACCTCACCAGCTGACTCAGCGTTTCTAGAGAATTTCATAGTCTTGCGTCTTCAGCTTTTCTTCTCCCTCTAGATCAGTGTCATGTGGCATCTTGCTGGCACCTTTCACGCCATCCCATGATTTCCAGATAAGTCTAGGACTTTATCTGATCACCTCCCCGGACATCATGCCAACCGAGTAACTTTACTTTATTGAAAAGTCACTAAAATATTATTTTAATGTCACTTTTTCTCACATAATTTGTGGGCTACGATTTTGGGCTTTGGAATGTCATCTTGGATCTCTGATCAAGCTCAAGTACTCTGATGGCTCGATTCCCAAGAAATATCCCTTGGCAAATTACCAAAATGCCCTTGGTTCCTCTTTATCTACTTTAACGAGTCTAGGGGCATTATTGTCTTTTCACACCTTACCAGAGTATTCTCTGACCCTGGTTAACTATCCAGACAACCTTTCTTGACTGTCTCACCTTAGTCAAATGAACAAAATACCCTTTACTCATTCTTTCACTATTTTATAACATAAGGGCATTTTCGTCATTTTACACCTTTTTTGGGACACCGACTACTTTCATCATATAGACTGCCATAATGACTCTAAACATTCCTTTGTGTCATTACGGGCCTCTTTCTGATGTCATCTGAGCTCATTCAGTCTCAATTTGAATACCGATAAATCTCCCAATCGGATACCCGGAGGTTACAAACTCCGTCTCAATTCACTAATTTGTGAATAACTTTTTCTACAAACCTCCTTTCGATATTCTATCAGTTCCCTGACATCCGTCTCTACAGGACGCATCTTCCTGCAGATTTTCACTCATATCTGAGGTCTAGGATATCCGATAGGAATTTTTTTAACTTTCTCATTATTAGATAAATTTCGGCTATCTAGAGTCCTGAGAAAATTCCTGTATTAAGCTGGATTACCCAGCATCATTTACTCTATCTACTGGTGAAATCTGGGACTGAAATACTTTCGGGCAGTGTTGAGTCATTTTTGGCTCATCTTTCCATAATTACACTTTTGCCCCTGGAACTTTTCTTCTTTTTAATTAAGTCCCTTTTATTTGGCTAAAATTACACTTAAGGACCCCACATTTTTGTCTACTTTCTCTTTAACCTTAAAGCTTTCATAATTTCACTTAAGTCCTTGGATTTTTTTCCTTTTTCAATTTAATCATTTTCTTTACTAAAATGACTATTATACCCCTAGGACTTTTACTATTTACATACAAGTCCATGTATTTTTACCTATTTGCAGTTTAGTCCCTAAAAACCCTTTGTATGTTTCTGGGACTTCTGCTAAAAGGGGTCTAGTAGCCTATGTATTTCAGAATACTTTTTGAGTCTCTAGCCCTGAAAATTGGGATGTTACATTTGATACTAAAATGAAACATCCTTACTTTCGTACGTCTTAGGGACCATTTGGTAGCATTTAGAACCACTTTAAAGGTCATTGAAGTCCAATTTCTCAATCTGGAGTTTTACTCTTATTGAGTAATGTTCACTGTGTAAATTCCAGATGAGTGACCTGACTTCAAAAAATAATAACTAATTCTACAAAAATCGGAATGAAGTGGTTCAAATTGCTACATGAAGCTAACTCAATACTCTTTCAAGGAAAAATAACTCATTGACCACTCATTTACTAAGTCAACATCAGTCAACGTTACAACTTTACTGTTCATCTAGCTTTTTCTCCTGAATCCAGCATTTTGGTCCAAACTTTGATAATTTATATCTCCATGTGTAGACATCCAAATGAGGCATTCTATATATCAAATCGAAGCTTGGTATGTCATATCATACATTTATTCATCCATTTGCTATTTTTAATTATAGATCAAACATCATTAAGAGGAACCGAGGGCATTTTGGTATTTTGCCAAGGGATATTTCTTGGGAATCGAGCCATCAGAGTACTTGAGCTTGATCAGATATCCAAGATGACATTCCAAAGCCCAAAAGCGGAGCCCATGAATTATGTGAGAAAAAGTGACATTAAAATAATGTTTTAGTGACTTTTCAATAAAGTAAAGTTACTCGGTTGGCATGATGACTGGGGAGGTAATCAGATAAAGTCCTGGACTTATCTGGAAGTCATGGGATGGCGTGAAAGGTGCCAGCAAGATGCCACATGACACTGATCTAGAGGGAGAAGAAAAGCTGAGGACACGTGGCACGATCTCAGCCGTGTATTCCAGTGCAAGACTCTGGAATTCTTTAGAAACGCTGAGTTAGCTGGTCAGGTATCCGGCGGGCCCCACCATTGCACCACCTAGCATGTGAGGTGTCCATTGATGATGTCATAAAGTGTCCCTTGATGATGTCATAAAGTGATGAGTCATAAGGATGATGATGTCATCATAATGACATAAGCAAAACTTGGTGGGCAAGCAAAGCAATCTGAGCCACTCATTGAGAATTGATCTGGACCACTCATTCTCCTTTGCTTCCACTATAAATACCCCTCCCCCTTGCCATTGTCTTCACAGACAAGAGCCATTTTAGAGAGAGAAGGAAGTTCTAGAGAGAGAAAGTGAGAGAAAGAAAGAAAGAAGGAAGTTCTGGCGGAGCTGGAAGCAGTATAAAGATAGTAGAGTTCTGCTAAGCTAGCCAGGTAGTAACTAATCCTAGCTTTTATGTAATGGCTTTGTGATTTGATGTACTATTGTTTGGTTGGATTGTTGTCTTATATGTTATGTTTGAAGCTCTACTGCAATGCTATGATCATATGTTATTGAGTATGGAAGCACGCAGCATACTTATTTGTACATAATCACAAGCAAGCACTATCACACTGCATTACATATATTGTTATGATTATTACTACTGAGATTCCCCCGAATCTCATCCCCAATGTATAACCCATTACAGAGAAGTTATGTTGAAGTAAATTTTGAGAATGCTTAAAGACGCCGTTATGCTGCAAAAATTATGGCAGAATGAAGATAGGATAAGATGATACGTACTGTGTACGTAGGTACAGTCTAAGGAGGCTGGAAGTGAGTGGACCTAGCCGGTGCATCCAGTCTTTCCTGGGTACTTACATAGAATGGTAGTTCTCACGGGAATTACCGAATCAGTACAAGATCAATTATTTGTAAAGATGAAGACTAGTAGTTATACTGCAAAATTTTAGGCAGGAAAAGATGTAATAGAGATATGAGGATGTCGTGCATGCGCTATTGTATAACAATTTATTATTTAATAATAAGTATTGTTTGGCATATTTGACTGATATGTGATGGATGTATGCATATGTATGTAAAGTTGATTGCTGGAATTTGCCACCATGAACAGTAACCTATGGTGACTTAATGATGTTTAATCTATAATTAAAAATAGTAAATGGTTGAATAAGTGTATGATATTTTTATGATAAATAGTATACATACCAAGCTTCGATTTGATATATAGAATGCCTTATTTGGATGTCTACACATGGAGTTATAAATTATCAAAGTTGGGACCAAAATGCTGGATTCAGGAGAAAAACGCTGGATGAATAGTAAAGTTATAACATTGACTGACATTGACTCGGTCAGGGAATGGTCAATGAGTTATTTGTCAATGAAATATAATTGAGTTAGCTTCATGTAGAATTTTGAACCACTTCTTTTAGATTTTTCTAGAATTAGTTATATTTTTCGAAATCAGGTCACTCATCTGGAATTTACACAGTGAACAGTACTCGATAAGAGTAAAACTCTAGATTGAGAGATTGGACTTCAATGACCTAGTAAGTGGTTCTAAATGCTACCAAATGGTCCTTAAGACGTACGAAAGTAAGGATGTTTCAAACTTAGTTTCCCTTAAATAAAGATGGAGTCCAAAGTTCAAATCTGAGTGCAGATGTTCAAAGTTCTGTAGAAGTATACCTGAGGAACATAGAAGAGAACTCCATATGTTTTGAGAATAGAAAAGTACGAGTAGATAGATCCTCCAGATGAGGATAAAGAGAGTAAAAGGCCAGAGAGACCCAGACAAGAAGGTCTAAGGTAGAGTGAAGTCAGAACATAGTTATATGTGTAAGAGAATGCTAGGGCCTAGAGCTATACAAAGAGTAACCTAGCCCTAACCCAGTAGCACGAAAGGTGCTAAGGCAAGAGTAGCCTAATGATATGTAACCCCCTGAGAAGGGATAAGAAAGAGTGCAAATGCCAAAAAGGTTTGTCATAGATACATAAAGTTATGTAAGAGGATGAGAAAATATAAGAAAGTTAGAGAAGTTATAAAAAGCAAGAGAATAGAACCCCTTATGATAGAATTGTAATTTGAATTATGATTTTGTATTAGGAGAAAGAAAGGCAAAATAATACTATTTCTCCTGAAAGGCTAAATGACGTAAACCCCATAATTAAATCAAAATTCTGATGGGTAAGATATGAAAGAAATGGATACTACTCATAAGTCTAGTAAGTTATCCATAAGATGAGCAGGTAAATAGATAATAACAGACAAATGAGTAATAGAAAGGAGTAGATTTCAACTCTGATTGAGTTGATTCAGAAAAAGAGAGCATAGAGGCTCTCTTTTGAAAAAGTAAGCTTTTGAAAAAGGGAGATCCTTTACACTTACCCCCTTACCTATAGGCATAGAGGCTCCTTACTTGCTTGACTCCGCCTTCTCCTCAGTTTGCTTCCCTATGTATGCTGGACTTTGGAATATTACTTCCTCTTCTTGTATCTCTTGTATTTCCTCTTGTGCTTGTGAGTTAACCTCTTGTGTTGCCTTCTTAATCATAAGATGTTGTTGTTTAACACTCTTTGATTTCCTAATCTTTATCTGTAACATCCCTAATTTTCTATACTGAGTTGTATGTACAGATTGAATAAAATATATATGAGATTTATCAGGAAAAGATGTAGCCATATTTATGTAAAGAAATGGATTAAATTGGAAAAGAAAGAAAATGTAAGGACTTAAGTGAAATTATGGAAAGTTAAGAATAAAAGTAAAGGTAGACAAAAATGTGGGGTCTTTAAGTGTAATTATGAAAAGTTGTGATTTGTGGTAAATCAAGGGGCAAAACTGTAAATATGGGAACTTTGGACTGAAAACAGGCAAAAAATGACCGTGTTCTAATCGGACCCAAATTTTTCCAGTAAATAGAGAAAATTATTCTGGGTTGTTTGACGTAACACAGAATTTTGATTTGATGTTCCGAAAAATTGATATAAATATTTGAAGTTAGATAAAATTATTACAATATTTTTTGGATCTCAGAATCAGATGAGGCCTTCCAGTAAATTCCTATAATTGATATAAGAATTTATAAAATTGAAAGGATCAGAAAAGGAATCCCGTAGAATTTTTAATGGAATTTACAGTATAATAAAATACCCGATGAATATTCCCGGGAGAGTTTGCTAGGAATTTGTGCCACAAAGGTATTGAAACCTAAAAGGCCCCAAAATGGAGACATTAAGGCCCAATAAAATGCTTGGACTGATAGGTGGGCATTGTCCAGTGGAACCCCGAAAAAGTGAGAAATTACGAAAATACCCCTGTGATGCCCTAAGAAACTAGAAGTGAATGGAGGGCATTTTGGTCATTTTAGATAAGCCAAAACACCAAGACAAGTGCTGGAAAGGTTAGTCAGAGTCAATATATATTTTGACAAGGTCTAAAGAAGTGAGAAATGATAATTATGCCCTTGGGTTTAATATAGTGCAACGAAAAGCAATAAGGGTATTTTGGTAATTTTTCAAGGTATTTAAAAATTAAATTTAAACCCAGTATAAGAATGTCAATGGTATGAAGGATTTAAATATTGAAAAAAATATATTATGAAGTCCCATAAAAATTAGATTAAGAAAACAATCCGGTTTACGAAAAATTGAATTGGGCCGGTACCAGATTGGACTGGATGGGACTGGATTGGGTTGAAACTTTTCTTGGAACTCACACACACAAAATGGCGCCAAAGAGGAGGCTTAGGTGTCCCAAGTGATGTCATGTTAGTGATGTCATGGTGGTGATGTCATGAGTGAAAAGAGAAAAGACATTCCAAGATCAAACCTTTAACCATTAGATCAAATAGTTCCCAAGGCGATCTTGGCCTTCAATTTTCCCAAGATTTTGTTATAAATACCCCCTCATTCTAAGCCAAAACCGTGGAGGATAAAGTGTAGGGAACCTCTTGCAAAATATTTTCTCAAGCAAGGAAGAAGCAAAGATCTTGAAGAAGCTAGTAAGGTAAGTTGCTCCTTTGCTTCTAGACTTTGTTCTCATGATTTCTTCTTGAGTTTAAGTTGGTTTTGAGGCTTGAATCTTGGGAAAATGCTGCTGGAATTTCTATGTATATGTGAGAGGAACATGAGTTTTATGTCATAGATAGTTTAGACAAGCTTAAACAAGTTAGTTGCATGATTGGTTGTTGGATTAAGTTGATGTTCTTGACTTTACCATGGAAGAACATTTCGGTTTGCACTGTTCATGATATAAATATATGGAATTTCAATGATTTAATGCTTCCATTGAGTTTATATGATGATTTTGTGTAGGATTGGATAGGTTTTGAACCTTGGAAACCATTGGAATTAAAGGATGTAATGTTGAAAATTCCTTTCGGTTACTGTTCACTCGCATGAACAGTATTTTGAATTTCATGATTTTGATGCTTCCAATGGTCTTAAAATGAGATTTTGTGTGGGGGAAAAGTGGAGGAACAAGTATGGGAAGCATTGGAATCAAAATGAGAATTTTTGGAAGAATTATGTATGCTTTTCCAAATCTGTATAGAACAGTGTATTGTTGCTGGAATTTGGTTATTTTGAGTTCATAAATGGATTCAAAAGGTGAAATTGTGTAGGGTAAGGTCAAGACATCAATTGATTCAAAGGCTAAGCCAATTGGTAAAAATTAAAGGAAGTTAAGTTAGTTAAAGCAAGTTGAATGTTCAAGAGAGATAGTCTTGAGTAATGTTTGAGTTCATGGTCCTAATGGATTATGTAATGAATATGAATATGTTTAGGACCTTGAAATATATATCTAAGAAGATGTTGGGGAATGATTGACCAAAAAGCTTCATGATTAAAAAGCTTGGGAAGCAAGTGCAAGAATAAGAGAGAGAGCTTAAATCCAAGGTAGTGAACTTACCCTAAACTTGTATGTATGTATTGTATGCTTGATTGTGCTATGGCTTGGTTGAATTGTGTGTATATGGTAGATGATTGAAGCTCTATTATTTTATGATTACTTTGGCCAATTGTATTTCATATGATACATGGAAGCATGCTCATCACACTATGATAACATTTTCACAAGCAAGCACAAGTCTTTACATCAATACATGCATTGTTTGGTATTGTTTGCTACTGAGATTCTTTAGAATCTCACCCCCCCCATAACCATGATCTAGGTGCTGGAACATCACAAGGAAGGACGTAATTGTGGATGTATAAATGGTGTATGACTTGAAAAGCATGCCTTTAACTTAGATGATGATGTATGGGTATGTATAATGAATTTACTCACTGGATCTGAGCTGAGGCAGATCATTTCCAGCGATAGTTTGAGTGAATTATTCTATTCAGTTTCATGTAAAATTTGGCATGAACATAGCTAAGATCTAGAGATTTAATTGGACACCAAGAACGCCTCATTTGGTTAAGAACTTGAATTGTTATGATTTTTTAAAGTCGGGATTTAAAATCTAGAATAAGATAATACGACTACTCAGAGGCAGTGAGGTTCATGTGCTAATTTCATGTAGTAAATGAATGAGTTTTTGCACTAAATTTTATGACCTTAAAGTACACATATTGATATTTAAATACATATGTAACACGACTCATTTGGATAAGTATACAAGGAGAAATGAATTTTTGAAAATGGGGTAAAGAAACTGGAACTTCCAGATTTGCCAAATGAACAGTAAAGTTCAACGAATAAACTGATTTGATCTGGACAAGGAAACCTTATTTTCATATTTTTCTAACAAATTTAAATGAAATATATTTCATTAGAAATTGGAATCACCTCTTAACCACAAAACGATTTTTCTAGATTTAATTATGAATTTCCAAAGTTCAGGCTGTAATCTGGAATTACCCAGTGAACAGTGACAGTGAACAGTACTCGTAAGCCCAACTCTTGGAAATTCATGTTTTTGAGGTTAAGAGGTATTCCAATAATCTAAGATAATTCCAATTGAGTATATGTAAGGTTAAGGTTAAGGTAAATATTTAAGGTTGAAGTTTAAGGATATTTATTAGAAATTGTTGTTGTACTGGCAGAATATAGAAAATACTGTGTACGTAGGTGCTGTCTAAGGAGGCTGGAAGTGAGTGAACCTAACCGGTTCATCCATTCTTTCCTGGGTACTTACGTAGAATGGTAGTTCTCACGGGAATTACCGAATCAGTACAGTTATATTTCTGCCAGGATTCTCGGCAGGAGAGAATTAATAAAGTTAAGATTACTTCCGTAAGTGTACTCTGAAGGGTCTAAGGAAGGACGTTTCATCATCTATGACAATGATGTATTTTCAACTTCAAAATCTTCCATATCCTCCTTTGGTGCATCATCTTCCTTAAAATGAACTTTTCTCCCACTTCTGAGTGATATAGCATTCAGACCCTTTGGATTAATAACATTATTCAAAGGTATACTGCCACTACTCTTTGTTTGTATGTCACTCACTGTATTGGAAACTTGAGTTAAATGACTTGTAATATCCATATTCTTAGAACTTAACTCCTCAAGTTTCTTATGCACATCTGTATTATCCTTCTGCATACTTTGAAGAATTGAAGCTATAGAGGTGAATTGACCATCATTCTCTTTGAGCTTGTTATCTATATTAGCCATTCTACCGTCCATATTATTCATTTATGTAGTCATACTCTTCAACAATTAAGAAGTCTCATCTGGTCTTGATGCTGTTAAAGTATTAGGTTGAATAGGAACTAGAGACCTTGTATTACTGTGGTAATTGCTTGAAGAAGCACTACCTCCTTAGAATTGGTTTGGCCTATTTTCCCCACTACTTGTAATATCCTAATTTTCAGACTAAACTTAGTTTCCCTTAAATGAAGATGGAGTCCAAAGTTCAAATCTGAGTGCAGATGTTCAAAGTTTTATAGAAGTATACCTGAGGAACAGAGAAGAGAACTCCATATGTTTTAAGAATAGAAAAGTACGAGTAGATAGATCCTCCAGATGAGGATAAAGAGAGTAAAAGGCCAGAGAGGCCCAGACAAGAGGGTCTAAGGTAGATTGAAGTCAGAACATAGTTATATGTGTAAGAGAATGCTAGGGCCTAGAGCTATACAAAGAGTAATCTAGCCCTAACCCAGTAGCACGAAAGGTGCTAAGGCAAGAGTAGCCTAATGATATGTAACCCCCTGAGAAGGGATAAGAAAGAGTGCAAATGCCAAAAAGGTTTGTCATAGATACATAAAGTTATGTAAGAGGATGAGAAAATATAAGAAAGTTAGAGAAGTTATAAAAAGCAAGAGAATAGAACCCCTTATGTTAGAATTTTAATTTGAATTATGATTTTGTATCAAGAGAAAGAAAGGAAAAATAATACTATTTCTCCTGAAAGGGTAAATGACGTCGACCCCAAAATTAAATCAAAATTCTAAAGGGTAAGATATGAAAGAAATGGATACTACTCATAAGTCCAGTAAGTTGTCCATAAGATGAGCATGTAAATAGATAATAACAGACAGATGAGTAATAGAAAGGAGTAGATTTCAACTCTGATTGAGTTGATTCAAAAAAAGAGAGCATAGTAGCACAGAAGAGATGTGAAGTTTTTATGGATAATAAGAATACTTAGCCAAATATTAAGATAATTTGGCTAAGGTACTAATTAAATTTTGAGGACAAAATTTATTTTAAGAGGGGAGAAATATAATATCCCAATTTTTAGGCATAGAGACTCAGAAAGTAGCCTGAAATAGATAGGCTACCAGACCCCTTTGAGCAGAAGTCCCAGAAATATACAGAGGATTTTTATGGACTAAAATGCAAATAAGTGAAAATAACGAGACTTATATATAAATAGTGAAAGTCCCTAGGGGCATAATGGTCATTTTGGAAAAGAAAGGGACTAAAGTGAAAGTCTAAAAGTTTCATGGTGCAAAAATGGAAGTAGACACAAGTTGTAGGTCATTAAGTGTAATTATGAAAAGTTGAGGGACTTAATGAAAAAAGGAAAAGTTTACAAGGGCAAAATGGTAATTAAAGAAAGTTGAGCCAGAAAAGGCTTAAAATTGCCCGGAAGCATTTCAGTCCCAAATTTCATCAGTAGATAAAGAAAGTTATGCTGGTTAATCTAGCCTGATAGAAAAAAATTTGTTAGAGTTTCAGATAGCTGACATTTATCTAATAGACTAAAAGATATATGAAATTTTTATCAGACCTTTTGGACCTCAAGTATAAGTGAAAAGTTACAAGAAGGTGTGTTTGGTGAAGCCAGAGGTCAGGGAACTGACAGAATCCCGAAAGGAGTCCTGTAGGAAAAGTTATTCACTTTTTAGTGAATTTTGACGGGAGTTCGTGAAACATAACCAGTAAGCAAGCTAGGACTGAATGAGCCTATATGGCATCATAGGAGGCCCATCATTCTACCATGTGAGTCCTAGGCCCATGATATCAGTTCATCGGTTAAAGGGGCCAGTGTTTAGAAATATTCAAAAAAATACAAAATTACGAAAATGCCCCTATGTTATAAAATAATTAAAAAAGAGTGAAGGGCATTTTAGTCATTTTACCCAGGTCAAAAGGTCAAAGGGAGCTACAGGAGTAGTTGACTAGGGTCAAGAAATATTCTGTTGAAATGTGAAAAGACAATAATGCCTCTAGAATTATTAAAGTAAATAAAGAGGAACCAATAGCATTTTTGTAATTTGACAAGGGATCTGTAATTAAGTTAATACCCAGTCCAAGAATGTCAATGGTAGGAAGAATCCAGATATTGGATTTAAGATCAGAATATATATTATGGAATGTCAGAAAAATTAGATTTAGAAAACAGTCTGATTTTTGAAATTGGACTGAGTTGATATAGGATTGGACAGATTAGAATGAAAGTTTCTAGAAGAGATGACTCACTAGGTGAGGTGTCCTAAGGGACCCACCAAGGCGCCACCTAGCATGCAAGGTGTCCTTGATGATGTCATCTTGATGATGCAGGCGAAGCTTCTTAAGGAAGCTAAGCGATCTGAGCCGTTTATCACGATTCTATCTGGGCCGTCCATTCCATTTTCCTTCACCTATAAATACCCCCACCCCCTCCCATTTCATTCTATATCCATGGCAAGAGAAGAAGAAAGGAAGAGAGAGAGAGAAAAGAGAAAGAGAGAAAGAAAGAGAAAGAAAGGAAGAAAAAGAAGGAGTTCTGGCTAAGGTAGGAGCAATCCAAGGAGCTTAGGGACTCGACAAGCCTAGGAATAAGGTAAGTAATTTATCCTAGTCCCTGCTATAATAAATTAAAGAATTATTCTTATGAATTTAATAGTTAGAATAGAGAAATATCTCTCTATAAGGTTAGTCGTGGATAGAAAGAAAGTTAGGAAATTGTCAGAATAACAGTATTACCTCAAGTTAAGCTTGAGTTAAGTAGAGCTATACTGATAGGGTAATAATGAAATATTATTATGCCTTGTATAGGCTCTAACCTATGTAAAGAGGAATCTTAGAGCAAAGGCTAAGGACTAAGGAAAGGCTACATGACAGGTAGTAAACTTACCTTAACTTGTATGTGTTGAATGTATGGTTGATTGTGTTATGGCTTGATTAATTAATGTTATTCATATGTAATTGTTGAAGCTCTGTGCTATGATTACTTTGGCCAATTGTATTTCATATGTTACATGGAAGCATGCACATTACATTATGTTGACACAATTACAAGTAAGCACTAATACCAAGTATTGATGCATATATTGTTTAGTACCATTTGCTACTGAGATTTTCTCCAAAATCTCACCCCTATATTTTCCAAACATAACAGGATATTGTTTTGGAGAAGATGGAGCTTAGGAAAGTAAGGTATGACACTACCCACCTAAAATTTGGGTGATCTCTCCAACTAGGATTATATGTGTTGGTGTATGGATCTCTTTTCTAGTATTGATTGTCTATCCCTTGATATATTGCTACTACTTCTTCATACTGTCTATCACATGTACTTGTAGCATGCATCATTGAACTGCATGACTCAAATCCTATAACTAGTACTTGTGAGGTTCCTACTGCATGAATTTGCTTTGTAGAATGTATCTCTCTTTCAAGTAAATTTATTCTCTTTTCCATTCGATTTCCTAAAGCCACTATTTATGCTAAAATCTCCTTTGAATTACCTGAAGATGATATGGGCATTCTCCTTATATCCTTAGTCTGATGGTCTTTATTAGCCATTTTTTGGAATAACTCCCAACTTGCTTATGGAGTTTTATCTATCAAAGATCTATTTGCTGCTGCATTCAAGGATAACTTGTTGTGAGGAAGTAGACCATCAAAGAAAATGTCTACTAAATCAGCTTTTGTAATGTTGTGATATGGATATCGAGCCAACAAATTTATAAATCTCGTCCAATATTCATGTAATGGGTCACATCCTAATTTTTCCTATAAGTATAATACTGATAGAGGAAAGAGGTTTGGAAAGGATTGTGATGATGAATAGAGAATAAAAGAATGATTAGAGAAAGGTTTAAAGAAGAAGGACTAAATTGAAAAGTATAAAGTTGCACGGTGCAAAATGTAAAGTAGATATAAACTTTGAGCTATTAAGTGTAATTATGAAAAGTTGAGGGCCTAAAGTGTAATTTTCAAAAGTTTCGGGGTAAAATGGTAATTATGAGAAAGTTGAGCCAGAAAAGGCCCAAAAATGCCCAGAATTAGTTCAAACCCAAATTTTTCCAGTAAATAGAGAAAATTATTCTGATCAATTTGACGCAACACAGAATTTTGATTTGAGGTCCCGAAAAATTGATATGAATTTCTGAAGAAAGAAAAATTAATACAGTATACTATGCACCTCAGAATCAAATGAAAATTGGCAGTAAATTCTTATAATTAATATGAGAATTTATGAATCTGACAGAACTCAAAAAGGAGTTTTGTAGAATTTATTATAGAATTTTTAGTGGATTAAAACATCCGATAAATACGTTTCAGGAGAATTTCTCGGGAGTTGAGCCCATGAAGATAGTGGATCATGTAGAAGGCCCAAAATAGTGCCTTATAGACCCAATAATATTTTTAGAAAAGTATGTGGGCCAGGGCTAATAAAGACCCGAAAAATATGAAATTACGAAAATGCCACTGAGTATGCCATTGTGTTGTGTCATTGAGCCAGAGATAGACAAAGGGCATTTTGGTCATTTGACTATGGTAAGACAGTCAAGGAGAGTTCCCAGAATAGTTGACCAAGGTCAGGGAATACTCTGATGAGGTGTGAAAAGACGATAATTGTAATATCCCTAATTTTTTGTACTGATTTGTATGTACAGTTTGTACGTAATATATGTGAGATTTTCTAAGGAAAATGTGGCCATTTATGTAAAGAAAGGGGTTGAATTGAAAAAGGAAGAAAATGCAAGGACTTAAGTGAAATTATAAAAGTTTTAAGGCCAAAAGAGAAAGTAGACAAAAATATGGGGTCTTTAAGTGTAATTTTAGCCAAATGTGAGGACAAAAGTGTAATTTATGAAAAGTCAAGGGGCAAAAGTGTAATTATGAAGAATTTGGACCGAAAACAGGCCAAAAATGCCCAGAGTCAGATCAAGCCCAAATTTTACTAGCAGATAGAGAAAATTATTCCGGTTAGTTTGACGCAACATAGAATTTTGATTTGAGGTCCTGAAAAATTGATATAAATTTTTGAAGACAGATAAAATTATTACTGTATTTTTTGGATCTCAAAATCAGATGAGACCTTACAGTAAATTCCTATAATTAATATAAAAATTTATAAAATTGATAGGATCAGAAAAGGAATCCTTTAGAATTTTTAATGGAATTTACAGTAGAATAAAATACCCGATAAATACCTTCGGGAGAGGTTTCTTGGGATTTGTGTCATAAAGGTAGTGGACTTATACAAAGGCCCAAAATGGCATCCCAGAGGCCCAATAAGGTACCTGAGTAGTATGTGGGCCAGTGTCTAGAGGAGCTCTAAAAAAGTACGAAATTACGAAATTACGAAAATACCCCTGTGTTGCATCGAGGAGCAATAGATGAATGAAGGGCATTTTGGTCATTTTTGATAGGCCAAAATGCCAAGGCAGGTACAGGAAGGGTTAGTCAGAGTCAGTATATGCCCTAACCAGGTACAAAAAGGTGTGAAATGACGATTATGCCCTTAGGGTTAATGTAGGGCAAGAAAGGGCAGTAGGGGTATTTTGGTCATTTTCCAAGGGATCTGTAATTAAGTTTAGACCCAGTATAAGAATGTCAATGATAGAAAGAATTCGGATACTGGATTTAAGGTTTGAAAACATATTATAGAATCTCAGAAAAATTAGATTTAGAAAATAGTCTGGTTTTCGGGGAATCGAACTGAGCCGGTACCGGATTGGACTGAAATTTTTCTAGAAGCTTATCTCCCTTGGAATGACGCCATGTGGCTGGTGAGGTGTCCCTTGAGGTGTCCCTTTGATGATGTCATGAAGGTGATGTCATAATTATTAAAGAAAAGAAAATCCAAGATTAAATCTAAGCCATTAGATCAAATAGTGCACAAAATGATCTTGACCTTTCATTTCCACCCAAGTTTGCCTATAAATACCCCACCAATCCTGCTCAAAACCGTGAGCACAGAACCTTGGGGAAACTCTTGCAAAATTTCCATTCAAGCTAGAAAGAAGCAAGCACCTTGGAAGAACTAGTAAGGTAATCAGTCCCCTTCATCCTAGCCTTTGTTCTAGTAAGTTTGCTCTTGGTTTTAAGGGGTTTTTGGGGCATATTTCTCTTGAGGGTGCTTCTGGATATTCTGTTTGGATGTGAAAGGAATATGAGTTTTATGTTATGGATAGTTTAGACAAGCTTAAATAAGCTAGAATCAAGTGGTAATAGCTTGGAAATCAAAGTATGCATGTGAAAGGAAGATTGTGTTCTGTTCTGGTACTGTACGAATCACTGTTCATATGTTGGAATTTCATGATTTTGATGCTTCCAATGAGTTTAAAATGGAAAATTGTGTGGGGTTATAGTATAGAGACAAGTATTGGAAGCATTGAAATCAAAATGTGAATTTTTGGAAAACAAGGGTAGCTTTTTGGTTCTGTACAGTAGGTTATGATGCAATTTGATTTTGGAGAATCTGAATATATATTTGGATTCTATATAAAAAATTATGTACAATTGAACCATGAGAATTTATTTTAGAAAGATGGAAGCATAAGTCATAAATTAAAGAAAGAATGGAACTTAGTAAGAACCTAGTCTTGGGATTGTGTTGGAAGTGAATTGTAACTTGATGTTACTTTGTAATGGCTAGGTTTTGACATTTGTGAGAAGGGAAGATCACTCCAAGAAGGAATTAACAAGGACATCTAAGAGGTAGCAAGAATACCTAACTATAATCTTATGCTTGTTTGATTGTATGTTTGCTTGTTATGTATGATTATTGGTTGAGCATGAGATGATTTTATGATGATGATGATGAGATATGAATGATTGCAACTCCTTGCAATGAATGTCATAACAATATGCATGTTAGAGGTTGCTTATGTATGTTCATGAAGTAGCTCCCATATCATTATAACATGTTAAGCATTTAATCAAGCATGCATGTTATTATAGTTTGTATGACTTGCTATTGAGATTTCCATGAAATCTCATTCTTTCCATATGTATATAACCATGCTCTAGGTGCTGGATCTTCTCAAGGCAAAAGGTTAAATGTGGATGGTTAATTTGTATATGACTTAAAGTTGAGCACTTAACTCTAGAGGATGATATTTTGACGTGCTTGATGTATGTTACCCGGTCTGAGGCAGTCAACTTCCAACGATCATTTTCTTAACTTATCTAACTTATTTTCACGTTAAATTTGGCATGAACATATCTAAGATCTAGAGCTTTAAATGGAACCAAGAATGCCTCAATTGGTTAAGAATTCAAATTGTTATTATTTTTCAAACTCGGGATTAAAATCTGGATCAAGATAAAATGAATACCCAGAGGCAGTGAGGTTCATGAGCGAATTTCAAGTAGTAAATGAATGAGTTTTTCCACAAACTTTTATGAGCTTAAAGTACACATATGTATCTTTAAATCCATATGTAACACGCCTCATTTGGATAAGTACACAAAGAGAAATGAATTTTTGAAAATAAGGTAAAGAATCTGGAACTTCTAGACTTACCAAATGAATAATATTTTTCAACGATTAAACTGATTTCATTTGGACAAGGAAACCTCATTTTCATATTTTTCCTTCAAATTTTAATGAAATAGATTTTATTAGAAATTGGAACCACCTTATTTTGACTTTTCTAGATTTAATTATGAATTTCCAAAGTTCATGATGTAATCTGGATTTGCCAAAAGAACAGTAATATGAACAGTACCCGATGATCTAATTCTTGAAAATTGATGTTTTTAAGCTAAAATGGTGTTCCATGAGTCTAAGTTACTTCCTAATGAGTATATGTAAGGATGAAATTAAGGATATGACAATAATACCCTGAGATATTAAGTAAATAAAGAAGAACCAAGGGGCATTCAATGGTAGGAAGAATCTGGATACTGGATTTAAGTTCAGAAAGCATATTATGGAATCTTAGAAAAATTAGATTTAGAAAACAGTCTGGTTTTTAGGAAATCGGACTGAGCCGGTACCGGATTGAACAGGAATTTTTCCAGATGCTTCTTCCCTTGGATATTTTGCCATATGTCCTATGAGGTTTCCCTTGATGATGTCATGGATGATGTCATAATTAGCTTTTGAGAAAAGTTAAATCCAAGAATAATTGTGAGCCATTAGATCAAATAGTGCACAAAGTGATATTGGCTATCCATTTTCCATTGTATTTCTCTATAAATACCCCCAATTTCTGATTCAAAACCCTTAAGCATTCTCCTTTGGGGAAACTATGTCAAAATGAAAAATCAAGCCAAGCAAAGAAGAATCCAAGGTCTAAAGTTCAAGTAAGCTAGAGATTAAAGGTAAGCAATCTATCCTAGCTTATTTTCCTTTGATTTGGGAGCTTGAACTTAGGGTTTTCATGGAAGAAAGTTGAGTTTTCTATAAGGTATATATGCTGTCCAAAACCTTAGATGAAAGGAGAAAGAAGAAATTAAAGTTAGAGTTATGTGATTGAAGCTTAAAAAAGCTAGTTAGATGATTGGTTGTTGAATCAAGTTGATATTCTTGACTTTGCCATGGTTGAAACAATTTAGTCTGCACTGTTCATGATAGAAGGAGATGGAATTTCAATGATCTAATGCTTCCATTGAGTTTCTATGATGATTTTGTGTAGGATTGGATAGGTTTTGAACCTTGGAAACATTGGAATTGAAAGTTGTAGTGTTTAGAATTCTTCTCTATTTTTGTTCACTCGCATGAACAGTGATTGAAATTCCATGATTTTGATGCTTCCAATGGTTTTAAAATGAAAAGTTGTGTGGGATAAAGTAGAGAAACAAGTATGGGAAGCATTGGAATCAAAATGAGAATTTTTGGAAGAATTATGTATGTTTTCCAAATCTGTCCAGAACAGTGCATGGGAACTGGAATTTCATGATTCTAAGCTCATAAATGGATTCAAAAGATGAAATTGTGTAGGGTAAGGTCAAGACATCAATTGATTCAAAGGCCAAGTCAATTGGTAAAGATTAAAGGTAGTTATGTTAGTTAAAGTAAGTTTAATGTTTAATAGAGTTAGATTGTAATGAATGGATGATTATGTGATGTTAGCATCTGATTGTGGACTCAAAAGAGGCAACCACACATCAAGGAAAAGTAAGAAGGAAGAAGCAAAGTTAAAGTAAAAGGGAGGAAAGCAATTAGGTAGTAAACTTACCCTAAACTTGTATGTATTGAATGTTATGCTTCATTGTGCTATGGCTTTGTTAAATTGTATTTTATATGATACATGGAAGCATGCTCATTACACTATGGTAACACTTTCACAAGCAAGCACAAGTATTTACATTAATACATGCATTGTTTAGTATAGTTTGCTACTGAGATTTCCCTAGAAATCTCACCCCATTATTGTAATCCCAATCCCAACAGGTTTATGAATGATGAAAGAGGATGAAGAAGCATGAAGAAGAGTTAGGGATTGGTCAATGTAAATGTTATATGACGTTATGTGAAGAATTCTTGCAAGTAATGATGCTGTATGACCAGTTAAGCAACAATGTTCATGATGTAATGAAAAATAGTAAATGATGGAATAAATGTATAAAATTTTACAAACATTTAGTTAACATATCAAGCTTTGTTTTGACACCAAGAAAACCTTATTTGATTGTCTGTACAAAGAGAAGCAATTTTCCAAAGATGGGAACCAGAAT
Source organism: Leucaena leucocephala (assembly GCA_037074615.1). NCBI lineage: Eukaryota > Viridiplantae > Streptophyta > Magnoliopsida > Fabales > Fabaceae > Leucaena > Leucaena leucocephala. Next base: position 14,041,094 of record CM073555.1, on the reverse strand, counting down.
CTGTTTTCAGAATTTTTGACCAAATGAATAGTAATATTTAACAATTAAACTGTATTAATTGGATGAGCATTTGGCTAGGAACTGCTTTTTCTCTAAAACTTCAAGGTGTTAGCTTCGAGTAGAAGTTTGAACCACTTCATTTAGATTTTTCTAGAATTAATTATGATTTTTCAAAGTTTATCACCTAATCTAGAATACCATATGAACAGTAACTCGCTAAGAGTAAAAAAATTCTAGATTTAGCTAATGGACTTCAAAGGTCATGTAAGTGGTTCTAAATGCTACCGAATGGTCCCAAGATGTATGAAAGTAAGGATGTTATATACTGACTCTCCATCCTGTTACAAAATGTTTGTAATCTCCTTCTTCATCCGAGTTGTCTTAGAGGCTGGGAAGAATTATTCTAGAAATGTTGACTTCAACTGATCCCATGAAAGAGTTGAGAAATGAGTTGGCAAGTTGTATAACTACTCCTTAGCCTTCCCTTCCATAGTAAAATGGAAGCACCTCCTTAAGACATCATCCAATACAGTCATTGGAGGCTTCATCAAAGAGCAGATCATATGCATGGTTTATAAGTGTAGGTGTGGACATTCTCCTACAAAACCGTGAAACTTAGGTAAGGCTGCAATCAAAGCTCCTTTAATTTTAAAATTAGCCTCTTCAGTGTAAAAACCATAAGGATCATAATTCAAATGAGAATGATTTATTTCCCTTACACTTCTATTATCTTCTACATTAATTAGTATTTCATTTTCTCCCTGCCTATTATGTCCATTATGCCCATTATGATTAATCTCAACCATATTAGAAATTTCTAATGGAATCTCTAAATTAAGTCCAATTTCAGATCCCAAGACACTAGAGAATGAACTAGATTCAGTTGATTTTACCTCTTCTTCAGCTACAACTTTACTAGTTCTTTCTTCTCTAAATTCTCTTCTTAGTTTCTTAAGTTTCCTCTCAATTTCAGGATCAAAAGGCACTAATGGTTCAGTTCTTCTATACATGCAACACAAAAACAATTAGGAATAACCAAGCAAGCAATCAAAATCAGACACAGAGTTTCACAGCAAAAAAATTTAAACTGGTTGCAACATAAGGATGTTCAAGTCGTGACTCCTGAACACAGAGAGCACAAAGTTCTTGAAAATGGATTTTATGTCGTGACTAATAATGCCAACAGTCGTGACAAAATTTCACAGAGAGCAAATCTTTCAAACTAGTCACGACAAACAGTTATAAAAGTCGCTACTGGATTTCATAGAGAGTAATCAAGTACCTTAGCAAAGTAATTAGGTTGCAACAAAACTAATGTTTGATCATTACTTAAAGGCACAGAGAGTAATTTTGCAGGAACTTAGAAAAAATATAGAATGCAATGCAATGATGCAAATACCAAAGTGAAAGAAAATTACATATTTATTTCTACTTATGAAATTTTTTATGCTATACAATGAAAACAACAAAAAATAAAATTCAAACAAAAAGAAATGACTTAGGTAAACAATGGAATTGACAACCAATTACTAGGGAACTAATTATTTGGTTCCTCGGTAACGGTGCTATTGATAGGCTAAGATTATCATCGTCTGATCCATCAAAATGATTATTGCACTTGATAATGTAGTATAAGGCACAACCCTATCGTTCTTCTTAAGGAGCCTTTTTTTAGAATCCTAGCAAATTGGTAGGTAATGCCATTGGAAATTTGAGTAAAAATATAGGTTTTGGGTTTGATCGAACATTGATGTAATAAAATAAGGGTGCAATAAAGTAAATATTTTTATATTTTTTATTAAGAGGAAAATGAGTTAGATTGTGAAGGAAATATGTTAAGAAAGACTATTAATAATGAAAACATATCTATCCTTGCTCTTAATTTGATATGGAAGTTTTGAAATATATTATTCTTAAATACCTCAATCAATCGATTGAGTCCAGTGCATTAATAGTTCTTAAACTCCTTTGGGTCCTTTCGGTCAAAGATAGTTTAAAAACTTCTTAATGCACTGTTAAAAACCACTTAGTGTGTAATTAAATTAGATGATGATAATGCCCTCAAATGGTCATCAATCAACAACCATAGACTTCAAGCAATTGAATTAAACATCAATAATCATTGTTAATAATCTAACTATCTATAAATCAAAATTGAAATATTTATATTAAAATCAACAATCTCATTATCCAATGTCAATTACAAATATCTAATATGAGAATAATCAATCGACATTCAATCCTTATTCATATAATGAAATCCCTAAATCTAGATATGTCAAAACACGAAATAAGTGCAGATTAAGATAGAAAACTCTCAAGTGTAGTCCATAAGCTCAAGATATACGGTCAATCACAAAGAGACTAAACATCTAGCCTCTCATAACTCATACTATGTTACCATTGCTGCCCAGAAATGATGCCATAAGGAGTGCAGATAAAGGTGATGGAAAAGTCAAGAGAAAGATGGTAGAAGTGGATTAATTAGTGTAGAAATGTGAAAATCTATGGAAAGATGAAGAAAAATGGAAGATGTGTGTGGAAGTTGTAGAGAGAATGTTGAGAGAGAATAAGCACTGCTTCTTAGCCAAATCTGGAAAAAATCCTGCCTCATTTTTTGTCTGCTGCTCTTCCTTCCTTTAATTCCAGAATGACCTAATAAATGTACAAAAACTTTTCAGAAGAAATGAGGTCACGACCTGTGGATACTTAGGTCGTGACTAAAGATCACAGAAGCTGGCTTCCTTGATTTGGTTATCTTTGTCTTATGATTTCTTTTCTGCTCATATTAGTCCTTGGTTCTCCTCTAAAATACCTATAATTCAAAATAAAAGCTTATTGTAAAAGTCCAACTAATTAAAGAATAGCATATATTCTATTTGGAAGAGTTAATTTACCATTTTACCCTTTAATCAGCATATTTCTATGCACAATCATGTATTACCATAACAGCATAATTAGAGGCATAAAATAAATGGTAAAATTTCCACAAAACCCTTAAAATGTCATAGAAACCATACAATTTATATTCTATCATTGTCCATCTGAGATGAAGGCCCAGATAGCTATTTATCAGCTGGAAAGAGATACGGATCAGTAGTGGAAGAACATGGAGCTACTGTTATAGGCAAGGAACACTCTAGTTAAGGGGGAGGTGTTTCTAGAACAATTTTATGAGAAATATTTCCCTCAGTAGGTTAGGTATGAGAGAGAAGCAAAATTCCTTGTTTTAAGGTAGTGAGATAGAGAGAATTTCGATAAATATTTAGCAAAATTCATTCGACTCTCTTATTACTGCACTTACCTCCACTAGATATATGATGAGTGGTGGATGACTGAGAAACTCATTAGAGGATTGAATGCCACCCTGAAGGAGTAGATAAATCTACAATAGTATGAAAAGTTAAATAAAGCGGTTAAAGCCTGTATAATTATAGAGCATAGCGTGAATCATCGTGTACTATTTAAGCTGACTTCAAAAGGAGGCTTTATCCTAGAGAGGAGTAATCAAGGAAAAAGTTTTACTGGTGGCAGTGATAGTAGTAAAAGGGAAAGACAGTGGTATAATAGAGGGCCTAGAAGGGGAGGTTTCTAGAGTGGAAACAACAACAAAAACTCGTGGCCCAGATATTATTCCTCCTCTACTAGAGTTTGAGGATAAGTTTGATATGAGCAGCCTAAGATCCAGTTACAATCTGTGATAGTCCCTTTTTATTCTTATAGTCCAGGAATATATGACAATGCAAATAAAGATCAGAAGGATATTCCTAGTCCTAGTCAACCCCAGCCTTCTTTGCTACAGATGAATAATGTTGACTCTACTAGTCTCAAGAAGGCTGTGGAAAATGAATTACTCAGTTTAGGTTAAGGGATGGAAAGAAGTAGAAATCAAGAGCAGTCAGTTTAGCTGTAGTTCCTCAATGCCGTAGCAAGGATAATAAACTGAGATGTTTAAGTTTTCATGTTAGTAGCATGATATGAGATGGCCATAAGCCATATATTGCCATATACCCTACGTGGCATGTAAAGCTAAGTGAGCTTTTGGCAAATGGTTCACAACTGATGTGTAAGGATCAGCCATTACTAGGGTAAAGACTAGACAAGAACATTCTAAGGGAATGTTTAAAATAAGTTAGATCCAGGTCAGATGTAAAGCAATTTGGAACACAGCTAGAAGTCCTCGAGAAGTTAGGCCATGACGAAAGGTGACCTGAGGTCGTGACTAAAGAATGTAGAGTTGTCCAGTCATGACAAGTATAATGGGATGGTCACAACTAAAGTTCATGGATGCGTTGTGCCTAGTTTATACTCAGGTCACGATGAAGATACACAGAGACCTGATGAAGGATGAAGATGCCAGCCTCATTGAAGTTTATCAGTTAGAGGTTTAGCACATGATGTAGGCAAGCTGAACAGTATGAGAAATAGAGATACATGCTAGTCTAAGATGATGTTCAGATGCAGATCTATATCTGGAAAGACTTTGTTCAGTTAGTCTTTTATGAACATAAGAATCAAAAGTTAGGATAAGGCTTGCGCAAGAAATGAGCCTAACATATGGCTTCAAGTTCTCGAAAGTTAAAGTCCCTGAAACAGGATATTAGTCCCACATCGGTTGGGGAGGTGAACGAAGCATGCCTTATAAGAGTGTGGATACCTCTCCCTTATGGACGTGTTTCCAGCACTCACCAAGCGCCCTAGTCACTAAGCGCCCCAGTGGGGGTAGGCAGGCACGAGTGGTAGGCAGGCAGTGCTGGGAAACAAAAACCTGACCTCGTGTGGGCCCAGAGGTGCCTGCCTAAGGGGAGAGGGGACAATATCTTCTGCTGCATAGCTATGATACCCAGAGGACGCATTTTTGGGTGCCTAAGGGGTTAAAGTCCTCATGTTCTTGGAGAACAAAATCGTGCTCTCGTGTGGCCTCAGGGCTGCCTAAGGGAAAAGCAGACAATATCTATATGGAAGGGTGCTGGGCTGTTAGAGAACACAAGTAATGTTGCTAGATTATGAATGAGATTTATATGATCTAAGTTGGTCAGGATCAAGAAAAAGACCAGGAAGGAACCATAGTCCGGTCAAGAGTAGACTGAGATTGATGTATACATGCGGAAAGAGTTAAGAGATAGTAGAAAGACACCAATGTTACTCTAGAGAAATGGAGACTGTTCTGCTCACCTGAGAAGTAATTCTTGAGTAAGATTATGAAAAGTATTCCTCTCAGTTAAATAGAGATGAGCGTGAGGCTAAGGGTTAAAAAGAGAAAGAGGAACCTTTTGATGAAATATGTAGCCGAGTTCATCCACATGAGCAATGAGAGTTGAATGACTAAGAAGTCAGTTAATGGGTTGAATTCCATGTTATAACGAAAAAGTTTGTCTCAGGTAGTCACAGAAGTTCAATAGAGCGGTAGCTGTAAGCAAGATTAGAAAAAGAAAGATAGCCACGGTTCTAAAGATAAAGTAACTCCCTATTCGATAGAAGGGTCAAGTATATACCCTGATAAGAGGGTAGCATGGCAGCCTAAGTGAAATAGATAAATGTTTCAGAATGAATGATCAGGATATGATAGGCAATATGATAAAGGAAATATGTTTTGAGGCTTACTTAGTTTATTACAATGTCTGATGGATGGTTGAGCAAATTATGATGATGAATAGTTGCATCTCCTTGCAGTTGTCATATAATGACATGCATGTTAGAGTATGCCATGATGAATACTCCCATTTCGCAGTATATGCAGGGTAGAGTATATATGGTAAGGAAGTTATGAGAAAATTATGTTGCTCCCATACCATATGATATGCAATAAGGTATATCTTGAGGATGATAGATAGTCTCAATTTATGGGATGATATATATGATATGATATTCTGATATGATTTATGATTGGGGTGATTCAGGTTTTTCTATAGGCTTGCGAATGCAGTACTTAGAGCTATTTCTATTGAAAGGAATGGTATATAGAAAGAGTTAGATTTGAAACAGATGACTATGAGATAGAGACTAGATTCAGATGAGTACAGATCACTCTTCAGATAAGAGTTGGATCTGATACAGTCTGCTCGCAGTTAGAGCACAGATTTACATGAAAAGTTATGATGAGGCCTTAGCAGCAGAATGCAATGGCAGGTGGTTAAACCATGATTGCACAAGGCATGGTAAGCCACAGTAAGAGAAAGATGAGAAGGAACTCCTCAGTAAGAGAGGAAATAAGTAAAGTCTTGGGAAATAATATGGGCTACTGAAAGTAATATTTTTAAATTTTTATTAAGTTATCAACAAGTAGAAGCGGTGAACCCTATAACTTAGTCTGTTGGTTTAAGATCTTCGGGAGATATACAGAATCGCAGTTAGATTCTGGAGGGTCACAGTTAGATCCTAGCATGGCTCCAGGGTTGCAGTTAGATCCTAACAGTTCCAGAGTCGCAGTTAGATTCTGAAGAGGTTGACGGTTGATCGCAGTTAGATCCCGAGGTCGCAGTTAGACCTAGCCTAAGGAAAGTAATGAGCCATGAGATATGAGTACAATGTAGTATCTCTTTGGGAAGATGAATGCCAAAGACGAAGTTAAGGTAAGGAAGCTTCACTAGTTGATAAACTCATCCAGAAAAATTATTTATAATGATTTTCCTCAGATAGCCTATATTATACAGACTGAACTTAGTTTTCTTTAAACAAAGATGGAGTCCAAGTTAAAGTCTGAGTGCTGATATTCAAAAGTTTTATAGAAGTATGCCTGAGGAACATAGAAGAGAACCCCATATGTTTTGAGAACAGAAAAGTATGAGCAGATAAATCCTCCAGATAAGGATAAAAATATTAAAAGGCTAGAGAGACCTAGAGAAGAAGGTCTAAAGTAAAGATAGAACCCAATAGTTCTATGAGATAGAGAATGCTAAGGCTTAGAAGAGTAATGTAGCCTTCATCCAGAAAGATGTTTAGGCAAGAGTAGTCTAAGAAAGAGTAATCAAAAAGGGTCCAGTTGTCACAGAAGTTGGTATAGATGGACAAGGTAAGAAAAGTGAAAAGTTAAAGTAAGATAGACCCCGGAGTTACACCAAGATGTTAAGGGGTAAGATATGAAAGAGTGTAAATGCCATAGAAGTTTGGCATATATATGATGAATGATAAACAAAGTTATGAAAAGTTAGAAAGGTTATGAACATTAAAGGATTAAAACCCTTTTGCCAAGTCCAAATAAGAGTGGATTTGAAATGAAAGATTTAAATTATGACTTTGTTCAGGAGAACGAGAAGCAAAAGAGCAATACTCTCCTGAGAGGCTGATAAAGTCATAAGAGAATGTTAGACTTAAGGTATCTCAGAATATGTCATGATAAGATAAGTTATGAAAGAGTAAGATATACCATGATATAGCCAGACTTGGCTAGATATGCCACGATACAGCATGAGAAGTATGTAATGAGATACACTATGATAAATGTGTAAGGTGGCAAGCAATGAGAAATGTGCATTTTATGAGCAAATAGAGAGGCCCCTTATTGTAAAAGGGATAAAATTACAAATGTTAGGTGTAATATCCCTAATTTTCTGTACTAATTTTTATGTATAGATTGAACGAAATATATGAATTATTTTTTAGGAAAAAGATGTGGTTATTTATGTAAAGCAAGGGATTAAATTGAAAAAGAAAGGAAATGAAAGGTAGACAAAAATATGGGGTCTTAAAGTGTAATTTTAGCCAAATAAAGGGACTTACGTGCAAAGAAGAAAAAGTTCTTTAGGGCTAAACTATAATTAAAGGAAATTAGGCCAGAAGTGGTTTGGACTGCCCGAAAGCATTTCAGTCCCAGATTTCACCAGAAGAGAGAGCAGATGATGCTGGGTAATCCAGCTTAATACAGGAATTTTTCAAGACTCCAGATAGCCAAAATTGATCTGATAGTCTAAAAGTTATAAAAATTCCTACCGGATATCCTAGATTTCAGATATAAGTGAGAAATTACAGGATGATGAGTCCTGATAGGGCAGATGTCAGGAAACTGACAGAATACCGATAGGAGATCTGTAGGAAAAGTTATTCACAAATTAGTTATTCACCAATCATGGTGCCATCAAAGGCCCAGTAAGACCCTTGGACTGATAGGTGGGCCAGTGTATAGTAGGCCCAGAAGCCAAAACATACACAGGTAAGTTTAACCAGGGTCAGTATATGCCCTGACAGGGTACAGAAAGGTGTAAAATGACGATTTTACCCTTAGGGTTAAGATAGTGCAAGAAAGGGCACCCAGGGGTATTTTGGTCATTTCATAAGGGATCTGTAATTGAGTTTAGACCCAGTATAAAATGATAATGATATAAAGGACCTAGATATTAAATTTGAGGTTAGAAGACATAATATGGATTTTCAGAAAAATTAGATTCATAAAATAGTCCAGTTTTCGAGAAAACGGACCGGGCCGGTACCGGATTGGACTGGAAAGCTTCAGAAGACTTCTTGCTCCCTCAAATTTCGCCATGTGAAGAATGTGAGGGGTGAGGTGTCCCCTTAGGTGTCCCTTGATGATGCAGTAAAATGGAATAAAGAAAAATAGGAAATTCCTGAAAAACTAGGGCCACAAGTTCACAAGGCTTCAAAATTATGAAAATGCCATCCATCAAAACTATAAATACCCCCCTTGCCTTCATTCATCACGGCCAAGAAACATATTTAGGGAGATAAGGAAGTTCTTGAGAGAGAAAGTGAGGAAAAGAAAGAAGAAAGGAAGTTCTGGCGGAGTTGAAAGCAGTATAAAGATTCTAGAGTTCTGCTAAGCTTTTAAGGCAGTAACTAATCCTAGCTTTTATGTAATGTCTTGTGATTGGTTCTGCTATTGTTTAGTTGGATTGTTGTCTTATATGTTATGCTTGAAGTTCTATTACAATGCTATGATCATATGTTATTGAATATGGAAGCACGCAGCATACTTATCTGTACACAGTCACAAGCAGGCACTGTCACTCTGCATTACATATATTATTATGATTATTACTACTGAGATTCCCCCGAATCTCATCCCAATAAATAACCCATTACAGGGGAGATTATGCCAAAGTAAATTTTGGGAATTTTAAGAGACGCCGTTATGCTGCCAAAATTATAACAAGATGGTAATAGTAAAGAAAGGATCTGATACGTACTGTGTACGTAGGTGCTGTCTAAGGAGGCTGGAAGTGAGTGGACCTAGCTAGTTCATCCAGTCTTTTCTGGGTACTTACGTAGAATGGTAGTTCTCATGGGAATTACCGAATCGGTACAAGATCAGTTACTTTCTAAAGATGAAGCGTAGTGGTTATGCTGCCAGATTTCAGGCAGAAAAATGTGTAATGGAAATATGAGAATTTCGTATATTCCATGATGTATAACAACTTAATATTTAATGATAAGTATTGTTTGTCATGTCTAACTGATATGTGATGGATATATGCATATGTATGAAAAGTTGATTGCTGGAAATTACCACTGTGAACAGTAACTCGTGGTGACCTAATGATGTTTGACCCATAATTAAAAATAGTAAATGTATGAAAGTTTTATGGTAAATAGTAGACATACTAAGCTTCTATTTGATATATATAATGCCTCATTTGGATGTCTACACATGGAGATATAAATTATTAAAGTTGGGACCAGAATGCTGGATTTAGGGGAAAATCGCTGGATGAACAGTGAAATTGTAACATTGTCCTACATTGACATGGTCAAAGAATGATCAATGATTATTTTTTCCTGAAAGATAATTGAGTTATATTTATGTATCAATTGGAACCACTTCATTTCGATTTTTATACAATTAATTATGATTTTCCGAAGTCAGGTCACTCATCTGGAATTTATACAGTGAACAGTACTCGAGAAGAGAAAAATTCCAGATTGAGAAATTGGACTTCATTGACCTTGAAAGTGGTTCTAAATGCTACCAAATGATCCCTAAAACGTACGAAAACAAGGACGTTTCATTTTGGTATCAGAGCAAAGGATTCTGGCGTAGGAAATGCTCTGAGTAGATGATTTATAGATAGATATACCATGATAAAGTTGTCATAATTGACACTAAGTTAGTATTTGCAGGATGACTAGATATAGATCCGGATCCGAAACCACAGTGAACCAATGGGATCCTAGACCAGAAGTCTCTAGTTTGGATAGTTCAGAAGAGGAGATAATGAACAATGACTCTGATCCTTGGATACCTCCAGTAGATAGTGACTCTGAAGTGGATAGTTCCTCAGTCCTATTCCTGATGTCAAAGGATGATCAGGAAGAGATTTTGTTCAACAGTCCTATTCCTGCCATTCCAATAAATGCGGTACCTCCAAATATAGCAGACATTTTAGGGTTCAGTCAAGTACTTGATCAGATTGATGCGCCAGGTCCCAGTAGGTCCAGAGTAACACTAGTAGAGATACCTTTGGGAGACCTGATCATAAGAATAGTACCAGGGAGGAACCTAAGTAGAGAACAATTTGAGAGAACAGTGGTATTAGCCCAACAGCTATATGAGATGAGGCAGATCTTGGTCAGAAATATGGATCAAGAGTATGATGTTTATCATAATTTTATCAAGAGAGTAAAGGCGATATATCAAGCCTGGGATCCAAATGTGTTGACCTTGAGGCTTTGGACAATAATTATGGATGATGTGTTACCCACTACCCCTACTTGGAGATGGATCAGTATTTTGAGGAAGAACCATATTGTACCATATCTGACTGGATCTACCTGGTAGGAGAATTTATTAGGATAAAGTTTAAGAAAGATTAGGGTATGATAGAGAGGGTTCCCAATGTATGTATGTGATGTATAAAAGACTAGTATGGTAGTATATGTATGACTGTGACATATACGCATACCTTGTATGTATACTATGTTTAAAATGAAATGGGAATTATGTTATTTATCGTATTCGTTTCTGCCTTATAGCATAACAAAATGGTTCAAACAAGAAGAACTATTCCAGCAGAGGAACCACGAGAGGCTGGAAATCTTAATCGAATAATTTTAGAACAATTAGAACAACAGCAAAAGCTGATTGAGGAGATACGGGCAACTCAGGCATGCAATGAGGAGGAAAGAGATGCTGCCGTAGCTGCAGCAGTGGCAGAAGTAGTAAGCAACATGAGACCTCCCGAGTCTTCAGGAACGGCTGGTAGAGAGCAGGAGAGAGTACAACCGTAGCCGGTACAGCCCCAGGGACAGGGTGATCTAAGAGAGGATGTAGCTAGCATCCAGCAATGGATGATTCGATTCTGCAAGCACAATCCTCCAGTGTTCGAAGGAACATTCGAGGTGCAGATAGCTGAGGATTGGATTAGCATATTAGAAAAGATTTTCAAGGTCCTTGATTGTCCGACTGAAACCAAGGCCCAAATGGCCATCTATCAGTTAGAAAAAGATGCTGACAGGTGGTGGAAGAACACAGAGTTACTTCTCCAAGCAAGAAACATTCCGATCACCTGGGAAGTGTTTCTTGAGCAGTTTTATGAAAAATATTTCCCTCAGTCAGTTCGAGATGAAAGAGAGGCTGAATTCCTTATACTGAGATAAGGAGAAAAAGAATCATTTGATGAATATCTTGCTAAGTTTATCCGGCTATCTCAATATTCCACTTATCTGCACCAAGTGGATGATGAACGCTGGATGACAGAAAGGATGATTCGAGGGTTGAACTCCATGCTAAAGAAGAAGTTAACTCCTCAATAATACAGCTAGTTTAATAAGGCCGTGGAGGCATGCCATATTGTTGAAAATAGCATGAACCACCGAATACTATTCAGATCGGGAAACAGGGATCAGGCAACTCCTGACAAAGCTGGTCGAAACCAAGAAGCTGAAAGTGGTAGCGGCTACAGAAAGAGAAAGCGACCATGGCATAACAGGAGGCCAAATAGAGGAAATTTTCACTGAAGGTCCAACAACAGAGATTCAAAGGCCCAAGTATGTGACAAGTGTGGAAAGAATCATGGTGACAGACCATGTTTAATGGGCCAGAATGTTTGTTACACCTGCAGAAAGCCTGGACACTTTTCCCGAGAGTGTCCTCAAGCTATAACTAATCCAAGGCCAAGAACACCAGGATGAGTGTTTGCACTCACCAGAGAGAAGGCTCAGCAATCACCTGAGATGATCCAAGGTACAATCTATCTCAATGATCATGCTGTGACTGCTCTATTTGATTCGGGTGTAAGTCATTCCTTTATTTCCTATGAATGTGCGAAATGTCTAGGCCTTCTGATTAGCAAGTTGCATTATGAAATACATGTGAAAACCCCCACCAATACTAGGGTAATTACGTCTGATGCTTGTCTAAATAGTATTGTGCGTTATAAGCACTATTGTACCACCCTAGACTTGATATGCATGCCTTTTCGAGAGATCGATGTCATACTTGGTTTAAATTGGTTATCCTCCAATAATGTGATGTTAGACTGCAGGAACAAGACCCTAGTTCTTGGTCCAAAGGCCACTGATCTGAGCTCAGAAGTACGACTGAACTTTATGACAGAGGCTCAGGCAGAAAAATATTTGCGGAAAGGATGTCAGGGGTATGTGGTATTCTTTTCTGTTCAAACAGAAGTAGAAGAAGGACTTGATGAGATTCCAGTAGTCAATGAATTTCCTGAAGTCTTTCCGAAGGAGATTCAGGGATTGCCTTCAGAACATGAAGTAGAGTTCGCAATTAACATTGTACCTGGAGCTGGACCAGTATCCAAAGCCCCATATAAAATGGCTCCTGATGAAATGATGGAGCTGAAGAAGCAAATTGAGGAGCTATTGGAGAAGGGTTTCATAAGACCCAGTGTATCACCATGGGGTGCTCCAGTATTATTCGTCAAGAAGAAGGATGGCAGCCTAAGGCTATGCATTGACTACCGGGAGTTAAATAAGATTACGATCAAGAATAAGTATCCGCTTCCCAGAATTGATGACCTGCTAGACCAATTAGCAGGAGCGAGCTTATTCTCTAAGATTGACTTGAGATCTGGCTATCATCAGCTAAGGGTGAAGTCAGACGATATTCCAAAAACTGCTTTTAGGACGCGTTATGGACATTTTGAGTTCCTTGTGATGCCTTTTGGGCTAACGAATGCACCTGCTATCTTCATGGATTACATGAACCGGATCTTCAGGCCTTATTTAGATCAGTTCGTTGTGGTCTTCATTGATGATATCTTAGTGTACTCCAAATCTGCAGAGGAACATGAAAGGCATTTGAGAATTGTTCTTAGTACCCTCAAAGAAAAGAAGCTTTATGCTAAGCTGAGTAAGTGCGAGTTTTGGCTTTCAGAAGTCAAATTTCTCGGTCATGTCATATCCCGAGATGGGGTAGCTGTAGATCCTAGCAAAGTTGAAGCAGTTTTGAGCTGGGAGCAGCCGAGGACAGTGACAGAGATCAGAAGTTTTCTTGGCTTAGCAGGGTACTATAGAAGATTTATTCAAGAATTTTCTCGAGTTTCCTTGCCACTTACCAAGCTTACCAGAAAGAATCAGCAGTTTAAGTGGGATGAGAAGTGTGAGGCTAGCTTCCAAGAGTTGAAGCAGAGATTAACCACTACTCCCGTGCTGATCATTCTAGACCCAACTCAGACTTACGTAGTTTACATTGATGCTAATAAGCAGGGGTTGGGATGTGTGCTGATGCAGCAAGGTAAAGTAGTAGCCTACGCCTCTCGGCAGTTGAAGCCGCATGAAGAAAATTATTCCACTCATGATCTGGAGCTTGCGGCGGTGGTTTACACTCTAAAGATATAGAGACATTATTTATATGGAGCAGCTATAGAGTTGTATTGCGACCCTAAAAGCCTGAAGTATCTACAGGATCAGAAAGAGCTGAATATAAGGCAACGGTGATGGATAGAATTGTTGAAAGATTATGACTTTCAAATTAAATACCATCCAGGAAAAGCCAATGTGGTAGCTGATGCCCTGAGTAGAAAGTGGTGCAGGTTACACACATGATGATCAAAGAGTTGAAATTGATAGAAGATATGCGAGATTGGAGCCCTCTATATCAAATGCAACTGACGGAGAGTCCTTACGGAGGAGTTCATGTCAAAGCTTGCATAGAAGATGAGATAAAAGAGGCTCAAAAGTAGGAATATTTAAAGATAAGCTGGAAAGGGGGAAGACTAGGAATTTTGAGATTTTCCCAGATGGATTGTTGCAGTTCAGGGGAAGGCCCTATATTCCTAATGCTATGGGATTAAGAGAAAAGATTCTGGAGGAAGCACATAAAAGCCAGTATATAGTACATCCAGGTATGACCAAGATGTATCATGATGTTAAAAGGTTGTTTTGGTGGCCTGGATTGAAGAAGGATGTAGTGGCTTATGTGTCCAAGTGCTTGACCTGCCAGAAAGTAAAAATTGAACATCAAAAGCTAGCAGGAACGTTGCAGCCTCTAGATATCCCTGAGTGGAAATGGGATGGTATTGCCATGGACTTTGTGGAAGGACTACCCATGACTCTAATAATCATGATACAATATGGGTAGTAGTTGATCGGTTGACGAAGTCAGCGTATTTCCTGGCAATCAATAAGAGAGATTCTCTAAAAAAGCTGGCAAAGTTGTATATAAAGGAGATTGTTAGGCTTCATGGTATCCCAAGCAGCATTGTGTCTGATAGAGACCCTCGATTTACTTCTAATTTCTGGAAGGCTTTACAGGAAGAAATGGGCACTACTCTCAGATTCAGTACAGCTTATCATCCTCAGACAGATGGTCAATCTGAGAGAACACTACAAACATTAGAGGATATGCTGAGAGCATGTGTCTTAGATTTTCAAGGTAGCTGGGATATTCATTTACCACTCATAGAGTTTGCATATAACAATAGTTACCAGACTAGCATTCAGATGGCACCTTTTGAAGCTCTATATGGACGTAAATGTAGATCCCCCTTATGCTGGCTAGAGTTGAGCGAGAGAAGAATACTTGGTCCTGATATAGTGGATCAAACTGCAGAGCAGATTTCAATGATTAGGAAATTATTGCTGACGGCTCAAAGCAGACAGAAATGCTATGCAGATGTTAGAAGGATGCCGTTGGAGTTTGAAGAAGGAGAGCATGTATTCCTTAAATTAACTCCAACGACGGGAGCCGGACGATCGATCAAAGTTAAGAAATTACATCCAAGATACATTGGACCATTCCAAATTCTCTCCAAGATAGGGGCAGTAGCCTACAAGTTAGCTCTTCCTCCAAATCTTAGCCAGATACATGATGTGTTTCATGTTTCCTAATTAAAGAAATATGTTCCAGATCCATCTTATGTGATTGAGCAAGATGAAGTCGCACTACGAGATGATCTGACCTATGAGGTTAGACCGGTACGAATTGCATATCGAAAGGTCAAGCAGTTATGTAATAAGCAAATCCCTCTAGTAAAAGTGATCTAGCAAGGCTTAACTGAACATGAAGCTACATGGGAAACAGAAGATAAGATGAAGGGGAAGTATCCTGAGTTATTTCCATAGGATAGGTATAATGTAATTTTCGAGGACAAAATTTATTTTAAGGGGGAGAGAAATGTAATATCCCTAATTTTCTGTACTGATTTGTATGTACAGATTGAATGAAATATATGAATTATTTTTTAGGAAAAAGATGTGGTTATTTATGTAAAGAAAGGGATTAAATTGAAAAAGAAAGGAAATGAAAGGACTTAATTGCAATTATGGAAAGTCTAAGGCTAGGAAGGAAAGGTAGACAAAAATGTGGGGTCTTAAAGTGTAATTTTAGCCAAATAAAGGGACTTAAGTGCAAAGAAGAAAAAGTTCTTTGGGGCTAAAGTATAATTAAAGGAAATTAGGCCAGAAGAGGTTTGGACTGCCCGAAAGCATTTCAGTCCCAGATTTCACCAGAAGAGAGAGCAGGTGATGCTGGGTAATCCAGCTTAATACAGGAATTTTTCAAGACTCCAGATAACCAAAATTGATCTGATAGTCTAAAAGTTATAAAAATTCCTACCGGATATCCTAGATTTCAGATATAAGTGAGAAATTACAGGATGATGCATCCTGATAGGGCGAATGTCAGGAAACTGACAGAATACCGATAGGAGGTCTGTAGGAAAAGTTATTCACAAATTAGTAAATATAGACGGAGTGTGAGGCCTCCGGGGATCCGATTAGGAGATTTATCGGTATTTAAAAAGGGACTGAATGAGTTCGGATGACCTCAGTCAGATGACTGTTATGACCCATAGGGATGCTAGAACACAGTAGGCCAGTGTATCTGGTAAAAGGAGCCGGTGTCCGGATATGTGTATAAACGGTGTATAATAGTTAAAATATTCGATGAATTATGCCGGGGGAAGATTTCTCGTAATGTGTTCCATGTAGGTAATGGACCCTGAAAGGCCCAATCATGGCGCCATCAAAGGCCCAGTAAGACCCTTGGACTGATAGGTGGGCCAGTGTATAGCAGAACCATGGAAAAGTGTGAAATTACAAAAATGCCCTTGTGTGGTACTAAAGAGTAGCAGATGAATGGAGGGCATTTTGATCATTTTGGACAGGCCCAGAAGCCAAAACATACACAGGTAAGGTTAACCAGGGTCAGTATATGCCCTGACAGGGTACAGAAAGGTGTAAAATGACGATTTTACCCTTAGGGTTAAGATAGTGCAAGAAAGGGCACCCAGGGGTATTTTGGTCATTTCATAAGGGATCTGTAATTGAGTTTAGACCCAGTATAAAATGATAATGATATAAAGGACCTAGATATTAAATTTGAGGTTAGAAGACATAATATGGATTTTCAAAAAAATTAAATTCATAAAATAGTCCAGTTTTCGAGAAAACGGACCGGGCCGGTACCGGATTGGACTGGAAAGCTTCAGAAGACTTCTTGCTCTCTCAAATTTCGCCATGTGAAGAATGTGAGGGGTGAGGTGTCCCCTTAGGTGTCCCTTGATGATGCAGTAAAATGGAATAAAGAAAAATAGGAAATTTCGGAAAAACCAGAGCCACAAGTTCAGAAGGCTTCAAAATTACAAAAATACCATCCATCAAAACTATAAATACCCCCCTTGCCTTCATTCATCATGGCCAAGAAGCATATTTAGAGAGATATGGAAGTTCTTGAGAGAGAAAGTGAGGAAAAGAAAGAAGAAAGGAAGTTCTGGCGGAGTTGAAAGCAGTATAAAGATTCTAGAGTTCTGCTAAGCTTTTGAGGAGTAACTAATCCTAGCTTTTATGTAATGTCTTTGTGATTGGTTCTGCTATTATTTGGTTGGATTGTTGTCTTATATGTTATGCTTGAAGCTCTATTACAATGCTATGATCATATGTTATTGAATATGGAAGCACGAGCATACTTATCTGTACACAGTCACAAGCAGGCACTGTCACTCTGCATTACATATATTGTTATGATTATTACTACTGAGATTCCCTCGAATCTCATCCCAATAAATAACCCATTATAGGGGAGATTATGCCAAAGTAAATTTTGGGAATTTTAAGATACGCCGTTATGCTGCCGAAATTATGACAAGATGGCAATAGTAAAGAAAGGATCTGATACGTACTGTGTACGTAGATGCTGTCTAAGGAGGCTGGAAGTGAGTGGACCTAGCCAGTTCATCCAGTCTTTCCTGGGTACTTACATACGAAATTCTACCAAATGATCCCTAAAACGTACGAAAATAAGGACGTTTCATTAGGCTACAGATAGAGATGAGAGCTTTCACTCCTTGCATAAAATGCCAGGCATTATGTTTGAAAATACGCTAAAGCTCCAAGTGTTAGAGCTTTGCATTTATGAGCAACTATACAGTCCTACAAGATATTGGCCAGGCATTATGCATGTTAGAGTATATGCTCCTACTTAGCAGAAAGTAAAGAAAAGAATAACTGCATAAGTCCTCTCTCTGTATGATGTTGAATCATTAAAGATGATAAGAACAACAATAGGGTTATAAGAGTTTCTATACGAAAAGATGATGAAGCTTTGCGGATGTTAAACAATTCCGCGAGATGCTAAGGGAAGTAATAAGGGATAAGTGTTAGAAAATATGATGAGTGAGTGAGGGAAACTCCCGAATACAATAATATTCGAGAGAGTTTGATATGAAAGAAATGGACACTACTCTCAAGTCTAGTACAAGGAGTTGTCCATAAGCAAATGGATGCATAGCACAAGATCAAGTGCTGTGATGAAGTAGAAATAAACTCCAATTAAGTTGACTCATACAAAAAGAGTAATGATAGCAAGGACATGAAGCGGATATTGAAAGTACTCTGCTAGATAATAAGATAAAAGATAAGAGATGGATACCCCGATTCTTAAAGAGAATGTATATTTAAGATTGTTGACTAAGGTACTAAGTAAATTTTGAGGACGAAATTTATTTTAAGGGGGAGAGAAATGTAACATCCCTAATTTCTGTACTAAGTTATATGTACAGATTGAATAAAATATACGAGATTTTTCAGGAAAAGATGTGGCCATATTTATGTAAAGAAATGGATTAATTGGAAGAGGAAGAAAGCGTAAGAGCCAAAGTGCAAAATTACAAAAACACCCCTGTGATGCCCTTAGGATCAATATAGTGCAAGGAAAAGCACCAAGGGTATTTTGGTCATTTCACACAATGGATGGATATCAGAGAAAATTTGATAGTAAATTATTATAATTAATATGAGAATTTATGGAGTTGACAGAAGTCAAAAAGGAGTCCTGTAGAATTAATTATGGAATTTACGGTGAAAAAGGACACCGATAAAGGGTTAAAGGAAACATATATAATTTTTAACAGGACTTATGGGTCTCAGAAAATTATGAAACTTTGTAGATAATTCATTTTATATTAGAATGAATTCTAAAAATGTTAGAACAATTAAAGGAGGTGTTTAGCATTTATTCTGAGATCAGGATAATCTAAGGATATCGGTATAAGGAAGGTACATTGGGATTTGGGCCAATTAGCTATTGGATCTAAAAGAGGCCCAACATGTTATCCTAGGCCAGCCCAATAAGGCCCAAAAGTTATCTTGGAGCCCAAGTCCAATAAGGAATAATTTATGGATTTTGAAAATAAAAGAAAAGAGAATAAAGTAAGAATTAGGGTTTGCACATGGTGGGACCCACAAGGGCTCAAAAATGGCGCCAAGAAGAGGAGGTTAGGTGTTCCAAGTAGACCATGCTAGTGATGTCATGGTGGTAAGGTCATGAGTGTGAAGAGAAAAGACATTTCAAGATCAAACCTTTAACCATTAGATCAAATAGTTCTCAATGTGATCTTGGCCTTCAAATGGCACATGACTTTTGCTATAAATACCCCCATTTACAAGTCCAAAACCGTGAGCAAGAAAGGAGAAGGAAGCTCTTGCAAAATATTTCTCAAGCTTGGAGGAAGCAAGGATCTTGAAGAAACAAGTAAGGTAAGTTGTCTCCTTGCTTCTAACTTTTGTTCTTATGGTTTGTGCTTGAGTTTAAGTGGTTTTTGAGGCTTAAATCTTGGGGAGATGCTGCTGGAATTTTTGTGTATATGTGAAAGGAATATGAGTTTTAGGTCATAGATAGTTAAGACAAGCTTAAACAAGCTAGTTACATGCTTGGTTGTGAAGTAAGTTGATGTTCTTGACTTTACCATTTCGGTTTGCACTGTTCATGATAGAAGGAAATGGAATTTCAATGATTAAATGCTTCCATTGAGTTTATATGATGATTTTGTGTAGGATTGGAAAGGTTTTGAACCTTGGAAACCATTGGAATTAAAGGTTATAATGTTGAAAATTCCTCACGGTACTGTTCACTCGCGTGAACAGTGATTTGAATTCCATGATTTTAATGCTTCTAATGGTCTTAAAATGAGATTTTGTGTGGGGGTAAAGTGGAGGAACAAGTATGGGAAGCATTGGAACCAAAATGGGAATTTTTGGAAAAAGGGATCTTATTGAAACTAGACTTGGAATTTGTTTGGAATGGAGTTATAATTTGGTAATTATATTGTAATGTTTAGGTTTTGACATTTGTGGCAAGGAAAGACCATTACTAGAAGGGAAGGACAAGGATCTACAAGAGGTAGCAAGAATACTTAACTATAAACTTATGTGCTTTGATTGATTTGCTTACTTGTTACGCAAGAAGATTTGGTTGAGCATGGAATATTATGTGATGATGTTTATGATGATGATGTGCTATGAGTATGTGTTACTCCTTGCAATATATGTCATGACAATATGCATGTTAGAGTTTGCTTATGTATAAGCATGAATTAGCTCCCATTGCACGATAACATGTTAGGCATTTAATCAAACATGCATAACCTTATAGTTTATATTACTTGCTATTGAGATTCCCCCGAATCTCACCCCCCCATAACTATGCTCTAGGTGCTGGACCATCTCAAGGCAAGAGGGTAAATGTTGATGGATGACTGTACATAACTTAAAGAGTGTGCACTTTAATTACAAGATGATGTTTTGGTTTGTATGATGCATGCTACTCATAAATCCAATCTGAGGTAGTGTACTTGGAACGATAGTTTGGGTAACTTATCTAACGAGTTTTCATATGAAATTTGGCATGAACATAGATAAGATCTAGAGCTTTAAATGTACACCAAGAACGCCTCATTTGGTTAAGAACTCGAATTGTTATGATTTTTCAAAGTCCAGAGTTGAAATCTGGAATAAGATAAAACGACTACTCAGAGGCAGTGAGGTTCATGCGCTAATTTCATGTAGTAAATGAATGAGTTTTTCCACAAAATTTTGTGAGCTTAAAGTAAACATATGGATATTTAAATACATATGTAATTCAACTCAATTGGATAAGTATACAATGAGAAATGAATTTGTGAAAATGGGGCAAGGATACTGGAATTTCCAGATTTACCAAATGAATAGTAAAGTTCAGCAAATAAACTGATTTGATCTGGACAAGGAAACCTCATTTTCATATTTTTCTATCAAAGTTAAATGAAAGAGATTTCATTATAAATTGGAATCACCTCAATTTTTTTTTTTCTAGATTTAGTTATGAATTTCCAAATTTCAGGTTGTAATCTGGAATTACCCAGTCAATAGTGGCAATGAACAGTACCGTAAGCCCAACTCTTGGAAATTCATGTTTTTTAGGTTAAGAGGTATTCCATTGTTCTAAAATAGTTGCAATTGAATATAAGTAAGGTTAAGGTTTAAGTTCAAAATTAAGGTCAAGGTTTTAAGGTTAAGATTTAAAGATATTTGCTACAAAATGCCGTTGTGCTGGTAGACTATACAAAGTACTATGTATGTAAGTGCTGTCTAAGGAGGCTGGAAGTGAGTGGACCTAGCCGGTTCATCCAGTCTTTCCTGGGTACTTATGTAGAATGGTAGTTCTCATGGGAAATTACCAAATCAGTACAGTTATTTTCTACCAGGATTTCCGGCAAGGGAGATATAATCCACTTTGAGAGAGCTATAGCAAGAGTACTTTGAGAGATATAAAGAAGGATGTTTCACTTACTTGGGAGGATACACACAAGTAGTTCAACATAATCCAAGGTATGATTAGTATCAATAATCACCTTGTGATTGAAATGTTTGATTCAGGTGCAAGTCGTTCATTTATATCATATGACTATACTAGGCGATTAGGCCTTACCATGAATAAGCTGCATTATGTTATATGCGTGACAACTCCCACTGATGCTAGACATTTGATAGTTGTTGGAATTTTGTTGTTCAATATGAACATTATTGCATTACTCTAGATCTGAAATGTATTCTTTTTTAGGATAATGATGTGATAATTGGCCTGAATTGGTTATCTTTCCATAATATATTGTTGGATTGTAAGAACAAAAACCCTAGTCCTTTTTCTGAGAGAAACGGACTCAAGTTCAAAAGTTAAATTGAACCTTATAATTGAGGCTTAAGCAGATAAATGTTTACAGAAAGGATGTCAAGGGTATATAGTTTTCTTTTCTATCCAAGCAGAAGTAGAGGAAGGGATAGAAAGATTCCCATGGTTAAGTAATTTCCTGAAGTTTTCCCTAAGGAAATTCAAGTATTTTTTCTTAAGCGAGAGATGAAGTTTGAAATCTCAACTGACTAAGGTTTAAGGAATTTCCTGAAGTTTTCTAGGGATTGCAGTAAGGCTAGGACATATAAGTCCTTCAGGTGGCAGGAAATGCTATAATGAGAGGAAGTTAAGTAAAAATAGCATATATTAAAAGAAAGGTAGTCAGTAATTAAAGATAGAGACTCCCCTGTCCAAGAAAGAGTAATGAATGTGAGTCAGATAAGACAGTTAAGGGTTTGAGTCTGTACCCTAGTGTGGCAACCTATGTTAAAGGAATTAATGTAGTCTTGTTAAGACTAAGATAGTCTAATAGAGTAGCTATCTCATATTCTTGAATAGATAAACAAGATCTTGGAGATAGTTAACTCAAGATGGATAGCCTCAGTGGATTTTTTGGGGTCAATATAAAGAGATGATGATAGATAGAGAGTGAGACAGATAGGTACAGGGAAATACCATAAATAGATAAGTATGTTCCAAATGATGTTAAGTGACTAGGTATCACTTGAGGATTAGTTTGAGAGGCTCCTAATTAGGGATACGAGGTAAGAAAGTTCTAGCCACCTAGTTTTTCCTAAGACTTAGGAACTAGTCCTCTTAGTCGAATTGACAATGCTCTAGATAGAGCAAGATACCCTATCTGAGCATGAATGGGATTCAGTTTAGATGGAGTTGACATTGATTTAGAATAAGTAACATCTCCTCCATTAAAAACAGAAAGTAACAACTGAGGTAAAGCAAACAGAGTTGACTTTATCCCAATAAAAGTATGATTGGTGATAATATGATTGATTTTTAGAGTGTTTAAAGAGAGTTTTATTATTGATTTTGTCCCCATTTACTAATATGATGAGCAATTAATTAATAATATAGAATTAGAACAATTGGAAATTAATTGATGAGATTTTAATGATTAATTAGACAAATAATCTATTTATTCTAATTTTCCATCACAGGCTAATGCACTAACAAAATAAATTAAGGGAGAACGACAGCTAAAATAAAGGAGCTAATAACATGTGATAGGACATGGGCTAGATCCAGGAGTTACTAACAAAAGCAAGTGGGAGAATCACACATGTGCTGCAACAGAAATCACATGGGGAGTACTGTTCACGCACAACACACTGTTCATGTAACACCCCAATTTTTTGGTCTAGGAGAACTGGGAGGTAGTCTGATATGGGCAGACTGCTAAACCCGTAGTCCCATGATAGTAATCTGATATGGGCAGATCACTTACCTATATTTTGTAGGAATCCGAGAAATGAGCTAAGTCCCTCAGGATTTAAAGATGAGTTAAGTCTTTGACCTACAAAATAGGGATAGTTCACCTAGGTTCAAAAAGAGGAATGTAAGGAATATCCTAAGTCTTAAGCCTAGGAATTCTACAGGTAGCTAGATATGGGCTGGCTCCTGAGTAAGATAACCTGATATAGGCAGGTTATCGAACCTTTCAATTAATAATGACTCCCGAAGAGTTCAGGGGATGAGTTGTTGAAAGAGAATTTTGAGAACTTAAGATGAAGGATAAGAAGATAAGTAAAGATGTCAGAAAGAGAATACAGGGGCATAATCGTAATTATGGGAAAGATCGGGTTGGTAGCCGATGAGTACCATATTTTACCATAAAATAGAGAAAATTATGCTGATCATTTCATTGAACTGTGAAATATGCATATGAGGTCTCTATGAGTATGTAAGAATTATGAAAAGTTAAGGGACTTAATTTAAAAGAAGAAAAGTTTCCAAGGGCAAAATGGTAATTATGGAAAGTTCAGCCGGAAGTGGTTAGAACTGTCCGGAAGCATTTTAGTCCTAAATTTCACTAGGAGATAGAGGAAATAATGCTGGTTGTCACATCCTTATTTTTATACATCTTAGGGACCATTCAGTAGCACTTAGAACCACTTTCAGGGGTCATTGAAGTCTAAACTCTTAATCTGGAATTTTATTCTTATCGGGTACTGTTCACTATGGCAAATTCTAGATGAGTGACTTGACTTTGAAAAATCATAACTAATTATAGAAAAATTGAAATGAAGTGGTTCAAAGTGATACATGAAGCTAACTCAATTATATTTCAGGGAAAAATCATTGGTTGACCATTACTTGACCAATTCAACGTGGGTCAACGTTTCAAATTTACTGTTTATCCAGTGATTTTCTCCTGAATCCAGCATTCTGGTCCCCAACTTTAGCATTTTATATCTTTTCGTGTATAAATCCAAATGAGTCACTCTATATATAAAATTAAAGCTTAGTATGTATACTTTTTACCCTAAAAATTTCGTACATTAATTCAATCATTTACTATTTATAATGATTTATCAAACATGAATAGGTCTTCACGAATTACTGTTCACTGAGCCTATTTTCAGCATTTAGTCTTTACATACACATGCATACAACCAACACATATCAATCATACATGCCAGATAACAATTAATATTAAATAATCAACTGTTATATATCAGTGCATGATTAACCCCCTCATATTTCTATTACATCTTTCACTGTCTAAAATCCGGCAGCATAACTGCAACAATTCTTCTTTAGAAAGTAACCGATGTTGTACCGATTCGGTAATTCCCTCATGAGAACTACCATTCTACGTAGTACCCAGGAAAGACTGGATGAACCTACTGGGTCCACTCACTTCCAGCCTCCTTAGACAGCACTACGTACACAGTACGTATCAGTTCCTTTCCCTGTTCCTGCTTCCTTGCCGGAATTTCGGCAGCATAACGGCTTCTCTTAAGATTTCCAAATTTTATTTTGACAGAACCTCCCTTGTAATGTTATATTTGGGAATGAGATTCAAAAGAATCCCAGTAGCAATAATCATAACAATATATGTAATACAGAGTGACGGTGCTTGCTTGTGATTGTGTACAGATAAGTATGCTGCATGCTTCCATATTCAATAACATATGATCATAGCATTGGAATAGAGCTTCAAGCATAATATATAAGACAACAATCCAACCAAACAAAAGCACAACAAATCACAAAGATATTACATAAGAGCTAGGATTAGTTGCTATCTCAAAAGCAGAGCTTCAGAACTTCTCTACTACTTCCAACTCCCCCAGAACTTCCTTACTTCTTTCTTTCTCTCACTTTCTCTCTCAAGAACTTCTTTCTTCCTCTCTTTCTTGCTTGTGCCGAAATTAGGAGCTAGGGGGGGTATTTATAGTGTTGAGTAATGGCAATCTTGTAATTTGGAAGACTTATGATCCTGTGGTCCTGGTTTTTCCTTAATTTCCTATTTTCTTTTATTCCTTTTACTGCATCATGCATGACATCACTCAATGCCAACTCATGGGACACCTCACCACCCACATTCTTCATGTGACGAAATTGAGAGGGTGTTAGAGCCTTCTGGAAGCTTTCCGGTCCAATCCGGTACCGGCCCGGTCCGTCTCCTCGAAAAACGTGCTATTTTCTGAATCTAATTTTTCTGAAAATCCTTTTTACGTCTACTGACCTCACATTTAGTATCTAGACCCTTTATATCATTAATTTTTTAATACTGGGTCCAGACTCAGTTACAGATCCCCTACGAAATGACCAAAATGCCCTTGGTGCCCTATCTTGTCCTATTTTAACCCTAAGGGCAAAATCGTCATTTCACACCTTTCTGAACCTGGTCAAAGCATATACTGGCTCTAGTCAACCTTATTTAGATATGTCTTAGCCTCTAGGCCTATCCAGAATGACCAGAATGCCCTCCATTCATTTGCTGCCCTTTTTGTACAACATAGGGGCATTTTCGTAATTTCGCACTTTTCCGTGGTTCTGCTGACACTGGCCCACCTATCAGTCCAAGAGCCTTACTAGGCCTCTAATGGCGCCATTTTTTGGCTTCCTGGGTCCATTACCTGTATGGCACGTATTACGAGGATCTTCCTCTGCCACAATTCACCTAATATTTTAATTATTATTTATCGATTATACACATTTCCAGACAACGGCTCCTTTTCCCAGATACAGTGTCTTACTGTGTTCAGGCATCCCTGTGGGTTATAACAGTCATCTGACTGAAGTCATCCGATCACATTCAGCCCCTTTAAAAATACCGATAAATCTCCTACCCGGATCCCCGGAGGCCTCACACTCCCGTCTGGATTTTTTATTTTGTGAATAACTTTTTCTACAGACCTCCTATCGGTATTCTGTCAGTTTCCTGACATCCGCCCCATAAAGGCGCATCATCCTATATTTTCTCACTTATATCTGAAATCTAGGGTATCCGGTATTAAGTTTTATAACTTTTGGACAATCAGTCCATTTCTGGCTATCTGGAGTCTTCAAAAATTCTGGTATTAGGCTGGGTTACCCAGCGTCACCTGCCCTAACTTCTGGTAGAATCTGGGACTGAAATACTATCGGGCGGTCCAAACCACTTCTGGCCTATTTTTCTTTAATTACACTTTAGCCCCAGGGAACTTTTTCTTCTTTGTAATTAAGTCCCTTTATTTGGCTAAAATTACACTTTAAGACCCCACATTTTGGTCTACCTTTATTTCCTAACCTTAAACTTTCCATAATTGCATTTAAGTCCCTTCATTTCCTTTCTTTTGCAATTTGATCATTTTCTTTACATAAAGGACCACATTTTTTTCCTGAAACAGAACTCATATATTCCATTTAATCTGTACATGGAAATCAGTACAAAAATTAAGGATATTACACTGGTTAATCTGGCTTAATACAGGAATTTTATCAGAGCTGTAGATAGCTAGAATTTATCTGATAGTCTAAAAGTTATCTGAATTTTTTATCAGATCTCCTGTACCTTAGATGTAACATCCCTAATTTTCTGTACTGAGTTGTATGTACAGATTGAATGAAATATATATGAGATTTATTAGGAAAATATATGGCCATTTATGTAAAGAAAGGGATTAATTGGAAGAGGAAGAAAGTGTAAGAGCCAAAGTGCAAAATTATGAAAATGCCCCTGTGATGCCCTAAGGAACCAGAAGTAAATGGAGGGTATTTTGGTCATTTTATTCAATGGATGGATATCAGATGAAATTTGATAGTAAATTATTATAATTAATATGAGAATTTATGGAGTTGACAGAAGTCAAAAAGGAGTCCTGTAGAATTAATTATTGAATTTACGGTGAAAAAGGACACCGATAAAGGGTTAAAGGAAATATATATAATTTTTATCAGGACTTTTAGGTCTCAGAAAATTATGAAACTTTGTAGAGAATTCATTTTATATTAGAATGAATTTCTAAAAATGTTAGAACAATTAAAAGAGGTGTCTAGCATTTATTCTAAGATCAAGATAATTTAAGGATATCGGTATAAGGAAAGTACAATGGGATTTGGGCTAATTAGCTATTGGACCTAAAAGAGGCCCAACATTTCGTCCTAGGCCAGCCCAATAAGTCCCAAAAGTTATCTTGGAGCCCAAGTCCAATAATGAATAATTTATGGATTTTTTTTAAAGAAACAAAAGAAATAAAGTAAGAATTAGAGTTTGCACATGGTGGGACCCACAAGGACATTGCACATGGCATACAAGACAAGAGGAGGAGCTGATTTTTGTCATGTCATGTTATCTCAACTTGGCTTGGTGGTGATGTCATGAGTGAAAAGAGAAAAGACATTCCAAGATCAAACCTTTAACCATTAGATCAAATAGTTCCCAAGGTGATCTTGGCCTTCAATTTTCCCAAGATTTTTCTATAAATACCCCCTCATTCTAAGCCAAAACCATGGAGGAGAAAGTGTAGGGAACCTCTTGCAAAATTTTCTCTCAAGCTTGGAGGAAGCAAGGATCTTGGAGAAACAAGTAAGGTAAGTTGCTCCCTTGCTTCTAGACTTTGTTCTTATGGTTTGTGCTTGAGTTTAAGTGGTTTTTGAGGCTTAAATCTTGGGGAGGTGCTGCTGGAATTTTTGTGTATATGTGAAAGGAATATGAGTTTTAAGCCATAGATAGTTAAGATAAGCTTAAACAAGTTAGTTACATGCTTGGTTGTGAAGTAAGTTGATGTTCTTGACTTTACCATTTCGGTTTACACTGTTCATGATAGAAGAAAATGGAATTTCAATGATTTAATGCTCCCATTGAGTTTATATGATGATTTTGTGTAGGGTTGGAAAGGTTTTGAACCTTGGAAACCATTGGAATTAAAGGTTTTAATGTTGAAAATTCCTCACGGTTACTGTTCACTCTCATGAACAGTGATTTGAATTTCATGATTTTGATACTTCCAATGGTCTTAAGATGAGATTTTGTGTGGGGGAAAAGTGGAGGAACAAGTATGGGAAGCATTGGAATCAAGATGAGAATTTTTAAAATAATTGTGTATGCTTTTCTAAATCTTTACAGAATAGTGCCTTGTTGCTGGAATTTGGTTATTTTGAGTTCATAAATGGATTCAAAAGGTGAAATTGTGTAGGATAAGGTCAAGACATCAATTGATTCAAAGGCCAAGCCAATTGGTAAAAATTAAAGGAAGTTATGTTAATTAAAGCAAGTTAAAGGTTCAAGAGAGGTAGTCTTGGGTAGTGTTTGAGTTCATGGTCCTAATGGATTATGTAATGAATATGAATGTGTTTAGGACATTGAAACCTCTAAGAAGGTGTTGGGGAAAGATTGACCAAAAAGCTTGGGAAGCAAATGCAAGCATAAGAAAGAGAGTTTAAATCCAAGGTAGTGAACTTACCCTAAACTTGTATGTATTGAATGTATGCTTGATTGTGCTATGGCTTGATTGAATTGTGTGTATATGTGTAGATGATTGAAGCTCTATTCTTATGGTTACTTTGGCCAATTGTATTTCATATGATAAATGGAAGCATGCTCATCATGTAATATCCCAATTTTCAGGCCTAGAGACGTGAAAATAGCCTGGGATTGAGAGGCTACTAGACCCCCTTTGAGCAGAAGTTCCAGAGACACATAGAGGAGTTTCAGGAACTAAGCTGCGAATAAGCAAAGGTACAGGGACTTAT
Source organism: Leucaena leucocephala (assembly GCA_037074615.1). NCBI lineage: Eukaryota > Viridiplantae > Streptophyta > Magnoliopsida > Fabales > Fabaceae > Leucaena > Leucaena leucocephala. Next base: position 14,012,095 of record CM073555.1, on the reverse strand, counting down.
GTGTAAACAGTAGAAGTCCCAAGGGGTAGAATGGCCATGTGAGATGATGTAAAGGTTAAAGGTTGCGAGCTGACCATTTAGGTCGCGACTAGAGAGCAGTATGGTCGCGACTAATGGTTACAGAAAGAGCTATGCGCGACAAGAAAGTATTATGGTCGCGACGTAAAATAAGTATGGTCGCGACTAATAATGGCAGAAAGGTTTAGACGCGACGGAATGATGTGTGTGTCGCGACTAATAGGTGAAATGGGCTGGTTGCGACTAGAAAATGTTATGGTCGCGACTAGAATGTGTGATGGTCGCGACGAAAGGAGGTTGTGGTCGCGACTAATGTACACATAAGTGTTATGTCGCGACGATATGATGATGAGGTCGCGACTAGTGATTAAAGTGGCGCTAAGCGTATGGGCCAAGAGTGGTGAAGGTCCAAGAGAGATAGTTACCCGGTTGGAGATAGACCGGAGGCAGGATATCAGATACAGGAAAGGTTATCTGGAAACCATGAAGTAAACTGAGAAGGTATACTCATGGGTCCTGCAAGATGCAACATGGCATTAAAGTAATGATTCAATAAAGTAAAGTTACTCGGTTGGCACGAAAACCGAGGAGGCGCGATAATTGAGGAAATGATCAGATAAAGTCAGGGACTTATCTGGGTGGCATCGGGAAGCGTGCAAGGTCTCTTCCAGTCGCCATATGGCATTAGTCTGGAGAAAGCAGATAAAGCTGAGGGCACGTATTACGAGGCAAGAGACTGGACCGGTGAGTTAGCATGCTGAGTCAGCTGCTGAGGTGTCCAGGGAATTGTGACATGTGAAAAATATGCTGCTGAGGTGTCCTGGTGAGTTGGCACGATGATGCAGTAAAGGAGAAATAAAAGAAAATAGGAAATCCAGGAAAAAACAGGACCGCAGGATCAAAGTTCATGGAAACTACAGAAATGCCATTGAGGGAGAGTATAAATACCCCCCCATGGTCTTCATTTGTGCGCAAGGGCAAGGGAAAGAAAGAGAGAGAAAGAAGAGAGAAGGAGAAGGAAAGGAAGGAAGGAAAGAGGAAAGAAGAAAGGAAGTTCTGGCGGAGCTGGAAGCAGAATAGAGATAGTAAGGTTCTGCTAAGCTAGCCAGGTAGTAACTAATCCTAGCTTTTATGTAATGGCTTTGTGATTTGTTGTGCTTTTGTTTGGTTGGATTGTTGTCTTATATGTTATGTCTGAAGCTCTGCTATAATGCAATGATCATATGTTATTAAGCATGGAAGCACGCAGCATACTTATCTGTACACAATCACAAGCAAGCACTGTCACACTGCATTACATATATTGTTATGATTGTTGCTACTGAGATTCCCCCGAATCTCATCCCCATCCATAACCCATTACAGGGAGGTTATGTTGAAGTAGATTTTGAGAAAGCCAGGAGACGCCGTTATGCTGCCCAAGTTAAGACTGAACGTCATAGTATATGATAAGTACTGTGTACGTAATGCTGTCTAAGGAGGCTAGAAGTGAGTGGACCTAGCCGGTTCATCTAGTCTTTCCTGGGTACTACGTAGAATGGTAGTCCTCATGAGGAGATTACCGAATCAGTACAGTTCAGTTCTTTATACAGCTGAAGCGTAGCGGTTATGCTGCCAGAGATTAGGCAGAAAGAGATGTAATAGGAATATGATGATTATGTGTATGCCTTGTTGTATATGCCACTTTGTATAACATTTTATGATTCAATGATAAATATGGTTTGGCATATTCAAATTTGAATGATGAAGTTAAGCCATTTTAAGCTAATATTGCTTCCGCTAGTGTACTCTGAGGGCTGTAAGGGAGGATGTTTCATTTGGCATATTCAAATTATGAATGATGAAGTTAAGCCATTTTAAGCTAATATTGCTTCCGCTAGTGTACTCTGAGGGCTGTAAGGGAGGATGTTTCACATCACACTATAATAACACTTTAACAAGCAAGCACAAGTCTTTATATTAATACATGCATTGTTTGGTATTGTTTGCTACTGAGATTCCCCCGAATCTCACCCCCCATAACCATGATCTAGGTGCTGGAACATCACAAGGAAGGAGGTAATTGTGGATGTATGAATGGTGTATGACTTGGAAAGCATGACTTTAATTTATGTGATGATATATTGGTATGTATAATGTATGCATGCACTGGATCCGATGAGAGGCAGTCTACTTCCAGCGATAGTTTAAGCACCTTATCCAACTAGTTTTCACATGAAATTTTTCATGAATATAGCTAATATCCATAGATTTAAATTGACACCAAGAACGCCTCATTTGGTTAAGAACTCGAATTGTTATGATTTTTCAAAGTCGGGAGTTGAAATCTGGAATAAGATAAAACGACTACTCAGAGGCAGTGAGGTTCATGCGCTAATTTCATGTAGTAAATGAATGAGTTTTTCCACAAAATTTTGTGAGCTTAAAGTAAACATATGGATATTTAAATCCATATGTAATTCAACTCAATTGGATAAGTATACAATGAGAAATGAATTTGTGAAAATGGGGCAAGGATACTGGAATTTCCAGATTTACCAAATGAAAAGTAAAGTTCAGCAAATAAACTGATTTGATCTGGACAAGGAAACCTCATTTTCATATTTTTCTATCAAAGTTAAATGAAAGAGATTTCATTATAAATTGGAATCACCTCAATTTTTTTTTTCTATATTTAGTTATGAATTTCCAAATTTCAGGTTGTAATCTGGAATTACCCAGTAAATAGTGGCAGTGAACAGTACCCATAAGCCTAACTCTTGAAAATTCATGTTTTTGAGATTAAGAGGTATTCCAATGTTCTAAAATAGTTCCAATTGAGTATAAGTAAGGTTAAGGTTTAAGTTCAAAATTTAAGGTCAAGGTTTTTAAGGTTAAGATTTAAAAATATTTACTAGAAAATGCCGTTGTGCTGGTAGACTATACAGAGTACTATGTACGTAGGTGCTGTCTAAGGAGGCTGGAAGTGAGTGGACCTAGCCGGTTCATCCAGTCTTTCCTGGGTACTTACGTAGAATGGTAGTTCTCTTGGGGAATTACCGAATCAGTACAGTTATTTTCTGCAGGATTTCCAGCAAGAGAGATATAATAAAGTTCAGATTTCTTCCGTAAGTGTACAGTGAGAGGTTTAAAGGAGGATGTTTCATCAGATATGAGTGAAAAGTTACAGGAATGTGCATCCTGTGAAGACTGAGGTCAGGGAACTGACAGAATCCAGAAAGGAGTTTTGTAGAAGAAGTTATTCACTTTTTAGTGAATTTAGATGGGAGTTTTTGAGCTCCTGGGATCCGATAGTAAACTTACCTAAACTTGTATGTGTTGAATATTTGATTGATTGTGTTATGGCTTGATTGATTGCTATTAATCTGTAATTGTTGAAGATCTATACTATGATTACCTTGGCCAATTGTATTTCATATGTTACATAGAAGCATGCACATTACATTATGTTAACACAATCACAAGCAAGCACAAATATCAATCATTGATGCATACACTGCTTAGTACTGTTTGCTACTGAGATTCCCCCGAATCTCATCCCCTATGTATAACCCATTACATAGTGAATTTTGAGAATGCTAAAAGACGCCGTCATGCTGCCAAATTATGACAGAATGCCAGTAATGAAGAAAGGCGATGATACGTACTGTGTACGTAGGTACTGTCTAAGGAGTCTAGAAGTGAGTGGACCTAGCCGGTTCATCCAGTCTTTCCTGGGTACTTATGTAGAATGGTAGTTCTCATGGGAATTACCGAATCAGTACGGATCAGTTATTTTTAAAGATGAAGTATAGTAGTTATACTGCCGGATTTCAGGCAGGAAAGATGTAATAGAGATATGAGGATTTTGTTCATGCCCTTTTGTATAACAATTTATTATTTAATAATAAGTATTGTTTGGCATGTTCAGCTTGTGTATAAGAAATTAAGAGAGAAATTCGCAGGTCTTGAGGCAGCGGTGTTCCGACCTCAGTCTGACCTAGTAAACGAAAGAGTTTGGCCACAAAATTTGGTGAGCAAGTAGCACACATCTGGGGCGTTACGTGGAAAGGTAATATGTCTCATTTGGATGTGTAGAATGAGATAAATCAGTTTTCAAAGTAAAGGTTCAAAATAAGGAACTTAAGAGTAAAATTTTAATTTCTGGGCTTAAGTTAAGATATAATCGAGTCAATATCACTTCCGCAAGTGTACTTTGAGGGGTCTAAGGGAGGATGTGTATAGTTCACATCAGCCATTCACTCCAATTCAGATCTGAAGTCACTCATTCCACACTTCTATATATTCATATCACTTGCACATATCAGGGACACGCCATATATACTTCATTCAATGTAGATCCTTTATTCACTTCACTGTCACGCCATATACAGATTCTTCTCTTTTCCATCTGGTATTCATAACTATCACATTACAGATGCCATATCGATTTCTCCCTCTATCTCTACTCTCTTTCACGCCACCTGTACTTTTACTCTATTTTGAGTAGGAGAAATAGAGACCATTCCATCTTTAGCTTCTCCTTCTTCTTCCACTATGACAGCTGCTGTACCTTCTATTACTGCTGAAGTTCAGATGGCAATGCAAGGCTAAGCTACTATGCTCTCTTGGAGATAATGCAAAACTAGAATCCTTGAAGCTGAAACAGGGAGTTGATTGTGTCTTTAATTTAGAGTTAATTATATCGAGTTGATGGAGTTGATTCTGTAATTACTGATGCAATTAGAGTTAGTAGATAACAAAGGAGTAGGGAACCGAGTTGGATTTCTTATTTCTACATAATTGATCTTTGATTGATTCTCATCCTTGTACTAGTTGGACATGGTTGTGATTAATTAGAGTGATTATATAACAGAGTACAGTTATATCTGTTTAATTTTTCTGCTTCTATCTCTGAGTTGAATGTTTCTTAATTCTGTATTTAATGTTTGTGAGTTGTAGCTTTATTAAGATTTAGCTGGCGAGTTGTTAGCTAACCTATTTTAATTCAAATGATTAACTCTTGATATTTTGTTGATAATGAAGGTAAGGTAATCTCCAAGGGAACACACTTGTCATTGATTCATTTCCTTATCATAAACAGTAGTATAGGATTTACATTCAGTTTTAGTTCAAACATCTCATCACATAAATCATCTGATTAACTTGTTAATTTGTGTCTCATTAGATTAAATAGGTACCTTAGCATCCATCTAGGCTCCTTTTGAATAGACCTAGGTTAGCCTCCACTTACTATTGGCTAGCTTAGTTTTGTTTGGTAATTAAAATGGCAGTTATCAAAATGGCACCATTGTCGGGGATCCTTACTTGTTAAGATTTCCTAAGCAATCTGCTGGGCCCAAAAAACATAAAAAGTATATAGGTGTTTTAGTTTTTTCCTGCAAAATTAGTGTTTTGTGTTGTTAAGTCACGACCAATTGCCTGTTCAGTCGAGACTAGAGTTCGAAAATTGATTACTGAGAGTCTCTGTGATGTTTAGTCGCGACCAAATTGCTTTTTGATTACAACCTGAAATCATTCTTTAACTCATAGTTGCTCTCTGTAACTTTTAGTCGCGACCGGAGTGCCTTTTGGTCCCAACCAAATATTTTTATCCATCAGTTTTCTTCTCTATGATTTCTAGTTGCAACCAAATTGACACTTAGTCGTGACAAAAAATCAGTGTTCAATTCATATTTACTCTCTGTGATTTTTAGTCGTGATGTGAGTGACATTTGGTCACAACAAAAAATTTCTAACTACAAGTATTTACTCTCTATGATTTTTAGTCACAACCAAAGTGACATTTGGTCGTAACCAAAAATCTTGATTCCAAAATTTTGATCTCTTTGACTGTCAGTCGCAACTTGAAGTTCATTTTTGTTGCGATATCTGAAACATTCTTCCTTAGACTCCTTAAAGTACACTTGCGGAAGCAATATTAGCTTGATTATATCTTAACTTAAGCCTAGAAATTCAAAATTTTACTCTTAAGTTCCTTATTCTGAACCTTTAATTTGAAAATTAATTTATCTCATTCTGCACATCCAAATGAGGCTTATTACCTATCCACATAATGCCCCAGATGTGTACGACTGGCCTGCCAAATTTCATAGCCAAACTCCTTTGTTTACTAGGTCAAACCACTGCTACCTCAGGACCTGCGAATTTCTCTTTTAATTCATCATTCACAAATTGAACATGCCAAACAATATTTATTATTAAATAATAAAATGTCATACAACAAGGCATACATCAAATTCTCATATTTCTATTACATCTTTCCCTACCTAAAATCTGGCAGCACAACCGCTACATTCCTTCTGTAGAGAGTAACCGATCTTGTATCGATTCGGTAATTCCCATAGGAACTACCATTCTACGTAAGTACCCAGGAAAGACTGGATGAACAGGCTAGGTCCACTCACTTCCAGCCTCCTTATACAGCACCTACGTACACAGTACGTATCAGTTCCTCTCTTTGTTCCTTCTTCGTTGCCAGAATTTTGGCAGCCTAACGGCGTCTCTTAAAATTTCCAGATTTTATTTTGACAGAACCTCCCCTGTAATGTTATGTATGGGAATAAGATTCGGGGGAATCTCAGTAGTAATAATCATAACAATATATGCAATGCAGAGTAACAGTGCTTGCTTGTGATTGTGTACAGATAAGTATGCTGCGTGCTTCCATATTCAATAACATATGATCATAGCATTGTAATAGAGCTTCAAGCATAACATATAAGACAACAATCCAACCAAAAAATAGCACAACAAATCACAAAGCCATTACATAAAAGCTAAGATTAGTTACTTTAACATCCTAATTTTTAGGCCTAGAGATGCCAAAAGGAGAATTCAAGGGCATAATCGTAATTATGGGAAAGATCGGACTGTGGCCGATGAGTACCATATTTTGTCATAAAATAGAGAAAATTATGCTGATCATTTCACTGAACTGTGAAATGTGCATATGAGGTCTCTATGTGTATGAAAGAATTAGAAATATGACCAGGGGTAAAATGGTCATTTTGGAAAAGTGTGCTCGTGAGTGCTTTTTCAGGCCAAAACAGCCCGGTCCGGATAAAATATCTGAAAATACTGGGAGATAGAGAAAATGATTCCAGATTTAATGAGGAGTCACAGAATTTTGATTTGAGGTCCCGATTTTTCTGTAAAAATTCCTGAAGATGGGAATTTACAGTTATAATCGGTAAAGGAAGAGCAGTCCGAATAGAGATGATCGGACTATGGACAGAGGCCATATAGTGTTGTCTAAGGCCCGTAGTGACACCAGGGAAGGCCCAGGCCCATAATATCAGTTCAGTGGTAAGAGGGGCCGGTGTCCGGGGAAAATGTGCAAAATGACGAAAATGCCCTTATGTTATAGAATAACTGAAGAATGAGTAAAGGGTATTTTGGTCATTTGGCTAAGGTTAGACAGTCAAGAAGGGGTATCTGGATAGTTGTCCAGGGCCAGAGAATACTCTGGTAAAATATGAAAAGACAATAATGGCCCTAGACTTAGCAAAGGAAATGAAAGGACTTAAGTGCAATTATGGAAAGTTTCAAGGCCAAAAAAGGAAAGTAGACAAAAATGTGGGGTCCTTAAGTGTAATTTTAGCCAAGTAAAAAGGGACTTAAATGAAAAGAAGAAAAGTTCCCTGGGGCTAAATTGTAATTAAAGAAAGTCAGGCCGGAAGTGGTTTGGACTGTCCGAAAGCATTTCAGTCCCAGATTTCACCGGTAGAGAGAGCAAGTGACGCTCGGTAATCTGGCTTAATACAGGAATTTTTGAAGACTCCAGATAGCCAGAAATGGACTGATCGTCCAAAAGTTATAAAAATTCATACCGGATATCCTAGAATTTAGATCTGTGAGAAAATACAGGATGATACGTCCTTATGGGGCGGATGTCGGGAAACTGACAGAATACCGATAGGAGGCCCGTAGAAAAAGTTATTCGCAAATCAGAAAATCCAGACGGGAGTGTGAGGCCTCCGGGGATCCGATAGGGAGATTTATCGGTATTTGAAAGGGGACTGAATGAGTTCGGATGATCTCGGTCAGATGACTGATATGACTCACAGGGATGCCTGAACACCGCAGGCCAGTGTATCGGACAGAAGGAGCCGGTGTCCGGATATGTGTATAAACGGTGAATAATAGATAGAATATTCAATAATTATTAACGGGGGAAGATTCCTCGTAATACGTGCCATGAGGATATTGGACCCAGAAAGGCCCAATAATGGCGCCAACAGAGGCCCAATGAGACACTTGGACTGATAGGTGGGCCAGTGTCCGGCAGAACCCAGGAAAAGTGGAAATTACGAAAATGCCCCTGTGTTGTACAAAAGTGTAACAGATGAATGGAGGGCATTTTGGTAATTCTGGACAGGCCCAGAAGCCAAGGTATATACAGATAAAGCTACTTAGAGTCAGTATATGCCCTGACAGAGTACAGAAGGGTGTAAGATGATGATTTTACCCTTAGGGTTAAAATAGTGCAAGAAAGGGCACCCAAGGGTATTTTGGTAATTTGCCAAGGGCTGTTTCTTGGGAATCGAGCCATCAGAGTACTTGAGCTTGATCAGGATCCAAGACAACATTCCCAGAGCCCAAAAACGTAGGCCCAGTAATGTGTGGGAAAAAGTGGCATTAAAATATTATTTTAATGCTATTTCAATAAAGTAAAGTTACTCGGTTGGCACGATAACCGAGGAGGTGATCAGATAAAGTCCTGGATTTATCTAGATAGCATTGGAAGGCATGACAGGTGCCAGTAAGATGACACATGGCGCCAACATAAAGGCAGAAGAAAAGGTTGAGGACACGTACTACGAGGCAGGACACTGGACCGGTGAGTCAGCCTGCTGAGTCAGCTGCTGAGGTGTCCAGGAATTTCAGCATGTGGAAAATATGGCGCTGAGGTGTCCTGGTGAGGTGTCCCGATGATGTCATGCATGATGCAGTAAAGGAGGAATTAAGAAAAATAGGAAAATCCAGGAAAAACCAGGACCGCAGGATCAAAGTTCATAGAAACTGCAGAATTGCCATTGAAGGCAATTATAAATACCCCCCTCCATTCCATTTTCATTCACGCAAGGCAAGGGAGAAGGGAGAGAAAGAAGAGAGAGAAGGAGAAGGAAAGGGAGAGAGAAAGGAGAAAAGGAAGTAAGGAAGTTCTGGCGGAGCTGGAAGCAGAATAAGGATAATGGAGTTCTGCTAAGCTAGCCAGGTAGTAACTAATCTTAGCTTTTATGTAATGGCTTTGTGATTTGTTGTGCTATTGTTTGGTTGGATTGTTGTCTTATATGTTATGTCTGAAGCTCTGCTATAATGCTATGATCATATGTTATTAAGCATGGAAGCACGCAGCATACTTATCTGTACACAATCACAAGCAAGCACTGTCACTCTGCATTACATATATTGTTATGATTGTTGCTACTGAGATTCCCCCGAATCTCATCCCAATAAGTAAACCATTACAGGGGAGGTTATGTCAAAATGAAGTCTGGGAATTTTAAGAGACGCCGTTATGCTGCCGAAGTAAAGACTGAACATCAGTATATGATAAGTACTGTGTACGTAGTGCTGTCTAAGGAGGCTAGAAGTGAGTGGACCTAGCCGGTTCATCTAGTCTTTCCTGGGTACTACGTAGAATGGTAGTTCTCATGAGGGGATTACCGAATCAGTACGGTTCAGTCCTTTGTACAGATGAAGCGTAGCGGTTATGCTGCCGGAGTTTAGGCAAAAAATGATGTAATAGAAATATGAGAATTTCATACATGCCCTGATGTATAATGACTTATTATTTAATAATAATTGTTGTTTGGCATGTTTGACTGATATATGATGGATGTATGCCTATGTATGTAATGTTGGTTGCTGAAAATTAACGCTATGAACAGTAACCCGTGGGGACATGAGGATGTTTGACCCATAATTAAAAATAGTAAATGGATGAATAAATGTATGAAATTTTTAAGATAAATAGTAGACATACCAAGCTTCGATTTGAAATATAGTATGACTCATTTGGATGTCTACACAAGGAGATATAAATTATCAAAGTTGGGACTAGAATGCTGGATTCAGGGAGAAAAACGTGGGATAAACAGTAAAGTTAACACGTTGACTGACGTTGACTTGGTCAACAAATGGTCAACGAGTTATTTTTCCCTGAAATATAATTGAGTTAGCTTCATTTATCAATTGGAACCACTTCATTTCGATTTTTCTAGAATTAGTTATGATTTTTCGAAGTCGGGTCACTCATCTGGAATTTACACAGTGAACAGTACTCGATAAGAGTAAAACTCCAGATTGAGAAATTGGACTTCAATGACCTTGAAAGTGGTTCTAAATGCTACTGAATGGTCCCTAAGACATACAAAAGTAAGGATGTTTCAGTTACTACCTCAAAGGCTCAGCAGAACTCTACTATCTCTATTCTGCTTCCAGCTCTGCCAGAACTTCCTTTCTTTCTTTCTTCCTCTCACTTTCTCTCTCTAGCACCTCCTCCTCTCTCTAAAAGGCCCAAAACCGTGATGCAAATGATTGGGGAGGGGGGTATTTATAGTTTTGGTCAATGGCATTCTTGTAATTTTGAAGCCATCTGATCCTGTGGTCCTGGTTTTTCCTGAAATTTCTTATTTTCTTTTATTCCTTTTTACTGCATCATCCAGGACACCTCAGTGGACACCTCAGCGGACACCTCAGCAGCACATTTCTCACATGTCTAAATCCCGGGACACCTCATCAGCTGACTCAGCAGACCAGTCCAATCCAGTAACGGTCCGGTCCGATTTCTCACAAACTGGACTCACTGGTTAAGATTGTGCCACGTGTCCTTAACTTTTCTTCTGCCTCTAGGATGACGTCATGTGGCATCTGGAAGGTACCTTTCACGCCTTTCAATGCTATCTAGATAAGTCCCGGACTTTATCTGATCACCTCCTCGGTTATCGTGCCAACCGAGTAACTTTACTTTACTGAAAAGTCATTAAATTATTATTTTAATGTCACTTTTCCCTTGAATCACTGGGCCTACGTTTTTGGGCCTGGGAATATCATCTTGGGTCTCTGATCCAGCCCAAGTACTCTGATGGCACGATTCCCAAGAAACACCCCTTGGCAAATTACCAAAATGCCCTTAGTCTCTCTTTCTTTACTTTATTAGGTCTAGGGGCATTATTGTCTTTTCCCATCTTATCAGAGTATTCTTTGACCCTGGTCAACTATCCAGATAACTTCCCTGGACTGTCTAACCTTAGGCAAATGACCAAAATACCCTTTACTCATTCTTCAGCTGTTCTATAACATAGGGGCATTTTCGTCATTTCGCACCTTTTTCCCGGACACCGGCCCCTTTTACCACTGGATTGATCTAATGGGCCGGGCCTTCCCTGGTGTCACTAAAGGCCTTAGAAACACTATACGGCCCCCTGGCCACATCCGATCATCCCTATCGGGACTGCTTTTCCTTTACCGATTATAACTGTAAATTCCCATCTTCCGGAATTTTTACAGAAAAATCGGGACCTCAAATCAAAATTCCGTGACTCCTGATTCAACCCGGAATCCTTTTCTCTATCTCCCGGTATTTTCAGATATTTTATCCAGACCGGGCTATTTTAGCCTGAAAAAGCGCTCCCGCGCACACTTTTCCAAAATGAACATTTTACCCCTGGTCACATTTCTAATTCTTTCATATACATAGAGACCTCATATGCACATTTCACAGTTCAGTGAAATGATCAGCATAATTTTCTCTATTTTCTGGCAAAATATGGTACTCATCGGCTACCAGCTCAATCTTTCCCATAATTACAATTTTGCCCCTGCATTCTCTTTCTGGCATCTATTCTCATCTTCTTATCCTTCATCTTAAGTTCTAGAAATTCTCTTTCAATAACTCATCCCTTAAACTCTTCGGGAGTCATCGTTAATTGAAAGGCTCGACAACCCGCCCATATCAGGTTATCTTACACAGGAGCGAGCCCATATCAAGCTAGCTACAGAATTCCTAGGCTTAAGACTTAGGATATTCCTCACATTCCTCATTTTGCACCTAGGTGAACTGTCCCTATTCTATAGGTTAAAGACTTAACTCATCTTTAAATCCTGAAGGACTTAGCTCATCCCTCGGATTCCTACAAAATAAAGGTAAGTAATCCGCCCATATCAAATTACTACCCTGGGACTACGGGTTTAGCAGCCTGCCCATATCAGACTACCTCCTAGTTCTCCTAGACCAAAAATTGGGATGTTACAATATCTGCTCTCTGTACTTGTTAGTCGAGACCTAGAGTCCATTTAGTCTCGACCTTATCTTTCTAAACTGTGAATAACTGATCTCAATTCCTGAATTTGCTGTATTATTGATGTACTTAATATCTTGCATCATTGTTGAGTGTGATTTGCATGAACAGAAGCTCTGAATTCTTTCAATTGGATATAGAAATAATAGAACACTTAGGTAAATTAAGAAGGCTAAAATTTTAAATCAAGCTAGTGTTGCATCTGTTGTTGAGCCTAGTTCTTCTGGTGAATCTATTATAGCTGAAACTGAATTTACATCTGGTGATATCTTAGACAATCATTTTGTCATAGAGCATGTTAATGAGGGTGTAGCTCATACTCATAAACAGAATAATCTTAATGAGTAACATGCTGAGAACAACATGAATAATAGAAAGGCATGTAGGAGCATAAGAGAACTCACTTCTTCTAATACAAACTTTGATCCTTTTCACACTTGTCCTGCTTTAGATGTTAATTTTGAGCTGAAATGCCCTTTGTTAAGTAACTTACCAAAGTTTTATGGATTAGAAGGTGAGGATCCTTTCAAGCATTTAAAGACTATGCAGTGGGTTTGCTCATCTATGAAACCTGTAAGTGCTGATATGGATACTGTGTAGAGACAAGTATTCCATTTTACACTTGAAGGAAAGGCAAAGGAATAGTTTTATATGCTACCACATCATACACCTCAAGCCTTGGACTCCTGGAATAACTTCATGAATGCTTTCTTGGAAAGATACTTCCCTACATTAAAGACTCCTACATTAAGGAAGGAAATTTTTGCTGTAAAATAGTATGCTGAAGAGTCTTTCTATGAGTTTTGGGGAAGGTTTCAAAAGCTGCTAACTAGATGTCCATACCACCAAATTCCAAGTGAACATTTGGTGCAATATTTTCATTCAGGATTGCGCTTTGCATGCAAAAAGAATTTGGATGCAGCTGCTAGGGTTCCATTGATGATTTAACTCTTGATGAAGCATGGAACTTAATTGAGAAAATAGCAAACAATGACTAGCAATATAGGGGTTATGATGCTAGATAAGTTCATGAGGTTTCTGCTAGGTCTTCTTCTCAAGATTACAATAGCCTATCTTCTCAAGTTGCTGCTATGAATGCTCACATCAATAATTTAGCTGCTCAACTGAGCAATTCACATGTTTAGAGCTCATACTCTCAAGCTCTAGTTGCTCCTAGTTGTTAGCTTTATTCTTTTCCAATGCATACCAGTGACAAGTATCCTACACACTATGAGGATATATCAGCTATCTATCAAGGCAAACCAAACCAGTATCCATAAAGGAATCAATACTCTAACACATATAATGAAGGATGGAGAGATCATCCCAATTTCAGATGGAGGGATAGAGGTGGAGATAGGAATTTTGGGTAGAATAGATTCAACAATGATAGGCAATTGGCTGAATCCTCTAGAGCTATAGAAGTACCTGCTGCTACAAAAGATGCTGGAATATCTGATATACTCAAAAGCATTAATGTGATGAACTCAAATATAAACTCCATAAACACAAACTTCAGCTTTAACTTCAAGGACTTGAGATCTACAGTGATAGCAACCTAGCAAAGACAAATCTAAGTTTATAGCCTTGGAGAGTAGAATTGAGCAGTGGGAAACCAACACTTCAAACATGAATGGCTATGTATCACAATTAGCCAATTTAGTAAGTAAAGTTTAGGTAAGGATCAGTGGAGATCTACCTTCAAATACAATTGTTAACCCCAAAACTATGAATGCTATAAATCTGCAAAGTGAAGAGCAAGTTGCTGATGCTAAAAATGAAGATGAAGGTGAGGTAGACACTAATTCTAGTAGTCTAATGAAGAATAGCATTGAGAAGTTTGAAAGCAAGAAGGAAGCACAACTCCTTAAGAAGAAAGAGGTTATAGAAAGTCAAATCAATTATGCACAAGATTCTGAGGGTTGTGGATAGCTAAATAAAAAGGAAATTGAGCTACTAGAGACTATGGATTCAGAGTCAAGAAATCCTAGGGTGGATACAACTGAAGAAGCACAATCAGTAGAAAGTTTAGAGCTCAAGCAGGAAGAAGCAAGTTCTGGTGTAACCAAGAAAGAAGTGAATCTTAAGGACTTACTTGTTCCAAAGGAACTCATGAGTAGCAAGAAAGTCTTAGAGCAACAGAACAAGGAAATTATTGATTGTTTCAGCAAGGTTAAAGTAAATGTGCCTATACTAGAGAGGGTTCAAAGAGTGCTAGAATATGCAAAGTGCTTGAAGGAAAGTTGCAACCACAGGAAAAGAGACAAACCTAATGAACTGGTGCAAGTGGGACCTAAAGCTTCTGCACTTTTCAAAGCTCAATTTCCAGTAAAGTGTCAAGATCCAGGTGCATTTTCCATTCCCTGTACAATTGGTAAGATAACTATTTCTAGAGCATTATTAGATTTAGGTGCTACTATTAATGTAATGCCTAGTTCAGTTTATCATGCTCTGGAAGTGAATTTGATTAAGCCAACTAAAGTGTTAGGTCAATTGGCTAATAGGAGTATTATCAATTATAAGGGAATCTTAAAAGACATTCTAGTTCAAGTTAAGGACCTTGTTTTTCTTGTGGACTTTTATGTTTTTTATATGACAAATGAATCTCTTGATGATAGTACTCTTATTCTAGGAAGGCCATTCTTGAAGACAGCTAACACCATAATTTGCATGAAAGAGGGAATTATTAAAATGGAATTTGGTGGCCACATAATTTAGTTTGGCATGTATAGACACCCACATCAAAATTACTCACTGTTAGGCTTAAGTGCAATTAATGCATATAAAGAGAGGCTAAAAAAGAACATGAATTGTTGCTGCAAAATTTTGATAAGCTTGAAAGTGATATGCTTGAATCTGAAATGTCTTTTTCTATTACTGACCTTTTGAATGAAGGCTTTAGAAAGAACCAACATGATAATTTGCAGGAAAAGACATAGTTGTTGAGAATTTCACTATAGGGATACAACTAGATAATATAGCAGTTACATCAACAAGACCATTTCCACTATCTTTGGGCTATGTATATACTCTGCTAACTGTGGATTATCTATTAAGATAGGTAAAGGCTATACCAACAAGGTAGGATGAAGTAGATGGTACAACATTACAGGTCAATGGCTATCTATGGAAGCTGTACAAGGAGAATTTCAAACCCCCATAACATTCAGGTTGTCTCTTTCCTTGTTTCCCCACTTACAATAGTCTGCTTTCATCAGTTTTATTATATACTTGAGCTATATTTGTTGATTAAGTACAGGGGAGGAGACCAAGTCAGTAGGGTAGATAAATACTTCTATGAATAAATCAAGAATTCTGGGTAGTGTTGTCATGATTACTGCTGTATTTGCATGTGTTTCATCATTTCTTCACATTGAGGACAAAGTAGAAATTAAGTGTGGAGGAGGATGAACTTTATAGTGTGTGAGATGGGTGAAATTTAGATAATTACTGTGATTCTATATCTTTTGGTCGCGACCATATGTTGTTCTTGTCACGACTAATGTGTGCGAATATATCAAGTTTCTTATCTGAGAAAATTAGCAGCGACCAATGTAACACCTTACTTTTATACATCTTAGGACCATTTGGTAGCATTTAGAACCACTTACAAGTCCATTGAAGTTCAATATCAAAATATGAAAATTTTAAGTTTACGGTTACTGTGCATTTGATAATTCCAGATTCAGTGATGAACTTTGAAAATTCATAACTAATTCTAGAAAAATTAAAATGAAGTGGCTTAAAAGGATAATTGAAGATAAAATCTTGATATTTAAGGTAAAAATACTTACTTGGACCAATTGACTAGTCAACTGAGTCAACTATGACGTCAAAATTTATTGTTCATTTGGTCTAAATTTCTGAAAACAGTGTCTGGTCTCTAACTTTGGAAAATTTGTTCTCTTCACACAAACATCAAAATAAGGCGTACTTGGTGTCAAAACGAAGTTTGACATGTTAACTAACTGCTGCTAAAATATCATGCATTTATTACATCATTAACTATTTTTAGTTACAGACCAAACATCATAGTTCAAAACTATCTAACATCTTCCTTTACATACATTCATCCCAAAACTTGTCTAGAACATAACCATATCATCATCTAGCATTCTTCCTCTCTCATACTTGAGGTTCCTGTTGATTGGAGATATAATTTGGGATGAGATTTCTGGGGAAATCTCAGTAGTAAATGGTACCATTCAATGCATACAAGATGAATGCAAGTGCATGACATGTTTCCTTTATCTTTCCTTAGTTTCCATTTGCATACCATTATGCTCCATGCCTATTCCTATCATGCATGACTATAACCTCATAAAAGCATAGAATATATGATTCATACCTACCATACATCATCATCACCTATCACAAACATATCAACACACAAACATATACATCAAGTATACAAGAAATGGGTGAGTTCACTACCTTGATTCTTTACTTTTCCTTATTCTCTTTCTTGTCACCTTTCCTTGAAGTAAGGTTGTCTTCTTGAATAAACAAATAAAATCATAAACATCACATATTCATTTATTCATCATGACCAAAATCAATTGGTATATAAAGACATTGGACTTAACTTAATCAATTAAACCCTATCTTTCTTAATTTGTGGTTAATTGTCTTGTCCTTTGAATTAATTTGTATCTTGACTTTACCCTACACAATTTCACATTTTGAATCTATTTATGAGCTTAGAATCATGAAATTCTAGCTCCTTTAACCTGTTCTGGATAGAACCGAAAATGTACATAATTCTTTCAAAAATTCTCATTTGATTCCGATGCTTCCAATACTTGTTTCTCTACTTTATCCCACACAACTTTTCATTTTAAAACCATTGGAAGCATCAAAATTATGAAATTCCAATAACTGTTCATGAGTGTGAACAGTAACAGAGAAGACTTAAAAATTACAACTTTCATTTACAATGCTTCCAAGGTTCCAAACCTATATAATCCTACACAAAATCATCATTTAAATTCAATGGAAGCATTAGATCGTTAAAATTCATTCTTCTTGGTCTAGAACAGCCCTAGGCCAAATGGCCTCATCAATGGTAAAGTCAAGATCACAACTTAATTCAATAACCAATCACCTAAACTAACTTATCCAAGCATTAATCACATAGTTGTAGCTTTATTTCCTTCTTCCTACTTCAACTTAAAATTTGGACAGCAAGCATGTTCTAGGTTTAATGGAATTTTCAACCAATAAAACCTAGGTTTTATCCTTCCAAAACATATATAAATAAGCTAGGAAGGATTGCTTACCTTATGCCTTAACTACCTTGACCTTTAAGTGCCTTGAATTGCCTTTATCTTGGTTGAGTTTTCAAATGACAAGAGTTTCTCCAAGGGAACCAAGGGGGCACAGTTTTTTGAGGAATGAGAGGGGTATTTATAGCCAAAACTTTGTCACCTCAAGTCCATAATAACCCCACTTTTCCTAATTATTACAACTCCTTAATCTTGAACTTGATTGGTTGATTTTTGGATTAATTATCCTTAATCATCATTAGGTTAATTCTTATATTATTTTATTACATTTTAGCACATGTCATAACTGAAACATCCTACTTTCAACCTCTTAGAGTACATATTCGGAAGCGTATTTGATTAGCGAAAGCATTACGTTGGCCTAAAAATTAAAATTTTAAAACTTATTTCTTGGGTACTGTTCATTAGGTAATTTCCAGATTGATAGTCCAACTTTAAAAATTTATAACTAATTGTAGAAAAATCGCATGGAGGTGAACCAAATTTCTAATTGAATCTATTTCATAGATATTTAAGGGAAAAATATAAATCTGGACATTTACCTTGCCAATCGAAACAGTTAAATCATTGATTTTTACTGTTCATATGGCAAATTCTGGAAATTCTAGATTCTGTCTCTTAACTTTAGAAATTAATTTCTATTGATATACACATCCAAATGAGACATGTTACCCATGAATTTAAAGTTATGGATGTGTTCTAATTGATTATAAAATTTTGTACATTAATTCCTTCATTTGCTAGGTCAAATTGAAGCCACAACACAACTGTTTCAGGACCTACATTTTTACCATTTCAGTTTCCTTTCTTAATTCCCAATAATTGTTCCAGCATGTATAAACCATTTCTTTGGCATCTTATACATTCATATACATCATGGGGTTATGCCATAATTATTTCATATATTTATTTACATATAATGGCATATTACATATATCATAGAAATTCATAGCATATGCTAGGACATCAATCACTTCACTTCCTTTCTTCCATATTGTAGCTTCCGTTCATACATATGTCTCTCATCATAAATGACCTATATTGTTTGATTGTGGGAGGTTGAGATTCTAGGGAATCTCAGTAGCAAACATTACCACTTAAATATGCAAGATGGATGTTAATGCATGATATGTAATTTCATTAAACTTTCTTTAATTAGTGACATGCCATCTGTTGGAAATTATGCCCTAGGGGCCAATCATTGTATTATGAACATTGTTGATTATGAATTTCTTAATTATGTTATCATATTATTGGCATGTTTACTGTGATGACCATCCTTGGATAACTCATGATCTTATCCTAAATGTCCCTGGTCGGTCATCTATATAGGAGCAGAGATAAAATAAGACTAGTATGACTTTGAAGATATATAGAGATATAAATCAAAGTCATAGGCACATGTAAGAGTACAAGGTGTTGGACTGACCCGCCATGAGAGAGCTGTATGGGTCAAGTCATAAGCTTCTCTCATATACAAGCCATGTCACTATGCCCTTTGACCTGAGATCATCATGGATTCCTACATGACAAACGCTCAGCTTTGACCTATTCAAAAGTAACTTTTGACCGAGTGATCATAAAGGCTATGTTCTGGCTTAGTGGTTTTTCATGCGGAGGAATGTGAATGGTCAAGATGGAATTTGTCCCTCACATTCATAGAGAGATATTACTGGGCCCCTCGATGAGTGAGTTTGAGAAATGTATGGCCATACTGTAATGGAAGGGTAGTTCCATTTCTATAGTCAGACTACTCAGGGATCGAGAAAGTAACGGTCAGGAACAGGAGGATGACGTTCACCATGCCTCATCCATGACCGAAATATCATGTAACAAAAGGGACGTGATATGGTTGTATGAAAGGTAATATCGTTAATCGATCCTTATATGATTTAGGTAGTCATAATGTCTTGCTAGAGACCGCTTACGACTTGTGGGTCAGTATAGTAACTGGCCCACTGCCAACTTCATATGGGCCTACAGGGTCGCACACAAAATAGCCCAACACGAGCTATGATGTCCAGATTCATTGAATCTAAGACATGTATAGATTCAATGAATAATCTAGGGTAGATATATATTATATATAAATTTGTATATATATATATTATATATAATATAAGAGATATTTGCAAAATTTAATTTATAAAGATAAATTAAATCTCTATCACTTTTGAATTTGAATTTAAATTGATATGATCTATTTGAATTTAAAATTTAAATTGATAAGATATCTCAAATTTGATTTATGAGAATAAATCAAATGTAATTCTATCTTATCTTTATTTTAAATTAAATAAATAGGTGAATTAAATCTGTGGGACGGATTTAATATAAACCATATTTATTTAATTAGTTTCTTATCAAATTATGCAATATATGATATTGTATTAATTTCAGAATTAATATAAGATTAATTCTAAAGCCCGGCCCAATAAGAACACCGATGGCATCCTATATATTTGACATTAGGGGTTAGGGTTCTACACGTGAGAAAAAGGGGCAAGGAGAGTGCAAAAGGTTTGCAGATAAGAAACTGCCAAAATAGAGACGGTGAGGACGGATTCTTGGGAAATCCCTAGAGGGACAGGAGGCGCTAGCACGTCGTTCGTGATTGGAACGCTGTTCGTGTGGATACCCGTAAAGGAAGCCGATCTGAGTTATCGACTTCTTGCGATCGAGAAAAGAGCACCAGGTACAACGACAGGTCGCGACTAGTTGACACATAGGTCATGACTAAATAGGCATCTGAACGTCAGAAATTTGAAAAGAAACGATAGGTCGCCACTAGAAGCTAAGGAAGTCGCGACTGACAACTCCAGAGGCTACAGGTCACGACTAGTTGCTTGGGAGGTCGCGACTTCAACTCAAATACAGAAGGTAATACTTCTTTCTCCTTGACTTAAACACATTCGGTAGATCCTGGCAGGGAATGGAAAAATTTTTAAAGTTAATTTCGGCTGCGTGTCTTCCAATTTTCTTCAGTGGTATCAAAGGCATGCCGTTTTGTGTTTAAGTTAGGTTTGACTTTTTAGCCGATTATATGATAACATGTGAACTATGTATGACATATAGGGAATCCATTTTATGTATGACATATAAGGAATCCGAAAGGAAACTGAAATCGGTGGTATATGTTAATTGATTTGATCAATTAATATTGATGGGGGTCTAAGGAAATTGA
Source organism: Leucaena leucocephala (assembly GCA_037074615.1). Classification (NCBI taxonomy): domain Eukaryota; kingdom Viridiplantae; phylum Streptophyta; class Magnoliopsida; order Fabales; family Fabaceae; genus Leucaena; species Leucaena leucocephala. The sequence continues at coordinate 13,991,300 of CM073555.1, read as the reverse complement.
ATTAAGATTCTTAATTATTTATCAAAAAAAAATTCTTGGGGCGCTGCCCCAGACCCCGCCCGCTAACCGACTAGCGGGACCGCTGTGGCTACCTGGTTGTAGCGCAACATAATCGTAGCATATACTGTCTTTCCTGATGAATGAATGTTTTGAAATATTTGTTGCCCTTCACATAATATGAATTTTGATTCTTGAATGTTTGGGTATGGTGAACAATATGGCTCTAGATTACAAGTGTTGTAATTTTTCTAAATACGGCCTGTGTGTCGTGCCTTCCTCTAATTACTCTCGTTGTACATTCTCTTCTCATCTCACTCCCCTCGAATGTTAAAACAAGGCTTCTCTATGTAATTTTCTTTTTCTTATTAGAGAACTCATCTCATTGGCTTGAGGGAACTTAGGATAGGTGAGCCATATTGTATCACGTTTAAGATTATGCATCTTATGCTTATATGTTCGATATGCATATTGCTTGTATGAGATACAACTGAGATACATGCATTTTGTAAACCAGATAATTAATTAAACCCTCTAAATGAAATCTTAAGTCATAATGCCGTCAATTAATGAACACTTGTCAAAACCTCGATCGCTCACTTGTAGGCTCCACCAAAGTGGATGCATTTGAGTTATCTTAAGGAGATAAGAAAGAGTAATGGTGCTACTCATATGTTTATTATTGTTTGACTTAATTGAGATTATCAAAACAGTTTTGGGTCTCAAGGCATTAGATGGGATTAAAACATGCCGGATCATATGATGATGGAATCCCATGAATATCTAAGAGTTACATTTGATGTAATTGGTAAAGGTGTTACCTACCTAAATAACTTAAATTTGAGCGTCCTGCCAGAGAGGACTTAAGTTTAAGCCAAATATGGATCTTAGCCCACTAATTATTACATTGAGGGTTGTTTTATTTAGTGGGAGATTGCTAATTCAATTGCATATTTTAATTATGGAATCATGACGACTAGTAATACTGCTACATTATCGTTGCGATCTGTCCTTAACAAGGACAAACTCAATGGGATAAACTTTCTTGACTGGTTTAGGAACTTGAGAATTGTTCTCAAGCAGGAAAGAAAGGCATATGTCCTAGATCAACCCATTCCTAAGGAGCCAGCAGCCAATGCTCCTAGAGCTCAGAGAGATTCTTATGCGAAGCATAAGGAAGACTCTGTTGATATGGGATCTTTGATGCTTGCCACCATGGTTCCAGAGCTCCAAAGAGATCTGGAACACATGGAGGCTTATGAGATGATTGTGCATCTTAAGGAAATATTCCAGCAACAAGCAAGGCAAGAGAGGTATGAGACCACTAAGGCCTTACATTCCTGCAAGATGGCTGAAGGTGCATCAATGAGTACTCATATCTTAAAGATGAAAGGGTACATTGATCACCTTGAGAGGCTTAGATTTCCCATGAGCCAGGAGTTAGCTACGGATTTGATCTTCAACTTACTCTCGAAAAGTTATGACCAGTTTGTCATGAACTACAACATGAACAACATAGAGAAATCTATTTCTGAACTGCATGGGATGCTTAAAACTGCTGAGCCGACTGTTAAGAAGAAGCCCAGTATGAAACATCCTTATTTTCGTACGTATTAGGGACCAATTGGTAGTATTTAGAACCACTTTCAAGGTCATTGAAGTTCAATTTCTCAATCTGGAGTTTTACTCTTATCGAGTACTGTTCACTATGTAAATTCCAGATGAGTGACCTGACTTCGAAAAATCATAACTAATTATAGAAAAATCGAAATGCAGTGGTTCAAATTGCTACATGAAGATAACTCAATACTATTTCAAGGAAAAATAACTCGTTGACCATTCCTTGTCCAAGTCAACGTCAGTCAAAGTTACAACTTTACTGTTCATCCAGCGTTTTTCTCCTGAATCCAGCATTTTGGTCCCAACTTTGATAATTTATATCTCCATGTGTAGACATCAAAATGAGACATTCTATATATCAAACCGAAGCTTGGAATGTTTACTATTTATCATAAACATATCATATATTTATTTAATCATTTACTATTTTTTATTATAGATCAAACATCACTATATCACCACGAGTTACTGTTCATAGTGGCAAATTCCAGCAAGCAACTTTACATACATATGCATACATCAATCACATATCAAACAAGCATGCCAAACAATACTTATCATTAAATAATAAATCTTTATACAACAGGGCATGAACAAAATCCTCGTATCTCTATTACATCTTTCCTGCCTGAAATCAGGCAGTATAACTACTATACTTCATCTGTAAAAATAACTGATCTTGTACTGATTCGGTAATTCCCGTGAGAATTACCATTCTACGTAAGTACCCAGGAAAGACTGGATGAACCGACTAGGTCCACTCACTTCCAGACTCCTTAGACAGTACCTACGTACACAGTACGCATCATCTCCTTATGTTCAGTCTGAAAATCGGCAGCATAACGGCGTCTTACAGCATTCTCAAAATTCACTTCGACATAACCTCTCTGTAATGGGTTATAAATAGGGGATGAGATTCGGGGGAATCTCAGTAGCAAACGGTACTAAATAATGCATGCATTAAAGTAAATACTTGTGCTTGCTTGTGAAAGTGTAAACATTGCGTCATGTGCATGCTTCCATGTAACATATGAAATACAATTGGCCAAGGTAATCATAGAAACAGAGCTTCAATCATATACACATATGCACACAATTCAACAAAGTCATAGCACAATCAAGCATAACATTCAATACATACAAGTTTAGGGTAAGTTTACTACCTTATTGCTTTACTTCTTTCCACTTTAACTTTGCTTCTTCCTTCTTACTTTTCCTTGCTATGTGGCTGCCCTCTTTTGAGCACACCAAGCAATTCCTAACATCACATTACCATCCAACCATTACAATCTAACTTCTCTTGAACACTAAGCTTACTTTAAGTAACATAACTTCCTTTAATCTTTACCAATTGACTTGGCCTTTGAATCAATTGATGTCTTGACCTTACCCTACACAATTTGGCCTTTTAAATCCATTTATGAACTCAAAACAACCAAATTCCAGCAACTATGCATTGTTCCGGACAGATTTGAAAAACATGCATAATTCTTTCAAAAATTCTCATTTTGATTCCAATGCTTCCCATACTTGTTCCTCCACTTTTCCCCCACACAAAATCTCATTTTAAGACCATTGGAAGCATCAAAATCATGAAATTCAAATCACTGTTCATGATAGTGAACAGTAACCGAAAGGAATTTTCAACATTACAACCTTTAATTCCAATGGTTTCCAAGGTTCAAAACCTTTCCAATCCTACACAAAATTATCATATAAACTCAATAGAAGCATTAAATCATTGAAATTCCATCTCTTTCTATCATGAACAGTGCATGAACAGTGCAAACCGAAATGTTCTTCCATGGTAAAGTCAAGAACATCAACTTAATCCAACAACCAACCATGCAACTAGCTTGTTTAAGCTTGTCTAAACTATCTATGACATAAAACTCATGTTCCTCTCACATATACATAGAAATTCCAGCAGCATTTCCCCAATATTTAAGCCTAAAAAATCACTTAAACTCAAGCACAAACCATAAGAACAAAAGGTAGAAGCAAGGAGACAACTTACCTTACTTGCTCCTTCAAGACCCTTGCTTCATCCTTGCTTTCTTCCACTTTCTTTCTCTAGAACTCACTTCACTCTCTAAAGGAGCTCTTGGGTGTGAAGAATGAATGGAAAGGGGGGGTATTTATAGCAAAAGTCATGTGCCATTTGAAGGCCAAGATCACTTTGGAAACTATTTGATCTAATGGTTAAAGGTTTGATCTTGAAATGTCTTTTCACTTTTCACTCAAGACCTTACCACCATGACATCACTAGCATGGCCTCCCTTGGTACACCTAACCCTTCCTCTTTTTGGGTGCCATTCTTGTGTCCTTGTGGGCCCCACCATGTGCAACACCTAATTCTTACTTTATTCTCTTTTTCTTTCTTTTCAAAAATCCATAAATTATTTATTATTTGGACTTGGGCTCCAAGATAACTTTTGGGCCTTATTGGGCTGGCCTAGGACGAAATGTTGGGCCTCTTTTAGGTCCAATAGCTAACTGGCCCAAATCCCAATGTACTTTCCTCATACCGATATCCGTAAATTACCCTGATCTTAGCATAAATGCTAAACACCTCTTTTAATTGTTCTAACATTTTTAGAAATTCATTCTAATATAAAATGAATTCTCTACAAAGTTTCATAATTTTCTGAGACCCAGAAGTCCTGTTAAAAATTACATATTTTTCCTTTAACCCTTTATCGGTGTCCTTTTTCACCGTAAATTCCATAATTAATTCTACAGGACTCCTTTTTGACTTCTGTCAACTCCATAAATTCTCATATTAATTATAATAATTTACTATTAAATTTCCTCTGATATCCATCCATTGTGTGAAATGACCAAAATGCCCTCCATTTACTTCTGGTTTCTTAGGGCATCACAGTGGCATTTTCGTAATTTTGCACTTTGGCTCTTAGACTTTCTTCCTCTTCCAATTAATCCTTTTCTTTACATAAACATGGCCACATATTTTCCTAAACATCTCATATATTTTATTCAATCTGTACATACAACTTAGTACAGAAATTAAGGATGTTACATTTCTCTCCCCCTTAAAATAAATTTCGTCCTCGAAATTTACTTGTACCTTAGTCAACAATCTTAAATATACATCCTCTTTAAATCTCTTTCTGCTTTATGACTAAGAATTGGATTATCCATCTCTTACCTTTTATCTTATTATCTAGCGGAGTACTTTCAATATCCGCTTCATGTCCTTGCTGTCATTACTCTTTTTGTATCAGTCAACTTAATTGGAGTTTATTTCTACTTCATCACGGCACTTGATCTTGTGCTATGCATCCATTTGCTTATGGATAACTCCTTGTACTAGACTTGAGAGTAGTGTCCATTTCTTTCATATCAAACTCTCTCGAATATTATTGTATTCGGGAGTTTCCCTTACTCACTCATCATACTTTCTAACACTTATCCCTTATTACTTCTCTTAGCATCTCGCAGAATTCTTTAACATCCGCAAAGCTTTATCCTCTTTTCGCATAGAAACTCTTATAACTCTATTGTTGCTCTTATCATCTTTAATGATTCAACATCATACAGAGAGAGGACTTATGCAGTTATTATTTTCTTTACTTTACTGCTAAGTAGGAGCATATACTCTAACATACATAATGCCTGGCCAATATCTTGTAGGACTGTATACTTGCTCCTAAATGCAAAGCTCTAACATTCTCTTATGACTTTATCAGCCTCTCAGGAGAGTATTGCTCTTTTGCTTCTCGTTCTCCTGAACAAAGTCATAATTTAAATCTTTCATTTCAAATCCACTCTTATTTGGACTTGGCAGAAGGGTTTTAATCCTTTAATGTTCATAACCTTTCTAACTTTTCATAACTATGTTTATCATTCATCATATATATGCCAAACTTCTATGGCATTTACACTCTTTCATATCTTACCCCTTAACATCTTTGTGTAACTCCAGGGTCTATCTTACTTTAACTTTTCACTTTTCTTACCTTGTCCATCTATACCAACTTCTGTGACAACTGGACCCTTTTTCATTACTCTTTCTTAGACTACTCTTGCCTTAACATCTTTCTGGACGAAGGCTACCTTACTCTTCTAAGCCTTAGCATTCTCTATCTCATATAACTACTGGGTTCTATCTTTACTTTAGACCTTCTTCTCTAGGTCTCTCTAGCCTTTTAATCTTTATATCCTCATCTGGAGGATTTATCTGCTCATACTTTTCTGTTCTCAAAACATATGGGGTTCTCTTCTTTGTTCCTCAGGCATACTTCTATAAAACTTTTGAATATCAGCACTCAGACTTTAACTTGGACTCCGTCTTTGTTTAAAGAAAACTAAGTTCAGTCTGTATAATATAGGCTATTTGAGGAAAATCATTATAAATAATTTTTCTGGATGAGTTTATCAACTAGTGAAGCTTCCTTACCTTAACTTCGTCTTTGGCATTCATCTTCCCAAAGAGATACTACATTGTACTCATATCTCATGGCTCATTACTTTCCTTAGGCTAGGTCTAACTGCGACCTCGGGATCTAACTGCGATCAACAGTCAGCCTCTTCAGAATCTAACTATGACTCTGGAACTGTTAGGATCTAACTGCGACCCTGGAGCCACGCTAGGATCTAACTGTGACCCTCTAGAATCTAACTGCGATTCTGTATATCTCCCGAAGATCTTAAACCAACAGACTAAGTTATAGGGTTCACCACTTCTACTTGTTGATAACTCAATAAAAATTTAGAAATATTATGTTCAGTAGCCCATATTATTGCCCAAGACTTTACTTATTTCCTCTCTTACTCAGGAGTTCCTTCTCATCTTTCTCTTACTGTGGCTTACCATGCCTTGTGCAATCATGGTTTATCCACCTGCCATTACATTCTGCTGCTATGGCCTCATCATAACTTCTCATGTAAATCTGTGCTCTAACTGTGAGCCATTTGAACTATGCTCTAACTACGAGCAGACTACATCAGATCCAACTCTTATCTGAAGAGTGATCTGTACTCATCTGAATCTAGTCTCTATCTCAGAGTCATCTGTTTCAAATCTAACTCTTTCTGTATACCATTCCTTTCAATAGAAATGGCTCTGAGTACTGCATTCGCAAGCCTATAGAAAAACCTGAATCACCCCAATCATAAATCATATCAGAATATCATATCATAACTTATCGTCCCATAAACTGAGACTATCTATCATCCTCAATATATTCCTTATTGCATATCATATGGTATGGGAGCAACATAATTTTCTCATAACTTCCTCACCATATATACTCTACCCAGCATATACTACGAAATGGGAATATTCATCATGGTATACTCTAACATGCATGTCATTATATGACAACTGCAAGGAGATGCAACTATTCATCATCATAATTTGTTCAACCATTCATCAGATATTGTAATGAACTAAGTAAGCCTCAAAACATATTTCCTTTATCATATTACCTATCATATCTTGATCATTCATCCTAAAACATCTATCGATTTCCCTTAGGCTACCACGCTACCCTCTTATCAGGGTATAGACTTGACCCTTCTATCAAATAGGGGAGTTACTTTATCTTTAGAACCATGGCTATCTTTCTTTTTTCTAATCTTGCTTATAGCTACCGCTCTATTGAACTTCTGTGACTACCTGAGAAAACTTTTTCTTTATAACATGAAATCCAATCCATAAATTAACTCTTTAATCATTCACTCTCTCTGTTCATATATATGAACTTGGCTAAACATTCATCAAAAGGGTTTCTCTTTCTCTATTTAACCTTTAGCCTCATGCTCATCTCTATTTAACTGAGAGGAATACTTTTCATAAACTTTACTCAAGGAATACTTCCCAGGTGAGCGGAACAGTCTCCATATCTCTGGAGCAACTTTGGTGTCTTTCTACTATCTCTCAACTCTTCCTGTGCATATACATCAGTCTCAGTCTACTCTTGACCGGACTAAGGTTCATTTCTGGTATTTTTCTTGATTCTAACCAACTTAGATCACATAAATCTCATTCATCATCTAGCACCATTACTTATGTTCTCTAACAGCTCAGCACCCTTCCACATAGATATTGTCCGCTTTCCCCTTAGGCAGGCCCCAGGCCTACTTGAGGTCACAGTTTTGTTCTCCAGGCACATGAGGACTTTAACCCCTTAGGCACCTGAACATGCATCCTCTAGGTATCATAGCTATGTAGCGGAAGATATTGTCCCATCTCCCCTTAGGCAGGCGCCTCTAGGCCCACACGAGGTCAGGGTTTTGTTTCCCAGTACTGCCTGCCTACCACTCGTGCCTGCCTACCTCCACTGGGGCGCTTGGTGACGAGGGCGCTTGGTGAGTACTGGAAGCGCGTTCATGAGGGAGAGGTATCCACACCCTTATAAGGCATGCTTTGTTCACCTCCCCAACCGATATAGGACTAATATCCTGTTTCAGGGACTTTAACTTTCGAGAACTTGAAGCCATATGTTAAGCTCATTTCTTGCGCAAGCCTTATCCTAACTTTTGATTCTTTTATTCATCAAAGATTAACTGAATTAAATCTTTCCAAATGTAGATCTACTCTTGATAGTCACATAGAGGATCTACTTCTAAACATCATCTTAGACTAGCATGTATCTCTATTTCTCATACTGTTCCGCTTGCCTACATCATGTGCTAAACCTCTAACTGATAAACTTTAATGAGGCTGTCATCTTCATTCATCATCAGGTCCCTGCGTATCTTCATCGTGACCTGAGTATGAACTAGTCGCAACGCATCCATAAACTTTAGTTGTGACCATCTCATTCTACTTGTCATGACTGGACAGCTCTACATTCTTTAGTCACGACCTCGGGTCACCTTTCGTCATGGCCTAACTTCTCGAGGACTTCTAGCTGTGTCCCAAACTGCTTTACATCTGACCTGGATCTAACTTGCTTTAAACATTCCCTTATAATGTTCTTGTCCAGCCTTTACCCTGGCAATGGCCATCTCATATCATGCAACTAACATGAAAACTTAATCCAAGTCAATGCCCTCTATCATATCTCTGTTTATCATCCTTGCTATGGCATTGAGGAACTACAGCTAAACTGACTGCTCTTGATTTCTACTTCTTTCCATCCCTTAACCTAAACTAAGTAGTTTACTTCCCACAGCCTTCTTGAGACTAGTATAGTCATATTGTCTGTCTTTCATAAAGAAGGATGGGGTGGATTAGGGCTAGGAACATCCCTTTAATCTTTATCTATAACCTCATATATTCCTGGACTGCGATAATAGGAAGGGATGTCACAGATTGTAACTGGATCTTAGGCTACTCATATCAAACTTATCCTCAAACTCTAGTAGAGGAGGAATAATATCTGGCCTACCTATAATCCAGTATCAGTATTCAGCTTCCTCAGCTGAAATCTGTCCTCTCATCGGAGGAATAGAGATATATCAGGTTAGAGAGCACTCTATCAAACTTATACTGTACATAATTACTAGACCCATCATTATCTAGTGCAGCATTATCTGATGCATACACAACATCTGAGTGAATTTCTCATAATTTCCAGACTATAAATTTGAGTCTATAAAAATATGCATGGGGTACCTTACTATAAACCTTCCCGATTGAGTCCCTTATGCTGTCATCTGAACTCTCTTCACTACCTGAAGAGTCAAAGTCTAGGTGTACCTCATTTTTATACAGCATTACAGGTTAGGGGTCTCACTGATTAACTGATGTTTCAAGCTTAACTTCATGAATCCCCATGTCTACTGCTGCAGCATTTGCTCTGTGTTCTGTCGTTGTGACCCAAAAGTCTTCTTTCATCGTGACTTATGACTTAACCTATCGCAACTTGGACATCTGGCATCCTTACTGTAGTATCTGGTCACAGCATGATACCTCAAACTACTCTTGCAGCTTCCTTAGTCGTGAACTGATCAGCTTCTGTCTCTATCCATATAGGAATCTGCTTATTATTCTACTTAGTTCATCCATATTATGTTAATAAACACGAGACCTCGGCTGTATCGGCTGACTAAGATTAGCCATCGTAATTATATCCTTTGTAAGACTGTAAAGCTCGGGGTACAGCCTCATTCATCTGGGTGTCACTGTCTTCTGTCTAAACTTTTCCAAGTAGTGAACACCATCCCTATATCATACTCTAGGGAGAGAACCACTCAAATTTCTCATTTTTCTAAGGGATCAGTCTAACTAAACCAGAGCATCACTGAGCCAGAACCTTCTGTTCTATGCCAGAATCTTATGCTCTGAGCCAGAACCCTTTGTTCTGTGCTAACTTTATTCTGTACTAACGCCAGAAATCATCTGTTCAGAGCATTTCCTAAGCCAGAATCCTTTGCTCTGATACCAAAATGAAACATCCTTATTTTCGTACGTCTTAGGGACCAATTGGTAGTATTTAGAACCACTTTCAAGGTATTGAAGTCCAATTTCTCAATCTGGAGTTTTACTCTTATCGAGTACTGTTCACTATGTAAATTCCAGATGAGTGACCTGACTTCGAAAAATCATAACTAATTCTAAAAAAATCGAAATGCAGTGGTTCAAATTGCTACATGAAGATAACTCAATACTATTTCAAGGAAAAATAACTCGTTGACCATTCCTTGTGCAAGTCAACGTCAGTCAAAGTTACAACTTTACTGTTCATCTAGCGTTTTTCTCCTGAATCCAGCATTTTGGTCCCAACTTTGATAATTTATATCTCCATGTGTAGACATCGAAATGAGACATTCTATATATCAAACCGAAGCTTGGAATATCTACTATTTATCATAAACATATCATATATTTATTTAATCATTTACTATTTTTTATTATAGATCAAACATCACTATATCACCACGAGTTACTGTTCATAGTGGCAAATTCCAGCAAGCAACTTTACATACATATGCATACATCAATCACATATCAAACAAGCATGCCAAACAATACTTATCATTAAATAATAAATCTTTATACAACAGGGCATGAACAAAATCCTCGTATCTCTATTACATCTTTCCTGCCTGAAATCAGCAATATAACTACTATACTTCATCTGTAAAAATAACTGATCTTGTACTGATTCGGTAATTCCCGTGAGAATTACCATTCTACGTAAGTACCCAGGAAAGACTGGATGAACCGACTAGGTCCACTCACTTCCAGACTCCTTAGACAGTACCTACGTACACAGTACGCATCATCTCCTTATGTTCAGTCTGAAAATCGGCAGCATAACGGCGTCTTACAGCATTCTCAAAATTCACTTCGACATAACCTCTCTGTAATGGGTTATAAATAGGGGATGAGATTCGGGGGAATTTCAGTAGCAAACGGTACTAAACAATGCATGCATTAAAGTAAATACTTGTGCTTGCTTGTGAAAGTGTAAACATTGCGTAATGTGCATGCTTCCATGTAACATATGAAATACAATTGGCCAAGGTAATCATAGAAACAGAGCTTCAATCATATACACATATGCACACAATTCAACAAAGTCATAGCACAATCAAGCATAACATTCAATACATACAAGTTTAGGGTAAGTTTACTACCTTATTGCTTTACTTCTTTCCACTTTAACTTTGCTTCTTCCTTCTTACTTTTCCTTGCTATGTGGCTGCCCTCTTTTGAGCACACCAAGCAATTCCTAACATCACATTACCATCCAACCATTACAATCTAACTTCTCTTGAACACTAAGCTTACTTTAAGTAACATAACTTCCTTTAATCTTTACCAATTGACTTGGCCTTCGAATCAATTGATGTCTTGACCTTACCCTACACAATTTGGCCTTTTAAATCCATTTATGAACTCAAAACAACCAAATTCCAGCAACTATGCATTGTTCCGGACAGATTTGAAAAACATGCATAATTCTTTCAAAAATTCTCATTTTGATTCCAATGCTTCCCATACTTGTTCCTCCACTTTTCCCCCACACAAAATCTCATTTTAAGACCATTGGAAGCATCAAAATCATGAAATTCAAATCACTGTTCATGCGAGTGAACAGTACCCAAAAGGAATTTTCAACATTACAACCTTTAATTCCAATGGTTTCCAAGGTTCAAAACCTTTCCAATCCTACACAAAATTATCATATAAACTCAATGGAAGCACTAAATCATTGAAATTCCATCTCTTTCTATCATGAACAGTGCATGAACAGTGCAAACCGAAATGTTCTTCCATGGTAAAGTCAAGAACATCAACTTAATCCAACAACCAACCATGCAACTAGCTTGTTTAAGCTTGTCTAAACTATCTATGACATAAAACTCATGTTCCTATCACATATACATAGAAATTCCAGCAGCATTTCCCCAATATTTAAGCCTAAAAAATCACTTAAACTCAAGCACAAACCATAAGAACAAAAGGTAGAAGCAAGGAGACAACTTACCTTACTTGCTCCTTCAAGACCCTTGCTTCTTCCTTGCTTTCTTCCACTTTCTTTCTCTAGAACTCACTTCTCTTTCTAAAGGAGCTCTTGGGTGTGAAGAATGAATGGAAAGGGGGGGTATTTATCGCAAAAGTCATGTGCCATTTGAAGGCCAAGATCACTTTGGAAACTATTTGATCTAATGGTTAAAGGTTTGATCTTGAAATGTCTTTTCACTTTTCACTCAAGACCTTACCACCATGACATCACTAGCATGGCCTCCCTTGGTACACCTAACCCTTCCTCTTTTTGGGTGCCATTCTTGTGTCCTTGTGGGCCCCACCATGTGCAACACCTAATTCTTACTTTATTCTCTTTTTCTTTCTTTTCGAAAATCCATAAATTATTTATTATTTGGACTTGGGCTCCAAGATAACTTTTGGGCCTTATTGGGCTGGCCTAGGACGAAATGTTGGGCCTCTTTTAGGTCCAATAGCTAACTGGCCCAAATCCCAATGTACTTTCCTCATACCGATATCCGTAAATTACCCTGATCTTAGCATAAATGCTAAACACCTCTTTTAATTGTTCTAACATTTTTAGAAATTCATTCTAATATAAAATGAATTCTATACAAAGTTTCATAATTTTCTGAGACCCAGAAGTCCTGTTAAAAATTAGATATGTTTCCTTTAACCCTTTGTCGGTGTCCTTTTTCACCGTAAATTCCATAATTAATTCTACAGGACTCCTTTTTGACTTCTGTCAACTCCATAAATTCTCATATTAATTATAATAATTTACTATTAAATTTCCTCTGATATCCATCCATTGTGTGAAATGACCAAAATGCCCTCCATTTACTTCTGGTTTCTTAGGGCATCACAGTGGCATTTTCGTAATTTTGCACTTTGGCTCTTAGACTTTCTTCCTCTTCCAATTAATCCTTTTCTTTACATAAACATGGCCACATATTTTCCTAAACATCTCATATATTTTATTCAATCTGTACATACAACTTAGTACAGAAATTAGGGATGTTACACAGTACAATTTTGATGGTTCAAAAAGGAAAGGGTATAAAAAAGAAAGGCAAGGGGAAGGGGAAGGGTCATGGCTCATCTGGTAAGACCAAAGAGTCAGGCAGGCCCAAAACCAAGCCTGCACCAAAGAAGGCAAAGCCTCCAAAGGAAGGATTTTGCTTCTTCTGCAATGAACTGGGTCATTGGAAGAGGACTTGCAAACTCTACCTTGAAGATCTGAAAAAGAACAAGAAGGATAGAGGGGCTATCACTTCAGGTATTTATGTTATAGACATTCATCTCTCTACTTCCACTACATGGGTATTAGATACTGCATGTGGTTCTCATATTTGTACAAATGTGCAGGGCCTAAAGGACAGTAGAAAGCTTAAGAAGGGTGAAGTTGACCTATGAGTTGGAAATAAAGCAAGGGTTGTTGCTTTAGCCGTAGGCACTTATGAATTAGTTCTGCCCACTGGGCTTTTATTAGTTTTGAACAATTGCTATTATGTTTCTGCTTTGAGTATTAACATTGTTTCTCTTTCTTATTTGGATAAGGAAGGTTACACTTCTATTGCTGGGAATGGTGATGTTCTATTTATCGTAATGATGTTTTCTATGCTCATGGTGATTTGCATGTTGATCATTACATATTAAACTTGGAAGAACCCAATCATGGAAATATCTATAACATAACCGCCAAAAGGGTCAAACCAAATGATTTGAATCCTACATACCTCTGGCACTGTCGTCTGGGCCACATAAATGAGAAACGCATTTTCAAACTCCATCAAGATGAATTTCTCAACTCATTTGATTTTGAATCATATGATACTTGCGAATCTTGTTTGTTGGGAAAGATGACAAAGTCACCTTTCACTGGGCAAAGTGAGAGGGCCACTGATTTGTTGGGACTTATACATACAGATGTGTGTGGACCGATGAATACAAATGCCAGAAGAGGTTATTCGTACTTCATCACATTCATAGATGATTTTAGTAGATATGGCTACGTCTATCTAATGAAACATAAATCCGAATCTTTTAAAATGTTCGAGATATTTCAAAATGAAGTACAAAACCAGCTTGGCAAAATAATTAAAGCCCTTCTATCTGATCGGGGTGGTGAACATTTGAGCCAAGAGTTCATTTATCATCTTAGGAATTGTGGGATAGTCTCACAATTGACTCCTCCAGGAACACCACAATGGAATGGCATTTCTAAACGGAGGAATTAAACACTATTGGTATGGTTCGATCCATGATGAGTCGAACAGATCTTCCACCGTCCTTTTGGGGCCACGCCCTAGAGATAACTGCGTTCACACTGAATCGTGTTCCATCTAAGGCAGTTGAAAAGACTCCATATGAGATATGGACTAGGAGGAAACCTAGTTTGTCTTTTCTCAAGATTTGGGGATGTGGGGTCTATATTAAGCAACAAGCCTTAGATAAGTTAGCGCCCAAATCCTCAAAGTGCTTTTTGTGGGATATCCTAAGGAAACCAAGGGATATTATGTCTACAACCCCACTGATAACAAAGTGTTTGTTGTCAGAAATGGTATCTTTCTCGAAAGAGAATTTATCTCTAAAAGAACCAGTGGGAGCAAGGTACATCTCGAAGAAGTTCGAGAGCCACAAGACACCACATTACTAGAGATGGAAAATGGAGAAGACTCACAACAAGTTGTTGAGACTCCTCAAGTCACGCAAGGCCCACGATGATCTAATAGGGCACGACTTAAGCCTCAAAGATATGGATTTCTGATTTCTGACAATCGTGATGTGTTGCTCATTGAGCATAATGAGACAACTGCCTATCGAGAAGCTTAGTGGGACCAAACTCTAAAAAATGGCTTAGTGCCATGAAGTCTGATATGCAATCCATGTACAACAATAAGGTATGGACCTTAGTCGACCTGCCTGAAGGTGTAAAAACTGTCGGGTGCAAGTGGGTTTTTAAAGAGAAAACTGACATGGATGGCAATGTAAATGTCTTCAAGGTACGACTGGTTGCAAAAGGATTTACTCAAACTCATGGTGTGGACTATGATGAGACCTTTTCCCTAGTTACAATGGCCAAATCAATCAGAATCCTCCTTGCCATTGCAGCATATTATGACTATGAAATATGGCAGATGGACATCAAGACAACCTTCCTTAATGGAAAGCTCCTTGAGGATATGTACATGACACAACCTGAAGGGTTTGTGCTTTCCGAGGACTCTGGTAAGGTGTGCAAGCTTCAAAGGTGCATTTATGGACTGAAGCAAGCATCTTGGAGTTGTAATCATCGTTTTGATGAAGTAGTCAAAGAGTTTGGATTTCTTCAAAACATTGATGAACCTTGTGTGTACAAGAAGGCTAGTGGGAGCACAGTTGTATTTTTGGTACTCTATGTCGATGACATCCTACTTATTGGGAATGATATTCCTACCTTGTAGATTGTCAAGTCTTGGTTAGGAAAGTCTTTCTCGATGAAAGACTTGAGTGAAGCCACCTACATCCTAGGAATTAGGATCTATAGAGATAGATCTAAAAGACTTCTAGGACTCAGTCAGAGCACATATATAGACAAGATACTGCATAGGTTTAGTATGTAGGAATCAAAGAGGGGTTTCATACCCATGTCTCATGGTATTCACCTCAGCAAGGATTTGTGTCCTAGTACACCTGATCAGCGAGGTCGCATGAGTAAGGTTCCATATGCCTCAGAATTTCCAATTTTCTTTAATCCAACTTATTGCATCATCATGGTGATGTCATCTTGATGACTCATCATGATGACTCATGGCCTTTCATAATTACCTGCTGACTTAGTGCTTCCAGAGAATTCCAGAGTCTTTTCCTGGAATGAGCAGCTGAGATCGCGCCATGTGTCCTTCACCTTTTTCTTCTTCCTCTAGATCAGTGCCATGTGGCATCTGGACGGCACCTTTCATGCCTTCCCATAGCTTCCAGATAAGTCCAAAGCTTTATCTGATCAATTCCCCAGTTATCACGTCAACCGAGTAACCTTACTTTATTGAAACATCACTAAAATATTATTTTAATGCCACTTTTACCCTCATATTCCTTGGGCTACGTTTTTGCACTCTGGGACTACTATCTTAGGCCATGATCAAGCTCAAGTACTCTGATGGCTCGATTCCCAAGATACATCC
This sequence comes from Leucaena leucocephala, assembly GCA_037074615.1. Classification (NCBI taxonomy): domain Eukaryota; kingdom Viridiplantae; phylum Streptophyta; class Magnoliopsida; order Fabales; family Fabaceae; genus Leucaena; species Leucaena leucocephala. The sequence goes on along the minus strand of CM073555.1, from coordinate 13,975,112 downwards.
CTTGGCAAATTACCAAAATGCCCTTGGTTCCTCTTTCTTTACTTTAATGAATCTAGGGGCATTATTATCTTTTCACATCTTACCAGAGTATTCTCTGACCTTGATCAACTATCCAGATAACCTCTCTGGACTGACTAACCTTAGCCAAATGACCAAAATACCCTTTACTCATTCTTCAGTTATTTTATAACATAAGGGCATTTTTGTCATTTTACACCTTTTTCGGGACACCGGCCCCTTTTCCCCACTGAACTGATATTATGGGCCTGGGCCTCCCTTGGTGTCACTTATGGGCCTTAGAAATACTATATGGCTTCTGGCCACAGTCCGATCATCTCTATTCAGACTACTTTTCGTTTACCGATTATAATTGTAAATTCCCATCTTTAGGAATTTTTACAGAAAAATTGGGACCTCAAATCAAAATTCTGTGACTCGTTATTCAACTCGAAATTCATTTATCTATCTCCCAGTATTTTCAGAAATTAAATCCAGACCGGGCTGTCTTGGCCTGAAAGTCGCTCGCGCGCACAGTTTTCAAAATGACCATTTTACCCTTGGTTACTTTTCTAATTCTTTCACGCTCATAGGGACCTCATATGCATATTTCACAGTTCATTGAAATGATCAGCATAATTTTCTCTATTTTCTGGTAAAATATGGTACTCATCGGCTACCAGCCTGATCTTTCCTAAATTACGATTATGCCCCTGAATTCTCTTTCTGGCATATTTACTTATCTTCTTATCCTTCATCTTAAGTTCTAGAAATTCTCTTTCAACAACTCATCCCCTAAACTCTTCGGGAGTCATTATTAATTGAAAGGCTCGACAACCCGCCCATATCAGGTTATCTTACTCAGGAGCCAGCCCATATCTAGCTACCTGCAGAATTCCTAGGCTTAAGACTTAGGATATTCCTTATGTTCCTCTTTTTGAACCTAAGTGAACTGTCCTTATTTTGTAGGTCAAAGACTTAATTCATCTTTAAATCCTGAGGAACTTAGCTCATCCCTTGGATTCTTACAAAACATAGGTAAGTGATCTGCCCATATCAGATTACTACCCTGGGATTACGGATTTAGCAGCCTGCCCATATCAGACTACCTCCCAGTTCTCCTAGACCCAAAAATCGGGATGTTACATGGGTCGCGACCAGAGCATGTGTGCTTAACAAGTTTATTCTCTGTGATTATATGGCGCGACCAGTGTCCATTTATGTCCCGACCAATATTCCCTATTTTCTGAACATTTCATCTTTGTGTAAAACATACACGACTAGATATCCTTTTTGTCATGACTAAAAGTGATCTTCTGTTGAAAATTTCTCCTATTTTATTCTGATTGCTGCTTGGTCTTTTGAATTTATTATCATAGACTCAAATTGAATTTTAAACATATACTTTTGAACATGGGTAAACTTGATAAACTGTGAAGTTGCTTGTTTCATTGATTGATTGCTAGAAATTGTGCATCATGAATGATTAATCTCATGTATTTAGTTTGATATTCATGCAATCTAGTAATGCTGAGTTGATTAGGATGAGTAAGCCAGATGAAAGAATTTTGAGCCTCCAACACATACTCATTTACATTGTGTAATGTAATATCCTAATTTTCAGGCCCAAAGACTCAGAAAGTAGCCTGAAATAGATAGGCTACCAGACCCCTTTGAGCAGAAGTCCCAGAAACATACATAAGGTTTTCAGGGACAAAACTGCAAATAAGTGAAAGTATAGGGACTTATATGTAAATAGGGAAAGTCCCTAGGGCTATAATGGTCATTTTGGTAAAGAAAGGGACTAAAGTGAAAAGTCTAAAAGTTCCATGGTATAAAATAAAAGTAGACACAAGTTGTGGGCCATTAAGTGTAATTATGAAAGTTAAGGGACTTAATCAAAAAGAGGAAAAGTTTCTAGGGGTAAAATGGTAATTATAGAAAGTTGAGCCGAAAGTGGCTTATAACTGCCCAGAAGCATTTTAGTCCCAAATTTTATCAGTAGATAGAGAAAATGATGCTGGTTAATCTAGCTTATTACAGAAATTTTATTAGAGTTTCAGATAGCTGAAATTTATCTAATAGTCTAAAAGTTATCTAAAATTTTTATCAGATCTCATGGACCTCAGATATAAGTGAAAAGTTATAGGAAATACGTCCTGTGAAGATAGAGGTCAGGGAACTGATGGAGTCCCGAAAGGAGATCTGTAAGAAAAGTTATTTACTTTTTAGTAAATTTTAACGGGGAGTTCGTGAACTCCCGATATCCGATTAGGAAATTAATCGGTATGCAAACTGGGACTGAATGAGCCCAGAAGATGTCACATAGAGGCCCATGATGACGCCAAGGGAGGCCCAGATCCATGATATCAGTTCATCAGAAAAAGGAGCCAGTGCCCAGAAAAAGGAGCAAAATGATGAAAATACCCCTGTGTTATAAAATAATTAAAGAATGAGTAAAGGGTATTTTGGTCATTTGACTAAGGTTAGACAATTAAGAAAGGTTATCTGGATAGTTGACCAGGGTCAGGGAACACTCTGGTAAGGTGTGAAAAGACAATAATGCCCCTAGACTCATTAAAGTAAATAAAGAGGAACCAAGGGTATTTTGGTAATTTGTCAAGGGATATTTCTTGGGAATTGAGCCATCAGAGTACTTGAGCTTGATCAGAGACCCAAGATGACATTCCAAAAGACCAAAAACATAGCCCAAGAGTTATGCGAGTTAAAGTTGCATTAAAATAATATTTTATTGAGTTTTCAATAAAGTAAAGATACCCGGTTGAAGTGATAACCGGGGAATTGATCAGATAAAGCTCTGGACTTATTCGGAAGCCATGAGGTGGCATCAAAGGTACCCATAACGCGCCACATGGCACTAATCTAGAGGAAGAAGAAAAAGCTAAGGACACATGGTGAAACATCCGTACTTTCGTACGTCTTAGAGACCATTCGGTAGCATTTAGAACCACTTACAAGACTTTGGAAGTCCATTAGCTAAATCTGGAATTTTTACTCTGGGCGAGTTACTGTTCATATGGTATTCCAGATTAGGTGATAAATTTTGAAAAATCATAATTAATTCTAGAAAAATAGAAATGAAGTGGTTCAAAATTCTACTCGAAGCTAACATCTTGAAGTTTAAGGGAAAAATAATTTACTGACCAAATGCATAGCCAATTGATACAGTTTATTCGTTAAAGTTTACTGTTTATTTGGTCAAAAATTCTGAAAACAGATTCTGGTCCCCATTTTGGAAAATTGGTTCTCTTTGTACAGACATTGAAATAAGGTGTTCTTGGTGTCAAAATGAAGCTTGACATGTTAAAAAAATGTCTGTAAAATTTCATACATTTATTTTATCATTTATTATTTTTTATTACATCATATATATTGTTGCTTAAACTGATCATACAGCACCCTTACATGCAACAATTCTTCACATAACATCGTATAACATTTACATTGACCAATCCCTAACTCCCCTACATGCTTCTTCATGCTCTTTCATATTTCATAAACCTGTTGGGATTGGGATTTCATGGATGGGGTGATATTTCTGGGGAAATCTCAGTAGCAAACAATACCAAATAATGCATGTATTAATGTAATTGCTTGTGCTTGCTTGTGAAAGTGTTACCATAGTGTAATGAGCATGCTTCCATGTATCATATGAAATACAATTGGCCAAAATAATCATAAAAATAGAGCTTCAATCATATACACATATGCACACAATTCAACAAAGTCATAGCATAAGCAAGCATAACATTCAATACATACAAGTTTAGGGTAAGTTTACTACCTCATATACTTGACTTTCTTTCACTTCAACTTTGCTCTTTCTTCTTACTTCTCCTTGATGTGTGGCTGCTGCTTTAGAGCACACTACCAAATCCTAACATCACATAATCATCCATTCATCACCATCTAACTCTCTTGAACATTAAGCTTACTTTAACTAACATAACTTTCTTTAATCTTTACCAATTGACTTGGCCTTTAAATCAATTGATGACATGACCTTACCCTACACAATTTGGCCTTTTGAATCCATTTATGAACTCAAAATAACCAAATTCTAGCAACTATGCACTGTTCTGGACAGATTTTGCAAAACACACATAATTCCCATCTTAATTCCATTGCTTCCCATACTTGTTTCTCTACTTTACCCCACACAACTTCTCATTTTAAAACCATTGGAAGCATCAAAATCATGAAAATCCAATCACTGTTCATACAGGGGTGAACAGTACAGAGAGGAATTTCAAGAATTACAACTTTCATTTCTAATGCTTCCAAAGTTCAAAACCTATCCAATCCTACACAAAATCATCATATAAATTCAGTGGAAGCATTAGATCATTGAAATTCCCTCTCCTTCTATCATGAACAGTGCAAATCGAAATATTTCCACCATGGCAAAGTCAAGAACATCAACTTGATTCAACAACAAATCATCTAACTAGCTTGTTTAAGCTTTAATCACATAACTCTAACTTTAATTTCTTCTTTCTCCTTTCATCTAAGGTTTTGGGCAGCATAAATACCTTAGAGAAAACTCAACTTTCTTCTATAAAAACTCTAAGTTCAAGCTCGCAAATCAAAGGAAAATAAGCTAGGATAGATTGCTTACCTTTAATCTCTAGCTTGCTTGAACTTTGGACCTTGGATTCTTCTGTCTTGGCTTGAGTTTTCATTTTGCAAGAGGTTCCCCAAGGGTTCATGAGCTCACAATTTTGCATCAGATTTTGGGGGGTATTTATAGAAAATTTCATGTAAAATGGATGGCCAATATGACTTTGTGTACTATTTGATCTAATGGCCAAGATCTCACCTTGAATCTTGTCTTGCCCACCAATAAATGATGACATCATCTCCATGACATCATGAAGGGTGATAAACCCATATTTTTATATATTTATTCATATCATTTTAATGGGCTTTTGTCATTATTTTGGGCCTTAATTATATTAATTATGCATCAATTGAATTATTGAACCTTACAATGAATTAGTGTTTAACAGGGGCATAATTGTCATAATTTTATTATTTCTCCCAAACAACTATTTTTGGAACAAAAGGTATTACATTATTATGATTTTGTATTTCAGGAATTTAGGAGAAATCGTAATTTACAAATGACAACAAAGGACCATAAATTCAAAAATTACATTGAAGGACCCATTGGGCCAAAGGGACACCTCATATCCCATGTGATGAAATTATGAAGGGAGGAAGCATCTGGAAAATTTCCAGTCCAATCCTATACCAGCTCAGTCCGATTTTCCAAAAACCAGACTCTTTTCTGAATCTAATTTTTCTGAGATTCCATAATATATTTTCTAACCTTAAATTTAGTATCCGGATTCTTCCTACCATTGACACTCTTGTACTGGATCTAAACTTAATTATAGATCCCTTGGAAAATGACCAAAATACCCTTGGTGCCTTTTCTTGCACTACATTGACCCTAAGGGCATAATTGTCATTTCACACCTCTTTGTACCTTATCAGAGAATATACTGACTCTGAGGAATCATTCATGTACTTGCCTTGTCATTTTGGCCTATCCAGAATGACCAAAATGCCCTCCATTCATCTCTTGTACATTATTATAACACATGGGCATTTTCGTAATTTCGTACTTTTCCGGGGTTCCTCTGGACACTGGCCCACATAATGCTCAGGTACCTCATTGGCCTTTGTCTAGGTCCACTAGCTTTATGGCATAAATCCCAAGAACCCTCTCCCGAAGATATTTATCGAGTATTTTATTATACTGTAAATTCCATTAAAAATTCTACAGGATTCCTTTTCAGTTTTATCAATTCTCATATTAATTATATTAATTTACTGTAAAGTTTCATATGATTCTGAGATCCAAAAAATACTGTAATAATTTTATCTGACTTTAGAAATTTATATCAATTTTTTGGGACCTCAAATCAAAATTCTGTGTTGCGTCAAACTAATCGAAATAATTTTCTCTATTTACTGGTAAAATTTGGGTCTCATATGATTCTGGGCATTTTTGGCCTGTTTTCGGTCCAAATTCTTCATAATTACACTTTTGCCCCTTGACTTTTCATAAATTACACTTATGCCCTCACATTTGGCTAAAATTACACTTAAAGACCCCACATTTTTGTCTACTTACTCTTTTAGCCTTAAAACTTTTATAATTTCACTTAAGTTCTTGTATTTTCTTCCTTTTTCAATTCAATCCCTTTCTTTACATAAATGGCCATATTTTCCTTAGAAAAGCTCACATATATTACGTACAAACTGTACATACAAAGCAGTACAGAAAATTAGGGATATTACACGTGGCACGATCTCAGCCGTTTATTCCAGGATAAGACTCTGGAATTCCCTGGAAGTGCTGAGTCAGCTGGTGAGGTGTCCCAAGGGCCCCACCATTGTGCCACCTAAGCATGTGAGGTGTCCATGGATGATGTCATTATTGATGAGTCATCTAGGATGGTGATATCATCATGATGATGCACGCAAAGCTTCTTTAGGAAGCACACTATCTGAGCCGTTCATCGTGATTCGATCTGAGCCATCCATTCCACTTTACCTCAACTATAAATAGCCACCTCCCCTTGCTATTTCATACCATCCATGGCAAGAAGAAGAGAAAGAAAGAGAGAGAGAGAAAGAAAGAAAGGAAGAGAAAGAAGGAGTTCTGGCTGAGCTAGGAGCAATCCAAGGAGCTTAGGGACTTGGCAAGCTTAGGAATAAGGTAAATAATTTATTCTAGTCCCCTATTCTAATAAATTAGATAGTTAAAATAGAGGAATATCTCTCTCTATAAGGTTAGCCGTGGATAGAAAGAAAGTTAGGGGATTATTAGAATAGGGATATTACCTCAGGATAAGCCTGAATTAAGTAAAGTTATGCTAGATAAGATCATAATAAAATATTATTATGCTATGTATAGGCTCAGACCTATGAAAAGGTGGAACCTCAGATCAAGGGGTAAGGGCTAAAGGAAGAGCTACATGCCAGGTAGTGAACTTACCTACTTGTATGCTTATGTTGCTTGAATGTTTTATGGGATATTTACTTACTTTGATGATGTGAAGCATGTATGATTAAATGATGCTCTATTTCTTTTTATGCTATAGCCATATGTTATAATTAAGGGACATGAAGCATGTAAGTTATCATTACGCAAGCATGATCATTAAGTACACACATAGTAAAATCAAGCATATAGTTGCATAAATTGTATGGTTTCCGTTTGCTACTGAGATTTTTCCTGAAATCTCACCCCTTCCATATCAATCCAATTACAGCAGGTCTTCTCAAGATGGAGGGGATGAGGATTCATGAAGAGAAGTTAAGAATTATGTAGCATGATTGATATGTGATTGATGTATGTTAAGCATATGTATGTAAAGTTAGTTGCTGGAATTTGCCGCCATGAACAGTAACTCGTGGTGAGGTAGTGACTTTTGATCTATAATTAAAAATAGTAAATGGTTGAATAAATATATGCTATTTTTATAGTAAATAGCAGACATGTAAAGCTTCGATTTGATATATAGAACGCCATATTTGAATGTCTACACATGGAGATATAATTTATCAAAGTTGGGACCAAAATGCTGGATTCAGTGGAAAACGTTGGATGAACAGTAAAATTGTAACATTTACTGAAATTGACTTGGTCAATGAGTGGTCAACAAGTTATTTTTTCCTGAAAGAGGATTAAGTTAGCTTCATTTAGCAATTTGAACCACTTTGTTTTTATTTTTCTAGAATTAGTTATGATTTTTTGAAACCAGGTCGCTTGTCTAGAAGTTACACAGTGAACAGTACTCGATAGAGTAAAACTCTAGATTAGGAAATTTGACTTCAATGACCTTAAAAGTGGTTCCAGATGCTACCAAATGGTCCCTAAGATGTAAGAAAAGTAAGAATGTGACATTTTGGTATCAGAGCAAAAGGTTTTGGCATAGAGCAGAAAGGGTTCTAGCTCAGAGCCTAAGATTCTGGCATAGAATAGAAGGTTCTGACTTAGTGATGCTCTGATTTAGTTAGACTAATTCCTTTAAATAAGTCAGAGAAGGTTTCCTCCCTAGAATATGATAGATTAATCTTAGTCAGCTGTTACCTCTGAGGTCTCGTGTTCCGGAGTTTTCTTTTTGAGGAGTTATTTTTCCCTTAAATTTCAATATGCTATATTCGTGTAGATTTTTGAACCACTTTATTTTGATTTTTCTAGAATTAGTTATGATTTTTCAAAGTTCATCACTAAATCTGGAATTACCAAATGAACAGTAACCGTGAACTTGGAAATTTTGGATTTTGTAATTAAACTTCAATGGACTTGTAAGTGGTTCTAAATGCTACCAAATGGTCCCTAAGACGTACCCAAGTAAGGATGTTACAATAATTCCCAAGAAAACCTACCCAAAAGTATTTATCCGGTGTATTATTTCACTTTAAATTCTACAGAACTCCTTTTTGAGTTTTGTCAATTTCATAAATTCTTATATTAATTATGGAAATTTTCTACAAAATTTCATCTGATTAGGAAGTCTAGAAGATTCTGTAATAATCTCCAGACTTTAAAAACTAACATCAATTATCTAGGGCCTCAAATCAAAATTCTAAAAAATATGCCTGGCCCAATTACCACTCTTTATTTACTGATAAAATTTGGGACTGTAGCATTTTTGGACAATTTTGGGCCTTTTCTGGCTCGACTTTCTCATAATTACTGGTAAAATATGCCTGGGCTGATTACCATTCTTTATTTCCTTGCATCAGTTCCAAGAAGAGGAACTGTGAAGAGGAAAGAGAAAGATGGGATAGAAACTATTTTAGATAGTTGACCAAAACTCAGAATATAGCAAAGTTTGAGAGAGCTTGATATGAAAGAAATGGACACTACTCACAGGTTCAGTATAGTGAGTTGTCCATAAACATAAGAAGATAGATAGATGACAGATGAATCAACCAAACACCCAAAACTCTATAACCCACTTTAATGAATCACTTACCTACATACCTACAGTGCGACATTTACATATTTTATTAACTCAGTTTGTCTCTTTTTGCTTTATTCCCAATAAAGAACCAAACCACAAAATAATTAAGAAGCTAAATGGTGACTTATAGCTTTGAAGATGAGAATGATGACGGAGGGAGTTAACGCCGACAGAGATAGTGAACTACAATTGAGTCACCAAAATTAGTTAGAAAATGACAGAAAATGCCTTTCATCTAAGTCTACGGTGGTGGGGTAGAGAATGGGACCACACAAGCGGCTATGTAAAAAGTAAATCTAAAGCTCACCGCGGATTAGGTTTAGTAAATTTTTGTGGCTTTTTACGGAAATTTTTATTAAAAAATGCCATTAAATATACTTGTAACAGTGGTTGTTAATAAAATCGTTATCAAAAGTCTAAAATTTACCATATGTGAAGATTTTATACGATAGTTTTATTAACAATCGCTGTTACAAGTATATGTAACGACAGTTTTAATAAAAATTGTCATAAAAAGCATTGATCCTATACGATATATTTGAAGATAACATATATATTATCTTGAATCCAATAAATTAGATAGTAAGCTAGTATGCCAATGGTATTTAGTAATTTATTGCATTATCAATTTATTGAATAAATTAGACTTCTTGATTAATATTTTTTTCTCAAAATATGCGCACTTTCAATTTCCTTTAAAGTACTCATTGCTAAATGCGCAACTAGTTAAACAAGGTAAAATTGATGTATTAATTTGTTGAGTTTTGAGCAACCTATATGGCATCATTTTCAACTATACCTAAATTTTGGGTAAGTTGTGTTAGGTTGATATCAAACTCGGTACAATATAATAACAGGTTTAGTCGTAAGAAAAATGTGTGCATAATAATAACTGAATTTAAAAAATATTCTAACTATTTTGACTATTCCTTAAAAAATATTTTAACAGACCATTCTTTACATTTTGTAAGAAATCATATCCCATCCGCTAAGCGCCAAAAAGTATCAAAAAAGATGAATGAAAGGTGTGAAGCCTTTTAATCAGATGATGAAGCAAAGTCATCTGAGTTTTAGGAGTCATTTGGGTCATATGAAGGGTAGTGGAAGTGCTGATAGTTACGTTGGTGGCAGAGATCAAAACAAAGATGATTGAACCTTTCTTGCAGGTTCTCTACCTGCAAGGAGAGCTCTTCAACCAATTTTTCTAATGTATCTATTTTGTTTATGAATTCTTCTAGATGTTTGAGGAGGTCTAGAAATGGCGCAGCAGGTGTCGTGAAACATCCTCCTTTATATCTCTCAAAGTACTCTTGTTATAGCACTCTCAACTGGATTATATCTCTCTTGCCGGAAATTCTGGCAGAAAATAACTGTACTGATTCAGTAATTCCCCATGAGAACTACCATTCTATGTAAGTACCCAGAAAAGACTGGATGAACCGGCTAGGTCCACTCACTTCCAGCCTCCTTAGACAGCACCTACGTACACAGTACTTTGTATAGTCTACCAGCACAACGGCATTTTCTAGCAATATCTTTAAGTCTTAACCTTAAAACCTTGACCTTAAATTTTGAACTTAAACCTTAACCTTACTTATACGCAATTGGAACTATTTTAGAACATTGGATTACCTCTTAACCTTAAAAACATGAATTTCCAAGAGTTGGGCTTACGGGTACTGTTCACTGCACTATTCACTGGGTAATTCCAAATTATAGCCTGAACTTTGGAAATTCATAACTAAATCTAGAAAACTCGTTTTGAGGTGGTTCCAATTTATAATGAAAGCTCTTTCATTTAAATGTGATATAAAAATATGAAAATGAGGTTTCCTTGTCTAGATCAAATCAGTTTATTCGTTGAACTTTACTGTTCATTTGGTAAATCTGGAAGTTCCAATTTCTTTGCCCCATTTTCAAAAATTCATTTCTCCTTGTATACTTATCCAATTGAGTTGAATTGCCTATGGATTTAAATACCCATATGTGTACTTTAAGCTCACAAAATTTCTTGGAAAAACTCATTCATTCACTACATGAAATTAGCACATGAACCTCACTGCCTCTGAGTAGTCGTTTATCTTATTCCAGATTTCAACTCCCGAATTTGAAAAATAATAACAATTCGAGTTCTTAACCAAATGAGGCGTTCTTGGTGTCCATTTAAAGATCTGGATCTTATCTATATTCATAACAAATTTAATGTGAAAACTCATTGGATAAATTGCTTAAACTATCGATGGAAGTAGACTGCATCTCATCGGATCCAGTGCATGCATACATTATACATACCAATATATCATCACATAAATTAAAGTCATGCTTTCCAAGTCATACACCATTCATACATCCACAATTACCTCCTTCCTTGTGATGTTCCAGCACCTAGATCATGGTTATGGGGGGTGAGATTCGGGGGAATCTCAGTAGCAAACAATACCAAACAATGCATGTATTAATGTAAAGACTTGTGCTTGCTTGTGAAAGTGTTATCATAGTATGATGAGCATGCTTCCATGTATCATATGAAATACAATTGGCCAAAGTAATCATAACATAACAGAGCTTCAATCATCTACCATATACACACAATTCAACCAAGCCATAGCACAATCAAGCATACATTACATACATACAAGTTTAGGGTAAGTCCACTACCTTGGATTTAAGCTTTCTTTCTTATGCATGCACTTGCTTCCCAAGCTTTCCAATCATAAAGCTTTTTGGTCAATCATTCCCCAACAACTTCTTAGAGATTTCAAGGTCCTAAACACATTCATATTCATTACATAATCCATTAGGACCTTGAACTCAAACACTACTCAAGACTACCTCTCTTGAACCTTTAACTTACTTTAACTAACATAACTTTCTTTAATCTTTGCCAATTAACTTGGCCTTGAATCAATTGATGTCTTGACCTTACCCTACACAATTTCACCTTTTGAATCCATTTATGAACTCAAAATAACCAAATTCCAGCAAGAATACACTGTTCTGTACAGATTTGGAAAAGCATACATAAATCTTCCAAAAATTCTCATTTTGATTCCAATGCTTCCCATACTTGTTCCTCCACTTTTCCCCCACACAAAATCTCATTTTAAGACCATTGGAAGCATCAAAATCATGAAATTCAAATCACTGTTCACGCGAGTGAACAGTAACCGTGAGGAATTTTCAACATTATAACCTTTAATTCCAATGGTTTCCAAGGTTCAAAACCTTTCCAATCCTACACAAAATCATCATATAAACTCAATGGAAGCATTAAATCATTGAAATTCCATTTCTTTCTATCATGAACAGTGCAAACCGAAATGGTAAAATCAAGAACATCAACTTACTTTACAACCAAGCATGTAACTAACTTGTTTAAGCTTGTCTTAACTATCTATGACTTAAAACTCATATTCCTTTCACATATACACAAAAATTCCAGCAGCACCTCCCTAAGATTTAAGCCTCAAAAACCCCTTAAACTCAAACACAAACCATAAGAACAAAGTCTAGAAGCAAGGGAGCAACTTACCTTACAAGCTTCTTCAAGATCCTTGCTTCTTCCTTGCTTGAGAAATATTTTTCAAGAGCTTCCTAAGGTTCTTGCTCCATGGTTTTGAGCTTGCAAATGGGGGGTATTTATAGCAAAACTCATGTGCCATTTGAAGGCCAATATCACCTTGGGAACTATTTGATCTAATGGTTAAAGGTTTGATCTTGGAATGTCTTTTCACTTTTCACTCATAACCTTACCACCATGACATCACTAGCATGGCCTTACCACCATGACATAACTAGCATGGCCTCTCTTGTTACACTTAACCCTTCCTCTTTTTGGGTGCCATTTTGAAGTCCTTGTGGGTCCCACCATGTGCCACACCTAATTCTTACTTTATTCTCTTTTTCTTTCTTTTCAAAAATCCATAAATTGTTCATTACTGGACTTGGGCTCCAAGATAACTTTTGGGCCTTATTGGGCTGGCCTAGGATAACATGTTGGGCCTCTTTTAGGTCCAATAGCTAATTGGCCCAGATCCTAATGTACTTTCCTCATACCGATATCCGTAAATTACCCTGATCTTAGCATAAATGCTAAACACCTCTTTTAATTATTCTAACATTTTTTAAAATTCATTCTAATATAAAATGAATTCTCTACAAAGTTTCATAATTTTCTGAGACCCAGAAGTCTTGTTAAAAATTACATACATTTCCTTTAACCCTTTATCAGTGTCCTTTTTCACCGTAAATTCCATAATTAACTCTACAGAATATAAAATGAATTCTCTACAAAGTTTCATAATTTTCTGAGACCCAGAAGTCCTGTTAAAAATTACATACGTTTCCTTTAACCCTTTATCAGTGTCCTTTTTCACCGTAAATTCCATAATTAATTCTACAGGACTCCTTTTTGACTTCTGTCAACTCCATAAATTCTCATATTAATTATAATAATTTACTATCAATTTTCATCTGATATCCTTCCATTGTATGAAATGACCAAAATGCCCTCCATTTACTTTAGGGCATCATAGTGGTATTTTCGTAATTTTACACTTTGGCCCTTAGACTTTCTTCCTCTTCCAATTAATCCTTTTCTTTACATAAATATGGCCACATATTTTCCTAAACATCTCATATATTTTATTCAATCTGTACATACAACTTAGTATAGAAATTAGGGATGTTACATATCGAGTCTAGGAGAGTATGCTTATCCTCAAAATCATCAAGCGATCTATTCTCTGAACGGGAAGGAGAAGAGCCTAAAGATGATGCCATTTTAAGAAAACTGAAAAGAGAGTAAGACAAAGATGATACAACAGGAAACAAATTGAGGAAAAGTAAGTAGAATAAAAGGTACAATGGAAGGAAATTTAAGATTGAGGAAAAGATGGTTCGTAAGAGCTGTCTGTTGGCCTTCCCTCATGATGGCTAGAGATGTTGAGAACCAAAATGGTTCTTTTTATAGATAAGGCGTGAAGGCAAAATGATTGACTTATAACGTCGATTATTCTAAAAACTGCCATTATAAGTTCTCGGTGTCACTTTTAACGACAATTGTATGAAAAATTGCCATAAAAAGTTTCTAAAATATGAATTGATTTATGAACATGCCATAGCCTTTTTTATGGTATTTTTACTTTTAACTGCCATGAAGTAGCACTATGATAAGTGTTTTTTCTAGTAGTGTAATAGCATTACAAAAAAATAAGCCATGGTTGCTTATTGGTGATTTCAACCAAATCCTACGAGCCCAAGATAATCTTAATAATTATGCCACTTCTAGTACTGCAATAAGGTCTTAATTGTATTTAGTTAAACAATCACAAATGACATAATTTGCTGCTCGAAAGACTAGATCGAGATTTCTGTAACATCATTTAGCTCAATCTCTTTCATATGTCCCACTCCTCCACACTAGCTCTTGCTACTTCATATCATAGTCCCATACTCTTCTCTTCATATGGCATTCAAGACAAGGACATTTTAGGAAATTTACTGGTGAAACATCCTACGTAATATATAGTTTACTATAGGAAATAATGGGGTAGAGCCCAAAAATTTCATTTGCTAAATATAACCATGAAGAAAGGAATACCTTACTCATATGAGTTATCATGGTTATAAAAATTCTTGCTTACCTTGCACTCCTAACCTTGTTGATATACCTGATTAACATAATTAATACACTTGTATAATAAGCAAGATGTAATTATATATACAGCGGACGCCAATAATAGGTCTCATAATGAATAAATCCACTTATTAACGATAATATTGTTAGAATCCATACTTAATGATGTTTTGATGATATCAAAAGTAACTCAAACTATTTTAGTAAAATATCATTTAATCAATAAAGTTGTTTGCCAAAAGTAACAAGTTAATCAATCAAGTTAGATCAAGCTAATCGATTAGTCAATCGATTAATGAGTATCATTTAATCGATTGAAGGTTCGATTAATGTCAGGACATTGTTCTTTAGTATAAAAAGAAAGTCAATTAAAATATTGATGAGTTTCCATTAATCAATTCACTGCTCGATTATTGTCATGAAGTTACTCTCTAGAATTGAAAAGAAGCCAATTAATTGATTAGTAAATCGATTAATTCTAATTAATCGATGGTCTGTTCGATTAATTTATTTAGAACTGATTTTCCTTTAAACAAAGCAAACCCTATTAATCAATTAATCTAAATTAATGCATTAACTAATCTATTAATTAGTTTAGAATCAGTTTGTGAAAATCAAATATGAATCCATTAATCGATTGGTTATTCGATTAATTTATATTAATGGATTAATTGTTCAATTAATATGTTTTGAAAAGCTTTATGTAACAATTCTTCCAGAGACATTAATCGACTAAGGATTAGATTAATTAACATTAATGGATTGACTGTTCGATTAATATGTTTTGAATATCTTTGTATGTCAATTCCTCCAGAGACATTAATCAACTAAGGATTCGATTAATTTATATTAATAGATTAGTTGTTCGATTAACTTCATATATTTCAAAGATACTTCTCCATTTACACTAAAACTACTTGCATCTCTCTCTGAGCTATATATATGTGATTCAGATATGACATATGCTTATGTTTCTCATCATTCTTTATTATAAATATTTTGAGAAACTTATCAATTTATATTGAATATGGTTGAGCACTCTGATCAATGTGATGCTCTATTTTCTATTCTTCTCATTAATTGAAACATTGATCGAACTATGATGATTAGTTGTCATATCATGCTTTTCTTTATCTGTAGACAATTAATTTTTCCCTATCTATAGAAGACTGATATAGGAAAGAGGTAAGAAAAGGACTATGACGATGAGCAAAATAAAAACTAATGATTAAGATAAGTTTTAAGCCAGAAAAATACAGAAGGTATAAAGTTATAAAGGAAAAGGGGCTAAATTACAATTTAGTGAAAGTTTAAGGGCTAAGTTGCAATTAATGAAAGTTTCAAGGACAATGGTCATTTTGAAAAAGAAAGGGACTAAAATGAAAAGTCTAAAAGTTTCATGGGAAAAAATGGAAATAGACATAAGCTTTGAGCCATTAAGTGTAATTATAAAAAGTTTGAGAGATTTAAATTCAATTTATCAAAAGTTTAGGGGCAAAATTATAATTATAGAAAGTTGAGCTGGAAAAGGCCCAAAACTGCCCAAAATCAGTTCAGTCCCAAATTTTATCAGAAAATAAAGACAATTATTTTAGTCAGTTTAACGTAACACAGAATTTTGATTTGAGGTCCCGATAAATTGATATGAATTTTTGAAGTTTTGAAAAATTATTATAGTATCTCCATGACCTCAAAATTAGATGAAATTTTATAGTAAATTCCCATAATTAATATGAGAATTTATATAACTGAAAGAACTCAAAAAGGAATTATGTAGAATTTATTATGGAATTTACAGTAGAATAAAATACCCCATAAATACTTTCAGGTGAGGTTTCTTGGGAATTGAGCCATAAAGGTATTGGACCCATGTAAAGGACCAAGTTGGCCTCCCAAAGACCTAGAAATATATTTGGACAGTCATGTGGGCCAGTGTCCAGAAGAACCCTAAAAATATGAAATTACAAAAATACCCCTGTATGGTAATAATGAACAAGCGATGGATCGAGGGTATTTTGGTCATTTTGGAAAGATCAAAATGCCAAGGTGTAATATCCCAATTTTTAGGCCTAGAGACTAAAAAAGTAGCCTAAAATAGATAGGCTACCAGACCCCTTTGAGCAGAAGTCCCAGAAACATACAGAGGATTTTTAGGGACTAAACTGCAAATAAGTGAAAGTACAGGGACTTATGTGTAAATAGTAAAAGTCCCTAGGGACATAATGGTCATTTTAGAGAAGAAAGGGACTAAAGTGAAAGTTTAAAAATTCCATGGTGCAAAGATGAAAGTAGACACAAGTTGTGGGCCATTAAGTGTAATTACGAAAAGTTAAAGGACTTAATCGAAAAGATGAAAAGTTTCAAGGGGCAAGATAGTAATTATAGAAAGTTGAGCCGGAAGTGGCTTAGAACTGCCCGGAAGTATTTCAGTCCCAAATTTCATCGTAGATAGAGAAAATGATGCTGGTTAATCTAGCTTAATACAGGAATTTTATTAGAGTTTCAGATAGCTGATATTTATCTGATAGTCTGAAAGTTATCTGAAATTTTTATTAGATCTTCTAGACCTCAGATATAAGTGAAAAGTTATAGGAAGATGTATCCTGTGAAGATAGAGGTCAGGGAACTGATGGAGTCCCAAAAGGAGATCTGTAAGAAAAGTTATTCACATATTAGTGAATTTTGATGGGAGTTCGTGAACGCCCAATATCCGATTAGGAAACTAAGCAGTAAGCAAACTGGGACTGAATGAGCCCAGATGACATCACATAGAGGCCCATGATGATGCTAAGGGAGGCCCAGGCCCATGATATCAGTTCAGTGGTAAAAGGGGCCAGTGTCCAGAAAATGTGCGAAATGACGAAAATACTCTTATGTTATAAAATAAGTAAAGAACGAGTAAAGGGTATTTTGGTCATTTGACTAAGGTTAGACAGTCAAGGAAGGTTATCTGAATAGTTGACCAGGGTCAGGGAATACTCTAGTAAGGTGTGAAAAGACAATAATGCCCTAGCCTCATTAAAGTAAATAAAGAGGAGCCAAGGGCATTTTGGTAATTTGCCAAGGGATGTTTCTTGGGAATTGAGCCATTAAAGTACTTGAGCTTGATCAGAGACCCAAGATGACATTTCAAGAGTCAAAAAATGTAGCCGAAGAATTATGTGGGTTAAAGTAGCATTAAAATAATATTTTAGTGGCTTTTCAATAAAGTAAAGTTACCCGGTTGAAGTGATAACTGGGGAATTGATCAGGTAAAGCTCTGGACTTATCCAAAAACCATGAGGTGACATCAAAGGTACCCATAAGGCGCAACATGGCACTAATCTAGAGGAAGAAGAAAAAGCTAAGGACATGTGGCACGATCTGAGCCGTTTATTCCTGAATAAGACTCTGGAATTCTCTGGAAGCGCTGAGTCAGCTGGTGAGGTGTCCTAAGGGCCCCACCATTGCACCACCTAAGCATGTGAGGTGTCCCTTGATGATGTCACTTTGATGAGTCATTGAGGATGATGATATCATCACGATGATGCAGGCGAAGCTTCTTGAGGAAGCTAAGCGATCTGAGCCATTCATCGTGATTTGATCTGAGCCATCCATTTCACTTTGCTTCACCTATAGATACCCCACCCCTCCCTCCATTCCATTCACGGCCAAGAACAAGAAGAGAGAGAAAGAGAAAGACAGAAAGAAAAAAAGAGAGAGAAAGAAAGGAAGAGAAAGAAGGAGTTATGGCTGAGATAGGAGCAATCTAAGGAGCTTAGGGACTTGGAAAGCTTAGGAATAAGGCTCTAACCTATGAAAAGAAGGAACTTCAGAGCTAAGGTCAAGAATTAAAGGAAGGGCTACATGCCAGGTGGTGAACTTACCCATTCTTGTATGCTTGATGTATATGCTATGTGTTAATATGATTATGATATGTGATGATGATGATATATGCTCTTCCCTTTATGAGTTTATGGTTATGCATAATAGTGATAGGCATGGAGCATGAAAGTGTGCAAATGGAAGCTAAAGAAAGATAAAGAAGTCATGTCATGCACTTGCATTCATCTTGTATGCATTGAATGGTACCGTTTGCTACTGAGATTTCCCTTGAAATCTCACCCCTATCTTTTCCAAACATAACAGGGTACTGGTTTGGTGAAGATAAATCTAGAAAAGTGAGGATGTGACACAAGGCAAGTACAGAGATGATTAATCAGATTCAGTATATGCCATGATAAGGTGTAAAGATGTGTGAAATGATAATTATGCCCTTAGGGTTAATATAGTGACAGATAATGAACTAAGGGCATTTCAGTCATTTTCCAAGGGATGGTAAGAAGATAAATACCTAGTCCAATAATGTCAATGGTAGGAAAAATCTGGATACTAGATTTAAGGTCAGAAAACATATGGAATCTCAAAAAAATTAGATTCATAAAACAGTCTGATTTTTATGAAATTTGACTGGGTCGATACCAAATTGGACTGGAATTTTTTCAATCAAATCCTATCCCTAAATTTTGTCAAACAAGGCCCTAAATGATGTCATGGATGATGTCACAGAGTGGCTTATATGGAAAGCTTGGTGGAAGATTGAATATTGACTATTAGATCAAATAGTAACTAAAATAATCTAAGCCCTTGATTCACCTTGCCAAAAATCTATAAATACCCCCTCTATAACTCTGCAACACGTAGAGCATGAGGAAGCTATGGGGAACCTCCTGCAAAATGAAATCTCAAGCAAGGACAAGGCAAATCCAAGACCTAATTGATCAAGCAACTAAGGTAATTTTTTTCTCATACCTTTGTATTATGTTGTAGGAAGATGTCCTTTGGATTTGGATAGTTGAAACACCATTTTTCTCTACATCTTAGCTACTGGATATGATCTAGAATTAATGAGGAGATATGAATTTTAAGTCATGGAATGTTTAGATAAGCTTAAACAAGCTAGAATTAAATAGTTTAAGCTTAGGAAATCATGTAATATTGGAATTGTAATCTTGAGACCCTTTTTGTCACTGTTCACGCACCTGGACAGAGTTAGAATTTCATGATTTTGATGCTTCTAATGGTTTTAAAATGAAAAATTGTGTGGGACAAAGTAGAGAAACAAGTATTGGAAGCATTGGAATTAAAATGAGATTTTTGGAATTTATGAAGGTGCTGTACGGGTTTTGTCCAGTTCATGGGTAAGGAGTTTGATTTTCATAAATCTGAGCTCATATTTAGATTCCTCATGAAAAATTGTGTGGGATTGACCTATGGAAGTAATTTTTAGAAAGATAGATAGAAATTAAATCCCTAAACTTAAAGTAAAGAGTTAAGAGTTCAAGAAGGATAGTCTTGAACAATGCTTGAGTTCATGGTCCTAATGAATTATGTGATGAATATGATTATGCTTAGGACCTTGAAACATCCAAGAGGATGTTTGGAAGTGGTTGACCAAAGGTATGCATGGTTGGAAGCCTAAAGAGCAAGAGCAAGAGTAAGGAAGAAAGCTTATGG
The DNA here is from genome assembly GCA_037074615.1 of Leucaena leucocephala. Lineage (NCBI taxonomy): Eukaryota > Viridiplantae > Streptophyta > Magnoliopsida > Fabales > Fabaceae > Leucaena > Leucaena leucocephala. The sequence goes on along the minus strand of CM073555.1, from coordinate 13,954,973 downwards.
TTAAGGTAGTGAACTTACCCATTCTTGTATGCTTGATGTATATACTTGTGTGTTGATATGATTATGATATGTGATGATGATGTATGATATGTATGAATGATATATGCTCTGCCCTTTTATGAGTTTATGGTTATGCATGATAGTGATAGGCATGGAGCATGATAGTATGCAAATGGAAGCTTAAGAAAGATAAATGAAACATGTCATGCACTTGCACTCATCTTGTATGCACTAAATGTTACTATTTGCTACTGATATTCCCTAGAATCTCACCCTCCCATAACCAACCATAATAGGTTATTTATGATGGAAGAATCATGCTTGATACATGAGCTAAGGAATGGAAGAGAAGTAGACAAGTAATGACATGTCATGTATGTTATCCTTTTTATGTAATATTATGTTATGCCATTATATGTAAAGAAAAATGTATGAAACAATTATGGCATAACCCCATGATGTATATGAATGTATGAGAGACCAAAGAGATGGTTTATGTGTCATACCTCACTTTCCTAAGCTCCATCTTCTCCAAAATAGTATCCTAGTATGTTTGAAAAAGATAGGGGTGAGATTTCAAGGGAAATCTCAGTAGCAAACAATACTAAACAAAGTACGCATCAATGCTTGGTATTAGTGCTTGCTTGTGATTATGTCAACATAATGTAATATACATGCTTTCATGTAATATATTAAATACAATTGGCCAAAGTAATCATAGCACAGAGCTTCAACAATTACATATGAATAACGTCAATGTATCAAGTCATAATACAATCAACCATACATTCAACACATGCAAGTTAAGGTAAGTTTACTACTAGTCTTGTAGCCTTTCCTTAGTGCTTGACCTTTGCTCTGAGGTTTATTTTTTACATAAGCCAGAGCCTATACAAGGCATAATAATATTTCATTATTACCCTATCAGTATAGCTCTACTTAACTCAAGCTTAACTTGAGGTAATACCCCTATTTTGACAATCCCCTAACTTTCTTTCTATCCATGGCTAACCTTATAGAGAGAGATATTTCTCTATTCTAACTATTAAATTTATAAGAACAATCCTCTAATTTACTAGAGCAGGGACTAGAATAAATTACTTACCTTATTCCTAAGCTTGTCGAGTCCCTAAGCTCCTTGGATTGCTCCTAGCTCAGCCAGAACTCCTTCTTTTTCTTCCTTTCTTTCTCTTTCTTTATCTCTTTCTCTTTTCTCTCTCTCTTTCTCTTACTTTATTCTTCTCTTTCCGTGGATGTTGAATGGAATGGGAGGGGGTGGGGGTATTTATAGTTGTAGTGAAATGGAAGGACGGTCTAGATTGAATCGCGATAAACAGCTCAGATCGCTTAGCTTTCTCAAGAAGCTTCTTCTGCATCACCATGATGACATCATCAAGGGAAACCTTGTTGGGTCCCTTGGGACACCTCACCTGGTGAGTCATCATTTCTGGAAACCTCCAGTCCGATCTGTCCAATACTGTACTAGCTCAGTACAATTTCCCAAAAACCAGACTGTTTTCTGAATCTAATTTTTCTGACATTCCATAATATATATTCTGATCTTAAATCTAGTATCCGGATTCTTCCTACCATTGACATTCTTGGACTGGGTATGAACTTAATTACAAATCCCTTGGTAAATTACCAAAATGCCCTTAGTTCCTCTTTATTTACTTTAATAATTCTAGGGGCATTATTGTCTTTTCTCATTTCAATAGAGTATTCCCTGACCTTGGTCAACTATTATGGGAACTCTCTTTGACCTTCTAACCTTATTCAAATGACCAAAATACCCTTCACTTAGTCTTTAATTATTTTATAACATAGGGGCATTTTCATAATTTTGCACATTTTCTGAATATTTTTGGACACTGGCTCCTTTAATCAATGAACTGATATCATGGTCCTGGCCCTCACTTGGCATTATCATGGGCATCAGTTGGCGTCATCTAGGCTCATTCAGTCCCAGCTTGCTTACTCCTTTCAAGGTTCCGTCAGTTCCCTAACCTCTGGCTTCATAGGATGCACCTTCCTATAACTTTTCATTTGTATCTAAGGTCCAGAAGGTCTAATAAAAATTTAGATAACTTTCAGGCTACTAGATAAATATTAGCTATCTGGAACTCCAATAAAATTTCTGTATCAGGCTAAATTAACAAGCACAACTTTCTCTATCTACTGATAAAATTTAGGACTGAAATGCTTCCGGGCAGTTCTAAGCTACTTCCAGCTCAACTTTCTATAATTACACTTAATGGTCCACAACTTATGTCTACTTTCATTTCATACCATGAAACTTTTAGACTTTTAACTTTAGTCCCTTTCTTTTTCAAAAATAACCATTATGCCCCTAGGGACTTTTACTATTTACATATAAATCCCTATACTTTCACTTAGTTACAGTTTAGTCCCTAAAAACTCTCTGTATATTTTTGGGACTTTTGCTTAAAGGGGTCTGGTAGCCTATCTATTTCAGGATACTTTCTGAGTCTCGGGACCTAAAAATTGAGATATTACATTATGCATGCTGGAACAATTATTGGGAATTAAAGAAAGGAAACTGAAATGGTAAAATGTAGGTCCTTAACCAGTTTCATTTTGGCTTCAGTTTAACCTAGCAAATGAAAGAATTAATTGACAAAATTTTATGAGCATGTAATACACATCCATAGATTTAAATGTATAGGTAATACGCCTCATTTGGATGTGTATATCAAGAGAAATGAATTTTCAAAGTTAAGAGATAGAATCTGGAATTTCTAGAATTTACCATATGAACAGTAAAAGCTAACAATTTTTCCTTACAGAGCTATGAAATAACTTCAAGTAAAAATTTGGATCACCTCCATACGATTCTTTTACAATTAGTTATGAATTTTTAAAGTTGGACTATCAATCTGAAAATTACCTAATAAATAGTACCCGAGAAGTAAGTTTGAAAATTTTAATTTTTGGGCCAAAGTAATGCTTCCGCTAATCAAATATGCTTCTAAATACGTACTATAAGAGGTTAAAAGTAGGATGTTTGATAAGACACATTTTGTATATGGTCTCTATGACATTTTTAAGAGTTTTATTGTAACTTTACCATTCATTTTATGCCTTAAATTGTACTTTTGTGTATTACATGATTGTGCGTGGCAATATGCTAATTAAAGGGTAAAATGGTAAAATAACTCTTCCAAACTGTACATATACTGTTATTTATTGATTTAGACTTTTACAGTAAGCTTTGATGTTGAATTGCAGGTATTTTGGAAGAGAGCAAGGACCAGGAATAAAATCACAAGTCAATGAAAGTCAAATCACGTTTTTGCACTTTTTCGTCACGACCAAAGTGTCCTCCGGTCGCGACCTTGATTCTTCTGAAAGTTTCTCTATGTTTATAGGTCGCGACAAAAAACATGGATCAGGTCACGACTAAAATGCAAAATCGCTGAAATTACATGTTTTGATTAGGTCAAGCATAAATAAAAGGCGAGGCAAGCTGTCATGAAGGAGAGGCTGGTTTTAGACCTGATTAGGCTAAGAAGCAGTACTCACACATTCTTTGAAGACTGATTTGACAACCTACACACATCTTCCATCCTTTCTAACCCTTTGCACAGATTTCTTCACATTCACCTTTCATCTTTCCATCGTTTCTTCATGGCATCACACCTGAACAGCGATTGCAGTGTAGCAGAAGTCATGAGAGGCTAAATTGTCACATCCTAATTTTTTCCTATCTGTATAATACTGATAGAGGGAAGAGGTTTGGAAAGGATTGTGAGGATGAATGGAAAAGAAAAGAATGACTAGATGAAGGTTTAAAGAAGAGGGACTAAATTGAAAAGTATAAAAGTTCTATGGTGAAAAATGTAAAGTAGATATAATTTTGGGGCCATTAAGTGTAATTATGAAAAGTTGAGGGCCTAAAGTGTAATTTTCAAAAGTTTAAGGACCTAAATGTAATTTCTCAAAAGTTTAAGGGGCAAAAGTGTAATTATGAGAAAGTTGAGCCGGAAAAGGCCCAAAAATACCGGAATCAGATTAGTCCCAAATTTTACCAGTAGATAGAGAAAATGATGCTGGTTAATCTAGCTTAATACATAAATTTTATTAGAGTTTCAGATAGCTAAAATTTATCTGATAGTTTGAAAGTTATCTAAAATTTTTATCAGATCTCCTGGACCTCAGATATGAGTGAAAATTTACAGGAATATGCGCCCTGTGAAGCCAGAGGTCGATGAACTGACATAATCCCAAAAGGAGCTCTGTAGAAAAAGTTATTCACTTTTTAATGAATTTTGATGTGAGTTTGTTAATGCTCGATATTTGATTAGGAAATTAATCGGTAAGCAAACTGGGACTGAATGAGCCCAGATGGCGTTACTCAGAGGCTCATAATGACGCCAACTGAGGCTAGGCCCATGATATCAGTTCATCGGGGAAAAGGGCCAGTGTCCAAAAATTTGCTGAAAAAGTGCAAAATTATGAAAATGCCCCTGTGTTGTACCAAGGAGCAAAAGATGAATGGAGGGTATTTTGGTCATTCTGGATAGGCCAAAAAGCCAAGGCAAGTACAGGAATGGTTCCTCAGAATCAGTATATGCCCTGACAAGGTACAAAGAGGTGCGAAATGACAATTATGCCTTTAGGGTCAATATAGTACAAGAAAGGGCACCAAGGGTATTTTGGTCATTTTTCAAGGGACCTGTAATTAAGTTTAGACCCAGTATAAGAATGTCAATGATAGAAAGAATCCGGATGTTGGATTTAAGGTCAGAAAACATATTATGGAATCTTAGAAAAATTATATTCAAAAAATAGTCTGGTTTTTGGGGAATCGGACTGAGCCGGTACCGGATTGGACTGGAATTTTTCCAGAAGCTTCTCTCCCTTGGAATGGAGCCATTTTTCTTGTGAGGTGTCCCCTTGATGATGTCATGGATGATGATGTCATAATTATTAAAGAAAAGTTAAATCCAAGAATAAATCTAAGCCATTAGATCAAATAGTGTACAAAATGATCTTGGCCATCCATTTTCCATGAAATTTTCTATAAATACCCCCCAAAATCTAATGCAAAACCGTGAGCACAAGAACCCTTGGGGAACCTCTTGCAAAATGAAACTCAAGCCAAGACAAAGAAGAATTCAAAGGCCAAAGTTCAAGCAAGCTAGAGATTAAAGGTAAGCAATCTATCCTGCTAGCTTATTTTCTTTTGATTTGGAAGCTTGAACTTAGGGTTTTCATGGAAGAAAGTTGAGTTTTCTCTAAGGTGTATATGCTGTCCAAAACCTTAGATGAAAGGAGAAATAAGAAATTAAAGTTAGAATTATGAGATTGAAGCTTAAACAAGCTAGTTAGATGATTGGTTGTTGAATCAAGTTGATGTTCTTGACTTTGCCATGGATGAACTATTTTGGTTTGCACTGTTCATAAACTGTTCATGATAGAAGGAGATGGAATTTCAATGAGCTAATGCTTCCATTGAGTTTATATGATGATTTTGTGTAAGATTGGATAGGTTTTGAGCCTTGGAAGCATTGGAATTGAAAGTTATAATGTGTGGAATTCTTCTATAATACTGTTCACTCACATGAAAAGTGATTGGAATATCATGATTTTGATTCTTCCAATGGTTTTAAAATGAAAATTTGTGTGGGGTAAAGTAGAGAAACAAGTATGGGAAGCATTGGAATCAAGATGAGAATATTTAGAAGAATTGTGCATGTTTTTCAAATATGTATAGAACAGTGCATAAGAGTTGGAATTTCATTATTCTAAGCTCATAAATGGATTCAAAAGGTGAAATTGTGTAGGGTAAGGTCAAGACATCAATTGATTCAAAGGCCAAGGCAATTGGTAAAGGTTAGAGGAAGTTACGTTAGTTAAATGTTCAAGAGAGATAGTCTTGAATAATGCTTGAGTTGATAGTCCTAATGAACTATGTGATGAATATGAATTTGCTTAGGACCTTGCAACATCCAAGAATATTTTGAGAAGTGGTTGACCGAAAGGTTTCATGGTTGGAAAGCTTAGGGAGCAAGTGGAAGAATAAGGAAGAAAACTTAAGTTCAAGGTAGTGGACTTACCTCATGGCTGGAAAAAAGCATTTCAACACCAGTTGAAAATGGCATTCAACATCGCACACACAACCGGTGTCGAAACGGACAGTGTAAAAAGTGAGACCTTTTACACCGGTCACGTAACCGGTGTAGAATGTTTGCTTTTTTACACCGGACTAAAGTTTAAATCGGTTCACATTTACATCCGGTGTATTATTTTTAACATCTACACCGGTTGAATATTGGGACGGTGTAGATTTTTCAAATGTTAACACCGGTTAAATATGGGACGGTGTGTAGAATGTATACTTTTTTACACCGGTCTTCATGTTAAAGCGGTTCACATTTACATCCGGTGTATTATGTTTTAACATCTACACCGGTTGGAATATTGGGACGGTGTAGATTGTTCAATTTTTAACACCGGTTGAATATTGGGACGGTGTAGATGTTAATAAATTTAATTTATATATGTTCTTACTACACCGGTGGGTATATACCTCTGATGTAGATGTTATTAAATTTATATTTGATAGATTTCGTTGGCCTGAAGCTTCAGAAGTAAACTGCCCAAATGTAATATATGACTCAATCATCGATCATCATCAGTTCAAGATGCCAGAGACATATATAATTCAATTGCTCATTATATTATTCATTGAATAAAACTCAATACAAAAATGCTACAATTTGAACAGAAAAATGTATTCAGTGAAAGACAAATACTATTGAGAAGGAAGGATTTGAACAAAAAACTCTGCCCACCGATTACGCAGGTCCTCAATATCTTGGTCAGGAAATGGATCAGGTTCTTCAAACATCTGAAATATGAAATCAAAATCAAAGAAATTAAGGCATTACTAATTTAGATTAGATTGACAATTAAGAAATATGAAATCATTCAAAATACAATTTTACCTCCCCAGTTAGGTCAATCCTATTTGCCAAGATAATATTGACCATGTGTCTGACTATGTAGAAGCCGCACAAGTTGCTTTCTCTGGGTTGCCTTCGACTCTGTAATGTTAACAAGATAAAAATTATTTCTCATCATCAAAACGGGGAACCTAGCTAACACCTAATATATACTTTTATTACCATCGGTATGATCCATTCAGGGTCCCTCACCAAATTAGCGTGCTTAAGGCCCCTTGCAACTGCGAATGTCCTCATAGCCCTATGACCAAAGTTAACAAGTTAGTAACCCATTTATCACACAGATCATTGTGTATAGAAGAGAACTCACGTACGTGTTCATGATCTTCCTGACATCCACCGAGGGCTTGTAATGGAGGGAGCATAAGAAGAAAACTTTATAGCTATGCTTACATAGGATGACAAGTTGCCAATGATTGCTGTAGAGATTAGTTAAAAGAGAATGCGTATTATAATTAAGCAACTACAAAACTAGTATATATAAAATAAAATGAAACATTATTATTCTTACTCATGCATATATGGTACGAAGAAACAATCAATATCGGTTTCACCGAGCCTCTGTGAAATGTATGCAAGCCTCGAAGATTGAGAGGTCCCTTTAGCATAAATCTTAAGTGGGCATAGGAATCCAAACTTTTTTGTTTGCCCTTGGAGGAAACCAACTCAGCTTGCATGTACCTACAGGCAATGCATGCACGACATTAGTTGTAAGACTTGAACTTTGTTATTACATATATTTACATTTAAATTATACTTACATCAAAAACACTTGGATGCAGCAGGAGGTCAGTTCTTCCTTGGGAGTGATCAGAGATTTGACGTCCGCATGGTCCAGGAAGGCCGGTGCCCCCATGTCGCTCACAACTGAATCCATAGGCAACGCGTCCAAATGGAACGTTTTGTCATATGCCATTAGGATCACACGTTGCATGGCATTCAAAGACATGCTTTATGGGTGGGCTTGTCTTAGAAATCTCCTATGACCTAGGTAGACCGTCTTTCTTCCATGACGAAGTTGATAGTAGCAAGTCCCTTCCTCACAAATCGGACATGCTTTATGGCCCTTAACACTATACCCTGACAAATTTTCGTATGCAGGAAAGTCATTAATTGTACAAAAGATCAAGGCCCGCAAATTGAAGACCTCCTTCTTAACAGCATCAAAGACATCCACACCTTCCCATAGCTTCTTCAAATCTTCGATCAAGGGTGTTAGGTAAACGTCTATGTCATTTCCCGGTTGTTTTGGTCCTGAGATCAGCATGGACAATATTACATACTTCCATTTCATACACAGCAAGGGAGATAGGTTGTAAATCACCAGAAGGACGGACCATGAACTATGGATACTACTAAGGCTACTATAAGGGTTCATTCCATCCGTACTAAGTCCAAGCCTTAGGTTTCGTGGTTCATTGCCGAACTCGGGAAATAAGTCATCAATCTTCTTCCATTGCAAAGAGGTAGCAGGATGACGAATCTTTCCATCATTAATCCTTTCATTTGCATGCCATAACAATTCCTTTGCATCATCTTCATTAGAAAAAAGTCGCTTAAACCTTGGTAAAATTGGAAGATACCATAACAACTTGGCAGGAGAGTTGTTTGATCTGTACCTTGGTGTCTTACATATTGGACACTTCTCCTCATCTTCAAACTCTTTCCTGTACAATATGCAATCATTTGGGCATGCATGAATCTTTCTATACTGCATGCCTAAAGGACCTATTATTTTCTTCGCATCATAATAGCGTTTGGGTAAAGCATTTTCTTCAGGAAACATGTCCTGTAACAAGTCAAGCAATTCTGAAAAACTACTGTCACTCCACCCATGCCGAGCTTTCACACTTACCAATCTCAACACTGCATTCAACAGGTTGTATTTTCTGCACCCTGGGTATAGAGGCTTTTCTGCATCATTGCACATATTACCATATGCGTGTGACCGCATAAAAGCATCTTCTCCAACATCACGAATCATGTCCTCTACTCTATCATCAGTATCCATGTCATCGTCAAAGGTCTGTTCCACCTGTTCACCATGCCATACCTATACCGTGTAACTCTTGCAAAACCCCTTGTAAATTAGATGAGTGTAAATATCAGCAGGACTTTGCTTCCTCTCATTCAAACAACTCACACAAGGACAATAAAACCTTCCATTGTCATCATCACCATTCCGTTTAGCAAAATCCAAAAACTCCTTCACCCCCTCAGCATACTCAACACTTGTTCGTTTAGCATTTATCCAACTACGATCCATATTTGTGGAAGACTATAAGAACTAGAAAAGCAAAAAACAAGAAATTAAACCATTACGATGCAGCTAATGCATGGAGAGAATAAATTTTTAGTTCGCGAGAGGAGTTCAAAACAAAACTCACCGTCCGTGAAGCGCCGAGAAGTCTTAACGCGCGAACCAGGGAAAAATGAGAGATGGAAGGCGCGAGAAATGTACCAAATAAAAGAGTATTTGGGAAAAAATAAGAAAATATACACCGGACAAAATGTTACACCGGTGTAGATATAAATATAAAAGTTGTATTTACAGTATATTTTACACCGGACACTATATATGGACCGGTGTAAAATATATCAGTTTATTTATAATATACTTTACACCGGTCAATATATATGGACCGGTGTAAAATATATCAGTTTTTTTTTCTACTTCCAAAGACCAGCCATGTCATCAACTTTTACACAAAAAAATATATACATCAGAATATATAAAAGTTGCCATCTTTCACTACTCATCAGACTCGGAGTTTTGGGAGTCATCAGATAGGGTGAGATCAACAAGATTAAAGAAGCTATCACAGGGTTGATGGCGGCGAACTTCTGAGCGGAAATCCCTGAAACTTGCTTTCAGTCTGTCAACTTTGCGATTCAATTCTTCCACGGAGTCCTCCAGCCCATTGAAGCGCAGTATGAGTTCCTCAAGTCTCTCCATCAGAGTCACAACCAGGGGAGGAGGAGAAGGAACAGAAGGGTGAGGATCAGGATGTTTGTCTTCAAAGTCATCTCTGTTTCTTTTGTTGGGCAGAGAAGGAGGCGTGCTTGAGGAAGAGGCCATTGGAGGAGTCAGATAGATGAAAAGAAAAGAAAACAGAAGAATGGTATACATATATATATGGTTAACGTTCATGATCAATAAGAATATAGAAGAATGCAATTGGCCTTCTATCATAATGACTATAAACGTTGGGAACCCAAGAAGTGAAATGAACGGTCTGACAAATAAAGAAAGTGAGCGGGAAAGCATAGACAGGAAACTGAAGAGGCGGATAAGACGAAGCTGCACTGGGTGTTTATATTTAAATCGGTTAATTTTAAAACCGGTGTAAAAATTTAATTTTTTAATAAAACAGACACCGGACTAAATATTTCCACCTCCTTCAATATAAATACGCTGTAGAAAGTAAAAATCTAAACCGGACTAAATATTTCCACATCGTTCATGAGTAAATACGGTGTGAATATTTCATTTTATTTACAAAAATGCCACCGCTCATTTTTTAAAACCGTCTCCGCATGGACCGGTTTAAAAATTGGGATTTCGATTGCCCATTTTCCACCAGTGCCTCTTTTTGTGCTTGATGTGGTATGCTTATGTGTTGACATGTATATGATATCTGAATGATGTTGTGACATGAGAAAAGATGTTGAATATGTTATGAAGAACATGTTTCCCATGGCCTTGCATTTTCTATGCAAAGTATATAGCATGATGGCATGTCACTAATTAAAGAAAGTTTAATGAAATTACATATCATGCATTAGCATCCATCTTGCATATTTAAGTGGTAATGTTTACTACTGAGATTCTCTAGAATCTCACCCTCCCCCAACCAACCAATTTAGGTCAAGCATGATGGGAAATTGTATGTGATAAGACACATTTTGTATATGGTTTCTACGACACTTTTAACAGTTTTATTGTAATTTTACCATTCATTTCATGCCTTAAACTGTACTTTTGTATATCACATGATTGTGCGTGGCAGTGTGCTAATTAAAGGATAAAATGGTAAAATATCTCCCCCAAATTGCACATATATTGTTATCTACTGATTTGAACTTTTACAGCGAGGTTTTATGTTGAATTGCAGGTATTTTGGAGGAGAGCCAGGACCAAGAAAGAAATCACAAGTCAATGAAAGTGAAATGACGTCTCTGCCTTCTTGAGTCGCGACCAAAGTATCCTCCGGTCACGACCTATTTTATTCTGCTTGATCTTTTCTGTGCTCACAGGTCGCGACCAAAAATGGATCTGGTCGCGACCAAAGAAGACAGACGTGAAGCTGTGCGTTTCGGATTAGGTAAATTTGCCTTTGAAAGGGGTGGAAAAGGCGAGGGGCGAGGAGTTCGGTTTTTGGAGACCTGATTAGGTCAAGAGGCAGCTCTCACACATTCCTGCTGGATCATCTACCTTCTCTACCACTTTGAAGAGATATCTTCACCACCATTCTCTACTTTTCCATTGTTTCTTCATGGCAGCAAATCTGGACGGCGATTGCAGTGCAGTAGAGGTCATGAGAGGCTAAACCCTTAGCCTCTTGGTGATGGATTTCGTTTCTTAAGCTCATGAACTGAAATGGGGAGTTCCTTCTGTCTAATTTGCATCCTTGTCATATTATGATTATTTCTAGATTTAAGGTTTTCATTATATGAACAAGTTTTGAATATCGATTGATTATTCTCATTATTAGACATTTGTAATTTACTTTGGATGTTTTGAATGCTGGTTTAAATGCAATATTTCAGTCTTGATTTTAAGCTAGTTGAATGGTTGTCAACGATTGTTGCTAATTGATTCGATCGCTTGAATTCTAGGGTTAGTCGGTCGACACTCATTTGAGGGCATTCTTTATAATCTAATTTAAATTGCACACTAAGAGATTCTTAGCAGTTCACTAATAGTCTTTAAACTAGCTTTGATCAAAAGAGTTTAAAGAATATTAGGGTTCTGGACTCAATTGATTGATTGAGGTTTAATTCAAGACTTAGTGATTTCAAACTCTATATCATTTGAGAGCAAGGATAGATACGTTTTCATCATCAAGAGTCTGCCACCATAAACTACTTTCACAAATCAAAAACACAAAAACATTTACTTTACCATATCTTTACATTTCTGCACCCACAAAAACCCAAAACCATTTTACTCTATACTCAGGTTTTTCACTGAATTTGACATCCAAATTGCTAGGATTCTTTTAGAAAGGCTCCTTGAGAAGAACGATAGGGTTGTGCCTTATACTACATTACTAGGGTGCAATTCACTTTATTTTGATGGCTCGGACTGCGACAATTCGGAGCTCTCATCAATGGCGCCGTTGCCGGGGAGCCAAGTAATTAGTTCCCTAGTAATTGCTTGTCAATTTCATTAGCTACCTGAGTCAATTTTTATATATTTTTGTGTGTATTTCAGTTTTTAGTAGTTTTTAACTTACATTGCATTCTGCATTTGTCTTGAGGTTGCTGCAAAAATCAGTCGCTGTGTCTCTGAGTCGCGACATTGAATCATTTGTGTCGCGACTTGATTGCTTTTTCTGTAAATTTGACTACTCTGCGAAAACAAGTCGCCAACTTTGACACATTTTGTCGCGACTGATGCTCTCTGCCAATTGTAGTTGCGACATAAAACACTTTAAGTCGCGACCTTGTTGCTATTTGGATATTTGATTTCTCTGCGAAAACCAGTCGCGACGAGTAAACCTTTTAGGCGCGACTGCAGCTCTCTGTAATTTTGAGTCGCGACCATAAAACTCTTGAGTCGCGACCTGATGAAAATTTTCTGCTGTGAAATTTCTGAATCTGAATCTGATTGATTGCATTGATTATTCTTGATTGCTTCTGCATTGCATGCGTAAAAGAACTGAACCATTAGTGCCTTTTGAACCTGAAATTGAGAGAAGACTTAGGAAATTAAGGAGAGAATTTAGGGAATTTAGAGAAGAAGAAGCAAAATCTAGTTCCCCCTCTAGTATTCCAGAGTCTGAAACTGAACTAAATATGGCTGATCATAATGGGCATAATGGGAATGGAGAAAATGAAATACCTATGAATGTAGAGGACAATAGAAGCGTGAGGGAAATTAATCATTCACATGTGAATTATGACCCCTATGGTTTCTATACTAAAGAAGCAAATTTTGAGATTAAAGGAGCTTTGATTGCAGCCTTACCTAAATTTCATGGTTTTGCAGGAGAATGTCCACACAGGCACTTACAAACCATGCATATGATCTGTTCCTCAATGAAGCCTCCAATGACTGCACTGGATGATGTCTTAAGGAGGTGTTTCCATTTCACTTTGGAAGGGAAGGCTAATGAGTGGCTATACAATTTGCCAAACCATTTTTCAACCCTTACATGGGATCAATTGAAGTCTACTTATCTTGAGCAATTTTTCCCAGCTTCCAAGACCACTCGGATGAAGAAAGAAATCACTAATGTTATGCAACAGGATGGAGAGTCTTTGCATGAGTATTGGACAAGGTTTCTTAATCTGCTGGCAAGATGTCCTCACCACAACATCACTAAGGCTGATTTAGTAGACATATTCTTTGATGGTCTACTACCCCACAATAAAGTTTCTTTGAATGCTGCTGCGAATGGTTCATTGAGAGATAAGACTCCACAAGCAAGTTGGGAGTTATTTCAGAAAATGGCCAATGAAGACCATCAGACTGGAGATCCGAGAAGACTAACCACCTCATCTTCAAGCAATTCAAATGAAATCTTAACTGAAATAGCAGCTTTAGGAAACCGAATGGATAAGAGGATGAATCTGATTGAAAGAGAACTTCATTCCACAAAACAAGTTCATGCAGTTGATACCTCACAAGCCTTAGTTACAGGATGTGAATCCTGCGGTTCAATGATGCATGCTACAAGTACATGTGAAAGACGTTTTGAAGAAGTTGCAGCGATGTATCAAGGAAGGGAGAACAACTACCAGAAGAGAGACCCATACTCTAGCACATATAACCCTGGCTGGAGAGACCACCCAAACTTTAGGTGGGGGAGTGATAGGCCCAATCAATTCCAAGGAGGTGGTGCTTCTTCAAGCAACTACCAAGGTAATGCAAGGTCTATGGTTCCCAACCAACCCAATGCCTTAGTGGCATCAAGGCCAGATGAGACCTCCCAATTATTGAAGAGTATGACAGCACAAATGAGTAATATAGATGGTAGAATGACCAATATAGACCAAAAGCTCAAGGAGAATGATGGTCAGTTCACATCTATAGCTTCAATTCTCCAAAGTATGCAGAAAGATAATGCAGAGGCGCACAGAAAACTTGAAGAATTAAGCCATAGGAATGCAGATATAACAAGCCACTTGACTCAAGTTTCCAATACAGTGAGTGAAATTCAAGGAAAGAGCAGTGGCAGCATACCTTCAAACACTGTCATGAACCCAAAGAGTTTGAATGCTATATCCCTAAGAAGTGGAAGACAAGTGCACTTTGAAGAAAGCCCCCTTGAAAAAGCTCTCATCAATGAAGAAGAAGCTGAATCACCAGAAAGGGGTGAAGAAGATGCTGAAATTGAGAATTCATCTCTACCACAGATGCCAATTGGGAAGTCTGAAAGCCTTAAAGAACAGCAACTAATGATGAAGAAGGCAACCCAAGAAGAGAATTCACGAGCCCAAGTGGAAATACAAAAGCTGCCAGAAGAAGCAACAACAAGACCCAGTCCAGCATGCAAAGGAAAGCAATCAGAGGAGAAGCCGGAGTCAAGTAAGGAAAGAGCCTCTAAGCACACAGGTAAGGAGGTAAGTATAAACGATCTCCCTTTTCCTAAATCTTACTTTGCTGGAAAGAAACAGATTGACCCTGATTTTGCTCAAGATGCTTACAATCTATTCAATAAGTTAGAAATTAATATCCCTATGGTTGAATTCCTCAAGAGAAATCCCAAATATGCCAAATTTTTAAAAGAATTGTGTGCTGACAAAAAGAAATTTAGGCCTCTTGAGAGAATTCAGGTGAGTGCTACTATGTCATCACTTTTTAAGGCTGAATTACCGATTAAGTGCCAAGACCCAGGCTCCTACACAATCCCGTGCACTATAGGAAATGTTCCTATTAAGGGAGCATTGTTAGATCTAGGAGCAGCCATCAATGTAATGCCTTGGTCGATATACAAAGCCTTAGGTATTAACAATCTTCGAGACACAAATGTAGTGCTCCAGTTAGCTGATAGGACAATTAGGTATCCTAAAGGAATCCTTGAGGATATTCTAGTGCAGGTTAAAGACTTAATATTTCCAGCTGACTTTTATGTTTTGGACATGTCCAAAGAGCTAGTAAATGACAGCACTTTGATCCTAAGCAGACCCTTCCTCCAAACTTCTAAGACCATCATTAGCATGAAGCATAGTTCTATTACAATGGAAGTTGGAGAACATGTGGTAAGTTTTAACATGAATGAAGCAATGAGATATTCTGGTGATAATTCTGGCTTTACTGCTTTGAATGCCATTGATTATGCTGTTGAAAAGACTAGGGATGAACATGAACTGAGTTTGCATGATAATGATAATATGTTTGCAAAAGACTTGTTGAGTGTTTTTGCAGAACCCCTAGATGATCTGGAAGCTGGAAGAGCAACAACTGTAGAAGTGTCGAGTTTCTGTGACTCCAAGTCGCGACTTGAGGACATACACGTCGCGACCGAATTTCAATCTGATACTCACTGTGAACCTAAGTCGCGACCGGATGTATTTTCAGCCGCGATACAAATCTCCCGAGAAGTCGAGTCGCGACTATTGTATAATGAGGTCGCGACTAAACATTCCAGAGACAGCCTCTGTGAACTTACGTCGCGACGAGAAGTTGAAGATGAACCTAACAGGTCGCGACCAGTAATGGCAGAAGCAACCAATGACTCCTCCAGAACCTCAGTCCCTTGCTCCACTGTTTCGGTTAAAGGGCCAAAGTCTTCTAACCCTACTTCTCTGCTCTCAAAGCCTACAATTACCTCACATACTTTAAGTTTCTTGAATGATTTGATTTGTGCCAATGATGCAGGTATGAGAGAGGGTAATCTCAACCAAGTTGCAACCATGGACCAACTTGATCTTGATGCAACCACTGAAGGGAACAAGAGCGAGGGGAGGGATCCTGATGAACCAAATACGAGTAATTTTCAAGAATCTACGAAAGGGAGTAATTCAAACTTGAATGAATGCCCCCATCTTATCCCTTCTGTTTGTCAACCCCCAGATTTAGAGTTAAAAGATTTGCCTTCGCACTTAAAATATGCCTATCTTGAGTCAGACTCAAAATTGCCAGTGATAATTTCAAATTCTTTAAATGCTACTGAAGAGTCTAGGTTATTAGAAGTGCTTAGGAAGAATAAGGAAGCTCTGGGTTGGCAATTAGCTGACATAAAAGGGATAGATGCCACTGTTTGTACACACAGGATTTTGTTGAGTGAAGATTCCAAGCCAATTAAACAACCCCAAAGGAGATTAAACCCGTTGATCTCTGATGTGGTTAGGAAGGAGATTAATAAACTGTTAAAAGCAGGAATCATTTACGCCATTTCAGATAGTGAGTGGGTATCCCCTGTGCATGTAGTGCCCAAAAAGAGTGGACTGACAGTAGTTAAAAATGAGAACAATGAATTAATCCCTACTAGAGTGCAGAAGTCATGGCGGGTTTGCATTGATTATAGGAAGTTGAATGACTCTACTAGGAAAGATCATTTCCCCTTACCTTTTATTGATCAAATGCTTGAGAGATTGGCAGGTAAGAGTCATTACTGTTTCCTAGATGGGTATTCAGGATACTTCCAGATTCCCATAGACCCAAGGGACCAAGAAAAGACCACATTTACATGTCCTTTTGGCACATATGCCTATAAAAGAATGCCATTTGGTTTGTGTAATGCCCCTGGCACATTTCAACGTTGCATGCTTTCTATATTTTCTAATTTCATTGAGAAATGCATGGATGTGTTCATGGATGATTTTACTGTTTATGGCAATTCTTTTGATGAGTGTCTTGTGAGCCTTGATAAAATCCTTGCTAGATGTGTTGAGAAAAAACTGGTTTTAAACTTTGAAAAGTGCCATTTCATGGTTGATCATGGAATAGTACTTGGACATCTTGTATCTAGCAAGGGAATTGAGGTGGATAAAGCAAAAATTGAAGTCATATCCTCGCTGCCTTACCTTACAACTTTAAAGGAACTTCGATCTTTTCTGGGGCACGTTGGATTTTATAGACGGTTTATCAAAGATTTTAGTAAAATTGCTTTACCACTCTCGAAACTTCTGCAAAAAGACACTGAATTTGTTTTCTCTAATGATTGTAAGGAGGCTTTTGAAAAATTGAAGAATAGGTTGATTTCTCCACCTATCTTAACTTCACCAGATTGGGATCTCCCTTTTGAACTATCATGCGATGCTTCCAATTATGCTGTGGGAGCCATGTTAGGTCAAAAGGAAAGTAACTTATCTAGAGTGATTGCTTATGCCTCAAAAACACTTGATGCTGCACAAACTAATTACACAACCACTGAGAAAGAATTGTATGCAATTGTGGTGGCTTTGGATAAATTTAGGGCATATCTAATCAATTCTAAGGTTTTTGTTTACACAGACCATGCAGCAGCCAAGTATTTGTTCCATAAGCCTCAATCAAAACCTAGACTTCTACGATGGATGCTACTGCTTCAAGAGTTCGATATAGAAGTGAGAGATAGAGCAGGAAATGTGAACCAAGTTGCAGATCACTTAAGTAGATTACCAACAGAGACTAGGGGAGTACTTAGTTCTGAATTTATTTGTGATTCTTTCCCTGACCAATCTCTTTGTTTGGTTTCTGTTGTGGAGCCTTGGTATGCTCACTTGGTTAATTTTATTGAAACTGGCCTAATTCCATCTCACTTGTCTACATTTCAGGCCCAAAAGCTCAAGAGTGAATCCAAATATTTCATTTGGGACAAACCTTTCCTGTGGAAGTTATGCTCTGACCAAGTGTTGAGGCGATGTGTCCCAGACCATGAGCACAGATCAGTTTTAGAAGCATGCCATTCATGGGTCTGTGGAGGTCATTTTGGAGGAAAAAGGACTGCACGCAGGGTCCTAGAATCTGGTTTCTATTGGCCCTCCCTGTTTAAAGATGCTTTTGAATTTTGTAGAGCTTGTGATAGGTGCCAAAGATTTGGAGGGATTAGCAAAAGGCACGAGATGCCACAACAACCTATTCTGTTTTGTGAGGTTTTCGATGTATGGGGAATAGACTTCATAGGACCCTTTCCACCTTCAGCTGGGTTTCAATACATTTTGTTGGCTGTAGACTACTTATCAAGGTGGGTGGAGGCCATTCCTACAAGACTAGATGACGCCCAGACGGTCTCCAAGTTCCTACGGTCTCACATCTTTAGTAGATTTGGAGTACCAAGAGCAGTAATCAGTGATCAAGGCACCCATTTTTGCAATAAAATGATCAATAACTTGTTAGCAAAATATGGGGTAACTCATAAAGTCTCTACCCCATACCACCCTCAAACTAATGGTCTAGCAGAGGTTTCTAACAGGGAAATTAAGCACATACTGGAGAGGATTGTCAAACCATCCAATAAGGATTGGAACTTAAGACTAGATGATGCTTTATGGGCATACAGAACAGCTTTCAAAACCCCTCTAGGCATGTCCCCTTATAAGACAGTTTTTGGAAAAGCTTGTCACATGCCTGTGGAGATAGAGCACAAGACTTTTTGGGCAGTGAAAGCTTGCAATGAGAACCTGGAAGAAGCCAGTTCCAACAGGTTGTTACAGATTCAAGAGCTAGAAGATATTCGATTAGATGCATACAGCAGCTCTGAAATCTATAAACAAAAGATAAAGTTAATCCATGATGCTCATATTCTGAGAAAGAAGTTTAAGGAAGGCGATCAAGTTTTAAGATATCAGGCTAGGTTCAAATTCAAACACGGAAAATTCAAAACCAGCTGGGATGGACCTTACACAGTTGTCAAAGTCCACGGCTTTGGGATGATTGAATTGCAAGAGGAAGCAACGGGCAAAATTTTCCAAGCCAATGGCCACCATTTGAAACTTTATGAGAGCCCACCACCACCTTAATAACCAGGTTGTCCCTTTCCTATCTCTTACCTTTTACAATTTTTTCTAATACTATATGCTTGATATTGTGGTTTGATGATTGGAAAGGGATGACTCAGTAGGATAGTGTTCATTTTTAGTTATTTCTATTTATTGTTGGTTTACTTCTGTTTTGTACAATAACCCTGTGCTGTTTATGATCTATTTGTTTAATTCCTCTTTTCTGGGCTTTTCACACGTACTCAATTGCATGCTATAGTTTACCCATCTTGTCATCATTGCTTCTTTTGTGTTGTGGTGCATGATTTGAATGTGACTGTGTACTTGATTGTGAAATTTGCATTGAGTTTTAGTGCTGTTCTGCTGTGGAAAACATGGTTGAGAGCTTCTTAGGAGGAATTGTAAGAGGCTTTGAGGTACATTAGGACCTGAATTTTGAACGTTGTCGCGACATTATGATTTTATGGTAGCGACTAGTTTGTCCTCAGACGAAGGGTTCTCCTCTGTTAAATAATGTCGCGACCTAGTATCACTATTGTCGCTACTGTAGCTCTCTGTATACGTGAGTCGCGACCTGAAAAACTACCGGTCGCGACCTGACTCCTTATTCTGCTATGCGTTTTGACCCTTCCGCCTTTTTAACCCTGATCTTTCTTTCCTCAGTCGCGACATTTGCTCTAAAGTTGCTTCTCCCCATCACGACTTTTGCCTTTCCATTTCCTCTCAGCCTCTGTTGCCCTTCCAGACCAGTGCTCTAGCCGTTCGTGTTTCTTCTTTTTCTTCTTCATCCCCATTCCAGTAGTTTACTGGTTGCTGACGAGATTACAGGTAGTTCTCTGTTCCTTTATTTTTCTACCATTCCCTGTATCCAGCTTTTAGGTTTTACTGGATGTCATTCTGTAGACATTTTGGGGATTTGGTTTGTATCAGTGGTAGTCTCCGTCCTAGGTAGGGTTTTGGCGGGTCAGTTTGGATTTGTGGGATATGGCTGATGAACTTCGCTGATTTGAAAACATTTTGTGTCTAGTCGCGACCTACAATCCATATAGTCGCGACATGAATGTCCAGAGACGAACGGTCGCGACAGATGAGCCTTTTGGTCGCGACTTGACATATCTGCTATCTGTTTTGAATCCCGTCTGTAAAAAAAAAAAAAAAAAACAGCCAATGAACCATACATCTTGTGTAGGGAGGTTTTCTTTTCAAGGAATAGGGCTCTGTTCTGTATTGATTTGCATTGTTTAACTTGTATACTCAGATGGCCCGAACAAAGAACCCCGAAGTAAGCAAACGATCCCGAAGCAGCCCCCATGCCAAGTTAACCCGAAAGAAAGCTGAAGCTATGTTCAACACTCGAGGGGTTGTCCAAGAAAAAGAATTCCCTGCCACCGAGGAATTTGATTTTTATAAGTTAGCTTTAGAAAGTAGATTTAAGGAGTTATTGAAAAAGAGGACTAAAGCTAATCTTACCTTAGTGCGGGAATTTTACATTACCTCCGCTTTGGAAGAATCCTTGGGGATAGCATTTAGAGAAAAAGAGTTTTTCATCGATGCCTGGGCTATTAAATCTTTTTACAAACTCCCCGCTCTCTCTGAATGTCGGTTCCATCATCTGAGATATCGTTTAGATGAGGTCCCTTGGGATACAGTGTTGGCTGTTTTAGGAGGAGAAGGAGCAGCATGGACGATTAGAGGCCAGAAAAGATATCTGGAGAGGAAGGTTATGAATGATGAAGCTCGGGTTTGGCTCAACTTTATGACTTATAACGTGATGCCTCAGGTCCACATTTCAGATATCAATGAGGAGAGAGCCATCCTGCTTTATTTGTTAATGACCCAGCAACCTGTCGAACTCTCCAGCATCATTATTGCTTCCATTAGCCATTGTATAAATTCTTCCACAACCCTTCTTGTCTTTCCCCATCTGATTACTGATCTGTGCAAGAAGCATGGAGTTCTTGCCCTCAAAACTGATTTTTTCCTTGAGCCCTCAATCACCAAATGTTACAGTGTCTCCAAAGCCAACAAGAAGGCTGCAGAGTTGAGGACTGCCAAAAGGGGTAAAAAGGTAGTTGAGAGGGATGTGGAGGAGGAACAGGAGGATACTAATGAGGGTGACCATGGTTGGAGTGCACAACTTGCCGCTCTCTCTGATCAACTGGCTCAAGTCACCTCTCAGCAGCAGGAGCTAAGAGCGATCATAATGAATCAAGAGTATAAAAGGCAACAATTCATTGATCCTTTGGTTCTAAAGATTGCTAAGTCGCTTCACATAGCTTTACCCCCCGGGTTTGAAGAGGCTTTCTTCAAGAACAATATTCCTGCCTCTGCTTTCTTTCCGGATGGGCCAGGTGAATCCTCCAAAGCCCGGGCTGCAAACGCTGGAACTGATGAGGGGTGTGCTGCTGCTATGGATGAGGATGATCGCGTTTCTGAGGGCGCTGCAGAGGAGAGAGACGAGTAGAATGAGGATTTTTTTTTCTTGTTCTGGTTTTATCTTTGTTTTCATTTGGCTATTGTATACTGGAGAAAGACATTGAAATCCTGTTTTACCTTGCTCTCACTAATCCAAAGACTATGATTTGCATTATTTTTCCTGCTTGTGGTTTGCCTCAGTTTGATTTGCATTTGTGCTTTCTCTGGTTCTGTTGACAGTGAGGACACTGTCAAGTTTAAGTGTGGGGGAGGATGTCCTTGTTTCTGTGCTAATAATGTTAAAATCCTTCCATAATCCAATCTTTCATCACAAAACTTTTGGGTTTTGATCTTAATATGTGATGAATTGCTGAAAATTGGACTTCCATTCTAAACTGTTTTGGTGTTGGCTGACAAGGTCTTGCATATAAAATGTTTTGGGTTTTGAAAACCATCAGATAGTATTGGTCGTAACATCCACTGATTTAGTCGCGACATGTTTGATTCTTGGTCGCGACCTGGTATGAATTGGTTGATTTCAGACTCTCTGTGAAAACCAGTCGCGACTCTAGTGACCTTACGTCGCGACTAAACCTGTCTGTGAATTTGAGTCGCGACCGTAAAGTTACTAGTCGCGACTAATCTGGGAAGTTGAGTCTGCGCTTTTTGCGTTTGTAGTCGCGACTTTGAGCATTGTACGTAGCGACCCGAGTGCACAAATTGTCCATTTATCTTCTCGTTGCTTGGGGCAATGCTGTGTCCGATTGAATTGTGCTTTACAAATGATTCATTACCCTATTGTTTTTTCAGATCTTTTGCATAAAGAATTTATAGAAACCATCTTCATACTTGAATTTGTTGTTTAAATTTCTTGGAAATTGAAGTGGAAACACCTAAACTCTATCACATGGGTCTAAATGATTAACTTGAAACTTTTGATCATCGTTTAGAGGGTTTTCATTTGTGATAAGTGTTTTAATGCCTAGTGAATGATGAACAGTATTTGAAACTTTAGCTTCTGAGCAATTTAGATTAAATACCTTGTTGGAAGGATTCCCGGCCTTAATATTGAGTGATTATTCAATTGGTTTATATCCTCTAGAACTTGTCTCGGCTCTGAGTTGAAAATTACTTGCGCATTTATGAATTGAACATGATAGGGGCATTCATCTCTAAACCATTTTATCCCAAACACAAGCCCAGTACATATTATATCATTTGTCACCCTCTTTGAGCTCATCATTTTTCTTTTCTATTTCTTTTTTCATCATTTTACATAGAAAGTAATATATGCATGAACATCTTTCAAGAATAAACTTGTCATTCATGTCAAAACTCATTATTATTGTACTGTTGTGCTAGACCATTCTATGTATAAGGTGTAAAAAAAAAAAAAGCAAAAAAAAATGAAAATGAAAATGAAAAAAAAAAATGAAAAAAATGAAGGTACCATTATCAACTCCTATTAGCACAATCATCATTTCTGAATCTGTAAAGACATGAATTCAAGCTATATACTCTTATTTGATTGCATATACTATTTTTTATCCTCCATATTCCATTCCATGTGGCCTACTTCCATCGTTACAACCCTAAAAGACCTCTTGATTCTTTGCATAAATGCTATATAGTTGCTGAGATTTAGAGCCAATACAAGCTTATGGTAGGATGTTTTCCAATTTGAAACTGAGTGAAAGAACCCTAACAATGAGAGGAAATAGAGAGTTAAACATTTACATCCATTGAAGAGGATCTATTGCGCTCGTACAGCTGAGGTTGATTTCATTCAGTAGTTGATTACTTGGCATTGCTCACATTATCATTTTTGCATTCCCAAAGATGGTGGATTAATTGTTTTAGTGTTGTTCTAGGTGTGATTCATTTCTTTGTCCAGGAGTACAAAGGTTCAAGTGTGGGGGAATTGATAAGACACATTTTGTATATGGTTTCTACGACACTTTTAACAGTTTTATTGTAATTTTACCATTCATTTCATGCCTTAAACTGTACTTTTGTATATCACATGATTGTGCGTGGCAGTGTGCTAATTAAAGGATAAAATGGTAAAATATCTCCCCCAAATTGCACATATATTGTTATCTACTGATTTGAACTTTTACAGCGAGGTTTTATGTTGAATTGCAGGTATTTTGGAGGAGAGCCAGGACCAAGAAAGAAATCACAAGTCAATGAAAGTGAAATGACGTCTCTGCCTTCTTGAGTCGCGACCAAAGTATCCTCCGGTCACGACCTATTTTATTCTGCTTGATCTTTTCTGTGCTCACAGGTCGCGACCAAAAATGGATCTGGTCGCGACCAAAGAAGATAGACGTGAAGCTGTGCGTTTCGGATTAGGTAAATTTGCCTTTGAAAGGGGTGGTAAAGGCGAGGGGCGAGGAGTTCGGTTTTTGGAGACCTGATTAGGTCAAGAGGCAGCTCTCACACATTCCTGCTTGATCATCTACCTTCTCTACCACTTTGAAGAGATATCTTCACCACCATTCTCTACTTTTCCATTGTTTCTTCATGGCAGCAAATCTGGACGGCGATTGCAGTGCAGTAGAGGTCATGAGAGGCTAAACCCTTAGCCTCTTGGTGATGGATTTCGTTTCTTAAGCTCATGAACTGAAATGGGGAGTTCCTTCTGTCTAATTTGCATCCTTGTCATATTATGATTATTTCTAGATTTAAGGTTTTCATTATATGAACAAGTTTTGAATATCGATTGATTATTCTCATTATTAGACATTTGTAATTTACTTTGGATGTTTTGAATGCTGGTTTAAATGCAATATTTCAGTCTTGATTTTAAGCTAGTTGAATGGTTGTCAACGATTGTTGCTAATTGATTCGATCGCTTGAATTCTAGGGTTAGTCGGTCGACACTCATTTGAGGGCATTCTTTATAATCTAATTTAAATTGCACACTAAGAGATTCTTAACAGTTCACTAATAGTCTTTAAACTAGCTTTGATCAAAGGAGTTTAAAGAATATTAGGGTTCTGGACTCAATTGATTGATTGAGGTTTAATTCAAGACTTAGTGATTTCAAACTCTATATCATTTGAGAGCAAGGATAGATACGTTTTCATCATCAAGAGTCTGCCACCATAAACTACTTTCACAAATCAAAAACACAAAAACATTTACTTTACCATATCTTTACATTTCTGCACCCACAAAAACCCAAAACCATTTTACTCTATACTCAGGTTTTTTACTGAATTTGACATCCAAATTGCTAGGATTCTTTTAGAAAGGCTCCTTGAGAAGAACGATAGGGTTGTGCCTTATACTACATTACTAGGGTGCAATTCACTTTATTTTGATGGCTCAGACTGCGACAATTCGGAGCTCTCATCAGTATGCATGGAGAAGAGCTAAAGAATGGAATAAAGAAAGTGATCAATTTGATACTTTCACCAATGATGCATGGTTTGTTCCAATTATGTAAAGTGTGTAATTTTGTGATGGAAATGTATGAAATAATTATAGAATATGTCCATGATGTATATGAATGTATGAGAGACCAAAGAGATGGTTTATGCATGTTGGAGCAATTATTGAGAATTAAAGAAAGGAAACTGAAATGGTAAAAACGTAGGTCCTGAAGCAGTTTTGTTGTGGCTTCAGTTTGACCTAGCAAATGAATGAATTAACCCACAAAATTTTATGAGCTTAAAGTAAACATATGGATGTTTAAATCCATATATAATTCTTCTCATTTGGATAAGGGAACAAAGAGGAATGAATTTCCAAAGTCAGGGACCAAAATCTGTTCTCAGGATTTATAAACAAATGAATAGTAAACTTTAACGAATAAACTGTATCAATTGGCTAAGCATTTGGTTAGGAAATTATTTTTTCCTTAAACTTCAAGATGTTATCTTCTAGTATAATTTTGAACCACTTCATTTTAATTTTTCTATAATTAATTATGATTTTTCAAATTTTATCGCACAATCTGGAATACCATATGAACAGTAACTCGCTAAAAGTAAAAATTCCAGATTTAGCTAATGGACTTCAAATGTCATGTAAGTGGTTCTAAATGCTACCGAATGGTCCCTAAGAAGTACAAAAGTAAGGATGTTACATAAATCCTTAGTCTCTTGGTGATGGATCTCATATCTTGAGCTCATGGACTAAACCGGGGAGTTTCTTCTGTTCTAATTTGCATCTTGTCATGTTCTGATTATTGCTAGATCTAGGGTTTTCATCATATGAACAAGTTTTGAATATCGATTGATCATTCTTAGATTAAACTACTGTAATTTGATTCTGGATGTTTGAACGTTGAATTTTAATTTAATATTTCAATTTCTATTTTAAGAAAGCTGGGTTATTTTCAGCGATCGTTGCAAATCAATTCAATTGCTTGAAATCTAGGGTTTTCGATTGACGATCATTCAAGGGCGTTCTCATAATCTAGGGTTAATTACACGCTAAGTGGTTTCTAACAGTTCGCTAATAGCCTTTAAACTAGCTTTGATCAAAGGAGTTTAAAGAAGATTAGGGTTCTGGACTCAATCGATCGATTGAGATTTTACTCAAGGCTTAGCGATTTCAAACTCTAATATTCAATTAAGAGCGAGGATAGATACGTTTTCATCATCAAGAGTCTTTCATAACATATTCTTTCAACAAGCCAACCAATTTCCATCTCAATCAAAAATCCAAAAAATATCTACTTTTCTGCACCCTTATTTTATTGCAAAAATCAACCAAACCCCAAAACCATTTTATCTCTACTCAGGTTTTCATTGTTTTTGACATCCAATTTGCTAGGATTCCTTTAGAAAGGCTTATTGAGAAGAACGATAGGGTTGTGCCTTATACTATATTGGGTGCAATTAACTTTATTTTGATGGCTCGGACTGCGACAATCCGAGAGCCTCATCAATGTTTCATTAATTGATTGGTTAATCGATTAATACATCATATTTTTGAGAAAGCAATATGAACCTTATTTGAACTTGATCTTTATAATATGAGTTGATTATTAGTTGTTCATACACTTAATCAATGCTTACACTCCTGAAAAATCTTTTGAGGTTGAGTGTGTTTAGAAAAGGCTAAAAGTTTAAAATAATAAAGGCTACGTCAATAGAAACTTGCTATATCAGGCAAAGCATTAAATGCTCACCTAACCATTAATGGCGCCTTCACTCTAACGGTTACAAGCTTGAGTCTAACGGCTACTAAACGAAGTAAATGCTATTTAAGGAAGACTCGGCATTAATGAAGAACAACAGATGGAACAACAATGACTAAATATATTATATTTTTTTATTCTTCATTCATTACTATGTAACCCAATTTTCTTGTGCTTCAGTATTAATCATCATATATACTCTGTGAGAGAGATTGAGAAAACTTTCATTAATTTTCTAGACTTAAGAATTAGTTATCTTCAATTGTGATTGTTTCCTTATTGTACTGTACTGAGGCACCAAGAGCCCACTCAAATCTTGGGGTATAGTTAAAAATCTCATAGGGCCTCTGGGGACTGGATGTAGGACAAGAGGATTGGTACGAACTAGGATAAACTGACTTGTGTTGATTACTTTATCCTTCGGTGGTATCTTTCTAATCTATATTCTCATTATTCTATTAACCTCTATTTGTCTTTAAGATTTATCAATTTATGTTAAACACACTACTGTAAAAAAGGCTTTCTAAATTAGTTTAAAATGTCATTCTACACCGGATAAATAATCGGTGTAGAAACATACCGTGTAGAAAGTGAGACATTCTAAAGCGGTCAGATATTCGGTGTAGAAAGCGAGACATTCTAAATTGGATTCAAGGAAAATCAGTGTAGATAAACAGATTTTCTACACTGTTATGTGAACGTCAGCTATAGATTAATGAATTTTTTACATTTGGTGTGTTTATATGGGTATTGTATATGTATATATATAAGGCTATTTTCTACACCTATTGTGTTAACGACAGGTGTAGATTATGCTATTTTCTACACCGGTTGTGTTAATGACAGGTGTAGATTATGCTATTTTCTACACCGGTTGTTTTAATGACCGGTGTAGATTATGCTATTTTCTACATCTGTTGTCTTAATGACCGGTGTAGATTATTATTTTCTACACCGATTGTGTTCATGACAGGCATAGATTGCAGATGTAGATTAGTCATTTCTGCACCTTACAAATTAGCACAACCGGTAATTTTTATCCTATTTAAATGTAGGTTTTAAAAACTGCCAGTGTAACATTTCATTACCCTATCCCCTGAAACTTCCAAATATAAAACTCAAAGAGACAAAAGCAAATAAAGAATTCAATAAATATATTATTCATTTAATAAAATTGAATACAAAAATTGAACAACATCTATGTCATTTCCCAGTTGTTTTGGTCCTGAAATCAACATAGACAACATTACTTACTTGCATTTCATACACAACAAGGGAGATAGGTTGTAAATCACCAAGAAGACGGGCCATGAACTATGTATACTACTAAGGCTACCATATGGGTTCATACCATCTGTACTAAGTCCAAGCCTTAGATTTCGTCGTTCATTCCCGAACTCGGGAAATAATTCATCAATCTTCTTCTACTGCAAAGAATCAGCAGGATGACGAAGCTTTCCATCACAAATCCTTTCAGTCGCATGCCATAACATTTTCTTTGCATCATCTTCATTACCAAAGAGGCGCTTAAACCTTGGTATAATTGAAAGATACCATAACACCTTTGTAGGAGACTTGCTTGATCTATATCTTGGTGTCTTACATATTGGACACTTCTCATCTTTAAAATATTTCCTGTACAATATGTAATCATTTGGGCATGTATGAATCTTTCTATACTGCATGCCTAAAGGACATATTATTTTCTTATCATCATAGTAGCGTTTGGGTAAGACATTTTCTTCTGGAAACATGTCTTGCAACAACTCAAGCAATTCTAAACAACCTCTATCACTCCACACATGCAGTACTTTCAAACTTACCAATCTCAACACCACATTCAATAGGTTGTATTTTCTGCACCCTGGGTATAGAGGTTTTTTTGCATCATTGTACATATTACCATATGCATGTGACAACATAAAAGCATCTTCTCCAACATCACGAATCATATCCTCTACCCGATCATCGGTATCCATGCTATCATCAAAGGTCTATTCCAACTATTTAGATGCACTCGACCTTTCCACAGGTTCACCATGTCATACCCATACTGTGTAACTCTTGCAAAACCCCTCATAAATTAGCTGAGTGTACATATCTACAGGACTTTGTTTCCTCTCATTCAAACAACTCACACAAGGACAATAAAACCTTCCATTGTCATCATCACCATTTCGTTTAGCAAAATAAAAAAACTTCTTTACCCTTTCAGCATACTCAACACTTGTTCATTTAGCATTTATCCAACTACGATCCACATTTATAGAAGACTAAAAAACTAGAAAAATGAAAAATAAGAAAACCTAGCTTTCAGCTAATTGTGGGAGAAAATATATCACGCACAAGTGGAAGAACTCACCAAGTGAAATAAGTAAATAAATGAATCCAGCAAGTAACAGCAAAAGCTACCGCCAGTAGTGCATAAATTTTCAGTTCTCGAGACAAGGAGTTCAAAACAAAACTCACTGGCTGTGAAGGGGCGAGAAAACTTAAACGTGAGAACTAATGAAAAATGAGAGATGGGAGGCGCAAAGGGGGTTTCCATTAAATTAAAGTGCAAATCTACACCGGTTAAACTGGAATATCGGTGTAGAAATAACTTTTTCCAAACCGGACATTATATTCTACACCTGTCACTTTTACAACCGGTGTAAAATAAAAGACAACCATGCCTTCATCAGAACAAGAAACTTCATTCATTCAACTTTACTAATAACTTTACATCAAAAGTTTAAAATTTCCAAAAAAATATCTATCAAAATATATAATATATTCTCTCTTTTTGTACAATATTTACACTTTTTACTCCTCATCAGAGTCAGAGTTTTCAGATTCATCAGAGTGCGCAGGATCAAGAGGATTATAGAAGCTGTCTTTCTGTTGATAGTGGCGGACTTCCGAACGAAAAGTTCTGAAACTAGCTTTCAGTCTGTTAACTTTCTCAGTCAGTTCTTCCACGGAGTCCTCCAAGCCATTGAAGTGCATGATGAGTTCCTCCAGGTGCTCCATCAGAGTCACAACTAGGGGAGGAGGAGAAGGAACTTTAGGGTGAGGGTCAGGATGTTTGTCTTTAAATTCGTCTCTGTTTCTTTCTTGGGGCGGAGAAGGAGGTGTACGTGAGGAAGAACCCATTGGAGGGTTTAGATAGAAGAGGTGCAAACAAAACAGAGATCAAGTAGTGATGAGACAAAAATTACTGATCATAGGAATGGTATACATATGGTTGAGGGATAAGAACGGTTTCAGAAAAGCATATCGAAGAAAGCAATTGGCCTTCTATCATAATGATGACTACAAACGTTGGGAACCAAAGAAGTGAAATGAATGGTCTGAAGAAGGTATAGAAAAGATGCAGGAAAGCATAGATAAGAAACTGAAGAGTTAGAATAGAACTAGATTTATTTACAAAAATGCCACCGCTCATTTACTTTACATTGGGCATGTGTATATCCGGTATAAATATTGTACCCCTATTTACAAAAATGCCACCGTTCATTTATTTTACATCATTTCGCAAGATCCAGTTTTAAAATGGGGCTTTAGAAATTTTATTTTATAGTAGTGACATTACATTTTCAAAATACCAAATTCACCCCCTTTAGGTATTTCTATCGAGACTAACATTTGGCATCAGAGTAAGTCTCTTGGAAAAGATTTAACTATCTCACAAGAGATCCAGTTTTAATGGCAGGATTTGGAGATAGTGTTTTAACAGAAGGAAGCTCCAAAATGAAGCCTCCAGGTTTCCATGAATATAACTTTACATTTTGGAAGATGAGAATAAAGACCTTCATTAAAGCCTCTAAGTATGGTCTTTGGGATGTGATATAAGATGGTAACTATATTCCTACAAAAGTTGTTGACAGAGCTAAAGTTTCGAAGGAGTGAAGCGAATATGATGACGATAACAAGAAGATGATACTATTCAATGACAAGGCCATTAATATTATAACATATACCTTAATTCAGAAAGAGTATTTACGGGTATGTACTGTAAAGACGGCCAAAAGAAATATGGGAAGCCCTGGAAGTAGCTCATGAAAGAACTTTTGAAGTCAAAGAAAGTAGAGTCAATATGCTCAAAATAGAGTTTGAGCTTTTCCGGATGGTTGATAGAGAAAGTTTCTGAGATATAGAAGAAAGATTTTAATATCTCATCAACCACTTAACTGCCATTGGGTAATCATATAGCTCAAGAGATCAAGTTCAAAAGATTCTCAATGGTCTTACAAAGGAATGCGAACCAAAGTTCATAGCCATTGAAGAAGCCAAAGGCGAATCCATGAGGTCTATCACTGTACTTTTCGAAAGCCTAGCCAAATTTGAGAGCAAACAGAAATACAAAAAGGATATTAAAGAAAAGAGAAGAAAGTGAATTGCTCTTAAAGCTCAAGAAAGTGATAATAATGATGATGAAGAGCTCGAAGATGATGAAATGGGTCTCATAGTTCAGAGATTCAAAAAGTTCTACAGAAACCAAGCAACTAGGACATTTCAACCAAAGAAAAGCGTTTCATCATCAAAGGAGGAAAAAGACTATATTATTTGTTTCGAATGCAAAATGTTGGGTTATGTCACATCCTAAGTTTTCCCTATCGGTATAATAATGTAGAGGAAAGAGGTTTGGAAAAGATTGTGATGATGAATAGAGAAGAAAAAAGAATGATTCGATAAAGGTATAAAGAAGAGGGACTAAACTGAAAAGTCTAAAAGTTCTATGGTGCAAAGTGTAAAGTAGACAAAAACTTTGGGCCATTAAGGGTAATTATGAAATGTTGAGGGCCTAAAGTGTAATTTTCAAAAGTTCAGGGGCAAAATGGTAATTATGGAAAGTTGAGCCGAAAAAGGCCCAAAAATACCCAAAATTAGTTCAGTCCCAAATTTTCCTGGTAAATAGAGAAAATTATTCTAATCAGTTTGACGTAACTCATAATTTTGATTTGAGGTCCCAAAAAATTGATATGAATTTCTGAAGAAAGAAAAATTAATACAGTATCCTCTGGACCTTAGAATCAGATGCAATTTGGAAGTAAATTCTTATAATTAATATAAGAATTTATAAAACTGACAGAACTCAAAAAGGAGTTATGTGGAATTTATAATAGAATTTATAGTGGATTAAAATACCTAATAAGTGATTTTTGGGGAATTTATTGCGAGTTGAGCCCATGAAGGTAGTAAATCGTGTAGAAGGTCCAAAGTAACGCCTTACATGCCCAATAATATTTTCAGATAAGTATGTGGGCTAGTGCCAATAAAGACCAAAAAATGTAAAATTATGAAAATGCCACTAGGTATGCCACTGTGTTGCGCTATTGAATTACATACTGAGTTCATCAAATTGGCAAATGAGTTAGTAAGTTCTAAGAAAAGGATATGGAGCTTAGAAGAGAAGCTAAGTGTAAAATCTGAGGTTGTATCAAAGTGTGCAATATATGAAGAATCATAAAAGAAAAATAGAGAGTTAACTAAAACTCTCAAAAAAATCACTAGAGGTAGTGAAAATGCTTAATATTATACTAAGAAATCAGAGATGTGTCTCTGACAAGTCAGGAATATGATATGATCCTAATTTAGACAAGCATATAGGAAAGAAAAATTAGGTAACAAATCATATTTGTATTACTTTAGAAATATCGTACATACTTTAAACTCATTTGCTTTATGTTCATACTGCAACCACAAGAGTCACTCTATTACTTCTTGTTATCACAAGAAGAACGGACCTTATGGTACATTAAAATGGGTTCCAAAAGGCACTTATGTACCTAAAGTAATCCAAACTAACCTGAAAGGACCCAAGAAAGTCTGGGTTCCTAAAGTAAAATGATTTTGTTTAAGGTTTATCTTAAAGCATCCAAGACCAACAAATGGTACATTGATAGTGGATGCTCCAGACATATGACTAGAGACACAGAAAAGTTCCTCAAGCTTCATTATAAGGACAGCGACAAAGTAAGCGTAGGAGGAAATTAATCTGGAAAGATTGTTCAGATTGGAGAAGTTGGAAGCAAAGAAGGAGTGAAAGTGGAAGACATATACTACGTAAAAGGATTATGCCACAATCTCTTCAGTGCGAGTCAAACCGCAGATAAAGACAACTAAATTATTTTTGACTCAAAATAATGTCTTATAGTAAGCAAGAAGGGCCTTCCACTCAACAAGGAAAGATTGAAGGTAAAACTCGTGCTCCAAGGGACGGTAACTGATATACCATTTCTATTAATTCAAATTCACCTGAAAACTATTTTCATAGAAAATATGAAGAAAGTTTGTTATAGCACAAGAGACTAGCTCATGTGAATATGCATCAGGTTTTAAAATTGGTTAGGAAAGATTTAGTAACTGGTTTACCTAAAATCAAATCTGAAATTAATATTGTTTGTGAGGCTTGTCAAAAGGGGAAACAAGTAAAGTCCCTTTTTAAATCAAAGAAGGAAGTCTTAACTGAGAGACCACTCCGATTACTTCATATGGATTTAGTTGGTCCATCAAGAGTTAAAAGTTTCAGAGGAAATTTATATACTCTTGTGATAGTTGATGACTATTCGAGATTTACTTGGACTTTATACCTTTCATCCAAAGATGAGACTTTTAATGCTTTTGTTGTGTTTGCCAAGAAGGTGCAAAATGAGAAATGTATTTCAATTGTGTTTATCATGACTGATCACGGAGGAGAATTCAAAAACAATGAATTTGTTGAATTCTGTAACAACTATGGGATTGATCATAACTTCTCTGCACCAAGAATGCCACAACTGTAACATCCTGGAATTTCGTTAGCCGAAAACCCTAAGTTTCTAGCTAAGGAAATGATTAGAGAAATGTAAATGGTATTATCGACTGAATAAATGATCAAATCATAAAGTTAGAAAGTATTATGACCAAAAGTACAAAGTAGACAAAAATTCAGGGACTAAACTATAAATATGGAAAAATTCAAGGGACCTAAATGTAATTTGTGAAAAGTCATAAAAACTGTACTTTTAGCCCAAAATAGCCAGGTACAGACTTAAGATATGAAAATACTGGGAGATAAAGCACAAAATTTTGGGTTGAATGAGAGACATCAGAATTTTGATTTGAGGTCCCCGATTAATTGATAAAAATTCGGTAAGTCTGGGAAAATTACCTAGAACTTTTAGGAGTGAGACTGGATTTCAGAATTCTGTGAGATTATGATAGAAGATACTTTGTGAATTTATGGGAGATTGTAAAAAAGACCATACTCCTAAAAGAGGTCCAGATAATTTTAAATAGAATTTTAAAGGAATTTTAGGAGCTTGTCTACCGGCTCTAAAAATTAGGATTTTAGTCGTTGAGGGATCAAATCTGAACCGAAGACCATGAAATTTTACCAAAAGGCTCAAAATGAATTTAGATGGGTTATTATGGGCTAAGTTAAAATTCAACAGCCAGTATGAGCCTAAACTAAAATAGGGGCAAAATTGTAATTTCGGGCCAAAAATGGCAGTTCTGAAAAATATTCAGAAAAATTCCAATAAATTCCAAAAAATGGAAAATGAGGTTCTAAGACATTTTTTATAAAGGGGAAATGACAAAAATACCCTTATATGAATTTTCATTGTATTATGTTTTTTTTAAGGTATCTGGCAAAATTAAGTATTTGGACTATAAAAAGACCTCAGAAAAATATGAGAAAATAGGGATAAATATTTAAAGGATTGATAATAATTTTAGATAGGCTAGACAGGGTCAGAGAGTGTTCTAGAAAATATCATGCCATTAAATAATTTATTTTCCTGAAAATCAGCCGAATCGATACCGGTTAATTCCGAAAAATTAGAGAAAATTCCTAGAAGCTCCAAGAAGTTCCAAGAAACTCCATGAAGCCTCAAGATTCATTAATTTGGCACAAAATAGGGAGGAAGAAGGGAAAAGAAGATGACAACTCAAAAGATGTCATAGTTACAATTAAAAAGGAGGTTAAATCCTAACCCTAGGATCAAACTTTCAAGAATTGAATCTTAGCCCTTGATTCCCCTCAAATTTTCCTATAAATACTCCCTCCCAAGACCTCCATTTCATGCAGCCATCTTTACATAAGTGAAACTCTTGACAATTCAAAACTCAAGCCAAGAACAAAGCTTCCAACCTCCCAAAGTTCAAGGATACTAAGGTAAGCATACTTCCAAGCTTTTAGTGATTTGTTTGCAAGTTTGATTTATGGTTTTTAAGGGTTGGGAACCATAAATTTCTAAGGAGAGATGCTTCCCAAATTAGGAAAAGATGAAAGTTATGATAAGGGTAGCAAAGACAAGTTGAAAAGGATAGAATTTAACATGTTTGAGTTCATGGAATCAGTGGTTTCTTGGAATTTTTCTTGAAATAGTTTTCTGTCCAGATTTGTGTACTCTGTTCTAGGGTTGAGATATGATGATTTTAAGGCCTCCAATGTGTTCAAAATACAATTTTGTGTAGGGTATAGTAGGGAGACCCTAATTGGAAGCCTTAAGCATCAAAATGGAAATTTTGGAAAACCCTAGCAATTTTTGTTTTTGTTTGTACGGACAGTATAGGGGATGAAGGAATTTCAAAATTTGGATCACACCATTGGATTCCTTAGCCAAAGTTGTGTAGGGTAGGATCCCAAAAGTTAATATTAGTGAAGGGAATTGGAAGACACGCAACGAAAATTAACTTTTAAAAAAATTTTCCATTCCCAGCCAGGATCTACCGAATGTGTTTAAGTCAAGGAGAAAGAAGTGTTACCTTCGTATTCTAGCTTTGGTCGCGACCTCAGTGTCCACTAGTCGCGACTCTTCACCTCTGGAACTTTTAGTCGTGGCCTTCTCAGCTTCTTGTCACGACCTGTCGCCTCTAGAGTTTTCAGTCGCGACCTAATCAACTTCTAGTCACGACCTGTCGTCTCTGGAGTTTGAAGTCGCGACTTCCTCTACTTTTAGTCATGACCTATAGTCTCTTTTCAGATTACTGACGTTCAGAAGCCAATTTGGTCCCGACCTCGTCGTACCTGGTGCTCAGATCGGCTTCCTCTACCGGTATCCACACGAATAGCGTTCCAACCACGAACGACATGCTAGCGCCTCTTGTCCCTCTAGGTTTTCTCAAGATTCCATCCTCACTGTCTCTATTCTGGCAGTTTCTTATCTGCAAACCTTTTGCACTCTCCTTGCCCCTTTTTCTCTTATGTGTTGTGTGTAGAACCCTAGCTCCTAATATCAAATATATAGGATGCTATCGGGCTTCTAATTGGGCCAGGCTTCAGAATTAATCTTATATTAATTCTAAAATAATACAATATCATATATTGCATAGTTTGATAAGAAACTAATTAAATAAATATGGTTTTTATTAAATCCGTCCCACAGATTTAAATCACCTATATATTTAATAAAGATAAGACGGAATTATATTTGATTTATTGTCATAAATCAAATTTGAGATATCTTAGCAATTTGAATTTCAAATTCAAATAGATCATATCCATTTAAATTCAAATTCAAAAGTGATAGAAATTTAATTTATCCTTATAAATTAAATCTTGCAAATATCTCTTATACTATATATATAATATATATACAAATTTATATATATATATAAAATATATAAATCCACCCTAGACTATTCATTGAATCTAGACATCTCTTAGATTCAATGAATCTAGACATCACAGCTCGTGTTGGGCTATTTTGTGTGCGACCCTGTAGGCCCATATGAAGTTGGCAGTGGGCTAGTTACTATAATAATCCACAAGTCGTAAGCGGCCTCTAGCAAGACATTACGACTACCTAAACATATGAGGATCGATAAACGATGTTACCTTTCATACAACCATATCACGTCCCTTTTGTCACACGATATTTTGGTCATGGATGAGGCATGGTGAATGTCATCCTCCTATTCCTGACCGTTACTTCCTCGATCCTTGAGCAGTCTGACTATAGTAATGGAACTACCCTTTCATTACAGTATGGCCATACATTTCTCAGACTCACTCATCGAGGGGCCCAGTAATATCTCTCTACGAATGTGAGGGACAAATTCCATCTTGACCATTCACATTCCTCCGCATAAAAAACCACTGAGCCCGAACATAGCCTTTATGATCACTCGGTCAAAAGTGACTTTTGACTAGGTCAAAGCTGAGCATTTGTCATGTACGAATCCATGATGACTCAAGTCAAAGGGCATAGTGACATGGCTTGTATATGATAGAAGCTTATGACTTGACCCATATAGCTCTCTCATGGTGGGTCGGTCCAACACCTTATACTCTTACGTGTGCCTATGACTTTGATTTATATCTCTATATATCTTCAAAGTCATACTGGTCTTATTTCATCTTTGCTCCCGCATAGATGACCGACTAGGGACATTTAGGATAAGATCATGAGTTATCCAAGGATGGTCATCACAGTAAACATGAAAATAATGTGATAATATGATACAATGATTGGCCCCTAGGGCATAATTTCCAACATGGATTTCAAATGTCATGTAAGTGGTTCTAAATGTTACCGAATGATCCCTAAGATGTACGAAAGTAAGGATGTTTCACATTTCAAATTCTCTCTGCATTAACTTATCAAATCTTGACAAAGATCCTCATTAGTAGCACCAAAGATAATATCATCAACATAAATTTGAACAACTAATAGATCATATTTGTTTCTTTTAATAAATAATGTATTATCTACTTTTCCTCTTTCAAAGCCTTTTTCTATCAGGAATTTGCTGAGACAATTATACAAGGCTCTAGGAGCTTATTTTAAACCATATAATGCTTTCTTAAGTTTGTACACATGATCTGGGAAATGATGAACCAGGAGGTTGTTCTAGTAGACATCTTCCATTATATAACAGTCAAGGAAAGCATTTTTGACATCCATTTGATAAACTTCAAAATATTTAATGCAAGTATAATCTAAGAGTACTCGTATGGCTTCCAATCTTGCCAATGGAGCATATGTTTCCTCATAATCAATACTGTATTCTTGATTATAGCCTTTTGCAACTAATCTAGCCTTATTTCTAATGATTATAGCATATTTATCAAGCTTATTCTTGAATACCTATATAGTCTTGATGACTAGATGATCATTGGGTCTAGGTACCAAGTTCCAAATTTGATTACATTCAAATTGATTTAGCTCTTCCTGCATAGCAACTATCCAAAAGTCATCTGATAGTTCTTCATCTATATTTGTAGTTTCAATGTTTGAAATAAATGCAGAGAAATAATACTCATTAAATAACTATCTCCGGGTCTTCACCCCTTCATCGACTTCACCAATAGCTTGGTCCAAAGGATGATCTATATTATGTCTCCAGGCTCTAGGTTGATATATATCTGATTCATTAGACTGATTACTAGGTTGATCAACTATGGGTTCTTTTTCTCTATTCAATTTTAGCATTTCAAGACCCTATATTATCTCAGCTTCATCATCTTGAGGCTTTGAAATTGGTCCTATTTCAAAAAACTCTATGTGAATAGACTCTTCTATTGTATATGTTCTTTTATTAAAAAGTCTATATGCCTTACTACAATGAGAATAGCTAAGAAAAATACCCGCATCAGATTTATGATCGAATTTACCTAAATTTTCTTTATTGTTGTTATGGATAAAACATTTACTCCCGAATATCCTCAAATGAGTGAGATTAGGCTTGCTTCCTTTGTAGAACTCATATGGTGTCTTGTTGAGTAATGGTATGATGTATGCTAGGTTAGATATATAACATATTGTGTTCATACCCTCTACCCAAAAAACTTGTGAGACATCTTTGTAATTAAGCATTACTCTAGCCATCTCAGTGAGTACTCTATTTTTTCTTTCAATAACTCCATTTTGTTGTTGTCGCATCCTTACTTTAATAACCTTATATGATCCATTAGTAGCCTTTGGAACCACTTTAGGATCAATTAAAGTTGGAAATAAGAATCTGAAATTTCTATAAATTCCTCTCGGGTACTGTTCATTCAGCATTTTTCAGAATTTTGCACAGATTTGAAAATTCATATTTAAATATAGAAATATCCAAATGGGGTGATTCCAAGTCCTACTGAAAGCTCTTTAAGACCTATTTATGGGGAAAATAATAACTAGGTTCAAACGTTACTACAGCGGTCCCAAGAAATTCACAAATATATACTGTTCATATGGTAATTTTCCAGTTTTCCAGAATCTAACTCTTAACTTTGAAAAATCACCATAACTTCGTTTCTTATCCAAGTTGGGCTTACTTGGTGTCCACTTAAAGCTAAAGATGTTAACTTTAAGCATGCTATATTTCAACATTTAATTCATACAATATCATATCCAAAACATGGTGGAAAGCTCACTGCCTCCCAACAGAATTTACACAAAGTACTCTTTGTTCCATATTTACATAATATAGGTTCATCTGACACAACCGAGCATGCTTCAAACACCATCAATTGGCTCTTTACCTCTTGAATGTTCAGCACCTAACATGGTTTAGTTTGAAAAAGAGTTAGATTTCCAAAGAAATCCCAATAGCATTCAACACAACCTTAACATCATCAAGCAATTATTTAAAGTATGTTATATGATATGGGAGACACACATTCATTATCATATTTTGGCATTCTCTAACATGCATTTGTCATGACATCTTAGCAAGGAGATTACCATATCATCAAGCCCATCAAGCTTGCAAATTATCACATTATATCATGCTCAACCAAACATCATAAACAACAATACTAATAAATAATTGCAAGACAATAATAAAGCTAGAGTTGTTGCTACCTCTTGGAGATCCTTGTCTTTCTTTGTTGACTTGAAGTTCTTTAGGTGCACAAATGTCAAATCCTAAATTATTGAAAATCAATTTCATGTCCTTGCAACTTCTCAAACATAATTCAAACTTAAAAACCCTAACTACCCTTTCTTGAATTAAATTAGGGTTTTATTTCTCCCAAGCTCTAATTGTTGGAGATTGTGCTCTAGGGGCCAATTATTATGTTATGAACATTGTTGATTTTCTTAATTATGTTATCACATTATTTGCATGTTTACTGTGATGACCATCCTTGGATAACTCATGATCTTATCCTAAATGTCCCTGGTCGGTCATCTATGTGGGAGTAGAGATGAAATAAGACCAGTATGACTTTGAAGATATATAGAGATATAAATCAAAGTCATAGGCACACGTAAGAGTATAAGGTGTTGGACCGACCCACCATGAGAGAGCTATATGGGTCAAGTCATAAGCTTCTATCATATACAAGCCATGTCACTATGCCCTTTGACTTGAGATCATCATGGATTCGTACATAACAAATGCTCAGCTTTGACCTAGTCAAAAGTCACTTTTGACCGAGTGATCATAAAGGCTATGTTAGGGCTTAGTGGTTTTTCATGCGGAGGAATGTGAATGGTCAAGATGGAATTTGTCCCTCACATTCGTAGAGAGATATTACTCGGCCCCTCGATGAGTGATTCTGAGAAATGTATGGCCATACTGTAATGGAAGGGTAGTCCATTACTATAGTCAGACTGCTCAGGGATCGAGGAAGTAACGGTCAGAAATAGGAGGATGACATTCACCATGCCTCATCCATGACCAAAATATCGTGTGACAAAAGGGACGTGATATGGTTGTATGAAAGGTAACATCGTTCATCGATCCTCATATGATTTGGGTAGTCGTAATGTCTTGCTAGAGACCGTTTACGACTTGTGGGTTATTATAGTAACTAGCCTACTGGGTTATTAGAGTAACTAGCCTACTGCCAACTTCATATGGGCTTACAGGGTCGCACACAAAATAGCCCAACACGAGCTGTGATGTCCAGATTCATTGAATCTAAGAGATGTCTAGATTCAATGAATAGTCTAGGGTAGATTTATATATATTTTTTATATATAAATTTGTATATATATATTATATATATAATATAAGAGATATTTGCAAGATTTAATTTATAAGGATAAATTAAATTTCTATCACTTTTGAATTTGAATTTAAATGGATATGATCTATTAGAATTTGAAATTCAAATTGATAAGATATCTCAAATTTGATTTATGAGAATAAATCAAATATAATTTCGTCTTATCTTTATTTTAAATTAAATAAATAGGTGAATTAAATCTGTGAGACGGATTTAATAAAAACCGTATTTATTTAATTAGTTTCTTATCAAACTATGTAATATATGATATTGTATTAATTTCAGAATTAATATAAGATTAATTCTGAAGCTCGGCCTAATTAGAAGCCCGATAGCATCCTATATATTTGACATTAGGAGCTAGGGTTCTACACACAACACACAAGAGAAAAAGGGGCAAGGAGAGTGCAAAAGGTTTGCAGATAAGAAACTGCCGAAATAGAGACAGTGAGGACGAAATCTTGAGAAAACCCTAGAGGGACAAGAGGCGCTAGCACGTCGTTCGTGGTTAGAACGCTATTCGTGTGGATACCCGTAGAGGAAGCCGATCTGAGTTGTCGACTTCTTACGAACGAGAAAAGAGCACCAGGTACGATGAGGTCGCGACCAATTGACGCAGAGGTCGCGACCAAATTGGCTTCTGAATGTCAGAAATCTGAAAAGAGACTACAGGTAATGACTAGAAGCAGAGGAAGTCGCGACTTCGAACTCCATAGGTGACAGGTCACAACTAGAAGCTGAGGAGGTCATGACTAACAACTCTAGAGGTGACAGGTCGCGACTGAAAGTTCCAGAGGCGAAGAGTCGCTACTAGTGGATACGGAGGTCGCGACTAAAGCTCGAATACCGAAGGTAACACTTCTTTCTCCTTGACTTAAACACATTCATTAGATCCTGGATGGGAATGGAAAATTTTTAAAGTTAATTTCCGCTGCGTGTCTTCCAATTCCCTACAGTCCATTAGCTAAATCTGGAATTTTTACACTTAGCGAGTTACTGTTCATATGGTATTCCAGATTGTGCAATGAATTTTGAAAAATCATAATTAATTCTAGAAACATCAAAATGAAGTGGTTCAAAATTCTAATTGAAGCTAACATCTTGAAGTTTAAGGGAAAAATAAGTTCCTGACCAAATGCTTAGCCAATTGATACAGTTTATTTGTTAAAGTGTACTGTTCATTTGGTTAAAAATCCTGAGAATAGATTTTGGTCCCTGACTTTGGAAATTCATTCCTCTTTGTTCCCTTATCCAAATGAGAAGAATTACATATGGATTTAAAGATCCATATGTTTACTTTAAGCTCATAAAAGTTTGTGGGTTAATTCTTTCATTTGCTGGGTTAAACTGAAGTCACAACAAAACTGCTTCAGGACCTACGTTTTTACCATTTCAGTTTCCTTTCTTTAATTCTCAATAATTGCTCCAACATGCATAAACCATCTCTTTGGTCTCTCATACATTAATATACATCATGGACATATTCTATAATTATTTCATACATTTCCATCACAAAATTACACACTTTACATAATAGGAACAAACCATGCATCATAGGTGAAAGTATCAAATTGATCACTTTCTTTCCTCCACTCTTTAGCTCTTCTCCATGCATACAATTTCCCATCATGCTTAACCTAAATTGGTTGGTTGGGGGAGGGTGAGATTCTAGGGAATCTCAGTAGTAAACATTACCACTTAAATATGCAAGATGGATGCTAATGCATGATATGTAATTTCATTAAACTTTCTTTAATTAGTGACATGCCATCATGCTATATACTTTGCATAGAAAATGCATGGCCAAGGGAAACATGTTCTTCATAACATATTCAACATCTTTTGTCATGTCACAACATCATTCAGATATCATATACATGTCAACACATAAGCATACCACATCAAGCACAAAAAGAGGTAAGTCCACTACCTTGAACTTAAGCTTTCTTCCTTATTCTTCCACTTGCTCCCTAAGCTTTCCAACCATGAAACCTTTTGGTCAACCACTTCTCAACATCTTCTTGGATGTTGCAAGGTCCTAAGAACATTCATATTCATCATATAATTCATTAGGACCATCAACTCAAGCATTATTCAAGACTCTCTCTTGAACATTTAACTAACGTAACTTCTTCTAACCTTTACCAATTGCCTTGGCCTTTGAATCAATTGATGTCTTGACCTTACCCTACATAATTTCACCTTTTGAATCCATTTATGAGCTTAGAATAATGAAATTCTAGCTCTTATGCACTGTTCTATACAGATTTGAAAAATATGCACAATTCTTCCAAAAATTCTCATCTTGATTCCAATGCTTCCCATACTTGTTTCTCTACTTTACCCCACACAAATTTTCATTTTAAAACCATTGGAAGCATCAAAATCATGAGATTTCAATCACTGTTCATGCGAGTGAACAGTACAGAGAAGAATTCCAAACATTACAACTTTCAATTCCAATGCTTCTAAGGCTCAAAACCTATCCAATCCTACACAAAATCATCATATAAACTCAATGGAAGCATTAGATCATTGAAATTCCATCTCCTTCTATCATGAACAGTGCAAACCAAAATAGTTCATCCATGGCAAAGTCAAGAACATCAACTTGATTCAACAACCAATCATATAACTAGCTTGTTTAAGCTTTAATCTCATAATTCTAACTTTAATTTCTTCTTTCTCCTTTCATCTAAGGTTTTGGAGAGAATATACACCTTAGAGAAAACTCAACTTTCTTCCATGAAAACCCTAAGTTCAAGCTCCCAAATCAAAGGAAAATAAGCTAGGATAGATTGCTTACCTTTAATCTCTAGCTTGCTTGAACTTTGGCCTTTGAATTCTTCTTTGTCTTGTCTTGAGTTTTCATTTTACAAGAGGTTCCCCAAGGCATTCTTGCTTCATGGTTTTGCATCAGATTTTTGTGGGTATTTATAGGCAAATTCCATCGAAAATTAAAGGCCAAGATCAATTTGTATACTATTTGATCGAATGGCTTAGATTTAATCTTGAATTTCCTTTTCTTTAATAATTATGGCATCATCATCATGACATCATCAAAGGGGACACCTCACAAGACATGTGGTGAAATTCCAAGGGCAGAAAGCTTCTGGAAAAATTTCAGTCCAATCTAGTACCGGCTCAGTCCGATTTCTCAAAAATTTTGAATCTAATTTTTCTGAGATTCCATAATATATTTTCTGACCTTAAATCCAATATACGGATTCTTTCTATCATTGACATTCTTATACTGGGTCTAAACTTAATTACAGATCCCTTGGAAAATGACCAAAACACCCTCGGTACCCTTTCTTGCACTACATTAACCCTAAGGGCATAATCATCATTTCACACCTCTTTGCACCTCATCAGGGCATATACTGACTCTAAGGAATCATTCATGTACTTGCCTTGGCATTTTGGCCTGTGCAGAATGACCAAAATACCCTCCATTCATCTCTTGCTCCTTGGTACAATACAGGGGCATTTTCATAATTTTGCACTTTTCTAGCAAATTTCTGGACACTGGCCCTTTTCCCCAATGAACTGATATCATGGGCCTAGCCTCAGTTGGTGTCATTATGGGCCTCTAAGTGACACCATCTGGGCTCATTCAATCCTAGTTTGCTTACCGATTAATTTCCCAATCGGATCTCGGGCATTCATAAACTCCCGTCAAAATTCACTAAAAAGTGAATAACTTTTTCTATAAAACTCCTTTCGGGATTCTGTCAATTCCCCAACCTCTGGCTTCATAGGACGCACATTCCTGTAACGTTCACTCATATCTGAG
This sequence comes from Leucaena leucocephala, assembly GCA_037074615.1. Lineage (NCBI taxonomy): Eukaryota > Viridiplantae > Streptophyta > Magnoliopsida > Fabales > Fabaceae > Leucaena > Leucaena leucocephala. Next base: position 13,910,610 of record CM073555.1, on the reverse strand, counting down.
GTCTAGGAGATCTGATAAAAATTTCAGATAACTTTCAAACTATCAGATAAATTTTAGCTATCTGAAACTCTAATAAAATTTCTATATTAAGCTAGATTAACCAGCATCATTTTCTCTATCTACTGGTAAAATTTGGGACTAATCTGATTTTGAACATTTTTGGGCCTTTTCCGGCTCAACTTTCTCATAATTACACTTTTGCCCCTTAAACTTTTGAGAAATTACATGTAGGTCCTTAAACTTTTGAAAATTACACTTTAGGCCCTCAACTTTTCATAATTACATTTAATGGCCCCAAAGTTATATCTACTTTACATTTTTCACCATAGAACTTTTATACTTTTCAATTTAGTCCCTCTTCTTTAAACCTTCATCTAATCATTCTTTTCTTTTCCATTCATCGTCACAATCCTTTCCAAACCTCTTTCCTCTATCAGTATTATACAGATAGGGAAAATTAGGATGTGATATTTCTACCCCCCTTAAAAATAAATTTCGTCCTCAAAATTTACTTGGTACCTTAGTCCACTGTCTTGGATATATATATCTTTTGTTTATCTCTTTCTGTTTTATGACTAAGGATTGGGGTATCTATCTCGTATCCTTTATCTTGATACTTTAGAGGGGTACTTTCAATATAGATATTCGCGAATCTTCATATCTTTACTATTATTACTCTTCGTTTCTAAATCAACTCAATTAGAGTTGAACTTTACTTCATTATGGTACTTGCTTACTTGCTATGCATCTATTTGCTTGTGGACAACTCATTGTACTAGAGTTGTGAGTAGTGTCCATTTCTTTCATATCAAACTCTCTCAAATATTACTATATTCGGGGTTTTTATCCATTACTCATCATTCTTTCTAGCACTTATCACTTATTACTTCTCTTAGTATGTCACAAAATTCTTTAGTATTTGTAAAGCTTCATCTCTCTTTTCGTATAATCATATGTTCTCATCATCTTTAATAACTTAACATCATACAGGGAGAGGACTTATGTAACTACTCTTTCTTTGCTTTACTATTAAGTAGGAGCACATACTCTAACATGCATAATGCCTAGCCTTTCATGCAAGGAGTGAAAGCTCTCACTTTCATCTGTAACCTTACATTCAGACATCTTATCCTTTTCAAAAAGGGAGCCTCTCCATCTGTTCATAAAGTTACTTCTTACTATCATTTTCAATACACATTTCTCATTATGTGCCACATTACATGCTTATCAAAATATATCTCATTGTGTACTTCTCATGCTGTATCGTTGTATATTAGCCAAATCTGGCTATATCATGACGTATCTTACTCTTTCATAACTTATCTTGCCTTATCATGACATATTCTGAGATGCTAGAAACATTCTCTTTAACTTATAATTTTATCAGCCTCTCAGGAGAATACTACTCTTTTGCTTCTCGTTCTCCTGAACAAAGTTATTATTTAAATCTTTCATTTCACATCTACTCTATTTGGACTTGACAGAAGGGTTCTAATCCTTTACTGTTCATAACCCTTTTAACTTTTCACTTTACATAATTTTGTACAACTACGCCAAACTTCTTTGGCATCAATAATCTTTATCATTACTTCCCAAGGGTTACCCATTATTGGGTTACTCTTGCCTAAGCACACTTAACTAAAAGTGCTAATAAAAATCTGAAGCACTGATGCTAACAGGCTCCAATCCTGGTACTTTACTATCTTAGACCCTTTTCTATAAATCTCTTTGACTTTTTAACCTTCGTGTCCTCATCTGGAGGATTTATCTAGCTTTCATTCTCATTCTCTTTATTCTCATCTTACATATTAGGAATCTTTATTAATCTCACTTCATTTTTCATGTAAGAAGATTTTGAGTTCAGTCTATAATAATAATAAGTCTATCCGAATTAACATCATGGGTACTCTTTCTGCTATGAGTTAACAACTTGTGAAACTTCTCTAACTTGACCTTGTCCTTGGTAATTGTCATTCTAAAGAAATACTGTACTCATGGCTCATTCATTTTCTTTCTCTAGGCTAGGTCTACTGCGACCCTTGGGATCTACTGTGATCAACTGTAAGCCTCTTCAGGATCTAACTGCGACCCTGGAATTCTTTTTTCTGTAAGCCATGCTAGGATCTAACTGTGATCCTTCAGAATCTACTCCGATTCTGTTATACTGTATTCTTATCTCTGGAAGATTAAACCAACGGACTAAGTTACAAGGTTAGTTACTTCCACCTAGTTGCTAACTCAACAGATAATTCCCCAAAAAGGATCACAGAAGCCAATATTATATATTAAGACTTTACTCATTTTCTCTATCATTCAGGAATTTCTGATGTCATTCTCATCTTTCATAACTTTACCATATCTAGTACTGCAGAGAGCTACAAATGCTCTATCATGCATATATCCTTTATAATCTGTCTATCTCATTTGATGGACATAGCTTTATCATGAGCTTCATTGTCCATGTTCATGCTTTCAGCATGAGCAGTTTAACTCTATCGCAAGAGCAATCTAGCTCCATTGTGAGAACGTTAACTTCTATTACATAGACTCTGTTCCTTTTCAGAGCTGCATCATCTTTCATAATAATGTCTCATTTCATTTCATGTTCAAGGAACATCATTCACATATTTCATCCCCATTGAAGGGATATGTCCTGAGTATTGTAATCATATGCCACTGGCTAATTATCTCGTTTATCACTTTTCTTTGCTTTATTATCATTACCAAGTTAAATTATCTAATTGCATGTCGTATGGTATGGGAGCAACATAACTTCCTCATCTCATATGTACTCTATCCTGCATGTACTGCAAAAGGGGAGTATTCATTCGGCATAAAATACTCTAACATGCATAATATGCAAGGAGATGCAATTATTTAAGCATTTTCTAACTTGCGTGCCATCATATGACAACTGCAAGGAGGTACAACTGATCATCGTAACTTATGGCAACAAAAGCCATATCATCATCACATAATTTGCTCAACCATCCATTATACGCACACTGCAATTCAACCATTAACTAGGTAAGCTGTTTAAGTATTCTATCCCTTTATCATCTTATCTGCCAGATCCCCATTACTCATTCATGAGCTTAAGATAAATACTCAGTTACTTAGGCTTCCACGTAACCCCTTTTTTTTCTAGGGTACAGACTCAACCCTTTACTACTCTTTTTTACATAGAGGATAGGGGAGTCACTTTATCGTTTAAACCGTGGCTACCTTTCTTTCTCTAGACATCATAAACTTCTGTTTCTAATCTTGCATACATCTACTGTTCTATTGAACTTCTGTGACTACCTGAGAAATTCTTTACAACATGAAATTCAATCCATGAATAAACTTCTCGGCCATTCAACTCTCACTGACCTTATAGATGAACTTGGCTAATTATTCATCAAAGGGTTTCTCTTCCTCAACTTTAACCCTTAGCCTTATGCTCATCTCTATCTAACTGAGAGGAATGCTTTTCATATACTCACTCAAGAAAACTTCTCAGGTGAGCGGATAAATCTCCATCTCTATGGAGTAACTTTTGCATCTCTCTACTATCTCTTAACTCTTTCGTGTATATATCAGAATTAGTCTGCTCTTGTCCAGACTATAGTTCCTTTCTAGTTTCTTCTTTATCTTAGCAAATGTAAGTCACATGGATCTCATTCATCCACTACTATTATTACTTCTGCTCTCTAGGGTGCTCTACCCTAGGTCTACTAGGTTACAGCTTCTTCGTGATGGAATCCCACTGTCTTGGGAAATATTAGCTCTCTAACTATTAACCATCACATCTCTAACTTTAAGCCATGTATTAGGCTCATTCTCAGGCAAACTCATTCTAACTTTTAATTCTTTTATTCAGGAAAGACTAACTGAACAACTTGTTTCATATTGTAGATCTACTCCTGATGGTCACACAGAGGATCTACTTCAGAACATCTTTTTAAAATGATATGCATCTCTGTATCTCATACTGTTTAGCTTGCCTGTACCTCATGCTAAACCTCTAACTGATAAACTTCAGCGAGGTTGGTATCTTTATTTATCATTAGGTCTCTGTGCATCCTAGTCGCAACCTGAGTGTTGGCTAGTCGTGACTCATATTCTCTGTAAATTGTAGTCTTGGCCATCTCATTCTACTCGTCACGACTTGACAGCTCTGTGTACTTTAGTTGTGACCACAGGTCTTCTCTCGTCGTGACCTGATAGCTTAGTGACTTTTCGTCGCGGCAACTGGTCTTTACTCATTACGACCAAAACACCTCTGTGATTATTTGTCACGACCTGTGTCTTAACTCGTCGTGACTTAACTTCTCTGAGACTTCTAGTCGCGACCTAAACTGCTTCACATCGCAACTTGGACACAGCTTTCTTTAAACATTCTATTCTAGTATTCTTGTCCAGTCTTTACTCTAGCAATCGCCAATTCTTATTCTTAACTTTGATGAGCTTGAGTAATTTGAAACTCATCCATATCTATCTATCATAATTGAATTAAATAGGGAACATATTCACATAAATGTTTAACCAATTATCATTTCATTATATCACATCAAAACTCATATTTCATATCACCATAGCATTTGTACATACATTACATACATGTCAATTACACATACGGGTTACGTCATAACTATTATACATTTATGTAATTACTTTACTTTACACTGTTTACATATTTACATTACCCCTCATCCCTTTTTACATTCTTTTCTAGGGAATCGTAAACTGCAAATACTTCTGCATACAGAAATGCCACCCTTGTATATCAGCTGGTAGATCATTTTCCAGAAACTCACTTAGCTCTACATGCCATGTAGGAGTATATGGCAATATCTGACTTATGACCATCTCATCCCAATCTTCTAGATTATAAACCTGATTCAGGTCGATGCCCTCTATCGTGTATCTGTTTATAATCCCTACTACCGCATTGAGGAAATACATATAAACTGACTGCTCTTGATCTCTACTTCTATCCATCCCTTGACCTAAACTGAGTAGTTCACTCTCCACAGCTTTCTTGAGACTGTTATAGTCAACATCATCTATCTTTGCCAAAGAAGGCTGGGGCTGACTAGGACCTGGAATATCCCTCTGATCTTTATCTATAACATCATATATTCCTGGACTGCGAGAATAGGAAGGGACTGTCATAGGTTATGACTGGACTTCTGAATTAAGTAACTGTTGTATGTTACTTAGATCAAATCTATCCTCAAACTCTAGTGGAGGAGGAATAATATCTGGTCTACCTATACTCCAGTACCAGTACTCAGCTTCCTCAGCCGTAATTTGTCCTCTCATCGAAGGAATAGAGCTTATATCAGGATTAGAGGGAACTCTAACAAACTCATACTGTGTAGAGTCACTGGACTCAGCATTATCTGGGGTATGTACTACTTCAGGATTATTCTCTCCATAATCTCCAGACTGCAGGTTTGAGTCTACAGAAACATCTATGGGATATTCTATTGTAGACCTTCCTGATTGATCCCCTATACTATCGTCTAAACTCTCTTCATTGTCTGAAAAACCAAAGTCTGGATGTATATCATCTTCATATATCACTACTGGTCAGGGGTCTCCCTGATTAACTGATGGCTCAGACTTAACTTTATGAATCCCCATGTCTACTCCTACAACATTTGCTTAAATAAGCAAGGCTAACTATCTCAATAAATACCCTAACTTAACAAAGTACTTATTACTTAGAGTTAGGACCTGGGAATTATCCTATCTGATGCCAGAAACTTTTGCTCTGATACCAAAATGAAACATCCTTACTTTCGTACATCTTAGGGACCATTCGGTAGCATTTAGAACCACTTACAAGACTTTAGAAGTCCATTAGCTAAATCTGTAATTTTTACTCTTGGCGAATTACTGTTCATATGATAATCCAAATTAGGTGATGAACTTTGAAAAATCATAATTAATTCTATAAAAATTAAAATAAAGTGGTTCAAAATTCTACTCGAAGCTAACATCTTGAAGTTTAAGCGAAAAATAATTTTCAGACCAAATTCTTAGCCAATTGATACAGTTTATTCGTTAAAATTTACTGTTCATTGGCCAAAAATTCTGAAACCAGATTCTGGTCCCCATTTTTGGAAAATTCATTCTCTTTGTACAGACATCGAAATAAGGTGTTCTTGGTCTCAAAACGAATCTTGACATGTTAACTAAATGTCTGTAAACTTTTATACATTTATTCCATCATTTACTATTTTTCATTACATCATACATATTGTTGCTTAAACTGGTCATAGAACATCCTTACATGCAACAATTCTTCACATAACATCATATAACATTTACATTGACCAATCCCTAACTCCCCTTCATGCTTCTTCATGCTCTTTCATCTTTCATAAACCTATTGGGATTGGGATTTCATGGAGGGGTGAGATTTCTGGGGAAATCTCAGTAGCAAACAATACCAAACAATGCATGTATTAATGTAATTGCTTGTGCTTGCTTGTGAAAGTGTTACCATAGTGTAATAAGCATGCTTCCACGTATCATATGAAATACAATTGGCCAAAATAATTATAGAAACAGAGCTTCAATCATATACACATATGCACACAATTCAACAAAGTTATAGCACAGTCAAGCATAACATTCAATACATACAAGTTTAGGGTAAGTTTACTACCTCTTATACTTGACTTTCTTTCACTTCAACTTTGCTCTTTCTTCTTACTTCTCCTTGATGTGTGGCTGCCCCTTTAGAGCACACTACCAAATCCTAACATCACATAATCATCCATTCATCACCATCTAACTCTCTTGAACATTAAGCTGACTTTAACTAACATAACTTTCTTTAATCATTACCAATTGACTTGGCCTTTGAATCAATTGATGTCTTGACCTTACCCTATGCAATTTGGCCCTTTGAATCCATTTATGAACTCAAAATAACCAAATTCCAGCAACTATACACTGTTCTGGAAAGAATTTGCAAAACACACATAATTCTTCCAAAAATTCCCATCTTAATTCCATTGCTTCCCATACTTGTTTCTCTACTTTACCCCACACAAATTTTCATTTTAAAACCATTGGAAGCATCAAAATCATGAGATTCCAATCACTGTTCATGCGAGTGAACAGTACAGAGAAGAATTCCAAACATTATAACTTTCAATTCCAATGCTTCCAAGGCTCAAAACCTATCCAATCCTACACAAAATCATCATATAAACTCAATGGAAGCATTAGATCATTGAAATTCCATCTCCTTCTATCATGAACAGTGCAAACCGAAATATTTTCACCATGGCAAAGTCAAGAACATCAACTTGATTCAACAACCAATCATCTAACTACCTTGTTTAAGCTTTAATCACATAACTCTAACTTTAATTTCTTCTTTCTCCTTTCATCTAAGGTTTTGGGAAGCTTAAATACCTTATAGAAAACTCAACTTTCTTCCATGAAAACCCTAAGTTCAAGCTCCCAAATCAAAGGAAAATAAGCTAGGATAGATTGCTTACCTTTAATCTCTAGCTTCTTTAAACTTTGGACCTTGGATTCTTCTTTGTCTTAGCTTGAGTTTTCATTTTGCAAGAGGTTCCCCAAGGGTTCATGAGCCACGGTTTTGCATCAGATTTTGGGGGTATTTATAGGTAAATTCCATGGAAAATGAAAGGCTAAGATCATTTTGTGCACTATTTGATCTAATGGCTTAGATTTAATCTTGAATTTCCTTTTCTTTAATAATTATGACATCATCATCATGACATCATCAAAGGGATAACTCATAGGGACATGTGACAAAATTCCAAGGGAGAGAAGCTTCTGGAAAAATTCCAGTCCAATCCGGTACCGGCTCAATTCGATTTCTAAAAAATCAGACTAATTTCTGAATCTAATTTTTCTTATATTCCATAATATGTTTTCTGACCTAAAATCCAGTATCTGGATTCTTTCTATCATTAACATTCTTATACTGGGTCTAAACTTAATTACAAATCCTTTAAAAAATGACCAAAATACTCTTGGTGCCCTTTCTTGCACTACATTGACCCTAAGGGCATAATCATCATTTCACACCTCTTTGCACCTCATCAGGGCATATACTGACTCTAAGGAATCATTCCTGTACTTTCCTTGTCATTTTGGCTTGTGTAGAATGACCAAAATGCCCTCCATTCATCTCTTGTACGTTATTATCACACAGGGGTATTTTCGTAATTTCGCATTTTTTCGAGGTTCCTTTGGACACTGGCCCACATACTGCTCAGGTACTTCATTGGGCCTCTGGGATGCCATTTTGGGCCTTTGTCTAGGTCCACTACCTTTATGGCACAAATCCCAAGAACCCCTCTCCCGAAGGTATTTATCGGGTATTTTATTATACTGTAAATTCCATTAAAAAATTCTACAGGATTCCTTTTTTATCCTGTCAGTTTTATAAATTATCATATTAATTATATTAATTTACTGTAAAGTTTCATCTGATTCTGAGATCCAAAAAATACTGTAATAATTTTATCTGACTTCAAAAATTTATATCAATTTTTCGGGAACTCAAATCGAAATTTTGTGTTGCGTCAAACTAACCGAAATAATTTTCTCTATTTATTGGTAAAATTTGGGTCTAATCTGATTCTGGGCATTTTTTGCCTATTTTCGGTCTAAATTCTTCATAATTACACTTTTGCCCTTTGAGTTTTCATAAATTACACTTATGTCCTCACATTTGGCTAAAATTACACTTAAAGACCCCAAATTTTTGTCTACTTTCTCTTTTGGCCTTAAAACTTTTATAATTTCAATTAAGTCCTTGCATTTTCTTCCTTTTTCAATTTAATCCCTTTCTTTACATAAATGGCCATATTTTTCTTAGAAAATCGCTCATATATTACGTACAAACTATACATACAAATCAGTACAGAAAAGTAGGGATATTACACTCATCTCTATCTAACTAAGAGGAATGCTTTTCGTAAAACTATTGAAGAAATACTTCTCAGGTGAGCGGATCAATCTCTATCTTTGTGGAGTAACTTCTATGTATATATCAGTCTCATCTACTCTTGACCAGACTGTGGTTCCTTTCTGGTCTTCTTCTACAGATCTTGACTACTTAAGTCACATGGATCTTATTCATCATCTAACGCTATTACTTCTGTTCTCTAGGGTGCTCTCCCCTAGGTCTGCTAGGTTACTGTTTCTTTGTGATGGAATCCCTCTGTCTTGGGAACATTAACTCTCTAACTACTAACCATCACATCTCTAACTTTAAGCCATGTATTAGGCTCATTCTCAGGCAAGTCTCATTCTAACTTTTAATTCTTTTGTTCAGGAAACACTAACTGAACAACTTGTTTCATAATATAGATCTACTCCTGATGGTCACACAGAGGATCTACTTCTAAACATCTTTTTAAACCGATCTGCATCTTTGTATCTCATACTATTTAGCTTGCCTGTACCTCATGCTAAACCTCTAGCTGATAAACTTCAGCGAGATTGGTATCTTCATTCATCATCAGGTCTCTATGCTTTGTAGTCGAGGCCTAAGTATTGGCTTGTTGCAACTCATATTCTTTGTAAACTTTAGTCACAACCTTCTCATTCTACTCATCCCGACTTGACGGCTCTGTATACTTCAGTCACGGCCACAGGTCTTCTCTCGTCGTAACCTGATAGCTCTGTGACTTTCTGTCACGGCCAATGGTCTTTACTCGTTATGACCAAAACACCTCTGTGATTATTTGTCGTGACCTGTGTCTTAACTCGTCGCGACTTAACTTCTCTAGGACTTTTAGTTGCGACCTAAACTGCTTCACATCGTGACCTGGACACAGCTTTCTTTAAACAATCTATTCTAGTATTCTTGTCCAGTATTTATTCTAGCAATAGCCAATTCTTATTCTTAATTTTGATGAGTTTGACTCACTTGAAATTCATCCATATCTATCTATCATAAATAAATTAAATAGGGAACATATTCACATAAATGTTCAACGAACTATCATTTAATTATATCACATCAAAACTCGTATTTCATGTCACCATAACTTTTTTACATTCTTTTCTAGGAGATATCACCCTTATATATCAGTTAGTGGATCATTTGCCAAAAGCTCACTTAGCTTTACATACCATGTAGGGTATATGGCAATATCTGACTTATGACCATTTCATGACAATCTTCAAGTTTGTAAACCTGATTCAGGTTAATGCTCTCTATCGTATATGGGTTTATCATCCCTGTTACGACATTGAGGAAATACAGATAGATTGACTGCTCTTGATCTCTACTTCTATCCATCCCTTAACCTAAACTGAGCAGTTCACTCTCCACAGCCTTCCTGAGACTGATATAGTCAACATTATCTGTTTTTCATAAAGAAGGCTGGGTTTGACTAGGACCAGGAACATCCCATTGATCTTTATCTATAGCGTCATATATTCCTGGACCGTAAGAATAGGAGGGACTGTCATAGGTTGTGACTGGATTTTTGGATTAAGGAATTGTTGTATGTTACTCATATCAAACCTATCCTCAAACTCTGGTAAAGGAGGAATAATATATGGTCTACCCATCATCCAGTTCCAGTACTTAACTTTCTCAGTCGTAATTTGTCCTCTCATCGGAGGAATAGAGCTTACATCAGGGTTAGAGGGCACTCCAACAAATTCATACTATATGGAATTCCTAGATTCATCATTATCTAGTGCATCATCATCAGGTGTATGCACAATATCATGCCGAATCTCTACATAATCTCCAGACTACAGGTTTGAGTCTACAAAAATATCTATAGGATATTCTACTGTAGACCTTATTAACTGATCCCCTATACAATCTTCTGAACTCTCTTCACCATCTGAAGAGTCAAAGTCTGGATGTATATCATCTTCATATATCATTACTAGTTGGGGTTCTCCCTGATTAACTGATGGCTCAAACTTAACTTTATGAATCTCCATGTCTACTCTTGACACATTTGCTTAAATAAGCAAGGCTAACTATCCCAATAAATATCCTAACTTAACAACATACTTATTACTTAGAGTTAGGGTCTGGGGATGATCTTATCTGAACCAGAAACTTCTGTTCTGATACCAAAATAAAATATCCTTACTTTCGTACATCTTAGGGATCATTAGGTAGCATTTAGAACCACTTACATGACATTTGAAGTCCATTAGCTAAATCTGGAATTCTTACTCTTAGCGAGTTACTGTTCATATGGATTCCAGATTGTGCGATGAAATTTGAAAAATCATAATTAATTATAGAAAAATTTAAATGAAGTGGTTCAAAATTCTAATCGAATCTAACATCTTGAAGGTTAAGGGAAAAATAATTTCCTGACCAAATGCTTAGCCAATTGATACAGTTTATTTGTTAAAGTTTACTGTTCATTTGGTTAAAAATCCTGAGAACAGATTTTGGTCCTTGACTTTGGAAATTCATTCCTCTCTGTTCCTTTATCCAAATGCGATGAATTACATATGGATTTAAAGCTCCATATGTGTAATTTAAGATCATAAAATTTTATGGGATAATTCTTTCATTTGCTAGGTCAAACTGAAGCCACAACAAAACTGCTTCAGGACCTACATTTTTACCATTTCAGTTTCCTTTCTTTAATTCTCAATAATTGCTTCAACATGCATAAACCATCTCTTTGGTATCTCATACATTAATATACATCATGGACATATTCTATAATTATTTCATACATTTCCATCACAAAATTACACACTTTACATAATTGGAACAAACCATGCATCATTGGTGAAAGTATCAAATTGATCACTTTCTTTTCTCCATTGTTTAGCTCTTCTCCATGCATACAATTTCCCATCATACTTGACCTAAATTGGTTGGTTGGGGGAGGGTGAGATTCTAGGGAATCTCAGTAGTAAACATTACCACTTAAATATGCAAGATGGATGCTAATGCATGATATGTAATTTCATTAAACTTTCTTTAATTAGTGGCATGCCATCATGCTATATACTTTGCATAGAAAATGCATGGCCATGGGAAACATGTTCTTCATAACATATTCAACATCCTTTGTCATGTCACAACATTATTTAGATACATATCCATGTCAACATATATGCATACCACATCAAGCACAAAAAGAGGTAAGTCCACTACCTTGAACTTAAGCTTTCTTCCTTATTCTTCCACTTGCTCCCTAAGCTTTCTATAATATCCTTAATTTTCTATACTGATTTCTATGTACAGATTAAATGGAATATATGAGTTCTTTTTCAGGAAAAAGATGTGGTCCTTTATGTAAAGAAAATGATTAAATTGCAAAAGAAATGAAATAAAAGGACTTAAGTGCAATTAAGGAAAGTTTAAAGTTAGGAAAGAAAGGTAGACAAAAATGTGGGGTCTTAAAGTGTAATTTTAGCCAAATAAAGGGACTTAAGTGTAAAGAAGATAAAGTTCCCTGGGGCTAAAGTATAATTAAAGAAAATTAGGCCAGAAGTGGTTTGGACTGCCCTATGGCATTTCAGTCCCAGATTTTACCAGAAGATAGGGCAGGTGACGCTGGGTAATCCAGCCTAATACCGGAATTTTTGAAGACTCCAGATAGCCAAAAATGGACTGATCGTCCAAAAGTTATAAAAATTCATACCGGATACCCTAGATTTCAAATATAAGTAAGAAATTACAGGATAATGCACCCTTTTGGGGCGGATGTCAGGAAACTCACAGAATACTGATAGGAGGTCTGTAGAAAAAGTTATTAACAAAATAGCAAATACAGACGGGAATGTGAGGCCTCTAGGTATCCGATAGGGAAATTTATCGGTATTTAAAAAGGGGCTAAATACAATCGGATGACCTCAGTCAGATGACTGTTATGACTCCCAAGGATGCCTAAACACAGTAGGCCACTGTATCTGGAAAAAGGAGCTGGTATCCGGAAATGTGTCTAAACGGTGAATAATAATTAAAATATTCAATGAACTGTGCAAGAGGGAGATTCCTCGTAATGCGTGCCATAAAGGTAATGGCCCCAGAAAGGCCCAATAATGGAGCCATCAAAGGCCCAGTAAGACTCTTGGACTGATAGGTGGGTCAGTGTCCAGCAGAACCCAGAAAAAGTGCGAAATTAGGAAAATGCCCCTGTGTTGTACTAAAGAGTAACAGATGAATGGAGGGCATTCTGGTCATTCTAGATAGGCCTAGAGGCTAAGACATATCTAAATAAGGTTGACTGAAGCCAGTATATGCTTTGACCAGGTACAGAAAGGTGTGAAATGACGATTTTTCCGTTAGGGTTAAAATAGGGCAAGAAAGGGCACCAAGGGCATTTTGGTCATTTCACAGGGGATCTGTAATTGAGTTTAGACCCAGTATAAAAATGTTAATGATATAAAGCACCCAGATACTAAATTTAAAGTCAGAAGACATAATATGGGTTGTCAGAAAAATTAGATTCAGAAAACGGTCCAGTTTTCGAGGCGACGGACCGGGCCGGTACTGGATTGGACCGGAAAGCTTCCAGAAGGCTTCTAGCTCCCTCCATTTGCGCCATGTGATAAATGTGTGAGGTGAGGTGTCCCATGAGGTGGCCTTGAATGATGTCATGGATGATGCAGTAAAGGATTAAAGAAAAATAGGAAATTCCAGAAAAACCAGGACCACAAGTTCCTAAGGCTTCAAAATTACAAGAATGCCATTGATCAAAACTATAAATACCCCTAGCTCTTCATTCTCACGGCCTAAGGAGCTTTTAGAGAGATAAGGAAGTTCTTGAGAGAGAAAGTGAGAAAAAGAAAGAAGAAAGGAAGTTCTGGTGGAGTTGGAAGCAGTAGAGAGGTTCTAGAGTTCTGCTTTTAAGGTAGTAACTAATCCTAGCTTTTATGTAATGTCTTTGTGAATTGTTGTGCTATTGTTTGGTTGGATTGTTGTCTTACATGTTATGCTTGAAGCTCTATTACAATGCTATGATCATATGTTATTGAATATGGAAGCATGCAGCATACTTATCTGTACACAATCACAAGCAAGCACTGTCACTCTGCATTACATATATTGTTATGATTGTTGCTACTGAGATTCTTTTGAATCTCATTCCCATATATAACATTACAGGGGAGGTTATGTCAGAATAAAATTTGGAAATTTTAAGAGACGCCGTTATGCTGCCAAAATTCGGGCAACGAAGCAGGAACAAAGAAAGGAACTGATACGTACTGTGTACGTAGGTGCTGTCTAAGGAGGCTGGAAGTGAGTGGACCTAGTAGGTTCATCCAGTCTTTCCTGGGTACTTACGTAGAATGGTAGTTCCTACAGGAATTACCGAATCGGTACAAGATCGGTTACTTTCTACAGAAGGAATGTAGCAGTTATGCTGCCGGATTTTAGACAATGAAAAATGTAATAGAAATATGAGGATGTTAATCATGCACTGATATATAACAGTTGATTATTTAATAATGATTGTTATCTGGCATGTTTGACATATATGTGATGTATGTATGCACTAATATCTAAGGTTGGTTGCTGAAAAATGACTTTGTGAACAGTAATCCGTGGAGACCTATTGATGTTTGATAAATTATTAAAAATAGTAAATGGTTGAATAAATGTATGATATTTTTATGGTAAATAGTATACATACTAAGATTTAATTTGATATATATAATGCCTCATTTGGATGTATACACGAAAATATATAAATTGTTAAATTTGGGACCAGAATGCTGGATTCGGGAGAAAATCACTGGATGAACAGTAAAGTTGAAACGTTGACCCACGTTGAATTTGTCAAGAAATGGTCAACCAATGATTTTTCCCTGAAATATAATTAAGTTATATTCATGTAGAAATTTGAACCCCTTCATTTTGATTTTTCTAGAATTATTTATGATTTTTCAAAGTCAGGTCACTCATCTGGAATTTGCCACAATGAACAGTACCCGATAAGAATAAAATTCCAGATTAAGAGTTTAGACTTCAATGACCCTGAAAGTGGTTCTAAGTGCTACTGAATGGTCCTTAAGATATATAAAAATAAGGATGTGACACTTTCCAACCATGAAACCTTTAGGTCAACCACTTCTCAACATCTTCTTGGATGTTGCAAGGTCCTAAGCACATTCATATTCATCACATAGTTCATTAGGACCATCAACTCAAGCATTATTCAAGACTATCTCTCTTGAACATTTAACTAACATAACTTCCTCTAACCTTTACCAATTGCCTTGGCCTTTGAATCAATTGATGTCTTGACTTACCCTACACAATTTTACCTTTTGAATCCATTTATGAGCTTAGAATAATGAAATTCCAGCTCTTATGCACTGTTCTGTACCGATTTGAAAAATATGCACAATTCTTCCAAAAATTCTCATCTTGATTCCAATGCTTCCCATACTTGTTTCTCTACTTTACCCCACACAAATTTTCATTTTAAAACCATTGGAAGCATCAAAATCATGAGATTCCAATCACTGTTCATGCGAGTGAACAGTAATAGAGAAGAATTCCAAACATTACAACTTTCAATTCCAATGCTTCCAAGGCTCAAAACCTATCCAATCCTACACAAAATCATCATATAAACTCAATGGAAGCATTAGATCATTGAAATTCCATCTCCTTCTATCATGAACAGTGCAAACCGAAATATTTTCACCATGGCAAAGTCAAGAACATCAACTTGATTCAACAACCAATCATCTAACTACCTTGTTTAAGCTTTAATCACATAACTCTAACTTTAATTTCTTCTTTCTCCTTTCATCTAAGGTTTTGGGCAGCTTAAATACCTTAGAGAAAACTCAACTTTCTTCCATGAAAACCCTAAGTTCAAGCTCCCAAATCAAAGGAAAATAAGCTAGGATAGATTGCTTACCTTTAATCTCTAGCTTCTTTAAACTTTGGACCTTGGATTCTTCTTTATCTTAGCTTGAGTTTTCATTTTGCAAGAGGTTCCCCAAGGGTTCATGAGCCACGGTTTTGCATCAGATTTTGGGGGTATTTATAGGCAAATTCCATGGCTTAGATTTAATCTTGAATTTCCTTTTCTTTAATAATTATGACATCATCATCATGACATCATCAAAGGGATAACTCATAGGGACATGTGACAAAATTCCAAGGGAGAGAAGCTTCTGGAAAAATTCCAGTCCAATCCGGTACCGGCTCAATCCGATTTCTCAAAAATCAGACTAATTTCTGAATCTAATTTTTCTTAGATTCCATAATATGTTTTCTAACCTAAAATCCAGTATCCGGATTCTTTCTATCATTGACATTCTTATACTGGGTCTAAACTTAATTACAAATCCTTTGGAAAATGACCAAAATACTCTTGGTGCCCTTTCTTGCACTACATTGACCCTAAGGGGATAATCATCATTTCACACCTCTTTGCACCTCATCAGGGCATATACTGACTCTAAGGAATCATTCCTGTACTTTCCTTGTCATTTTGGCTTGTGCAGAATAACCAAAATGCCCTCCATTCATTTCTTGCTCCTTGGTACAACACAGGGGCATTTTTGTAATTTTGCACTTTTCCAGCAAATTTCTGGACACTGGCCCTTTTCCTAGATGAACTGATATCATGGGCCTAGCCTCAGTTGGTGTCATTATGGGCCTCTAAGTGACGCCATCTGGGCTCATTCAGTCCCAGTTTGCTTACCGATTAATTTCCCAATTGGATATCGGCGTTCACAAACTCCCGTCAAAATTTACTAAAAAGTGAATAACTTTTTCTACAGACTTCATAGGACGCATATTCCTGTAACTTTTCACTCATATCTGAGGTCCAGGAGATCTGATAAAATTTCAGATAACTTTCAAACTAACAGATAAATTTCAGCTATCTGAAACTCTAATAAAATTTCTGTATTAAGCTAGATTAACCAGCATCATTTTCTCTATCTACTGGTATAATTTGGGACTAATATGATTTCGGGTATTTTTGGGCCTTTTCCGGCTCAACTTTCTCATAATTACACTTTTGCCCCTTAAAGTTTTGAGAAATTACATTTAGGTCCTTAAACTTTTAAAAATTATACTTTAGGCCCTCAACTTTTCATAATTACACTTAATGGCCCCAAAGTTATATCTACTTTATATTTTTCACCATAGAACTTTTATACTTTTCAATTTAGTCCCTCTTCTTTAAACTTTCATCTAATCATTCTTTTCTTTTCCATTCATCGTCACAATCCTTTCCAAACCTCTTTCCTCTATCAGTATTATACAGATAGGGAAAAATTAGGATGTGAGATGTAATTTTGGACTATGAGTGAGGGTAAGTAGAGTTAGAACATATTGGCCCTTTAACCAAAATAGTGGAATGTGGAACTAAAGGCATTGGAAATTCACTGGTTGTGTCTGATATTTCCAGTCGCGACCTCTCAACATTGTTTTCAATATCTCGTCGTGAACCATGTTGATAGAGAGCGTCCCTGGATGTTTGGGTCACAACTTTCGACTCCACAAGTCGCGACTCAAAGTCTCGGGAGTTGTTAGTCGCAACCAAAAACTTATCTTGTCGCGACTCCGTTTCACAGAGAGTCTCTTCCTCAGCAAGTTCATATCTAGTCACGACTTGGAGCCCTTCGTGTCGCGACTTAGGATCACATAAGCTACCCTTCTTCATTTGTTCCACTTCCAGCTCCCAAATTACCTTGTGACCCTGTAAAAGCACTAACAAATTCCTTTCAAAAACCATTATCACTGGCAATTGATAACATCGAATCAAAATTTGATAATGAGAAATCTTGGGAAACTGAAGTAAGCTATTTACATCAAAACAATTGAAACATGATGCATTGCCTTCACAAGAACAAGAAAAAGAATAAACAGAAGAAAGAGATCCAAAATAATTATTATAAGCTCTCAAAGATGAATTTGAATCCTCATGTTCCTAAAATACTTCATGGGAGTTATGGGAATTATGCAACAGAGAATCATACCCATCATGCAAACTCAATTCATGCTCATCCCTAGTCTCTTCAACAGCATAATCAATGGCATTTAACCCAGCAAAAGCAGAATTATCAAAAGGATATTTCATTGCTTCATTCATATTGAAAGTTACTACATGTTCTCTAACTTCCATTATAATGGAACTATACTTCATACTAATAATTGTCTTGGAAGTTTAAAGGAAAGGTCTGCCTTGGATCAAAGTTCTCTCATTCACTAGCTCGCTGGACATGTCCAGAACAAAAAAATAAGCTGGGAATACTAAGTCCTTGACTTGCACTAGAATATCTTTAAGAATTCCCTTAGGATTACCTAATTAATTTATCAGCCAACTGAAGAACTATACTTGTGTCTTTAAGATTATTAATACCTAAAGCTAAGTATATTGACCAAGGCATTATATTAATGGTAGCCCCTAGATCTAATAACACTCCCTTAATATGAACCTTTCCTATTGTGTATAGGATAGTGTAAGATCATGGGTCTTGGCACTTAACCGATAATTCAGCCTTAAAAAGTGATGACACATTAGCACTCACCTAAATTCTCTCAAGAGGCCAAAACTTTTTCTTATCAGCACACAATTCTTTCAAAAATTTAGCATATTTGGGATTTCTCTTGAGGAATTCAACCATAGGAATATTTATTTCTAGCTTATTGAAGAGATTATAAGCATCTTTTGCAAATTTAGGGTCAGTCTTTTTCTTTCCAGCAAAATATGCTTTAGGAAAAAGGACATCCTTTATACTTACCTCCTTACCTGTATGCATAGAAGCTCCTTACTTGCTCAACTCTGCCTTCTCCTCAGCTTGCTTTCCTTTGTATGCTAGACTTGGCATTATCGCTTCCTCTTCTTGCATCTCTTATAATCCCTCTTGTGTTTGTGAGTTCTCTTCTTGGGTTGGCTTCTTAATCATAAGCTACTGTTCTTTAAGACTTTCTGATTTCCCAATCTTCATCCGTGACAATGATGAATTTTCAACTTCAACATCTTCAAAATCCTCCTTTGGTGTATCATCTTCCTTAAAATGCATCTTTCTCCCACTTCTGAGTGATATGGCATTAAGACCCTTTTGATTAATAACAGTGTTCGAAGGTATGCTACCACTGCTCTTTGTTTGGATGTCACACACTGTATTAGAAACTTGAGTTAAATTACTGGCAATATCTGCATTCTTAGAACTTAACTCCTCGAGTTTCCTATGCATGTTTGCATTATCTTTCTGCATACTTTGAAGAATTAAAGCTATGGAGGTGAATTGACCATCATTCTCTTTGAGCTTGTTGCCTATATTGGTTATTCTCCCGTCCATGTTATTCATTTGTGCCGCCATACTCTTCAACAATTGAGAAGTCTCATATGGTCTTGATGCCGCTAAAGTATTAGGGTGAGTTGGAACCATATACCTTGCATTACTTTGGTAGTTGCATGAGGAAGCACCACTTCCATGTAATTGATTTAGCCATTTTCCCTACTCCACCACCTAAAATTTGGGTAGTCTCTCCAGCCAGGATTATATGTGTTGGAGTATGGGTCTCTCTTCTAGTATGGATTGTCTCTCCCTTGATACATTGCTGCTACTTCTTCATACTGTCTATCACATGTACTTATAGCATGCATCATTGAACCGCATAACTCACATCCTGTAACTAGTGCTTGTGAGGTTCCCACTATATGAACTTGCTTTGTGGAATGCAGCTCTCTTTCAATTAAATTCATTCTCTTTTCCACTCAGTTTCCTAGAGCTGCTATTTCTGCTAAAATCTCATTCGAATTACCCGAAGATAATGTGGGCATTATCCTTGGATCTTCAGTCTAATGGTCTTCATTAGCCATTTTCTGGAATAACTCCTAACTTGCTTGTGGAGTTTTATCTCTCAAAGATCCATTTGCTGCTGCATTCAAGGACACCTTATTATGACCATAAAAGAAAATGTCTACTAAATTAGCCTTCGTGATATTGTGATGGGGATATAGAGCCAACAAATTGATAAATCTCATCCAATATTCATGTAATGACTCTCTATCATGTTGTAGAATATTTGTAATCTCCTTCTTCATCTGAGTAGTCTTAGAGGCTGGGAAGAACTGTTCTAAAAATATCAACTTCAACTGATCCCATGTAAGAGTTGAGAAATAGGTTGGCAGATTGTATAACCACTCCTTAGCCTTCCCTTACATAGTGAAATGGAAACACCTCCTTAAGATGTCATCCAATGCAGTCATTGGAGGCTTCATCGAAGAGCTGATCATATGCATGGTTTATAAGTGGCGATGTGGACATTCTCCTCTAAAACCATGAAATTTAGGTAAAGCTGTAATCGAAGCTCCTTTAATTTCAAAATTAGCCTCTTCAATGTAGAAACCATAAGGATCATAATTCACATGCGAATGATTTATTTCTCTCACACTTCTATTATCTTCTCAAAATTAGCCTCTTCAATGTAGAAACCATAAGGATCGTAATTCACATGCGAATGATTTATTTCTCTCACACTTCTATTATCTTCTACATTCACTGGCATTTCATTTTCTCCTTGTCTATTATGGCCATTATAATTTATCTCAGCCATATTAGGAATTTCTAATGGAATCTCTAAATTAAGTTTAATTTCAAATCCCGGAACACTAGAGGATGAACTAGATTCTATTGATCTCGCATCTTCTTCAGCTACGACTTTACTAGTTCCTTCTTCTCTAAATTCCCTTCTTAGTTTCCTAAGTTGTCTTTCAATTTTAGGTTCAAAAGCACTAATGGTTCAGTTCTTCTAAGCATGCAACAAAGAAACAATCAAGAATAGCTAAGCAAGCAATTAGAATCAGACACAGAAGTTTCATAGCGGAAAATGTCAACTAGTCACGACACAAGGGTGTTCAGGTCGTGACCCCTGAACACAGAGATCAAAAGTTCTTAAAAATGGTTTGCACGTCACGACACAAATGTACTTATGTCATGAACTAAATAACACAGAGAGTGATCAAGTACCACAGTAAAGCAATTTGGTCATGACACAACTGAATTGTGGTCACAACTCAATGTCACAGAGAGTGATTTCATTGAAACTTAGGAAAAATGCAGAATGCAATGCAATTAAAAATAACAAAAACTAAAATTCAAACAAAAAAGTGACTTAGGCAAATAATGGAATTGATAATCAATTACTAAGGAACCAATTACTTGGCTCCCCAGTAACGGTACCATTGATGAGGCCAAATTATCGTCATTCGATCCATCAAAATAATAACAATTGCATCCTATTAATGTATAAGGCACAACCCTATCGTTCTTCTTAAGGAGCCCTTTTTATTGGAATCCTAGTGATAAACTCATATTTGTATTGATTTTTAATATGTTAAAAGAGAGTTTATTAATTATTTTATCCACATTTACTATTATGTTGAGCAAATTAATTAATAATATAAAATTGGAACAGTTGGAAATTAAATGGTGTGATTTTAGTGCTTAATTGGACAAATAATTTATTTATTCTAATTTTCCATCACAGGATAATACACTAACAGAATAGATTAAGGGAGAATAATAGCTGGACAAGAGGAATTTATGCATGTGCTGGCACATGGAGGAGCATTGTTCATGCTTAGCATACTCCATCTGAACAGAATCACATGGCTAAATGAACAAGTAGGCTGACAGCTGGTGAAGAGCATGGGCTGTAATAGATTTGGCATGTGCTAACAGAAGCAAGTGGGCTAAAGAGGAGATTGATTCACGCATCTGCTCACTGATTCCATACAGCATATAGTGATAAGACACATTTTGTATATGGTTTCTACAATATTTTTTAGAGTTTTGTTGTAACTTTACCATTCATTTCATGCCTTAAATTGTACTTTTGTGTATTACATGATTGTGCGTGGCAATGTGCTAATTAAAGGGTAAAATGGTAAAATAACTCTTCTAAACTGCACATATACTGTTATTTACTGATTTGGACTTTTACAGTGAGCTTTTATGTTGAATTGCAGGTATTTTGGAAGAGAGCAAGGACCAGGAAAGAAATCACAAGTCAATGAAAGTCAAATCACGTCTCTGCACTTTTTAGTCGCGAGCAAGGTGTAATCAGGTCTCGACCTTTATTCTTTTGGAAGCTTCTCTGCGTTTACAGGTTGCGACCAAAACAAGGACCTGGTCACGACTAGAGAAGAAAGTTGTGAAGCCGCGCGTTTCTGGTTAGGTCAAGATTCTTTTAAAAGGGCGAGGCAAGCTGCCGTCAAGAGGAGGCTGGTTTTAGACCTAATTAGGCTAAGAAGTAGTACTCAACTACTTTCTGATCACCTTTGCCACATATTCCATCCTTCTACACCTTTCCACAGATCCCTACACATCTCTACATCATCAATCTACCATCTATCCATCGTTTCTTCATGGCATCACACCTGAACAACGATTGTAGTGCAGCAGAAGTAATGAGAGGCTAAATCCTTAGTCTGTTGGTGATAGATCTCATATCTTGAGCTCATGGGCTAAACCGGGGAGTTTCTTCTTTTCTAAATTGCATCTTGTCATGTTATGATTGCTGCTAGATCTAGGGTTTTCATCACATGAATAAGTTTTGAATATTGATTGATCATTCTCAGATTAGACTGTTATAATTTGATTCTGGATATTTGAACGCTGGATTTTAATTTAATATTTCAGTTTTGATTTTAAGAAAGTTGGGTTGTTTTTCAGCGATCGTTGCGAACCAATTCAATTGCTTAGAATCTAGGGTTTTCGATTGACGACCATTCGAGGGCGTTCTAATAATCTAGGGTTAATTGCAAGCTAAGTTGTTTCTAACAGTTCGCTAATAGTCTTTAAACTAGCTTTGATCAAAGGAGTTTAAAGAAGATTAGGGTTCTGGACTCAATCGATCGATTGAGGTTTTACTTAAGACTTAGCAATTTCAAACTCCAATTTAAACTTAAGAGCAAGGATAGATACGTTTTCATCATCAAGAGTCTTCCATAACATATTCCTTCAACAAACCAACCAGTTTTCATCTTAATCAAAAATCCAAAAATATCTACTTTTCTGCACCCTTATTTTGTTGCAAATCAAATCCCAATAACCATTTTATCTCTACTCAGGTTTTCATTATTTTTTACATCCAATTTGCTAGGTTTCTTTTAGAAAGGCTCCTTGAGAAGAACGATATGGTTGTGCCTTATACTAGATTATTGGGTGCAATTAAGTTTATTTTGTTGGCTCGGACTGCGACAATATGAGAGCCTCATCAATGGCGCCGTTGCCGAGGAGCCAAGTAATTGGTTCCCTAGTAATTGTTTGTCAATTTCATTAGTTACCTGAGTCAATTTTTCTTAGTTTTGCTTGCATTTTAGTTTTTAGTAGTTTTTAAATTGCATTGCATTCTGCATCGTTCTTAGTTTCTGCAAAAATACTCTCTGTGACTTTGAGTCACAACCAAAACTCATTTGTGTCACGACCGGATTACTTTTCTCTGAAATTTGATTACTCTGCGAAAACCAGTCGCCACTAAAACACTCTTGAGTCGCGACTAACTAAAAATTTCCTGCTGTGAACTTTCTGTGACTGACTCTGATTGATTGCATTGATTGTTCTTTGACTGTTTCTGCATTACATGCGTAAAAGAACTGAACCATTAGTGCCTTTTGAACCTGAAATTGAGAGAAGACTTAGGAAACTAAAGAGAGAATTTAGGGAATTTAGAGAAGAAGAAGAAAAATCTAGTTCCTCCTCTAGTATTCTAGAGTCTAAAACTGAACTAAATATGGCTGACCATAATGGGCATAATGGGAATGGAGAAAATGAAATACCTATGAATGTAGAGGATAATAGAAGTGTGATGGAAATTAATCATTCGCATGTGAATTATGATCCTTATGGGTTCTATACTGAAGAAGCTAACTTTGAGATTAAAGGAGCTTTGATTGCAGCTTTACCCAAATTTTATGGTTTTGCAGGAGAATGTCCATACAGGCACTTACAAACCATGTATATGATATGTTCCTCAATAAAGCCTCTAATGACTACACTGGATGATGTCTTAAGGAGGTATTTTCATTTCACCTTGGAAGGGAAGGCTAAGGAGTGGCTATACAATTTGCCAACTCATTTCTTAACTCTTACATGGGATCAGCTGAAATCAACTTATCTTGAACAGTTTTTCCCAGCTTCAAAGACCACTAGAATGAAGAAGGAGATCATTAATATTTTGCAACAGGATGGAGAATCTTTACATGAGTACTGGATGATGTTTCTTAATCTGTTGGCTAGATGCCCTCACCACAACAAAACCAAGGCTGATTTAGTAGACATTTTCTTTGGTGGTCTACTTCCTCATAATCAGGTTTCCTTGAATGCAGTAGCGAATGGTTCTTTGAGTGATAAGACCCCACAGACAAGTTAGGATTTATTCCAGAAAATGGCCAATGAAGTATTGGAGATTGTGCCCTAGGGGCCAATCATTACCTTATGAACATTATTGATTTATGAATTTCTTAATTATGTTATCATATTATTTGCATGTGTACTATGATGACAATCCTTGGATAACTCGTGATCTTATCCTAAATATCCCTAGTCGGTTATCTATGCGGGAGCAGAGATGAAATAAGACCAGTATGACTTTGAAGATATATAGAGATATAAATCAAAGTCATAGGCACATGTAAAAGTACAGGGTGTCGGACCGACCGCTATGAGAGAGCTGCATGGGTTCAGTCATAAGCTTCTCTCATATACAAGCCATGTCACTATGCCCTTTGACCTGAGATCATCATGGATTCCTACATGACGAACGCTCAGCTTTAACCTAGTCAAAAGTCACTTTTTACCGAGTGATCATAAAGGCTATGTTCGGGCTTAGTGGTTTTTCATGCGGAGGAATATGAATGGTCAAGATGGAATTTATCCCTCATATTCGTAGAGAGATATTACTGGGCCTCTTGATGAGTGAGTCTGAGAAATGTATGGCTATACTGGTATGGAAGGGTAGTTCCATTTCTATATTCAGACTACTCAGGGATCGAGAAAGTAACGGTCAGGAACAGGAGGATGACGTTCTCCATGCCTCATCCTTGACCAAAATATCGTGTGACAAAAGGAACGTGATATGGTTGTATGAAAGGTTACATCGTTTATCGATCCTCATATGTTTTGGGTAGTCGTAATGCCTTGCTAGAGACCGCTTACAACTTGTGGGTTAGTATAGTAACTAGCCCACTGCCAACTTCATATGGGCCTACAGGGTCGCACACAAAATAGCCCAATACGAGCTATGATGTCCAGATTCATTGAATATAAGAGATGTCTAGATTTAATGAATAATCTACGGTGGTTATATATATTTTATATATATAAATTTGTATATATATATTATATATAATATAAGAGATATTTGCAAGATTTAATTTATAAGGATAAATTAAATCTCTATCACTTTTGAATTTGAATTTAAATGCATATGATCTATTTGAATTTGAAATTCAAATTGATAAGATATCTCAAATTTCATTTATGAGAATAAATCAAATATAATTCCGTCTTATCTTTATTTTAAATTAAATAAATAGGTGAATTAAATCTGTGGGACGAATTTAATATAAACCATATTTATTTAATTAGTTTCTTATTAAATTATGCAATATATGATATTGTATTAATTTCATAATTAATATAAGATTAATTCTGAAGCCCGGCCCAATTAGAAGCCCGATAGCATACTATATATTTGACATTAGGAGCTAGGGTTCGATACATCTACATATCTATACAGACGTGAGAAAAGGGGGCAGGGAGAGTGCAAAAGGTTTGCAGATAAGAAACTGCCGAAATAGAGACAGTGAGGACGGAATCTCTAGAAAGCCCTAGAGGGACAAGAGGCGCTAGCACGTCGTTCGTGATTGGAACGCTGTTCGTGTGGATACCGGTAGAGGAAGCCGATCTGAGCTGTCGACTTCTTGCGATCGAGAAAAGAAACCAGACACGAAGATAGGTCGTGACCTATTGACGCTGAGGTCGCGACCATACGGGCATCTGAACGTCAAAAATCTAAAAAGAGGAGATAGGTCGCGACAAGAAGCAGAGGAGGTCATGACTAAAAACTCCAGAGGCTACAGGTCACGACTAGTAGCTGAGAAGGTCGCGACTAGAAGCTGAGTAGTGGACACTGAGGTCGCAACCAAAGCTTGAATACCGAAGGTAACACTCCTTTCTCCTTGACTTAAACACATTCGATAGATCCTGGCTGGGAATGGAAAAAATTTTAAAGTTAATTTCCGCTGCGTGTCTTCCAATTCCCTACATGAAGACCATCAGACTGGAGATCCAAGAAGAACAACCACCTCATCTTCGGCCAATTTAAATGTAATCTTAGCTGAAATAATAGCCTTAGGAAACCGAATGGAGAAGAGGATGAATATGATTGAAAGAGAGCTTCATTCCACAAAACAAGTTCAAGCAGTGGATACCTCACAAGCCTTAGTTACAGGATGTGGATCCTGTGGTTCAATGATGCATGCTACAAGTACATGTGATAGATAGTTTGAAGAAGTTGCAGCAATGTATCAAGGAAAAGAGAATAATTTCCAGAAGAAAGACCCATACTCCAACACATATAATCTTGGTTGGAGAGACCACCCAAACTTTAGGTGGGGGAGTGATAGGCCAAATTAATTCCAAGGAGGTGGTTCTTCTTCAAGCAACTACCAAAGTAATGCAAGGTCTATGGTTCCAACACAACCTAATACCTTAGTGGCATCAAGGCCAGATGAGACCTCTCAATTGTTGAAGAGTATGGCAGTAAAAATGAACAATATGGATGGTAGAATGACCAATATAGACCACAAGCTCAAGGAGAATGATGGTCAGTTCACCTCCATAGCTTCAATTCTCCAAAGTATGCAGAAGGATAATGCAGATGTACATAGAAAACTTGAAGAGTTAAGTTGTAAGAATGCAGATATCACAAGTCACTTAACTCAAGTTTCCAATATAGTGAGTGACATTCAAGGAAAGAGCAGTGGCAGCATACCTTCAAACACTATCATGAATCCAAGGGGTCTGAATGCTATATCTCTAAGAAGTGGAAGACAAGTACATTTTGAAAAAGATGAGACACCAGACAAGGATGAAGAGGATGCTGAAATTGAGAATTCATCTCTGCCACAGATGCAAGTTGGGAAATCTAAAAGCCTTAAAGAATAGCAGCTCATGATGAAGAAGCCAACCCAAGAGGGGGACTCACAAGCACAAGTGGAGATGCAAGAGCTGCATGAAGAGGCAACAACAGTACCAAGTCCAGCATACAAAGGAAAGCAACTTGAGGAGAAGCCAGAGTCGAGCAAGCAAGATGTAACATCCCTAATTTTCTGTACTGAGTTGTAAGTACAGATTTAATGAAATATAAGTGAGATTTTTTAGGAAAAGATGTGGCCATTTATGTAAGGAAAATGATTAAATTGAAAAAGAAAGAAAATGTAAGGACTTAAGTACAATTATAAAAAGTTTAAGACTAAAAGGTAAAAGTAGACAAAAATGTGGGGTCTTTAAGTGTAATTTTAGCCAAATTTAAGGGACTTAATTGAAAAGAAGAAAAGTTTCTAGGGGCTAAAGTGTAATTAAAGAAAGTTAGGCCAGAAGTGGTTTGGACTGCCCGAAAGCATTTCAGTCCTAGATTTCACCAGTAGATAGAGCAAATGATGCTGGGTAATCCAGCTTAATACAGGAATTTTCTCAGGACTCCAGATAACCGAAATTTATCTGATAGTCTAAAAGTATAAAAAATTCTTATCGAATTTTCTAAACCTCAGATATGAGTGAAAATTTGCAGGAAGGTGCGTCCTATAGATACGGATGTCAGGGAATTGGCAGAATACCGAAAGGAGGTCTGTAGAAAAAGTTATTCACAAATTAGTGAATTTAGACGGGAGTTTGTGACCTCCGGGTATCCGATTGGGAGATTTATCGGTATTCAAATTGGGACTGAATGAGCTCAGATGACATCGGTCAGATGCTTGTTATGACCCAAAGGGATTCCTAGACTCAGTATATCAGTTTATCTGATAAAAGTAGTCAGTGTCTGGAAAGGTGTAGAAACGGTGTACAATGGCAAAAATACCCGATAAATATCGCCGGAAGAGACTTCTCAGGATTTGTACCATAAAGGTGGTGGACCCTATAAAGGCCCAAAATGGAGCCAACCAAGGCCCAATAAGACACTTGGACTGATAGGTGGGCCAGTGTACAGGGAAACCCCGAAAAAGTATAAAATTACGAAAATGTCCATGTGTTGTCTTAAGGAGAAATAGATGAATGGATGGCATTTTGGTGATTTTGGATAGGACAAAATGCCAAGACATACATAGAAAGAGTTAGTCAGAGTCAGTATATGCTCTGATATGGTTCAAAGATGTGTGAAATGATGATTTTGCCCTTAGGGTTAATATAGTGCAAGGAAGGACACCAAGGGTATTTTGGTCATTTGGCAAGGGATCTGTAATTAAGTTCAGACCCAGTAAAAGAATGTCTATGATAAAAAGAATCCGAATACTAGATTTAAGGTCAGAAAATATATTATGGAATCTCAGAAAAATTAGATTCAGAAAATAGTCCGGTTTTTGGGAAATCGGACCGAGACGGTACCGGATTGGACTAAAAATTTTCCAGAGGCTTCTTGAACCTTAGAATTTCGCCACATGCTGATTAGGTGTCCCTTGGATGATGTCATACAAGGTGATGTCATAAATGAAAAAGGAGAGAAAATCCAAGATTAAATCTAAGCCACAAGATCTAATAGTACCCAAAATGATCTTGGCCTTTCATTTTTCCCAAATTTTTCTATAAATACCCCCTCCATTTCGGCATACATGAGAACCTAAGGGAAACTCTTGCAAAATTTTCTATAAATACCCCCTCTATTTCAGATTCATTTCGGTAAAGAGGAGACCTTGGGGAAACTCTTGCAAAATTTCCATTCAAGCTAAAAGAAAGCAAGCACCTTGAAGAAACTAGTAAGGTAAGTTGTTCCCTTGATCCTAGACTATGTTCTAGTAGATTTGCTCTTGAGTTTAAGTAGTTTTTGAGGCATAAATCTTGTGGAGATGCTGCTGGAATTTCTGTGTATGTGTGAAAAGAACATGAGTTTTATGTTATGGATAGTTTAGACATGCTTAAACAAGCTAGAATCAAGTGGTAATGGCTTAGGAATTTAAGTATGTTTGTGAATCCAAGATCATGTTCTGTTCTGTACAGTATGCAATCACTGTTCATATGTTGGAATTTCAAGGTTTTGATGCTTCCAATGAGTTTAAAATGGAAAATTGTGTGGGGTTATAGTAGGAAAACAAGTATTGGAAGCATTGGAATCAAAATCAGAATTTTTAGAAAATCATAGGCCACTTTTCGGTTCTGTACAGCAGCATGAGATGCAATTGGATTCTGGAATTTTTGAATGCATATTTGGATTCTACATGAAAAATTATGTTTAAATGAACCAAGAGAGTTTACTTTAGAAAGATGTAAGCATAAGTTACAAATTAGAGAAAGAAAAGGACTTAATAGAACTCTAGCCTTGAGATTGGATTGGAATTGAGTTGTAACTTGGTAATTGCTTTGTTATTCCTAGGTTTTGACATTTGTGGGAAGGAAGGATCAATTCAAGAAGGAATTGGCAAAGATACATAAGAGGTAGCAAGAATACCTTACTATAAACTTATGTTGTTTGATTTATATGCTTGCTTGTTATGCATGAAGTTTGGTTGAGTATGGAATGTTATGTGATGATGACGATGATGTTGATGATGAGTTATGAATACTTGCAACTCCTTACAACTTATGTCATGACAATATGCATGTTAGAGTTTGCTTATGTATGATCATGAATTAGCTCCCATTGCATGATAACATGTTAGGCATTTAATCGAGCATGCATAACCTTATAGTTTGTATGACTTGCTATTGAGATTTCCATGAAATCTCATTCCTTCCATATAAATCACCATGCTCTAGGTGCTGGATCTTCTCAAGGCAAGAGAGTAAATGTAGATGGATGACTGTATATAATTTAAAGAGTGTGCACTTTACTTACAGGTTGATGTTTTGGTGTGTAAAACGCATGCACTCACTGTATCCGATCCGAGGCAGAACATTGCCACCGATAAATTAAGTGACTTATCCAACGAGTTTTCACACGAAATTTGGCATGCAAATAGCTAAGCTCTAGAGCTTTAATTGGACATCAAGAGCGCCTAATTTGGTTAAGTCTTCAAATTGATATGATTTTTCAAAGCTGGACATAAAATCTGGATCAAGATATGACGAGTCTTGAGAGGCAGTAAGGTTCATGCGCAGTTTTCATAGAGCAAATGAACGAATTTTTCTATGATGTTTTGTGATATTAAAGTACACATATGGAGCTTTAAATCCATATGTAACATGACTCATTTGGATGAGTAACCAAAGAGAAATGAATTTTTGAAAATGAGGCAAGAAAACTGGAACTTCCAGATTTACCAAATGAACAAGTGATTCTCAACGAATAAACTGATTTCATTTGGACAAGGAAATCTCATTTTCATATTTTTTTCCCTCAAATTTAAATGAAATATATATGTCATTAAAAATTGGATCCACCTTATTTAGATTTTTCTAGATTTAATTATGAATTATCAAAGTTCATGGTGTAGTCTGAAATTACCAAGTGAATAATAAAAGTGAACAGTACCCGATAACCTAACTCTTGGGAATTCATGTTTCTAAGGTAAAATGGTGTTCCAATGATCTAAGATACTTCCAATTGAGTATATGTAAGCAAGAGATTAAGGATGTTTTATTTTGGTATCAGAGCAAAGGATTCTGGCTTAGAAAATACTCTGAATAGATAATTTTTAGATAGATACATAATGGAAAATAGTTATAATTGACACTAAGTTAGTGTTTGCAGGATAGCTAGAGGTAGACCCAGATCCGAAACCACAGTGAACCAAGGGGAACCTAGACCAGAGGTCTCTAGTTCGGATAGTTCAAAAGTGAGATCAGAGGAAGAAGAGGAGATAATGAACAATTATTCTGATCTTTGGACACCTCCGGTAGTTATTGACTCTGAAGTGGATAGTTCCTCAGTAGGATCAAACCTTATGATTGAGATACCGAAGGGGATCTAGAGGGAGTAACCTATCCCAGCCATTCCTGTACATGTGGTGAAACATCCTCCCTTAGACTCCTAAGAGTACACTTGTGGAAGCAATATTAGCTCGATTATATCTTAACTTAACCCCAGAAATTAAAATTTTACTCTTAAGTTCCTTATTCTGAACCTTTAATTTGAGAACTGATTAATCTCATTCTACACAACCAAATGAGGCTTATTACCTATCCACGGAGTGCCCCAGATGTGTACCACTGGCTCACCAAATTTCGTGGCCAAACTCCTTCGTTTACTAGGTCAAACTGAGGTCAAACTACTACTACCTCAGGACCTGCGAATTTCTCTTTTAATTCCCCATTCACAAACAGAACATGCCAAACAATATTTATTATTAAATAATAAAATGTCATACAACAAGGCATACACAAAATTATCATATTTCTATTACATCTTTTCCTGCCTAAAATCCGGCAGCACAACCGCTAGGTTTCATCTGTACCAAGAACTGAACCGTACTGATTCAGTAATTCCCTCATGAGAACTACCATTCTACGTAAGTACCCAGGAAAGACTGGATGAACCGGCTAGGTCCACTCACTTCCAGCCTCTTTAGACAGCACAAACGTACACAGTACTTATCATATACTGATGTTCAGTCTTAGTTTCGGCAGCATAACTGCGTCTTTCAAAATTCTTAGAATTCACTTCAACATAATCTCCCTGTAATGGGTTAGATATGGGGAATGAGATTCGGGGGAATCTCAGTAGTAAATAATCATAACAATATATGTAATGCAGTGTGACGTGCTTGCTTGTGATTGTGTACAGATAAGTATGCTGCATGCTTCCATACTCAATAACATATGATCATAGCATTGCAGTAGAGCTTCAAGCATAATATATAAGACAACAATCCAACCAAATAATAGCACAACAAATCACAAAGACATTACATAAAAGCTAGGATTAGTTACTACCTCAAAAGCTTAGCAGAACTCTACTATCTCTATACTGCTTCCAGCTTCGCCAGAACTTCCTTTCTTTTTTCTTTCTCCTTCTCTCTCTTCTTTTTCTCTCTTTCTCTTGCCAAAACCGTGGGATGCATGAAATGGGATGGGGAGGGGGTATTTATAGTTTCCCTCAATGGCATTCCTATAATTTTGAAGCCATCTGAACATGTGGTCCTGGTTTTTCTTGGAATTTCCTATTTTCTTTTATTCCTTTTTTACTGCATCACCCAGGACACCTCACCGGGACACCTCATCGCCACATTCTTCACATGTCACAATTCCTGGACACCTCATTAGCTGACTCAGCATTTCCAGTCCAATCCAGTATCGGTCAGGTTCGATTTCCCATAAACCGAACTCAATGGCTAAGATTGTGCCACGTGTCCTTAACTTTTCTTCTGCCTCTAAGATGACGCCATGTGGCATCTGGAAGGGACCTTTTCACGTCTTCCAATGCTATCCAGATAAGTCCTAGACTTTATCTGATCACCTCCTCGGTTATCGTGCCAACCGAGTAACTTTACTTTACTGAAAAGTCATTAAATCATTATTTTAATGTCACTTTTCCCCCTGAATCACTGGGCCTGCGTTTTTGGGCCTAGGAATATCATCTTGGGTCTCTGATCCAGCCCAAGTACTCTGATGGCACGATTCCCAAGAAATACCACTTGGCAAATTACCAAAATGCCCTTAGTCTCTCTTTCTTTACTTTATTAGGTCTAGGGGCCTTATTGTCTTTTCCCATCTTACCAGAGTATTCTTTGACCCTGGTCAACTATCCAGATAACTTCCCTGGACTGTGTAACCTTAGGCAAATGACCAAAATACCCTTTACTCATTCTTCAGTTGTTCTATAACATAGGGGCATTTTCGTCATTTCGCACCTTTTTCCCGGACACCGGCCCCTTTTACCACTGGACTGATCTAATGGGCCTGGGCCTTCCCTGGTGCCACTAAAGGCCTTAGAAACACTATACGACCCCCAGCCACAGTCCGATCATCTCTGTTCGGACTGCCTTTCATTTACCGATTATAACTGTAAATTCCCATCTTCAGGAATTTTTACAGAAAAATCGGGACCTCAAATCAAAATTCTGTGTTACGTCATTCAACCCGAAATCCTTTTCTCTATCTCCCGATATTTTCAGATATTTTATTCGGACCGGGCTATTTTTCCTGAAAGTACGCTCTCGCGCACACTTTTTAAAAATAACCATTTTGCCCTTGGTCACATTTCTAATTCTTTCATATACATAGAGACCTCATATGTACATTTCACAGTTCAGTGAAATGATCAGCATAATTTTCTCTATTTTCTGGAAAAATATGGTACTCATCGGCTACCAGCCCGATCTTTCCCATAATTACGATTTTGCCCCTGCATTCTCTTTCTGGCCCTGTTACTCATCTTTTCATCCTTCATCTAAAGTTCTATAAATTCTCTTTCAATAACTCATCCCTTAAACTCTTCGGAAGTCATCGTTACTTGAAGGGCTCGACAACCCGCCCATATCAGGTTATCTTACACAGGAGCCAGCCCATATCAAGCTACCTGCAGAATTCCTAAGCTTAAGACTTAGGATATTCCTCACATTCCTCATTTTGAACCTAGGTGAACTGTCCCGATTCTATAGGTTAAAGACTTAACTCATCTTTAAATCCTAAAGGACTTAGCTCATCCCTCGGATTCCTACAAAATACAGGTAAGTGATATGCCCATATCAGATTACTACCATGGGACTACAGGTTTAGCAGCCTACCCACATCAGACTACTTCCCAGTTCTCCTAGACCAAAAATCGGGATGTTACAATTCTCCTCCCCTTTTAAAAATTTTGTCCTCGAAATTTTAAGGGATACCTCATCTTTCCTCTAAAGAGAACTTCTTACTGATCTATATAGTTATGTGATTTTTATAACGCAATCATATATATAACCAGTAAGATCATCCCTCTCTGTCTTATCCTCTCTCTAGTGATGGTCTAGAGGAGCAGCAGCTTGGTCCCAGACCTTCCACATGGATCCTTAGTAACTAACATCTCTCATTATAGTTGCTTACAGCTATCCATGTTCTAACCCCTCATACAGCACCCTCATCACTGAGTTAAGACAGATTTATTAGCTTACTAATTATTTCTCATGACTTGTTTGGGCTGGATCAGAGACCCAAGATGATATTCCTATGCCCAAAAATGCAGGCCTAGTGATTCAGGGGGAAAAGTGATATTAAAATAATGATTTAATAACTTTTCAGTAAAGTAAAGTTACTCGGTTGGCACGATAACCGAGGAGGTAATCAGATAAAGTTTGGGACTTATCTGGATAGTATTGAAAGGCGTGAAAAGGTCCCTTCCAGATGCCACATGGCATCATCTTAGAGGCAGAAGAAAAGTTAAGGACACGTGGCACAATCTCAGCCGTTGAGTTCGGTTTGTGGGAAATCGGACCGGACCGATACTGGATTGGACTGGAAATGCTGAGTCAGCTGATGAGATGTCCAGGAATTGTGACATGTGAAGAATATGGCGATGAGGTGTTCTGGTGAGGTGTCCTGGGTGATGCAGTAAAAACGGAATAAAAGAAAATAGGAAATTCCAGGAAAAACTAGGACCACATGTTCAGATGGCTTCAAAATTACAGGAAAGCCATTGAGGGAAACTATAAATACCCCCTCCCCCTGCCATTTCATGCATCCCACGGTTTTGGCAAGAGAAAGAGAGAGAAAGAAGAGTGAGAAGGAGAAAGAAAGAAGAAAGGAAGTTCTGGCGAAGCTGGAAGCAGTATAGAGATAGTAGAGTTCTGCTAAGCTTTTGAGGTAGTAACTAATCCTAGCTTTTATGTAATATCTTTGTGATTTGTTGTGCTATTGTTTGGTTGGATTGTCGTCTTATATGTTATGCTTGAAGCTCTACTGCAATGCTATGATTATATGTTATTGAGTATGGAAGCATGCAGCATACTTATATCTGTACACAATCACAAGCAAGCACTGTCACACTGCATTACATATATTGTTATGATTATTTACTACTGAGATTCCCCCGAATCTCATTCCCATATCTAACCCATTACAGGGAGATTATGTTGAAGTGAATTCTAAGAATTTTGAAAGACGCCGTTATGCTGCCGAAACTAAGACTGAACATCAGTATATGATAAGTACTGTGTACGTTTGTGCTGTCTAAGGAGGCTGGAAGAGAGTGGACCTAGCCGGTTTATCCAGTATTTCCTGGGTACTTACGTAGAATGGTAGTTCTCATGAGGGAATTACTGAATCAGTACGGTTCAGTTCTTGGTACAGATGAAGCCTAGCGGTTGTGCTACCGGATTTTAGGCAGGAAAATATATACTAGAAATATGATAATTTTGTGTATGCCTTGTTGTATGAAATTTTATTATTTAATAATAAATATTGTTTGGCATGTTCAGTTTGTGAATGGGGAATTAAAAGAGAAATTCGCAGGTCCTGAGGTAGCAGTGTTTTGACCTCAGTTTGACCTAGTAGACGAAGGAGTTTGGCCACGAAATTTGGTGAGCCAGTGGTACATATCTGGGGCACTCCGTGGATAGGTAATAAGACTCATTTGGTTGTGTAGAATGAGATTAATCAGTTCTCAATTTAAAGGTTCAGAATAAGGAACTTAAGAGTAAAATTTTAATTTCTGGGCTTAAGTTAAGATATAATCGAGCTAATATTGCTTCCGCAAGTGTACTCTTAGGAGTCTAAGGGAGGATGTTTCGTTTTGGTATCAGAGCAATAGGTTCTGGCATAAACCAGACAGGATTCTAGCTCAGAGCATAAGATTCTGGCACAGAATAGAAGGTTCTGGCTTAGTGATGCTCTGATTTAGAAAGGTTATTTCCCTAGAGTGCATAGAGGTTTAGAAAAGCCCAGTGGAGGTAAAAACCCCTAGATGAATAAGTAGTACGATGTTATGTGTTCACTTTTCTTTTCTGATTGACAAGGAACCAGATGGTGAACACGAGACGAGGACGTAGAATTCAAGTGGAGGAGCCACACGTAGAGGAAGCTGGCAACTCCAATGAGGTAAATCCTATGCAAGTCATCCTTGCTAGGCTGGATCAGCAGCAAAGGATGATGGAGGAGATGAGAGCGGAACAAGTTCGTCGAGATCAGGAAAGGGAAGCAACTATAGCTACTCTTACCGCTATAGTTAATCAATTACGAACCCCTGATAGACTAGCAGAAGGAATATCAGGAATTTCTTCGAATAATGAGCTGTCAAGAATAGAGGATCCAGTGGCAGATCCTAATAGCATTCAGCAATGGATGGAGCGATTCCAAAGGTACAATCCTCCGGCGTTTGAGGGGACGTTTGACGTCCAAGTATCTGAGGATTGGATAGATCAGCTTGAGAAGATTTTTGAGGTGCTAGACTGCCCATCAGGAAGAAAAACCTGGCTGGCCATTTTCAAGCTAGAGAAGGATGTGCGAAGATGATGGAAGAATACCGAGCTTATTCTTCAGGTGAAAGGAATCCCAGTTACATGGGAAGTGTTTCTGGGTCAGTTTAGGGACAAATACTTTCCCCAGTCAGTGTGGGACGCGAAGGAAGTTGAGTTCCTTACTTTGAAGCAAGGAGAGAAAGAGCCATTCGACGAGTATTTGGCTAAGTATCTCTGATTGTCATGCTATTCTACGTACCTTATAAGAATGGAGGACGAAGAATGATCGACAAAGAGATTAGTAGAGGGTCTGAGTAGTACCCTAAAGGAAAGAATAATTCCTCAGCAACTTACGCAGTTCAATAGAGATGTAGAAGTCTGCAGATTGACAGAAAGAAGTATGAATAATCATGCAGCAACCGGGAACATCATAAGGAGCAAGGAAGTAGCTAAGCCAGAGGCAAGAGGTAAAGAAGCATTGGCTAGGAGCACTCTAGGAGGTAGCTCAAGTTATGAAGCCAATAATAACAGTAACAAGAGGAAGAGGCAACAGTTTAGGCAGGGGACTGATCAAGGTGAGGATCAGGTTGGAGAGCAGAGATGTCAAAGATGTGGAAAGAACCATGGCACAAGGGAGTGTCGAGCAGGGCAAGACAGTTGTTTTAAGTGTGGTGAGAAGGGCCACTTTGCCAGAGTTTGCCCTAAGAATGCTGACATCCCAAGGCCAAAGACAACAGGAAGAGTATTTTCCATTTTTTTGAACAGAGTCTCCAAATCCCCTGAGGTCGACCCTAAGAATGGTTAAGAAGAACCATATCTGTAAGGGCGACTTAGCTGGAAAGAACTGTATGCCTAGATGTAAATGATGTGATTAATGAAGAGTTCTTTTCTGATCTAGAGAATGTGGTCATTATAACGAGTCATGAGAAATAATTAGTAAGATAATAAATCTGTCTTAACTCAGTGATGAGGGTGCTGTATGAGGGGTTAGAACATGGATAGCTGTAAGCAACTATAATGAGAGATGTTAGTTGCTAAGGATCCATGTGGAAGGTCTGGGACCAAGCTGTTGCTCCTTTAGACCATCACTGGAGTGAGGATAAGACAGAGAGGGATGATCTTACTGGTTATATATATGATTGTGTTATAAAAATTACATAGCTATATAGATCAGTAAGAAGTTCTCTTCAGAGGAAAGATGAGGTATCCCTTAAATGTGAGTATTCTGTGTTGCGTCATTCAACCCGGAATCCTTTTCTCTATCTCCAGATATTTTTAGATATTTTATCCGGACCGGGTTGTTTTTGCCTGAAAGTACGCTTTCGCGCACACTTTTAAAAAATGACCATTTTGCCCTTGGTCACATTTCTAATTCTTTCATATATATAGAGACCTCATATGCACATTTCACAGTTCAGTGAAATGATCAGCATAATTTTCTCTATTTTCTGGCAAAATATGGTACTCATCGGCTACCAGCCCGATCTTTCCCATAATTACGATTTTGCCCCTGCATTCTCTTTCTGGCCCTGTTACTCATCTTTTCATCTTTCATCTTAAGTTCTATAAATTCTCTTTCAATAACTCACCCCTTAAACTCTTCGGAAGTCATCGTTACTTGAAGGGCTCGACAACCCGCCCATATCAGGTTATCTTACACAGGAGCCAACCCATATCAAGCTACCTGCAGAATTCCTAAGCTTAAGACTTAGGATATTCCTCATATTCCTCATTTTGAACCTAGGTGAACTGTCCCGATTCTGTAGGTTAAAGACTTAACTCATCTTTAAATCCTAAAGGACTTAGCTCATCCCTCGGATTCCTACAAAATACAGGTAAGTGATCTGCCCATATCAGATTACTACCCTGGGACTACGGGTTTAGCAGCCTACCCACATCAGACTACTTCCCAGTTCTCCTAGACCAAAAATCAGGATGTTACATGTGGTACCCCCGAACAGAGTAGATATTAGTAGGGAGGCAGATAAGGGAAACATAGCCTTAACCCAACCAATACAACCTGATGATCATTATTCTCAGGTTGGGGACACAGTAGGATATACTCCTAGACAGTCGGTAGACCCAGATGTTCCAGGTCCTAGTCAGCCGAAGGTTCCATCAGTAGAAATCTGTCTGAAAGACCAAATCATAGAGTTAATTCCTAGAGAGAATATGAACAAAGAACAATTTGAGAAAGCTGTGGAACTAGCCCGGCAGTTGTATGATCTAGGACGATGCTTGGACAGGAAGTAGATCAGGATTATAGGATCTACCAAGACTTCATAGTCAGAGTTGGACGAGCCTACTTAGCTTGTGGTCCAGATGTACTTACCCTAGACGACTGGACTAACATCATGGATGATATTTTACCTACCACCCAGATCTGGAGAGCAGGACTGGATCATTATTTTGATGAAGAACCATATGAAAGTATTCCAGACTAGATTTTTATGGTCGAGGTCTATATTAGAATCAACTTTAAGAAAAATTAGGGTATGTTTAGAAATGGTAATGTTCTCAATATATGTATGTAATGTATGAAAGACTAATATGGTAATGTATGTATGACTGTGACAATATATGCATACCCTGTATGTATATTATGTTTGGAATGGAATGTAAATTATGTTATTTATCGTATTCCTCTCTTGTTTAGTTAAGCAAAACAAAATGATTCAAACTAGAAGAACCGTTCCAACAGAGGGACCACGTGACACTGGGAATGTTAACTATCTAATTTTAGAATGGTTAGAACAACAATAAAAGATGATTGAAGAAATGCGTGCATGACGAGTGCTTCGGATTGTCGCAGTCCGAGCCATCAAAATTTAGTGAATTGCACGCTAGTAATATAGTATAAGGCGCAACCCTATCGTTCTTCTCAAGGAGCCTTTCTAAGGAAACCTAGCAAATTGGATGTCAAGTTTAACCGTAGACCTGAGTAGAGTAAATGGTTTTGTTGTTTTGTGGGTGCAGTAAAATAAAGATGCAGTAAAATAGATGTTTTTGTGTTTTTGTTTAAGATGGAAGATGATTGGTTTGTGAAAGTAATATATGATGATAGGCTCTTGACGATGAAAAATATCTATCCTTTCTCTCAATGTATATGGAGTTTTGAAATCACTAAGTCTTAAATAGAGCCTCAATCAATCGATTGAGTCTAGAACCCTAATATTCTTTAAACTCCTTTGATCAAAGCTAGTTTAAAGACTATTATTGAACTGCTAAGGATCACTTAATGTGTAATTTAAACCAGATGGAAGAATGCCCTCGAATGAGCGTCGATCGACTAACCCTAGAATTCAAGCAATCGAATCAATTAGCAACGATCGTTGACAACCGTTCAACTAACTTAAACTCAAAACTGAAATATTGAATTTAAACCAGCATTCAAAACATCCAAAGTAAATTACAATCGTCTAATTTGAGAATAATCAATCGATATTCAAAACTTGTTCATATGATGAAAAACCCTAGATCTAGAAGCAATCAAAATATGACAAGATACAAATTAGAACAGAAGAAACTCCCCGTTCAGTCCGTGAGCTCAAGATATCGGATCCACCATCAAGAGACTAAAAGTCTAGCCTCTCATGACTTCTGCTGCACTGCAATCGCTGTTCAGATATGATGCCATGAAGAAACGATGAAGATATGAATGGTGAAAGGGGTAGAGATGTGTATAAGGTGTGTAGAGATCGCTTGAGTACTGTTTCTTAGCCTAATCAGGTCCAAAAACCAGCCTCCACTTGACGGCAGCCTCCCTCTCTTCTTATAGAAGCATGACCTAATCCAAAATATGCAGCTTCAGCAATTTCGTACTACTAGTCGCGACCAGATCCATGTTTTGGTAGCGACCTATATACGGTGAGAATCTTCCAGAAGAATTATGGGTCGCGACCTTAGGACTCTATGGTCGCGACTAAGTAGCACAGAGGCGTGGTTCCACTTTTATTGTCTTTTGACTTCTTTCCTGATCCTTGTTCTCTTCCAAAGTACCTGCAATTCAACATAAAAGCTCACTGTAAAAGTCCAGATCAGTAGATAATCGAATATCTGCAGTTTGGAAGAGTTATTTTACCATTCTACCCTTTAATTAGCACATTGCCACGCACAATCATGTAATACACAAAAGTACAATTTAAGGCATGAAATAAATGGTAAAGTTATTATAAAACTCTCAAAATTGTCATATAAACCATATACAAAATATGTCTTATCAATTCCCCCACACTTGAACCTTTGTACTCCTGGACAAAAAAATGAATTACACCTAGAGCAATCACTATTAAAGCCAAGATAAAAACATGATCCATAGTGTGACCTGAAAACAATTAATCCACCATCTTTTGGGAATGCAGAAGTGACAATATGAGAAATGCCTAGTGATCAACTACTAAATAAAATCAACTTTAACGGTATGAGCGTAGAAGATCCTCTTAAAAGATATAAGTATTTAGCTCTCTCTCTATCCTCTGATTGTTAGGGTTCTTTCACTCAAATTCAAATTGGAAAACATCCTACCATATGCTTGTAATGGCTCTAAATCTCAGCAACTATACAGCTCTTATGCAAAGAATCAAGAGGTCTTTTAGGGTTGTAATGATGGAGATGGGCCACATGGAATGGAATATGAAGAATAGAAAGTACTGTATGCATTCAACAATAAATATGTAGCATGAATTCATGTCTCTAAAGATCTAGAAGTGATAATTGTGCTAATAAGAGTTAATAATAGTGCCTTCTTCATTTCTCTTTTCTTTTTTTTTTGTTTCTTTTCTTGCACCGTCCCCTCTCTCTCTCTCTTTTTTTGGCACTTCATGCACAGAATCTGAAACATCCTCCCTTACACTCTTCAGAGTACACTTGCGGAAGCAATATTAGCTTGATAATATCTTGACTTAAGCCCAGAAATTCAAAATTTTACTCTTAAGTTCCTTATTCTGAACCTTTAATTTGAGAACTGATTAATCTCATTCTACACATCCAAACAAGGTTTATTACCTATCCACGTAATGCCCCAGATGTGTACAACTGGCCTGCCAAATTTCATAGCCAAACTCCTTCGCTTACTAGGTCAAACTGAGGTCAGAGCACTGCTACCTCAAGACCTGCGAATTTCTCCCTTAATTCCCCATTCACAAATTGAACATGCCAAACAACATTTATTATTAAATAATAAAATGTCATACAACAAGGCATACAGAAAATTCTCATATTTTTATTACATCTTTCACTGTCTAAAATCCGGCAGCATAACTGCTACATTTCTTCTTTAGAAAGTAACCGATGTTGTACCGATTCGGTAATTCCCGTAGGAGCTACCATTCTACGTAAGTACCCAGGAAAGACTGGATGAACCTGCTAGGTCCACTCACTTCCAGCCTCCTTAGACAGCACCTACGTACACAGTACGTATCAGTTCCTTTCTTTGTCCTTCTCCGTTGCCAGAATTTTGGCAGCATAACGGCGTCTCTTAAAATTTCCAGATTTTATTTTGACAGAACCTCCCCTGTAATGTTATATATGGGAATGAGATTCGGGGGAATCTCAGTAGTAATAATCATAACAATATATGTAATGCAGAGTGACGGTGCTTGCTTGTGATTGTGTATAGATAAGTATGCTGCGTGCTTCCATATTCAATAACATATGATCATAGCATTGTAATAGAGCTTCAAGCATAACATATAAGACAACAATCCAACCAAACAATAGCACAACAAATCACAAAGACATTACATAAGAGCTAGGATTAGTTACTACCTCAAAATCAGAGCTCCAGAACTTCTATACTGCTTCCAACTCCACCAGAACTTCCTTTCTTTCTTTCTTTCTTTCTCCTTCTCTCTCTTCTTTCTCTCTCTTTTCTTGCCAAAAACGTGGGATGCATAAAATGGGAGGGGAAGGGGGTATTTATAGCTTTAATGGATGGCATTTCTGTAATTTTGAAGCCATCTGAACATGTGGTCCTGGTTTTTCCTGAATTTTCCTATTTTTCTTTATTTCTTTTTACTGCATCATGCATGACATCATCCAGGACACCTCACCGGGACACCTCATCGCCACATTCTTCACATGTCACAATTCCTGGACACCTCATCAGCTGACTCAGCAGTTCAGTCCAATCCAGTACCGGTCCAGAGTCTTGCACCGTAATACGTGTCCTCAACTTTTCTTCTGCCTCTAAGATTGCGCCATGTGGCACCTGGAAGGGACCTTTCACGCCTTCCAATGCTATCCAGATAAGTCCCAGACTTTATCTGATCACCTCCTCGATTATCGAGCCGACCGAGTAACTTTACTTTATTGAAACAGCATTAAAATAGTATTTTAATGCCACTTTTTCCCACATACTCCATGGGCTACGTTTTTGGGCTCTGGGTATGTTATCTTGGGTCTCTGATCCAGCCCAAGTACTCTGATGGCACGCTTCCCAAGAAACATCCCTCGGCAAATTACCAAAATACCCCTGGGTGCCCTTTCTTGCACTATTTTAACCCTAAGGGTAAAATCGTCATTTCACACCCTTCTGTACTCTGTCAGGGCATATACTGACTCTAAGTAACTTTATCTATATGTGCCCTGGCTTCTGGGCCTGTCCAGAATGACCAAAATGCCCTTCATTCATCTGTCACCCTTTTGTACAACACAGGGGCCTTTTCGTAATTTCACACTTTTTCCGGGGTTCTGCCGGACACTGGCCCACCTATCAGTCCCAGTGTCCTACTGGGCCTTGTTGGCGCCATTATTGGGCCTTTC
Organism: Leucaena leucocephala; assembly: GCA_037074615.1. Lineage (NCBI taxonomy): Eukaryota > Viridiplantae > Streptophyta > Magnoliopsida > Fabales > Fabaceae > Leucaena > Leucaena leucocephala. The sequence goes on along the minus strand of CM073555.1, from coordinate 13,867,348 downwards.
AGGGTCCATTACCTTCATGGCACGCATTACGAGGAAACTGCCCCCGTTAATGTTTATTGAATATTTAATATATTTTTCACCGTTTATACACATATCCGGACACCGGCTCCTTCTGTCCGATACACTGGCCTGCGGTGTTCAGGCATCCCTGTGAGTCATATCAGTCATCTGACTGAGGTCATCCGAACTCATTCAGTCCCTTTTCAAATACCGATAAATTTCCCTATCGGATACCCGGAGGCCTCACACTCCCGTCTGGATTTTCTAATTTACGAATAACTTTTTCTACAGGCCTCCTATCGGTATTCTGTCAGTTTCCTGACATCCGCCCCATAAGGACGCATCATCCTGTATTTTCTCACCCAGATCTGAAATCTAGGATATCCAGTATGAATTTTTATCTTTTAGACGATCAGTCCATTTCTGGCTATCTGGAGTCTTCAAAAATTCCTGTATTAAGCCAGATTACCGAGCGTCCCTTGCTCTCTCTACCGGTGAAATCTGGGACTGAAATGCTGTCGGACAGTCCAAACCACTTCCGGCCTGACTTTCTTTAATTACACTTTAGCCCCAAGGAACTTTTCTTCTTTTCATTTAAGTCCCTTTTTATTTGGCTAAAATTACACTTAAGGACCCCACCTTTTTGTCCTTAAACTTTCCATAATTCTTTCATACTCATAGAGACCTCGTATGCACATTTCACAGTTCAGTGAAATGATCAGCATAATTTTCTCTATTTTCTGGAAAAATATGGTACTCATCGGCTACCAGCCCGATCTTTCCCATAATTACGATTTTGCCCCTACATTCTCTTTCTAGCCTCATTGCTCATCTTCTCATCCTTTATCTTAAGTTCTAGAAATTCTTTTTCAATAACTCATCCCTTAAACTCTTCGGGAGTCATCGTTAATTGAAAAGCTCGACAACCCGCCCATATCAGGTTATCTTACACAGGAGCTAGCCCATATCAAGCTACCTGCAGAATTCCTAGGCTTAAGACTTAGGATATTTCTCACATTCCTCATCTTGGACCTAGATGAACTGTCCCGATCTCCTAGACCAAAAATCAGGATGTTACAATTCTCCTCCCCTTTAAAAAAAATTTCGTCCTCGAAATTTCAAGGGATACCTCATCTTTCCTGAAGAGAACTTCTTACTGACCTATACAGCTATGTGATTCTTATAACGCAGTCATATCTATAACCAGTAAGATCATCCCTCTCTGTCTTATTCGCACTCCAGTGATGGTCTAGAGGAGCAACAGCTTGGTCCCAGACCTTCCACATGGATTCTTAGCAACTAACATCTCTCATTATAGTTGCTTACAGCTATCCATGTTCTAACCCCTCATACAGCAACCTCATCACTGAGTTAAGACAGATTTATTATCTTACTAATTATTTCTCATAACTCGTTATAATAACCACATTCTCTAGATCAGAAAAGAACTCTTCGTCCACATTATCATCTAGGCATATAGTTCCTTACAGCTCAGTCACCCTTACAGCTATGGTTCCTCTTAACCATTCTTAGGGTCGTCCTCAGGGAAATTGGAGACTCTGTCTGTGGTAGCAAACACCTTTCCGAGGGATGTCAGCATTCGTAGGCAACTCTCGCCAAGTGGCCTTTCTCTCACCACTGCATTGCCTTGCTCGACACTCCTATGTGCCATGGTTCACCACTTTGACATCTCTGCTCTCCAACCTGATCTTCACCTTGATCAGACCCCTGCCTGAACTATTGCCTCTTTCTCTTGCTATTGGCTTCACAACTTGAGCTACCTCCCAGAGTACTCTTAGCCAATGCTTCTCTACTTCTCTCTCTTGATCCTAGCGAACTCTAGTCGCATGGATCTCATTCATCATCTCTTATTATCACTTTTGTTCTCTAGGGTACTCTACCCTAGGTCTACTACTTCTCTGTGATGGAATCCCTCTGCTTAGGGAACATCAGCCCATCACATCTCTAGCCTTAGGCCATGTCCTAGGATCATTCCTAGACAAATCTCATTCTAGCTATCTCATTATAGCTCATCAATCTATTTATCTACTTATGCTTATGGACAACTTACTGGACTTGTGAGTAGTGTCCATTTCTTTCATATCTTACCCCATCTTGACGTAATTCCGGGGTCTACCTTATCTCACTTTCTCATTTAAGAGCTTTACCTCCACTGGGCTTTTCTAAACCTCTATGTACTCTAAGGAAATAACCTTTCTAAATCAGAGTATCACTAAGCCAGAACCTTCTGTTCTGTGCCAGAATCTTATGCTTTGAACCAGAATCCTTTCTAGTTTATGCCAGAACCTATTGCTCTGATACCAAAATGAAACACCCTCCCTTACACTCTTCAGAGTACACTTGCGGAAGCAATATTAGCTTAATAATATCTTGACTTAAGCCCAGAAATTCAAAATTTTACTCTTAAGTTCCTTATTCTGAACCTTTAATTTGAGAACTGATTAATCTCATTCTACACATCCAAACAAGGCTTATTACCTATCCACGTAATGCCCCAGATGTGTACAACTGGCCTGCCAAATTTCATAGCCAAACTCCTTCGCTTACTAGGTCAAACTGAGGTCAGAGCACTGCTACCTCAAGACCTGCGAATTTCTCCCTTAATTCCCCATTCACAAATTGAACATGCCAAACAACATTTATTATTAAATAATAAAATGTCATACAACAAGGCATACAGAAAATTCTCATATTTTTATTACATCTTTCACTGTCTAAAATCCGGCAGCATAACTGCTACATTTCTTCTTTAGAAAGTAACCGATGTTGTACCGATTCGGTAATTCCCGTAGGAGCTACCATTCTACGTAAGTACCCAGGAAAGACTGGATGAACCTGCTAGGTCCACTCACTTCCAGCCTCCTTAGACAGCACCTACGTACACAGTACGTATCAGTTCCTTTCTTTGTCCTTCTCCGTTGCCAGAATTTTGGCAGCATAACGGCGTCTCTTAAAATTTCCAGATTTTATTTTGACAGAACCTCCCCTGTAATGTTATATATGGGAATGAGATTCGGGGGAATCTCAGTAGTAATAATCATAACAATATATGTAATGCAGAGTGACGGTGCTTGCTTGTGATTGTGTATAGATAAGTATGCTGCGTGCTTCCATATTCAATAACATATGATCATAGCATTGTAATAGAGCTTCAAGCATAACATATAAGACAACAATCCAACCAAACAATAGCACAACAAATCACAAAGACATTACATAAGAGCTAGGATTAGTTACTACCTCAAAATCAGAGCTCCAGAACTTCTATACTGCTTCCAACTCCACCAGAACTTCCTTTCTTTCTTTCTTTCTCCTTCTCTCTCTTCTTTCTCTCTCTTTTCTTGCCAAAAACGTGGGATGCATAAAATGGGAGGGGAAGGGGGTATTTATAGCTTTAATGGATGGCATTTCTGTAATTTTGAAGCCATCTGAACATGTGGTCCTGGTTTTTCCTGAATTTTCCTATTTTTCTTTATTTCTTTTTACTGCATCATGCATGACATCATCCAGGACACCTCACCGGGACACCTCATCGCCACATTCTTCACATGTCACAATTCCTGGACACCTCATCAGCTGACTCAGCAGTTCAGTCCAATCCAGTACCGGTCCAGAGTCTTGCACCGTAATACGTGTCCTCAACTTTTCTTCTGCCTCTAAGATTGCGCCATGTGGCACCTGGAAGGGACCTTTCACGCCTTCCAATGCTATCCAGATAAGTCCCAGACTTTATCTGATCACCTCCTCGATTATCGAGCCGACCGAGTAACTTTACTTTATTGAAACAGCATTAAAATAGTATTTTAATGCCACTTTTTCCCACATACTCCATGGGCTACGTTTTTGGGCTCTGGGTATGTTATCTTGGGTCTCTGATCCAGCCCAAGTACTCTGATGGCACGCTTCCCAAGAAACATCCCTCGGCAAATTACCAAAATACCCCTGGGTGCCCTTTCTTGCACTATTTTAACCCTAAGGGTAAAATCGTCATTTCACACCCTTCTGTACTCTGTCAGGGCATATACTGACTCTAAGTAACTTTATCTATATGTGCCCTGGCTTCTGGGCCTGTCCAGAATGACCAAAATGCCCTTCATTCATCTGTCACCCTTTTGTACAACACAGGGGCCTTTTCGTAATTTCACACTTTTTCCGGGGTTCTGCCGGACACTGGCCCACCTATCAGTCCCAGTGTCCTACTGGGCCTTGTTGGCGCCATTATTGGGCCTTTCAGGGTCCATTACCTTCATGGCACGCATTACGAGGAAACTGCCCCCGTTAATGTTTATTGAATATTTAATATATTTTTCACCGTTTATACACATATCCGGACACCGGCTCCTTCTGTCCGATACACTGGCCTGCGGTGTTCAGGCATCCCTGTGAGTCATATCAGTCATCTGACTGAGGTCATCCGAACTCATTCAGTCCCTTTTCAAATACCGATAAATTTCCCTATCGGATACCCGGAGGCCTCACACTCCCGTCTGGATTTTCTAATTTACGAATAACTTTTTCTACAGGCCTCCTATCGGTATTCTGTCAGTTTCCTGACATCCGCCCCATAAGGACGCATCATCCTGTATTTTCTCACCCAGATCTGAAATCTAGGATATCCAGTATGAATTTTTATCTTTTAGACGATCAGTCCATTTCTGGCTATCTGGAGTCTTCAAAAATTCCTGTATTAAGCCAGATTACCGAGCGTCCCTTGCTCTCTCTACCGGTGAAATCTGGGACTGAAATGCTGTCGGACAGTCCAAACCACTTCCGGCCTGACTTTCTTTAATTACACTTTAGCCCCAAGGAACTTTTCTTCTTTTCATTTAAGTCCCTTTTTATTTGGCTAAAATTACACTTAAGGACCCCACCTTTTTGTCCTTAAACTTTCCATAATTCTTTCATACTCATAGAGACCTCGTATGCACATTTCACAGTTCAGTGAAATGATCAGCATAATTTTCTCTATTTTCTGGAAAAATATGGTACTCATCGGCTACCAGCCCGATCTTTCCCATAATTACGATTTTGCCCCTACATTCTCTTTCTAGCCTCATTGCTCATCTTCTCATCCTTTATCTTAAGTTCTAGAAATTCTTTTTCAATAACTCATCCCTTAAACTCTTCGGGAGTCATCGTTAATTGAAAAGCTCGACAACCCGCCCATATCAGGTTATCTTACACAGGAGCTAGCCCATATCAAGCTACCTGCAGAATTCCTAGGCTTAAGACTTAGGATATTTCTCACATTCCTCATCTTGGACCTAGATGAACTGTCCCGATCTCCTAGACCAAAAATCAGGATGTTACAATTCTCCTCCCCTTTAAAAAAAATTTCGTCCTCGAAATTTCAAGGGATACCTCATCTTTCCTGAAGAGAACTTCTTACTGACCTATACAGCTATGTGATTCTTATAACGCAGTCATATCTATAACCAGTAAGATCATCCCTCTCTGTCTTATTCGCACTCCAGTGATGGTCTAGAGGAGCAACAGCTTGGTCCCAGACCTTCCACATGGATTCTTAGCAACTAACATCTCTCATTATAGTTGCTTACAGCTATCCATGTTCTAACCCCTCATACAGCAACCTCATCACTGAGTTAAGACAGATTTATTATCTTACTAATTATTTCTCATAACTCGTTATAATAACCACATTCTCTAGATCAGAAAAGAACTCTTCGTCCACATTATCATCTAGGCATATAGTTCCTTACAGCTCAGTCACCCTTACAGCTATGGTTCCTCTTAACCATTCTTAGGGTCGTCCTCAGGGAAATTGGAGACTCTGTCTGTGGTAGCAAACACCTTTCCGAGGGATGTCAGCATTCGTAGGCAACTCTCGCCAAGTGGCCTTTCTCTCACCACTGCATTGCCTTGCTCGACACTCCTATGTGCCATGGTTCACCACTTTGACATCTCTGCTCTCCAACCTGATCTTCACCTTGATCAGACCCCTGCCTGAACTATTGCCTCTTTCTCTTGCTATTGGCTTCACAACTTGAGCTACCTCCCAGAGTACTCTTAGCCAATGCTTCTCTACTTCTCTCTCTTGATCCTAGCGAACTCTAGTCGCATGGATCTCATTCATCATCTCTTATTATCACTTTTGTTCTCTAGGGTACTCTACCCTAGGTCTACTACTTCTCTGTGATGGAATCCCTCTGCTTAGGGAACATCAGCCCATCACATCTCTAGCCTTAGGCCATGTCCTAGGATCATTCCTAGACAAATCTCATTCTAGCTATCTCATTATAGCTCATCAATCTATTTATCTACTTATGCTTATGGACAACTTACTGGACTTGTGAGTAGTGTCCATTTCTTTCATATCTTACCCCATCTTGACGTAATTCCGGGGTCTACCTTATCTCACTTTCTCATTTAAGAGCTTTACCTCCACTGGGCTTTTCTAAACCTCTATGTACTCTAAGGAAATAACCTTTCTAAATCAGAGTATCACTAAGCCAGAACCTTCTGTTCTGTGCCAGAATCTTATGCTTTGAACCAGAATCCTTTCTAGTTTATGCCAGAACCTATTGCTCTGATACCAAAATGAAACACCCTCCCTTACACTCTTCAGAGTACACTTGCGGAAGCAATATTAGCTTAATAATATCTTGACTTAAGCCCAGAAATTCAAAATTTTACTCTTAAGTTCCTTATTCTGAACCTTTAATTTGAGAACTGATTAATCTCATTCTACACATCCAAACAAGGCTTATTACCTATCCACGTAATGCCCCAGATGTGTACAACTGGCCTGCCAAATTTCATAGCCAAACTCCTTCGCTTACTAGGTCAAACTGAGGTCAGAGCACTGCTACCTCAAGACCTGCGAATTTCTCCCTTAATTCCCCATTCACAAATTGAACATGCCAAACAACATTTATTATTAAATAATAAAATGTCATACAACAAGGCATACAGAAAATTCTCATATTTTTATTACATCTTTCACTGTCTAAAATCCGGCAGCATAACTGCTACATTTCTTCTTTAGAAAGTAACCGATGTTGTACCGATTCGGTAATTCCCGTAGGAGCTACCATTCTACGTAAGTACCCAGGAAAGACTGGATGAACCTGCTAGGTCCACTCACTTCCAGCCTCCTTAGACAGCACCTACGTACACAGTACGTATCAGTTCCTTTCTTTGTCCTTCTCCGTTGCCAGAATTTTGGCAGCATAACGGCGTCTCTTAAAATTTCCAGATTTTATTTTGACAGAACCTCCCCTGTAATGTTATATATGGGAATGAGATTCGGGGGAATCTCAGTAGTAATAATCATAACAATATATGTAATGCAGAGTGACGGTGCTTGCTTGTGATTGTGTATAGATAAGTATGCTGCGTGCTTCCATATTCAATAACATATGATCATAGCATTGTAATAGAGCTTCAAGCATAACATATAAGACAACAATCCAACCAAACAATAGCACAACAAATCACAAAGACATTACATAAGAGCTAGGATTAGTTACTACCTCAAAATCAGAGCTCCAGAACTTCTATACTGCTTCCAACTCCACCAGAACTTCCTTTCTTTCTTTCTTTCTCCTTCTCTCTCTTCTTTCTCTCTCTTTTCTTGCCAAAAACGTGGGATGCATAAAATGGGAGGGGAAGGGGGTATTTATAGCTTTAATGGATGGCATTTCTGTAATTTTGAAGCCATCTGAACATGTGGTCCTGGTTTTTCCTGAATTTTCCTATTTTTCTTTATTTCTTTTTACTGCATCATGCATGACATCATCCAGGACACCTCACCGGGACACCTCATCGCCACATTCTTCACATGTCACAATTCCTGGACACCTCATCAGCTGACTCAGCAGTTCAGTCCAATCCAGTACCGGTCCAGAGTCTTGCACCGTAATACGTGTCCTCAACTTTTCTTCTGCCTCTAAGATTGCGCCATGTGGCACCTGGAAGGGACCTTTCACGCCTTCCAATGCTATCCAGATAAGTCCCAGACTTTATCTGATCACCTCCTCGATTATCGAGCCGACCGAGTAACTTTACTTTATTGAAACAGCATTAAAATAGTATTTTAATGCCACTTTTTCCCACATACTCCATGGGCTACGTTTTTGGGCTCTGGGTATGTTATCTTGGGTCTCTGATCCAGCCCAAGTACTCTGATGGCACGCTTCCCAAGAAACATCCCTCGGCAAATTACCAAAATACCCCTGGGTGCCCTTTCTTGCACTATTTTAACCCTAAGGGTAAAATCGTCATTTCACACCCTTCTGTACTCTGTCAGGGCATATACTGACTCTAAGTAACTTTATCTATATGTGCCCTGGCTTCTGGGCCTGTCCAGAATGACCAAAATGCCCTTCATTCATCTGTCACCCTTTTGTACAACACAGGGGCCTTTTCGTAATTTCACACTTTTTCCGGGGTTCTGCCGGACACTGGCCCACCTATCAGTCCCAGTGTCCTACTGGGCCTTGTTGGCGCCATTATTGGGCCTTTCAGGGTCCATTACCTTCATGGCACGCATTACGAGGAAACTGCCCCCGTTAATGTTTATTGAATATTTAATATATTTTTCACCGTTTATACACATATCCGGACACCGGCTCCTTCTGTCCGATACACTGGCCTGCGGTGTTCAGGCATCCCTGTGAGTCATATCAGTCATCTGACTGAGGTCATCCGAACTCATTCAGTCCCTTTTCAAATACCGATAAATTTCCCTATCGGATACCCGGAGGCCTCACACTCCCGTCTGGATTTTCTAATTTACGAATAACTTTTTCTACAGGCCTCCTATCGGTATTCTGTCAGTTTCCTGACATCCGCCCCATAAGGACGCATCATCCTGTATTTTCTCACCCAGATCTGAAATCTAGGATATCCAGTATGAATTTTTATCTTTTAGACGATCAGTCCATTTCTGGCTATCTGGAGTCTTCAAAAATTCCTGTATTAAGCCAGATTACCGAGCGTCCCTTGCTCTCTCTACCGGTGAAATCTGGGACTGAAATGCTGTCGGACAGTCCAAACCACTTCCGGCCTGACTTTCTTTAATTACACTTTAGCCCCAAGGAACTTTTCTTCTTTTCATTTAAGTCCCTTTTTATTTGGCTAAAATTACACTTAAGGACCCCACCTTTTTGTCCTTAAACTTTCCATAATTCTTTCATACTCATAGAGACCTCGTATGCACATTTCACAGTTCAGTGAAATGATCAGCATAATTTTCTCTATTTTCTGGAAAAATATGGTACTCATCGGCTACCAGCCCGATCTTTCCCATAATTACGATTTTGCCCTTACATTCTCTTTCTAGCCTCATTGCTCATCTTCTCATCCTTTATCTTAAGTTCTAGAAATTCTTTTTCAATAACTCATCCCTTAAACTCTTCGGGAGTCATCGTTAATTGAAAAGCTCGACAACCCGCCCATATCAGGTTATCTTACACAGGAGCTAGCCCATATCAAGCTACCTGCAGAATTCCTAGGCTTAAGACTTAGGATATTTCTCACATTCCTCATCTTGGACCTAGATGAACTGTCCCGATCTCCTAGACCAAAAATCAGGATGTTACAATTCTCCTCCCCTTTAAAAAAAATTTCGTCCTCGAAATTTCAAGGGATACCTCATCTTTCCTGAAGAGAACTTCTTACTGACCTATACAGCTATGTGATTCTTATAACGCAGTCATATCTATAACCAGTAAGATCATCCCTCTCTGTCTTATTCGCACTCCAGTGATGGTCTAGAGGAGCAACAGCTTGGTCCCAGACCTTCCACATGGATTCTTAGCAACTAACATCTCTCATTATAGTTGCTTACAGCTATCCATGTTCTAACCCCTCATACAGCAACCTCATCACTGAGTTAAGACAGATTTATTATCTTACTAATTATTTCTCATAACTCGTTATAATAACCACATTCTCTAGATCAGAAAAGAACTCTTCGTCCACATTATCATCTAGGCATATAGTTCCTTACAGCTCAGTCACCCTTACAGCTATGGTTCCTCTTAACCATTCTTAGGGTCGTCCTCAGGGAAATTGGAGACTCTGTCTGTGGTAGCAAACACCTTTCCGAGGGATGTCAGCATTCGTAGGCAACTCTCGCCAAGTGGCCTTTCTCTCACCACTGCATTGCCTTGCTCGACACTCCTATGTGCCATGGTTCACCACTTTGACATCTCTGCTCTCCAACCTGATCTTCACCTTGATCAGACCCCTGCCTGAACTATTGCCTCTTTCTCTTGCTATTGGCTTCACAACTTGAGCTACCTCCCAGAGTACTCTTAGCCAATGCTTCTCTACTTCTCTCTCTTGATCCTAGCGAACTCTAGTCGCATGGATCTCATTCATCATCTCTTATTATCACTTTTGTTCTCTAGGGTACTCTACCCTAGGTCTACTACTTCTCTGTGATGGAATCCCTCTGCTTAGGGAACATCAGCCCATCACATCTCTAGCCTTAGGCCATGTCCTAGGATCATTCCTAGACAAATCTCATTCTAGCTATCTCATTATAGCTCATCAATCTATTTATCTACTTATGCTTATGGACAACTTACTGGACTTGTGAGTAGTGTCCATTTCTTTCATATCTTACCCCATCTTGACGTAATTCCGGGGTCTACCTTATCTCACTTTCTCATTTAAGAGCTTTACCTCCACTGGGCTTTTCTAAACCTCTATGTACTCTAAGGAAATAACCTTTCTAAATCAGAGTATCACTAAGCCAGAACCTTCTGTTTTGTGCCAGAATCTTATGCTTTGAACCAGAATCCTTTCTAGTTTATGCCAGAACCTATTGCTCTGATACCAAAATGAAACACCCTCCCTTACACTCTTCAGAGTACACTTGCGGAAGCAATATTAGCTTAATAATATCTTGACTTAAGCCCAGAAATTCAAAATTTTACTCTTAAGTTCCTTATTCTGAACCTTTAATTTGAGAACTGATTAATCTCATTCTACACATCCAAACAAGGCTTATTACCTATCCACGTAATGCCCCAGATGTGTACAACTGGCCTGCCAAATTTCATAGCCAAACTCCTTCGCTTACTAGGTCAAACTGAGGTCAGAGCACTGCTACCTCAAGACCTGCGAATTTCTCCCTTAATTCCCCATTCACAAATTGAACATGCCAAACAACATTTATTATTAAATAATAAAATGTCATACAACAAGGCATACAGAAAATTCTCATATTTTTATTACATCTTTCACTGTCTAAAATCCGGCAGCATAACTGCTACATTTCTTCTTTAGAAAGTAACCGATGTTGTACCGATTCGGTAATTCCCGTAGGAGCTACCATTCTACGTAAGTACCCAGGAAAGACTGGATGAACCTGCTAGGTCCACTCACTTCCAGCCTCCTTAGACAGCACCTACGTACACAGTACGTATCAGTTCCTTTCTTTGTCCTTCTCCGTTGCCAGAATTTTGGCAGCATAACGGCGTCTCTTAAAATTTCCAGATTTTATTTTGACAGAACCTCCCCTGTAATGTTATATATGGGAATGAGATTCGGGGGAATCTCAGTAGTAATAATCATAACAATATATGTAATGCAGAGTGACGGTGCTTGCTTGTGATTGTGTATAGATAAGTATGCTGCGTGCTTCCATATTCAATAACATATGATCATAGCATTGTAATAGAGCTTCAAGCATAACATATAAGACAACAATCCAACCAAACAATAGCACAACAAATCACAAAGACATTACATAAGAGCTAGGATTAGTTACTACCTCAAAATCAGAGCTCCAGAACTTCTATACTGCTTCCAACTCCACCAGAACTTCCTTTCTTTCTTTCTTTCTCCTTCTCTCTCTTCTTTCTCTCTCTTTTCTTGCCAAAAACGTGGGATGCATAAAATGGGAGGGGAAGGGGGTATTTATAGCTTTAATGGATGGCATTTCTGTAATTTTGAAGCCATCTGAACATGTGGTCCTGGTTTTTCCTGAATTTTCCTATTTTTCTTTATTTCTTTTTACTGCATCATGCATGACATCATCCAGGACACCTCACCGGGACACCTCATCGCCACATTCTTCACATGTCACAATTCCTGGACACCTCATCAGCTGACTCAGCAGTTCAGTCCAATCCAGTACCGGTCCAGAGTCTTGCACCGTAATACGTGTCCTCAACTTTTCTTCTGCCTCTAAGATTACGCCATGTGGCACCTGGAAGGGACCTTTCACGCCTTCCAATGCTATCCAGATAAGTCCCAGACTTTATCTGATCACCTCCTCGATTATCGAGCCGACCGAGTAACTTTACTTTATTGAAACAGCATTAAAATAGTATTTTAATGCCACTTTTTCCCACATACTCCATGGGCTACGTTTTTGGGCTCTGGGTATGTTATCTTGGGTCTCTGATCCAGCCCAAGTACTCTGATGGCACGCTTCCCAAGAAACATCCCTCGGCAAATTACCAAAATACCCCTGGGTGCCCTTTCTTGCACTATTTTAACCCTAAGGGTAAAATCGTCATTTCACACCCTTCTGTACTCTGTCAGGGCATATACTGACTCTAAGTAACTTTATCTATATGTGCCCTGGCTTCTGGGCCTGTCCAGAATGACCAAAATGCCCTTCATTCATCTGTCACCCTTTTGTACAACACAGGGGCCTTTTCGTAATTTCACACTTTTTCCGGGGTTCTGCCGGACACTGGCCCACCTATCAGTCCCAGTGTCCTACTGGGCCTTGTTGGCGCCATTATTGGGCCTTTCAGGGTCCATTACCTTCATGGCACGCATTACGAGGAAACTGCCCCCGTTAATGTTTATTGAATATTTAATATATTTTTCACCGTTTATACACATATCCGGACACCGGCTCCTTCTGTCCGATACACTGGCCTGCGGTGTTCAGGCATCCCTGTGAGTCATATCAGTCATCTGACTGAGGTCATCCGAACTCATTCAGTCCCTTTTCAAATACCGATAAATTTCCCTATCGGATACCCGGAGGCCTCACACTCCCGTCTGGATTTTCTAATTTACGAATAACTTTTTCTACAGGCCTCCTATCGGTATTCTGTCAGTTTCCTGACATCCGCCCCATAAGGACGCATCATCCTGTATTTTCTCACCCAGATCTGAAATCTAGGATATCCAGTATGAATTTTTATCTTTTAGACGATCAGTCCATTTCTGGCTATCTGGAGTCTTCAAAAATTCCTGTATTAAGCCAGATTACCGAGCGTCCCTTGCTCTCTCTACCGGTGAAATCTGGGACTGAAATGCTGTCGGACAGTCCAAACCACTTCCGGCCTGACTTTCTTTAATTACACTTTAGCCCCAAGGAACTTTTCTTCTTTTCATTTAAGTCCCTTTTTATTTGGCTAAAATTACACTTAAGGACCCCACCTTTTTGTCCTTAAACTTTCCATAATTCTTTCATACTCATAGAGACCTCGTATGCACATTTCACAGTTCAGTGAAATGATCAGCATAATTTTCTCTATTTTCTGGAAAAATATGGTACTCATCGGCTACCAGCCCGATCTTTCCCATAATTACGATTTTGCCCCTACATTCTCTTTCTAGCCTCATTGCTCATCTTCTCATCCTTTATCTTAAGTTCTAGAAATTCTTTTTCAATAACTCATCCCTTAAACTCTTCGGGAGTCATCGTTAATTGAAAAGCTCGACAACCCGCCCATATCAGGTTATCTTACACAGGAGCTAGCCCATATCAAGCTACCTGCAGAATTCCTAGGCTTAAGACTTAGGATATTTCTCACATTCCTCATCTTGGACCTAGATGAACTGTCCCGATCTCCTAGACCAAAAATCAGGATGTTACAATTCTCCTCCCCTTTAAAAAAAATTTCGTCCTCGAAATTTCAAGGGATACCTCATCTTTCCTGAAGAGAACTTCTTACTGACCTATACAGCTATGTGATTCTTATAACGCAGTCATATCTATAACCAGTAAGATCATCCCTCTCTGTCTTATTCGCACTCCAGTGATGGTCTAGAGGAGCAACAGCTTGGTCCCAGACCTTCCACATGGATTCTTAGCAACTAACATCTCTCATTATAGTTGCTTACAGCTATCCATGTTCTAACCCCTCATACAGCAACCTCATCACTGAGTTAAGACAGATTTATTATCTTACTAATTATTTCTCATAACTCGTTATAATAACCACATTCTCTAGATCAGAAAAGAACTCTTCGTCCACATTATCATCTAGGCATATAGTTCCTTACAGCTCAGTCACCCTTACAGCTATGGTTCCTCTTAACCATTCTTAGGGTCGTCCTCAGGGAAATTGGAGACTCTGTCTGTGGTAGCAAACACCTTTCCGAGGGATGTCAGCATTCGTAGGCAACTCTCGCCAAGTGGCCTTTCTCTCACCACTGCATTGCCTTGCTCGACACTCCTATGTGCCATGGTTCACCACTTTGACATCTCTGCTCTCCAACCTGATCTTCACCTTGATCAGACCCCTGCCTGAACTATTGCCTCTTTCTCTTGCTATTGGCTTCACAACTTGAGCTACCTCCCAGAGTACTCTTAGCCAATGCTTCTCTACTTCTCTCTCTTGATCCTAGCGAACTCTAGTCGCATGGATCTCATTCATCATCTCTTATTATCACTTTTGTTCTCTAGGGTACTCTACCCTAGGTCTACTACTTCTCTGTGATGGAATCCCTCTGCTTAGGGAACATCAGCCCATCACATCTCTAGCCTTAGGCCATGTCCTAGGATCATTCCTAGACAAATCTCATTCTAGCTATCTCATTATAGCTCATCAATCTATTTATCTACTTATGCTTATGGACAACTTACTGGACTTGTGAGTAGTGTCCATTTCTTTCATATCTTACCCCATCTTGACGTAATTCCGGGGTCTACCTTATCTCACTTTCTCATTTAAGAGCTTTACCTCCACTGGGCTTTTCTAAACCTCTATGTACTCTAAGGAAATAACCTTTCTAAATCAGAGTATCACTAAGCCAGAACCTTCTGTTCTGTGCCAGAATCTTATGCTTTGAACCAGAATCCTTTCTAGTTTATGCCAGAACCTATTGCTCTGATACCAAAATGAAACACCCTCCCTTACACTCTTCAGAGTACACTTGCGGAAGCAATATTAGCTTAATAATATCTTGACTTAAGCCCAGAAATTCAAAATTTTACTCTTAAGTTCCTTATTCTGAACCTTTAATTTGAGAACTGATTAATCTCATTCTACACATCCAAACAAGGCTTATTACCTATCCACGTAATGCCCCAGATGTGTACAACTGGCCTGCCAAATTTCATAGCCAAACTCCTTCGCTTACTAGGTCAAACTGAGGTCAGAGCACTGCTACCTCAAGACCTGCGAATTTCTCCCTTAATTCCCCATTCACAAATTGAACATGCCAAACAACATTTATTATTAAATAATAAAATGTCATACAACAAGGCATACAGAAAATTCTCATATTTTTATTACATCTTTCACTGTCTAAAATCCGGCAGCATAACTGCTACATTTCTTCTTTAGAAAGTAACCGATGTTGTACCGATTCGGTAATTCCCGTAGGAGCTACCATTCTACGTAAGTACCCAGGAAAGACTGGATGAACCTGCTAGGTCCACTCACTTCCAGCCTCCTTAGACAGCACCTACGTACACAGTACGTATCAGTTCCTTTCTTTGTCCTTCTCCGTTGCCAGAATTTTGGCAGCATAACGGCGTCTCTTAAAATTTCCAGATTTTATTTTGACAGAACCTCCCCTGTAATGTTATATATGGGAATGAGATTCGGGGGAATCTCAGTAGTAATAATCATAACAATATATGTAATGCAGAGTGACGGTGCTTGCTTGTGATTGTGTATAGATAAGTATGCTGCGTGCTTCCATATTCAATAACATATGATCATAGCATTGTAATAGAGCTTCAAGCATAACATATAAGACAACAATCCAACCAAACAATAGCACAACAAATCACAAAGACATTACATAAGAGCTAGGATTAGTTACTACCTCAAAATCAGAGCTCCAGAACTTCTATACTGCTTCCAACTCCACCAGAACTTCCTTTCTTTCTTTCTTTCTCCTTCTCTCTCTTCTTTCTCTCTCTTTTCTTGCCAAAAACGTGGGATGCATAAAATGGGAGGGGAAGGGGGTATTTATAGCTTTAATGGATGGCATTTCTGTAATTTTGAAGCCATCTGAACATGTGGTCCTGGTTTTTCCTGAATTTTCCTATTTTTCTTTATTTCTTTTTACTGCATCATGCATGACATCATCCAGGACACCTCACCGGGACACCTCATCGCCACATTCTTCACATGTCACAATTCCTGGACACCTCATCAGCTGACTCAGCAGTTCAGTCCAATCCAGTACCGGTCCAGAGTCTTGCACCGTAATACGTGTCCTCAACTTTTCTTCTGCCTCTAAGATTGCGCCATGTGGCACCTGGAAGGGACCTTTCACGCCTTCCAATGCTATCCAGATAAGTCCCAGACTTTATCTGATCACCTCCTCGATTATCGAGCCGACCGAGTAACTTTACTTTATTGAAACAGCATTAAAATAGTATTTTAATGCCACTTTTTCCCACATACTCCATGGGCTACGTTTTTGGGCTCTGGGTATGTTATCTTGGGTCTCTGATCCAGCCCAAGTACTCTGATGGCACGCTTCCCAAGAAACATCCCTCGGCAAATTACCAAAATACCCCTGGGTGCCCTTTCTTGCACTATTTTAACCCTAAGGGTAAAATCGTCATTTCACACCCTTCTGTACTCTGTCAGGGCATATACTGACTCTAAGTAACTTTATCTATATGTGCCCTGGCTTCTGGGCCTGTCCAGAATGACCAAAATGCCCTTCATTCATCTGTCACCCTTTTGTACAACACAGGGGCCTTTTCGTAATTTCACACTTTTTCCGGGGTTCTGCCGGACACTGGCCCACCTATCAGTCCCAGTGTCCTACTGGGCCTTGTTGGCGCCATTATTGGGCCTTTCAGGGTCCATTACCTTCATGGCACGCATTACGAGGAAACTGCCCCCGTTAATGTTTATTGAATATTTAATATATTTTTCACCGTTTATACACATATCCGGACACCGGCTCCTTCTGTCCGATACACTGGCCTGCGGTGTTCAGGCATCCCTGTGAGTCATATCAGTCATCTGACTGAGGTCATCCGAACTCATTCAGTCCCTTTTCAAATACCGATAAATTTCCCTATCGGATACCCGGAGGCCTCACACTCCCGTCTGGATTTTCTAATTTACGAATAACTTTTTCTACAGGCCTCCTATCGGTATTCTGTCAGTTTCCTGACATCCGCCCCATAAGGACGCATCATCCTGTATTTTCTCACCCAGATCTGAAATCTAGGATATCCAGTATGAATTTTTATCTTTTAGACGATCAGTCCATTTCTGGCTATCTGGAGTCTTCAAAAATTCCTGTATTAAGCCAGATTACCGAGCGTCCCTTGCTCTCTCTACCGGTGAAATCTGGGACTGAAATGCTGTCGGACAGTCAAACCACTTCCGGCCTGACTTTCTTTAATTACACTTTAGCCCCAAGGAACTTTTCTTCTTTTCATTTAAGTCCCTTTTTATTTGGCTAAAATTACACTTAAGGACCCCACCTTTTTGTCCTTAAACTTTCCATAATTCTTTCATACTCATAGAGACCTCGTATGCACATTTCACAGTTCAGTGAAATGATCAGCATAATTTTCTCTATTTTCTGGAAAAATATGGTACTCATCGGCTACCAGCCCGATCTTTCCCATAATTACGATTTTGCCCCTACATTCTCTTTCTAGCCTCATTGCTCATCTTCTCATCCTTTATCTTAAGTTCTAGAAATTCTTTTTCAATAACTCATCCCTTAAACTCTTCGGGAGTCATCGTTAATTGAAAAGCTCGACAACCCGCCCATATCAGGTTATCTTACACAGGAGCTAGCCCATATCAAGCTACCTGCAGAATTCCTAGGCTTAAGACTTAGGATATTTCTCACATTCCTCATCTTGGACCTAGATGAACTGTCCCGATCTCCTAGACCAAAAATCAGGATGTTACAGAATCTGTAGCACACATCACAACAATAATGAATTTTTATCAGGAATCAAATTTTATTTTGTAAATGAAGTTTATGCACATATGACTTTCTATATAAATAATGGATGAAAGAAAATGATGGGCTCAAAGGGGGTGACTAAGGATATGAATGTAGTGGGATTGTGTTTGGGATAAAAGGGTTTAGAAATGAATGCCTCTGTCATGTTCAATTCATAAGTGTGCAAGTCATTCTCAACTCAGAGCCAAGACAAGTTCTAGAGAATATAAACCAATTGAATAATCACTCAATATAGAAATTTAGGCTGAGGATCCTTCCAACTAAGGTTTTGATCTAAATTGCTCATAATCTAAAGTCCCAAACAAAGTTCATCATTCACTAGGCATTAGAACACTTATCACAACTGAAAAACCCTCTAAACGATGATTTAAAAGTTTCAAAGTAATCACTTGGAGTCATGTAATAATCCCAAATTCAATAGCAAAAGTTCAGGTGTTTCAAATTCAATTTCCAAGATTCTCAAGGAAAAATTCAAGTGTGGCAATGGTTTCGAAGGTCTAAAAAGGATTTGAAATTAGGAGACAATGAATTATTTGTGAAAGCATCTTAGTAGTTCAAAAGGGATCCTTCTTTCCAGCATTGCACAAGGCAAAGAGAAGGTAAATGGACATTTTCCAAAAATTGGGTCGCGACTTAAAACATTTACGGTCGCGACCTATTTTCACAGGGGTGTAAGCTCAGAAATTTCCAGACATTGGTCACGACTGTTGAAATAGCATATCGCGACTCAAATACACAGAGAGGAACAGTCGCGACACATAAGGTGCTATAGTCGCGACTCAAATAAATAGAGAGGTATTATCGCGACCATACAGCACGTAGGTCGCGACTGTAGTTCACAGAGAGCATATTAGTCCAAGATTCCATCACAGGTCGCGACCATAAATCAGATATGTCACGACAATTATTCACAGAGACTACCAAGTGACAGTTTTCAAAGTCCAAAAAATGGTTTTCAAACTAAATCCTTTTTACCAATTAACAATTTTGTTTAAGGTGGAGGTCCAATTTTCAGCAATTCACCACATGTTAAGATAAAAAATAAAAATTTTATGATGAAAGATTGGATTAAACACAAAAAGGCAAGAGTAAAACATCCTCCCCCACACTTAAACTTGACAGTGTCCTCACTGTCAACAGAACCAGAAATATCAACACTGCATAAAGGCAGACAAATCGAGCTCAAACATAGCAAATGGTCTTATCACTCAATGCAAATTTATCAATGAGGCATGCAGTCACATTCAAGTCTTACAAAGCAGTATAAGTAGAGCAAAGATGACAGGACGGGTAAGCGAAATTCATGCATGTGAGTGTGTGGATGGAAAGGTGATTATTGAAGAGTGTGCAACACAGTAACGGGGTGTTATGCAAATCAGGAATAATCCTAGAATAGATAGAAATAAACTAAAGACAACTAGAACTAAACTGAAAATGGAATCTAATCTACCGAATCATCTCTTTCCTAAGCTCAACCTATCATAGCAAACATCATATCAGAAAACTTGTAAACGGTGAGAGATAGGAAAGAGACAACCTGGCCTTAAGGTGGCGGGGGGCACTCAATAACCTTGGAGAGACAGCTGTTTGAATGGACAATCTCCCCCATTGCTTTCTCTCTCCACTTTAAAGTGCCACAGTAGTGCATTTCGTGCTGAGATTCGTCCAAGCTTGTCTTGAATCTTCCCTCTTTAAACTTGAACTTGCCCAACTGTGGTTGGCATGTAACAGCAGCAGGGTTCAGAGGTTTGCCCTTCGCATCCTTCGTACATTCCTTGCGACTGCTCTTATCCAGCTTATGTGGGTTCCCCATTTTGTCCTCTACTTTCGCAAGTGTCGCACCAAGATGAGGTTGGTCTACAATTGCAACAAGAGTGGGGTCATGCTTCTCCATACCTGTATCATTATTAGGGATCAAATTTTTCAAGAATTTTAAGGTATGGGAAGTAATCTTGGAATGAGAACGAGGAGAAGTAGGGTTAGAACACATTGGCCCTTTAACCAAAACAGTGGAAAGGTGATCTGAAGGAATTATCAGTTCATTGGATGCACCTGGTATATGGGGTCGCGACCTCTCAGCGTATTGTCACGACTGATAATGACAGGGTGTACTTCTGAAGCTATTAGTCGCAACCTTCTTTTCATCTTGTTAAGACTTGTGCTCTCTGGAGTTTTGTGTTGCGACACGTAAACCATTTGGTCGCGACTCTTCTTCACAGATAGCCTGCCCCTCTTCACAGATAGCCTGCCCCTCAGCAGGTTAGGGTTTAGTCTTGACACCTTTATCTTTGCATTGCGACTGGTCGTCTCTGGAGTTTTGAGTCGCGACCTTAAATTCATTTGGTTGTGACACATCTTCACAATGGACTACAGACTAATGTTGAGTCGCGACGTTAGGGTCATTGGGTCGTGACTGTTTATCACAGAAACTCAACCCTTCTTTGATTGTTGGCCTTTCAGATTCCAGAATACCTTTGGATCCTGCAAAATCACTCAAAAAACCTTTTGCAAGTGTATTATCCCTATCATCGTCATGCAAACTTAATTCATGTTCATCCCTAACTTCTTAAATAGCATAATCAATGGCATTTAATCCATGAATTCTCATTCCTTCCATATAAATAACCATGCTCTACGTGCTAGATCTTCTCAAGGCAAGAGAGTAAATGTAGATGGATGACTGTATATAATTTAAAGAGTGTGCACTTTACTTACAAGTTGATGTTTTGGGTGTAAATGCACTCACTGGATCCGATCCGAGGCAGAACATTGCCACCGATAGTTTAAGTGACTTATCCAACGAGTTTTCACATGAAATTTGGCATGCAAATAGCTAAGATCCAGAGCTTTAATTGGACACCAAGAGAGCCTAATTTGGTTAAGTCTTAAAATTGATATGATTTTCAAAACTAGACCTAAAATCTGGATCAAGATATGACGAGTCTTGAGAGGCAGTAAGGTTCATGTGCGGTTTTCATATAGCAAATGAACGAGTTTTTCGAGGAGGTTTTTTGAGCTTAAAGTACACATATGAAGCTTTAAGTCCATATGTAACAGACTCGTTTGGATGAGTAACCAAAGAGAAATGAATTTTTGAAAATGAGGCACGAAAACTGGAACTTCCAGATTTACCAAACGAACAGTGATCCTCAACGAATAAACTGATTTCATTTGGACAAGGAAATCTCATTTTCATACTTTTTACTCAAAGTTAAATGCAATATCTTTCATTAGAAATTGTAACCACCTCATTTCGATTTTTCTAGATTTAATTATGAATTATCAAAGTTCATGGTGTAGTCTGCAATTACCAAGTGAATAGTAAAAGTGAATAGTACCCGATAACCTAACTCTTGGGAATCCATGTTTCTAAGGTAAAATGGTGTTCCAATGATCTAAGATACTTCCAATTGAGTATATGTAAGCATGAGATTATGGATGTTTCAGTATGCAAGTTAGAGTTTGCTTATGTATGATCATGAATTAGCTCCCATTGCATGATAACATGTTAGGCATTTAATCAAGCACGCATAACCTTATAGTTTGTATGACTTGCTATTGAGATTTCCATGAAATCTCATTCCTTCCATATCAATAACCATGATCTAGGTGCTAGATCTTCTCAAGGCAAGAGAGTAAATGTAGATGGATGATTGTATATAATTTAAAGAGTGTGCACTTTACTTACAAGTTGATCTTTCGGGTGTAAAACGCATGCACTCACTATCTGATCTGAGGCAGAATATTGCCACTGATAGTTTAAGTGACTTATCCAACGAGTTTTCACATGAAATTTGGCATGCAAATAGCTAAGATCCAGATATTTCATTGGACATCAACATCGCCTAATTTGGTTAAGTCTTCAAATTGATATGATTTTTCAAAACTGGACCTAAAATCTGGATCAAGATATGATGAGTCTTGAGCGGCAGTAAGGTTCATGCGCGGTTTTCATATAGCAAATGAACGAATTTTTCAAGGAGGTTTTGTGAGCTTAAGGTACACATATGGAGCTTTAAATCCATATGTAACATGACTCATTTGGATGAGTAACCAAAGAGAAATTAATTTTTGAATATGAGGCAAGAAAACTGGAACTTCCAGATTTACCAAATGAACAGTGATCCTCAACGAATAAACTGATTTCATTTGGACAACGAAATCTCATTTTCATACTTTTTACTCAAAGTTAAATGCAATATCTTTCATTATAAATTGTAACCACCTCATTTCAATTTTTCTAGATTTAATTATGAATTATCAAAGTTGATGGTGTAGTCTGCAATTACCAAGTGAATAGTAAAAGTGAACAGTACCCGATAACCTAACTCTTGGGAATCCATGTTTCTAAGGTAAAATGGTGTTCCAATGATCTAAGATACTTCCAATTGAGTATATGTAAGCATGCGATTATGGATGTTTCAGTATGCATGTTAGAGTTTGCTTATGTATGATCATGAATTAGCTCCCATTGCATGATAACATGTTAGGTATTTAATCAAGCATGCATAACCTTATAGTTTGTATGACTTGCTATTGATATTTTCATGAAATATCATTCCTTCCATATAAATAACCATGCTCTAGGTGCTAGATCTTCTTAAGGCAAGAGAGTAAATGTAGATGGATGACTGTATATAATTTAAAGAGAGTGCGCTTTACTTACAAGTTCATGTTTTGGGTGTAAAACGCATGCTCTCACTGGATCCGATCCGAGGCAGAACACTGCCACCGATAAATTAAGTGACTTATCCAACGAGTTTTCAAACAAAATTTGGCATGCAAATAGCTAAGCTCTAGAGCTTTAATTGGACACCAAGAACGCCTAATTTGGTTAAGTCTTCAAATTGATATGATTTTTCAAAACTGGACCTTAAATCTGGATCAAGATATGACGGGTCTTGAGAGCCAGTAAGGTTCATGTGCGGTTTTCATATAGCAAATGAACGAGTTTTTCGAGGAGGTTTTTTGAGCTTAAAGTACACATATGAAGCTTTAAGTCCATATGTAACAGACTCGTTTGGATGAGTAACCAAAGAGAAATGAATTTTTGAAAATGAGGCACGAAAACTGGAACTTCCAGATTTACCAAACGAACAGTGATCCTCAACGAATAAACTGATTTCATTTGGACAAGGAAATCTCATTTTCATACTTTTTACTCAAAGTTAAATGCAATATCTTTCATTAGAAATTGTAACCACCTCATTTCGATTTTTCTAGATTTAATTATGAATTATCAAAGTTCATGGTGTAGTCTGCAATTACCAAGTGAATAGTAAAAGTGAATAGTACCCGATAACCTAACTCTTGGGAATCCATGTTTCTAAGGTAAAATGGTGTTCCAATGATCTAAGATACTTCCAATTGAGTATATGTAAGCATGAGATTATGGATGTTTCAGTATGCAAGTTAGAGTTTGCTTATGTATGATCATGAATTAGCTCCCATTGCATGATAACATGTTAGGCATTTAATCAAGCACGCATAACCTTATAGTTTGTATGACTTGCTATTGAGATTTCCATGAAATCTCATTCCTTCCATATCAATAACCATGATCTAGGTGCTAGATCTTCTCAAGGCAAGAGAGTAAATGTAGATGGATGATTGTATATAATTTAAAGAGTGTGCACTTTACTTACAAGTTGATCTTTCGGGTGTAAAACGCATGCACTCACTATCTGATCTGAGGCAGAATATTGCCACTGATAGTTTAAGTGACTTATCCAACGAGTTTTCACATGAAATTTGGCATGCAAATAGCTAAGATCCAGATATTTCATTGGACATCAACATCGCCTAATTTGGTTAAGTCTTCAAATTGATATGATTTTTCAAAACTGGACCTAAAATCTGGATCAAGATATGATGAGTCTTGAGCGGCAGTAAGGTTCATGCGCGGTTTTCATATAGCAAATGAACGAATTTTTCAAGGAGGTTTTGTGAGCTTAAGGTACACATATGGAGCTTTAAATCCATATGTAACATGACTCATTTGGATGAGTAACCAAAGAGAAATTAATTTTTGAATATGAGGCAAGAAAACTGGAACTTCCAGATTTACCAAATGAACAGTGATCCTCAACGAATAAACTGATTTCATTTGGACAACGAAATCTCATTTTCATACTTTTTACTCAAAGTTAAATGCAATATCTTTCATTATAAATTGTAACCACCTCATTTCAATTTTTCTAGATTTAATTATGAATTATCAAAGTTGATGGTGTAGTCTGCAATTACCAAGTGAATAGTAAAAGTGAACAGTACCCGATAACCTAACTCTTGGGAATCCATGTTTCTAAGGTAAAATGGTGTTCCAATGATCTAAGATACTTCCAATTGAGTATATGTAAGCATGCGATTATGGATGTTTCAGTATGCATGTTAGAGTTTGCTTATGTATGATCATGAATTAGCTCCCATTGCATGATAACATGTTAGGTATTTAATCAAGCATGCATAACCTTATAGTTTGTATGACTTGCTATTGATATTTTCATGAAATATCATTCCTTCCATATAAATAACCATGCTCTAGGTGCTAGATCTTCTTAAGGCAAGAGAGTAAATGTAGATGGATGACTGTATATAATTTAAAGAGAGTGCGCTTTACTTACAAGTTCATGTTTTGGGTGTAAAACGCATGCTCTCACTGGATCCGATCCGAGGCAGAACACTGCCACCGATAAATTAAGTGACTTATCCAACGAGTTTTCAAACAAAATTTGGCATGCAAATAGCTAAGCTCTAGAGCTTTAATTGGACACCAAGAACGCCTAATTTGGTTAAGTCTTCAAATTGATATGATTTTTCAAAACTGGACCTTAAATCTGGATCAAGATATGACGGGTCTTGAGAGCCAGTAAGGTTCATGTGCGGTTTTCATATAGCAAATGAACGAGTTTTTCGAGGAGGTTTTTTGAGCTTAAAGTACACATATGAAGCTTTAAGTCCATATGTAACAGACTCGTTTGGATGAGTAACCAAAGAGAAATGAATTTTTGAAAATGAGGCACGAAAACTGGAACTTCCAGATTTACCAAACGAACAGTGATCCTCAACGAATAAACTGATTTCATTTGGACAAGGAAATCTCATTTTCATACTTTTTACTCAAAGTTAAATGCAATATCTTTCATTAGAAATTGTAACCACCTCATTTCGATTTTTCTAGATTTAATTATGAATTATCAAAGTTCATGGTGTAGTCTGCAATTACCAAGTGAATAGTAAAAGTGAATAGTACCCGATAACCTAACTCTTGGGAATCCATGTTTCTAAGGTAAAATGGTGTTCCAATGATCTAAGATACTTCCAATTGAGTATATGTAAGCATGAGATTATGGATGTTTCAGTATGCAAGTTAGAGTTTGCTTATGTATGATCATGAATTAGCTCCCATTGCATGATAACATGTTAGGCATTTAATCAAGCACGCATAACCTTATAGTTTGTATGACTTGCTATTGAGATTTCCATGAAATCTCATTCCTTCCATATCAATAACCATGATCTAGGTGCTAGATCTTCTCAAGGCAAGAGAGTAAATGTAGATGGATGATTGTATATAATTTAAAGAGTGTGCACTTTACTTACAAGTTGATCTTTCGGGTGTAAAACGCATGCACTCACTATCTGATCTGAGGCAGAATATTGCCACTGATAGTTTAAGTGACTTATCCAACGAGTTTTCACATGAAATTTGGCATGCAAATAGCTAAGATCCAGATATTTCATTGGACATCAACATCGCCTAATTTGGTTAAGTCTTCAAATTGATATGATTTTTCAAAACTGGACCTAAAATCTGGATCAAGATATGATGAGTCTTGAGCGGCAGTAAGGTTCATGCGCGGTTTTCATATAGCAAATGAACGAATTTTTCAAGGAGGTTTTGTGAGCTTAAGGTACACATATGGAGCTTTAAATCCATATGTAACATGACTCATTTGGATGAGTAACCAAAGAGAAATTAATTTTTGAATATGAGGCAAGAAAACTGGAACTTCCAGATTTACCAAATGAACAGTGATCCTCAACGAATAAACTGATTTCATTTGGACAACGAAATCTCATTTTCATACTTTTTACTCAAAGTTAAATGCAATATCTTTCATTATAAATTGTAACCACCTCATTTCAATTTTTCTAGATTTAATTATGAATTATCAAAGTTGATGGTGTAGTCTGCAATTACCAAGTGAATAGTAAAAGTGAACAGTACCCGATAACCTAACTCTTGGGAATCCATGTTTCTAAGGTAAAATGGTGTTCCAATGATCTAAGATACTTCCAATTGAGTATATGTAAGCATGCGATTATGGATGTTTCAGTATGCATGTTAGAGTTTGCTTATGTATGATCATGAATTAGCTCCCATTGCATGATAACATGTTAGGTATTTAATCAAGCATGCATAACCTTATAGTTTGTATGACTTGCTATTGATATTTTCATGAAATATCATTCCTTCCATATAAATAACCATGCTCTAGGTGCTAGATCTTCTTAAGGCAAGAGAGTAAATGTAGATGGATGACTGTATATAATTTAAAGAGAGTGCGCTTTACTTACAAGTTCATGTTTTGGGTGTAAAACGCATGCTCTCACTGGATCCGATCCGAGGCAGAACACTGTCACCGATAAATTAAGTGACTTATCCAACGAGTTTTCAAACAAAATTTGGCATGCAAATAGCTAAGCTCTAGAGCTTTAATTGGACACCAAGAACGCCTAATTTGGTTAAGTCTTCAAATTGATATGATTTTTCAAAACTGGACCTTAAATCTGGATCAAGATATGACGGGTCTTGAGAGCCAGTAAGGTTCATGTGCGGTTTTCATATAGCAAATGAACGAGTTTTTCGAGGAGGTTTTTTGAGCTTAAAGTACACATATGAAGCTTTAAGTCCATATGTAACAGACTCGTTTGGATGAGTAACCAAAGAGAAATGAATTTTTGAAAATGAGGCACGAAAACTGGAACTTCCAGATTTACCAAACGAACAGTGATCCTCAACGAATAAACTGATTTCATTTGGACAAGGAAATCTCATTTTCATACTTTTTACTCAAAGTTAAATGCAATATCTTTCATTAGAAATTGTAACCACCTCATTTCGATTTTTCTAGATTTAATTATGAATTATCAAAGTTCATGGTGTAGTCTGCAATTACCAAGTGAATAGTAAAAGTGAACAGTACCCGATAACCTAACTCTTGGGAATCCATGTTTCTAAGGTAAAATGGTGTTCCAATGATCTAAGATACTTCCAATTGAGTATATGTAAGCATGAGATTATGGATGTTTCAGTATGCATGTTAGAGTTTGCTTATGTATGATCATGAATTAGCTCCCATTGCATGATAACATGTTAGGCATTTAATCAAGCACGCATAAACTTATAGTTTGTATGACTTGCTATTGAGATTTTTATGAAATATCATTCCTTCCATATAAATAACCATGCTCTAGGTGCTAGATCTTCTCAAGGCAAGAGAGTAAATGTAGATGGATGACTGTATATAATTTAAAGAGAGTGCACTTTACTTACACGTTGATGTTTTGGGTGTAAAACGCATGCACTCACTGGATCCGATCCGAGGCAGAACATTGCCACCGATAAATTAAGTGACTTATCCAACGAATTTTCACACGAAATTTGGCATGCAAATAGCTAAGCTCTATAGCTTTAATTGGACATCAAGAACGCCTAATTTGGTTAAGTCTTCAAATTGATATGATTTTTCAAAACTGGACATAAAATCTGGATCAAGATATGACTAGTCTTGAGCGGCAGTAAGGTTCATGCGCGGTTTTCCCATAGCAAATTAATGAATTTTTCTACGATGTTTTGTGAGCTTAAGGTACACATATGGAGCTTTAAATCCATATGTAATACGACTCATTTGGATGAGTAACCAAAGAGAAATGAATTTTTGAAAATGAGGCACAAAAACTTGAACTTCCAGATTTACCAAATGAACAGTGACGATCAACGAATAAACAGATTTTTTTTGGACAACGAAATCTCATTTTCATACTTTTTCCTCTAAGGTAAATGAAATATATTTCATTATAAATTGGAACCACCTCATTTCGATTTTTCTAGATTTAATTATGAATTGTCAAAGTTCATGGTGTAGTCTGCAATTACCAAGTGAATAGTAAAAGTGAACAGTACCCGATAACCTAACTCTTGGGAATCCATGTTTCTAAGGTAAAATGGTGTTCCAATGATCTAAGATACTTCCAATTGAGTATATGTAAGCATGAGATTATGGATGTTTCAGTATGCATGTTAGAGTTTGCTTATGTATGATCATGAATTAGCTCCCATTGCATGATAACATGTTAGGCATTTAATCAAGCACGCATAACCTTATAGTTTGTATGACTTGCTATTGAGATTTTCATGAAATATCATTCCTTCCATATAAATAACCATGCTCTAGGTGCTAGATCTTCTCAAGGCAAGAGAGTAAATGTAGATGGATGATTGTATATAATTTAAAGAGAGTGCACTTTACTTACAAGTTGATGTTTTGGGTGTAAAACGCATGCCCTCACTGGATCCGATCCGAGGTAGAACACTGCCACCGATAGTTTAAATGACTTATCCAACGAGTTTTCACATGAAATTTGGCATGCAAATAGCTAAGATCCAGATATTTCATTGGACATCAACATCGCCTAATTTGGTTAAGTCTTCAAATTGATATGATTTTTCAAAACTGGACCTAAAATCTGGATCAAGATATGATGAGTCTTGAGCGGCAGTAAGGTTCATGCGCGGTTTTCATATAGCAAATGAACGAATTTTTCAAGGAGGTTTTCTGAGCTTAAGGTACACATATGGAGCTTTAAATCCATATGTAACATGACTCATTTGGATGAGTAACCAAAGAGAAATTAATTTTTGAATATGAGGCAAGAAAACTGGAACTTCCAGATTTACCAAATGAACAGTAATCCTCAACGAATAAACTGATTTCATTTGGACAACGAAATCTCATTTTCATACTTTTTACTCAAAGTTAAATGCAATATATTTCATTATAAATTGTAACCACCTCATTTCAATTTTTCTAGATTTAATTATGAATTATCAAAGTTGATGGTGTAGTCTGCAATTACCAAGTGAATAGTAAAAGTGAACAGTACCCGATAACCTAACTCTTGGGAATCCATGTTTCTAAGGTAAAATGGTGTTCCAATGATCTAAGATACTTCCAATTGAGTATATGTAAGCATGCGATTATGGATGTTTCAGTATGCATGTTAGAGTTTGCTTATGTATGATCATGAATTAGCTCCCATTGCATGATAACATGTTAGGTATTTAATCAAGCATGCATAACCTTATAGTTTGTATGACTTGCTATTGATATTTTCATGAAATATCATTCCTTCCATATAAATAACCATGCTCTAGGTGCTAGATCTTCTTAAGGCAAGAGAGTAAATGTAGATGGATGACTGTATATAATTTAAAGAGAGTGCGCTTTGCTTACAAGTTCATGTTTTGGGTGTAAAACGCATGCTCTCACTGGATCCGATCCGAGGCAGAACACTGCCACCGATAAATTAAGTGACTTATCCAACGAGTTTTCAAACGAAATTTGGCATGCAAATAGCTAAGCTCTAGAGCTTTAATTGGACACCAAGAACGCCTAATTTGGTTAAGTCTTCAAATTGATATGATTTTTCAAAACTGGACCTTAAATCTGGATCAAGATATGACGGGTGTTGAGAGCCAGTAAGGTTCATGTGCGGTTTTCATATAGCAAATGAACGAGTTTTTCGAGGAGGTTTTTTGAGCTTAAAGTACACATATGAAGCTTTAAGTCCATATGTAACAGACTCGTTTGGATGAGTAACCAAAGAGAAATGAATTTTTGAAAATGAGGCACGAAAACTGGAACTTCCAGATTTACCAAACGAACAGTGATCCTCAACGAATAAACTGATTTCATTTGGACAAGGAAATCTCATTTTCATACTTTTTACTCAAAGTTAAATGCAATATCTTTCATTAGAAATTGTAACCACCTCATTTCGATTTTTCTAGATTTAATTATGAATTATCAAAGTTCATGGTGTAGTCTGCAATTACCAAGTGAATAGTAAAAGTGAATAGTACCCGATAACCTAACTCTTGGGAATCCATGTTTCTAAGGTAAAATGGTGTTCCAATGATCTAAGATACTTCCAATTGAGTATATGTAAGCATGAGATTATGGATGTTTCAGTATGCAAGTTAGAGTTTGCTTATGTATGATCATGAATTAGCTCCCATTGCATGATAACATGTTAGGCATTTAATCAAGCACGCATAACCTTATAGTTTGTATGACTTGCTATTGAGATTTCCATGAAATCTCATTCCTTCCATATCAATAACCATGATCTAGGTGCTAGATCTTCTCAAGGCAAGAGAGTAAATGTAGATGGATGATTGTATATAATTTAAAGAGTGTGCACTTTACTTACAAGTTGATCTTTCGGGTGTAAAACGCATGCACTCACTATCTGATCTGAGGCAGAATATTGCCACTGATAGTTTAAGTGACTTATCCAACGAGTTTTCACATGAAATTTGGCATGCAAATAGCTAAGATCCAGATATTTCATTGGACATCAACATCGCCTAATTTGGTTAAGTCTTCAAATTGATATGATTTTTCAAAACTGGACCTAAAATCTGGATCAAGATATGATGAGTCTTGAGCGGCAGTAAGGTTCATGCGCGGTTTTCATATAGCAAATGAACGAATTTTTCAAGGAGGTTTTGTGAGCTTAAGGTACACATATGGAGCTTTAAATCCATATGTAACATGACTCATTTGGATGAGTAACCAAAGAGAAATTAATTTTTGAATATGAGGCAAGAAAACTGGAACTTCCAGATTTACCAAATGAACAGTGATCCTCAACGAATAAACTGATTTCATTTGGACAACGAAATCTCATTTTCATACTTTTTACTCAAAGTTAAATGCAATATCTTTCATTATAAATTGTAACCACCTCATTTCAATTTTTCTAGATTTAATTATGAATTATCAAAGTTGATGGTGTAGTCTGCAATTACCAAGTGAATAGTAAAAGTGAACAGTACCCGATAACCTAACTCTTGGGAATCCATGTTTCTAAGGTAAAATGGTGTTCCAATGATCTAAGATACTTCCAATTGAGTATATGTAAGCATGCGATTATGGATGTTTCAGTATGCATGTTAGAGTTTGCTTATGTATGATCATGAATTAGCTCCCATTGCATGATAACATGTTAGGTATTTAATCAAGCATGCATAACCTTATAGTTTGTATGACTTGCTATTGATATTTTCATGAAATATCATTCCTTCCATATAAATAACCATGCTCTAGGTGCTAGATCTTCTTAAGGCAAGAGAGTAAATGTAGATGGATGACTGTATATAATTTAAAGAGAGTGCGCTTTACTTACAAGTTCATGTTTTGGGTGTAAAACGCATGCTCTCACTGGATCCGATCCGAGGCAGAACACTGTCACCGATAAATTAAGTGACTTATCCAACGAGTTTTCAAACAAAATTTGGCATGCAAATAGCTAAGCTCTAGAGCTTTAATTGGACACCAAGAACGCCTAATTTGGTTAAGTCTTCAAATTGATATGATTTTTCAAAACTGGACCTTAAATCTGGATCAAGATATGACGGGTCTTGAGAGCCAGTAAGGTTCATGTGCGGTTTTCATATAGCAAATGAACGAGTTTTTCGAGGAGGTTTTTTGAGCTTAAAGTACACATATGAAGCTTTAAGTCCATATGTAACAGACTCGTTTGGATGAGTAACCAAAGAGAAATGAATTTTTGAAAATGAGGCACGAAAACTGGAACTTCCAGATTTACCAAACGAACAGTGATCCTCAACGAATAAACTGATTTCATTTGGACAAGGAAATCTCATTTTCATACTTTTTACTCAAAGTTAAATGCAATATCTTTCATTAGAAATTGTAACCACCTCATTTCGATTTTTCTAGATTTAATTATGAATTATCAAAGTTCATGGTGTAGTCTGCAATTACCAAGTGAATAGTAAAAGTGAACAGTACCCGATAACCTAACTCTTGGGAATCCATGTTTCTAAGGTAAAATGGTGTTCCAATGATCTAAGATACTTCCAATTGAGTATATGTAAGCATGAGATTATGGATGTTTCAGTATGCATGTTAGAGTTTGCTTATGTATGATCATGAATTAGCTCCCATTGCATGATAACATGTTAGGCATTTAATCAAGCACGCATAAACTTATAGTTTGTATGACTTGCTATTGAGATTTTTATGAAATATCATTCCTTCCATATAAATAACCATGCTCTAGGTGCTAGATCTTCTCAAGGCAAGAGAGTAAATGTAGATGGATGACTGTATATAATTTAAAGAGAGTGCACTTTACTTACACGTTGATGTTTTGGGTGTAAAACGCATGCACTCACTGGATCCGATCCGAGGCAGAACATTGCCACCGATAAATTAAGTGACTTATCCAACGAATTTTCACACGAAATTTGGCATGCAAATAGCTAAGCTCTATAGCTTTAATTGGACATCAAGAACGCCTAATTTGGTTAAGTCTTCAAATTGATATGATTTTTCAAAACTGGACATAAAATCTGGATCAAGATATGACTAGTCTTGAGCGGCAGTAAGGTTCATGCGCGGTTTTCCCATAGCAAATTAATGAATTTTTCTACGATGTTTTGTGAGCTTAAGGTACACATATGGAGCTTTAAATCCATATGTAATACGACTCATTTGGATGAGTAACCAAAGAGAAATGAATTTTTGAAAATGAGGCACAAAAACTTGAACTTCCAGATTTACCAAATGAACAGTGACGATCAACGAATAAACAGATTTTTTTTGGACAACGAAATCTCATTTTCATACTTTTTCCTCTAAGGTAAATGAAATATATTTCATTATAAATTGGAACCACCTCATTTCGATTTTTCTAGATTTAATTATGAATTGTCAAAGTTCATGGTGTAGTCTGCAATTACCAAGTGAATAGTAAAAGTGAACAGTACCCGATAACCTAACTCTTGGGAATCCATGTTTCTAAGGTAAAATGGTGTTCCAATGATCTAAGATACTTCCAATTGAGTATATGTAAGCATGAGATTATGGATGTTTCAGTATGCATGTTAGAGTTTGCTTATGTATGATCATGAATTAGCTCCCATTGCATGATAACATGTTAGGCATTTAATCAAGCACGCATAACCTTATAGTTTGTATGACTTGCTATTGAGATTTTCATGAAATATCATTCCTTCCATATAAATAACCATGCTCTAGGTGCTAGATCTTCTCAAGGCAAGAGAGTAAATGTAGATGGATGATTGTATATAATTTAAAGAGAGTGCACTTTACTTACAAGTTGATGTTTTGGGTGTAAAACGCATGCCCTCACTGGATCCGATCCGAGGTAGAACACTGCCACCGATAGTTTAAATGACTTATCCAACGAGTTTTCACATGAAATTTGGCATGCAAATAGCTAAGATCCAGATATTTCATTGGACATCAACATCGCCTAATTTGGTTAAGTCTTCAAATTGATATGATTTTTCAAAACTGGACCTAAAATCTGGATCAAGATATGATGAGTCTTGAGCGGCAGTAAGGTTCATGCGCGGTTTTCATATAGCAAATGAACGAATTTTTCAAGGAGGTTTTCTGAGCTTAAGGTACACATATGGAGCTTTAAATCCATATGTAACATGACTCATTTGGATGAGTAACCAAAGAGAAATTAATTTTTGAATATGAGGCAAGAAAACTGGAACTTCCAGATTTACCAAATGAACAGTAATCCTCAACGAATAAACTGATTTCATTTGGACAACGAAATCTCATTTTCATACTTTTTACTCAAAGTTAAATGCAATATATTTCATTATAAATTGTAACCACCTCATTTCAATTTTTCTAGATTTAATTATGAATTATCAAAGTTGATGGTGTAGTCTGCAATTACCAAGTGAATAGTAAAAGTGAACAGTACCCGATAACCTAACTCTTGGGAATCCATGTTTCTAAGGTAAAATGGTGTTCCAATGATCTAAGATACTTCCAATTGAGTATATGTAAGCATGCGATTATGGATGTTTCAGTATGCATGTTAGAGTTTGCTTATGTATGATCATGAATTAGCTCCCATTGCATGATAACATGTTAGGTATTTAATCAAGCATGCATAACCTTATAGTTTGTATGACTTGCTATTGATATTTTCATGAAATATCATTCCTTCCATATAAATAACCATGCTCTAGGTGCTAGATCTTCTTAAGTCAAGAGAGTAAATGTAGATGGATGACTGTATATAATTTAAAGAGAGTGCGCTTTGCTTACAAGTTCATGTTTTGGGTGTAAAACGCATGCTCTCACTGGATCCGATCCGAGGCAGAACACTGCCACCGATAAATTAAGTGACTTATCCAACGAGTTTTCAAACGAAATTTGGCATGCAAATAGCTAAGCTCTAGAGCTTTAATTGGACACCAAGAACGCCTAATTTGGTTAAGTCTTCAAATTGATATGATTTTTCAAAACTGGACCTTAAATCTGGATCAAGATATGACGGGTGTTGAGAGCCAGTAAGGTTCATGTGCGGTTTTCATATAGCAAATGAACGAGTTTTTCGAGGAGGTTTTTTGAGCTTAAAGTACACATATGAAGCTTTAAGTCCATATGTAACAGACTCGTTTGGATGAGTAACCAAAGAGAAATGAATTTTTGAAAATGAGGCACGAAAACTGGAACTTCCAGATTTACCAAACGAACAGTGATCCTCAACGAATAAACTGATTTCATTTGGACAAGGAAATCTCATTTTTATACTTTTTACTCAAAGTTAAATGCAATATCTTTCATTAGAAATTGTAACCACCTCATTTCAATTTTTCTATATTTAATTATGAATTATCAAAGTTCATGGTGTAGTCTGCAATTACCAAGTGAATAGTAAAAGTGAACAGTACCCGATAACCTAACTCTTGGGAATCCATGTTTCTAAGGTAAAATGGTGTTCCAATGATCTAAGATACTTCCAATTGAGTATATGTAAGCATGAGATTATGGATGTTTCAGTATGCATGTTAGAGTTTGCTTATGTATGATCATGAATTAGCTCCCATTGCATGATAACATGTTAGGCATTTAATCAAGCACGCATAACCTTATAGTTTGTATGACTTGCTATTGAGATTTTTATGAAATATCATTCCTTCCATATAAATAACCATGCTCTAGGTGCTAGATCTTCTCAAGGCAAGAGAGTAAATGTAGATGGATGACTGTATATAATTTAAAGAGAGTGCACTTTACTTACACGTTGATGTTTTGGGTGTAAAACGCATGCACTCACTGGATCCGATCCGAGGCAGAACATTGCCACCGATAAATTAAGTGACTTATCCAACGAATTTTCACACGAAATTTGGCATGCAAATAGCTAAGCTCTATAGCTTTAATTGGACATCAAGAACGCCTAATTTGGTTAAGTCTTCAAATTGATATGATTTTTCAAAACTGGACATAAAATCTGGATCAAGATATGACTAGTCTTGAGCGGCAGTAAGGTTCATGCGCGGTTTTCCCATAGCAAATTAATGAATTTTTCTACGATGTTTTGTGAGCTTAAGGTACACATATGGAGCTTTAAATCCATATGTAATACGACTCATTTGGATGAGTAACCAAAGAGAAATGAATTTTTGAAAATGAGGCACGAAAACTGGAACTTCCAGATTTACCAAATGAACAGTGACGATCAACGAATAAACATATTTTTTTTGGACAACGAAATCTCATTTTCATACTTTTTCCTCTAAGGTAAATGAAATATATTTCATTATAAATTGGAACCACCTCATTTCGATTTTTCTAGATTTAATTATGAATTGTCAAAGTTCATGGTGTAGTCTGCAATTACCAAGTGAATAGTAAAAGTGAACAGTACCCGATAACCTAACTCTTGGGAATCCATGTTTCTAAGGTAAAATGGTGTTCCAATGATCTAAGATACTTCCAATTGAGTATATGTAAGCATGAGATTATGGATGTTTCAGTATGCATGTTAGAGTTTGCTTATGTATGATCATGAATTAGCTCCCATTGCATGATAACATGTTAGGCATTTAATCAAGCACGCATAACCTTATAGTTTGTATGACTTGCTATTGAGATTTTCATGAAATATCATTCCTTCCATATAAATAACCATGCTCTAGGTGCTAGATCTTCTCAAGGCAAGAGAGTAAATGTAGATGGATGATTGTATATAATTTAAAGAGAGTGCACTTTACTTACAAGTTGATGTTTTGGGTGTAAAACGCATGCCCTCACTGGATCCGATCCGAGGTAGAACACTGCCACCGATAGTTTAAATGACTTATCCAACGAGTTTTCACATGAAATTTGGCATGCAAATAGCTAAGATCCAGATATTTCATTGGACATCAACATCGCCTAATTTGGTTAAGTCTTCAAATTGATATGATTTTTCCAAACTGGACATAAAATCTGGATCAAGATATGACGAGTCTTGAGCGGCAGTAAGGTTCATGCGCGGTTTTCATATAGCAAATGAATGAATTTTTCTACGAGGTTTTGTGAGCTTAAGGTACACATATGGAGATTTAGATCCATATGTAACACGACTCATTTGGATGAGTAACAAAAGAGAAATGAATTTTTGAAAATGAGGCAAGAAAACTGGAACTTCCAGATTTACCAAATGAACAGTGACGATCAACGAATAAACTGATTTCATTTGGACAACGAAATCTCATTTTCATATTTTTTCCTCTAAGGTAAATGAAATATATTTCATTAGAAATTGGAACCACCTCATTTCGATTTTTCTAGATTTAATTATGAATTGTCAAAGTTCATGGTGTAGTCTGGAATTACCAAGTGAATAGGAAAAGTGAATAGGACCCGATCACCTAACTCTTGGGAATTCTTGTTTCTAAGGTAAAATGGTGTTCCAATGATCTAAGATACTTTCAATTGAGTATATGTAAGCATGAGATTAAGGATTTTTCAGTATGCACGTTAGAGTTTGCTTATGTATGATCATGAATTAGCTCCCATTGCATGATAACATGTTAGGCATTTAATCAAGCATGCATAACCTTATAGTTTGTATGACTTGCTATTGAGATTTCAAAGAAATATCATTACTTCCATATAAATAACCATGCTCTAGGTACTAGATCTTTTCAAGGCAAGAGAGTAAATGTAGATGGATGACTGTATATAATTTAAAGAGTGTGCACTTTACTTACAAGTTGATATTTTGTGTGCAAAACGCATGCACTCACTAGATCCGATCCGAGGCAGAACATTGGCACCGATAGTTTAAGTGACTTATACAATGAGTTTTCACATGAAATTTGGTATGCAAATAGCTAAGATGTAGAGCTTTAATTGGATTCCAAGAACGCCTAATTTGGTTAAGTTTTGAAATTGATATCATTTTTCAAAACTGGACCTAAAATCTGGATCAAGATATGACAAGTCTTGAGAGGCAGTAAGGTTCATGCGCGGTTTTCATATTGGAAATGAACAAATTTTTCTATGAGGCTTTATAAGCTTAAAGTACACATATGGAGCTTTAAATCCATATGTAACATGACTTATTTGGATGAGTAACCAAAGAGAAATGAATTTTTGAAAATGAGGCAAGAAAACTGGAACCTCCAGATTTACCAAATGAACAGAGTTTTTCAACGAATAAACTGATTTCATTTGGACAAGGAAATCTCATTTTCATATTTTCCCCTCAAATTTTAACGAAAGAGCTTTCATTAGAAATTGGAACCGCCTCATTTCAATTTTTTTGTATTTAATTATGAATTTCCAAATTTCATGCTAAATCCTAGAATTACCAAGTGAACAGTAAAAGTGAACAGTACCCCGATAACCTAACTCTTGGGAATTCATGTTTCTAAGGTAAAATGGTGTTCCAATGATCTAAGATACTTCCAATTGAGTATATGTAAGCATGAGATTAAGGATGTTTCACAAGGAGCCTCTATGCACAAAGGTATGGAGGTAAGTATTAAATATCTCCCTTTTCCTAATTCTTACTTTGCTGGAAAGAAAAAGATTGACCCCGATTTTGGTAAAGACGCTTACACTCTATTCAATAAGTTAGAAATCAACATCCTTATGGTTGAATTCCTCAAGAGAAACCCTAAGTATGCTAAATTTTTAAAAGAATTATGTGCTGATCAAAAGAAGTTTAGGCCTCTTGAGAGAATTCAGGTGAGTGCTAATGTGTCATCACTCTTTAAGGCTAAACTACCAATTAAGTGCCAAGACCCAGGCTCCTACACAATCCCATGCACTATAGGAATTTTTCCTATTAAGGGAGTGTTGCTAGATCTAGGTGAAACATCATACTTTTAACACCTCAGAGTACGTATTTGGAAGCGTATTTGATTAGCAGAAGCATTACATTAGCCCAAAAATTTAAAATTTTAAAACTTACTTCTCGGGTACTGTTCATTATGTAATTTCCAGATTGACAGTCCAAATTTAAAAGTTCATAACTAATTGCAGAAAAATCATATGGAGGTGATCCAAATTTCTACTTGAATCTCTTTCATAAATATTTAAGGGAAAAATATAAATCTGGACATTTACCTTGCCAATTGATACAGTTAAATCATTACTTTTTACTGTTCATATGGCAAATTTTGGAAATTCCAGATTCTGTTTCTTAATCTTTGGAAATTTGTTTCTATTGATATACACATCCAATTGAGGCATATTACCTATGCATTTACAGATCTGGATGTATACTACATGATCACAAAATTTCAGTTTCCTTTCTTCAATTCTCAATAACTGTTCCAGCATGCATAAACCTTCACTTTGCCTCCCATGTATTCATTTACATCATGAGGTTATGCCATAATTAATTCATACATATTCTTTACATATAATGGCATATTACATAACCTTACATACATGGAAATTCATGGCATCTACTAAGACATCCATTACTTCATTTTCTTTCTATCATTCTTTACCTCTTCTTCATGCATACATTTCCTTCATGCTTGACCTAAATTGGTTGGTTGGGGGAGGGTGAGATTCTAGAGAATCTCAGTAGTAAACATTACCACTTAAATATGCAAGATGGATGCTAATGCATGATATGTAATTTCATTAAACTTTCTTTAATTAGTGACATGCCATCATGCTATAAACTTTGCATAAAAATGCATGGCCATGGGAAACATGTTCTTCATAACATATTCAACATCTTTTCTTATGTCACAACATCAATTAAATATCATATACATGTCAACACATAAGCATACCACATCAAGCACATAAAGAGATAAGTCCACTACCTTGAACTTAAGCTTTCTTCCTTACTCTTCCACTTGCTCCCTAAGCTTTCCAACCATGAAACCTTTCGGTCAAGCACTTCTCAACATCTTCTTGGATGTTGCAAGGTCCTAAACACATTCATATTCATCACATAATTCATTAGGACCATGAACTCAAGCATTATTCAAGACTATCTCTCTTGAACATTTAACTAACCTAACTTTCTTTAATCTTTACCAATAGACTTGGCCTTTGAATCAATTGATGTCTTGACCCTACCCCACACAATTTCACCTTTTAAATCCATTTATGAGCTTAGAATCATGAAATTCCAGCTCCTATGCACTGTTCTGTACAGATTTGAAAAGCATGCACAATTCTTCCAAAAATTCTCATCTTGATTCCAATGCTTCCCATACTTGTTTCTCTACTTTACCCCACACAAATTTTTATTTTAAAATCATTGGAAGCATCAAAATTTTGAGATTCCAATCACTGTTCATGCGAGTGAACAGTAGCAGAGAAGAATTCCAAACATTACAACTTTCAATTCCAATGCTTCTAAGGCTCAAAACCTATCCAATCCTACACAAAATTATCATATAAACTCAATGGAAGCATGAGATCATTGAAATTCCATCTCCTTCTATCATGAACAGTGCATGAAAGTGCAAACCGAAATGGTTCATCCATGGCAAAGTCAAGAATATCAACTTGATTCAACAACCAATCATCTAACTAGCTTGTTTAAGCTTTAATCTCACAACTCTAACTTTAATTTCTTCTTTCTCCATTCATCTAAGGTTTTGGACAGCATATACACCTTAGAGAAAACTCAACTTTCTTCCATGAAAACCCTAAGTTCAAGCTCCCAAATCAAAGGAAAATAAGCTAGGATAGATTGCTTACCTTTAATTTCTAGCTTGCTTGAACTTTGGACCTTGGATTCTTCTTTGTCTTAGCTTGAGTTTTCATTTTGCAAGAGGTTCCCCAAACATTCTTCATTCACGATTTTGCATCAGAAAAATGGGGGTATTTATAGGCAAATTCCATGGAAAATGAAAGGCCAAGATCATTTTGTGCACTATTTGATCTAATGGCTTAGATTTAATCTTGAATTTCCTTTTCTTTAATAATTATGACATCATCATCATGACATCATCAAAGGGACAACTCATAGGGACATGTGGCAAAATTCTAAGGGAGAGAAGCTTCTGGAAAAATTCCAGTCCAATCCGGTACCGGCTCAGTCCGATTCCCCAAAAACTAGACTGTTTTATAAATCTAATTTTTCTAAGATTCCATAATATGTTTTCTGACCTTAAATCCAGTATCCGGATTCTTTTTATCATTGACATTCTTATACTGGGTCTAAACTTAATTACAGATCCCTGGAAAATGACCAAAATACCCTTGGTGCCCTTTCTTGCACTACATTGACCCTAAGGGCATAATCGTCATTTCACACCTCTTTGCACCTCATCAGGGCATATACTAACTCTAAGGAATCATTCTTGTACTTGCCTTGGCATTTTGACCTGTCTAAAATGACCAAAATGCCCTCCATTCATCTCTTGCTCCTTGGTACATTACAGGGCCATTTTCGTAATTTCGCACTTTTTCGGCAAATTTTTGGACACTGGCCCTTTTCCCTGATGAACTGATATCATGGGCCTAGCCTCAATTGGTGTCATTATGGGCTTCTGAGTGATGCCATCTGGGCTCATTCAGTCCCAGTTTGCTTACCGATTAATTTCCCAATCGGATATCGGGCGTTCATAAACTCCCATATAAATTCACTAAGAAGTGAATAACTTTTTCTACAGAACTCCTTTCGAGATTCCGTTAGTTCCCTGACCTTTGGCTTCACAGGACGCACATTCCTGTAACTTTTCACTCATATCTGAGGTCCAGGAGATCTGATAAAAATTTTAGATAACTTTCTGACTATCAGATAAATTTTAGCTATCTGAAACTCTGATAAAATTCCTATATTAAGCCAGATTAACTAGTATCATTTCCTCTATCTACTAATGAAATTTGGGACTGAAATGCTTCCGGTATTTTTGGCCTATTTTTGGTCCAAATTCTTCATAATTACACTTTTGCCCATTGACTTTTCATAAATTACACTTATGCCCTCATATTTGGCTAAAATTATACTTAAAGACCCTACAGTTTTGTCTACTTTCTCTTTTGGCCTTAAAACTTTTATAATTTCACTTAAGTCCTTGCATTTTCTTCCTTTTTCAATTCAATCCATTTCTTTACATAAATGGCCACATTTTCCTTAGAAAATATCACATATATTACGTACAAAGTGTACATACAAATCAGTACAAAAAATTAGGGATATTACACTAGGGCGGCCATTAACGTAATGCCTTG
Organism: Leucaena leucocephala; assembly: GCA_037074615.1. Taxonomy (NCBI): domain Eukaryota; kingdom Viridiplantae; phylum Streptophyta; class Magnoliopsida; order Fabales; family Fabaceae; genus Leucaena; species Leucaena leucocephala. Next base: position 13,825,400 of record CM073555.1, on the reverse strand, counting down.
GTAGGTATATAAAGCCTTAGGTATTAACAATCTTAGAGACACAAATGTAGTGCTCCAGTTGATTGATAGGTCAATCAGGTATCCTAAGGGAATCCTTGAGGATATTCTAGTGCAGGTCAAAGACTTAGTATTCCCAGCTGACTTTTATGTTTTGGACATGTCTAATGAGTTAGTGAATGACAGCACTTTGATCCTAGGCAGACCTTTTGTTCCAAACTTCCTAGACCATCATTAGTATGAAGCATAGTTCCATCACAATGGAAGTTGGAGAACATGTGGTGACGTTTAACATGAATGAAGCAATGAAATTCCCTTTTGATAACTCTGCTTTTACTGCTTTGAATGCCATTACTATGCTGTTGAAGAGACTAGGGATGAACATGAATTGAGTTTACATGATAATGATAGAGAAAATGCGCTTGCAAAAGTCTTGTTGAGTGATTTTGCAGGATCCCAAGATGATCGAGAAACTGGAAGAGTAACAATCCTAGAAGGGTCGAGTTTCTGTGACTCTAAGTTGCGACTAGAAGACCCACTAGTCGCAACTAAAAACTCCAGAGAAGACAAGTAGCGACGTGATATTGAAGAGGTCACAACCAGATGTCAGTCAGTTGAAGGGGGTCTCTTTCTGCAACGGAGTCTTAACTAGAAGACACACAAGTCACGCCTAACAACTCCAGAGACATCCAATCGAGATAGTTGAATGACGAGGTCACTACCAAATATTCCAGAGGCAGACTCTGTGAACTTGAGTCGCGACGAGAAGATGAAAATAAACCTGATAGGTCGCGACAAGAAATGCCAGACGTAACTAGTGACTTCCAAATTCCTTCAGATCACCATTCAACTATCTTGGTTAAAGGGCCAATACATTCTAACTCTCCTCATCCTCACTTACATCCCAACATGACCTCTCATACTTTAAATTCCTTAGATGATTTGACCTCTAATCATGATGCAGGTATAGGAGAGCTTGACCTCAATTATGTTGCAGCTTGGACCAACTTGAGCTTGATGCAACCTTAGATGCAAATATAGGAGAGATGGAAAATCCCAAGGAGCTAAACCTACGCAACCTTCCAGCAGCCACAAAGGGAAGTATTTCTACTTTCAATAATTCCCCCCATCTTACCCCTTCTATTGTTTAACCCCCCGAGTTAGAATTAAAAGAGTTACCTTCTAACCTTAAGTATGCTTACCTTGAGCCAGACTCGAAACTGCCAGTAATAATTTCTAATTCTTTGACTGTTAATGAAGAGTCTAGGCTATTAAGTGTGCTTAGGAAGAATAGAGAAGCTTTGGGCTAGCAATTAGCTGACATAAAAGGGATAGATCCCACTGTATGCACTCATCAAATTCTGCTGAATGAGGATTCTAAGCCCATTTAACAACCCAAAGGAGATTAAACCTATTGATCTCTAACGTGGGTAGGAAGGAGATTAGTAAATTGCTAAACGCAGGAATCATTTATACTATTTTAGATAGTGAGTGGGTATCACATGTGCATGTAGTACCCAAAAAGAGTGGACTGACAGTAGTTAAAAATGAGAATAATGAATTAATACCTACTAGAGTGCAGAATTCATGGAGGGTTTGTATTGACTATATGAAGTTGAATGACTCCACTAGGAAAGACCATTTCCCCTTACCTTTTATTGATCAAATGCTTGAGCGATTGGCAGGTAAGAGTCATTATTGTTTCCTAGATGGGTATTTCGGATACTTCCAAATTCCCATAGACCCAAGGGACCAAGAGAAAACCACATTTATATGTCCCTTTGGCACATATGCCTATAAAAGAATGCCATTTGGTTTGTGAATGCCCCTGGCACATTTCAGCATTGTATGCTTTCTATATTTTCTGATTTCATTGAGAAATGCATAGATGTGTTCATGAATGATTTTACTGTTTATGGCAATTCTTTTGATGAGTGTCTTGTGAGCCTTGATAAAATCCTTGCTAGATGTATTGAGAAAAAACTGGTTTCAAACTTTGAAAAGTGCCATTTCATGGTTAATCATGGAATAGTACTTGGGCATCTTATATCTAGCATGGGAATTGAGGTGGATAAAGCAAAAATTGAAGTCATATCCTCACTGCCTTACCCTACAACTTTAAAAGAACTTCGATCTTTTATAGGGCACGTTGGATTTTATAGACGGTTTATCAAGGATTTTAGTAAAATTGTTTTACCACTCTCAAAACTTCTACAAAAAGACACTGAATTTGTTTTCTCCAATGACTGCAAAGAGGCTTTTGAAAAATTGAAGGATAGGTTGATTTCTCCACCTATCTTAACTTCACCAAATTGGGATCTTCCTTTTGAACTATCATGTGATGCTTCTGATTATGCTGTGGGAGCAATGATAGGTCAAAAGGAAGGTAATCTATCTAGAGTGATTGCCTATACCTCAAAAACACTCGATGTTGCTCAAATAAATTACACCACTACTAAGAAAGAACTGTATGCAATTGTGGTAGCCTTAGATAAATTCAGAGCATATCTAATTAATTCCAAGGTAGTTGTTTACACAGATCATGCAGCAGTCAAGTACCTGTTCCATAAACCTTAATCGAAGCCACTACTCTTATGATGGATGCTATTACTTTAAGAGTTCGATATAGAAGTGAGAGACCAAGCTAGAAGTATGAATCACGTTGCAGATCATCTAAGCAGATTACCAACAGAAACCCGGGGAGTACTTAGTTCTGATTTTATTTTTGATTCTTTCCCTGATCAATCTCTTTGTTTGGTCTCTATTGTGGAACCTTGGTATGCCCATTTGGTTAATTTTATTGAAACTAGCCTGATTCCATCTTATTTGTCTAAATTTCAGGCCAAAAAAACTCAAGAGTGAGTCTAAATACTTCATTTGGGATAGACCTTTTTTGTGGAAGTTGTGTTTAGACCAAGTGTTAAGACGATGTGTCCCAAACCAAGATCACAAGTCAGTTTTAGAAGCATGCTATTCATGGGTTTGTGGGGGCCATTTTGGAAGGAAAAGGATTGCACCTAGGGTCCTTGAATCTGGTTTCTATTGGCCCTCCCTTTTTAAAGATGCTTTTGAATTTTATAGAACTTGTGATAGGTGCCAAAGATTTAGAGGGATTAGTAAGAGGCACGAGATGCCACAACAACCTATTCTATTTTGTGAGGTTTTTGATGTTTGGGGAATAGATTTTATAGGACTTTTTCCACCTTCAGCTGGGTTTCAGTATATTTTGTTGGCTGTAGACTACTTATCTAGATGGGTGGAGGCCATTCCTACAAGACTAGATGACGCCCAGAAGGTCTCCAAATTCCTGAGATCTTATATCTTTAGTAGATTTGGAGTACCAAGAGCAGTAATCAGTGATCAAGGTACCCAGTTTTGCAATAAAATGATCAATAACTTATTAGCAAAATATGGTGTAACTCATAAAGTTTCCACCCCATATCACCCTCAAACCAATGGTCTAGCAGAGGTTTCTAATAGGGAAATAAAGCACATACTACAGAGAATTGTTAAGCCATCCAATAAGGATTGGAATTTAAGATTAGACGATGCTTTATGGGTGGATAGAACAGCTTTCAAAACCCCTCTATGCATGTCCCTTTATAGGACAGTTTTTGGGAAAGCTTATCACATGCCTGTGGAAATAGAACATAAGACATTTTGGGCAGTGAAAGCCTGCAATGAGAACCTTGAAGAGGCCGGTTCAAACAGGTTGTTGCATATTCAAGAGCTAGAAGAGATTCGATTGGATGCATACAGCAGCTCTGAAATCTATAAATAGAAGACAAAGTTAATCCATAATGCTCATATTCTAAGTTTAAGGAAGGCGATCGAGTGCTAAGGTATCAGGCTAGGTTCAAGTTCAAACACGGAAAATTCAAAACTAGTTGGGATGGACCTTACACAGTTGTCAAATTCCACGAATTTGGGATGATTGAATTGCAAGAGGAAGCGACGGGCAAAATCTTCCAAACCAATGGCCACCACTTGAAACTTTATGAGGAACCTGCTGCACCTCCTTGAGGCCAGGTTGTCCCTTTCCTATCACCTACCTTTCACACATTTTTTCTACTATGCTTGCTATGTTGGTTTGATTGATTGGAAAGGGCTGATTCAGTACGATGGTTTTTATTTTTAGTTTCTTTCTATTCATTCTAGGTTTCTTTCTGTTTTGAATAACACCCCGTTACTATCCATGTGCTGCATACTCATTGATTTTTCTCTGCGACACCTATACACTCACATGCATGCCTTTAGCTTACCCATCCTGTTATCTTCGCTTTACTTGTATTGCTTTGTGTGACTTGAATGTGACTACATGCCTCATTGGAAAATTTGCATTGAGTGATGAGATTACTTGCTGTGTTGGAGCTAGATTTGATTGACTTTATAAAGTGCTGTGATTTCTAAAAGTTATGTGATAGTGAGGACACTGTCAAGTTTAAGTGTGGGGGAGGATGCTTTTTGTGCTTTGATTAATCCAATCTTTCATTACAAGTCTTTATTTGGTTTTTAATCTTAATGTGTGATGAATTGCTGGAAATTGGATCGCTCGAAATTGGATCCCCACTTGAAACTGATTTGTTATTTACTAAAAAGGTGTTAGTATGAAATGTTTTGGGACTTTGAAAACTACCACTTGGTAGTCTCTGTGAAAACTGGTCGCGACATATGTGTTGTTTGGTCACGACCTGAAATGGAATTTTGGACTTGACATGCTCTCTGTTGATTTTAGTCACGACATGAATACCATGCCTGTTGCTACTATTTCTTTTTGTGTATTTGTGTCGCAATAGGAAATTCATATGTCGCGACCTACTTTTGAAAAATGTCTATTTACCTTCTCTTTGCCTTGTGCAATGTTGTATAGAAGGATTCCTTTTGAACTGTAACATCCTTACTTTCGTACATCATAGGGACCATTCGATAGCATTTAGAACCACTTACATGACCTTTGAAGTCCATTAACTAAATCATAATTAATTCTAGAAAAATCAAAATGAAGTGGTTCAAAATTCTACTCGAATGGCCCCTAAGACGTACGAAAGTAAGGATGTTATATTTTGATATCAGAGCAAAAGTTTCTGGCATTAGATAAGAAATCTCCAGGCCCTAACTCTAAGTAGTAATTACTTTGTTAAGTTAGGGTATTTATTGGGATAGTTCGCCTTGCTTATTTAAGCAAATGTTGCAGGAGTAAACATGGGGATTCATAAAGTTAAGTCTGAGCCATCAGTTAATAAGGGAGACCCCCGACCAGAAGTGATATATGAAGAAGATGTTCATCCACACTATGATCCTTCTTCAGACAGTGAAGAGAGTTCGGATGATAGTATAGAGGATCAGTCAGGAAGATCTATAGTAGAATATCCCACAGATGTTTCTGTATACTCAAACTTGCAGTCTGGAGATTATGTAGAGATTCAGCTTGATGTTGTGTATGCACTAGATTATGCTGCACCAAATAATGATGAGTCTAGTAATTCCATACAATATGAGTTTGTTGGAGTGCCCTCTAACCCTGATGTAAGCTCTATTCCCCCGATGAGAGGACAGATTACGGCTGAGGAAGCTAAATACTGGTATTGGATTATAGGTAGACCAGATATTATTCCTCCTCTACTAGAGTTTGAGGATAGATTCAATATGAGTAACTTACAGCAATTCCTTAATCCAGAGATCTTGTCACAATCTATGATAGTCCCTTCCTATCCTCGCAGTCTAAGAATATATGATGTTATAGATAAAGATCAGAACGATATTCCTGGTCCTAGTCAACCCCAGCCTTCTTTGAGAAAGATAGATAATATTGACTATATCAATCTCAAGAAAACTGTGGAGAGTGAATTACTCAGTTTAGATCAAGGGATGGATAGAAGTAGAGATCAAGAGCATTCAGTTTATCTGTATTTCCTTAATGCCATAGCAGGGATTATAAACAGATATATGATAGAGGGCATTGACCTGAATCAGGTTTACAATCTAGAAGATTGGTTTGAGATGGTTGTAAGTCAGATATTGCCATATACTCCTACCTGGCATGTAGAGCTAAGTGAGTTTTTGGCAAATGATCCACCAACTGATATACAAGGGTGGCATTTTCGTATGCAGAAGTATTTGCAGTTTACGATTCCCTAGAAAGGAATATAAAAAGAGATGAGGGGTAATGCAAATATGTAAACAGTGTAAAGTGAAGTAATTACATAAATGTATAATAGTTATGACTTACCCCATATATGTAATTGACATGTATGTAATACAAGTGTTATGGTGACATGAAATGAGTTTTGATGTGATATAATGAAATGATAGTTGGTTGAATATCTATATGAATATGTTCCCTATTTAATTCAATTATGATAGATAGATATGGATGAAGCAGTTTAGGTCGCGACTAGAAGTCACAGAGAATATGAGTCACGACTAGCCAACACTCAGGTCGTGACCAGGATGCACAGAGACCTGATGATAAATGAAGATGCCAGCCTCACTGAAGTTTATCAGTTAAAGGTTTAGCACGAGATGAAAGCAAGCTAAACAGTATGAGATACAGAGATACAAATCGGTTTAAGAAGATGTTCAGAAGTAGATCCTCCGTGTGATCATCAGGAGTAGATCTACATAATGAAAGAATTTGTTCAATTAGTCTTTCCTGAACAAAAGAATTAGAAGTTAAAATGAGACTTGCCTAAGAATGAGCCTAACACATGGCTTAAAGTTAGAAACATGATGGTTAACAATTAGAGAGATAACATTCCCAAGACAGAGGGATTCAATCATAAAGAAATAGTAACCTGGCAGACCTAGGGGAGAGCACCCTAGAGAACAGAAGTAATAGTGCTAGATGATGAATGAGATCCATGTGACTTAAGTTAGTCAGGATCCATAGAAGAAGACTAGAAAGGAACCACAGTCTAGTCTAGAGCAGACTGAGACTGATATACAGACAGAAAGAGTTAAGAGATAGTAGAGAGATACGGAAGTTACTCCATAGAGATGGAGATTGATCCGCTCACCTGAGAAGTATTTCTTCAATAGTTTTATGAAAAGTATTCCTCTCAGTTAGATAGAGATGAGCGTGAGGATAAGGGTTAAACTTAAGAAAGAGAAACCCTTTGATGAATACTTAGCCAAGTTTATCTACATGAATAATGAGAGTTGAATGACTGAGGAGTTAATTCGTGGATTGAATTCCATGTTACAAAGAAAGAATTTTTCTCAGATAGTTGCAGAAGTTCAACAGAGCGGTAGATGTATGCAAGATTAGAAAAAAAAAGGTAGCCATAGTTTTAAAGATAAAGTGACTCCCATATCCCCTATGTAAGAAAGAGTAATGAAGGGTTGAGTCAGTACCCTAGCAAGGGGTAATGTGGCAGCCTAAGTAAATGAGTATTTATCTCAAGTTCATGAATGAATGATTAGGATCTGGCGGAGAAGGTGATAAAGGGACATAATGCTTAAAAGGATTACCTAGTTGATCGATTGATTGCAGTGTGCGTATAATGGATGGTTGAGCAAATTATGTGATAATGATATGGCTTATGTTGCCATAGATTATGATGATCAGTTGCATCTCCTTGCAGATGTCATATAATGACATGCATGTTAGAGTATGCTATGATGAATGAATACTCTCCTTCGTAGTACATGTGAGGTAGAGTATATATGCTAAGAAAGTTATGTTGCTCCCATACCATACAACACGCAATAAGATAATTTAACTTGGTAATGATACTAAATCAATAGAAAAGTGATAAACGAGATAGTTAGCCAGTCGATCCCCAAAGTTTAGAATGAGAATCTAAGACAGACAGTGATAGCCAGTTTGACAGAGAAAGAAAGTAGAGATGAATGTTGATGACAATCCTATAGACATATGATTACACTACTCAGGACATATCCCTTCAGTAGGGGATGAGATATATGAATGATGTACCATGAACATGAAGTGAGATGTAGTTATAAAAGATGATGCAGCTCTGAGAGGGAGCAGTGTCTATATAATAGAAGTTAACATTCTCGCAATAGAGCTAGATTGCTCTTGCGATAAAGTCAAATTGCTCATGAAATAGAGCTGAAAGTGTGGATAGTGAAGCTCATGATAAAGCCATGTTCGTCAGACGAGATAGACAGATTATGATAGATATGTGCATGATAGAGCATTTGTAGCTCTCTAAGTACTAGATATAGTAAAGTTATGAAAGATGAGAATGAAATGAGAAATTCCTGAGTAATAGAGCAAATGAATAAAGTCTTAATAAATAATATTGGCTTCTATGATCATTTTGGGGAATTATCTGTTGAGTTAGCAACTAAGTGGCAGTAACTAACCTTGTAACTTAGTACGTTGGTTTAAGTCTTCCAGAGATATGAATATAGTACAACAGAGTCATAGTAGATTCTGGAGGATCACAGTTGGATCCTAGTATGGCTCACAGAGAAAAGAACTCTAGGGTCGCAGTTAGATCCTAAAGAGGCTTATGGTTTATCTCAGTAGATCCCGAGGGTTGCAGTAGACCTAGCCTAAAGAAAGAAAATGAATGAGCCATGAGTATAGTATTTCTTTGGAATGACAATTACCAAGGACAAGGTTAAGGTAGAGAAGCTTCACAAGTTGCTAACTCATAGCAGAGAGAGTACCCATGATGTTAGTTTCAGATAGCCTTATTATTATTATAGACTGAACTCAGAACCTTCTTGCATGAAGAATGAAGTGAAGTTAGTAGAGGTTCCTGAGATGAGGATAAAGAGAACGAGAATGAAAGCTAGATACATCCTCTAGGTGAGGACAAAAAGGTTAAAAAGTTAAAGAGATTGATAGAAAAAGGGTTTAAGATAGTAAAGTACCAGGGTTTGAGCTGTTAGCAGCAGTGCTTCAGATTTTTATCAGCACTTGTTAAAGCATCCTTACTTTCGTACGTCTTAGGGACCATTCAGTAGCATTTAGAACCACTTACAAGACTTTGGAAGTCCATTAGCTAAATCTGAAATTTTTACTCTTGGCGAGTTACTGTTCATATGGTATTCCATATTAGGTAATGAACTTTGAAAAATCATAATTAATTCTAGAAAAATCTAAATGAAGTGGTTCAAAATTATACTCGAAGCTAACATCTTGAAGTTTAAGGGAAAAATAATTTCCTGACCAAATGCTTAGTCAATTGATTCAGTTTATTCATTAAATGTACTATTCATTTGGTCAAAATTCTGAAAACATATTCTGGTCCCCATTTTTGGAAAATTTGTTCTCTTTGTACAGACATCAAAATAGGGTGTTCTTGGTGTCAAAATGAAGCTTGACATGCTAAATAAATGTTTGTAAAATTTCATACATTTATTCCATCATTTACTATTTTTTATGACATCATACATATTGTTGCTTAAACTGGTCATACAGCATCCTTACATGCAACAATTCTTCACATAACATCATATAACATTTACATTGACCAATCCCTAACTTCTCTTCATGCTTCTTCATCCTCTTTCCTCATTCATAAACCTATTGGGATTGGGATCACCTGGATGGGGTGAGATTTCTGGGGATCTCAATAGCAAAAAATACCAAACAATGCATGTATTAATGTAATTACTTGTGCTTGCTTGTGAAAGTGTCACCATAGTGTAATGAGCATGCTTCCATGTATCATATGAAATACAATTGGCCAAGGTAATCATAGAAACAGAGCTTCAATCATATACACATATGCACACAATTCAACAAAGTCATAGCACAATCAAGCATAACATTCAATACATACAAGTTTAGGGTAAGTTTACTACCTTATTGCTTTACTTCTTTCCACTTTAACTTTGCTTCTTCCTTCTTACTTTTCCTTGGTGTGTGGCTGCCTCTTTGGAGTCCACAATCACACCCTAACATCACATAATCATCCATTCATTATAATCTAACTTTCTTGAATATCAAACTTACTTTAACTTAACATAACTTCCTTTAATCCTTACCAATTGACTTGGCCTTTGAATCAATTGAAGTCTTGACCTTACCCTACATAATTTCACCTTTTGAATCCATTTATGAGCTTAGAATAATGAAATTCCAGCTCCTATGCACTGTTCTGTACAGATTTGGAAAAGCCTACACAATTCTTTCAAAAATTCCCATTTTGATTACAATGCTTCCCATACTTGTTTCTCTACTTTACCCCACACAAATTTTCATTTTAAAACCATTGGAAGCATCAAAATCATGAGATTCCAATCATTGTTCATACGAGTGAATAGTAATAGAAAAGAACTTCAAACATTACAACTTTCAAGTCCAATGCTTCCATGGTTCAAAACCTATCCAATCCTACACAAAATCATCATATAAACTCAACAGAAGCATTAAATCATTGAAATTCCATCTCCTTCTATCATGAACAGTGCAAACCAAAATATTTAATCTATGGCAAAGTCAAGAACATCAACTTGATTCAACCACAAATCATCTAACTAGCTTGTTTAAGCTTTAACCACATAACTCTAACTTTAATTTCTTCTTTCTCCTTTCATCTAAGGTTTTCGAAAACATATAAACCTTATAGAAAACTCAACTTTCTTTCATGAAAACCCTAAGTTCAAGCTCCCAAATCAAAGGAAAATAAGCTAGGATAGATTACTTACCTTTAATCTCTAGCTTGCTTGAACTTTGGCCTTTTAATTCTTCTTTGTCTTGGATTGAGTTTTCATTTTGCAAGAGGTTCCCCAAGATTGCCAAGAGCCATGGTTTTGAGCTGAATTGGTGGGGTATTTATAGGCAAATTCCATGGAAAATGAATGGCCAAGATTACTTTGTGCACTATTTGATCTAATGGCTCATATTTGCTCTTGGATCTTATCTTACCCACAAAGCCAAGTTGAGATAAAATCACATGACAACAATCTTCTCCTCCCCCTTGTCTTGGACGCCATATGGAAAGCCTTGTGGGTCCCACTATGTGCAAATCATAATTCCTACTTTATTCCTTTTTCTTTTCTTTTAAACAATCTATAAATTATTCATTTTTGGACTTGGGCTCTAAGACAACTTTTGGGATTTATTGGGCTGCCCTAGGACAAAATGTTGGGCCTCTTTTAGGTCCAATAACAACTTGGCACAAATCCCAATGCATTTTCTTTATACCGATATCCTTAAATTACTCTGATCTTGGAATAAATGCCAACCACCTTTTTTAATGGTTCTAACATTTTTATAAATTCATTCTAATATAAAATGAATTCTCTACAAAGTTTCATAATTTTCTAAGACCCAGAAGTCCTGATAAAAATTATATACATTTCCTTTAACCTTTTATCGGTGTACTTTTTCACAGTAAATTCCATAATTAATTCTATAAGACTCCTTTTTTACTTTTGTCAACTCCATAAATTCTCATATTAATTATAAGAATTTACTATCAAATTTCATCTGATATCCATCCATTGTGAAATGACCAAAATACTCTTGGTGCCCTTTCTTGTACTATATTGACCCTAAGGGCAAAATTATCATTTCACACCTCTTTGTAACTTATCAGAGCATATACTGGCTCTCACTAATCCTTCCTATACCTATCTTGGCATTTTAGCCTGTCTAAAATGACCAAAATGCCCTTCATTCATCTCTTGCTCCTTGGTACAACATAGGGACATTTTTTTAATTTCACACTTTTCCGGGGTTTCTCCCGACACTGGCCCACCTTATCAGTCCAATGATTTCATTGGGCCTTCTTGACGCCACCTGTTCTTTTGGGTATCTGAGTTAAGTCATCTAGGCTCATTTAGTCCTAGTTTATTTACTGCTAAATCTCCCTATCAGATCCCAAAAGTCCACAAACTCCGTCTCAATTCACTAAAAAGTGAATAACTTTTTCTACAGGTCTCCTTTCGGGATTCTATCAGTTTCCTGACCTTCGACTTCTCAGGACGCATCATCCTATAACTTCTCACTTATATCTGAGGTCTAGGAGATCTGATAAGAATTTTTTATACTTTTAGCCTATCAGATAAATTTAAGCTATCTGAACCTTTAATAAAATTCCTGTATTATGCCAGATTAACCAGCATCATTTTCTCTATGTACTGATGAAATTTGGGACTGAAATGCTTCCAGGCAGTCTAAACCACTTTTGGCTCAACTTTCTTTAATTACCATTTAGCCCCTGGAAACTTTTCTTCTTTTTAATTAAGTCCCTCAAATTTGGCTAAAATTACACTTAAAGGCCCTAATTTTTGTCTACTTTCTCTTTTGGCCTTAAAACTTTTATAATTTCACTTAAGTCCTTGAATTTCCTTCCTTTTTCAATTCAATCCCTTTCTTTACATAAATGACCACATTTTGCTCTAAAAATCTGACATATATTATGTACAAACTGTACATACTATTCAGTACAGAAAATTAGGGATATTACACTTGTCAGTTAAATGTGCTTAGGCAAAAGTAGCCTAATGATGGGTGATTCCTGGGAAGTAATGAGACAAGAGTGTAAGGGCCACAGAAGTTTGGCATATATGCACAAAGTTATGTAAAATGATAAAAAGAGTTATGAAAAGTTAGAAAGGGTTATGAACAGTAAAGGATTAGAATCCTTCTGTCAAGTCCAAATAGAGTGATTTGAAATGAAAGGTTTAAATTATGACTTTGTTTAGGAGAAAAAGAAGCAAAAGAAAAATATGCTCATGAGAGGTTGACAAAGTTATTAGTTAAAGAGAATGTTAGACTTATGGTATCTCAGGATATGTCATGATAAGATAAGATAAGTCATGAAAGGGTAAGATACACCATGATATAGCTAGATTTGGCAAGATATGCCAGGATACGACATGAGAAGTATCTAATGAGATACATAATGAGAAATATGTGTTGAAAAGTATAGTAAGAAGTAACTTTATGAATTGATAGAGAGGCTCCCTTTTTTGAAAGGGATAAGCTAATAAATGTTATGCTACAGATGAAGGTGAGAGCTTTCACTCCTTGCATAAAATGCCAAGCACTATGTTATGTTTGTAAAGTATGCTAAAGCTCCATATGATAGAGCTGTGCAAGTTCTGAGTGTAGAGATGTGCATATTCAGGAAAGGAATGCTTGAGCTCTGAAGTTAGAGCTTTGCATTCATGAGCAGGCATGCAATCCTGCAATATGTTGGCTAGGCATTATGCATGTTAGAGTATGTGTTCCTACTTAATAGTAAAGTAAAGAAAGGAATAACTGCATAAGTCCTCTCTCTATATGATGCTAAATTATTAAAGATGATAAGAGCAACAATAGAGTGAGAAGAGTTTCTAAGAAAAAGAAATATGATTATACAAAAAGAAAGATGAAGCTCTGCGGATGCTAAGGCAGTCTGCGAGGTACTAAGATAAGTAATAAGAAATATGCACTAGAAAGTCTGATGAGTAATTGATGGAAACTCCTGAATACAGTGATATTCGAGAGAGTTTGATATGAAAGAAATGGACACTACTCACAAGTCTAGTACAATGAGTTGTCCATAAGCAAATGGATGCATAGCAAGTGAGCAAGTAAGGACATAAAACGGATATTGAAAGCACTCCGCTAGATGAGAAGATAGAAGATAAGAGATAGATACCCTAATCCTTAGTCATAAAGCAGAAAGAGATATACAGAAGATATATATCCAAGATAGTTGACCAAGGTACTAAGTAAATTTTGAGGACGGAATTTATTTTAAGAGGGGTAGAAATGCCACATCCTAATTTTTCCCTATCTGTATAATACTGATAAAGAAAAGAGGTTTGGAAAGGATTGTGATGATGAATGGAAAGAAAATAATGATTAGATGAAGATTTAAAGAAGAGGGACTAAAGTGAAAGGTATAAAAGTTCCATGGTACCAAATATAAAGTAGACATAAACTTTGGGCCATTAAGTGCAATTTCAAAAAGTTTAAGGACCTAAATGTAATTTAAGGAAAGTTCAAGGGGCAAAATGGTAATTATAGAAAGTTGAGCTGAAAGTGGCTTAGAACTGCCCCAAAGCATTTCAGTTCCAAATTTTATCAGTAGATAGAGAAAATGATGCTGGTTAATCTAGCCTAATATGTAACAACCCAATTTTCAGGCCCAGAGACTCAGAAAGTAAGCCTGAAATAGATAGACTATCATACCCCTTTGAGCAGAAGTCCTAGAAACATACAGAGGGTGTTTAGGGACTAAACTGCAAATAAGTGAAAGTCCAGGGACTTATATGTAAATAGTGAAATCCTTAGGGATATAGTGGCCATTTATGCAAGGAAAGGGGTTAAATTGCAAAAGAAAGAAAATGAAGGGACTTAAGTGCAAATATGAAAAGTATAAGGCTAAAAGGGAAAAGTAGACAAAAAGGTGGGGTCCTTAAGTGTAATTTTAGCCAAATAAAAGGGACTTAATTGAAAAGAAAAGTTCTCCGGGGCTAAATTATAATTAAAGAAAATTAGGCCAGAAGTGGTTTGGACTGCCCGAAAGCATTTCAGTCCCAGATTTCACCAGTAGAAAGAGCAAGTGATGCTGGGTAATCTAGCTTAATACAGGAATTTTTCAAGACTCCAGATAGCCAAAATTGAGCTGATAGTCTAAAAGTTATAAAAATTCCTACCGGATATCCTAGATATCAGATATAAGTAAGAAATTACAGGATGATGCGTCTTGTTAGGGCGGATGTCAGGAAACTGACTGAATACCGATAGGAGGTCTGTAGAAAAAGTTATTCACAAATTAGCAATTACAGACGGGAGTGTGAGGCCTCCGGGGATCCGCTCAGGAGATTTATCGGTATTTAAATAAGGACTGAATGAGTTTGGATGACCTTAGTCAGATGACTGTTATGACCCACAGGGATGCCAGAACACAGTAGGCCAGTGTATCTTGTAAAAGGAGCCGGTGTCCGAAGATGTGTATAAACGGTGTATAATAGTTAAAATATTCGATGAACTGTGCCGGGGGAAGATTCCTCATAATATGTGCCATAAAGGTAATGGACCCTCAAAGGCCCAATAATGGCGCCATCAAAGGCCCAGTAAGACCCTTGGACTGATAGGTGGGCCAGTGTCCAGCAAAACCCCGGAAAAGTGCGGAATTACGAAAATGCCCCTGTGTTGTACTAAAAGGTACTAGAGGAATGGAGGGCATTTTGGTCATTCTGGATAGGCCTAGAAGCCAAGACATACACAGGTAAGGTTAACTAGGGTCAATATATGCCCTGACAGGGTACAGAAAGTGTAAAATGATGATTTTACCCTTAGGGTTAAGATAGTGCAAGAAAGGGCACCCAGGGATATTTTGGTCATTTCACAGGGGATCTGTAATTGAGTTTAGACCCAGTATAAAAATGATAATGATATACAGGACCCAGATACTAAATTTAAGGTCAGAAGACATAGTATGAATTTTCAGAAAAATTGGATTCAGAAAACAGTCCAGTTTTCAAGGAAACGGACCGGGCCGGTACCGGATTGGACTGGAAAGCTTCTAGAAGGCTTCTTGGCTCTCCCAATTTCGCCATGTGAAGAATGTGCGGGATGAGGTGTCCCTTGATGATGCAGTAAAAGGAATAAAAGAAAATAGGAAATTCCAGAAAAAATATTGGCCACAAGTTCAGAGGGCTTGGAAATTACGGGAATGCCATCCATCAAAACTATAAATACCCCCCTTGCCATTCATTCTCATGGCCAAGAAGTATTTAAGAGAGAGAAGAAAGTTCTAGAGAGAGAAAGAGGAAGGAAAGAAAGAAGAAAGGAAGTTCTGGCGGAGCTAGAAGCAGTATAGAGATTCTAGAGTTCTGCTAAGCTTTTAAGGTAGTAACTAATTCTAGCTTTTATGTAATGGCTTTGTGATTTGTTGTGCTATTGTTTGGTTGGATTGTTGTCTTATATGTTATGCTTGAAGCTCTGCTACAATGCTATGATCATATGTTATTGAGTATGGAAGCACGCAGCATACTTATCTGTACAATCACAAGCAAGCACTGTCACTCTGCATTACATATATTATTATGATTATTACTACTGAGATTCTCCCGAATCTCATTCCAATAAATAACCCATTACAGGGGAGGTTATACCGAAATAAATTTTGGGAATTTTAAAAGACGCCATTATGCTGCCGAAATTATGACAAGATGGTAATAGTAAAGAAATGAGCTTATACGTACTATGTACGTAGGTACTGTCTAAGGAGGCTGGAAGTGAGTGGACCTAGCCAGTTCATCTAGTCTTTCCTGGGTACTTACGTAGAATGGTAGTTCCCACGTGAATTACCGAATCGGTACAAGATCAGTTACTTTCTAAAGATGAAGCGTAGCGGTTATGCTGCCAGATTTCAGGCAGAAAAATATGTAATAGAAATATGAGAATTTTGTACATGCCCAGATGTATAATGACTTATTATTTAATAATAGATACTATTTGGCATACTTGACTGATACATGATGGATGTATACATATGTTTGCAAAGTTGAGTGCTGGAATTTGCCACTATGAACAGTAACATGTAGAGACTTGATGATGTTTGATCCAGAATTAAAAATAGTAAATGGTTGAACAAATGTATGATATTTTTATGGTAAATAGTAGACATATTAATATTCGATTTGATATATATAATGCCTCATTTGGATGTCTACACATGGAGATATAAATTATCAAAATTGGGACCAGAATGCTGGATTCAGGAGAAAAACGCTAGATGAACAGTAACGTTGTGACGTTGACCTACGCTGACTTGGTCAAGGAATGGTCATTCAATGATTTTTACCTGAAAGATAATTGAGTTAGCTTCATGTATCAATTCGAACCACTTCATTTCAATTTTTCTAGAATTAGTTATGATTTTTCGAAGTTAGGTCACTCATCTAGAATTTATACAGTGAACAGTACTCGATAAGAGTAAAACTCCAGATTGAGAAATTGGACTTCAATGACCTTGAAAGTGGTTCTAAATGCTACCAAACATCCTTACTTTCGTATGTCTTAGGGACCATTCAGTAGCATTTAGAACCACTTTCAAGGTCATTGAAGTCCAATTTCTCAATCTGGAGTTTTACTCTTATCGAGTACTGTTCACTGTGTAAATTCCAGATGAGTGACCCAACTTCGAAAAATCATAACTAATTCTAGAAAAATCGAAATGAAGTGGTTCCAATTTATAAGTGAAGATAACGGAATTATATTTCATTGAAAAATAACTCGTTGACCATTCGTTGACCAAGTCAACGTCAGTCAACGTGTCAACTTTACTGTTCATACCACGTTTTTCTCCCTGAATCCAGCATTCTGGTCCCAACTTTGATAATTTATATCTTCTTGTGTAGACATCCAAATGATACATTTTATATATCAAATTAAATCTTGGTATGTCTACTATCTACCATAAAAATTTTATACATTTATTCATCCATTTACTATTTTTAATCATTTATCAAACATGACCTTGTCACCACGTGTTACTGTTCACAGTGGTATATTTCAGCATTTCTACTTTGCATACATATGCATACATCCCTCATACATCAGTCAAACATGCCAAACAACAATTATTATTAATTAATAAGTTGTTTTACATCTGGACATGTACATAAATTCTCATATCTCTATTACATCTTTTTCTGCCTAAACTCCGGCAGCATAACCGCTACGCTTCATCTGTACAAAGAACTGAACCGTACTGATTCGGTAATCCCCTCGTGAGAACTACCATTCTACGTAGTACCCAGGAAAGACTAGATGAACCGGCTAGGTCCACTCACTTCTAGCCTCCTTAGACAGCACTACGTACACAGTACTTATCATATACTGATGTTCAGTCTTTACTTCGGCAGCATAACGGCGTCTCTTAAATTCCCAGAATTCATTTTGACATAACCTCCCCTGTAATGGTTTACTTATTGGGATGAGATTCGGGAGAATCTCAGTAGCAACAATCATAACAATATATGTAATGCAGAGTGACAGTGCTTGCTTGTGATTGTGTACAGATAAGTATGCTGCTTGCTTCCATGCTTAATAACATATGATCATAGCATTACAGCAGAACTTCAGACATAACATATAAGACAATAATCCAACCAAACAATAGCACAATAAATCACAAAGCCATTACATAAAAGCTAGGATTAGTTACTACCTCAAAGGCTCAGCAGAGCTCTACTATCTCTATTCTGCTTCCAGCTCCGCCAGAACTTCCTTACTTCCTTTTCTCCTTTCTCTCTTCCCTTCCTTCTCCTTCTCTCTCTTCTTTCTCTCCCTTCTCCCTTCCATGCGTGAATGCAAGAATGGAATGGAGGGGGGTATTTATAATTGCCTTCAATGGCAATTCTGCAGTTTCTATGAACTTTGATCCTGCGGTCCTGGTTTTTCCTGGATTTTCCTATTTTCTTTAATTCCTCCTTTACTGCATCATGCATGACATCATCGGGACACCTCAGTGCCACATTTATCACATGTCTGAAATCCTGGACACCTCAGCAGCTGACTCAGCATGCTGACTCACCGGTCCAGTTTCCTGCCTCGTAATACGTGTCCTCAACTTTTCCTTCTGCCTTTATGTTGGCGCCATGTGTCATCTTACTGGCACCTGTCACGCCTTCCAATGCTATCCAGATAAATCCAAGACTTTATCTGATCACCTCCTCGGTTATCGTGCCAACCGAGTAACCTTACTTTATTGAAACAGCATTAAAATTGTATTTTAATGCCACTTTTTCCCACATAACACTGGGCCTACGTTTTTGGGCTCTGGGTATGTTATCTTGGATCCTGATCAAGCCCAAGTACTCTGATGGCTCGATTCCCAAGAAACAGCCCTTGGCAAATTACCAAAATACCCTTGGGTGCCCTTTCTTGCACTATTTTAACCCTAAGGGTAAAATCGTCATTTCATACCCTTCTGTACTCTGTCAGGGTATATACTGACTCACAGTAACTTTACCTGTATGTACCTTGGCTCCTGGGCCTGTCCAGAATGACCAAAATGCCCTTCATTCATCTGTTACACTTTTGTACAATACAGGGGCATTTTCGTAATTTCGCACTTTTCCGGGGTTCTGCCGGACACTGTCCCACCTATCAGTCCAAGTGTCTTACTGGGCCTTTGTTGGCACCATTATTGGGCCTTTCTGGGTCCAATACCCTCCTGGCACGCATTACGAGGAATCTTCCCCGTTAATAATTATTGAATATTTTATCTATTATTCACCGTTTATACACATATCCGGACACCGGCTCCTTCTGTCCAAAACACTAGCCTGCGGTGTTCAGGCATCCCTGTGAGTCATATCATTCATCTGACTGAGGTCATCCGAACTCATTCAGTCCCTTTTCAAATACCGATAAATCTCCCTATCGGATCCCCCGAGGCCTCACACTCCCGTCTGGATTTTTTGATTTGCGAATAACTTTTTCTACAGGCCTCCTATCGGTATTCTGTCAGTTTCCCGACATCCGCCCCATAAGGACGTATCATCCTGTATTTTCTCATCTAGATCTGAATTCTAGGATATCCTGTACGAATTTTTATAACTTTTGGACGATCAGTCCATTTCTAGCTATCTGGAGTCTTCAAAAATTCCTGTATTAAGCCAGATTACTGAGCGTCACTTGCTCTCTCTACCGGTGAAATCTAGGACTGAAATGCTTTCGGACAGTCCAAACCTCTTCCGGCCTGACTTTCTTTAATTACAATTTAGCCCCAGGGAACTTTTCTTCTTTTCATTTAAGTCCCTTTTTATTTGGCTAAAATTACACTTAAGGACCCCACATTTTTATCTACTTTCCTTTTTGGCCTTGAAACTTTTCATAATTGCACTTAAGTCCTTTCATTTCCTTTACTAGGTCTAGGGGCATTATTGTCTTTTCATATTTTACCAGAGTATTCTCTGGCCCTGTTCAACTATCCAGATACCCCTTCTTGACTGTCTAACCTTAGCCAAATGACCAAAATACCCTTTACTCATTCTTCAGTTATTCTATAACATAAGGGCATTTTCGTCATTTTGCACATTTTTCCCGGACACCGGCCCCTCTTACCACTGAACTGGTATTATGGGCTTGGGCCTTCCCTGGTGTCACTACGGGCCTTAGACAACACTATATGGCCTCTAGCCATTGTCCGATCCTTCCTATTCGGACTGCCTTTGCTTTACCGATTATAACTGTAAATTCCCATCTTCAGGAATTTTTACAGAAAAATCGGGAACTCAAATCAAAATTCTGTGACTCCTCATTCAATCCAGAATCCTTTTCTCTATCTCCCGGTATTTTCAGATATTTTATCCGGACCGGGCTGTTTTGGCCTGAAAAAGCACTCACGCGCACACTTTTCCAAAATGACCATTTTACCCCTGGTCATATTTCTAATTCTTTCATACACCTAGAGACCTCATATGCACATTTCACAGTTCAGTGAAATGATCAGCATAATTTTCTCTATTTTTTGGCAAAATATGGTACTCATCGGCCACCAGTCTGATCTTTCCCATAATTACGATTATGCCCTTGAATTCTCCTTCTGGCATCTCTAGGCCTAAAAATTGGGGTGTTACATGTTTCATTTTGGTATCAGAGCAAAAGGTTCTGGCTTAGACCAGAAAGGGCTCTGGTTCAGGGCATAAGATTCTGGCGTAGAACAGAAGGTTCTGGCTCAGTGATGCTCTGAAATAATTAGAATGTCATTTAGGATGTGTGGCATGTGGTATGGGCTATTCTAAATATTTTACATGTGGACATATATTGTTGTGTTGTATGGATATATGTTATACATATATATGATTGTATTTTCCCAATTCTAGAAAAAGAAGTAGAAGTCATGGTTAATACAAGAAGGACGGTTAGACCAGAAGTGGTAGAGCCCCGGGATGAGGGTACTAATAATCAGATAGACCCTGTGCAAATTATTCTAGATAGGTTAGAACAACAACAACATGTAATAGATGAGATACGAGCAACCCAGGCTAGCCAAAATCAAGAACGAGATTCTGTTATCGCTAGGGCGGTTGCTGCTTCGGTTGCAAGCTTAGAGCAGGCTGAGAAGGAGGTGGTACCAGAAAATAATGCAAACCTGAACCTCAGACAGATCATGGGCAGACTGGAATGAATAGACATAAGGGGTCTATAGGAAATAACAATAACTAGGAAAGTCTACAAACATGGATGGACCGATTCCATAAGTTTAATCTGCCCATGTTTGAAGGGACTTTTGACACTCAAGCTAAGTAACCGAGGATTGGGTTAGACAGTTAGAGAAAATCTTTAAGATTTTAGAATGTCCCACTGAAAGAAAGGCCCAGATGGTGTTTACAAGCTAGAAAAAGATGCTGATAGGTAGTGGAGGAACACCGAAGTAATTCTGCAATCAAGAAATATTCCACTTACATGGGAAACATTTCTTGAGCAGTTCAACGAGAAATATTTTCCACAGTCAATACGAGATGAACGTGAAGCAGAATTTTTAATATTAAAGCAGGGTGAGCAAGAACCCTTTGACGATTATCTTGCTAGGTTCATTCGTCTGTCACGATATTCCACTACCTAAACTGTATGAATGATGAGAGGTGGACCACTGAGAAGTTAACTCATGGATTGAATCCTACATTGAAGGAGAAAATTTTTCCTAGACAGATACGAAGGTTTAATGAAGCAGTAGAGGTATGCAGGATCACGGAGAAGAATGTGCAATATCTAGAAAATAATGAGCCTGTTACATCAAGGATGGTGCCACCAGGTTCCTTGAGAGGGAACAACAAGAAGAGAAATGGACCAGTATATGGGTCAAAAGTTAATAAGAAACAGGGAAGTAGGCCAGGTAGTGGGCCAAGAGAAGTTAGTAGGCAACCAAGGCCTAATATATGTAGGAACTGTGGTCGAGACCATGGTATAAGGCCTTGTCTAGCAGGTCACGGGTTATGCTATAGGTGTGGAAAGTCTGGACATTATGCCAGGGAGTGTCCACAGAACACAACAGGCGAAAGATACCCGACTCAGGGAAGAGTATATACCCTGACTGGCAATGAGATAAGAAAGTCTCTTGCGCCAAATTAAGGTACGAGTTTATTTGTGTTCTGTTTCCACTGGCTAATGAATGGATAAATCTTGCATGTGATTGGATTGGATTGTCCAGTATGCACACTATTGAGCTACCCTATACCTAGTATGTTGCCTTTGTATAAGGATGAGTATGATTACAAGTTTTAAAAGTAGGAAGTAGAGAAAATATATACACAATAGTTAGACCCTTGAGCGTTAAAGCTTATATTATGGTTGAAAGGAAAAATTTAAATCTGAGATAAGATAGTATGAGACGTGATGGTTAATAGATAAAGAGCTCAATGTTCCCTGAGCAGAGGGATTCCATCACGAAGAAGTAGTAGACCTAGGGAAGAGTACCCTAGAGAATAGAAGTAATAGTGAGAGATGATAAATGAGATCTATGAGAATCAAGAATCAAGAGAAAGGCCAATAAGGAACCATAGTCCGATCAAGAATAGACTAGGATTGATGGATAGATAAAAGTTAAAAGATAGTAAACAGATAGCCACAGTTTAACAGATAAAGTGACTCCCCTATTCCCTATATAAGATAGAGTGATGGAGGGTTGAGTCTATACCTTGGTAAGAGGGTAGCATGGCAGCCTAAGTGAGAAAGATAGATGCTTCAGGTTCCTGATGTAACACCCCAATTTTTAGGCCTAGAGATGCCAGAAAGAGAATTCAAGGGCATAATCGTAATTATGGGAAAGATCAGGTTGGAAGCCGATGAGTACCATATTTTGCCAAAAAATAGAGAAAATTATGCTGATCATTTCACTGAACTGTGAAATGTGCATATGAGGTCTTTATAAGTATGAAAGAATTAGATATGTGACCAAGGGTAAAATAGTAATGTTTGAAAAATGTGCTTTGGAGCGTACTTTCAGGCAAAAATAGCCCGGTCCGGATTAAATATCTGAAAATACTGGGAGATAGAGAAAAGGATTCCGAGTTGAATTACGCAACATAGAATTTTGATTTGAGGTCCCGATTTTTCTGTAAAAATTCCCAAAGATGGGAATTTACAGTTATAATCGGTAAAGGAAAAATAGTCCAAATAGAGATGATCGGACTGTGGCCAAAGGCCATACAGTGTTTTCAAGGCACATAGTGACACCAGGGAAGGCCCAGGCCCATAATATCAGTTCAGTGGTAAGAGGGGCCGGTATCCGGGAAAAAGGTGCAAAATGACGAAAATACCCTTTTGTTATAAAATAGCTGAAGAAGGAGTAAAGGGTATTTTGGTCATTTGACTAAGGTGAGACAGTCAAGAAAGGATATCTGGATAGTTGACCAGGGTCAGAGAGTACTCTGGTAAGATGTGAAAAGACAATAATGCCCCCAGACTTGTTAAAGTAAATAAAGAGGAACCAAGGGCATTTTGGTAATTTGCCAAGGGGTGTTTCTTGGGAATCGGGCCATCAGAGTACTTGGGCTAGATCAGAGACCCAAGATGATATTCCCAGGCCCAAAAACGTAGCCCAGCATAAATATGAGAAAAAGTGGCATTAAAATAATGATTTAGTGACTTTTCAGTAAAGTAAAGTTACTCGGTTGGCACGATAACCGAGGAGGTGATCATATAAAGTTCGGGACTTATCTGGATAGCATTGGATGGCATGAAAGATGCCAGCAAGATGCCACATGGCGCCAACATAGAGGAGGAAGAAAAAGTTAAGGACACGTGGCACGATCTCAGCCGTGTATTCCGGTGCAAGACTCTGGAACTGGCTGGAAATGCTGAGTCAGCTGATGAGGTGTCCCAGGAGCTTGCAATTTCTCCATGTGACATATGAGGTGTCCCATGAGGTGTCCCTTGGGATGATGTCATGGATGATGCAGTAAAGGGAATAAAGAAAATAGGAAATTCTGGAAAAACCAGGACCACAAGTTCAGATGGCTTCAAAATTACAGAAATGCCATCCATCAAAACTATAAATACCCCCCTTGCCTTCATATGCATCATGGCCAAGAGCATTTAAGAGAGAGAAGGAAGTGCTAGTGAGAGGAAGAAAGAAAGAAAGGAAGTTCTGGCGGAGCTGGAAGCAAGATAGAGATTCTAGAGTTCTGCTAAGCTTTTGAGGTAGTAACTAATCCTAGCTTTTATGTAATGGCTTTGTGATTTGTTGTGCTATTGTTTGGTTGGATTGTTGTCTTATATGTTATGCTTGAAGCTCTACTATAATGCTATGATCATATGTTATTAAGTATGGAAGCACGCAGCATACCTATCTGTACACAATCACAAGCAAGCACTGTCACTCTGCATTACATATATTGTTATGATTATTACTACTGAGATTCCCCCGAATCTCATCCCAATAAATAACCCATTATAGGGGAGGTTATGTCAAAGTAAATTTTGGGAATTTTAAGAGACGCCGTTATGCTGCAGAAATTATGACAAGATGGCAATAGATGAGAAAGGAGCTGATACGTACTGTGTACGTAGGTACTGTCTAAGGAGGCTGGAAGTGAGTGGACCTAGCCGGTTCATCCAGTCTTTCCTGGGTACTTATGTAGAATGGTAGTTCTCACGAGAATTACCGAATCATTATAAGATCAATTACTTTCTGAAGATGAAGCGTAGCGGTTATGCTGCCGAATTTCGGGCAGGAAAAGATGTAATTGAAATATGAGAATTTTGTGTATGCCTTGTTATATGACATTTCATTATTCAATAATAATTATTGTTTGGCATGTTCAATTTGTGGATGATGAATTAAAAGAGAAATTCGCAGGTCTTGAGGTAGCAGTGTTCTAACCTCTGTTTGACCTAGTAAATGAAAGAATTTGGCCACGAAATTTGGTGAGCCAGAAGTACACATCCGGGGCATTCCGTGGATAGGTAATGAGCCTTGTTTGGATGTGTAGAATGAGATTAATCAGTTCTCAAATTAAAAGCTCAGAATAAGGAACTTAAGAGTAGAAATTTTAATTTCTGGGCTTAAGTTAAGATGTAATACAACTAATATTGTTTCCGTAAGTGTAGTCTGAGTGGTCTAAGGGAGGATGTTTCATTTTGGTATTAGAGCTGAAGGTTCTGGCATAGACCAGAAAGGGCTCTGGTTTAGAGCATAAGATTCTGGCACAGAACAGAAGGTTCTGGCTTAGTGATGCTCTGAAATAGTTAAGATGTATGTGGTATGGGATATTCTAAATGTTTTACATGTGTACATATATCGTGTGCATATATATGACTGTATTTCCCAATTCTAGAAAAAGAAGTAGAAGTCATGGTTAATACAAGAAGAATGGTTAGACCAGAAGTGCTAGAGCCCCAGGATGAAGGTGCTAATAATCAGATAGACCCTGTGCAAATCATTCTAGATAGGTTAGAACAACAAGTAATAGATGAGATACGGGTAACCCAGGCCGCCAAGATCAAGAACGAGATTCTGTTATCGCTACGGCGGTTGCTACCGCGGTTGCAAGATTACAACAGTCTGAGAAGGAGGTGGTACCAGAAAATGATTTAGAACCTGAACCTGAGTTAGATCATGAGCAGACTGGAATGAATAGACATCAGGGGTCTGTAGGAAATAACAATAACCAGGAAAGTCTTCAAACCTGGATGGAACGATTCCATAAGTTTAATCCGCCCATGTTTGAAGGGACTTTTGACACTCAAATAGCTGAGGATTGGGTAAGCCAGTTAGAGAAAATCTTTAAGATTTTAGAATGTCCTACTGAAAGAAAGGCCCAGCTGGCAGTTTACAAGCTAGAGAAAGATGCGAATAGGTGGTGGAGGAACACAGAAGTGATTCTGCACTCAAGAAATATTCCACTTACATGGGAAACATTTCTTGAGCAGTTCAATAAAAAATATTTTCCACAGTCAGTACGAGATGAACGTGAAGCAGAATTTTTAATATTAAAGCCGGGTGAGCAAGAACCCTTTGATGATTATCTTGCTAGGTTTATTCGTCTTTCACGATATTCCACTTACCTAAATTGTATGAATGATGAGAGGTGGACCACTGAGAAGTTAACTCATGGATTGAATCCTACACTGAAGGAGAAGGTTTTTCCTAGACAGATACGAAGGTTTAATGAAGCAATAGAGGTATGCAGGATCACAGAGAAGAATGTGCAATATCCAGAAAAGAGTGAGCCTGCTGTATTAAGAATGGGGCCACCAGGTTCCTTAAGGGGGAACAGCAAGAAGAGAAATGGGCCAGCATATGGGTCAGAAGTTAATAAGAAACAGGGAGGTAGGCCTGATAATGGGTCAAGAGAAGTTAATAGGCAACCAAGGCCTTATATATATGGGAACTGTGGTCGAGATCATGGTATAAGGCCTTGTCTAGTACCACTGGCTAATGAATGGATAAATCCTGCATGTGATTGGATTGTATTGTCCAGTATGCACACTATTAAGCTACCCTATACCTAGTATGTTGTCTTTGTATAAGAATGAGTATGATTACAGGTTTTAAAAGTGGGAAGTAGAGAATAGAAACCTAATGATGAGTTACGATGAGATGACTAGAATGAGATTTGCCCAGGAATGATCCTAGTACATGGCCTAATGGTAAAGACATGATGGTTAATAGATAAAGAGTTAATGTTCCCTGAGCAGAGGGATTCCATAACGGAGAAGTAATAGACCTAGGGTACTCTCCACTAGAGAACAGAGGTAATAGTGGGAGATGATGAATGAGATCCATGGGATTAAGGATCAAAAGAAAGACCAATAAGTAACCATAGTCTGGTCAAGAATAGACTGGGACTGATAGATAGACAGAAGAAGTTAAGAGATAGTAGAAAAGTAGCCACAGTTTCAAAGATAAAGTGACTCCCCAATTCCCTATATAAGATAGAGTAATGAAGGGTTGAGTTTATACCCTGGTAAGAGGGTAGCATGGCAGCCTAAGTGAAATGGATAGTTGTTTCAGGATGAATGATCAGGATATGATAGGCAAAATGATAAAGGAAATACATTTTGAGGCTTACTTAGATTATTACAATGTCTGATGGATGGTTGAGCAAAATATGATGATGATATGGCTTATGTTGCCATAAGATATGATAGTTGCATCTCCTTGCAGTTGTCAAATGATAACATGCATGTTAGAGTATGCTATGATGAATGGATACTCCCCTTTTGTAGTGCATGCAGGGTAGAGCATATATGAGTACATATATGAGATGAGAAAGTTATGAGAAAGTATGTTGCTCCCATACCATACGACATGTAATAGTACTGAGGATGATAGATAGTCTCAGTTTATGGGACGATAAGTTATGATATGATTTATGATTGAGGTTACTCAGGTAATTCTACAGACTTATGAATGCAGTACTCAGGGCCATTTCTATTGAAAAGAATGGTATATAGAAAGAGAAGCAGATAAGAGTAAAGGGATTGTTTATAGATCACTTTTCAGATAAGAGTTGGATCTAATACAGAATGCTCACAGTTAGAGCATAGTTCAAATGGCTCCCAGTTAGAGCACAGATTGAAATGAGAAGTTATAATGAGGCCATAGCAATAGAATGCAATGGCAGGTGGTTAGACCATAGCCAATGGTAAACTCCTGAGTACTAGAGGAAGTAAGTAAACTATGGATAAATAATATGAGGCTACTAAATACATTTTTAAAATTTTT
Organism: Leucaena leucocephala; assembly: GCA_037074615.1. Lineage (NCBI taxonomy): Eukaryota > Viridiplantae > Streptophyta > Magnoliopsida > Fabales > Fabaceae > Leucaena > Leucaena leucocephala. Next base: position 13,797,792 of record CM073555.1, on the reverse strand, counting down.
ATTGAGTTATCAACAGGTGGAAGCAGTTAACCTTATAACTTAGTCTGTTGGGTTAAGATCTTCGGGAGATATACAGTATAACAGAATCACAGTTAGATTTTGGAGGGTCGCAGTTAGATCCTAGCATGGCTCCAGGGTCACAGATAGATCCTAATAGTTTCAGAGTCGTAGTTAGATTCTGAAAAGGCTAACGGTTGATCGTAGTTAGATCCTGAGGTCGCAGTTAGACCTAGCCTAACGAAAGTAATAAGCCATGAAAATATAAGTACAATATAGTATCTCTTTGGGAAGATGAACACCAAAGACGAAGTTAAGGTAAGGAAGCTTCACTAGTTGATAAACTCACCCAGAATTTTTTTTTTTTGGTTTTCCTCATATAGCCTCTATTATATACAGACTGAACTTAGTTTTCCTTAGACGAAGATGGAGTCCAAGTTCAAATCTGAGTACTAATATTCAAAGTTTTGTAGAAGTATTCCTGAGAAACAGAGAAGAGAACCCAATATGTTTGGAGAACGGAAAAGTATGAGCAGATAGATTTCCCAAGATGAGGATAAAAAGATGAAAAGGCCAGGAAGACTTAGAGAAGAGGGTCTAAGGCCTAAAGCTATACAGAGAGTAACATAGCCCTAACCCAACAGTAAGAAAGGTGCTAAGGCAAGAGTAGCCTAACGATATATAAGCCCTAAGAAGGGATAAGAAGAAATGCAAATGCCACAAAGGTTTGGCATAGATGCATAAAGTTATGTAAGAGGCTGAACAAAATTGTGAAGTTGTCTAAATTATGATATTGTATCAGGAGAAAGAAAGTCAGAGGAACAGTATTTCTCCTAAGAGATTAACAAAATGTAAGAGGAGTGATGTAGACCCCAAATTTACATCAAAATTCTAAGGGATAAGATATGAAAGAAATGGACACTACTCATGTAACATCCCGATTTTTGGTCTAGGAGATCGGGACAGTTCATCTAGGTCCAAGATGAGGAATATGAGAAATGTCCTAAGTCTCAAGCCTAGGAATTCTGCAGGTAGCTTGATATGGGCTGGCTCCTGTGTAAGATAACCTGATATGGGCGGGTTGTCGAGCTTTTCAATTAACGATGACTCCCGAAGAGTTTAGGGGATGAGTTATTGAAAGAGAATTTCTAGAACTTAAGATGAAGGATAAGAAGATGAGGATAGATGCCAGAAAGAGAATGTAGGGGCAAAATCGTAATTATGGGAAAGATCGGGCTGGTAGCCGATGAGTACCATATTTTGCCAGAAAATAGAGAAAATTATGCTGATCATTTCAGTGAACTGTGAAATGTGCATACGAGGTCTCTATGAGTATGAAAGAATTATGGAAAGTTTAAGGACAAAAAGGTGGGGTCCTTAAGTGTAATTTTAGCCAAATAAAAAGGGACTTAAATGAAAAGAAGAAAAGTTCCTTGGGGCTAAAGTGTAATTAAAGAAAGTCAGGCCGGAAGTGGTTTGGACTGTCCGACGGCATTTCAGTCCCAGATTTCACCGGTAGAGAGAGCAAGGGAGGCTCGGTAATATGGCTTAATACATGAATTTTTGAAGACTCCAGATAGCCAGGAATGGATTGATCGTCCAAAAGTTATAAAAATTCATACCGGATATCCTAGATTTCAGATCTAGGTGAGAAAATACAGGATGATGCGTCTTTATGGGGCGGATGTCAGGAAACTGACAGAATACCGATAGGAGGCCTGTAGAAAAAGTTATTCGCAAATCAGAAAATCCAGACGGGAGTGTGAGGCCTCTGGGTATCCGATAGGGAAATTTATCGGTATTTGAAAAGGGACTGAATGAGTTCGGATAACCTCGGTCAGATGACTGATATGACTCACAGGGATGCCTGAACACCGCAGGCCAGTGTATCGGACAGAAGGAGCCGGTGTCCGGATATGTGTATAAACGGTGAATAATAGATAAAATATTCAATAATTATTAACAGGGGAAGATTCCTCATAATGCGTGCCATGAAGGTAATGGACCCTGAGAGGCCCAATAATGGCGCCAACAAGGCCCAGTAAGACACTTGGACTGATAGGTGTGCCAGTGTCCGGCAGAACCCCGGAAAAGTGCGAAATTACGAAAATGCCCCTGTGTTGCACTAAAGGGGTAGTAGATGTATGAGGGCATTTTGGTCATTCTGGACAGGCATTTTGGTCATACAGATAAAGTTACTTAGAGTCAGTATATATCCTGACAGAGTACAGAAGGGTGTGAAATGACGATTTTACCCTTAGGGTTAAAATAGTGCAAGAAAGGGCACCCAGGGGTATTTTGGTAATTTGCCGAGGGATGTTTCTTGGGAGTCGAGCCATCAGAGTACTTGAGCTTGATCAGGATCCAAGATAACATACCCAGAGCCCAAAAACGTAGGCCCAGTGATATGTGGAAAAAAGTGGCATTAAAATACTACTTTAATACTGTTTCAATAAAGTAAAGTTACTCGGTCGGCACGATAACCGAGGAGGTGATCAGATAAAGTCTGGGACTTATCTGGATAGTATTGGAAGGCGTGAAAGGTCCCTTCCAGGTGCCACATGGCGCAATCTTAGAGGCAGGAGAAAAGTTGAGGACACGTATTACGGTGCAAGACTCTGGACCGGTACTGGATTGGACTGAACTGCTGAGTCAGCTGATGAGGTGTCCAGGAATTGTGACATGTGAAGAATGTGGCGATGAGGTGTCCCGGTGAGGTGTCCTGGATGATGTCATGCATGATGCAGTAAAAAGGAATAAAGAAAAATAGGAAAATCCAGGAAAAACCAGGACCACATGTTCAGATGGCTTCAAAATTACAGAAATGACATCCATTAAAGCTATAAATACCCCCTTCCCCTCCCATTTTATGCATCCCACATTTTTGGCAAGAAAAGAGAGAGAAAGAAGAGAGAGAAGGAGAAAGAAAGAAAGGAAGGAAGTTCTGGTGGAGTTGGAAGCAGTATAGAAGTTCTGGAGCTCTGCTTTTGAGGTAGTAACTAATCCTAGCTCTTATGTAATGTCTTTGTGATTTGTTGTGCTATTGTTTGGTTGGATTATTGTCTTATATGTTATGCTTGAAGCTCTATTACAATGCTATGATCATATGTTATTGAATATGGAAGCACGCAGCATACTTATCTATACACAATCACAAGCAAGCACCGTCACTTGCATTACATATATTGTTATGATTATTGCTACTGGGATTCTTTTGAATCTCATTCCCAAAAATAACATTACAGGGGAGGTTCTGTCAAAATAAAATCTGTAAATTTTGAGAGACGCCGTTAGGCTGCCAAAATTCTGGCAACAGAGGAAGGAACAAAGAAAGGAACTGATACGTACTGTGTACGTAGGTGCTGTCTAAGGAGGCTGGAAGTGAGTGGACCTAGCCGGTTCATCCAGTCTTTCCTGGGTACTTACGTAGAATGGTAGCTCCTACGGGAATTACCGAATCGGTACAAGATCGGTTACTTTCTACAAAAGGAATGTAGCAGTTATGCTGCCGGATTTTAGACAGGAAGAGATGTAATAGAAATAAGAGAATTTGGTGTATGCCTTGTTGTATGACATTTTATTATCTAATAATAAATATTGTTTGGCATGTTAAACTTGTGGATGACGAATTAAGGGAGAAATTCGCAGGTCCTGAGGTAGCAGTATTTTGACCTCAGTTTGACCCAGTAAACGGAGGAGTTTGGCTATGAAATTTTGTGAGCCAGTAGTACACATCTGGGGCATTACGTGGATAGGTAATAAGACTTGTTTGGATGTGTAAAATGAGATTAATTAATTTTCAAATTAAAGGTCCAGAATAAGGAACTTATGAGTGAAATTTTGCATTTCTGGGCTTAAGTTAAGATATAATCAAGCTAATGTGTCTTCCGCAAGTGTACTCTGAGGAGTCTAAGGGAGGATGTTTCATTTTGGTATCAGAGCAATAGGTTCTGGCATAAACCAGACAGGATTCTGGTTCAGAGCATAAGATTCTGGCACAGAACAGAAGGTTCTGGCTCAGTGATGCTCTGATTTAGAAATGTTATTTCCCTAGAGTACATAGAGGTTTAGAAAAGCCCAGTGGAGGTAAAATTCCCTAGATGAGTAAGTAGTATAATGTTATGTGTTCACTTTTCTTTTCTGATTGACAAGGAACCAGATGGTGAACACGAGACGAGGACGTAGAATTCAAGTGAAGGAGCCACACGTAGAGGAGGCTGGCAACTCCAATGAGGTAAATCCTATGCAAGTCATACTTGCTAGGCTAGAACAGCAGCAAAGGATGATGGAAGAAATGAGGGCGGAACAAGTTCGCCGAGATCAAGAAAGAGATGCCACTATAGCTACTCTTAGAGCTATAGTTAATCAATTGCAAACCCCTGATAGACCAGCAGAAGGGATATCAGGAATTCCTCCAAATAATGGGCAGTCAAGAATAGAGGATCCAGTGGTAGATCCTAATAGCATTCAGCAATGGATGGAGCGGTTCCAAAAGTACAATCCTCCGGTGTTTGAGGGGACATTTGACGTCCAAGTAGCTGAGGATTGGATAGATCAGCTTGAGAAGATTTTTGAGGTGCTGGATTGCCCATCAGGAAGAAAAGCCCGACTGGCCATTTTCAAGCTAGAGAAGGATGCGCGAAGATGGTGGAGGAATACTGAGCTTATTCTTCAAGCAAAAGGAGTCCCAGTTACATGGGAAATATTTCTGGGTCAGTTTAGGGAAAATACTTTCCCCAGTCAGTGAGGGACGCGAAGGAAGTTGAGTTCCTAACTTTGAAGCAAGGAGAGAAAGAGTCATTCGATGAGTATTTGGCTAAGTATCTCTGATTGTCGTACTATTCCACATACCTTAGAAGAATGGAGGACGAAGAATAGTCGACAAAAAGATTAGTAGAGGGTCTGAGCAGCGCCCTAAAGGAAAGAATAATTCCTCAGCAACTTACACAGTTCAATAGAGCGGTAGAAGTCTGCAGATTGACAGAGAGAAGTATGAACAATCATGCAGCAACTGGGAACAGCGTAAGGAGCAAGGAGGTAGCTAAGTCAGAAGCAAGAAGTAAAGAAGTATTGGCTAGGAGCACTCTGGGAGGTAACTCAGGTTATGAAGCCAATAATAATAATAACAAGAGAAAGAGGCAACAGTTTAGGCAGGGGACTGATCAAGGTGAGGATCAGGTTGGAGGAAAAAGATGTCAAAGATGTGGAAAGAACCACGGCACAAGGGAGTGTCGAGCAGGGCAAAGTGGCTATTTCATTTGTGGCGAGAAGGGTCACTTTGCAAGAGTTTGCCCTAAGAATGCTGACATCACTAGGCCAAAGACAACAGGAAGAGTATTTTCCATTTTTTCAAACAGAGTCTCCAAATTCCCTGAGGTCGACCCTAAGAATGGTTAAGAAGAACCATAGCTGTAAGGGTGACTTAGCTGTAAGAACTGTATGCCTAGATGTAAATGATGTGATTAATGAAGAGTTCCTTTCTGATCTAGAGAATGTGGTTATTGTAACAAGTCATGAGAAATAAGTAGTAAGATAATAAATCTGTCTTAACTCAGTGATGAGGTTGCTGTATGAGGGGTTAGAATATGGATAGCTGTAAGCAACTATAATGAAAGATGTTAGTTGCTAAGAATCCATGTGGAAGGTCTGGGACCAAGCTGTTGCTCCTCTAGACCATCACTGAAGTGAGGATAAGACAGAGAGGGATGATCTTACTGGTTATATATATGACTGCGTTATAAGAATCACATAGCTGTATAGGTCAGTAAGAAGTTCTCTTCAGGAAAGATGAGGTATCCCTTAAAATTTCGAGGACGAAATTTTTAAAGGGGAGGAGAATTGTAACATCCCGATTTTTGGTCTAGGAGATCGGGACAGTTCATCTAGGTCCAAGATGAGGAATGTGAGAAATGTCCTAAGTCTCAAGCCTAGGAATTCTGCAGGTAGCTTGATATGGGCTGGCTCCTGTGTAAGATAACCTGATATGGGCGGGTTGTCGAGCTTTTCAATTAACGATGACTCCCGAAGAGTTTAGGGGATGAGTTATTGAAAGAGAATTTCTAGAATTTAAGATGAAGGATAAGAAGATGAGGATAGATGCCAGAAAGAGAATGTAGGGGCAAAATCGTAATTATGGGAAAGATCGGGCTGGTAGCCGATGAGTACCATATTTTGCCAGAAAATAGAGAAAATTATGCTGATCATTTCAGTGAACTGTGAAATGTGCATACGAGGTCTCTATGAGTATGAAAGATTATGGAAAGTTTAAGGACAAAAAGGTGGGGTCCTTAAGTGTAATTTTAGCCAAATAAAAAGGGACTTAAATGAAAAGAAGAAAAGTTCCTTGGGGCTAAAGTGTAATTAAAGAAAGTCAGGCCGGAAGTGGTTTGGACTGTCCGACGGTATTTCAGTCCCAGATTTCACCGGTAGAGAGAGCAAGGGAGGCTCGGTAATATGGCTTAATACATGAATTTTTGAAGACTCCAGATAGCCAGGAATGGATTGATCGTCCAAAAGTTATAAAAATTCATACCGGATATCCTAGATTTCAGATCTAGGTGAGAAAATACAGGATGATGCGTCTTTATGGGGCGGATGTTAGGAAACTGACAGAATACCGATAGGAGGCCTGTAGAAAAAGTTATTCGCAAATTAGAAAATCCAGACGGGAGTGTGAGGCCTCCGGGTATCCGATAGGGAAATTTATCGGTATTTGAAAAGGGACTGAATGAGTTCGGATAACCTCGGTCAGATGACTGATATGACTCACAGGGATGCCTGAACACCGCAGGCCAGTGTATCGGACAGAAGGAGCCGGTGTCCGGATATGTGTATAAACGGTGAATAATAGATAAAATATTCAATAATTATTAACAGGGGAAGATTCCTCGTAATGCGTGCCATGAAGGTAATGGACCCTGAGAGGCCCAATAATGGCGCCAACAAGGCCCAGTAAGACACTTGGACTGATAGGTGTGCCAGTGTCCGGCAGAACCCCGGAAAAGTGCGAAATTACGAAAATGCCCCTGTGTTGCACTAAAGGGGTAGTAGATGTATGAGGGCATTTTGGTCATTCTGGACAGGCATTTTGGTCATACAGATAAAGTTACTTAGAGTCAGTATATATCCTGACAGAGTACAGAAGGGTGTGAAATGACGATTTTACCCTTAGGGTTAAAATAGTGCAAGAAAGGGCACCCAGGGGTATTTTGGTAATTTGCCGAGGGATGTTTCTTGGGAGTCGAGCCATCAGAGTACTTGAGCTTGATCAGGATCCAAGATAACATACCCAGAGCCCAAAAACGTAGGCCCAGTGATATGTGGAAAAAAGTGGCATTAAAATACTACTTTAATACTGTTTCAATAAAGTAAAGTTACTCGGTCGGCACGATAACCGAGGAGGTGATCAGATAAAGTCTGGGACTTATCTGGATAGTATTGGAAGGCGTGAAAGGTCCCTTCCAGGTGCCACATGGCGCAATCTTAGAGGCAGGAGAAAAGTTGAGGACACGTATTACGGTGCAAGACTCTGGACCGGTACTGGATTGGACTGAACTGCTGAGTCAGCTGATGAGGTGTCCAGGAATTGTGACATGTGAAGAATGTGGCGATGAGGTGTCCCGGTGAGGTGTCCTGGATGATGTCATGCATGATGCAGTAAAAAGGAATAAAGAAAAATAGGAAAATCCAGGAAAAACCAGGACCACATGTTCAGATGGCTTCAAAATTACAGAAATGACATCCATTAAAGCTATAAATACCCCCTTCCCCTCCCATTTTATGCATCCCACATTTTTGGCAAGAAAAGAGAGAGAAAGAAGAGAGAGAAGGAGAAAGAAAGAAAGGAAGGAAGTTCTGGTGGAGTTGGAAGCAGTATAGAAGTTCTGGAGCTCTGCTTTTGAGGTAGTAACTAATCCTAGCTCTTATGTAATGTCTTTGTGATTTGTTGTGCTATTGTTTGGTTGGATTATTGTCTTATATGTTATGCTTGAAGCTCTATTACAATGCTATGATCATATGTTATTGAATATGGAAGCACGCAGCATACTTATCTATACACAATCACAAGCAAGCACCGTCACTTGCATTACATATATTGTTATGATTATTGCTACTGGGATTCTTTTGAATCTCATTCCCAAAAATAACATTACAGGGGAGGTTCTGTCAAAATAAAATCTGTAAATTTTGAGAGACGCCGTTAGGCTGCCAAAATTCTGGCAACAGAGGAAGGAACAAAGAAAGGAACTGATACGTACTGTGTACGTAGGTGCTGTCTAAGGAGGCTGGAAGTGAGTGGACCTAGCCGGTTCATCCAGTCTTTCCTGGGTACTTACGTAGAATGGTAGCTCCTACGGGAATTACCGAATCGGTACAAGATCGGTTACTTTCTACAAAAGGAATGTAGCAGTTATGCTGCCGGATTTTAGACAGGAAGAGATGTAATAGAAATAAGAGAATTTGGTGTATGCCTTGTTGTATGACATTTTATTATCTAATAATAAATATTGTTTGGCATGTTAAACTTGTGGATGACGAATTAAGGGAGAAATTCGCAGGTCCTGAGGTAGCAGTATTTTGACCTCAGTTTGACCTAGTAAACGGAGGAGTTTGGCTATGAAATTTGGTGAGCCAGTAGTACACATCTGGGGCATTACGTGGATAGGTAATAAGACTTGTTTGTATGTGTAGAATGAGATTAATTAATTTTCAAATTAAAGGTCCAGAATAAGGAACTTATGAGTGAAATTTTGAATTTCTGGGCTTAAGTTAAGATATAATCAAGCTAATGTTGCTTCCGCAAGTGTACTCTGAGGAGCCTAAGGGAGGATGTTTCAACTCACAAGTTCAATGGGTTGTCCATAAGTATACGAGGATAAATGTCCTAAGCCTTAGTCATGAACCAGGAAAGGATATACAGAGGAGCTATATCCAGGATAGTTGATTAAGGTACTAAGTAAATTTTGACGACAAAATTTATTTTAAGGGGGGTAGAAATGTAACACCCCAATTTTTAGGCCTAGAGATGCCAGAAAGAGAATTCAAGGGCATAATCGTAATTATGGGAAAGATCAGACTGGTAGCCGATGAGTACCATATTTTGCCAGAAAATAAAGAAAATTATGCTGATCATTTCACTGAACTGTGAAATGTGCATATGAGGTCTCTATAAGTATGAAAGAATTAGATATGTGACCAAGGGTAAAATGGTCATTTTTGAAAAGTGTGCTTTAGAGCGTACTTTCAGGCAAAAACAGCCCGGTCCGGATTAAATATCTGAAAATACCGGGAGATAGAGAAGAGGATTCCGGGTTGAATGACGCAACATAGAATTTTGATTTGAGGTCCCGATTTTTCTGTAAAAATTCCAGAAGATGGGAATTTACAATTATAATCGGTAAAGAAAAAGCAGTCCAAATAGAGATGATCGGATTGTGGCCAGAGGCCATACAGTGTTTTCAAGGCACATAGTGACACCAGGGAAGGCTCAAGCCCATAATATCAGTTCAGTGGTAAGAGGGGCCAGTGTCCGGGAAAAGGTGCAAAATGACGAAAATGCCCTTATATTATAAAATAGCTGAAGAAGGAGTAAAGGGTATTTTGGTCATTTGACTAAGGTGAGACAGTCAAGAAAGGATATCTGGATAGTTGACCAGGGTCAGAGAGTACTCTGGTAAGATATGAAAAGACAATAATGCCCCAAGACTTGTTAAAGTAAATAAAGAGGAACTAAGGGCATTTTGGTAATTTGCCAAGGGTTGTTTCTTGGGAATCGGGCCATCAGAGTACTTGGGCTAGATCAGAAACCCGAGATGATATTCCCAGGCCCAAAAACGTAGCCCAGCATAAATGTGAGAAAAAGTGGCATTAAAATAATGATTTAGTGACTTTTCAGTAAAGTAAAGTTATTCGATTGGCACGATAACCGAGGAGGTGATCAGATAAAGTCTAGGATTTATCTGGATAGCATTGGATGGCGTGAAAGGTGCCAGCAAGATGCCATATGGCGTCAACATAGAGGAGGAAGAAAAAGTTAAGGACACGTGGCACGATCTCAACCGTGTATTCCGGTGCAAGACTCTGGAACTGGCTGGAAATGCTGAGTCAGCTGATGAGGTGTCCCAGGAGCTTGCAATTTCACCATGTGACATATGAGGTGTCCCATAAGGTGTCCCTTGGGATGATGTCATGGATGATGCAGTAAAGGGAATAAAGAAAATAGGAAATTCCGAAAAAACCAGGACCACAAGTTCAGATGGCTTCAAAATTACAGAAATGCCATCCATCAAAACTATAAATACCCCCTTGCCTTCATATGCATCACGGCCAAGAGCATTTAAGAGAGAGAAGGAAGTGCTAGTGAGAGAAAGTGAGAGGAAGAAAGAAAGAAAGGAAGTTTTGGTGGAGCTGGAAGCAAGATAGAGATTCTAGAGCTCTGCTATGCTTTTGAGGTAGTAACTAATCCTAGCTTTTATGTAATGGCTTTGTGATTTGTTGTGCTATTGTTTGGTTGGATTGTTGTCTTATATGTTATGCTTGAAGCTCTACTATAATGCTATGATCATATGTTATTAAGTATGGAAGCACGCAGCATACTTATCTGTACACAATCATAAGCAAGCACTGTCACTCTGCATTACATATATTGTTATGATTATTACTACTGAGATTCCCCCGAATCTCATCCCAATAAATAACCCATTACAGGGGAGGTTATGTCGAAGTAAATTTTGGGAATTTTAAGAGACGCCGTTATGCTGTCAAAATTATGACAAGATGGCAATAGATGAGAAAGGAGCTGATACGTACTGTGTACGTAGGTACTATCTAAGGAGGCTGGAAGTGAGTGGACCTAGCCGGTTCATCCAGTCTTTCCTGGGTACTTACGTAGAATGGTAGTTCTCACGAGAATTACCGAATCGGTACAAGATCAGTTACTTTCTGAAGATGAAGCGTAGCGGTTATGCTACAGGATTTCGGGCAGGAAAAGATGTAATTGAAATATGAGAATTTTGTGTATGCCTTGTTGTATGACATTTCGTTATTCAATAATAAATATTGTTTGGCATGTTCAATTTGTGGATGATGAATTAAAAGAGAAATTCGCAGGTCTTGAGGTAGCAGTGTTCTGACCTCAGTTTGACCTAGTAAATGAAAGAATTTGGCCACGAAATTTGGTGAGCCAGTAGTACACATCCGGGGCATTCCGTGGATAGGTAATAAGCCTTGTTTGGATGTGTAGAATGAGATTAATCAGTTCTCAAATTAAAGGCTCAGAATAAGGAACTTAAGAGTAGAAATTTTTATTTCTGGGCTTAAGTTAAGATGTAATACAGCTAATATTGTTTCCGTAAGTGTACTCTGAGTGGTCTAAGGGAGGATGTTTCACCTGTCAAATAATGTGATAAAGGAAATAATGTTCAATAGATGGTTGAGCAAATTATGATAATGATATGGCTTATGTTGCCATAAGTTACGATGAATAGTTGCAATAAGAAATGTATTGAGGATGATAGATAGTCTCAGTTTATGGGACGATAAGGGATGATATGATATTCAGATATGATTTATGATTGGGGTTACTCAGGTAATTCTGCAGACTTGTGAATACAGTACTCAAGGCCATTTCTATTGAAATGAGAAGTTATGATGAGGCCATAGCAATAGAATGTAATGGCCGATGGTTAGACCATAGCGAATGGTAAACCACAGTAAAGTAAGAAAGATGAGAAGGGACTCCTGAGTACAAAAGGAAGTAGGTAAAGTCTGGGTAAATAATATGAGGCTACTAACTACATTTTTAAAATTTTTACTGAATTATCAACAAGTGGAAGCAGTTGACCTTATAGCTTAGTCTATTGGTTTAAAGATCTTCTGGAGATATATAGTACAACAGAATCACAGTTAGATTCTGGAGGGTCACAGTTAGATCCTAGCATGGCTCCAGGGTCACAGTTAGATCTTAACAGCTTCAGAGTCGCAGTTAGATTCTGAAGAGGCTAACGGGTGATCGTAGTTAGATCCCGAGGTCGCAGTTAGACCTAGCCTAAGGAAAGTAATGAGCCATGAAGATATGAGTACAATGTAGTATCTCTTTGGGAAGATGAAAGCCAATGACGAAGTTAAGGTAAGGAAACTTCACTAGTTGATAAATTCACCCAGAAAAATTATTTTATAATAGTTTTCCTCAGATAACCGACTAAACTTAGTTTTCCTTTAAACGAAGACGGAGTCCAGGTTAAAATCTGAGTGCTGATATTCAAAGTTTTGTAGAAGTATTCCTGAGAAACAGAGGAGAGAACCCCATATATTTTGAGAACAGAAAAGTATGAGCCGATAGATCCCCCAGATGAGGGTAAAGAGATTAAAAGGCTAGAAAGACCTAGAGAAGAGGGTCTAAGGCAAAGCAAAGATAGAGCGTAGTTCTATAAGAAAGAGATTGCTAGGGCATAGAGCTATACAAAGAGTAATCTAGCCCTAACCCAGTAGCACGTTTAATTGAAAGGTGCTAAGGCAAGAGTAGCCTAACGATAGATAAGCCCTAAGAAGGGATAAGAAAGAATGCAAATGCCATAAAAGTTGGCATAGATGCATAAAGTTATGTAAGAGGATTGAGGTAGACCCCAGAATTACATTAAAATTCTGAAGGGAAAGATATGAAAGAAATGGACACTACTCACAAGTCCAGTAAGTTGTCCATGAGTAGAAGCAAATAAGTAGAAGATTGATGAGTGGATGAATGCCCCAAGCCTTAGTTATAAACCAGGAAAGGATATACAGAGGAAATATATCTATGATAGTTGACTAAGGTACTAAGCAAATTTCGAGGACGAAATTTATTTTAAGGGGGGTAGAAATGTAACACCCTAATTTGCAGGCCCAGATACTCAGAAAGTAAGCCTAAAATAGATAGACTATCAGAACCCTTTGAGCAGAAGTCCTAGAAACATACAGAGGGTTTTTAAGGACTAAACTGCAAATAAGTGAAAGTCCAGGGACTTATATGTAAATAGTGAAAGTCCCTCGGGATATAGTGGCTATTTATGCAAGGAAAGGGGTTAAATTGCAAAAGAAAGAAAATGAAGGGACTTAAGTGCAAATATGAAAAGTATAAGGCTAAAAGGGAAAAGTAGACAAAAAGGTGGGGTCCTTAAGTGTAATTTTAGCCAAATAAAAGGGACTTAATTGAAAAGAAGAAAAGTTCTCCGGAGCTAAATTGTAATTAAAGAAAATTAGGCCAGAAGTGGTTTGGACTGCCCGAAAGTATTTCAGTCCCAGATTTCACCAGTAGAGAGAGCAAGTGATGCTGGGTAATCCAGCTTAATACAGGAATTTTTCAAAACTCCAGATAGCCAAAATTGAGCTGATAGTCTAAAAGTTATAAAAATTCCTACCGGATATCCTAGATTTCAGATATAAGTAAGAAATTACAAGATGATGCGTCCTGATGGGGCGGATGTCAAGAAACTGACTGAATACAATAGGAGGTCTGTAGAAAAAGTTATTCACAAATTAGCAATTACAGACGGGAGTGTGAGGCCTCCGGGGATCCGATCAGGAGATGTATTTAAATAGGGACTGAATGAGTTCGGATGACCTTAGTCAGATGACTGTTATGACCCACAGGGATGCCAGAACACACTAGGCCAGTGTATCTGGTAAAAGGAGCTGGTGTCCGGAGATGTGTATAAACGGTGTATAATAGTTAAAATATTCGATGAACTGTGCCGGGGAAGATTCCTCGTAATATGTGCCATAAAGGTAATGGACCCTGAAAGGCCCAATAATGGCGCCATCAAAGGCCCAGTAAGACCCTTGGACTGATAGGTGGGCCAGTGTCCAGCAGAACCCCGGAAAAGTACGAAATTACGAAAATACCCCTGTGTTGTACTAAAGGGTAGTAGAGGAATGGAGGGCATTTTGGTCATTCTGGACAGGTCCAGAAGCCAAGACATACACAGGTAAGGTTAACCAGGGTCAGTATATGCCCTGACAAGGTACAGAAAGGTGTAAAATGATGATTTTACCCTTAGGGTTAAGATAGTGCAAGAAAGGGCACCCAGGGGTATTTTGGTCATTTCAAAGGGGATCTATAATTGAGTTTAGACCCAGTATAAAATGATAATGATATACAGGACCCAGATACTAAATTTAAGGTCAGAAGACATAGTATGGATTTTCAGAAAAATTGGATTCAGAAAACTGTCCAGTTTTTGAGGAAACGGAAAGGGCCGGTACCGGATTGGACCGAAAAGCTTCGAGAAGGCTTCTTGGCTCTCCTAATTTTGCCATGTGAAGAATGTGAGGGATGAGGTGTCCCTTGATGATGCAGTAGAAAGAATAAAAGAAAATAGGAAATTCTGGAAAAAATAGTGGCCACAAGTTCAGAGGGCTTGGAAATTACGGGAATGCCATCCATCAAAACTATAAATACCCCCCTTGCCATTCATTCTCATGGCCAAGGAGCATTTAAGAGAGAGAAGGAAGTTCTAGAGAGAGAAAGAGGAAGGAAAGAAAGAAGAAAGGAAGTTCTGGTGGAGCTGGAAGCAGTATAGAGATTCTAGAGTTCTGCTAAGCTTTTAAGGTAGTAACTAATCCTAGCTTTTATGTAATGTCTTTGTGATTGGTTGTGCTATTGTTTGGTTGGATTGTTGTCTTATATGTTATGCTTGAAACTCTACTACAATGCTATGATCATATGTTATTGAGTTTGCATGGAAGCACTCAGCATACTTATCTGTACACAATCACAAGCAAGCACTATCACTCTGCATTACATATATTGTTATGATTATTACTACTGAGATTCTCCCGAATCTCATTCCAATAAATAACCCATTATAGGGGAGGTTATGCCGAAATAAATTTTGGGAATTTTAAAAGACGCCGTTATGCTGCCGAAATTATGACAGGATGGCAATAGTAAAGAAATGAGCTTATACGTACTATGTACGTAGGTTCTGTCTAAGGAGGTTGGAAGTGAGTGGACCTAGCCAGTTCATCCAGTCTTTCCTGGGTACTTACGTAGAATGGTAGTTCCCACGGGAATTACAGAATCGGTACAAGATAAGTTACTTTCTAAAGATGAAGAGTAGCGGTTATGCTGCCAGATTTCAGTCAGAAAAATATGTAATAGAAATATGAGAATTTTGTACATGCCCAGATGTATAACGACTTATTATTTAATAATAGATACTGTTTGGCATACTTGACTGATACATGATGGATGTATGCATATGTTTGCAAAGTTGAGTGCTGGAATTTGCCACTATGAACAGTAACACGTAGAGACTTGATGATGTTTGATCCAGAATTAAAAATAGTATATAGTTGAATAAATGTATGATATTTTTATGGTAAATAGTAGAAATATTAAGCTTCGATTTGATATATAGAATGCCTCATTTGGATGTCTACACATGAAGATATAAATTATCAAAGTTGGGACCAGAATACTGGATTCAGGAGAAAAACACTGGATGAACAGTAAAGTTGTGACGTTGACTTACATTTACTTGGTCAAGGAATGGTCATCGAATGATTTTTCCCTGAAAGATAATTGAGTTAGCTTCATGTATCAATTTGAACCACTTCATTTCGATTTTTCTAGAATTAGTTATGATTTTTCGAAGTTAGGTCACTCATCTGGAATTTATACAGTGAACAGTACTCGATAAGAGTAAAACTCCAGATTAAGAAATTGGACTTCAATGACCTTGAAAGTGGTTCTAAATGCTACCAAATGGTCCGTAAGATATACAAAAGGAAGGATGTTTCATAATACATTAATTTTATTAGGGTTTCAGATAGCTGAAATTTATCTGATAGTCTGAAAGTTATCTGAAATTTTTATCAGATCTCCTGGACTTCAGATATGAGTGAAAAGTTATAGGAATGTGCGTCCTGTGAAGCCAGAGGTCAGGGAACTGACGGAATCCCGAAAGGAGTTCTGTAGAAAAAGTTATTCACTTTTTAGTGGATTTTGAAGGGAGTTTGTGAATCCCCATATCCAATTGGGAAATTAATCGGTAAGTAAATTGGGACTGAATGAGCCCAGATGGCGTCACTCAGAGGCCCATAATGACACCAACTGAGGCTAGGCTCATGATATCAGTTCATCGGGGAAGAAGGGGCCAGTGTCCAGAAGTTTGCAGAAAATGTACAAAATTATGAAAATGCCCCTGTGTTGTAATATTGTACAAGAGATGAAAGGAGGGCATTTTGGTCATTTTGGACAAGTAAAAAATGCCAAGGTGAGTACAGGAATGATTAACATAGTCAGTATATGCCTCGATAAGGTATAAAGAGGTGTGAAATGACAATTATTCCCTTAGGGTTAATATAGTGCAAGAAAGAGCACCAAGGGTATTTTGGTCATTTGCTAAGGGATCTGTAATTAAGTTTGGACCCAATACAAGAATGTCAATGGTAGGAAGAATCCAGATACTAGATTTAAAGTCAGAAAGCATATTATGGAATCTCAGAAAAATTAGATTTAGAAAATAGTCTGGCTTTTGGGAAATCGGACTGAACGGGTACTGGATTGGACTGGAATTTTCCCAGATGCTTCCTCCCTTCATAATTTCATCACATGGGCTATGAGGTGTCCCTTGATGATGTCATGGATGATGTCATAATTAGATTTTAAGAAAAAGTTAAATCCAAGAATAAATGTGAGTCATTAGATCAAATAGTGCACAAAATGATCTTGGCCATCTATTTTCCATTGGATTTCTCTATAAATACCCCCAAATTCTGATTCAAAACCGTAGCTCATGAGAACCTTGGGGAAACTATGGCAAAATGAAAACTCAAGCCAAGACAAAGAAGAATTCAAGGGCCAAAGTTCAAGCAAGCTAGAGATTAAAGGTAAGCAACCTATCCTAGCTTATTTTCCTTTGATTTGGGAGCTTGAACTTAGGGTTTTCACTGAAGAAAGTTGAGTTTTCTCTAAGGTGTATATGCTATCCAAAACCTTAGATAAAAGGAGAAAAAAGAGATGAAAGGAGAAAGAAGAAATTAAAGTTAGAGTTGTGAGAGTAAAACTTAAACAAGCTAGTTAGATGATTGGTTGTTGAATCAAGTTGATATTCTTGACTTTACCATGGATGAAATAGTTTGGTTTGCACTGTTCATGCACTGTTCATGATAGAAGGAGATGGAATTTCAATGATATAATGCTTCCATTGAATTCATATGATGATTTTGTGTAGGATTGGATAGGTTTTGAACCTTGGAAACATTATAATTGATAGTTGTAATGTTTGAAGTTCTTTTCTGTTACTGTTCAATTGTATGAACAGTAATTGAATTTTCTTGATTTTGATGATTCCAATGGTTTTAAAATGAAAAGTTGTGTGGGGTAAAGTAGAGAAATAAGTATGGGAAGCAATGGAATTAAGATGGAAATTTTTGGAAGAATTGTGTATGTTTTGCAAATTCTGTCCAGAACAATGCATAGTTGCTGGAATTTGGTTATTTTGAGTTCATAAATGGATTCAAAAGGCCAAATTGTGTAGGGTAAGGTCAAGACATCAATGGATTCAAAGGCCAAGTCAATTGGTAAAGATTAAAGGAAGTTATGTTAAGTTAAAGTAAGTTTGATGTTCAAGAAAGTTAGATAGTAATGAGTGGATGATTATATGATGTTAGGATTTGATTGTGGACTCAAAAGAGGCAACCACACATCAAGGAAAAGTAAGAAGGAAGAAGCAAAGTTAAAGTGGAAAGAAGTAAAGCAATAAGGTAGTAAACTTACCCTAAACTTGTATATATTGAATGTTATGCTTGATTGGGCTATGGCTTTATTGAATTGTGTGCATATGTGTAGATGATTGAAGATCTGTTTCTATGATTACCTTGGCCAATTGTATTTCATGTGATACATGGAAGCATGCTCATTACACTATGGTAACACTTTCACAGGCAAGCACAAGCAATTACATTAATACATGCATTGTTTAGTATTGTTTGCTATTGAGATTTCCCCAGAAATCTCACCCCATCCATGTAATCCCAATCCCAACAGGCTTATGAATGATGAAAGAGGATGAAGAAGCATCAAGAGGAGTTAGGGATTGATCAATGTAAATGTTATATGATGTATGTGAAGAATTGTTATATGTAATGATGTTGTATGACCAATCTGAATAGTAATGTTCGTAATATAATGAAAAATAGTATTTGATGGAATAAAAGCATGAAATTTTACAGATATCTAGTTAACATGCCAAGCTCCATTTTGACACCAAGAACACCTTATTTCGATGTCTGTACAAAGAGAACCAATTTTCCAAAGATGGGGACCAGAATCTGTTTTCAGAATTTTTGACCAAATGAACAGTAAAATTTAACGAATAAACTGTATCAATGTGCTAAGTATTTGGTCATAAACTTATTTTTATACTAATCTTCAAGATGTTAGCTTCGAGTAGAACTTTTAACCACTTCATTTAGATTTTTCTACAATTAATTATGATTTTTCAAAGTTCATCGCATAATCTGGAATACCATATGAACAGTAACTCGCTAAGAATAAAAATTTCAGATTTAGTTAATGGACTTCAAATGTCATGTAAGTGGTTCTAAATGCTATCGAATGGTCCCTAAGACGTACGAAAGTAAGGATGTTACATGAACTACTGAAATGCTCTTACAAATGATTCATTGCCCCTTATTTCAAAACCTTTTTAGCTCCTAGAAACCATTGCCACACTTGAATTCTTTCTTTGAAAATCTTGGATATTGAATTTGAAACACCTAAGCTCTTGCTGTTATATTTGGGATTATCACATGTTCTAAGTGATTACCTTGAAACTTTTAAATCATCTTTAGAGGGTTTTCAGCTGTGATAATTGTTTTAATGCCTAGTGAATGATGAATAGTGTTTGAGACTTTAGCTTATGAGCAATTTAGATAAAAACCCTTGTTGGAAGGATTCTCAGCCTTAAATTCTATATTGAGTGATTATTCAATTGGTTTATATCCTCTAGAACTTGTCTTGGCTCTGAGTTGAGAATAACTTGCGCATTTATGAATTGAACATGATAAAGGCATTTATTTCTAAACCCTTTTATCCCAAACACAAGCCCACTACATATTTTATCCTTAGTCACCCCCTTTGAGCCCATCACTTTTTTCTTTTCATCATTTTTTTATATAGAAAGTGAAACATCCTTCCTTTCATATGTCTTAGGGACCATTCAATAGCATTTAGAACCACTTTCAAGGTCATTGAAGTCCAATTCCCCAATCTGGAATTTTACTCTTATCGAGTACTGTTCACTTGAAAATTCCAGAAGAGTGACCTGACTTCGAAAAATCATAACTAATTCTAGAAAAATCGAAATGAAGTGGTTCCAATTTCTAAATGAAGCTAACTCAATTATCTTTCAGGGAAAAATAATTCGTTCATCCAGCATTTTTCTCCTGAATCCAGCATTCTGGTCCCAACTTTGATAATTTATATCTCCTTGTGTAGACATCCAAATGAATCATACTATATATCAAATCGAAGCTTGGTATGTCTACTATTTACCTTAAAAATTTTGAACATTTATTCATCCATTTACTATTTTTAACTATTTATCAAACATTATCATGTCACCACGTGTTACTGTTCACAGTGGTAATTTCCAGCAATCCACTTTGCATACATATGCATACATCCATCATATATCAGTTAAACATGCCAAACAACAATTATTATTAATTAATAAGATGTTTTACATCGGCCATGTACATAAATTCTCATATTTCTATTGCATCTTTTCCTACCTGAAGTCCGGCAGCATAATCGCTACGCTTCATCTGTACAAAGAACTGAACCGTACTGATTCGGTAATCCCCTCATGAGAACTACCATTCTACGTAGTACCCAGGAAAGACTAGATGAACCGACTAGGTCCACTCACTTCTAGCCTCCTTAGACAGCACTACGTACACAGTACTTATCATATACTGATGTTCAGTCTTTACTTCGGCAGCATAATGGCGTCTCTTAAAATTCCCAAAATTCATTTCGACATAACCTCCCCTGTAATGGGATATTTATTGGGATGAGATTCGGGGGAATCTCAGTAGCAACAATCATAACAATATATGTAATGCAGAGTGACAGTGCTTGCTTGTGATTGTGTACAGATAAGTATGCTGCGTGCTTCCATGCTTAATAATATATGATCATAGCATTATAGCAGAGCTTCAGACATAACATATAAGACAACAATCCAACCAAACAATAGCACAACAAATCACAAAGCCATTACATAAAAGCTATGATTAGTTACTACCTGGCTAGCTTAGCAGAACTCCACTATCTTTATTCTGCTTCCAGCTCCGCCAGAACTTCCTTACTTCCTTTTCTCCTTTCTCTCTTCCTTTCCTTCTCCTTCTCTCTCTTCTTTCTCTCCCTTACCCAAGCTATGCGTGAATGCAAAAGAAATGGAGGGGGGTATTTATAATTGCCTTCAATGGCAATTCTGTAGTTTCTATGAACTTTGATCCTACGGTCCTGGTTTTTCCTGGATTTTCCTATTTTCTTTAATTCCTCCTTTACTGCATCATGCATGACATCATTGGGACACCTCACCAGGACACCTCAGCGCCACATTTTCCACATGCTGAAATTCCTGGACACCTCAGCAGGCTGATTCACCGGTCCAGTGTCCTGCCTCGTAGTACGTGTCCTCAACCTTTTCTTCTGCCTTTATGTTGGCGCCATGTGTCATCTTACTGGCACCTGTCACGCCTTCCAATGCTATCCAGATAAATCCAGGACTTTATATGATCACTTCCTCGGTTATCGTGCCAACCGAGTAACTTTACTTTATTGAAACAGCATTAAAATAATATTTTAATGCCACTTTTTCCCACACATTACTGGGCCTACGTTTTTGGGCTCTGGGAATGTTGTCTTGGATCCTGATCAAGCTCAAGTACTCTGATGGCTCGACTCCCAAGAAACATCCCTCGGCAAATTACCAAAATACCCCTGGGTGCCCTTTCTTGCACTATTTTAACCCTAAGGGTAAAATCGTCATTTTACACCCTTCTGTACTCTGTCAGGGCATATACTGACTCTAAGTAGCTTTATCTGTATATACCTTGGCTTCTGGGCCTGTCCAGAATTACCAAAATACCCTCCATTCATCTGTTACAATTTTGTACAACACAGGGGCATTTTCGTAATTTCACACTTTTCCGGGGTTCTGCCGAACACTGGCCCACCTATCAGTCCAAGGGTCTTACTGAGCCTCTGTTGGCGCCATTATTGGGCCTTTCAGGGTCCATTACCTTCATGGCACGTATTATGAGGAATCTTCCCCCGTTAATAATTATTGAATAGTTATCTATTATTCACCGTTTATACACATATCCGGACACCGGCTCCTTCTGTCGGAAACACTAGCCTGCGGTGTTCAGGCATCCCTGTGAGTCATATCAGTCATCTGACTGAGGTCATCCGAACTCATTCAGTCCCTTTTCAAATACCGATAAATCTCCCTATCGGATCCCCCGAGGCCTCACACTCCCGTCTGGATTTTTTGATTTGCGAATAACTTTTTCTACAGGCCTCCTATCGGTATTCTGTCAGTTTCCCGACATCCGCCCCATAAGGACGTATCATCCTGTATTTTCTCACCTAGATCTGAATTCTAGGATATCCGGTATGAATTTTTATAACTTTTGGACGATCAGTCCATTTCTGGCTATCTGGAGTCTTAAAAAATTCCTGTATTAAGCCAGATTACCGAGCGTCCCTTGCTCTCTCTACCGGTGAAATCTGGGACTGAAATACTTTCGGACAGTCCAAACCACTTCCGGCCTGACTTTCTTTAATTACAATTTAGCCCCAGAGAACTTTTCTTCTTTTCATTTAAGTCCCTTTTTACTTGGCTAAAATTACACTTAAGGACCCCACATTTTTTTCTACTTTCCTTTTTGGCCTTAAAACTTTCCATAATTGCACTTAAGTCCTTTCATTTCCTTTACTAGGTCTAGGGGCATTATTGTCTTTTCATATTTTACCAGAGTATTTTCTGGCCCCGGTCAACTATCCAGATACCCCTTCTTGACTGGTTAACCTTAGCCAAATGACCAAAATACCCTTTACTCATTCTTCAGTTATTCTATAACATAAGGGCATTTTCGTCATTTTGCACATTTTTCCCCGGACACCGGCCCCTCTTACCACTGAACTGGTATTATGGGCTTGGGCCTTCCCTGGTGTCACTACGGGCCTTAGACAACACTGTATGACCTCTGGCCATAGTCCGATCATCTCTATTCGGACTGCCTTTCCTTTACCGATTATAACTGTAAATTCCCATCTTCAGGAATTTTTACAGAAAAATCGGGACCTCAAATCAAAATTCTGTGACTCCTCATTCAATCCGGAATCCTTTCCTCTATCTCCCGGTATTTTCAGATATTTTATCCGGACCGGGCTGTTTTGGCCTGAAAAAGCACTCACGCGCACACTTTTCCAAAATGACCATTTTACCCCTGGTCATATTTCTAATTCTTTCATACACATAGAGACCTCATATGCACATTTCACAGTTCAGTGAAATGATCAGCATAATTTTCTCTATTTTCTGGCAAAATATGGTACTCATCGGCTATCAGCCCGATCTTTCCCATAATTACGATTATGCCCTTGAATTCTCCTTCTGGCATCTCTAGGCCTAAAAATTGGGGTGTTACAGAAAGTCATATATGCATAAACATCATTTCAAAATAAATCTTCATTCATGTCAAAAATCCATTACTGTTGTGTTGTTGTGCTACAACTTTTGTTCATGAGGTGCCAAATAAAAGAAAAAGAGAAAAAACATATTGCACTGGAAAAAAAAAGAGAGTGCAAGAAAAAATTGAAGAAAAGAAAACAAAAAGAAAAGAAAAGAGAAATGAGAAAGGCACCATTATCACCTCCAATTAGTGTAATATCCTAAATTTTCTGTACTGATTTGTATGTACAGATTGAATGAAGTATATGAGTTATTTTTCAGGAAAAATATGTGGCCATTTATGTAAAGAAAGGGATTAAATTGAAAAAGAAAGAAAATGTAAGGACTTAGATGCAATTATGAAAAGCTTAAAGCTAAAAAGGAAAAGTAGACAAAAATGTGGGGTCTTTAAGTATAATTTTAGCCAAATTTGAGGGACTTAAGTACAAAGAAGAAAAGTTCCCCGGGGCTAAATTGTAATTACAGAAAGTTAGGCCAGAAGTGGTTTGGATTGCCCGAAAGCATTTTAATCCCAGATTTCACCAGTAGATAGAGCAAGTGATGCTGGGTAATCCAGCTTAATACAGGAATTTTCTCAAGACTCTAGATAGCCAATATTGATCTGATAGTCTAAAAGTATAAAAAATTCCTACCGGATATCCTAGATTACAGATATAAGTGACAAATTACAGGATGATGCGCCCTGATGAGGCGGATGTCAGGGAGCTGACAGAATACTGATAGGAGGTCTGTAGAAAAAGTTATTCACAAATTAGTAAATTGAGACGGAGTATGTGACCTCCGGGGATCCGATTAGGAGATTTATCTTCATTTCTAAATTAGGACTGAATGAGTTCAGATGACCTCAGTCAGATGACTGTTATGACCCACAGGGATGCCTAAATACAGTAGGCCAGTCTATCTGGTAAAAGGAGCCGGTGTCCGGAGGCGTCTATAAACAGTGTATAATGGCGAAAATACCCGATGAACATTGCCGGGGAAGATTCCTCGCGATGCATGCCATAAAGGTAATAGACCCTAGGAGGCCAAAAAATGGTGTTGGAAATTGTGCCCTAGGGGCCAATCATTGTATCATGTTATCATATTATTTGCATGTTTACTATGATGACAATCCTTGGATAACTAGTGATTTTATCCTAAATGTCCCTGGTCGGTCATCTATGCGGGAGCAGAGATGAAATAAGACCAGTATGACTTTGAAGATATATAGAGATATAAATCAAAGTCATAAGCACATGTAAGAGTACAGGGTGTTGGACCGACCCGCTATGAGAGAGCTGCATGGGTTAAGTCATAAGTTTCTCTCATATACAAGCCATGTCACTATGCCCTTTGACCTGAGATCATCATGGATTCCTACATGACAAACGCTCAGCTTTGACCTAGTCAAAAGTCACTTTTGACCGAGTGATCATAAAGGCTATGCTCGGGCTTAGTGGTTTTTCATGCGGAGGAATGTGAATGGTCAAGATGGAATTTGTCCCTCACATTCGTAGAGAGATATTACTGGGCCCCTCGATGAGTGAGTCTGAGAAATGTATGGCCATACTGGAATGGAAGGGTAGTTCCATTTCTATATTCAGACTACTCAGGGATCGAGAAAGTAACGGTCAGGAACAGGAGGATGACGTTCTCCATGCCTCATCCTTGACCGAAATATCATGTGACAAAAGGGACGTGATATGGTTGTATGAAAGGTTACATCGTTTATCGATCCTCATATGTTTTGGGTAGTCGTAATGCCTTGCTAGAGACCGCTTACGACTTGTGGGTCAGTATAGTAACTGGCCCACTGCCAACTTCATATGGGCCTACAGGGTCGCACACAAAACAGCCCAATACGAGCTATGATGTCCAGATTCATTGAATCTAAGAGATGTCTAGATTCAATGAATAATCTAGGGTGGATATATATTTTATATATATATATAAATTAGTTTATATATATATTATATATATAATATAAGAGATATTTGTAAGATTTAATTTATAAGGATAAATTAAATCTCTATCATTTTTTGAATTTGAATTTAAATGGATATGATCTATTTGAATTTGAAATTCAAATTGATAAGATATCTCAAATTTGATTTATGAGAATAAATCAAATATAATTCTGTCTTATCTTTATTTTAAATTAAATAAATAGGTGAATTAAATCTGTGGGACGGATTTAATATAAACCATATTTATTTAATTAGTTTCTTATTAAATTATGCAATATATGATATTGTATTAATTCAGAATTAATATAAGATTAATTCTGAAGCCCGGCCCTATTAGAAGCCCGATAGCTTCCTATATATTTGACATTAGGAGCTAGGGTTCCACAGACAAGATAGATCTCTACACACACATTCAGACGTGAGAAGAGGGGGCAGGAAGAGTGCAAAAGGTTTGCACATAAGAAACTGCCGAGATAGAGACGGTGAGGACGGAATCTCTAGAAAGCCTTAGAGGGACAAGAGGCGCTAGCACGTCATTCGCGATTGGAACGCTGTTCGTGTGGATACCGGTAGAGGAAGCCGATCTGAGCTGTTGACTTCTACGATACGACCAGACACGAAGCAAGGTCGCGACTAGAACACCCTGAGGTCGCGACCATACGGGCATCTGAACGCCAGAAATCCGAAAAGAGGAGACAGGTCGCGACGTGAAGCTGAATACGTCGCGACTACATACTCCAGAGACGTCCGGTCGCGACTAGAGGCAGAAGAGGTCGCGACTAACAACTCCAGAGGCGACAGATCGCGACTAGAAGCAGAGGAGGTCGCGACTAAAAGCTGAGGAGGTCGCGACTGAAAGTTCCAGAGGCGAGGAGTCGCGACTAGTGGACATTGAGGTCGCGACCAAAGCTCGAAACCGAAGGTAACACTTCTTTCTCCTTGACTTAAACACATTCGGTAGATCCTGGCTGGGAATGGAAAAAATTTTTTAAAGTTAATTTCCGCTGCGTGTCTTCCAATTCCCTACAGTGGTATCAGAGCCATGCCATTTTGTGTTTAAGTTAGGTTTGATTGTTGATACATGTGATGTATGTTAGACTTCTCAGCTGATTATATGATAACATGCGTGATATGTATGACATATATGGAATCTGTTTATGTATGGCATATACGGAATCTAAAAGGAAACTGAAATCGGTGGTGTATATCAATTGATTTGATCAATTAATATTGATGGGGTCTAAGGAAAAAGAATTAAGATTCTTGATTATTTATCAAAAAAAATTTCTATTGGGGACCGCCGTGGCTATTTAATCGTAGCGCAACATAATCGTAATATGTATTGACTTTCCTGATATATGAATGTTTTGAAACATTTATTGCCCTTCAAATAGTATGAATTTTGATTGTTGAATGTTTGGGTATGGTGAACAATATGGCTCTAGATTACAAGTGTTGTAATTTTTCTAAATACGGCCTGCGAGTCGTGCCTTCCTCTAATGACTCTCGTTGTACATTCTCTTCTCATCTCACTCCCCTCGAATGTTAAAACGAGGTTTCCTTATGTACTTTTCCTATTCTAATTAGAGAGCTCCTCTCATTGGCTTGAGGGGACTTAGGATAGGTGAGCCATATTGTATCACGTTTAAGATTATGCATCTTATGATTAGATCATAGCATGTATGTTTTATATGCATAATACTGGTATGAGATACAAACGAGATACATGCAAACCGGATAATTAATTAAACCCTCTAAAAGGAATCTTAAGTCATATGCCGTCAATTAATGAACACTTGTCAAAACCTCGATCGCTCATTTGTAGGTCCACCAAAGTGGGTGCATTTGAGTTATCTTGGGGAGATAAGCAAGAGTAATGGTGCTACTCTTATGTTTGTTATTGTTTGACTTAATTGAGATTATCAAAACGGTTTTGGGTCTCAAGGCATTAGATGGGATTAAAACATGCCGGATCATATGATGATGGAATCCCATAAACATCTAAGAGTTACATGTGATGTAATTGGTAAAGTTGTTACCTACCTAAATAACTTAAAGTTGAGCGTCCGGCCAAAGCGGACTCAAGTTTAAGCCAAATATGGATCTTAGCCCACTAATTATTACATTGAGGGTTGTTTTATTCAGTGGGAGATTGCTAATTCGCTTGCATATTTTAATTGTAGAATCATGACGACTAGTAATACTGCTACATTATCGTTGCGATCTGTCCTTGAGAAGGACAAACTCAATGGGACAAACTTTCTTGACTGGTTCAGGAACTTGAGAATTGTTTTCAAGCAGGAAAGAAAGGCATATGTCCTAGATCAACCCATTCCTGAGGAGCCAGCAGCCAATGCTCCTAGAGCTCAGAGAGATTCTTATGCGAAGCATAAGGAAGACTCTGTTGATGTGGGATGCTTGATGCTTGCCACCATGGTTCCGGAGCTCCAAAGAGATTTGGAACACATGGAGGCTTATGAGATGATTGTGCATCTTAAGGAAATGTTCCAGCAACAAGCAAGGCAAGAGAGGTATGAGACCACTAAGGCCTTATATTCCTGCAAGATGGCTGAAGGTGCATCAGTGAGTACTCATGTCTTAAAGATGAAAGGGTACATAGATCACCTTGAGAGGCTTGGATTTCCCATGAGCCAGGAGTTAGCTACAGATTTGATCTTGAACTCACTCCCGGAAAGTTATGACCAGTTTGTCATGAACTACAACATGAACAACATGGAGAAATCTATTTCTGAACTGCATGGGATGCTTAAAACTGCTGAGCCGACTGTTAAGAAGAAGCCCAGTACTGTTTTGATGGTTCAAAAAGGAAAGGGTATGAAAAAGAAAGGCAAGGGTAAGGGGAAGGGTCATGGCTCATCTGGTAAGACCAAAGAGTCAGGCAAGCCCGAAACCAAGCCTGCACCAAAGAAGGCAAAGCCTCCAAAGGAAGGAGTTTGCTTCTTCTGCAATGAACCTGGTCATTGGAAGAGGAATTGCAAACTCTACCTTGACCGAGTGATCATAAAGGCTATGCTCGGGCTTAGTGGTTTTTCATGCGGAGGAATGTGAATGGTCAAGATGGAATTTGTCCCTCACATTCGTAGAGAGATATTACTGGGCCCCTCGATGAGTGAGTCTGAGAAATGTATGGCCATACTGGAATGGAAGGGTAGTTCCATTTCTATATTCAGACTACTCAGGGATCGAGAAAGTAACGGTCAGGAACAGGAGGATGACGTTCTCCATGCCTCATCCTTGACCGAAATATCATGTGACAAAAGGGACGTGATATGGTTGTATGAAAGGTTACATCGTTTATCGATCCTCATATGTTTTGGGTAGTCGTAATGCCTTGCTAGAGACCGCTTACGACTTGTGGGTCAGTATAGTAACTGGCCCACTGCCAACTTCATATGGGCCTACAGGGTCGCACACAAAACAGCCCAATACGAGCTATGATGTCCAGATTCATTGAATCTAAGAGATGTCTAGATTCAATGAATAATCTAGGGTGGATATATATTTTATATATATATATAAATTAGTTTATATATATATTATATATATAATATAAGAGATATTTGTAAGATTTAATTTATAAGGATAAATTAAATCTCTATCATTTTTTGAATTTGAATTTAAATGGATATGATCTATTTGAATTTGAAATTCAAATTGATAAGATATCTCAAATTTGATTTATGAGAATAAATCAAATATAATTCTGTCTTATCTTTATTTTAAATTAAATAAATAGGTGAATTAAATCTGTGGGACGGATTTAATATAAACCATATTTATTTAATTAGTTTCTTATTAAATTATGCAATATATGATATTGTATTAATTCAGAATTAATATAAGATTAATTCTGAAGCCCGGCCCTATTAGAAGCCCGATAGCTTCCTA
Organism: Leucaena leucocephala; assembly: GCA_037074615.1. NCBI lineage: Eukaryota > Viridiplantae > Streptophyta > Magnoliopsida > Fabales > Fabaceae > Leucaena > Leucaena leucocephala. The sequence continues at coordinate 13,769,189 of CM073555.1, read as the reverse complement.
TATATTTGACATTAGGAGCTAGGGTTCCACAGACAAGATAGATCTCTACACACACATTCAGACGTGAGAAGAGGGGGCAGGAAGAGTGCAAAAGGTTTGCACATAAGAAACTGCCGAGATAGAGACGGTGAGGACGGAATCTCTAGAAAGCCTTAGAGGGACAAGAGGCGCTAGCACGTCATTCGCGATTGGAACGCTGTTCGTGTGGATACCGGTAGAGGAAGCCGATCTGAGCTGTTGACTTCTACGATACGACCAGACACGAAGCAAGGTCGCGACTAGAACACCCTGAGGTCGCGACCATACGGGCATCTGAACGCCAGAAATCCGAAAAGAGGAGACAGGTCGCGACGTGAAGCTGAATACGTCGCGACTACATACTCCAGAGACGTCCGGTCGCGACTAGAGGCAGAAGAGGTCGCGACTAACAACTCCAGAGGCGACAGATCGCGACTAGAAGCAGAGGAGGTCGCGACTAAAAGCTGAGGAGGTCGCGACTGAAAGTTCCAGAGGCGAGGAGTCGCGACTAGTGGACATTGAGGTCGCGACCAAAGCTCGAAACCGAAGGTAACACTTCTTTCTCCTTGACTTAAACACATTCGGTAGATCCTGGCTGGGAATGGAAAAAATTTTTTAAAGTTAATTTCCGCTGCGTGTCTTCCAATTCCCTACAGTGGTATCAGAGCCATGCCATTTTGTGTTTAAGTTAGGTTTGATTGTTGATACATGTGATGTATGTTAGACTTCTCAGCTGATTATATGATAACATGCGTGATATGTATGACATATATGGAATCTGTTTATGTATGGCATATACGGAATCTAAAAGGAAACTGAAATCGGTGGTGTATATCAATTGATTTGATCAATTAATATTGATGGGGTCTAAGGAAAAAGAATTAAGATTCTTGATTATTTATCAAAAAAAATTTCTATTGGGGACCGCCGTGGCTATTTAATCGTAGCGCAACATAATCGTAATATGTATTGACTTTCCTGATATATGAATGTTTTGAAACATTTATTGCCCTTCAAATAGTATGAATTTTGATTGTTGAATGTTTGGGTATGGTGAACAATATGGCTCTAGATTACAAGTGTTGTAATTTTTCTAAATACGGCCTGCGAGTCGTGCCTTCCTCTAATGACTCTCGTTGTACATTCTCTTCTCATCTCACTCCCCTCGAATGTTAAAACGAGGTTTCCTTATGTACTTTTCCTATTCTAATTAGAGAGCTCCTCTCATTGGCTTGAGGGGACTTAGGATAGGTGAGCCATATTGTATCACGTTTAAGATTATGCATCTTATGATTAGATCATAGCATGTATGTTTTATATGCATAATACTGGTATGAGATACAAACGAGATACATGCAAACCGGATAATTAATTAAACCCTCTAAAAGGAATCTTAAGTCATATGCCGTCAATTAATGAACACTTGTCAAAACCTCGATCGCTCATTTGTAGGTCCACCAAAGTGGGTGCATTTGAGTTATCTTGGGGAGATAAGCAAGAGTAATGGTGCTACTCTTATGTTTGTTATTGTTTGACTTAATTGAGATTATCAAAACGGTTTTGGGTCTCAAGGCATTAGATGGGATTAAAACATGCCGGATCATATGATGATGGAATCCCATAAACATCTAAGAGTTACATGTGATGTAATTGGTAAAGTTGTTACCTACCTAAATAACTTAAAGTTGAGCGTCCGGCCAAAGCGGACTCAAGTTTAAGCCAAATATGGATCTTAGCCCACTAATTATTACATTGAGGGTTGTTTTATTCAGTGGGAGATTGCTAATTCGCTTGCATATTTTAATTGTAGAATCATGACGACTAGTAATACTGCTACATTATCGTTGCGATCTGTCCTTGAGAAGGACAAACTCAATGGGACAAACTTTCTTGACTGGTTCAGGAACTTGAGAATTGTTTTCAAGCAGGAAAGAAAGGCATATGTCCTAGATCAACCCATTCCTGAGGAGCCAGCAGCCAATGCTCCTAGAGCTCAGAGAGATTCTTATGCGAAGCATAAGGAAGACTCTGTTGATGTGGGATGCTTGATGCTTGCCACCATGGTTCCGGAGCTCCAAAGAGATTTGGAACACATGGAGGCTTATGAGATGATTGTGCATCTTAAGGAAATGTTCCAGCAACAAGCAAGGCAAGAGAGGTATGAGACCACTAAGGCCTTATATTCCTGCAAGATGGCTGAAGGTGCATCAGTGAGTACTCATGTCTTAAAGATGAAAGGGTACATAGATCACCTTGAGAGGCTTGGATTTCCCATGAGCCAGGAGTTAGCTACAGATTTGATCTTGAACTCACTCCCGGAAAGTTATGACCAGTTTGTCATGAACTACAACATGAACAACATGGAGAAATCTATTTCTGAACTGCATGGGATGCTTAAAACTGCTGAGCCGACTGTTAAGAAGAAGCCCAGTACTGTTTTGATGGTTCACAAAGGAAAGGGTATGAAAAAGAAAGGCAAGGGTAAGGGGAAGGGTCATGGCTCATCTGGTAAGACCAAAGAGTCAGGCAAGCCCGAAACCAAGCCTGCACCAAAGAAGGCAAAGCCTCCAAAGGAAGGAGTTTGCTTCTTCTGCAATGAACCTGGTCATTGGAAGAGGAATTGCAAACTCTACCTTGAAGATCTGATAAAGAACAAGAAGGATAGCGGGGCTATCGCTTCAGGTATTTATGTTATAGACATTCATCTCTCTACTTCCACTACATGGGTATTAGATACTGCATGTGGTTCTCACATTTGTACAAATGTGCAGGGCCTAAAGGATAGTAGAAAGCTGAAAAAGGGCGAAGTTGACCTACGAGTTAGAAATAGAGCAAAGGTTGCTGCTCTAGCTGTAGGCACTTATGAATTAGTTCTGCCCACTGGGCTTTTGTTAGTTTTGAACAATTGCTATTATGTTCCTGCTTTGAGTAGTAACATTGTTTCTCTTTCTTATTTGGATAAGGAAGGTTACACTTCCATTTCTGGGAATGGTAAATGTTCTATTTATCGTAATGATATTTTCTATGCTCATGGTGATTTGCATGTTGATCATTACATATTAAACTTGGAACAACCCAATCATGGAAATATCTATAACATAACCGCCAAAAGGGTCAAACCAAATGATTTGAATCCGACATACCTCTGGCACTGTCGTCTGGGCCATATAAATGAGAAACGCATTTCTAAACTCCATCAAGATGGATTTCTCAACTCATTTGATTTTGAATCATATGATACTTGCGAATCTTGTTTGTTAGGAAAGATGACAAAGTCGCCTTTCACTGGGCACAGTGAGAGAGCCACTGATTTGTTGGGCCTCATACATACAGATGTGTGTGGACCGATGAATACAAATGTCAGAAGAGGTTATTCGTACTTCATTACATTCATAGATGATTTCAGTAGATATGGCTACGTCTATCTAATGAAACATAAATCCGAATCTTTTGAAATGTTCAAGATATTTCAAAATGAAGTACAAAAACCAGCTTGGTAAAACAATTAAAGCCCTTTGATCTGATCGAGGTGGTGAATATTTGAGCCAAGAGTTTATCGATCATCTTAGGAATTGTGGAATAGTCTCACAATTGACTCCTCCAGGAACACCACAATGGAATGGGGTTTCTGAACGGAGGAATCGAACACTATTGGATATGGTTTGATCCATGATGAGTCGAACAGATCTTCCACCATCCTTTTGGGGCCACGCCCTAGACACAGCTGCGTTCACACTGAATCGTGTTCCATCTAAGGCAGTTGAAAAGACTCCGTATGAGATATGGACTGGGAGGAAACCTAGTTTGTCTTTTCTCAAGATTTGGGGATGTGAGGTCTATGTTAAGCAACAAGCCTCAGATAAGTTAGCGCCCAAATCTTCAAAGTGCCTTTTTGTGGGATATCCTAAGGAAACCAAGGGATATTATGTCTACAACCCCACTGATAACAAAGTGTTTGTTGTCAGAAATGGTATCTTTCTAGAACGAGAATTTATCTCTAAAAGAACCACTGGGAGCAAGGTACACCTCGAAGAAGTTCGAGAGCCACAAGACACCACAGAACTAGAGATGGAAAATAGAGAAGACTCACAAGAAGTTGTTGAGACTCCTCAAGTCACGCAAGGCCCAAGGCGATCTAATAGGGCACGACTTCAGCCTCAGAGATATGGATTTCTGATTTCTGATAGTCGTGATGTGTTGCTCATTGAGCATAATGATCCCACTACCTATCAAGAAGCTATAGTGGGACCAAACTCTGAGAAATGGCTTAATGCCATGAAGTCTGAGATGCAATCCATGTACGACAATAAGATATGGACCTTAGTCGACCCGCCTGAAGGTGTAAAAACCGTCGGGTGCAAGTGGGTTTTTAAAGAGAAAACCGACATGGATGGCAATGTAAATGTCTTCAAGGCACGACTGGTTGCAAAAGGATTTACTCAAACTCATGGTGTGGACTATGATGAGACCTTTTCCCCAGTCGCAATGGCCAAATCAATCAGAATCCTCCTTGCCATTGCAGCATATTATGACTATGAAATATGGCAGATGGACGTCAAGACAGCCTTCCTTAATGGAAAGCTCCTTGAGGATGCGTACATGACACAACCTGAAGGTTTTGTGCGTTCTGAGGACTCTGGTAAGGTGTGCAAGCTTCAAAGGTCCATTTATGGACTGAAGCAAGCATCTCGGAGTTGGAATCATCGTTTTGATGAAGTAGTCAAAGAGTTTGGATTTCTTCAAAACATTGATGAACCTTGTGTGTACAAAAAGGTTAGTGGGAGCACAGTTGTATTTTTGGTACTCTATGTCGATGACATCCTACTCATTGGGAATGACATTCCTACCTTGCAGATTGTCAAGTCTTGGTTAGGAAACTCTTTCTCGATGAAAGACTTGGGTGAAGCCACCTACATCCTAGGAATTAGTATCTATAGAGATAGATCTAAAAGGCTTCTAGGACTGAGTCAGAGCACATATATAGACAAGATACTGCATAGGTTCAGTATGCAGGAATCAAAAAGGGGTTTCATACCCATGTCTCATGGTATTCACCTCAGCAAGGATTTGTGTCCTAGTACACCAGATCAGCGAGGTCGCATGAGTAAGATTCCATATGCCTCGGCCATAGGATCTATCATGTACGCCATGTCATGTACTCGACCGGATGTCTCGTTTGCCTTAAGTATGACTAGCAGATATCAACAGGACCCTGGTGAGGGCCATTGGACTGCTGTTAAGAATATCCTTAAGTACTTAAGAAGGACTAAGGACTTATTCTTGGTCTATGGTGGATTGGATGACGAGCTCTATGTAACTGGTTACACAGATGCAAGTTTCCAAACTGACCAGGATGACCAGAAATCGCGATCTGGATACATATTCCTCCTGAATAATGGAGCAGTAAGCTGGAAGAGCTCTAAGCAGAGCACTATAGCAGATTCTGCAACGGAAGCCGAGTATATAGTAGCATCTGATGCAGCTAAGGAGGCCGTTTGGATCAGGAAGTTCATTACTGAACTAGGGGTGGTATCGACCATCTCAGATCCAATAACTTTGTTCTGTGACAAATAGTAGTGACATTGCACAGGCCAAAGAGCCTTGGTCACATCAAAGGACCAAGCATATACTCAGGCGATTTCATCTCATCAGAGAAATCAATGATAGATGTGATATAAAAATATGCAAGGTAGCAAGAGAAGACAATGATGCTGATCCTCTAAACCGCTTGTCCAGGCAAAACATGAGCGTCATGTTAGGTCAATAGGATTGAGACAAATTAATGATTGTTCCTAGTGCAAGTGGGAGGATGTTGGAAATTGTGCCCTAGGGGCCAATCATTGTATCATGTTATCATATTATTTGCATGTTTACTATGATGACAATCCTTGGATAACTAGTGATTTTATCCTAAATGTCCCTGGTCGGTCATCTATGCGGGAGCAGAGATGAAATAAGACCAGTATGACTTTGAAGATATATAGAGATATAAATCAAAGTCATAAGCACATGTAAGAGTACAGGGTGTTGGACCGACCCGCTATGAGAGAGCTACATGGGTTAAGTCATAAGTTTCTCTCATATACAAGCCATGTCACTATGCCCTTTGACCTGAGATCATCATGGATTCCTACATGACAAACGCTCAGCTTTGACCTAGTCAAAAGTCACTTTTGACCGAGTGATCATAAAGGCTATGCTCGGGCTTAGTGGTTTTTCATGCGGAGGAATGTGAATGGTCAAGATGGAATTTGTCCCTCACATTCGTAGAGAGATATTACTGGGCCCCTCGATGAGTGAGTCTGAGAAATGTTATGGCCATACTGGAATGGAAGGGTAGTTCCATTTCTATATTCAGACTACTCAGGGATCGAGAAAGTAACGGTCAGGAACAGGAGGATGACGTTCTCCATGCCTCATCCTTGACCGAAATATCATGTGACAAAAGGGACGTGATATGGTTGTATGAAAGGTTACATCGTTTATTGATCCTCATATGTTTTGGGTACTCGTAATGCCTTGCTAGAGACCGCTTACGACTTGTGGGTCAGTATAGTAACTGGCCCACTGCCAACTTCATATGGGCCTACAGGGTCGCACACAAAACAGCCCAATACGAGCTATGATGTCCAGATTCATTGAATCTAAGAGATGTCTAGATTCAATGAATAATCTAGGGTGGATATATATTTTATATATATATATAAATTAGTTTATATATATATTATATATATAATATAAGAGATATTTGTAAGATTTAATTTATAAGGATAAATTAAATCTCTATCATTTTTTGAATTTGAATTTAAATGGATATGATCTATTTGAATTTGAAATTCAAATTGATAAGATATCTCAAATTTGATTTATGAGAATAAATCAAATATAATTCTGTCTTATCTTTATTTTAAATTAAATAAATAGGTGAATTAAATCTGTGGGACGGATTTAATATAAACCATATTTATTTAATTAGTTTCTTATTAAATTATGCAATATATGATATTGTATTAATTCAGAATTAATATAAGATTAATTCTGAAGCCCGGCCCTATTAGAAGCCCGATAGCTTCCTATATATTTGACATTAGGAGCTAGGGTTCCACAGACAAGATAGATCTCTACACACACATTCAGACGTGAGAAGAGGGGGCAGGGAGAGTGCAAAAGGTTTGCACATAAGAAACTGCCGAGATAGAGACGGTGAGGACGGAATCTCTAGAAAGCCTTAGAGGGACAAGAGGCGCTAGCACGTCATTCGCGATTGGAACGCTGTTCGTGTGGATACCGGTAGAGGAAGCCGATCTGAGCTGTCGACTTCTACGATACGACCAGACACGAAGCAAGGTCGCGACCAGAACACCCTGAGGTCGCGACCATACGGGCATCTGAACGCCAGAAATCCGAAAAGAGGAGACAGGTCGCGACGTGAAGCTGAATACGTCGCGACTACATACTCCAGAGACGTCCGGTCGCGACTAGAGGCAGAAGAGGTCGCGACTAACAACTCCAGAGGCGACAGATCGCGACTAGAAGCAGAGGAGGTCGCGACTAAAAGCTGAGGAGGTCGCGACTGAAAGTTCCAGAGGCGAGGAGTCGCGACTAGTGGACATTGAGGTCGCGACCAAAGCTCGAAACCGAAGGTAACACTTCTTTCTCCTTGACTTAAACACATTCGGTAGATCCTGGCTGGGAATGGAAAAAATTTTTTAAAGTTAATTTCCGCTGCGTGTCTTCCAATTCCCTACAAATAGAGCCATCAAAGGCCCAGTAAGACACTTGGACTGATAGGTGGGCCAGTGTCCAAAGGAACCAAGGAAAAGTGCGAAATTACGAAAATGCCCCTGTGTTGTATTAAAGAGTAATAGATGGATGGAGGCATTTTGGTCATTCTAGACAGGCCAAAATGATAAGGCATACACATGTGAGGTTAACCAGAGTCAATATATGCCCTGAGAGGGTACAGAAAGGTGTAAAATGATGATTTTACCCTTAAGGTTAAGATAATGCAAGAAAGGGCACCAAGGGCATTTTGGTCATTTCGCAAGGGATCTGTAATTAAGTTTAGACCCAGTATAAAAATATTAATGATATAAAGGACCCAGATACTAAATTTAAGGTCGGAAGAAATAATATGGATTTTTAGAAAAATTAGATTCAGAAAACAGTCCAGTTTTTAAGGAATCAGACCGGGCCAGTACCGGATTGGACTGGAATTTCTCCAGAGGCTTCTTGGACCTTCATTTTCGCCATGTTAAGGATTAGGTGTCCCATGAGGTGTCCCTTGGATGATGTCATGGTGATGATATCATAAATGGAAAAGAAAATAAGAAATTCCAGGAAAAACGGTGGCCACAAGTTCAGAGTTTTTTGAAATTACAGAAATACCATCCATGAAAACTATAAATACCCCCTCCCCCTCCCATTGTCTTCATGGCTCAAAGCAAGATTTAGATAGATAAGTGAGTTCTAGAGAGAGAAAGTGAGAGGAAGAAAAAAAGAAAGAAATTTATGGCGGAGCTGGAAGCAGTATAGAGATTCTAGAGTTCTGCTAAGCTTTTGAGGTAGTAACTAATCCTAGCTTTTATGTAATAGCTTTGTGATTTGTTGTGCTATTGTTTGGTTGGATTGTTGTCTTATATGTTATGCTTGAAGCTCTACTACAATGCTATGATCATATGTTATTGAGTATGGAAGCACGCATCATACTTATCTGTACACAATCACAAGCAAGCACTATCACACTGCATTACATATATTGTTATGATTATTACTACTGAGATTCCCCCGAATCTCATCCCCATATATAACCCATTAAAGGGAGGTTATGTCAAAGTGAAATTTAAGAATGCGGAAAGACGTCGTTATGCTACCGAAATTATGGCAAAGTGGCAGTAATGAAGAAAGGAGATGATACGTACTGTGTACATAGGTACTGTCTAAGGAGGCTAGAAGTGAGTGGACCTAGCCAGTTCATCCAGTCTTTCCTGGGTACTTACATAGAATGGTAGTTCTCACGGGAATTACCGAATCAGTACAAGATCAGTTACTTTCTAAAGATGAACCGTAGCGGTTATGCTGTCGGATTTCAGGCAGGAAAAGATGTAATAAAAATATAAGGATTTTGTACATGCCCTGATGTATAACAACTTATTATTTAATAATAGGTATTGTTTGGCATGTTTGAATGATATATGATGGATATATACATATGTATGTAAAGTTGAGTGCTGGAATTTGCCACTATGAACAGTAACTCATGGTGACTTAACGATGTTTGATCTATAATTAAAAATAGTAAATGGATGAATAAATGTATGATATTTTTATGGTAAATAGTATACATACCAAGCTTCGATTTGATATATAGAATGTCTCATTTAGATGTCTACACATGGAGATATAAATTATAAAAGTTGGGACCAAAATGCTAGATTCAGGAGAAAAACGCTGGATGAACAGTAAAATTGTAACATTGACCTATGTTGACTTGGTCAAGGACAGGTCAACGAGTGATTTTCCCTAAAATATGATTGAGTTAGATTCATGTAGCAATTTGAATCACTTCATTTCTATTTTTCTAGAATTAGTTATGATTTTTCGAAGTTAGGTCACTCATCTGGAATTTACACAGTGAATAGTATTGGATAAGAGTAAATCTCCAGATTGAGAAATTGGACTTCAATGACTTTAAAAATGGTTCTAAATGCTACCAAATGGTCTCTAAGATGTACGAAAGTAAGGATATTTTATTTTGGTATCAGAGTAAAGGATTCTGCTTAGGAAATGCTCTGAATAGATGATTTATGGATAGATATACCATGATAAAGCTGTCATAATTGACACTAAGTTAGTGTTTGTAGGATGGCTAGATATAGACCTAGATCTGAAACCACAGTGAACCAAGGGGATCCTAGACTGGAGGTCTATAGTTCAGACAACTCTGAGGGGATATTCCAGGAAGAGGAGGAAATGATGGTTAGTGGTTATGAGATGACTAGTTCCTCAGTAGGATCAAACCTTGTGATTGAGATATCGGAGGATGGTCAGGAGGAGATTGTGTTAGAAGGTCCTTTTCCTGATATTCCAATAAATACGGTACCTCCAAGTATAGCAGATACTGGTATGGAGATAGGTTAGGGAGGTGTAGTAGGACATGTTTCAGACATTCTAGGACCTAGTCGAGTACCTGATCAGACAGATGTGCCAGGTCTTAATAGACCTAGAGTGACACTGGTAGAGATATCTTTGGGAGATCTGATCATAGAGATGGTACCAGGGAAGAACATGAGTGGAGAACGATTTGAGAGATCAGTAGTGTTAGCCCGACAGCTGTATAAGCTGAGGTAGACCTTGGACAAAATGTGGATCAAGATTATACGGTTTATCAGGACTTTATCACAAGGGCAAAGGAGATATACCAAGCCTATGATCCAAATGTGTTGACCCTAAGACTTTGGACAGAGATTATGGATGATGTGTTACCAACTACCCCTACTTGGAGAACAGAGTTGGATCGGTACTTTGGCGAAGAACCTTATTATACCATATCTGATTGGATTTACCTAGTAGGAGAGTTTAGTAGAATAAAGTTTAAGAAGGATTAGGGTATATCAGAAGTGGTAATGTTCTTAATGTATGTGATGTATGAAAGACTATTATGGTAGTGTATGTATGACTGTGACATATACGCATACCCAGTATGTACACTATGTTTGGAATGGAATGTGAATTATGTTATTTATCGCATTCTTTTTCTACCTTATAGTATAACAAAATGGTTCAAACAAGAAGAACTATTCCAGCAGAGGAACCACGAGAGGCTGGAAATCTTAATCAAATAATTTTAGAATGATTAGAACAACAGCAAAAGATGATTGAGGAGATGCGGGCAGCTCAGGCACACAATGAGCGGGAGAGAGATGCTGCCATAGCTACAGCAGTAGCAGAAGCAGTAAGTAACCTAAGACCGCCCGAGCCTTCAGGAACGGCTAGTAAAGAACCGGAGAGAGTACAACAGCAGCCGGTACAGCCCCAGAGACGGGTTGATCTGAGAGAGGACGTAGTTAGCATCCAACAATGGATGATCAGGTTCTGCAAGTACAATCCTCCAGTGTTCGAAGGAACGTTTGAGGTGCAGATAGCGGAAAATTGGATTAGCAGACTGGAAAAGATCTTCAAGGTCCTTGATTGCCCAACTGAAACCAAAGCTCAAATGGCCATCTATTAGCTAGAAAAAGATACTGACAGGTGGTGGAAAAACACTGAGCTACTTTTGCAAGCAAGAGACATTCCGATTACCTGGGAAGTATTTCTCGAACAGTTTTATGAAAAATATTTCCCTCAGTCAGTCAGAGATGAAAGAGAGGCGAAATTCCTTGTACTGAGACAAGGAGAGAAAGAATCTTTTGACGAATACCTTGCTAAGTTTATTCGGCTATCTCGATATTCTACTTATCTATGCCAAGTGGATGATGAGCGCTGGATGACAGAAAGGATGATTCGAGGGTTAAACTCCACACTGAAGGAGAAGTTAACTCCTCAACAATACAGTCAGTTTAATAAAGCCGTGGAGGCATGCCGTATTGTTAAAAATAGCATGAATCACCGAATGCTGTTCAGATCAGGGAACAGGGATCAGACAGCTCCTGATAAGGCCAGTCGAAACCAAGAAGCAGCAAGTGGTAGCGGATACAGAAAAAGAAAGCGACCATGGTATAACAGGAAGCTAAATAGAGGAAATTTTTGCGGAAGGTCCAACAACAGAGATTCAAAGGCCCGAGCATGTGATAAGTGTGGGAAGAATCATGGTGATAGACCATGTTTAATGGGCCAGAATATTTGTTATACCTGTGGAAAGCCTGGACATTTTTCTCGAGAATGCCCTCAAGCTGCAACTAATCAAAGGCCAAGGACACCAGAACGAGTGTTTGCACTAACCAGGGAGGATGCCCAGCGGTCACCTGAGATGATCCAAGGTACAATCTATCTCAATGATCATGCTGTGACTGCTTTGTTTGACTCGGGTGCAAGTCATTCCTTTATTTCCTATGAGTGTGCTAAATGCCTAGGCCTTCTGATTAGCAAGTTGCATTATGATATATGTAATATCCCTAATTTTCTGTACTAATTTGTATGTACAGATTGAATGAAATATATGAATTCTTTTTCAAGAAAAAGATGTGGTTATTTATGTAAAGAAAGGGATTAAATTGAAAGAGAAAGGAAATGAAGGGACTTGATTGCAATTATGGAAAGTTTAAGGCTAAGAAAGAAAGGTAGACAAAAAATATGGGGTCTTAAAGTGTAATTTTAGCCAAATAAAGGGACTTAAGTGCAAAGAAGAAAAAGTTCCCTGGGGCTAAAGTGTAATTAAAGAAAATTAAGCCAGAAGTGGTTTGGACTGCACGAAAGCATTTCAGTCCCAGATTTCACCAAAAGAGAGGGTAAGTGATGCTGAGTAATCAACTTAATACAGGATTTTTTCAAGACTCCAGATAGTCAAAATTGATCTGATAGTCTAAAAGTTATAAAAATTCCTACCGAATATCCTAGATTTTAGATATAAGTGAGAAATTACAGGATGATGCGTCCTGATGGGACGGATGTCAGGAAACTGGCAGAATACCGATAGGAGGTCTGTAGGAGAAGTTATTCACAAATTAGCAAATACAGACGGGAGTGTGAGGTCTCCGGGGATCCGATTAGGAATTTTATCGGTATTTAAAAAGGGACTGAATGAGTTCGGATGACCTCAGTCAGATGACTGTTATGACCCACAGGGATGCCAGAACGCAGTAGGCCAGTGTATCTGGTAAAAGGAGCTTGTGTCCGGATATGTGTATTAATGGTGTATAATAGTTAAAATATTTGATGAACTGTGCCGGGGGAAGATTCCTCGTAATACGTGCCATAAAGGTATTGGACCCTGAAAGGCCCAATAATGGCTCCATCAAAGGCCTAGTAAGACCCTTGGACTGATAGGTGGGCCAGTGTCCAGCAGAACCCCAAAAAAGTACGAAATTACGAAAATGCCCTTGTATTGTACTAAAGGGTAGTAGAGGAATGAAGAGCATTTTGGTCATTTTAGACAGGCCCAGAAGCCAAGACATACACAGGTAAGGTTAACCAGGGTCAGTATATGCCCTGACAAGGTACAAAAAGGTGTAAAATGATGATTTTACCCTTAGGGTTAAGATAGTACAAGAAAGGGAACCCAGGGGTATTTTGGTCATTTCAAAGGGGATCTGTAATTGAGTTTAGACCCAGTATAAAAATGATAATTATATACAGGACCCAGATACTAAATTTAAGGTCAGAAGACATAGTATGGATTTTCAGAAAATTTGATTTAGAAAACAGTCCCATTTTCGAGGAAACGGAAAGGGCCGGTACCGGATTGGACCGGAAAGCTTCGAGAAGGCTTCTTGGCTCTCCTAATTTTTCCATGTGAAGAATGTGAGGGATGAGGTGTCCCATGAGGTGTCCCTTGATGATGCAGTAAAAGGAATAAAAGAAAATAGAAAATTCCGGAAAAAACAGTGGCCACAAGTTCAGAGGGCTTGGAAATTACGGGAATGCCATCCATCAAAACTATAAATACCCCCCTTGCCATTCATTCTCATGGCCAAGAAGCATTTAAGAGAGAGAAGGAAGTTCTAGAGAGAGAAAGAGGAAGGAAAGAAAGAAGAAAGGAAGTTCTAGCGGAGTTGGAAGCAGTATAGAGGTTCTGGAGTTCTGCTAAGCTTTTGAGGTAGTAACTAATCCTAGCTTTTATGTAATGTCTTTGTGATTGGTTGTGCTATTGTTTGGTTGTATTGTTGTCTTATGTGTTATGCTTGAAGCTCTATTGCAATGCTATGATCATATGTTATTGAATATGGAAGCACGCAACATACTTATCTGTACACAATCACAAGCAGGCACTGTCACTCTACATTACATATATTGTTATGATTATTACTACTGAGATTCCCCCGAATCTCATTCCAATAAATAACCCATTACAGGGGAGGCTATGTCGAAGTAAATTTTGGAAATCTTGAAGGACGCCGTTAGACTGCCGAAATTCCGGCAAAGTGGTAAAGAAAGGAACTGATACGTACTGTGTACGTAGGTACTGTCTAAGGAGGCAGGAAGTGAGTGGACCTAGCCGGTTCATCCAGTCTTTCCTGGGTACTTACGTAGAATGGTAGTTCTCACAGGAATTACCGAATCGGTACAAGATCAGTTACTTTCTAAAGATGAAGCGTAGCAGTTATGCTGCCGGATTTCAAGCAGAAAAAGATGTAATGGAAATATGGGGATTTTGTATATTCCCTGATGTATAATAACTTATTGTTTAATGATAAGTATTGTTTGTCATGATTGACTGATATGTGATGGATATCTGCATATGTGTGTAAATTTACTTGCTGAAAATTACCACTGTAAACAGTAACTAGTGGTGACCTAATGATGTTTGACCCATAATTAAAAATAGTAAATGGATGAATAAATGTATAAAATTTTTATGGTGAATAGTAGACATATTAAGATTCGATTGGATATATAGTATGCCTCATTTGGATATCTACACATGAAGATATAAATTCACAAAGTTGGGACCAGAATACTGGATTTAGGAAAAAACGTTGGATGAACAGTAAAGTTATAACATTATCCCATGTTGACTCAGTCAAAGATTGGTCAATGAGTGATTTTTTCCTTGAAGATAATTGAGTCAGCTTTATGTATCAATTGGAACCACTTCATTTCGATTTTTCTATAATTAATTATGATTTTCCGAAGTCAGGCCACTCATCTACAATTTATATAGTGAACAGTACTCGAGAAGAAAAAAATTCCAGATTGAGAAATTGGACTTCAATGACCTTGAAAGTGGTTCTAAATGCTACCAAAAGATCCCTAAAATGTACAAAAGTAAAATTGTAACATTGACCTACGTTGACTTGGTCAAGGAGAGGTCAACGAGTGATTTTTTACTGAAATATAATTGAGTTAGCTTCATCTAGCAATTTGAACCACTTCATTTCGATTTTTCTAGAATTAGTTATGATTTTTCGAAGTCAGGTCACGCATCTGGAATGTACACAATAAATAGTACTCGATAAGAGTAAATCTCTAGATTGAGAAATTGGACTTCAATGACCTTGAAAGTGGTTCTAAATGCTACCAAATGCTCCCTAAGATGTACGAAAGTAAGGATGTTTCAATTAGCACAAACATCATTTCTACATCTCTAGAGACATGAATTCAAGCTATATACTCATTGTTGAATGCATATAAAACTTTCTATCCTTCATATTCCATTCCACGTGGCCTATCTCCATCATTACAACCCTAAAAGACCTCTTGATTCTTTGCATAAGTGCTATATAGTTACTGAGATTTAGAGCCATTACAAGCTTATGGTAGGATGTTTTCCGATTTGAATTTGAGCGAAAGAACCCTAACAAAGAGAGGAAATAGAGAGCTAAACACTTACATCCTTTGAGAGGATCTATTGTGCTCATACAGTTGAGGTTGATTTCACTTAGTAGTTGATTACTTGTCATTACTCACATTATCACTTTTACATTCCCAAAAGATGGTGGATTAATTGTTTTTAGGCCACACTATGGATTATGTTGCTATCTTGGATTTAATAGTGTTGTTCTAGGTGTGATTCATTTCTTTGTCTAGGAGTACAAAGGTTCAAGTGTGGGGGAATTGATAAGACACATTTTGTATATAGTTTCTACGACATTTTTTAGAGTTTTGTTGTAACTTTACCATTCATTTCATGCCTTAAATTGTACTTTTGTGTATTACATGATTGTGCATGGCAATGTGCTAATTAAAGGGTAAAATGGTAAAATAACTCTTCCAAACTGCACTTATACTATTATTTACTGATTTGGACTTTATGTTTATTTTGACTAATTAAAGGGTATTTTGGAAGAGAGCAAGGACTAGGAAAGAAATCACAAGTCAATGAAAGTCAAATCACGTCTCTACACTTTTTAGTCGCGACCAAGGTGTAATCAGGTCGCGACCTTTATTCTTCTGGAAGCTTCTCTGCGT
Source organism: Leucaena leucocephala (assembly GCA_037074615.1). Taxonomy (NCBI): domain Eukaryota; kingdom Viridiplantae; phylum Streptophyta; class Magnoliopsida; order Fabales; family Fabaceae; genus Leucaena; species Leucaena leucocephala. Next base: position 13,753,106 of record CM073555.1, on the reverse strand, counting down.
TTACAGGTCGCGACCAAAATAAGGACCTGGTCGCGACTAGAGAAGACAGTGTGAAGCCGCGCGTTTATGGTTAGGTGAAGATGATTTTAAAAGGGCGAGGCAAGCTGCCGTCAAGAGGAGGCTAGTTTTAGACCTAATTAGGCTAAGAAGCAGTACTCGACCACTTTCTGATCACCTTCACCACATATTCCATCCTTCTACACCTTTCCACAGATCCCTACACATCTCTACACCATCAATCTACCATCTATCCATCATTTCTTCATGGCATCACACCTAAACAGTGATTATAGTGCAGCAGAAGTCATTAGAGGCTAAATCCTTAGTCTCTTGGTGATAGATCTCATATCTTGATCTCATGGACTAAACCGGGGAGTTTCTTCTTTTCTAATTTGCATCGTGTCATGTTATGATTGCTGCTAGATCTAGGGTTTTCATCATATGAACAAGTTTTGAATATCGATTGATCATTCTTAGATTAGACTATTGTAATTTGATTCTAGAAGTTTGAACCCTGGATTCAGTTTTGATTTTAAGAAAGTTGGGTTGTTTTTCAGCGATCGTTGCGAACCAATTCAATTGCTTGGAATCTAGGGTTTTCGATTAACAACCATTCGAGGGCGTTCTAATAATCTAAGGTTAATTGCAAGCTAAGTTGTTTCTAATAGTTCGCTAATAGTCTTTAAACTAGCTTTGATCAAAGGAGTTTAAAGAAGATTAGGGTTATGGACGTAATCGATCGATTGAGGTTTTACTTAAGACTTAGCAATTTCAAACTCCAATTTAAACTTAAGAGCAAGGATAGATACATTTTCATCATCAAGAGTCTTCCATAACATATTCCTTGAATAAACCAACCAGTTTTCATCTTAATCAAAAATCCAAAAATATCTACTTTTCTGCACCCTTATTTTGTTGCAAATCAAATCCCAAAAACCATTTTATCTCTACTCAGGTTTTCATTATTTTCTACATCCAATTTGTTAGGTCTCCTTTAGAAAGGCTCCTTGAGAAGAACGATAGGGTTGTGCCTTATACTATAGTATTGGGTGCAATTAACTTTATTTTGACGGCTCAGACTGTGACAATCTGAGAGCCTCATCATATAAACCCCTTAGAGGGACCATACAGATATACCTGGACACCTGAGGGACATCATCTCTGATTCACACTTCACACCTCATTCATTCAGAATCCATTCGAGACTTCTCTCATCTTACTACACGTACACCATCTTCTTCTCCATTTCTATTTCTTTTCTACAACATTCCTCTGTTCTAGTCAATAGAACAAGAGTAAAGTTCTGCACTCATATTTGTTTTCATCTTTATATTTCTTCTCCCACCATGACTGCTGATATGCTTTCTGTTGCTGTTGGAGTTCAGATGGCAATACAAGGCTAAGTTGTTGTGCTATCTTGGAGATGATGCTGAACCAGAATCCTTGAGCTGAACAGGGAGTTTCATTGAGTCTTTAAGTCAGATTTAATTGTATCGAGTTGTTGTATTTACTTGTAGTTTATTGATTCAATTAGAGTTAGTAGATGATAAAGGAGTAGCAAACCGAGTTAGATTTCTTATTTCTGCATAATTGAACTTTGATTAATTCTCATCCTTGATCGAGTTGAACATGGTTGTGATTAATTAGAGTGATTCAATAACAGAGTACAGTTGTATCTGTTAATTTATACTCTTCTATCTCTAAATTAAATGATTCTTAGTCTCTATTAAATGTTTGCGAGTTGTAGCTTTGATTGAGATTTAGCTGGCGAGTTGTTAGCTAACCTATTATAATTCAACTGATTAACTTCTCATAATCTGTGGATAATGAAGGTAAGGCAATATCCAAGGGAACGTACTTGTCACTGATTCATTTCATCAACATAAATACTTAAAATCATAAACAGTAGCATAGGATTTAGATTCAGTTTTAGTTCAAACAATCTCATCACACAAACCATCTGCTTAACTTGTTAATTTGTGGCTCATTAGATTAATTAGGTACCTTAGCATCCATCTAGGCTCCTTGTGAATCGACCTAGGTTAGCCTCCACTTCTATTGGTTAGCTTAGTTTTGTTTGATAATTAAAATGACAGTTATCACTAGCAAATTGGTGACAAAACCATTGAAAACCTGAGTGAAAGTAAAATGGGTTTTGGGTTTGATTGATTTTTGATGCAATAAAATAAGGGTGCAGTAAAATAAATATTTTTGTATTTTTGATTAAGAGGAAAACAATTGATTTGTGAAAGAAATATGTTATGGAAGACTCTTGATGATGAAAACATATATATCCTTGCTCTTAATTTGATATGGGAGTTTTGAAATCACTAAGTCTTAAATAAAACCTCAATCGATCGATTGAGTCCAGGACATTAATATTTCTTAAACTTCTTTGATCAAGGCTAGTTTTAAAACTCTTAATGAACTGTTAAAAATCATTTAGCTTGTAATCAAACCAGATGATAAAAAGCCCTCGATTGATTATCGATCGACACCCCTAGATTTCAAACAATTGAATTAATTAGCAATGATCGTTGATAATAGTCCAACTATCTTAAAATCAAAACTGAAATATTATATGAAAAACCAACATTCAAATTATCCAAAGTCAATTACAATTGTCTAACATGAGAATAATCACTTGACATTTAATTCCTTGTTCATATAATGAAAACCCTAGATCTAGCAGCATCAAAACATGAAATAGGTGCAGATTAAAACAGAAAACTCCCCAGTGCAGTCCATGAGCTCAAGATATGAGATCCATCACCAAGAGACTATAGATTTAGCCTCTCATGACTCTTACTGTGCTGCAATTGCTGCCCAAATATGATGCCATAAAGAAAGCAGAAAGGGTGATAGAAAGATGAATGATGGAAAATGTGTGTAGGTAGTAGAGAGAGAGTTTGAGTACTGCTTCTTAGCCAAATCTAGCAAAAATCAGCCTCCTCGCGTCTGCGGCTTCCCTCTCCTTTTAACATCAGATTGACCTAATAAAAAACACGCAGCTTCGTGACTGTCTTCTTTGGTCATGTAACGTCCTTACTTTCGTACATCTTAGGAACCGTTCGGTAGCATTTAGAACCACTTACATGACCCTTGAAGTCTATTAGCTAAATCTGGAATTTTTACTCTTAGCGAGTTACTGTTCATATGGTATTCTAGATTAGGTGACGAACTTCAAAAAATCATAATTAATTATAGAAAAATCAAAATGAAGTGGTTCAAAATTATACTCGAAGCTAACATCTTTGAGTTTAAGGGAAAAATAATTTCCTGACCAAATGCTTAGCCAAATATTACAGTTTAATCTTTAAATATTACTATTCATTTGGTCAAAAATTCTTAAAACAGATTCTGGTCCCTGATTTTGAAAAATTTGTTCTCTTTGTACAGACATCAAAATAAGGTGTTCTTGGTGTCAAAATGAAGCTTTACATGTTAAATCAATGTCTGTAAAATTTTACACATTTATTCTATCATTTACTATTTTTCATTATATCATAAATATTGTAGCTTAAACTGGTCATATAGCATCATTACTTGCAACAATTCTACACATAACACCATATAACATTTACATTAACCAATCCTAACTCCTCTCCATGCTTCTTCATCCTCTTTCATCATTCATAAACCTGTTGGGATTGGGATTACATGGAGGGAGTGAGATTTTTGGGGAAATCTCAGTAGCAAACAGTACTAAACAATGCATGTATTAATGTAAATACTTGTGCTTGCTTGTGAAAGTGTTAACATTGTGTAATGTGCATGCTTCAATTTATCATATGAAATACAATTTGCCAAAGTAATCATAGAAATAGAGCTTCAATCATATACATATATGCACACAATTCAACATAGCTATAGCACAACCAAGCATACATTCAATACATACAAGTTTAGGATAAGTTTACTACCTTATTGCTTTACTTCCTTTCACTTTAACTTTGTTTCTTCCTTCTTACTTTTCCTTGATGTGTGGCTGCCTCTTTTGAGTCCATAATCAAATCTTAACATCACATAATCATCCATCCATTACAATCTAACTTCTCTTGAACATTGAGCTTACTTAACTACATTAACTTTCCTTAATCTTTACTAATTAACTTGGCATTTGAATCAATTGATGTCTTGACTTTACCATACACAATTTCACCTTTTGAATCCATTTATGAGCTTAGAATCATGAAATTCCAGCTCCCATGCACTGTTCTGGACAGATTTGAAAACCATGCATAATTCTTCCAAAACTTCTCATTTTGATTGCAATGCTTCCCATACTTGTTTCTCTACTTTATCCCACACAACTTTTCATTTTAAAACCATTGAAAGCATCAAAATCATGAAAATCCAATCACTGTTCATGCGTGTGAACAGTAACAGAGAAGACTTTCAACAATTACAACTTTAATTCCAATGCTTCCAAGGTTCAAAACCCATCCAATCCTACACAAAATCATCATATAAATTCAATGGAAGCATTAGATCATTAAAATTCATTCTTCTTCTATCATGAAAAGTGCAAACCGAAAGGTCTCTTTCATGGCAAAGTCAAGAATATCAACTTGATTCAATAACCAATCATCTAAACCAACTTATCTAAGCCTTAATCACATAGTTCTAGCTTTATCTCCTTCTTCCTCCTTTAACTTAAGATTTGGACAGCAAGTATACTCTAGGTTTAATGGAATTTCCAACCACTAAAACCTAGGTTTCACCCTTCCAAAACACATATAAATAAACTAAGAAGGATTACTTACCTTAGGTACTTGCTTGGATGGCTTCTCCTTGATCTTATTGAGTTCTTTCTTCATTTTGGCATGGTTTCTCCAAGGGTACTCTAGGTGCACGAAATTATGAAGATAAGGTGGGGTATTTATAGCCAAAAGTTTGGCACCTTGAGTTCATAATGTTCTCACTTTTCCTAATTATTACAATAGCTTAATCTTGAATTTGATTGGTTAGTTTTTGGATTAATTAACCTTAATCTGAAGGGAATTGGAAGACATGCAGCGGAAATTAACTTTAAAAATTTTTCCATTCCCATCCAGGATCTACCGAATGTGTTTAAGTCAAGGAGAAAGAAGTGTTACCTTCGGTATTCGAGCTTTAGTCGCGACCTCCGTATCCACTAGTCGCGACTCTTCGCCTCTGGAACTTTCAGTCGCGACCTACTCAGCTTCTCGTCGCGACCTGTCGCCTCTTGAGTTGTTAGTCACGACCTCCTCAGCTTCTAGTCGTGACCTGTCGTCTCTGGCGCTTGCAGTCGCGACCTAATCAGCTTCTAGTCGTGACCTGTAGTCTCTTTTCGGATTTCTAACATTCAGAAGCCAATTTGGTCGAGACCTCTGTGTCAACTGGTCACGATCTCTGCGTCAACTGGTCGCGACCTCGTCGTACCTAGTGCTCTTTTCTCGTTCGCAAGAAGTCAACAACTCAGATTGACTTCCTCTACCGGTATCCACATGAATAGTGTTCCAACCACGAACGACGTGCTAGCGCCTCTTGTCCCTCTAGGGTTTTCTCAAGATTCCGTCCTCACCGTCTCTATTCTGACAGTTTCTTATCTGCAAACCTTTTGCACTCTCCTTGCCCCTTTTTCTCGTGTGTGTTGTGTTTAGAACCCTAGCTCCTAATGTCAAATATATAGGATGCTATCGGGCTTCTAATTGGGCCGAGCTTCAGAATTAATCTTATATTAATTCTGAAATTAATACAATATCATATATTGCATAATTTGATAAGAAACTAATTAAATAAATATGCTTTTTATTAAATTTGTCCCATAGATTTAAATCACCTATTTATTTAACAAAGATAAGATGAAATTATATTTGATTTATTCTCATAAATTAAATTTGAGATATCTTATCAATTTGAATTTCAAATTCAAATAGATCATATCCATTTAAATTCAAATTCAAAAGTGATAGAAATTTAATTTATCCTTATAAATTAAATCTTTCAAATATCTCTTATATTATATATATAATATATATATACAAATTTATCTATATATAATATATAAATCCACCATAAACTATTCATTAAATCTAGACATCTCTTAGATTCAATGAATCTGGACATTAAAGCTAGTGTTGGGCTATTTTGTGTGCGACCCTGTAGGCCCATATGAAGTTGGCAGTGGGATAGTTACTATACTAACCCACAAGTTGTAAGCGGCCTCTAGCAAGACATTACGACTACCCAAAACATATGAGGATCGATGAACGATGTAACCTTTCATACAACCATATCACGTCCCTTTTGTCACACGATATTTCGGTCATGGATGAGGCATGGTGAACGTCATCCTCCTATTCTTGACCGTTACTTTCTCGATCCCTGAGCAGTCTGACTATAGTAATGGAACTACCCTTCCATTACAATATGGCCATACATTTTTCAGACTCACTCATCGAGGGGCCCAGTAATATCTCTCCACGAATGTGAGGGATAAATTCCATCTTGACCATTCACATTCCTTCGCATGAAAAACCACTGAGCCCGAACATAGCCTTTATGATCACTCAGTCAAAAGTGACTTTTGACTAGGTCAAAGCTGAGCGTTTGTCATGTAGGAATCTATGATGATCTCAGGTCAAAGGGCATAGTGACATGGCTTGTATATGAGAGAAGCTTATGACTTAACCCATGCAGCTCTCTCATAGCGGGTCGGTCCAACACCTTGTACTCTTACATTTGCCTATGACTTTGATTTATATCTCTATATATCTTCAAAGTCATACTGGTGTTATTTCATCTCTTCTCCCGCATAGATGACCGACCAGGGACATTTAGGATAAGATCATGAGTTATCCAAGGATGGTCATCACAATAAACATGCAAATAATGTGATAACGTGATACAGTGGTTGGCCCCTAGGGCACAATTTCCAACATCCTCCCACTTGCACTAGGAACAATCATTAATTTGTCTCAATCTTATTGACCAAACATGACGCTCATGTTTTGCCTGCACAAGCGGCTTTATTAGAGGATCAGCAACATTGTCTTCTCCTGCTACCTTGCATATTTTTATATCACCTCTATCATTGATTTCTCTGATGAGATGAAATCTCCTCAGTATATGCTTGGTCCTTTAGCTTGTGTAATGGTACCACTATTGTCATATAACAAAGTATTGGATCTGAGATGGTCGGTACCACCCCTAGTTTAGCAATGAACTTCCTGATCCAAACAGCCTCCTTAGCTGCATCAGATGCTGCTATATACTCGGCTTCCATTGCAGAATCTGCTACAGTGCTCTACTTAGAGCTCTTCCAGCTTACTGCTCCATTATTCAAGAGGAATATATATCCAGATTGTTATTTCTGGTCGTCCTGGTCAGTTTGGAAACTTGCATCTGTGTAACCAGTTACACAGAGCTCGTCATCCAATCCACCATAGACCAAGAATAAGTCCTTAGTCTTTCTTAAGTACTTAAGGATATTCTTGACAGCAGTCCAATGGCCCTCACCAGGGTCCTGTTGATATCTGCTAGTCATACTTAAGGCAAACGAGACATCCGGTCGAGTACATAATATGGCGTACATGATAGATCCTATGGCCGAGGCATATGGAACCTTACTCATGCGACCTCGCTGATCAGGTGTACTAGGACACAAATCCTTACTGAGGTGAATACCATGAGACATGGGTATGAAACCCCTCTTTGATTCCTGCATACTAAACCTATGTAGTATCTTGTCTATATATGTGCTCTCACTCAGTCCTAGAAGTCTTTTAGATCTATCTCTATAGATCCTAATTCCTAGGATGTAGGTGGCTTCACCCAAGTCTTTCATCGAGAATGACTTTTCTAACCAAGACTTGACAATCTGCAAGGTAGGAATATCATTCCCAATAAGTAGGATGTCATCGACATAGAGTACCAAAAACACAATTGTGCTCGCACTAACATTCTTGTACACATAAGGTTCATCAATGTTTTGAAGAAATCCAAACTCTTTGACTACTTCATCAAGACGATGATTCCAACTCTGAGATGCTTGCTTCAGTCCATAAATGGACCTTTGAAGCTTGCACACCTTACCAGAGTCCTCGGAACGCATAAACCCTTCAGGTTGTGTCATGTACACATCCTCAAGGAGCTTTCCACTAAGGAAAGCTGTCTTGACGTCTATCTGCCATATTTCATAGTCATAATATGCTGCAATGGCAAGGAGGATTCTGATTGATTTGGCCATTGCAACTGGGGAAAAGGTCTCATCATAGTCCACACCATGAGTTTGAGTAAATCCTTTTGCAACCAGTCGTACCTTGAAGACATTTACATTGCCATCCATGTCGGTTTTCTCTTTAAAAACCCACTTGCACCTGACGATCTTTACTCCTTCAGGCGGGTCGACTAAGGTCCATATCTTATTGTCGTATATGGATTGCATCTCAGACTTCATGGTACTAAGCCATTTTTCAGAGTTTGGTCCCACTATAGCTTCTCGATAGGTAGTTGGCTCATTATGCTCAATGAGAAAAATATCATGATTGTCAGAAATCAGAAATCCATATCTCTAAGGCTGAAGTCGTGCCCTATTAGATCGCCGTGGGCCTTTCGTGACTTGAGGAGTCTCAACAACTTGTTGTGAGTCTTCTCCATTTTCCATCTCTAATTCTGTGGTGTCTTGTGGCTCTCGAACTTCTTCGAGATGTACCTTACTCCCACTGGTTCTTTTAGAGATAAATTCTCGTTCGAGAAAGATACCATTTCTGACAACAAACACTTTGTTATCAGTGGGGTTGTAGACATAATATCCCTTGGTTTCCTTAGGATATCCCACAAAAAGGCACTTTGAAGATTTGGGCGCTAACTTATCTGAGGCTTGTTACTTAACATAGACCTCACATCCCCAAATCTTGAGAAAAGACAAACTAGGTTTCCTCCCAGTCCATATCTCATATGGAGTCTTTTCAACTGCCTTAGATGGAACACGATTCAGTGTGAACGCAGCTGTCTCTAGGGTGTGGCCCCAAAAGGATGGTGGAAGATCTGTTCGAATCATCATGGATCGAGCCATATCTAATAGTGTTCGATTCCTCCGTTCAGAAATGCCATTCCATTATGGTGTTCCTGGAGGAGTCAATTGTGAGACTATCCCACAATTCCTAAGATGATCGATGAACTCTTGGCTCAAATATTCACCACCTCGATCAGATCGAAGGGCTTTAATTGTTTTGCCAAGCTAGTTTTGTACTTCATTTTGAAATATCTTGAACATTTCAAAAGATTCGGATTTATGTTTCATTAGATAGACGTAGCCATATCTACTGAAATCATTTATGAATGTGATGAAGTAAGAATAACCTCCTCTAGCATTTGTATTCATCGGTCCACACACATCTGTATGTATAAGGCCCAACAAATCAGTGGCCTCTCACTGTGCCCAGTGAAAGGTGACTTTGTCATCTTACCTAACAAACAAGATTCTTAAGTATCATATGATTCAAAATCAAATGAATTGAGAAATCCTTCTTGATGGAGTTTAGAAATACGTTTCTCATTTGTGTGGCCCAGACGACAGTGCCAGAGGTATGTCGGATTCAAATCATTTAATTTGACCCTTTTGGCAGTTATGTTATAGATATTTCCATGATTGGGTTGTTCCAAGTTTAATATGTAATGATCAACATGCAAATCACCATGAGCATAGAAAACATCATTACGATAAATGGAACATTTACCATTCCCAGAAATGGAAGTGTAACCTTCCTTATCCAAATAAGAAAGAGAAACAATGTTACTACTTAAAGCAGGAACATAATAGAAATTGTTCAAAACTAACAAAAGCCCAGTGGGCAGAACTAATTTATAAGTGCCTACAGCTAAAGCAGCAACCTTTGCTCTATTTCCAACTCGTAGGTCAACTTCGCCCTTCTTCAGCTTTCTACTGTCCTTTAGGCCCTACACATTTGTACAAATGTGAGAACCACATGCAGTATCTAATACCCATGTAGTGGAAGTAAAGAGATGAATGTCTATAACATAAATACCTGAAGCGATAGCCCCACTATCCTTCTTGTTCTTTTTCAGATCTTCAAGGTAGAGTTTGCAATTCCTCTTCCAATGACCCGGTTCATTGCAGAAGAAGCAAACTCCTTCCTTTGGAAGCTTTGCCTTCTTTGGTGCAGGCTTGGTTTCGGGCTTGCCTGACTCTTTAGTCTTACCAAATGAGCCATGACCCTTCCCCTTGCCCTTGCCTTTCTTTTCCATACCCTTTCCTTTCTGGACCATCAAAACTGTGCTAGGCTTCTTCTTAATAGTCGGCTCAACAGTTTTAAGCATCCCATGCAGTTCAAAAATTGATTTCTCCATGTTGTTCATGTTATAGTTCATGACAAACTGGTCATAACTTTTCGGGAGTGAGTTCAAGATCAAATCTGTAGCTAACTCCTGGCTCATGGGAAATCCAAGCCTCTCAAGGTGATCAATGTACCCTTTCATCTTTAAGACATGAGTACTTACTAATGCACCTTCAGCCATCTTGCAGGAATGTAAGGCCTTAGTGGTCTCATACCTCTCTTGCCTTGCCTATTGCTGGAACATTTCCTTAAGATGCACAATCATCTCATAAGCCTCCATGTGATCCAGATCTCTTTGGAGCTCCGGAACCATGGTGGTAAGTATCAAGCATCCCACATCGACAGAGTTTTCCTTATGTTTCGCATAAGAATCTCTCTGAGCTCTAGGAGCATTAGCTGCTGGCTCCTCAGGAATGGGTTGATCTAGTATATATACTTTTCTTTTCGGCTTTAGAATAATTCTCAAGTTCCTGAACCAGTCAAGAAAGTTTGTCCCATTGAGTTTGTCCTTCTCAAGGACATATCGCAATGATAATGTAGCAGTATTACTAGTCGTCATGATTCTACAATTAAAATATGCAATTGAATTAGCAATCTCCCACTGAATAAAACAACCCTCAATATAATAATTAGTGGGCTAAGATCCATATTTGGCTTAAACTTGAGTCCTCTTTGGCAGGACGCTCAACTTTAAGTTATTTAGGTAGGTAACAACTTTACCAATTACATCAAATGTAACTCTTAGATATTTATGGGATTCTATCATCATATGATCTGGCATGTTTTAATCCCATCTAATGCCTTGAGACACAAAACCGTTTTCATAATCTCAATTAAGTCAAACAATAACAAACATAAGAGTAGCACCATTACTCTTACTTATCTCCCCAAGATAACTCAAATGCACCCACTTTGGTGGAGCCTACAAATGAGCGATCGAGGTTTTGATAAGTGTTCATTAATTGACGGCATATGACTTAAGATTTCTTTTAGAGGGTTTAATTAACTATCCAGTTTGCATGTATCTCGATTGTATCTCATACCAGTATTATGCATATAAAACATACATGCAGTGATATAATCATAAGGTTCATAATCTTAAACGTGATACAATATGGCTCACCTATCCTAAGTCCCCTCAAGCCAATGAGAGGAGCTGTCTAATTAGAATAGGAAAATTACATAAGGAAACCTCATTTTAACATTCGAGGGGAGTGAGATGAGAAAAGAATGTACAACGAGAGTAATTAGAGGAAGGCACGACACACATGCCGTATTTAGAAAAATTACAATACTTGTAATCTAGAGCCATATTGTTCACCATACCCAAACATTCAAGAATCAAAATTCATATTATATGAAGGGAAATAAATGTATCAAAACATTCATATATCAGGAAAGTCAGTATATCTTACGATTATGTTGCTCTATGAACAGGTAGCCATGGCAGTCCCGCTAGCCGGTTAGCGGGCGGGGTGTGGGGCAGCGCCCCAAGAAAATTTTTTTTTGGATAAATAATCAAGAATCTTAATTCTATTTCCTTAGACCCCATTAATATTAATTGATCAAATCAATTAACATACACCACCAATTTCAGTTTCCTTTCGGATTCCGTATATGTCATACATAAAACGGATTCCATATATGTCATACATATCTCGCATGTTATCATATAATCAGCTAAGAAGTCTAACATACATCACATGTATCAATAATTAAACCTAACTTAAACACAAAATAGCATGGTTCTGATACCAGTGAAGGGAATTGGAAGACATGCAGCGGAAATTAACTTTAAAATTTTTTCCATTCCCAGCCAGGATCTACCGAATGTTTTTAAGTCAAGGAGAAAGAAGTGTTACCTTCAGTATTCGAGCTTTAGTCGCGACCTCCGTATCCACTAGTCGCGACTCTTTGCCTCTGTAACTTTCAGTCGCGACCTACTCAGCTTCTCGTCATGACCTGTCGCCTTTAGAGTTGTTAGTCGCGACCTCCTCAGCTTCTAGTCATGACCTATCACCTCTAGAGTTGTTAGTCGTGACCTCCTCAGCTTCTAGCCGTGACCTGTCATCTCTGGAGCTTGCAGTCGCGACCTAATCAGATTCTAGTCGCGACCTATAGTCTCTTTTTGGACTTCTGACATTTAGAAGCCAATTTGGTCCCGACCTCTGCGTCAACTGGTCGCGACCTCGTCGTACCTAGTGCTCTTTTCTCATTCACAAGAAGTCGACAACTCAGATTGTCTTCCTCTACCAGTATGCACACGAATAGCGTTCCAACCACGAACGACGTGCTAGCGCCTCTTGTCCCTCTACGGTTTTCTCAAGATTCTGTCCTCACCATCTCTATTCCAGCAGTTTCTTATCTGTAAACCTTTTACACTCTCCTTGCCCCTTTTTTCTCGTGTGTGTTGTGTTTAGAACCCTAGTTCCTAATGTCAAATATATAGGATGCTATCGGGCTTCTAATTGGGCTGAGCTTCAGAATTAATCTTATATTAATTCTGAAATTAATACAATATCATATATTGCATAATTTGATAAGAAACTAATTAAATAAATACGGTTTTTATTAAATCCGTCCAACAGATTTAAATCACCTATTTATTTAACAAAGATAAGATGGAATTATATTTGATTTATTCTCATAAATCAAATTTGAGATATCTTATCAATTTGAATTTCAAATTCAAATAGATCATATCCATTTAAATTCAAATTCAAAAGTGATAGAAATTTAATTTATCCTTATAAATTAAATCTTGCAAATATCTCTTATATTATATATATAATATATATATACAAATTTATCTATATAAATCTACCCTAGACTATTCATTGAATCTAGATTCTCTTAGATTCAATGAATCTGGACATCACAGCTCGTGTTGGGCTATTTTGTGTGCGACCCTGTAGGCCTATATGAAGTTGGCCGTGGGCTAGTTACTATACTAACCCACAAGTCTTAAGCGGCCTCTAGCAAGACATTACGACTACCCAAAATATATGAGGATCGATAAACGATGTAACCTTTCATACAACCATATCACGTCCCTTTTGTCACATGATATTTCGGTCATGGATGAGGCATGGTGAACGTCATCCTCCTATTCCTGACCGTTACTTTCTCGATCCCTGAGCAGTCTGACTATAGTAATGGAACTACCCTTCCATTACAATATGGCCATACATTTCTCAGACTCACTCATCGAGGGGCCCAGTAATATCTCTCCACGAATGTGAGGGATAAATTCCATCTTGACCATTCACATTCCTTCGCATGAAAAACCACTGAGCCCGAACATAGCCTTTATGATCACTCGGTCAAAAGTGACTTTTGACTAGGTCAAAGCTGAGCGTTTGTCATGTAGGAATCTATGATGATCTCAGGTCAAAGGGCATAGTGACATGGCTTGTATATGAGAGAAGCTTATGACTTAACCCATGCAGCTCTCTCATAGCGGGTCGGTCCAACACCTTGTACTCTTACATTTGCCTATGACTTTGATTTATATCTCTATATATCTTCAAAGTCATACTGGTGTTATTTCATCTCTTCTCCCGCATAGATGACCGACCAGGGACATTTAGGATAAGATCATGAGTTATCCAAGGATGGTCATCACAATAAACATGCAAATAATGTGATAACGTGATACAGTGGTTGGCCCCTAGGGCACAATTTCCAACATAATCATCATTAGGTTAATTCTTATACTATTTTATTGCATTTTAGCACATGGGATAACCTTCTTTTCTTCTTATTGGTGCCAAGTGTAAAGCTTGTGGGATCCACCATGTGCAAAACCCTAATTCTCCTTTATCCTTTTTTTCTTTTTCAAAAATTCATAAATTATTCATTATTGGACTTGGGCTCCAAGACAACTTTTGGGACTTATTGGGCTTCCCTAGGATGAAATATTGAGCCTCTTTTAGGTCTAATAGCTAATTGGTACAAATCCCAATGTACTTCCCTTATACCGATATCCTTAAAATTAGCCTAATCTTGGAATAAATGCTAAACACCTCGTTTAATGGTTCTAACATTTTTATAAATTCATTCTAATATAAAATGAATTCTCTGCAAAGTTTCATAATTTTCTAAAACCCAGAAGTTATGATAAAAATTCCTTACGTTTTCTCAAAACCCTTTATCGGTGTTCGATTTCACCTTAAATTCTATAATTAATTCTATAGGACTCCTTTTTGACTTCTATCAGTTTCATAAATCCTTATATTATTTATAATAATTTACTACCAAATTTCAACCAATTCTGAGGGACATAAAATATTGTACTAATTCCTCAATCTTCAAAAATTTTTATCAATTAATTGGGACCTCAAATCAAAATTCTGTGTTGCGTTAAATTGATCAGATTAATTTTCTCTATCTACTGGAAAAATTTGATACTAAACTATTTTTGGGCATTTTTGGGCCTTTTCCGGCTCAACATTCCATAATTACCAATTTGCCCCTTGAACTTTTGAAAATTACACTTTAGGCCCTCAACTTTTCATAATTACACTTAATGGCCCAAAGCTTTTGTCTACTTTCATTTTTGCGCCATAAAACTTTTAGACTTTTCATTTTAGTCCCTCTTCTTTACACCTTTGTCTAATCATCATTTTTCCTCTCTATTCATCATCACAATCTTTTCCAAACCTCTTTCCTCTATCAGTCTTATACAGATAGAAAAAAATTAGGATATGACAGGTCGCGACCAGATACATGTTTTGGTCATGACCTGTAAACGTAGAGAAACTTCCCAGAAGAAATTAGGTTGCGACCTGAGGACACTTTGGTTGCCACAGAAGTTGCTTCCTTGATTTGATTCTCTCTTATGATTTCTTTTATGCTCACATTAGTCCTTGGTTCTCCTCCAAAGTACCTGCAATTTAAAATCAAAGCTCACTGTAAAAGTCCAACCAATAAAAGAATAACATATATGCAGTTTGGAGGAGTTAATTTACCATTTTACACTTTAAATAGCACATTGCCAAGCACAATCATGTATTACCACAAAAGCACAATTACAGGCATAAAATGAATGGTAAAGTTGTTATAAAGTCCTTAAAATGTCACAGAAACCATACATAATTTGTGTCTTATCAAGGATGCTCTGTTACTGGATTGGAAAATAGAAGCTGACAGAGGATAGATTAATCTAACAACTAATCGATTAACTAGACAGATGATAGATTAATCCAATAACTAATCAATTAACTAAGGGAGGTAACTTTATTTTTGTTGAAATATGTGGTAAATGTCTTATTTTTGTGATATTAATCGATTAACAGTTCCATTAATTGAGTTTAATCAAAAAGCTAATCGATTAACCAGTGATAAATATTAAATGATTTCACTCCTATGGAGTTAATCAACTAACAGTTCTATTAATTAGTATTAATCGAACACCTAATCGATTAATCAATGATAAATGTTGATATATGTGTGCTTAAATGTCAAATTAATCAAATCAAGAGTTCCATTAATTGAAATTAATCGAATGTCTAATCGATTAATCTGTGTTGAATATGTGTTAAATATTATTTTTCTGTGGAATTAATTGATTAACAATTCGATTAATGGTAATTAATCGAACATATCGAATAGCTAATCGATTAATTTGTCTAAATATATGTATATCTGATGAAATTAATCGATTACTTAATTGATTAATAGGCATTAATCGATTAGTTAATAAATTAATATCGAGTTTTATCTTCAATCAGTCGTGACTCTTCATTATTTAACTCGAGCCCTAATAGACTAATCTTTATTTTTTCTCACTTTCAACCTTCACAAATCCTCAAATTTGTTTGTGGGATACCTTACGCACACTCCATCGATTAAAACCTACCAAAAATCACCCATAAATTCCTCCATTTCACTCTTCAATCACTTAAATCCTTTATTCTTCACGAAAGCAATGGCAAGAACAAAGACAACCAATATCGATGGGTCTGAGCCTAATCCATCCAAGTCTATATCTAATACTCCTCAGACATCAATCTCAAAGGACAAGAAGAAGAAATATCAAGCTAAGATGGCCAAGGATGGCCCAGAGGTCTCAAAGGATAAAAGCAAGGTTCAATCAAGCAAGGCACCGGCAAAGACAACAAACAAAGAAACAAGCAAAGTCCAAATCTCTGAGACTTCTCCTCAATCTAATTTAAAGAGAAAGGCAAGATCTCAACAACCTAATTCTGACACATACTCTGATCCTGAATTCACTGCGTGCTGGAAAAGATAGTGAAAACTACCACTGAGCCACTTAGCAGAGGCAGAAGACTCCAAGGAAGACCTCTACAACTCCAACTCCCTCAAGTTCTCAACCATCAATTTTAATCTTTCTATAAGGTAACTTGGATTTATATGTTGACCTGGCTAAGTTTAACTCAGAGTTTAGGGAGAGGAAATGTTGCCCTCTAGTTTATGTGGATATTCCAGCACTTAAGGCTGATCGAAATGCCTGGCCAACATATTGCAGGTCTATGTACCTGCTCATGAATGTGTAGCTCTAACATTTGAGCTTAAGCATTTATTCCCTTATTATGCACAGCTCTAACATCCAGAGCTTTAGCATATTCTCATAAATGCAACATAGTTCTTGGCATTTAATACAAGGAGTATAAGTTCTTACTCACTAGTATCTTGTTATCATTTTATTTAATCATTCTATCCCTTCTAGAGGGAGCCTCTCTATCTATTTACAACATTAACTACAAAGTCACTTCGTATTATACTTCTCAAAATATATTTCTTATTATGTACTACATTACATGTTTCTTACACTATGTCATGGCATATCTTGCATATCTGGCTGTATCATGACATATCTTACCTCATCATGACGTATCATGAGATACCATAAGTCTAACATTCTCTTTAACTTATAACTTTGGTGGTTTTTGAGAAAACTTTCTGAGGAAGATCCTGCTCTTAAGTCTTTCTAACTTTATCATGATATAAAACTGTAATCTGAATATTTCATTTTAAATCCACTCTATTTGGACTTGACATAAGGGTTCTAGTCCCTTACTGATCATAACCCTTTTTAACTCTTCATAACTCTTTCTATCATTTTACTTAACTTTGTGCATTTATGCCAAACTTCTGTGGAATTTACACTCTTTCTTATTACTTCCCAGGGGGTCACCCATTATTGGCCTACTATAATATCCCAATTTTTAGGCCCAGAGACTCAGAAAGTAGCATGAAATAGATAGGCTACCAGACCCCTTTGAGCAAAAGTCCCAGAAACATACAGAGGATTTTTAGGGACTAAACTGCAAATAAGTAAAAGTACAGGGACTTATATATAAATAGTGAAAGTCCCTAGGGGCATAATGGTCTTTTTTGAAAAGAAAGGGACTGAAATAAAAGTCTAAAAGTTTCATGGTGCAAAAATGGAACTAGACACAAGTTGTGGGCCATTAAGTGTAATTATGAGAAGTTGAGAAACTTAATTGAAAAGAGGAAAAGTTTCTAGGGGCAAAATGGTAATATAGAAAGATTGAGCTGGAAGTGGCTTAGAATTACCTGGAAGCATTTCAGTCCCAAATTGTATTAATAGATAGAGAAAGTTATGCTGGTTAATCTAGCATAATACAGAAATTTTATTAAAGTTTTAAATAGCTGATATTTATTTGATAGTCTAAAAGTTATCTAAAATTTTTATCAGATCTCTTGGACCTCAGATAAAAGTAAAAAGTTACAGGAATATGCATCTTGTGAAGCTAGAGGTCAGGGAACTGACAGAAGCCCGAAAGGAGTTTTAAAGGAAAAGTTATTCACGTTTTAGTAAATTTTGACAGGTGTCGTGAACACCCGATATCCGATTGTGAAACATAATCGGTAATCAAGCTGGGACTAAATGAGCCTAGATGACATCCCAGGAAGCCCATGATCATGCTAAGTAGGACCCAGGTCCATGATATCAATTTATCGGTTAAAGGGGCCAGTGTCCAGAATTATTCAAAAAAGGTGCAAAATGACAAAATTACCCCTATGTTAAAAAATAATTAAAGAATGAGTGAAGGGTATTTTGGTCATTTGACTAAGGTTAGACGGTCAAAAAGAGTTCCCATAATAGTTGATCAAGGTCAGGGAATATTCTGGTAAAATGAGAAAAGATAATAATACCCTTAGAATTATTAAAGTAACTAAAGAGGGACCAAGGGCATTTTGGTAATTTGCTAAGGGATGTTTCTTGGGAATTAAGCCATCAGAGTACTTGAGCTTGATCAGAGACCCAAGATGGCATTCCAAGAAGCATAAAAATGTAGCCCAAGGATTATGTGGGTTAAAGTGGCATTAAAATAATATTTTAGTAATTTTTCAGTAAAGTATAATTACCCGGTTGAAGTTATAACTGGGGAATTGGTCAGATAAAGCTTTGGACTTATCTGGAAGCTATGAGGTGGCATGAAAGGTGTCCTCATGGGATCCACCATGTAATATCCCTAATTTTCTGTACTGATTTGTATGTACAGATTGAATGAAATATATGAGTTATTTTTCAGGAAAAAAATGTGGTTATTTAGGTAAATAAAGGGATTCAATTGAAAAAGAAAGGAAATAAAAGGACTTAATTGCAATTATGGAAGTCTAAGGATAGGAAGGAAAGGTAGACAAAAATATGTGGTCTTAAAGTGTAATTTTAGCCAAATAAAGGGACTTAAGTGCAAAGAAGAAAAAGTTCTTTGGGGCTAAAGTATAATTAAAGGAAATTAGGCCAGAAGTGGTTTGGACTGCCCGAAAGCATTTCAGTCCCAGATTTCACCAGAAGAGAGGGCGAGTGATGCTGGGTAATCCGGCTTAATACAGGAATTTTTCAAGACTCCAGATAGGCAAAATTGATCTGATAGTCTAAAAGTTATAAAAATTCCTACCGGATATCCTAGATTTCAGAGATAAGTGAGAAATTACAGGATGATGCGTCCTGATGGGACGGATGTCAGGAAACTGACAGAATACCGATAGGAGGTCTGTAGGAAAAGTTATTCATAAATTAGTAAATACAGACGGGAGTGTGAGGCCTCCGGGGATCCGATTAGGAAATTTATCGGTATTTAAAAAGGAACTGAATGAGTTCGGATGACCTTAGTCAGATGACTGTTATGACCCACAGGGATGCCAGAACACAGTAGGCCAGTGTATCTGGTAAAAGTAACCGGTGTCCGGATATGTGTATAAACGGTGTATAATAGTTAAAATATTCGATGAACTATGCCGGGGAAGATTCCTTATAATGCGTGCCATGAAGGTAATAGACCCTGAAAGGCCCAATAATGGCGCCATCAAAGGCCCAATAAGACTCTTGGACTGATAGGTGGGCCAGTGTACAGCAGAACCCCGGAAAAGTACGAAATTATGAAAATGCCCCTGTGATGTACTAAAGAGTAGCAGATGAATAGAGGGCATTTTGGTCATTCTGGATAGGCCCAGAAGCCTAGACATACATAGGTAAGGTTAACCAGGGTCAGTATATGCCCTGACAGGGTACAGAAAGGTGTAAAATGACGATTTTACCCTTAGGGTTAAGATAGTGCAAGAAAGGGCACCTAGGGGTATTTTGGTCACTTCACAGGGGATCTGTAATTGAGTTTAGACCCAATATAAAAATATTAATGATATAAAGGATCCAAATACTAAATTTAAAGTCAGAAGACATAATATGGATTTTCAGAAAAATTGGATTAAGAAAACAGTCCAGTTTTCGAGGAAACGGACCGGGCCGATACCAGATTGGACCGAAAAGCTTCCAGAAGGCTTCTAGCTCCCTCAAATTTTGCCATGTGAAGAATGTGAGGGGTGAGGTGTCCCTTGATGATGCAGTAAAAGGGAATAAAGAAAAATAGGAAATTCTGGAAAAACCAGGACCACAAGTTCAGATGGCTTCAAAATTACGAAAATGCCATCCATCAAAACTATAAATACCACCTTGCTCTTCATTCATCACGGCCCAAGCAAGAATTAGAGAGAGAAAAAAGTTCTTGAGAGAGAAGGAGCAAGGAAGAAAGAAGAAAGGAAGTTCTGGCGGAGTTGAAAGCAGAACAGAGGTTCTAGAGTTCTTCTAAGCTTTTAAGGTAGTAACTAATCTTAGCTTTTATGTAATGTCTTTGTGATTGGTTATGCTATTGTTTGGTTGGATTGTTGTCTTATATGTTATGCTTGAGGCTCTATTACAATGCTATGATCATGTGTTATTGAATATGGAAGCACACAGCATGCTTATCTTTACACAATCACAAGCAGGCACTGTCACTCTGCATTACATATATTGTTATGATTATTACTACTGAGATTCCCCCGAATCTCATTCCAATAAATAACCCATTGCAGGGGAGATTATGCCAAAGTAAAATTTGGGAATTTTAAGAGACGCCGTTATGCTGCCGAAATTATGACAAGATGGCAATAGTAAAGAAAGGATCTGATACGTACTGTGTACATATGTGCTATCTAAGGAGGCTGGAAGTGAGTGGACCTAGCCGGTTCATCCAGTCTTTCCTTGGTACTTACGTAGAATGGTAGTTCTCACGGGAATTATCGAATCGGTACAAGATCAGTTACTTTCTAAAGATGACATGTAGCGGTTACGCTGCTAAAATTCAGGCAGAAAAAGGTGTAATGGAAATATGAGAATTTTGTACATGTTATGATGTATAACAACTTATTAATTATTAATGAGTATTGTTTGTCATGTTTGGCTGATATGTGATGGATATCTGCATATGTGTGTAAAGTTGCTTGCTGGAAATTGCCACTGTGAACAGTGACTCGTGGTGACCTAATGATGTTTGACCCATAATTAAAAATAGTAAATGGATGAATAAATGTATGAAATTTTTATGGTAAATAGTATACATATTAAGATTTGATTTGATATATAGTATGCCTCGTTTGGATGTCTACACATGAAGATATAAATTATCAAAGTTGGGACCAGAATGCTGGATTTAGGAGAAAAACGTTGGATGAACAGTAACATTATAACGTTGACCTAAATTGACTTGGTCAAATAATGAGAAATGAATGATTTTTACCTGAAATATAATTGAGTTAGATTCATGTAGAAATTGGAACCACTTCATTTCGATTTTTCTATAATTAATTATGATTTTCCGAATTCAGGTCACTCATCTGGAATTTACACAGTGAACAGTACACGATATGAGAAAAAATCCAGATTGAGAAATTGGACTTAAATGACCTTAAAAGTGGTTCTAAATGCTACCAAATGATCCCTAAAATGTATGAAAGTAAGGACGTTTCACACCAAGATGCCACATGGCACTAATCTAGGGGAAGAAGAAAAAGTTAAGGACACATGGCACCATCTTAGCCGTTTATTCCAGGATAAGATTGTTATTCTTTGGAAATACTGAGTCAGTAGCTGAGGTGTCCCAAGGGCCCCACCATTATGCCACCTAAGCATATGAGGTATCCCTTGATGATGTCACTTTGATGAGTCATTGAGGATGATGATGTCATCACGATGATGCAGGTGCTTCTTGAGGAAGCCAAGCGATCTGAGTCATTCATCATGATTCTATCTGGACCATCCATTTCACCTTGCCTCAATTATAAATACCCCTCACCCCCTCCCATTCCATTCACATCCAAGAAGAGAAAGGAAGAGAGAGAGAGAAAGAAAGAAAGGAAGAGAGAAAGAAAGGAAGAGAAAGATGAAGTTCTGGCTGAGCTAGAAGCAATCCAAGGAGTTTAAGGACTTGGCAAGCTTAGGAACAAGGTAAGTAATTTATTCTAGTCCTTGCTCTAATAAATTAGAGGATTGTTCTTATGAATTTAGAGCTAGAATAGAGAAATATCTCTCTCTATAAGGTTAGCCGTGGATAGAAAGAATATTAGGGGATTATCAGATTAAGGGTATTACCTCAAGTTAAGCTTGTGATAAGTAGAGTTATGCTGGATAGGATAATAATGGAAATATTATTATGCTATGTATAGGCTCTGACCTATGAAAAGGAGTAACCTTAGAGCAAAGGCTAAGGACTAAAGGAAAGGCTACACAATAGGTAGTGAACTTACCTACTTGTATGCTTATGTTGCTTGGATGTTTTATGTGATGTTTACTTACTTTGATGATGTGAAGCATGTATGATTAAATGATGCTCTGTTTATTTTTATGCTATAGCCATATGTTATAAGTAAGGCATATGGAAGCATGTAAGTTACCATTATGCAAGCATGATCATTAAGTGCACACATAGTAACATCAAGCATATAGTTGCATACATTGTATGGTTTCCGTTTGCTACTGAGATTTCCCCAGAAATCTCACCCCTTCTATATCAATCCAATTACAACAGGTCTTCTCAAGATGAAAGAGATGAGGATTCATGAAGAGAAGTTAAGAATTATTTAGCATGATTGATATGTGATTGATGTATGTTATGCATATGTATGTAAAGTTGGTTGCTAGAATTTGCCACCATAAACAATAACTCGTGGTGAGGTAGTGACCTTTGATCTGTAATTAAAAATAGTAAATAGTTGAATAAATGTATGATATTTTTATATAAATATTATACATACCAAGATTCGATTTGATATATAGAATGCCTTATTTGGATGTCTACATATGGAGATATAATTTTTTTAAATTTGGGACCAAAATGCTGGATTCAGGGGGAAAAGTTTGATGAACGGTAAGATTATAGCATTGACTGACATTGACTTGGTCAAGGCGTGGTTAATAAGTTATTTTTCCCTGAAAGAGGATTAAGTTATCTTCATTTATCAATTTGAACCACTATATTTTAATTTTTTTAAATTTAATTATGTTTTTTTGAAGTCAGGTCACTTGTCTAGAATTTACGCAATGAACAGTACTCAATAGAGTCAAATTCCAAATTTTGTAATTTGACTTCAATGACTTTAAAAGTGGTTCCAAATGCTACCAAATGGTCCCTAAGACATAAGAAAATTAGGATGTGACACCTACTCTTGCCTGAGCACGCTTAACTGAAAAGTGTTGATAAAAATCTGAAGCACTGATGCTAACAAGCTCTAAGCCTGGTACTTTGCTATCTTAGACCCTTCTCATACTGTTTCTCTTAGGTCTGTCTGTCTCTTATTCCTCTTCTCTGTAACCTTATCTTAGGGATCTCTCTGTTCTTACATGATCCCTTCTCAATCTTATGAGATATTCTTCTTCTCTTCCTTAAGCATATTACCTACAGACTTATAAATACCTGGTACTCAGGACTGGAAACTTTAGCTCTGGTAACTTTACTTCATTCTTTGTGTAAGAAGATTCTAAGTTTAGTTTATAATAATAATAAGGCAATCTGAAATTAACATCATGGGTACTCTCTCTATTATGAGTTAACCAACTTGTGTGGCTTCCCTACCTTAACCTTGTCCTTGGTATTCATCTTTCCAAAGAAATACTATACTCATTGCTCATTACTTTCTTTAGCCTAGGTCCACTGTGACCCCCGGGATCTACTGCAATCAACTGTAAGCCTCTTTAGGATCTAACTGCAACCCTAGAATTCTATTCTCTATAAGCCATACTAGGATCTAACTGCGATCCTCCAGAATCTACTACGATTTTGTTGTACTGTATAATCATCTCTGGAAGACCTAAGACCAACGATCTAAGTTACAAGGTTAGCTACTCTCACTTAATTACTAATTCAACAGATAATTCAACAAGACTGATCACAGAAGCCAATATTATCTATTAACACTTTATTCATTTCCTCTCTCACTCAGGAATTTCTCATATCATTCTCATCTTTCATAACTTTGCTATATACAGTACTACAGAAAGCTACACATACTCTATCATGCACGTAACTGTTATAATCTATAAATCCCATCTGGTAGATATGACTCTAATAAGAGCTACACTATCATTCTCTTAGCTATATCTCAAGAGCAATCTGACTCTATCATACGAGTAATCTAGCTCCATTGCAAGTGTTAACCTTTATCATATAGATGCTGCTCCCTCTCAGAGCTGCATCATCTTTTATAACTACATCTTATTTCATTTCATGTTCATGGTACATCATTCATGTATCTTATCCCTACAGAAGGGATATGTCCTAAGTACAGTAATCATACATCTATAGGTTTGCCACTAACATTCATCTCTAATCTTGTTCTGTGTCTAATTGACTCATTGTCTGTCTTAAATTCTTATTCTAAACTTTAAGGATTAGCTAGCTCACTATCTCGTTTATCACTTTTCTAATTTCATGTCATATGGTATGGGAGTAACATAACTTTCTCATCATATATACTCTACCCTGTCTGCAATGCGAAAGGGGAGTATTCATTCATCATAGCATACTCTAACATGCATAATGTGCAAGGAGATGCAATCATTTAAGCATACTCTAACATGCATGTCATCATATTACAGCAGCAAGGAGATGCAACTATTCATCATAACCTATGGCAACATAAGCCATACCATCCATTATATGCACACTACATTAAACAATTAACTAGGTAACCTTTAAAGCATCATTTCCTCTGTCACATTATCTACCATATTCTGATCATTTATTCAGGAACCTGAGACAACTACTTATTTAACTTAGGTTGTCAAGTTACCCTCTTGCTAGGGTATAGACTCAACCCTTCATTACTCTATCTAACTCTTGATTATTATTCTTTCTTACATAGGGAAGTCTCTTTATCTTTTAAACTGTGACTGCTTTCCTTTTTCTGGACATCATAAACTTCTTTTTCTAATCTTGCATACCTTTACAACACTGTTGAACTTCTGCAACTACTTGGGAAAAATTCTTTCTTTGTAACATGGAATTCAAGCTGTGAATTAATTTCTCAGCCATTCAACTCTTAATGTTTATGTGGATGAACTCGGTTAAGTATTTATCAAAGGATTTCTCTTTCCTTACTTTAACCCTTAGCCTCACGCTCATCTCTATCTAACTGAGAGGAATACTTCTCGTAAACTATTCGAGAAAAATTTCTCAGGTGAGTGAATCAATCTCTATCTCTATGGAGTACTTCTGCATCTCTTTATTATCTCTTAACTCATTATATCTATATATCAGTCCCAGTCTATTCTTGACCAGACTATGGTTCCTTTTTAATCTTTTTCTTGGTCCTGGTGAATTTGAGTCATATAGATCTCATTCATCATCTATTACTACTACTACTTTACTTATGTTCTCTAGGGTACTCTACCCTAGGTCTGCTAGGTTATTGTTTATTCATGATGGGGTTCCTTTGTTTTGGGAACATTAGCTCTCTATCTTTTAACCATCATGTTTCTAACTTTAGGCCATGTGCTAGGATCATTCTTAGGCAAGTCTCAATCTATCTTCTGATTATTCTCTTCAGTAAAGACTAGCTGAACAAATTCTTTCATAACTAGATTAACTCCCCGTGATCACATGGAGGATTTACTTCTGAACATCTTCTTAAATTGATCTTTTGTATCTCAATACCTAGTACTGTTTGGCTTGCCTGCACCCTGTGCTAAACCTCTAACTAATAAACTTCAGCGAGGTTGGCATCTTCATTCTCTTCATCAGGTCTTTGTGCATCCTAGTTGTGACCTAAGTATTAGCTAGTCGCGACTTGTATTCTCTGTGAACTTTAGTCTCTACCATCTCAATCTACTTGTCATGACTTGATAGCTCTGTGTCCTTCAGTTGCAACCAAAGGTCTTCTCCTATCATGGCCTGAACTCCTTTATGCATATTAGTCACATCCTATGACCTGACTCGTCGCATCTTGATAGCTTTTCTACTTTCCAACATGGCTAATAGTCTTTACTCATCACGACCAAAACACCATTGTGAATGTTTGTCGCTACCCATGTCTTAACTTGTCATAATTTCACTTCTCTGAGACTACTAGTCGCCACCTAAACCCATTATCGTCGCGACTTGAACATGCTTTTCTCTAAATATTTTCTTCTATTGTTCTTTGTCCAGTCTTTACTCTAGCAATGGATGATTCTTATTCTTGACTTTGATGAGTTTGATTCACTTGAAACTCATCCATATCTATCTACCATAATTACATTAAATAAAGAACATATTCACATAGATGATCAATCAACTATCATTTCATTATATCATATAAAAACTCATATTTCATGTCATCACAGTATTTGTACATACATCACATACTTGTCAACTACATATATGGGGTATGTCATAACTATTATACATTTATGTAATTACTTTACTTTACACTATTTTCATATTTATATTACCCCTAAACTCAATTTAAATTCTTTTCTAAGGGATAGTGAACTGCAAGTACTTTTGCATATGGAAATGCTACCCCTGTATATCAATTGACGGATCACTCGCCAAAAACTCACTTAGCTCTACATGCCACGTAGGGTTACACGGTAGTATCTGACTTACTATTATCTCATGCCAGTCTTCTAAAATATAAATCTGATTTAGATCCATGCCCTCTATTGAATATCTGTCTATTATCCCTGCTACATCATTGAGAAAATATAAGTAGACTGACTGCTCTTGATCTTTACTTCTATCCATCCCTTGACCTAGATTAAGTAATTCACTCTCCACAGCTTTCTTGAGACTAATATAGTCAACATTATCTGTCTTTGACAAAGAAGTTGGGGTTGACTTGGACCAAGAACATCCCACTAGTATTTATCTATAAAATCATATATTCTTGGATTGCGAGAATAGGAAGGGACTGTTATAGACTATAGACGGGTCTTTGGTAGAGAAGTAACAATATCTGGTCTACTTATAATCCAGTACCAGTACTCAGCTTCCTCAACCATAATCTGTTATCTCATCGGAGGAATAAAGTTTACTTCAGGGTCAGAGGGAACTCCCATAAACTCATACCGTATTGAGTTACTAGACTCAGCATCTTCTGGTACATGCACAACTTCAGGCTGAATCTCTACATAATATCCAAACTGCAGGTTCGAATCTAAAGAAATATATATAGGATATTCTACTGTAGACCTTCCTGACTAATCCCCTATACTATCATTTGAACTCTCTCCACTATCTGAAGAAGGATCAACGTCTAGATGTACATCATCTTTATAAACTATTACTGGCTAGGATTCTCCCTTATTAACTATGACTCTAACTTAACTTTATGAAATCCCATATCTACTCCTGCAAGACTAACTTAAATAAGAAATGCTAACTATCCCAACAAATACCCTAACTTAATAAAGTATTTATTACTTAGAGTTAGGGTCTAGGAACTCTCCTATTTGATGCTAAAAACTTCCGCTCTAATACCAAAATATAACATCCTTACTTTCATATGTCTTAGGGACCATTCGGTAGTATTTAGAACCACTTATATGACCTTTGAAATCCATTAGCTAAATCTGGAATTTCACTCTTCACTAGTTACTGTTCATATGGTATTCTAGATTTGGCTACAAATTTTAAAAAATTATAATTAATTCTAAAAAAATTGAAATGAAGTGGTTCAAAAGGATACACGAAGATAACATCTTGAAGTTTAAGGAAAAAATAAGTTACAGACCAAATGATTAGTCAATCAATACAGTTTAATAGTCAAATATTACTATTTATTTGGTTAAAAATTCTGAAAACATATTCTGGTCATTAACTTTAGAAAATTCGTTCTCTTTGTACATACATGAAAATAAGGCATACTTGGTGTCAAAATGAAGCTTGTCATGTTAAATAAATGTCTATAAAATTTCATACATTTATTCCATCATTTACTATTTTTCATTATATCATGAACATCACTGCTCAAATTGGTCATATAACATTATTACATGTAACAATTCTTCATATAACATTTATACTATCCAATCCCTAACTTCTCTTCATGATTCTTTCATCATTCATCGACCTGTTGGAATTGGGATTACATGGATGGGTGAGATTTATAGGAAAATCTCATTAGCAAATGGTACTAAATAATGTATGCATCAATGTAAATACTTGTTCTTGCTTGTGAAAGTGTTAACATATGTAACGTGTGTGCTTCCATGTAACATATGAAATACAATTGGCCAAAGTAATCATAGAAATAGAGCTTCAATCATATACACATATGAAACATAATTCAACATAGCCCAAGCACAATCAAGCATAACATCTAATACATACAAGTTTAGGATAGTTGACTACATACATGCTTGACTTTCCTTTACTTTATCTTTGCTTCTTCCTTCTTACTTCTCCTTGATGTGTGGCTGCCTTCCTTTGAGCACACCAATCAATTCCTAACATAGCATTACCAACCATTCATTACAATCTTTCTCTCTTGAACATTGAACTTACTTTAACTAACATAACTTTTTCTAATCTTTACTAATTAACTTGGCATTTGAACCAATTGATGTATTGACTTTACCCCACATAATTTGACTTTCTAAATCCATTTATGAATTAGAATTCCAAAATTCCAGCAACTACACACTGTTCTGGACAGAATTACACAACTCCTTTTTTCTTTCAAAAATTTTCATTTTGATTCTAATACTTCCAATACTTGTTTCTCTACTTTATCCCACATAAATTTTCATTTTAAAACCATTAGAAGCATCAAAATTATGAAATTTCAATCATTGTTCATGCGTGTGAACAGTAATAGAGAAGACTTCTAAAAATTATATCTTTCAATTTCAATGCTTCCAAGGTTCAAAACCTATCCAATCCTACACAAAATCATCATATAAATTCAATGGAAGCATTAGATCGTTGAAATTCCATCTCCCTCTATCATAAACAATGTAGATCGAAAGGTCTCTTCCTTGATAAAGTCAAGAATATCAACTTGATTCAATAACTAATCATCTAACTAACTTGTTTAAGCTTTAATCACATAGCTCTAACTTTAATTTCTTCTTTCTCCTTTCATCTAGGGTGTTGGATAGCACATATATCCTAGGTAAAGCTCAACTTTCCTCTATAAAAACTCTAAGTTTAAGCCCCTAAATTAAAGGAGAATAAGCTAGGATAGATTACTTACCTTAATCCCTAGCTAGCTTGAACTTTAGTGCCTTGAATCTTTCTTATCTTGGCTTGAGTTTGCATTTGGGCAGCACCTCCCTAAGGATTCCAAGAGCCATAGTTTTGGGCAGAAAAATGGGAGATATTTATAGAAAAATCCCATGGAAATGGATGGCCAAGATCACTTTGTGCACTATTTGATCTAATAGCTCATATTTGCTCTTGGATTAAGCTTGCCCCAGAAGCCAAAAATGACATCATCAAGGGATAATCACAGCCACATGTGACAAAATTCCAATGGGGAAGAAGTATCTGGAAAAATTCTAGTCCAATCCGGTACCAACTCAGTCCAATTTCCCAAAAATTAGACTACTTTATAACGTACCAACTCAGTCCAATTTCCCAAAAATTAGACTACTTTATAAATCTAATTTTTCTAAGGTTCCATAATATGCTTTCTGATCTTAAATCTAGTATCCAAATTATTCCTACCATTGACATTCTTGGACTGGGTCTAAACTTAATTACTGATCCCTTAGCAAATTACCAAAATACCACTTAGTTATTTATTTACTTTAATATCTCTAGGGAATTATCATCTTTTTATACATCACCAGAGTATTCCCTGACCCTGATCAAATATTTAGATAACCCTCCTTGAGCGTCTAACCTTAGTCAAATGACCAAAATTCCCTTCGTCTATCTCTTGCTCAATGGCACAACACAGTGGCATACCCAGTGGCATTTTCGTAATTTTATATTTTTGGGGGTCTTTATTAGCACTAGCCCACATACTTTTCTAAAAATATTATTAGGCATATAAGGTGCCATTCTGGGTCTTCTACATGGTCCCCTTCCTTCGTGGTCTCAAATCCCAAGAAATTCCCCCAAAAAGTATTTATTAGGTATTTTATTCCACTGTAAATTCTATTATAAATTTCACATAACTCATTTTTGAGTTATTTAAGTTTAATAAATTCTTATATTAATTATAATAATTTACTGCCAAATTTCATCTGATTCTAAAGTCTAGAGGATACTATACTAAATTCCCATTCTTTAGAAATTCATATCAATTTATCGAGTCCTCAAATCAAAATTCTGTATTGTGTTAAATTAATCAGAATAATTTTCTCTTTTTACTAGGAAAATTTGGGACTGAACCATTTTTTTGGCATTTTTGGGCCTTTTCTGGCTCAACTTTCTCATAATTACCATTTTGCCTCTAAACTTTTAAAAATTACACTTTAGGCCCTTAACTTTTAATAATTACACTTAATGGCCTAAAGCTTATGTGTACTTTCATTTCATACCATGGAACTTTTAGAATTTTTAGTTTAGTCCCTCTTCTTTTCAAAATAACCATTATGCCCTTAGGACTTTTTTAAAATTACGATTTTACCCTTGCTTGGGCTTAACATTGTAAATCATCCCTTTGAGATCTTTATCTCAACCTAAGGCTTCTAACTAACCTCTTTGCTCTTTCTACGCCCAGGAGGCTCTTCTGAAGTCTCTAACTTATTTATATATTTGCCCTCAGGAACTTTTACTATTTACAATTTAGTCCCTAAACTTTTATTATTTGTAGCTTAGTCCCTGAACATCATTTGTATATTTTTAGGATTTCTCCTTAACAGGACTTGGTAGCCTACCTATTTTAGGCTACATACTGGCCTTTTAGGCCTAACAATTGGGATATGATAGAAGCTTAGGACTGGACTTAGGACAGAAGCAGGATAAATCTTTGTGTGCAGTTTTTACCTTCCTTAAAAACTTCAGTTTCCAGTAATTCATTTTCAATCAAAGCTTTTTCAAAGTGATTTGTTCAGATTTTCAAAGAGTTTTGAAAAGTATAAAGAAGTCATTATACATTGAATTCACCCCTTCCCCCATCTTGGTTGTTCTAGCCTCTCTTCTTAGAACTAAAATTTGGTATTAGAGTAGGTCACTTGTTTAAAGGATCTAATGATCTTAAGTGAAAAGATCATGGCTAGATTAGTCGGTGAAAGACTTTATGAAGGTTTTGATTTTACCATTCCTCTTGTTTTAGAAAATTTAGTTTTTGTATTGGAAAGGTCGGATGCCATATTCTTAAAAAGTCTGGATTTTGATATGAGGAAAATCCTTTCAAATGAATTTAATTTTAAACCAAGAAAGGATTAGGATGAAAATGAAAAGAAATTATTTTTGCTAAACCTTAGAGCAATGAAAATTTGATACAATGCTTTATCTGAAAGTGATTATTTGAAAGTCAAGCCTTGCTCTAATGTTAGAGATATTTTCAATATTCTTGATTCATTTATTTCTCAAACAATCATGTTAAATGAAACATCCTTACTTTCGTACATCTTAGGGACCATTTGGTAGCATTTAGAACAACTTTCAAGGTCATTGAAGTCCAATTTCTCAATCTGGAGTTTTACTCTTATCGAGTACTGTTCACTGTGTAAAGTCCAGATGAGTGACCTGACTTCGAAAAATCATAACTAATTCTAGAAAAATCGAAATGAAGCGGTTCAATCTTCCATACATCCAACACATATCAATCAAACATGCCAAACCATACTTGTTATTAAGTAATAAATTGTTATACAATAGGGCATGCACAAAATCCTCATATCTCTATTACATCTTTTCCTGCCTGAAATCCGGCAGCAAAACTACTAGGCTTCATCTTTACAAATAATTGATCTTGTACTGATTCGGTAATTCCCGTGAGAACTACCATTCTACGTAAGTACCCAGGAAAGATTGGATGAATCGGCTAGGTCCACTCACTTCCAGCCTCCTTAGACACTACCTACGTACACAGTACGTATCATCTCCTTTCTTCACTACTGATATTTTGCCCTAATTTTGGCAGCATAAGGCGTCTCTTAGCATTCTCAAAATTTACTTCGACATAACCTCCCTGTAATGGGTTATATATTGGGGATGAGATTCGGGGGAATCTCAGTAGTAATAATCATAAGAATATATGTAATGCAGTGTGATAGTGCTTGCTTGTGATTGTGTACAGATAAGTATACTGCGTGCTTCCATACTCAATAATAACGTATGATCATAGCATTATATAATAGAGCTTCAAGCATAAAATATAAGACAACAATCCAACCAAACAATAGCACATCAAATCACAAAGCCATTACATAAAAGCTAGGATTAGTTACTACCTGGCTAGCTTAACAGAACTCTACTATCTTATACTACTCCAGCTCCGCTAGAACTTTCTTCTTTCTTTCTTCCTCTTACTTTATCTCTCTAGAACTTTCTTCTCTCTATAAATTGGCTCTTGGCTGTGGGTTACAATGGCAAGGGGAGGGGGTATTTATAGTGGAAGCAAAGGAGAATGAGTGGTCCAGATCAATTCTCAATGATTGGCTCAGATTGCTTTGCTTGCCCACCAAGTTTCGCTTATGTCATTATGATGACATCATCATCCTTATGACTCATCACTTTATGACATCATCAAGGGACACCTCACATGCTAGGTGGCGCAATGGTGGGGCCCACAGGACATCTCACCGGCTGACTCAGCATTTTCAGAGAATTCCAGAGTCTTTCACCGGAATACACGACTGAGATCGTGCCACGTGTCCTTATCTTTTTCTCCTTCCTCTAGATCAGTGCCATGTGGCATCTTTAGGGAACCTTTCACGCAATCCCATGGCTTCCAAATAAGTCCAGGACTTTATCTGATCACCTCCCCGGTCATCATGCCAACCGAGTAACTTTACTTTATTGAAAAGTCACTAAAATATTATTTTAATGTCACTTTTTCTCACATAATTCATGGGCTACGTTTTTGGGCCTTGGAATATCATCTTGGGTCTCTGATCCAGCCCAAGCACTCTGATGGCTCAATTTCCAAGAACCATCCCTTGGTAAATTACCAAAATACCCTTGGTTCCTCTTTCTTTACTTTAATGAATGTAGGGGCATTATTGTCTTTTCACATTTTACCAGAGTATTCTCTAACCCTGGTCAACTATCCAGATACCCTTTTTTGACTGTCTAACCTTAGCCAAATGACCAAAATACCCTTTACTCATTCTTTCACTATTTTATAACATAAGGGCATTTTCGTCATTTTGCACACTTTTCCGGACACAGGCCCCTTTTATCATATAGACTGCCATACTGACTCTAGACATCCCTTTGTGTCATTACGGGCCTCTGACTGATGTCATCTGAGCTCATTCAGTCTCAATTTGAATACCGATAAATCTCCCAATCGGATACCCCGGAGGTCACAAACTCCTGTCTCAATTCACTAATTTGTGAATAACATTTTATAGACCTCCTTTCGGTATTCTGTCAATTCCCTGACATTCATCTCTACAGGACACACATTCCTGCAGATTTTCACCCATATCTGAGGTCTAGGATATCCGATAGGAATTTTTTATACATTTAGCTTATCAGATAAATTTCAGCTATCTGGAGTCCTGACAGAATTCATGTATTAAGCTGGAGTATCCAGCATCATTTTCTCTATCTACTGGTGAGATTTGGGACTGAAATGCTTCCGGGCAGTGTTAAGCCATTTCTGGCTCATCTTTCCATAATTACACTTTTGCCCCTGGAACTTTTCTTCTTTTTAATTAAGTCCCTTTTATTTGGCTAAAATTACACTTAAAGACCCCACATTTTTGTCTACTTTTCCCATTTGGCCTTAAACTTTTCATAATTGCACTTAAGTCCTTACATTTTCTTTCTTTTGCAATCTAATCCCTTTCTTTGCATAATTGACCATTATACCCCTAGGACTTTTACATATAGTCCTTGTACTTTCACTTATTTGCAGTTTAGTCCCTAAAAATCCTCTGTATATTTCTAGAACTTCTGCTCAAAGGGGTCTGGTAGCCTATCTATTTCAGGCTACTTTCTGAGTCTCTGGGCCTGAAAATTGGGATGTTACATTAAAGCTCATTGTGTTGATAGTTCATCGGTACTTGACGTTGGATATCTACTGACGATGAACAAATGGAAGCAGAAACCATTGAAGGAGAAATCCAAACAGACTTCCTTGAATCAGCCAACACAGAACAATAAGAGGAAAAAGAGAGTCAAGAAGAGCTTGATGTATACGAATATGATGAATCATCATTCAGAGCTCAAAATACCTCAGTGGTAAAGAATTTCAATCCTTATTGTGAAGTTGTGAAAAATGATTTCAAAACTTTTATGACATGATTTTTCAACTGATCATTAATTCTATTTTGAAAAACAAAAATATTTTACATTTCAATGATATTACAAGAACACATAGCAAAAGGGAAGAAATTTTGCACAATGATTTTAAAATTACTTGAACAACACAATACTTGCAATTATGCCTATAAGATGTACCATCCAATTACTTACAATTATTGTGGTAAACAAGGTCATATTTCTCACACATGCTATATTAGAAGAAATTCTAACGTGAGAAATAAATTTATCTGGGTTCATAAAGGATAATCAAAGTACCAAAACTAATGCTCAAGGACCCAAAGTTAAATGGGTACCAAAGTGTCCTTTTAGTGTGCAAAATATGCAGAATAATCTTCAGAAGAATGTACATGGTATATGAAGAACTGGGCATCCAAGAGTATCTCGTACATTAGTAAAAGCAACATCATGTAGGATAACTCATTGAGTATCTATTGTTGATATATCAAAGGAAATCTATAAGAAGTGAAACATCCTCCCTTAAACGCCTCAGAGTACACTTGCGGAAGCTATACTGGCTGTATCACAGTTTCTCCTGCCTAAACTCAGGCAGCATAACCGCTACGCTTCATCTGTACAAAGAACTGAACCGTACCGATTCAGTAATTCCCTCATGAGAACTACCATTCTACGTAGTACCCAGGAAAGACTAGATGAGCCGGCTAGGTCCACTCACTTCTAGCCTCCTTAGACAGCACTACGTACATAGTACTTATCATATATTGATGTTCAGTCTTTACTTGGGCAGCATAACGGCGTCTCCTGGCTTTCTCAAAATCTACTTCCTCATAACCTTCCCTGTAATGGGTTATGTATGGGGATGAGATTCGGGGGAATCTCAGTAGCAACAATCATAACAATATATGTAATGCAGTGTGACAGTGCTTGCTTGTGATTGTGTACAGATAAGTATGCTGCGTGCTTCCATGCTTAATAACATATGATCATAGCATTATAGCAGAGCTTCAGACATAACATATAAGACAACAATCCAACCAAACAATAGCACAACATATCACAAAGCCATTACATAAAAGCTAGGATTAGTTACTACCTGGCTAGCTCAGCAGAACTCCACTATCCTTATTCTGCTTCCAGCTCCGCCAGAACTTCCTTTCTTCCTTTTCTCCTTTCTCTCTTCCTTCCTTCTCCTTCTCTCTCTTCTTTCTCTCCCTTCCCTTGACCATGCGTGAATGCAAGAATGAGCCAAGGGGGGTATTTATAATTGCCTTCAATGGCAATTCTATAATTACCATGAACTTTGATCCTGCGGTCCTGGTTTTTCCTATTTTCTTTAATTTCCTTTTACTGCATCATCAGTGCCACCTTAGGGGACACCTCAGCAGCTGACTCATCGCCACATTTTCCACATGCCTAAATTCCCTGGACACCTCAGCAGCTGACTCAGCATGCTGACTTACCGGTCCAGTCTCCTGCCTCGTAATACGTGCCCTTAACTTTATCTGCTTTCTGCAGACTAATGCCATGTGGCGACTGGAAGAGACCTTGCACGCTTCCCAATGCTATCCAGATAAGTCCCAGACTTATCTGATCACTTCCTCGGTTTTCGTGCCAACCGAGTAACTTTACTCTACTGAAAGGTTACTGAATCATCACTCTAATGCCATGTGGCATCTTGTGGGTCCCATGAGGATACCTTATCAGTCCACCTCATGGTTTCTAGATAACCTTTCCTGTATCTGGCCTCCTGTCTCCGGTCTATCTCTAACCGGGTAACTATCTCTTTTGGACCTTCTCAACTCTTGGCCCATACGCTTGGCATCACTTTAGTCACTAGTCGCGACCTCAACATCATCTTATCGCGACCTAACGCTTCTGTGTGCATTAGTCGCGACCATAACATCTTCTCATCGCGACCACAACATTCTATCGTCGCGACCACAACACATCTTAGTCGCGACCATATTACTTTCTAGTCGCGTCTAAGGCTTTATGCCACTATTAGTCGCGATATCACTGCTTTCTAGTCGCGACCCTACTATTTTCTCGTCGCGACCGCACTACTTCCTCGTTGCGTATGGCTCTTTCTGTAACCATTAGTCACGACCAAACTCTACTATAGTCGCGACCGTAACGGTCAACTCGTAACTCTCAATCTTTGCTCTTTACATCATCCCAAATGGCCATTCTACCCCTTGGGACTTCCACTATTTGCACATAAGTCCCCGTACCTTTACTTACTCGCAGCTTAGTCCCTAAAAACTCTCTTATGTCTCTGGGACTTCTGCTCAAAAGGGGTCTGGTAGCCTCTTAATCTCAGGCTATTTCTACGTCTCAAGGCCTGAAAATTGGGATGTTACAAGAAGCAATGGAGAAAAGCCCAAGGAAAATGTCCTGCTTCAAGAATGAACTATCACAAAGTACCATTCAACTATCTTTAGGAGAACAGAAGAAGAAAAATGATCTCTCATACTTCAAAGTCCAAATCAATTGAGAGACCATTGCAAGCATTTTTCAGAAGCAATCAAAAGATGAAATGGTACACAAAGGCAATCCTTCTTCTACATGAGGTAAAAGTGCAATGGTAAACTTCGTGAATTACCATGTTTAACATATCTTCAAAGTTTACATATGTATCTTTAAAAATGAACATTGCAATTAATTTTAAATTATCTTTATATACTCAAAATAAAACTTAATTGATAAATATTTATTAAAGGAGGAAAAAGCAATGTTCAGAAGCAAATCTTTATGCATACATAATTCTGAAAAATGAAACAAAATATTCTTTATACATAAAGACATATTTATTTCACTATGCTCAATCATTTCAAATTGATTACATCTGTGAGCATATGAAGTATACTGTGTTTCCTATAGACTAACCATAATTGGATCCAAGTGAAGTTGGATACCATGAAAGAAAAGTTTTATATTGTAGGAAATTTGCACCTTAGGAATATAATTACACAGAGACAAGGTCACATTCCGAGGGAGTAGACATTTGGTTTTGGTGGTGTTGAATCTTACAAACCTGAAGAATCAATAAGCAGCACGCAGAAATCAAATATATAATGGAACAAGATTGATGATGGTAAAATCTATTCTTACGCTTGTGCTTACTAAATGAATTCATACTTGGTAACGAATACTTATTCCTAGTTGCATTTAATTGGCAATAATTCTTTAAAGGTTTTCTAAATATATCTTCAAATTGCTAAATGGATTATATATATAAGTGTTTTTCAAATATTTTTTTTGAATTCCAATTCATAAATCTATCTTGATTTATAAATGTGCATACGTGAGAGTGAGATTTCAAATCCCTGCATCACTTGATTTTACAAAATGCATTGAAACTTTGTTTTTGAAATAAGTAGATATCAATGATATAGATTAATACATTTAAAGGGAAATTTCAAATTTTCAAACATGTTATTCATTTTTATTTAATATTTTCTCCAATAACTTGATTCTTAATATATTCAATTATTCAGAGAATCATTCTTGTAAAAACAACATTGAAAATGCATATTTGTTTTAAATAAAATATTATCTCAAGATACTCTTTAGAAAATAAGAGCTTCATATATCTTTATTTAAAAAAAAAGAAAGGGGTCAAGTCTTTAAAGCTAACTCATCTGCATTCACTACTAAAAAAATGATATATTTTGACAATGAATTGTCTTTGTATGATCTCATATATTTTACTGATAATTGTCGTTTCTAATTATCAAACAAAACTAAGCCAACCAAATAGTAGAGTGAGGTCAACCTAGGTCGATTCACAAGGAGCTACTGGTTATTAAAGTTCCTAATTAATCTAAAGAGCCACAAATTAACAAGTTAACAGATGAGTTATGTGATGATTTGTTTGAACTAAAATGAATGTAAAATCCTATGCTATTGTTTCTGACTTTAAGTGATTAAGATGGTAAAATGAATTAATGACAATTGTGTTCCCTTGGAGATTACCTTACCTTCATTATCCACAGATTATTAGAGTTAATCAGTTGAATTAGAATATGTAGCTAACAACTCACTAGCTAAATCTCAATCAAAGCTACAACTAGCAGACATTGAATAGAGAATATAAATCATTCAAATCAGAGATAGTAGAATATGAATTAAACAGAATCACTTCAATTAATCATAGCTATGTTCAACTCGATCAAAGATGAGAATCAATCAAAGGATCATTTATGCAGAAATAAGAAATCCAACTCGGTTCCCTACTTATTTGTCATCTACTACTCTAATTGCATTAGTAATCACAAAATTAATTACATCAACTCGATACTATCAAATCTAAATTAAAAACACAATGAACTCCCTGTTCAGCTTAAGGATTCTGGTTTAGTGTCATCTCCAAGAGAGCACAATAGCTTAGCCTTGCATTGTCTTCTGAACTTCAGTAGTAACAAAAGGCTTAGCAGTAGTCATGATGGAAGAAGAAAGAGCAAATGGAGATGAAATAGATATGCAGAACTTTCCTTTGGTTCTATTAACTAGAACAGAGGAAAGTTGTAGAAGAGAAATTAAAAATGGGGAAGAAGAAGATGGTGTGCATGAGTAATGGTATGAATGAATCTATTATGAATTATGAATGGATCCTGGATCTGAATAGAGTGATGGAATATATAGAAGTGTGAAATCAATGTGCAAATGGCATGTGTGTGGAATGTGTGAATGAGCTGTGCAATCCAAAAGTATGATTATGTTTAGATTAGGTGTGTGTGCGTGAACAGTGCCATCTGCGTGAACAGTGCACTGAGAACTCATATGGAAGTGTGGAATGAGTGAGGTCATATGTATGAGGTGTGTGAGCTGTCCAAAATGTGTGATGCAAGGTGTATCATCTGCATGACAGTATGTGCTTCCCTTCCATATGATTTCTGTTGCTACACATGTGCTGAATATCCCACTTGCTTCAGTTCCTTAATTCTTAGATTTAGCCTATGTGCTATCACATGTCATCAGCTCCTCGAGTCTAGTTGTCATTTTCCCTTCATTAGCTGATTGATTTCTGCATTGACGTTTGGTAGCGACAGTAGGTATATCAGGTCGTGACTGCATTGGCCTGTGTGGAAAATTAGAATAAACAGATTATTTGTTCAATTAATCATTAAAATCTCATCAATTAATTCCCAACTGTTCCAATTCTATTTTATTTATTAATTACTCAATTATATTGATAAATAGGGACATAAATCAATAATAAACTCTCTTTAGCCACACTAAAATCAGTACAAATATGAGTTTATCAACTCCCCCACACTTAGCTTTTTCACCCTGAGCAAAATTATGGATTAAAACTGAATTTCAAACACACATGTTCAGCCAAATTTGGCAAAATAGATTCAGCAGAAGTACTTGCATTCATCAATTCTTTCCCTTCAATTGGCAACAATCCATACTAACCTCATATCAATAAAAACATAAAACTCATCAATTAAATCATAGTAAGCAACTAGGTTGAGATTTCCTCACAAGGTATAGTGTTTCACTCCCTCTCTTATTAAGGTCATTTCACTCAACCATCTAGTTTAGGCTTCCCATTGGCTTGTAACCATCCTACATCTCCACCACTAAATGCCACAAAGTTTGTGAATCAAAGGGTCTTTATTAGGTTGTAATGTTGGAAGGGCTAGACGATGGAATGGAAATGTATGTCAATGATTAATGAAATAATGTACACAATCAAAGTTTCAATCATGCAATTGTAGAAAATAATAACTCATAAACTATCTTCCTTTAATACAAGTTGAATAACACTTTTTGCATCTGGTTTCTTTTCTTTCTTCTTTCTTTCTCTTTTCTTTGTACTTTTCTTTTTCTTTTCTCTATATTTTTCCTTTGTTTTCATTTTTTGAACCAGATAGCAAATATATTGAAGTTCAGAGATTCAACAAGTAGTGCAACTTATCAGTTATTTCACAATTATTAATCAAGGATGGAATTTTAAAAGAAAGGAAAGGTCTCAAAGGGGTTAAACAAAGGGTTTAATATTTGTGTGGTTTCTATTTGGACAAGAGGGTTTTGAAAGGAATGCCCTTATCATTTTCACAATTCCATGGAGCTAATGTGGTTTTGAATCAAGGATTGAGACAAGTTCTGCAAAGTTACCAAACCAGATGGTGTCACACAATGTAAAGGAGTATTTGTTGGAGGCTCAAAAATTCTTCCATCTGGCTTACTCACCCTAATCAGCTCACATGACTAATTTGCATGAATTTTAAACAAAATACATGAAACTAATCATTCATGATGCACAATTTTTAGTAGTGAATCAATGAAACAAGCAACTAACACTTCATCAAGCTTGCCAATGTCAAAAGTATATGTTCAAAGTTCAATTTCAAATCCATGACAGTAAATTCCAAAGACCAAGCACCAATCAGAATGAAATAGAAGGATTTTTCAGCAGAGGATCAATTTTAGTCGCGACAAAATGGACATCTGGTTGTGACTATTTTACACAGAGAAGAATTTTCAAAAAATAGGGAATATTGGTCGCGACAGACATGTACATTGGTCGCGACTAAAAATTATCGAGAGTAAACCTGTTAAACACACATGTTCTAGTCGGACCAAGTAACAATCCATTCACGACCAAAATTCTCAAAGAGTTACAGTCCCGACATAATTAAGCACAGACCACGACTAATCATCACAGATAGGTAAATATCAAAAAATATCAACTACATTATGAAAGACTTTGTTCAGCTAGTCTTTCCTAAACAGAATAATTAGAAATTAGACTAAGACTTGCCTAGGAATGATCCTAGCACATGGTCTAAGGTTAGAGATATGATGGTTAATATATAGAGAGCTAATGTTCCTGAGAGAGAGGGATTCCATCACAAAGAAACAATAACCTAGTAGACCTAAGGTAGAGCACCCTAGAGAGAGAAAGTAATAGAATTAGATGATGAATGAGATCCATGCAACTCAAGTTTGCTAGGATCAAGAAAAAAACTAGGAAGGAACCGCAGTCCGATCAAGAACAGACTGAGACTGATAAATAGACAGAAGAAGTTAAAAGATAGTAGAGAGATACAGAAGATACTCCATAGAGATAGAGATTGATCTGCTCACCTCAGAAGTTTTCTCAAGTAGTTTTACAAGAAGTGTTCCTTGTAACATCCCAATTTTCAGGC
This sequence comes from Leucaena leucocephala, assembly GCA_037074615.1. Classification (NCBI taxonomy): domain Eukaryota; kingdom Viridiplantae; phylum Streptophyta; class Magnoliopsida; order Fabales; family Fabaceae; genus Leucaena; species Leucaena leucocephala. The sequence continues at coordinate 13,711,481 of CM073555.1, read as the reverse complement.
CCATAGACTAAAAAAGTAGCCTGAAAATAGATAGACTACTAGCCCCTTTGAGCAGAAATCCCAGAAACATACAGAGAGTTTTTAGGGACTAAACTGCAAATAGGTGAAAATACAGGGACTTATATGTAAATAGTAAAAGTCCTAGGGGTACAATGGTCATTTCAGGAAAGAAAGGGATTAAATTTTAAAAGGAAGAAAATCCAAGGACTTAAGTGAAATTATGAAAGTTTTAAGGTTAAAAGAGAAAGTAGACAAAAATGTGGGGTCCTTAAGTGTAATTTTAGCCAAATAAAAGGGACTTCATTGAAAAGAAGAAAAGTTCTAGGGGCAAAAGTGTAATTATAAAAAGATGAGCCAGAAATAGCTTAGCACTGCCCGAAAGTATTTTAGTCCCAGATTTCACCAGTAGATAGAGCAAATGTTGCTGGGTAATACAGCTTAATACAGGATTTTTTCCAGGACTCCAGATAGCCAAAATTTATCTGATAATGAAAAAGTTATAAAAATTATTATCGGATATCCTAGACCTTAGATATACACAAAAAATTACAGGATGATGCGTCCTGATGAGGCGGATGTCAGAGAACTGACAGAATACCGAAAAGAGGTCTGTAGAAAAAGTTATTCATAAATTAGTAAATTCAGACGGAGTGTGTGACCTCTGGGGATCCGATTGGGAGATTTATCGGTATTCAAACTGAGACTGAATGAGCTCAGATGACATCGGTCAGATGCTTGTTATGACCCAAAGGGATGCCTAGACTCAGTATGTCAGTTTATCTGATAAAAGGAGTCGGTATCCTGAAAAAGGTGTAAAATGACGAAAATGCCCTTTGTTATAAAATAGTGAAAGAATGAGTAAAGGGTATTTTGGTCATTTGGCTAAGGTGAGACAGTCAAGAAAGGTTGTCTGGATAGTTGACCAGTGTCACATCCTTATTTTTATATATCTTAAGGACCATTTAGTAGCACTTAGAACCACTTTCAGGGTCATTGAAGTCTAAACTCTTAATCTGGAATTTTATTCTTATCGGGTACTGTTCACTGTGGCAAATTCCAGATGAGTGACCTGACTTTGAAAAATCATAACTAATTCTAGAAAAATCGAAATGAAGTGGTTCAAATTGCTACATGAAGATAACTTAATTATATTTCAGGGAAAAATCATCGGTTGACCATTACTTGACAAATTCAACGTGGGTCAACGTTTCAACTTTACTGTTCATCCAGTGATTTTCTCCTGAATCCAGCATTCTAGTCCCAACTTTAACAATTTATATATTTTCGTGTATATATAAAAAAAGAGTCATTCTATATATAAAATTAAACTTAGTATGTCTACTATTTACCATAAAAATATCATACATTTATTCAACCATTTACTATTTTTAATGATTTATCAAACATCAAAATAGCAGGGGCATGAAAATAGCAGGTGCATGAAAATAGCAGGTGCATTGGTGAGTCCAAAAGGCATCACAAGGAACTCAAAATGCCCATAGAGCATTCTGAATGCCGTCTTTGGAATATCATCTGACTTAACCCTTAATTGATGGTAGCCAGATCTCAAATCAATCTTGGAGAATAAGCTCGCTCCTGCCAATTGGTCTAGCAGGTCATCAATTCTGGGGAGAGGATACTTATTCTTAACTGTAATCTTATTTAATTCCCGGTAGTCAATGCATAGCCTTAAGCTTCCATCTTTCTTCTTGATGAATAGTACTGGAGCACCCCATGGCGATACACTGGGTCGTATGAAACCCTTCTCCAATAGCTCCTCAATTTGCTTTTTCAGTTCCATCATTTCGTTGGGAGCCATCTTGTATGGGGCTTTCGATACTGGTCCAGCTCTAGGTATAACGTCGATCGTAAACTCCACTTCACGCTCTGAAGGCAATCCCTGAATCTCCCTTGGAAAGACTTCAGGAAATTCATTGACTACTGGAATCTCCTCGATGCCTTCTTCCACTTCTGTTTGAACAGAAAAGAATACCACATATCCCTGACATCCTTTCCGTAAACATTTTTCTGCCTGAGCCTCTGTCATGAAGTTCAGTCGTACTTCTAAGCTCCGATCAGTGATCTTTAGACCAAGAACTAGGGTCTTGTTTCTGCATTCCAACATCACATTATTGGAGGATAACCAATTTAAGCCGAGTATGACATCAATCTCTCGGAAAGGCATACAGATCAGGTCTAGGGTGGTACTGCAGTGCTCATAACGCACAACACTATTTAGACAGAGCGTTGGTGGGAGTTTTTACCTGTATATCATAACACAACTTGCTGATCAGAAGGCCTAGGCATTTAGCACATTCATAAGACATAGAGGAATGACTTACACCCGAATCAAATAGAGCAGTCACAGTATGATCATTGAGATAGATTGTACCTTGGATCATCTCAGGTGATCGCTGAGCGTCCTCTCTAGTGAGTGCAAATACTCGTCCTGCCATCCTTGGCCTTGAATCAGTTATAGCTTGAGGACATTCTCTGGAAAAATATTCGGGCTTTCCGCAGGTGTAACAAACATTCTGGCCCATTAAACATGGTCTATCACCATGATTCTTTCCACATTTTTCACATACTGGGGCCTTTGAATCCCTGTTATTGGACCTGCCGCGGAAATTTCCTCTATTTGGCTTTTTGTTCTGCCACAGTCACTTCCTCTTCTTATAGCCGCTCCCACCTGCAGCTTCTTGATTTCAACCGGCCTTGTCAGGGGTCGCCTGATCCCTATTCTCGGATCTGGACAGCATTCGATGATTCATGCTGTTTTCTACAATTCGACATGCTTCCACAGCCTTATTAAACTGGCTGTATTGTTGAGGAGTTAACTTCTCCTTTAACGTAGAGTTCAGCCCTCGAATCATTCTTTCTGTCATCCAGCGTTCATCATCAACTTGGCGTAGATACGTAGAATACTGGGATAGCCGGATGAACTTAGCCAGATATTCATCAAAAGCTTCTTTTTCTCCTTGTCTCAGTACAAGGAATTCGGCCTCCCTTTCATCTTTGACGGATTGAGGGAAATATTTCTCGTAAAACTGCTCAAGAAACACTTCCCAGGTAACTGGAATGTCTCTTGCTTGGAGAAGTAACTCTGTATTCTTCCACCATCTATCCGCATCCTTTTCTAATTGATAGATGGCCATTTGGGCCTTGGTTTCAGTTGGGCAGTCAAGGACCTTAAAGATCTTTTCTAATCTGCTGACCCAATTCTTTGCTATCTGTACTTTGAATGTTCCTTCGAACACTGGAGGATTATGTTTGCAAAATTGAACCATCCATTGTTGGATACCTACCGCCTCCTCCCTCGATTCAACCCGTCTCTGGGGCTGAACCGCCTACTGTTGTACTCCTTCAGGTTCTCTATCAGCCACTCCTGAAGGCTCTGGCGGTCTTAAATTAATTACAGCTGTTGCCACTGCTGCGGCTATGGCAGCATCTCTTTCCTGCTCATTTCGTGCCTGAGCTTCTCTCATTTCTTCAATCATCTTTTGTTGTTGCTCTAATCGCTCTAAAATTAGTTGATTAAGATTTCCAGCTTCTTGTGGTTCCTCTGCTGGAATCGTTCTTCTTGTTCGAACCATTTTGTTATGCTATAACATAGAAGGGAATGCGATAAACAACATTTCTCATTTCATTTCAAACATAGCATACAAGGTACATATCACAGTCATACATATGTTACTGTACTGATCTTTTATACATCACTTACATACATTGTGTACATTACTCTTTCTATCATACCCTAATTCTTCTTAAACTTTATTCTAATAAACTCTCCTACTAAGTAGATCCAGTCAGATATGGTACAGTATGGTTCTTCGTCAAAATACCGGTCCAACTCCGATCTCTAAGTAAGGGTTATTGGTAACACGTCTTTCATTATCTCTTCCCAAAGACTCATGGTTAACATATTTGGGTCCCAAGCCTGATATATCGCTTTTACTCTCGTAATAAACTCCTGGTAGACCGTATAATCTTGATCTACGTCTCTGATTAGGGTCTGCCTCAGCCCATATAGCTTTCGGGCTAATACTACCGAGCTCTCAAATTGTTCTCTACTCAGGTTCCTCCCTGGTATCATTCTTACGATTAGATTTCCCAAATGTATCTCTACTAGTGTTACTTCGGGCTTACTGGGACCTGGCGCATTAATCTGGTCAAGTACTTGGCTGGGTCCTAAATTGTCTGCTATATTTGGAGGTACCACATTTATGGGAATGGCAGGAATAGGACCTTTTATCACCTTCTCCTGATCATCCACCACAAGATTTGATCCTACGAAATAACTATCCACTTCTGAGTCACTCACTACTGGAGATATCCAAGGATCAGAATCATTGCTCATTATCTCCTCCTCTGAACTATCCAAACTAGAGACCTCTGGTCTAGGATCCCACTGATTCACTATCTTAGTGTTAATTATGATAGCTTTATCATGATATATCTATCTATAAATCATCTACTCAGAGCATTTCCTAAGCCAGAATCCTTTCCTATGATACCAAAATATCACATCCTTATTTTTATATATCTTAAAGACCATTCAGTAGCACTTAGAACCACTTTCAGGGTCATTGAAGTCTAAACTCTTAATCTGGAATTTTATTCTTATCGGGTACTGTTCACTATGGCAAATTCCAGATGAGTGACCTGATTTTGGAAAATCATAACTAATTCTAGAAAAATCGAAATGAAGTGGTTCAAATTTATACATGAATATAACTTAATTATATTTCAGGTAAAAATCATTGGTTGACCATTACTTGACAAATTCAACGTGGGTCAACGTTTCAACTTTACTGTTCATCCAGTGATTTTCTCCTGAATCCAGCATTCTGGTCCCAACTTTAACAATTTATATCTTTTCGTGTATACATCCAAATGAGTCATTATATATATAAAATTAAATATTAGTATGTCTACTATTTACCATAAAAATATCATACATTTATTCAACCATTTACTATTTTTAATGATTTATCAAACATCAATAGGTCTCCATGGATTAGTGTTCACAAAGTCATTTTTCAGCAACCAACCTTACATATTAATGCATACATACATCACATATCAGTCAAACATGCCAGATAACAATCATTATTAAATAATCAACTGTTATACATCAGTGCATGATTAACATCCTCATATTTCTATTACATTTTTCATTGTCTAAAATCCGGCAGCATAACTGCTACATTCCTTCTGAAGAAAGTAACCGATCTTGTACCGATTCGGTAATTCCCGTAGGAACTACCATTCTACGTAAGTACCCAGGAAAGACTGGATGAGCCTGCTAGGTCCACTCACTTCCAGCCTCCTTAGACAGTACCTACGTACACAGTACGTATCAGTTCCTTTCTTTGTTCCTACTTCGTTGCCAGAATTTCGGCAGCATAACGGCGTCTCTTAAAATTTCCAAATTTTATTTTGACATAACCTCCCCTGTAATGTTATATATGGGAATGAGATTCAAAAGAATCTTAGTAGCAACAATCATAACAATATATGTAATACAGAGTGACAGTGCTTGCTTGTGATTGTGTATAGATAAGTATGCTGCATGCTTCCATATTCAATAACATATGATCATAGCATTGTAATAGAGCTTCAAGCATAACATACAAGACAAAAATCCAACCAAACAATAGCACAATAATTCACAAAGACATTACATAAAAGCTAGGATTAGTTACTACCTTAAAAGCAGGACTCTAGAACCTCTCTACTGCTTCCAACTCCACCAGAACTTCCTTTCTTCTTTCTTTTTCTCACTTTCTCTCTCAAGAGCTTCCTTATCTCTCTAAAAGCTCCTTAGGCCGTGAGAATGAAGAGCTAGTTGTAACACCCCAATTTTTAGGCCTAGAGAGGCCAGAAGGAGAATTCAAGGGCATAATCGTAATTATGGAAAAGATCGGGCTGGTAGCTGATGAGTACCATATTTTGCCAGAAAATAGAGAAAATTATGCTGATCATTTCACTGAACTGTGAAATGTGCATATGAGGTCTCTAGGTGTATGAAAGAATTAGAAATATGACCAGGGGTAAAATGGTCATTTTGGAAAAGTGTGCGCGTGAGTGCTTTTTCAGGCCAAAACAGCCCGGTCCGGATAAAATATCTGAAAATACCGGGAGATAGAGAAAAGGATTCCGGATTGAATGAGGAGTCACAGAATTTTGATTTGAGGTCCCGATTTTTCTGTAAAAATTCCTGAAGATGGGAATTTACAGTTATAATCGGTAAAGGAAAGGTAGTCCGAATAGAGATGATCGGACTATGGCCAGAGGCCATACAGTGTTGTCTAAGGCCCGTAGTGACACCAGGGAAGGCCCAGGCCCATAATATCAGTTCAGTAGTAAGAGGGGCCGGTGTCCAGGAAAAATGTGCAAAATGACGAAAATGCCCTTATGTTATAGAATAACTGAAGAATAAGTAAAGGGTATTTTGGTCATTTGGCTAAGGTTAGACAGTCAAGAAGGGGTATCTGGATAGTTGACCAGGGCCAGAGAATACTCTGGTAAAATATGAAAAGACAATAATGCCCCTAGACCTAGTAAAGGAAATGAAAGGACTTAAGTGCAATTATGGAAAGTTTCAAGGCCAAAAAGGAAAGTAGACAAAAATGTGGGGTCCTTAAGTGTAATTTTAGCCAAGTAAAAAGGGACTTAAATGAAAAGAAGAAAAGTTCCCTGGGGCTAAATTGTAATTAAAGAAAGTCAGGCCGGAAGTGGTTTGGACTGTCCGAAAGCATTTCAGTCTCAGATTTCACCGGTAGAGAGAGCAAGTGATGCTCGGTAATCTGGCTTAATACAGGAATTTTTGAAGACTCCAGATAGCCAGAAATGGACTGATCGTCCAAAACTTATAAAAATTCATACCGGATATCCTAGAATTCAGATCTAGGTGAGAAAATACAGGATGATACGTCCTTATGGGGCGGATGTCGGGAAACTGACAGAATACTGATAGGAGGCCTGTAGAAAAAGTTATGCGCAAATTAGAAAATCCAGACGGGAGTGTGAGGCCTCCGGGTGTCCGATAGGGAGATTTATCGGTATTTGAAAAGGGACTGAATGAGTTCGGATGACCTCAGTCAGATGACTGATAATCTGATATGACTCACAGGAATGCCTGAACACCGCAGGCCAGTGTATCGGACAGAAGGAGCCGGTGTCCGGATATGTGTATAAACGGTGAATAATAGATAAAATATTCAATAATTGTTAACGGGGGAAGATTCCTCGTAATGCGTGCCATGAGGATATTGGACCCAGAAAGGCCCAATAATGGCGCCAACAGAGGCCCAGTAAGACCCTTGGACTGATAGGTGGGCCAGTGTCCGGCAGAACCCCGGAAAAGTGCGAAATTACGAAAATGCCCCTATGTTGTACAAAAGTGTAACAGATGAATGAAGGGCATTTTGGTCATTCTGGACAGGCCCAGAAGCCAAGGTATATACAGATAAAGTTACTTAGAGTCAGTATATGCCCTGATAGAGTACAGAAGGGTGTAAAGTGACGATTTTACCCTTAGGGTTAAAATAGTGCAAGAAAGGGCACCCAAGGGTATTTTGGTAATTTGCCAAGGGCTGTTTCTTGGGAATCAAGCCATCAAAGTACTTGAGCTTGATCAGGATCCAAGACAACATTCCCAGAGCCCAATAACGTAGGCCCAGTAATGTGTGGGAAAAAGTGGCATTAAAATATTATGTTAATGCTGTTTCAATAAAGTAAAGTTACTCGGTTGGCACGATAACCGAGGAGGTGATCAGATAAAGTCCTGGATTTATCTGGATAGCATTGGAAGGCGTGACAGGTGCCAGTAAGATGACACATGGCGCCAACATAAAGGCAGAAGAAAAAGTTGAGGACTCGTATTACGAGGTAAGAGACTGGACCGGTGAGTCAGCATGCTGAGTTAGCTGCTGAGGTGTCCAGGATTTCAGACATGTGATAAATGTGGCGCTGAGGTGTCCTGGTGAGGTGTCCCAATGATGTCATGCATGATGCAGTAAAGGAGGAATTAAAGAAAATAGGAAAATCCAGGAAAAACCAGGACCACAGGATCAAAGTTCATGGAAATTACGAGATTGCCATCGGAGGAGGTTATAAATACCCCCCCTTTCATTCTTGTGCTGCACGGCCAAGAGGCATTTTAGAGAGAGGAGGAGGTGCTAGAGAGAGAAAGTGAGAGGAAGAAAGAAAGAAAGGAAGTTCTGGCGGAGCTGGAAGCAGAATAGAGCTCTGCTGAGCCTTTGAGGTAGTAACTAATCCTAGCTTTTATGTAATGGCTTTGTGATTTGTTGTGCTATTGTTTGGTTGGATTGTTGTCTTATATGTTATGTCTGAAGCTCTGCTGTAATGCTATGATCATATGTTATTAAGCATGGAAGCACGCAGCATACTTATCTGTACACAATCACAAGCAAGCACTGTCACTCTGCATTACATATATTGTTATGATTGTTGCTACTGAGATTCCCCCGAATCTCATCCCAATAAATATCCCATTACAGGGAAGGTTATGTCGAAATGAATTTTGGGAATTTTAAGAGACGCCGTTATGCTGCCGAAGTAAAGACTGAACATCAGTATATGATAAGTACTGTGTACGTAGTGCTGTCTAAGGAGGCTAGAAGTGAGTGGACCTAGCCGGTTCATCTAGTCTTTCCTGGGTACTACGTAGAATGGTAGTTCTCATGAGGGGATTACCGAATCAGTACGGTTCAGTTCTTTGTACAGATGAAGCGTAGCGGTTATGCTGCCGGATTTCAGGCAGAAAAAGATGTAATAGCAGTATGAGAGTTTATGTACATACCCTGATGTAAAACAACTTATTAATTAATAATAATTGTTGTTTGGCATGTTTGACTGATATATGATGGATGTATGCCTATGTATGTAATATTGGTTGCTGAAAATTAACGCTATGAACAGTAACCCGTGGGGACATGAGGATGTTTGACCCATAATTAAAAATAGTAAATGGATGAATAAATGTATGATATTTTTATGGTAGATAGTAGACATATCAATCTTTAATTTTATATATAAAACGTATCATTTGGATGTCTACACAAGGAGATATAAATTATCAAAATTGGGACCAGAATGCTGGATTCAGGGAGAAAAACGTGGGATGAACAGTAACGTTGACACGTTGACTGACGTTGACTTGGTCAACTAATGGTCAACGAGTTATTTTTCCCTCATAGATAATTGAGTTAGATTCATTTATAAATTGGAACCACTTCATTTAGATTTTTCTAGAATTAGTTATGATTTTTGGAAGTCGGGTCACTCATCTGGAATTTACACAGTGAACAGTACTCGATAAGAGTAAAACTCCAGATTGAGAAATTGGACTTCAATGACCTTGAAAGTGGTTCTAAATGCTACTGAATGGTCCCTAAGACATACGAAAGTAAGGATGTTTCATTTTGGTATCAGAGCAAAGGATTCTGGCTTAGTAAATACTCTGAACAGATAATTTATGGTGATAGTACAGAATAAGGTTAGCACAGAACAAAGGGTACTGGCTCCGAGCATAAGATTCTGGCACAGAACAGAAGGTTCTGGCTCAGTGATGCTCTGGTTTAGTTAGTTTGATTCCTTAAACAAATGAGAAGTTTGAGTGGTCCTCTCCCTAGAGTATGATATAGGGATGGTGTTCACTGCTTGGAAAGGTTAGACAGAAGACAGTGACACCCAGATGAATGAGGCTGTACCCTGAGCTTTATAGTTTTACGAAGGATATGATTATGATGGACTAATCTTAGTCAGCCGATACAGTCGAGGTCTCGTGTTTATTAACACAATATGGCTGGACTAAGCAGAATAATGTTTGAGAAGCAGTTTCCTCTATGGATAGAGACAGAATCTGATCAGTTCACGACTAAGGAAGCTGCAAGAGTAGCTTGAGGTATCGTGTTGTAACCAGATACTATGGTGAGGATTCCAGATATCCAAGTTACAACAAGTTAAGTTATAAGTTACGATGTGATGTGGGCAACCCAGGCTCGCCAAGATCAAGAGCGAGATTCTGCTATCGCTACGGCGTTGCTGCTGCGGTTGCAAGATTACAGCAGTCGGGGAAGGAGGTAGTACCAGAGAATGATGTAGAACCTGAACCTCAGTCAGATCATGAGCAGACTGGAATGAATAGACATCAAGGGTCTATAAGAAATAACAATGACCAGGAAAGTCTGCAAACATGGATGGAACGATTCCATAAATTTGATTTGCCCATGTTGAAGGGACTTTTGACACCCAAGTAGCTGAGGATTGGGTAAGCCAGTTAGAGAAAATCTTTAAGATTTTAGAATGTCCCACTGAAAGAAAAACCCAGCTGGCAAGCTAGAAAAGAATGTGCAATAACTAGAAAAGAGTGAGCCTACTCCATCAGTACCACCGAAAGTGATGCCACCAGGTTCCTTGAGAGTGAACAGTAAGAAGAAAAATGGGCCAGCATATGGGTCAAAAGTTAATAAGAAGCAAGGAAGTAGGACAGGTAGTGGGCCAAGAGAAGTTAGTAGGCAACCAAGGCCTAATGAATGTAGGAACTGTGGTCGAGACCATGGTATGAGGCCTTGTCCAGTAGGTCAAGGGTTACGCTATAGGTGTGGAAAGTATGGACATTATGCCAGGGAGTGTCCACAGAACACAACGGGCGAAAGATACCCGACTCAGGGAAGAGTATATACCTGACTGGCAATGAGATAAGAAAGTCTCCTGTACCAAACTAAGGTACGAGTTTATTTGTGTTCTGTTTCCACTGGCTAATGAACGGATAAATCCTGTATGTGATTGGATTGTATTGTCCAGTATGCACACTATTGAGCTACCCTATACCTAGTATGTTGCCGTTGTATGAGGATGAGTATGATTACATGTTTTAAAAGTAGGAAGTAGAGAAGAGGAGTCTTATGTCGCGACTAATATGTACAGATAAGTTGATGTTGCGACGTGAGAAGACCTCAGGTCGCGATGAGTAATATTGCAGTACGCGACCAGTGTACAAAGGAGTTCAGGTAGCAATGTTATAGGTTGCGACTAAAGGACGCAGAGATGCTAGGTCGTGACGAGTAGTGTGCGACGATTGCGACTAAAAGTCACAGAGCATGTGAGTTGTGACTATGCAGTTCTCAGGTCACAACAAAAGATAGCAGAGGCCATATGAATGACGGTACCAAACTCGCTGAAGTCCACCAGCTAGAGGATTGGTATAGCATATGGTAAGCCAGACAGTACAAAGGTACTGAGGTACGAAAGATCAGTTTAAGACAATGTGAAAAAGTATATCCTCTATGTGGTAACTAAGAGTAGATCTACATTACAGGGGTTTTATTCAGCTAATCTGAATAGAAGACCCAAAAGCTAGAATGAGATTTGCCAGGAATGATCCTAGCACATGGCCTAAGGTGAGAGACGTGATGGGTAATAGATAAAGAGCTCAATGTTCTCTGAGTAGAGGGATTCCATCACGGAGAAGTGATAGACCTAGGGCATAGTACCCTAGAAAGTAGAAGTAATAGTAAAAGATGATGAATGAGATCCATGTGACTCAAGTTCGCTAGGATGAAAGGAAAGACCAATAAGTAATCATAGTCCGGTCAAGAATAGACTAGGACTGATGGATAGATAGAAGAAGTTGAGAGATAGTAAAGAGGTAGCCACAGTTAAGAGATAAAGTGACTCCCCTATTCCTTATGTAAGATAAAGTAGTGAAGGGTTGAGTCTATACCCTGGTAAGAGGGAGTGTGGCAGCTTAAGTAAGATAGAGTGATGTGCTTGTCAGATCCTGATCATGGGATTGATAATCTGACAGATAATGCGATAGATAGTATGATCAGATGATGATCTGTAAATAATATGATAAAGGAAAATACGTTTGAGGCTTACTTAAATTATTATGATGGCTAATGGATGGTTGAGCAAAATATGAAGATGAAATGGCTTATGTTGCCATAAGTTGTGATAGTTACATCTCCTTGCAGTTGTCAAAGGATGACATGCATGTTAAGTATGCTATGATGAATGGATACTCCCCTCTTGCAGTGCATGCAGGGTAGAGTATATATGAGTACATATATGAGATAAGAAAGTTATGAGAAAGTAGGTTGCTCCCATACCATATGATATGAGGATGATATGATTGTTTTGAGGATGATAGATAGTCTCAATTGATGGGATGATAAGTTATGATATGATAATCAGACATGATGTATGATTGAGGTTACTCAGGTATTTCTATAGGCTTGTGAATACAGTACTCAGGGCCATTTCTATTGAGCGGAATGGTATACAGATAACGGTAAAGGGATTATTTCTAGATCACTCTTCAGATAAGAGTTGGATCTGAAACAGGTGGCTCTCAGATAGAGCTAGATTCAGATGAGTATAGATCACTCTTCAGATAAGAGTTGGATTTGATATAGAATGCTCGCAGTTAGAGCATAGTTCAAATGGCTCGTAGTTAGAGCACAAGTTGAAAGATGTGAAGGAACTCCTGAGTAAAAGAGGAAGTAAGTAAAGTCTGGGTAAATGATATGAGGCTATAAAATTTTTCAAATATTTATGGAGTTATCAACAGGTGGAAGCAGTTAACCTTATAACTTAGTCTGTTGGTTTAATATCTTCGGGAGATATACAGTACAACAGAATCACAGTTGGATTCTGGAGGGTCACAGTTAGATCCTAGCATGGCTCCAGGGTCGCAGTTAGATCCTAACGGCTTCAGAGTCGCAGTTAGATTCTGAAAAGGCTAACGGTTGATCGCAGTTAGATCCCGAGGTCGCAGTTAGACCTAGCCTAAGGAAAGTAATGAGCCATGAGACATGAGTACAATGTAGTATCTCTTTGGGAAGATGAATGCCAAAGACGAAGTTAAGGTGAGGAAGCTTCACTAGTTGATAAACTCACACAGAGAAATTATTTTATAATGGTTTTCTCAGGTAGCCTCTAGTATACAGACTAAACTTAGCTTTCCCTTAGCAAAGACGAAGTCCAAGTTCAAAGCTGAGTACTGATATTCAAAGTTTTGTAGAAGTATGCCTGAGAAGCAGAAAAGAACAGAATCCTCTATGTGTTGAGAATAAAAAAGCATTGGCTAAGAGCACTATGGGAGGTAGCTCAAGTTATAAAGCCAATAGCAAGAGTAAGAGGCAATAGTTCAGGCAGGGGACTGATCAAGGTAATGATCAGATTGGAGAGCAGAGATGTCCATGTGGTGGAAAGAGCCATGGCACATGGGAGTGTCGAGCAAGGCAAAGCAGTTGTGGTGGAAGGCCACTTTGCAAAAGGTTTCCTAAGAATGCTGACATCCCTAGGAAAGGTATTTGCTCTTACCCCAGACAGAGTCTCCAAATTCCCTGAGGTCGACCCTAAGAATGGTTAAGAAGAACCATAGCTGTAAGGGCGACTGAGCTGTAAGGAACTATATGCCTAGATGATGATATGGATAATGAAGAGTTCTTTTCGGATCTAAAGAAAGTGATCATGATAACAAGTCATGAGAGTTTAAAAGGCCAGAGAGACCTAGAGAAGAGGGTCTAAGGCAAAGCAAAGATAGAACGTAGTTCTATAAGAAAGAGATTGCTAGGGCCTAAAGCTATATAAAGAGTAATCTAGCCCTAACCCAGTAGCACGTTAAATTCAAAGGTGCTAAGGCAAGAGTAGCCTAATGATATGTAAGCCCTAAGAAGGGATAAGAAAGTGCAAATGCCACAAAGGTTTGGCATAGATGCATGAAGTTATGAGAACAGGTAAGAAAAGTCAGAGAAGTTATCTGGGTTATGATCTCGTATCAGGAGAAAGAAAGTCAAAAGACTAATATTTCTCCTGAGAGATTAGCAAAGTGTAAGAGGAGTAATGAAAACCCAGAATTACATCAAAATTCTAAGGAATAAGATATTAAAGAAATGGACACTACTCACAAGTGTAATGAATTGTCCATAAGTAAAAGAGGAGGAATGCCCCAAGCCTTAGTCATAAACCAGGAAAGGATATACAGAAGAGCTATATCCAGGATCGTTGACTAAGATGCCAAGTAAATTTCGAGGACGAAATTTATTTTAAGGGGGGTAGAAATGTAACACCCCAATTTTTAGGCCTAGAGAGGCCAGAAGGAGAATTCAAGGGCATAATCGTAATTATGGAAAAGATCGAGCTGGTAGCTGATGAGTACCATATTTTGCCAGAAAATAGAGAAAATTATGCTGATCATTTCACTGAACTGTGAAATGTGCATATGAGGTCTCTAGGTGTATGAAAGAATTAGAAATATGACCAGGGGTAAAATGGTCATTTTGGAAAAGTGTGCGCGTGAGTGCTTTTTCAGGCCAAAACAGCCCGGTCCGGATAAAATATCTGAAAATACCGGGAGATAGAGAAAAGGATTCCGGATTGAATGAGGAGTCACAGAATTTTGATTTGAGGTCCCGATTTTTCTGTAAAAATTCCTGAAGATGGGAATTTACAGTTATAATCGGTAAAGGAAAGGTAGTCCGAATAGAGATGATCGGACTATGGCCAGAGGCCATACAGTGTTGTCTAAGGCCCGTAGTGACACCAGGGAAGGCCCAGGCCCATAATATCAGTTCAGTAGTAAGAGGGGCCGGTGTCCAGGAAAAATGTGCAAAATGACGAAAATGCCCTTATGTTATAGAATAACTGAAGAATAAGTAAAGGGTATTTTGGTCATTTGGCTAAGGTTAGACAGTCAAGAAGGGGTATCTGGATAGTTGACCAGGGCCAGAGAATACTCTGGTAAAATATGAAAAGACAATAATGCCCCTAGACCTAGTAAAGGAAATGAAAGGACTTAAGTGCAATTATGGAAAGTTTCAAGGCCAAAAAGGAAAGTAGACAAAAATGTGGGGTCCTTAAGTGTAATTTTAGCCAAGTAAAAAGGGACTTAAATGAAAAGAAGAAAAGTTCCCTGGGGCTAAATTGTAATTAAAGAAAGTCAGGCCGGAAGTGGTTTGGACTGTCCGAAAGCATTTCAGTCTCAGATTTCACCGGTAGAGAGAGCAAGTGATGCTCGGTAATCTGGCTTAATACAGGAATTTTTGAAGACTCCAGATAGCCAGAAATGGACTGATCGTCCAAAACTTATAAAAATTCATACCGGATATCCTAGAATTCAGATCTAGGTGAGAAAATACAGGATGATACGTCCTTATGGGGCGGATGTCGGGAAACTGACAGAATACTGATAGGAGGCCTGTAGAAAAAGTTATGCGCAAATTAGAAAATCCAGACGGGAGTGTGAGGCCTCCGGGTGTCCGATAGGGAGATTTATCGGTATTTGAAAAGGGACTGAATGAGTTCGGATGACCTCAGTCAGATGACTGATAATCTGATATGACTCACAGGAATGCCTGAACACCGCAGGCCAGTGTATCGGACAGAAGGAGCCGGTGTCCGGATATGTGTATAAACGGTGAATAATAGATAAAATATTCAATAATTGTTAACGGGGGAAGATTCCTCGTAATGCGTGCCATGAGGATATTGGACCCAGAAAGGCCCAATAATGGCGCCAACAGAGGCCCAGTAAGACCCTTGGACTGATAGGTGGGCCAGTGTCCGGCAGAACCCCGGAAAAGTGCGAAATTACGAAAATGCCCCTATGTTGTACAAAAGTGTAACAGATGAATGAAGGGCATTTTGGTCATTCTGGACAGGCCCAGAAGCCAAGGTATATACAGATAAAGTTACTTAGAGTCAGTATATGCCCTGATAGAGTACAGAAGGGTGTAAAGTGACGATTTTACCCTTAGGGTTAAAATAGTGCAAGAAAGGGCACCCAAGGGTATTTTGGTAATTTGCCAAGGGCTGTTTCTTGGGAATCAAGCCATCAAAGTACTTGAGCTTGATCAGGATCCAAGACAACATTCCCAGAGCCCAATAACGTAGGCCCAGTAATGTGTGGGAAAAAGTGGCATTAAAATATTATGTTAATGCTGTTTCAATAAAGTAAAGTTACTCGGTTGGCACGATAACCGAGGAGGTGATCAGATAAAGTCCTGGATTTATCTGGATAGCATTGGAAGGCGTGACAGGTGCCAGTAAGATGACACATGGCGCCAACATAAAGGCAGAAGAAAAAGTTGAGGACTCGTATTACGAGGTAAGAGACTGGACCGGTGAGTCAGCATGCTGAGTTAGCTGCTGAGGTGTCCAGGATTTCAGACATGTGATAAATGTGGCGCTGAGGTGTCCTGGTGAGGTGTCCCAATGATGTCATGCATGATGCAGTAAAGGAGGAATTAAAGAAAATAGGAAAATCCAGGAAAAACCAGGACCACAGGATCAAAGTTCATGGAAATTACGAGATTGCCATCGGAGGAGGTTATAAATACCCCCCCTTTCATTCTTGTGCTGCACGGCCAAGAGGCATTTTAGAGAGAGGAGGAGGTGCTAGAGAGAGAAAGTGAGAGGAAGAAAGAAAGAAAGGAAGTTCTGGCGGAGCTGGAAGCAGAATAGAGCTCTGCTGAGCCTTTGAGGTAGTAACTAATCCTAGCTTTTATGTAATGGCTTTGTGATTTGTTGTGCTATTGTTTGGTTGGATTGTTGTCTTATATGTTATGTCTGAAGCTCTGCTGTAATGCTATGATCATATGTTATTAAGCATGGAAGCACGCAGCATACTTATCTGTACACAATCACAAGCAAGCACTGTCACTCTGCATTACATATATTGTTATGATTGTTGCTACTGAGATTCCCCCGAATCTCATCCCAATAAATATCCCATTACAGGGAAGGTTATGTCGAAATGAATTTTGGGAATTTTAAGAGACGCCGTTATGCTGCCGAAGTAAAGACTGAACATCAGTATATGATAAGTACTGTGTACGTAGTGCTGTCTAAGGAGGCTAGAAGTGAGTGGACCTAGCCGGTTCATCTAGTCTTTCCTGGGTACTACGTAGAATGGTAGTTCTCATGAGGGGATTATCGAATCAGTACGGTTCAGTTCTTTGTACAGATGAAGCGTAGCGGTTATGCTGCCGGATTTCAGGCAGAAAAAGATGTAATAGCAGTATGAGAGTTTATGTACATACCCTAATGTAAAACAACTTATTAATTAATAATAATTGTTGTTTGGCATGTTTGACTGATATATGATGGATGTATGCCTATGTATGTAATATTGGTTGCTGAAAATTAACGCTATGAACAGTAACCCGTGGGGACATGAGGATGTTTGACCCATAATTAAAAATAGTAAATGGATGAATAAATGTATGATATTTTTATGGTAGATAGTAGACATATCAATCTTTAATTTGATATATAAAACGTATCATTTGGATGTCTACACAAGGAGATATAAATTATCAAAATTGGGACCAGAATGCTGGATTCAGGGAGAAAAACGTGGGATGAACAGTAACGTTGACACGTTGACTGACGTTGACTTGGTCAACTAATGGTCAACGAGTTATTTTTCCCTCATAGATAATTGAGTTAGATTCATTTATAAATTGGAACCACTTCATTTCGATTTTTCTAGAATTAGTTATGATTTTTGGAAGTCAGGTCACTCATCTGGAATTTACACAGTGAACAGTACTCGATAAGAGTAAAACTCCAGATTGAGAAATTGGACTTCAATGACCTTGAAAGTGGTTCTAAATGCTACTGAATGGTCCCTAAGACATACGAAAGTAAGGATGTTTCATTTTGGTATCAGAGCAAAGGATTCTGGCTTAGGAAATACTCTGAACAGATAATTTATGGTGATAGTACAGAATAAGGTTAGCACAGAACAAAGGGTACTGGCTCCGAGCATAAGATTCTGGCACAGAACAGAAGGTTCTGGCTCAGTGATGCTCTGGTTTAGTTAGTTTGATTCCTTAAACAAATGAGAAGTTTGAGTGGTCCTCTCCCTAGAGTATGATATAGGGATGGTGTTCACTGCTTGGAAAGGTTAGACAGAAGACAGTGACACCCAGATGAATGAGGCTGTACCCCGAGCTTTATAGTTTTACGAAGGATATGATTATGATGGACTAATCTTAGTCAGCCGATACAGTCGAGGTCTCGTGTTTATTAACACAATATGGCTGGACTAAGCAGAATAATGTTTGAGAAGCAGTTTCCTCTATGGATAGAGACAGAATCTGATCAGTTCACGACTAAGGAAGCTGCAAGAGTAGCTTGAGGTATCGTGTTGTAACCAGATACTATGGTGAGGATTCCAGATATCCAAGTTACAACAAGTTAAGTTATAAGTTACGATGTGATGTGGGCAACCCAGGCTCGCCAAGATCAAGAGCGAGATTCTGCTATCGCTACGGCGTTGCTGCTGCGGTTGCAAGATTACAGCAGTCGGGGAAGGAGGTAGTACCAGAGAATGATGTAGAACCTGAACCTCAGTCAGATCATGAGCAGACTGGAATGAATAGACATCAAGGGTCTATAAGAAATAACAATGACCAGGAAAGTCTGCAAACATGGATGGAACGATTCCATAAATTTGATTTGCCCATGTTGAAGGGACTTTTGACACCCAAGTAGCTGAGGATTGGGTAAGCCAGTTAGAGAAAATCTTTAAGATTTTAGAATGTCCCACTGAAAGAAAAACCCAGCTGGCAAGCTAGAAAAGAATGTGCAATAACTAGAAAAGAGTGAGCCTACTCCATCAGTACCACCGAAAGTGATGCCACCAGGTTCCTTGAGAGTGAACAGTAAGAAGAAAAATGGGCCAGCATATGGGTCAAAAGTTAATAAGAAGCAAGGAAGTAGGACAGGTAGTGGGCCAAGAGAAGTTAGTAGGCAACCAAGGCCTAATGAATGTAGGAACTGTGGTCGAGACCATGGTATGAGGCCTTGTCCAGTAGGTCAAGGGTTACGCTATAGGTGTGGAAAGTATGGACATTATGCCAGGGAGTGTCCACAGAACACAACGGGCGAAAGATACCCGACTCAGGGAAGAGTATATACCTGACTGGCAACGAGATAAGAAAGTCTCCTGTACCAAACTAAGGTACGAGTTTATTTGTGTTCTGTTTCCACTGGCTAATGAACGGATAAATCCTGTATGTGATTGGATTGTATTGTCCGGTATGCACACTATTGAGCTACCCTATACCTAGTATGTTGCCGTTGTATGAGGATGAGTATGATTACATGTTTTAAAAGTAGGAAGTAGAGAAGAGGAGTCTTATGTCGCGACTAATATGTACAGATAAGTTGATGTTGCGACGTGAGAAGACCTCAGGTCGCGATGAGTAATATTGCAGTACGCGACCAGTGTACAAAGGAGTTCAGGTAGCAATGTTATAGGTTGCGACTAAAGGACGCAGAGATGCTAGGTCGTGACGAGTAGTGTGCGACGATTGCGACTAAAAGTCACAGAGCATGTGAGTTGTGACTATGCAGTTCTCAGGTCACAACAAAAGATAGCAGAGGCCATATGAATGACGGTACCAAACTCGCTGAAGTCCACCAGCTAGAGGATTGGTATAGCATATGGTAAGCCAGACAGTACAAAGGTACTGAGGTACGAAAGATCAGTTTAAGACAATGTGAAAAAGTATATCCTCTATGTGGTAACTAAGAGTAGATCTACATTACAGGGGTTTTATTCAGCTAATCTGAATAGAAGACCCAAAAGCTAGAATGAGATTTGCCAGGAATGATCCTAGCACATGGCCTAAGGTGAGAGACGTGATGGGTAATAGATAAAGAGCTCAATGTTCTCTGAGTAGAGGGATTCCATCACGGAGAAGTGATAGACCTAGGGCATAGTACCCTAGAAAGTAGAAGTAATAGTAAAAGATGATGAATGAGATCCATGTGACTCAAGTTCGCTAGGATGAAAGGAAAGACCAATAAGTAATCATAGTCCGGTCAAGAATAGACTAGGACTGATGGATAGATAGAAGAAGTTGAGAGATAGTAAAGAGGTAGCCACAGTTAAGAGATAAAGTGACTCCCCTATTCCTTATGTAAGATAAAGTAGTGAAGGGTTGAGTCTATACCCTGGTAAGAGGGAGTGTGGCAGCTTAAGTAAGATAGAGTGATGTGCTTGTCAGATCCTGATCATGGGATTGATAATCTGACAGATAATGCGATAGATAGTATGATCAGATGATGATCTGTAAATAATATGATAAAGGAAAATACGTTTGAGGCTTACTTAAATTATTATGATGGCTAATGGATGGTTGAGCAAAATATGAAGATGAAATGGCTTATGTTGCCATAAGTTGTGATAGTTACATCTCCTTGCAGTTGTCAAAGGATGACATGCATGTTAAGTATGCTATGATGAATGGATACTCCCCTCTTGCAGTGCATGCAGGGTAGAGTATATATGAGTACATATATGAGATAAGAAAGTTATGAGAAAGTAGGTTGCTCCCATACCATATGATATGAGGATGATATGATTGTTTTGAGGATGATAGATAGTCTCAATTGATGGGATGATAAGTTATGATATGATAATCAGACATGATGTATGATTGAGGTTACTCAGGTATTTCTATAGGCTTGTGAATACAGTACTCAGGGCCATTTCTATTGAGCGGAATGGTATACAGATAACGGTAAAGGGATTATTTCTAGATCACTCTTCAGATAAGAGTTGGATCTGAAACAGGTGGCTCTCAGATAGAGCTAGATTCAGATGAGTATAGATCACTCTTCAGATAAGAGTTGGATTTGATATAGAATGCTCGCAGTTAGAGCATAGTTCAAATGGCTCGTAGTTAGAGCACAAGTTGAAAGATGTGAAGGAACTCCTGAGTAAAAGAGGAAGTAAGTAAAGTCTGGGTAAATGATATGAGGCTATAAAATTTTTCAAATATTTATGGAGTTATCAACAGGTGGAAGCAGTTAACCTTATAACTTAGTCTGTTGGTTTAATATCTTCGGGAGATATACAGTACAACAGAATCACAGTTGGATTCTGGAGGGTCACAGTTAGATCCTAGCATGGCTCCAGGGTCGTAGTTAGATCCTAACGGCTTCAGAGTCGCAGTTAGATTCTGAAAAGGCTAACGGTTGATCGCAGTTAGATCCCGAGGTCGCAGTTAGACCTAGCCTAAGGAAAGTAATGAGCCATGAGACATGAGTACAATGTAGTATCTCTTTGGGAAGATGAATGCCAAAGACGAAGTTAAGGTGAGGAAGCTTCACTAGTTGATAAACTCACACAGAGAAATTATTTTATAATGGTTTTCTCAGGTAGCCTCTAGTATACAGACTAAACTTAGCTTTCCCTTAGCAAAGACGAAGTCCAAGTTCAAAGCTGAGTACTGATATTCAAAGTTTTGTAGAAGTATGCCTGAGAAGCAGAAAAGAACAGAATCCTCTATGTGTTGAGAATAAAAAAGCATTGGCTAAGAGCACTATGGGAGGTAGCTCAAGTTATAAAGCCAATAGCAAGAGTAAGAGGCAATAGTTCAGGCAGGGGACTGATCAAGGTAATGATCAGATTGGAGAGCAGAGATGTCCATGTGGTGGAAAGAGCCATGGCACATGGGAGTGTCGAGCAAGGCAAAGCAGTTGTGGTGGAAGGCCACTTTGCAAAAGGTTTCCTAAGAATGCTGACATCCCTAGGAAAGGTATTTGCTCTTACCCCAGACAGAGTCTCCAAATTCCCTGAGGTCGACCCTAAGAATGGTTAAGAAGAACCATAGCTGTAAGGGCGACTGAGCTGTAAGGAACTATATGCCTAGATGATGATATGGATAATGAAGAGTTCTTTTCGGATCTAAAGAAAGTGATCATGATAACAAGTCATGAGAGTTTAAAAGGCCAGAGAGACCTAGAGAAGAGGGTCTAAGGCAAAGCAAAGATAGAACGTAGTTCTATAAGAAAGAGATTGCTAGGGCCTAAAGCTATATAAAGAGTAATCTAGCCCTAACCCAGTAGCACGTTAAATTCAAAGGTGCTAAGGCAAGAGTAGCCTAATGATATGTAAGCCCTAAGAAGGGATAAGAAAGTGCAAATGCCACAAAGGTTTGGCATAGATGCATGAAGTTATGAGAACAGGTAAGAAAAGTCAGAGAAGTTATCTGGGTTATGATCTCGTATCAGGAGAAAGAAAGTCAAAAGACTAATATTTCTCCTGAGAGATTAGCAAAGTGTAAGAGGAGTAATGAAAACCCAGAATTACATCAAAATTCTAAGGAATAAGATATTAAAGAAATGGACACTACTCACAAGTGTAATGAATTGTCCATAAGTAAAAGAGGAGGAATGCCCCAAGCCTTAGTCATAAACCAGGAAAGGATATACAGAAGAGCTATATCCAGGATCGTTGACTAAGATGCCAAGTAAATTTCGAGGACGAAATTTATTTTAAGGGGGGTAGAAATGTAACACCCCAATTTTTAGGCCTAGAGAGGCCAGAAGGAGAATTCAAGGGCATAATCATAATTATGGAAAAGATCGGGCTGGTAGCTGATGAGTACCATATTTTGCCAGAAAATAGAGAAAATTATGCTGATCATTTCACTGAACTATGAAATGTGCATATGAGGTCTCTAGGTGTATGAAAGAATTAGAAATATGACCAGGGGTAAAATGGTCATTTTGGAAAAGTGTGCGCGTGAGTGCTTTTTCAGGCCAAAACAGCCCGGTCCGGATAAAATATCTGAAAATACCGGGAGATAGAGAAAAGGATTCCGGATTGAATGAGGAGTCACAGAATTTTGATTTGAGGTCCCGATTTTTCTGTAAAAATTCCTGAAGATGGGAATTTACAGTTATAATCGGTAAAGGAAAGGTAGTCCGAATAGAGATGATCGGACTATGGCCAGAGGCCATACAGTGTTGTCTAAGGCCCGTAGTGACACCAGGGAAGGCCCAGGCCCATAATATCAGTTCAGTAGTAAGAGGGGCCGGTGTCCAGGAAAAATGTGCAAAATGACGAAAATGCCCTTATGTTATAGAATAACTGAAGAATAAGTAAAGGGTATTTTGGTCATTTGGCTAAGGTTAGACAGTCAAGAAGGGGTATCTGGATAGTTGACCAGGGCTAGAGAATACTCTGGTAAAATATGAAAAGACAATAATGCCCCTAGACCTAGTAAAGGAAATGAAAGGACTTAAGTGCAATTATGGAAAGTTTCAAGGCCAAAAAGGAAAGTAGACAAAAATGTGGGGTCCTTAAGTGTAATTTTAGCCAAGTAAAAAGGGACTTAAATGAAAAGAAGAAAAGTTCCCTGGGGCTAAATTGTAATTAAAGAAAGTCAGGCCGGAAGTGGTTTGGACTGTCCGAAAGCATTTCAGTCTCAGATTTCACCGGTAGAGAGAGCAAGTGATGCTCGGTAATCTGGCTTAATACAGGAATTTTTGAAGACTCCAGATAGCCAGAAATGGACTGATCGTCCAAAACTTATAAAAATTCATACCGGATATCCTAGAATTCAGATCTAGGTGAGAAAATACAGGATGATACGTCCTTATGGGGCGGATGTCGGGAAACTGACAGAATACTGATAGGAGGCCTGTAGAAAAAGTTATGCGCAAATTAGAAAATCCAGACGGGAGTGTGAGGCCTCCGGGTGTCCGATAGGGAGATTTATCGGTATTTGAAAAGGGACTGAATGAGTTCGGATGACCTCAGTCAGATGACTGATAATCTGATATGACTCACAGGAATGCCTGAACACCGCAGGCCAGTGTATCGGACAGAAGGAGCTGGTGTCCGGATATGTGTATAAACGGTGAATAATAGATAAAATATTCAATAATTGTTAACGGGGGAAGATTCCTCGTAATGCGTGCCATGAGGATATTGGACCCAGAAAGGCCCAACAATGGCGCCAACAGAGGCCCAGTAAGACCCTTGGACTGATAGGTGGGCCAGTGTCCGGCAGAACCCCGGAAAAGTGCGAAATTACGAAAATGCCCCTATGTTGTACAAAAGTGTAACAGATGAATGAAGGGCATTTTGGTCATTCTGGACAGGCCCAGAAGCCAAGGTATATACAGATAAAGTTACTTAGAGTCAGTATATGCCCTGATAGAGTACAGAAGGGTGTAAAGTGATGATTTTACCCTTAGGGTTAAAATAGTGCAAGAAAGGGCACCCAAGGGTATTTTGGTAATTTGCCAAGGGCTGTTTCTTGGGAATCAAGCCATCAAAGTACTTGAGCTTGATCAGGATCCAAGACAACATTCCCAGAGCCCAATAACGTAGGCCCAGTAATGTGTGGGAAAAAGTGGCATTAAAATATTATGTTAATGCTGTTTCAATAAAGTAAAGTTACTCGGTTGGCACGATAACCGAGGAGGTGATCAGATAAAGTCCTGGATTTATCTGGATAGCATTGGAAGGCGTGATAGGTGCCAGTAAGATGACACATGGCGCCAACATAAAGGCAGAAGAAAAAGTTGAGGACACGTATTACGAGGTAAGAGACTGGACCGGTGAGTCAGCATGCTGAGTTAGCTGCTGAGGTGTCCAGGATTTCAGACATGTGATAAATGTGGCGCTGAGGTGTCCTGGTGAGGTGTCCCAATGATGTCATGCATGATGCAGTAAAGGAGGAATTAAAGAAAATAGGAAAATCCAGGAAAAACCAGGACCACAGGATCAAAGTTCATGGAAATTACGAGATTGCCATCGGAGGAGGTTATAAATACCCCCCCTTTCATTCTTGTGCTGCACGGCCAAGAGGCATTTTAGAGAGAGGAGGAGGTGCTAGAGAGAGAAAGTGAGAGGAAGAAAGAAAGAAAGGAAGTTCTGGAGGAGCTGGAAGCAGAATAGAGCTCTGCTGAGCCTTTGAGGTAGTAACTAATCCTAGCTTTTATGTAATGGCTTTGTGATTTGTTGTGCTATTGTTTGGTTGGATTGTTGTCTTATATGTTATGTCTGAAGCTCTGCTGTAATGCTATGATCATATGTTATTAAGCATGGAAGCACGCAGCATACTTATCTGTACACAATCACAAGCAAGCACTGTCACTCTGCATTACATATATTGTTATGATTGTTGCTACTGAGATTCCCCCGAATCTCATCCCAATAAATATCCCATTACAGGGAAGGTTATGTCGAAATGAATTTTGGGAATTTTAAGAGACGCCGTTATGCTGCCGAAGTAAAGACTGAACATCAGTATATGATAAGTACTGTGTACGTAGTGCTGTCTAAGGAGGCTAGAAGTGAGTGGACCTAGCCGGTTCATCTAGTCTTTCCTGGGTACTACGTAGAATGGTAGTTCTCATGAGGGGATTACCGAATCAGTACGGTTCAGTTCTTTGTACAGATGAAGCGTAGCGGTTATGCTGCCGGATTTCAGGCAGAAAAAGATGTAATAGCAGTATGAGAGTTTATGTACATACCCTGATGTAAAACAACTTATTAATTAATAATAATTGTTGTTTGGCATGTTTGACTGATATATGATGGATGTATGCCTATGTATGTAATATTGGTTGCTGAAAATTAACGCTATGAACAGTAACCCGTGGGGACATGAGGATGTTTGACCCATAATTAAAAATAGTAAATGGATGAATAAATGTATGATATTTTTATGGTAGATAGTAGACATATCAATCTTTAATTTGATATATAAAACGTATCATTTGGATGTCTACACAAGGAGATATAAATTATCAAAATTGGGACCAGAATGCTGGATTCAGGGAGAAAAACGTGGGATGAACAGTAACGTTGACACGTTGACTGACGTTGACTTGGTCAACTAATGGTCAACGAGTTATTTTTCCCTCATAGATAATTGAGTTAGATTCATTTATAAATTGGAACCACTTCATTTCGATTTTTCTAGAATTAGTTATGATTTTTGGAAGTCGGGTCACTCATCTGGAATTTACACAGTGAACAGTACTCGATAAGAGTAAAACTCCAGATTGAGAAATTGGACTTCAATGACCTTGAAAGTGGTTCTAAATGCTACTGAATGTTCCCTAAGACATACGAAAGTAAGGATGTTTCACTAGTGGGTATTTATAGTTTTGATCAATGGCATTCTTGTAATTTTGAAGCCTTAGGAACTTGTGGTCTTGGTTTTTCCGGAATTTCCTATTTTTCTTTTATTCCTTTACTGCATCATCCATGACATCATTCAAGGCCACCTCATGGGACACCTCACCTCACACATTTATCATATGGCGCAAATGGAGGGAGCTAGAATCCTTCTGGAAGCTTTTCGGTCCAATCCGATACCGGGCCAGTCCGTCGCCTCGAAAACTGGACCGTTTTCTGAATCTAATTTTTCTGAAAACCCATATTATTTCTTCTGACTTTAAATTTAGTATCTGGGTCCTTTATATCATTAACATTTTTATACTGGGTCTAAACTCAATTACAGATCCCCTGCGAAATGACCAAAATGCCCTTGGTGCCCTTTCTTACCCTATTTTAATCCTAAGGGCAAAATCGTCATTCCACACCTTTCTGTACCTGGTCAAAGCATATACTGGCTCTAGTCAACCTTATTTAGATATGTCTTAGCCTCTGGGCCTGTCTAGAATGACCAGAATACCCTCCATTCATCTGCTACTCTTTAGTACAACACAGGGGCATTTTCGTAATTTCACACTTTTCAGGGGTTCTGCTGGACACTGACCCACCTATCAGTCCAAGAGTCTTACTGGGCCTTTGATGGCGCCATTATTGGGCCTTTCAGGGTCCATTACCTTTATGGCATGTATTACGAGGACTCTTCCTCTGGCACAGTTCATTGAATATTTTAATTATTATTCACCGTTTATACACATTTTTGGACACCGGCTCCTTTTTCCAGATACAGTGGCCTACTGTGTTTAGGCATCCTTGGGAGTCATAACAGTCATCTGACTAAGGTCATCCGATTGTATTTAGCCCCTTTTTAAATACCGATAAATTTCCCTATCGGATACCTGGAGGCCTTACACTCCCGTCTGTATTTGCTATTTTGTGAATAACTTTTTCTACAGATCTCCTATCAATATTTTGTCAGTTTCCTAACATCCGCCCCATAAAGGTGCATCATCTTGTAATTTCTTACTTATATCTGAAATCTAGGGTATCTGGTATGAATTTTTATAACTTTTGGACGATCAGTCCATTTTTGGCTATCTGGAGTCTTCAAAAATTCCGGTATTAGGCTGGATTACCCAGCGTCACCTGCCCTATCTTCTGGTAAAATCTAGGACTGAAATGCCATCGGGCAAACCACTTCTGGCCTAATTTCCTGTAATTACACTTTAGCCCCAGGGAACTTTTTCTTCTTTGCACTTAAGTCCCTTTATTTGGCTAAAATTACACTTTAAGACCCCACATTTTTGTCTACCTTTCTTTCCTAACCTTAAACTTTCTATAATTGCACTTAAGTCCTTTCATTTCCTTTCTTTTGCAATTTAATCATTTTCTTTACATAAAAGACCACATCTTTTTCCTGAAAAAGAACTCATATATTACATTTAATCTGTACATAGAAATCAGTACAGAAAATTAAGGATATTACAACCAGGGTTAGAGAATACTGTGGTGAGGTGTGAAAAGACAATAATGCCCCTAGACTCGTTAAAGTAAATAAAGAGGAACCGAGGGTATTTTGGTAATTTGACAAGGGATGTTTCTTAGGAATCGAGCCATTAGAGTACTTGAGCTTGATTAGAGTTCCAAGATGACATTCCAAAGCTCAAAAACGTAGCCCAACATATATGTGGGAAAAAGTGGCACTACAATAATATTTTAGTGACTTTTCAATAAAGTAACGTTACTTGGTCGGCATGATGACCGTGGAGGTGATCAGATAAAGTCCTGGACTTATCTAGAAGCCATGAAGTGGCAAAAAGGTGTCCTCATGGGACCCAC
Organism: Leucaena leucocephala; assembly: GCA_037074615.1. NCBI lineage: Eukaryota > Viridiplantae > Streptophyta > Magnoliopsida > Fabales > Fabaceae > Leucaena > Leucaena leucocephala. Next base: position 13,683,673 of record CM073555.1, on the reverse strand, counting down.
AAGGCGCCACATGGCATGAGTATAAGGAAAGAAGAAAAAGCTAGAAAAAGGTGAAGGACACGTGGCACAATCTTAGCCGTTTATTCTGGGATAAGACTCTGGAATTCTCTGGAAATGTTGAGTCAGCTGGTGAGGTGTCCCGTGGGCCCCACCATTACGCCACCTAGCATGTAAGGTGTCCCTTGGATGATGTCATAAGTGGTGAGTCATGGGAATGATGATGTCGCCATGATGAGGTAAGCAAAGCTTCTTGAGGAAGCAAGCAATCTGAGCCACTCATTGAGAATTGATCAGGACCATTCATTCTCCTTTGCCTCCACTATAAATACCCCCTCCCCCTTGCCATTGTGACCCACGGCCAAGAGCCAAGAAAGAGAGAGAAGTGAGTTCTAGAGAGAGAAAGTGAGAGAAAGAAAGAAAGAAGGAAGTTCTGCTGGAGCAGGAACCAGTATAGAACTAGTAAAGTTCTGCTAAGCTAGCCAGGTAGTAACTAATCCTAGCTTTTATGTAATGGCTTTGTGATTTGATGTGCTATTGTTTGGTTGGATTGTTGTCTTATATGTTATGTCTGAAGCTCTACTACAATGCTATGATCATATGTTCTTGAGTATAGAAGCACACAGCATACTTATCGGTACACAATCACAAGCAAGCACTATCACACTGCATTACATATATTGTTATGGTTGTTACTACTGAGATTCCCCCGAATCTTATCCCCATATATAACCCATTATAGGAAGGTTGTATTGAAGTAAATTTTGAGAAGGCTGAAAAATGCCGTTATGCTGCCAAAGTTAAGGCAGAATATCAGATTGAAGATAGGATAAGATGATACGTACTGTGTACATAGGTACTGTCTAAGGAGGTTGTAAGTGAGTGAATCTAGCCAGTTCATCCAGTCTATCTTGGGTACTTACGTAGAATGGTAGTTCTCACGGGAATTATCCAATTAGTACAAGATCAGTTATTTGTAAAGATGAAGCCTAGTAGTTATGCAGCTGGATTTCAGGCAGGAAAAGATGTAATAGAGATATGAGGATTTTGTTCATGCCCTATTGTATAACAATTTATTATTTAATAATAAGTATGGTTTGGCATGTTTGACTGATATGTATTGGATGTATGGAAGATTATTGCTGGAATTTGCCACCATGAACAGTAACTCGTGGTGACTTAATGATGTTTGATCTATAATTAAAAATAGTAAATAATTGAATAAATGTATGATATTTTTATGGTAAATAGTAGACATACCAAGATTCAATTTTATATATAGAATGCCTCATTTGGATGTCTACACATGGAGACATAAATTATCAAAGTTGGGACCAAAGTGTTGGATTCAGGGGGAAAACGTTGGATGAACAGTAAAGTTATACCATTGACTGACATTGACTTGGTCAAGGAATGGTCAACAAGTTATTTTTCATGAAATATAATTGAGTTAGCTTCATGTATCAATTTGAACCACTTCATTTAGATTTTTCTAGAATTAGTTATGATTTTTTGAAGTCAGGTCACTCATCTGGAATTTACACAATAAACAGTACTTGATAAGAGTAAAACTCCAGAATGAGAAATTGGACTTCAATGACCTTGAAAGTAGTTCTAAATGCTACCAAATGGTCCCTAAGACATACGAAAGTAAGGATGTTTCATTTCTCTCAGTTAGATAGAGATGAGCTTGAGGCTAAGTATTAAAGTAGAGAAAGAGAAAACCTTTGATGAATACTTAGTTAATCCACATGAACAGAGATAGTTGAATAACTAAGAAGTTAAGTCACGGATTGAATTCCGTGTTACAAAGAAAGAATTTTCTCAGGTAGTTTAATAGACCGGTAGATGTATAAAGAAAGATAGCCATATTTTAAAAGATAAAGAGACTCCCCTATATATGAAAGAGTAATGATTGAGAGTCAAAAAGAGTAATAAAGGGTTGAGTCTATACCCTAGTAAGAGGGTAATGTGGCAGCCTAAGTTAGATGAGCTAGTCAGATGAGAAACCTAAAATAAGAATGTTATAAAGTTTACCTAGTTAGTCGTATGATGGATGGTTGAGTAAATTATGATATGGCTTATGTTGCCATAAGTTATGATGAATAGTTATATCTCATTGCAATTGTCATATGATGACATGGATGTTAGAGTATGCTATGATGAATGAATACTCCCCTTTCACAGTACATGCAGGGTATAGTATATAAGATGAGAAAGTTAGGAGAAAGTTTTATTGTTCCTATACTATACGACATGCAATAGGAATATACCCAGAATGACAGACAGACTTAATGAGTGGGACAGTCAGTTACAATATGACTAGGGCTTACTCAGGTATTTCTGTAGGCTTGTGAATACAGTACTCAGGGCCATTTCTTATGTTAGTGTTATAGCAAGTACCAAGAGGGTGATAGTGTTATAACTCTATTAAAAGAAATGGTATACAGAAAGAGCAATGGATAACAGTAAAGAGATTGTTTTCAGATCACTCTTCAGATAAGAGTTTGATTTGAAAAAAATGGGTCTCAGATAGAGCTAGATTCAGATGAGTTCAAATCACTCTTCAGATAAGAGTAAGATCTCATTGCTCTTCAGATAAGAGCCCAGTTCAGATACAGATTGCTCGCAGTTAGAGCACAGATTTAGATGAGATGTTATAAAGTAGCCATAGCAATAGAATACAATGGCAGGTGGTTAGACCATGATTGCACAAGGCAATAGCCCATGGTAAGCCACAGTAAAGTAAGAAAGATGAGAAGGAACTCCTGAGTAAGAGAGAAAATAAGTAAAGTTTTGGTAAATAATATGGGCTACTGAATGTATTTTTAAAATTTTTATTGAGTTATCAACAAGTGGAAGCAATTAACCTTATAACTTAGTCTGTTAGCTTAAGATCTTCCAGAGATGATGACACAGTATAACAGAATCATAGAGGATTCTGGAGGGTCGCAGTTAGATCCTAGCATGGCTCCAGGATCACAATTAGATCATAACAGCTTCAGAGTCAGTTACATTCTGAGGAGGCTAACGGTTAATCGCAATTAGATCACGAGGTCACAATTAGACCTAGCCTAAGGAAAGTAATGAGCTATGAAGATATGAGTACAATGCAGTATATCTCTAGGAAGAATGCCAAAGACGAAGTTAAGGTAAGGAAGCTTCACTAGTTGATTAACTCATCCAGAAAATGATTTATAATAGTTTTTCTCAGATAACCTCTATTATATACAGATTAAACTTAGCTTTCCCTTAAATGAAGACGGAGTCCAAGTGATAACTGTCGATTCTATTATCAAACAAAACTAAGCTAACTAATAGTAAGTGGAGGCTAACCTAGGTCAGATCTCAAGGAGCCTAAATGGATGTTAGAATTCCTAATCAATCTATTGAGCCACAATTTATCAAGTTAAGCAGATGAGTTATGTTTTAGACTATCACTAACTTCAGAAAGTAAATCTATTATATTGTTTCTATTTTTATGTGATTAAGATGATGAATGAATGATGACAAGTGTGTTCCTTTGGAGATTATCTTACCTTCATTGTCCACAAAATATCAAGAGTTAATCAATTGAACCAAAATAGGTTAGCTAACAACTCGCTAGCTAAATCTCAATCCACGCTACAACTTGCAGACATTAATAGAGAATAGGAATTTTTCAACTTAGATATAATAGAATATGAATATTAATCAAATGATCATTACTGTAGGAAGAAAGAATCCAACTTGGTTCCTAATTCCTTGTCATCTATTACTCTAATTGAATCAATAAACCAGAAATGAATACATCAACTAGATATAGTTAAATCTGACTTAAGACTCAATGATACTCCCTGTTAAGCGTGAAGACTCTGGTTGTCATCATCTCCTAAGAAGCACAGCAGCTCAGCCTTGCATTGCTATCTGAACTCCAGCAGCAAACATAGGTACAACAGACATAGTCATGTGGAAATGGAAGGAGAAAATGAAAATGATAAGCTGCAGAACTTTGCTCTGGATCTATTAACTAGAACAGAGCAAAGTTGCAGAAGAGAAGTGAGAATGGAGAAGAAGATGATGGTATGCATGAGTTGTGAATGTCGATGCTCTTCCTGGAATGATGTGTCTGTCTCCGATCTCCGAATGTAAGGCAGAATGTATGGGAATGTATTGGATGATCCTCTCATGTGCGTGTTATGTGATATATATAAAATCTGAAATGCATGAGTAAATCAATGGAGCTATCCAGATGCCCTCCATCTCCAGCTGTCAGCACATGATCTAGTATTCTCTTCAGCACATGCTTCCCACTTGCTTGTTAGCCACTTGCTCATTCTGTTGTGCTGATGTGTACAGTGCGTGCGTGAACAGTGCCAGATGTGTGGAGTCTATTTCTGCTGCTGCACATGTTTGATCTCCTTACTTGCAATTTGTTACGTCCAGCTATGCCATCCATCCCACGCTTAAGTCATCTTTCTGTCCAGCTGTCCATTCTATCATTCGCTGACTGAATTCTGTATTTGAAGTTTGGTCGTGACATTATATACATCTGATCGTGACTTATATTTACAGAGAGCTACAGTCGCAACCAAAATGATAATTAGTCGCGACTATTATTCACAGAGAGCACTTCTCCTTTGCTGACTGAAGTTTGGTCGCGATGGTGAATTTGTAAGGTCGGACCTAATTCCACAGGGACGCTCTACTTTGCTGACTGATTGCTGTATTGACCTGAAATGGACATTTAATAGATTATTTATCCAATTAAGCACTAAAATCACATCATTTAATTCTCACTTGTCCAATTTCATATTATTAATTATTTTGCTCAATGTAGTAGTAAATGTGGATAAGAATCAATAATAAACTCTCTTTTAACATATTAAAAATCACTTTAAATATGAGTTTATCAACTCCCCCACACTTAGCTTTTGAACTCCGAGAAAAAATATGGATCAAAACTGAACTCAAACACACATGTTCAGCACAATTTGGCAAAATAAATTCAGCATGAGTACTTGCAATCATTAATCTCTCCCTTCAATTAGCAGTAATCCAAACTAATCTCATACCAATCAAAGAATCTAACTCATGAAATTCAATCATAGTAAGCAACTAGGTTGAGATTTCCTCACAAGGTATAGTGTTTCACTCCCTCTCTTATCAAGGTAATTTCACTCAACCATCTAGCTTAGGCTTACCATAGGCTTGTAACCATCCTACATCTTTACCACTGAATGCCACAAGGTTTATGAATCAAAGGGTCTTTATTAGGGTTGTAATGTTGGAAAGGCTGGATGATGAAATGGAAATGCATGTCAATGATTAATGAAATACTGTACATAATCAAAGGTTCCATCATGCAGCTGCAAGTCACAAACTACTACTTCTCATACTAGTTGAATAGCAATTTCTGCATCTGTTTTTCTTTTCTTTTCTTTCTATTTCTTTGTACTTTTCCGTTTTCTTTTCTCTGTATTTTTTTTCTTTGTTTTCATTCCTTGAACCAGATAGCAAATACATTGAAGTTTAGAATTCAACAAGTAATTGAAACTTCATAATCAAAGACTTACTGCAGCAACAACTATCTTGCAGTATTCATTAATCAAGGATGGAAATAAAAGAAAGTGAAGGTCTCAAAGGGTAAAGCAAAAGATGCAATATTTATGTGGTTTGTGTTTGGTCAAGAGGGTTTTGAAAGAAATGCCCTTATCATTTTCACAATTCCATGGAGCTAATGTGGTTTTGAATCAAGGATTGAGACAAGTTCTGCAAAGTTACCAAACTAGATAGTGTCACACAATGTAAAGGAGTATATGTTGAAAGCTTCAAATGCTTCCATCTGGCTTACTCACCCTAATCAGCTCATAAGACTAGAATGCATGAATCTTAAACAAAGCACATGAGACTAATCATTCATGATGCACAATTTCCAGTAATGAATTGATGAAACAAGCAACTAATACTTCATCAAATTTGCCAATGTTCAAAGTATATGTTCAAAATTCAATTTAGATCCATGATAGTTCATTCCAAAGACCAAGCAACAACCAGAATGCAGTAGAAGGATTTTTCAGCAAAATATAGATGTTAGTCGCGACAAACAGGTCATCAGGTCGCGACTGTTTTTTACAGAGAAGAATAGTCGTGACATAAATTTGAAATGGTCGCGACACAAAATCATCGAGAGTAACCTTGTTAAACAAACAATTTACTAGTCACGACCACATGACAACATAGTCGCGACTGTTATTCATAGAGAGCTCTAGTCGCGACAAAGATAAGCATAGACCACGACTAAACATCACAGATGGGTAAACATAAAAAAATATGAGCTTATGGTCACGACAAAAATACTAATTGGTTGCGACTAGTCTTCACATAGAAGAAAATTTGACAATTTGAACACATTAGTCGCGACTTAAAAGTCATTGGGTCGCGACCTAAAGACAAAATTATAGCAAATATTTGATTTTTATTCACCTATCAAGTTCATCCTCCCCCACACTTAAAATCTACGTTGTCCACAATGTGAAGAAGCAATGAACACATGCAAAGGCAGCAGTAATGATGAAAACACTACACTAGAATCTTTGATTTATTCATGGGATTATTCACCTACCCTACTGACTTGGTCTCCTCCCCCACACTTAATCAATAATTATAGCTCAAGTATATAATGAAACTAATCAAAGCAGACTAGTGTAAGTGGGAGAACAAGGAAGGAGACAACCTGACTGTTATGGGGGCTTGAAATTCTCCTTGTACAGCTTCAATAAGTGGCCATTGACCTGAAATACTGTACCATCGGCTTCATCCATCAATTCAATTGTTCCATAATCATGGACCTTGGTCACCATATATGGACCATCCCATCTTGTAGCAAGTTTTCTAGGTTTGAAAACATATCTAGCCTTAAATCTCATAACCTTATCTCCAATATGAAACTCCTTGCGCAAAATTTGCTTATCATGAAGAAGCTTGGCTTTCTCTTTGTAGATTCTGGAATTCTCATAGGCATCCATCTTATTTCTTCTAGTTCCTGAATCTGCAATAGTCTCTCCTCTCCAGCAGTGTCAAAATCCATGTTATAAGCTTTAACTGCCCAGAATGCTTTGTGCTCAACTTCTACTGGTAGATGACACGTTTTACCATAGACCATTCAGTATGGGGACATCTCAAGTGGTGTCTTATAAGCTGTTCTGTAGGCCCACAAAGCTTCATCTAACGTTGTACTCCAATCTTTCCTTGAGGGTCTTACTATCCTCTCCAGAATCCTTTTAATAGCTTTGTTAGAATTCTCAGCTTGACCATTTATTTGAGGATGATAAGCTATTGAAACCTTGTGCTTAATCCTAAACTTGGCAAATAACCCTCCTAACATCTTATTACAGAAATGAGAGCCTTGATCACTAACTATAGCTCTTGGAATACCAAACCTTGAAAAGATGTTTGACTTCAGAAATTTTGAAACTGTCACTGCATCATCCTTTCTTGTTAGTACAGCTTCCACCCATCTAGAGAGATAATCCACAGCTAACAGAATATATGCATAACCAAATAATGGTGGAAATGGTCCCATGAAGTCGATGCCCTATACTTCAAACACCTCACAGAAAAGCATAGGCTGCTGAGGCATTTCATGTCTCTTATTCAGTCCACCAAAACGTTGACACCTGTCACAAGCCTTGCAGTATTCATAGCAGTCTTTGAATATCTGTGGCCAATAAAAACCAGCATCCAAAATCTTTCTGGAGGTCTTCTCTGCACTAAAATGGCCTCCACAAATAGAAGAATGACATGCTGTAATGATGTTGTCTATTTCTTCACTTGGCACACATCTTCTAATAACTTGATCGCTGCATATCTTCCAAAGTATGGGTGGTTCCCAAATGTAAAATCTTGCCTCATGCTTGATCTTCTGGCGCTGGAAATGAGATAAAGAAGGTGAAATTAGACCAGTAATAATGTAATTCACTATATGGCAATACCAAGGTGTAATCACAGAAATCACAGAAATAGAACAATCCCTAAATGTATCACAAATGATGTTAGAATCCAATACTCCCCTTGTATCTTCAGGCAATCTGCTCAAATGGTCAGCTACCATATTTTCTGCTCCAACTTTGTCCCTTATCTCCACATCAAATTCTTGGATCAACAGCATCCATCTCAAAAGTGTAGGCTTAGACTGTGGCTTTTTAAACAACTTTATAGCAGCATGATCAGTGTATATAATCACTTTAGAACTCAAAAGATAAGACCTGAATTTGTCAAGTGCAAACACTATAGCAAAGAGTTCTTTTTCTGTAGTAGTGTAGTTCTGTTGAGCACTATCTAATGTCTTAGAGGCATATGAAATGACTTTGGATAGCTTACCATCTTTCTGTCCCAACATGGCACCCATAGATTCATTTGATGCATCACATGAAAGCTCAAAATCTAAGTGCCAATTAGGTGCAACAAGTATAGGTGGTGTGATAAGCATAGTTTTAATAGTGTCAAATACTCTCTTGCAAGTATCATCAAAACAAAATTCTACATCTTTTTGCATGAGTTTAGATAGTGGAGATGCAATCTTGCTAAAATCCTTAATGAATCTTCTATAGAATCCAGCATGCCCTAGGAATGACCTTAATTCCTTTAAAGATTTGTGATAAGGAAGAGAAGAAATAACTTCAATTTTAGCTTTATCTACCTCAATCCCATTCTTAGATATTAAATGTCCTAGAACTATGCCTTTATCTACCATAAAATGGCACTTCTCAAAATTCAGCACAAGCCTCTTCTTAATGCATCTTGGTAAGACTTTCTCTAGACTTTCTAAACATTCATCAAAGTCCTTACCATATACTGTAAAATCATCCATGAATACCTCCATGTTTCTCTCCAAGAATTCACTGAATATGGACATCATGGCTCTCTGAAATGTTCCAGGATCATTGCATAAGCCAAATGGAATCCTCCTATAGGCATAGGTACCGAATGGGCATGTAAATGTAGTCTTCTCTTGATCTTCTGGTGCAATGGGTACCTGAAAGTATCCTGAAAAACCATCAAGAAAGCAGTAATTAGTTTTTCCAGTAAGCCTTTCCAACATTTGATCTATAAATGGTAAAGAAAAATGATCCTTTCTAGTTGCATCATTCAATTTCCTATAATCAATGCACACTCTCCATGAATTCTGCACTCTAGTAGGGATTAGTTCATTCTTTTCATTCCTTACCACAGTTATACCACTTTTCTTAGGCACCACATGAACTGGACTCACCCATTCACTGTCTGAAATTGGGTAGATAATGCCAGCATTTAACAACTTAGTCACCTCTTTCTTGACTACATCAAATATCAAGGGATTTAGCCTCCTTTGTTGCTGTTTAATAGGCTTGGCTCCATCATTTAACAGAATTTTATGTGTGCTTACAGATGCATCTATACCAGGTATATCAGCTAGAGTCCAACCTATTGCTTTCTTATGTGTTTTTAAAACTGAAATTAATCTCTCTTCCTCAGAAACAGAAAGTGCATTAGCAATTATGATAGGGAGTGTACTATTTTCAGCCAAAAACACATATTTAAGGTTACTAGGAAGTGGTTTGAGTTCCAACTCAGGTGGCTGGACAATTGATGGCCCCAACTTCCTAGTTTCTAAAGCTGCAACAGGTTTCCTCATTTCTGTCATCACAGGTTTTGCAACTTCAAATTCTGTTTCTGCAATGAAATCCTCAATAGAAATATCAGTAACATCAAAAGAAAAAGATTGTAGGGTGGAAAGTAAGCTATCAACTGAAACTTGGTTAATACTTGACACATCACCACTACTATCCAAAGAAAATACAGAAGAAGAATAAATTTCAAATTCAAACAATTCATATTCAGCTTTTTTAGAATTCTGCAGCAATAACTCATGTTCATCTTGGGTCTCTTCAATGTATGCATCAAGTGTACTTAAGCCTAACAGTGAGTAATCTTCAAATGGATGTCTCATTGCTTCATAGACATTAAAAGTTATGACATTATCACCCACTTCCATTGTGATGCTCCTATTTTTCATACTTATCACAGTGTTAGCTGTCCTAAGAAATGGCCTACCCAAGATAATAGGTCCCTCTGAATTTGACTCTTGTGTCATGTCTAAGACATAAAAATCTACAGGTATAATCAAGTCTTTGACCTTCACTAATATATCCTCTAACAGTCCCTCTGGTTTCCTAGTGGTTCGATCAGCAAGCTGCACTATCATTGAAGTCTCCTTAAGTGAGCCCATGCCTATGCCTAATGATGTATAGATGGAAGTTGGCATGACATTAATAGCTGCACCAAGATCTAACAAAGCATTAGCACACTGAAACTTACCAACAGTAATTGGAACTGTAAATGAACCTGGATCATCACATTTTATAGGAAGTTGTGGCTTAAGTAAAGCTGACACATTAGATCCCATTTGCACCCTTTCATTTGGTTTGTAGATTCTTTTATTAGTGCAGAGCTCTTTCATAAACTTTCCATACTTAGGTATACTCTTGATTAGATCTACAAGTGGCACATTAACTTCTAATTTACCTAACAAATTCAGAATATCTTGTTCTTGTTTTTCTTTAAAAACCTTCTTTGGACACATGTATGCATTAGGAAAAGGTAAGTGCTTAGTACTTAGCTCTTTGTCATTCTGCTCTGCATCTTCATGTTCCTTTTTATTCTGAATTCTGCTAGATTCCTGACTTGCAGTGCTGGAACCAATTGTTGCTTCCTGCATCACAGGTGATTGTGCAGATTCCTTCATTACAGGTTGCTCATGCTGTAGCGTATCCTTCTCCTTGCTACTCTCTGATCTATTCTGCTGCAACTCTACTTTGTTCACTACTCAATTGATTTATTGTTCTTCCTGTTATCATCACTGGCATCTGTTTCCCCCACCATTTTGCCACTTCTCAAGCTCACAGCATTTACAGACTTTGGGTTAACAACTGTGTTGGAAGGTAAGTTGCCTCTCATTCTGGCCTGAACATCATTTATTGAATTGGCTAGCTGTGATACATAGCCATTCATATTTTCAGCTTTTGTCTCCCACTGCTCTATCTTGCTCTCCAAAGCAATAAACTTAGATTCTTCCATTGCTAAGTTGTTCTCCATTGTGGACCTCAAATCCCTGTAGCTAGAGCAGAAGTGTGTGTTCATGGAATTTATATTTGAGTTTATCACATTGATGCTCTTGAGTATCTCAGAAATTCCATTATCTTTTGCAGCATTAGACACTTCTATAGCTCTAGAGGATTCAGCCACTTGTTTGTCATTGTTGAATCTGTTTTGACCAGCAGCTCCACCTCCATCCCTTCATCTGAAATTAGGATGCTCTCTCCATCCTTCATTATATGTATTAGAATATGAATTCCTTGGTGGATACTGGTTAGATCTGCCTTGATAAATGGCTGAGACATCCTCATGAGGTGAAGGACAATTTGCACTGATATGCATTGGAGAAGAGCATATTTGACAGCTAGGAGCAACTAGAGCTTGAGAGTATGGGCTTTGAATATGTGAACTGCTCAATTGAGCAGCTAGATTGTTAATCTGAGCACTCATAGCAGCAACTTGAGAAGACAGATTACTATGATCCTGAGAAGGCCTTGCAGAAACCTCATGCACTTGTCTAGCATCTAATCCTCCATACTGCTGGTCATTGTTTGCTATCTTCTCAATCAGGCTCCATACTTCTTCAGGTGTTAAATCATCAATGGAACCTCCAGCAGCTGCATCCAAATTCTTTCTGCATGTAAAGCGTAATCCTGAATGAAAGTATTGTACCAAATGTTCCATTGGAATATGATGATATGGACATCTAGCCAGCAAGTCTTGAAATCTGCCCCAAAACTCAGAAAGATTCTTCAGCAAATTGTTTTGCAGTAAAGATTTCCTTCCTCAATGTTGCTGTCTTTGATAAAGGAAAATATCTCTCCAAGAAGGCACTTCTTAAGTTATTCCAGGAGTGTAGAGCTTGTGGTGTATGATGTGGCAGCATATAGAACCATTCTTTTGCCTTTCCTTCCAGTGTGAAATGAAATACTTGTCTCTGCACAGCATCCATGTCAGCTCCTACTGGCTTCATAGTTGAGCAAACCCACTGCATAGTCTGCAAGTGCTTGAAAGGATCCTCACCTGCCAATCCATAATACTTTGGTAAGTTACTCAACAAAGGACCTTTAACTCAAAGTTCACATCTAAAGCAGGACAAGTTTGAAAAGGATCATAGTTTGCATTAGAAGAAGTGAGTTCTCTTATGCCCCTACGTGGCCTTCTATTGTTCATGTTATTTTCTGCAACATGCTCTTGTTGATTATTCTGATTATGAGTATGAGCTTCACCTACATTAACATGCTCCATGACAAGATGATTATCTAATATAGCACAAGATGCAGGTTCAGTATTAGCAGCAACAGAGCAACAGCTTGACTCTTAGCTTTCTTAATTTTCCTAAGTGTCCTATTAATTTCTGTATCCAAAGGTATAAGTTCAGAGCTCTTGTTCATGCAATTCAAGCTTAACAATGATGCATAATATCAGATATATCAATAATGCAGTCAATTTAGCAAATGAAATCAGTTAGTCGCAGTTTAGACAGATAAGGTCGCGACCACAAGTACAATAAGTCGCGACGCAAAATCACAGAGAGATAATATCGCGACGAAAATGAACCACAAGTCACGACTGTCAATCACAGAGAGCAAAAAATTAGGAAACAGGATTTCTGGTCGTGACCAAATATCACTTTGGTTGTGACTAAAAATCACAGAGAGCAAATGCTTGAAATAATAGATTTGTGGTCGCGACCAAAATGCACTAAGGTCGCGACTACAAATCACAGAAATGAAAATTTGAAGAAAAATATTTTTGGTTGCAACCAATTAGATCTCAGGTCACGACTACAAGTGACAGACCACAATTCTGAGTTGAAAACTGATTTCAAGTTGCGACCAAATGTGTATCTGATCGCGACTTGAAATCACAGAGCACTTTCGTTGCGGCAAAAAATGCAAATGGTCGCGACTTAATCAGATATGAAGCAGAAAAATCGCAGGAAAAAAAACTCAAAACAACTACCTACTCTTTTTGATTTTGGAGCCCAGGAGATTGCTTAGGAAACCTTAACAAGTAAGGCTCCCCAGCAACGGTGCTATTTTGATAACTGTCGATTCTATTATCAAACAAAACTAAGCTAACCAATAGTAAGTGGAGGCTAACCTAGGTCAGATCTCAAGGAGCCTAAATGGATGTTAGAATTCCTAATCAATCTATTGAGCCACAATTTATCAAGTTAAGCAGATGAGTTGTGCTTTGGACTATCACTAACTTCAGAAAGTAAATCTATTCTATTGTTTCTGTTTTTATGTGATTAAGATGATGAATGAATAATGACAAGTGTGTTCCCTTGGAGATTCTCTTACCTTCATTGTCCATAAAATATCAAGAGTTAATCAATTGAACCAAAATAGATTAGCTAACAACTTGCTAGCTAAATCTCAATCAACGCTACAACTTGCAGACATTAATAGAGAATAGGAATTTTTCAACTTAGAGATAATAGAATATGAATATTAATCAAATGATCATTACTGTAGGAAGAAAGAATCCAACTTGGTTCCTAATTCCTTGTCATCTATTACTCTAATTGAATCAATAAACCAGAAATGAATACATCAACTAGATATAGTTAAATCTGACTTAAGACTCAATGACACTCCCTGTTAAGCGTGAAGACTCTGGTTGTCATCATCTCCTAAGAAGCACAGCAGCTCAGCCTTGCATTGCTATCTGAACTCCAGCAGCAAACATAGGTACAACAGACATAGTCATGTGGAAATGGAAGGAGAAAATGAAAATGATAAGCTGCAGAACTTTGCTCTGGATCTATTAACCAGAACAGAGCAAAGTTACAGAAGAGAAGTGAGAATGGAGAAGAAGATAATGGTGTGGTGAGTTGTGAATGTCGATGCTCTTCCTGGAATGATGTGTCTATCTCCGATCTCCGAATATAAGGCAGAATGTATAGGAATGTATCGGATGATCCTCTCATGTAGACCCATATGAAGTTGGCAGTGGGCCAGTTACTATACTGACCCACAAGTCGTAAGCGGTCTCTAGCAAGGCATTACGACTACCCAAAATATATGAGGATCGATAAACGATGTAACCTTTCATACAACCATATCAATTCCCTTTTGTCACAAGATATTTCGGTCAAGGATGAGGCATGGATAACGTCATCCTCCTGTTCCTGACCGTTACTTTCTCGATCCCTGAGTAGTCTGAATATAGAAATGGAACTACCCTTCCATTCCAGTATGGCCATACATTTCTCAGACTTACTCATCGAGGGGCCCAGTAATATCTCTCCACGAATGTGAGGGACAAATTTCATCTTAACCATTCACATTCCTCCGCATGAAAAATCACTAAGCCCGAATATAGCCTTTATGATCACTCGGTCAAAAGTGACTTTTGACTAGGTCAAAGCTGAGCATTTGTCATGTAGGAATCCATGATGATCTCAGGTCAAAGGGCATAGTGACATGGCTTGTATATGAGAGAAGCTTATGACTTAACCCATGCAGCTCTCTCATAGCGGGTCGATCCAACACCCTGTACTCTTACATGTGACTATGACTTTGATTTATATCTCTATATATCTTCAAAGTCATACTGGTCTTATTTCATCTCTGCTCCAGCATAGATGACTGGCCCGGGATATTTAGGATAAGATCACGAGTTATCCAAGGATGGTCATCACAGTAAACATGCAAATAATGTGATAACATAATTAAGAAATTCATAAATCAATAATGTTCATAACATAATGATTGGCCCCTAGGGCACAATCTCCAACACAGATACCCTTTCTTGATTGTCTAACCTTAGCCAAATGACCAAAATACCCTTTACTCATTCTTCAGTTATTCTATAACATAAGGGCATTTTCGTCATTTTGCACATTTTTCCCAGACACCGGCCCCTCTTACCACTGAACTGATGTTATAGGCTTGGGCCTTCCCTGGTGTCACTTTGGGTCTTAAAAACACTGTATGGCCTCTGGCCACAGTCCGATCATCTCTATTCGGACTGCCTTTCCTTTACCGATTATAACTGTAAATTCCCATCTTCAGGAATTTTTACAGAAAAATCGGGACCTCAAATCAAAATTTTGTGTTGCGTCATTCAACCCGGAATCCTTTTCTCTATCTCCCGGTATTTTCAGATATTTTATCCGGACCGGGCCATTTTTGCCTGAAAGTACGCTCCAGCGCACACTTTTTAAAAATGACCATTTTACCCTTGGTCACATTTCTAATTCTTTCATACACATAGATACCTCATATGCACATTTCACAGTTTAGTGAAATGATCAGCATAATTTTCTCTATTTTCTGGCAAAATATGGTACTCATCGGCTACCAGCTCGATCTTTCCCATAATTACGATTATGCCCTTGAATTCTCTTTCTGGCATCTCTAGGCCTAAAAATTGGGGTGTTACACTGGTTATTCTAGCTTAATACAAAAATTTTATTAGAGTTTCAGATAGGTAAAATTTATCTGATAGTCTGAAAGTTATTTAAAATTTTTATCAAATCTCCTAGACATCAGATATAAGTGAAAAGTTACATGAAGATGTGTACAGTGAAGCTAGAGGTCAGGGAACTACCGGAGTCCCAAAAGGAGATTTGTAAGAAAAGTTATTCACATATTAATGAATTTTGAGGGGAGTTTGTGAAACCCAGGTATCCGATTATGAAACTTGAGCAGTAAGCAAACTGGGACTGAATAAGCCCAGATGATATCACAGGAGGCCTATGATGACGCCAAGTGAGCCCAGGCCCATGATATCAGTTCATCGGATAAAAGGCCAATGTCCAAAAATATGCAGAAAAAGGTGCAAAATGATAAAATACCCCTATGTTATAAAATAATTAAAGAATGAGTGAAGGGTATTTTGGCCATTTGATTAAGGTTAGGCAGTCAAGGAAGGTTATCTGAATAGTTGACCAGGGTCAGGGAATACTCTGTTAAGGTGTGAAAAGACGATAATGCCCCTAAGGATAGTAAAGTAAATAAAGAGGAACCAAGGGCATTTTAGTAATTTGCCAAGGAAAGTTTCTTGGGAGTTGAACCATCATAGTACTTAAGCTTGATTAAAGACCCAAGATGATATTCCAAGAAGTCCAAAAACGTGGCCCAAGAGTTATGTAAGTCTAGGTGGAATTAAAATAATATTTTAGTGATTTTTCAGTAAAGTATAATTACTTGGTTAAAGTTATAACTGGGGAATTGATCAGATAAAGCTTTGGACTTATCTGGAAGCCATGAGGTGGCACGAAAGGTGTCCTCATAGGACCCACCAAGATGCCACATGGTACTAATCTAGGGAAAGAAGAAAAAGCTAAGGATACGTGGCGCAATCTCAGCCACTCATTACCAGATAAGAATATGGAATTCTCTAGAAGCGCTGAGTCACCAGGTAAGGTGTCCTAAGGGCCCCACCATAGAGCCACCTAAGCAGGTGAGGTGTCCCTTGATGATATCACTTTGATGAGTCATTGAGGATGATGATGTCATCATGATTATGCAGCCAAAGCTTCTTGAGGAAGCTAAGAGATCTGAGCTGTTCATCGTGATTCGATCTGGACCATCCATTTCACCTTACCTCAACTATAAATACCCCTCTCTCCCTCCCATTCCATTCATGGCTAAGCAAGGCAAAGAATAGAGAGAGAGAAAAAGAGAAAGAGAGAAAGAAAGAGAAAGAAAAGAAGATAAAGAAGGAGTTCTGGCTGAGCTAGGAGCAATCCAAAGAGCTTAGGGACTTGGCAAGCTTAGGAATAAGGTAAGTAATTTATTCTAGTCCCTGCTCTAATAAATTAGAGAATTATTCTTATGAATTTAGTAGTTAGAATAGAGAAATATCTCTCTCTTGATAAGATTAGCTGTGGATAGAAAGAAAGTTAGGGGATTGTCAGAATAGGGGTATTACCTCAAGATAATCTTGAGTTAAGTAGAGTTATGCTAGATAGGATAATAATAAGAATATTATTATGCTATGTATAGGCTCTAACCTATTAAAAGAGGAATCTCAGAGCAAAGGCTAAGGACTAGAGGAAGGGCTACATGTCAGGTAATAAACTTACCTAAACTTGTATGTATTGAATGTATAGTTGATTGTGTTATGGCTTGATTGATTGATGTTAATAGGTAATTGTTGAAGCTCTATGCTATGATTACTTTGGCCAATTTTATTCATATGTTACATGGAAGCATGCACATTACATTATGTTGACACAATCACAAGCAAGCACTAATACCAATCATTGATATATACACTGTTTAGTACCGTTTGCTACTGAGATTTCCCCTGAAATCTCACCCCTATCTTTTCCAAATATAACAAAGTACTATTTTGGAGAAGATGAAGCTAGGAAAGTGAGGATGTGACAACTAACAGTTTAAAAATTAGTATTCATCAGCGCAACAGAAGTAAGTATACATGACAAACAAACATCACATTTATAATGCACATTGTCATCATAATCAATATATATACACACATATTATAATGTAAACCACGTGGTCACAATGTCATCTCCTAGCATAATATCCTCCACAATTTCATATCTAGATTATAAAAGTCACAATCACACATCATTATACTGTTCAATGCATTACAGCAAGTCAGTATGTCAAAGTGTAAAAGGTATCACGCAATAAGGGAAATTAATTAAATAAAAATAAATAGAAAATGACAACTTTGGACCACTCAGTTCGTGGCGAGCTTGGCCCCTCAATGCGCCATGTTGCACAATTTATGACCAAATCCAGAAATTCAACCTAAATAGCCTTTTATGTAATCCAAGGGTTATAAAAAAGCATTCTTTTTTGCCATAAACTTTTCCACAAGGCCAGTTTCACAAATCAAGAGGGTTTTCCTAAAGATCATGACAACTTGTTTCGCAAAATGACAACAAAATCTATCTCAGGAAGTTGGTTGTTTCCAAAAAAATCTCACGAGTTATTAATAGATAAAATATAAGTAGTGATTCATGTTACCTCTTTATCATTTCTTTACCAAAGTGTCATAATCCCTCCTATGCGCCTCATAGAATAGTTACAATGAAACTACAACAAACAATAAATGTTCAAATATGAATCAAAGTTGAGAGGGAAGGTTCTGACAGAAAATCTCCAAATTATATCCATAAAACCTAATTAGATGAGGAGATTGATAAGGATGTGAGGTTGGAACTACCTAAAAGGGTCAAAATCACTTACCGTCGACTCTAAAATTCCTAAAATCCTAAAACAATGCTCTGGTTTTCATGTCCTAGTAGAGCAACAGTTTTCTCAAATTGTTTTCATTGAAAAAATGATGCTGACAGTGTTTATTTTATCAAAAACTTTATCTGCTATCTATAGCGAGTGCTCCTAAATAAAGTGACACCCCTCATCACGGCGAGTGTAGCAGAACAGGATGTTATAGTATCATTTTGCTAAAAGTGATATAACCATCTCAAACTACTAGTATCAACAAGTATTTAGCTCAGCTAGCTTACAAGTCCATTACAAGCTCACCAAAACACTCTCTACTCTTTTGAATTGGAGTAGCAATCACCTAGACAACCTTTCACATTGAATCTCCATGGAAAAGTAGCATCTCTAGAAGTTCACATAGAGTAACCTTCAAACTCTGTCCTTCCTTAACACTTGGAACTTGAAATTAGTAACAATAAATATGAACTTCAATTTCTATATGATTGTGAGGAAGCTTCTTGGCACAGAGGGCTAAGGTTTATAGGTATACCCAAGGTATGAGAAATAAAAAAAGCCTTATAATTGTTCTTGGATTTGGAATATTATATTAAAGTATACTAATATGATAATTAGCAAAATTAAATGCAAGGTGGGTAATGAAGCTTCTATATCTCTAAACCATTATATGTCTAGTCCTCAGAGTCCTCTTATGAGTGTTTCACTATATCTTCAAGATTAAATGGGCTCTTGGCGCCTTAGTATAACAAGTGAGTTTCTCTCTTACTCACCCTTACAACTTGTAAGGTAATATCCTACTCAAGAGACCCACACTCTTGAGTTTCTCAGAAAAAGATTGAAGATTTACAAGACTCTCTCTATAGAGGGATTATGATAATCACTGAAATACATAATGAATAAGATATTCTCTCTCAAAAAAATTCCTCTAGTCACACAATATTAAATAGGGTATAACAGAGTATTTTAGAGAATAAAAATGAATGCTTGAATAAATACATTGATCGTAGGTAGTTGAACTTCTTCTCTCCAACACTCAATTCGTCTCATATTTATAGCTTCAACTTGTGAATAATCCGTTAGACACATGCTGAGTGAAGCTGAGACAAAAGTGTTGGTGGTTGACAGCAGTTGGTGGTTGCATTTAATGCAGTTCTGACAAATTTGCTTTTTACTCCAATTTTGCTGCTTGATGTTCTCTGTAACTAAAAAAATAACTAGGAAGACATTGTGAGAGTAATAGATAATAATTTAAAACAAATAGGAATAATTACTCTAAGTCTAAACTAATTTTGTTAAAATCTGGTTTGAATATCTGAAGCCATTTATCAAAGTGTTCATTGGAAAGATAGCTTATCGAAGAGGACTTCGATAAGTTTTTGACTAATTTATAAATTTTATTGAACCTGATTTATGGAAGTGTTTTTCAAAGAATAGCCTTATTGAATAACTTATCAATAAATACATTGGAAGATAACTTCTGATTTTCAAACTTAACATTCAAAAACACTTTATTTCAAATTACTTCAAGTCTGTAACTTCAGCAACTCTGCTAAGTGAAATGTTCTTTATTTATCGAAGTGTTCTTCAATAAATCCCTTTATCAAATAATACCTCGATAAATTAAGTCTTGAAATCTACTTGTCTTACCAGAGTCGATATTTATCAAATAACTTATCGATAAATTGAGAAGTTTTCAAAAAAAAGAGAAACCAATTAGTTTATCGAATGCCTTATCCATTTATTGATCAATTCTTCGATAAATTCATTTCAGAAGTAGTTTTCATAAATACTTTGATAACAACATTCATTTAAACACTATGAGGCAACTTCTCATTTATCGAAAGCTTCTTCGATATACACCCTTATTGAATAAGTCTTCAAAGAATTATGGTGTAAAAATAAAGACTCAGACTTTTCTTAAATTAATTATGCTATTTATTTATCGAAGTCTTTATCAATAAGTAGCCTTATCAAATAAGGCTTCAAAAAATACATTTCAGAAAATATATTTTCTTCACAAATTTCTTTCTCATTTATCGAAGAGTTTATTAATCAATATCCTTATCGATGAGCTTATCAAAAAATAAGCTTACTTAAACCAGTTCTTAGCAAATAATTTATCATCATCAAAATATGGAGCCTAACATTTCTCCCCCTTTTTTATGATGGCAAAACACAGTTTATATTATGAGAAAGACTAGAGCAATTGTAATCAATGATATCACAAAATGATTAAAATCAAAATCAACACATATTAGTAAAAATGACAATAGGCAATGAACTGAATTTCATTAAATTGAAAATAATTTGAATTCAGTACAACAGATTTAACCAAAAAATTAACCCATACACATTCAGTTCACTTCTCCCCTTTTAGTCATCAATTAAAAAGAGAATCAGAGGAAAAGGGATTTTTCTCAGTAGTAGGGTTAGAAGCATGTGGAGGATTTTTTTTAGAAATTGGTTCAGTTAATGAAGGAGTAGATGTCTCTGACACTGTAGATGTTGCTCAGGAAGAGGAGGAACTAGTTTAGTTGATGAATCAGTAGTTGGATCAGATAGAGGAAGTTGATTTTTTCAACTTGTTTTGCTAGTGCAGTTGGAGGATCTTGTGCAAAAGGAGGAACTTGCTCAGAAGCCAATGGTTCAGATAAAGAAATATGAGCAGGAGCATTGGCCTGAAAGTTTGAACATTTGGCTGAGGAGTGTTCAGGAGGTCCCTACTGCAAAAAAGGCTTTCTAAATTGGTTGAAAATGGTATTCTATACCGGACAATGATCCGGTGTAGAAACAAACCGTGTAGAAAGTGTACACTTTTTAAATTGGGCGGTTTACCGGTGTAGAAGGAGTAGAGTTTAAATCGGTCCCTTTTGAAATCAGGAGTAGAGTTTACTAATATCTACATGAGGTTATAAGGACATCCGGTGTAGATGAATGCATTTTCTACACCGGTTATTTGAACGTCAGATGTAGATTAATTAATTTTTTACACAGGTTGTGTTTACGCTTGGTGTAGATTAATCTGTTTTCTACACCTATCAATAAAAACAACCGGTGTAGATGTTATAATATTTACATATTGTTTCTACACCTGCTGGTATTCTTTGTCTAGTTTAAATGTATTTCTAAAAAATGACCCCTTCAATGTTTCATTAACCCCATCTTTTAAAGCTTCACGAATAAACTGCCTAAATATACGAATTAAAGAGACAACAGCAGAGATAGAGTTCAAGATGGTAGAGACAAATCTTCAATTGCTCATTATATTATTCATTTAATAAAATTCAATACAAAAATACAACAATTTGAACAGAATATAAAAAATTGTATTCAGTTAATTGAACAAAAAACTCAGCCCAAAGATTGCGCAGGTCCTCAACATCTTGTTCAGGAAATGGGTCAGGTTGATCAAACATCTGAAACATCAAATTAAAATAAAAGAAATTAAGGCATTAGTAATATATATTAAATTGACAAGAAATATGAAATCATTAAAAACACAATTTACCTCCTCAGTTAGGTCAGTCCTATTTGACAAGATGATATTAATCATGTGTCTAACCATGTAGAAGCCTCACAAGTTGCTTTCTTTGGGTTGCCTTCGACTCTGTAATATTAACATGAAAAAAATTATTTATCATCAGCGAAAAATCATGGAGCATAAGACTTTATACTTTTATTACCTTCAGTGTGATCCATTCAGGGTCCCTCACCGAGTTGGCGTGCTTAAGACCCCTTGCAATTTCAAGCATCCTCATAGTCCTATGACCAAAGTTATGAAGTTAGTAACCCATTTATTACAAAGACCATTATTCTATGTAGAAGAAAACTCACTGTTCATAATCTTCTTGACATCAACCTATGGCTTATAATAGAGGGAGCATAAGAAGAAAACTTTATAAGTGTGCTTACATAGTATGATCAATTGCCAATGATTGCTGTAGAAATTAATTAAACAATAATGAGTATTATCATTAAGCAAATAGAAAACTATACTAGTATGAAATAAAATGAAATATTATTATTCTTACTCCTACATATATGGTGTGAAGAAACAATCAATATCAGTTTCACCAAGCCTCCTTGAAATGTATTGAAGTCTCACAGATTGGGAGGCCCCTTTTGCATAAATGTGAATTGGGCATAGGAATCTGAACTGACCTTGTTTTCCCTTGAAAACCAACTCAGCGTGCATGTACCTATAGTTAATGCAAATACCGCGTTAGTTAATGCAAACACTTAGCTTGCATGAATTTTGTTATTACATATATTCACATTTAAATTAGACTTACATCAAAACCACTTGGATGCAAGCGAAGGTCAGTTCATCCCAAGGAGTGATAAGAGATTTCACATCCGTATGGTCAACAAAGGTCTGTGCCCCCACGTCCCCCACAACTAAATCCATAGGCAACGCATCAACATGGAACATTTTGTCATGTGCCAATAGTATCACATGTTGTATGGCACTCAAAGTGGGAGGTGTGGGAAGTTCGCTAGGGGATGACACGATGTGATATGAAACAAGATGCTTTGGCCATAATATGAAAGTCCCCTTTGCCTAACTCACTGTCTTCACCTCATCAGTGGGAATTGGGACAAGAACATCTTTAATTATCACGTCTTTAACTGTCACCCTTAACTGCTCGTCTTGAATTTGGATATGGTGGGCAGTTGCCCCTAAGCTATGGATGGAACCATGTGCCACTAACCTTTTGAGAGGATCCTCCACATATAGATCACAAGGTTTAACATCCCCTAACATCAGCCCGACCATGTAACAGCTCCCTTTAGTACTAGGACGGGCTACATGTGAGAGCATTTGGGAGGCACTTGGCTCCTTTTGCCTTGATGTCATCATGGACAACATTTCTTCCTTGATCTTTGCCAACCCCTTTTGTAATCGTGCCTCATGGTGGATAACAACGATTCCAGCTCTACCCTCGGTACCACATATTAGGAATATCGTGGAGATACTCTAAAATAATCTCTTATACCAACACCTCTTCTAACTCCCCTGACACGACCTCCATGTTGCTTGCCCGTAACAACAGTCAAGATGTCAATACTATCATCTAACTTGAAGGAGTCATAGGCCTCTTGTTGTTTAAGATCATCTTATAACATATAAAGAGTAAACATAAGAAATAATATAATTAGTCTACTAAAACAAAATAATAGAAGTAGTACTTACAATTTTTTCCGTAATCATGCGAGCTTGATCGCTTATAAATGATCCACTCCTTGTTCAGTGAGCGTACAACCATTTATCTTCATGACGTATTGGAGATGGGGGAGCAAGAGTAACACTAGGATCGGACTCAGTATTTTCTTCTAGCCATATCCTCTTGACCCCCAACAAGTCTCTTTCAGCCTTCGTGTAACCCCTCGAGACATTGTGTGGGGGCAATCATTCTTGAAAGTGTGTTCAATTGCTTTTTACTCTTTTTTCCTACAAGACTTGAAGTAGTTAAAATAAATACATATGATAATCTGATACATTTACTTTTGCTGCCAACACATACAAATGCAAGAAACATGGGAAATGCAACATGGGAAACTCACCATAGCTGCTGGCGTGGTCTGAACCCTAACAAATTCTTCCTAAGTAGCTTTGTCAATGAATTGATACTTGCTACATGGAGAAGGATGAGGCTGACCATCTTTGTCCCAGTCATGCACATACTAACAAGCTAGTTGTGTCTTGAATGCCCTCTAACGCTCAGCTCAATAAGACAACGTCTTCTTCTTCAAGACTTCATTGTTGGGAACATCGTAAGTAAGCTGCAATAATTACCATTGAAAGCAAAGTTATCAACAAACAGTTGTGTTTTTTGGTATTGCTCTACATACAATATATAATAGTTAGTTCCTATATCCAGATAGAGTCCCAAATTTGATCCTTCACACGATTATCAACAGCATCCCAAGTTTGTATGGCGATGTTAGGCTTGCTGCGGGCTAGGAGGCTAACATAACTTATGTACTTGGTCCTGTGTTCACCAATTGGGTTCCAACATGTGTCAAACTCAATAAGTAGCAATTTCCCTTCCTTCCTGTCTTTCAAAATATCTTTCAATAGCGTCACACTTTCGCCCCTCCTTTGCTTAGAGTCACTTAGAGCATCGCTAACCTCATTCTGATGAACACTATCACCCATATTCCTATATACACAAAACTTGTTCCTTTAGCATTTATCCATGGAAAGAAATGCAAGCATTTATCGCAAGAAAACTATAAAACCTAGATTAAATGAACATGTAAATGACGAAGCACGTACGCGAGAAAATAAGTGTCAAGAACACGTACACCGTAAAGCACAATAAGAGCGAGAATAGAGAAGAATGACTGAGAAGATGAAGCCCCACGAAAATCACGGAGCATGATTAGCGAAGTAATGATAGAAGTAAGAAATAAGACTGAAGAAAACCTGAGAAATGAGAGAAACGCCAAGGGGCAGGCTTCGAAAATGTAGTTTTAGAATCAATTTTTTACACCGGTTAACATATAAATCCGGTATAGTAAATCATCTTTCTAAACTTGACTAACACAATAACTGGTTTAAAAAGGTGTCTATTTATTTTCAAAAATGTCAAGACTAATATTTTGCATTTCTGAAGACTTTTTACATTGGATAACTTATAAATCCGGTGTAAAAATGATTTAATTTATTTACAAAAAAATTCATATCACTTTTTACACCGGATAGCTGCATACCGGTTTAAATGTTAGAGTTATTTTTTTCACTCCAACCTTTATATTACCCCATCCCTTGAAGCTACAACATATATATGCAATCAGAACAAGAAACTTGTGTTATTATTACATCAAAACCATATATGCAATCAGAATAAGAAACTTAATTGCATTAGTACCTCAAAAACATAAAACACTAACATATAAATCAATCAGAATCCACTTCTTCTTCATTCAATTTTAGTAAACCTACTGAAAAAGAAAGGGTCTCATAAATCGAATCATCATCGTCAATAACCCTTTTTCCTTAGAGAGCAACAATCCATCTTTCATTTGCCAGATTAGTTATATATAACACTTGCTTTACTTAGTCTACCATAATGAAAGGCTCATCCCCAAAACTTGTGCTATTCAAATCAACCAGTATAAATCCTAACTGATCCACCATAACACCGTTGTTTAGATTAACCCACTTGTATTTGAACACGGGAACTATGCATTTGGTGTAGTCTAGCTCCCAAATCTCTTCAACAATGCCATAATAAGGGATGGCGGCTAATTTAGGATATTTGTCTTTTGAACTAGAGAAGTGTATAGCTTCAGCCACTAACATAACACCAATATTATGTATGTTACTTTTATCATCTAGGGACTTCGTATAAAAGGAATACCCGTTGATATCAAATGAATTCCAACATATCACATTAAATTCATAACCATATGCCAACTATCTAGCTGATTCAGATACATAATCCTCATTTTCAACCTTATGTTTGAACCAATGTGCAAAACATTTATTGTGTTCTCTAATCAGCTTTTGTTTTGTCATTCTATTATTTTATTTCTGGATAAGCTCTTTATGAACAACTATATAGTCTTGAACTTCATCAATATTATTCAAGATGTGTAAGTGTATTTGCTGTAATTCATTACAATCAACACTCTTCAAAATATTCACAAATACTTCTTCTCTCATCCTTGGACAAAATATTAATCTGTTCATCAACACAATAACTCCCCTCACTATCTGCCCTTGGATGTAAATCCTCATGTATTCCCATTTCTTGCAAATCTAATCTTCCTTCAAAGTGTCTTTAGAACTGTATGTTGAGAAGTGTTCCAACAATGTTGTCACACACATTTTTCTCCACATGCATGACATCAATATAGTGCCTTACATGAAGATGTTGCCAATACGGAAGGTCAAAGAAGATAGATATTTTTTCCATATATTTTTCTCACTTCTCTTGGTAGTCTTGCCGAAAGTAATGTTGACGTCTTTCACCTTTTTATAAACTTGTTCTCCAGTCAATGGCTCCAGAGCATTTTCCAATTCTTGGCTGCCAAATTTTTTTTTTCTTTAGTCGACAGTATGGGTGGCCTTTTCTTAGAAATCTCCTATAACCTAGGTAAACTATCTTTCTTCCATTACGAAGTTGATAGTAGCAAGTCCCTTCCTCACAAATCGGACATGCTTTATGGCCCTTAACACTATACCCTGACAAATTTTTGTATACAGGAAAGTCATCCCGTATATTAAAGACCTCCTTCTTAATAGCATAAAAAACATCCACACCTTCCCATAGCTTCTTCAAATCTTCGATCAAGGGTATTAGGTAAACGTCTATGTCATTTCCCAGTTATGTCGGTCCTGAGATCAACATAGACAACATTACATACTTGCATTTGATACACAACAAGGGAGATAGGTTGTAAATCACTAAGAGGACGGGCTATAAACTATGTATACTACTAATACTACCATAAGGGTTCATGCCATCTTTACTAAGTCCAAACCTTAGGTTTCGTGGTTTATTGCCGAACTTAGGAAATAAGTCATCAATCTTCTTCCACGGCAAAGAATTAGCAGGATGACGAAGCTTTCCATCATAAATCCTTTATGTCGCATGCCATAATATTTTTTTATATCATCTTTATTAGCAAAAATATGCTTAAACCTTGCAATATTTGGAAGATACCATAAAACCTTTATAGGAGACTTGTTTGATCTATACCTTGGTGTCTTATATATTGGACACTTCTCATCTTTAAAATCTTTCCTATACAACATGCAATCATTTGGGCATGCATGAATCGTTCTATACTGTATACCTAAAGGACATATTATTTTCTTAGCATCATAGTAGCGTTTGGGTAACACATTTTCTTCTGGAAACATGTCTTGCAACAACTCAAACAATTCTGAAAAACCTCTATCGCTCTACCTATACCATGCTTTCACACTTACCAATCTCAACACCGCATTCAATAGGTTGTATTTTCTGTACCCTGGGTATAGAGGTTTTTCTGCATCATTGCACATATTACCATATGTATGTGACCACATAAAAGCATCTTCTCCAACATCACAAATCATTTCCTCTACCTGATCGTCAGTATCCATGTCATCATTAAAGGTCTATCTAACTGTTCAGATGCAGTCGACCTTTCCACATTTTCACCATGCCATATCATACTATGTAACTCTTGTGAAACCCCTCACAAATTAGATGAGTGTACATATCTACAGGACTTTATTTCCTCTCATTCAAACAACTCACACAGGGACAATAAAACCTTTTATTATCATCATCACCATTTCATTAGCAAAATCCAAAAATCCTTCACCCCCTCTGTCACATCCTAATTTTCTTCTATCTTAGGGATCATTTGGTAGCAACTGGAACCACTTTTAAGGTCATTGAAGTCAAATTTCCTAATCTGGAGTTTTACTCTATCGAGTACTGTTCACTGTGTCACTTCCAGACAAGCGACTTGGTTTCGAAAAATCATAACTAATTCTAGAAAACTCAAAACAAAGTGGTTCAAATTTTTAAATGAAGCTAACTTAATCCTCTTTCAGGGAAAAATAACTTGTTGACCACACATTGACCAAGTCAACGTCAGTCAACGCTATAATTTTACTGTTCATCCAACGTTTTTCCCCTAGATCCAGCATTTTGGTCCCAAATTTGAAAAATTATATCTCCATGTGTAGACATTCAAACAAGGAGTTCTATATATCAAATCGAAGCTTTGTATGTCTACTATTTATTGTAAAAATATCATACATTTATTCAACCATTTACTATTTTTAATTATAGATCAAAGGTTACTACCTCACCACGAGTTACTGTTCATGGTGGCAAATTCTAGCAACCAACTTTATATACATATGCATAACATACATCAATCAAATATCAATCATGCTAAATAATTCTTAACTTCTCTTCATGAATCCTCATCTCCATCTTGAGAAGACCTACTATAATTGGATTGATATGGAAGGGGTGAGATTTCGGGGGAAATCTCAGTAGCAAACGAAAACCATACAATGTATGCAACTATATACTTGATGTTACTATGTGTGTACTTAATGATCATGCTTGCATAATGATAAATTACATGCTTCATGTCCCTTAATTATAACATACGGCCATAGCATAAAAAGAAACAGAACATCACTTAATCATACATGCTTCACATCATCAAAGTAAGCAACCAACGCATAAAACATCCAAGCAATATAAGCATACAAGTAGGTAAGTTCACGACCTGGTGTGTAGCCCTTCCTTTAGCCTTAGCCTTTGCTCTGAGATCCCTTCTTTATAGATGTCAGAGCCTATACATAACATAATAATATTCTTATCATTATCCTATCCAGCATAACTCCACTTAACTCAGGCTTAGCTTGAGGTAATACCCCTATTCTGATAATCTCCTAACTTTATTTCTATCCACGTCTAACCTTATAGAGAGAGATTTCTCTATTCTAACTATTAAATTTATAAGAACAATCCTCTAATTTATTAGAGCAGGGACTATAATAGATTACTTACCTTATTCTTAAGCTCACCGAGTCCCTAAGCTCCTTGGATTGCTCCTAGCTTAGCCAGAACACCTTCTTTCTCTTCCTTCCTTCCTTCCTTTCTTTCTTTCTTTCTTTCTATCTCTCTCTCTTCCTTTCTCTACTTCTTGCCGTAGGATGCCTTGAATGGGAGGGGGTGGAGCTCTATTTATAGGTGAAGGGAAGCGGATTGAATGGTCCAAATCAAATCTCGATGGACGGCTCAGATCGCTTAACTTCCTCACCAAGCCTTGCTTACATCACTATGATGACATCATCCTCTATAATGACTCATCAAAAGTGACATTATCAAGGGACACCTCACATGCTTAGGTGGCATAATGGTGGGGCCCTTGGGATACCTCACAAGCTGACTCAGTGCTTCCAGAGAATTCTAGAGTCTTATCCTAGAATATACAGCTGAGATCGAGCCACGTGTCCTTAGCTTTTTCTTCTTCCTCTAGATTAGTGCCATGTGGCATCTTGATGGGTACCTTTTATGCCACCTCATGGCTTTCAAATAAGTCCAAAGCTTTATCTGATCAATTTCCCGGTTATCACTTCAACCGAGTAACTTTACTTTATTGAAAAATCACTAAAATATTATTTTAATTCCACTTTAACCCACATAATTCTTGGGCTACATTTTTGGACTCTTGGAATGTCATCTTGGGTCTTTGATCAAGCTCAAGTACTCTGATGGCTCAATTCCCAAGAAATATCCCTTGGTAAATTACCAAAATGCCCTTGGTCCCTCTTTATTTACTTTAATGAGTCTAGGGCATTATTATCTTTTCACACCTTACCAGAGTATTCCCTAGCCCTGGTCAACTATTTAGATAACCTTCCTTGACTATCTAACCTTAGTCAAATGACCAAAATATCCTTCACTCATTCTTTATTTATTTTATAACACAGGGGTATTTTTGTCATTTCGTACATTTTCTGCATATTTCTGGACACTGGCCCCTTTTACCCGATGAACTAATATCATGGCCTGGGCCTCCCTTGGCGTCATTATGGGCCTCTATGTGACATCATCTGGGCTCATTCAGTCTTAGTTTGCTTACTGCTTAATTTCCCAATCGGATATCGGGCGTTCACGAACTCCCATCAAAATTCACTAAAAAGTGAATAACTTTTCTTACAGATCTCCTTTCGGGACTCCGTCAGTTCCCTGACCTCTATCTTCGCAGGATGCACATTCCTATAACTTTTTACTCATATCTGAGGTCTAGAAGATCTGATAAAAATTTTAGATTACTTTCAGACTATCAGATAAATTTCAGCTATCTGAAACTCTAATAAAATTTCTATATTAAGCTAGATTAACCAGCATCATTTTCTCTATCTACTGATGAAATTTGGGACTAAAATACTTCCGGGCAGTTATAAGCCACTTCCAGCTCAACTTTCTATAATTACCATTTTGCCCCTGGAAACTTTTCCTCTTTTTAATCAAGTCCCTTAACTTTTCATAATTACACTTAATGGTCCATAACTTGTGTCTACTTTCCTTTTTGCACCATGAAACTTTTAGACTTTCACTTTAGTCCCTTTCTTTTCTAAAATAACCATTATGCCCCTAGAGACTTTCACTATTTACATATAAGTCCCTGTACTTTCACTTAATTGCTGTTTAGTCCCTAAAAACCCTCTGCATGTTTCTGGGACTTCTGCTCAAATGGGTTTCGTAGCCTATCTATTTCAGGCTACTCTTTGAGTCTCTAGGCCTAAAAATTAGGATATTACACCCTCAGCATACTCAACACTTGTTCATTTAGCATTTATCCAATTACGATCCATATTTGTGGAAGACTAAAAAACTAGAAAAATAGAAAATAAGAAAACCTATCTTACAACTAATTATAGGAGAGAATATATCACGCACAAGTGGAAGAACTCACCAAATGAAACAAGTAAATGACAGCAATGAATCCAGCAAATAATAGCAAAAGCTACCGCCAGTAGTTAAACGTGCGAACCTGTGAAGGGATGATAAGACTTAAACGCGTGAACCAGTGAAAAATGAGAGATGGGAGGAGCGAACGGGGTTTCGATTAAATTAAAGTGTATTTTCTAAGCAAATCTACACCAGATGAAATGGAATGTTAGTGTAGAAATAACTTTTTCAAACCTGACATTATATTCTGCACCAGTCACTTTTACAATGTTGTAAAATATTATAAATTACACAAACTACACTGCATGAAATAGAACAACGGTGTAGAAATAACTTTTTTTAAACCGAACATTATATTCTACACCTGTCACTTTTACAACTGGTGTAAAATATTAATCTACACATGATAAAATTGCCCTCATTTGTAGAAAATATGATAATCTACAACTGACATTGACATGTTCAGTTTTAATCTGTTGTATTTTTTTTATTTTTGAAAAATAAAAAAATACCATGTCATCAGAACAAGAAACTTTATTCATTCAACTTTACTAATAACTTTACATCAAAAGTTTGAAATTTCCAAAAAAATATCTATCATCAGAATATATAATATATTCTCTCTTTTTGTCATTACATAAAAAAAAATAGGAGGGGCAGATAAAGGTGGCAAGCTTTCACTCCTTATCAAACTTAGAGTTTTAGGATTCATCAGAGTGGGTAGGATAATAGGATTATAGAAGCTATCATTCTGTTGATGGCAGCTAACTTCTGAGTAGAAAGCTTTTAAACTATCTTTCAGTCTGTTAACTTTTTGAGTCAGTTCTTCCACGGAGTCTTCTAGGCCATTGAAGCGCATGATAAGTTCCTCAAGGCGCTCTATCAGAGTGAGAACCAGGGGATATAGAGAAGGAACTGAAGGGTGAGGGTCAGGATATTTGTCTTCAAATTTGTCTCTATTTCTTTTGTGTCGTGGAGAAAGAGGTGTGCCTGAGGAAGAAGCCATTGGAGGGTTCTGATAGAAGAAGAGAGAAAGAACAGAGATAAATTGATGAGATGAAAAAGTACTGATCATAGGAATGGTATACATATGGTTGAGGAATAAGAATGTTTCAGAAAAGAATATCGAAGAATGCAATTGGCCTTCTATCATAATGACTACAAATGTTAGGAACCGAAGAAGTGTAATGAACAGTCTGAAGAAGGTATAGAAAAGAAGCGGCAAAGCACAGGCAAGAAACTGAAGGGTCAAAATAGAAAGTATATTTTACACCGGTTAAGTGTAATTCCAGTGTAAATATTTCATCTTATTTACAAAAATACCACCATTCATTTTTTTAAATCGCCTCTGTAAGGACCAGTTTAGAAATTAGGCTATAGAAAACATATTTTACAGTTTTATTTACACTGGTCATTTCTTTTACACCGATTATATGTACATCAGGTGTAAATATTTTACCCTTATTTACAAAAATGATATCGCTCATTTCTTTTACACCAGTCATGTGTAACTCCAGTATAAATATTTCATCTTATTTATAAAAATACCACCGGTCATATTTTTTAAAATCGTTTCCACAAGAATTGGTTTAAAAATAAGGCTTTAGAAAGTGTACTTTGTAGTAGTGGGTCTTCAACTGAGAAGAAGGTGTTAGAACTTGTAATCTTGTTCTTCAATTCAATGCCCTCTTCTCCTAAGATCTTAATGTCATTTCTCTAAATTTCAATGAATTCTTAAGAGAAAGAATCAGCTCATTTATGATTTCATGCCTTCTGGTCATCTCAGAAACAAGATTGTGCTCCAAAGCTTAGCCAAATTTATTGAGCATTTATGCCAAGTTATGGATTATGGCCTAAATACTCTCTTCAATCTGTACCGTTAATCTCTCCTAAAAATCCTTCAACTCTTATTGGAACACATAGTGCAGGGTAGTTTGTGCAAATGATGGATAGTAGAGGGTTGAGTTAGAGCAGTATAGGACTATGCTTCATTAGGCTATATCTGATACTTCCCCTTATGAGGTCTCTTGCCACTAGCAGGCAAGCAAAGAGATATCCTCATCCTATGTATCCTTTCAGCCTCAAAACGATAATCTTAACTTCTTTCTCTCCTTTCTATAAATAATCTATGTTGTTACACTGTAGGAAGAAAGATACTAATTCACGGTAGGTGATAGGAGTAGCCTTGGACTTGGCAAAAAAGAAATTCCTTAGCTCACTATATATCAAGGCTCCTATATTGATCTTCTCCCCACTAATTATTCTGTCCAGTAACGCATAATCCTCCTGAGTTATATAAGTAAACCTACCAAACTTATTAACCATACTCCTTCAATAAATTCAGTGGATTATCCTATGACAATTGTATATATCTTTTGGTATAAATTTGAGATCCCTTGAGAAACTATTATCAAGCATAAGAATCCTATAGATTTCCTTATTGGACAAATTAGACCCTTCTCATGCTCAAATTCTTCAGACACTGTAGAGAGTAGGTGTCTCTTCCTCTTAGATTCTTGTTGAGCACTCTATTGTACAGGGCTCAGTTCTCTTGTACTGGTGCCTGAGCCTGTGCTGTTGGTACTGTAGGAGCTCAGTTTCTTAGTGGGCTCTTATCCTTCACCACTTTAGGCTTATATTTTGCCCTAGAATATGATGCCTTTTTCTTGTCGTTTTCTTATTCTGGACCACCTCTGGGAGTCTTTATTCTTGCCATTAGAAGAAGGAAAAGAAAGAAATTGATAAACAATAACTCTTAGAGCAAACTGAAAAATATGATGTAGAGAGGAGTAATATGTTATTTTGATGAATAAATGGTTTGGGAATATTGGGAGAATGGTTTCGGATAGCTTTAATTGCTAAATGGAGGTTTTGGGAGAGGTTATGAAATCTGGAGTTGTGAGAATCAAAGAGGATTATTGATAAGGGTTTCGATGAACTAAATAGTAACGGTCAGATTTTTAAGTATAACTGATGATTTATCGATAAGCCCGTCGATAAGACCCCTATTTGAATGTTTATCGATAAATCTTTAAATAATGGTCAGATATTTATTGAATAGCTTTTTAGTAAGCCCACTTATCGAAGATTTATTCGATAAATATCATAAGAATCCTTATCAAAGTGTTATTCAATCAATATATGAAATTGTTCTAACAAAATCAATAAATTTATCGAATAGCTTTTCGATAAGATGTTAGATAAATGGTAACAGCAAATTCACAAAATTTATTGAAGACCTTTTCAATAAACCCCTTTATTGAAAACCTTGTCAATAAATATCCATTTATCACAAAATTAATTCAGAAGAGTAAGACACAGTTACCTCACATTTATCTATAAGAGTCTTTATTGATAAACTATTCGATAAATCTCACCATTAAAATAGTTTTCTTTTTCTATATTTATCGAAGCTATTTTTGATAAATACCTTCATTGATGACTTATTCGATAAATCTCTAATTTCTTTGACAGTTTTTATCAGATTTGTCGATCATCTCTTCGAATAACTATCTGTTCAAAACATTTATCAAAAAAATTCCTGCAGAACAAATTTCTAAATATTCTAATGCTAAAGTTAGATAAAATTCAAAACATTAAATTTGAAATAAAATAAAAAAATTAAGGTTAGATATATCTTTACAACTCATTAGGATTTACCATTCCCAATTCTCTTTAGATGTAATTGAATTGTTCCTTTGCCAGTGGTTTGGTGAAAATGTTAGCAAGCTACAAATGGGTAGGAATAAACTCTACACTAATATTCTTCTTTTGAACATGATCTCTGATAAAATGATTCCTTATATCAATGTGCTTAGTTCTGGAATGAAGTACCATATTCTTTGGAAAGGAGGAGTATGAATTTCATAATTCCAAGTTCATATTTGTATTCCTTGGACAAAATTGTGTAGGGTTGGTCTAAGAAAATAATTGTTACAAAGCTAGACCACTAACCCCAGGAATTATGTTAAAAGTTAGGAGTTTTAAGAAAGTTGATATACATTGTTAATGTAATGGCTCTAATGAGTTATATACATAATGTAATTATGTTTAGGTCCATGAGATGTTAAAGAGAATGATTTAAAGAGGTTGATCAAGAAACCATTGCTTGGTAGGAGGAAAAAGGGAGCAAGGAAAAAAGGATACAGCTATAAGGTATTGAACTCACCCTTCTTGTATATTTGATGTATACGCTTGTGAATGTTGATATGTCGATTAATTTGATTGATTATGTGAAGCATGTATGAATAGATAAAGCTCTATTTCTATGAATGTAATGGCCATCTATATATTGTATGAAACATTGAGCATGCACATATGTCATTATGATAGCATGAATTATAGCAAGTAAGCATGTCATGCACTAAGCATTAATCTTGCACATGTATGTGGTAATGTTTACTACTGAAATTATCCCAAATCTCACCCTCCCTTAACCAAACAATATAGGTTAACCATTATGGAAGATATATGCATGAAGAGGAGCCAATAAATAGAAGAAGAAAAGTAGACAATTACATGTTCTAGCATGAGTTGTATGAATTGCCAATTATGTTAATGTTCTGTAATATGCCAATATATGTAATGGAAATGTATAGAATAATTATGGCATATCTACATGATGTATATGAATGTATGGGAAGCCAAAAGGATGGTTAATGCATGCTAGAATAATTAATGAGAATCAAAGAAAGAAGTTGGAAAGGGAAAAAAAGTAGGTCTTGATGCAACAACATTCTTGCTCCAGTTTGACCTAGTAAATGGATAAATCAAACCTCAATTGTATGTGTGTGCTAAGACAAATAAATTTCCAAAGTTAAGGCTCAGAATTTGGATTCCAGAAATAACTATATGAACAGTAAACTTCAATGAATTAACTATTTTGATTGGTTTAGTAAACCTTTATATTTATATTTTTCCCTTAAATATGAATGAAAGAGATTCAAGTAAAAATTTGGAGCACCTATATATGTTTTTCTAGAATTAATTATAGTTTTTCAAAGTTGGACTACCAAATCTGGAAAATGAACAGTGAACAGTACTTCGAGGACCAAATTACAAATTTGTAATTTTTGGGCCAAAGTAATACTTCCGCTAATCAAATAAACTTCCAAATGTGTACTCTAAGGGTTGAAAATTAGGATGTTTCAATATTTCTCATTATCGAAGTCTATTCCTTTTTCATCTACATCTATCTAGATGGTTGAACCTATTGGCGTTGCCATACTCTTGGCTTTCCCCATCTCAAACTTCTTCAGAAGTTCTTTCAAATACTTTGTCTGTGAGATTAAAATGACTTCCTTCTTCTGTTTGATTTGTAATCTGAGGAAGAAATTGAGTTCCCCATCATTGACATTTCAAATTCTCCCTGTATCATCATAGCAAACTCTTGGCAAAGATCTTCATTAGTAGCTCTAAAAATAATATCATCTACATATATGTGTACTACTAATAGATAATCATTAGTTTGTTTAATAAAAAGAATAATATCTACTTTGTCTCTTTCAAAATTATTTAACAGAAAATTGTTTAATCGTTCATACTAAGCTCTTGGAGCTTGCTTCAAAATAAAGCCTTCTTCAATTTATAAACATAATTAGGATGTGTAAAACTTTCAAAACAAGGGGTTATTAAACATAAACCTCTCCCATAATAAATTCATTTAGAAAAGCACTTTTAACGTATATTTGATATAATGTAAGATCTTTGATAGAAGGAAAGGCTAAGAGTATTCGTATAGCTTCCAATCTAGCAACTGGAGTATACTTTTCCTTATAATCAATACCTTCTTCTTGATTTTAACCTTTTGCAACTAACTTAATTTTACTCCTTATGATGACTCCAGATTCATCGAGCTTATTTTTTAATACCTA
Source organism: Leucaena leucocephala (assembly GCA_037074615.1). Taxonomy (NCBI): domain Eukaryota; kingdom Viridiplantae; phylum Streptophyta; class Magnoliopsida; order Fabales; family Fabaceae; genus Leucaena; species Leucaena leucocephala. The sequence goes on along the minus strand of CM073555.1, from coordinate 13,647,064 downwards.
TTTAGTGCCTATAACTGTATAATTAGTAGGCCTAAAGTGAAAAGAAAGGGACAAAAGTGAAAGTTCAAAAAGTTCCACGGTGCAAAAATGAAAGTAGACACAAGATATAGGCCATTGGTGTAATTATGAAAAATTAAAAATGATTAAAAAATGAGTGAAGGGTATTTTAGTCATTTTACTTAGGTCAAAAGGTTAAAGAGAGCTACAGGAGTAGTTGACTAGGGTTAGGAAATGTTCTGTTGAAATGTGAAAAGACAATAATGCCCCTAGACTTATTAAAGTAAATAAAGAGGAACCAAGGGTATTTTGATAATTTGCTAAGGGATCAATAATTAAGTTAATACCCAGTCTAAGAATGTCAATGATAAGAAGAATTCAGATACAAGATTTAAGATTAGAATATATATTATGGAATTTGAGAAAAATTAGATTTAGAAAATAGTTTGGTTTTTGGGAAATTGAACTGAGCTTATACAGGATTGGACAGAATGGACTGGAGGTTTCCAGAAGTGATGACTCACCAGGTGAGGTGTCCCATGGGACCCATCAAGGCGTCACCTAGCATGCAAGGTGTCCCTTGATTATGTCATCATGATGATGTAGGTAAAGCTTCTTAAGAAAGCTAAGCAATCTGAGCCGTTCATCGCTAATTGATCTGGACCGTCTATTCCACCTCCCTTCACCTATAATACCTCCACCCCTCCCTTCCATTCCACATTCACAGAAAAGAGCAAGAAAAGACGAGAAAAGAAGAGAGAAAAAGAGAGAAAGAAAGAAGGAAAGAAAAAGAAGGAGTTCTGGCTGAGCTAGGAGCAATCTAAGGAGCTTAGGGACTTGGCAAGCTTAGAAATAAGGTAAGTAATTTATTCTATTCCCTACTCTAATAAATTAGAGGATTGTTCTTATGAATTTAATAGTTAGAATAGAGAAATGTCTATCTCTTGATAAGGTTAGCCGTGGATAGAAAGAAAGTTAGGAGATTGTCATATTAAGGGTATTACCTCAAGTTAAGCTTGAGTTAAGTAGAGCTATACTGGATAGGATAATAATAAAAATATTATTATTCTATGTATAGGCTCTGACCTATGTAAAGAAGGAATCTCATAGTAGAGGCTAAGGACTAAAGGAAAGCTACTCGACAGGTAGTGAACTTATACCTAAACTTGTATGCTTATTGCTTTGGGGTTGCTAATATGCTATTGGCTTGTCTTGATTATGTGAAGCATGTATGATTGAGAATGCTCTATTTCTTTTTATGCTATGGCCATATGTTATAAATAAGAATCCTAGAAGCATGTATATGTCATTATGAAAGCATGTTAAACACTAAGCATATACTTGCGTATATTGTTTATGGTACCATTTGCTACTGAGATTTCCCCCAAAATCTAACCCCTATCTTTTCCAAACATAACAGGATACTGTTTTGAAGAAGATGGAGCTTAGGAAAGTAAGGTATGACAGAAGTGATGTGTCCTCTATTGAGAATAAAGAACAGAAGTCGAGGCAAGTCAAGTGGAGTTGACTTTATCCCTATAGAAGTATGATTGGCCAAGAATAGAGCTAGGGTTGACTAGAGCATACATTTCCTCATAATCAATACCTTCTTCATGATTAGAACCTTTTGCAACTAATCTAGCTTTATTTCTTATTATGATTACAGATCATCGAGCTTAGTTTTTGAATACCCATTTAGTGCCTATAATTGGATAATCAGTAGGCTTGGGTACCAAGTCCCAAACTTGATTTCTCTCAAATTGGTTCAGCTCTTCCTGTATGGTTTATATCTAAAAGATATCTGATAGAGCCTCATCAACATTGATGGGTTCAATGTCTGAGCTAAATACAGTAAATTGCACTTCATTGAACACTTGTTTTCGAGTTTTTACCCCTTCTTTGACTTCACCAATGACCTGGTCTAAGAGATGATTCTTTATGTGATGCTAAGCTTTAGGTTGATTATCATCTTCTTAGGAAATCATTTCACAATGTTTTTTTAGAATTTGATGATACTTATTTTTGTTAAGATTTAAATTTTCAACCTTTTTAATAATCTCAACATCATCTTCAAAAGAGGGTTTTTAAAACTACTCTATTTTAGCAAAAACAACACGTGTATTGACTCTTCTAAAGTAAAAGTTCTTTTATTGAAAACTACATATGCCTTACTATGCTTAGAGTAACCTAAAAATATACCCTCTTTAGATTTAGGATTAAATTTATCCAAGTTGTCTTTGTTGTTGTTGTGGATGAAATATTTGCTTTCGAAGATCCTTAGATGAGCTATGTTTGGTTTTCTACCTTTGTACAGCTTGTGCGATGTTTTCTCAAGTAAGTTTATGATGTAGGCTCTATTTGATATGTAGCATGTCGTGCTCATAGCCTTTGCCCAGAATACTTAAGAAATCTCTTTCTTATTCAACATAGCCCTTGCCATCTCAGTGAGGACTCTATTCTTCCTTTCTTCAACCCCATTTTGTTGAGGTGTCCGTAGAGCTGAGAAGTTATGATCAATTCCATGCTCTTCACAGTACCTACTAAATTCATGATTCTCGAACTCTCTTCAATGATCAGTCCTGATAGATACAATATAAATACCTTTATCATTTTGGACCTTCTTGGTAAAAATAACAAATGCTTCAAATGTTTTATCTTTAGAAGAAAGAAACAAAATCCAAGTAAATCTAGAATAGTAATTGAGTATCACAAGAGTATATAAATTTCCTTCAAAACTTTTGACTCTTGCTAGACCAATAAAATCTATATGAAGCATTTGAAGTGGTCTTTCAGTTGAGACTATCTTCATTGATTTAAATAAAGATTGTATTCGTTTCCCCTTTAACAGGCATCATAAACAACGTCAATTTCAAATTTAATTTTGGGTAAACCGATTACTAAATATTTTTTAAGTAATTTTGAAACTTGACTCATGTTAACATGAGCTAAACGTTTATGCCAAATCTAACTCTCATCATCTTTTTCCATAAAACAATTTTCAGAAGGATTTGAATTAATGGAAACAGTATAATAGTTTCTTTCCCTTGGTGCTCTGAGCTTTGCCTTCAGCTAATCTTTGTTAAGAACCAAGTCTTTCTTGTTGGTGATTATACATTCATTCGAGTCAAAGATCACCCATTTATCCTAGTCTGCTGTAATATCCCAATTTTTCTGTACTGATTTGTATGTACATATTGAATAAAATATATGTGAGATTTTTCAGGAAAAGATGTGGCCATTTATGTAAAGAAAGGGATTAAATTGAAAAGAAATAAAATACAATGACTTAAGTAAAATTATGGAAAGTTTAAGACTAAAAGTAAAGGTAGACAAAAATGTGGGGTCTTTAAGTGAAATTTTGAAAAGTTAAGGACATAAAGGTGAATTATGGCAAATCAAGGGGCAAAAGTGTAATTATGGAAAATTTGGACAAAAACAGGCCAAAAATGACCGTGTTCTGATCAGACCCAAATTTTTCCAGTGGATAGAGAAAATTATTCCGGGTTGTTTGATGCAACACAGAACTTTGATTTGAGATCCCGAAAAATTGATATAAATTTCTGAAGTTAGATAAAATTAGTATAATATTTTTTGGATCTCAGAATCAGATGAGATTTTCCAGTAAATTCTTAGAATTAATATGAGAATTTATAAAATTGACAGGATCAGAAAAGGAATCCTGTAGAATTTTTAATAGAATTTATTGTGGAATAAAATACCTGAGGAATATCGTCGGGAGAATTTTCTAGGGATTCGTGCCACAAAGGTATTGAACCCTAAAAGGCCCAAGAATGGCATCATTAAGGCCCAATAAAATACTTAGACTGATAGGTGGGCCAGTGTCCAGTGGAACCCCGGAAAAGTGAGAAATTACGAAAATGCCCCTATGTTATCCTAAGGAAACAGAAGTGAATGGAGGGCATTTTGGTCATTTTGGACAGGCCAAAATGCCAATGTAAGTATAGGAGAGGTTAGTCGGAGTCAGTATATACTCTGACAAGGTTCAAAGAGGTGTGAAATGACAATTATGCCCTTAGGTTTAATATAGTGCAAGGAAAAGCACTAAGGGTATTTTGGTCATTTTTCAAGGTATATGGAATTAAATTTAAACCCAGTATAAGAATGTCAATGGTATGAAGGATTTAAATATTGAATAAAATATATTATGAAGTCCCAGAAAAATTAGATTAAGAAAATAGTTCGGTTTACGGGAAATCGGATAGGGCCGGTACCGGATTGGACTGAAATTTTCTAGGAGCTTCCCACCATGGAAATGGCGCCAAGTGTCCCATGAGGTGTCCCTTGGATGATGTCATGGTGGTGATGTCATAAATGGAAAAAGAGAAGAAATTCCAAGATTTAATCTCAAGCCTTTAGATCAAATAGTTCCCAAGATGATCTTGGCCTTCAATTTTCCCAAGATTTTTCTATAAATACCCCCTTGGAGACTATAAAACTGTGAGCACAAGACCTTGGGGAAACTCTTGCAAAATTTTCTCTCAAGCTTGGAGGAAGCAAGGATCTTGAAGAAACTAGTAAAGTAAGTTGCCTCCTTGCTTCTATACTTTGTTCTCATGGTTTGTTCTTGAGTTTAAATGGTTTTTGAGGCTTGAATCTTGGGGAAATGCTGCTGGAATTTCTGTGCATATGTGATAGGAACATAAGTTTTATGTTCTAGATAGTTTACACAAGCTTAAACAAGCTTTAATCACATGATAATGGCTTAGGAATCCATGTGTGCTTGTGAATCCAAGAGGGTGTTCTGTTCTGTACAGTACGAGTTCACTGTTCATATGTTGGATTTTCATGGTTTTGATGCTTCCAATGGGTTTAGAATGGAAAATTGTGTGGGGTTATAGTAGGAAAAAGAGTATTGGAAGTATTGGAATCAAAATGAGAATTTTAAGAAAAATATAGGCCACTTTTTGGTTCTGTACAGCAGCATGAGATGCAATTGGATTCTGGAATTTTTGAATGCATATCTGGATTCTAAATGAAAAATTATGTGGAAATGAACCATGAGAGTTTAGTTTAGAAAGATGTAAACATATGTCACAAAGTAGAGAAAGAAAGGGACTTAAGGAAACCTAGACTTGAAATTTGATTGGAATGAAGTGATAATTTGGTAATTGCTTTACCATGCCTAGGTTTTGACATTTGTGGGAAGGAAGGATCAATCAAGAAGGAATTGGCAAAGATACATAAGAGGTAGCAAGAATACTTTACTATAAACTTATGTTATGTTGTGATTGATATGCTTACTTGTTATGCATGAAGTTTGGTTGAGCTTAGTATGTTATGTGATGATGTTTATGACGATGATGAGCTATGAATATGTGCAACTCCTTGCAATCTATGTCATGACAATATGCATGTTAGAGTTTGCTTATGTATGATCATGAATTAGCTCCCATTGCATGATAACATGTTAGGCAATTAATCAAGCATGCATAACCTTATAGTTTGTATGATTTGCTATTGGGATTTCCATGAAATCTTATTCCTTCCATATAAATAACCATGCTCTAGGTGCTTGAGGGTAAATGTAAATGGATGACTGTATATAACTTAAAGAGTGTGCACTTTACTTACAAGATGATGTTTTGGTGTGTATGTTGCATGCTACTCCCAAATCCGATCCGAGGTAGTGTGCTTCCAACGATAGTTTAAGTGACTTATCCAACGAGTTTTTATACGAAATTTGGAATGAAAATAACTAAGATCCAGAGATTTAATTGGACACCAAGAACGCCTCATTGGTTAAGAAATCGAATTGTTATGATTTTTCAAAGTCGGGATTTAAAATCTGGAATAAGATAATACGACTACTCAGAGGCAGTGAGGTTCATGCGCTAATTTCATATAGTAAATGAATGAGTTTTTCCACAAAATTTTATGAGCTTAAAGTACACATATGGAGATTTAAATCCATATGTAAAACGAATCATTTGGATAAGTAACCTAGGAGAAATGAATTTTTGGAAAATGAGGTAAAATGAGGTAAAGAAACTGGAACTTCCAAATTTTCCAAAAGAACAGTATTTTCAACGAATAAACTGATTTGATCTGGATAAGAAAACCTCATTTTCATATTTTTCTAACAAATTTAAATGAAATAGATTTCATTACAAATTGGAATCACCTCATTTCGATTTTTCTAGATTTAATGATGAATTTCCAAAGTTCAGGCTGTAATCTGGAATTACCAAGTGAACAGTGGCGATGAACAGTACCGTAAGTCTAACTTTTGGAAATTCATGTTTTTAAGGTTAAGAGGTATTCCAATGATCTAAGATACTTCTAATTGAGTATATGTAAGAATGTGATGTAAGGATGTTTGCTAGAAGATGTCGTTGAAATTTAAGGATGTTGATTAAAAGAGGCTGTTATACTGGCAGAATATGGAAGTATTGTGTATGTAGGTGTTGTCTAAGGAGGCTGGAAGTGAGTGGACCTAGCCGATTCATCCAGTCTTTCCTGGGTACTTACGTAGAATGGTAGTTCTCATGGGAATTACCGAATCAGTACAGTTACTTTCTGCCAGGATTTTCAGCAGGAGAGAATTAATAAAGTTAAGACTGCTTCTGTAAGTGTACTCTGAAGGGTCTAAGGAAGGATGTTTCATCTGCACTTTGACTGACACTCAGCAAGTTATGGCATAGTTCATCCACGTAACAGACATCTTTAATTCTCATGCCATCCTTGCTTCCTATTTCACTAATTCCAGCAATTATTCCGGACTGATTCCTCCAAAGCTGACTTTTGCTCCTTCTTTTAGTGTGAGCTTGAAAACCTTGTCAGTATATCTTGTCATGTGTCTTGAGCATCCACTATCAATATACCACTTGGTTGTTTTGGATGCCTTGAGACATACTTGGGAAGAAATCATTTAGTTTTAGGTACCCATATCTTCTGGGTCCTGAATGGTTAGTCTAACACACTTTAGGTACATAAGTACCTTTAGGTACCCATCTTAATGTTTCGCAAGTTCCTTTCCTATTGTGATAACAAGAAGAGGCATTGTGGCCCTTACAATTGTAATATGCACATTTTGCGAAAGGATTATATGTTTAAACAGAGCTTTTGAAATAATTTAAATAAGATTTTTCTCCATTCTTCTTCTGTCATTTTCTTTTATCTAGATGTGGATCATATCCAATTCTAGATTTATCATAGATACATCTCTTATTACCTAAGATTACTTTAAGCATCTCGTTGCCTTTAGTGAATCTTTGAAGAGTTTCGGTTAACTCTTGATTCTTTTTCTAGGCCATTTCACACTTAGTGCAAGATTGCACTGATTTGTTCTGACCATTTTGAGTGTTAGCCTTAATTTGTTCTTCTAAGGCCTTTACTTTCTTTTTGGAGTTTACTAACTCCTTAGCTATCCTAAACAATTCATTTCTCATATCATTATATTTAGACAGAAGCCCATCATACATGGGTTCAAGATTTATTACCTCTTCAGTTTCTGACTCTTCTTGAGCAACGAGACATATATTTGCACCTTCTTCTTGGTCACTCCTTTCTTCATATGATGATAAACTATCTCCCAAAATAGACGAGACCAAGACTTTCCTCTTTTGATATATCTCTTTTTTCTTCTCTTTGTCATTTTTCAACAATTGAGGGCAGTATGCCTTGATGTGGCCAGGCTTCTTGTACTCATAATGGATAATTTGATCACGTGCTTCTAAAGTTAAAGTTTAAGGAAAATTTCATTTTTTATTGAAATTTCCTTCTAGCTTTGTTTCTGTAGAACTTCCAGAATCATTTAACAAGAAGCCATATTTCCCCGCCTTGCACCTCGTCTTCTTGTTCATGTCACTTTCCTGAGCCTTGAGAGCAATTCCTTTACATGTTCTCCTTTAATCATCCTTGTATTTTTGCTTTCTCTTAAATTCTGATAAGCTCCCAAAGAGTGTAGCAACTGATCTTATTGATTCTCCTTTTGATTCTTCAATAGAGGTCACCTTTGGATCCCAATCTCTAGTAAGATCATCTAGGAACTTCCTCACTTGATCCTTTTGGATGTATCTTGTGCCAAGTACGATTAAGTGATTCATAAGGTGGGAGAATCTCACTTCCTTGTCTCTGATACTTTCTCCAGGATTCATCTGGAATAATTCGAACTCAGTGGTTAGAGTATTGATTCTACTCTTTTTACTATAGGCAATCTCAAGTGCTTCCCATATTTCTTTTGCCGTGTCCAAGCTAGATACTCTGAAGTACTCTTTTTGATTTAGAGCACACGTGAGTATGTTGACAGCCTTATCATTAAACACGATTTGCTTCTTGTCATAATCATCAAATTTGCTAGGAGTCTTTAGAGCTTTTCTATTGTCAATTATCTTTATTGGAACATAGTTCCCTTCTTGAATTACATCCCACAGCCTATACTCTGAAGCCTATATAAATGTCTTCATTTTCATCTTCTAGAATGTAAAATTTTCTCTATTGAACCCCGGTTACTTTATTGTAAAACTTCCTTCAGGTAAGATGCTATCACCGAATCTTACCATATTAGCTCTTGAGGCTGTTAAGTCCTTTTACAAGAGACACACTCTGATACCCAAGTGTTAGTTCTCACAGTTACACCCAAGAGGGGGTAAACTGGGTTATATTTAAAAATTTCAAACTTTAGTGAAATAAAAGAAATGAATAAGAAGCAATTTCACTATATGACTGAAGGAAGAAGTTTGCACGGCAAATTTATACCAGTTCAGACTTAACAACTTGGCATACGTCCACTCCTCATAATTCCCTTCTGAGTGTTTCACTATATCTCCAAGATTAATTGGGCTTTTGGCTCCTTAATACAACAAGTGAGTTTCTCTCTCACTCCCATTTACAACCCGTAAGGTAATATCCCACTCAAGAGACCCACACTCTTGAGTTTTCATAAAAAGATCAAAGATTTGCAAGACACTCTATATAGAGGTATTATGATAATCACTGAAGTACATAATGAATAAGGGAGACTCTCTAAAAAAATTCCTCTGTTCACGCTGTTAGAATATGCTGGATCACCCAATAGGGGTGAATTGGGTGATTGTGTGATTTTAAAAACTGTTGAAACTCTTTTAAAATTATTTTGTAATCTTATCAGTAAAACAAATAAGTTTGAAAATTTTGATTAGATAATTGAAATATATTGCTAGAAATATAAAGAGTTAAAGAAGAAAAAGATCACAAAGAAGAATTATCCTAGTTCAGTCCTCCTTGACCTACGTCCAATCCTTAGCTCCCCACTGAGATTTTTCAATCCACTCTTTACCAAGATTACAATAGGCTCTTGGTAACCTTTACAAACTCAATTTTCATAACTAATTGAGAACTACCTCAATCTTGAGGTAACGCTCCCCCTAATATGATACGAGCAAATCCCACATTGAACCCCCTTATTCCAAGGTTTTCTCTTACTTAAGTAAAAGAATAGAGGTGTATCAATCTCTCTCAGATAGAGTGAGTAAAATATTATTGTACATGCTAATTTTTCTCTCGTAAGGAATTATATATGAAAAATAAAGAGTTAGAGGCTTTTGAAGTTTCTAGCATTATGATGATGCATTTATATCCCCTCTCCCCCTCTTCTTCTTGAATGCTCTCTTATTCATAGATGAAGTTTGAGCATTAACCATTTTCCATAATCTCTTTCTCCGATGAGCTTTTCTTCTTCAATTGAGAATATGACCATTAGAACTAGCTGTTGAAGCTTCTGACACAAAGTGGCTTTTTACCATTGAGAGTCTATTGGCTTTTATCTTTATCTAATCTCATTCTAATCATGTCTTTTGGTACCTTAAATGAAGTTTGACACAATCAAGAGAAATTCTGGTAATAATCATTTAGCACTTGAGTTTCTTCCATCTTTTGATTATCTTTGAGTTGAGAAACAAAAGTCTTCTTTCAATTTTTATAACTTCCTCCATTTAAATCCAAACATAAAAAATGACCTAATTCCATAACTTTCTCTATGTCTACTTTCCAGTGAACCAAGTTTGACTCTAAAATTCATTGTAGACAGGAAGATATGATCAATTTAGTGAGTAGAGGTCATGGCCAAAGTGTTAATCTTGTGTTCCATATTACAAACAGCATATATCCCTCATATAAGACTCTTTGGTGATGAAATTGGTATCATTAATAGTATTCTAAGTCTAATTTTTTATGAATCAAGTTTTACCTTAATCAGATAAGTATATCTTGAGATATAGTCAAAATACTCAACCTATGTCAAAGTAGAGAAGAACATCAAACTAAAAAATGAAGCATTAATTGATTAATTCAGTAAAAAAGGTGTATTTGAGTTGTTTTGTTGATCATCATCTTCTCCCTTTGCTATTTCTTCACTGCTTTGTTTAGTCGATCAAGAGTTTGATAAATTTCTTGATTCTTGAACTTGATTTCCTTCTTCTTCCAATGTCTTCTTCATAGTTCCTCTATATTATAAAGATCAAGTTCTAATCAGATGGCTTCTCTAAAATATACTATATTAATCGATTAACTAATCGATTAATTATCATTAATTCGATCAATGATTCGATTAATGAGAGAAACAAAAAATAGAGCATCACATTGATCAGAATTTTCACTAGTACAAAATAGACTTTCTAAAGCCCCATTTTTAAACAGGTTCTTACAAAAATGATTTAAAAAAATAACTGGTGGAATTTTTGTAAATAATGGTAAAATATTTACACCTAATGTACACATGAGCGGAGGCATTTTTATAAATAAGGGTAAAATATTTATATTTGATGTACACATGACTGGTGTAAAAGAAATGACAGGTGTAAATAAAACTGCAAAATTTGCTTTCTAAAGCCCATTTCTAAACCGGTCATTACAAAGACGATTTAAAAAAATGATTGGTGGTATTTTTGTAAATAAAATAAAATATTTACACTGGAGTTACACTTAACCAGTGTAAAATATAACAGGTGTTAAATATACTTTCTCTTCTGACTCTTCAATTTCTTGTCTATGCTTTTCTGCTTATTTTTTGTACCTTCTTTAGACCGTTCATTTTACTTCTTCGGTTCCTAACATTGTAGTCATTATGATAAAAGGCCAATTGCATTCTTCAATAGTTTTTTCTGAAACCGTTCTTATTCCTCAACCATATGTATACCATTCCTATGATCAGTACTTTTTGTCTCATCATTTTATCTCAGTTTTCTTTTCTTGTCTTCAATCTGAACCCTCCAATGGCTTCTTCCTCACGCACACCTCCTTCTCCATCAAACAAAAGAAACAGAGATAAATTTGAAGACAAACATCCTGCCCCTCACCCTGTTGTTCTTTATCCTCCTCCCTGGTTGTTACTTTGATGGAGTACCTTGAGGAACTCATCATGCTCTTCAGTGTCCTGGAGGACTCCGTGGAAGAACTGAAACATCCTCCCTTAGACCCCTCAGAGTACACTTGCGGAAGCGATATTAGCTCGATTATATCTGAACTGTACTGATTCGGTAATTCCCATGGGAACCACCATTCTACGTAAGTACCCAGGAAAGACTGGATGAATCGACTAGGTCCACTCACTTCCAGACTCCTTAGACAGTACCTACGTACACAGTACGTATCATATCCTATCTTTATTATGGACATTATGCCATAACTTTGGCAGCATAACGGCATCTTACAGCATTCTCAAAATTCACTTCGACGTAACCTCCCTGTAATGGGTTATATATAGGGGATGAGATTCGGGGGAATCTCAGTAGCAAACGGTACTAAACAGTGTATGCATCAATGATTGATATTTATGCTTGCTTGTGATTGTGTCAACATAATGTAATGTGCATGCTTCCATGTAACATATGAAATACAATTGGCCAAGGTAATCATAGTACAGAGCTTCAACAATTACAGATTAACAGCAATCAATCAAGCCATAACACAATCAATCATATATTCAACACATAAAAGTTTAGGTAAGTTTTCTACCTTACTAGCTTAGCAGAACTCTAATATCTCTATACTACTTCTAGCTCTGCCAGCACTTCCTTCTTTCTTTCTTCCTCTCACTTTCTCTCTCTTTCTCCTTCTCTCGTTTCCTTGCTCCATAATTTAATGGAATGGAGGGGGAAGGCCTCTATTTATAGTGAAGGCAAAGAGGAATGGGTGGCTCAGATTCAATCAAGATGAATGGCTTAGATCTCTTGCTTCCTCAAGAAGCTTTGCCTGCATCATCGTGATGACATCACCATCCCTCATGACTCATCACTCATAACATCATCCTAGGGACACTTCACATGCTAGGTGGCACAATGGTGGGGCCCTTGGGACACCTCATATGCTGACTCAGCTCTTCCAGAGAATTCCAGAGTCTTATCCTGGAATGAGCGGCTGAGATCGTGCCACGTGTCCTTTACCTTTTTCTAACTTTTCTCTCTCCATTAACTCAATGCCATGTGGCATCTTGTAGGTCCCATGAGGACACCTTTTCATGCCACCTCATGGTTCTGGATAACTTTCACTTTATCTGATCCTTTCCCCAGTTCTATCTCCAACCGGGTAACTATATTAAAATATCATCTCAATCAGGACTTAACACCTTCTGTGTTCATTAGTCGCGACCTCAACATCATTTAGTCGTGACCCCATCACTTTTTAGTCTTGACCAGGCTCATTTTGCCTATTAGTTGTGACCCACACATCTTTCAGTCGCGCCTAGACCTTTCTGTAACACTTAGTCGCGACCACACTACTTTATCGTCGCAACCAAAATGGTCAACCTTTGACTCTGCAATCTTTAACCTTTACATATTCGTAGTTTAGTCCTTGAAAACCCTCTATATGTTTCTGGGACTTCTGCTCAAAAGGGGTCAGGTAGCCTCTCAATTTAAGGCTTCCTGCATCTCTAGGCCCAAAAATTGGGATGTTACAAGAACCGACTCAAAAAGTTAACAGACTAAAAGATAGTTTCAGAGCTTTCCGCTCAGAAGTTCACCATCATCAATAGAATGATAGCTTCTATAATCCTATTGATCCTACCCACTCTAATGAATCCCAAAACTCTGAGTCTGATGAGTGAAAGCCTGTAACCTTTATCTACCCCTCCTATTTTATTTTTTTCACATAATAACAAAAAGAGAGAATATATTACATATTCTGAAAGATATTTTTTTTGAAAATTTCAAACTTTTAATGTAAAGTTATTAGTAAAGTTGAATGAATGAAGTTTCTTGTTCTGATGACATGGTGTTCTTGTATTTTTCAAAAATAAAAAAACACAACAAATTAAAACCTGACATGTCAATGTCAGTTGTAGATTATCACATTTTTACACCAAATGTAAATTTTATATGGTGTAGATTAATATTTTACACTGGTTGTAAAAGTGACAGGTGTAGAATATAATGTTTGGTTTAGAAAAAGTTATTTCTACACTGGTGTTCCATATCATCTGGCGTAGATTTGTGTAATTTATAATATTTTACACCGTGGTAAAAGTGACTGGTGTAGAATATAATGTTAGGTTAGAAAAACTTATTTCTGCACCGATGTTCCATTTTATCCGATGTAGATTTGCTTACGAAATACACTTTAATTTAATAGAAACCCCCTTCATACCTCCCATCTCTCATTTTTCACTGGTTCGCACATTTAAGTTTTCTCCGCCCTTCACAGCCAGTGAGTTTTTATTTTGAACTCCTTGTCTCGAGAATTAAAAATTTATGTACTACTGGCGGTAGCTTTTGCTGTTATTTGCTAGATTTATTGCTGTCATTTACTTATTTCATTTGGTGAGTTCTTCCACTTGTGCGTGATATATTCTCTCCCATAATTAGCTGCAAGCTAGGTTTTTTTTGTTTTCTGTCTTTCTAGTTTTTTAGTCTTCCATAAATATGGATTGTAGTTGGATAAATGCTAAACGAACAAGTGTTGAGTATGCTGAGGGGATGAAGGAGTTTTGGGATTTTGCTAAACGAAATGGTGATGATGACAATGGAAGGTTTTATTGCCCTTGTGTGAGTTATTTGAATGAGAGGAAACAAAGTCCTGCAGATATGTACACTCATCTAATTTATGAGGGGTTTTGTAAGAATTACACAGTATGGGTATGGCATAGTGAAAATGAGGAAAGGTCGACTGCATCTGAACAGTTGGAAGAGACCTTTGATGATGACATGGATACTGATGATTAGGTAGATGACATGATTCGTGATGTTGGAGAAGATGCTTTTATTCAGTCACATGCATATGGTAATATGTGCAATGATGCAGAAAAACCTCTATAACCAGGTGTAAAAAATACAACATGTTAAATGCGGTGTTGAGATTGGTAAGTATGAAAGCACATCATGGGTGGAGTGATAGAGGTTTTTTAGAATTGTTTGAGTTGTTGCAAGACATATTTACACAAGAAAATGTGTTATCCAAATGCTACTATGATGCTAAGAAAATAATATGTCCTTTAGGCATGCAGTATAGAAATATTCATGCATGCCCAAATGATTGCATATTGTATAGGAATGATTTGAAGATGAGGAGAAGTGTCCAATACGTAAGACACCAAGGTACAGATCAAACAAGTCTCCTGCAAAAAAGTATAACATCCTTACTTTCGTACGTCTTAGGGATCATTCGGTAGCATTTAGAACCACTTACATGACCTTTGAAGTCCATTAGCTAAATCTGGAATTTTTACTCTTGGTGAATTATTGTTCATATGGTATTCCAGATTTGGTGACAAACTTCGAAAAAATCATAATTAATTCTACAAAATTCTACTCAAAGTTAACATCCTGAAGTTTAAGGGAAAAATAATTTCCTGACCAAATGTTTCGCAAATTGATACAGTTTATTTGTTAAAGTTTACTGTTCATTTGGTCAAAAATTCTGAAAACAGATTTTGGTCCCCATATTTGGAAAATTGGTTCTCTTTGTACAGACATCAAAATAAGGTGTTCTTAGTGTCAAAATGAATCTTGACATGTTAACTAATTGTATGTAAAATTGCATACGTTTATTCCATCATTTACCAATTTTCATTACATCATAAACATTATTGCTTAAACTAAGCATACAGCATCATTACTTGCAAGAATTATTTACATAACACCATATAACATTTACATTGACCAATCCTTAACTCCTCTTCATGCTTCTTCATCCTCTTTCCTCATTCATAAACCTGTGGGGATTGGGATTACATAGATGGGGTGAGATTTCTGGGAAAATCTCAGTAGCAAACAATACCAAACAATGCTTGTATTAATGTAATTGCTTGTGCTTGCTTGTGAAAGCATTACCATAGTGTAATGAGCATGCTTCCATGTATCATATCAAATATAAATGGCCAAGGTAATCATAGAAACAGAACTTCAACCATCTACACATATGCATACAATTTAACAAAGCCAGAGCACAATCAAGCATAACATTCAATACATACAAGTTTAGTGTAAGTTTACCACCTTATTGCTTTACTTCTTTCCACTTTAACTTTGCTTCTTCCTTCTTACTTTTCCTTGATGTGTGGCTGCCTCTTTTGAATCCACAATCAAATCCTAACATCATATAATCATCCATTCATTACTATCTAACTTTCTTGAACATCAAACTTACTTTAACTTAACATAACTTCCTTTACTCTTTACCAGTTGACTTGGCCTTTGAATCAATTGATGTATTGACCTTACCCTACACAATTTGTCCTTTTGAATCCATTTATGAACTCAAAATAATCAAATTCCAGCAACTATACACTGTTCTGGACAGAATTTGCAAAACATACACAATTCTTCCAAAAATTCCCATCTTAATTCCATTGCTTCCCATACTTGTTTCTCTACTTTACGGCACACAACTTTTCATTTTAAGACCATTGGAATCATCAAAATCATGAAAATCCAATCACTGTTCATACGAGTGAACAGTAACAAGAAAGAACTTCAAACATTACAACTTTCAATTCCAATGTTTCCAAGGTTCAAAACCTATCCAATCCTACACAAAATCATCATATGAATTCAATGGAAGCATTAGATCATTGAAATTCCATCTCCTTCTATCATGAACAGTGCATGAACAGTCAAACTGAAATATTTAATCCATGGCAAAGTTAAGAATATCAACTTGATTCAACAACCAATCATCTAACTAGCTTGTTTAAGCTTTAATCTCACAACTCTAACTTTAATTTCTTCTTTCTCCTTTCATCTAAGGTTTTGGACAGCATATACACCTTAGAGAAAACTCAACTTTCTTCCATGAAAACCCTAAGTTCAAGCTCCCAAATCAAAGGAAAATAAGCTAGGATAGATTGCTTATCTTTAATCTCTAGCTTGCTTGAACTTTGGACCTTGGATTCTTCTTTGTCTTGGCTTGAGTTTCCATTTTTCCATAGTTTCCCCAAGGGTTCTCATGCCACAATTTGGAGCAGAAAATATGGAGGTATTAATAGAAAAATTCCATGGAAATTGGATGCCAAGATCACTTTGTGCACTATTTGATCTAATGGCTCATAATTGGTCTTACACCAAACTTCTCCACCAAGCCAATTTGAGATAAAATCACATGACAAAAATCTTCTCCTCCCCTTGTCTTGGACACCATGTTGAAAGCCTTGTGGGTCCACCATGTGCAAATCATAATTCTTACTTTATTCCTTTTTTTTTTCTTTTCAAAAATCTATAAATTATTTTTTATTGGACTTGGGCTCCAAGACAACTTTTGGGACTTATTGGGATGCCCTAGAATGAAATGTTGGGCCTCTTTTAGGTTCAATAGCTACTTGGCATAAATCCTAATGCACTTTCCTTATACCGATATTCTTAAATTACTCTGATCTTGGAATAAATGCTAAACACCTCTTTTAATGGTTCTAACATTTTTAGAAATTTATTATAATATAAAATGAATTCTCTGCAAAGTTTTATAATTTTCTGAGACCCAGAAGTCCTGATAAAAATTACATACATTTCCTTTAAACCCTTTATCGGTGTCCTTTTTCATCGTAAATTTCATAATTAATTCTACAGGTCTCCTTTTTTACTTCTGTCAGTTTCATAAATTCTCATATTAATTATAAGAATTTACTACCAAATTTCATCTGATATCCATGAATTATGAAATGACCAAAATACCCTTGGTGCCCTTCCTTGCACTATATTAACCCTAAGGGCATAATTATCATTTTGCACCTCTTTATACCTTATCAGGGCATATACTGACTCTGAGTACCCATTCTTGCACTTGATTTGGCATTTTGTCCTGTCCAGAATGACCAAAATGCCCTCCTTTCATCTCTTGTACAATATTACAACATAAGGGCATTTTCGTAATTTCGCCCATTTTCTGCAAACTTTTGGACACTGGCCCCTTCTTCCGATGAACTGATATCATGGGCCTAGCCTCACTTGATGTAAATATGGGCCTCTGAGTAAAGCCATATGGGCTCATTCAGTCCCAGTTTTCTTACCGATTAATTTTCCAATCGGATATCGGACGTTCACAAACTCTTGTCAAAATTCATTAAAAAGTGAATAACTTTTTGTACAGAACTCCTTTTAGGATTCTGTCAGTTCCCTGACCTCTGGCTTCATAGGACGCACATTTCTGTAACTTTTCACTCATATATGAGGTCCAGGAGATCTGATAAAAATTTCAGATAACTTTCATACTATCAGATAAATTTCAGCTAACTGAAACTCTAATAAAATTTCTGTATTAAGCTAGATTAACCAGTATCATTTTCTCTATCTACTGATAAAATTTGGGACTGAAATGCTTCTGGCAGTTCCAAGTCACTTCCGGCTCAACTTTCTATAATTACCATTTTGCCCCTTGAACTTTCCTTAAATTACATTTAGGTCCTTAAACTTTTTGAAATTACACTTAATGGCCCAAAGTTTATGTCTACTTTACATTTGGTACCATGGAACTTTTATACTTTTCACTTTAGTCCCTCTTTTTACACAATATCATTCTTTTCTTTTCCATTCACAATATCATTCTTTTACTTTAGTCCCTCTTTTCCATTCACTTTAGTCCCTCTTTATACTTTTACACAATATCATTCTTTTCTTTTCCATTCATCATCACAATCCTTTCCAAACCTCTTTTCTCTATCAGTATTATACAGATAGGGAAAAATTAGGATATGACAAAAGGTGTTATGGTATCTTCCAATTATACCAAGGTTTAAGCAGATTTTTGCTAATAAAGATGATGCAAAAAAATGTTATGGCGTGCGACTGAAAGGATTTGTGATGGAAAGCTTTGTCATCCTACTGATTATTTGCAGTGAAAGAAGAATGATGACTTATTTTCTGAGTTCGGCAATGAACCACGAAACTTAAGGCTTGGACTTAGTACAGATGGCATGAACCCTTATGGTAGCTTTAGTAGTATACATAGTTCATGGCCCGTCCTCTTGGTAATTTAGAACCTATCTCCCTTGCTGTGTATGAAACGCAAGTATGTAATGTTGTCTATGTTGATCTCAAGACTAAAACAACTGAGAAATGGCATAGATGTTTACCTAATACCCTTGATCGAAGATTTGAAGAAGCTATGGGAAGGTGTGAATGTTTTTGATGTGATTAAGAAGGAGGTCTTCAATATACGGGCCATGATATTTTATACAATTAATGACTTTCCTACATACGAAAATTTGTCAGGGTATAGTATTAAGGGCCATAAAGCATGTCCGATTTGTGAGGAAGGGACTTGCTACTATCAATATCATCATGGAAGAAAGACAGTTTACCTAGGTTATAGGAGATTTCTAAGAGAAGGCCACCCATGCCGTCTGTAATATCCCAATTTTTAGGCCTAGAGACTCAGAAAGTAGCCTGAAATAGATAGGCTATCAGACCCCTTTGAGCAGAAGTCCTAGAAACATACAAAAGAGTTTTTAGGGACTAAACTGCAAATAAGTGAAAGTACAGGGACTTAATTGAAAAGAGGAAAAGTTTTCAGGGGCAAAATGGTAATTATAGAAAGTTGAGCTGAAAGTGGCTTAGAACTGTCCGGAAGCATTTTAGTATCAAATTTCATCAGTAGATAGAGAAAATGATGCTGGTTAATCTAGCCTAATACATAAATTTTATTAGAGTTTCAGATAGCTAAAATTTATCTAATAGTCTGAAAGTTATCTAAAATTTTTATCAGATCTCCTGGACCTCAAATATGAGTGAAAAGTTACAGGAATATGCGTCTTGTGAAGCCAGAGGTTAGGGAACTGACGAAATACCGAAAGGAGTTCTGTAGAAAAAGTATTCATATATTAGCGAATTTTGACGGGAGTTCGTGAATGCCCGATATCCGATTAGGAAATTAATCGGTAAGCAAACTGAGACTGAATGAGCCCAGATGACATCACATAGAGGCCAATGATGACACCAAGGGAGACCCAGATCCATGATATCAGTTCATCTAAAAAAGGGGCCAGTGTCCAGAAAAAGGTGCAAAATGACAAAAATACCCCTATGTTATAAAATAATTAAAGAATGAGTAGTTGACTAGGGTCAGGGAATACTCTGGTAAGGTGTGAAAGATGATAATACCCCTAAGGATAGTAAAGTAAATAAAGAGGAACTGAGGGCATTTTGGTAATTTGCTAAGGGATGTTTCTTGAGAATTGAGCCATCAGAGTACTTGAGCTTGATCAGAGACCCAAGATAGCATTGCAAAAGCCCAAAAACGTAGCCCAAGAGTTATGTGAGTTAAAGTGGTATTAAAATGATATTTTAGTGAGTTTTCAATAAAGTAAAGTTACCTGGTTGAAGTGATAACCGGGGAATTTATCAGATAAAGCTCTGGACTTATCCGGAAGCCATGAGGTGGCACGAAAGGGACCCATAAGGCACCACATGGCATGAGCATAGAGGAAGAAGAAAAAGCTAAGGACACGTGGCACGATCTCAGCCATTTATTCCGGGATAAGACTCTGGAATTCTCTGGAAGCACTGAGTCAGCTTGTGAGGTGTCCCGAGTGCCCCACCATTAAGGCACCTAAGCATTTGAGGTGTCCATGGATGATGTCATGATTGATGAGTCATTGAGGATTATGATGTCATCACGAAGATGCAGGCGAAGCTTCTTAAGGAAGCTAAGCGATCTGAGCCGTTCATTGTGATTCGATCTGGCCTGTTCAAGCCAACTCCCTCCACCTATAAATACCCCTCACCCCTCCCATTCCAAGGCACCTATGGCAAGAAGAAGAGAAAGGAAGAGAGAGAGGAAACCACTTTAGTAGTGAACACCATCCTTATATCATACTTGTAACATCCCGATTTTTGGTCTAGGAGAACTGGGAGGTAGTCTGATATGGGCAGGCTGCTAAACCCGTAGTCCCAGGGTAGTAATCTGATATGGGTGGATTACTTACCTTTATTTTGTAGGAATCCGAGGGATGAGCTAAGTCCTTCAGGATTTAAAGATGAGTGAAGTCTTTAACCTACAGAATCGGGACAGTTCACCTAGGTTCAAAATGAGGAATGTGAGGAATGTCCTAAGTCTTAAGCCTAGGAATTCTGTAGGTAGCTTGATATGGGCTGGCTCCTGTGCAAGATAACCTGATATGGGCGGGTTGTCAAGCCTTTCAAGTAACGATGACTCCCGAAGAGTTTAAGGGATGAGTTATTGAAAGAGAATTTTTAGAACTTAAGATAAAGGATGAAAAGATGAGTAACAGGGCCAGAAAGAGAATGCAGGGGCAAAATCGTAATTATTGGAAAGATCAGGCAGGTAGCCGATGAGTACCATATTTTTCCAGAAAATAGCCAAAATTATGCTGATCATTTCACTGAACTATGAAATATGTATATGAGGTCTCTATAGGTATGAAAGAATTAGAAATGTGACCAAGGGTAAAATGGTCATTTTTTAAAAGTGTGCGCGAGAGCGTACTTTCAGGCAAAAACAGCCCGATCCGGATAAAATATCTAAAAATACCGGGTGATAGAGAAAAGGATTCCAGGTTGAATGACACAACACAGAATTTTGATTTGAGGTCCCGATTTTTCTGTAAAAATTCCTGAAGATGGGAATTTACAGTTATAATCGGTAAGGGAAAGGCAGTCCGAATAGAGATGATTGGACTGTGGCCAGAGGCCATACAGTGTTTTCTAAGGCCCATAGTGACACCAGGGAAGGCCCAGGCCCATAATAGCAGTTTAGTGGTAAAAGGGGCCGGTGTCCGGGAAAATGTGCGAAATGACGAAAATGCCCCTATGTTATAAAACAGCTAAAGAATGAGTAAAGGGTATTTTGGTCATTTGCCTAAGGTTAGACAGTCCAGGGAAGTTATCTGGATAATTGACCAGGGTCAGAGAATACTCTGGTAAGATGGGAAAAGAGAATAATGCCCCTAGACCTAGTAAAGTAAAGAAAGAGAGACTAAGGGAATTTTGGTAATTTGCCAAGGGGTGTTCTTGGGAATCGTGCCATCAGAGTACTTGGGCTGGATCAGAGACCCAAGATGATATTCCCAGGCCCAAAAACGTAGCCCAGCATAAATGTGAGAAAAAGTGGCATTAAAATAATGATTTAGTGACTTTTTAGTAAAGTAAAGTTACTCGGTTGGCACGATAACCGAGGAGGTGATCAAATTAAGTCTGGGACTTATCTGGATAGCATTGGAAGACGTGAAAGGTCCCTTCCAGGTGCCACATGGAGCAATCTTAGAGTAAGAAGAAAAGTTAAGGACACGTGGCGCGATCTTAGCCGTTGATTCCGGTGCAAGACTCTGGAACTGTTTGGAAATGCTGAGTCAGCTGATGAGGTGTCCCGGGATTTAGACATGTGAGAAATGTGCTGCTGAGGTGTCCGCTGAGGTGTCCGCTGAGGTGGCACTGATGATGCAGTAAAGAGGAATAAAAGAAAATAGGAAATTCCAGAAAAAACCAGGACCACAAGTTCGTAAGGCTTCAAAATTACGGAAATGCCATCGAAGGAAACTATAAATACCCCCTCCCCTTTCATTTGCATCACGGTTTTGGGCAAGAAAGAGAGAGAAAGAAGAGAGAGAAGGAGAAAGAAAGAAAGAAAGGAAGTTCTGGTGGAGCTGGAAGCAGTATAGAGATAGTAGAGTTCTGCTAAGCTTTTGAGGTAGTAACTAATCCTAGCTTTTATGTAATGGCTTTGTGATTTGTTGTGCTATTGTTTTGTTGGATTGTTGTCTTATATGTTATGCTTGAAGCTCTATTATAATGCTATGATCATATGTTATTGAGTATGGAAGCACGCAGCATACTTATCTGTACATAATCATAAGCAAGCACTGTCACTCTGCATTACATATATTTTTATGATTATTACTACTGAGATTCCCTCGAATCTCATTCCCCATATCTAACCCATTACAGGGAGATTATGTTGAAGTGAATTCTAAGAATTTTGAGACACGTCGTTATGCTGCCGAAACTAAGACTGAACATCAGTATATGATAAGTACTGTGTACGTTTGTGCTGTCTAAGGAGGCTGGAAGTGAGTGGACCTAGCCGGTTCATCCAGTCTTTCCTGGGTACTTACGTAGAATGGTAGTTCTCATGAGGAATTACCGAATCAGTACGGTTCAGTTCTTTGTACAGATGAAGCCTAGCGGTTATACTGCCGAAGTTCGGGCAGGAAAAGATGTAATAGAAATATGAGAATTTTGTATATGCTTTGTTGTATGACACTTTGTTATTCATTAATAAATATTGTTTGGCATGTTCAATTTGTGGATGACTAATTAAAAGAGAAATTCTCATGTCCTGAGGTAGCAGTATTTTGACCTCAGTTTGACCTAGTAAACAAAGGAGTTTGGCCACAAAATTTGGTGAGCCAGTGGTACACATCTGGGGCATTCCATGGATAGGTAATAAACCTTGTTTGGCTGTGTAGAATGAGATAAATCAGTTCTCAAATTAAAGGTTCAGAATAAGGAACTTAAGAGTAAAATTTTAATTTCTGGGCTTAAGTTAAGATATAATCAAGCTAATATTGCTTCCGCAAGTGTACTCTGAGGAGTCTAAGGGAGGATGTTTCAGTACTCTAGGGAGGGAAACCTCTTTAGTTCAACTTTCTAACTTGTTTAAGGGGGTCAGTCTAACTAGATCAGAGCATCACTAAGCCAGAACCTTCTATTATGTACTATAATCTTATACTCTGAGCCAGAACCCTTTGCTCTGATACCAAAATATCACATCCTAATTTTCTTATGTCTTAGGGACCATTTGGTAGCATCTGGAACCACTTTTAAGGTCGTTGAAGTCAAATTTCCTAATCTGGAGTTTTACTCTATCAAGTACTGTTCACTGTGTAACTTCCAGACAAGTGACCTGACTTTGAAAAATCATAACTAATTCTAGAAAACTCAAAACAGAGTGGTTCAAATTGGTAAATGAAGCTACCTTAATTCTATTTCAGGAAAAAATAACTTGTTGACCACGCATTGACCAAGTCAATATCAGTCAAAGCTATAATTTTACTGTTCATCCAACGTTTTTCCCCTGAATCCAGCATTTTGGTCCCAAATTTGAAAAATTATATCTCAATGTGTAGACATTCAAATAATACGTTCTATATATCAATTCGAAGCTTTTGTATGTCTACTATTTACTATAAAAATATCATACATTTATTCAACCATTGACTATTTTTAATTACAAATTAAAGGTCACTACCTCACCACGAGTTACTGTTTATGGTGGCAAATTCCAGCAACCAACTTTACATACATATGCATAACATACATCAATCACATATCAATCATGCTAAATAATTATTAACTTCTCTTCATGTATCTTTATCTCCTCCATCTTGAGAAGACCTGCTGTAATTGGATTGATATGGAAGGGGTGAGATTTCGGGGGAAATCTCAGTAGCAAACAGAAACCATACAATGTATGCAACTATATGCTTGATGTTACTATGTATATACTTAATAATTATGCTTGCATAATGATAACTTACATACTTCATGTCCCTTAATTATAACATATGGCCATAGCATAAAAAGAAACAGAGCATCATTTAATCATACATGCTTCACATCATCAAAGTAAGTAAATATCACATAAAACATTCAAGCAACATAAGCATACAAGTAGACAAGTTCACTACCTGGCATGCAGCTTTTCCTTAATCCTTAACCTTTGCTCTGAGGTTTCACCTTTTCATAGGTTAGAGCCTATACATAGCATAATAATATTTCATTATTATCTTATCCAATATAACTCTACTTAATTTAGGCTTATCCTGAGGTAATACCCATATTCTAACAATCCCCTAGCTTTCTTTCTATCCACGGCTAACCTTATAAAGAAAGATATTTCTCTACTCTAACTATCTAATTTATAAGAACAATCCTCTAATTTATTAGAGCAGGGACTAGAATAAATTACTTACCTTAT
Source organism: Leucaena leucocephala (assembly GCA_037074615.1). Classification (NCBI taxonomy): domain Eukaryota; kingdom Viridiplantae; phylum Streptophyta; class Magnoliopsida; order Fabales; family Fabaceae; genus Leucaena; species Leucaena leucocephala. The sequence continues at coordinate 13,622,710 of CM073555.1, read as the reverse complement.
TCCTAAGCTTGCCGAGTCCCTAAGCTCCTTAGATTGCTCCTAGCTCAGCCAGAACTACTTCTTTCTCTTCCTTTCTCTCTTTCTTTCTTTCTTTCTCTCTTTGTCTCTCTCTCTCTCTTCCTTTCTCTTCTTCTTGCCATGGATGGTATGAAATGGAAAGGGGGCTGCCTATTTATAGGTGGAGGGAGTTGGCTTGAACGGTCCAGATCGAATCACGATGAATGACTCATATCACTTAGCTTCCTTAAGAAGCTTCACCTGCATCATCGCGATGACATCATCATCCTAGATGACTCATCAATAATGACATCATCCATGGACACCTCACATGCTTAGGTGGCATAATGGTAGGGCCCTCGGGATACCTCACTAGCTGACTCAGCGCTTCCAGAGAATTCCAGAGTCTTATCCCGGAATGAACGGCTGAGATCGTGCCACATGTCCTTAGCTTTTTCTTCTTCCTCTATGCTCATGCCATGTGGCACCTTATGGGTACCTTTCATGCCACCTCATGGCTTCCGGATAAGTTCAAAACTTTATCTGATCAATTCCCCGGTTATCACTTCAACTGGGTAACTTTACTTTATTGAAAACTCGCTAAAATATTACTTTAATGCCACTTTAATCCACATAATTCTTGGGCTACATTTTTGGACTTCTGGGAATGCCATCTTAGGTCTCTGATCATGCTCAAGTACTCTGATGGCTCAATTCCTAAGAAACATCCATTGGCAAATTACCAAAATGTCCTTGGTTCCTCTTTATTTACTTTAATGAGTCTAGGGGCATTATTATCTTTTTACATCTTACCAGGGTATTCCATGACCCTGGTTAACTATCCAGATAAAGTTCCTTGACTGTCTAATCTTAGTCAAATGATCAAAATACCCTTCACTCATTCTTTAATCATTTTATAACACAGGGGTATTTTCATCATTTCGCACATTTTCTGCATATTTTTGGACACTAGCCCCTTTTTTCGATGAGTTGATATCATGGATCTGGGCCTCCTTTGGCATCATTATGGGCCTCTATATGACGTCATCTTGGCTCATTCAGTCCCAGTTTGCTTACCAATTAATTTCCTAATTGGATATCGGGCGTTCATGAACTCCCGTCAAAATTCACTAAAAAGTGAATAACTTTTTCTACAGAACTCTTTTCAGGATTCTGTCCATTCCCTGACCTCTATCTTCATAGGACGCATCTTCCTGTAACTTTTCACTTATATCTGAGATCCAGAAGATCTGATAAAATTCTTAGAAAACTTTTAGACTATCAGATCAATTTCATCTATCTGAAACGGTGATAAAATTCCTGTAATAAGCTAGATTAACCAGCATCATTTTCTCATCTACTGATGAAATTTGGGACTGAAATGCTTCTGGACAGTTCTAAGCCACTTCCGGCTCAACTTTCTATAATTACCATTTTGCCCCTGGAAACTTTTCCTCTTTTCAATTAAGTCCCTCAACTTTTCATAATTACACTTAATGGCCCACAACTTGTGTCTACTTTCATTTTTGCACCATGGGACTTTTAAACTTTCACTTTAGTCCCTTTTTTTCTAAAATGACCATTATGCCCCTAGGGACTTTCACTATTTACATATAAAGTCCCTATACTTTCACTTATTTGCAGTTTAGGCCCTAAAAACCTTTTGTATATTTCTGGGACTTTTGCTCAAAGGGGTCTGGTAGACTATCTATTTCAGGCTACTTTCTGAATCTATAGGCCTAAAAATTGGGATATTACACAATCAAAGGAGCTTAGGGACTCGGCAAGCTTAGGAATAAGGTAAGTAATTGATTCTAGTCCCTGCTCTAATAAATTATAGGATTATTCTTATAAATTTAATAGTTAGAATAAAGGAATATCTGTCTCTATAAGGTTAGGCATGGATAGAAAGAAAGTTAGGGGATTGGCGGGATAGGGGTATTACCTTAAGATAAGCTTGAGTTAAGTGGAGTTATGCTGGATATGGTAATAATGAAATATTATTATACCTTGTATAGGCTCTGACCTCTATAAAGAAGGGATCTCAGAGCAAAGGCTAAGGACTAAAGGAAAGGCTGCATGCCAGGTAGTGGACTTCTACCTAAACTTGTATGCTTATTGCTTGTGTGTTGTTAATATGCTATTGACTTGTCTTGGTTATGTGAAGCATGTATGATTGATAATGCTCTGTTTCTTTTTATGCTATGGCCATATGTTATAAGTAAGAATCATAGAAGCATGTATAAGTCATAATGCAAGCATAATCATAGTAAAGCAAGCATGTTTAAGACTAAGCATATATTTGCATACACTGTTTGTGGTACAGTTTACTACTGAGATTTCCTTAGAAATCTCACCCCTACCTTTTCCAAACAAACAGGGTACTGGTTTAGAGAAGATGAAGCTAGAAAAGTGAGGATGTGACACCGTCTATTGAAGAAAAAAAATTTGGCGGCCAAGAATTTGAAAATGCTCTGGAGCTATTGACTGGAGAACAAGTTTATGAAAAGGTAAAAGTCATTAAAGTTACTTTTGGTAAGACTCCCAAGAGAAGTGAGAAAAATATATGGAAAAAAATATTTGTCTTCTTTGAGCTTCCGTATTGGCAACATCTTCATGTAAGGCACTGTATTGATATCATGCATGTAGAGAAAAATATGTGTGACAGCATTGTTGAAACACTTATCAACATACATGGTAGTTCCAAACATTTTCAGCTTTGAAGGCAAGATTAAATTTGCAAGAAATAGGAATACATGAGGATTTATATCCAAGGGCAGATGGTGAGGGGAGTTATTGTGTTAAAGAGATTAATATTTTGTCCAAGGATGTGAGAAGAAGTATTTGTGAATGTTTGCAAGGAATCAAAGTTCCCTCTGAGTACTCATCTAATCTTAAGAAGAATGTGTTGATGAAATATTTGAAATTAGTAGGCCAAAAGTCTCATGATTGTTATGTCTTGATGCAGCAATTACTCCTAGTAGCTGTTCGAGGAATCCTTGAAGATGATTTGAGACACATTGTAACCCAACTTTGCTTCTTCTTTAATGCTATATGTGGCAAAGTCTTTGAGACTGAAAAGTTGGATGAATTGGAGCATGAGGGTTATGTTATTTTGTGCCATCTTGAAAAACTATTTCTTCCTACCTTTTTTGACATCATGGTACACCTCATCATTCATCTAGTGCGAGAATTAAAACTGTGTGGCAATGTATACTTACGATAGACGTACCTATTTGAAAGATACATGAAAATCCTTAAAGGGTATATGAAGAATCCAAATAAGCCCGAGGCATCCATTGTTCAAAAAATATGTTTCCAAAGAAGCTATGGATTTTTGCCAACACTACCTGTCTAAAGTAAGAATTACTGGTTTCCCTAAACCCCGTGCCAAACAGGGGGTCAACATGGAATGTTAGTGAAGAGTATTGATCGTAATGAATTACAGTAAATACACTTACATATCTTGAATAAAATTGATCAAGTTCAAGACTATATAGCTGTTCATAAAGAGCTTATCCAAAAACAAAATAATAGAATAACAAAGCAAAAGCTTATTAGATAACACAACAAATCTTTTACACATTGGTTCAAACAGAAGGTTAAAAATGAGGATTGTGTATCTGATTCAGTTAGATGGTTGGCATATGGTCCTGAATTTAATGTGATATGTTGGAATTCATTTGATATCAACTGGTATTCCTTTTATACGAAATCCCTAGATGATAAAAGTAGCGTGCAGAATAGTGGTGTTATGTTAGTAGCTAAAGCTATTCACTCTCTAGTTTAAAAGACAAATATCCTAAATTAGCAGTCATCCCTTATTATGGTATTGTTGAAGAGATTTGGGAGCTGGACTATACCAAATTCTCAGTTCCCTTGTTCAAATACAAGTGGGCTAATGTAAACATGGTGTTATGGTAGATCGGTTGGGATTTATACTAGTTGATTTGAATAATACAAGTTTTGGGGATGAGCCTTTCATTATGGCAGACTAAGCAAAGCAAGTGTTATATATCACTGATCTGACAAACAAAAGATGGTATGTCGCTCTCCAAGGAAAAAGGGTTGTTGACGATGATGATTTGATTTGTGAGACCCCTTCTTTTTTAGTAGGTTTACTAAAATTGAATGAAGAAGAAGTGGATTCTGATTGATTTGTATATAAGTGTTTTATGTTTTTGAGGCACTAATGCAATTAAATTTCTTGTTCTGATTGCATATGTGGTTTTAATGTAATAATAAAACAAGTTTCTTGTTCTGATTGCATATATATGTTGTAACTTTAAGGGATGGGGTAATAAAAAGGTTGGTGGGAAAAAATAAATCCAACATTTAAACTGGTTGTACATGTTATCTGGTGTAAAAAGTGATCTGACAAACTTATAGTGCAAAATTTGTAAATAAATTAAATCTTTTTTTACACCGGATTTATATGTTATCCGGTGTAGAAAGTCTCTGAAATTCAAAATATTAGTCGTGGCATTTTTGAAAAAAAGTAGACATATTTTTAAACTGGTTATTGTGTTAGTCAGGTTTAGAAATATGATTTACTACACCGGATTTATATTTTAACCGGTGTAGAAAGTCTTCTAAAATTTAAGATATTAGTCGTGGCATTTTTAAAAATAAGTAGACATCCTTTTAAACTGGTTATTGTGTTAGTCAGGTTTAGAAATATGATTTACTACACCATATTTATAGGTTAACTAGTGTAAAAAATGGCTTCTGAAAATACATTCTCGAAGCCTGCCCCTTTGTGTGTCTCTAATCATTTCTTATTTCTCAGGTTTTCTTCAGTCTTATTTCTTACTTCTATCATTACTTCGCTCTTCGTGCTCTATGATTTTCGTGGGACTTCACCATGCTCAGTCATTCTTTTCTATTATTGCTCTCATTGTGCTTTGTCGTGTACGTGTTCTCGACACTTATTTTCTCATGTACGTGCTTTGTCGTTTACGAGTTTATTTAATCTAGGTTTTGTAGTTTTCCTTCGATAAATGCTAAATTAACAAGTTTTGTGTATTCTAACGAAAGGAAAAAGTGTTAAGTCTGTTTACTATGTTTGATTTTGTTATTACGTATATAGGAATATGGGAGGTAGTGTTAATTAGAATGAGGTTAGCGATGCTGCAAGCGACGCTATGCAAAGGAGGGGCAGAAGTGCGACACGATTGAAAGATATTTTGAAAGACAAGAAGGAAGGGAAATTGCTACCAATTGAGTTTGACACACGTTAGAACCCAATTGGTGAACACAAGACCAAGTACATAAGTTATGTAGCCTCCTAGCACGCAACAAGCCTAACATCACCATATAGACTTGGGATGCTATTGATAATCGCGTGAAGGATCAAATTTGGGTCTCTATCCTGGTATAGGAACTAACTATTGTATATTATATGCAGAGTAATACCAAAAAACATAAATGTTTGTTGATAACTTTGCTTTCAATGGTAATTATTGTAGCTCACTTACGATGTTCCCAACAATGAAGTCTTGAAGAAAAAGATGTCTTATTGTGCTGAGCGCATTTAAGACACAACTAGCTCATCAGTATGTGCATAGCTGGGACAAATATGGTCAGCCTCATTCTTCTCCACGCAGCAAGTATCGATTCATTGACGAAGCTACTTAGGAAGAATTTGTTAAGGTTCGGACTACGCCGGCAGCTATGGTGAGTTGATCCAAGTTAGAGTGTCCTGCGTGTATATGTCGTGAAAAAGGAATCTTGCATTTCCCACGTTTCTTCCTTTTGTAAGTGTTGGCAGCAAAAGCAAATGTATCAGATTATCATATGTATTTATTTTAACTACTTCAAGTCTTGTAGGAAAAAAGACCAAAATCGATTGAACACGCTCTCAAGAATGATTGCCCGTACACAATGTCTCGAGGGGGTTACGCGAAGGCTTAACGGGACTAGTTGGGGGCCAAGAGGATGAGGCTGGAAGAAAATATTGAGTCCGATCTTAGTGTTACTCTTGCACCCACATCTCAAATACGTCACGAAGATAAATAGTTGTACGCTCACCAAACTAGGAACGGATCATTCACAAGCGATCACGCTCACATGATTGCGAAAAAATTGTAAGTACTACTTCTATTATTTTGTTTTAGTAGACTAATTATATTATTTCTTATGTTTGCTCTTTATATGTTATAGGCTGATCTTAAACAACAAGAGGCCCATGGCTCCTTCAAGTTAGATGGTAAGAATGACATCTTGATTGTTGCTACAGGCAAGCAAGAGCATGGGGCCGTGTCAGGAGAGTTGGAAGAGGTGTCAGTATAAGAGATTATTTTGGAGCATCTCCACGACATTCCCCATATGTGGTGCCGAGGGTAGAGCTAGAATCGTTATTATCCACCATAAAGGCAGAGGCTTGGGCAGAGGCTAGGGCATAGGTAGAAGCTTCAATTGAGGTACAATTACAAAAGGGGTTGGCAAAGCTCAAGGAAGAAATGTTGTCCATGATGACATCAAGGCAATAGGAGCCAAGTACCCCCAAATGCTCTTAAATGTAGCCCGTCCTAGTACTAAAGGGAACTGTTGCATGGTCGGGCCAGTATTAGAGGATGCTGAACCTTGTGATCTATATGTGGAGGATCCTCTCAAAAGGTTAGTGGCATATGGTTCCATCCACAGCTTAGGGGCAACTGCCCACCACATCCAAATTCAGGATGATCAGTTAAGGGTGACAGTTGAAGACGTGATAATTGAAGATGTTATTGTCCTAATTCCCACTGATGAGATGAAGACAGTGAGTCAGGCAAAGGGGATTTTCATATTATGGCCAAAATATCTTGTTTCGGATCACCTCACGTCATCCCCGAGCAAACTTCCCACACCTCGCACTTTAAGTGCCATGCAACGTGTGATCCTATTAGCATATGACAAAATGTTACATGTGGATGAGTTGCCTATGGATTCAGTTACGGGCAAAGTGAGGGCATCGGTCTTTGTTAACCATATGGACGTGAGATCTGTAACATCCCTAATTTTCTGTACTGAGTTGTATGTACAGATTGAATAAAATATATATGAGATTTATCAGGAAAAGATGTGGCCATTTATGTAAAGAAAGGGATTAAATTGAATTGATAAGGACATAAAGGTGATTTATGGTAAATCAAGGGGCAAAAGTGTAATTATGGGAAATTTAGACCAAAAACAGGTCAAAAATGACCGTGTTCTGATTGGACCCAAATTTTTCCAGTAAATAGAGAAAATTATTCCGGGTTGTTTGACGTAACATAGAATTTTGATTTGAGGTCCCGAAAAATTGATATAAATTTTTGAAGTTAGATAAAATTATTACAATATTTTTTGGATCTCAGAATCAGATGAGGCCTTCCAGTAAATTCCTATAATTGATATAAGAATTTATAAAATTGACAAGATCAGAAAAGAAATCCTGTAGAATTTTTGATGGAATTTAAAGTGGAATAAAATACCTGAAGAATATTGCCGTGAGAGTTTGCTAGGAATTTGTGCCACAAAGGTGTTGAAACCTAAAAGGCCCAAAAAAGGGCGTCATTAAGGCCCAATAAAATAAGTGGACTGATGGGTGGGCCAGTGTCCAGAGGAACCCCGGAAAAGTGCAAAATTACGAAAATGCCCCTGTGATGCCCTAAGAAACCAGAAGTGAATGGAGGGTATTTTGGTCATTTTGGATAGGCCAAAACACCAAGACAAGTGCAGGAAAGGTTAGTCGGAGTCAATATATACTTTAACAAGGTCTAAAGAGGTGAGAAATGACAATTATGCCATTGGGTTTAATATAGTGCAAGGAAAAGCACTAAGGGTATTTTGGTAAATTTCCAAGGTATTTAAAATTAAATTTAAACCCAGTATGAGAATGTCAATGGTATGAAGGATTTAAATATTGAAAAAAAAATATATTATGAAGTCCCATAAAAATTAGATTAAGAAAACAGTCTGATTTACGAAAAATCGGATCGGTCCGATACCAGATTGGACTAGATGGGACTGGATTGGGTTGAAACTTTTCTTGGAACTCACACACACAAAATGGCGCCAAAGAGGAGGCTTGGGTGTCCCAAGTGATGTCATGTTAGTGATGTCATGGTGGTGATGTCATTAGTGAAAAGATAAAAGACATTCCAAGATCAAACCTTTAACCATTAGATCAAATAGTTCCCAAGGTGATCTTGGCCTTCAATTTTCCCAAGATTTTTCTATAAATACCCCCTCATTTTGGCTCAAAAATGTGCAGGAGAAAGTGTAGGGAACCTCTTGCAAAATATTTCTCAAGTAAGGAAGAAGCAAGGATCTTGAAGAAGCTAGTAAGGTAAGTTGCTCCTTTGCTTCTAGACTTTATTCTCATGATTTCTTCTTGAGTTTAACTTGGTTTTGAGGTTTGAATCCTGGGGAAATGTTGCTGGAATTTCTATGTATATGTGAGAGGAACATGAGTTTTATGTCATAGATAGTTTAGACAAGCTTAAACAACTTAGTTGCATGATTGATTATTGGATTAAGTTGATGTTCTTGACTTTACCATGGAAGAACATTTCAGTTCATGCACTGTTCATGATAGAAAGAGATGGAATTTCAATGATTTAATGCTTCCATTGAGTTTATATGATGATTTTGTGTAGGATTGGATAGGTTTTGAACCTTGGAAACCATTGGAATTAAAGGTTGTAATGTTGAAAATTCCTTTTGGTTACTGTTCACTCGCATGAACAATGATTTGAATTTCATAATTCTGATGCTTCCAATGGTCTTAAAATGAGATTTTGTGTGGGGGAAAAGTGGAGGAACAAATATGGGAAGCATTGGAATCAAAATGAGAATTTTTGGAAGAATTATGTATGCTTTTCCAAATCTGTACAGAACAGTGCATTGTTGCTAGAATTTGGTTATTTTGAGTTCATAAATGGATTCAAAAGGTGAAATTGTGTAGGGTAAGGTCAAGACATCAATTGATTCAAAGGCCAAGCCAGTTGGTAAAAATTAAAGGAAGTTAAGTAAAGCAAGTTGAATGTTCAAGAGAGATAGTCTTGAGTAATGTTTGAGTTTATGATCCTAATGGATTATGTAATGAATATGAATGTGTTTAGGACCTTGAAACATCTAAGAAGATGTTGGGGAATGATTGACCAAAAAGCTTCATGATTGAAAAGCTTGGGAAGCAAGTGCAAGAATAAGAGAGAGAGCTTAAATCCAAGGTGGTGAACTTACCCTAAACTTGTATGTATTGAATGTTATGCTTGATTGTGCTATGGCTTGGTTGAATTGGGTGTATATGTGTAGATGATTGAAGCTCTATTATTTTATAATTACTTTGGCCAATTGTATTTCATATGATACATGGAAGCATGCTCATCACACCATAGTAAGAATTTCACAAGCATGCACAAGTCTTTACATTAATACATGCATTGTTTGGTATTGTTTGCTACTGAGATTCTTTATAATCTCACCCCCCATAACCATGAGATAGGTGCTGGAACATCACAAGGAAGGAGGTAATTGTGGATGTATGAATGGTATATGACTTGAAAAGCATGCCTTTAACTTAGATGATGATATATTGGTATGTATAATGAATATACTCACTGGATCCGAGCTGAGGCATACCACTTCCAGCGATAGTTTAAGTAACTTATTCTATTCAGTTTCATGTAAAATTTGGTATGAAAATAGATAAGATCCAGATCTTTAATTGGACACCAAGAACGTATAAATTGGTTAAGTTTTCGAATTGATATGATTTTTCAAATTGGGATTTAAACTCTGGATCAAGATAAAACAAGTCATCCAATACAGTAAGGTTCCAATGCAGTTTTCATATAGAAAATGAATGAGTTTTTCCGTGATTTTTGGTGATCTTAAAGTACATATTCTTATATTTAAATCCATAGGTAATCCGACTTAATTGGATAAGTATATAAGGAGAAATAAATTTTTGAAAATGGGGCAAAGAAACTGGAACTTCCAGATTTACCCAATGAACAGTAAAGTTAAACGAATAAACTGATTTGATCTGGAGAAGGAAACCTCATTTTCATATTTTTCTCTCAAATTTATATGAAATATATTTCATTAGAAATTGGAATCACTTCAATATGATTTTTCTAGATTTAATTATGAATTTCCAAAATTCAGGCTGTAATCTGGAATTACCGAGTGAACAGTGACAGTGAACAGTATCGAAAGCCTAACTCTTGGAAATTCATGTTTTTAAGGTTAAGAGGTATTCCAATGATCTGAGATAATTCCAATTGAGTATATGTAAGGTTAAGATTTAAAGATATTTACTAGAAAATGCCGTTGTGCTGGTAGACTATACAGATTACTGTGTACGTAGGTGCTGTCTAAGGAGGCTGGAAGTGAGTGGACCTAGCCGGTTCATCCAGTCTTTCCTGGGTACTTACGTAGAATGGTAGTTGTCATGGGAAATTATCGAATCAGTACAGTTATTTTCTGCCAGGATTTCTGTAACATCCCTAATTTCTGTACTAAGTTGTATGTACAGATTGAATAAAATATATGAGATGTTTAGGAAAAGATTTGGCCATATTTATGTAAAGAAAAGGATTAATTGGAAGAGGAAGAAAGTCTAAGAACCAAAGTGCAAAATTACGAAAATGCCACTGTGATGCCCTAAGAAACCAGAAGTAAATGGAGGGCATTTTGGTCATTTCACACAATGGATTGATATCAGTGGAAATTTGATAGTAAATTATTATAATTAATATGAGAATTTATGGAGTTGACAGGAGTCAAAAAGGAGTCCTGTAGAATTAATTATGGAATTTACGTTGAAAAAGGACACCGATAAAGGGTTAAAGGAAATATATGTAATTTTTAACAGGACTTCTGGGTCTCAGAAAATTATGAAACTTTGTAGAGAATTCATTTTATATTATAATGAATTTCTAAAAATGTTAGAACAATTAAAGGAGGTGTTTAGCATTTATTCTGAGATCAGGATAATTTAAGGATATCGGTATAAGGAAAGTACATTGGGATTTGGGCCAATTAGCTATTGGACCTAAAAGAGGCCCAACATTTCGTCCTAGGACAGCCCAATAAGGCCTAAAAGTTATCTTGGAGCCCAAGTCCAATAATGAATAATTTATGGATTTTTGAAAAGAAAGAAAAGAAAATAAAGTAAGAATTAGGTGTTGCACATGGTGGGACCCACAAGGACTTCAAAATGGCACCCAAAAAGAGGAAGGGTTAGGTGTACCAAGGGAGGCCATGCTAGTGATGTCATGGTGGTAAGGTCTTGAGTGAAAAGTGAAAAGACATTCCAAGATCAAACCTTTAACCATTAGATCAAATAGTTTTCAAAGTGATCTTGGCCTTCAAATGGCACATGACTTTTGCTATAAATACCCCCCCTTTCCATTCATTCTTCACACCTAAGAGCTCCTTTAGAAAGAGAAGTGAGCTCTAGAGAAAGAAAGTGGAAGAAAGCAAGGAAGAAGCAAGGGTCTTGAAGGATCAAGTAAGGTAAGTTGTCTCCTTGCTTCTACCTTTTGTTCTTATGGTTTGTACTTGAGTTTAAGTGATTTTTGAGGCTTAAATCTTGGGGAGATGCTGCTGGAAATTTTGTGTATATGTGAAAGGAATATGAGTTTTAGGTCATAGATAGTTAAGATAAGCTTAAACAAGCTAGTTACATGCTTGGTTGTGAAGTAAGTTGATGTTCTTGACTTTACCATTTCGGTTGCACTGTTCATGCACTGTTCATGATAGAAAGAAATGGAATTTCAATGATTTAATGCTTCCATTGAGTTTATATGATGATTTTGTGTAGGATTGGAAAGGTTTTAAACCTTGGAAACCATTGGAATTAAAGGTTGTAATGTTGAAAATTTCTCACGGTACTGTTCACTCGCATGAACAGTGATTTGAATTTCATGATTTTGATGCTTCCAATGGTCTTAAAATGAGATTTTGTGTGGGGGTAAAGTGGAGGAACAAGTATGGGAAGCATTGGAATCAAAATGAGAATTTTTGGAAGAATTATGTATGCTTTTCCAAATCTGTACAGAACAGTGCATTGTTGCTAGAATTTGGTTATTTTGAGTTCATAAATGGATTCAAAAGGTGAAATTGTGTAGGGTAAGGTCAAGACATCAATTGATTCAAAGGCCAAGATAATTGGCAAAGATTAAAGAAAATTATGTTAGTTAAAGCAAGTTAAAGGTTCGAGAGAGGTAGTCTTGAGTAGTGTTTGAGTTCAAGGTCCTAATGGATTATGTAATGAATATAAATGTGTTTAGGACCTTGAAACCTCTAAGAAGGTGTTGGGGAAAGATTGACAAAAAGCTTGGGAAGCAAGTGCAAGCATAAGAAAGAGAGCTTAAATCCAAGGTAGTGAACTTACCCTAAACTTGTATGTATTGAATGTTATGCTTGATTGTGCTATGGCTTGATTGAGTTATGTGTATATGTGTAGATGATTGAAGCTCTGTTCTTATGGTTACTTTGGCCAATTGTATTTCATATGATACATGGAAGCATGCTCATCACACCATAGTAACACTTTCACAAGCAAGCACAAGTCTTTACATTAATACATGCATTGTTTGGTATTGTTTGCTACTGAGATTCCCCCGAATCTCACCCCCCCATAACCATGATCTAGGTGCTGGAACATCACAAGGAAGGAGGTAATTGTGGATGTATGAATGGTGTATGACTTGGAAAGCATGACTTTAATTTATGTGATGATATATTGGTATGTATAATGTATGCATGCACTGGATCAGATGAGAGGCAGTCTACTTCCAGCGATAGTTTAAGCAACTTATCCAACGAGTTTTCACATGAAATTTTGTATTGATATATATAAGATCAATATATTTAAATGGACACCAAGAACGACTCATTTGGTTAAGAACTCGAATTGTTATGATTTTTCAAAGTGGGGAGTTGCAATCTGGAATGAGAAAAACAACTACTCAGAGGCAGCGAGGTTCATGTGCTAATTTCATGTAGTAAATGAATGAGGTTTTCCACGAACTTTTGTGAGCTTAAATTACACATATGGATCTTTAAATCCCTATGTAATTCAACTCAATTGGATAAGTATACAAGGAGAAATGAATTTTTGAAAATGGGACAAAGAAACTGGAACTTCCAAATTTACCAAATGAACAGTAAAGTTCAATGAATAAACTGATTTGATTTGGACAAGGAAACCTCATTTTCATATTTTTCTCTCAAATTTAAATGAAATATATTTCATTATAAATTGGAATCACCTCAAAAAGATTTTTCTAAATTTAGTTACGAATTTCCAAAGTTTAGGCTGTAATCTGGATTTACCCAGTGAATAGTGACGGTGAACAGTACGCGTAAGCCCAACTCTTGGAAATTCATGTTTTTAAGGTTAAGAGGTATTCCAATGTTCTAAAATAGTTCCAATTGAGTATAAGTAAGGTTAAGGTTTAAGTTAAAATTTAAGGTCAAGGTTGTAAGGTTAAGATTTAAAGATATTTACTAGAAAATGCCGTTGTGCTGTGGACTATACAGAGTACTGTGTACGTAGGTGCTGTCTAAGGAGGCTGGAAGTGAGTGGACCTAGCCGGTTCATCCAGTCTTTCCTGGGTACTTACGTAGAATGATAGTTCTCTTGGAGAATTACCGAATTAGTACAGTTATTTTCTACCAGGATTTCTAGCAAGAGAGATATAAACTAGTTGAGAGTGCTATATCAAGAGTACTCTGAGAGATATAAAGGAGGATGTTTCAATTTCCGGCAAGAGAAATATAATCTAGTTGAGAGTGCTATAACAAGAGTACTCTGAGAGGTATAAAGAAGGATGTTTCATTTTGGTATCAGAGTAAAGGATTCTGGATTAGGAAATGCTCTGAACAGATGATTTCTAGCGTTAGTACAGAATAAAGTTAGCACAGAACAAAGGGTTCTGGCTCAGAGCATAAGGTTCTGGCATAGAACAGAACGTTCTGGCTCAGTGATGCTCTGGTTTAGTTAGACTGATCCCTTAAACAAATGAGAAGCTTGAGTAGTTCTCTCTCTAGAGTATGATATAGGGATGGTGCTCACTGCTTGGAAAGGTTTAGACAGAAGACAGTGACACCCAGATGAATGAGACTGTACCCCGAGCTTTACAGTCTTACGAAGGATATGATTACGATGGGCTAATCTTAGTCAGCCGATACAGTCGAGGTCTCGTGTTTATTAACACAATGTGGCTGGACTAAGAAGAATAATGTTTAAGAAGCAGTTTCCTCTATGAATAGAGACAGAAGCTAGTCAATTCACGACTAAGGAAGCTGCAAGAGTAGCTCGAGGTATCATGTTGTGACCACATACTACAGTGAGGATGCCAGATGTCCAAGTTGCGACAAGTTAAGTCATAAGTCACGAAGAGAGAAGACTTTAGTCTCAACGACAGAACACAGAACAAATGTTGCAGCAGTAGACATGGGGATTCATAAAGTTGAGCTTGAAACATCAGTTAATCAGTGAGACCCCCAACCTGTAATGCTGTATAAAAATGAGGTACACCAGACTTTCACTCTTCAGGTAGTAAAGAGAGTTCAGATGACAACATAAGGGAATCAATCAGGAAGGTTTATAGTAAGGTACCCCATGCATATTTTTGTAGACTCAAATTTACAGTCTGGAGATTATGAGAAATTCAGTCAGATGTTGTGTATGCACCAGATAATGCTGCACTAGATAATGATGGGTCTAGTAATTATGTACAAGATGAGTTTGATAGAGTTCTCTCTAACCCTGATATAAGCTCTCTTCCTTCGATGAAAGGACAGATTACGGCTGAGGAAGCTGAGAACTGGTACTGGATTACAGGTAGACCAGATATTATCCCTCCTCCCCCAGAGTTTGAGGACAGATTTGAAATGAGTAACCTACAACAGTTGCGTAATCCAAGGATCTAGTCACCGTGTATGATAGTCCCTTCCTATTCTTATAGTCCAGGAATATATGATAATGCAAATAAAGATCAGAAGGATGTTCCTAGTCCTAGTCAACCCCAGCCTTCTTTGCTAAAGACGAATAATGTTGACTCTACTAGTCTCAAGAAGGCCGTGGAAAATGAATTGCTCAGTTTAGGTCAGGGGATGGATAGAAGTAGAGATCAAGAGCAGTCAGTCTACCTACAATTCCTCAATGCCGTAGCAAGGATGATAAACGGATATACGATAGAGGGTATTGACCTGAATCAGGTTTACACTCTAGAAGATTGGCATGAGATGGTCATAAGTCAGATATTGCCATATACCCCTACATGGCATGTAGAGTTAAGTGAGGTTATGGGAAATGATCCACCAGCTGATATACAAGGGTGATATTTCTGTATGCAGAAGTACTTGCAGTTTACGATTCCCTAGAAAAAATGTAAAAAGGTATGAGGGGTAATGTAAATATGTAAATAGTGTAAAGTAATCACGTAGCTGGATAATAGTTATGACTTACCCCAAATATGTAATTGGCATGTATGTAATGTATGTACAAATGCTATAGTGATATGAAATATGAGTTTTGATGAGATATAATGAAATGATAGTTGGTTGAACATTTATGTGAATATGTTCCCTATTTAATTCAATTATAATAGATAGATATGGATGAGTTTCAAATCACTCAGGCTCATCAAAGTTAAGAATAAGAATTGGCCATTGTTAGAGTAAAGACTGGGCAAGAATACTAGAACAGAATATTTAGAGAAAGCTATGTACAGGTCTCGATGTGAAACAGTTTAGGTCGCGACTAGAAGTCCCAGAAAAGTTAAGTCGTGACTAGTTAAGACACAGTTCGCGACAAATAATCACAGAGGTGTTTTGGTCGTGACAAGTAAAGACCATTGGCCGCGACGAAAAGTCACAGAGCTATCAAGTCACGATGAGAGAAAACATGTGGTCACGACTGAAGTACACAGAGCCGTCAAGTCATGATGAGTAGAATGGGATGGTTGCGACTAAAGTTTACAGAGAATATGAGTCGCGACTAGTAAACCCTCAAGTAGCGACTAGGATACACAGAGACCTGATAATGAATGAAGATGCCAGCCTCACTGAAGTTTATCAGTTAGAGGTGTAGCACGAGATGCAGGCAAGCTAAATAGTATAAGATACAGAGATACATATTAATTTAAAAAGATGCTCAGAAGTAGGTCCTCTGTATTACCCTCAGGAGTAGATCTACATTACGAAAGAAGTTGTTCAGTTAGTCTTTCCTGAACAAAAGGATTAAAAGTTAGAATGAGACTTGCCTGAGAATGAGCCTAACATATTGCTTAAAGTTATAGATATGATGGTTAATAGTTAGAGAGCTAATATTCCCAAGATAGAAGGATTCCATCACAAAGAAATAGTAACCTAGCAGACCTAGGGAATAGCACCCTAGAGAACAGAAGTAATAGTGCTAGATGATGAGTGAGATCCATGTGACTTAAGTTAGTCAGGATCCGTAGAAGAAGACTAGAAAGGGACCACAGTCTAGTCTAAAGCAGACTGAGACTGATATACAGACAGAACGAGTTAAGAGATAGTAGAAAGACACAGAAGTTATCCATAGAGATGAAGAATGATCCGCTCACCTAAAAAGTTTTTCTTCAGTAGTTTTACAAGAAGCATTCCTCTTAGTTAGATGGGGATGAGCTTGAGGCTAAGGGTTACAGAGAGAAAGAGAAACCCTTTGATGAGTATTTAGCCGAGTTCATCCATTAGATCAGTTAGAGTTGAATGACCGAGAAGTTATTCATGGATTGAATTTCATGTTGTAAAGAATTTCTCGGGTAGTCATGAAAGTTCAATAGAGCGGTAGATGTATACAGGATTAGAAGCAGAAATGTATAATGCCTAGACAGAGAAAGGTAGCCACAATTTTAAAGATAGAGTGACTCCTCTATCCTCTATGTAAGAAAAAGTAGTGAAGGGTTGAGTCTGTACCCTAGAAAAAGGGTAATGTGGCAACCCTAGTAAACAAAAGAGTATTTGTTTCAAGTTCATGAATGAGTAAAGGGATCTAGCAGATGAAGTAATAAAGGGACAGAATGCTCAAAGAGCTTACCTAATTAATGGTGGAATTGCAGTATGCGTATAACGGATGGTTGAGCAAATTAGGTAATGATGATATGGCTTTTGTTGTCATAAGTTATGATAATCAGTGCATCTCTTTGCAGTTGTCAGATAATGACACGCATGTTTGAGAATGCTTAAATAATTGCATCTCCTTGCATATTATGCATGTTAGAGTATGCTATAATGAATGAATACTTCCCTTTTTGGAATATATGCAGGGTAGAGTACATATGACATGAGGAAGTTATGAGAAGGTTATGTTGCTCCTATACCATACGGCATGCAGTTAGATAATTTAACTTGGTAATGATGACAAAGCAATAGACAAGTGATAAACGAGATAGTTAGCCAGTTAATCCCTAAAGTTTAGAATGAAAATTAAAGACAGATAGAGAACGAGATTAGAGATGAATGTTGATGGCAAACCCATAGACATGTGGTTATAATACTCAGGATATATTCCTTCAATGGGGATGAGATATATGAATGATATACCATGAACATAAATGAGATAAGATAGCCATGAAAGATAATGCAGCTCTGAGAGGGAGCAGTGTCTATATAATAGAAGCTAATGTTCTCGCAATAGAGCAAAATTGCTCTTGCAATAAAATTAGATTGCTTATGAATAGAGCCAAGAGAATAGACAGTGCAGTTTATGATGAAACCATGTCCATCAGATTAGATATTCAAATCATGATAGTTATGTGCACGGTAGAGCCTATGTAGCTCCCTATAGTCAGAGATATAGCAAGGTTATGAAAGATGAGAATGATGTAAGAAATTCCTCAATGCTAGATGAAATGAGTAAAGTCTAAATATCTAATATTGGCTTCTGTGTTCAATCTTGGGGAATTATCTTTTGAGTAGTAACTAAGTGAAGGTAACTAACATTATAACTTAGTCTGTTGGTTTAAGATCTTCCAGAGATAATGATACAGTATAACAGAATCGCAGTTAGATTCTGGAGGATCGCAGTTAGATCCTAACAGTTCCAGAGTCACATTTAGACTCTGAAGAGGCTAACGGTTGATCGCAGTTAGATCCCGAGGTCGCAGTTAGACCTAGCCTAAGGAAAGTAATGATCCATGCAGATATGAGTACAATGTAATATCTCTGTGAGAAGATGAATGCCAAAGACAAAGTTAAGGTAAAGGCGCTTCACCAGTTGTTCACTCATAGCAAAGAGAGTACCCACGTTGTTGGTTTTAGATAGCCTTATTATTATTATAGACTTAACTCAGAATCTTCTTAGATGAAGAGTGAAGTGAAGTTAATAGAGACTCCTAAGATGAGGATAAAGAAAATGTTAGACTTAGAGTATCTCAGGATATGTCATGATAAGGTAAGATAAGTCATGAAAGAGTAAGATGCATCACGATATGGCCAAATTTGGTTAGATATGCCATGATACAACATCAGAAGTATGTAATGAGATACACTATGATAAATGTGTAAGGTGGCACGCAATGAGAAATATGCATTTTATGAGCAAATAGAGAGGACCCTTATTGAAAAAAGGGATAAGATGATGAATGTTATGCTACAGATAGAAATAAGAGCTTTCACTCCTTGCATAAAATGCCAGGCATTATGTTAAGTTTAAAAATATGCTAAAGCTCCGAATGTTAGAGCTGTGTAAGCTCCAAGTGTTAGAGCTATACATATTTAGAAAAGGAATGCTTAAGCTCCGATGTTAGAGCTTTGCCTTCACAAGCAGGTATGCAGTTCTGCGATTTGAGGGCCAGGCATTATGCATGTTAGAGTATGTGCTCCTATTTAGTAGCAAAAGTAAAGAATGAATAGTTACATAAGTCCTCTCTCTGTATGATGTTAAGTGATTAACGATGATGAGAACATCTAATGATATGAAAAGAGAGATGAAATGCTGCAGATGTTAAGACATTTTGCGAGATGCTAAGAAAAGTAATAAGAGATAAATGCTAGAAGTATGATGAGTAATTGATGAAAACCTGAATACAGTAATATTCGAGAGAGTTTGATATGAAAGAAATGGACATTACTCATAAGGCTAGTACAAGGAGTTGTCCATAAGCAAATGGATGCATAGCACAAGATCAAGTGCCGTAATGAAGTAGAAATAAACTCCAATTAGGTGACTCGTACAAAAAGAGTAATGACAGCAAGGACATAAAGCAGATATTGAAAATACTCCGCTAGATAATAAGATAAAAGATAAGAGATGGATACCCCAATTCTTAGTCATAAAGCAGAAAGAGACTTAAAGAGGATATATATTTAAGATGGTTGACTAAGGTACTAAGTAAATTTCGAGGACGGAATTTATTTTAAGGGGGAGAGAAATGTAACATCCCTAATTTTCTGTACTGAGTTGTATGTACAGATTGAATAAAATATATATGAGATTTATCCGGAAAAGATGTGGCCATTTATGTAAAGAAAGGGATTAAATTGAAATGATAAGGACATAAAGGTGATTTATGGTAAATCAAGGGACAAAAGTGTAATTATGGGAAATTTGGACCGAAAACAGGCCAAAAATGACCGTGTTCTGATCGGACCCAAATTTTTTCAGTAAATAGAGAAAATTATTCCGGGTTGTTTGAAGTAACACAGAATTTTAATTTGAGGTCCCGAAAAATTGATATAAATTTCTGAAGTTAGATAAAATTATTACAATATTTTTTGGATCTCAGAATCAGATGAGGTTTCCAATAAATTCCTATAATTGATATAAGAATTTATAAAATTGACAGGATCAGAAAAGGAATCCTGTAGAATTTTTAATGGAATTTACAATGGAATAAAATACCCGATGAATATTGCCGTGAGAGTTTGCTAGAAATTTGTGCCACAAAGGTATTGAAACCTAAAAGGCCCAAAAATGGCGTCATTAAGGCCCAATAAATAAGTGGACTGATGGGTGGGCTAGTGTCTAGAGGAACCCCAGAAAAGTGCAAAATTACGAAAATGCCCGTATGATGCCCTAAGAAACCAGTAGTGAATGGAGGGCATTTTGGTCATTTTGGACAGGCCAAAACACCAAGACAAGTGCAGGAAAGGTTAGTCAGAGTCAATATATATTTTGACAAGGTCTAAAGAGGTGAGAAATGATAATTATGTCCTTGGGTTTAATATAGTGCAAGGAAAAGTACTAAGGGTATTTTGGTAATTTTTCAAGGCATTTAAAATTAAATTTAAACCTAGTATGAGAATGTCAATGGTATGAAGGATTTAAATGTTAAAAAAAATATATTATGAAGTCCCATAAAAATTAGATTAAGAAAACAGTCCAGTTTACGGAAAATCTGATCGGGCCGATACCGAATTGGATTGGATGGGACTGGATTGGGTTGAAACTTTTCTTGGAACTCACACACACAAAATGGCGCCAAAGAGGAGGCTTAGGTGTCCCAAGTGATGTCATGGTGGTGATGTCATTAGTGAAAAGAGAAAAGACATTCCAAGATCAAACCTTTAACCATTAGATCAAATAGTTCCCAAGGTGATCTTGGCCTTCAATTTTCCCAAGCTTATTCTATAAATACCCCCTCATTTTGGCTCAAAACCATGTAGGAGAAAGTGTAGGGAAGCTCTTGCAAAATATTTTCTCAAGCAAGGAAGAAGCAAGGATCTTGAAGAAGCTAGTAAGGTAAGTTGCTGCTTTGCTTTTAGACTTTGTTCTCATGATTTCTTCTTGAGTTTAAGTTGGTTTTTAGGCTTGAATCTTGGGCAAATGCTGCTGGAATTTCTATGTATATGTGAGAGGAACATGAGTTTTATATCATAGATAGTTTAGACAAGCTTAAACAAGTTAGTTGCATGATTGATTGTTGGATTAAGTTGATGTTCTTGACTTTACCATGGAAGAACATTTCAGTTCATGCACTGTTCATGATAGAAAGAGATGGAATTTCAATGATTTAATGCTTCCATTGAGTTTATATGATGATTTTGTGTAGGATTAGATAGGTTTTGAACCTTGAAAACCATTGGAATTAAAGGTTGTAATGTTGAAAATTCCTTTCGGTTACTGTTCACTCGCATGAACAGTGATTTGAATTTCATAATTTTGATGCTTCCAATGGTCTTAAAATGAGATTTTGTGTGGGGCAAAAGTGGAGGAACAAGTATGGGAAGCATTGGAATCAAAATGAGAATTTTTGGAAGAATTATGTATGCTTTTTTAAGTCTGTACAGAACAGTGCATTGTTGCTAGAATTTGGTTATTTTAAGTTCATAAATAGATTCAAAAGGTGAAATTGTGTAGGGTAAGGTCAAGACATCAATTGATTCAAAGGCCAAGCTAATTGGTAAAAATTAAAGGAAGTTAAGTAAAGCAAGTTGAATGTTCAAGAGAGATAGTCTTGAGTAATATTTGAGTTTATGATCCTAATGGATTATGTAATGAATATGAATGTGTTTAGGACCTTGAAACATCTAAAAAGATGTTGGGGAATGATTGACCAAAAAGCTTCATGATTGAAAAGCTTGGGAAGCAAGTGCAAGAATAAGAGAGAGAGCTTAAATCCAAGGTAGTGATCTTACCCTAAACTTGTATGTATTGAATGTTTTGCTTGATTGTGCTATGGCTTTGTTGAATTGGGTGTATATGTGTAGATGATTGAAGCTCTGTTATTTTATGATTACTTTGGCCAATTGTATTTCATATGATACATGGAAGCATGCTCATCACACCATAGTAAGAATTTCACAAGCATGCACAAGTCTTTACATTAATACATGCATTGTTTGGTATTGTTTGCTATTGAGATTTTTTAGAATCTCACCCCCCATAACCATGAACTAGGTGCTGGAACATCACAAGGAAGGAGGTAATTGTGGATGTATGAATGGTATATGACTTGAAAAACATGCCTTTAACTTAGATGATAATATATTGGTATGTATAATGAATATACTCACTGGATCTGAGCTGAGGCATACCACTTCCAGCGATAGTTTGAGTAACTTATTCTATTCAGTTTCATGTCAAATTTGTCATGAACATAGCTAAGATCCATAGCTTTAATTGGACACCAATAACGCATAAATTGGTTAAGTTTTCGAATTGATATGATATTTCAAAGTGGGATTTAAACTCTGGATCAAGATAAAACAAGTCATCCGATACAGTAAGGTTCCAACGTGGTTTTCATATAGAAAATGAATGATTTTTTCCGTAACTTTTGGTGATCTTAAATTAAACATTCTGAGCTTTAAATCCATAGGTAATTCAACTCAATTGGATAAGTATACAAGGAGAAATGAATTTTTGAAAATAGGGCAAAGAAACTGGAACTTCCAGATTTACCCAATGAACAGTAAAGTTCAATGAATAAACTGATTTGATCTGGACAAGGAAACCTCATTTTCATATTTTTATCTCAAATTTAAATGAAATATCTTTCATTATAAATTGGAATCACTTCAATATGATTTTTCTTGATTTAATTATGAATTTTCAAAGTTCAGGCTGTAATCTGGAATTACCCGGTGAACAGTGAACAGTACCGAAAGCCTAACTCTTGGAAATTCATGTTTTTAAGGTTAAGAGATATTCCAATAATCTGAGATAATTTCAATTGAGTATATGTAAGGTTAAGATTTAAAGATATTTACTAGAAAATGCTGTTGTGCTGGTAGACTATACAGAGTACTGTGTACGTAGGTGCTGTCTAAGGAGGTTGGAAGTGAGTGGACCTAGCCGGTTCATCCAGTCTTTCCTAGGTACTTACGTAGAATGGTATTTCTAATGGGGAATTACCGAATCAGTACGGTTATTTTCTGCCAGAATTTCTGGAAAGAGAGATATAATCCAGTTGAGAGTGCTATATCAAGAGTACTCTGAGAGATATAAAGAAGGATGTTTCAAAATCTCTTATCACTCCTAGGGATAAACTGACCTCCGTGTGCGTCCAAGTGTTTTTGATGTAAGTCTAATTTAAATATAAATATATGTAATAACAAAATTCATGCAAGCTGAGTGTTTGCATTAACTAGCATCGTGTTTGCATTAACTTTAGGTACATGTAAGCTGAGTTGGTTTCCAAGGGAAAACAAGGTCAGTTCGGATTCCTATGCCCAATTAACATTTATGCAAAAGGGACCTCCCAATCTTTAAGACTTCAATACATTTTTAGGAGGCTTGGTAAAACCGATATTGATTGTTTCTTCACACCATATATGCAGGAGTAAGAATAATAATATTTCATTTTATTTCATACTAGTTTTATATTTGCTTAATGATAATACTTATTATTGTTTAATTAATTTCTACAGCAATTATTAGCAATTGCTCATACTATGTAAGCACAATTGTAAAGTTTTCTTCTTATGCTCCCTCCATTACAAGCCATCGGTTGATGCCAAGAAGACTATGAACACGTGAGTTTTCTTCTATACAGAACAATGGTCTTTGTAATAAATGGGTTACTAACTTCATAACTTTGGTCATAGGGCTATGAGGACATTTGCAATTGCAAGGGGTCTTAAGCATGCCAACTCGGTGAGGGACCCTGAATAGATCACACCGAAGGTAATAAAAGTATCAAGTCTTATGCTCCACAGTTTTTTGATGATGACAAATAATTTTTTTATGTTAATATTATAGAGTCGAAGGCAACCCAAAGAAAGCAATTTGTGCGGTTTCTACATGGTTAGACACATGATCAATATCATCTTGTCAAATAGGACTAACCTAACTGAGGAGGTAAATTGTGTTTATAATGATTTCATATTTCTTGTCAATTTAGTATATGTGACTAATGCCTTAATGTTGGAGATTGTGCCCTAGGGGCCAATCATTACCTTATGAACATTGTTGATTTATGAATTTCTTAATTATGTTATCATATTATTTGCATGTTTACTATGATGACAATCCTTGGATAACTCGTGATCTTATCCTAAATGTCCCTGGTCGGTCATCTATACGGGAGCAGAGATGAAATAAGACCAATATGACTTTGAAGATATATAGAGATATAAATCAAAGTCATAGGCACATGTAAAAGTACAGGGTGTCAGACCGACCCGCCATGAGAGAGTTGCATGGGTCAAGTCATAAGCTTCTCTCATATACAAGCCATGTCACTATGCCCTTTGACCTAAGATCATCATGGATTCCTACATGACAAACGCTCAGCTTTGACCTAGTCAAAAGTCACTTTTGACCGAGTGATCATAAAGGCTATGTTCGGGCTTAGTGATTTTTTATGCGGAGGAATATGAATGGTTAATATGGAATTTGTCTCTCACATTCGTGAAGAGATATAACTGGGCCCCTCGATGAGTGAGTCTGAGAAATGTATGGCCATACTGGAATGGAAGGGTAGTTCCATTTCTATATTCAGACTACTCAGGGATCGAAAAAGTAACGGTCAGGAATAGGAGGATGACGTTCTCCATGCCTCATCCTTGACAGAAATATCGTGTGACAAAAGGGAATTGATATGGTTGTATGAAAGGTTATGTAATATCCTTAATTTTCTGTACTGGTTCCTATGTACAGATTAAACGGAATATATGAGCTCTGTTTCAGGAAAACATGTGGACCTTTATGTAAAGAAAAGGATTAAGTTGCAAAAGAAAGGAAATTAAGGGACCTAAATGCAATTATGGAAAGTTTAAAGTTAGGAATGAAAGGTAGACAAAAATGTGGGGTCTTAAAGTGTAATTTTAGCCAAATTAAGGGACTTAATTATAAAGAAGGAAAAGTTCCCTGGGGCTAAAGTATAATTAAAGAAAATAGGCCAGAAGTGGTTTGTACCACCCGACAGCATTTCAGTCCCAGATTCTACCAGAAGGTAGGGCAGGTGACGCCGGGTAACCAAGCCTAATACCGGAATTTTTGAAGACTCTAGATAGCCAGAAATGGACTGATCGTCCAAAAGTTATAAAAATTTATACCGGATACCCTAGATTTCAGATATAAGTGGGAAAATACAGGATGATGCGCCTTTATGGGGCGGATGTCGGGAAACTGACAGGATACCGATAGGAGGTCTGTAGGAAAAGTTATACACAAAATAAAAAATCCAGACGGGAGTGTGAGGCCTCCGGGGATCCGGTAGGAGATTTATCGGTATTTTTAAAGGGGCTGAATGCGATCGGATGACTTCGGTCAGATGACTGTTATAACCCCCAAGGATGCGTGAACACAGTAGGACACTATATCTGGGAAAAAGAGCCGGTGTCCGGAAAAGGTGTATAATCGGTAAATAATAGTTAAAATATTCAATGAACTGTGTTAAAGGAAGATTCCACGTAATGCGTGCCATACAGGTAATGGACCCAGGAAGCCCAAAAATGGTGCCATTAGAGGCCCAATAAGACTCTTGGACTGATAGGTGGGCCAGTGTCCAGCAGAACCCCGGAAAAGTGCGAAATTACGAAAATACCCCTATGTTGTACAAAAAGGGCAGCATATGAATAAAGGGTATTCTGGTCATTTTGGACAGACCCAGAGGTCAAGACATGTCTAAATAAGGTTGACTAGAGCCAGTATAAGCTTTGACCGGGTCCAGAAAGGTGTGAAATGACGATTTTGTTCTTAGGGTTAAAATAGGACAAGATAGGGCACCAAGGGCATTTTGGTCATTTTGCAGGGGATCTGTAATTGAGTCTGGACCCAGTATTAAAAATTTAATGATATAAATAGTCTAGATACTAAATGTGAGGTCAGTAGACATAAAAAGGATCTTCAAAAACATCAGATTCAGAAAACGGCATGTTTTTCGAGGCGATGGACCGGGCCGGTACCGGATTGGACCGGAAAGCTTCCAGAACCTCCAAATTTCGTCACATGAAGCATATGGGTGGTGAGGTGTCCTATGAGGTGTCCCATGAGGTGTCCAGGGTGATGCAGTAAAAAAGAATTAAAGAAAATAGGAAATTCCAGGAAAAATCAGGACCACAGGATCATAAGTCTTCCTAATTACATGATTGCCATTGCTCAACACTATAAATACCCCAACCTAGCCCCTCATTTCGGCATGAGCAAGGAAGAAGGGAAGAGAGAATTTCTTGAGAGAGAAAGTGTGAGAAAGAAAGAAGTAAGGAAGTTCTGGTGAAGTTGGAAGTAGTAGGGAAGTTCTAAAGCACTGCTTTTGAGGTAACAACTAATCCTAGCTCTTATGTAATGTCTTTGTGATGTGTTTTTTTGTTTGGTTGATTGTTGTTCTATATGTTATGCTTGAAGCTCTATTCTAATGCTATGATCATATGTTATTGAATATGGAAGCATGCAGCATACTTATCTGTACACAGTCACAAGCAAGCACCGTCACTCTGCATTACATATTTTGTTATGATTATTGTTACTGGGATTCTTTTGAATCTCATTCCCAAACATAACATTACAGGGGAGGTTCTGTCAAAATAAAATTTGGAAATCTGAAGAGACGCCGGTAGGCTGCCGAAATTCCGGCAAAGAAGACGGAACAAAGAAAGGAACTGATACGTACTGTGTACGTAGTGCTGTCTAAGGAGGCTGGAAGTGAGTGGACCCAGCAGGTTCATCCAGTCTTTCCTGGGTACTACGTAGAATGGTAGTTCTCATAAGGGAATTACCGAATCGGTACAACATCGGTTACTTTCTAAAGAAGAATTGTAGCAGTTATGCTGCCGGATTTTAGACAGAGAAGGATGTAATAAAATATGAGGGAGTTAATCATGCACTGATATATAACAGTTGATTATTTGATATTAATTATTATCTGGCTTGTATGACTGATATGTGTTGGTTGTATGTTTGGATATGTAAAGACTAAATGCTGAAAATAGGCTCAGTGAACAGTAACTCGTGAAGACCCATTCATGTTTGATAAATCATTAAAAATAGTAAATGATTTAATTAATGTACGAAATTTTTAGGGTAAAAAGTATACATACTAAGCTTTAATTTTATACATATAATGTCTAATTTGTATGTGTACACGAAAAGATATAAATTGTTAAAGTTGGGACCAGAATGCTGGATTCAAGAGAAAGTCATTGGATGAACAGTAAGATTGAAACGTTGACCCACGTTAAATTTGTCAAGGATTGGTCAACCAATGATTTTTCCCTGAAATATATTTGAGTTAGCTTAAAGTAGCAATTTGAACCACTTCATTTCGATTTTTCTAGAATTAGTTATGAGTTTTCAAAATCAGGTCACTCATCTGGAATTTGCCATAGTGAACAGTACTCGATATGAATAAAATTCCAGATTAAGTGTTTAGACTTCAATGACCCTGAAAGTGGTTTAAGTGCTACTGAATGGTCCCTAAGATGTATAAAAGTAAGGATGTGACATTTTGGTATTAGAGCAAAGGATTCTGGCTTAAGAAATGCTCTGAGTAGATGATTTATAGAAAGATATACCATGATAAAGCCATCATAATTGACACTAAGTTAGTGTTTGCAGGATGGCTAGACATAGATTTGGGTCTGAAACTACAGTAAACCAATGGGAATTAAGACCAGAGGTCTCTAGTTCAGATAGTTCAGAAGAAGAGATAGTAAGCAATGATTCTGACCTCTGGACACCTCCAGTAGCTGGTGATTCTGAGGAGGATAGTTCCTCGGTAGGATCAAACTTTCCAATTGATGATCAGGAGGTGATGATAACAGAAAGCCCTATTCCTGCCATTCCCATAAGTACGGTACCCTTGAATATAACAGACAGTTCAGGATCCAGCCAAGTATGTGTTCAGAGTAATGCGCCAGGTCCCAGTAGGCCCGAAGTGACTCTAGTAGAAATGTATTTGGGAGGTTTAATCGTAAGAATGGTCCCAGGGAGGAACCTGAGTAGAGAGCAACTTGAGAGCTCGGTAGCATTAGCCCGACAACTATACGAGTTGAGGCAGACCCTGTTCGAAAACATAGATCAAGATTATTCGGTCTACCAGGAGTTTATCACAAGGGTGAAAGCCATATATCAAACCTGGGATCCAAATGTGTTAACCATGGGGCTTTGGCTAGAAATTATGAATGACGTATTGCCGAAGACTCCTACCTGGAGATCGGAGTTGGACCAGTATTTTGATAGAGAATCATATTGTACCATATCCGACTGGATCTACCTAGTAGGAGAATATATTAGAATGAAGTTTAAGAAAAATTAGAGTAATATTTCTAATGTATAAAAGACTAGAATGGTACTGTGATATGTACATATACTCTGTATGTATATTATGTGTGAAATGAAATAAAAAGGAATTATGTTATTTATCGTATTCCCTTCTGTTTTTAAGTATAACAAAATGGTACGAACGAGGAGAACTATTCCAGCTGAGGAACCCCGAGAGGCTGGAAACCTTAATCAAATGATTCTAGAACGACTAGAACAGCAACAAAAGATGATAGAAGAAATGAGAGCTGCTCAAGCACGAAATGAACAAGAAAGAGATGCTGCCATAGCTGCGGCAGTAGCAGCAGCTGTAAATAATTTAAGACCGCCAGAGCCTTCAGGAGCAACTAGTAGAGAACCTGAAGAAGTACCACAGCAGGCGGAACAGCCCCAGAGAAGGGTTGAATCAAGGGAGGAGGCAGTTGGCATCCAACAATGGATGGTGCGATTTTGCAAACACAATCCTCCCATATTCGAAGGGACATTTGAAGTACATGTAGCAAAAAATTGGGTCAGCAGATTAGAGAAGATCTTTAAGGTCCTCGACTGCCCGACTGAAACCAAGGCCCAAATGGCCATCTATCAATTAGAAAAGGATGCGGATAGATGGTGGAAGAATACAGAGTTACTTCTCCAAGCAAGAGGTATTCCAGTTACCTGGGAAGTATTTCTTGAGCAATTTTATGAGAAATATTTCCCTCAATCTGTCAGAGATGAAAGGGAGGCTGAATTCCTTGTGCTGAGGCAAGGAGAAAAAGAAGCTTTTGATGAATATTTGGCCAAGTTCATCCGGCTATCTCAATATTCAACTTACCTACGCCAAGTGGATGACGAACGCTGGATGACAGAAAGAATGATTCGAGGGCTGAATTCTATGTTAAAGGAGAAGTTAACTCCCCAACAATACAGCCAGTTCAATAAGGCTGTGGAAGCATGTCGAATCGTTGAGAACAGCATGAATCATAGAATGCTGTCCAGATCTGGGAGTAAAGATCAAGCGACTCCTGATAAGGCCGGACGGAATCAAGAAGCGGCCAGTGGGAGCGGCTATAAGAAAAGAAAGCGCCCGTGGCAGACCAAGAGGCCTAATAGGGGAAATTTCCGCGGAAGATCAAATAACAGGGATCCAAAGGCCCCAGTATGTGAAAAGTGTGGAAAGAATCATGGTGACAGACCATGCTTGATGGGCCAGAATGTATGCTACACCTGCGGAAAGCCCGGACATTTTTCCAGGGAATGTCCTCAAGCTATAACTGATCCAAGGCCAAGGACGGCGGGACGAGTGTTTGCACTCACTAGAGAGGATGCTCAGCGATCATCTGAGATGATCCAAGGTACAATCTATCTCAATGATCATGCTGTGACTGCCCTATTTGATTCGGGTGCAAGTCATTCCTTTATATCTTATGAATGTGCTAAATGCCTAGGCCTTCTGATCAGCAAGTTACGTTATGATATACAGGTGAAAACCCCCACCAACGCTAGGGTGATTACATCTGATGCCTGTCTAAATAGTGTGGTGCGTTATGAGCACTGCAGTACCACCCTGGACCTGATCTGTATGCCTTTCCAGGAGATTGAGGTCATACTCGGTTTAAATTGGTTATCCTCCAATAATGTGATGTTGGACTGCAGAAACAAGACCCTAGTTCTTGGTCCAAAGATCACTGATCGGAGCCTAGAAGTACAACTGAACTTCGTGACAGAGGCTCAGGCAGAAAAATATCTACGGAAAGGATGTCAGGGATATGTGGTATTCTTTTCTGTTCAAGCAGAAGTGGAGGAAGGCATCGAGCAGGTTCCTGTAGTAAATGAATTTCCTGAAGTCTTTCCAAAGGAGATTCAGGGATTGCCTTCGGAGCGTGAAGTGGAGTTTGCGATCGACATTGTACCTGGAGCTGGACCAGTATCAAAAGCCCCATACAGGATGGCTCCCAACGAAATGATGGAACTGAAGAAGCAAATTGAGGAGCTATTGGAGAAGGGTTTTATACGACCCAGTGTATCGCCATGGGGTGCTCCAGTACTGTTCGTCAAGAAGAAAGATGGTAGCTTAAGGCTGTGCATTGACTACAGGGAATTAAATAAGCTTACAGTTAAGAACAAGTATCCTCTTCCCAGAATTGATGACCTGCTAGATCAATTGGCAGGAGCGAGCTTATTCTCCAAGATTGACTTGAGATCTGGCTACCATCAACTAAGGGTCAAGCCAGATGATATTCCAAAGATGGCGTTCAGAACGCGCTACGGACATTTTGAATTTTTGGTGATGCCTTTTGGACTAACCAATGCACCTGCTATTTTCATGGACTATATGAACCGGATTTTCAGGCCTTATCTAGATCAGTTCGTTGTGGTCTTTATTGATGATATTCTGGTGTACTCCAAATCTCCAGAGGAGCATGAAAGGCATTTGAGGATTGTTCTTGGTACCCTTAAAGAGAAGAAGCTCTATGCTAAGCTGAGTAAGTGCAAGTTTTGGCTTTCAGAAGTCAAATTTCTCGGTCATGTCATATCCCGAGACGGGGTAGCTGTGGATCCTAGCAAAGTTGAAGCAGTTTTGAGCTGGGAGCAGCCCAGGACAGTGACGGAGATTAGAAGTTTTCTCGGCCTAGCAGGGTACTACAGAAGATTTATTCAAGACTTTTCTCGAATTGCCTTACCACTTACCAAGCTGACCAGAAAGAATCAGCAGTTTAAGTGGGATGAGAAGTGCGAGGCTAGCTTCCAGCAGTTGAAGCAAAGATTAACGACTACTCCCGTGCTGATTATTCCAGACCCAACTCAGACTTATGTAGTCTACACTGATGCTAGCAAGCAGGGGCTGGGATGTGTGCTTATGCAGCAAGGTCGAGTAGTAGCTTACGCCTCTCGGCAATTAAAGCCACATGAAGAGAATTATCCCACTCATGATCTGGAGCTTGCGGCGGTGGTCTATGCCCTGAAGATATGGAGGCACTATTTATACGGAGCAACGATAGAGTTGTTTTCCGACCACAAAAGCCTGAAGTATCTGCAGGATCAGAAGGAGCTGAACATGAGGCAGTGGCGATGGATGGAATTGTTAAAAGATTATGTCTTCCAGATTAAATACCATCCAGGAAAAGCCAATGTGGTAGCTGATGCCCTGAGTAGAAAGGTGGTGCAGGTTGCATACATGATGATCAAGGAATTGGAACTGATAGAAGATATGCGCGACTGGAGCCCTCTATATCAAATGCAACTGACGGAGAATCCTTTTGGAAGAGTTCATGTCAGAACTTGCATAGAAGATGAGATCAAAGAGGCTCAGGAGTAGGATAAGCTCGCAGCAATATTCAAAGACAAGCTGGAGAAAGGGAAGACAAGGAATTTTGAGATGTCCCCAGACAGATTGCTACAGTTTAGGGGAAAACCCTATATCCCAAATGTTGGGGGATTAAGGGAAAGGATTCTGGAGGAAGCACATAAAAGCCGATATACGGTACATCCAGGTATGACCAAAATGTACCATGATGTTAAAAGGTTATTTTGGTGGCCTGGACTGAAGAAAGATGTTGTAGCTTACGTATCTAAGTGCTTAACCTGCCAGAAAGTGAAAGTTGAACATCAAAAGCCAGCAGGAACGTTGCAGCCTTTAGATATCCCTGAGTGGAAATGGGATGGGATTGCCATGGACTTTGTGGAAGGACTACCCTTGACACCAAGTAGACATGATGCGGTTTGGGTAGTAATCGATCGACTGACAAAGTCAGTACATTTCCTGGCAATCAATAAGAGAGATTCTCTAGAAAAGCTGGCAAAGCTGTATATAAAGGAGATCGTTAGGCTCCATGGTATCCCAAGCAGCATTGTGTCTGATAGAGATCCTCGATTTACTTCAAATTTCTGGAGGGCTCTACAGGAAGAAATAGGCACTACTCTCAGATTCAGTACAGCTTATCATCCTCAGACAGATGGTCAATCTGAAAGAACAATACAGACGTTAGAGGATATGCTGAGAGCATGTGTCCTAGATTTCAAAGGCAGCTGGGATATCCATTTACCCCTTATAGAGTTTGCATATAATAATGGTTATCAGGCCAGTATACAGATGGCACCTTTTGAAGCAGTCTATGGACGGAAATGTAGATCCCCCTTATGCTGGCTAGAGTTGAGCGAGAGAATAATGCTTGGTCCGGATATAGTGGATCAAACTGCAGAACAAGTTACGGTAATTAAAAAATGATTGTTGACGGCTCAAAGCAGACAGAAGAGCTATGCAGATGTCAGAAGGAAGCCGTTGGAGTTTGAAGAAGGAGAACATGTATTCCTTAAGTTAACTCCAACCACAGGAGCCGGACGATCGATTAAGGTGAAGAAGTTGCATCCAAGATACATCGGGCCATTCCAGATTCTCTCAAAGATAGGAGCAGTAGCCTACAAGTTGGCTCTCCCTCCGAATCTCAGCCAGATACATGATGTGTTCCATGTTTCCCAATTAAAGAAGTATATTCCAGATCCATCTCATGTGATTAAGCAAGATGAGGTCACACCGCGAGATGACTTGACCTATGAGGTTGGACCGGTGCGAATTGCTGATAGAAAAGTCAAGCAGTTGCGGAATAAGCAAATTCCTTTAGTTAAAGTGATCTGGAAAGGCTTGACTGAACAAGAGGCTACATGGGAAACAGAAGAAAAGATGAAAGAGAAGTATCCGGAATTGTTTCTATAGGATAGGTGTAATGTAAATTTTGGGGACGAAATTTATTTTAAGGGGGAGAGAAATGTAATATCCTTAATTTTCTGTACTGGTTCCTATGTACAGATTAAACGGAATATATGAGCTCTGTTTTAGGAAAACATGTGGACCTTTATGTAAAGAAAAGGATTAAGTTGCAAAAGAAAGAAAATTAAGGGACCTAAATGCAATTATGGAAAGTTTAAAGTTAGGAATGAAAGGTAGACAAAAATGTGGGGTCTTAAAGTGTAATTTTAGCCAAATTAAGGGACTTAATTATAAAGAAGGAAAAGTTCCCTGGGGCTAAAGTATAATTAAAGAAAATAGGCCAGAAGTGGTTTGCACCGCCCGACAGCATTTCAGTCCCAGATTCTACCAGAAGGTAGGGCAGGTGACGCCGGGTAACCAAGCCTAATACCGGAATTTTTGAAGACTCCAGATAGTCAAAAATGGACTGATCGTCCAAAAGTTATAAAAATTTATACCGGATACCCTAGATTTCAGATATAAGTGGGAAAATACAGGATGATGCGCCTTTATGGGGCGGATGTCGGGAAACTGACAGGATACCGATAGGAGGTCTGTAGGAAAAGTTATTCACAAAATAAAAAATCCAGACGGGAGTGTGAGGCCTCCGGGGATCCGGGTAGGAGATTTATCGGTATTTTTAAAGGGGCTGAATGCGATCGGATGACTTCGGTCAGATGACTGTTATAACCCCCAAGGATGCCTGAACACAGTAGGAAACTATATCTGGGAAAAAGAGCCGTTGTCCGGAAAAGGTGTATAATCGGTAAATAATAGTTAAAATATTCAATGAACTGTGTTAAAGGAAGATTCCACGTAATGCGTGCCATACAGGTAATGGACCCAGGAAGCCCAAAAATGGCGCCATTAGAGGCCTAATAAGACTCTTGGACTGATAGGTGGGCCAGTGTCCAGCAGAACCCCGGAAAAGTGTGAAATTACGAAACTGCCCCTATGTTGTACAAAAAGGGCAGCATATGAATAAAGGGTATTCTGGTCATTTTGGACAGACCCAGAGGTCAAGACATGTCTAAATAAGGTTGACTAGAGCCAGTATAAGCTTTGACCGGGTCCAGAAAGGTGTGAAATGACGATTTTGCCCTTAGGGTTAAAATAGGACAAGATAGGGCACCAAGGGCATTTTGGTCATTTCGTAGGGGATCTGTAATTGAGTCTGGACCCAGTATTAAAAATTTAATGATATAAAGGGTCTAGATACTAAATGTGAGGTCAGTAGACATAAAAAGGATCTTCAGAAACATCAGATTCAGAAAACGGCACGTTTTTCGAGGCGATGGACCGGGCCGGTACCGGATTGGACCGGAAAGCTTCCAGGACCTCCAAATTTCGTCACATGAAGAATATGGGTGGTGAGGTGTCCTATGAGGTGTCCCATGAGGTGTCCAGGGTGATGCAGTAAAAAAGAATTAAAGAAAATAGGAAATTCCAGGAAAAATCAGGACCACAGGATCATAAGTCTTCCTAATTACATGATTGCCATTGCTCAACACTATAAATACCCCAACCTAGCCCCTCATTTCGGCATGAGCAAGGAAGAAGGGAAGAGAGAAGTTCTTGAGAGAGAAAGTGTGAGAAAGAAAGAAGTAAGGAAGTTCTGGTGAAGTTGGAAGTAGTAGGGAAGTTCTAAAGCACTGCTTTTGAGGTAACAACTAATCCTAGCTCTTATGTAATGTCTTTGTGATGTGTTTTTTTGTTTGGTTGATTGTTGTTCTATATGTTATGCTTGAAGCTCTATTCTAATGCTATGATCATATGTTATTGAATATGGAAGCATGCAGCATACTTATCTGTACACAGTCACAAGCAAGCACCGTCACTCTGCATTACATATTTTGTTATGATTATTGTTACTGGGATTCTTTTGAATCTCATTCCCAAACATAACATTACAGGGGAGGTTCTGTCAAAATAAAATTTGGAAATCTGAAGAGACGCCGGTAGGCTGCCGAAATTCCGGCAAAGAAGACGGAACAAAGAAAGGAACTGATACGTACTGTGTACGTAGTGCTGTCTAAGGAGGCTGGAAGTGAGTGGACCCAGCAGGTTCATCCAGTCTTTCCTGGGTACTACGTAGAATGGTAGTTCTCATAAGGGAATTACCGAATCGGTACAACATCGGTTACTTTCTAAAGAAGAATTGTAGCAGTTATGCTGCCGGATTTTAGACAGAGAAGGATGTAATAAAATATGAGGGAGTTAATCATGCACTGATATATAACAGTTGATTATTTGATATTAATTATTATCTGGCTTGTATGACTGATATGTGTTGGTTGTATGTTTGGATATGTAAAGACTAAATGCTGAAAATAGGCTCAGTGAACAGTAACTCGTGAAGACCCATTCATGTTTGATAAATCATTAAAAATAGTAAATGATTTAATTAATGTACGAAATTTTTAGGGTAAAAAGTATACATACTAAGCTTTAATTTTATACATATAATGTCTAATTTGGATGTGTACACGAAAAGATATAAATTGTTAAAGTTGGGACCAGAATGCTGGATTCAGGAGAAAGTCATTGGATGAACAGTAAGATTGAAACGTTGACCCACGTTAAATTTGTCAAGGATTGGTCAACCAATGATTTTTCCCTGAAATATATTTGAGTTAGCTTAAAGTAGCAATTTGAACCACTTTATTTCGATTTTTCTAGAATTAGTTATGAGTTTTCAAAATCAGGTCACTCATCTGGAATTTGCCATAGTGAACAGTACTCGATATGAATAAAATTCCAGATTAAGTGTTTAGACTTCAATGACCCTGAAAGTGGTTTAAGTGCTACTGAATGGTCCCTAAGATGTATAAAAGTAAGGATGTGACATTTTGGTATTAGAGCAAAGGATTCTGGCTTAAGAAATGCTCTGAGTAGATGATTTATAGAAAGATATACCATGATAAAGCCATCATAATTGACACTAAGTTAGTGTTTGCAGGATGGCTAGACATAGATTTGGGTCTGAAACTACAGTAAACCAATGGGAATTAAGACCAGAGGTCTCTAGTTCAGATAGTTCAGAAGAAGAGATAGTAAGCAATGATTCTGACCTCTGGACACCTCCAGTAGCTGGTGATTCTGAGGAGGATAGTTCCTCGGTAGGATCAAACTTTCCAATTGATGATCAGGAGGTGATGATAACAGAAAGCCCTATTCCTGCCATTCCCATAAGTACGGTACCCTTGAATATAACAGACAGTTCAGGATCCAGCCAAGTATGTGTTCAGAGTAATGCGCCAGGTCCCAGTAGGCCCGAAGTGACTCTAGTAGAAATGTATTTGGGAGGTTTAATCGTAAGAATGGTCCCAGGGAGGAACCTGAGTAGAGAGCAACTTGAGAGCTCGGTAGCATTAGCCCGACAACTATACGAGTTGAGGCAGACCCTGTTCGAAAACATAGATCAAGATTATTCGGTCTACCAGGAGTTTATCACAAGGGTGAAAGCCATATATCAAACCTGGGATCCAAATGTGTTAACCATGGGGCTTTGGCTAGAAATTATGAATGACGTATTGCCGAAGACTCCTACCTGGAGATCGGAGTTGGACCAGTATTTTGATAGAGAATCATATTGTACCATATCCGACTGGATCTACCTAGTAGGAGAATATATTAGAATGAAGTTTAAGAAAAATTAGAGTAATATTTCTAATGTATAAAAGACTAGAATGGTACTGTGATATGTACATATACTCTGTATGTATATTATGTGTGAAATGAAATAAAAAGGAATTATGTTATTTATCGTATTCCCTTCTGTTTTTAAGTATAACAAAATGGTACGAACGAGGAGAACTATTCCAGCTGAGGAACCCCGAGAGGCTGGAAACCTTAATCAAATGATTCTAGAACGACTAGAACAGCAACAAAAGATGATAGAAGAAATGAGAGCTGCTCAAGCACGAAATGAACAAGAAAGAGATGCTGCCATAGCTGCGGCAGTAGCAGCAGCTGTAAATAATTTAAGACCGCCAGAGCCTTCAGGAGCAACTAGTAGAGAACCTGAAGAAGTACCACAGCAGGCGGAACAGCCCCAGAGAAGGGTTGAATCAAGGGAGGAGGCAGTTGGCATCCAACAATGGATGGTGCGATTTTGCAAACACAATCCTCCCATATTCGAAGGGACATTTGAAGTACATGTAGCAAAAAATTGGGTCAGCAGATTAGAGAAGATCTTTAAGGTCCTCGACTGCCCGACTGAAACCAAGGCCCAAATGGCCATCTATCAATTGGAAAAGGATGCGGATAGATGGTGGAAGAATACAGAGTTACTTCTCCAAGCAAGAGGTATTCCAGTTACCTGGGAAGTATTTCTTGAGCAATTTTATGAGAAATATTTCCCTCAATCTGTCAGAGATGAAAGGGAGGCTGAATTCCTTGTGCTGAGGCAAGGAGAAAAAGAAGCTTTTGATGAATATTTGGCCAAGTTCATCCGGCTATCTCAATATTCAACTTACCTACGCCAAGTGGATGACGAACGCTGGATGACAGAAAGAATGATTCGAGGGCTGAATTCTATGTTAAAGGAGAAGTTAACTCCCCAACAATACAGCCAGTTCAATAAGGCTGTGGAAGCATGTCGAATCGTTGAGAACAGCATGAATCATAGAATGCTGTCCAGATCTGGGAGTAAAGATCAAGCGACTCCTGATAAGGCCGGACGGAATCAAGAAGCGGCCAGTGGGAGCGGCTATAAGAAAAGAAAGCGCCCGTGGCAGACCAAGAGGCCTAATAGGGGAAATTTCCGCGGAAGATCCAATAACAGGGATCCAAAGGCCCCAGTATGTGAAAAGTGTGGAAAGAATCATGGTGACAGACCATGCTTGATGGGCCAGAATGTATGCTACACCTGCGGAAAGCCCGGACATTTTTCCAGGGAATGTCCTCAAGCTATAACTGATCCAAGGCCAAGGACGGCGGGACGAGTGTTTGCACTCACTAGAGAGGATGCTCAGCGATCATCTGAGATGATCCAAGGTACAATCTATCTCAATGATCATGCTGTGACTGCCCTATTTGATTCGGGTGCAAGTCATTCCTTTATATCTTATGAATGTGCTAAATGCCTAGGCCTTCTGATCAGCAAGTTACGTTATGATATACAGGTGAAAACCCCCACCAACGCTAGGGTGATTACATCTGATGCCTGTCTAAATAGTGTGGTGCGTTATGAGCACTGCAGTACCACCCTGGACCTGATCTGTATGCCTTTCCAGGAGATTGAGGTCATACTCGGTTTAAATTGGTTATCCTCCAATAATGTGATGTTGGACTGCAGAAACAAGACCCTAGTTCTTGGTCCAAAGATCACTGATCGGAGCCTAGAAGTACAACTGAACTTCGTGACAGAGGCTCAGGCAGAAAAATATCTACGGAAAGGATGTCAGGGATATGTGGTATTCTTTTCTGTTCAAGCAGAAGTGGAGGAAGGCATCGAGCAGGTTCCTGTAGTAAATGAATTTCCTGAAGTCTTTCCAAAGGAGATTCAGGGATTGCCTTCGGAGCGTGAAGTGGAGTTTGCGATCGACATTGTACCTGGAGCTGGACCAGTATCAAAAGCCCCATACAGGATGGCTCCCAACGAAATGATGGAACTGAAGAAGCAAATTGAGGAGCTATTGGAGAAGGGTTTTATACGACCCAGTGTATCGCCATGGGGTGCTCCAGTACTGTTCGTCAAGAAGAAAGATGGTAGCTTAAGGCTGTGCATTGACTACAGGGAATTAAATAAGCTTACAGTTAAGAACAAGTATCCTCTTCCCAGAATTGATGACCTGCTAGATCAATTGGCAGGAGCGAGCTTATTCTCCAAGATTGACTTGAGATCTGGCTACCATCAACTAAGGGTCAAGCCAGATGATATTCCAAAGATGGCGTTCAGAACGCGCTACGGACATTTTGAATTTTTGGTGATGCCTTTTGGACTAACCAATGCACCTGCTATTTTCATGGACTATATGAACCGGATTTTCAGGCCTTATCTAGATCAGTTCG
Organism: Leucaena leucocephala; assembly: GCA_037074615.1. NCBI lineage: Eukaryota > Viridiplantae > Streptophyta > Magnoliopsida > Fabales > Fabaceae > Leucaena > Leucaena leucocephala. The sequence continues at coordinate 13,583,816 of CM073555.1, read as the reverse complement.
TTGTGGTCTTTATTGATGATATTCTGGTGTACTCCAAATCTCCAGAGGAGCATGAAAGGCATTTGAGGATTGTTCTTGGTACCCTTAAAGAGAAGAAGCTCTATGCTAAGCTGAGTAAGTGCAAGTTTTGGCTTTTAGAAGTCAAATTTCTCGGTCATGTCATATCCCGAGACGGGGTAGCTGTGGATCCTAGCAAAGTTGAAGCAGTTTTGAGCTGGGAGCAGCCCAGGACAGTGACGGAGATTAGAAGTTTTCTCGGCCTAGCAGGGTACTACAGAAGATTTATTCAAGACTTTTCTCGAATTGCCTTACCACTTACCAAGCTGACCAGAAAGAATCAGCAGTTTAAGTGGGATGAGAAGTGCGAGGCTAGCTTCCAGCAGTTGAAGCAGAGATTAACGACTACTCCCGTGCTGATTATTCCAGACCCAACTCAGACTTATGTAGTCTACACTGATGCTAGCAAGCAGGGGCTGGGATGTGTGCTTATGCAGCAAGGTCGAGTAGTAGCTTACGCCTCTCGGCAATTAAAGCCACATGAAGAGAATTATCCCACTCATGATCTGGAGCTTGCGGCGGTGGTCTATGCCCTGAAGATATGGAGGCACTATTTATACGGAGCAACGATAGAGTTGTTTTCCGACCACAAAAGCCTGAAGTATCTGCAGGATCAGAAGGAGCTGAACATGAGGCAGTGGCGATGGATGGAATTGTTAAAAGATTATGTCTTCCAGATTAAATACCATCCAGGAAAAGCCAATGTGGTAGCTGATGCCCTGAGTAGAAAGGTGGTGCAGGTTGCATACATGATGATCAAGGAATTGGAACTGATAGAAGATATGCGCGACTGGAGCCCTCTATATCAAATGCAACTGACGGAGAATCCTTTTGGAAGAGTTCATGTCAGAACTTGCATAGAAGATGAGATCAAAGAGGCTCAGGAGTAGGATAAGCTCGCAGCAATATTCAAAGACAAGCTGGAGAAAGGGAAGACAAGGAATTTTGAGATGTCCCCAGACAGATTGCTACAGTTTAGGGGAAAACCCTATATCCCAAATGTTGGGGGATTAAGGGAAAGGATTCTGGAGGAAGCACATAAAAGCCGATATACGGTACATCCAGGTATGACCAAAATGTACCATGATGTTAAAAGGTTATTCTGGTGGCCTGGACTGAAGAAAGATGTTGTAGCTTACGTATCTAAGTGCTTAACCTGCCAGAAAGTGAAAGTTGAACATCAAAAGCCAGCAGGAACGTTGCAGCCTTTAGATATCCCTGAGTGGAAATGGGATGGGATTGCCATGGACTTTGTGGAAGGACTACCCTTGACACCAAGTAGACATGATGCGGTTTGGGTAGTAATCGATCGACTGACAAAGTCAGTACATTTCCTGGCAATCAATAAGAGAGATTCTCTAGAAAAGCTGGCAAAGCTGTATATAAAGGAGATCGTTAGGCTCCATGGTATCCCAAGCAGCATTGTGTCTGATAGAGATCCTCGATTTACTTCAAATTTCTGGAGGGCTCTACAGGAAGAAATAGGCACTACTCTCAGATTCAGTACAGCTTATCATCCTCAGACAGATGGTCAATCTGAAAGAACAATACAGACGTTAGAGGATATGCTGAGAGCATGTGTCCTAGATTTCAAAGGCAGCTGGGATATCCATTTACCCCTTATAGAGTTTGCATATAATAATGGTTATCAGGCCAGTATACAGATGGCACCTTTTGAAGCAGTCTATGGACGGAAATGTAGATCCCCCTTATGCTGGCTAGAGTTGAGCGAGAGAATAATGCTTGGTCCGGATATAGTGGATCAAACTGCAGAACAAGTTACGGTAATTAAAAAATGATTGTTGACGGCTCAAAGCAGACAGAAGAGCTATGCAGATGTCAGAAGGAAGCCGTTGGAGTTTGAAGAAGGAGAACATGTATTCCTTAAGTTAACTCCAACCACAGGAGCCGGACGATCGATTAAGGTGAAGAAGTTGCATCCAAGATACATCGGGCCATTCCAGATTCTCTCAAAGATAGGAGCAGTAGCCTACAAGTTGGCTCTCCCTCCGAATCTCAGCCAGATACATGATGTGTTCCATGTTTCCCAATTAAAGAAGTATATTCCAGATCCATCTCATGTGATTAAGCAAGATGAGGTCACACCGCGAGATGACTTGACCTATGAGGTTGGACCGGTGCGAATTGCTGATAGAAAAGTCAAGCAGTTGCGGAATAAGCAAATTCCTTTAGTTAAAGTGATCTGGAAAGGCTTGACTGAACAAGAGGCTACATGGGAAACAGAAGAAAAGATGAAAGAGAAGTATCCGGAATTGTCTCTATAGGATAGGTGTAATGTAAATTTTGGGGACGAAATTTATTTTAAGGGGGAGAGAAATGTAATATCCTTAATTTTCTGTACTGGTTCCTATGTACAGATTAAACGGAATATATGAGCTCTGTTTTAGGAAAACATGTGGACCTTTATGTAAAGAAAAGGATTAAGTTGCAAAAGAAAGAAAATTAAGGGACCTAAATGCAATTATGGAAAGTTTAAAGTTAGGAATGAAAGGTAGACAAAAATGTGGGGTCTTAAAGTGTAATTTTAGCCAAATTAAGGGACTTAATTATAAAGAAGGAAAAGTTCCCTGGGGCTAAAGTATAATTAAAGAAAATAGGCCAGAAGTGGTTTGCACCGCCCGACAGCATTTCAGTCCCAGATTCTACCAGAAGGTAGGGCAGGTGACGCCGGGTAACCAAGCCTAATACCGGAATTTTTGAAGACTCCAGATAGTCAGAAATGGACTGATCGTCCAAAAGTTATAAAAATTTATACCGGATACCCTAGATTTCAGATATAAGTGGGAAAATACAGGATGATGCGCCTTTATGGGGCGGATGTCGGGAAACTGACAGGATACCGATAGGAGGTCTGTAGGAAAAGTTATTCACAAAATAAAAAATCCAGACGGGAGTGTGAGGCCTCCGGGGATCCGGGTAGGAGATTTATCGGTATTTTTAAAGGGGCTGAATGCGATCGGATGACTTCGGTCAGATGACTGTTATAACCCCCAAGGATGCCTGAACACAGTAGGAAACTATATCTGGGAAAAAGAGCCGTTGTCCGGAAAAGGTGTATAATCGGTAAATAATAGTTAAAATATTCAATGAACTGTGTTAAAGGAAGATTCCACGTAATGCGTGCCATACAGGTAATGGACCCAGGAAGCCCAAAAATGGCGCCATTAGAGGCCTAATAAGACTCTTGGACTGATAGGTGGGCCAGTGTCCAGCAGAACCCCGGAAAAGTGTGAAATTACGAAACTGCCCCTATGTTGTACAAAAAGGGCAGCATATGAATAAAGGGTATTCTGGTCATTTTGGACAGACCCAGAGGTCAAGACATGTCTAAATAAGGTTGACTAGAGCCAGTATAAGCTTTGACCGGGTCCAGAAAGGTGTGAAATGACGATTTTGCCCTTAGGGTTAAAATAGGACAAGATAGGGCACCAAGGGCATTTTGGTCATTTCGTAGGGGATCTGTAATTGAGTCTGGACCCAGTATTAAAAATTTAATGATATAAAGGGTCTAGATACTAAATGTGAGGTCAGTAGACATAAAAAGGATCTTCAGAAACATCAGATTCAGAAAACGGCACGTTTTTCGAGGCGATGGACCGGGCCGGTACCGGATTAGACCGGAAAGCTTCCAGAACCTCCAAATTTCGTCACATGAAGCATATGGGTGGTGAGGTGTCCTATGAGGTGTCCCATGAGGTGTCCAGGGTGATGCAGTAAAAAAGAATTAAAGAAAATAGGAAATTCCAGGAAAAACCAGGACCACAGGATCATAAGTCTTCCTAATTACAAGATTGCCATTGCTCAACACTATAAATACCCCCACCTAGCCCCTCATTTCGGCATAAGCAAGGAAGAAGGGAAGAGAGAAGTTCTTGAGAGAGAAAGTGTGAGAAAGAAAGAAGTAAGGAAGTTCTGGTGAAGTTGGAAGTAGTAGGGAAGTTCTAAAGCACTGCTTTTGAGGTAACAACTAATCCTAGCTCTTATGTAATGTCTTTGTGATGTGTTGTTTTGTTTGGTTGATTGTTGTTCTATATGTTATGCTTGAAGCTCTATTCCAATGCTATGATCATATGTTATTGAATATGGAAGCATGCAGCATACTTATCTGTACACAGTCACAAGCAAGCACCGTCACTCTGCATTACATATTTTGTTATGATTATTGTTAATGGGATTCTTTTGAATCTCATTCCCAAACATAACATTACAGGGGAGGTTCTGTCAAAATAAAATTTGGAAGTCTTAAGAGACGCCGGTAGGCTGCCGAAATTCCGACAACGAAGACGGAACAAAGAAAGGAACTGATACGTACTGTGTACGTAGTGCTGTCTAAGGAGGCTGGAAGTGAGTGGACCCAGCAGGTTCATCCAGTCTTTCCTGGGTACTACGTAGAATGGTAGTTCTCATAAGGGAATTACCGAATCGGTACAACATCGGTTACTTTCTAAAGAAGAATTGTAGCAGTTATGCTGCCGGATTTTAAACAGAGAAGGATGTAATAAAATATGAGGGAGTTAATCATGCACTGATATATAACAGTTGATTATTTGATATTAATTATTATCTGGCTTGTATGACTGATATGTGTTGGTTGTATGTTTGGATATGTAAAGACTAAATGCTGAAAATAGGCTCAGTGAACAGTAACTCGTGAAGACCCATTCATGTTTGATAAATCATTAAAAATAGTAAATGATTTAATTAATGTACGAAATTTTTAGGGTAAAAAGTATACATACTAAGCTTTAATTTTATATATATAATGTCTAATTTGGATGTGTACACGAAAAGATATAAATTGTTAAATTTGGGACCAGAATGCTGGATTCAGGAGAAAGTCATTGGATGAACAGTAAGATTGAAACGTTGACCCACGTTAAATTTGTCAAGGATTGGTCAACCAATGATTTTTCCCTGAAATATATTTGAGTTAGCTTCAAGTAGCAATTTTAACCACTTCATTTCGATTTTTCTAGAATTAGTTATGAGTTTTCAAAATCAGGTCACTCATCTGGAATTTGCCACAGTGAACAGTACTTGATATGAATAAAATTCCAGATTAAGTGTTTAGACTTCAATGACCCTGAAAGTGGTTTAAGTGCTACTGAATGGTCCCTAAGATGTATAAAAGTAAGGATGTGACAGGTTACATCGTTTATCGATCCTCATATGTTTTGGGTAGTCGTAATGCCTTGCTAGAGACCGCTTACGACTTGTGGGTTAGTATAGTAACTAGTCCACTGCCAACTTCATATGGGCCTACAGGGTCACACACAAAACAACCCAATAGGAGCTATGATGTCCAGATTCATTGAATCTAAGAGATGTCTAGATTCAATGAATAATCTAGGGTGGTTATATATATATATTTTATATATATAAATTTGTATATATATATTATATATAATATAAGAGATATTTGCAAGATTTAATTTATAAGGATAAATTAAATCTCTATCACTTTTGAATTTGAATTTAAATGGATATGATCTATTTGAATTTGAAATTCAAATTGATAAGATATCTCAAATTTGATTTATGAGAATAAATCAAATATAATTATGTCTTATCTTTATTAATAGGTGAATTAAATCTGTGGGACGGATTTAATATAAACCATATTTATTTAATTAGTTTCTTATTAAATTATGCAATATATGATGTTGTATTAATTTCAGAATTAATATAAGATTAATTTTGAAGCCCGGCCCAATTAGAAGCCCGATAGCATCCTATATATTTGACATTAGGAGCTAGGGTTCTAAACATCTAAATCTACACATCTATACAGACGTGAGAAAAGGGGGCAGGGAGAGTGCAAAAGGTTTGCAGATAAGAAACTGCCGAAATAGAGACAGTGAGGACGGAATCTTTAGAAAGCCCTAGAGGGACAAGAGGCGCTAGCACGTCGTTCGTGATTGGAAAGCTATTCGTGTAGATACCGGTAGAGGAAGCCGATCTGAGCTGTCGACTTCTTGCGATCGAGAAAAGAAACCAGACACGAAGACAGGTTGCGACCTATTGACACTGAGGTCGCGACCATATGGGCATCTGAACTTCAGAAATCCGAAAAGAGGCTATAGGTCGCGACTAGCAGCTGAGGAGGTCGCGACTAAAAACTCCAGTGGCGACAGGTCGTGACTAGAAGCAGAGGAGGTCGCGACTAACAACTCCAGAGGCGACAGGTCGCGACGAGAAGCTGAGTAGGTCGCGACTAAAAGTTCCAGAGGCGAAGAGTCGCGACTAGTGGACACTGAGGTCGCGACCAAAGCTTGAATACCGAAGGTAACACTCCTTTCTCCTTGACTTAAACATATTCAGTAGATCCTGGCTGGGAATGGAAAAATTTTTAAGTTAATTTCCGCTGCGTGTCTTCCAATTCCCTTCACTTAATTTATTTTATTTTAATTTGATGTTTCAGATGTTTGATCAACCTGACCAATTACCTGAAAAAGATATTGAGGACCTACGCAATCTTTGGGCTGAGTTTTTTGTTCAATTCATTCCTTCTCAATAGTATTTGTCATTAACTGAATACTTTTTTTATTTTTCTGTTCAAATTGTTGCATTATTGTATTGAATTTTATTAAATGAATAATATAATGAGCAATTGAAGATATGTCTCTGCCATCTTGAACTCTGTCTCTGCTGCTGTCTCTTTGAGTCATATATTTGGGCAGTTTATTCATGAAGCTTCAATTGATGGGGTTAATGAAACATTGAAGGGATCATTTTTTAAAAATACATTTAAATAGGACAAAGAATACCGGCAGGTATAGAAACAATATGTAAATATTATAACATCTACACTGGTTGTCTCTATTGTGAGGTGTAGAAAATGGATTAATCTACACTGGGCGTAAACACAACCAGTGTAAAAAATTCATTAAGATTGCTCAGTCACTTCACATAGCTTTGCCTCTAGGGTTTGATGAGGCATTTTTCAAAAGTAATATCCCTACCTCTGTTTTCTTTCCTGAGGGACCGGGTGAATCTTCCTGGGCAAGAGCTGCAAACATTGGGGAAGGTGATGGGGGAGCTGCTAGGGTAAATGAGGAAGACCGCACTACTGAGGGCGCTGCAGAGCAGAGGAATGAGTTGAAGGGAATTGGAAGACACGCAGCGGAAATTAACTTTAAAATTTTTTTCTATTCCCAACCAGGATCTACCGAATGTGTTTAAGTCAAGGAGAAAGAAGTGTTACCTTCGGTATTCAAGTTTTGGTCGTGACCTCAGTGTCCACTAGTCGCGACTCTTCGTCTCTGGAACTTTCAGTCGCGACCTGTCGCCTCTGGAGTTTTTAGTCACGGCCTCCTCAGCTACTAGTCACGACCTGTCGCCTCTGGAGTTATTAGTCATGATCTCCTATGCTTCTTGTCGCGACCAGACGTCTCTGGAGTTTGTAGTCGGGACCTCGTCAGCTTCAAGTCGCGACCTATCTCCTCTTTTCGGATTTCTGACGTTCAGATGCCCGTAGCGACCTCAGTGTCAATAGGTCGCGACCTATCTTCGTGTCTGGTTTCTTTTGTCGATCGTAAGAAGTTGACAGCTCAGATCGGCTTCCTCTACCGGTATCCACACGAACAGCGTTCCAATCACGAACGATGTGCTAGCTCCTCTTATCCCTCTAGGGCTTTCTAGAGGTTCCGTCCTCACTGTCTCTATTTCGGTAGTTTCTTATCTGCAAACCTTTTGCATTCTCCCTGCCCCCTTTTCTCACGTCTGTAGAGATGTGTATAACCCTAGCTCCTAATGTCAAATATATAGGATGCTATCGGGCTTCTAATTAGGCCGGACTTCAAAATTAATCTTATATTAATTCTAAAATTAATACAATATCATATATTGCATAATTTAATAAGAAACTAATTAAATAAATATGGTTTATATTAAATCCGTCCCACAGATTTAATTCACCTATTTATTTAATTTAAATAAAGATAAGACGGAATTAAATTTGATTTATTCTCATAAATCAAATTTGAGATATCTTATCAATTTGAATTTTAAATTCAAATAGATCATATCCATTTAAATTCAAATTCAAAAGTGATAGAGATTTAATTTATCCTTATAAATTAAATCTTGAAAATATCTCTTATATTATATATAATATATATATACTAATTTATATATATATAAAATATATATAACCACCCTAGATTATTCATTGAATCTAGACATTTCTTAGATTCAATGAATCTGGACATCATAGCTCGTATTGGGCTATTTTGTGTGCGACCCTGTAGGCCCATATGAAGTTGGCAGTGGGCCAGTTACTACACTGACCCACAAGTCGTAAGCGGTCTCTAGCAAGGCATTATGACTACCCAAAATATATGAGGATCGATAAACGATGTGACCTTTCATACAACTATATCACGTCCCTTTTGTCACACGATATTTCGGTCAAGTATGAGGCATGGAGAACGTCATCCTCCTGTTCCTGACCGTTACTTTCTCGATCCCCGAGTAGTTTGAATATAGAAATGGAACTACCCTTCCATTCCAGTATGGCCATACATTTCTCAGACTCACCCATCGAGGGGCCCAGTAATATCTCTCTACGAATGTGAGAGACAAATTTCATCTTGACCATTCACATTCCTCCGCATGAAAAACCACTAAGCCTGAACATAGCCTTTATGATCACTCGATCAAAAGTGACTTTTGACTAGGTCAAAGCTGAGCGTTCGTCATGTAGGAATCCATGATGATCTCAGGTCAAAGGGCATAGTGACATGGCTTGTATATGAGAGAAGCTTATGACTTAACCCATGCAGCTCTCTCATAGCGGGTCGGTCTGACACCCTGTACTTTTACATGTGCCTATGACTGATTTATATCTCTATATATCTTCAAAGTCATACTGGTCTTATTTTATCTCTGCTCCCGCATAGATGACCGACCAGAGACATTTAGGATAAGATCACGAGTTATCCAAGGATTGTCATCATAGTAAACATGCAAATAATATGATAACCTGATACAATGATTGGCCCCTAGGGCACACTTTCCAACATGAGTAGCATGAGAGTTATTTTTTGTTTTGTATTTTTCTTTGTTTTTATTTGGATGATGTGTACTTGAGAAAGATATTGATATCATTGTTGTACATTGCTCTCACTTAATACAAATGCCTTAACTCTCATTGCTTCTCTGTTGTGATTTATATATCTTTGCTGACAGTGTGGACACTGTCAAGTTTAAGTGTAGGGGAGATCTTGTCTCTGTGCTAATTAATGTAAAAATTCTTCAATTGATCCAATCTTTCATCACAAAGTTTTTTGTCTTTGATCTTAATGTGTGATGAATTGCTGAAAATTGGATCCTCACTTTAAATTGTTTTGTCCTTAACTAAAAAGGTTTAAGTGTAAAAGATGGTTTGGGTTTTGAAAACTGTCACTTGGTAGTCTCTATGAAAATTGGTCAGACCTTCACTTTTTAGTCGTGACATGAAATGGAATTTTGGACTTAATAAGCTCTCTGTGAAACTGGGTTGCGACCTATGTGTTATATGGTCGTGACCTGGTTTGGAATTTGGTGATTGTGGACTCTCTGTGAAAATAGTCCCGACGCGAGTGTATTTAGGATGCGACTACACCTCTTTATGTACTTGTGTCACGACAGGAACCTTTCCTCGTCGCGACTAGTTTTGGTAAGTTTAGAGCCAGCACTCACTGTCAAATTTGGTCGTTACCTTCACTATTTGTAGTTGCGACCTAAGTGCGAAAATGTCCATTTACCTTCTCTTTACTTTGTGCAATGCTGTGTAGAAGGATTCCTTTTGAGCTACTAAGGTGCTTTATAAATGATTCATTGCCCTCTTGCTTTTTTAACCTTTTGCATAAAGAGTTTACATAAACTATTTTCACACTTGAATTTTTTTGTTTAAATTTCTTGGAAATTGAATTGGAAACACTTAAGTTTTTACTATTAGATTTGGGATTATTACATGATTCTAAGTGATTACTTTGAAACTTTTAATCATCATTTAAGAGGGTTTGTAGTTGTGATAAGTGTTTTAATGCCTAGTGAATGATGAACAATGCTTGAGACTTTAGCTTATGAGCAATTTAGATGAAAACCTTAGTTGGAAGGATTCTCGGCCTAAATTCCTATATTGAGTGATTATTCAATTGGTTTATATCCTCTAGAACTTATCTTGGCTCTGAGTTGAGAATTACTTACGCATTTATGTTATTGAATATGATAGAGGCGTTCATTTCTAACCCCATTTATCCCAAACACAAGCCCGTCACATATTATATCCGTAGTCACCCCCTTTGAGCCCATCACTTTTCTTTCCATCATTTTTATAGAAAGTCATATATGCATAAATATCATTTCGAAGAAATAATTTTTTTTATTAATGTAAAAAAAACTCATTATTATTGTGATGTTGTGCTACATCTTTTATGTATAAGGTGCCAAATAAAAAGAAGAGAAAAGAGCATATTGCACGAAAAAAAATATAGTGCAAGAAAAATTGAAGAAAGAAACACAGAAATGAAAAGAAAAAGAAAAGAGAAATGAAGAAGGCATTATTATCAACTCCTATTAGCACAATCACCACCTCTACATCTCTGAAGACATGAATTCATGCTACATATTTATTATGGAATGCATATAGCACTTTCTACCCTTCATATTCTATTCCATGTGGCCTATCTCCATCATTTCACCCCCAAAAGACCTCTTGATTCTTTTCATAAATGTTATATTGTTACTGAGATTTAGAGTCATTACAAGCATATGGTAGGATGCTTTCCAATTTGAATCTAAGTGAAAGAACCCTAACAATGAGAGGATATAGAGAGCTAAACACTTACATCCGTAGAGAGAATCTATTGCGTTCATACAGTTAAGGTTGATTTCATTTAGTAATTGATTACTTGGCATTGCTCATATTATCACTTTTGTATTCCCAAAAAATGGTGAATTCATTGTCTTCAGGTTACACTGTGGATTATATTGTTATCTCGGATTTAATAGCGTTAGCATAGGTGTAATTCATTTCTTTGTCTAGGAGTACAAAGGTTCAAGTGTGGGGGAATTGATAAGACACAATTTGTGTATGATTTCTGTGACATTTTTAAGGGTTTTATAACAACTTTACCATTCATTTTATGCATGTAATTGTGCTTTTGTTGTAATACATAATTATGCTTGGCAATGTGTTGTTTAAAGGGTAAAATGGTAAATTAACTCCTCAAAACTACATATATGTTATTCCTTTACTGGTAAGACTTTTTACAGTGAGCTTTGATTTTGAATCGCAGGTACTTTGGAGGAGAGCTAAGGAATAATGTGAGCAGAAAAGAAATCATAAGAGAGGATCAAATCAAGGAAGTAGCTTATGTTGCCTTCAGTCACGACCAAAGTGTCCACAGGTCGTGATCTAATTTCTTCTGAGAAGTTTCTCTGCATTTACAGGACGCGACCACAACATGGATCTGGTCGCAACTAAATAAGATAGTCATGAAGCTGCGCTTTTTTTATTAGGTCAATCTGAGGATAAAAGGAAGGGAAGCCGCAGACGTAAGGGAGGCTGGTTTTTTACCTGATTAGACTAAGAAACAGTACTTGAACTCTCTCTTAACTCTCTCTGCTACCTACACATCATCACCATCATTCATCTTTCCATCAGCCCTTCTGCTTTCTTCATGGCATCGTATCTAGGCAGTGATTGCAGCATAGTAGGAGTCATGAGAGGCTAAATCCTTAGTCTCTTAGTGATGGATCTCATATCTTGAGCTTATAGACTGCACTGGAGAGTTTTCTGTTTTAATCTGTACCTTTTTCCATGTTTTGATGCTGCTAAATCTAGGGTTTTCATTATATGAACAAGGGATTAAAAGTCGATTGATTATTCTCATATGAGACAATTGTGATTGACTTTGGATGCTTTGAATGTTGGTTTTTAATATAATATTCTAGTTTCAATTTTAAGATAGTTGGACTATTATCAACGATCGTTGCTAATTAATTCAATTGCTTGAAATCTAGGATTTGTCAATCGACGATCATTCGAGGGCATTTTTATCATCTGATTTAAATTACACACTAAGTGGTTTTTAACAGTTCATTAAGAGTTTTTAAACTAGCTTTGATCAAAGGAGTTTAAGAAATATTAATGCTCTAGACTCGATCAATCGATTGAGATTTTATTTAAGACTTATTGATTTCAAAACTCTCATATCAAATTAAGAGCAAGGATAGATATGTTTTTATCATCAAGAGTCTGTCATAACACATTTATTTCACAAATCAACTCGTTTTCATCTTAATAAAAAATATAAAAATATTTACTTTATTGTGCCCTTATTTTACTACATCAAAAAATAATCAAACCCAAAACCCATTTTACTTTCACTCAGGTTTTCAATGATATTGTCACCAATTTAATAGGTGTCCAATAAAAAGGCTCCTTGATAAACTCATATTTGCACTAATTTTAGTGTGGCTAAAGAGAGTTTATTATTGATTTTTGTCCCCATTTATCAATATAATTGAGCAATCAATAAATAAAATAGAATTGGAACAGTTAGGAATTAATTGATGAGATTTTAATGATTAATTGAACAAATAATCTGTTTATTCTAATTTTTCATCACACGCCAATGCAGTCGCAACCTGATGTACCTACCGTCACGATTGACAGCTGGACTCGAGGAGCTGATCACATGTGATAGCATATGGGCTAAATCCAAGAATTAAGGAACTGAAGCAGGTGGGATATTCAACACATATGCAGCAACAGAAATCACATGGAAGGAAAGCACACGCTGTCATGCAGATGATACACCTTGCATCACACATTCTCGACAGCTCACACACCTCATACACATGACCTCACTCATTCTACACTTTCATATGAGTTCTCACTACACTGTTCACGCAGATGGCACTATTCATGCACACACACACCTAATCTGAAAAGAATCACACTTCTGGACTGCACAACTCATTCACACATTCCATACACATGCCATCTGCACATTTATTTCACACTTCTATATATTCCATCACTCCATTCAGATCCAGGATCCATTCATAATTCATAACGCACATCACATTCACGCATACCACTCTTCTCTCTACCTTCTTTTTCTCTTCTGCAACTTTCCTCTATTCTAGTCAATAGAACCAGAGGAAAGGTCTACATATCCATTTCATCTTCATCTTCTCCTTCTTCTTCCACCATGACTACTACTATGCTTTCTATTACTGTTGGAGTTCAGAAGACAATGCAAGGCTAAGTTGTTGTGCTCTCTTGGAGATGACACTAAACCAGAATCCTTGAGCTGAACAGGGAGTTCATTGCGTTTTTAATTCAGATTTGATTGTATCGAGTTGATGTAATTAATTCTATGATTACTAATGCAATTAGAGAAGTAGATGACAAAGAAGTAAGAAACTGAGTTGGATTTCTTATTTCTGCATAAATGATGCTTTGATTGATTCTCATCTTTGATAGAGTTGAACATAGCTATGATTATTGAAGTGATTCTATTTAATTCATATTCTACTATCTCTGAGTTGGATGATTCATATTCTCTATTCAATGTCTGCGAGTTGTAGCTTTGATTGAGATTTAGCTAGCAAGTTGTTAGCTAACATATTCTAATTTAACTAATTAACTTCTTATATTCTATGGATAATGAAGGTAAGGTAATATCCAAGGGAACACACTTGTCATTGATTCATTTCATCATCATAAACACATAAAAGCATAAACAATAGCATAGGATTTTCTTTCAGAATTTAGTCAATATCTCATCTCACAAATCATATGCTTAACTTGTTAATTTGTGGCTCATTAGATTAATTAGGAACTTAGCATCCATTTAGGCTCCTTGTGAATCGACCTAGGTTAGCCTCCCCTTTACTATTGGTTAGCTTAGTTTTGTTTAATAATAGAAATGACAGTTATCACTCCTCGAGAAGAACAACAAAGTTGTGCCTTATACTATATTATTGGGTGTAATTATTATTATTTTGATGGATCAGACGACGACAATCTGAGCTTTTCATCAATCATCTTAACAACATCAAACTAAAACATCTTTTAATATCTTTAAAACAATATTGACTTTAAAACAATCTTGCCATTTTAGCATTACTGAAAACTTTTTCCTATTTGGCATCATCAAAACATACTTTCCAATAACCTCCCCTTTTTGATGACGTCAAATCTTTAATAAAAAATATTATTCTTCTCCCCCTATTTGTCATCAGCAAAAAGTTTGAAGGATTTCAAATGTAATATTCATTGCTCTCCTTTTGACGAGTAATATATTATCTTTCCCTACTTACAGTGATGCAAATATAAGAGATAAAGCAAAGCATGAGAAAAACAATAGCATAATGCAATACATAAAATAAACAAAGAAGGTTTAGAAATGCTCATTTTATTTTAGCAAGATGTTGTATTGATCTTTAAAATTATGTGCCTTCCTTTCTTGCTTCTAAACTTTAAGTCTGCACAACGTGCAGCTCTGGCACCAACCTTTAACAACTTTTAATGCCCACTTGATTTTTTCCTTTTTGAACCATTGACTATATATCAGAGCATCCTTGTAGCTTGTTAATTCTCCTATAATGATTTCAAAATATTTCTTGCATGGAGAATGGTTAGCATCTTTAAGAAACTTTTTCAACTGATATGTTTTCTAGTTTAAGCATGGAACAAATCATATTAATAACTCATCATAATGAATTGACAGTGAATGCATATGACTTATATTATATATGAGATAAGATTTGTGAAGCTTTCCTTAAGATATAATATCATAAAGTTGAAAGCTCCCCCTAAATTGTACAGTTGTCTAAAGTTCTGAAAAAAATTAATAGCAAAGATAAATAACATCGAACATAATTCATATGAATTAATCGATTAGATGTTTTATTAATTCACATTAATTGAATACTCAATCGATTAATTTCAAAATAAAATAGATTTGAAAATATTTTCAAATATGATCAATCGATTAGCAATTCAATTAATTTTAATTAATCAGACTATTAATCAATTAAGTCTATAAAAATGAAATCATTGAAGGCTGAGAATGCTAACTTTTCTAGAAACACAACGATGAAATTTTGAAAATAGATTGTAAAAACTTATTGAAGCATGTGCTTTTGTTAGAATAGAAAGCATATTAACATCAAGATGGCTCAAATATATTTTTCAATATAAAGAGAGGGTTGAGAAAGCTTACTCAGTTTTTGCCACATGATGTATTAATTCATTTCCCTTTCTCTCTTGTTGTATTTGAGCATCTTGTATTAACAATGATGTTGAACCCTTCAATTTGTTATCAATTGATCTTTATTGCTTCAGTGCTCACTAATCCTCAGACTTGACATAGTAATTTTTTTCCTATTAAAAATAAATCATTTCTTTTTGGGAGAATGAATGGTTAGTATGGTCATATAGATGATAATTTCCATTTATATGTGAGACTATATAGCGTATGACAACTCATGATACATTGAATACAAATGAGTATACTAACTAATAGAACTAGTAAAATGATATGCACATATGAATGTTAAGTTCTCCCTTTCTTGAATGAAATTAGCCTTGATGAATGCTTCTTTTTTAAATATGAAATTTTAGAGTGATTTTCAAAATATGCACCTCTTTTTTTTAAAAAAATAATTTCCTAGAAATGTGGATGATCAGCTAATTAGAGAAGAATATCTTTGTAACATTGCATGTTGAACAATAATGTCAACATGTCTGGGATTTTCTTGTATGAGCAAAAGTCAGATAGAATATGAAATTAGCAAAGTGAAGGCTTGAGGACTTTGCTCATCGAAACATCATGTTTTGAAGATGAAGCATATTAACTCTCTTGTCCAATTGACCAGAGTACCCGTATCTTCCAGTGAATGAATAGGTTAAAAGTAAGGCTAAGATGTTCTAGAATCATTTTATTTCTAAATAGATGTGTTTGAACTTCAAAAGAGTATATGATTTATTGAAGGTTATGAAGTTCAAATACATAATACTACACTTAAAATCAATAGTGACTCTGACAAATAGACTTGGAGCAATTTTCAAACAAGATCATCAATCTCTAAAACTGATGCTCATTCTTTTTTGACAAATGGTAGTCGCATATAATATACTTATGACAAATTTTATTTTTTCCGCTCGATGTTCTCTGTAACTAAAAATAACTAGGAAGACGTGAGAGTAATAGATAATAATTTAAAACATATAGGAATGATTACTCTAAGTCTAAATTGATTTGTTAAAATATGGTTTGAAAATCTTTTGAATATTTGATGCCATTTATCGAAGTGTTCATCGAAAAGATAGCTTATCGAAGAAGACTTCGATAAGTCTTTGACTAATTTGTAATGGATAGTTCCTCATCCTATTAATAAATGATTTATTCAAATAGCTTTTCAAAAAAATATCATATGTTGAATTAGACTTGAATTCATTTCATTGAATCTGATTTATCGAAATGTTATTGGAAGAATATCCTTATCAAATAACTTATCGATAAATACTTTGAAAGATAACTTCTGAATTTCAAACTTAACATTCAAAAATACTTTATTTCAAATCACTTCAAGTTTGTGACTTTATCCACTCTGTTAACTGAAATGTTCTCTATTTATCGAAGTATTCTTCGATAAATTCCCTTATCGAATAATACCTCAATAAATTAAGTCTTGAAATATGATTTTCTTACCAAAGAGAAACTAGTAGATTTATCGAATACCTTATCCATTTATTGATCAATGCTTCGATAAATTTATTTAAGAAGTAGTTTTCACAAAGTTTTATGATTGAAGTCTTTATCCATCAATCCTCTATTCGATAAATATTTCGATAACAATATTCATTTAAACACTCTAAGTCAACTTCTTATTTATCAAAAGCTTTTTCAATAAACACCCTTATCGAATAAGTCTTCAAAGAATTATGGCTTAAAAATAAAGACTCTGAATTTTCTTAAAATAATTATACTGTTCATTTATCGAAGTCTTTATCAATAAGTAGACTTATCGATAGGGCTTCAAAAAATGTATTTTAGAAAACAGATTTTCTTCACAAATTTCTTTCTCATTTATCAGAGAGCTTATCAATCAATATCCTTATCAATAAGCTTATCGAAAAATAAGCTTACTTAAACTAGTTCTTACAAAATCATTTTTCATTATCAAAACATTAGAGTCTAACACACTAAAATATTTCAGGAACAAGTTTATTTGATACAATTAGGAGGAAATACTTAAACACTTCTTCATTTCTTGCTCATTTGTCAAAGCCATATGGTTCGGTTGTTTCTCTATTCAAGTTGGCAACATCTCCCACTCTTATTTTAATGTAAAGGTTGGTTTACAGGATACTTTGTGTCAACAAGGATGTCGAATTCTTCTTATAAAGGGAGTCATCATTCTCATGAATACTAACTAGGCCAAGCGCTACAGGGCACTATATCATGGAAAAGTTGAGCATCCCTCTAGAAGGGTAATTCAAGAAGTTCTTGGTATGATATCCTTCTTAGATTTAATGTCAAATAAAAAGAAGTTGAACCACCCCAAGGCTCTCGTCGACATAATTGGCTCAGCAATGGTGAATTTAACATGAAGGGATGGATTATCATTCTACACAAATTGAAGGGAGAAGACAATGTATTAACAGTTGTCATGCTTACATTTGCCTCAATGTTACTGTCTTCCCTCAAGTCATCTGGAGAAAAAGAAGCTTGGCTAGTCCTTTAGTCTATTATGATTGTCTCAGAGCTACTACCCTATGGATCAAAACTTCAGCTCTAGCAATTGCTAAGCAAGGACACTCGTCGACTGTCTATTCATCAACAATGTAGAGCTTCATTCGAACATTCTTAATGTAGTGTTGCGTTACATTCAGAAATTGCTTCTTGACCATCTATACTTTACTTTTTGTATTGATCCTTCTCATGTCCTGACAAAATTTGATCATGCTCCTTTTTGCTCTATTTATTTAGCTCATTTTTTATACTATTTATTAAATTTTATTATCAGATATCTAATTACATAGTTTATAGCTACTCTTCTTAGTATAGATGTCTTTCTTAAAAATTGAACATAAGACTTAGAGGGATCTAGCAGTCTCATTTTTAAAATTATGTATCGTTACATTTTGTTTCTTTCATTTTTAAAATTATATACATTTTGTTATTGATGATCATTTTGTCCTATCTTTAGGAAAACAAAACTTTTCCTAAAAACCTTCCGTCAAAACTTTTAGACAAACTATGATCTTTCATTTCTATTTCAGAATGTCAAATCATGTTGAAAATATCATATTTTCATTTAGTACAGAGAAAAAAAAACTATAATTTTGTTTTATATGTGTGATTGCTAGGCCAACAGTATTGGGAATTGCTTTTTGTAAATTTATATTATCCTTTAAGAGAAGATTAAATTATCTACAAAAAATGGAAAATTTAAAAGAATTACTATTTTGTATAAACGCTTGAAGAATCTAAATCCATAGCAATTTAAGATTGTTCTAAGCTTTACTGTGAAGTATAAACTATTGCCGTTGATATCTTCCTTACATTATGCCGACCATATCAATAATATCTGCAATGATAAAGGCATATTTGGTGGTCCAATTTTAATATATCCACTTTAGAAGCCTCTTTAGAAGCAAAGGCCTTCTAATTAACTAATTCGAAAATTTCAGTATTTCCTTTTGTTATAAATTAGTGGACGCACACGCACACTTTATGCTTTTAATTAAGAAAACATTTCTGGATAAGTGATGCCACCTAAATAGGATTACAGTATATATTTTAAGGATAATTGAGGTAAGAAAGTAAAACTATATCTTAAATTTCTTTTTTTTTATTCTCATTTACTATCCTTTTTTCTTCTGCTATATTATATGCAGTATTCTTAAAATTAATTTAATTAGATCGTCCAGTTAGACAAATAAATTGAACAATTGTGGAAATGCTTTAAAAAATTTGAACCAATTGTTCACCCCAAAAAAATTGACCCATCAATTGATAATTGATCAAAAGTTAATAAAGTTAGTAAAACAATCCCCAAAATAAACTAGCCAAGGGTCGAAAAATTAAATTTTTCGTCTTTACAATATATTAATTTAATACTTTATCTACCATTACAATAATCTATTAAATTTAAAAAAAAAACATTCCATTACAGTAGAGAAATAACCTTACCTTGTCTAGTTATGCCAAAAATTGAGTGCTATGTAATTTATGAGTAATCAAATATTTAATTAATCAAAAGATTCTATATTAAATTATCCTTAATTTTTTGTTAACCCATTATATATATTTTCTTAATAAAATCTTTTAAGATAACGAGCACCACTAGTGTTGAAAGTACACTAGATGTTTTATCATCAATGATTATCATCAAGGAACATCGGAAACTTGAGGATTAGCTTCAAAGAATATTAACTAGGGAAAATTGTATTTAAATAAATAAAAAAATTCTAAAAAATCATCAAAAGTCTCACGAATCTAGGATTAATTTTGAATTATGAAATGATAGAACTACCCTTAAAAAAATGCCTCAATTTTGATTTTTTGGCCCCCAGTTGTCATCCCTTCCTCCGAGAGTTTTAATTCCTGTTGCTTGAGTTGCTATTTTTTTTTTTTGCTTGAGTTATTTTTTTTTCTAATAGAACTGTCATTCCTATTATTTGAATTGTTTCTTCCCAGAACAGTTCCATTATTTCACAATTTAAAAAAATTAATCTCAGGTCCCGTGGGACTTCACAGTCGTTTGATAAATTCGTGAGTCTTTTCTGTAATTAGATTTTTTATATAGGATTTAAATACAATTTTTTTTATTAACTATAAAGTACCAGACAATTATTCCCCATTTAATATTTGCGTTTGTATCAAATAATAATATCATATATATAACTTGATCCAAATCCAATGCATGATCTCTCTTACCAAACCAAATCCTAATCTGATCTGTCCTCTGCATAGCATTCAGATTTATTCTTTTGCTTATACCATTATTCAAACTTTGTATCATTAATTACTAGAATGATATCAAACCGTACCACGTACAATAAACCTTTTTAGCATCTAGAAGTTCAATAAATTAATTGACTAATTAATTAAGGGTTGATATGCTTAAATGCCCAACAGTTCCATCAATGGTCCCTTTACACCTAAAAGTTTTTTTTAGATTTAATATGTTTTCAAAAATTGTATTTGGTAACAATTTTACGGTGACTATTAGTTAAAGTTTAGTTTGATTATTAAATTTTGTTTTTATTCATTTATATGTAATGGTTAAACTTAATATTAATTAATAACAAGAATAAAATTGTTACGAAATAAAATTTTTAAAACATATTGATCCAAAATTTTTTTTTTGAGTATTGTGTGCTTTTCGATAAATTTTTTAAGGATATTTAAAGATTTTAACCCATTAATTAATTAGTTAATTAATATCAATGCTTTCTACGTCATAGCTTCGACGAAGTTAGCTTTAACTCCGATGAGATGGACGAGAATCTAATTCCTGCTATGGATGACAAAAGGGTGGAAAATAACATATTTTGAAAAGGCGCACATGAATAAAAAAATTAAACAGAAAATAAAAGGACGTGAAATAAATATTGTAATAAATACTCCTCCCATGATATTTAGATGGTTAAATTTTATTATAAATATAAATTTTAATATATTTTATATCTAACTTAGGAATAAGAAAAAATAAACTATAATTAATTATTTATAATTATTATAAATTTTATTATACTTAAAAATTTAAAATATCATAGAAATTTAAAATTTGATTTTCGAAAGATTTTGAATCCTCACTTTAATTTTTAAAAGATTTTGGACACCTTGATAATAATTAATCAATATTCTAATTAAAATGGGGCTCAAAATTTTTTGAAGATCAAAATAAAATTAGTTAATTGGGATTATTGTTTGTGATTTACTGATAAAGAAATTGAAAGTACTAAGTCGGGTTGACCCAAATCTATTTTTAACTGAATTAGGTATTATAAGATTTTAAAAGTATAGTTGATTATAGTTGATATTTATTATTTTTTAAACTAATTTACCTAATAAACTAATATATAATATAATGTTGTACATGAATAATTTAGAAAGATCATGTCACATTTATTATAATTAACTAATTTATTTAGCTTATATAATCTAACCAAATTAATTAATAACTAGCTCTTATATTAAGAACCGGATAGAGTATCTTACTAATTTACCTGCAATCTTCTCTCAAAAGTATGATATAATTTTATATTTCTTCAGTATTTTAATTTTAATTTTTTTATAATAAAAAATTTAGCGGAGTTGAATATCGAGAACTTTCTAGAGTTACAATATGTCTTTAAGTTTAAAGAGTACTTAAAGATATATTTTTTCTATCGATAATATTCTTATATTAGTAAAAAAATATAAACTCATGACTTTATAGATTATGAACTAACTCATTATTAATTGGATCTACTTTTTTCTTGGCTATATTTTAATCTTCTATTAGGTGATGAAAATATTGCCACTTGAAATTAATAAAACAAATCTAAAGTAGGGATGAGGGAAGCCATCACACACAGTCCCACACGCACAATTTTTAACACGTCTTGTTTACCCACTATAGTACCTTTTGCCACTTGAACTCAGCATGATATATGGGGCCCGCAAATCAAGTTTGTTATTGGTGATAATGATTTTAACAAAGAAGTTAATTAATTTGGTAGCTTGAAAAATGTGCTCATCAGTTCTGTAGTTCATCATTGACCAAAAGAAAATTTAATATTTGCTTAGTAATGAACCACAAGTTTTATATTCCTTGATATACATATCATTGAAGAGATCTAGCTATATAATTGCAAATCACTTTTTGTAAACGCGTATAGTTCAAGACAAAAGTATGGAGATTGTAGTGAGAGTGAGAATAAGGGAAGGAAATAGACAATATTTTGGAAAAAAATTTGGTCCTAATCTTTTAAGAAAATTGAGAAAAAATCCTTCATTACAAATTTTATTAGTTATAAGGATCTAAATTAGAATACTATTGATGTGTACAAAATTTAAAAAATACCGATATTCTGTATATAAAAAAATTTATTACGTCTTTCTTATTAATAAATTTTTTAATGGGGGACTTTTCCTCAACTTTCCTTTTTTTTCAATCGGTTTGAGAATTTTTTTTTTTTGTTTATGTACGGTATTGCATTTTGCAAAATCTTAGTGTATATACTGTTTGAAAAAGAAAAATTAATTTTGAATACATTTTAAATGAAGAGAAGGTTTAATTTTCCTATTTTTCCTTTCGATTTGCTTTTGGCCAGATGCAGATTACTTTTCTTTTTGGAAAAGGGAATAGCAATAGAGATGAAGCTAGAAAGGCTAATCGACTAGGTACATTCTCGGGGTCCATGTATTTGGATCTCCACCTGAAATATGAGAAATTTGGTGAGAAAGAAGAAAAATCTCATGGACGAGAGCGTTTTCTTTTACTGAATTTCTTCTCTTGACGAGAGAAAAGTTTAAAAAGAAAAGCGAAGAGAGAACCTATTTGGGATTAGAGAAGAAAAGATCCTCCCTCAGGCTTTTGTCCTTTGAAACTGAATCATAATAATTATGATTGACTTACAATCGTTCACTGAATCTCAATAGTCTAACTCTTTGCTTGATTTATTTATGGTCAATTCCCATTTGAATTATATTTTTTTGGTACAAAAATTTTTAGACACTCAAGAGTTAGGATACCTCCCTAAGTTCAAAATGATCGCATGTCTCACCTATTCGCTAGCTAAACCCGCAGACGATGGGTCCATTCGAATTATATGAACCAATGGTTAAATCAAGTAATGATTCTATTTGGCCTAAAATGGAGATTAGGCCACACTAATAAGGCTAATCACAATTGCATTTCATGTATATTTGATGTCCTAAGTTCGAATTTGGCTGTGTGCATGAAAAATAGTTTGTTATGAGAGGTAAAACTCACTTCAGTAATCTCTATACCTCGATATGTTTAGTCTCTCTAGATATCGGCTAAGAGATACCTCCTAGACTCTACCAAAAAATCATGGTTGAAAATCATGGTTTTGGGTAAAGCAATTTAAACACTCCCATTTTTCTTACAATCAATTTTTTCATTAAAATCTTAGTTTTATGTAAGCTACCCAAACACACTCTTTTCTCCACATTCTATATTTGGCTAGAAAACCACAGTTTTGTATGAGTGAGAAAAAACAACTTCCAATAATAAATTTTTCGCAAAATATATTCTACTCAAAAATATTTTTTTTACAAAATATATTTATCTATCATTTTAATAAATCTGTTTTCTCTAAAAACTAATCCATCACACCCTTCTAGTTTGATAAGGAAGGACCATTCTAGTCCATCAAAAGTGGTAGATTAACAACATATATAGAGGGCAATTCTACAAGCTAGAGTAACTAACCACCACTATAAAAAAAACTGACGGAAAATTATTCTGATTGAATTTTTGTCGTAAACTTTAGCGGCACATTAGGGACAACATTTTTTTGTTGCTAAAATTACCAATGGATTAGTGACAGAATTTCT
The DNA here is from genome assembly GCA_037074615.1 of Leucaena leucocephala. Taxonomy (NCBI): domain Eukaryota; kingdom Viridiplantae; phylum Streptophyta; class Magnoliopsida; order Fabales; family Fabaceae; genus Leucaena; species Leucaena leucocephala. The sequence goes on along the minus strand of CM073555.1, from coordinate 13,560,156 downwards.
TTCTATCACTGAGATGGAGATGTTGTAATAGATGTGTGAGCATATGAGAAAATAAAATATTTGTAATGAACGTATAGGAGAAGAGTTGGAGTGTCATTTATTGAGAAGAAAATTGTAGAGAATCATTTGAGGTGGTTTGGGCACGTGTAAAGAAGGTCATCAAATGCATCAATGAGGAGAGTGGATCAAGCTATATGGAGTCTAGTAAAATGAGGTAGAAAAGACCAAAGAGAACACTCAATGAGTGTTAGACTCCAATATTTTGATGATGACAATTGAGAAAATATTTTCAAAAAATATTTTAAGACTAATAAAGAATATTTATCGATAAGCTTATCATAAGATACCTAATCGATAAGCCATTCAATAAATGGAAAAAAAATTTATGAAAAAGATTGATTTCTAAAAGATATTTATTGAAGACTTCTTCGATAATTTTACTTATAGGTAAGGCCTTCAATAAATAGACTATGAAGAAAAAAAATTGAGTCTTTGTTTTTAAAATGATCTCCCTTTGAAGACTTATTCGATAAAGTCATTTATCAATAAAGCTTTCGATAAATTTGAAAATGACTCAGTTGTGAAGGTATTTATCCAAGCATTTATAGATAAGAATAATTTTGTGAAAAGGTTTTCAGAGAATTTATCGAAGTTATATTCGATAAATATGTTTATAGATAAGTAATGTCTTTCAAATAAAGAAGAGCTTATTCTTATCGATCAGCTCTTTGATAAATTCAAAGTCTGTGATATTTTTAAAGACTCAATTTATCGAAGAACTATTTAATAAGGCTACTTATCGAAGATCTCTTTGATAAGAATGAGAAAATTTCACTAATAGACTTGCTAAACTTAGACTTATTTCAAAATGTTATTTGAAGTAATTTATCAATAAGTTATTCATTAAGATAGTTCTTTGAATAAATCTTCGATAAATTAGATTTAGAAAATTTAAATTTAGTCTGATTTTGTATGGCATTTATCGATAAACTATTCAAGCAAACCATTTATCTATAAGACGCTCAACCATTTTACAAAGGATTTCATTCAAGTTTTATCGATGTCCTTTTCTATAAATAATCTTATCGATAAGCTCTCCAAATAATGCTAATAGTTTTTCAAATGATTTTAACAATTAGATTTTGATGCAATAGTTTAAACATAGTGTAATCATTCCTATATATTTCTTATCATTGTTTATCAGACTCACAACGTTTACCTAGCATGTTTACATTATAGAATTCAAAATGAAGAGGTTGCGGCTAAAAGGCTAACTGTCAGAAAATTGACTTAAATGCTACCACCTACTGTCGCCTGCCGCCAACCGCCAACTACCAACGGCTTTGTCTTCGCTTCACTCAATGCTCAATACCTCTAACAGATATCTGTGGAGCTTAAGCTATAAATACAAGGAAAATTGAATGCTAAAGTTAAGATACACAACTACCTGTGAAAAACATTTACCATGCATTCATTATTATTCTCAAGTGTTCAATGCTTATACTCTGTTATCCTCTGTTTGCACTTAGCGTGAATAGAGAGTTTATCTGAGAGAGAATTCATTGTACTTCAATGATTATTATTACTTCTCTGTGAGAGAGAGATTCATCAATTCTCTTTTCAAATTCTGAGTTGCTTAAGAGTGTGGGACTCTTGAGTAGATTGATTCCTTATAGGTTGTGAGGGGAAGTGAGAAGGAATTCTCATGGTGCTTGTACTGAGGCACCAAGAGCCTGTGCAATCTTGGAAGATATAGTGAAAAATCTTAGAGGGATTATAAGGACTGGACGTAGGCCAAGTGGTTAAGCCGAATCAGGATAAATCTCCTATGTCAACTTCTTCCTTCCATTACTCTTGGTGATATCATTCTTAACTTATCTTTTTCTTTCTCAAAAGAGTTTTAAATCTTTAAGAACCACCCAATCCACCCCCTCTTAGGTGTCATTGCCATATGAACATTTGGTATCAAAGCAAGTCTCTTGTAAAACAACTTAGCAATCCTAAGAGCAATTATGGTAAGATTTGGTGATAGCGTGATACTTAAAGGAAGTTCTACCACAAAACCGCTAGGATTTAATAGAGAAAATTTCACCTTTTATGGGATGTCATTGATACGATGCAAATTGTATATGGTTTCTTTGACATTTTTAAGTGATTTATGGGAAGTTTACCATTCATTTTATGCCTGTACTTGTGCTTTTATGGTAATACATGATTGTGCATGGCAATGTGCTGATAAAAGGGTTAAATGGTAAATTAACTCTTTCAAACTGCGTTTATATTGTTCTTTATTTAGTTGGACTTTTACAGTGAGCTTTAATTTTGAATTGTAGGTGTTTTGGAGGAGAATCAAGGACCCAATGTGAAGCAGAGAAGGAATCACTAGACAAGGATGACCTGAAACGTGAAAGCCAGCTTATGTGATATTAAGTCGTGACCTATTTTCTCCTAGGATGTTCTCTGAGTTCTCAGGTTGAGACCACATTTAGGATCTGGTCATGACTAGAATAGCCACTTAGTGAAGCTATGAGTTTTCATTTAGGTTACTCTGCAACTAAGGCCAAGGGAGCAGTCAGACGAAAAGGGGCTGGAGTTTTTGGCAGGAAATAACTGCACCCTCTCTCTCAAGATTCTCTCTACAACTTCCATTCATACCTTCCATTTTTATTGATCTTTCCACAGATTTTCACATTTATGCACCGATTAATCCACTTCTACCATCTTTCTCTTGACATGTCTATCACATTTTTCTGCATTCTTCATGGCATCATTTTTAGGCAGCAATGGCTGCACAATAGGAGCTATGAGAGGCTAGAACTTTAGCTCTTGGTGATGGACAACATATCTTGAGCTCATAGACTATACTGGGGAGTTTTCTATCTTAATCTGCACCTATTTCATGTTTTGTGTAACATCCCAATTTTTGGGTCTAGGAAAACTGGGAGGTAGTCTGATATGGGCAGGCTGCTAAACCCGTAGTCTCAGGATAGTAATATGATATGGGCGGATCACTTACCTATATTTAGTAGGAATTCGAGGGATGAGCTAAGTTCCTCAGGATTTAAAGATGAGTTAAGTCTTTGACCTACAAAATAGAGACAGTTCACCTAGATTCAAAAAGAGGAATGTAAGGATATCCTAAGTCTTAAGCCTAGGAATTCTGCAGGTAGCTAGATATGGGCTGGCTCCTGAGTAAGATAACCTAATATGGGCGGGTTGTCGAGCCTTTCAATTAACAATGACTCCCGAAGAATTCAGGGGATGAGTTGTTGAAAGAGAATTTTGAGAACTTAAGATGAAGGATAAGAAAAAAAACCAGAAGTGGATAGAGGGCATTTTGGTCATTTCACACAATGGATGGATATCCGAGGAAATTTGATAGTAAATTATTATAATTAATATGAGAAATTATGGAGTTGACAGAAGTCAAAAAGGAGTCTTGTAGAATTAATTATGGAATTTACGGTGAAAAATGACACTGATAAAAGGTTAAAGGAAACGTATGAAATTTTTATCAGGACTTCTGGGTCTCAGAAAATTATGAAACTTTGTAGAGAATTCATTTTATATTAGAATGAATTTCTAACAATGTTAGAACAATTAAAGGAGGTGTTTAGCATTTATGCTAAGATCAGGGTAATTTACGGATATCGGTATGAGGAAAGTACATTGGAATTTGGGCCAATTAGCTATTGGACCTAAAAGAGGCCTAACATTTCGTCCTAGGCTAGCCCAATAAGTCTCAAAAGTTATCTTGGAGCCCAAGTCCAATAATGAATAATTTATGGATTTTTGAAAAGAAAGAAAAAGAGAATAAAGTAAGAATTAGGTGTTGCACATGGTGGGACCCACAAGGATTTCAAAATGGCACCCAAAAAGAGGAAGGGTTAGGTGTACCAAGAGAGGCCATGCTAGTGATGTCATGGTGGTAAGGCCATGCTAGTGATGTCGTGGTGGCAAGGTCATGAGTGAAAGGAGAAAAGACATTTCAAGATTAAACCTTTAACCATAAGATCAAATAGTTTCCAAGGTGATCTTGGCCTTCAAATGGCACATGACTTTTGCTATAAATACCCCTAATTTCCTAGCCAAAACCATGAGCAAGAAAGGGTGGAGAGCCTCTTGAAAAATTTTCTCTCAAGCAAGGAAGAAGCAAGGATCTTGGAGAAGTTTGTAAGGTAAGTTGCTCCCTTGCTTCTAGAATTTGTTCTTATGATTTCTTCTTGAGTTTAAGTTGGTTTTGAGGCTTGAATCTTGAGGAAATGCTGCTGGAATTTCTATGTATATGTGAGAGGAACATGAGTTTTATGTCATAGATAGTTTAGACAAGTTTAAACAAGCTAGTTGCATGGTTGGTTGTTGGATCAAGTTGATGTTCTTGACTTTACCATGGAAGAACATTTCGGTTTGCACTGTTCATGCACTGTTCATGATAGAAAGAGATGGAATTTCACTGATTTAATGCTTCCATTGAGTTTATATGATGATTTTGTGTAGGATTGGAAAGGTTTTGAACCTTGAAAACCATTGGAATTAAAGGTTGTAATGTTGAAAATTCCTTTTGGTACTGTTCACTTGCATGAACAGTGATTTAAATTTCATGATTTTGATGCTTCCAATGGTCTTAAAATGAGATTTTGTGTGGGGGAAAAGTGGAGGAACAAGTATGGGAAGCATTGGAATCAAAATAAGAATTTTTGAAAGAATTATGCATGTTTTTCAAATCTGTCCAGAACAGTGCATAGTTGCTGGAATTTGGTTATTTTGAGTTCATAAATGGATTCAAAAGGCCAAATTGTGTAGGGTAAGGTCAAGACATCAATTGATTCAAAGGCCAAGTCAATTGGTAAAAATTAAAGAAAGTTATGTTACTTAAAGTAAGCTTAGTGTTCAAGAGAATTTAGATTGTAATGGTTGGATGGTAATGTGATCTTAGGATTTGCTTGGTGTGCTCAAAAGAGGGAAGCCACATAGCAAGGAAAAGTAAGAAGAAAGAAGCAAAGTTAAAGTGGAAAGAAGTAAAGCAATAAGGTAGTAAACTTACCCTAAACTTGTATGTATTGAATGTTATGCTTGATTGTGCTATGACTTTGTTGAATTGTGTGCATATGTGTATATGATTGAAGCTCTGTTTCTATGATTACCTTGGCCAATTGTATTTCATATGTTACATGGAAGCATGCACATTACACAATGCTTACACTTTCACAAGCAAGCACAAGTATTTACTTTAATGCATGCATTGTTTAGTACCGTTTGCTACTGAGATTTCCCCAGAAATCTCACCCCATCCATGTAATCCCAATCCCACAGGTTTACGAATGAGTAAAGAAGATAAAGAGGCATGAAGAGAGGTTGGGAATTGGAAGATTTGAATATTATGTAATAAATGTGCGAATTGTTGCATGTAATATTGTTATATGACAAGTTAGAGCAACCATGTTCATGATGAAAAGGAAAAATAGTAAATGATAAAATAAATATATCAAATAATTATGGCATAACCCCATAATATATATGAATGTATGAAAGGCTAAAGAGATTGGTTATGTGTGCTGGAACAATGAATGGAAATTCATGTTTTTGAAGTTAAGGTTAAGGTTAAGATTCAAAGATATTTTCTAGAAAATGCCGTCGTGATGGTAGACTATACAAAGTACTGTGTATGTAGGTGCTGTCTAAGGAGGCTGGAAGTGAGTGAACCTAGGCGGTTCATCCAGTCTTTCCTGGGTACTTACGTAGAATGGTAGTTCTCATGGGGAATTATCGAATCAGTACAATTATTTTCTGCCAGGATTATCGGCAGGAGAGAATTAATAAAGTTAAGATTGCTTCCGTAAGTGTACTCTGAAGGGTCTAAGGAAGGATGTTTCATTTTGACATTTCTAGATTTAGGGATTTCATTGTATGAATAGGGATTGAATGTCGAATAATTATTCTCATATTAGATATTTGTAATTGACATTAGATGATGAGATTGTTGATTTTAATATAAACATTTCAATTTTGATTTCTGGATAGTTGGACTATTATCAACGATTGTTGATGTTTAATTCAATTGCTTGAAGTCTATGGTTATTGATTGATGACCATTTGAGGGAATTTTCATCATCTGATTTATTTACATACTAAGTAGTTTTCAACATTGCATTAAGAAGTTCTTAAGCTAGCTTTGATAAAAGGAGTTGAAGAATCATTAATGCATTGGAGTTAATCGATTGATTGAGGTTTTTATTTAAGACTTAATGATTTCAAAACTCCCATATCAAATTAAGAGCAAAGAAAGATATGATTTCATCATCAAGAGTCTTTCTTAACATATTTCTTTTATAATCCAACTCATTTTCATCTTAGTCAAAAATACAAAAACATTTACTTTTCTGCACCCTTATTTCATTGCATCAATATTCAATCAAACCCAAAACCCATGTTTTTACTCAGATTTTCAATGGCTTTGCCCACCAATTTGCTAGGATTCCAATAAAGGCTCATTGAGTAGAACGATAGAGTTGTGCCTTATACTACATTATCGTGTGCAATCATTATTTTGATCGATCGGATGACGACAATCTGAGCTTATCAGTCATCCTAAAAGGCAACAATGTTCCTACAAAAATAGTTAACGAGAGGAGTTCTAAAGACTCCGGGAGAATATGATGAAGATGACAGAAAGATGATTGTACTTAATGATAAAGCTATCAACATTTTAACATGTTCTCTTAGTCAAAACGAGTAATTTAGAGTGTCCAGCTTAGAAACTATCAAAGAAATGTGGGAATCACTAGAAATTGCCCACAAAGGAACGTCTGGAGTTAGGCAGAGCAAAATCAATACTCTTACCATAGAGTTTGAATTATTCTAGATGAACCCATATAAAGCTTAGAGAAATGGAGGTCAGATTTTCTCATTTAATGAATCATCTCATCACTCTTAGGAAAAGATCTAGTCAAGAGGACCGAGTAAGAAAAATTTTAGACGGGCTTACCAGAGATTGGGATCCAAAGGTTATAGCCATTGAGGAATCCAAGTGAGAATTGATGAGGTCAGTTGCTGCACTTTTTGGAAGTCTATCAAATTTTGAAAGCAAGCAAAAATATAAGAAATATCTTAAAGAAAAGCATCGAAAAGGCATTGCTTTGAGGGCTCAAGAGAGTGAAGAAGATGAATTTGAAGATGAAGAAATGGGACTTCTGGTTAGACGATTCCAGAAGTTCTATAAAAATAGAGCTAGAAGGAAAATTCAAGCCAAGCTGAAGCCAGGACATATCAAGACAGATTGTCCTTGAAATATCCTTATTTTCATACGTCTTATGGACCAATTGGTAGTATTTAGAACCACTTTCAAGGTCATTGAAGTCCAATTTCTCAATCTGGAGTTTTACTCTTATCGAGTACTGTTCACTATGTAAATTCCAGATGAGTGACCTAACTTCGAAAAATCATAACTAATTCTAGAAAAATCAGAATGCAGTGGTTCAAATTGATACATGAAGCTAACTCAATACTATTTCAAGGAAAAATAACTCGTTGACCATTCCTTGTCCAAGTCAACGTCAGTAAAAGTTACAACTTTACTGTTTATCCAGCGTTTTTCTCCTGAATCTAGCATTTTGATCCCAACTTTGATAATTTATATCTCCATGTGTAGACATCAAAATGAGACATTCTATATATCAAATCGAAGCTTGGTATGTCTACTATAAACATATCATACATTTATTTAATCATTTACTATTTTTAATTATAGATCAAACATCACTATATCACCACGAGTTACTATTCATGGTGGCAAATTCCAGCAAGCAACTTTACATACATATGCATACATCAATCACATGTACACAAAAATTCCAGAGGCATTTCCCCAAGATTTAAGCCTAAAAAGTCACTTAAACTCAAGCACAAACCATAAGAACAAAAGGTAGAAGCAAGGAGACAACTTACCTTACTTGCTCCTTCAAGACCCTTGCTTCTTCCTTGCTTTCTTCCACTTTCTTTCTCTAGAACTCACTTCTCTTTCTAAAGGAGCTCTTGGGTGTGAAGAATGAATGGAAAGGGGGGGTATTTATAGCAAAAGTCATGTGCCATTTGAAGGCCAAGATCACTTTGGAAACTATTTGATCTAATGGTTAAAGGTTTGATCTTGAAATGTCTTTTCACTTTTCACTCAAGACCTTACCACCATGACATCACTAGCATGGCCTCCCTTGGTACACCTAACCCTTCCTCTTTTTGGGTGCCATTCTTGTGTCCTTGTGGGTCCCACCATGTGCAACACCTAATTCTTACTTTATTCTCTTTTTCTTTCTTTTCAAAAATCCATAAATTATTTATTATTTGGACTTGGGCTCCAAGATAACTTTTGGGCCTTATTGGGATGGCCTAGGACGAAATGTTGGGCCTCTTTTAGGTCCAATAGCTAACTGGCCCAAATCCCAATGTACTTTCCTTATACCGATATCCTTAAATTATCCTGATCTCAGAATAAATGCTAAACACCTCCTTTAATTGTTCTAACATTTTTAGAAATTCATTCTAATATAAAATGAATTCTCTACAAAGTTTCATAATTTTCTGAGACCCAGAAGTCCTGTTAAAAATTACATATGTTTCCTTTAACCCTTTATCGGTGTTCTTTTTCACCGTAAATTCCATAATTAATTCTACAGGACTCCTTTTTGACTTCTTTCCACTCCATAAATTCTCATATTAATTATAATAATTTACTATCAAATTTCCTCTGATATCCATCCATTGTGTGAAATGACCAAAATGCCCTCCATTTACTTCTGGTTTCTTAGGGCATCACAGTGGCATTTTCGTAATTTTTGCACTTTGGCTCTTAGACTTTCTTCCTCTTCCAATTAATCATTTTCTTTACATAAACATGGCCACATATTTTCCTAAACATCTCATATATTTTATTCAATCTGTACATATAACTTAGTACAGAAATTAGGGATGTTACAGTCCTCAACTTTTAAAGAAAGATAAAGTGAAGAAGAAAGAAAGATTCTAAAAGAGGAGAGCCCTAGTGTCTTCTATCTGGGGAGATAGTTCATCTTCGAAAGATAAAGGGAGCAATTAGGAAGAGATTGCAAACATTTGTCTCGTAGCTCAAAGGAATTCGAAATAGAGGTAAATGTTGAACCTACATATGATGAATTGTTTTTTCAATACAATGAGCTAAGAAGTGAATTGTTTATAATTGCTAAGGATCTAGTAAATTCTAAAAAGAAAATAAAAGTTTTAGAAGAACAAATTGAGATAAACTTAGACTGCTTAAACCACATAAGTGACATGCACTAAATGTAAATCTATAGAGAAAATGAATTAAGAGTTGACTAAAACTCTTCAAATATTTACTAAAGGAAGTGAAATACTTAATATAATTTTAGGAAATCAAAGATGTATATCAGATAAGTCCAAAATTGGATATGATCCAAATCTGGACAAAAGGAAAGGTAAAAAGAAAAATAGAGGGAAACCATATTTAAAATATTTTAGAACCTCTATTCATAATTCTAATCCTTTTGCTAGATGTACTTATTGTAACTGCAAGGGCCCCACTACCACTTGTTATCACAAGAAAAAGGGTACCTACGGGGACACTAAGATGGGTACTAAAGGTACTTATGAAGTGAAGGTTTGACATACTAACCAATGAGGACCCAAAAAGATATGGGTACCTAAAGTGAGATGATTTTTATGCATCTAAGACAATAAAATGGTATATTGATATTAGATGCTCAAGACACATGACTGGGGATCCAAACAAATTCCTAAAGCTCACACCTAAAGAAGGGGAAAAGTCAACTTTGGAGGAAATCAATCTAGAAAAATTGCTGGGATTAGAGAGATTGGTAGCTCAGATAGCATGAGAATAGAAGATTTTTACCTTGTAGATGGACTTTGCCACAATCTCCTCAGTGTTAGTGAAAGTGCAGATAAGGACAACTGGGTAATCTTCAACTCAGAAGAATGCCTAATTATCAACAATAAAGATCTGAGACTGAACAAACATGAATTGAAACTAAAACTTAGATCACCAAGGGAAGGTAACTGCTATACTATTTCATTCAATTAAAATATTTCAGACAATTGTTTCATGGAAAAAATTGATAAAAGTTGGCTATGGCATAAAAGATTAGCTCATGTAAATATGAGCCAAGTTTCAAAATAAATTAGAAAAGATTTAATCATCAGTTTACCCAAAATGAATTTTAAAAATAATATTGTTTGTGATGCTTGTCAATGAGGAAAGAAAACAAGATCATCATTTAAATCTAAGAAGATAGTTTCAACTGAAAGACCACTTCAATTGCTTCATATGGATTTGATTCGTCCTGTGAGAGTAAAAAGTTTTCGAGAAAACTTGTATACTATTGGAATAGTTGATGACTATTCTAAATTTACATGGACATTGTTTATTTCTTCAAAAGATGAGACATTTGATGGCTTTGTTGTTTTTACCTAGAAAGTCCAAAATGAGAAAAATATTTCTATTGTGTCTATCAGGACTGATCATAGAGGAGAGTTCCAGAATCATAAATTCACAACCTTTTGTGAAGAACATGGGATAGAGCATAATTTCTCAGCTCCTCGTACACCACAACAAAATGGAGTAGTAGAACACAAAAATAGAGTCCTCGCTGATATGGCACAAGCAATGCTAAATGAAAAAGAGTCTCTCAAGTATTCTGGGCTAAAGCTATGAGCACTACATGCTACATTTCAAATAGAGCCTATGTCAAAAGCATACTTAACAAAACAATATACGAACTGTACAAAGGAGAAAACCAAACATTGCTCATCTAAGGAGTTTTGGTAGCAAGTGTTTCATCCATAACAACAACAAAGAAAATCTAGTTAAATTTGATCCTAAATCTGATGAGGATATATTTCTGGGTTATTCTCATCGTAGTAAAGCATATAGAGTTTTTAATAAAAGAGCTTTTACAATTGAAGAATCTATTCATGTTTTTGCTTAAGTTGAAAATTTTTCAAAACCTTCTTTAGAGAATGATGTTAAGATTTTTCAAAAGTTTGAAAATTTGAATCTTCACAAAAAGCCAGCATCATCAGATTGTGAAAATGATTCCCATGAAAATGATGATCAACTTAAAGCCTTGCATCATGTAAAAGATCACCCTTTAGATCAGGTCATTAGTAAAGTCAATGAAGGGGTTATAACCCAGACATAGGTGTTCAATATAGTTCACTTTGCTGCATTTATTTCAAACATTAAATCAACCAATATGGATGAGGCTCTATCAGATACTTTCTAGATAGAACCATGCAGGAAGAGCTAAACCAATTTAAAAGAAATCAAGTTTGGGTCTTGTACCCAAGCTAACATATCATCATGTTATAGGAACCAAATGGGTATTCAAGAATAAGCTCAATGAATCTGCAGTCATTATTAGGAATAAATCTAGATTAGTTGCAAAGGTCTATAATAAAGAAGAAGGTATTGATTATGAGGAAACATATGCTCCAGGAGCTAGATTAGAAGCAATACGAGTTCTCTTAGCCTTTGCTTGTATTAAAGATTTTAAACTTTATCAATTGGATGTGAAAAGTGCTTTTCTAAATGGTTTTATTATGGAAGAAGTGTAGTAGAACAACCACCTAGTTTTAAAAGTTTTAAACATCTAGATTATGTTTACAAACTCAAAGAGGCTCTATATGGTCTAAAACAAGCTCCAAGAGCTTGGTATGAATGGTTGAGTAATTTTCTACTAAACAAAGATTTTGAACGAGGCAAAGTGGATACTATACTTTTTACTAAAAGTAACAAATATATTTGTTATTAGTTCAAATTTATGTAGATGATATCATTTTAACAGCCACAAACAATGATATTTGCCAAGAGTTTGCCAAGTTAATGCAGGGTGAATTTGAGATGTCGATGATGGGTAAGCTCAACTTCTTCTGGCTTTAGATCAAACAAAAGAAAAATGGGATTTTCATCTCACAGACAAAGTGTTTTAAGGAGCTATTAAAGAAATTGGAGATGGAAAATGCCAAGTGTATGGCAACCCCAATGACCTCAACTATAAAGATGGATGCAGATAAAAAGGGAGAGGATTTTGATATTAAGAAATACAGGGGAATGATTTGATCACTTCTCTATTTGACAGCAAGCAAACTTGACATACAATATAGTGTTGGCATATGTGCAAGGTACCAAGCTGCTCCTAAAGAATCACACGCCAAAGCTATCAAAAGAATATTCAGATATCTTTGTGGAACCATCAATATTGGAATATGATATCCAAAAGGAGGTGGAGAATTCCTAATGGCTACTCAGACTCAGATCATGCTGGATGCAAAATTGATAGAAAAAGTACCAGTGAACAATGCCAATTTCTTGGTGATTGTCTTATTTCTTGGTTCAGCGAGAAACAATACACAGTGGCAATTTCATCCACTGAAGCTGTGGGGAGTTGTTGTACACAAGTTTTGTGGTTAAAACAATATATACAAGATATGGGAATTTATCTGAAGGAGATACCAATCCTCTGTGACAACATAAGTACCATCAATGTATCAAAGAATCTGGTACTCCACTCCAGGACAAAACACATTGACATAAGACATCACTTTCTGAGAGATCATGTACAAAAGAAGAATGTCAGTGTGGAGTTCATCCCAATGCATTTTTAGCTTGCTAACATATTCATCAAACCTTATCACTTTACATATATCAGAGGCGAATTGGGAATGGTAAATCCCAATGAATTGTAAAGTTTCCTTTAACTTTAAATCTCTTCATTTCATTTCCTATTAATGATCTTTTAACTTTAACTAACTTAAGCATCGGAGTGTCTAGAAATTTATTTTGCAGGAAAGTTGATAATTATTGATAAAATCTTGGATAAGAAGGATTATGGAAGAAAACTTGGAAGAAAAAGGAAGTTATTCTAAAGAAAAAGGCAAAATTTATCAAATTACTTATCGATAAAATAGTTTATCAATAAATAATTTGATAAATAAGAGGTAAAAAGTTATGTTTACACTTGATTGCATAGAATTTTATCGATGAGCTACTCGATAAAGGAATTTATCTAGCAACTATTCATAAAATGATTGCCTTTGGTACAATTATGCTGTGAAATTTATTAAAAATTCTTCGATAAAAGAATTTATCGAAATATTCTTCAAAAAGAATGAAATACTTTTCAATTCTGTGCAAGTATTTTTGAATGGAATTTATTGAATATCTTATCGATAAACTAATTGATAAATTAACTTATTTTAAAAAATTATTTTATCGATCAATTCTTTGAAGAAATGACTTGTCAAATAGTTATTTGATAAATTTTGTTAAAAAATTATCGAACATATTATCGATAAGGGAACTTATCTAAGATCTATTCGATAAATGTGCCATGTTTGTGAAAAGAAAAGTGATATTTCTATATGAGTAACACTTTGATAAAAGATCTTTTCAAGTCTTTTTTGATAAATTCTGTGAATTTTTTTTAAAAAAAGTAGTTATTTATCGACCAACATATTAATAAGTATTCTTATCGAAGAGCTACTCATAAATATCTTACCATTGTTTGAATATTTTTCAATAAACACATGGAATAGAATTCTTTTCGAAAAGTTTATCGATAAGATTGTAGTTATTTGAGAAAAAAATAACCATTATTATTCATTTCATCAAATATTTTCTCAAATAATCCTCCACTCTTGTAACCTCCCATTCACAATTAAATCACCCTATAATAGTTCCCCAATATTCCAAAACCACTTTCTCTACAAAACCACGATTTGCTTCTTTCCCTCGACCACATCCTTCAACATCCTACTTGTTCTTCATCTCATCTGACTAAAGACTAAACTATGGCAAGGACTAAGGTACCAGAGGTTGGAAAAATGAAGGGAAAATAATAGGTGACATCATAAAAGCCCAAGCAGAAATCAAAAGAGACAACTCCACCTGCTACACAAGTTCCTCAATAAAAGATGCAGGAAACTTCTATGAAATAGAGTGCCAAACAAGCTTCAAAAAGGAAAAGACATCAATTGGCCGATGTTCCTAAAGAATCAGAACACACGACATTAATGAGAATCTTGAACAAATGGTTAAGAAAATTAGAAAATTTGCTAGAGTTTCTTTAGTCAAGAAGGGAAAGAAAATCAAAAAGAAAAAGAAAAACGTGTCTTCACAAGGTACATCAGGGTATCCCTCTCTATCTCACTCTGAACATTCTTCTTCTTCCATCCCTCCTCAAATCAATTATCTTCCCTTTCAACTTGCTAGTTAGCTATACTTTCTAGTAACATAGATAAGGGAGTAGATAAGAAAAAGTTAAAAGCTGACTTTGCTCATAGAGATTTCTGCCTAGTATTTGTAGTGGACCTAGAATATTTGAAATACAATGACAAGACCCAACTGGACTTGTTTGATCCTCTGAAACTCTACTAAAATTGGCTAGGCATTCATCTTCTCTACTGCCTAGAGGTTGTTAGGCGTTTCTATTGTAATATGCAAATTTTTTATGAGGCATGAGATGATGAGGAATTGATCAGTAGTCATCTGATTACTGAATTAAGGAGAAGAAAAATTAAGTTAGACATTAGTACCATAAATCATCTTCTAAACACCCCAGTGTTTGAGTCTAAGCCTGAATCCTCCATGAGAGAGGTATACCAGATCCTAATGCTTGAGAACAAATTTTCTAGAGATTTAAAATTTATGTGACAAAGGAGATATGTGATTATAACAGAATAATCTACTATATTTATTCAAGAAGTATGGTGAAAAAGTCTGGAAGCTTCACCTACATGACACAAGAGGATACGTGCTGCTAGCTAAGATCATCAGTGGAGAAAAGATCAATGTAGGAGCCCAGATCTTTGAAGAAATAAGGAGTTTCTTCTTCTCAAAAACTAGAGACACTCCAATTCCTTATCCTTGCTAGTATCCTACTTTCTCCACTGCAATAATATTGACTATCTGGAGAAGGGTAAAAAAGTAGTGAAGATTTTAAATTTTGGATTAGAGCATATTCATAGGATGAGAATCTCCCTCCCACTAATAGATGGTGGAAAGAAGATTCAAAAAGATAGGGGAAGTAGCCAGTTCAAGAAGAGGCTAAAACATATGTTGGCCCGTCTGTTCCCACTGCACCATCAATTACTACTCATACAAGTATTCAACAAGAATTGAAGAATTTTGAAGAAAATTTTCAGATCTAGATTCTAGAGGGAAATCCTAACATTGTGCATAGCATTGCACAAATATTGAATGACATTGGAGCTAACCTAGAGAATAAGTTGGTTTTTAAAATGGCACAGAGGCATGATGCAACAAGTGCAGAAATCCAATCTCTTAAGGAGATTGTTGAATCCCGAGGTCTATCATAGGGACTTTAAGTACAAAAGTTGTGGACTTGAAAGGAAAGATAGTTTCTTCCAACACCGTTTTTAATGTGGGCAATCTTATCCTGGATCCCAGACTTTGACTCCTTCCACTCAGACTCAAGTTCCTCTTGTTCCAATACAATTGTCTGAGTCCACTGCCATTGCACAGACCATCCCTACTTCCTTTGAACCTCAAGCCTCTATCACTATTTCTCCCTCCACTTCTCTGACCTTTGGCTTCACAACCATTCCCTCTACCTCTCAGTCCACCAAGTCACCTTCTCCTCTACCACCACCTAAATCTACCTTTAACCCTCCACTTCCTTCTTCTCAACCTGATCCTACTGTTACTCAACAAACTGACCCTCAATCCTCTAACCTAATTTTTTATGAATGACAAAAAGGGGGGAGAATTGAGATGAACTTGAACAATAGCAAGTGTACTATTTTGATATTATTGTCTTGGTATTGTTTTGATTGCAGCTATGACTTATTAATTGGTCAATGCAAATTATGTTACTTTTCTTCACATTGTCTCTGTCATTCTATTTTGATTGCTTTATCTGCTCTAAATTTCTTTAAATCGCTTTATTCTTTATCAGTTCATCTATTAAGTTTTGCTATCATCAAAAAGGGGAAGAAAAGTTAGACTCCAATGTTTTTTTATGATGACAATTGAGAAAATATTTTGAAAATGTATTTTAAGACTGATAAAGAATATTTATCAACAAGCTTATCGATAAGAGATCTATTTGATAAGCCATTCAATAAATGGAAAAGAAATTTGTGAAAAAGATTGATTTCTTAAGGAAATTTATCAAAGACCTATTCGATAAGTTTACATATCGATAAGACCTTTGATAAATAGCCTATGAATAAAAAAATTGAGTCATTATTTTTAAAATGATCTCCCTTTGAAGACTTATTCGATAAAGTCATTTATCGATAAAGTATTCAATAAATTTAAAAATGACTCAGTTGTGAAGGTATTTATCCAAGTATTTATTGATAAGAATAATTTTGTGAAAAGGCTTTCAGAGAATTTATCGAAGTTCTATTCGATAAATATGTTTATCGATAAGATCTTTGATAAGTAATATATTTCAAATAAAGCAGAGCTTATTCATTTATAGATCAGCTCTTTGATAAATTTAAAGTCTGTGATATTTTCAAACACTCAATTTATCAAAGAACTATTCGATAAGGCTACTTATCAAAAATCTTTTCGATATGAATTAGAAAATTTCACTAACAGACTCGCTAAACTCAGACTTATTTCAAAATGTTATTTGAAGTAATTTATCGATAAGTTATTCGATAAGATAGTTCTTCAAATAAATATTCGATAAATTATTTTCAAAAAATTTAAATTTAGTTTAATTCTGTATGACATTTATCAATAAACTATTCAAGGCTCAACCATTTTACAAAGGATTTCATTCAAGTTTTATAGAAGCCCTCTTCTATAAATAATCTTATCGACAAGTTCTACTATAAATGCTTATAGTTTTTCAAATGATTTTAACAATCAGATTTTTATGCAACAATTTAAATATAGTGTAATCATTCATATATGTTTCTTATCATTGTCTATCACCCTCACAACATTTCACTAGCATATTTATGTTACATAATTCAAAATGAAGAGATTACGGCTAAAAGGCTAACTGTCAGAAAACCGCATTAATTGCTGCCACCTACTGTCACTAACAACCAATAGTTTTGTCTCTACTTCATTCAATGCTCAATGCCTCTAATATATATAAGTAGAGCTTAAGCTATAAATACAAGGCAAATTGAATGCTGAAGTTAAGACACTCCACTACCTGTGAAAAATATTTATCATGCATTCATTATTATTCTCAAGTGTTAAGTGCTTATACTCTGTTATCCTCTGTTTTCACTTAGCGTGAACAGAGAGTTTATCTGAGAGAGAATTCATTGTATTTCAGTGATTATTATTACTTATATATGAGAGAGAATTCATCAATTCTCTTTTCAAATTCTGAATTGCTCAAGAGTGTGGAACTCTTAAATGGATTAAGTACTTACAGGTTGTAAGGGGGAGGGAGAAGGAATTCTCACGGTGATTGTACTGAGGCGTAAAGAGCCTGTGTAATCTTGGAATATATAGTGAAAAATCTCAGAGGGATTTTGAGGACTAGACGTAGGCTAAGTGGTTAGGTCGAACCAGTATAAATCTCCTGTGTCAACTTCTTCCTTCCATTACTCTCAGTGATATCATTCTTAACTTATCTATTTCTTTTTCAAAAGTTTTAAATTTTTAAAAATCACCCAATTCACCCCCCTATTGGGTGTCGCTGCCATACTAACAATGAGGTTATTGAATAGAACCTTTTGGTCAATAATTTATCCAAGGACTTAGTGTTTTATAAAGTACGATGATGTCAAGTGATCTATGTATCCAACCCCACATAGTAGGATAAAGTTTGTTGATGTTTCTACTTTCCATCGTTAATTCACTTTTAGCAACGGAATTAGCCACATAAATTTTCCATCACTAATTTTGGTGGTTGATTCTGTCACTAAATTAACAAGAAAAGTTTTTACTGATGGAATTAGCCGCGAAATTTTTGTATCGCTAACTTTTGTGGTTAATTTTGTCACTAATTTTGCAATCAAAGTTTTTAGCGATGAAATTAGCCACGAAATTTTTCCATCGCTAAGTTTCGTGACTAATTTCCATCGCTAAATTTTTTGTCTAGGAATTATCCATCTCTAATTTCAAATTTTATTGTTTTAAATTATAATTATATGATAATTTATATATTGACATAATTAATAATATAATAATTTAAATATATTTTCAATTACAAAATAAATTGATATATTTATGGAGTTAGTATTAACTAAGGCATTATAATAGCAGATCTGATAATTAGAAACTTGGTAAAATAAATTCTTAGAAAACTCGTTTTATGTTTCATTAAATTCAATTAAAAAGAACCTTTATATGGCTCTTACTCAAATCGAAACTCCTTACAGACAAGAAAAGGTACAGACATAGGATGACAACTCACTTGACTTGTGAGTTGTCATGGGGGAACTGAGGTTATTAATTACATCTTTAAATCATATCCTTTGGATTCTAGTGTTTGAAATAAAATCTTACCCCGAGATCTTTGCACTAATTTTTTCGGACAAGATACTGTTCAGTGGCGAAAGAAAATTATTTTAGCTAAAGCAACTACATGTTTTTTAGAAGATTGGCATAAGCATTCTTTGTTGGAAATTATGGGAGGTTAGAAATAGACAAATATTTACAGATGAAGCATATACTCTCGATAGAATTTTAGCACAAGTCAAAACTATTGTTATTCACACTTTGAATAGCTTTTAAGATTTATAAACTGCTTTTGTAGAGCTTTTCTTTTTATAGATAGACTGTATAGCTTTAGTTTGTCTTTTTAGTTTATAGTGATCTAATTTACTTTTGTAACTAAGATATTCTTTTTCTACTTTAAGTGAGGACATCTAATAAACTCTAGAGGTACTGTGATCTTTCTCTGAGAAAAAATCAATTCACAAAAGAAAAACCATTAGCCTTAATATACTGAATTCACAAAAGACAATCTCCCATTCTAAAGTACATCTTTAGCAGCAAACTTATTCCAGACACATTGTACTCCAGGGACTTTCTTCATCCAATCAGTTACAAGAGTTTCTTCAAAGCAATAACTTATCTTCTGACTCAGGATCTGGTCGTAAGTTCTTAACACAAGATAGAAATCCATAATCATGAGTTAATGACAAATGGATTTGTATGCACACATATTAATAAAAAATAGATATTAACTATTAATAAACATTTATTTTAAATAAAAAATTAAATATAATCATTTAATAATATATTAAATTATAGAGTAAAATACATCAACTCCCCTCTATTTACTCTAAATTAGAAAGAACTCACCTCTATTTTGAAAACATATATGAACCTCCCTTAAAATCAAAACATATATTGCATAAACCTCTCTTTTAGTTCTAAGATTTAACTTTCATCCACCCAACTGTTAGTTGACAGCTAAATCACAACATTGACTCATAATTTTGACCAAAATGTCCCTCTTCACATATATATTACTTAATAATCATTTAACCAAATATCTTTATTCAAAATTAAGAAAATAATTTTAATAAATATTTTAATTTTTTGTCATACTTTTAAATTGATTTCCATATTAGAAAATTTAATTAGTTTTATAATCATAAAGTTTTATTTTTCAATAAATTTAAATGTATGATCTTATTTATTTATTAAAACTTACTACTTGTGATGTAATATTTTAAATACGTGACTAAAATGTTTTAAAATTATATATATATGCTTATTTTTCAATTAAATTATAAAATTATAAAATGATATGATTTTGAGTTACCTATATTAATATATTATAATTCAAAATTTTTAAATAAATTTCTTTAAACATATGTTTGTAAAAAAAGTACTCAAATTTTTATCAAGTTATTAATATTTTCACATAAATAAAAAATTCCTTAAATTTTATCTAAATTTAGTAAAAACTATTAAATAGATCATTAATAAATATTAATGTTAAAAATAAATTAGGGATTTGGTATAATAAAGGGTAAATTAGTAAACAAGATTTATTCTAATATGGTTTTTAAGTAAAACTATACTTCAAGAATCTTTTTAGAATATTCTTTAAATATGTTAATGGTTTGAACTAAAATGTAGGTTTTTAAAATAGATGGGATGTCTATATAATTAAGATAAAATATAAGGATGGTTAGAGTATTTTACTCTAAATTATATGAATATAGATATTTATGTGTGGTTGTATAATATTAAAATAATATATATTTATATTTGTGTTTGTTAAGTGAAATATTATATATATATATATATATATTGTATTTTAAATTTGTAGGTTCATTTGAACTCTAATGATTAAAGGCATTGGTCACAAAATACTTTTTAATTCAACCATATCTAAATAAAAGTCTATAATATAAATAATATGTATTTATATTTTTGTTTGTGAAGTGGCATATATATATGTATTTAATTTTGTATTTTAAAATTTTAGATTCATCTCAACTCAATTGATAAATGCGTTGATCAGAAATATTTTTTAAATTTGTGAATATTTCAATATTATATTATATATAAATAAAAATACAAATATTATAAACACAAATAAAAATAAAAATATACAATATAAATATTATTTTTCCAATTTTTTGGAATTAAAGAGATATTAATTATTAAAAAATATTTACATAAAATAAGATAAATACAAAAGAAATATTTAAATAATAAAAGAGTGTAGGTTATTCGTAGCTCAACTTGCAAGGCATCAGATCGCGAACACAAGGTTAAGTAGTGGTGACACGTGGCAACTAGTGAAAGGCCCACGAGGTAACTTCTGAGAGGTTCCATGTTGGCATTTTGAAATTATAAAAGACATAAATTAGCAATGGACCTAATTCGTCAGAAATTAGCGATAGAATTTTCGTCGGTAATTTGCCACGAAAGTTTTGTCGCTAATTGGCGACGAAACTATTCTGTCAATAATTACTGATGAAACTAACATTCTGTCGCAAAATCAATTTGTAATGGTAAAATTAACGACAAAAAGTTTTCCGTTGGTAATTAAAAGGTGACATTCTGTCCGTTGGTAATTAAAATTTGTAATGGTAAACATTCTGTCCGTTTCCATCCGTAATTCCATCGCTAATCCGTTTCCATCAGTAATTCCATCGATAATACAATTTTTTTGTAATGCACTACCCAAGCAATGTAGGAAAAATGAATGAGGACCACTACTCTATTTTTTTTTTTTTTTTGGTATACAGGACCACTACTCTATTTAAGGAGAGGTTTGCATTTAAAAGGTGACAGACATCCAGACCTCGAAAGCTACCTTCAAAAGTTCCTTTGAGAAGGCCCATGATATTAGAACTCTCTAACCATTCTTAAACTTGGACCTTCCCTCTGTTTGTAACTATCAGATGCAACATTGTAGTGGGTGTTTAGATCCCTCTGAAACTTAGGTTTTTGGCCTAAATTGTACAACAAACAGCCTTCAAATGTCTAAAAGTGTTTATGTACTAAATTGTGATTTTAGATAAGTTTTTGGGAATAGCTTCTGGGTGATGAAAAGAATTTATGGGCTGTCCAATAACTATTTACCCTTACTTTTTTTGACACTCTCCTATCTATTATCATCTCACAGTCATTGGTCATCTTTCTTCTTCTCCGTCTTATCTCACAGTTAGTCTTTGGCTAGGAGGAAAAGGCAGTGGTTGCTACTCGCCGTCGCTTCTCATCGTCTTATTCTCTGTCTTGTTCTTCCCCGTCTTCTTCTGCCTTCTTCCCCATCTTCTTCTTCCATCGCGTCTCGAGCATGGTTAATGAGGGATGATGATGGTGGAGGAGGGATGCTCGACATCTAAAGAAGAAGAAGATAGCAGAGATGGCAAGAGAAGAATATGATGGCTAAGAGGGATGACGACGACGAGATTTGGAAGATGGATGAATAGTGATCATCATCGCTGAGCTAGTTTAGATCTCGTGGATGTGCTGTCATCGCTCCCTACTCGCCATCGTTATCTCTCTTGTCACCGTCATCACAGAGGAGGAAGAGGTTTCATCGTCGCTGTACTTATACAGAGGAGGGATGAATGACTGTGATGAACAGTGACTTAGAATTATTTATTCATTTATTTTTTTAACATCATACCATTTCTGGTAATTTACCAATCACAAAACTCATTATGGTAATAACCATCCAAACACTAATTTTATTCATAATAACTGTTTTTCTATAAGCTCTTCTCCAGAAGAGTTTTTAAATCATTTATTCTCTATAAAAGTTTCTCCAAAAGCTGGCTCGTAATCTAGGACTAAACCAATGGAACTTATTACTTGTCTATGTCCTCTACATTTCCTTTTAATTTCTTTATTTTTCTATTGAATCCACTTTCGGTCATCCAAGAGAATTGTGGTAAAGAATTATGTGACCTATAAATATTTTGATATAGGCCAACGTGCCTCTAGCATACTTGAGTCACTCCCAAAAACGGATAACATATTCATATAATATCATAATTAATTTTTAATTGATTGAAATGTGTTCTAACAATTGAACTTTTGAACTTGAATTACAAATTAGAAATACCCCACGAATATCTGTTTCTTGTTTTACTAATTAGGATGTCAAATATAGATAGTAGTTAGATAAATGCTAAATGAACGAGAATTGAATATTGTAAGGGGTGAAGGAGTTTTGGGAATTTGCTAAAAGAAAGGTAGATGATAGGGAGAGATTTTATTGCCCTTGTATATATATATATATATATATGCATACTTACTATGTGAGAGGTTTTGCAAGAGTTTTACAAAATGTGTATGACATGGTAAAGAATTGGAAAGGCCGGGGGATCACAATAGCAAGAAGAGGAATTTAGTGATCATGATATGGATGTCAATGACAGATGGAGGACATGATCTGTGATGTTGGAGAAGAGTAGAAGTGAAAAGAATATATGAAAAAAGAGGTATATCTTCTTTGATCTCCCGTATTAGTACAATCTTGATGTGAGGCACTATATTGATGGCATGCACGTGGAGAAAAACATGTATGATAGTGTTGTTGGAATACTTCTCAACATGGGTAGTTCTAAGGATGGTTTGAAGGCAAGATTGGATTTGCAAGAAATAAGGATGCGTGTGGATTTATATACAAGGCAGATGGTATGAGAGTTACTGTCCCCCTAACTACTCATACTTTGTCCAAAAATGAGAAAACAAGTATTTGTAAGTGTTTGCATGGCATCAAAGTACCTCTGGGTATTGTTGAAATCTTAAGAACCTTATGTCGATCAAAGATTTAAAATTAGTAGGCTAAAAGTCTCATGATTGCCACATCTTAATGTAACAACTACTTCTAGTAGCTATTTGAGGCATCTATATAGATTATTTGTGACACATTTTAACTAACTTTGCTTCTTCTTCAATGGTATATGCAGTGAAGTGCTAGAGCCTTGGTGTGAACCAACAAGGGATAGATCCCATAATCAATATGAATATATACACTCCAAGAAAGTTAAACAAAGGTCTGGTGATCTACTTGAACCCTTGAAAACGGGAGAATAAAGAACCAAAGTGTTAAAATATACCACAAGGTTGATCAAGTCTTGATAAGTCTATTAGTTTAATGAAAAACCCCTAGTCAAAAAGTGCAAAATGCAATTTTTCATTCAAATTCCAATCTGATTACAAAATGAGTAATACAAAGTACTTAAAGAGATACATTCAAAGTATGACATAAATGCCATAGAGAAATAAACCTATAGACTCAAAATAGTAAATTCTAACTTAAAATAAATAAAAAGAACTTAATTCAATGAACATGGAAACTCAAAAGTCAAATCTACCAACTATTTAATCATTTTTGCACAAATGCAAAGGACAAAATGTAATCATCATTTTAAGCCCAAAATGGGTCCACCCATGTGTAGCACTTGGTCCAAACCCTTTAAATTGAAGTCTCTAAGCCCAAAATATGATTAGCTGCTCCATTTTTAGCCCAAAAAAGTTAGTGATATTCTCAACATTTTCATTCAAATTTGTTGGGTCAATTGTCATTTGTGTTAGATCCAATATTTTGATGATGACAATTAATTGAGAAAGAATTTTAAAAGGTTTCATAAATTATTTTCTCAAACTGATAAGCTTATCGATAAGAAACTATTCGATAAATGAGAAATAACTTTTGAGAAAAATATATTTTCTGAAAGGTATTTATGGAAGACCTATTTGATAAGGTTTCTTATCGATAAAGATTTTGATAAATCAATCATATCTAGTTGAGAAAATTCTAAATCATGTTATTATGAAACTGAAGTTATTTGAAGCTCTATTTGATAAATGAATTTATCAAATAAGCCTTCGATAAGTCTTGTAAATACTCAATTTACGAAAATATTTTATAAAAGGGTTTTATCGAAGAATTAATCGGATAAGGTATTTATCGATAAGATCTTTGATCAATCATATCTGATTTTCAAAGACACTATTTGATTTTCAAAGACTCATTTATCGAAGAACTATTAGATAAGGGGATTTATCGAATAACTCTTTGATAAATAAAGATAAGTTTATAAATTTTTCAAAAGCACTGATAAATGATTTCTCATATATCTCACCATTTCATTTTGATATTATGTTTTGTAAAATATTATGATCAGAGATTTAAAAAGGTTTACAAGTTTAAAAATCTGATCAATGAAATTTTTTTGAAATTGTCCAAATCGCTGACTTTGAAGTTTCTGATAAATAATCTTTACAAGTGATCTAATTGTTTTCTTCTCAATTTGATCTTTAGAATCTTTAGTCACAAATTTATATAAGATCAAATGAAAGAAAAGATAAAATTGTTTCATATTCAAATCACTGTAATCTTAATATTGATTAATGTTCTTGATGTGATTTGATTGTTTGAAATCTTTTGATGATGATTCATTGCTTAAATGCTGTTTGATATGTTTAAATCATCTACAGTCTATTTAGACTTAAAATTATGAAGATTAGATTATTTATAAATGATTCAAAGTCTAATTCATTATGCTCTTATCGATGAACTATTCAATCAGGCTATTTATCAAAGAGATATACGATAAGATCCTTTGCTAAGCTTAATCTGTTGAAATTCTTATTGATAAGTGAAGGGAATTGGAAGACACGCAGCGGAAATTAACTTTAAAAATTTTTCCATTCCCAGCCAGGATCTACCGAATGTGTTTAAGTCAAGGAGAAAGAAGTGTTACCTTCGGTTTCGAGCTTTGGTCGCGACCTCAGTGTCCACTAGTCGCGACTCCTCGCCTCTGGAACTTTCAGTTGCGACCTCCTCAGCTTTTAGTCGTGACCTCCTCTGCTTCTAGTCGCGATCTGTCGCCTCTGGAGTTGTTAGTCGCGACCTCTTCTGCCTCTAGTCGCGACCGGACGTCTCTGGAGTTTGTAGTCACGACGTATTCAGCTTCACGTGGCGACCTGTCTCCTCTTTTCGGATTTCTGGCGTTCAGATGCCCGTATGGTCGCGACCTCAGGGTGTTCTGGTCGCGACCTTGCTTCGTGTCTGGTCGTATCGTAGAAGTCGACAGCTCAGATCGGCTTCCTCTACCGGTATCCACACGAACAGCGTTCCAATCGCGAACGACGTGCTAGCGCCTCTTGTCCCTCTAGGGCTTTCTAGAGATTCCGTCCTCACCGTCTCTATCTCGGCAGTGTCTTATGTGCAAACCTTTTGCACTCTCCCTGCCCCCTCTTCTCACGTCTGAATGTGTGTGTAGAGATCTATCTTGTGTGTAGAACCCTAGCTCCTAATGTCAAATATATAGGAAGCTATCGGGCTTCTAATAGGGCCGGGCTTCAGAATTAATCTTATATTAATTCTGAATTAATACAATATCATATATTGCATAATTTAATAAGAAACTGATTAAATAAATATGGTTTATATTAAATCCGTCCCACAGATTTAATTCACCTATTTATTTAATTTAAAATAAAGATAAGACAGAATTATATTTGATTTATTCTCATAAATCAAATTTGAGATATCTTATCAATTTGAATTTCAAATTCAAATAGATCATATCCATTTAAATTCAAATTAAAAAATGATAGAGATTTAATTTATCCTTATAAATTAAATCTTACAAATATCTCTTATATTATTTATATAATATATATATAAACTAATTTATATATATATAAAATATATATCCACCCTAGATTATTCATTGAATTTAGACATCTCTTAGATTCAATGAATCTGGACATCATAGCTCGCATTGGGCTGTTTTGTGTGCGACCCTGTAGGCCCATATGAAGTTGGCAGTGGCCCAGTTACTATACTGACCCACAAGTCGTAAGCGGTCTCTAGCAAGGCATTACGACTACCCAAAACATATGAGGATCGATAAACGATGTAACCTTTCATACAACCATATCACGTCCCTTTTGTCACACGATATTTCGGTCAAGGATGAGGCATGGTGAACGTCATCCTCCTGTTCCTGACCGTTACTTTCTCGATCCCTGAGTAGTCTGAATATAGAAATGGAACTACCCTTCCATTCCAGTATGGCCATACATTTCTCAGACTCACTCATCGAGGGGCCCAGTAATATCTCTCTACGAATGTGAGGGACAAATTCCATCTTGACCACTCACATTCCTCCGCATGAAAAACCACTAAGCCCGAGCATAGCCTTTATGATCACTCGGTTAAAAGTGACTTTTGACTAGGTCAAAGCTGAGCGTTTGTCATGTAGGAATCCATGATGATCTCAGGTCAAAGGGCATAGTGACATGGCTTGTATATGAGAGAAGCTTATGACTTGACCCATGCAGCTCTCTCATTGCGGGTCGGTCCAACACCCTGTACTCTTACATGTGCTTATGACTTTGATTTATATCTCTATATATCTTCAAAGTCATACTGGTCTTATTTCATCTCTGCTCCCATATAGATGACCGACCAGGGACATTTAGGATAAGATCACGAGTTATCCAAGGATTGTCATCATAGTAAACATGCAAATAATATGATAACATAATTAAGAAATTCATAAATCAACAATGTTCATAAGATAATGATTGGCCCCTAGGGCACAATCTCCAACAATAAGTCCTGGAGTAACTTTGATGAGATGATGAATTACTTGGACTTGATTAAATGAATTATCTTTATAAGTTTATACTCTGATTTTATTTGGCTTATTTACTGAATGATTATAAGCTCATAACTTATTATAATAGGTTTTGATCATCAAGCTTATAATCTTATAAATTGTAAAATTGCTCTGATATGTTGAATATTTTAAATAAGCCTATGATCTCTGATATGATAAAAGATAATACTATGTTTTTAATCTAGATTGAATAAATGATCTTTTGAATATATGTTTCCAATTATGCTACAAAATGTTGTAAAGATCAAAGAAGTCTTAAAGTCTATTTAAAAAGATGTTCTTCAGTATTTTTCAATAAGCTATTCAAAGAGCATATTTATCGAAGAACACTTTGATAAATAACATATTGTGAAACATATTGATAAATCTAATATTATATGTTTTGAAAGAATATTTTTTGAAGAGTTATTCGATAAGGACATTTATACAATACCTATTCGATAAATCATGAATTAGCTCTTTACAATTTATTAAAGATTTATCGAAGTCCTTTTCGATAAGGCTAATTATAGGAGAATTGCTCGATAAGATTTTAATTATTTCAAATACAATTCTTTAGCAATTTATCGAAAATCTTTTTGATAAGGATGTTTTTCAATAAGCTCTTCAATAAGTCAAGCCGTTTTACGAAGAGTTTTTACACCAGACTTTATCAGATCTTGATGTTTAATTCTAAATCATTTGAAAACAATTGCTTTATGGTTACATTGATTATATATCTTTACTAAAGCATGTTTCAAGATTATTTACATGTTGAATAATATTAACAGAGATCAACTAAAGAGCCAAATTATCCACGTCAGCAACAAAAAATACAATGGCTATATTTGATAATGGCTACTTCAATACTTCAACGAAAGTTTGAAGAATCAAGTATAAAAGAAGAAGAAGCAAAAGTGAGAAATCGAAAGAAGTTGGAAAAAGTAAGAAGATACATCAAATGCCTATAATGCACTTCGATCACATTTACTGATTGTATCTTTGTTTAACTCTGTTTCCTCTCCTTTGGTTCAGAGCATCATATATTCTTGAGAGAGAGAGAAACTTAGAGAATTAGAACTTAAGTGTTTATCCTATCTACTCTACTGTGAGAGAGTTTCATTTGTATAAATAATTCTCTAATTTGTTCAAGTGGATTGTTGAATATTTTTAACCTTACGGGTGTAAAAGGGAGTGAGAGGGATTTTCACTAGATTGAGTCCTTACGGTTGTAAATGGGAGTGTGAGGGATTCACACGTTGATTGTAATGAGGCACTAAGAGCCCACTAAATCTTGGAGTAGAGTGAAACACTCAAGGAGATCTCTAGGGACTGGACTAAGCCAAGTAGATTGAGTCGAACTAGTATAAATTGTTTTGTGCAATCTTTCTTCATCAACTTCTTCATTCGGTGATATCATTATAAACTTTATTCTTTAAATCTGTTTAAATATCTTGAGAGTTTTCAAAAGTTTTAAAATCACCTAATTCACCCCTTCTTGGGTGATACAGCCAGATTCAACAATTTGCTTTGTCAAAATCTCTTGCATTAGACCATTTAATGCATATTTAATTCTTTTAGCTCTTGCTCTTGTAATTGGTCCAGTTGGAGTTTGTAAATGTTCAGTAGAAGTTGAAGAGTCAGCTTGCTATATCGTATCAACCCTAATAAAGTTGGATGAATTGGAACATGAAGGCTATCCTATATTGTGCTAACTTGAGAAGCTTTTTTCTTCTTGCTTTTATGACATCATGGTATATCTGATTGTTCATCTAATGAGAGAGAGAAAAGTTATATGGCCTATCTATTTACAATGGATATACCTAATTGAAAGATACATGAAAATCCTGAAAGGTTATTATGAAGAACCCAAACCAATCTGAAGCATCCATTATTCATAAATGTGTTTTCCAATAAGCTATAGAATTTTGTCAATATTACTTGTAAAAATGGCCTATTGGACTTCCTAAACATGCTACTCAAGATGGGGTAAACAAGAGGCTATAGTGAAGAGCGTGGATCATATTGAAATGCAACAAGTACACTTACACATCTTGAATAATATTGATGATGTTGAAGAGTACATATATGGTCATAAAGAACTTCTAAGGAAAGAAAACAGTCAAATGAAAATGACAGATCAAAGGTTGATTAAGGAACATAACAAAACTTTTGCATATTAGTTCAAACAAAAGATTGAAATGGAGGGTTATGTTTCTAATACAATTAGATGGTTGTCACGTAGTCTTGAGTTTGATGTGATAAGTTAGAATTCATTTGAGATCAATAGGTTTTCCTTCTATACAGTCCTTGGATGATAAGAGTATCATGCAAAATAGTGATGTTATATTAGTGGCTGAATCTATGCATTTCTCAAGTTTGAAAGAATAGAATCCTAAATTGGTAGTCATGCCTTATTACAAGGTCATTGAAGAGATTTGGGAGGTAGACTACACTAAATTTAGAGTGCCTATTTTCAAATGCAAGTGCGTTAATTTAAATAATGGTGTTCTAGTCTATTGGTTAGGATTAACATTGGTTTATCTAAATAGTAGAAGATTCGAGGATGAGCCATTTATTATGGCAAACCAGGCGAAACAAGTGTTCATATCACTGATACAGTAAATAGAAGTTATTTGTAATTATTATAATTGATATAGATGACGTTCATAGTGATTAAGAAACTTCTACTGACATAGCTGTGACAACTGATTAAGTAGTGGTTTCATTAACCGTTACCACCATTAGTCAAATCTGTTACAACATTAGCAGTGGCACAATAAACCACTATGAAGCCCAATACTTTGTTGGCCTTAAAAATTTATATTAGTGTGAGTTTGAAACCGCTACCATAATGGCATTAGAATTTTAAAAAAATATTGTCCGTCATTGATGGCAATTTCAAAACTGCTATCAATGTGGGAACAAAAATTTAAATTCTTGCGACTAGGGTAAAGTCTGATTTTAAAAAAATTATACACATTTGGTCAATTAAAATGTCATGACATGAATAAATTAGATGTGTGATGTAGCTGCTCCATAATGCCATTCCTTGTCACCATGCTTGTAGGGAATTTTTAAAAAAATTGTTAAAATGAAGTATATATGAAGAAATAATTATTCATATATAATTGGTAGCAAATTAGGTTTAGAAGAACGCACTTAACAAAGGGTAAAATATCATCTTCTTTGGGGAAGAAACTATCAAAATTACTCAACTGGAACGAATCACTCTTGTAATGATGTTGTTTATCTAAAGCTAACCAGGATGCTCCGGTCGTCCAAAGCTACTTAGTGAAGTTGTCAAATCCATTATTGATCTTGAGACTCCCTTAGCTCATACTGCTTCTCTTGAATCCAGTCCTAGCAAAAAAATTAAATAAATTAGTAATTATAAATTATAAATTCAAAATTAAACAATTTCATTTACTTATGATGACTGTATGCGCCTCTTGTGAGGGTAGCAATGTTGTCGTTGTGCCTGTGCACCACCACATACATGTATTAGAAATCCACTCCCTCACAGCCCTTGTCTCCTAGTCATGGTGTGGGATACTACTAGGCACATCATCCATGACCTCTTAAATCAACATCGTCCCATCGTCATTCCTTGCATTGTATAGCCTCCCCCATTTATTCTTCCATTCGTCCGCCCATCTTGGTGAGGTTGTAATCTTTCCTGTCGTCCATGACAACAAACTTATCTTGCAATATAAAAAATATAAAATTTAATTATAAAATATTTTAAAAATAATTTAAATATTAAAATTAATAGTTTTAAAATCAATTAAATTATTAATTAGAAAGATAATAATTACCTTCAAATATTCTTCCACATGGCCTCCTTATCCTTCAGCAAACCTCCTGCATGTCTCGTAGTGGAACAAAACATTTATAGAATTTTGGCCCATTTCAGCCAGGAAGTGTTTGAACATCAAACTGCATGTACGAGTAGGCTGGTTGGTCCTCTGGTCCTATGTCACCAACAAACATGGACAACCTCTGCGGGTACATGTGTCCATCAAGGGCTGCACAATTAAAGAACAAAATTAAAAATTAACCAATTTTGTTTACAAGTAAATAAACAAAAAAATTAATTACATTGTATCTCAACATCGAATTCTGTCGACTACCCAATAAAATGATGAGAGGCATTTTGATCACACACTACTAGAAAAAAATGGTATAACAGTGGTTAAAAATGACTTTTCATGATAATTTTTTTACCATAGTGAATTTTACCACTATTCTATGTCTAGCTTTTTATAGTGGTTGAAAAATTGCAGTTAAATATAATATTTTAACGAGGGTTTTATAAAAACCGCCATTATATATTTAGAATTTTATGGCGGTGTCCAGTACAACCACCGTTACAGTTTCACCATATAACGACGGTTTTTATTTTAACCGCCATTATAGTATATACTTGTAATGGCGATTTTAAGAAAAATCGCTGTTAAAAGTTTAATTTTTTTTATATTTTCTTTTAATTTTTTCATTTATTCCACCTTGTATTTGTCATAATGAAGACAGACTGTAAGCAGCAAAGTAAGTATGCAATGGAAACACCTAAATTAAATATCAATATATAGTACTAAATAAATTCAAATTATTATTATACAAGCATGCATAAACGGATATTGTACCATCATATATACACACAAAATGGATGCTTGATTATGGCAAATTCTCGAGCATGATTTTTACTTAAGCTTCCATCATTAAGAGGACTTGATCATCTTCAAAGCTCTTTTTGTTCTACTCGAGCAACTGCAAATTAGAAGTAATAGGTAAATACATACCAGATATTATAAATTGAAAGAGTATAAATATTGATCACTTCATACCTCATTTAAGCTATCTGTGATCCCTATCTCAATGATCTCGTGCATATATTAGATTATATATTATTCGCACTCAATACTGCCTGGTTGACAGTGGTACTAACATAATGGAAAAACACAGAGCACATTAAGTTTTTGGTCGCGATTAACAACTCCTGAGACTTTGAGTCGCGACCTATGGATTCGAAAGTCATGACCAAAATATCCAGAGACGCTCTCTGTCAACATGGGTCACGACGAGATATTGAAAACAATGTTGAGAGGTCGCAACTGGAAATATCAGACACAACCAGTGAATTTCCAATGCCTTCAGTTCCACATTCCACTATTTTGGTTAAATGGCCAATATGTTCTAACTCTACTTATCCTCACTCACAGTCCAAAATTACATCTCATACTTAAGATTCTTAAATGATTTGATCTCTAATAATGATGCAGGTATGAAAGAGTGATCTCAACTTTGTTGCAGCTGTAGACCAACTTAAGCTTGGTATAACTCCTGAAGAGATTAAAGGCAAGATGGAAAGTCCTAATGAGCTGAACATGAGCGAACACCAAGAATCTACAAAAGGGAGTGTTACTAATTTAGTGATCTTCCCCATCTGATCCCTTCTATCGTTCAACCCCCAGAATTAGAGCTAAAAGATTTACCTTATAACCTTAAGTATGCTTATCTTGAACCAGACTCGAAATTGCCAGTGATAATTTCTAATTCTTTAACTGTTAGTGAAGAGTCTAGGTTATTAAGTGTGCTTAGGAAGAATAGAAAAGCTTTAGGTTGGCAATTAGTTGACATAAAAGGGATAGATGCCACTGTTTGCACTCATAGGATTTTGCTGAATGAAGATTCCAAGCCAATTAAACAACCCCAAAGGAGATTAAACCTATTGATCTCTAATGTGGTTAGGAAGGAGATTAGTAAATTGTTAAAGGCAGGAATCATATATGCTATTTTAGATAGTGAATGGGTATCTCCTGTGCATGTAGTGCCTAAAAAGAGCGGATTGACAATAGTAAAGAATGAGAATAATGAATTGATACCTACTAGAGTGCAAAATTCAGGAGGATTTGTATTGATTATAGGAAGTTGAATGACTCTACGAGGAAAGATCTTTTTCCCTTACCTTTTATTGATCAGATTCTTGAGAGATTAGCATGGAAAAGTCATTATTGCTTCCTAGATGGGTATTCAGGATATTTCCAGATCCCAATAGACCCGAGGGACCAAGAAAAGACCACATTTACTTGTCCCTTTGGTACATATGCTTATAAAAGAATGCCATTTGGTTTGTGTAATGCTCCTGGCACATTTCAGCGTTGTATGCTTTCTATATTTGCTGATTCCATTGAAAAATGCATGGATGTGTTCATGGATAATTTTACTGTATATGGTAATTCCTTTGATGAGTGTCTAGAGAGCCTTGCTAGATGTGTTGAGAAAAAATTAGTTTTGAATTTTGAAAAGTGCCATTTCATGGTTGATCATGGAGTAATACTTGGAATCCTTACTGTTTGCAATCGTAGTGGCTTTGGATAAATTCAGAGCATATCTCATTAACTCCAAAGTTGCTGTCTACACAGATCATGTAGCAGTCAAGCGTTTGTTCCATAAACCTCAGTCTAAGCCAAGACTTCTCCGATGGATGTTACTGCTCTAAGAGTTTGATGTAGAAGTGAGGGATAAAACTAGAAATGTGAACCATGTTACAGATCACCTAAGCAGATTACCAATAGAGACAAGGGGAGTACTTAGTTCTGATCTTATTTTTTATTCTTTCCCTGATCAATCTCTTTATTTGGTTGCTATTGTAGAACCTTGGTATGCTCATTTAGTTAATTTCATTGAAACTGGCCTAATCCCTTCTCATTTGTCTAGATTTCAGGCCAAAAAGCTCAAGAGTGAATCTAAATGCTTCATTTGGGATAAACCTTTTCTATGGAAGTTGTGCTCAGATCAAGTATTAAGATGATGTGTCCCAGTCCAAGATCACAAATCAGTTTTAGAAGCTTGCCATTCATGGGTTTATAGTGGTCATTTGGGGGGTGAAAGGACTCCACGTAGGGTTATTGAATCTGGATTCTATTGGCCTTCCTTGTTTAAAGATGCTTTTGAATTTTATAGAGCTTGTGATAGGTGCCAAAGATTTAGGGGATTAGTAAAAGGTATAAGATGCCGCAACAACCTATTCTGTTTTGTGAGATTTTTGATGTATGGGGAATAGATTTCATAGGGCCTTTTCCCTTTTAGCTGGATTTCATTACATTTTATTGTCTGTAAACTATTTATCTAGGTAGGTAGAGGCCATCCCTACAAGACTAGATGATGCCCAAACTGTCTCCAAGTTTCTAAGGTCTCATATCTTTAGTAGATTTAGAGTGCTGAAGGAATTAATCAGTGATCAAGGTACCTATTTTTGCAATAAGTTAATCAATAGCTTATTGGCAAAATATGGTGTAACTCACAAGGTCTCAACCCCATACCACCCTCAAAATAATGGTCTAGCAGAGGTTTCTAATAAGGAAATAAAGCATATTCTAGAAAAGATTGTTAAGCCATCCAATAAGGATTAGAACTTAAGGCTTGACGATGCTTTATAGGTGTACAAAACAGCTTTTAAAATCCCTTTAGGTATGTCCCCTTATAGGACAATTTTTGGGAAAGCTTGTCATATGCCTTTGGAAATAGAGTATAAGACATTTTGGGCAGTGAAAGCTTGCAATGAGGACCTTGTAGAAGCTAGTTCAGAGAGCTTGTTGCAGATTCAAGAGCTAGAAGAGATTAGATTGGATGCCTACAGTAGCTCTAAAATTTATAAACAAAAGATAAAATTAATCCATGATGCTCATATTTTGAGAAAGAGGTTTAAGGAGGGTGATAGAGTGTTAAGGTACCAAGCTAGGTTCAAGTTCAAACATGGTAAATTCAAAACTAGTTGGGATGGACCTTACACAGTTGTTAAAGTCCAAGACTTTGGGATGATTGAGTTGAAAAAGAAGGCGACGGGCAAAATCTTCTAGGCAAATGGCCACCTCTTGAAACTTTATGGGAAATCTGCTTCGCCACCTTAAGGCCAGGTTGTCCCTTTCATATCTCTTAATTTTTACAAGTTTTCCTGATGTCATATGTGTTTGATATGTTGGTTTAATGATTGGAAATGGATGATTCAGTAGGATAGTGTTTATTTTTAGTGTATTTATGTTTTGAATAATACTTATGTGTTGTCCATATGTTGTCTACTTATTGCTGATTCATTGAGCTGTTTACACACTCAATTGCATGCTATAGTTTACCTATCTTGTCATCTTTGCTTTCTTTGTATTACGATGTATGATTTGAATGTGACTACGAGCTTCATTGTGAAATTTGCATTGAGTTTTGTGTTGATTTGTGGTGGAAAATGGTTAGGGGTTATTTGGGAGGCTTAGAAGAAAGTTTGGAGTCCATTAGGGGGATGTGTACTTGAGACAGATATTGATATCATGGCTGTACATTGCTCTCACTTAATACAAATGCCTTGATTCTCATTGCTCCCCTATTGTGATCCTTTTTATATTAATTCTGCTGACAATGAGGACACTATCAAGTTTAAGTGTGGGGGAGATATTCTTATTTCTATGCTAATTAATGTAAAATTCTTCGATTAATCCAATCTTTCATCACAAAGTTTTTGGTTTTTGATCTTAATGTGTGATGAATTGCTGAAAATTGGATTCCTACTTTAAACTGTTTTGTGGTTAGCTAAAAAGGTTTTAGTGTAAAAGATGTTTTGGGCTTTGAAAACTATTAAGTGGTAGTCTCTGTGGTCTTTCGTCGTGACCTATATTTGTATAGTCACGACTTGACATAGAAGTTTGGACTTAATATGCTCTCTGTGAAAACCAGTCGCGATACGAGTGAATGAGGTCACGACCATACCTCTCTATGTACTTTGGTCGTGACCATAATCTTTCCTTGTCACGACCAATTGTTGTAAGTGTATAGCAAGCACTCACTATGAAATTTGGTCGCGACGTTCACTGTTTTCAGTCGCGACATGAGTGTGAAATTGTCCATTTACCTTCTCTTTGCTTTGTACCATGCTGTATAGAAGGATTCCTTTTGAGCTGCTAAGGTGCTTTTATAAATGATTCATTGCCCTCTGATTTTTAACCTTTTGCATAAAGAGTTTATAGAAACCATTTCCACACTTGAATTTTTTGAAAATCTTGGAAATTGAATTGGAGACACTTAAGTTCTTACTGTTAGAGTTGGGATTATTACATGATTTTGAGTGATTACTTTGGAACTTTTAAATCATCATTTAAGAGGGTTTTCAGTTGTGATAAGTGTTTTAATGCCTAATGAATGATGAACATTGTTTGACACTTAAGCTTATGAGCAATTTAGATGAAAACCTTAGTTGGAAGGATTCTCGGCCTTAATTCCTATATTGAGTGATTATTCAATTAGTTTTATCCTCTAGAACTTGTCTTAGCTCTAAGTTAATAATTACTTGCTCATTTATGTTATTGAATATGATAGAGGCATTCATTTCTAAACCCTTTTATCCCAAACACAAGCCTGTTACATATTATATCCGTAGTCACCCCCTTTGAGCCCATCACTTTTCCTTTCCATCATTTTTATAGGAAGTCATATATGCTACAACATCATTTGGAAATACAATTTTTATTCATGTTAAGAGAAAAAAAAGAGAGAAATGAAGAAGGCACTATTATCAATTCCTATTAGCACAATTACCACCTCTACATCTCTGAAGACATGAATTCATGCTATATATTCATTATTAAATGCATATAGTACTTTCTATCCTTCATATTCAGTCAACGTGGCTTACCTCCATCATTTTACCCTTAAAAGACCTCTTGATTCTTTGCATAAGTGTTATATAGTAGATGAGATTTAGAGTCATTACAAGCATATGGTAGGGTGTTCTCCAAATTAAATTTGAGTGAAAGAACCCTAACAAGAGAGGATATAGAGAGCTAAACACTTACATCCTTATAAAGAATCTATTGCACTCATATAGTTAAAGTTGATTTCATTTAGTAGTTGATTACTTGGTATTGCTCATATTATCATTTATGCATTCCCAAAAGATGTTAAATTAATTGTCTTAAGGTTACACTGTGGATTATGTTGTTATCTCGGATTTAATAGCATTAGCTGAGGTGTAATTCATTTCTTTGTCCAGGAGTACAAAGGTTCAAGTATGAGGGAATTGATAAGACACAAATTGTGTATAGTTTCTGTGACATTTTAAGGGTTTTATAACAACTTGACCATTCATTTTATGCCTGTAATTGTGTTTTGTGGTAATACTGATTGTGCTTGGCAATGTGCTGTTTAAAGGGTAAAATGGTAAATTAACTCCTCTAAACAGCATATATGTTATTCTTTTACTGGTGTGACTTTTACAGTGAGCTTTGATTTTGAATTGCAAGTACTTTAGAGGAGAACCAAGGACTAATGTGAGCAAAAAAAAATCACAAGAGAGAATCAAATCAAGGAAGCAGCTTCTGTGGCCTTCGGTCGTGACCAAAGTGTCCTAAGGTCGTGACCTAATTTCTTCTAGGAAGTTTCTCTGCGTTTATAGGTCGCGACCAAAACATCTACCTGGTCGTGACCAAAGAAGACAGTCATGAAGCTACGCATTTTTTATTAGGTCAATCTGATGTTAAAAGGAGAGGGAAGCCGCAGACGCAATGGAGGCTAGTTTTTACCTGATACGGCTAAGAAACAGTTCTCGAACTCTCTCTCTACACTCTCTCCATTACCGACACACATCTTCCATCACCCTTTCTGCTTTCTTCATGGCATCATATTTGGGCAGCGATTGCAGCACAGTAGGAGTCATGAGAGGCTAAATCTATAGTCTCTTGGTGAGGGGTCTCATATCTTGAGCTCATGGACTACATTGGGGAGTTTTATGTTTTAATTTGCACCTATTTCATGTTTTGATGCTTCTAGATCTAGATTTTCCATTATATGAACAAGAAATTGAATATCGATTGATTATTCTCATATTAGACAATTGTAATTGACTTTGGATGATTTAAATGTTAGTTTTTCATATAATATTTCAGTTTCGATTTTAAGATAGTTAGACTATTATCAAGGATCGTTGCTAATTAATTCAATTGTTTGAAATCTAGGGTTGTCGATCGATGATCATTAGAGGGTATTTGTATCATCTGGTTTGATTACAAGCTAAGTGGTTTTTAAAAGTTCATTAAGAGTTTTTAAACTAACTTTGATCAAATGAGTTTAAAAAATATTAATGTTCTGGACTCAATCGATCAATTAAGGTTTTATTTAAGATTTAGTGATTTCAAAACTCCCATATCAAATTAAGAGCAAGGATAGATATATTTTTATCATCAAGAGTCTTCTATAACATATTTCTTTCACAAACCAACTTGTTTTTCTCTTAATCAAAAATACAAAAATATTTATTTTATTGCACCCTTAATTTATTGCATCAAAAATCAATCAAACCCAAAACTCATTTTACTTTCACTCAATTTGCTAGGATTCCAATAAAAAGGGGCTCCTTGAGAAGAACGATAGGATTGTGCCTTATACTATATTATTGAGTGCGATTATTATTATTTTGATGGATCAAACGACGACAAAACGGCCTCATCAGTCATCCCAAATCATATCCTTGTCTTTCTGGTCAACTGACCTCCAGTTGGGGTTTGCAATGCTAATCTTAGTACGTACTATCTGGCTGACATAGCTGTTCAACACTAGCCCATTTTGGCCAGTTACCTTCATATCAACATCAAACTCAATCGGCAACCTCGTGTGATTTGACCCCTCGTCTGTCCTAGAGACTCGTTTCATATGGGTTGGGGGCCTCTTCCTCTTTTCTTCCTAGAATGACCTGAACGTGAACCTGCATGAACTGTCCATGATCTATTCAAAAAATAATAAATAAAGTTAAGAATATGATACAACTAACAGCACACTTGAAGTGATATATATACGCTCTAGTCCTAAGCCTACGGAGTAATCTGACATAATATACTCAGCTTTTCAGCATTAAAACAGTTCACCTGAGCATGA
Organism: Leucaena leucocephala; assembly: GCA_037074615.1. Lineage (NCBI taxonomy): Eukaryota > Viridiplantae > Streptophyta > Magnoliopsida > Fabales > Fabaceae > Leucaena > Leucaena leucocephala. The sequence continues at coordinate 13,521,138 of CM073555.1, read as the reverse complement.
ATGCATGAAAAATAGTCCACCAGCAACATAAGAGTTCAACTAATAGCATACATGAATATGCTCAGTTTTTTAGCAACAAAACAGTTCATTCGGTTTTTCAGCAACAAACCACCCAACAATTTATAACGTACACAAACATATATACAAACATAACTAATTCAGTTGTTCAACAACAAAACACCAAAAACTCCATAACCCACTTTTGTGAATCACTTACCTACATACACACAGTGCGACATTTATAGACCACAAAATAATGAAGTTAAATGGTGACTTACAACTTTGTGAACGACTATGGAGATAGTGAACGACATTGACAACGACGATGGAGTCACCGAAATCAGTTGGAAATGATAGAAAATGTCTTTCGTCCAAGTCTGTGGTAATAGGATAGAGAAGGGGACCACTCGTGGCTGTGTGAAAAGTAAATATGAAGCTCACCGCGGATTAGGTTTAGTAAATTTTTTGAATTTCTATGAAAGTTTTTATCAAAAATCGCCGTTAAATATAATTATAATGGCCGTTGTGAATAAAACTGCCGTAAAAAGTCTGAGAGTTCAGACTTTTCATGGTGGTTTTATTTATAACCATCGTTAACAGTATATGTAACAACGAGTTTTAATAAAAATTGCCATAAAATGCTTTGATCTTGGAGTATATATATTTGAGGATAACATATATATTATCTTGAATCCAATAAATTAGATAGTAAGCCAACAATATTTAGTAATTTATAATTTGTAATTTGTTAAATTATCAATTTATTGGATAAATTATACTTCTTGATTAATATTTTTTTCTCAAAATATGCGCGCTCTAATTTGAATTTCTTTTACGATACTTATTAAACAATTATTTACAAAATTAAACAAGGTAAAATTAATGTAATAATTTGTTGAGCTTTGAGCAAATTGATCAGAACAATAATAACTGACTTTAAAAAATATTCTATTTTGACTATTCTTTACAAAATATTATATCAGAATATTCTTTACATTTTACATAAATATATCTCATCTGCACGCCAAGTGACAAAAAGTATAAAAAAAGGAGATTGACACCGAAAGGTGCAAAGTCTTTCAATCAGATGATTAAACAGAGTCGTCTGGGTCATTTGAAAGGTTGTGGATTGACACTTTCTTGCTAGTTCTATACCTGCAGGGAGAGCTCTTTAGTCAAGTTCTCCAACATATCCATTATGTTTATCAATTCATCCAGATGTTTGAGGAGGTCTAAAAATGGCGAAGCAAGTATCAGGTTTGGGAGAGATGCTTATCCTCAAAATCATCACTCGTTTTTTTCTATGAACAGGAAGGAGAAGAGCCTAAAGAGGATGCCATTTTAAGAAAGCTGAAAAGGGAGTAAGACAAAGATGATGCAAAAGGAAACAAATTGAGAAAATAGAAGTGGAACAAAAAGTACAATGGAAGGGTATTTAAGATTGAGGAAAGGACAATTCGTAAGAGGTATCTATTGGCCTTCCCTCAAGATGGGTAGAGACTTTGGGAACTTAAGAGGTAAGAGACGTACACTTTCTTTCTGCAGATAGGGCGCGATAGTGAGAAGGTAGAAGGATTGACTTATAACGGCGGTTGTCCTAAAAACTGCCGTTATAAGTCCTCGGTGCCACTTTTAATGGCGGTTGTATAACAAAACACAATAAAAAGTTTCTAAAATATAAATTTATTTGCGGATATGCCATCGTCTTTTTTTTTATGATGTTTTAACTTTTAACCACCATAAAGGAGCGTCGTGATAAGTATTTTTTTAGTAGTGATACTCTGCCTCCCAATTTAAGAATGCCTGAACTGCATGCAAAGGTATCCCAAGATTGTCCTCATCGATAACATCCCAATCAAAATATTCATTCAATGATGGGGGAGGGTCATGAGCCTCCATTGGAGCCTTTTCATGACGACGGGACATAGTATAATAACTACAAAGTAAATAAAACATTTTATAATACTATGACTAATAATCTAGTGAATTTGTAAAATTAATTTAATAAAAAATTAAGTATTTTATTTCAAAGTAAATAAGAAAAATAATTACTAATTAATTTAATAATTAATTACACACTAATTTTTAATTACAACTTCAAAATTCATTAGGACTTAATTAGTTGTCAATTAAATTAAAAATTAATTTTATACTAACTAGGGATGATTAGCTGCTCTAACCGAACATGTAAGAATAGGAGTTTCCCTATAGGGAGCAAGAGAATTCTTTGGGGGGAGGAGGAAAAATATTTGTCAAAAGTAGCAAAATGAGGCGAATCGTCGTTTTATAGATGCTGAAGTGATAGTGATGGTTCTAACAAAACCTCTACATGTCGCTTTGAAGCTACCATATTAGTAGCGGTTTGGGTTAGAACCACTACCTTAACTACTACAAAATATATATGAAGCCTCATTCTCAGTAACTTATTGTGGTGATTCCCTAAGAACTGCAACTGATGTCACCATGAGATGGGAATCCTTGAATCTAGGCCTATCTGGTAACAATTAGATGGATGGAACCATTGTAACATTTCACAACTGATGTCACCATGACATGTTGGCACCACTTGGTGTCAAGTTGTTAGTCTCAGTTGAACCACTACTAGATAGTAATAATGCTAATTGTCAAAGTGCTACAAAATATTGTTACTATGCTTCACACCATTTGTTGTAGTTAATACACTATCGATTAGTAGCGATTTGAGCCAAAACTTCTACAGATACAACATGTAGTAACGATCAAAAGAACTGCTACCAAATAACCACTACATCTCTCTCTATTTTTTTTTTTAGTGATAAGGTGACCTTCTTGACTTAGGACACCACCGATCTCTACTCTAGAAGCGTCACAAGTGATCTCAAAGAACTTAGTAAAGTTAGGTAAGTCTAAGATACCAGCCTCATAAAGTTTATGCTTAATGGTTTGAAAAAGCCGTGATGCAGCTACTGAACTTTTCAGGGTGAACAAATAAACCCCTTTCAAAAACTATGAAAATAACTTTCTTTTAGAGGAAAGAGCACTTAGGTAAATTAACATAGAACTTCTCTTGCTAAGGGTAAGAAACACACTTAATGAATATGGTTTAAGTGCTAATCTTTGGATTTGCTAAAGATTAGGATATTATCAAAGTAGACAAGAAATTGGCGCAAATAGAGTCAAAGTATGTGGATCATAACCGGCATGAAAGTACTAGGGGCACTTGTGAGTTATGAGGCTGAAAGGCATAACTAACTATTCATATTACCCATCTTGCCTCACAAAGCAATCTTTCACATCTTTGGACGGAATCCTAATATGGTGAGATCTTCTACGATAGTACCATATTTCTTGGGTGTCAATAGGGTGGGTACAGCACATAGGCTAAGCTATGTAGGATATAACCATTTTTCAACAAACCATTGATTTGCCGATGAAGTTCGCTACACTTGTTTGTATAGTGTTAATGGCATATGTTTATATTTTGAAATTGAACTTCTATAATTATAAATTAAGTATTCATTTAAATTTATTAAATTAAGTTTATTTATGCATACGAGTTAAAATATCATTCCTTTAAAACTTTTGGGTCATTATAAAATTTTGAAAAGTACAACATAAATTTTCATTGCAAGTCAAAAAGTTAAAAAAAAAATATTCATTAAATAAAATGACTAATCCCCGCTTGAGGAGAACAAGTACGTTTTAAGTTCCTTGCGTTTGGCTCAGTAAAGAGGAGAGGAGGAATTTTAATGTAGGGGTAAGGAAGATAAAGGAAAAGAATAGATTTTAATATTATTTTGTTTTGATTGACAAAAAAGGAAGGGAGGAGGGATTTTAATGTTATATTGTTTAATTTTGGAGGGGATGAGAGATTTTTTTATATAGACAGCTATAAGATGCAGAAGAAATATTTTAAGAATATTAAAAAATGTTATCGATATAATAATTAAAACAAGATAAAAAATTTAAGTTTCCCCCAAATTTTGGAGGGGAGGGTTAGGAGGGGAGGAGAGGAAAAATCTTAAAAAAATTTCCTCTCCTCCTAAAAATTTTGTGGTATGGACAAAATTCCTTCCTCTTCATCCCCTCCCTTTCAAATTCCTCATACCAAACATACCCTTAAATATGCTTTTTGGTTTAGAAAAAATATTATAAGGCCTTATGGAAAAAGTGTAATCACTAAAATATCCCATAACAATAAAGCAGCTATAGAACTATTGTTATTTTTTGTATAGTAATTTGTTATTGTATGCTACTCAGTTATCATGGGACTCTTTAATAATTACATTCCTTCAGTGTCTTACAATGATTTTCCTTTTTGTTTATTAGTCAAAAATCTCCTTCATAAATATATGTCTTTGAAATGTACCCAAAACATTGAGGCATAATATTTCAAGAAGTTGGCTAAAATAATCCACGATAAGTTTGAACGAAGAAACAGTTTTGCAAAGACTTATGCCTGTCTTTATTGTACTCGTCTAATTTTTAATATAAGATCTAATTAAGAAGTTAATCTTAATCTTACATATAAGACCTATTTTATATATTTATTATTTTTTTTCTAAATTATCCCTATTAATATTCCTTCAACAATAATAAACAAGATAGGAAGCGAAAGAGTTAAAGAAGATAATTAGGATAATTTAGAATAAATTATGTTATATTAACTAATTTAACTAACTTCTTTAATCTTATCAAATTAGTTAAGTATGTCATATATTAAGGATTGGAGGAGTACCAGGCAATTTCTCAATAATTTAAAAAATTAAATGGCGCCTAACAATAATTTCCCAATTATCACAAAAATTTTTCACAAAAAAATGAATAATAATCACATCATAAATAATTTGTTTACCAACTGTAGTCAAACAATTTGGAAGAACATGAACCTCACAAATAAATAATTATGCATAACTATAAACAATCCTACTATTTCAAAAGCAAAATCCAATTTTAATTTGTATATTACATTCATGCATTTATTAATCTCTACTGTATTATTCTAAGCCTTATAATAATCTAAATGCTCATAATTTTCACATCAAGAAATTATTTTAGATAAGTCCCATATTTTAAAGAGGATCTAAATCCGAGTGGATTGTTGTCACAGATTCATTAAAAGAGAAGGACAAAGAGGAGAATACTACATGGATATAAATAGCTAGGGATATATGGTTTATTTCCTTCTATTATTTCATGATTATTTACGGCCATATTTAAAAGTAGCAAGCAGCCATAAGTAATAAATGGTTTTGATATGAAAAATGCTTCATCCTATATTGAATTATATTGTCTTCTTATTAGTTGTTAATGTAGGGAAAGATAAGAAAAATTAAATATCTTGTACCAATAAGTTTTCAAATGCTATGCTTGGAATAACCAGAGAATAAAAAGTGAAAGACATTGAATAATGGAAGAATAAATTTGGGCAAAGAAAAAGTAAAAGGATACCCACGAACTGATGGAGTAGTGAGGTATTGAGAAGGGATAAACAAATAATTTCCTCTCAATTCTATCTCATCAAATTTTGCTGAAATCGGGAAAAAAGCAAATTGAAATTGGGAAAATTCCAAGTAATAAGTATCTTTGAAATTCCTAAACCCCAATTCAGTCCCCCAATTAAACAAATCCCAAATCAGTACAAGGAGACTAATTTGGAATTTATGAATGTTATGCTTTATCATAATGCCTCTCACTTTATTTAAAAAATTGGAAAAAGAAAATAATTTTTTTTTTGAAATTTAAAAAGGACAAACAGAGCTTTTGAATTTTAAAAATAATATATTGGCCTCCTGTCCAATTTGTCTTTTGCAAATTAGGATAATAGACGACATTGCCCTTTGGTCATTTATTACTCCTGCAATAAGATTTACAACTTGAGTAATAGTTTTGACAACTTCAGCTAAAATATTTACTACTATGTAACAACGTAGTTTCAAGTAATAGCTTTTGGGTTTATAACTCCTACAATGAGATTTACAATATGAGCAATGATTTTGAAATTTTTTCCTAAGACATTTATAATTCTCTATAACAATATACTTATAATTAATTGCTTTTGGGTTTACAACTCCTGCAATAGGATTTACAACTGGAGCAATGTGATTTACTTCTTATCGTCACCCCAAGCCATCATCATTTATCTCCTGTTCACCCATCATCCACCCCTCTATCGTGCTGCCATCGTTGTCCTGCTCTGCTGGCACTTTTTCTGTTGCTTCTGTGCTCGTTGTCGACGGAATTGTTAGCCTTATATGTTATTGTTAATAGTTATTGCTGTGTAGTTAATACCGAAAGAGTTGTTGTTATTCACTTACTGTATAACTGTCTTAAGCTTATATATTACTTTACAAAATTTTATTAATAAGCTTTAGTGGTCCAATAGTTGGAAATCACTCTTTATTATTAATTAGTCATATAACTCCTACATTTACTATCAAACGAGTATTTTAATACTAAATATATTAATGTAATTAATATAATTTCAAAAGAGTAAGATAAGAATTTTTTTAATTTTTAATATTAAAAAATGCTTTACACAACACTTTACTAAATTTTTTGAAAAATGATTTTCTAATAAATAAAGAAATAATATTTTTCTTAATGCCAAAATAATATTTCTATAAATGTCATATTTGACATGTATAATTCCCAAAGAAAGAAGACTGAAAATAAATTTTCAAATAGTACCAGGCTAAATGCTTACATTAATTTCTATTTTGATATACTGGAAAAGATACCGATTTTGATAAAGTAGTGAATATTAATTTTGTGATACTTAATATTAAATTTGACCCTAATGTTTACATAGCATATATATATTATGAATCTTCTCATTGATTTCTATAAAACTTAATTATTTCTATATTTTATTATCTTAAAATTAAATTTTTAATAACTTGTACCTTTTCAGCCACCAATAAATTTATTTCCGTAAATCTTTTCATAATATAGTCAATATGCATTATACGGGTGGTTTTAATTAGCAATAAATTTTTTACCTTAGTGCTCAGAAACTATGTTTGCAATATAATATTTTAAATTTGTAATACAATTAAATCTGTTACCATAGTCCCCGTCTCCCCGGCCCAATTTCCAAGCACTGTAATTACTTTCTCTGTGTGTGTATTCAAAGAAACTATGTTGAATCAAATTATTTTCGTTACACGTCATTCAATATAGAACTGTTGACCAACAAAATTTAATAAAGACACTCCTAATTACGCTGGTTTAAAGTTGTTAATTATGTTGGGGCCTTCTGAGCCAATGACGCCAAGTATCTTCTTAACGTTTGGATGGAAGAAAATTAGTAAAAATGAATACTATCAGAAAAAAAACTCCAAAACAGAATACTTAAAGTCTTTTTTGAATATGAGGTTGCGAGTTTAGCTCTCTATGAATATAATGGTTGCTTATTCCTTTGAATGAAGGATGGCAAATGCAGTTGTTAATGATCATTAAAATTATTATAAATAAATTTATATAGTTATGCTTATATAAGTAAAATGCCTTTTATCAATTTTAATCATTTTTTATCAATCTTAACTATATTGGACATAGATTTACTTAAATAAATTCTGAAAATATTCTACCAACATACCATCTGATAAACGGTCTCTTCTTCGTAAAAAAAATAACATAAATTTAAATATAAAAAAAATACTTATTGAAAGAAATAAAAAAATACTTTAAACTCTAAATTTTAAAAGCGTACATATATTGTTGACTAAATCAAAAAATTCTGAAAATATTCAAGATAAGAAAAAAATATTACTTGATATTATATGGAGCATCCTTTTTATTACAAGAATATATTCTTTTGATCTAAAATAATATAAACTAAAATGAACTAATTTTCAACATAAAGAAAAAAAAAACATGACTTTATTTATATCTGAGCCAGCTCGCGGAATAAGTAGCAAACGTTTATAATACCTTCTTAGTTGACTTATTAATTCACGCTCCTTGGTCCTTCCTTACTCCTTAACGCGGCTTGGTACCTTTGTTGAAGTCTATTTTTGAAGAGGACGAAACTTTTCACGATCCCCCTGGGGGTGGAAAGCTATTTGTCGTTATCTTCAAATTCTGATCTGTGGGTCCCACCCCCACTTACGTCACTCTTCTTTCCATTCCTCCTCAATCCGTAGCCGTTTTTCCGTTGCTCTCTCTCTCTTGCACCGTCCATGTCCATCATTTTCCCCTCTTCACATTTTTGCATTTATATATATAAATGCACTGATAATTATGAACCATATAACACTCATGGGTTCATAATTCACTAACCAAAGAGAGTGAGAGAGAGAGAGAGAGAGAGAGAGAGAGAGAGAGATCTATTATTTCCGCTTGTGTCCTTTCTCTTTTCTTTTTCACTACTATGAGGCTTCCTCTTCGAGCTTCTAACCAACCTTCTTCCCCTTCTTCTCCGTTTACTTCAATGCTTTCCAATAAATCCTTATCCGATCCCCTCCAATTGAAGGCGGCGACTACGAACTTTCCTTTCAAGAAGTCTCAGCTCTCATGGGGTCGGCTCAAGCACGACTCGCCGGCGCAATGTGACTTGCCAAAGCTCGGCCGAAAGTGGATGCAATACCAAGGGATCAACAACTGGGACGGCATGCTTGACCCTCTTGACGATATCTTACGCTATGAAATCCTGAGATACGGCCAGTTTGTCGATGCGGCGTATCGCTCCTTCGAATTTGATATGTCGTCTCCGACGTACGCCATGAGCCGGTACCCGAAACAGTCGCTTCTGAGCCAATCGGGAATTAAGAAGTCGGGATATAAGATAACGAGAAATCTTCGTGCGACGTGTGGAATTCGCTTGCCGAAGTGGATTGATAAAGTGCCATGGAAGTTTAATTTGTGTAGTTGGATAGGTTATGTGGCGGTTTGTCAGGACAAGAAGGAGATAGCGAGGCTTGGTCGGCGTGACGTTGTAATCTCTTTGAGAGGAACGTGCACTTGTTTGGAGTGGTTGGAAAATGCACGCGCCGCCTTGACGAGTTTGCCGGAGAATATGGGAGGTAAAGGAGGAGAAGCGATGGTGGAGAAAGGGTTTTTAAGTCTTTACACATCGAAGACACCGAAGACTCCAAGTTTGCGGGAAATGGTGAGGGAAGAAGTAATGAAGATTATCCATTCTTATGGAGATGAGCCACTAAGCTTGACGATAACTGGTCACAGTCTAGGAGCAGCACTCGCGATTCTAAGCGCGTACGATATAGCCACCAATTTCAAGAATGCGCCAATGGTGACGGTGGTTTCTTTTGGCGGCCCGCGCGTGGGGAACGAAAGCTTCCGGCGGCGGTTGGAACAAAGTGGAACCAGGATTCTAAGAATCGTTAACTCCGATGATGTTATTACGAAAGTGCCGGGGTTCGTGGCCAGAAATGATGACGCGGCAGGCGATGGAGGGGCCCACCTCCGAAGGCTACCAGGGTGGTTGCATAGGCGCGTGGATGAGCTGCAATGGGTGTATGCAGACGTAGGGCAAGAGCTGAGACTCAGTAGCAGAGAGTCTCCATACCTTAAGAACTTAGATCTCGCCACGTGTCATGATCTTAAGACATATCTTCTTCTGGTAAATGATTTTGTGAGCTCGACGTGCCTTCACACTACAAAAACGAAGCAGTATCCAGCCCAAGCGTGGCTGAGATATATATTTTTTTAATTTTCTTAAATATTATTTTTGAACAGAGGTTCGGATTTCATAGCTTAAAGAACTGTACATAATGTTGAAAAATACATTGGACATATGGGGTGTGTTTGGATTAACTTTTGGAGAATAGATTCTGGGAAGAATAGATTCTGGAGAATAGATTTTGGGAATAAAGATGTTTGGATGATTAGTAGTAGAATCACTTTTTATATTGGTAAATTACTAAAAAGGGTATGATATGATTAAAAGTAAGAGAGATGAAAGGTGATAGAGAAGAAAGAGGAGAGAGAAGAGAGTGTAGAGAGGAGAGATGAGAGAGAAAAAGAGAGATAAGAGAGAAGAAAGGAAAGAGAAAAAGAGAGAGAAGAGAAGAGAGATGAGAGATGATAGAGAAAAGAGAGGAGAGAGGAGAGAGGGTGTAAGAAAAAGTAAGGGTATAATAGTAATTGAATAATCCAAAACCTATGTTTCAAAGAAAAAGCTATTTTCAGTGGCTTATTCAAAACCTAGGTTTCAAACCGAGTTTTTATCCAAAATCAATTCTCAATAAAAATTGTTGTTTGTGTAAAAATTTTCCAAACCGCGGTTTTGTCCCAAAATTCATTTTTAAACGCTGTGCCAAACAGGCACATGGTTAAAGATGGTAGATTCTCCCTCCCTCTCTCTCTCTCAATAAGTTCTCACTACCTCCGATTTTTAATATATATATAATTTATTTAGCTAATTTAAATAGATTAAAAAAATAGTTAAATTAATTAATTATAATGATTATATTATTTGAAAAACCCTAGATAGAAATTACCTCAATATGTGTAATAGTATATGGATACTTTGAGGGTAAAATTATAATTTTATGAGACAAAATATATTAGGGTCTTATATTTATGATTAAAACAAATTTTTTATCTAAATTTTATATTTAGAATTGAGAGAAAGATTAAGTTAATGTAATTAAAGTATCTTGATTTGGATACACCATATATTTTTTTGGATATGCAAAAGTACTCCCAAACTTATAAAATTAGATAAAAAATAACATCACTATTAAAATTGACCAATGACCATTACTTTTTTGTGGTTTATACATTTTAGTTTGCTTTGAGTTGATGTATTTTAGTACTTTCATAATAATAATAACATGTGTCCCACTATAAAAAGTAATAGCCGTTGGTCAATTTTAACAACGGTGTCAATTTTGCTCTAATTTTACAAGTTTGTGGGTATTTTTGAACCTCTAAAAAATATATGGTGTTAAGTACACTTTGGGTAAAAACTCAATTATTTTTTCACCTTAACTCTTTTAAATAAATTTATAATAAGGAGTCTTTTAAAACAAGTGTTATGCATGACCAAGATACAAGTTCAGAAATATTTATATACTTAAAAAATATTACGTTATTTAAACTCTATCTAATCAAAATACAACAATTTTATATATTTTAATCATAGTTAGCTGATGATTTATTTGAAACAATTTATATTTTATTTTTTTTGAAAAAAATAAACCTCTTAATTTAGTTTAGATGTATTTTATTTTTTTAAATTAAAATATTTATTTTCGTTAAAAATAATATTAATAGTGAATTTTGTTGAAGGAAATGTAAAGTATATGGATGTTGGATATAGATGGATCGATGAATAAGACTCAAATAAACAGTATTCCCAATCATAAGATGGACGCATTCTGACACCCAGCTATGTAGGAAATGGAAACTTCTCAAGAATCACGATTATGGCTGCACAACAAACCAAATTACATGTGTACTTGTGTTCCAGTGTGGGGGGTTCCAAATGTAATTTCTGGCCTGTTTGGTAAGTTACCAAACCGCGGTTTTAAAAGGGCTTTTGGCCCAAACCTCGGTTTGGAGAAATTTCAAAATAAACAGGCTTATTTGTCCATAAGTGCTTTTGGACCAAACCATGGTTTAAAACCATAGTTTTGAATAAGCTATTTAAAATAGTTTTTTCAACAGTAAAAACACTTATCGACTATCCAATTACTATCTTACCCCTACTTTTTCTTACACCCTCTCTCCTCTCTCCTCTCTCATACTTTTTCTTACACCCTCTCTCCTCTCTCATACTTTTTCTTACACCCTCTCTCCTTTCTCCTCTCTTCCTTCTCTCCTCTCTCTTCTCTTTTCTCTAACTCCCTCCTCTCTCTTACTTTAAATCAAATCATACCCTTTTTGATAATTTACCACCATAAAAAGTCATTCTAAAAATAACTATCCAAATACCTATTTACTCAAAACCACTTTTTTTCCATAAACTCTTCTCCAAAAGTCCTTTTCCATAAGTTGTCCATAAGCCCTTTTTTTCCATAAGCCATTTTTTAAAATCCTTTCCAAACAGGCCCTTCACCATAAATGATGTGTAACTTCAATAGATTTATGATTGGATAAAAGTATATTAAAATATTTTTTAAATAATGTACTCAATATTTTAAATTAATTGTGGTTCATTTAGCATCTTAACGTATTTTTTTTAATAGCACTTAGTGTCTTAAAGTATTTTTTATATAATTTTATCCTTAAAACATTTTTCTCGATAATGATGAGCATATAAAACTGAAGGTATTAAGTGTTACTGAAAAATATTTTAGAGTGCTAACTATATCAAAAAATTACTAAAAATATACTTTAAGATACTAAGTAGTGCTATTGAAAATAATACTTTAGAGTATTGTATGAACTACAAATTAATTGAAAATATATGGAATATTATTTAAAAAATACTTCATAAACTTTGATCTTTTATGATTTAATTAGTCTAGTCACGTATGAAATTACTCAAGTCATACAAATTTTGTATGGTTTTATTCTTAAGTAAGTTATTGTGTTGTTTAATAATCTCACATGAGATACATAAACATAATTAGATAATATTGAATTTGAATTACTCTAATCCTTAATATAAATATATATGTCTATTTCTTAATATAATATATTTTATGTCTTGCATTAAGTTTTTCTATTTAGTATTCCTAACTAATTAGAAAATTTCCCAACTAATTAATTAAACCCCTCTAACTAATATTTTTTACTTAGGGTAATTTTGATATTTTACCAGAATTAACTAATTTTATTATTTTATGAAAAGTTGTTATTGGTTACTTATAATAAAGATCACATTAATGATTGTAAGTTGGATATTCATATGTTTTTTCAAGGGGTTAAGATGTAAATTTGTTACAAAAGCTTTCACTCAAGAGCAATGTTGTAACGTAAGTTATTTTGGGTTCAATTTTGCCCCGCCGTTATTCAGTTTAAGTTTAACCATTAGTTTACTATATATGATGAGCTAGCAATAAGTTCAAGTCTCATCCATGTCAGCTTTGTTTTATTTTTTATTTGCTTAAGGTATAAATTTGTCTAAGGAGTTTTCACTCAGGAGCAATGTCGCCTCAACCACATCTAGATTAAGTTTGATCATTTGTTAACTAATTATACTGAGTTAATAGAGTGAATGATGAAGAATAAGAAATTGTAGGTGGAAGAGGAGCTCACGTTCACCAAAAACTAACAAAGAAGTTTCGCTTACTAGATATAGTAGAACTAAGGGAGATTGCCGAGAACAAGGCCGTCGGAAATCCTTCGCTGATATACTCTAATGATGTCGAGATGGGCGAGTACTTGTTCATTTCTCTCTTGCATAAGATGCTATCACCTCTTCGATTTTCTCCAATCCATTAGGTGGGATGCATTATTTTTTTTATTTTTAAATCTAACTTGAAAAAATGAAGTGAATCACACTTGGATATATTAGGTCAGTATATTTGGTTAATTAACAGTCAAATTTAACTTGGATAATAACTGGGGCTACATTTCTATGATTTGAAAACTTCTAAGATAACTTTGCACTTTAAACAGAAAAAAAAGATGATGTGGATAACACGTGGACTTGCTAACTTAGTATATTTAGTCAACTAAAAGTAAACTTAACTTAGATAACAATCGGTATATTTTGAAACTTTTGAAGTGATATTAAACTAAAAAACTTACATAGCAATATTGTTCATAATTAAAAAATTCTAGAGTAAATTTGCATATTAGTCATTTTTAAGGGGATGGAAGCAACTGATGAGTATCAAAGTGAAATTCATTATTTTATAATGGAGGTGTCTTCGAAAATATTTTATAAAATGAATGAGATTTATTGTGTGGTCAAAACTTTTATCAATTTAAATGAATTTTGAAATCAATAATGAAGCGTGATCCTAAAATTGAGGAATAGGTAATTGGGTAGGTATTGTTGATGGGGTTGATGATGATCAAGCCATGTAGTTTATAATGGGGGTAGTAATATTGAAGTGATGGAAATGAAATGATGTTCTCCACTTCACACTCCAAAGGTTTTTCTTTTTGTTTCCTTTCTTTTTTGGGAGATTTACTTTATATAGGGAGATTTACTATGAATTTTTTGAAAAATTATTCTCAAAATTATAATTTTATTAATACCAGAAAAAAATTAAAATATGATAATTAGTTGCCTAAAAATTTCCTATAATTTTATTAATTGAAAATTTAAGGTCGATCAATTTAAACATAAAAAATCTGGCCAGGTTCTTACGAGCAATTTTTCTCTAATTTTATTTTTATATTGCCGAATATTTTTTTCCTCTAAACTTATGGATGATGATGAAAATTAAATAAAGCAAATAAAGGATATTTAGCCGAAAGTGTATTATATTATACCACCGTTTGAGTCATGAAATTTCTTATCAAATGTTAGGAGGATAATTGGCAAAAAAAATGTGTGCCCCTTTATCACTTGAAGATATAACTATCACTATTAATAGATGGAAATCTTTTACCAAGTCAAATTTCAAATCCTCAAGCAATGCTAAGACCTAATTTTGACAAATATAATTATCTCATCATTGGTCTGCTTCATGATTCATCAATTGAGTTTTGAGTTTTCAGAATTAACTGTGAGATTCTATCATTCTACCAAAAATAAGAGGGGAAAAAGAAAGAAAATAATGATGACAAAGAAATTACTTTTGGTAGTAGTGTAAAAACTCCGACCTATAACTTACTATATCAGGATTCTATTATAAGGTATCTAGTGTCAAGGTTTATAGTTGCTACTCCCAATACAAATATCTCATCTAGGACTTGTACTCAAGACTTAAAAGAATTTAGTATGACTTTACACTACTAGATCAATTCTATATTAATAATACATAGATAATCTTTATTGAATCAATATTCTATAAAAACTAAAAGGAGTTGGCTTAGTGATATTAGTCTGAGTCCCAAAACGAACTTAACTTGCAATGTTGACAGGGATTTGAATCTTGATCTAGGAGAACACTTTCGGCGAAGAGTCTATGTTTAACCACAAGTCATAACTTTGATCCGGATTAATCGTGGGGGCAAGTAATCCACGGATACCGGATGAAAAAGAAAAAATGAATCATTATTCTCCATGGCAAAAAACTTGTGAAAATAAGTGGGGAAAAAAATTAAGTATGATATCTGTCAAGTGTGAAAACAAAAATTTAGACTGTTTGAATTCATTTGTAAAGCAATAGGATTATACTTTTGCTTTACAGAAAAAGAGAATTCACGTTTTAACCCAATTTAATTTGAATATCCTAAATTTACAAGTGATATATTTATAGATGGAAAAGACAAATGAATAAAAATATGATATAGGTTTGTGATCAATTATGTTAATGTTTCGTCCCTTTCTTTATAAATATATATTGATTAAATTATTGTCTAATCCCATGCATCTTTCTTTCCACATAGATCTCATGAAATTAACATTTATATCATTCTTCTTAATTTTTTTTTTCTTTATTTATTTCAATTTCAACCGAAGTACTTCAAAAATTTTGATTTACTTTAAGATTAGTTGACTTGAACCTAACCTTTTATCGGCTAGTTCAATGTATATAATAACCGCACGCAAAAATTTCTTCTATTGTTATCCTTTAATAGATAAAGGTGTTATAACTTTTGTATCTGTGAAGTTTTCATAGTCATAGTAAATGTAATATCTACAAATTAAATTCTAGTGAAATGATTGTATACTCAACTAGTGATAAAAGGTGAAAAGGAAATTATAGTTGTGTGTGTGTATAAACGCACATGTGTACAAATACTCACAGAAATTAAACAAGACTCAATTTATAAAATTGATTAGGAACATATATTAATTTTAAGAAATTCCTTATAATTAATTAATTTATCTTAAAATTACTTTTTCCCACAAATTCAAGATCACAAATCTTTCTGAATGTAATTTACAAATGTCCTAACTTAATTGCTTATTTATTTGAGAAATAAAACAAATTAAAGCAACATTATTATTTTTTTATAGCAAAAGCTCCATTATAACTTTCCTGTTTGTGCAACATATGAATACACCAAGCCTATTTTTTTGTTTTGGTTACAACATCAAGCTTATTTTGTTTCTATGAATCAATGAGTATATCAATAAATCATTTTATGGGTTCGAAAACATGAGTGGAATTGAAAACAACATTCCACTAGTAAAAGCAAAATTAATTTTTAAAATTATAATACTTTAGTTTTTAAATTACTAAAATTTGAAAATATAATGCACCAATTTAAGTTAGTATTTACTAATGGCATTTTTCCCCTAAAAGTGAAACCCGTAAAACATCAATTGGAAATTGAGATATAATTAATGTCAATTTCACTAATATGTAAATTTATTTTGTTTTTATTCAATTTAAAGGATAAAATGTTGCATTTCAAAAGTATGGTTACAAAACCTATATAATAGTATTTTAATTTTGCAGCAAGACACTTTGGTAATTTGGCTTGCAAATATTATTTTGATTTGAAATATTTAGCTTTGGATTGTATTTCATATCCCTCTATTTCTATATTAGATTTGAATTATAATTTTGATTTGATGGGGGGACTTTCTATTAGAATATTTTTAAAACGAAGGAATTTATGTGAAGGGTTGTGTTGGGAGGTACAACACTAAAACTCACAAAGGTCATATATCTTTAGTTCTTAATTAAAGATACATATGAAAGGTTATAACTAAGAGTGTGTTAACCACCACTTGATGAAAGATTGTGTTGTTTTAAGAAAACCCTACATATTAAAAGGTTGTTATTCTTCATGGAAAAATTATTTTAAATTGCCATTGGTTATTTGAGTTATCTTGGTTCATGAAATAACATATGATTATGACTTTTTAATTAAAGAGGTATCTTACTTCAATAGGTACCACTTCAAGACATCACTCCATTCACATATGAACATGAACTCATTTGCCTTTGGATTTGTGTGGACCAGAGACAAAGTCAAATTATCAATTTATAAAAACTATTGGTATTGATCAGTGTTGGGAGCGCAATCCACACTCAAAGGTCTTCATTGTATTTTGTCATTTTACATTTTCAAGGGCTTATAGCCAAATTTATAATGGAAAATCGTGACATATTTGATTAAAACATAACTATATGAAGGGTTTGATTTTGAATGGGGTAATCTCCATAGATAAGGTTTGAATTAAATCTTGTAGATCCTTTGATGAAAGGTTTGACAAAGGATAAGCAATTGAAAACATCTAAAGGGATGTGATTGAAGCTCTATAATCCTTAATCACCAATAGTGGAAACTTAACATTCCAAACATTTAATTTCTAACACTTTGTGACTATAGGTCACGATTTATGTGAGGAAAATGAGTATTTAAGTAGTCTAATTCAATTGATTAAGGCTTATAAACACTAAGGGTAGTAATTAAAAAGGGGAGGATGTAAATTGTTGAAGAAAAACATGCTTAAACTAAGTAAATTTAAAGAATGGATGTTAGGAAATATTATAATTAAAATCAAAAGGCATTAAGACAAAGGAATAGTCACTAATATAGTCATATATATATATATATATCAAGAGCTCCAAAATCAATCCATATTATAATATGTTAAACTCAAATAGAAAATCTCAAAGGGAAACACAAATCTCAACCATAACATGTCATCCCTAAAACTAGGTATAAACAAATACATGAGAAAACTATGATTTTTTTTTTTTTGTTACAAATGAGAAAACTATGAATTAAATCAAGCAAACTCCCCTTGATAGCCATAGAACTCAAGCCCATAGCTCATCCTCAAGAAGTCACAAGCTCAGCCACACATAGGAACTTCTATGGCAGCCAAACACAGAAAAGCAAGCCCAACCATGGTGTAAGAGGCAAGAATGGTGAAAGGAATATATGGAAGTGATGAAATGGTGAAACAACTTTATAGAGATGAAGAGAGGAGTGTGTAGGACGAATGGTGAGGTGAATGGAGGTATATCTCATCAATTTTAGGATTATGCTACCTTAAGGGTTTGAGTTGGGTTGGGTTTTGGCCTTGGGTGCTCCATTGTCTACTCAAAAATTGAAACTATGTGTTTCTGCCATAATGTGTTTGCTGCAAAAAACACAACAACACAGTGAAGGTGACACGTTTGCTGCAGCAAATGACACAGGAGAAATCCCAAATTCTTAGTCTATCTTGCTCCTTGCTTGGTCATTGCTTTTCAGTTCTTCTTCTTTCAAGGTCCCTACAATACAAAATAAGCTCAAGCAATATCAAAGGTGGAGCCATTAATTTTGGGAGAGTAATTACAAAACTATGCCATTTATGCTCTTTTAGCACTGTTATAATGTAATCACTATGTGACACAAATTCATCAAAAGATATGCAATAATGCCCAAATAACATGATCAAATACCCCTAAAAAGATATGAAAAGACTATATGAAATATGGGTTTATCAATTGCCTCGCACTTGAAACTTTATACTCCTAGACAAAACTGCAGCAAACGCCATGAAAACAATGCAGGAAACATAGGAGGTGCAAGTTTCTTGCAGTAAGTTCCATTACAAACTCAAAATTAGAGTATTTATTATCCCTTTGTTTAATCTTACTTTCAAAAGCATTGAAACGAGCATCGCTCTTAGAAGCGTGATCTTGCACATATTGCGTATCCTTGTGTCACATCTCAAATTTTTTATCCAGTACATGAGGATTCTGACAATGATCAAGGTCTAGAAAAACACTAGAATAGTAGATGACACAATTTTTGAGGTTAGATTGATTAGTGGTAAAAATGTAATTTTTAGAAGTTTTGTGCATAGGGTAATTTTGGAAAATATGTCTAGAATCCTTAAAAATCACCAGAAAATAGAGAAAATTCACTTGATCAATATGATATGTTCAGAATTAAAAAATAAGGTCAAAATAGATTATTATTGGATTTTAGTATTTATTAGAATTTTGGTTAATTAAGGAAAATTAGCCAAAATTAGTAATATCAGGACTTTCTAGAAATTAGCCAAAATTATTAAATTTGGGAATTTTAGAATATTATAGAACTAATTTTATTCCTGATAAGTTCAGGGACCATCTTTAAAAATATGTAATGTATAATTTTTATAATTAGGGTTTCATCTAAAAATTTAAAAAGAAATATTTGTCGAAGGATTTTGACCTTAGAAGGTAACTAAAGAATTTTACTATAATTTTTTGAATATATGACAAAGATAGACAAGTTTCCCAGTGCACTAAATTTTGTCAGAACTCTTCAATTAAGCATGCTCAGACAACATAAATTTTAAGATGAATGACCTACTAGGAAATTATTCTGTGTAACAGATAAAGTTTATTATGCCAGGAGACCAAAATTGAGAAAAAGTATTTGACACAATGCATATTAGATAGGATATTAGGAGAAGCTTTCAACCCTCTCTCCTTCTTCCACATGGTGTCATTTTTGGCTCTTTTACATTGGTTGGAAGTGTAACGTCCTTATTTTACTATGAATATATTCATATTTGGAAGTTTTTGGAACCACTTTAAGAACTCTTAAAGTTGAGAAAATGAATTTTTCAAAAATTTCTTCTCGGGTATTATTCATATGGCAATTCTAGATTTCTAACCCAACTTTGAAAATTCATAACTAATTTTAGAAAAATCAAAATGAGGTGGTTCCAAGCCCTATTGAAATTTCTTTAAGTCATATTTAAGGGAAAAAATATCAAACAAAATTGACTAGCTTTGAGTCATTCCAAGTTGTTCGTTAAATATCACTATTCATTTGGTCAACTTCTAGTTTTCCAGATTCTGGGCTTTAAATTTGAAAAATCATATTAAATTATATACCTAACCAAATTAGATGATCTTGGTGTCTATTTAAATACCATTGTCTTAAATATATACATGCCAAACATCATGTTTAAATTCATCAAGTAAGACATTCAAAATATAGATACAAGGTCACTGCCTCATTTAGGGATACATGCCATTGTCTAATATACTTCAATACAAAATGTGGCATTATAATTACATAACATAGCATACTTAGTTGTCCAAATTTAAGCCCTTTCCTTTGAATGTCTCAGCCCCTATATCAATGGCAAAATCATGGAAGGAATGAGATTTCAAACAAATAACAATAGCAAGAGATTTGCACTTTATCATTAACTAAGTTAAATTATCTAATCACATCCTATTGATATATGAGCAACATAACTCTAGCTTCAAGTATACTCTAACATGCATATTGTTATGACATTTAATGCAAGGAGATGCGACAACTCATCATAGCTCATAACTTCAATTCATAGCAAGCTCAACCAATTATCATAAATCACAATGCAATTAAACAATAAACAAAGTAAATTTTAAAGTGTTATATCCTTGTTACCTTTTGAAGTATCCTTGTTCCTTTCCTCTAGAGTTGGAGTTCTCCTTAGGCAAATATCAAACCCTATTCATTGCAAAAAAATTGCATGTCATAATACAATCCATAAACACAATTCCAATGTTAAAGTTCTCTAAGTACCCCTTTCAATTTAATTTAGGGCTTTTAGTTACATCTATGTAAAATTAATTCCCAAGGTTCAATCCTACATAATTTTTCATGTAAAATTTAATTATGAAGTTAGAATTTTGAAATTTCAACTCTCTTATACAAACTGGATAGAACCGAGGTGCCCTTTAAAATTAAAAAATTCCACATTTTGATTCCAAGCTTGCTTCTGTACTTAACCCTACACAATTTTTCATTTTAAACCATTGGAAGAATCAAAATCAATAAATTAAACTTCCCTCTTAAAGTTCCCAAAGTGGTAGCAAGCATACCATACATAGGGTTCCAATAATATATTGATTCCACAAGCTTAAACCACTTAAATCTAACTTGTTTCAACTTGTTTTAACTTTAAATTTTTCTTCCCCTTTCCATGATGCATTTCGGCCAGCATGCATAATGGGGGACAAAGTGAAATTTCAATTAAATCAAGATATTAACGTTCCAATTACAAAACCTAAAGCATGGAGGAAGAATTTACCTTGAAATCCTTGAAGTTTGGAGGGTTAGAAGCTTGATTTTGGTTGAGAGAAAATTTTGCAAGAGTTTCCTCAAGGGTGCCTAATGTTGCCAGCTATGAGAGCTAAGGGGGTATTTATAGATAAATATTTGACCTCTAGGGACCATTATACACTTCTATGCCTTAATCTTGCTTCCTAGTGGCTGATTAA
The DNA here is from genome assembly GCA_037074615.1 of Leucaena leucocephala. NCBI lineage: Eukaryota > Viridiplantae > Streptophyta > Magnoliopsida > Fabales > Fabaceae > Leucaena > Leucaena leucocephala. The sequence goes on along the minus strand of CM073555.1, from coordinate 13,499,965 downwards.
TTCCTTAATCAAGATTAAGGGGTCATTAACACTTAAACTAATCTTCTAAATCCTCACCATTCTTGTGATGACAAGTGGTTCCATCTTATGGAAGAAGAAAGCTTCTTGAGAGTTCCTAGAAAATTATATCTAATCCTCTACCAGCTTGGTCAGATTTTCCAAAAATCAGATTGTTTCCTGAATTTAATTTTTCTGAGGTTTCATAATTTGTCTTCTTACATTAGATTCAGTGTCTGTGTTCTTCCTAACTTTAGCATTTATGGGTTGTGTTCTTCCTAAAATACCCTTCATTTACTTTTATAACTCTGGGCATTTTCATCTTTTCACATTCCACCAGGGTATTTCTTTGCCCTGGTCCTCTATTCCTATAACCCTCTTTGACTTTCTATCCAAGGTTTTATCCTTTGTTAGATATCTTATCTAACATTACCCGAAAACTTTTACTGTAAATTTAATTCTTCAGAAATTCGTATCAATTCATCAGGGTCTTAAATCAAAATTCTTACGCCACTCAAATGGCTTAGAAAAATCCCACTACTAGAAAAAAGTCTTATAACAGTGGTTAAAAGTAGACTTTCATGGCAGTTTTGGGAGTGTCGTGAATTCCACCGCCGTTGTAAATGTACCTTTTAATGGCGATTTTATAACTGCCATTAAAGGTAACCTTTCACGAAGGTTTTTAAAAAACTACTATTAATTGCTTGATTTTTTTTTTGCTTTCCTCGGCCTATACCTACTATCAGCTACCTCGGTCACACTCATCAAAAGAATCAGATTAGATCTGGAGAGAAGTCTAAGATCTGGTGAAGGAACTAAAGATCCATAAGCTTCTTCCATTAAAGCTCTTTGAGCTCCTTCTAACAAGGTCCATCTGTTGACACCCACTGTTAGCTACCAAAGTCATCCTCACTAAAAGGTTGAAGATCTGGCAAAAAAAGTTGAAGATTTAGAGAAAAAGTTACAGATCTAGTGAAAATGTTGAAAATTTAGAAAGTTTTTGCTATTAAAGCTCTTCAATCTCCTAATGTATTATAATTTATAAACAACAAATAAAGAATGACCACTATATTACATTTTATAAACAACAAACAACCAAAAAATTAAGAAAAATGAGCAAATAAAGAAGTTAAACGGTGACTTATGACTTTCACGATGGATAATTGTAACATTCTAAATTTCTGTACTAAATTGTATGTACAGGTTGAATAAAATATATGAGAATTTTAAGAAAAGATGTAGCCATATTTAAAGAAAATGATTAATTGGAAGAGGAAGAAAGTCTAAGAGCCAAAATGCAAGATTTCGAAAATACCACTGTGATGCCCTAAGAAACCAGAAGTATAAATGGAGGGCATTTTGGTCATTTCATTCAATGGACGGATATTAGATGAAATTTGATAGTAAATTATTAGAATTAATATGAGAGTTTATGGAGTTGACAGAAGTTAAAAAGGAGTCCTGTAGAATTAATTATGGAATTTACAGTGAAAAAGGACACCGATAAAGGGTTAAAGGAAACGTATATAATTTTTAACAGGACTTCTGGGGCTCAGAAAATTATAAAACTTTGTAGAGAATTCATTTTATATTAGAATGAATTTCTAAAAATGTTAGAATAATTAAAACAGGTGTTTAGCATTTATGCTAAGATCAGGGTGATTTATGGATATCGGTATAAGGAAAATATATTGGGATTTGGGCCAATTAGCTATTGGACCTAAAAGAGACCCAACATGTCATCCTAGGCCATCCCAATAAGGCCCAAAAGTTGTCTTGGAGTCTAAGTCCAAAAATAAAATTTATTGATTTTTGGAAATAAAGAAAAAGAGAATAAAGTAAGAATTAGGTTTTGCACATGGTGGGACCCACATGGACTCAAAAATGGCGCCAAAGAAGTAGTCTTAGATGTCTCAAGTGGTGCCATGCTAGTGATGTCATGGTGGCAAGGTCTTGAGTGAAAAGTGAAAAGATATTCCAAGATCAAACCTTTAACCATTAGATCAAATAGTTTCCAAAATGATCTTGGCCTTCAAATGGCACATGACTTTTGCTATAAATACCCCCTTTCCATTCATTCTTCACACCCAAGAGCTCCTTTAGAGAGAGAAGTGAGTTCTAGAGAAAGAAAGTGGAAGAAAGCAAGGAAGAAGCAAGGGTCTTGAAGGAGCAAGTAAGGTAAGTTGTCTCCTTGCTTCTACCTTTTGTTCTTATGGTTTGTGCTTGAGTTTAAGTGATTTTTGAGGCTTAAATCTTGGGGGGATGCTGCTGGAAATTTTGTGTATATGTGAAAGGAATATGAGTTTTAGGTCATAGATAGTTAAGACAAGCTTAAACAAGCTAGTTACATGCTTGGTTGTGAAGTAAGTTGATGTTCTTCACTTTACCATTTCGGGTTTGCACTATTCATGATAGAAGAAAATGGAATTTCAATGATTTAATGCTTCCATTGAGTTTATATGATGATTTTGTGTAGGATTGGAAAAGTTTTGAACCTTGGAAACCATTGGAATTAAAGGTTATAACGTTGAAAAGTCCTCACGGGTACTGTTCACTCGCGTGAACAGTGATTTGAATTTCATAATTTTGATGCTTCCAATGGTCTTAAAATGAGATTTTGTGTGTGGGTAAAGTGGAGGAACAAGTATGGGAAGCATTGGAACCAAAATGGGAATTTTTGGAAAAAGGGAGCTTATTGAAACTAGACTTGGAATTTGTTTGGAATGGAGTTATAATTTGGTAATCATATTATAATATTTAGGTTTTGACATTTGTGGCAAGGAAATACCATTTCAAGAAAGGAAGGACAAGGATCTACAAGAGGTAGCAAGAATACTTAACTATAAACTTATGTGCTTTGATTGATTTGCTTGTTATGCATGAAGGTTTGGTTGAGCATGGAACATTATGTGATGATGTTTATGATGATGATGTGCTATGAGTATGTGCCACTCCTTGCAATATATGTCATGACAATATACATGTTAGAGTTTGCTTATGTATAAGCATGAATTAGCTGCCATTGCATGATAACATGTTAGGCATTTAATCAAACATGCATAACCTTATAGTTTGTATTACTTGCTATTAAGATTCCCCCGAATCTCACCCCCCCCACAACTATGATCTAGGTGCTGGATCTTCTCAAGGCAAGAGGGTAAATGTTGATGGATGACTGTACATAACTTAAAGAGTGTGCACTTTAATTACAAGATGATGTTTTGGTTTGTATGATGCATGCTACTCATAAATCCAATCTGAGGTAGTGTACTTGGAATGATAGTTTAGGTGACTTATCTGATGCGTTTTCATATGAAATTTGGTATGAAAATATCTAAGATCTAGATCTTTAAATGGACACCAAGAACGCCTCATTTGGTTAAGAACTCGAATTGTTATGATTTTTCAAAGTCAGGATTTGAAATCTGGAATAAGATAAAATGACTACTCTAAGGCAGTAAGGTTCATGCGCTAATTTCATATGGTAAATGATTGAGTTTTTCCACACAATTTTGTGAGATTAAAGTAGACATATGGATATTTAAATCCATAGGTAATTCAACTCAATTGGATAAGTATACAAGGAGAAGTGAATTTTTGAAAATGGGGCAAGAAAACTGGAATTTCCAGATTTACTAAATGAACAGTAAAGTTCAACGAATAAACTGATTTGATCTGGACAAGGAAACATCATTTTCATATTTTTCTATCAAATTTAAATGAAAGATATTTCATTGTAAATTGGAATCACCTCAAAAAGAGTTTTCTAAATTTAGTTATAAATTTCCAAAGTTCAGGCTATAATCTGGAATTACCCAGTGAATAGTAGCAGTGAACAGTTTCCGTAAGCCCAACTCTTGGAAATTCGTGTTTTTGAGGTTAAGAGGTATTCCAATATTCTAAAATAGTTCCAATTGAGTATAAGTAAGGTTAAGGTTAAAGTTCAAAATTAAAGTCAATGTTTTAAGGTTAAGATTTAAAGATATTTGTTAGAAAATACCGTTGTGCTGGTAGACTATACAAAGTACTGTGTACGTAGGTGCTGTCTAAGGAGGCTGGAAGTGAGTGGACCTAGCCGGTTCATCCAGTCTTTCCTGGGTACTTACGTGGAATGGTAGTTCTCATGGGGAATTACCGAATCAATACAGTTATTTTCTACCAGGATTTCCGGCAAGAGAGATATAATCCACTTCAAGAGAGCTATAGCAAGAGTACTTTGAGAGATATAAAGAAGGATGTTTCAAGAATGATAATGGAGATGACGGAGAATGGCATTAACAGCTGAGATGAGCACCTAAACTAAGGGGAAAACATAGAAAAATGACCTTTTTCAAAGTCCGTGGTGATGGGGAAGAGAAACGATACAACAAATGGCTATGAAAAGTGAAACTTAAACTGAAATTGAAATTGGGTCCAGGGTTTTTAAAATTGTGGGGACTTTTTACAGTATTTTTATAAAAATCACTATTAAAAGTCCCACCTGATGACTTTTAACAGCAGTTTTTATAAAAACCGAAGTTAAATGTCCCACCAAATGACTTTAACGGCAGTTTTTATAAAAAACGTGGTTAAAAGTCCAACTTGATGACTTTTAACCGCATTTTTTTTTATAAAAACCGCTGTTAAAAGTTTTTAAAACTGAATTTATTTACGAAAATTCCACCGCCTTTTTTTATGGCGGTTTTTCTTATAAAGTAGCGCAGTGATAAGTGATTTTTCTAGTAGTGTCCACTTTATCTTCTACTGACTTCTGATTTATTTGGTTTTTGGGTAAATTTCATGTTTACATTTATATCCTTTGACTTTTTCAAGAATGACATTTATATCCCTTAATTATTTAAAATTATGCTTAGGTTCCCTTAATTTATCACTACATTAACTTTAATCCATGGAACCTTTATAATTTATACTTTGGTCCCTTTGAACTTTCTTACTTAGGCCCTAAAGGACTTTATTTCCTTATAGTTTAGTCTTTCCTCTAGCCATACTCTAAAATTTTCCTTCATTAAACTTCTTTTATCCTAGATAGGAAATTTGAGGATATGACATTTCTCCCCTTTTAAAATAAATTTCGTCCTTCAAATTTAAAATATACCTTAAGTAAACAACTCTGGATGTGTTTTCTTTATCCTCTCTTCATCTTCCCAAGTGGCTTCATTCTCTGTTAAACCTATCCAGACCACCTTGACCAGCGTAATATGTTTGTTTCTCGAATAATTGATCTTTCGACTAATGATCTTTACTAGTCCTACTTTGTACTATAAGTTTTCTTGTAGCGCAATGTCATCTTACTTGATTACATACGATGGGTATAGGACGTACTTCTTCAACTGGGAAATGTGAAACACATTATGGATTTGACTAAGATTTATGGGAAGGGCTAATCTATAAGCCACAAATCCTACTTTGTTGAGGATATGAAATTGTCCTATATATCTTAGATACAATTTTTTAACTTTAATAGATCGACCGGCTCCTGAGGTAGGAGTTATCTTGAGGAACACATGTTCTCCTTTTTCAAACTCTAATAGCTTTCTTCTAACATCTGCATAACGTTTTGCCTTCTTTGAGCCATCAGTAGTCTCTTCTGATCAAGTCAATCTATGCTGCAGTTTGATCCACTATGTCAGGACAATACATCCTCCTCTCACTCAACTCTACCTAATATAAAGGAGATCTATACTTTCATCCATAAAGTACCTCAAATGGGGCCATTTGTATGCTGGATTGATAGGTGCTGTTATAGGCAAATTCTATTAGTGGTAGGTATAGGTAATCCTTTAACAAAATACATGGCGATACTATCATATTTCCACTTAGGGATATCTAGGGGTTGTAACTTTCCTGCTGGTTTTTGATGTTCGACCTTCACCTTTTGACATGTAAGGCATCGTTATAGATTGTTCACAACATCTTTCTTCAATCCAGGCCATCAAAATAGACTCTTAACATCATGATACATCTTAGTCATGCCTGGATGTATCGTATATTTGCTCTTGTGAGCTTCATCTAGAATTCTCTCCCTTAATCCTGCTGCTTTAGGAATATACAGTCTTTTCCTGAACCATAGCAATCCATCTTTGGAGATTTCAAAATTCTTAGTCTCTCCTTTTCGCAGTTTATTCTTAAAGATTTCTGCTAGCTTATTAAGCTCCTAATCTTCTCTTATCTCATTATTGATTAAAGTCTTGACCTGTATTCTTCCAAATGAATCTCTCGTTATTTGTATCTGGTATAAGGAACTCCAGTCCCTGACATCTTCAACTAACTTTAGTTCTTTGATCATCAGAGTTGCTACCTATAACATCCTTACTTTTGTACGTCTTAGGGACCATTCCGAAGCATTTAGAACCACTTATTGAATGTCCTTATTTTCGTACATCTTAGAGATCATTTGGTAGCATTTAGAACCACTTTCAAGGTCATTGAAGTCCAATATCTCAATCTGGAATTTTACTCTTCTCGGGTACTGTTCACTGTGTAAATTCTAGATGAGTGACCTGACTTCGGAAAATTATAATTAATTATAGAAAAATCTAAATGAAGTGGTTCCAATTGATACATGAAGATAACACAATTATATTTTAGGGAAAAATAACTCATTGACCAATATTTGTCCAAGTAAACGTGGATCAATGTTACAACTTTACTGTTCATCCCACGTTTTTCTCCTAAATCCAGCATTCTGGTCCCGACTTTGTAAAATTATAACTCCATGTGTAGACATCCAAACGAGGCATATTATATATAAAATTGAATATTAGTATGTCTAATATTTACCATAAAAATATCATACATTTATTCAACCATTTACTATTTTTAATGATTTATCAAACATCAATAGGTCTCCACGGATTACTGTTCACAGAGGCAACTTTCAGCATTCAACTTTACATACACATACATACACGGCTGGAAAAAAGTATTTCAACACCGGTTGAAAATGGCATTCAACATCGCACACACAACCTTCATGATCAATAAGAATATATATATATGGTTAACGTTCATGATCAATAAGAATATAGAAGAATGCAATTGGCCTTCTATCATAATGACTACAAAATTTGGGAACCGAAGAAGTGAAATGAACGGTCTGACAAATAAAGAAAGCGAGCGGGAAAGCATAGACAGGAAACTGAAGAGGCAGATAAGACGAAGCTAATATGCACCGGGTGTTTATATTTAAATCGGTTACTTTTAAAACCGGTGTAAAAATTTATTTTTTTTATAAAATAGACACCGGACTAAATATTTCCACCTCGGTCAATATAAATACGCTGTAGAAAGTAAACATCTAAACCGGACCAAATATTTCCACATCGGTCTCTATAACATCCGCTATAGAAATTAAACATCTAAACTGGACTAAATATTTCCACATCGGTCACGAGTAAATACGGTGTGAATATTTCATTTTATTTACAAAAATGCCACCGCTCATTTTTTTAAAACCGTCTCCGCATTGACCGGTTTAAAAATGGGGATTTCGTATCAGTCAGCCATGCCAGATAATATTTATTATTAGATACTAAAAGGGTTATACATCAGTGCATGATTCACATTCTCATATTTCTATTACATATTTCTCTGACTGAAATTCGGCAGCATAACTACTACATTCCCTTTGTAGAAAGTAACTGATTTTATACCGATTCGGTAATTCCTGTAAGAACTACCATTCTATGTAAGTACCCAGGAAAGACTGGATGAACCGGCTAGGTCCACTCACTTCCAGCCTCCTTAGACAGCACCTACGTACATAGTACGTATCAGTTCCTTTCTTTACCATTTTGCTGGAAATTCGGCAGCCTAACGGCGTCCTTCAAGATTTCCAAAATTTACTTCGACATAGCCTCCCATGTAATGGGTTATTTGGGATGAGATTCGAGGGAATCTCAGTAGTAATAATCATAACAATATATGTAATGCAGAGTGACAGTGCTTGCTTGTGATTGTGTACAGATAAGTATGCTGCGTGCTTCCATATTCAATAACATATGATTATAGCATTGTAATAGAGCTTCAAGCATAACATATAAGACAACAATCCAACCAAACAATAGCACAACAAATCACAAAGACATTACATAAAAGCTAGGATTAGTTACTACCTTAAAAGTAGAACTTCAGAACTTCTATACTGCTTCCAACTCCATCAGAACTTCCTTTCTTCTTTCTTTTCCTCACTTTCTCTCTCAAGAACTTCTTTATCTCTCTAAAGTGCTCCTTGGCCATGAGAATGAAGAGCTAGGGGGGTATTTATAGTTTTGATGAGTGGCATTCTTGTAATTTTGAAGCCTTAGGAACTTGTGGTCTTGGTTTTTCCGGAATTTCCTATTTTTCTTTTATTCCTTTACTGCATCATCAAGGGGACACCTCAAGGGACACCTCACCCCTCACATTCTTCATATGGAAAAATTGGAGGGAGCTAGAAGTCTTCTGGAAGATTTTTGGTCCAGTCCGGTACCGGCCCGGTCTGTCGCCTCGAAAACTGAACCGTTTTCTGAATCTAATTTTTCTGAAAACCCATATTATGTCTTCTGACTTTAAATTTAGTATATGGGTCCTTTATATCATTAACATTTTTATACTGGGTCTAAACTCAATTACAGATCCCATGCGAAATGACCAAAATGCCCTTGGTGCCATTTCTTGTCCTATTTTAACCCTAAGGGAAAAATCGTCATTTTACACCTTTCTGTACTTGGCCAAAGCATATACTGGCTCTAATAAACCTTACTTATGTATGTATTAGCTTCTGAGCCTGTCCAGAATGACCAAAATGCCCTCCATTCATCTGCTACCCTTTAGTACAACACAGGGGCATTTTCGTAATTTCACACTTTTTTGGGGTTCTGCTGTACACTGACCCACCTATCAGTCCAAGAGTCTTACTGGGCCTTTGATGGCACCATTATTGGGCCTTTCTGGGTCCATTACCTTTATGGCACGTATTACGAGGAATCCTCCCCTGGCACAGTTCATCGAATATTTTAACTATTATTCACTGTTTATACACATTTCTGGACACCGGCTCCTTTTTCCAAATATAATGGCCTACTGTGTTCAGGCATCCTTGTGAGTCATAACAGTCATCTGACTGAGGTCATCCGATCGTATTTAGTCCCTTTTTAAATACCGATAAATTTCCCTATCGGATACCTGGAGGCCTCACACTCCGTCTGTATTTGCTATTTTGTGAATAACTTTTTCTACAGACCTCCTATCGGTATTCTGTCAGTTTCCTGACATCCGTCCCATAAGGACGTATCATCCTGTATTTTCTCACTTATATCTAAAATCTAGGATATCCGGTAGGAATTTTTATAACTTTTAGACGATCAGATCATTTTTGGCTATCTGGAGTCTTCAAAAATTCCGGTATTAAGCTGGATTACCCAGCATCACTTGCCCTATCTTCTGGTGAAATCTGGGACTGAAATGCTTTCGGGCACTCCAAACCACTTCTGGCCTAATTTCCTTTAATTACACTTTAGCCCCAAGGAACTTTTTCTTCTTTGCACTTAAGTCTCTTTATTTGGCTAAAATTACACTTTAAGACCCAACATTTTTGTCTACCTTTTCTTCTTAGTCTTAAACTTTCCTTAATTGCAATCAAGTCCCTTCATTTTCTTTCTTTTTTCAATTTAATCCCTTTCTTTACATAAATAACTACATCTTTTTCCTGAAAAATAATTCGTATATTTTATTCAATCTGTACATATAAATCAGTACAGAAAATTAGGGATATTACAACTTACATGACCCTTGAAGTCCATTAGCTAAATTTGAAATTTTTACTCTTGGCGAGTTACTGTTCATATGGTATTCCAGACTAGGCGATGAACTTCAAAAAATCATAATTAATTCTAGAAAAATTGAAATGAAGTGGTTCAAAATTATACACGAAGATAACATCTTGAAGTTTAAGGTAAAAATAAGTTCCTGACAAAATTATTAGCCAATTAATACAGTTTAATCGTTAAATATTACTGTTCATTTTGTCAAAAATTCTAAAAACAGATTCTGGTCCCTGACTTTGAAAAATTTATTCTCTTTGTACAGACATCAAAATAAGGCGTTCTTGGTGTCAAAAAGAAGCTTGACATGTTAAATAAATGTCTGTAAAATTTCATACATTTATCTCATCATTTACTATTTTCCATTACATCATGACCATCACTGCTAAGATTGGTCATATAGCAACATTACATGTAACAATTCTTCACATAACCTCATATAACATTTACATTAACCAATCCTAACTCCTCTTCATGCTTCTTCATCCTCTTTCATCATTCATAAACCTGTTGGAATTGGGATTACATGGAGGGGTGAGATTTCTGGGGAAATCTCAGTAGCAAACGGTACTAAACAATGCATGTATTAATGTAACTACTTGTGCTTGCTTGTGAAAATGTTAACATTGTGTAATGTGCATGCTTCAATGTATCATATGAAATACAATTGGCCAAAGTAATCATAGAAATAGAGCTTCAATCATCTACACATATGCACACAATTTAACAAAGCAATAGCACAATCAAGCATAACATTCAATACATACAAGTTTAGGGTAAGTTTACTACCTTATTGCTTTACTTCCTTTCACTTTAACTTTGTTTCTTCCTTCTTACTTTTCCTTGATGTGTGGCTGCCTCTTTTGAGTCCACCATCAAATCCTAACATCACATAATCATCCATCCATTACAATCTAACTTCTCTTGAACATTGAGCTTACTTAACTACATTAATTTTCCTTAATCTTTACTAATTGACTTGGCATTTGAATCAATTGATGTCTTGACTTTATCCTACACAATTTCACCTTTTGAATCCATTTATGATCTTAGAATCATGAAATTCTAGCTCCCATGCACTGTTCTGGACAGATTTGAAAAACATGAATAATTCTTCCAAAAATTCTCATTTTGATTCCAATGCTTCCCATACTTGTTTCTCTACTTTATCCCACACAACTTTTCATTTTAAAACCATTGGAAGCATCAAAATCATGAAAATCTAATCATTGTTCATGTGAGTGAACAGTAACAGAGAAGAATTCCAAACATTATAACCTTCAATTCCAATGCTTCCAAGGTTCAAAACCTATCCAATCCTACACAAAATCATCATATAAATTCAATGGAAGCATTAGATCATTGAAATTCTATCTCCTTCTATCATGAACAGTGCAGACCAAAAGGTCTCACCCATGGCAAAGTCAAGAATATCAACTTGATTCAATAACCAATCATCTAACTAACTTGTTTAAGCATCAATTTCATACTTCTAACTTAATTTTCCTCTTCCTCCTTTAACTTTAAATTTTGGACAGCAAGGGTTCCAAGGGAAGAATGAAGTTTCTAACCATTGAAACCTAAGTTTCTTCCTTCCAAAACACTTATAAATAAACTAGGAAGGATCTCTTACCTTAGATACTTGCTTAGGTGGCTTCTCCTTGATCTTATTTTGAATTCTTTCTTCATTTTGGCATGGTTTCCCCAAGGGTACTCTAGGTGCACGAAATTATGAAGACAAGGGGGAATTTATAGCCAAAACTTTGGTACCTTGGGTCTATAATGTCCTCACTTTTCCTAATTATTACAATAGCTTAATCTTGGATTTGATTGGTTAGTTTTTGGATTAATTAACCTTAATCATCATTAGGTTAATTCTTATATTATTTTATTGCATTTTAGCACATGGGATAACCTTCCTTTCTTCTTCTTGGTGCCATGTGTAAAGCTTGTGGGACCCACCATGTGCAAAACCCTAATTCTCCTTTATCCCTTTTTTTTCAAAATTTCAAAAATTATTCATTATTGGACTTGGGCTCCAAGACAACTTTTGGGACTTATTGGGCTTCCCTAGGATGAAATCTTGAGCCTTCCTTAGGTCCAATTGCTAATTGGCATAAATCCCAAGGCACTTCCCTTATACCGATATCATAAAATTACCCTGATCTTGAAATAAATGCTAAACATCTCTTTTAATGGTTCTAATATTTTTAGAAATTAATTCTAATATAAAATGAATTCCCTACAAAGTCTCATAATTTTTTGAGACTCAAAAGTCCTGATAAAAATTACATACATTTTCTTTAAACCCTTTACAGGGGTCCTTTTTCACCGTAAATTCCATAATTAATTCCACAGGACTCCCTTTTTACTTCTGTCAGTTTCATAAATTCTCATATTAATTATAAGAATTTACTACCAAATTTTATTTGATTATGAGGTCCAAAAGATACTACAATAATTATCAAACTTATGAAATTAATATCAATTTTTCGTGACCTCAAATCAAAATTCTGTGTTGTGTTAAATTAATCAGATTAATTTTCTCTATCTACTGGGAAAATTTGATACTAAATTATTTCTGGGCATTTTTGTGCCTTTTCCGGCTCAACTTTCTATAATTATCAATTTGCCCCTTGAACTTTTGAAAATTACACTTTAGGCCCTCAACTTTTTATAATTACACTTATTTCATCATCATAATCCTTTCCAAACCTCTTTCCTCTATCAGTCTTACACAGATAGGGAAAATTAGGATATGATACTACCTGTATTGCTTTCCTTCTCAAGGCATTAGCTACTACATTAGCTTTCCCTGGATGGTACTTGATTTGGAAGTCATAGTCCTTTAGTAGTTCCATCCATTTTCGCTATCGCGTATTTAGCTCTTTCTAATCTTATAGATACTTCAGACTTTTATGGTCACATAACTTTATAGTCACTCTGTATAAATAGTATCTGCAGATTTTAAGGGTATAAACTACAGCTGCTAGCTCCAGATCATGAGTGGGATAGTTTTCTTTATGTATCTTTAACTATGAAGAGGCGTAATGTAATACCCCAATTTTCAGGCCCAGAGACTCAGAAAGTGAGCCTGAAATAGATAGACTATCAGACTCCTTTGAGCATAAGTCCCAGAAACATACAGAGGGTTTTTAGGGACTAAACTGCAAATAAGTCAAAGATCAAGGACTTATAGGTAAATAGTGAAAGTCCCTAAAGATATAGTGGCTATTTATGCAAGGAAAGGGGTTAAATTACAAAAGAAAGAAAATGTAGGGACTTAGATGTAATTAGGAAAAAGTTTAAGGCCAAAAAGAAAAGTAGACAAAAAGGTGGGGTCCTTAAGTGTAATTTTTGCCAAATAAAAAGGGATTTAATTATAAAGAAGAAAAGTTTCCTGGGGCTAAAGTGTAATTAAAGAAAGTTAGGCTGGAAGTGGTTCGCACTGCCCGACAGCATTTCAGTCCCAGATTCTACCAGAAGGTAGGGCAGGTGACGTCCGGTAACCCAGCCTAATACCGGAATTTTTAAAGACTCCAGATAGCCAGAAATGGACTGATCGTCCAAAAGTTATAAAAATTAATACCGGATACCCTAGATTTCAGATATAAGTGAGAAAATACAGGATGATGCGCCCTTATGGGGAGGATGTCAGGAAACTGACAGAATACCGATAGGAGGTCTGTAGAAGGAGTTATTCACAAAATAGCAAATTCAGACGGGAGTATGAGGCCTCCGGGGATCCGAGTTGGAGATTTATCGGTATTTTTAAAGGGGCTAAATGCGATCAGATGACTTCGGTCAGATGACCGTTATGACCCACAGGGATGCCTGAACACAGTAGGACACTGTATCTGGGAAAAGGAGCCGGTGTCCGGAAAGGTGTATAATCGGTAAATAATAATTAAAATATTTGGTGAACTGTGACAGAGGAAGATTCCTCGTAATGCGTGCCATATAGGTAAGGGACCCAGGAAGCCCAAAAATGGCGCCATTAGAGTCCCAATAAGGCTCTTGGACTGATAGATGGGCCAGTGTCCAGCAGAACCCCGGAAAAGTGCGAAATTACGAAAATGCCCCTGTGTTGTACAAAAAGGGCAGTAGATGAATGAAGGGCATTCTGGTCATTCTGGACAGGCCCAGAGGTCAAGACATGTCTAAATAAGGTTGGCTAGAGCCAGTATAAGCTTTGACCAGGTCCAGAAAGGTGTGAAATGACGATTTTGCCCTTAGGGTTAAAATAGGACAAGATAGGGCACCAAGGGCATTTTGGTCATTTAGCAGGGGATCTGTAACTGAGTCTGGACCCAGTATTAAAAAGTTAATGATATAAAGGGTCTAGATACTAAATATGAGGTCAGTAGATATAAAAAGGATCTTCAGAAACATCAGATTCAGAAAACGGCACGTTTTTCGAGGCGATGGACCGGGCCGGTACCGGATTGGACCGGAAAGCTTCCAGAACCTCCAAATTTCGTCACATGAAGCATATGGGTGGTGAGGTGTCCTATGAGGTGTCCCATGAGGTGTCCAGGGTGATGCAGTAAAAGGAAATTAAAGAAAATAGGAAATTCCAGGAAAAACCAGGACCACAGGATCATAAGTCTTCCTAATTACAAGATTGCCATTGCTCAACACTATAAATACCCCCTAGCTCTTCATTTTCACGCCAAGAAGCATTCTTAGAGGTAGAAAGAAGTTCTTGAGAGAGAAAGTGTGAGGAAGAAAGAAGTAAGGAAGTTCTGGTGAAGTTGGAAGTAGTAGGGAAGTTCTGAAGCTCTGCTTTTGAGGTAGTAACTAATCCTAGCTCTTATGTAATGTCTTTGTGATGTGTTGTATTGTTTGGTTGGATTGTTGTCTTATATGTTATGCTTGAAGCTCTATTCCAATGCTATGATCATATGTTATTGAATATGGAAGCATGCAGCATACTTATCTGTACACAATCACAAGCAAGCACCGTCACTCTGCATTACATATATTGTTATGATTGTTGCTACTGGGATTCTTTTGAATCTCATTCCCATACATAATATTACAGGGGAGGTTCTATCAAAATGAAATTTGGGAATTTTAAGAGACGCCGTTATGCTGCCGAAATTCCGGCAAGAAAGCAGGAACAGGGAAAGGAACTGATACGTACTGTGTACGTAGTGCTGTCTAAGGAGGCTGGAAGTGAGTGGACCCAGCAGGTTCATCCAGTCTTTCCTGGGTACTACGTAGAATGGTAGTTCTCACGAGGGAATTACCGAATCGGTACAACATCGGTTACTTTCTAGAGGAAGATTGTAGCAGTTATGCTGCCGGATTTTAGACAGAAAAAGATGTAATAGAAATTTGAGGGGATTGATCATACACTGATATATAACAGTTGATTATCTAATAATAATTGTTATCTGGCATGTATGACTGATATGTGATGGTTGTATGCATGCTCATGTGAAGATTGAATGCTGAAAATAGGGTCAGTGAACAGTAACTCGTGAGGACCTATGCATGTTTGATAAATCATTAAAAATAGTAAATGGTTGAATTAATGTACGAAATTTTTATGGTAAAAATTAGACATACTGAGATTTAATTTTATATATAGAATGTCCCATTTGGATGTCTGTACGAAAGGATATAAATTACCAAAGATGGAACCAAAATGCTGGATTCAGGAGAAAATCACTGGATGAACAGTAACTTTAAAATGTTGACCCACGTTAAATTGTTCAAGTAATGGTCAACCAATGATTTTTCCCTGAAAGATAATTGAGTTAGATTCATGTAGCACTTTGAACCACTTCGTTTCAATTTTTCTAGAATTAGTTATGATTTTTAAAAGTCAAGTCACTCATCTGGAATTTGCTACAGTGAACAGTACCGAAAAGAGTAAAATTCCAGATTGAGAGTTTGGACTTCTATAACCCTGAAAGTGGTTCCAAGTGCTACTGAATGGTTCCTAAGATGTATAAAATTAAGGATGTGACATTTTGGTATCAGAGCAAAGGATTCTGGCTTAGGAAATGCTCTGAATAGATAAATTATAGAGATACCCTCATAAAGCTGTCATAATTGACACTAAGTTAGTGATCACGGGAAGCTGAGGTTGTGACGAGATAGGTCTTGTGTAACGACTAATATATATAGGAAAGTTAAAGGTTTAGAAAAGCCCAGTAAAGGTAAAGCTCTTAGATGAATAGGTAGTATGATATTAATATGTTCACATTTCTTTTGAGATTGACGAGGAGCAAGATGGTGAACACAAGACGAGGACGTAGAACTAGAGTGGAGGAGCCACACATAGAGGAAGCTGGTAACTCCAATGAGGTAGATCCTATGCAAGTCATCCTTGCTAGACTAGATTAGCAACAGAGAATGATGGAAGAAATAAGGGCGGAACAAGTTCGCCAAGATCAAGAACGAGATTCTACTATCGCTACGGCGATTGCTGCTGCAGTTGCTAGCTTACAACAGTCTGAGAAGGAGGTAGTACCAGAAAATGATGTAGAACCCGAACCTCAGTCAAATCATGGGCAGATTGGAATGAATAGACATCAAGGGTCTATAGGAAATAACAATAGTCAGGAAAGTCTTCAAACATGGATGGAACGATTCCAGAAGTTTAATCCGCCTATGTTTGAAGGAACTTTTGACACTCAAGTAGCCGAGGATTGGGTTAGCCAGTTAGAGAAAATCTTTAAGATTTTAGAATGTCCCACTGAAAGAAAGGCTCAGATGGCAGTTTACAAGCTAGAAAAGGAGGCCGATCGGTGGTGGAGGAACACAGAAGTAATTCTGCAATCAAGAAATATTCCACTCACATGGGAAGTATTTCTTGAGCAGTTCAACGAGAAATATTTTCCACAGTCAGTAAGGGATGAGCACGAAGCCGAATTTTTAATATTAAGGCAGGGTGAGCAGGAATCCTTTGACGATTATCTTGCTAAGTTTATTCGTCTTTCACGATACTCCACGTACCTAAAATATAGGAATGATGAAAGATGGACCACTGAGAAATTAACTCGTGGATTAAATTCTACACTGAAAGAGAAAGTTTTTCCTAGGCAGATACGAAGGTTTAATGAAGCAGTAGAGGTATGCCGGATCACAGAAAAGAATGTGCAATATCCAGAAAAGGGTGAGCCTGCTACATCAGTACCATTGAGAATGACGCCCCCAGGTTCCTCGAAAGGAAGCAGTAAGAAGAGAAATGGGCCAGTATATGAGTCAGAAGTTAATAAGAAACAGGGGAGTAGATCAGGTAGTGGGCTAAGAGAAGTTAGTAGGCAACCAAGGCCTAATGTATGTGGGAATTGTGGTCGAGACCATGGTACGAGGCCTTGTCTAGCAGGTCAAGGGTTATGCTATAGGTGTGGAAAGTCTGGACATTATGCTAGAGAGTGCCCACAGAACACAACAGGCGAAAGATATCCGACTCAGGGAAGAGTATATGCCCTAACTAGCAACGAGATAAGAAAGTCTCCTGCACCAAATTAAGATACGAGTCCATATGTGTTCTGTTTCTATTAGCTAATAATTAAACAAATCTTGTATATATTGTCCAGTATGCACACTATTGAGCTACCCTGTACCTAGTATGTTGCCTTTATGTGGGAATGAATATGATATATTTTACTCAGATCATTCTATAAATTGTGAATACAGTACTCAGGGCCATTTCTATTGAAAGGAATGGTATAAAAAGGGAAGCAGATAACAATAAAGCATTTGTTTTCAGATCACTCTTTAGATAAGAGATGGATCTGATACAGAATGCTCGCAGCTAGAGCATAGTTTAATGGCTCGCAGTTAGAGCACAGATTAGAATAAGCAGAGATGAGAGGGAACTCCTGAGTAAGAGAGAAAATAAGTAAAGTCTGGGTAAATAATACGAGGCTATAAAAAATTTTAAAATTTTTATTGAGTTATCAACAGGTGGAAGCAGTTAACCTTATAACTTAGTCTGTTGGTTTAAGATCTTCGGGAGGTATACAGTACAACAGAATCGCAGTTAGATTCTGGAGGGTCGCAGTTAGATCCTAGTATGGCTCCAGGGTCGCAGTTAGATCCTAAGAGGTTTAGAGTCGCAGTTAGATTCTGAAGAGGCTAACGGTTGATCACAGCTAGATCCCGAGGTCGCAGTTAGACCTAGCCTAAGATGAGCCATGAGATATGAGTACAATGTAGTATCTCTTCGGGAAGATGAATGCCAAAGACAAAGTTAAGATAAGGAAGCTTCACTAGTTGATAAACTCATCCAGAAAAATTATTTATAATACTTTTTCTCAAATTGCCTCTATTATATACAGACTGAACTTAACTTTCCCTTAAACTAAGACGGAGTCCAAGATCAAATCTGAGTACTGATATTCAAAGGTTTGTAGAAGAATTCCTGAAAAACAGAGAAGAGAATACTAAGGCCTAGAGCTATAAACAGAACAACCAAGCCCTAACTCAGTAACACGAAAGGTGCTAAGGCAAGAATAGTTTAACGATAGAAAAGCCCTAAGAAGGGATAAGAAAGAATGCGGTTGCCCGAAAAGTGTGGCATAGATGTATCTGGGTTATGATCTTGTATTAGGAGAAAGAAAGGTGATATTTCTCCTAAGCGATTAGTAAAGTATAATAGGACTGAGGTAGACCCTAGAATTACATTAAAATTATGAAAGGAAAAATATGAAAGAAATGGACACTACTTATAAGTCCGGTAAGTTGTCCATGAGTAGAAGTAGGTAAGTAGAAGATTGATGAATAGATGAATACCCCAAGCCTTAGACATAAACCAAGAAATGATATACCGAGAAGATATATCCAGAATAGTTGATGAAGGAACTAAGTAAATTTCGAGGACGAAATTTATTTTAAGGGGGGTAGAAATGTAATACCCCAATTTTCAGGCCCAGAGACTCAGAAAGTGAGCCTGAAATAGATAGACTATCAGACTCCTTTGAGCATAAGTCCCAGAAACATACAGAGGGTTTTTAGGGACTAAACTGCAAATAAGTCAAAGATCAAGGACTTATAGGTAAATAGTGAAAGTCCCTAAAGATATAGTGGCTATTTATGCAAGGAAAGGGGTTAAATTACAAAAGAAAGAAAATGTAGGGACTTAGATGTAATTAGGAAAAAGTTTAAGGCCAAAAAGAAAAGTAGACAAAAAGGTGGGGTCCTTAAGTGTAATTTTTGCCAAATAAAAAGGGATTTAATTATAAAGAAGAAAAGTTTCCTGGGGCTAAAGTGTAATTAAAGAAAGTTAGGCTGGAAGTGGTTCGCACTGCCCGACAGCATTTCAGTCCCAGATTCTACCAGAAGGTAGGGCAGGTGACGTCCGGTAACCCAGCCTAATACCGGAATTTTTAAAGACTCCAGATAGCCAGAAATGGACTGATCGTCCAAAAGTTATAAAAATTAATACCGGATACCCTAGATTTCAGATATAAGTAAGAAAATACAGGATGATGCGCCCTTATGGGGCGGATGTCAGGAAACTGACAGAATACCGATAGGAGGTCTGTAGAAGGAGTTATTCACAAAATAGCAAATTCAGACGGGAGTATGAGGCCTCCGGGGATCCGGGTTGGAGATTTATCGGTATTTTTAAAGGGGCTAAATGCGATCAGATGACTTCGGTCAGATGACCGTTATGACCCACAGGGATGCCTGAACACAGTAGGACACTGTATCTGGGAAAAGGAGCCGGTGTCCGGAAAGGTGTATAATCGGTAAATAATAATTAAAATATTTGGTGAACTGTGACAGAGGAAGATTCCTCGTAATGCGTGCCATATAGGTAAGGGACCCAGGAAGCCCAAAAATGGCGCCATTAGAGTCCCAATAAGGCTCTTGGACTGATAGATGGGCCAGTGTCCAGCAGAACCCCGGAAAAGTGCGAAATTACGAAAATGCCCCTGTGTTGTACAAAAAGGGCAGTAGATGAATGAAGGGCATTCTGGTCATTCTGGACAGGCCCAGAGGTCAAGACATGTCTAAATAAGGTTGGCTAGAGCCAGTATAAGCTTTGACCAGGTCCAGAAAGGTGTGAAATGACGATTTTGCCCTTAGGGTTAAAATAGGACAAGATAGGGCACCAAGGGCATTTTGGTCATTTCGCAGGGGATCTGTAACTGAGTCTGGACCCAGTATTAAAAAGTTAATGATATAAAGGGTCTAGATACTAAATATGAGGTCAGTAGACATAAAAAGGATCTTCAGAAATATCAGATTCAGAAAACGGCACGTTTTTCGAGGCGATGGACCGGGCCGGTACCGGATTGGACCGGAAAGCTTCCAGAACCTCCAAATTTCGTCACATGAAGCATATGGGTGGTGAGGTGTCCTATGAGGTGTCCCATGAGGTGTCCAGGGTGATGCAGTAAAAGGAAATTAAAGAAAATAGGAAATTCCAGGAAAAACCAGGACCACAGGATCATAAGTCTTCCTAATTACAAGATTGCCATTGCTCAACACTATAAATACCCCCTAGCTCTTCATTTTCACGCCAAGAAGCATTCTTAGAGGTAGAAAGAAGTTCTTGAGAGAGAAAGTGTGAGGAAGAAAGAAGTAAGGAAGTTCTGGTGAAGTTGGAAGTAGTAGGGAAGTTCTGAAGCTCTGCTTTTGAGGTAGTAACTAATCCTAGCTCTTATGTAATGTCTTTGTGATGTGTTGTATTGTTTGGTTGGATTGTTGTCTTATATGTTATGCTTGAAGCTCTATTCCAATGCTATGATCATATGTTATTGAATATGGAAGCATGCAGCATACTTATCTGTACACAATCACAAGCAAGCACCGTCACTCTGCATTACATATATTGTTATGATTGTTGCTACTGGGATTCTTTTGAATCTCATTCCCATACATAACATTACAGGGGAGGTTCTATCAAAATGAAATTTGGGAATTTTAAGAGACGCCGTTATGCTGTCGAAATTCCGGCAAGAAAGCAGGAACAGGGAAAGGAACTGATACGTACTGTGTACGTAGTGCTGTCTAAGGAGGCTGGAAGTGAGTGGACCCAGCAGGTTCATCCAGTCTTTCCTGGGTACTACGTAGAATGGTAGTTCTCACGAGGGAATTACCGAATCGGTACAACATCGGTTACTTTCTAGAGGAAGATTGTAGCAGTTATGCTGCCGGATTTTAGACAGAAAAAGATGTAATAGAAATTTGAGGGGATTGATCATACACTGATATATAACAGTTGATTATCTAATAATAATTGTTATCTGGCATGTATGACTGATATGTGATGGTTGTATGCATGCTCATGTGAAGATTGAATGCTGAAAATAGGGTCAGTGAACAGTAACTCGTGAGGACCTATGCATGTTTGATAAATCATTAAAAATAGTAAATGGTTGAATTAATGTACGAAATTTTTATGGTAAAAATTAGACATACTGAGATTTAATTTTATATATAGAATGTCCCATTTGGATGTCTGTACGAAAGGATATAAATTACCAAAGATGGAACCAAAATGCTGGATTCAGGAGAAAATCACTGGATGAACAGTAACTTTAAAATGTTGACCCACGTTAAATTGTTCAAGTAATGGTCAACCAATGATTTTTCCCTGAAAGATAATTGAGTTATATTCATGTATCACTTTGAACCACTTCGTTTCAATTTTTCTAGAATTAGTTATGATTTTTAAAAGTCAAGTCACTCATCTGGAATTTGCTACAGTGAACAGTACCGAAAAGAGTAAAATTCCAGATTGAGAGTTTGGACTTCTATAACCCTGAAAGTGGTTCCAAGTGCTACTGAATGGTTCCTAAGATGTATAAAATTAAGGATGTGACACGTAATCTACTACTCGACCTTGTTGCATCAATACACATCCAAAACCCTATTTGCTAACATCTGTATAGACCATATAGACTGGGTTGGATCATAAATGATCAGCACAGAAGTAAAGGTTAACTTCTATTTTAACTCTTGAAAACTGGCCCCGCACTTTTTATCCCACTTAGATTGCTAATTCTTTCTGGTAAGCTTCATCAATGGTAGGGCAATTTGAGAAAAGTCATTTACAAATCTACTATAATACCCTACCAATCCTAGGAAACTTCTAATTTGTGTTACTATCTTTGGTTACTCCCAGCTTAACACTGCTTCAACTTTGCTAAAATCAATAGCTTCCTGTCACGGGATATGGCTGAAGGGAATTGGAAGACACGCAGCGGAAATTAACTTTAAAAATTTTTTCCATTCCCAGCCAGGATCTACCGAATGTGTTTAAGTCAAGGAGAAAGAAGTGTTACCTTCGATTTCAAGCTTTGGTCGCGACCTCAGTGTCCACTAGTCGCGACTCTTCGCCTCTGGAACCTTTTAGTCGCGACCTCCTCTACTTCTCATCGCGACCTGACGTCTCTGGAGCTTGTAGTCGCGACCTCGTCAGCTTCAAGTCGCGACCTGCCTCTTCTTTTCGGATTTCTGACGTTCAGATGCCCGTATGGTCGCGACCTAAGTGTGTTCTGGTCGCGACCTTTCTTCGTGTCTGGTCGTATCGTAGAAGTCGACAGCTCAGATCGGCTTCCTCTACCGGTATCCACACGAACAGCGTTCCAATTGCGAACGACGTGCTAGCGCCTCTTGTCCCTCTAGGGCTTTCTAGAGATTCCGTCCTCACCGTCTCTATCTCGGCAGTTTCTTATGTGCAAACCTTTTGCACTCTCCCTGCCCCCTCTTCTCACGTCTGAATGTGTGTGTAGAGATCTATATTGTGTGTGGAACCCTAGCTCCTAATGTCAAATATATAGGAAGCTATCGGGCTTCTAATAGGGCCGGGCTTCAGAATTAATCTTATATTAATTCTGAATTAATACAATATCATATATTGCATAATTTAATAAGAAACTGATTAAATAAATATGGTTTATATTAAATCCGTCCCACAGATTTAATTCACCTATTTATTTAATTTAAAATAAAGATAAGACAGAATTATATTTGATTTATTCTCATAAATCAAATTTGAGATATCTTATCAATTTGAATTTCAAATTCAAATAGATCATATCTATTTAAATTCAAATTCAAAAATGATAGAGATTTAATTTATCCTTATAAATTAAATCTTACAAATATCTCTTATATTATTTATATAATATATATATAAACTAATTTATATATATATATATAAAATATATATCCACCCTAGATTATTCATTGAATTTAGACATCTCTTAGATTCAATGAATCTGGACATCATAGCTCGCATTGGGCTGTTTTGTGTGCGACCCTGTAGGCCCATATGAAGTTGGCAGTGGCCCAGTTACTATACTGACCCACAAGTCGTAAGCGGTCTCTAGCAAGGCATTACGACTACCCAAAACATATGAGGATCGATAAACGATGTAACCTTTCATACAACCATATCACGTCCCTTTTGTCACACGATATTTCGGTCAAGGATGAGGCATGGTGAACGTCATCCTCCTGTTCCTGACCGTTACTTTCTCGATCCCTGAGTAGTCTGAATATAGAAATGGAACTACCCTTCCATTCCAGTATGGCCATACATTTCTCAGACTCACTCATCGAGGGGCCCAGTAATATCTCTCTATGAATGTGAGGGACAAATTCCATCTTGACCATTCACATTCCTCCGCATGAAAAACCACTAAGCCCGAGCATAGCCTTTATGATCACTCGGTCAAAAGTGACTTTTGACTAGGTCAAAGCTGAGCGTTTGTCATGTAGGAATCCATGATGATCTCAGGTCAAAGGGCATAGTGACATGGCTTGTATATGAGAGAAACTTATGACTTAACCTATGCAGCTCTCTCATAGCGGGTCGGTCCAACACCCTGTACTCTTACATGTGCTTATGACTTTGATTTATATCTCTATATATCTTCAAAGTCATACTGGTCTTATTTCATCTCTGCTCCCGCATAGATGACCGACCAGGGACATTTAGGATAAAATCACTAGTTATCCAAGGATTGTCATCATAGTAAACATGCAAATAATATGATAACATGATACAATGATTAGCCCCTAGGGCACAATTTCCAACAATGGCATGATAAAAAAATTTGACTTCTTGAAGCCAAAACTCGTACTTATTAAGCTTGACATATAGATGTTTCTCTTTAAGGGTATTGAGAACAATTCTCAAATACCTTTCATGCTCCTCTGCAGCTTTGGAATACACTACAATATCATCGATAAAGGCCATGACAAACTGATCTAGGTAGGGCTTAAAGATTCTATTCAGTGTAGTCCATGAAAATAGCAGGAGCATTCATTAATCCAAACGACATTACTAAAAATTTGAAGTGACCATAATGAGTCCTGAATACAGTTTTAGGGATGTTATCTGACTTAATCCTAAGTTGGTGGTAGCTTGATCTCAAGTAAATCTTATATAATAAACTTGATCCAGCCAACTGATCTAGTAGGTCACCAATTCTGGGAGAGGGTACTTGTTCCTTAATGTAATGTTTTTCAAATCTCTGTAGTCTATGCATAATCTTAGACTATCGCCCTTCTTCTCGATAAATAGTACTGGAGTACCCCATAGTGACGTGAAACACTGGGTCAGATAAAACCTTTTTCTAATAGCTCCTCTATATGCTTTTTTAGTCCCATCATCTCGTTAGGAGCCATTCGGTATGGGGTTTTAGATGCTGGTCTCGCTCTAGGTACTAGATCAATTGGAAACTCCACCTCTCATTTGGAAATTCCTTGACGACTGGAATCTGCTCTAACCTTCTTCTACTTCTGCTTGGATGGAGAAGAAAAATATATACCTTCCATATCCTTTTCATAAAAATTTATGCACTTGAGCCTCCGTTATAAAGTTCAAATTGACTTCTAAACCCAAGACTATTTCTATTGGGAAAAAGACTAGGGTTTTATTCTTATAATCTAGCAATATATTATGGGAAGATAACCAATTCAGACCAATTATCACATCAATGTCCCAAAAAGGCATACATATTAAATCTAGAGTAGTGCAACAATGTTCATATTGAATAACACAATTCAAGCAAATATCATATGTAACTACTCTAGAATTAGTGGGAGTTGTCACACATATATCATAATATAGTTTACTAATAGCAAGGCCTAATTGCCTAGCATAGTTATAAGATATAAATGAATAGTTTACACATGAATCAAACATTGAAGTCTGATAAGACATATTTTGTATATAGTTTCTATGACAATTTTGAGAGTTTTATAATAACTTTACCATTCATTTCATGCCTTAAATTGTTCTTTGTGTTAATACATGATTGTGCGGAGCAATGTGCTAATTAAAGGGTAAAATGGTAAATTAACCTTCCAAACTGCATATATTTTGTTATTTACTAATTTGGACTTTTACAGTGAGCTTTTATATTGAATTGCAGGTACTTTGAAAGAGAGCAAGGACCAAGAAAGAAATCATAAGTCAATGAGAGTGGAATCACACTTCTGTGCTATTTAGTCGCGACCAAAAAGTCCACCAGTCGTGACCTATAATTCTTCTGGAAAATTCTCAATGTTCATAGGTCACGACCAAAACATGGATATGGTCGCGACTAAAATGCGAAATCGTTGGAACTACGCATTTTTAATTAGGTCATGCTGTTATAAGAAGAGACGGAGGCCGCCGTCAGGGAGGAGGCTGGTTTTTGGACCTGATTAGGCTAAGAAACAATACTCGAGCATTCTCTACACACCCTCTCCACATATTCCATCATTCTACACCTTTCCACAGATTTCTACACATCTCTACACCATTCACCCTTCATCTCTTCATCGTTTCTTCATGGCAGCATATCTGAACAGCGATTGCAGTGCAGTAGAAGTCATGAGAGGCTAAACCTTTAGTCTCTTGGTGATGGATCTAATATCTTGAGCTCAAGGACTAAAACGGAGAGTTTTTACTGTTCTAATTTGTATTCCTTTACATGTCATGATTGCCGCTAGATCTAGAGTTTTCATTCTATGTTTAAGGATTGAATATCGATTGATCATTCTCGAATTAGACTGTTGTATTTGATTCTGGATGATTTGAACATTGGATTTCAATTTAATATTTCAGTTTCGATTTTAAGAAAGTTGGGTTATTTTTCAGCGATCGTTGCAAATCAATTCAATTGCTTGAAATCTAGGGTTTTTGATCGACGACCATTCTAGGGCGTTCTCATCAATCTAGGGATAATTACACGCTAAGTGGTTTCTAACAGTTCACTAATAGTTCTTAAACTGGCTTTGATTAAAGTAGTTTGAGGAATATTAGGGTTCTGGACTCAATTGATCGATTGAGGTTTCTCTTTGAAACTTAGTGATTTAAAACTCCAATTTAACATAAGAGCAAGGATAGATAAGTTTTCATCATCAAGAGTCTACCATTACATATTTCTCAAACAAACCAACTCTTCTCATCTCAATCAAAAATCCAAAAACATCTACTTTTCTGCAAATTAATTTTATCAAGCACCCAAAACCCCAAAACCATTTTTACCTTTACTTAGGTTTTTATCGGTTTTGACATCCAATTTGCTAGGTTTCTAATAGAAAGGCTCCTTGAGAAGAACGATAGGGTTGTGCCTTATACTACATTATATTGGGTGCAACTAAATTTATTTTGATGGCTCGGACTGCGACAATCCGAGGGCCTCATCAAAGTCACAAGGTGGTTATTGATACTAATCGTATCTTGGATCATGTTGGGTGACTTACACGCTTCCTCTTGTGTAAGGGCAAACACCCATCCCTGGGTTCAAGGTTTAGGGTTGTCTATATTTTGAGGACACTCCCTGGAGAAATGTCTGGGCTTTCTGCATATAAAATAAATGTTATGCCTTGCCATACATGGTATGTCTCCATGGTTCTTTCCATAATTATCACAGACTTCGGCCCTCAGGTTTCTGTTGTTATTTTCGCCTTGGTAACCTCCCCTTTCAAGCTTTCTATCATTCCACTTTCTTTTCCTCTTTCGGTTGTCACTGCCACTAATAAAACCCTTCCTTGGTTGCTCTTCTCTAAGGCTTTATCCTCTTTTAGAGTCATCTTGTACCATCAGTAATAGTTTTTGCTGTTCTCTATAATTCTACAAGCCTCAACGGTCTTGTTGAACTGTCTATATTGCTGAGGAGTTATCTTCTCCTTTAGGGTGGCATTTAGTCCTCTTACAAGTCTCTTGGTCATCCACCATTCACCATCCATCTGTTGGAGGTAAGTGGACTAGTGAGAGAGAGAGATAAATATTTCCAGATATTCATCAAAAGGTTTTTTTGTCTCAATGCCTTAGTACAAGGAATTTTTCTTGTCTTTCATCCCTAACTGACTGAGGAAAGTATTTCTTATACAATTGTTCTAGAAATACCTACCAAGTAACTGGGGTAGTCCTTGCACGTAGTAGAAGCTCGGTGTTCTTCCACTATCGATCAGCATCTCATTCCAGCTTGTACATAGCTATCTGGGCTTTCTTCTCAGATAGATAATTGAGCACTTAAACATTTTTCTCTAGCCGACTAATCCAATCCTCTACTGCTTGAACTTCAAATATCCCATCAAAAGTAGGTGGATTGTGCTTATAGAAGTGTGTCATCTACTATTTGATGCTATTTGGGTTTACTGTCAGCTCAATCGGTCTTAGTAGCTCAATAGGTGGTGGCACTGCTTCGGGTTCCAGGTTGGCTGCTAATGCTGGCTCTAACTGTCCCAAGTTTCCTACTGCCTCTATAAAAGCTCGCAGTATCCCTATCTCATTCTTGGCAAGCTTGAGTCACCATCTTATCCTCAATCATCTTCTGTTATTGATCCAATAATTCTAAGACTAACTGCATAGGGTCTAGAGGAATCCTAAGTTCCTCAAGTTGCGGGTTCCTTCGTGTTCTTACCGTGTTGTTAACTTATCTAAATTATGAGAGGGAACATAGAAGTAAATATCATAACTTATATTTCATTAATGTATAAACTTGTATTTATAAAAAATAACAGAGTTTATCATGTACATTGCATCTACTTCCACTACTAGAAAAAAGGCCTACAACGGCAGTTAAAAGTGACATTTCAAGGAGGTTTTTTGACCGGCTTGAATTCTACCATCGTTGTAAGTATATCTTTTAATAGCGGTTAATAAACTACTGTGAAATATAAAACTTTCGCGGTCATTTTTTCAAAAATCACTGTTAAAGTTTCATAATGTTTCGGCAGTTTCCTGGTAACTGCCATTATAGTCTTTACTTTTAACGGTGATTTAAAAAAAATCATCGTTAAAGGCTTCATTTTATTTTTTTTTCTTTTCCATGTTTCATTTATTTTCCCTTCAATATCACCTTACATTTACCATAGTCAAGACAGACTATAGCTAGCAAAATATGAAGTAAGCAATGCAAAAATCCAAATTAAATGTTAATAAATAGTAATAAAGTAATTTGAATTCTTAATCATACATACAATGAACCAAATATTGTACAATCATATATATACACAGAAATTGTACAATCATATATACACAGAAATAGATGATTGATTAAGGCATGTTTAGAAGTATGGTTTTTGCCAAATCATCCATCATTGAGTGGATTAGCTCATCTTTATAACTCATGTTGTTCTCTAAAAACTACAAGTATTAAATAATAGGTAAATATTCAAGATGTGAATAAATTGAAAATGTCACTAAATATTGATCACTTCATACCTTTGTTAGAATTGGCAGTAATACCCAAGAGGGGGTGAATTGGGTAAAGTTATAAAATTTAAAAAATTTTGGAAATGAAAACAGATACCCTCTAATATTTTTAACTATATCTTCCAAGATTCCACAGGCTCTTGGTGCCTCAGTACATTCATTGTGAGAATCCTTCTTAATCCCCCTTACAACCTGTAAGGATTCAACCCACTCAAGATTCCCACGCTCTTCAGCAACTCATAATTTGAAAAGAGAAGTGATGAATCCCTCTCTCAGAGAAGTAATAATAATCACTGAAGTACAATGAATTCTCTCTCAGACAAACTCTCTATTCACGCTTAGTAAAACAGAGGATAACAGAGTATAAGCACAAAATACTCTCAGAGAATAAAGAATAAGATTGAATGCGTGATAAATGTTTCCATAGGTAGTTGAGTGTCTTAACTTCAGCATTTAATTCACCATATATTTATAGCTTCAACTCCAAAGATATCCTTTAGAGACATTGAGCATTGAGTGAAGTGGACACAATG
Organism: Leucaena leucocephala; assembly: GCA_037074615.1. Classification (NCBI taxonomy): domain Eukaryota; kingdom Viridiplantae; phylum Streptophyta; class Magnoliopsida; order Fabales; family Fabaceae; genus Leucaena; species Leucaena leucocephala. Next base: position 13,470,998 of record CM073555.1, on the reverse strand, counting down.
CCGTTGGCGATTGGCGGCAGTAGGTCGTAGCATTTAATGCAGTTTTCTGACAGTTAGCCTTTTAGTCGCAGCCTCTTCATTTTGAATCCTGTAATGTAAGCATGCTAGGAAAATGTCGTGAGTGTAAATAGACAATGATAAGAAACATATAGGAATGATTACACTATGTTTAAACCATTGCATCAAAATTTGATCATTAAAATCATTTGAAAAACTATCAACATTTATCGGAGAGCTTATCGATAAGATTATTTATCGAAGAGGGCTTCGATAAAACTTGAATGAAATCCTTTGTAAAATATAACATCCTTACTTTTGTACGACTTAAGGACCATTCGGTAGCATTTAGAACCACTTACATGACCTTTGAAGTCCATTAGCTAAATCTGGAATTTTTACTCTTGGTGAGTTACTGTTCATATGGTATTCCAGATTCGGCGACGAATTTCAGAAAATCATAATTAATTCTAGAAATATCGAATTGAAATGGTTCAAAATTATACTAGAAGATAAAATCTTGAAGTTTAAGGGAAAAATAATTTCCTGACCAAATGCATCGCACATTGATACAGTTTATTCGTTAAAGTTTACTGTTTATTTTGTCAAAAATTCTGAAAATAGATTCTGGTCCCCATCTTTGGAAAATTGGTTATCTTTGTACAGACATCGAAATAAGGTGTTCTTGGTGTCAAAACGAAGCTTGACATGTTAAATAAATGTATGTAAAATTTCACACTTTTATTTCACCATTTACTATTTTTCATTACATCATAAAAATTATTGTTCAAACTAGCCATACAACATCATTATTTGCAAGAATTCTTCACATAACATCATATAACATTTACATTGACCAATCCCTAACTCCTTTTCATGCTTCTTCATCCTCTTTCCTCTTTCATAAACCTATTGGGATTGGGATTACATGGATGGGGTGAGATTTCGAGGGAAATCTCAGTAGCAAACGATACTAAACAATGCATGTATTAATGTAATTGCTTGTGCTTGCTTGTGAAAGTGTTACCATAGTGTAATGAGCATGCTTTTATGTATCATATGAAATACAATTGGCCAAAGTAATCATAGAAATAGAGCTTCAATCATCTACACATATGCACACTATTTAACAAAGCCATAGCACAATCAAGCATAACATTCAATACATACAAGTTTAGGGTAAGTTTACTATCTTATTGCTTTACTTCCTTTTACTTTAATTTTGATTCTTCCTTCTTACTTTTCCTTGATGTGTGGCTGCCTCCTTTTGAGTCCACAATCAAATCCTAACATCACATAATCATCCATTTAATACAATCTAACTTCTCTTGAACATTAACTTACTTTAATTAACATAACTTCCTTTAATCTTTACCAATTAACTTGGCCTTTGAATCAATTGATGTCTTGATCTTACCCTACACAATTTCATCTTTTGAATCCATTTATGAGCTTAGAATCATGAAATTCCAGCTCCCATGCACTGTTCTAGATAGATTTGCAAAACATACATAATTCTTCCAAAAATTTTCATTTTGATTCCAATGCTTCCCATACTTGTTTCTCTACTTTATCCCACACAATTTTTCATTTTAAAAGCATTGGAAGCATCAAAATCATGAAATTCAAATCACTGTTCATGCGAGTGAACAGTAATAGAAAAGAACTTCAAACATTACAACTTTCAATTCCAATGTTTCCAAGTTTCAAAAATTATCCAATCTTACACAAATTCATCATATGAATTCAATGGAAGCATTAGATAATTGAAATTCCATCTCCTTCTATCATGAACAGTGCAAACCGAATTGTTTTATCCATGGCAAAGTCAAGAATATCAACTTGATTCAACAACCAATCATCTAACTAGCTTGTTTAAGCTTTAATCTCATAACTCTAACTTTAATTTCTTCTTTCTCCTTTCATCTAAGGTTTTGGACAGCATATACACCTTATAGAAAACTCAACTTTCTTCCATGAAAACCCTAAGTTCAAGCTCCCAAATCAAAGGAAAATAAGCTAGGATAGATTGCTTACCTTTAATCTCTAGCTTGCTTGAACTTTAGACCTTGGATTTTTCTTTGTCTTGGCTTGAGTTTTCATTTTGCCATAGTTTCCCCAAGGCTTCTTGCTTCACGGTTTTGCATCAGAAAAATGGGGGTATTTATAGAAAAATCTAATGGAAAATGGATTGCCAAGATCACTTTGTGTACTATTTGATCTAATGGCTCATATTTGCTCTTGGATTAGCTTGCCCTAGAAGCCAATGAAATGACATCATCCATGACATCATCAAGGGACACCTCATAGCCCATGTGACAAAATTATGAAGGGAGGAAGCATCTGGAAAAATTCCAGTCCTATCCGGTACCGGCTCAGTCAGATTTCCCAAAAACCAGACTGTTTTCTTAATCTAATTTTTTTGAGATTCCATAATATGTTTTCTGACCTTAAATCTAGTATCTGGATTCTTTCTACCATTGACATTCTTGTACTGGGTCTAAACTTAATTACAGATCCCTTGGCAAATGACCAAAACACCCTTGGTGCCCTTTCTTGCACTATATTAACCCTAAGGGTATAATTGTCATTTCACACCTCTTTATACCTTACCAGGGCATATACTGACTCTGAGTACTCATTCTTGCACTTGCTTTGGCATTTTGGCCTGTCCAGAATGACCAAAATGCCCTCCATTCACTCTTGCTCATTATTACAACACAGGGGCATTTTTGTAATTTTGTATTTTTTCGAGGTTCCTCTGGACACTGGCCCACATAACTGTTCAGTTACCTTATTGGGCCTTTATGATGCCATTTTGGGCCTTTATATGGTCTATTACCTTTATGGCACAAATCCCGAGAAACCTCTCCCGAAGGTATTTATCGGGTATTTTATTACACTGTAAATTCTATTAAAAATTCTACAGGATTCCTTTTCAGATCCTGGCAGTTTTATAAATTCTCATATTAATTATAAGAATTTACTATAAAGCTTCATCTGATCCTGAGATCCAAAAAATACTGTAATAATTTCTCCTAACTTCAGAAATTTATATCAATTTTTCGAGAACTCAAATCGAAATTCTGTGTTGCGTCAAACTAACCGGAATAATTTTCTCTAGCTACTGGTAAAATTTGGGACTGAACTGATTTCGGGTATTTTTGGGCTTTTTCCAGCTCAACTTTTTCATAATTACACTTTTGCCCCTTGAACTTTTGATAAATTACATTTAGGTCCTTAAACTTTTGAAAATTACACTTTATGCCCTCAACTTTTCATAATTACACTTAATGGCCTAAAGTTTGTGTCTACTTTATATTTTGCACCATGGAACTTTTATACTTTTCAATTTAGTCCCTCTTCTTTAAACCTTCATCTAATCATTCTTTTCTTTTCCATTCATCATCACAATCCTTTCCAAACCTCTTTCCTCTATCAGTATTATACAGATAGGGAAAAATTAAGATATGACACAACTCAATTCCAAAACAATTCCAAGACTAGGTTTTCACAAAGTTCTATTCTTTGTCCATGTTATGTCTTATACTTTTATCTTTTCTAAAATAAATTCTCATGGATAATTTCTACATAATTTTTCATTTAGAATCCAAACATGAAATCAGAATTTCTAAAATTAAACTCCTTCCTTGGCTACTGTACTGAATCGAAACACCTCCTCAAGTTTTCCAAAAATTCTTATTTTGATTTCAATGTTTCCACTACTTGTTTTTTTACCTTACTCCCACACAATTTTCAATTTTAAACCCATTAGAAGCATCAAAATCATGAAATTCTCACATATGAATAGTGATTGTACAATGGAAGCCAAGAACACAAAACCCGAATTACATGAACACTTGAATTTTCAAGCCAATACTACTTGATTCTAGCTTGTTTAAGCTTGTCTAAATTATCTATAACATAAAATTAATATTCCTACCACAATGAACAGCATGTCCAGCATCAACATCAAAGGTAAAATTCCATAAAAGCCACTTAAAACCAAGAGCAAACTTCCTAGAATAAATCCCAAGATCAAGGGAACTAATTACCTTTCTTTTTACTCCAAGTTGTATGCTTTCTCCTAGCTCCAAAATAAATGTTGGTAAAATGTCCCTAAGGTTGTCAAGGCTTTCAAAATGGGCTATGAATTGGGGGTTTATATAGAAAAATTTAGGTGGAAATGAAAGGCCAAGATTAAATGAAACACTATTTGATCCAAGGGTCCACAATGCACCTTCCATCAAGCTCGCCCTAGAAGCCAAAAAAGTGACATCGTCCATGACATCAAATAAGGCTTTGTTTGGCACAAGACATAGGGAAATACTGATAGAAAAAATTTTAGTCCAATCTGATACTGATCCAGTCAGTTTCACAAAAATTAAACTGTTTTATGTTTCTAATTTTTACAATATTCCAGATATGTATTTTGTCGTGAGAACCAGTGTTTATATTTTTCCTACCACTGACATTGTTAGACTCAGTATTTATCTGCTTACCATCCCTTAGAAAATGACTAAAATGCATTTAGTTCACTATCTTACACTATATTAACCCTAAGGGCATAATTGTCATTTCACACCTCTTCATGAAACATCCTCCCGTAGACTCATCAGAGTACACTTGCGGAAGCAATATTAGCTTGATTATATCTTAACTTAAGCCTAGAAATTTAAAATTTTACTCTTAAGTTCTTTATTCTGAACCTTTACTTTGAAAACTAATTTATCTCGTTCTACACATCCAAATGAGGCTTATTACCTATCCACGTAATGCCCCAGATGTGTACAACTGGCTCACCAAATTTAGTGGCCAAATTCTTTCATTTACTAGGTCAAACTGAGGTCAGAACACTACTACCTCAAGACCTGCGAATTTCTCTTTTAATTCCTCATCCACAAAACTAACATGCCAATCAATATTTATTATTAAATAATAAAATATCATACAACAGAATATACACAAAATTCTCATATTTCTATTACATCTTTTCATGTCCGAATTTCGGCAGTATAACCACTAGGCTTCATCTGTACAAAGAACTGAACTATACTGATTCGGTACTTCCCTCATGAGAACTACCATTCTACGTAAGTACCCAAGAAAGATTGGATGAACCGGCTAGGTCCACTCACTTCCAGCCTCCTTAGACAACACCTACGCACACAGTACTTATCATATTCTGATGTTCAGCCTTAAATTTGGCAGCATAACGACGTCCCTCAAAATTCTTAAAATTCACTTCAACATAATCTCCCTGTAATGGGTTAGATATGGGGAATGAGATTCGGGGGAATCTCAGTAGTAATAATCATAACAATATATGTAATGCAGAGTGACAGTGCTTGCTTGTGATTGTGTACAGATAAGTATGCTGCGTGCTTCCATACTCAATAACATATGATCATAGCATTGTAATAGAGCTTCAAGCATAACATATAAGACAACAATCCAACCAAACAATAGCACAACAAATCATAAAGCCATTACATAAAAGCTAGGATTAGTTACTACCTGGCTAGCTTAGCAGAACTCTAGAATCTCTATACTGCTTCCAGCTCCGTCAGAACTTTCTTCCTTTCTCTCTCTCTTTCTTTCTTTCTCCTTCTCTCTCTTCTTTCTCTCTCTTTCTCTTGCCAAAAACTGTGGGATGCATGAAATGGGAGGGGGAGGGGGTATTTATAGTTTCCACCGATAGCATTTCCGTAATTTTGAAGCCATCCGAACTTGTGGCCCTGGTTTTTCCAGAATTTCCTATTTTTCTTTATTCCCTTTTTCTGCATCATCAAGGGACACCTAAGGGGACACCTCATCAGTCACATTTCTCACAGGGTGAAATTGAGAGAGCCAAGAAACCTTCTGGAAGCTTTCCAGTCCAGTCCAGTACCGGTCCGGTCCAATTTCCCACAAACTGGATCAACGGCTGAGATTGTGCCACGTGTCCTTTACTTTTCTTCTCCCTCTAGACCAGTGCCATGTGGTTCCTGGAAGGGACCTTTTACGCCATCCCATGAACTCCAGATAAGTCCCAGACTTTATCTGATCACCTCCTCGGTTATCGTGCCAACCGAGTAACTTTACTTTACTGAAAAGTCACTAAATCATTATTTCAATGCCACTTTTTCTCACATTTATGCTGGGCTACGTTTTTAGGCCTGGGAATATCATCTTGGGTCTCTGATCCAGCCCAAGTACTTTGATGGCCCGATTCCCAAGAAACACCCCTTGGCAAATTACCAAAATGCCCTTAGTCTCTCTTTCTTTGCTTTAATGAGTCTAGGGGCATTATTGTCTTTTCACATCTTACCAGAGTACTCTCTGACCCTGGTCAACTATCCAGATACCCTGTCTGGACTGACTGACCTTAGCCAAATGACCAAAATACCCTTTACTCATTCTTCAATTATTCTATAACATAAGGGCATTTTCGCCATTTTGCGTCTTTTTCCCGGACACCGGCCCCTCTTACCACTGAACTGATATTATGGGCCTGGGCCTTCCCTGGTGTCACTATGGGTCTTGAAAACACTGTATGGCATCTGGCCACAGTCCGATCATCTCTATTTGGACTGCTTTTCCTTTACCAATTATAACTGTAAATTCCCATATTCGGGAATTTTTACAGAAAAATCGGGACCTCAAATCAAAATTCTGTGTTACGTCATTCAACCCGGAATCCTTTTCTCTATCTCCTGGTATTTTCAGATATTTAATCCAGACCGGGCTGTTTTTGCCTGAAAGTACGCTCTCGCGCACACTTTTAAAAAATGACCATTTTACCCTTGGTCACATTTCTAATTCTTTCATACTTATAGAGACCTCATATGCACATTTCACAGTTCAGTGAAATGATCAGCATAATTTTCTCTATTTTCTGGCAAAATATGGTACTCATCGGTTACCAGCCCGATCTTTCCCATAATTACGATTATGCCCCTGCATTCTCTTTCTAGCATCTTAACCTCATCTTCTCATCCCTCATGTTAAGGTCTAGAAATTCTCTTTCAATAACTCATCCCCTAAACTCTTCGGGAGTCATCGTTACTTGAAAAGCTTGACAACCCGCCCATATCAGGTTATCTTACACAGGAGCCAGCCCATATCAAGCTACCTGCAGAATTCCTAGGCTTAAAACTTAGGATATTCCTCACATTCTGTAATATCCTTAATTTTCTGTACTGGTTTCTATGTACAGAATAAACAGAATATATGAGCTCTGTTTCAGGAAAAAGATGTGGTCCTTTATGTAAAGAAAATGATTAAATTGCAAAAGAAAGGAAAAGAAAGGACTTAAATGCAAATATGGAAAGTTTAAGGTAAGGAAGGAAAGGTAGACAAAAATGTGGGGTCTTAAAGGGTAATTTTAGCCAAATTAAGGGACTTAATTATAAAGAAAGAAAAGTTCCCTGGGGCTAAAGTATAATTAAAGAAAATATGCCAGAAGTGGTTTGCACCGCCCGACAGCATTTCAGTCCCAGATTCTACCCGAAGGTAGGGTAGGTGACGCCGGGTAACCAAGCCTAATACCGGAATTTTTGAAGATTCCAGATAGCCAGAAATGGACTGATCGTCCAAAAGTTATAAAAATTAATACCGGATACCCTAGGTTTCAGATATAAGTGAGAAAATACAGGATGATGCACCCTTATGGGGCGAATGTCGGGAAACTGACAGGATACCGATAGGAGGTCTGTAGGAAAAGTTATTCACAAAATAAAAATTCCAGACGGGAGTGTGAGGCCTCCAGGGATCCGGGTTGGAGATTTATCGGTATTTTTAAAGGGGCTAAATGCGAGCGAATGACTTCGGTCAGATGACCGTTATAACCCCCAAGGATGCCTGAACACAGTTGGACACTGTATCTGGGGAAAAGAGCCGGTGTCCGAAAAAGGTGTATAATCGGTAAATAATAGTTAAAATATTCAATGAGCTGTGTTAAAGGAAGATTTCTCGTAATGCGTGCCATACAGGTAATGGACCCAGGAAGCCCAAAAATGGCGCCATTAGAGGCCCAATAAGACTCTTGGACTGATAGGTGGGCCAGTGTCCAGCATATCCCCGGAAAAGTGCGAAATTACGAAAATGCCCCTATGTTGTACAAAAGGGCAGCAGATGAATAAAGGGTATTCTGGTCATTTTGGACAGACCCAGAGGTCAATACATGTCTAAATAAGGTTGACTAGAGCCAGTATAAGCTTTGACCGAGTCCAGAAAGGTGTGACATGACGATTTTGCCCTTAGGGTTAAAATAGGACAAGATAGGGCACCAAGGGCATTTTGGTCATTTCGCAGGGGATCTGTAATTGAGTCTGGACCCAGTATTAAAAAGTTAATGATATAAAGGGTCTAGATACTAAATGTGAGGTCAGTAGACATAAAAAGGATCTTCAGAAACATCAGGTGCAGAAAACAGCACGTTTTTCGAGGCGATGGACCGGGCCGGTACCGGAGTGGACCGGAAAGCTTCCGGAAGGCTCTAGCTCCCTCTCAATTTCGCCATGTGAAGAATGTGGGAGGTGAGGTGTCCCATGAGTTGGCATTGAGTGATGTCATGCATGATGCAGTAAAAGGAATAAAGAAAAATAGGAAATTCAGGAAAAACCAGGACCACAGGATCATAAGTCTTCAAAATTACAAGATTGCCATTGCTCAACACTATAAATACCCCCCCTTACCCCTTCATTTCGGTGCAAGCAAGAAAGAGAGGAAGAAAGAAGTTCTTGAGAGAGAAAGTGAGAGAAAGAAAGAAGTAAGGAAGTTCTGGTGAAGTTGGAAGTAGTAGGGAAGTTCTAAAGCACTGCTTTTGAGGTAACAACTAATCCTAGCTCTTATGTAATGTCTTTGTGATGTGTTGTCTTGTTTGGTTGATTGTTGTCCTATATGTTATGCTTGAAGCTCTATTCCAATGCTATGATCATATGTTATTGAATATGGAAGCATGCAGCATACTTATCTGTACACAGTCACAAGCAAGCACCGTCACTCTGCATTACATATTTTGTTATGATTGTTGTTACTGGGATTCTTTTGAATCTCATTCCCAAACATAACATTACAGGGGAGGTTCTGTCAAAATAAAATTTGGGAATCTTAAGAGACGCCGGTAGGCTGCCAAAATTCCGGCAACGAAGACGGAACAAAGAAAGGAACTGATACGTACTGTGTACGTAGTGCTGTCTAAGGAGGCTGGAAGTGAGTGGACCCAGAAGGTTCATCCAGTCTTTCCTGGGTACTACGTAGAATGGTAATTCTCACAAGGGAATTACCGAATCAGTACAACATCGGTTACTTTCTAGAGAAGAATTGTAGCAGTTATGCTGCCGGATTTTAGACAGAGAAGGATGTAATAAAATATGAGGGAGTTAATCATGCACTGATAAATAACAGTTGATTATTTGATATTAATTATTATCTGGCTTGTATGACTGATATGTGTTGGTTGTATGCTTGGGTATGTAAAGACTAAATGCTGAAAATAGGCTCAGTGAACAGTAACTCGTGAAGACCCATTCATGTTTGATAAATCATTAAAAATAGTAAATGATTGAATTAATGTACGAAATTTTTAGGGTATACAGTAGACATACTAAGATTTAATTTGATATATAGAATGTCTAATTTGGATGTATACACGAAAAGATATAAATGGTTAAAGTTGGGACCAGAATGCTGGATTCAGGAGAAAGTCATTGGATGAACAGTAATATTTGAACGTTGACCCACGTTAAATTTGTCAAGGATTGGTCAACCAATGATTTTTCCCTGAAATATATTTGAGTTATCTTCATGTAGCAATTTGAACCACTTCATTTAGATTTTTCTAGAATTAGTTATGAATTTTCAAAGTCCGGTCACTCATCTGGAATTAGCCACAGTGAACAGTACTCGATATGAATAAAATTCCAGATTAAGTGTTTAGACTGCAATGACCCTGAAAGTGGTTTAAGTGCTACTGAATGGTCCCTAAGATGTATAAAAATAAGGATGTGACATTTTGGTATCAGAGCAAAGGATTCTGGCTTAAGAAATGCTCTGAGTAGATGATTTATAGAAAGATATACCATGATAAAGCCGTCATAATTGACACTAAGTTAGTGTTTGCAGGATGGCTAGACATAGATTTGGGTCTGAAACTACAGTAAACCAATGGGAATTAAGACCAGAGGTCTCTAGTTCAGATAGTTCAGAAGAAGAGATAGTAAGCAATGATTCTGACCTCTGGACACCTCCAGTAGCTGGTGATTCTGAGGAGGATAGTTCCTCGGTAGGATCAAACTTTCCAATTGATGATCAGGAGGTGATGATAACAGAAGGCCCTATTCCTGCCATTCCCATAAGTGCGGTACCCTTGAATATAACAGACAGTTTAGGATCCAGCCAAGTACGTGTTCAGAGTAATGCGCCAGATCCCAGTAGGCCCGAAGTGACTCTAGTAGAAATGTATTTGGGAGGTTTAATCGTAAGAATGGTCCCAGGGAGGAACCTGAGTAGAGAGCAACTTGAGAGCTCGGTAGCATTAGCCCGACAACTATACGAGTTGAGGCAGACCCTGTTTGAAAACATAGATCAAGATTATTCGGACTACCAGGAGTTTATCACAAGGGTGAAAGCCATATATCAAGCCTGGGATCCAAATGTGTTAACCATGGGGCTTTGGCTAGAAATTATGAATGATGTATTGCCGAAGACTCCTACCTGGAGATCGGAGTTGGACCAGTATTTTGATAGAGAATCATATTGTACCATATCCGACTGGATCTACCTAGTAGGAGAATATATTAGAATGAAGTTTAAGAAAAATTAGAGTAATATTTCTAATGTATAAAAGACTAGAATGGTACTGTGACATGTACATATACTCTGTATGTATATTATGTGTGAAATGAAATGAAAAGGAATTATGTTATTCATCGTATTCCCTTCTGTTTTTAAGTATAACAAAATGGTACGAACAAGGAGAACTATTCCAGCTGAGGAACCCCGAGAGGCTGGAAACCTTAATCAAATGATTCTAGAACGATTAGAACAGCAACAAAAGATGATAGAAGAAATGAGAGCTGCTCAAGCACGAAATGAACAAGAAAGAGATGCTGCCATAGCCGCGGCAGTAGCAGCAGCTGTAAATAATTTAAGACCGCCAGAGCCTTCAGGAGCAACTAGTAGAGAACCTGAAGAAGTACCACAGCAGGCGGAACAGCCCCAGAGAAGGGTTGAATCAAGGGAGGAGGCAGTTGGCATCCAACAATGGATGGTGCGATTTTGCAAACACAATCCTCCCATATTCGAAGGGACATTTGAAGTACATGTAGCAGAAAATTGGGTCAGCAGATTAGAGAAGATCTTTAAGGTCCTCGACTGCCCGACAGAAACCAAGGCCCAAATGGCCATCTATCAATTGGAAAAGGATGCGGATAGATGGTGGAAGAATACAGAGTTACTTCTCCAAGCAAGAGATATTCCAGTTACCTGGGAAGTATTTCTTGAGCAATTTTATGAGAAATATTTTCCTCAATCTGTCAGAGATGAAAGGGAGGCTGAATTCCTTGTGCTGAGGCAAGGAGAAAAAGAATCTTTTGACGAATATTTGGCCAAGTTCATCCGGCTATCTCAATATTCAACTTACCTACGCCAAGTGGATGACGAACGCTGGATGACAGAAAGAATGATTCGAGGGCTGAATTCTATATTAAAGGAGAAGTTAACTCCCCAACAATACAGCCAGTTCAATAAGGCTGTGGAAGCATGTCGAATCGTTGAGAACAGCATGAATCATAGAATGCTGTCCAGATCTGGGAGTAAAGATCAAGCGACTCCTGATAAGGCCGGACGGAATCAAGAAGCGGCCAGTGGGAGCGGCTATAAGAAAAGAAAGCGCCCGTGGCAGACCAAGAGGCCTAATAGGGGAAATTTCCGCGGAAGATCCAGTAACAGGGATCCAAAGGCCCCAGTATGTGAAAAGTGTGGAAAGAATCATGGTGACAGACCATGCTTGATGGGCCAGAATGTATGCTATACCTGCGGAAAGCCCGGACATTTTTCCAGGGAATGTCCTCAAGCTATAACTGATCCAAGGCCAAGGACGGCGGGATGAGTGTTTGCACTCACTAGAGAGGATGCTCAGCGATCATCTGAGATGATCCAAGGTACAATCTATCTCAATGATCATGCTGTGACTGCCCTATTTGATTCGGGTGCAAGTCATTCCTTTATATCTTATGAATGTGCTAAATGCCTAGGCCTTCTGATCAGCAAGTTACGTTATGATATACAGGTGAAAACCCCCACCAACGCTAGGGTGATCACATCTGATGCCTGTCTAAATAGTGTGGTGCGTTATGAGCACTGCAGTACCACCCTGGACCTGATCTGTATGCCTTTCCAGGAGATTGAGGTCATACTTGGTTTAAATTGGTTATCCTCCAATAATGTGATGTTGGACTGCAGAAACAAGACCCTAGTTCTTGGTCCAAAGATCACTGATCGGAGCTTGGAAGTACAACTGAACTTCGTGACAGAGGCTCAGGCAGAAAAATGTCTACGGAAAGGATGTCAGGGATATGTGGTATTCTTTTCTGTTCAAGCAGAAGTGGAGGAAGGCATCGAGGAGGTTCCTGTAGTCAATGAATTTCCTGAAGTCTTTCCAAAGGAGATTCAGGGATTGCCTTCGGAGCGTGAAGTGGAGTTTGCGATCGACATTGTACCTGGAGCTGGACCAGTATCAAAAGCCCCATACAGGATGGCTCCCAACGAAATGATGGAACTGAAGAAGCAAATTGAGGAGCTATTGGAGAAGGGTTTTATACGACCCAGTGTATCGCCATGGGGTGCTCCAGTACTGTTCGTCAAGAAGAAAGATGGTAGCTTAAGGCTGTGCATTGACTACAGGGAATTAAATAAGCTTACAGTTAAGAACAAGTATCCTCTTCCCAGAATTGATGACCTGCTAGATCAATTGGCAGGAGCGAGCTTATTCTCCAAAATTGACTTGAGATCTGGCTACCATCAACTAAGGGTCAAGCCAGATGATATTCCAAAGACGGCGTTCAGAACGCGCTACGGACATTTTGAATTTTTGGTGATGCCTTTTGGACTAACCAATGCACCTGCTATTTTCATGGACTATATGAACCGGATTTTCAGGCCTTATCTAGATCAGTTCGTTGTGGTCTTTATTGATGATATTCTGGTGTACTCCAAATCTCCAGAGGAGCATGAAAGGCATTTGAGGATTGTTCTTGGTACCCTTAAAGAGAAGAAGCTCTATGCTAAGCTGAGTAAGTGCGAGTTTTGGCTTTCAGAAGTCAAATTTCTCGGTCATGTCATATCCCGAGACGGGGTAGCTGTGGATCCTAGCAAAGTTGAAGCAGTTTTGAGCTGGGAACAGCCAAGGACAGTGACAGAGATTAGAAGTTTTCTCGGCCTAGCAGGGTACTACAGACGATTCATTCAAGACTTTTCTCGAATTGCCTTACCACTTACCAAGCTGACCAGAAAGAATCAGCAGTTTAAGTGGGATGAGAAGTGCGAGGCTAGCTTCCAGCAGTTGAAGCAGAGATTAACGACTACTCCCGTGCTGATTATTCCAGACCCAACTCAGACTTATGTAGTCTACACTGATGCTAGCAAGCAGGGGCTGGGATGTGTGCTTATGCAGCAAGGTCGAGTAGTAGCCTACGCCTCTCGGCAGTTAAAGCCACATGAAGAGAATTATCCCACTCATGATCTGGAGCTTGCGGCGGTGGTCTATGCCCTGAAGATATGGAGGCACTATTTATACGGAGCAACGATAGAGTTGTTTTGCGACCACAAAAGCCTGAAGTATCTGCAGGATCAGAAGGAGCTGAACATGAGGCAGCGGCGATGGATGGAATTGTTAAAAGATTATGACTTCCAGATTAAATACCATCCAGGAAAAGCCAATGTGGTAGCTGATGCCCTGAGTAGAAAGGTGGTGCAGGTGGCATACATGATGATCAAAGGAATTGGAACTGATAGAAGATATGCGCGACTGGAGCCCTCTATATCAAATACAACTGACGGAGAATCCTTTTGGAGGAGTTCATGTCAGATCTTGCATAGAAGATGAGATCAAAGGGGCTCAGGAACAGGATAAGCTCGCAGCAATATTCAAAGACAAGCTGGAGAAAGGGAAGACAAGGAATTTTGAGATGTCCCCAGACGGATTGCTACAGTTTAGGGGAAAACCCTATATCCCAAATGTTGGGGGATTAAGGGAAAGGATTCTGGAGGAAGCACATAAAAGCCGATATACGGTACATCCAGGTATGACCAAAATGTACCATGATGTTAAAAGGTTATTCTGGTGGCCTGGACTGAAGAAAGATGTTGTAGCTTACGTATCTAAGTGCTTAACCTGCCAGAAAGTGAAAGTTGAACATCAAAAGCCAGCAGGAACGTTGCAGCCTTTAGATATCCCTGAGTGGAAATGGGATGGGATTGCCATGGACTTTGTGGAAGGACTACCCTTGACACCAAGTAGACATGATGCGGTTTGGGTAGTAATCGATCGACTGACAAAGTCAGCACATTTCCTGGCAATCAATAAGAGAGATTCTCTAGAAAAGCTGGCAAAACTGTATATAAAGGAGATCGTTAGGCTCCATGGTATCCCAAGCAGCATTGTGTCTGATAGAGATCCTCGATTTACTTCAAATTTCTGGAGGGCTCTACAGGAAGAAATGGGCACTACTCTCAGATTCCGTACAGCTTATCATCCTCAGACAGATGGGCAATCTGAAAGAACAATACAGACGTTAGAGGATATGCTGAGAGCATGTGTCCTAGATTTCAAAGGCAGCTGGGATATCCATTTACCCCTTATAGAGTTTGCATATAACAATGGTTATCAGGCCAGTATACAGATGGCACCTTTTGAAGCACTCTATGGACGGAAATGTAGATCCCCCTTATGCTGGCTAGAGTTGAGCGAGAGAAGAATGCTTGGTCTGGATATAGTGGATCAAACTGCAGAACAAGTTGCGGTAATTAGAAAACGATTGTTGACGGCTCAAAGCAGACAGAAGAGCTATGCAGATGTCAGAAGGAAGCCGTTGGAGTTTGAAGAAGGAGAACATGTATTCCTTAAGTTAACTCCAACCACAGGAGCCGGACGATCGATTAAGGTGAAGAAGCTGCATCCAAGATACATCGGGCCATTCCAGGTTCTCTCAAAGATAGGAGCAGTAGCCTATAAGTTGGCTCTTCCTCCGAATCTCAGCCAGATACATGATGTGTTCCATGTTTCCCAATTAAAGAAGTATATTCCAGATCCATCTCATGTGATTGAGCAGGATGAGGTCGCACTGCGAGATGACTTGACTTATGAGGTTGGACCGGTACGAATTACTGATAGAAAAGTCAAGCAGTTGCGGAATAAGCAAATTCCTTTAGTTAAAGTGATCTGGAAAGGCTTGACTGAACAAGAGGCTACATGGGAAACAGAAGAAAAGATGAGAGAAAAGTACCCTGAATTATTTGTATAGGATAGATGTAATGTAAATTTCGGGGACGAAATTTATTTTTTGGGGGAGAGAAATGTAATATCCTTAATTTTCTGTACTGGTTTCTATGTACAGAATAAACAGAATATATGAGCTCTGTTTCAGGAAAAAGATGTGGTCCTTTATGTAAAGAAAATGATTAAATTGCAAAAGAAAGGAAAAGAAAGGACTTAAATGCAAATATGGAAAGTTTAAGGTAAGGAAGGAAAGGTAGACAAAAATGTGGGGTCTTAAAGGGTAATTTTAGCCAAATTAAGGGACTTAATTATAAAGAAGGAAAAGTTCCCTGGGGCTAAAGTATAATTAAAGAAAATATGCCAGAAGTGGTTTGCACCGCCCGACAGCATTTCAGTCCCAGATTCTACCCGAAGGTAGGGTAGGTGACGCCGGGTAACCAAGCCTAATACCGGAATTTTTGAAGATTCCAGATAGCCAGAAATGGACTGATCGTCCAAAAGTTATAAAAATTAATACCGGATACCCTAGGTTTCAGATATAAGTGAGAAAATACAGGATGATGCACCCTTATGGGGCGAATGTCGGGAAACTGACAGGATACCGATAGGAGGTCTGTAGGAAAAGTTATTCACAAAATAAAAATTCCAGACGGGAGTGTGAGGCCTCCAGGGATCCGGGTTGGAGATTTATCGGTATTTTTAAAGGGGCTAAATGCGAGCGAATGACTTCGGTCAGATGACCGTTATAACCCCCAAGGATGCCTGAACACAGTTGGACACTGTATCTGGGGAAAAGAGCCGGTGTCCGAAAAAGGTGTATAATCGGTAAATAATAGTTAAAATATTCAATGAGCTGTGTTAAAGGAAGATTTCTCGTAATGCGTGCCATACAGGTAATGGACCCAGGAAGCCCAAAAATGGCGCCATTAGAGGCCCAATAAGACTCTTGGACTGATAGGTGGGCCAGTGTCCAGCATATCCCCGGAAAAGTGCGAAATTACGAAAATGCCCCTATGTTGTACAAAAGGGCAGCAGATGAATAAAGGGTATTCTGGTCATTTTGGACAGACCCAGAGGTCAATACATGTCTAAATAAGGTTGACTAGAGCCAGTATAAGCTTTGACCGAGTCCAGAAAGGTGTGACATGACGATTTTGCCCTTAGGGTTAAAATAGGACAAGATAGGGCACCAAGGGCATTTTGGTCATTTCGCAGGGGATCTGTAATTGAGTCTGGACCCAGTATTAAAAAGTTAATGATATAAAGGGTCTAGATACTAAATGTGAGGTCAGTAGACATAAAAAGGATCTTCAGAAACATCAGGTGCAGAAAACAGCACGTTTTTCGAGGCGATGGACCGGGCCGGTACCGGAGTGGACCGGAAAGCTTCCGGAAGGCTCTAGCTCCCTCTCAATTTCGCCATGTGAAGAATGTGGGAGGTGAGGTGTCCCATGAGTTGGCATTGAGTGATGTCATGCATGATGCAGTAAAAGGAATAAAGAAAAATAGGAAATTCAGGAAAAACCAGGACCACAGGATCATAAGTCTTCAAAATTACAAGATTGCCATTGCTCAACACTATAAATACCCCCCCTTACCCCTTCATTTCGGTGCAAGCAAGAAAGAGAGGAAGAAAGAAGTTCTTGAGAGAGAAAGTGAGAGAAAGAAAGAAGTAAGGAAGTTCTGGTGAAGTTGGAAGTAGTAGGGAAGTTCTAAAGCACTGCTTTTGAGGTAACAACTAATCCTAGCTCTTATGTAATGTCTTTGTGATGTGTTGTCTTGTTTGGTTGATTGTTGTCCTATATGTTATGCTTGAAGCTCTATTCCAATGCTATGATCATATGTTATTGAATATGGAAGCATGCAGCATACTTATCTGTACACAGTCACAAGCAAGCACCGTCACTCTGCATTACATATTTTGTTATGATTGTTGTTACTGGGATTCTTTTGAATCTCATTCCCAAACATAACATTACAGGGGAGGTTCTGTCAAAATAAAATTTGGGAATCTTAAGAGACGCCGGTAGGCTGCCAAAATTCCGGCAACGAAGACGGAACAAAGAAAGGAACTGATACGTACTGTGTACGTAGTGCTGTCTAAGGAGGCTGGAAGTGAGTGGACCCAGAAGGTTCATCCAGTCTTTCCTGGGTACTACGTAGAATGGTAATTCTCACAAGGGAATTACCGAATCAGTACAACATCGGTTACTTTCTAGAGAAGAATTGTAGCAGTTATGCTGCCGGATTTTAGACAGAGAAGGATGTAATAAAATATGAGGGAGTTAATCATGCACTGATAAATAACAGTTGATTATTTGATATTAATTATTATCTGGCTTGTATGACTGATATGTGTTGGTTGTATGCTTGGGTATGTAAAGACTAAATGCTGAAAATAGGCTCAGTGAACAGTAACTCGTGAAGACCCATTCATGTTTGATAAATCATTAAAAATAGTAAATGATTGAATTAATGTACGAAATTTTTAGGGTATACAGTAGACATACTAAGATTTAATTTGATATATAGAATGTCTAATTTGGATGTATACACGAAAAGATATAAATGGTTAAAGTTGGGACCAGAATGCTGGATTCAGGAGAAAGTCATTGGATGAACAGTAATATTTGAACGTTGACCCACGTTAAATTTGTCAAGGATTGGTCAACCAATGATTTTTCCCTGAAATATATTTGAGTTATCTTCATGTAGCAATTTGAACCACTTCATTTAGATTTTTCTAGAATTAGTTATGAATTTTCAAAATCCGGTCACTCATCTGGAATTAGCCACAGTGAACAGTACTCGATATGAATAAAATTCCAGATTAAGTGTTTAGACTGCAATGACCCTGAAAGTGGTTTAAGTGCTACTGAATGGTCCCTAAGATGTATAAAAATAAGGATGTGACCCCATTTCGAACCTAGGTGAACTGTCCCAATTCTGTAGGTTAAAGGCTTAACTCATCTTTAAATCCTGAAGGACTTAGCTCATCCCTCGGATTCCTACAAAATACAGGTAAGTAGTCCGCCCATATCAGATTACTACCCTAGGACTACAGGTTTAGCAGCCTACCCATATCAGACTACCTCCCAGTTCTCCTAGACCCAAAAATCGGGATGTTACACTTCACACCTTATCAGGGCATATACTGACTCTGATTAATCATTCTTGTAACTACCTTTATGTTTTAACCCTGTCCAAATGACTAAAATTCCCTCCATTCATCTCTTGTTCAGTATTACAACACAGGGGCATTTGTGTAATTTTGCACTTTTTAGGATTTCTCTAGACACTAGCCCACAGGACTGTTCAAGTATCTTACTGGACCTATGGGAGGCCAACTTGGGCCTTTACATGGGTCCATTATCTTCATGGTTCAATTCCCAAGAAAACTCACTCACAAGTATTCATCGGGTGTATTATTCTACTATAAATACCATTATAAATTCTACAAAACTCCTTTTTGAGTTCTGTCAGTTTTATACATTCCTATATTAATTATGGGAATTTCTTACCAAGTTTTATCTAATTAGAAAATCCAGAAGGTCCTGTAATAATCTCCATACTTTAAAAATTAATATCAATTTATCGGGACCTCAAATCAAAATTTCGTGTTGCGTTAAACTGATCAGAATAATTTTCTCTATTTTATGGTAAAATTTGAGACTGAAATTCTTCCGGGTAGTTTTGGGTATTTTTTAGCTCAACTTTCTATAATTATTATTTTGCCCTTAAACTTTTGATAAATTATATTTAAGTCCCTCGAACTTTTTGTAATTACACTTCATGGCCTAAAATTTATCTCTATATTTTATTTTAGCCCTAGAACTTTTTGAAATTACACTTAAGTCCTTGAACTTTCTAATATTTGTAATTTAATCCCTTTCCTTCCTTAAATTGCAATGTTTTCCTTATAGAATCTTATATATATTACATACAAACGTACATACATACCAGATAAGAAAATTGGGGATATGACATGTACAAGTTAAGTAAGTTTACTACCTTTGGATAGCTTTTCCTTAACCTTCTATTTTACACCTTTGCCTCTTGCTTTGCAGTCCTCTTTACCACAAAGATCGAAGCCTAACATATTATAATGATATACACATCATAGTCTATTTAAACAAGTTCCAAACTTGGTTTTGGCTCAATGTAATTTCCTTGACCGACAAGCCCCTAACTTTCTTTAATTTTAGTTAATTATCTTACCCTTTGAATTAATTTTTTCCTTGACTATTTCCCACACAATTTGCCTAAAGAATCTAAATATGGAATTAGAATTGGAAAATTCCAACTCTTCCTTTGAATATGGATAGAACCATAAAGCTTGAAGAATTTTCTCTAAAAATTCCACTTTTGAATTTAGTACTTCCAACTCTTGTCCTTTGATCCAATCCTATACAATTTCACCTTATGGACTCAATGGTAGCATCAAAATCATCTTCCTCTACCCAGTTTCTGTCTTGGTCAAAAGGCCCCTTTTGTGTAGAAGTCAAAGATTACATAATTAATTCAAGGTATAAACATCAATCTAAGCTTGTCTAGGTCAAGATTACATAGTCCTAACTTTGCTTTTCTTTTTCCCCTTTACTTTCAATTTTTGGCCAGCCATGAACACAAGGGAATTTCTCAAGCTCCTAAATTGAGTTTTAATTGTCTGGGTGCCTTCGATTACCCCTGGATTGCTCTTGTATAGGTTGAGTTTTAATTTTGCAAGAGGTTCCCCTTAGTTCCCTTATGGCTGTTGGTTTTCAAGAGAGAGTGGGTATTTATAATGAAATCTTGGAAATTTTAGCACTAATCTTAAAACATCATACTTTTAACCTCTCAGAGTATATATTCGAAAGTGTATTTAACTAGCGGAAGCATTACTTTGACCCAAAAGTTAAAATTTTTAAACTTAATTATCGGGTTCTGTTCATTTGGTAAATTCCATATTAGCAGTCTAAATTTGAAAATTCATAACTAATTCTAGAAAAATTGTATGTAGGTGCTTCAAATTTATACTTGAAGATATTTCATATCTCTTTAAGGAAAAAATATAAATCTGGACATTTACCTTGCCAATCAATACAGTTAAATCATTACTTTTTATTGTTCATATAGTGAATTCTAGAAATTTCAGATTTTGTCTTGTAACTTTGGAAATTCATTTCTCTTGATACATATCCAAATTAGGCTTATTACCTATGAATTTAAAGATATGGATGTACACTACATGAAAATAAAATTTTGTGAATTAATTCCTTCATTTGCTAGGTTAAACTGGATTCAAACCAAGACTACTCTAGGACCCACATTTTTACCATTTCACCTTCTTTCTTTAATTTCCAGAAATTAATCCATCATTCATAAACCATCAAATAGGCTTCCCATATATTCATATACATAATGTAAATATGCCATAATTATTTCATACATTTTCATCACATAAATAGGAACTTTACATAGCATTTACATAAATAGGGAAACCATACATCATAAGCTAGAGTACAAATTTGTTCACTTTCTTTCTTCCATTCTTTAGCTCTTCTCCATGCATACATTTTCCATCATACTTAACCTAAATTGGTTGGTTGTGGGAGGGTGAGATTCTGGGGAATCTCTGTAGAAAACATTACCACTTAAATATGCAAGATGGATGCTAATGCATGATATATAACACTACTAAGAAATAGACTTTCTAACACCCTATTTTTAAACTGGTTCTTGTGAAAATGATTTAAAAAAATGATCGATGATATTTTTGTAAATAAGGGTAAAATATTTACACCTGATGTATATGACCGGTGTAAAATAAATAAGCAGTAGCATTTTTGTAAATAAGGGTAAAATATTTATACCTGATGTACACATAACCGGTGTAAAAGAAATGAGCATTGGCATTTTTATAAATAAGGATAAAATATTTACACTTGATGTACACATGACTGGTGTAAAAGAAATGAGCGGTGGCATGTTTGTAAGTAAGAGTAAAATATTTACACTTGATGTACACATGACCAGTGTACAAGAAATGAGTAGTGGCATTTTTATAAATAAGGGTAAAATATTTATACCTGATGTACACGTGACTTGTGTTAAAAAATGAGCGATGGTATTTTTGTAAATAAAGGTGAAATATGTACACCTAATGTACACGTAACTGGTGTAAAAGATAAAATATTCTACACCTGATATACACGTGATAGGTGTAAAAGATGAAATATTCTACACCTAATAGAATGGCAGCCGATGTAGAATATCCTTGTGTAAATATTCTATACCTGATGTACACATGATAGGTGTAAAAGGTGAAATATTCTACACTTGATAGAATGACATCTGGTGTAAAATGTCCTTGTATAAATATTTACGCTTGATGTACATATGACAGGTGTAAAAGATGAAATATTCTACACCTGCTAGAATGACATCCAGTATAGAATGTCCTTGCTATTAAAAAATCTAACAAAAATCCTTAGTTTTTTGCGCTTCCCTATCTTCACAAATCACATCGTCATCCATAGAGAAAACTAAACAATAGAAAACACATGGTGACAAGAAGCTCCGCCTTCGTAACACATCATCTAAAGATCACCAAAGAAGAAGACATACATATACGATGACCCATACCTATGCTCTTCATTCTCTATTGTTGAAGTCTGTCATTCTCACATTTAAAGCTCACCAAAGAAGAAGACCCAGATCTTCACATAATTTATGAAACTGACAGAACTCAAAAAGGAGCTATGTGGAATCTATAATAGAATTTATAGTGGATTAAAACAATCGATAAGTGATTTTCGGGGGAATTTCTTAGGAGTTGAGCCCATTAAGGCAGTGGACCATGAAGAAGGCTAAAAATGGAGCCTTATAGGCCCAATAATATTTTTCGATAAGTATGTGGGCCATGCTAATAAAGACTCAAAAAGTGTGAAATTACAAAACTGCCACTGAGTATGCCACTGTGTTATGCCATTGAACAAGAGATAGATGAAGGGCATTTTGGTCATTTGAATAAGGTTAGATGGTCAAGGAGAGTTCCCAGAATAGTTTACCAAGGTCAGGGAATACTCTGATGATGTGTGAAAAGATGATAATACCCTGGAGATATTAAAGTAAATAAAGAATAACCAAGGGGTATTTTAGTGATTTGCTAAGGGATCTATAATTAAGTTTACACCCAGTCCAAGAATATCAATGGTAGGAAGAATCTGGATACTAGATTTAAGATTAGAAAGCATATTATGGAATCTCAGAAAAATTAGATTTAGAAAATAATTTTGGGTTTTGGGAAATTGAACTGAGTTGGTATCGGATTAGATTGGAATTTTTCCAAATGCTTCTTCCCGTTGGAATTTTGCCACATGTGGCTATGAGGTGTCCCTTGATGATATCACGGATGATGTCATCTTTTGGCTTCTAGGGCAAACTTGATTAAGAGCAAATATGAGCCATTAGATCATATAGTGGACAAAGTGATCTTAGCCTTTTAGTTTCCATGGGATTTTTCTATAAATAGCCTAACATTTTTGCCCAAAACCTTGGCATAAAGAACCCTTGGGGAGGTCCTACCCAAATGCAAACTCAAGCCAAGATAAAGAAGAATTCAAGGACCAAAGTTCAAGCTAGCTATGGACTAAGGTAAGCAATCTATCCTAACTTATTTTCCTTTAATTTGGGGGCTTGAACTTAGAGTTTTTATGGAAGAAAATTGAGCTTTACCTATGGTGTATGTGCTTTCCAAAACCCCAGATGAAAGGAGAAAGAAGAAATTAAAGTTTAAGCTATGTGATTAATGCTTAAACAAGCTAGTTAGATCATTGGTTGTTGAATCAAGTTGATATTCTTGACTTTTCCATGGAAGAGACCTTTGAGTCTGCACTGTTCATGATAGAGGGAGATGGAATTTCAATGATCTAATGCTTCCATTGAATTCATATGATGATTTTGTGTAGGATTGAATAGGTTTTGAACCTTGGAAGCATTGGAATTTAAATTTGTAATGCTTGGAAGTCTTCTCTATTACTATTCACTCATATGGAAAGTGATTGGAATTTCATAATTTTTATGCTTCCAATGGTTTTAAAATGAAAAGTTGTATGGGATAAAGTAGAGAAACAGGTATTGGAAGCGTTAGAATCAAAATGAGATTTTTTGAAAGAAAAAGGGGAGTTATGCAATTCTTTCTAGAACAGTGCATAGTTGTTGGAGTTTGGGAATTCTAAATTAATAAATGGATTTAAAAGGCCAAATTGTGTAGGGTAAGGTCAAGACATCAATTGGTTCAAATGCCAAGTTAATTAGTAAAGATTAGAGAAAGTTATGTTAGTTAAAGTGAGCTCAATGTTCAAGAAAATTAGATTATAATGAATGGATGATAATGTGATGTTAGGATTTCATTGTGGGCCCAAAAAAGGCAGCCACAAATCAAGGAGAAGTAAGAAGCAAGAAGCAAAGATAAAGTAAAAGAAAATCAAGCATATGAGGTAGTAAACTATGTGCTATGCTTGACAAGTTTAGGATAGTTTACTATAGTAAAAGAAATAGGATTTCATTGGATGTTATGCTTGGTTGTGCTATGGCTAGTTGAATTGTGTTGCATATGTGTTTATGATTGAAGCTCTGTTTCTATTATTACTTTGGCCAATTGTATTTCATATGTTACATAGAAGCATGCACATTACACAATGTTAACACTTTCACAAGCAAGCACGAGTATTTACATTAATGCATACAATGTTTAGTACCGTTTACTACTAAGATTTCCCCAAAAATCTCACCCTATCCATATAATCCCAATCCCAACAGGTTCATGAATGATAAGAGAAGGTGAAGAAGCATGAAGAGAAGTTAGGGATTAGATAGTATAATTGCTATATGAAGAATTGTGGTATGTAATGATGGTACATGACCAATCTAAGTAGTGATGTTCATAATGTAATGAAAAATAGTAAATGATGGAAAAAATGTATGAAATTTTGTATACATTTATTTAACTTGTCAAGCTTCATTTTGACACCAAAAATACCTTATTTCGATGTCTATACAAAGAGAATGAATTTTCCAAAGTCAGGGACTAGAATCTGATTTTAGAATTCTTAACCAAATGAACAGTAATATTTGACAAATAAATTGTATCTATTGACGAAGCATTTGGTCAGGAACTTATTTTTCCCTTAAATTTCAAGATGTTATCTTCGTGTATCTTTTTGAACCACTTCATTTCAATTTTTCTAGAATTAATTATAATTTTTTGAAATTTATCGCCTAATCTGGAATACCATATGAACAGTAACTCCAGAAGAGTAAAAATTTTAGATTTAACTAATGTACTTCCAAGGTCTTGTATGTGGTTCTAAATGCTATCAAATGGTCCCTAAGGTATACAAAAATAAGGATGTTACAGATTGCTCTTGGTTTTGTTGAGTTTTCAAATTGCAGGAGTTTCCCTTTATGTTCTTGGTGCCACATTTTTGTAAGGGAAAGGGGGTATTTATAGCCAAAGTTTAGGGGTTTTAGGACTAATCTACCCCTTTAAGTTGCTAATTATTATAGCTCCTTAATCTGGCTCCTGATTGGCTGCTTTTTGATAAACTCTTATTTGTATTAATTTTAATGTGTTTAAAGAGAGTTTTATTATTGATTTCTGTCCCAATTTATCAATATGTTGAGCAATTAATAAATAAAATAAAAATAGAACAAGTGGAAATTAATTGAATGATTTTAGTGATTAATTGGATAAATAATCTATGAAATTTCCATTACAGTAACCATGCAACAAATTAGGTGGAGGTTAGTTGACAGCTAGACAAAAGAAGATTTATGCATGTGCTGGATTGAACAAGTGGGCTAACAGAATCACATACTGGAAGGAGATTGAACGTCTACGAGTTATAGCTTGATTAAGATTTAGGTAGCGAGTTATTAGCTAGCATATTTTAATTCAACTGATTAACTCCAAATATTCTATGGATAATTAAGGTAAGGTAATCTCCAAGGGAACACACTTGTCATTTATTCATATCGTCAACATTAAAACTTAAACTCATAAACAATAGCATAGGATTTACATTCAGATTTAGTTCAAACATCTCATCACACACTCATCTGCTTAATTTGTTAAATTGTGGCTCATTAGATTAATTAGGTACTTAGCATCCAATTAGGCTCTTTGAGAATCGACCTAGGTTAGCCTCCACTTTACTATTGGTTAGCTTAGTTTTGTTTGATAATTAAAACGATAGTTATCACTTTTATGCTTAATCATGCTTTACATCTTTTCTTTGCATTATTTTATTCTAAACGAATGGTTTAAACTTATTCCTCCTCAAGATGAAGACATGTGGCACCATGTGTGGGACCCTTAGGGACACCTCACATGGTGACTTATCACTTCTAGAAGGCTTTGGGTTATTCCAAAGTAAGCCAATCTAATTCAAACTAATCTTGTACTGTATTGAGAGATTTTTCTAAATTATTAGACTATCATTTAATCCAATAATTTTCATGTGTTCAACGGTATTTATTGTCATAGGAACACGGTTCAAAAGATTACTGATAAAAATCCATTAATTGAAACATCCTACTTGTAACCCTCAGAGTATATATTCGGAAGCGTATTTAACTAGCAGAAGTATTGCTTTGACCCAAAAATAAAACATTTTAAAACTTACTTCTTGGATACTGTTTATTCGGTAAATTCCATATTGACAGTCCAAATTTAAAAATTCATAACTAATTCTAGAAAAATGGTATGGGGGTGTTCCAAATTTCAAATTGAACCTCTTTCATATCCCATTAAGGGAAAAATATAAATCTGGACATTTACCTTGCCAATCAATACAGTTAAATCGTTACTTTTTACTATTCATATGATAAATTCTAGATTCTATCTTATAAATTTGGAAATTCATTTCTCTTTATATACACATCCAAATGAGGCATATTACCTATGCATTTAAATCTCTTGATGTGTAATACATGGTCATAAAAGTTTGTAAATTAATTCCTTTATTTGTTAGGTCAAACTGGAGTCAAAACAGAACTGCTCTAGGACCTACGTTTTTATCATTTGACTTTCTTTCATAAATCTCATAAATTATTCCAACATTTATAAATCATCAACTTGAATTACCATACACTCATATACAACATGGAGTTATGCCATAATTATTTCACATATTTTTCTTTACATATAATGGCATATTATATGACATGATAGTTGGCAATTTATACAATACATGCTAGAACAAATAATTGCACTTTCTTTCTTCCCTTCTTTACCTCTTCTCCATGCATACCTTTTCCATCATGCTTTACCTAAATTGTTTGGTTGTGGGAGGGTGAGATTCTAGGGAATCTCATTAGCAACTATTGCCACTTAAATATGCAAGATGGATACTAATGCATGATATGTAATTTCATTAAACTTTATTTAGTGACATGCCATCATGCTATATGCTTTGTATAAAAATGCATGGCTATAGAAACATGTTATTCATAACATATTCAACATCATTTAACATGTCACAACATCACTCAATCATTATATACATGTCAACACATAAAGCACATAAAGAGGTAAGTCCACTACCTTAAAACTTTATCCTTTTCTCTTTGCTCCCTTTGTCTCCAACCAAACATTGGTTGCTTGCTCATTCTCTTTAACTCATTTTCTTTGACATATCATGGTCTTAAATACAATTACATTGTGTATACAACTCATTAGAGACATCACATAAACATTGTACATCAAGTTCCTTAACTTAATTCTTGGAGTTAGTGGTTTAGCTTTGTAATAATTATTTCCCTAGATCAATCCTACATAATTTTTTCCAACGAATCCAAATATGAGGTTAGAATTTCAAAATTCCAACTCCTCCCTTAGCTGCTGTACAGAACCGAACATACCCTCCTTATTTTCTAAAAAATCTCATTTTGATTCCAATGCTTCCAATACTTGTTTCTCTACTTTACCCCACACAATTTTTCATTTTAAATCCATTGGAAGCATCAAAATCATAAAATTCTCACATATGAACAGTGATATGTACAGTAGCAGCCAAGAGTATAAAACCATAATTGCATGCATACTTGAATTTCTAAGCCAATACTACTTGATTCTAGTTTGTTTCAACTTGTTTATATTATCTATAACTCAAAACCGTTTCCTGTCTAGCATTAAGACATTTCATCCAGCAGCAAACAAGGAAAAATAAAATGACTTTTAACCATTAAAATCATAGAGGAATCTTCCTACTATAAAGTACAAGAGCTAGAGAAAGAAATTACCTTGGTTTGCTTGCTTGTTTAGCTCTTAAATTTCCTTTTCTTCTTGCTTGAATTTTATTTTGGTAGCACCTCCCCATGGTTCCTAATGCTTGGCATGAATGTTCATAAATGAGGGGTATATATAGCCAAAAACATAAAGGAATCAAGGGCTAAGATTACATTGATTACAAAGAAAGAATTTTCTCAGGTAGTTCAACAGAGTGGTTGATGTATGCAAGATTAGAAAAAGAAGTTTACAATGCTTAGAAAGAGAGAGGTAGCCATAGTTCAAAGATAAAGGGACTATTTAAGAAAGAGTAATGAGCAAGAGTAGTTAAGGGCTGAGTCTATACCCTAGCAAGAGGGTAATGTGGTAGCCTAGGTTAGATGAGTAGTTATCTCAGGAACTAGCAGAGCATATGACGAAGGAAATAATGCTTTAAAATTTATCTAGCTAATTGTTTAATTGCAGTGTACGTATGATGGATGGTTGAGCAAGTTATGTGATGATATAGCCTATATTGCCATAAGTTATGATAAACAGTTGCATCTCCTTGCAGTTGTCATATGATGACATGCATGTTAGAGTATGCTATGATGAATGAATAGTCCCCTTTCGCAGTACATGCATGGTAGAGTATATAAAATAAGAAAGTTATTTTGCTCCCATACCATACGACATGCAATAGGAATGTACCCAGGAAGATATACAGTCTCAGTAAGTGGGATAATCGTTACAATGTGATTGGGATTACTCAGGTATTTCTACAAGCTTGTGAATGCAATACTCAAGGCCATTTCTTATGTTAGGGTTACAGCAAGTACCAAAAGGGTGGTAGTGTTATAACTCTATCAAAAGAAATGGTATACAGAAAGACAGCAGATAATAGTAAAGAGATTATTTTTAGATCACTCTTCAGATAAGAGTTGAATCTTAAACAGATGGCTCTCAGATAGAGCTAGACTCAGATGAGTTTAGATCACTCTTCATATAAGAATTAAATATGATATAGATTGCTCTTTAGATAAGAGCACAGTTCAGATACAAATTGCTTACAGTTAGAGCACAAATTAAAATGAGAAGTTATGATATGGCTATAGCAATGACGGGTGGTTTGACCATGATTACACAAGGCAACAGCCCATGGTAAGCCATAACAGAGTAAGAAAGCAAAAAAGGAACTCCTGAGTAAGAGAGGAAATAAGTAAAGTCTTGGTAAATAATATGGGTTACTGTACGTATTTTTTAAAAAAAAATTATTGATTGAGTTATCAACAAGTGGAATGAGTTAACCTTATAACTTAGTCTGTTGGTTTTAAGATCTTCCACAGATAATGATACAGTAAAACGGAATCACAAAGGATTTTGGGGGATCGCAGTTAGATCCTAACATGGCTCCAAGGTCGCAGTTAGATCTTGAAAAGGCTTATGGTTGATCGCAGTTAGATGCCAAGGTCACAGTAAACCTAGCTTAAGGAAAGCAATGAGCCATTAAGATATGAGTACAATATAGTATCGCTCTAGGAAGATGATTATCAAGGACAAAGTTAAAATAAGGAAGCTTCACTAGTTGATTAAGTCATCCAGAAAAATTATTTATAATGGTTTTCCCATATAGCCTCTATTATATACAAACTGAACTTAGTTTTCTCCTAAACGAAGATGGAGTCCAAGTTAAAATCTGTGTGCTAATATTTAAAGTTTTGTAAAAGCATGCTTGAGGAACAGAGAAAAAAACCCATATGTTTTGAAAATAGAGAAGTATGAGCAGATAGATCCTCCAGATGAGGATAAAGAGATTAATGGCCAAAGACCCAGAGAAGAGGGTCTAGGGTAAGCAAAGATAGAACACAATTAAATGAGAAATAAAATGCTAGGGATTAGATCCATATGAAATATAACCTAGCCTTAAACTGGTAGCACATTTAATTGAAAGGTGCTTAGGCAAGAGTAGCCTAAGGATGGGTGAGCCCCTAGGAAGTTATGTGAAATGATGCAAATCCCATAAAAGTTTGGCCTAGATGCACAAAGTTATGTAAGATAGTAAGAAAAGTTAAGAAGAGCTAGAAAAGTCAGGAAAAGTTGTGAAATGTAAGGGACATTCTCCTAAGAGAAACTCTTCATCCAGGTATGAATAAAGATATAACCCTAAAATTTGAAGGACAAAATTTATTTTAAGGGGAGGAGAAAGGTCATATCCCAATTTTTAGGCCAAGAAGCCCAGTGTGTAACCTAAAATAGGTAGGCTACCAGGCCCTGTTGAGCAGAAGTCCTAGAAATATATAAATGATGTTTAGGGACTAAACTGTAGATAATGAAAGTTCAAGGACTAAATTGTAAATAGAGAAAGTTTATGGGGGTAAATATATAAATAAGTTAGAGCCTTCAGAAGAGTATCCTTAGTATAGAAAGAGAAAAGAGGTTAGTTAGAGGCCTAAGGTTGAGATAAAGATCTCAAAGGGATGATTTACAATGTTAAAGCCTAAGTAAGAGTAAGATCGTAATTTTAGAAAAGTCCCAAGGGCATAATGGTCATTTTGAGAAAGAAAGGACTAAAGTAAAAATTCTAAAAGTTCTATAGTATCAAATGAAAGTAGACACAAGTTATGGGCCATTAAGTGTAATTATGAAAAGTTGAGGGCATAAAGTGTAATTTTTAAAAGTTCAGGGGCAAAATGGTAATTATGGCAAGTTGAGCCAGAAAAAACCCAAAAATGCTTCAAAATGGTTTAGCCCCAAATTTTACCAATAAATAGAAAAAATTATTTTGATCAGTTTAACGCAACATGAAATTTTTATTTGAGGTCCCAATAAATTAATATTAATTTCTAAAATCTAGAGATTATTACAGTATCTTCTGAACCTTATAATTAGATAAAATTTGGTAGTAAATTCTTATAATTAATATAAGAATTTATGAAACTAACAAAAGTCAAAAAGGAGTCCTATAGAATTAATTATGGAATTTACGGTGAAAAATGACACCGATAAAGGATTTAAAGAAGATGTATAAATTTTTATCAGGACTTCTGGGTCTCAAATAATTATGAGACTTTGTGGGAAATTCATTTTATATTAGAATTAATTTCTAAAAATATTATAACTACTAAAAGAAGTGTCTAGAATTTATGACAAAAATCAGGATGATTTAAGGATATTGGTATTGGAAATTCCTTGAGATTTATGCCAATTAGCCAATTGGACCCAATTTAGGCTCAATATGGCATCCAGCAAAACGGCCCAATGTTCCAAGAAAGTGTCTTGGAGCACAAGTTGGTTTTTAGATATTTTAGGAATTTTTAAAATACAAAAAGAAAAGAAAAATCTAAGATAATGCAAGGTGGCATGTGAGGTGTCCTTGTGGGACCCACACACCCACCACATGTCACCAAGAGCATGAAGGAAGCATTATCCCATGTGATAAATTATATTAAAATAATGTAAGAATTATGTTAATGATAATTAAAGAATTAAGCAACCAATGCATGCAAGATTAAGCCATTGTAATAATTAGTTGAAGGATGGGTAGATTAGTCCAAGAAGCCTTGAAATTTCACCATAAATACCCCTTCCCCTATACAATTTCTTGCACCTAGAGGACCCTTGGGGAAACCATGCCAAAATGAAGAGAGAACTCAAAATAAGATCAAGGAGAAGCCACCCAAGTAAGTACCTAAGGCAAGCAATCCTTCCTAATTTATTTATATGTGTTTTGGAAGGATAGAACCTAGGTTTTAATGGTTAGAAACTTCATTTCTCCCTTGGGTCCCTTGCTGGCCAAAATTCTATAATAAAGAAGGAAGAAGAAAATGAAGATAGAACTATATAATTAGTGCTTAAACAAGCTATTCAGATTATTGATTATTGAATCAAGTTGAGATTCTTGACTTTGCCATAATGAAACCTTTTGGCCTATACTATTTTAGATAGAGGGAGATGAAATTTCAATGATCTAATGCTTCCATTGAATTTAAAAGATGATTTTGTGTAAGAGTGGGTAGGTTTGGAACCTTGGAAGCATTAGAATTCAAAGATGAATTTTTGGAAGTCTTCTATGTACTGTTCACACACATGAATAGTGAGTAGAATTTCATGATTTTGATGCTTCCAATGGTTTTAAAATGAAAAATTGTGTGGGGTAAATTAGATAAACAAGTATTGGAAGCATTGGAATCAAAACAAGAATTTTTGAAAGGAAAAGAGAAGCTTTTCAGTTCTGTCCAGAACAGGTTGCAGCTGCTAGAATTTGGAAATTTTGAGTTCATAAATGGATTCAGAAGTCCAAATTGTGTAGGGTAAAGTCAAGACATCAATTGATTCAAAGGCCAAGTCAATTAGTAAAAATTAAGGAAATCTATGTTAGTTAAAGTAAGTTCAATGTTCAAGAAAGTTAGATTGTAATGAATGGATGATAATGATATGTTAGGAATTGATTGGTGTTCTCAAAAGAGGGCAACCACACATCAAGGAGAAGTAAGAAACAATAACCAAAGATAAAGTAAAAGAAAGTCAAGCATGTGAGGTAGTTATGCTTGCTTGTGATATGGCTAGTATGTATTGGATGTTATGCTAAACTATCCTAAACTTGTATGTATTGGATGTTATGCTTGCTTGTGCTATGGCTAGTTGAATTGTGTTGCATATGTGTATATGATTGAAGCTCTGTGCTATGATTACTTTGGCCAATTGTATTCCGTATGTTACATGGAAGCATGCACATTACACAATGTTAACACTTTCACAAGCAAGCACAAGTATTTACATTATTATTTAGTACCGTTTGCTACTGAGATTTTCCCAAAAATCTCACCCCTTCCATGTAATCCTAATCTCAACATATTCATGAATTATGAAAGAAGATGAAGAAGCAAGAAGAGAAGTTAGGGATTAGATAATATAAATGTTATATGATGAATTGTTATATGTAATGATGTTAAATGACCAGTTGGAGTAGCAATGTTCATGATGTAATGAAAAATATTAAATTATAGAATAAATGTATGAAATTTTACAGATATTTAGTTAACATGTCAAGCTTCATTTTGACACCAAGAACACCTTATTTTGATGTTTGAACAAAGAGAACGATTTTTTCAAATTCATGGACCAGAATTTGTTTTTAAAATTTTTGACCAAATGAACAGTAATCTTTGATGATTTAACTGGATTGATTGACTAAGCATTTGGTTAGGAACTTATTGTTTCCTTAAATGTCAAGATGTTATCTTCATATATCTTTTTAAACCGCTTCATTTCAATTTTTTTATAATTAATTATGATTTTCTGAACTTCATCGCTAAATCTGGATATACTATATGAACAATAACTCGTTAGAGTGAAATTCTAAATTTAGCTAATGGACTTCAAAAATCATGTAAGTGGTTCTAAATGCTACCGAATGGTCTCTAAGACGTACGAAAGTAAGGATGTTACATGGGATGCCAAATTGGGCCTTTAAATGGGTCCAATGCCTCTATGGCACAATTTCTAAGAAAACCTACTCAAAAATATTTACCGGGTGTATTATTTTACTGTACATTCTATTATAAATTCTACATAATTCCTTTTTAAATTCTGTTAGTTTCATAAATTCTTATATTAATTATAGGATTTTTCTACAAAATTTCATCTAGTTAGGAAGTCCAGAAGGTCCTGTAATAATCTCCAGACTTTAAAAATTAATATCAATTATTTGGAGCCTCAAATCAAAATTCTAAAAAATATACCTGGCTTGATTACCATTCTCTATTTACTGGTAAAATTTGGGACTAAAACATTTTTAGGTAGTTTTAGGCCTTTTTAGCTCAACTTTCTCATAATTATATTTTTGCCCCTTGAATTTGACAAATTACCCTTTAGTCCCTGAATTTGTCAAACTCTATTTTGGTCCCTTACTTCAAATCTTGAAACGTCATTATAGTCCCTTTCAACCAAAATTGAAATTCTAATTTGGTCCCTGAATTCTCAAAATTTCATTTAGGTCCCTTGAATTCTTTATATTAAACTTTCATCAAAATAACATTCATGTCCTTAAGCATTATATTATAACTTTATACTTTTCATGTCTTTCTTCAACTTAAAACTCATCTAACCATTATCATTTCTTCTGTTCATCATCATAGTCCTTTCCTTACCTCTTTCCTCTATCAGTCTTCTATAGATAGGGAAAAAATTATTTGTCTACAAATAAGAAAAAATTAGGATGTTACATTAATCAGATGAATTCCCCAGTTATAACTGTAACCCGGTAACTATGCTTTACTAAAAATTACCATAATATTATTTTTATGTATTTGAGCTCTCAAGAACTATTAGAGCATGTTTTTGGGTCTCTTAGGACACCACCTTAGGCCTTGATTCAGGCCCAAGTCAGTTAGCCCAAATTATAAGAAATTTTCCCTAAAGGTTTTTTACCTAAGGCCCTAATTCATCTTAAATTCTATTATAAATTTACAGGGCTCTTTTATGGGTTCTATCAATACCATAAACTCTTATAATTATTAAAGTAATTTCCTATAAAATTTCATCCAATTATGAGGTCCACAAGGTTCGGTAAAAATTTCAGATAATTTTTTCGAAGCTTTGAAAATTAATATCAATTTTTCGAGTCCTGAAATCAAAATTGTATCGTGTCCAATGACTCTAAATATTTATCTCTATCTCCTGGTGAAATATGAGACTTACACGCTTCTGGGTAGTTTTTGACAACTTTTAGGTCAATTTTCTCATAATTACACTTTTGCCCCTAAAATTTTTTAAACTTTTCAATTTAGTCCTTATACATTTTCTACCTCCTTCAATACTTTGTATCTTTTCATTTAAGTCCCTTTCACCTTATAACACTTATATTTCTTCTCTTTTTATAGCTTAACCCTATGGTTTTTTCTAATTAATATCGCAATCCCTACCTAACTTCTTTCCTCCTTTGTCAATCTTATACAGACAAAGAAAAATTGGGATGTGACACTTTTCTCATCACTTTACTATTTGACATGACCATACACTTGAGGAGTAAACAGAAGGAGTATGATTTTGAAGAATCCAAGTCTATATTTGGAATTAATGTAAAATAATGTAAGAATAGCTAATGAAATTAACTTTTAGAAAGAAGATATCAAAACCCAAAAATTGAATATAGAAAGGGCTACGGAATTATGTAATTGAGCTAGGCTTCAATGTGCCCTTTTGTCATGAAATTCTAGGTTTTGATATTTGTGAAGAAAGTACTCAAGAGCAATAGGAAAGAGTTTGGAGATATGTAACATCCTACTTTTAACCCCTAAAAATACACGTTCAAAAGGGTATTTGATTAGCAGAGCATTACTTTGGCCCAAAAATAAAAAATTTGCAATTTTGTTCTTGGGTACTGTTCACTAAAACTTTAAAATTCATAATTAATTCTAGAAAAAATTGTATGCAAGTGCTCCAAATTTCTAATTAAATCTCTTTCATTGCT
The DNA here is from genome assembly GCA_037074615.1 of Leucaena leucocephala. Taxonomy (NCBI): domain Eukaryota; kingdom Viridiplantae; phylum Streptophyta; class Magnoliopsida; order Fabales; family Fabaceae; genus Leucaena; species Leucaena leucocephala. Next base: position 13,435,799 of record CM073555.1, on the reverse strand, counting down.
CTTTGAGGGAAACATATAAATTTAGAGTTTTACTTGACCATTCAATATAGTTAATTTGTTAAAGTATACTGTTCACATTGTCATTTATGGAACTTCCAAATTCTGAGCATCAACTTTGGAAATTCATTTCTCTTAGTACACGCATCCAATTGAGGCAAACTACCCATTATTTTAACGCTTGGGATGTGTACTACATTCTCGCCAAATTTTATTTTTTAATTCATCCATGTACTATGTCAAACTGGAGCTAGAAACTTGCTACTCTAGGACCTACATTTTTACCTTTCTAACTTCTTTCATAATTCTTATTAATTATTCTAGCATGCTTGATCCATTATTATAGCTTCCCATACATTCATATACATTATTTCAACATGTTGTAATTATTTCATATATTTTCATCTCATAAATTGGCACATTACATAGCATTTACAAAAATGGATAAATCATACATCACATACTAGAACATACAATTTCTCTACTTTCCTTCTTCCATTCTTTAGCTCTCCATCAAGCATATATCTTCCATCATGATTGACCTATATTGGTTAGTTAAGGGAGTGTAAGATTATGGAGAATCTCAATAGCAAACATTACCACATTTTTGTCAAGATGGATGCTAATGCATGATATGTCATTTTACTTAAACTTACTTTAGTTAATGACATGCCATCATGCTTTATGCTTTGTATAAAATCCATGGCCATGGAAAGCATGTTATAGAGAACATTTTTAACAACATCTATCATGTCACAACATCATTCAATCAACTTAAACATCTCAAAACATAAGCATACCACATCAAGCACATAAAGGGGTAAGTCCACTACCTTGTAGCTTTATCATTTTCTCCTTGCTCCCTTTGCCTCTAACCAATCAATGGTTGCTTGCTCAACCATGTACACCTTCAGTCAACATCATCAACGCATCCTCTTGGATGTCTTGATGTCCTAACACATTCACATTGGTCATACAACTTATTAGGACCACTAACTTACACATAGCCAACACTTACTCTCTTTACTTAACATTTTCTCTTAAATTTATGATTAGTGTTCTAGCTTTATAAAAATCATTCTCATAGGCCAATCCTACACAATTTTTCATGAGGAATCCAAATATGATCTTGGATTGATCAAACCCATACTCCTTCCCATGAAACTGCATTGGTTTAAAGGTATACTTTGGTGCCAAAATAGCACTTTTGATTCCAATGATCCAACTTCACTTCCTCAACTTAGTTCCACATAACTTTTCATTATAAATCCATTAGAAGCATTGGAATCAACAAAATCATATCCTAGGTATATAAATCTAGTCAAGGCAGTGGCATATCCATAGCAACCAAATTATACAATTCAATCAACTACAAGCAAGAACCACTTGAATCTTGTCTATTCCAACTTGTTTTACTTTTTTTTAACATCAAATTCGTATTCTCCTTACACTTCCAGATTTCTTCCAGTAGCATGTATGGGAGAATAACATGATTTCTAACCACTTAATCTAATAATTAATCATCCCCAACTACAAGGTTAAAGACTTAGGAGAAGATCTTACCCTGAATCCTTGCTCAAATAACCCTTGAATTGCTTGATCTTTGGCTTGAGAAATCATTTTGCAAGAGTTTCCCCAAGGGTTCCTCCAGCTTGTTAAGTTGCTACTGCTTCAAGGCATATTTATAGAAAAATCTTGAATTAGACCAATGTCCAACATTTAGCCATCTATCTTGCTTACATCATGATAAGATACAAATTATACATGGTTTCTTTAGCATTTTCAAGGGTTTTATGACACTTTTACTCTCATTTTATCCATGCAAATGTACTTTTGTGATGATATTTGATTTTGCATGGCAATGTGTTTATTTAAGGGTAAAATGGTCAATTATTTCTTCTAAACTGCAAATCTTTTTATCTTTAATTTGCTTGACCTTTATAAGGGCCTCAATTTCGGTTTGCAAGCATTTGGGAGAGATTCAAAGACCCAAAGTGGAGCAGAGAAGGAATCCCAAGATAGGACCAAAAGTGAGAGAGCCAACTCATTGTGTTTCTTAGTCATGACCTTAGTGCCTGCTGGTCACGACCTACATTATTCTGTGAGACTTTTTGCGTTAACAAGTCACAACCAAAAACATGGATCTGGTCACGACCAAAGGAGCCAATTAGTGAAGCTGCTCATTTTTGCTTAGGTCACTGTGCAATTAAGGCAAGGGGTCAGCAGCCACGAGAGAGAGGTTGGATTTTTTCCAGATCTGGTCAAGAATAGTCCTAAGCAATTCTCTCAACTTCAAACATCAACCTTCAATCCAATCTTTCACTTTTATTCATCTTTTAAACAATTTCTCTATTTCTGCACCGATTAATTCATCTCTACCACTTTCCCTTCATCTTTCCATAATCTTTTTCTACACATCCCATGGCATCAACTCTGGATAGTGATTACGGCATAATCGGCTCTATGAGAGGCTAGATGTTTTAGCCTGATGGACAATACAATTTAAGCTCACGAACTACAATGGGGAGTTATTCTATCTTAGTCTGCATTTGTTCATGTTTTAGGATTTCTAGATCTAGGGATTTCACAATATTTGTGAGGATTGAATATCAATTGATTATTCTCATATTAAATAGTTGTATTTGATTTGGATGATGTGATTATTGATTTACATATATATATATATTTCAATTTTATTTCTGGTTAGTTGGTTGATTATTGGCGATAGTAATTAATTCAATTGATTAAAGTCTTTAGCTATCGATTGATAGTTAATTAAGGGTTTTTTCATCATATAATTCAATATACACACTAAGTAGTTTTCAACAGAGCATTAAGGGGTTTGTAATTCAGCTTTAATTAAAGGGAGTTCGAACTCATTAATGAACTGGACTTGATCAATTGGTTGAGGTTATATTTAAAAATTAGTGATTTCATAACTCCATTTCAATCAAGAGCAAGCATAGCTATGTTTTCATCATCAAGAATCTTTTCTATCATATTTCTCTCATAATCCAACCCAGTTTCACACTAGTCAAAGAAATACCAAAAATATTTACTTTCACTGCACCATTAGTTTTATTGCATCAATGTTCGATCAAACCCTAAACACATGCTTTTACTCAGGTTTTCAATATTATCGTTCACCAATTTGCTAGGACTCCAATAAAAATGCTCCATGAGAAGAATGATAGGGTTGTGCCTTATACAACATTATTGGGTGCAATATTTATTTTGAAAAGCTGGGATCATGATAATCTCGCGTATTTCAATGGCGCCGTTATTGGGGAGCCAAGTTATTGGTACCCTAACAATTGGTTGTTGATTCCATTGTAAGCCTGAGTCATTCTTTTTATTTAGTTTTTATAGTCTCCATTGCATGTCATAAAAGTTTTGAGAAATAAAACCAATATCTTATTTTCTTTCACTTTTACAATTGCATTTCTACATAGCATTCTACATTTTCCACTCTTTAGAGTTTGGTTATCTGCCATTCTCTACTTGATTGTATGTGAACTAAGATTTTCAAGACTATTAACTTTGAGTTTGAGTCATTCTTCACTTGCACTAAGGTTTTGGAAATTATTTATAAGTTTTTGAGTACATTTGGATGAGGTACTTAGTTCAATTTTTCAAGTTTAAGCAAAATTTCCTCGGTTGTATTGTTGAGTCGTGACCATTTTCTTGTTTAGTCATGACTACACTTCATTGTTGTCTTATTGAAGAGTCTCTGTGTCTACTAGTCGCGACTTATAGTTGTTCTTATCGTGGCTAAATTGTACGTGTTTATCTCATTTTACTCTCTATGACTACTAGTCACAACCAGTTTCTATCTTTGTCGCAACTATAAGTCTGTGCTTATTGAGTTTTAGTCACTGTGACCACTAGTCATGACCATTTGTACATCTAGTTATGACCAAATACCCCTATTTCATGAGTTTTCCCTCTGTGTATATTAGTCACGACCTGGAGTCCTTTCAGTTGCGACTAAAGTGTTTTTCCTACTAAGAAAATTTTCTACCCGATTCTGATTGTCTGCTTGATTTTTCTTGATTCCTTTTGTGTTGCATGCATAGAAGAGCTGAACCCTTAGTGCCTTTTGATCTTGAAATTGAGAGGTCACTTATGAAACTTAGAAAAGAGTTTAGAGAACAAGGACCTAGTGAGGGTTTAGCTGAAGAAGAAGTTAGATCGCAAGGACCCAATTTGGACTTAATTTAGAAATTCCTTTATATATTCCCAATATGGCTGAAATTAATCTAAATGGGTACAATGGGAATAATGGACAAGAAGAGAATGAAGTACCTAATAATGTAGAAGATAATATGAGCATTAGGAAAATTAATTATTCGCATGTGAATTATGATCCCTATAGTTTCTATACTGATGAAGTTAATTTTGAGATCAAAGGAGCCTTGATTGCAGCCTTACCTAAATTTTATGGTTTTACAGGAGAATGTCCGTATCAGCACCTTCAAATAATCCACATAATATGTTCTTCTATGAAGCCTCTAATGACTGCATTGGATTATATCTTGAGGAGATATTTCCACTTCATAGTGGAGGGAAAAGTAAAGGAATGGATGTATAATTTGCCAAACTATTTTACCTCTCTTACTTGGGACCAATTAAAGATAGTATTCTTAGAACAATTCTTCTCGGCTCCCAAGACTACATGAATGAAGAAAGAGATCACTAACATTCTTAAGCAAGATGGAGAATCGTTGTATGAGTACTTGACAAGGTTCATAAACTTGCTGGCTAGATGTCCACATCATAACATCACCAAAGCTGACTTAATGGATGTCATACCTTACTTTCCTAAGCTCCATCTTCTCGAAAACAATATCTCGTTATGTTTGAAAAATATAGCGGTGAGATTTTGGGGGAAATCTCAGTAACAAACGGTACTAAATAATGTATGCATCAATACTTGGTATTAGTGCTTGCTTGTGATTGTGTCAACATAATGTAATGTGCATGCTTCCATGTAACATATGAAATACAATTGGTGTCATATCCTAATTTTTTCCTATCGGTATAATACTCATAGAGGAAAGAGGTTTAGAAAGGATTGTGATGATGAATAGAGAAGAAAAGAATGATTCGATGAAGGTTTAAAGAAAAGGGACTAAATTGAAAAGTATAAAAGTTCCATTGTGCAAAATGTAAAGTAGATATAAACTTTGGGCCATTAAGTGTAATTATGAAAAGTTGATGGCCTAAAGTGTAATTTTCAAAAGTTTCAGGGCAAAATGGTAATTATGAGAAAGTTGATCCGAAAAAAGCCCAAAAATGCCCAGAATCAGTTTAGTCCCAAATTTTCCCAGTAAATAGAGAAAATTATTGTGATCAGTTTAATGCAACACAGAATTTTGATTTGAGGTCTCGAAAAATTGATATTAATTTTAGAAGTTTGATAATTATTGTATTATCTTTTGGACCTCATAATTAGATAAAATTTGGTAGTAAATTCTTATAATTAATATGAGAATTTATGAAACTGACAGAAGTAAAAAAGGAGTCCTGTAGAATTAATTATGGAATTTACGGTGAAAAAGGACATCGATAAAGGGTTTAAAGGAAATGTATATAATTTTTTTAAGGACTTCTGGGTCTCAAAAAATTATGAGACTTTGTAGGAAATTAATTTTATATTATAATGAATTTATAAAAATATTAGAACCATTAAAATAGGTATTTAGAATTTATTCCAAGATCAGGCTAATTTTAAGGATATCGGTATAAGGGAAGTACATTGGGATTTGTGCTAATTAGCTATAGGACCTAAAAGAGGCTCAAGATTTCATCCTAGGGAAGCCCAATAAGTACCAAAAGTTGTCTTGGAGCCCAAGTTCAATAATGAATAATTTATGAATTTTTGAAAAAGAAAAAAAAAGGGATGAAGGAGAATTATGCACATGGTGGGTCCCACAAGATTTACACATGGCACCAAGAAGAGGAAAGGAAGATTATCCCATGTGCTAAAATGTAATAAAATAATATAAGAATTAACCTAATGATGATTAAGGTAATTAATCTAAAAACTAACCAATCAAGTTTAAGATTAGGCCATTGTAATAATTAGGACAAGTGAGGACATTATGGATCCAAGGTGCCAAAGCTTTGGCTATAAATACCCCCTTCCTCCTTCACAATTTCGTGCACCTAGAGGACCCTTGGGGAAACCATGCCAAAATGAAGAGAGAACTCAAAATAAGATCAAGGAGAAGCCACCTAAGCAAGTATCTAAGGTAAGAGATCCTTCCTAGTTTATTTATAAGTGTTTTGGAAGGAAGAAACTTAGGTTTCAATGGTTAGAAACTTCATTCTTCCCTTAGAACCCTTGCTGTCCAAAATTCCAAGTTAAAGGAGGAAGAGGAAAATTAAGTTAGAACTATGAAATTGATGCTTAAACAAGCTAGTTAGATTATTGGTTATTGAATCAAGTTGATATTCTTGACTTTGCCATGGATGAGACCTTTCAGTCTCACTGTTCATGATAGAAGGAGATGGAATTTCAATGATCTAATGCTTCCATTGAAATAATGGAATTTCAATCAAGTTTATATAATGGAAGCATTAGATCATTGAAATTCCATCTCCTTCTATCATGAACAGTGCAGACCGAAAGGTCTCATCCATGGCAAAGTCAAGAATATCAACTTGATTCAATAACCAATAATCTAACTAGCTTGTTTAAGCATCAATTTCATAGTTCCAACTTAATTTTCCTCTTCCTCTTTTAACTTTAAATTTTGGACAGCAAGGGTTCCAAGGGAAGAATGAAGTTTCTAACCATTGAAACCTAAGTTTCTTCCTTCCAAAACACTTATAAATAAACTAGGAAGGATCTCTTACCTTAGATACTTACTTAGGTGACTTCTCCTTGATCTTATTTTGAGTTCTCTCTTCATTTTGGCATGGTTTCCCCAAGGGTCCTCTAGGTGCACGAAATTGTGAAGGAGGAAGGGGGTATTTATAGCCAAAACTTTGGCACCTTGGATCCATAATATCCTCACTTGTCCTAATTATTACAATGGCCTAATCTTGAACTTGATTGGTTAGTTTTTAGATTAATTAACCTTAATCATCATTAGGTTAATTCTTATATTATTTTATTATATTTTAGCACATGGGATAATCTTCCTTTCCTCTTCTTGGTGCCATGTGTAAATCTTGTGGGACCCACCATGTGCAAAATCCTAATTCTCCTTTATCCCTTTTTTTTCTTTTTCAAAAAATCATAAATTATTCATTATTACACTTGGGCTCCAAGACAACTTTTGGGACTTATTGGGCTTCCCTAGGATGAAATCTTGAGCCTCTTTTAGGTCCAATAGCTAGTTGGCACAAATCCCAATGTACTTCCTTATACTGATATCCTTAAAATTAGCTTGATCTTGGAATAAATTCTAAACACCTCTTTTAATGGTTCTAATATTTTTATAAATTCATTCTAATATAAAATGAATTCTCTACAAAGTCTCATAATTTTCTGAGACCCAGAAGTCCTGATAAAAATTACATACATTTCCTTTAAACCCTTTATCGATGTCCTTTTTCACCGTAAATTCCATAATTAATTTTACAGGACTCCTTTTTTACTTCTGTCAGTTTTATAAATTCTCATATTAATTATAAGAATTTACCACCAAATTTTATCTGATTATGAGGTCCAGAAGATAATACAATAATTACCAAACTTCTGAAATTAATATCAATTTTTCGGGGTCTCAAATCAAAATTCTGTGTTGCATTAAACTGATCAGAATAATTTTCTCTATTTACTGGGAAAATTTGGGACTAAACTGATTCTGGGCATTTTTGGGCTTTTTCCGGATCAACTTTCTCATAATTACCATTTTGCCCTGAAACTTTTAAAAATTACACTTTAGGCCCTCAACTTTTCATAATTATACTTAATGGCCCAAAGTTTATATCTACTTTACATTTTGCACAATGGAACTTTAATACTTTTCAATTTAGTCCCTCTTCTTTAAACCTTCATCGAATCATTCTTTTCTTCTCTATTCATCATCACAATCCTTTCTAAACCTCTTTCATCTATCAGTATTATACCGATAAAAAAAATTAGGATTTGACATTTCTACCCCCCTTAAAATAAATTTCATCCTAGAAATTTACTGGGTACCTTAGTCAACTATCACATGTATATCTGCTCTCTATACTCTTTTCTGTTTTATGATGAAGGTTTAGGGGATCATCTCTTATCTTCTATCTTGACAACTAGTGGAGTGCTTTCAATATCCGCTTTATGTCTTTGCTGTCATTACTCTACTTTTCTAAATCAACTCAATCAAAGTTGAACTTCTACTTCATTTTGTTACTTGCTTACTTGCTTTGCATCTATTCGCTCATGGACAACTCATTATCCTTGACTTGTAAGCAGTGTCCATTTCTTTCATATCAAACTCTCTCAAATATTTCTGTATTCGGGAGTTTTCATCAACTATTCATCATACTTTCAAGAATTTATCTCTTATTACTTATCTTAGTATCTCTAGAGTTCCTTAACATCTGCAAAGCTTCATCTCTCTTTTTGTATAATCATATTTCTTTTTCTTAGAAACTCTTATCACTCTATTGTTGCTCTTATCATCTTTAATAATTTAGCATCATACAGATAGAGGACTTATGCAGTTATTCTTTTCTTTACTTTACTGCTAAGTAGGAGCACATACTCTAACATGCATAATGCCTGGCCAATATGTTGCAGGACTGCATACCTGCTCATGAATGCGAAGCTCTAATATCGGAGATCAAGCATTCCTTTTCTTAATATGCACAGCTCTAACACTCGGAGCTTGTACAGCTCTAACATTCAGAGCTTTAGCATATTTTACAAACATAACATAATGCCTGGCATTTCATGCAAGGAGTGAAAGCTCTCACTTACTATTCCATCCATAACATAACATTCAAACATCTTATCCTTACAAAAGGGAGCCTCTCTATCTGTCTACAGAATTAGCTACAAAGCCACTTCTTATTATACTTCTCAATACATATTTTTCATTATGCATCTCATTACATACTTCTCATGCCGTATCATTGCATAACTTGCCAAATCTGGCTATATTATGACATATCTTATCATGACTTGAGATACCATAAGTCTAACATTCTCTTTAACTTATAACTTTCTGAGGAAGATCTTGCTCTTAAGTCTTTCTAACTTCCTCTTGACATAAATCTATAATCTGAATCTTTCCTTTCAAATCCACTCTCTTTGGACTTGACATAAGGTTCTAATCCCTTACCGTTCATAACCCCTTTCTAACTTTTTATAACTCTTTTTATCATTTTACTTAACTTTGTGCATCTATGCCAAACTTCTGTGGCATTTACACCTCTTCTCATCACTTCCCAGGGATATCACCCATCATTGGGCTACTCTTTACTTTAACACCTTTCAATCAATCGTGATACTAGGTTAGGGCTAGGTTACTTTTTGCAAAGTTCTAAGCTCTAGAATTCTCTTTCTCATATAACCATGTTCTATCTATACTCTACCTTAGACCCTCTTTTCTGGGTCTCTCTAGCCTTTTAATTTCTTTATCCTTATCTAGAGGATCTATCTAATCATACTTCTCTGTTCTCAAAACATATGGGGTTCTCTTTTCTGTTCCTCAAGCATACTTCTACAAAACTTTGAATATCAGCACTCAGATTTTAACTTGGACTCCGTCTTCGATTAAGGAAAAACTAAGTTCAGTACAAATATAATATAGGCTATCTGAGAAAAACTATTATAAATAAATTTTTTGGATGAGTTAATCAACTAGTGAAGCTTCCCTTAACTTCGTCTTTAGTAATCATCTTCCCAGAGAGATACTACATTGTACTCATATCTTCATGGCTCATTACTTTCCTTAGGTTAGGTCTAACTGTGACCCCAGGATCTAACTGCGATCAACCGTAAGGCTCTTCAGAATCTAACCGCGACTTTGAAGCTGTTAGGATCTAAATGTGACCCTCCAGAATCTAACTGCGATTCTGTTGTACTGTATCATAATCTCTGGAAGATCTTAAACTAACAGACTAAGTTATAAGGTTAACTGCTTCCACTTGTTGATAACTCAATAAATAAAAAAAAATTAAATTTTTTTACATCCACTAGCCTCATATTATTTACCAAGACTTTACTTACTTCTTCTCTTACTCAGGAGTTCCTTCTCATCTTTCTTAATTTACTGTGGTTTACCATGGGCTATTGCCTTGTGCAATCATAGTCTAACCACCTGCCATTGCATTCTGCTGCTATGGCCTCATCATAACTTCTCATTTCAATCTATGCTCTAACTGCGAGCCATTTGAACTATGCTCTAACTGCGAGCAATCTGTATCAGATCCAACTCTTATCTGAAGAATGATCTATACTCATCTGAATATAGCTCTATCTGAGAGCCACTATTTCAGTTCCAACTCTTATCTGCAAAGTGATATGAAAATAATCTCTTTACTGTTATTTGTTGATCTATCAGTCCCAGTCTGTTCTTGACCGAACTGTGGTTCCTTTTTGGTCTTTTTCTTGATCCTGACTATTTGAGTCACATGGATCTCATTCATCATCTAGCACTATTACTTTTGCTCTCTATGGTACTTTACCCTAGGTCTGCTAAGCTACTATTCCAATAAATACCCTAACTTAACAAAGTACTTATTACTTAAAGTTAGGGTCTGGGGATTATCCTATTTAATGCGAGAAACTTCTACTCTGATACCAAAATATAACATCCTTACTTTCGTACATTTTAGGGACCATTTAGTAGCATTTAGAACTACTTACATGACCCTTGAAGTCCATTAGCTAAATCTGGAATTTTTACTCTTGGCGAGTTACTGTTCATATGGTATTCCAGATTAGGCGATGAATTTCGAAAAATCATAATTAATCCTAAAAAAATTGAAATGAGGTAGTTCAAAATTTTACTCGAGGTTAACATCTTGAAGTTTAAGGAAAAAATAAGTTCCTGACCAAATGCTTATCCAATTAATACAGTTTAATCGTTAAATATTACTGTTCATTTGGTCAAAAATTCTAAAAACATATTCTAGTCCCTGACTTTGAAAAATTCGTTCTCTTTGTACAGACATCGAAATAAGGAGCTCTTGGTGTCAAAATGAAGATTGACATGTTAACTTCATGTATGTAAAATTTTATACATTTATTCTATCATTTACAATTTTTCATTATATCATAAACATTGTTGCTTAAACTGGTCATACAGCATCATTACTTGCAACAATTCTACACATAACATCATATAACATTTACATTAACCAATCCTAACTCCTCTTCATGCTTCTTCATCCTCTTTCATGATCATAATCCTTTTCAAACCTCTTTCCTCTATCAGTCTTATACAGATAGGGAAAATTAGGGTATGACACCAAAATGAAAAGAGAACTCAAAATAAGATCAAGGAGAAGCCACCTAAGCAAGTATCTAAGGTAAGAGATCCTTCCTAGTTTATTTATAAGTGTTTTGGGAGGAAGAAACTTAAGTTTCAATGGTTAGAAACTTCATTCTTCCCTTGGAACCCTTGCTGTCCAAAATTCCAAGTTAAAGGAGGAAGAGGAAAATTAAGTTAGAACTATGAAATTGATACTTAAACAAGCTAGTTAGATTATTGGTTAATGAATCAAGTTGATATTCTTGACTTTGCCATAGATGAGACCTTTCGGTCTGCACTGTTCATGATAGAAGGAGATGGAATTTCAATGATCTAATGCTTCTATTGAATTTATATGATGATTTTGTGTAGGATTGGATAGGTTTTGAACCTTGGAAGCATTGGAATTGAAGGTTTAATGTTTGGAATTCTTCTTGGGTACTGTTCACTCCCATGAACAGTTATTGAATTTTCATGATTTTGATGCTTCCAATAGTTTTAAAATGAAAAGTTGTGTGGGATAAAGTAGAGAAACAAGTATGGGAAGCATTGGAATCATAATGAGAATTTTTGGAAGAATTATGCATATTTTTCAAATCTGTCCAGAACAGTGCATGGGAGCTAGAATTTCATGATTCTAAGATCATAAATGGATTCAAAAGGTGAAATTGTATAGTTTAAAGTCAATACATCAATTGATTCAAATGCCCAGTCAATTAGTAAAGATTAAGGAAAGTTAATGTAGTTAAGTAAGCTCAATGTTCAAGAGAAGTTAGATTGTAATGGATGGATGATTATGTGATGTTAGGATTTGATGGTGGACTCAAAAGAGGCAGCCACACATCAAGGAAAAGTAAGAAGGAAGAAACAAAGTTAAAGTGAAAGGAAGTAAAGCAATAAGGTAGTAAACTTATCCTAAACTTATATGTATTGAATGAATGCTTGCTTGTGCTATGGCTATGTTGAATTGTGTTGGATGTGTATATGATTGAAGCTTTGTTTCTATGATTACTTTGGCCAATTGTATTTCATATGATACATGGAAGCGTGCTCATTACACTATGGTAGCACTTTCACAAGCAAGCACAAGTATTTACATTAATACATGCATTGTTTAGTACTGTTTGCTACTGAGATTTCCCCAGAAATCTCACCCCCTCCAATTAATCCCAATCCCAATAGGTTTATGAATGATGAAAGAGGATGAAGAAGCATGGAGAGGAGTTAGGATTGGTTAATGTAAATGTTATATGATGTTATGTGTAGAATTGTTGCAAGTAATGATGTTGTATGACCAGTTTAAGCAACAATGTTTATGATATAATAAAAAATAGTAAATGATGGAATAAATATATAAACTTTTACAGACATTAAGTTAACATGTCAAGATTCATTTTGACATCAAGAACGCCTTATTTCAATGTCTGTACAAAGAGAATGAATTTTCCAAAGTCAGGGACCAGAATCTGTTTTCAGAATTTTTGACCAAATGAACAGTAATATTTAACGATTAAACTGTATTAATTGGATAAGCATTTGGTCAGGAACTTAGTTTTCCCTTAAACTTCAAGATGTTATCTTCGAGTAGAATTTTGAACCACTTCATTTCAATTTTGTAGATATAATTATGATTTTTTGAAATTTGTCGCCTAATCTGGAATACCATATGAACAGTAACTCGCCAAGAGTAAAAATTCCAGATTTAGCTAATGGACTTCAAGGGTCATGTAAGTGGTTCTAAATGCTACCGAATGGTCCCTAAGACGTATAAAAGTAAGGATGTTACAATTGGCCAAAGTAATCATAAAACAGAGCTTCAACAATTACATATGAATAACATCAATCAATCAAGTCATAACACAATCAACCATACATTCAACACATACAATTTTAGATAAGTTTACTACCTGTCGTGTAGCCTTTCCTTAGTCCTTGACCTTAGCTCTGAGATTCCTTCTTTACATAGGTCAGAGCCTATACATAGCATAATAATATTTTCATTATTATCCTATCTACCATAAATCTACTTAACTCAAGCTTATGTTGAGGTAATACCCCTAATCTAAAAATCCCCTAACTTCCTTTCTATCCACGGCTAACCTTATCAAGAGAGAGACATTTCTCTATTCTAACTATTAAATTCATAAGAACAATCCTATAATTTATTAGAAAAGGGACTAGAATAAATTACTTACATTATTCCTAATCTTGCCAAGTCCCTAAGCTCCTTAGATTGATCCTAACTCAGCCAGAACTCCTTCTTTTTCTTCCTTTCTTTCTCTTTCTTTCTCTCTTTCTCTTTTTCTCTCTCTCACTCTTCTTTCTCTTCCTTGCCGTGTTATGAATGGAATGGGAGGGGTTGGGTATTTATAGGTGAAGGGAAAAGGAATGGACTGTCCAGATCCAATCATAATAAACAACTCAGATAGCTTAGCTTCCTTAAGAAGCTTCGCCTGCATCATCAAGATGACATCATCAAGGACACCTTGCATGCTAGGTGGCACCTTGGTGGGTCCCTTGGGACACCTCACCTGGTGAGTCATCACTTCTGGAAACCTCCAGTCTGATCTATCCAATCCTGTACCAGCTTAGTCCAATTTCCCAAAAACTAGACTGTTTTTTTAATCTAATTTTTCTGACATTCCATAATATATATTCTGATCTTAAATATAGTATCTGGATTCTTCCTACCATTGACATTCTTAGACTGGTATTAACTTAATTACAGATCCCTTGGCAAATTACGAAAATGCCCTTGGTTCCTGTGTATTTACTTTCATAATTCTAGGGACATTATTGTCTTTTCACATTTCAACAGAATATTTTCTGACCCTGGTCAACTACTCCTGTAGCTCTCTTTGACCATCTAAACTTAATCAAATGACCAAAATACCCTTCACTCATTCTTTAATTATTTTATAATATAGGGGCATTTTTGTAATTTTGTACTTTTTATGAATATTTCTGGACACTGGCCTCTTTAACCGATGAACTGATATCATAGGCCTGGGCCTCACTTGGCGTTATCATGGGCCTCCTGGGATGTCATCTGAGCTTATTTAGTCCCAGCTTGCATACTGCTTAAGTTTCATAATCAGATATCGGGCGTTCACAAACTTCCGTCAAAATTCACTAAAACGTGAATAACTTTTCCTAGAGGTCTCCTTTTAGGATTCTGTCAGTTCCCTGACCTCTGACTTCACAAGACGCACCTTCCTGTAACTTTTTATTTATATCTGAGGTTCAAAAGGTTTGATAAAAATTTCAGATAACTTTCAGACTATTAGATAAATATTAGCTATCTGGAACTCCAATAAAATTTATGTATCAATCTAGCTTAACCAGCACAACTTTCTCTATCTACTGATGAAATTTGGGACCGAAATGCTTTTGCGCAGTTTTAAGCCTTTTTTGGCTCAACTTTCTATAATTACCATTTTGCCCTTGGAAACTTTTCCTCTTTTCAATTAAGTCCCTCAACTTTTTATAATTACACTTAATGGCCCACAACTTATGTCCACTTCCATTTTTGCACCATGGAACTTTTAGACTTTCACTTTAGTCCCTTTCTTTTCAAAAATGACCATTATGCCCCTAGGAACTTTTACTATTTACATATAAGTCCCTGTACTTTCACTTATTTGCAGTTTAGTCCCTAAAAATCCTCTGTATGTTTCTGGGACTTTTGCTCAAAGGGTTTGGTAGTCTATCTATTTCAAGCTACTTTTTAAGTCTCTGGGCTAAACATTGGGATATTATAATGGATATATTCTTTGATGGTCAACTACCTCAAAATAAAGTGTCTTTGAATGCAGCTACCAATGAATCTTTAAGAGATAAAACTCTACAAGAAAGTTTGAAATTATTTCAAAAAATAGCTAATGAGGATTACTAATCCAAGGATCCTAGGAGAATACCCATATCCTCTTCAGGAAATTCCAAGGAGATCTTATCAGAGATAGTTGCCTTGGGTAACCGAATGGAGAAGAGAATGAGTCTAATTAAATGGGAACTCCAATCTACAAAACAAGTGCATGCTCATTAGTAACGGGGTATGAGTCCTATGGTTCCATGATAAATGCTACTAGTACATGTGACAGACAATTTGAAGAAGTTATAGCAATGTATCAAGGGAGAGATAATCAATTTTAGAAGAGAGATCCTTACTCAAATACCTATAATCCTGGATGTAGAGATCATCCAAACTTTAGGCGGGGGAGTGGTGACAATAGACTTAATCAGTTCCAAAGCGGTGATACTTCCTCTAATAATTATCAAAGCAATGCAATACCTATTGTTCTAGCCTAACCTCCCACTTTAATAACACCAAGAGTATATGAGACCTCACAACTCCTAAAGAGCATGGCTGCACAAATGAACAATATGGATGGTAGAATGGCCCACATTGACAACAAGTTAAAAGAAAAAGATAGTCAATTCACCTCTATAGCTACAATTCTGCATATCATGCAGAAAAATTATGATGATGTGCAGAGGAAACTTGAAGAGTTGAGTTCAAATAATGCTGATATTTCTAGTCATATGACACAAATTTCTAATACCATGAGTGATACCCAAGCTAAGAACAGTGGTATCATACCTTCTAACACAGTCATTAATCCAAAGGTCGTAAATGCTATTTCACTAAGGAGTGGAAGAAAGGTTTGATTCAAAGAGGATGAATGAAGTATCCAATAAAGATGGTAAAGACCTTGAATTGGATAGTGCACCACTTTCACTGATAAAACTTGTGAAGTCTGAGAGCGCCAAAGAAGAGCAACTCATGACTAAGAGAGTGAACCAAGGGGAGGGTCAACAAGCATAAGAAGAAGTGTAAGAGACACAAGAAGAAGAAGAGACAGTACAAAGTTTAGCTTACAAAGGCAAGCAGGCTGAAGAAAGAGTAGAGACAAGCAAGTAAGGAGCCTCTATGGCTATAGGTAAAGAGGTAAGTACAAAATATCTCCCTTTTCCTAAAGCTTACTTTGCTGGTAAGAAGAAATTTGATCCTAAATTTGAAAAAGATGCATATACATTGTTTAATAAACTTGAAATAAACATTACTATGGTTAAATTTCTTAAGAGGAAACCTAAATAAATATGCTAAATTCTTCAAAGAATTGTGTGCTGGTAAGAAGAAATTTAGGCCTCTTGAGAAAATTCAAGTGAGTGCTAATTGTCATCTCTTTTTAAAGCTGAATTACCAGTTAAGTGCCAAGACCCAGGATTTTACACTATCCCTTGCACAATAGGAAAAGTCCATATTTAGGGAGCTCTGTTAGATCTAGTGATGAAGAGGTCGGATTGTCTTCTTCTGATCTATCAAAATAATAATGTTTGTACCCAATAATATAGTATAAGGCATAACCCTATCGTTCTTCTCGAGGAGCTTTTCTATCAGAGACCTAGCATATTGGTGAAAAACCATTCAAAACCTGAGTGAAAGTACAATGGGTTTTGGAGTTTGATTGATTTTTGATGCAATAAAATAAAGGTGCAATAAAGTAAATGTTTTTTTGGTATTTTTTATTAAGATAAAAATGAGTTGGTTTGTGAAAGAAATATGTTGTGACAGACTCTTGATGCTGAAAACATATCTATCCTTGCTCTTAATTTGATATGGGAGTTTTTGAAATAACTAAGTCTTAAACAAAACCTCAATCGATCGATTAAGTCCAGAGCATTAATATTTCTTAAACTCCTTTGATCAAAGCTAGTTTAAAAACTCTTAATGGACTGTTAAAAAACACTTAGTGTGTAATTTAAATCAGATGATGAAAATGCTCTCAAATGGTTGTCGATTGACAAGCCCTAGATTTCAAGCAATTGGATTAATTAGCAATGATCGTTGATAATAGTCCAACTATCTTGAAATTGAAACTGAAATATTATATTAAAAACCAATATTCAAAGTATCCAAAGTCAATTACAATTATCTAATCTGAGAATAATCAATTGACATTTAATCCCTTGTTCATATAATGAAAACCCTAGATTTAGCAGCATCAAAACATGAAAAAGGTACAGATTAAAATAGAAAACTCCCCAGTATAGTCCATGAGCTCAAGATATGAGATTCATCACCAAGAGACTAAGGATTTAGCCTCTCATGACTCCTACTGTGCTGCAATCGCTGCCTAGGTACGATGCTATGAAGACAGCAGAAGGGGTGATGGAGAGATGAATTATGGAAGATGTGTGTAGGTAGTGGAGAGAGTGTAGAAAGAGTTCGAGCACTGCTTCTTAGCCTAATTAGGTCAAAAACCATCCTCTCTTGCGTCTACAGCTCCCCTCTCCTTTTATTTTCAGATTAACCTAATCAAAATCGCGCAGCTTCAAGACTGTCTTCTTTGGTCACACCAGATCCATGTTTTGGTTACGACCTGTAAACGCTGAGAAACTTGCCAGAAGAAATTAGGTCGTGACCTGTGGACACTTTGGTCGTGACTAAAAGACACAGAAGCTGCTTCCTTATTTGATTCTCTTGTGATTTCTTTTCTACTCACATTAGTCCTTGGTTCTCCTCTAGAGTACCTACAATTCAAAATCAAAGCTTGCCATAAAAGTTCCACCAGTAAAAGAATAATATATATGCAGTTTGGAGGAGTTAATTTACCATTTTACCCTTAAAATAACATATTGCCAAGCACAATCATGTATTACAACAAAAGCACAATTACAGGCATAAAATGAATGGTAAAGTTGTTATAAAACCCTTAAAAATATGGAAGAAACCATACACAAATTGTGTCTTATCAATTCCCCCATATTTCTTAAGGGAATTGGAAGACACGCAGCGGAAATTAACTTTAAAAATTTTTCCATTCCCAACCAGGATCTACCGAATGTGTTTAAGTCAAGGAGAAAGAAGTGTTACCTTCGGTATTTGAGCTTTAGTCGCGACCTCCTTATCTACTAGTCAAGACTCTTCACCTCTGGAACTTTCAGTCGCGACCTACTAAGCCTCTAGTCACGACCTGTCATCTCTGGAGTTGTTAGTCGCGACCTCCTCAGCTTCTAGTCGCGACCTGTACCTCTAGAATTTTCAGTCGCGACCTAATCATCTTCTAGTCGCGACCTGCCATCTCTGGAGTTTGAAGTCGCGACTTCCTCTGCTTCTAGTCGCTACCTGTAGTCTTTTTCAGATTTCTGATGTTCAGAAGCCAATTTGGTCACGACCTATGTGTCAACTGGTCGTGACCTCATCGTACCTGGTGCTCTTTTCTCGTTCGCAAGAAGTCAACAACTCAGATCGGCTTCCTCTACCGGTATCCACATGAATAGCGTTCTAACCACGAACGACGTGCTAGCGCCTCTTGTCCCTCTAGGGTTTTCTCTAGATTCCTTCCTCACCGTCTCTATTTCGACAGTTTCTTATCTGCAAACCTTTTGCACTCTCCTTGCGCCTTTTTCTCTTGTGTGTTGTGTTGTGTCTGTATAGAACCCTAGCTCCTAATGTCAAATATATAGGATGCTATCGGGCTTCTAATTGGGCCAAGCTTCAGAATTAATCTTATATTAATTCTGAAATTAATACAATATCATATATTGCATAATTTGATAAGAAACTAATTAAATAAATATGGTTTTTATTAAATCTGTCCCATAGATTTAAAGCACCTATTTATTTAATAAAGATAAGACGGAATTATATTTGATTTATTCTCATAAATCAAATTTGAGATATCTTATCAATTTAAATTTCAAATTCAAATAGATCATATCCATTTAAAATCAAATTCAAAAGTGATAGAAATTTAATTTATCCTTATAAATTAAATCTTGCAAATATCTCTTATATTATATATATAATATATATATATATATAAATTTATATATATATAAAATATATAAATCCACCCTAGACTATTCATTGAATCTAGACATCTCTTAGATTCAATGAATCTGGATATCACAGCTCGTGTTGAGCTATTTTGTGTGAGACCCTGTAAGCCCATATGAAGTTGGCAGTGGGCTAGTTACTATAATAACCTACAAGTCGTAAGCAGCCTCTAGCAAGACATTACGACTATCCAAATCATATGAGGATTGATGAACGATGTTACCTTTCATACAACCATATCACGTCCCTTTTGTCACACAATATTTCGGTCATGGATGAGGCATGGAGAACGTCATCCTCTTGTTCCTGACCGTTACTTTCTCTATCCCTGAGTAGTCTGAATATAGAAATGGAACTACCTTTCCATTACAGTATGGCCATACATTTCTCAGACTCACTCATCGAGGGGCCCAGTAATATCTCTCTACGAATGTGAGGGACAAATTCCATCTTGACCATTCACATTCCTCCGCATGAAAAACCACTGAGCCCGAACATAGCCTTTATGATCACTTGGTCAAAAGTGACTTTTGACTAGGTCAAAGCTGAGCGTTTGTCATGTAGGAATCCATGATGATCTCAGGTCAAAGGGCATAGTGATATGGCTTGTATATGAGAGAAGCTTATGACTTAACCCATGCAGCTCTCTCATAGCGGGTCGGTCCAACACCTTATACTCTTACATGTGCCTATGACTTTGATTTATATCTCTATATATCTTTAAAGTCATACTGGTCTTATTTTATCTCTGCTCCCGCATAGATGATCGACCAGGGACATTTAGGATAAGATCATGAGTTATCCAAGGATGGTCATCACAGTAAACATGCAAATAATGTGATAACATGATACAATGATTGGCCCCTAGGGTACAATTTCCAACAACTTCAACCTTTGTACTCCTGGATAAAGAAATGAATTACACCTAAGCCAATGCTATTAAATCTGAGATAACAACATAATCCACATTGTAACCTAAAGATAATTAATTCACCATCTTTTGGGAATGCAAAAGTGATAATATGAGCAATGCCAAGTAATCAACTACTAAATGAAATCAACCTTAACTGTATGAGTGCAATAGATTCTCTCTAAGGATGTAAGTGTTTAGCTCTCCATATCCTCTCATTGTTAGGGCTCTTTCACTTAGATTCAAATTGGAAAATATCCTACCATATGCTTGTAATGACTCTAAATCTCAGCAACCATATAACACTTATGCAAAGAATCAAGAGGTCTTTTAGGGATGAAATGATGGAGATAGGTCACGTGGAATGGAATATGAAGGATAGAAAGTACTATATGTATTTAATAATGAATATGTAGCATGAATTCATGTCTTCAAAGATGTAGAGCTGGTGATTGTGCTAATAGGAGTTGATAATAGTGCCTTCTTCATTTCTCTTTTCTTTTTCTTTTTCTTTTCCTTGTTCCTTTCTTCAATTTTTCTTGCACTTTTTTTTTGGCACAATATGCTCTTTTCTTTTCTTTTTATTTGGCACCTTATACATAGAAGATGTAGCACAACATCACAATAATAATGAGTTTTTTACATGAATAAAAAATTGATGTTTTTTACTATCCAACATCACAATATGTCTTTCTATTAAAATGATGGAAAGAAAAGTGATGGGCTCAAAGGGGGTGACTATGGATATAATATGTGATGGGCTTGTGTTTGGGATAAATGGGTTTAGAAATTAATGCCTCCATCATATTCAATAACATAAGTGCGCAAGTAATTCTTAACTCAGAGCCAAGACAAGTTCTAGAGGATATAAACCAATTGAATAATCACTAAATATAACACATGTCACTACCCAGTTTCACAGAGAGCATATTAATTCCAAAATTCCATTCCATATCGCGACTAAAACAATGAAGGTCACGACCAATTTTCAAACAGACTACCAAGTGACAGTTTTCAAAACCTAAACCATCTTTTACACTTAAACCTTTTTAGTTTAGGATAAAACAGTTTAAAGTGAGGATCCAATTTTCAGCAATTCATCACACATTAAGATCAAAAACCAAAAACTTTGTGATGAAAGATTGGATTAATTGAAGAATTTTTACATTAATAAGCACAGAAACAGGATCACCTCCCCCACACTTAAACTTGACAGTGTCCTCATTGTCAGCAAAGATATAGAAATCACAGCACTATATAAGGTCAATTAAATCTAGCTCCAACACAGTAAGCACACACATCACTCAATACAAATTTGACAATGAAGCTCGCAGTCACATTCCAATCATACAGAGCAATACAAGTAAAGCAAAGATGACATGATGGGTAAGCTAAAATCATGCATGTGAGTGTGTAAGCACCTCAGATAACCATCAATGAGTAAACAAAACATGGACAATAATGGAGTGTTATGCAAAATAGAAATAAACCAAAAATAAGCACTATCCTACTGAATCATCCCTTTCTAATCCTCAAACCATTATATCAAACATATCACATTAGAAAAACTTGTAAGAGGTAAGAGATAGAAAAGGGATAACCTAGCCTCAAGGAGGCGGTGGGAACTCATAAGACTTCGAGAGATGACAGGTTGATCGGAAAATCTCCCTCATTGCCTTCTCTCTCCATTTTAGTATCCCTAGATCATGCACTCTGCCTCCATCATGAAGTCCTTCCAAGCTTGTCTTAAAATTTCCCCCTTTAAACTTGAACTTTCCCAACTGTGGTTGGTATGTAGAAGCAAAAAACTTGGGTGGTGTTCCCTTCACATCCTTTATATATTTCTTAAAACTGCTTTTATCCAGCTTGTTTAGATTCTCTATCTTGTCGCCTACTTTCTCAAATGTTGTACTAAGTTGAGGTTGATCTACAACTGTAACATAATTGAGATCACCCTTTCTCATACCTACATCAATGTTAGAAATTAAATCTTTTAAGAATCTTAAAGTATGAGATGTAATTTTGGAATGTGAGTAAGGATAAGTAGAGTTAGAACATATTGGCCCTTTAACCAAAATAGTGGAATGTGGAACTGAAGAATTTGAAATTCGTTGGTTGCGTCTGACACTTTCAGTCTTGACCTCTCTTCATTACTTTCAACTTCTAGTCGCAACCCATTTTGACAGAGAGTGTCTCTAAAATATTTGGTCGCAACCTCATTGTCATTTTGTTGCGACATGACATCTCAGGAGTTTATGGTAGCAACCAATAATCATCTTGTCGCCACACCAATTCACAGAGAGTCTGTCCTATTAGAAATTGTAGCCAATCATTGTATCAAGTTATCATATTATTTGCATGTTTACTATGATGACAATCCTTGGATAACTCGTGATCTTATCCTAAATGTCCCTGGTCGGTCATCTATGCGGGAGCAGAGATGAAATAAGACCAGTATGCCTTTGAAGATATATAGAGATATAAATCAAAGTCATAGGCACATGTAAGAGTACAGGGTGTCGGACCGACCCGCTATGAGAGAGCTGCATGGGTTAAGTCATAAGTTTCTCTCATATACAAGCCATGTCACTATGCCCTTTGATCTGAGATCATCATGGATTCCTACATGAGGAACGCTCAGCTTTGACCTAGTCAAAAGTCACTTTTGACCAAGTGATCATAAAGGCTATGTTCGGGCTTAGTGGTTTTTCATGCGGAGGAATATGAATGGTCAAGATGGAATTTGTCCCTCACATTCATAGAGAGATATTACTGGGCCCCTCGATGAGTGAGTCTGAGAAATGTATGGCCATACTGTAATGGAAAGGTAGTTCCATTTCTATATTCAGACTACTCAGGGATCAAGAAAGTAACGGTCAGGAACAGGAGGATGACGTTCACCATGCCTCATCTATGACCAAAATATCGTGTGACAAAAGGGACGTGATATGGTTGTATGAAAGGTTACATCGTTTATCGATCCTCATATATTTTGGGTAGTCGTAATGCCTTGCTAGAGACCACTTACGACTTGTGGGTCAGTATAGTAACTGGCCCACTGCCAACTTCATATGGGCCTACAGGGTCACACACAAAACAGCCCAATACGAGCTATGATGTCCAGATTGATTGAATCTAAGAGATGTCTAGATTCAATGAATAATCTAGGGTGGTTATATATATTTTATATATAAAAATTAGTATATATATATTATATATAATATAAGAGATATTTGTAAGATTTAATTTATAAGGATAAATTAAATTTCTATCACTTTTGAATTTGAATTTAAATGGATATGATCTATTTGAATTTGAAATTCAAATTGATAAGATATCTCAAATTTGATTTATGAGAATAAATCAAATTTAATTCTGTCTTATCTTTATTTAAATTAAATAAATAGGTGAATTAAATATGTGGGACGGATTTAATATAAACCATATTTATTAGTTTCTTATTAATTTATGCAATATATGATATTGTATTAATTTCAGAATTAATATAAGATTAATTCTGAAGCCCGGCCCAATTAGAAGCCCGATAGCATCCTATATATTTGACATTAGGAGCTAGGGTTCTACAGACATCTCTACACATCTATACAGACGTGAGAAAAGGGGGCAGGGAGAGTGCAAAAGGTTTGCAGATAAGAAACTGCCGAAATAGAGACAGTGAGGAAGGAATCTCTAGAAAGCCCTAGAGGGACAAGAGCCGCTAGCACGTCGTTCGTGATTGGAACGCTGTTCGTGTGGATACCGGTAGAGGAAGCCGATCTGAGCTGTCGACTTCTTACGATCGAGAAAGAAACCAGACACGAAGACAGGTCGCGACCTATTGACACTGAGGTCGCGACCATACGGGCATCTGAACGTCAGAAATCCGAAAAGAGGATACAGGTCGCGACTTGAAGCTGAAGAGGTCGCGACTACAAACTCCAGAGACGTCCGGTCGCGACAAGAAGCAAAGGAGGTCGTGACTAAAAACTCCACAGGCGACAGGTCGTGACTAGAAGCTGAGTAGGTCTCGACTGAAAGTTTTAGAGGCGAAGAGTTGCGACTAGTGGACACTGAGGTCACGACCAAAGCTTGAATACCGAAGGTAACACTTCTTTCTCCTTGACTTAAATACATTCAGTAGATCCTGGTTGGGAATGAAAAAAAAATTTAAAGTTAATTTCCGCTGCGTGTCTTCCAATTCCCTTCATGTCCCTCAGTAACCTGATTTTTGTCGTGACTTTATAATCCTCAAGTCGCGACTATATGTCTCTGGAGTCTTTGATCTTAACTAACAAATCTTCTTGTCACGACCACTTCACAGAGAGGCTCCCCATCAACAGATTGATATTTGGTCGTGACTTTTGGATCTTGATATCATGACGTAGGGTCATAGAAGCTCAACCTTTCTTGGTTTGTTCCAACTCCAGCTTCCATAGAATCTTGTGACCCTGTAAAATCACTCATAAACTCTTTTCCAAAAGTATTATCACTGGCAATTGATAAGATCGAATCGAAAATTTGATGAAAGGGAGAAATTTTGAGAAGGTGAAAGCATGCTATTTATATCTAAACAATTAAAACATGATGCATTACCTTCACAAGAACAAGAGAAAGAGTAAACAAAAGAAAGGGATTCAAAGTAGTCATCAATAAGCACCCAAAGATGAATTTGAATCCACATGCTCTTGAAATGCTTCATGGCAGTTATGGAAATTATGCAATAGAGAATCATACCCATCATGCAAACTCAATTTATGCGCATCCCTAGTCTCTTCAACAGCACAATCTATGGCATTCTACCCAGCAAAAGTAGAATGATCGAAAGGGTATTTCATTGCTTTATTCATGTTGAAAGTTACCACATGTTCTCCAACTTCCATTGTGATGGAACTATGTTTCATACTAATAATTGTCTTGGAAGTCTGAAGGAAAGGTCTGCCTAGGATCAGAGTGCTCTCATTCACTAGCTCACTGGACATGTCCAGAACATAAAAATCAGCTGGGAACACTAAGTCCTTGACCTGCACAAGAATATCCTCAAGAATTCCCTTGGGATACCTAATCGACCTATCAGCTAACTAGAGCACTACACTTATGTCTCTAAGATTCTTAATACCTAAGGCTAAGTATATCGACTAAGGCATTACATTAATAGTATCCCCTAGATCTAGTAACACTCCCTGGATATGAACCCTTCCTATAGTACATGGGATGGTGTAAGATCCTAGATCTTGGCACTTAATCGGTAATTCAGCCTTAAAAAGTGATGACACATTAGCATTTACCTGAATTCTCTCAAGAGGCCTAAACTTTTTCTTATCAGTACATAATTCTTTTAAAAATTTAGCATACTTAGGATTTCTCTTGAGGAATTCAACCATAGGGATATTTATTTCTAACTTATTGAAGAGATTATAAGCATCTTGTGCAAAGTCAGGGTCAGTCTTTTTCTTTCCAACAAAAGATTTAGGGAAAGGGAGATCTTTAATACTTACCTCTTTACCTGTATGCTTAGAGGCTCCTTGCTTGCTAGACTCTACTTTTTCCTCAGTTTGCTTTCCTTTGTATGCTAGACTTTGCACGGTCACTTCCTCTTCTTGCTTCTCTTGTAGTTTCTCTTGTGCTTGTGAGTTCTCTTCTTGGGTTACCTTCTTAATCGTAAGCTGTCATTCTTTAAGACTTTCTAATTTCCTAATCTTCATCTGTGATGATGATGAATTTTCAACTTCAACATCTTCCACATCCTCATTTGGTGCATCATCTTCCTTAAAATGTACTTGTCTTCCACTTCTGAGTGATATGGCATTCAGACCCTTCGAATTCATGATAGTGTTTGAAGGTATGTTGCCACTGCTCTTTATTTGGATGTCATTCACTGTATTGGAAACTTGAGTTAAATGACTAGTAATATCTGTATTCTTGGAACTTAACTCCTCAAGTTTCCTGTGCATATCTGCATTATTCTTCTGCATACTTTGAAGAATTGAAGTTATGGAGGTGAATTGACCGTCATTCTCTTTGAGCTTGTTATCTATATTGATCATTCTACCGTCCATATTATTTATTTGTGCTGGCATACTCTTCAATAATTGAGAAGTCTCATCTGGTCTTGATGCCACTAAAGTATTAGGTTGAGTTGGAAGCATAGACATTACATTACCTTGGTAGTTGCTTAAGGAAGCACCACCTCCTTGGAATTGGTTTGGCCTATTTCCCCACTCCCCCACCTAAAATTTGGGTGGTCTCTCCAACCTGGATTATATGTGTTGGAGTATGGGTCTCTCTTCTTGTATTGGTGGTCTCTCCCTTGATACGTTGCTACTACTTCTTCATATTGTCTATCACATGTACTTGTAGCATGCATCATTGAACCGCATGACTCACATCCTGTAACTAGTGCTTGGAGGTTCCTACTGCATGAACTTGTTTCATAAAATGCAGCTCTCTTTCAATTAAATTCATCCTCTTTTCTATTCAGTTTCTTAGAGTTATTATTTTTGTTAAGATCTCATTTGAATTGCCCGAAGATGATATGGGCATTGTCCTTGGATCTTCAGTCTGATGGTATTTATTAGCCATTTTCTGGAATAACTCCTAACTTGCTTGTGGAGTTTTATCTCTCAAAGACCCATTTTCTGGAAGTAGACCATCAAAGAAAATGTCTACTAAATAAGCCTTCGTGATGTTATGATGGGGACATCGAGCCAACAAATTGATAAATCTCGTCCAATATTCATGAAATGACTCCCCATTTTGCTGTAAAATATTTATGATCTCCTTCTTCATCCGAGTAGTCTTAGAGGCCGGGAAGAACTGTTCTAGAAATATAGACTTCAACTGTTCTCATATAAGAGTTGAGAAATGAGTTGGCAGATTATATAACCACTCCTTAGCCTTCCCTTTCATAGTGAAATGGAAACATCTCCTTAAGATGTCATCTAATGTAGTCATTGGAGGCTTCATTAAAGAGTAGATCATATGCATGGTTTGTAAGTGGCGATATGGGCATTCTCCTGTAAAACCATGAAATTTAGGTAAGGCTGCAATCAAGGCTCCTTTAATTTCAAAATTAACTTCTTTGTTATAGAAACCATAAGGATCATAATTCACATGCGAATGGTTTATTTCCCTCACACTTCTATTATCTTCTACATTTATTGGTATTTCATTTTCTCCTTGTCTGTTATACCCATTATGCCCATTATGATTTATCTCAGCCATATTCAATTATGATGACCTCGCCTCTTCTCTAAATTCTCTCCTTAGTTTCCTAAGTTCCCTCTCAATTTCAGGTTCAAAAGACACTAATGGTCCAGTTCTTCTATGCATGCAACTCAGAAACAATAAAGAATAGCTAGGCAAGCAATCAAAATTAAACACAGAAGTTTCACAGCCAAAAGTGTCAACTAGTCGCCACTCAAATGTACTCAAGTAGCGACTAAACAATACAGAGAGTGATTTTTTAGAAACTTTAAAAAAGAAAAAGGCATAATGCTATACAATGAAAACAACAAAAACTAAAAATTTAAAGCAAAAAATGACTCAAGTAAATAATGGAATTGACAATCATTCACTAAGGAACCAATTACTTGGCTCCCCGGCAATGGCGCCATTAATGAACAGGTTGGATTGTCGTCTTTTGATCCATCAAAATAATAATGTTTGCACCAAATAATATAGTATAAGGCACAACCCTATCATTCTTCTCGAGGAGCTTTTCTATTGGAGACCTAGCATATTGGTGATAAAATCATTCAAAACCTGAGTAAAAGTAAAATGGGTTTTAGGGTTTGATTGATTTTTGATGCAATAAAATAAAAGTACAGTAAAGTAAATTTTTTTTGGTATTTTTTATTAAGATGAAATGGAGTTTGTTTATGAAAGAAATATGTTGTGACAGACTCTTGATGCTGAAAACATATCTATCCTTGCTCTTAATTTGATATGGGAGTTTTTGAAATCACTAAGTCTTAAACAAAACCTCAATAGATCGATTGAGTCCAGAGCATTAATATTTCTTAAACTCCTTTGATCAAAGCCAGTTTAAAAACTCTTAATGGACCGTTAAAAACCACTTAGTGTGTAATTTAAATCAGATGATGAAAATGCCCTCGAATGGTTGTCGATCGACAAACCCTAGATTTCAAGCAATTGAATTAATTAACAAAGATCGTTGATAATAGTCCAACTATCTTAAAATAAAAACTGAAATATTATATTAAAAACCAACATTCAAAGCATCCAAAGTCAATTGTAATTGTCTAATCTAAGAATAATCAATCGATATTTAATCCCTTGTTCATATAATAAAAACCCTAGATCTAGCAGCATCAAAACATCAAAAAGGTGCATATTAAATTAGAAAACTCCCCGGTGCAGTCCATGAGCTTAAGATATGAGATCCATCACCAAGAGACTAATGATTTAGCCTCTCATGGCTCCTACTGTACTGCAATCGCTGCCTAGATATAATGCCATGAAGAAAGCAGAAGGGGTGACTGAGAGATGAATTATGGAAGATGTGTAAGGTAGTGAAGAGAGTGTAGAGAGAGTTTGAGCACTGCTTCTTAGCCTAATCAGGTCAAAAACCATCCTCTCTTGCTTCTGCGGCTCCTCTCTCCTTTTATTTTCAGATTAACTTAATCAAAATCGCGCAGCTTCAAGACTGTCTTCTTTGGTCACACCAGATCCATGTTTTGGTTACGACCTGTAAACGCTGAGAAACTTGCCAGAAGAAATTAGGTCGTGACCTGTGGACACTTTGGTCGCGACTAAAAGACACAGAAGCTGCTTCCTTATTTGATTCTCTTGTGATTTCTTTTCTACTCACATTAGTCCTTGGTTCTCCTCTAGAGTACCTACAATTCAAAATCAAAGCTTGCCATAAAAGTTCCACCAGTAAAAGAATAATATATATGCAGTTTGGAGGAGTTAATTTACCATTTTACCCTTAAAATAACACATTGCCAAGCACAATCATGTATTACAACAAAAGCACAATTATAGGCATAAAATGAATGGTAAAGTTGTTATAAAACCCTTAAAAATGTGGCAGAAACCATACACAAATTGTGTCATATCATCTAGGGGCCACTATTAATGCAATGCCTTGGTCAGTATACCTAGCTTTAGGTATTAACAATCTCAGAGACACAAGCATAGTGCTCCACTTAGCAGATAGATCAATTAGATACCCCAAGGGAATTCTTGAGGATATTCTGTACAGGTTAAGGATTTCGTGTTTCCAGCTGATTTTTATGTCTTAGACATGTCTAGCGAGCTAGTGAATGAGAGCACTTTAATCTTAGGATGACCTTTCCTTCAAAATTGTAAGACAATCAGTAGTATGAAGCATAGTTCTATTATAATGGAGGTTGGAGAACATGTAGTCACTTTTAATATGAATGAAGCCATGAAATATCCTTTTGATAATTCTACTTTTGTTAGATTGAATGCTATTGACTATAATGTAGAAGAAACTTGAGATGAACATGAATTGAGCTTGCATGATGGTTATGATTATGTTTTGCATAATTTGCATGATTTCCATGAAGCATCTCATGAGCCTACTGAGTTAAATGCATATCTGAGTGTATATGATGAATACTTTTCATCTCTTATGTTTATTCTTTCTCTTGTTCTTGTGGAAGTGAGACACCATGTTTTAATTGCTTGGAGTTTAACAGTATGCTCTTTGTTTCCCAAGATTTCTCATTTTCACCAAATTTTGATTCTATTTCATTATTTACGAGTGACATTGCCTTTGGCAATGATTTGTTAAGTTATTTTATAGGTTTATAAGATATCATAGATGCTAAAAATGGAACACATTCTGAAGAGTCAAGATTCTGTGAACCCAAGTTGCCACCAGATGAATGTCAAGTCGCAATCAAAGATTAAGTATATGAGGATAATAGTTTATGTGTTGGTACGTCACAACCAAATAATTGTATGGTCATGACTAGCGAGCAGAATGACTAGAAGGGAAGGCTCTGTGTACTCCCGTCGTGACTACAAGATAGGAAGATCGAGACTACATGTTCCATAAGTGATCACTATGATTCCTCGTCACAACGAGAGGTTGAAGATATGACAATTAGGTCATAACTACAAATTCCAGATGCAATAAATGAGCTCCAATTTCCATCAGTTCCACTATCTAACATCTTGGTTAAAGGGTCAACATCTCTAAACTCTAATTTTAATCACTAGCACTCTAAAATTTTATCTCATACCTTATGGTTTTTGAATAACTTGATTTCTAATAATGATATAGGTATGAATGAGACAAAACACAAGTATGTTGCTATTGTATACCAACCTTAGCTTGGTGCAACACATAAGGAAACTAAAGGAAGCTTGGCAAATCTGAACGAAATGGACAAATACATTCTCCGTGAATCTACAAAGGGGAGTTTCTATTACTTTACTGTTTCCCCACATATAATTCCTTCTATTGTTCAACCCCCTAAATTGGAATTAAAAGACCTACCCTCTAATCTTAAGTAGGCTTACCTTGCACCTGATTCAAAATTACCTATTATCATTTCTATCTCTTTAACTGCTAGTGAAGAATCTAGGTTGTTAAGTGTACTTAGCAAGAACAGAGAAGCCTTGGGTTGGAAATTAGCTTATATAAAAGAAATAGATGCTACTATTTGCACCCATAGGATCTTTCGCACTGAGGATTCTAAGCCTATAAAGGGAACACCACCCAAGTTTATTGCTTCCATAAACCAACCATAGCTTGAAAATTTCAAGTTTAAACACAGCAAATCTAAGACAAGCTTTGCCATATCATAATTTTTCCCTGTCTGTATGAAATAGACAGTGGAACTGTAAGGGACTGATAAAGGAAAGAGTTTTGAAAGTGATTATGACAAAGATTAGAATGAATGATAAATGTTAGATGAGTTTTAAAGAAAGAGAGGGACTAAACTGAAAAATTTAAAAGGTCCATGGTACAAAATAAAATGTAGAGATAAAGTTTGGGCCATTAAGTGTAATTTCAAAAAGTTAGGGACCTAAATGTAATTTCTCAAAAGTTCAAGGGGCAAAATGGTAATTATGGAAAGTTGAGCCGGAAGTAGCTTAAAGCTGCCCGGAAGCATTTCAGTCCCAAATTTTATTAGTAGATAGAGAAAATGATGCTGGTTAATCTAGCTTAATATAGAAATTTTATTAGAGTTTCAGATAGCTGAAATTTATCTGATAGTCTAAAAGTTATCTGAAACTTTTACCAGATCTCCTGGACCACAGATATGAGTGAAAAGTTACAGGAATGTGCGCCCTGTGAATCTAGAGGTCGGGGAACTGACAGAATCCCGCAAGGAGTTCTGTAGAAAAAGTTATTCACTTTTTAGTGAATTTTGACGGGAGTTTGTGAACTCCTAATATCTGATTCAAAAATTAATCGGTAAGCAAACTGAGACTGAATTAGCCCAAATGGCATCACTCAGAGGCTCATAATGACACCAACTGAGGTTAGGCCCATGATATCAGTTCATCGGGGAAAAGGGCCAGTGTCCAGAAATTTGCAGGAAATGTGCGAAATTACGAAAATGCCCCTATATTGTACTAATGAGTAAGAGATGAATGGAGGGCATTTTGGTCATTTTGGACAGGCCAAAACACCAAGGCAGGTACAGGAGGGATTAGTCAGAGTTAGTATATGCTCTGATAAGGTACAAAGAGGTGTGAAATGACAATTTTGCCCTTAAGGTTAATTAGTGCAAGAAAGGACACTAAGGGTATTTTGGTCATTTTATAATGGATGGATATCAGATAAATACTCAGTATAACAATGTCAATGGTAGGAGAAACCTAGACACTAGTTTTCCTGACATAATACATATTATGGAATATTACAAAAATTAGGAACATAAAACAGTTTGTTTTTGTGAAGCTGACTGGATTCAGTATCGGACTGGACTGAAATTTTTTCTATCAGTATTTTCCTTTAATTTGTACCAAACACAGCCTAAATGATGTCATGGATGATGTCATAATTGGCTTGGTGGGCAAGACAAGATTCAAGGTGCAATCTTGGCCATTAGATCAAATAGTAACCAAAGCAATCTTGGCCTTCCATTTTCACCCAACTTTTTCAATATATTTCCCCCACAAATCTGCACATTCACGCAAGACATTAGAAACCATAGGGAACCTCTTGCAAAATGAAAACTCAAGCCAAGACCAAGGCCAACTCAAGAGGCAAACAAGCAAGGATCCAAGGTAACTTCTTCCTCCTATCTTTGTATTATGTTGTAGGAAGATTTCTCTTAGATTTTGATGGGTGAAACAACATCTTTCTCTCCATCTTGGCTGCTGGACATGATCTAAAATTAAAAGGGGAATATTAATTTTAAGTCATGGGATGTTTAGATAAGCTTAAACAAGCTAAAATCAAGTAGCTTATTTAATGCTCATGGCTGCCACTGTACATATCACTGTTCATATATGGGAATTTCAATGATCTAATGCTTCCATTGAACTTATATGATGATTTTGTGTAGGATTGGATAGGTTTGGAACCTTGGAAGCATTGGAATTCAAGGTTGTAGTTTTTGTGAGTTCTTCTCTGTACTGTTCACTCGCATGAATAGTGATTGGAATTTCATGATTTTGATGCTTCCAATGGTTTTAAAATGAAAAGTTGTGTGGGATAAAGTAGGGAAACAAGTATTGGAAGCATTGGAATTAAAATGAGAATTTTGGGAAGTTATGAATGTGTTGTACGATTCTGGACAGATTTCATAGGAGGAGTTTCATTTTCATAATTCCAAGATCATATTTGGATTCCTTGGACAAAATTATGTAGGATTGGTCTAAGGAAATAATTATTACAAAGTTAAACCACTAACTCCAATATTTAAGTTAAGAGTTAGGGGTTTTAAGGAAGTTAGTATGTAATGTTTATGTAACGGCACTAATGAGTTGTATACACAATGTAATTGTGTTTAGGGCCATGATATGTGGAAGAACATGAGTTAAAGAGGATGAGCAAGCATCCAATGTTTGGTTGGAAGCTTAGGGAGCAAGTGCAAGAACAAGAGAAAAGCTTAAGTTCAAGGTAGTGGACTTATCTCTTTTTGTGCTTGATATGGTATGCTTATGTGTTGACATGTATATGATATTTGAATGATGTTATGACATCAGAAAAGATGTTGAATATGTTATGAAGAACATGTTTCCCATGGCCATGCATTTTCTATGCAAAGTATATAACATGATGGCATGTCACTAATTAAAGAAAGTTTAATGAAATTACATATCATGCATTAGCATCCATCTTGCATATTTAAGTGGTAATGTTTGCTACTGAGATTCCCTAGAATCTCACCCTCCCACAACCAACCAATTTAGGTCAAGCATGACTGAAAATGTATGCATGGAGAAGAGCTAAAGAATGGAAGAAAGAAAGTGAAGTAATTGATGTCTTAGCATATGCTATGAATTTCCATTATGTATGTAATATGCCAATATATGTAAATAAATGTATAAAACAATTATGGCATAACCCCATGATGTATATGAATGTATAAGATGCCAAAGAAATGGTTTATACATGCTGGAACAATAATTGGGAATTAAAGAAAGGAAACTGAAATGGTAAAAACGTAGGTCCTGAAGCAATTTCGTTGTGGCTTCAATTTGACCTAGCAAATGAAGGAATTAATGCACAAAATTTTATGAACAATTAGAACACATCCAGATCTTTAAATTCATAGGTAACACATCTCATTTGGATGCGTATATCAATAGAAATGAATTTCAAAAATTAAGAGACAGAATCTGGAATTTCCAGAATTTGCCATATGAACAGTAAAAAGTAATAATTTAACTGTATCAATTGGCAAGGTAAATGTTCAGCTTTATATTTTTTATCCTTAAATATCTATGAAATATATTCAATTAGAAATTTGGATCACCTCCATACGATTTTTCTACAATTAGTTATGAATTTTCAAAGTTGGACTGTCAATCTGGAAATTACCTAATGAACAGTACCCGTGAAGTAAGTTTTAAAATTTTTAATTTTTGGGCCAACGTAATACTTCCGCTAATCAAATACGCTTCCAAATATGTACTCTGAGAGGTTAAAGTAGGATGTTTTATTTTGGTATAAGAGCAAAAGGTTCTGACATTGATACAGAATAAAATTTTAGCGCAGGACAGAGGTTATAGTGCAAGATAAAATTGCTCTGATTAGAAAACAAAGTATGTAGCGGATTAGCAAAGGCCCAATTGAGATTAAGGTTAGTGATGGGTTAAATGTTCATAGTCCATATAAGATTATTAATTGGAGGTGATTTCTCTATGGTAAGTATGTTAGATATGATGAGCCATAGCCCTAGGTCGCGATTAAAGAAGACAGAAAATGTTGGTCGCAACAAGAAGGTATGTTGGTCACGACTAATGTTCACAAAAAAATATTAGTTGTGACGAGAAGATACTTTGGTCGCGACGAATGTACACAGAAGGTTTTAGTTGCGATGAGTTCGTGGTTTGTTCACGACAATAAACACAAAAGATGTTAGTTGTGACGAGTCGATAGTTTGGTTGCAACTAAACAACACAGTTATCCTCAAATGTTTAATGGGAAAGTAAGAGATAGCTTCCTGCCTGATAGTGGTCTTTAAGGATAGGGGAAATTTAAAAGTATGCATGGCATAAAGATATGAGCCAAACCCTTCCTCAGTTAGCTGAAGGGAAGCAGCTGACTCAGTTGAGGATTATAATGAGGCTAAGGACATAGAAGTCCTTCAGGCTAGGGACACAGAAGTCTTACAGGAGATGAAAGATGTTATGATGGAATGAAGCTAAGTATTACTAGCAGTAGTAAAGGGAAAGGTAGCCATAGATTAAGAGACTCCCCTGTCTCAGAAATATTAATGCTTGAAAGTTAGATAAAGCAATAAAAGGTTAAGTCTATACCCTGGTAGAAGGGTAAAGTGGCATCCTAAGTTAAATGGATAGTTACTTCAGGTTCCTGAATAAATGATTAGGATCTGTCAGATAATGTGACAAAGAAAAGAATGCCTTAAAGTTTACCTAGTTAATTGTATAATGGATGGTTGAGCAAATTATATGATGATAAAGTTATGAGAAAGTTATGTCGCTCCCATACCATACGACATGAAAATAGATAATTTAACTTAGTAATGCTAAAGCAATAGAAAGGTGGTAAATGAGATAGTTACAAGAAACTAATATGATAGGAGACAAGTATGTTCCCAATAATGTTAATAGCAACTCAGTTTTGGGGTTAGGTTGAGAGGCTCATAAATAAGGATTACGATGTATAAAAGTTCTGGCCACCTAGTTTTTCTTAAGAAATAGGAACTAGTCATCTGAATCAGAGTTTTATTACTCTATCTAGAGCGAAATATCCTATCCATTTAGGAAAGGGATGTAATTAAGATGGAGTTGACATTGCTTTGATAGAAGAATATGTCCTCCATTAAAAATAAAGAAAATATAGCAGAGGTAAGGCAATCGGAGTTGACTTTACCTAATAAATGTATAATTGGCCAAGAATAAAGGTTAGGGACAGAGCTTAATAAGGTATTAAGCATGTAAGAAAGAATAGACCGGTATAAGTCCTCTCCCTCTAATTTTATGAAAAAGAAGATGATTTTATAGCTGACTTTATAGACAGATAGAGAGGCTCCCTTTTGTAGGGATAAGATGTTTAAATGTTATTTTACAGATGGAATAACAAGTAAGAGCTTTCACTCCTTGCATGAAATTCCAGGCATTATGTTATGTTTGTAAGTATGCTAAAGCTACAAATGTTAGAGCAGTGCAAGTTCCAAGTGTTAGAGCTATGCATATTAAGGAAAGGAATGCTTGAGCTTCGATGTTAGATGAAACATCCTCCCTTAGACCCCTCAGAGTACACTTGCGGAAGCAAATTAGCTCGATTATATCTTAACTTAAACCCAGAAATTAAAATTTTACTCTTAAGTTCCTTATTCTTAACCTTTACTTTGAGAACTGATTATCTCATTCTACACATCCAAATGAGGCTTATTACCCATCCACGTAAAGCCCCAGATGTGTGCTACTGGCTCACCAAATTTCGTGGCCAAATTCTCTCGTTTACGAGGTCAAACTGAGGTCGGAACACCGCTGCCTCAGGACCTGCGAATTTCTCTCTTAATTTCTTTTCTCATTATTCTAGCTACTTATACACAAGCTAAACATGCCAAACAATATTTATTATTAAATAATAAATAGTTATACAACAGGGCATGAACAAAATCCTCATATCTTTATTACATCTTTCCTACCGGAAATCCGGCAATATAACTACTATACTTTATCTTTAAAAATATCTGAACTGTACTGATTCGATAATTCCCATGGGAACTACCATTCTACGTAAGTACCCAGGAAAGACTGGATGAACCGGCTAGGTCCACTCACTTCCAGACTCCTTAGACAGTACCTACGTACATAGTACGTATCATCTCCTTTCTTTATTACTGACATTCTGTCATAATTTTGGCAGCATAACAGCGTCTTTTAGTATTCTTAAAATTCACTTTGACATAACCTCCCTGTAATGGGTTATACATAGGGGATGAGATTCGGGGGAATCTCAGTAGCAAACAGTACTAAACAGTGTATGCATCAATGATTGATATTTATGATTGCTTGTGATTGTGTCAACATAATGTAATGTGCATGCTTCCGTGTAACATATGAAATACAATTGGCCAAGGTAATCATAGTACAAAGCTTCAACAATTACAGATTAACAGCAATCAATTAAGCCATAACACAATCAATCATATATTCAACACATACAAGTTTAGGTAAGTTATTACCTTACTAGTAGCAGAACTCTAATATCTCTATAATGCTTCCGGCTCTGCCAAAACTTCCTTCTTTCTTTCTCTTTTTCTCTCTTTCTCTTTCTATCTCTTCTTGCTCTCCAAAATTGTGAATGGAATGGCAAGGGGGTGGGGTATTTATACTTGAGGCAAGGTGAAATGGATGGCTCAGCTTGATTCACGATGAATGGCTCAGATCGCTTGCTTCCTCAAGAAGCTTCGCCTGCATCATCCTGATGACATCATCCTCCATAATGACTCATCAAAAATGACATCATCATGGGACACCTCACATGCTAGGTGGCGCAATGGTGGGGCCCTTGGGACACCTCACCAGCTGACT
Organism: Leucaena leucocephala; assembly: GCA_037074615.1. Taxonomy (NCBI): domain Eukaryota; kingdom Viridiplantae; phylum Streptophyta; class Magnoliopsida; order Fabales; family Fabaceae; genus Leucaena; species Leucaena leucocephala. Next base: position 13,398,445 of record CM073555.1, on the reverse strand, counting down.
CAGCGTTTCCAGAGAATTCCAGAGTCTTATCCAGGAATAAATGGCTGAGATCGTGCCACGTGTCCTTAACTTTTCTTCTCCCTCTAGAATAGTGCCATGTGACATCTTGATGGGTCCCATGAGGACACCTTTCACGCCACCTCATGGCTTCCGGATAAGTTCAGAACTTTATCTTATCAATTCCCCGGTTATCACTTCGATCGGGTAACTCCACTTTATGGAAACAACATTAAAATAGTATTTTAATGCCACTTTAACCCACATATTCCTTGGGCTACGTTTTTGGACTCTGAGAATGCTATCTTGGGTCTCTGATCTAGCCCAAGTACTCTGATGGCTCAATTCCCAAGAACCATCCCTGGGTAAATTACCAAAATGCTCTTGGTTCCTCTTTATTTACTTTAATGAATCTAGGGGCATTATTGTTTTTTCATATCTTACCAGAGTATTCTCTAACCCTGGTCAACTATCCAGATAACCTTTCTTGACTGTCTAACCTTAGTCAAATGACCAAAATACCCTTTACTCATTCTTCAGCTATTTTACAACATAAGGGCATTTTTGTCATTTTACACCTTTTTCTAGACACTGGCCCCTTTTACCACTGAACTGATATCATGGGCCTGGGCCAACCTTGGTGTCACTATGGCCATCTGCGTTATGTCATCTGGGCTCATTTAGTCCCAGTTTATTTACTGTCAAATCTCCCTATCGGATCCCAGGAGCTCACAAACTCCCGTCTAAATTTACTAAAAAGTTAATAACTTCTTCTACAGAACTCCTTTCGGGATTTTGTCAGTTCCCTGACCTCCGGCTTTATAGGACACATATTCCTGTAACTTTTCACTCATATCTGAGGTCCAAGAGATCTGATAAAAATTTCAGATAACTTTTAGACTATCAGATAAATTCCAGCTACCTACAACTCTGATAAAATTCTTGTATTAAGCCAGATTAACCAGCATCATTTCCTCTATCTACTGATGAAATTTGGGACTGAAATGCTTCCAGGCAGTTCTAAGCCACTTCCGGCTGAACTTTCCATGATTACCATTTTGCCCTTGGAAACTTTTCTTCTTCTCAATTAAGTCCCTTAACTTTTCATAATTTTTACATACTCATAGAGACCTCATATGCATATTTCACAGTTCAGTGAAAAGATCAGCATAATTTTCTCTATTTTATGGTAAAATATGGTACTCATCGGCTACTAGCCCAATCTTTGCCATAATTACGATTATGCCCCTATATTCTCTTTCTGACATCTTTATTTATCTTCTTATCCTTCATCTTAAGTTCTCAAAATTCTCTTTCAACAACACATCCCCTGAACTCTTCGGGAGTCATTGTTAATTGAAAGGTTCGATAACCTGCCCATATCAGGTTATCTTACTCAGGAGCCAGCCCATATCCAGCTACCTGCAGAATTCCTAGGCTTAAGACTTAGGATATTCCTTATATTCCTCTTTTTGAACCTAGGTGAACTGTCCTTATTTTATAGGTCAAAGACTTAACTCATCTTTAAATCCTGAGGAACTTAGCTATTTCTCGGATTCCTACAAAATATAGGTAAGTGATCTGCCCATATCAGATTACTATCCTGGGATTACGGGTTTATCAGCCTGCCCATATCATACTACCTCCCAGTTCTCCTAGACCCAACAATCAGGATGTTACATTAGAGCTTTACATTCATGAGCAGGTATGCAGTCCTGCAATATGTTAGCCAGGCATTATGCATGTTAGAGTATGTGCTCCTACTTAACAGTAAAGTAATGTAAAGAATAGTCACGTAAGTCCTCTCTCTGTACTGCTTATAATTGTTACAGACGATGAGAGTAGCTGAAAGAGAGAGAAAACCCCTAAGACTTTTAATATAAGTTGAGTAAAGTATAGTATGAGGCTGAAGCCAAACCTAAAACGATAGATAGGTTATTGGCTGGAGAATTGTTAAAACCTACAAAAATGGTACTAGTATATGGGAACAAATTAGAATCATTTGATGCATTAAAGGCACCAACCTCGCTGAAGTTTATCAGCTAGAGGATTGGTACAAGATACGCCTAAGCCAGCTAGTGCGATACACTGACATATGAACAATCAGTTTAAGGAACGTTCAAAAATAGATCATCCGTGCAATAATTCAAAATAGATATACATTGTGAAAGACTTTATCAGGATAGTCTTTTTCCAAACAAAAGTAATAGAGGCTAGACCAAGGCTTGTCTAGAGACCTGCATAGCATACGGTCTAAGGGAAAAGACGTAACGATGAATAGACAAAGAGTTTATGTTTCCAAGATGGAGGAGTTGCATCACAGTGGAACCAGTGACTCAGTGGACCTAGTACGATAATACGGTCTAAGCTAAATCAATAGCAGCAGATGAGATATGAGATCCAAGCGATTTAAGTTCGCCAAGAGTTAAAGAAAGATGTTAAGAGATAGTAAAGAGCACAAAAGTTCCCTTATGGGAAAAGAATAATTCTCTCAATTGGGAAGTTTAAGTTAAATAGTTTTACAAAAAATATTTACCTCAGTAAGATAAAGATGAGAGTGAGGCTAAGTTTAAGTGATAAGGCAGGGTAAGAGAAGAAACCCTTTGATGCATACTTAGCCAAGTTCATCCGGGTGAATGATGAGAGATGTACAACTCAGTAGGTGACTTGCAAACTGAGTTTCGTGTTGTAAGAAAGGATTCCTCCCAAACAGTTACAAAAGTTTAATGCAAAGGAGAGGCATGCAATATTTCAAAAAAAAAGTTTACAATCCTAGAAAAATGTAAAGGTTAGAAATTGAAAAGAGGTAATGAATTTAGAAGTTCAAACTTGCAATCAATTTCCAAGAGATACGAGATATGTGGTAGAGACCATGGAGATAAGATTTGTTTAACAGGTCAAGGAAGTTGCTACAGATGTGACAAGCCAGGACATGTTGCCAGAGAATGTCTACAGAATACAACAGGTAAGAGATCCGAGACAAATGAGAGAACTTTTGTCCTGTTCAGAGAAAAGTTAAAGAAGTCACCTGAGATAATCCCGGAGATGGGATAGATTAACAATCACTAAGTAAATGAGATATATGACTTAGGTGCGGGTTATTTGTTTATAATGATAACTATAAAGGACAACTGGATCTTCCTGTTAGCATTCTGCCATATGATGAAGATGATCATATTTCTACTGGCTTAAGGGTGGTAGTACCCTATGTATGTTTAAACAGTAATGTCTGGCATGCACACTGTTAAACCACTCTAGACCTGATATAATTGCATTTGCATGTTAGAGATGGATAAGATAATTAACTCCAGTTAGTTTTCAATAATTAAAGTCAAAGTTAGAATGAGGACTTGAGGTAAGATCATGATAGGTTAGAATAAAGGAGATGATAGAATACCGCTCATTATAGTTATACAGATAAATGATATTGAGATACCTATGGACATATGATTACAGTACTCAGGATTGTCCTTTAATAATGATGAGATATATGAATGAGGAACAATGAACATGACATAGATGATATGAAACGAAGTGAGATAGAGTTAGATTGCTTTTGCGATAAAGTCAGATTAAGGCAATGGACAGTTTAGTTCATGCTAGAACCATGTCCACTAGATAAGCTAAGAAATCTTTAGCAGTTTTGCACAGAACCATAATAAGAAAGATAAGTACATGATAGAGCCTTGAAAAATAAGAAATGATATAAGAAATTCCTGAGTGATAGAGGAAATAAGTAAAGTCTTGATAGATAATATTGGCTTCTGTGATCCGTCTTGGGGAATTATCTGTGAGTTAACAACTAAGTGGAAGTGGCTAACCTTGTAACTTAGTCCGTTGGTTTTAGGTCTTCCAGAGATGATGACAGAACAACAGAATCGTAATAGATTCTGGAGGATCACAGTTAGATCCTAACATGGCTCACAGAGAATAGAAGTCCAGGGTCGCAGTTAGATCCTGAAGAGGCTTACGGTTGATCGTAGTAGATCCCGAGGGTCACAATAGACCTAGCCTAATGAAAGAAAATGAATGAGCCATAAGTATAGTATTTCTTTGGAAGGACAATTACCAAGGATAAGGTTAAGGTAAAGAAGCTTCACAAGTTGGTTAACTCATAACAGAGAGAGTACCCATATTGTTAATTTTAGATAGCCTCATTATTATTATGGACTGAACTCAGAATCTTCTTACACGAAGAAGGAATTAAAGGCAGTAGAGTTAAAGGTTATAGTCCCAAGTATAAGGTATTCATAAGTCTATAAGGAAAATACCTAAGAAAGAGCATAAAAGTACCTCACATGAATTAAGAAGAGATCAAATCTAAGTAGATAAGTTTCGAAGATGAAAGTAAAGGGAATAAGAGCCAGATGGACCCAAGAGAGACAACATGTGAAGGGTCTAAGATAGTGAAGTACCAGGGTAAGAGCCTGTTAGCACCAGTGCTTCATATTTTCATTGGTACTTTTTAGTTAAGCATGCTCAAACTAGAGTAGCCCAATGATGGGTGACCACTGGGAAGTGAAACAAAATGTTGTAATTGCCACACATGTTTGGTATAGATTCACAAAGTTATGTAAGATGATAAGAAAAGCTAAGAAGAGTCAGAAAAAGTTATGGAAAGTAAGAGAGTATAACCCCTTATGTTAGATCTAAAGAGAGGATTTAAAAGGAAAGATTCATATTACAACTTTGTGTTAAGAGAAAGAATGGCAAAAGAGCAATATTCTCCCAAAATTCTGGCAAGGTTGTAAGTTACAAAGAATGTTAAGTTTATGGTATCTCAAGATATAGAAAGAGAAATATGTAATGAGATGGGAAGTATTATGAAACAATGAAACCTCAAAATTTTATCAAATTTCTGAAGGGTTATGTATGAAAGAAATGGACACTACTCACAAGACTAGTAGGTGAGTCGTCCATAAATAAATGAATGAATGATCGATGAGAAAGAGAGGATAGAAAGAAGCAAATTTTGACTTTAATTGAGTAAACCAAAAAAGGGGTATGATAACACAAGAATGATGTAAAGCTTTGCAGATACTCAGAAAATTTGGCCAGATGCTAATATAAGCGATGCAATTGCGTAAAAAGATCCCCAAACCTTAGTCATGAAACAAAGAAAAATATATGAGTGATATATCCAAAATTATTTGACTAAGGTACAAGTTAAATTTCGAGGACAAAATTTATTTTAAGGGGGAGAGAAATGTCATATCCTAATTTTTCCCTGTCTGTATGAAATAGACAGTGGAACTGTAAGGGACCGATAGAGGAAAGAGTTTTGAAAGGGATTATGACGAAGATTAGAATGAATGATAAATGTTAGATGAGTGTTGAAGAAAGAGAGGGACTAAAATGAAAAGTTTAAAAGGTCCATGGTACAAAATAAAATGTAGAGATAAAGTTTGGGCCATTAAGTGTAATTTCAAAAAGTTAGGGACCTAAATGTAATTTCTCAAAAGTTCAAGGGGCAAAATGATAATTATGGAAAGTTGAGCCGGAAGTAGCTTAAAGCTGCCCGGAAGCATTTCAGTCCCAAATTTTATTAGTAGATAGAGAAAATGATGCTGGTTAATCTAGCTTAATACAGAAATTTTATTAGAGTTTCAGATAGCTGAAATTTATCTGATAGTCTAAAAGTTATCTGAAACTTTTACCAGATCTCCTGGACCTCAGATATGAGTGAAAAGTTACAGGAATGTGCGCCCTGTGAATCTAGAGGTCGGGGAACTGACAGAATCTCGCAAGGAGTTCTGTAGAAAATGTTATTCACTTTTTAGTGAATTTTGACAGGAGTTTGTGAACGCCCGATATCCGATTGGAAAATTAATCGGTAAACAAAACTGGGACTGAATAAGCCCAGATGGCATCACTCAGAGGCTCATCATGACACCAACTAAGGCTAGGCCCATGATATCAGTTCATCGGGGAAAAGGGCCAGTGTCCAGAAATTTGCAGGAAATGTACGAAATTATGAAAATGCCCCTATATTGTACTAATGAGCAAGAGATGAATGGATGGCATTTTGGTCATTTTGGATAGGCCAAAATGCCAAGGCAGGTACAGGAGGGATTAGTCAGAGTTAGTATATGCTCTGATAAGGTACAAAGAGGTGTGAAATGACAATTTTGCACTTAAGGTTAATATAGTGCAAGAAAGGGCACCAAGGGTATTTTGGTCATTTCACAATGGATGGATATCAACTAAATACTCAGTATAACAATGTCAATGGTAGGAGAAACCTAGACACTGTTTTCCTGACATAATACATATTCTGGAATATTACAAAAATTAGGAACATAAAACAGTCTGGTTTTTGTGAAGCTAACTGGATTCAGTACCGGACTGGACTAAAAAATTTTCTATCAGTATTTTCCTTTAATTTGTACCAAACACAGCCTAAATGATGTCATGGATGATGTCATAATTGGCTTGGTGGGAAGACAAGATTCAAGGTGCAATCTTGGCCTTCCATTTCCACCCAACTTTTTCTATATATTGCCCCCACAAATCTGCACATTCACGCAAGACATTAGAAACCATGGGAACCTCTTGCAAAATGAAAACTCAAGCCAAGACCAAGGCCAACTCAAGAGGCAAACAAGCAAGGATCCAAGGTAACTTCTTCCTCCTATCTTTGTATTATGTTGTAGGAAGATTTCTCTTAGATTTTGATGGTTGAAACACCATCTTTCTCTCCATCTTGGCTGCTGGACATGATCTGAAATTAAAGGGGGAATATTAATTTTAAGTCATGGGATGTTTAGATAAGCTTAAACAAGCTAAAATCAAGTAGTATTGGTTTGGAAATTCAAGTATGCATGCAATTATGGCTTTATGCTCATGGCTGCCACTGTATATATCACTGTTCATATATGGGAATTTCAATGATCTAATGCTTCCATTGAACTTATATGATGATTTTGTGTAGGATTGGATAGGTTTGGAACCTTGGAAGCATTAGAATTCAAGGTTGTAGTTTTTGTGAGTTCTTCTCTGTACTGTTCACTCGCATGAACAGTGATTGGAATTTCATAATTTTGATGCTTCCAATGGTTTTAAAATGAAAAGTTGTGTGGGATAAAGTAGGGAAACAAGTATTGGAAGCATTGGAATTAAAATGAGAATTTTGGGAAGTTATGAATGTGCTGTACGGTTCTGGACAGATTTCATAGGAGGAGTTTCATTTTCGTAATTCCAAGATCATATTTGGATTCCTTGGACAAAATTATGTAGGATTGGTCTAAGGAAATAATTATTACAAAGTTAAACCACTAACTCCAATATTTAAGTTAAGAGTTAGGGGTTTTAAGGAAGTTAGTATGTAATGTTTATGTAACGGCACTAATGAGTTGTATACACAATGTAATTGTGTTTAGGGCCATGATATGTGGAAGAACATGAGTTAAAGAGGATGAGCAAGCATCCAATGTTTGGTTGGAAGCTTAGGGAGCAAGTGCAAGAACAAGAGAAAAGCTTAAGTTCAAGGTAGTGGACTTATCTCTTTTTGTGCTTGATGTGGTATGCTTATGTGTTGACATGTATATGATATTTGAATGATGTTATGACATCAAAAAAGATGTTGAATATGTTATGAAGAACATGTTTCCCATGGCCATGCATTTTCTATGCAAAGTATATAGCATGATGGCATGTCACTAATTAAAGAAAGTTTAATGAAATTACATATCATGCATTAGCATCCATCTTGCATATTTAAGTGGTAATTGACGAGGCCCTCGGATTGTCGCAGTCTGAGCCATCAAAATTAAGTTAATTGCACCCAATATAATGTAGTATAAGGCACAACCCTATCGTTCTTCTCAAGGAGCCTTTTTATTAGAAACCTAGCAAATTGGATGTCAAAATCAATGGTAAACCTGAGTAAAGAGTAAATGGTTTTATGGTTTTATGGGTGCAGTAAAATAAAGATGCAGTAAAATAGATGTTTTTGTGTTTTTGTTTAAGATGGAAAATGGTTGATTTGTGAAAGTCGTATATGATGATAGGCTCTTGATGATGAAAAATATCTATCCTTGCTCTCAATGTATATGGAGTTTGAAATCACGAAGTCTTGAATAAAACCTCAATCGATCGGTTGAGTCCAGAACCCTAATATTCTTTAAACTCCTTTGATCAAAGCTAGTTTAAAGACTATTATTGAACTGCTAAGGATCACTTAGTGTGTAATTTAAACCAGATGGAAGAATGCCCTCGAATGAGCGTCGATAGACTAACCCTAGAATTCAAGTAATCGAATCAATTAGCAATGATCGTTGACAACCGTTCAACTAGCTTAAACTCAAAACTGAAATATTGTATTTAAACCAGCATTCAAAACATCCAAAGTAAATTACAATTGTCTAATATAAGAATAATCAATCGATATTCAAAATTTGTTCATATGATGAAAAACCCTAGATCTAGAAGCAATCATAATATGACAAGATACAAATTAGAACAGAAGAAACTCCCCATTTCAGTCCGTGAGCTCAAGATATTAGATCCATCACCAAGAGACTAAAGGTTTAGCCTCTCATGACTTCTACTACACTACAATCACTATTCAGATGCGATGCCATGAAGAAACAATAAAGAGATGAAAGGTGAATGGTGTAGAGATGTGTAGAAATCTGTGGAAAGGTGTAGAAGGATGGAATATGTGGAGAAGGTGTGTAGAGAGTGCTCGAGTACTGCTTCTTAGCCTAATCAGGTCCAAAAACCAGCCTCCTCTCTGACGGTAGTCTCCATCTCTTCTTATAATAGCATGACCTAATTCAAAACGCGCAGATTCACGACTGTCTTCTTTAGTCGCGACCAGTTACTTGTTTTGGTCGCGACCTGTAAACGCAGAGAAGCTTCCAGAAGAATAAAGGTCGCGACGTTATGACACTTTGGTCATGACTAAACAGTGCAGAGAAGTGATTTGACTTCCATTGACTTGTGGTTCCTTTCCTGGTCCTTGCTCTCTTCCAAAACACCTGCAATTCAACATAAAAGCTCGTTGTAAAAGTCCAAATCAGTAAATAACAGAATATATGCAGTTTGGAAGGTTAATTTACCATTTTACCATTTAATTAGCATATTGCCACGCACAATCATGTAATACACAAAAGCACAATTTAAGGCATGAAATGAATGGTAAAGCTATTATAAAACTCTCAAAATTGTCATAGAAACCATATACAAAATGTGTCTTATCAGTAATGTTTGCTAATGAGATTCCCTAGAATCTCACCCTCCCACAACCAACCAATTTAGGTCAAGCATGATGGAAAATGTATGCATGGAGAAGAGCTAAAGAATGGAAGAAAGAAAGTGAAGATGTCTTAGCATATGCTATGAATTTCCATGATGTATGTAATATGCCATTATATGTAAATAAATGTATAAAATAATTATGGCATAACCCCATGATGTATATGAATGTATAAGATGCCAAAGAAATGGTTTATACATGCTGGAACAATAATTGGTAATTAAAGAAAGGAAACTGAAATGGTAAAAATGTAGGTCCTAAAGCAATTGCGTTGTGGCTTCAGTTTGACCTAGCAAATGAAGGAATTAATGTACTAAATTTTATGACCAATTAGAAAACATCCAGAGCTTTAAATTCATAGGTAACATGTCTCATTTGGATGTGTATATCAATAGAAATGAATTTCTAAAGTTAAGAGACAGAATCTGGAATTTCCAGAATTTGCCATATAAACAGTAAAAAGTAATAATTTAACTGTATCGATTGGCAAGGTAAATGTTCAGATTTATATTTTTTCCTTAAATATCTTTGAAATAGCTTCAATTAGAAATTTGGATCACCTCCATACGATTTTTCTACAATTAGTTATGAATTTTCAAAGTTGGACTGTCAATCTGGAAATTACCTAATGAACAGTACCGGTGAAGTAAGTTTTAAAATTTTTAATTTTTGGGCCAACGTAATGCTTTCGCAAATCAAATACGCTTCCGAATACGTAGTCTGAGAGGTTAAAGAAGGATGTTTCAGTTATGGGACACTAGAGGTGAAAGATGAGGCCATGGGCATGATTTTTCAATCAAACAGCCATCTCTTAACACTCTATAAGGAGCCTCCTCCGCCTTCATGAGGTCAAGTCCTCCCTTTCCTTTCTCTCTTACTTTTCATATACATTTGTAACCTATGATATCATGTTTCAAATGATGGTTTGATGAGTTTTGAAAGGGATGATTAAGTAGGAATAGTGATTGGTTTTGTTTATTTGTGTTTGAATAAATTTCTATATTGTCCACTTGCATTTTATTATATGATGTTGTCTTTATCACCCACACACTCAATTGCATGTTGTAGCTTACCGATCCTTTCATCTTAGTTTTTTCAAATTTCTTTGTATGCTTGGAATGTGACTATGTGCTTAATTGTGAACATTGCATTGAGTTGTGTGTTGGATTAATAGGCTGGGGTTGAATTTAATTGATCATATTTTGAGCTGTTGTTCCTATGTGTTTATTGAATGCTAAAATTTTATACTCTTTTCCCCATTGACAGTGAGGACAATGTCAAGTTTAAATGTGGGGGAAAGGTCAATATGTGAATATGTGATTTTTTCTATTATTTCTATTCCTTTGCCAAAATGCCAAAGTTTTTTGAAAGAATCCAATCTTTCATCATAAATTTTTTTGTCTTTGAACAGTTAAGTGATGAATTGCTGAATATTGGATTTTTATTTTAACTGCTTTGATGCTTACTAAAAAAGGCTTGAGTGTTAAAAATGTTTTGGGCTTTGAAACTTTTTGCTTGGTGGTTTCTGTGTTTATTGGTCTCGACAAAAGATGGATTTTTGAACTGATTGAACTCACTGTGTTCTTTGATCACAAATAGATTTACCTTTGGTTGTGACTAAATCCCTTGAATTATGGTTTTGTGCTTCCTGTGATTAGTAGTCACGACTAGATGAACTTTAGTTTGTGAATAAAATTCCTAAGGTTCAGAGGTTTTCTCACTGTGTAATTTGGTCGCGACCTGAACTATTTTTAGTCGCGACTAGAATTCCTATTTTGAAAATATCCATCTTCCTTATATTTTCTTCATGCAATACTGAATAAAAGGACTTTTTGAACTACCAAGTACATTTACAAGTAAATCATTGCCTGCTATTTTAACCTTTTTGCATTAACAGTTTTCTAAAAACTATTCCTATGCTTGAAATTTTGAAAATCTTGGAAATAGAATCACCTAAGATTTCATTGGTAATATCAAGATTCATACATTAGCTTGAGTGATTGTTTTGATACTCTTAAATCATCATTCTAGAGGGTTTTCAATTGTGATAAGTGTCTTAATGCGTAGTGAATAATGAGCGTTGTTTGAGACTTTAGTGTATGAGCAATTTGGATGTAAACCCTTGTTAGAAGGATTCTCGGACTTAATTCCTATATTGAGTGATTTTTCATTTAGTTTACATTCTCTAGAACTTGTCTTAGCTCTTAGTAAAAAATTACTTGCATATTTATGTTGTTGAATATGATAGAGGCATTCATTTTTACACCCTTTGGCCCAAACACAAGCCATAAATACTAATCCATTATTGACCCCATTGGGCCTTCATGTGTTTCATTTTATCCATTGTTTGTTCGAGTGTCCAATTTGCATCATAAATTAAGTCAATTTTATCTTTCTATTTGAAACCATATAACCTTCAAGGAATTTATGGGACGTATTGTATGTACCCAAACTGTGAATAAAAAGAAAAAGAAAAGAAAGAAAGAAAAAGAGATGAATAAAGTTGTAGCGATGTCAATAAGCTATAGCAAAAGATTAAAGTTGAAATAAGTACTTCGTGGTAATAAAAGGTTAGGGTGAGCTTATTTATATGAAATTTGACTTGCATTATTGATAAGACACAATTTGTGTATGGTTTCTACGATATTTTTAAGGGTTTTATAACAATTTTACCATTCATTTTATGCATATAATTGTATTTTTGTGGTAATACATGATTGTGCTTAGCAATGTGCCGTTTTAAGGGTAAAATGGTAAATTAACTCCTCTAAACTGCATATATGTTGTTCCTTTACTGGTGGGACTTTTACAGTGAGCTTTGGTTTTGAATTGTAGGTATTTTGGAGGAGCAAGGACTAATGTGATAGAAAAGAAATCACAAGACAGAGAATCAAATCAAGGAAGCAGCTTATGTGTATTTCAATCACGAGTATCCACAGGTCGCGACCTAATTTCTCCTGGGAAGTTTCTCTACGTTTACAGGTTGTGACCAAAACATGGATCTGGTTGCGAGCAGAGAAGATAGACGCTGAAGCTGTGCATTTTTTATTAGGTCAACTTGCTGTTAAAAGGAGAAGGAAGCCGCAGATGCAAAGTAGGCTGATTTTTGACCTGATTAAGCTAAGAAGCAGTGCTCGAACTCTCTCTACACTCTCTCCACTACCTACACACATCTTCCATCATTCATCTCTCCATCTCGCTTTCTACTTTCTTCATGGCATCATATTTGGACAGCAATTGCAGCACAGTAGGAGTCATGAGAGGCTAAATCCTTAGTCTCTTTGTGATGGATCTCATATCTTAAGCTCATGAACTGCACTGGGGAGTTTTCTGGTTTAATATACACCTTTTTCATGTTGATGCTGCTAGATCTACAATTTTTATTATATGAACAAGGGATTGAATGTCGATTAATTATTCTCAGATTAGACAATTGTAATTGACTTTGGATACTTTGAATTTTGGTTTCTAATATAATATTTCAGTTTTGATCTTAAGATGGTTGGACTATTATCAACGATCATTGCTAATTAATTCAATTGCTTGAAATCTAGGGTTTGTCGATCGACGACCATTCGAGGGCATTTTCATCATCTGATTTAAATTACACACTAAGTGGTTTTTAACTGTTCATTAAGAGTTTTTAAGCTAGCTTTGATCAAAGGAGTTTAAGAAATATTAATGCCCTGGACTCAATCGATCGATTGAGGTTTTGATTAAGACTTAGTGATTTCAAAAACTCCCATATCAAATTAAGAGCAAGGATAGATACGTTTTCATCATCAAGAGTCTTTCATACATATTTCTTTCACAAGCCAACTCATTTTCATCTTAATCAAAAATACAAAAAACATTTACTTTACTGCACCCTTATTTTATTGCATCAAAAATCAATCAAACCCTAAAACCCATTTTACTTTCACTCAGGTTTTCAATGGTTTTGTCACCAATATGCTAGGTCTCCAATAGAAAAGTTCCTCGAGAAGAACGATAGGGTTGTGCCTTATACTATATTATTGGGTGCAAATATTATTATTTTGATGGATCGGAAGACGACAATCCAACCTACTCATCAATTATCTTTAATCAATGCACTCGAATACACCCCATTTCCATTCCACTTAACCTTTTCATCATTTTAACCTTAAAAGCCCTTTTGATTCTTTGCATTAATGTAACATAGTAGAGCAAATTTAGAGCTATTATAAGCCTATGGTAAGGTGTTTATCGTTTGAATTTTAGAGAAAGAACCCTAATGATGAGAGGTTAGTGAGCTAAACACTTGTATCTCCACAGAGAATCTATTGCAATCATCCATTTAAGGTTAATTTCACCAGTTAGTTAATTAGTTGGCATTACTCTTATTATCAATTTTGTATTCCCAAAATGTGATTGATTAATTGTTTCAAATGATCATTGTTGATTATGTTATTCTCCTTGGTTTTGGCAGCATTTTCCTAGGTGTGATTCAATTATTTGTCCAGGAGTACAAAGATTCACGGGTGGGGAATTGATAAGATACATATTATATATGGTTTCTTTGGCATTTTCAAGGGTTTTGTGACATTTTTACTTTCATTTTATGCATGCAAATGTACCTTTGTGATAATATTTGATTTTGCATGGCAATATGTTTATTTAAGGGTAAAATGGTCAATTATTTTTTCTAAACTACAAATCATTTTTATCTTTAATTTGCTTGACCTTTATAAGGAGTTTTTGTTTTAGTTTACAGGCATTTGGAAGAGATTCAAAGACCCAAAGTGGAATAGAGAATGAATCATAAGATAAAGAGAACCAAAAGTGAAAGAGCCAGCTCACTGTGTTTCTTAGTCACGACCTTAGTGCCCGCTAGTCACAACCTACATTCTTCTGAGAGACTTTCTGCGTTAATAAGTCGCAACCAAAAATATGGGTCTGGTCACTACCAAAGGAGCCAATTAGTGAAGTTGGGCTTTTTGCTTAGGTCATAGTGCAATTAAGGCAAGGGGTCAGTAGCCACGAAAGAGAGGCTGGATTTTTTCTATATCTGGTCAAGAACAGTCCTAAGCAATTCTCTTAACTTCAAACATCAACCTTCAATCCAATCTTCCATTTTTCTTCATCTTTTCACCAATTTCTCTATTTCTGCACCTATTAATTCATCTCTACCACTTTCTCTTCATCTTTCCATCATCTTTTTATACATATATCATGGCACTAACTCTAGATAGTAATTGTGGCACAGTCAACACTATTAGAGGCTAGATCTTTTAGCCTCTTGGTGATGGACAACACAGTTTGAGCTAATGGACTACAATAGGGAGTTATTCTATCTTAGTCTACATTTATTCATGTTTTAGGATTTCTAGATCTAGGAATTTCATAATATATGAGGATTGAATATCGATTGATTATTCTCAGATTAGATAGTTGTATTTGATTTGGATGATGTGATTATTGATTTACATATATATATTTCATTTTGATTTATAGATAGTTGGTTGTGTTAGTAATTAATTCAATTGATTAAAGTATTTAGCTATCGATTGATAGTTAATTGAGGGTCTTTGTATTATCTAATTCAATCTACACACTAAGTGGTTTTCAACAGAACATTAAGGCTTTTGTAATTTAGCTTTGATTAAAGGGAGTTTGAACTCATTAATGAACTGGACTTGATCGATTGATTGAGATTTTATTTAATACTTAGTGATTTCATAACTCTTATTTCAATCAAGAGCAATGATAGCTATGTTTTCATCATCAAGAGTCTTTTCTATCATATTTCTCTCACAATCCAACCCAGTTTCACACTAATCAAAGAAATACCAAAACATTTACTTTTACTGCACCCTTATTTTTATTGCATCAATGTTCAATCAAACCCAAAACCCATGCTTTTACTCAGGTTTTCAATGTTATCGTTCACCAATTTGCTAGGATTCCAATAAAAAGGCTCCTTAAGAAGAATGATAGGGTTGTGCCTTATACTACATTATTGAGCGCAATCTTTATTTTGAAACACCGAGATCACGACAATCTCGCGCATTTCACATAATCTTCTCTTTTCTTTACATCATCCACATGACATCATCAAGGACATGTGGCACCATCTTGAGAAGAAATAAAATCAAATCTTGACCCTTGGATCCGACTTGTTCTCCAAGTTTTTTCTAATCTACACAGCTCTCATTTATCTGGCTTTCTTTATGGCATTTTGGAGCTCAAAAAATTCTTCTATCTACTCCAACCCATTCAGTTGCGATGTATGTGGAGCTGAGAAGTGTTGATTAATTTCATGCTCTTCATAGTAGCTGGTAAATTCATGATTCTCGAACTCCCCTCCATGATCGGTCGTGATAGATACAATAGAAACACATTTCTCATTTTGGACCTTCTTGGCAAAAATAACAAATTCTTTAAATTTTTTATCTTTAGAAGAAAGAAATAAAGTCTAAGTAAATCTAGAATAGTTATCGACTATCACAAGAGTATATAGGTTTCCTCCAAAACTTTTGGCTCTTGCTGGAACAATCAAATCCATATGAAGCATTTGAAGTGGTCTTTCAGTTGAGACTATCTTCTTTGATTTAAATGAAGATTTTGTTTGTTTACCCCTTTGATAGGCATTGCAAACAACATCATTTTCAAATTTAATTTTTGGTAAGCCGATTACTAAATCTTTTCTAATTAATTTTGAAACTTCATTCATGTTAACATGAGCTAAACGTTTATGCCAAATCTAACTCTCATCAATTTTTCCCATAAAACTATTTTCAGAAAGATTTGAATTAATATATTATAACAGTTACCATCCCTTGGTGCTTTGATCTTTGTCTTCAGTTGATCTTTGTTTAGTAACAAGTCTTTCTTGTTGACAATCATACATTCATCTAAATCAAAGATCACCCAATTATCCTTGTCTACACTTTGATTAACACTCAGCAAGTTATGGCATAGTCCATCCACGTACTAGACATTTTCAATTCTCATGCCATCCTTGCTTCCAATTTTGGCAATTGTTCCGAACTGATTTCCTCCAAAGATGATTTTTCCTCCTTTTTTAGGTGTAAGTTTGAAAAATTTGTCAGCATCCACTGGCAATATACCACTTAATTGTATTGGATTCTTTGAGATATACCTGCGAAAAGAATCATCTGATTTTAGGTACCCATATCCTTTTGGGGCTTGATTGGTTAGTCTAACATGCTTTTAACTCACAGGTACCTTTAGGTACCCATTTTAATGTCCCGTAGGTGCCCATCTTCTTGTAATAACAAGAAGTAGCACTATGACCCTTACGATTGTGGTATGTACATCTAAGAAATGGATTATATGTATAAATAGAAGTTCTAAAATGATTCAAATATAATTTTCCTCCATTTTTCATTTTGCTTTTCTTCTTATCTAGATTTGGATTATATCCAATTCCAGATTTGTCGGAGATGTGTCTCTAATTTCCTAAAATTACATTAAGCATCTCACTACCTTTAAGGAATCTTTCAAGAGTTTTGGTTAACTCTTGATTCTTTTTCTCAGTTGTTTCACACTTAGTGCAAGATTACGATGGTGTGTTCTGAAATTTTGAGCGTTGGTCTCAATTTATTCATCTAAGGCCTTTATTTTTGGAGTTTACCAACTCCTTAGCTATCCATATAATTCATTTCTCAAATTTCTATATTCAGAAAGAAGTTCATCATAAGTGGGTTCAAGATTTATTATCTCGTCAGTTTCTAACTCTTCTTAAACGACTAGACATATATTTGCAACTTCTTTCCGGTCACTGCCTTCTTCATCTAATGATGAACTATCTCCCCAAATAGACTATACCAAGGCTTTCCTCTTTTGATATCTATCCTTTTTATTTTCTTTGTTCTTCTTCGACAATTGAGGACAGTCTGTCATGATGTGGCCAAGCTTCTTGCATTTATAGAAGATAATTTAATATTGTGCTTTGAGGTTGAAGTTGAAGGGAAATTTCATTTTGATTAAAATTTTCTTCTAGCTCTGTTTCCATATAACTTTCAGAATCATTTGACAAGAAGTCATATTTCCTTATCTTCCAGCTCATCTTCTTATTTATCACTTTCGTGAGCCTTGAGAGAAATTTGTAATATCCCAATTTTCAGGCCCAGAGACTTAGAAAGTAGCCTAAAATAGATAGGCTACCAGATTCCTTTGAGCAGAAGTCCCAAAAACATAAAGAGGATTTTTAGGGACTAAACTGCAAATAAGTGAAAGTACAGGAACTTATATGTAAATAGTGAAAGTCCATAAGGGCATAATGGTCATTTTGGAAAAGAAATAGACTAAAGTGAAAAGTCTAAAAGTTAAATGGTGCCAAAAGGTAGTAGATATAAGTTTTGGGCCCTTAAGTGTAATTATGGAAAGTTATGGGCCTAAAGTGAAATTTTCAAAAGTTTAGGGGCAACCTTAGTGTCTACGCGTCGCGACCTTAGTGTCTACGCGTCGCGACTTGTCATCGTACCTGGTGCTCTCTCCTCGATCGCAAGAAGTCGACAACTCAGATCAGCTTCCTCTACCGGTATCCATACGAATAGCGTTCCAATCATGAACGACGTGCTAGCGCCTCTTGTCCCTCTAGGGCTTTCTCAAGAATCCGTCCTCACCGTCTCTATTTTGGCCGTTTCTTATCTTCAAACCTTTTGCACTCTCCTTGCCCTTTTTCATCTCTCTTCAAGAACCCTAGCCCCTAATGTCAAATATATAGGATGCTATCAGTGTTCTGATTGGGTTGGATTTCAGAATTAATCTTATATTAATTCTAAAATTAATACAATATCATATATTGCATAATTTGATAAGAAACTAATTAAATAAATATGGTTTATATTAAATCCGTCTCACAGATTTAATTCACCTATTTATTTAATTTAAAATAAAGATAAGACGGAATTATATTTGATTTATTCTCATAAATCAAATTTGAGATATCTAATCAATTTAAATTTCAAATTCAAATAGATCATATCAATTTAAATTTCAAATTCAAAAGTGATAGAGATTTAATTTTTCCTTATAAATTAAATCTTGTAAATATCTCTTATGTTATATATAATATAATATATATATGAATTTATATATATATAATATATATATCCACCCTAGATTATTCATTGAATCTGGACTTGTCTTAGATTCAATGAATCTGGACATCATAGCTCATGTTGGGCTATTTTGTGTGCGACCCTGTAGGCCCATATGAAGGTGGCAGTCGGCAAGTTACTATACTGACCCACAAGTCATGAGCGGTCTCTAGCAAGACATCACGACTACCCAAATCATATGAGGATCGATAAACGATGTAATATTTCATACAACCATATCACGTCCCTTTTGTCACACGATATTTCGATCATGGATGAGGCATGGAGAACGTCATCCTCCTGTTCCTGACCGTTACTTTCTCGATCCCTGAGTAGTCTGACTATAGAAATGGAACTACCTTTCTATTACAGTATGCCCATACATTTCTCAGACTCACTCATCGAGGGGCCCAGTAATATCTCTCTACAAATGTGAGGGACAAATTTCATCTTGACCATTCACATTCCTCGCATGAAAAACCACTAAGCCCGACATAGCCTTTATGATCACTCGGTCAAAAGTGACTTTTGACTAGGTCAAAGCTGAGCGTTCATCATGTAGGAATCCATGATGATCTCAGGTCAAAGGGCATAGTGACATAGTTTGTATATGAGAGAAGCTTATGACTTGACCCATGCAGCTCTCTCATAGCGGGTCGGTCCAACACCTTGTACTCTTACATGTGCCTATGACTTCGATTTATATCTCTATATATCTTCAAAGTCATACTGGTCTTATTTCATCTCTGCTCCCGCATAGATGACTGACCAGGGACATTTAGGATAAGATTATGAGTTATCCAAGGATGGTCATTATAGTAAACATGCAAATAATGTGATAACATAATTAAGAAAATCATAATCAACAATGTTCATAATACAATGACTGGCCCCTAGGGCACAATCTCAAACACCAAGGTGCCAAAATTTTGGCTATAAATACCCCACCTTGTCTTCATAATTTCGTGCACCTAGAGTACCCTTGGGGAAACCATGCCAAAATGAAGAAATAACTCAAAATAAGATCAAGGAGAAGCCACCCAAGCAAGTACCTAAGGTAAGCAACCCTTCTAGTTTATTTATTATGTGTTTTGGAAGGGTATAACCTAGGTTTTAGTGGTTGAAAATTCCATTAAACCTAGAGTACACTTGCTGTCCAAATCTTAAGTTAAAGGAGGAAGAAGGAGATAAAGGTAGAACTATGTGATTAAGGCTTAGATAAGTTGGTTTAGATGATTGGTTATTGAATCAAGTTGATATTCTTGACTTTTCCATGAAAGAGACCTTTTCGGTATACACTGTTCATGATAGAAGAAGAATGAATTTCAATGATCTAATGCTTCCATTGAATTTATATGATAATTTTGTGTAGCATTGGATAGGTTTTGAACCTTGGAAGCATTGGAATTGAAAGTTGTAATTGTTGAAAGTCTTCTCTATTACTATTCACACTCATGAACAGTTATTGGAATTTCATGATTTTGATGCTTCCAATGGTTTTAAAATGAAAAGTTGTGTGGGATAAAGTGGAGAAACAAGTATTGGAAGCATTGGAATCAAAATGAGAATTTTTGAAAGAAAAAGGGTGGTTACGCAAATCTGTCCAAAACAGTACATAAGAGCTGGAATTTGGGCATTTTGAGTTCATAAATAAATTCAAAAGGTCAAATTGTATAGGGTAAAGTCAAGACATCAATTGATTCAAAGACCAAGCTAATTAACAAAGATTAAAGAAAGTTACTTTAAGTAGATAAAGTTCAATGTTCAAGGAAGTTAAATTGTGATGAGTTAATGGTAATGTATGTGTATGAATTTGCAATGTTTAGGATTTGATTTGTGTATTCAAGAAGGCAACCTCACTTCAAGGAAAGGTGATAAGGAAGAGGATAAAAAGAAAGTGAAGCATTAAGGTAGTAAACTTACCTAGACTTGTATGTGTTGAATGTATGGTTGATTGTGTTATGGCTTGATTGATGTTATTCATATAAAATTGTTGAAGCTCTGTGCTATGATTACTTTGGCCAATTATATTTTATATGTTACATGGAAGCATTCACATTACATTATGTTGACACAATCACAAGCAAGCACTAATACCAAGCATTGATGCATACATTGTTTAGTACCGTTTACTACTAAGATTTCCCTAGAAATCTCACCCCACATTATATCTCCAATCCACAGGAACCTCAAGCATGAGAGAGGAGGAATGTTAGATGATGATATGGTTTGCTTGTATGGTTATATATAGACAAGTTTTGAGATGAATGTATGTAAAGTTAGTTGTTAAAATTCTGCACTTGAACAATAGACAGTTTGGAGCTATGGTACTTGGTCTGTAATTAAAAAATAGTTAATGATATAATAAATGTATGATATTTTAGCAGTAGTTAGTTAACATGTCATGTTTCATTTTGACACTAAGTACACCTTATTTCAATGTCTTTACAAAGAGAATGAATTTTTCAAATTTGGGGACCAGAATCTGTTTTCCAGAATTTTGACCAAATGAACAGTAAAATTTGACATTAAAGTTGACTTAGTTGACTGGTCAATTGGCCTGAAAAATTATTTTTCCCTTAAATTTCAATATGTTAGATTCATGTAGCTTTTTGAACCACTTAATTTTGATTTTTCTAGAATTAGTTATGATTTTTCAAAGTTCATCACTGAATCTAGAATTACCAAATAAACAGTAACCGTGAACTTGGAAATTTCAGATTTTGTAATTGAACTTCAATGGACTTATAAGTGGTTCTAGATGCTACCAAATGGTCCCTAATATGTACGAAAGTAAGGATGTTACATAATTCCTTTACAATGTTTCTCCTTTAAGTCTTTCTTCTATTTTTGTTTACTCTCGAATTCTGATAGACTCCCAAAGAGTGCAGCAACCGATCTCACTGATTCTCCTTTTGATTCCTCAATAACTGTCACCTTTAGATCCTATTCTCTGGTCAGGCTATCTAGAATCTTTCTCACTTGATCCTCTTAGCTGTATCTTTTGTCAAGTGTGATTAAGTGATTCATTAGATGTGAGAATCTTACTTCTATTTCTCTTATACTCTCTCCCAGGTTCATCTGGAATAACTCGAACTCAGTGGTTAGAGTGTTGATTCTACTTTGTTTAACGCCGATGTTCCCTCATGGGTAATCTCCAAAGCTTCCCACATTTTCTTTGCAGTGTATAGGCTAGATACTCTGAAGTACTCCTTTTGATTAAGAGCACATGTAAGTATGTTGACAGCCTTATCATATAGCACAATTCGTTTCTTGTCATCATCATATTTGCTTGGAGTCTTTAGAACTCTTCTCCTGTCAACTACTTTTATTAGAACGTAGTTCCCTTATTGAATTACATCCCAAAGCCCGTACTCTGAAGCCTTTATAAAATGTCTTCATTCTCATCTAAATTTTCTTCATTAAAACCCCAATGGCTTCATTGTAGAGCTTCTTTTAGGTAAGACGCTATCACCAAACCTGCCATATTAGCTCTTGAGATAGTTAAGTCTTTTTGCAAGAGACCCACTCTAATACCAAATGTTAGTTCTGGCAATTATACCCAAGAGGGGGGTGAATTAGGTGATATTTAAAAATTAAAAAAGACTTTGGCGAAGTAAAATAAATAAGTAAGAAGCAATGTCACCAAGAGACTGAAGGAAGAAGTTTGCAAGGTAGATTTATATTGGTATAGCCTTAACCATTTAGCCTACATCTGGTTCTTAGAGTTCCGTCTGAGTGTTCCACTATGTCTCCAAGATTAACAGGGCTCTTGGCGCCTCAGTACATCAACCATGAGAATCCCTCTCACTCTCCCTTACAACCCATAAGGTAATATCCCACTCAAGAGACACACTCTTGAGTATCTCTGAAAATGATTATAGACTTACAAGACTCTCTCTATAGAGGGATTATGATAATCACTGAAGTACAGAAAATTTTCTTAGAAAAATCCTTTGTTCACGCAACGTGAAACAGGGTATAACAGAGTATATGAGAGAATATAAATGAATGCTTGAATAAATGCATTGATTGTAGATAGTTGAGCTTCTTAACTCTGGCATTCAATTCATCTCATATTTATAGCTTCAGCTTGTGAATAATCCGTTAGACACATGTTTGAGTGAACCCGAGACAAAGTTGTTGGCAGTTGATAGTAGTTAGTAGTATCATTTAATGCACTTTTGACAAATTTACTTTTCGTCGCAACTTTGCTGCTCGATGTTCTCTGTAACAGAAAACAATTAGGAAGACGTTGTAAGAGTAATAGGTAATAAGTTAATATCATATATGAATGATTACTCAAAGTCTAAACAAATTTGTTAAAATCTAGTTTGAAAATCTTTTAAATATCTGATGTCATTTCTCGAAGTGTTCATAGAAAAGATAGCTTATCAAAGAGGACATCGATAGGTCTTTGTAATGAACACTTCCTTATCTTATCGATAAATAGTTTATTCGAATAGCTCTTTAAAAAATATCATATGTTGAATTAGACTTGAATTTATTTCATTGAATCTTATTTATCGAAGTGTTGTTCGAAAAATAGCCCTATCGAATATCTTATCGATAAATTGTTTGAAAAATAACTTCTGATTTTAAAGCTTAAAATTCAAAAATAAATCATTTCAAATTTCTTCAAGTCTGTAACTTCAACAACTCTGCTAAGTAAAATTTTCTCTATTTATCAAAGTGTTCTTCTATAAATCCCCTCATCAAATAATACTTCGGTAAATGAAGTCTTGAAATCTGATTTGCTTAACAGACTAGATATTTATCGGATAACTTATCGATAAACTGATAAATTTTTTAGAGAGAAACCATTTGATTTACTTCATTTATCGAATGATTTATTGATAAATCCATTTATCGATCAAGGCTTCAATAAATTTATTTTAGAAATAGTTTTTCACAATGTTTTCTGATAGAAGTCTTTATCGATCAATCCATTATTCAATAAATACTTCTATAATTTTATTTATATAGTCCTCTGAGTCAATTTCTCATTTATCAAAGGCTTCTTTGATAAACACTCTTATCGAATAAGTCTTCGAAAAATATGGTTTTTGAAACATGACTCAGACTTTTCAATAACGAATTCTATTGTTCATTTACCAAAGTCTTTATCTATAAGTAGACTTATCGAATAGGGTTTCGATAAATATATTTCAGAAAAACACATTGACATCACAAATTTTTTTCTTATTTATCGAAGAGCTCATCGATCAATGCTCATATCAATAAACTTATCGATAAATACTCTTATCATAAACAAATCAGCGAAGATAAATCATTTGTCATTTGTCATCATCAAAATATTGGAGTCTAATATAGACATTTCAAATCATTAAACTTTTCCAATGACAATATAGCTATTATTATTGGAGCAACTTTATGTATTTACTCATATGGCGAGTTCAGCTTAGTATTGCTCAGTTTTCCTTTCACAGTAACCTAAGCAATCAAATTGTAACTATTAATTTAATTAAATACTTTGCATCAACCATTTCTAGTTCTCATCGTTTCCTCATCTCTCAGTTTTGAGTCGTTTCGTCTTCTCCGGGTTATCTGTTTTCTGTCATAAACTTTCCAGCTCTATTCTATAAGAAGCACCCCAACAATGAAGATGGAATCTTCTGGTAGTTCATCCTCTGTTTCAGATGGTGGATTAACTTTCAACCACATTCGTCCTAGTTTTACTGCCTCCGTATTGTCATTCAGGGTTGAACGCATCATTATCGTGAACCAAATCGAGAGTAATGATATTACTCAACCCACTTGCAAGGAGAATCGTTCAGTTAAGCTAATTCTGATTGATCGTCAGGTTCGTCCTTCATTCACTCTTAAATGTTCAACGTTACATTAAATCAAAATCTCTCATTTGTTTTTTATTTGGCTCCTCCCTTTTTCATTATTTCCTCCATATTGTTCAGGGGACTGGCATGCTAGCCATCCTCCCTGTAGATGTTTACCGTCGGTTCAGAAAGCGTATTGCAAAACGCAAATGTTACCAGATTCATTCTTTCTGGGTAGAGGATGGAGGCGAGGGGGTCCATGATTTTTGTCATTTTAAGTTCGCTCCTACCACAAGTATAAAGGAGATTTATGTTCCTATGCCAGAGTGATCATTTAAGCTCAAGCCCGTTTATGCTGATGAGGTGTCCGACCATGAAGAATTCAAGTTGTTCGGTAAGCGATTGCCTATTGAAATATTTGAATGTCAAAATGTTAACATTTTAGTCCTTGCAAACTTATTATTGTAATGTCACATTCATTAAATATTAGCCTATATTTTGTTTTATTAAGGATACAGATTTATGAAATTTTCTGAAGGTTGTCTCCTCTGTGTGTGCTTCAGAGTTGTATGGAAATAGCTTGAGAAGGAGTTAACCTTACCATGCATAGCACAAATAGTAACTCTTAGTAAAATTGGATATCTTCAATGGATTCACTTTTTAAGTTTTATACTTCTCACATTCGAATGCTAAAATGTTTCTGACCATCTATTCACAAAGTAATAGCGCCAAAGTGAACTGTTACTTATATTTTGTTGTAATATGGTAGTGGGTGTAATTTAGGATGTTGAATATATTTTGTGGGAAGACAATGATTTTGCCACTTGTTTAGGTTTGGGATGTTGATTGCATTTTGCCACTTGTTTAACTTTATTTTTTGGTACTTACAAAGGTACTTGTAGATTATTTACTAATATGACCTTATAAGTATGAGTCTTTATCAACTAGGCTAACTTTAGTTGGGATCACAATATTTTCAAAATGAAATAACTACATATTATATAGTTACATATTTCTGAGCATGCTTTTGGTTGGGCCAACTCTAACTTTTCTTTAACAGTACCTGTTCCCCACATTGTTATCTTCGTTGCACCCTTTTTGAATTTGAATTTGAACCTCCTGCCTAAAAGATAGGATATTCTATTTATTTTTAAAATGACATAACTATATATTCATCCAGTATTTAATATAATATTTATATAACTAATTTGATTAGATTAAAAAATTTAGTTAAGTTAGTTAATGACATATTTTTCTTATAATACCATAATCATTCTATTTCATTCTCCAATTAGATCATATATTAAGGACATGAGGAGTATAATAATATTTTTAATTGGGTTGAATTGTATATATATCAAGATAAACCAGTTAAATAATGTCTTAATACGTTTGAGTCCTAAACCAGTATAGACTAAAGTATACGTTTAATTTTTTATGTTTCTATCAAATTTTATTTTAATCCCTTAAATTTATAAACGGCCTTTTTAATCCTTCAATCTTAACACCGTTAGTTTCATCTAATAAAAAATATTGACTCCTCAAAGTCACATTATTTTAATTGCCACATCAACTCAAATTTTTTAATAAATTCATATTTTAATAATAATAATACTCTAAATTTTTTAATCAATTTTTTTTAGAAAGAGGACGGTACCTCTAGAATTTATTAAATGTCCTCACTTAAAGTGGTAGAAGAATATTGTGATTATAAAGATAAATTATATTATTATAAACTAAACAAACAACTTAAACTATACAGACTACGTATGAATTGAAAAACTCTATAAAAGCAATTTATAGATTTTAAAACTATTTAAAGTATGATTACCAATAGCTCTATCTTATATTAAAATTCTGGCAAGAGTATATATTTCGTATAAAAAAACTGTTTCATCAATTTTTTTCATCTGCCTGTGGGCAACCCTTCTCCTATGGGCAACGCCCTTCTTCATCCATGAATCTTCAATGGCTTTCTCAAGAGAAGGTCTTCCACTTCTTTCTTCTCGCACTTATCCGGTACATACATACACACATACATACATGCATGCATGCATGCCTCATAAAACTAGATAGAGAAGAGAACCCCATGAGATTGGATATATATTCTTCTTATCCTTAATATATGATTTAATTAGTGAATTAATCTTAATCTTAAATATAAGACATCTTTTCTATATTTATTTATTTTTTTCTAAATTACCCCTATAAATACTTCCTCAATAATAGAGGGAATGAAAGAATTAAAGAAGATGATTAGGATATTTTAAAAAAATTATGTTATACTAATTTCTTTAATATAATCAAATTAATTAAATAGGTATTATATTAAGAATAAGAAGAGTAGTAAGTAAGTGGTTATTTAACCAGTTAATTTTGTGTGGTTATGTATGACTTGCTTGGCTTGGACAACACATCTCCGACCTTCGCGTCAGCAATTCAGAACTCCATCCCGGCCATTATTTTTTCCCTCATGGCAGCCATATTCGGGGCAAGCTAGTTTTCTACTTTAGACTTGCTCAATTAATTTAAATTGTGGCATTAACTTAGCCCAAAAATAACAAAAGATTGTGTGATAAACAGTGCGCATGACCTTAAGAAAGAAATGGAAGACCTTCTCTTGAGAAAGCCATCAAACATTAATGGAGGAGGAAGGGCGTTGCTGGCAGGAGAAGGGTTTCCTATGGGGAAGAGAGGGCGCAGATGAAAAAATTGATTAAAAAATTTAGGGTTTTTTTCTATTATTATTATTATTAAAATCTGAATTTGTTAAAAAAATTGAGTTGATGTGGCAACTAAAATAATGTGACTTTGATGAGTCGGCATTTATGAGACTAATGGTATTAAAATTAAGATTGAAGGAATAAAAAAGATTTTTATAAATTTAAAGAACTAAAATAAAATTTGATATAAATATAAAAAATAAAACATATAATTTAGACAAAAATATATATCAATTTGACTCAAATGAAAATTAATATATAGGATCAGATTATGCCATTTTAGATCATAAATATCATAAAAAGATAAACTTGATAATAGAATGGAATTTCTTCTTTGTAAATTGTATATAACTGATATCAAAATAATTTTTAAAAAATAAAGGTACA
Source organism: Leucaena leucocephala (assembly GCA_037074615.1). NCBI lineage: Eukaryota > Viridiplantae > Streptophyta > Magnoliopsida > Fabales > Fabaceae > Leucaena > Leucaena leucocephala. The sequence continues at coordinate 13,371,195 of CM073555.1, read as the reverse complement.
GTTGCAAAAATACCTACACACTTTTTCTAAAAGTGCTTCCAATATTATAGGTTCTTTGAAGGCACAAAAATACCCATAAATTTTCAAAAGTAGAGCAAAAATATCATCACTATTAGATTGTCTTAATAGACATTACTTTTTGTAGTGGGATAAAGGCAAAAGGTACAAAAATAACCATATATTTTTTTTTAAATGTACGCCCAACATCATAGGTTCTTTAATGGTGCAAACACACCCACAAACTTTTAAAATTGGAACAAAAATGACACAAAAATTAAAATAGACTAACCTCCTTCTACATAAAAGTACCAAAATATCCCTCATTCAAAAAATTTCTCCCTATATCCATCCCCTACATCTAAAATCTACCAAAAACAATGAAGCCTCCAACCAAAATTTATCATAAACAAATAATGTTAGATCTAAATTTAATTGATTGTGAGTTTGATTTTATTTTGGTTAATTGATGTTGATTATTTTGGATCTAAGGTTAGATTTTGGTTGGAGACTTCTTTATTTATGGTTGATTTTAAATACAGAGGATAGATAGTAGAACAGAATTTTGTAATGAGAGGTGGTACTTTAATTTCATATGTTAATAGAAGGAGCTTAGTCTATTTTAATGTTTGTGTCATTATTTTGTTCCTATTTTAAAAGTTTGTGGATATTTTTACTCTTTCAAATAACCTAGGATATCAGGCATACTTCTAAAAAAAGTGCATGGATATTTTTACATATTTATCATTTTTATTTTTTAATAGTGTGAGCCCCACCGTAAAATGTAAAGTCCATTGAAGCAACCTAATAGTATTTTTGCTCTAATTCTAAAAATTGTTAGGTATTTTTGCGCCTTTAAAAAACCCATACTGTTAAGTACACTCCTAAAAAAGTACATATGTATATTTGTACTTTAACCCAGAAAATAAACATGAACTTAATTTTAAATATATTTTATAATATAAAACAATTTCATAATGTAAGGCATAGTTTTTATAACTTTTCTAATATATATATGTTTTCGGTAAAATAATATATATATACACGTTGCATATATTACTTTTAGATTGAAATTTTATGTACACATTAACGTACTATTTTTTATGAATTTTTTTTTCTTGTCCTCATCATCAAGGGCATGTTTGGTAGCATAGGTGTGGATGTGGAAGTGGGGACGTGGAAGTAGAAGTAGAAGTGCAATCAAGTATTTTCTTTGTTTGATATAATGAAAGCTACATCTACCTCTAGTATTTTGGATTATTTCAGTTCCATAAAAAAAGTTAGAACATGAGAGGGAAAAAGTGGAATAATATTTTAGACTATTTTACACTAAGTTATAAAATTTATTAACAACTCTAAACTTTCCCAAATTATAAAAGAATATACATAAATTGTAAAGTTATATAGCACCCAATCTCTTAATCTTATTTCTCATATGTGTCTCATATCCTAATCTTATTTGTAGTACAATTTTACCCATAATATTTTTAATTTGGAGTAATTCCACCCATAATCTTTTTAATTTAGTACAATTATTGGTACTTGAGAAATAAAATTATGTATAAAATTATACTAAATTAAAAAATTTATGGGTGAAATTGTACTACAAATAATATTAGGATACTGGACGCATATAAGAAATAAAATTAGGATATTAGGTAATATATAACCCTGAATTATATATTCATTTCTAACATATCAAACAAACTTTTAAAACTTATTTTTAACTTAATTTTATTTCTATTTCTACTTCTATCAAAAACTCTTCTATCCTATCAAATTTACATTAAGAGAAAATGATTCTCACCTTATCTACATAGTGGTCTTAGCTATACGTAACTCATGTGGTTTAGATTCAATGTCAACAATGGGACCTTATATATTTTGCGACCTTTTCAAAAAGACAATCACGGCTGGAAAAAAGGCTTTCTAAATCGGTTGAAAATGGACTTATACACCGAACTTTGATCCGGTGTAGAAACAGCCCGTGTAAAAAGTTTAATATTCTACACCGGTTGTATATGACCGGTGTAAACAATCAGTTTTTTTAAATCGGTTATTTTATACAACCGGTTTAAAAAGTAATGTCAAAATAATAAAAAAATCAGAAAAAAAAAACTCTAGATCCGAAATTATTTTCTTCTTCGTCACAAATCTGAAGGAAGAGAAGAGTGATGAAGAAGAATAGGTACCTGTAAAATGCAAGCAGAGAACAAAAAAGAGGAAGAAAGAAAAAGCTAAAGAACCCAGAAACGAAAGAAACAAAAACTTAGATATATGCGCAGAAATGAAAACCCATAAACATCATCACCTAATTGAAGATATCACAAAAACATCGTCACAATTCCTTTTGGTTACCTGCTCAAAAGCAAACAAAAATATATTTAAACAGAACCCAGAAATAAATGAGGCAAAAACTCAAATATATATATAAAAACGAAAACCTAGAAACGCCGTTACCTAATTAAAGATATCACAGAAACATAGTCACAATTCCTCCGACTTACCCAGTTAAAAGTGAACAGAAATATATTTAAACAAAATCGAGAAAGAAATGAACAAAAAAATAGACACCCACCATCGCAGATCTAGATCTTCTTCTTTGGTGAGCTTTAGAGGTTACAACGATTGACTTCAACAATAGAGAACAACGAGTACAGGTATGGGTCATCGCATATCTAGGTCTTCTTCTCGGCGAGCTTTAGACAGTGTGTTACGAAGGTGGAGCTTTCTGTCACCATGTGTTCTCCCTTGGCTAGTTTTCTCCAGGGACGACGATATGATTTGTGAAGATAGGGAATCGTAAAAAATTAATGCCACCGCTCATGACTTTTTACAGCGGTCATATTTTATGACCGGTGTAAATATTTCATCTTATTTACAAAAATGCCACCAGTCATGACTTTTTACACCGGTCATGACTTTTTACAGCGGTCATATTTTACGACCGGTGTAAATATTTCATCTTATTTACAAAAATGCCACCGGTCATGACTTTTTACACCGGTCATGACTTTTTACAGCGGTCATATTTTACGACCGGTGTAAATATTTCACCTTATTTACAAAAATGCCACCGGTCATTTTTTTTAAACCGTCTCCGAAGTGACCGGTTTAAAAATGGGGCTTTAAAAAGCCTATTTTCTAGCAGTGAATGGGTTTGGTTCCAAAGGCAAAAACGCAAGAAAAGACATATGGCCACTATTTCAACAATTTTCAATCCCTCCCTTGAGCTATATATTATTTCTAGGGATTAGGTTTTTCCTCCATTGAGTGCTCCCTTGAACAATCTTTTCATGGGTTAAAAAAAGGGAGCATGACATGAAACTAACCCCAAAATTACAAATCCTAATTCAAGACCCTAAAATAGCTTAATCACTTGAAGTTTCTAAGATTAGTATGGTATTAAATTTTTTAACAAAATTACTTAAATACCCTTAATTTGAATAAAAATGAAATGACAACAATTATTTAACAAGTATGAACTTTAACTTATTAAATGATAACAACAACTAAAGCAGTGATAATTAATTTTACTAGAATTAGTAATCCCAAACTAATTAAGTTGTCATTATCTTAGTAGTATTTGATGAGTTAAAATTCTTATTGTTGGAATATGAACATCTTATACATAATATAATCTATCCAGATTATAATATATATAAGTATAAAACCTATATGAGATGCAGCGGAAGACTTAAAGTTACCTCTTGTCATTAGCTTAACAAATCTGAGAAAAACCTGGAACTAAACTCAGGGACTTGTTAATCAGAAAATACTATTAGATAAATAACATGTTCTTCCAGCTGGGGATTAGGCACAATGATGGTAACTTGTATACTGCTGCTACTAGTGGGGAAGCTTCAAGAGTGAGTAGAGAAACTAGATTATCGCTATGGGACTCAGAAACTATCGCACGACAAGACTGTGAATTGTTAATTTCCACCATCAAAAAATTAACTTTAATAAACTGAGTCAATAACTCACCTTGGATTAGACCCAAATGACTACGGGCCACATTCAGAAATATTTATTAATTATCCTAATTAATATCTAAATAGGTTATATTACAATAATAAATATCTCACATTCTCCCACTTGACCTGTATACTCAATATCATTACCCTGTCTAGATAAACTGATGTTATGCTATAAGAATAATGGCGATAAATCCCCTTTTATCGAGTATTACCTTCCATGTATTACAGGTAGCATCATCACTTAATGGGTATCACAATATATATGAACTCAATGTTCATTCGGTTTCTATCTCAATGTTTATCAATTTCAATAACACAATGTATACAATCACAAATTTAAAATGATAAACCACAAAATCTGATTTCATTGCTCATACCTCCACTAGTAAAAAAATGACGAAGTCCCATATGATGTACATGTGTTACAAAAATATTCGACTTCAATCCTTTCGTCAAAAGATCAGCCAACATATCCAATGTACTGATGTATTCAACAGAAACTTGGACATCCTAAATTCTTTCTCTCAAGCAAAATAATTTAAATTCGACAAACTTGCTTCGACTTTTATTCCTTTTGTTGTTCGCTATGGCCACCGCAGCTGCGTTATCACAGTACATTCTGATTGGATTAGAGACTGAATCCACAATCTTAAGCCCAGTAATAAAATTTCTTATCCAAATAGCTTGTGAACTTGCTTCAAAACACACAATGTACTCAGTATCACCTGTAGAAGGAGCTGTTTGAGTTTGCTTAGCGCTTCTCCAAGATATAGCTCCTTCTTCCAATAGGAAAATGTAGACTTATTGGTGTCTACGCATCCTCCAAAATCTGAATCTGAGTATCCGATTACGTCCAGATTGTCTATTCTCCTATATGTGAGCATGTAGTGTTTAGTGCCTTGTAGGTACCTAAGCACCTTCTTTGCAGCTGTCCAATGTGCTTCCCCATGATTACTTTGATATTTTTCCAACATACCCACAGTAAAAGTGATGTCAGGTCTTATACAAACCTATGCATACATCAAGCTTCCCACCACTGAGGCATATGGGACCTTTTCCATATGTTTTCTTTTAAGCTCAGTTTCAGGACATTATTTTAGACTGAATTTATCTTCCTTTTTAATAGGAGCCATGTTAGATGAACAATTTTGCATTTTGAATCGTTTAAGAATCTTGACAATATAAGCCTCTTGAGATAAGCCTATAAGATATTGGGTTCTATCTCTATGGATCTTTATGCCAATGACATAAGATATCTCACCCATATCTTTCATGTCAAAACTCTTGAACAAAAACTGCTTCACCTCACGTAATAGTCCCAAATCATTGTAGCAAGTAAAATATTATCCACATACAAAATCAAGAATATGATCCTACTCCCTTTAGCCTTGTGATATATATAGTCATCTATGATGTTCTCAACAAAACTAAATGATGTGATCACTTCATAGTACTTCAAATACCACTACTGTGAAGCTTATTTCAGACCATATATTGATTTCTTTAGCTTGCATACCAATTGTTCTTTACCTTTTGCAACGAACCCTTAGGCTGTTTCATATAGACTTCTTCCTCCAGTTCACCATTAAGGAATGCAGTCTTCATATTCATTTGGTACAACTCTAGATCAAAATGGGCAATCAATGCCATGATGATGCAGAACGAATCTTTCTTAGATACAGGTGAAAATGTTTCACTGTAATCGATTCACTCCACTTGAGTGAAGCCCTTAGCAACCAACCTAACATTGTATCTATCAATGTTACCTTGTGAGTCTCTCTTAGTTTTGTAAACCTATTTACAGCCAATAGCCTTAAACCTACTAGACAACTCTACAAGTTCCCAAACATGGTTGTTTGCTATAGAATTCATTTCATCAATCATAGCATCATGCCACAACTTAGAGTTCGCACTCTTCATGGCCTGAGTGAATGTTAAAGGATCATTCTCAACACTTACATCACAGTCAACTTCAACAGAATACACTATGTAGTCATTTGGCAATGTCGATTTTCTTTCTATAGTTGACCTCCTCAATTTAACCTCTTGGGTTGATCCAGGTTGCTGAATAAAGATATCCTCTAATATATTTTTTGGTGGTTCCACTTGTGTGATAGGTTGACCATCCGGTATGTGTCCATCTTGTTCAGCATCATCAACTTAAGTCACAGGGTTTACATCACATTCAATGTCAATCCCAACAATAGGATGATCATTAACTATTGAGATTATAACATATATAAGTATATAATCCATATATAACATAATCCATCCAGATTATAACATATATAAATATAAAACCTATATGAGATGCAGCAGAAGACTTAAAGTTACCTTTCGCCATTAGCTTAACTGATATGAGAAAGAACTGAAACTCAACTCAGAGACCTGTCAATTAGAAAATACTGTTAGATAAACAACAGGTTCTTTCAGCTGGTGATTAGGCACAGTGATGGCAACTTATGTACTGCTGTTACCAGTGGAGAACCTTTAAGAGTGAGCAAAGAAATTAAGTTATCGTTCTGGGACTCAGAAACTATGGCACGATAAGACTCTGAATTGTTAATTTCCACAATAAAAAAATTAACCTTAATAAACTAAATCAATAACCTACCTTAGACTGGGCCCAAATGACTACAGGTCACACTCAAAAATATTTATTAATTATCCTAATTAATATTTAAATATGTTATATTATAATAATAAATATCTCACAGTTATGTGTTAAGCTGTTATTGTCGTTACCTTTTTTTATCTTTTAGTTTTTATATTAAGGGCATTTAGTTAATTTTGTTACCAATTAATCTCATACTAATCTTCATAGACTTCACATTTATGTGATTTTCGGAGTCCTGAATTGAAATTTGCAGATTTGGAGGTATTTTTTGTGTCTTTCTTCCTATAAAAAAATCCTTTCCTTCATGTTCTTTTTTTTCTGACTTTCCTACATGTTCTAATTTGCTTCTTTCAGTTGTTCACTTATTCCATATTCTTCTGCATAATTTTTCCCTTTTCCAGTTAGGAATCATGTGGGGTTTTATTCTAATAGAGTCACGTTAATGATTTTTATTCTTTAATTAGGTGAAGATGTTGCTTATGGCAAAAGGATGGTGGTAGGTAGGAATTAGGGAGAGACACATTTTATACACATCCAAATTTCACTACCAATATGTAAAATTCTCTTTTAAGTATTTATTTTATCCTTAACATAAGACCTATTTAACTAATTTGATAAGATTAAAAAAGTTAATTAAGTTAGTTAATATGACATATTTTCTCTCAAAACCCTAATTATTTTTCTTAAATCCCTCATTCCCTCTCATCTTTCTTAATCATCTTTTAAGTTATTTGATTATTGTTAAGGGAGTATCAATATGAGCAATTCAGGAAAATATTTATAAATATAGAAAATATGACTAATATTAAGTACTAAAATTAACTCCTCAATTAGGTCCTATATTAAAGACCCGAAGAATAGTAAAATATTTCTTGATCGACCTAGTCGAATTCAATTTACCTAATTTTTATTAGGGTTAATATGATGTTTATTTCTTATAATTTATCTTCATTTTATTTTTTGTCCTTATAGTTTTAAACTATAAATTTTGATCTCTCAAATTTTTTTTCGTCTAAAACTTTGATCCCTATAGTTCAATAAGAACTTGGACCATTTTATCTATTGAGAGACAAAAACCTATTATTTAAAATTATACAGGCTAAAACTAGAATAAGAATAAACTATAAATATTAAACATTATATTAACTTTTTTTATTAAAAACCAAATAAATCATATTCCAGCATCAAAATTAAGTCATAACAAACTGCCTCTAGACTAGAATGTAACTTTAATTTTTGATAAATTAAGAAAAAAAAGTATGTTATGTATATAATTTTTTATCAAGCTTTTACTTACTTTAACATATACTAATATTTTTCTTAAAATAAATTCTTTTTTCCATCATTTTATAAATCCGTCCCAAATCGCAATCAACAGGATTTAGCGATTAGCAACATCTTCATCTTTTAACTGGCAAAACAAAAGGCCATTGAAATGACACTATATATAATCAAATCCCACATGATTCCTAACTGGAAAGGGGGGAAACGTGAAGAATAATATAAAAAACAGTGACCAAATATTTGTACAAATGGAAGAAACAGTGAACATCAAGTAAATAAGAATATAAACCTAGTGTTTTATTCAGGAAAAAAATTAATTCTTCAATCCTTATAATTTCATATAATTTTTAGTTAGATCTTTATAATTTCATATAATTTTTAACTAGGAGAAATACTTACATACTCACGAGTGCCATATCATCTGAATTCTATTCAATCAAAATATAAGAACTTAACAAATTTTAATCATCATTAGCCGATGACTCATTTGAAACAAATCACATTTTATCGTGTTTTTAAGAAAAAAATAAACATATTAGTTTGGTTCAAATGAGTTTTTATTTTTTAAAAAATTAAAATGTTTATTTTTAAAAAATAAAATAAATCGTGAATTTGTTATATTAGTTATTAGCTGAGTTGTTAAATTTTGATTGGACAAAATTCAGACGACATAATACTCTTTGAGTATATAAATATTTCTCGTGAATATATGAGAATATAAACCTGGTATTTTATTTAGGAAAAATTAATTATTTAGTCTTTATAATTTTATATAATTTTTAATTAGTTCCTTTTAATGTTAGTATTTTATTTAAATGCATCAATACTAACATTATTTCTTTTATAAATTAACAAATTATAAGTATGAGAACTAATACATATAATTGAGGAAACTATAAGAACTTAATAAAAAAAGAAAAAAATTATAAAGACTTAATTAGAAATTAGATAAAACTATAGGAATTTGCATAATCTGTTAATTAGGTGGATGTGGATGTTAACCTGTAAGTTTCAACAAAATACAAAATAAAAAATTAAAAATAAAATGATGAAACTAAATTTATTTATTATCAAAATAAAATAAAAATTATTATGTTCATAATACTATCCTTGCATATATAATACGTAATCTTATTTATTTTGATTTTATTTAGATCAATCAATTACTAACATTTTTTCTCTTATAAATTAAGAGATTATAAGTATAGGGATACATATAATTGAAAAAAATATGAGAACTCAATAAAAAAAAGCTACAATAACTGGATTAAAAATGATGCAAAATTATAGGAATTTGCATATTTAATTTTTTTTATTTAGAATCATTTTCTTACATTAAATTCACAAAACCCTCTGTATTTTATTAATTTCCAAATATTTTATACTAAAAAAGGAACGGAAAGGAATTCAAGCCCAAATTAAAAAGGAAAGGAGAATATAGAGAAATGGCGAAATAATAGCAAAAATTAAGGAACGAATATCTTGAGAGGAAGGTCGCAATGCTTTTGTGAAGAATCGGATGCTCTCCAAATGACAGAGCGGGGGGTCCCATAATTGTAAAGCCCAAAGCAAGCAAGAAAATAAGGCTCCTTTCACTCCGTTACTTTGTGCCGTTTACTTTGACGACAGAACAAAGTTTAAAGTGTAACCTTTTATTCAAACAAACTTTTAAGCGTTTAATTAAGGCGATAAAGTCCAGAAAAATTCATCTTGAAAATAAAATTTTATCAAATTAAAATTAAATATTTATAAAAATTTAATACTTTTAAGGTAATGTCAAATTTTAATAAAATAATTATTACATTTAAAAATCTTGGAGCACTCTAGAAAAAAATTATTTAAAACCTTTAAATTTAGTATAACTTTTATTATTTTGAAATAATTATAATTATATGGAGATAATGTATTTCAAAAAAAAATTGAGAAGTAAATTTTAGATGATACAACGAATATTGATTTTTATGATATTAAGATGAAGAAATAAGAAATGCATGTTTAACAAGTTTAATTACCTAAATTTTATAAATAATTACTTCTAACGGCATAGTTTATTTTATTTGAATAAATGGAAGATAATTTTTAAATACCTATAACTCTTTATATTAAAAATTAAATACTTCAAAAATCAAAAATTCAAAATCCTTTCCAAGACTCAACTAAATAGATAAACTTTTGTAATATCGAAAATTGTAAGTCTTAGATTTAAGGATTATAGAATGTTATTTTACAGAACACCAATGCGTTATTTATAAATCTATAAAGAATTTTAATTTGTAAAATTCTTAACTATTAATATTTTATATTATGCGTCTTTAGAGATTTTTTGGAATACAAAAAAAAATTAAAATAAGTCAACTAGAGAGCATTTAGGGTATGTTCAATTCGAAAGAATGGGAGGAAAGGGAAGGGAAAATGAGCCCCTACCCTTATTTGATTTATATTTTTTAGGGGAGAGGGAGCCAAAATATTGGAGCCCGTCCCTCCCCTCCTACAGTTTTTGCGTTCCTCCAAGTTGGGATTTTTTGGAATGACATGAAATTTTGGGACAATTATATCTCGCATGCACGCAGGTTTACTGTGTGTCCAAAGATAATCTCTTGTTTTCACACGGTTTTCACTGTCAACTTGCTGGCTGGGCTCGTTGTGGAAATTTTTGCGCCTTCGCCGTTGCCTACACCAACTAGATTCATTGTCGACTTGTCATACAGAGACATGAAGATGAAGAAGCTGGCGAGGCACTTGAATTTCTTCTTCTTTCAACAAGAAACCTAGTATTATTCAGTGCCTTCTACCCAAATATCACTGTGTGCTAATTAAACCAAACCACCCACCCTCAATGGTTTTTTTTATCATTCCTTCACTCTCTCTTTCTCTCTCCCCTTTCTTCCTCCTCGCCTTCCCTCTATTAAGCTTTCAGCTCCTCCTTCTGATTCTAATTCTAATTCCACCCTTCGTTTACTTACACGGTGGTAACTTCTGCATCGAAACCATTTTCTCCCCAATTTACCCCAACCTCCTCAACTCTGTTACTTTCTCAGGCGAACATCATCAGCATCTCTGTCAATTGTTGCAATGCTTCATAGCACCTGGTTCCAACAACGGCCATGAAGATCCATGGACTGCCATGAAATGGACTGCTTCCTATCTCGCCGTGAAGATTTTGTTTTGGTTCAGTGAAATCATGGCCCCTAACATTGGAAGCTTTAGTTTTGGGGCATTCCTTTTTCTTGGGCAAAGAACGAGCTTATCAGAAAGAATATACGACGAAGCTGAAAAGATTAGAAAGAGATTAATGAATTATAATATAAGGAGGGGCAAGTCAAAAGAATATTTACTTGTGAAATCTAACTTTGATCTCATTTTAATTCATCAGCGTTTGGGTAAGAATTTTTCTAGAGGTTCGATGTTTATATTTAGCCATCAGTTGAGAAATTAATTGATTGGGTTTTTACATTCATGTACAGGCATCCATTTTTTAATTTTGATTTACTCATTAAATTTAAATTGTTTCTTTAGCCTATTATTTTCTACTAAGGGTGCTCAAATTCGTCCCGTCCCGGGTGTCCTGATCCGGTCCCGGTGATTTTAGGAAGGGAAACTATCGAGATGGGACAGAGGGACTGGTCGAGATGGGACCGATCTTGGCCTGACCCTTAGACTCCCGTCCCGTCCTGACCTGACCCTAATTTTAAAAAAAAAATATAGATCACATTCTCCCATCCTTTTCACTCTATCCACTCATCCCAGGCTCTCCGTCTCTCTTCTCTCACGCTTTGCTCACTTACGGTCACAGGTCTCGCCAGTTGCCACTCTCATACAAATATTTTTATACAGATATTTTTACTTACAAATATTCATATACATACATTTTTATTCTTCCTTACTGTTGTGTTTTCTTTTCCCTTATATGGATAAGTTATCATTTTATATCAGGGAAAAATGTTGGTATTTAGAAGAAGTTGCTGTGGTATTTTATATGGAATGATTTACTGAGATAATTTTATTATAATTTTTTTAAAAAAAAATTTGGACCGAGAATTCCCGTCCCGTCCCGAACCTGTCTCGATCTCGTTCGAGACGGAGACAAATTTGGGACGGGACGGGATAGGACACAAGACGCGTTTTGCGTCTCTTGTACTATATCGGGACAGAATACGGGACGGGGTTATCCCGGTCCCGTGAGCACCCCTATTTCCCACGGTGAATAATAGCTTGTCTTTAAAATACAATCATGTTATCAATTTAATCCATATATATTTTTGGGAAAAGATAGAGTTATCATTTGATTGAAATCGAGTTTTAAAAGAAAACTTGAGTTTCACGGTGAAAAGACTTGAGTTGTACAATGCCTCTAACTGGTCAAACTCAATAATGTATTATTGTCGTTCAAAAACTCGAGTTTCATAATCACGATGACCCGATCTGGACAAGTCGATTTTCTATGATAAACACGACTTTTACAAGACATCTCAATTTTCCATAAAAAACTTGACTTAATTGTGTAAGCATCATAGTGTTAAAACTCGAGTTTCTTAAGGAAAATCGAGTTATTACACGAGTTTGTTAAACTACCATTACTCCATTTTTATCTTGTTACACAACTCGAGTTTCCTAAAAAAATCCCCCTTTCCATACACAAGTTCGTCGGTTTTATAAAAAATATATAATGGTAAATTAATCATATCATTATTTCCCCTTCTCTCTTTTAATCAAATAAATTATCATTAAAAACGCATTCCCTTACTTCTATTCTAATCAAACCAAACAAGAAAACTTTAAACTCTCCTCTCCCCTTCCAACCCTTCCCTCTATTTCCTTCGAACTGAACAAGCCTTAGGAAAAATGTGGCAAGCGATTAGTATAAAAAGACCCTTTCACCCTTTTTCACAACAAAACTTTTTTTCTTTTTCTCTTTTGCTTTGCTTCAAAAGGACCCACTTATTTTGTGGAATATTCATACTTTCTAAGTTTCTTCAACACTTCAATCTGCCTCCCTGCTTTATTTATTTTTCACTTATTTTTATGTATATCCATTACATGGTTAAATAAAACAAGGTAGTCAAACTATGGCGCCAAAGAGAACTTGGAACATTTTCATAAAATAATTTGTCTACAAAATCTGAAAATTTTACTCATCAATTATAAAATCTGAATAATACTCCATCCACTTAATTATAAGAGCTAATTAATTTTTTTAGCTAGATTAAAGAAGTCAAAAAATTTAGTTAATTATAATTAAATATAACTAGTGAAGATGAATTCATATTATATACTCTTCGATTTATCTAAATTAGTCAATTAAATCTTATATTAGTTATAATTTACTAATTTATTTAACTTTCTTAATCTATCCAAAAAAGTCAATTAGCCCTTATAATTATGACCAGAAGTAATATACATTTATCTAAACATTGCATTAAAAATATAAAATATATATAGCAAACTGGACTATGTACAAATAAATTATGCAAATCGTACTTATGTGACATTCATGAAAAACATATCTAATTTGAATGGGAAAAAACAACAACACAATGAGTTGCAAGGAATGTAGTCTCATCAATCAAAATATTATCTTGAAAGCAACTTATTGATAAAACAAAGAATATTGAACCTTACCAATTTGTGAAGGAGAATAGTCCAATGTCTTTCTTTCTTTTATTTAAAAGAATAGGATCCTTTCCTAATTCTTTTTTTATTTTTTTTCTCATCATCTCATCTTCGTGATTAAAGATAGAATAGTTGAGATTTAATATTTTATAAAAATATATTATAATATTATATTAAAAATAAAAATAAACTATTAAAATTTTATTCTAATAGTTTATAACGGCAGATTATCTTAAAATAAATAATAATAATTTTATAAAAGACTATATTTTAGCCATTTATTTTTTAATCATATGGTGAAGGTGGGATGAGTAGAAGAAAAAGAAGAGAGGATCTAAATCTCATATGGCCTAAAATTATAAGCGAGATTGCATGACCTCCTAATTTTTAAATTGTCAACTCCTTTCCTCATTTTTTTTTTCTTGTTTTTAATGTTCATCTTAATTTTCGCCTTTATCCCTATACAAAGGCACGCTCTTTCTTCAAAGACCAAAATAAATAACTACAAGCAAAGTTAATGGACAAAATTATGACTCACTTAGATTTAGAGGCCAAGCATTAATAATGCGATTTGATAGGATCTATTAAACAGGAACGATGAGAGAAAAAGAATCATTATAATATGAAATTTTAACTAAAAGTTAAAATGCCTTTTCCCCTTAATATTAAGTTCCTTTGTCTTTAGATTGAATCATTTAGGTACCACAAGTTGAGTAGTTAAAACAAAAAAAAAAACTCTATATACCTAAGTAAGATTTCATATTACCCAAAAAAATTGTGAGAATTTATCCTAATTAAACACCAATGTAACTAGATTTAAAAATAAGAGAAATATTTATATAGTTGAGTGTCATTCTGGACAATTAAAATATAATAACTCGTCTTATTATAATTATAGTTGGCAGATGAATCATCTAAAATAATTTATATTTTTTGTTTATTTTAAAAAAAATCAATCTCTTAATTTAGTTCATATGAATTTTATTTTTTTAAATTAAAAGATATATTTTTCTTAAAAATAAAATATAATATAAATTTTTTTAAATGATTCATTAGCTATATTGTTGTATTTTAATTGCATAAAATTCAAATAATATTATACTACTAGAACATGTAAGTATTTCCCCTGAAGTAATCTATAATAATCAATAGCAAATATTTTTGTTGAAAAAATTCAATAATTTCGGTATCAAAGATGAAAATGAATAATATTGAAAAGCATATCATTTATATATGGATCCACAGCCTCAAAAAGTTAAGATATTTTTTGTTGTATTATGCATGAGGGAACCAACTGAAAACCAAAACAACTATTTTATATGTGGTGGCCAAGCAATCATGATAGTGATATAAGATGCTTTCCACGGGTTATAAAATTAATAAAACATTATATAAACAAAAATATTAACTTTTATAGGTAAGCTAGATATATAAAAATTATAAGAAGACATACAATTTTTTTTTTTATAAAAAAATAGCATGCTTACCTTTTTTTCCATGAAATTTTCGTCAAAATACTAATTACGTGCTTAGGTTTCATTCTCTTCGAAAGGTGACTTCAAGTCCTATAAATTAATAAAAGAACATAGTTTATGTATATTAATATATGTAAATATATTCGGTTGAATTCTTAATTTATTAAGTAGCAAGATGTGAATTTTGTCTATTACATAAAATCTCAGGCAAGTCACATGAATAGGGAGCTAACTAGAGTTGATAAAACGTATTTAACTTGTAGGCTTTTAGCTCATCCGAAGCAGCCCCTTTTTTTGTAAAATGGACTCAACCCAAAAAAAAAGGGGCGGCTTCAGCCAGCCCGCCAGTCCTTTTTTTTAAACTATTAATATTATTATTTATTTTACTCAAATATTATTTTAAATACTCTCATTATCGAATACTAATAAAGATGATTATTTATTTGTTGATGTGTTGACATATTATAATTGATTAATATTATATTAATATTTATTTAAATTTATAGTTATAAAATTTGAGATTTTTTTATAAAAAATAGAAATTTTTAAGAGTATAACATTAGTAATTTTTTTCTTATACTAATATGACATTAAAAAAAATTTATTAGTATTTTAAAAGTTTAGAAATAAATTTTTAAAAATATTAAAAAAATTAAAAAAAAGGTGGCAAGCAGCAGGGAGAACTCAGGCTGATAAAATGTCAGCTCATTTTAGGACGGGCTATACAGCATGCGGTTATGGTGGATTGCACAGCCTATAGGTTATAGCAAGCTGGCCTATTTTCTTAACTCTAAACAGGAAAAAAAAAATAAAGGACCAATTGACAATGTTTGAAACTATAGGGATATAATTGAAAGAGTTGAAAAGAGGGGTAAGCTCTAAGAACTGATAAAATATTTTCTCCTAACCTATAAACGTAATTTTTATAAATTTTTATGAATACATTTTTATTAGGGGAAAATATAAAAGTGATGTGGTGGGTTTAAAAACTTAGGATTAAGTCAACTATTTGCAATATAAAAAGATTTGTCTAATTTTTTTTTGCAGTCTAATATTTTCCTACTTTAATGATAGTTGAGTTCATCATTTATGTGGAGACTAAATTACTTTGGTAATTAAAGATCTCAAAGGTGGTTTATTTTTTAATTAAAAAACCGCACTTTAAAATAACAATCATATTCCACTAACTAAAATATATTTACAAAGGCCCTTTTGATGAACTGCTTTATTGATAAATAAATTAGTTCAGTGATATATACTCTTACTGGGAAGTTAAATTTTTGGGGATACTAGGAAATAAATAAATAGGTAAGATAAAAAAAATAATTCATTTTTCTTTTAATTGAATGTAAAAGAGATGAAAAATCGAGAATTAAAATAACATCCTTATTGTGATTAGTTAAGTTTTATTCAACAAATAATTCAGTTGGTTTGTTTAAAGCTTGTTTTGTACAAATAGTAAAATAAAATAGTGTAGCAGCAATAGATGTTAGTTCAAATAGAAGGAACTTTGACCGATTAAATACATAACACTTTTAAAAAAATTATTCCCAATTAGATCCCACAAATTTAATAATATTTAAATTTGATTTAATTAGATAAACATAAAAAAAAAAAAATGGTACGTTGAGCTTGCATTATCCGCTATGTTACTCCCGGTATTTTTGTTATGTCATTTTGAAGAGAAATTTTTTAATCTATATATGTTAATTTATTATTTCAAAAAAATATTAGTTTCTATTTTTTTCAAATATACATTTATGTTACTACTTTTTCAATTTCAAGACAATTGCTATAACTTTGTTTGTCTAATTTTTATGGGACATATTCGAAAATAAGTGAGATATTTAATAGATAATTGCATTTTTAATCTCTAATTAAAAAATTTCAAACGTCATAAAAAAGAAATGGAGAGAATAATTAGTTTTGTTGGAATTGGCGATTATTATTTATGGCTTTTTTGTGATATTTAATTTAACTTGATGGGTCTATCAAGCAATCTATGAAATTTAAAAATAAGTTGTATAGCCTAAAACTTGAGCATAATAGCATATGTTTTGAAATTTAAATTTTAAGTTTAAAGGGTATTTTATCTTTGAAATATTGAGAAGCGGGATACCCTAAACAATTCATTGGAGCAATATCACCTTTCAAGTATCGAAATTATTGCAATGTTACCCTGAACTAACGGTCAAAGATGTTTGCAAAGAGAGAATCTACAATTAACATGTAGCATGACTAAGGGAATAAACATTTGGATTACAGAGTATTTTTATCTTTGAAATACTCTAAAGTTTAATAATATGAAACAATTTAGAATCTCTATCCTTTTTTTTGTTTTTTGTTTTACTAAAACATATAGCCTTATGTTTAGGGTACTATATGACTTATCATTTCAATCATGTATTCATTATTTAAAAAAGAAAAAAATTGCCAACCTAAGCTAATAAATATCTTGTTGGAATGACAAGCCATATGATATCTTAAACATAATGTCGATTAAAAAATGGGGTTCTAAATGCCAATTTCTCTACATTTTTTTTTTAATTTTAGGGCCAAGTTGCTCCTCTACAAGTAGTTTGAGAATGTACGTGTGCTTTAATCCAAAAATATTTTCACCTAAGCATACTATGTGTTATTATATTCAAACTATATTCTTTCTTTGTAGTTAATGATGTGCACCTGTGATTGTTAATTAGTTCAAGGGTAGTTTTGACATTGGAGGGGTCATATTACTCTAAGAAATAGTTTAGGATAATCTGTACTCCGTAGAAAATACTTCAAGGGCACAAAATACATTTTAATTCTAAATTTTAATATGAGTTAAAGGATATTTTTGTTTAGGAAATATTTTTTTTAAGGAATATGTAATCCCTTAACTAAGTGGTGGGGAGTTCAAATCTCATCCTTAAACATAGAAAATATTTTGTAACTACCCGTTTATCCCTAAAGTGGAGGTCCCACGATAAGAAGATTAGTCACTGTTATTGATAATAAATACCCTTATTTATATTAGAAATACTAATCACCCTAAATTATAAATAAGTGCAATATTGCTTTTGAAATGACAAAATTACAACAATGTTGTCCTTTCATTAAAGTTATTAGAAGTTGAACATTAGTGGACATAAAAAAGAGTTAATGCACAAAAATACTTATGTATTTTTTTAAAAGTGCGTCCAATATTATAGGTACTTCAAAAGCGTAAAAATATTCATAGATTTTCAAAATCAGAACAAAAATACCATCACCGTTAGATTATTTTAACGCACGTTACTTCTTCTAGTGGGTCCCATGCTATTAAAAAAGTAAAAGCATAAAAGGTGTAAAAATATTTATGTATTATTTTTCTAAAAATGCGCCCAACATCATAGGTTCTTTAAAAGGTATAAAAATACTCATAATTTTTTTAAATTAGAAAAAAAATAAGATAAACATTAAAATAGACTAACTTCCGACTATTACCACATGAAAGTACCAAACTATCCCTATTCAAAAAAATAAATACCTCCCTTTATCCATCCTCTATATCTAAATCAAAAGCAATGAAGACTCCAACTAAAATTTACCATAAACAAACAATTTTAGATCTAAGTTTAATTGTTTTTAGTTTGATTGTTGTTGATGATTTTACATCTAAGATTGTTTGTTTATGGTATATTTTGGTTGGAGGCTTCTTTGTTTCTGATTGATTTTAGATAAAAATGATGGATAGAGGGAGATTTTTTTTTAAATGAAAGGTATCTTGGTACTTTCATGTGGTAATAGATGGATATTAATCTATTTTAAAATGTGTCATTTTTGTTTTAATTTTAAAAGTTTATAAGTATTTTTGGCCTTTAAATAATCTATGATGTTGGAACTTTTAAAAAAAATATATGGATATTTTTAACCTTTATCTTTTTTATTTTTTTAATAGTATGGGCCCCACTAAAAAAATAACATCTATTAAGGTAATCTAACGGTGATGGCATTTTTGCTATGATTTTGAAAATGTACTTTTGTGCTTTTGAAGAACCTATAGCATTGGGGGCATTTTTTTTTAAAAAAATGTATTGATATTTTTTATCTTAACCCTATAAAAATTATAAACAAACCCCTCAAAATTATAAACAAACCCCATATAAAGTCATGAGACAAATTTTCAACATGATGTTTCAATAGAAAACTGCGTGATAATTATTATATATGGTTTGATTTATGAAAATGAATTCCTAAAATGTGATATGTGAATTTTGTTTAAAAAATTTGTTCTTTGATAGTGTTCAAGCCTCCAAATCAGTTCTTTTATAATTAAAACGCAGATTCGCAATTGGTGTATTGTTATAGTGGCAAAGTATTTCCCTTGCATAAGGGAGGTGGAGGAATCGTTTCTCCATAGGGTCAGTTTGTCCTCCTTTTTAACTAAAAAAAAAAATCTAACTAATAAACTATTGACTAAGGTGATAAACACTCTTATTTTATAAAAAAAAATATAAATTTAAATCCTAAAAAGCATATCTAATTAGAGAGGAGAAATTCTATGTTTTATGTCTCACAATCCTCAAACCCACACTATATATTAAATTTTAGGGATTGGATTGCTTAAATAATAAATATCAAGTCTCATCTGATAATTTATCATGCATACTCCTTAAACAAAAAAATCATTTCAATTTGATCATATTACCTTTAGTTCCTAATATAAGAGCTTGTATTATATTTTAGAAAATAAATTTTAGGTATAATCGATTTTAGAGAATATAATTTGAGTAAAATAGATTTTGTGAAAAAAAAAATATTTTTGAGTAGAATAGATTATGTAAAAAATTGATTCTTAAAAGTTGTTGCCCCTAACTTATATCAAAAGTATGACTTTGGTAGAAAAATAAATTGAGGAACAAAATTAACATTTAAATATTTTATTAGTTTTGGTGAAAATTGATTGATTTTGGTGAAAATTTGATTGTGAAAAAATTTCAGGTGTTTGGGTTGTTTGATCCAAAACTATAGTTTTGGAGACTATCCAAATATATATCGGTCTTAAATATAAAATTTTAATCTATTTTATCTCTTAAAATTATATTTTTTTCTTAAAATATCGCTATTAATTATACACATCAAAGAGTTTTTATTTAAAGGTAATTATAATAAAAAATAATATTTTATAAAAATTAAATCATATTTATTATAAATAATTAATATAATTAATTTATTTAAATTATTACTTAATTTTTATATTATATATGACAGGATTATAAGTTTTAAATATAAAGATAGATTGTTGAGAAGGGGAGATAAAAGATGATCGGACAATTTAGGTGACACAACAAGTAATATGTTTTCTTTTCCTCTGCATTTATTGTTGCTTGAAACATCACAATGTCTTACAAGGCCAGAATTTGCTTTTAATGCGAGGGTTGTGTGCGTATGTAAATAAATCAATAATTTACCAATAAAGCTGGACAATTTTAATGGATAACTAAATATCTTAAATATAATATTTTAAATTTAAATTAGATTATAGGTATAAAAAAATTATTAAAAGAAATAAAATTTATTTCTATGATCTTATATTTTAGGAGAATTAATTTCTAATTATTAGTTAGAAAATATTATATAACTATCTAAAAAATTAATAATTCAAATAAAAAATATAATAATAAGAATTAAGAATTTATCTCAAACATTTGTTCAACGTGCTAAAAGGATGTGCTCAATTGCATAAACAGAAACGCATCATATTGCTAACGAAATATATAATAAGGAATAAATTTATATTTTATAAAGATACGAATTTAATTCTTATTATCGTTGTGACGATTCCTTTGATAGGCGATCTTATAAGTTTCCTATAAACGCTCTCTGAGCTCTAATTGTTAAAAAATATATTTTGATGATAACAACCATAAAATAGTAAAAAGTTTTCTAATGATACTAAAAAATACTAAAAATATTTTTTGACGAGAAGTTAAATCAAATAATCGATTAGATAATCGAGTAATAGTAATTAATTGATTAGTTATTCAATTAATAAAAAATCATCATTCAGTTATGAAAAGTTATTCATTAATCGATTAATGAGTAATAATTAATCGATTAATATCGAGAGATTGTCTTGTGAAATTAAATTTAAAAGTCAATTAATCGATTGGTTAATCAATTAATATATTAAAAATAGATTTTTTTAACAAAGATATTGCTATTAATTGATTAATTTATATTAATCTATTAACTGTTCGATTAATCAATGAAGATTCAGTTTTGTGAAAAATAAATATAAACTAATTTATCGATTGGTTAATCGATTATTTAAATTAACAGATTAACTGTTCGATTAATTTGTGTTGAAATATTTTGTTATCTATTTTTCTAAACATATTAATCGACTAGGCATTAGATTAACTAATATTAATTATTACTTAATTGATTTAAGAGATGATATGTCAATGGCTCTCAATATTCTTCTTGATAAATCATTTAGGAAACTTTCCCTCTTGAAAGTGTTTGTTTTATGCTTGACAAATTAATTCACTATGATGCTATGTTTTTCATCTCATACAATATTCACACATTAATCGATTACTTAATCGATTAATACAATATTATTTCTTTTTGAAAAGTTATCATAATTTAATTATAAATTCAATCTTAATATTGGAAATACGTCATTTATTAATAGGTCTATATACTCAATTAATGCTTTAACGACTAACAGATCTTTTGTTTGAGAGAAAATACTACGGATTCGAAATGATGACGGCTACGCAACGGAAACTTTCTACTTCTGACAATGCATTAAATGCTTACCTACTCGTTAATGATTAACTATGCCTTCACCTCAACGGTTATAAACTTGAGTCTAACAGTCATAACCGGAGTAAATGCTATTTAAAGGACTCGGCATTAAATGAAGAACCAACAACTGACATATACAACAACTTCCGAATTTATTATATATATATCTTAATTTATATTAGCAAAAAAAATCTTAATTTAGGAAACTCTTAGCATTTTATTAAATCATAAACAAATATGTTAAATTTAGCAGAATATTTTAATCCTGCGACAGAAAGGCAGGAGGAAAAATAAAATAAAATAAAGTAAGGATGCAAACTGTACACTTTTTTGGGTTACTACTGGCACAGGTCTTCCATATAAAATAAACTAAAAAGAGAAAATCATAATATTAAAAAAAAAATAAATAAAATAATATATAATATTTTAATTTTATTTTTATATATGATTAATATTCTAATTTTATTTATAATATAATTTTATTTATAATTTTTTTAATTTAATATAACGTCATATATAATATTTTAATTTATTATAATTTTATTTTTTAAATATTTAAAATTATATAAAATTAAAAAATTATGGATAAAAATATATTAAATTAAAAAAATATAAATAAAATTTTATTAAATTAAAAAATTATAGATAAAATTATATTATAAATAATATTAAAATAATAATGATATATAATAAATAATATAAAAATATTAAGTGCTATTTTATTATAAAAATTATAAATGATCACAATAATAATAAGATATTATTAAATTCCCACTAATCACGCATCAATTTTTTTTCTTAACAAACCCAGATAAAAAAAACACAGGGTTTCTAGTAAATTTCCTTTGGAAACAAACAAAAACCATGGAGACGAAGTAAAGAAAATGAAGGAAAGCAACGCCCACATTGGCACACTATCACTGTACTGAAACCTCCAAACTTCAAAGGCCAGCTCAGGCACACTACTATAACCCCTTTTCTTTCTTCTTCCTTCCTTCCTTCACTTTAAAGCCTATTTTCCGGCGCCACCGATCTCCGCCGCATGAACCCACGCTGATTCATATCGTAGTATATATATATATATACATCTACAAGTATTTTGTAGCTGTAGGAGAGGTAGTGGGCTAGTACAGTTATAGCTCCGGTGAAGTGAAATGGGTTGCACGGCGTCGAAGCTCGACAACGAGGACACTGTGCGGCGGTGCAAGGAGCGCCGCCGCCTTATGAAAGAGGCTGTTTACGCGCGCCAGCACCTTGCTGCCGCGCACTTCGACTATTGTCGGTCGCTCCGTCTCACCGGTTCCGCACTTTGCACGTTCGCCGCTGGGGAATCTCTAGCGATCTCTGGCAATACGCCCGCCGTTTTCCTCAACCCATCTCCTCCTCCGTATGCGGCGGCGGCGAGGAGTTCGGCGTC
The DNA here is from genome assembly GCA_037074615.1 of Leucaena leucocephala. Lineage (NCBI taxonomy): Eukaryota > Viridiplantae > Streptophyta > Magnoliopsida > Fabales > Fabaceae > Leucaena > Leucaena leucocephala. The sequence continues at coordinate 13,348,038 of CM073555.1, read as the reverse complement.
CGACTGTCATCCACCGCCTCGTGTTGCTACCTCTCCCTCTTCTTCCCTCCACCCTCCTCCGCCGCCTCCCTTTTCTCCGTCTTCTCCTACCATAGCTAGTTCCAAACTACCTCATATACTCTCTTCCTCTAGTATCGCTTCCTCCAATCATCGCCGCCGGAAGCCACCGCCGAAACTCCCTCACATTCTTTCCGAATCGAGTCCGTCTTCCTCACCACGAAGCGAAGCATCAAATTTCCCTTCTGGTTTTTTTCCCACTGCGTACCAAGCTAATTCTACCTATTCGAGTACTCCATCTCAAACCTCTTCTGTTTGGAACTGGGAAAATTTCTACCCTCCTTCTCCTCCTAGTTCGGAGTACTTCCAGAACCGAGAACAGCAGTCTCAACAATCAATGAATCAGAAAATTGAAAATAATACCTCTCATCACTTGGACAACGAAGATTCCGATGATGGAGCTACTGAGAGATCCGAGTACGACTTTTTCAACCCGAAGCACGAGCCTCTTCAAGCCCAAAAGCTTCAACAACACCATCAACTTCGCGATCAGGAGTACACCGAGACAGAACGGGAGGAGGTTCAATGTAGCGAGTGGGGGGACCACTATAGGACGACGAGCTCTTCCGATGAGGAGGAAGGGGATGCGGATTCGAGGTCCGAGATCGGGACGCGTTCAAATTTCGGGTCAGTACGGGCGGAATCCATCACTGGCGCGTCGACGGTCACGGCACCGGCTGCACCGAAGATGCCCAGGACCTCTAGCAAGACGGAGAAGTTTGACGATGCAGGGTTGTCGGCTAGTTACCGGATTGGGGACATGATGGACATGAAAATGGTGGTAAGGCATAAGGACTTGAAGGAGATCGTGGAAGCCATCAAAGAGAACTTCGAGAAAGCTGCGATGGCAGGAGATCAGATATCGGAGTTGCTAGAGATCAGCAGGGCACAGCTTGATCGGAGTTTCAGGCAATTGAGGAGTAAGTTAATTATTCCTTCCAATTTTGCTGGAAATTTTCAAATCTGGGTTGTCATGTATAATTCCTTCACTTTGAATTCAAGTTTTTTTTCAAACAATTTTTGCCTCAATTTTCTGGGATGTGTTTGGTTGCTCGGAAAATTTTGGGTAATTGAAAGTTTAAACCAATGCATCAATTTTTGAAGTACTGGCATCAAATTCATTGTTGTGTTGGATTGATATTACGATGTTCTTATTCATTCCAGTTTTAACGAATAGGGTTCTGATTTGCAGAAACTGTGTATCATTCAAGCAGTATCTTGAGCAATCTAAGCTCTAGCTGGACCTCAAAACCACCATTGGCAGTTAAGTATCAACTGGATACCGGTTCGCTAGAAGAACCAGGCGGTCCGAAGAGCCTGTGCTCCACATTGGAGAGGCTTTTGGCATGGGAGAAGAAGCTGTATGAGGAAGTGAAGGTCATTTTAACTTTTAGCTTAATTTGGGATATTATTGTGTTTTCTTCTTCTCTTCTTTTTTTATTGGAAAGTAGTTTTTCTTTTTCTATTTTAATGAAAAAGGAAATGACTAGGATCTGCACCAAGGTTGGACTTGGTGGTAGTAGCGTAAGGCTACCGCAGAGTTTAACCGGCTCTCCTACTTTAACCGGTCTCTTTCGGTCTAACTTCCATTGTTTACTGTGTAGCCGAAATGACTGCAATACCCCTTGCTTTTTTAACCTTTTGTGATACCCTCCTCGTGAGGAAACTCTTTTAACGTTATATTTATCTTTAATATTTGAACTTCGAATCTTACCCTCTTGGAAAAGTTTTTATCATCTGTATGTTTTTAAAGCATGTAGGCAATAACTTTAAAAGAGGTAAGCTATGTTAAATTAAGATTGTGCCATAAGATATTAGAGAAATATATAATGGACTATAAAAGTATTTTTCGTATATATGTAATATAGACACGCTTTTCCATTATATTTTATATTGATACTTATATTGTCCTATATGTGATTGATTGATTGAATATGAATTTATTATGGGTATAGATTTTTCTGCAATATTTGGATTTATTTACCTGAAAAATGGCTGGTTTCTTTGTATATGCACCCATAATCATAAAGTAATGGCTGGAATTGAAATTCCAGTGAGCAGCTTAGCCTGTCCTTTTACCAAAAGGAAGATAGGTGGTTACGACCTGTAGCATTTATTTTTAGCTAAAACAATATGTTCTTAAGATGACGCAGTCTGATGAATACAACAAAAAATTCTTCATGTATCCATCTAGGCTAGGGAAGGTGTGAAGATTGAACATGAAAAGAAACTGTCAGCTCTGCAGAGTCAGGAATACAAAGGGGAGGATGAAGCAAAGATCAGCAAAACCAAGGCTTCTATAAAGAGGCTGCAATCGCTCATTATTGTCACTTCTCAGGCCGTGTCTACTACCTCAACTGCCATAATTGGCCTCAGAGACTCTGATCTTGTTCCTCAGCTTGTTCAATTCTGTCATGGGTAAGTCTTTTAAATTCTACAATTTATGGTTTAACTGATTTGCTTGCTCAAAGTATGAGAGGATAGATAAAGTGTCATGTTCTTGACAATTATTCATTAAAGATAATTTGTCCAAAATTTGATCTGATATGGTGATTCACTAATATGGGCTTAGTGAGTGAATATTTGCACTGCTGCATATGAATGGACTATGATAACTTCATTTGGTCCTAAAATTTCAAGTAGATCCTTGTTTGTACTTATTGGGTCAATAGATGAATTAAATGAGGTTGTGGGGATTTCATAATTGAAGACAATGTCAATAATTCTGTGTTGCTTGTTATGTTGGATAATGTAACAACAGTTCACTGGCATATATCTGAGTTGTTATTGTAAATTTGCTTGAAAGAAAGGCAATATAAGTGGTGGTATGCGAGAGAAGCATTGAATCTCTCTCTCTCTCCTCTTTTTGAGTACTTTTTTTGGTTATACAGTATTCAGAATGAGGAACTTGTTCCGAAATATGTTGAAAGGTGAAAGGTTTTTGTGGTGTGAAAGATGCTAGTGTGTGTGAATCATAGAAATAGCTGGAGGTCTGCTAAGCAACTTGCTTCATCATCTCTGTATAAGTACATGTGCCGTAATGTACTGGGCTGTCTAAGTACGGTCTAGCTTTTAAATTCATTCATTGGCCCACCACTGCAACTGTCAAAATGTAATGTTGGGTTTAAATTTTAGGCCCCATTATTATTAATGTTTTCAAATATCAATTTATTGATAGTGTTAGGTGCGTTACAGTAACTGTGGTTTGACTCTCATGTTTTCTTTGGAATTAGAACTATTTTTATTATCAATGTCATTTTTATTACTCATCCATTTTAATTATTTGTTCCAAATCATTATATAGGTTTAGCCTTGCTGTTATGAAAAACCAGAGTATTTTATGTGAACATGATAGCTTGATAATGGGTAAAAACATCTTAATTATGAGCAATCATTTAGTTGGGGTTTAGCTTCCAAATTAATACTTGATGATCAAGTTGATTTTGACGTGATCATAGGCTGGTGGCACTCCAAATTACTTTGACTTAATTATCCATTTACGTTGTTTTTTTGGCAAAGGATGCGTATGAATATATCCTCTTTAATACTATTGACTAATTATATATTAACTTCTCTGTGATCTGTGACTGAACTGACAGTTTTGCTATTGCCTGTTGTTAACCAAAGGGTCGGTGGCAACTTTGCTCATCATATGAAGTTTCAAGTTTATTTTTGAACTTTCGACGTTTTGTAGTGCATATAAAAAATAGGTTCATGGCATGGAGATTAGAGCTTTAACAGTGACAATTTTTGAGTATTGATTTATCTATTCATGCGCGTATTTGCACCACTCTCTAGTGAAGCAGGCCACTTTGCTTGCTTAACTGTGAAACAGCTTAGTTTCCTTGATAATCATTAATTTGTCTCAAAGATGCATCTACTTGCTGAATTTGGACTTTGTACTGATGTTTGTGATATGAAAAATGTAGACTGATGTACATGTGGAGATCAATGCACCAGTACCATGAAATTCAAAGCAACATTGTGCAACAAGTCCGCGGTCTTGTGAACCAGTCTGCCCGAGCTGACTCAACTTCTGAACTGCACCGCCAGGCAACTCGTGATCTTGAGTCAGCTGTTTCATCCTGGCATTCCAATTTTTGTCGTCTTATAAAATTCCAGAGGGGCTTCATCCTGTCCCTAAATGGCTGGTTCAAGCTCAGCCTTATTCCAGTTAGCAATGACAACATCAATAGCGGCAAGGAACCCTCTGATGCGTTTGCCTTCTGCGATGAATGGAAGCATGCACTTGAACGTGTCCCAGACATGGTTGCATCCGAAGCCATCAAGAGCTTTATCAACGTCGTTCATGTGATCTCTGTGAAGCAAACTGAAGAGCTCAAGATCAAAAAGCGCACCGAGACTGCGTCAAAAGAACTCGACAAGAAGGCTTCAACTCTGCGAAACTTAGAGAGGAAGTATTACAATTCGTATTCTATGGTAGGTATCGGTCTCCCTGCTGCTGTATCAGATAATGGGCAAGGCTTGGATGCTCGCGACCCGCTTGCTGAAAAGAAACTGGAGCTCACCGCCTGCCAGAGGCGGGTTGAAGACGAGATGCTGAAGCATTCTAAGGCTGTTGAGGTAACAAGAGCAATGACTCTTAACAATCTGCAAACTGGTTTGCCTGGAGTTTTTCAGGCATTGTCAAGTTTTTCTTCGCTATTCACTGAGGCTCTTGAGACAGTATGCACACGTTCATATGCCATCAGGTAGTTAGGTTTTTCTTTTTTTGGGGTTCTATTTGGGATCTTGAGTTCTTCATAGTAGGGGCTTCTTATTATTTTTGGGATGTGCTATTGAAATGTAAATATGAAGAATTTTGTGGGTCCACGTTTATTTTTTAATTTAAAAGGGAATGGGGATGGCATTTTTGTACAGGAAGTTTCTTGCAATATTCTATTAGAGAATCTGCAAATCTTTCAGTTTATCAATAAATTAGCCTCATTGTGCTTTTCTGTTGGATCAACGATTTTCCCCACAAACACAACAAAGATTGAAGAGCAAAGAATTTATTGGGTTCCTTCCTTTCTTTTATTTTACTTGTATTTATTGTATTTTACTATGATTTTCTCCCCCTCCCCCTCTCTTAGTTTTCTTGCATATTTATTGTATTTTACTATAATTTTCATAACGATTATTACTTGTATTTTAGTATAATTTTTTCAGTGATTAGGAAAAATCTTTTAAAAATATTTTTTGAATTTCTAAATTCTAAAATGATTACACCAATTTTTAAAATCCTAAATTTATGCTCATGATTAAATAGGAATTTTAAAATTTTAGATATTTTTATAATTTTACTTTTGATAAACTGAAATATTAAAAGTTGTCAATTTTAAAATCCAAGAGTAATTCAATTGACAATTTTTTTTTTCTTCAGAAATCAAACGTTAAAATAAATAATTATGATAATTCACTATTTTTATAACATAATTTATTATATTTTATTAAATATTTACTATAACAGTAATAAATTACTAACAACTGTTTTCAAATCTAAAATTTTTTAAAATAAATTACTATTATTATAAATATATAATGGAGTATGATAAAATTATATTATAAAAGTAGTAAATTACTAGAAGAATATATTTATTTTAATATGTTTGAGCTCTAAAAAAATTGTTATAAGTTGTATTACTCTAATAAATATCTAATGAGGTATAATAAATTTTATTATAAAAATAGTAAATGAACATATTATTTATGTTAACATGTTTGAGTTATGAAAAAAGTAGTTGTCAATTGTATTATTCTTATAATAAATATCTAATGAGGTGTAATAAATTTTGTTACAAAAATAGTACATCTCCCAAAAGATTTATTTATTTTAACAAGTTTGATTTATGAAAAAAGTAGTTGTCAATTACATTTGACATTTGTAGTAAATATCTAATAAGGCGTAATAAATTTTATTATATGTCAATTACATTATTCTTGTAGTAAATATCTAATGAACTATTGTAAATTTTGTTATAAAAGTAGTAAATCAAGATTCATTTAATTTAACATATTTGAGATATAAAAAAAGTGATTGTCAATTGTATTACTGTTGTTATAAATATATAATAAAATATAGTAAATTGTATTATAAAAGTAGCATATCACATGTGGTTAAGATAAAGGGAAAAATTGTAAAAGTATCCAAAATTTTAAAATTTCTATTTAGTCATGAACATAAATTTAGGATTTTGAAAATTGGTGTGATTATTTTAGAACTTAAAAATTTAAAAGATATTTTAAGGGATTTTTCCTAATGATTATTAATCAATTTTATACCTAAAATTGAGTTTAAACTGAATTAATGTAAATGGTGGGGACAATAATATTGAGGTGACCACCATCTTCTTCAGCAGTGGTAATGAATGTGGTTGAATCAACAGTGACAGTGGAAATAGCAATTACAAAGTGGAAAAAGCAACGATGACGATAAAAATTTAATATTCTTTCTGCTCTTAAATTTAAGACTAAACATATGTTTGAATAGATTTTTAAAAAATTATTTATAAAAAAAAAATTCTAAAGTTCTTTTGTATAAGCTCTTCCAGGGAAGAGTTTATAAAAAAAATATTTTTAAATAAATAAGTATTTGGATAGTTATTACTAGGAAAATTTTTATGATCGATAAATTATCAGAAAGAGTATGAGATAAAAAAAAACTTTTCTCATATATCTCACTTGTTGTCCCATTATCTTCTCACTACATAGGTTCATATTCTCTCTCTCTCTCTCTCTCATCTTCTCATCTCTGGCAAACAACGACGACGACGGAGGAGCTGAAGATGATGACAACCCCAACGATGATGACGGAGGAGATAAAGACGAGAAGCAGCGACAGAGTAGGAAGACGAAGACCCAATGCTACCTACATTGACGACGGAGCTATTCCCAGGATGATGACCCAGTGCTGCCTGTGTCAATGGACATCGAAGCTAGTGAAAAATGGTGAGAGACGAAGGGAGGAGAGATAAGAGAGTAGAAAAAATAATAAGGGTAAAATAGTAATTGAGCAGTCCATAAACTCTTTTCTTGTTTTAGAAGTTATTCCCATGAGCTTATCCAAAACTATAATTTTAAACTATAGTTTGATCCATAAGCCCTTTTAGACAAATATAGATACTTATTTTAAAATTTTTTTAAACTAAAATTTAGACTAAAAGTCCTTTTAAAATTAATATTTTCTTTCAATTCAAATAGGCACTTAATTGGGTAATTTGTTTTTCACAGTGTACCTCAATCTTTTTTATCTCCCTCATTTAATATTTTTTTCTACATTACCTTGATTAATTTTGTTGTTTTTTAATAATTTGGTCAAGGTATAATCCCTTTTAGAACGTAAAACGCAAATGATTTTCATATTTTTTAATAAATATATTTCTCAAAATTTAAATGTGTTCTCTCTGCCGTTTACTATTTCAATTTCTTGTTAGTATTTTATTGCTTTTCTTACTTTTATTCTCTCCCCCATTCAATACCCTAATCAAAAGAGGGACATATTAGGAAAAATAACATGTTTTTAAAATATAACTAATTTAATTATTTTTTAATCTTTATAAATTAATTATTTATATGTTATATTTAGGATTAGAAAGAGTAACATTAAAAGTATTAAATATTGTTCTTCTTGAACTTTATTTTTTGTAATGTTTTTAAAATTTATTTTGGGATGCTGTTTTGTTAAATTATGAATTTGTTTTAATTTAACATTTTAACTAATACATTATAAAGTATAAAGTATTGTTAAGGCCTTCAATTATTATAATTTTTCAAAATTTATCAAATAAATTTAGATCCCATTAATAAAAGATCTTATAAACATGAGAAGTTTTGAAGTGGGGCCTAGTATGTTCAATTTTGTCAAATAAATGAGGTGTTCATTGAGCGTTTGAGACAGACAGCTAATATGGACAAATGGCCCTTGATGAGTATAGTAAATATGAATGAAAGTTGGCAAAATTATTCCACAAGGTCAAATATATATATTTATTGCCACAATTTTTAAACTTTATCAATATTTCAAAGATTTAAATTAAAAGAGTAAAGAATTCAACTTCATAAATAAATGTTTACGTTGTATAATAAAACTCACGAAAATAAATACTTTAATCATTTTTTGTAGGTAATCTATACTTTAATCTTGTTTATCATTGTTCAAAAAATATTTTTTTATTGTATATAATTTTCATAATAAATATTTTAAGTTTATGGTCATAAACTATAATTTTCCTAAAAAAAATCAATGGATCACATGCCGAGATAGGCAAGAAAAAGGAAGAAGGCATCGTCCTCTTCTTTTAAATTAGAGGGAAAGTTAATATTTTTATTTTTATAATTTTGATTTAGCTATAATTTTAGTCTCTAAATTTTCACATAGTATAACTCATCTTTTATTATTTTTATTAAGTTATAACTTAATTTTTTAACTTTGATCTGATGCAACTCAATTCATATATTTTAGAAAATATAATTATATATTTTATAAAATTTAGGGACTAAAATTTTAAATGGTTAAAATATAGGAACTGAATTATTTTGTGTTAAAATTTAGAGATAAAGTTTCAACCTAATTAAAATTATAGGAATTGAGTTGTAATGAGTCAACTTTTAAGGATTATGTTATAATTTATATAAAATTATAAAGATCAAAAGATTAATTTTTCTCATAATTTAATACTATTTAGTTATGAAATTTATACCTTGTATTGGATTATACACTAAATTGCCAAAAATCCTACAAACTAAATCAAATATTTATAATATGTATTAGCATATTTTTCAATGGACTTGCTAGGTTGAGGGGTCATATAATTTTTTTTCTTATTCTAGTTATAATAAGTTACTTTGCAAAATCTGTGAATTCTTTTTAACAATATCATTGGTATTGATATTATTGAGTAATTATAGTGGAGAGATGGATAAGGTGGGGTTAGAAATTATTTTATTTAATTAAAAAATAATTTTTAAAAAGTAGGATAATTTTAAAAATATAAATTTTAACTAACTTTTTTTATATGTGTGAATTAATTAAAAGAATGAAGAGGGTTTATTTGTATGGAAACAAATTATTTAACTTTTACCATTAAGTTGCTTCTAATAATTAATTGGCATTTAATTTTACAGTATTTTAATTTGGGAATTAATATTTGATACAAAATATATTGTATATTTTTAAAAAATAAAATATCTCGAAATAAATTTTTATAAAGTATGTTTAGGGTGTATATATATAAATATTAAGAATGGCCAAGTTGCAAAAATAATGCAAAAAGGGTCCATTCCGCTTTTTCCGATTAATTATTTACATTTAGCTGTACCATTCAGATGCTGCTCCTGCTAGATAGCTAGAAAATAGGATCTAAATAAACTCAGGAAAATATCGTGAGTATAATACACACACATATAGTAAGAAAATATATAAGATTATTATTATTACTTAATATATATATTATGAATTTTAATATAATATATGAAGAAGGTTTTAAGAAATTTGGTTGAATATATATATATATATATATATATATATATATATATATATGTTAGTATTTCAATAGGATCCACACCCCTTACTGGGACCTCACATTTAGCTCCCATCTTCAACATCATTAGGAAGTCCAATATGTATTACGTTTGACAAGTATAGTTGACAAAAGCCTCTTCATAAACATATTTCTTTGTTTTTTATGTTACACTTCGGAGACATATTTATGAACAATTTATGCTTCCGCTGGTTTGGATTTTTCACATATCCTTTTAATATTTTTATGTTTCTTTGTAAACATATTTCTTTGTTTTTTATGTTACACTTCGGAGACATATTTATGAACAATTTATGCTTCCGCTGGTTTGGATTTTTCACATACCCTTTTAATATTTTTATGTATATTTTAATTGGGTGCATCCATCATAAGTAGATAGGGCTACATAACTTTATTTTTTTAAAATAAACAATGAGTTGTACCATCATGTCAAAAAAAAAAAAAAAAATACAAGAAGAAAGAGCTTCTAAAGTTGACACTGAATGGAATTGGAAGACACGAAGTGGAAATTAACTTTAAAAATTTTTCTATTCCCTGTCAGGATCTAACGAATGTGTTTAAGTCAAGGAGAAAGAAGTGTTACCTTCGGTATTCGAGTTGTAGTCGCGACCTCAGTATCCACTAGTCGCAACTCTTCACCTCTGGAGTTTTCAGTCGTGACCTCCTCAGCTTCTAGTCACGACCTGTCGCCTCTGGAGTTTTCAGTCGCGACCTCCTCAGCTTCTAGTCGCGACCTGTAGCCTCTAGAGTTGTTAGTCGCGACTTCCTCTGCTTCTAGACACGACTTGTCGTCTCTTTTTGGATTTCTGACGTTCAGATGCCTATTTAGTCGCGACCTATGTGTCAACTGGTCGCGACTTCGTCGTACCTGGTGCTCTTTTCTCTATCGCAAGAAGTTGACGACTCAGATCGGCTTCCTTTATCGGTATCCACACGTACAGCATTCCAATCATGAACGACGTGCTAGCGCCTCTTGTCCCTCTAGGGCTTTCTTAAGAATCCGTCCTCACCGTCTCTATTTTGGCAGTTTCTTATCGGAAAACCTTTTGCACTCTCCTTGCCCCTTTTTCTCTTGTGTCGAACCATAGCCCCTAATGTCAAATATATAGGATGCTATCGGGCTTCTAATTGGGCTGGGTTTCAGAATTAATCTTATATTAATTCTGAAATTAATACAATATCATATATTGCATAATTTGATAAGAAACTAATTAAATAAATATAGTTTTTATTAAATATGTCTCACAGATTTAATTCACCTATTTATTTAATTTAAAATAAAGATAAGACGGAATTATATTTGATTTATTCTCATAAATCAAATTTGAGATATCTTATCAATTTAAATTTTAAATTCAAATAGATCATATCAATTTAAATTCAAATTCAAAAGTGATAGAGATTTAATTTATCCTTATAAATTAAATCTTGCAAATATCTCTTATATTATATATAATATATATACAAATTTATATATATATATAAAATATATAAATCCACTCTAGATTATTCATTGAATCAAGACATGTCTTAGATTCAATGAACCTGGACATCATAGCTCGTGTTGGGCTATTTTGTGTGCGACCCTGTAGGCCTATATGAAGTTGGTAGTGGGCCAGTTACTATACTGATATGTGGAGCTAAGTGAGTTTTTGGCCAATGATCCACCAACTGATATACAAGGGTGGCATTTCCGTATGCAGAAGTATTTGCAGTTTACAATTTCCTAGAAAAGAACGTAAAAAGAGATGAAGGATAATGTAAACAGTATAAATTGCATGGATATATGATAATTATGACTTACCCCTTATATGTAATTGACATATATGTAATGTATGTACAAATGTTATGGTAATATGACATATGAGTTTGATGTGATATAATGTAATGATATTTGTTTGAACATCTATGTGAATATACCCTATTTGATCCAAGTATGCTAGATATGTATGGATGAGTTTTAAATTACTAAAGCTCATCAAAGTTAAGAATGAGAATGGGTCATTGTTAGAGTAAAGACTGCACAAGAACATTTGAAGAATGTTTAGAGAAAGCTATGTCCAGGTCTGGTATAAAGCAGTTTAGGACGCAGCTAGAAGTCCCTGAAAAGTTAAGTCATGATGGAATAGATATGAAGTCACGACCAAGGAATGCAGAGCTGTTAGGTAGCAATGAATCAGGTCATAGGATGTGACTAAAGAATGTATAGCTGTCTAGTCATGACAAGTAGAATGAGATGGTCGCAACTAAAGTTCATGGATGCGTTGCGCCGAGCTCATACTTAGGTCACGATGAAGATACGCAGGAACCTGATGATGGATGAAGATGCCACCTCACTGAAATTTATCAGTTAGGGGTTTAGCACATGGTGCAGGCAAGCTGAACAGTACAAGGTACTAACTACAAGGTACTAAGATACAGAAGATAAATTTAAGATGATGTTTAGAAGTAGATCCTCCATGTGACCATCAGGAGTAGATCTACATTATGAATGAATTTGTTCAGTTAGTCTTTTCTGAACAAAAGAATTAAAAGTTACAATGAGACTTGCCTAAGAATGAGCCTAATGCATGGCTTAAAAGTTAGAAATATGATGGTTAACAATTAGAGAACTAATATTCTCAAGACAAAGAGATTCCATCACAAAGAGACAATAATCTAACAGATTTAGGTTAGAGCACCTTAGAGAACATAAGTAATGGTGCTAAATGATGAATGAGATTTATGTGATCTAAGTTGGTCAGGACCAAGAAAAAGACCAGAAAGAAACCATAGTCTGGTCAAGAGTAGACTGAGACTGATGTATACGCACAGAAAGAGTTAAGAGATAGTAGAAAGACACCAATGCTACTCCAGAGAAATGGAGACTGTTCCGCTCACCTGAGAAGTATTTCTTGAGTAAGTTTATGAAAAGTATTCCTCTTAGTTAAATAGAGATGAGCGTGAGGCTAAGGGTTAAAAAGAGAAAGAGGAACCCTTTGATGAATATTTAGCCGAGTTCATCCATAAGATCAATGAGAGTTGACTGACCCAGAAGTTTATTCATGAATAGAATCTCATGATATAAAGAAATTCTCAGGTAGTCATGGAAGTTCAATAGAGCGGTAGAAGTATGCAAGATCAGAAACAGAAGTGTATGAAGGCTAGAGAGAGAAAGATAGCCACAGTTTAAAAAATAAAGTGACTCCCTATCCTCTATGTAAGGAAAAGTAATGAAGGGTTGAGTTGGTACCCTAGAAAAAAAAAGGGTAATGTGGCAATCTTAGTAAACAAAAGAGTATTTGTTCATGAATGAGTAAAGGGATCTGATAGATGAAGTGATAAAGGGACAGAATACTCAAAGAGCTTACCTAATTAGTGGTTGAATTGCAGTATATGTATAATGGATGGTTGAGCAAATTAGGTGATCATGATGTGGTTGTTATTGCCATAGGGTATGATGACTAGTTCATCTCCTTGCAGTTGTCATGTGATGACAAGCATGTTAGAGAATGCCATGATAAAGGAATACTCCCTTTTTTTTTCCAGCATAGGCAGGGTAGAGTACATATGAGATGAGGAAATTATGAGAAAGTTATATTGCTCCTATACCATACGCAATGCAATTAGATAAGTTAACTTGGTAATGATGATAAAGCAATGGAAAAGTGATAAATGAAACAGTTAGCCAGTTGATCCCTAAGGTTCAGACTGAGAATCAAAGTTAGACAGAGAGTGAGATTAGAGATGAATATTGATGGCAAATCCATAGACATGTGATTATGGTACTCAGAATATATTCCTTCAATAGGGGATGAGATATATGAATGATGTACCATGAACATAAAATGATATAAGATAGCCATGAAAGGTGATGCAGCTCTGAGAGGGAGTAGCGTCTATATAATAGAAGCTAATGTTCTCACTATAGAGCTAGATTGTTCTTGCAATAAAATTAGGTTGCTTATGAATAGAGCCAAGAGAATGGACAGTGTAGCTCATGATGAAACCATGCCCATCAGATGAGGTATACAAATCATGATAGTTATGTGCACGGTAGAGCCTATGTAGTTCCCTGTAGTCAGAGATATAGCAAGGTTATGAAAGATGAGAATGATGTAAGAAATTTCTCAATGCTAGATGAAATGAGTAAAGTCTAAATATATAATATTGGCTTATGTGTTCAGTCTTGGGGAATTATCTATTGAGTAGTAAGTAAGTGAAGGTAACTAACCTTATAACTTCGTCTGTTGGTTTAAGATCTTCCAGAGATAATGATACAGTACAACAGAATCACAATTAGATTCTGGAGGATCGTAGTTAGATCCTAATAGTTCCAGAGTCACAGTTAGACTCTGAAGAGACTAACGGTTGATCGCAGTTAGATCCCGAGGTCGCAGTTAGACCTAGCCTAAGGAAAGTAATGATCCATGCAGATATGAGTACAATGTAATATCTCTGTGAGAAGATGAATGCCAAAGACAAAGTTAAGGTGAAGGTGCTTCACCAGTTGTTCACTCATAGCAGAGAGAGTACGCACGTTGTTGGTTTCAGATAGCCTTATTATTATTATAGAGTGAACTCAGAATCTTCTTAGATAAAGGATTAAGTGAAGTTAATAGAGATTCCTAAGATGAGGATAAAAAAAATGAGAATGAAAGCTATAGAGATCCTCCAGGTGAGGACAAGAAGAATAAAGAGCCAACCCTGGTACTCTTAGAGCCTGTTAGTATCAGTATTGAAGATTTTTATTAGCACTTTTCAGTTAAATATGCTCAGGCAAGAGTAACCCAATGATGGGTAAACCCTGGGAAGTGATGATAAAGATTATAGATGCCATAAGAAGTTTGGCATAAATGTAAGGAGTTATGTAAGATGATAGAAAGAGTTATGAAGAGTTAGAAAGGGTTATGAACAGTAAAAGATTAAAACCCTTATAACAAGTCCAGTTAAAGTGGATGTGAAAGGAAAGATTCAAATTACAGAATTATGTAAAGAGAAAATTAGAATGAAGTAAGAGGAAGATCTTTCTCAGAAAGTTATAAGTTAAAAAGAGCAATATTCTCTTGAGAGACTGATAAAGTGATCAGTTAAAGAAAATGTTAGACTTATAGTATCTCAGGATATGTCATGATAAGGCAAGATAAGTCATGAAAGAGTAAGATACACCATGATATGGCCAGATTTGGTTAGACATGCCATGATACAACATCAGAAGTATGTAATGAGATACACTATGATAAATGTGTAAGGTGGCACGCAATGAGAAATGTGAATTTTATGAGCAAATAGAGAGGCCCCTTAATGAAAAAGGGATAAGATGACGAATGTTATGCTACAGATAGAGATGAGAGCTTTCACTCCTTGCATAAAATGCCAGGCATTATGTTATGTTTGAAAATATGCTAAAGCTCCGAATGTTAGAGCTGTGTAAGCTCCAAGTGTTAGAGCTGTGCATATTCAAAAAAGGAATGCTTGAGCTCCGATGTTAGAGCTTTGCCTTGACGAGCAGGTATGCAGTTCTGTGATTTGAGGGCCAGGCATTATGCATGTTAGAGTATGTTCTCATATTTAGTAGCAAAAGTAAAGAACGAATAGTTACATAAGTCCTCTCTCTGTATGATGTTAAGTGAGTAACAATGATGAGAACATATAATGATATGAAAAGAGAGATGAAATGCTGCAGATGTTAAGACAGTCTGCGAGATGCTAAGGAGAGTAATAAGAGATAAATGCTGGAAGTATGATGAGTAATTAATGAAAACTCCCAAATACAGTAATATTCGAGAGAGTTTGATATGAAAGAAATGGACATTACTCACAAAGCTAGTACAAGGAGTTGTTCCTAAGCAAATGAATGCATAGCACAAGATCAAGTGCTGTAATAAAGCAGATATTGGAAGTACTCCGCTAGATAATAAGATAAAAGATAAGAGATGGATACCCCGATTCTTAGTCATAAAGCAGAAAGAGATTTAAAGAGGATGTATATTTAAGATTGTTGACTAAGGTACTAAGTAAATTTCGAGGACGGAATTTATTTTAAGGGGAAGAGAAATGTAACATCCCTAATTTCTGTACTAAGTTGTATGTACAGATTGAATAAATATATGGGATTTTTTTTCAGGAAAAGATGTGGCCATATTTATGTAAAGAAAGGGATTAAATTGGAAGAGGAAGAAAGTGTAAGAGCCAAAGTGCAATTATGAAAAGTTTAAGATCAAAAGAAAAGGAAGAAAAAAAATGTGGGGTCTTTAATTGTAATTATGAAAAGTTGTGATTTGTGGTAAGTCAAGGGGCAAAACTGTAAATATGGGAACTTTGGACTGAAAATAGGCAAAAAATGACTGTATTCTAATCGGACCCAAATTTTTCCAGTAAATAGAGAAAATTAGTCCGGGTTGTTTGACATGACACAAAATTTTGATTTGAGGTCCCGAAAAATTGATATAAATTTCTGGAGTTAGATAAAATTATTATAATATTTTTCGGATCTCAGAATCAGATGAGGTCTTCCAGTAAATTTCTATAATTGATATAAGAATTTATAAAATTGACAGGATCAGAAAAGGAATCCTGTAGAGTTTTTAATGGAATTTACACTGAAATAAAATACCCGATGAATATTGCCGGGAGAGTTTGCTAGGAATTTGTGCCACAAAGGTATTGAAACCTAAAAGGCCCAAAAATGGCATCATTAAGGCCCAATAAAATAAGTGGATTGATGGTGGGCCAGTGTCCAGAGGAACCCTGGAAAAGTGCAAAATTACGAAAATACCCCTTTGATGCCCTAAGAAACTAGAAGTGAATGGAGGGCATTTTGGTCATTTTGGACAGGACAAAATACCAAGACAAGTGCAGTAAAGGTTAGTCGGAGTCAATATATATTTTGACAAGGTCTAAAGAGGTGAGAAATGACAATTATGCCCTTGGGTTTAATAAAGTGCAAGGAAAAGCATTAAGGATATTTTGGTAATTTTTCAAGGCATTTAAAATTAAATTTAAACTCAGTATGAGAATATCAATGGTATGAAGGATTTAAATATTGAAAAAATATATATTATGAAGTCCCATAAAAATTAGATTAAGAAAACAGTCCGTTTTACGGAAAATCGGATCGGGCCGGTACCGGATTTGACTAGATGGGACTGGATTGGGTTGAAACTTTTCTTGGAACTCACACACACAAAATGGCGCCAAAGAGGAGGCTTAGGTGTCCCAAGTGATGTCATGTTAGTGATGTCATGGTGGTAATGTCATGAGTGAAAAGAGAAAAGACATTCCAAGATCAAACCTTTAACCATTAGATCAAATAGTTCCCAAGGCGATCTTGGCCTTCAATTTTCCCAAGATTTTGCTATAAATACCCCCTCATTCTAAGCCAAAACTGTGAGCAAGAACCTTAGGAACCTCTTGCAAAATATTTTCTCAAGCAAGAAAGAAGCAAGGATCTTGAAGAAGCTTGTAAGGTAAGTTGCTCCCTTGCTTCTAGACTTTGTTCTTATGACTTCTTCTTGAGTTTAAGTTGGTTTTGAGGCTTGAATCTTGGAGAAATGCTGCTGAAATTTATTTGGATATGTGATAAGAACATGTATTTATGTTCTAGATAGTTTGCACAAGCTTAAACAAGCTTGAATCACATGATAATGGCTTAGGAATCCATGTGTGTTTGTGAATCCATGAAGGTGTTCTTTTCTATACAGTACAGAATCACTATTCATATATTGGAATTTCATGGTTTTGATTCTTACAATGGGTTTAGAATGGAATTTTATGTGGGGTTATAGTAGGCAAACAAGTATTGGAAGCATTGGAACCAAAATAGGAATTTTTGGAAAAAGGGAGCCACTTTTCGGTTTCTGTACGGAACTTTGGGAAACAATTGGATTCTAGAATTTTTGAATACATATTTAGATTCTACATGAAAAATTATGTGGAAATGAACCATGAGAGTTTAGTTTAGAAAGATATAAACATATGTCACAAAGTAGAGAAAGAAAAGGGCATATTGAAGCCTAGACTTGGAATTTGTTTGGAATAGAGTTGTAATTTGGTAATTGTCTTGTAATTTCTAGGTTTTGACATTTGTGACAAGAAAATATCACTTCAAGAAGGGAAGGACAAGGATACATAAGAGGTAGCAAGAATACCTAACTATAAACTTATGTGCTTTGATTGATTTGCTTACTTGTTATACATGAAGGTTTGGTTGAGCATGGAATATTGTGTGATGATGTTTATGATGATGATGATATGCTATGAATATGTGCCACTCCTTGCAATATATGTCATGACAATATGCATGTTAGAGTTTACTTATGTATAAGTATGAATTAGCTCCTGAAACATCCTCCCTTAGACCCCTCAGAGTACACTTGCGGAAGCTATATAGCTCGATTATACCTTAACTCAAGTCCAGAAATTAAAATTTCAGTCTTAAGTTCCTTATTCTGAACCTTTACTTTGGGTACTGATTAATCTCATTCATCACATCCAAATGAGGCTTATTATCTATCCACGTAATGCCCCAGATGTGTGCTACTGGCTCACCAAATTTCGTGGCCAAACTCCTTCATTTACTAGGTCACACTGAGGTCAAAACACTGCTACCTCAGGACCTGCGAATTTTCTCTCTTAATTTCTCATACACTAATTTAATATGCCAAACAATATTTATTATTAAATAATAAATTGTCATACAACAGGGCATACACAAAATCCTCATATTTCTATTACATCTTTCCTGCCTGAAATCCGGCAGCATAACTACTAGGCTCCATCTTTACAAATACTGATCTTGTACTGATTCGATAATTCCCGTGAGAACTACCATTCTACGTAAGTACTCAGGAAAGACTGGATGAACCGGCTAGGTTCACTCACTTCCAGACTCCTTAGACAGTACCTACGTACATAGTACGTATCGTCTCCTTCCTTCATAACTGATATTTTGCCATAATTTTGACAGCATAACGGCGTCTCTTAGCGTTCTTAAAATTCACTTTGACATAACCTCCCTGTAATGGGTTATATATTGGGGATGAGATTCGGGGGAATCTCAGTAGTAACAATCATAACAATATATGTAATGCAGTGTGACAGTGCTTGCTTGTGATTGTGTACAGATAAGTATGCTGCGTGCTTTTATACTCAATAACATATGATCATAGCATTGTAGCAGAGCTTCAAGCATAACATATAAGACCACAATCCAACCAAACGATAGCACAACAAATCACAAAGCTATTACATAAAAGCTAGGATTAGTTACTACCTGGCTAGCTTAGCAGAACTCTACTATCACTATACTGCTTCCAGCTTCGTCAGAACTTCCTTCATTCCTTTCTCTCTTTCTTTCTTTCTCCTTTTCTCTCTTCTTTCTCTCTCTTTTCCTTGCCAAACCGTGAAGCCAAATGAATGGGGGAGGGGGTATTTATAGTTTCCACCAATGGCAATTCCGTAATTCTCAAGAACTCTGAACTTGTGGCCACCGATTTTCCTGAAATTTCCTATTTTCTTTATTCCCTTTACTGCATCATCATGACATCATGCTGACTCATAGCCTTTCATAATTACCTGCTGACTCAGCATGCTGACTCAACATGTTGACTCAGTGCCCCTCATGATTACTTGCTGACTCAGCCTGCTGACTCACTGGTTCAGAGTCTTGCACCGTAATACATGTCCTTAGCTTTATCTGCTTCCTCTAGATCAGTGCCATGTGGCGTCAAGGTGGGTCCCACAAGACACCTTTTCACACCATCCAATGCTATTCAGATAAGTCTAGGACTTTATCCGATCACTTCCTCGGTTATCGTGCCAACCGAGTAACTTTACTTTATTGAAAAGTCACTAAAACATTATTTTAATGCCACTTTTCCTCACATCACTACTGGGCCACATTTTTGGGCCTCTGGAATATCATCTTGGGTCTCTGATCAAGCCCTAATACTCTGATTGCTCGATTTCCAAGACACATCCCTTGGCAAATTACCAAAATGCCCTTGGTTCCTCTTTATTTACCTTAATAAGTCCAGGGGCGTTGTTGGCTTTTCTCATCTTTACCAGAGTATTCCCTGACCCTGGTTAACTATCCAGATAACCTTTCTTGACTGTCTCTATCTTTCCTTTTCCCCAGTTCTATCTCCAACCGGGTAACTATCTCTCTTGAACCTTTATAACTCTTAGCCCATACGTCTAACATCTTTCTCATTACATAGTCACGACCTAACATCATCTGATCATGGCCTACCCCTTCTTTGTTCATTAGTCGTGACCACAACACAACCTAGTCCCGACCACAGCACAATCTAGTCGCGACCCCATCATTTTTTAGTCGTAACAGGCTCATTTTGTCTATTAGTCGCGACACACACCTCTTTTCGTCGCGACCATACCTCTCTGTCAATATTAGTCGTGACCATAATACTCTATAGTCGCGACCAACATGGTCAACGCTTGACTTTCCAATCTTTATCCCAAAATGGCCATTCTATCCCTTGGACTCCTACCAAAAGGGATATGGTATCCTCTCAATCTCAGGCTATTCCCTGCATCTTTAGGCCTAAAAATTGGGATGTTACAGCTCCCATTGCATGATAACATGTTAGGCATTTAATCAAACATGCATAACCTTTTAGTTTGTATTACTTGCTATTGAGATTTCCATGAAATCTCATTCCTTCCATATCAATAAATATTGCTCTAGGTGCTGGAACTTCACAAGGAGGAAGGTAAATGGGAATGAACAGTGTGTATATGACTTGGAAAGCGTGCCTTTAATTTATGTGATGATATATTGGTATGTACATGGTAAATACTCACTGGATCCGTGTTGAGGGAGTGACCTTCCAGCGATAGTTTGAGTGACTTATCCATTTCGGTTTCACATGAAATTTGGCATGCACATAGATAAGATCCATATCTTTAATTGGACACCAAGAACGCGTAATTTGGTTAAGTTTTCAAATTGATATGATTTTTCAAATTTGGACTTAAACTCTGGATCAAGATAAAACAAGTCATCCAATACAGTAAGGTTCCAACGCAGTTTTCATATAGCAAATGAATGACTTTTTCCGTGATTTTTTGTGATCTTAAAGTACCAATTCTGAGCTTTAAATCCATAGGTAATTCAACTCAATTGGATAAGTATACAAGGAGAAATGAATTTGTGAAAATGGGGCAAAGAAACTGGAACTTCTAGATTTACCAAATGAACAGTAAAGTTCAACGAATAAAATGATTTGATCTGGACAAGGAAACCTCACTTTCATATTTTTCTCTCAAATTTAAATGAAATAGATTTCATTAAAAATTGGAATCACCTCAATATGATTTTTCTAGATTTAATTATGAATTTCCAAAGTTTAGGCTGTAATCTGAAATTACCCAGTGAACAGTGACAGTAAACAGTACCAAAAGCCTAACTCTTGGAAATTCATGTTTTTAAGGTTAAGAGGTATTCCAATGATTAAAGATAATTTTAATTGAGTATATGTAAGGTTAAGATATAAGGTCAAGATTTAAGGTTAAGATTTAAAGATATTTATTAGAAAATACCATTATGCTGGTAGACTATACAGAATACTGTGTACGTAGGTGCTGTCTAAGGAGGCTGAAAGTGAGTGGACCTAGCCGGTTCATCCAGCCTTTCCTGGGTACTTAGAATGTTAGTTCTCAATGTTAGTTCTCATGGGGAATTACCGAACCAGTACAGTTATTTTCTGCCAGGATTTTCGGCAAGAGAGATATAATCCAGTTGAGAGTGCTATTGTTGTACTGTATCATTATCTCTGGAAGATGTTAAAACCAACAGACTAAGTTATAAGGTTAACCACTTCCACTTGTTGATAACTCAATAAAAAATTTTAAAAATACATTCAGTAGCCCATATTATTTACCAAGACTTTACTTATTTTCTCTCTTACTCAAGAGTTCCTTCTCATATTTCTCACTTTACTGTGGCTTACCATGGGCTATTGCCTTGTGCATTCATGGTCTAACCACCTGCCATTACATTATGTTGCTATGGCTACATCATAACATCTCATCTCAATCTGTGCTCTAATTGTGAGCAATCTGTATCTGAATCATGCCCTATCTGAGAGCAATCTGTATTAGATCTAACTCTTATCTGAAGAGTGATATGAACTCATCTACATTTCGCTCTATCTGAGAGCCATCTATTTCAGATCCAACTCTTATCTCAACTGATCTTTCGTATCTCAGTACTTTGTATTGTCTGGCTTGATCGTGTTTTATACCAATCGTCTAACCGATAAACTTTAGCGACGTTGGTATCATCATCGTCACTGTAGAGTCTGGTGTAATATCCTAATTTTTAGGCCCAGAGACTCATAAAGTAGCCTGAAAAATATAGGCTACCAAACCCCTTTGAGTAGAAGTCCTAGAAACATACATAGGGTTTTTAGGGACTAAACTGCAAATAAGTGAAAGTACAGTGACTTATATGTAAATAGTGAAAGTCCCTAGGGCATAATGGTCATTTTAGAAAAGAAAGGGACTAAAGTGAAAAGTTTAAAAGTTCCATGGTAAGATATAAAAGTAGACACAAGTTGTGGGCCATTAAGTGTAATTATGAAAAGTTAAGGGACTTAATTGAAAAGAAGAAAAGTTTCCAGGGGCAAAATGGTAATTATAGAAAGTTGAGCCGCAAGTGGCTTAGAACTGCCCGGAAGCATTTTAGTCCCAAATTTCATCAGTAGATAGAGGAAATGATGCTGGTTAATCTGGCTTAATATAGGAATTTTATCAGAGTTTCAGATAGCTGAAATTTATCTAATAGTCAGAAAGTTATTTGAAATTTTTATCAGATCTCCTAGACCTCATATATGAGTGAAAAGTTACAGGAATGTGCGTCTTGTGAAGCCGGAGGTCAGGGAACTGACAGAATCCCGAAAGGAGTTCTGTAGAAAAAGTTATTCACTTTTTAGTGAATTTAGACGGGAGTTCATGAACGCCCGATATCTAATTGGGAAATTAATCGGTAAGCAAACTGGGACTGAATGAGCCCAGATAGCGTCACGCAGAGGCCCATAATGACACCAAGGGAGGCCCTGGCCCATGATATCATTTCAGTAAAAAAAGGGGCCAGAAAAGGTGCAAAATGACGCCCATAATGACACCAAGGGAGGCCCAGGCCCCATGATATTAGTTCAGCGGAAAAAGGGGCCAGAAAAGCTGCAAAATGACGAAAATACTCCTGTGTTATAAAATAGTTAAAGAATGAGTAAAGTGTATTTTGGTCATTTGACTAAGGTTAGACAGTCAAGAAAGGTTATCTGGATAGTTGACAAGGGTTAGGGAATATTCTGGTAAGGTGTGAAAAGACAATAATGCCCCTAGACTCATTAATGTAAATAAAGAGGAACCAAAGGTATTTTGGTAATTTGCCAAGGGATGTTTCTTGGGAATCTAGCCATTAGAGTACTTGAGCTTGATCAGAGGCCCAAGATGACATTCCAAAAGCCAAAAAACGTAGCCCAAGAAATATGTGGGTTAAAGTGGCTTTAAAATAATATTTTAGTGACTTTTCAATAAAGCAAAGTTATTTGGTTGAAGTGATAACCGGGGAATTGATCAGATAAAGTTATGGACTTATCTGAAAGCCATGAGGTGGCATGAAAGGTACCCATAAGGCGCCACATGGCATGAGCATAGAGGAAGAAGAAAAAGCTAAGGACACGTGGCACGATCTCAGCCGTTCATTCCAGGATAAGACTCTAGAATTCTCTGGAAGCGTTGAGTCAGCTAGTGAGGTGTCTCGAGGGCCCCACCATTACGCCACCTAAGCATGTGAGGTGTCCCTTGATGATGAGTCATTATGGAGGATGATGTCATCACGATGATGCAGGCGAAGTTTCTTGAGGAAGCTAAGCGATCTAAGGAGCTTAGGGACTCAGCAAGCTTAGGAATAAGGTAAGTAAGTTATTCTAGTCCCTGCTCTAATAAATTATAGGATTGTTCTTATAAATTAGATAGTTAGAATAGATAAATATTTCTCTCTATAAGGTTAACCGTGGATAGAAAGAAAGTTAGGGGATGGTCAGAATAGGGGTATTATCTCAAGATAAGCTTGAGTTAAGTGGAGTTATGCTGGATAAGATTATAATAAAATATTATTATACTATGTATAGGCTCTTACCTATGAAAAGGTGAAACCTCAGATCAAAGGTTTAGGACTAAAGGAAGGGCTACATGCTAGGTAGTGAACTTACCCATTCTTGTATGCTTGATACATGCCAGGTAGGACACACATCAAACACTAATCATATCATTTGTTGTTGGGTGTGAGGGATGACGTTTAAAAAAAATTAAATAAATTAATTAATTATAATTAATATAAGAATTAATTAATTTATTTAAATAAATTAATAAATATATAATATAAATTTATATTAAGAGATTTAATTTAGTCATAATTAATTAATTAATTTTATTTTATTAATTTGTTTAAAAAAATTAACTTTTATATTAAATATTTTTTTTGCATGTTTTTTTCCTTATGGATATTGGGTTCTTTCATCAAATTTTATAAAGTAATAGATAAGATTTTGATATTTTAAAGCCACTAGGAGATAATGGATGCAAAATATTATAAATAGGCGCACAGCTGGAAGGTCGCTATGAAGGATCTAGGGTTTATGGTTTAGAAAGTCCTTCAAAACTTTAACATGTTAAAGTACTGTGAAAGCATATATTGGGTTCCTTACAGAATTTTGAATTTGAATTAATTTTTCTTTTCTTTCTCTACTCTTTACTTTGAACGGAAAATACCTTTCTTTCATGATATGCCAACGATCTTCAATAATATGCACTTTTCTTTTCACGTTCATCATACCTTCATTTTGATGAATTGTAAATGAGATTAGGATTGGTATAGAGTAATTTTTATAGGGAAAGATTTCATTAATTTTATTTTATAATTAGTGATAATAATGTGTGAAAAGACAAGAAATACCATTTGCCCCAATCTGCTCTTGGAATAACCATTTCTATTATTCTCCTTCATCTCCCCATGCCTCTGTATCTTTGCCTCGCCATGTCTTATTGCTGTCACTTCCGCCATCTTCCATAGTTGTCTTCCATAGTTGTTGTCGCTCCTTCATGGCCCTAGACGTCATACACACCCTCCTTCTTCACCACCCTTTTGATTTTCCTTGTTCCATCGTGCATCACCTCCTAACGTTGCCTTCATCACGCTCTCTTTCTCTTTGTCGATTTCTCCATTGCGAGATTTTCGATTTTGGTTATGGGTAAGAAGACTCAATCATCCTTCATCAATCACAGAAGAAGAATACGCAAATCTCGTCGTTCATCACTTGCGCCTTGAAAATGCATGTCTTCTGTGCCATCGTGGGTGGTCGCCAGAGTTTGACAAAAAATTTTAAAATAGGATCTAATATGTGAAAATATAATAAAATAAAAAATAAATTTATATCATGTGAAGAGGATTTTTTTTAATTTTTGATAAAATAATAGAAAGAAACAATTATGATAAATAAAGATAACTTTTAAAAACGCACTAGGGAGTTTGAGAGGGGAGGGAATGGACAAATTTTATGAGTTGGATTTTAAAAAAGGAAAGAAGTGGGGTTAAAAGTTTTTAAATAATGTTTTTTACCCTTCTATGTTTTACAACTTCCTCTTATTAAAATTTTATAACCCTATTTTCTCAATTTTTTAAAATATAATCCCCTTCATTTTAAATCTCTCCTACCAAACAACTTTTTATTTGTTGTATACTAAAGAAAAGATAACTTTAAACATTATTATTCCTTCTATCCTTAATATAAGACCTAATAGAGGAGTTAATGTTAATCCTAAATATAAGACTTATTTCTTATATTTATAAATTTTTTTTCAAATTTTTTCTATTATTGTTACTTCTTCAATGATAATCAAATTAGAGAGGGAAGGAGATAGTTAGAGTATTTTAGAAAAATATCTCATATTAATTAACTTAATTAATTTTTTTAATCTAATTAAATTAGTTAAATATATTATATATTAAGAAACAGAAGAATATAATATTTCAATTTGTATGGTAGAGGATCCCTACACAAAAAGATAATAATAATAAACGGCCCCATCTTAAAGATATCCATCCCCACACACAAAACATGCGGCCACATTTAGATATGGATGTGATTTTTTAAATTACTATATTTTTGTGTGCTTTAATAGTAAATTAGGTACAGGGAGAATGGTCGGATCCCATATTTTTTTCCCTAATGAAAATCTGAACCACTATCATGCAATGGAAATCAGAAAAATACCATAAGAAAAATAAAAAAAAATAATTATAAGGTTCTAAAGAGGGACTTAATAATAAAAAAGCCCTAATAATATAAATTTGTTATTATTATAATTTATTATTACATGTTTCTCAATTATTATTAGTTTAGACAACCTATTCTCTTCGTTGAGATTTTATAGTTATTCTCAAAAATAAAACTTAATGCTACGCTCGGAATAGGGTTTTTATAGGGGAGGAGAGTTGTTCCACTCCTTTCGCTGTGCTCTCATGTATCTAATACCTTATGCCTTTAGTATTTACCTTTTTAATTAAAAAACGAAAAAAGGATTATCAGTCTGATTCAATTCCGCAATAACAAACAAAAACAACAGTGAAGTGGTTGTCATTCATTCATTCTCTTCCTTAAAGAGAAAAAAACCCACATTTTCTTTTCTTTTCTTATCCGCTCCATCTTCGAGAACTGAATTACAGAACAAAGTATCCTTTTCTCATACCAGTAAATTGGTGACCATTAAAAATCTATCATTATGAGGACTCTATAATTCCAACAAAAAAAAAATGACAATAAGACAAAGGTCATGCAAAAGGATATGAAGTAGTGTATATCCAAATTCATTTATTTTTGTTTTTTTTTTGGCAAATTTGTTTTTGTTAAAAATGATTTATTCTGAATATTAATCTTGATAATTAAATATTAATTGAGATGGATTCAAATTTAGTCTTCATTTAAAAGTAAAAAAATATTTTAAAACAAAATATTGATTATCCAAAAGAATATATTAAAATTTACTGAAAATAATATCTAGTTTTTCTATACCATTTGAAAACATTAATTTGGGCTATTTGTATTTGTATTATTGATCAGTTTAAGATGAATTGCATTGTTAAGAACTTGTACATATATAGCATGATATTTCTCATCAACACTTTTATTGCATATCTTGCATATCAATGTTTGAATTATCATCCATATATCAATATATTTTTTTCTCCGAAATAAATATATTGATATATGGATGATAATTCAAACATTGATATGCAAGCGTGAAGAAACAGTTGAAAAGCAAGAAGCATGCATATGCTATTCCTCAAACTTCTTGCACATGGGAATGCCCCACAGATAGCAAAGGGGCTAAGAGGAGGACGAAATATATACATTGGTTTCTGCTAGGGCCCCACCACGTTTTCATTGCGAAACAGCTTGCAAGAAAAGGGAAAGTATCTTCTCTTATCCGAAAACTAATCATCCATTGTTTGAATTATCTAACTAAATAACAAATAGCTGAGAGATCCTTTTCATTTGACAATACGTCTTACCATACAAGTCTTCCTTTACTAACAGTCACAACTATACATATAGCAAGAGAAATGTAACAAGCCATTGGGCTGTACTGTGGTTTTGTTTAGATGGAGGCAGGTTTCACTAATTTAGATACTACTTCCTCTAGTTGTTTTTATTATAAACAATATTTCTCATAGGGGTAGTCCTAAATATAAGAATAAATCCTTTTTGTCTAAAATTTTAGATTGATGTTTTCATTTTTACCCTCATTTTAAATATATGCCACTTATTATTTCTCTACAATAAATTTTTATTCATTATCTCTCGTGTACTCTCTTTGTGAACAATGTTATAATTGTAAAAAAGAATATATATCTTATACATTTATTGTTTTAAAGTAGATTTAACTAACATTTTGAACAGTGTGATTTTGGTAGTTGTTCCTTATCATTACAAAAAAATAATAATTTTGTAGCCGTTACTAAGAACTGCAACAAAATATGCAATTTCTAACGATTTCAAGTCAAAACCGCTACAAAGTTGCAGTGCTTTGACTGAGCCCCATTTTGTGTCGGTAATTTGTAGCAAGTCAGTGGTAGTTAATGTAAGGTATCAATTTTTAAGCCAAGAAGCCAGAAAGTAGTAAAAAATAGGTAGGCTACCAGCCCTTTTGAGCATAAGTTCTAGAAATATACAGAGTTTTTAGGGACTAAACTGTAAATAGAGAAAGTACATGGACTATGATATAAATAGTGAAAGTTCTTGGGGCAAGTATGTAAATAAAGTTAGAGGCTCCAGAAAAGTCTTTAGGACATAGAAAGCGGAATGAGGAAGAAATGACTAAACTATAAGAAGAGAAAGTCCTTTAGGGCCAAAATAAGAAAGTTAAAGGGACTAAAGTGTAAAGTATAAAAGTTCCAAGGATTAAAGTGAAGGTAGTGAGAAGTTAAGGGAAAATAAGTATAATTATGAATATTTTAAGGGACATGGATATCATTCTTGAAAAGTAAGGGATACAATGATAATTATAGAAATATTCCCGAAAACCAAAATTCAAGAGAAGATAGAGGGAATTTTTTGATCTGTTTGACCATAGTCAGAATTTTAATTTGAGACCCCAATTAATTGATATGAATTTTGGAAGTAATTAATTTACAGTAGATGTTTTTGGGTATTGTTAGATCAAATATCTAACAAAGGAAACAACCCTGGGTAGGAAGTCAAAGAAGGTTATAGGAATAGGGGACTAGGGATGAGAAATGTCCTTGTGAGATGTGAAAAGACGAAAATGCCCCTAATATTATAAAAGTGAAGGAAGGGCATTTTGGTCATTTTTAAGGGTTAAGTAATAAAATCCTTACCCATTCCAATAATGTTAAAGGAAGAAAAAAATACAAACACTAAACCTAATACCATAAGATAAATTATGAAATCTCAGAAAAATTAGATTCAATAAATAGTATTTTTTTGAAAAATCTAACTGAGCCGGTATAGGATTGGACAGGATTTTAGTTTCCTTCTTTCATGGGAGGATGCCACATGTCCTTGATAAGGTCATGTGGATTGTAAGCAAAAGAGAAGGTGATGCAAGCAAGATAGATGGCTAAATCTTGGCCATCCATTGGATCATGCAATCTTGGCCATTGATCTAATCTTGCATTTTTCTATAAATACCCCCTTGGCAGCAGCTCGGTAAGCATTGGGAAACTATGGGAAAACTCTTGTAAAATGATTTCTCAAGCCAAGATCATGCAATCCAAGAGCCAATTGAGTAAGGATTCAAGGTAACATCTTCTCTCAAGTTCTTAATCTTGTAGTTGGGAGGATTAATTGTTAAATTAAGTAGTTTGAAATTATTTTATTCCCTCCCTATGCTGCTGGACGGAATCTGTATATATAGGAGAAGGAAGAGTTTGATGTTAGAAATAGGTAAAACAAGTTGGAATAGATAGGATTCAAGTGGTTCTAACTTGTAGTTGGTTGATTTTCATGACTTGGTGACTATGAGGAATGCCATGGCTATGGTATGTTCATAAGTATAGGATGTGATTTTTATGATTCTAATACTTTCAATGGATTTAGAATGGAAAATTATGTGGAACCAAGTCTAGGAAGTGAAGTTGTAAGCATTGGAATCAAAAGTGGCATTTTGGCACCAAGAAATCATGTCCCTAGGCCAGCACTGATTCATGGTCAAGAAGTGTGAGTTTGATAAATCCAAACTCATATTTGGATTCCTCATGCAAAATTGTGTAAGATTGGCCTATGAGAATGATTTTTACAAAGATGCAAAATTGTAGTGGTTACGTAAGCGCTACTAACTTCTGACTATTCTAAAATTTGAATTTTAAAATTTCAAAATTCCCTTAACACTTTGCAGTGGTTTCATAATGTTACAAAATCTTGACCATTGTAAAATTTGAATGTTAAAACTTCCTTTATATTTTGTAGAGGTTATTGAATTGCTACAAACTTTTGACCGTTACACTTTGTATCATTTTTTATAGTGGTTCTGACCGCTACAAATTATGTGACCATTAATTATTTCTACCCATTTATAACAATTTGTAGTGGTTACAAATAACTGTTACAAATTTCATCGAAAAATTAACCGCTTCAAATGGACATAAACCGCTACAAAAACAAAACCGTTGCAAACTTTCATAACCGTTACAAACTCATCCTAGATCTCTATAAATACCCTTTCCCTTTCTCATTTCAGTCAATCTTTCATTCTCTTCTCCTTTACGAGCTTTTTTCTTCTTCATTTTCTTCAGCTTCTTCTTCAACTGCATATATATATATGAGTTTGATTTTTTTATTTTAATACATATTATATACTTTTGTTTATTGTTTACTTATATGATTTTTCTTTCTTGTAAAAATTCTTTTTCTTATACATGTGGAGCCAAAAGGGATTGATTCTAATATTCTCTTTTTCATCTCTCATCTCTTATAATGTTAAATTTTTTTTACCATTTTTATAATTTAAAACTCATAGCACAAGTATATTTCAACTAGAGAATGTAATTAAATTCTATTTAACAATTTTAGCAAAGTTTAGGTCTTTAAAATCTAATAAAATTCTATTCAACGCTTATATTAAATAAATACCTTTAACAATATATTTCATTATAATGGAACAATTTGAATTTCATTTTTTATGTATATAGAACATTTGTAGTGGTTCTTGAAAACTGATACAAATAACAAAATGACGGAAAAGGTTTTCAAAATTCATATTTGTAGTGGTTTGGCAACTGCTACATGAAACATCTTTCCTTAGACCCTTCAGAGTACACTTACAGAAGCAGTCATAATTTTATTAATTCTCTCCTGCCGAAAATCCTGGCAGAAAGTAACTGTACTGATTCGGTAATTTCTATGAAAACTACCATTCTACGTAAGTACCCAGGAAAGACTGGATGAACCGGCTAGGTCCACTCACTTCCAGCCTCCTTAGACAGCACCTACGTACACAGTACTTCCATATTCTGTCAGTACAACGGCCTCTTTTAATCAAGATCCTTAAATTTCAACGACATCTTCTAGTAAACATCCTTACATCACATTCTTACATATACTCAATTGAAAGTATTTTAGATCATTGGAATACCTCTTAACCTTAAAAACATGAATTTCCAAAAGTTAGGCTTACGGGAACTGTTCTTCGCCACTGTTCACTTGGTAATTCCATATTACAGCCTAAACTTTGGAAATTCATCATTAAATCTAGAAAAATCATATTGAGGTGGTTCCAAATTCTAATGAAAGCTCTTTCATTTAAATTTGATATGAAAATATGAAAATAAGGTTTCATTGTCCAGATCAAATCAGTTTAATCATTGAAAATTACTGTTCATTTGGTAAAACTGAAAGTTCCAGTTTCTTTACCCCATTTTTAAAAATTCATTTCTCCTTGTATAATTATCCAATTGAGTCGAACTACCTATTGATTTAAAGATTAGAATGTGCACTTTAAGCTCACCAAATATCGAGGAAAAACTCATTCATTTACTATATGAAAACTGCGTAGGAATCTCACTGTATCGCATGACTTATTTTATTTTGATCCAGAGTTTATGTTCAACTTTGAAAAATCATAACAATTTGAAAACTTAACCAAATTAGGCATTCTTGGTGTCCAATTAAATCTCTGGATCTTAGCTATGTCCAATTAAATCTCTGAACTATAGTGACTACCTTAGCAATCTTTATAACACAAAATTCAATCCGTGAACAAACTTCTTGGTCATTCAACTCTCATTGATCTTATGGATGAACTCGGCTAAATAGTCATCAAAGGGTTTCTATTTCTCTCTTTAACCCTTAGCCTTACGCCCATCTTTATCTAACTAAGAGGAATGCTTTTCATATACTCACTCAAGGAAACTTCTCAGGTGAGCGGATCAATCTCCATCTTTATGGAGTAACTTCCGTATCTCTTTACTATCTCTTAACTCTTCCTGTCTGTATATCAGTCTCAGTCTACTCTAGACTAGACTATGGCTCCTTTCTAGTCTTCTTCTACAGATCCTGACTATTTAAGTCATATAGATCTCAATCATCATCTAGCACTATTACTTCTGTTCTCTAGGGTGCTCTCCCCTAAGTCTGCTAGGCTATTGTTTCTTTGTGATGGAATCCCTCTATCTTGGGAACATTAGCTCTCTAACTATTAATCATCATATCTCTAACTTTAAGCCATATGTTAGGCTCATTCTCAGGCAAGTCTCATTTAACTTTGGATTCTTTTTGCTCAGGGAAGACTAACTGAACAACTTCTTTCGTAATGTAGATCTACTCCTGAGGGTAATACAGAGGACCTACTTCTGAGCATCTTTTTAAATTAATATGTATCTCTGTATCTTATACTATTTAGCTTGCCTGCATCTCGTGCTAAACCTCTAACTGATAAACTTCAGTGAGGCTGGCATCTTCATTTATTATCAGGTCTCTGTGCATACTAGTCGTGACCTGAGTGTTCGCTAGTCGCGACGCATATTCTCTATAAACTTTAGTCACAACCATCCTATTCTACTCGTCACGACTTGACGGCTCTGTGATCTTCAGTCGTGACCATAGGTCTTCTCTCGTCGCGACCTGATAGCTCTGTGACTTTCCGTCGTGGCCAATGGTCTTTAATCGTCACGACCAAAACACCTCTTGATTATTTGTCGCGACCTGTGTCTTAACTAGTCGCGACTTAACTTCTATGGGAATTCTAGATGCGACCTAAAATGTTTCACATCGAGACCTGTACATAACTTTCTCAAAACATTCTGTTCTAGTATTCTTGCCCAGTCTTTACTCTAACAATGGCCAATTCTTATTCTTAACTTTGATGAGCCTGAGTGATTTGAAACTCATCCATATCTATCTATTATAATTGAATTAAATAGGGAACATATTCACATAAATGTTCAACCAACTATCATTTCATTATATCACATCAAAACTCATATTTCATATCACCATAGCATTTGTATATACATTACATACATGCCAATTACATATTTGGGGTAAGTCATAACTATTATCTAGCTATGTAATTACTTTACACTATTTACATATTTACATTACCCCTCATCCCTTTTTACATTCTTTTATAGGGAATCGTAAACTGCAAGTACTTCTGCATACGGAAATGCCACCCTTGTATATCAGCTGGTGGATCATTTTCCATTAACTCACTTAACTCTACATGCCATGTAGGGGTATATGGCAATATCTGACTTACGACCATCTCATGCCAATCTTCTAGAGTGTAAACCTGATTTAGGTCAATGCCCTCTATCGTATATTTGTTTATAGTCCCTGCCACGGCATTGAAGAAGTGCAGATAAACTGACTGCTCTTGATCTCACTTCTATCCATCCCTTGACCTAAACTGAGCAACTCACTTCCCACAGCTTTCTTGAGACTGACATAGTCAACATTATATGTTTTTCTCAAAAAAGGCTAGGGTTGGCTAGGACCAGGAACATCCCACTGATCTTTATCTATAACTTCATATATTCCTGGACTGCGAGAATGAGAAGGGACTATCATATGTTGTGACTGGATCTCTGGATTAAGGTACTGCTGTAAGTTACTCATATCAAATCTATAAATCATCTATTCAGGACATTACTTAAGCCAGAATATTTTGCTCTGATACCAAAATAAAATATCCTTCCTTATACCCTTCAGAGTACACTTACAGAAGCAGTCTTAACTTTATTAATTCTCTCCTACCGAAAATCCTGACAGAAAGTAACTGTACTGATTCGATAATTCCTATGAAAACTACCATTCTACGTAAGTACCTAGGAAAGATTGGATGAACCGGCTAGGTCCACTCACTTTCAGCCTCCTTAGACAGCACCTACGTACACAGTACTTCCATATTCTGTCAGTACAATGGCCTCTTTTAATCAAGATCCTTAAATTTCAACGACATCTTCTAGTAAACATCCTTACATTACATTCTTACATATACTCAATTGGAAGTATCTTAGATCATTGGAATACCTCTTAACCTTAAAAACATGAATTTCCAAAAGTTAGGCTTACGGGTACTGTTCATCGTTACTGTTCACTTGGTAATTCCAGATTACAGCTTGAACTTTGAAAATTCATAATTAAATTTAGAAAAATCATATTGAGGTGGTTCCAAATTATAATGAAAGCTATTTCATTTAAATTTGATATAAAAATATGAAAATAAGGTTTCATTGTCCAGATCAAATCAGTTTAATAGTTGAAAATTACTGTTCATTTGGTAAAACTGGAAGTTCCAGTTTCTTTACTCCATTTTAAAAAATTAATTTCTCCTTGTATACTTATCCAATTGAGTCTAACTACCTATGGATTTAAAGCTCATAATGTGTAATTTAAGATCACCAAATATCGCAGAAAAACTCATTCATTTACTATATGAAAACCGCGTAGGAATCTCACTGTATCGCATGACTTGTTTTATTTTGATCCAGAGTTTATGTCCAACTTTGAAAAATCATAACAATTTGAAAACTTAACCAAATTATGCGTTCTTGGTGTCCAATTAAATCTATGGATCTTAGATATGTTCATGCCAAATTTCATGAAAAAACTCATTGTATAAGTTGCTTAAACTATCGTTGGAAGTAGTCTGCCTCTCATCAGATCCAGTGCGTGCATACATTATACATACCCATACATCATCATCTAAGTTAAAGGCATACTTTTCATGTCATATACACATTGTTCATTCCCATTTACCTTCCTCCTTATGAAGTTCCAGCACCTAGAGCAATATTTATTGACATGGAAGGAATGAGATTTCATGGAAATCTCAATAGCAAGTCATACAAACTATAAGGTTATGCATGCTTGATTAAATGCTTAACATGTTATCATGCAATGGGAGCTAATTCATGATCATACATAGGCAAACTCTAACATGCATATTGTCATGACATAGATTGCAGGGAGTTGCACACATTCATAGCTCATCATCATCATAAACATCATCACATAACATACTAAGCTCAACCAAACTTCATGCATAACAAGTAAGCATATCAATCACAACATAACATAAGTTTATAGTTAGGTATTCTTGCTACCTCTTATGAGACCTTGTTCTTTCCTTCTTGAATTGATCTTTTCTTCCCACAAATGTCAAAAGCTAGACATAACAAGACAATTACCAAATTATAACTTCATTCCAATTAAATTCCAAGTCTAGGTTTCATTAAGTCCCTTTCTTTCTCTACTTTGTAACATATGTTTACATCTTTCTAAACTAAACTCTCATGGTTCATTTCCACATAATTTTTCATGTAGAATCCAAATATGTAATCAAAAATTCCAGAATTCAATTGTTTCCCCATGTTCTGTACATAAACCGAAAGATAGCTCTAGCTTTTTCAAAAATTCTCATTTTGATTCCAATGCTTCCAATACTTATTTTCCTACTACAACCCCACACAATTTTCCATTCTAAACCCATTGGAAGCATCAAAACCATGAAAATCCAACATATGAACAGTGAACTCATACTGTACAGAACAGAACACCCTCTTGGATTCACAAGCACACATGGATTCCTAAGCCATTATCATGTGATTCAAGCTTGTTTAAGCTTGTGTAAACTATCTAGAACATAAAACTCATGTTCCTATCACATATCCACAGAAATTCCAGCAGCATTTCCCCAAGCCTCAAGCCTCAAAAGCCATTTAAACTCAAGAACAAACCATGAGAACAAAGTGTAGAAGCAAGGAGGCAACTTACCTTACTAGTTTCTTTAAGATCCTTGCTTCCTTCTTGCTTGAGAGAAAATTTTGCAAGAGGTTCCCTAAGATTTCTTGCTCACGGTTTGTGCAGAAATGTGGGGGGTATTTATAGAAAAATCTTGGGAAAATTGAAGGCCAAGATCATCTTAGAAACTATTTGATCTAAAGGCTTAAGATTTAATCTTGGAATTTCTCTTTTTTTTTTCATTTATGACATCACCACCATGACATCATCCAAGGGACACCTCATGGGACACTTGGCGCCATTTCCATGGTGGGAAGCTCCTAGAAAATTTCAGTCCAATCCAGTCCAATCCTGTACAGACCCGATCCGATTTCCCGTAAACCGGACTGTTTTCTTAATCTAATTTTTCTGGGACTTCATAATATATTTTATTCAATATTTAAATCCTTCATACTATTGACATTCTTATACTGGGTTTAAATTTAATTCCAGATACCTTGGAAAATGACCAAAATATCCTTAGTGCTTTTCCTTGCACTATATTAAACCTAAGGGCATAATTGTCATTTCACACCTCTTTAAATCTTGTCAGAGTATATACTGACTCCTACTAACCTCTCCTGTACTTGCATTGGCATTTTGGCCTGTCCAAAATGACTAAAATGCCCTCCATTCCCTTCTGGTTCCTTAGGACAACATAGGGGTATTTTCGTAATTTCTCACTTTTCCGGGGTTCCACTGGACACTGGACCACCTATCAGTCCAAGTATTTCATTGGGCCTTAATGACGCAATTCTTGGGCCTTTTAGGGTTCAATACCTTTGTGGCACGAATCCCTAGAAAATTCTCCTGACGATATTCCTCGGGTATTTTATTCCACAATAAATTCCATTAAAAATTCTACAGGATTCCTTTTCTGATCTTGTCAATTTTATAAATTCTCATATTAATTCTAGGAATTTGCTGGAAAATCTCATCTGATTTTGAGATCCAAAAAATATTGTAATAATTTTATCTAACTTCATAAATTTATATCAATTTTTCGGGATCTCAAATCAAAATTCTGTGTTGCGTCAAACAACTCGGAATAATTTTCTCTATCCACTGAAAAAATTTGGGTCCGATCAGAACACGGTCATTTTTGGCCTGTTTTCGGTCCAAATTTCCCATAATTACACTTTTGCCCCTTGATTTACCATAAATCACCTTTATGTCCTCAACTTTTCAAAATTACACTTAAAGACCCCACATTTTTTGTCTACCTCTACTTTTAGTCTTAAACTTTCCATAATTTCACTTAAGTCCTTATATTTTCTTTCTTTTCAATTTAATCCCTTTCTTTAATAATATCCACATTTTTTCCTGAAAGATCTCACATATATTTTATTTAATCTGTACATACAAATAAGTACAGAAAATTTGGGATATTACACTACAAAAGTTGGTGCCATCACCAAATTTTTCGTTTTCGACTAAACTAAATTTTCCCTCCAAATAGTTACTAACAGTTATTGTGAACTGCTATAAATATTTGTAGTTGGTTTGACTTGATGACTAGTAAACCATTTGCATCAATGGGTTTTGTTGCAGTTTACTGAACCACTACAAATAGCGTTTGCGGTGTCAAAACTGCTACGAAGTATACAAAATAACCGCTACAAAATGCCATCATTTTTGAAGTGTATAAAAAGGACCAGAGAGAGTATAATATAAGTCACTTCTAGATGAATTATGTTGTCCACAATATATACACTTGCAAAATAATCAATGCTTATTTACCAATTTTGTCCATGCAATTAATGCATAAATGTGTCTCTTTGTATTTCTCTCTCTCTCTTTTACAACTTCACTCAATAAGGATAAAAATAGAAAAAAAAAATTCAATTTGAGACAAATTTAATGATTTAACTACAATTTTTTTATGATGAATAAGTTAAAGTGACTTATATTATGGTCTGAGGGAGTGCTATTGTTGCCAATGGCCTTGTAGCCTAGAGATATGAGGGCTTCTTTGTAAATAGCAGACAATTATAGGTTTGATCCTACTTATAATCTCATACTGTTAGTGTCTCCTGTCTAATACAAAAGATCTTACTATTGACAAATATTGAATGTGATTGTGTAGTTTGGATTTGAGGTGTCTTCAGCCCCTCAAATTTTCCAAATATTTTTTCTTATTTCCTTTTTACCATTATATTCTAAATAAAATAAGTAAAATTTTGATATCTTAAATAGGCATAAAATGGTGTATTATTGATTTTTTTATGATTTTACAAATAAAATAATACTCTAAAATTGTGTAGAGATGATGGGCATAAAAATTCTCCACTTAAGGAAATTTGAATTCACTCGTTTGCTTCATGAGGAATGAAGCAATGTCCTGAAGTGAGAATTTTGTGAAATTTCTTGAAATGATTATTTTTATATCTTGGATTTGTTGCTATATTGTTCAGATTGTGTCATCATTATGAAATAAGAAATGGAATGTGCAAAATAACAATCAGTCACCGACCATATAATCTAATAGTACAATATAATTAGATATTTATATATACCCTATTTCAGTAGATTACGTTGTGATTTATTATTGTGATTCACTCTATTCTTGTCATTGCCAAGCCCCAAAAAGAACAATATGATGGTAGATTATAGGAGAATAAATGGTTAGGTATGCGTGTTTCCCCACAACCACATCAAAACTTCAATAGAGAAAAAGAAAAAGCTGGCTTCACTAGAAACCATTATGTCACTTTTTTTTTTGTTAAGGTCTAATTTTGTCCGAAATTTTTCGTATAGGAGTTGCCCTAAGCTTTGCTCCTTTTTAATATTTCTAAGGCAAAATTAATCTAATAAAAACTTCTAGATACCCAAAGCTCCTAAATGAAAGTTTTCAGGATAAAAATAGACCTTAAAGCACTATTGGAAAAAAGGCATTTGACGGCGGTTAAAAGTGACCTTTTACGGCAGTTTTGTGACTGGTGTGAATTCTACTGCCGTCGTAAGTCAACCTATTCGTCATTAAATGTATTCCTTTAACGGCAGTTTTTGCCTAAAACCTCCATGGAAAGTTATATTTTTTTTTTGTTTTGTAGTTAATTTTTCATTTAATACCATCCTACATTTAGTATAATCAAGACAGACCAATTTTTAGGCAGTAACGTATAAAGTCAGCAATGTAAAAATCCAAATGGTAATAAAATAATCCAAATTGGTAATCATTCAAGGAACCAAATAGGTGTTTGAACATCATATATACAAAAAGAAAATAGTTGAATGATCAATACTAAGCAAGTTAAAAAGCTATTGACTAAGTATTTACCAAAATTTTGACAAGTACTTCATTTTCAAGCCATGTATAGAAGTATTATTCTTGCCAAATCATCCATTACTGAGTCGATTAGGTCATTTTCAAAACTCATGTTGTTATCGAATGACTGCAATTTAGAAGTAATAAGTAAGTATTAAAGATGTGAATAAACTGAAGAATCACTAAATATTAATCTTATCATCTTCATATCTCATGTAAGTTCTCCTTGAGCCTTATCTCAATGATCTCGTGAATGTAGCAGATCACATAGTATTCACATTCAACACCACCAGGTTGACAGAGGTACTGACAAAATGGAAAAAAATATAGAGCACATTAGGGACTAACTTTATACCTAATAAATTTATAAAAACATGAGTACTATATGTAGGATTAGTACTATATGTATGGGCTCTTAAAAGATTGGCGCCTTGCACAGCCCTATCGACAATTGGAAAAAAAGATATCATATAACTTGCTAAATCTTATGCTTAATAAATATATAAAGAAAAACTCACATATTGACATGGATACAATATTGAGATCTGGCTATCCAAACATTGAATGGAACCAGTATACCACATTGTCTTGAGGGGCAATGACAAGCAGAGTCTAATGCATACTACAAAATATCAACAACGCTATATATGATTTATTATAATATGTATATGTGTGTGCCAAGTATAAGGGTATACTTACCCTTTAATGTAAGGTGCAAAATATATCTTCCTCTTGATTTAGGTCATGACATCCACCATGTACATCATCCTCGAGCTCCTATCGGTACTTGTCTCTTGGATCTTTTATGGATACATGAAGCCATAAATATCTCTTTTTGCTTCATCCAGGAATTTGCGATAGAAGTGGTTGTTGTTCAAAAGAGAAAGGATTTAGTGCACGAATGATAAAACATAAAGTATTAAAATTAATTTGCAACTTCCAATATGGCTAACTAGATGACAGCTGAATACAACATCTAGACATTTAGGAATTGCACTATGTTATTCTTGTCCAGGGTAAATTTATAAGGCTCCTCTATACTCAAAATCCCTAATGGAATTATGAAACAAAGTGCTTCCTCCATATCATTTTCTAGAGTATGAAGAGTTACCATATTCTCATATCTCAAGGATATGTTCTGATGAAGAGGTCAGAGCTTGTCTATTTTTGCTCCTTTTAGCTTCGGCTTTTGTGGCACCTTCTTTGGTTTCGACTACTTCAATGTTTGCTTCCTTGACACCCTTTTCGGTTTTGACAAAAGTGTGACCCCTTCCTCAATTTGATTAGATTTCATGGCCACAGAATTAGTAGGGCAGGAAATTGATGTAATGCCAAAACATTGTTTGATAGCATGTACCATCAACTTCGCTCTGTCAAGTGGAATGCTCTTTTGGTGAATTGTTATGGTGGCCAGGTACACGATAGCATGAGCGACAAGGGTTGTAGTCCCTTTGTCTGTTGTAATGAAGAGACGATAATCTTTCTTAGTGTCTTCAGTCTGGTGAGGGTTAGGGTAAAGATCATATGGTTGGGAGATAAACTTCTCATTCTTATTGTTGCTGCCCTTCCCACTTGTCACCATAGGAGAACCCTAAAATATTGAAAGAAATTACTGAAGAAAAAACACATGTTAAATGTCCTTTGAAAAGAAGTGAATAGTTTTTATCTCTAAACATTGGCTGGAAGTGGGGAAGCCTAACATAATCATGGCTTGGAGGAGTCTAGCATCCACAGCCTTATTGAGTCTAGCATCGACATCTTGCTAGAGTCTAGCATCCATGTCCTCATGCATCCTTTGCAATGTAACTCTACTTGATACTGTATAGTAAGTTGAGCAGTAAGATCATATCAAACCTTTTGGAACTCATCTTTAGGAAATATGGCTGCGAAGGCGGTACTTCTTCTTCGTGATGTGGAGCTAAAAAACTCTTTTCAGATAACTTATTTAGGCTCCTCTTACTCGACCTGGGTGGTTGATAAGACACATTTTGTATATGGTTTCCATGACATTTTTAAGAGTTTTATTGTAACTTTACTATTCATTTCATGCCTTAAATTATACTTTTGTGTATTACATGATTGTACGTGACAATGTGCTAATTAAAGGATAAAATGGTAAAATAACTCTTCCAAATTGCACATATACTGTTATTTACTGATTTAGACTTTTACAGCGAGCTTTTATGTTGCATTGCAGGTATTTTGGAAGAGAGCAAGGACCAGGAAAGAAATCACAAGTCAATGAAAGTCAAATCATGTTTCTGCACTTTTTTGTCAAGACCAAAGTGTCCTCTGGTCGCGACCTTAATTCTTCTGGAAGCTTCTCTACGTTTATAGGTCGCGACCAAAATAAGGACCTGGTCGCTACTAGAGAAGATAGTCGTGAAGCTACGCGTTTTTGGTTAGGTCAAGCTGTTTTTAAAAGCGCGAGGCAAGCTGCCGTCAAAGGGGAGGTTGGTTTTAGACCTGATTAGGCTAAGAAGTAGTACTCACACATTCTCTGAAGACCGATTCGACCACCCACACGCATCTTCCATCTTTTCTACCCCTTGCCATAGATTCCTTCACATTCACCCTTCATCTTTCTATCGTTTCTTCATGGCATCACACCTGAACAGCGATTGCAGTGTAGCAGAAGACATGAGAGGCTAAATCCTTAGTCTCTTGGTGATGGATCTCATATCTTGAGCTCATGGACTAAACTGGGGAGTTTCTTCTATTCTAATTTGCATTTTGTCATATTATGATTGCTGCTAGATCTAGGGTTTTCATCAATGAACAAGTTTTGAATATCGATTGATCATTCTCAGATTAGATTATTGTAATTTGATTCTAGATGTTTGAACGCTAGATTTTAATTTAATATTTTAGTTTCAATTTTAAGAAAGTTAGGTTGTTTTTCAGCATCGTTGCAAATCAATTCAATTGCTTGAAATCTAGGGTTTTCGATTGACGACCATTTGGGGGTGTTCTCACAATCTAGGGTTAATTGCAAGCTAAGTTATTTATAACAGTTTGCTAATAGTCTTTAAACTAGCTTTGATTAGGGTTCTGGACTCAATCGATCGATTGAGGTTTTACTTAAGACTTAGCGATTTCAAACTCCAATATTCAATTAAGAGCGAGGATAGATATATTTTCATCATCAAGAGTCTTTCATAACATATTCTTTCAACAAGCCAACTGGTTTTCATCTTAATCAAAAATCCAAAAAAATATCTACTTTTCTGCACCATTAATTTATTGTAAAAATAGCCAAACCCCAAAACCATTTTATCTCTACTCAGGTTTTCATTGTTTTTGACATCCAATTTGCTAGGATTCCTTTAGAAAGGCTCCTTGAGAAGAACGATAGGGTTATGCCTTATACTATATTGGGTGCAATTAACTTTATTTCATTCTCGCACTGACTCATTTCTCTTTTGAACAACAGCCATTTCTATTGTAAATTCTTGGAAGAAGAAAAGGAGACATATATGGCTTAATGTGTCCGCAAAAGATTCAAGAGACAAGTAACGATAGAAGCTCAAGAATGATGTACGTGGTCGATGTCATAACCTGAATCCAGAGGATGATATATTTTTCACCTTATATTAAAGGGTAAGTATACTCTTATACTTAGCACTCACATATACATATTATAATAAAATCGCATATAATGTTGTTGATATTTTATAGTATGCATTAGACTCTGCTTGTCATTGGCCCTCAAGACAACATAGTTTATTGGTTCAATTCAATGTTTGGACAACCAGATTACAACATTGTATCATCGCCCACATGCGAGTTTTTCTTTATAGATTTATTAAACATAAAATTTAGCATGTTATATGATATCTTTTTTTGCAATTAGCGATAGGGCTCTGCAAGGCGTCAATCTTTTCAGAGGCTATACGCATGGTACTAATTCTACATGGATTTTTCCTACAGTAAATTGTTTTCAACTAATTAAGTTTCATTTTTTTTATAAATTTATTAAGTTTAAAGTTTAATATCTCTTAATGTGCTCTATATTTTTTCATTTTGTTAGTATAGCTGTCAACCTGGTGGTGTTGAATACAGATACTATGTGATCAGCTACATTCACGAAATCATTGTGATAGGGCTCAAGGAGAACTTGTATGAGGTATGAAGATGACACGATTAATATTTAGTGATTCTTTAATTTATTCACATCTTTAATACTTACCTATTACTTCTAATTTTTAATCATTCGATAACAACTTGAGCCATGAAGATGACCTTATCGACTCAGTGAGGGATGATTTGGTAAGAACAATACTTCTACATATGCCTTGAAGATGAAGTGCTTGCGAAATTTTTAATACACATTTGATCCATAGTTTGTTAACTTGTTTAGGATTGATTATTTAGTCATTTCTTTCTTATATATATGATGTATAAAGACCTTGGTTCATTGAAAGTTTACCAATTTAGATTATTTTATTACCATTTGGATTTTCGCATTGCTGACTTCATACTTTACTGCCTGGAAATTGATTTATCTTGATTATGCTAAATGCAGGATGGTATAAAATGAAAATTTAATGAAAAAAAACCTTTCCATTGCAATTAAATGGAGAACCATCGTGAAAAGATCAAAAAGCAAAAAAAAAATCAAACTTTCCACGCGGTTAAATGGAGAACCACTGTGGAAAGCTAACCATTAATGGCGGTTGTTTTGTAACCGCCGTTAAAGGTATCACCTTTGGTGATGATTTTAGGTAAAAACCGTAGTGAAAGGTCAAACCTTTCACGACTGTTACAAAAAACTATTAAAAGGTTGAGTTATAACGGTGATAGAATTCATATCACTCACAAAACTTCCATGAAAGGTCACTTTTAACCACCTTTAAAAGTGTTTTTCTAGTAGTGCCCTTTTTATTTTAATATAGCTATCTAACTGAGTCATATTTGAACATTGTTAGTCCCAACTTAGATAGCTCTTGCAAAGACATCTTCTGCATTAACATAGATTTGAATTTGAGACCTTGTACTTAAGCGTCCAAAAACCTTTCACTTAGACTAATGTTTATTGGTAATATTTGTCCCTCTTTAAAACACACAAGTAATAATTCACTTCATTCATAAGTTTTGTTCCCCTTAACAATAATTGTTCA
Source organism: Leucaena leucocephala (assembly GCA_037074615.1). Taxonomy (NCBI): domain Eukaryota; kingdom Viridiplantae; phylum Streptophyta; class Magnoliopsida; order Fabales; family Fabaceae; genus Leucaena; species Leucaena leucocephala. The sequence goes on along the minus strand of CM073555.1, from coordinate 13,304,246 downwards.
AATATATATCAATACCTTATGCATTAGTAACATAATAATTAAATTTATACAAGAGGTTACTAGTATAGATTGGCAGGATATGAAGTTGCGAATAATTTAATTACATCAAGAGATGCCCTTGAGGATTTTGTCATAAATATAAGACCTCTATTCATTTTTTTCTCCTACATTTATTATTTTTCCCAAACTAATTTACATAACTTATAAATTAATACATAATCTAATGTACATAGGGGTATTATAGTAAAATCACATCACATTTGTTATAATTCTAAATTTATCTCATTTCTTTAACATGCTGAAATTAATTAAGTAAATTTTATATTAAGAACCGATGGAGTATTTCAAGCAGCAAAACTACAAGATCTCGTAAAATGGGTGTAAAATCACTATGTAAAACTCTTTTTTGCACTAGTGAGAATATAATATGTATGTAGTATCCACATGAAAAAGAGATTTGGTCACATATTGTAATATCCAAATTTTTAGGCCTAGAAGCCTATATAATAGCCTAAAATAGGTAGGCTATCAGATCCCTTTAAGCAGAAGTCCTAAAAATATATAAAAGATATTTAGGGACTAAACTGTAAATAATGAAAGTCTAGGGACTAAATTGTAAATAGTAGAAAGTTTAAGGACCTAAATGGAGTTGAGATTTCAGGTACTAACTGAATTTTCAAATTTTGTAGAAATGGACTAAATTGAAATTTGGCAAATTCAGGGACTAAAGTGCATTTTGCCAAATTTAGGGGCAAAAGTATAATTATGAAGAAATTGAGCCAAAAGAGTCCAAAAACTGCCAAAAAAATTTGAGTCCCATATTTCAACGGGAGATAGAGAAAATTATTTTGGTCGATATGACGCGACACATAAGTTTTATCTGAGGTCCCAACCAACTGATATTGTTCTAAAATTATGAAAGTTATTCAGATTTTTCATAGGATCTTTTGGACCTCAGATATAGATAAAAAATTATAGGAATGTGCATCCTGTGAAGCCAAAGGTTAGGGAACTAACGGAACCCTGAAATGAGCTCTATATGAAAAGTTATTCACATTTTAGTGAATTTTGACGGGAGTTCATGGATGCCTAATATCTGGATAATGAAACTTAAGCAGTAGGCGAGCTAGGTCTAAGTAGGCCCAGAATGGCACCAAAGAGGGTTATTCCACAGGGTAGTAGACCCCAGTACACTGAAATAGTAATTCAGTAAGTTCCAGAAAAATACAAGTATCCTATTACAATTATAACTAGGGAAAGTGATTCGATAAGAGGAATTTTATCAGATATCTATAAGTATCTATTTAGTAAATGTTCCCTAGGTAAATAATACCATTTGAACACATGGAAATTATTAGACTAAAGGACAACCTAATAATTCTGGAAAAATCCCTTTATATGGTACAAGATTGTATAGGATTGGACAAATGTACTGGATTACTTTGGAGGTTTCCAGAAGCGATCACTCACTATGTGAGTGTCCTTGTGAGACCCACACAAAGCGCCGCCTTGCATGATGACTTAAGGAGGATGATTTTATCATGATGATGTAGGCATTACTTAGTGAACAAGTTAAGCGATGTGATTAATTCATCAAGATTCGATCTGGAATGTCCAATCCATTTCACCTTAAACTTTTAATACCCCTACCCACCTCATGCTACTCTATGAAAAGACAGGAGAAAAAAGAGGAGATCTGACTGACCTAAGAGCAATCTAAGGATCTTAAGGACTCAACAAGCCGAGAATTGAGGTAAGTAACCAATCCTAGTCCCTACTCTAATAAATTAGAGGATTGTTCTAGTGGATTTAATAGTTAGAATTAAGGAACTTATCTATCTTGATAAGGCAAGCCATGAAGAGAAATGAAGTTAAGGGCTTGTCAGACTAAGGAAAAGCTAAAGCATAAGGTAATGAACTTACCCAACTTATGTAACGCCTTACTTTCGTATGTCTCAGGGACTATTATATAGTATTTATAACTACTTATATGATCATTGAAGTTCAAATTCAAAATCTTGAAATTTCCAACTTACGGTTACTGTTCCTGTGGTATTTCTAGTTAAGCAATTAAATTAAAAAAAATCATAATTAATTCTAGAAAAATAGAAATGAAGTGGTTCAAAAGGATACACCAAGCTAACACACTAAATTTTAAGATAAAAATACTTCCCATACCAAATACTCAGCCAATAAGTACGATTTTGTCATCAAATATCACTGTTCATTTGGTCAAAAATTTTTGAAAAAAAGTTTTTGGTCCCTAACTTTGAAAAATTTGTTCTCTTTGTATAGATATTGAAATATGGTGTTATTGATGTCAAAACGAAGTTTGATATGTTAAATAAGTACTTCTAAAATATCATATATTTATTTAATCATTTACTATTATAGCAACTACTGTATAGCTTTTAAGCATACATCACATAAATCATGACACCACATAAATTACAATCACTCATGCCATCTAATCCCCTAACTCCTCTTCTTGCATCTTCATCTTCTTCTATCTTTGAAGAACCTGTTGGTGTTGGGGTGACATGGAGGGGGTGAGATTTTGGGAAAAATCTCAGTAGGAAACAGAAACCATATAATATATACAACTACATGCTTGATGTTACTATGTGTGCACTTAATGATTATGCTTGCATAATGACAACTTACATGCTTCCATGTCCCTTAATTATAACATATGACCATAGCATAAAAAGAAATAAAGCATTACTTAATCATACATGCTTCACATAATCAAAGTAAGTAAACATCACATAAAACATCCAATACTTGTTTCTTTTTAAGTTTAATCCAATACTTAATTCTAATGCTTCCAATACTTGTTTCTCTACTTTATCCCACTCAATTTTTAATTTTAAAACCATTGGAATTATTAAAATCATAAAATTATAATCACTGTTCATGCATATGAATAGTATAGAAAGGGTTTCAAAACTTCCCTTTTCCAATTTCAATGCTTCAAAGGTTGCAATCCTATACAAAATCATCATTTAAATTCAATGGAAGCATTAGATCATTGAGAATCAATATCCTCCTATCTAGAATAGCACTGGCCGAATGGGTTCAAGAAAGGCACAGTCAAGAATCATAATTTAATTCAAGAAAGTGCTAATTATGTAGTTCTAGCTTCAATTTCTTCTTCCCCCTAAATTTCTAGATTTTGGACAACAAGAATACCATGGGGAAATCTCATTTTCCTTCCCTGAAAACCCTAGGTTCAAGCCTACAAATTAAATAAAAATAAGCTAGGATCAATAATTTACCTTGATCCCTTGCAAGCTTGATCACTTAGGCTCTTTGTTCTTACTTTTCCTTTAGGTTTGAGTGGAAATTTTGGCATAGTTTCCCCATGGTCCAAGGGATCACAAAATTGAAGAGAATGAAGGGGTATTTATAGTGAAATTTCAAGGGTCTTGGGACCATTTTACCCCTCCTTCAACTAATTATTACAATGGCTTAAACTCTCCTCTCATTGGTTGATTCTTTGATTAATTATCCTTTAATTATACTTAACTTAATTCTTACATTATTTTAATATAATTTCACATATGCCAAAACTCTTACTTTCTTGTTTGGGTTCCAAGTGGCATTTTTGCACATGGCGTGGATCCCACCAAGGACACTAACATGCCACCTAGCCTTATCTCTTGATTTTCTTGATTTCTTTCTTTTTAAAAATTCCTAAAATATCCTAGAAAATTCATCTAGCCACATGATAAGTTCCTTGGCTTCTTGGGCCTTCATGTGACACATATTGGGCCTAAATTGGGTCCAATTAGCTAATTGGCACAATTCCCAAGGTATTTCCCTATTATTTTTTATACCGATATTCTTAAATTATCCTAATTTTTTAGATAAATTATATAAAAGTATTTTAATGGTTTTGATATTTTTATAAATTCATTATAATATAAAATGAATTTTTTTCAAAGTCTCATAATTTTTTGAGACTCAAAAGTCCTGATAAAAATTAATACATATTCTTTAAATCCTTTATCGGTGTCCTTTTTCACATTAAATTCTCTAATTAATTCTATAGTACTCCTTTTTAACTTCTATTCATTTCATAAATTTTTATATTAATTATAAGAATTTAATGTAATTTTTTTTTTGATTTTGAGGTCCGGAAGATACTGTACTAATCTACAGATTTTAAAGATTAATATCAATTTATTGGGACTTTAAATCAAAATTCTGAGAGATATGCCTAGCCGAATTTTCATTTTCTATTTATTGGTAAAATTTGGGGCGAAAACATTTTCGAGCAATTTTAGGCCTTATTTGGCTTAACTTTCTATAATTACCATTTTGCCTATAAACTCTTGAAAATTACACTTTAATCCCTCAACTTTTTGTAATTACACTTAATGGCCCATGATTTGTGTCTACTTCCATTTTACACCATGGAACTTTTAGGGTTTTCAGTTTAATCATTTTCTTTTTCAAAATGACCATTATGCCTTTGGAACTTTTATTAATTGTAATTTAGCCCCTTTGGGTTTAAATTTTATAACTTTTCTCTTTCTTAGCTTAAAAATTATATAATCATTATCTTTTCTTTTTATTACTATCCCAATCCCTTCATAACCTCTTTCCTCTATTAGTCTATATAGATAGAAAAAATTTGGGATGTTACAACTTGTATGCTTATTCCACTTAGATGTTCAAAGTGATTATTGTTTTGCTTGATTATGTGAAGCATGCATTGATTAAAGATTTGTTTCTTTTTATGCTATGGCCATATGTTATAAGTAAGGAACATGGAAGCGTGAAAAATATATGCAAGCATTATCACTGTAAGCACACACATTAGCACTGTCACATCCTAATTTTCATACGTCTTAGGTGCGGGAATTGGAAGACACGCAGCGGAAATTAACTTTAAAAATTTTTCCATTCCCAGCCAGGATCTACCGAATGTGTTTAAGTCAAGGAGAAAGAAGTGTTACCTTCGGTACTCGAGCTTTGGTCGCGACCTCAGTGTCCACTAGTCGCGACTCCTCGCCTCTGGAACTTTCAGTCGCGACCTCCTCAGCTTCTAGTCGCGACCTGTCGCCTCTGGAGTTTGTAGTTGCGACCTACTCTGCTTCTAGTCGCGACCTGTCGCCTCTGGAGCTTTTAGTCGCGACCTCTTCAACTTCACGTCGCGACCTGTCTCCTCTTTTCGGATTTCTAACGTTCAGATGCCCGTTTGGTCGCGACCTAAGTGTGTTCTGGTCGCGACCTTTCTTCGTGTCTGGCCGTATCGTAGAAGTCGACAGCTCAGATCGGCTTCCTCTACCGGTATCCACACGAACAGTGTTCCAATTGCGAACGACGTGCTAGCGCCTCTTGTCCCTCTAGGGATTTCTGGAGATTCCGTCTTCACCGTCTCTATTTCGGCAGTTTCTTATCTGCAAACCTTTTGCACTATCCCTGCCCCCTTTTCTCACGACTGAATGTGTGTGAAGAGATCTATTGTGTGTAGAACCCTAGCTCCTAATGTCAAATATATAGGAAGCTATCGGGCTTCTAATAGGGCCGGGCTTCAGAATTAATCTTATATTAATTCGGAATTAATACAATATCATATATTGCACAATTTAATAAGAAACTGATTAAATAAATATGGTTTATATTAAATCCGTCCCACAGATTTAATTCACCTATTTATTTAATTTAAAATAAAGATAAGACAGAATTATATTTGATTTATTCTTATAAATCAAATTTGAGATATCTTATCAATTTGAATTCAAATTCAAAAGTGATAAAAATTTAATTTATCCTTATAAATTAAATCTTGCAAATATCTCTTATATTATATATAATATATATATACTAATTTATATATATATATAATATATATCCACCATAGATTATTCATTGAATCTAGACATCTCTTAGATTCAATGAATCTGGACATCATAACTCGCATTGGGCTGTTTTGTGTGCGACCCTGTAGGCCCATATGAAGTTGGCAGTGGCCCAGTTACTATACTGACCCACAAGTCGTAAGCGGTCTCTAGCAAGGCATTACGACTACCCAAAACATATGAGAATCGATAAACGATGTAACCTTTCATACAACCATATCACGTCCCTTTTGTCACACGATATTTCGGTCAAGGATGAGGCATGGTGAACGTCATCCTCCAGTTCCTGACCGTTACTTTCTCGATCCCTGAGTAGTCTGAATATAGAAATGGAACTACCCTTCCATTCCAGTATGGCCATACATTTCTCAGACTCACTCATCGAGGGGCCCAGTAATATCTCTCTACGAATGTGAGGGACAAATTCCATCTTGACCATTCACATTCCTCCGCATGAAAAACCACTAAGCCCGAGCATAGCCTTTATGATCACTCGGTCAAAAGTGACTTTTGACTAGGTCAAAGCTGAGCGTTTGTCATGTAGGAATCCATGATGATCTCAGGTCAAAGGGCATAGTGACATGGCTTGTATATGAGAGAAGCTTATGACTTGACCCATGCAGCTCTCTCATTGCGGGTCGGTCCAACACCCTGTACTCTTACATGTGCTTATGACTTTGATTTATATCTCTATATATCTTCAAAGTCATACTGGTCTTATTTCATCTCTGCTCCCACATAGATGACCGACCAGGGACATTTAGGATAAGATCATGAGTTATCCAAGGATTGTCATCATAGTAAACATGCAAATAATATGATAACATGATACAATGATTGGCCCCTATGGCACAATTTCCAACATTAGGGACCATTTAGTAGTATTTGGAACCACTTTCAAGGTCATTGAAGTCAAATTTCTCATTTTGGAGTTTTATTCTATCGAGTACTGTTTACTGTGTAAATTCCAAACAAGTGACCTAACTTCGAAAAATCATAACTCATTCTAGAAAAATTGAAACAAAGTGGTTCAAATTGATAAATGAAGCTAACTTAATCCTCTTTTAAGAAAAAGTAACTCGTTGACCATGCATTGACCAAGTCAACGTCAGTCAACGATATAATTTTACTGTTCATCCAACATTTTCCCCCTGAATCCTTTATTTTGGTCCCAACTTTGAAAAATTATATCTCCAGGTGTAGACATTCAAATAAGACTCTTTGATGTTGCTTGTATGCTTATGTTGCTTACCTACTTGTATGCTTATATCTCCAACGCCAGGTAGTGAACTTACCTACTTGTATACTTATGTTGCTTGAATATTTTATGTGATATTTACTTACTTTGACCATGTGAAGCATGTATGATTAAATATCAAATAAGACATTCTATATATCAAATAAGACGCCAGGTGTAGACATGCTTCACATCATCAAAGTAAGTAAATATCACATAAAACATTCAAGCAACATAAGCATACAAGTAGGTAAGTTCACTACCTAGCGTGTAGCCCTTCCTTTAGTCCTTAACCTTTGATCTGAGGTTCCACCTTTTCATAGGTCAGAGCCTATACATAGCATAATAATATTCTATCATGATCTTATCTAGCATAACTGTACTTAATTCAGGCTTATCCTGAGGCAATACCCCTATTCTAATAATCCCCTAACTTTCTTTCTATACACGGCTAACCTTATAGAGAGAGATATTCCTCTATTCTAACTATTAAATTTATAAGAACAATCCTCTAATTTATTAGAGCAGGGACTAGAATCAATTACTTACCTTATTCTTAAGCTTGCCAAGTCCCTAAACTCCTTGGATTGCTCCTAGCTCAGCCAGAACTCCTTCTTTCTCTCTTTCTCTTTCTCTCTCTTCTTTTCTCTTCTCTTCTTGTTCTTGGCCATGAATGGAATGGAGGGAGGGGTGGGGTATTTATAGGTGAAGCAAAGTGAAATGGATGGCTTAGATCAAATCACGATGAATGGCTCAGATCGCTTAGCTTCCTCAAGAAGTTTCGCCTGCATCATCGTGATGACATTATCATCCTTAATAACTCATTAAAATGACATCATCCATGGAAACCTCACATGCTTAGGTGGTGCAATGGTGGGGCCCTTGGGACACCTTACCAGCTGACTCAGCACTTTCAGAGAATTCCAGAGTCTTATCCCAGAATGAACGGCTGAGATCGTGCCATGTGTCCTTAGCTTTTTCTTCTTCCTCTATGCTCATGACATATGGCGCCTTATGGGTACCTTTCATGCCACCTCATGGCTTCCAGATAAGTCCAGAATTTTATCTGATCAATTCTCCTGTTATCACTTCAACAGTGTAACTTTACTTTATTAAAAACTCACTAAAATATTACTTCAATGCCACTTTAACCCACATAACTATTGGGCCACATTTTTGGACTCTTGGAATGCTATTTTGGGTCTCTGATCATGCTCAAGCACCATAATGGCTCAATTCCAAAGAAACATCCCTTGGCAAATTACCAAAATGCCCTCAGTCCCTCTTTATTTACTTTAATGAGTTATTGTCTTTTCACACCTTACCAGAGTATTCCTTGGCCCTGATCAACTATCTAGATAACCTTTATTGACTGTCTAACCTTAGTCAAATGACGAAAATACCCATAACTCATTCTTTAATTATTTTATAACACAGGGGTATTTTTATCATTTCGCACATTTTCTGCATATTTCTGCATATATCATGGGCCTGGGCCTCCCTTAGCATCATTATGGGCCTCTATGTGACGTCATCTGCGCTCATTCAGTCCCAGTTTGCTTACTACTGAATTTCCCAACCGGATATCGGGCGTTCACGAACTCCCGTCAAAATTTACTAAAAAGTGAATAACTTTTTCTACAGAACTCCTTTCAGGATTCTATCAGTTCCCTGACCTCTGGCTTCACAGGACGCACATTCCTATAATTTTTTACTTATATCTGTGGTCCAGGATATCTGATAAAAAATTCAGATAACTTTCAGACTATCAAATAAATATTAGCTATCTGAAACTCTAATAAAATTTCTGTATTTGGCTAGATTAACCAGCACAACTTTTTTTATCTACTGATAAAATTTGGGACTAAAATGCTTCCAGGCAGTTCTAAGCCACTTCCACCTCCACTTTCTATAATTATCGTTTTGCCCCTGGAAACTTTTCCTCTTTTCAATTAAGTCCCTTAACTTTATATAATTACACTTAATGGCCCACAACTTGTGTCTACTTTCACTTTTGCACCATGAAACTTTTAGACTTTCACTTTAGTCCCTTTCTTTTCTAAAATGACCATTATGACCCTAGGGACTTTCACTATTTACATATAAGTTCCTGTATTTTTACTTATTTGTAGTTTAGTCCCTAAAAGCCCTCTGTAAGTTTCTGGGATTTCTGCTCAAAGGAATCTGGTAGCCTATCTATTTTAGGCTATTTCTGAGTCTCTGGGTCTAAAAATTAGGATATTACAAACACCAAGCATTAATCTGCATATATTGTATGGTACTGTTTACTACTGAGATTCTCTAGAATCTCACCCTCCTATAACCAACCATAATAGGTCTAATATGATGGAGGAGGTATGCATTAAAAAGAGCTAAGGAAGGGAGAAGAAGAGTAGAGAAAGGATATATTCTAGCATGTATTATATTAATTTCCCATTCATGTAACTAATTATATTGAATATTGTACATGTCTATTTATATGATGTTATATATAATATCCCTAATTTTCTGTACTGATTTATATGTACAGATTGAATAAAATATATGAATTATTTTTTAGGAAAAAGATGTGGTTATTTATGTAAAGAAAGGGATTAAATTGAAAAAGAAAGGAAATGAAGGGACTTGATTGCAATTATGAAAAGGTTAAGGCTAAGAAGGAAAAGTAGACAAAAATGTGGGGTCCTTAACTGTAATTTTAGCCAAATAAAGGGGCTTAATTGAAAAGAAGAAAAGCTTTCGGGGCAAAAGTGTAATTATGAAAACCTGGACCGAAAATAGGCAAAAATAGTGATCGTACTCCGATCAGCCCTATATTCCACCAGTAGATAGAGCAAGTGACGCCGGGTAATCCAGCTTAATATAGGAATTTTTCAAGACTCCAGATAGCCAAAATTGATCTGATAGTCCAAAAGTTATAAAAATTCCTACCGGATATCCTAGATTTCAGATATAAGTGAGAAATTACAGGATGATGCGTCCTGATGGGGCGGAGGTCAGAAAACTGACAGAATACCAATAGGAGGTCTGTAGGAAAAGTTATTCACAAATTAGCAAATACAGACGGGAGTGTGAGGCCTCCGGGGATCCGATTAGGGAATTTATCGGTATTTAAAAAGGGACTGAATGAGTTCGGATGACCTCAGTCAGATGACCGTTATAACCCACAGGGATGCCTAAACGCAGTAGGTCAGTGTATCTGGTAAAAGCACCCGGTGTTCGGGGATGTGTGTTAACGGTGTATAATAGTTAAAATATTCGATGAATTGTGCCGGGGGAAGATTCCTCGTAATGCGTTCTATAAAGGTAATGGACCCTGAAAGGCCCAATAATGGCGCCATCAAAGGCCCAATAAGACTCTTGGACTGATAGGTGGGCCAGTGTCCAGCAGAACCCCGGGAAAGTGCGAAATTACGAAAATGCCCCTGTGTTGTACTAAAGGGGTAATAGGTGTATGAAGGGCATTTTGGTCATTCTGGACAGGCTCAGAAGCCAAGACATATATAGGTAAGGTTAACCAGGGTCAGTGTATGCCCTGACAAAGTACAGAAAGGTGTGAAATGACGGTTTTGCCTTTAGGGTTAAGATAGTGCACGAAAGGGCACCCAGGGGTATTTTGGTCATTTCGCAGGGGATCTGTAATTGAGTTTAGACCCAGTATAAAAGTGTTAATGATATAAAGGACCAAGATACTAAATTTAAAGTCAGAAGACATAATATGGATTTTTAGAAAAATTAGATTCAGGAAACAGTTCGGTTTTTAAGGAGACAGACCGGGCCGGTCCGGATTGGACCGAAAATCTTCCAGAAGGCTTCTAGCTCCCTCCAATTTTGCCATGTGAAGAATGTGAGGGGTGAGGTGTCCCCTTAGGTGTCCCTTGATGATACAGTAAAGGGGAATAAAGAAAAATAGGAAATTTCGGAAAAACCAGGACTACAAGTTCAGATGGCTTCAAAATTACGAAAATACCATCCATCAAAACTATAAATACCCCCCATGCTCTTCATTCATCATGGCCTAGAGTGATTTTAGAGAGATAAGGAAGTTCTTGAGAGAGAAAGTGAGAGAAAGAAAGAAGAAGGAAGTTCTGGCGGAGTTGGAAGCAGTATAGAAGTTCTGGAGTTCTACTAAGCTTTTAAGGTAGTAACTAATCCTAGCTTTTATGTAATGTCTTTGTGATTGGTTGTTCTATTGTTTGGTTGGATTGTTGTCTTATATGTTATGCTTGAAGCTCTATTACAATGCTATGATCATATGTTATTGAATATGGAAGCACGCAGCATACTTATCTGTACACAATCACAAGCAAGCACTATCACTCTGCATTACATATATTGTTATGATTATTACTACTGAGATTCCCTTGAATCTCATCCCAAATAACTCATTACAGGGGAGGCTATGTCGAAGTAAATTTTGGAAATCTTGAAAGACGCCGTTATGCTGCGAAATTCCGGCAAAGTGGTAAAGAAAGGAGCTGATACGTACTGTGTACGTAGGTACTGTCTAAGGAGGATGGAAGTGAGTGGACCTAGCCGGTTCATCCAGTCTTTCCTGGGTACTTACGTAGAATGGTAGTTCTCATGGGAATTACCGAATCGGTACAAGATCGGTTACTTTCTAAAGACGAAGGGTAGCAGTTATGCTGCCGGATTTTAGGCAGAAAGGATGTATTAGAAATATGAGAATTTTGTACATGTTATGATGAATAACAACTTATTAATTGTTAATAAGTATTGCTTGTCATGCTTGACTGATATATGATGGATGTATGCATATGTATGCAAATTTGAAATGCTGAAATTTACCACTATGAACAGTAACACGTGGTGACCTAATGATGTTTGACCCATGATTAAAAATAGTAAATGGATGAATAAATGTATGAAATTTTTATGGTAAATATTATACATGCTAAGCTTCGATTTGATATATAATATGCCTCGTTTGGATGTCTACACATGGAGTTATAAATTTCTAAAGTTGGGACCAGAATACTGGATTTTGGGAAAAAACGTGGGATGAACAGTAAAGTTGTAACATTGACCCACGTTGACTTGGTCAATGAGTGATTTTTCCCTAAAATATAATTGAGTTATATTCATGTAGCAATTGGAACCACTTTATTTCAATTTTTCTATAATTAATTATAAGTTTCCTCTATGGATAGAGATATGGGCCAACCAGTCTAAGGTCAAAGAAGCTATAGAAGTTAAGATGTAAGATGTAGCTCGAGGTATTGATAGGGGAATGAATCAAAATCATTCTATGTACCTAAAGGCAACAACCAGATGGTACAGAAAATATGAGAATGAAGGAATTAACTTCATTGAAGTTCATCAGCTAGAAGATATAGCTAGTTACACTCTATTTATAGAAATACTCAGAAGTAGATCCTCTATGTAACAATCAAGAGTGGATCTACATTATGAAAGATACAGTTGGTTATACAGAAGCCAGAGAAAGATGTTAAGAGATAGTGAAGAGCATAGAAATTACCTTATAGCCAAAGAATAACCCGCTTAACTAGAAAACTTTTCTTGAGCAATTTTAGGAGAAAATTTTTTCCTCAATTGGTGAAAAGATGAGCACGGGGCTAAGTTAAAGTGTTAAGATAGGGTGAGAGAAGGAACCCTTCTGATTGATACTTAGCCAAATTCATCCACAAGAACGATGAAAGATATATGACTGAGCAGATGATTTGTAGATTGAATTTCATGCTGCAAGAAAGAATTCTTCCTAGGTAGTTACAGAGGTCTAATGGAGCGGTACAGGCATGTAAGATTACAGAGAAAAGCTTGCAATGCCTAGAAAGGGTAAAGGTCAAAAGATGAATAGAGAAATTAAGAATATAAGAGGTAATGAGTTAGAAAATATAAACATGCAATTAGAACTTAAGAGATACGAGATATGTGGTAGAGACCATAGAGATAGGTTTTAATTGGCAAGTCAAGAAATTGCTATAGATGTGGCAAGCTGGGACATTTTGCCAGGGAGTGTTTGCAGAATATGATAGGTAAGAGACCCTAGATATAAGAAAGAGTTTTTCCCTAAACAGAGAAGAGTCAAGGAAGTCGCCTGAGATAATATGGATTAACGATCGCTAAGTAGATACGCTATATGACTCGAGTACCGGTCATTTGTTTGTAACGTATGACTGTATAGGGCAACTGGGTCTTCCTGTTAGCACTCTGCTATAAGAGGAATGTGTTTCTACTCCTACTGGAAAAGGGTTGATCATGATCCATGCATGTTTAAATAGTAATGTCCGACACGCATACTGTTGAGCTACCTTAGACCTAATATGTTTGCTTTTGCATGTTAGAGATAGATGAGGAACTAGAGGAACTAGAATAAAGGACATGCCAGAATGTGCTCAATATAGGTAAGCAGATAAGTGTTATCGGCATACCTATGGACATGTGATTACAGTACTTAGGATATATCCCTTCAGTAGGGATAAGATACAAGAATGATGTACCATGAACATGAAATAAAATGAGATGCAGTTATGAAAAATAATGCAGCTCTGAGAGGGAGCAGTGCGTATGTAATGAAATTTAACACACTCACAATGGAGCTAGATTGCTTTTGTGATAGAACCAGATCGCTCTTGAGATAGAGCGAGGAGAAGGCACAGTGCAGCTCATATTAAAGCCATATCCATCAGATAAGATTCAGTAACGCGCATGGTAAAGCCTATGTAGCTCTCTGCAGTACTACATATAACAAAGTAATGTTTTTAAATGAAATATGAGAATAATATGAGGAATTCCTATGTGAAAGAGGAAATGAGTAAAGTCTTAATAGATAATATTAACTTTTGTGAATAGTCTTGGGGAATTATCAATTGAGTTACCCACAATTGGAAGTGGCTAACCTTGTAATTTAGTTTGCTGGTTTTAGGTCTTCTAGAGAACTATGATACAGTATAACGAATTCACAGTAGATTTTGGGGGATTGCAATAAGATCCTAGTATGTCTAGCAAAGATAAAGAGGCTTACAGTATATCAAAGTAGATCCTGAGGGTTATAGTAGAACTAGCTTAAAGAAAGTTGCTAAGCCACATGTGTAAGGGTACAATATTTCTATGGGAAGATGATTACCAAGGATGAGGTTAAGGTATGGAAGCATCCCAAGTTGATTAACTCATACAGAGAAAGTAGAGTACTAACGACGTTAATTTAAGATAGACTTATTATATGGATTGAATTCATTATCCTCTTACACAAAGAAGGAATTAAAGTTAACAAAGTTAAAGTTTCCAGTCCTAAGTACAAGGTATTCATAAGTCTGTAGGGAGAATGCCAAAGGAAGAGGAGATGAGTATCTCATATGATATGAAAAGGGATCAGGTATAAACAAATGGATCCCTAAGATGAAGTTAAAGAGAATAAGAGCCAAATAGACCCAAGAGAGATAGTATAAGAAGGGTCTAAGTTAATGAAGTACCAGGGTAGGAGCCTGTTAGCACTAGTGCTTCAGAATTTTTATCAACATGTTTTCATAAATTGTATCTGCTCATCCTTGGAAATAGAAAGGTAAGAGGAATGTCTACTAGACCTAGAGTCACTATATGGCTTGCATGGCTGGGTTGAGGGTTGATAAGGTGGCACATATGGGGTAAATGGAGGCTTAAAGTAGGGTATATGTGGTGGGAAGGGCAGTTCATGATATAGTTGAGGTGGTAGTTGAGCCATGCATTCTTGGTTACTTATGATAAATGATCTAAGAAGCTCCCAAGCTTTTTCTACAGTTAGCTCCAACAAGTTTCCTCCCGCTTCACCATCTATTATTATTTGGTCCTGCTCTTTCAATCCCTTATGGAAATATAATATGAGGTATTCATCAGGTATTTGTGTAGTATATATTGGAATCGATCCTAATATTCAGCAAAAGATTCATGCATGTTCTATGCAATGGAGAACATTTGTGCTCTTACCTGATCACTTGATATATTATAACTTGTGAAAGCCTGGGAGGACATGGTTAGATTAGGATTATATTGATGATGATTATTAAACCATGTCATCATGTAATTTAGAGTAGGAAACAAAGAAAATGTGAATAATGGATAAATTAAAAAATGAAAAAAAATTCAAAAATAAAAGAAAAATAGAAAAAACTGACACAAACATCCGAATTTGGCAAAAATAGGTCAGACTTAATAGCATTAGATATTAAAAATGTTTATAACATCAAAAACTTGAAGTATGAATTTTCTCAAATTTTTTTGGGCAAGTCAAAAATAATTCCAGTAAAATAGTGAGAATCAAACCGAAATTTACCAAACCAAAAAACACCTAAAGACAGACTATACTACACACTAAGAAAATAAAGGTAGAAAAAATTTGATGTCGCTTGTTGTTAGCGTTAAAATTATTTACTAAATTAATCTCTATGTAATATAGAGGTCAAACAAGGTCGTATTCTTTATGTTGAGTCAATACGAGCTTAACTCTAGATTATATTAAGTGTGAGAAGAAGGAGTAGTAGAAAAGGACTTGATTAATAATTTTTTAGAAAATAAAAGGGGATAATAATAAAAATAAAAGAAATAGTGTTGGAGGATATCACCAATAAGACGACCGCTCCCAAAGAGTGATGCGTGGACTATCATCGTTTAATAATATATTTGAGTTATAACAATTATATATGCTAAATCTCTATCATGCCACAGCTGGAAAAAAGCATTTCAACACCGGTTGAAAATGGCATTCAACATCGCACACACAACCGGTGTAGAAACGGACCGTATAAAAAGTCAGACATTTTACACCGGTCCTATAATCGGTGTAGAATGTATAATTTTTTACACCGGACTAAATTTTAAATCGGTTCACATTTACATCCGGTGTATTATTTTTAACATCTGCACCGGTTGAATATTGGGACGGTGTAGATTTTTCAAATGTTAACACCGGTTGAATATTGGGACGGTGTAAATTTTTAAATTTTTAACACCGGTTGAATATTGGGACGGTGTAGATTTTTCAAATGTTAACACCGGTTGAATATTGGGACGGTGTAAATTTTTAAATTTTTAACACCGGTTGAATATTGGGACGGTGTAAATTTTTAAATTTTTAACACCGGTTGAATATTGGGACGGTGTAGATGTTATTAAATTTAATTTATATATGTTCTTACTACACCGGTGGGTATGTACCTCCGATGTAGATGTTATTAAATTTATATTTGATAGATTTCGTTGGCCTGAAGCTTCAGAAGTAAACTGCCCAAATGTAATATATGACTCAATCATCGATCATCAGCAGTTCAAGATGCCAGAGACATATATAATTCAATTGCTCATTATATTATTCATTGAATAAAACTCAATACAAAAATGCTACAATTTGAACAGAAAAATGTATTCAGTGAAAGACAAATACTATTGAGAAGGAAGGATTTGAACAAAAAACTCTGCCCACCGATTACGCAGGTCCTCAATATCTTGGTCAGGAAATGGATCAGGTTGTTCAAACATCTGAAATATGAAATCAAAATCAAAGAAATTAAGGCATTACTAATTTAGATTAGATTGACAATTAAGAAATATGAAATCATTCAAAATATAATTTTACCTCCCCACTTAGGTCAATCATATTTGCCAAGATAATATTGACCATGTGTCTGACTATGTAGAAGCCGCACAAGTTGCTTTCTCTGGGTTGCCTTCGACTCTGTAATGTTAACAAGAGAAAAATTATTTCTCATCATCAAAACGGGGAACCTAGCTAACACCTAATATATACTTTTATTACCATCGGTGTGATCCATTCAGGGTCCCTCACCAAATTAGCGTGCTTAAGGCCCCTTGCAACTGCGAATGTCCTCATAGCCCTATGACCAAAGTTAACAAGTTAGTAACCCATTTATCACACAGATCATTGTGTATAGAAGAGAACTCACGTACGTGTTCATGATCTTCCTAACATCCACCGAGGGCTTGTAATGGAGGGAGCATAAGAAGAAAACTTTATAGCTATGCTTACATAGGATGACAAGTTGCCAATGATTGCTGTAGAGATTAGTTAAAAGAAAATGAGTATTATAATTAAGCAACTACAAAACTAGTATATATAAAATAAAATGAAACATTATTATTCTTACTCATGCATATATGGTGCGAAGAAACAATCAATATCGGTTTCACCGAGCCTCTCTGAAATGTATGCAAGTCTCGAAGATTGAGAGGTCCCTTTAGCATAAATCTGAATTGGGCATAGGAATCTGAACTTTTTTTGTTTGCCCTTGGAGGAAACCAACTCAGCTTGCATGTACCTACAGGCAATGCATGCACGACATTAGTTGTAAGACTTGAACTTTGTTATTACATATATTTACATTTAAATTATACTTACATCAAAAACACTTGGATGCAGCCGGAGGTCAGTTCTTCCTTGGGAGTGATCAGAGATTTGACGTCCGCATGATCCAGGAAGGCCGGTGCCCCCATGTCGCCCACAACTGAATCCATAGGCAACGCGTCCACATGGAACGTTTTGTCATATGCCATTAGGATCACACGTTGCATGGCATTCAAAGCGGGAGGGGTGGGAAGTTGGTCGGGGGATGAGGCGACGTGATCCGAAACAAGATGCTTTGGCCACAATATGAAAGTCCCTTTTGCTTGGCTCACTGTCTTCACCTCATCAGTGGGAATTGGGACAAGAGCATCTCCAATTAGCACGGCTTCAACTGTCACCCTTAATTGATCGTCCTGAATTTGGACATGGTGAACAGTAGTTGCCCCTAGGCTATGGATGGAGCCACGTGCCACTAAGCGTCTAAGAGGATCCTCAACATATAGATCACAATGTTCTGCATCCTCTGACAGCGGCAAGCAACAACTCCCCTTAGTGCTTTGACGGACTGCAGTTGAGGGCGGGAGGGGATCAGTTGGCTCTTGCTGCCTTGATGTCATCATGGACAACATTTCTTCCTTCATCTTTGCGAACCCCTCTTGTAATCGCGCCTCAATTGAAGCTTCTTCTTGTGCCCTAGCCTCTATCCAAGCCTCTTCCTTAGCCTCTGCCCTTATGGTGGAGAGCAAGGATGCCAACTCTGCCCTCGGCACCACATGTGGGGAACGTATTTGAGATGCTCCAAAGTAATCTCTTATACCCACACCTCTTCCAACTCCCCTGACACGGCCCCCATGTTCTTGTTTCCCAGTGGCAACAGTCAAGATGTCATTCCTACCATCTGACTTGAAGGATCCATGGGACTCTTGTTGTTTAAGATCACTCTATAACATAGAAAGAACAACAAACATAAGGAAAATGATATAATTATATATAGTCTACTATCACAAAATAATGCAAGTAGTGCTTACAATTTTTTCAGCAATCATGCGAGCATTGTCGCTTGTAAAAGCTCCGCTCTTTCTTTGGCGAGCGTACAACCATTTTTCTTCGCGACGTATCAGAGAGGGGGGGTCAAGAAGAACACTAGGATCCGACCCAGCACTTTCTTCTAACCTCTTCCTCTTGGCCCCCAACAACTCTCTTTCTGCCTTCGCGTAACCCCCTCGAGACATTGTGTGGGGGCAATCATTCTTGAGGGCGTATTCAATCGCTTTTGCTCTTTTTTCCTACAAGACATGAAGTATTTAAAATCAATACATATGATACTCTGATACATTTTCTGCAACCACATACAAAAGGATACACTCACCATTGCTACTGGCGTGGTCCGATTCCTAACAAATTGTTCCCACGCAGCTTCGTCAATGAATTGATACTTGCTGCATGGAGAAGGTTGAGGATGACCACTTCTGTCCTGTCCATGCAGATACTGACGAGCTAGTTGTGTCTTGAATGCCCTCCAACGCTCACAGCAATAAGACAACGTCTTCTTCTTCAAGAACTCATTGTTGGGCACATCGTAAGTGAGCTGCAATGTTTGCCATTGAAAGCAGAGTAATCAACAAACAGTTGTGTATTTGGTATTGCTCTGCATGCAATATTAGATAGTTCCTATACCCGGATAGTGTCCCAAATTTGATTCTTCACGCGATCATCCACAGCATCCCAAGTCAAATAGGTGATGCTAGGCTTGTTGCGTGCTAGGAGGCTGACAAAACTTACGTACTTTGTCCTGTGTTCACCAGTTGGGTTCCAGTTTCTGTCAAACTCTATCGGAAGCAGTTTCCCCTCTATCCTGTCCTTCGTAATGTCTTTCAAACGAGTCGCACTTCTGCCCTTCCTTTGCTTAGTGGCGCTTGGAGCATCGCCAGCCTCAATCTGAGTAACTCTATCCTCCATATTCCTATGTACGCAATAACAACATCAAAAACATTGAAAACAGACTTAACCCTTTTTCCCTCAACCCGTCAGAACACACAAAACTTGTTCCTTTAGCAGTTATGAATGGAAAGATGTGCCAGCATTCATCAGGAAAAATAGAAAACCTAGATTAAACGAACATAAAAACGGCATCGCACGTACACAGGGAAAAAAATGCAGAGAACACGTACACTTACGGAATAGCAGAACGAGAGAGGTAACAGAGAAGAACGACTGACCGAGCACGGAGAAGCCTCGCGAGAACCACAGAGCACGACGAGCGGCGATAAAAAAGAGTATGTGAGAAAGGAGAAGATTGAAGGTCATCGCGCCAAGAGGCGGGTTAAAAAATGAATATAAACATTTAACACCGGTTGTAAATAATTCTAACCCGGTCAAAACATAAACGACGTAAAAGTGAAACATTTTACACCGTCTAATTTTAACAACCGGTGTTAAAAATAAACATCGATAATTATAACACCGGATAAAGTATAACCCGGTGTAAAATCGAACAATAAATTATTATTAGACGTGACCTGTTACACCGAATATCACTTAAGACCGGTGTTAAATGTTGTAGTTTTTTTTTTTAAAACTTCACCACCTTATAATATCATCCCATCCTTAGCGTCACAACATTCTTATCAGAACAAGAATCTGTCTCTGTTATTATTACATCAAAATCATATACGCAATCATTACAAGAAACTTAAAATTGCATGTTTAGACTAAACAAGAAACACATAGAAATTAATCAGAATCCACTTCTTCTTCATTTAATTGTGGTAAACCTACTGAAAAAGAAGGGATCTCATAAAAAGAATCATCATTGTCAACAACACTTTTCCCTTGGAGCGCGACAGACCATCTTTCATTCTGAGGATCAGTGATAAAGAACACTTGCTTTGCTTGGTCTGCCATAATGAAAGGCTCATCCCCAAAACTTATATTATTCAAATCCACCAGTGTAAATCCTAACTGATCGACCATAACACCGTTGTTTACATTAGCCCACTTGCATTTGAATACGGGAACTTTGAATTTGGAGTAGTCCACCTCCCAAATCTCTTCAACAACGCCATAATAAGGGATGGCTGCTAATTTAGGATTGTTGTCTTTTGAACTAGAGAAATGCATAGCTTCAGCCACTAACATAACACCACTGTTTTGCACGCTACTTCTATCATCTAGGGACTTCGTATAAAAGGAATACCCATTGATATCAAATGAATTCCAACAGATCACATTATGTTCAGGACCACATGCCAACCATCTAACTGTATCAGAAACACAATCCTCATTTTCAACCTCCAATTTGAACCAATGTGCAAAAGATTTGGTGTGTTCTCTAATGAGCCTTTGCTCTGTCATCCTATTATTTGTTTTCCGGACAAGATCTTTATGAACAGCAATATAGTCTTGAACTTCATCAATGTTATTCAAGATGTGTAAGTGTACTTGCTGCAGTTCATTACGATCAACACTCCTCACTGACATTCCGCGTTGACCCCCCTGTGTGGCAATGGGTTTGTGGAGACCAGTAAGTCTTGCTTTAGACAGGTATTGTTGACAAAAGTCCATAGCTTCTTCAGCCACATATTTTTGAACAATGGATGCTTCGGGCCGACTTGGATTCTTCATATACCCTTTAAGGATTTTCATGTATCTTTCAAATGGGTACATCCATCGTAAGTATACAGGGCCACACAGTTTTATCTCTCGCACTAGATGAACGATGAGGTGTACCATGATGTCAAAAAAGGAAGGAAGAAACTGTTTTTCAAGCTGGCACAAAATAACATAACCCTCATGCTCCAATTCCTCTAACCTTTCAGTCTCAAAGACTTTGCCACATATAGCATTAAAGAAGAAGCAAAGTCGGGTTACAATGTGTCTCAACTCATCTTGAAGGATTCCTCAAACAGCCACTGGGAGTAATTGTTGCATCAGTACATGACAATCATGAGACTTTTGGCCTACTAATTTCAAATCTTTCATGGACACAATCCTCTTAAGATTAGATGAGTACCCAGAGGGAACTTTGATTCCTTGCAAACACTCACAAATACTTCTTCTCTCAGCCTTGGACAAAATATTAGTCTCTTCAACATGATAGCTCCCCTCACCATCTGGCCTCGGATGTAACTCCTCCCGTATTCCCATTTCTTCCAAATCCAATCTTGCCTTCAAACCGTCTTTGGAACTACCATGTGTGTTGAGAAGTGTTCCAACAATGCTGTCACACACATTTTTCTCCACATGCATCACATCAAGACAGTGCCTTACATGAAGATGTCGCCAATAAGGAAGCTCAAAGAACACAGATCTTTTTTTCCATACATTTTTCTCACTTTTCTTGGTAAGCTTACCGAAAGTGACATTGATGTCTCTCACCTTTTCATAAACTTGTTCGCCAGTCAATGGCTTTGGAGCATTTTCAAATTCTTGGCCGCCATAAAATTTCTTCTTCAGTCGATGGTATGGGTGGGCTTGTCTTAGAAATCTCCTATGACCTAGGTAGACCGTCTTTCTTCCATGACGAAGTTGATAGTAGCAAGTCCCTTCCTCACAAATCGGACATGCTTTATGGCCCTTAACACTATACCCTGACAAATTTCAGTATGCAGGAAAGTCATTAATTGTACAAAAGATCAAGGCCCGCAAATTGAAGACCTCCTTCTTAACAGCATCAAAGACATCCACACCTTCCCATAGCTTCTTCAAATCTTCGATCAAGGGTGTTAGGTAAACGTCTATGTCATTTCCCGGTTGTTTTGGTCCTGAGATCAGCATGGACAACATTACATACTTCCGTTTCATACACAGCAAGGGAGATAGGTTGTAAATCACCAGAAGGACGGGCCATGAACTATGGATACTACTAAGGCTACTATAAGGGTTCATTCCATCCGTACTAAGTCCAAGCCTTAGGTTTCGTGGTTCATTGCCGAACTCGGGAAATAAGTCATCAATCTTCTTCCATTGCAAAGAGTCAGCAGGATGACGAATCTTTCCATCATTAATCCTTTCATTTGCATGCCATAACAATTTCTTTGCATCATCTTCATTAGAAAAAAGTCGCTTAAACCTTGGTAAAATTGGAAGATACCATAACAACTTGGCAGGAGAGTTGTTTGATCTGTACCTTAGTGTCTTACATATTGGACACTTCTCCTCATCTTCAAACTCTTTCCTGTACAATATGCAATCATTTGGGCATGCATGAATCTTTCTATACTGCATGCCTAAAGGACCTATTATTTTCTTCGCATCATAATAGCGTTTGGGTAAAGCATTTTCTTCAGGAAACATGTCCTGTAACAAGTCAAGCAATTCTAAAAAACTACTGTCACTCCACCCATGCCGAGCTTTCACACTTACCAATCTCAACACTGCATTCAACAGGTTGTATTTTCTGCACCCTGGGTATAGAGGCTTTTCTGCATCATTGCACATATTACCATATGCGTGTGACCGCATAAAAGCATCTTCTCCAACATCACGAATCATGTCCTCTACTCTATCATCAGTATCCATGTCATCGTCAAAGGTCTGTTCCACCTGTTCACCATGCCATACCCATACCGTGTAACTCTTGCAAAACCCCTCGCAAATTAGATGAGTGTAAATATCAGCAGGACTTTGTTTCCTCTCATTCAAACAACTCACACAAGGACAATAAAACCTTCCATTGTCATCATCACCATTCCGTTTAGCAAAATCCAAAAACTCCTTCACCCCCTCAGCATACTCAACACTTGTTCGTTTAGCATTTATCCAACTACGATCCATATTTGTGGAAGACTATAAGAACTAGAAAAGCAGAAAATAAGAAATTAAACCATTACGTTGCAGCTAATGCATGGAGAGAATAAATTTTCAGTTCGCGAGAGGAGTTCAAAACAAAACTCACCGTCCGTGAAGCGCCGAGAAGTCTTAACGCGCGAACCAGGGAAAAATGAGAGATGGAAGGCGCGAGAAATGTACCAAATAAAAGAGTATTTGGAAAAAAATAAGAAACTATACACCGGACAAACTGTTACACCGGTGTAGATATAAATATAAAAGTTGTATTTATAGTATATTTTACATCGGACAATATATATGGACCGGTGTAAAATATATCAGTTTATTTATAGTATATTTTACACCGATCAATAAATATGGACCGGTGTATAATATATCAGTTTTTTTTTCCTACATCCAGAGTCAGCCATGTCATCAACTTTTACACAAAAAAATATATACATCAGAATATATAAAAGTTTCAATCTTTCACTACTCATCAGACTCAGAGTTTTGGGAGTCATCAGATTGGGTGAGATCAACAGGATTAAAGAAGCTATCACGGGGTTGATGGCGGCGAACTTCTGAGCGGAAATCCCTGAAACTTGCTTTCAGTCTGTCAACTTTGCGATTCAGTTCTTCCACAGAGTCCTCCAGCCCATTGAAGCGCAGTATGAGTTCCTCAAGCCTCTCCATCAGAGTCACAACCAGGGGAGGAGGAAAAGGAACAGAAGGGTGAGGATCAGGATGTTTGTCTTCAAAGTCGTCTCTGTTTCTTTTGTTGGGCGGAGAAGGAGGCGTGCGTGAGGAAGAGGCCATTGGAGGAGTCAGATAGATGAAAAGAAAATAAAACAGAAGAATGGTATACATATATATATGGTTAACGTTCATGATCAATAAGAATATAGAAGAATGCGCAATTGGCCTTCTATCATAATGACTGAAGGGTATTGGAAGACACGCAGCGGAAATTAACTTTAAAAATTTTTCCATTCCCAGCCAGGATCTACCTAATGTGTTTAAGTCAAGGAGAAAGGAGTGTTACCTTCGGTATTTGAGCTTTGGTCGCGACCTCAGTGTCCACTAGTCGCGACTCCTCGCCTCTGGAACTTTCAGTCGCGACCTCCTCAGCTTCTAGTCGCGACCTGTCGCCTCTGGAGTTTGTAGTCGCGACCTACTCTGCTTCTAGTCGCGACCTGTCGCCTCTGGAGCTTTTAGTCGCGACCTCTTCAACTTCACGTCGCGACCTGTCTCCTCTTTTCGGATTTCTGACGTTCAGATGCCCGTTTGGTCGCGACCTAAGTGTGTTCTGGTCGCGACCTTTCTTCGTGTCTGGCCGTATCGTAGAAGTCGACAGCTCAGATCGGCTTCCTCTACCGGTATCCACACGAACAGCGTTCCAATTGCGAACGACGTGCTAGCGCCTCTTGTCCCTCTAGGGCTTTCTGGAGATTCCGTCCTCACCGTCTCTATCTCGGCAGTTTCTTATGTGCAAACCTTTTGCACTCTCCCTGCCCCCTTTTCTCACGACTGAATGTGTGTGAAGAGATCTATTGTGTTGTGTAGAACCCTAGCTCCTAATGTCAAATATATAGGAAGCTATCGGGCTTCTAATAGGGCCGGGCTTCAGAATTAATCTTATATTAATTCTGAATTAATACAATATCATATATATTGCATAATTTAATAAGAAACTAATTAAATAAATATGGTTTATATTAAATCCGTTCCACAGATTTAATTCACCTATTTATTTAATTTAAAATAAAGATAAGACGGAATTATATTTGATTTATTCTCATAAATCAAATTTGAGATATCTTATCAGTTTGAATTTCAAATTCAAATAGATCATATCCATTTAAATTCAAATTCAAAAATGATAGAGATTTAATTTATCCTTATAAATTAAATCTTACAAATATCTCTTATATTATATATATAATATATATATAAACTAATTTATATATATATAAAATATATATCCACCCTAGATTATTCATTGAATCTAGACATCTCTTAGATTCAATGAATCTGGACATCATAGCTCGCATTGGGCTGTTTTGTGTGCGACCCTGTAGGCCCATATGAAGTTGGCAGTGGGCCAGTTACTATACTGACCCACAAGTCGTAAGCGGTCTCTAGCAAGGCATTACGACTACCCAAAACATATGAGGATCGTTAAACGATGTAACCTTTCATACAACCATATCACGTCCCTTTTGTCACACGATATTTCGGTCAAGGATGAGGCATGGTGAACGTCATCCTCCTATTCCTGACCGTTACTTTCTCGATCCCTGAGTAGTCTGAATATAGAAATGGAACTACCCTTCCATTCTAGTATGGCCATACATTTCTCAGACTCACTTATCGAGGGGCCTAGTAATATCTCTCTACGAATGTGAGGGACAAATTCCATCTTGACCATTCACATTCCTCCACATGAAAAATCACTAAGCCCGAGCATAGCCTTTATGATCACTCGGTCAAAAGTGACTTTTGACTAGGTCAAAGCTGAGCGTTTGTCATGTAGGAATCCATGATGATCTCAGGTCAAAGGGCATAGTGACATGGCTTGTATATGAGAGAAACTTATGACTTAACCCATGCAGCTCTCTCATAGCGGGTCGATCCAACACCCTGTACTCTTACATGTGCTTATGACTTTGATTTATATCTCTATATATCTTCAAAGTCATACTGGTCTTATTTCATCTCTGTTCCCGCATAGATGACTGACCAGGGACATTTAGGATAAAATCACTAGTTATCCAAGGATTGTCATCATAGTAAACATGCAAATAATATGATAACATGATACAATGATTGGCCCCTGGGGCACAATTTCCAACAATGACTACAAAGTATAAACGTTGGGAACCCAAGAAGTGAAATGAAAGGTTTGACAAATAAAGAAGCGAGCGGGAAATCATAGACAGGAAACTGAAGAGGCGATGAAGCTGCACCGGGTGTTTATATTTAAATCGGTTAATTTTAAAACCGGTGTAAACATTTAATTTTTTTATAAAACAGACACCGGACTATATATTTCCACCTCGGTCAATATAAATACGCTGTAGAAAGTAAAAATCTAAACCGGACGAA
Organism: Leucaena leucocephala; assembly: GCA_037074615.1. Classification (NCBI taxonomy): domain Eukaryota; kingdom Viridiplantae; phylum Streptophyta; class Magnoliopsida; order Fabales; family Fabaceae; genus Leucaena; species Leucaena leucocephala. The sequence continues at coordinate 13,277,947 of CM073555.1, read as the reverse complement.
AGATTTCCACATCGGTCTCTATAACATCAGCTGTAGAAAGTAAACATCTAAACCGGACTAAATATTTCCACATCGTTCATGAGTAAATACGGTGTGAATATTTCATTTTATTTACAAAAATGCCACCGCTCATTTTTGTAAAACCGTCTCCGCATTGACCGGTTTAAAAATGGGGATTTCGATTGCCCATTTTCCACCAGTGTGCAGAACTCTCGATAACTATCATGCTCATCATCAAACAATCCACAATTATACATAGATGTAGCATACAATTGTATCAAGAATGATTGGTGAAGATTCACTTAGCATATGATAAATTAAACAATAAATGATTTGTTCCTCTAACATGGATATTAAATCGAAAACCCTATAACTAAATATGTAACCCCACATGAATAATTATAAGAGGAAACCAAAGATACTAAATAAAGAACACCAAATCATAGATTGAAATAATAAATCACAAGGGTTTGATCACAAAGGGGTCTTAATCGAATCCTTAGGTCCAATTTATGCAAATCTCAAAACCTAAATCTAGAAAATCATAAATTTGCATAAAAAAGGATCAAAACATAAAATTATTCAACTTCTAACTCTAAAGTACATGAACTCAAGTCACTACATCTGTTCTCAACAACTTAGAAGGAAAGGGATGTAATTGTGGAAAAGATGAAAAAGATTGTGATGGTGGTGATTGGTGTGTTGCATGGAGCAGCCTTGTGGTCCTTTATATAGCTTTTGAGAGTGAATCTTATTGATGTGTGTGTCTTCATTAATTGGCTCTCCAAAAGATAATGATAATCTTCATTTATCTTCAGTATCCTCATTATCTTGTATTCAAATACAAGTTATCCCTTGATCCATGAAGATGCCATTGAAGCCTTGGAATATCTCTTAGATGATCTTTTTTGCCAAATTCAATCCTAAGATAATATAATAATTTAATACATGAATTCATTATCCATGGTGTCATATATTAAATTAAATCTAATATTCAGTTGCAAGATATAAATCAAAATAAATTTATATATCTTGTGTAGCGATTTGAAATATTTGGGAGGAAAGATTTCAAATCTTGAATCTAGGATATTAGGAGAATGTATTTGAAATATTCAAAGTGAATATTAATTTGAATTTTGAAAGATGCACTTTGACTAATTCAAATATTAATATCATACTAATATATTAAAAGGGGATTAAATGGTTTTCTCTAATTAGGATATTTAATTAGATAATAGTAATTTCCCTTTTAATAATTTAACACGTGCTTTCATCGTTTTATACTTCATTAACCTTAAGTGGCTCCTCTTGCAAACTAGTGGTTCCAATCATAATTAATTATTATCCTCTTCTTCCTGAAAATCACAAAATATAAAAATACCTTCATGCATATAAGTGTGATTAAGAAAATAATGAAATTAGTAAAAATTCAAGAAAATAACTTTTTCAGTTATTTAATTCATGTAGCACAAAATGAGTAAAATTTTATAATAATACCTATTAAACATGATAAATTTTCTCAAATAAATAAAAAATAATATAATAAAATTAGGATTCATCAACCAACCATATATACACTTAGTTGTCAATAGGCACTTTTGAGATTATATTTTGCAAGGATCTAATTAAATAGGAGCAACCCTTCTCCATGCATGCTTTCATCGATCAATTGTAAGTATAATGAATACATCTGTCACGTCTGGTATTTTCATAAACTTAGTAAATGTGAAAAATAAGAGAATATGGCATGTTTGGACTAAATAGAATAAAGTATGAGGAAAAGTTAGTGGGGTCAAATAATATAATTAAAGAGATTAAGTGCTTAAATTTTAAAATTATGAAAAGGGTCCCAGAAAATAATGGAAAATTTTCAAATTGCTATTTTAGGAATTTAGAGAGTTTATGAAGAGATTTATTTCCCAAACAAGGGAGTAAATAAATTTAAAGCTAATTTTTCGTAGTTAACAGCCTATTTTTCTAAAACTTAAAGGAAAATAGTTAAAGGTTAATGTTTTTTTAAAAATTTTAGGGAACGTATTTTCAGATAAAGAAACTAATTAAAGAAGAATATTCTTATAAAGTAAACAGGAATTAGTTTTGGAATTTATTAAGTGACTTTTTTTATATATAAATTTGTTAAGTGACTTAATTCCAATATAGTAGTGTAAGAATTGTAATTTCCCTATCATAAGCCAAAATTCACTTGGGCCCAGCTCAAGCCCATTTTGGATGAGGAAGGACGTACGTAGCCCACATCATATCATGAGGGATGAAAATGTTGAGTCCATTTGGTCCAAGAAATTTGGTCCAAGAAATTAAAAGAAAAATAATGGAAAATGAGTGTTAGTGTAGTGTGGGCCCCATAAGGGTTAAAATAATGTTTCTCACTCATTGAAACACCCATCCCCTTCCCATTTCTCTTCATTTTCAATCTGTTTCATAAACTTTAGAGGTTAGTAATGCGATTCAATAAGTTGACTCTTCAACTTCAAATAATCATGTATAAATTCTAACTAGACCAATCATAAGAGTAAGAATTAAAAAAATTAAGGAAGTATTAAATAGGTTAGTGCAAGAGACTTTAATAAAATAAATAGTAATTGGATCAACAAATTTGAATAAAAATTATAAGGACATCATTATTTTTATTTGCGTTAAAAATTAAGCTGATGAATATATTTTGGACTCAGAGACTTCAATTTAAAATGCTTAGACAAAGTAATATATATGGGATATTCATTTAGGTCTAAACAATTACATTTTATACTTAAAATGCTGATTTTCATGCATTTGTGCAAAAATTAAGTAGTTGGAAGATTTGATTTTTGAGTTTCCATGTTCATTGAATTAAGTCATTTTTTATTTATCCATAGTTAGCATTTACTAATTTGAGTATATAGGTATATTTCTCCAAGGAATTAAAGTTAGATTTTGAATGTATCTCTTTAAATATATTGTATCCCTTATTTTATAATCAAACTTGAATACACTTGAATTTAAATTAAAATGTTATTTTTTTAGAAATTCCAGATGCGATAGTGGATTTTCTTTAGGATTCTTCATTAACACTTTAGGTCCTTATTCTTCCATACTTAATAGTTCAAATGGATCACCATACATTTGTTTAGCTTTATTGGAATGCATATATTCATATTAGTTGTGATTTTGTGGAATTTTTTGCTTGTGGGTTCACACTATTATAAAATTAGAAGAAACAAGGTGATAAAACACTTCTGAGAAAGCAAGAGGATCTAGGAGGAGGAAGAAGAGAGGGAATTATATTTTTAAATGTAAGTGCCTAAATCACCATTCTAACTTTGTTTTCTCATCTCGATAAAGATTGAGCATGTTGAACACTCTTAAAAATTTGGGTTTAGAGAGAGAAACATCAAGAACAAGAGCGAGAAGCATGAGAAACTTATACAAGGATTGAAGCTAATATCTAGTGATTTAGTGGCTTGTAATATGATTGCTGATGTTGTGTGTTGTTGTTTAGAACTCTAGAGCTTTAAAATTAAGGGGAAATGTTGCCAAAATTTCTAGAAATATGCCAAAGTTAAAGGTGCCTAAAGGCCTTTATGAGTGGAATATAAGGAATAAACTTAAATTTAAAGTTTGTTCTCTTATCCCTAAGCCTCATCTATGGCTATTTGTGTATGTTAGAAACGCTATTACAATTTTTTCGTATTTGACACACAATACTTGACAGTTAAAGAGGAAATTGTCAAATATAATGAAGCGGAGATAAGGCAAACTATTACTTGACGGATATGTATTCTAACAATCACATAACTTTGAGAGATTACTTGACAGTTGTTAATTAAACAATCAAATAGTATTTCAATAAAATATACTTGACGGTTGTATTGGTCCTCTGCCCTTTCAGTTCCCTCCATCTTCATTTACTCTCAAAACTTGATAATCTCTGTCACGCAATAGTTTCTAATTGGTTAAAAGATGATGGTCAATATTCCTTTCTAAGATCTCTGACTCTTTTTTAAACTCCTCAACTCCCCTTCGTCTTCATCTCAATCTATAAACTTTCTCTCATTTATGTCGTCATTCACCATGGTGAAATCAAATAAACCTTTGCCTGAACCATTTTCGTACAAATCCAAATGCCAAAAGTCACTATCAAGTCTAAAATCTTCTATTCAAACTGCTCCTTTGTCCAATCCTTCAAGCCACTATGCTTCTCTAGCACTTCAGTCTGAATCCTAGCACTTCTATTGATCATCTTGAACTTCAATCTGAATCCTCACTGAATCCTACCTTTGAGGACTCTTCCTCTAAGGACAACTTTTAATAGTTTTTTGAATTTGTGTTTTTAATTTTGGCTTCCTTTTTGTTTTGTTCTATTTTTTTTTTTGTAATTTGCTTTTGTAAATTAATCATTCCAATAATATGGATCATCAATTTAATACCTTTTTTTAATGAATGATATGTGTATATATATTTGATCACTTCAAGTGCTTAAACTGTGTTATCTCTTTTGTGTATATATGTAATGTAGGAAGCTACTCGCGTGAAAGGCAACATTTTTTTAAAAAACAAATGATGCATCAGTCCTTGACGGTTATCAAGATTAATTGAAAAGTATTATGATCAATTAATTGACAGGTATATGAATGAATTGTTTTCAAAACCAACCGTCAAATCATAGTTGTATTTTTTAAAATTTCTAGAAATTATTATTGGGTTAAAGTGCAAATTTACCCTTGAAGTTTTCACTCAAAAGTGTCAAGTATCTGGAAGTTTTTTTAAGAGTAATGTTGCCTCGAATTTTTTTAAATTGTAGCAATATTGCCCTTGCCGCTACCCAAAGTTAAGTTTAACAATTAGTTGATCAGTATACTGATGTGGTATGCCACATAGTATGCACGTCATTTTTTATTTTGGGTTAAGGTGCAAATTTGCCCCAGAAATTTACACTCAGGAGCGCTATGTATCTGAATTTTTTTTTTATTTTGATTTGATATCACCTTAACCATTATCCAGGTTCAATTTGACTATTAGTTTGACTAAATATGATAAGTTGGTCAGTACACATGTTATCCACTTCATATTTTTCCTAAGTCATATTTATAAACAAGGAATTTTTTTTAAAAAAAAATGCATATCTCCAATTTCCATCGTTATTAGAGTATCACTCTCAGCAGAACATAATCTGACAACATCACAAAAAATAACATATGTTATTCCCAAAATGAAGTATGCTCTCATGTGGACTAGTCACCTCAGTATATTTTATCTAGCTAACAATCAAACTAAAATTGGATAAGGGCAGAGGCAATATTGAATAAAAAAAAAAAACTTCTGGATACACAACGCTTATAAGTGAAAACTGCTATGGCAAATTTGTACTTTAACCCAATATCACCCTTACCATTATCCAAATTCAATTTGACCGTTAGTTTAACCAAATATGATAAGTTAGTTAGTACACATGTCATCCACTTCATTTTTTCCCAAGTCATATTTATAAATAAGGAAAAATTAAAAACATGCATCAACTCAAGCTCTATCGTTATTAGAGTATCAGTCTCAGTAGACTATACCCTGACAACCTATCAAAAAACAACATATGTTACTCTCAAAATGAAGTATGGTCTCACGTGGACTGGTCAGCTCAATATATTTAATCTAACTAACAGTCAAACTGAATTTGGATAAGGGTCGAGGCAATATTAAATCCAAAAAATATTATGGATACACAACATTCATGAGTGAAAACTTCATTGGCAAATTTGCACCTTATCCAAAATAAAAGATGATGTGGATGCCACGTGGCATACCATTTCAGCATATTGGTCAATTGAAGGTCAAACTTAACTTTGGGTAATAGTCAGGGCGACATTGCTATGATTTGAAAATTTGCAGGGCAACATTGCTCCTAAAAAAATTTCTGGATACCTAACACTCTTGATTGGAAACTTGGGGGGCAAATTTGTACCACCCCTTTCAATATAGTCTCAAGCCCTAGCTCAAATGTTCATAAAATTTGATATACAACAAAACTAAACTAATTAAACACTTAATCTAATCCCAATAGTCCATCTAAATTCAAAATATTCGGTCAAAATATCACTTAATTGGGAATCACTATGAAGCCTAACTTTCAATCTCAACCAAATCTAAAAAGGGTTAAATGACCATGGATGTTGGAAGTTTTTGAAAATGAGCTCTAAATACCTAGAAGTTTTTTTAGAGCAATGTCAAAGCAAAAGTTTCAAAATCATAGCAATGTTGCCTTACCTTAATAGATCTAAATAGTCAATATTTAGTTGACTGGATATGCTAAGGTGGCATGCCCACATGGCATCCATATCACCGTGTTTTTTTTTTGTTAAAGGGTAATTTTGCCCTGGATGTTTTCACATAAGAGCTATGGGCACCGATAAGTTTTTAAGGGGGCAGTAATTCCCTGAAAGTCATATATATTTTTTATTGATTTATTTCATATATGGGACATTGCTATAAAGCATTAAACAATAAAAAATCGAAGCTTAAAATCAAAGAAATTGAAAAATCAACAAAAATCAAGAACTTATAAATCAAAACCAATATAAATAAGAAAATAAACCTATAAACCATAAACCCAAAAACTCAAAATCAAAATCAAAATACAAAATCCTCAAGTCAAGAAAAAACAAACAGAAATTTTCAGTTCAAGAAACCAGAAGTTGTAATAGAAGAAAATGGACAAGACAAAAGAAGAGAAGGCTACTCATTAGAAAACTCTCCATAAATTTGTTCTATGAAGCACACCAGATATGTCATCGGCGAAGTTGGGGATGATGGTGGAAGAACCAACAAAGCCATATAGGACGACTGATTGTAAAGGATGAAGAAGATGACGGTTGCTAAACCCTCTAATTAGTGAGTTTCCCGGTAGTGGATGATGCAGAAGACAATGGCTCGATGCAAATCACAATGGTGAAGCAAGATTGGGAGTCGAAGAAGGAGATAACGACAATTTATAGGGTTCTTCTGCTTCTATATATCTCAATCTCAAATTCCATTATTCAATTTTTTAACTTATAAATTTGATTTGCAAAAACAAGTGAGGTGGATGCTACGTGAACATACCACCTCAATATAATTGGTTAACTAATGGTTAACAATTTGAGTATATTAGGCCAGTGTGACATTCCCTCCTTATAAACTTCCTAGTGCTCACAACTCTTCCATGGAAACTTTTAGGGCCAAAATACCCTTTAACCTAAAAAAAGGTGACATGGATGCCACGTTGGCATGCTACCTTAGCATAACCATTCAACTAATAGTTGAACCTTTTAGATCCATTAGGGTCGGTCGTCATTGCTATGTTTTTGTCACTTTCAAGGTGACATTTTGCTAAAAAATTCCAAGTTACCACAACTCCTTTTTGAAAACTTACGGGGCAAAAATGTTGTTTAACCCATCTAAAAATCTAAGAGGATGACGGTAGAAATCAAGTTATAATTACTTATTTAGGAGTTTTGGAAGCTTAGAAATGTAACGTTCCATTTGTCGCGACAAGATTCATGGTTCACCATAGTGAAGCAACCCAAAATGTGCCATTTCATTTAAGTGAGTTCAACGCAGTGAGGAGCCGGTTCACCATGGCGAAGGGTCAAAATAAGTTTTAGAAAAAGGAAATTGGGTGAAATTGTGCTATACCAGGGCACGAAACCAGAGAGAGTTCTTGCGATTTTGGGAACTTCAAGTCGGTAAGTGAAATCAAACCTTTCGATTTATTCTATGGTTTGGTTTTGCCCTCTCCTCATCTATTAGTTCTAAGAGATCTCAGTAGAGCTTGCTCATAAAGAATTATAGTTTGATTCTGATTACTCACTCAAACGTTTATCGTTTGGTATAAATCCAACATTGATGTCTTCAAGAGAGCCTAAGGACTGCTCTAGAGAAAATTGGTTTTGAAATGACAACCAGGTAATATGGATTCTTACATGTTTTACCTGCTGGTAACTCTGAGGCTTATGAGTCAATAGGAACACTCTAGGATATGTTTTTAATAAACTGAATAAGAGAAACTAGATTAGGATTCATGGAAACACCTTGTATAAAGGTAGAGCTAGCTTGGTGGGACAATTTGATAATAAAAAGTTGAGACTTTTGAATCCCAAGGCTAGATAGAAGGCTGGATGTTGATTTTTCTACAGATTGTCGCCCTGTGCACTTCGCCGTGGTAGACAATGATGAGAAAAGGAAGAGGATATGGCGTCTTTTCCTGAATGGAAGAGAGGTCGAGTGTTTGAATGGAATTAGGGTTTGTTGAGTATAAGATGATAAGAGATAAGTGATAAAGTGGAAGAGATAAGTGCATAGGTGAAGGAAGATGGAAAATGGTGTCACATATGATTATGGAAGGGATAAAAATTTATCTCTCTAACTTTGGTTTGTAGGATAAGTAATCTTTTGAATATTTGAATTTGAGATTAAAATAGAAGATGACTTGAATTTAAATTTGAATTGTTCATTTGGAAATAAAGAGCTTAGTTGGTGTCATAGGTGGCGTCATGTTAGTGGACGAAAGGTGATGAATTAATTTGAATTTTGATAATTGGATAATGTGGAAGAGAATCATGCGATTTGCTTTGGTTAATTCAAATATGAATTATAATATAAATATTAAAAGAGATATTATAGGATATTCTCTAATTAGATATTAAGAATGCTAACTTTAATTAAATAATTTTCATCACTAATTCAATATAATTACCTTAAGCACAAATTAAGCACAACTATTACAATAATGCCCAATAAAAATAGTAAATCCCTAAAATAGATATAGAAATATATAATGAAATAGGGATATATCAACATCCTAAACTTTCAAATAAGTTTTAGAAAACAATGTTGGTATGTGCATACAAAAAGATATGATTTTTCTAATTTCACCTAGAAACTCTAAGAAAATGATATATTATATACTATCTTTTTTTGAAACAAAAAAAGATTTCTTCATATAATTGGGTTAGAGAGAAAGCTAAGGTATATTTTTCTTTAAAAGAGATTTTTAGGAAATTTAAATAAATATTTGAATCACTTCATTATGAATATTTTAAGATGTTGTTGTTTAGAAAATTCCATTTTTATTAAGTGAATAATAACATGAGGATATTAGGAAAAGTCTTGGGAAAATCCTATATAAATAATCTCAAAATACCAAAATCCTAAATTAGTGACTCCAATTTGCAAAATACCATATTACTTCACATGCACCAAATTGGAGTTTGCAAATCTTGCCAAACAAACCCTACTGCCCTCAGTAATAGAAACTGCAAGACAAGTGTTATTTTTAGTTGGGACCAATTTCATGATATAATTTAATTAGTTAAACCCCAGCTCGTTGGCAAGAAACCAAAGAGCGATATAATTTGACCTCCTATACCACAACAAAATAATCTGAGTGTTATGAAATTTATGTCTCATAAGTTAGTTTGGGATATTTTATGAGGTAATTTAAACTATTATTGTCCTTGTGAGTGCAGGAGAGACTATGGTTATCATAACTTTTTAAAATGTCAATTCCCTAACCATGATCAACATTATGTTTTAAAATGTGAATAATAAAACCCCACTTCTATTGAATATGGCTGTATCCCCCAAGAGGAGGGTGAATTGAGTGATTTTAAAACTTTTGTAAGATCTCAAGTTATTTAAAACAAATTTAAAGAGTAGAATTTAGAATGATATCACCGAATGAAGAAGTTGATAAAGAAAGATTATACAAGACGATTTATACTGGTTCGGTCCAATCCACTTTGCGTACGTCTAGTCCCCAGAGAGCTCATCTGAGTATTTCACTATACTCCAAGATTCAGTGGGCTCTTAGTACCTTAGTATAATCAGCGTGTGAATCCCTCACACTCCCTTTTACAATCTGTAAGGTAACTTTCCAGTGAGAATCCCTCTCACTTCCCCTTACACCCTTAAGGATGCAACACTCAAGATTCCTCTTGAGCAAATTAGAAAATGATTGTTACAAATAAACTCTCTCTTAGTAGAGTAGATAGGATAACACTTAAGCTCTAACTCTCAAAGGTTCTCTCTCAAGAATATAAAGTGCTTTGAACCAAAGGAGAGAAAATAGAGTGAAATAGAGATACAAATCAGTGAGCGTAATTAAAATGCATTGTAAGCATGTGTTGTATGTTCTTTTGTTTTCCAACTTCTTCTTCTTTCTCACTTTGGCTTCTTTTTTCTTTTATACTCATCTTTATAATTCTGTTGAAATGTTGAAGTAGCTGTTGAGATGGCCATTGTCAAATTAGCTGTTATTGCTGACGTAGGCATTTGGCTCCTTTTGCTCTATGATCATTTTCTTCAATAGATTATGTAAAAGATATTAAAACATGCTTTAGTAATGATATATAATCAGTGTAAGCATATAGCAAGTGTTTCCAAATAATTTAGTATTAAAGATCAAAATATGATAAAGTTTGGTTTTAAACTATTTTCGTAAAATTGGTTTGATTTATCGAAGAGCTTATCGAAGAACATCCTTATCGAAAAAGTCTTCGATAAATTGCTAAAGAATTAGATTTGAAACAGTTAAAATCTTATCAAACAATTCTTCGATAATATTCCTGAACGAAAAGGACTTCTATAAATCTTCAATGAATTGTAAACGATAGTTCATGATTTATCGAATAGGGTTGGATAAATATCCTTATCGAATAACTCTTTAAAAAATATTCTTTCAAAACATATACTTTTAGACTTATCAATATATTTCATAATACATCATTTATCAAAGTGTTCTTCGATAAATGGATTCTTTGAATAACTTATCGATAAATAATGAAGAGCATTCTTTTCAAATCTTTTCAAACACAGACTTTGAATTTTCATTAATCTTTTATCAAATTATAATCATATTTGGAAACACAATTTCATATGATCAAATAGCTCAAGAAAATTTAGCAAATCAGATTAGATAATATTAGGACAGATCACAACATTATAAGCTCTACTAAAAAAGATTTAACATGTCAAAATGAGTCATGAGCTCATATATTCATCCAGCAAATAAGGTCAGGCTATAAATCCATGAAGATCATTCATTCATTCAAATCAAAGTAATTTATAAGCTCAATATAACTATAGCACAAGACCAGCAATCATTAAGATGTTCAATGACATTCACATTAAGATTAATGAAGGATATTTTTGAAGATTTCTTCAATAAATGATCTGATTGAGTATCTCATTGATATGAGCATAATGAATCAACTTTGAATCAATCATGAATAGAATTATCTTTATTAAGTCAAATCATATTAAAAACATAGATAATTCAATCAGATAACTTAAACACTATAAGCACTGAATCATCTTCAACAATGTTTCAAACAATCAAATCACCATCAAAACATTTATCATATAGAAGTTCCAGTGATTTGAGTTTGAAACAATTTTCCTTCTCTTTCTTCCAATTGATCTTGTAGATTTATAAACCAAGTTTTCTCATATCAATTTGAGAAAAAGACAATTCATCAATTAGATTACTGGTAAAATCATTTTTGAAAACAAAGCTTTAGTGATCTTGATTTAAACATTTTCAATGATAAGATTTTAAACCTATAAACCTTTTCAAATCTCTGATCATAATATTTTACAAAACATATTATCAAAAGCAAATGGTGAAATATATGAAAACTTATTTATCAGTGCTTTTGAAAACTTTTTCTTATTTATCGAAGAGTTATTCGATAAATCCTCTAATCTAATAGTCCTTCTATAAATGTGACTTCGAAAACAAAATATCTTTTTTTTTTAAAAAAAATCAGAGATGATTGATAAAGATCTTATCTATAAATTCATTGTTCGATGAGTGAGACTAAGAAATGCATGAGTGTGCTAGAAGGAAGAGTTTCATTTGTCTTGTCAGTTTACTCGTAGACTGAGAAATGATTGAGCAATATGAGAATGACGTCTCCATGTCTCAAGCTCGATCTAGATATCGTGTAACAAAAAGAACTTAACGTGGTTGTAAGACATGTTAAATCGGATCATCGACTTTCATATAATTTGGATAATCATAATGTCTTGCTAGAGGCCGCTTATCCCTTGTGGGCCAAAATATATTTTGGGCCCACTGCCAACATTATATAAGCCTGCAGGATTGCACACAAGAATAGTTCAACACGAGCTAAGATGTCTAAGTTTATTGAATTTAGAAAATGTTCAAATTCAATAAATATAAAAAGGTCCTCATTTAATCTAAAAACTTTCTTATTTTGAAAAAAGAAAATTCTAGAAGATATTCTTGAATGGATTAGAAGAATATAATATTATTTATGTTGAAATTATATTATTTTATTATTTGAGAAAATAATAATATTATATTTAATTTAGATTTGAATTCTTTAGAAGATTTATTCTGAAATATAATATCTTTAGAAGATTTTATATTGAAGGTTGTATGTCTTAAATTAAATAGAATGATAATCTTATTAATGATATTGGTAGTTGAAAATCAATGTATATATGATATACATAATTTTCAAATAAATATTTTAATAAGGATAAACATAATATCTCTACTCTATTGGTGGTGGACAATTTTGTATATTCAATATGTAAAATTCATAGATAATTTATATGAGATTTAAATTAAATAATAGTATATCTCGGTGATTAGAGTGACTGACTTGATCCAGAGAGAGATTAGGAGTTCTTTGAGAGTCAGAGAACCATTAGAAACCATTCATAGAGAGAGAATTGTGAAAGAGAGTTGAGGATGTATTTTCACTTGAGTCACACTATTGAGAATGTGTGTAATCTTCTAGGACAACAAGAACCAAGCACGATTCATGAAAGGTGCTAGCACACTGTTCGAGTGTGCACCCCCATTCATGTGGATATTGGTGGAGGGCGTTCGTTCAAGGAGCGGCACCTGTGATATGAATTAAACACACCATTCATGTTTATGTTAGTTCAAGGCGTAGCTCTACTGATCAAAATTATCAAATAGATTCTTAGATATCATATCTCGAGTTTAATTAGTAAGTCTTCTTTATAATTCAATTTAAACGATGCCAATAGATCCATTGGGAGGTTTTGATCAAAAAAAATTTACTCCACTACGCATGTGCCAAAAATCTAACAGTTTTGTCTACAAATACCAATGTTATCTTACTACACAAAAAGAAAAAAAATCATGTTTATGTTAAAAAAAAGTTATTTGAGTTTCCTCATAAAAGTAACATCTCCCAAAATTTCAACAACAAAAAATCAATAAGCACAGCACACAAATATTATTTCTAACTAGCCCTACACAAAATTATTAAGCTTACTCAACCTTTCACAATACTACTTAGAATTTCTTAAGCTTACTCACTCTAAATCATACTCAAATTTTACTCAGTATAAATCCAAAGAAAAAAAATTAAATAAGGAACGTTGTCAGTATAACAAATAAGTAGAGGAGCAATTACAAGGAACATTGTGAACTAATCAAATCCTATAAACAACTCAAAACCAGTAATAGAGGCAAACTCATGAATACATGAAAATTGAGAGAACCCATTTTAAAACCCGCTTCAAATACTCATTCTTAAACTCATCCCCAACCACGGATTTAATGGATGTTGCGCAATGCATTAGAAAGGAGGAAGGGAGGAGAGAAGACTTACAATGATAGCGACAGCGACGACGAAGACCAAAAACAAGCACATGAAGGCAAAGGAGTGGTGGAAACAAGCGTAAAACATGGGAGAAAGGCTGAAAATGAGAGGGGAGAGACCTCGGAGTAGCAAATGACAAGTGGAGTGACAACGGTGTGACTATTTTATGTTAAAATGATATAAAAGATATACTACATCTGTAAAACCGATGTAGTATATGCAATCTATGTTGTTTTTAGTCAAACAACGTAGTTTACTTACTTTCTACGCTAGTTCATGTAACAAACTGACTTAGTTTCACTTATCTACATTGGTTACTATATAATCGACATAGATAATTCAAAATGAAGTTCCTTAAATTCTAACTCTATATATCCTCTCTCAATTCTCACGAATATTTATGTGAGAAGCTTTTGAGGCTACCACTAAGCTTTAGAGAAGGGGCATTAGAGACATTTGCCCAAAATGTTCTCACACAATTTTCTTGTCCTTTCTCACCAATTAACGTTTCCGCAAGCAAATTATGAGAATTTTCTATAGATAACCCATGAATTTTTTTTATATAGTGAACTGTAATTTTTTTTTCATTTTTATTAATTTGATTTGCCAAGTGAACTGTCTTATATTTAGAATAATACACCTCGAAATTTTCTCCGTCATACACCAAGAGAAACAAATATATAATAAATAAAAAAAATTATTTTATTGAATTATTTGAGTGTTTGTCACATATATTTCTGCGAAATTCTTTTGGTACAAAATTACCGTCGCTTTGCAAGAACATTTCTTATGAAATTTCTTTCTCCATTCTCCAGAATTATTTTTTTTGAAGAGAAAATTTCATAAGAATTTTTTTTTTTGGAGCTAAAACCGTCGTACAATTCTGTGAAAAATATCTCTATTCGTAATCTATGAGAAATATCCATAAAAAAGAATAACCATTGTTTTCTTGTTGTAAATTGTAATAATCTAGTCCTTTATAAGAAAAAATTTGTAAAGGAAAATTTTCTTTTTGACAAAATCCTCAAAGCAAGTAGCTGGCTAACTGGCGTGGCTTGACTTCTAGAGGCTTGGCTAAGGGACTTTCAGTTTTTAATTAATTAATACGACATTATTTTAGTCTCGTTATAACACTAGAAGTGGTGTCTCTGAAACTTGAGATGTTCATAAATAAATAAAAGTTTTCAAATTAAATGTGAAGCCTTTTAGAATTAAATAGTTCAATCTGCTTAGTTGTCTGAACTTCGAGAGATTGGTCCATAATATTGACTTCAAGCTTCATAAAATCCCATTTTTTATTTAACGCAACTACTTACATGTCTAATATCAAACGCCTTCTCTCTTTTCTTTTCTTTTTTAAACGGGCGTTCCTTATCTCACAGCTTGTTTTGTAAATGTTAATGGAAAAACCATTTTGGAGATATACATACTTTTTCTCAATTTTCAATTTAGAACCTATATTATTTTTTCTCCTTATTAAATCCTTTAATTTTGTTCTATCACGCAATTAATTAACTTCTGTACAAGGATTAACAATACTAACAGAACAAAATTATAAATATTAATAATACTAACAGAGCAAAATTATAAATATTAATAATAACAAAAATAACATTTACCAAATTAAAAATTGAGAGAAAGTATGTACATAAGGAATAATTTTCCTAATATTATTGACTGAAAACTAAAACTGTAGCTTCTTTTCCAATAGTGGAAACAAAGTTTGATTTTTAATATAATGTTTGGTGGACCAGACAAGCGATATCTTTTATAGCAGGGCAAGATATGAGGTGTACATTATCTCTAGAATTATTTTGATCTGTACATTATCTCTAGCTAGCATGTATAAATTTCTTTAAATAACTCATACATTATATAAAAAATAATTATTTTTGAATCGCGTAACGGATTGTGTTGACATATCAAATAATGATGATATTACCAAAAAGGTGCTTTTTAAGAAACATTGGTATGAGATATTTTATGATAAGCTTCTAATATTTCAGTTTATTCACTAATAGCATAGAATAGTTTTTACCTAAACATAATTGATCTAGTGGTGGATTAGTTAAACTATAAAATGATAGAATTGAGGTTTGAATCCCACTTTGCTAAAAAAAAATCTTGGGGAGAGATATCCTAATCATAAAGCCTCATTTGGATTAGTCGGTTGTTTAGATACATAGTAATAAGATTTATAAAAACTCTAGATACTGGTGGCTCAAGGATTATAAAAAAACCATAGAATGATTTTTAAATTCAAGGCTAATATAATGTACACAAGGCTCTTACATTTGTACCTTATTAATTGAATTATAAATTAAAAATAATAATTAAACACCTTAGAGTGAATATGATGGTTGAGAAAAATAATACTCCTCTTATCTTTAATATAAGATATAGTTTATAGTGTAAATTGTATTACAAACTAAGTCTTATATTAAGGACCGATGGAGTAAAATAAAATGAAACCAAACAAAAAAAATAATTTCCCTAATTAAAGACAAAGGATATTCAATTCATTTTATTGCTCCTACTTTCTTGGCAAGTAAACTATTAATTGTTTCGTGTTTTGAGATGAAGATGGCTTTCTATGTACTAGTAGACATTAGATAATGTATAAAAAGTCCACTAGTACCCATATGCAGTTATGAACTTGGTAGTGGTAAAGGCCAACAGATATTTCAGACCTTATGGATCATTTATTATAGAAGGCAGTTTATTCACTTTGTATAAAAGAATAAGGGTTAATAAATTTTTTTGCCCCTCAAATTTACAAGAATTTAGTTTCAATCCTTTAAGTTTTAAATTGTGGGTTTTAATCCTTCAAGGGGTAAAATAGTTCAAGTTTTTATTATATTATAGGGATCAATATTTTAGATAGGAAGAAACCTAAGGTACAAAAAATTTATAGTTTGAAACTTTAGAGACCAACACCAAAATGGGAGCAAACTTGAGGGACCAAATATTATATTGTATTGACCTAAAGAATAATTATCTTCCTTCATTTCTTAAAGGTAAAAAGATTTTAAAACATTGTATTAGAATCTTCATTTTTTTTAATGTTATCAAAAGAAGAAAAAGAGAATCTTGATTTTTAAGAGACTTTCTTAAACGACAAGGAACATCTTTGTGCTCTCGCAAGGGTTTAAAAAGACCTTGTTGGATCACTACAAAAAAATAAGTTATTTTTAACCGTTATTTGATGGCATTTCTAGCACTTTTTAGTTTCTAAGTTTGATGAACCGCTAGAAAATCAAGTGCTAGAAAGTAGTTTCTAGCAGTCCTGGGAAACCGCTACACATAGTGGTCAAAACGCTAGATTATTTCTAGCGGTTGAAATAAATGCTAGAAAAAATGTGGTTGGAGAAGTCAAAGGGATGATGTTAGTAGCAATTAAGAACCACTAGAAAATATTAACACTCTGTAATATTTCAAGTGGTTTCGTGAACTGCTGGAAAATTACTGGTGGTTTGCAGGAAACAAAATTTTTAGGATGGCGCTAGACTTTTTAGCGGTTGGGAACTGCTAGAAATAGGCACCAAAGTTTGAAATTTAGAAATTTTTTCCTTGTATTTGGGCGGATGGATTTAATTGTTTTCTTGGGGTGATGTATTTAGCGGTTATAGAATTGCTAAAAATGTTATTCCAGCTAAAAAATAAAAATCCATTTTTTTTATTATAAAATATGATATTGTTAATTAGAAAACCATTAAATAGATTATATGAGATTATTATAGTGATATGTGTAATTAGCAATGTATTTCATGTTATATATAAAAATATATTGTGATAAATAATAAGTAATTAAATAATGATTGTATAATATGAGTTTAATTTAATTTATTAATGTGAATGAGTTAGAGATGCAATAATTGGAGA
The DNA here is from genome assembly GCA_037074615.1 of Leucaena leucocephala. Classification (NCBI taxonomy): domain Eukaryota; kingdom Viridiplantae; phylum Streptophyta; class Magnoliopsida; order Fabales; family Fabaceae; genus Leucaena; species Leucaena leucocephala. Next base: position 13,260,431 of record CM073555.1, on the reverse strand, counting down.
TAGGATAATTTGTAGGGTTGAACTTCAATTTATAAGTTGAAGGAGTGATTGGATTGGTTAAGATGAAGAAATAAAATCTAAAAGAAAAATATAAGTATGTTAATAAACTATAAATAAAGATAAATAAAATAAATAAAGATCTATGAAATAAATAAAGTCTTACCATGTAAAGAAAAAATGAGGAATTGAAGAAGGAATTTTAAGGAAAGATAGGAAAGAGAGGAAAGGGAGGGAAAGAAATGTGGGAGTGAATGAATAAGGGGGTAGGGTGGTATGGAGGTTTATGCAGCATTTTCAATGGTTTTGGGATTGTTTTAGCGGTTATATGCTTTTCGTAGTGGCTTTGTGCCTCGAGACAATTTCTAGCAATTACTAGAACTGCTAGAAACACAGAATTTAATTTTTTAAACATTGGACCAATTTTGATTTATTGGTACATATTTAATTTATGTAAAAAAAATTCTTACATGAGTGACAGAGATCATTGATTCTGTTATTCTTGATCATCATCTTGCTTTGAAGGAGAAATTTAAAAAATTATTGTTATGATTATTAAACATATTTCAAAAAAATTTAAATACCGTATAATTTAATAAAAGAAATATATCTGACAATGCTAAATTATCATCTTCTTAAGGGAAGAAGTCTTAAAAATTCCTCAGTTGTAAGGGGTCACTGTCATAAGTAATGTCACCATCACCCATGTCATAAAGGCTTGAGGTGGACGACCATATTCCAGTTTGTATGCTTCTCATCTTGTACAAAGTAAAACTAGTGTGCCTTGGATGCAATAATATATGGCTCGTCATCATCAGATTCCCCTGTATGAAAGAGTCTAGAGAAATGGACGGAGGTGATGCCCAAGTGATCAGTGTTGAGTCCTAGTGAAGTTGTAGTGTTTGCCCCTAGCATTTGAATAGCGTTACTGTAACATCCCAATTTTTCCCTATCTATATAAGACTGATAGAGAAAAGAGGTTATGAAGGGATTGTGATGGTAATTAGAAGAAAATATAATGATTAAATAAGTTTTAAGCCAAAGAAAGAGAAAATGTATAAAGTTGTAAAGCCAAAGGTGCTAAATTGCAATTAATAAAAGTTCCAAGGCCATAATGGTCATTTTGAAAAATAAATGGACTAATGTGAAACCCTAAAAGTTTCATGATGCAAAATAGAAGTAGACACAATTTATGGGCTATTAAGTGTAATTATGAAAAGTTGAGGGATTAAAGTGTAATTTTCATAGGCAAAATGGTAATTATGGAAGTTGAGCTAGAAAATGCCCAAAATTACTCAAAAATATTTGTATCCCAAATTTTACCAATAAATAGAGAATAGAATTTGGGCTAGGCATATCTCTGAGAATTTTTATTTAAAGTCATGATAAATTAATTTTAATTTTTGAAGTCTAGAGATTAGTACAGTATCTTCCGGACCTCATAATTAGATGAAATTTTGTAGTAAATTCTTATAATTAATATAAGAATTTATGAAACTAATAGATCTCAAAAAGGAGTATTGTAGAATTAATTATAGAATTTACGGTAAAAAAAGACATCGATCAAGGATTTAAAAAAATGTATAGAATTTTTATCAGGACTTATATGTCTCAGAAAATTATAAAATTTTATACAAAATTCATTTTATATTAGAATGAATTTCTAAAAATGTCATAACCATTAAAATAATTTTATAGAATTTAGCTCAAAAATCAAGGTAATTTAAGGATATCGGTATAAGAAATTAAAGGAAGTACCTTGGGATATGTGTCAAATATTTAGTGGGACCCAATTTTGATCTAACATGGGATCAAGTGAGGGAACAAAATGCTAAGAGAATTTTTAGAAGCCAAATGAATTTATACACTATTTTATGAATTAATAAAAAAGAAGGAAATTTCAAGGAAGATGCTTAAGCATAAGGTGGCATTGTGAGGTGTCTTATGGATCTCAAATCTCTTCCACATGGTGCAAAGGGAAAAGAAGAAAGCATTATCACATGTGCTCCATTGCAATAAAATAATGTAAGAATTGGATTAAGTATGATTAATGTTAATTAATACAAAATCCAACCAATAAGGTGCAAGATTAAGTCATTGTAATAATTAAGAAAATAGGGCATAAAGTGGTCTCAAGATGGACAAAATTTGGCTCTAAATACCCCATTTATCCTTGCAAAACCATGAAGGCTTAGGAAGCATAAGGGGGAACTATGGCAAAATGAAAAGCAAGCTTGAACCAAGAGAAATCAAAGGCACCAAACTTCCAAGATGGATAAGGTATAAGGTAAGCAATCTTCCTAGCTTATATAAATATATATATATATATATGTTTTGGAATATTGAAACCTAGGTTTTAAGGGTTGAAGAATGAATTTTATCTTGGTATGCATGTTGACCAAAATTCAAGGGAATAAGGTGAAGAAGAAATTGAAGCTAGAATTAAAGTAATTAGCACTTAAATAAGCTAGTTTGGATGATTGGTTATGGAATTAATATGCAATCTTGACCTTGCCACCATGAGGACCTTTCGGCCAAGTGCTATTCTGGATAGGAGGAGATTGAATTCCATTGTTCTAATGCTTCCATTGAATTCAAATGATGATTTTTTTATGGGATTGAACAAGATTGGAATTTTGGAAGCATTGGAATTGGAAAATAAAAATTTAAGAACCCTCTCTGTTACTGTTCATACACATGAGCAGTAATAAGAATTTTATGATTTTGATGCTTCCAATAGATTTAAAATGAAAAATTTTGTGGGATTAAGTAGAGAAACAAGTATTAGAAGCATTGGAATAAAAAGAAGTTTTGGAAATTCTTGAGGATGCTGTTCAGTTCTATCTAAAATTGGTGCAGGAGCTAGAATTTTAGAATTCTAAGCTCATAAATGGATTCAAAAGGTGAAATTGTGTAGGGTAAAGTCAAGGCACAAATTAATTCAAAGGACAAGACAATTAACCACAAATTAAGAGAGTTAAGGGTTAATTGATTAGGTTAAGTTCAATGTCCTTATATGTTAGTTGAATTGAATCATGATGAATGGATGAATATGTGATTTTTAGGCTTTGTTTTGTAGACTCAAGAAAGCAGCCACTTAGCAAGGAAAGAGGACAAGTAAAAGAATAAAAGAAAGTAAAGCAATAAGGTAGTAAACTATCCTAAACCTATGTGTTGTATGTTATGCATAGTTGTGCTATGGCTTTATTGAATTGTGTTGCATATGTGTATATGATTGAAGCTCTATTTCTATACTTACTTTAGCCAATTGTATTTCATATGTTACATGGAAGTATGCACATTATGAAGGGAATTGGAAGACACGGAGTGGAAATTAACTTTAATTTTTTTTTATTTCCCAGCCAGGATCTACCGAATGTGTTTAAGTCAAGGAGAAAGAAGTGTTACCTTCGGTATTCAAGTTGTGGTCGCGACCTCAGTGTCCACTAGTCGCGACTCTTCGCCTCTGGAGTTTTCAGTCGCGGCCTCCTCAGCTTCTTGTCATGACTTGTCGTCTCTGGAGTTTGCAGTCGCGACCTAATCAGCTTCTAGTCGCGACCTGTTGTCTCTGGAGTTCACAGTCGCGACTTCCTCTGCTTCTAGTCGGGACTTGTAGTCTCTTTTCAGATTTCTGATGTTCAGATGCCAATTTAGTCGCGACCTCTGTGTCAACTGGTCGCGACCTCGTCGTACCTGGTGCTCTTTTCTCATTCGCAAGAAGTTGACAACTCAGATCGGCTTCCTTTACCGGTATCCACACGAATAGCGTTCCAACCACGAACGACGTGCTAGCGCCTCTTGTCCCTCTAGGATTTTCTCAAGATTCAGTCCTCACCGTCTCTATTCCGGCAATTTCTTATCTGCAAACCTTTTGCACTCTCCTTGCCCCTTTTTTCTCTTGTGTGTTGTGTGTAGAACCCTAGCTCCTAATGTCAAATATATAGGATGCTATCGGGCTTCTAATTGGGCCGGGCTTCAAAATTAATCTTATATTAATTCTGAAATTAATACAATATCATATATTGAATAGTTTGATAAGAAACTAATTAAATAAATATGGTTTTTATTAAATCCGTCCCACAGATTTAAATCACCTATTTATTTAATTTAAAATAAAGATAAGACAGAATTATATTTGATTTATTCTCATAAATCAAATTTGAGATATCTTATCAATTTGAATTTCAAATTCAAATAGATCATATCCATTTAAATTCAAATTCAAAAGTGATAGAGATTTAATTTATCCTTATAAATTAAATCTTACAAATATCTCTTATATTATATATAATATATAAATACAAATATATATATAATATATAAATTCACCCTAGATTATTCATTTAATCAAGACATGTCTTAGATTCAATGAACCTGGACATCACAGCTCGAGTTGGGCTATTTTGTGTGCGACTCTGTAGGCCCATATGAAGTTGGCAGTGGGCCAGTTACTATACTAACCACAAGTCGTAAGCGGCCTCTAGCAAGACATTACGACTACCCAAAACATATGAGGATCGATGAACGATGTTACCTTTCATACAACCATAGCACGTCCCTTTTGTCAAACGATATTTCGGTCATGGATAAGGCATGGTGAACGTCATCCTCCTATTCCTGACCGTTACTTTCTCGATTCCTGAGTAGTCTGACGATAGAAATTGAACTACCCTTCCATTACAGTATGGCCATACATTTCTCAGACTCACTCATCGAGGGGCCCAGTAATATCTCTCTACGAATGTGAGGGACAAATTCCATCTTGACCATTCACATTCCTCCGCATGAAAAACCACTGAGCCCGAACATAGCCTTTATGATCACTCGGTCAAAAGTGACTTTTGACTAGGTCAAAGCTGAGCGTTTGTCATGTAGGAATCCATGATGATCTCAGGTCAAAGGGCATAGTGACATGGCTTGTATATGAGAGAAGCTTATGACTTAACCCATGCAGCTCTCTCATAGCGGTTCGGTCCAACACCTTGTACTCTTACATGTGCCTATGACTTTGATTTATATCTCTATATATCTTCAAAGTCATACTGGTCTTATTTCATCTCTGCTCCCACATAGATGACCGACCAGGGACATTTAGGAAAAGATCATGAGTTATCCAAGGATGGTCATCACAGTAAGCATGCAAATAATGTGATAACATAATTAAGACATTCAAAAAACAATAATATTTATAAGACAATGATTGGCCCCTAGGGCACAATTTCCAACACATTACACAATGTTGACACAATCACAAGCAAACACAAGCATTTACATTAAAGCATACATTATTTAGTTTCGTTTGCTACTGAGGTTTCCCCAGAAATCTCACCCCCTCTATATCCCAATCACAGCAAGAGTTTCACATGAAGAAGATGAAGATGCATGAATAAGAGATAGGGATTAGTTGCATGTTTGAAATGTATGTATGTAAAGATATTTGTTGAAACTTGTCACTATGAACAGTAACTCGTGAGGAGGCAGTTACAATTGAGATGTAATTAAAAATAGTAAAAATTAGATTAAATGTATAAAATTTTACTGACATTTAGTGAACATGTAAATCTTCATTTTGAAACTAAGAATGCTTTATTCCGACGACAATACAAAGAGAATAAATTTTTCAAAGTTAGGGACTAGAAACTATTTTCTAGAATTTTTGAACAAATGAACAATGCTCTTTAATGATTAAACTGTATTGATTGACTGAGCATTTAGTATGAAACTTATTTTTACCTTAAAGTTCAGTATGTTAGCTTCGAGTATTCTTTCAAACATCTTCATTTCGATTTTTCTATAATTAATTATGACTTTTTGAATTTTGTTGCTGAATCTGGAATTACCATGTGAGCCGTACCTGTGAGTTAGAAAATTCCAGATTTTGTAATTGAACTTTAATGAATGTTTAAGTGGTTCTAAATGCTACTGAATGGTCCCTAAGATGTACGAAAGTAAGGTGTTACAAATAATATAAGAATTAAGGTAATTGTGATTAAGGTTAATTAATCCAAAAACTAACCAATTAAGTTCAAGATTAAGACTATGAAATAATTAGTTGAAGGAGGGATATTTTAGTCCCTTGAGCCTTGAAAATTTGCTATAAATTCCCCCTTACATGTACAAAACCGTGGCCTCTTGGGAAGACAAGAGGAAACTCTTGTGGTTTGAAAACTCAACTTAATTCAAGGTAATTCAAGATGAGATTCAAGGGACTTTGATCCAAGGGAGATAGAGCTTAAGATATGTAATCCTTCCTAGTTTATTTACATGAGTTTTGGAAGGATAAAACCTAGGTTTTAATGATTAAAAATTGAATTTCTTCTCTTGGAACCTTGCTAGCCGAAATGCTTAAGTAAATGAGGAAGAAGAAAATTAAGTTAGAACTATGTAGAGGACACTTAGATAAGCTAGATTTAGTGATTGGTTATTGAATTAAGTTGTCCTCTTGACTTTGCTATTGATGAGGACCAGTCTTTCATCTACTGTACATGACATAGAAGAATGAATTTCAATGATCTAATGCTTCCATTGAATTCAAATGATGATTTTGTGTAGGATTGGAACCTTGGAAGCATTATAATTGAAAGATGGGATTTTTAAACCTGTTACTGTGAACAGTGATGTGAATTTCATGATTTTAATGCTTTCAATAGTTTTAAAATGAAATTTTTTGTGGGATAAAGTAGAGAAATAAGTATTGAAAGCATTGGAATCAAAATGAGAAATTTTGAGAAAAATTGTACACTTCTTTCGGTTCTTTACAGTAGGTCATGAAGGAGATGGAATTTTATGATTCTAAACTCAGAAATGGATTTATAAGGCCAAATTGTGTAGGGTAAAGTCAAGGCACAAATTGACAAGACAATTAACCACAAACAAAGAAAGTTAGGGGTTAAGTGGTTAATTGAGTTTAATGTTCATGAATGTTAGGTAATTTGGTTATTATGAATGAATGATTATGCAATATTTAGGCTTTGACTTGTGTGCTCAAAGAAGGCAGCAACACATCAAGGAAAAGTAAGAAAGGAAAAGAGTAAAGAAAATCAAGGAATAGAGGTAGTGTACTTACCTACTTGTATGCTTATTTGTTTGAATGTTTTATGTCATGTTTACTTACTTTGATGATGTGAAGCATGTATGATTAAGTGAAACTCTGTTTCTTTTTATGCTATGGCCATATGTTATAATTAAGGGACATGGAATCATGCAAGTTATCATTATGCAAGCATGATCATTAAGTGCACACATAATAACATCAAACATATAGCTGCATACATTGTATGGTTTCCGTTTACTACTTAGATTTTCTCCAAAATCTCGCCCCCTCCATATCACAATCACAACAGGAATTCCACATGAGGAAGAAAATGAAGATGCATGAAGAAGAGATAGAAATTAGTTGCATGATTTATGTGTATATGTATGTAAAGCTAGTAGTTGGAATTTGTCACTGTGAACAGTAACTCGTGAGGAGGCAGTGACATTTGAGTTGTAATAAAAAATAGTTAATGATTGAATATGTCATATCCTAATTTTCTCTATCTATATAATAAAGGGAATTGGAAGACACGCAGTGGAAATTAACTTTAAAAATTTTTCCATTCCCAGCCAGATCTACCGAATGTGTTTAAGTCAAGGAGAAAGAAGTGTTACCTTCGGTATTCGAGCTTTAGTCGCGACCTCCGTATCCAGTAGTCGCGACTCCTCGTCTCTGGAACTTTCAGTCGCAACCTACTCAGCTTCTCGTCGTGACCTGTAGCCTCTGGAGTTGTTAGTCACGACCTCCTCTGCTACTAGTCGCGACCTGTAGTCTCTTTTCGGATTTCTGACGTTCAGAAACCAATTTGGTCGCGACCTCTGAGTCAACTGGTTAGACCTCATCGTACCTGGTGCTCTTTTCTCGTTCACGAGAAGTCGACAACTCAGATCGGCTTCCTCTACCGGTATCCACACGAATAGCGTTCTAACCACGAACGACGTGCTAGCGCCTTTTGTCCCTCTAGGGTTTTCTCAAGATTCCGTCCTCACCGTCTCTATTCTGGCAGTTTCTTATCTGCAAACCTTTTGCACTCTCCTGCCCCTTTTTCTCTTGTGAGTTGTGTTGTGTGTTAAATGTAACATCCCTAATTTCTGTACTAAGTTATATGTACAGATTGAATAAAATATATGAGATGTTTAGGAAAATATGTGGCCATGTTTATGTAAAGAAAATGATTAATTGGAAGAGGAAGAAAGTCTAAGAGCCAAAGTGCAAAATTACGAAAATGCCACTGTGATGCCCTAAGAAACCAGAAGTAAATGGAGGGTATTTTGGTCATTTCACACAATGGATGGATATCAGAGGAAATTTGATAGTAAATTATTATAATTAATATGAGAATTTATGGAGTTGACAGAAGTCAAAAAGGAGTCCTGTAGAATTAATTATGGAATTTACGGTGAAAAAGGACACCGATAAAGGGTTAAAGGAAACATATGTAATTTTTAACAGGACTTCTGGGTCTCAGAAAATTATGAAACTTTGTAGAGAATTCATTTTATATTAGAATGAATTTCTAAAAATGTTAGAACAATTAAAAGAGGTGTTTAGCACTTATGCTAAGATCAGGGTAAGTTACGGATATCGGTATGAGGAAAGTACATTGGGATTTGGGCCAGTTAGCTATTGGACCTAAAAGAGGCCCAATATTTCGTCCTAGGCCAGCCCAATAAGGCCCAAAAGTTATCTTGGAGCCCAAGTCCAAATAATAAATAATTTATGGATTTTTGAAAAGAAAGAAAAAGAGAATAAAGTAAGATTAGGTGTTGCACATGGTGGGACCCACAAGGACACAAGAATGGCACCCAAAAAGAGGAAGGGTTAGGTGTACCAAGGGAGGCCATGCTAGTGATGTCATGGTGGTAAGGTCTTGAGTGAAAAGTGAAAAGACATTCCAAGATCAAACCTTTAACCATTAGATCAAATAGTTTCCAAAGTGATCTTCGCCTTCAAATGGCACATGACTTTTGCTATAAATACCCCCCTTTCCATTCATTCTTCACACCCAAGAGCTCCTTTAGAAAGAGAAGTGAGTTCTAGAGAAAGAATGTGGAAGAAAGCAAGGAAGAAGCAAGGGTCTTGAAGGAGCAAGTAAGGTAAGTTGTCTCCTTGCTTCTACCTTTTGTTCTTATGGTTTGTGCTTGAGTTTAAGTAACTTTTTAGGCTTAAATCTTGGGGAAATGCTGCTGGAATTTTTGTGTATATGTGAAAGGAATATGAGTTTTAAGTCATAGATAGTTAAGACAAGCTTAAACAAGTTAGTTACATGCTTGGTTGTTGGATTAAGTTGATGTTCTTGACTTTACCATGGAAGAACATTTCGGTTTGCACTGTTCATGCACTGTTCATGATAGAAGGAAATGGAATTTCAATGATTTAATGCTTCCATTGAGTTTATATGATGATTTTGTGTAGGACTGGAAAGGTTTTGAACCTTGGAAACCATTGGAATTAAAGGTTATAATGTTGAAAATTCCTCACAGTTACTGTTCACTCGCATGAACAGTGATTTGAATTTCATGATTTTGACGCTTCCAATGGTCTTAAAATGAGATTTTGTGTGGGGGAAAAGTGGAGGAACAAGTATGGGAAGCATTGGAATCAAAATGAGAATTTTTGAAAGAATTATGCATGTTTTTCAAATCTGTCTGGAACAGTGCATAGTTGCTGGAATTTGGTTGTTTTGAGTTCATAAATGGATTCAAAAGGCGAAATTGTGTAGGGTAAGGTCAAGACATCAATTGATTCAAAGGTCAAGTCAATTGGTAAAGATTAAAGGATGTTATGTTACTTAAAGTAAGCTTAGTGTTCAAGAGAAGTTAGATTGTAATGGTTGGATGGTAATGTGATGTTAGGATTCGCTTGGTGTACTCAAAAGAGGGCAGCCACATAGCAAGGAAAAGTAAGAAGGAAGAAGCAAAGTTAAAGTGGAAAGAAGTAAAGCAATAAGGTAGTAAACTTACTCTAAACTTGTATGTATTGAATGTTATGCTTGATTGTGCTATGACTTTGTTGAATTGTGTGCATATGTGTATATGATTGAAGCTCTGTTTCTATGATTACCTTGGCCAATTGTATTTCATATGTTACATGGAAGCATGCACATTACACAATGTTTACACTTTCACAAGCAAGCACAAGTATTTACTTTAATGCATGCATTGTTTAGTACCGTTTGCTACTGAGATTCCCCCGAATCTCATCCCCTATTTATAACCCATTACAGAGAGGTTATGTCCAAGTGAATTTTGAGAATGCTGTAAGACGCCGTTATGCTGCCGATTTTCAGACTGAACATAAGGAGATGATACGTACTGTGTACGTAGGTACTGTCTAAGGAGTCTGGAAGTGAGTGGACCTAGTCGGTTCATCCAGTCTTTCCTGGGTACTTACGTAGAATGGTAATTCTCATGGGAATTACCGAATCAGTACAAGATCAGTTATTTTTACAGATGAAGTATAGTAGTTATACTGCCGGATTTCAGGCAGGAAAGATGTAATAGAGATACGAGGATTTTGTTCATGCCCTGTTGTATAAAGATTTATTATTTAATGATAAGTATTGTTTGGCATGTTTGTTTGATATGTGATTGATGTATGCATATGTATGTAAAGTTGCTTGCTGGAATTTGCCACCATGAACAGTAACTCGTGGTGATAGTGATGTTTGATCTATAATTAAAAATAGTAAATCATTAAATAAATGTATGATATGTTTATGATAAATAGTAGACATACCAAGCTTCGATTTGATATATATAATGTCTCATTTCGATGTCTACACATGGAGATATAAATTATCAAAGTTGGGACCAAAATGCTGGATTCAGGAGAAAAACGCTGGATGAACAGTAAAGTTGTAACTTTGACTGACGTTTACTTGGACAAGGAATGGTCAACGAGTTATTTTTTATTGAAATAGTATTGAGTTAGCTTCATGTATCAATTTGAACCAATGCATTCCTATTTTTCTAGAATTAGTTATGATTTTTCGAAGTCAGGTCACTCATCTGGAATTTACACAGTGAACAGTACTCGATAAGAGTAAAACTCCAGATTGAGAAATTGGACTTCAATGACCTTGAAAGTGGTTCTAAATACTACCAATTGGTCCCTAAGACGTACGAAAATAAGGATGTTTCATTAAACCCTAGCCCCTAATGTCAAATATATAGGATGCTATCGGGCTTCTAATTGGGTCGGGCTTCAGAATTAATCTTATATTAATTCTGAAATTAATATAATATCATATATTACATAATTTGATAAGAAACTAATTAAATAAATACGGTTTTTATTAAATCTGTCTCACAGATTTAATTCACCTATTTATTTAATTTAAAATAAAGATAAGACGAAATTATATTTGATTTATTCTCATAAATCAAATTTGAGATATCTTATCAATTTGAATTTCAAATTCAAAAGTGATAGAAATTTAATTTATCTTTATAAATTAAATCTTCCAAATATCTCTTATATTATATATACAAATTTATATATATAAAAAAAATATATAAATCCACCCTAGACTATTCATTGAATCTAGACATCTCTTAGATTCAATGAATCTGGACATCACAGCTCGAGTTGGGCTGTTTTATGTGCGACCCTGTAGGCCCATATGAAGTTGGCAGTGGGCCAGTTACTATACTAACCCACAAGTCGTAAGCGGCCTCTAGCAAGACATTACGACTACCCAAAATATATGAGGATCGATGAACGATGTTACCTTTCATACAACCATATCACGTCCCTTTTGTCAAACGATATTTCGGTCATGGATGAGGCATGGTGAACGTCATCCTCCTATTCCTGACAGTTACTTTCTCGATCCCTGAGTAGTCTGACGATAGAAATTGAACTACCCTTCCATTACAGTATGGCTATACATTTCTCAGACTCACTCATCGAGGGGCCCAGTAATATCTCTCTACGATTGTGAGGGACAAATTCCATCTTGACCATTCACATTCCTCCGCATGAAAAACCACTGAGCCCGAACATAGCCTTTATGATCACTCGGTCAAAAGTGACTTTTGACTAGGTCAAAGCTGAGCGTTTGTCATGTAGGAATCCATGATGATCTCAGGTCAAAGGGCATAGTGACATGGTTTGTATATGAGAGAAGCTTATGACTTAACCCATGCAACTCTCTCATAGCGGGTCGGTCCAACACCTTGTACTCTTACATGTGCCTATGATTTTGATTTATATCTCTATATATCTTCAAAGTCATACTGGTCTTATTTCATCTCTGCTCCCGCATAGATGACCAACCAGGGACATTTATGATAAGATCATAAGTTATCCAAGGATGGTCATCACAGTAAACATGCAAATAATGTGATAACATAATTAAGAAATTCATAAAACAATAATGTTTATAAGATAATGATTGGCCCCTAGGGCACAATTTCCAACATCCTCCCACTTGCACTAGGTACAATCATTAATTTGCCTAATTCCCATTGACCTAACATGACACTCATATTTTGCTTGCACAAGCGGCTTTGTTAGAGGATCAGCAACATTGACTTCCCCTGCTACCTTGCATATTTTTATATCACCTCTATCATTGATTTCTCTGATGAGATGAAATCGCCTGAGTATATGCTTGGTCCTTTGATGTGACCTAGGCTTTTTGGCCTGTGCAATGGCACCACTATTGTCACAGAACAAAGTTATCGGATCTGAGATGGTAGGTATCACCCCTAGTTCAGTAATGAACTTCCTGATCCAAACGGCCTCCTTAGCTGCATCAGATGCTGCTATATACTCGGCTTCCGTTGCAGAATCTACTACAGTGCTCTGCTTGGAGCTCTTCCAGCTTACTGCTCCATTATTCAGGAGGAATACATATCCAGATTACGATTTCTGGTCATCTTGGTCAGTTTGGAAACTTGCATCTGTTTAACCAGTTACACAGAGCTCGTCATCCAATCCACCATAGACCAAGAATAAGTCCTTAGTCCTTCTCAAGTACTTAAGGATATCTTGACAGCAGTCCAATGGCCCTCACCAGGGTCCTGTTGATATCTGCTAGTCATACTTAAGGCAAACAAGACATCCGGTCGAGTACATAACATGTCATACATGATGGATCTTATGGCCGAGGCATATGGAACCTTACTCATGCGACCTCGCTGATCAGGTGTACTAGGACACAAATCCTTGCTGAGGTGAATACCGTGATACATGGGTATGAAACCCCTCTTTGATTCCTGCATACTTAACCTATACAGTATCTTGTCTATATATGTGCTCTGACTGAGTCGTAGAAGCCTTTTAGATCTATCTCTATAGATCCTAATTCCTAGGATGTAGGTGGCTTCACCCAAGTCTTTTATTGAGAAAGACTTTCCTAACCAAGACTTGACAATCTGCAAGGTAGGAATGTCATTCCCAATAAGTAGGATGTCATCGACATAGAGTACCAAAAACACAACTGTGATCCCACTAACCTTCTTGTACAGACAAGGTTCATCAATGTTTTGAAGAAATCCAAACTCTTTGACTACTTCATCAAAAAGATGATTCCAACTCCGAGATGCTTGCTTCAGTCCATAAATGGACCTTTGAAGCTTGCACACCTTACCAGAGTCCTCGGAACGCACAAACCCTTCAGGTTGTGTCATGTACACATCCACAAGGAGCTTTCCATTAAGGAAGGTTGTCTTGACGTCCATCTGCCATATTTCATAGTCATAATATGTTGCAATGGCAAGGAGGATTCTGATTGATTTGGCCATTACAACTGGGGAAAAGGTCTCATCATAGTCCACACCATGAGTTTGAGTAAATCCTTTTGCAACCAGTCGTGCCTTGAAGACATTTACATTGCCATCCATGTCGGTTTTCTCTTTAAAAACCCACTTGCACCCGACGGTTTTTACACCTTCAGGCGGGTCGACTAAGGTCCATACCTTATTGTCGTACATGGATTGCATCTCAGACTTCATGGCACTAAGCCATTTTTCAGAGTTTGGTCCCACTATAGCTTCTCGATAGGTAGTTGGCTCATTATGCTCAATGAGCAACACATCACGATTGTCAGCAATCAGAAATCTATATCTCTGAGGCTGAAGTCGTGCCCTATTAGATCGCCGTGGGCCCCTCTTGACTTGAGGAGTCTCAACAACTTGTTGTGAGTCTGCTCCATTTTCCATCTCTAATTCTGTGGTGTCTTGTGGCTCTCGAACTTCTTCGAGATGTACCTTACTCCCACTGGTTCTTTTATAGATAAATTCTCGTTCGAGAAAGATACCATTTTTGACAACAAACACTTTGTTATCAGTGGGGTTGTAGACATAATATCCCTTGGTTTCCTTAGGATATCCCACAAAAAAGAACTTTGAAGATTTTGAAGGGAATTGGAAGACACGCAGCGGAAATTAACTTTAAAAATTTTTCCATTCCCAGCCAGGATCTACCGAATGTGTTTAAGTCAAGGAGAAAGAAGTGTTACCTTTGGTTTCAAGCTTTGGTCACGACCTCAGTGTCCACTAGTCGCGACTCCTCGCCTCTGGAACTTTCAGTCGCGACCTCCTCAGCTTCTAGTCGCGACCTGTCGCCTCTGGAGTTTTTAGTCGCGACCTACTCTTCTTCTCGTCGTGACCTGACATCTCTGGAGTTTGTAGTCGCGACCTCGTCAGCTTCAAGTCGCTACCTGCCTCTTCTTTTCGGATTTCTGACGTTCAGATGCCCGTATGGTCGCGACCTCAGAGTGTTCTGGTCGCGACCTGTCTTCGTGTCTGGTTCGATCACAAGAAGTCGACAGCTCAGATCGGCTTCCTCTACCGGTATCCACACGAACAGCGTTCCAATCGCGAATGACGTGCTAGCGCCTCTTGTCCCTCTAGGGCTTTCTAGAGATTCCCTCCTCACCGTCTTTATTTCGGCAGTTTCTTGTCTGCAAACCTTTTGCACTCTCCCTGCCCCCTTTTCTCACGTCTGAATGTGTGTGTAGAGATGTGTAGAACCCTAGCCCCTAATGTCAAATATATAGGAAGCTATCGGGCTTCTAATAGGGCCGGGCTTCAGAATTAATCTTATATTAATTCTGAATTAATACAATATCATATATTGCATAATTTAATAAGAAACTAATTAAATAAATATGGTTTATATTAAATCCGTCCCACAGATTTAATTCACCTATTTATTTAATTTAAAATAAAGATAAGACAGAATTATATTTGATTTATTGTCATAAATCAAATTTGAGATATCTTATCAATTTGAATTTCAAATTCAAATAGATCATATCCATTTAAATTCAAATTCAAAAGTGATAGAGATTTAATTTATCCTTATAAATTAAATCTTACAAATATCTCTTATATTATATATAATATATATATACTAATTTATATATATATATAAAATATATATCCACCCTAGATTATTCATTGAATCTAGACATATCTTTGATTCAATGAATCTGGACATCATAGCTCGCATTGGGCTGTTTTGTGTGCGACCCTGTAGGCCCATATGAAGTTGGCAGTGGGCCAGTTACTATACTGACCCACAAGTCGTAAGCGGTCTCTAGCAAGGCATTATGACTACCCAAAACATATGAGGATCGTTAAACGATGTAACCTTTCATACAACCATATCACGTCCCTTTTGTCACATGATATTTCGGTCAAGGATGAGGCATGGAGAACGTCATCCTCCTGTTCCTGACCGTTACTTTCTCAATCCCTGAGTAGTCTGAATATAGAAATGGAACTACCCTTCCATTCCAGTATGGCCATACATTTCTCAGACTCACTCATCGAGGGGCCCAGTAATATCTCTCTACGAGTGTGAGGGACAAATTCCATCTTGACCATTCACATTCCTCCGCATGAAAAACCACTAAGCCCGAGCATAGCCTTTATGATCACTCGATCAAAAGTGACTTTTGACTAGGTCAAAGCTGAGCGTTTGTCATATAGGAATCCATGATGATCTGAGGTCAAAGGGCATAGTGACATGGCTTGTATATGAGAGAAGCTTATGACTTGACCCATGCAGCTCTCTCATAGCGGGTCGGTCCAACACCCTGTACTCTTACATGTGCTTAGGACTTTGATTTATATCTCTATATATCTTCAAAGTCATACTAGTCTTATTTCATCTCTGCTCCCGCATAGATGACCGACCAGGGACATTTAGGATAAGATCACGAGTTATCCAAGGATTGTCATCATAGTAAACATGCAAATAATATGATAACATAATTAAGAAATTCATAAATCAACAATGTTCATAAGATAATGATTGGCCCCTAGGGCACAATCTCCAACAGATTTGGGCGCTAACTTATCTGAGGCTTGTTGCTTAACGTAGACCTCACATCCCCAAATCTTGAGAAAAGACAAACTAGGTTTCCTCCCAGTCCATATCTCATACGGAGTCTTTTCAACTGCCTTAGATGGAACACGGTTCAGTGTGAACACAGCTGTCTCTAGGGCGTGGCCCCAAAAGGACGGTGGAAGATCTGTTCGACTCATCATGGATCGAACCATATCTAATAGTTTTCGATTCCTCCGTTCAGAAACGCCATTCCATTGTGGTGTTCCTGGAGGAGTTAATTGTGAGACTATCCCACTATTCCTAAGATGATCGATAAACTCTTGGCTCAAATATTCACCACCTTGATCAGATTGAAGGGCTTTAATTGTTTTACCAGGCTGATTTTGTACTTCATTTTGAAATATCTTGAACATTTCAAAAGATTCGGATTTATGTTTCATTAGATAGACGTAGCTATATCTACTAAAATCATCTATGAATGTGATGAAGTATGAATAACCTCCTCTAGCATTTGTATTCATTGGTCCACACACATCTGTATGTATGAGGCCCAACAAATTAGTGGCCCTCTCACTGTGCCTAGTGAAAGGTGACTTTGCATCTTACCTAACAAACAAGATTCGCAAGTATCATATGATTCAAAATCAAATGAGTTGAGAAATCCATCTTGATGGAGTTTAGAAATGTGTTTCTCATGTATGTGGCCCAAACGACAGTGCCAGAGGTATGTCGGATTCAAATCATTTGGTTTGACCCTTTTGGCGGTTATGTTATAGATATTTCCATGATTGGGTTGTTCCAATTTTAATATGTAATGATCAACATGCAAATCACCATAAGCATAGAAAATATCATTACGATAAATGGAACATCTACCATTCCCAGTAATGGAAGTGTAACCTTCCTTATCCAAATAAGAAAGAGAAACAATGTTACTACTCAAAGCAGGAACATAATAGCAATTGTTCAAAACTAACAAAAGCCCAGTGGGCAGAACTAATTCATAAGTGCCTACAGCTAAAGCAGCAACATTTGCTCTATTTCCAACTCGTAGGTCAACTTTGCCCTTTTTCAGCTTTCTACTGTCCTTTAGGCCCTGCACATTTGTACAAATGTGAGAACCACATGCAGTATCTAATACCCATGTAGTGGAAGTAGAGAGATGAATGTCTATAACATAAATACCTGAAGCGATAGCCCCGCTATCCTTCTTGTTCTTTTTCATATCTTCAAGGTAGAGTTTGCAATTCCTCTTCCAATGAACCGGTTCATTGCAGAAGAAGCAAACTCCTTCCTTTGGAGGCTTTGCCTTCTTTGGTGCAGGCTTGGTTTTGGGCTTGCCTGATTCTTTGGTCTTACCAGATGAAACATCCTCCCTTAGACGCCTCAGAGTACACTTGCAGAAGCCATATTAGCTTGATTACAGCTTCTCCTGCCTGACTTTTGGCAGTATAACCGCCGGGCTTCATCTGTATAAAGAACTGAACTGTACTAATTCGGTAATTCCCTCATGAGAACTACCATTCTACGTAGTACCCAGGAAAGACTAGATGAACCGGCTAGGTCCACTCACTTCTAGCCTCCTTAGACAGCACATACGTACACAGTACTTATCATATACTGATGTTCAGTCTTAACTCCGGCAGCATAACGGCATCTCTCAGAATTCTTAGATTTCACTTCAACATAACCTCCCTGTAATGGGTTACATATATATAGGGATGAGATTCGGGGGAATCTCAGTAGTAACAACCATAACAGTATATGTAACGCAGTGTGATAGTGCTTGCTTGTGATTGTGTACAGATAAGTATGCTGCGTGCTTCCATACTCAATAACATATGATCATAGCATTGCAGTAGAGCTTCAAGCATAACATATAAGACAACAATCCAACCAAACAATAGCACATCAAATCACAAAGCCATTACATAAAAGCTAGGATTAATTACTACCTGGCTAGCTTAGCAGAACCCTACTATCTCTATTCTGCTTCCAGCTCCGCCAGAACTTCCTTTCTTCCTTTCCTCCTTTCTCTCTTCCCTTCCTTCTCCCCTTCTCTCTTCTTTCTCTCTCTTCTCCTCTCCATGCGTGATACAGAATGAATGAGGGAAGGGGGTATTTATAATTGTTCTCAATGGCAATCCCGTAATTTCCAGGAACTCTGAATATGTGGTTCTGGTTTTTCCTAGAATTTCCTATTTTCCTTTATTCCTCCTTTACTGCATCATCGGGACACCTCACAGGGATACCTCAGCACCACATTTATCACATGTCATAATTCCTGGACACCTCATCAGCTGACTCAGCATGCTGACTCACCGGTCCAGAGTGTTGCACCGTAATGCGTGCCCTTAGCTTTATCTGCTTCTTCCAGATCAGTGCCATATGGCCTTAACTTTTCTTCTCCCTCTATTATAGCGCCATGTGGCACCTGGAAGGATCCCTTCATGCTTTCCAATGCCATCCAGATAAGTCCCAGACTTATCTGATCATCTCCTCGGTTATCGTGCCAACCGAGTAACTTTACTTTACTGAATCATTACATTAATGCCATGTGGCATCTTGTGGGTCCCATGAGTACAACTTATCAGTCCACCTCATGGTTTCCAGATAACCCTTCCTTTATCTGACCTCCTGCCTCCGGTCTATCTCTAACCGGGTAACTATCTCTTTTGGACCTTATCAACTCATGGCCCATACGCCTAGCACCACTTTAGTCACTAGTCGCGACCTGATCATCATCTCATCGCGACATAATACTTATGTGTACATTAGTCGCGACCACAACATCCTTTCGTCGCGACCACAACACAATCTAGTCGCGACCATAATATTTTCTAGTCGCAACTAGCCCATTTTACCTATTAGTCGCGACACACACATCATTCAGTCGGGTCTAAACCTTTTTGCCATTATTAGTCGCGACGTCACTACTTCCTAGTCGCGACCACACTGCTTTCTCGTCACGACCATAATACTTTCTCGTCGCGTATAACTCTTTCTGTAACCATTAGTCTCGACCACAGTACTCCTTAGTCCCGACCATAATGGTCAGCTCTCAACTCCACAACCTTTGACCTTTACATCATCCCAAATGGCCATTCTACCCATTGGGACTTTCACTGTTTACACATAAGTCCCCGTACTTTCGCTTATTTGCAGCTTAGTCCCTGAAACTCTCTGTGTGTCTCCAGGACTTCTGCTCAAAGGGGTTCTAGTAGCCTCTCAATCCTAGGCTATTTTCACGTCTCTAGGCCTAAAAATTAGGATGTTACACCAGATGAGCCATGACCCTTCCCCTTGCCCTTGCCTTTATTTTTCATACCCTTTCCTTTCTGAACCATCAAAACTGCACTGGGCTTCTTCTTAACAGTCAGCTCAGCAGTTTTAAGCATCCCATGCAGTTCAGAAATAGATTTCTCCATGTTGTTCATGTTGTAGTTCAGACAAACTGGTCATAACTTTCTGGGAGTGAGTTCAAGATCAAATCTATAGCTAACTCCTGGCTTATGGGAAATCCAAGCTTCTCAAGGTGATCAATGTACCCTTTCATCTTTAAGATATGAGTACTTACTGATGCACCTTCAGCCATCTTGCAAGAATGTAAGGCCTTAGTGGTCTCATACCTCTCTTGCCTTGCCTGTTGCTGGAACATTTCCTTAAGATGCACAATCATCTCATAAGCCTCCATGTGTTCCAGATCTCTTTGGAGCTCCGGAACCATGGGGCCAAGCATCAAGCATCCCATATCGATAGAGTCTTCCTTATGCTTCGTATAAGAATCTCTCTGAGCTCTAGGAGCATTGGCTGCTGGCTCCTCAGGAATGGGTTGATCTAGGACATATACTTTTCTTTCCTGCTTGAGAACAATTCTCAAGTTCCTAAACCAGTCAAGAAAGTTTGTCCCATTAAGTTTGTCCTTCTCAAGGACAGATCGCAATGATAATGCAGCAGTATTACTAGTCGTCATGATTCTACAATTAAAATATGCAAGCGAATTAGCAATCTCCCACTGAATAAAACAACCCTTAATGTAATAATTAGTGGGCTAAGATCCATATTTGGCTTAAACTTGAGTCCGCTTTGGCAAGACGCTTAACTTTAAGTTATTTAGGTAGGTAATAACTTTACCAATTACATCAAATGTAACTCTTAGATGTTTATGGGATTCCATCATCATATGATCCGGCATGTTTTAATCCCATCTAATGCCTTGAGACCCAAAACCGTTTTGATAATCTCAATTAAGTCAAACAATAACAAACATAAGAGTAGCACCATTACTCTTGCTTATCTCCCCAAGATAACTCAAATGCACCCACTTTAGTGGAGCCTACAAATGAGCGATCAAGGTTTTGATAAGTGTTCATTAATTGACGACATATGACTTAAGATTTCTTTTAGAGGGTTTAATTAACTATCCAGTTTGCATGTATCTCGATTGTATCTCATACCAGTATTATGCATATAGAACATACATGCAGTGATGTAATCATAAGATGCATAATCTTAAACGTGATACAATATGGCTCACCTATCCTAAGTCCCCTCAAGCCAATGAGAGGAACTCTCTAGTTAGTATAGGAAAATTACATAAGGAAACCTTGTTTTAACATTCGAGGGGAGTGAGATGAGAAGAGAATGTACAATGAGAGTCATTGGAGAAAGGCACGACACGCAGGCCGTATTTAGAAAAATTACAACACTTGTAATCTAGAGCCATATTGTTCACCATACCCAAACATTCAAGAATCAAAATTCATACTATTTGAAGGGCAATAAATGTTGCAAAACATTCATACATCAGGAAAGTCAGTACATATTATGATTATGTTGCGCTACAATCAGGTAGCCACGGCGGTCCCTGAAACATCCTTCCTTAAACTCCTCAGAGTACACTTGCGGAAGCAATATTAGCTTGATTATATCTTAACTTAAGCCTAGAAATTCAAAATTTTACTCTTAAGTTCCTTATTCTGAACTATTAATTTGAAAATTAATTTATCATGTTCTGCACATCCAAATAAGGCTTATTACCTATCCACATAATGCCCCAGATGTGTACGACTGGCCTGCCAAATTTCATAGCCAAACTCCTTCGTTTCCTAGGTCAAACTGAGGTCAAAACACTGCTACCTCAAGACCTGCGAATTTCTCTTTTAATTCATCATCCACAATTTAAACATGCCAAACAATATTTATTATTGAATAACAAAATGTCATACAACAAGGCATACACAAAATTCTCATATTTTCATTACATCCTTTCCTGCCTAAAATCCGGCAGCAGCACCACTATATTCCTTATGTAGAAAGTAACCGATCTTGTACCGATTCGGTAATTCCCGTAGGAACTACCATTCTACGTAAGTACCCAGGAAAGACTGGATGAACCTGCTAGGTCCACTCACTTCCAGCCTCCTTAGACAGCACCTACGTACACAGTACGTATCAGTTCCTTTCTTTGTTCCTTCTTTGTTGCCAGAATTTTGGCAGCCTAACGGCGTCTCTTAAAATTTCCAGATTTTATTTTGACAGAACCTCCCCTGTAATGTTATATATGGGAATGAGATTCAGGGGAATCTCAGTAGTAATAATCATAACAATATATGTAATGCAGAGTGACATTGCTTGCTTGTGATTGTGTACAGATAAGTATGCTGCGTGCTTCCATATTCAATAACATATGATCATAGCATTGTAATAGAGCTTCAAGCATAACATATAAGACAACAATCCAACCAAACAATAGCAAAACAAATCACAAAGATATTACATAAGAGCTAGGATTAGTTATTACCTCAAAAGCAGAGCTTCAGAACTTCTCTACTACTTCCAACTTCACCAGAACTTCCTTACTTCTTTCTTTCTCTCACTTTCTCTCTCAAGAACTTCTTTCTTCCTCTCTTTCTTGCTTGTGCCGAAATGAGGAGCTAGGGGGGGTATTTATAGTGTTGAGCAATGGCAATCTTGTAATTTTGAAGACTTATGATCTTGTGATCCTGGTTTTTCCTGAATTTCCTATTTTTCTTTATTCCTTTTACTGCATCATGCATGACATCACTCAATGCCAACTCATGGGACACCTCACCTCCCAAATTCTTCACATGGCAAAATTGAGAGGGAGCTAGAGCCTTCTGGAAGCTTTTCGGTCCAATCCGGTACAGGCCCGGTCCATCTCCCTGAAAAACGTGCTATTTTCTGAATCTGATTTTTCTGAAAATCCTTTTTATGTCTACTGACCTCACATTTAGTATCTAGACCCTTTATATCATTAACTTTTTAATACTGGGTCCAGACTCAGTTACAGATCCCCTGCGAAATGACTAAAATGCCCTTGGTGCCCTATCTTGTCCTATTTTAACCCTAAGGGCAAAATCGTCATTTCACACCTTTCTGAACCTGGTCAAAGCATATACTGGCTCTAGTCAACCTTATTTAGATATGTCTTAGCCTCTAGGCCTGTCCAAAATGACCAGAATGCCCTCCATTCATCTGCTATCCTTTTTGTACAACACAGGGGTATTTTCGTAATTTTGCACTTTTCCGGGGTTCTGCTGGACACTGGCCCACCTATCAGTCCCAGAGTCTTATTGGTCTTCTAATGGCGCCATTTTTTGGGCTTCCTGGGTCCATTACCTGCATGGCACGCATTACTTGGAATCTTCCTCTACCACAGTTCACCGAATATTTTAATTATTATTTACCGATTATACACCTTTCCAGACATCGGCTCCTTTTCCCAGATACAGTGTCTTACTGTGTTCAGGCATCCCTGTGGTTTATAACAGTCATCTGACTGAAGTCATTCGAACTCATTCAGTCCCTTTTCAAATACCGATAAATTTCCCTATCGGATACCCGGAGGCCTCACACTCCCGTCTGGATTTTCTAATTTGCGAATAACTTTTTCTACAGGCCTCCTATCGGTATTCTGTCAGTTTCCTGACATCTGCCCCATAAGGACGCATCATCCTGTATTTTCTCACCTAGATCTAAAATCTAGGATATCCGGTAGGAATTTTTATAACTTTTGGACGATCAGTCCATTTCTGGCTATTTGGAGTCTTCAAAAATTCCAGTATTAGGCCAGATTACCGAGCGTCACTTGCTCTCTCTACCGGCGAAATCTGGGACTGAAATACTTCCGGACAGTCCAAACCACTTTCGGCCTGACTTCCTTTAATTACACTTTAGCCCCAAGGAACTTTTCTTCTTTTTAATTAAGTCCCTTTTTATTTGGCTAAAATTACACTTAAGGACCCCACCTTTTTCTCTACTTTTCCTTTTTGGCTTTATACTTTCCATAATTGCACTTAAGCCCCTTCATTTTCTTTCTTTTACAATTTAATCCCTTTCTTTGCATAAATGGCCACCATATCTCTAGGGACTTTCACTATTTACATATTAGTCCCTGGACTTTTACTTATTTGCAGTTTAGTCCCTAAAAACCCTCTGTATGTTTCGGGGGCTTCTGCTCAAAGGAATATTCCTCACATTCCTCATTTTGAACCTAGGTGAACTGTCCCGATTCTGTAGGTTAAAGACTTAACTCATCTTTAAATCCTGAAGGACTTAGCTCATCCCTCGGATTCCTACAAAATACAGGTAAGTGATCCGCCCATTTCAGATTACTACCCTGGGACTACGGGTTTAGCAGCATGCCCATATCAGACTACTTCCCAGTTCTCCTAGACCAAAAATCGGGATGTTACAGTCCCGCTAGCCAGTTAGCGGGCGGGGTATGGGGCAGCGCCCCAATAAAATTTTTTTGAGATCAAGAATCTTAATTCTATTCCCTTAGACCCCATTAATATTAATTGATCAAATCAATTAACATACACCACCGATTTCACTCTCTAAACGGATCCATATATGTCATACATATCTCGCATGTTATCATATAATCAGCTAAGAAGCCTAACATACATCACATGTATCAACAATCAAACCTAACTTAAACACAAAACGGCATGGCTCTGATACCACTGAAGGGAATTGGAAGACACGCAGTGGAAATTAATTTTAAAAATTTTTTCATTCCCAGCCAGATCTACCGAATGTGTTTAAGTCAAGGAGAAAGAAGTGTTACCTTCAGTATTCGAGCTTTAGTCGCGACCTCCGTATCCACTAGTAGCGACTCCTCGGCTCTGGAACTTTCAGTCGTGACCTACTCAGCTTCTCGTCGTGACCTGTAGCCTCTGGAACTTTCAGTCGCGACCTACTCAGCTTCACGTCGTGACCTGTCGCCTCTGGAACTTTCAGTCGCGACCTACTCAGCTTCTAGTCGCGACCTGTCGCCTCTGGAGTTGTTAGTCGTGACCTCCTCTGCTACTAGTCACGACCTGTAGTCTCTTTTCGGATTTTTGACGTTCAGAAGCCAATTTGGTAGCAACCTCTGAGTCAACTGGTCGCGACCTCATCGTACCTGGTGCTCTTTTCTCATTCGCGAGAAGTCGACAATTCAGATCGGCTTCCTCTACCGGTATCCACACGAATAGCGTTCTAACCACGAACGACGTGCTAGCGCCTCTTGTCCCTCTAGGGTTTTCTCAAGATTCCGTCCTCACCGTCTCTATTCTGGCAGTTTCTTATCTGCAAACCTTTTGCACTCTCCTGCCCCTTTTTCTCTTGTGAGTTGTGTTGTGTGTTAAACCCTAGCTCCTAATGTCAAATATATAGGATGCTATCGGGCTTCTAATTGGGCTGGGCTTCATAATTAATCTTATATTAATTCTAAAATTAATACAATATCATATATTGCATAATTTGATAAGAAACTAATTAAATAAATACAGTTTTTATTAAATCCGTCTCACAGATTTAATTCACCTATTTATTTAATTTAAAATAAAGATAAGACGGAATTATATTTGATTTATTCTCATAAATCAAATTTGAGATATCTTATCAATTTAAATTTTAAATTCAAATAGATCATATCCATTTAAATTTAAATTCAAAAGTGATAGAAATTTAATTTATCCTTATAAATTAAATCTTGCAAATCTTCCAATACTTGTCTCTCTACTATAACCCCACACAATTTTTCATTTCAAACTCATTGGAAGCATCAAAATCATGAAATTTCAATATATGAACAGTGATTCGTACAGTACCAGAACAGAACACAATCTTTCATTCACAAGCATACTTTAATTTCCAAGCTATTACTACTTGATTCTAGCTTGTTTAAGCTTGTCTAAACTATCCATAACATAAAACTCATATTCCTTTCACATGCAAACAGAATATCCAGCAGCACCCTCAAGAGAAATATTCCCCAAAAACCCCTTAAAACCAAGAGCAAATTCACTAGAACAAAGTCTAGGATCAAGGGGACTAATTACCTTGCTAGTTCTTCCAAGGTGCTTGCTTCTTTCTAGCTTGAATGGAAATTTTGCAAGAGTTTCCCCAAGGTTGCCTCAAGTGCCAAAATGAATCTGGTTTGGGGGGTATTTATAGGCAAACTTGAGTGGAAATGGAAGGCCAAGGTCACTTTATGCACTATTTGATCTAATGGCTTAGATTTAATCTTGGATTTTCTTTTCTTTAATAATTATGACATCACCTTCATGACATCATCAAAAGGGACACCTCATCATCCACATGGCGAAATTGAAGGGAGAAGAAGTCTCTGGAAAAATTCTAGTCCAATCCAGTACCGGCTCGGTCCGATTCCCCGAAAACCAAACTATTTTCTGAATCTAATTTTTCTGAGGTTCCATAATATGTGTTCTGACCTTAAATCCAGTATCCGGATTCTTTCTACCATTGAAATTCTTATACTGGGTCTAAACTTAATTACAGATCCCTTGAAAAATGACCAAAATACCCTTGATGCCCTTTCTTGCCCTACATTAACTCTAAGGGCATAATCGTCATTTCACAACTTTTTGTACCTGGTTAGGGCATATACTGACTCTGACTAACCCTTTCTATACCTACCTTGGCATTTTGGCCTATCCAAAATGCCCTCCATTTATCCATTGCTCCTTACTGCAACATAGTGGCATTTTCGTAATTTCACACTTTTTCGGGGTTCCTCTGGACACTGGCCCACCTATCAGTCCAACTGTCTTATTGGGCCTTCATGGCGCCATTTTTGGGCCTTTATAGGGTCCACTACCTTTATGGCATAATTCCCTAAGAATAGCTCAAGGGCTATTTATCGGGTATTTTATTCCACTGTAAATTCCATTAAAAATTCTACAGGATTCCTTTTCTGATCCTGTCAATTTTATAAATTCTTATATTAATTATAGGAATTTACTATAAGGTCTCATCTGATTCTGAGATCCAAAAAATACTGTAATAATTTTATCTGACTTCAGAAATTTATATCAATTTTTTGAGACCTCAAATCAAAATTTTGTTACGCGTCAAACTAACCGGAATAATTTTCTCCATCTACTGGTAAAATTTGGGTCTGATTTGACTCCGGGCATTTTTGGCCTGTTTTCGGTCCAAATTCTTCATAATTACACTTTTCCCCCTTGACTTTTCATAAATTGTACTTATGTCCTTACATTTGGCTAAAATTACACTTAAAGACCCCACATTTTTGTCTACGTTCTCTTTTGGCCTTAAAACTTTTATAATTTCACTTAAATCCTTGCATTTTCTACCTTTTTCAATTCAATCCCTTTCTTTACATAAATGGCCACATTTTTCTCAGAAAATCTCACATACATTACATACAAACTGTACATACTATCCAGTATAGAAAATTAGGGATATTACATATGTGCTGTCCAAAACCCTAGATGAAGGGAGAAAGAAGAAATTAAAGTTAGAGTTATGTGATTGAAGCTTAAACAAGCTACTTAGATGATTGGTTGTTAAATCAAGTTGATATTCTTGACTTTGCCATGGAAGAGACCTTTCGTTCTGCACTGTTCATGATAGAAAGAGATGGAATTTCAATGATCTAATACTTCCATTGAATTTATATGATAATTTTGTGTAGGATTGGATAGGTTTAGAACCGTAGAAGCATTGGAATTGAAAGTTGTAATTCTTGTAATTATTCTCTATTACTATTCACTCATATGAACAATGATTGAAATTTCATGGTTTTGAGGATTCCAATGGTTTTAAAATGAAAAGTTGTATGGGATAAAAAAGAGAAACAAGTATGGGAAGCATTGGAATCAAAATGAGAATATTTGGAAGAATTATATATGTTTTTTAAATTTGTCCAGAATAGGGCATGGGAGCTGAAATTTCATGATTCTAAGCCCATAAATAGATTCAAAAGATGAAATTGTGTAGGGTAAAGTCAAGACATCAATTGATTCAAAGGCCAAGTCAATTAGTAAAGATTAAGGAAAGTTAATGTAGTTAAGTGAGTTCAATATTCAAGAGATGTTAGATTGTAATGGATGGATGGTTTATGTGATGTTAGGATTTGATTGTAGACTCCAAAGAGGCAGCCACATATCAAATAGAAGTAAGAAGTAAGAAGCAAAGTTAAAGTGAAAGAAAGTCAAACATGTGAGGTAGTAAACTTATCCTAAACTTGTATGTATTGAATGTTATGCTTGGTTGTGTATGGCTTTGTTGAATTGTGTGCACGTGTATATGATTGAAGCTATGTTTCTATGATTACTTTGTCCAATTGTATATCATATGATACATGGAAGAGTTAACACTTTCACAAGTAAGCACAAGTATTTACATTAATACATGCATTGTTTAGTACCGTTTGCTACTGAGATTTTCCCAGAAATCTCACCCGTCCATGTAATACCAATCTCAATAGGTTTATGAATGATAAAAAAGGGATAAATAAGAATGGATAAAAGTTAGGGATTGGATTGTGTAAAAGTTATATGAAGAATTGTTATATGTAATGATGTTGTATGACTAATTTAAACAATAATGTTCATAATGTAATGAAAAATAGTAAATGATAGAATAAATGTATGATATTTTACATACATTTAGATAACATGTCAAGCTTTGTTTTGACACCAAGAATACCTTATTTCGATGTCTGTACAAAGAACACAAATTTTCCAAATTTAGGGACCAGAATTTGTTTTCAGAATTTTTGACCAAATGAATAGTAATATTTGAAGATTAAACTGTATTAATTGGCTAAGCATTTGGTCAGGAAATTATTTTTCCCTTAAATTTCAAGATGTTAGCTTCGAGTAAATTTTGAACCACAACATTTTTATTTTCTAGAATTAATTATGATTTTTCGAAGTTCGTTGCCTAATCTGGAATACCATATGAACAGTAACTCAAGAAGAGTAAAAATTCCAGATTTAGCTAATAGAAATCCAAGGTCTTCTAAATGGTTGTAAATGCTACCGAATGGTCCTTAAGATGTACAAAAGTAAGGATGTTATAGAATAAATGTACAATATTTTAGAAGTTATTAGTTAACATGTCAAACTTTATTTTGATACCAAGAATGCCTTATTTCGATATCTGTACAAAGAGAACAAAATTTTCAAAGTTAGGGACCAGAAACTGATTTCCAGAATTTTGACCAAATGAATAGTGATCTTTGACATTAAAACTGTATTGATTGACTGAGCATTTGGTTTGAGAATTATTTTTACATTAAGAGTCAATATGTTAGCATCAAGTAGCCTTTTTAACTACTTCATTTTGATTTTTCTAGAATTCATTATGATTTTTTGAAGTTCGTCGCTAAATCTAAAAATATCAAATGAACAGTACCCATAAACTTGGAAATTCTAGATTTATTAATTGAACTTCAATGGATGTTTAAGTGGTTTTAGATGCTACTGAATGGTCCTTAAGACGTACAAAAGTAAGGTGTTACATTTACTACTTGGATGCTTTACCTTCCTTTATCCTATTCTTTGTCACCTTTCCTTTATATGGGATTGTCTTCTTGAGCACAGAAATCAAATCCTAAACATTACATATTCATACATCACAATCCCATTCAACTAGCATTCAAGAACATTAAATTCTATTAATCCTAACTTTCTTTATTTATGGCTAATTATCTTGTCCTTTGAATTAATTTGGGTCTTAACTTTACCCTACACAACTTTGCCTTATTAATCCATTTATGAGCTTAGAATTATAAAATTCTAGCTCCTTTATGGCCTGCTGGACAGAACCGAAAGAGTGCATATAATTCTTTCAAAAATTCTCATTTTGATTCCAATGCTTCCAATACTTGTTTCTCTACTTTATCCCACATAGTTTTTCATTTTAAATCCATTGGAAATATCAAAATTATGAAATTTTCATTACTATTCATGTTTATGAACAGAAACAAAGAAGACTTTAAAATTTCATCTTTCAATTCTACTGCTTCTAAAGTTTCAATCTTATTCTTTCTTACATAAAACCATCATATGGATTCAATGGAAGCATTATATCATTGAAAATCACACTCTTCATATCCAGAACAACACTAGCTGAATGGTCTTCTTAAAGAACAAAGTCAATAATTTCAATCTAATGCCATAACTAATCATCCAATCTAGCTTATCTAAGTGCCTATCATATAGTTCTAGCTTAATCTTCCTTTCCCTTCTTCTTTTGTACATTTCGGCCAGCAAGGTTTATTAAGGTAAAATGAAGTTTCTAACCATTAAACCCTAAGTTTCGTCCTTCCAAAATATATATAAATAAATTAGGAATGATTGCTTACCTTATACCTTAGCTATCTTGGATCAAAGTACTTTGGAAACCCTCCTTGAATTGCTTTGGTTTGGTCAAGTTCTTAGAGAGAAAGAGTTTCCCCTAGACTTCATAAAGGTCACAGTTTTAGCTTGGTAAAGGGGGTGTTAATAGATATTTTCAAGGGCTTAGGGACAATTTTCCCCTCAAGTTCATAATTATTACAACCCCTTAATCTTAAATTTCATTGGTTGCATTCTTAGTTAGTTAACCTTAATCATAATCAATTTAATTCTTATATTATTTTAATATAATTTAACACATGGCATAACCTTTTCTTCTTTGACTTGATGTCATGTGGAGGTGGTCACACTTGGAACACCTCACAAGACACCTAGCCTTATCTTGATTTTTCTTGGATTTTCTTTCTTTTAAGAATTGATAACTATCCAAAATGCCAACTTGTGCTCCAAGACAACCCTTGGCTTATTGGGCATTCCTTGGGTCCAATTTCTAATTGGCACAAATCCCAAGGCACTTCCCTTTAATTTCCTACATCGATATCCTTAAATTATCCTTATTTCTTAGATAAATTCTATAAAATTATTTTAAGGGCTATGACATTTTTAGAAATTAATTCTACTATAAAATAAATTTTTTACAAAGTCTCATAATTTTCTGAGACTCAAAGTCCTAATAAAAATTCTATATATTTTCTTTAAAGCCTTTATCAATGTCTTATTTCACCTTAAATTTCATAATTAACTATAGATAACTCCTTTTTGACTTCTGTCAGTTTCATAAATTCTTATAATAATTATAAGAATTTACTGTAAAATTTTATCTAATTATGAGGTCTCTAGACGTCATAAATTAATATCAATTTATTGGGATCTAAAATTGAATTTCTAAAAAATATGCCTGGCCCGAATTCTGTCCTCTATTTACTGGTAAAATTTGGTACTGAAATATTTTTGGGCAATTTTGGGATTTTCTGCTCAATGTTCCATAATTACTATTTTTGCCTTGAGTTTGGCTAAATTATACTTTAGTCTCTGAATTTGCCAAATTTCCTTATAGTCCCTTTTTACACTTTTTAGAAATTCCAGTTTGGTCCATGAAATTCCAAAACTCCATTTAAGTCCCTGTTCTATTTCCTTTGAATTTTATATATTTTACTGTTGCCCAAATGACATTTACGTCTTGAGGCTTTATAACTTTATACCTTTTATTTCTTTTTTCTAATTTAAAATTTATCTAATCATTATATTTTCTTCTGATTATTGTCACAATCCCTTCCAAACCTCTTTCCTCTATCAGTCTTATACAGATAGGGAAAAATCAGAATGTGATGAAGGGAATTGGAAGGCACGCAGCGGAAATTAACTTTAAAAATTTTTCCATTCCCAGCCAGGATCTACCGAATGTGTTTAAGTCAAGGAGAAAGAAGTGTTACCTTCGGTACTCGAGCTTTGGTCGCGACCTCAGTGTCCACTAGTCGCGACTCCTCGCCTCTGGAACTTTTAGTCGCGACCTCCTCAGCTTCTAGTGGCGACCTGTCGCCTCTGGAGTTTGTAGTCGCGACCTACTCTGCTTCTAGTCGCGACCTGTCGCCTCTGGAGCTTTTAGTCGCGACCTCTTCAACTTCACGTCGCGACCTGTCTCCTCTTTTCGGATATCTGACATTCAGATTCCGGTTTGGTCGCGACCTAAGTGTGTTCTGGTCGCGACCTTGCTTCGTGTCTGGCCGTATCGTAGAAGTCGACAGCTCAGATCGGCTTCCTCTACCGGTATCCACACGAACAGCGTTCCAATTGCGAACGACGTGCTAGCGCCTCTTGTCCCTCTAGGGCTTTCTAGAGATTCCGTCCTCACCGTCTCTATCTCGGCAGTTTCTTATGTGCAAACCTTTTGCACTCTCCCTGCCCCCTCTTCTCACGTCTGAATGTGTGTGTAGAGATCTATATTGTGTGTCGAACCCTAGCTCCTAATGTCAAATATATAGGAAGCTATCGGGCTTCTAATAGGGCCGGGCTTCAGAATTAATCTTATATTAATTTTGAATTAATACAATATCATATATTGCATAATTTAATAAGAAACTGATTAAATAAATATGGTTTATATTAAATCCGTCCCACAGATTTAATTCACCTATTTATTTAATTTAAAATAAAGATAAGACAGAATTATATTTGATTTATTCTCATAAATCAAATTTGAGATATCTTATCAATTTGAATTTCAAATTCAAATAGATCATATCCATTTAAATTCAAATTCAAAAATGATAGAGATTTAATTTATCCTTATAAATTAAATCTTACAAATATTTCTTATATTATTTATATAATATATATATAAACTAATTTATATATATATAAAATATATATCCACCCTAGATTATTCATTGAATTTAGACATCTCTTAGATTCAATGAATCTGGACATCATAGCTCGCATTGGGCTGTTTTGTGTGCGACCCTGTAGGCCCATATGAAGTTGGCAGTGGCCCAGTTACTATACTGACCCACAAGTCGTAAGCGGTCTCTAGCAAGGCATTACGACTACCCAAAACATATGAGGATCGATAAACGATGTAACCTTTCATACAACCATATCACGTCCCTTTTGTCACACGATATTTCGGTCAAGGATGAGGCATGGTGAACGTCATCCTCCTGTTCCTGACCGTTACTTTCTCGATCCCTGAGTAGTCTGAATATAGAAATGGAACTACCCTTCCATTCCAGTATGGCCATACATTTCTCAAACTCACTCATCGAGGGGCCCAGTAATATCTCTCTACGAATGTGAGGGACAAATTCCATCTTGACCATTCACATTCCTCCGCATGAAAAACCACTAAGCCCGAGCATAGCCTTTATGATCACTCGGTCAAAAGTGACTTTTGACTAGGTCAAAGCTGAGCGTTTGTCATGTAGGAATCCATGATGATCTCAGGTCAAAGGGCATAGTGACATGGCTTGTATATGAGAGAAGCTTATGACTTGACCCATGCAGCTCTCCCATTGCGGGTCGGTCCAGCACCCTGTACTCTTACATGTGCCTATGACTTTGATTTATATCTCTATATATCTTCAAAGTCATACTGGTCTTATTTCATCTCTGCTCCCGCATAGATGACCGACCAGGGACATTTAGGATAAGATCACGAGTTATCCAAGGATGGTCATCACAGTAAACATGCAAATAATGTGATAACCCGATACAATGATTGGCCCCTAGGGCACAATTTCCAACATGTGATAGGGACAGTTTGCTAGGGAATGCTGCAAAATACAACAGGTGAGAGACCCTAGACAAATGAAAGAGTTTTTGCCATGATCAGAGAAAAGTTAAGGAAGTAGCCTGAGATGATCTAGGAGATGGTATGGATTAATAATCGCTAATTAGATACGATATGTAACTTGGGCACCGGTCATTCGTTTGTAAAATGACTATATGGGCAACTGGGTTTTCCTGTTGGTACTTTGCCATATGATAAATGTGTTTCTATTCCAATTGGCTTAAGAGTAGTAGGACCCTATGTATGTTTAAACAATAATGTCTGTCATGCGTACTATTGACCTACCCTAGACTTGATATGTTTGTATTCATAAGTTCAGTACAGAGACTGAACTGAGTAGAGCAAAAGAAAGATGATGTTTGGTCTATATTACTAAACCTTAACTCTGATTGAGTTGATAAGGAAAGATGGCTAGTAGTTTAAAGTAGATAAGGAGCTCCTCTACTCCGTTAATGTTAAGAGAAAGTCACTAGATTTTGAGATACAAGAACATAATTATGCAAAGATACCCCCGAACCTTAGTCATGAAATAGAGAAGGATATAAAAGGGATATATCCAAAACTGTTTGACTAATATACAAGTTAAATTTTGAGGACAAAATTTATTTAAGGGGGGAGAAATGTCACATCTTAATTTTTCCTTAAAACTGATAGAGGAAAGAGGTTAGAAAATGATTGTGAGGATAACAGGAAGAAAAGATAACGGTTAGAGAAGATTTATGTTAGAAAAGAAAAGGAAAATATGGAGATAAGAAATAAAAGGGAAATTTAGGGACCAAACTAGAATTTCAGAAATTTGAAGTAAGGGACTAAAGTAGAATTTGACAAATTTAGGGACTAATTGTATTTTGTCAAATTTAGAGGCAAAATTATAATTATGATAAAGTTGAGCCAGAAATGGCCCAAAACTACTTGAAAATATTTTAGTTCCAAATTTTATTAGTAAATAGGGCACGGTATTTGTGTTATGCATATTTTTCAGAATTTCGATTTAAGGGCCTAAAAAATTGATATTAATTTTAGAAGTTTAGAAATTATTACAGGACCTTCTGGACCTCAGAATTAGATAAAAGTTTACCTCATATTCTTATATTAATTATAAGAATTTATAAAACTAACAGAACTCAAAAAGGAGCTATGTAGAATTTATAATAGAATTTAAGGTAAAATACAATATTTGATAAAGGTTTTTAGGGGATTTCTTTGGGATTTGAGTCATAAGAGGAGTTAGGCTTGATCATAGATCCAAGATGACATCCCAAGAAGCCAAAAAATATGTTGACCAAGTATGAGGCTAGTGTTCAGAAAAATCCTGAAAAGTATAAAATGATGAAAATACCCCATGTTATAAAAATAATTAAAAATGAATGAAGGACATTTTAGTCATTTGAACATGGTAAAAAAAATTCAAAGATGGGTACAGGAGTACTTGACCAAAGTCAAAAAATATCTGATGAAGTGTAAAATGACAATAATGCCCTTAGGGTTAATATAGTGTAAAATAGTAAACTAAGGGCATTTTGGTCATTTGCTAAGGGATAGTAATTAAATTTATAGTTATTCCAACAATGTCAATGGTAGAAAAATTCCAGACACTGGATTTAATGATATAATATATATTTTGAAATATTACAAAAATTCGAGTTATAAAATAGTATGATTTTTGTGAAATCTGACCAGGCTGATACCGGATTGGACTGGAATTTTTCCATCCATATTTTTTCCCTAAGTTGCACCAAACAAGGTCCTAATTGATGTCATAGATGGTGTCATAAAGTTTCTCTGAGATTAAGTCAAGAATAAGAACAAATCTCAAACATTAGATTAAATAGTGTCTAAATCAATCCTAGCCATTCATTCCTAATGTCTCAAGCCTATAAATACCCCTCCCTTCTCCCCATTCATGCCACACACAAGGGAAAAATGGGGAGGTGCTGCTAAATTGAAATTCAAGAAAGAAGAAGAGCCAATTCAAGGGGTAAATAAGCAAGTATTCAAGGCAATGTTTCTTCCTAAGTATTTAAGCTTGTAGTTGGGAGAATTAGTTGTTTGATTTAATGGTTAGCAATTATTTTATATCCTCCCTAAGGCTGCTGAAAATTCTGAACAATAGAAGGGGGAAATGGAAATTAAAGCTAGAAATATGAAATTGAAGCTTAAAAAAATAAGAATAAAGTGGTTTTGGCTTCAGAAATTATGTAATCTTGGAATTGTAATTATGGAACCCTTTCTGTCACTTTTCATGCACCTGGATAGCAATAGAATTTTATAATTTTGATGCTTTGAATGGATTTAAAATAAAAAATTGCATGGAAAAAGTTGAGAAAAGAGTATTGGAAGCATTGGAATCAAAATAGGATTTTTTTTTTTAATTTCTAAGGGCTTTGTACGGTTCTTGACAGATTGCATAAGAAGAGTTTGAGTTTCATAATTCCAAGATCATATTTGGATTCTTTGGACAAAATTATGTAGGATTGGTCTAAGGAAATAATTATTGTAAAGCTAAACCACTAACTCCAAGAATTAAGTTAAGATTTAGAGGTTTTAAGGAATTTGATGTCCAAAGTTCATGTAATGGCTCAAATAAGTTGTATAAACAATGTAATTGTGTTTAGGGCCATGAGATGTCAAAAAGAATGAGTTAAAGAGGTTGAGCAATCAACCAATTTTTGGTTGGAGACAAAGGGAGCAAAGAGAAAAGGATAAAATTTTAAGGTAATGAACTTACCTCTTTATGTGCTTGATGTTGTATACTTATGTGTTGATATGCAAAAACGTAGGTCCTCGAGCAGTTCTGTTGTGACTCTAGTTTGACCTACTAAATGAATTAATTAATCCACAACATTTTATGAGTATGTATTACACATCCTAAGCTTTAAATGCATATGTAATAAGCCTTAATTGGATGTGTATACTAAGAGAAATGAATTTCCAAAGTTAACGGATATAATATGGAATTTTTAGAATTTATCATATGAACAGTAAATGTCAATGAATTAACTGTATTAAATAGGCCAATTTCTCTTAAATATTTATGAATGTGCTTCAAGTGGAAATTTAGATCACCTCTATATGATATTTCTAAAAGTAGTTATGATTTCTTTAAGTTAGACTGTCAATCTGGAAAATGAGTAATAAATAGTACTCAAGAGTTGAATTTAAAAATATTAATTTTTGTGCCAATGTAATGCTTCTGCTAGTTAAATACGCTTCCGAATATATGCTCTGAAAGGTTAAAAGTAGGATGTTTCACTCTCCGCTATTATCTCGTCTCTGTGTGTCTATAAACTACTCCCAAGTAAGGGTTATAAGTTGTTCCCACTCCTCATCCATTAAAACCTACAAAAGAATGTCCTAGACTAGTATCATTAAATTCCTATTCTAAGGGATCCTCCTCAAAGACAACATCATCAAGGTACTCTCCTTGGTTAACCATAGACTCAGAGTTAGCACTAGAGTTCATCTTGATTTTCCTGCAAAAATAAACCTAAAGGTCAATTTACCCAAAATTAACCTACTTACTATCACACTAACTAAGCAGTGCACTAATCAGAGCATTTTCGTTCTGTGTCATTACCTCTGCTCTGATACCAAAATGTGATTTCCTTATTTTACTATGAATATATGAGCGTTTGGAAGCCTTTGGAACCACTTTAAGATCTATTAAAGTTGGGAAAGTGAATTTTCAAAAAATTTCTTCTCGGGTACTATTCATATGGCAATTCTAGATTTCTGACTAAAATTTGAAAATTCATAACCAATTGTAGAAACAACAAAATGAGATGGTTCAAAGTCGTATTGAAAGATATTTAAGTCATATTTGTTGGAAAATTATCAAACATAATTGATTAGCTCTGAGTCATTCCAGTTTTTTTTTATTAAAATTCACTATTCCTTTGGTTAACTTCCAGTTTTCCATATTATGGGCTTGAAATTTGAAAAATCATTTGGTGATATTAGTCTCAATTTAAAGATCGTTGTCTTAAAAATATACAAGCCAAATATCATGTTAAAATTCATCCAATAAGATATTCAATATACAGTCACAATGTCACTGCCTCATTTAGGGTACATGTCATTGTTCATAATACTTCACTACAAAGTGTAACGTGATAATTACATAACATTGTATGCATAATTGTCCACTTTTAAGTCATTTCCTTTGGATGTCTCATCCCCTATATCAATGGAAAAATTATGGAAGGCATGAGATTTCAAAGAAATCTCAATAGCGAGATATATGCACTTTATCATTAACTAAGTTAAATTATCTAATCACATGTTATATGATATGGTAGAAACATAAATCTAGCTTCAAGCATACTCTAACATGCATATTGTCATAACATCTAATGCAACGAGATGCAACAACTAATCATAGCTCATAAAATCAATTCATAGCAAGCTCAACCAACCATCATAATACACAGTGCAATTAAACAATCAACAAAGTGAACTTTAAAGTGATATATCATTGCTACCTCTTCAAGTATCCTTGTTCCTTTCCTCTAGAATTGGAGTTCTCCTTAGGAAAATATCAAAGCTGATACATTGCAAAGTAATGAAATGTCATAATACAATCCATAAACATAATGTCAATGCTAAAGTTCTCTAAGTACCCCTTTCAATTCAATTTTAGGGCTTTTAGTTCTATCCATCTAAAATTAATTCCCAAGGTTCAACCCTATATACTTTTTCATGTAGAATTCAATTATGAAGTTAGAATTTTTAAATTCTAACTCCCTCACTAAAACTAGATAGAACTGAGGTGCCACTTTAAAGATTAAAAACTTTACATTTTTTATTGCAATGCTTCCAATACTTGCTTCTCTACTTAACCCTACACAATTTTCCAATTTAAACCTATTGGAAGCATCAAAATCAACAAATTAAACTTTTCTCTCAAAGTTCCCAAAGTGGCAGCAAGCATGCCATACATAGGGTTCCAAGAATCTATTGTTCCACAAGCTTAAACCACTTAAATCTAACTTATTTCAACTTGTTTCAACTATCTCTAACCTGAAATTCTTCTTCCCCTTATATGGATACATTTAGGCTAGCATGCATAATAGGGTATACGGTGAGATTTCAACCATTAAATCAAGAGATTAACATTCCAATTACATAAACTAAATCTTGGAGGAAGAATTTACCTTGAAATCCTTGAAGTTTGGAAGACTGGAAAATAATTTGTTGATTTTGATTCTTCCAATGGGTTTAAAATAGAAAATTGTGTAGGGTTATGTGGAGAAGCAAGCATTGAAAGCATTGGAATAATAATGTAGAATTTTTTAATCTTTAAGGGGGAACCTCGCTTCTGTCCAGTTTTAGTGAGGGAGTTAGAATTTCAAAATTCTAACTTCATAATTGAATTCTACATACAAAAATTATATAGGATTGAATCTTAAGAATTAATTTTAGATGGATGGAACCGAAAGCCCTAAAATTGAATTGAAAGAGGTACTTAGAGAACTTTAGCATTGAGATTGTGTTTATGGATTGTATTATGACATGCCATTACTTTGCAATATATCGGCTTTGATATTTTCCTAAGGAGAACTCCAACTCTAGAGGAAAGTAACAAGGATACTTAAAGAGGTAGCAAGGATATATCACTTTAAAGTTCACTTTGTTGATTGTTTAATTGCATTGTGTATTATGATGATTGATTGAGCTTGCTATGAATTGATGTTATAAGCTATGATTGAGTTATTGCATCTCCTTTCATTAGATGTCATGACAATATGCATGTTAGAGTATGCTTGAAGCTAGAGTTATGTTGCTCCCATATCCATGATTTTGCCATTAATATAGGGGCTGAGACATCCAAAGGAATGGGCTTAAAAGTGCACAATTAAGCATACAATGTTATGTAATTATGATGTTATACTTTATAGTGAAGTATTATGAGCAATGGCATGTACCCCTAAACGAGGCAATGACCTTGTGACTGTATTTTGAACAGCTTACTGGGCAAATTTTAACATGATATTTGGCTTGTATATAATTTGGTTAAGTATACAATTTATTATGATTTTTCAAAGTTCAAATCCCAGAATCTAGAAAACTGAAAGTTAACCAAATGAACAGTGATCTTTAATGAAAAACTAGGAATGACTCTGAGATAATCAATTTTGTTTGATATTTTTCCTTAAATATGACTAAAATAGATTTCAATAGGACTTTAAAGCACATCATTTAGATTTTTCTAGAATTAGTTATGAATTTTTAAAGTTGGGTCAGAAATCTGGAATTGCCATATGAATAGTACCCTGAAAAAAAAATTTGAAACTTCACTTTCATAACTTTAAGAGGCCTTAAAGTGGTTCCAAAGGTTTCCAAATGCATATTTATTCATAGTAAAATAAGGACATTACGTTAAACAATAAAATCTCATTAGTTAAAACATTGTGAAGCTCTCCTAATGTGAAATATGGATGATTGATGTAATAAGTTCCAAATAGCAATATCAACATCAAAATCACTAACAAATCTTGCTAGGTAAAAAGACATTAATGAAACTAAGGGAAACATATATAATCATATATTGAAGCACTAAAATCTACATCAACCAATCCAAATTACAATGAACCAAACCAACAATGATTAAATTTTAATCAAAGTCTCAAAATACAAATAAAATCTAAATCTAGGAATCAAAAGTACAAAGAGCGACTAGAAATGGGGAAGAAACTCCCCAATGAAATCCATTTGAGCTCTAGCATCTTTAGTCAACCCCAAGAACAAAGGAGGAAGCTTACCCACTCATGGAAAAGGGATTGGAAGTGAATAATGGTAAAGGAGAAGTCCTTATTTGTCATATTGTAATTTCAGGTCCTTTTTTGGCATTTGTCAAATTCACTCTCAACTTCCATTATTCTCCAAATTAACCTAAAATTCAAATTCAATCTTTGTAATACCAAATATCTTTTGAGATTAATCAAATTGGAAAGCATGAAAAGATGACCAAAATGCCTTTTTTGCACAATTTAAAGAACAATTCACAAATAAGACCCCTAAATCATAAATAACTCATAATATATGCAAAATAAGCTCAATAAACCTATAAAAGACTCCTAAAATGATAAGAAATACACATAACAAATGGGTCTCATCACCTGTTCATCCATTTTTATTAAACTTTTTAATTCCTTTCAAGTTTCAAGTAAATTGAAAACTTTACTGGCACACCACTTTAGCATCATCAAATAATTAAATTATTTTTATATATGGAGCATATGATGAAAACTATTTGGCTACAATACAAAAAATTCCCCTAAACTTTTGATGTGTTGCCATCACCTCCATAATATTTAAAAGTTTAACGTAAGGACCATAATGTTTTATGTTCTAACAATCAAACCCTTACTATTAAAATTATCGTTAAAGTTAATAATTTTTTACATGTCAAAAATTTTATGTTTTATTATATGCCATATCATTTAAAAAATAATACTAGGACCATGATATATAATTTTAAGTATTTTATACTATTTTATTTAAAAAGGATATGGCCAAATAAATATTTTTAAGTATTTTATTTTTTATTTAAAACATAAATGTTGATATAAATATTTTAATTTTTTCGGTCTTTTATACATTTTAAGTATTTTATGTATTTAAAAATACTTAAAATTACACGTCAAATCCTAAGTGTTAGTTGTTAAATGACATAATATATAATTAAAAAATTATAAAAAATATAACATGACAAAAACGATTAATTTTAATAGTAATTTTAATAACAGGTGTTGATAGTCAAATGTTCTCACTTTTAAATGTTAGTGAGATGATACAACTCATTAGAATTTTAGAGATAGAGGTATACACGGGTTATTTTTCTATCAAGTCAATTTGATCGAACTTCTCTTGACGTGGAAGAAGGAGAAAATGTTAGGTGGGACCCATAGAAAGTAAAAGTGACAAAAGTTTGGACCATTTAACAGAGTAGTTATTTTTTCTCCTTTTATTGTGTATATTTTTGTACCCATAAAAACTTAATGGTACTAGATGCCCATAACATATAACTTTGTTGATAATTTTTAACCTTTGGCCACCATTTTTTAGATCTCAAACTTGTTAAAATAAATATATCCTTTTGGCTATTTACTACTATTGTAATATCATTGACTATATTTGCATAGATATTTAATATAATAGTAATGCAATTGACAACCACTTTTTTCATATCTTAAACTTTTAAAATAAATGAATACTTTTAACCATTTAATGCTTTTGTAATGCTATTGACTATATTTACTATAATAGTAATGCAATTGACAACCACTTTTTTCATATCTTAAACTTTTAAAATAAATGAATACTTTTAACCATTTAATGCTTTTGTAACACTATTGACTATATTTCCATAGATATTTACCAGAATAGAATGCAATTTATAACCATTATTTAGATCTAAAACTTATTAAAATAAATGAATCATTTGTAATGTCATTGACTACATTTCCATACAAGTAGTAAATAGCCATAAGAGTTCATTTATTTTAACAAGTTTGAGATCTAAAAAATCATTGTCAATTGCATTACTATTGTGATGAATATCTATGAAAATGTAGTCAATGGCCATAAGGATTCATTTAGTTTAATTTTTAACAAGTTTAAGATCTAAAAAATTGTTGTCAATTGTATTATTTTTTTTATAAATATCTATAGAAATATAGTCAATGGCGTTATAAAAGTAATAAATCGAATGTGGTATGTGGGCTAGTGTTAATAAAGACCATGAAAAATATAAAATTATGAAAATGTCATTATGTTATGCAAAATTACAAAAATGCCCCTGTGTTGTAATACTAAACAAGAGATGAAAGGAAGACATTTTGGTTATTTGACTAAGGTTAGATGGTCAAGGAAGGTTATCTGAATAGTTGACCAAGGTTAGGGAATACTCTAGTGATGTGTGAAAATACGATAATGCCCTAGAGTTATTAAAGTAAATAAAGAACTAAGGGCATTTTGGTAATTTTTTAACTGATCAGTAATTAAGTTTAGATCCAGTCCAAGAATATCAATGGTAGGAAGAATCTGGATACTGGATTTAAGGTCAAAAAATATATTATGGAATCTCAGAAAAATTAGAGTTTATTAAACAATATGAGTTTTGTGAAATTTGACCGAGCCAATACTGGATTGGACTGAAATTTTTTCAATCATATCCTAGGCCTAAATTTCGCCAAACAATACCCTAAATGATGTCATGGATGATGTCATAAAGTGGCTTCTAGGGCAAACTTGGTGGAAGATTGAATATGAACCATTAGATCAAATAGTAACCAAAGTAATCTTGGCCTTTCATTTTCACCCAATTTTATCTATAAATACCCCCCATTTTCCTTCACATTTCGGCAACCTCATGAACCTTAGGGAACCTCTGCATAAACAAAAAGTATCTCTGTTCCAAACAGCAAGGACTTTCCTAAATTCATTCAAAGATTCATTCAATCACTGTTATCCACCCATTCTTTATTTAGGAAGTCTTTAAAGTTTTCATATGAGAGCCACATGCCTTCAAAACGAAAGGGTTTATTTCCTCCATAAGCATGCGCTTCAACATGAAATTGAAGAAGAATAGGATTATGATCAGAGAAATTGGTTCTGGGTGGTACCTTGAGAAAGTATTCTAGTGAAAGTGTGAAGAAGTCAACATTTGC
This sequence comes from Leucaena leucocephala, assembly GCA_037074615.1. Lineage (NCBI taxonomy): Eukaryota > Viridiplantae > Streptophyta > Magnoliopsida > Fabales > Fabaceae > Leucaena > Leucaena leucocephala. The sequence goes on along the minus strand of CM073555.1, from coordinate 13,217,492 downwards.
CAAGGCTCTATCTAATCGCTCGTACCACCGGGTATATCCAGAAATTCTACCTCCAAGTAAATTTAGGACCTCTAAATCCCATGTCTGTAAGGCCATATTCATAAACTCTATCTCAAAACCAATTAATTCTTGAGAAATTACATCTGGCGCCACCAATTCTATCTTTAATTCTTGAGAAATTACATCTGGCGCCACCAATTCTATCTGATTGAGACATGATGTCATTGAAATCACCACAAACCGCCCAAGGCCTTTGAGACAACAGAAGCAAAATTTCTAAGTTTTGACCAGAGCACCTGTCAAAAGTTTGAGTGAGGAATGACATAAACAGTAGTGAGTAAGAAGGGCAGTCGACTAGGAATTCCACAATTGAGATGAAGAAATTGATGATCCTCCTTAATAAGGCCGATCCTAATGAAATCGCTTTTCCAAACAACCACCAAACCCCCTGATTTTCCAGTGCTAGGAACGACTTTGAGTGAATCAAACCCCAGAGCACCTAGTGTTCCAAAAAATAATGCTAACCATACAAAACTTAAAGATAAAAAACGAAGCCCAACGAGATCCCCAATTAGAATTGAGTTTCTGGCACAAAAGAACCCTCTGCACTAACATCATCAGTTAGCGCGCACACCACTGAGCTCTGACTATGTGGCCCAAAATTTGGGTCTCCTGGAACCTCCTCAATTATAATGTTACTATAACCCATATGCATTGGTACAACTTAGGCCTCGTCCAGATTGCTTTGTTCCTTATCCCTACTAATCCTGTAGGCCGCCACCTTTCAACACTTGGTTGCTCTACGTGTTTGATCTTTGAGAAGTACTATTTTATTGTAGTTCTAATCACGACGCTTAGAGAAATATCTTAACTCTTAGGTACCTAGGTTTACGAATAAGGATAATAGACGGCTCGTCTTGCCCGACATTAGTATCGTCTAAGAGGAAGGGAGATTTTACCCTACCCTTAGATCGTCATTGGGTGCTTAGGTTTTAAAAAATTTCAGTATAAAAAAAAAAAAGAAAAGAATAATACCCCTTGTAACCAAAAAAAAAAATACCCCTTTCGTCGCTTTCCTCCATTGTCAGACTCAAAATCTCACCACTCCTCTTCTCGTGTTGTAACATTGCCCTCGTCTTATTCTCACTCCTTCTCGTTTCTGTCTTCTCTTGTAAATTCTAATTTAATGCTTTCCCCACTAGGCCCTCCATGTCTCCTACAACGCCAGCTTGATTTTTTGTTGTGGTTTTTTTCTTTCCTTTTGCTCGTTGTATGTTGGTTTGTCGTTGTGCCAGAGATAGTTGGGGCGCCACTTCTTGTACGATTTCATTCTGCACATTATCGTAAGAATCTGCGTTTTGTCTCTACTCATCCACGTCAGCAAGCACACCAAATCGTGAACCTCTATTTTCCGGCCGAGAAGTCTACCCTTTGCCGTCCTTTGGTTTCCGTTGCCGGCGAGATTTCTGAACCTACACGCCATTGATCTTGATTACATTGCTGGTCATTTGCATTATTCTCCACTTGTTCTGGAGGAACATTTACACCATGAATGTTGTTTCCTTTTGATTCGGGTGTAATCTACCAGAACAGATATGCGAGCATAGTAACCTCTTAATTGGCAAGAAGTGTTCATATCAACTCTAATTGTTGTGCCAATCCTATTTCCGATAAATGTTAGTGCCTCTTCATCATAGTATTCAAGTGAGACTCTAGGCATTCTTACTCACACAGCCACTTTATCGACTTTAGTTTTCTCTGGTCTGAAGTTGGGCTCCCATGGCTTTACAGTTAAATAAATCATAAATCATCCAAAGTCCCCTTGTTGAGGCATGAAAGTAGTTGTCTCTATTGGACAGTTTTACCACATAAAACCCGTAGCCTATGTTGATTAGGTTTATAACACCTCTCTTTGCCCACAGAGATTGAAGACGTGATTGCAAGGCTTTGTAACCTATACTCCTATCCAACAACTTCACAACAACTGCCTTTCTCCATGCCCTGTACAGATTTTTCTTGAGAGCACAAGCGCCGTAACTTCTCCCAATAACTTCTCTATCGAGAATTTGGTTTTTTAAACAACCTTCAACTTTAATTCCAAGAGCTGTACGACAAGAAGCTAGATGACAATGATTGACGACATTGCCTCCACTTCAAGTTGTGGCCAGCATTCTGCAACACAAAGATGAGCATCCCCCATGAACGTTTATGTTACCAGAAAACGTAGTAGCAAAGAAGAATAGTTCGAGAAGGCTACAACATCTTGAACAGACGGTGGTGGTGAAGTTGGAGGTGAAACAAATATTAAATTTTTAAAAGATAAGAAGAATAGTTTAGAAATATAAAATATTATCTCTCGTCTCTAAATCTTCTAATTCCTCTAATTTTGGAGGAAGCAACTTCCTATATATTTTTAAAAGTCAAAGGGAGTGGAACAAAGTCCTTCGTCTCTCCTCCCTCCCCTTTATTTCTCTCGTGCCAACAAAGAGTAAAGGAGAAATTATAATAGAGGAAAAAGAAGAAAAAGATATAGAAAAAATTTTAATATTATATTATTTAAATTTATCCGAAAGGTGAGTAGTAAAGGGATTATAAGGTTAATTTGTTTTAGCAAAGTAAAGTTACTTTTTTTAACAAAAAACTATAATAAAATTATTTTGTTTGGTTCAAGAGGTGAAGGTAAAAAACATATTTTTATATAAACTTTACCCTTATTTTGTTAAGGTGTTTTTTTTCAAAATAAATATTTAATAATAAAATATAATTATAAATATCAACAAGTTGTTAGTTGATATAATAAATAATCTCACCCATATAAAAAAAGAACAAAAATTTAAATCCTAAAAAATACTTGTTAAAAAAGACGAAAACTCTTTACACTTTAAACTTCGAAAAGAATTATACATTTAATCAAATTAAAAACTAATGATAAATATTATTCAATATATCAAAATAATATTTTTATAATTATAATATATAATTAATAATAACTAATATATATATATATATCTAATAATTAATTAATTGAGTCAATCAAACCTATTGTCATACAATAGTATCTTTTTTTCATAAAACTACATAAAAATTGAGTGGCACTATTTATTTATGATTTATTAGAATTTTTTATTTTTTATATTAATAATGATATTGATATTAATATACGCATTTTTTGCCAGCAATATTAGTACACTCACAATTCGTCATTTCAATCTTTTAGATGGCGTTGCAGTGAAAACTCAATAGTAAGGAAGGAGAAGGATCTGAAAGTTGAAAAATATGAAAAGCATCAACCACTAATCCAAACAAGAGATCGACTCTCAAAGTGACCACTGTTGAGCAATCACTTGCTGTAGGCTCGTCAACTCTGTCAATACAATAATTTCCCTCAATTAAAACAAGCTATCAGAAGATTTCAAACACAAGAAAGACATCACTACTAGAGTGAATGGGGGAGATGGTCACAGCTATAAGATCCCTAGACGTGAGGATGCGATGGTGGCTGGGAGTTCAGAGGCCAAGTGGGTGAAAGTAAAGCAGGAGAGGATATGAGGAAGAAAGGCAGAAGGGTAGGGTGGGAATATAATATTAAAAATATTTGTGGACAAAATAGTAACATGCCAAAATATTAAAACCAACCACCTCCCTACTCACCCTCGTCAATTTTGAAAAGGAGGGTTGAGAGAGGAGGAGAGTTTTTTCAAGCCAAACAAAAGAAGGGTAGCAAAATCTCTCCACTGCCCTCCAAATCTCTCGTACCAAACACAGTTTGTGTCAAGGATTGTTCAACCTAATTGAGGTAACTCTTTCAAAATAATTTTCTCCATCCACAATGTTGAAATCTTACTTGATAAGAATCGAGACTCTTCCTCTAGCCTCAATCACCATTCTTAATTGGATATAGGTATATTCTACAGCCTATGCCTACTTTGTCTTCTAAAGACTAAAATCTACACAGTAAATATCTTTATGCATGTACATTCAACGCAGTGTGTAGCAGAGCAATTGAAGTATATTATATAAGGAACATGTTATGAAATCTAGCTCCAGAAAAAATTATCTGCACCACCAACTCCAAAAAACTTCACGGGAAAAAAACGGTTCAATAAGTACTAAAACAATTCTCAAATACAACTCTAAGCCAAACAAGTTTTCTTTTTCTCCTAGCTCAACAATTTTGTGGTGGAACAGATAAGAGCTCCATCAAAAGAGGTAACCTTTGTCTCCAAAAGCAGAGGATAATCTCAGTGGATGCATGCCATGAATAAAAGTCAGGCAAGCTTCTAACACACCCATCCAATGTGCTCCTTTTATCTACTACTCTCTTCAAAATAGTGGATGCCGTCTCCTGCACTCATCCCAAAGTCATCGGTTTTGTAAGAACTTCACAACACTTTTTAGTTCAATTTCCTCTAATATATTGTTATAATTCCCCTTTCCATTAACAAGACATGGTCCTATACTAGTTTCCGATTAAGAACCCAAAAGAAAAGGGAAAATGGGATTTGAGGAAAGACTACTCAATATATTGAGGGTTAAGGTCAAATTTTATCTCGAAGTTGTCACATAAGAGCAATGTTATACCAAAAGTTTTTATAAGTTCAATATTGCCCTGGAAGTGACAAAAAAGGAACAAAATTGCTCTAACCGTTAACAAACTAACTTTGATTATTAAAAGTTTAACATTGACCATTAACATCTTTAGCGGCCAGAGGCGACATTGCTCCCATTTTAACAATTCCAGGGTGACATTGAACCAAAAATATTTCCGAGGCAACATTGCTCCTATGTGACAACTTTCAGGACAAAATTGGACCTTAACCCATATATTAAATAAAGTATTCAAATACCAAGTAATTGAGCCAGGAAGAAAAATTACAAAAGGGTTAATATAATCTTTAATCTCTCAAATTTATCCTCATTTTGGTTTTGGTGCCTCAAGTTTTATTTCGTCTAAAACATTGGTCCTTGTATTTAATAAAAACATGGACCATTTTACAAACTTGAGGGACAAATATTTGTATTAACCCTTTAAAAAATACAGTATTGAGGACCTAACTAGGAACCAAAACTTGATCACCTTTCTTTTCTTTGGGTATTATTGCCATTAGGTGCATCCCAGATCAACTAGCATGCACAAAACCAAAATTATAAAGCTCTCTCAAATTACCTTTTAGGTCGGCTTCGATCTTCCTCATAGTCCATCACTCCACCAGATTCAGAGTTGATCTCCTCATGCCCTCGAAAGTCAATGTCGGCCTGCTGACAGGGTGCAACTTCTGCCACAAAGTAAGTAAGACACATCGACCAATATATCCCAGCATTTGTATTAAGACTAAATCTAATAACATGAGACCAATAGTAAAGGAAAAAAAAGGCAGTTATCTAAGCAAAGTCTCGTACTTTTTGTGCCATCCTAAAACAGACTGCAGCTGCCTCCAAAGTATTGCATAGAATAAATTTTAATTTAACCTGAAGACTGTAGAGTATCTATGTATGGCTAAAACATATATAACTGAACACTAGTTTAATTATCATGTTGATAATAGTGCGCTTGACAAAATCCAAACCACATAATGAAGCACAAAGCTGGTTTCAATAATTCAAAAAAATTTCAACTTTTTCCTGAGCAGTAGCAATGTAATAATATTTAAAATAAAATGAGGCAAGAAAACTCCTACACGGACCTGGCCATTACATATTCAGATTTTATATTTATATACGACTTTTCCTCCTATATATTTGTTTCCCTTCTTGATGAAGGTGCATCGTATAGCCTCATACACTCTCAGAGACCAAGCTCTCTCCCGTCGTCCCAAGTAGATATACATAGTAAAGATGTTAAGAAAACGTAGCCAAACCAAATCTCGAGTTGATTTGGTTTTGCCAAAATTTGGAATAGCTCCATCAGTTCTACACCATCTCTTCAGATGCAGTTAAGCCTAAAATAACACATATAACCGATCTGCTTATCAGGACCAATCAAACATAGAAAACTTAAGTTTTTATTATTCTGTAAACCTTGCCCATTAGATGTGTTAGATTCTGTATGCTTCTTTTGATATTTTTGAACTGGCGAATGATATTCTAGTCTTAGGATTAAAACCAAAACATTCTAAGACATGGACATCTAAAGTTTGTGACAGATAATGAACAAGAAATAGAAGCAATAATGCAGAACAGAATCTTATATATATAAGCAAAGATTAATGGGTTGGCGGCTCATAATTTGTTGACAAACATTTTTGGTATTTGAACTTTGTAAAATCAGAGATGCTACATATAAATGAATTACACACCCAACTATGTATGAGTAGTGAAAGTTACAAATTGTACATCTCCCATTCAACATAAGTGTCTTGGCTTTGTCATGAAAAAATACTATGAAAAATTTCAAGATAAGCCCAGATTTGCAAGTACGAAGTGGTTCATCTCTTTCATCTTCCTTTCCCCGAGAACATGCATATGAGTATGTGCATGCGGTAGGTGGAACATAAGTACTGCCATAAAAAACTCAAGACATATCTGTGCTAAAGCAATTGCAGAACACAAATACACAAACTTCAGAATAAATTAAAAATCTTTTACAAGTGTCAGTACAAGCCATTTATTCAAAACTGTCCTGCCTAAATTGAAGGTAAAGAAGCAAATGAATTAAAGATCAATCCCAACACACAACCTAATAGAGGGGAAACTGCCAACGATGTTTCAAATTACATACATGTTTCTGATGGGTCATCCTCTTATCCAAGTGAGTAAAGAAAATCACCAATTATGAATGAGATACGCATGATATTAAATTCAACCGACCTTGAAAATTAACTTCTTCACTTCTTCCGCCTTTCCTTCTAAATCCTTCTTGTGCTTCTTGTCCAACTCACTCATAGTATCAGCCCATTTTATCTTTTCTTGAATTGATGCAAGCATATTATTTGATGTAGACAACCTAGGTTTCCAATCAATATTAAAATCTTAGATGTGAAGCCAACCCTTGATATTTTAAACCAGGAACTCCACATATGACATTGACATCAGAACAATAAAGAAACAGAATAATGGAGATAATTATCATTTAGAGAAGCTCAACGAAACAGACAATGATGTTACCAAAAGAAGTTGAATCCAGTTTACTAAGAAAAAAGAAATATTCACCTAAAAAATAAAATAAAAATTTCCAAGCCTAATAAATGAAAGTTCAAACCAACCATACGTGAACTTGGATTATACACAGACTAAACTTCAAGGAAAATAGTATTTTTAAATAAAACCTCAGCAAAGTGCGACTTAAATAAAACCTCAATTTTGATTTGAACTAACCCTATCTAGCAAGAAATAACATGATCCCTAGCACATTACAGTTGTAAGGTATTGTTATATTTATCATCTGAATGGCCATCTAAGGATGTCTCCAGATACATGTAATTGATTCCCATATGGCTACAATAAACTTTATTCACTACAAGAATAGTTAACATTACCAATTAGAGAGTGTTTGTATCATATTTCCCAACTGACCAGGTCTCAAGTCCCTCCCTGCTGCAAATTGGACCTAAACTTCAACCTTAGAGATCAGCAAATTTTGTGATAGAGGACACAACAAACGCAACAGAAGAAATGACAAAGAAGCCAACAAATTATGAAAGAGATCATGAGCTGGGACCTCAAAACATCTTCGTAGTTGATCCAGCTTTCCTCTGACTATACCCTTATAAAAGCAATCAGGATTGACATTAGCCAGTTATTTATGATAATAATTGTTTCTAATTGTTTCCACATCACCAGAATAATACTAAAAAATATGAAAAGAACTCCAGAAAGAGAATTGCCAAACGTAAGAACATTAAAACAGCACCATAAAGGGACAATGAGAATCACATTAATCTCCTAGAATCAGCAAGTAATCTATGACATCTTATTACTGAAGAAAATTGAAGATTAATAAAATGATCAGCATAATTGTAAAATAAAAAGAGGATTTGCTGTCAGCCCTTGAATATGCAAATGTCAACAAACATCTAGAAGGAAAGCAGAATCCTGAGTACATTGCGTGGATTCAACAAGAATAATTATTGATGTCCAGGATGCCATCATGATTGACAGAATAGATGCTGACCAGGATCATGGGATGCAAGAAATTCTTCCTAGATATGGGACAGAATCTTTTTCACCTAAGGTGAAAATCGAGCAACTGAAAACATTGCTGAAAAGCACCACGGGTAACATACCTATGAATGATTTTCTCTTGAAAATCTAGTGTTGGCACATTGGTGGCAATGGGAGCCCAAGAATGCATAGAAAACATTTTCAAGGGTCTTTCAATAGACTACAAGCCATTTATCACATATCCTTTGATTATGCAAATATTGCTCCCAGTGAAAGAGCACAACCTAGAAAATGTGGAAGAACAAGACTCAAACCTTGAAGGGGTGGCTGAAGCAATGATGGCCTAAAAATATTTCTGTTAATCAACAACAGAGTAACATAAACTGTAGCAGCCGTGGCATGATTGACAATGCAGTTGGAGATTGCTGGCATTTTGAGGAATACTTCCGAGCAATCTCAATCATTGATAATACTGCTGCATCCACCTCAGAGCAATCTAAAGAACATCCTACTGCACTGTTAGCCACATTTAAATCAATGGCTGACATTACAAGGTATTTTGATTCTGGAGCCACAAGCCATATCACTGATGATTCCTCAAATTTGAAGGACTCGGTGCCAAATAGTGGAGCAACGCAAGAGTATTTATTTAAGAGATGAATCAGGTTTGCTAGTTAAAATCTTTTTTTTTTCAGCAAAAGCTAGTTATGATCATTGAACATTCATTCATTTGCACACAGTATCGTACTACTCTTAATCTTTCTAATATACTCTCTTTCCCTAGCTTAACCAAGAATCTTACAAGTATTTAAACATTGTGTTTTGACAATGATGTAGTTGAATTACACTGTCAGCTTCGTCTAATAAGGGATAAAACAACTAGAGAAGTTTGTTATGAAGGAGTGTAATGTTTCTAACATCTCCAATAATAAATTTGATGTTTGCAAAGAATGCTATCAGGGCAGATCCCCCCAAAACCCTTTTCTCTTCTAATACTGAATACATCCAACCACTTTAGCTTGTCTATATGGTGGTCAGCACCTATTAAATCTACAGAAGAGTTTTCAAATTACATTCACTTTATAGGCACCTACAGCTACACGTGATTCACAAGGATTAAATCTCTTGAACCAGATCAGACACCTATACATAAAATGAATGTCCAGTATCCTGTTTCCATTGGCACTAGCATTTCAGGTTTACCACGTTCAACTGTCTTCTTCCAACAGTTCAGAAGCTACAACTAAACAGAAGTCTTCTCAAGCTCAAGCTCAGGTGATGAGCCACATCTAACAGAAAGAACTAGTTCAGGTGTTCAACAGTCTAACAGCAGACCTCAGAATCACCACAGCGTGCAAATTCTTTTATTCTGTTTTTTGGTAAATCAAAGCATACAAATCTGGCACCGTACAAGAACCTAACAGAAACCATCCCATAACAACTAAGCCAAAGTCAGGGATTTTCAAAGGCAAACATAAAAATCTAGCTCTCATTGCAGAAACAAAACCTACTACTGTCACAGAAGCTCTCAACACTCCCCACTGGAAGAAAGCTATGCAGGAAGAGTATGAAGCATTGTTGAAGAATGGAATCTCATCATTAATGAATCTACCACCAGGAAGGAAAGTAATAGCCTGTAAATTGGTTTTTTAAGTCCAAAAACCCAAGTAGTACTGTTGTTAGGTATAAAGCATTGCTAGTGGCAAAAGGTTTCTGTTAAAGAGGCTATATGTTATGGTAGCATTGGTGTTATAAAAATCCTTTAGTTCTTTTATACTATTATTTAATATTAATATTAAACGTTATTCTCTTATGATGATTATTTTCCTAGATTCAAGAGAACTTTAGTTAGGAAGAGACTCTCATATCTCTAAACCTAGTTTTTCCCTAATTAATGTACTGAACTCATTCAATAAAATTGAACCAGTGGAGGCCAACATTCTCACTGGTTTTCTTGGTCATGATCTCCAGTTTCTGTCAAATAAAATGGTTTAAACACACAGGGCTTTAGCCTGGTCATAAAGCTTGTCACCATAAGGCGATATTTTCTTGGGGATGGCAAATTCATCAAGTTTAGGTGAATAATGCCTTTCTCAATGGAGTAATGCAAGGAGGCTTACATGCGAAAAACTCAACAATCTGAAGGTAACAAGTTGCTTGTATGCAAAATGAACGAGGATCTTTATGGTCTCAATTGGGCTCCCATGGCTTGGTTGCTCTCATAAAAAATATTTTTTAGCATAACAAATGTGATCCATCTTTGTTCATCCAAACAATGTCAACTGAGATTACATCCACATTAGTCTACACAGATGATATTTTAATCACCAGCTCCTGTAGAAGTAACTCCCTCTTCTGTCTCTGAGAATTGTCGTCGTCATCTCCTTCATCATGTTCCTCTCTTGTAAATGTTCTTGTCAGGCATCCAATATTGATGTTCATCGTCAAGTTCATGACTTTGTCTTAATATTCAGATTTAAAATCCAATCAACTTCAGTTCAGTGGTCACTACTAGTTTAAGGATTCAAAGTTCTGCTTCTTTTATAATGATACTGCTCACATCCAAGTTGCCTCCCAGCTTAGGGGGAGTGTTGAGAAGCACAAGTATTCAAGCTGTAGATCCAGCTTGAGGGGGAGTGTTGAAATGCGCTAGTTTAGAATTAATTAATATTATGTTTTGTTAGTTATTTAATTAATTATCTAAAATTAAGTTTGGATATTATTGAGGATCAAATTTAAATATTAAATTATCATATCTTAAAATAATAAATCTGAGATGTTAAAATTATGATAGGATTATATTATCATATCTTAAAAGAATAAATATGAGATATTAAGATTACGATAGATTCTACGTTTAGCCCATTAGTTTATACTTTTGCCTAGATAAAGGCCTATTTGTATTCTCATTCATTCAAGGATTAATAACATTTAGAAGCCTTTATTTTCCCTCTACTTTTACTCCTTCAAATTCCCACAGTTGAACTCCACCAGAATAGTGATGATAGAATACTTAGCCATAGCTCATGTTTCATTGCAGCCTATGGAGTATAGGTTAGTTTTAACAACTTTCCTGCGGAGGTTTTCTCATGCTATTGCCCGGGTGTCTTCAATGGATTTAAATTGGAATTGGACCATTCCTGAATTAGTTTTTCCCACTTTTGATTCATTGTCTTGTAATCTCTGTCTCCTTATCCTTATAGATTTTATTCTATATCATTACAGAAATACCATTAATAAAGTTTTGATCCTTAAAAAGGCCTTCCATTTATCAGAACAAAACAATATATGCAAATACAAATATGTTAAGCACATTTGAGCAGAAATGTAATGTCTGAGAGGAAGTGATGCCTACCGCATACATGCACTCATTAATTAGAAAATCTTCAAGTTCACGTACATTTGTCACGTCTAATTCCTGCATTAGTTGGTCATAAGGCAGAACCTGGAAGAAAACTGAATAAGTAAATCTGTGATGACTGATGAATGATTGCATGTGAGAAGACAAGCACAAACAGATAAACAAAAACTGAATACTTTTAGGTTGTTTCTCAACCAGATTATTTTCCATATGAGCAGATGGAAGAAAGAACACAACAATGATGATAGAATCCTGCACAGAATTGAAATAAAATCCAGGCAGGAGATAGTGGAGACAATAAGGTTCCTTAAGTACTACAAAGCATGTAACTCTAGGTATGTTGGTCAATAATCTAACAGTGAGATATATCCAATTTAAATGATCAAGAAAGGAGAAGCGGGGCTTTCAGTTAACCACTAGAACACATGAATAAAGATACAACAGATTCTAAGGCTGTTGCTAAGGTAAAGTCATTAGATTGTGGCTCAGTAATTGCAGGACAGTATAATAGTTATGGTCTCTCTAGCGTGATTTCCTGATTTTGTAGTAAAAGGAGTGCCCCTGTCAGATATACAGATAGGCTCAGCAGCTTTGCTGTATTCTTGACTTCCTAGTCTTTGAGATTCAGATAAGGTGTTCCTTTCCCTTCTCAATGTCCTTCACTTCTATTAAAAGGATATATTACCTCCTCATTTGCAATATCCTTTTGTCTAGTAAATCTTCTTATTTTATTAATGAAAATAACAATAAATTAATAATATAATCACTCATTAAGCTAACAAGAGTCCAGAAATCCATATGTTTACTTGATTTTTCCAAATCGATCAGAGATTTAAGGGCACCATCATACCTTGTTTGTCTCAGCTAGCGTAAGAACTGTGAGTTGCTTTAGCTTAAGGATCTGATCAGGTATCAATTGTGGAAGACGATCAGCATTACCTACAAACCACATGCTTTTTAGACAAGATCCACTATGATTTTCTATAAACAGTGTAATTCTCTTGCGCAACCCTTAAAGATGACCAATAATACCTTTACACCTAGAACTATTCCATTCTCAGAAAGGAGAATATTAGAAAGAGGAATTTCCTATTTCCTATTTCCTATTCAAATTTACAAACAGAAAAATATACAAGAGCATATTCATATGATCCTTAACGTGAAGGTAACCTTTCAAAGGGGAAATTGTTATCATATACAACATCAAATAACAACCTATTTTACATGAATATTGCGCAATAAGAGGAGCTGCCATCAGTTGACCCTGATGGCTCATAAATATATAATAGGAAAGAACAATTATAAAAATGGCCATATTAATATTTAATAGGAAAAGTGAACCTAAGTGAAGGCATAAAGGCCATAAAGATGCTTCAGTAGGTCAATTCTTTTTTATCACCATTATTTACTTCAATAATTATTTCCTCAGACAGCTTCAAGAACTGAACACTACACAAATAAACACAGGCCCAAACACATGCATGTTGTGTGATTGCACGGTACTACAAATGGCTGCTTTTAAATTTCCAGTACATATAAATAGTTTTCAATATATATGATTTTTTTCATTGTCAGCAATCATAAATTAGGATCATAAGTATTTCCCTCAAAAGCAAGCATGGTGATATTATATATAAGAAAAATGCCACCAAAGAGCCCCTCACAAAGACACAAATTTCAATTCTCAGCCTAATATAAACTCCCTAATGGCAAAAATGGCATCTGTTGGAAGAGCTCAAAAGTGACGGCCCAAGCTAAACAAAATCAAATTAGTTTCTGTTTCCTTTTTACTTTTCTATTTCTATTTACTCTTAGATTGTATTTTTTATTTCCATGTTTTTCTGTTTTAATTAGATAGATCAGAATCAATTTTTAATTAGATTTAAATATTCTGATAGATACCCTTTAGCAAAAATAACCCCTAGCAACCTCTACATATATCGTCCTCGATGATCAATAATCAATAAAATTTTTAGAAGTTGAGTCCTCAATTGCTCACCCTATCAGCATCCCATATTCCTCATTGTCCAACAGTCATCACCAATTTTTAAGAATCCAAGAAACAAGAAATGAAACTTTCCTATGCAAACGTTTACTTTCTAAACACAACCACTCATTGCAAGGTTCACATTCTAATAGATTAACACTGATAATTAAAAGAAACAGACATTTTTGCTGTACTTGACCAATCAGCAAAAAAATTGATAAAGTAAATAGAGGAATGGATAAATTTCGCCTCAACAGCATGTTCCAGAACTTTTGAAAATGCCATTTGATACTATTCTTTTAAAATTAAGGTTAAATGTTTAGCATTGTCAATCATTTCTAGCTCTCTTTTCATTCAAACCTAACTCCACATCAACCAGAACAATTGGTGAGATATAATATTGGTCATCCAATGCCCATGATAACAGAGATAAGAAATGTCAGTAGGTTTTGGTGAAGAATCTCAACCATCATTAATTCATGGAAACCATTCTCAGTACTAACCGCATCCATGTAATCTTTCAACACCCAAAAGCAGCTGAACATATAAGTCAGAACAATATTATTACATTGTCTTCGAAGAAGCACCAATGCCCAATACTCCAATAATGGAGCTTTATGTCATTTATCTTATACTTGTATAAAATAAGATACTTTTGCAGCAAGAATAGACCGTTATTGCGGTCACCACTGTTATATACTTCACAAATAATATATATATATAGTAACAATAATCTGTAACAAAAATAATTGCGGGGGCAAGAAACAGAAACATGAGTCTTTAGGCTTACTCTTGTAATCACTCCATGTACCATATGCAAACAATCGTAGCACATCAAGGTAGACAGAATGTTCAGTTCCTTCAAGCTGCATATTTTATGAATGGAAAAACCATAGGAATTAATTAAAAATGAACTATATAAAAAGTACTAACTGCTAAGTAAAAGAAGTACGGCTTTACAAGTTGTACTAACTATCATATAATAAATAAAAGTATGGGGATTCACAAGTACACCTAAGTGAAACAACTAGTTGCCCAATAATCCCCGTGAAATATATAAAAAGCGCTTTATTTGGTATACCACTAATCCCCGTGAAACATATAAAAAGAAATTATATCAACAAAATCATATATTTACAGGAGCCAATGGAGAACAAAATCATATTTACACATTCTATCCCTAGCTCTTGAATTTTGAAACAAACAGCAGCACAAATCTTATCATGTCATCAACATAGTCCTATTTCCCTAAAATTTTAGGAGAAATGCCTTGACAGGATGAAGCTTCTCGAAGGGGTATTATCTTACTGTCTACCAACCAACATCTTGAAAAACTTCATGAAGCAAAAGGTTTAAAATATCCAACTCATACTCTTGCTACCAGGGCATAGCAACCTAAATTTTTCAATATGGATGAAACTCACAGGTGATTTCAACGTTACAAGATTTAAGCATAAATTACAAAGAACCCAAACGGAAGCGTCAAAAAATTCAAGTAACTTTAAATAAAGTGACCAAAGACCACGACGCTGTAAGAAAGAATTATCATATGTGGCATAAAATATGAAACCCACGTAATTTAGAGAAAAAATAATTATATTTCCCTCGAACTACAACCCTTAGAGCAGAACACAAAAAAAATTGGGAAAAAGAGAAAAGCAGAAATTCCAGATCACGGAGACATGTACGAACCTCTACAACATTGGGGTCAGCCAAAATCTCAGAGAAAGCGAAGAGAGAAGGGTGAGAAGTGGCTTCAACAACCACCGAACTGAGTGCCGAACCCTTGGAAGCAGAGGCTTGCTTGACGAAGTGATCGATGAAATCCGCTTGCTTTTGTTCGATATCCATCTCAGGATAGAAGAGAGAAACCAGAGATTTGGGGACGCTTATGCTTATGCTTCTGCAGTGAGAGCTTGAGAAGGCCCTCTCGCGAGAAGGCCCTCGATTGGTAAAATTGTTTAGTTTATAAATGTTTAGTTAAAATTGTTAAAGCGTCACATGATTTTGGGGGAGTTTATAAAAACAAAAAAAAAAGTGATTTAAAAAAATAAATATATTTTTTATAGATAAATTATTAGAAAGAGTACGAGGTAAAATGATAAAAAAAGATAAAAATAAAATAATCATTATATATGTTAAAGGTACTTTATGTTATACCCTAATATTAATATTTTGATGATGACGATTAATTGAGAGAATATTTCAAAAAATAATTTTAAACTGATAAAGAATATTTATGAATAAGCTTATCAATAAGGTTGTTATTCGATAAATAAGAAAGAACTTTTAAAGAAAAATTTTGATTTCTAAAATGGATTTATCGAAGATCTATTCGATAAGGTCTCTTATCGATAAAAATTTTGATAAATCAATCTAAACTAAATTTATGAAAATTATAAGTTATGGTTCTGAAACTAAAATTATTCGAAAACTTATTAGACAAGGGGATTTATCGAAAAAACTTTCGATAAGTATTTCACAGACTCAATTTTGAGAAAAAAAATTTATAAAAGTATTTTTTGAAGTATTGATCGAACATAGTATTTATCGATAAGATCTTCTATCAATAAAACATGTTTTCAAAATAGAGTTTTATTTTTCAAGGACTCATTTATCGAAAAATTATTTGATAAGGGGATTTATCTAATAATTCTTTAAAAAATTAGAGAAATTTTTTTATTTTTCAAAAGCATTGATAAATAATTTTCCACGTATTTGTTATTTGCTTTTGATAAGATATCATATTGCTTGTTTCCTCTCCAACATGTTCTTATAAGTACTTTTGATCAAAAGAATGGAAAATATAAAAGTTTACAGGTTTAAAATCTGATCATTGAAAATATTTTTTATTGTCCAGATCACTGAGGTTCTGCTTTGTGATTTTTATAGCGATTTAGTTAATTTGTTTTCTTCTCAAAATGATCTTTGACATTTTGAGTTACGAATTCATAAGATCAAATGGAAGAAAGAAAAGATATATTGTTTCAAATTCAAATCACTAGAATCTTAATGTGATAATTGTTTTGATGATGATTTGATTGTTTGAAATATTTTGATGATGATTCATTTCTTATAATGCTTGATTAATCCATTTGAATCATCTATAGATTGCTCAGTCTTGAATTATGAAGACAATCTTATTCATGAAAGATTCAAAGTAAATATTCATTATGCTCTTATCAATAAACTATTCAATCAGATTATTTATTGAAGAGATCTTCGATAAGATCCTTCATTAAGCTTAAACTGAATTATCTTGAAATATCTGATTGGTTTGTGAATTATTTTTTGAGCTTATGAATTACTTAGGTTTGATTGAATATATGATCTTCATGAATTTTATAGCCCATTCCTATTTGATGAATGAGTATATGGCTTGTTCTGGTATGATAAATTATTTTTAGTCAAGCTTATAATCTTATATCTTGTGAAATTGTTCTAATGTGTTAAATGATACTCTTGATATGATTTAGTGAATGATCTTATACTTATAATTTTCAAATGTATTATATGCAAATTTGAGAAAATATCTGAAAATTTGAAAGTCTATTTGAAAAGATTTGAAAAGAATATTCTTCAGTATTTATCAATAAGCTATTCAAAGAGTCTATTTATTGAAGAACACTTCGATAAATTATGTATTGTGATATATATCGATAAGTCTGAAAGCATATGTTTGAAATAATATTTGTTTTCAAAGAGTTTATTGATAAGGTCATTTATCAAAGAATTATTCGATAAATCATTAACTATCTCTTTCCAATTTATTAAAAATTTATCCAAGTCCTTTTCAAAAAGGTTGATTATCGAGGAATTACTCGATAAGATTTAAATTGTTTCAAATGCGATTCTTCAGCAATTTATCGAAGACCTTTTTGATAAGGGTGTTCTTCGATAAGTCAAGCCATTTTGCGAAAAGAGTTTTAAATTGGACTTTATCAGATTTTTATCTTTAATTCTAAATCATTTGGAATTAATTACCATATGCCTACATTGTTGATATATCTTTTCTTAAGCATATTTCAAGATCATTGACAGGATTAAATGAAAAGATCAACCAAAGAACCAAAAGCATAGATTGTCCAAGTCAGCAATAATGGCTATATTCAACAACAGCTACTTTAACGGAATTTTGAAGACAAAGTATAAAAGAAGAATAAACCATAATGAGAAAGCTGAAGAAGTTGGAGAGACATAAGAGAAAAAGCATTACACAATGCATTATGATCATAAGCAGTCGTAGCTACTGTCTTTGTTTCACTCTGTTTCTCCTCTTTGATTTAGAGCATATCATATATTTATAAGAGAGAAACTCAGAGAGTGTGTGTGCTTTAGTGCTTATCCTAACTACTCTACTTGGAGAGTTTTATTTGTATCAATCTTCATTTAAATTACTTAAGAGTGTGAGGCTTTTGAGTGGATTGTTACCTTACTAGGTGAAGGGAGAGTGAGAGGAATTTTCACTAGAGATGCCTTATGGTTTGTAATGGGGAGTGAGAGGGTATTATCATATTATTGTACTAAGACACCAAGGGCCTGTGGAATCTTGGAATATAGGGGAACACTTAGAGGATGCCTCTGGGGGATTAGACGTAAGCCAAGTGGATTGAGCCGAACTAGTACAATGCGCAATCTTTCTTCTACAACTTCTTTTTTTGGTGATATCATTCTAAACTCTACTCTTTAAATTCATTTAAATATCTTTAGAGTTTTCAAAATTTTTAAAATCACCCAATCCATCCCCCTCTTGGGTGATATAGTCAGATTTAACATTTGGTATCAAAGCAAGGTTACTTGTAAAGAATCTAACGATCTCAAGTGAAAAGATCATGGTTGTATTTAATTGTAAAATATTTTCTGAAGGATTTGATATTACTATTCCTCCTATTTTAGAAAATTATGAGTTTTTGTATTGGAAATGTCATATAATAATTTTCCCTATTTGTATGAAATAGACAGTGGAACTGTAAGGGACAGATAGAGAAAAAAGTTTTGAAAGAGATTATCACGATGATTATACTGAATTATAAATGTTAGATGAGTTTTGAAGAAAGAGAGTGACTAAATTGAAAAGTTTAAAAGGTCCATGGTACAAAATAAAATGTAGAGATAAAGTTTGGGCCCTTAATATAACTTTAGAAAGTTTGAGGGACTAAAATGCAATTTGTCAAAAGTTCATGGGCAAAATTATAATTATGAGAAAGTTGAGATGGAAAAGGCCCAAAATTGCCTGAAAATAGTTCAGTCCCAAATTTTACCAGTAAATAGAGAAAATTATTCTGATCAGTTTAACGTAAAACAAAATTTTGATTTGATATAAATTTTTTAAGTTTGAAAAAATTATTATAGTATTTTTTGGGAATCATAATCAGATGAAATTTTACAGTAAATTCTTATAATTAATATGAGAATTTATAAAACTGACAGAACTCAAAAAGGAGTTATGTAGAATTTATTATGGAATTTACAGTAGAATAAAACACCTAATAAATACTTTTCGGGGGAATTTCTCGGGAATTATGCCATAAAGGCATTGGACCATATAAAGGCCCAAGTTGGCGTCCTATAGGCCCAGTAAGATACTTTAACAGTCATGTGAGCCAGTGTCCAGAGGAACCCTAAAAAATATAAAATTACGAAAATGCCCCTGGGTTGCAATAATGAGCAAGAGATGAATGAAGGGCATTTTGATCATTTTTCAAGGAATGGTAAGTAGATAAATACTCAATACAATAATGTCAATGGTAGGAAAAATCCAGATACTGGATTTAAGGTCAGAAAACATATTATGGAATCTCAAAAAAAATTAGAAACATAAAACAGTTTGTTTTTTTCGAAACTAACTGGATTAGTACCGGACTGGATAGAAATTTTTCCTATTAGTATTTTCCTCTAATTTGCGCCAATCACAGCCCTAAATGATGTCATGGATGATGTCATTTGCAAAGCTTCTAGGGCAAGCTTGGTGGAAGGTAGATTATGGACCATTAGATCAAATAGTAACCAAAGTAATCTTGGCCTTCCATTTTCACCCAACTTTATCTATAAATATCCCCACTTTTAGCAACATTCACAGAAGCATTGAGACACCATGGGGAACCTCTTGTAAAATGAAAACTCAACCCAAGACCAAGATAACTCAAGAGGCAAATAAGCAAGCATCCAAGGTAATCTTTCTCCCTAAGTGTTTAAGCTTCTAGTTGGGAGGATTAGTTGTTAGATTTAATGGTTAGAAAATGTTTTATTCCTCTCTATATGCTGCTAGATTTCCTTTTTGATCCTGTCAATTTTATAAATTCTTATATTAATTATAGGAATGTACTGTAAGGTCTCATATGATTCTGAGATCCAAAAAATACTGTAATAATTTTATCTGACTTCAGAAATTTATATCAATTTTTCGGGACCTCAAATCAAAATTTTGTGTGGCGTCAAACTAACCGGAATATTTTTCTCTATCTACTGGTAAAATTTGGGTTTGATCCGACTCCAGGCATTTTTGGCCTATTTTCGGTACAAATTCTTCATAATTACATTTTTGCCCCTTGACTTTTCATAAATTACACTTATGTCCTCACATTTGGCTAAAATTACACTTAAAGACCCCATATTTTTGTCTACTTTTTCTATTGGCCTTAAAACTTTTATAATTTTACTGAAATCCTTGCATTTTCTTTCTTTTTCAATTCAATCCCTTTCTTTACATAAGTGGCCACATTTTCCTTAGAAAATCTCATATATATTACGTACAAACTATACATACAAATCAGTACAGAAAATTAAAAATATTACATTTCTCTCCCCCTTAAAATAAATTTCATCCTCAAAATTTACTTAGTACCTAGTCAGTTATCTGGGTATATATCTTCTTAGTATCTCTTTCTCTTTCTGCTTTATGACTAAGGATTAGGGTATTTATTTCGTATCCTTTATCTTGATACTTTAGTGGGGTACTTGCAACATAGATAGTCGCGAATCTTTATATCTTTACGATTATTACTCTTTGTTTCTAAATCAACTCAATTAGAGTTAAACTTTACTTCATTATGGTACTTGCTTACTTGCTATGCATCCATTTGCTTATGGATAACTCATTGTACTAGACTTGTGAGTCGTGTCCATTTCTTTCATATCAAACTCTCTCAAATATTACTATATTCGGGAGTTTCCATCAATTACTCATCAGACTTTCTAGTGCATATCTCTTATTACTTATCTTAGTACCTCGCAGACTGCCTTAGCATCTGCAAAGCTTCATCTCTCTTTTTGTATAATCATATTTCTTTCATTATCTTCAATAATTTAGCATTATATATAGAGAGAACTTATGCAGTTATTCTTTTCTTTACTTTACTGTTAAGTAGGAGCACATACTCTAACATGCATAATGCTTGGCCAACATATTGTAGGACTATATGCCTGCTTAGGAATGCAAAGCTCTAACATCGAAGCTCAAGCATTCCTTTTCTTAATATACACAGCTCTAACACTAGGAGCTTTAGCATATTTCACAAACATTACATAATGCCTGGCATTTAATGCAAGGAGTGAAAGCTCACACTTTCATATGTAACATAACATTCAAACATCTTATCCCTTTTAAAAAGGGAGCCTCTCCATCTGTTTATAAAGTTACTTCTCAGCACATATTTCTCATTATGTATCTCATTAGATACTTCTCATGCTGTATCATGGCATATCTAACTATATCATGGTGTATCTCTCTCTTTCATGACTTATCTTGCCTTATCATTACATATCGTGAGATACCATAAGTCTAATATTCTCTTTAACTTATGACTTTGTCAACCTCTCAGGAGAATATTGCTCTTTTGCTTCTCTTTCTCCTGAACTAAGTTATAATTGAAATCTTTCATTTCAAATCCACTCTATTTGGACTTGACATAAGGGTTCTACTCCTTTACTGTTCATAACCCTTTCTAACTTTTCATAATTCTTTTTATCATTTTACATAACTTTGCACATCTATGCCAAATTTTTGTGGCATTTGCACTCTTTTCTCATTACTTCCTAGGGTCACCCATCATTGGGCTACTCTTGCCTGAGCACATTTAACTGGAAAGTGCTGATAAAATCTGAAGCACTGGTGCTCACAGGCTCTAACCCTAGTACTTTACTATCTTAGACCCTTTTTCTCTAGATCTCTATGGCTTTTTAACTTTTTTGTCCTCCCGTGGAGGATTTATCTAGCTTTCATTCTCATTCTTTATATCCTCATCTTAGGAACCTTTACCAATTTCACTTCATTTTTCGTGTACGAAGATTATGAGTTCAGTCTATAATAATAATAAGGCTATCTGAAACTAACATTGTGGGTAGTCTCTCTGCTATGAGTTAACAACTTGTGAAGCTTTTCTACCTTAAACTTTGTCCTTGGTAATTGTCTTTCCAAAGAAATATTGTACTCATGGGTCATTCATTTGCATTCTTTAAGCTAGGTCTACTGTGACCCTCAGGATCTACTGTGATCAACCATAAACCTCTTCAGGATCTAACTGTGACCCTGGAATTCTGTTCTCTATGAGCCATGCTAGGATCTAAATTCGATCCTCCAGAATCTACTAGATTCTGTTGTACTGTATTCTTATATTTGGAAGACCTAAAACCAACGGACTAAGTTACAAGGTTAGTTACTTCCACATAGTTGCTAACTCAACAGATAATTCCCCAAAAATGATCACAGAAGCCAATATTATTTATTAAGACTTTACTCATTTCCTCTAATACTCAGGAATTTTTCATATCATTCCTATTTTTCCTAACCTTGCTATATCTATTACTACAGGGAGCTACATAGGTTCTACCATGCATATAACTATCATAATCTATACATCTCATCTGATGGATATGGCTCTATCATAAGCTATACTGTCCATGCTTTCAGTTCTATTTCATGAGCAATCTAACTCTATCGCAAGAGCAATCTAGCTCTATTATGAGAATATTAACTTCTATTACATAAACACTGCTCACTTCATGTTCATGGTACATCATTCATATATCTCATCCCCTACTGAAAGGATATGTCCTGAGTAGTGTAATCATATGCCTACAGGATTGTCATCAACATTCATCTCTAATCTCGTTCTTTGTCGAACTGACTATCTCTGTCTGTCTTAGATTCTCATTCTAAACTTTGGAGATTGACTGGCTAACTATCTCATTTATCACTTTTTATTGCTTTATCATCATTACTAAGTCAAATTATCTAATTGCATGTTGTATGGTATGGGAGCAACATAACTTACTCATCATATATACTCTACCTCACCTGTACTGCGAAGGAGAGCATTCATTCATCATAGCATACTCTAACATGCATAATATGCAAGGAGATGCAATTATTTAAGCATTCACTAACATGCGTGTCATCATATGACAACTGCAAGGAGATGCAACTGATCATCATAAATGGCACTAAAAGCCATGTCATCACATAATTTGCTCAACCATCCATTATTACCTTATCTGCCAGATCCCCATTATTCATTCATAAGCTTTAGATGAATACTCATTTACTTAGGCTACCACATTACCCTCTTGCTAGGGTATAAACTCAACCCTTCATTACTCTTTCTTACATAGGAGATAGGGGAGTCACTTGATTTTTAAAACTGTGGCTACCTTTCTCTCTCTAGAGATCATACATTTCTGTTTCTAATCTTGTATACATCTACCGCTCTATTGAACTTCTGTGACTACCTGAGAAATTCTTTACAACATGAAATTCAATCCATGAATAAACTTCTCGGCCATTCAACTCTCACTGACCTTATGGATGAACTTGGCTAATTATTCTTCAAAGGGTTTCTCTTTCTCTATATTAACCCTTAGCCTCATGCTCATCTCTATCTAACTGAGAGGAATGCTTTTCATATACTCACTCAAGAAAACTTCTCAGGTGAGCGGATAAATCTCCATCTCTATGGAGTAACTTCTGTATCTCTCTACTATCTCTTAACTCTTTTTGTATGTATATCAGTCCTAGTCTGCTCTTGACCGGACTATGGTTCCTTTCTAGTCTTCTTCTTTATCTCAGCGAACTTAAGTCGCATGGATCTCATTCATCAACTAGCACTATTACTTCTGTTCTCTAGGGTGCTCTACCCTAGGTCTGCTAAGTTACTGTTTCTTTGTGATGGAATCCCTCTGTCTTGGGAATATTAGCTCTCTAACTGTTAACCATCACGTTGCTAACTTTAAGCCATATGTTAGGCTTATTCTTAGGCAAGTCTCATTCTGACTCTTGATTCTTTTGTTCAGGAAAGACTCACTGAACAACTTCTTTCGTTATGCAGATATACTCCTGATGGTCACACAGAGGATCTACTTCTGAACATCTTCTATACCTCAGTACCTCGTATTGTTTGGCTTGGCCATATCTCGTGCTAAACTTCTAACTGATAAACTTTAGCGAGGCTAGCATCTTCACTCATCATCAGGTCTTTGTGCATCCTAGTCACGACCTGAGTATTGACCTGTCGCGACCCAAATTCTCTGTAAACTTTAGTCGCGACCTTATCATTCTTCTCATCATGACTAGATAGCTCTGTGATCTTTAGTCGCGACTCAGGTATTATCTCGTTGCGACTTGAACTGCTCTGTGCATAGTAGTCACATCCTATGACCTGTCTCATTGCGACCTAATAACTTTGTAACTTTTTGTCGCGGTCAATGGTCTTTACTCATCATGATCAAAACACCTCTGTAAATATTAGTCGTGGCCCATGGCTTAACTTGTCGCGACTTAACTTCTCTGGAACTTCTAGTCCCGACCTAAACTACATCACATCGTGACCTAGACACAGCTTTTTTTCTAATCATTCCCTTCCAATGTTCTTCTCCAGTCTTTACTCTAGCAATAGCTGATCCTTGTTCTTAACTTTGATGAGCTTGAGTAATTTGAAACTCATCCATATCTATTTATCATAATTGAATTAAATAGGGAACATATTCACATAAATGTTCAACCAACTATCATTTCATTATATCACATCAAAACTCATATTTCATATTACCATAACATTTGTACATACATCACATACATGTCCATTACAAATATGGGGTAAGTCACAACTATTATACATTTACATTACCCCACATCCCTATTTACATACTTTTCTAGGGAATCATAAACTGCAAATACTTTTGCATACAGAAATACCACCCTTATATTTCATCTGGGGGATCATTTTTCAGAAACTCGTTTAGCTCTACATGCCATGGAGGAGTATATGGCAATATCTGACTTATAACCATGTCAAGCCAATCTTCTAGATTGTAGACCTGATTCAGGTCAATGCCTTCTGTTGTATATTAGTTTATCATCCTTGCTACGGCATTGAGGAAATGCAGATAAACTGACTGCTCTTGATCTCTACTTCTATCCATCCCTTGACCTAAACTGAGTAGTTTACTCTCCACAACTTTCTTGAGATTGATATAGTCAACATTATCTGTCTTTCTCAAAGAAGGCTGGGGTTGACTAGGACCAGGGATATCCCTCTTATCTTTATCTATAACGTCATATATTCCTGGACTGCGAGAATGGGAAGGGAATGTCATAGGTTGTGACTGGATTTTTGGATTAGGGAACTATTGTAAGTTACTCATATCACGTCTATCCTTAAGCTCTGGTGGAGGAGGGATAATATATGGTTTACCTATGATCCAGTACCAGTACTTAGCTTCCTCAACCGTAATTTATCCTCTCATCGGAGGAATAGGGCTTACATTAACGTTAGAGGGCACTCCCAAAAACTTATACTATATCTCTTATGATCTCTTTCTATTAATCCTCATGAAATTTCTGAGGCTATTGATCTTTAGTTTCCCTCTTCAAGATCCTATTTATCAATTCAGGAATCTAGGATAGCTATCATGTCAGGCCATTTTACCTTAATAGACCATATTCGTTCCATCATAACATCTCCCATCACCTGACCTATAAGACTTCTATATCCCTATACTGAAGGACTTCTATGTCCTTGGCCTCACTGTAATCCATAACTTAGTCAGCTGCTTTCTTTCGGCTAACTGAGGAAGGGTCTGGCTCACATCTCTATGCCATTCATACTTTTAAGTTTTCCCCCTATCCTCATGGATTACTAACAGGCGAGAAGCTATCTCTTACTAAACCTCAATATTCACTTTCCCTAGAGCATTCATCTCTAATCCATAACCTTAGTTGGACTGTGAACAAGTAACCTATTACTAAACTCAACCTCATTTGGGCCTTAGCTAATCCAATACATACTCTGTTTCTCAATCAGAGCAAGTTTATCTTGCACCAGAACCTCTGTTCTGTGATAAAACTTTATTCTGTACCAATGCCAGAACCTTTTGCTCTGATACCAAAATATCATATCCTTAATTTCATCCTTACATATACTCATTAGGAAGTATCTTAGACTCATGGAATACCATTTTAGCTTAAAAATATGAATTTCCAAGAATTAGGTCATTGGGTACTGTTCATGTTACTGTTCCTTTGGCAAATCAAGATTACATCATGAACTTTGGAAATTCATAATTAAATCTAGAAAGATAAAAATGAGGTGGTTCCAATTTCTAATAAAATATATTTCATTGAACTCTGATGGAAAAATATGAAATTGAGGTTTTCTTGTCCAAATGAAATCAGTTTATCGTTGAAAGTACTGTTCATTTGGTAAACTTGAAAGTTCCAGTTTCTTTTCCTTATTTTCAAAAATTCATTTCTCCTTGTGTACTTATCCAAATGAGGCGTTTTACATATGCATTTAAATATCCATATGTGTACTTTATGGTCATAAAATTTCGTGGAAAATGTCATTCATTTACTATTTGAAATTCGTGCATGAACCTCACTGCCTCTGGGTACTCGTTTTATCTTGATCCAGATTTTATTGTCAACTTTGAAAAATCATAACAATTCGAATACTTAACCAAATGAGGCATTCTTGGTGTTCATTTAAAGCTTTAGATCTTAGCTATGTTAATGCCGAATTTCACTTGAAAATATGTTGGATAACTTATAAAAACTAACGTTGAAAGTCTACTGCCTCAGACTGGATCCATAGTAACATACATCAAGCACATCAAAATATCATCTTCTCAAGCTAAGTACCCAACTTTAAGTCATATACAAATTAATCATCCCCATTTAACCTTTTTCCTCGAGAACTTCCAGCACCTAGAGCATGGTTATATACATATGGAAAGAATGAGATTTCATGGAAATCTCAATAGCAAGTCATACAAACTATAATAACATGCATGCTTGATTAAATGCTTAACATGTTATAATGATATGGGAGCTACTTCATGAACATACATAGGCAACCTCTAACATGCATATTGTCATGACATTCATTGCAAGGAGTTACAACCATTCATATCTCATCATCGTCATCATAAAATCATCTCATGCTCAACCAATAATTCATACATAACAAGCAAACATACAATCAAACAAGCATAAGATTATAGTTAGGTATTTTTGCTACCTCTTAGATGTTCTTGTTACTTCCTTCTTGGAATGATCTTCCCTTCTCACAAATGTCAAAACCTAGCCATTACAAGGTAACATCAAGTTACAATTCACTTCCAACACAATTCTAAGACTAGGTTCTCATTAAGTTCCATTCTTTCTTTAATTTATGACTTATGCTTCCATCTTTCTAAAATAACTTCTCATGGTTCACTTCCACATAATTTTTCATGTAGAATTCAAATATGCATTTGGAATTTCCAAACTCAAATTGCATCCTAAGTGACTGTACAGAACCCAAAAGCTTCATCATTTTCCCCAAAAATTCTTATTTTGGTTCCAATGCTTCCAATACTTGTTTCTCTACTATGACCCCACACAATTTTCCATTTTAAACTCATTGGAAGCATCAAAATCATGAAATTCCAACATATGAACAGTGATTCGTACAGTACCAGAATAGAACACAATCTTTCATTCACAAGCATACTTTGATTTCCAAGCTATTACCATCTAGCTTGTTTAAGCTTGTCTAAACTATCCATACCATAAAACTCATATTCATTTCACATCCAAATAGAGTATCCAGCAGCACCCTCAAGAGAAATATGCCCCCAAGAACCCCTTAAAACCAAGAGCAAACTTACTACAATAAAGGCTAGGATCAAGGGGACTAATTACCTTACTAGTTCTTCCAAGGTGCTTGCTTCTTTCTAGCTTGAATGGAAATTTTGCAAGAGCTTCCCCATGGTTCTTGTGCTCACGGTTTTGAGCAGAATTGGTGGGGTATTTATAGGCAAACTTGGGTGGAAATGAAAGGCCAAGATCATTTTGTGCACTATTTGATCTAATGGCTTAGATTTAATCTTGGATTTTTTTTCTTTAATAATATGACATCACCTTCATGACATCATTAAAGGGACACCTCAAGGGACACCTCACTAGCCACATGGTGCCATTCTAAAGGAGAGAAGCTTCTGGAAAAATTTTAGTCCAATTCGGTACCGGCTCAGTCCGATTCCCCAAAAACCAGACTGTTTTCTGAATCTAATTTTTCTGAGATTCCATAATATATTTTCTGACCTTAAATCTAGTATTCAGATTCTTTCTACCATTGATATTCTTATACTGGGTCTAAACTTAATTACAGATCCCTTGGAAAATGACCAAAATACCCTTGGTGCCCTTTCTTGCCCTACATTAACCCTAAGGGCATAATAGTCATTTCACACCTTTCTGTACCTGATTAGGGCATATACTGACTCTAACTAACCCTTCCTGTACCTGCGTTGGCATTTTGTCCTATCTAAAATGATCAAAATAACCTTCATTCATCTATTACTCCTCGGTCCAACACAGGGTCATTTTCGTAATTTCGTACTTTTTCGGGGTTCTTTTGGACACTGGCCCACATACTGCTCAGGTACCTTATTGGGCCTCTGGGACGCCATTTTGGGCCTTTGTATAGGTCCACTACCTTTATGGCACAAATCCCAAGAAACCTCTCCCGAAGGTATTTATCGGGTATTTTATTCTACTGTAAATTCCATTAAAAATTCTACAGGATTCCTTTTCTGATCCTGTCAATATTATAAATTCTTATATTAATTATAGGAATTTACTGTAAGGTCTCATATGATTCTGAGATCCAAAGAATACTGTAATAATTTTATCTAATTTTAGAAATTTATATCAATTTTTCGGGACCTCAAATCAAAATTCTGTGTTACGTCAACTAACTGGAATAATTTTCTGTATCTACTGGTAAAATTTGGGTCTGATCCAACTCTAGGCATTTTTGGCCTGTTTTCAGTCCAAATTCTTCATAATTACACTTTTGCCCCTTGACTTTTCATAAATTACACTTATGTCCTCACATTTGGCTAAAATTACACTTTCTCTGTTGGCCTTAAAACTTTTATAATTTCACTTAAGTCCTTGCATTTTCTTCCTTTTTCAATTCAATCCCTTTCTTTACACAAATGGCCACATTTTTCTTAGAAAATCTTACATATATTACATACAAACTGTACATACAAATCAGTACAAAAAATTAGGGATATTATGTTGGAAATTGTGCCATAGGGGCCAATCATTATCTTATGAACATTGTTGATTTATGAATTTCTTAATTATGTTATCACATTATTTGCATGTTTACTGTGATGACCATCCTTGGATAACTCATAATCTTATCCTAAATGTCCCTGGTCGGTCATCTATACGGGAGCAGAGATGAAATAAGACCAGTATGACTTTGAAGATATATACAGATATAAATCAAAGTCATAGGCACATGTAAGAGTACAGGGTGTTGGACCGACCTGCCATGAGAGAGCTGCGTGGGTCAAGTAATAAGCTTCTCTCATATACAAGCCATGTCACTATGCCATTTGACCTGAGATCATCATGGATTCCTACATGACAAACGCTCAGCTTTGACCTAGTCAAAAGTCACTTTTGACCGAGTGGTCATAAAGGCTATGTTCGGGCTCAGTGTTTTTTCATGCGAAGGAATGTGAATAGTCAAGATGGAATTTGTCCCTCATATTTGTAGAGAGATATTACTGGGCCCCTCGATGAGTGAGTCTGAGAAATATATGGCCATACTATAATGGAAAGGTAGTTCCATTTCTATAGTCAAACTACTCAGGGATCGAGAAAGTAACGGTCAGGAACAGGAGGATGTCGTTCTCCATGCCTCATCCATGACCGAAATATCATGTGACAAAAGGGACGTGATATGGTTGTATGAAAGGTAACAATGTTTATTGATCCTCATATGTTTTGGGTAGTCGTAATGTCTTGTTAGAGGCCGCTTACTACTTGTGGGTTAGTATAGTAACTAGCCCACTGCCAACGTCATATGGTGGGCCTACAAGGTCGCACACAAAATAGCCCAACTCGAGCTGTGATGTCCAGATTCATTGAACCTAAGAGATGTCTAGATTCAATGAATAGTTTAGGGTGGATTTATATATTTTATATATATAAATTTGTATATATATATTATATATATAATATAAGAGATATTTTCAAGATTTAATTTATAAGGATAAATTAAATTTATATCACTTTTGTATTTAAATTTAAATGGATATGATCTATTTGAATTTGAAATTCAAATTGATAAGATATCTTAAATTTGATTTATGAGAATAAATCAAATATAATTCTGTCTTATCTTTATTTTAAAATTAAATAAATAGGTGAATTAAATCTGTAAGACGGATTTAATAAAAACCGTATTTATTTAATTAGTTTCTTATCAAATTATGCAATATATGATATTGTATTAATTTCAGAATTAATATAAGATTAATTCTAAAGCCTGGCCCAATTAGAAGCCCGATAGCATCCTATATATTTGACATTAGGAGCTAGGGTTCTACACACAGACACAACACACAAGAAAAGGGGCAAGGAGAGTGCAAAAGGTTTGCAGATAAGAAACTGCAGGAATAGAGACAGTGAGGACGGAATCTTGAGAAAACCCTAGAGGGACAAGAGGCGCTAGCATGTCGTTCGTGATTGGAACGCTGTTCGTGTGGATACCGATAGAGGAAGCTGATCTGAGTTGTCGACTTCTTGCGAACGAGAAAAGAGCACCGGGTACGACGAGGTCGCGACCAGTTGACACATAGGTCGCGGCCAAATTGGCTTCTGAACGTCAGAAATCCGAAAAGAGACTACAGGTCACGACTAGTAGCAAAATAGGTCGCGACTACAAATTTTAGAGACGATAGGTCGCTACTAGAAGCTGAGGAGGTCGCGATAGAAAACTCCAAAGGCGACTAGAAGCTGAGGAGGTCACGACTGAAAGTTCCAGAGGCGAAGAGTCGCGACTAGTGGACACTGAGGTCGCGACCAAAGCTTGAATACGAAGGTAACACTTCTTTCTCTTTGGATGGAACCACCCTTCCATTCCAGTATGACCATACTTTTCTCAGACTCACTCATCGAGGGGGCCAGTAATATCTCTCTACGAATGTGAGAGAAAAATTCCATCTTGACCATTCACATTCCTCCGCATGAAAAACCACTAAGCCCGAGCATAGCCTTTATGATCACTCGGTCAAAAGTGACTTTTGACTAGGTCAAAGCTGAGCGTTTGTCATGTAGGAATCCATGATGATCTCAGGTCAAAGGGCATAGTGACATGGCTTGTATATGAGAGAAGGTTATGACTTAACCCATGCAGCTCTCTCATAGCGGGTCGGTCCAACACCCTGTACTCTTACATGTGCCTATGACTTTGATTTATATCTCTATGTATCTTCAAAGTCATACTGGTCTTATTTCATCTTTGCTCCCGCATAGATGACCGACCAGGGATATTTAGGATAAGATCATGAGTTATCCAAGGATGGTCATCACAGTAAACATGCAAATAATGTGATAGCATAATTAAGACATTCAAAAAGTAATAATGTTTATAAGACAATGATTGGCCCCTAGGGCATAATTTCCAACAGTAGGTGCGGTGGAACCTGCCCCTAGACCACTTACTAGCCTAGATATTTCAGGACCTAGTCAACAACCAAAGCAAACAGATATACTAGGTCCTAGTAGTTCAAAGGTACCAAAAGCAATAATACATCTAGAAACGCAAAGGATAACACTAGAACCTGCTGCAAGTGATTTGAATAAGGAACAGTTTGAGAGAGCTGTGGAACTAGCCAGACAATTATATGACTTGGGAAGACCCTTAGTCCAAGAGATAGACCAAGACTATAGAGTCTACCAAGATTTTATCACTAGGGTATGGGATACTTATCGAGCCTTTGATCCATATACCATTACCCTTGGTGATTGGACCAATATCATTGATGAGGCTATCAGATTGTCATCGTCTGGCCCATCATAATAAAGTAATTGCACCCAATATAATCTAGTATAAGGCACAACACTATCGTTCTTCTCAAGGAGCCTTTTTATTAGAAACCTAGCAAATTGGATGTCAAAATTAATGGTAAACCTAAGTAGGAGTAAAAATGGTTTTGGAGTTTTGGGTGCTTGATGCAATAAAATAAAGGTGCAGAAAAGTAGATAAATTTGGATTTTTGATTGAGATGAAAAGAGCTGGTTTGTTGAAGAAATATGTAATGATAGACTCTTGATGATGAAAACTTATCTATCCTTGCTCTTATATTAAATCGAAGTTTTAAATCACTAAGTCTCAAAGAAAAACCTCAATCGATCGATTGAGTCCAGAACCCTAATATTCCTTAAACTCCTTTGATCAAAGCTAGTTTAAAAACTTATTAGTGAACTGTTAGAAACCATGTAATTAACCCTAGATGATGAGAACGCCCTCGAGTAGTCGTCAATCAAAAACCCTAGATTTCAAGCAATTGAATTGATTTGCAACGATCGCTGAAAATAACCCAACTTTCTTAAAATCGAAACTGAAATATTCTATTAAAAGCAAACGTTCAAATCATCCAAAATCAAATACGACAGTCTAATTCGAGAATAATCAATCGATATTCAATCCTTAAACATAGAATGAAAACCCTAGATCTAGCAGCAATCATGATGTAAAGGAATACAAATTAGAAAAGTAAAAACTCCTCGTTTCAGTCCGTGAGCTCAAGATATTAGATTCATCACCAAGAGCCTAAAGGTTTAGCCTCTTATGACTTCTACTGTACTACAATCGCTGTTCAGATGTGATGCCATGAAGAAACGATGAAGAGATGAAGGGTGAATGGTGTAGAGATATGTAGAAAGATGAAAGATGAGGAGAAAGTGTGTAGAGAGCGCTCGAGTACTGCTTCTTAGACTAATCAGGTCCAAAAACTAGCCTCCCCTCTTGACTGTAGCCTCTATCTCTTCTTATAACAGGATGACCTAATTCAAAGCGTGCAGTTCCAACGATTTTGCATTTTAGTCGCGACCATATCCTTGTTTTGGTCGCAACCTTTGAGCATTGAGAATTTTCTAGAAGAATTATAGGTCACGACCGTCTGACTCTTTGGTGACGACTAAATAGCACAGAAGCATGATTCCACTTTTATTGACTTATGATTTCTTTCCTGGTCCTTGCTCTCTTCCAAAGTGTCTGCAATTCAATATAAAAGCTCACTGTAAAAGTCAAAATCAGTAAATAATAGAATATATGCAGTTTGGAAGGTTAATTTTCCATTATACCCTTTAATTAACACATTGCCCCGCACAATCATGTATTAACATAAAAGCACAATTTAAGGCATAAAATGAATGGTAAAGTTATTATAAAACTCTCAAAACTGTCATAGAAACTATATACAAAATGTGTCTTATCAATCATGGATAACATTTTTCCTACTACTCACACTTGGAGAGCAGGGTTGGATGATTACTTTGAGGAAGAACCATATTCTAGCATAACCAACTGGATCTTCATGGTGGAAGAATTTATTAGAAGAACTTTTAAGAAAGAGCAGTGTATGCTTAGGAATGATAATGTTATCCATGTACTTATGTAATGTATAAAAGATCTGTATGATAATGTATGTATGACTTTGCTAGACTTGTTGTATTCCATGTTTTGAATGAATGTAAGTTATGTTATTTATCTCATTCCTCTCCTGTTTAGATAGTAAAACAAAATGGTTCAAACCAGAAGGACTATTCTGTCAGAGGGACCACAAAATACTGGGAATATTAATCAGATAATTTTAGAACGTCTAGAGCAACAATAAAAGATGATAAAGGAGATGAGTGCAGCACAAGCACGAAGTGATCAGGAGAGAGATGCTGCTATAGCAGCAGCAGTGGTGGAAGCTGTGGGTAATTTAAGGCCTCCAGAGCCTGTAGGAGCAACCAACATAGAACCAGAAAGGGTGCCACAGCCTGTGGAGCCACATAGGTAGGTTGAACAGGTGGATGATGCAATCAGTATTCAGCAATAGATGACAAGGTTCTATAAGCAATTTCCTCCAATATTTGAAGGAACATTCGATGTTCAAACGGTAGAGAATTGGATTAGTTGATTGGAAAAGATTTTTAAAGTACTCGACTGTCCAACTGAAACTAAAGCTCAGATGGCTATCTATCAATTAGAAAAAGATGTAGATAGATGGTGGAAGAATACTGAATTGTTGTTACAAGCAAGAAATATTCCAATTACCTGGGAATTATTTCTTGAACAATTTTATGAGAAGTACTTTCCTCAGTCAGTGCGTGATGAAAGAGAAGCTGAGTTCCTTATGCTGAGACAAGGAGAGAAAGAGTCATTCGATGAGTATCTAGCTAAGTTCATTCGTCTATCCCAGTATTCCACTTATCTTTGCTGTAACATCCTAATTTTTAGACCTAGAGATACAGAAAATAGCCTAAGATTGAGAGGCTACCAGACCCCTTTTTGGAACAGAAGTCCCAGAGACATACAGAGAGTTTTCAGGGACTAAACTATAAGTAAGAAAAGGTATAGGGACCTATATGTAAATATGTGAAAGTCCCAAGGGGTAGAATGGCCATTTTGGGAAATGTAAAGGTCAAAGGTTGCAGAGTTAAGAGTTGACCAGTTTGGTCGCGACGAGAAAGTAGTGTGGTTGCGACTAAGTTTTACAGAAAGGTCTAGACGCGGCTGGAAGATGTGTGGATTGCGACTAGTAGACAAAATGAGTCTGGTTGCGACTAAAAAGTGATTAGGTTGCGACTAAATGATGTTGAGGTCGTGACTAAGTGATGTTAAAGTTGCGACTAATGAACACAGAAGGCATTAAGTTGAGACGGAAGGATAGTTAGGTTGCGACTATTGAATATAAAAGATGTTAGACGCCAGGAACCAAGTGGGCCAAGAGTTGTGAAGGTCCAAGGGAGATTGAACTGATATTTTAATAAAGTATAGTTACCCAGTTAGAGATAGAACTGGGGAAAAGGATCAGATAAAGTAAAGGTTATCCAGAACCATGAGGTGGCATAAAAAGGTATCCTCATGGGACCGACAAGATGCCACATGGCATTGGGTTATTGGAAAGAGAAAAAGTAGAAAAAGGTAAAGGACATATGGCACGATCTCAGCCGCTCATTACAGGAAAAGACTCTGGAATTCTCTGGAAGCGCTGAGTCAGCTGGTGAGGTGTCACCATTGCGCCACCTAACCATGTGAGGTGTCCCATGATGATGTCACTTTTGATGAGTCATCATGGAGGATGATGTCATCATAGTGATGTAAGCAAGGCTTGGTGAGGAAGCTAAGCGATCTAAGTAGTTCATCGCGATTCGATCTGAGCCGTTCATTCCACCTTGCCTCAAGTATAAATACCCCTCACCCCCTCCCATTTCCATTCACGGCAAGCAAGCAAGAAAGGAGAGAAAAGTAGAGAGAGAAAGAGAAAGAGAGAAAGAAAGAAAGGAAGAGAAAGAAAGAAAGGAAGAAAAAGAAGGAGTTCTGGCGGAACTAGAAGCAATCCAAGGAGCTTAGGGACTCGGCAAGCTTAGGAATAAGGTAAGTAAGTTATTCTGGTCTGCACAAAATGATCTTGGCCTTTCATTTTCACTCAAGTTTGCCTATAAATACCCCCCCAAATCAGAACATTTCGGCAAGCTTGGCAACCTTGGGGAAACTCTTGCAAAATTTCCATTCAATCTAGAAAGAAGCAAGCACCTTGGAAGAACTAGCAAGGTAATTAGTCCCCTTGATCCTAGACTTTGTACTAGTGAATTTGCTCTTAGTTTTAAGAGGTCTTTGGGGCATATTTCTCTTGAGGGTGCTGCTGGATATTCTGTTTGGATGTGAAAAGAATATGAGTTTTATGTTATGGATAGTTTAGACAAGCTAGAATTAAGTGGTAATAGCTTGGAAATCAAAGTATGCATGTGAATCGAAGATTATGTTCTATTCTGGTATTGTACGAATCACTCTTCATATGTTGGAATTTCATGATTTTGATGCATCCAATGAGTTTAAAATGGAAAATTGTGTGGGGTTATAGTAGAGAAACAAGTATAGGAAGCATTGGGATTAAAATGAGAATTTTTGGAAAACAAGGGTAGCTTTTCGGTTCTGTACAGTAGGTTATGATGCAATTTGATTTTGGAGAATCTGAATGCATATTTGAATTCTACATGAAAAATCATGTGGAAGAGAACCATGAGAATTTATTTTAGAAAGAATGGAACTTAGTGAAAACCTAGTCTTGGAATTGTGTTGGAATTGAATTGTAACTTGATGTTACTTTGTAATGGATAGGTTTTGACATTTGTGAGAAGGGAAGATCATTCCAAGAAGGAAATAACAAGGACATCTAAGAGGTAGTAAGAATACCTAACTATAATCTTATGCTTGTTTGATTGTATGTTTGCTTGTTATGTATGATTATTGGTTGAGCATGAGATGATTTTATGATGATGATGATGAGATATGAATGGTTGCAACTCCTTGCAATGAATGTCATGACAATATGTGTAACATCCCGATTTTTGGTCTAGGAGATCGGGACAGTTCATCTAGGTCCAAGATGAGGAATGTGAGAAATGTCCTAAGTCTCAAGCCTATGAATTCTGCAGGTAGCTTGATATGGGCTGGCTCCTGTGTAAGATAACCTGATATGGGCGGGTTGTCGAGCCTTTCAATTAACGATGACTCCCGAAGAGTTTAAGGGATGAGTTATTGAAAGAGAATTTCTAGACCTTAAGATGAGGGATGAGAAGATGAGCAACGAGGCCAGAAAGAGAATGCAGGGGCAAAATCGTAATTATGGGAAAGATCGGGCTGGTAGCCGATGAGTACCATATTTTGCCAGCAAATAGAGAAAATTATGCTGATCATTTCACTGAACTGTGAAATGTGCATACGAGGTCTCTATGAGTATGAAAGAATTATGGAAAGTTTAAGGACAAAAAGGTGGGGTCCTCAAGTGTAATTTTAGCCAAATAAAAAGGGACTTAAATGAAAAAAAGAAAAGTTCCTTGGGGCTAAAGTGTAATTAAAGAAAGTCAGGCCGAAAGTGGTTTGGACTGTCCGACGGCATTTCAGTCCCAGATTTCACCGGTAGAGAGAGCAAGGGACGCTCGGTAATCTGGCTTAATACAGGAATTTTTGAAGACTCCAGATAGCCAGAAATGGACTGATCGTCCAAAAGTTATAAAAATTCATACCGGATATCCTAGATTTCAGATCTAGGTGAGAAAATACAGGATGATGCGTCCTTATGGGGCGGACGTCGGGAAACTGACAGAATACCGATAGGAGGCCTGTAGAAAAAGTTATTCGCAAATTAGAAAATCCAGACGGGAGTGTGAGGCCTCCGGGTATCCGATAGGAAAATTTATCGGTATTTAAAAAGGGACTGAATAAGTTCGGATAACCTCGGTCAGATGACTGATATGACTCACAGGGATGCCTGAACACCGCAGGCCAGTGTATCGGACAGAAGGAACCGGTGTCCGGATATGTGTATAAACGGTGATTAATAGATAAAATATTTAATAAACATTAACGGGGGAAGATTCCTCGTAATGCGTGCCATGAAGGTAATGGACCCTGAAAGGCCCAATAATGGCGCCAACAAAGGCCCAGTAAGACCCTTGGACTGATAGGTGGGCCAGTGTCCGGCAGAACCCCGGAAAAGTGCAAAATTACGAAAATGCCCCTGTGTTGTACTAAAGGGGTAGTAGATGAATGAGGGCATTTTGGTCATTCTGGACAGGCCCAGGAGCCAAGGCTCATACAGATAAAGTTACTTAGAGTCAGTATATATCCTGACAGAGTACAGAAGGGTGTGAAATGACGATTTTACCCTTAGGGTTAAAATAGTGCAAGAAAGGGCACCTAGGGGTATTTTGGTAATTTGCCGAGAGATGTTTCTTGGGAATCGAGCCATCAGAGTACTTGAGCTTGATCAGGATCCAAGATAACATACCCAGAGCCCAAAAACGTAGCCCATGGAGTATGTGGGAAAAAGTGGCATTAAAATACTATTTTAATGCTGTTTCAATAAAGTAAAGTTACTCGGTCGGCACGATAACCGAGGAGGTGATCAGATAAAGTCCGGGACTTATCTGGATAGCATTGGAAGGCGTGAAAGGTCCCTTCCAGATGCCACATGGCGTCATCTTAGAGGCAGAAGAAAAGTTAAGGACACGTATTACGGTGCAAGACTCTGGACCGGTACTGGATTGAACTGCTGAGTCAGCTGATGAGGTGTCCAGGAATTGTGACATGTGAAGAATGTGGCGATGAGGTGTCCCGGTGAGGTGTCCTGGATGATGTCATGCATGATGCAGTAAAAAGGAATAAAGAAAATAGGAAAATCCAGGAAAAACCAGGACCACATGTTCAGATGGCTTAAAAATTACAAGAATGCCATCCATTAAAGCTATAAATACCCCCCTTCCCCTCCCATTTTAGGCATCCCACGTTTTTGGCAAGAAAAGAGAGAGAAAGAAGAGAGAGAAGGAGAAAGAAAGAAAGAAAGGAAGTTCTGGTGGAGTTGGAAGCAGTATAGAAGTTCTGGAGCTCTGCTTTTGAGGTAGTAACTAATCCTAGCTCTTATGTAATGTCTTTGTTATTTGTTGTGCTATTGTTTGGTTGGATTGTTGTCTTATATGTTATGCTTGAAGCTCTATTACAATGCTATGATCATATGTTATTGAATATGGAAGCACGCATCATACTTATCTATACACAATCACAAGCAAGCACCGTCACTCTGCATTACATATATTGTTATGATTATTGCTACTGGGATTCTTTTGAATCTCATTCCCAAAAATAACATTACAGGGGAGGTTCTGTCAAAATAAAATCTGGAAATTTTGAGAGACGCCGTTAGGCTGCCAAAATTCTGGCAACAGAGGAAGGAACAAAGAAAGGAACTGATACGTACTGTGTACGTAGGTGCTGTCTAAGGAGGCTGGAAGTGAGTGGACCTAGCCGGTTCATCCAGTCTTTCCTGGGTACTTACGTAGAATGGTAGTTCCTACGGGAATTACCGAATCGGTACAAGATCGGTTACTTTCTACAGAAGGAATGTAGCAGTTATGCTGCCGAATTTTAGACAGGAAGAGATGTAATAGAAATAAGAGAATTTGGTGTATGATTTGTTGTATGACATTTTATTATTTAATAATAAATATTGTTTGGCATGTTCAATTTGTGGATGACGAATTAAGGGAGAAATTCGCAGGTCCTGAGGTAGTAGTATTTTGACCTCAGTTTGACCCAGTAAACGGAGGAGTTTGGCTATGAAATTTGGTGAGCCAGTAGTACACATCTGGGGCATTACGTGGATAGGTAATAAGACTTGTTTGGATGTGTAGAATGAGATTAAGCAGTTTTCAAATTAAAAGTCCAGAATAAGGAAGTTAAGAGTAAAATTTTGAATTTCTGGGCTTAAGTTAAGATATAATCAAGCTAATATTAATTCTGCAAGTGTACTCTGAGGGGTCTAAGGGAGGATGTTTCAATATGCATATTAGAGGTTGCTAATGTATGATCATGAAGTAGCTCCCATGTCATTATAACATGTTAAGCATTTAATCAAGCATGCATGTTATTATAGTTTATATGACTTGCTTTTGAGATTTCCATGAAATCTCATTCTTTCCATATATATAACCATGCTCTAGGTGCTGGAACTTCTCAAGGAAAAAGGTTAAATGTGGATGATTAATTTGTATATGACTTAAAGTTGGGTACTTAGCTTGAGAAGATGATATTTTGATGTACATGATGTATATTACTAAGAATCCAGTCTGAGAAAGTACACTTCCGACGCTAGTTATTATAAGTTATCCAATGTATTTTCATGTGAACTTTTGCATGAACAAAGTTAAGATCTAGAGATTTAAATGGACACCAAGAACGCCTCAATTGGTTAAGAATTCGAATTGTTATTATTTTTCAAAATCAGGATTAAAGTCTGGATCAAAATAAAATGAGTACCCAGAGGCAGTGAGGTTCATGCGCGAATTTTAAATAGTAAATGAACGAGTTTTTCCACGAAATTTAATGAGTTTAAAGTAGATATATGGATCTTTAAATCCATATATAACACGCCTCATTTGGATAAGTACACAAAGAGAAATGAATTTTTGAAAATATGGTAAAGAAACTGGAACCTCCAGACTTACCAAATGAGCAGTGTTTTTCAACGGATAAACTGATTTCATTTGGACAAGGAAACCTCAGTTTCATATTTTTCCTTCAAAGTTAATGAAAGATATTTTATTAGAAATTGGAACCACCTTATTTTGATTTTTCTAGATTTAATTATGAATTTTCAAAGTTCATAATGTAATATGGATTTACCAAATGAACAGTATCATGAACAGTACACGATAGCCTAATTCTTGGAAATTGATTTCTCTAAGCTAAAATGGTGTTCATTTGGTATAAGATGCTTCAAATAAGTATATGTAAGGATGAAATTAAGGATATGACATTCGCCAAGTGGATGACGAGCGCTAGATGACCGAAAGAATGATTAGGGGATTGAATACTACGTTGAAAAAGAAGACAACTCCACAGCAGTACAACCAATTTAACAAGGCAGTGGAAGCATGACGAATAATTGAGAACAGTTTAAATCATCAGATGGTACTCAAGCCTGTGAGTAAGGGAAATGTAACTCCTGAAAAGGCAAATCAGAACGAGATGCTGCCAGCGGTAGTGGCTACAGAAAGTGAAAGAGGCAATGGCAGAACAGGAGGTCTAGTCGAGGAAATTTTCAAGGCAATACTAGCAACAGAGACTCAAGGTCCCGAGTCTGTGACAAATGTGGAAAGAATCATGGAGACATACCGTGTCTTATGGGTCAGAATGTCTACTATACATGTGGAAAGCCTGGACATTTCTCTCAGGATTGCCCTCAGGCAGTAAATAACCAGAGGCCACGGACTTAAGGGCTAGTATTTGCACTGACAAGGGAGGATGCACAAAAGTCACCCGAAATGATCCAAGGTACAATTTACCTCAATGATCACTCTGCGATTGCTATGTTTGATTCGGGTGCAAGTCATTCCTTTATTTCTTATGAAAGTGCTAAACGCCTAGGCCTTATGATTAGCAAGTTGCATTATGCCATATGTGTGACAACTCCTACAAATGCTATAGTTACATTTGATGTCTGCCTAAATAGTATTGTCTGGTATGAACACTGCTGCACTACTCTAGACTTGATATGTATGCCTTTTCGGGAGATTGATATCATAATTGGATTGAACTAGTTATCTTCTAATAATCTAATGCTGGACTATAAGAACAAGACCTTAGTTCTTGGTCCAAAGGTAGCAGACTTGAGTTCAGAAGTAAAGCTGAATTTTATAACAGAGGCTCAGGCAGATAAAGATTTGCGAAAAGGATGTTAAGGGTATATGATCTTCTTTTCTGTTCAAACAGAAGTAGAAGAAGGGATTAAGGAAATTCCCGTAGTCAAGGAATTTCCTTAACTTTTTCCAAAAGAAATTCAAGGATTACCCCCTGAGCGAGAGGTGGAGTTTGCAATTGATATTGTACCTGAAGCTGGACCAATATCCAAAGCCCCATATCGTATGGCTCCTAATGAGATGATTGAGTTAACGAAGCAAATTGAGGAGCTCTTAGAAAAGGGTTTCATTCAACCCAGTGTGTTACTATGGGGTGCTCCAGTGTTATTTGTTAAGAAGAAGGATGGTAGTCTAAGACTATGTATTGATTATAGGGAGTTGAATAAGATTACTGTTAAAAACAAGTACCTTTTTCCCATAATTGATGACCTGCTAGATCAATTGGCTGGAGCAAGTTTATTCTCCAAGATTGATTTGAGGTCAGGCTACCACCAACTCAGGATTAAATTAGATGACCTCTCAAAGACTACTTTTAGGACTCGTTATGGTCATTTTGAGTTTCTAATGATGCCTTTTGGTCTGACGAATGCACCTGCAATTTTTATGGATTACATGAACAGAATCTTCAGGCCTTACTTAGATCAATTTGTTGTGGTCTTCATTGATAATATTCTAGTGTACTCCAAATCTGTTGAAGAGCATGAAAGGCATTTGAGAATTTTTCTTAGTATTCTTAAGGAAAAACAACTCTATGCTAAACTTAGTAAATGTGAGTTTTGGCTTCCAGAAGTCAAATTTCTCGGTCATGTCATATCCCATGAAGGGGTAGCTATCGTATCCTTAATTTTACCCTTACATATACTCAATTGGAAGTATCTTAGACTAATGGAATACCATTTTAGCTTAAAAACATGAATTTCCAAGAATTAGGTTATCGGGGTTCTGTTCATAGTACTGTTCACTTGGTAAATCTAGACTACACTATAAACTTTGAAAATTCATAATTAAATCTAGAAATATCTAAATAAGGTGGTTCTAATTTCTAATGAAAGCTCTTTCATTTAAATTTGAAGGAAAAATATGAAACTGAGGTTTCCTTGTCCAAATGAAATCATTTTTAATCATTGAAAAATACTGTTCATTTGGTAAGTCTGGAAGTTTCTGTTTCTTTACCCTATTTTCAAAAATTCATTTATCTTTGTGTACTTATCCAAATGAGGCATTTTACATATGGATTTAAGGCTCCATATGTATAGTTTAAGCTCATAAAATTTTGTGGAAAAACTTATTCATTTACTATTTGGAATTCGCGCATGAACCTCACTGCCTCTGGGTATTTGTTTTATCTTGATCCAGATTTTAATCCCGACTTTGAAAAATCATAACAATTTGAATTCTTAACCAATTGAGGCGTTCTTGGTGTCCATTTAAATCTATATATCTTAGATATGATAATACAAAATTTCACGTGAAAACTCATGGTATAGGTTATGAAAACTATCGTTGGAAATGTACTGCCTCGGATCGGATCTGTGAAAGCATACATCATACACACCAAAACATCATCTTCTAAGTTAGGTGCACACCCTTTAAGTCATATACAATTATCCATCCATATTTACTCTCTTACCTTGAGAAGATCCAGCACCTATAGCATGGTTATTTATATGGAAGGAATGAGATTTCATGGAAATCTCAATAGCAAGTCATACAAACTATAATAACATGCATGCTTGATTAAATGCTTAACATGTTATAATGACATGGGAGCTACTTCATGAATATACATAAGCAACCTCTAACATGCATATTGTCATGACATTCATTGCAAGGAGTTGCAACCATTCATATCTCATCATTATCATCATAAAATCATCTCATGCTCAACCAATAATTCATACATAACAAGCAAGCATACAAGCAAACAAGCATAAGATTATAGTTAGGTATTCTTGCTACCTCTTAGATATCCTTGTTAATTCCTTCTTGGAGTGATCCTTCCTTCTCACAAATGTCAAAACCTAGCCATTACAAAGTAACATCAAGTTACAATTTACTTCCATCACAATTCTAAGACTAGGGTTTCAACTAGGTTTCATTCTTTCTTTAATTTATGACTTATGCTTCCATCTTTCTAAAACAAATTCCCATGGTTTATTTCCACATAATTTTTCATGTAGAATCCAAATATGAATTTAGAATTTCCAAACTCCAATTGCATCATAACCTACTGTACAAAACCGAAAAGCTACCATTGTTTTCCAAACATTCTCATTTTGATTCCAATGCTTCCAATATTGGTTTCTCTACTATATCCCCATACAATTTTCCATTCTAAACCAATTGGAAGCATCAAAATCATGAAATTCCAACATATGAACAGTGATTTGTACAGTACCAGAACAGAACACAATCTTTGATTCACAAGCATACTTGAATTTCCAAGCTATTACCACTTGATTCTAGCTTGTTTACGCTTATCTAAACTATCTATAACATAAAACTCATCTTCCTTCCACATCAAAATAGAATGGACAGCAGCACCATCAAGAGGAATATGTCCCAAAAACCTCTTAAAAATAAGAACAAACTTGCTAGAACATAGTCTAGGATCAAGGGGACAACTTACCTTACTAATTTCTTCAAGGTGCTTGCTTCCTCCAAGCTTGAGTGGTAATTTTGCAAGAGTTTCCCCAAGGTTCTTGTGCTCACCGAAATGGTCTGAAATTGGGGGGTATTTATAGAAAAATTTGGGGAAAATGGAAGGCCAATATCACTTTGTACACTATTTGATCTAAGGGCTTAGATTTAATCTTGGATTTTCTTTTCTTTAATAATTATGACATCACCACCATGACATCATCAAGAGGGACACCTTATAGGACACTTGGCGCCATTCTCATGGTGGGAAGCTTCTAGAAAAATTCCAGTCCAATCCGGTACCTGCCCGATCTGATTTCCCGAAAACCGGACTATTTTCTGAATCTAATTTTTCTGACCTTCAATCCAGTATATGGATTCTTTCTATCATTGACATTCTTATACTGGGTTTAAACTCAATTACAGATCCCTTGGAAAATGACTAAAATACCCTTGGTGCCCTTTCTTGTACTACTTTAACCCTAAGGGCATAATCGTCATTTCACACCTCTTTGTACCTTATCAGAGCATATACTGACTCTGTCTAACCCTTCCTGTACATGCCTTGGTATTTTGGCCTGTCCAAAATGACCAAAATACCCTCCATTCATCTATTTCTCCCTTAGTTCGACGCAGGGGCATTTTCGTAATTTTGCGCTTTTCCGGGGTTCCTTGGGACACTGGCCCACCTATCAGTCCAATCATTTTATTGG
Source organism: Leucaena leucocephala (assembly GCA_037074615.1). Taxonomy (NCBI): domain Eukaryota; kingdom Viridiplantae; phylum Streptophyta; class Magnoliopsida; order Fabales; family Fabaceae; genus Leucaena; species Leucaena leucocephala. The sequence goes on along the minus strand of CM073555.1, from coordinate 13,172,937 downwards.
GCCATCATGACACCATTTTTTTTCCTTTTTAGGGTTTACTACCTTTATGGCACGAATCCCTAGAAATATCTCCCGGCGATATTCATCGGGTATTTTATTCCACTGTAAATTCCATTAAAAATTCTACAGGATTCCTTTTCTGATCCTATTAATTTTATAAATTCTTATATTAATTATAGGAATTTACTGTAAGGTCTCATCTGATTCTGAGATCCGAAAAATACTGTAATAATTTTATCTGACTTCAGAAATTTATATCAATTTTTCGGGACCTCAAATCAAAATTATGTGTTGCGTCAAACTAACCGGAATAATTTTCTCTATCTACTGGTAAAATTTGAGTCTAATCTAACTTCGGGCATTTTTGGCCTGTTTTGGGTCTAATTCTTCATAATTACACTTTTGCCCCTTGACTTTTCATAAATTGTACTTATGTCCTTACATTTGGCTAAAATTACACTTAAGGACCCCACATTTTTGTCTACTTTTTCTTTTGGCCTTAAACTTTTGTAAATTGCACTTAAGTCCCTTAATTTTCTTCCTTTTCGATACAATCCCCTTTCTTTACATAATTGGCCACATTTTTCTTAGAAAATTTCACATATATTAAATACAAACTGTACATACTCATCAGTACAGAAATTAGGGATATTACAGTAGCTGTAGATCCTAGCAAAGTTAAAGCAGTAGTAAGCTGAGAGCAGCCAAGGACAGTGACAGAGATTAGAAGTTTTCTGGGTTTAGCAGGATATTATAGAAGGTTTATTAAGGGCTTTTCTCGAATTGCCTTGCCATTGACCAAGTTGACCAGAAAGAATCAACAGTTCAAGTGGGATGAGAAGTGTGAGGCTAGTTTTCAAGAATTGAAATAGAGGTTAACCACTACTCCCGTGCTGATTATTCCAGACCTAACTCATACCTATGTAGTCTATACTGATGCTAGTAAGTAGGGGTTGAGATGTGTGCTGATGCAGCAAGGTCGAGTAGTAGCTTACGCCTCTCAACAGTTAAAGCCACATGAAGAAAATTATCCCACTCATGATCTAGAACTTGCAGCGGTAGTCTATGCTCTCAAGATATGGAGACACTACTTGTATGGAGCTACCATAGAGTTGTATTGTGACCATAAAAGCCTGAAGTATCTGCATGATCAAAAAGAGTGAATATGAGACAGCGGCGATGGATGGAATTGTTGAAGGATTATGATTTCCATATTAAATACTATCCAGGAAAAGCCAATGTGGTGGCTGATGCTCTAAGTAGAAAAGTGGTGCAGGTGACAAGTCTGATGATTAAAAAATGGAAATTGTTAGAAGATGTCAGAGATTACAGTCCTTTATACCAGATACAAATGACAGAAAGTCCTTAAGGAGGAGTACAGGTCAGAGCTTTCATTGAAGATGAGATAAAAGAAGCACAGAAGCATGATAAGCTCGCAGCAATTTTTAAAGATAAGTTGAGAAGAGGGTAAACTAAAAATTTTGAGGTTTCTCAGGATGGATTGCTACGGTTTAGAGGAAGACCGTATATCCCTAATGCTATGGGATTAAAGGAGAAAATTTTAGATGAAGCACACAAAAGCCGATATACAGTACATCCAGGTATAACCAAGATGTATCATGATGTTAAAAGTCTATTTTGGTGGCTTGGATTGAAGAAGGACGTTGTGGCTTATGTGTCCAAGTGCTTGACATGCCAGAAAGTAAAGATTGAACATCAGAAGCCAGCAGGAACATTGCAACCTTTAGATATCCCTAAATGGAAATGGGATAGCATTGCCATGGACTTTGTTGAAGGACTACCCGTGACTCCCACCAAGCACGATGTTATATGGGTAATTATTGATCAATTGACAAAGTCAGCTCATTTCCTGGCAATAAATAAAAGAGATTCTCTAGAGAAGCTGGCTAAATTATATATAAAGGAGATTGTTAGGTTGCATGGTATCCCAAGTAGTATTATGTCAGACAAAGACCCACGATTTACATCAAATTTTTTGAGAGCTTTACATAAAGAAATGGACACTACTCTCCGATTTAGCACAGCCTATCATCCTCAGACGGATGGTCAGTCTGAGAGAACAATCCAAACACTAGAAGATATGCTGAGAGCCTATGTTTTGGATTTCAAAGGAAGTTGGGATGTCCATCTGCCACTGATAGAGTTTGCATATAACAATAGTTATCAGACTAGTATTCAGATTGTCCCATTTGAAGCACTTTATGGATGAAAGTGTAGATCTCCTTTATGCTGGGTAGAGTTGAGTGAAAGAAGAATATTTGGTCCTGATATAGTAGATCAAACTGCAGAACAGATTGACAAGATTAGAAAAAGATTACTGATGGCTCAGAGTAGATAGAAAAGTTATGCTGATGTCAGAAGAAAACCATTGGATTTCGAGGAAGGAGAACATGTATTTCTTAAGCTAACTCCAACTACGGGAGCCGGAAGATCAATTAAGGTGAAGAAATTACATCCTAGGTACATCGGACCATTTCAGATTCTCTCAAGAATAGGATCAGTAGCCTACAAGTTAGCTCTTCCCCCAAATCTCAGCCAGATACATGATGCATTTCATGTTTCACAGCTAAAGAAGTATGTTCCAGACTCATCACATGTGATTGAACAAGATGAGGTTGCGCTGCGAGATGACCTAACTTATGAGGTTGGACCAGTACGAATTATTGATCGAAAGGTCAAGCAGCTACGTAATAAGCAAATTTCTTTAGTCAAAGTGATCTGGAAAGGCTTAACTGAGAATGAAGCTACATGGGAAACAGAGGAAAGAATGAGGGAGATGTATCCTGAGTTGTTTCTTTAGGATGTATGTATTGTAAAATTTTGAGGACGAAATTTATTTTAAGGGGGAGAGAAATATAATATTCCTAATTTTCTGGTCTGGTTTGTATGACAGTTGGTACGTAATATATGTGAGATTTTCTAAGAAAAGTGTGGCCATTTAAGTAAGGAAAGGGATTGAATTGAAAATGATAGAAAGTTTAGGGATTTAAGTAACATTTATAAAAGTTTTAGGGCCAAAGTATAAGGTAGACATAATTGTTGGGCCATTAAGTGTAATTTCAAAAAGTTTAAGGACCTAAATGTAATTTATTAAAAGTTCAAGGGGCAAAAGTGTAATTATGAAGAAATTGGACCGAAAATAGGCCAAAAATTTCCGAGATCAGATCAGTCCAAAATTTTATCAGTAGATAGAGAAAATTATTCTTGTTAGTTTGACGCGACACATAATTTCGATTTGAGGTCCCGAAAAAATGATATAAATTTCTGAAGTTAGGAGAATTATTACAGTATTTTTCAGATCTTAGAATCAGATGAAGCTTTATAGTAAATTCCTATAATTAATATAAGAATTTATAAAACTGACAGGATCAGAAAAGGAATTCTGTAGAATTTTAAATGGAATTTATAGTAGAATAGAATACCCGATAAATATCCCTTGGAGAGGTTTCTTGGGATTTGTGCCATAAAAGGTAGTGGACCCTATACAGGCCCAAAATGGAGTCATGGAGGCCCAATAAAGTAATGGGACAGATAGGTGGGCCAGTGTCTAGAGGAACCCCGAAAAAGTGCGAAATTACGAAAATGCCCATGTGTTGTACTAATGAGCAAGAGATGAATGGAGGGTATTTTGGTCATTTTGGTCAGGCCAAAATGCCAAGGTAGTTAGTTACAGGAAGGATTAGTCAGAGCCAGTATATGCTCTGATAAGGTACAAAGAGGTGTGAAATGACAATTATGCCCTTAGGGTCAATATAGTACAAGAAAGGGCACCAAGGATATTTTGGTCATTTCTCAATGGATGGATATCAGATAAATATTCAGTAAAACAATGTCAATGGTAGGAGAAACCCAGAAACAGGTTTTCCTGATTTATACATATTCTTGAATATTATAAAAATCGGGAACATAAAACAGTCTAGTTTTTCTGAAACTGACCCGATCGGTACCGGAATGGACTGGATTTTTTCTATCAGTATTATCCACTTTATTGAGCCAAACAAGGCCTTGATGATGTCATGGATGATGTCATTAATGAGGCTTCTAGGGCAAGTTTCTTGCAAGATGGATTTTGGACCATTAGATCAAATAGTAACCAAAGTAATCTTGGCCTTCCATTTCCACCAAATTTTTCTATAAATACCACCCCAAATCAGACTTGTTCGGCAGCTTAGACACCTTGCGAAACCTCTTGCAAAATTTTTATTGAAGCTAGAAGGAAGCAAGCAACTTGGAAGAACAAGTAAGGTAACTTGTCCCCTTGATCTTAGACTTTATTCTAGCAAGTTTGCTCTTAGTTTTAAGAGGTTTTTGGGACATATTTCTCTTGGTGGTGGTGCTGGATATTCTGTTTTCATGTGAAAGGAATATGAGTTTTATGTTATAGATAGTTTAGATAAGCTTAAACAAGCTAGAATCAAGTGGTACTAGCTTGGAAATCCAAGTATGCATGTGAATGGAAGATTGTATTCTATTCTAGTACTATATGAATCACTATTCATATGTTGGAATCTCATGATTTTGATGCTTCCAATGTGTTTAAAATGGAAAATTGTGTGGGGATAAAGTAGAGAAACAACTATTAGAAGCATTGGAATCAAAATGAGAATTTTTAGAAAAAGTAGGAGACATTTCAGTTCTGTACAGCAGCCAAGGATCTGAATTGATTTTGGAAATTCTGATTTCATATTTGGATTCTATATGAAAAATTATGTGAAAATGAACCATGAGAATTTTTTTGTAAAGATGTAAGCATAAGTCATAAATTAGACAAAGAAAGGAATATAGTAGGAACCTAGTCTTAGACTTTGTTTTGGAGTTGAATGGTAACTTGATATTACTTTGTAATGGCTAGGTTTTGACATTTGTGAAAGGAGAAGATCATTCCAAGAAGGGTGTAACAAGGATATGAAGGGAATTGGAAGACACGCAGTGGAAATTAACTTTAAAAATTTTTCCATTCCCAGCCAGGATCTACCGAATGTGTTTAAGTCAAAGAGAAAGAAGTGTTACCTTCGGTATTCAAGCTGTGGTCGCGACCTCAGTGTCTACTAGTCGCGACTCTTTGCCTCTGGAGTTTTCAGTCGCGACCTCCTCATATTCTTGTCACGACCTGTCACCTCTGGAGTTTGCAGTCGCAACCTACTCAGCTTCTAGTCTCGACCTGTTGTCTCTGGAGTTTGCAGTCGCGACTTCCTCTGCTTCTAGTCGCGACCTGTAGTCTCTTTTCAGATTTCTGATGTTCAAATGCCAATTTAGTCACGACCTCTGTGTCAACTGGTCACGACTTCGTCGTACCTGGTGCTCTTTTTTCGATCGCAAGAAGTCGACAACTTAGATCGGCTTCCTCTACCGGTATCCACACGAATAGCGTTCCAACCACGAACGACGTGCTAGCGCCTCTTATCCCTCTAGGGCTTTCTCAAGATTCCATCCTCACCGTCTCTATTTCGACAGTTTCTTATCTGCAAACCTTTTGCACTCTCTTTGCCCCCTTTTCTTGTGTGTAGAACCCTAGCCCCTAATGTCAAATATATAGGATGCTATCGGGCTTCTAATTGGGCCGGGCTTCAGAATTAATGATTAATTCTGAAATTAATACAATATCATATATTGCATAATTTGATAAGAAACTAATTAAATAAATATAGTTTTTATTAAATCCGTCCCATAGATTTTATTCACCTATTTATTTAATTTAAAATAAAGATAAGACGGAATTATATTTGATTTATTCTTATAAATCAAATTTGAGATATCTTATCAATTTAAATTTTAAATTCAAATAGATCATATCAATTTAAATTCAAATTCAAAAGTGATAGAGATTTAATGTATCCTTATAAATTAAATATTGCAAATATCTCTTATATTATATATAATATATAAATACAAATTTATATATATATAAAATATATAAATTCACCCTAGATTATTCATTGAATCAAGACATGTCTTAGATTCAATGAACCTGGACATCACAGCTCGAGTTGGGCTATTTTATGTGCGACCGTGTAGGCCCATATGAAGTTGGCAGTGGACCAGTTCCTATACTGACCCACAAGTCGTAAGTGGTCTCTAGCAAGACATTACGACTACCCAAATCATATGAGGATCGATGAACGATGATACCTTTCATACAACCATATCACGTCCCTTTTGTCACACGATATTTCGGTCAAGGAAGAGGCATGGAGAACGTCATCCTCCTGTTCCTGACCGTTACTTTCTCAATCCCTGAGTAGTCTGACTATAGAAATGGAACTACCCTTCCATTACGGTATGGCCATACATTTCTCAGACTCACTCTTCGAGGGCCCAGTAATATCTCTCTACGAATGTGAGGGACAAATTTTATCTTGACCATTCACATTTCTCCGCATGAAAAACCACTGAGCCCGAACATAGCCTTTATGATCACTCAGTCAAAAGTGACTTTTGACTAGGTCAAAGCTGAGCATTTGTCAGTTAGGAATCCATAATGATCTCAGGTCAAAGGGCATAGTGACATGGTTTGTATATGAGAGAAGCTTATGACTTAACCCATGCAGCTCTCTCATACAGGGTCGGTCCAACACCCTATACTCTTACATGTGCCTATGACTTTGATTTATATCTGTATATATCTTCAAAGTCGTACTGGTCTTATTTTATCTCTGCTCCTACATAGATGACCGACCAGGGACATTTAGGATAAGATCATGAGTTATCCAAGGATGGTCATCACAGTAAACATGCAAATAATGTGATAACATAATTAAGAAATTCATAAATCAACAATGTTCATAATGAAACGTCCTTACTCTCATACATTTTAGGGATCATTTGGTAGCATTTAGAACCACTTTCCAGGTCATTGAAGTCCAATATGTCAATCTGGAATTTTACTCTTCTCGGGTACTGTTCATTGTGTAAATTCCAGATGAGTGACCTGACTTCGGAAAATCATAATTAAATATAGAAAAATCAAAATTAAGTGGTTCCAATTGATACATAAATCTGACTAAATTATATTTAAGGTAAAAATCATTAATTGACCAATATTTGACCAAATCACCGTGGGTAAATGTTTCAATTTTACTGTTCATCCAGTGTTTCCCCCCTAAATCCAGCATTTTAGTCCCAACTTTGATAATTTATATCTCTATGTATAGACATCCAAATGAGGCATTCTATATATAGAATAGAATCTTAGTATGTATAATATTTAACATAAAAATTTCATACACTTATTCATCCATTTACTATTTTTAATTATTTATTAAACATCACTAGGTCACCACGAGTTACTGTTCACAATGGTAAATTTCAGCATTTCAACTTTGCATACATATGCATACGTCCATCATATATCAGTCAAGCATGCCAAACAATACTCATTAATAATTAATAAGTTGTTATTCATCATAACATGTACAAAATTCTCATATTTCTAATACATCCTTTCTTCATGAAATCCGGCAGCATAACGGCTATACTTCATCTTTAGAAAGTAACCGATCTTGTACCGATTCGGTAATTCCCGTGAGAACTACCATTCTACGTAAGTACCCAGGAAAGACTGGATGAACCGGGTAGGTCCACTCACTTCCAGCCTCCTTAGACAGTACCTACGTACACAGTACGTATCAGTTCCTTTCTTTACCACTTTGCCGGAATTTTGGCAGCATAACGGCGTCTTTCAAGATTTCCAAAATTTACTTCGACATAGCCTCCCCTGTAATGAGTTATTTGGAATGACATTCGAGGGAATCTCAGTAGTAATAATCATAACAATATATGTAATGCAGAGTGACAGTGCTTGCTTGTGATTGTGTACAGATAAGTATGCTGCGTGCTTCCATATTCAATAACATATGATCATAGCATTGTAATAGAGCTTCAAGCATAACATATAAGACAACAATCCAACCAAACAATAGCACAACCAATCACAAAGACATTACATAAAAGCTAGGATTAGTTACTACCTTAAAAGCAGAACTCCAGAACTTCTATACTGCTTCCAACTCCGCCAGAACTTCCTTTCTTCTTTCTTTCTCTCACTTTCTCTCTCAAGAACTTCCTTATCTCTCTAAAATCTTCCTTATCTCTCTAAAGTGCTCCTTGTCCGTGATGAATGAATAGCTAGGGGGTATTTATAGTTTTGATGGATGTCATTTTCGTAATTTTGAAGCCATCTGAACTTGTGGTCCTGGTTTTTTCGGAATTTCCTATTTTTCTTTATTCCCCTTTACTGCATCATCAAGGGACACCTAAAGGGATACCTCACCCCTCACATTTATCACATGGCACAATTTGAAGAGCAAGAAGCCTTCTGGAAGATTTCCGGTCCAATCCGGTACCGGCCCGGTCCGTCTCCTCGAAAACTGGACCGTTTTCTTAATCTAATTTTTTCTGAAAACCCATATTACATCTTCTGACTTTAAATTTAGTATCTGGGTCCTTTATATCATTAACATTTTTATACTGGGTCTAAACTCAATTACAGATCCCCTGTGAAATGACCAAAATACCCCTGGGTGCCCTTTTGTGCACTATCTTAACCCTAAGGGTAAAATCATCATTTTACACCTTTCTGCACCCTATCAGGGCATATACTGACTCTGAACAACTTTATCTGTATGTACCTTAGCTTCTGAACCTATCCAGAATGACCAGAATGCCCTTCATTCCTCTACTACCCTTTAGTACAACACAGGGGCATTTTCTTAATTTCGCACTTTTCCGGGGTTCTACTGGACACTGGCCCACCTATCAGTCCAAGAGTCTTATTGGGCCTTTGATGGCGCCATTATTGGGCCTTTCAGGGTCCATTTCCTTCATGGCACGCATTACGAGGAATCTTCCCCTGGCACAGTTCATCGAATATTTTAATTATTATACACCGTTAACGCACATCCCCGGACACCGGGTCCTTTTACCAGATACACTGGCTTACTGCGTTTAGGCATCCCTATGGGTTATAACGGTCATCTAACTGAGGTCATCCGAACTCATTCAGTCCCTTTTTAAATACCGATAAATTCCCTAATCGGATCCCCGGAGGCCTCATACTCCGTCTGTATTTGCTAATTTGTGAATAACTTTTCCTACAGACCTCCTATCGGTATTCTGTCAGTTTCCTGACATCCGTCCCATCAGGACGCATCATCCTGTAATTTCTCACTTATATTTGAAATCTAGGATATCCGGTAGGAATTTTTATGACTTTTAGACTATCAGATCAATTTTGGCTATCTGGAGTCTTGAAAAATTCCTGTGTTAAGCTGGATTACCCGGCGTCACTTGCTCTATCTACTGGTGGAATATGGGGCTGATCGGAGTACGATCACTATTTTTGCCTATTTTTGGTCCAGGTTTTCATAATTACACTTTTACCCCGGAAGCTTTTCTTCTTTTCAATGAAGCCCCTTTATTTGGCTAAAATTACACTTAAGGACCCCATATTTTTGTCTACTTTTCCTTCTTAGCCTTAACCTTTTCATAATTGCAATCAAGTCCTTTCATTTCCTTTCTTTTTCAATTTAATCCCTTTCTTTACATAAATAACCACATCTTTTTCCTGAAAAATAATTCATATATTTCATTTAATCTGTACATATAAATCAGTATAGAAAATTAGGGATATTATATTTCTCTCTCCCTTAAAATAAATTTTGTCCTCGAAATTTACATTATACCCATCCTATGAAAACAACTCAGGATACTTCCCCCTCATCTTTTCTTCTGTTTCCCACGTAGCTTCATGCTCAGTCAAGCCTTTCCAGATCACTTTAACTAGAGGGATTTGCTTATTACGTAACTGCTTGACCTTTCGATCAGCAATTCGTACCGGTCCAACCTCATAGGTCAGATTATCTCGTAATGCGACTTCATCTTGTTCAATCACATGAGATGGATCTGGAACATACTTCTTTAATTGGGAAACATGAAACACATCATGTATCTGGCTAAGATTTGGAGGAAGAGCTAATCTATAGGCTACTGTCCCCACTTTTGAGAGAATTTGGAATGGTCCGATGTATCTTGGATGTAACTTCTTCACTTTGATCGATCGCCCGGCTCCAGTAGTTGGAGTTAACTTAAGGAATACATGTTCACCTTCTTCAAACTCCAACGGCTTCCTTCTGACATCTGCATAGCTTTTCTATCTGCTTTGAGCCATTAGCAATCTTTTTCTAATCACCACAATCTGCTCTGCGGTTTGATCCACTAGATCAGGACCAAGCATTCTTCTCTCGCTCAACTCTAGCCAGCATAAGGGGGATCTACATTTACGTCCATATAGAGCTTCAAAAGGTTCCATCTGGATGCTAGTTTGATAACTATTATTATAAGCAAATTCTATGAGTGGTAAATGGATATCCCAGCTACCTTAAAAATCTAAGACACATGCTCTCAGCATATCCTCTAACGTTTGTATCGTTCTTTCAGATTGTCCATCTGTCTGAGGATGATAAGCTGTACTGAATCTGAGAGTAGTGCCGATTTCTTCCTGTAAAGCCCTCCAGAAATTAGAAGTAAATCGAGGGTCTCTATCGGACACAATGCTGCTTGGGATACCATGAAGCCTAACAATCTCTTTTATGTACAACTTGGCTAGCTTTTCTAGAGAATCCCTTTTATTAATTGCCAGGAAATGTGCTGACTTTGTCAATCAATCCACTACTACCCATACTGCATCATGTTTACTTGGAGTCATGGGTAGTCCTTCCACAAAGTCCATGGCAATACCATCCCATTTCCACTCAGGTATATCTAGAGGCTACAATGTTCCCGCTGGCTTTTGATGTTCAATTTTTACTTTCTGGCAGGTCAAGCACTTGGACACATAAGCCACTACATCCTTCTTCAATCCAGGCCACCAAAACAACCTTTTAACATCATGATACATCTTGGTCATACCTGGATGTACTGTATATCGGCTTTTATGTGCTTCCTCCAGAATCTTTTCTCTTAATCCCATAGCATTAGGGATATAGGGCCTTCCCCTGAACTGCAACAATCCATCTGGGGAAATTTCAAAATTCCTGGTCTTCCCTCTCTCCAGTTTATCTTTGAATATGGTTGCGAGCTTATCCTGCTTTTGAGCCTCTTTTATCTCATCTTCTATGCAAGCTCTGACATGAACTCCTCCATAAGGACTCTCCGTCAGTTGCATTTGATATAGAGGACTCCAATCGCGCATATCTTCTATCAATTCCAACTCCTTGATCATCATGTGTGCAACCTGCACCACTTTTCTACTCAGGGCATTAGCTACCACATTGGCTTTTCCTGGATGGTATTTAATTTGGAAGTCATAATCTTTCAATAATTCCATCTATCGCTGTTGCCTCATATTCATCTCTTTCTGATCCTGTAGATACTTCAGGCTTTTATGGTCGCAATACAACTCTATAGTTGCTCCATATAAATAGTGTCTCCATATCTTCAGAGCATAAACCACCGCCGCAAGCTCCAGATCATGAGTGGGATAATTCTCTTCATGTGGCTTCAACTATCGAGAAACGTAGGCTACTACTCTACCTTACTGCATCAGCACACATCCCAACCCCTGCTTGCTAGCATCAGTGTAGACTACGTAAGTCTGAGTTGGGTCTGGAATAATCAGTACGGGAGTAGTGGTTAATCTCTGCTTCAACTCTTAAAAGCTAGCCTTGCACTTCTCATCCCATTTAAACTGCTGGTTCTTTCTGGTAAGCTTGGTAAGTGGCAAGGCAACTCGAGAAAAGTTTTGAATAAATCTTCTATAGTACCCTGCTAGGCCAAGAAAGCTTCTGATCTCCGTCACTGTCCTCGGCTTCTCCCAGCTCAAAATTGCTTCAACTTTGCTAGGATCCACAGCTACCCCTTCTCGGGATATGACATGACCGAGAAATTTGACTTCTGAAAGCCAAAACTCGCACTTACTCAGCTTATCATAAAGCTTCTTTTCTTTAAGGGTACTAAGAACAATTCTCAAATGCCTTTCATGTTCCTCTGTAGATTTGGAGTACACCAAGATATCATCAATGAAGACCACAACAAACTGATCTAAATAAGGCCTGAAGATCCGGTTCATGTAATCCATGAAATAGCAGGTGCATTCGTCAGGCCAAAAGGCATCACAAGGAACTCAAAATGTCCATAGCACGTCCTGAAAGCAGTCTTTGGAATATCATCTGACTTCACCCTTAGCTGATGATAGCTAGATCTCAAGTCAATCTTAGAGAATAAGCTCGCTACTGCTAATTGGTCTAGCAGATCGTCGATTCTGGGAAGATGATACTTATTCTTGACCGTAATCTTATTTAACTCCTGGTAGTCAATGCATAGCCTTAGACTGCCATCCTTCTTCTTGACAAATAACACAGGAGCACCCCATGGTGATACACTGGGTCTTATGAAACCCTTCTCCAATAGCTCCTCAATTTGCTTCTTCAGTTCCATCATCTCATTAGGAGCCATTTTGTATGGGGCTTTGGATACTGGTCCATCTCCAGGTGCAATGTCAATTGCAAACTCTACCTCATGTTCTGAAGGCAATCCTTGAATCTCCTTCGGAAAGACTTCAGGAAATTCATTGACTACTGGGATCTCATTAATTCCTTCTTCTACCTCTGTTTGAACAGAAAAGAATACCATATAACCTTGACATCCTTTCCATAGACATTTATCTGCCTGAGCCTCTGTTATGAAATTCAATCTTACTCCCGGACTCAGATCAGCAACCTTTGGGCCAAGAACTAGGGTTTTGTTCCTGCAGTCCAGCATCACATTATTGGAGGCTAACCAATTTAAACCAAGTATGACATCGATCTCTCGGAAAGGCATACATATTAAGTCTAGGGTGGTACAGCAGTGCTCATAACGCACTATATTATTCAAATAGGCATCAGATGTAACTACCCTAGCATTGGTGGGGGTTTTTACATGTATATCATATCGCAACTTGCTAATCCAAAGGCCTAGGCGTTTAGCATACTCACAGGAAATAAAGGAATGACTTGCACCCGAATCAAATAGAGTAGTCACATCATGATCATTGAGATAGATTGTACCTTGGATCATCTTAGGTGATCGCTGAGCATCCTCCTTGGTGAGTGCAAACACTCTTCCTGGTGTCCTTGGCCTTGGATTTGTTATAGTTTGAGGGCATTCTCGGGAAAAATGTCCGGGCTTTCCGCAGGTGTAACAAACATTCTGGCCCATTAAACATGGTCATCACCATGATTCTTTCCACACTTGTCACAGGTTTGGGCCTTCGTATCTCTGTTGTTGGACCTTTCGCGGAAATTTCCTTTACACGGCCTCTTGTTTTTCCATGGTCACTTTCTCTTCCTATAGCTGCTACCACTTCATCTTCTTGATTCGACCGGCTTTATCAGGAGCTGCTTGATCCCTGTTTCTCGATCTAAATAGCATTATGTGATTCATGCTATTTTCAACAATACGGCATGTGAAACATCCTGCCTTAGACTCCTCAGAGCACACCTGCGGAAGCTATACTAGCTGTACTGATTCGGTAATTCTCTCATTAGAACTACCATTCTACGTAAGTACCCAGGAAATACTGGATGAACCGGCTAGGTCCACTCACTACCAGCCTCCTTAGACAGTACTTACGTACACAGTACGCATCATATCCTTCCTCCACTACTGCTATCTCCGCCAAAATTTCAGCAGCATAACGTCATCTCTCAAAATTCTCAAAATCTACCTTGACATAACCTCCCTGAAATGGTTATACAAGGAGGATAAGATTCGGGGGAATCTCAGTAGTAATAATCATAACAGTATATGTAACGCAGAGTGACAGTGCTTGCTTGTGATTGTGTACAGATAAGTATGCCGCGTGCTTCCATACTCAATAACATATGATCATAGCATTGTAGTAGAGCTTCAGACATAACATATAAGACAACAATCCAACCAAACAATAGCACATCAATCACAAAGCCATTACATAAAAGCTAGGATTAGTTACTACCTGGCTAGCTTAACAGAACTCCACTATCCTTATTCTGCTTCCAGCTCCGCCAGAACTTCCTCTCTTCTTTCTTTCTCCTTCTCTCTCTTCTTTCTCTCTCTTTCTCTTGCCAAAACCGTGGGATGCATGAAATGGGAGGGGGAGGGGGTATTTATAGTTTCCTTCGATGGCATTCCTGTAATTTTGAAGCCATCTGAACATGTGGTCCTGGTTTTTCCTGGAATTTCCTATTTTCTTTTATTCCTTTTTACTGCATCATCCAGGACACCTCAGTGGACACCTCAGCGGACACCTCAGCAGCACATTTCTCACATGTCTAAAACCCGGGACACCTCATCAGCTGACTCAGCCTTTCCCCAGACTAATGCCATGTGGCCTTAACTTTTCTTCTCCCTCTATGATAGCGCCATGTGGCACCTGGAAGGGACCTTTCACGCCTTCCAATGCTATCCAGATAAGTCCCAGACTTTATCTGATCACCTCCTCGGTTATCGTGCCAACCGAGTAACTTTAGTTTACTGAAAAGTCATTAAATCATTATTTTAATGCCACTTTTCCTCACATAACTACTGGGCCACGTTTTTGGGCCTGAGAATATCATCTTGGGTCTCTGATCCAGCCCAAGTACTCTGATGGCACGATTCCCAAGAAACACCCCTTGGCAAATTACCAAAATACCCTTAGTCTCTCTTTCTTTACTTTACTAGGTCTAGGGGCATTATTGTCTTTTCCCATCTTACCAGAGTACTCTCTGGCCCTGGTCAACTATCCAGATAACTTCCCTGGACTGTCTAACCTTAGACAAATGACCAAAATACCCTTTACTCATTCTTCAGCTGTTCTATAACATAGGGGCATTTTCGTCATTTTGCACCTTTTTCCCGGACACCGGCCCCTTTTACCACTGGACTGATCTAATGGGCCTGGGCCTTCGGTGGTGTCACTAAAGGCCTTAGAAAACACTGTATGGCCTCTGGACACAGTCCGATCATCTCTATTCGGACTGCCTTTCCTTTACCGATTATAACTGTAAATTCCCATCTTCCTGAATTTTTACAGAAAAATCGGGACCTCAAATCAAAATTCTGTGACTCCTCATTCAACCCGGAATCCGTTTCTCTATCTCCCGGTATTTTCAGATATTTTATCCGGACCGGGCTGTTTTGGCCTGAAAAAGCGTTCCCGCGCACACTTTTCCAAAATGACCATTTTACCCCTGGTCATATTTCTAATTCTTTCATACATATAGAGACCTCATATGCACATTTCACAGTTCAGTGAAATGATCAGCATAATTTTCTCTATTTTCTGGCAAAATATGGTACTCATCGGCTACCAGCCTGATCTTTCCCATAATTACGATTTTGCCCCTGCATTCTCTTTCTGGCATCTATTCTCATCTTCTTATCCTTCATCTTAGGTTCTAGAAATTCTCTTTCAATAACTCATCCCTTAAACTCTTCGGGAGTCATCGTTAATTGAAAGGCTCGACAACCTGCCCATATCAGGTTATCTTACACAGGAGCCAGCCCATATCAAGCTACCTGCAGAATTCCTAGGCTTAAGACTTAGGACATTCCTCACATTCCTCATTTTGAACCTAGGTGAACTATCCCGATTCTGTAGGTTAAAGACTTAACTCATCTTTAAATCCTGAAGGACTTTGCTTATCCCTCTGATTCCTACAAAATACAGGTAAGTAATCCGCCCATATCAGATTACTACCCTAGGACTACGGGTTTAGCAGCCTACCCATATCAGACTACTTCCCAGTTCTCCTAGACCAAAAATCGGGATGTTACAATTCTCCTCCCCTTTTAAAAATTTCGTCCTCGAAATTTTAAGGGATACCTCATCTTTCCTGAAGAGAACTTCTTACTGACCTATACAGCTATGTGATTCTTATAACGCAGTCATATATATAACCAGTAAGATCATCCCTCTCTGTCTTATTCGCACTCCAGTGATGGTCTAGAGGAGCAACAGCTTGGTCCCAGACCTTCCACATGGATTCTTAGCAACTAACATCTCTCATTATAGTTGCTTACAGCTATCCATGTCCTAACCCCTCATACAGCAACCTCATCACTGAGCTAAGACAGATTTATTATCTTACTAATTATTTCTCATAACTTGTTATAATAACTACATCCTCTAGATCAGAAAAGAACTCTTCATCATCCACATCATTATCTAGGCATATAGTTCCTTACAGCTCAGTCGCCCTTACAGCTATGGTTCCTCTTAACCATTCTTAGGGTCGACCTCAGGGAAATTGGAGATTCTATCTGTGGTAAGAGCAAACACCTTTCCTAGGGATGTCAGCATTCGTAGGGCAACTCTCACCAAGTGGCCTTTCTCTCACCACTGCATTGCCCTGCTAGACACTCCTATGTGCCATAGCTCACCACTTTGACATCTCTGCTCCCCTAACCTGATCTTCACCTTGATCAGACCCCTGCCTGAACTATTGCCTCTTGCTCTTGCTATTGGCTTCATAACTTGAGCTACCTCCCAGAGTGCTCTTAGCCAATACTTCTTTATCTGAATATCATAACTTATCGTCCCATAACTGAGACTATCTATCATCCTCAATCATATCATTTATGTTCTCTAGGGTACTCTACCCTGGGTTACTACTTCTTCGTGATGGAATCCCTCTGCTTAGAGAACATTAGCCCATCACATCTCTAGCCTTAGGCCATGTCATTGGCTCATTCCTGGACAAACCTCATGCTAGCTATCTCATTCTAGCTCTTAGGTCTTCTATTCAGCCCAGCTGAATAAGACCTTTACAATGTAGATCTACTCCTAGGTATCACATGGAGGATCTACCTCATTCTAACTAGCTCATCATTAGATCTCTGTCCTTTAGTCGCGACCTAAATCCTCTCACGTCGCGACCTGAACCTAACTCGTCGCGACCTAGGTCTCCTTACGTCGCAACCTGAGCTTCCTGTGATATACCGTCGCGACCCTAGAACATACTCGTCGCGACCAACATTCTATCGTCCCGACCTTCACTCACATTAGTCGCGACCAGAGTGCCATTCTCTCGCACTCAAGGAAATACTCTTTCTAAATCAGAGCATCACTGAGCCAGAACCTTCTGTTCTGTACCAGAATCTTATGCTCTGAACCAGAGTCCTTTCTGGTCTATGCCAGAACCTATTGCTCTGATACCAAAATGAAACATCCTGCCTTAGACTCCTCAAGCACACCTGCGGAAGCTATACTAGCTGTACTGATTCGGTAATTCTCTCATTAGAACTACCATTCTACGTAAGTACCCAGGAAAGACTGGATGAACCGGCTAGGTCCACTCACTACCAGCCTCCTTAGACAGTACCTACGTACACAGTACGCATCATATCCTTCCTCCACTACTGCTATCTCCGCCGAAATTTCAGCAGCATAACGGCATCTCTCAAAATTCTCAAAATCTACCTTGACATAACCTCCCTGAAATGGTTATACAAGGGGGATAAGATTCGGGGGAATCTCAGTAGTAATAATCATAACAGTATATGTAACGCAGAGTGACAGTGCTTGCTTGTGATTGTGTACAGATAAGTATGCCGCGTGCTTCCATACTCAATAACATATGATCATAGCATTGTAGTAGAGCTTCAGACATAACATATAAGACAACAATCCAACCAAACAATAGCACATCAATCACAAAGCCATTACATAAAAGCTAGGATTAGTTACTACCTGGCTAGCTTAGCAGAACTCCACTATCCTTATTCTGCTTCCAGCTCCGCCAGAACTTCCTCTCTTCTTTCTTTCTCCTTCTCTCTCTTCTTTCTCTCTCTTTCTCTTGCCAAAACCGTGGGATGCATGAAATGGGAGGGGGAGGGGGTATTTATAGTTTCCTTCGATGGCATTCCTGTAATTTTGAAGCCATCTGAACATGTGGTCCTGGTTTTTCCTGGAATTTCCTATTTTCTTTTATTCCTTTTTACTGCATCATCCAGGACACCTCAGTGGACACCTCAGCGGACACCTCAGCAGCACATTTCTCACATGTCTAAAACCCGGGACACCTCATCAGCTGACTCAGCCTTTCCCCAGACTAATGCCATGTGGCCTTAACTTTTCTTCTCCCTCTATGATAGCGCCATGTGGCACCTGGAAGGGACCTTTCACGCCTTCCAATGCTATCCAGATAAGTCCCAGACTTTATCTGATCACCTCCTCGGTTATCGTGCCAACCGAGTAACTTTAGTTTACTGAAAAGTCATTAAATCATTATTTTAATGCCACTTTTCCTCACATAACTACTGGGCCACGTTTTTGGGCCTGAGAATATCATCTTGGGTCTCTGATCCAGCCCAAGTACTCTGATGGCACGATTCCCAAGAAACACCCCTTGGCAAATTACCAAAATACCCTTAGTCTCTCTTTCTTTACTTTACTAGGTCTAGGGGCATTATTGTCTTTTCCCATCTTACCAGAGTACTCTCTGGCCCTGGTCAACTATCCAGATAACTTCCCTGGACTGTCTAACCTTAGACAAATGACCAAAATACCCTTTACTCATTCTTCAGCTGTTCTATAACATAGGGGCATTTTCGTCATTTTGCACCTTTTTCCCGGACACCGGCCCCTTTTACCACTGGACTGATCTAATGGGCCTGGGCCTTCGGTGGTGTCACTAAAGGCCTTAGAAAACACTGTATGGCCTCTGGACACAGTCCGATCATCTCTATTCGGACTGCCTTTCCTTTACCGATTATAACTGTAAATTCCCATCTTCCTGAATTTTTACAGAAAAATCGGGACCTCAAATCAAAATTCTGTGACTCCTCATTCAACCCGGAATCCGTTTCTCTATCTCCCGGTATTTTCAGATATTTTATCCGGACCGGGCTGTTTTGGCCTGAAAAAGCGTTCCCGCGCACACTTTTCCAAAATGACCATTTTACCCCTGGTCATATTTCTAATTCTTTCATACATATAGAGACCTCATATGCACATTTCACAGTTCAGTGAAATGATCAGCATAATTTTCTCTATTTTCTGGCAAAATATGGTACTCATCGGCTACCAGCCTGATCTTTCCCATAATTACGATTTTGCCCCTGCATTCTCTTTCTGGCATCTATTCTCATCTTCTTATCCTTCATCTTAGGTTCTAGAAATTCTCTTTCAATAACTCATCCCTTAAACTCTTCGGGAGTCATCGTTAATTGAAAGGCTCGACAACCTGCCCATATCAGGTTATCTTACACAGGAGCCAGCCCATATCAAGCTACCTGCAGAATTCCTAGGCTTAAGACTTAGGACATTCCTCACATTCCTCATTTTGAACCTAGGTGAACTATCCCGATTCTGTAGGTTAAAGACTTAACTCATCTTTAAATCCTGAAGGACTTTGCTTATCCCTCTGATTCCTACAAAATACAGGTAAGTAATCCGCCCATATCAGATTACTACCCTAGGACTACGGGTTTAGCAGCCTACCCATATCAGACTACTTCCCAGTTCTCCTAGACCAAAAATCGGGATGTTACAATTCTCCTCCCCTTTTAAAAATTTCGTCCTCGAAATTTTAAGGGATACCTCATCTTTCCTGAAGAGAACTTCTTACTGACCTATACAGCTATGTGATTCTTATAACGCAGTCATATATATAACCAGTAAGATCATCCCTCTCTGTCTTATTCGCACTCCAGTGATGGTCTAGAGGAGCAACAGCTTGGTCCCAGACCTTCCACATGGATTCTTAGCAACTAACATCTCTCATTATAGTTGCTTACAGCTATCCATGTCCTAACCCCTCATACAGCAACCTCATCACTGAGCTAAGACAGATTTATTATCTTACTAATTATTTCTCATAACTTGTTATAATAACCACATCCTCTAGATCAGAAAAGAACTCTTCATCATCCACATCATTATCTAGGCATATAGTTCCTTACAGCTCAGTCGCCCTTACAGCTATGGTTCCTCTTAACCATTCTTAGGGTCGACCTCAGGGAAATTGGAGATTCTATCTGTGGTAAGAGCAAACACCTTTCCTAGGGATGTCAGCATTCGTAGGGCAACTCTCACCAAGTGGCCTTTCTCTCACCACTGCATTGCCCTGCTAGACACTCCTATGTGCCATAGCTCACCACTTTGACATCTCTGCTCCCCTAACCTGATCTTCACCTTGATCAGACCCCTGCCTGAACTATTGCCTCTTGCTCTTGCTATTGGCTTCATAACTTGAGCTACCTCCCAGAGTGCTCTTAGCCAATACTTCTTTATCTGAATATCATAACTTATCGTCCCATAACTGAGACTATCTATCATCCTCAATCATATCATTTATGTTCTCTAGGGTACTCTACCCTGGGTTACTACTTCTTCGTGATGGAATCCCTCTGCTTAGAGAACATTAGCCCATCACATCTCTAGCCTTAGGCCATGTCATTGGCTCATTCCTGGACAAACCTCATGCTAGCTATCTCATTCTAGCTCTTAGGTCTTCTATTCAGCCCAGCTGAATAAGACCTTTACAATGTAGATCTACTCCTAGGTATCACATGGAGGATCTACCTCATTCTAACTAGCTCATCATTAGATCTCTGTCCTTTAGTCGCGACCTAAATCCTCTCACGTCGCGACCTGAACCTAACTCGTCGCGACCTAGGTCTCCTTACGTCGCAACCTGAGCTTCCTGTGATATACCGTCGCGACCCTAGAACATACTCGTCGCGACCAACATTCTATCGTCCCGACCTTCACTCACATTAGTCGCGACCAGAGTGCCATTCTCTCGCACTCAAGGAAATACTCTTTCTAAATCAGAGCATCACTGAGCCAGAACCTTCTGTTCTGTACCAGAATCTTATGCTCTGAACCAGAGTCCTTTCTGGTCTATGCCAGAACCTATTGCTCTGATACCAAAATGAAACATCCTGCCTTAGACTCCTCAAGCACACCTGCGGAAGCTATACTAGCTGTACTGATTCGGTAATTCTCTCATTAGAACTACCATTCTACGTAAGTACCCAGGAAAGACTGGATGAACCGGCTAGGTCCACTCACTACCAGCCTCCTTAGACAGTACCTACGTACACAGTACGCATCATATCCTTCCTCCACTACTGCTATCTCCGCCGAAATTTCAGCAGCATAACGGCATCTCTCAAAATTCTCAAAATCTACCTTGACATAACCTCCCTGAAATGGTTATACAAGGGGGATAAGATTCGGGGGAATCTCAGTAGTAATAATCATAACAGTATATGTAACGCAGAGTGACAGTGCTTGCTTGTGATTGTGTACAGATAAGTATGCCGCGTGCTTCCATACTCAATAACATATGATCATAGCATTGTAGTAGAGCTTCAGACATAACATATAAGACAACAATCCAACCAAACAATAGCACATCAATCACAAAGCCATTACATAAAAGCTAGGATTAGTTACTACCTGGCTAGCTTAGCAGAACTCCACTATCCTTATTCTGCTTCCAGCTCCGCCAGAACTTCCTCTCTTCTTTCTTTCTCCTTCTCTCTCTTCTTTCTCTCTCTTTCTCTTGCCAAAACCGTGGGATGCATGAAATGGGAGGGGGAGGGGGTATTTATAGTTTCCTTCGATGGCATTCCTGTAATTTTGAAGCCATCTGAACATGTGGTCCTGGTTTTTCCTGGAATTTCCTATTTTCTTTTATTCCTTTTTACTGCATCATCCAGGACACCTCAGTGGACACCTCAGCGGACACCTCAGCAGCACATTTCTCACATGTCTAAAACCCGGGACACCTCATCAGCTGACTCAGCCTTTCCCCAGACTAATGCCATGTGGCCTTAACTTTTCTTCTCCCTCTATGATAGCGCCATGTGGCACCTGGAAGGGACCTTTCACGCCTTCCAATGCTATCCAGATAAGTCCCAGACTTTATCTGATCACCTCCTCGGTTATCGTGCCAACCGAGTAACTTTAGTTTACTGAAAAGTCATTAAATCATTATTTTAATGCCACTTTTCCTCACATAACTACTGGGCCACGTTTTTGGGCCTGAGAATATCATCTTGGGTCTCTGATCCAGCCCAAGTACTCTGATGGCACGATTCCCAAGAAACACCCCTTGGCAAATTACCAAAATACCCTTAGTCTCTCTTTCTTTACTTTACTAGGTCTAGGGGCATTATTGTCTTTTCCCATCTTACCAGAGTACTCTCTGGCCCTGGTCAACTATCCAGATAACTTCCCTGGACTGTCTAACCTTAGACAAATGACCAAAATACCCTTTACTCATTCTTCAGCTGTTCTATAACATAGGGGCATTTTCGTCATTTTGCACCTTTTTCCCGGACACCGGCCCCTTTTACCACTGGACTGATCTAATGGGCCTGGGCCTTCGGTGGTGTCACTAAAGGCCTTAGAAAACACTGTATGGCCTCTGGACACAGTCCGATCATCTCTATTCGGACTGCCTTTCCTTTACCGATTATAACTGTAAATTCCCATCTTCCTGAATTTTTACAGAAAAATCGGGACCTCAAATCAAAATTCTGTGACTCCTCATTCAACCCGGAATCCGTTTCTCTATCTCCCGGTATTTTCAGATATTTTATCCGGACCGGGCTGTTTTGGCCTGAAAAAGCGTTCCCGCGCACACTTTTCCAAAATGACCATTTTACCCCTGGTCATATTTCTAATTCTTTCATACATATAGAGACCTCATATGCACATTTCACAGTTCAGTGAAATGATCAGCATAATTTTCTCTATTTTCTGGCAAAATATGGTACTCATCGGCTACCAGCCTGATCTTTCCCATAATTACGATTTTGCCCCTGCATTCTCTTTCTGGCATCTATTCTCATCTTCTTATCCTTCATCTTAGGTTCTAGAAATTCTCTTTCAATAACTCATCCCTTAAACTCTTCGGGAGTCATCGTTAATTGAAAGGCTCGACAACCTGCCCATATCAGGTTATCTTACACAGGAGCCAGCCCATATCAAGCTACCTGCAGAATTCCTAGGCTTAAGACTTAGGACATTCCTCACATTCCTCATTTTGAACCTAGGTGAACTATCCCGATTCTGTAGGTTAAAGACTTAACTCATCTTTAAATCCTGAAGGACTTTGCTTATCCCTCTGATTCCTACAAAATACAGGTAAGTAATCCGCCCATATCAGATTACTACCCTAGGACTACGGGTTTAGCAGCCTACCCATATCAGACTACTTCCCAGTTCTCCTAGACCAAAAATCGGGATGTTACAATTCTCCTCCCCTTTTAAAAATTTCGTCCTCGAAATTTTAAGGGATACCTCATCTTTCCTGAAGAGAACTTCTTACTGACCTATACAGCTATGTGATTCTTATAACGCAGTCATATATATAACCAGTAAGATCATCCCTCTCTGTCTTATTCGCACTCCAGTGATGGTCTAGAGGAGCAACAGCTTGGTCCCAGACCTTCCACATGGATTCTTAGCAACTAACATCTCTCATTATAGTTGCTTACAGCTATCCATGTCCTAACCCCTCATACAGCAACCTCATCACTGAGCTAAGACAGATTTATTATCTTACTAATTATTTCTCATAACTTGTTATAATAACCACATCCTCTAGATCAGAAAAGAACTCTTCATCATCCACATCATTATCTAGGCATATAGTTCCTTACAGCTCAGTCGCCCTTACAGCTATGGTTCCTCTTAACCATTCTTAGGGTCGACCTCAGGGAAATTGGAGATTCTATCTGTGGTAAGAGCAAACACCTTTCCTAGGGATGTCAGCATTCGTAGGGCAACTCTCACCAAGTGGCCTTTCTCTCACCACTGCATTGCCCTGCTAGACACTCCTATGTGCCATAGCTCACCACTTTGACATCTCTGCTCCCCTAACCTGATCTTCACCTTGATCAGACCCCTGCCTGAACTATTGCCTCTTGCTCTTGCTATTGGCTTCATAACTTGAGCTACCTCCCAGAGTGCTCTTAGCCAATACTTCTTTATCTGAATATCATAACTTATCGTCCCATAACTGAGACTATCTATCATCCTCAATCATATCATTTATGTTCTCTAGGGTACTCTACCCTGGGTTACTACTTCTTCGTGATGGAATCCCTCTGCTTAGAGAACATTAGCCCATCACATCTCTAGCCTTAGGCCATGTCATTGGCTCATTCCTGGACAAACCTCATGCTAGCTATCTCATTCTAGCTCTTAGGTCTTCTATTCAGCCCAGCTGAATAAGACCTTTACAATGTAGATCTACTCCTAGGTATCACATGGAGGATCTACCTCATTCTAACTAGCTCATCATTAGATCTCTGTCCTTTAGTCGCGACCTAAATCCTCTCACGTCGCGACCTGAACCTAACTCGTCGCGACCTAGGTCTCCTTACGTCGCAACCTGAGCTTCCTGTGATATACCGTCGCGACCCTAGAACATACTCGTCGCGACCAACATTCTATCGTCCCGACCTTCACTCACATTAGTCGCGACCAGAGTGCCATTCTCTCGCACTCAAGGAAATACTCTTTCTAAATCAGAGCATCACTGAGCCAGAACCTTCTGTTCTGTACCAGAATCTTATGCTCTGAACCAGAGTCCTTTCTGGTCTATGCCAGAACCTATTGCTCTGATACCAAAATGAAACATCCTGCCTTAGACTCCTCAAGCACACCTGCGGAAGCTATACTAGCTGTACTGATTCGGTAATTCTCTCATTAGAACTACCATTCTACGTAAGTACCCAGGAAAGACTGGATGAACCGGCTAGGTCCACTCACTACCAGCCTCCTTAGACAGTACCTACGTACACAGTACGCATCATATCCTTCCTCCACTACTGCTATCTCCGCCGAAATTTCAGCAGCATAACGGCATCTCTCAAAATTCTCAAAATCTACCTTGACATAACCTCCCTGAAATGGTTATACAAGGGGGATAAGATTCGGGGGAATCTCAGTAGTAATAATCATAACAGTATATGTAACGCAGAGTGACAGTGCTTGCTTGTGATTGTGTACAGATAAGTATGCCGCGTGCTTCCATACTCAATAACATATGATCATAGCATTGTAGTAGAGCTTCAGACATAACATATAAGACAACAATCCAACCAAACAATAGCACATCAATCACAAAGCCATTACATAAAAGCTAGGATTAGTTACTACCTGGCTAGCTTAGCAGAACTCCACTATCCTTATTCTGCTTCCAGCTCCGCCAGAACTTCCTCTCTTCTTTCTTTCTCCTTCTCTCTCTCTTCTTTCTCTCTCTTTCTCTTGCCAAAACCGTGGGATGCATGAAATGGGAGGGGGAGGGGTATTTATAGTTTCCTTCGATGGCATTCCTGTAATTTTGAAGCCATCTGAACATGTGGTCCTGGTTTTTCCTGGAATTTCCTATTTTCTTTTATTCCTTTTTACTGCATCATCCAGGACACCTCAGTGGACACCTCAGCGGACACCTCAGCAGCACATTTCTCACATGTCTAAAACCCGGGACACCTCATCAGCTGACTCAGCCTTTCCCCAGACTAATGCCATGTGGCCTTAACTTTTCTTCTCCCTCTATGATAGCGCCATGTGGCACCTGGAAGGGACCTTTCACGCCTTCCAATGCTATCCAGATAAGTCCCAGACTTTATCTGATCACCTCCTCGGTTATCGTGCCAACCGAGTAACTTTAGTTTACTGAAAAGTCATTAAATCATTATTTTAATGCCACTTTTCCTCACATAACTACTGGGCCACGTTTTTGGGCCTGAGAATATCATCTTGGGTCTCTGATCCAGCCCAAGTACTCTGATGGCACGATTCCCAAGAAACACCCCTTGGCAAATTACCAAAATACCCTTAGTCTCTCTTTCTTTACTTTACTAGGTCTAGGGGCATTATTGTCTTTTCCCATCTTACCAGAGTACTCTCTGGCCCTGGTCAACTATCCAGATAACTTCCCTGGACTGTCTAACCTTAGACAAATGACCAAAATACCCTTTACTCATTCTTCAGCTGTTCTATAACATAGGGGCATTTTCGTCATTTTGCACCTTTTTCCCGGACACCGGCCCCTTTTACCACTGGACTGATCTAATGGGCCTGGGCCTTCGGTGGTGTCACTAAAGGCCTTAGAAAACACTGTATGGCCTCTGGACACAGTCCGATCATCTCTATTCGGACTGCCTTTCCTTTACCGATTATAACTGTAAATTCCCATCTTCCTGAATTTTTACAGAAAAATCGGGACCTCAAATCAAAATTCTGTGACTCCTCATTCAACCCGGAATCCGTTTCTCTATCTCCCGGTATTTTCAGATATTTTATCCGGACCGGGCTGTTTTGGCCTGAAAAAGCGTTCCCGCGCACACTTTTCCAAAATGACCATTTTACCCCTGGTCATATTTCTAATTCTTTCATACATATAGAGACCTCATATGCACATTTCACAGTTCAGTGAAATGATCAGCATAATTTTCTCTATTTTCTGGCAAAATATGGTACTCATCGGCTACCAGCCTGATCTTTCCCATAATTACGATTTTGCCCCTGCATTCTCTTTCTGGCATCTATTCTCATCTTCTTATCCTTCATCTTAGGTTCTAGAAATTCTCTTTCAATAACTCATCCCTTAAACTCTTCGGGAGTCATCGTTAATTGAAAGGCTCGACAACCTGCCCATATCAGGTTATCTTACACAGGAGCCAGCCCATATCAAGCTACCTGCAGAATTCCTAGGCTTAAGACTTAGGACATTCCTCACATTCCTCATTTTGAACCTAGGTGAACTATCCCGATTCTGTAGGTTAAAGACTTAACTCATCTTTAAATCCTGAAGGACTTTGCTTATCCCTCTGATTCCTACAAAATACAGGTAAGTAATCCGCCCATATCAGATTACTACCCTAGGACTACGGGTTTAGCAGCCTACCCATATCAGACTACTTCCCAGTTCTCCTAGACCAAAAATCGGGATGTTACAATTCTCCTCCCCTTTTAAAAATTTCGTCCTCGAAATTTTAAGGGATACCTCATCTTTCCTGAAGAGAACTTCTTACTGACCTATACAGCTATGTGATTCTTATAACGCAGTCATATATATAACCAGTAAGATCATCCCTCTCTGTCTTATTCGCACTCCAGTGATGGTCTAGAGGAGCAACAGCTTGGTCCCAGACCTTCCACATGGATTCTTAGCAACTAACATCTCTCATTATAGTTGCTTACAGCTATCCATGTCCTAACCCCTCATACAGCAACCTCATCACTGAGCTAAGACAGATTTATTATCTTACTAATTATTTCTCATAACTTGTTATAATAACCACATCCTCTAGATCAGAAAAGAACTCTTCATCATCCACATCATTATCTAGGCATATAGTTCCTTACAGCTCAGTCGCCCTTACAGCTATGGTTCCTCTTAACCATTCTTAGGGTCGACCTCAGGGAAATTGGAGATTCTATCTGTGGTAAGAGCAAACACCTTTCCTAGGGATGTCAGCATTCGTAGGGCAACTCTCACCAAGTGGCCTTTCTCTCACCACTGCATTGCCCTGCTAGACACTCCTATGTGCCATAGCTCACCACTTTGACATCTCTGCTCCCCTAACCTGATCTTCACCTTGATCAGACCCCTGCCTGAACTATTGCCTCTTGCTCTTGCTATTGGCTTCATAACTTGAGCTACCTCCCAGAGTGCTCTTAGCCAATACTTCTTTATCTGAATATCATAACTTATCGTCCCATAACTGAGACTATCTATCATCCTCAATCATATCATTTATGTTCTCTAGGGTACTCTACCCTGGGTTACTACTTCTTCGTGATGGAATCCCTCTGCTTAGAGAACATTAGCCCATCACATCTCTAGCCTTAGGCCATGTCATTGGCTCATTCCTGGACAAACCTCATGCTAGCTATCTCATTCTAGCTCTTAGGTCTTCTATTCAGCCCAGCTGAATAAGACCTTTACAATGTAGATCTACTCCTAGGTATCACATGGAGGATCTACCTCATTCTAACTAGCTCATCATTAGATCTCTGTCCTTTAGTCGCGACCTAAATCCTCTCACGTCGCGACCTGAACCTAACTCGTCGCGACCTAGGTCTCCTTACGTCGCAACCTGAGCTTCCTGTGATATACCGTCGCGACCCTAGAACATACTCGTCGCGACCAACATTCTATCGTCCCGACCTTCACTCACATTAGTCGCGACCAGAGTGCCATTCTCTCGCACTCAAGGAAATACTCTTTCTAAATCAGAGCATCACTGAGCCAGAACCTTCTGTTCTGTACCAGAATCTTATGCTCTGAACCAGAGTCCTTTCTGGTCTATGCCAGAACCTATTGCTCTGATACCAAAATGAAACATCCTGCCTTAGACTCCTCAAGCACACCTGCGGAAGCTATACTAGCTGTACTGATTCGGTAATTCTCTCATTAGAACTACCATTCTACGTAAGTACCCAGGAAAGACTGGATGAACCGGCTAGGTCCACTCACTACCAGCCTCCTTAGACAGTACCTACGTACACAGTACGCATCATATCCTTCCTCCACTACTGCTATCTCCGCCGAAATTTCAGCAGCATAACGGCATCTCTCAAAATTCTCAAAATCTACCTTGACATAACCTCCCTGAAATGGTTATACAAGGGGGATAAGATTCGGGGGAATCTCAGTAGTAATAATCATAACAGTATATGTAACGCAGAGTGACAGTGCTTGCTTGTGATTGTGTACAGATAAGTATGCCGCGTGCTTCCATACTCAATAACATATGATCATAGCATTGTAGTAGAGCTTCAGACATAACATATAAGACAACAATCCAACCAAACAATAGCACATCAATCACAAAGCCATTACATAAAAGCTAGGATTAGTTACTACCTGGCTAGCTTAGCAGAACTCCACTATCCTTATTCTGCTTCCAGCTCCGCCAGAACTTCCTCTCTTCTTTCTTTCTCCTTCTCTCTCTTCTTTCTCTCTCTTTCTCTTGCCAAAACCGTGGGATGCATGAAATGGGAGGGGGAGGGGTATTTATAGTTTCCTTCGATGGCATTCCTGTAATTTTGAAGCCATCTGAACATGTGGTCCTGGTTTTTCCTGGAATTTCCTATTTTCTTTTATTCCTTTTTACTGCATCATCCAGGACACCTCAGTGGACACCTCAGCGGACACCTCAGCAGCACATTTCTCACATGTCTAAAACCCGGGACACCTCATCAGCTGACTCAGCCTTTCCCCAGACTAATGCCATGTGGCCTTAACTTTTCTTCTCCCTCTATGATAGCGCCATGTGGCACCTGGAAGGGACCTTTCACGCCTTCCAATGCTATCCAGATAAGTCCCAGACTTTATCTGATCACCTCCTCGGTTATCGTGCCAACCGAGTAACTTTAGTTTACTGAAAAGTCATTAAATCATTATTTTAATGCCACTTTTCCTCACATAACTACTGGGCCACGTTTTTGGGCCTGAGAATATCATCTTGGGTCTCTGATCCAGCCCAAGTACTCTGATGGCACGATTCCCAAGAAACACCCCTTGGCAAATTACCAAAATACCCTTAGTCTCTCTTTCTTTACTTTACTAGGTCTAGGGGCATTATTGTCTTTTCCCATCTTACCAGAGTACTCTCTGGCCCTGGTCAACTATCCAGATAACTTCCCTGGACTGTCTAACCTTAGACAAATGACCAAAATACCCTTTACTCATTCTTCAGCTGTTCTATAACATAGGGGCATTTTCGTCATTTTGCACCTTTTTCCCGGACACCGGCCCCTTTTACCACTGGACTGATCTAATGGGCCTGGGCCTTCGGTGGTGTCACTAAAGGCCTTAGAAAACACTGTATGGCCTCTGGCCACAGTCCGATCATCTCTATTCGGACTGCCTTTCCTTTACCGATTATAACTGTAAATTCCCATCTTCCGGAATTTTTACAGAAAAATCGGGACCTCAAATCAAAATTCTGTGACTCCTCATTCAACCCGGAATCCGTTTCTCTATCTCCCGGTATTTTCAGATATTTTATCCGGACCGGGCTGTTTTGGCCTGAAAAAGCGTTCCCGCGCACACTTTTCCAAAATGACCATTTTACCCCTGGTCATATTTCTAATTCTTTCATACATATAGAGACCTCATATGCACATTTCACAGTTCAGTGAAATGATCAGCATAATTTTCTCTATTTTCTGGCAAAATATGGTACTCATCGGCTACCAGCCTGATCTTTCCCATAATTACGATTTTGCCCCTGCATTCTATTTCTGGCATCTATTCTCATCTTCTTATCCTTCATCTTAGGTTCTAGAAATTCTCTTTCAATAACTCATCCCTTAAACTCTTCGGGAGTCATCGTTAATTGAAAGGCTCGACAACCTGCCCATATCAGGTTATCTTACACAGGAGCCAGCCCATATCAAGCTACCTGCAGAATTCCTAGGCTTAAGACTTAGGACATTCCTCACATTCCTCATTTTGAACCTAGGTGAACTATCCCGATTCTGTAGGTTAAAGACTTAACTCATCTTTAAATCCTGAAGGACTTTGCTTATCCCTCTGATTCCTACAAAATACAGGTAAGTAATCCGCCCATATCAGATTACTACCCTAGGACTACGGGTTTAGCAGCCTGCCCATATCAGACTACTTCCCAGTTCTCCTAGACCAAAAATCGGGATGTTACAGCATGCCTCCACGGCCTTGTTAAACTGGCTGTATTGTTGAGGAGTTAACTTCTCCTTTAGCGTAGAGTTCAGCCCTCGAATCATCCTTTCTGTCATCCAGCCTTCATCATCCACTTGGCGCAGATAAGTGGAATATTGAGATAGCCGGATGAACTTAGCAAGATATTCATCAAACGACTCCTTCTCTCCTTGTCTTAGTACAAGGAATTCAGCCTCTCTTTCATCCCGAACTGACTGAGGAAAATATTTTTCATGAAACTGCTCAAGAAACACTTCCCAGGTGATCAGAATGTCTCTTGCTTACAGAAGTAGCTCAGTATTCTTCCACCACCTATCAGCATCTTTCTCTAGCTGATAGATAGCCATCTGAGCTTTGGTTTCCGTTGGGCAGTCAAGAGCCTTGAAGATCTTTTCTAATCTGCTAATCCAATCCTCAGCTATCTGCACCTCGAATGTTCCTTCAAATACTGGAGGATTGTACTTGCAGAATCTGATCATCCATTGCTGGATGCTAGCTGCATCCTCTCTTGGGTCAACCCGTCTCTAGGGCTGTACAGGCTGTGGTTCTCTACTAGCTGATCCTGAAGGCTCGGGTGGCCTCAGGTTGCTTACAGCTTCAGCTACCGCTGCAGCTATGGCGGCATCTCTTTCCTGCTCATTGCGTGCCTGAGATGCCTGCATTTCCTCAATCATCTTTTGTTGTTGTTCTAATCGCTCTAAAATTATTTGGTTAATATTTCCAGCCTCGCGCAGTTCCTCTGCTGGAATAGTTCTTCTTGTTCGAACCATTTTGTTATGCTATAAGGCAGAAGAGAATACGATGAATAACAATTCTCATTTTATTCCAAACACAGTATACAAGGTATATATCATAGTCATACATGTACTACTATACTGGTCTTTTATACATTATGTATATTGAAAACATTACCCTCTCTATCATACCCTAATCTTTCTTAAACTTATTCTAATAAACGCTCATACCAAGTAGATCCAGTCGGATACAGTAAAATATGGTTCTTTGTCAAAATATCGATCCAACTCTATTCTCCAGGTAGGAGTAGTCGGCAATACATCATCCATAATCTCTAGCCAAAGACCCAAGGTTAACACATTTGGATCCCAGGCTTGATATATTGCTTTTACCCTTGTGATGAAATTCTGATAAACCATATAACCTTGATCTACATTTCTGATCAGGGTCTGCCTCAGCCCATATAGCTGTCTGGCTAATACTACCGAGCTCTCAAATTGTTCTCTACTCAGGTTCCTCCCTGGTATCATTCTTACGATTAGATTTCCCAAATGTATCTCTACTAGTGTCACTTCGGGCCTACTGGGACCTGGCGCATTAATCTGATCAAGTACTTGGCTGGATCCTGAATTGTCTGCTATATTTGGAGGTACCATATTTATGGGAATGGCAGGAATAGGACCTTTTATCCCCTTCTTCTCCTGATCATACACCACAAGATTTGATCCTACGGAAGAACTATCCACTTCTGAGTCACTCACTACTGGAGATATCCAAGGATCAGAATCATTGCTCATTATCTCCTCTTCTGAATTATCTGAACTAGAGACCTCTGGTCTAGGATCCCACTGATTCACCATGGTTTCGGATCCAGATCTATATCTAGTCATCCTGCAAATACTAACTTAGTGTCAATTATGACAGCTTTATCATGGTATATCTATCTAAAAATCATCTACTCAGAGCATCTCCTAAGCCAGAATCCTTTGCTCTGATACCAAAATGAAACGTACTTACTCTCATACATTTTAGGGATCATTTGGTAGCATTTAGAACCACTTTCCAGGTCATCGAAGTCCAATATCTCAATCTGGAATTTTACTCTTCTCTGGTACTGTTCACTGTGTAAATTCCAGATGAGTGACCTGACTTCGGAAAATCATAATTAAATATAGAAAATTCAAAATGAAGTGGTTTCAATTGATACATAAATCTGACTCAATTATATTTAAGGGAAAAATCATTCATTGACCAATCTTTGACCAAATCACTGTGGGTCAATATTTCAATTTTACTGTTCATCCAGCGTTTTCCCCCTAAATCCAGCATTTTAGTCCCAATTTTGATAATTTATATCTATATGTATAGACATCCAAATGAGGCATTCTATATATCGAATCGAAGATTAGTATGTATACTGTTTAAAATAAAAAGTTCATACACTTATTTATCCATTTACTATTTTTAATTATTTATTAAACATCACTAGGTCACCACGAGTTACTGTTCACAATGGTAAATTTCAGCATTTCAACTTTGCATACATATGCATATGTCCATCATATATCAGTCAAGCATGCCAAACAATACTCATTAATAATTAATAAGTTGTTATTCATCATAACATGTACAAAATTCTCATATTTCTAATACATCCTTTCTTCGTGAAATTCGGCAGCATAACGGCTATACTTCGTCTTTAGAAAGTAACCGATCTTGTACCGATTCGGTAATTCCCGTGAGAACTACCATTCTACGTAAGTACCCAGGAAAGACTAGATGAACCGGCTAGGTCCACTCACTTCCAGCCTTCTTAGACAGTACCTACGTACACAGTACGTATCAGTTCCTTTCTTTACCACTTTGCCGGAATTTCGGCAGCATAACGGCGTCTTTCAAGATTTCCAAAATTTACTTCAACATAGCCTCTCCTGTAATGAGTTATTTGGAATGACATTCGAGGGAATCTCAGTAGTAATAATCATAACAATATATGTAATGCAGAGTGACAGTGCTTGCTTGTGATTGTGTACAGATAAGTATGCTGCGTGCTTCCATATTCAATAACATATGATCATAGCATTGTAATAGAGCTTCAAGCATAACATATAAGACAACAATCCAACCAAACAATAGCACAACCAATCACAAAGACATTACATAAAGCTAGGATTAGTTACTACCTTAAAAGCAGAACTCCAGAACTTCTATACTGCTTCCAACTCCGCCAGAACTTCCTTTCTTCTTTCTTTCTCTCACTTTCTCTCTCAAGAACTTCCTTATCTCTCTAAAATGCTCCTTGGCCGTGATGAATGAAGAGCTAGGGGGTATTTATAGTTTTGATGGATGGCATTTTCGTAATTTTGAAGCCATCTGAACTTGTGGTCCTGGTTTTTTCGGAATTTCCTATTTTTCTTTATTCCCCTTTACTGCATCATCAAGGGACACCTAAGGGGATACCTCACCCCTCACATTTATCACATGGCACAATTTGAAGAGCAAGAATCCTTCTGGAAGATTTCCGGTCCAATCAGGTACCGGCCCGGTCCGTCTCCTCGAAAACTGGACCGTTTTCTTAATCTAATTTTTTCTGAAAACCCATATTACATCTTCTGACTTTAAATTTAGTATCTGGGTCCTTTATATCATTAACATTTTTATACTGGGTCTAAACTCAATTACAGATCCCCTGCGAAATGACCAAAATACCCCTGGGTGCCCTTTTGTGCACTATCTTAACCCTAAGGGTAAAATCGTCATTTTACACCTTTCTGCACCCTATCAGGGCATATACTGACTCTGAACAACTTTATCTGTATGTACCTTAGCTTCTGAACCTGTCCAGAATGACCAGAATGCCCTTCATTCCTCTACTACCCTTTAGTACAACACAGGGGCATTTTCTTAATTTCGCACTTTTCCGGGGTTCTACTGGACACTGGCCCACCTATCAGTCCAAGAGTCTTATTGGGCCTTTGATGGCGCCATTATTGGGCCTTTCAGGGTCCATTTCCTTCATGGCACGCATTACGAGGAATCTTCCCCTGGCATAGTTCATCGAATATTTTAATTATTATACACCGTTAACGCACATCCCCGGACACCGGGTCCTTTTACCAGATACACTGGCTTACTGCGTTTAGGCATCCCTGTGGGTTATAACGGTCATCTGACTGAGGTCATCCGAACTCATTCAGTCCCTTTTTAAATACCGATAAATTCCCTAATCGGATCCCCGGAGGCCTCATACTCCCCGTCTGTATTTGCTAATTTGTGAATAACTTTTCCTACAGACCTCTTATCGGTATTCTGTCAGTTTCCTGACATCCGTCCCATCAGGACGCATCATCCTGTAATTTCTCACTTATATCTGAAATCTAGGAACTGGTAGGAATTTTTATGACTTTTAGACTATCAGATCAATTTTGGCTATCTGGAGTCTTGAAAAATTCCTGTGTTAAGCTGGATTACCTGGCGTCACTTGCTCTATCTACTGGTGGAATATGGGGCTGATCGGAGTACGATCACTGTTTTTGCCTATTTTCGGTCCAGGTTTTCATAATTACACTTTTGCCCCGGAAGCTTTTCTTCTTTTCAATTAAGCCCCTTTATTTGGCTAAAATTACACTTAAGGACCCCATATTTTTGTCTACTTTTCCTTCTTAGCCTTAACCTTTTCATAATTGCAATCAAGTCCTTTCATTTCCTTTCTTTTTCAATTTAATCCCTTTCTTTACATAAATAACCACATCTTTTTTCTGAAAAATAATTCATATATTTCATTCAATCTGTACCTATAAATCAGTACAGAAAATTAGGGATATTGCACATAACATAATGATTGGCCCCTAGGGCACAATCTCCAACAGGATATCTAAGAGGTAGTAAGAATACCTAACTATAATCTTATGTTTGTTTAATTGTATGCTTGCTTGCTAGTTATGATTCTTGGTTGAGCTTGAGATGATTCTTTGATGATTATGATAAAGTATGAATGATTGCAACTCCTTGCAATGAATGTCATGACAATATGCATGTTAGAGTTTGCTTATATACATGTTCACAAAGTAGCTCCCATATCATGATAACATGTTAGGTATTTAATCAAGCATGCATGTTATTATAGTTTGTTTGACTTGCTATTGAGATTTCCATGAAATCTAATTCTTTCCATATACATAACCATGTTATAGGTGCTGGAACTTCTCAAGGAAAAAGGGTAAATATGGATGGTTGAATTTGTATATGAGTTAAAGTTTAGTACTTGACCTTAGAAGATGATATTATGATATGCATGATGTATGATACTATGAATCTGTTCCGAGGCAGTGCACTTTTGATGGTAGTTTTCATAACTTATTTAACGTATTTTCACGTGAAATTTGGCATGAAAATAGTTAAGATCTAGAGCTTTAAATGGACACCAATAACTCCTCAATTGGTTAAGTTGTCTATTTGTTATGATTTTTCAAAGTTGAAAATAAAATCTGGAATAAGATAAAAGAAGCAACCAGAGGCAGTAAGGTTCATGCGTGAATTTCAAATAGTAAATGAACGAGTTTTTCCACAAAATTTTATGAGCTTAAAGTACACATATGGAGCTTTAAATTCATATGTAACACTTCTCATTTGGATAAGTGAACAAAGAGAAATGAATTTTTGAAAATAAGGTAAAGAAACTGGGACTTCCAGACTTACCAAATGAACAGTATTTTTCAACGAATAAACTGATTTCATTTGGACAAGGAAACATTAGTTTCATAGTTTTCCTGCAAAGTTCAATGAAAAAGATTTCATTAGAAATTAGAATCACCTTATTTCGATTTTTCTAGATTTAAATATGAATTTTCAAAATTCAAGCTATATTCTATATTACCAAATGAACAGTAGCCGTAGACAGTAGCCGAGTACATTTCTTTTGAAAATTCATGT
The DNA here is from genome assembly GCA_037074615.1 of Leucaena leucocephala. Classification (NCBI taxonomy): domain Eukaryota; kingdom Viridiplantae; phylum Streptophyta; class Magnoliopsida; order Fabales; family Fabaceae; genus Leucaena; species Leucaena leucocephala. Next base: position 13,136,587 of record CM073555.1, on the reverse strand, counting down.
TTCTAAGTTAAAGAGGTAATTAAATGATTCAAGCTACTTCCAATTGAGTATATATAAAGGTAAAATTAAGGATACGACACTTTTTCTATCTTTATCCCCAATTAATTACATGTCTCTCTCATCTTTTTTTTCCACTCATTCTCTTTCTTCATCTCTTTTCTCATTCTCTCACCTAACCATCATCCTCATAAATAAAGGTATAGTTAAAAAAATAATTATATTTCTGACACATTTATTACTTTTAACTAATTTTAACTAACATTTTAATCCGCATGATTTGAGTAGTTGTTACTTATAAAAAGGACTGGATTTAATGAGGGTCCTAAACAACATCATGAGATAAAATACAATTTATACAAATATTATATAATTCCATCTATTTTCTACAACCTAAATCAGAGTTCTAGTACTTTATATATACAAATTTATAGAATTCCAGTACTCTATGTACATAAAAATTTATGAGGTGCTTCTCTCTTATAATATTTTTAATTGGACACTTTTCCTTACTTTTGCCAAAACAATATCATTCTTGTTTTAATTGGACACTTTTCCTTACTTTTCCCAAAACAATATCATTCTTGCTTGAATCTCTCAAAAAATCTAACAGAATTCTTTCCAATATGGTAACCTAGAGAACAAATATATTACTTCATCAATAGAAAAAGAAAACCACTTATATTTAGTTGCATCTGGAATTTCCATGGCATGAAAGATAAACACAAGTTTTCCTCATAATGAAAACATAGAGAATTAAGTGTCAGATCATGGAAGGTTATTAACATCATGGACATCATATTTAACAACATTATGGACATCATCTTTAACAACAAAGCGACGCCAAAACCAATGCTTTCCCCACACTTCATACATAGACTCCAGTGGTATTCCTTTGGTCTCCGGCAAGAAAAGCCCGACGAAGATGGTCATCACGGCGATCCAACCCGCGTAGAACAAAAACGCTCCGTATTGGAAGTGACACAACATCGTCAAAAATGTCTGAGACAACACAAATATTGAAATAAAGTTAACGGCTATACTGATACTTTGTCCTGTGGTTCTAATCTTCATTGGGAAAATTTCACTCGGAATGAGCCAACTCAGTGGGCCCCATGACCACCCGAATCCAGCAGCGTACAAGCATAATAGCACCAATACTGATATTGTATTGCTCTTCGGGAGATGCTGTGCAGTGTCCGCAAGTGCTAGCGCCACAGCCACCGCAATCTTCATACAATAATAGTTGGTCACAAAGAAAACAGAAAATAAAAAAATAAAAACTGTGAGGTCTCAAACGAGAAACTTAACTGATAAAAACAGTGGTAAGTGAAGAAAGTGTCTGCTAAGAAAATAAAACAAAACCAATATTCAATTTGTACAATTTTCATCTTTTTAAATGAAAATTTTTCTTTTTTGAAAAACTTTGAGAACATTTTTGAATATTTATTTGAACTTTTAGAATAATTCAAATCTGAAAAAAAAAGACATCTTTTATTATTTTCAAGGGAAAAAGACAATAAAATATCATATGAATTTAAAAATAACAAAATGGGTGTATGAATATCTAAAAGGACAGGAAGTCAAATATATTCTTTGTAAATTCAGGTAAAAAGACCAAATTATCCTTAGAGTTATAAATCTCATTGCAATAATTACAAACCACAAAGTAATTACTTGTAAATACGTTGTAACAGATAGTTGCAAATGTCTTAGGTGAAGTTGTAAAAACTATTGTTTATATTGTAAATCTCATTGCAGGAGTTGCAAACCTTAAAGTAATTACTTGCAAATATATTGTTACACAGAGTTATGATCTTTTCAAGGGTAATTTGGTTTTTTTTACCCTGAATTTGCAAATGACAGATTGGATCTCTTACTCAATCTATCATTTTAGATATTCATATACTATTTTGTTATTTTTAAATTCATATGGTCTTTTATTGTATTTTTCCCTATTTTCAATAGCTACTCTAAGTAGTTACAAATTATTTTGTGAAAAACTTTTAGATAAAAGTGTATTCCATTATTGTATCTAAATGCCAACCAATTTTTAATAAAAATCTTTAAATAATAAATTATACTTTAGATAGGCTGAAAATCACTTTATTTTAAAAAAAATTGATGAAAATTTCCTTTTTGTAAAATTTATTAATTTTTTAGTGGGTACAATTTATTTTCAGTAAATACAACTCGTTAAAAACTTTGTGTAATATATCTTTAATTATATATAAATATCTCTTATTTTATATATATATTTAAATATAAATTGCACATTGCTATAAAAAAAGTTATATCCGTCAAAGATATATTGTACTCAGATCTTTAAATAAATTTTGTAATGGAAATTTTTCTTAACATTTTTTATTATTTTTATTCTAGAAAAAGTGTTTGAAAGTCAAATACGTTTGATTGATAACTTTGTTGAGGTGTGTGCTTGTGAAATATATTATGGAACATAGTAGGCATAGTTCAAAAATCCATAAGACAGGGTTTCATTTCCGTACCTGACAAACAATCATTTGAATACCTCCTTCGATGAACAACAATCTTCGACCGAAACGATCAACTATAAAGGTGGAAACCATTATAGATCCAAGGTTAACAAGTCCCAAAATGATAGTTGAGAGCAAAGCGGCGTCGTTTCCAAGGCCCACAGACTGAAAGAGATTCGCCGAATAAAAGCCAACGATATTAATGCCGGTGAGCTGTTGGAAAAATGGGATGCCAAGGGCCATCACCAAATGAGGCCGATATTTTCTCTCGAATATAATCGTGAAGGGCTCTTGTTGAAGAGCCTTAGACTTGTCAGCAAATTTAATTAGGTCGTGCAGCTCAGCTTCCACGTCAGCAGTGGACCCCCTGGCTTTGCGAATGGCATGCCTGGCCTGGTCTATCTTGCCCCGTTGGAGCAAGCTGCTAGGCGTGTCGGTGATGAATAAGGCGCCGATGGTCATGGTAGCGGCCGGCGCGACAGCAAAGCCGAGAGATACGCGCCATCCCCAAGAGTGATTAGAAACGGCATAGTTGATGCAGTTGGCCATGACCACTCCGATAGCTATAAAGAACTGAAATCCAGTGTTGAACGCACCTCGCCATTTGGGTGGAGCTATCTCTGATAGGTACACTGGTGCTGCCTTCATTGTCAATGTAATCAAAGAATTAAGAACTCTTAGTTTTGTAACCCTTTAAGATCTCCAATTTTTTAATTCAGAGGGAAGAGGCTTGAGCTTACAAAAACAGATCAAATCCATAATATGAGTTTTTTATGTACTAAGCTATAAGGCTATTAATAATCTTTAAAATTTATTATAACCTATTCATATAATTATTCTAAATATAGATACTAAATAATTAATTTATTGAGATTAAAAAAATTAATTATTTATTTATAAAAAAATATTATTTTTTTAAAATATATAATATTTAATAATTTGTATTAAAATTATTTTTTAAAAGAAATTTTTTAAATATGTACAACTAATAGTTTAATTTAAAAAAATATAAAATTGAGAGATAAATTAAAATTTTATATTTAAAACTTAAATAAACTTTCTAACAATTAGTTCCTACGTATTAAAACTGAAGAAACAGTTTTTTGTTTTGTTTTACATTGATGTACGTGTTTGGCAACAGCGGTGGAGAATAGATTCTGGCTAAAACCGCGGTTTGGGAAATTTTTACACAAACAGTAATTTTTGTTGAGAATTGATTTTGGACAAAACCTCGGTTTGAAACCTAGGTTTTGAATAAGCTACTCAAAATAGCTTTTTCTTTGAAACTTAGGTTTTGGATTATCCAATTACTATTATACCTTTACTTTTTCTTACACCCTCTCTCCTCTCTCCTCTCTCCTCTCTTTTCTCTATTATCTCTCATCTCTCTTCTCTCATCTCTCTTTTTTCTTTCCTCTCTCCTCTCTTATCTCTCTTTTTCTCTCTCCTCTCTCCTCTCTACACTTTCTTCTCTCTCCTCTTTCTTCTCTATCATCTTTCATCTCTCTTACTTTTAATCATATCATACTCTTTTTAGTAATTTACCAATATAAAAAGTGATTCTACTACTAATCATCCAAACATCTTTATTCTCAAAATCTATTCTTCCCAAAATCTATTCTACCCAAAATCTATTCTCCAGAATCTATTCTTCCCAGAATCTATTCTCCAAAAGCTAATCCAAACACACCCGTAGTGATGGGTTGGATCTAGAATAAGGGTGTGATTGGATTAGATTTTGAAGAATAGATTCTGGGAAGAATAGATTTTGGAGAATAGATTCCGGGAATAATAGATTTTGGAGAATAGATTTTGAGAAGAATAGATTTTAGGAATAGAGATGTTTGGATGATTAGTAGCATAATCACTTTTTATATTGGTAAATTACCAAAAAGGGTATGATTTGATTAAAAGTAAGAGAAATGAAAGATAATAGAGAAGAAAGGGGAGAGAGAAGAGAGTATAGAGAGGAGAGAGAAAAAGAGAGATAAGAGAAGAGAGATGAGAGAGGAGAAAGGAGAGAGGAGAGAGGAGAGAGGAGAGAGGGTGTAAGAAAAAGTAGAGGTAAAATAGTAATTGGATAATCCATAACCTAGGTTTCAAACCAAAAGCTATTTTCAGTGGCTTATTCAAAACCTAGGTTTCAAACTGAGATTTTGCCCAAAATCAATTCTCAACAAAAATGACTGTTTGTGTAAAAAAATTTTAAACCGCGATTTTGACCAAAATCAATTTTTAGAATTGATATCCAAACACACACTAAAAGGGATAAAAACAAATGAAAGAGAAGGCCAATGGGGCCTGATAGGAACATTAATTAAATTTGTTTCTCACTCCTAGACCCACTTTCCCCACCACTTCCCTTCTCTTTCTCTTTTTTTTCTACACGATTTACCGAAATTTTATCCCGACTACATCTTGATCTGACCCACATCGCATACCTGACTATAGTAGGTGAATCTCTCAATATAGATTTTCTACATATACTAAAACTCGAACTCAAAATCTCACTTAAACGATACCGAGTCGCTTACCACTCAGATCAAATACCGTTAGTCACTTCCCATCTCTTTCATCTTAAATGTTTTGTGCTCTTTAGATACAACCCATCATTACATCAACGTACAGCAAATGGAGCCTAAATTTGAACATTGATCTAATTTGTCCCTCACTATAAAATTAATCTCAAGTTGAGTTTAATAGGAAGGTCTAATCTTTTCATAATATAATAGATTAAATTTTAAATTTTTATTAAGAGAAAACTTTATATTTAATATTTAATAATATTTTAAATAAATATTTTTTTATAGAAGGGTGTTTATACTAAAAAAAAATAATAACCTCAAAGGCCAAGCATTATTATTTTATAAAGTAGTTTTTTTAGTACAATTATTTATACTTACTTGATTAGTGAAACCGACCCCAAGGCCAAGCAATATCCGACCCAATATGAGCATAGCAATATTTTGAGCACCTCCATTGACGGCGCCACCAGCGAGGAAGGTGCAACCACCTAAGATCATAGTGTTTCGCCGACCGAACACCGCCGTGACTCGACTCGCCATGAGAGACGAAACCAATCCGGCTAAGTATAGCGACGATGTGAACAATGTCAAAAGCTGACTATCATACACACAGTATATGTTTGTTTCAGCATTGCTAGCCTTCTTCAGTATTGCTGGGAAGAATTTCTTTAGAAATGGAACCATAGTCGTCACACCTCCTGAAATTCATATTTGCATATTTTTGCAAATAGAAGAAATAATTGAGTTAGTGCGTGTTTGGCAACAGCGTTAGAGAATGGATTCTGGCCAAAACCGAGGTTTGGAAAATTTTTACACAAACAGCAATTTTTGTTGAAAATTGATTTTGGACAAAACCTCGGTTTGAAACCTAGGTTTTGAATAAGCTACTGAAAATAGCTTTTTCTTTGAAACCTAGGTTTTGGATTATCCAATTACTATTATACCCTTACTTTTTCTTACACCCTCTCTCCTCTATTTTCTCTATTATCTCTCCTCTCTCTTCTCTTATCTCTCTTTTTCTCTTTCCTCTCTCCTCTCTTATCTCTCTTTTTCTCTCTCCTCTCTCCTCTCTACACTCTCTTCTCTCTCCTCTTTCTTCACTATCATCTTTCATCTCTCTTATTTTTAATCATATCATACCCTTTTTAGTAATTTACCAATATAAAAAGTGATTCTACTACTAATCATCCAAACATCTTTATTCCCAAAATCTATTCTTCCCAAAATTTATTCTACCCAAAATCTATTCTCCAGAATCTATTCTTCCCAGAATCTATTCTCCAAAAGCTAATCCAAACACACCCTTAGCAATTATGAAATTTAACATACTTTCCAGGCACAGACACACAATGTTAAATTTAGAGATAATTAATACTCTCTCTGATACTAAATATAAAAATTAAATAATATTTTTATTTTAATCCTAAATATAATATCTCAATCTATTTTCATAATTTTTTATTAAAAATATCTCTATTGATTACGCTTATTAAAGTGTCTCCTAATTAAGGAGTAGTTTTAATATGCACGATTAAAGAGGGTAGTTTAGGAAAATCAAGACAAATTTATTACAAATAATTAATTTTACTAATTTTCTTATTATTCAAAAATTAATTATCTAATTTTTATATTAAGAATAAATGTCTATGTAATTAATTTCTTATACGTTTACCAATTTTTTAGTTATTTGCTTACATTTTTTTATTAGATCATTATAGTTTTATGTTTTTTGCCAGGTTCAGATAGTTTTTTTATTAGGTTCTTATGATTTTACATGCTTTTTAATTAGGTTTTTGTAGTTTTTCTTTCTTTTTATTAGTCACATAAAACTACAGGGATCTAATTAAAAATAAGATGAATATAAAAACAACATGAAAATAAAAAAAAATATAAGAACATGTGAAACTATAAAGAACTTACTAAAAATATTATAGTAACTTGATTAAAAATCAGTTAATACTCAAGGAAATGCAGGGTCACTATCCCTTAAATTTAAGTTCTTTCCCTGTTGTACTAATTAAAAGTAGGAGTAGATATATACCCGGGTGGGTATATTTTCTTTTCACAATAGTTTTTTATGCATATATAAGGCTTTTGATAGAAAACTACATACTTAGCACTAACATTCCATAATTTTCAATCTTGTTGATATTAATTTGCAATCCATATTCCTCATATTATAAAAAAAAAATTAACTTGTCAATTTTTTTTCACTTCCTCAAATTTGATACTAATTTTTCCTTGATTTGTAACTTTCTATGAGATCATTTTAAACTCATACTTTTCTTTTTACAATCAGGATATTTTAATAAATTTATTTTTAGACTCAAGTCACTCAAAGATTTTGGTCCTGATGATTTGGAATTTCAACAGCTTTTAGCCCTAAAATGAAATTAGTTCATATATTAAATGATGTTTTCTTTTCTTTTTTTTTTATACTAAAAAGTTTAGATAGATTTGGTACCAGTTCTCTACTAAAGCTAAGGCTCAGAGAGCGCTTATAAGGGATTTACAAGATCTCTTACCAAAGCAGCTCTCCTCATAACGGTAGTAAGAATCAAACTCGCATCCTTATAGTATACGAGTCTGTTTTTTAATATCTATGTTAACTCTCGTTGGCTTAAATGATATTTTTATGAATAAGATATTGATTGTTTAAATTGGGTTTTAGTACTCCGGAGCCCAAAAATCAATTTAAAAGCTTAAAAATAAATTTGAACCCAACAATTATGTTTGGGTTGGTATTAAGTCAAATGAATTTTTTTTTTTGTCAACAAGAGTTGGTACAGATGGTAAGAAACGGACTCGTATCTTATAAGAATGTGAGCTCGATTCCCGCTACTGTTATGAGGGCTCGTTTAGTAGGCGGTCTCGTAAATCCCCTATAAGCGTTCTCTGAGCCCTAGGACTATGCCCTAACCTTAGTGAGAGACCGGTGCTGAACACACATAAACTTTTTTGTACCAAACCAAATAATTTTTTGTCAAAAGTTAAATTAGACCTAGAGCCACATTTTGAATCTTTTAGAGTTACAAAAGTCAAATGGATATTTAAGCCAATATTATTTTAAAATGTATATAAACATAAATTATATTATATTTATTGACTTTTATCCTAACTTTAATTTTAAAAAATAATTGGGATAAGAGTCATTTTTACAAAAGTTAATCTAAATAAATCTATATATTTTAGGAAAACAAATACACATTTAATAAAAAATTATTTTTAATATTTATAAATAAGTTTGGTAACCTTTGTATTTAAAATATATTATATATTTATTATATATGTACAGTGAGGTAATTTTTTATTATTATAAAATACTCCTTTCTATTCTTTATATAAAGAACAATTTCTCTCATGAAATAGAAGTCCTAAAGATGAGGGATAAATCTTTTTTATCTAAAATTTTAAATTAGTCATTTTATTTTTACCCTCATTAAATATATGTACTTATTATTTTTCTATAATAAATTTCAATTTATTATCATGTACTTTCTTTATGAATAAAAGTATAATTAAAAAATATATATATTTTATATATTTATTACTTTTAACTAGATTTAATTAATATTTTGATTAATATAATTTTGGTAGATGTTGTTTTTATTAAAAAGAGGAGGGAGTATAAATTTCCAAGGGTGTAGGTTTAGTGTATAAGTGATCTCCACCTGCCCTGCCCACTGGTAAACTACTAAAGAGAATCTTCCTCTGTATATCACAACTCACAACTAACCTTCGCACTTTGAATGTTTGGTTTGTGTCAGCCAGCCGTCAAGTTGGTGGACCAACTTCGGTACATGAAGGCAGAACAAACAAAAATTCAACTTATAAAAATCTAATGGTTTACTTTAAAAATGATTACTTAAGTTATATCATATAGAATTTTCTGAATTTAATTTCTTATATACAATCTTAGTTAACGAAATATAATATTTGAATGACAGTCATCTGCTTAAATTATATTTTTATTTATAGATAAGATAACACCTTAAATTTATTTTTATTATGACCATAAAACCAACAAAAATTTTGAAAAAATTTAAAAATTTGAAAAATATGTTTTACCACCAATTTTTAGAATTAAGATATAATAAATGTTAGATTTTATATAATGATGTGATATTAAAATTTTTTAGAAGTTTTAGTAGATGTAATTTGTAGCGTATGAAGAGACATATATGGTCCATATTAAAAGTTTATAATATATATAGTCTCCATGAAATGTTTCAAAATTTAAACCATTACTTAAATAGGACTACCCATCAAAGCCATGTATATTTGTATTAAATATTTAGATGACATGAACTAAAGCTGCAGTAGTATAATCACTAACAATATAATGTTCTTTTATGTTTTGTACATACCATGTCAACTGTGTGTCTTGAGACCTATAATAAATGTCTCGTTATGTAAGTCATAATGCCTAAAATGTTGCCAGCAAAAAAAAAATTAGTATGTTTAGATTAGATTTTGAAAAAAATTTATGATTTTAGGATTAAAAACTATTCTCCTCAAATTATATCAAAACTATTATTTTAGAGTTTAAATTACTTTTAGCTTTTATATAGGTATTTGTCTACACTATTTTTAAAACTGCAATCTAGACAAAAACTATGATTTTAGAAGTTCTCTAAACAATATCTAAATAAAATCTAGAAGCATTCAATATATACATAGACTATACTTATTTTAGGTAAAAAAGGGAAAACTATTCTCAAAATAAGTATATTTTTTATAATTTTAATTTAATATCTATATTTTTTTTCATCTTATTAAATTATTTAATTTTACTTTGTCAGTATTATTAACTCCTGTAATTATTTTGTTAGAATTATTAATCCTCATACAAAAACTAACAGAACATGGTTAAGGGATATATTGAAAAGAAAAAAAAAAGATAACTATCAAATTAAAAATTAAAAAGAAATGTAGATAACTATAAAAATAATTTTTAAATAAAAAAAGACTGGCTATTCATGAGGTCATGAAAGTCACAATTTAAGTCTGTCTCTCTATGTAATGAAAATTAAATTAAGCATATTATAAAATGTAATAATTTAAAATTCAGAAAAAACAATAGATACCCACATTTCAAGCTAATTAATTAATTAAAATATAGTTACGCAATAGATCAGTTCTTACGTTTTTCAGTGTACTGTGGAAGATATTGAAGATGAAGCAGATCAAGCAAACAAGACGCCGTAAGAGATAATGAATCAGAAAGATGGAGAAAGAAAAAAGAAAGAAGCAACGAAACCTGAAATTCCGATGTCGTAGCCAAAAATGAGACCACTGGATGCGGCAACGATGCAGGTGATGACGACGGAGAGAGTGATCCTGCCGTCGCCGGCGGCGTTGGACGTAGCATCAACGGCGAAACCTCCGACAGCCATTTGAGAGTTTGGAACCTCTAAGTGAAACTGATCTTAAAGTTATTTCGTTCTGATTGCTCTCTGCAAAGAGATGTTAGCACAGGGATGAAATATTTATATAGGCCGAGTAGAGGGAAGGTTTTGACTTTTATTGGATAATGGGTATGTCTTTATTTGTCTTTATTTCATGCCTATTATTTTATTATCAAATGAATATATACACAATTACTGTACAATGAATACCCAATTTTCCCATGAAAAATTACACGTAAATTATAAGTAAAAAAATTAAATATTAAAATATTAAAAAAATTCATATTTATTAGTTAAATTTGTATATTTATAAATTAAATTTAACCATTTATATTTATAGATTGAATTAAATTATTTGCAAATTAAACTTGTGAAAATTTAAATCTACATACTAACTCTAGTTTTTAATATAATATATACTTAGTAATTTAGATAGATTAAAAAAATTACTTAAGTTAGTTATTTATAATAATTTTATGTTAGTTTACCTAAAATAACCTATTTAATCATGTGCATTTGAACTACCATTGATAGAACTTTCATAATATGTGCATTCATATAGTAATATATTGGGGGAATTATAATTTTGGGAGACAAAGTGGATTATGATTTTATATTTAGGACTAAAGTAGACTCCCTATCTAACTTTTATATTTAGGATCGGAGGGAGTATTTATTTTTTTTATCTCAATCTATGGTTAATTTTTCCCAAAATAAAATCCTTCTTTATGAAGGTATTTTCAGTAAATAATTTTGACGTTGGCCTAAGGATGTTCAAGTTTGCCCTATTTTATCCCTAATCATCTTACTCGGAGAATTTATTAGACAAGACAGAGCAATACTAAAATAGAATCGAGATTGAGACCAAACACGAGACGACCCTTAGAACATCCCATCTCATCCCAATATATATATGGATGGATCTATATGAGGTCCTAAGAAAGTGATGCAATCAATAAAATATCTCATAACAAGTGAGGAGTATGCATTGATAAATTCTAATGTAAAAAATAACACTAAGTTCATAATGCCTATTTGGTTTAAAATTTTAAAAGTATTTTTTTGGGCCCAAACCAAAAGTACCCAAACAGCCATTGTTAGTCTAGAAGTGCTTACTGTTGGAAAAAATGCCTTTAGCGGCGGTTAAAAGTGACATTTCAATACGATTTTATGAGCGGTGTGAATTCTACCGCCGTTGTAAGTTTACCTTTCAATACAAGAAGAAAATTGTTGAATGATCAATACTAAACAAGTTAAAAAGCTATTGACTAAATATGCACCAAAATTTTTGACAAGTACTTCATCTTTAAGGCATGTTCAAAAGTATTGTTCTTGCCAAATCATCCCTCACTGAGTCGATTAGGTTATCTTTGTAGCTCATGTTGTTATCGAATGACTACAAGTTAGAAGTAATAGGTAAGTATTAAAGATGTGAATAAATAGAAGAATCACTAAATATTAATCGGGTCATCTTCATACCTCATGTAAGTTTTTTGTGAGCCATATCTCAATGAGCTCATGAATGTAGCGGATCACATAGTATCCGCACTCCACACCGCCAGGTTGACAGCGATACTAACAGAATGGAAAAATATAAAACACATTAGGGGACGAACTTTATACCTAATAAATTTATAAAAAAATAAAACTTAATTAGTTGAAAACAACTTACTATAGGATTAATACTATGTGGATGGCTCTGAAAAGATTGACGCCTTGCACACCCCTATTGCCAATTGGAAAAAACAATATCATTTAACTTGCTAAATTTTATGCTTAATAAAACTATAAAGAAAAACTTATGTGTTGATAATGGATACAATGTTGGGATCTTGCTTTCCAGACATTGAATCGAACCATTACACCACATTGTCTTGAGGGGCAATGACAAGCATAATTCAATGCATACTACAAAATATCAACAATATTATATATGATTTTATTATAATATGTATATGAATGTGACAAGTACAAGAGTATACTAACTCTTTAAAGTAAGATGCAAAATATATCCTCCTCTTGATTCGGGTCATGACACCGACCATATACATCATCCTCGAGCTCCTATCGGTGCTTGTCTCTTGGACCCTTTATGGACACATGAAGCCATATATGTCTCCTTTAGCTTAGTCCAGGCATTTGTGATAGAAGTGGCTTTTGTTCAAAATAGAAACAAGTCAATGTGTAACATCCTAAATTTTTCTTATCTGTATAATACTAATAGAGGAAAGAGGTTATGAAGGGATTTGGATGATAATTAGAAGAAAAGATAATGACTCAGATAAGTTTTAAGTTAAAGAAAGAGAAAAGGTATAAAGTTGTAAAGAAAAAGGGGTTAAATTGTAATTTAGTGAAAGTCTAGGAACTAAATTACAATTAATGAAAGTTTCAAGGACTTAATGGACATTTTGGAAAAGAAAGGGACTAAAGAGAAAATTCTAAAAGTTCCTTGGTCCAAAATGGAAGTAGACATAAGCTTTGGGCTATTAAGTGTAATTATGAAAAGTTGAGGGACTAAAATACAATTTTTAAAAGTTCAGGGGCAAAATGGTAATTATGAAAATTTGAGCCAAAAAAGGCCAAAAACTGTCCGGAAGCATTTTAGTCCCAAATTTTATCATCAAATAGAGAAAAGTATTCTGATTAGTTTAACGGAACACAAAATTTTGATTTAAGGTCCCGATAAATTGATATTAATTTATGAAGTCAGGAGATTATTACAGTATCCTTTGGACCTCATAATCAGATAAAATTTGGTAGTAAATTCTTATAAATAATATAAGAATTTATGGAACTAACAAAAGTCAAAAAGGAGTCTTGTAGAATTAATTATGAAATTTACGGTGAAAAAGGGCACCGATAAAAGGTTTAAAAGAAATGTATATAATTTTTATCAGGACTCATGGGTCTAAAAAAATTATGAGATTTTGTAAGAAATTCATTTTATATTAGAATGAATTTATAAAAATGTCAGAGCTAATAAAAGAGATGTCTAGAATTTATCTCTAAAATAAGGTAATTTAAGGATATCGGTATAGGGAAGTGCCTTGGGATTTATGCCAATTGGCAATTGGACCCAAGGGAGGCACAATAATGACATCAATATGAAGCCCAAGAAGTCCAAGGAAGTGTCTTGGAGCTTAATCCAATTTTGGATATTTTATGAATTTTTAAATAGAAAAATCAAAGGAAAATCAAGAAGCTTCAAGAGGAAGCCAATGAGCACATGGTGGGACCCATACCAAGGGACATATGGCACCAAGAAGGAGAAATAAACCTTATCCCATGTGCTGAAATTTATTAAAATAATATAAGAATTAACTTAATGAAGATTAAAGAATTAAGTAACCAATAAGATTCAAGATTAAGGAGTTATAATAATTAGTTGAAGGAGGGATATTCTTGTCCCTATATGCCAAAATTTTGGCTATAAATACCCCTCCATTTCCTTGCAAAGCCGTGAGCTTGCAACCCTTGGAGAAACTATGGCCAAATGGAAACTCAAGACGAGATAAAGGGAGGTTCTAGGAACTTTAGCTAGAGCTTAAGGTATGTAATCCTTCCTAGTTTATTTGTATGAGTTTTGGAAGGATAAAACCTAAGTTTTAAATCTACACATAAATGAAGAAAGAAGAAAAGAAAGATAAAATCAAGTAGAAGACACTTAGATAAGCTAGTTTGATGATTGGTTATTGAATTGAGTTGATATTCTTGACTTTGCTCTTTCTTGAGGCCTTTTGGCCAAGGCTATTGTGGATAAGAGGAGATGGAATTTCAATGATCTGATACTTCTATTGAATTTAAAAGATGTTTTTGTGTAGGATTGGATAGATTTTGAACCTTGGAAGCATTTTGAAAGTTTTAGTTTTTGGAAGTCTTTTCTGTTACTGCTCACACGCATGAATAGTGATTGGAATTTCATGATTTTGATGCTTCCAATAGTTTTAAAATAAAAAATTGTGTGGGGTAAAGTAGAAAAACAAGTATTAGAAGTATTAGAATCAAAATGAGAATTTTTTAAAATAAAAGAGAGGCTTTTTGGTTCTATCCAAAATAGTGTGTTGCTACTAGAATTTGGGAATTCTGAGTTCATAAATGGATTTACAAGGCCAAATTATATAGGGTAAGGTCAAGACATCAATTGGTTCAAAGGCCAAGTCAATTAGTAAAGATTAAGTAAAGTTGTTTTAGTTAAGTAAGCTTGATGCTCAAAGAAAGTTATATTGTAATGAATGAATGATAATGCAATATTAGAATTTGGTTTGTGTGCTCAAAGAGGGAATCCACACATCAAGGAGAAGTAGGAAGAAAGAGGTAAAGGAAAAGGATAAGGAAGGCAAGGAGTATGAGGTAGTGAACTTACCAACTTGTATGCTTATATTACTTGGATGTTTTATGTATTGGTTGCTTACTTTGATGATGTTCAGTATGTATAATTAAGTGATGCTCTTTTTCTTTTTATGCTATGACCATATGTTATAATTTAAGGAACATGGAAGCATGTAGAGATATCATTATGCAAGCATGATCATTAAGTACACACATGTTAATATCAAATATATAGTTGCATACATTATATGATTTCCGTTTGCTACTGAGATTTCCCCCGAAATCTCACCCCTCCATGTCACCACCACAACAAGGATTTCACATGAGGAGGAAGATGAAGAGGCATGAAGAAGAGATAGGAATTAGTTGCATGATATATGTGTATATGTATGTAAAGATAGTTGATGAAATTTGTCACTATGAACAGTAACTCGTGAGGAGGCAGTGTTATAAGACACGAATTGAGTATGATTTCTGTGACATTTAAGGGTTTTATAACAACTTTATCATTTATTTTATGCCTGTAATTATGTTTTTGTGGTAATACATGATTGTGCTTGGCAATGTGTTGTTTAAAGGGTAAAATGATAAATTAACTCCTCCAAACTGCATATATGTTATTATTTTACTGGTGGGACTTTTACAGTGAGCTTTGATTTTGAATTGCAGGTACTTTGGAGGATAACCAAGGACTAATGTGAGCAAAAAAGAAATGACAAGAGAGAATCAAATAAGGAAGCAGCTTCTGTGGCCTTCAGTCGTGACCAAAGTGTCCTAAGGTCGCGACCTAATTTCTTCTGGGAAGTTTCTCTGTATTTATAGGTCGTGACCAAAACATGTATCTGGTCACGACCAAAGAAGACAGTCGTGAAGCTGCACATTTTTTATTAGGTCATTCTAATGTTAAAAGGAGAGGGAAGCTGTAGACACAAGGGAGGTTGGTTTTGGCTAGATTTAGCTAAGAAGCAGTACTCGACTCTCTCTCAACCCTCTCTCCACAACCTACACACACATCTTCCATCTTTCTTCATCTTTCCACAGATTTTCTTCATGGCATCCTATCTAGACAGTGATTGCAGTACAGTAGGAGTTATGAGAGGCTAGATCTTTAGTCTCTTGGTGATGAACCATATATCTTGAGCTCATGGACTGCACTGAGGAGTTTTCTATCTTAATCTACACCTATTTCTTGTTTTAATATTTCAAGATTTAGGGATTTCATTGTATGAGTAAGGATTGAGTATCGATTGATTATTCTCATATTAGGTATTTGTAATTGAATTGGATGATTTGAATGTTGATTTTAATATGAATATTTCAGTTTAGATTTCTGGATAATTGGACTATTACCAACGATCGTTGATATTTAATTCAATTGCTTGAAGTCTATGGTTTGTCGATCGATGATCATTTGAGGGTTCAATTACACACTAAGTGATTTTTAACAGTACATTAAAAGTTTTTAAGCTAGCTTTGATAAAAGGAGTTCAAGAACTATTAATGCTTTGGACTCAATCGATTGATTGAGTCTTTTCTTTAAGACTTTGTGATTTCAAAACTCCAATATCAAATTAAGAGCAATGATAGATATGTTTTCATCATCAAGAGTCTTTCTCAACATATTTTCTTTCACAAGCCAACTCATTTTTCTCTTAATCAAAAATATAAAAATATTTACTTTACTGCACCTTTATTTTATTGCATAAAAAATAATCAAACCCAAAACCCATTTTACTTTCACTCTGGTTTTCAATGGTTTTGTCATCCAATTTGCTAGGATTCCAATAAAAAGGGCTCCTTGAGAAGAACGATAGGGTTCCGCCTTATACTATATTATTGGTGTTGGAGATTGTGCCCTAGGGGCCAATCATTATCTTATGAACATTGTTGATTTATGAATTTCTTAATAAAGTTATCATATTATTTGCATGTTTACTATGATGACAATCCTTGGATAACTCGTGATCTTATCCTAAATGTCCCTGGTCGGTCATCTATGTGGGAGCAGAGATGAAATAAGACCAGTATGACTTTGAAGATATATAGAGATATAAATCAAAGTCATAAGCACATGTAAGAGTACAGGGTGTTGGACCGACCCGCAATGAGAGAGCTGCATGGGTCAAGTCATAAGCTTCTCTCATATACAAGCCATGTCACTATGCCCTTTGACCTGAGATCATCATGGATTCCTACATGACAAACGCTCAGCTTTGACCTAGTCAAAAGTCACTTTTGACCGAGTGATCATAAAGGCTATGCTCGGGCTTAGTGGTTTTTCATGCGGAGGAATGTGAATGGTCAAGATGGAATTTGTCCCTCACATTCGTAGAGAGATATTACTGGGCCCCTCGATGAGTGAGTCTGAGAAATGTATGGCCATACTGGAATGGAAGGGTAGTTCCATTTCTATATTCAGACTACTCAGGGATCGAGAAAGTAACGGTCAGGAACAGGAGGATGACGTTCACCATGCCTCATCCTTGACCGAAATATCGTGTGACAAAAGGGACGTGATATGGTTGTATGAAAGGTTACATCGTTTATCGATCCTCATATGTTTTGGGTAGTCGTAATGCCTTGCTAGAGACCGCTTACGACTTGTGGGTCAGTATAGTAACTGGGCCACTGCCAACTTCATATGGGCCTACAGGGTCGCACACAAAACAGCCCAATGCGAGCTATGATGTCCAGATTCATTGAATCTAAGAGATGTCTAGATTCAATGAATGATCTAGGGTGGATATATATTTTATATATATATAAATCTTTATATATATATTATATATATAATATAAGAGATATTTGTAAGATTTAATTTATAAGGATAAATTAAATCTCTATCATTTTTAAATTTGAATTTAAATGGATATGATCTATTTGAATTTGAAATTCAAATTGATAAGATATCTCAAATTTTATTTATGAGAATAAATCAAATATAATTCTGTCTTATCTTTATTTTAAATTAAATAAATAGGTGAATTAAATCTGTGGGACGGATTGAATATAAACCATATTTATTTAATCAGTTTCTTTTAAATTATGCAATATATGATATTGTATTAATTCAGAATTAATATAAGATTAATTCTGAAGCCCGGCCCTATTAGAAGCCCGATAGCTTCCTATATATTTGACATTAGGAGCTAGGGTTCTACACACAATATAGATCTCTACACACACATTCAGTCGTGAGAAGAGGGGGCAGGGAGAGTGCAAAAGGTTTGTACATAAGAAACTGCCGAGATAGAGACGGTGAGGACGGAATCTCTAGAAAGCCTTAGAGGGACAAGAGGCGCTAGCACGTCATTCGCGATTGGAACGCTGTTCGTGTGGATACCGGTAGAGGAAGCCGATCTGAGCTGTCGACTTCTACGATACGACCAGACACGAAGCAAGGTCGCGACCAGAACACCCTGAGGTCGCGACCATACTGGCATCTGAACGCCAGAAATCCGAAAAGAGGAGACAGGTCGCGACGTGAAGCTGAATATGTTGCGACTACAAACTCCAGAGAAGTCCGGTCGCGACTAGAAGCATAGGAGGTCGCGACTAACAACTCCAGAGGCGACAGATCGCGACTAGAAGCAGAGGAGGTCGCGACTAAAAGCTGAGGAGGTCGCGACTAAAAGTTCCAGAGGCGAGGAGTCGTGACTAGTGGACACTGAGGTCGCGACCAAAGCTCGAAACCGAAGGTAACACTTCTTTCTCCTTGACTTAAACACATTCGGTAGATCCTGGCTGGGAATGGAAAATATTTTTAAAGTTAATTTCCGCTGCGTGTCTTCCAATTCCCTTCAGTGGTATCAGAGCCATGCCGTTTTGTGTTTAAGTTAGGTTTGATTGTTGATACATGTGATGTATGTTAGACTTCTTAGCTGATTATATGATAACACGAGTGATATGTATGACATATATGGAATCTATTTATGTATGACATATACGGAATCTAAAAGGAAACTGAAATCGGTGGTGTATATCAATTGATTTGATCAATTAATATTGATGGGGTCTAAGGAAAAAGAATTAAGATTCTTGATTATTTATCAAAAAAAATTTCCATTGGGGCGCTGCCCCACACCCCGCCCGCTAACCGGCTAGCGGGACCGCCGTGGCTATTTAATCGTAGCGCAACATAATCGTAATATGTATTGACTTTCCTAATATATGAATGTTTTGAAACATTTATTACCCTTCAAATAGTATGAATTTTGATTCTTGAATGTTTGGGTATGGTGAACAATATGGCTCTAGATTACAAGTGTTGTAATTTTTCTAAATACGGCCTGCGTGTCGTGCCTTCCTCTAATGACTCTCGTTGTACATTCTCTTCTCATCTCACTCCCCTCGAATGTTAAAACGAGGTTTCCTTATGTAATTTTCCTATTCTAATTAGACAGCTTCTCTCATTGGCTTGAGGGGACTTAGGATAGGTGAGCCATATTGTGTCACATTTAAGATTATGCATCTTTTGATTAGATCACTGCATGTATGTTTTATATGCATAATACTTGTATGAGATACAACCGCGATACATGCATCTTATAAACCAGATAATTAATTAAACCCTCTAAAAGAAATCTTAAGTCATATGCCGTCAATTAATGGACACTTGTCAAAACCTCGATCGCTCATTTGTAGGTCCACCAAAGTGGGTGCATTTGAGTTATCTTGGGGAGATAAGCAAGAGTAATGGTGCTACTCTTATGTTTGTTATTGTTTGACTTAATTGAGATTATCAAAACGGTTTTGGGTCTCAAGGCATTAGATGGGATTAAAACATGCCGGATCATATGATGATTGAATCCCATAAATATCTAAGAATTACATTTGATGTAATTGGTAAAGTTGTTACCTACCTAAATAACTTAAAGTTGAGCGTCCAGCCAAAGCGGACTCAAGTTTAAGCCAAATATGGATCTTAGCCCACTAATTATTACATTGAGGGTTGTTTTATTCAGTGGGAGATTGCTAATTCGCTTGCATATTTTAATTGTAGAATCATGACGACTAGTAATACTGCTACATTATCGTTGCGATCTGTCCTTGAGAAGGACAAACTCAATGGGACAAACTTTCTTGACTGGTTCAGGAACTTGAGAATTGTTCTCAAGCAGGAAAGAAAGGCATATGTCCTAGATCAACCCATTCCTGAGGAGCCAGTAGCCAATGCTCCTAGAGCTCAGAGAGATTCTTATGCGAAGCATAAGGAAGACTCTGTTGATGTGGGATGCTTGATGCTTGCCACCATGGTTCCGGAGCTCCAAAGAGATTTGGAACACATGGAGGCTTATGAGATGATTGTGCATCTTAAGGAAATGTTCCAGCAACAAGCAAGGCAAGAGAGGTATGAGACCACTAAGGCCTTACATTCCTGCAAGATGGCTGAAGGTGCATCAGTCAGTACTCATGTCTTAAAGATGAAAGGGTACATAGATCACCTTGAGAGGCTTGGATTTCCCATGAGCCAGGAGTTAGCTACAGATTTGATCTTGAACTCACTCCCGGAAAGTTATGACCAGTTTGTCATGAATTACAACATGAACAACATGGAGAAATCTATTTCTGAACTGTATGGGATGCTTAAAACTGCTGAGCCGACTGTTAAGAAGAAGCCCAGTACTGTTTTGATGGTTCACAAAGGAAAGGGTATGAAAAAGAAAGGCAAGGGTAAGGGGAAGGGTCACGGCTCATGTGGTAAGACCAAAGAGTCAGGCAAGCCCGAAACCAAGCCTGCACCAAAGAAGGCAAAGCCTCCAAAGGAAGGAGTTTGCTTCTTCTGCAATGAACCGGGTCATTGGAAGAGGAATTGCAAACTCTACCTTGAAGATCTGAAAAAGAACAAGAAGGATAGCGGGGCTATCGCTTCAGGTATTTATGTTATAGACATTCATCTCTCTACTTCCACTACATGGGTATTAGATACTGCATGTGGTTCTCACATTTGTACAAATGTGCAGGGCCTAAAGGACAGTAGAAAGCTGAAGAAGGGCGAAGTTGACCTACGAGTTGGAAACAGAGCAAAGGTTGCTGCTCTAGCTGTAGGCACTTATGAATTAGTTCTGCCCACTGGGCTTTTGTTAGTTTTGAACAATTGCTATTATGTTCCTGCTTTGAGTATTAACATTGTTTCTCTTTCTTATTTGGATAAGGAAGGTTACACTTCCATTTCTGGGAATGGTAAATGTTCCATTTATCGTAATGATGTTTTCTATGCTCATGGTGATTTGCATGTTGATCATTACATATTAAACTTGGAACAACCCAATCATGGAAATATCTATAACATAACCGCCAAAAGGATCAAACCAAATGATTTGAATCCGACGTACCTCTGGCACTGTCGTCTAGGCCACATAAATGAGAAACGCATTTCTAAACTCCATCAAGATGGATTTCTCAACTCATTTGATTTTGAATCATATGATACTTGCGAATCTTGTTTGTTAGGAAAGATGACAAAGTCGCCTTTCACTGGACACAGTGAGAGGGCCACCGATTTGTTGGGCCTCATACATACAGATGTGTGTGGACTGATGAATACAAATGCCAGAAGAGGTTATTCGTACTTCATTACATTCATAGATGATTTCAGTAGATATGGCTACATCTATCTAATGAAACATAAATCCGAATCTTTTGAAATGTTCAAGATATTTCAAAATGAAGTACAAAACCAGCTTGGCAAAATAATTAAAGCCCTTCGATCTGATCGAGGTGGTGAATATTTGAGCCAAGAGTTTATCGATCATCTTAGGAATTATGGAATAGTCTCACAATTGACTCCTCCTTGAGAATAACGATAGGGTTGTGTGTAATATCCTTAATTTTCTGTACTGATTTCTATGTACAGATTAAATGGAATATATGAGTTCTTTTTCAGGAAAAAGATGTGGTCCTTTATGTAAAGAAAAGGATTAAATTGCAAAAGAAAGTAAATGAAAGGGCTTAAATGCAATTATGGAAAGTTTAAGGTTAGGAAAGAAAGGTAGACAAAAATGTGGGGTCTCAAAGTGTAATTTTAGCCAAATTTAAGGGACTAATTGCAAAGAAGAAAAGTTCCCTGGGGCTAAAGTATAATTAAAGAAAAATAGGCCAGAAGTGGTTTGGACCGCCCGATAGCATTTCAGTCTCAGATTTCACCAGAAGATAGGGCAAGTGATGCTGGGTAGTCCAGCTTAATACCGGAATTTTTGAAGACTCTAGATAGTCAGAAATGGACTGATCGTCCAAAAGTTATAAAAATTCCTACCGGATACCCTAGATTTCAGATATAAGTAAGAAATTACAGGATGATGCACCCTTATGGGGCGGATGTCAGGAAATAGACAGAATACCGATAGGAGGTCTGTAGAAAAAGTTATTCACGAATTAGCAAATCCAGACGGGAGTATGAGGCCTCCAGGGATCCGATAGGGAGATTTATCGGTATTTAAACTAAGAATAAATGAGGTCGGGTAACAACAGTCAGATGCCCGTTATGACCCAAATGGCTGCCCAGACACAGTAGGGTAATGTATCTGACAGAAGGAGCCGGTGTCCGGATATGTGTGTAAACGGTGCATAAAAGCTAAAATATTCGGTGAACTTGGACAGGGGAGGATTCCTCGTAATGCATGCCATGAAGGTGTTGGACCCAGAAAGGCCCAAAAATGGCGACATCAAAGGCCCAATAAGATACATGGACTGATAGGTGGGCCAGTGTCCAGCAGAACCCCGGAAAAGTGCGAAATTATGAAAATGCCCCTGTGTTGTAAAAGGGTAGTAGATGTATAAAGGGCATTTTGGTCATTCTGGACAGGCCCAGGAGCCAAGGCACATACAAATAAAGTTACTCAAAGTCAGTATATGCCCTGACAGAGTACAGAAGGGTGTAAAATGACGATTTTACCCTTAGGGTTAAAATAGTGCAAGAAAGGGCACCCAGGGGTATTTTGGTAATTTGCCAAGGGATGTTTCTTGGAAATCGAGCCATCAGAGTACTTGAGCTTGATCATGATCCAAGATAACATTCCCAGAGCCCAAAAACGTAGGCCCAATGATATGTGGGAAAAAGTGGCATTAAAATACTATTTTAATGCTGTTTCAATAAAGTAAAGTTACTCAGTCGGAACGATAACCGAGGAGGTGATCAGATAAAGTCCTGTACTTATCTGGATAGCATTGGATGGCGTGACAGGTGCCAGTAAGATGCCACATGGCGCCAATATAGAGGAGAAAGAAAAAGTTAAGGACATGTGGCATAATCTTAGCCGGTAAGTCCAGTTTGGGGGAAATCGGACCGGACCGGTACTGGATTGGACTGAAACTGCTGAGTCAGCTGATGAGGTGTCCCAGGAGCTTGTAATTTTGCCATGTGACATATGAGGTGTCCCATGAGGTGGCCTTGAGATGATGTCATGCATGATGCAGTAAAAGGAATAAAAGAAAATAGGAAATTCCAGAAAAACCAGGACCACAGGATCAGATGGCTTCAAAATTACAAGAATGCCATTGAAGGAAACTATAAATACCCCCTTGCTCTTCATTCATCATGACAAGAAGCAAGCCTAGAGAGATAAGGAAGTGCTTGAGAGAGAAAGTGAGAAAAAGAAAGAAGAAATGAAGTTCTGGTGAAGTTGGAAGCAGTAGAGAAATTCTAGAGTTCTGCTTTTGAGGTAGTAACTAATCCTAGCTTTTATGTAATATTTTTGTGAATTGTTGTGCTATTTTTTGGATGGATTGTTGTCTTATATGTTATGCTTGAAGCTCTATTATAATGCTATGATCATATGTTATTGAATATTGAAGCATGCAGCATACTTATCTGTACACAATCACAAGCAAGCACTATCACTCTGCATTACATATATTGTTATGATTGTTGCTATTGAGATTCTTTTGAATCTCATTCCCATATATAACATTACAGGGGAGGTTCTGTAAAAATAAAATTTGGAAATTTTAAGAGACGCCGTTATGCTGCTGAAATTCTGGCAACAAAGTAGGGACAAAGGAAGGAACTGATACGTACTGTGTACGTAGGTGCTGTCTAAGGAGGCTGGAAGTGAGTAGACCTAGCAGGTTCATCCAGTCTTTCCTGGGTACTTACATAGAATGGTAGTTCCTACGGGAATTACCGAATCGGTATAAGATCGGTTACTTTCTACAGAAGGAATGTAGCAGTTATGCTGCCGGATTTTAGACAATGAAAAATATAATAGAAATATGAGAATGTTAATCATGCACTGATGTATAACAGTTGATTATTTAATAATGATTGTTATCTGGCATGTTTGACTGATATGTGATGCATGTATGCATTAATATGCAAGGTTGGTTGCTGAAAAATGACTCTGTGAACAGTAATCCGTGGAGACCAATTGATGTTTGGTAAATCATTAAAAATAGTAAATGGTTGAATAAATGTATGATATTTTTATGGTAAATAGTAGACATACTAAGATTTAATTATATATATAGAATGCTTCATTTGTATGTATACACGAAAAGATATAAATTGTTAAAGTTGGGACCAGAATGCTGGATTCAGGAGAAAATCATTGGATGAAGAATAAAGTTGAAACGTTGACCCACATTGAATTTGTCAAGGAATGGTCAACCAATGATTTTTCCCTGAAATATACTTAAGTTATCTTCATGTAGCAATTTGAACCACTTCATTTATATTTTTCTAGAATTACTTATGATTTTTCAAAGTCAGGTCACTCATCTGAAATTTGCCACAGTGAACAGTACCCGATAAGAATAAAATTCCAGATTAAGAGTTTAGACTTCAATGACCCTGAAAGTGGTTTTAAGTGCTACTGAATGGTCCTTAAGATATATAAAAATAAGGATGTGACATTTTGCCTTATACTATATTATTGGGTGCAATTAACTTTATTTTGATGGCTCGGACTACGACAATCCGAGGGCCTCATCAATGGCGCCGTTGCCGAGGAGCCAAGTAATTGGGTCCCTAGTAATTGTTTATCGATTTCATTAGCTACCTGAGTCAATTTTTCTATATTTTTGTTCGCATTTTAGTTTTATTAGTTCTTTAAAATTGCATTGCATTCTGCATCGTTTTGAGTTTCTGCAAAAATACTCTCTGTGACTTTAAGTCGCGACCAAAAATCATTTGTGTCACGACAGGACTATTTTTCTAGGAAATTTGATTACTTTGCAAAAACCAGTCGCGACATTTGAAACTTTTAATCGCGACTACTGCTCTCTGTGATTTTAAGTCGCGACTAAAATACTCTTGAGTCGCAACTAACTAAAAATTTTCTGCTGTGAACTTCTGTGACTGACTCTAATTGATTGCATTGTTTGTTCTTGACTGTTTCTGCATTGCATGTGTAAAAGAATTAAACCATTGGTGCCTTTTGAACCTGAAGTTGAGAGAAGACTTAGGAAACTAAGGAGAGAATTTAGGGAATTTAGAGAAGAAGAAGCAAAATCTAGTTCCTCCTCTAGTATTCTAGAGTCTGAAACTGAACTGAATATGGCTGATCATAATGGGCATAACGGGAATGGAGAAAATGAAATACCTATGAATGTAGAGGATAATAGAAGTGTGAGGGAAAGTAATTATTCGCATGTGAATTATGATCCTTATGGATTCTATACTGAAGAAGCTAACTTTGAGATTAAAGGAGCTTTGATTGCAGCCTTACCCAAATTTCATGGTTTTGCAGGAGAATGTCCTCACAGGCACTTACAAACCATGCATATGATCTGTTCCTCAATGAAGCCTCCAATGACTGCACTGGATGATGTCTTAAGGAGGTGTTTCCACTTCACATTGGAAGGGAAGGCTAAGGAGTGGCTATACAATTTGCCAACTCATTTCTCAACTCTTACATGGGACAAGCTGAAATCAACTTATCTTGAACAGTTTTTCCCAGCTTCAAAGACCACTCGAATGAAGAAGGAGATCACTAATATTCTGCAACAGGATAGAGAGTCTTTACATGAGTACTGGACGAGGTTTCTTAATCTGTTGGCTAGATGCTGTAACATTCTTACTTTCGTACGTCTTAGGGACCATTCGGTAGCATTTAGAACCACACATTTGAAGTCCATTAACTAAATCTGGAATTTTTTTATCTTAGCGAGTTACTGTTCATATGGTATTCCAGATTTGGCGACGAAATTTGAAAAATCATAACTAATTCTAGAAAAAACAAAATGAAGTGATATCATGGGCCTAGCCTCACTTGGTGTCAATATGGGCCTATGATTAACACTATCTGGGCTCATTTAGTCCCAGTTTGCTTACCGATTAATTTTCCAATCGGATATCGCCGTTCACAAACTCCCGTCAAAATTCACTAAAAAGTGAATAACTTTTTGTATAGAACTCCTTTCGGGATTCCGTCAGTTACCTGACCTCTGGCTTCACAGGACGTACATTCCTGTAACTTTTCACTCATATCTGAGGTCCAGGAGATCTGATAAAAATTTCAAATAACATTCAGACTATTAGATAAATTTTAGCTATATGAAACTCTAATAAAATTTCTGTATTAAGCTAGATTAACCAGCATCATTTTCTCTATCTACTGATGAAATCTGGGACTGAAATGCTTCCGGGCAGTTCTAAGCCACTTCCAGCTTAACTTTCTATAATTACCATTTTGCCCCTTGAACTTTCCTTAAAGTACATTTAGGTCCTTAAACTTTTAGAAATTACACTTAATGGCCCAAAGTTTATGTCTACTTTACATTTTGCTCCATGGAACTTTTATACTTTTCAATTTAGTCCCTCTTCTTTAAACCTTTATCCAATCATTCTTTTCTTTTCCATTCATCATCATAATCCTTTTTAAACCTCTTTCCTCTATCAGTATTATACATATAGGGAAAAATTAGGATATGACATTTCTACCCCCCTTAAAATAAATTTCGTCCTCGAAATTTACTTAGTACCTTAGTCAACTATCTTGGATATATATCTTCTGTATATCTATTTCTTCTTTATGACTAAGGACTGGGGTATCTATCTCTTATCTTCTATTTTAGGATCTCGCGGAATTCCTTAGAATCCACAAAGTGTCATCTCTCGTTTCGTATACTCATATTTCTTTTTCTTAGAAACTCTTATCATTCTATTGTTGCTCTTATCATCTTTAATAATTCAGCATCATACAGAGAGAGGACTTATGCAGTTATTCTTTTCTTTACTTTACTGCTAGGTAGGAGCACATACTCTAACATGCATAATGCCTAGCCAATATATTGTAGGACTATATGCCTGCTCATGAATGCAAAGCTCTAACATTAGAGCTCAAGCATTTCTTTCTTGAATATGCACAGCTCTAACACTCGGAGCTTTAGCATATTTTACAAACATAACATAATGCCTGGCATTTCATGCAAGGAGTGAAAGCTCTCACCTTCATCTGTAGCATAACATTCATTATCTTATCCCTTTAAAAAAGGGAGCCTCTCCATCTGTTCATAAGTTACTTCTCAATACATATTTCTCATTATGTATCTCATTTGATACTTCTCATGTCATATCCTGGCATATCTTGCCTATCATGACATATCCTGAGATACCATAAGTCTAATATTCTCTTTAACTTATAACTTTGTCAGCCTCTCAGGAGAATATTGCTCTTTTGCTTCTCTTTCTCTTGAACAAAGTCATAATTTAAATCTTTCATTTCAAATCCACTTTATTTGGACTTGACAGAAGCGTTCTAATCCTTTACTGTTCATAACCCTTTCTAACTTTTCATAACTATTTTTATCGTTTTACATAACTTCGTGCATATATGCCAAACTTCTATGGCACTTACACCCTTTTCTCATTACTTCCCAGGGTCATCCATCATTGGGCTACTCTTGCTTAAGTACACTTAACTAAAAAGGTGCCAATAAAAATTTTAAGCACTGGTGCTAATATGCTCCAACCTTGGTACTTTACTATCTTAGACCCTTTTCTATACATCTCTTTAGCTTTTTAACCTTTTTGTCTTCACCTGAAGGATCTATCTAGCTTTCGTTCTCATTCTTTTTATCCTCATCTTAGGAACTTCTATTAACTTTACTTCATTCTTCATGTAGGAAGATTTTGAGTTTAGTCTATAATAATAATTAGGCTATCTAAACTAACATTGTGGGTACTCTCTCTGCTATGAGTTAACAACTTGTGAAGTTTCTATACCTTAAACTTTGTTCTTGGTAATTGTCATTCCAAAGAAACATTGTACTTATGGCTCATTCATTTACTTTCTTTAGGCTAGGTCTACTGCGACCCTAGGGATCTACTGCGATCAACCGTAAGCCTCTTCAGGATCTAACTGCGACCCCAGAATTCTTTTCTCTATAAGCCATGCTAGGATCTAACTGTGATCCTTCAGAATCTACTGCGATTCTGTTGTACTATATTCTTATCTCTAGAAGACTTAAACCAACGGACCAAGTTACAATGTTAGTTACTTCCACTTAGTTGCTAACTCAACAGATAATTCCCCAAAAATAATCATAGAAGCCAATATTATTTATTAAGACTTTACTTATTTCCTTTATTACTCAGGAATTTCTAACTTCATTCTCATCTTGCATAACTTTACTATATCTAGTACTACAGAGAGCTACAAATGCTTTATCATGCACATATCTATCATAATTTGTCTATTTTGTTTGATGGACATGGCTTTATCATGAGCTTCACTGTCCATGCTTTCAACTCTATTTCATGAGCAGTTTGACTCTATCGCAAGAGCAATCTAGCTCTATTACGAGAATGTTAACTTCTATTACATAGTCGTTGCTCCCTCTCAGAGCTGCATCATCTTTCATAACTACATCTCACTTCATGTTCATGGTACATCATTCCTATATCTCATCCCCTACTAAAGGGATATGTCTTAAGTATTATAATCATATGTCTATAGGATTGTGATCAACATTCATCTCTAATCTCGTTCTTTGTCAAACTGACTGTCGCTGTCTGTCTTTGATTCTCATTCTAAACTTTAGGGATTGACTGGCTAACTATCTCGTTTATTACTCTTCTATTGCTTTAGTATCATTACCAAGTTAAATTATCTTATTGCGTGTCGTATAGTATGGGAGCAACATAACTTTCTTAGCATATATACTCTACCTCACATGTACTACGAAGGAGAGTATTCATTCATCATAGCATTCTCTAACATGCATAATATGCAAGGAGATGCAATTATTTAAGCATTCTCTAACATGCATGTCATCATATGACAACTGCAAGGAGATGCAACTGATCATCATAATCTATGGCAACATAAGCCATATCATCATCTCATAATTTTGCTCAACCATCCATTACACGCACACTGCAATTAACCGATTAACTAGGTAATCCTTTTAAGCATTCTGTCCCTTTATCACCTTCTCTGCCAGATCCTAATCATTCATTCATGAACTTGAGATAAATACTCATTTACTCAGGCTGACACATTATCCCTTGCTACGGTACAAACTCAACCCTTCATTACTCTTTCTTGCATAGGGGATAGGGGAGCCACTTTATCTTTAAAATTGTGGATACCTTTCTTTTCCAAATCTTGCATACATCTACCGCTCTGTTGAACTTCTGCAACTATCCTAGAAAAATTCTTTCTTTGTAACATACAATTCAATCCACGAATTAACTCCTCAGTCATTCAACTCTCACTATTCATGTAGACAAACTTGGCTAAGTATTCATCAAAGGGTTTCTTTTAACATCCAGATTTTTGGGTCTAGAAGAACTGGGAGGTAGTATGATATGGGCAGGCTGCTAAATCCGTAGTCCCAGGGTAGTAATCTGTAACATCCTAATTTTTGGTCTAGGAGAACTGGGAAGTAGTCTGATATGGGCAGGCTGCTAAAACCGTAGTCCCAGGGTATTAATTTGATATGGGCGGATCACTTACCTATATTTTGTAGGATCCGAGGGATGAGCTAAGTCCTTCAGGATGTAAAGATGAGTTAAGTCTTTAACCTACAGAATCGGGACAGTTCGCCTAGGTTCAAAATGAGGAATATGAGGAATATCCTAAGTGTTAAGCCTAGGAATTCTGCAGGAAGCTTGATATGGGCTGGCTCCTGTGTAAGATAACCTGATATGGGCGGGTTGTCGAGCTTTTCAATTAACGATGACTCCCGAAGAGTTTAGGGGATGAGTTATTGAAAGAGAATTTCTAGAACTTAAGATGAAGGATAAGAAGATGAGAATAGATGCCAGAAAGAGAATGTAGGGGCAAAATCGTAATTATGGAAAAGATCGGGCTGGTAGCCGATGAGTACCATATTTTGCCAGAAAATAGAGAAAATTATGCTGATCATTTCACTGAACTGTGAAATGTGCATACGAGGTCTCTATGAGTATGAAAGAATTATGGAAAGTTTAAGGACAAAAAGGTGGGGTCCTTAAGTGTAATTTTAGCCAAATAAAAAGGGACTTAAATGAAAAGAAGAAAAGTTTCTTGGGGCTAAAGTGTAATTAAAGAAAGTCAGGCCGAAAGTGGTTTGGACTGTCCGATGGCATTTCAGTCCCAGATTTCACCGGTAGAGAGAGCAAGGGACGCTCGGTAATCTGGCTTAATACAGGAATTTTTGAAGACTCCAGATAGCCAGAAATGGACTGATCGTCCAAAAGTTATAAAAATTCATACCGGATATCCTAGATTTCAGATCTAGGTGAGAAAATACAGGATGATACGTCCTTATGGGGCGGATGTCAGGAAACTGACAGAATACCGATAGGAGGCCTGTAGAAAAAGTTATTCGCAAATTAGAAAATCCAGACGGGAGTGTGAGGCCTCCGGGTATCCGATAGGGAGATTTATCGGTATTTGAAAAGGGACTGGATGAGTTCGGATGACCTCGGTTAGATGACTGATATGACTCACAGGGATGCCTGAACACCGCAGGCCAGTGTATCAGACAGAAGGAACCGGTGTCAGGATATGTGTATAAACGGTGAAAAATAGATTAAATATTCAATAAAGATTAACGGGGGAGATTCCTCGTAATGCGTGCCATGAAGGTAATGGACCCTGAAAGGCCCAATAATGGCGCCAACAAGGCCCAGTAAGACACTTGGACTGATAGGTGGGCCAGTGTCCGGTAGAACCCCAGAAAAGTGCAAAATTACGAAAATGCCCCTGTGTTGTACTAAAGGGGTAGTAGATGTATGAGGGCATTTTGGTCATTCTGGACAGGCCCAGGAGCCAAGGCACATACAGATAAAGTTACTTAGAGTCAGTATATGCCCTGACAGAGTACAGAAGGGTGTAAAATGACGATTTTACCCTTAGGGTTAAAATAGCGCAAGAAAGGGCACCCAAGGGTATTTTGGTAATTTGCCAAGGGATGTTTCTTGGGAATCGAGCATCAGAGTACTTGAGCTTGATCAGGATCCAAGATAACATTCCCAGAGCCCAAAAACGTAGGCCCAGTGATATGTGGGAAAAAGTGGCATTAAAATACTATTTTAATGCTGTTTCAATAAAGTAAAGTTACTCGGTCGGCACGATAACCGAGGAGGTGATCAGATAAAGTCCGAGACTTATCTGGATAGCATTGGAAGGCGTGAAAGGTCCCTTCCAGGTGCCATATGGCGTAATCTTAGAGGTAGAAGAAAAGTTGAGGACACGTATTACGGTGCAAGACTCTGGACCGGTACTAGATTGGACTGAACTGCTGAGTCAGCTGATGAGGTGTCCAGGAATTATGACATGTGAAGAATGTGGCGATGAGGTGTCCCGATGAGGTGTCCTGGATGATGTCATGCATGATGCAGTAAAAAGGAATAAAGAAAAATAGGAAAATCCAGGAAAAACCAGGACCACATGTTCAGATGGCTTCAAAATTACAGAAATACCATCCATTAAAGCTATAAATACCCCCTTCCCCTCCCATTTTATGCATCCCACATTTTTGGCAAGAAAAGAGAGAGAAAGAAGAGAGAGAAGGAGAAAGAAAGAAAGAAAGGAAGTTCTGGTGGAGTTGGAAGCAGTATAGAAGTTCTGGAGTTCTGCTTTTGAGGTAGTAACTAATCCTAGCTCTTATGTAATGTCTTTGTGATTTGTTGTGCTATTGTTTGGTTGGATTGTTGTCTTATATGTTATGCTTGAAGCTCTATTACAATGCTATGATCATATGTTATTGAATATGGAAGCACGCATCATACTTATCTATACACAATCACAAGCAAGCACCGTCACTCTGCATTACATATATTGTTATGATTATTACTACTGAGATTCCCCCGAATCTCATTCCCATATATAACATTACAGGGGAGGTTCTATCAAAATAAAATCTGGAAATTTTAAGAGACGCTGTTAGGCTGCCGAAATTCCGGCAAGGAAGCAGGAACAGGGAAAGGAACTGATACGTACTGTGTACGTAGTGCTGTCTAAGGAGGCTGGAAGTGAGTGGACCCAGCAGGTTCATCCAGTCTTTCCTGGGTACTACGTAGAATGGTAGTTCTCATGAGGGAATTACCGAATCGGTACAACATCGGTTACTTTCTAAAGAAGAATTATAGCAGTTATGCTGCCGGATTTTAGGCAGGAAAAGATGTAATAGAAATATGATAATTTGCTGTATGCCTTGTTGTATGACATTTTATTATTTAATAATAAATATTGTTTGGCATGTTCAATTTGTGAATGGGGAATTAAGGGAGAAATTCGCAGGTCTTGAGGTAGAAGTGTTCTGACCTCAGTTTGACCTAGTAAACGGAGGAGTTTGGCTATGAAATTTGGTGAGCCAGTAGTACACATCTGGGGCATTCATTGGATAGGTAATAAGCCTTATTTGGATGTGTAGAACGAGATAAATTAATTTTCAAATTAAAGGTCCAGAATAAGGAATTTAAGAGTGAAATTTTGAATTTCTGGGCTTAAGTTAAGATATATCAAGCTAATATCGCTTCCATAAGTGTACTCTGAGGAGTCTAAGGGAGGATGTTTCATAATCTGATATGGGCAGATCACTTACCTATATTTTGTAGGAATCGGAGGGATGAGCTAAGTTCCTCAGGATTTAAAGATGAGTTAAGTCTTTGACCTACAGAATAGGGACAGTTCACCTAGGTTCAAAAAGAGGAATGTAAGGAATATCCTAAGTCTTAAGCCTAGGAATTCTGCACGTAGCTAGATATGGGCTGGCTCCTGAGTAAGATAACCTGATATGGGCGGGTTATCGAGCCTTTCAATTAACAATGACTCCCGTAGAGTTCATGGAATGAGTTGTTGAAAGAGAATTTCTAGAACTTAAGATGAAGGATAAGAAGAGGAGTAAAGATGCTAGAAAGAGAATTATGGGAAAGATCGGGCTGGTAGTCGATGAGTACCATATTTTGCCAGAAAATAGAGATAATTATGCTGATCATTTCACTGAACTGTGAAATGTGCATACGAGGTCTCTATGAGTAAGGAAGAATATTGGAAGTTAAGGGACTTGATTGTAAAAAGAAAAAGTTTCCAGGGGCAAAATGGTAATTATGGAAAGTTCAGCCGAAAGTGGCTTGGAACTGCCCAGAAGCATTCCAGTCCCGAATTTTACCAGTAGATAGAGCAGATGATGCTCGGTAATCTGGCTTAATACAGGAATTTTATCGGGACTCCAGATAGCTGAAATTGATCTGATAGTCTAAAAGTTATAAAAATTCCTACCGGATATCCTAGAACTTAGATATACGTGAAAAATTACAGGATGATGCGCCCTGATGAGGCGGATGTCAGGAAACTGACAGGATATCGATAGGAGGTCTGTAGAAAAAGTTATTCACAAATTAGTGAATTGAGACGGAGTGTGTGGCCTCCGGGTATCCGATAGGGCGATTTATTGGTATTTGAACTGAGACTGAATGAGGTCAGATGACATCGGTCAGATGCCTGTTATGACCCAAAGGGATGCCTAGACTCAGTATATCAGTTTATCTGATAAAAGGAGTCAGTGTCCGGAAATGTGCTGAAAAGGTGTAAAATGACGAAAATGCCCTTATGTTGTAAAATAGTGAAAGAATGAGTAAAGGGTATTTTGGTCATTTGACTAAGGTTAGACAGTCAAGAAAGGATATCTGGATAGTTGACCAGGGTCAGAGAGTACTCTGGTAAGAGGTGAAAAGACAATAATGCCCCTAGACTCATTAAAGAAAAGAAAAAGGAACCAAGGGCATTTTGGTAATTTGCCAAGGGAGGTTTCTTGGGAATCGAGCCATCAGAGTACTTGAGCTTGATCAGGTCCCAAGGTGCAAAATCGTAGCCCAGCATATATGTGGAGAAAAGTGGCATTAAAATAATGTTTTAGTGACTTTTCAATAAAGTAAAGTTACTCGGTCGGCACGATAACCGAGGAGGTGATCAGATAAAGTCCTGGACTTATCTGGATAGCATTGGATGGCGTGAAAGGTGCCAGCAAGATTCCACATGGCGCCAACATAGAGGAGGAAGAAAAAGCTGAGGACACGTGGCACGATCTCAGCCGTGTATTCCGGTGCAAGACTCTGGAACTGTCTGGAAACGCTGAGTCAGCTTGTGAGGTATCCCAGGAGCCTGCATTTGCGCCATGTGCTAGATTAGGTGTTCCTATGAGGTGTCCCTTGAATGATGTCATGATGATGCAGTAAAGGGAATAAAGAAAATAGGAGATTCCAAGAAAATTGGTGGCCACAAGTTCAGAGTTCTTGAGAATTACGGAAGTGCCATCGGTGAAAACTATAAATACCCTCCCTTGCCTTTCATTCATCACGGTTTTGCAAGGAAAAGAGAGAGAAAGAAGAGAGAGAAGGAGAAAGAGAGAAAGAAAGGAAGTTCTGGCGGAGCTGGAAGCAGTATAGAGATAGTAGAGTTCTGCTAAGCTAGCCAGGTAGTAACTAATCCTAGCTTTTATGTAATGACTTTGTGATTGGATGTACTATTGTTTGGTTTGATTGTTGTCTTATATGTTATGTCTGAAGCTCTACTACAATGCTATGATCATATGTTATTGAGTATGGAAGCACGCGGCATACTTATCTGTACACAATCACAAGCAAGCACTGCCACACTGCATTACATATATTGTTATGATTATTACTACTGAGATTCCCCCGAATCTCATTCCCCATGTCTAACCCATTACAGGGAAGTTATGTTGAAATGAATTTTGAGAATTTTAAGAGACGCCGTTATGCTGCCGAAATTATGCCAAGATAGCAGGAGTGAAGAAAGGAGCTGATATGTACTGTGTACGTAGGTACTGTCTAAGGAGGCTGGAAGTGAGTGGACCTAGCCGATTCATCCAGTCTTTCCTGGGTACTTACGTAGAATGGTAGTTTCCACGGGAATTACCGAATCGGTACAAGATCAGTTACTTTCTAAAGAGGAAGCGTAGCGGTTTTGCTCCCGGATTTCAGGCAGGAAAAGATGTAATAGAAATATGAGGATTTTGTGAATGCCCTGTTGTATAACAATTTATTATTTAATAATAAATATTGTTTGGCATATTAAATTTGTGTATGAGAAATTATAAGAGAGAAATTCGCAGGTCCTGAGGTAGCAGTGTTTTGACCTCAGTTTGATCTAGTAAACGGAGGAATTTGGCCACGATATTTGGTGAGCCAGTAGCACACATCTGGGGCATTACGTGGATAGGTAATAAGCCTCATTTGGATGTGTAAAACGAGATAAATGAGTTTTCAACTTAAAGGTTCAAAATATGGAACTTAAGAGTAAAATTTAAATTTCTGGGCTTGAGTTAAGGTATAATCGAACTATCTAGCTTCTGCAAGTGTACTCTGAGGGGTCTAAGGGAGAATGTTTCATTTCTCCTCCTCAACTTTAACCCTTAGCCTCACGATAATCTCTATCTAACTAAGAGGAATGCTTTTTTTAAAACTATTGAAGAAATACTTCTCAGGTGAGCGGATCAATCTCCATCTCTATGGAGTAACTTCCGTATCTCTCTACTATCTCTTAACTCTTAAATCTTTCTGTCTGTATATCAGTCTCAGTCTGCTATGGACCAGACTATAGTTCCTTTCTCGTCTTCTTCTACGAATCTTGACTAACTTAAGTCATATGGATCTCATTCATCATCTAACATTATTACTTCTGTTCTCTAGGGTGCTCTACCCTAGGCCTACTAGGTTACTATTTCTTTGTGATGGAATCCCTCTGTCTTGGGAATATTAGCTCTCTAATTGTTAACTATCACATCTCTAACTTTAAGCTATATATTAGCTCATTATCAGGCAAGTCTCATTCTAACTTTTAATTCTTTTGTTCAGGAAAGACTAACTGAACAAATTCTTTCATAATGTAGATCTACTCCTGATGGTCATAAAGAGGATCTACTCCTGAACATCTTTTTAAACCGATCTGTATCTCTCTATCTCATACTATTTAGCTTGCCTGCATCTCTTGCTAAACCTCTAGCTGATAAAATTCAATGAGGCTGACATCTTCATTCATCATCAGGTCTCTATGAAACATCCTTATTTTCATACGTCTTAGGGACCATTGGGTAGCATTTAGAACCACTTTCAAGGTCATTGAAGTCCAATTTCTCAATATGGAGTTTAACTCTTATCGAGTACTGTTCACTGTGTAAATTCCAGATGAGTGACCTGACTTCGAAAAATCATAACTAATTCTAGAAAAATTGTAATGCAGTGGTTCAAATTTCTACATGAATATAACTCAATACTATTTCAAGGAAAAATAACTCGTTGACCATTCCTTGTCCAAGTCAACATCAGTCAAAGTTACAACTTTACTGTTCATCCAGCGTTTTTCTCCTGAATCCAGCATTTTGGTCCCAACTTTGATAATTTATATCTCCATGTGTAGACATCCAAATGAGACATTATATATATCAAATCGAAGCTTGGTATGTATAATATTTATCATAAAAATATCATACATTTATTTAATCATTTACTATTTTTAATTATAGATCAAACATCACTATATCACCACGAGTTACTGTTCATGGTGGCAAATTCCAGCAATCAACTTTACATACATATGCATACATCAATCACATATCAATCAAACATGCCAAACAATACTTATCATTAAATAATAAATCTTTATACAACAGGGCATGAACAAAATCCTCGTATCTCTATTACATCTTTCCTGCCTGAAATTCGGCAGTATAACTACTATACTTCATCTGTAAAAATAACTGATCTTGTACTGATTCAGTAATTTCTGTGAGAACTACCATTCTATGTAAGTACCCAGGAAAGACTGGATGAACCGACTAGGTCCACTCACTTCCAGACTCTTTAGACAGTACCTACGTACACAATACTTATCATTTCCTTATGTTCAGTCTGAAATTCGGTAGCATAATGGCGTCTTACAGCATTCTCAAAATTCACTTCGACATAACCTCTCTGTAATGGGTTATAAATAGGGGATGAGATTCGGGGAAATCTCAGTAGCAAACGGTACTAACCAATATATGCATTGATGATATTTGTGCTTGCTTGTGATTGTGTCAACATAATGTAATGTGCATGCTTCCATGTGATATATAAAATACAATTGGCCAAGGAAATTATAGCACAGAGCTTCAACAATTACAGATTAACAACAATCAATCAATTCATAACACAATCAATCATACATACAAGTTTAGGGTAAGTTTACTACCTGACTAGTTTAGCAGAACTCTTGCTTCTTTATATTGCTTCCAGCTCCGCCAGAACTTCCTTCCTTCTTTCTTTCTTTCTTCCACTTTCTTTCTCTAAAACTCACTTCTCTCTCTAAAGGAGCTCTTGGGTGTGAAGAATGAATGGCAAGGGGGTATTTATAGAAAAATCTTCAGAAAATTGAAGGCCAAGATCACCTTGGGAGCTATTTGATCTAATGGTTAAAGGTTTGATCTTGAAATGTCTTTTCTCCTTTCACTCATGACATCATCACCATCATAACATCACATGGGACACCTAAGCTCCTTTTTGGTGCCACTTGAAGTCCTTGTGGGCCCCACCATATGCAAACCCTAATTTTTACTTTATTCTCTTTCCTTTCTTTTCAAAAGTCCATAAATTATTCATTATTGGACTTGGGCTCCAAGATAACTTTTAGGGCTTATTGGGCTGGCCTAGGACGAAATGTTGGGCCTCTTTTAGGTCCAATAGCTAATTGGCCCAAATCCCAATGTATTTTCCTTATACCGATATCCTTAAATTACCCTGATCTTAGAATAAATGTTAAACACCTCTTTTAATTGTTCTAACATTTTTAGAAATTCATTCTAATATAAAATGAATTCTCTACAAAGTTTTATAATTTTTTGAGACCCAGAAGTCCTGATAAAAGTTACATACATTTCCTTTAACCCTTTATCGGTGTCCTTTTTCATCGTAAATTCCATAATTAATTCTACAAGACTCCTTTTTGACTTCTGTCAACTCCATAAATTCTCATATTAATTATAATAATTTACTATCAAATTTCATCTGATATCCATCCATTATAAAATGACCAAAATGCCCTCGGTTATTTTTCTAATTCTTTCATACTCATAGAGACCTCATATGTATATTTCACAGTTCAGTGAAATGATCAGCATAATTTTCTCTATTTTCTGGCATCTTTACTTATCTTCTTATCCTTCATCTTAAGTTTTTGAAATTCTCTTCTAACAACTCATCCCCTGAACTCTTTAGGAGTCATCATTAATTGAAAGGCTTGACAACCCGCCCATATCAGGTTATCTTACTCAGGAGCCAGCCCATATCTAGCTACCTGTAGAATTCCTAGGCTTAAGACTTAGGATATTCCTTATATTCCTCTTTTTGAACCTAGGTGAACTGTCCCTATTTTGTAGGTCAAAGACTTAACTCATCTTTAAATCCTGAGGAACTTAGCTCATCCCTCGGATTCCTACAAAATATAGGTAAGTGATCCACCCATATCAGATTACTACCCTGGGACTACTAGTTTAGAAGCCTGCCCATATTAGACTACCTCCCAGTTTTCCTAGACCCTAAAATTGGGATGTTACACTCTGTACTTTCTAGTCGAGGCCTAAGTATTGGCTTGTCGCAACTCATATTCTCTATAAACTTTAGTCACGGCCTCAGGTCTTATCTCATCGCGACTTAAACTGCTCCACATCGCGACCTGGACACAACGTTCTCTAAACATTCCTTTCTAAAGTCCTTGTCCAGTCTTTACTTTAGCAATGGCCGATCCTTGTTCTTAACTTTGATGAGCTTGAGTAACTTGAAATTCATCCATATCTATCTATCATAATTAATTTAAATAGGGAACATATTCACATAGATGTTCAACCAACTATCATTTCATTATATCACATCAAAACTCATTTCATGTCATCATAACATTTGTACATACATTACATACATGTCAACTACATATACGGGGTAAGTCATAACTATTATACATTTATGTAATTACTTCACTTTACACTGTTTACATGTTTACATTACCCCTCATCCATTTTTACATTATTTTCTAGGGAATCGTAAACTGCAAATACTTCTGCATACGAAAATGCCACCCTTATATATCAGTTGGTGGATCATTTGCCAAAAACTCACTGAGCTCTACATGCAATGTAGGAGGATATGGCAATATCTGACTTACGACCATCTCATGCCAATCTTCTAGATTGTAAACCTGATTCAGGTCAATGCCCTCTATCATATACTGGTTTATCATCCTTGCTACGGTATTGAGGAAATGCAAATAAATTGACTACTCTTGATCTCTACTTCTATCTATCCTTTGACCTAAACTGAGTAATTCACTCTCCACTGCTTTCTTGAGACTGATATAGTCAACAATTTCTGTCTTTCGCAAAGAAGGATGGGGTTGACTAGGACCAGGAACATCCCACTGATCTTTATCTATAACGTCATATATTCCTGGACTGCGAGAATGGGAAGGGAATGTCATAGGTTGTGACTGGATTTTTGGATTAGGGAACTATTGTAAGTTACTCATATCAAATCTATCCTCAAACTCCGGTGGAGGAGGAATAATATCTGGTCTACCTGTAATCCAGTACCAGTACTCAACTTTCTCAGCCGTGATTTGTCCTCTCATTAGAGGAATAGAGCTTATATCAGGGTTAGATGGCACTCTAACAAACTCATATTGTATGGACGTTCTAGACTCATCATCATCTAGTACATGAAATTTCATCCTTAACCTTATGAAATTTCATGTCTTCTCCTATAAAATTTGCTTTAATAATCAAGATTAATTATCCCAATAAATACCCTAACTTAACAACATACTTATTACTTAGAGTTAGGGTATGAGAATTATCCTATCTGATACCAGAAACTTCTGCTCTGATACCAAAATATAACATTCTTATTTTCGTACATCTTAGGGACTATTCGGTAGCATTTAGAACCACTTACATGACATTTGAAGTCCATTAACTAAATCTAGAATGTTTTTTACTCTTAGCGAGTTACTGTTCATATGGTATTCTAGATTTGGCGACGAACTTTGAAAGATCATAACTAATTCTAGAAAAATCAAAATGAAGTGGTTCAAAATTATACTCGAAGATAACATCCTGAAGTTTAAGGGAAAAATAATTTACTGACCAAATGTTTCTCAAATTGATACAGTTTATTCGTTAAATTTTACTATTCATTTGGTTAAAAATTCTGAAAACAGATTCTGGTCCCCACATTTGGGAAATTGGTTCTCTTTGTACGACATCGAAA
The DNA here is from genome assembly GCA_037074615.1 of Leucaena leucocephala. Lineage (NCBI taxonomy): Eukaryota > Viridiplantae > Streptophyta > Magnoliopsida > Fabales > Fabaceae > Leucaena > Leucaena leucocephala. The sequence continues at coordinate 13,096,146 of CM073555.1, read as the reverse complement.
TAAGGTGTTCTTGGTGTCAAAACAAAGGTTAACATGTTAACTAACTGTCTATAAAGTTTCATACGTTTATTCCATCATTTACCAATTTTCATTACATCATAAACATTATTGCTTAAACTAAGCATTCAACATCATTACTTGCAAGAATTCTTTACATAACACCATATAACATTTACATTGACCAATCCTTAATTCCTCTTCATGCTTCTTCATCCTCTTTCATCATTCATAAACCTGTTGGAATTGGGATTACATGGATGGGGTGAGATTTCTGGAGAAATCTCAGTAGCAAACGGTACTAAACAATGCATGTACTAATGTAAATGCTTGTGCTTGCTTGTGAAAGTATTACCATAGTATAATGAGCATGCTTCCATGTATCATATGAAATAAAAATGGCCAAGGTAATCATAGAAATAAAGCTTCAATCATCTACACATATGCACACAATTCAACAAAGCCATAGCACAATCAAGCATAACATTTAATACATACAAGTTTAGGGTAAGTTTACTGCCTTATTGCTTTACTTCCTCTCACTTTAACCTTGCTTCTTACTTCTTACTTTTCCTTGATGTGTGGCTTCCTCTTTTGAGTCCACAATCAAATCCTAACATCACATAATCATTCATTTATTATAATCTAACTTCTCTTGAACATTGACTTGCTTTAATTAATATAACTTCCTTTAATCTTTACCAATTGACTTGGCCTTTGAATCAATTGATGTCATCATCTTACCCTACACAATTTGGCCTTTTGAATCCATTTATAAACTCAAAATAACCAAATTCCAGCAACTATATACTGTTCTGTACAGATTTGAAAAATATGCACAATTCTTCCAAAAATTCTCATCTTGATTCCAATGCTTCCCATACTTGTTTCTCTACTTTATCCCACACAACTTTTCATTTTAAAACCATTGGAAGCATCAAAATCATAAAAATCCAATCACTGTTCATGTGAGTGAACAGTAACAGAGAAGAATTCCAAGAATTACAACTTTCAATTCTAATGCTTCCAAGGTTCAAACCTATCCAATCCTACACAAAATCATCATATAAATTCAATGGAAGCATTAGATCATTGAAATTCCATATCCTTCTATCATGAACAGTGCAAACCGAAATATTTTATCTATGGCAAAATCAAGAATATGAACTTGATTCAACAACCAATCAGCTAACTAGCTTGTTTAAGCTTTAATCTCACACTCTAACTTTAATCTCTTCTTTCTCCTTTCATCTAAGGTTTTGGATATCATATACACCTTAGAGAAAACTCAACTTTCTTTCATGAAAACCCTAAGTTCAAGCTCCCAAATCAAAGGAAAATAAGCTAGGATAGATTGCTTACCTTTAATCTTTCTTTCTTGGCTTGAGTTGGCATTTGGGCAGCACCTCCCCAAGGGTTCTTCAAGCCACAGTTTTGGGTAGAAAAATGGGGGTATTTATAGAAAAATTCCATGGAAAATGGATGGCCAAGATTGCTTTGGTTACTATTTGATCTAATGGCCAAGATTGCACCTTGAATCTTGTCTTGCCCACCAAGCCAAGTTGAGATAAAATCACATGACAAAAATTTTCTCTTCCCCTTGCCTTGGACGCCATGTGTGAAGCCTTGTGGGTCCCACCATGTGCAAATCATAATTCTTACTTACTCATTTTTTTTCTTTTAAAAAATCCATAAATTATTCTTCATTGGACTTGGGCTCCAAAAAAACTTTTGGGACTTATTAGGCTGCCCTAGGACAAAATTTTGGCCTCTTTTAGGTCCAATAGCTTTCGGCAAAAATCCCAATGCACTTTCCTTATACCGATATCCTTAAATTACCCTGATCTTGGAATAAATGCTAAACACCTCTTTTAATGGTTCTAACATTTTTATAAATTCATTCTAATATAAAATGAACTCTTTGCAAAGTTTCATAATTTTCTGAGACCTAGAAGTCCTGATAAAAATTACATACATTTCCTTTAAACCCTTTATCTGATCCATCGTAAATTTCATAATTAATTCTACAGGACTCCTTTTTGACTTCTGTCAGTTTCATAAATTCTCATATTAATTATAAGAATTTATTTCCAAATTTCATCTGATATCCATCCATTGTGAAATGACCAAAATACCCTTGGTGCCTTCCTTGCACTATCTTAACCCTAAGACTATAATCGTCATTTCACACCTCTTTATACCTTACCAGGGCATATTGAAACATCCTCCCTTACAGCCCTCAGAGTACACTAGCGGAAGCAATATTAGCTTAAAATAGCTTAATTTCATCATTCATAATTTGAATATGCCAAACCATATTTATCATTGAATCATAAAATGTCATACAATATGGTATATACAACAAGACATATACATAATCCTCATATCTCTATTACATCTCGTTCTGCCTAAACTTCGGCAGCATAACCGCTACGCTTCAGCTGTATAAAGAACTGAACTGTACTGATTCGGTAATCCCCTCATGAGAACTACCATTCTACGTAGTACCCAGGAAAGACTAGATGAACCGGCTAGGTCCACTCACTTCTAGCCTCCTTAGACAGCACTACGTACACAGTACTTATCATATACTATGACGTTCAGTCTTAACTTGGGTAGCATAACGGCGTCTCCTGGCTTTCTTAAAATCTACTTCAACATAACCTCCCTGTAATGGGTTATGGATGGGGATGAGATTCGGGGGAATCTCAGTAGCAACAATCATAACAATATATGTAATGCAGTGTGACAGTGCTTGCTTGTGATTGTGTACAGATAAGTATGCTGCGTGCTTCCATACTCAATAACATATGACCATAGCATTACAGCAGAGCTTCAGACATAATATATAAGACAACAATCCAACCAAACAATAGCACATCAAATCACAAAGCCATTACATAGAAGCTAGGATTAGTTACTACCTGGCTAGCTCAGCAGAACCCTACTATCTCTATTCTGCTTCCAGCTCCGCCAGAACTTCCTTTCTTCCTTTCTCCTTTCTCTCTTCCTTTCCTTCCCTTTCCCTCTCTTCTTTCTCTCTCATTCTCCTCTTGCTCCGCGGGATGCAAATGGAATGGGGGAAGGGGGTATTTATAATGGGGCTCAATGGCACAATCGTAATTACCATGAACTTTGATCCTGCGGTCCTGGTTTTTCCTGGATTTTCCTATTTTCCTTAATTCCTCATTTACTGCATCATCGTGCCAACTCACCATGCTGACTCAGCGCCTCATTTTTCACATGCTTGAATTCCCGGGACACCTCAGCATGCTGACTCACCGGTCCAGTCTCCTGCCTCGTAATGCGTGCCATCAACTTTATCTGCTTTCTGCAGACTAATGCCATGTGGCGACTGGAAAAGACCTTGCACGCTTCCCAATGCCATCCAGATAAGTCCCTGACTTTATCTGATCATTTCCTCGGTTATCGTGCCTCCTCGGTTTTTGTGCCAACCGAGTAACTTTATTCTACTAAACCATTACTTTAATGCCATGTGGCATCTTGTGGGACCCATGAGTATACCTTATCAGTTTACTTCATGGTTTCCAGATAACCTTTCCTGTATCTGATATCCTGCCTCCGGTCTATCTCCAACCGGGTAACTATCTCTCTTGGACCTTCACCACTCTTGGCCCGTACGCTTAGCGCCACTTTAGTCACTAGTCGCGACCTCAACATCATCTTGTCGCGACCTTACAATTCTGTGTACATCTGTCGCGACCAAAACATTCTATCGTCGCGACCACAACATTCTATCGTCGCGACCACAACATTCTATCGTCGCGACCACAACACATTTTAGTCGCGTCTAAGGCTTCCTGCCCCTATTAGTCGCGACATCACTGCTTTCTAGTCGCGACCATACTTCTTTTACGTCGCGACCATAATGCTTTCTCGTCGCGTATAGCTCTTTCTGTAACCACTAGTCGCGACTAGAACGGTCAGCTCGTAACTCTTCAACCTTTGACCTTTACATCATCCCAAATGGCCATTCTACCCCTTGGGACTTCCACTGTTTACACATAAGTCCCCGTACCTTTACTTACTCGCAGCTTAGCCCCTAAAAACTCTCTTATGTCTCTGGGACTTCTGCTCAAAAGGGGTCTGGTAGCCTCTCATTCTCAGGCTATTTCCGTGTCTCAAGGCCTGAAAATTGGGATGTTACATTTCTCCTCCCCTTTAAATAAATTTCGTCCTCGAAATTTAATCAGTACCATAGCCAAATTAACTTAACATCTGGCAAAGTACTCATCATAACTTTACATCTCTTCGTAACATGCCTTTCTTTCTCTGGGTTAATCCAATCAGAGTTGAAATCTACTTTCCTTTTATGGACCACTTACTGCACTTATGAGTAGTGTCCATTTCTTTCATATGAAATTCTCTCGAATATTACTGTATTCGGGAATTTCTTCTAACTACTCATCATACTTTAAGCATCATACTCTTATTACTTCTCTTGATATCTCGCAGACTGCTTTAAAATCTGCAACATTTCATCTTTCTTTGCACTTAACATCATACAGAGAGAGGACTTATGCAGCTATTCTTTCTTTACTTTGCTGCTAAACAAAAGCACCTACTCTAACATGCATAATGCCTGGCCAACATACTGCAGGACTGCATACCTGCTTATGAATGCAAAGCTCTAACATCGGAGCTTAACCATTCCTGTTCTAACTAGGCACAGCTCTAACACTCGGAGCTTGCATAGTTTTAGCATAACATTAAGCCTGACATCTAATGCAAAGAGTGAAAGCTCTCATTTTCTATTCTCTTTCATAGCATAACATTCAAACATCTGATTCCTACCAAACAGGGAGCCTCTCTGTCTGTTCATACAATGCACATCTCTAGGTGCGTGTCATATTACCCGTTTACTACCGTGTATCTCATTACATGCCTTTGATACTTTATCATGGCATATCTAGCCCACTCTAGCTATCTCATGGTGTATTTCACCCTTTCATAACTTATCTTGTCTTATCACAAGACTAACATAAGACTGGCTTTCTCTTTTTCATAGAACTATGTTCTATCTCAGCTTTGCCTTAGACCCTCTTCTCTAGGTCTTTTCTAGCCTTTTAATCTCTTTACCCTCATCTGGGGAATCTATCTATTCATACTCTTCTGTTCTCATTACATTGAGGATTTTCTTCTCTGCTTCTCATTACACAGAGGATTCTCTTCTCTGCTTCTCAGGCATACTTCCACAAAACTTTGAATCTCAGTACTCAGATTTGAACTTGGACTCCATCTTCGTTTAAGGGAAAGCTAAGTTCAGTCTGTAGACTAGAGGCTACCTGGGAAAATCATTATAAAACAATTTCTCTGGGTCAGCTTATCAACTAGTGAAACTTCCTTACCTTAACTTCGTCTTTGGCATTCATCTTCCCAAAGAGATACTACATCGTACGCATGTCTCATGGCTCATTACTTTCCTTAGGATAGGTCTAACTGCGACCTCGGGATCTAACTACGATCAACCGTTAGCCTCTTCAGAATCTAACTGTGACTCTGGATCTGTTAGGATCTAACTGCGACCCTGGAGCCATGCTAGGATCTAACTGTGACCCTCCAGAATCTAACTGCGATTCTGTTGTACTGTATATCTCCCGAAGATCTTAAACCAACAGACTAAGTTATAAGGTTAACTGCTTCCACCTGTTGATAACTCCATAAAATTTTATAGCCTCACATCATTTACCCAGACTTTACTTACTTCCTCTCTTACTCAGGAGTTCCTTCTCATCTTTCTTACTTTACTGTGGCTTACCATTGGCTTGTGCCATCATGGTCTAACCACCTGCCATTGCATTCTACTGCTATGGCCTCATCATAACTCATCTAAATCTAGCTCTATCTGAGAGCCATCTGTTTCAGATCCAACTCTTATCTGAAGAGTGATCTAAAAACAATCTCTTTACTCTTATCTGCTTTCTTTCTGTCTACCATTCCTTTCAACAAAAATGGTCCTGAGTACTATATTCATAAGTCTGCAGAATTACCCGAGTAACTTCAAACATATCTGAATATCATAACTTATTGTCCCATGAACTGAGACTATCTATCATCCTCAATACATATCATATGGTATGGGAGCAACATACTTTCTCATCTCATATATACTCTACCCTTCATGCACTGTAAAAGGGAGTATTCATTCATCATGGCATACTCTAACATGCATGTCATCATATGACAATTGCAAGGAAATGCAACTATCATAACTTATGGCATCATAAGCCATATCATCATCATACTTTGCTCCACCATCCATCAGACTAACTAAACCTCAAGGCATATTTTATTTATCATATTGCCTATCATATCTTAGTCAGTCATCCTGAAACATCTGTCTATCTCAGGCTGTCACGCTACCCTCTTATTAGGGTACAGACTCAACCCTTCATCACTCTTTCTTACATAGGGGAGTCACTGTATCCAGTAATCTGTGGCTACCTTCTACTATCTCATTTCTTCTTTTGTCTATCTATCAGTCTCAGTCTATTCTTGACCAGACTGTGGTTCCTTATCGGCCTTTACTGTAACAGCCTAGAACCCCTTTACAAAGATATTATCCGCTTTCCCCTTAGGTAGGCTTGGTGCCCACATGAGGTCACGGTTTTGTTTTCCAGACACACGAGCCACAGCCCTTAAGCACCTGAAAATGCATCTTTCTCTTAATCCTAGCGAACTTCAGTCGCCTAGATCTCATTCATTATCTTTTACTATTATTTCTATTCTTTAGGGTACTCTACCCTAAATCTCTATGATGGAATCCCTCTGCTTAGGGAATTTTAACTCTTTACCTATTAACCATCACGTCCTTAGCCTTAGCCTTAGGCCATAACAAACATCATCACATCTCTAGCCTTTAGGCTATGCCCTAGGATTACTCCGAGGCAAACTTCATACTAGCTATCCCATCTAGCTAGCTCATCTTAACTTATCATTATCATCCTTTGCGGCCTATCCTACCTAGCAAGGATGACTTGCTTATTGGAGTTGCCAACTTCCTCTATGCATGACTTCTCCACTCAAGCTCTATGTTCATGCTTTGTGTTCACCTGTCTTTTCCTTCACAATGAAACATGCACACCTCTTATTCCATCTAGGAGCCTTATCTCCACGGGCTCTTCTAAACCCATAATAGTCCCGATCTGTATCTTCTAATGTCATACCAGGACATCTCTGTCATTCCGTCGCGATATGAGTATTGGGTAATCGCTATTCATAGCCTCTATGATTCTTCATTACCCTTAACCTCTCACAACTTATCATTTCTATTCTTTAGTCGTGACCTACAGCTTCAGACGTCGCGTCCTTAACATTTTCTGTCTTCTAGTCACGACCTAAATCTTCTGTCGTCGCGACCTTAACCTTTCCACGTCGCGACTAAACTCCTCTACCGTCGCGACCAGGATATTTTCTCGTCGCGACTTATGTCTCTTTACGTCGCAACCATAGCCATTTCTAGTCGCGACATTAAACTTTTCTCGTCACAACCTTAGCTTTCTGTTAAATAACTGTCGCGACCTAGGAACATACTCGCCGCGACCAAAGCTTTCTGTGAATAACCGTCGCGACCTATCAACTTATGCGTCGCGACTAAACCTCTCATTAAGGCTACCCGTCGCGACATAAACCACGTTAGTCGCGACCGGAGTGCTATTCTGTCGTACTCAAGGGCTAAATCAGAGCATCACTGAGCCAGAACCTTCTGTTCTGTGCCAGAATCTTATGCTCTGAACCAGAGTCCTTTCTGGTTGGTGCCAGAACCTCTTGCTCTGATACCAAAATGAAACATCCTCCCTTACAGCCCTCAGAGTACACTAGCGGAAGCAATATTAGCTTAAAATAGCTTAATTTCATCATTCATAATTTGAATATGCCAAACCATATTTATCATTGAATCATAAAATGTCATACAATATGGTATATACAACAAGACATATACATAATCCTCATATCTCTATTACATCTCGTTCTGCCTAAACTTCGGCAGCATAACCGCTACGCTTCAGCTGTATAAAGAACTGAACTGTACTGATTCGGTAATCCCCTCATGAGAACTACCATTCTACGTAGTACCCAGGAAAGACTAGATGAACCGGCTAGGTCCACTCACTTCTAGCCTCCTTAGACAGCACTACGTACACAGTACTTATCATATACTATGACGTTCAGTCTTAACTTGGGTAGCATAACGGCGTCTCCTGGCTTTCTTAAAATCTACTTCAACATAACCTCCCTGTAATGGGTTATGGATGGGGATGAGATTCGGGGGAATCTCAGTAGCAACAATCATAACAATATATGTAATGCAGTGTGACAGTGCTTGCTTGTGATTGTGTACAGATAAGTATGCTGCGTGCTTCCATACTCAATAACATATGACCATAGCATTACAGCAGAGCTTCAGACATAATATATAAGACAACAATCCAACCAAACAATAGCACATCAAATCACAAAGCCATTACATAGAAGCTAGGATTAGTTACTACCTGGCTAGCTCAGCAGAACCCTACTATCTCTATTCTGCTTCCAGCTCCGCCAGAACTTCCTTTCTTCCTTTCTCCTTTCTCTCTTCCTTTCCTTCCCTTTCCCTCTCTTCTTTCTCTCTCATTCTCCTCTTGCTCCGCGGGATGCAAATGGAATGGGGGAAGGGGGTATTTATAATGGGGCTCAATGGCACAATCGTAATTACCATGAACTTTGATCCTGCGGTCCTGGTTTTTCCTGGATTTTCCTATTTTCCTTAATTCCTCATTTACTGCATCATCGTGCCAACTCACCATGCTGACTCAGCGCCTCATTTTTCACATGCTTGAATTCCCGGGACACCTCAGCATGCTGACTCACCGGTCCAGTCTCCTGCCTCGTAATGCGTGCCATCAACTTTATCTGCTTTCTGCAGACTAATGCCATGTGGCGACTGGAAAAGACCTTGCACGCTTCCCAATGCCATCCAGATAAGTCCCTGACTTTATCTGATCATTTCCTCGGTTATCGTGCCTCCTCGGTTTTTGTGCCAACCGAGTAACTTTATTCTACTAAACCATTACTTTAATGCCATGTGGCATCTTGTGGGACCCATGAGTATACCTTATCAGTTTACTTCATGGTTTCCAGATAACCTTTCCTGTATCTGATATCCTGCCTCCGGTCTATCTCCAACCGGGTAACTATCTCTCTTGGACCTTCACCACTCTTGGCCCGTACGCTTAGCGCCACTTTAGTCACTAGTCGCGACCTCAACATCATCTTGTCGCGACCTTACAATTCTGTGTACATCTGTCGCGACCAAAACATTCTATCGTCGCGACCACAACATTCTATCGTCGCGACCACAACATTCTATCGTCGCGACCACAACACATTTTAGTCGCGTTTAAGGCTTCCTGCCCCTATTAGTCGCGACATCACTGCTTTCTAGTCGCGACCATACTTCTTTTACGTCGCGACCATAATGCTTTCTCGTCGCGTATAGCTCTTTCTGTAACCACTAGTCGCGACCATGCTTTACTCTAGTCGCGACCAGAACGGTCAGCTCGTAACTCTTCAACCTTTGACCTTTACATCATCCCAAATGGCCATTCTACCCCTTGGGACTTCCACTGTTTACACATAAGTCCCCGTACCTTTACTTACTCGCAGCTTAGCCCCTAAAAACTCTCTTATGTCTCTGGGACTTCTGCTCAAAAGGGGTCTGGTAGCCTCTCATTCTCAGGCTATTTCCGTGTCTCAAGGCCTGAAAATTGGGATGTTACACATATACTGACTCTGAGTACTCATTCTTGCACTTGCTTTGTCCTTTTTGGCCTGCCCAAAATGACCAAAATGCCCTCCTTTCATCTCTTGTACAATATTACAACACAGGGGTATTTTCATAATTTCGCACATTTTCTGCAAACTTCTGGACACTGGCCCCTTCTCCCGATGAACTGATATCATGGGCCTAGCCTCACTTGGTGTCAATATGGGCCTCTGAGTAACACCATATGGGCTCATTTAGTCCCAGTTTGCTTACCGATTAATTTTCCAATCGGATGTCGACGTTCACAAACTCCCGTCAAAATTCACTAAAAAGTGAATAACTTTTTGTACAGAACTCCTTTCGGGATTCTGTCAGTTCCTTGACCTCTGGCTTTATAGGACGCACATTCTTGTAACTTTTCACTCATATCTGAGGTCCAGAAGATCTGATAAAAATTTCAGATAACTTTCAGACTATCAGATAAATTTTAGCTATCTGAAACTCTAATAAAATGTCTGTATTAAGCTAGATTAACTAGCATCATTTTCTCTATCTACTGATAAAATCTGGGACTGAAATGCTTCCGGGCAGTTCTAAGCCACTTCCGGCTCAACTTTCTATAATTACCATTTTACCCCTTGAACTTTCCTTAAAGTACATTTAAGTCCTTAAACTTTTTGAAATTACACTTAATGGCCCAAAGTTTATGTCTACTTTACATATTGCTCCATGGAACTTTTATACTTTTCAATTTAGTCCCTCTTTTTTAAACCTTCATCCAATCATTCTTTTCTTTTCTATTCATCATCATAATCCTTTCTAAACCTCTTTCCTCTATCAGTATTATACAGATAGGGAAACATTAGGATATGACAGATGCCCTCACCACAACATGACCAAGTCTAATTTAGTAGACATTTTCTTTGATGGTCTACTTCCTCATAATCAGGCTTCCTTGAATGTAGCAGTGAATGGTTCTTTGAGAGATAAGACCCCACAAGCAAGTTGGGAGTTATTCCAGAAAATGACCAATGAAGACCATCAGACTGGGGATCCAAGAAGAACAACCACCTCATCTTCGGGCAATTCAAATGTAATCTTAGTTGAAATAGCAGCCTTGGGAAACCGAATGGAGAAAAGGATGAATCTGATTGAAAGAGAGCTTTATTCCATAAAAAAGTTCATGTAGTGGATACCTCACAAGCCTTAGTTACAGGATGTGAATCCTGTGGTTCAATGATGCATGCTACAAGTACATGTGATAGATAGTTTAAAGAAGTTGCAGCAATGTATCAAGGAAGAGAGAATAATTTCCAGAAGAGAGACCCATACTCTAACACATATAATCCTGGCTGGAGAGACCACCCAAACTTTAGGTGGGGGAGTGATAGGCCAAATCAATTCCAAGGAGGTGGTGCTTCTTCAAGCAACTACCAAAGTAATGCAAGGTCTATGGTTCCAACACAACCTAATGCCTTAGTGGCATCAAGGCCAGATGAGACCTCTCAATTGTTGAAGAGTATGGCAGCAAATGAACAATATGGATGGTAGAATGACCAATATAGACCACAAGCTTAAGGAGAATGATGGTCAGTTCACCTCCATAGCTTCAATTCTCCAAAGTTTGCAGAAAGATAATGTAGATGTATACAGAAAACTTGAAGAGTTAAGTTGTAAGAATACAGATATCTCAAGTCACTTAACTCAAGTTTCCAATACAGTGAGTGACATTCAAGGAAAGAGCAGTGGCAGCATACCCTTAAACACTGTCATGAATCCAAGGTGTCTGAATGCTATATCTCTAAGAAGTGGAAGACAAGTATATTTTGAAAAAGCTGAGACACCAGACAAGGATGAAGAAGATGCTGAGATTGAGAATTCATCTCTGCCACAGATGCAAGTTGGGAAATCTGAAAGCCTTAAAGAACAACAGCTCATGACGAAGAAGCCAACCCAAGAGGGGGACTCACAAGCACAAGTGGGGATGCAAGAGCCGCATGTAAAGGTAACAACAGTACCAAGTCCAGCATACAAAGGAAAACAACATGAGGAGAAGCCGAAGTCGAGCAAGCAATGAGCCTCTATGCACAAAGGTAAGGAGGTAAGTATTAAAGATCTCCCTTTTTCTAATTCTTACTTTGCTAGAAACAAAAAGATTGACCCCGATTTTGCTAAAAACGCTTACACTCTATTCAATAAGTTAGAAATCAACATCCCTATGGTTGAATTCCTCAAGAGAAACCCTAAGTATGCTAAATTTTTAAAAGAATTGTGTGCTGATAAAAAGAAATTTAGGCCTCTTGATAGAATTTAGGTGAGTGCTAATGTGTCATCACTCTTTAAGGCTGAACTACCAGTTAAGTGCCAAGACCCAGGCTCTTACATAATCCCAAGCACTATAGGAATATTCCTATTAAGGGAGCGTTGCTAGATCTAGGGGCGGCCATTAACATAATGCCTTGGTCGGTATATAAAGCCTTAGGTATTAACAATCTTAGAGACACAAATATAGTGCTCCAGTTAGTCGATAGGTTAATCAGGTATCCTAAGGGAATCCTTGAGGATATTCTAGTGCAGGTCATGGACTTAGTGTTCCCAGTTGACTTTTTTGTTATGGACATGTCCAATGAGTTAGTGAATGATAGAACTTTGATCCTATATAATCCTTTCCTCCAAACTTGCAAGACCATCATTAGTATGAAGCATAGTTCCTCACAATGGAAGTTGGAGAACATGTGGTGGCATTTAACATGAATGAAGCAATGAAATTCCCTTTTGATAATTCTGCTTTTACTGCTTTGAATGACATTGACTATGCTGTTGAAGAGACTAGGGATGAACATGAATTGAGTTTACATGATAATGATAGAGATAATACATTTGCAAAAGTTTTGTTGAGCAATTTTGCAGGATCCCAAGATGTTCTGAAAGCTGGAAGAGCAACAATCATAGAAGGGTCTAGTTTCTGTGACTCCAAGTCGCGACTAGAAGACCCACTAGTCGCAACTAAAAACTCCAGATACGATAAGTCACGACTTAATGTTGAAGAGGTCGCGACTAGGTATCAGTCAGTTGAAGGGGAGTCTCTCTCTGCAAAGGAGTCGCGACTAGAAGACACACATGTCGCGCCTAACAACTCCAGAGACTTCCAGTCGCGACAGTTAATTATAAGGTCGCGACCAAATATTCCAAAGGTAGTCTCTGTGAACTTGAGTCGCGACGAGCATATGAAGATATAGCTGCTAGGTCACGACCAGAAATGGCAGAAGCAACCAGTGACTTCTCCAGATCTCCAGTTCCTTGCTCCACTATTTCGGTTAAAGGGCCAATACATTATGACCCTACTTCTCCTTACTCAAAGTCAAAAATTACCTCTCATACCTTAAGATTGTTAAATAATTTGCTCCTTACTAATAGTGCAGGTATAAAAGAGAGTACTCCCAAGCACGTTGCAGTTGAAGTCCAACCTCAGCTTAGTACGACGCTTGAGGAAGTAGATCACAAATTGGGAAACCCACACAAGCTGGATAAGAGCAACTTCGAGGGATATACAAAGAATGCGAAGGAAACATCCCCTAAGCTTGTTGTTGCTACTTGCCAACCGCAGTTAGGCAAGTTCAAGTTTAGAGAGAAAAAATTCAAGACGAGCTTGGATGGGCTTCATGATGTAAGCAGAGTGCATGATCCTGGGAAGCCAGAGTGGATAGAGAAGACAATAGGGACAATATCCCAATCAAATAGCCATATCTCAAAGCTTTATGAGTTCCCACCACCACCTTGAGGCCAGGTTGTCCCTTTACTATCACCTACCTTTCACACATTTTTCTATTATGCTATGTTTGCTATGTTAGTTTGATTGATTGGAAAGGGTTGATTCAGTAGGATAGTTTTTATTTTCAGTTTATTTCTATTTATTCTAGGTTTCTTTCTGTTTTGAATAACACCTTGTTACTATCCATGTGCTGCATACTCATTGATTTTTCTCTGAGACACCTACACACTCACATGCATGACTTTAGCTTATTGTTTTGTATGACTTGAATATGACCGCATGTCTCATTGGAAAATTTGCATTGAGTGATGAGATTACTTGCTGTGTTGGAGCTAGATTTGATTGATTGTGATTTCTAAAGTTCTGTTGACAGTGAGGACATTTTCAAGTTTAAGTGTGGGGGAGGATGCTTTTTGTGCTTCAATTAATCCAATCTTTCATTACAAGTCTTTATTTGGTTTTAATGTGTGATAAATTGCTGAAAATTGGATACCCACTTGAACATATTTTTTATTTCCTAAAAAGGTGTTAGTATGAAATGTTTTGGGACTTTGAAAACTGTCACTTGGTAGTCTCTGTGAAAATTGGTCGTGACTCATGTGTTGTTTGGTCGCGACTTGAAATGGAATTTTGGACTTAGCATGCTCTCTGTGAACTTTCGTTGCGTCCCATGTGCTTTATGGTCGCTGTGCATTGCTGTATAGAAGGTTTCTTTTGAACTACTGAAATGCTCTTACAAATGATTCATTGCCCGTTATTTCAAAACCTTTTTAGCTCCTAGAAACCATTGCCACACTTGAATTTTTCTTTGAAAATCTTGGATATTGAATTTGAAACACCTAAGCTCTTACTGTTAAATTTGGGATTATCACATGGTTCTAAGTGATTACCTTTAAACTTTTAAATCATTGTTTAGAGGGTTTTCAGCTGTGATAAGCGTTTTAATGCCTAGTGAATGATGAACAGTGTTTGAGTCTTTAACTTGTGAGCAAATCAGATCAAAACCCTTGTTGGAAGGATTCTCGGCCTTAAATTCTATATTGAGTTATTATTTAATTGGTTTATATCCTCTAGAACTTGTCTTGGCTCAGAGTTGAGAATTACTTACGCACTTATGAATTGAACATGATAAAGGCATTCATTTCTAGACCCTTTTATCCCAAACACAAGCCCACTACATATTTTATCCTTAGTCACCCCCTTTGAGCCCATCACTCTTTCTTTTCATTATTTTTTTTATATATATAGAAAGTCATATATGCATATACTCAGATGAAGAAGGAGATTACAAATATTCTGTAACAGGATGGGGAGTCATTACATGAATATTGGACGAGATTTATCAATTTGTTAGCTCGATGTCCCCATCACAACATCACGAAGGCTGATTTAGCAGATATTTTCTTTGATGGTCTACCTCCTCACAACAAGGTGTCCTTGAATGGTGCATCAAATGGACAAGTTAGGAGTTATTCCAGGAAATGGCTAATGAATACCATTAGACTGAAGATCCAAGGAGAATTCCCACATCATCTTCGGGTAATTCGAATGAGATTTTAGCAGAAATAGCAGCTCTAGGAAACTGAATAGAAAAGAGGATGAATTTAATCGAAAGAGAGCTGCATTCTACGAAGCAAGTGCATGCAGTAGAACCTCACAAGCACTAGTTAGAGGATGTGAGTTATGCGGTTCAATGATACATGTTTCAAGTACATGTGATAGACAGTATGAAGAAGTAGCAACAGTGTATCAAGGGAGAGACCATCAATACTAGAAGAGAGACCCATACTCCAACATATATAATCTTGGTTGGAGAGACCAACCAAATTTTAGGTGGGGAAAATAGGCCAAAACAACTCCAAGGAGGTGGTGCTTCTTTAAGCAACTACCAAAGTAATGCAAGGTCTATGGTTCCAACTTACCCTAATACTTTAGTGGCATCAAGACCAGATGAGACTTCTCAATTGTTGAAGAGTATGGCGGTACAAATGAATAACATAGACGGGAGAATGACCAATATAGACAACAAGCTCAAAGATAATGGTGGTGAATTCACCTCCATAGCTTCAATTCTTCAAAGTATGCAGAATGATAATGTAGATGTGTATAGGAAACTCGAGGATTTAAGTTCTAAGAATGCAGATATTACCAGTCATTTAACTTAAGTTTCCAATACAATGAGTGACATCCAAACAAAGAGCAGTGGCAGCATACCTTTGAACACTGTTATTAATCCGAAGGGTCTGAATGCCATATCACTCAAAAGTGGGAGAAAGGTGCATTTTAAGGAAGATGATACACCAAAGGAGGATTTTGAAGATGTTGAAGTTGAAAATTCATCATTGTCACGGATGAAGATTGGGAAATCAAAAAGTCTTAAAGAATAACAACTTATGATTAAGAAGGCAACCCAAGAAGAGAACTCACAAATGAAACATCCTCCCTTAGACCCCTCAGAGTACACTTGCGGAAGCTAGATAGTTCGATTATACCTTAACTCAAGCCTAGAAATTCAAAATTTTACTCTTAAGTTCCTTATTTTGGACCTTTATTTTGAAAACTGATTTATCTCATTCTGCACATCCAAATGAGGCTTATTACCTATCCACGGAATGCCCCAGATGTGTACCACTGGCTCACCCAATTTCATAGCCAAACTCCTTCGTTTACTAGGTCAAACTGAGGTCAAAACACTGCTACCTCAGGACCTGCGAATTTCTCCCTTAATTCCCCATTCACAAATTGAACATGCCAAACAATATTTATTATTAAATAATAAAATGTCGTACAACAAGTCATACACAAAATTCTCATATTTCTATTACATCTTTTCCTGCCCGAATTTTGGCAATATAACCGCTAGGCTTCATCTGTACAAAGAACTGAACCGTACTGATTTGGTAATTCCCTCATGAGAACTACCATTCTACGTAAGTACCCAGGAAAGACTGGATGAACCGGCTAGGTCCACTCACTTCCAGCCTCCTTAGACAGCACCTACGTACACAGTACTTATCATGTTCTGATGTTCAGTCTTAAATTCGACAGCATAACGACGTCTCTCAAGATTCTTAAAATTCACTTCAACATAATCTCCATGTAATGGGTTAGATATGGGGAATGAGATTCAGGGGAATCTCAGTAGTAATAATCATAACAATATATGTAATGCAGAGTGACAGTGCTTGCTTGTGATTGTGTACAGATAAGTATGCTGCGTGCTTCCATACTCAATAACATATGATCATAGCATTGTAATAGAGCTTCAAGCATAACATATAAGACAACAATCCAACCAAACAATAGCACAACAAATCACAAAGACATTACATAAAAGCTAGGATTAGTTACTACCTCAAAAGCTTAGCAGAACTCTACTATCTCTATACTGCTTCCAGCTCTGCCAGAACTTCCTTTCTTCTTTCTTTCTCCTTCTCTCTCTTCTTTCTCTCTCTTTCTCTTGCCAAAACCGTGGGATGTATGAAATGGGAGGGGGAGGGGGTATTTATAGTTTCCCTCAATGGCATTCCTGTAATTTTGAAGCCATCTGAACATGTGGTCCTGGTTTTTCCTGGAATTTCCTATTTTCTTTTATTCCTTTTTACTGCATCACCCAGGACACCTCACTGGGACACCTCATCGCCACATTCTTCACATGTCACAATTCCTGGACACCTCATCAGCTGACTCAGCATTTCCAGTCCAATCCAGTACCGGTCCGGTCCGATTTCCCACAAACCGGACTCAACGGCTGAGATTGTGCCACGTGTCCTTAACTTTTCTTCTTCCTCTAAGATGACGCCATGTGGCATCTGGAAGGGACCTTTCACGCCTTCCACAGCTATCCAGATAAGTCCCGGACTTTATCTGATCACCTCCTCGGTTATCGTGCCAATCGAGTAACTTTACTTTACTGAAAAGTCATAAAATCATTATTTTAATGTCACTTTTCCCCCTGAATCACTGGGCCTGCGTTTTTGGGCCTGGGAATATCATCTTGGGTCTTTGATCCAGCCCAAGTACTCTGATGGCATGATTCCCAAGAAACATCCCTTAGTCTCTCTTTCTTTACTTTATTAGGTCTAGGGGCATTATTGTCTTTTCCCACTTACGAGAGTATTCTTTGACCCTGGTCAACTATCCAGATAACTTCCCTGGACTGTCTAACCTTAGGCAAATGACCAAAATACCCTTTACTCATTCTTCAGCTGTTCTATAACATAGGGGCATTTTCGTCATTTCGCACATTTTTCCCGGACACCGGCCCCTTTTACCATTGGACTGATCTAATGGGCCTGGGCCTTCCCTGGCGTCACTAAAGGCCTTAGAAACACTATACGGCCCCCTTGCCACAGTCCGATCATTCCTATCGGGACTGCTTTTCCTTTACCGATTATAACTGTAAATTCCCATCTTCCGAAATTTTTACAGAAAAATCGGGACCTCAAATCAAAATTCCGTGACTCCTCATTCAACCCGGAATCCTTTTCTCTATCTCCCGGTATTTTCAGATATTTTATCCGGACCGGGCTGTTTTGGCCTGAAAAAGCGCTCACGCGCACACTTTTCCAAAATGACCATTTTACAAGTGGTCACATTTCTAATTCTTTCATACACATAGAGACCTCATATGCACATTTCACAGTTCAGTGAAATGATCAGCATAATTTTCTCTATTTTTTGGAAAAATATGGTGCTCATCGGCTGCCAACCCGATCTTTCCCAAAATTACGATTTTGCCCCTGCATTCTCTTTCTGGCATCTATTCTCATCTTCTTATCCTTCATCTTAAGTTCTAGAAATTCTCTTTCAATATCTCATCCCTTAAACTCTTCGGGAGTCATCGTTACTTGAAAGGCTTGACAACCTGCCCATATCAGGTTATCTTGCACAGGAGCCAGCCCATATCAAGCTACCTGCAGAATTCCTAGGCTTAAAACTTAGGATATTCCTCATATTCCTCATTTTGAACCTAGGTGAACTCTCCCGATCTTGTAGGTTAAAGACTTAACTCATCTTTAAATCCTGAAGGACTTAGCTCATCCCTCGGATTCCTATAAAATACAGGTAAGTGATCTGCCCATATCAGATTACTACCCTGGGACTACGGGTTTAGCAGCCTGCCCATATCAAACTACTTCCCAGTTCTCCTAGACCAAAAATTGGGATGTTACAACAAACACAAGAGTAATTACAAGAGATGCAAGAAGAGGAAACGATAATGCCAAGTCTAGCATACAAAGGAAAGCAAGCTAAGGAGAAGGCAGAGTCGAGCAAGCAAGGAGCCCCTATGTATACAGGTGATAAGACACATTTTGTATATGGTTTCCATGACATTTTTGAGAGTTTTAGTGTAACTTTACCATTCATTTCATGCCTTAAATTGTACTTTTGTGTATTACATGATTGTGCGTGGCAATGTGCTAATTAAAGGGTAAAATGGTAAAATAACTCTTCTAAACTGCACATATATTGTTATTTACTAATTTGGACTTTTACAGCGAGCTTTTATGGTGAATTACAGGTATTTTGGAAGAGAGCGAGGACCAGGAAAGAAACCATAAGCCAATGAAAGTCAAAACACGTCTCTGCACTTTTTAGTCGCGACCAAAGTGTCATCCTGTCGTGACCTTGATTCTTCTGGAAACTTCTCTTCATTTACAGGTCGCGACTAAAACAAGGGCTTGGTCACAACTGGAGAAGACAGTCGCGAAGCTGTGCATTTTGGTTATGTCAAGATGCTTTTAAAAGGCGAGGCAAGCTACCGTCAATGGGAGAGGCTGGTTTAAGACCTGATTAGGCTAAGAAGCAGTACTCGAGCTCTCTCTGATCACTTTCGTCGTATATTCCATCCTTCTACACCTTTCCACAGATTTCTACACATCTCTACACCATCATCTACCATCTTTCCATCATTTCTTCATGGCATCACACCTGGATAGCGATTGCAGTGCAGCAAAAGTCATGAGAGGCTAAATCCTGTTGGAAATTGTGCCCTAAAGGCCAATCATTGTATCATGTTATCACATTATTTGCATGTTTACTGTTATGACCATCCTTGGATAACTCATGATCTTATCCTAAATGTCCTTAGTCAGTCATCTATGCGGGAGCAGAGATGAAATAAGACCAGTATGACTTTGAAGATATATAGAGATATAAATCAAAGTCATAGGCACATGTAAGAGTACAAGGTGTTGGACCGACCAGCTATGAGAGAGCTGCATGGGTTAAGTCATAAGCTTTTCTCATATACAAGCCATGTCACTATGCCCTTTAACCTGAGATCATCATGGATTCCTACATGACAAACGCTCAGCTTTGACCTAGTCAAAAGTCACTTTTGACCTAGTGATCATAAAGGCTATGTTCGGGCTCATTGGTTTTTCATGCGGAGGAATGTGAATGGTCAAGATGGAATTTGCCCCTCACATTCGTAGAGAGATATTACTGGGCCCCTCGATGAGTGAGTCTGAGAAATGTATGGCCATACTGTAATGGAAGGGTAGTTCCATTTCTATCGTCAGACTACTCAGGGATCGAGAAAGTAACGGTCAGGAATAGGAGGATGATGTTCCTCATGCCTCATCCATGACCGAAATATCGTGTGACAAAAAGGACGTGATATGGTTGTATGAAAGGTAACATCGTTCATCGATCCTCATATGTTTTGGGTAGTCGTAATGTCTTGCTAGAGGCCGCTTACGACTTGTGGGTTAGTATAGTAACTGGCCCACTGCCAACTTCATATAGGCCTATAGGGTCGCACACAAAATAGCCCAACTCGAGCTGTGATGTCCAGATTCATTGAATCTAAGAGATGTCTAGATTCAATGAATAGTCTAGGGTGGATTTATATATTTTATATATATATAAATTTGTATATATATTATATATATACTATAAGAGATATTTGCAAGATTTAATTTATAAGGATAAATTAAATTTCTATCACTTTTGAATTTGAATTTGAAATTCAAATTGATAAGATATCTCAAATTTGATTTATGAGAATAAATCAAATATAATTCCGTCTTATCTTTATTTTAAATTAAATAAATAGGTGAATTAAATCTGTGAGACGGGTTTAATAAAAACCGTATTTATTTAATTAGTTTCTTATCAAATTATGTAATATATGATATTGTATTAATTTCAGAATTAATATAAGATTAATTCTGAAGCCCGACCCAATTAGAAGCCCGATAGCATCCTATATATTTGACATTAGGAGCTAGGGTTCTACACAACATAACACAACTCACAAGAGAAAAAGGGGCAGGAGAGTACAAAAGGTTTGCAGATAAGAAACTGCCAGAATAGAGACGGTGAGGACGGAATCTTGAGAAAACCCTAGAGGGACAAGAGGAGCTAGCACGTCGTTCGTGGTTGGAACGCTATTCATGTGGATACCAGTAGAGGAAGCTGATCTGAGTTGTCGACTTCTCGCGACGAGAAAAGAGCACCAGGTACAACGAGGTCGCGACCAGTTGACGCAGAGGTCGCGACCAAATTGGCTTCTGAATGTCAGAAATCCGAAAAGAGACTACAGGTCGCGACTAGTAGCAGAGGAGGTCGCGACTAACAACTCTAGAGGCGACAGGTCACGACAAGAAGCTGAGTAGGTTATGACTGAAAGTTCCAGAGGAGACAGGTCGTGACGTGAAGCTGAGTATGTCGCGACTAAAAGTTCCAGAGGCGACAGGTCGCGATGAGAAGCTGAGTAGGTCACGATTGAAAGTTCCAGAGGCGAGGAGTCGCGACTAGTGGATACGGAGGTCGCGACTAAAGCTTGAATACCGAAGGTAACACTTCTTTCTCCTTGACTTAAATACATTCGGTAGATCCTGGCTGGGAATGGAAATTTTTTTAAAGTTAATTTCCGCTGCGTGTCTTCCAATTCCCTTTAAATCCTTAGTCTCTTGGTGACGGATCTCATATCTTGAGCTCATGGACTAAACCGGGGCGTTTCTTCTTTTCTAATTTGCATCTTGTCATGTTATGATTGCTGCTAGATCTAGGGTTTTCATCACATGAACAAGTTTTGAATATCGATTGATCATTCTCAGATTAGACTGTTGTAATTTGATCCTGGATGTTTGAATGCTGGATTTTAATTCAATATTTCAGTTTCAATTTTAAGAAAGTTGGGTTGTTTTTCAGTGATCGTTGCGAACCAATTCAATTACTTGGAATCTAGGGTTTTCGATTGACGACTATTCAAGGGTGTTCTAATAATCTAGGGTTGATTGCATGCTAAGTTGTTTCTAACAGTTAGCTAATAGTCTTTAAACTAGCTTTGATGAAAGGAGTTTAAAGAAGATTAGGGTTCTGGACTCAATCGATCGATTGAGGTTTTATGTGAGACTTAGTGATTTCAAACTCCAATTTAAACTTAAGAGCAAGGATAGTTACGTTTTCATCATCAATAGTCTTTCATAACATATTCTTTCAAATAAACGAACAAGTTTTCATCTTAATCAAAAGTCCAAAAATATCTACTTTTCTGCACCCTTATCTTATTGCAAATCAAACCTCAAAACCATTTTATCTCTACTCAGGTTTTCATTGTTTTTGACATCCAATCTGCTAGGTTTCCTTTAGAAAAGGCTCCTTGAGAAGAACGATAGGGTTGTGCCTTATACTATATTATTGGGTGCAATTAACTTTATTTTGATGGCTCGAACTGCGACAATCCGAGAGCCTTATCAACAAGTAAGGAGGTAAGTATAAAGGATCTCCCTTTTCCTAAAGCTTATTTTGCTGGAAAGAAAAAGACTGACTCTGAATTTGCAAAAGATGCTTACACTCTTTTCAATAAGTTAGAAATAAACATTCCTATGGTTGAATTCCTCAATAGAAATCCCAAATATGCTAAATTTTTGAAAGCATTGTATGCTGATAAGAAAAAGTTTAGGCCTCTTGAGAGAATTTAGTTGAGTGCTAATGTGTCATCACTTTTTCAGGCTGAATTACCAGTTAAGTGCCAAGATTCAGGATCTTACACTATCCCATGCACAATAGGAAATGTTCATATTAAGGGAGCATTCTTAGATCTAGGGGCTGCCATTAATGTAATGCCTTGATCGGTATACTTAGCTTTAGGTATTAATAATCTTAGATACACAAGAGTAGTGCTCCAGTTGGCTAATAGATCAATTAGGTATCCTAAGGGAATTCTTGAGGATATTCTAGTGCAAGTAAAGGACTTAGTGTTCCTAGCTAATTTTTATGTTCTGGACATGCCCAGTGAGCTAGTGAATGAGAGCACTTTGATCCTAGGCAGTCCTTTCCTTCAAACATCCAAGACAATTATTAGTATGAAGTATAGTTCCATTACAATAAAAGTTGGAGAACATGTAGTAACTTTCAATATGAATGAAGCAATGAAATATCCTTTTGATAATTCTACTTTTGTTGGGTTGAATGCCATTGATTATGCTGTTGAAGAGGCTAGGGATGAGCATGAATTATGTTTGCATGATGGGTATGATTCTCTATTGCATAATTCCCATAACTCCCATAAAGCATTTTAGGAGCACGAGGATTCAAATTCATCTTTGAGAGCTTATGAGGATTATTTTGAATCTCTTTCTTCTGTTTATTCTTTTTCTTGTTCTTGTGAAGGCAATGCATCATGTTTCAATTATTTTAATGTAAATAGCATGCTTTTAGTTTCCCAAGATTTCTCGTTATCAAATTTTGATTCGATTTCATCAATTGCCAGTGATAATTTTTTTGGAAAGGAATTTGTGAGTGATTTTAGAAGGTCACAAGGTAATTTGGAAGCTGGAAGTGGAACAAATGAAGAGGGGTCAAGCTTATGTGATTCCAAGTCGCGACGTGAAGATCCTAAAGTCACGACTAGATATCAGTCTGATGAGGGAGGGACTCTCTGTGAAACTGAGTTGCGACAAGATGATTGTTTGGTCGTGACTAAAGATTCCTGAGACAGCAGTCGCGATGTAGAGATTATCAAGTCATGACCAAAAGTTTCAGAGACGCTCTTTGTCAACATGGATCGCGATGAGATATTGAAAACAATGTTGAGAGGTCGCGACTGGAAATATCAGACACAACCAGTGAATTTCCAATGCCTTCAGTTCCACATTCCACTATTTTGGTTAAAGGGCCAATATGTTCTAACTCTACTTATCCTCACCCATAGCCCAAAATTACATCTCATACTTTAAGATTCTTAAATGATTTGATCTCTAATAATGATGCAGGTATGAAAGAGAGTGATCTTAACTTTGTTGCAGCTATAAACTAACTTAAGCTTGGTGCAACTCCTGAAGAGATTAAAGCAAAGATGGAAAGTCCTAATGAGCTGAACATGAGCGACCTCTAAGAATCTACAAAAGGGAATATTACTAATTTAAATGATTTTCCCCATCTGATCCCTTCTATTGTCTAACCCCCAGAATTAGATTTAAAAGATTTGCCTTCTAACCTTAAATATGCTTATCTTGAGCCAGACTCGAAATTGCTAGTGATAATTTCTAATTCTTTAACTGTTAGTGAAGAGTCTAGGTTATTAAGTGTGCTTAGGAAGAATAGAGAAGCTTTGGGTTGGCAATTAGCTGACACAAAAAGGATAGATGCCATTGTTTGCATTCATAGAATTTTGCTGAATAAAGATTCCAAGCCAATTAAACAAGCCCAAAGGAGATTAAACCCATTGATCTTTGATGTGGTTAGGAAGGAGATTAGTAAATTGTTAAAGGCAGGAATCATATATGCTATTTCAAATAGTGAATGGGCATCTCTTGTGCATGTAGTGCTTAAAAAGAGTGGATTGATAGTAGTAAAGAATGAGAATAATGAATTGATACCTACTAGAGTGCAAAATTCATGGAGAGTTTGTATTGATTATAGGAAGATGAACGACTCTACTAGGAAAGATCATTTTCCCTTATCTTTTATTGTTCAAATGCTTAAGAGATTAGCAGGTAAAAGTCATTATTGCTTTCTAGATGGGTATTCAGGATATTTCCAGATCCCAATAGACCCGAGGGACCAAGAAAATACCATATTTATATGTCCCTTTGGTACATATGCTTATAAAAGAATGCCATTTGGTTTATGTAATGCTCCTAGAACATTTCAGCATTGTATGCTTTCTATATTTGCTGATTTTATTGAAAAATGCATGGATGTGTTCATGAATGATTTTACCGTATATGTTGATTCCTTTGATGTGTCTAGAGAGCCTTGATAGAATCCTTGCTAAATGTGTTGAGAAAAAATTGGTTTTGAATTTTGAAAAGTGTCATTTCATGGTTGATCATAGAATAGTACTTAGACATCTTATATCTAGCAAGGGAATTGAGGTGGATAAAGCAAAAATTGAAGTCATTTTCTCGTTGCCTTACCCCACAACTTTAAAAGAACTTCGATCTTTTATGGGGCACGTTGGATTTTACAGAAGATTCATCAAAGACTTTAGTAAAATTGCTTTGCCACTCTCAAAGCTTCTACAAAAAGACACTGAAACATCCTCCCTTAGACCCCTCAGAGTACACTTGCGGAAGCTAGATAGTTCGATTATACCTTAACTCAAGCCCAAAAATTTAAAATTTTACTCTTAAGTTCCTTATTTTGAACCATTAAGTTAAAAACCAATTTATCTCTTTCTACACATCCAAATGAGGCTTATTACCTATCCACGTAATGCCCCAGATGTGTGCTACTGGCTCACCAAATTTCGTGGCCAAACTCCTTCATTTACTAGGTCAAACTGAGGTTAAAACACTGCTACCTCAGAACTTGCGAATTTCTTTCTCATAATTTCTCATACACAAATTTAATATGCCAAACAATATTTATTATTAAATAATAAATTGTCATACAACAGGGCATACACAAAATCCTCATATTTCTATTACATCTTTTCTGCCTGAAATTCGGCAGTATAACGGCTAGGCTTCATCTTTAAAAGTAATTGATTTTGTACTGATTCGGTAATTTCCGTGAGAACTACCATTCTACGTAAGTACCCAGGAAAGACTGGATGAACCTGCTAGGTCCACTCACTTTCAGCCTCCTTAGACAGTACCTACGTACACAGTACGTATCAGCTCCTTTCTTCACTACTGCTATCTTGTCATAATTTCGGCAGCACAACAGCGTCTCTTAAAATTCTCAAAATTCATTTCAACATAACCTCCCTATAATGGGTTAGACATGGGGGATGAGATTTGGGGGAATCTCAATAGTAACAATCATAACAATATATGTAATGCAGTGTGACAGTGCTTGCTTGCGATTGTGTACAGATAAGTATGCTGTGT
Organism: Leucaena leucocephala; assembly: GCA_037074615.1. Taxonomy (NCBI): domain Eukaryota; kingdom Viridiplantae; phylum Streptophyta; class Magnoliopsida; order Fabales; family Fabaceae; genus Leucaena; species Leucaena leucocephala. The sequence continues at coordinate 13,070,318 of CM073555.1, read as the reverse complement.
GCTTCCATACTCAATAACATATGATCATAGCATTGCAGTAGAGCTTCAGACATAACATATAAGACAACAATCCAACCAAACAATAGTACAACAATTCACAAAGACATTACATAAAAGCTAGGATTAGTTACTACCTGGCTAGCTTAGCAGAACTCTACTATCACTATACTGCTTCCAGCTCCGCCAGAACTTCCTTCCTTCCTCTCTTTCTTTCTATCTCCTTCTCTCTCGTCTTTCTATTTCTTTTCCTTGCAAAATCGTGATGAATGAATGGCAAGGGGGTATATATAGTTTCCATCGATGGCACTTCCGTAATTCTCAAGAACTCTGAACTTGTGGCCACCGATTTTCATTGAATTTCCTATTTTCTTTATTCCCTTTTCTGCATCATCATGGCGTCACTCAAGGGACACCTCATGGGGACACCTAATCTGTCACATGGTGCAAATGCAGGCTCCTGGGACACCTCACCAGCTGACTCAGCGTTTCTAGACAGTTCCAGAGTCTTGCACAGGAATACACGGCTGAGATCGTGCCACGTGTCCTTAACTTTTTCTTCCTCCTTTATGTTGGTGCCATGTGGCATCTTGCTGGCACCTTTCACGCCATCCAATGTTATCCAGATAAATCCAGGACTATCTGATCACCTCCTCGGTTATCGTGCCGACCGAGTAACTTTACTTTATTGAAAAGTCACTAAAATATTATTTTAATGCCACTTTTCCCCACATATATACTGGGCTACGTTTTTGGGCTCTGGGAATGTTATCTTGGATCATGATCAAGCTCAAGTACTCTGATGGCTCGATTCCTAAGAAACCTCCCTTGGCAAATTACCAAAATGCCGTTGGTTCCTTTTTCTTTTCTTCAACGAGTCTAGGGGCATTATTGTCTTTTCACCTCTTACCAGAGTACTCTCTGACCCTAGTCAACTATCTAGATATCCTTTCTTGACTGTCTAACCTTAGTCAAATGACCAAAATACCCTTTACTCATTCTTTCACTATTTTACAACATAAGGGCATTTTCGTCATTTTACACCTTTTAGGCACATTTCCGGACACCGACTCCTTTTATCAGATAAACTGATATACTGAGTCTAGGCATCCCTTTGGGTCATAACAGGCATCTGACCGATGTCATCTGAGCCCATTCTGTCTCAATTTGAATACCGATAAATTTCCCAATAGGATCCCCGGAGGTCACATACTCCGTCTCAATTCTCTAATTTATGAATAACTTTTTTTGCAGACCTCCTATCGGTATTCTGTCAGTTCCCTGACATCCGCCCCATCAGGGCGCATCTTCCTATAAATTCTTACCCACATCTGAGGTCTAGGATATTCGGTAGGAATTTTTTATACTTTTGGACTATCAGATAAATTTCGGCTATCTGGAGTCCTGATAAAATTCCTGTATTAAGCCAGATTATCGAGCATTATCTGCTCTATCTACTGGTAAAATTTGGGACTAAAATGCTTCCGGGCAGTTCCAAGCCACTTTCGGTTGAACTTTTCATAATTACAATTTTGCCCCTGGAAACTTTTCCTTTTTACAATCAAGTCCCTTAACTTCCAATAATTCTTTCATACTCATAGATACCTCGTATGAATATTTCACAGTTCAGTGAAATGATCAGCATAATTTTCTCTATTTTCTGACAAAATATGGTACTCATTGGCTACCAGCCTGATCTTTCCCATAATTACGATTATGCCCCTGAATTCTCTTTCTGGCATCTTTACTCCTCTTCTTATCCTTCATCTTAGGTTCTAGAAATTCTCTTTCAACAACTCATCCCATGAACTCTTCGGGAGGTATTGTTAATTGAAAGGCTCGACAACCTGCCCATATCAGGTTATCCTACACAGGAGCCAGCCCATATCTAGCTACCTGTAGAATTCCTAGGCTCAAGACTTAGGATACTCCTTACATTCCTCTTTTTGAACCTAGGTGAACTGTCCCTATTCTGTAGGTCAAAGACTTAACTCATCTTTAAATCCTGAGGAACTTAGCTCATCCCTCAGATTCCTACAAAATATAGGTAAGTGATCTGCCCATATCAGATTACTACCCTGGGACTACGGGTTTAGCAGCCTGCCCATATCAGACTACCTCCCAGTTCTCCTAGACCCAAACATTGGGATGTTACACCAAGAGAGGCCTAGACCCACGATATCAGTTCATCGGAAAAAGGGGCCAGCGTTTAAAAAATGTGCAAAATGACAAAAATACCCATGTGTTATAAAATAATTAAAGAATGAGTAAAGGGTATTTTGGTCATTTGACTAAGGTTAGACAGTCAAGAAAGGTTATCTAGATAGTTGACCAGGGTCACAGAATACTCTGGTAAGGTGTGAAAAGATAATAATGCCCTAGACTCATTAAAGTAAATAAAGAGGAACCAAGGGCATTTTAGTAATTTGCTAAGGGATGTTTCTTGGGAATTGAGCTATCAGAGTACTTGAGCTTGATCAGAGACCCAAGATAACATTTCAAGAGTCCAAAAATGTAGCCCAAGGAATATGGGGGTTAAAGTGGCATTAAGATAATATTTTAGTGACTTTTCAATAAAGTAAAGTTACTCGGTTAAAGTGATAATCGGGGAATTGATCAGATAAAGCTTGAGACTTATTTGGAAGCCATGAGATGTCATGAAAGGTACCCATCAAGATGCCACATGGCATTGATCTGTGGAAAGAAGAAAAAGATAAGGACACGTGGCACGATCTCAGCCGTTTATTCTGGGATAAGACACTGGAATTCTCTGGAAGCGCTGAGTCAGCTAGTAAGGTGTCACAAGGGTCCCACCATGTGCCACCTAAGTATGTGAGGTGTCCATTGATGATGTCACTTTTGATGAGTCATTATGGAGGATGATGTCATCATAGTGATGTAAGCAAGGCTTGGTGAGGAAGCTAAGCGATCTTAGCCGTCCATCGAGATTTGATCTGGACTATTCAATCCACTTCCCTTCACCTATAAAAAGAGCTCTATAACATCCTTACTTTCACATGTCTTAGGGACCATTCGGTAGCATTTAGAACCACTTACATGACATTTGAAGTCTATTAACTAAATTTAGAATTTTTACTCTTAGCGAGTTACTGTTCATATGGTATTCCAGATTATGCGATGAACTTTGAAAAATCATAATTAATTCTATAAAAATAGAAATGAAGTGGTTCAAAATTCTACTCGAAGCTAACATCTTGAAGTTTAATGGAAAAATAATTTTCTGAGCAAATGCTTAGTACATTGATACATTTTATTCGTTAAAATTTACTGTTCATTTGGTCAAGAATTCTGAAAACAGATTCTGGTCCCCATTTTGGAAAATTGGTTCTCTTTGTACAGATATCAAAATAAAGTGTTCTTGATGTCAAAACGAAGATTGACATGTTAACTAAATGTATACAAAAAATCATACATTTATTCCATCATTTACTCCTAAATATTGTTGCTTAAACTAGTCATACAGCATCATTACTTGCAATAATTCTTCAAATAACATCATATAACATTTATATTGACCAATCCCTAACTCCTCTTCATGCTTATTCATCTTCTTTCATCATTCATAAACTTGTTGGGATTGGGATTACATGGAGGGGTGAGATTTCTGGGGAAATCTCAGTAGCAAACAATACCAAACAATGCATGTATTAATGTAATTGCTTGTGCTTGCTTGTAAAAGTGTTACCATAGTGTAATAAGCATGCTTCCGTGTATCATATGAAATACAAATGGCTAAGATAATCATAGAAACAGAGCTTCAATCATCTACACCTATGCACACAATTCAACAAAGCCATAGCACAACAAGCATAACATTAAATATATACATACAAGTTTAGGGTAAGTTTACTACCTCATATACTTGACTTTCTTTCACTTTAACTTTTCTCTTTCTTCTTACTTCTCCTTGATGTGTGGCAAACTCTTTGGAGTCTACAATCACATCCTAACATCACATAATCATCCATTAATTACCATCTAACTTCTCCTGAACATTAACTTACTTTAATTAACATAACTTCCTTTAATCTTTATCAATTGACTTAGCCTTTCAATCAATTGATGTCTTGACCTTACCCTATACAATTTCATCTTTTGAATCCATTTATGAGCTTAGAATCATGAAATTCCAGCTCCCATGCACTGTTCTGGGCAGATTTGCAAAACATATACAATTCTTCCAAAAATTCTCATTTTGATTCTAATGGCCAAGATTGAACCTTGAATCTTGTCTTGCCCACCAAGCCAAGTTGAGATAAAATCACATGACAAAAATCTTCTCTTCCCCTTGCCTTGGACGTCATGTGTGAGCTTTGGTGGGTCCCACCATGTGCAAATCCTAATTCTTACTTTATTCCCTTTTATTCAAAAATCCATAAATTATTCATTATTGGACTTGGCTCTAAGATAACTTTTGGGACTTATTGGGCTGCCCTAGGACGAAATGTTGGGCCTCTTTTAGGTCCAATAGCTACTTGGCATAAATCCCAATGCACTTTTCTTATACCGATATCCTTAAATTACCCTGATCTTGGAATAAATGCTAAACACCTCTTTTAATGGTTCTAATATAAAATGAATTCTTTGCAAAGTTTCATAATTTTCTGAGACCCAGAAGTCTCGATAAAAATTACATACATTTCCTTTAAACCCTTTTATCGGTGTCCTTTTTCATCGTAAATTTCATAATTAATTCTACAGGACTCCTTTTTGACTTCTGTCAGTTTCATAAATTCTCATATTAATTATAAGAATTTATTGCCAAATTTCATCTGATATCCATCCATTGTGAAATGACCAAAATACCCTTGGTGCCCTTCCTTGCACTATATTAACCTTAAGGGCATAATTATCATTTCACACCTCTTCATACCATATCAGGGCATATACTGACTCTAGGTAATCATTCCTGTACTCACCTTGGTATTTTTGGCCTATCCAAAATGACCAAAATGCCCTCCATTTACCCCTTGCTCATTAGTACAACATAGGGGCATTTTCATAATTTCATACTTTCCCGGTGTTCCTCTGGACACTGGCCCACATAACTGATTAATTACCTTATTGGGCCTCTAGGATGCCATTTTGGGCCTTTGTATGGTCCACTAACTTTATGGCACAAATCTTGAGAAACCTCTCCCGAAGGTATTTATCAGGTATTTTATTACACTATAAATTCTATTAAAATTCTATAGGATTCCTTTTCTGATCCTGTCAGATTTATAAATTTTTATATTAATTATAGGAATTTACTGTAAAGCGTCATCTAATTCTGAGTTCTAAAAAATACTATAATAAATTTTCTTAACTTCAGAAATTTATATCAATTTTACAGGACCTCAAATTGAAATTATGTATTGCGTCAAACTAACCGGAATAATTTTCTCTATTTACTGGTAAAATTTGGGACTAATCTGTTTTGAGCCAATTTTGGGCCTTTTTTCGGCTCAGTTTCTTCATAATTACACTTTTACCCCTTGAACTTTTGATAAATTACATTTAGGTCATTAAACTTTTGAAAATTACACTTTAGGCCCTCAACTTTTCATAATTATACTTAATGGCCCAAAGTTTATGTCTACTTTACATCTTGCATTATGAAACTGTTATACTTTTCAATTTAGTCCTTCTTCTTTAAACCTCCATCTAATCATTTTTTTTATTCATCATCATAATCCTTTCTAAACCTCTTTCCTCTATCAGTATTATACAGATAGGAAAAAATTAGGATATGACAAGCTCCACCCCCTCCCATTCAAGGCATCCCATGGCAAGAAGAAGAGAAAGGAAGAGAAAGAGAGAGAAAGAGAGAAAGAGGGAAAGAAACGAGGAGAAAGAAGGAGTTCTCGCTGAGGTAGGAGCAATCCAAAGAGCTTAGGGACTCGGCGAGCTTAGGAATAAGGTAAGTAATTTATTTTACTCCCTGCTCTAATAAATTAGAGGATTATACTTATAAATTTAATAGTTAGAATAGAGAAATATCTCTCTATAAGGTTAGCCATGGATAGAAAGAAAGCTAGGGGATTGTTAGAATAGGGGTATTATCTCAAGATAAACTTGAGTTAAGTGGAGTTATGCTAGATAGGATAATAATAAGAATATTATTATGCTATGTATAGGCTCTGACCTCTATAAAGAAGGGATCTCAGAGCAAAGGCTAAGGCTAAAGGATGGGCTACACACCAGGTAGTTAACTTACCTACTTGTATGCTTATGTTGCGTGAATGTTTTATGTGATATTTACTTACTTTGATGATGTGAAGCATATATGATTAAATGATGCTCTATTTCTTTTTATGCTGTGACCATATGTTATAATTAAGGGACATGAAGCATGTAAGTTATCATTATGCAAGCATGATCATTAAGTACACACATAGTAACATCAAGCATATAGTTGCATACATTATATGGTTTCCGTTTGCTATTGAGATTTCCTCCAAAATCTCACCCCTTCCATATCAATCCAATTACAGCAGGTCTTCTCAAGATGGAGGAGATAAAGATACGTGAAGAGAAGTTAATAATTATTTAGCATGATTGATATGTGATTGATGTATGTTATATGTATGTAAAGTTAGTTGCTGGAATTTGCCATCATGAATAGTAACTAGTGGTGAGGTAGTGACCTTTAATTTGTAATTAAAAATAGTAAATGATTGAATAAATGTATGATATGTTTACAGTAAATATTAGACATACAAAGCTTTGAATTGATATATAGAACATCTTATTTATATGTCTACACATGGAGATATAATTTATCAAAGTTGGGACCAAAATGCTGGATTCAGGGGAAAAATGTTAGATGAACAGTAAAATTGTAGTGTTGATTGACGTTGACCTGGTCAATGTGTGGTCAACGAGTTATTCTTCCATTAAAGAGGATTAAGTTAGCTTCATTTAGCAATTTGAACCACTTTGTTTCAATTTTTCTAGAATTAGTTATGATTTTTCAAAGCCAGGTCGCTTGACTGAAAGTTATACAGTGAATAGTACTCGATAGAGTAAAACTCCGATTGGGAAATTTGACTTCAATGACCTTAAAAGTGATTCCAGATGCTACCAAATGGTCCCTAAGAAGTATGAAAATAAGGATGTGACATTTTGGTATTAAAGAAAAAGGTTCTGGCATTAGTACAGAACAAAGGGTTCTGGCTCAGAGCATAAGATTCTGGCAGAGAACAGAAGGTTCTGGCTTAGTGATGCTCTGATTTAGTTAGACTAATTCCCTTAAACAAGTTAGATAAAGTTTCCTCCCTAGAATACGATAGCTTAATCTTAGTCAGCCGTTACCTATGAGGTCTCGTGTTCCTTAGCACGATGTGGCTGGACTAAGCAAGATAACGTCGGAGGAATAGTTTCCTCTGTTGATAGAGATGGAAATTGACCAATATAAGGTCAAGGAAGCTACAAGAGTAGCTTAAGGTATCATTCTATGGTAAACGCAGATGGTGATACGTCCAAGTCACAACATGAAGGTTTGTAGGTCGGGACTAGTGGTCATAGAGAAGGTTGTGTCAAGTCAAGTCATAGGTCGTGACTAGTAGTCACAGAGAACTGAGGTTGCGACGAGAAGGGTCTTATGTCATGACTAATATGTACGAAAGAGTTAAGGTTACGACGTGAGAAGACCTATGGTCGCGACGAGTAATATTGTAGTACGCGACTAGTGTGTACAAAGAAGTCCAGGTCACGACGGTATAAGAGTTAGGTTGCTACTAAAGGACACAGAGATGTTAGGTCGTGACGAGTAGAGTGCGATGGTCGCAACTAAAAGTCACAGAGCATGTGATTCGCGACTAGGCAGTGCTCAGGTCATGACCAAAATACATAGAGGCCAGATATGATAATAATGATGAGTTAAGATGAGTATAAATCACTCTTCAGATAAGAGTTGGATCTGATACAGATTGCTCGCAGTGAGCATAGTTCAAATGGCTCGCAGTTAGAGCATAGATTGAAATGAGAAGTTATGATGAGGCCATAACAGAAGAATGCAATAGCAAGTGGTTAGACCATGATTGCGCAAGGCATGGTAAACCACAGTAAAGTAAGAAAGATGAGAAGAAACTCCTAGTAAGAGAGGAAATAAGTAAAGTCTTGGTAAATAATATGGGCTACTGAATATATTTTTAAAATTTTTATTGAGTTATCAACAAGTGGAAGCAGTTAACCTTATAACTTCGTCTGTTGGTTTAAGTTCTTCTAGAGATTATGATACAGTACAACAGAAACATAGTTAGATTCTGGAGGGTCGCAGTTAGATCCTAGCATGGCTCTAGGATCGCAGTTAGATCCTAACAGCTTCAAAGTCGTAGTTAGATTCTGAAGAGGCTAACGGTTGATCACAGTTAGACCTAGCCTAAGGAAAGTAATGACCCATGAAGATATGAGTACAATGTAGTATCTCTCTGGGAAGATGAATGCCAAAGACGAAGTTAAGGTAAGGAAGCTTCACTAGTTGATAAACTCATATAGAAAAATTATTTATAATAGTTTTCCTCAGATAGCCTCTATTATATACGGACAGAACTTAGTTTTCCCTTAAATGAAGACGGGGTCCAATTTCAAATCAGAGTACTGATATTCAAAGTTTTGTAGAACTATACCTGAGAAATAGAGAAAAAAACCCCATATGTTTTGAGAAAAAAATGCATGAGTAGATAGATCCTGTTGGAGATTGTGCCCTAGGGGCCAATCATTGCATTATAAACATTATTGTTTTATGAATTTCTTAATTATGTTATCATATTATTTGCATGTTTACTGTGATAACCATCCTTGGATAACTCATGATCTTATCCTAAATGTCCCTGGTCGGTCATCTATGCAGGAGCAGAGATAAAATAAGACCAGTATGACTTTGAAGATATATAGAGATATAAATCAAAGTCATAGGAACATGTAAGAGTACAAGTCATGTCACTATGCCCTTTGACCTGAGATCTCATGGATTCCTACATGACAAACGCTCAGCTTTGACCTAGTCAAAAGTCACTTTTGACCGAGTGATCATAAAGGCTATGTTCGGGCCTAGTGGTTTTTCATGCGGAGGAATGTGAATGGTCAAGATGAGTGAGTAACAGTCAGGGATCGAGAAAGTAACAGTCAGGAACAGGAGGATGACGTTCTCCATGCCTCATCCATGACCAAAATATCGTGTGACAAAAGGGACGTGATGTGGTTGTATGAAAGGTTACATCGTTTATCGATCCTCATATGATTTGGGTAGTTGTAATGTCTTGCTAGATACCGTTTATGACTTGTGGGTTAGTATAGTAACTGGCCCACTGCCAACTTCATATGGGCCTACAGGGTCGCACACAAAATAGCCCAACACGAGCTATGATGTCCAGATTCATTGAATCTAAGACATGTCTTGATTCAATGAATAATCTAGGGTGGATTTATATATTATATATATATAAATTTGTATATATATATTATATAATATAAGAGATATTTTCAAGATTTAATTTATAAGGATAAATTAAATCTCTATCACTTTTGAATTTAAATTTAAATTGATATGATCCATTTGAATTTAAAATTTAAATTTATAAGATATCTCAAATTATAATTCCGTCTTATCTTTATTTTAAATTAAATAAATAGGTGAATTAAATCTGTGAGACGGATTTAATATAAACCATATTTATTTAATTAGTTTCTTATAAAATTATGCAATATATGATATTGTATTAAATTAAGAATTAATATAAGATTAATTCTGAAGCCCAGCCCAATTAGAAACCCGATAGCATCCTATATATTTGACATTAGGGGCTAGGGTTCTACACGACACACGAGAAAAAGGGGGCAAGGAGAGTGCAAAAGGTTTGCAGATAAGAAACTATCAAAATAGAGACGGTGAGGACGGATTCTTGAGAAAGCCGTAGAGGGACAAGAGGCGCTAGCACGTCGTTCGTGGTTGGAACGCTATTCGTGTGGATACCGGTAGAGAAAGCCGATCTGAGTTTTTGACTTCTTGCGATCGAGAAAAGAGCACCATGTACAACAAAGTCGTGATCAATTGACACATAGGTCGCGACTAAATTGGCATCTGAACGTCAGAAATCTGAAAAGAGACTATAGGTTGCGACTAGAAGCAGAGGAAGTTGTGACTGAAAACTCCAGAGGCTATAGGTCGCGACTAGTAGCAGAGGACGTCGAGACTGAAAACTCCACAGGAGAAGAGTCGCGACTAGTGGATACTGAGGTCGCGACTGAAGCTCGAATACCGAAGGTAACACTTCTTTCTCCTTGACTTAAACATATTCGGTAGATCCTGGCAGGGAATGAAAAAATTTTAAAGTTAATTTTCGCTACGTGTCTTCCAATTCCCTTCAGAAAGGTACTAAGGTAAGAGTAGCCTAATGATAGGTAAGCCCTGAGAAGGGACAAGAAAGAGTGCAAATGCCAGAAAGGTTTGGTATAGATGCATAAAGTAATATAAAAAGATGAGAAAATTAAAGTTACAAAGAATTAGAAAAGTTAGAGAAGTTAAGAAAAGTAAGAGGATAGAACCTCTTAGTTAGAATCATAATCTAAATTATGATTTTGTATTAGGAGAAAGAAAGGCAAAAAGAATAGTATTTCTCTTGAGACATTAGCAAAGTTTAAGAGGAATGATGTAGACCCCAGAATTTTATCAAAATTCTGAAGGGTAAGATATGAAAGAAATGGACACTACCCATAAGTTTAGTATAATGAGTTGTCCATAAGATGGATACCCTAAGCTTTAGTCATAAAGCAGGAAGGGATATAAAGAGGAGATATATCCAAAATAGTTTGACTAAGGTACCAAGTAGATTTCGAGGACGAAATTTATTTTAAGGGGGTAGAAATGTAACATCCCAATTTTCAGGCCCAGAGACTCAGAAAGTAGCTTGAAATAGATAGACTACCAGATCCCTTTGAGCAGAAATCCCAAAAACATACAGAGGGTTTTTCAAGGACTAAACTGTAAATAAGTAAAAGTACAGGGACTTATATGTAAACAGTAAAAGTCCCTAGGGGCATAATGGTCATTTTAGAAAAGAAAGGGACTAAAGTGAAAGTCTAAAAGTTTTATGGTGCAAAAAGGAAAGTAGACACAAGTTGTGGGCCATTAAGTGAATTATAAAAAGTTCAGGGACTTAATTGAAAAGAGGAAAGGTTTTCAAGGGCAAAATGGTAATTATAGAAAGTTGAGCCAGAAGTGGCTTAGAACTGCCCGAAAGTATTTCAGTCCTAAATTTCATCAGTAGATAGACAAAATGATACAGGTTAATCTAGCCTATTACAAAAATTTTATTAGAGTTTCAGATAGCTGAAATTTATCTAATAGTCTGAAAGTTATCTAAAATTTTTATCAGATCTCATGGACCTCAGATATGAGTGAAAAGTTACAGGAATATATGTCCTGTGAAGATAGAGGTCAGGGAACTGAAAGAATCCCGAAAGGAGTTCTGTAGAAAAAGTTATTCACATATTAGTAAATTTTGAGGGGGAGTTCGTGAACGCCCGATATCCGATTGAGAAATTAAGCAGTAAGTAAACTGGGACTGAATGAGCCCAGATGATGTCACAAAGAGGCCCATGATGATGCCAAGAGAGGCCCATACCCACGATATCAGTTCATCAGAAAAAGGGGCCAGTGTCCAGAAAAAGGTGCAAAATGACAAAAATACCCCTGTGTTATAAAATAATTAAAGAATGAGTGAAGGGTATTTTGGTCATTTGACTAAGATTAGACAGTCAAGAAAGGTTATCTGGATAGTTGACCAGGTCAGGGAATACTCTGGTATGATATGAAAAGATAATAATGCTCCTAGACTCATTAAAGTAAATAAAGAGGACCTAAGGGCATTATGGTAATTTGCTAAGGGATGTTTCTTGGGATCCAAGATGACATTCCAAGAGTCCAAAAACGTAGCCCAAGGAATATGTGGGTTAAAGTGGCATTAAAATAATATTTTAGTGACTTTTCAATAAAGTAAAGTTACTCAGTTAAAGTGATAACCGGGGAATTGATCAGATAAAGCTTGAGACTTATCTGGAAGCCATGAGGTGGCATGAAAGGTACCCATCAAGATGCCACATGGCACTGATCTGGGGAGAGAAGAAAAAGATAAGGACACGTGGCACGATCTCAGCCGTTTATTCCGGGATAAGACTCTGGAATTCTCTAGAAACGTTGAGTCAGCTGGTGAGGTGTCCCAAGGGCCCCACCATGCACCACCTAAGCATGTGAGGTGTCCATTGATGATGTCACTTTTGATGAGTCATTATGGAGGATGATGTCATCATAGTGATGTAAGCAAGGCTTGGTGAGGAAGCTAAGTGATCTGAGCCATCCATCAAGATTTGATCTGGACCATTCAATCCACTTCCCTTCACCTATAAATAGAGCTCCGTCCCCTCCCATTCAGGCATCCCACGGCAAGAAGAAGAGAAAGGAAGAGAAAGAGAGAAAGAAAGGAAGAGAAAGAAAGAGTTCTCACTGAGCTAGGAGCAATCTAAGGAGCTTAGGGACTCGGCGATCTTAGGAATAAGATAAGTAATTTATTTTAGTCCCTGCTCTAATAAAGAAGAGGATTTTTTTTATAAATTTAATAGTTAGAATAGAGAATATCTCTCTCTATAGGGTTAGCCGTGGATAGAAAGAAAGCTAGGGTATTGTTAGAATAAGGGTATTACCTCAAGATAAGCTTGAGTTAAGTGGAGTTATGCTCGATAGGATAATAATAAGAATATTATTATGCTATGTATAGGCTCTGACCTCTATAAAGAAGGGATCTTAGAGCAAAGGCTAAGGCTAAAGGAAGGGCTACACACCAGGTAGTGAACTTACCTACTTGTATGTTTATGTTGCTTGAATGTTTTATATGATATTTACTTACTTTAATGATGTGAAGCATGTATGATTAAATGATGCTCTGTTTCTTTTCATGCTATGACCATATATTATAATTAAGGTACATGAAGCATGTAAGTTATCATTATGCAAGCATGATCATTAAGTACGCACATAGTAACATCAATCATATAGTTGCATACATTATATGGTTTCCGTTTGCTACTGAGATTTCCCCCAAAATCTCACCCCTTCTATATCAATCCAATTACAGCAAGTCTTCTCAAGATGGAGGAGATAAAGATACATGAAGAGAAGTTAATAATTATTTAGCATGATTGATATGTGATTGATGTTGGAGATTGTGCCCTAGGGGCCAATCATTATGTTATGAACATTGTTGATTTATGAATTTCTTAATTATGTTATCACATTATTTGCATGTTTACTGTGATGACCATCCTTGGATAACTCATGATCTTATCCTAAATGTCCCTGGTCGGTCATCTATGCGGTAGCAGAGATAAAATAAGACCAGTATGACTTTGAAGATATATACAGATATAAATCAAAGTCATAGGCACATGTAAGAGTACAGGGTGTTGGATTGACCCGCTATGAGAGAGCTGCATGGGTTAAGTCATAAGCTTCTCTCATATACAAACCATGTCACTATGCCCTTTGACCTGAGATCATCATGGATTCCTACATGACAAACGCTCAGCTTTGACATAGTCAAAAGTTACTTTTGACCGTGTGATCATAAAGGCTATGTTCGGGCTCAATGGTTTTTCATGCGGAGGAATATGAATGGTCAAGATGGAATTTGTCCCTCACATTCGTAGAGAGATATTACTGGGCCCCTCGATGAGTGAGTCTGAGAAATGTATGGCCATACTGTAATGGAAGGGTAGTTCCATTTCTATAGTTAGACTACTCAAGGATCGAGAAAGTAACGGTCAGGAACAGGAGGATGATGTTCTCCATACCTCATCCATCATCGAAATATTGTGTGACAAAAGGGACGTGATATGGTTGTATGAAAGGTAATATCATTCATTGATCCTCATATGATTTGGGTAGTCATAATGTCTTGCTAGAGACTGCTTACGACTTATGGATCAGTATAGTAACTGGCCTACTGCCAACTTCATATGGGCCTACAAGGTCGCACACAAAATAGCTCAACTCGAGCTGTGATGTCCAAGTTCATTGAATCTAAGACATGTCTTGATTCAATGAATAATCTTGGGTAAATTTATATATTTTATATATATATAAATTTGTATTTATATATTATATATAATATAAGAGATATTTGCAAGATTTAATTTATAAGGATAAATTAAATCTCTATCACTTTTGAATTTGAATTTAAATTGATAAGATATCTCAAATTTGATTTATAAGAATAAATCAAATATAATTCCGTCTTATCTTTATTTTAAATTAAATAAGTAGGTGAATTAAATCTGTGGAACGGATTTAATAAAAATCGTATTTATTTAATTATTTTTTTATCAAATTATGCAATATATGATATTGTATTAATTTCAGAATTAATATAAGATTAATTCTGAAGCCCGGCCCAATTAGAAGCCCGATAGCATCCTATATATTTGACATTAGGGGCTAGGGTTCTACACACAAGAAAAGGGGGCAAGGAGAGTGCAAAAGGTTTGCAGATAAGAACCTGCCAAAATAGAGACGGTGAGGACAAAATCTTGAGAAAGCCCTAGAGGGATAAGAGGCGCTAGCACGTCGTTCGTAGTTGGAACGCTATTTGTGTGGATACCGGTAGAGGAAGCCGATCTGAGCTGTCGAATTCTTGCGATCGAGAACAGAGCACCAGGTACGACGAAGTCGCGACCAGTTGACACAGAGGTCGCGACTAAATTGGCATCTGAACGTCAGAAATCTGAAAAGAGACTATAGGTCTTAACTAGAAGCAGAGAAAGTCGCGACTGCAAACTCCAGAGACGACAGGTCGCGACTAGAAGCTGAGTAGGTCGCGAATGTAAACTCCAGAGGCGACAGGTCTTGACAAGAAGCTGAGGAGGTCGCGACTAAAAACTCCAGAGGCGAAGAGTCGCGACTAGTAGACACTGAGGTCGCGATCACAGCTTGAATACCGAAGGTAACACTTCTTTCTCCTTGACTTAAACACATTCGGTAGATCCAGGCTGGGAATGGAAAAATTTTTAAAGTTAATTTCCGCTGCGTGTCTTCCAATTCCCTTCAATTGATGTATGTTATATGTATGTAAAGTTAGTTGCTGGAATTTGCCACCATGAACAGTAACTCGTGGTGAGGTAGTGACCTTTAATTTGTAATTAAAAATAGTAAATGGTTGAATAAATATATTATGTTTACAGTAAAATGTAGACATACAAAGCTTCGAATTGATATATAGAACGTCTTATTTGAATGTCTACACATGGAGATATAATTTATCAAATTTGGGACCTAAATGCTGTCTTCAGGGGAAAAATATTGGATGAACAGTAAAATTATAGCATTAACTGATGTTGACTTGGTCAATGCGTAGTCAATGAGTTATTCTTCCCTAAAAGAGGATTAAGTTAGCTTCATTTAGCAATTTGAACCACTTTGTTTCGGTTTTTCTAGAATTAGTTATGATTTTTCAAAACCAGGTCGCTTGTCTGGAAGTTACATAGTGAACAATACTCGATAGAGTAAAACTCCAGATTGGAAAATTTGACTTCAATGACCTTAAAAGTGGTTCTACATGCTACCAAATGGTCCATAAGAAGTATGAAAATAAGGATATGACACCTTTTCTGTGGAAGTTATGCTCAGATTAAGTATTAAGACGATGTGTCCCAGATCAAGATCACAAATCAATTTTAGAAGCTTGTCATTCATGCGTTTGTGGTGGTTATTTTGGGGGGTAAAGGACTGCACGTAGAGTCCTTGAATCTGGATTCAATTGGCCTTCCCTTTGTAAAGATGCTTTTGAATTTTGTAAAGCTTGTGATAGGTGCCAAAGATTTAGGGGGATTAGTAAAAGGCATGAGATGCCGCAACAACCTATTTTGTTTTGTGAGGTTTTTGATGTATGGGGGATAGATTTCATGGGACATTTCCCCCTTTCAGCTGGATTTTATTACATTTTATTGGTTGTAGACTATTTATCTAGGTGGGTAGAGGCTATCCCTACAAGACTAGATGATGCCCAAATGGTCTCTAAGTTTTTAAGGTCTCATATCTTTAGTAAAGTTAGAGTACCAAAAGCATTAATCAGTGATCAAAGCACCCATTTTTGCAATAAGTTATTCAACAGCTTATTGGCAAAATATGGTGTAACTCATAAAGTCTCAACCCCGTACCACCCTCAAACTAATAGTCTAGCAGAGGTTTCTAATAGGGAAATAAAGCATATTCTAGAAAAGATTATTAAGCCATCTAATAAGGATTGGAACTTAAGGCTTAACGACGCTTTATGGGCGTAGAGAACGGTTTTTAAAACCACTATAGGCATATCCCCTTATAGGACATTTTTTAGGAAAGCTTGTCATATGCCTGTGGAAATAGAGCATAAGACATTTTGGGCAGTGAAAGATTGCCATAAGGACCTTATAAAAGCTAGTTCAAAGAGGTTGTTGTAGATTCAAGAGCTAGAAGAGATTAGATTGGATGCCTACAGTAGCTCTAAAATTTATCAACAAAAGACAAAATCCATGATGCTCATATTTTGAGAAAGAGGTTTAAGGAGGGTGATAGAGTGTTAAGGTACCAAGCTAGGTTCAAGTTCAAACATAGTAAATACAAAACTAGCTAGGATGGACTTTACACAGTTGTTAAAGTCCACGACTTTGGGATGATTGAGTTGAAAGAGGAGGCGACGGGCAAAATCTTCCAGGCAAATGGCCACCTCTTGAAACTTTATGAGGAATCTACTTTGTCGCCTTAAGGTCAAGTTGTCCCTTTCCTATTTCTTACTTTTTACAAGTTTTCCTGATGTAATATGTGTTTGATATGTTGGTTTGATGATAGAAAATGGATGATTTAGTAGGATAGCGTTTAGTTTTACTTTTTCTATTTTGAATAATACTCCTATGTTCTCCATGTGTTGTGTAACATCCCAATTTTTGGTCTAGGAGAACTGGGAAGTAGTCTGATATGGGCAGGCTGCTAAACCCGTAGTCCCAGGGTAGTAATCTGATATGGGCGGATTACTTACCTATATTTTGTAAGGATCCGAGGGATGAGCTAAGTCCTTCAGGATTTAAAGATGAGTTAAGTCTTTAACCTACAGAATCGGACAGTTCGCCTAGGTTCAAAATGAGGAATGTGAGGAATATCCTAAGTCTTAAGCCTAGGAATTCTGCAGGAAGCTTGATATGGGTTGGCTCCTGTGTAAGATAACCTGATATGGGCGGGTTGTCGAGCTTTTCAATTAACGATGACTCCCAAAGAGTTTAGGGGATGAGTTATTGAAAGAGAATTTCTAGAACTTAAGATGAAGGATAAGAAGATGAGAATAGATGCCAGAAAGAGAATGTAGGGGCAAAATCGTAATTATGGGAAAGATCGGGCTGGTAGCCGATTAGTACCATATTTTGCCAGAAAATAGAGAAAATTATGCTAATCATTTCACTGAACTGTGAAATGTGCATACGAGGTCTCTATGAGTATGAAAGAATTATGGAAAGTTTAAGGACAAAAAGGTGGGGTCCTTAAGTGTAATTTTAGCCAAATAAAAAGGGACTTAAATGAAAAGAAGAAAAGTTCCCTGGGGCTAAATTGTAATTAAAGAAAGTCAGGCAGGAAGTGGTTTGGACTGTCCGACGGCATTTCAATCCCAGATTTCACCGGTAGAGAGAGCAAGGGACGCTCGGTAATCTGGCTTAATACAGGAATTTTTGAAGACTCCAGATAGCCAGAAATGGACTGATCGTCTAAAAGTTATAAAAATTCATACCGGATATCCTAGATATCAGATCTAGGTGAGAAAATACAGGATGATGCGTCCTTATGGGGCGGATGTCAGGAAACTGACAGAATACCGATAAGAGGCCTGTAGAAAAAGTTATTCGTAAATTAGAAAATCCAGACGGGAGTGTGAGGCCTCCGGGTATCCGATAGGGAAATTTATCGGTATTTGAAAAGGGACTGAATGAGTTCGGATAACCTCGGTCAGATGACTGATATGACTCAGGGATGCCTGAACACCGCAGGCTAGTGTATCGGACAGAAGGAGCCGGTGTCCGGGTATGTGTATAAACGGTGAATAATAGATAAAATATTCAATAAACATTAACGGGGGAAGATTCCTCATAATGCGTGCCATGAAGGTAATGGACCCTGAGAGGCCCAATAATGGTGCCAACAAGGCCCAGTAAAACCCTTGGACTGATAGGTGGGCCAGTGTCCGGCAGAACCCCGGAAAAGTGCGAAATTACGAAAATGCCCCTGTGTTGTACTAAAGGGGTAGTAGATGTATGAGGGCATTTTGGTCATTCTGGACAGGCCCAGGAGCCAAGGCACATACAGATAAAGTTACTTAGAGTCAGTATATGCCCTGACAGAGTACAGAAGGGTGTGAAATGACGATTTTACCCTTAGGGTTAAAATAGCGCAAGAAAGGGCACCCAAGGGTATTTTGGTAATTTGCCAAGGGATGTTTCTTGGGAATCGAGCCATCAGAGTACTTGAGCTTGATCAGGATCCAAGATAACATTCCCAGAGCCCAAAAACGTAGGCCCAGTGATATGTGGGAAAAAGTGGCATTAAAATACTATTTTAATGCTATTTCAATAAAGTAAAGTTACTCGGTCGGCACGATAACCGAGGAGGTGATCAGATAAAGTCCGGGACTTATCTGGATAGCATTGGAAGGCGTGAAAGGTCCCTTCCAAGTGCCACATGACTCAATCTTAGCGGCAGAAGAAAAGTTGAGGACACGTATTACGGTGCAAGACTCTGGACCGGTACTGGATTGGACTGAACTGCTGAGTCAGCTGATGAGGTGTCCAGGAATTGTGACATGTGAAGAATGTGGCGATGAGGTGTCCCGGTGAGGTGTCCTGGATGATGTCATGCATGATGCAGTAAAAAGAAATAAAGAAAAATAGGAAAATCCAGGAAAAATCAGGACCACATGTTCAGATGGCTTCAAAATTACAGAAATGCCATCCATTAAAGCTATAAATACCCCCTTCCCCTCCCATTTTATGCATCCCACGTTTTTGGCAAGAAAAGAGAGAGAAAGAAGAGAGAGAAGGAGAAAGAAAGAAAGAAAGGAAGTTCTGGTGGAGTTGGAAGCAGTATAGAAGTTCTGGAGTTCTGCTTTTGAGGTAGTAACTAATCCTAGCTCTTATATAATGTCTTTGTGATTTGTTGTGCTATTGTTTGGTTGGATTGTTGTCTTATATGTTATGCTTGAAGCTCTATTACAATGCTATGATCATATGTTATTGAATATGGAAGCACGCAGCATACTTATCTGTACACAATCACAAGCAAGCACCGTCACTCTGCATTACATATATTGTTATGATTATTACTACTGAGATTCCCCCGAATCTCATTCCCAAATATAACATTACAGGGGAGGTTCTGTCAAAATAAAATCTAAAAATTTTAAGAGACGCCGTTAGGCTACCAAAATTCTGGCAACGAAGAAGGAACAAAGAGAGGAACTGATACGTACTGTGTACGTAGGTGCTGTCTAAGGAGGCTGGAAGTGAGTGGACCTAGCCGGTTCATCCAGTCGTTCCTGGGTACTTACGTAGAATGGAAGCTCCTACGGGAATTACCGAATCGGTACAAGATCGGTTACTTTCTATAGAAGGAATGTAGCGGTTGTGCTGCCGGATTTTAGGCAGGGAAAGCTGTAATAGAAATATGAGAATTTTGTATATGCTTTGTTGTATGACACTTTGTTATTCATTAAGAAATATTTAATTTGTGGATGACGAATTAAAAGAGAAATTCGCAGGTCCTGAGGTAGCAGTGTTCTGACCTCAGTTTGACCTAGTAAACGAAGGAGTTTGGCTATGAAATTTGGCAGGCCAGTTGTACACATCTGGGGCATTACGTGGATAGGTAATAAGCCTCATTTAGATGTGTAGAACGAGATAAATTAATTTTCAAATTAAAGGTCCAGAATAAGGAACTTAAGAGTGAAATTTTGAATTTCTGGGCTTAAGTTAATATCGCTTCCGTAAGTGTACTCTGAGGAGTCTAAGGGAGGATGTTTCATGTTGTCTACTTATTGCTGATGCTCTGAGCTATTTACACACTCAATTGTATGCTATAGTTTACCCAAGTTGTCATCTTTGCTTTTCTTGTATTGCAATGTATGATTTGAATGTGACTGTGTGCTTCACTATGAAATTTGTATTGAGTTTTGTGTCGATTTGCTGTGGGAAATAGTTAGGGTTATTTGGGAGACTTAGAGGAAAGTTTGTAGTCCATTAGGGGGTGATATTGTGTATTGGTCATGAAACATCCTCCCTTAGACCCCTCAGAGTACACTTGCGGAAGCTAGATAGTTCGATTATACCTTAACTCAAGCCCAGAAATTTAAAATTTTACTCAAGTTCCTTATTTTGAACCTTTAAGTTAAAAACCAATTTATCTCGTTCTACACATCCAAATGAGGCTTATTACCTATCCACATAATGCCCCAGATGTGTGCTACTGGCTCACCAAATTTCGTGGCCAAACCCCTTCATTTACTAGGTCAAACTGAGGTCAAAACACTGCTACCTCAGGACCTGCGAATTTCTCTCTTAATTTCTTATACACAAACTGAACATGCCAACAATATTTATTATTAAATAATAAATTGTTATACAATAGGGCATGCACAAAATCCTCATATCTCTATTACATATTTTCCTGCCTGAAATCAGGCAGCATAACTACTAGGCTCCATCTTTCCTGAATAACTGATTTGTACTGATTCGGTAATTTCCGTGAGAACTACCATTCTCCGTAAGTACCCAGGAAAGACTGGATGAACCGGCTAGGTCCACTCACTTCCAGACTCCTTAGACAGTACCTACGTACACAGTACGTATCAGCTTCTTCCTTCACTATTATAATTTTGGCAGCATAACAGCGTCTCTTAGCACTGTCAAAATTTACTTTGACATAACCTCCCTGTAATGGGTTATATATAGGGGATGAGATTTGGGGGAATCTCAGTAGTAATAATCATAACAATATATGTAATGCAATGTGATAGTGCTTGCTTACGATTGTGTACAGATAAGTATGCTGCGTGCTTCCATACTAAATAACATATGATCATAGCATTATGTAGTAGAGCTTCAAGCATAACATATAAGACAACAATCCAACCAAACAATAGCACATCACATCACAAAGCCATTACATAAAAGCTAGGATTAGTTACTACCTGGCTAGCTTAGCAGAACTCTACTATCTTTATACTGCTTCCAGCTCCACCAGAACTTCCTTCTTTCTTTCTTTCTTTCTCTCACTTTCTCTCTCTAGAACTTCCTTCTCTCTCTTAAAATGGCTCTTGGCCATGAAGACAATGGAAAGGGGGAGGGGGTATTTATACTTGAGGCAAGGTGGAATATGTGGTCCAGATTAATTCTTAATGAGTGGCTCAGATCGCTTTGCTTGCCCACCAAGTTTCGCTTATGTCATCGTGATGACATCATCCTCCATAATGACTCATCAAACATGGCATCATCATGGGACACCTCACATGCTAGGTGGCGCAATGGTGGGGCCCTTGGGACACCTCACCAGCTGACTTAGCGCTACCAGAGAATTCCAGAGCTTGCACTGGAATACACGGCTGAGATCGTGCCATGTGTCCTCAGCTTTTCTTCTCCCTTTAGGTTGTCACCATGTGGCATCTTGATGGCACCTTTCACGCCATCCCATGGTTACCAGATAAGTCCAGAACTTTATCTGATCACCTCCCCGGTCCTCACGCCAACCGAGTAACTTTACTTTATTAAAAAGTCACTAAAATATTATTTTAATGCCACTTTTTCCCACATATATGTTGGGCTACGTTTTTGGGCCTTGGAATGTTATCTTGGGTTTCTGATCTAGCCCAAGTACTCTGATGGCTCAATTCCCAAGAACCATCCCTTGGTAAATTACCAAAATGCCCTTGGTTCCTCTTTCTTTACTTTAATGAATCTAAGGGCATTATTGTCTTTTCACATCTTACCAGAGTATTCTCTGACCCTGGTCAACTATCCAGATAACCTCTCTAGACTGACTAACCTTAGCCAAATGACCAGAATACCCTTTACTCATTCTTTCACTATTTTAGAACATAAGGGCATTTTCGTCATTTTACACCTTTTTCCGGACACCGACTCCTTTTATCAGATAAACTGACATACTGAGTCTAGACATCCCTTTGTGTCATTATGAGCCTCTGACTGATGTTATCTGAGCTCATTCAGTCTCAATTTGAATACCGATAAATCTCCCAATCGGATACCCGGAGGTCACAAACTCCCGTCTCGATTCACTAATTTGTGAATAACTTTTTCTACAGACCTCCTTTCTGTATTCTGTCAGTTCCCTGACATCCGTCTCTACAGGACGCATCTTCCTGCAATTTCTTTACTCACATCTGAGGTCTAAGATATCCGATAGGAATTTTTTATACTTTTAGACTATCAGATAAATTTTGGCTATCTGGAGTCCTGATAAAATTTCTGTATTAAGCTGGATTATCCAGCATCATTTCCTCTATCTACTGGTGAAGTTTGGGACTAAAATGCTTCTGGGCAGTTCCAAGCCACTTTTGGCTCAATTTCCATAATTACCATTTTGCCCCTGGAAACTTTTCTTCTTTTCACTTAAGTCCCTTAACTTTCCATAATTCTTACATACTCATAGAGACCTCATATGCATATTTCACAGTTCGGTGAAATGATCAACATAATTTTCTCTATTTTATGGTAAAATATGGTACTCATCGGCTACCAGCTCGATCTTTCCTATAATTACGATTATGCCCCTGAATTCTCTTTCTGGCATCTTTACTTATCTTCTTATCCTTCATCTTAAGTTCTAGAAATTCTCTTTCAACAACTCATCCCCTGAACTTTTAAGAAGTCTTTGTAAATTGAAAGGCTCGACAACCCGCTCATATCAGGTTATCTTACTCAGGAGCCAGCCTATATCTAGCTACCTGCAGAATCCTAGGCTTAAGATTTAGGATATTCCTTACATTCCTCTTTTTGAACCTAGGTGAACTATCCCTATTTTATAGGTCAAAGACTTAACTCATCTTTAAATCCTGAGGAACTTAACTCATCCCTCGAATTCCTACAAAATATAGGTAAGGGTTCTGCCCATATCAGATTACTACCCTGGACTACAAGTTTAGCAGCCTGCCCATATCAGACTACCTCCCAGTTCTTCTAGACCCAAAAATTGGGATGTTACAGGTCGTGACTATATAACATAAGGATGCGACAAATGTGGTTCTAGGAAGAATGGACCTCTCTGTGAATTCTGGTCGCGACATTTTGCTCTCACTTAATACAAATGCCTTGATTCTCATTGCTCCCCTGTTGTGATCCTTTTTATTTTAATTTCGTTGATAGTGAGGACACTATCAAGTTTAAGTGTGGGGGAGATGCTCTTATTTCTGTGCTAATTAATGTAAAATTCTTCGATTAATCCAATATTTCATCACAAAGTTTTTGGTCTTTGATCTTAATGTGTGATGAATTGCTGAAAATTGGATCCCCACTTTAAACTATTTTTTGGTTAGCTAAAAAGGTTTTAGTGTAAAAGATGTTTTGGGTTTTGAAAACTATCAAGTGGTAGTCTCTGTGGTCTTTCGTCGTGACCTATGTGTTTTATGGTCGCGACTTGATATGGAATGTTGGACTTAATATGCTCTGTGTGAAAACTAGTCGTGACATGAGTGTATGAGGTTGCGACCATACCTCTCTGTGTACTTTGGTCACGACCATAATCTTTCCTTATCGCGACCAGTTGTTGTAAGTGCATAGCAAGCACTCACTATGAAATTTGGTCGTGACCTTTACTATTTTTAGTCGCAACCTGAGTGTGAAAATATCCATTTACCTTCTCTTTGCTTTGTTCAATACTGTATAGAAAGATTCCTTTTGAGCTGCTAAGGTACTTTTATAAATGATTCATTGTCCTTTGGTTTTTAACCTTTTGCATAAAGAGTTTATAGAAACCATTTCCACACTTGAATTTTTTGAAAATCTTGGAAATTGAATTGGAGACACTTAAGTTCTTACTATTAGATTTGGGATTATTACATGATTTTGAGTGATTACTTTGGAACTTTTAAATCATCATTTAAGAGGGTTTTTAGTTGTGATAAGTGTTTTAATGCCTAGTGAATGATGAACATTGTTTGAGACTTTAGCTTATGAGCAATTTAGATGAAAACCTTAGTTGGAAGGATTCTCGGCCTTAATTCCTATATTGAGTGATTATTCAATTGGTTTATATCCTCTAGAACTTGTCTTAGCTTTGAGTTGAGAATTACTTGCGCATTTATGTTATTGAATATGATAGAGGCATTCATTTCTAAACCCTTTTATCCCAAACACAAACCCGTTACATATTATATCCGTAGTCACCCACTTTGAGCCCATCACTTTTTCTTTCCATCATTTTTTATAGAAAGTCATATATGCTACAACATCATTTCGAAATACAATTTTTATTCATGTCAAAAAAAGTCATTATTATTGTGATGTTGTGCTACATCTTCTATGTATAAGGTGCCAAAAAAAAAAGAGAGAAATGAAGAAGTTACTATTATCAATTCCTATTAGCACAATTACCCCCTCTACATCTCTGAAGACATGAATTCATGCTATATATTCATTATTGAATACATATAGTACATTTTATCCTTCATATTCCATTCCACATCACCTACCTCCATCATTTCGCCCTTAAAAGACCTCTTGATTCTTTGCATAAGAGTTATATAGTAGATGGGATTTAGAGTCATTACAAGCATATGGTAGGGTATTTTTCAAATTAAATTTGAGTGAAAGAACCCTAACAATGAGAGGATATAGAGAGCTAAACACTTACATCCTTATAGAGAATCTATTGCACTCATATAATTAAGGTTGATTTCATTTAGTAGTTAATTACTTGGCATTGCTCATATTATCATTTCTGCATTCCCAAAAGATGTTAAATTAATTGTCTTAAGGTTACACTGTGGATTATGTTGTTATCTCGGCTTTAATAGTATTAGCTGAGGTATAATTTATTTCTTTGCCCAGGAGTACAAAGGTTCAAGTGTGGGAAATTGATAAGACACAAATTGTGTATGGTTTCTGTGACATTTTAAGGGTTTTATAACAACTTTACCATTCATTTTATGCCTTTAATTGTGCTTTTGTGGTAATACATGATTGTGCTTGGCAATATGCTGTTTATAGGTTAAAATGGTAAATTAACTCCTCCAAACTGCATATATGTTATTCTTATAAGGGTGGGACATTTACAATCAGCTTTGATTTTGAATTGCAGGCACTTTGGAGGAGAACCAAGGACTAATGTGAGGAGAAAAGAAATCACAAGAGAGAATCAAATAAGGAAGCAGCTTTTGTGGCCTTTAGTCGCGACCAAAGTGTCCTCAGGTCACAACCTAATTTTTTATGGGAAGTTTCTCTACGTTTACAGGTTGTGACCAAAACATGTATCTGGTCACGACTAAAGAAGACAGTCATGAAGCTGCACGTTTTTTATTAGGTCAATCTGAGGATAAAAGGAGGGGGAGCCGCAGACGCAAGAGTGGCTAGTTTTTGACCTGATTAGGCTAAGAAGTAGTACTTGACTGTATAACATCCTTACTTTCGTAAGTCTTAGGAACCATTCGGTAGTATTTTGAACCACTTACATGACCTTTGAAGTCCATTAGCTAAATCTGAAATTCTTACTCTTGGCGAGTTACTGTTCATATGGTATTCCAGATTAGGCAACGAACTTTGAAAAATCATAATTAATTCTAGAAATATCAGAATGAGGTGGTTCAAAATTCTACTCGAAGCTAACATCTTTAAATTTAATGGAAAAATAATTTTCTGAATACTTAGCCAATTGATATAGTTTATTCGTTAAATTTTACTGTTCTTTTGGTCAAAAATTCTGAAAAATAGATTCTGGTCCCCATATTTGGAAAATTGGTTCTCTTTGTACAGACATCAAAATAATGTGTTATTGGTGTCAAAACGAAGCTTGACATGTTAATTAAATGTCTAAAAAATTTATACATTTATTCCATCATTTACTATTTTTCCTCATATCATAAACATTTTTGCTTAAACTAAGCGTACAGTATCACTACTTGCAAGAATTCTTGACATAACATCATATAACATTTACATTGACCAATCCCTAACTCCTCTTCATGTTTCTTCATCCTCTTTCCTCATTCATAAACCTATGGGGATTGGGATTACATGGCTGGGGTGAGATTTTGAGGAAAATGTCAGTAGCAAACGATACTAAACAATGCATGTATTAATGTAATTGCTTGTGCTTGCTTGTGAAAGTGTTACCATAGTGTAATGAGCATGCTTCCATGTATCATATAAAATACAATTGTCCAAAGTAATAATAGAAATATAGCTTCAATTATCTACACATAATGCACACAATTTGACAAAGCCATAGCACAATCAAGCATATAGCTTTCAATACATACAAGTTTAGGTAGTTTACTACCTTATTGCTTTACTCCCTTTCACTTTAACTTTGCTTTTTCTTTCTTACTTTTCCTTGATGTGTGGATGCCTCTTTTGAGTCCACAATCAAATCCTAACATCACATAATCATCCATTCATTACAATCTAACTTCTCTTGAACTTTAAACTTACTTTAACTAACATAACTTCCTTTAATCTTTACCAATTGACTTGGCCTTTGAATCAATTGATGGCTTGACCTTACCCTACACAATTTCATCTTTTGAATCCATTTATGAGCTTAGAATCATGAAATTCCAGCTCCCATGCACTGTTCTGGACAGATTTGAAAAACATACCCAATTCTCTCAAAAATTCTCATTTTGATTCCAAAGCTTCCCATACTTATTTCTCTACTTTATCCCACAAAATTTTTCATTTTAAAACCATTGGAAGCATCAAAATCATGAAATTCCAATCACTGTTCATGCGAGTGAACAGTAACAGAAAAGAATTCCAAACATTACAACTTTCAATTCCAATGTTTCCAAGGTTCAAAACCTATTCAATCCTACACAAAATCATCATATAAATTCAATGGAAGCATTAGATAATTGAAATCCCACCTCCTTCTGAAATATCCTTAATCTCATACTTACATATACTCAATTGGAAGTATCTCAGATCATTGGAGCACTATTTTACCTTAGAAACATGAATTCCCAAGAGTTAGGTTATCGGGTACTGTTCACTTTTACTGTTCCCTTGGTAATTTCAGATTATACCATGAACTTTGGAAATTTATAATTAAATCTAAAAAAAATAGAAATGAGGTGGTTCCAATTTCTAATCAAATATCTTTCATTTAAATTTGAGGGAAAAATATGAAAATGAGATTTCCTTATCCAAATGAAATCAGTTTATTCGTTCAAAACCACTGTTCATTTGGTAAATCTAGAAGTTCCAGTTTTCTTGCCTCATTTTCAAAAATTCATTTCTCTTTGGTTACTTATTCAAATGAGTCGTGTTACATATGGATTTAAAACTTCATATGTGTAATTTAAGCTCGTAAAATTTCATAGGAAAAGTCGTTCATTTGATATATGAAAACCGCGCATGAACCTTACTGCCTCTCAAGACTCGTCTTATCTTGATCCAGATTTTAGGCCCATCTTTGAAAACTCATAACAATTAGAGAACTTAACCAAATTAGGCGTTCTTGGCGTCCAATTAAATCTCTGGATCTTAACTATTTTCATACCAAATTTCATATTAAAACTCATCAGATAAGTCACTTATACTATCGCTGGAAGTACACTACCTCAGATCAGATTTGTAAGTAGCATACATCATACCCACCAAAACATCAACTTGTAAGTAAAGTGCACACTCTTTAAATTATATACACTCATCCATCTACATTTACTCTCTTTCCTTGAGAAGATCCAGCACCTAGAGCATGGTTATTTATATGGAAGGAATGAGATTTCATGGAAATCTCAATAGCAAGTCGTACAAACTATAAGGTTATGCATGCTTGATTAAATGCCTAACATGTTATCATGCAATGGGAGCTAATTCATGATCATACATGAGCAAACTCTAACATGCATATTGTCATGACATAGCTTGCAAGGAGTTGCAAGTATTCATAACTCATCATCATCATCACAGAACATTTCATGCTCAACCAAACTTCATGCCTAACAAGCAAGCATATAAATCAAGCAACATAAGTTTATAGTTAGGTATTCTTGCTACCTCTTATGTATCTTTGCCAATTCCTTCTTGAATTGATCCTTACTTCCCACAAATGTCAAAACCTAGGCATAACAAATCAATTATCAAGTTACAAGTCAATTCCAATCCAATCTCAAGGCTAGGGTTCCATTAAGTCCCTTTCTTTCTCTACTTTGTGACTTATGATTACATCTTTCTAAACTAAACTCTCATGGTCCATTTCCAAATAATCTTCCAGGTAGAATCCAAATATGCATTCAAAAATTCAAGAATCCAATTGCATCTCATGCTGCTGTATAGAACCGAAAAGTGGCCTATGTTTTTCTAAAAATTCTCATTTGGATTCCAATGCTTCCAATACTTGTTTCCCTACTATAACCCCACACAATTTTCCATTTTAAACTCATTGGAAGCATAAAAACCATGAGATTCCAACATATGAACAGTGATTGCATACTGTACAGAACAGAACATGATCTTGGATTCACAAACATACTTGAATTCCTAAGCCATTACCACTTGATTCTAGCTTGTTTAAGCTTGTCTAAACTATCCATAACATAAAACTCATCTTCTTTTCACACATACACAGAAATTCCAGCAGCACCTCCACAAGATTTATGTCTCAAAAACCACTTAAAACCAAAAGCAAATCTACTAGAACATAGTCTAGGATCAAGGGAACTAATTACCTTGATAGTTCCTCCAAGGTGCTTGCTTTCTTTTGGCTTGAGTGAAAATTTTGCAAGAGGTTCCCCTAGGTTCTCATGCATACCGAAATGAATCTGAAATGGAGGGAGTATTTATAGAAAAATTTGGGGAAAATGAAAGGCCAAGATCATTTTGGGTACTATTGATCTAAAGGCCAAGATTTAATCTTGAATTTTCTTTTCTTTTTCATTTATGACATCACCTTGTATGACATCATCCAAGGGACACCTCATGGGACAACTAATCAGCATGTGGTGAAATTCTAAGGTTCAAGAAGCCTCTAGAAAATGTCCAGTCTAATCCAGTACCGGCCCGGTCCGATTTCCCAAAAACTGGACTATTTTCTGAATATATTGTTTCTGAGATTCCATAATATACTTTTTGACCTTAAATCCAGTATCCAGATTCTTTCTATCATAGACATTTTTATACTGGGTCTGAACTTAATTACAGATCCCTTGCAAAATGACCAAAATACCCTTGGTGCCCTTTCTTGCACTATATTAACCCTGAGGGCAAAATCGTCATTTCACCCCTCTTTAAACCATTCCAGAGCATATACTGACTCTGACTAACTCTTCCTGTGTATGTCTTGGCATTTTGGCCTATCCAAAATGACCAAAACACCCTCCATTCATCTATTTCTCCTTAATACAACACAGGGGCATTTTGTAATTTTGCACTTTTCTGGGGTTTCCCTGTACACTGGCCCACCTATCAGTCCAAGTGTCTTATTGGGCCTTGGTTGGAGCCATTTTTGGGCCTTTATAAAGTCCACTACCTTTATTTCACGTTGAAACATCCTTCTCTATATCTCTCAGAGTACTCTTGCTATAGCACTCTCAACTGGATTATATCTCTCTTGCCGAAAACTCTGGTAGAAAATAACTGTACTGATTCAGTAATTCCCCATGAGAACTACCATTCTACGTAAGTACCCAGGAAATACTGGATGAACCGGCTAGGTCCACTCACTTCCAGCCTCCTTAGATAGCACCTACGTACACAATACTTTGTATAGTCTACCAGCACAACGGCATTTTTCTAGTACACATCTTTAAATCTTAACCTTAAATCTTGACCTTAACCTTAACCTTACATATACTCAATTGGAATTATCTTAGATCATTGGAATACCTCTTAAACTTAAAAATATTAATTTCCAAGAGTTGGGCTTACGGGTACTGTTCACTATCACTATTCACTGGGTAATTCCAGATTACAGCCTGAACTTTGAAAATTCATAATCAAATCTAGAAAAATTGTTTTGAGGTGATTCCAATTTATAATGAAATATATTTCATTCAAATTTGATAGAAAAATATCAAAATGAGGTTTCCTTGTCCAGATCAAATCAGTTTATTCGTTGAACTTTACTATTCATTTGGTAAATCTGGAAGTTCCAGTTTCTTTGCCCTATTTTCAAAAATACATTTCTCCTTGTATACTTATCCAATTGAGTCTAATTACATATGTATTTAAACCTCAGAATGTGTACTTTAATATCTTAAAATTTTGTGGAAAAACTCATTCATTTACTATATGAAATTAGCGCATGAACCTCACTACCTTTGAGTAGTCGTATTATCTTATTCTAGATTTTAACTCCCGATTTTGAAAAATCATAACAATTCGAGTTCTTAACCAAATAAGGCGTTCTTTATGTCAAATTAAATACCTGGATCTTATCTATGTTCATACCAAATTTCACATAAAAACTCACTGGATAAGATGCTCAAACTATCGCTGGAATTAGACTGACTCTCATCGGATCCAGTGCATGCATACAATATACATACCAATATATCATCACATAAATTAAAGGCATGCTTTCCAAGTCATACACCATTCATACATCCACCATTACCTCTTTCCTTGTGATGTTCCAGCACCTAGATCATGGTTATGGGGGGTGAGATTCGGGGGAATCTCAGTAGCAATCAATACCAAACAATGCATGTATTAATGTAAAGACTTGTGCTTACTTGTGAAAGTGTTATCATAGTGTGATGAGCATGCTTCCATGTATCATATGAAATACAATTGGCCAAAGAAATCATAAAATAAAAGAGCTTCAATCATCTACCATATACACACAATTCAACCAAGTCATAGCACAATCAAGCATACATTACATACATACAAGTTTAGGGTAAGTCCACTACCTTGGATCTAAGCTTTCTTTCTTATGCTTGCACTTGCTTCCCAAGCTTTTCAATCATGAAGCTTTTTGGTCAATCATTCCCCAACACCTTCTTAGAGGTTTCAAGGTCCTAAACACATTCATATTCATTACATAATCCATTAGGACCATGAACTCAAACACTACTCAAGACTACCTCTCT
Organism: Leucaena leucocephala; assembly: GCA_037074615.1. Classification (NCBI taxonomy): domain Eukaryota; kingdom Viridiplantae; phylum Streptophyta; class Magnoliopsida; order Fabales; family Fabaceae; genus Leucaena; species Leucaena leucocephala. The sequence goes on along the minus strand of CM073555.1, from coordinate 13,038,990 downwards.
TGAACCTTTAACTTGCTTTAACTAACATAACTTTCTTTAATCCTTGCCAATTAACTTGGCCTTTGAACCAATTGATGTCTTGACCTTACCCTACACAATTTCACCTTTTGAATCCATTTATGAACTCAAAATAATCAAATTCCAGCAAGAATACACTGTTTTGTACAGATTTGGAAAAGCATACATAAATCTTCCAAAAATTCTCATTTTGATTCCAATGCTTCCCATACTTGTTCCTCCACTTTTTCCCCACACAAAATCTCATTTTAAGATCATTGGAAGCATCAAAATCATGAAATTCAAATCACTGTTTATGCGAGTAAACAGTAACCGAAAGGAATTTTCAACATTATAACCTTTAATTCCAATGGTTTCCAAGTTTCAAAACCTTTCCAATCCTACACAAAATCATCATATAAACTCAATGGAAGCATTAAATCATTGAAATTCCATTCCTTCTATCATGAACAGTGCATGAATAGTGCAAACCGAAATGGTAAAGTCAAGAACATCAACTTACTTCACAACCAAGCATGTAACTAACTTGTTTAAGCTTGTCTTAACTATCTATGACCTAAAACTCATATTCCTTTCACATATACACAAAAATTCCAGCAGCATCTCCCCAAGATTTAAGCCTCAAAAACCACTTAAACTCAAGCACAAACCATAAGAACAAAAGGTAGAAGCAAGGAGACAACTTACCTTACTTGTTTCTTCAAGATCCTTGCTTCCTCCAAGCTTGAGAAATAGTTTGCAAGAGCTTCCTTCTCCTTTCTTGCTCATGGTTTTGGACTTGTAAATGGGGGGTATTTATAGCAAAAGTCATGTGCCATTTGAAGGCCAAGATCACCTTGAAAACTATTTGATCTAATGGTTAAAGGTTTAATCTTGGAATATCTTTTCTCTTTTCACTCATGACATCACCACCAAGCCAAGTTGAGATAACACGACATGACAAAAATCAGCTCCTCCTCTTGTCTTGTACGCCATGTGCAATGTCCTTGTGGGTCCCACCATGTGCAAACTCTAATTCTTACTTTATCTCTTTTGTTTCTTTTACAAAAAATCCATAAATTATTCATTATTGGACTTGGGCTCCAAGATATCTTTTGGGCCTTATTGGGCTGGCCTAGGACAAAAATGTTGGGCCTCTTTTAGGTCCAATAGCTATTTGGCACAAATCCCAATGTACTTTCCTTTTACCGATATCCTTAAATTACCCTGATCTCAGAATAAATGCTAAACACCTCCTTTAATTGTTCTAACATTTTTAGAAATTCATTCTAATATAAAATGAATTCTCTAAAAAGTTTCATAATTTTCTGAGATCCAGAAGTCCTGATAAAAATTTCATACGTTTCCTGTAATTCTTTTATCGGTGTCCTTTTTCACCGTAAATTCCATAATTAATTCTACAGGACTCCTTTTTTACTTCTGTCAACTCCATAAATTCTCATATTAATTATAATAATTTAATATCAAATTTTCGCTGATATCCATCCATTATGTGAAATGACCAAAATGCCCTCCCTTTACTTCTGGTTTCTTATGGCCTCACAGTGGCATTTTCGTAATTTTACACTTTGGCTCTTAGACTTTCTTCCTCTTCCAATTAATCCTTTTCTTTACATAAATATGGCCACATCTTTTCCTAAAAGTCTCATATATTTCATTTAACTTGTACATACAACTTAGTGCAGAAAAATAGGGATGTTACACACGTATCCCAAGAAATCTCTCTCGGCGATATTCATCAGTATTGCTGTCACTGTACACCGTTTCTACACCTTTCCGCACGGCGACTCCTTTTATCAAATAAACTGATATACTCAGTCTAGGCATCCCTTTGGGTCATAACAGGCATCTGACTTATGTCATCTAAGCTCATTCAGTCCCAATTTGAATACCGATAAATCTCCCAATCGGATACCCGGAAGTCACAAACTCCCGTCTGAATTCACTAATTTATGAATAACTTTTTCTACATACCTCCTTTTGGTATTCTGTCAGGTCCTTGACCTTGGTCTCTGCAAGACGCGTCATCCTATAATTTTTATCTGATATCTGAGGTCCAAGAGATCCGATAATAATTTTTATAACTTTTTTATTATCAGATAAATTTAAGCTATCTGGAGTTCTAATAAAATTCCTGTATTAAGCTAGATTAACCAGCATCAGTTGCTCCATCTACTGGTAAAATCTAGAACTGATCTGAATCAGATTAGGACTATGCCTGTGTTAGGTCTAATTTCCATAATTATATTTTTGCCCCTTGAACTTTTCTTAAATTACATTTATGTCCTCAAATTTGGCTAAACTTATACTTAAGGACCCCAACTTTTTGTCTTCTTTTTCTTTTGGCCTTAAACTTTTGTAAATTGCACTTAAGTCCTTGCATTTTCTTCCTTTTGCAATTTAATCCCTTTCTTTGCATAAACGGCCACATCTTTTGAAAAATCTCACATACATTATACACAAATTGTACATACTAATCAATACAGAAAATTAGGGATATTACACCTTCTATCATAAACAGTGCATGAACAGTGCAAACTGAAATATTTCAACCATGGCAAAGTCAAGAATATCAACTTGTTTCAACAACCAATCATCTAACTAGCTTGTTTAAGCTTTAATCTCATAACTCTAACTTTAATTTCTTCTTTCTCCTTTCATCTAAGGTTTTGGACAGCATCTACACTTTAGAGAAAACTCAACTTTCTTCCATGAAAACCCTAAGTTCAAGCTCCCAAATCAAAGGAAATTAAGCTAGGATAGATTGCTTACCTTTAATCTCTAGCTTGCTTGAACTTTGGACCTTGAATTCTTCTTTGTCTTGGCTTGAGTTTTCATTTTGCCATAGTTTCCCCAAGGCTTCTTGCTTCACAGTTTTGCATTAGAAAAATGGGGGTATTTATAGAAAAATCCAATGGAAAATGGATTGCCAAGATGGCTTTGTGCACTATTTCATCTAATGGCTCTTATTTGCTCTTGGATTAGCTTGCCCTAGAAGCCAATGAGATGACATCATCCATGACATCATCAAGGGACACGTCATAACCCATGTGACCAAATTATGAAGAGAGGAAGCATCTGGAAAAATTCTTGTCCAATCCAGTATTAGTTTAGTCCGATTTCCCAAAAACCATACTGTTTTCTGAATCCAATTTTTCTGAGATTTCATAATATATTTTCTGACTTTAAATCCAGTATCTGGATTCTTCCTACCATTGACATTCTTGTACTAGGTCTAAACTTAAATACAGATCCTGTGGCAAATTACCAAAATACCCTTAGTGCCCTTTCTTGCACTATATTAACCCTAAGGGCATAATTATCATTTCACACCTCTTTATACCTTATCAGGGCATATACTGACTCTGAGTACTCATTCTTGCACTTGCTTTGGCATTTTGCCCTGTCTAGAATGACCAAAATGCCCTCCGTTCATCTCTTGTACATTATTATAACCTAGGGGCATTTTCATAATTTCGTATTTTTTCAGGATTCCTCTGGACACTGGCCCACATAACTGTTCAATTACCTTATTGGGCTTTTGTGACGCCATTTTGGGCCTTTATATGGTCCATTACCTTTATGGCACAAATTATGAGAACCCTCTCCCGAAGGTATTAATCGAGTATTTTATTACACTGTAAATTCTATTAAAAATTCTACAGGATTCCTTTTATGATCCTGTCAATTTTATAAATTTTCATATTAATTATATGAATTTACTGTAAAACTTCATCTGATTCTGATGTCGAAAAAATACTGTAATAATTTCTCCTAACTTCAAAAATTTATATCAATTTTTCGGGACCACAAATCGAAATTCTATGTTACGTCAAACTAACCGAAATAATTTTCTCTAGCTACTGGTAAAATTTGGGTCTGATCTGATTCTGGGTATTTTTGGGCCTTTTTCGGCTCAACTTTCTCATAATTACACTTTTTCCCCTTGAACTTTTGATAAATTACATTTAGATCCTTAAACTTTTGAAAATTACACTTTAGGCCCTCAACTTTTCATAATTACACTTAATGACCTAAAGTTTATGTCTACTTTACATTTTGCACCATGGAACTTTTATACTTTTCAATTTAGTCCCTCTTCTTTAAACCTCCATCTAATCATTCTTTTCTTTTCCATTCATCATCACAATCCTTTCCAAATCTCTTTCCTCTATCAGTATTATACAAATAGGGAAAAATTAGGATATGACATTTCTACCCCCTTAAAATAAATTTCGTCCTCGAAATTTACTTGGTGCCTTAGTCAACTATCTTCGATATATATTTTCTGTATATCTCTTTCTGCTTTATGACTAAGGATTAGGGTTTCTCTCTCTTATCTTCGATCTTCTCATCTAGCGGAGTGCTTTCAATATCCTCTTTATGTCCTTACTGTCATCACTCTTCTTATATGAGTCAAGTCAATTATAGTTTAATTCTACTTCATTACGGTACTTGCTCACTTGCTATGCATCTATTTGCTCACGGATAACTCATTGTACTAGACTTGTCAGTAGTGTCCATTTCTTTCATATCAAACTCTCTCGAATATTACTGTATTCAGGAGTTTCCATCAATTACTCATCATACTTTCTAGCACTTATCTCTTATTACTGCTCTTAGCATCTCGTGAAAATCCTTAGCATCCGTAAAACTTCATCTCTCTTTTCGTATAATCATATTTCTTTTTCTTAGAAACTCTTATCACTTTATCATTGCTCTTATTATTTTCAATAATTTAGCATCATACAGAGAGAGGACTTACGCAGTTATTCTTTTCTTTACTTTACTATGAAGTAGAAGCACATACTCTAACATGCATAATGCCTGGCCAACATATTGCAGGATTGCATACTTGCTCATGAATGCAAAGCTCTAAAATCAGAGCTCAAGCATTCCTTTCATGAATATGCATAGCTCTAACACTCGGAGCTTGCACAGCTCTAGCATCGGAGCTTTAGCATATTTTACAAACATAACATAGTGCCTGGCATTTCATGCAAGGAGTGAAAGCTCTTACTTTCTGTTCCATCCGTAACATAATATTTAAACATCTTATACCTTTCAAAAAGGAAGCCTCTCTATCCGTTCATAAAGTTAATTCTTGCTATACTTTTCAATACACATTTCTCATTATATGCCACATTACATGTTTATCATAGTGTATCTTATTACGTACTTCTCATGCTGTATCATGGCATATCTAGCCAAATCTGGCTATATCATGGTGTATCTCACCCTTTCATGACTTATCTTGTCTTATCATGACATATCCTGTAACACCCTAATTTTTAGGCCTAGAGATGCCAGAAAGAGAAATCAAGGGCATAATCGTAATTATGGGAAAGATCGGGCTGGTAGCCGATGAGTACCATATTTTGCCAGAAAATAGAGAAAATTATGCTGATCATTTCACTAAACTGTGAAATGTGCATATGAGGTCTCTATGTGTATGAAAGAATTAGAAATGTGACCAGGGGTAAAATGGTCATTTTTGGAAAAGTGTACGCGGGAGCGTACTTTCAGGCCAAAATAGCCCGGTCCGGATAAAATATCTGAAAATACCGAAAGATAGAGAAAAGGATTCCGGATTGAATGACGCAACACAGAATTTTGATTTGAGGTCCCGATTTTTCTGTAAAAATTCTCGAAGATGGGAAATTACAGTTATAATCGGTAAAGGAAAGGTAGTCCGAATAGAGATGATCGGACTATGGCCAGAGGCCATACAGTGTTGTCTAAGGCCCGTAGTGACACCAGGGAAGGCCCAGGCCCATAATATCAGTTCAGTGGTAAGAGGGGCCGGTGTCCGGGAAAAATGTGCAAAATGACGAAAATGCCCTTATGTTATAGAATAACTGAAGAATAAGTAAAGGGTATTTTGGTCATTTGGCTAAGGTTAGACAGTCAAGAAGGGGTATCTGGATAGTTGACCAGGGCCAGAGAATACTCTGGTAAATTATGAAAAGACAATAATGCCCCTAGACCTAGTAAAGGAAATGAAAGGACTTAAGTGCAATTATGGAAAGTTTCAAGGCCAAAAAGGAAAGTAGGCAAAAATGTGGGGTCCTTAAGTGTAATTTTAGCCAAGTAAAAAGGGACTTAAATGAAAAGAAGAAAAGTTCCCTGGGGCTAAATTGTAATTAAAGAAAGTCAGGCCGGAAGTGGTTTGGACTGTCCGAAAGCATTTCAGTCCCAGATTTCACCGGTAGAGAGAGCAAGTGACGCTCGGTAATCTGGCTTAATACAGGAATTTTTGAAGACTCCAGATAGCCAGAAATGGACTGATCGTCCAAAAGTTATAAAATTCATACCGGATATCCTAGAATTCAGATCTAGGTGAGAAAATACAGGATGATACGTCCTTATGGGACGGATGTCAGAAAACTGACAGAATACCTATAGGAGGCCTGTAGAAAAAGTTATTCGTAAAATAGAAAATCCCGACGGGAGTGTGAGGCCTCCGGGTATCCGATAGGGAGATTTATCGGTATTTAAAAAGGGACTGAATGAGTTCGGATGACCTCGGTCAGATGACTGATATGACTCACAGGGATGCCTGAACACCGCAGGCCAGTGTATCGGACAGAAGGAGCCGGTGTTAGGATATGTGTATAAACGGTGAATAATAGATAAAATATTCAATAATTATTAACGGGGGAAGATTCCTCGTAATGCGTGCCATGAAGGTATTGGACCCAGAAAGGCCCAATAATGGCGCCAACAGAGACCCAGTAAGATACTTGGACTGATAGGTGGGCCAGTGTCCGGCAGAACCCCGAAAAAGTGCAAAATTACGAAAATGCCCCTGTGTTGTACAAAAGTGTAACAGATGAATGAAGGGCATTTTGGTAATTTTGGACAGGCCCAGAAGCCAAGGTACATACAGATAAAGTTACTGAGAGTCAGTATATACCCTGACAGAGTACAGAAGGGTATGAAATGACGATTTTACCCTTAGGGTTAAAATAGTGCAAGAAAGGGCACCCAAGGGTATTTTGGTAATTTGCCAAGGGCTGTTTCTTGGGAATCGAGCCATCAGAGTACTTGAGCTTGATCAGGATCCAAGATAACATTCCCAGAGCCCAAAAACGTAGGCCCAGTGATATGTGGGAAAAAGTGGCATTAAAATACTATTTTAATATTGTTTCAATAAAGTAAAGTTACTCGGTCGGCACGATAACCGAGGAGATGATCAGATAGTCCTGGATTTATCTGGATATCATTGGAAGGCGTGAAAGGTCCCTTCCAGGTGCCACATGACGCAATCTTAAAGGCAGAAGAAAAAGTTAAGGACATGTATTACGAGGCAGGACTCTGGACCGGTGAGTCAGCCCGGTGAGTCAGCTGCTGAGGTGTCCCAGGATTTCAGACATGTGATAAATGTGGCGCTGAGGTGTTCTAGTGAGGTGTCCCGATCATGTCATGCATTATGCAGTAAAGGAGGAATTAAGAAAAATAGGAAAATCCAGGAAAAACCAGAACCGCAGGATCAAAGTTCATGGAAATTACGAGATTGCCATTGGAGGAGGTTATAAATACCCCCCTTGCCATTCATATGCCACGACCAAGAGCCCATTTTAGAGAGAGGAGGAGGTGCTAGAGAGAGAAAGTGAGAGGAAGAAAGAAAGAAAGGAAGTTCTGGCGGAGCTGGAAGCAAAATAGAGATAGTAGAGCTCTGCTGAGCCTTTGAGGTAGTAACTAATCCTAGCTTTTATGTAATGGCTTTGTGATTTGTTGTGCTATTGTTTGGTTAGATTGTTGTCTTATATGTTATGTCTGAAGCTCTGCTATAATGCTATGATCATATGTTATTAAGCATGAAAGCACGCAGCATACTTATCTGTACACAATCACAAGCAAGCACTGTCACTCTGCATTACATATATTGTTATGATTGTTGCTACTGAGATTCCCCCGAATCTCATCCCAATAAGTAAACCATTACAGGGGAGGTTATGTCAAAATAAATTCTGGAAGTGAGTGGACCTAGCCGGTTCATCCAGTCTTTCCTGGGTACTTACGTAGAATGGTAGTTCTCACGGGAATTACCGAATCGGTACAAGATCAGTTACTTTCTGAAGATGAAGCGTAGCGGTTATGCTGCCGGATTTCATGCAGGAAAAGATGTAATAGAGATATGAGAATTTATGTACATGGCTGGATGTAAAACAACTTATTAATTAATAATAATTGTTGTTTGGCATGTTTGACTGATATATGATGGATGTATGCCTATGTATGTAATGTTGGTTGCTGAAAATTAACACTATGAACAGTAATCCGTGGGGACATGAGGATGTTTGACCCATAATTAAAAATAGTAAATGGATGAATTAATGTATTAAATTTTTAAGGTAAATAGTATACATACCAAGCTTCGATTTGATATATAGTATGACTCATTTGGATGTCTACACAAGAAGATATAAATTATCAAAGTTGGGACCAGAATGCTGGATTCAGGGAGAAAAAACGTGGGATGAACAGTAAAGTTGACACGTTGACTGATGTGGACTTGGTCAATGAATGGTCAACGAGTTATTTTTCTCTGAAATATAATTGAGTTAGATTCATTTATCAATTGGAACCACTTCGTTTCGATTTTTCTAGAATTAGTTATGATTTTTCGAAGTCAGATCACTCGTCTGGAATTTTCATAGTGATCAGTACTCGATAAGAGTAAAACTCCAGATTGAGAAATTGGACTTCAATAACCTTGAAAGTGGTTCTAAATGCTACTGAATGGTCCCTAAGACATATGAAAGGAAGGATGTTTCATTTTCTGAGATACCATAAGTCTAACATTCTCTTTAACTAATAACTTTGTCAACCTCTCAGGAGAATATTGCTCTTTTCCTTCTCGTTCTCCTGAACAAAGTCATAATTTAAATCTTTCATTGCAAATCCACTCTATTTGGATTTGACAGAAGGGTTCTAATCTTTTACTGTTTATAACCCTTTTTAACTTTTCATAACTCCTTCTACCATTTTACATAACTTTGTGCATATATGCCAAACTTATGTGGCATTTACACTCTTTTCTTATTACTTCCCAGGGGTTACCCGTCATTGGGCTCCTCTTGCTTGAGCACAATTAGCTGAAGAGTGCTAATAAAAATATGAAGAACTAGTGCTAATAGGCTCCAACCCTGGTACTTTAATATCTTAGACCCTTTTTATAAATCTTTTTGGCTTTTCAACCTTTTTGTCCTCAACTGGAGGATCTATCTAGCTTTCATTCTCATTTTCTTTATCCTCATCTTAGGAACCTCTACTAACTTCACTTTATTTTTCATGTAAGAAGATTCTGAGTTCAGTCTATAATAATAATAAGGCTATCTGAAACTAACATCATGGGTACTCTCTTTGCTATGAGTTACCAACTTGTGAAGCTTCTCTACCTTAAACTTTATCCATGGTATTTGTCGTTCCAAAGAAATACTGTACTTATGGCTCATTCATTTTCTTTCTTTAGGCTAGGTCTACTGTGACCCTCGGGATCTACTGAGATCAACCGTTAGCCTCTTCAGGATCTAACTGTGTCATATCCTAAGTTTTCCCTATCTGTATAATATTGATAGAGGAAAGAGGTTTAGAAAGGATTATGATGATGAATGGAAAAGAAAAGAATGATTAGATGAAGGTTTAAAGAAGAGGGACTAAATTGAAAAGTATAAAAGTTCCATGGTGCAAAATGTAAAGTAGACATAAACTTTGGGCCATTAAGTGTAATTATAAAAAGTTGAGGGCCTAAAGTGTTATTTTCAAAAGTTTGAGGACCTAAATGTAATTTATCAAAAGTTCAAGGGGCAAAAGTGTAATTATGAAGAAACTGAGCCGAAAAAGGCCAAAAACTGGCTCGGAACATATTAGTCCCAAATTTTATCAGTAAATAGAGAAAATTATTTTGGTTAATTTGAAGCAAAACAAAATTTCGATTTGAGGTCCTGAAAAATTGATATAAATTTTTGAAGTTAGAAAAAATTATTACAGTATTTTTTAGACCTCAGAATCAGATGAAGCTTTACAGTAAATTCCTATAATTAATATAAGAATTTATAAAACTGACAGGATCAGAAAAGGAATCCTGTAGAATTTTTAATGGAATTTACAGTTGAATAAAATACCCAATAAATACCTTCGGGAGAGGTTTCTTGAGATTTGTGCCATAAAGGTAGTGGAACATATAAAGGCCCAAAATGGCATCCCAGAGGCCCAATAAGGTACTTAAGCAGTTATGTGGGCCAGTGTCCAGAGGAACCCCAAAAAAGTACGAAATTACGAAATTTTTCCTATGTTGTAATAATATACAAGAGATGAATGGAGGGTATTTTGGTCATTTTGGACAAGCCAAAATGTCAAGGTGAGTATAGAAAATAGTCTTCATAGTCAGTATATGCCCTGATAAGGTATAAAGAGGTGTGAAATGACAGTTATGCCCTTAGGGTTAATATAGTGCAAGGAAGGGCACCAAGGGTATTTTGGTCATTTCACAATGGATGGATATCAGATAAAATTTGAGAGTAAATTCTTATAATTAATATGAGAATTTATGAAACTGACAGAAGCTAAAAAGGAGTCCTGTAGAATTAATTATGAAATTTACGATAAAAAAGGGATACCGATAAAAGGTTTAAAAGAAATGTATGTAATTTTTATCAGGATTTCTGGGTCTTAGAAAATTATAAAACTTTGCAGAGAATTCATTTAATTTAGAATGAATTTCTAAAATTGTTAGAACGATTAAAAGAGGTGTTTAACATTTATTACAAGATCAGGGTAATTTAAGGATATCAAAGTGCATTGGGATTTGTGCCAAGTAGCTATTGGACCTAAAAGAGGCCCACCGTTTCTCCTAGGGCAGCCCAACAAGTCCCAAAAGTTATCTTGGAGACCCAGTCCAATAATGAATAATTTATGGATTTTTGAAAAAAAAATGGAATAAAGTAAGAATTAGGGTTTGCACATGGTGGGACCCACCAAAACTCACACATGGCGTCCAAGGCAAGAGGATGAGAAGATTTTTGTCATGTCATTTTATCTCAACTTGGCTTGGTGGGAAAGATAATATTCAAGGTGCAATCTTGGCCATCTATTTTCCATGGAATTTTTCTATTAATACCCCCATTTTTCTACTCAAAACCGTGAAGCATTCTCCCATGGGGAACCTCTTGCAAAATGAAAACTCAAGCCAAGACAAAGAAGAATTCAAGGGCCAAAGTTCAAGCAAGCTAGAGATTAAAGGTAAGTAATCTATCCTAGCTTATTTTCCTTTGATTTGGGAGCTTGAACCTAGGGTTTTTATCAAAGAAAGTTGAGTTTTCTCTAAGGTATATATGCTGTCCAAAACCTTAGATGAAAGGAGAAAGAAGAAATTAAAGTTAGAATTATGAGATTAAAGCTTAAACAAGTTAGTTAGATGATTGGTTATTGAATCAAGTTGATATTCTTGACTTTGCCATGGATGAAACAATTCGTTTTGCACTGTTCATTCACTGTTCATGATAGAAGGAGATGGAATTTCAATGATCTAATGCTTCCATTGAATTTATATGATGATTTTGTGTAGGATTGGATAGGTTTTGAACCTTGGAAACTTTAGAATTGAAAGTTGTAATGTTTAGAATTTTTCTCTATTACTATTTACTCACATGAACAATGATTGGATTTTCATGATTTTGATGATTCCAATGGTTTTAAAATGAAAAATTGTGTGGGATAAAGTAGAGAAACAAGTATGGAAAGCATTGGAATCAAAACGAGAATTTTTGGAAGAATTGCGCATATTTTGTCAATTCTATCCAGAACAATGCATGGGAGCTGGAATTTCATGATTCTAAGCTCATAAATGGATTCAAAAGCTGAAATTGTGTAGGGTAAGTTCAATACATCAATTGATTCAAAGGCCAAGTCAATTGGTAAAGATTAAAGGAAGTTATGATAGTTAAAGTAAGCTTAATGTTCAAGAGAAGTTAGATTGTAATAAATGGATGATTATGTGATGTTAGGATTTGATTGTGGGCTCAAAGGAGGCAACCACACATCAAGGAAAAGTAAGAAGGAAGAAGCAAAGTTAAAGTGAAAGGAAGTAAAGCAATAAGGTAGTAAACTTACACTAAACTTGTATGTGTTGAATGTTATGCTTGATTGTGCTTTGGCTTTGTTAAATTGTGTGCATATGTGTAGATGATTGAAGCTCTATTTCTATGATTACTTTGGCCAATTGTATTTCATATGATACATGGAATCATGCTCATACACTATGGTAACACTTTTCACAAGGAAGCACAAGCAATTACATTAATACATGCATTGTTTAGTACCGTTTGCTACTGAGATTTCCCTCGAAACCTCACCCCATCCATGTAATCCCAATCCCAACAGGTTTATGAAAGATGAAAGAGGATGAAGAAGCATGAAGGGGAGTTAGGGATTGGTCAATGTAAATGTTATATGATGTTATGTGAAGAACTGTTGCATGTAAGGATGCTATATGACCAGTTAAGCAACAATATGTATGATGTAATGAACAATAGTAAATGATGGAATAAATGTATAAAATTTTACAGATATTTAGTTAACATGTCAAGCTTCGTTTTGACACCAAGAACACCTTATTTCAATGTCTGTACAAAGAGATACAATTTTCCAAAATGGGGACTAAAATCTATTTTCAGAATTTTTGACCAAATGAACAGTAAATTTTAACGAATAAACTGTATCAATTGCGTAAGCATCTGGTTAGGAAATTATTTTTCCATTAAATTCCATTAACGAGTAGAACTTTGAACCACTTTATTTTGATGTTTCTATAATTAATTATGATTTTTCAAAGTTCATCACCTAATCTGGAATACGATATGAACAGTAACTCGCCAAGAGTAAAAAATCCTGATTTAGCTAATGGACTTCCAAAGTCTTGTAAGTGGTTCTAAATGCTACCGAATGGTTTCTAAGACGTACGAAAGTAAGGATATTTCACGACCAAAGTGTCCTCAGGTCGTGACCTTGATTCTTCTGGAAGCTTCTCTGCGTTCTTTAAATGTTACATTTTGGTATCAGAGCAGAAGTTTGTAGCATCAGATAGGATAATTCCCAGACCCTAACTCTAAGTAATAAGTATGTTGTTAAGTTAGGGTACTTGTTAGAATAGTTAGCCTTGCATATTTATGCAAATGTTGCAGGAGTAGACATGGGGATTCATAAAGTTAAGTCTGAGCCATCAGTTAATCAGGGAGACCCCCGATGAGTAGTGATATATGAAGATGATATACATCCAAACTATGATCCTTCTTAGACAGTGAAGAGAGTTCGGATGATAGTATAGGGGATCAGTCATGAAGGTTTATAGTATAATATCCTATAGATGTTTCTGTAGACTCAAACCTGCAGTCTGGAGATTATGTAGAGATTCAACCTGATATTGTGCATACACTAGATGATGTTGCACCAGATGATGATGGATCTAGTAATTCCATATAATATGAGTTTATGGGAGTGCTATCTAACCCTAATGTAAGCTCTATTCCTCTGATGAGAGGACATATTACAGCTGAGGAAGCTGAGTAATGGTACTGGATTATAGATAGACCATATATTATTCCTCCTCCACCAGAGTTTGAGGATAGATTTGATATGAGTAACTTACAATAGTTCCTTAATCTAGAGATCCAGTTGAAGGGAATTGGAAGACACGCAGCGGAAATTAACTTTAAAAATTTTTCCATTCCTAGCCAGGATCTACCGAATGTGTTTAAGTCAAGGAGAAAGAAGTGTTACCTTCGGTATTCAAGCTATGGTTGCGACCTCAGTGTCCACTAGTCGCGACTCTTTGCCTCTGGAGTTTTCAGTCGCGACCTTATCAGCTTCTTGTCATGACCTGTCGCCTCTGGAGTTTGCAGTCGTGACCTACTCAGCTTCTAGTCGCGACTTGTAGTCTATTTTCGGATTTCTGACGTTCAGATGCCAATTTAGTCGCGACCTCTGTGTCAATTGGTCGCTACTTCGTCGTACCTGGTGCTCTTTTCTCGATTGCAAAAAGTCGATAACTCATATCTGCTTCCTCTACCGGTATCCACACAAATAGCGTTCTAACCACGAACGACGTGCTAGCACCTCTTATCCCTCTAGGGCTTTCTCAAGATTCCGTCCTCACCGTCTCTATTTCGGCAGTTTCTTATCTACAAACCTTTTGCACTCTCCTTGCCCCTTTTTCTTGTATGTATAACCCTAGCCCTTAATGTCAAATATATAGGATGCTATCGGGCTTCTAATTAGGCTGAGCTTCAAAATTAATTTTAATTCTGAAATTAATACAATATCATATATTGCATAATTTGATAAGAAACTAATTAAATAAATATGTTTTTATTAAATCCGTCCCACAGATTTAATTCACCTATTTATTTAATTTAAAATAAAGATAAGACAGAATTATATTTGATTTATTCTTATAAATCAAATTTGAGATATCTTATCAATTTAAATTTTAAATTCAAATAGATTATATCAATTTAAATTCAAATTCAAAAGTGATAGAGATTTAATTTATCCTTATAAATTAAATCTTGCAAATATCTCTTATATTATATATAATTTATAAATACAAATTTATATATATAAAATATATAAATTCACCCTAGATTATTCATTGAATCAAGACATGTCTTAGATTCAATGAACCTGGACATCACAGCTCGAGTTGGGCTATTTTGTGTGTGACCCTGTAGGCCCATATGAAGTTTGAGTGGGCCAGTTATTATACTGATCCACAAGTCGTAAGTTGTAACATCCCAATTTTCAGGCCTAGAGAAGTAGGGAATAGCCTGAGATTGAGAGGATACCAGACTCCTTCTAGGCAGAGTCCCAAGAGGTAGAATGGCTATTTTGGGATAAAGATTGGAAAGTCAAGTGTTGACCATGCTGGACGCGACTTTAGAGTATTATGGTCGCGACTAAAATTGGCAGAGAGGTATGGTCGCGACGTAAAGATGTGTGTGTCGCGACTAATATACAAAATGAGCATGGTTGCGACTAGAAAATGATAGGGTCGCGATTAGATTGTGTTATGGTTGGGACTAGATTGTGTTGTGGTCGTGATGAGATTATGTTGTGGTCGCGACTAATGAACACAGAAAGGGTAGGTCGTGATCAGATGATGTTAGGTCGCGACTGTGTAATAAAGAAAGATGTTATACGTATGGGCTAAGAGTTATGAAGGATCAAGGGAGATAGTTAGCCGGTTGGAGATAGAACTGGGGAAAAGGTCAGATAGAGATAGTCAAGAAAGGTTATCTGGATAGTTAACCAGGGTCAGGGGATACTCTGGTAAGAGGTGAAAAGACAATAATGCCCCTAGACTCATTAAAGTAAATAAAGAAGAACTAAGGGCATTTTGGTAATTTACCAAGGGATATGTCTTGGAATCGAGCCATCGGAGTACTTGGGCTTGATCATAGACCCAAGATGATATTCCAGAGGCCCAAAAATGTAGCCCAGTAGTGATGTGAGGAAAAGTGGCAGTAAAATGATGTTTTGATGACTTTTCCATAAAGTAAAGTTACTCGGTTGGCACGATAACCGAGGAGGTGATCAGATAGAGTCTTAGACTTATCTGGATAGCATTGGAAGGCGTGAAAGGTTCCTTCCAGGTGCCACATGGCGCAATCATAGAGGAAGAAGAAAAGCTAGGGACACGTGGCACGATCTCAGCAGTTGATTCCGGTGCAAAATTCTGGATCTGCCTTGAAATGCTGAGTCAGCTGCTGAGGTGTCTAGGAATTGTGACATGTGAAAAATTGGAGATGAGGTGTCCAATGAGGTAGCATGCTAAGGTGTCCTGATGATGCAGTAAAAGGAAATAAAAGAAAATAGGAAATTCCAAGAAAATCTGTAGCCACATATTCAGAGTTCATAGAAATTACGGAATTGCCATTGGAGGCAATTATAAATACCCCCCATTCATTTGCACTCCACGGCTCACGCATGGGAAGGGAGAGAAAGAAGATAGAGAAGGAGAAGGAAAGGAAGAGAGAAAGGAGGAAAGGAAGAAAGGAAGTTCTGGCGGAGCTGGAAGCAGAATAGAGATAGTAGAGTTCTGCTGAGCTAGCCAGGTAGTAACTAATCCTAGCTTTTATGTAATGGCTTTGTGATTTGATGTGCTGTTGTTTGGTTGGATTGTCGTCTTATATGTTATGTCTGAAACTCTACTGCAATGCTATGATCATATGTTATTGAGTATGAAAGCATGCAGCATACTTATCTGTACACAATCACAGCAAACATTGTCACACTGCATTACATATATTGTTATGATTGTTACTACTGAGATTCCCTCGAATCTCATCCCCATATATAACCCATTACAGGGAGGTTATGTTGAAGTAAATTTTGAGAATGCTAGGAAACACCGTTATGCTGCCAAAGTTAAGACTGAACATCAGTATATGATAAGTACTGTGTAAGTATGTACTGTCTAAGGAGGCTGGAAGTGAGTGGACCTAGCTAGTTCATCCAGTCTTTCCTGGGTACTACGTAGAATGGTAGTTCTCATGAGGGAATATCCGAATTAGTACAGTTCAGTTCTTTGGACAAAAGAAGCCTAGCAGTTATGCTGCAGGATTTCAGGCAGGAGAAGATGTAATAGAAATATAAGGATTATGTGATTTTGTGTATGCTCTATTGTATGACTTTTTTTATTCAATGATAAATATTGTTTGGCATGTTTAATTTGTATATGAGAAATTAAGAGAGAAATTCGCAGGTCCTGAGGTAGCAGTGTTCCGACCTCAGTTTGACCTAGTAAACGGAAGAGTTTGCCCACAAAGTTAGGTGAGCCAGTAGTACACATCTGGGGCATTCCGTGGATAGGTAATAAGCCTCATTTGGATGTGTATAATGAGATTAACCAGTTCTCAAAATAAAGGTTCAGAATAAGGAACTTAAGAGTTAAAAGTTCAACTTCTGGGCTTAAGGTAAGATATAAATCAAGCTAATAATGCTTCTGCAAGTGTACTCTGAGGAGTCTAAGGGAGGATGTTTCATTTTGGTATCAGAGCAAGAGATTCTGGCATAGACCAGACAAGGATCTAGATCAGAGCAAGAGATTCTGGCAGAGGCCGGATAGGGCTCTGGCTCAGAGCAAGAGGTTTTGGCTTAGGCTAGACAGGGTTCTGGTTCAGAGTATAAGATTGTGACACAGAACAGAAGGTTTTGGCTCAGTGATGCTCTGAGATAGTTAGATTGGTGATTAAATAAGGACCTGGGAAGTGTTTCTTAAGCAGTTTTATGAGAAATATTTTCCTCAATCCGTCAGAGATGAAAGGGAGGCCGAGTTCCTTTTACTGAGACAAGGATAAAAAGAAGCTTTTGACGAATATCTGGCTAAGTTTATCCGGCTATCCCAGTATTCTACGTATCTACGCCAAGTGGATGACGAATGCTGGATGACAAAAAGAATGATTCGAGGGTTGAATTCCATGCTAAAGGAGAAGTTAACTCCGCAACAATACAGCCAGATCAATAAGGCTGTGGAAGCATGTCGAATTGTAGAGAACATCATGAATCATCGAATGCTGTCCAGATCCAGGAATAAGGATCAGGCGACCCCTGATAAGGCCAGTCAGAGTCAAGAAGCTATAGGTGGGAGCGGCTATAAGAAGAGGAAGCGACCGTGGCAGAACAAAAGGCCAAATAGAGGAAATTTCCGCGGCAGGTCCAACAACAGGGATTCAAAGGCCCCAGTTTGTGAAAAGTGTGGAAAGAATCATGGTGATAGACCATGTTTAATGGGCCAGAACGTTTGTTATATTTGCGGAAAGCCCGGACATTTTTCCAGAGAATGTCCTCAAGCTTTAACTGATCCAAGGCCAAGGACGGCAGGACGAGTGTTTGCACTCACTATAGAGGACGCTCAGCGATCATCTGAGATGATCCAAGGTACAATCTATCTCGATGATCATGCTATGACTACTCTATTTGATTCGGGTGCAAGTCATTCCTTTATATCTTATGAATGTGCTAAAAGCCTAGGCCTTCTGATCAGCAAATTGCGTTATGATATACAGGTGAAAACCCCCACCAACGCTAGAGTAATTACGTTTGATGCTTGTCTAAATATTGTTGTGCGACTGAACTTCATGACAAAGGCTCAGGCAGAAAAATGTTTACGAAAAGGATGTCAAGGGTATGTGGTATTCTTTTCTGTTCAAACAGAAGTGGAAGAAGGCATCGAGGAGATTCCTGTAGTCAATGAATTTCCTGAAGTCTTTCCAAAGGAAATTCAGGGATTGCCTTGAGAGCGTGAAGTGGAATTTGCAAATCGACATTATACCTGGAGCTGGACCAGTATAAAAAGCCCCGTACAGGATGGCTCCCAATGAAATGATGGAACTGAAAAAGCAAATTGAGGAGCTATTAGAGAAGGGTTTCATACAACCCAGTGTATCGCCATGGGGTGCTCCAGTACTATTCGTCAAGAAGAAAGATGGTAGTTTAAGGCTATGCATTGACTACAGGGAATTAAATAAGCTTACGGTTAAGAATAAGTATCCTCTCCCCAGAATTGATGACCTGCTAGACCAATTGGCAGGAGCGAGCTTATTCTCCAAGATTGACTTGAGATCTGGCTATCATCAACTAAGGGTAAAGCCAGATGATATTCCAAAGACGGCATTCAGAACGCGCTACGGGCATTTTGAGTTTCTTGTGATGCCTTTTGGACTAACCAATGCACCTGCTATTTTCATGGACTACATGAATCGGATCTCCAGGCCTTATCTAGATCAGTTCGTTATGGTCTTCATTGATGACATTCTGGTGTACTCCAAATCTCCAGAGGAGCATGAAAGGCATTTGAGGATTGTTCTTGGTACCCTTAAAGAAAAGAAGCTCTATGCTAAGCTGAGTAAATGAGAGTTTTGGCTGTCAGAAGTCAAATTTCTCGGTCATGTCATATCCCGAGACGGGGTAGCTGTAGATCCTAGCAAAGTTGAAGCAGTTTTAAGATGGGAGCACCCAAGGACAGTGACGGAGATCAGAAGTTTTCTCGGCCTAGCAGGGTACTACAGAAGATTTATTCAAGACTTTTCTCGAATTGCCTTACCACTTACCAAGCTGACCAGAAAGAATCAGCAGTTTAAGTGGGATGAGAAGTGCGAGGCTAGCTTCCAAGAGTTGAAGCAGAGATTAACCACTACTCCAGTGCTGATTATCCTAGACCCAACTCAGACTTACGTAGTCTACACTGATGCTAGCAAGCAGGGGTTGGGATGTGTGCTGATGCAGCAAGGTCGAGTAGTAGCCTACGCTTCTAGGCAGTTGAAGCCACATGAAGAAAATTATCCCAATCTGGAGCTTGCGGCGGTGGTTTATGCCCTGAAGATATGGAGGCACTATTTATATAGAGCAACGATAGAATTGTTTTGCGACCACAAAAGCCTGAAGTATCTACAAGATCAGAAAGAGCTGAATATGAGGCAACGGCGATGGATGGAATTGTTAAAAGATTATGACTTCCAGATTAAATACCATCCAGGAAAAGCCAATGTGGTAGCTGATGCCCTAAGTAGAAAGGTGGTGCAGGTTGCATACATGATGATCAAGGAGTTGGAATTGATAGAAGATATGCGTGATTGGAGCCCTCTATATCAAATGCAACAGACGAAAAATCCTTTTGGAGGAGTTCATGTCAGATCTTGCATAGAAGATGAGATAAAAGAGGCTCAGAGCAGGATAAGCTCGCAGCAATATTCAAAGATAAGCTGGAGAAGGGGAAGACAAGGAATTTTGAGATGTCCCCAGATGAATTATTCCAGTTTTGAGGAAGACCCTATATCCCAAATGTTGTGGGATTAAGGAAAGGATTATGGAGGAAGCACATAAAAGTCGGTATACTGTACATCCAGGTATGACCAAGATGTACCATGATGTTAAAAGGGTATTTTGGTGGCCTGGATTGAAGAAAGATGTTGTGACTTATGTATCTAAGTGCTTGACCTGCCAAAAAGTTGAACATCAAAAGCCAGCAGGAACGTTGCAGCCTCTAGAAATCCCTGACTGGAAATGGGATGGGATTGCCATGGACTTTGTGGAAGGACTACCCCTGACTCCAAGTAGACATGATGCAGTATGGGTAGTAATTGATCGACTGACAAAGTCAGCATATTTTCTGGCAATCAATAAGAGAGATTCTCTTGAAAAGCTGGCAAAGCTGTATATAAAGGAGATCGTTAGGCTTCATGGTATCCCGAGCATCATTATGTCTGATAGAGACCCTCGATTTACTTCAAATTTCTGGAGGGCTCTACAGGAAGAAATGGGCACTACTCTCAGATTTAGTACAGCTTATCATCCTCAGACAGATGGTCAATCTGAAAGAACAATACAAACGTTAGAGGATATGCTGAGAGCATGTGTCTTAGATTTCAAAGGCAGCTAGGATATCCATTTACCCCTTATAGAGTTTGCTTATAATAATAGTTACCAGGCCAGTATTCAGATGGCACCTTTTGAAGCACTCTATGGACGGAAATGTAGATCCCCCTTATGCTGGCTAGAGCTGAACGAGAGAAGAATGCTTGGTCCTGATATAGTGGATCAAACTGCGGAACAAGTTATGATGATTAGAAAGTGATTGTTGACGGCTCAAAGTAGATAGAAAAGCTATGCAGATGTCAGAAGGAAGCCGTTGGAGTTTGAAGAAGGAGAACATGTATTCCTTAAGTTAACTCCAACTACTGGAGCCGGACGATCAATTAAAGTAAAGAAGTTGCATCCAAGATACATCGGACCATTCCAGATTCTCTCAAAGATTGGAGCAGTAGCCTACAAGTTAGCTCTTCCTCCTAATCTCAGCCAAATACATGACGTGTTCCATGTTTCCCAATTAAGGAAGTATGTTCCAGATCCATCTCATGTGATTGAGCAAGATGAGGTCGCACTGCGAGATGACTTGACCTATGAGGTTGGACCTGTGCGAATTGCTGATAGAAAAGTCAAGCAGTTGCGAAATAAACAAATTCCTTTAGTTAAAGTGATCTGGAAAGGCTTGACTGAACAAGAAGCTACATGGGAAACAGAAGAAAAGATGAGAGAGAAGTATCCTGAATTATTTCTATAGGATAGATGTAATGTAAATTTTGAGGACGAAATTTATTTTAAGGGGGAGAGAAATGTAATATCCTTAATTTTCTGTACTAATTTCTATGTACAGATTGAATAGAATATATGAGTTTTTTTCCAGGAAAAAGATGTGGTCCTTTATGTAAAGAAAAGGATTAAATTGCAAAAGAAAGGAAATGAAAGGACTTAAATGCAATTATGGAAAGTTTAAAGCTAAGAAGGAAAAGTAGACAAAAATATGGTGTATTTAGGTGTAATTTTAGCCAAATAAAGGGACTTAGTTGAAAAGAAGAAAAGTTTTCGGGGCAAAAGTGTAATTATGAAAACTTGGACCAGAAATAGGCAAAAATAGTGATCGTACTCCGATCAGCCCCATATCCTACCAGTAGGTAGAGCAAGTGACGCCGGGTAATCCAGCCTAATACAGGAATTTTTGAAGACTCCAGATAGCCAGAAATGGACTGATCGTCCAAAAGTTATAAAAATTCCTACCGGATACCCTAGATTTCAGATATAAGTAAGAAATTACAGGATGATGCGCCCTTATGGGGCGGATGTCGGGAAACTGACAGAATACCGATAGGAGGTCTGTAGAAAAAGTTATTCTCAAATTAGAAAATCCAGACGGGAGTATGAGGCCTCCAGGGATCCGATAGGGAGATTTATCGGTATTTAAACTAAGACTAAATGAGGTCGGGTAACAACAGTCAGATGCTCGTTAGAACCCAAATGGTTGCCCAGACACAGTAGGGCAGTGTATCTGACAGAAGGAGCCGGTGTCCGGATATGTGTGTAAACGGTGCATAATAAGCTAAAATATTCGGTGAACCTGGACAGGGGAGGATTCCTCGTAATGCATGCCATGAAGATGTTGGACCCAGAAAGTCCCAAAAATGGCGCCATCAAAGGCCCAATAAGACTCTTGGACTGATAGGTGGACCAGTGTCCGGCAGAACCCCGGAGAAGTGCGAAATTACGAAAATGCCCCTATGTTGTACTAAAGGTTAGCAGATGAATAGAGGGCATTCTGGTCATTCTAGATAGGCCCAGAGGCTAAGACATATCTAAATAAGGTTGACTAGAGTCAGTATATGCTTTGACCAGGTACAGAAAGGTGTGAAATGATGATTTTGCCCTTAGGGTTAAAACAGGACAAGAAAGGGCACCAAGGGCATTTTGGTCATTTTGCAGGGGATCTGTAATTGAGGTTAGACCCAGTATTAAAATGTTAATGATATAAAGGATCCATATACTAAGTTCAAGGCCAGAAGACATAATATAGGTTTTCAGAAAAATCAGATTCAGAAAATGGTCCAGTTTTCGAGGGGACAGACCGGGCCGGTACCGGATTGGACCGGAAAGCTTCCAGAAGGCTTCTCCCCTCTCTAAATTATGCCATGAGAAGAATGTGGGTGGTGAGGTTTCCCATGAGGTTGCATTGAGTGATGTCATGCATGATGCAGTAAAAGGAATAAAGAAAAATAGGAAATTCCGGAAAAACCAGGACCACAGGATCAGATGGCTTCAAAATTACAAGAATGCCATTGACCAAAACTATAAATACCCCCCCTAGCTCTTCATTTCCCACGGACTAAGGAGCTTTTAGAGAGATAAGGAAGTGCTTGAGAGAGAAAGTGAGAAAAAGAAAGAAGAAAGGAAGTTCTGGTGAAGTTGGAAGCAGTAGAGAAATTCTGAAGTTTTGCTTTTAAGGTAGTAACTAATCCTAGCTTTTATATAATATCTTTGTGAATTGTTGTGCTATTGTTTGTTTGGATTGTTGTCTTATATGTTATGCTTGAACCTCTATTACAATGCTATGATCATATGTTATTGAATATTGAAGCATGCGGCATACTTATCTGTATACAACCACAAGCAAGCACTGTCACACTGCATTACATATATTGTTATGATTGTTGCTACTGGGATTCTTTTGAATCTCATTCCTATATATAACATTACAGGGGAGGTTCTGTCAAAATAAAATTTGGAAATTCTAAGGGACGCCGTTAGGCTGCCGAAATTCTGGCAACAGGAACAAAGAAAGGAACTGATACGTACTGTGTACGTAGGTGCTGTCTAAGGAGGCTGGAAGTGAGTGGACCTAGCAGGTTCATCCAGTCTTTCCTGGGTACTTATGTAGAATGGTAGCTCTTACGAGAATTACCGAATCGGTACAAGATCGGTTACATTCTACAGAAGGAATGTAGCAGATATGCTGCCGGATTTTAGACAACGGAAAATGTAATAGAAATATGAGGATGTTAATCATGCACTGATGTATAACAGCAGATTATTCAATAATAATTGTTATCTCGCATGTTTGTCTGATATGTGATGTATGTATGCACTAATATGTAAAGTTGGTTGCTGAAAAATGGCCTTGTGAACAGTAGTCCGTGGAGACCTATTGATGTTTGATAAATCATTAAAAATAGTAAATGGTTAAATAAATGTATGATATTTTTATGGTAAATAGTAGACATCCAAATATTTAATTTGATATATAGAATGCTTCATTTGGAGGTATATACGAAAAGATATAAATTGTGAAAATTGGGACCAGAATGCTGGATTCAGGAGAAAATCACTGGATGAACAGTAAAGTTGAAACGTTGACCCACGTTGAATTTGTCAAGTAATGGTCAACCAATGATTTTTCCCTGAAACATAATTGAGTTATATTCATATATAAATTTGAACCACTTCATTTCAATTTTTCTAGAATTAGTTATGAATTTTCAAAATCAGGTCACTTATCTGGAATTTGCCACAGTGAACAGTACCCGATACTAATAAAATTCCAGATTAAGAGTTTAGACTTCAATAACCCTGAAAGTGGTTCTAAGTGCTACTGAATGATCCTTAAGATATGTAAAAATAAGGATGTGACATTTTGGTATCAGAGCAAAAGATTTTGGCTTAGGAAATGCTCTGAGTAGATGATTTATAGATAGACATACTATGATAAAGCCGTCATAATTGACACTAAGTTAGTGTTTGCAGGATGGCTAGACATAGATTCGGGTCTGAAACTACAGTAAACCAATGGGAGTTAAGACCATAGGTCTCTAGTTCAGATAGTTTAGAAAAGGAGATAATGAACAATGATTCTGACCCCTGGACACCTCCAGTAGTTGGTGACTCTGAAGAGGAAAGTTCCTCGGTAGGATCAAACTTTCCGTGTGATGATCGGGAGGAGATGGTATTGAACGGTCCTATTCCTGCCATTCCCATAAGTGCGGTACCTTTGAATATAACAGATAGTTAAGGATCCAGCCAAGTACATGATCAGAGTTATGCGCCAGGTCCCAGTAGGCCCGAAGTGACCCTAGTAGAGATACATTTGGGGAGTTTAATCGTAAGAATGGTCCCAGGGAGGAACCTGAGTAGAGAACAATTTGAGAATTCGGTAGCATTAGCCCGACAGCTATATGGGCTGAGGCAGACCCTGATCAGAGATGTAGATCAAGGCTATATGGTTTATCAGAATTTCATCACAAGGGTGAAAGCCATATATCAAGCCTGGGATCCAAATGTGTTAACCATAGGGCTTTGGCTAGAAATAATGAATGATGTATTGCCAACTACTCCTACCTGGAGATCGGAGTTGGACCAATATTTTAATAAAGAACCATATTGTACTGTATCCGACTGGATCTACCTAGTAGGAGAATATATTAGAATGAAGTTTAAGAAAAATTAGGGTAATGTTTCCAATGTATAAAAGACCAGTACAGTAGCATATGTATGACTGTGATATGTACTTTGTATGTTATGTTTGAAATGAAATGAGAAATGTTGTTGTTTATCGTATTCCTTTCTATGTTAGAACATAACAAAATGGTTCGAACAAGAAGAACAATTCCAGCAGAGGAACCACAAGAAGCTGGAAATCTTAATCAACTAATTTTAGAGCGATTAGAGCAACAACGAAAGATGATAGAAGAAATGAGAGCTGCTCAGGCACGAAATGAGCAGGAAAGAGATGCTGCCATAGCCGCAGCAGTGGCAGCAGCTGTAAGTAATTTAAGACCGCCAGAGCCTTTAGGAGCGACTAGTAGAGAACCTGAAGAAGTACCATAGCAGGCGGAACAGCCCCAGATACGGGTTGAATTGAGGGAGGAGGCAGTTAGCATCCAACAATGGATGGTTCAGTTTTGCAAGCACAATCCTCCCATATTCGAAGGGACATTCGAAGTACAGATAGCAGAAAATTGGGTCAGTAGATTAGAGAAGATCTTTAAGGTCCTCGACTGCCCAACTGAAACCAAGGCCCAAATGGCCATCTATCAATTAGAAAAGGATGCGGATAGATGGTGGAAGAATACAGAGTTACTTCTCCAAGCAAGAGACATTCCAGTTACCTGGGAAGTGTTTCTTGAGCAGTTTTACGAGAAATATTTTCCTCAATCCGTCAGAGATGAAAGGGAGGCCGAGTTCCTTGTACTGAGATAAGGAGAAAAAGAAGCTTTTGACGAATATCTGGCTAAGTTCATCCGGCTATCCCAGTATTCTACGTATCTACGCCAAGTGGATGACGAATGCTGGATGACAAAAAGAATGATTCGAGGGTTGAATTCCATGCTAAAGGAGAAGTTAACTCCGCAACAATACAGCCAGATCAATAAGGCTGTGGAAGCATGTCGAATTGTAGAGAACATCATGAATCATCGAATGCTGTCCAGATCCAGGGATAAGGATCAGGCGACCCCTGATAAGGCCAGTCAGAGTCAAGAAGCTATAGGTGGGAGCGGCTATAAGAAGAGGAAGCGACCGTGGCAGAACAAAAGGCCAAATAGAGGAAATTTCCGCTGCAGGTCCAACAACAGGGATTCAAAGGCCCCAGTTTGTGAAAAGTGTGGAAAGAATCATGGTGATAGACCATGATTAATGGGCCAGAACGTTTGTTATACCTGCGGAAAGCCCGGATATTTTTCCAGAGAATGTCCTCAAGCTATAACTGATCCAAGGCCAAGGACGGCAGGACGAGTGTTTGCACTCACTAGAGAGGACGCTCAGCAATCATCTGAGATGATCCAAGGTACAATCTATCTCAATGATCATGCTGTGACTCCTCTATTTGATTCGGGTGCAAGTCATTCCTTTATATCTTATGAATGTGCTAAAAGCCTAGGCCTACTAATCAGCAAATTGCGTTATGATATACAGGTGAAACCCCCCACCAACGCTAAAGTAATTACGTCTGATGCCTGTCTAAATATTATTGTGCGTTATGTGTAACATCCTGATTTTTGGTCAAGGAGAAATGGGAGGTAGTCTGATATGGACAAGCTGCTAAACCCGTAGTCCCAGGGTAGTAATCTGATATAGGCGGATTACTTACCTGTATTTTGTAAGAATCTAAGGGATGAGCTAAGTCCTTTAGGATTTAAAGATGAGTTAAGTCTTTAACCTATAGAATCGGGACAATTCACCTAGGTTCAAAATGAGGAATGTAAGGAATATCCTAAGTCTTAAGCCTAGGAATTCTGCAGGTAGCTTGATATGGGTTGGCTCCTGTGTAAGATAACCTGATATGGGTGGGTTGTCGAGCCTTTCAATTAACGATGACTTCCAAAGAGTTTAGGGGATGAGTTATTGAAAGAGAATTTCTAGACCTTAAGATGAGGGATGAGAAGATGAGGTTAAGATGCTAGAAAGAGAATGCAGGGGCAAAATCGTAATTATGGGAAAGATCAGGCAGGTAGCCGATGAGTACCATATTTTGCCAGAAAATAGAGAAAATTATGCTGATCATTTCACTGAACTGTGAAATGTGCATATGAGGTCTCTATGTTTATGAAAGAATTAGAAATGTGACCAGGGGTAAAATGGTCATTTTTGAAAAGTGTGAGCGTGAGCGCTTTTTCAGGCCAAAACAGCCTGGTGCGGATAAAGTATCTGAAAATACCGGGAGATAGAGAAAAGGATTCCGGGTTGAATGAGGAGTCACAGAATTTTGATTTGAGGTCCTGATTTTTCTGTAAAAATTCCTAAAGATGGGAATTTACAGTTATAATCGGTAAAGGAAAGGCAGTCCGAATAGAGATGATCGGACTGTGGCCAGAGGCCGTACAGTGTTTTCTAAGGCCCATAGTGACACCAGGGAAGGCCCAGGCCCATAATATCAGTTCAGTGGTAAAAGGGGCCGGTGTCCGGGAAAAGGTGCGAAATGATGAAAATGCCCCTATGTTATAGAACAGCTAAAGAATGAGTAAAGAGTATTTTGGTCATTTGCCTAAGGTTAGACAGTCCAGGGAAGTTATCTGGATAATTGACCAGGGTCAGAGAATACTCTGGTAAGATGGGAAAAGATAATAATGCCCCTAGACCTAATAAAGTAAAGAAAGAGAGACTAAGGGCATTTTGGTAATTTGCCAAGGGGTGTTTCTTGGGAATCGTGTCATCAGAGTACTTGGACTGGATCAGATACTCAAGATGATATTCCCAGGCCCAAAATCGTATCCCAGTATATATGTGGAAAAAAGTGGCATTAAAATAATAATTTAATGACTTTTCAGTAAAGTAAAGTTACCCGGTTAGCACGATAACCGAGGAGGTGACCAGATAAAGTTCGGGACTTATCTGGATAGTATTGGAAAGCGTGAAATATCCCTTCCAGGCACCACATGGCACTGGTCTAGAGGGAGAAGAAAAGTTAAGGACACATGGCATAATCTTAGCCGGTGAGTCCAGTTTGTGGGAAATCGGACCGAACCGGTACTGGATTGGACTGGAAATACTGAGTCCGCTGATGAGGTGTCCAGGAATTGTGACATGTGAAGAATGTGCTGCTGAGGTGTCCGCTGAGGTGTCCCGGTGAGGAGTCTTGGGTGATGCAGTAAAAAGGAATAAAAGAAAATAGGAAATTCCAGGAAAAACCAGGACCACATGTTCAGATGGCTTCAAAATTACAGGAATGACATTGAGGGAAACTATAAATACCCCCTCCCCCTCCCATTTCATGCATCCCACGGTTTTGGACAAGAAAGAGAGAGAAAGAAGAGAGAGAAGGAGAAAGAAAGAAGAAAGGAAGTTCTGGCGGAGCTGGAAGCAGTATAGAGTTCTGCTAAGCTTTTGAGGTAGTAACTAATCGTAGCTTTTATGTAATGGCTTTGTGATTTGTTGTGCTATTGTTTGGTTGGATTGTTGTCTTATATGTTATGCTTGAAGCTCTATTACAATGCTATGATCATATGTTATTGAGTATGGAAGCACGCAGCATGCTTATCTGTACACAATCACAAGCAAGCACTGTCACACTGCATTACATATATTGTTATGATTATTACTACTGAGATTCCCCCGAATCTCATTCCCCATACCTAACCCATTACAGGGAGATTATGTTGAAGTGAATTTTTAAGAATCTTGAGAGACGCCGTTAAATGTAACATCCTTAATTTTCTGTAATAATTTCTATATACAGATTAGATGGAATATATGAGTCCTTTTTCAGGAAAAAGATGTGGTCCTTTGTGTAAAGAAAAGGATTAAATTGCAAAAGAAAGGAAATGAAAGGACTTAAATGCAATTATGAAAAGTCTAAGGTTAAGAAAGAAAGGTAGACAAAAATGTGGGGTCTTAAAGTGTAATTTTAGCCAAATAAAGGGACTTAGTTGAAAAGAAGAAAAGTTTCCGGGGCAAAAGTGTAATTATGAAAACTTGGACCGGAAATAGGCAAAAACAGTGATCATACTCCGATCAGCCCCATATCCCACCAGTAGGTAGAGCAAGTGACGCCGGGTAATCCAGTCTAATACCGGAATTTTTGAAGACTACAGATAGCCAAAACTGGACTGATCGTCCAAAAGTTATAAAAATTCCTACCGGATACCCTAGATTTCAGATATAAGTAAGAAATTACAGGATGATGCGCCCTTATGGGGCGGATGTCGGGAAACTGACAGAATACCGATAGGAGGTCTGTAGGAAAAGTTATCCGCGATAGGGAGATTTATCGGTATTTAAACTAAGACTGAATGAGGTCAGGTAATAACAGTCAGATGCCCGTTATGACCCAAATGGCTGCCTAGACACAGTAGGGCAGTGTATCTGACAGAAGGAGCCGGTGTCTGAAAATGTGTATAAACGGTAAATAATAATAAAATATTCAGTGAACTGTGCCAGAGGAAGATTCCTCGAAATACGTGCCATAAAGGTGATGGACCCAGAAAGGCCCAATAATGGCACCAACAAAGGCCCAATAAGACTCTTGGACTGATAGGTGGGCCAGTGTCCAGCAGAACCCCGGAAAAGTGAGAAATTACGAAAATGCCCCTGTGTTGTACCAAACGGGTAATAGGCGTATGAAGGGTATTTTGGTCATTCTGGACAGGCCTAGAGGCCAAGATATATACCGGAGAAGTTAACCAGAGTCAATATATGCCCTGATGAGGTACAGAAAGGTGTAAAATAACGATTTTGCCCTTAGGGTTAAGATAGGGCATGAAAGGGCACCCAGGGGTATTTTGGTCATTTCGCAGGGGATCTGTAATTGAGTTTAGACCCAGCATAAAAATGTTAATGATATAAAGGGTCTAGATACTGAATGTAAGGTCAGAAGACATAACATAGGTTTTCAGAAAAATTGGATTCAGAAAACTGTCCAGTTTTCGAGGCGACGGACCGAGCTGGTACCGGATTAGACCGGAAAGCTTCCAGAAGGCTTTTCTCCTCTCCATTTTCGCCATGTGAAGAATGTGGGTGGTGAGTTGTCCCTTGAGGTGGCATTGGGTGATGTCATGCATGATGCAGTAAAAGGAATAAAGAAAAATAGGAAATTCTGGAAAAACCAGGACCACAGGTTCAAATAGCTTCAAAATTACAAGAATGCCATTGACCAAAACTATAAATACCCCCCTAGCTCTTCATTCCCACGGCCTAAGGAGCATTTAGAGAGATAAGGAAGTTCTTGAGAGAGAGTGAGAAAAAGAAAGAAGAAAGGAAGTTCTGGTGGAGTTGGAAGCAGTAGAGAAGTTCTGAAGTTCTGCTTTTGAGGTAGTAACTAATCTTAGCTTTTATGTAATGTCTTTGTGAATTGTTGTGCTATTGTTTGGTTGAATTGATGTGCTAACGAGAAATGTGTAGTGAAAATGATATGAGAAGTAACTTTATAAATAGATAGAGAGGCTCCCCTTTTGAAAGGGATAAGATGTTTGAATGTTATGCTACAGATGAAAGTGAGAGCTTTCACTCCTTGCATAAAATTCCAGGCACTATGTTATGTTTCTAAAATATGCTAAAGCTCCGAGTGTTAGACTGTGCATATTCAAGAAAGAAATGCTTGAGCTCCGATGTTAGAGCTTTGCATTCATGAGCAGGCATATAGTCCTGCAATATGTTGGCCAGGCATTATGAATGTTAGAGTAGTCTACACTGATGCTAGCAAACAAGGGTTGGGATGTGTGCTGATGCAGCAAGGTCGAGTAGTAGCCTACGCCTCTCGGCAGTTAAAGCCACATGAAGAGAATTATCCCACTCATGATCTGGAGCTTGCTGCGGTGGTTTATGCCCTGAAGATATGGAGACACTATCTATATGGAGCAACGATAGAGTTGTTTTGCGACCACAAAAGCCTGAAATATCTACAAGATCAGAAGAAGCTAAATATGAGGTAACGGCGATGGATGGAATTGTTGAAAGATTATGACTTCCAGATTAAATACCATCCAGGAAAAGCCAATGTGGTAGCTGATGCCCTAAGTAGAAAGGTGGTGCAGGTTGCATACATGATGATCAAGGAGTTGGAATTAATAGAAGATATGCGCGATTGGAGCCCTCTATACCAAATGCAACGGACGGAGAATCCTTTTGGAGGAGTTCATGTCAGAGCCTGCATAGAAGATGAGATAAAAGAGGCTCAAAAGCAGGATAAGCTTGCAGCAATATTCAAAGACAAACTGGAGAAGGGGAAGACAAGGAATTTTGAGATGTCCCCAGATGGATTACTACAGTTTCGGGGAAGACCCTATATCCCTAATGTTGTGGGATTAAGGAAAGGATTTTGGAGGAAGCACATAAAAGTCGGTATACTGTACATCCAGGTATGACCAAGATGTACCATGATGTTAAAAGGTTATTTTGGTGGCCTGGATTGAAGAAAGATGTTGTGACTTACGTATCCAAGTGCTTGACCTGCCAGAAAGTAAAAGTTGAACATCAAAAGCCAGCAGGAACGTTGCAGCCTCTAGAAATCCCTGAGTAGAAATGGGATGGGATTGCCATGGACTTTATGGAAGGACTACCCCTAACTCCAAGTAGACATGATGCAGTGTGGGTAGTAATTGATCGACTGCCAAAGTCAGCATATTTTCTGGCAATCAATAAGAGAGATTCTCTTGAAAAGCTGGCAAGGTTGTATATAAAGGAGATCATTAGGCTTCATGGTATCCCGAGCAGCATTGTGTCTGATAGAGACCCTCGATTTACTTCAAATTTTTGGAGGGCTCTACAGGAAGAAATGGGCACTACTCTCCGATTTAGTACAGCTTATCATCCTCAGATAGATGGCCAATCTGAAAGAACAATATAAACGTTAGAGGATATGCTGAGAGCATGTGTCTTAGATTTCAAAGGCAGCTGGGATATCCATTTACCCCTTATAGAGTTTGCTTATAACAATAGTTACCAGGCCAGTATTCAGATGGCACCTTTTGAAGCACTCTATGGACGGAAATGTAGATCCCCCTTATGCTGGCTAGAGCTGAACGAGAGAAGAAGCTTGGTCCTGATATAGTGGATCAAACTGCGAAACAAGTTACGATGATTAGAAAGCGATTGTTGACGGCTCAAAGTAGACAGAAAAGCTATGCAGATGTTGTAACATCCCCATTTTTGGTCTAGGAGATCGGGACAGTTCATCTAGGTCCAAGATGAGGAATGTGAGGAATATCCTAAGTCTTAAGCCTAGGAATTCTGCAGGTAGCTTGATATGGGCTGGCTCCTGTGTAAGATAACCTGTTATGGGCGGGTTGTCGAGCCTTTCAATTAACGATGACTCCCGAAGAGTTTAAGGGATGAGTTATTGAAAGAGAATTTCTAGACCTTAAGATGAGGGATGAGAAGATGAGGAACGAGGCCAGAAAGAGAATGCAGGGGCAAAATCGTAATTATGGGAAAGATTGGGCTGGTAGCCGATGAGTACCATATTTTGCCAGAAAATAGAGAAAATTATGCTGATCATTTCACTGAACTGTGAAATGTGCATATGAGGTCTCTATGTGTATGAAAGAATTAGAAATATGACCAGGGGTAAAATGGTCATTTTGGAAAAGTGTGCGCGTGAGTGCTTTTTCAGGCCAAAACAGCCCGGTCCGGATAAAGTATCTGAAAATACCGGGAGATAGAGAAAAGGATTCCGGGTTGAATGAGGAGTCACAGAATTTTGATTTGAGGTCCCGATTTTTCTGTAAAAATTCCAGAAGATGGGAATTTACAGTTATAATCGGTAAAGGAAAAGCAGTTCCGATAGGGATAATCGGACTGTGGCCAGGAGGCCGTATAGTGTTTCTAAGGCCTTTAGTGACACCAGGGAAGGCCCAGGCCCATTAGATCAGTCCAGTGGTAAAAGGGGCCGGTGTCCGGGGAAAAGGTGCGAAATGACGAAAATGCCCCTATGTTATAGAACAGCTGAAGAATGAGTAAAGGGTATTTTGGTCATTTGCCTAAGGTTAGACAGTCCAGGGAAGTTATCTGGATAGTTGACCAGGGTCAAAGAATACTCTGGTAAGATGGGAAAAGACAATAATGCCCCTAGACCTAATAAAGTAAAGAGAGAGACTAAGGGCATTTTGGTATTTTGCCAAGGGGTGTTTCTTGGGAATCGTGCCATCAGAGTACTTGGGCTGGATCAGAGACCCAAGATGATATTTCCAGGCCCAAAAACGCAGGCCCAGTGATTCAGGGGGAAAAGTGGCATTAAAATAATGATTTAATGACCTTTCAGTAGAGTAAAGTTACTCGGTTGGCACGAAAATCGAGGAGGTGATCAGATAAGTCTGGGACTTATCTGGATAGCATTGGGAAGCGTGCAAGGTCTCTTCCAGGCGCCACATGGCATTAGTCTGGAGAAAGCAGATAAAGCTGAGGACACGCTTTACGAGGCAAGAGACTGGACCGGTGAGTCAGCATGCTGAGTCAGCTGCTGAGGTGTCCAGGATTTCAGACATGTGATAAATGTGGCGATGAGGTGTCCCGGTGAGGTGTCCTGGATGATGTCATGCATGATGCAGTAAAAAGGAATAAAAGAAAATAGGAAATTCCAGGAAAAACCAGGACCACAAGTTCATATGGCTTCAAAATTACAGGAATGCCATTGAAGGAAACTATAAATACCCCCTCCCCCTCCCATTTCATGCATCCCACGGTTTTGAGCCTTTTAGAGAGAGGAGGAGGTGCTAGAGAGAGAAAGTGAGAGGAAGAAAGAAAGAAAGGAAGTTCTGGCGGAGCTGGAAGCAGAATAGAGATAGTAGAGCTCTGCTAAGCTTTTGAGGTAGTAACTAATCCTAGCTTTTATGTAATGGCTTTGTGATTTGTTGTGCTATTGTTTGGTTGGATTGTTGTCTTATATGTTATGCTTGAAGCTCTACTGCAATGCTATGATCATATGTTATTGAGTATGGAAGCACGCAGCATACTTATCTGTACACAATCACAAGCAAGCACTATCACACTGCATTTCATATATTGTTATGATCGTTGCTACTGAGATTCCCCCGAATCTCATCCCCATCCATAACCCATTACAGGGAGGTTATGCTGAAGTGGATTTTGAGAATCCTAGGAGACGCCGTTATGCTGCCGAAGTAAAGACTGAACATCAGTATATGATAAGTACTGTGTACGTAGTGCTGTCTAAGGAGGCTAGAAGTGAGTGGACCTAGCCGGTTCATCTAGTCTTTCCTGGGTACTACGTAGAATGGTAGTTCTCATGAGGGGATTACCGAATCAGTACAGTTCAGTTCTTTGTACAGATAAAGCGTAGCGGTTATGCTGCCGGAGTTTAGGCAGAAAGAGATGTAATAGAAATATGAGAGTTTGATGTATGTCTTGTTGTGTATGCCATGCTGTATGACATTTTATTATTTAATAATAAATATTGTTTGGCATGTTAAACTTGTGTATGAGGAAAGTAAGAGAGAAATTCGCAGGTCCTGAGGTAGCAGTGTTTTGACCTCAGTTTGACCTAGTAAACGAAGGAGTTTGGCTACGAAATTTGGCAGGCCAGTCGTACACATCTGGGGCATTACGTGGATAGGTAATAAGCCTTGTTTGGATGTGTAGAATGAGATAAACCAATTCTCAAAGTAAAGGTTTAGAATAAGGAACTTAAGAGTGAAATTTTGAATTTCTGGGCTTAAGTTAAGATATAATCAAGCTAATATTGCTTCCGCAAGTGTACTCTGAGGGGTCTAAGGGAGGATGTTTCAGATGTCAGAAGGAAGCCGTTGGAGTTTGAAGAAGGAGAACATGTATTCCTTAAGTTAACTCCAACTACTGGGGCCTAACGATCGATTAAAGTGAAGAAGTTGCATCCAAGATACATCGGACCATTCCAGATTCTCTCAAAGATAGGAGCAGTAGCCTACAAGTTCGCTCTTCCTCCTAATCTCAGCCAGATACATGACGTGTTCCATGTTTCCCAATTAAGGAAGTATGTTCCAGATCCATCTCATGTGATTGAGCAAGATGAGGTCGCACTGCGAGATGACTTGACCTATGAGGTTGGACCGGTGCGAATTGCTGATAGAAAAGTCAAGCAGTTGCGGAATAAGCAAATTCCTTTAGTTAAGGTGATCTGGAAAGGCTTGACTGAACAAGAGGTTATATGGGAAACAGAAGAAAAGATGAGAGGAAAGTATCCTGAATTGTTTCGATAGGATAGATGTAATGTAAATTTTGAGGACGAAATTTATTTTAAGGGGGAGAGAAATGTAACACCCTTAATTTTTTGTACTAATTTCTATGTACAGATTAGATGGAATATATGAGATCTTTTTCAGGAAAAAGATGTGGTCCTTTGTGTAAAGAAAAGGATTAAATTGCAAAAGAAAGGAAATGAAAGGACTTAAATGCAATTATGGAAAGTCTAAGGTTAAGAAAGAAAGGTAGACAAAAATGTGGGGTCTTAAAGTGTAATTTTAGCCAAATAAAGGGACTTAGTTGAAAAGAAGAAAAGTTTTCGGGGCAAAAGTGTAATTATGAAAACTTGGACCGGAAGTAGGCAAAAATAGTGATCGTACTCCGATCATCCCCATATCCCACCAGTAGGTAGAGCAAGTGACGCCGGGTAATCCAGTGTAATACCGAAATTTTTGAAGACTACAGATAGTCAAAACTGGACTGATCGTCCAAAAGTTATAAAAATTCCTACCGGATACCCTAGATTTCAGATATAAGTAAGAAATTACAGGATGATGCACCCTTATGGGCCGGATATCGAAAAATTGACATAATACCGATAGGAGGTCTGTAGGAAAAGTTATCCGTGAATTAGAAAATCCAGACGGGGTATGAGGCCTCCAGGGATCCGATAGGGAGATTTATCGGTATTTAAACTAAGACTGAATGAGGTCAGGTAACAACAGTCGGATGCCCGTTATGACGCAAATGGCTGCCCAGACACAGTAGGGCAGTGTATCTGACAGAAGGAGCCGGTGTCCGGAAATGTGTATAAACGGTAAATAATAATAAAATATTCAGTGAACTGTGCCAGAGGAAGATTCCTCGAAATGCGTTCCATAAAGGTGATGGACCCAGAAAGGCCCAATAATGGCACCAACAAAGGCCCAATAAGACTCTTGGACTGATAGGTGGGCCAGTGTCCAGCAGAACCCCGGAAAAGTGAGAAATTACGAAAATGCCCCGGATTGGATCGGAAAGCTTCCAGAAGGCTTTTCTCCTCTCCATTTTCGCCATGTGAAGAATGTGGGTGGTGAGTTGTCCCTTGAGGTGGCATTGAGTGATGTCATGCATGATGCAGTAAAAGGAATAAAGAAAAATAGGAAATTCCGGAAAAACCAGGACCACAGGATCAAATGGCTTCAAAATTACAAGAATGCCATTGACCAAAACTATAAATACCCCCTAGCTCTTCATTCCCACGGCCTAAGGAGCATTTAGAGAGATAAGGAAGTTCTTGAGAGAGAAAGTGAGAAAAAGAAAGAAGAAAGGAAGTTCTCGTGGAGTTGAAAGCAGTAGAGAAGTTCTGAAGTTCTGCTTTTGAGGTAGTAAGTAATCTTAGCTTTTATATAGAGTGCATAGAAGATGAGATAAAAGAGGCTCAGAAGCAGGATAAGCTCGCAGCAATATTCAAAGATAAGCTGGAGAAGGGGAAGACAAGGAATTTTGAGATGTCCCCAGACGAATTACTATAGTTTCGAGGAAGACCCTATATCCCAAATATTGTGGGATTAAGGGAAAGGATTCTGGAGGAAGCACATAAAAGTCGGTATACTGTACATCCAGGTATGACCAAGATGTACCATGATGTCAAAAGGTTATTTTGGTGGCCTGGATTGAAGAAAGATGTTGTGACTTACGTATCTAAGTGCTTGACCTGCCAGAAAGTGAAAGTTGAACATCAAAAGCCAGCAGGAACGTTGCAGCCTCTAGAAATCCCTGAGTGGAAATGGCATGGGATTGCCATGGACTTTGTGGAAGGACTACCCCTGACTCCAAGTAGACATGATGCAGTATGGGTAGTAATTGATCGACTTTGTGGAAGGACCGGGCCGGTACCAGATTGGACCGGAAAGCTTCCAGAAGGCTTTTCTTCTCTCCATTTTTGCCATGTGAAGAATGTGGGTGGTGAGTTGTCCCTTGAGGTGGCATTGAGTGATGTCATGCATGATGCAGTAAAAGGAATAAAGAAAAATAGGAAATTCCGAAAACACCAGGACCACAGGATCAAATGGCTTCAAAATTATAAGAATGCCATTGACCAAAACTATAAATACCCCTAGCTCTTCATTCCCATGGCCTATGGAGCATTTAGAGAGATAAGGAAGTTCTTGAGAGAGAAAGTGAGAAAAAGAAAGAAGAAAGGAAGTTCTGGTGGAGTTGGAAGCAGTGGAGAAGTTCTGAAGTTCTGCTTTTGAGGTAGTAACTAATCTTAGCTTTTATGTAATGTCTTTGTGAATTGTTGTGCTATTGTTTGGTTGAATTGATGTGCTAACGAGAAATGTGTAGTGAAAATGATAGTGAGAAGTAACTTTATAAATAGATAGAGAGGCTCCCCTTTTGAAAGGGATAAGATGTTTGAATGTTATGCTACAGATGAAAGTGAGAGCTTTCACTCCTTGCATAAAATTCCAGGCACTATGTTATGTTTCTAAAATATGCTAAAGCTCCGAGTGTTAGACTGTGCATATTCAAGAAAGAAATGCTTGAGCTCCGATGTTAGAGCTTTGCATTCATGAGCAGGCATATAGTCCTGCAATATGTTGGCCAGGCATTATGAATGTTAGAGTATGTGCTCCTACTTAGCAGTAAAGAAAAGAAAAGAATAACTGCATAAGTCCTCTCTCTGTATGATGTTGAATTATTAAAGATGATAAGAGCAACGATAAAGTGATAAGAGTTTCTAAGAAAAAGAAATATGATTATACGAAAAAGAGCTAAAGCTTGGCGGATGCTAAGGAATTCTGCGAGGTACTAAGAGAAGAAATAAGAGATAAGTGCTAGAAAGTATGATGAAGAATTTATGGAAACTCCCGAATATAGTAATATTCGAGAGAGTTTGATATGAAAGAAATGGACACTACTCACAAGTCTAGTATAATGAGTTGTCCATAAGCAAATAGATGCATAGAAAGTGAGTAAGTACTGAAATGAAGTAAAGCTTAACTCTAATTGAGTTGATTCAGAAAAGAAGAGTCATGATAGTAAAGATATGAAGATCTACGAATATATATATTAAAAGCATTCCGCTAGATGTCAAGATAAAGGATAAGAAATAGATACCTTAATCCTTAGTCATAAAGCAGAAAGAGATACAGAGAAAATATACATCCGAGATAGTTGACTAAGGTACTAAGTAAATCTAGAGGACGAAATTTATTTTAGGGGGTAGAAATGTCATATCCTAATTTTTCCCTATCTGTATAATACTGATAGAGCAAAGAGGTTTAGAAAGGATTATGATGATGAATGGAAAAGAAAAGAATGATTAGATGAAGGTTTAAAGAAGAGGGACTAAATTGAAAAGTATAAAAGTTCCATGGTGCAAAATGTAAAGTAGACATAAACTTTGGGCCATTAAGTGTAATTATGAAAAGTTGAGGGCCTAAAGTGTCATTTTCAAAAGTTTAAGGATCTAAATATAATTTATCAAAAGTTCAAGGGGCAAAAGTGTAATTATGAAGAAACTGAGTCGAAAAAGGCCAAAAACTGGCCCGAAATAGATTAGTCCCAAATTTTACCAGTAAATAGAGAAAATTATTCTGGTTAGTTTCACGCAAAACAGAATTTCGATTTGAGGTCTCGAAAAATTGATATAAATTTTTGAAGTTAGGAAAAATTATTATAGTATTTTTCAGACCTCAGAATTAGATGAAGCTTTACAGTAAATTCCTATAATTAATATAAGAATTTATAAAACTGACAGGATCAGAAAAGGAATCCTGTAGAATTTTTAATGGAATTTATAGTTGAATAAAATACCAGATAAATACCTTCGGGAGAGGTTTCTTGAGATTTGTGCTATAAAGGTAGTGGACCATATAAAGGCCCAAAATGGCATCCCAGAGGCCCAATAAGGTACTTAAGCAGTTATGTGGGCCAGTGTCCAGAGGAACCCCGAAAAAGTACGAAATTACGAAAATGCCCCTATATTGTAATAATATACAAGAGATGAATGGAGGGCATTTTAGTCATTTTGGATAGCCAAAATGTCAAGGTAAGTACAGGAATGAGTCTTCATAGTCATTATATGCCCTGATAAGGTATAAAGAGGTGTGAAATGACAATTATGCCCTTAGGGTTAATATAGTGCAAGGAAGGGCACCAAGGGTATTTTGGTCATTTCACAATGGATGGATTGTTGGAGATTGTGCCCTAGGGGCAAATCATTATGTTATGAACATTGTTGATTTATGAATTTCTTAATTATGTTATCACATTATTTGCATGTTTACTGTGATAACCATCCTTGGATAACTCATGATCTAATCCTAAATATCCCTGGTCGGTCATCTATACGGGAGCAGAGATGAAATAAGACCAGTATGACTTTGAAGATATATACAGATGTAAATCAAAGTCATAGGCACATGTAAGAGTACAGGGTGTTGGACCGACCTGCTATGAGAGAGTTGCATGAGTTAAGTCATAAGCTTCTCTCATATACAAACCATGTCACTATGCCCTTTGACCTGAGATCATCATAGATTCCTACATAACAAATGCTTAGCTTTGACCTAGTCAAAAGACACTTTTGACCGAGTGATCATAAAGGCTATGTTCGGGTTCAGTGGTTTTTCATGCGGAGGAATGTGAATGGTCAAGATGGAATTTATCCCTCACATTCGTAGAGAGATATTACTGGGCCCCACGATGAGTGAGTCTGAAAAATGTATGGCCATACTGTAATGGAAGGGTAGTTCCATTTCTATAGTCAGACTACTCAGGGATCGAGAAAGTAACGGTCAGGAATAGGAGGATGAAGTTCTCCATGCCTCATCCATGACCGAAATATCGTGTGACAAAAGGGACGTGATATGGTTGTATGAAAGGTAATATCGTTCATCGATCCTCATATGATTTGGGTAGTCATAATATCTTGCTAGAGACCGCTTACGACTTGTGGATCAGTATAGTAACTGGCCCACTGCCAACTTCATATGGGCCTACAGGGTCGCATACAAAATAACCTAACTCGAGCTGTGATGTCCAGGTTCATTGAATCTAAGACATGTCTTGATTCAATGAATAATCTAGGGTGAATTTATATATTTTATATATATAAATTTGTATTTATATATTATATATAATATAAGAGATATTTGCAAGATTTAATTTATAAGGATAAATTAAAGGTGTGTTTGGATTAGCTTTTGGAGAATAGATTCTGGAAAGAATAGATTCTGGAGAATAGATTCTGGGTAGAATAGATTTTGGGAAGAATAGATTTTGGGAATAAAGATGTTTGGATGATTAGTAGTAGAATCACTTTTTATATTAGTAAATTACTAAAAAGGGTATGATATGATTAAAAGTAAGAGAGATGAAAGATGATAGAGAAGAAAGAGGAGAGAGAAGAGAGTGTAGAGAGGAGAGAGGAGAGAGAAAAAGAGAGATAAGAGAAGAGAGAGGAAAGAGAAAAAGAGAGATAAGAGAAGAGAGAGGAGAGATGATAGAGAAAAGAGAGGAGAGAGGAGAAAGAGTGTAAGAAAAAGTAAGGGTATAATAGTAATTGGATAATCCAAAACCTAGGTTTCAAACCAAAAGCTATTTTCAGTAGCTTATTCAAAACCTAGGTTTCAAACCGAGGTTTTGTCCAAAATCAATTCTCAACAAAAATTGCTGTTTGTGTAAAAATTTTCCAAACCGCGGTTTTACCCCAGAATTCATTTTCAAACGCTGTGCCAAACGGGCACTAAATCTCTATCACTTTTGAATTTGAATTTAAATTGATATGATCTATTTGAATTTAAAATTTAAATTGATAAGATATCTCAAATTTGATTTATGAGAATAAATCAAATATAATTCCGTCTTATCTTTATTTTAAATTAAATAAATAGGTGAATTAAATCTGTGGGACGAATTTAATAAAACCCATATTTATTTAATTAGTTTCTTATCAAATTATGCAATATATGATATTGTATTAATTTCATAATTAATATAAGATTAATTCTGAAGCCCGGCCCAATTAGAAGCCCGATAGCATCCTATATATTTGACATTAGGGGCTAGGGTTCTGGACACAAGAAAAAGGGGCAAGGAGAGTGCAAAAGGTTTGCAGATAAGAAACTGTCGAAATAGAGACGGTGAGGACGGAATCTTGAGAAAGCCCTAGAGGGATAAGAGGCGCTAGCACGTCGTTCGTGGTTGGAACGCTATTCGTGTGGATACAGGTAGAGAAAGCCGATCTGAGTTGTCGACTTTTTGCGATCGAGAAAAGAGCACCAGGTACGACAAAGTCACGATCAGTTGACACAGAGGTCGCGACTAAATTGGCATCTGAACATCAGAAATCCGAAAAGAGGCTACAGGTCGCGACTAGAAGCAGAGGAAGTGGCGACTGCAAACTCCAGAGGCTACAGGTCGTGACAAGAAGCTGAGGAGGTCACGACTGAAAACTCCAGAGATAAAGAGTCGTGACTAGTGGACACTGAGGTCGCGACCAACCTTGAATACCGAAGGTAACACCTCTTTCTCCTTGACTTAAACACATTGGTAGATCCTGGCTAGGAATGGAAAATTTTTTAAAGTTAATTTTCGCTGCTTGTCTACCAATTCCCTTCAGGGATATCAGATGAAATTTGGTACTAAATTCTTATAATTAATATGAGAATTTATGAAACTGACAGAAACCAAAAAGGAGTCCTATAGAATTAATTATGAAATTTATGATGAAAAAAGACACATATAAAGAGTTTAAAGGAAATATATGTAATTTTTATTAGGACTTGTGGGTCTAAAAAAATTATGAAACTTTGCAGAGAATTCATTTTATATTAGAATGAATTTCTAAAAATGTTAGAATGATTAAAAGAGGTGTTTAACATTTATTCCAAGATTAGGGTAATTTAAGGATATCTATATAAGGAAAGTGCATTGGGATTTATGCCAAGTAGCTATTGGACCTAAAAGAGGCCTAATATTTCATCCTAGGGCAGTCCAACAAGTCCCAAAAGTTGTCTTGGAGCCCAAGTCCAATAATGAATAATTTATGAATTTTTGAAAAAAAAATGGAATAAAGTAAGAATTAGGGTTTGCACATGGTGGGACCCACCAAAGCTCACACATGGCGTCCAAGGAAAGAGGAATAGAAGATTTTTGTCATGTCATTTTATCTCAACTTGGCTTGGTGGGCAAGACAAGATTCAAGGTGCAATCTTGGCCATTAAATTAAATAGTAACGAAAGCAATCATGGCCATCCATTTTCCATGGAATTTTTCTATTAATTCCCCCATTTTTCTGCTCAAAACCGTGAAGCATTCTCCCATGGGGAACCTCTTGGAAAATGAAAACTCAAGCCAAGACAAAGAAGAATTCAAGGGCCAAAGTTCAAGCAAGCTAGAGATTAAAGGTAAGCAATCTATCCTAGCTTATTTTCCTTTGATTTGGGAGCTTGAACCTAGGGTTTTTATCGAAGAAAGTTGAGTTTTCTCTAAGGTATATATGCTGTCCAAAACCTTAGATGAAAGGAGAAAGAAGAAATTAAAGTTAGAATTATGAGATTAAAGCTTAAACAAGTTAGTTAGATGATTAGTTGTTGAATCAAGTTGATATTCTTGACTTTGCCATGGATGAAACAATTCGGTTTGCACTGTTCATTCACTGTTCATGATAGAAGGAGATGGAATTTCAATGATCTAATGCTTCCATTGAATTTATATGATGATTTTGTGTAGGATTGGATAGGTTTTGAACCTTGGAAACATTGGAATTGAAAGTTGTAATGTTTAGAATTCTTCTATGTACTGTTCACTCGCATGAACAGTGATTGGATTTTCATGATTTTGATGATTTCAATGGTTTTAAAATGAACAATTGTGTAGGATAAAGTAGAGAAATAAGTATGGGAAGCATTGGAATCAAAATGAGAATTGTTGGAAGAATTACGCATGTTTTTAAATTCTGTCCAGAACAGTGCATGGGAGCTGGAATTTCATGATTCTAAGCTCATAAATGGATTCAAAAGATGAAATTATGGAGGGAAAGGTCAAGACATCAATTGATTCAAAGGACAAGTCAATTGGTAAAGATTAAAGGAAGTTATGTTAGTTAAAGTAAGTTTAATGTTCAAGAGAAGTTATATTATAATAAATGGATGATTATGTGATGTTAGGATTTGATTGTGGGCTCAAAGGAGGCAACCACACATCAAGGAAAAGTAAGAAGGAAGAAGCAAAGTTAAAATGAAAGGAAGTAAAGCAATAAGGTAGTAAACTTACTCTAAACTTGTATGTATTGAATGTTATGCTTGATTGTGCTTTGGCTTTGTTAAATTGTGTGCATATGTGTAGATGATTGAAGCTCTATTTCTATGATTACTTTGGCCAATTGTATTTCATATGATACATGGAAGCATGCTCATTACACTATGGTAACACTTTCACAAGCAAGCACAAGCAATTACATTAATACATGCATTGTTTAGTACCGTTTGCTACTGAGATTTCCCTCGAAACCTCACCCCATCCATGTAATCCTAATCCCAACAGGTTTATGAAAGATGTAAGAGGATGAAGAAGCATGAAGGGGAGTTAGGGATTGGTCAATGTAAATGTTATATGATGTTATGTGAAGAACTGTTGCATGTAAGGATGCTATATGACCAGTTAAGCAACAATATGTATGATGTAATAAAAAATAGTAAATGATGGAATAAATGTATGAAAATTTACAGAAATTTATTTAACATGTCAAGCTTCGTTTTCACACCAAGAACACCTTATTTCAATGTCTGTACAAAGAGATCCAAATTTCCAAGGATGGGGACCAGAATCTGTTTTCAGAATTTTTGACCAAATGAACAGTAAATTTTAATGAATAAACTGTATCAATTGGCTAATAATTTGGTCAGGAAATTATTTTTCCATT
The DNA here is from genome assembly GCA_037074615.1 of Leucaena leucocephala. NCBI lineage: Eukaryota > Viridiplantae > Streptophyta > Magnoliopsida > Fabales > Fabaceae > Leucaena > Leucaena leucocephala. The sequence goes on along the minus strand of CM073555.1, from coordinate 12,995,069 downwards.
AAAATTAAAGATGTTATCTTTGAGTAAAATTTTGAACCACTTCATTTCAATTTTTCTATAATTAATTATGATTTTTCAAAGTTTATCACCTAATCTAGAATACCGATGAATAGTAACTCGCCAAGAGTAAAAATTCCAGATTTAGCTAATGGACTTCCAAAGTCTTGTAAGTGGTTCTAAATGCTACCGAATGGTTTCTAAGATGTACAAAAGTAAGGATGTTACACTTCTCTGATTAATCAAATAATTAATGGATTAAATGGATTAATCGATTAATAGAAAAATCTTTGTTCAAGGAAAAATCTGTTTTTAATATATTAATCGATTAACCATCGATTAATTGACTTTTCAGCTCAAATACAGAAGGCAAGCTAGTCGACATTAATCGATTAACTAATGGATTGATTGTCTCCAATTAATCGATTAATTAATTTTCTTTTTAAAACAGAAGGCTGCCTTTTCAATTAATCTAACATTCAATCGATTAATTGTCATTAATCGATTAATGCTCAATAATCGAATACCTAATCGATTAACTTCTTATTTTAGCTTTATTTGATTTCAAAATCTTTTTCATTACTTTAAAAATATTTTTTCACATCATTAATTAACTTCATTCTCTTTTCTCTTTTGACATTATCAAAACATATACATACTAACATTCTTCCCCTTTTTGATGATGGCAAAACTTGTAAAAGTGAAGTTAATTTAAAAAACTTTTTAAATTCAATTTCATTACTTGGAATAAAACAAGATAAGATAGGAGGCAATGAATAGTGTATGGATAATATTATCATTAATACTTTAAAAGTTTTACAATGGATAAAAAAATAAAAATACACATAAACATAGATAAAAATAATCATCAGTCATCAGTCAAGTGACTCCGTAGATGAGGATTCCTTCTTCTCTCCCCCTTTTTGACATCATTCAAAAAAGTTAGGCCAATAAAGGAAGGAATGATGTAATATCCCTAATTTTCTGGTCTGGTTTGTATGTAAAGTTGGTACGTAATATATGTGAGATTTTCTAAGAAAAGTGTGGCCATTTAAGTAAGGAAAAGGATTGAATTCAAAAGGATAGAAAGTTTAGGGACCTAAGTGAAATTTATAAAAGTTTTAGGGCCAAAGTATAAGGTAGACATAAATATTGGGCCATTAAGTGTAATTTCAAAAAATTTAAGAACCTAAATGTAATTTCTCAAAAGTTCAAGGGGCAAAAGTTAATTATGAAGAAATTGGACCGTAAACAAGCCAAAAATGGCCGGGATCAGATCAATCTCAAATTTTACCAGTAGATAGAGAACATTATTCTGGTTAGTTTGACGCAACACAGAATTTTGATTTGAGGTCCCGAAAAATTGATATAAATTTCTGAAGTTAGGAGAATTATTACAGTATTTTTCGGACCTCAGAATCAGATGAAGCTTTACAGTAAATTCCTATAATTAATATAAGAATTTATAAAACTGATAGGATCAGAAAAGGAATCCTGTAGAATTTTTAATGGAATTTAAAGTAGAATAGAATACCCGATAAATATCCCCGGGAGAGGTTTCTTGGGATTTGTACCATAAAGGTAGTGGACTCTATAAAGGCCCAAAATGGAATCATGGAGGCCCAATAAAGTAATGGGACAGATAGGTGGGCCAGTGTCCAGAGGATTTTGGTACTAATGAGCAAGAGATGAATGGAGGGCATTTTGGTCATTTTGGACAGGCCAAAATGCCAAGGCAGGTACAAGAAGGATTAGTCAGAGCCAGTATATGCTCTGATAAGGTACAAAGAGGTGTGAAATGACAATTATGCCCTTAGGGTCAATATAATGCAAGAAAGGGCACCAAGGGTATTTTGGTCATTTCTCAATGGTTGGATATCAAAGAAACCTAGACACAGGTTTTCCTGATAGAATACATATTCTGGAATATTATAAAAATCAGGAACATAAAACAGTCTGATTTTTCTGAAACTGACTCGAACAAGGCCTTTATGATGTCATGGATGATGTCATTAATGAGGCTTTTAGGGCAAGTTTCTTACAAGGTGAATTTTGGACCATTAGATCAAATAGTAACCAAAGTAATCTTGGCCTTCCATTGTCACCAAATTTTTCTATAAATACCCCCCCAAATCAGACTTGTTCGGTAGCTTAGACACCTTGGGGAACCTCTTCAAAATTTTTATTGAAGCTAGAAGGAAGCAAGCAACTTGGAATAACAAGTAAGGTAACTAGTCCCCTTAATCTTAGACTTTATTCTAGCAAGTTTGCTCTTAGTTTTAAGGGGTTTTTGGGACATATTTCTCTTGGTGGTGCTGCTGGATATTCTGTGAAAAGAATATGAGTTTTATGTTATAGATAGTTTAGATAAGCTTAAACAAGCTAGAATCAAGTGGTACTAGCTTGGAAATCCAAGTATGCATGTGAATGGACGATTGTGTTATGTTCTGGTACTGTATAAATCACTGTTCATATGTTGGAATCTTATGATTTTGATGCTTCCAATGTGTTTAAAATGGAAAATTATGTGGGGATAAAGTAGAGAAACAAGTATTGGAAGCATTGGAATCAAAATGAGAATTTTTGGAAAATGTAGGAGACATTTCTGTTTTGTATAGCAACCAAGGATCTGAATTGATTTTGGGAATTCTGATTTCATATCGGATTCTACATGAAAAATTATGTGGAAATGAACCATGAGAATTATTTTGTAAAGATGTAAGCATAAGTCATAAATTAGACAAAGAAAGGAATATAGTAGGAACCTAGTCTTGGACTTTGTTCTGGAGTTGAATGGTAACTTGATGTTACTTTGTAATGGCTAGGTTTTGACATTTGTGAAAGGAGAAGATCATTCCAAGAAGGGTGTAACAAGGATATCTAAGAGGTAGCAAGAATACCTAACTATAATCTTATGTTTGGTTGATTGTATGCTTGCTTGTTAGTTATGATTCTTGGTTGAGCTTGAGATGATCCTTTGATGATTATGATAAAGTATGAATGCTTGCAACTCCTTGCAATGAACGCCATGACAATATGCATGTTAGAGTTTGCTTATATATGTTCACAAGGTAGCTCCCATATCATGATAACATGTTAGGCATTTAATCAAGCATGCATGTTCTTATAGTTTGTATGACTTGCTATTGAGATTTCCATGAAATCTCATTCTTCCCATATACATAACCATGTTATAGGTGCTGAAACTTCTCAAGGAAAAAGGGTAAATGTGGATGGTTGAGTTTGTATATGAATTAAAGTTGAGTACTTGACCTTAGAAGATGATATTGTGATGTGCATGATGTATGATACTATGAATCCATCCCGAGGCCGTGTAATTCTGCCGGTAGTTTTCACAACTTACCCAACGTATTTTCACGTAAAATTTGGTATGAAAATATTTAAGATTCATGGACACCACGAACGCCTTAATTGGTTAAGTATTCGATTTGTTATGATTTTTCAAAGTTGAAAATAAAATCTGGAACAAGATAAAATGAGCAACCAGAGGCAGTAAGGTTCATGCATGAATTTCAAATAGTAAATGAATGAGTTTTTCCACAAAATTTTATGAACTTAAAGTACACATATAGAGCTTTAAATCCATATGTAACACGTCTCATTTGGATAAGTAAACAAAGAGAAATGAATTTTTCAAAATAAGGTAAAGAAACTGGAACTTCCAGACTTACAAAATAAACAATATTTTTCAACGAATAAACTGATTTCATTTGGATAAGGAAACCTCAGTTTCATATTTTTCCTTCAAATTTCAATGAAAAATTATAAATTGGAACCACCATATTTTGATTTTTCTAGATTTAAATATGAATTTTCAAAGTTCAGGCTGTATTCTGGATTACCAAATGAACAGTAGCCGTGAACAATACCCTAAGTATATTTCTTTTGAAAATTCATGTTTCTAAGTTAAAGAGGTAATTAAGTGATTCAGGCTACTTCCAATTGAGTATACGTAAGGGTAAAATTAAGGATACGACAAATGATTAGAGGGAGCTGTGGTAGTGGTATGGCTGATACTGAGTTGATGGGAAGGAGTGGAATAGCTAAGGTAAATGATGGTGCATATGAGGATGAAGGTGAAGGCTAAAAAATAGTGGAAGTGGAAGGTACTGAGCTAGGCTAATCAGGCTGGGAAGGTAGGGGATCCTAAAGCTTATTTTTAGTCAAAGAAGGTCCCATACTATGAATATATGAAACTATAAGATTCTTGATGTCAAACACTTCTTCATGAGTGCGAGCCTGTCGTGCAGATAAAGCCTCGTGTCGCTCTGACCTCTTCCTTGAAAGCATGAAAATTCTGTATGTAAGCTTCGAGTATAGTCTGGATTCCATAGCTTCTCCTCACATGAGCTAAGTCAGCTTTCTTCCTAAAAGTTGTGAGTCTGCTCTCTAACTCTATAAACTCTGCCTGAAGATACCTATAAATAGATGCTCCCAGAAAAGATAGAGCTGTAGAAACTTGTGGTCCAGTAGAGTAATGATGTTTCTCCTGAGGAAGTAAAGCACTGGTAGAGGGTTGTTTGGCCTAAGGATCTCTGGGAAGCTTGCCCTTCTTGGCATTATATGGAAGCTTGATCTTCATCCCAAAGGCACTAATCTCCTCCTTCTTCCTTTCCTCCAGATGATGAATATTATAATGCTTAAGGATGAAGGAGACAAGCTATGGGAAAGGCATCTGAGTAATCCTGGTCTTTTTCAGGTAGAAATCCCTCATCTGTCTATAGATAAAACCTCCCAGGTTGAGCTTCTCTCTGCTAATAATCCTTACCAGAGTGATGTAGTGGATGATGCGCTAATGATTGCATATCTAACTCCTGGTGAAAGTTACGGATCTCGGATAAGGCTTATTGGTATGCAGCAGGATGTGATATGCCTTTGCTTATCCATAGGCTTCATATCTATAGAGAGAGGGGCTCCAATTAGATGGTTGATCACACTGAAGTCAAGTCTTATCTCTCTACCCCTAAGCTTGGTAGTATGGTAGTTGTCTACAATATTCTCCTCTTATCCAAAGAGTCAAATATCTCCATATTGTTGTAAAATCTCCTAACTACCTCTAGGTTGTATGGCTCATTGATCCTTAGCCAACTCTCTTAATGATGAAGGGGGTCAATTAGGTCCATGTTGACTCTGTGATCAGATCTAAGTATAGATATATCTACGGATACTATAGGATAACACTTTTTTGCCCTAAATTTAGAGTTAAATAGAACTATATCAGCATCCAAGTTGATGTTACCTTGAAGAAATACTAGTCCCGATAAATATGGCTCTAAGGGAACTAATCATGCAGTGGGCTTCCTTGAGGTCTTCTATCTCTTCCTAAGTGATTCTGTGGTATACTTGACTGTTCCCTCTAGTATTTATGTGAAATCAGGATTAGAATATGTGTTTGAGGAATCTCTCTGGGTCTTTGCCTTCCTCTTAGACTGAGAAGAGGGTTCATAGGCTTGACCTTTCACCTTCACAGTTGGCATCTTGCTCACCGGTGCCTTCTTATTGCTCTTTGGAACTTCTGTCCCTTCCTTGGCCACCTTGGGTAGGAACTTCTTCTTCTCCTCCTTTGATTGAGAGGCTTGTGGCTTGTTTGAAATATATTTGGATGGTTGCTACTCAGATTGATCCATATTTAGGATTTTAGTTCGTGCCATACTCTATAGTTTTTGGCAAATTTGCTCAGTGAAATGGAGAAATTTGGAGGTGTTTTGCTTGGGTATTGATCAGAAGTGGGTGTGCAATCTTTCCCCAAGGAAATTTATGGGATTTTGGAGATTGAAGTTGATAGAATTTGGAGAATGATCAATTAGGGTTGAAGTGGAATAGTAAAGAGTAGTGATAAGACACATTTTGTATATGGTTTCTACGACATTTTTAATAGTTTTATTGTAACTTTATAATTCATTTCATGCCTTAAATTATACTTTTGTGTATTACATGATTGTCCGTGGCAATGTGCTAATTAAAGGGTAAAATGGTAAAATAACTCTTCTAAACTGCACATATACTGTTATTTACTGATTTGGACTTTTACAGCGAGCTTTTATGTTGAATTGCAGGTATTTGGGAAGAGAGCAAGGACCAGGAAAGAAATCACAAGTCAATGAAAGTCAAATAACGTTTCTGTACTTTTTCATCGCGATCAAAGTGTCCTCCATTCGCGACCTTGATTCTTCTGGAAGTTTCTTTGTGTGCACAGGTCTCGACCAAAAACATGTATCAGGTCGCGACTAAAATGCGAAATCGCTGAAATTGCTCGTTTTGAATTAGGTCAAGCATAAATAAAGGGCGAGGCAAGCTGCCGTCGAAGGGAGACTGGTTTTAGACCTGATTAGGCTAATAAGTGTAACATCCTTACTTTCGTACGTCTTAGGGACCATTTGGTAGCATTTAGAACCACTTACATGACCTTTGAAGTCCATTAGCTAAATCTGGAATTTGTACTCTTGGTGAGTTACTGTTCATATGGTATTTCAGATTGTGCGATAAATTTTGAAAAATCATAATTAATTCTAGAAAAATCGAAATGAAGTGGTTCAAAATTATACTAGAAGCTAACATCTTTAAGTTTAAGGGAAAAATAATTTCTTGACCAAATGCCTAGTCAATTGATACAGTTTATTCGTTAAAGTTTACTGTTTATTTGGTCAAGAACCCTGAAAATAGATTCTGGTCCTTGACTTTGGAAATTCATTTCTCTTTGTTCCTTTATCCAAATGAGATGAACTACATATGGATTTAAATCTCCATATGTGTACTTTAAGCTCATAAATTTGTGAGTTAATCCTTTCATTTGCTAGGTCAAACTGAAGCCACAATAAAACTACTTTAGGATCTACGTTTTTACCATTTCAGTTTCCTTTCTTTAATTCCCAATAATTGTTCCAACATACATAAACCATCTCTTTGGTCTCTCATGCATTTATATACATCATGGACATATTCTATAATTATTTCATACATTTCCATCACATAATTACACACTTTACATAATTGAAACAAACCATGCATCATAGGTGAAAGCATCAAATTGTTCACTTTCTTTCCTCCATTCTTTATCTCTTCTCCATGCATACAATTTCCCATCATGCTTGACCTAAATTGGTTGGTTGTGGGAGGGTGAGATTCTAGGGAATCTCAGTAGCAAACATTACCACTTAAATATGCAAGATGGATGTTAATACATGATATGTAATTTCATTAAACTTTCTTTAATTAGTGGCATGCCATCATGCTATAAACTTTGCATAAAAATGCATGGCCATGGGAAATGTAATATCCCTAATGTTTTGTACTGATTTGAATGTACAGATTGAATGAAATATATGAGTTATTTTTTAGGAAAAAGATGTGGCTATTTATGTAAAGAAAGGGATTAAATTGGAAAAGAAAGAAAAGGAAAGGACTTAAATGCAATTATGAAAAGTTTAAGGCTAAGAAGGAAAAGTAGACAAAAATGTGGGGTCTTTAGGTGTAATTTTAGCCAAATAAAGGGGTTTAATTAAAAAGAAGGAAAGTTTTCTGGGGCCAAAGTGTAAATAAAGTTAGCCCAGAAGTGGTTTGAACTGCCCGAAAGCCTTTCAGTCTCAGATTTCACCAATAGATAGAGCAAGTGATGCTGGGTAATCCAGCTTAGTACAGGAATTTTCTAAAGACTCCAGATAGCCAAAATTGATCTGATAGTCTAAAAGTATAAAAGATTCCTACCGGATATCCTAGATCTCAGATATAAGTAAAAAATTACGGAATGATGCGTCCTGATGGGGCGGATGTCAGGAAACTGACAGAATACCGATAGGAGGTCTGTAGAGAAAGTTATTCACAAATTAGCAAATACAGACGGGAGTGTGTGGCCTCTGGGTATCCGATAGGGAGATTTATCGGTATTTAAATTGGGACTGAATGAGTTCGAATGACCTCAGTCAGATGACTGTTATGACCCACAGGGATGTCTAAATACAGTAGGCCAGTCTATCTGGTAAAAGGATCCTGTCCGGAGATGTGTATAAACGGTGTATAATGGCGGAAATACTCGATAAACATTGCCGAAGAAGATTCCTCGTTATGCATGCCATAAAGGTAATGGACCCCAAAAGGCCCAATAATGGCTCCATCAAAGGTCCAGTAAGACCCTTGGACTGATAGGTAGGCCAGTGTCCAGCAGAACCCCGGAAAAGTGCGAAATTATGAAAATGCCATTATGTTGTACTAAAGAGTAACAGATGAATGGAAGGCATTTTGGTCATTCTGGACAGGCCCAGAAGCCAAGTAACATACAGATAAAGTTACTTAGAGTCAGTATATGCCCTGACAGGGTACAGAGAGGTGTAAAATGATGATTTTACCTTTAGGGTTAAGATAGTGCAAGAAAGGGTACCCAGGGGTATTTTGGTCATTTCATAGGGGATCTGTAATTAAGTTTAGACCTAGTATAAAATGCTAATGATATAAAGGACCCAGATACTAAATTTAAGGTCAGAAGACATAATATGGATTTTCAGAAAAATTAGATTCAGAAAACAGTCCAGTTTTTGAGGAATCGGACCGGGCCGGTACCGAATTGGACTGGAAAATTTCCAAAGGCTTCTGGGCTCTCCAATTTCTCCATGTGAGGAAGAGGTGTCCCTTGGATGATGTCATGGTGATGATGTCATAAAAGGAAAAGAAAATAAGAAATTCCAAAAAAAAACGGTGGCCACAAGTTCAGAGCTCTTGGAAATTACAGAAATACCATCCATCAAAACTATAAATACCCCCTTGCCTTCATTCATCATGGCCTAGAGCTCATTTAAGAGAGAGAAGGAAGTTCTAGAGAGAAAAAGTGCAAGGAAGAAAGAAGAAAGGAAGTTCTGGCTGAGCTGGAAGCAGTATAGGGATCCTAAAATTCTGCTAAGCTTTTGAGGTAGTAACTAATCCTAGCTTTTATGTAATGGCTTTGTGATTTGTTGTGCTGTTGTTTGGTTGGATTGTTATCTTATATGTTATGCTTGAAGCTCTGCTACAATGCTATGTTCATATGTTATTGAGTATGGAAGCACGCAGCATACCTATCGGTACACAATCACAAGCAAGCACTATCACACTGCATTACATATATTGTTATGATTATTACTACTGAGATTCCCTCGAATCTCATCCCAATAAATAACCCATTACAGGGGAGGTTATTCCAAAGTAAATTTTTGGAATTTTAGGAGACGCCGTTATGCTGCCGAAGTTATGACAAGATAAGGGAAGTAGCTGATACGTACTGTGTACGTAGGTACTGTCTAAGGAGGCTGGAAGTGAGTGGACCTAGCCGGTTCATCCAGTCTTTCCTGGGTACTTATGTAGAATGGTAGTTCTCATGGGAATTACTGAATCGGTACAAGATCAGTTACTTTCTAAAGATGAATCGTAGCTGTTATGCTGCCGATTTCAGGCAGGAAAGATGTAATAGAAATATGAGAATTTTGCACATGTTCTGATGTATAACAACTTATTATTTAATAATAGGTATTGTTTGGCATGTTTGACTAATATGTGATGGATGTATGCATATGTATGCAAAGTTGAGTGCTGGAATTTACCACTATGAACAGTAAAACGTGGTGACTTGATGATGTTAAAAATAGTAAATGGATGAATAAATGTATGATATTTTTATGGTAAATAGTAGACATACTAAGCTTCAATTTGATATATGTAATTCCTCATTTGGATGTCTACACACGAAGATATAAATTATCAAAGTTGGGACCAAAATGCTGTATTCAGGAGAAAAACGCTGGATGAACAGTAAAGTTGTAACGTTGACCTACTTGACTTGGTCAAGGAGTGGTCAATAAGTGATTTTTCCCTTAAAGATAATTTAGTTAGCTTCATGTATCAATTTGAACCACTTCATTTCTATGTTTCTAGAATTAGTTAAGATTTTTCGAAGTCAGGTCACTCATCTGGAATTTACACAGTGAACAGTACTCGATAAGAGTAAAACTCCAGATTTAGGAATTGGACTTCAATGACCTTGAAAGTGGTTATAAATGCTACCAAATGGTCCCTAAGACGTACGAAAGTAAGGATGTTTCAGGAAACATGTTCTTCATAACATATTCAACATCTTTTTTTATGTCACAACATCATTCAAATATCATATACATGTCAACACATAAGCATAACACATCAAGCACATAAAGAGATAAGTCCACTACCTTGAACTTAAGCTTTCTTCCTTATTCTTCCACTTGCTCCCTAAGCTTTCCAACCATGAAACCTTTCGGTCAACCACTTCTCAACATCTTCTTGGATGTTGCAAGGTCCTAAGCACATTCATATTCATCACATAATTCATTAGGACCATGAACTCAAGCATTATTCAAGACTATCTCTCTTGAACATTTAACTAACACAACTTCCTCTAACCTTTACCAATTGCCTTGTCCTTTGAATCAATTGATGTCTTGACCTTACCCTACACAATTTCACCATTTGAATCCATTTATGAGCTTAGAATAATGAAATTCCAGCTCTTATGCACTGTTCTGTACAGATTTGAAAAATATGCACAATTCTTCCAAAAATTCTCATGTTGATGTCAATGCTTCCCATACATGTTTCGCTACTTTACCCCACACAAATTTTTATTTTAAAACCATTGGAAGCATCAAAATCATGAGATTTTAATCATTGTTCATGAGAGTGAACAGTAACAGAGAAGGATTCCAAACATTACAACTTTCAATTCCAATGCTTCCAAGGCTCAAAACCTATCCAATCCTACACAAAATCATCATATAAACTCAATGGAAGCATTAGATCATTGAAATTCCTTCTCCTTCTACCATGAACAGTGCATGAACAGTGCAAACCGAAATGGTTCATCCATGGCAAAGTCAAGAACATCAACTTGATTCAACAACCAATCATCTAACTAGCTTGTTTAAGCTTTAATCTCATAATTCTAACTTTAATTTCTTCTTTCTCCTTTTATCTAAGATTTTGGATAGCATATACACCTTAGAGAAAACTCAACTTTCTTCCATGAAAACCCTAAGTTCAAGCTCCCAAATCAAAGGAAAATAAGCTAGGATAGATTGCTTACCTTTAATCTCTAGCTTGCTTGAACTTTGGCCTTTGAATTCTTCTTTGTCTTGGCTTGAGTTTTCATTTTGCAATAGGTTCCCCAAGGCATTCTTGCTTCATAGTTTTGCATCAGATTTTGGGGGTTGTTTATAGGCAAATTCCATGGAAAATGGATGGGCAAGATCATTTTGTGCACTAGTTGATCTAATGGCTTATATTTAATCTTGAATTTACTTTCCTTTAATAATTATGACATCATCATCATGACATCATTAAAGGGGACACCTCACAAGACATGTGGCTAAATTCCAAGGACAGGAAGCTTATAGAAAAAATCTAGTCCAATCCGGTACCGGCTAAGTCCGATTCCCCAAAAACCAGACTTTTTCCTGATTCTAATTTTTCTGAGATTCCATAATATGTTTTCTGACCTTAAATCCAGTATTCGGATTCTTTCTATCATTGACATTCTTATACTGGGTCTAAACTTAATTACAGATCCCTTGAAAAATGACCAAAATACCCCTGTGCCCTTTCTTGCACTACATTAACCCTAAGGGCAAAATCATCATTTCACACCTCGTTATACCTTGTCAGGGCATATACTGACTTTGACTAACCCTTCCTGTACCTGCCTTGGCATTTTGGCCTATCCAGAATGACCAAAATGCTCTCCATTCATCTATTGCTCCTTAATGCAACACAGGGGCATTTTCTTAATTTCGCACTTTTCTGGCTAATTTCTGAACACTGGCCCTTTTCCACGACCCTCAGTTGGTGTCATCTCGGGCCTCTGAGTGATGCCAATAGGGCTCATTCAATCTCAATTTGCTTACCGATTAATTTCCCAATCAGATATTGGGTGTCCATAAACTTCCGTCAAAATTCACTAAAAAGTGAATAACTTTTTCTACAGAACTCCTTTCGGGATTCTGTCAGTTCCCCAACCTCTAGCTTCACATGACGCACATTCCTATAACTTTTCACCCATATCCGAGGTCCAGGAGATCTGATAAAAATTCTAGATAACTTTCAGACTATCAGATAAATTTTAGCTATCTGAAACTCTAATAAAATTTTTGTATTAAGCTAAATTAAGGAGCATCATTTTCTCAATCTACTAGTAAAATCTGGGACTGAAATGCTTCCGGGAAGTTCTAAGCCACTTCCGGCTCAACTTTCTATAATTACCATTTTGCCCCTTGAACTTTTGATAAATTACATTCATGTCCTCAAATTTGGCTAAAATTATACTTAAAGACCCCACATTTTTGTCTACTTTCCCTTTTGACCTTAAAACTTTTATAATTTCACTTAAGTCCTTGCATTTTCTTCCTTTTTCAATTCAATCCCTTTCTTTACATAAATTGCCACATTTTTCTCAAAAAATCTCACATATATTACGTACAAACTGTACATACTATTCTGTACAGAAAATTAGGGATATTACAAGAAGCAATACTTGAATGGAATTGGAAGACACGCAGCGGAAATTAACTTTAAAAATTTTTCCATTCCCAGTCAGGATCTACCAAATGTGTTTAAGTCAAGGAGAAAGAAGTGTTACCTTCGGTATTCGAGCTTTGGTCGCAACCTCAGTGTCCACTAGTCGCGACTCCTCCCCTCTGGAACTTTCAGTCGTGACCTACTCAACTTCTAGTCGCGACCTGTCGCCTCTGGAGTTGTTAGTCGCGACCTACTCTGCTTCTCATCGCGACTGGACGTCTCTGGAGTTTGTAGTCGCGACCTCGTCAGCTTCAAGTCGCGACCTGTCTCCTATTTTCGGATTTCTGACGTTCAGATGCCCGTATGGTCGCGACCTTAGTGTCAATAGGTCGTGACCTTGCTTCGTGTCTCGTCAATCGTAAGAAGTCTACAGCTCAGATCGGCTTCCTCTACCGGTATCCACACGAACAGCGTTCCAATCGCGAACGACGTGCTAGCGCCTCTTGTCCCTCTAGGGCTTTCTAGAGATTCCGTCCTCACCGTCTCTATTTTGGCAGTTTCTTATCTGTAAACCTTTTGCACTCTCCCTGCCCCTTTTCTCACGTTTAAATGTGTGTGTAGAGATGTGTAGAACCCTAGCCCCTAATGTCAAATATATAGGAAGCTATCGGGCTTCTAATAGGGCCGAGCTTCAGAATTAATCTTATGTGACTAAAACACTCTAGTCGTGACTAACTGAAAATTTTCTGCTGTGAAGCTTCTGTGTGTGACTCTGATTGATTGCATTGATTGTTCTTGACTGTTTCTGCATTGCATGCGTAAAAGAACTGAACCATTAGTGCCTTTTGAACCTAAAATTGAGAGAAGACTTAAGAAACTAAAGAGAGAATTTAGGGAATTTAGAGAAGAAGAAGCAAAATCTAGTTCCTCCTCTAGTATTCTAGAGCCTAAAACTGAACTGAATATGGCTAATATTAATCATAATGGGCATAATGGGCATGGAGAAAATAAAATACCTATGAATGTAGAGGATAATAGAAGTGTGAGGGAAATTAATCATTCGCATGTGAATTATGATCTTTATGGGTTCTATACTGAAGAAGCTAACTTTGAGATTAAAGGAGCTTTGATTGCAGCCTTACCCAAATTTCATGGTTTTGCAGGAGAATGTCCACACAGGAACTTATAAACTATGCATATGATCTATTCCTCAATGAAGCCTCCAATGACTACACTGGATGATGTCTTAAGGAGGTGTTTCCATTTCTCCTTGGAAGGGAAGGCTAAGGAGTGGATATATAATTTGCCAACTCATTTCTCAACTCTTACATAGGATCAACTGAAATCAACTTATCTTGAACAGTTTTTCCCAGCTTCAAATACCACTCGAATGAAGAAGGAGATCACTAATATTCTGTAATAGGATAGAGAGTCTTTACATGAGTACTGGATGAGGTTTCTTAATCTGTTGGCTAGATGCCCTCACCAAAACATGACCAAGGCTGATTTAGTAGACATTTTCTTTGATGGTCTACTTCCTCATAATCAAGTTTCCTTGAATGCAGCAGCGAATGGTTCTTTGAGAGATAAGGCCCCATAAGCAAGTTGGGAGTTATTCTAGAAAATGGCCAATGAAGACCATCAGACTGGAGATCCAAGAAGAACACCCACCTCATCTTCGGGTAATTTAAATGTAATATTGGCTGATTTAGAACCCTTGGCAAACTGAATGAAGAAGAGGATGAGTCTGATTGAAAGAGAGCTGTATTCTATAAAACTAGTTCATGCAGTAGGTACCTCACAAGCACTGGTTATAGGATGTGAGTCTTGTGGTTCAATGATGCATGCTACAAATACATGTGATGGACAGTATGAAGAAGTAGCAGCAATATATCAAGGTAGAGACCACTAATACTAGAAGAGAGATCCATACTCCAACACATATAATCCTAGCTGGAGAGACCACCCAAACTTTAGGTGGGGGAGTGATAGGCCAAATTAATTCCAAGGAGGTGGTGCTTCTTCAAGCAACTACCAAAGTAATGCAAGGTCTATGGTTCCAACACAACCTAATTCCTAAGCGGCATCAAAGCCAGATGAGACCTCTCAATTATTGAAGAGTATGGCAGCACAAATGAATAATATGGATGGTAGAATGACCAATATAGACCACAAGCTCAAGGAGAATTGAAACATCCTACTTTTAACCTCTCAGAGTACGTATTCAGAAGCGTATTTGATTAGCGGAAGCATTACGTTGGCCCAAAAATTAAAAATTTTAAAACTTACTCTCGGGTACTGTTCATTATGTAACTTCCAGATTGACAGTCCAATTTTAAAAATTCATACCTAATTACATAAAAATCGTATGGAGGTGATCCAAATTTCTACTTGAAGATCTTTCATAAATATTTAAGGGAAAAATATTAATCTGGACATTTACCTTGCCAATTGATACAGTTAAATTGTTACTTTTTACTGTTCATATGGTAAATTCTGGAAATTCCAGATTCTGTTTCTTAACTTTGGAAATTCGTTTCTATTGATATACACATCCAATTGAGACATATTACCTATAAATTTAAAGATCTGGATGTATACTACATGATGACAAAATTTCCTGAATTAATTCCTTGATTTACTAGGTCAGACTGAAGCCACAACAAAACTGCTTCATGACCTACGTTTTTACCATTTCAGTTTTCTTTCTTCAATTATCAATAATTGTTCCAGCATGCATAAACCTTCACTTTGCCTCCCATGTATTCATATACCTCATGAGGTTATGCCATAATTAATTCATACATATTCTTTACATATAATGGCATATTACATAACCTTACATACATGGAAATTCATGGCATCTACTAAGACATCCATTACTTCACTTCCTTTCTCCCATTCTTTAGCTCTTCTTCATGCATACATTTCCTTCATGCTTGACCTAAATTGGTTGGTTATGGGAGGGTGAGATTCTAGGGAATCTCAGTAGCAAACATTACCACTTAAATATGCAAGATGAACGCTAAAACATGATATGTAATTTCATTAAACTTTCTTTAATTAGTGACATGGCATCATGCTATATACTTTTCATAAAAATGCATGGCCATGGGAAACATGTTCTTCATAACATATTCAACATCTTTTCTCATGTCACAACATCATACAAATATCATATACATGTCAACACATAAGCATACCACGTCAAGCACATAAAGAGATAAGTCCACTACCTTGAACTTAAGCTTTCTTCCTTATTCTTCCACTTGCTCCCTAAGCTTTCCAACCATGAAACCTTTCAGTCAACCACTTCTCAACATCTTCTTGGATGTTGCAAGGTCCTAAGTACATTCATATTCATCACATAATTCATTAGGACCATGAACTCAAGCATTATTCACGACTATCTCTCTTGAACATTTAACTAACATAACTTCCTCTAACTTTTACTAATTGCCTTGGCCTTTGAATCAATTGATGTCTTGATCTTACCCTACACAATTTCACCTTTTGAATCCATTTATGAGCTTAGAATAATGAAATTCCAGCTCCTATGCACTTTTCTGTACAGATTTGAAAAAATATGCTCAATTCTTCCAAAAATTCTCATCTTGATTCCAATGCTTCCCGTACTTGTTTCTCTACTTTACCCCACACAAATTTTCATTTTTAAACCATTGGAAGCATCAAAATCATGAGATTCCAATTACTGTTCATGAGAGTGAAAAGTAACAGAGAAGAATTCTAAACATTACAACTTTCAATTCCAATGCTTCCAAGGATCAAAACCTATCCAATCCTACACAAAATCATCATATAAACTCAATGGAAGCATTAGATCATTGAAATTCCATCTCCTTCTATCATGAACAGTGCAAACCGAAATGTTTCATTCATGGCAAAGTCAAGAACAACAACTTGATTCAACAACCAATCATCTAGCTAGCTTGTTTAAGTTTAATTTCTTCTTTCTCCTTTCATCTAAGGTTTTGGACAGCATATACACCTTAGAGAAAACTCATCTTTCTTCCATGGAAACCCTAAGTTCAAGCTCCCAAATCAAAGGAAAATAAGCTAGGATAGATTGCTTACCTTTAATCTCTAGCTTGCTTGAACTTTGGCCTTTGAATTCTTCTTTATCTTGGCTTGAGTTTTCATTTTGCAGGAGGTTCCCCAAGGGTTCTTGTTGCCACGGTTTTGGTTCAGATTTTGGGGGTATTTGTAGGCAAATTCCATGGAAAATGAAAGGCCAAGATCATTTTGTGCACTATTTGATCTAATGGCTTAGATTTAATCTTGAATTTCCTTTTCTTTAATAATTATGACATCATCATCATGACATATCAAAGGGAAACCTCAAGGGACACCTCACCATGCACATGGAGAAATTGAAGAGAGAAGAAGTCTGTGGAAAAATTCCAGTTCTAATTTGCATCTTGTCCTATTATGATTGCTGCTAGATCTAGGGTTTTCATCATATGAACAAGTTTTGATATCGATTGATCATCTCAGATTAGACTGTTGTAATTTGATTCTGGATGTTTAAATGTTGGATTTTAAATTAATATTTTAGTTTTGATTTTAAGAAAGTTGGGTTATTTTCAGCGATCGTTGCAAATCAATTCAATTGCTTGAAATCTAGGGTTTTCGATTAACGACCATTCGAGGGCATTCTCATAATCTAGGGTTAATTGCACGCTATGTGGTTTCTAACAGTTCGCTAATAGTCTTTAAACTAGCTTTGATCAAAGGAGTTTAAAGAAGATTAAGGTTCAGGACTCAATCGATCGATTGAGGTTTTACTCAAGACTTAGCGATTTCAAACTCCAATATTCAATTTAAGAGCGAGGATAGATACATTTTCATCATCAAGAGTCTTTCATAACATATTCTTTCAACAAGCCAACCAGTTTCCATCTTAATCAAAAATCCAAAAAAATATCTACTTTTCTGCACCCTTATTTTATTGCAAAAATCAACCAAACCCCAAAACCATTTTATCTCTACTCAGGTTTTCATTATTTTTGACATCCAAATTTGCTAGGATTCCTTTAGAAAGGCTCCTTGAGAAGAACGATAGGGTTGTGCCTTATACTATATTGGATGCAATTAACTTTATTTTGGTGGCTCAGACTTCGACAATCCGAGAGCCTCATCAAGTAGCAACTGATAACTGTTAAAAAACGATATTAATCGAATAATACCCATTAATCGATTAAGTAATAAATTCATACAAGCATGTATCATGAATAACACATTAACATCAAACTTTCACAAACATATTTCCAATGTAAAAAGAAGGTTGAAGAAAGCTTATTGAGATATTTGCTTGATGTATTGATTCATTTTTTTCCCTCTAAGCAGCATCCTTGTATTGTCGATGATCGTTTCCTCAACTTTAAAAAATCTCCTTACTCTCATGTCATAAATGCAAATTTTTTCTTTTCTTGGAGAATGATTAGTATTATCTCTAAATATAATCAAGAAGTCATCATCAAAACATATAAATTTTTAATGAATAAAGCTTGACAAAAAACTAAATAAAACTTTCACTCTTTGTTAAATTATCTTGATAATAATCAAATATGTATTTTTAATATTATTTTCTTAAAATGATTTTCTAAAGAATTGATTTCTTAAACTTATAAAGAATTAAATGTTTTCAAATGCTTTTATATGCAACAAGAAATGTTCTAAAAAATTTGATGCATGTTTAAAAATTTTCTTGAAACAATGAATATATTGTTTTGTAAATTAATTGATATATTAATAAAACAATGTTTGAAAAATCATTCAGTAATCCATTTAGCAATATAAGTTTTGAAAATACCTTTAATGAACTTATTACTAATGGAATATAACCAGAACAAGTATCTATTAGCCACTTATAACTTAGTTCAATAGACGCAAGGGTAAGAAAGATTTAACCATTATTGCTCTTGTTCTAGTGTATACTTGTTTTCTATGGGCCGCTTACTGTTTCTTCAGATTTGAAGAATTCAGCACCACAATCAAAGGTCTGCTTCTCCAAGATTTTGCGGTTCTCTCTATGTAGCTATTTTCTCGAGATGCAGCTTTTTCACATTTTCTTTCCCACAATATAAATCTTTTTTTCATAGTATGCAGCTTTATTGGATCCAATTTTGGTTAGTTGTAGGAAAATATACTCATGTCATATGCACAGAAGATATTATCACCTTAAGATAAATGAGCATAGTGAACTATGTCTTTATGCATAAAAGAGATACTAAATTTTTAAAATTTATATGCATAAAGATTTTGTGATTCTTGAGCATTGTTTTTCTTCTTTGAAAGGATATTTACATATCAAATCATATCAAGAGTATATAAAGATATATTGAAAGCAATTGCAATGTTCATTTATAAAGATATGGAAGTAAACTTTGAAGATATGATAAGGAAGATAATGTGCGAAGTTTACCATTGCACATTTACCTCATATGGAAGAAGGATTGCCTGTGCATACCCATTATATCTTTTGATTACTTCTGACAAATGCTTGCAATGGCCTCTCAACTAATTTGAAATTTAAAGCTTGAGATATCCTTCTTCTTTTATTCTCCTCAAGATAGTTGAATGGTACTTGTGATAATCTCTCCTTAAGGCAGAATGTACTCCTTGATCTTTTCTCCACTGCTTCTTCTGGATTATCTTTGACTATCAGCATTGGTAACTCGTTGAATTCTCTCAGATGATGTAACTTTCACTGGTACACGAAGAACTCTCTGAAGCCTAACTCTCTTTGTACTGTGTCCATTCTTCTTCAAGATATTCCGTATATTTGAACCTTTGGAAGGACACTTTGGTCCCCATTTAGCTTTGGGTCCTTGATCATTGATTTTGAACCTTGACTGTCCTTTAGGAACCCAAGCAACCTTTTTTTTCATATTTGGATTTCTTCTCATATAACATCTGTGAGAAATGTGACCTTGTTTACCACAATAATTATAGATAACAGGATGATACTCCTTATGAGCAACTAGAAAGTATTGTGTTGGTCAAGTGGAGAAAGTTTGAAATCATTGTGCAAAATTTCTCCCTTTCTGTTAGACGTTATAGTAAAATCTTTTTGATGTGAAAATGAAACATCCTTCCTTTCATACATTTTAGAGACCATTTGGTAGCATTTAGAACCACTTTCCAAGGTCATTGAAGTCCAATTTCTCAATCTGGAGTTTTACTCTTATCGGGTACTGTTCACTATGAAAATTCCAGATGAGTGACTTGACTTTGAAAAATCATAACTAATTCTAGAAAAATCGAAATGAAGTGGTTCCAATTGATACTTGAAGATAACTCAATTATATTCTAGGGAAAAATAACTCGTTGACCATGTATTGACCGAGTCAACGTCAGTCAATGTCACAACCTTACTGTTCATCCAGCGTTTTTCTCCTGAATCCAGCATTCTGGTCCCAACTTTGATAATTTATATCTCCATGTGTAGATATCCAAATAAGGAATTATATATATCAAATCGAACCTTGGTATGTATACTATTTACCATAAAAATATCATACATTTATTCATCCATTTACTATTTTTAATTATGGATCAAACATCATCATATCACCACGTGTTACTGTTCATAGTGGTAAATTCCAGCACTCAACTTTGTAAACATATGGATACATCCATCATGTATCAGTCAAGTATACAAAACAGTATCTATTATTAAATAATAAGTTGTTATACATGAGGGCATGTACAAAATCCTCATGTTTCCATTACATCATTTCCTGCCTAAATTCCGGCAGCATAACCGCTACGCTTCATCTTTAGAAAGTAACTGATCTTGTACCGATTCAGTAATACTCGTGAGAACTACCATTCTACGTAAGTACCCAGGAAAGACTGGATGAACCGGCTAGATCCACTCACTTCTAGCCTTCTTAGACAGTACCTACGTACACAGTACGTGTCAGTTCCTTTCTTCACTACTGCTATCTTGTCATAATTTCGGCAGCATAACGGCGTCTCTTAAGATTCTCAAAATTTACTTCGACATAACCTCCCTTGTAATGGGTTATTTATTGGGATGAGATTCGGGGGAATCTCAGTAGCAACAATCATAACAATATATGTAATGCAGAGTGACAGTGCTTGCTTGTGATTGTGTACAGATAAGTATGTTGCGTGCTTCCGTACTCAATAACATATGAACATAGCATTGTAGCAGAGCTTCAAGCATAACATATAAGATAACAATCCAACCAAACAATAGCACAACAAATCACAAAGCCATTACTTAAAAGCTAGGATTAGTTACTACCTCAAAAGCTTAGCAGAACTCTAGAATCTCTATCTTGCTTCCAGCTCCGCCAGAACTTCCTTTCTTTCTTTCTTCCTCTCACTTTCTCTCTCTAGCACTTCCTTCTCTCTCTTGAATGCTCTTGTCCGTGGAGAATGAAGAGCAAGGGGGAGTATTTATAGTTTTGGTGAATGGCATTTCTGTAATTTTGAAGCCATCTGAACTTGTGGCCCTGGTTTTTCCGGAATTTCCTATTTTCTTTATTCCCTTTACTGCATCATTCATGACATCATCCCAAGAGACACCTCATGGGACACCTCATATGTCACATGGCGAAATTGCAAGCTCCTAGGACACCTCATCAGCTGACTCAGCCATTCCAGATAGTTCCAGAGTCTTGCATCGAAATACACGGCTGAGATCGTGCCACGTGTCCTCGACTTTTTCTTCCTCCTCTATGTTGGCGCCATGTGGCATCTTGCTGGCACCTTTCACGCCATCCAATGCTATCCAGATAAGTCCAGGACTTTATCTGATCACTTCCTCAGTTATCGTGCAGACCGAGTAAATTTGCTTTATTGAAACAGCATTAAAATAGTATTTTAATGCCACTTTTTCCCACATATATGTTGGGCTACGTTTTGGGGCTTTGGAATGTCATCTTGGATCTCTCATCAAGCTCAAGTACTCTGATGGCTCGATTTTCAAGCAACAGCCCTTGGCAAATTGCCAAAATACCCCTAGGTGCCCTTTCTTGCACTTTCTTAACTCTAAGGGTAAAATTGTCATTTTACACCTTTCTATACCCTGTCAGGGCATATACTAACCCTGAGTAACTTTACCTGTGTATATCTTGGCTCCTGGCCTGTCCAGAATGACCAAAATGCCCTCTATTCATCTATTACTCTTTAGTACAACACAGGGGCATTTTCATAATTTTCCACTTTTCCGGGGTTCTTGTAACACCCCAATTTTCAGGCCAGAGACTTAGGAAGTAGCCTGAAATAGATATATCCCTTTGAGCAGAAGTCCCCGAAACATACAGAGAGTTTTTAGGGACTAAACTGCAAATAAGTGAAAGTCCAGGGACTTATATGTAAATAGTGGAAGTCCCTAGGGATATGATGGCCATTTATGCAAAGAAAGGGATTAAATTGCAAAAGAAAGAAAATGAAGGGGCTTAAGTGCAATTATGAAAAGTAGACCAAAAGGTGGGGTCCTTAAGTGTAATTTTAGCCAAATAAAAGGGACTTAATTAAAAAGAAGAAAAGTTCCTTGGGGCAAAAGTGTAATTAAAGAAAGTCAGGCCGGAAGTGGTTTGG
Source organism: Leucaena leucocephala (assembly GCA_037074615.1). Classification (NCBI taxonomy): domain Eukaryota; kingdom Viridiplantae; phylum Streptophyta; class Magnoliopsida; order Fabales; family Fabaceae; genus Leucaena; species Leucaena leucocephala. The sequence continues at coordinate 12,972,950 of CM073555.1, read as the reverse complement.
ATTGTCCGACAGCATTTCAGTCCCAGATTTCACTAGTAGAGAGAACAAGTGACGCTTGGTAATCTGGCTTAATACAGGAATTTTTCAAGACTCCAGATAGCCAGAATTGATCTGATAGTCCAAAAGTTATAAAAATTCCTACCGGATATCCTAGATTTCAGATCTAAGTGAGAAAATACAGGATGATGCGTCCTTATGGGACGGATGTCAGGAAACTAACAGAATACCGATAGGAGGCTTGTAGAAAAAGTTATTCACAAATCAGAAAATCCAGACGGAGTGTGAGGCCTCCGGGGATCCTATAGGGAGATTTATCGGTATTTGAAAAGGGACTGAATGAGTTCGAATGACCGCAGTCAAATGACTGTTATGACTCATAGGGATGCCTAAACACCGCAGACCAGTGTGTCGAGCAGAAGGAGCCGGTGTCCGGATATGTGTATAAACAGTGAATAATAGATAAAATATTCAATAATCATTGACATGGGAGGATTCCTCGTAATGTGTGCCATGAAGGTAATGGACCCTGAGAGGCCCAATAATGGCGCCAACAAAGGCCCAGTAAGACCCTTGGACTGATAGGTGGGCCAGTGTCCGGCAGAACCCCGGAAAAGTGTGAAATTACGAAAATGCCCCTGTGTTGTACCAAAGGGTAGTAGATGCATGAAGGGCATCTTGGTCATTCTGGACAGGCCCAGGAGCCAAGGCACCTACAGATAAGGTTACTCAGAGTTAGTATATACCCTGATAGGGTACAGAACGGTGTAAAATGATGATTTTACCCTTAGGGTTAAAATAGTGCAAGAAAGGGCACCCAAGGGCATTTTGGTAATTTGTCAAGGGATATTTCTTGGGAATCGAGCCATCAGAGTACTTGAGCTTGATCAAGATCCAAGATAACATTCCCAGAGCCCAAAAACGTAGGCCCAATGATATGTGGGAAAAAGTGGCATTAAAATACTATTTTAATTCTGTTTCAATAAAGTAAAGTTACTCGATCGACACGATAACCGAGGAGGTGATCAGATAAAGTCCTGAACTTATCTGGATAGCATTGGAAGGCATGAAAGTTCCCTTACAGATGCCACATGGCGTCATCTTAGAGGGAGAAGAAAAGTTAAGGACATGTGACACAATCTTAGCCGGTGAGTCCAGTTTGTGGAAAATCGGACCAGATCGGTACTGGATTGGACTGGAACTGCTGAGTCAGCTGATGAGGTGTCCAGGAATTGTGACATGTGAAGAATGTGGCGATGAGGTGGCCTTGAGATGATGTCATGCATGATGCAGTAAAAGGAATAAAGAAAAATAGGAAATTCCAGAAAAACCAGGACCACAGGATCAGATGGCTTCAAAATTACGGAAATGCCATTGACCAAAACTATAAATACCCCCTTGCTCTTCATTATGCACGGCCAAGCATGAGAAAGAGAGAGAAGGAAGTGCTAGAGAGAGAAAGTGAGAGGAAGAAAGAAAGAAAGGAAGTTCTGGCGGAGCTGGAAGCAGTATAGAGATAGTAGAGTTTTGTTAAGCTCTTGATGTAGTAACTAATCCTAGCTTGTATGTAATGGCTTTGTGATTTGTTGTGCTGTTGTTTGGTTGGATTGTTGTCTTATATGTTATGTATGAAGCTCTGCTATAATGCTGTGATCATATGTTATTAAGCATGGAAGCATGCAGCATACTTATCTGTACACAATCACAAGCAAGCACTGTCACTCTGCATTACATATATTGTTATGATTGTTGCTACTGAGATTCCCCCGAATCTCATCCCAATAAATAACCCATTACAGGGGAGGTTATGTCGACGTGAATTTTGGGAATTTTAAGAGACGCCGTTATGCTGCAGAAATTATGACAAGATAAAGAGAGCAGCTGATACGTACTGTGTACGTAGGTACTGTCTAAGGAGGCTGGAAGTGAGTGGACCTAACTGGTTCATCCAGTCTTTCCTGGGTACTTATGTAGAATGGTAGTTCTCACGGAATTACTGAATCGGTACAAGATCAGTTACTTTCTGAAGATGAAGCGTAGCGGTTATGCTGCCGGATTTTAGGTAGGAAAAGATGTAATAGAGATATGGGAAATTTTGTATATACCCAGATGTAAAACAACTTATTAATTAATAATAAGTGTTGTTTGACATGTTTAACTGATATATGATGAATGTATGCATATGTTTGCAAAGTTGAGTGCTGGAAATTGCCACTGTGAACAGTAACACGTAGTGACATGATAATGTTTTATAAATAATTAAAAATAGTAAATGGATGAATAAATGTATGAAATTTTTAAGGTAAATAGTAGACATACCAATATTCGATTTGATATATAGTATGCCTCATTTGTATGTCTACACATGAAGATATAAATTATCAAAGTTGGGACCAGAATGCTGGATTCAGGAGAAAAACGCTGGATGAACAGTAAAGTTGAAACGTTGACTGACGTTGACTCAGTCAATGAATGGTCAACGAGTTATTTTTTCCTGAAAGATCATTAAGTTAGCTTCATGTAGAAATTGGAACCACTTCATTTATATTTGTCTAGAATTAGTTATGAATTTTCAAAGTCAGGTCACTCATCTGGAATTTACATACTGAACAGTACTCGATAAGAGTAAAACTCCAGATTGAGAAATTTGACTTCAATAACCTTGAAAGTGGTTCTAAATGCTACCAAATGGTCCCTAAGATGTATGAAAGGAAGGATATTTTAGTTCTGCTGGACACTGGCCCATCTATCAGTCCAAGGGTATTACTGGGCCTTTGATGGCGTCATTATTTGGCCTTTCAGGGTCCATTACCTTCATGGCACGCATTATGAGGAGTGTTCCCCCGTCATGTTCATCGAGTACTTTAACTATTATACACCGTTTATACACCTCTCTGGACACCAGGTCCTTTTACCAGATACACTGGCCTGCTGTGTTTAGGCATCCCTGTGGGTCATAACAGTCATCTGACTGAGGTCATCCGAACTCATTCAGTCCCTTTTTAAATACCGATAAATCTCCTAATCAGATCCCCGGAGGCCTCACACTCTCGTCTGTATTTACTAATTTGTGAATAACTTTTCCTACAGACCTCCTATCGGTATTCTATCAGTTTTCTGACCTCCGCCCCATCAGGACGCATCATCCTATAATTTCTCACTTATATCTGAAATCTAGGATATCTGGTAGGAATTTTTATAACTTTTAGACTATCAGATCAATTTTGGCTATCTGGAGTTTTGAAAAATTCTTGTATTAAGTTGGATTACCCAGCGTCACTTGCTCTCTCTACTGGTGAAATCTGGGACTGAAATACTTTCGGGTAGTCTAAACCACTTCAGGCCTAATTTCCTTTAATTATACTTTAGCACCAAGGAACTCTTCTTCTTTTCAATTAAGTCCCTTTATTTGGCTAAAATTACACTTAAGGACCCCACATTTTTGTCTACTTTTCCTTTTTGGCTTTAAACTTTCCATAATTGCACTTAAGCCCCTCCCTTTCCTTTCTTTTGCAATGTAATCCCTTTCTTTGCATATGTCAGATTAGTAAGCAATTTCAAGTGTATTTAAAATTTCTTTGAAAATAGAGCAATGTTTGATTTTCAAGAAATCTTTTTCAGAAATAGAATTATACAAAATTTTTATTGCTCTAAGATTTGGTGAAAATAATTTATTTTCACAATCATTCTAATCCCTTCTCAGTTTAAAATCAAATTTATTTGAAAGAATTTTCCTTAATTCAAAATCAAGAGTTTTCAGAATTTTCCCACTAAGATTTTCTAATCCACTATAAACACCAAGATTACAATGGGTTCTTGGTAGCCTTTACAATCTTAATTTTAACGGCTAATTAAAAATCACCTCAAACTTAAGGTTACTCTATACTCTGGTGGCTAAGCTCCCCCTTAAACTGATATGAACAATTCCCAACCTTGAATCCCTTGATTCTAAGGTTTAGCTCTCAAACAATTGAAGGAATGAATGGTGAATATAACTCTCAAAAAAAGTGAATATATAGACATTGAAGCTCACTATAAATCTCTCTCAAAAGAAATGAAACATAAAGAACAGAGAGTTGAATAACTCTAAAGTTTTGGCTCTTTCACTGCTTTTATTAATCTCGTTGATAGTTCATTGTCATTATTAATCACCAACCTCAAAACTTTGAATGCACTAACCGTTGAGCATTATTTTCGTTGAGGTTTTCTTTCGTTGAGTTTTCTATTTGTTGGAAATATGACTGTTGAACTAGATGTTATAGCTGTTGAGGCTTTTTGTCACCGAATGTCTGTTAGCTTTCCTCTTGGTCTAATATCTGATTTAGTTTTGAGCTTAACAGAATATTGAACTCTAGTTTTAATCCTGCAAATACTTCAAGATTTGATCGTTAGTATATGAACACGTGAAGTGAGGATTTAAATAAGTAAAATTAAACTTGAATAGATTGAATCACAGCAAGAATGATATGCATGCTCATTCATATTTAATATCTCAATCAATACACACTTTAAGATCATACAATGATTCTGCTTGTTTTCAAATATTATTCTATATTAATCGATTAATTAGAATTGGTATATGAAACAGAAAATAGAGCGTCATAGTGATTTGATTTTCTAGACATATATGATTTATTCTGATAAAGATAAATTTCTCAAGAGATTTGTCATGAAGAATACCTAGAGGCATTGTCAGATTATCACTTAAATCAATCATTTTTAAATATGAAATGGATTTGTAATATAAAATAGAGCTATACTTCAAATTATAGAAGTTTCTAGGATTAATAGATTAAATAATCAATTAATATAAGTTAATCGAATGCCTAGTCGATTAACATGTTTAGAAAATGAATGAGAAAGTATTTTAACATAAATTAATTTAACACTTAATCTATTAATGTAAATTAATCGATTAACCGATCGATTAATTAGTATATATTTGATTTTTCACATAAAGGATACATCTCTGATTAATCGAATAATTAACAGATTAATAAGGATTAATAGATTAACTAATCGATTAATAGCAAACTCTTTGTTCAAGGAAAAATCTGTTTTGAATATATTAATAGATTAACCAATCGAATAATTGACTTTTCAGCTCAAATACAGAAGGCAAGCCAGTCGACATTAATCAATTAACTAATAGATTAATCATCTCCAATTAATCGATTAACTAATCGATTAATTAATTTCCTTTTTAAAACAGAAGTCTGCCTTTTCAATTAATCTAACATTCAATCGATTAATTGTCATTAATTGATTAATGTTTAATAATCGAATACCTAATCGATTAACTTCTTTTAGCTTCATTTGATTCCAAAATCATTTTCATTACTTTAAAAACAATTTTTCACAATATTAATTAACTTAATTCTCTTTTCTCTTTTAATAGTATCAAAACATATACATACTAACAATTATTACAAGTATATACTACTTTCTATTCTTCATATTCTATTCCATGTTGTCTATTTTCAATATTACAAGCTTATAAAGTCTACTTGATTAAAGAATGCACATCTAACTTACAGCACAGACTTAGAACTATTACAAGCCTATAGTAGGGGGCTAGTATAGGCTGGTTTGAATGAAAAAACCCCTAAAAGGTGAGATGAGTAAAATAATTATATCCCCGAGTGTACTCTCTTCTATCTTGTTCCTTTGTCTTAACTGTGTTTATATAGATTGATTGCATTGCATTTGTTATTCTGTAACTATAGTTGACTTGAAGGATTTCATTGATTAATTATAACTTTCATGCTCGAAAAACTTATTTGATTCATTTATTTGTTTTAAGTGTTTATCAGGATGTTTTCTAAAGCTTTGCCTAGGATGCAAAAGTTTAAGTGTGGGAGAATTTGATGAATCTCTATTTTATCATATTTTTCCTATGTATTTCAAGGAATTTATCATGTTTATTAATAGGTATTATTGTAGTAGTTGTGGCTATTTTATGGTTTAATTGATTATACGAATTAAATAATTAAAAATGCTAGTTTCTTGTGTTTATTAATTTTATTATTTCTCTTGATTAAATTGATTTGCATAAAGGTTTTTTGTTTTTGTGTATTTCAGGAAATTAGAAAAAATAAATAAATGATCACTATGGCCTATATCAACTAGTATACAACTATATTATTTGAGGAATTGCCAAATTGAAGGTGTAAATTATAATATCTAATTAGAGAAAATTAAAATATCTCCAATAATATTATATTAATTCATTCTTTTAATATAATATTATATTATATTAGTATTATGTTATACTATATTTCATTTGAATTAATTTAAAGATAATTCCTCAATATCTAATATTTGAATTTAATCAAAGTATAATAGATAAATGTGTTATCTTTTTCTATATTTTTATTAATTGTCTTATATCTTTTATCCTATTACTTTTTAGTTGAATTATTTATAGGATATTTAAGTTAAAAAATATCATCTCTGGAGATATTAGAAAAGATGACAGCTTAGAAGGATACTGAAGATAAATGAAGATTATCATTATCTTTTAAAGAGCCAATCAGTGAAGAGACCCACATCAATAGGATTCACTCCCAAAAGCTATATAAAGGAACCCAAGGCTCCTCTATTCAACACACCAATCACCACCATTACCATCATCCTCTTTATCTTTTCCACAATGCCATCCTTTTCTTTCTAAGATTTTGAGGAGAGATGTAGTGGCTTGAGTTCATGTTGTTAGTTTAGATATAAACACCCAAGAAGGGGGTGAATTAGGTGTTTTGAAAATTTTAAGCAAAATCTAATACTTCAATAGAAAATAAATATGAATAATAGCAATAAGAATAAAGATATGAAAGATTTCACCAAGGTGACACCAATCAATTTATACTGGTTCGGACTCAACTCTTATCCTACGTCCAGTCCTCAGAGACCTTATCATATTTTCACTATCTCCAAGATTATAACAGGCTTTTGGTGCCTTCAGTACAACAATTCAGCAATTGACTCCTTTAATTGCTCCCCCTTACTACCCCGTAAGGTTATGATTACAACTTAAGAGAAACAATCTCTTAAGCTAACAGAATGAAAGGAGAATTGAAACAATCTCTCTTGAAGAGTATATATGATGTTACACACTGAAGCTCAATAAATATGGGATTACACAAAGAATGAAGAATAACTGAGAATGTAATAAATTCGGGAGTCATTGTGTTACTTCGTTGGTTTTTGTCTTCATTCAATATTGAGTCCTTAAATAGCATTTACTTTGGTTGTAGCTGTTAGACTTAGATTTGTAACCGTTAAAGTGAAGACATGATTGGTTACTGACAAGTAGGCAGCATTTAATGCATCGCCGGAAGTAGAAAGTTTCCATTACCTAGCCTTCATCATTTTGAATCCCTAGCCTTTTCTGAATATACTCAAACAAAAGATCTGTTAGTCATTGAAGCATTTATTTGAGTTTGTGATCTAGTTAATAAGTGGCTTATTATTAAGAGATAGAGCTCATAATTAAATTCAGATGGCTTTTTAGAAGCGATATGTTGTATTAATCGATTACCCAATCGATTAATGTATAGTTAGTGTGTGAAACATAAAACAGAGCATCATACTTCACTTAATTTTTTATGCATGATGTAAATTTATAAAGATAAGTTTTTTAAAAGATTTATGTTAAAGAATAATGAGAAACATAGACAAATTATAACTTGAATCAATTATATGGAAATAGGAAATTAGTTTGTAACTTAAAACAGAGAAGTATACCAAACTTCTGAAGTTTCTGATGTTAATCGAAAGCTTAATCGATTAATGTGTCTAGAAGATTAAAAATAGAAAAGATTTCAGTACAAATTAATCAAATAGTTAATCCGTTAATGAAAATTAATCGATTAACCAATCGATTAATTGATTTATGTTTGAATTTCATAAAATTGAAACTTTACTGATTAATCAAACAGTTAACAGATTAATATAAATTAATAGATTAACCAATCCATTAATAGCAATATCTTTGTTTAAGAGAAAATTTATTTTTAACACATTAATCGATTAACATTCGATTAATTGATTTAATAATTCTCTTTCAGAAGGCAAGTTGTCGACATTAATCGATTAACTAATCCATTAATTATAATTAATCGATTAATTGGTTTCTTTACTGAATAACAGAAAGCAATCTTACGATATTAATCGATTAATGGTCAACCATTAATGGATTAATGATGAACTTTTCATAATGTAGAACACTGTTTTATATTAATCAAATAATCAATTGATTAACCAGACTAACTTCTTCTTTTAACTATATTTAAGCATATAATCACTTCTTAAATTACTTTTGAACAACTTTTAACATCATGTTTAAACACAAAGGTAATTTAACAAATTATTAGAAATATTATTTTGACAAGACATATATTTTAATCAAACCATCAAACAAAAGAATTTTTGTATATTATATAACATTCTTAGTGATACTAGGGTTACTAAAAACTTTTTGATATTTGACATCATTAAAACATATAGTTTTTCCAACAATCTCCCCCTTTTTGATGATGGCAAATCACACATGAAAAGTAATAGTATTCTCCCCTATTTGTCATTAGCAAAAAGTTTGAATGATATCAAATGGAATAGTGTAAACATGAAGTAAAATTACAAATAAACACAGGGAGTTTAGAGATGCTCATTTTGAAGTTAGCATAATGTGGTAATGGTCTCTGAAATTCTGGGTTTTTTACTCTTGCTTTTAGACTTTGAGTTTCAATGTGCAGCTCATCACTTTTTAGAAACGCTGAATGCCCTTCAGATACCTTTTAAGAAAAAAAATTCTATTATAGTAATGGATTAATTGATTAAGTGTTCGATTAATCCTTGCTCTGTTAGGTTTTGTTTTTCAATTCCGTAGTAGAGCATTATGCAAAAACTGAACTATACATCCCGATGCTTAAGGTAAGAACTTGAATCATCAAAATACATTAATGAACAATTTTTTGTAAGGGTGAAAGCTGAATAAGCCTTAAAAATTATTAGAAACCTTACAATTGATTGGGATTTACCATTCCCAATTCTCTTCTGATGTAGTTGAATTAATCTTAGGCAAGTGGTTTGGTGAAAATATCTGCTAGTTGAAAATGAGTCGGGATGAATTCAACCTTTATATCTTTCTTCTATATGTGATCTCTTATAAAGTGATGTCTGATATCAATGTGTTTTGTTCAGGAATGAAGTACGGGATTCTTTGAGAGACTAATTGTACTTGTATTGTCACAAAGAATTGGAATCTCGTTCAATTTTATTCCCAAATCTTGAAGTTGTTGTTTGAGCCATAATACTTGTGTTATATCCTGATTTTTAGGTCTAGAAGCCCAGTATAAGCCTAAAATAGGTAGGTTACTAGGCCTTGTTGAGCAGAAGTCCCAAAATTATATAGATGATATTTAGGGACTAAACTGTAAACAATGAAAGTTTAGGGACTAAATTATAAATAGTGAAAGTTCCTGAGGACAAATATATAAATAAGTTAGAGACTTTAGAAGAGTCTCTTGGGCGTAGAAAGAGAAAAGAGGTTAGTTAGAGGCCTAAGGTTGAGATAAAGATCTCAAAGAGATGATTTATGGTGTTAAGCCAAAGCAAGGATAAAATTGTAATTTTAGAAAAGTCCCAAGGGCATAATAGTCATTTTGAGGAAAAAAGGGACTAAAGTGAAAAGTCTAAAAGTTCCATGCTATGAAATGAAAGTAGACACAAGTTATGGGCCATCAAGTGTAAGTATGAAAAGTTAAGGGCAAAAGGGTAATTTTTAAAAGTTCAAGGGCAAAATAGTAATTAAGGAAAGTTGAGTTGGAAAAGGCCCAAAAATGCTAGAAAATGGTTTGGCCCTAAATTTTACCAATAAATGGAGAAAAAAATTCTGATCAGTTTAACGCAACATAAAATTTTGATTTGAGGTCCCGATAAATTGATATTAATTTTAGAAGTCTGGTAATTATTATAGTATCTTCTAAACCTCATAATTAGATAAAATTTGATAGTAAATTCTTATAATTAATATAAGAATTTATAAAACTAATAGAAGTTAAAAAAGAGTCTTATAGAATTAATTATAGAATTTACGGTGAAAAAGGACACCGATAAAGGGTTTAAAGGAAATGTATGTAATTTTTATCAGGAATTCTGGGTTTCAGAAAATTATGAGAATTTTCAGGGAATTTATTTTATATTAGAATGAATTTCTAAAAAAATTAGAATCAATAAAATAGGTGTTTATAATTTATCTCAAAAATTAGGGCTATTTAAGGATATCAGTATAGGAAGTGCCTTGAGATTTATGCCAATTAGCAATTGGACCCAAGGAAGGCCCAATAATGGCTTCATACAGTAGTCCAATAAGTCCTAAAAGTTATTTTGGAGCCCAAGTCTAATAATGGATAATTTATGAATGTTTTAAAAAGAAAAGAAAAGCAATTAAGGAAGTTTCAAGAGCAAGATTAGGGTTTGCACATGGTGAGCCCCACAAACAACACACATGGCGTCAAGCAAGGAAAGAGAGACTGAGTTTTTTCATGTGATCTTATCTCAAATTTGGCTTATAGGGTAAGCCAAGATCAAGAGCAAATATGGACCATTGGATTAAATAGTGTTTAAGTGCATCTTGGCCTTTCATTTTCCATGAGATTTTCTATAAATACCACACCATTTTTTGCCCAAAACCGTGGCATGAAGAACCCTTGGGGAAACTATGGTCAAGTGGAACTCAATCCAAGACAAAGAAAAATCTAAGGGCCAAAGTTCAAGCTAGCTAAGGATTAAGGTAAGTAATCTATCTTAGCTTATTTTCCTTTAATTTGGGGGCTTGAACTTAGAGTTTTTATGGAAGAAAGTTGAGCTTTACCAAGGGTATATGTGCTCTCCAAAACCCTAGATGAAAGGAGAAAGAAGAAATTAAAGTTAGAGCTATGTGATTAATGCTTAAACAAGCTAGTTAGATGATTGGTTGCTGAATCAAGTTGATATTCTTGACTTTTCATGGAAGAGACCTTTCGGTTTGCACTTTTCATGATAGAAGGAGATATACTTTCAATGATCTAGTGCTTCCATTGATTTATATGATGATTTTGTGTATGATTGAATGGGTTTTGTACCTTGAAAGCATTGGAATTGAAAGTTATAATTCTTGGAAGTCTTCTCTATTACTATTCACTTGTATGAACAATGATTGGAATTTCATGATTTTGATACTTCCAATGGTTTTAAAATAAAAAGTTGTGTGGGATAAAGTAGAAAAACAAGTATGGAAAGCATTAGAATCAAAAAGAGAATTTTTGAAAGAAAAAGGGGAGTTATGCAATTCTATCCAAGACAGTGTATAGTTGCTAGAATTTGGGAATTCTAAGTTCATAAATGGATTTAGAAGGCCAAATTATGTAGGGTAAAGTCAAGACATCAATTGGTTCAAATACCAAGTTAATTAGTAAAGATTGGTTCAAATTGTAATGAATGGATGATAATGTTATATATGTTAGGTGTCACATCCCAATTTTTTTCTATCTGTATAAGACTGATAGAGGAAAGAGGTTTGAAAGGGATTATGACGATGAATAGAAAGGAAAAACAATGATTAGACAAAGGTATAAAGAAGAGGGACTAAAATAAAAAGTCTGAAAGTTCTATGGTGCAAAAATAAAAGTAGACAAAAGCTTTGGGCAATTAAGTGTAATTATGAAAAGTTGAGGGCCTAAAGTGTAATTTTTAAAAGTTCAAGGGCAAAATTGTAAATATGAAAAGTTGAGCCAAAAAAGGCCCAAAAATGCCCATAATCAATTTAGTCCCAAATTTTTCCAATAAATAGAGAAAGTTATTCTGATAAGTTTGGTACAACACAGAATTTTGATTTGAGGTCCCGAAAAATTGATATGAATTTCTGAAGTTAGAAAAAATTATTACAGTATTTTTTTACCTCAGAATCAGATAAAATTTTACAGTAAATTCTTATAATTAATATGGGAATTTATAAAACTGAAAGAGTCAGAAAAGGAGTCCTGTAGAATTTTTATAGAATTTATAGTATGATAAAATACCCAATAAATACTTTCGGGAAGAGGTTTCTTGGGATGGCGCCCCAAAGGCCCAGCAAGGTAACTAAGCAGTTATGTGGGCCAGTGTCCAGAGGAACCCCAAAAAAATGTGAAATTATGAAAATGCCCCTGTGTTGTAATAATGAACAAGAGATGAATTGAGGGCATTTTGGTCATTTTAGATAGGTCAAAATGCCAAGGTAAGTATAGGGATGATTAATTAGAGTCAGTATATGCCCTGATAGTGTATAAAGAGGTGTGAAATGACAATTATGCCCTTAGGGTTAATATAGTGCAAGAAAGTGCACCAAGGGTATTTTGGTCATTTCTCAAGGGATAGTTAGCAGGTAAATACTCAGTCTAACAATGTCAATGGTAGAAAAAACTTAAACACTGGTTTTCTTGACAGAATACATATTCTGGAATATTATAAAAATTGGGAACATAAAACAGTCTGGTTTTTATAAAACTAATCGGACCAGTATCAGACTGGATTAGAATTTTTCCTATTAGTATTTTCCCATTATTTGCAGAAAACATAGACCTTTATGATGTCATGGATGATGTCATTAATACGGCTTCTAGGGCAAGTGATAAGACACATTTTGTATATGGTTTCTATGACATTTTTGAGAGTTTTATTGTAACTTTACCATTCATTTCATGCCTTAAATTGTACTTTTGTGTATTACATGATTGTACGTGGCAATGTGCTAATTAAAGGGTAAAATGGTAAAATAACTCTTCCAAACTGCACATATATTGTTATTTACTGATTTGGACTTTTACAGCGAGCTTTTATGTTGAATTGCAAGTATTTTGGAAGAGAACGAGGACCAGGAAAGAAACCACAAGTCAATGAAAGTCAAAACACGTCTCAATCTAGGGTTTTCAATTGACGACCATTCGAGGGCATTCTAATAATCTAGGGTTGATTGCATGCTAAGTTGTTTCTAACAGTTCGCTAATACTCTTTAAACTAGCTTTGATCAAAGGAGTTTAAAGAAGATTAGGGTTCTAGACTCAGTCGATCGATTGAGGTTTTATGTGAGACTTAGTGATTTCAAATTCCAATTTAAACTTAAGAGCAAGGATAGATACGTTTTCATCATCAAGAGTCTTTCATAAAATATTCTTTCAAACAAACGAACTAGTTTTCATCTTAATCAAAAATCCAAAAATATCTACTTTTCTTCACCCTTATCTTATTGCAAATCAAACCTTAAAACTATTTTATCTCTACTCAGGTTTTCATTATTTTTGACATCCAATCTACTAGGTTTCCTTTAGAAAAGGCTCCTTGAGAAGAACAATAGGGTTATGCCTTATACTATATTATTGGGTGCAATTAACTTTATTTTGATGGCTCAGACTACGACAATCCGAGTCCCTCATCAATGGCGTCGTTTTCGGGGAGCCAAGTAATTGGTTCCCTAATAATTGTTTGTCAATTTCATTAGTTACTTGAGTCAATTTTTCTATATTTTTGTTCGTATTTTATTTTTAGTAGTTCTTTAAAATTGCATTGCATTTTGCATCGTTATGAGTTTCTTCATAAATCATTCTCTGTGACTTTGAGTCGCGACCAAAACTAATTTGTGTCACACCCAGATTACTTTTCTCTAAAATTTGATTAGGCGCGACATTTTAAACTTTTAGTCATGACCACTTCTCTCTGTGAATTTAAGTCGCGACTAAAATACAATTGAGTCGCGACTAACTGAAAATTTTTTGCTATGAATGTTCTGTGACTGGCTCTAATTGATTGCATTGTTTGTTCTTGACTATTTCTACATTGCATGCGTAAAAGAACTGAACCATTAGTGCCTTTTGAAGCATCCTTACTTTTGTACATCTTAGGGACCATTTGGTAGCATTTAGAACCACTTTCAAGGTCATTGAAGTCCAATTTCTCAATATGGAGTTTTACTCTTATCGAGTACTGTTCACTGTGTAAATTCCAGATGAGTGACCTGACTTCGAAAAAATATACCTAATTCTAGAAAAATCGAAATGAAGTGGTTCAAATTGTTAAATGAAGCTAACTCAATTATCTTTTAGGAAAAAATCACTCGTTGACCACTCCTTGACCAAGTCAACATAGGTCAACATTACAACTTTACTGTTCATCCAGCGTTTTCCCCCTGAATCTAGCATTTTGGTCCCAACTTTGATAATTTATATCTCCATGTGTAGACATCCAAATGAGGCATTCCATATATAAAATCGAAGCTTAGTATGTCTACTATTTACCATAAAAAATATCATATATTTATTTGAAACATCCTTACTTTCGTATATCTTAGGGACCATTCAGTAGCATTTAGAACCACTTTCAAGGTCATTGAAGTCCAATTTCTCAATCTGGAGTTTTACTCTTATCGAGTACTGTTCACTGTGTAAATTCCAGATGAGTGACCCGACTTCGAAAAATCATAACTAATTCTAGAAAAATTTAAATGAAGTGGTTCCAATTTCTAAATGAAGCTAACTCAATTATATTTCAGGAAAAAATAACTCGTTGACCATTAATTGACCAAGTCAACGTCAGTCAACGTGTCAACTTTACTGTTCATCCCACGTTTTTCTCCCTGAATCCAGCATTCTGGTCCCAATTTTGATAATTTATATCTTCTTGTGTAGACATCCAAATGAGTCATACTATATATCAAATCGAATCTTGGTATGTCTACTATTTACCTTAAAAATATCATACATTAATTCATCCATTTACTATTTTTAATTATGGGTCAAACATCCTCATATCCCCACGGATTACTGTTCATAGTGTTAATTTTCAGCAACCAACATTACATACCTATGCATACATCCATCATATATCAGTCAAACATGCCAAACAACAATTATTATTAATTAATAAGTTGTTTTACATCTGGTCATGTACATAAATTCTCATATCTCTATTACATCTTTTCCTGCCTAAAATCCGGCAGCATAACCGCTACGCTTCATCTTCAGAAAGTAACTGATCTTGTACCGATTCGGTAATTCCCGTGAGAACTACCATTCTACGTAAGTACCCAGGAAAGACTGGATGAACTGGCTAGGTCCACTCACTTCCAGCCTCCTTAGACAGTACCTACGTACACAGTACGTATCAGCTCCTTTCTCTACTATTGCCATCTTGTCATAATTTCGGCAGCATAACGGCGTCTCTTAAAATTCCCAGAATTCATTTTGATATAACCTCCCCTGTAATGGTTTACTTATTGGGATGAGATTCGGGGGAATCTCAGTAGCAACAGTCATAACAATATATGTAATGCAGAGTGACAGTGCTTGCTTGTGATTGTGTACAGATAAGTATGCTGCGTGCTTCCATGCTTAATAACATATGATCATAGCATTACAGCAGAGCTTCAGACATAACATATAAGACAACAATCCAACCAAACAATAGCACAATAAATCACAAAGCCATTACATAAAAGCTAGGATTAGTTACTACCTGGCTAGCTTAGCAGAACTCCATTATCCTTATTCTGCTTCCAGCTCCGCCAGAACTTCCTTACTTCCTTTTCTCCTTTCTCTCTTCCTTTCCTTCTCCTTCTCTCTCTTCTTTCTCTCCCTTCTCCCTTGCCTTGCGTGAATGAAAATGGAATGGAGGGGGGTATTTATAATTGCCTTTAATGGCAATTCTGCAGTTTCTATGAACTTTGATCCTGCGGTCCTGGTTTTTCCTGGATTTTCCTATTTTTCTTAATTCCTCCTTTACTGCATCATGCATGACATCATTGGGACACCTCACCAGGACACCTCAGCGCCACATTTATCACATGTCTGAAATCCTGGACACCTCAGCAGCTGACTCAGCACGCTGACTCACTGGTCCAGTCTCTTGCCTCGTAATACGTGTCCTCAACTTTTTCTTCTGCCTTTATGTTGGCGCCATGCGTCATCTTACTAGCACCTATCACGCCTTCCAATGCTATCCAGATAAATCCAGGACTTTATCTGATCACCTCCTCGGTTATCGTGCCAACCGAGTAACTTTACTTTATTGAAACAGCATTAAAATAATATTTTAATGCCACTTTTTCCCACATATCACTGGGCCTACGTTTTTGGGCTCTGGGAATGTTATCTTGGATTTTGATCAAGCTCAAGTACTCTGATGGCTCGATTCCCAAGAAACAGCCCTTGGCAAATTACCAAAATACCCTTGGGTGCCCTTTCTTGCACTATTTTAACCCTAAGGGTAAAATCGTCATTTCATACCCTTCTGTACTCTGTCAGGGTATATACTGACTCCAAATAACTTTATCTGTATATACCTTGGCTTCTGGGCCTGTCCAGAATTACCAAAATGCCCTCCATTCATCTGTTACTCTTTAGTACAACATAGGGGCATTTTCGTAATTTCGCACTTTTCTGGGGTTCTGCCGGACACTGGCCCACCTATCAGTCCAAGTGTCTTACTGGGCCTCTACTGGCACCATTATTGGGCCTTTCTGGGTCCAATATCCTCATGGCACGCATTACGAGGAATCTTCCCCTGTTAATAATTATTGAATATTTTATCTATTATTCACCGTTTATACACATATCCGGACACCGGCTCCTTCTGTCCGATACACTGGCCTGCGGTGTTCAGGCATCACTGTGAGTCATATCAGTCATCTGACTGAGGTCATTCGAACTCATTCAGTCCCCTTTCAAATACCGATAAATCTCCCTATCGGATCCCCGGAGGCCTCACACTCCCGTCTGGATTTTCTGATTTGCGAATAACTTTTTCTACAGGCCTCCTATCGGTATTCTGTCAGTTTCCCAACATCCGCCCCATAAGGACGTATCATCCTGTATTTTCTCACCTAGATCTGAATTCTAGGATATCCGGTATGAATTTTTATAACTTTTGGATGATCAGTCCATTTCTGGCTATCTGGAGTCTTCAAAAATTCCTGTATCAAGCCAGATTACCGAGCGTCCCTTGCTCTCTCTACCGATGAAATCTGGGACTGAAATGCTTTCGGACAATCCAAACCACTTCCGGCCTGACTTTCTTTAATTACAATTTAGCCCCAGGGAACTTTTCTTCTTTTCATTTAAGTCCCTTTTTACTTGGCTAAAATTACACTTAAGGACCCTACATTTTTGTCTACTTTCCTTCTTGGCCTTGAAACTTTCCATAATTGCACTTAAGTCCTTTCATTTCCTTTACTAGGTCTAGGGGCATTATTGTCTTTTCATATTTTACCAGAGTATTCTCTGGCCCTGGTCAACTATCCAGATACCCTTTCTTGACTGTCTAACCTTAGCCAAATGACCAAAATACCCTTTACTCATTCTTCAGTTATGTTATAACATAAGGGCATTTTCGTCATTTTGCACCTTTTTCCCGGACACCGGCCCCTCTTACCCCTAAACTGATATTATGGGCCTAGGCCTTCCCTGGTGTCACTACGGGCCTTAGACAACACTGTATGGCCTCTGTCCATAGTCCGATCATCTCTATTCGGACTGCCGAATTTACCGATTATAACTGTAAATTCCCATCTTCAGGAATTTTTACAGAAAAATCGGGACCTCAAATCAAAATTCTGTGTCTCCTTATTCAATCCGAAATCCTTCTCTCTATCTCCCGGTATTTTCATATATTTTATCCGGACTGGGCTGTTTTGGCCTGAAAAAGCACTCACGCGCACACTTTTCAAAAATGACCATTTTACCCCTAGTCACATTTCTAATTTTTTTCATACACATAGAGACCTCATATGCACATTTCACAGTTCAGTGAAATGATCAGCATAAATTTCTCTATTTTCTGGCAAAATATGGTACTCATCGGCTACCAGCTCGATCTTTCCCATAATTACGATTATGCCCTTGATTTCTCTTTCGGGCATCTCTAGGCCTAAAAATTAGGGTGTTACATTATTCATCCGTTTACTATTTTTAATTATTTAACAAACATCATTAAGTCACCACGAGTTACTGTTCATAGTGACAAATTCCAGCACTCAACTATACATATGCATACATCCATCACATATCAGTCAAACATGCCAAACAATATCTATTATTAAATAATAAGTTGTTATACATCAGGGCATGTACAAAATCCTCATATTTCTATTACATCTTCTCCTGCCTAAAATCCGGCAGTATAACCGCTACGCTTCATCTTTAGAAAGTAACTGATCTTGTACCGATTCGGTAATTCCCATGAGAACTACCATTCTACGTAAGTACCCAGGAAAGACTGGATGAACCGGCTAGGTCCACTCACATCTAGCCTCCTTAGACAGTACCTACGTACACAGTACGTATCAGCTCCTTTCTTCATTACTGCCACTTTTTCGGCAGCATAACGTCGTCTCTCTGCATTCTTAAATTTCATTTTGACATAACCTCCCTATAATGGGTTATATATAGGGATGAGATTCGGGGGAATCTCAGTAGTAATAATCATAACAATATATGTAATGCAGTGTGATAGTGCTTGCTTGTGATTGTGTCCAGATAAGTATACTGCGTGCTTCCATACTCAATAACATATGATCATAGCATTGTAGCAGAGCTTCAAGCATAACATATAAGACAACAATCCAACCAAACAATAGTACAACAAATCACAAAGCCATTACATAAAAGCTAGGATTAGTTACTACCTCAAAAGCTTAGCAAAACTCTAGAATCTCTATACTGCTTTCATGTAGTGGATACCTCACAAGCTTAGTTATAGGATGCAAATCCTGTAGTTCAATGATGCAAGCTACAAGTACATGTGATAGAAAGTTTAAAGAAGTTGCAGTAATGTATCAAGGAAGAGAGAATAATTTCCAGAAGAGAGACCCATACTCCAACACATATAATCCTGGCTGGAGAGACTACCCAAACTTTAGGTGGGGGAGTGATAGGCCAAATCAATTCCAAGGAGGTGGTGCTTCTTCAAGCAACTACTAAAGTAATACAAGGTCATGGTTCCAACACAACCTAATGCCTTAGTGGCATCAAGGCCGGATGAGACCTCTCAATTGTTGAAGAGTATGGCAGCACAAATGAATAATATGGATGGTAGAATGACCAATATAGACCACAAACTCAAGGAGAATAATGGTTAGTTCACCTCCATAGCTTCAATTCTCCAGAGTATGCAGAAAGATAATGCAGATGTACACAGAAAACTTGAAGAGTTAAGTTTTAAGAATGCAGATATCACAAGTCACTTAACTCAAGTTTCCAATACAGTGAGTGACATTCAAGGAAAGAGCAGTGGCAGCATACCCTCAAACATTTTCATGAATCCAAGGGGTCTAAATGCTATATCTCTAAGAAGTGGAAGATAAGTACATTTTGTAAAAGATGATACACCAGACAAGGATGAAGAAGATGCTGATATTAAGAATTCATCTCTGCCACAGATGCAAGTTTGGAAATCTAAAAGCCTTAAAGAGCAGCAGCTCATGACGAAGAAGCCAACCCAAGAGGGGGACTCACAAGCACAAGTAGGGATGCAAGAGCTGCATGTAGAGGCAACAATAGTACCAAGTCCAGCATACAAAGGAAAGCAACATGAGGAGAAGCCAGAGTCGAGCAAGCAAGGAGCCTCTATGCATAAAGGTAAGGAGGTAAGTATTAAAGATCTCCCTTTTTCTAATTCTTACTTTGCTGGAAAGAAAAAGATTGACCCCAATTTTGCTAAAGACGCGTACACTCTATTCAATAAGTTAGAAATCAACATCCCTATGGTTGAATTCCTCAAGAGAAACCCTAAATATGCTAAATTTTTAAAAGAATTGTGTGCTGATAAAAAGAAATTTAGGCCTCTTGAGAGAATTCAGGTGAGTGCTAATGTGTCATCACTCTTTAAGGCTAAACTACCGGTTAAGTGCCAAGACCCAGGCTCCTGCATAATCCTATGCACTAAAGGAATATTCCTATTAAGGGAGCGTTGCTAGATCTAGGGGCGGCCATTAACGTAATGCCTTAGTCGGTATACAAAGCCTTAGGTATTAACAATCTTAGAGACACAAATATAGTACTCCAGTTAGCCGATAGGTCAATCAGGTATCCTAAGGGAATCCTCGAGGATATTCTAGTGCAGGTCAAGGACTTAGTGTTCCCAGCTGACTTTTATGTTCTGGACATGTCCAATGAGTTAGTGAATGATAGCACTTTGATCCTAGGCAGGCCTTTACTCCAAACTTCCAAGACCATCATTAGTATGAAGCATAGTTCTATCACAATGGAAATTGGAGAACATGTGGTGGCATTTAACATGAATGAAGCAATGAAATTCCCTTTTGATAATTCTGCTTTTACTACTTTGAATGCCATTGACTATGCTGTTGAAGAGACTAGGGATGAACATGAATTGAGTTTACATGATAATGATAGAGATAATGCGTTTGCAAAAGTTTTGTTGAGCAATTTTGCAGTATCCCAAGATGTTCTGGAAGCTGGAAGAGCAACAATCCTAGAAGGGTCTAGTTTCTTTGACTCTAAGTCGCGACTAGAAGACCCACTGGTCGCAACTAAAAACTCTAGAGATGACAAGTCGCGACTTAATGTTGAAGAGGTCGCGACTAGATATCAGTCAGTTGAAGGGGAATCTCTCTCTATAAAGGAGTCGCGACTAGAAGACACACATGTAGGGCCTAACAACCCCAGAGACTTCCAGTCGCGACAGTTGAATTACAAAGTCGCGACCAAATATTCTAGTGGCAGTTTCTATGAACTTGAGTCACGAGGATCAGATGAAGATATACCTGCTAGGTCATGACCAGAAATGGCAGAAGTGAAACATCCTTATTTTTGTACGTCTTAGGGACCATTTGGTAGCATTTAGAACCACTTTCAAGATCATTGAAGTCCAATTTCTCAATCTGGAGTTTTACTCTTATCGAGTACTGTTCACTATGTAAATTTCAGAGGAGTGACCTGACTTCGAAAAATCATAATTAATTCTAGAAAAATCAAAATGAAATGGTTCAAATTGCTACATGAATCTAACTCAATTATATTTCAGGGAAAAATCACTCATTGAACACTCTTTGACCAAGTCAATGTAGGTCAACGTTACAATTTTACTGTTTATCCAGCATTTTTTTCCTGAATCCAACATTCTGGTCCCAAATTTGATAATTTATATCTCCATGTGTAGGCATCCAAATGAGGCATTCTATATATCAAATCTAAGATTAATATGTCTACTATTTACCATAAAAATATCATATATTTATTCATCCATTTACTATTTTTAATTATGGATCAAACATCATCAAGTCACCACGTGTTACTGTTCATAGTGGTAAATTTCGGCACTCAACTTTGCATACATATGCATACATCCATCACATATCAGTCAAACATGCCAAACAATACCAATTATTAAATAATAGTTGTTATCCATCAGAACATGTACAAAATTCTCATATTCCTATTACATTTTTCCTGCCTGAAATTCGGCAGCATAACCGCTACGCTTCATCTTTAGAAAGTAACTGATCTTGTACTGATTCGGTACTTCCCGTAAGAACTACCATTCTACGTAAGTACCCAGGAAAGACTGGATGAACCGGCTAGGTGTAACATCCCTAATTTCTGTACTAAGTTGTATGTACAGATTGAATAAAATATGAGATGTTTAGGAAAAGATGTGGTCATATTTATGTAAAGAAAAGGATTAATTGGAAGAGGAAGAAAGTCTAAGTGCCAAAGTGCAAAATTATGAAAATGACACTGTGATGCTCTAAGAAACCAGAAGTAAATGGAGGGCATTTTGGTCATTTCACACAATGGATGGATATCAGAGGAAATTTGATAGTAAATTATTATAATTAATATGAGAATTTATGGACTTGACAAAAGTCAAAAAGGAGTCCTGTAGAATTAATTATGGAATTTACGGTGAAAAAGGACACCGATAAAGGGTTAAAGGAAACATATGTAATTTTTAACAGGACTTCTAGGTCTCATAAAATTATGAAACTTTGTAGAGAATTCATTTTATATTAGAATGAATTTCTAAAAATGTTAGAAAAATTAAAGGAGGTGTTTAGCATTTATTCTGAGATTAGGATAATTTAAGGATATCGGTATAAGGAAAGTACATTGGGATTTGTGCCAATTAGCTATTGGACCTAAAAGAGGCCCAACATTTTGTCCTAGGCCAGCTCAATAAGGCCCAAAAGTTATCTTGGAGCCCAAGTCCAATAATGAATAATTTATGGATTTTTGAAAAGAAAGAAAAAGAGAATAAAGTAAGAATTAGGTGTTGCACATGGTGGGACCCACAAGGACTTCAAAATGGCACCCAAAAAGAGGAAGGGTTAGGTGTACCAAGTGAGGCTATGCTAGTGATGTCATGGTGGTAAGGTCTTGAGTGAAAAGTGAAAAGACATTCCAAGATCAAACCTTTAACCATTAGATCAAATAGTTTCCAAAGTGATCTTGGCCTTCAAATGGCACATGACTTTTGCTATAAATACCCCCCCTTTCCATTCATTCTTCACACCCAAGAGCTCCTTTAGAAAGAGAAGTGAGTTCTAGGGAAAGAAAGTGGAAGAAAGCAAGGAAGAAGCAAGGGTCTTGAAGGAGCAAGTAAGGTAAGTTGTCTCCTTGCTTCTACCTTTTGTTCTTATGGTTTGTGCTTGAGTTTAAGTGATTTTTGAGGCTTAAATCTTGGGGAAATGCTGCTGGAATTTTTGTATATATGTGAAAGGAATATGAGTTTTAAGCCATAGATAGCTAAGACAAGCTTAAACAAGTTAATTACATGCTTGGTTGTGAAGTAAGTTGATGTTCTTGACTTTACCATTTCGGTTTGCACTGTTCATGCACTGTTCATGATAGAAGGAAATGGAATTTCAATGATTTAATGCTTCCATTGAGTTTATATGATGATTTTGTGTATGATTGAAAAGGTTTTGAACCTTGGAAACCATTGGACTTAAAGGTTATAATGTTGAAAATTCCTCACGGGTACTGTTCACTCGCGTGAACAGTGATTTGAATTTCATGATTTTGATGCTTCCAATGGTCTTAAAATGAGATTTTGTGTGAGGGAAAAGTGGAGGAACAAGTATGGGAAGCATTGGAATCAAAATAAGAATTTTTGGAAGATTTATGTATGCTTTTCCAAATCTGTACAGAACAGTGTATTCTTGCTGGAATTTGGTTATTTTGAGTTCATAAATGGATTCAAAAGGTGAAATTGTGTAGGATAAGATCAAGACATCAATTGGTTCAAAGGCCAAGTTAATTGGCAAAGATTAAAGAAAGTTATGTTAGTTAAAGCAAGTTAAAGGTTTAAGAGAGGTAGTCTTGAGTAGTATTTGAGTTCATGGTCCTAATGGATTATGTAATGAATATGAATGTGTTTAGGACCTTGAAACCTCTAAGAAGGTGTTGGGGAATGATTGACCAAAAAGCTTCATGATTGGAAAGCTTGGGAAGCAAGTGCAAGCATAAGAAAGAAAGCTTAAATCCAAGGTAGTGGACTTACCCTAAACTTGTATGTATGTAATGTATGCTTGATTGTGCTATGGCTTGGTTGAATTGTGTGTATATGGTAGATGATTGAAGCTCTGTTATTTTATGATTTCTTTGGCCAATTGTATTTCATATGATACATGGAAGCATGCTCATCACACTATGATAACACTTTCACAAGCAAGCACAAGTCTTTACATTAATACATGCATTGTTTGGTATTGTTTGCTATTGAGATTCCCCCGAATCTCACCCCCCCATAACCATGATCTAGGTGCTGGAACATCACAAGGAAGGAGGTAATTGTGGATGTATGAATGGTGTATGACTTGGAAAGCATGCCTTTAATTTATGTGATGATATATTGGTATGTAAAATGAATGCATGCACTGGATCCGATGAGAGGCAGTCTACTTCCAGTGATAGTTTGAGCAGCTTATCCAGAGAGTTTTTATGTGAAATTTGTCATGAACATAGATAAGATAAATATCTTTAAATGGACAGCAAGAACACCTAATTTGGTTAAGAACACGAATTGTTATGATTTTTCAAAGTTCAACTTAAACTCTGGATCAAGATAAAACTAGCCCTACGATACAGTGAGGTTCATACGCTGTTTTCGTATAGTAAATGAATGAGTTTATCCTTGATATTTGGTGAGATTAAATTACACATTCTGAGATTTAAATACATAGGTAATTCAACTCAATTGTATAAGTATACAAGGAGAAATGAATTTTTGAAAATGGGGCAAAGAAACTGGAACTTCCAGATTTACCAAATGAACAGTAAAGTTCAACGAATAAACTGATTTGATCTGGACAAGGAAACCTCATTTTCATATTTTTACATAAAATTTAAATGAAATATATTTCATTAGAAATTGGAATCACCTCAATATGATTTTTCTAGATTTAATTATGAATTTCCAAAGCTTAGGCTGTAATCTGGAATTACCCAGTGAACAGTGACGATGAACAGTACCCGTAAGCCCAACCCTTGGAAATTCATGTTTTTGAGGTTAAGAGGTATTCTAATGTTCTAAAATAGTTCCAATTGAGTATAAGTAAGGTTAAGGTTTAAGTTCAAAGTTTAAGGTCAAGGTTTTTTTAAGGATTGAGATTAAGGATATTTACTAGAGAATGTTATTATATTGGCAGAATATCAAAAGTACTGTGTACGTAGGTGCTGTCTAAGGAGGCTGGAAGTGAGTGGACTTAGCCAGTTCATCCAGTCTTTCCTGGTACTTACGTAGAATGGTAGTTCTCATGGGACTTACCGAATCAGTAGAGTTATCTTCTATCAGGATTTTTGGCAAAGAGAGATATAATAAAGTTAAGATTACTTTTGTAAGTGTACTAAGTGTACGTATCGGCTCCTTTCTTCACTATTTCCATTTTGTCATAATTTTGGCAGCATAACGGCGTCTCTTAAAATTTCCAAAATTTACTTCGGCATAACCTGTCACATCCTTATTTTTATACATCTTAGGGACCATTCAGTAGCACTTAAACCACTTTCAGGGTCATTAAAGTCTAAACACTTAATCTGGAATTTTATTCATATCGAGTACTGTTCACTATGGCAAATTCTAGATGAGTGACCTGATTTTGAAAATTCATAACTAATTCTATAAAAATCGAAATGAATTGGTTCAAATTGCTACATGAAGATAACTCAAATATATTTCAGGGAAAAATCATTGGTTGACCAATCCTTGACAAATTTAACGTGGGTCAACGTTTCAATCTTACTGTTCATCCAATGACTTTCTCCTAAATCCAGCATTCTGGTCCCAACTTTAACAATTTATATCTTTTCGTGTATACATCCAAATTATACATTATATATATCAAATTAAAGCTTAGTATGACTACTTTTTACCCTAAAAATTTCGTACATTAATTCAATCATTTACTATTTTTAATGATTTATCAAACAGGAATGGGTCTTCACGAGTTACTGTTCACTGAGCCTATTTTCAGAATTTAGTCTTTACATACCCAAGCATACAACCAACACATATCAGTTATACAGGCCAGATAACAATTAATATCAAATAATCAACTGTTATATATCAGTGCATGATTAACTCCCTCATATTTTATTACATCCTTCTCTGTCTAAAATCCAGCAGCATAACTGCTACAATTCTTCTTTAGAAAGTAACCGATGTTATACCGATTCGGTAATTCCCTTATGAGAACTACCATTCTACGTAGTACCCAGGAAAGACTGGATGAACCTGCTGGGTCCACTCACTTCCAGCCTCCTTAGACAGCACTACGTACACAGTACGTATCAGTTCCTTTCTTTGTTCCGTCTTCGTTGCCGGAATTTCGGCAGCCTACCGGTGTCTCTTAAGATTTCCAAATTTTATTTTGACAGAATCTCCCCTGTAATGTTATGTTTGGGAATGAGATTCAAAAGAATCCCAGTAACAATAATCATAACAAAATATGTAATGTAGAGTGACGGTGCTTGCTTGTGACTGTGTACAGATAAGTATGCTGCATGCTTCCATATTCAATAACATATGATCATAGCATTGGAATAGAGCTTCAAGCATAACATATAGGACAACAATCAACCAAACAAAACAACACATCACAAAGACATTACATAAAAGCTAGGATTAGTTGTTACCTCAAAAGTAGTGCTTTAGAACTTCCCTACTACTTCCAACTTCACCAGAACTTCCTTACTTCTTTCTTTCTCACACTTTCTCTCTCAAGAACTTCTCTCTTCCTTTCTTCCTTGCTTATGCCGAAATGAGGGGCTAGGTGGGGGTATTTATAGTGTTGAGCAATGGCAATCTTGTAATTAGGAAGACTTATGATCCTGTGGTCCTGGTTTTTCCTGGAATTTCCTATTTTCTTTAATTCTTTTTTACTGCATCACCCTGGACACCTCATGGGACACCTCATAGGACACCTCACCACCCATATACTTCATGTGATGAAATTTGGAGGTTCTGGAAGCTTTCCGGTCCAACCGGTACCGGCCCGGTCCATCGCTTCGAAAAACATGCCGTTTTTCTGAATTTGATGTTTCTGAAGATCCTTCTTATGTCTACTGACCTCAAATTTGGTATCTAGACCCTTTATATCATTAAATTTTTAATACTGGGTCCAGACTCAATTACAGATCCCCTGCGAAATGACCAAAATGCCCTTGGTGCCCTATCTTGTCCTATTTTAACCCTAAGGGCAAAATCGTCATTTCACACCTTTCTGGACCCGGTCAAAGCTTATACTGGCTCTAGACAACCTTATTTAGACATGTCTTGCCCTCTGGGTCTGTCCAAAATGACCAGAATACCCTTTATTCATCTGCTGCCCTTTTTGTACAACATAGGGGCATTTTCGTAATTTCGCACTTTTCCGGGGTTCTGCTGGATACTGGCCCACCTATCAGTCCAAGAGTCTTATTGGGCCTCTAATGGCGCCATTTTTGGGCTTCCTGGGTCCCTTACCTGTATGGCACGCATTACGAGGAATCTTCCTTTAACATAGTTCATTGAATATTTTAACTATTATTTACCGATTATACACCTTTTCCGGACACCGGCTCTTTTTCCCAGATATAGTGTCCTACTGTGTTCAGGCATTGTTGGGGGTTATAACGGTCATCTGACCGAAGTCATCCGATCGCATTCAGCCCCTTTAAAAATACCGATAAATCTCCTACCCGGATCCCCGGAGGCCTCACACTCCCGTCTGGATTTTTTATTTTGTGAATAACTTTTCCTACAGACCTCCTATCGGTATCCTGTCGGTTTCCCGACATCCTCCCCATAAAGGCGCATCATCCTGTATTTTCCCACTTATATCTGAAATCTAGGGTATCCGGTATAAATTTTTATAACTTTTGGACGATTAGTCCATTTCTGGCTAGCTGGAGTCTTCAAAAATTCCGGTATTAGGCTTGGTTACCCGGCGTCACCTGCCCTACCTTCTGGTAGAATCTGGTACTGAAATGCTGTCGAGCGGTGCAAACCACTTCTGGCTTATTTTCTTTAATTACACTTTAGCCCCAGGGAACTTTTCCTTCTTTATAATTAAGTCCCTTAATTTGGCTAAAATTACCCTTTAAGACCCCACATTTTTGTCTACCTTTCATTCCTAACTTTAAACTTTCCATAATTGCATTTAGGTCCCTTAATTTCCGTTTAATCTGTACATAGGAACCAGTACAAAAAATTAAGGATATTACATAACCTCCCCTGTAATAGGTTATTTATTGGGATGAGATTCGGGTGAATCTCAGTAGTAATAATCATAACAATATGTAATGTAGAGTGACAGTGCTTGCTTGTGATTGTGTACAGATAAGTATGCTGCGTGCTTCCATACTCAATAACATATGATCATAGCATTGTAATAGAGCTTTAAGCATAACATATAAGACAACAATCCAACCAAACAATAGCACAACAAATCACAAAGCCATTACATAAAAGCTAGGATTAGTTACTACCTCAAAAGCTTAGCAGAACTCTAGAATCTCTATACTGCTTTCAACTCCGCCAGAACTTCCTTTCTTATTTCTTTCTTGCTCCTTCTCTCACTAGAACTTCCTTCTCTCTCTTAAAAGTGCTCTAGGCCATGATGAATGAAGGCAAGGGGGGGTATTTATAGTTTTGATGGATGGCATTTCTGTAATTTCTAAGAACTCTGAACTTGTGGCCACCGTTTTTTCTGGAATTTCCTATTTTCTTTATTCCCTTTACTGCATCATCATGACATCATCCAAGGGACACCTAATCCCTCACATGTCTCACATGGAGAAATTGAGAGAGCCAAGAAGCCTCTGGAAAATTTCCAGTCCAATCCGGTACCGGCCCGGTCCGTTTCCTCGAAAACTGGACTATTTTCTGAATCTAATTTTTTTGAAAATCCATATTATGTCTTCTGACCTTAAATATAGTATCTGGGTCCTTTATATCATTGACATTTTATACTGGGTCTAAACTCAATTACAGATCCCCTGTGAAATAACCAAAATACCCCTGGGTGCCCTTTCTTGCACTATCTTGACCCTAAGGGTAAAATCGTCATTTTACACCTTTCTGTACCTTGTCAGGGCATATACTGACTCTGGTTAACCTCACCTATATATGTCTTGTCTTCTGGGCCTGTCCAGAATGACCAAAATGCCCTCCACTCATCTATTACTCTTTAGTACAACACAGGGGTATTTTCATAATTTTACACTTTTCCGGGGTTCTGCTGGACACTGGCCCACCTATCAGTCCAAGGGTCTTACTGGGCCTTTGATGGCGCCATTATTGGGCCTCCTAGGGTCCATTTCCTTTATTGCACATATTACGAGGAATCTTCCCCCGGCAATGTTCATCGGGTACTTTTGCCGTTATACACCTTTTATTCACATCTCCGGATACCGGCTCCTTTTACCAGATAGACTGGCCTACTGTATTTAGACATCCCTATGGGTCATAACAGTCATCTGACTGAGGTCATCCGAACTCATTCAGTCCCAATTTAAATACCGATAAATCTCCCTATCGGATACCCGGAGGCCACACACTCCGTCTAAATTTACTAATTTGTGAATAACTTTTTCTATAGACCTCCTATCTGTATTCTGTTAGTTCCCTGACATCCGCCTTATCAGGACGCATCATCCTGTAATTTTTCACATATATCTGAGATCTAGGATATCCGGTAGGAATTTTTTATATTTTTAGACTATCAGATCAATTTTGGCTATCTGGAGTCTTCAGAAAATTCCTGTATTAAGCTGGATTACCCAGCGTCACTTGCTCTATCTACTGGTGAAATATGGGGCTGATCTGAATACGATCACTATTTTTGCCTATTTCCGGTCCAGGTTTTCATAATTACACTTTTACCCCGGAGACTTTTCTTCTTTTTAATTAAGTCCCTCTATTTGGCTAAAATTACACCTAAAGACCCCACATTTTTGTCTACTTTTCCTTCTTAGCCTTAAACTTTCCATAATTACACTTAAGTCCTTTCCTTTTCTTTCTTTTTCAATTTAATCCCTTTCTTTACATAAATGGCCACATCTTTTTCCTGAAAAATAACTCATATATTTCATTCAATCTGTACATACAAATCAGTACAGAAAATTAGGGATATTAAAAGAAGCAACCAGTGACTTCTCCAGATCTCCAGTTCCTTATTCCACTATTTCGGTTAAAGGGCCAATACATTCTGATCCTACTTCTCCTCACTCAAAGTAAAAAATTACCTCTCATACCTTAAGATTCTTAAATAATTTACTCCTTACTAACATGCAAGTATAAAAGAGAGTGCTCCCAAGCACATTGCAGTTGAAGTCCAACCTCAGCTTGGTGTGACACTTGAGGAAGTAGATGACAAATTGGGAAATCCACACAAGCTGGATAAGAGCAACTTTAAGGGATATACAAAGAATGCAAAGGAAACATCCCCTGAGCTTGTTGCTGTTACTTGCCAACCGCAGTTGGGCAAGTTCAAGTTTAGAGAGGAAACATTCAAGATGAGCTTAGATGGGCTTCATGATTTAAGTAGAGTGCATGATCTTGGGAAGCCAGAGTGGAGAGAGAAGATAATAGGGACAACGTCCCAATCAAACAGCCATCTCTCAAAGCTTTATGAGTTCCCACAGCCACCTTGATGGCCAGGTTGTCCCTTTCCTATCTCTTACCTTTTACAAGTTTTCCTCCTACTATATGATTGATATTGTGGTTTGATGATTGGAAAGGGACGACTCAGTAGGATAGTTTTTATTTTTAGTTTATTTCTAATCATTCTAGGTTTCTTTCTATTTTGAATAACCCCCCGTTACTATCCATGTGCTGCATACTCATTGATTTTTCTCTAAGACACCTACACACTCACATGCATGACTTTAGCTTACCCATCCTGTCATATTTGCTCTACTTGTATTGCTTTGTATGACTTGAATGTGACTACATGCCTCATTGGAAAATTTACATTGAGTGATGAGATTACTTGCTGTGTTGGAACTAGATTTGATTGACTGTGATTTCTAAAGTTCTGTTGATAGTGAGGACACTATCAAGTTTAAGTGTGGGGGAGGATACTTTTTATACTTTAATTAATCCAATCTTTCATTACAAGTCTTTATTTGGTTTTAATGTGTGATGAATTGCCAAAAATTGGATCCCCACTTGAACATATTTGTTATTTCCTAAAAAGGTGTTAGTATGAAATGTTTTGGGACTTTGGAAACTGTCACTTGGTAGTCTCTATGAAAACTGGTCGAGACTCATGAGTTGTTTGGTCGCGACCTAAAATGGAATTTTGGACTTAACATGCTCTCTTTGAACTTCCGTTGTATCCCATGTGCTTTATGGTCACGATAATACCTCTCGATTAATTGTAGTCGCGACAGTAAATTCATAGGTCGCGACTAGATGTCTTGAAAATTCTGAGCATGCACCCTTGGGAAAATTGGTCGTGACCCTCATTGTTTTCAGTCGCGACCCACTTTTGAAAAATGTCCATTTACCTTCTCTTTGCCTTGTGCATTGCTGTATAGAAGGTTCCTTTTGAACTACTGAAATGCTCTTACAAATGATTCATTGCCCCTTATTTCAAAACCTTTTTATCTCCTAGAAATCATTGCCACACTTGAATTTTTCTTTGAAAATCTTGGATATTGAATTTGAAACACCTAAGCTCTTGCTGTTAAATTTGGGATTATCACATGGTTCTAAGTGATTACCTTGAAACTTTTAAATCATCGTTTAGAGGGTTTTCAGCTGTGATAAGCATTTTAATACCTAGTGAATGATGAACAGTGTTTGAGTCTTTAACTTGTGAGCAAATCATATCAAAACCCTTGTTGGAAAGATTCTTGGCCTTAAATTCTATATTGAGTGATTATTCAATTGGTTTATATCCTCTAGAACTTGTATTGGCTCTGAGTTGAGAATTACTTGTGCACTTATGAATTGAACATGATAGAGGCATTCATTTCTAAACCCTTTTATCCCAAACACAAGCCCACTACATATTTTATCCTTAGTCACCCCTTTGAGCTCATCACTCTTTCTTTTCATAATTTTTTTATATATATAGAAAGTCATATATGCATAAATATCATTTCGAAATAAATCTTCATTCATGTCAAAAATCCATTACTGTTGTGTTGTTGTGCTACAACTTTTGTGCATGAGGTGCCAAATAAAAGAAAAAGAAAAAAAAAGAGTGCACGAAAAGATTGAAGAAAAGAAAACAAAAAAAAAGAGAAATAAGAAATAAGAAAGGCACCATTATCAACTCCAACTAGCACAATCATCATTTCTGCATCTTTAGAGACATGAATTTAAGCTATATACTCATTGTTGAATGCATATAAAATTTTCTATCCTTCATATTCCATTCCACGTGGCCTTTCTCCATGATTACAACCCTAAAAGACCTATTGATTCTTTGCATAAGTGCTATATAGTTGCTGAGATTTAGAGCCATTACAAGCTTATGGCAGGATGTTTTCCAATTTGAATTTAAGTCAAAGAACCCTAACAATGAGAGGAAATAGAGAGCTAAACACTTATATCCTTTGAGAGGATCTATTACGCTCATACAGTTGAGGTTGATTTCACTTAGTAGTTGATTACTTGGCATTGCTCGCATTATCACTTTTGCATTTCCAAAAGATGGTGGATTAATTGTTTTCAGGTCACAATATGGATTATGTTGTTATCTTGGATTTAATAGTGTTATTCTAGGTGTGATTCATTTCTTTGTCTAGGAGTACAAAGGTTCAAATGTGGGGGAATTGATAAGACACATTTTGTATATGGTTTCTATGACATTTTTGAGAGTTTTATTGTAACTTTACCATTCATTTCATGCCTTAAATTATACTTTTGTGTATTACATGATTGTGCGTGGCAATGTGCTAATTAAAGGGTAAAATGGTAAAATAACTCTTCCAAACTGCACATATATTGTTATTTACTGATTTGGACTTTTACAGCGAGCTTTTATGTTGAATTGCAGGTATTTTGGAATAGAGCTAGGACCAGGAAAGAAACCACA
This sequence comes from Leucaena leucocephala, assembly GCA_037074615.1. Lineage (NCBI taxonomy): Eukaryota > Viridiplantae > Streptophyta > Magnoliopsida > Fabales > Fabaceae > Leucaena > Leucaena leucocephala. The sequence goes on along the minus strand of CM073555.1, from coordinate 12,940,396 downwards.
AGTCAATGAAAGTCAAAAAACGTCTCTGCACTTTTTTGTCGTGACCAAAGTGTCATCTCGTCGTGACCTTGATTCTTCTGGGAACTTCTCTGCATTTACAGGTCACGACTAAAACAAGGGCCTGGTCACGACTGGAGAAGACAGTCGTGAAGCTGCGCATTTCTGGTTAGGTCAAGATGCTTTTAAAAGGCGAGGCAAGCTGCCGTCAATGGGGGAGACTGGTTTTAGACCTGATTAGGCTAAGAAGCAGTACTCGAGCTCTCTTTAATCACCTTTGCCGTATATTCCATCCTTTTACACCTTTCCACATATTTCGACACATCTCTACACTATCAATCTACCAACTTTCCATCGTTTCTTCATGGCATCACACCTGGACAGCGATTGCAGTGCAGCAGAAGTCATGAGAGGCTAAATCCTTAGTCTCTTGGTGATGGATCTCATATCTTGAGCTCATGGACTAAACCAGGGAGTTTATTCTTTTCTAATATGCATCTTGTCATGTTATGATGCTGCTAGATCTAGGGTTTTCATCACATGAACAAGTTTTGAATATCGATTGATCATTCTCAGATTAGACTGTTATAATTTGATTCTGAATGTTTGAACGCTGGATTTTAATTCAATATTTCAGTTTTGATTTTAAGAAAGTTCGGTTGTTTTTCAGTGATCATTGCGAACCAATTCAATTGCTTAGAATCTAGGGTTTTTGATTGACGACCATTCGAGGGCGTTCTAATAATCTAGGGTTGATTTCATGCTAAGTTGTTTCTAACAGTTCGCTAATAGTCTTTAAACTAGCTTTGATCAAAGGACTTTAAAGAAGATTAGGGTTCTAGACTCAATCGATCGATTGAGGTTTTATGTGAGACTTAGTGATTTCAAACTCCAATTTAAACTTAAGAGAAAGGATAGATATGTTTTCATCATCAAGAGTCTTTCATAACATAGTCTTTCAAACAAACGAACAAGTTTTCATCTTAATCAAAAATCCAAAAATATCTACTTTTCTGCACCCTTATCTTATTGCAAATCAAACCTCAAAACCATTTTATCTCTACTCAGGTTTTCATTGTTTTTGACATCCAATCTGCTAGGTTTCCTTTAGAAAAGGCTCCTTGAGAAGAACGATAGGGTTGTGCCTTATACTATATTATTGGGTGCAATTAACTTTATTTTGATGGCTCGGACTGCGATAATCCGAGAGCCTTATCAGCAAGCTTCTTGGAAGGTGGATTATGGACCATTAGATCAAATAGTAACCAAAGCAATCTTGGACTTCCATTTCCACCCAACTTTTTCTATAAATGCCCCCACTTTTAGACCTGATTCGATAGTTTAGAGACCTTAGGGAACCTCTACCAAAATTTACTTTGAAGCAAGAAAGAAGAAGGTAATTAGTTCCTTTGATCTTGGACTTTATTCTAGGATGTTTGCTCTTGGTTTTAAGAGGTTTTTGTGGCATTTTTCTCTTGATGTTGCTTCTGGACATACTGTTCATATGTGGTGGGAATATGAGTTTTATGTTATGGATGGTTTAGACAAGCTTAAACAAGCTAGAATCAAGTGGTATTAGCTTGGAAATCCAAGTATGCATGTGAATAGAGTTTTATGTTATTGGCTGCCACTGTATGAATCACTATTCATATGTTAGAATTTCATAATTTTGATGCTTCCAATGTGTTTAAAATGGAAAATTGTGTGGGGATAAAGTAGAGAAACAAGTAGTGGAAGCATTGAAATTAAAATGAGAATTTTTGGAAAACAAAGGAGGCATTTTAGTTATGTATAGTGCCAAGGATGTGATTTGATTTTGGAAATTATGATTTCATATTTGGATTCTACATGAAAAATTATGTAGAGATGAACCATAAGAATTTATTTTAGAAAGATGTGAGTAGAAGTCATAAGTTAGACAAATAATGGAATATATTGAGAACCTAGTTTTGGAATTGTTTTGAAGTTGAGTTGTAACTTGATGTTACTTTGTAATGGCTAGGTTTTGACATTTGTGTGGGAAGAAGACCATCTCAAGAAGAGTGTGACAAGGATAACCTAAGAGGTGGCAAGAATACCTAACTATAATCTTATGTTTGTTTGATTGTATGCTTACTTGTTAGTTGTGATTCTTTGTTGAGCTTAAGATGATGCTATGATGATGATGATGATGAAGTATGAATGATTGCAACTCCTTGCATCCAATGTCATGACAATATGCATGTTAGAGTTTGCTTATGTATGATTATAAAGTAGCTTCCATAGCATGCTAACATGTTAAGCATTTAATCAAGCATGCATGTTATTATAGTTTGTATGACTTGCTATTGAGATTTCCATGAAATCTCATTCTTTCCATATGCATAATCATGCTATAGGTGCTGGAACATCTCAAGGAAAAAAGGTAAATATGGATGGTTGAATTTGTATCATAAGTTAAGATGACTACTTGACATGATGGGATGACATTATGGGATGCATAGTACATGATAGTGTGTATGTATTTTGAGGCAGTACTCTTGTGATGATAGTTTCCATGACTTAACTAATGATTTTTGATGTGAAATTTGGCATGAAAATAGTTAAGATTCAGAGATTTAAATGGACACCAAAAATGCCTCAATTGGTTAAGTATTAGATTTATTATGATTTTTTCAATTTGGAAATAAAAATCTGGACCAAGATAAAACGAGCAACCAGAGGCTATGAGGTTCATGCATTGATTTCAAATATTAAATAATCGAATTTTCCACAAACTTTTATACATTTAAAGTACACATCTGGATCTTTAAATCCATATGTAACACGTCTCATTTGGATAAGTAAACAAGGAGAAATGAATTTTTGAAAACAAGGTAAGGAAACTGGAACTTCCAGATTTACTAAATAAATAGTGTTTTTCAATGAATAAACTGATTTCATTTGGACAATAAAACCTCATTTTTATATTTTTTTTTCAAATTTCAATGAAAGAACTTCCATTATAAATTGGAACCACCCCATTTCGATTTTTCTAGATTTAATTATGAATTTTCACAGTTCAGGCTATATTCTAGAATACCAAGTGAACAGTAACCAAGAACCTTTTTCTTGAAAATTCATAGGTCTAAGTTAAAGAGGTATTTAATTGGTATAAGCTACTTCCAATTGAGTATATCTGAGGGTGAAATTAAGGATATGACATTAGGAATTGATTGGTGTGCTCAAAAGAGGGCAGCTACACATCAAGAAGTAAGAAGCAAGAAGCAAAGATAAAGAAAAGAAAAGTCAAGCATGTGAGGTACTAAATTATCCTAAACTTGTATGTATTGGATGTTATCTTGGTTGTGCTATGGCTATGTTGAATTATGTTGCATATGTGTTTATGATTAAAGCTCTATTTCTATGATTACTTTGGCCAATTGTATTTCATATGTTACATGGAAACATGCACATTGCTCAATGTTAACACTTTCACAAGCAAGCACAAGTATTTACATTAATGTATACATTGCTTAGTACCGTTTGCTACTAAGATTTCCCCATAAATCTCACCCCATCCATGTAATCCCAATCCCAACAGGTTCATGAATGATGAAAAAGGATGAAGAAGCATGAGAAGTTAGGAATTGGATAATGTAAATGTTATATGATGAATGTATAAATTGTTGCAAGTAATGATGTTATATGACCAATCTGAGTAGTGATGTTCATGATGTAATGAAAAATAGTAAATGATGGAATAAATATATGAAAGTTTACAGACACTTATTTAACATTTCAAGCTTTATTTTGACACCAAGTACACCTTATTTCTATGTCTATACAAAGAAAACAAATTTTCCAAAGTCAAGGACCAGAATCTGTTTTCAGTATTTTCGAACAAATGAACAGTAATATTTGACGATTAAACTATATTGATTGACTAATCATTTGGTCAGGAACTTATTTTTTTCTTAAATTTCAAGATGTTATCTTGAAGTATCCCTTTGAAATGCTTCATTTTGATTTTTTAGAATTAATTATGATTGTTTGAAGTTTATCGCCAAATCTAGAATACCATATAATTAGTATCTCGTGAAGAGTAAAAATTCTAGATTTAGCATATGCACTTCAAAGGTCATGTAAGTGGTTCTAAATGCTATCAAATGGTCCCTAAGACGTACAAAAGTAAGGATGTTACAACTTGCACATAACAACTACCAACCGCTACATACTCAGCTTCTGTTGAAGAGATAGCCACCGTGTATTATTTCTTGCTGAACCATGAGACTAGACAATCACCAAGGAATTCAAATTGTCCACTAGTGCTTTTCCTATTAGTTTTGTATCCTCCATGGTCAGAGTCTGAGTATGCTACAAAGTATTCTGCTCCTCCCTTGGGAAACCATATTCCCAGTTCAATGGTTCCTACTAGGTATCTTAATATTCTTTTTACCACCTCAGCATAGGATTCCTTTAGAGAAGCTTGATATCTAGCACACATTCCAATACTAAATTGAATGTATGGTCTGCTTGCAGTAAGGTAAAGAAGAGATCCTATCATTCCTCGATATTTTATAATGTTGAAGTCTTGCCCTTTCTTATCTTTATCTAGCATAGCATTTATGCTCATCAAAGTTGATACACTTTTAGCTTGATCAATTTCAAACTTCTTTAGTAGCTCCTTCAGATACTTGGATTGTGAGATGAAGATGCCATTTGCTCGTTGTCTGATTTTAAGTCTGAGAAAGAAATTTAGTTCTCTCATCATGGCATCTCAAATTCTTCCTGCATTATATTGGCAAATTCTTGACAAAGAACCTCATTAATAGCATCGAAGATAATACTATCAACATAAATTTGAACTACTAAAAGATCAGATTTGTTTCTTTTGATAAACAACATATTATCTAACTTTCCTCTTTCAAAGCCTTTTTCTATCAGAAATTTGCTAAGACGATCATACCAAGCTCTGGGAGCTTATTTTAACCCATATAATGCGTTCTTAAGTTTATGCACATGATTTGGAAAATGGTGATCATCAAATCTAGGGTTGTTCTACATATACCTCTTCCATTATATAACCATTAAGAAAAGTACTTTTGACATCCATTTGATAAATCTTAAAATCTTTGATACAAGCAAAGGCTAAGAGTACTCATATAACTTCCAATTTGGCCATTGGAGCATAAGTTTCCTCATAATCTATAACTTCTTCTTGATTATAGCCTTTTGCTACTAATCTAGCTTTCTTTCTAATGATTACAACAAATTCATCAAGTTTGTTCTTGAATACCCGTTTAGTTCTGATAACTGGATAGTCATTGGGTCTAGGTACCAATTCCTAAACTTGATTTTTTTTTAAATTGATTTAATTCTTCCTCCATTGTAACTATCCAGAATTCATTTGACAGTGCTTTATTAATGTTGGTGGGTTCAATGTTAGATATAAATACAGATAGATGCATTTTATTAAACACTTGTCTCCAGGTTCTTACTCCGTCATCGACTTCACCAATTACTTGGTCTAAAGGATGATTTCTATTATGTTTCCAAGCTCTAGGTCGATTCTTTTTAGACACATTAGACTGACTATTCATTTGATCAACTACAGGTCCTTTATTTAATTTTAGTTTTTCAAGACTCTGTATTAAATTAGCTTCATCATCTAAAGGCTTTGAAATAGGTTCAGCTTAAGAAAACACTATATGTACAGATTCTTCTATTGTAAATGTTCTTTTGTTGAAAAGTCTATATGCTTTACTATGATTGGAATAACAAGAAAAATACCCTTATCATATTTAGGATCGAATTTACCCAAGTTATCTTTGTTGTTGTTATTGTGGATAAAGCATTTGCTCCCGAAGATCCTCAGGTGTGTGAGATTTAGTTTGCATCCTTTGTAGATTCATATGGTGTCTTGTTGAGTATTGGTCTGATGTAGGCTTGGTTGCATATATAACATACCGTGTTCATAGCCTCTGCCCATAACACTTGTGAGACTCCCTTGTCATTGAGCATTACTCTAGCCATTTTTGTGAGGACTCTGTTCTTTCTTTCAACAACTCCATTTTGTTATGGCGTTCTTGGTGCAGAGAACTTGTGATCAATTCCATAATTGTAAACTCATTATTTTCAAATTCTCCTGTGTGATTGAAACATCCTACTTTTAACCTCCCAGAGTACATATTCGGAAGTGCATTTGATTAGCGGAACCATTAAGTTGGCCCAAAAATTAAAAATTTTAAAACTTAGTATCGGGTACTGTTCATTATGTAATTTCCAGATTGACAGTCTAACTTTAAAAATTCATAACTAATTGCAGAAAAATCGTATGGAGGTGATCTAAATTTCTACTTGAAGCTCTTTCATAAATATTTAAGGAAAAAATATAAATCTGGACATTTACGTTGCCAATTGATACAGTTAAATCGTTATTTTTTACTGTTCATATGGCAAATTCGGGAAATTTCAGATTCTGTTTCTTAACTTTTGAAATTCGTTTCTATTGATATACACATACAATTGAGGCATATTACCTATACATTTAAATATCTAGATGTATACTACATGCTCACAAAAATTTGTGAATCAATTTCTTGATTTACTAGGTCAGACTAAAGCCATAACAAAACTGCTTCATGACCTACGTTTTTACCATTTCAGTTTTCTTTCTTCAATTCTCAATAATTGTTCCAGCATGCATAAACCTTCAGTTTGCCTCCCATGTATTCATATACATCATGAGGTTATGCCATAATTAATTCATACATATTCTTTACATATAATGGCATATTACATAACCTTACATACATGGAAATTCATGGCATCTACTAAGACATCCATTACTTCACTCCTTTCTCCCATTCTTTAGCTCTTCTTCATGCATACATGTCCTTCATGCTTGACCTAAATTGATTGGCTGTGGGAGGGTGAGATTCTAGGGAATCTCAGTAGCAAACATTATCACTTAAATATGCAAGATGGATGCTAATGCATGATATGTAATTTCATTAAACTTGCTTAAATTAGTGACATGCCATCATGCTATAAACTTTGCATAAAAATGCATGGCCATGGGAAACATGTTCTTCATAACATATTCAACATCTTTTCTTATGTCACAACATCATTCAAATATCATATACATATCAACACATAAGCATACCACATCAAGCACATAAAGAGATAAGTCCACTACCTTGAACTTAAGCTTTCTTCCTTATTCTTCCACTTGCTCCCTAAGCTTTCCAACCATAAAACCTTTCGGTCAACCACTTCTCAACATCTTCTTGGATGTTTCAAGGTCATAAGCACATTCATATTCATCACATAATTCATTAGGACCATGAACTCAAGCATTATTCAAGACTATCTCTCTTGAACATTTAACTAACATAACTTCCTCTAACCTTTACCAATTGCCTTGGCCTTTGAATCAATTGATGTCTTGACCTTACCCTACACAATTTCACCTTTTGAATCCATTTATGAGCTTAGAATAATGAAATTCCATCTCTTATGCACTGTTCTGTACAGTTTGAAAAATATGCACAATTCTTCCAAAATTCTCATCTTGATTCCAATGCTTCCCATACTTGTTTCTCTACTTTACCCCACACAAATTTTCATTTTAAAACCATTGGAAGCATCAAAATCATGAGATTCCAATCACTGTTCATGCGAGTGAACAGTATAGAGAAGAATTCCAAACATTAGAACTTTCAATTCCAATGCTTCCAAGGCTCAAAACCTATCCAATCCTACACAAAATCATCATATAAACTCAATGGAAGCATTAGATCATTGAAATTCCATCTCCTTCTATCATGAACAGTGCAAACCAAAATGTTTCATTCATGGCAAAGTCAAGAACAACAACTTGATTCAACAACCAATCATCTAACTAGCTTGTTTAAGCTTCAATCACATATCTCTAACTTTAATTTCTTCTTTCTCCTTTCATCTAAGGTTTCGGGCAGCATAAATACCTTAGAGAAAACTTAACTTTCTTCCATGGAAACTGTAATATCCCTAATTTTCTGTACTGAATAGTATGTACAGTTTGTACGTAATATATGTGAGATTTTCTGAGAAAAATGTGGCCATTTATGTAAAGAAAGGGATTGAATTGAAAAAGGAAGAAAATACAAGGACTTAAGTGAAATTATAAAAGTTTTAAGGTCAAAAGGGAAAGCAGACAAAAATGTGGGGTCTTTAAGTGTAATTCTAGCCAAATTTGAGGACATGACTGTAATTTATCAAAAGTTCAAGGGGCAAAATGGTAATTGTGGAAAGTTGAGCCGGAAGTGACTTAGAACTGTCTGGAAGCATTTCATTCTCAGATTTTACCAGTAGATAGAGAAAATGATGCTGGTTAATTAGCTTGATACAGAAATTTTATTAGAGTTTCAGATAGCTAAAATTTATCTGATAGTCTGAAAGTTATCTGAAATTTTTATCAGATCTCCTGGACCTCAAATATGGGTGAAAAGTTACAGGAATATGCGTCCTGTGAAGCCAGAGGTCGAGGAACTGATAGAATCCCAAAAGGAGTTTTGTAGAAAAGGTTATTTACTTTTTAGTGAATTTTGACGGGAGTTTGTGGACACCCGATATCCGATTGGGAAATTAATTGGTAAGCAAATTGGGACTGAATGATCCCTGTTGGCGTCACTCAGAGGCCCAAAATGACACCAACTGAGGCTAGACCCATGATATCAGTTCATCGGGGAAAAGGGCCAGTGTTCAGAAATTAGCCAGAAAAGTGCAAAATTACGAAAATACCCCTATGTTGCATTAAGGAGCAATAGATGAATGGAGGGTATTTTGGTCATTCTGGATAGGCCAAAATGCCAAGGCAGGTACAGGAAGGGTTAGTCAAAGTCAGTATATGCCCTGACAAGGTACAACGAGGTGTGAAATGATGATTTTGCCCTTAAGGTTAATGTAGTGCAAGAAAGGGCACCAAGGGTATTTTGGTCATTTTCTAGAGGATCTGTAATTAAGTTTAGACCCAGTATAAGAATGTCAATGATAGAAAGAATCCAGATACTGGATTTAAGGTCAGAAAACATATTAGGGAATATCAGAAAGGTTAGATTCAGGAAACAGTCTGGTTTTTGGGGAAACGGACAGAGCCGGCACCGGTTTAGACTGGAATTTTTTCAGAAGTTTCCTGCCCTTGAAATTTTGCCACATGTCTTGTGAGGTGTCCCCTTTGATGATGTCATGATGATGATGTCATAATTATTAAAGAAAAGGAAATTCAAGATTAAATCTAAGCCATTAGATCAAATAGTGTACAAAATGATCTTGGCCATCCATTTTCCATGAAATTTTCTATAAATACCCCCCAAAATCTGATGCAAAACTGTGAAGCATGAATGACTTGGGGAACCTCTTGCAAAATGAAAACTTAAGCCAAGACAAAGAAGAATTCAAAGGCCAAAGTTCAAGCAAGCTAGAGATTAAAGGTAAGCAATCTATCCTAGCTTATTTTCCTTTGATTTGTGAGCTTGAACTTAGGGTTTTCAAGGAAGAAAGTTGAGTTTTCTCTAAGGTGTATATGCTGTCCAAAACCTTAGATGAAAGGAGAAACAAGAAATTAAAGTTAGAATTATAAGATTAAAGCTTAAACAAGCTAGTTAGATGATTGGTTGTTGAATCAAGTTGATGTTCTTGACTTTGCCATGGATGAACCATTTCGGTTTGCACTGTTCATTCACTGTTCATGATAGAAGGAGATGGAATTTCAATGATCTAATGCTTCCATTGAGTTTATTTGATGATTTTGTGTAGGATTGGATAGGTTTTGAGCCTTGGAAGCATTGGAATTGAAAGTTGTAATGTTTGGAATTCTTCTCTATACTGTTCACTCGCATGAACAGTGATTGGAATCTCATGATTTTGATGCTTCCAATGGTTTTAAAATGAAAATTTGTGTGGGGTAAAGTAGAGAAACAAGTATGGGAAGCATTGGAATCAAGATGAGAATTTTTGGAAGAATTGTGCATATTTTTCAAATCTGTACAGAACAGTGCATAAGAACTGGAATTTCATTATTCTAAGCTCATAAATGGATTCAAAAGGTGAAATTGTGTAGGGTAAGGTCAAGACATCAATTGATTCAAAGGCCAAGGCAATTGGTAAATGTTAGAGGAAGTTATGTTAGTTAAATATTCAAGAGAGATAGTATTGAATAATGCTTGAGTTCATGGTCCTAATGAATTATGTGATGAATATGAATGTGCTTATGACCTTGAAACATCCAAGAAGATGTTGAGAAGTGGTTGACCGAAAGGTTTTACGGTTGGAAAGCTTAGGGAGCAAGTGGAAGAATAAGGAAGAAAGCTTAAGTTCAAGGTAGTGGACTTATCTCTTTATGTGCTTGATGTGGTATGCTTATGTGTTGATATGTATATGATATTTGAATGATGTTGTGACATAAGAAAAGATGTTGAATATGTTATGAAGAACATGTTTCCCATAGCCATGCATTTTTATGCAAAGTTTATAGCATGTCACTAATTTAAGCAAGTTTAATGAAATTACATATCATGTATTAGCATCCATCTTGCATATTTAAGTGATAATGTTTGCTACTGAGATTCCCTAGAATCTCACCCTCCCACAACCAACCAATTTAGGTCAAGCATGATGGGAAATTGTATGCATGGAGAAGAGCTAAAGAATGGAGGAAAGAAAGTGAACAATTTGATACTTTCACTTATGATGCATGGTTTGTTCCAATTATGTAAAGTGTGTAATTATATGATGAAAATGTATGAAATAATTATATAATATGTCCATGATGTACATAAATGTATGAGAGACCAAAGAAATGGTTTATGTATGTTGGAACAATTATTGGGAATTAAAGAAAGGAAACTGAAATGGTAAAAACGTAGGTCCTGAAGCAGTTTTATTGGGGCTTCAGTTTGACCTAGCAAATGAAAGGATTAACGCACAAAATTTTATGAGATTAAATTACATATATGGATGTTTAAATCCATATGTAGTTCATCTCATTTGGATAAAGTAAAAAAGTGAAATGAATTTCCAAAGTTAGGGACCAGAATCTGTTTTCAGGATTTTTGACCAAATAAACAGTAAACTTTAACGAATAAACTGTATCCATTGACTAAGCATTTGGTCAGGAAATTATTTTTTCCTTAAACTTAAAGATGTTAGCTTCGAGTAGAATTTTGAACCACTTCATATCAATTTTTATAGAATTAATTATGATTTTTCAAAGTTTATCGCACAACCTGGAATACCATATGAACAGTAACTTGCCAGGAGTAAAAATTCTAGATTTGGCTAATGGACTTAAGGGTCATGTAAGTGGTTCTAAATGCTACCGAATGTCCCCTAAAACGTACAAAAGTAAGGATGTTAAAGAAACCCTAAGTTCAAGCTCCCAAATCAAAGGAAAATAAGCTAGGATAGCTTGCTTACCTTTAATCTCCAGCTTGCTCGAACTTTGGCCTTTGAATTCTTCTTTGTCTTGTCTTGAGTTTTTATTTTGCAAGAGGTTCCCCATGGTGTCTCATGTCTCGCGTGAAGGTGCAGATTTGTGGGGGTATTTATAGAAATTTTCATGGAAAATGGATGGCTAAGATCACTTTGTGTACTATTTGATCTAATAGCCAAGATTGCACCTTGAATCTTGTCTTGCCCACCAAGAAATGATGACATTATCTCCATGACATCATGAAGGACACCTCATATGCCCATGTGGCGAAATTGTAGAGGGAGGAAGTTTCTGGAAAAATTCCAGTCCAATCCGGTACTGGCTCAGTTCGATTTTCCAAAAACCAGACTATTTTCTAAATCTAATTTTTCTGAGATTCCATAATATGTTTTCTAACCTTAAATCCAGTATCAGGATTCTTTCTACCATTGACATTCTTATACTGGGTCTAAACTTAATTACAGATCCCTTGAGAAATGATCAAAATACCCTTGGTGCCCTTTCTTGCACTATATTAACCCTAAGGGCAAAATCATCATTTTAGAGCATATACTGACTTTGAATAACCCTTCCTGTACCTGCCTTGGCATTTTGGCCTATCTAGAATGACCAAAATGCCCTCCATTCATCTCTTGTACATTATTATAACACAGGGGCATTTTCGTAATTTTGCACTTTTTCGGGGTTCCTCTGGACACTAGCCCACATACTGCTCAGGTACCTTATTAGGCCTCTGGGATTCCATTTTGGGCCTTTGTCTAGGTCCATTACCTTTATAGCACAAATCCCAAGAAACCTCTCACGAAGGTATTTTCGGGATTTATTCTACTGTAAATTTCATTAAAAATTCTACAGGATTCCTTTTCTGATCCTATCAATTTTATAAATTCTCATATTAATTTTAGGAATTTACTGTAAAGTTTCATCTGATTCTGAGATCCAAAAAATACTGTAATAATTTTATCTGACTTTAGAAATTTATATCAATTTTTCGGGACCTCAAATCAAAATTCTGTTACGCGTTAAACTAACCGGAATAATTTTCTCCATCTACTGGTAAAATTTGGGTCTGATCTGACTCTGGCCATTTTGGCCTATTTTCGGTCCAAATTCTTCATAATTACACTTTTGCCCCTTGACTTTTCATAAATTACACTTATGTCCTCACATTTGTTTAAAATTACACTTAAAGACCCCACATTTTATTCTATTTTCTCTTTTGGCCTTAAAACTTTTATAATTTTACTTAAGTCCTTGCATTTTCTTCTTTTTTCAATTCAATCCCTTTCTTTACATAAATGGCCACATTTTTCTTAGAAAATCTCACATATATTATGTACAAACTGTACATACTATTCAGTACAGAAAATTAGGGATATTACAGTGATCAGTCCTTATAGACACAATAGATATACCTTTCTCATTTTGCACCTTTTTGGCAACACAATAAATGCATTAATGTTTCATCTTTATAGGAAAGATATATTATCCAAGTAAATCTTGAATAGTCATCAACTATTAATAAAGTATAAAAGTTTCCCCCAAAACTTTTAACTCTTGATGGACCAACCAAATCCATATGAAGTAATTGGTGTGGTCTTTTAGTTGATACTTCCTTTTTTGATTTAAAGGAGGATTTTACTTGTTTTCCTTTTTGACAAGCATCACAGACAATATCAATTTCAATTTTAATTTTAGGTAAACCATATGCTAAATGTAACATCCCGATTTTTGGTCTAGGAGAACTGGGAAGTAGTCTGATATGGGCAGGCTGCTAAAACCGTAGTCCCAGGGTAGTAATCTGATATGGGCGGATTACTTAAAGATGAGATAAGTCTTTAACCTACAGAATCGGGATAGTTCACCTAGGTTCAAAATGAGGAATGTGAGGAATATCCTAAGTCTTAAGCCTAGGAATTCTGCAGGAAGCTTGATATGGGCTGGCTCCTGTGTAAGATAACCTGATATGGGCGGGTTGTCGAGCTTTTCAATTAACGATGACTCCCGAAGAGTTTAGGGGATTGAGTTATTGAAAGAGAATTTCTAGAACTTAAGATGAAGGATAAGAAGATGAGAATAGATGCCGGAAAGAGAATGTAGGGGCAAAATCGTAATTATGGGAAAGATCGGGCTGGTAGCCTATGAGTACCATATTTTGCCAGAAAATAGAGAAAATTATGCTGATCATTTCACTGAACTGTGAAATGTGCATACGAGGTCTCTATGAGTATGAAAAAATTATGGAAAGTTTAAGGACAAAAAGGTGGGGTCCTTAAGTGTAATTTTAGCCAAATAAAAAGGGACTTAAATGAAAAGAAGAAAAGTTCCTTGGGGCTAAAGTGTAATAAAAGAAAGTCAGGCCGGAAGTGGTTTGGACTGTCCCACAGCATTTCAGTCCCAGATTTCACCGGTAGAGAGAGCAAGGGACGCTCGGTAATCTGGCTTAATACAGGAATTTTTGAAGACTCCAGATAGCCAGAAATGGACTGATCGTCCAAAAGTTATAAAAATTCCTACCGGATATCCTAGATTTCAGATCTATGTGAGAAAATACAGGATGATGCGTCTTTATGGGGCGGATGTCGGGAAACTGACAGAATACCGATAGGAGGCCTGTAGAAAAAGTTATTCGCAAATTAGAAAATCCAGACGGGAGTGTGAGGCCTCCGGGTATCCGATAGGGAAATTTATCGGTATTTGAAAAGGGACTGAATGAGTTCGGATAACCTCAGTCAGATGACTGATATGACTCACAGGGATGCCTGAACACCGCAGGCCAGTGTATCGGACAGAAGGAGCCGGTGTCCGGATATGTGTATAAACGGTGAATAATAGATAAAATATTCAATAATTATTGACAAGGGAGGATTCCTCGTAATGCGTGCCATGAAGGTATTGGACCCAGAAAGGCCCAATAATGGCGCCAACAGAGGCCCAGTAAGACTCTTGGACTGATAGGTGGGCCAGTATCCGGCAGAACCCCGGAAAAGTGCGAAAGTACGAAAATGCCCCTGTGTTGAACAAAAGGGTAACAGATGAATGAAGGGCATTTTGGTCATTCTGGACAGGCCCAAGAGCCAAGGCTCATACAGATAAAGTTACTTAGAGTCAGTATATATCCTGACAGAGTACAGAAGGGTGTGAAATGACGATTTTACCCTTAGGGTTAAAATAGTGCAAGAAAGGGCACCCAGGGGTATTTTGATAATTTGCCGAGGGATGTTTCTTGGGAATCGAGCCATCAGAGTACTTGAGCTTGATCAGGATCCAAGATAACATATCCAGAGCCCAAAAACGTAGCCCATGGAGTATGTGGGAAAAAGTGGCATTAAAATACTATTTTAATGCTGTTTCAATAAAGTAAAGTTACTCGGTCGGCACGATAACCGAGGAGGTGATCAGATAAAGTCCGGGACTTATCTGGATAGCATTGGAAGGCGTGAAAGGTCCCTTCCAGGTGCCACATGGCGTAATCTTAGAGGCAGAAGAAAAGTTGAGGACACGTATTACGGTGCAAGACTCTGGACCGGTACTGGATTGGACTGAACTGCTGAGTCAGCTGATGAGGTGTCCAGGAATAGTGACATGTGAAGAATGTGGCGATGAGGTGTCCCGGTGAGGTGTCCTGGATGATGTCATGCATGATGCAGTAAAAGGGAATAAAGAAAAATAGGAAAAACCAGGACCACATGTTCAGATGGCTTCAAAATTACAGAAATGCCATCCATTAAAGCTATAAATACCCCCTTCCCCTCCCATTTTATGCATCCCACGTTTTTGGCAAGAAAAGAGAGAGAAAGAAGAGAGAGAAGGAGAAAGAAAGAAAGGAAGGAAGTTCTGGTGGAGTTGGAAGCAGTATAGAAGTTCTGGAGTTCTGCTTTTGAGGTAGTAACTAATCCTAGCTCTTATGTAATGTCTTTGTGATTTGTTGTGCTATTGTTTGGTTGGATTGTTGTCTTATATGTTATGCTTGAAGCTCTATTACAATGCTATGATCATATGTTATTGAATATGGAAGCACGCGGCATACTTATCTATACACAATCACAAGCAAGCACCGTCACTCTGCATTACATATATTGGTATGATTATTACTACTGAGATTCCCCCGAATCTCATTCCCAAATATAACATTACAGGGGAGGTTCTGTCAAAATAAAATCTGGGAATTTTAAGAGACGCCGTTATGCTGCCGAAATTCTGGCAAGGAAGCAGGAACAGGGAAAGGAACTGATACGTACTATGTACGTAGTGCTGTCTAAGGAGGCTGGAAGTGAGTGGACCTAGCCGGTTCATCCAGTCTTTCCTGGGTACTACGTAGAATGGTAGTTCTCATGAGGGAATTACCGAATCGGTACAACATCGGTTACTTTCTAAAGAAGAATTGTAGCAGTTATGCTGCCGGATTTTAGGCAGGAAAAGATGTAATAGAAATATGATAATTTGCTGTATGCTTTGTTGTATGACATTTTATTATTTAATAATAAATGTTGTTTGGCATGTTCAATTTGTGAATGGGGAATTAAGGGAGAAATTCGCAGGTCCTGAGGTAGCAGTGTTCTGGCCTCAGTTTGACCTAGTAAACGAAGGAGTTTGGCTATGAAATTTGGCAGGCTAGTCGTACACATCTGGGGTATTACGTGGATAGGTAATAAGCCTCATTTGGATATGTAGAACGAGATAAATTAATTTTCAAATTAAAGGTCCAAAATAAGGAACTTAAGAGTAAAATTTTGAATTTATGGGCTTAAGTTAAGATATAATCAAGCTAATGTTGCTTCCGTAAGTGTACTCTGAGGAGTCTAAGGAAGGATGTTTTATTTTTGGTATCAGAGCAACGGATTCTGGCTTAGGAAATGCTCTGAATAGATAATTTATGGTGATAGTACAGAATAAGGTTAGCACAGAACAAAGGGTTCTGGCTCCGAGCGTAAGATTCTAGCACAGAACAGAAGGTTCTGGCGTAGTGATACTCTGATTTAGAGAGGTTATTTCCCTAGAGTACATAGAGGTTTAGAAAAGCCCAGTGGAGGTAAAGCTCTTAAATGAGAAAGTGAGATAAGGTAGACCCCGGAATTACGTCAAGATGGGGTAAGATATGAAAGAAATGGACACTACTCACAAGTCCAGTAAGTTGTCCATAAGCATAAGCAGATAAATAGATGATAAAAGATTGATGAGCTATAATGAGATAGCTAGAATGAGATTTGTCTAGGAATGATCCTAGGACATGGCCTAAGGCTAGAGATGTGATGGGCTGATGTTCCCTAAGAAGAGGGATTCCATCACAGAGAAGTGATAGACCTAGGGTAGAGTACCCTAGAGGATAGAAATGATAGTAAGAGATGATGAATGAGATCCATGCGACTGAAGTTCGCTAGGATCAAGAGAAAGAGGTAGGGAAGCATTGGCTAAGAGTACTCTGGGAGGTAGCTCAAGTTGTGAAGCCAATAGCAAGAGAAAGAGGCAATAGTTCAGGCAGGGGACTGATCAAGGAGAAGATCAGGTTGGAGAGCAGAGATGTAAAAGTGGTGAGCCATGGCACATAGGAGTGTCGAGCAGGGCAATGCAGTGGTGAGAGAAAGGCCACTTGGCGAGAGTTGCCTACGAATGCTGACATTTTAGGAAAGGTGTTTGCTACCACAGACAGAGTCTCCAAATTTCCCTGAGGTCGACCCTAAGAATGGTTAAGAGGAACCATAGCTGTAAGGGCGACTGAGCTGTAAGGAACCATAATGTGGACGAAGAGTTCTTTTCTGATCTAGAGAATGTGGTCATTATAACGGGTTATGAGAAATAATTAGTAAGATAATAAATCTGTCTTAGCTCAGTGATGAGGTTGCTGTATGAGGGGTTAGGACATGGATAGCTGTAAGCAACTATAATGAGAGATGTTAGTTGCTAAGAATCCATGTGGAAGGTCTGGGACCAAGCTGTTGCTCCTCTAGACCATCACTGGAGTGAGGATAAGACAGAGAGGGATGATCTTACTGGTTATATATATATGACTGTGTTATAAGAATCACATAGCTGTATAGATCAGTAAGAAGTTCTCTTCAGGAAAGATGAGGTATCCCTTAAAATTTCGAGGACGAAATTTTTAAAAGGGGAGGAGAATTGTAACATCCCGATTTTTGGTCTAGGAGAACTGGGAAGTAGTCTGATATGGGCAGGCTGCTAAAATCGTAGTCCCAGGGTAGTAATCTGATATGGGCGGATTACTTAAAGATGAGATAAGTCTTTAACCTACAGAATCGGGACAGTTCACCTTGGTTCAAAATGAGGAATGTGAGGAATATCCTAAGTCTTAAGCCTAGGTATTATGCAGGAAGCTTGATATGGGCTGGCTCCTGTGTAAGATAACCTGATATGGGCGGGTTGTCGAGCTTTTCAATTAACGATGACTCCCGAAGAGTTTAGGGGATTGAGTTATTGAAAGAGAATTTCTAGAACTTAAGATGAAGGATAAGAAGATGAGAATAGATGCCGGAAAGAGAATGTAGGGGCAAAATCGTAATTATGGGAAAGATCGGGCTGGTAGCCTATGAGTACCATATTTTGTCAGAAAATAGAGAAAATTATGCTGATCATTTCACTGAACTGTGAAATGTGCATACGAGGTCTCTATGAGTATGAAAAAATTATGGAAAGTTTAAGGACAAAAAGGTGGGGTCCTTAAGTGTAATTTTAGCCAAATAAAAAGGGACTTAAATGAAAAGAAGAAAAGTTCCTTGGGGCTAAAGTGTAATAAAAGAAAGTCAGGCCGGAAGTGGTTTGGACTGTCCCACAGCATTTCAGTCCCAGATTTCACCGGTAGAGAGAGCAAGGGACGCTCGGTAATCTGGCTTAATACAGGAATTTTTGAAGACTCCAGATAGCCAGAAATGGACTGATCGTCCAAAAGTTATAAAAATTCCTACCGGATATCCTAGATTTCAGATCTATGTGAGAAAATACAGGATGATGCGTCTTTATGGGGCGGATGTCGGGAAACTGACAGAATACCGATAGGAGGCCTGTAGAAAAAGTTATTCGCAAATTAGAAAATCCAGACGGGAGTGTGAGGCCTCCGGGTATCCGATAGGGAAATTTATCGGTATTTGAAAAGGGACTGAATGAGTTCGGATAACCTCAGTCAGATGACTGATATGACTCACAGGGATGCCTGAACACCGCAGGCCAGTGTATCGGACAGAAGGAGCCGGTGTCCGGATATGTGTATAAACGGTGAATAATAGATAAAATATTCAATAATTATTGACAAGGGAGGATTCCTCGTAATGCGTGCCATGAAGGTATTGGACCCAGAAAGGCCCAATAATGGCGCCAACAGAGGCCCAGTAAGACTCTTGGACTGATAGGTGGGCCAGTATCCGGCAGAACCCCGGAAAAGTGCGAAAGTACGAAAATGCCCCTGTGTTGAACAAAAGGGTAACAGATGAATGAAGGGCATTTTGGTCATTCTGGACAGGCCCAAGAGCCAAGGCTCATACAGATAAAGTTACTTAGAGTCAGTATATATCCTGACAGAGTACAGAAGGGTGTGAAATGACGATTTTACCCTTAGGGTTAAAATAGTGCAAGAAAGGGCACCCAGGGGTATTTTGATAATTTGCCGAGGGATGTTTCTTGGGAATCGAGCCATCAGAGTACTTGAGCTTGATCAGGATCCAAGATAACATATCCAGAGCCCAAAAACGTAGCCCATGGAGTATGTGGGAAAAAGTGGCATTAAAATACTATTTTAATGCTGTTTCAATAAAGTAAAGTTACTCGGTCGGCACGATAACCGAGGAGGTGATCAGATAAAGTTCGGGACTTATCTGGATAGCATTGGAAGGCGTGAAAGGTCCCTTCCAGGTGCCACATGGCGTAATCTTAGAGGCAGAAGAAAAGTTGAGGACACGTATTACGGTGCAAGACTCTGGACCGGTACTGGATTGGACTGAACTGCTGAGTCAGCTGATGAGGTGTCCAGGAATAGTGACATGTGAAGAATGTGGCGATGAGGTGTCCCGGTGAGGTGTCCTGGATGATGTCATGCATGATGCAGTAAAAGGGAATAAAGAAAAATAGGAAAAACCAGGACCACATGTTCAGATGGCTTCAAAATTACAGAAATGCCATCCATTAAAGCTATAAATACCCCCTTCCCCTCCCATTTTATGCATCCCACGTTTTTGGCAAGAAAAGAGAGAGAAAGAAGAGAGAGAAGGAGAAAGAAAGAAAGGAAGGAAGTTCTGGTGGAGTTGGAAGCAGTATAGAAGTTCTGGAGTTCTGCTTTTGAGGTAGTAACTAATCCTAGCTCTTATGTAATGTCTTTGTGATTTGTTGTGCTTTTGTTTGGTTGGATTGTTGTCTTATATGTTATGCTTGAAGCTCTATTACAATGCTATGATCATATGTTATTGAATATGGAAGCACGCGGCATACTTATCTATACACAATCACAAGCAAGCACCGTCACTCTGCATTACATATATTGGTATGATTATTACTACTGAGATTCCCCCGAATCTCATTCCCAAATATAACATTACAGGGGAGGTTCTGTCAAAATAAAATCTGGGAATTTTAAGAGACGCCGTTATGCTGCCGAAATTCCGGCAAGGAAGCAGGAACAGGGAAAGGAACTGATACGTACTATGTACGTAGTGCTGTCTAAGGAGGCTGGAAGTGAGTGGACCTAGCCGGTTCATCCAGTCTTTCCTGGGTACTACGTAGAATGGTAGTTCTCATGAGGGAATTACCGAATCGGTACAACATCGGTTACTTTCTAAAGAAGAATTGTAGCAGTTATGCTGCCGGATTTTAGGCAGGAAAAGATGTAATAGAAATATGATAATTTGCTGTATGCTTTGTTGTATGACTTTTTATTATTTAATAATAAATGTTGTTTGGCATGTTCAATTTGTGAATGGGGAATTAAGGGAGAAATTCGCAGGTCCTGAGGTAGCAGTGTTCTGGCCTCAGTTTGACCTAGTAAACGAATGAGTTTGGCTATGAAATTTGGCAGGCTAGTCGTACACATCTGGGGCATTACGTGGATAGGTAATAAGCCTCATTTGGATGTGTAGAACGAGATAAATTAATTTTCAAATTAAAGGTCCAAAATAAGGAACTTAAGAGTAAAATTTTGAATTTCTGGGCTTAAGTTAAGATATAATCAAGCTAATGTTGCTTCCGTAAGTGTACTCTGAGGAGTCTAAGGAAGGATGTTTCACTAAATCCTTCTTAACCAATTTTGAAAGCTGATGCATGTTCATATGAGCTAATCTCTTATACTATAACCAGCTTTCTTCTGATTTACTTAGAAAACAATTTTCAAGTGAATTTGAATTAATAGAGATAGTATAGCAGTTACCATCCCTTGGAGCACAAAGTTTTGTCTTCAAAATTCCTTTGTTGATTGGGAAGCCTTTCTTGCTCACTATGATGCATTCTTTTAAATAAAAAATAATCCAGTTGTCTTTGTCAGTAGTTTGACTTACGCTGAAGAGATTATGGCATAATCCTTCCACGTAGTAAACATCTTCCACTTTCACTCCTTTACTTCCTACTTCTCCAATTCTAGCATTCTTTCCAGATTGGTTTCCTCCAAAACTTAATTTTCCTCCTTCCTTATGATAAAGTTTGAGAAATTTTTCTGCATCTGCAATCATGTGTCTGGAACATCCACTGTCAATGTACCATTTGTTATTTTGGATGCTTTCACACAAACCTGAAATAAGATCATTTAATTTTAGGTACCCAGACTTTCTTCGGTCCTTTTTTGTTAGTTTGGATAACTTAGGTACATAAGTATCTTTAGGTACCCATTTCAATGTGCCGTAGAGTACATTCTTCTTGTGATAACAAGAGGTAATAGAGTGACCCTTACGGTTACAATACGAACATTGAGAAAATATATTTGAAGTATGCATACAGTGTCTAAAATAATGCAAGTATGATTTATTTCCTAATTTTTTTTCCTTTCTGTTTATCTAAGTTGGGATCATATCCTATCCTAGATTTATCAGAGACACATCTCTGATTCTCAAGTAAAATATTTAGCATTTCACTACTTTTAGTGAATTTCTAGAGAGTCTTGGTTAACTCTCTATTTTTCTTCTCAAATCCTTCATGTAACACCTTATTTTTGTAAGTCTTAGGGATCATTAGGTAGTATTTAGAACCACTTAAATATCCATTAAAGTTGAATTACAAAATCTAGAATTTCCAAGCTTTATGGGTAATGTTCATATGGTAATTCCATATTAAGTGACGAACTTCAAAAAATCATAATTAATTCTAAAAAATCATAATAAAGTGGTTCAAAAGGATACTCAAAGCTAACATATTGAAATTTAAAGGAAAAATAAGTATCAGACCAAATGATCAGCCAATAAGTACAATTTAATCATCAAAGTTCACTATTCATTTGGTCAAAAATTTTGTAAAACAGTTTCTGGTCCCTAAATTTGAAAAATTTGTTCTCTTTGTATTGACATTGGAATAAGGAATTCTTGGTGTCAAAATGAAACTTGACATGTTAACTAAGTGCTGATAAAATATCATACATTTATTCAATCATTTACAAATTTTAATTACAACTCAAATGTCACTGCCTCCTCACGAGTTACTGTTCATGGTGACAAATTTCATCAACTACCTTTACATACATATACACATACATCATGCAACTAATTCCTATCTCTTCTTCAGGCTCTTCATCTTCCTCATGTGAAATTCTTGCTGTGGTGGTGACATGGAGGGGGTGAGATTTTGGGGGAAATCTTAGTAGCAAACGGAAACCATACAATATATGCAACTATATGCTTGATGTTAATATGTATGGACTTAATGATCATGCTTGCATAATGGTATCTTACATGCTTCCATGTCCCTTAATTATAACATATGGCCATAGCATAAAAAGAAACATAGCATCACTTAATCATACATGCTTCATATAATCAAAGTAAGCAAACATCACATAAAACATCCAAGCAACATAAGCATACAATTAAGTAGGTAAGTTCACTACCTTTTACTCCTTGCTTTCCTTGTCCTTTCTCTTTACCTCTTGCTTTTCCTTATTCTTTTCCTTCCATCATGGTCCTTGCATTGTGGTTCTCTTGACCACATTAATCAAGGCCTAATAAAGTATAACATCATACTTATTACAATCCATTTCTAAGACAATATAACTTACTCACTAATCCTTAACACATTAAGTCTCTATCCTTTTATATTTTTTATTAATTAGTTTGGCCTTTGAATTAATTGATGTCTTGACTTTACCCTACATAATTTTACCTTCTTCTAAATCCATTTATGAGCTTAGAATTATGAAATTCCAGCTCCTTCATGCACTTCTAGATGGAACCGAAATATGTCCTCTTTATTTCTAAAATTCTCATTTTGATTCTAATGCTTCCAATAGTTGTTTCTCTACTTAATCCCACACAATTTTTCATTTTAAATCCATTGGAAGCATTAGAATCATAATATTCTGATAACTATTCATGTGTATGAACATTAATAGAAAGGGTTTCAAAACTTCCCTTTTATAATTTCAATGCTTCCAATGTTCCAATCCTACACAAAATCATCATTTAAAGTTAATGAAAGCAATAGATCATTGAGAATCAATCTCCTCCTATCCAAAACAGTACTAGCCGAATGGCCTCAAGAAAGGCAAAGTCAAGAATCACAATTTAATCCCATAACCAAACATCCAAACTAACTTGTTTAAGTGCTAAATACATAGTTCTAGCATCAATTTCTTCTTCCCCCTAAATTTCCAGATTTTGAACAGCAAGCATACCATGGGGAAATCTCATTTTCTTCCCTTAAAACCCTAGGTTCAAACCTTTAAATTAAAGGAAAATAAGCTAGGATCAATAATTTACCTTGATCCCTTGTAAGCTTGATGACTTAGGCTCCTTGTTCTTGGCTGCTATGTGTCCTTGGTGTGGGTCCCATAAAGACACCTCCTAAGCCAACTCACCATATCTTTTGATTTTCTTTAATTTTTTTCTTTTTAAAATTCATAAATTTTCTAAAATTGACTTGAGATCCAAGACTTTCTTTTGGGCTTTTTGGCTACTATATATGATGCCACTTTGGGCTGATATTGGGTCCAATTTCTAATTGGCACAAATCTCAATGCATTTCCTTCATTAGATATCCTAATATACCTTAAATTTTAGAATAAATTCTAGAAAATTATTTTAATAGTTTTGATATTTTTATAAATTTGTTCTAATATAAAATGATTTTTTTGCACAGTCTCATAATTTTCTAAGACTCAGGAGTCCTGTTAAAAATTTCATACATTTCTTTTAATCCTTTATCAGTCTCTTTTTTTACCTTAAATTCTCTAATTAATTCTACATGACTCTTTTTTTACTTCTATTAGTTTCATAAATTTTTATATTAATTATAAGAATTTACTATAAATTTTCATCTAATTATATGGTATGAAAGATACTGTACTAATCTCCAGACTTTGGAGATTAGTATCAATTTATCGGGACCTTAAATTAAAATTCTGAGAGATATCCCTTGCCCAATTTTCATTCTCTATTTACTGATAAAATTTGGGACCAAAATATTTCTGGGCAGTTTTGGGCCTTTTCTGACTCAACTTTCTATAATTACCATTTTGCCCATAAACTCTTGAAAATTGTACTTTAGTCCCTCAACTTTTTATAATTACACTTAATGGCCCATAACTTGTGTCTACTTTCATTTTTCACTATGGAACTTTTAGGGTTTTCACTTTAGTCCCTTTGTTTTTCAAAATGACCATTATGCCCTTAGAACTTTCATTTGCAATTTGGCCCCTTTGGCTTTACAACTTTATACCTTCTATCTTTCTTGGCTTAAAACTTATCTAATCATTATCTTTTCCTCTTATTACCATCCCAGTCCCTTCATAACCTCTTTCCTCTATCAGTCTTATACAGAAAGGGAAAATTTGGGATATTACACTTCACAGTTAATACATTTCGATATAATCTCAGAGGTTGTATTTTTCTTTTTTAAACTCAGAATTTTCTTTTTAAAATTTACTAAATCTTTTGCTAACTTGATGAATTCAGAGTGTAATACATTGTATTCAGACAATAATTCATCATAGGTGGGTTCAGTATTTATTACCTCCTCTGTCTCTGACTCGTATTCTTCTTCAGCAACTAGACAAATATTTGCCTTTTTTAATTGTCACTGGCTTCGCTTTCTAATGAACTTTCTCCCCATATTGATGTGATGAATGATCTCTGAAACATCCTCCTTTATACTCCTCATAGTACACTTGCGGAAGCTATTTTAGCTTATCTTAAGTCCAGAGATTGAACTTTTACTCCTAAGTTCCTTATTCTGAACCTTTACTTTGAGAACTGATTTCTCACCTTCTACACATCCAAACGAGGCTTAATACCTATCCACAGAATGCCCCAGATGTGTACTATCGGCTCACCAAATCTCGTGGCCAGAATCCTCCGTTTATTAGGTCAAATTGAGGTCAGAACACTACTGCCTCAGGACCTGCGAATTTCCCCTTAATTTAACATACATAAATTGCATATGCCAAACAATATTTATCATTGAATAACATCATGTCATACAACAAGGCATACACAACAAGACATATACATAATCTTGTTATCTCTATTATATCTCTTTTTGCCTAAACTCCGGCAGCATAACCGCTACGCTTCATCTGTACAAAGAACTGAACTGTACTGATTCGGTAATCCCCTCATGAGAACTACCATTCTACGTAGTACCCAGGAAAGACTAGATGAACCGGCTAGGTCCACTCACTTCTAGACTCCTTAGACAGCACTACGTACACAGTACTTATCATATACTGATGTTCAGTCTTTACTTCGGCAGCATAACGACGTCTCCTGGCTTTGTCAAAATCTACTTCAGCATAACCTCCCTGTAATGGGTTATGTATGGGGATGAGATTCGGGGGAATCTCAGTAGCAACAATCATAACAATATATGTAATGCAGTGTGACAGTGCTTGCTTGTGATTGTGTACAGATAAGTATGCTGCGTGCTTCCATGCTTAATAACATGATCATAGCATTACAGCAGAGCTTCAGACATAACATATAAGACAACAATCCAACCAAACAATAGCACAACCAATCACAAAGACATTACATAAAAGCTAGGATTAGTTACTACCTGGCTAGCTTAGCAGAACCCTACTATCTCTATTCTGCTTCCAGCTCCGCCAGAACTTCCTTTCTTCCTTTTCTCTTTTCTCTCTTCCTTCCTTCTCCTTCTCTCTCTTCTTTCTCTCCCTTCTCCTCTCCATGCGTGAATGAAATGAAATGGAGGGGGGTATTTATAATTGCCTTCAATGGCAATTCTGTAATTACCATGAACTTTGATCCTGCGGTCCTGGTTTTTCCTGGATTTTCCTATTTTTCTTTAATTCCTCCTTTACTGCATCATGCATGACATCATTGGGACACCTCAGCAGGATACCTCAGGGCCACATTTATCACATGTCTCAATTCCTGGACACCTCAGCATGCTGACTCACCAGTCCAGCCTCCTACCTCGTAATACGTGCCCTCAACTTTATCTACTTTCTCCAGACTAATGCCATGTGGGGTCTGGAAGAGACCTTGAATGCTTCCCAATGCTATCCAGATAAGTCCCAAACTTATCTGATCACCTCCTCGGTTTTCGTGCTAACCGAGTAACTTTACTCTACTGAAAGGTCACCGAATCACCACTCTAATGCCATGTGGCATCTTGTGGGTCCCATGAGGATACCTTATCAGTCTACCTCATGGTTTCCAGATAACCTTTCCTGTATCTGACCTTCTGCCTCCGGTCTATCTCTAACCGTTTAACTATCTCTTTTGGACATTCTCAACTCTTGGCCCATACGGCTGGCACCACTTATAGTCACTAGTCGCGACCTAGCCATCATCTCGTCGCGACATAGCATCTTTTGGTTCATTAGTCGCGACCACATCTTTCTCTAGTCGCGACCACAACATTCTTTAGTCGCGACCATAACAGTCTTTCGTCGCGACCACATCACTTTTTAGTCGCAACCAGGCTTATTCTACTCATTAGTTGCGACACCACATACATATCTGTCACGACCAAGCCTCTCTGCCAATATTAGTTGCAACCATAATACACTCTCGTCGCGAACAAAGTCTCCATCATCGCGACCTAACTAGTCAACTCTTGAATCTTTGACCTTTACATCATCCCCAAATGGCCATTTACCCCTTGGGATTTCCACTGTTTACGCATAAGTCCCCGTACCTTTACTTACTCGTAGCTCAGTCCCTGAAACTCTTTGCGTTCCTCTGAAACTTCTGCTAAAAAGGGGTTTAGTAGCCTCTTAATCTTAGGCTATCTCTGCATCTCTAGGCCTGAAAATTGGGATGTTACAATCTCCTTTTCTAGAACTTTTCTTTCTTCTTCTCTTTGTCTCTCCTCATAAGTTGAGGATATTCTTACTTGAAATGTCCCAGCTTTTTGCACTTAAAATAGATGATATGATCTTTTTGTTCCTTTGATGAAGAAGCCTGGGTTAGAATCTCCTAGTTGCTTGATTTCAATGGAATTTTTTTAATCTTCGTACTATGAGACCCATCTCATCATCCACTAATTCTTCATCAATATCACAGTCTTCAGCTTTGAGAACGATTCCTTTTCTACTCTTTTCTTTTCTTTGATATCTTTCTTATACTTCTGTTTGCTTTCATATTCGGCCAAACTTCCAAATAACGCAGTGACATACTTCATAGATTCTCTTTTGGCTTCTTCTATTGCAGTGACCTTTGGCTCCCATTCTTTAGTAAGACCGTCAAGTATCTTTCAACTGGATCTTTTGGACTATATGATTGTCCAAGAGCCGTTAAATGATTGATTAGGTGTTGAAATCTTACTTCCATATCTTAGATGCTTTATCCGTCAATCATTCTAAAAAGCTCAAACTCGGTCTTGAGGGTGTTGACTGTACTTTCTTTTACTCTAGAAGTTCCTTCGTGGGCAACTTCGAGTGCTTCTCATATTTCTTTTGCAATTTCCAAATTGGATACTGGAAAATACTTCTCTAACTTAAGGCACATGTTAAGATGTTTATTGCCTTGTCGTTGAGTAATATCAATTTTTTGTCGTTGTCATTGAACTCACTTTGGTGTTTTGGAATTTTGGCTCCATTAACAATTTTGGTTGGAATGTAGTTCCTGACTTCTATCACATCCTAAAGCCCATACTCAAAATCTTTGATAAAGGTCTTCATTCTCATCTTCCATAATGTAAAATTTTCTCCATTGAATCCTGGAGGTTTTGTTGTGGAGCTTACCTCTGGTAACACGTTGCCTCTGAATCTGCCATAAATTCAGGATCTTTCTTAAGATTATTAAATCTTTTCTAAGAGACTTGCTCTGATACCAAATATTAGTTTAGGCAGAAATACCTAAGAGAGGTGAATTGGGTATTTTAAAAATTTAAGTGAAATCTAATACTTCAACAGAAAATAAATATGAATACTAGCAATAAGAATAAAGATAGGCAAGATTTTACCAAGCCGACACCTATCAATTTATACTGGTTCAGACTCAACTCTTATCCTACGTCCAGTTCTCAAAGACCTTATCAGATTTTCACTATCTCCAAGATTATAACAGGCTCTTAATGCCTTCAATACAGTAATTCAACAATTGATTCCTTTAATTGCTCCCCCTTACTACCCCTTAAGGTTATGATTACAACTTAAGAGAAATAATCTCTTAAGCTAACAGAATGAAAGGAAAATTGAAACAATCTCTCTTTAAGAGTATATATAATGTTACACACTAATGCTTAATGAAAGTGGGATTACATAAAGAATGAAGAATAACTGAGAATGTAATAAATTCTGGAGTCATTGTTTCAGTTCATTAGTTGTTGTCTTCATTCAATGCTGAGTCCTTAAATAGCATTTACTTTGATTGTGGCCATTAGACTCATATTTGTAACCATTTAAGTGAAGGCATGGTTGGTTGTTGATAAGTAGGTAAGCATTTAATGCTTTGCCGGAAGTAGAAAGCTTCTGTTGTGTAGCCTTCATCCTTTTGAATCCGTAGCCTTTTCTGAATATACTCAAACAAAAGATCCATTAGTCATTGAAGCATTTATTTGAGTATGTGATATAGCTAATAAATAACTTGTTATTAAGAGATGGAGCTCATAATTAAATTCAGATGGCTTTTTAGAAGCGATATATTGTATTAATTGATTACTCAATCGATTAATGTATAGTTAGTATGTGAAACATAAAACAGAGCATCATACTTCACTGGATTTTTTATGCATGTATGATATAATTTTATAAAGATAAGTTTTTCAAAAGCTTTATGTTGAAGAATAATGAGAAACATAGACAAATTATAACTTGAATAAATTATATGGAAATAAGAAATCAGTTTGTAGCTTAAAACAAAGATATATATCAAACTTCTGAAGTTTCTAATGTTAATCGAAAGCTTAATTGATTAATGTGTCTAGAAGATTAAAAATAGAAAAGATTCCAACACAAATTAATTGAACAATTAATCATTTAATGAAAATTAATCGATTAAACAATCGATTAATTGATTTATATTTGAATTTTACAAAATTGAAACTTAACTGATTAATCGAACAATTAACAGATTAATATAAATTAATCGATTAACCAATCGATTAATAGCAATATCTTTGTTTAAGAGAAAATCTATTTTTACCACATTAATCAATTAACCAATTGATTAATTGATTTAATAATTCTCTTTCAGAAGGCAAGCTCTCGGCATTAATCGATTAAGTAATCGATTAATTAGTTTCTTTACTGAATAACAGAAAGCAATCTTGAGACATTAAGCGATTAAAGGTCAACCATTAATCGGTTAATGGGCAACTTTTCATAACACAGAATGTTGTTTTTATATTAATCGATTACCTAATATATTAACCAGACTAACTTCTTCTTTTAACTATATTTAAGCATAGAAACACTACTTAAATTACTTTTGAACAACTTTTAACACCATGTTTAAATACAAAGGTAATTTAACAAATTGTCTATTAGAAATATTATTTTGTCGAGACATATATATTAATCAAACCATCAAACAAAAGAATTTTTAGTATATTATATAACAATCTTAGTGATAATGGGGTTACTGAAAACTTTTTGATATTTGTCTTCATCAAAATATATAGTTTATCCAACACCTGTGCTTTAGAGTTAAGAGTTGAACAATTTTATGTTTTGATCTT
The DNA here is from genome assembly GCA_037074615.1 of Leucaena leucocephala. Classification (NCBI taxonomy): domain Eukaryota; kingdom Viridiplantae; phylum Streptophyta; class Magnoliopsida; order Fabales; family Fabaceae; genus Leucaena; species Leucaena leucocephala. The sequence continues at coordinate 12,910,683 of CM073555.1, read as the reverse complement.
TTCCTTTATGCAAATTTATGATTTCCTAGATTTAGGTTTTAAGATTTGTATATATTGGACCTAGGGTTTCGATTGAGACACCTTTGTGATCAAACCCTTGTGATTTATTATTTTAATTTATGGTTTGGTTTATTTAATATATTTGGTTTCCTCTTATAATTATTCATGTTTGGTTCACATGTTTAGTTATAGGGTTTTCAGTTGAATATCCATGTTAGAGGAATAAATTATTTATTGTTTAATTTATCACATGCTAAGTGAATTTTCACTAATCATTATTGATACAATTATATGCTAGATCTAGGTATAATTGTTGATTTTATGATTATGACTAAGACGATTGTCTAATGTTTTGCAAAATATGACTTAGTATATATAATTATTATAACTCCAATATATTATTGAGTGATAATAGCCATGCATCAATCCTTGGGAGCGCTCGTCTTACAAGTGATATCTTTTTATACTATTGCTTTTATTTTATTTTATTTTATTTTTGTTATTATCTCCTTTTATTTTTTTAAAAATTATTAATTAAGTTCACTTGTACTACTATTCTTTCACATATTCAGTCTACTCTAGAGTTAAGCCTCACACTGACTCCGCTTATAGAATACGACCTAGGTTGACTTCTATACTACATAGAGATTAATTTAGTAAATAATTTGAGTGCTAACAACAAGTGACATCAATGAGCGGTAAGGGCTATATTCCCTTTGTATGTCATAATATAGAGACCACCCTCTTCCCTGTTGTCTTCAACCTAGCTAGAATTAGGGTCAGGATCAGATGGTTGGGAGCTCACTTCTCCTTATTGTTGCTACCCTTACCACTTGTGACCGTAGGAGAACCCTAAAAGTATGAAAGAAATTACTTAAGATAAAATACATGTTAAATGTCCACAGCCTTTTGAGTATGGCATTGACAGCTTTCTAGAGTTATTAGTATAGGCAGATGTTAGTCTAGGCAGATACACCCAAGATGGGGGTAAATTGGGTGTTTTAAAATTTTTATCAGAAATTGGAAAACTTAATGACAACAATAATATAATTGAATAAAGAGAATAAGGATCAGAAAGATTTCACTGAAAGCTAGAAGAATCAACACAAGTAGTTTATCATGGTTTGGACCAATCCTCTTGTCCTACATCCAGTCACCAGAGGCCTTTTGAGATTTTCAACTATCTCCAAGATTTGAACAGACTCTTGGTGCCTCAGTACACAATTGATCCACTGAATCACTCCCCCTTACTTCCTGTAAGGTTATAATCCAACTTAAGAGAACTAAAAATCTACAGAATGAATAAAAATATATTCACAATATCTCTCTCAAAGAGTATGCATGATGATAGACACTGAAGCTCAATAAATGTCAGGTTACAAAATGAAGAAACAAATAATATAAATAATAAATATTATTAAAATTCAAAAAAAAAAAGAAAAAAAAGAGACTCTGTTCTAGAAATTCAAAAGGTAAATAAAAAAACAAATCATTGATGGAAATGGAAAGAGAGGGATTTAAACCCTCGGTACAAAAAATTCACACAATAGATTAACAATCCGACACTTTAGTCTACTCAGCCATCTCTCCCCAATTGAAAATGGCCCTTTCTTTTTTTTTCTTTTTTATTTAATTTCATATTCATATTTCTATCTTCCCAAAGGCACCAATCTATTTCTTCTTTCTTCCCTACAAGAAGTGGATGTTGTAGTGCTTTACAAAGAAGGAGACAAGCTGTGAAAATAGTATGGGAGTGGTCCTTATCCTGCTCAGACAAAACTTTCTCATCTAGCTATATATGAAAGCTCCTAGGTTGAGCTTCCCTTCACTCACTATCCTGGCTAGATTGATGTAATCCTGCAGGGTAAGGCAGGTGAAGCTGGTAGACTTGATAATCATGCACCAAGAGTAGATGTAGTGGATGATATGATATAAGTCACACATCTGACTTGGGTAAAGGATAGAGACCTAGGGAATGGCTTGTTGGTCTAAAGGAGGATATGACAAGCCTTGGAATGATCCATGTTCTTCATTAGCACTGAAGTAGGAGCACCTATCATTTGATTGATTACACTGAAGTCAAGCTTGATCTCTCGACCTCTTAGCCTAGCAGTTATATAACTATCTACAATATTTTAATCTTCATCCAATGTATCAAATATTTGCATATTACAGTAAAATCTTCTAACTACTTCCACACTATATGGTTCACTTATCCTAAGCCATCTCTCAAAATGATGTAAAGGCTCTATTAGGTCCAAATTGACCTTATGGGCAACCTTAAGTGTAGGGATATCTACATATACTATTGGACATCACTTTTTCTCCCTAAACTCAGTCTTATATCTAGCCATGTCAACATCCAAGTCTAGATTACCTTGTAGAAAAATTAAACTGAGGACCTGAGGGAGCTGGTGTGGTAGTAGTCTTTCTTGGGGTCCTCTATTTCTTCCCAAGAGACTTGATGAGCAGCTCTAATTGTCGTCATCCGATTCATCAAAATAATAATAATTGCACCCAATAATATAGTATAAGGCACAACCCTATCATTCTTCTCGAGGAGCCTTTTTATTGGAGACCTAGCAAATTGGTGACAAAACCATTGAAAACCTGAGTGAAAGTAAAATGGGTTTTGGGTTTGATTGATTTTTGATGCAGTAAAATAAGGGTGCAATAAAGTAAATGTTTTTATATTTTTGGTTAAGTTAAAAATGAGATGGTTTGTGAAAGAAATATGTTATGATAGACTCTTGATGAAGAAAACATATCTATCCTTGCTCTTAATTTGATATGGGAGTTTTGAAATCACTAAGTCTTAAATAAAATCTCAATCGATCGATTGAGTCTAGAGCATTAATATTTCTTAAACTCCTTTGATGAAAGTTAGTTTAAAAACTCTTAATGATCTGTTAAAAACCACTTAGTGTGTAATTTAAATCAGATGATGCAAATGCCCTCGAATGATCGTCGATCGACAAACCCTAAATTTCAAGCAATTGAATTAATTAGCAACGATCGTTGATAATAGTCCAACTGTCTTAAAATTGAAACTGTGATATTATATTAAAAAACAACATTCAAAGCATCCAAAGTCAATTATAATTGTCTAATCTAAGAATAATCAATTGGCATTCAATCCCTTGTTCATATAATTAAAACCCTAGATCTAGCAACATCAAAACATGAAATAGGTGCAGATTAAAATAGAAAACTCCCCAGTACAGTCCATGAGCTCAAGATATGAGATCCATCACCAAAAGACTAAAGATTTAGCCTCTCATGACTACTACAATGCTGCAATTGCTGCCTAGATATGATGCCATAAAGAAAGCAGAAAGGGTGATGGAAAGATAAATAATGGAGATGATGTGTAGGTAGTAGAGAGAGTGTAGAGAGAGTTCGAGCACTACTTCTTAACCTAATCAGGTCAAAAACCATCCTCCACTTCATCTGCAGCTCCCCCTTCCTTTTATTTCCAGGTTGACCTAATCAAAATACGCAGCTTCAGCGGCTATCTTCTTTGGTCATGACCAGATCCATGTTTTTGTCGTGACTTGTAAACGCAGAGAAACTTTCTAGAAGAAATTAGGTTTAGACCTGTGGACACTTTAGTCGCAACTAAAGACCATAGAAGCTGGTTCTTGATTTGATTCTCATTGTCTTGTGATTTCTTTTCTACTCACATTAGTCCTTACTCCTCCAAAATGCCTACAATTCAAAACCAAAGCTCACTGTAGAAGTCCAACTCACAAAAGATCAATATATATGCAGTTTGGAAGAGTTAATTTACCATTTTACCCTTTTATTAGTATATTGCTAAGCACAATCTTGTATTACCACAAAAGCACAATTTTAGGCATAAAATGAATGGTAAATTTGTTACAAAACCCTTAAAAATGTCACAGAAACCATACACAAATTGTGTCTTTTCAATTCCCCAACACTTGAACCTTTCTACTTCTGGACAAAGAAATGAATTCTACCTAAGCTAACGCTATTAAATCCGAGATAACAACATAATCCACAATGTAACTTGAAGACAATTAATTCACCATCTTTTGGGAATGCAAAAGTGATAATATGAGCAATGCTAAGTAATCAACTACTAAATGAAATCAACCTTAACCGTATGAGCGCAATAAATTATCTCTAAGGATGTAAGTGTTTAGCTCTCTATATCCTCTCATTGTTAGGGTTCTTTCACTCAGATTCAAATTGGAAAACATCCTACCATATGCTTGTAAAGACTCTAAATCTCAGCAACTATACAACACTTATGCAAAGAATCAAGAGGTCTTTTAGGGGTGAAATGATAGAGATAGGCCACGTGGAATGGAATATGAAGGGTAGAAAGTACTATATGAAACATCCTACTTTTAACCTCTCAGAGTACGTATTTGGAAGCGTATTTGATTAGCGGAAGCATTACGTTGGCCCAAAAATTAAAATATTAAAACTTACTCCTCAGGGTACTGTTCATTAGGAAATTTCCAGATTTACAGTCCATCTTTAAAAATTCATAACTAATTGTAGAAAAATCGTATGGAGGTGACCCAAATTTCTAATTGAATCTCTTTCATATATATTTAGTGGAAAAATATAAATCTGGACATTTACCTTGCCAATCGATACAGTTAAATCATTACTTTTTACTGTTCATATGGCAAATTCTAGAAATTCCTGAGTCTGTCTCTTAACTTTGAAAATTCAATTCTATTGATATACACATCTAAATGAGACGTGTTACCTATGAATTTAAAGATATGGATGTTTTCTAATTGGTCATAAAATTTTGCACATTAATTCCTTTATTTACTAGATCAAACTGAAGCCACAACAAAACTGCTTTAGAACCTACGTTTTTATCATTTCAGTTTCCTTTCTTTAATTCTCAATAATTGTTCCAGCATGCATAAACTATCTCTTTGGCCTCTTATACATTCATATACATCATGGGATTATGTCATAATTATTTCATACATTTTTATCACATAAATAGACACTTTACATAACTAGGAAAGATCATACATTGATAAAATATCAAATTGTTCCCTTTCTTTCTTCCATTCTTTAGCTCTTCTCCATGCATACATTTTCCATCATGCTTGACCTAAATTGGTTGGTTGTGGGAGGGTGAGATTCTAGGGAATCTCAATAGCAAACATTACCACTTAAATATGCATGATGGATGCAATGCATGATATGTAATTTCATTAAACTTTCTTAAGTTAGTGACATGCCATCATGCTATATATTTTGCATAAAAATGCATGGCCATGGAAAACATGTTATTCATAACATATTCAACATCATTTATCATGTCACAACCTCATTCAAGCATCATATACATGTCAAAACATAAGCATACCACATCAAGCACATAAAGAGGTAAGTCCACTACCTTAAACTTGAGCTTTTCTCTTGTTCTTTTGCACTTGCTCCCAAAGCTTTTCAACCATGAAGCCTTTCGGTCAATCACTTCCCAACATCTTCTTGGATGTTTTCAAGGTCCTAAACACATTCATATTCATCACATAATTCATTAGGACCATGAACTCCAACAATGTTCAAGACTACCCTTCACAAACTCTTAACTCTTTACTTTAACTTTAGGGATTTCAATCCATCTTTCTAAAAATTACTTTCATAGGTCCATCCCACACAATTTTTCATGAGGAATCTAAATATGAGCTTATATTTATAAAAATCAATCTCCTTCCCCATAAACTGGACAGAAACTGTGGGTACCCTCTAAGAAATCCAAAAATTCTTATTTTGATTCTAATGCTTCCAATACTTGTTTCTCTACTTTATCCCACACAACTTTTCATTTTAAAACCATTGGAAGCATCAAAATCATGAAATTCCAATCACTGTTCATGCGTGTGAACAGTAATAGAGAAGACTTCCATGAACTACAACTTTCAATTCCAAGGTTCCAAACCTATCCAATCCTACACAAAACCATCATATAAATTCAATGGAAGTATTAGATCATTGAAATTCCCACATATGAACAGTATATGTACAGTGCAGCCATGAGCATAAAACCAAAATTGCATGCATACTTGAATTTCCAAGCCAATACTACTTGATTTTAGCTTGTTTAAGCTTATCTAAACATCCCATGGCTTAAAATTCATATTCCCCCTTTAATTTTAGATCATGTACAGCAGCCAAGGTGGAGAGAAAGATGATGTTTCAACCATCCAAATCCAAGAGAAATCTTCCTACAACATAATACAAAGATAGGAGGAAGAAGTTACCTTGGATCCTTGCTTATTTGCCTCTTGAGTTGCCTTGGTCTTGGCTTGAGTTTTCATTTTGCAAGAGGTTCCCCTTGGTGTCTAATGTCTTGCGTGCTTGCTGCTAGAATGAGGGGAAATATATAGAAAAAGTTGGGTTGAAATAGAAGGCCAATATTGCTTTGGCTACTATTTGATCTAATGGCCAAGATTGCACCTTGAATCTTGTCTTGCCCACCAAGCGAATTATGACATCATCCATGACATCATTTAGGCTGTCTTTGGCACAAATTAGAGAGAAATACTGATAGGAAAAATTCTAATCCAGTCTGGTACTGATCCGGTCAGTTTCATAAAAACCAGACTGTTTTATATTCCCAATTTTTATAATATTCCAGAATATGTATTCTGTCATGAAAATCAGTGTTTAGATTTTTCCTACCATTGACCTTGTTATACTGAGTATTTATCTGCTAACCATCCCTTGAGAAATGGCCAAAATACCCTTGGTTCACTTTCTTGCACTATATTAACCTTAAGGGCATAATTGTCATTTCACACCTCTTTATACCCTATAAGAGCATATACTGACTCTGATTAATCATCCCTATATTTGCCTTGGCATTTTGGCCTGTCCAAAAATGATCAAAATGCCCTCCATTCATCTCTTATTCATTATTACAACACAGGGGCATTTTCGTAATTTTATATTTTTCTCGGGTTCATCTGGACACTGGCCCACATAACTGTTCAGTTACCTTACTGGGCCTTTGGGACACCATTTTGGGCCTTTATATGGGTCCACTACTTTTATGGCATGATTCCTAAGAAACCTCTCCCGAAAGTATTTATCGGGTGTTTTATTCCACTGTAAATTCCATTAAAATTTCTACAAGACTCATTTCCTAACTCTGTCAGTTTTATAAATTCTCATATTAATTATAAGAATTTACTGTAAAATTTCATTTGATTCTGAGGTCCTAAAAATACTATAATAATTTTTCCTAACTTTAGAAATTTATATCAATTCATCGGGACCTCAAATCAAAATTCTGTGTCGCATTAAGCTGACCAGAATAATTTTCTCTATTTACGGATAAAATTTGGGACTAATATATTTTCGGGCAGTTTTGGGTCTTTTCTGGCTCAATTTCTTCATAATTACACTTTTGCCCCTTAAACTTTTAATAAATTACATTTAAGTCCTTAAACTTTTTGAAATTACACTTAATGGCCCAACATTTATGTTTACCTTCTATTTTAGCCCTAGAACTTTTATAAATTCCACTTAGGTCCTTGAACTTTCATTATTTACAATTTAATCCCTTTTCGTCCTTGATCTGAAACATTTTTCTTACAGAATCTCATATATATTATGTACAAACTTTACATACATACCAGATAAGAAAATTAGGGATATGACACTATATGCATTCAAGAATGAATATGTAGCATGAATTCATGTCTTCAGAGATGTAGAGGTGGTAATTATGCTAATAGGAGTTGATAATAGTGCCTTCTTCATTTCTCTTTTCTTTTCTTTGTTTCTTTCTTCAATTTTTTGCACTTTTTTCCCTTTCTTTCTCTTGTGCAATATGCTATTTTCTCTTCTTTTTATTTGGCACCTTATACATAGAAGATGTAGCACAACATCACAATAATAATGGGTTTTTTTAATGAATAAAAAATTATTTCTTTGGAAATGATGTTTATGCATATATGACTTTCTATAAAAATGATGGAAAGAAAAGTAATGGGCTCAAAGGGATGACTATAGATATAATATGTAACGGGCTTGTGTTTGGAATAAACAGGTTTAGAAATAAATGCCTCTATCATATTAATAACATAAATGCGCAAGTAATTCTCAACTCAGAGCCAAGACAAGTTCTAGAGGATATAAACCAATTGAATAATCACTCAATCTTGAAATTAAGGTCGAGAATCCTTCCAACAAAGGTTTTCATCTAAATTGCTCATAAGCTAAAGTCTCAAACAATGTTCATCATTCACTAGGATTAAAACACTTATCACAACTGAAAACCTTCTTAAATGATGATTTAAAAGTTCCAAAGTAATCACTCATAATCATGTAATAATCCCAAATCTAACAGTAAGAACTTAAATGTCTCCAATTCAATTTCCAAGATTTTAAAAAAAAAATCAATTGTGGAAATAGTTTCTATAAGCTCTTTATGCAAAAGGTTAAAAACCAGAGGGCAATGAATCATTTATAAAAGTACCTTAGCAGCTCAAAAGGAATCCTTCTATACAGTATTGCACAAAGCAAAAGGAAGGTAAATGGGTATTTTCATACTCAGGTCGCTACTGAAAATAGTGAAGCTCACGACCACATTTCATAGTGAGTGTTGTCTCTAACTTACCAAAACTAGTCGTGACCAAGAAAGGTTCCTGTCGCGACACAAATACACAGAGAGGTGTAGTCGCAACTTAAATATACTCGCGTCGTGATTGATTTTCATAGAGAGCATATTAAGTCCAAAATTCCATTCCAAGTCGCGACTGAAAATGGTGAAGGTCGCGACCAATTTTCACAGAGACTACGAAGTGATAGTTTTCAAAGCCCAAACCATCTTTTATACTAAAACCTTTTTATAGCTAAGAAAAAAATAGTTTAAAATGGGGATCTAATTTTCAGCAATTCATCACACGTTAAGATCAAAAACCAAAAACTTTGTGATGAAAAATTGGATTAATTGAAGAATTTATACATTAATTAGCACAGAGACAAGATCTCCCCCATACTTAAACTTGATAGTATCCTCACTGTCAGCAAAGATATAGAAATCATAACACTAAATAAGGTCAATTAAATCTAGCTCCAACACAGCAGGCAAACACATCACTCAATACAAATTTGACAATAAAGCTCGCAGTCACATTCCAGTCATAACGAGCAATACAAATAAAGCAAAGATGACATGATGAGTAAGCTAAAATCATGCATGTGAGTGTGTAAGCACCTTAGATAACCATCAATGAGTACGAGAAATGTAACATCCTTACTTTCGTACATCTTAGGGACCATTCGATAGCATTTATAACTACTTACATGACCCTTGAAGTCAATTAGCTAAATCTGGAATTTTTACTCTTGGCGAGTTACTGTTCATATGGTATTCCAGATTCGGCGATGAACTTTGAAAAATCATAATTAATTCTAGAAACATTGGAATGAGGTGGTTCAAAATTCTACTCGAAGCTAACATCTTGAATTTTAATAACAAAAATAAGTTTCTGACCAAATGCTTAGCCAATTGACATAGTTTATTCGTCAAAGTGTACTGTTCATTTGGTCTAAAATTCTGAAACAGATTCTGGTCCCCATTTTTGGAAAATTTGTTCTCTTTGTAAAGACATCAAAATAGGGTGTTCTTAGTTTCAAAACGAAGCTTGACATGTTTTTATATAAATTTTATACATTAATCCCATCATTTACTATTTTTTATTATATCATAAACATTATTGCTTAAACTAGTCATACAGCATCATTACTTGCAACAATTCTTCACATAACATCATATAACATTTACATTAACCAATCCCTAATATTCATGTCATCACAGGATAACTGCAAGGAGATGTAACTATTCATCATAACTTATGGCAACATAAGCCATATCATCATCATAATTTGCTCAACCATCCATCGCACATTGCAATAAACTAAGTAAACCTCCAAACATTATTTCCTTTATCACATTATCTGTCAGATACTGATCATTAATTCAAGAACCTGAAATATCTATCTATCTCACTTAGGCTGCCACGCTACCCTTTTACCAGGGTATATACTCAATCCTTCATTACTTTATCTTATATAGGGAATATGGGAGTCAATTTATATTTCAAACTATGGCTACCTCTCTACTATCTCTTAACTTCTTCTGTCAATCTATCAGTCCCAGTCTGTTCTTGACCGAATTGTGGTTCCTTTTTGGTCTTTTTCTTGATCCTGACTATTTGAGTCACATGGATCTCATTCAACATCTAGCACTATTACTTTTTCTCTCTAGGGTACTTTACCCTAGGTCTGCTATACTACTATTCCAATAAATACCCTAACTTAACAAAGTACTTATTACTTAGAGTTAGGGTCTGGGGATTATCCTATCTAATACCAGAAACTTCTTCTCTGATACCAAAATATAATATCCTTACTTTCGTACATCTTAGGGATCATTCGGTAGCATTTAGAATCACTTACATGACCCTTAAAGTTAATTAGCTAAATCTGGAATTTTTACTCTTGGCGAGTTACTGTTCATATGGTATTCTAGATTTGGCGACGAACTTCAAAAAATCATAATTAATTCTCGAAACATCGGAATGAGGTGGTTCAAAATTCTACTCAAAACTAACATCTTGAATTTTAATAAAAAATAAGTTTCTGACCAAATGCTTAGCCAATTGACATAGTTTATTCGTCAAAATGTACTGTTCATTTGGTCAAAAATTCTGAAAACAGATTCTGGTCCCCATTTTTGGAACATTTGTTCTCTTTGTAAAGACATCAAAACAGGGTGTTCTTAGTTTCAAAACGAAGCTTGACATGTTAACTCAATTTGTATAAAATTTTATACATTGATCCCATCATTTACTATTTTTCATTATATCATAAACATCATTGCTTAAATTGGTCATACAACATCATTACTTGCAATAATTCTTCACATAACATCATATAATATTTACATTAACCAATCCCTAACTCCTCTTCATGCTTTTTCATCCTCTTTCATCATTCATAAACCTATTGGGATTGGGATTACATGGAGAGGGTGAGATTTATGGGGAAATCTCAGTAGCAAACAATACTAAACAATGCAAGTATTAATGTAAATACTTGTGCTTGCTTGTGAAAGTGTTAACATTGTGTAATGTGCATGCTTCAATATATCATATGAAATACAATTGGCCAAAATAATCGTAGAAACAGAGCTTCAATAATCTACACATATGCACACAATTCAACAAAGCCATAGCATAATCAAGCATAACATTCAATACATACAAGTTTAGGGTAAGTTTACTACCTTATTGCTTTACTTCCTTTCACTTTAACTTTGCTTCTTCTTTCTTACTTTTCCTTGATGTGTGGCTGCCTCCTTTAAGTCCACAATCAAATCCTAACATCACATAATCATCCATTCATTAAAATCTAACTTCTCTTGAACATTGACCTTACTTAACTACATTAACTTTCCTTAATCTTTACTAATTGACTTGGCATTTGAATCAACTGATGTCTTAACTTTACCCTACACAATTTCACCTTTTGAATCCATTTATGAGCTTAGAATCATGAATTCCAGCTCCCATGCACTGTTTTGGACAGATTTGAAAAAACATGCATAATTCTTCCAAAAATTTTCATTTTGATTCCAATGCTTCCCATACTTATTTTTCTACTTTATCCCACACAAATTTTCATTTTAAAACCATTGGAAGCATCAAAATCATGAAAATCCAATCACTGTTCATGCGTGTGAATAGTCACAGATAAGACTTTAAAAAATTATAACTTTAATTCCAATGCTTTTAAGGTTCAAAACCCATCCAATCCTACACAAAATCATCATATAAATTCAATGGAATCATTAGATCATTAAAATTCATTCTTCTTCTATCATGAACAGTGCAAACTGAAAGGTCTCTTTCATGGCAAAGCCAAGAATATCAACTTGATTCAATAACCAATCATCTAAACCAACTTATCTAAGCCTTAATCACATAGTTCTACCTTTATCTCCTTCTTCCTCCTTTAACTTAAGATTTGGACAGCAAGTATACTCTAGGTTTAATGGAATTTCCAACCACTAAAACCTAGGTTTTACCCTTCAAAAACACATAAATAAACTAAGAAGGATTACTTACCTTAGGTACTTGCTTGGGTGGCTTCTCCTTGATCTTATTTTGAGTTCTCTCTTCATTTTGGCAAGGTTTCCCCAAGGGTACTCTAGGTGCACGAAATCATGAAGACAAGGTGGGGTATTTATAGCCAAAACTTTGGCACCTTGGGTCCATAATGTCCTCACATTTCCTAATTATTACAATAGCTTAATCTTGAATTTGATTGGTTAGTTTTTGGATTAATTAACCTTAATCATCATTAGGTTAATTCTTATATTAGTTTATTGCATTTTAGCACATGGGATAACCTTCCTTTCTTCTTCTTGGTGCCAAGTGTAAAGCTTGTGTGATTCACCATGTGAAAACCCTAATTCTCCTTTATCCCTTTTTTTCTTTTTCAAAAATTCATAAATTATTCTTTAATGGACTTGGTCTCCAAGACAACTTTTGGGACTTGTTACGCTGCCCTAGGATGAAATCTTGTGCCTCTTTTAGATCCAATAGCTAATTGGCATAAATCCCAAGGCACTTCCCTTATACCGTATCCTTAAATTACCCTAGTTTTAAAATAAATGCTAAACACCTCTTTTAATAGTTCTAACAATTTTAGAAATTCATTCTAATATAAAATAAATTCTTTACAAAGTTACATAATTTTCTGAAACCCAAAAGTCTTGATAAAAATTCATTACGTTTCCTCAAAACCCTTTATCGGTGTTCGATTTCACCTTAAATTCTATAATTAATTCTACAGGACTCCTTTTTTACTTCTGTCAATTTCATAAATCCTTATATTATTTATAAGAAATTACTACCAAATTTCAACCAATTATGAGGTCCAAAAAATACTGTATTAATTCTTCAATCTTTAAATTTTTTTATCAATTAATCGGGACCTCAATTCAAAATTATGTATTGCGTTAAACTGATCAGAATAATTTTCTCTATTTACTAGGAAAATTTGGGACTAAACTGATTCTGGGCATTTTTGGGCCTTTTCATGCTCAATTTTTTATATTTACCATTTTGCCCTTGGACATTTCATAATTACACTTAATGGCCCAAAGCTTTTGTTTACTTTACATTTCATACCATAAAACTTTTAGACTTTTCATTTTAGTCCCTCTTCTTTATTCCTTTGTTTACTCATCATTTTTCCTCTCTATTCATCATCACAATCTTTTCTAAACCTCTTTCCTCTATCAGCCTTATATAGGTAGAGAAAAATTAGGATATGACACGAAACATGGACAATAATAGTGTTATGCAAAGCAGAAATAAACCAAAAATAAATAGAAATAAAATGAAAATAAACATATCTTACTGAATCATCCCTTTTCAATCATCAAACCATCATATCAAACATATGACATTATGAAAACTTGTAAAAGTTAAGAGATAGGAAAGGGACAACCTGGCCTTAAGACGGCAGAGCGGATTCCTCATAAAGTTTCAAGAGTTTGCCATTTGCCTGGAAGATTTTGCCCATTGCCTCCTCTTTCAACTCTATCATCCCAAATTCATAGACTTTAACAACTATGTAAGGTCCATCCTAGCTAGTTTTAAATTTACCATGTTTGAATTTGAACCTAGCTTGGTACCTTAACACTCCATCACCTTCCTTAAACCTCTTCCTCAGAATATGGGCATCATGGATTATCTTTATCTTTTGTTTATAAATCTCACAGATGCTGTAGGCATCCAATCTAATCTCTTCTAGCTCTTAAATCTACAACAATCACTCTGAACTTGCTTCTACAAGGTCCTCATTGCAAGCTTTCACAGCCCAAAATATCTTGTGCTCTATCTCCATAGGCATGTGACAAGCTTTCCCAAAAATTGTCCTATAAGGGGATATACCTAGAGGGGTTTTAAAAGCTATTTTGTATGCCCATAAAGCATCATCAAGTATTAAGTTCCAATCTTTATTGGATGGCTTAACAATCTTTTCTAAAATATGCTTTATCTCTCTATTAGAAACCTCTGCTAGACCATTAGTTTGAGGGTGGTATGGGGTTGAGACTTTATGAGTTACACCATATTTTGCCAATAAGCTATTTATTAACTTATTGCAAAAATGGGTGCCTTGATCACTAATTACTGCTTTTGGTACTCTAAATCTACTAAAGATATGAGATCTTAGAAACTTGGAGACCGTTTAGGTATCATCTAGTTTTGTAGGGATAGCCTCTACCCACCTAGATAAATAGTCTACAACCAATAAAATGTCATGAATCCCTGTTGAAGGTGGAAAAGGTTCCATGAAATCTATTCACCAAACATAAAAAATCCACAAAATAAAATAGGTTGTTGCGGCATCTCATGCCTTTTACTAATCCCCCCAAATCTTTGGCACCTATCACAAGCTCTACAAAACTCAAAAGCATCTTTCAAAAGGGAAGGCCAATAGAAACTGGATTCAAGGACCCTTTCCAAAATGACCCCCATAAACCCATGAATGGTAAGCTTCTAAAACTGATTTGTGTTCTTGGTCTGGGACACATCGTCTTAATACTTGATCTGAACACAACTTCCTCTAAAAAGGTTTATCCCAAATAAAGTATTTTGATTCACTCTTGAGCTTTTGGGCCTAAAATTTAGGCAAATGAGAAGGGATTAGGCCAGTTTCAATTAAATTAACTAAATGAGCATACCAAGGATCTACAATAGCAACCAAACAAAGAGATTAATCAGGGAAAGAATCACAAATAAGATCAGAACTAAGTACTCCCATTGTCTCTTTTAGTAATCTGCTTAGATGATCTGTAACATGGTTTATATTTCCAGCTCGATCCCTCACTTCTATATCGAACTTTTGAAGCAATAGCATCTATCGGAGAAGTCTTGGCTTAGATTGAGGTTTATCGAACAAATACTTGATTGCTACATGATCTGTGTAGACAATAACTTTGGAGTTAATGAGATATGCTCTAAATTTATCCAAAGCCAGTACGATTGCAAACAATTCTTTCTCAGTAGTGGTATAACTAATTTGAGTAGCATCAAGTATTTTTGAGGCATATGCAATCACTCTAGATAGATTACATTCCTTTTGACCTATCATAGCTCCTACAGTATAATTGGAAGTATCACATGATAGTTCAAAAAAAAGATCCCAATTTGGTAAAGTTAGGATAGGTAGAGAAATCAACCTATTCTTCAATTTTTCAAAAGCCTCTTTGCAATCAGTAGAGAAAACAAATTCATTGTCTTTTTATAGAAGATTTGAGAGTGGTAAAGCAATTTTACTAAAATCTTAGATGAATCTTCTATAAAATCTAATGTGCCCCAGAAAAGATCGAAGTTCTTTTAAATTTGTAGGGTAGGGCAACGAGGAAATTACTTCAATTTTCACTTTATCCTCCTCAATTCCCTTGCTAGATATAAGATGTCCAAGTACTATTCCATGATCAACCATGAAATGGCACTTTTCAAAGTTTAAAACCAATTTTTTCTCAATACATCTAGCAAGGATTCTATCAAGGCTCTCTAGACACTCATCAAAAGAATTACCATAAATAGTAAAATTATCCATGAGCACATCCATGCATTTTTCAATGAAATCAGCAAATATAGAAAGCATACAACGCTGAAATGTGCCAGGGGCATTACACAAACCAAATGGCATTCTTTTATAGGCATATGTGCCAAAGGGACATGTAAATGTGGTTTTATCTTGGTCCCTCGGGTCTATGGGAGTCTGGAAGTATCCTGAGTACCCATTCAGGAAACAATAATGACTCTTACCTGCCAATCTCTCAAGCATTTGATCAATAAAAGGTAAGGGGAAATGGTCTTTCCTAGTGGAGTCATTCAACTTCCTAAAATCAATACAAACCCTCCATGAATTTTGCACTCTAGTAGGTATCAATTCGTTATTCTCATTTATCACTACTGTTAATCCACTCTTTTTGGTACTACATGCATAGGTGATACCCATTCATTATCTGAAATAGCATATATGATTCCTGCCTTCAACAATTTACTAATTTCCTTCCTAACCACATTAGAGATACATGGATTAAATCTACGTTGATGTTGTTTAATTGGCTTAGAATCTTCATTCAGCAAAACCCTATGAGTAAAAATAGTGGCATTATCCCTTTTATATCAGCTAATTGCTAACCCAAAGCCTCTCTATTCTTCCTAAGCACACTTAATAACCTAGACTCTTCACTAACAATTAAAGTACTAGAAATTATTATTGGCAATTTTGAGTCTGGCTCAAGGTAAGCATACTTAAGGTTAGAAGGTAAATCTTTTAACTCTGACTCTGGGGGTTGAATAATAAAAGGCATAAGATGGGGGAAATCATTCAAACTAGAAATACTCCCTTTTGTAGATTTTTGGAGGTTGCTCATATTCAGCTGATTAGGACATTTGGTCTTGCCTATAATCTCTTTAGGAGTTGCACCAAGCTTAAGTGGGTCTACAGCTGCAACATAGTTGAGATCACCCTCTCTCATACCTGCATCATTGTTAGAGATCAAATCATTCAAGAATCTTAAAGTATGAGATATAATTTTGGAATGTGAGTGAAGGTAAGTAGAGTTAGAACATATTGGCCCATTAACCAAAATAGTGGAATGTGGAACTGAAAGAATTTGAAATACACTAGTTGCATTTGCCATATCTGGTCGCACTATCAGGCTTGCCTTCAACTTCTCCTCGTGACTCAAACTCACAGAGAGTGTCTCTGAAACATATGGTCGCGACCTCGTCATCTTTCCGTCGTGACAAGATGTCTCAAGAGTTTGAGGTTGAGACCAAACAGTCATCTTGTCGTGACTCCAATTCAAAGAGCGTCTGTCCCTCAGTAACCTGATATTACGCCATAATATTATTATCCTCGCATCACGACTGGACGTCTCTAGAGTCTTTAGTTACAACCAATCAATCTTCTTGTCGTGACCCCGATTCATAGAGAGGCTCCACCTCAGCAGATTGATATTTGGTCGCGACTTGTAGGCCTTCAAGTCATGACTTGGGGTCACAGAAGCTTGACCCTTCTTCATTTGTTCCACTACCAACTTCCAGAGTATCTTGTGACCCTGTAAAATACTCACAAACTCTTTTCCAAAAGCATTATCACTGGCAATTGATGAAATTTGAATCAAAATTTGATGAAAATGAGAAATCTTGAGAAGATGAAAGCATGCTATTTATATCTAAACAATTAAAACATGATGCATGATCTTCACAAGAAAAAGAGTAAACAAAAGAAAGAGATTCAAAATAATCATCATAAGCACTCAAAGATGAATTTGAATCCACTTACATTAGCCAAATCTAATGCCAATCTTCTTACATAAGTTACACATTGTTCATATGGAATTCCAGATTGGGCTAATGGACTTCAAGTATCATGTATGTGGTTCTAAATGCTACCGAATGGTCCCTAAGACATACAAAAGTAAGGATGTTATATTTTGGTATCAGAGGAAAAGTTTCTGGCATCATACAGGATAATCCCCAGACCCTAACTCTGAGTAATAAGTATGTTGTTAAGTTAGGATATTTATTGGGATAGTTAGCCTTGCTTATTTAAGCAAATGTTGCAAGAGTAGACATAGGGATTCATAAAGTTAAGTTTGAGCCATCAGTTAATCAGGGAGACCCCAACCAGTAATGATATATGAAGATGTTCATCTAGACTATGATGCTTTTTTAGACAGTGAAGAGGGTTCAGATGATAGTAAGGGGATCAGTCAGGAAGATCTATAGTAGAATATCCTATAGACATTTCTGTAGACTCAAACCTGCAGTTTAGAGATTATGGAGAGATTCAGTCTAAAGTGGTACATACCCCAGATGATGCTGAGTCCAGTGACTCTACACAGAATAAGTTTGTTGGAGTGCCCTCTAATCCTGATGTAAGCTCTATTCCTCCAATGAGAGGACAGATTATGACTGAGGAAGCTGAGTACTGGTACTAGATTATGGGTAGACCAGATATTATTCCTCCTCCACCAGAGTTTAAGGATAGGTTTGATATGAGTAACATACAACAATTCCTTGATCCAAAAATCCAGTCACAACCTATGACAGTCCTTTCTTATTCTTACGGTCCAGGAATATATGATACTATAGATAAAGATCAATGGGATATTCCTGGTCCTTGTCAAACCTAGCCTTCTTTACGAAAGACAGATAATGTTGACTATATCAGTCTCAAGAAGGCTGTGGAGAGTGAACTACTCAGTTTAGGTCAAGGGATGGATAGAAGTAGAGATCAAGAGCAGTCAGTGTATCTGTATTTCCTCAAGCCGTAGCAGGGATTATAAACAGATATACGATAGAGGGCATTGACCTGTGTAACATCCCAATTTCAGGCTTAGAGACTCAGAAAGTAGCCTAGAATAGATAGACTACCAGAGCAGAAATCCCAAAAACATACAGAGGGTTTTTAGGGACTAACCTGCAAATAGGTGAAAATCCGGGGACTTATATGTAAATAGTGAAAGTCCCTAGAGATATAATGGTCATTTATGTAAAGAAAGGGATTAAATTGAAAAAGAAAGAAAATGTAAGCACTTAAGTATAATTATGAAAAGTTTAAGGCTAAAAAGGAAAAGTAGACAAAAATGTGGGGTCTTTAAGTGTAATTTTAGCCAAATAAAGGGACTTAATTGGAAAGAAGAAAGTTTTCGGGGAAAAAGTGTAATTATGAAAATCTGGACCAGAAACGGGCAAAAATAGTGATCTTATTCAGATTAGCCCCATATTTCACCAGTAGATAGAGCAAGTGATGCTAGGTAATCCAGCTTAATACAGAAATTTTCTCAGGACTCCAGATAGCTAAAATTTATCTGATAGTCTAAAAGTATAAAAAATTCCTACCGGATATCCTAGATCTCAGATATAAGTGAGAAATTCTAGGAAGATGTGTCCTGTTGAGGCGGATGTCAGGAAACTGACAGAATACCAATAGGAGGTCTGTAGAAAATGATATTCACAAATTAGTAAATTCAGACAGGAGGGTGTGACCTCCGGGTATCCGATAGGGAGATTTATCGGTATTTAAACTAAGATTGAATGAGGTCAGATGACTTCAATCAGATAATCATTATGACCCAAAGGGATGCCTAGACACAGTAGGCCAGTGTATCTGATAAAAAGAGCCGGTGTCCTGAGATGTGTAGAAACGGTGTATAATGGCAAGAATACCCAATGAACATCGTCGGGGAAGATTCCTCGTGATTCGTGCCACAGAGGTAATGAACCCTAAAAGACCCAAGAATGGTGCCATCAAAGGCCCAGTAAGACCCTTGGACTGATAGGTGGGCCAGTGTCTGGTGGAACTCCGAAAAAGTGCAAAATTATGAAAATATCCCTGTGTTGTACTAAAGAGTAATAGATGAATGGAGGCATTTTGGTCATTCTGGACAGGCCCAGAAGCCAAGGCACGTACAGATAAAGTTACTCAGAGTCAGTATATGCCCTGACAGGGTACAGAGAGGTGTAAAATGACAATTTTATCCTTAGGGTTAAGATAGTGCAAGAAAGGGCACCAAGGGCATTTTGGTCATTTCGCAAGGGATCTGTAATTAGGTTTAGACCCAGTATAAAAATGTCAAAGATATAAAGGACCCAGATACTAAATTTAAGGTCAGAAGACGTAATATGGATTTTTAGAAAAATTAGATTCAGAAAACAGTCCAATTTTCGAGGAATTGGACCGGGCCGGTACCGGATTGGTCTGAAAATTTTTCATAGGCTTCTTAGCTCTTCCAATTTCGCCACATGCTGAATAGGTGTCCCATGAGTTGTCCCCTTGGATGATGTCATGGTAATGATGTCATAAATGGAAAAGAAAATAGGAAATTCTAGGAAAAACAGTGGCCACAAGTTCAGAGTTCTTAAGAATTACAGAAATGCCATCCATGAAAACTATAAATACCCCCTCCCCCTCCCATTTTCATCCTACGGCCAAGGCAAGAAATAGAGAGAGAAGTGAGTCCTAGAGAGATAAAGTAAGAGGAAGAAGAAGTAAGGAAGTTCTGGCGGAGCTAGAAGCAGTATGGAGATAGTAAATTCTGCTAAGCTAGCCAGGTAGTAACTAATCCTAGCTTTTATGTAATGACTTTGTGATTTGATGTGCTATTGTTTGGTTGGATTGTTGTCTTATATGTTATGTCTGAAGCTCTACTGCAATGCTATGATCATATGTTATTGAGTATGGAAGCACGCAGCATACTTATCTGTACACAATCACAAGCAAGCACTATCATACTTCATTACATATATTGTTATGGTTGTTACTACTGAGATTCCCCGAATCTCATCCCAATAAATAACCCATTACAGGGAGGTTATATAGAAGTAAATTTTGAGAGTTTTAAGAGACGCCGTTATGCTGCTGAAATTATGACAAGATGGCAGTAGTAAAGAAAGGAGCTGATACGTACTGTGTACGTAGGTACTGTCTAAGGAGGCTGGAAGTAAGTGGACCTAGCCGGTTCATCCAGTCTTTCCTGGGTAGTTACGTAGAATGGTAGTTCTCACGGGAATTACCAAATCAGTACAAGATCAGTTACTTTTTAAAGATGAAGCATAGCGGTTATGCTGCCGAATTTCAGGCAGGAAAAGATGTAATAGAAATATGAGGATTTTGTATATGCCCTGATATATAACAACTTATTATTTAATAATAGATATTGTTTGGCATGTTTGACTGATATGTGATGGATGTATGCATATGTATGTAAAGTTGAGTGCTGGAATTTGCCACTATGAACAGTAACTCGTGGTGACTTAATGATGTTTGATTTATAATTAAAAATAGTAAATGGTTGAATAAATGTATGATATTTTTATGGTAAATAGTAGACATACCAATATTCGATTTGATATATATAATACCTCATTTGGATGTCTACACATGGAGATATAAATTATCAAAGTTGGGACCAAAATGCTGGATTTAGGGGGAAAACGCTGGATGAACAGTAAAGTTGTAACATTGACTGACATTTACTCGGTCAAGGAATGGTCAACGAGTTATTTTTCCCTGGAATATAATTAAGTTAGATTCATGTAGAAATTTGAAACACTTCATTTCGATTTTTATAGAATTAATTATTATTTTTCGAAGTCAGGTCACTCATCTGGAATTTCCACAGTGAATAGTACTCGATAAGAGTAAAACTCCAGATTGAGAAACTGGACTTCAATGACCTTGAAAGTGGTTCTAAATGCTACCAAATGGTCCCTAAGACATACGAAAGAAAGGATGTTTCAACCTGAATTAGGTTTACAATCTAAAAGATTGGCATGAGATGGTCGTAAGTCAGATATTGCCATATACTCCTACATGGCATGTAGAGCTAAGTGAGTTTTGGCAAATGATCCACCAACTGATATACAAGGGTGGCATTTTTGTATGCAGAAGTATTTATAGTTTACGATTCCCTAGAAAAGAATGTAAAAAGGGATGAGGGGTAATGTAAATATGTAAACAGTGTAAAGTAAAGTAATTACATAAATGTATAATAGTTATGACTTACCCCGTATGTGTAATTGACATGTATGTGATGTATGTACAAATGTTATGGTGATATGAAATATGAATTTTGATGTGATATAATGAAATGTTCCCTATTTAATTCAATTATGATAGATAGATATGGATGAATTTCAAGTTACTCAAGCTCATCAAAATTAAGAACAAGGATCGGCCATTGCTAGAGTAAAGACTGGACAAGAATATTGGAAGGGAATGATTAGAGAAAGTTGTGTCTAGGTCGCGACTAGAAGTTCCAGAGAAGTTAAGTCTCGACGAATATTTACAGAGGTGTTTTGGTCATGATGAGTAAAGACCATTGGCCGCGACGGAAAGTTACAGAGTTATTAGGTTGCAATGAGACAGGTCATAGGACACGACTACTGTGCACAGAGCAGTTCAAGTCACGTCTAGATAAGACCTGAGTTGCGACTAAATATCATAGAGTTGTTAAGTCGTGACGAGTATAATGAAATGGTTACGACTAAAGTTTACAGAGAATATGAGTCGCTACTAGCCAACACTCAGGTAGCAACTAGGATGAACAGAGACCTGATAATAAATGAAGATGCCAGCCTCACTGAAGTTTATCAGTTAGAGGTTTAGCACGAGATGCAGGCAAGTTAAACAGTATGAGATACAGAGATACAAATCGATTTAAGAAGATGTTCAAAAGTAGATCCTCCGTGTTATCATTAGGAGTAGATCTACATAATGAAAGAATTTGTTCAGTTAGTCTTTCCTGAACAAAAGAATTAGAAGTTAAAATGAGACTTGCCTAAGAATGAGCCTAACACATGGTTTAAAGTTAGAAACGTGATGGTTAACACTTAGAGAGCTAACATTCCCATAGACTAAGACTGATATACAAACAGAGGGATTCCATCACAAAGGGATTCTATGTTAACAGAGGGATTCCATCACAAAGAAATAGTAACCTAGCAGACCTAGGGGAGAGCACCCTAGAGAATAGAAGTAATAGTGATAGATGATGAATGAGATCCATGTGACTTAAGTTAGTCAGGATCCGTAGAAGAAGACTAGAAAGGAACCACAATCTAGTCTAGAGTAGACTAAGACTGATATACAAACAGAAAGAGTTAAGAGATAGTAGAGAGATACGGAAGTTGCTCCATAGAGATGGAGATTGATCCACTCACCTGAGAAGTATCTCTTCAATAGTTTTACGAAAAACATTCCTCTCAGTTAGATAGAGATGAGCGTGAGGCTAAGGGTTAAAGTTGAGGAAGAGAAACCCTTTGATGAATACTTAGCCAAGTTTGTCTACATGAATAGTGAGAGTTGAATGACTGAGGAGTTAATTTGTGGATTGAATTCCATGTTACAAAGAAGGAATTTTTCTCAGATAATTGCAGAAGTTCAACAGAGCGGTAGATGTATGCAATATTAGAAAAAAGAAAGGTAGCCACAGTTTTAAAGATAAAGTGACTCCCCTATCCCCTATGTAAGAAAGAGTAATGAATGGTTGAGTCTGTACCCTAGCAAAGGGTAATGTGGCAACCTAAGTAAATGAGTATTTATCTCAAGTTCATGAATGAATGATTAGGATCTGGCAGAGAAGGTGATAAAGGGATAGAATGCTTAAAAGGATTACCTAATTAATCGATTGATTGCATTCTACGTATAATTAATGGTTCAGCAAATTATGTGATGATGATATGGCTTATGTTGCCATAGATTATGATGATCAGTTGCATCTCCTTGTAGTTGTCATATAACGACATGCATGTTAGAGAATGCTTAAATAAGTGCATCTCCTTGCATATTATGCATGTTAGTGTATGCTATGATGAATGAATACTCTCCTTCGCAATATAGGTGAGGTAGAGTATATATGATAAGTAAGTTATGTTGCTCCCATACCATACGACATGCAATTAGATAATTTAACTTGGTAATGATGATAAAGTAATAGAAAAGTGATAAATGAGAGAGTTAGCTAGTCAATCCCTAAAGTTTAGAATGAGAATGTAAGATAGATAAGGATAGTCACTTAGACAAAGAACGAGATTAAAGATGAATATTGATGGCAAACCTATAGACATGTGATTATGGTACTCAGAATATATTCCTGTAATGGGGATAAGATATATGAACAATGTACCTTGAACATGACATGAAATGAGATGTAGTTATGAAAGATGATGTAGCTCTGAGAGGGAGCAGTGTCTATGTAATAGAAGTTAACATTCTCACAATAGAGCTAGATTGCTTTTGCGATAGAATTAGATTGCTCAGGAAATAGTGCCAAGAGAATGGACAGTGTAGCTCATGATAAAACCATGTCCATTAGATGAGATGCCCAGACTATGATAGTTATGTGCATGGTAGAGCCTATGTAGCTCCCGTAGTAATATGAAAGATGAGAATGATGTGAGAAATTCCTCAATACTAGAGGAAATGAGTAAAGTCTTAATATATAATATTGGCTTCTGTATTCAGTTTTGGGGAGTTATCTATTGAGTAGCAACTAAGTGGAAGTGACTAACCTTGTAACTTAGTCCGTTGGTTAGATCTTCCAGAGATAAGAATATAGTACAATGGAATTGCAGTAGATTCTGGAGGATTGAAGTTAGATCCTAGCATGGCTCATAGAGAACAGAAGTCTAAGGTCGCAGTTAGATCCTAAGAGGCTTACGGTTGATCGCAGTAGATTCCGAGGTTTGCAGTAGACCTAGCCTAAAGAAAGTGAATGAATGAGCCATAAGTATAGTATTTCTTTGGAATGACAATTACCTAGGACAAATTTTAAAGTAGAAAAGCTTCACAAGTTGTTAACTCATAGCAGAGAGAGTACCCACAATGTTAGTTTCAGATAACCTTATTATTATTATAGACTGAACTCATAATCTTCGTACACGAAAAATAAAGTGAAATTAGTAGAGGTTCCTAAGATGAGGATAAAGAGAATGAGAATGAAAGCTAGATAGATCCTCCAGGTGAGGACAAAAAGGTTAAAAGTTAAAGAGATTTATAGAGAAGAGACTAAGATAGTAAGGTACCAGGGTTGGAGCCTATTAGCACCAGTGCTTCAGAATTTTATCAGCACTTTTTAGTTAAGTGTGCTCAGGCAAGAGTAACCCAATAATAGGTAACCCTTTGGAAGTAATGATAAAAATTTTAGATGCCACAGAAGTTTGGCGTAGATTTACAGAGTTATGTAAAATGAAAAGTTAAAAGGGTTATGAACAGTAAAGGATTAGAACCCTTCTGTCAAAGTCCAAATAGAGTAGATTTGAAATGAAAGATTTAAATCATGACTTTGTTCAGGAGAATGAGAAGCAAAAGAGCAATATTCTCCTGAGAGGCTGATAAAGTTATAAGTTAAAGAGAATATTTCTGGCATCTCAGAATATGTCATGATAAGGCAAGATAAGTTATGAAAGAGTAAGATACGCCATGATATAGCCAGATTTGGCTAGATATGCCACGATACAGCATGAGAAGTACGCAATGAGATACATTTTGATAAGCATGTAATGTGGTACATAATGAGAAATGTGTATTGAAAATGATAGTAAGAAGTAACTTTATCAACAGATAGAGAGGCTCCCTTTTTGAAAGGGATAAGATGTTTGAATATAATGGTACAGATAAAAGTGAGAGCTTTCACTCCTTGCATGAAATGCTAGGCATTATGTTATGTTGTAAAGTATGCTAAAGCTCCAAATATTAGAACAGTGCAAGCTCCATATGATAGAGCTGTGGAAGCTCCGAGTGTTAGAGTTGTGCTTATTCAAGAAAGGAACGCTAGAGCTTCAATGTTAGAGCTTTGCATTCATGAGCAGGTATGTAGTCCTACAAGATGTTGGCCATGCATTATGCATATTAGAGTATGTGCTCCTACTTAATAGTAAAGAAAAGAAAGAGTAGTTACATAAGTCCTCTCTCTGTATGATGTTAAGTTATTAAAGATGATGAGAACATATGATTATACGAAAAGAGAGATACAGCTTTGCAAATGCTAAGGAATTTTGTGACATACTAAGAGAAGTAATAAGAGATAAGTGCTAGAAAGAATGATGAGTAATGAAACATCCTACTTTTAACACCTCAGAGTACGTATTCGGAAGCGTATTTGATTAGCGGAAGCATTACGTTAGCCCAAAAATTAAAATTTTAAAACTTACTTCTCGGTTACTGTTCATTATGTAATTTCCAGATTGACAATCCAACTTTAAAAATTCATAACTAATTGCAGAAAAATCTTATGGAGGTGATCCAAATTTCTACTTGAAGCTCTTCCATAAATATTTAAGGAAAAAATATAAATCTGGACATTTACCTTGCCAATTGATACAGTTAGATCATTACTTTTTACTGTTCATATGGCAAATTCTAGAAATTCCAGATTCTGTTTCTTAAATTTTGAAATTCGTTTCTATTGATATACACATCCAATTGAGGCATATTACCTATGCATTTAAATATATGGATGTATACTACATGATCACAAAATTTTGTGAATTAATTCCTTGATTTACTAGGTCAGACTGAAGCCACAACAAAACTACTTCAGGACCTACGTTTTTACCATTTCAGTTTTCTTTCTTCAATTCTCAATAATTGTTCCAGCATGCATAAACCTTCACTTTTCCTCCCATGTATTCATATACATCATGAGGTTATTCCATAATTAATTCATACATATTCTTTACATATATTGGCATATTATATAACCTTACATACCTGGAAATTCATGGCATCTACTAAGGCATCCATTACTTCATTTTCTTTCTCCCATTCTTTAGCTCTTCTTCATGCATACATTTCCTTCATGCTTGACCTAAATTGGTTGGTTGTGGGAGGGTGAGATTCTAGGGAATCTCAGTAGCAAACATTACCACTTAAATATGCAAGATGGATGCTAATGCATGATACATAATTTCATTAAACTTTCTTTAATTAGTGACATTCCATCATGCTATAAACTTTGCATAAAAAGCATGGCCATAGGAAACATGTTCTTCATAACATATTCAACATCTTTTATTATGTCACAACATCATTCAAATATCATATACATGTCAACACATAAGCATACCACATCAAGCACATAAAGAGATAAGTCCACTACCTTGAACTTAAACTTTCTTCCTTATTCTTGCACTTACTCCCTAAGCTTTCCAACCATGAAACCTTTCGGTCAACCCTTTCTCAACATCTTCTTGGATGTTTCAAGGTCCTAAACACATTCATATTCATCACATAATTCATTAGGACCACGAACTCAAGCATTATTCAAGACTATCTCTCTTGAACATTTAACTAACATAACTTTCTTTAATCTTTACCAATAGACTTGGCCTTTGAATCAATTGATGTCTTGACCTTACCCTACACAATTTCACCTTTTAAATCCATTTATGAGCTTAGAATCATGAAATTCCAGCTCCTATGCATTGTTCTGTACAGATTTGAAAAACATGCACAATTCTTCCAAAAATTCTCATCTTGATTCCAATGCTTCCCATACTTGTTTCTCTACTTTACCCTACACAACTTTTCATTTTAAAACCATTGGAAGCATCAAAATCATGAAATTTCAATCATTGTTCATGCGAGGGGACAGTAACAGAAAAGAATTCCAAACATTACAACTTTCAATTCCAATGCTTCCAAGGTTCAAAACCTATCCAATCCTACACAAAATCATCATATAAACTCAACGGAAGCATTAGATCATTGAAATTCCATCTATTTCCATCATAAACAGTGTATGAACAGTGCAAACCAAAATGTTTCATTCATGGCAAAGTCAAGAACAACAACTTGATTCAACAAACAATCATCTAACTAGCTTGTTTAAGCTTCAATCACATAACTCTAACTTTAATTTCTTCTTTCTCCTTTCATCTAAGGTTTTGGACAGCATATACACCTTGGAGAAAACTCAACTTTCTTCCATGAAAACCCTAAGTTCAAGCTCCCAAATCAAAGGAAAATAAGCTAGGATAGATTGCTTACCTTTAATCTCTAGCTTGCTTGAACTTTGGACCTTGGATTCTTCTTTGTCTTGGCTTGAGTTTTCATTTTGCAAGAGGTTCCCCAAGGGTTCTTGTGCTCACAGTTTTGAGAAGAATTGGTGGGGTATTTATAGGCAAATTCCATGGGAAATGAATGGCCAATATCATTTTGTACACTATTTGATCTAATGGCTTAGATTTATTCTTGGATTTAACTTTTCATTAATAATTATGACATCATCATCCATGACATCATCAAGGGGACACCTCACAAGACAAATGGCTCCATTCCAAGGGAGAGAAGCTTCTGGAAAAATTCCAGTCTAATCCGGTACCGGCTCAGTCCGATTCCCCAAAAACTAGACTGTTTTCTAAATCTATTTTTTCTGAGATTCCATAATATGTTTTCTAACCTTAAATCCAGTATCTGGATTCTTTCTATAATTGACATTCTTATACTGGGTCTAGACTTAATTACAGATCCCTTAAAAAATGACTAAAATACCCTTGGTGCCCTTTCTTGCACTATATTGACCCTAAGGGCATAATTGTCATTACACACCTCTTTGTACCTTATCAGAGCATATAATGACTCTGACTAACCCTTCCTGTACCTGCCTTGGCATTTTGGCGGGTCTAAAATGACCAAAATGCCCTCCATTCATCTCTTGCTCCTTGGTACAACACAGTGGTATTTTCGTAATTTCGCACTTTTCTGGGGTTCCTCTAGACACTAGCCCACCTATCAGTCCAATTATTTTATTGGGCCTTCATGACGTCACTTTAGGCCTTTATAGGGTCCACTATCTTTAATGCACAAATCCCAAGGAACCTCTCCCGGACATTTTTATCGGGTATTTTATTCTAATATAAATTCCATTAAAAATACTACATGATTCCTTTTCTGATCCTGTCAGTTTTATAAATTCTCATATTAATTATAGGAATTTACTGTAAAGTTTCATCTGATTCTGATGTCTGAAAAATACTGTAATAATTTCTCCTAACTTCATAAATTTATATCAATTTTTTGGTACCTCAAATTGAAATTCTGTGTTGCGTCAGACTAATTGGAATAATTTTCTCTATCTACTAGTAAAATTTGGGTTTGATATGATTTCTGGCATTTTTGGCCTATTTCCTGTCCAAGTTCTTCATAATTACACTTTTACCCCTTGAGTTTTTTCATAAATTACATTTATGCCCTCTACTTTTAAAATTACACTTAAGGAACCAACATTTTTGTCTACTTTCTATTTTGGCCTTAAAACTTTTGTAATTTTACTTAAGTCCTTGCATTTTCTCCCTTTTTCAATTCAATCCCTTT
The DNA here is from genome assembly GCA_037074615.1 of Leucaena leucocephala. NCBI lineage: Eukaryota > Viridiplantae > Streptophyta > Magnoliopsida > Fabales > Fabaceae > Leucaena > Leucaena leucocephala. The sequence continues at coordinate 12,881,748 of CM073555.1, read as the reverse complement.
CTTTACATAAATAGCCATATTCTTTCTCTAGGCTAGGTCTACTGCGACCCTCAGGATCTACTGCGATCAACCATCAGCCTCTTCAAGATCTAACTGTGACCCTGGAATTATTTTTCTGTGAGCCATGCTAGGATCTAACTTCGATCCTCCAGAATCTACTGCGATTCTGTTGTACTGTATTCGTATCTCTAGAAGACCTAAAACCAACGGACTAGGTTACAAGGTTAGTTACTTCTACTTAGTTGCTAACTCAACAAATAATTCCCCAAAAATGATCACAGAAGCCAATATTATATATTAAGACTTTACTCATTTCCTCTATTACTTAGGAATTTCTCATATCATTCTCATCTTTCATAACTTTACTATATCTAGTACTACAGAGAGCTACAAATGCTCTATCATGCATATATCTATCAAAATTTGTCTATCTCGTCTGATGGACATGGCTTTATCATGAGCTTCACTGTCCATACTTTTATCTCTATTTCATGAGCAACCTAACTCTATCGCAAGAGCAATCTGGCTCTATTGCGATAGCGTTAACTTCTATCACATACACGTTGCTCTCTTGGAACTACATCAACTTTCATAGCTACATCTCATTTCATGTCCAAGGAACATCATTCACATATCTCATCCCCTACTTAAGGGATATGTCCTGAGTATTGTAATCATATGTCTATAGGATTGTCATCAATATTCATCTCTAATCTCGTTCTCTGTCGAACTGACTATCGCTGTCTGTCTTAGATTCTCATTCTAAACTTTAGGGATTGACTAGCTAACTATCTTGCTTATCACTCTTCTATTGCTTTATTATCATTACTGTAATATCCCTAATTTTCTGTACTGATTTGTATGTACAGATTGAATGAAATAGATGAGTTATTTTTCAGGAAAAATATGTGGCCATTTATGTAAAGAAAGGGATTAAATTGAAAAAGAAAGAAAATGTAAGGACTTAAGTGCAATTATGAAAAGTTTAAGGCTAAAAAGGAAAAGTAGACAAAAAATGTGGGGTCTTTAAGTGTAATTTTAGCCAAATAAAGGGACTTAATTGAAAAGAAGAAAAGTTTCTGGGGCAAAAGTGTAATTATACCTGGACCGAAAATAGGCAAAAATAGTTATCGTATTCAGATCAGCCCCATATTTCACCAGTAGATAGAGCAAGTGATGCTGGGTAATCCAGCTTAATACAGGAATTTTCTCAAGACTCCAGATAGCCAAAATTGATCTGATAGTCTAAAAGTATAAAAAATTCCTACCGGATATCCTAGATCTCAGATATAAGTGAGAAATTACAGGATGATGCGTCCTGTTGAGGCGGATGTCAGGAAACTAACAGGATACCGATAGGAGGTCTGTAGAAACAGTTATTCACAAATTAGTAAATTCAGACGGAGTGTGTGGCCTCCGGGTATCCGATAGGGAGATTTATCGGTATTTGAACTGACACTGAATGAGGTCAGATGACATCAGTCAGATGCCTGTTATGACCCAAAGGGATGCCTAGACACAGTAGGCCAGTGTATCTGATAAAAGGAACCGGTGTATAACGGCGAAAATACCCGATGAACATTGCCGGGAAAGATTCCTCATGATGCGTGCCATAAAGGTAATGGACCCTAGGAGGCCCAAGAATGGCTCCATCAAAGGCCCAGTAAGACTCTTGGACTGATAGGTGGGCCAGTGTCCGGTGGAACCCCGGAAAAGTGCAAAATTATGAAAATGCCCCTGTGTTGTACTAGAGAGTAATAGATGAATGGAGGGCATTTTGGTCATTCTAGATAGGCCCAGAAGCCAAGGAACATACAGGTAAGGTTACTCAGAGTCAGTATATACTCTGACAAGGTACAAAGAGGTGTAAAATGACAATTTTACCCTTAGGGTTAAGATAGTGCAAGAAAGGGCACAAAGGGCATTTTGGTCATTTCGCAAGGGATCTGTAATTAAGTTTAGACCCAGTATAAAAATGTTAATGATATAAAGGACCCATATACTAAATTTAAGGTCAGAAGACATAATATGGATTTTTAGAAAAATTAGATTCAGAAAATAGTCCAATTTTCGAGGAATCTGACCAGGCCGGTACCGGATTGGACTGGAATTCCTCCAGAGGCTTCTTGGACCTTCATTTTTGCCATGTGAGAGATTAGGTGTCCCATGAGGTGTCCCTTGGATGATGTCATGGTGATGATGTCATAAATGGAAAAGAAAATAGGAAATTCCAGGAAAAACGGTGGCCACAAGTTCAGAGTTCTTAAGAATTATAGAAATGCCATCCATGAAAACTATAAATACCCCCTCCCCCTTTCATTTGTCTTCACGGGTCAAGGCAAGAATAAGAGAGAGAAAGTAAAAGGAAGAAAGAAAGGAAGTTCTGGCGGAGCCGGGAGCAGTATAGGGATTCTAGAGTTCTGCTAAGCTTTTGAGGTAGTAACTAATCCTAGCTTTTATGTAATGGCTTTGTGATTTGTTGTGCTATTGTTTGGTTGAATTGTTGTCTTATATGTTATGCTTGAAGCTCTACTACAATGCTATGATCATATGTTATTTAGTATAGAAGCACGCAGCATACTTATCTGTACACAATCACAAGCAAGCACTATCGCACTGCATTGCATATATTGTTATGATTATTACTACTGAGATTCCCCCAAATCTCATCCCCATATATAACCCATTACAGGGAGGTTATGTCAAAATAAAATTTAAGAATGCTGAGAGACGCCGTTATGTTGCCAAAATTATGGCAAAGTGGCAGTAATAAAGAAAGGAGCTGATACGTACTGTGTACATAGGTACTGTCTAAGGAGGCTGGTAGTGAGAAGACCTAGCCGGTTCATCCAGTCTTTCCTGGGCACTTACGTAGAATGGTAGTTCTCACGGGAATTACCAAATCAGTACAAGATCAGTTACTTTCTAAAGATGAAGCGTAGCGGTTATGCTGCCGGATTTCAGGCAGTAAAAGATGTAATAGAAATATGAGGATTTTGTACATGCCCTGATGTATAACAACTTATTATTTAATAATAGGTATTGTTTGGCATGTTTGACTGATATGTGACAGATGTATGCATATGTATGTAAAGTTGAGTGCTGGAATTTGCTACTATGAACAGTAACTCGTGGTGACTTTCCAGATCTTGATCATATTATTTTCCAGATCTTGATCATTCATTCATGAACGTGAGATAAATACTGATTTACTTAGGTTACCACATTACCCTTTTCTAGGGTACGAACTTAACCCTTTACTACTCTTTCTTACATAGAGGATAGGGGAGTCACTCCATCTTTAAAAGTGTGGCTACCTTTCTCTCTGTAGCCATCATACATTTCTGTTTCTAATCTAGTATACATTTACCGCTCTATTGAACTTCAGTGAATACTTGAGACAAATTCTTTGTAGCACGGAATTCAATTTGTGAATTAACTCCTCAGTCATTCAAATCTCCCTACTTATGTGGACGAACTCGGCTAAGTATACATCAAAGGGTTTCTCTTTCCCTGCTCTCACTCTTAGCCTCAGGCTCATCTCTATCTAATTGAGAGGAATGCTTCTCGTAAAACTACTAAGGAAAAACTTCTCAAGTGAGCGGATCAACCTCCATCTCTATGGAGTACTTTTGCATCTCTTTATTATCTCTTTACTTATTCTATCTAGATATCAGTCCCAGTCAGTTCTTGACCGGACTATGGTTCCTTTCTGGTCTTCTTCTTTATCCTAGCAAACTTGAGTCATATGGATCTCATTCATCATTTGTTTCTATTACTTTTGCTCTCTAGAGTACTTTACCCTAGGTCTTCTAGGTTGTTGTTTCCTCATGATGGAGTCCCTTTGTTTCAGGAACTTTAACTTTCTATCTATTAACCATCACGTCTCAAACCTTATTCTTAGGCAAGTCTCATTCTAACTCTTGATTCTTTTGTTCAGGAAAGACTCATTGAACAACTTCTTTTGTAATACAGATCTACTCCTGATGGTCACACGGAGGATCTACTTCTGAACATCTTAAACTAATCTTTTATATCTCAATATCTCGTACTATTTGCTTGCCTGCACCTTATGTTAAACCTCTAACTGATAAACTTCAGTGAGGTTGGCATCTTCATTCGTCATCAGGTCTCTGTGCATCCTAGTCAAGGCCTAAGTATTGGCTTGTCGCAACTCATATTCTCTGTAAACTTTAGTCACGACCATCTCATTCTACTTGTCACGACTTGATAGCTCTGTGTATTTTAGTCGCGACTACAGGTCTTCTCTCGTCGTGACCTGATAGCTCTGTGACTTTCCATCGTGACCAATGGTCTTTAATCTTCAAGACCAAAACATATTTGTAAATATTCGTTATGACCCGTGGCTTAACTAGTCATGACTTAACTTCTTTGGAGCTTCTAGTCACGACCTAGACTACTTCATATCGTGACCCAGACACAGCTTTCTCTGAACATTCCTTTCTAATGTTCTTGTCCAGTCTTTACTCTAGCAATGGCTAATTCTTGTTCTTAACTTTGATGAGCTTGAGTAATTTAAAACTCATCCATATCTATCTATCATAATTGAATTAAATAGGGAACATACTCACATAGATGTTCAACAAAATATCATTTCATTATATCACATCAAAACTCATTTCATGTCACCATAACATTTGTACATAAATTACATACATGTCAATTACATATACGGGGTAAGTCATAACTATTATACATTATTGTAATTACTTTACTTTACACTGTTTACATATTTACATTACCCCTCATCTTTTTTTACATTCTTTTCTAGGGTATAGTGAACTGCAAATACTTCTGCATACAGAAATCCCACCCCTGTATATCAGTTGGCGGATCATTTATCAAAAACTTACTTAGCTCTTCATGCCATGTAGGGGTATATAGCAATATCTGACTTACAACCATCTCATGCCAATCTTCTAGAGTATAAACCTGATTCAGGTCAATGCCCTATATTGTATATCTATTTATCATCCCTGCTACGACATTGAGGAAATGCAGAAAGACTGACTACTCTTGATCTTTACTTCTATCCATCCCTTGACCTAAACTGAGTAGTTCGCTCTCCACAGCTCTCTTGAGACTGTTATAGTCAACATTATCTGTCCTTGGTAAAGAAAGTTGGGGTTGACTAGGACCAGGAACATTCCTCTGATCTTTATCTATAACGTCATATATTCCTAGACTACGAGGATAGGAAGGGACTGTCATATACTGTGACTGGATGTCTGGATTAAGGTACTAATGAAACATCCTTACTTTCGTACATCTTAGGGATCATTTGGTAGCATTTAGAACCACTTTCAATGTCATTGAAGTCCAATTTCTCAGTCTGGAATTTTTCTCTTCTCGCGTACTGTTCACTGTATAAATTCCAAATGAGTGTCCTGACTTCAGAAAATCATAATTAATTATAGAAAAATCTAAATGAAGTGGTTCCAATTGCTTCATGAAGCTAACTCAACTATCTTTTAGGTAAAAATCACTCATTGACCAATATTTAACCAAGTCAACGTGGGTCAATGTTACAACTTTACTGTTCATTCCACATTTTTCTCCTAAATCCAGTATTCTAGTTCCAACTTTGACAATTTATAACTCCATGTGTAGACATCCAAATGAGGCATATTATATATCAAATTAAATCTTAATATGTCTACTATTTACCATAAAAATTTCATACATTTATTCATCCATTTACTATTTTTAATGATTTATCAAACATCAATAGGTCTCCTCGGGTTTACTGTTCACAGAAACAATTTTCAGCATTCACTCTTACATACACATGCATACATCCATCACATATCAGTTAAACATGCTGATCAGATATTTAGAACATGCCAAACAATATCTGTTATTAAACGATAGTTGCTATTCATTAGGACAGGTACAAAATTCTCATATTTCTAATACATCCTTTCTGCCTGAAATTTGGCAGCATAACTGCTATCCTTCGTCTTTAGAAAGTAACCGATGTTGTACCTATTAGGTAATTCCCGTGAGAACTACCATTCTACGTAAGTACCCAGGAATGACTGGATGAACCGGCTAGGTCCACTCACTTCCAGCCTCCTTAGACAGTACCTACGTACACAGTACGTATCAGTTCCTTTCTTTACCACTTTGCCGGAATTTCGGCTGCATAACGGCGTCCTTCAAGATTTGCAAAATTTACTTCGACATAGCCTCCCCTGTAATGGGTTATTTGGGATGAGATTCGAGGGAATCTCAGTAGTAATAATCATAACAATATATGTAATGCAGAGTGACAGTGCTTGCTTGTGATTGTGTACAGATAAGTATGCTGCGTGCTTCTATATTCAATAACATATGATCATAGCATTGTAATAGAGCTTCAAGCATAACATATAAGACAACAATCCAACCAAACAATAGCACAACCAATCACAAAGACATTACATAAAAGCTAGGATTAGTTACTACCTTAAAAGCAGAACTTCAGAACTTCTATACTGCTTCCAACTCCACCAGAGCTTCCTTTCTTCTTTCTTTTCCTCACTTTCTCTCTCAAGAACTTCCTTATCACTCTAAAATTGCTTCTTGGCCGTGATGAATGAAGGCAAGGGGGGGTATTTATAGTTTTGATGAGTGGCATTCTTGTAATTTTGAAGCCTTATGAACTTGTGGTCCTGGTTTTTCCAGAATTTCCTATTTTTCTTTTATTCCTTTACTGCATCATCAAGGGGACACCTCAAGGGACACCTCACCCCTCACATTCTTCACATGGAAAAATTGGAGGGAGCTAAAAGCCTTCTGGAAGCTTTCCGGTCCAATCCAGTACTGGCCCGGTCCGTCGCCTCGAAAACTGAACCGTTTTCTGAATCTAATTTTTCTGAAAATCCATATTATGTCTCTTGACCTTAAATTTAGTATCTGGATCCTTCATATAATTAACATTTTTATACTGGGTCTAAACTCAATTACAGATCCCCTGCGAAATGACCAAAATACCCCTGGGTGCCCTTTTGTGCACTATCTTAACTCTAAGGGTAAAACCATCATTTTACACCTTTCTGTACTTTGTGAGGGCATATACTGACTCTGGTTAACTTCTCCTGTATATGTCTTGGCCTCTAGGCCTGTCCATAATGACCAAAATACCCTTCATACGCATATTACCCCTTTAGTATAACACAGGGGCATTTTTGTAATTTTGTACTTTTTCGGGGTTCTGCCGGACACTGGCCCACCTATCAGTCCAAGAGTCTTATTGGGCCTTTGTTGGCGCCATTATTGGGCCTTACAGGGTCCATTACCTTCCTGGCACGTATTACGAGGAATCTTCCTCAGGCAAAGTTCATCGAGCCTTTTGTCTAACATACACTGTTTATACACATATCTGGACACCAGGTCCTTTTACCAGATACACTAGCCTACTGTGTTTAGGCATCCCTGTGGGTTATAACGGTCATCTGACTGAGGTCATCCGAACTCATTCAGTCCTTTTTTTAAATACCGATAAATCTCCCTATCGGATACTCGGAGGCCACATACTCCCGTCTGGATTTTCTAATTTGTGAATAACTTTTCCTACAGACCTCCTATCGGTATTCTGTCAGTTTTCTGACCTCCGCCCCATTAGGACGCATCAACCTGTAATTTCTCACCTAGATCTGAAATCTAGGATATCCGGTAGGAATTTTTACAACTTTTGGACTATCAGATCAATTTTGGCTATCTGGAGTCTTGAAAAATTCCTGTATTAGGCTGGATTACCCAGCGTCACTTGCTCTCCCTACTGGTGGAATATGGGGCTGATCGGAGTACGATCACTATTTTTGCCTATTTTCGGTCCAGGTTTTCATAATTACACTTTTGCCCCGGAAGCTTTTCTTCTTTTCAATTAAGCCCCTTTATTTGGCTAAAATTACACCTAAAGACCCCACATTTTTTGTCTACTTTTCCTTCTTAACTTTAAACTTTCCATAATTGCACTTAAGTCCTTACCTTTTCTTTCTTTTTTAATTTAATCCCTTTCTTTACATAAACAACCACATCTTTTTCCTGAAAAATAATTCGTATATTTCATTCAATCTGTACATATAAATCAGTACAGAAAATTAGGGATATTACATTCTCTCCCCCTTAAAATAAATTTCATCCTCAAAATTTACATATTCTATGAAAACAACTCAGGATACTTCCCCCTCATCTTTTCTTCTGTTTCCCACGTAGCTTCATGCTCAGTCGAGCCTTTCCAGATCATTTTAACTAGAGGAATTTGCTTATTACGTAACTGCTTGACCTTCCGATCAACAATTCGTACTGGTCCAACCTCATAGGTCAAATCATCTCGTAGTACGACTTCATCTTGCTCAATTACATGAGATGGATCTGGAACATACTTCTTTAATTGGGAAACATGAAACACATCATGTATCTGACTAAGATTTGGAGGAAGAGCTAATCTATAGGCTACTGTCCCCACCTTTGAGAGAATTTGGAATGGTCCGATGTATCTTGGATATAACTTCTTCACTTTGATCGATCGCCCGGCTCTAGTAGTTGGAGTTAACTTAAGGAATACATGTTCATCGTTTTCAAACTCTAACGGCTTCCTTCTGACATCTGCATAGCTTTTCTGTCTACTTTAAGCCGTCAGCAATCTTTTTCTAATCACCGCAATCTGTTCTGCGGTTTGATCCACTATATCAGGACCAAGCATTCTTCTCTCGCTCAACTCTAGCCAGCATAAGGGGGATCTACATTTACGTCCATATAGAGCTTCAAAAGGTGCCATCTGGATGCTAGTCTGATAACTATTATTATAAGCAAATTCTATGAGTGGTAAATGGATATCCCAGCTACCTTGAAAATCTAAGACACATGCTCTCAGCATATCCTCTAACGTTTGTATCGTTCTTTCAGATTGTCCATCTGTCTGAGGATGATAAGCTGTACTGAATCTGAGAGTAGTGTCCATTTCTTCTTGTAAAGCCCTCTAGAAATTTGAAGTAAATCGAGGGTCTCTATCAGACACAATGCTGCTTGGGATACCATGAAGCCTAATAATCTCTTTTATGTACAACTTTGCCAGCTTTTCTAAAGAATCCCTTTTATTGATTACCAGGAAATGTGCTGACTTTATCAATCGATCAACTACTACCCATACTGCATCATGTTTACTTGGAGTCATGGGTAGTCCTTCCACAAAGTCCATGGCAATACCATCCCACTTCCACTCAGGGATATCTAGAGGCTGCAATATTCCCGCTGGCTTTTGATGTACAATTTTTACTTTCTGGCAGGTCAAGCACTTGGACACATAAGCCACTACATCCTTTTTCAATCCAGGCCACCAAAACAACCTTTTAACATCATGGTACATCTTGGTCATACCTGGATGCACTGTATACCGGCTTTTATGTGCTTCCTCCAGAATTCTTTCTCTTAATCCCATAGCATTAGGGATATAGGGCCTTCCCCTGAACTGCAACAATCCATCTGGGGAAATCTTAAAATTCCTGGTCTTCCCTCTCTCCAGTTTATCTTTGAATATTACTGCAAGCTTATCCTGCTTTTGAGCCTCTTTTATCTCATCTTCTATGCAAGCTCTGACATGAACTCCTCCGAAAGGACTCTCCGTCAGTTGTATTTGATATAGAGTGCTCCAATCACGCATATCTTCTATCAATTCCAACTCCTTGATCATCATGTGTGCAACCTGCACCACTTTTCTACTCAGGGCATCAACTACTACATTGGCTTTTCCTGGATGGTATTTAATTTGGAAGTCATAATCTTTGCCTCATATTCAGCTCTTTCTGATCCTGTAGATACTTCAGGCTTTTGTGGTCGCAATACAACTCTATAGTTGCTCCATATAAATAGTGTCTCCATATCTTCAGAGCGTAAACCACCGTCGCAAGCTCCAGATCATGAGTGAGATAATTCTCTTCATGTGGCTTTAACTGCCAAGAGGCGTAGGCTACTACTCTACCTTGCTGCATCAGCACACATCCCAACCCCTGCTTGCTAGCATCAGTGTAGACTACATAAGTCTGAGTTGGGTCTAGAATAATCAGCACAGGATTAGTGGTTAATCTCTGCTTCAACTCTTGGAAGTTAGCCTCGCACTTCTCATCCTACTTAAACTGCTGGTTCTTTCGGGTAAGCTTGGTAAGTGGCAAGGCAACTCGAGAAAAGTCTTGAATAAATCTTCTATAGTACCCTGCTAGGCCAAGAAAGCTTCTGATCTCCGTCACTGTCCTCGGCTGCTCCCAGCTCAAAACTGCTTCAACTTTGCTAGGATCCACAGCTACCCCGTCTCGGGATATGACATGACCGAGAAATTTGACTTCTGAAAGCCAAAACTCTTACTTACTCAGCTTAGCATAAAGCTTCTTTTCTTTAAGGGTACTAAGCACAATTCTCAAATGCCTTTCATGTTCCTCTGCAGATTTGGAGTACACCAAGATATCATCAATGAAGACCACAACAAACTGATCTAAATAAGGCCTGAAGATCCGGTTCATGTAATCCATGAAAATAGCAGGTGCATTCGTCAGCCCAAAAGGCATCACAAGGAATTCAAAATATCCATAGCGCGTCCTGAAAGCAGTCTTTCGAATATCATCTGACTTCACCCTTTAGCTGATGATAGCTAGATCTCAAGTCAATCTTAGAGAATAAGCTCGCTCCTGCTAATTGGTCTAGTAGATCGTCGATTCTGGGAAGAGGATACTTATTCTTGACCGTAATCTTATTCAACTCCCAGTAGTCAATGCATAGCCTTAGACTGCCATCCTTCTTCTTGACAAATAGCATGGGAGCACCCCATAGGGAGACACTGGCTCTTATGAAACCCTTCTCCAATAGCTCCTCAATTTGCCTCTTCAGTTCCATCATCTCATTAGGAGCCATCCGGTATGGGGCTTTGGATATTGGTCTAGCTCCAGGTACAATGTCAATTGCAAACTCCACCTCACGTTCTGAAGGCAATCCTTGAATCTCCTTCGGAAAGACTTCAGGAAATTTATTGACTACTGGGATCTCATTAATTCCTTCTTCTACCTCTGTTTGAACAGAAAAGAATATCATATAACCCTGACATCCTTTCCGTAGACATTTATCTGCCTGAGCCTTCGTTATGAAATTCAATCTTACTTCCGGACTCAGATCAGCAACCTTTGGGCCAAGAACTAGGGTTTTGTTCCTGCAGTCCAGCATCACATTATTGGAGGCTAACCAATTTAAACCAAGTATGACATCGATCTCTCAGAAAGGCATACATATTAAGTCTAGGGTGGTACAGCAGTGCTCATAACGCACTATACTATTCAAACAGGCATCAGATGTAACTACCCTAGCATTGGTGGGGGTTTTTACATGTATATCATATCGTAACTTGCTAATCCGAAGGCCTAGGCGTTTAGCACACTCATAGGAAATAAAGGAATGACTTGCACCCGAATTAAATAGAACAGTCATAGCATGATCATTGAGATAGATTGTACCTTGGATCATCTCAGGTGACCGCTGAGTATCCTCCCTAATGAGTGCAAACACTCTTCCTGGTGTCCTTGGCCTTGGATTTGTTATAGCTTGAGGGCATTCTCGGGAAAAATGGCCAGGCTTTCCGCAGGTGTAACAAATATTCTGGCCCATTAAATATGGTCTGTCACTATGATTCTTTCCACACTTGTCACAAGTTTGGGCCTTCGTATCTTTGTTGTTGGACCTTCCGCAGAAATTTCCTCTACTCGGCCTCCTATTTTGCCATGGTCGCTTTCTCTTCCTGTAGCTGCTACCACTTACAACTTCTTAATTTTGATCGGCTTTATCAGGAGCTGCTTAATCCCTGTTTCCCGATCTGAATAGCATTATGTGATTCATGCTACTTTCAACAATACGGTATGCCTCCACGGCCTTGTTAAACTGGCTGTATTGTTGAGGAGTTAACTTCTCCTTTAGCGTAGAGTTCAGCCCTCGAATCATCCTTTCTGTCATCCAACGTTCATCATCCACTTGGCGCAAATAAGTGGAATATTGAGACAGCCGGATGAACTTAGCAAGATATTCATCAAAAGACTCCTTCTCTCCTTATCTCAGTACAAGAATTCCGCTTCTCTTTCATCTTTCACTGATTGAGGAAAATATTTTTCATAAAACTGCTCAAGAAACACCTCCCAGGTGATCGGGATGTCTCTTGCTTGCAGAAGTAACTCAGTATTCTTCCACCACCTATCAGCATCTTTCTCTAGCTGATAGATAGCCATCTGAGCTTTGGTTTCTGTTGGGCAGTCAAGAACTTGAAGATCTTTTCTAATCTGCTAATCCAATCCTTAGCTATCTGCACCTCGAATGTTCCTTCAAACACTGGAGGATTATACTTGCAGAATCTAATCATCCATTGCTGGATGCTAGCTGCATTCGCTCTCAGGTTAACCCGTCTCTGGGGCTGTACCGGCAGCTATTCTCTAATAGCCGATCCTGAAGGCTCGGGTGGCCTCAAATTACTTACAGCTTCTACTACTGCTGCAGCTATAGCGGCATCTCTCTCCTGCTCGTTGCGTGCCTGAGCTGCCCGCATTTCCTCAATCATTCTTTGTTGTTGTTCCAATCGTTCTAAGATTATTTGATTAATGTTTCCAGCCTCTCGCGGTTCCTCGGCTGGAACAATTCTTCTTGTTTGAACCATGTTGTTATACTATAATGCAGAAGGGAATGCAATAAACAACAATTCTCATTTTATTCCAAACATAGCATACAAGGTACATGTCACAGTCATACATATGCTACTGTACTGATCTTTTATACATTACGTACATTGAAAACATTACCCTAATTCTTCTTAAACTTTATTCTAATATACTCTCCTACCAAGTAGATCCAGTCGGATACAGTACAATATGGTTCTTTGTCAAAATATCGATCCAACTCTATTCTCCAGGTAGGAGTAGTTGGCAATACATCATCCATAATTTCTAACCAAAGACCCAAGGTTAACACATTTAGATCCCAGGCTTGATATATGGCTTTTACCCTTATGATGAAATTCTAATAAACCATATAACCTTGATCTACATTTCTGATCAGGGTCTGCCTCAGCCCATATAGCTGTCGGGCTAATACTACCGAGCTCTCAAATTGTTCTCTACTCAAGTTCCTCCCTGATATCATTCTTACGATTAGATTTCCCAAATGTATCTCTACTAGTGTCACTTCGGGCTTATTGGGACCTGGCACATTAATGAGATCAAGTACTTGGCTGGATCCTTAATTGTTTGCTATATTTGGAGGTACCATATTTATGGGAATGGCAAGAACAAGACCTTTTATCACCTTCTTCATGTGGACTAAGCTGCAAGTAAGTAAAGGTATGGGGACTCATGTGTTGAAGTCTCAAGGGGAAGAATGGCCATTTTGGGATGATGTAAAAGTTAAAGGTTGTAGAGTTGAGAGCTGACCATTTTGGTCGCGACTAGAGATAGGTGTGGTCGCGACTAATAGTTACAGAAAGAGCTAGGAGCGACGAGAAAGTATTATGGTCGCGACTAATATTGCCAGAAAGGATTGGTCGTGACGGAAATATACGTGGTGTCGCGACTAATAGGTAAATGAGCCTGGTTACGACTAAAAAGTAATGAGATCGCGACTAAAAAGTGATGTGGTCACGACGAAAAACTATTATGGTCGCGACTAAAGGATGTTGTGGTCGCGACTAATGTACACAGAAGTGTTATGTCACGATGAGATGATGATTAGGTCTCGACTAGTGGCTATAAGTGGTGCTAGCTGTAGGGATCAAGTGGGCCAAGAGTTATGAAGGTCCAAAGGAGATAGTTACCCGGTTAGAGATAGAATTGGGGAAGGAAGTCAGATAAAGGAAAGGTTATCTGGAAACTATGAGGTGGACTAATAAGGTATACTCATGGGACCCATAAGATGCCACATAGCATCAAAGTAATGAGTCAGTAAAGTAAAGTTACTCGGTTGGCACTATAACCGAGGAAGTGATCAGATAAAGTCTGGGACTTATCTGAATAGCATTGGGAAGCGTGAAAGGCCTATTCCAGGTGCCACATGGCACTGGTCTAGAGGAAGAAGAAAAGCTAAGGACATCTGGCATAATCTTAGCTGGTAAGTCCAGTTTATGGGAAATCGGATCGGACCTGTACTGGACTGGACTGGGAATGCTGAGTCAGCTGATGAGTTGTCCAGGAATTATGACATGTGAAAAATATGGCGATGAGGTGTCCGATGAGGTGGCATGCTGCGGTGTCCTGATGATGCAGAAAAAGGAAATAAAAGAAAATAGGAACTTTCAGGAAAATTGGTAGCCACATATTCAGAGTTCATGGAAATTTAGATATTGCTATTGGAGGCAATTATAAATACCTCCCTCCCCCATTCATTTGCTTCACGCATGGGAAGAGAAAGAAAGAGAAAGAAGAGAGAGAAGGAGAAGGAAAGGAAGAAAGAAAGGAAGAAAGAAAGAAAGGAAGTTCTGACGGAGCTGGAAGCAGAATAAGGATAGTAGAGTTCTGCTGAGCTAGCCAGGTAGTAACTAATCCTAGCTTTTATGTAATGGCTTTATGATTTGATGTGCTATTGTTTGGTTGGATTGTTGTCTTATATGTTATGTCTGAAGCTCTACTGCAATGCTATGATCATATGTTATTGAGTATGGAAGCATGCAGCATACTTATCTGTACACAATCACAAGCAAGCACTGTCACTCTGCATTACATATATTGTTATGATTGTTACTACTGAGATTCCCTCGAATCTCATCCCCCTATATAACCCATTACAGGGAGGTTATGTTGAAGTAAATTTTGAGAATACTAGGAGACGCCGTTATACTGCCGAAGTTAAGACTGAACATCAGGATATGATAAGTACTGTGTACGTATGTGCTGTCTAAGGATGCTGGAAGTGAGTGGACCTAGCCGATTCATCCATTCTTTCCTGGGTACTACGTAGAATGGTAGTTCTCATGAGGGAATTACCGAATCAGTATAGTTCAGTTCTTTGTACAGAAGAAGCCTAGCAGTTATGCTGCCGAATTTCAGACAGGAGAAGATGTAATAGAAATATAAGGATTATGTGATTTTGTGTATGCTCTGTTGCATGACATTTGTTACTCAATGATAAATATTGTTTGGCATGTTTAATTTGTATATGAGAAATTAAGAGAGAAATTCGCAGGTCCTGAGGTAGCAGTGTTCCGACCTCAGTTTGACCTAATAAACGGAAGAGTTTGCCCACAAAATTAGGTGAGCCAGTAGTGCACATCTGGGGCATTCCGTGGATAGGTAATAAGCCTTATTTGAATGTGTACAATGAGATTAACCAGTTCTCAAATTAAAAGTTCAAAATAAGGAACTTAAGAGTTAAAAGTTCAACTTCTGGGCTTAAGGTAAGATATAAATCAAGCTAATCATGCTTCTGCAAGTGTACGCTGAGGAGTCTAAGGGAGGAATGTTTCATTTTGGTATCAGAGCAAGAGATTCTGGCATAGACCAGACAAGAATCTAGATCAGAGCAAGAGATTATGGCACAGGTTGGATAGGGCTCTGGCTCAGAGCAAGAGGTTTTGGCTTAGACTAGACAGGGTTCTGGTTCATATTCTGACACAGAATAGAAGGTTCTGGCTCAGTGATGCTCTGAGATAGTTAGATTGATGATTAAATAAGTTAATGATGTGAATTAGAAAGGTTAAGTCGCGACTAGAGCGGCTGTAGGTCGCGACAGTTATTCACAGAGAGGTAGGGTCGCAACAAGTGTGGTTGAAGGTCAAGACAGTAAAGAATTAAGGTTGCGACGAGAAAGGTCTTATGTCGCGACTAATATGTACAGAAAGTTAAGGTTGTAACGTGAAGAGGCTATGGTTGCTACGAGTAATGTTGCAGTACGCGACTAGGGTGAAGAGGATCTATGTCGCGACGTAAGGAAATGTAGGTCGCGACTAAAGATCACAGAAATGTCAGGTCGTGACAAGTAAAGTACTATAGTCGCGACTAGAAGTCATAGAGCATGGGAGTTGCGACTATGAAATGCTAAGGTCCCAACTAAATTTAGTAGAGGCCATATGATGAGTTGAGATGAGATAGTTAGAATGAGATTTGCCTAGGAATAATCCTAGCACATGGCCTAATGTTAAAGACATGATGGTTAATAGATAAAGAGTTAATGTTCCCTAAGCAGAGGGATTCCATCACGGAGAGGTGATAGACCTAGGGTAGAGTACCCTAGAGAACGAAAGTGATAGTAAAAGATGATGAATGAGATCCATGCGACTGAAGTTCGCTAGAATTAATAGAAAGACTAATAAGGAACCACAGTCCGGTCAAGAATAGACTGGGACTAATAGATAGATAGAAGAAGTAAAGAGATAGTAGAAGGGTAGCCACAGATTACGAGATAAAGGGACTCCCCTATCCCCTATGTAAGAAAGAGTGATGAAGGGTTGAGTCTATACCCTAATAAGAGGGTAACATGGCAGCCTAAAATAGATAGATGTTTCAGGATGACTGATCAAGATATGATAGGTAATATGATAAAAAAAATATGTCTTGAGGCTTACTTAGATTATTACAATGTCTGATGGATGGTTGAGCAAAATATGATGATGATATGGCTTATGTTACCATAAGTTATGATAGTTGCATCTCCTTGCAGTTGTCATATGATGACATGCATGTTAGAGTATGCCATGATGAATGAATACTCCCCTTTTGCAATATATGCAGGGTAGAGTGTATATGAGATTAAGAAGTTATGAGGAAGTTATGTTGCTCCCATACCATATGACATGTAATGAGATATGTATTGAGGATGATAGATAGTCTCAGTTCATGGGACAATAAGCTATGATATTTAGATATGATTTATGATTGAGGTTACTCAGGTAATTCTGCAGACTTGTGAATACAATATTCAGGGCCATTTCTATTGAAAGAGATGGTATATAGAAAGAAAAGCAAGTAAGAGTAAAAAGATTATTTCTAGATCACTCTTCAGATAAGAGTTGGATCTGAAACAGATGGCTCTCAGATAGAGCTAGATTCAGATGAGTATAGATCACTCTTTAGATAAGAGTTGGATCTGATACAGAATGCTCGCAGTTAGAGCATAGTTCAAATGGCTCGCAGTTAGAGCACAGATTGAAATGAGAAGTATGATGAGGCCATGCAGTAGAATGCAATGGCAGGTGGTTAGACCATGATGGCACAAGGCGTGGTAAGCCATAGTAAAGTAAGAAAGATAAGAGGGAACTCCTGAGTAAGTGAGGAAGTAAGTAAAGTCTGGGTAAATGATATGAGGCTATAAAATTTTTATGGAGTTATCAACAGGTGGAAGCAGTTAACCTTATAACTTAGTCTATTGGTTTAAGATCTTCGGGAGATATACAGTACAACAGAATCGCAGTTAGATTCTGGAGGGTCGCAGTTAGATCTTAGCATGGCTCCAGGGTCACAGTTAGATCCTAACAGCTTCAAAGTTGCAGTTAGATTCTGAAGAGGCTAACGGTTGATCGTAGTTAGATCCCGAGGTCGCAGTTAGACCTAGCCTAAGGAAAGTAATGAGCCATGAGATATGAGTACAATGTAGTATCTCTTTGGGAAGATGAATGCCAAAGACGAAGTTAAGGTGAGGAAGCTTCACTAGTTGATAAACTCACCCAGAGAAATTATTTTATAATGATTTTCCTCAGGTAGCCTCTAGTATACAGACTAAACTTGGCTTTCCCTTAAACGAAGATGGAGTCCAAGTTCAAATCTGAGTGCTGATATTCAAAGTTTTGTAGAAGTATGCCTGAGAAGCAGAGAAGAGAATCCTCTGTGTAAAGAGAACAGAAGAGTAAGAGTAGATTGATCCCCCAGATAAGGGTAAAGAGATTAAAAGTCTAGAGAAGACCTAGAGAAGAGGGTCTAAGACAAAACAAAGATAGAACGCAGTTCTATGAGGAAGATAATGTTAGCCTTATGGTATCTCAGGATGAGTCATGATAAGGCAAGATAAGTTACGAAGGGGTGAAATACACTATAAGATAGCCAGAGTTGGCTAGATATGCCATGATAAAGTATCAAAAGCATGTAATGAGATACACTGTGGTAGACGTGTAATATGACAAGCACCGAGAAATATGCATTTTATGAACAGATAGAGAGGCTCCCCTTTTGTAGGGATCATATGTTTAAATGTTATGTTACGAACGACATAGAAAATGAGAGCGTTCCCTCGTTGCATGAGATGTCAGGCCATATGTTATGCTAGAACTGTGCAAGCTCCAAGTGTTAGAGTTGTGCATAATTAGAACAGAAATGCTTGAGCTCCGATGTTAGAGCTTTGCATTCATAAGCAGGTATGCAGTCCTGCAATATGTTGGCCAGGCATTATGCATAGATGCTCTTATTTAAGAGTAGGTGCTCTTGTTCAGCAACAAAGTAAAGAAAGAATAGCTGCGTAAGTCCTCTCTCTGTATGAAGTTAAGTGCTAAGAATGATGAGAATATATGATTATATAAAAAGAAAGATGAGATGTTACAGATATTAAAGCAGTCTGCGAGATATTAAGAGAAGTAATAAGAGATAAATGCTTGAAGTATGATGCTGAAAGGGATATGAGGAGTAGTTAGAAGAAATTTCCGAATACAGTAATATTCAAGAAAAATTGATATGAAAGAAATGGACACTGCTCATAAGTGCATTGAGTGATCCATAAGAGAAAAGTAGATTTTTAAACTCTGATTGAGTTGATCCAAGAGAAAAGAAAAGCATGTTATAAAAAGATATAAAGTTTTATGATAAGGTACTTTGCCAGATATTGAGTAAATTTGGCTATGGTACTAATTAAATTTTGAGGACGAAATTTATTTAAAGGGGAGGAGAAATGTAACATCCCAATTTTTAGGCCTAGAGATGTAGAAACAGCCTAAGATTGAGAGGCTACTAGACCCCTTTTGAGCAGAAGTCCCAGAGACATGTAGAGAGTTTCAGGGACTAAGCTGCAAGTAAGTAAAGGTATGGGGACTCATGTGTTGAAGTCCCAAGGGGAAGAATGGCCATTTTGGGATGATGTAAAAGTTAAAGGTTGTAGAGTTGAGAGCTGACCATTTTGGTCGCGACTAGAAATAGGTGTGGTCGCGACTAATAGTTACAAAAAGAGCTAGGCGGGACGAGAAAGTATTATGGTCGCGACTAATATTGGCAGAAAGGATTGGTCGTGACGGAAATATACGTGGTGTCACGACTAATAGGTAAATGAGCCTGGTTGCGACTAAAAAGTAATGAGGTCGCGACTAAAAAGTGATGTGGTCGCGACGAAAAACTATTATGGTCGCGACTTGTAACACCCCAATTTTTAGGCCAGAGACTTAGAGAGTAGCCTGAAATAGATATATCCCTGATATAGTGACCATTTATGCAAAGAAGGGGATTAAATTGCAAAAGAAAGAAAATGGAGGGGCTTAAGTGCAATTATACAAAGTATAAAGCCAAAAAGGAAAAGTAGACAAAAAGGTGGGGTCCTTAAGTGTAATTTTAGCCAAATAACTTAATTAAAAAGAAGAAAAGTTCCTTGGGGCTAAAGTGTAATTAAAGAAAGTCAGGCCAGAAGTGGTTTGGATTGCCCGAAAGCATTTCAGTCCCAGATTTCACCGGTAGAGAGAGCAAGTGACGCTCAGTAATCTAGCTTAATACAGGAATTTTTCAAGACTCCAGATAGCCAGAATTGATCTGATAATGAAAAAGTTATAAAAATTCCTACCGGATATCCTAGATTTCAGATCTAGGTGAGGAAATACAGGATGATGCGTCCTTATGGGGCGGATTTCAAGAAACTGACAGAATACCGATAGGAGGCCCGTAGAAAAAGTTATTCGCAAATTAGAAAATCCAGACGGGAGTGTGAGGCCTCCAGGGATCCGATAGGGAGATTTATCGGTATTTGAAAAGGGACTGAATGAGCCGGTGTCCGGATATGTGTATAAACGGTGAATAATAGATAAAATATTCAATAATCATGGGCAGTGGAAGATTCCTCGTAATGCGTGCCATTAAGGTAGTGGACCCTGAAAGACCCAATAATGGTGCCATCAAAGGCCCAATAAGACACTTGGACTGATAGGTGGGCCAGTTTCCGGCAGAACCCCGGAAAAGTGCGAAATTACGAAAATGCCCCTGTGTTGTACTAAAAGGGTAGTAGATGTATAAGGGCATTTTGGTCATTCTGGATAGGCCCAGGAGCCAAGGCACATACAGATAAAGTTACTCAGAGTCGGTATATGCCCTGACAGAGTACAGAAGGGTGTAAAATGACGATTTTACCCTTAGGGTTAAGATAGTGCAAGAAAGGGCACCCAAGGGTATTTTGGTAATTTGCCAAGGGATGATTCTTGGGAATCGAGCCATCAGAGTACTTGGGCTTGATCAGGATCCAAGATAACATTACCAGAGCCCAAAAACGTAGGCCCAGTGATATGTGGGAAAAAGTGGCATTAAAATACTATTTTAATGCTGTTTCAATAAAGTAAAGTTACTCGGTCGACACGATAACCGAGGATATGATCAGATAAAGTCCTAGACTTATCTGGATAGCATTGGAAGGCGTGAAAGGTCCCTTCCAGATGCCACATGGCGTCATATTAGAGGGAGAAGAAAAGTTAAGGACATGTGACACAATCTTAGCCGGTGAGTCCAGTTTGTGGGAAATCGGACCGGACTGATACTGGATTGGACTGGAAATGCTGAGTCAGCTGATGAGGTGTCTAGGAAATGTGACATGTTAAGATGTGGCGATGAGGTGTCCCATGAGGTGGCCTTGAGATGATGTCATGCATGATGCAGTAAAAGGAATAAAGAAAAATAGGAAATTCCGGAAAAACCAGGACCACAGGATCAGATGGCTTCAAAATTATAGAAATACCATTGACCAAAACTATAAATACCCCCTTGCCTTCATATGCCACAGCCTAAGGTGCTTTAAGAGAGAGAAGGAGGTGCTAGAGAGAGAAAGTGAGAGAAAGAAAGAAGAAAGGAAGTTCTGGCGGAGCTGGAAGCAGAATAGAGATAGTAAAGTTCTGCTAAGCTTTTGAGGTAGTAACTAATCCTAGCTTTTATGTAATGGCTTTGTGATTTGTTGTGCTATTGTTTGGTTGGATTGTTGTCTTATATGTTATGTCTGAAGCTCTACTGCAATGCTATGATCATATGTTATTGAGTATGGAAGCACGCAGCATACTTATCTGTACACAATCACAAGCAAGCACTATCGCTCTGCATTACATATATAGTTATGATTGTTGCTACTGAGATTCCTCCGAATCTCATCCCAATAAATAACCCATTACAGGGGAGGTTATGTCGAAGTGAATTTTGGGAATTTTAAGAGACGCCGTTATGACAAGATAAGAAAAGCAGCTGATACGTACTGTGTACGTAGGTACTGTCTAAGGAGGCTGGAAGTGAGTGGACCTAGCCGGTTCATCCAGTCTTTCCTGGGTACTTATATAGAATGGTAGTTCTCACGGGAATTACCGAATCGGTACAAGATCAGTTACTTTCTGAAGATGAAGCGTAGCGGTTATGCTGCCGGATTTTAGGCAGGAAAAGATGTAATAGAGATATGGGAAATTTTGTACATACCCAGATGTAAAACAACTTATTAATTAATAATAAGTGTTATTTGGCATGCTTGACTGATGTATGATGGATGTATGCATATGTATGCAAAGTAGAAATGCTGAAAGTTACCACTATGAACAGTAATACGTGGTGATCTAGTCATGTTTGATAAATGATTAAAAATAGTAAATGGATGAATAAATATATGAAATTTTTATGGTAGATATTATACATACCAAGCTTTATTTTGATATATAAAACGTCTCATTTGTATGTCTACACATGAAGATATGAATTATCAAAGTTGGGACCAGAATGCTGGATTCAGGAGAAAAATGTTGGATGAACAGTAAAGTTTTGACGTTGACTGATGTTGACTCGATCAATGAATGATCAACAAGTTATTTTTTCCTGAAATATAATTGAGTTATCTTCAAGTAGAAATTGGAACCACTTCATTTAGATTTTTCTAGAATTAGTTATGATTTTTCAAAGTCAGGTCACTCATCTGGAATTTACACAGTGAACAGTACTCGGTAAGAGTAAAACTCCAGATTGAGAAATTGGACTTCAATGACCTTGAAAGTGGTTCTAAATGCTACCAAATGGTCCCTAAGACATACAAAAGTAAGGATGTTTCATTTTGGTATCAGAGCAAAGGATTCTGGCTTAGGAAATGCTCTGAACAGATAATTTATGGTGTTAGTACAGAATAAGGTTAGCACAGAACAAAGGGTTCTGGCTCAGAGCATAAGATTCTGGCACAGAACAGAAAGTTCTGGCTCAGTGATGCTCTGGTTTAGTTAGTTTAATTCCTTAAACAAATGAGAAGTTTGAGTGCTCTTCTCCCTAGAGTATGATATAGGGATGGTGTTCACTTCTTGGAAAGGTTTAGACAAAAGACAGTGACACCCAGATGAATGAGGCTGTACCCCAAGCTTTATAGTCTTACGAAGGATATGATTACAATGGGCTAATTTTAGTCAGCCGATATAGTCAAGGTCTCGTGTTTATTAACACAATATGGCTGGACTAAGCAGAATAAGGTTTAAGAAGCAGTTTCCTCTTTGGATAGAGACAGAAGCTGATCAGTTCACGACTAAGGAAGCTGCAAGAGTAGCTCAAGGTATCGCGTTGTGACCAGATACTATAGTGAGGATGTCAGATATCCAAGTTACAACAAGTTAAGTCATAAGTCACGATGAGATGCGGGCAACCCAGGCTCGCCAAGATCAAGAACGAGATTCTGTTATCGCTGCGGCGGTTGCTGCTGCAGTTGCTAGCTTACAGCAGACTGAGAATGAGGTAGTAGCAGAAAATGATATAGAACCCGAACCTCAGCCAGATCATGAGCAGACTGGAATGAATAGACATCAGGGGTCTATAGGAAATAACAATAACCAGGGAAGTCTGCAAACATGGATGGAACGATTCCATAAGTTTAATCCGCCCATGTTTGAAGGGACTTTTGACACTCAAGTAGTTGAGGATTGGGTAAGCCAGTTAGAGAAAATTTTTAAGATTTTAGAATGCCCTACTGAAGGAAAGGCCCAGCTGGCAGTTTATAAGCTAGAAAAAGATGCGGATGCGTGGTGGAGGAATACAGAAGTGATTCTGCACTCAAGAAATATTCCACTTACATGGGAACCATTTCTTGAACAGTTCAACAAGAAATATTTTCCACAGTCAGTAAGGGATGAAAGTGAAGCAGAATTTTTAATATTAAAGCAGGGTGAGCAAGAACCCTTTGATGATTATCTTGCTAGGATCATTCGTCTTTCACGATACTCCACTTACCTAAACTGTATGAATGATGAGAGGTGGACCACTGAGAAGCTAACTCGTGGGTTAAATCCTACACTAAAGGAGAAGGTTTTTCCTAGACAGATACAGAGGTTTAGTGAAGAAGTAGAGGTATGCAGGATCACGAAAAAGAATGTGCAATATCCAGAAAAGAGTGAGCCTGCTACATCAAGAGTGATACCACCAGGTTCCTTGAGAAGGAATAGTAAGAAGAGAAATGGGCCAGCATATGGGTCAGAAGTTTATAAGAAACAGGGAAGTAGGCCAGGTAGTGGGGCAAGAGAAGTTAGTAGGCAACCAAGGCCTAATATATGTGGTAACTGTGGTCGAGACCATGGTACGAGGTCTTGTCCAGTAGGTCAAGGGGTATGCTATAGGTGTGGAAAGCCTGGACATTATGCCAGGGAGTGTCCACAGAACACAACAGGCGAAAGATACCCGACTCAGGGAAGAGTATATGCCCTGACTGGCAATGAGATAAGAAAGTCTCCTGCGCCAAATTAAGGTACGAGTTTATTTGTGTTCTGTTTCCACTGGCTAATGAATAGATAAATCCTGTATGTGATTGGATTGTATTGTCCAGTGTGCACACTATTGAGCTACCCTATACCTAGTATGTTGCCTATGTATGCGGATGAATATGATTACAGGTTTTAAAAGTAGGAAGTAGAGAAAACATATACAAGATAGTTAGGGTTAGTCAAACCCTTGAGCGTTAAAACTTATATTATGGCTGAAAGGAGTCCAGGTCATGACATTATGAGAGATAGGTCGCGACTAAAGGACACAGAAATGCCAGGTCGTGACGAGTAGCGTATGACAGTCACGACTAAAAGTCGCAGAGCATGTGAGTTGCGACTATACAGTTCTCAGGTCGCAATAAAGATAGCAGAGGCCATATGATAATAAAGGTACCAACCTTGTTGAAGTTCATCAGCTAGAGGATAGGAATAGCATATGGTAAGCCAGATAGTACAAAGGTACTCAGGTATGAAAGATCAGTTTAAGACAATGTGTAAAAGTAGATCCTTTATGTGGTAACTAAGAGTAGATCTACGTTACAGGGGTTTTATTCAGCTAATCAGAATAGAAAACCTAAAACCTAGGATGAGATTTGCCCAGGAATGATCCTAGTACATGGCCTAGTGGTAAAGACGTGATGGTTAATAGATAAAGAGTTAATGTTCCCTGAGCAGAGGGATTCCATCACGAAGAAGTAGTAGACCTAGGGGAGAATACCCTAGAGAACAGAAGTAATAGTGAGAAATGATAAATAAGATCCATGAGGATTAAGGATCAAGAGAAAGGTCAATAAGGAACCATAATCCAGTCAAGAATCGACTGGGACTGAGAGATAGTAAAGAGGTAGCCACAGTTAAGAGATAAAGTGACTCCCCTATATCCTATATGAGATAGAGTAATGAAGGGTTGAGTCTATACCCTAGTAAGAGGGTAGCGTGCAGCCTAAGTAAAATAGATAGTTGTTTCAGGAAGAATGATCAGGATATGATAGGCAATATGATAAAGGAAATATGTTTTGAGGCTTACTTAGATTATTACAATGTCTGATGGATGGTTGAGCAAAGTATGATGATGATATGGCTTATGTTGCCATAAGATATGGAATTGCATCTCCTTGCAGTTGTCATATAATGACTGCATGTTAGAGTATGTTATGATGAATGGATACTCCCCTTTTGCAGTGCATGCAGGGTAGAGTATATATGAGTACATATATGAGATGAGAAAGCTATAAGAAAGTATGTTGCTCCCATACCATATGATAAGAGGATGATATGAATGTATTGAGGATGATAGATAGTCTCAGTTGATGGGACGATAAGTTATGATATGATACTCAGACATGATTTATGATTAAGGTTACTCAGGTATTTCTATAGGCTTGTGAATACAGTACTCAGGACCATTTCTATTGAGCGGAATGGTGTACAAAAAGAGTAACAGATAACGGTAAAGGGATTGTTTCTAGATCACTCTTCAGATAAGAGTTGGATCTAAAACAGATGGCTCTCAGATAGAGCTAGATTCAGATGAGTATAGATCACTCTTCAGATAAGAGTTGGATCTGGTATAGAATGTTCGCAGTTAGAGCATAGTTCAAATGGCTCGCGGTTAGAGCACAGATTGAAATAAACTGTGATGAGGACATAGCAATAGAATGCAATGGCAGGTGGTTAGACCATAGCCAATGGTAAACCACAGTAAAGTAAGAAAGATGAGAAGGAACTCCTGAGTAAAAGAGGAAGTAAGTAAAGTCTGAATAAGTAATATGAGGCTACTAAATATATTTTTAAAATTTTTATAGAGTTATCAACAGGTGGAAGCATTTAACCTTATAACTTAGTCTGTTGGTTTAAGATCTTTGGGAGATATACAGTATAACAGGGTCGCAGTTAGATCCTAGCATGGCTCCAGGGTCATAGTTAGATCCTAACAGCTTCAGAGTCGCAGTTAGATTCTGAAGGGGCTAACGGTTGATCGCAGTTAGATCCTGAGGTCGCAGTTAGACCTAGCCTAAGGAAAGTAATGAGCCATGAGACAAGAGTACAATTTAATATCTCTTTGGGAAGATGAATGCCAAAGACGAAGTTAAGGTAAGGAAGCTTCACTAGTTGATAAACTCACCCAGAGAAATTATTTTATAATGGTTTTCTCAGATAGCCTATATTATACACACTGAACTTAGTTTTTTCTTAACAAAGACGGAGTCCAAGTCCAAATCTGAGTACTGATATTCAAAGTTTTGTAGAAGTATGCCTGAGAAGCAGAAAAGAGAATTCCATATGTATAGAGAATAGAAAAGCAATGGCTAACAGCACTCTAGGAGGTAGCTCAAGTTGTGAAACCAATAGCAAGAGAAAGAGGCAATAGTTCAGACAGGAGACTGATCAAAGTAATGATTAGGTTGGAGAGCAGAGATGTCAATGTGGTGGAAAGAGCCATGGCACATGGGAGTGTTGAGCAGGGAAAAGCAGTTGTGGAAAGAAATGCCACTTGGTAAGATGTTGCCCTAAGAATGCTGACATCCCTAAGAAAGGTCTTTGCTCTTACCACAGACAGAGTCTCCAAATTTCCTGAGGTCGACCCTAAGAATGGTTAAGAAGAACCATAGCGATAAGGGCGACTGAGCTATAAGGAACTATAGGCCTAGATAATGATGTGGATAATGAAGAGTTCTTTTCTGATCTAAAGAAAGTGGTAATAAAAGGCCAGAAAGACCTAGAGAAGAGGGTCTAAGGCAAAATAAAGATAGGACGTAGTTCTATGAAAGAATACTAGGGCCTAGAGCTATACAAAGGTAACCTAGCCCTAACCCAGTAGCACGCTTAATTGAAAGGTGCTAAAGCAAGAGTAGCCTAACGATAGATAAGCCCTAAGAAGGGATAAGAAAAAGTGCAAATGCCATAAAAATTGGGCATAGGTGCATGAAGTTATGAGAACAATTAAGAAAAGTCAGAGAAGTTATTTGGGTTATGATCTCGTATCAGGAGAAAGAAAGTCAGAAGAACAATATTTCTCCTGAGAGATTAGCAAAGTGTAGGAGAAGTGATGTAGATCCTAGAATTACATCAAAATTCTGAGAAATAAGATATGAAAGAAATGGACACTACTCACAAGTGTAATGAGTTGTCCATAAGTATAAGAGGATAAATGCCCCAAGCCTTAGTCATAAACCAGGAAAGGATATACAGAGAAGCTATATCCAGGATAATTGATTAAGGTACTAAGTAAATTTCGAGGACGAAATTTATTTTAAGGGGGGTGGAAATGTAACACCCCAATTTTCAGGCCAGAGACTTAGAGAGTAGCCTGAAATAGATATATCCCTTTGAGCAGAAGTCCCCGAAACATACAGAGGGTTTTTAGGGACTAAACTGTAAATAAGTAAAAGTCCAGGGACTTATATGTAAATAGTGAAAGTCCCTAGGGATATAGTGTCCATTTATGCAAAGAAGGGGATTAAATTGTAAAAGAAAGAAAATGGAGGGGCTTAAGTGTAATTATGCAAAGTATAAAGCCAAAAAGGAAAAGTAGACAAAAAGGTGGGGTACTTAAGTGTAATTTTAGCCAAATAACTTAATTAAAAAGAAGAAAAGTTCCTTGGGGCTAAAGTGTAATTAAAGAAAGTCAGTCCCAGATTTCACCGGTAGAGAGAGCAAGTGACGCTTGGTAATCTGGCTTAATACAGGAATTTTTCAAGACTCCAGATAGCAAAAATTGATCTGATAATGAAAAAGTTATAAAAATTCCTACCGGATATCCTAGATTTCAGATCTAGGTGAGGAAATACAGGATGATATGTACTTATGGGGCGGATGTCAGGAAACTGACAGAATACCGATAGGAGGCCTGTAGAAAAAGTTATTCGCAAATTAGAAAATCCAGACGGGAGTGTGAGGCCTCCGGGGATCCGATAGGGAGATTTATCGGTATTTGAAAAGGGACTGAATGAGTTCGGATGACCGTAGTCAGATGACTGTTATGACTTACAGGGATGCCTGAACACCACAGGCCAGTGTATCGGACAGAAGGAGCCGGTATCCGGATATGTGTATAAACGGTGAATAATAGATAAAATATTCAATAATCATGGGCAGTGGAAGATTCCTCGTAATGCGTGCCATGAAGGTAATGGACCTTGAAAGACCCAATAATGGCGCCATCAAAGGCCCAATAAGACACTTGGACTGATAGGTGGGCCAGTATCCGGCAGAACCCCGGAAAAGTGCGAAATTACGAAAATGCCCCTGTGTTGTACTAAAAGGGTAGTAGATGTATAAGGGCATTTTGGTCATTCTGGATAGGCCCAGGAGCCAAGGCACATACAGATAAAGTTACTCAGAGTCGGTATATGCCCTGACAGAGTACAGAAGGGCGTAAAATGACGATTTTACCCTTAGGGTTAAGATAGTTCAAGAAAGGGCACCCAAGGGTATTTTGGTAATTTGCCAAGGGATGTTTCTTGGGAATCAAGCCATCAGAGTACTTGGGCTTTATCATGATCCAAGATAACATTCCTAGAGCCCAAAAACGTAGGCCCAGTGATATGTGGGAAAAAGTGGCATTAAAATACTATTTTAATGCTGTTTCAATAAAGTAAAGTTACTCGGTCGACATGATAACCGAGGAGGTGATCAGATAAAGTCCTGGACTTATCTGGATAGCATTGGAAGGCGTGAAAGGTCCCTTCCAGATGCCACATGGCGTCATATTAGAGGGAGAAGAAAAGTTAAGGACATGTGACACAATCTTAGCCGGTGAGTCCAGTTTGTGGGAAATAGGACCGGAGCGGTACTGGATTGGACTGGAAATGCTGAGTCAGCTGATGAGGTGTCCAGGAATTATGACATGTGAAGAATGTGGCGATGAGGTGTCCCATGAGGTGGCCTTGAGATGATGTCATGCATGATGCAGTAAAAGGAATAAAGAAAAATAGGAAATTCCGGAAAAACGAGGACCACAGGATCAGATGGCTTCAAAATTACAGAAATGCCATTGACCAAAACTATAAATACCCCCCCTTGCCTTCATATGCCACGGCCTAAGTACTTTAAGAGAGAGAAGGAGGTGCTAGAGAGAGAAAGTGAGAGAAAGAAAGAAGAAAGTGACCTTTGTGATTTGTTGTGCTATTGTTTGGTTTGATTGTTGTCTTATATGTTATGTCTGAAGCTCTACTGCAAT
Organism: Leucaena leucocephala; assembly: GCA_037074615.1. Classification (NCBI taxonomy): domain Eukaryota; kingdom Viridiplantae; phylum Streptophyta; class Magnoliopsida; order Fabales; family Fabaceae; genus Leucaena; species Leucaena leucocephala. The sequence goes on along the minus strand of CM073555.1, from coordinate 12,852,625 downwards.
GCTATGATCATATGTTATTGAGTATGGAAGCACGCAGCATACTTATCTGTCCACAATCACGAGCAAGCACTATCACTCTGCATTACATATATTGTTATAATTGTTGCTACTGAAATTCCCCCGAATCTCATCCCAATAAATAACCCATTACAGGGGAGGTTATGTCGAAGTGAATTTTGGGAATTTTAAGAGACGCCGTTATGCTGCCAAAATTATGACAAGATAAGGAAAGCAGCTGATACGTACTGTGTACGTAGGTACTGTCTAAGGAGGCTGGAAGTGAGTGGACCTAGCCGGTTCATCCAGTTTTTCCTGGGTACTTACGTAGAATGGTAGTTCTCACGGGAATTACCGAATCGGTACAAGATCAGTTACTTTCTGAAGATGAAGCGTAGCGGTTATGCTGCCGGATTTCAGGCAGGAAAAGATGTAATAGAGATATGGGAAATTTTGTACATACCCAGATGTAAAACAACTTATTAATTAATAATAAGTGTTGTTTGGCATGCTTGACTGATGTATGATGGATGTATGCATATGTATGCAAAGTAGAAATGCTGAAAGTTACCACTGTGAACAGTAACACGTGGTGATCTAGTCATGTTTGATAAATGATTAAAAATAGTAAATGGATGAATAAATGTATGAAATTCTTATGGTATATAGTAGACATACCAAGCTTTAATTTTATATATAAAACGTCTCATTTGGAGTTCTACACATGAAGATATGAATTATCAAATTGGGACCAGAATGCTGGATTCAGAAGAAAAAGTTAGATGAATAGTAAAGTTGTGACATTGACTGAAGTTGACTCGGTCAATGAATAGTCAACGAGTTATTTTTCCCTGAAATATAATTGAGTTAGCTTCAAGTAGAAATTGGAACCACTTCATTTAGATTTTTCTAGAATTAGTTATGATTTTTCGAATTTAGGTCACTCATCTGGAATTTACACAGTGAACAGTACTCGGTAAGAGTAAAACTCCAGATTGAGAAATTGGACTTCAATGACCTTGAAAGTGGTTCTAAATGCTACCAAATGGTCCCTAAGACATACGAAAGTAAGGATGTTTCACGACTAAAGGATGTTGTGGTCGCGACTAATGTACATAGAAGTGTTATGCCGCGATAAGATGATGATTAGGTCGCGACTAGTGGCTATAAGTGGTGCTAGCCGTAGGGATCAAGTGGACCAAGAGTTGCGAAGGTCCAAAGGAGATAGTTACCCGGTTAGAGATAGAACTGGGGAACAAAGTCAGATAAAGGAAAGGTTATCTGGAAACTATGAGGTGGACTGATAAGGTGTACTCATGGGACCCACAAGATGCCACATAGCATTAAAGTAATGAGTCAGTAAAGTAAAGTTACTCGGTTGGCACGATAACTGAGGAAGTGATCAGATAAAGTCTGGGACTTATCTGAATAGCATTGGGAAGCATGAAAGGTCTCTTCCACGCGCCACATGGCAATGGTCTAGAGGAAGAAGAAAAGTTAAGGACATGTGGCACAATCTTAGCCGGTGAGTCTAGTTTATGGGAAATCAGACTGGACCGGTACTGGACTGGACTGGGAATGCTGAGTCAGCTGATGAGTTGTCCAGGAATTGTGACATGTGAAAATTATGGCGATGAGGTGGCATGCTGAGGTGTCCTGATGATGCAGTAAAAGGAAATAAAAGAAAATAGGAAATTCCAGGAAAATTGGTAGCCACATATTCAGAGTTCATGGAAATTACGATATTGCCATTGGAGGCAATTATAAATACCCCCCTCCCCCATTCATTTGCTTCACGCATGGGAAGAGAAAGAAAGAGAAAGAAGAGAGAGAAGGAGAAGGAAAGGAAGAAAGAAAGGAAGTTCTGGCGGAGATGGAAGCAGAATAAGGATAGTAGAGTTCTGCTGAGCTAGCCAGGTAGTAACTAATCCTAGCTTTTATGTAATGGCTTTGTGATTTGATATGCTATTGTCTGGTTGGATTGTTGTCTTATATGTTATGTTTGAAGCTCTACTGCAATGCTATGATCATATGTTATTGAGTATGGAAGCATGCAGCATACTTATCTATACACAATCACAAGCAAGCATTGTCACTCTGCATTACTACTGAGATTCCCTCGAATCTCACCCCCTATATAACCCATTACAGGGAGGTTATGTTGAAGTAAATTTTGAGAATGCTAGGAGACGTCGTTATGCTATTGAAGTTAAGACTGAACATCAGGATATGATAAGTACTGTGTACATATGTGCTGTCTAAGGAGGCTGGAAGTGAGTGGACCTATCCGGTTCATCCAGTCTTTCCTGTGTACTACATAGAATGGTAGTTCTCATGAGGGAATTACCGAATCAGTACAGTTCAGTTCTTTGTACAAAAGAAGCCTAGCAGTTATGCTGCCGAATTTCAGGCAGGAGAAGATGTAATAGAAATATAAGGATTATGTGATTTTGTGTATGCTCTGTTGTATAACATTTGTTACTCAATGATAAATAATGTTTGGCATGTTTAATTTGTATATGAGAAATTAAGAGAGAAATTCGCAGGTCCTGAGGTAGCAGTGTTCCGACTCAGTTTGACCTAGTAAACGGAAGAGTTTGCCCACGAAATTAGGTGAGCCAGTAGTACACATATGGGGCATTCCGTGGATAGGTAATATGCCTCATTTGAATGTGTACAATGAGATTAACCAGTTCTCAAAGTAAAGGTTCAGAAAAGGAACTTAAGAGTTAAAAGTTCAACTTCTGGGCTTAAGGTAAGATATAAATCAAGCTAATAATGATTCTGCAAGTGTACTCTGAGGAGTCTAAGGGAGGATGTTTCACTAACTTAGTGTCAATTATGATAACTTTATCATGGTATATCTATCTATAAATCATCTACTCAGAGCATTTCCTAAGCCAGAATCCTTTGCTCTGATACCAAAATGAAACGTCCTTACTTTCGTACATCTTAGGGATCATTTGATAGCATTTAGAACCACTTTCAAGGTCATTGAAGTCCAATATCTCAATCTAGAATTTTACTCTTCTCGGGTACTGTTCACTATGTAAATTCCAGATGAGTGACCTGACTTCAGAAAATCATAATTAAATATAGACAAATCAAAATGAAGTGGATCCAATTGATAAATAAAGCTGACTCAATTATCTTTAAGGGAAAAATCATTCATTGGCCAATCTTTGACCAAATCACTGTGGGTCAATGTTTCAATTTTACTGTTCATCCAGCGTTTTCCCCCTGAATCCAGCATTTTAGTGCCAATTTTGATAATTTATATCTCTATGTGTAGACATCCAAATGAGGCATTCCATATATAAAATCGAAGCTTAGTATGTATAATATTTACCATAAAGATTTCATATATTTATTCATCCATTTACTATTTTTAATTATTTAACAAACATCACTAGGTCACCACGTGTTACTGTTCATAGTGGTAAATTTCAGCACTTAGCATACATATGCATACATCCATCATATATCAGTCAAGCATGCCAAACAATACTTATTAACAATTAATAAGTTGTTATTCATCATAACATGTACAAAATTCTCATATTTCTAATGCATCTTTCCTGCCTGAAATCCGGCAGCATAACTGCTACCCTTCGTCTTTAGAAAGTAATCGATCTTGTACCGATTCAGTAATTCCCGTGAGAACTACCATTCTACGTAAGTACCTAGGAAAGACTGGATTAACCGACTAGGTCCACTCACTTCCAGCCTCCTTAGATAGTACCTACGTACACAATACGTATCAGTTTCTTTCTTTACCACTTTGCCGGAATTTCGGCAGCCTAACGGCGTCCTTTAAGATTTCCAAAATTTACTTCGACATAGCCTCCCCTGTAATGGGTTATTTGGAATGAGATTCGAGGTAATCTTAGTAGTAATAATCATAACAATATATGTAATGCAGAGTGACAGTGCTTGCTTGTGATTGTGTACAGATAAGTATGCTGCGTGCTTCCATATTCAATAACATATGATCATAGCATTGTAATAGAGCTTCAAGCATAACATATAAGACAACAATCCAACCAAACAATAGCACAACCAATCACAAAGACATTACATAAAAGTTAGGATTAGTTACTACCTCAAAGGCTTAGTAGAACTCCAGAACCTCTATACTGCTTCCAACTCCGCCAGAACTTCCTTTCTTCTTTCTTTCTCTCACTTTCTCTCTCAAGAACTTCCTTATCTCTCTAAAATGATCCTTGGCCATGCTGAATGAAGAGCTAGGGGGTATTTATAATTTTGATGGATGGTATTTTCGTAATTTTGAAGCCATCTGAACTTGTGGTCCTGGTTTTTTCCAGAATTTTCTATTTTTCTTTATTCCCCTTTACTACATCATCAAGGGACACCTAAGGGGACACCTCACCCCTCACATTTATCACATGGTGCAATTGGAGGGAGCTAGAAGCCTTCTGGAAGATTTTCGGTCCAATCCGGTACTGGCCCGGTCCGTCTCCTCGAAAAGTGGACCATTTTCTGAATCTAATTTTTCTGAAAACTCATATTACATCTTCTGACTTTAAATTTAGTATCTGGGTCCTTTATATCATTAACATTTTTATACTGGGTCTAAACTCAATTACAGATCCCCTGCGAAATGACCAAAATACCCCTGGGTGCCCTTTTGTGCACTATCTTCACCCTAAGGGTAAAATTATCATTTTACACCTTTCTGCACCCTGTCAGGGCATATACTGACTCTGAACAACTTTATCTATATGTACCTTGGCTTCTGAACCTGTCCAGAATGACCAGAATGCCCTTCATTCCTCTACTACCCTTTAGTACAACACAGGGGCATTTTCATAATTTCGCACTTTTCCGGGGTTCTGCTGGACACTGGCCCACCTATTAGTCCAAGGGTCTTATTGGGCCTTTGATGGCGCCATTATTGGGCCTTTCATGGTCCATTACCTTTATGGCATGCATTACGAGGAATCCTCCTCTGTCCATGTTCACCGAGTAGTTTAGCTATTATACACCGTTTAAACACATATCCGGACACCGGCTCCTTCTGTCAGATACACTGCCCTACTGTGTCTGGGCATCCATTTGGGTTACAACGGGCATCTGACTGTTGTTACCTGACCTCATTCAGTTTTAGTTTAAATACCGATAAATCTCCCTATCGGATCCTTGGAGGCCTCACACTCCGTCTGTATTTGCTAATTTATGAATAACTTTTTCTACAGGCCTCCTATTGGTATTCTGTCAGTTTTCAAACATCCGCCCTATCAGGACGCATCATCCTGTAATTTCTCACCTATATCTGAAATCTAGGATATCCGGTAGGAATTTTTATAACTTTTAGACTATCAGATCAATTTTGGCTATTTGGAGTCTTGAAAAATTCCTGTATTAGGCTGGATTACCCGGCGTCACTTGCTCTATCTACTGGTGGAATATGGGGCTGATCGGAGTACGGCCACTATTTTTGCCTATTTCTGGTCCAGGTTTTCATAATTACCCTTTTGCCCCAGAAGCTTTTCTTCTTTTCAATTAAGTCCCTTTATTTGGCTAAAATTACACTTAAGGACCCCACATTTTTGTCTACCTTTCCTTCTTAGCTTTAACCTTTCCATATTTGCAATCAAGTCCTTTTATTTCCTTTCTTTTTCAATTTAATCCCTTTCTTTACATGAATAACCACATCCTTTTCCTGAAAAATAATTCATATATTTCATTCAGTCTGTACATATAAATTAGTACAGAAAATTAGGGATATTAGAAAATACCCCTATGTTATAAAAGTTAAAGAATGAGTGAAGGGTATTTTAGTCATTTGACTAAGGTTAGACAGTCAAGGAAGGTTATCTGGATAGTTGACCAGGGGCAGGGAATACTCTGGTAAGATGTGAAAAGATAATAATGCTCCTAGACTCATTAAAGTAAGTAAAGAGGAACCAAGGGCATTTGGGTAATTTGCCAAGGGATGTTTCTTGGGAATTAAGCCATCAGAGTATTTGAACTTGATCAGAGACCCAAGATAGCATTCCAAGAGTCAAAAAATGTGGCCCAATATTTATGTGGGTTAAAGTGGCATTAAAGTAATATTTTGGTGAGTTTTCAATAAAGTAAGTTGCCCGGTTGAAGTGATAACCGGGGAATTGATCAGATAAAGCTCTGGACTTATCTAGAAGCCATGAGGTGGCATGAAAGGGACCCATAAGGCACCACATGGCATGAGCATAGAGGAAGAAGAAAAAGCTAAGGACATGTGGCATGATCTCAGCAGTTTATTCCGGGATAAGACTCTGGAATTCTCTGGAAGCGTTGAGTCAGCTGGTGAGATATCCCGAGGGACCACCATTGAACCACCTAAGCAAGTGAGGTGTCCATGGATGATGTCATTTTGATGAGTCATCTAGGATGATGATGTCATCGCAATGATATAGGCAAAGCTTCATGAGGAAGCTAAGTAATCTGAGCCATTCATCATGATTTGATCTGGACCATCCATTCCACCTCCCTCCACCTATAAATACCCACCCCTCCCTCCATTCCATTCACGGCCAAGAAGAGAAAGGAAGAGAGAGAGAGAAAAAAAGGAAAAAAAAGAAGGAGTTCTAGCTGAGCCAGGAGCAATCCAAGGAGCTTAGGGACTCGGTGAGCTCAGGAATAAGGTAAGTAATTTATTCTAGTCCCTACTCTAATAAATTAGAGGATTGTTCTTATGAATTTAGTAGTTAAATATCTCTCTCTATAAGGTTAGCCGTTGATAGAAAGAAAGCTAAGGGATTGTTAGAATAGAGGTATTACCTCAAGATAAGCTTGAGTTAAGTGGAGTTGTTATGGATAAGATAATAATAAGAATATTATTATGCTATGTATAGACTCTGACCTCTATAAAGAAGGGATCTCAGAGCAAAGGCTAAGGACTAAAGAAGAGGCTGCTTGCCAGGTAGTGGACTTATACCTAAACTTGTATGCTTATTGCTTGAGTGTTGTTAATATGCTATTTACTTGTCTTGGTTATGTGAAGCATGTATGATTGATAATGCTATGTTTCTTTTTATGCTATGGCCATATGTTATAAGTAAGAATCATAGAAGCATGTATATGTCACAATGCAAGTATAATCATAGTAAAGCAAGCATGTTTAACACTAAGCATATATTTGCATACGCTGTTTATGGTACCGTTTACTACTGAGATTTCCCCCGAAATCTCATCCCTACCTTTTCCAAACATAGCAGGGTACTGGTACTGGTACTGGTTAAAAGAAGAAGTTCCTTAAGCTTAATTAGAAGGAAGACCGCAAAGTAAACTTTGGAGAAAATCAATCCAAGAATATCACTGGGATTAGAGAGTTGGAAGCAAAGAAGGGATGAAAGTGGAAGATGTATACTATATGAAAAGGATTATGCCACAATCTTTTTAGTATAAGTCAAATAGAAGATAAAGACAATTGGATCATTTTTTACTCAGAAGAATGCCTAACAGTGAGCAAGAAAAACCTTGCACTCATCAAGGAAGGCTTGAAAGTAAAACTCCATCCTCCGAGGGATGGTAACTGTTATACCATTTATATTAATTCGAATTCACTTGAAAACTATTTTCTTAGTAAATCTGAAGAAAGTTGGCTATGGCACAAGAGACTAGCTCATGTGAATATACATAAAGTTTCAAAACTAGTTAAGGAAGATTTAGTAATTGGTTTACCTGAAGTCAAATATGAAATTAATATTGTTTGTGAAGCTTGTCAAAACGGGAAACAAGTAATGTCCTCTTTTAAATCAAAGAAGGAAGTCTCAACTGAGAGACCACTCCAATTACTTCGTATGGATTTAGTTGGTCCATCAAGAGTTACAAGTTTTGGGGAAAACTTATATACTATGGTAATAGTTGATGAATATTCTATATTTACTTGGACTTTATTTCTTTCATCCAAAAATGGGACTTTTAATTCTTTATTGTGTTTGCCAAAAAGGTACAAAATGAGAAAGGTGTTTCTATTGTGTCTATCAGGACTAATCATGGAGGAGAATTCGAGAACACTGAATTTGCTGAGTTCTATGACAACTATGGAATTGATCACAACTTCTCTGTAACAAGAGCGCCATAACAAAATGGAGTAGTTGAAAGGAAAAATAGAGTCATCACTGAGATGGCTAGAGCGATGCTTAATGACAAGGTGTCTCACAAGTTTTTTGGGTAGAGTCTATGAACACGCCATGTCACATATCCAACAAAGCCTAGATCAGACCATTACTTAACAAAAATCCATATGAGCTTTACAAAGGACATAAGCCGAATCACACTCATTTGAGGATCTTCGGGAGCAAATGTTTCATCCATAATAACAACAAAGAAATTTTGGATAAATTTGATCCTAAATCTGATGAGGGTATTTTTCTTGGCTATTATAATCCTAGTAAGGCATATAGACTTTTAATAAAATAACATTTAAAATAGAAGAGTCTGTACATATAGTATTTTCTAAAACTGAACTGATTTCAAAGCCTCTAGATGATGAAGTTGAGATAATTTAGGGTCTTGAAACACTAAAATTAAATAAAGAAAAGAACCCATAGTTGATCAACCTAGCTATTAGCCTAATGAATCAAAAAAGATCGACCTAAAGCCTGGAGACATAATAGGAATCATCCTTTAGACTATGTTATTGGTGAAGTCAATGAAAGAGTAAGAACTCGGAGACAAGTGTTTAATGAATTATATTTCTCTACATTTATTTATAATATTAAACCCACCAATATAAATTAAGCACTATCAGATGATTTTTAGATAGTTGCTATGCAGGAAGAACTAAATAAATTTGAACAAAATCAAGTTTGGAACTTAGTACCTAGACCTAATGATCATCCAGTCATCGGGACTAAATGGGTATTCAAGAATTAGCTTGATGAATCTACTGTAATCATTAGAAATAAGGCTAGATTAGTTGTAAAAGGTTATAATCAAGAAGAAGGTATTGATTATGAGGAAACCTAAGCTCCAATGGCAAGATTGGAAGCCATACAAGTACTCTTAGCCTTTGCTTGCATTAAAGATTTTAAACTCTATCAAATTGACGTCAAAATTGTTTTTCTTAATGGTTATATAATGGAAAAGGTCTACATAGAACAACCTCCTGGATTTGAAGATCATCATTTTTCAAACCATGTTTACAAACTTAAGAAAGCGTTATATAGGTTAAAACAAGCTCCTAGAGCTTGGTGTGATCGTCTCAGCAAGTTCCTGATAGAGAAAGGCTTAGAAAGAGAAAAAGTAGATAACACTGTTTATTAAAAGAAACAAATCTAAACTTTTATAGTTCAAATTTATGTTGATGATATCAGAGTATACAAAATGAGCCCTACTGTGACAATATGCAAGTATTCTACACATAAATTCAAGGAGGAGGCTATACAATTGCTATAACACTAATTAAGCCTCTGAAGCTTTCCCTGAGGTCCTAGCATGAGACTATCACCTAAAAAATGTTAATAATCACGGGGTGAGACAAACATCTTAGTAACCAACAATCCTACTCATAATGCATACTAACATGTGCTCGTGAGGTGTCAAGTGGGATAGTTAATAAAATACACGAGATAGAAAATAATACATTATCATAATATGATTAAATAGAAATACCACCCCAGTTCCTCCTATCAAACCAATCGAACCGCCTTATGCCTGTCGACCAAACCCATAGGCTAGTGATAACTACCATATGACTGGCCACTTAAAAAGTTAATCGGTTATCCACAGAGCACAAGACTGGGCCATGGGTTCATTCCCCCTCGATAAACTGGTGGGGATGTTGCAACCCCTCTGTAAACTGGTGGGGCAAGTCCCTCGATAAACTGGTGGGACAAAAGCCAACCATCGAGCTCCAATAGAGGCTATACCACGTGGTAGAAAGACAACTTCATTATCACCAATCCCAATCACCATATATATAATTCTCAAGATAATCATACTAATCAAAATATTAATAGCTCGATAATCAATAACTTTAATAAATATCACAATAGAGTTTTTCTCAAAATAATTACCTTCTTCAAATTCCTATCTCAAGATATAACAAGTTTTTAATCTCCATTTACACTTTCCAAATTACTTTAAGTCCCACAAGACCATTCTCAATAAAATTATCAATCAAATTTTCTCAATATAATCATTTCATCATCAGTAGATTAAATCACTCACAAACATCATATTATAATACACAATGAGTAGAAAGTGGTTACCTCTCCCCAAAGCTAATAAAAGTACCATAAATGAGGGTCCCCATGTTTAGTTCATAATTCACTAGTCAATCTCCAACATTTGTACAAATATGTATCAATAAGTTGTTAATTTGACACAACATATATTTTTAAATAAATACTCACATTTCTCTTATAACTTTATTTTATTTAAAAATTATTAATTCAATACTATAACTTAATTTCTCCATCTCAATCAAACATCTATTTACCAAATTATCATTCTAATGATAATCCTATATTGTTTCAACTTTATTTTACTCATATAAATTCTCATTTAACATAAAACTCCTCAAACAATCTAAAAACCCTAAATTTATAACCCTTAAAGCTTCACCCAATATTTTCAATGCTCACTTTTCATAATCAACCTCAAAAAGCATAATTCATAATTCCCAATCAAACTCTAACTTTAATTTATTTAAATCAACCACTAAATCCTCCAATTATACAAAATCCTCAAATCCCTTAATTTATAATTAACACTCAACATACTAAACTTTGAGTTTCATCACCAATCAAATTGCTAAACAAGTAATATATTTAATTACATAATTTTAAAGTTCCTAATTTTTACCTCTAATTTCTAAATCTCGCTCACAATGTCCAAATCTTCATTTCAATATTAAATCACATCATTCCTAGATTTCAATAACTCATTTGCACCATCAATTAACCCATAATTATTCAATTTGATTAAAATCCCCAATTTCTCCAAATTTAGGGTTCTAACAAAAAAAACCATTTTCAATTTACAAGCCATAGTCACAATCTAAACCGATTAAATATCAATTATAGCTCTAATAAAGTTAACCCAAATATTAAACTGAAATTAAATCAACAAAATTTTCATATTAAATCATTTATACACTCTAACATTTAAACCCTAACTCTAAACCTCTTAAATAATATAAATAGAAAAATTCTAAACTGATTAAACGAAGGTATTCACTTACCTCTTTAATTCTATGGTTCTCTTTTGTTGAAAATTCACACTTGTTCCAAGCCCTAATCCTCAAAATTGCTTTGCTCCCAACAAAAATTATATTTCAAAAGAGCTCTCATTGAGTAGAGAAATATTTGGGAACTAATTATTATAGTTGGAAGATTTTAGGAGCAAGAATGAAGCTCCAAAAATATATGAAATTTTGTATGGAGGAAGGAAGTGCTGCTGTCGGCAACTGGAGAAGAGAAATGACGAAGGAGAAGAAAGAAGTGGAGTCGGGAGGGAGAGAGAGGAGCATAAGTATTATTATAATGGTATGGGGCCCACACCATGATAATATATATCTATATTTTTTTCTTTTCCTTTTTTTCCTTCTCTTTCATTTTTCTTTTTATTTCATTTTTTTTCTTTCCTTCTCCTTCTCTTCTCTGAACCCGTATGTCTTCTTCTTTTGTTTTGTTTTGTTTTTTTTCTTCTCTCTTTCTTTTTCTTCAATTCTTTCTTTCTTTTTTTTCTTTCATTTTTATTTTGTTTTATTCTCTCTCTCTATATATACTTTTTTAAATGCTAAAAATTGAAAATTCTTTTATAATTACTCTTAAACCATATCTCAACATTGAATATTATCTAAATCTATTTTCTTAATTAATGATCAGTTATTAAGATTATCTAAAAATTTAAATAATTAAGCTCTATTTATATGAAAATATAATTTAGATAAATTATTTACACTCAAATAATTATACAATAGTTTCCAATTACCATAAAATAACCCCATAGTTTTCAGTTACCATAAAATAACCCCATTGAATTTAACTCAATATAAATATAAATAAATATATATTATCTTCAATTTTAAATCTTATTTTATTATTTCTTAATTTTATAATTCTATATATGAAATAATGTATTTGAAGTACTCTAAACCTTAAGTTACTTAATAAATTACGTTCTAATGTTACTCAAATGTTCAGAATTAAAATTAGGATGTTACACTTAGTGTGTTTAGTCTTAGAAGAAGATGAAGGAGTTAGGTTAGGGTTAAATGAAGTAATGTAACATCCTGGACTTTTCTTTAGCCGAAAACCCTAAGTCTCTAGCTAAGGAAATGATTAGAGAAATATAAATAGTGTTATGGATGGACTAGAGGACCAAATTATAAAGTTGGAAAGTATGATGGCCAAAAGTACAAAGTAGACAAAACTTCAGGGACTAAAATGCAAATATGGATAAGTTCAAGGGACCTAAATGTAATTGTGAAAAGTTACATGAACTGTACTTTCAGCCCAAAATAGCCCGGTCCGGATTTATGATCTAAAAATACAGGAAGATAAAGCACAATATTTTGGGTTGAATGAGTGACGTCAAAATTTTGATTTGAGGTCCCGATGAATTGATATAAATTCGATAAGTCCGAAAAACTACTTGAAATTTTTAGGAGACCGACTGGACCTCAGAATTCTGTGAGATTATGACAAAAGATATTTTGCAAATTATGGGAGATTGTAAAAAAGACCACACTCCCAAAAAGGGTCCAGATAATTTTAAATAGAATTTTAAAGAAATTTTAGGACCTTGTCTACCAGCTCTAAAAATTAGGGTTTTATTCGTTGAGAGACCCGAGATCAACAAAATACCATGAAAGTTTACCAGGAGGCTCAAAATGAATTTAAATGGCTTATTATGGGCTAAGTCAAAGTCTAATAGCCAGTATGAGCCCAAACTAAAATAGGGGTAAAATTATAATTTTGGGAAATTTTGGGCTAGAAATGGTGTAACATCCTTACTTTTGTACGTCTTAAGAACCATTCGGTAGCATTTAGAACCACTTACAAGACTTTGGAAGTCCATTAGCTAAATCTGGAATTTTTACTCTTGGCGAGTTACTGTTCATATGGTATTCCAGATTAGGTGATGAACTTTGAAAAATCATAATTAATTATAGAAAAATCGAAATGAAGTGGTTCAAAATTATACTCGAAGATAACATCTTGAAGTTTAATGGAAAAATAATTTCCTGACCAAATGCTTAGACAATTGATATAATTTATTCGTTAAAATTTACTGTTCATTTGGTCAAAAATTCTAAAAACAGATTCTAGTCCCCATTTTGGAAAATTGGTTCTCTTTGTACAGACATTGAAATAAGGTGTTCTTGGTGTCAGAACGAAGCTTGACATGTTAAATAAATGTATGTAAAATTTCATACATTTATTCCATCATTTACTATTTTTCATTACATCATACATATTGTTGCTTAACTGGTCATATAGCATCCTTACATGCAACAATTCTTCACATAACATCATATAACATTTACATTGACCAATCCCTAACTCCCCTTCATGGTTCTTCATCCTCTTTCATCTTTCATAAACCTGTTGGGATTGGGATTACATGGATGGGATGAGATTTATAAGGAAATCTAGTAGCAAACGGTACTAAACAATGCATGTATTAATGTAATTGCTTGTGCTTGCTTATAAAAGTGTTACCATAGTGTAATGAGCATGCTTCCATGTATCATATGAAATATAATTGGCCAAAGTAATCATAGAAATAGAGCTTCAATCATCTACACATATGCACACAATTTAACAAAGCCAAAGCACAATCAAGCATCACTAGTGGAAAATAGGCTTTTTAAAGCCCCATTTTTAAATCGGTCACAACGGAGACGATTTTAAAAAAAATGACCGGTGGCATTTTTGTAAATAAGATGAAATATTTACACCGGTTGTAAAACATGACCGGTGTAAAAAGTAAAGACCGGTGTAAAAAGTCATGACTGGTGGCATATTTGTAAATAAGATGAAATATTTACATCGGTTGTAAAACATGACCGGTGTAAAAAGTAATGACCGGTGTAAAAAGTCTGACCGGTGGCATTTTTGTAAATAAGATGAAATATTTACACCGTTTGTAAAAAATGACTGGTGTAAAAAGTCATGACCGGTGTAAATATTTCATCTTATTTACAAAAATGCCACCGGTCAGTTTTTTTTAAATCGGTTCCGCAGTGACCGATTTAAAAATGGGGCTTTAAAAAAGGGGCTTTAAAAAGCATATTTTTAAACCAGTCTTATCTACAGCTGATAGAATTACAACCGGTGTAGAATATCTTTACTATTAAAAATCTAACAAAAAGAGTTAATTTTTTACGATTCCCTATCTTCACAAATCATATCGTCCTCCATGGAGAAAAATAGACAAGGGAGAACATGAAACATCTTTCCTTAGACTCCTTATAGTACACTTACGGAAGCGATGTTAGCTTGATTATATCTTAACTTAAGCCCATAAATTAAAATTTCACTCTTAAGTTCCTTATTCTTAACCTTTACTTTGGGTACTGATTAATCTCATTCTACACATCCAAATGAGGCTTATTACCTATCCACGTAATGCCCCATATGTGTACTACTGGCTCACCAAAATTTGTGGCCAAATTCCTCCATTTACTAGGTCAAACTGAGGTCAAAACACTACTGCATCAAGACCTATGAATTTCTCTCTCTTAATTTCTCACACAAATTGAACATGCCAAACAATATTTATTATTAAATAATAAATTGTCATACAACAGAGCATTCATAAAATCCTCGTAACTCTATTACATCTTTCCCTGCCAGAAATTCGGCAGTATAACTGCTAGGCTTGCTTGTGGGTTAGACATGGGGAATGAGATTCGGGGGAATCTCAGTAGTAATAATCATAACAATATATGTAATGCAGTGTGATAGTGCTTGCTTGTGATTGTGTATAGATAAGTATGTTGCGTGCTTCCATACTCAATAACATATGATCATAGCATTGCAGTAGAGCTTCAGACATAACATATAAGACAATAATCCGACCAAACAATAGTGATGAGTCACATTTTTGTATATGGTTTCTAACACACTTTTAAGAGTTTATTGTAACTTTACCATTCATTTCATGCCTTAAAGTGTACTTTTGTGTACTACATGATTGTACATGGCAATATGCTAATTATAGTATAAAATGGTAAAATAACTTCTCCAAACTGCACATATGTTGTTATCTATTGATTTGAACATTTACTTTGAGCTTCTATGATGAATTGCAGGTATCTAGGAGGAGAGCAAGTACCAGGAAAGAAATCACAAGTTAAGAAAATGAATATCACGCCTCTGCCTTATTTGGTCGCGACCAAAAGTATCCGTGGTCGCGACCTGAAGCATTCTCTCGGGCTACTATTTTGTGATCACAGGTCGCGACCAAAAATGGATCTGGTCGCGACCAAAGAAGACAGACGCGAAGCTGTGCGTTTCTGATTAGGTTAACTTGCGTTTAAAAGACATGGGAAGCCAGCATTCGGGGGGGGCCTCCATTTTTCATTCCAGAGCCGCGCAGAGGGAAGCAAGAGTAGGGTTCCGGGCCTGATTAGGTCTGGAACCCATACTCACACACTCCATCTCCATTTTCCACCTCCTCTATACGTTTCCTCACCCCCATTCTGCATCTTTCCATAGTTTCTTCATGGCACCACTTCTGGACAGCGATTGCAGTGCAGCGGAGCTTATGAGAGGCTAAACTCTTAGTCTCTTGGTGATTGATTTCGTATTCTTGAGCTCAGGAGTTTAATTGGGGAGTTTCTTCTGTTCTAATTTGCATCTTGTCGTATTGTGTTTGCTGCTAGATCTAGGGTTTGCATGATATGAACAAGCTTTGAATATCGATTGATAATTCTCATTTTAGACAGTGTAATTTGCCTTGGATGTTTTGAATGCTGGGATTTTATTATAATACTTCAGTTGTGATTTTAAGATAGTTGAATGGTTGTCAACGATTGTTGTTAATTGATTCGATTGCTTGAAATCTAGGGTTAGTCGATCGACGCTCACTTGAGGGCATTCTTTACAATCTGATTTGAATTGCACACTAAGTGGTACAATTAACAGTTCACTAATATTCTTTAAGCTAGCTTTGATCAAAGGAGTTTAAAGAATGTTAAGGTTCTGGACTCAATCGATCGATTGAGGTTCATCTTACACAAGACTTAGTGATTTCGAACTCCAAATGAATTGAGAGTAAGGATAGATATATGTTTTCATCATCAAGAGGCTGTCATAATAAATCCATTTCATCTATACAAAAACATGTATTTTACTGCACCTTTATTTTCTGCACCCAACAAAACCCCAAAACCATTTACCCTCAACTCAGGTTTTCAATGAATTTAACATCCAATTTGCTAGGATTCCTTTAGAAAGGCTCCTTGAGAAGAACGATAGGGTTGTGCCTTATACTACATTATTAGGGTGCAATTCACTTAATTTTGATGGCTCGGACTGCGACAATCCGACGCTCTCATCAATGGCGCCGTTGCCGGGGAGCCAAGTAATTGGTTCCCTAGTAATTGTTTGTTTATTTCATTAGCTACCTGAGTTATTGTCCTGTTTTGGTTTGCATTTGAGTTTTTACTAGTTTTCTGATTTCATTGCATTCTGCATTTGTTTGAGTTTTCTGCAAAATAATCAGTCGCTGTGTCTTTGCGTCGCGACCTTTCATCATTTATGTCGCGACCTGCTTGCTTTTTCTGTGAAATCTGCATATTCTGCGAAAACAAGTCGCGACCGTTGAAGCATTCAGTCACGACCGTTGCTCTCTGTGACTTTGCGTCGCGACCTGTGACATAGTTTGTCGCGACTCCTGTTGTCTGTGATTTTGCGTCGCGACCTTTGATTCATTTAGTCGCGACATTTACTCTCTGTCATTTTGCGTCGCGACCTTGTGAACCGATAGTCGTGACTGTAGCTCTCTGTGACTTTGCGTCGCGACCTGGATTCCCTTAGTCGCGACCATTGCTCTCTTTGACCTACATTTGCGACTAGGCGACGCTTCTTCGCAAAAAAAAAAAAAAAAAAAATCTGAGAAGCCCCTGTGTCTGAATTGATTGCTAGAATTTTATAATCAGCAGGGGACAGGTTCTATTCAGTCATCAAAGTCCATGATTTTGAGGTGATTGAATTGTAGGAGGAAGCTACAAGCATAATGTTCTAAGTCAAAGGCCACCCTTTGCAACCTTACGAGTTTCCATCGCCACTTTGATAGCCAGGTTGTTCCTTTCCTATCCTTTACCTGTTACAATTTTTCCTAATACTATTTGCTTGATATTGTGGTTCAATGCTTGGAAAGGAATGATTCAGTAGGATAGTTTTTATTTTCAGTTTATTTCTGCTTATTCTAGGTTTCTTTCTGTTTTTGCATAATACCCCATCACTAACCATATGCTGCATACTCATTGATTTTTCTTTGAGTCACTTCTCACATGCATGACTTTAGCTTACCCATCCTGTCATATTCGCTTTACTTGTATTGCTTTGCATGACTTGAATGAGACTGCATGCTTAATTGAAAAATTTGCATTGAGTTGTGTGCTATTTTGCTGTGTTGAAGCTAGTTGACCTTCTGCAGTTCTGTGATTTCTATACTTGTTGACAGTGAGGACACTGTCAAGTTTAAGTGTGGGGGAATAGGATGTCCTTATCTCTGTGCTAATAATGTTAAAAATCCTTCCATAATTCAATCTTTCATCCTAAAGATTTTGGTCTGTGATTTTAATGTGTGATGAATTGTTGAATAATTGGACCCCCATTCTACACTGTTTTAATGGTTGTGTGACAAACGTTTTGGGTTTTGAAAAGTATAACATGGTAGTTCCTGTGAACATTGGTCGCGACGTCTCTGATTTCAGTCGCGACCTAGAACGAAATTTTGGACTTAGTGCACTCTCTGTGTTATTTGGTCGCGACTTTAGTGTCATAAGGTCGCGACTCAACATTTCTGTGTTTGTTGGTCGCGACTGTGAGATTTCACAGGTCGCGACCTGAGTGCAAAGTTTATTTACCTTCTCATTGCCTTGTGCAATGCTGTATAGAAGGATTCTGTTTGAACTACTATTGCGTATTTATAAATGATTCATTACCCTATTATTTTTCTACCTTGTGCATAAAAGATTTGCAGAAACCATCTTCATACTTGAATTTATTGTTTAAATTTCTTGGATCTGGTCGCGACCCGTGATCACAAAATAGTAGCCCGAGAGAATGCTTCAGGTCGCGACCAAAGAAGACAGACGCGAAGCTGTGCGTTTCTGATTAGGTTAACTTGCGTTTAAAAGACATGGGAAGCCAGCATTCGGGGGGCCCCTCCATTTTTCATTCCAGAGCCGCGCAGAGGGAAGCAAGAGTAGGGTTCCGGGCCTGATTAGGTCTGGAACCCATACTCACACACTCCATCTCCATTTTCCACCTCCTCTATACGTTTCCTCACCCCCATTCTGCATCTTTCCATAGTTTCTTCATGGCACCACTTCTGGACAGCGATTGCAGTGCAGCGGAGCTTATGAGAGGCTAAACTCTTAGTCTCTTGGTGATTGATTTCGTATTCTTGAGCTCAGGAGTTTAATTGGGGAGTTTCTTCTGTTCTAATTTGCATCTTGTCGTATTGTGTTTGCTGCTAGATCTAGGGTTTGCATGATATGAACAAGCTTTGAATATCGATTGATAATTCTCATTTTAGACAGTGTAATTTGCCTTGGATGTTTTGAATGCTGGGATTTTATTATAATACTTCAGTTGTGATTTTAAGATAGTTGAATGGTTGTCAACGATTGTTGTTAATTGATTCGATTGCTTGAAATCTAGGGTTAGTCGATCGACGCTCACTTGAGGGCATTCTTTACAATCTGATTTGAATTGCACACTAAGTGGTACAATTAACAGTTCACTAATATTCTTTAAGCTAGCTTTGATCAAAGGAGTTTAAAGAATGTTAAGGTTCTGGACTCAATCGATCGATTGAGGTTCATCTTACACAAGACTTAGTGATTTCGAACTCCAAATGAATTGAGAGTAAGGATAGATATATGTTTTCATCATCAAGAGGCTGTCATAATAAATCCATTTCATCTATACAAAAACATGTATTTTACTGCACCTTTATTTTCTGCACCCAACAAAACCCCAAAACCATTTACCCTCAACTCAGGTTTTCAATGAATTTAACATCCAGTTTGCTAGGATTCCTTTAGAAAGGCTCCTTGAGAAGAACGATAGGGTTGTGCCTTATACTACATTATTAGGGTGCAATTCACTTAATTTTGATGGCTCGGACTGCGACAATCCGACGCTCTCATCAAATAGCAAATCAAATCACAAAGCCATTACATAAAAGCTAGGATTAGTTACTACCTGGCTAGCTTAGCAGAACTCTACTATCTTTATACTGCTTCCAGCTCCGCCAGAACTTCCTTCCTTCTTTCTTTCTCTCACTAGAACTTCTTTCTCTCTCTAAATTGGCTCTTGGCGGTGGGCTACAATGGCAAGGGGGAGGGGGTACTTATAGTGGAAGCAAAGGGGAATGAGTGGTCCAGATCAATTCTCAACGAGTGGCTCAGATTGCTTTGCTTGCCCACCAAGTTTCGCTTATGTCATCGTGATGACATCATCCTCCATATGACTCATCACTTTATGACATCATCAGGGGACACCTCACAGGCTAGGTGGCGCAATGGTGGGGCCCACAGGACACCTCACCAGCTGACTCAGTGCTTCCAGAGAATTCCAGAGTCTTGCACCAGAATACACGGCTGAGATCGTGCCACGTGTCCTCAGCTTTTTCTTCCTCCTCTATGTTGGCTCTATGTGGCATCTTGCTGGCACCTTTCACGCCATCCAATGCTATCCAGATAAGTCCAAAACTTTATCTGATCACTTCCTCGGTTATTGTGCCAACCGAGTAACTTTACTTCATTGAAAAGTCACTAAAACATTATTTTAATGCCACTTTTTCCCACATATATGCTGGGCTACGTTTTTGGGCCTTGGAATATCATCCTAGATCTCTGATCCCTTGGTAAATTACCAAAATGCCCTTGGTTCCTCTTTATTTACTTTAACGAGTCTAGGGGCATTATTGTCTTTTGACACCTCACCAGAGTATTCTCTGACCCTGGTCAACTATCCAGATACCCTTTCTTGACTATCTCACCTTAGCCAAATGACTAAAATATCCTTTTCTCATTCTTTCACTATTTTATAACATAAGGGCTTTTTCGTCATTTTATACCTTTTTCCGGACACCGACTCCTTTTATCAGATAAACTGACATACTGAGTCTAGGCATCCCTTTGGGTCATAACAGACATCTGATCGATGTCATCTGAGCTCATTCAGTCTCAGTTTGAATACCGATAAATCTCCTAATCGGATCCCCGGAGGTCACACACTCCCGTCTGAAATTACTAATTTGTGAATAACTTTTTCTACAGACCTCCTTTCGGTATTCTGTCAATTCCCTGACATCCCCCTCATCCGAACCCATCATCCTGTAATTTTTCACGTATATCTGAAGTCTAGGATATCCGATAATAATTTTTATAACTTTTTCATTATCAGATAAATTTTGGCTATCTGGAGTCCTGATAAAATTCCTGTATTAAGCTGGATTATCCAGCATCATTTCCTCTATCTACCGGTGAAATTTGGGACTGAAATGCTTCCGGGCAGTTCTAAGCCACTTCTGGCTCAACTTTCCATAATTACCATTTTGCCCCTGGAAACTTTTCTTCTTTTCAATTAAGTCCCTAAAGTTTCCATAATTCTTACATACTCATAGAGACCTCATATGCATATTTTACAGTTCAGTGAAATGATCAGCATAATTTTCTCTATTTTCTGGTAAAGTCTGGTACTCATCGGCTACCAGCCCGATCTTTCCCATAATTACGATTATGCCCCTAAATTCTCTTTCTGGCATCTTTACTTATCTTCTTATCCTTCATCTTAAGTTCTCAAAATTCTGTTTCAACAACTCATCCCCTGAACTATTCGGGAGTCATTGTTAATTGAAAGGTTAGACAACCCGCCCATATCAGGTTATCTTACTCAGGAGCTAGCCCATATCTAGCTACCCGCAAAATTCTAAGGCTTAAGACTTAGGATATTCCTTACATTCCTCTTTTTGAACCTAGGTGAACTGTCCCTATTCTGTAGGTCAAAGACTTAACTCATCTTTAAATCCTGAGGAACTTAGCTCATCCCTCGGATTCCTACAAAATATAGGTAAGTGACCTGCCCATATCAGATTACTACCCTGGGACTACGGGTTTAGCAGCCTGCCCATATCAGACTACTTCCCAGTTCTCCTAGACTCAAGAATCGGGATGTTACAAGTCTCCTCCCCTTTTAAAAATTTTGTCCTCAAAATTTTAAGGGGTACCTCATCTTTCTTAAAGAGAACTTCTTACTGATCTATACAGCTATGTAGTTCTTATAACGCAGTCATATATATATAACCAGTAAGATCATTCCTCTCTGTCTTATCCTCACTCCAATGATGGTCTAGCGGAGCAATAGCTTGGTCCATCATGACCTTCCACATGGTACTTAGCATACAACACCCTCATCACTGAGTTAAGACAGATTTATTATCTTACTAATTATCTCATGACCGTTATAATGACCACTTTCTTTAGATCAGAAAAGAACTCTTTATTAATCATATCATTTATATCTAGGCATACAATTCTTACAACTAAGTCGCCCTTACAGCTATGGCTTTTCTTAACCATTCTTAGGGTCGACCTCAGGGGATTTGGAGACTCTGTTTGTAGTAAGGGAGAACACCCTTCCTGTTGTCTTTGGCCTGGGATGTCAGTATTCTTAGGGCTAACTCTTGCAAAGTGGCCTTTCTCACCACACTTAAAATAACTGTCTTGCCCTGCTCGACACTCCCATATGCCATGGCTCTTTCCACATCTTTGACATCTTTGCCCTCCAGCCTGATCCTCACCTTGATCAGTCCCCTGCATAAATTGTTGCCACTTTTCCTTGTTCTTATTATTATTGGCTTCATAACTTGAGCTACCTCCCAAAGTGCTCCTAGCCAATGCTTCTTTTCCTCTTACCTCCGACTTAGCCCCTTCCTTGCTCCTCATGTTGTTCCCGGTTGCTGCATGATTGTTCATACTTCTTTTTGTCAACCTGCAGACTTCTACCGCTCTATTGAACCGCGTAAGTTGAAACATCCTCCCTTAGATCCCTCAGAGTACACTTGCGGAAGCTAGATAGCTTGATTATACCTTAACTCAAGCCCAGAAATTTAGAACTTTACTCTTAAGTTCCTTATTCTGAACTTTTATTTTGGGTACTGATTAATCTCATTCTACACATCCAAATGAGGCTTATTACCTATGCACGTAATGCCCCAGATGTGTACTACTGGCTCATCTACTTTCGTGGCCAAACTCCTCCGTTTACTGGGTCAACCTGAGGTCGAAGCACTGCTACCTCAGGACCTGCGAATTTCCCTCTCAACTCCTCATACACAAATTGAAACATGTCAAACAATATTTATTATTGAATAACAAAATGTCATACAACAAGGCATACACAAAATCCTCATGTTTCTATTACATCATTCCTGCCTGAAATCCGGCAGCATAACTGCTACGCTGCGTCTTTAGAAAGTAACTGATCTTGTACCGATTCGGTAATTCCTGTGAGAACTACCATTCTACATAAGTACCCAGGAAAGACTGGATGAACCAGCTAGGTCCACTCACTTCCAGCCTCCTTAGATAGTACCTACGTACACAGTACGTATCAGTTTCTTTCTTTACCACTTTGCTGGAATTTCGGCAGCCTAACGGCATCTTCCAAGATTTCTAAAATTTACTTCGACATAGCCTCCCCTGTAATGGGTTATTTGGGATGAGATTCGGGGGAATCTCAGTAGCAATAATCATAACAATATATGTAATACAGAGTGACAGTGCTTGCTTGTGATTGTGTACAGATAAGTATGATGCGTGCTTCTATATTCAATAACATATGATCATAGCATTGTAATAGAGCTTCAAGCATAACATATAAGACAACAATCCAATCAAACAATAGCACAACCAATCATAAAGACATTACATAAAAGCTAGGATTAGTTACTACCTCAAAAGCTTAGCAGAACTCCAGAACCTCTATACTGCTTCCAACTCCGCCAGAACTTCCTTTCTTCTTTCTTTCTCTCACTTTCTCTCTCAAGAACTTCCTTATCTCTCTAAAATGCTCCTTGTCCATGATGAATGAAGAGCTAGGGGGTATTTATAATTTTGATGGATGGCATTTTCGTAATTTTGAAGCCATCTGAACTTGTGGTCCTGGTTTTTCCAGAATTTTCTATTTTTCTTTATTCCCTTTTACTGCATCATCAAGGGACACCTAAGGGGACACCTCATCCCCCACATTCTTCACATGGCACAATTGGAGGGAGCTAGAAGCCTTCTGGAAGATTTCTGGTCCAATCCGGTACTGGCCAGGTCCGTCTCCTCGAAAACTAGATTGTTTTCTGAATCTAATTTTTCTGAAAATCCATATTATGTCTTGTGACTTTAAATTTAGTATCTGGGTCCTTTATATCATTAACACTTTTATACTGGGTCTACACTCAATTACAAATCCCCTGCGAAATGACCAAAATACCCCAGGGTGCCCTTTTGTGCACTATCTTAACCCTAAGGGCAAAACTATCATTTTACACCTTTCTGTACTTTGTCAGGGCATACACTGACCCTGGTTAACCTTACCTGTATATGTCTTGGCTTCTGAGCCTATCCAAAATGACCAAAATGCCCTTCATACACCTATTACCCCTTTAGTACAACACAGGGGTATTTTCATAATTTCGCATTTTTCCGGGGTTCTGCTGGACACTGGCCCACATATCAGTCCAAGAGTCTTATTGGGCCTTTGATGGAGCCATTATTGGAACTTTCAGGGTCCATTACCTTTATGGCACATATTACGAGGAATCTTTCCCCGGCACAGTTCATCGAATATTTTAACTATTATACACCGTTAATACACATCCCCGAACACCGGGTCCTTTTACCAGATACACTGGCCTACTGTGTTTAGGCATCCCTGTGGGTTATAACGGTCATCTGACTGAGGTCATTCGAACTCATTCAGTCCCTTTTTAAATACCGATAAATTCCCTAATCGGATCCCCGGAGGCCTCACACTCCCGTCTGTATTTGCTAATTTGTGAATAACTTTTCCTACAGACCTCCTATCGGCATTCTGTCAGTTTTCTGACCTCCGCCCTATCAGGATGAATCATCCTGTAATTTCTCACCTATATCTGAAATCTAGGATATCCGGTAGGAATTTTTATAGCTTTTAGACTATCAGATCAATTTTGGCTATTTGGAATCTTGAAAAATTCCTGTATTAGCAATTACGTAACTTTCCAGATCACTTTAACTAGAGGAATTTGCTTATTACGTAACTGCTTGACCTTTCGATCAGCAATTCGTACTGGTCCAACCTCATAGGTCATATCATCTCGTAGTGTGACTTCATCTTGCTCAACTACATGAGATGGATCTGGAACATACTTCTTTAATTGGGAAACATGAAACACATCATGTATCTGGCTAAGATTTGGAGGAAGAGCTAATCTATAGGCTACTGTCCCCACCTTTGAGAGAATTTGGAATGGTCCAATGTATCTTGGATGTAACTTCTTCACTTTGATCGATCGCCCAGCTCCCGTAGTTGGAGTTAACTTAAGGAATACATGCTCTCCTTCTTCAAACTCCAAAGCTTCCTTCTAATATCTGCATAGCTTTTCTGTCTGCTTTGAGCCATCAATAATCTTTGTCTAATCATTGGGATCTGTTTTGCAGTTTGATCAACTAGATCAGGACCAAGCATTCTCCTCTCACTCAACTCTAGCCAGCATAAGGGGGATCTACATTTACGTCCATAGAGTGCTTCAAAGGGTGCCATCTGGATGCTAGCCTGATAACTATTATTATACGTAAACTCTATGAGTGGTAGATGGACATCCCAGCTGCCTGTGAAATCCAAAACACATGCTCTCAACATATCTTCTAGCGTTTGGATTGTTCTCTCCGACTGACCATCCATCTGAGGATGATAAGCTATACTAAATCGAAGAGTAGTGCCCATTTCTTCCTATAAAGCCCTCCAAAAATTAGAAGTAAATCGAGGGTCTCTATCAGACACAATACTGCTTGGGATACCATGAAGCCTAACAATCTCTTTTATGTACAATTTTGCCAGCTCTCCAGAGAATCTTTCTTATTGATTGCCAGGAAATATGCTGACTTTGTCAATCGATCAACTACTACCCATACTGCATCATGTCTACTTGGAGTCATGGGTAGTCCTTCCACAAAGTCCATGGCAATACCATCCCATTTCTACTCAGGGATATCTAGAGGCTGCAATGTTCCCTCTGGCTTTTGATGTTCAATTTTTACTTTCTGACAGGTCAAGCACTTGGCCACATAAGCCACTACATCCTTTTTCAATCCAGGCCACCAAAACAACCTTTTAACATCATGGTACATCTTGGTCATACCTGGATGGACTGTATACCGACTTTTATGTGCTTCCTCTAGAATCTTTTCTCTTAATCCCATAGCATTAGGGATATAGGGCCTTCCCCTGAACTGCAACAATCCATCTGGGGAAATCTCAAAATTCCTGGTCTTCTCCCTCTCCAGCTTATCTTTGAATACTACTGCGAGCTTATTCTCTAAGATTGACTTGAGATCTTGTCACATCCTTATTTTTATACATCTTAAGGACCATTCAGTAGCACTGAGAACCACTTTCAGGGTCATTGAAGTATAAACTCTTAATCTGGAATTTTATTCATATCGGGTACTGTTCACTGTGGCAGATTCCAGATGAGTGACCTGACTTTGAAAATTCATAACTAATTCTAGAAACATCTAAATGAAGTGGTTCAAATTGATACATGAAGATAACTTAAGTATATTTCAGGGAAAAATCATTGGTTGACCAATCCTTGACAAATTCAACGTGGGTCAACGTTTCAATCTTACTGTTCATCCAAAGACTTTCTCCTGAATCCAGCATTCTGGTCCCAAATTTAACAATTTATATCTTTTCGTGTATACATCCAAATGAGGCACTATATATATAAAATTAAATCTTAGTATGTCTACTTTTTACCCTAAAAATTTTGTACATTAATTCAATAATTTGCTATTTTTAATGATTTATCAAACATAAATAGGTCTTCACGAATTACTGTTCACTGAGCCTATGTTCAGCATTTAGTCTTTACATACACATGCATACAACCAACACATATCAGTCATACATGCCAGATAACAATTAATATTAAATAATCAACTGTTATATATTAGTGCATGATTAACCCCCTCATATTTTTATTACATCTTTCACTGTCTAAAATCTGGCAGCATAACTCCTACAACTCTCATTTAGAAAGTAACCGATGTTGTACCGATTCGGTAATTCCCTCATGAGAACTAACATTCTACGTAGTACCCAGGAAAGACTGGATGAACCTGCTGGGTCCACTCACTTCCAGCCTCCTTAGATAGCACTACGTACACAGTACGTATCAGTTCCTTTCCCTGTTCCTGCTTACTTGCCGGAATTTTGGCAGCATAACGGCGTCTCTTAAGATTTCCAAATTTTATTTTGACAGAACCTCCCCTGTAATGTTATATTTGGGAATGAGATTCAAAAGAATCCCAGTGGCAATAATCATAACAATATATGTAATGCAGAGTGACGGTGCTTGCTTGTGATTGTGTACAGATAAGTATGCTGCATGCTTCCATATTCAATAACATATGATCATAGCATTGGAATAGAGCTTCAAGCATAACATATAAGACAACAATCCAACCAAACAAAAGCACAACAAATCACAAAGACATTACATAAGAGCTAGGATTAGTTGCTACCTTAAAAGCAGAGCTTCAGAACTTCTCTACTACTTCCAACTTCACCAGAACTTCCTTACTTCTTTCTTTCTCTCACTTTCTCTCTCAAGAACTTCTTTCTTCCTCTCTTTCTTGTTTGTGCCAAAATGAGGAGCTAGGGGGGTATTTATAGTGTTGAGCAATGGCAATCTTGTAATTTGGAAGACTTATGATCCTGTGGTCCTGGTTTTTCTTGAATTTCCTATTTTTCTTTATTCCTTTTACTGCATCATGCATGACATCACTCAATGCCAACTCATGGGACACCTTACCTCCCACATTCTTCACATGGCAAAATTGAGAGGGAGCTAGAGCCTTCTGGAAGCTTTCCGGTCCAATCCGGTACCGGCCCGGTCCGTCTCCTCCCAAAACGTGCTGTTTTCTAAATCTGATTTTTCTGAATATCCTTTTCATGTCTACTGACCTCACATTTAGTATCTAGAACCTTTATATCATTATGTTTTTAATACTGGGTCCAGACTCAGTTACAGATCCCCTGTGAAATGACCAAAATGCCCTTGGTGCCCTATCTTGTCCTATTTTAACCCTAAGGGCAAAATCTCATTTCACACCTTTCTGAACCTGGTCAAAGCATATACTGGCTCTAGTCAACCTTATTTAAATAAGTCTTAGCCTCTAGGCCTGTCCAGAATGACCAGAATGCCCTCCATTCATCTGCTGCCCTTTTTGTACAACACAGGGGCATTTTCATAATTTCGCACTTTTCCGGGGTTCTGCTGGACACTGGCCCACCTATCAGTCCAAGAGTCTTGTTGGGCCTCTAATGGCGCCATTTTTGGGCTTCCTGGGTCTATTACCTGTATGGAATGCATTACGAGGAATCTTCCTCTGCCCCAGTTCACCGAATATTTTAATTATTATTTACTGATTATACACCTTTCCGGACACCGGCTCTTTTTTCCAGATACAGTGTCCTACTGTGCTCAGGCATCCTTGTGGGTTATAACAGTCATCTGACTGAAGTCATCCGATCGCATTCAGCCCCTTTAAAAATACCGATAAATCTCTTACCCGGATCCCCGGAGGCCTCATACTCCCGTCTGGATTTGCTAATTTGTGGATAACTTTTTCTACAGACCTCCTATCGGTACTCTGTCCGTTTCCTGACATCCGCCCCATAAAGGTGCATCATCCTGTAATTTCTTACTTATATCTGAAATCTAGGGTATCCGGTATAAATTTTTATAACTTTTGGACGATCAGTCCATTTCTGGCTATCTGGAGTCTTCAAAAATTCCAGTATTAGGCTGGATTTCCCAGCGTCACTTGCCCTATCTTCTGGTAAAATCTGGGACTGAAATCCCACCGGTCAGTCCAAACCACTTCTGGCCTAATTTTCTTTAATTATACTTTAGCCCCAGGGAACTTTTTCTTCTTTGCCCTTAAGTCCCTTTATTTGGCTAAAATTACACTTTAAGACCCCACATTTTTGTCTACCTTTCTTTCCTAACCTTAAACTTTCCATATTTGCATTTAAGTCCTTTCATTTCTTTTCTTTTGCAATTTAATCATTTTCTTTACATAAAGGACCACATCTTTTTCCTGAAACAGAACTCATATATTCCATTTAATCTATACATGGAAATCAGTACAGAAATTAAGGATATTACATTTCTCTCCCCCTTAAAATAAATTTCGTCCCCGAAATTTACATTACATCTATCTTATACAAACAATTCATGGTACTTCTCTCTCATCTTTTCTTTTGTTTCCCATGTAGCCTCTTGTTCAGTCAAGCCTTTCCAGATCACTTTAACTAAAGGAATCTGCTTATTCCGCAACTGCTTGACTTTTTTATCAGCAATTCGCACCGGTCCAACCTCATAGGTCAAGTCATCTCGCAGTGCAACCTCATCTTGCTCAATCACATGAGATGGATCTGGAACATACTTCTTTAATTGGGAAACATGGAATACATCATGTATCTGGCTGAGATTTGGAGGAAGAGCCAACTTGTAGGCTACTGCCCCTATCTTTGAGAGAATCTGGAATGGCCCGATGTATCTTGGATGCAACTTCTTCACTTTAATCGATCGTCCGGCTCCTGTGGTTGGAGTTAACTTAAGGAATACATGTTCTCCTTCTTCAAACTCCAACGACTTTCTTCTGACATCTGCATAACTTTTCTGTCTACTTTAAGCCGTTAACAATCGTTTTCTAATTATCGCAACTTGTTCTGCAGTTTGATCCACTATATCCGGACCAAGCATTCTTCTCTAACTCAACTCCAGCCAGTATAAGGGGGATCTACATTTACGTCCATAAAGTGCTTTAAAAGGGGCCATCTGAATACTGGCCTGATAACTATTGTTATAAGCAAACTCTATAAGGGGTAAATGGATATCCCAGCTGCCTTTGAAATCTAAGACACATGCTCTCAGCATATCCTCTAACGTTTGTATTGTTCTTTCAGATTGACCATCTGTCTGAGGATGATAAGCTGTACTAAATCTGAGAGTAGTGCCCATTTCTTCCTGTAAAGCCCTCCAGAAATTTGAAGTAAATCGAGGGTCTCTATCAGACACAATGCTGCTCGGGATACCATGAAGTCTAACTATCTCCTTTATATACAGCCTTGCCAGCTTTTCAAGAGAATCTCTCTTATTGATTGCCAGGAAATATGCTGACTTTGTCAGTCGATCAATTACTACCCACACTGCATCATGTCTACTTGGAGTCAGGGGAGTCCTTCCACAAAGTCCATGGCAATCCCATCCCATTTCCACTCAGGGATTTCTAGAGGCTGTAATGTTCCTGCTAGCTTTTGATGTTCAACTTTCACTTTCTGGCAGGTTAAACACTTAGACACGTAAGTCACAACATCTTTCTTCAATCCAGGCCACCAAAATAACCTTTTGACATCATGGTACATCTTGGTCATACCTGGATGTACAGTATACCGACTTTTATGTGCTTCCTCCAGAATCCTTTCCCTTAATCCCACAACATTAGGGATATAGGGTCTTCCCCGAAACTGTAGTAATCCGTCTGGGGACATCTCAAAATTCCTTGTCTTCCCCTTCTCCAGCTTGTCTTTGAATATTGCCGCGAGCTTATCCTGCTTTTGAGCCTCTTTTATCTCATATTCTATGCAGGCCTTGACATGAACTCCTCCGAAAGGATTCTCCGTCAGTTGCATTTGATATAGAGGGCTCCAGTCGCGCATATCTTCTATCAGTTCTAATTCCTTGATCATCATGTATGCAACCTGCACCACCTTTCTACTCAGGGCATCAGCTACCATATTGGCTTTCCCTGGATGGAATTTGATCTGAAAATCATAATCTTTTAACAATTCCATCCATCGCCGCTGCCTCATGTTCAACTCCTTCTGATCCTGTAGATACTTCAGGCTTTTGTGGTCACAAAACAACTCTATCGTTGCTCCATATAAATAGTGCCTCCATATCTTCAGGGCATAAACCACCGCAGCAAGCTCCAGATCATGAGTGGGATAATTTTCTTCATGTGGCTTTAACTGCTGAGAGGCGTAGGCTACTACTCGACATTGCTGCATAAGCACACATCCCAGCCCCTGCTTGCTAGCATCAGTGTAGACTACATAAGTCTGAGTTGGGTCTGGAATAATCAGCATGGGAGTAGTCGTTAATCTCTGCTTCAACTCTTGGAAGCTAGCCTCGCACTTCTCATCCCACTTAAACTGCTGATTCTTTTTGGTCAGCTTGGTAAGTGGTAAGGCAATTCGAGAAAAGTCTTGAATAAATCTTCTGTAGTACCCTGCTAGGCCGAGAAAACTTCTGATCTCCGTCACTGTCCTGGGCTGCTCCCAGCTCAAAACTGCTTCAACTTGGCCAGGATCCACAGCTACCCCGTCTCGGGATATGACATGACCAAAAAATTTGACTTCTGACAGCCAAAACTCTTATTTACTCAGTTTAGCATAGAGCTTCTTCTCTTTAAGGGTACCAAGAACAATCCTCAGATGCCTTTCATGCCCCTCTGGAGATTTGGAGTACACCAGAATATCATCAATAAAGACCACAATGAACTGATCTAGATAAGGCCTGAAGATCCGATTCATGTAGCCCATGAAAATAGCAGGTGCATTGGTTAATCCAAAAGGCATCACAAGAAACTCAAAATGCCCGTAGCGTGTCCTGAACGCCGTGTTTGGAATATCATCTGGCTTGACCCTTAGTTGATGGTAGCCAGATCTCAAGTCAATCTTGGAGAATAAGCTCACTCCTGCCAACTGGTCTAGCAGGTCGTCGATTATGGGAAGAGGATACTTATTCTTAACTGTAAGCTTATTTAATTCCCTGTAGTCAATACATAGCCTTAAACTGCCATCTTTCTTCTTGACAAATAGCACTGGAGCACTCCATAGCGATACACTGGGTCGTATGAAACCCTTTTCCAATAGCTCCTCAATTTGCTTCTTCAGTTCCATCATTTTATTGGGAGCCATCCTGTACGGGGCTTTTGACACTGGTCTAGCTCCAGGTATAATGTCGATCGCAAATTCCACTTCACGTTCTGAAGGCAATCCCTGAATCTCCTTTGGAAAGACTTCAGGAAATTCATTGACTACAGGAATCTCCTCGATGCCTTCTTCTACTTCTGTTTGGACAGAAAAGAATACCACATATCCCTGACATCCTTTCCGTAAACATTTTTCTGCCTGAGCCACCGTCATGAAGTTCAGTTGCACTTCTGAGCTCTGATCAGTGATCTTTGGACCAAGTACCAGGGTCTTGTTTCTGCAGTCCAACATCACATTATTGGAGGATAGCCAATTTAAGCCGAGTATGACATCAATCTCTAGGAAAGGCATACAGATCAGGTCTAAAGTGGTACTGCAGTGCTCATAACGCACAACAATATTTAGACAGGCATCAGACGTAATGACTTTAGCGTTGGTGGGGGTTTTCACCTGTATATCATAACGCAATTTACTGATCAGAAGGCCTAGGCTTTTAGCACAGTCATAAGATATAAAGGAATGACTTGCACCCAAATCAAATAGAGCAGTCACAGCATGATCATTGACATAGATTGTACCTTGGATCATCTCAGATGATCGCTGAGCGTCCTCTCTAGTGAGTGCAAACACTCGTCCCGCCGTCCTTGGCCTTGGATCAGTTATAGCTTGGGGATATTCTATGGAAAAATGTCCAGGCTTTCCGCAGGTGTAACAAACATTCTGGCCCATCAAACATAGTCTGTCACCATGATTCTTTCCGCACTTTTCACAAACTGGGGCCTTTAAATCCCTGTTATTGGATCTGCCGCGAAAATTTTCTCTATTTGTCCTTTTGTTCTGCCACAGTCGCTTCCTCTTCTTATAGCCGCTCCCACCTGCAGCTTCTTGATTTCGACCGGCCCTGTCCGGGGTCACCTAATCCTTACTCCCGGATCTGGACAGTATTCGATGATTCATGCTATTTTCTACAATTCGACATGCTTCCACAGCCTTATTGAACTGGCTGTATTGTTGCGGAGTTAACTTCTCCTTTAGCATAGAGTTCAGTCCTCTAATCATTCTTTCTGTCATCCAGCGTTCGTCGTCCACTTGGCGTAGGTAAGTTGAATATTGAGATAGCCGGATGAATTTGGCCAAATATTCATCAAAAGCTTCTTTTTCTCCTTGCCTCAGCACAAGGAATTCGGCCTCCCTTTCATCTCTGACAGATTGAGGAAAATATTTCTCATAAAATTACTCAAGAAACACTTCCCAGGTAACTGGAATGTCTCTTGCTTGGAGAAGTAACTCTGTATTCTTCCACCATCTATCCGCATCCTTTTCCAATTGATAGATGGCCATTTGGGCCTTGGTTTCAGTTGGGTAGTCGAGGACCTTAAAGATATTTTATAATCTGCTGACCCAATTCTCTGCTACCTGTACTTTGAATGTCCCTTCGAATACTGGAGGATTGTGTTTACAAAATCGAACCATCCATTGTTGGATTCCTACTGCCTCCTCCCTCGATTCAACTCGTCTCTGGGGCTGCTCCGCCTGCTGTGGTACTTCTTTTGGTTCTCTACTAGTCTCTCCTGAAGGCTCTGGCGGTCTTAAATTATTTACCGCTGCTGCTACTGCTGCGGCTATGGCAGCATCTCTTTCTTGCTCATTTCGTGCCTGAGCAGCTCTCATTTCTTCTATCATCTTTTGTTGTTGCTCTAATCGCTCTAAAATTAGTTGATTAAGATTTCCAGCTTCCTGTGGTTCCTCTGCTGGAATCGTTCTTCTTGTCCGAACCATTTTTTTATGTTCTAACATAGAAAGGAATGCGATAAACAACAACATTTCTCATTTCATTTCAAACATAGCATACAAAGTACATATTACAGTCTTACATATGCTACTGTACTGATCTTTTACATATTGGAAACATTACTCTAATTTTTCTTAAACTTTATTCTAATATATTCTCCTACTAGGTAGATCTAGTCGGATATGGTACAGTATGGTTCTCTATCAAAATATTGATCCAACTCTGATCTCCAGGTAGGAGTCGTTGGCAATACATCATTCATAATTTCTAACCAAAGCCCCATGGTTAACACGGTTGGATCCCAGGCTTGATATATGGCTTTCACCCTTGTGATAAACTCCTGGTAGACCGTATAATCTTGATCTATGTTTCTGATCAGAGTCTGCCTCAACTCGTATAGTTGTCGGGCTAATGCTACCGAGCTCTCAAATTGTTCTCTACTCAGGTTCCTCCCTGGGACCATTCTTACGATTAGACTCCCCAAATGTATTTCTACTAGGGTCACTTCGAGCCTACTGGGACCTAACACATTACTCTGATCACGTACTTGGCTGGATCCTGAACTATCTATTATATTCAAGGGTACCGCACTTATGGGAATGGCAAGAATAGGACCGTTCAATACCATCTCTTCCCGATCATCACACGGAAAGTTTGATCCTACCGAGGAACTTTCCTCTTCAGAGTCACCAACCACTGGAGATGTCCAGGGGTCAGAATCATTGCTCACTATCTCCTCTTCCGAACTACCTGAACTAGAGACCTCAGGTCTAAACTCCCATTGGTTTACTGTAGTTTCAGACCCGAATCTATGTCTAGTCATCCTGCAAACACTAACTTAGTGTCAATTATGACGGCTTTATCATGGTATATCTATCTATAAATCATCTACTCAGAGCATTTCCTAAGCCAGAATCCTTTGCTCTGATACCAAAATATCACATTCTTATTTTTATACATCTTAAGGACCATTCAGTAGCACTTAGAACCACTTTCAGGGTCATTAAAGTCTAAACTCTTAATCTAGAATTTTATTCATATCGGGTACTGTTCACTGTGGCAAATTCCAGATGAGTGACTTGACTTTGAAAATTCATAACCAATTCTATAAAAATCGAAATGAAGTGGTTCAAATAGCTACATGAAGATAACTTAAGTATATTTCAGGGAAAAATCATTGGTTGACCAATCCTTGACAAATTCAACGTGGGTCAACGTTTCAATCTTACTGTTCATCCAATGACTTTCTCCTGAATCCAGCATTCTAGTCCCAAATTTAACAATTTATATCTTTTCGTGTATACATCCAAATGAGTCACTATATATATCAAATTAAATTTTAGTATGTCTACTTTTTACCCTAAAAATTTTGTACATTAATTCAATCATTTGCTATTTTTAATGATTTATCAAACATGAATAGGTCTTCACGAATTACTATTCACTGAGCCTATTTTCAGCATTTAGTCTTTACATACACATGCATACAACCAACACATATCAGTCATACATGCCAGATAACAATTAATATTAAATAATCAACTGTTATATATTAGTGCATGATTAACCCCCTCATATTTTTATTACATCTTTCACTGTCTAAAATCTGGCAGCATAACTGCTACAACTCTCCTTTAGAAAGTAACCGATGTTGTACCGATTCAGTAATTCCCTCATGAGAACTACCATTCTACATAGTACCCAGGAAAGACTGGATGAACCTGCTGGGTCCACTCACTTCCAGCCTCCTTAGATAGTACTACGTACACAGTACGTATCAGTTCCTTTCCCTGTTCCTGCTTTCTTGCCGGAATTTTGGCAGCATAACGGCGTCTCTTAAGATTTCCAAATTTTATTTTGACAGAACCTCCACTGTAATGTTATATTTGGGAATGAGATTCAAAAGAATCCCAGTGGCAATAATCATAACAATATATGTAATGCAGAGTGACGGTGCTTGCTTGTGATTGTGTACAGATAAGTATGCTGCATGCTTCCATATTCAATAACATATGATCATAGCATTGGAATAGAGCTTCAAGCATAACATATAAGACAACAATCCAACCAAACAAAAGCACAACAAATCACAAAGACATTACATAAGAGCTAGGATTAGTTGCTACCTCAAAAGCAGAGCTTCAGAACTTCTCTACTACTTCCAACTTCACCAGAACTTCCTTACTTCTTTCTTTCTCTCACTTTCTCTCTCAAGAACTTCTTTCTTCCTCTCTTTCTTGCTTGTGCCGAAATGAGGAGCTAGGGGGTATTTATAGTGTTGAGCAATGGCAATCTTGTAATTTGGAAGACTTATGATCCTGTGGTCCTGGTTTTTCTTGAATTTCCTATTTTTCTTTATTCCTTTTACTGCATCATGCATGACATCACTCAATGCCAACTCATGGGACACCTTACCTCCCACATTCTTCACATGGCAAAATTGAGAGGGAGCTAGAGCCTTCTGGAAGCTTTCCGGTCCAATCCGGTACCGGCCCGGTCCGTCTCCTCCCAAAACGTGCTGTTTTCTGAATCTGATTTTTCTGAATATCCTTTTCATGTCTACTGACCTCACATTTAGTATCTAGAACCTTTATATCATTATGTTTTTAATACTGGGTCCAGACTCAGTTACAGATCCCCTGTGAAATGACCAAAATGCCCTTGGTGCCCTATCTTGTCCTATTTTAACCCTAAGGGCAAAATCTCATTTCACACCTTTCTGAACCTGGTCAAAGCATATACTGGCTCTAGTCAACCTTATTTAAATAAGTCTTAGCCTCTAGGCCTGTCCAGAATGACCAGAATGCCCTCCATTCATCTGCTGCCCTTTTTGTACAACACAGGGGCATTTTCATAATTTCGCACTTTTCCGGGGTTCTGCTGGACACTGGCCCACCTATCAGTCCAAGAGTCTTGTTGGGCCTCTAATGGCGCCATTTTTGGGCTTCCTGGGTCTATTACCTGTATGGAACGCATTACGAGGAATCTTCCTCTGCCCCAGTTCACCGAATATTTTAATTATTATTTACCGATTATACCCCTTTCCGGACACCGGCTCCTTTTTCCAGATACAGTGTCCTACTGTGCTCAGGCATCCTTGTGGGTTATAACAGTCATCTGACTGAAGTCATCCGATCGCATTCAGCCCCTTTAAAAATACCGATAAATCTCCTACCCAGATCCCTGGAGGCCTCATACTCCCGTTTGGATTTGCTAATTTGTGAATAACTTTTTCTACAGATCTCCTATCGGTACTCTGTCCGTTTCCTGACATCCGCCCCATAAAGGTGCATCATCCTGTAATTTCTTACTTATATCTGAAATCTAGGGTATCCGGTATAAATTTTTATAACTTTTGGACGATCAGTCCATTTCTGGCTATCTGGAGTCTTCAAAAATTCCAGTATTAGGCTGGATTTCCCAGCGTCACTTGCCCTATCTTCTGGTAAAATCTGGGACTGAAATGCCACCGGTCAGTCCAAACCACTTCTGGCCTAATTTTCTTTAATTATACTTTAGCCCCAGGGAACTTTTTCTTCTTTGCACTTAAGTCCCTTTATTTGGCTAAAATTACACTTTAAGACCCCACATTTTTGTCTACCTTTCTTTCCTAACCTTAAACTTTCCATATTTGCATTTAAGTCCTTTCATTTCTTTTCTTTTGCAATTTAATCCTTTTCTTTACATAAAGGACCACATCTTTTTCCTGAAACAGAACTCATATATTCCATTTAATCTGTACAAGGAAATCAATACAGAAATTAAGGATATTACAGATCTGGCTATCATCAGCTAAGGGTGAAGTCAGATGAAATTCCAAAGACTGCTTTTAGGACACGCTACGGACATTTTGAATTTCTTGTGATGCCTTTTGGGCTAACGAATGCACCTGCTATTTTCATGGATTACATGAACCGGATCTTCAAGCCTTATTTAGATCAATTTGTGGTGGTCTTCATAGATGATATTCTGGTTTACTCCAAGTCTGCTGAGGAGCATGAAAGGCATTTGAGAATTATTCTTAGTACCCTTAAAGAAAAGAAGCTTTATGCTAAGATGAGTAAGTGCGAGTTTTGGCTTTCAGAAGTCAAATTTCTCGGTCATGTCATATCTCGAGAAGGGGTAGCTGTGGATCCTAGCAAAGTTGAACCAGTTTTGAGCTGGGAGCAGCCGAGGACAGTGACGGAGGTCAGAAGCTTTCTTGGCCTAGTAGGGTACTATAGAAGATTTATTCAAGACTTTTCTAAAGTTGCCTTGCCACTTACCAAGCTTACCAGAAAGAACCAGCAGTTTAAGTGGGATGAGAAGTGCGAGGCTAGCTTCCAAGAGTTGAAGCAGAGATTAACCACTACTCCCGTGCTGATTATTCCAGACCCAACTCAGACTTACGTAGTCTACACTGATGCTAGCAAGCAGGGGTTAGGATATGTGCTGATGTAGCAAGGTAGAGTAGTAGCCTACGCCACTCGACAATTGAAGCCACATGAAGAGAATTCTCCCACTCATGATCTGGAGCTTGCGGCGGTGGTTTATGCTCTGAAGATATGGAGACACTATTTATATGGAGCAACCATAGAGTTGTATTGTGACCATAAAAGCCTGAAGTATTTACAGGATCAGAAAGAGCTGAATATGAGGCAACGACGATGGATGGAATTGTTGAAAGATTATGACTTCCAAATTAGATACCATCCAGGAAAAGCCAATGTGGTAGCTGATGCCCTGAGTAGAAAAGTGGTGCAGGCAGCATATATGATGATCAAAGAATTAAAGTTGATTGAGGATATGCGAGATTGGAGCCCTTTGTATCAGATGCAAGTGACAGAAAGTTCCTATGGGGGAGTACATGTCAAAGCTTGCATAGAAGATGAGATTAAAGAGGCTCAAGGACAGGATAAGCTCGCAATGATTTTTAAGGACAAGCTGGAGAGAGGGCAGACGAAGAATTTTGAGATTTCCTCAGATGGATTGTTGCGGTTTAGAGGAAGACCCTACATCCCCAATGCTAGGGGACTAAGGGAGAAGATTCTGGATAAAGCACACAAAAGCCAATATACAGTGCATCCAGGTATGACCAAGATGTATCATGATGTTAAAAGATTATTTTGGTGGCCTGGACTGAAGAAAGATGTAGTAGCTTATGTGTCCAAGTGTTTAACATGCCAGAAAGTGAAGATTGAGCATCAGAAGCCAGCGGGAACATTGCAACCTCTAGATGTCCCTGAATGGAAGTGGGACAGTATTTGTAACATCCCAATTTTCAGGCTTTGAGACGTAGAAATAGCCTGAAATTAAGAGGCTACCAGACCCCTTTTGAGCAGAAGTCCCAGAGACATAAGAGAGTTTTTAGGGACTAAGCTGCGAGTAAGTAAAGTTACGGGGACTTATGTGTAAACAGTGGAAGTCCCAAGGGGTAGAATGGCCATTTGGGGGTGATGTAAAGGTCAAAGGTTGAAGAGTTACGAGCTGACCGTTCTGGTCGCGACTAGAGTAAAGCATGGTCGCGACTAGTGGTTACAGAAAGAGCTACACGCGACAAGAAAGCATTATGGTCGCGACGTAAAAGAAGTATGGTCGCGACTAGAAAGTAGTGATGTCGCGACTAATAGTGGCAGAAAGCCTTAGACGCGACTAAAATGTGTTGTGGTCGCGACGATAGAATGTTGTGGTCGCGACGATAGAATGTTTTGGTCGCGACGAGAAGATGTTTAGGTCGCGACTAGTGACTAAAGTGGCGCTAAGCGTACGGGCCAAGAGTGGTGAAGGTCCAAGAGAGATAGTTACCCGGTTGGAGATAGACCGGAGGCAGGATATCAGATACAGGAAAGGTTATCTGGAAACCATGAAGTAAACTGATAAGGTATACTCATGGGTCCCACAAGATGCCACATGGCATTAAAGTAATGGTTTAGTAGAATAAAGTTACTCGGTTGGCACAAAAACCGAGGAGGCACGATAACCGAGGAAATGATCAGATAAAGTCAGGGACTTATCTGGATGGCATTGGGAAGCGTGCAAGGTCTTTTCCAGTCGCCACATGGCATTAGTCTGCAGAAAGCAGATAAAGTTGATGGCACGCATTACGAGGCAGGAGACTGGACCGGTGAGTCAGCATGCTGAGGTGTCCCGGGAATTCAAGCATGTGAAAAATGAGGCGCTGAGTCAGCATGGTGAGTTGGCACGATGATGCAGTAAATGAAGAATTAAAGAAAATAGGAAAATCCAGGAAAAACCAGGACCGCAGGATCAAAGTTCATGGTAATTACGATTGTGCCATTGAGCCCCATTATAAATACCCCCTTCCCCCATTCCATTTGCATCCCGCGGAGCAAGAGGAGAATGAGAGAGAAAGAAGAGAGGGAAAGGGAAGGAAAGGAAGAGAGAAAGGAGAAAGGAAGAAAGGAAGTTCTGGCGGAGCTGGAAGCAGAATAGAGATAGTAGGGTTCTGCTGAGCTAGCCAGGTAGTAACTAATCCTAGCTTCTATGTAATGGCTTTGTGATTTGATGTGCTATTGTTTGGTTGGATTGTTGTCTTATATGTTATGTCTGAAGCTCTGCTGTAATGCTATGGTCATATGTTATTAAGCATGGAAGCACGCAGCATACTTATCTGTACACAATCACAAGCAAGCACTGTCACACTGCATTACATATATTGTTATGATTGTTGCTACTGAGATTCCCCCGAATCTCATCCCCATCCATAACCCATTACAGGGAGGTTATGTTGAAGTAGATTTTGAGAAAGCCAGGAGACGCCGTTATGCTGCCCAAGTTAAGACTGAACGTCATAGTATATGATAAGTACTGTGTACGTAGTGCTGTCTAAGGAGGCTAGAAGTGAGTGGACCTAGCCGGTTCATCGAGTCTTTCCTGGGTACTACGTAGAATGGTAGTTCTCATGAGGGGATTACCGAATCAGTACGGTTCAGTTCTTTGTACAGCTGAAGCGTAGCGGTTATGCTGCCGGAATTTAGGCAGAAGGAGATGTAATAGAGATATGAGGATTATGTGTATGTC
Source organism: Leucaena leucocephala (assembly GCA_037074615.1). Classification (NCBI taxonomy): domain Eukaryota; kingdom Viridiplantae; phylum Streptophyta; class Magnoliopsida; order Fabales; family Fabaceae; genus Leucaena; species Leucaena leucocephala. The sequence goes on along the minus strand of CM073555.1, from coordinate 12,812,347 downwards.
TTGTTGTATATACCATATTGTATGACATTTTATGATTCAATGATAAATATGGTTTGGCATATTCAAATTATGAATGATGAAGTTAAGCTATTTTTAAGCTAATATTGCTTCCGCTAGTGTACTCTGAGGGCTGTAAGGGAGGATGTTTCATTTTGGTATCAGAGCAAGAGGTTCTGGCACTAACCAGAAAGGACTCTGGTTCAGAGCATAAGATTCTGGCACAGAACAGAAGGTTCTGGCTCAGTGATGCTCTGATTTAGCCCTTGAGTACGACAGAATAGCACTCCGGTCGCGACTAACGTGGTTTATGTCGCGACTGGTAGCCTCAATGAGAGGTTTAGTCGCGACGCATAAGTTTATAGGTCGCGACGGTTATTCACAGAAAGCTTTGGTCGCGGCGAGTATGTTCCTAGGTCGCGACAGTTATTTAACAGAAAGCTAAGGTTGTGACGAGAAAAGTTTAATGTCGCGACTAGAAATGGCTATGGTTGCGACGTAAAGAGACATAAGTCGCGACGAGAAAATATCCTGGTCGCGACGGTAGAGGAGTTTAGTCGCGACGTGGAAAGGTTAAGGTCGCGACGACAGAAGATTTAGGTCGCGACTAGAAGACAGAAAATGTTAAGGACGCGACGTCTGAAGCTGTAGGTCACGACTAAAGAATAGAAATGATAAGTTGTGAGAGGTTAAGGGTAATGAAGAATCATAGAGGCTATGAATAGCGATTACCCAATACTCATATCGCGACGGAATGACAGAGATGTCCTGGTATGACATTAGAAGATACAGATCGGGACTATTATGGGTTTAGAAGAGCCCGTGGAGATAAGGCTCCTAGATGGAATAAGAGGTGTGCATGTTTCGTTGTGAAGGAAAAGACAGGTGAACACAAAGCATGAACATAGAGCTTGAGTGGAGAAGTCATGCATAGAGGAAGTTGGCAACTCCAATAAGCAAGTCATCCTTGCTAGGTAGGATAGGCCGCAAAGGATGATAATGATAAGTTAAGATGAGCTAGCTAGATGGGATAGCTAGTATGAAGTTTGCCTCGGAGTAATCCTAGGGCATAGCCTAAAGGCTAGAGATGTGATGATGTTTGTTATGGCCTAAGGCTAAGGCTAAGGACGTGATGGTTAATAGGTAAAGAGTTAAAATTCCCTAAGCAGAGGGATTCCATCATAGAGATTTAGGGTAGAGTACCCTAAAGAATAGAAATAATAGTAAAAGATAATGAATGAGATCTAGGCGACTGAAGTTCGCTAGGATTAAGAGAAAGATGCGTTTTCAGGTGCTTAAGGGCTGTGGCTCGTGTGTCTGGAAAACAAAACCGTGACCTTATGTGGGCACCAAGCCTACCTAAGGGGAAAGCGGATAATATCTTTGTAAAGGGGTTCTAGGCTGTTACAGTAAAGGCCGATAAGGAACCACAGTCTGGTCAAGAATAGACTGAGACTGATAGATAGACAAAAGAAGAAATGAGATAGTAGAAGGTAGCCACAGATTACGGGATACAGTGACTCCCCTATGTAAGAAAGAGTGATGAAGGGTTGAGTCTGTACCCTAATAAGAGGGTAGCGTGACAGCCTGAGATAGACAGATGTTTCAGGATGACTGACCAAGCTATGATAGGCAATATGATAAATAAAATATGCCTTGAGGTTTAGTTAGTCTGATGGATGGTTGAGCAAAGTATGATGATGATATGGCTTATGATGCCATAAGTTATGATAGTTGCATCTCCTTGCAATTGTCATATGATGACATGCATGTTAGAGTATGCCATGATGAATGAATACTCCCCTTTTACAGTGCATGCAGGGTAGAGTATATATGAGATGAGAAAGTATGTTGCTCCCATACCATATGACATGTAATGAGATATGTATTGAGGATGATAGATAGTCTCAGTTCATGGGACAATAAGTTATGATATTCAGATATGTTTGAGGTTACTCGGGTAATTCTGCAGACTTGTGAATACAGTACTCAGGACCATTTCTGTTGAAAGGAATGGTAGACAGAAAGGAAGCAGATAAGAGTAAAGGGATTGTTTTTAGATCACTCTTCAGATAAGAGTTGGATCTGAAACAGATGGCTCACAGTTAGAGCTAGATTCAGATGAGTTATGATGAGGCCATAGCAGTAGAATGCAATGGCAGGTGGTTAGACCATGATGGCACAAGCCAATGGTAAGCCACAGTAAAGTAAGGAAGATGAGAAGGAACTCCTGAGTAAAAGAGGAAGTAAGTAAAGTCTGGATAAATGATGTGAGGCTATAAATTTTTTATGGAGTTATCAACAGGTGGAAGCAGTTAACCTTATAACTTAGTCTGTTGGTTTAAGATCTTCGGGAGATATACAGTACAACAGAATCGCAGTTAGATTCTGGAGGGTCACAGTTAGATCCTAGCATGGCTCCAGGGTCGCAGTTAGATCCTAACAGATCCAGAGTCATAGTTAGATTCTGAAGAGGCTAACGGTTGATCATAGTTAGATCCCGAGGTCGCAGTTAGACCTAGCCTAAGGAAAGTAATGAGCCATGAGACATGAGTACGATGTAGTATCTCTTTGGGAAGATGATTGCCAAAGACGAAGTTAAGGTAAGGAAGTTTCACTAGTTGATACACTCAGTTAGAAAATTTTTATAATTATTTTCTCAGATAGCCTCTACAGACTGAACTTAGCTTTCCCTTAAACGAAGATGGGGTCCAAGTTTAAATCTGAGTACTGAGATTCAAAGTTTTGTAGAAGTATGTCTGAGAAGCAGAGAAGAGAATCCTCTGTGTAATAAGAACAGAGAAGAGAATCCTCTGAGAAGCAGAGAAGAAAATCCTCAATGTAATAAGAATAGAAAAGTATAAGTAGATAAAGATTACCCAGATGAGGGGTAAAGAGATTAAAAGGCTAGAAAAGACCTAGAGAAGAGGGTCTAAGGCAAAGCTGAGATAGAACATAGTTCTATGAAAAAGAGAAAGCCAGTCTTATGTTAGTCTTGTGATAAGACAAGATAAGTTATGAAAGGGTGAAATACACCATGAGATAGCTAGAGTGGGCTAGATATGCCATGATAAAGTATCAAAGGCATGTAATGAGATACACGGTAGTAAACGGGTAATATGACACGCACCTAGAGATGTGCATTGTATGAACAGACAGAGAGGCTCCCTGTTTGGTAGGGATCATATGTTTATATGTTATGCTATGAAAGAGAATAGAAAATGAGAGTTTTCACTCCTTGCATGAGATGCTAGGCCTTATGTTATGCTAAAACTATGCAAGCTCTGAGTGTTAGAGCTGTGCCTAGTTAGAACAGGAATGGTTAAGCTCCGATGTTAGAGCTTTGCATTCATAAGCAGGTATGCAGTCCTGCAGTATGTTGGCCAGGCATTATGCATGTTAGAGTAGGTGCTTTTGTTTAGCAGCAAAGTAAAGAAAGAATAGATGCGTAAGTCCTCTCTCTGTATGATGTTAAGTGCAAAGAAAGATGAAATGTTGCAGATTTTAAAGCAGTCTGCGAGATATCAAGAGAAGTAGTAAGAATATGATGTAAAGTTATGATGAGTACTTTGCCAGATGTTAAGTTAATTTGGCTATGGTACTGATTAAATTTCGAGGACGAAATTTATTTAAAGGGGAGGAGAAATGTAACATCCCAATTTTCAGGCTTTGAGACGTAGAAATAGCCTGAAATTAAGAGGCTACCAGACCCCTTTTGAGCAGAAGTCCCAGAGACATAAGAGAGTTTTTAGGGACTAAGCTGCGAGTAAGTAAAGTTACGGGGACTTATGTGTAAACAGTGGAAGTCCCAAGGGGTAGAATGGCCATTTGGGGGTGATGTAAAGGTCAAAGGTTGAAGAGTTACGAGCTGACCGTTCTGGTCGCGACTAGAGTAAAGCATGGTCGCGACTAGTGGTTACAGAAAGAGCTACACGCGACAAGAAAGCATTATGGTCGCGACGTAAAAGAAGTATGGTCGCGACTAGAAAGTAGTGATGTCGCGACTAATAGTGGCAGAAAGCCTTAGACGCGACTAAAATGTGTTGTGGTCGCGACGATAGAATGTTGTGGTCGCGACGATAGAATGTTTTGGTCGCGACGAGAAGATGTTTAGGTCGCGACTAGTGACTAAAGTGGCGCTAAGCGTACGGGCCAAGAGTGGTGAAGGTCCAAGAGAGATAGTTACCCGGTTGGAGATAGACCGGAGGCAGGATATCAGATACAGGAAAGGTTATCTGGAAACCATGAAGTAAACTGATAAGGTATACTCATGGGTCCCACAAGATGCCACATGGCATTAAAGTAATGGTTTAGTAGAATAAAGTTACTCGGTTGGCACAAAAACCGAGGAGGCACGATAACCGAGGAAATGATCAGATAAAGTCAGGGACTTATCTGGATGGCATTGGGAAGCGTGCAAGGTCTTTTCCAGTCGCCACATGGCATTAGTCTGCAGAAAGCAGATAAAGTTGATGGCACGCATTACGAGGCAGGAGACTGGACCGGTGAGTCAGCATGCTGAGGTGTCCCGGGAATTCAAGCATGTGAAAAATGAGGCGCTGAGTCAGCATGGTGAGTTGGCACGATGATGCAGTAAATGAAGAATTAAAGAAAATAGGAAAATCCAGGAAAAACCAGGACCGCAGGATCAAAGTTCATGGTAATTACGATTGTGCCATTGAGCCCCATTATAAATACCCCCTTCCCCCATTCCATTTGCATCCCGCGGAGCAAGAGGAGAATGAGAGAGAAAGAAGAGAGGGAAAGGGAAGGAAAGGAAGAGAGAAAGGAGAAAGGAAGAAAGGAAGTTCTGGCGGAGCTGGAAGCAGAATAGAGATAGTAGGGTTCTGCTGAGCTAGCCAGGTAGTAACTAATCCTAGCTTCTATGTAATGGCTTTGTGATTTGATGTGCTATTGTTTGGTTGGATTGTGGTCTTATATGTTATGTCTGAAGCTCTGCTGTAATGCTATGGTCATATGTTATTAAGCATGGAAGCACGCAGCATACTTATCTGTACACAATCACAAGCAAGCACTGTCACACTGCATTACATATATTGTTATGATTGTTGCTACTGAGATTCCCCCGAATCTCATCCCCATCCATAACCCATTACAGGGAGGTTATGTTGAAGTAGATTTTGAGAAAGCCAGGAGACGCCGTTATGCTGCCCAAGTTAAGACTGAACGTCATAGTATATGATAAGTACTGTGTACGTAGTGCTGTCTAAGGAGGCTAGAAGTGAGTGGACCTAGCCGGTTCATCGAGTCTTTCCTGGGTACTACGTAAAATGGTAGTTCTCATGAGGGGATTACCGAATCAGTACGGTTCAGTTCTTTGTACAGCTGAAGCGTAGCGGTTATGCTGCCGGAATTTAGGCAGAAGGAGATGTAATAGAGATATGAGGATTATGTGTATGTCTTGTTGTATATACCATATTGTATGACATTTTATGATTCAATGATAAATATGGTTTGGCATATTCAAATTATGAATGATGAAGTTAAGCTATTTTTAAGCTAATATTGCTTCCGCTAGTGTACTCTGAGGGCTGTAAGGGAGGATGTTTCAGTATTGCCATGGACTTTGTAGAAGGACTGCCCATGACCCCAACTAAGCATGATGCAACATGGGTGGTAATTGATCGGTTGACAAAGTCAGCTCATTTCCTAGCAATAAATAAGAGGGATTCTCTAGAGAAGTTGGCAAGATTGTACATAAAGGAAATTGTTAGACTGCATGAAATCCCAAGCAGTATTGTGTCTGACAGAGACCCTCGATTCACGTCAAACTTTTGGAGGGCTTTGCAGTGAGAGATGGGTACTACTCTCAGATTTAGCACAGCTTATCATCCTCAAACTGATGGTCAGTCTGAGAGAATAATCCAGACACTAGAAGATATGTTGAGAGCATGTGTCTTGGATTTTAAAGGCAGTTGGGATACTCATCTACCATTGATAGAATTTGCATACAATAATAGCTATCAAGCTAGTATTCAGATGGCCCCATTCGAAGCTCTTTATGGACGAAAGTGTAGATCTCCCTTATGCTGGCTTGAGTTAAGTGAAAGAAGAATGTATGGTCCTGATATTGTGGATCAGACTGCTGAGCAGATTGCAATGATCAGAAAACGGATGATGACGGCTCAAAGTCGACAAAAGAGTTATGCAGATGTCCGACAAAAGTCGTTGGAGTTTGAAGAAGGCGAGCATGTGTTTCTTAAGTTAACTCCAACTACGGGAGCTGGACGATCAATCAAGGTGAAGAAGTTGCATCCCAGATATATCGGACCATTTTAGATTCTCTCAAGGATAGGATCAGTGGCCTACAAGTTGGCACTTCCTCCAAATCTCAGCCAGATACATGATGTATTCCATATTTCCCAGCTAAAGAAGTATGTTCCAGATCCAGCGCATGTGATTGAACAAGATGAAGTTGCTCTGCAAGATGACTTGACCTATGAAGTTGGACCAGTACAAATAGTTGATAGAAAGGTCAAACAACTGTGTAATAAGTAGATTCCTATAGTCAAAGTGATCTGGAAAGGACTAACAGAGAATGAGGCTACCTGGAAAATAGAAGAAAAGATGAAGGAGATGTACCCTGATTTATTTCGGTAGAGTGTATATGTTGTAAATTTCGGGGACGAAATTTATTTTAAGGGGGAGAGAAATGTAACATCCCTAATTTCTGTACTACGTGTATGTACAGGTTAAATGAAATATATGAGATTTTTAGGAAAAGATGTGGCCATATTTATGTAAAGAAAATGATTAATTGGAAGAGGAAGAAAGTCTAAGAGCTAAAGTGCAAAATTACGAAAATGCCACTGTGATGCCCTAAGAAATCAGAAGTAAATGGAGGGCATTTTAGTCATTTCACACAATAGATGGATATCAGAGGAAATTTGATAGTAAATTATTATAATTAATATGAGAATTTATGGAGTTGATAGAAGTCAAAAAGGAGTCATGTAGAATTAATTATGGAATTTACGGTGAAAAAGGACACCGATAAAGGGTTAAAAAAAACGTATGTAATTTTTAACAGGACTTTTGGGGCTCAGAAAATTATGAAACTTTGTAGAGAATTAATTTTATATTAGAATGAATTTCTAAAAATGTTAGAACAATTAAAAGAGGTGTTTAGCATTTATGCTAAGATCAGGGTGATTTATGGATATCGGTATAAGGAAAATACATTGGGATTTGGGCCAATTAGCTATTGGACCTAAAAGAGACCCAACATGTCATCCTAGGCCATCCTAATAAGGCCCAAAAGTTGTCTTGTAGCCCAAGTCCTAAAATAAATAATTTATGGATTTTTGGAAATAAAGAAAAAGAGAATAAAGTAAGAATTATGTCTTCCATCGGTATTTTGATTGACTTATATGATGAATTTTCATATGAAATTTGGTATGAACATAGCTAAGATCTAGAGATTTAAATGGACACCAAGAAATCCTTATTTGGTTAAGGACTCAAATTGTTATGATTTTTCAAAATTAGGAGTTGAAATCTGGAATAAGGTAAAACGACTACTCAGAGGCAGTGAGGTTCATGCGCTAATTTCATATAGTAAACGAATGAGTTTTTCCTCAAAATTTTGAGATATTAAAGTAGACATATGGATATTTAAATCCATATGTAATTCAACTAAATTGGATAAGTATACAAGGAGAAATGAATTTTTGAAAATGGGGCAAAGAAACTGGAACTTCCAGATTTACCAAATGAACAGTAAAGTTCAACGAATAAACTGATTTGATCTGGACAAGAAGATCTCATTTTCATATTTTTCTCTCAAATTTAAATGAAATAGATTTCATTATAAATTGCAATCACCTTAAAACGATTTTTCTAGATTTAGTTATGAATTTCCAAAGTTCAGGTTGTAATCTGGAATTACTCAGTGAATAGTGGCAGTGAACAGTAACCGTAAGCCCAACTCTTGGAAACTCATACTTTTGAGGTTAAGAGGTATTTCAATATTCTAAAATAATTCCAATTGAGTATAAGTAAGGTTAAGGATTAAGTTTAAAATCTAAGGTTAAGGTTTTAAGGTTAAGACTTAAAGATATTTGTTAGAAAATACCGTTGTGCTGGTAGACTATACGAAGTACTGTGTACGTAGGTGCTATCTAAGGAGGCTGGAAGTGAGTGGACCTAGCTGATTCATCCAGTCTTTCCTGGGTACTTGCATAGAATGGTAGTTCTTATGGGGAATTACCGAATCAGTACAGTTATTTTCTACCAGAATTTTCGTCAAGAGAGATATAATCCACTTCAAGAGAGCTATATCAAGAGTACTTTGAGAGATATAAAGAAGGATATTTCACTCATCCCCCACATTCTTCACATGACACAATTGGAGGGAGCTAGAAGCCTTCTGGAAGATTTTCGATCCAATCCGATACCAGCCCGGTCTTTCTCCTCGAAAACTAGATTGTTTTCTGAATCTAATTTTTCTAAAAATCCATATTATGTCTTCTGACTTTAAATTTAGTATATGGGTCCTTTATATCATTAACACTTTTATACTGGGTCTAAACTCAATTACAGATACCCTGCGAAATGACCAAAATACCCCTGGGTGCCCTTTCGTGCACTATCTTAACCCTAAGGGCAAAACCGTCATTTTACACCTTTCTGTACTTTGTCAGGGCATACACTGACCCTGGTTAACCTTACCTGTATATGTCTTGGCTTCTGAGCCTGTCCAAAATGACCAAAATGCCCTTCATACACCTATTACCCCTTTAGTACAACACAGGGGCATTTTCGTAATTTCGCACTTTTCCGGGGTTCTGCTGGACATTGGCCCACATATCAGTCCAAGAGTCTTATTGGGCCTTTGATGGCGCCATTATTGGGCCTTTCAGGGTCCATTACCTTTATAGCACATATTACGAGGAATCTTTCCCCAGCACAGTTTATCGAATATTTTAACTATTATACACCATTAACACACATCCCCAGGCACCGGGTCCTTTTACCAGATACACTGGCCTACTGTGTTTAGGCATCCCTGTGGGTTATAACAGTCATCTGACTGAGGGCATCCGAACTTATTCAGTCCCTTTTTAAATACAGATAAATTCCCTAATCGGATCCCCGGAGGCCTCACACTCCCGTTTGTATTTGCTAATTTGTGAATAACTTTTCTTACAGACCTCCTATCGGTATTCTGTCAGTTTTTTTACCTCCGCCCTATCAGGACGCATCATCCTGTAATTTCTCACCTATATATGAAATCTAGGATATCCGGTAGGAATTTTTATAACTTTTAGACTATCAGATCAATTTTGGCTATCTGGAGTCTTGAAAAATTCCTGTTGGATTACCCGGCGTCACTTGCTCTATCTACTGGTGGAATATGGGGCTGATCAGAATACGATCACTGGTTTTGCCTATTTCCGGTTTTCATAATTATACTTTTGCCCTGGAAGCTTTTCTTCTTTTCAATTAAGCCCCTTTATTTGGCTAAAATAACACTTAAGGACCCAACATTTTTGTCTACTTTTCCTTCTTAGCCTTAACCTTTCCATAATTGCAATCAAGTCCTTTCATTTCCTTTCTTTTTCAATTTAATCCCTTTCTTTAGATAAATAACCACATCTTTTTTCTGAAAAATAATTCGTATATTGTATTCAATCTGTACATATAAATCAGTAAAGAAAATTAGAGATATTACATAAGTTGCTGAGGAATTATCCTTTCCTTTAGGGCACTGCTCAGACCCTCCATTAATCTCTTTGTCGACCATTCTTCGTCCTCCATTCTTCTAAGGTACGTAGAATAGTTCGACAATCGGAGATACTTAGCCAAATATTCATCAAATGGCTCTTTCTCTCCTTGCTTCAAAGTAAGGAACTCAACTTCCTTCGCGTCCCTCACTGACTGGGGAAAGTATTTTTCCCTAAACTGTCCTAGAAACACTTCCCATGTAACTGGAATTCCTTTTCCTTGTAGAATAAGCCAGTATTCCTCCACCATCTTCGCGCATCCCTTTCTAGTTTGAAGATGGCCATCTGGGCTTTTCTTCCTGATGGGCAGTCCAACACCTCAAAAATCCTCTCTAGCTGATGTATCCAATCTTCAGCTACTTGGACGTCAAATGACCCCTCAAACGCCGGAGGATTATACTTATGAAACTGTGTCATCCATTGCTGAATACTATTAGGATCTGCCACTGGATCCTCTATTCTTGACTGCTCATTATTTGGAGGAACTCTCGATATCCCTTCTGCTGGTCTTTCAGGGGTCCGCAATTGATTAACTATAGCTATAAGGGTAGCTATAGTTGCATCTCTTTCCTGATCTTGGCAGACTTGTTCCGCCCTCATCTCTTCCATCATCCTTTGCTGCTGATCTAGCCTAGCAAGGATGACTCGCATAGGGTCTACCTCATTGGAGTTGCCAGCTTCCTCTATGTGTGGCTCCTCTTCTCGAGTTCTACGTCCTCGTCTCGTGCTCACCATCTTTGTTCCCTTATTAATCAGAAAAGAAAAGTGAACACATTAATATCATACTACCTACTCATCTAGGAGCTTTACCTCCACTAGGCTTTTCTAAACCTCTATATACTCTGACTCATGAACAGAGCGTTCTATCCAGTGCCAGGTCCTCATGCTTTGAGCCAGAATCCTTTCTTTTGTGCCAGAACCTATTGCTCTGATACCAAAATGAAACATCCTCCCTTAGACCCCTCATAGTACACTTACGGAAGCAATATTAGCTTGATTATATCTTAACTTAAGCCCAGAAATTAAAATTTCACTCTTAAGTTCCTTATTCTGAACCTTTAATTTGGGTACTGATTAATCTCATTCTATACATTCAAATGAGGCTTATTACCTATCCACGTAAAGACCCAGATGTGTACTAGTGGTTCACCAAATTTTGTGGCCAAATTCCTCCATTTACTAGGTCAAACTGAGGTCAAAACACTACTGCCTCAAAACCTGCGAATTTCTCTCTCTTAATTTCTCACAAATTGAACATGCCAAACAATATTTATTATTAAATAATAAATTGTCATACAACAGAGCATTCATAAAATCCTCGTAACTCTATTACATCTTTCCCTGCCAGAAATTCGGCAGTATAACTGCTAGGCTTCATCTTTACAAAGTAACTGATCTTGTACTGATTCGGTAATTCCCGTGAGAACTACCATTCTACGTAAGTACCCAGGAAAGACTGGATGAACCGGCTAGGTCCACTCACTTCCAGCCTCCTTAGACAGTACCTACGTACACAGTACGCATCAGCTCCTTTCTTCATTACTTCCACCTTCCCATAATTTCGGCAGCATAACGGCGTCTCTTAGCATTCTTAAAATTCACCTTGACATAACCTCCCTGAAATGGGTTATTTATTGGGATGAGATTCGGGGGAATCTTAGTAGTAACAATCATAACAATATATGTAATGCAGTGTGATAGTGCTTGCTTGTGATTGTGTATAGATAAGTATGCTGCGTGCTTCCATACTCAATAACATATAATCATAGCATTGCAGTAGAGCTTCAGACATAACATATAAGACAACAATCCAACCAAATAATAGCACATCAAATCACAAAGCCATTACATAAAAGCTAGGATTAGTTACTACCTGGCTAGCTTAGCAGAACTCTACTATCTTTATACCGCTTCCAGCTCTCCAGAACTTCCTTCTCTCTCTAAATTGGCTCTTGGCCGTGGGCTACAATGGCAAGGGGGAGGGGGTATTTATAGTGGAAGCAAAGGGGAATGAGTGGTTCAGGTCAATTCTCAACAAGTGGCTCAGATAGCTTTGCTTGCCCACCAAGTTTCGCTTATGTCATCGTGATGACATCATCCTCCATATGACTCATCACTTTATGACATCATCAGGGGACACCTCACAGGCTAGGTGGCGTAATGGGGGGTCCACAGGACACCTCACCAGCTGATTCAGCGCTTCCAGAGAATTCTAGAGTCTTACACTGAAATATACGGCTGAGATCGTGCCACGTGTCCTCAGGTTTTTCTTCCTCCTCTATGTTGGCGCCATGTGGCATCTTGCTGGCACCTTTCACGCCATCTAATGCTATCCAGATAAGTCTAGAACTTTATCTGATTACTTCCTCGGTTATCGTGCTAACCGAGTAACTTTACTTCATTGAAAAGTCACTAAAACATTATTTTAATGCCACTTTTTCCCACATATATGCTGGGCTACGTTTTTGGGCCTTGGAATATCATCCTAGATCTCTGATCAAGCTCAAGTTCTCTGATGGCTTGATTCCCAAGAAACATCCCTTGATAAATTACCAAAATGCCCTTGGTTCCTCTTTATTTACTTTAACGAGTCTAGGGGCATTATTGTCTTTACACACCTCACCAGAGTATTCTCTGACCCTGGTCAACTATCCAGATACCCTTTCTTGACTGTCTCACCTTAGCCAAATGACCAAAATACCCTTTTCTCATTCTTTCACTATTTTATAGCAAAGGGCATTTTCGTCATTTTACACCTTTTTCCGGACACCGACTCCTTTTATCAGATAAACTGACATACTGAGTCTAGGCATCCCTTTGGGTCATAACAGGCATCTGACCGATGTCATCTGAGCTCATTCAGTCTCAGTTTGAATACCGATAAATCTCCTAATCGGATCCCCGGAGGTCACACACTCTGTCTGAATTTACTAATCTGTTAATAACTTTTTCTACAGACCTCCTTTCGGTATTCTATCAGTTCCGTGACATCCGCCTCATCCGGATGCATCATCCTATAATTTTTCACGTATATCTGAAGTATAGGATATCCGATAATAATTTTTATAACTTTTTCATTATCAGATAAATTTTGGCTATCTGGAGTCCTGATTAAATTCCTGTATTAAGCTGGATTATCCAGCATCATTTCCTCTATCTACCGGTAAAATTTGGGACTGAAATGCTTCCGGGCAGTTCTAAGCCACTTCCGGCTCAACTTTCCATAATTACCATTTTGCCCCTGAAAACTTTTCTTCTTTTCAATTAAGTCCCTTAACTTTCCATAATTCTTACATACTCATAGAGACCTCATATGCATATTTCACAGTTCAGTGAAATGATCAGCATAATTTTCTCTATTTTCTGGTAAAGTCTGGTACTCATCGGCTACCAGCCCGATCTTTCCCATAATTACGATTATACCCCTGAATTCTCTTTCTGGCATCTTTACTTATCTTCTTATCCTTCATCTTAAGTTCTCAAAATTCTGTTTCAACAACTCATCCCCTAAACTATTCAGGAGTCATTGTTAATTGAAAGGTTAGACAACCCGCCCATATCAGGTTATCTTACTCAGGAGCCAGCCCATATCTAGCTACCCGCAGAATTCCAAGGCTTAAGACTTAGGATATTCCTTACATTCCTCTTTTTGAACCTAGGTGAACTGTCCCTATTCTGTAGGTCAAAGACTTAACTCATCTTTAAATCCTGAGGAACTTAGCTCATCCCTCGGATTCCTACAAAATATAGGTAAGTGACCTGCCCATATCAGATTACTACCCTGGGACTATGGGTTTAGTAGCCTGCCCATATCAGACACTTCCCAGTTCTCTTAGACTCAAGAATCGGGATGTTACAGAACACATAGTGACAGGAAGCTCCACCTTCATAAAACACCATCTAAAGCTCACCGAAGAAGAAGACCTAGATATACGATGACTCATACCTATGCTCGTCGTTCTCTATTGTTGAAGTCAGTCATTGTAGCCTCTAAAGCTCACCAAAAAAGAAGACCCAGATCTGCGATGGTGGGTGTCTATTTTTTTGTTCCTTTCTTTCTTGATTTTGTTTAAATATATTTTTGTTCACTTTTAGCTGGGTAAGTCGGAGGAATTGTGACGATGTTTCTGTGATATCTTTAATTAGGTAACGGCGTTTCTAGGTTTTCGTTTCTGTGTATATATTTGGGTTTTTGTCTCATTCATTTCTGGGTTCTGTTTAAATATATTTTTGTTTGCTTTTGAGCAGGTAACCTAAAGGAATTGTGACGATGTTTTTGTGATATCTTCAATTAGGTGACGACGTTTATGGGTTTTTATTTCTGTGCATATATCTGAGTTTTTGTTTCTTTCATTTCTGGGTTCTCTAGCTTTTTCTTTCTTCCTCTTTTTTATTCTCTGCTTGCATTTTACAGGTACCTATTCTTCTTCATCACTCTCCTCCTCCTTCAGATTTGTGACGAAGAAGGAAATAATTTTGGACCTAGAGTTTTTTTATTCTGGATTTTTTTTTATTTTGACATTACTTTTTAAACCGGTTGTATGGAATAACCGATTTAAAAAAGATGATTGTTTACACAGGTCACATACAATCGGTGTAAAATATTAAACTTTTTACACGGGTTGTTTCTAAGCCAGATCAAAGTCTGGTGTAGAAGTCTATTTTCAACTGATTCATAAAGCCTTTTTTCCAGCCGTGCATAACATTCAATACATACAAGTTTAGGGTAAGTTTACTACCTTATTGCTTTACTTCCTTTTCACTTTAACTTTGCTTCTTCCTTCTTACTTTTCCTTGATGTGTGGTTGCCTCCTTTGAACCTACAATCAAATCCTAACATCACATAATCATCCATTTATTACAATCTAACTTCTCTTGAACATTAAGCTTACTTAAACTAACATAACTTCCTTTAATCTTTACCAATTGACTTGGCCTTTGAATCAATTGATGTCTTGACCTTACCCTACACAATTTCATCTTTTGAATCCATTTATGAGCTTAGAATCATGAAATTCCAGCTCCCATACACTGTTCTAGACAGAATTGAGAAACATGCACAATTCTTCCAAAAAATTTCATTTTGATTCCAATGCTTCTCATACTTGTTTCTATACTTTATCCCACACAATTTTTCATTTTAAAACCATTGGAATCATCAAAATCATGAAAATCTAATCACTGTTCATGCAAGTGAACAGTAATAGAGAAGAATTCTAAACATTACAACTTTCAATTCCAATGTTTCTAAGGTTCAAAACCTATCAAATCCTACACAAAATAATCATATAAATTCAATGTAAGCATTAGATCATTGAAATTTCATCTCCTTCTATCATAAACAGTGCATGAAACAGTGCAAACTGATCTGTTTCATCCATGGCAAAGTCAAGAATATCAACTTGATTCAACTACCAATCATCTAACTAACTTGTTTAAGATTTAATCTCATAATTCTAACTTTAATTTCTTCTTTCTCCTTTCATCTAAGGTTTTGGACAACATATATACTTTAGAGAAAAGTTAACTTTCTTCTATGAAAATCCTAGTTCAAGCTCCCAAATCAAAGGAAAATAAGCTAGGATAGATATCTTACCTTTAATCTCTAGCTTGCTTGAACTTTGGCCCTTGAATTCTTCTTTGTCTTGGTTTGAGTTTTCATTTTGCAAGAGGTTCCCATGGGAGAATGCTTCACAGTTTTGAGCAGAAAAATGGGGGTATTAATAGAAAAATTCCATGGAAAATGGATGGCCAAGATTGCTTTGGTTACTATTTGATCTAATGGCCCAGATTGCACCTTGAATCTTGTCTTGCCCACCAAGCCAAGTTTAGATAAAATCACATGACAAAACTCTTCTCTTCCCCTTGCCTTGGACGCCATGTGTGAGCTTTGGTGGGTCCCACCATGTGCAAACCCTAATTCTTACTTTATTCCTTTTTTTCAAAAATCCATAAATTATTCATTATTATAATTGGGCTCCAAGACAACTTTTGGGAATTATTTGGCTTCCCTAGGACGAAATGTTGGGCCTCTTTTAGGTAAAATAGCTACTTGGCACAAATCCCAATGCACTTTCCTTATACCGATATCCTTAAATTACCCTAACCTTAGAATAAATGCTAAACACCTTTTTTATTGGTTCTAACATTTTTAGAAATTCATTGTAATATAAAATAAATTCTCTATAAAGTTTCATAATTTTCTGAGATCCAGAAGTTCTGATAAAAATTACATACATTTTCTTTAAACCCTTTATCGGTATCCTTTTTCATCGTAAATTTCATAATTAATTCTACAGGACTCCTTTTTAACTTTTGTCAGTTTCATAAATTCTCATATTAATTATAAGATTTTACTACCAAATTTTTTCTGATATTCATCCATTGTAAAATGACCAAAATACCCTTGGTGCTCTTCTTTGCACTATATTAACCATAAGGGCATAATTGTCATTTTACACCTCTTTATACCTTATCAGGGCATATACTGACTATGAAGACTCATTCCTGTACTCACCTTGATGTTTTGGCCTGTCCAAAATGACCAAAATGCCCTCCATTCATCTCTTGTATATTATTACAACATAGGGGCATTTTCGTAATTTTGTACTTTTTTGGGGTTCACTGGCCCACATAACTGCTTAAGTACCTTATTGGACCTCTGGGACGCCATTTTGGTCATTTATATATTCCACTACCTTTATGGCACAAATCTCGAGAAAAACTCTCGAAGGTATTTATCGGGTATTTTATTCAACTGTAAATTCCATTAAAAATTCTACAGGATTCCTTTTCTGATCCTGTCAGTTTAATAATTCTTATATTAATTATAGGAATTTACTGTAAAGCTTCATCTGATTCTGAGATCTGAAAAAATACTGTAATATATTTTCCTAAGTTCAAAAATTTATATCAATTTTCGGGACCTCAAATTGAAATTCTGTGTTGCATTAAATAAACGGAATAATTTTCTCTATTTACTGATAAAATTTAGGACTAATCTGTTCTGGGCCAATTTTTGGCCTTTTTCGGCTCAGTTTCTTCATAATTACACTTTTGCCTCTTGAACTTTTGATAAATTACATTTAGGTCCTTAAACTTTTGAAAATTACATTTGTAAAATATGCTAAAGCTCTGAATGTTAGAGTGTGCAAGCTCCGAGTGTTAGAGCTGTGCATATTCATGAAAGGAATGCTTGAGCTCCGATGTTAGAGCTTTGCATTCATGAGCAGGATGCAGTCCTGCAACACGTTGGCCAGGCATTATGCATGTTAAAGTATGTGCTCCTACTTAGCAATAAAGTAAAAAAAGAATAGTTACATAAGTCCTCTCTCTGTCCTATGATGAATTATTAAAGATGATAAGAGCAGTTAGAAGAATGATAGATTTTTTTTAAAGAAAAAGTACGATGATATGAAAACAAAAGTCAAAGCTTTCAGGATGTTCAAAAAATTCTGCTAGATACTTAGATAAGTAATAAGAGATATGTGCTAGAAAGTATAATGAGAAGTTGATGAAAACTCCTGAATATAGTAATATTCGAGAGAGTTTGATATGAAAGAAATGGACACTACTTATAAGTCTAGTATAATGAGTTGTCCATAAGCGAATGAATGTACAGCAAGTAAGCAGGTAATAGAATGAAGTAGAAGTTCAACTCTGATTGAGTTGATTCAAAAACATAGAGTAATGACAATAAAGACATGAAACGGATATTGAAAGCACTCCGCTAAATGTCAAGATAAAAGAAAAGTGATAGACACCCCAATCATTAGTCATGGAACAGAAAAGAATATAAAGAGAAGATATGTCTATGAGAGTTGACTAAGGTACTAGTAAATTTCGAGGACTAAATTTAAGGGGGAGAGAAATGTAACATCCTTGACTTTTCTTTAGCCGAAAACCCTAAGTCTCTAGCTAAGGAAATGATTAGAGAAATATAAATAGTGTTATGGATGGATTAGAGGACCAAATTGTAAAGTTAGAAAGTATGATGGTCAAAAGTACAAAGTAGACAAAACTTCAGGGAGTAAAATGCAAATATGGATAAGTTCAAGGGACCTAAATGTAATTGTGAAAAGTTACATGAACTGTACTTTCAGCCCAAAATAGCCCGGTCCAGATTTACGATCTGAAAATACCGGATGATAAAGCACAACATTTCGGGTTGAATGAGAGAAGTCAAAATTTTGATTTGAGGTCCCGATTAATTGATATAAATTCGATAAGTCCGAAAAACTACTTGAAATTTTTAGGAGACAGACTGGACATCAGAATTCTGTGAGATTATGACAAAAGATATTTTGTAAATTATGGGAGATTGTAAAAAAGACCACACTCCTAAAAGGGGTCCAGATAATTTTAAATAGAATTTTAAAGGAATTTTAACTCCCTATGTAAGAAAGAGTTATGATCAAGAATTAGATAAAGAAATGAAGGGTTGAGTTTATACCCTAGCAAGAGGGTAATGTGGCATCCTAAGTAAATGAGTAATTATTTTAGGTTTCTAAATGAATGATTAGGATCTAGCAGATAATGTGACAGAGGAAAGAAAGTTTAAAAGTTTACCTAGTTAATTGTTTAATTGCAATGTGCGTATAATGGATGGCTGAGCAAATTATGTGATGATGATATGGCTTATGATACCATAAGTTATGATGAGCAGTTGCATCTCCTTATAGTTGTCATATGATGACATGCATATTAGAGAATGCTTAAGTGATTGCATCTCCTTGCATATTATGCATGTTAGAGTATGCTATGATGAATGAATGCTCTCCTTTCTCATTACATGCAAGACAGAGTATATATGATGAGAAAACTACGTTGCTCCCATACCATACGATATTCAATTAGATAATTTAACTTGGTAATAATGATAAAGAAATAGAAAAGTGATAAATGAGATAGTTAGCCAGTAAATCCCTAAAGTTTAGAATGAGAATCTAAGATAGACAATGATGGTCAGTTAGACAGAGAGAGATTAGAGATGAATGCTAGTAGCAAACTTATAGACATGTGCTTATAGTACTCATGACCTATCATTCAATGATGATTAGATATATGAATGATGAAACATCCTTCCTTTCGTACGTCTTAGGGACCATTTGGTAGCATTTAGAACCACTTTCAAGGCCATTGAAGTCCAGTTTCTCAATCTGGAGTTTTACTCTTATCGAGTACTGTTCACTGTGTAAATTCCAGATGAGTGACCTGATTCGAAAAATCATAATTAATTCTAGAAAAATCAAAATGAAGTGGTTGAAATTACTACATGAAGCTAACTCAATTATCTCCCAGGAAAAATAACTCGTTGACCATTCCTTGACCGAGTCAACTTAAGTCAACGATACAACTTTACTGTTTATCCAGCATTTTTTCCCTGAATCCAGCATTTTGGTCCCAATTTTGATAATTTATATCTCCATGTGTAGACATCCAAGTGAGGAATTCTATATATCAAATCGAAGCTTGGTATGTCTACTATTTACCATAAAAATATCATATATTTATTCAATCATTTACTATTTTTAATTATAAATCAAACAACATTAAGTCACCACGAGTTACTGTTCATAGTGGTAAATTCCAGCACTCAACTTTACATACATATGTATACATCCATCACATATCAGTCAAACATGCCAAACAATACCTATTATTAAATAATAAGTTGTTATACATCAGGGCATGCACAAAATCCTCATATTTCTATTACATCTTTTCCTGCCTGAAATTCGGTAGCATAACCGCTACGCTTCATCTTTAAAAAGTAACTGATCTTGTACTGATTCGATAATTCCCGTGAGAACTACCATTCTACTTAAGTACCCAGGAAAGACTGGATGAACCGGCTAGGTCCACTCACTTCCAACCTCCTTAGACAGTATCTACGTACACAGTACGTATCAGCTCCTTTCTTCACTACTGCCATCTTGTCATAATTTCAGCAGCATAACGGCGTCTCTTAAAACTCTCAAAATTTACTTCGACATAACCTCCCTGTAATGGGTTATTTATTGGGATAAGATTCGGAGGAATCTCAGTAGTAACAACCATAACAATATATGTAATGCAATGTCATAGTGCTTGCTTGTGATTGTGTACAGATAAGTATGCTGCGTGCTTCCATACTCAATAATATATGATCATAGCATTGCAGTAGAGCTTCAGACATAACATATAAGACAACAATCCAACACATCAAATCACAAAGTCATTACATAAAAGCTAGGATTAGTTACTACCTGGCTAGCTTAACAGAATTCTACTATCACTATACTGCTTCCAGCTCCGCCAGAACTTCCTTCCTTCTTTCTTCCTCTTACATTCTCTCTCTAGAACTCACTTCTCTCTCTATTTCTTGCTTTGTCCGTGGGATGACAATGGGAGGGGGAGGGGGTATTTATAGTTTTCATGGATGGCATTTATGTAATTCTTAAGAACTCGGAACTTGTGGCCACCGTTTTTCCTGGAATTTCCTATTTTCTTTTCCATTTATGACATCATTACCATGACATCATCCAAGGGGACAACTCATGTGACACCTATTCAGCATGTGGCTTAATTGGAAGAGCCAAGAAGCCTCTGGAAAATTTCCAGTCCAATCCAGTACCGGCCCGGTCCAATTCCTCGAAAACTGGACTATTTTCTGAATCTAATTTTTTTGAAAATCCATATTACGTCTTCTGACCTTAAATTTAGTATCTGGGTCCTTTATATCATTGACATTTTTATACTGGGTCTAAACCTAATTACAGATCCCTTGCAAAATGACCAAAATGCCCTTGGTGCCCTTTCTTGCACTATCTTAACCTTAAGCGTAAAATCGTCATTTTACACCTCTCTGTACCCTGTCAGGGCATATACTGACTTTGAGTAACTTTATCTGTATGTGCCTTGGCTTCTGGGCCTATCCAAAATGACCAAAATGCCCTCCATTCATCTATTACTCTTTAGTACAACACAGGGGCATTTTCGTAATTTCACACTTTTTCGGAGTTCCACCGGACACTGGCCCACCTATCAGTCCAAGGGTCTTACTGAGCCTTTTATGGAGCCATTCTTGGGCCTTTTAGGGTTCATTACCTCCATGGCACGAATCATGAGGAATCTTCCCCGAGGATGTTCATCGGGTATTCTTGCCATTATACACCGTTTCTACACATCTCCGGACACTGGCTCCTTTTATCAGATACACTGGCCTACTGTGTCTAGGCATCCCTTTGGGTCATAACGGTCATCTGACTAATGTCATCTGACCTCATTCAATCTTAGTTTAAATACCGATAAATCTCTTTGTGAATATCTTTTTCTACAGACCTCCTATCGGTATTCTGTCAGTTTCCTGACATCCGCCTCAACAGGACGCATCATCCTGTAATTTCTCACTTATATCTGAGATCTAGGATATTCGGTAGGAATTTTTTATACTTTTAGACTATCAAATAAATTTCGGCTATCTGGAGTCCTGAGAAATTTTCTGTATTAAGCTGGATTACCCAGCATCACTTGCTCTATCTACTAGTGAAATATGGGGTTGATCTGAATAAGATCACTGTTTTTGCCTGTTTCCGGTCCAGGTTTTCATAATTACACTTTTGCCCCAGAAACTTTTCTTCTTTCCAATTAAGTCCCTTTATTTGGCTAAAATTACACTTAAAGACCCCATATTTTTGTCTACTTTTCCTTTTTAGCCTTAAACTTTTCATAATTGCACTTAAGTCCTTACATTTTCTTTCTTTTTCAATTTAATCCCTTTCTTTACATAAATGGCCATTATATCCCTAGGGACTTTCACTATTTACATATAAGTCCCTGGATTTTCACCTATTTGCAGTTTAGTCCCTAAAAATACTCTGTATGTTTCTGGGATTTCTGCTCTGGTAGTCTATCTATTCCAGGCTACTTTCTGAGTCTCTAGGCCTGAAATTGGGATGTTATATTTCTACCCCCTTAAAATAAATTTCGTCCTCGAAATTTACTTAATACCTTAGTCAACTATCCTGGATATATCTCCGCTGTATATCCTTTCCTAGTTTATGACCAAGGCTTGGGGCATTCATCCACTCATACTTATGGACAACCCATTGAACTTGTGAGTAGTGTCCATTTCTTTCATATCTTACCCTTCAGAATTTTGATATAATTATGGGGTTTACATCACTCCTCTTATACTTTGCTAATCTCTTAGGAGAAATATTGTTCTTCTGCCTTTCTTTCTCCTGATACAAGATCATAACTCAGATAACTTCTCTAACTTTTCTCAGCCTCTTATATAACTTTATGCATCCTAGCATGGCTCACAGAGAATAGAAGTCTAGGGTCGTAGTTAGATCCTGAATGGACTTACGGTTGATCGCAGTAGATCCCGAGGGTCGCAGTAGACCTAGCCTAAAGAACGTAAGGAGCCATAAGTACAGTATTTCTTTGGAAGGACAAATACCAAGGACAAAGTTTAAGGTAGAAAAGCTTCACAAGTTGGTTAACTCATAGCAGAGAGAGTATCCATTATGTTAACGTCAGATAGCCATATTATGATTATGGACTAAACTCATACTCTCTTACATAAAGGATAAAATAAGGTTAAAAAAGTTAACTTTTCTAGTCCTGAGTACCAAGTATTGATATAGTATGCCTGAAGAAAGAGAGTTAGACATATCCTTTAGATGAGGATAAAGAGATTAAAAGGCGAAAAGAGACCTAGAGAAGAAGGCCTAAGATAAAACATAGTTCTATGAAGAAGAGAGTGCTAAGACTCAAAGACATATGAAAGGTAGCTTAACCTAGCCTAACAGCACACTTAGCTGAAAAATGCTCAAGCAAGAGTAGCCCAATGATGGGTGATCTCCAGGAAATAATGAGAAAGGATGTGAATGCCATAGAAGTTTGGCATACATATATAAAGTTAGGTAAAATGATAGAAAGAGTTATGAAAAAGTTAGAAAAGGTTATGAACGATAAGGGACTAGAACTCTTATGTCAAGTCCAAATAAAATGGATTTGAAAGAAAAGATTCAGATTACAGATTTATGTTAGGAGGAAGTTAGAAAAACTTAAGAGCAAGATCTTCCTCAGAGAAATTTTTCTCAAAAGCTAGCAAAGTCATAAGAGAATGTTAGACTTATGGTATCTCAGGATACATGATGATAAGGCAAGATAAGTTATGAAAGGGTGAGAGACACCATGATATAGCCAGATTTGGCCAGATATGCCATGATACGGCATGAGAAGTAAGTAATGAGATATACTATGAGAAACATGTAATATGATATATGATGCAAAATATGTATTGAGAAGTATAATATGAAGTGGCTTTGTAGCTAATTCTGTAGACAGATAGAGAGGCTCCCTTTTGTAGGGATAAGATGGTTAAATGTTATGTTACGGATGGAATAATAAATGAGAGCTTTCACTCCTTGCATGAAATTTCAGGCATTATGTTATGTTTGTAAAATATGCTAAAGCTCCGAATGTTAGAGCTATGCAAGCTCCGAGTATTAGAGCTGTGCATATTCATGAAAGGAATGCTTGAGCTCCGATGTGAGAGCTTTACATTCATGAGCAGGATGCAGTCCTGCAACACGTTGGCCAGGCATTATGCATGTTAAAGTATGTGCTCCTACTTAGCAATAAAGTAAAGAAAGAATATTTACATAAGTCCTCTCTCTGTCCTATGATGAATTATTAAAGATGATAAGAGCAGTTAGAAGAATGATAGATTTTTTTAAAGAAGAAGTACGATGATATGAAAACAAAAGTCAAAGCTTTGCGGATGTTCAAAAAATTCTGCTAGATACTTAGATAAGTAATAAGAGATATGTGCTAGAAAGTATAATGAGAAGTTGATGAAAACTCCTGAATATAGTAATATTCGAGAGAGTTTGATATGAAAGAAATGGACACTACTCATAAGTCTAGTATAATGAGTTGTCCATAAGCGAATGAATGTACAGCAAGTAAGCAGGTAATAGAATGAAGTAGAAGTTCAACTCTGGTTGAGTTGATTCAAAAACACAGAGTAATGACAATAAAGACATGAAGCGGATATTGAAAGCACTCCACTAGACGTCAAGATAAAAGAAAATAGATAGACACCCCAATCATTAGTCATGGAACAGAAAAGAATATAAAGAGAAGATATGTCTATGAGAGTTGACTAAGGTACTAAGTAAATTTTGAGGACTAAATTTATTTAAGGGGGAGAGAAATGTAACATCCTTGACTTTTCTTTAGCCGAAAACCCTAAGTCTCTCGCTAAGGAAATGATTAGAGAAATATAAATAGTGTTATGGATGGACTAGAGGACCAAATTGTAAAGTTAAAAAGTATGATGGCCAAAAGTACAAAGTAGACAAAACTTCAGGGAGTAAAATGCAAATATGGATAAGTTCAAGGGACCTAAATGTAATTGTGAAAAGTTACATGAACTGTACTTTCAGCCCAAAATAGCCCGGTTCAGATTTACGATCTGAAAATACCGGATGATAAAGCACAACATTTTGGGTTGAATGAGAGACGTCAGAATTTTGATTTGAGGTCCCGATTAATTGATATAAATTCGGTAAGTCCGAAAAACTACTTGAAATTTTTAGGAGACCGACTGGACATCAGAATTCTGTGAGATTATGACAAAAGATATTTTGTAAATTATGGGAGATTGTAAAAAAGACCACACTCCCAAAAGGGGTCCAGATAATTTTAAATAGAATTTTAAAGGAATTTTAGGATTTTATTCGTTGAGAGACCCGAGCTCAACAAAATACCATGAAAGTTTACCAAGAGGCTCAAAATGAATTTAGATGGGTTATTATGGGCTAAGTCAAAGTCCAGTAGCCAGTATGAGCCCAAACTAAAATAAGGGCAAAATTGTAATTTTGGGAAATTTTGGGTCGGAAATGGCAGTTCTGGAAAATATTTAGAAAAATCCCAATAAATTCCATAAAATGGAAAATAAGACTCTAAGACTTTTTTATGAAGGAAAAATGACAAAAATACCCCTATGTGAATTTTTATTGTATTATGGCTCTTTTTGAGGTATCCGATAAAATTAAGTATTCGGGCCATAAAAAGACCTCAGAAAATTTTGAGAAAATTCAAGAAGGTCCAAGGTACTCCAAGAAGCTTCAAGAATCCTTGAGGTGGTGCCAAATGGAGAGGGAGAAGGAAAAAAGAAGAGGACAACTCAAAAGTAGTCATAATTACAACCAAAAAGGAGATTAAACCATAACCCTTGGATCAAACTTTTAAGAATTGAATCCTAGCCCTTCATTACTCTCAATTTTTGCTATAAATACCCCCTCCCAAGGCCTTCATTTCGTGTAGCCCTCTTTACCTAGGGGAAACTCTTGACAATTCAAAACTCAAGCCAAGATCAAAGGTTCCAACCTCCCAAGGTTCAAGGATACTAAGGTAAGCATACTTCCAAGCTTTTAGTGATTTATTTGGAAGTTTAATTTATGGTTTTTAGGGGTTGGGAACCATAAATGTTTAAGGGGAGATGTTACCCAAATTAGGGAAAGATGATATTGATGATAAGGGTAGCAAAGACAAATTGAAAAGGATAAGATTTAACATGTTTGAGCTCATGGAATCAATGGTTTCTTGAAATTGTTCTTGAACTACCTTGCTTTCCACATTTATGCACTTTGTTCTAGGGTTGAGATATGATGATTTTAAGGCCTCCAAGGTGTTCAAAATTCAATTCTATGTAGGGCATAGTAGGGTGACCCTAAGTGGAAGCCTTAAACATCAAAATGGAACTTTTAGAGAACCCTAAGTACAATTTTTGTTTCTGTCCGTGCGGACAGAATAGGAGATGAAGAAATTTAAACATTTGGATCACACCATTGGATTCCTTAGGTAAAATTGTGTAAGATAGGATCCCAAGAGTTAATTTTAGTACTTGGGAGAAATAAAACCCTAATTTAATTCAAGAAAGGGTAGTTAGGGTTTTTAAGTTTGAATTATGTTTGAGAAGTTGTAATGACATGAAATTGTTGTTCAATAATTAGGATTTGACATTTGTGCACCTAGAGAACTTCAAGTCAACAAGGAAAGACAAGGATCTCCAAGAGGTAGCAACAACTCTAACTTTATCATTGTCTTGTAATTATTTATTGGTCTTGTTGTTTATGATGTTTAGTTGAGCATGATATTACGTGATGATGTGCAAGCTTGATGAGCTTGATGATGTGGTAATCTCCTTGCTAAGATGTCATGACAAATACATGTTAGAGAATGCCAAAATATGAGAATGATTATGTGGCTCCCATATCATATAACATGCTTTAAATAATTGCTTGATGATGTTAAGGTTGTGTTGCTTGCTATTGGGATTTCTTTGGAAAGCTCACTCTTTCTCAAACTAAACCATGCTAGGTGCTGACTATTCAAGCGGTAAAGAGCCAATGGATGGTGTTTTGAGCATGCTTGGTTATGTTAGATGAACCTATATTATGTAAATATGGAACAAATAATACTTTGCGTATATTCTGTTGGGAGGCAGTGAGCTTTCCACTATGTTTCGAATATGATATTGTATGAATGAGACTCTGAAATTTTTCATGCTTAAAGTTAACATCATAAGATTTACGTGGACACCAGGTATGCCCGATTTGGATAAGAAACGAATTTATGGTGATTTTTCAAAGTTAAGAGTTGGATTTTGGAAAACTGGAAAAATTACCATATGAACAGTACGAATTTGCAAATCTACTGGGAATGTTACAGTAACTTTTAAACCTAGTTATTATTTTTCCCATACAGAGTACTTAAATATCTTTCAGTAGGTCTTGGAATAACCTTAATTGTAGTTTTCTAGATTTAAATATGAATTTTTGAAGTTGGGCAAAATTCTGAAAATGCTAACTGAACAGTACCCGAGAGAAATTTTCAAAAATTCTAGACCTTTGTTTCCGACTTTAATTGATCCTAAAGTGGTTCCAAAGGCTACTAATGGATCATATAAGGGTATTAAAGTAAGGGTGCAACAAAGTAGAAGTGGTTGAACTAGGAGGAGTTGAAGAGGTGATAAGACACATTTTGTATATGGTTTCTATGACAGTTTTGAGAGTTTTATAATAACTTTACCATTCATTTCATGCCTTAAATTGTGTTTTGTGTTAATACATGATTGTGCAGGGCAATGTGCTAATTAAAGGGTAAAATGGAAAATTAACCTTCCAAACTGCATATATTCTGTTATTTACTGATTTGGACTTTTACAATAAGCTTTTATATTGAATTACAGGCACTTTGGAAGAGAGCAAGGACCAGGAAAGAAATCATAAGTCAATGAAAGTGGAATCACGCTTCTGTGCTATTTAGTCGTGACCAAAGAGTCAGACGGTCGAGACCTATAATTCTTCTGGAAAATTCTCAATGTTCATAGGTCGCGACCAAAACATGGATATGGTCGCGACTAAAATGCGAAATCGTTGGAACTGCATGTTTCTACACATCTCTACACCATTCACCCTTCATCTCTTCATTGTTTCTTCATGGCATCACATCTGAACAGCGATTGCAGTACAATATAAGTCATGAGAGGCTAAACCTTTAGTCTCTTGGTGATGAATCTAATATCTTGAGCGCACGGACTGAAACGGGGAGTTTTTACTTTTCTAATTTGTATTCCTTTACATGTCATGATTGCTGCTAGATCTAGGGTTTTCATTCTATGTTTAAGGATTGAATATCGATTGATCATTCTCGAATTAGACTATCGTATTTGATTTTGGATGATTTGAACTTTTGCTTTTGATAGAATATTTCAGTTTCGATTTTAAGAAAGTTGGGTTATTTTCAGCGATCGTTGCAAATCAATTCAATTGCTTGAAATCTAGGGTTTTCGATTGACAACCACTCGAGGGCATTCTCATCATCTAGGGTTAATTACACGCTAAGTGGTTTCTAACAGTTCACTAATAAGTTCTTAAACTAGCTTTGATCAAAGGAGTTTAAGGAATATTAGGGTTCTGGACTCAATTGATCAATTGAGGTTTTTCTTTAAGACTTAATGATTTAAAACTCCAATTTAATATAAGAGCAAGGATAGATAAGTTTTCATCATCAAGAGTCTACCATTACATATTTCTTCAACAAACCAACTCTTTTCATCTCAATCAAAAATCCAAAAATATCTACTTTTCTGCACCTTTATTTTATTGCATCAAGCACCCAAAACCCCAAAACCATTTTTACACCTACTCAGGTTTACCATTGATTTTGACATCCAATTTGCTAGGTTTCTAATAAAAAGGTTCCTTGAGAAAAACGATAGGGTTGTGCCTTATACTACATTATATTGGGTGCAATTACTTTATTATGATAGGCCGAACGACGACAATCCGATAGCCTTTTCAATGGCGCTATTGCCAGGGAGCCAAGTAATTGTTCCCTAGTAATTGTTTGTCAACTCTATTACCTACCTGAGTCATTTTCCTTGTTTTTCATTGCATTTTAGTTTTTTAGAATTTTTAACTTGCATTGCATACTGCATATTTTTTTGACTTTCTGCAGAATTAGTCTCTTTGACTGTGAGTCGCAACCTTACCTGACCTGAGTCGCGACAATTACTCTCTGTCACTTGTAGTCATGAGTAAACTACTTTGAGTCACCACCGTATTGCTCTCTGTGATATCTGACTGCTCTTTGCGAAAACCATTTGCGATATTTCAAACTTTTAGGCGCGATTGCAGCTCTCTGTAATTTTGGGTCGCGACTAAAAACTCTTGAGTCGTGACTTACTAAAAAAATTTCTGCTGTGCAGCTTCAGATTCTGAATCTAATTGTTTGCATTGATTATTCTTGATTGCTTATGCATTGCATGCGTAAAAGAACTGAACCATTAGTGCCTTTTGAACCTGAAATTGAGAGAAGACTTAGGAAACTAAGGAGATAATTTAGGGAATTTAGAGAAGGAGAAGCAAAATCTAGTTTCTCCTCTAGTATTCTAGAGTCTGAAACTGAACTAAATATGGCTAATCATAATGGGCATGGAGAGAATGAAATTAATGCAGAGGATAAGAGAAGTGTTAGGGAATTAAATCCTTCACATGTGAATTATGATCCTAATGGTTTCTATACTGAAGAGGCTAATTTTGAAATTAAAGGAGCTTTGATTGCAGCCTTACCTAAATTTCATGGTTTTGCAGGAGAATGACCACATAGGCACTTACAAACCATTCACATGATCTGTTCTTCAATGAACCCTCCAATGGCCACTTTGGATTATGTCTTGAGGAGGTGTTTGCATTTCACTTTGGAAGGGAAGGGTAAGGAGTGGCTGTATAATTTCCCAACCCATTTTTCAAC
The DNA here is from genome assembly GCA_037074615.1 of Leucaena leucocephala. Taxonomy (NCBI): domain Eukaryota; kingdom Viridiplantae; phylum Streptophyta; class Magnoliopsida; order Fabales; family Fabaceae; genus Leucaena; species Leucaena leucocephala. The sequence goes on along the minus strand of CM073555.1, from coordinate 12,783,287 downwards.
TCTTACATGGGATTAGCTAAAGTCTACTTATCTTGAGTAGTTTTTCCCAGCCTCCAAGACTACTCGGATGAAAAAAGAGATGACTAATGTTATGCAACAGGATGGAGAGTCTTTGCATTAGTATTGGACAAGATTTATTAACATTTTGGCTTGATGTCCCCACCACAACATTACTAAGGCTGATTTAGTAGACATCTTCTTTGATGGTCTACTACCCCACAATAAAGTTCCTTGGATGGTGCTACGAATGGTTCATTGAGAGATAAGACCCCATAAGCAAGTTGGGATTTGTTCCAGAAAATGGCTAATGAGGACCATCAAACTGGAGATCCAAGAAGATTACCACCCTCATCTTCAAGTAGTTCGAATGCGATCTTAGCTGAGATAGCAGCCTTGGGAAATCGAATGGAAAAGAGGATAGGTTTGATTGAAAGGGAGTTGCACTCCACAAAACAAGTTCATGCAGTGGATACCTCACAAGCCCTAGTTACAGGATGTGAATCATGTGGTTCAATGATGCATGCTACAAGTACATGTGATAGACAGTATTAGGAAGTGGCAGCTATGTATCAAGGGAGAGAGAATAACTTCCAGAAGAGAGATCCATACTCTAATACATATAATCCTGGCTGGAGAGACCACCCAAATTTTAGGTGGGGGAGTGGGGAAAATAGATCTAATCAATTTCAAGGAGGTGGTGCTTCCTCAAGCAACTACCAAGGTAATAGAAGGTCTATGGTCCCCACACAATCTAATGCTTTAGTGCCTTCAAGACTAGATGAGACCTCTCAATTGTTAAAGAGTATGGAAGTACAAATGAATAACATGGATAGTAGAATGACCAATATTGATCACAAGCTCAAATAGAATGATGGTCAGTTCACCTCCAAAGCTTCAATTCTCCAAAGTATGCAGAAGGATAATGTAGATGTACACAAAAAACTTGAGGAGTTAAGTTGTAAGAATACAGATATCACAAGCCACTTAACTCAAGTTTCTAATACAGTGAGTGATATCCAAGGAAAGAACAGTGGCAGCATACCTTCGAACACTATTGTTAATCCAAGAGAGGTGAATGACATATCTCTAAGAAGTGGAAGACAGGTATATTTTAAGGAAGCTGATGCACCACAGGAGGATAAGGAAGATTCTGAATTTGATGATTCATCACTGCCACAGATACAGATTGGTAATTTTGAAAGTGCCAAAGAATGGTTGCTTGTGAGTAAGAAGGCAACCCAAGAGGAGAACTCACAAGCACAAGCTGCAGTACAAGAGCTGCAGGAAGAAGAGGTAATAGTACCAACTCCAACATATAAAGGAAAGAAACCTAAGGAGAAGCCGGAGTTGAGCAAGGAAGGAGCCTCTATGCCTACTGGTAAGGAGGTAAGTATAAAAGATCTCCCTTTTCCTAACTCTTATTTTACTGGAAAGAAAAAGGTTGATCCTGATTTTCCAAAAGATGCTTACAATATGTTCAATAAATTGGAAATAAGCATCCCTATGGTTGAATTCCTCAAGAGAAACCTTAAGTATGCTAAATTTTTAAAAGAATTGTGTGTTGATAAAAAGAAATTTAGGCCTCTTAAGAGAATTCAGGTGAGCGCTAATGTGTCATCCCTTTTTAAAGCTGAACTACCGATTAAGTGCCAAGACCCAGGCTCCTATACAATCCCATGCACTATAGGAAATGTTCCTTTGAAGGGAGCGTTACTAGACCTAGGGGCTGCCATTAGTGTAATGCCTTGGTCGGTTTATCAAGCTTTAGGTATCAATAATCTTTTAACACAAATGTAGTACTCCAATTAGTTGATAGGTCAATTAGGTATTCCAAGGGAATTCTTGAGGATATTCTAGTGCAGGTCAAAGACTTAGTGTTCCCAGCTGACTTTTATGTTCTGGATATGTCTAATGAGTTAGTAAATGATAGCACTTTGATCCTAGGCTGACCTTTCCTCCAAACTTCCAAAACCATCATTAGTATGAAGCACAGTTTCATTACAATGGAAGTTGTAGAACATGTGGTAAGTTTTAACATGAATAAAGCAATGAGATATGCTTATGATAATTCTATTTTTACTGCTTTAAATGTCCATTGACTATGCTGTTAAAGAGATTAAGGATGAATATGAATTCAGTTTGCATGATAATGATAGAGATAATGCACTTGCAAAAGGTTTGTTTAGTGATTTTGCAGGATTCCAAGGTGTTCTGGAAGCTAAAAGTCCAACAATTGAAGACGGGTCGAGTTTCTGTGATAAAAGGTCACGACCCAATACCCATAACGTCATGACCAAACATCAGTCTGTAGCCTACTGTGAACATGAGTCCCGACCAAATGAATTTCATGTCGCGATACATAACTCTAGAGATGACCAGTCGCTACCCGAAGATGTAGGTGACGCGACTAAACCTTAATCTGCTGAGGGACAGCCTCTCTATGAATCGGATTCATGACCACATGGTTTTCAGGTCGCGACACAAAACTCCAGAGAACACGTCACGACAAGATGAAGATAATATAGCGACTAATGGTTCCAGAGATGGACCTGTCATCTTCAGTCGCGATAATACGCTGAAAGGTCACGACCCGATATACCAGACGCATCCAATGAACTGAAAATTCCTTCAGATCACTTTTCCACTATTTTGGTTAAAGGGCCAATATGTTCTAACCTTACTTCCCTCACTCTTATTCCAAAATTACTTCCCATGCTTTACCATTCCCAAATAATTTGATTTCTGACAATGATGCACGTATGAGGGAGTGTGATCTCAACTATGTTACAGCTATGGACCAACTTAAGCTTGGTGCAACTACTAAAGAGATTATAGGTCAGATGGGAATTCCTACAGAGCTAAACATGAGCAGCCTCCGAGAGGCTACAAAGGGGAGTATTTCTACTTTTAATGATTCCCCCATCTTACCCCCTCTATTGTTCAACCCCCAGTGTTAGAATTGAAAGATTTACCTTCTAACCTTAAGTATGCTTACCTTGAGCCAGACTCAAAATTGCCGGTGATTATTTCCAATTCTTTGACTATTACTGAAGAGTCTAAGTTATTAAGTGTACTTAAGAAGAATAGAGAGGCTTTGGTTGGCAATTAGCTGATATAAAGGGGATAGATGCCACTGTTTGCACTCACAGAATCCTGCTAAATGAGGATACCAAGCCAATTAAACAACCCCAAAGGAGATTAAACCCATTGATCTCTGATGTGGTTAGGAAGAAGATTAATAAGTTGTTGAAGGCGGGAATAATTTATGCTATTTTCTATAACAAATGGGTATCACCTGTGCATGTAGTACCCAAAAAGAGCGTAATGACAGTAGTTAAGAATGAGAACAATGAATTAATCTCTACTAGAGTGCAGAATTCATGGCGGGTTTGCATTGACTACAGGAAGTTTAATGACTCCACTAGGAAAGATAATTTCCCTTTGCCTTTTATTGATCAAATGCTTGATAGATTAGTAGGGAAGAGTCATTATTGTTTTCTAGATAGATATTTAGGATATTTTCAGATTCCCATAGACCTGAGGGACTAAGAAAAGACCACATTTACATGTCTCTTTGGCACATATGCCTATAAAAGAATGTCATTTGGTTTGTGTAATGCCCCTAGCACATTTCAATGTTGCATGCTTTCTATATTTTCTGATTTCATTAAGAAATGCATGGATGTGTTCATGGATGATTTTACTATTTATGGCAATTCTTTTGATGAATGTTTAGTAAGCCTTGATAAAATCCTTGTTAGATGTATTAAGAAAAAGTTGGTTTTAAACTTTGAAAAGTGCCATTTCATGGTTGATTGTGGAATAGTACTTAGGCATCTTATATCTAACAAGGGAATTGAGGTGGATAAAGCAAAAATTGAAGTCATTTCCTCATTGCCCTTCCCTACAACTTTAAAAGAACTTCGATCTTTTCTAGGGAACATTGGGTTTTATCGAAGATTCATCAAAGACTTTAGTAAAATTGCTTTACCACTCTCAAAAATTCTGCAAAAGGACACTGACTTTGTTTTCTCTAATGACTACAAAGAGGCTTTTGAAAAATTAAAGGATAGGTTGATTTATCCTCCTGTTCTAACATCACCAGATTGGGATCTTCCATTTGAACTATCATGTGATGCTTCCAATTATGCTGTGGGAGCTATGATAGGTGAAAGGGAAGGTAATCTATCTAGAGTGATTGCCTATGCCTCGAAAACACTAGATGCTGCTGAAATTAACTACACCACTATTGAGAAAGAATTGTATGCCATTGTGGTAGCCTTGGATAAATTCAGAGCATATCTAATTAATTCTAAGGTAGTTGTTTACACAGATCATGTAGCAGTCAAGTATTTGTTCCTTAAACCTCAATCTAAACCAAGACTCCTACGATGGATGTTACTGCTTCAAGAGTTTGATATAGAGGTGAGGGATTGAGCTGGAAATGTGAACCACGTTGCAGATCATCTAAGCAGATTACCAACAGAGACACGGGGAGTACTTAGTTCTGATCTTATTTATGATTCTTTCCCTGATCAATCTCTTTGTTTGGTTACTGTTATAGAACCTTGGTATGTTCATTTGGTTAATTTCATTAAAACTGGCCTAATCCCTTCTCATTTGACTAAATTTTAGGCCCAAAAGCTCAAGAGTGAATCTAAATACTTCATTTGGGACAGACCTTTTCTGTGGAAGCTGTGCTCAGACCAAGTGTTAAGACGATGTGTCCCAGATCAAGATCACAAATCAGTTTTGAAAGTATGCCATTCATGGGTTTGTGGGGGTCATTTTGGAGGGAAAAGGACTGCACGTAGGGTCCTTGAATCCGGTTTCTATTGGCCTTCCCTTTTTAAAGATGCTTTTGATTTTTGTAAAGCTTGTGATAGGTGCCAGAGATTTGGAGGGATTAGTAAGAGGCACGAAATGCCACAACACCCTATTCTGTTTTGTGAGGTTTTTGATGTATGGGGAGATAAACTTCATGGGACCTTTTCCACCTTCAGCAGGGTTTTAGTACATTTTGTTGGCTGTAGACTACTTGTCTAGGTGGGTAGAGGCCATCCCCACAAGGCTAGATTATGCCCAAACAGTTTCGAAGTTCCTAAGGTCTCTCTCATCTTTAGTAGGTTTAGAGTACCAAGAGCAGTAATTAGTAATCAAGGTACCCATTTTTGCAATAAGTTGATCAATAAACTATTGGCAAAATATGGTGTAACTCATAAAGTATCAACCTCATACCACCCTCAAACTAATGGTCTAGATGAGGTTTCTAATAGGGAAATAAAGCACATACTGGAGATAATTGTCAAGCCATCCAATAAGGACTAGAACTTAAGACTAGATGATGCTTTATGGGCATACAGGACAGCTTTTAAAACCCCTCTAGGCATGTCCCCGTATAGGACAATTTTTGGAAAAGCTTGTCACATGCCTGTGGAGATAGAGCACAAGACTTTTTAGGTAGTGAAAGCTTGCAATGAGAACCATGAAGAAGCCAGTTCGAACAGGTTGTTACATATTCAAGAGCTAGAAGAGATTCGATTGGATGCATACAGCAGCTCTAAAATCTATAAACAGAAGACAAAGTTATTCCATGATGCTCATATTATGAGAAAGAAGTTTAAGGAAGGAGGTCGAGTGTTAAGTTACCAAGCTAGATTCAAGTTCAAACATGGCAAATTGAAAACTAACTGGGATGGACCTTACACATTTGTTAAAGTCCACAAGTTTGGGATGATTGAGTTGGAAGAGGAAGCGACAGGCAAATTTTTTCAGGCCAATGGCCATCATTTGAAACTTTACAAGGAACCTGTTTCACCATCATGAGGCCAGGTTGTCCCTTTCCTATCTCCTATATTTTACACATTCTTCTATTTATGATGTTTGCTATGTTAGGTTGAGTATAGGAAATGGATGATTCAGTAGATTAGATTCCATTTTCAGTTTAGTTCTATTTGTCTTCAGTTTATTTCTGTTTATTCTAGGATTATTTCTGCTTTGTTCCACTTCCCCATTACTGTCCATGTGTTGCTGATGAAAGCGTCGGATTGTCGCAGTCTGAGCCATCAAAATAAAGTGAATTGCACCCTAGTAATGTAGTATAAGGCACAACCCTATCGTTCTTCTCAAGGAGCCTTTCTAAAAGAATCCTAGCAATTTGGATGTCAAATTCAGTGAAAAACCTGAGTATAGAGTAAAATGGTTTTGGGTTTTTGTGGGTGCAGAAATGTAAAGATATGGTAAAGTAAATGTTTTTGTGTTTTTGATTTGTGAAAGTAGTTTATGGTGGCAGACTCTTGATGATGAAAACGTATCTATCCTTGCTCTCAAATGATATAGAGTTTGAAATCACTAAGTCTTGAATTAAACCTCAATTAATCAATTGAGTCCAGAACCCTAATATTCTTTAAACTCCTTTGATCAAAGCTAGTTTAAAGACTATTAGTGAACTGCTAAGAATCTCTTAGTGTGCAATTTAAATCAGATTATAAAGAATGCCCTCAAATGAGTGTCGACCGACTAACCCTAGAATTCAAGCGATCGAATCAATTAGCAACAATCGTTGACAACCATTCAACTAGCTTAAAATCAAGACTGAAATATTGCATTTAAACCAGCATTCAAAACATCCAAAGTAAATTACAAATGTCTAATAATGAGAATAATCAATCGATATTCAAAACTTGTTCATATAATGAGAACCTTAAATCTAGAAATAATCATAATATGACAAGGATGCAAATTAGACAGAAGGAACTCCCCATTTCAGTTCATGAGCTTAAGAAACGAAATCCATCACCAAGAGGCTAAGGGTTTAGCCTCTCATGACCTCTACTGCACTGCAATCGCCGTCCAGATTTGCTGCCATGAAGAAACAATGGAAAAGTAGAGAATGGTGGTGAAGATATCTCTTCAAAGTGGTAGAGAAGGTAGATGATCCAGAAGGAATGTGTGAGAGCTGCCTCTTGACCTAATCAGGTCTCCCTAAACCGAACTCCTCGCCTCTCTCCTTTACCACCCCTTTCAAAGGCAAATTTACCTAATCCGAAACGCACAGCTTCACGTCTGTCTTCTTTGGTCGCGACCAGATCCATTTTTGGTCGCGACCTGTGAGCACAGAAAAGATCAAGCAGAATAAAATAGGTCGCGACCGGAGGATACTTTGGTCGCGACTCAAGAAGGCAGAGACGTCATTTCACTTTCATTGACTTGTGATTTCTTTCTTGGTCCTGGCTCTCCTCCAAAATACATGCAATTCAATATAAAAGCTCGCTGTAAAAGTTCAAATCAGTAGATAACAATATATGTGCAATTTGGGGGAGATATTTTACCATTTTATCCTTTAATTAGCACACTGCCACGCACAATCATGTGATATACAAAAGTACAGTTTAAGGCATGAAATGAATGGTAAAATTACAATAAAACTGTTAAAAGTGTCGTAGAAACCATATACAAAATGTGTCTTATCAATTCCCCCACACTTGAACCTTTGTACTCCTGGACAAAGAAATGAATCACACCTAGAACAACACTAAAACAATTAATCCACCATCTTTGGGAATGCAAAAATGATAATGTGAGCAATGCCAAGTAATCAACTACTGAATGAAATCAACCTCAGCTGTACGAGCGCAATAGATCCTCTTCAATGGATGTAAATGTTTAACTCTCTATTTCCTCTCATTGTTAGGGTTCTTTCACTCAGTTTCAAATTGGAAAACATCCTACCATAAGCTTGTAATGGCTCTAAATCTCAGCAACTATATAGCATTTATGCAAAGAATCAAGAGGTCTTTTAGGGTTGTAACGATGGAAGTAGGCCACATGGAATGGAATATGGAGGATAAAAAATAGTATATGCAATCAAATAAGAGTATATAGCTTGAATTCATGTCTTTACAGATTCAGAAATGATGATTGTGCTAATAGGAGTTGATAATGGTACCTTCATTTTTTCATTTTTTTTTTGTTTTTTTTTTTTTTTTGTTTTTTTTTTGCACCTTATACATAGAATGGTCTAGCACAACAGTACAATAATAATGAGTTTTGACATGAATGACAAGTTTATTCTTGAAAGATGTTCATGCATATATTACTTTCTATGTAAAATGATGAAAAAAGAAATAGAAAAGAAAAATGATGAGCTCAAAAAGGGTGACAAATGATATAATATGTACTGGGCTTGTGTTTGGGATAAAATGGTTTAGAGATGAATGCCTCTATCATGTTCAATTCATAAATGCGCAAGTAATTTTCAACTCAGAGCCGAGACAAGTTCTAGAGGATATAAACCAATTGAATAATCACTCAATATAGAATTTAAGGCCGAGAATCCTTCCAACAAGGTATTTAATCTAAATTGCTCAGAAGCTAAAGTTTCAAACACTGTTCATCATTCACTAGGCATTAAAACACTTATCACAAATGAAAACCCTCTAAACGATGATCAAAAGTTTCAAGTTAATCATTTAGACCCATGTGATAGAGTTTAGGTGTTTCCACTTCAATTTCCAAGAAATTTAAACAACAAATTCAAGTATGAAGATGGTTTCTATAAATTCTTTATGCAAAAGATCTGAAAAAACAATAGGGTAATGAATCATTTGTAAAGCACAATTCAATCGGACACAGCATTGCCCCAAGCAACGAGAAGATAAATGGACAATTTGTGCACTCGGGTCGCTACGTACAATGCTCAAAGTCGCGACTACAAACGCAAAAAGCGCAGACTCAACTTCCCAGATTAGTCGCGACTAGTAACTTTACGGTCGCGACTCAAATTCACAGACAGATTTAGTCGCGACGTAAGGTCACTAGAGTCGCGACTGGTTTTCACAGAGAGTCTGAAATCAACCAATTCATACCAGGTCGCGACCAAGAATCAAACATGTCGCGACTAAATCAGTGGATGTTACGACCAATACTATCTGATGGTTTTCAAAACCCAAAACATTTTATATGCAAGACCTTGTCAGCCAACACCAAAACAGTTTAGAATGGAAGTCCAATTTTCAGCAATTCATCACTCATTAAGATCAAAACCCAAAAGTTTTGTGATGAAAGATTGGATTATGGAAGGATTTTAACATTATTAGCACAGAAACAAGGACATCCTCCCCCACACTTAAACTTGACAGTGTCCTCACTGTCAACAGAACCACAGAAAGCACAAATACAAATCAAACTGAGGCAAACCACAAGCAGGAAAAATAATGCAAATCATAGTCTTTGGATTAGTGAGAGCAAGGTAAAACAGGATTTCAATGTCTTTCTCCAGTATACAATAGCCAAATGAAAACAAAGATAAAACCAGAACAAGAAAAAAAAAATCCTCATTCTACTCGTCTCTCTCCTCTGCAGCGCCCTCAGAAGCGCGATCATCCTCATCCATAGCAGCAGCACACCCCTCATCAGTTCCAGCGTTTACAGCCCGGGCTTTGGAGGATTCACCTGGCCCATCCGGAAAGAAAGCAGAGGCAGGAATATTGTTCTTGAAGAAAGCCTCTTCAAACCCGGGGGGTAAAGCTATGTGAAGCGACTTAGCAATCTTTAGAACCAAAGGATCAATGAATTGTTGCCTTTTATACTCTTGATTCATTATGATCGCTCTTAGCTCCTGCTGCTGAGAGGTGACTTGAGCCAGTTGATCAGAGAGAGCGGCAAGTTGTGCACTCCAACCATGGTCACCCTCATTAGTATCCTCCTGTTCCTCCTCCACATCCCTCTCAACTACCCTTTTACCGCTTTTGGCAGTCCTCAACTCCGCAGCCTTCTTGTTGGCTTTGGAGACACTGTAACATTTGGTGATTGAGGGCTCAAGGAAAAAATCAGTTTTGAGGGCAAGAACTCCATGCTTCTTGCACAGATCAGTAATCAGATGGGGAAAGACAAGAAGGGTTGTGGAAGAATTTATACAATGGCTAATGGAAGCAATAATGATGCTGGAGAGTTCGACAGGTTGCTGGGTCATTAACAAATAAAGCAGGATGGCTCTCTCCTCATTGATATCTGAAATGTGGGCCTGAGGCATCACGTTATAAGTCATAAAGTTGAGCCAAACCCGAGCTTCATCATTCATAACCTTCCTCTCCAGATATCTTTTCTGGCCTCTAATCGTCCATGCTGCTCCTTCTCCTCCTAAAACAGCCAACACTGTATCCCAAGGGACCTCATCTAAACGATATCTCAGATGATGGAACCGACATTTAGAGAGAGTGGGGAGTTTGTAAAAAGATTTAATAGCCCAGGCATCGATGAAAAACTCTTTTTCTCTAAATGCTATCCCCAAGGATTCTTCCAAAGCGGAGGTAATGTAAAATTCCCGCACTAAGGTAAGATTAGCTTTAGTCCTCTTTTTCAATAACTCCTTAAATCTACTTTCTAAAGCTAACTTATAAAAATCAAATTCCTCGGTGGCAGGGAATTCTTTTTCTTGGACAATCCCTCGAGTGTTGAACATAGCTTCAGCTTTCTTTCGGGTTAACTTGGCATGGGGGCTGCTTCGGGATCGTTTGCTTACTTCGGGGTTCTTTGTTCGGGCCATCTGAGCATACAAGTCAAACAATGCAAATCAATACAGAACAGAGCCCTATTCCTTGAAAAGAAAACCTCCCTACACAAGATGTATGGTTAATTGGCTGTTTTTTTTTTTTTTTTACAGACGGGATTCAAAACAGATAGCAGATATGTCAAGTCGCGACCAAAAGGCTCATCTGTCGCGACCGTTCGTCTCTGGACATTCATGTCGCGACTATATGGATTGTAGGTCGCGACTAGACACAAAATGTTTTCAAATCAGCGAAGTTCATCAGCCATGTCCCACAAATCCAAACTGACCCGCCAAAACCCTACCTAGGACGGAGACTACCACTGATACAAACCAAATCCCCAAAATGTCTACAGAATGACATCCAGTAAAACCTAAAAGCTGGATACAGGGAATGGTAGAAAAATAAAGGAACAGAGAACTACCTGTAATCTCGTCAGCAACCAGTAAACTACTGGAATGGGGATGAAGAAGAAAAAGAAGAAACGCGAACGGCTAGAGCACTGGTCTGGAAGGGCAACAGAGGCTGAGAGGAAATGGAAAGGCAAAAGTCGCGATGGGGAGAAGCAACTTTAGAGCAAATGTCGCCACTGAGGAAAGAAAGATCAGGGTTAAAAAGGCGGAAGGGTCAAAACGCATAGCAGAATAAGGAGTCAGGTCGCGATCGGTAGTTTTTCAGGTCGCGACTCACGTATACAGAGAGCTACAGTCGCGACAATAGTGATACTAGGTCGCGACATTATTTAACAGAGGAGAACCCTTCGTCTGAGGACAAACTAGTCGCTACCATAAAATCATAATGTCGCGACAACGTTCAAAATTCAGGTCCTAATGTACCTCAAAGCCTCTTACAATTCCTCCTAAGAAGCTCTCAACCATGTTTTCCACAGCAGAACAGCACTAAAACTCAATGCAAATTTCACAATCAAGTACACAGTCACATTCAAATCATGCACCACAACACAAAAGAAGCAATGATGACAAGATGGGTAAACTATAGCATGCAATTGAGTACGTGTGAAAAACCCAGAAAAGAGGAATTAAACAAATAGATCATAAACAACACAGGGTTATTGTACAGAACAGAAGTAAACCAACAATAAATAGAAATAACTAAAAATGAACACTATCCTACTGAGTCATCCCTTTCCAATCATCAAACCACAATATCAAGCATATAGTATTAGAAAAAATTGTAAAAGGTAAGAGATAGGAAAGGGACAACCTGGTTATTAAGGTGGTGGTGGGCTCTCATAAAGTTTCAAATGGTGGCCATTGGCTTGGAAAATTTTGCCCGTTGCTTCCTCTTGCAATTCAATCATCCCAAAGCCGTGGACTTTGACAACTGTGTAAGGTCCATCCCAGCTGGTTTTGAATTTTCCGTGTTTGAATTTGAACCTAGCCTGATATCTTAAAACTTGATCGCCTTCCTTAAACTTCTTTCTCAGAATATGAGCATCATGGATTAACTTTGTCTTTTGTTTATAGATTTCAGAGCTGCTGTATGCATCTAATCGAATCTCTTCTAGCTCTTGAATCTGTAACAACCTGTTGGAACTGGCTTCTTCCAGGTTCTCATTGCAAGCTTTCACTGCCCAAAAAGTCTTGTGCTCTATCTCCACAGGCATGTGACAAGCTTTTCCAAAAACTGTCCTATAAGGGGACATGCCTAGAGGGGTTTTGAAAGCTGTTCTGTATGCCCATAAAGCATCATCTAGTCTTAAGTTCCAATCCTTATTGGATGGTTTGACAATCCTCTCCAGTATGTGCTTAATTTCCCTGTTAGAAACCTCTGCTAGACCATTAGTTTGAGGGTGGTATGGGGTAGAGACTTTATGAGTTACCCCATATTTTGCTAACAAGTTATTGATCATTTTATTGCAAAAATGGGTGCCTTGATCACTGATTACTGCTCTTGGTACTCCAAATCTACTAAAGATGTGAGACCGTAGGAACTTGGAGACCGTCTGGGCGTCATCTAGTCTTGTAGGAATGGCCTCCACCCACCTTGATAAGTAGTCTACAGCCAACAAAATGTATTGAAACCCAGCTGAAGGTGGAAAGGGTCCCATGAAGTCTATTCCCCATACATCGAAAACCTCACAAAACAGAATAGGTTGTTGTGGCATCTCGTGCCTTTTGCTAATCCCTCCAAATCTTTGGCACCTATCACAAGCTCTACAAAATTCAAAAGCATCTTTAAACAGGGAGGGCCAATAGAAACCGGATTCTAGGACCCTGCGTGCAGTCCTTTTTCCTCCAAAATGACCTCCACAGACCCATGAATGGCATGCTTCTAAAATTGATCTGTGCTCATGGTCTGGGACACATCGTCTCAACACTTGGTCAGAGCATAACTTCCACAGGAAAGGTTTGTCCCAAATGAAATATTTGGATTCACTCTTGAGCTTTTGGGCCTGAAATGTAGACAAGTGAGATGGAATTAGACCAGTTTCAATAAAATTAACCAAGTGAGCATACCAAGGCTCCACAACAGAAACCAAACAAAGAGATTGGTCAGGGAAAGAATCACAAATAAATTCAGAACTAAGTACTCCCCTAGTCTCTGTTGGTAATCTACTTAAGTGATCTGCAACTTGGTTCACATTTCCTGCTCTATCTCTCACTTCTATATCGAACTCTTGAAGCAGTAGCATCCATCGTAGAAGTCTAGGTTTTGATTGAGGCTTATGGAACAAATACTTGACTGCTGCATGGTCTGTGTAAACAAAAACCTTAGAATTGATTAGATATGCCCTAAATTTATCCAAAGCCACCACAATTGCATACAATTCTTTCTCAGTGGTTGTGTAATTAGTTTGTGCAGCATCAAGTGTTTTTGAGGCATAAGCAATCACTCTAGATAAGTTACTTTCCTTTTGATCTAACATGGCTCCCACAGCATAATTGGAAGCATCGCATGATAGTTCAAAAGGGAGATCCCAATCTGGTGAAGTTAAGATAGGTGGAGAAATTAACCTATCCTTCAATTTTTCAAAAGCCTCCTTACAATCATTAGAGAAAACAAATTCAGTGTCTTTTTGCAGAAGTTTCGAGAGTGGTAAAGCAATTTTACTAAAATCTTTGATAAACCGTCTATAAAATCCAACGTGCCCCAGAAAAGATCGAAGTTCCTTTAAAGTTGTAGGGTAAGGCAGTGAGGATATGACTTCAATTTTTGCTTTATCCACCTCAATTCCCTTGCTAGATACAAGATGTCCAAGTACTATTCCATGATCAACCATGAAATGGCACTTTTCAAAGTTTAAAACCAGTTTTTTCTCAACACATCTAGCAAGGATTTTATCAAGGCTCACAAGACACTCATCAAAAGAATTGCCATAAACAGTAAAATCATCCATGAACACATCCATGCATTTCTCAATGAAATCAGAAAATATAGAAAGCATGCAACGTTGAAATGTGCCAGGGGCATTACACAAACCAAATGGCATTCTTTTATAGGCATATGTGCCAAAAGGACATGTAAATGTGGTCTTTTCTTGGTCCCTTGGGTCTATGGGAATCTGGAAGTATCCTGAATACCCATCTAGGAAACAGTAATGACTCTTACCTGCCAATCTCTCAAGCATTTGATCAATAAAAGGTAAGGGGAAATGATCTTTCCTAGTAGAGTCATTCAACTTCCTATAATCAATGCAAACCCGCCATGAATTCTGCACTCTAGTAGGGATTAATTCATTGTTCTCATTTTTAACTACTGTCAGTCCACTCTTTTTGGGCACTACATGCACAGGGGATACCCACTCACTATCTGAAATGGCGTAAATGATTCCTGCTTTTAACAGTTTATTAATCTCCTTCCTAACCACATCAGAGATCAACGGGTTTAATCTCCTTTGGGGTTGTTTAATTGGCTTGGAATCTTCACTCAACAAAATCCTGTGTGTACAAACAGTGGCATCTATCCCTTTTATGTCAGCTAATTGCCAACCCAGAGCTTCCTTATTCTTCCTAAGCACTTCTAATAACCTAGACTCTTCAGTAGCATTTAAAGAATTTGAAATTATCACTGGCAATTTTGAGTCTGACTCAAGATAGGCATATTTTAAGTGTGAAGGCAAATCTTTTAACTCTAAATCTGGGGGTTGACAAACAGAAGGGATAAGATGGGGGCATTCATTCAAGTTTGAATTACTCCCTTTCGTAGATTCTTGAAAATTACTCGTATTTGGTTCATCAGGATCCCTCCCCTCGCTCTTGTTCCCTTCAGTGGTTGCATCAAGATCAAGGAGCCATCAAAATTGGATGTCTTCTCAAGGCACAACCCAATAATGTGAATTGCGAGCCATCAAAATTAAGTGAATTGCACCCCAATAATGTAGTATAAGGCACAACCCTATCGTTCTTCTCAAGGAGCCTTTCTAAAGGTATCCTAGTAAATTGGATGTCAAAATCATTGAAAACCTGAGTTGAGGGTAAATGGTTTTGGGTTTTGTTGGGTGCAGAAATGTAAAGATGCAGTAAAATACATGTTTTTGTGTTTTTGTATAAATGAAAGGGATTTATTATGGCAGTCTCTTGATGATGAAAACATATATCTATCCTTGCTCTCAATTCATATGGAGTTCGAAATCACTAAGTCTTGTGTAAGATGAACCTCAATCGATCGACTGAGTCCAGAACCCTAACAATCTTTAAACTCCTTTGATCAAAGCTAGTTTAGAGATTATTAGTGAACTGCTAATTGTACCACTTAGTGTGCAATTCAAATCAGATTGTAAAGAATGCCCTCAAGTGAGCGTCGATCGACTAACCCTAGA
Organism: Leucaena leucocephala; assembly: GCA_037074615.1. Lineage (NCBI taxonomy): Eukaryota > Viridiplantae > Streptophyta > Magnoliopsida > Fabales > Fabaceae > Leucaena > Leucaena leucocephala. The sequence goes on along the minus strand of CM073555.1, from coordinate 12,767,954 downwards.
TTTCAAGCAATCGAATCAATTAGCAACAATCGTTGACAACCATTCAACCATCTTAAAATCACAACTGGAGTATTACAATAAAAACCAGCATTCAAAACATCCAAGTAAATCACACTGTCTAAAATGAGAATTATCAATCGATATTCAATCTTGTTCATATCATGAAAACCCTAGATCTAGCAGCAAACACAATATGATAAGATACAAATTAGAACAGAAGAAACTCCCCGGTTAAGCTCATGAGCTCAAGAATACAAAATCAATCACCAAGAGACTAAGAGTTTAGCCTCTCATAAGCTCCGCTGCACTGCAATCGCTGTCCAGAAGTGGTGCCATGAAGAAACTATGGAAAGATGCAGAATAGGGGTGAGGAAACGTATAGAGGAGGTGGAAAATGGAGATGGAGTGTATGAGTATGGGTTCCAGACCTAATCAGGTCCGGAACCCTACTCTTGCTTCCCTCTGCGCGGCTCTGGAATGAAAATGGAGGGGATCCCCCGAATGCTGGCTTCCCATGTCTTTTAAACGCAAGTTAACCTAATCAGAAACGCACAGCTTCGCGTCTGTTTTCTTTGGTCGCGACCAGATCCATTTTTGGTCGCGACCTGTGATCACAAAATAGTAGCCCGAGAGAATGCTTCAGGTCGCGACCACGGATACTTTTGGTCGCGACCAAATAAGGCAGAGGCGTGATATTCATTTTCTTAACTTGTGATTTCTTTCCTGGTACTTGCTCTCCTCCTAGATACCTGCAATTCATTATAGAAGCTCAAAGTAAATGTTCAAATCAATAGATAACAACATATGTGCAGTTTGGAGAAGTTATTTTACCATTTTATACTATAATTAGCATATTGCCATGCACAATCATGTAGTACACAAAAGTACACTTTAAGGCATGAAATGAATGGTAAAGTTACAATAAAATCTTAAAAGTGTGTTAGAAACCATATACAAAAATGTGACTCATCACATTGATGAGAGCGTCGGATTATCGCAGTCCGAGCCATCAAAATTAAGTGAATTGCACCCCAATAATGTTGTATAAGGCACAACCCTATCGTTCTTCTCAAGGAGCCTTTCTAAAGGTATCCTAGTAAATTGGATGTCAAAATCATTGAAAACCTGAGTTGAGGGTAAATGGTTTTGGGTTTTGTTGGGTGCAGAAATGTAAAGATGCAGTAAAATACATGTTTTTGTGTTTTTGTATAAATTAAAGGGATTTATTATGGCAGTCTCTTGATGATGAAAACATATATCTATCCTTGCTCTCAATTCATATGGAGTTCGAAATCACTAAGTCTTGTGTAAGATGAACCTCAATCGATCGACTGAGTCCAGAACCCTAACAATCTTTAAACTCCTTTGATCAAAGCTAGTTTAGAGATTATTAGTGAACTGCTAATTGTACCACTTAGTGTGCAATTCAAATCAGATTGTAAAGAATGCCCTCAAGTGAGCGTCGATCGACTAACCCTAGATTTCAAGCAATCGAATCAATTAGCAACAATCATTGACAACCATTCAACCATCTTAAAATCACAACTGGAGTATTACAATAAAAACCAGCATTCAAAACATCCAAGTAAATCACACTGTCTAAAATGAGAATTATCAATCGATATTCAATCTTGTTCATATCATGAAAACCCTAGATCTAGCAGCAAACACAATATGATAAGATACAAATTAGAACAGAAGAAACTCCCCGGTTAAGCTCATGAGCTCAAGAATACAAAATCAATCACCAAGAGACTAAGAGTTTAGCCTCTCATAAGCTCCGCTGCACTACAATCGCTGTCCAGAAGTGGTGCCATGAAGAAACTATGGAAAGATGCAGAATGGGGGTGAGGAAACGTATAGAGGAGGTGGAAAATGGAGATGGAGTGTATGAGTATGGGTTCCAGACCTAATCAGGTCCAGAACCCTACTCTTGCTTCCCTCTGCGCGGCTCTGGAATGAAAATGGAGGGGATCCCCCGAATGCTGGCTTCCCATGTCTTTTAAACGCAAGTTAACCTAATCAGAAACGCACAGCTTCGCGTCTATTTTCTTTGGTCGCGACCAGATCCATTTTTGGTCGCGACCTGTGATCACAAAATAGTAGCCCGAGAGAATGCTTCAGGTCGCGACCACGGATACTTTTGGTCGCGACCAAATAAGGCAGAGGCGTGATATTCATTTTCTTAACTTGTGATTTCTTTCCTGGTACTTGCTCTCCTCCTAGATACCTGCAATTCATTATAGAAGCTCAAAGTAAATGTTCAAATCAATAGATAACAACATATGTGCAGTTTGGAGAAGTTATTTTACCATTTTATACTATAATTAGCATATTGCCATGCACAATCATGTAGTACACAAAAGTACACTTTAAGGCATGAAATGAATGGTAAAGTTACAATAAACTCTTAAAAGTGTGTTAGAAACCATATACAAAAATGTGACTCATCAATTCCCCCACACTTGAACCTTTGTACTCCTGGACAAAGAAGTGAATCACACCTAGAATCAACATCCAAACAATTAATCCACCATCTTTCAGGAATCCACAAGTGACAATGTGAGCAATGCCAAGTAATCAACTACTAAACGAAATTAACCTCAACTATGAGCGCAATAGATCCTCTCAAAAGATGTAAGTGTTTAGCTCTCTATTTTCTCTCATTCTTAGGGTTCTTTCACTCAGATTCAAATTGGAGAACACCCTACCATATGCTTGTAATGGCTCTAAATCTCTGCAACTACATAGCACTTATGCAAAGAATCAAGAGGTCTTTTAGGGTTGTAGTGAATGAGATGGGCTGTATGGAATGGGATATGGAGAATAGAAAGGTTTATATGCATTTAATGATGAGTATATAACTTGAATTCATGTCTCTATAGATTCAGAAATGATTATTGTGCTAATTAAGAGTTTATAATGGTGCCTTCATCATTTTCATTTTTTTTTCTTTTTTTTTTTTTATTTTCTTCTTCTTCTTTTTTTTTTTTATTTGGCACCTTCTACATAGAATGGTCTAGCACAATAAAACAATAATAATGAGTTTTGACATGAATTACAAGTTTATCTTGGAAAGATGTTTATGCATAAATTGCTTTCTATCTAAAATGATGAAAAAGGAATAGTGATGGGGATAAAGAGGTGACTAAGGATATAATATGGAATGGGTTTGTGTTTGGGATAAAGGGTTTAGAAATGAATGCCTCTATCATGTTCAATTCATAAATGCGCAAGTAATTCCCAATTCAGAGCCAAGACAAGTTCTAGAGGATATAAACCAATTGAATAATCACTCAATATAGAATTTAAGGCCAAGAATCCTTCCAACAAGGGTTTTGATCTACTTTGCTCATAAGCCAAAGTCTCAAACAAAGTTCATCATTCACTAGGCATTAAAACACTTATCACAACTGAAAACCCTTTAAATGATGATTTAAAAGTTTTAAGATAATCATTTAAAACCATGTGATAGAGCTAAGGTGTTTTCACTCCAAATTCCAAGAAATTTAAACAATAAATTCAAGTATGAAGATGGTTTCTGCAAATCTTTTATGCACAAGGTAGAAAAATAATAGGGTAATGAATCATTTATAAATACGCAATAGTAGTTCAAACAGAATCCTTCTATACAGCATTGCACAAGGCAATGAGAAGGTAAATAAACTTTGCACTCAGGTCGCGACCTGTGAAATCTCACAGTCGCGACCAACAAACACAGAAAGGTTGAGTCGCGACCTTATGACACTAAAGTCGCGACCAAATAACACAGAGAGTGCACTAAGTCCAAAATTTCGTTCTAGGTCGCGACTGAAATCAGGGACGTCGCGACCAATGTTCACAGGAACTACCATGTTATACTTTTCAAAACCCAAAACGTTTGTCACACAACCATTAAAACAGTGTAGAATGGGGGTCCAATTATTCAACAATTCATCACACATTAAAATCACAGACCAAAATCTTTAGGATGAAAGATTGAATTATGGAAGGATTTTTAACATTATTAGCATAGAGATAAGGACATCCTATTCCCCCACACTTAAACTTGACAATGTCCTCACTGTCAACAAGTATAGAAATCACAGAACTGCAGAAGGTCAACTAGCTTCAACATAGCAAAATAGCACACAACTCAATGCAAATTTTTCAATTAAGCATGCAGTCTCATTCAAGTCATGCAAAGCAATACAAGTAAAGCGAATATGACAGGATGGGTAAGCTAAAGTCATGCATGTGAGAAGTGACTCAAAGAAAAATCAATGAGTATGCAGCATATGGTTAGTGATGGGGTATTATGCAGAAACAGAAAGAAACCTAGAATAAGCAGAAATAAACTGAAAATAAAAACTATCCTACTGAATCATTCCTTTCCAAGCATTGAACCACAATATCAAGCAAATAGTATTAGGAAAAATTGTAACAGGTAAAGGATAGGAAAGGAACAACCTGGCTATCAGTGGCGATGGAAGCTCGTAAAGTTTCAAAGGGTGGCCTTTGACTTAGAACATTTTGCTTGTAGCTTCCTCCTTCAATTCAATCACCTCAAAATCATGGACTTTGATGACTGAATAGAACTTGTCCCCTGCTAATTATAAAATTCTAGCAAGCAATTCAGACACAGGGGCTTCTCAGCAAATTTTTTTTTTTTTTTTTTTTTTGCGAAGATGTGTCGCCTAGTCGCCACTGTAGGTCAAAGAGAGCATTAGTCGCAACTCAGGGAATCCAGTTCGCGACGCAAAGTCACAGAGAGCTACAGTCGCGACTATCGGTTCACAAGGTCGCGACGCAAAATGGCAGAGAGTACAAGTCGCGACTAAATGAGTCAAAGGTCGCGACGCAAAATCACAGACAGCATGAGTCGCGACAAACTGTGTCAAAGGTCGCGACGTAAAATGACAGAGAGCAGCAGTCGTGACTGAATGCTTCAACGGTCGCGACATGTTTTCACGAAATATGCAGATTTCACAATAAAAGCAATCTGGTCGCGACATATATGATGGAAGGTTGCGACTGGTTTTCGCAGAATATGCAAATTACACAGAAAAAGCAATCAGGTCGCGACATAAATGATGCAAGGTCGCGACGCAAAGACACAGCGACTGATTATTTTGCAGAAAACTCACATAAATGCAGAATGCAATAAATTCAGATAGACTGGTAAAAACTCAAATGCAAACAAAAACAAGACAGACTAGTAAACTCAATTGCAAAAAAAAAAACAAGACAATAACCCAGGTAGCTAATGAAATCAACAACCAATTACTAGGGAACCAATTACTTGGCTCCCCGGCAACGGCGCCATTGATGAAAGCGTCGGATTGTCGCAGTCCGAGCCATCAAAATAAAGTGAATTGCACCCTAGTAATGTAGTATAAGGCACAACCCTATCGTTCTTCTCAAGGAGCCTTTCTAAAAGAATCCTAGCAATTTGGATGTCAAATTCAGTGAAAAACCTGAGTATAGAGTAAAATGGTTTTGGGTTTTTGTGGGTGCAGAAATGTAAAGATATGGTAAAGTAAATGTTTTTGTGTTTTTGATTTGTGAAAGTAGTTTATGGTGGCAGACTCTTGATGATGAAAACGTATCTATCCTTGCTCTCAAATGATATAGAGTTTGAAATCACTAAGTCTTGAATTAAACCTCAATTAATCAATTGAGTCCAGAACCCTAATATTCTTTAAACTCCTTTGATCAAAGCTAGTTTAAAGACTATTAGTGAACTGCTAAGAATCTCTTAGTGTGCAATTTAAATCAGATTATAAAGAATGCCCTCAAATGAGTGTCGACCGACTAACCCTAGAATTCAAGCGATCGAATCAATTAGCAACAATCGTTGACAACCATTCAACTAGCTTAAAATCAAGACTGAAATATTGCATTTAAACCAGCATTCAAAACATCCAAAGTAAATTACAAATGTCTAATAATGAGAATAATCAATCGATATTCAAAACTTGTTCATATAATGAGAACCTTAAATCTAGAAATAATCATAATATGACAAGGATGCAAATTAGACAGAAGGAACTCCCCATTTCAGTTCATGAGCTTAAGAAACGAAATCCATCACCAAGAGGCTAAGGGTTTAGCCTCTCATGACCTCTACTGCACTGCAACGCCGTCCAGATTTGCTTCCATGAAGAAACAATGAAAAAGTAGAGAATGGTGGTGAAGATATCTCTTCAAAGTGGTAGAGAAGGTAGATGATCCAGAAGGAATGTGTGAGAGCTGCCTCTTGACCTAATCAGGTCTCCCTAAACCGAACTCCTCGCCTCTCGCCTTTACCACCCCTTTCAAAGGCAAATTTACCTAATCCGAAACGCACAGCTTCACGTCTGTCTTCTTTGGTGGCGACCAGATCCATTTTTGGTCGCGACCTGTGAGCACAGAAAAGATCAAGCAGAATAAAATAGGTCGCGACCGGAGGATACTTTGGTCGCGACTCAAGAAGGCAGAGACGTCATTTCACTTTCATTGACTTGTGATTTCTTTCTTGGTCCTGGCTCTCCTCCAAAATACCTGCAATTCAATATAAAAGCTCGCTGTAAAAGTTCAAATCAGTAGATAACAATATATGTGCAATTTGGGGGAGATATTTTACCATTTTATCCTTTAATTAGCACACTGCCACGCACAATCATGTGATATACAAAAGTACAGTTTAAGGCATGAAATGAATGGTAAAATTACAATAAAACTGTTAAAAGTGTCGTAGAAACCATATACAAAATGTGTCTTATCAGTTGCACACTCTTCAATGGATACCTTTCCATCCACACACTCACATGCATGAATTTAGCTTACCCATCCTGTCATCTTTGCTTTACTTGTATTGCTTTGTATGACTTGAATATGACTGCGAGCTTCATTGCAAAAATTACATTGAGCGTTATGATTACCTACTGTATTAAGGCTAGATTTAACTGATAACATTATCAATTTCTCTGGTTCTGTTGACAGTGAGGACACTGTCAAGTTTAAGTATGGGGGAGGATGTTTTACTTTTGCTTTTGTGCTTAATCCAATCTTTCATCACAAAATTTTTGTTTTTGATCTTAATATGTGATGAATTGCTAAAACTTAGACCTCCACCTTAAAAAAAATTGTTAATTGGTAAAAAGGATTTAGCGTGAAAACTATTTTTGGACTTTGAAAACTGTCACTTGGTAGTCTCTGTGAAAAATGGTCGCGACATATGTGATTTATGGTCGCGACCTGTGATGGAATTTTGGACTAACACGCTCTCTGTGAATAACAGTCATGACCTATGTGCTGTATGGTCGCAACAATACGTCTCTGTCGAGTTGAGTCGCAACTATAATACCTGCTTTGTCGCGACTGATCCTCTCTATGTCTTTGAGTCGCGATAGGCAATTTCATTCGTCGCGACCAATGTTTGAAAATTTCTGAGCGTACACCCAGATGAAAATAGGTCGCGACCTTGACCGTTTTAAGTCGTGACCCACGTTTGAAAAAAAAGACTAATTACCTTCTCTTTGCCTTGTGCAATGCTGGAAAGAAGGATTCCTTTTGAACTACTAAGATGCTTTCACAAATGATTCATTGTCCCCTCATTTCAAAACCTTTTTAGTCCTTCAAAACCATTGCCACACTTGAATTTTTCTTTGAGAATCTTGGAAATTGAATTTGAAATACCTAAACTTTTGCTATTGAATTTGGGATTATTACATGATTCTAAGTGATTACTTTGAAACTTTTAAATCATCGTTTAGAGGGTTTTCAGTTGTGATAAGTGTTCTAATGCCTAGTGAATGATGAACTTTGTTTGAGACTTTAGCTTATGATCAATTTAGATCAAAACCCTAGTTGGAAGGATTCTCGGCCTAAATTTCTATATTGAGTGATTATTCAATTGGTTTATATCCTCTAGAACTTGTCTTGGCTCTGAGTTGAGAATGACTTGCGCATTTATGAATTGAACATGATAGAGGCATTCATTTCTAAACCCTTTTATCCCAAACACAAGCCCACTACATATTATATCCTTAGTCACTCCCTTTGAGCCCAACATTTTTCTTTCATCCATCATTTATATAGAAAGTCATATATGCATAAACTTCATTTGCAAAATAAAATTTTATTCATGTGAAAAATTCATTATTGTTGTGATGTGTGCTACAGGTTCTGTGCATGAGGTGCCAAATAAAAGAAAAAGAGAAAAAGCATATTGCACTGGAAAAAAAAGGGAGGACAGTGCAAGAAAAGAAAACAAAAAGAAAAGAAGAGAGAAATGAAGAAGGCACTATTATTAACTCTTATGAACACAATTATCACTTCTAGATCTCTAGAGACATGAATTCATGCTACATATTCATTGTTAAATGCATGTACTGAAACATCCTCCTTTATATCTCTCAAAGTACTCTTGCTATAGCACTCTTAACTGGATATTATCTCTCTTGCCAAAATTCCTAGTAGAAAATAACTGTACTGATTCGGTAATTCCCCATGAGAACTACCATTCTACGTAAGTACCCAGGAAAGACTGGATGAACCGGCTAGGTCCACTCACTTTCAGCCTCCTTAGATAATACCGACGTACACAGTACTTTGTATAGTCTACCAGCACAACGGCATTTTCTAGTAAATATCTTTTAACCTTGAAACCTTGACCTTAAATCTTGAACTTAAACCTTAACCTTACTTATATTCAATTGGAACTATTTTAGAATATTGGAATACCTCTTAACCTAAAAAACATGAGTTTCCAAGAGTTGGGCTTACGGGTACTGTTCATTGCCACTATTCACTGGGTAATTCCAGATTACAGCCTGAACTTTGGAAATTCATAACTAATTTTACAAAAATCTTTTTGAGGAGATTCCAATTTCTAATGAAATATCTTTCATTTAACCTTGAGATAAAAATATTAAAATGAGGTTTTCTTGTCCAGATCAATTCAGTTTATTCATTGAATTTTACTGTTCATTTGGTAAATCTGGAAGTTCCAGTTTCTTTGCCCCATTTTCAAAACTTCATTCCTCCTTGTATACTTATCTAATTGAGTTGAATTACCTATGGATTTCAATATCCATATGTATACTTTAATACCACAAAATGTAGTGGAAAAAATCATTCATTTACTATATAAAATTAGTGCATAAACCTCACTGCCTCTGAGTAGTCGTTTTATCTTAATCCAGATTTCAACTCCTAACTTTGAAAAATCATAACAATTTGAGTTCTTAACCAAATGAAGTGTTATTGGTTTCCATTTAAAGATCTATATCTTATCTATGTTCATGCCAAATTTTATATGAAAACTCGTCATATAAATCATCTAAACTATCATTGGAAGTACACTACCTCAGATCGGATTTTTGAGTAGCATGCATCATACAAACCAAAACATTGTCTTGTAATTAAAGTGCACACACTTTAAGTTATGTACAGTCATCCATCAACATTTACCCTCTTTCCTTGAGAAGATCCATCACCTAGAGTATAGTTATGGGGGGTGAGATTCAGGGGAATCTCAATAGCAAGTAATACAAACTATAAGGTTATGCATATTTGATTAAATGCCTAATATGTTATCATGCAATGGGAGCTAATTCATGCTTATACATAAGCAACTCTAATATGCATATTGTCATGACATATATTGCAAGGAGTATCACATACTCATCACATCATCATCATCATCACACAACATTCCATGCTCAACCAAACCTTCATGCATAACAAGTAAGCAAAACAATCAAAGCACATAAGTTTATAGTTAGATATTCTTGCTACCTCTTGTAGATCCTTGTCCTTTCTTTCTTGAAATGGTCTTTCCTTGCCACAAATATCAAAACCTAAACATTACAATATGATTACCAAATTATAACTCTATTCCAAACAAAATCCAAGTCTAGTTTCAATAAGCTCCCTTTTTTCAAAAATTCCCATTTTGGTTCCAATGCTTCCCATACTTGTTCCTCCACTTTACCCCCACACAAAATCTCATTTTAAGACCATTGGAAGCATCAAAATTATGAAATTCAAATCACTGTTCACGCGAGTGAACAGTACCCGTGAGGGATTTTCAACATTATAACCTTTAATTCCAATGGTTTCCAAGGTTCAAAACCTTTCCAATCCTACACAAAATCATCATATAAACTCCATGGAAGCATTAAATCATTGAAATTCCATTTCCTTCTATCATGAACAGTGCAAACCGAAATGGTAAAGTCAAGAACATCAACTTACTTCACAACCAAGCACGTAACTAGCTTGTTTAAGCTTGTCTTAACTATCTATGACCTAAAACTCATATTCCTTTCACATATACACAAAAATTCCAGCAGCATTTCCCCAAGATTCAAGCCTCAAAACTAACTTAAACTCAAGAAAAAATCATAAGAACAAAGTCTAGAAACAAGGGAGCATCTTACCTTACAAGCTTCTCCAAGATCTTTGCTTCTTCCTTGCTTGAGAGAGAACTTTTTCAAGAGGCCCTCCACCCTTCTTGCTTCACGGTTTTGGGCTAGGAAATGAGGGGTATTTATAGCAAAAGTCATGTGCCATTTGAAGGCCAAGATCACTTTGGAAACTATTTAATCTAATGGTTAAAGGTTTGATCTTGGAATGGCTTTTCACTTTTCACCCATGACCTTACCACCATGACATCACTAGCCTGGCCTACTTGGAACACCTAATCTCCTCTTCTTGGCACCATTTTTGCGTCCATGTGGGTCCCACCATGTGCAAACCCTAATTCTTACTTTATTCTCTTTCTTTCTCTTTTTCTTCTTTTTTCAAAAATCCATAAATTATTCATTATTGGACTTGGGCTCCAAGATATCTTTTGGGCCTTATTGGGCTGGCCTAGGACAAAAATGTTGGGCCTCTTGTAGGTCCAATAGCTAATTGGCACATATCCCAACGTACTTTCCTTATACCGATATCCTTAAATTACCCTAATCTTGGAATAAATGCTAAACACCTCCTTTAATTGTTCTAAAATTTTTAAAAATTCATTATAATATAAAATTAATTCTCTACAAAGTTTTATAATTTTCTGAGATTCAGAAGTCCTGATAAAAATTTCATACGTTTCCTTTAACCTTTTATCGGTGTCCTTTTTCACTGTAAATTTCATAATTAATTCTACAAGACTCCTTTTTGACTTCTGTCAACTCCATAAATTCTCATATTAATTATAATAATTTATTATCAAATTTTCTATGATATCCATTCATTGTGTGAAATGACCAAAATGCCCTCCATTTACTTCTGGTTTCTTACGGCATCACAGTGGCATTTTGGTAATTTTGCACTTTGGCTCTTAGACTTTCTTCCTCTTCCAATTAATCCTTTTCTTTACATAAATATGGCCACATCTTTTCCTAAAAATCTCATATATTTTATCCAACCTGAACATACAACTTAGTACAGAAATTAATGATGTTACATACTTTCTATTCTTCATATTCCATTCCATGTAGCCCATCTCCATCATTACAACCCTAAAAGAAATCTTGATTCTTTGCATAAGTGCTATATAGTTGCTAAGATTTAGAACCTTTACAAGCATATGGTAGGATGTTTTCCAATTTGAATTTGAGTGAAAGAACCCTAACAATGAGAAGATAGAGAGAGCAAAACACTTACATCCTTAGAGAGAATCTATTGCGCTCATACAGTTGAGGTTGATTTCATTTAGTAGTTGATTACTTGGCATTGTTCATATTATCACTTATACATTCCCAAAAGATGGATTAATTATTTACAGGTCACACTATGGATTATGTTATTATCTTGGATTTAATAGTGTTGTTGTAGGTGTGATTCATTTCTTTGTCCACGAGTACAAAGATTCAAGTGTGGGGAATTGATAAGACACATTTTGTATATGGTTTCTATGATAGTTTTAAGAGTTTTATAATAACTTTACCATTCATTTCATGCCTTAAATTGTGCTTTTGTGTTAATACATGATTGTGCAGGGCAATGTGCTAATTAAAGGGTAAAATGGAAAATTAACCTTCCAAACTGCATATATTCTATTATTTACTGATTTAGACTTTTACAGTGAGCTTTTATATTGATCATTACAGGCACTTTGGAATAGAGCAAGGACCAGGAAAGAAATCATAAGTCAATGAAAGTGGAATCACGCTTCTGTGCTATTTAGTCGCGACTAAAGAGTCAGACGGTCGCGACCTATAATTCTTCTGGAAAATTTTCAATGTTCATAGGTCACGACCAAAACATGGATATCGTCGCGACTAAAATGCGAAATCATTGGAACTGCGCGTTTTGAATCAGGTCATGCTGTTATAAGAAGAGACAAAGGCTACCGTCAAGAGGAGAGGCTGGTTTTTGGACCTGATTAGGCTAAGAAGCAGTATTCAAGCGCTCTCTATACACTTTCTCCTCATCTTTCATCTTTATACACATCTTTACACCATTCACCCTTCATCTCTTTATCGTTTCTTCATGATATCACATCTGAACAGCGATTGTAGTACAGTAGAAGTCATGAGAGGCTAAACCTTTAGTCTCTTGGTGATGAATCTAATATCTTGAGCGCACGGACTGAAACGGGGAGTTTCTACTTTTCTAATTTGTATTCCTTTACATGTCATTATTGCTGCTAGATCTAGGGTTTTCATTCTATGTTTAAGGATTGAATATCGATTGATCATTCTCAAATTAGACTATCGTATTTGATTTTGGATGATTTGAACGTTTGCTTTTAATAGAATATTTCAGTTTCAATTTTAAGAAAGTTGGGTTATTTTCAGCGATCGTTGCAAATTAATTCAATTGCTTGAAATCTAGGGTTTTTGATTGACGATCACTCAAAGGCATTCTCATCATCTAGGGTTAATTACACGCCAAGTAGTTTCTAATAGTTCACTAATAAGTTCTTAAACTAGCTTTGATCAAAGGAGTTTAAGGAATATTAGGGTTCTGGACTCAATCGATCGATTGAGGTTTTTCTTTGAGACTTAGTGATTTAAAACTCCTATTTAATATAAGAGCAAGGATAGATAAGTTTTCATCATCAAGAGTCTACCATTACATATTTCTTCAACAAACCAACTCTTTTCATCTCAATCAAAAATCCAAAAATATCTACTTTTCTGCACCTTTATTTTATTGCATCAAGCACCCAAAACCCCAAAACCATTTTTACTACTCCTCAGGTTTACCATTGATTTTGACATCCAATTTGCTAGGTTTCTAATAAAAAGCCTCCTTGAGAAGAACGATAGGGTTGTTCCTTATACTACATTATAATGGGTGCAAATACTTTTTTATGATGGGCTGAACGACGACAATCTGACAACCTCATCAAGAGGCAATTTGGATGTCTAAATCAACCATTTCCTTTCTTAGAAACTTGAGTGCTTGTGTCTGTAGACCAAGGATATGGAGAAGAATGGCCACTTGATCCTTTTTAACTTGATTACCCTTTACAACCTCATAAACAATCTTGTGCTCCAAAGAATGTCCAAACTCATTGAGCAACTTAGGAAAATCATGATCAAAAGACTTCATGTTTACTTGAATTTGAGCTAACAAATCTTCTCTAAAACTTTTGAGTTCTTATTGTATAATAAGTTGGACACCAGCTTGATTATATAAAGGAACAAATGAAGGTTTTAATGGATTTACTGCAGAATGCTCTTCATATGCATGCCTTGAAGTGTACATTGGTTGTTTTCCTTCTGAGCTATCTTGCCACCATCTGTCAGTGGCAATATGATCCTCATCTGGTGTATCTGCTCAGCTCTAAATCTTGGTATTTTAACCTCTTTTTCTCCCTTTTCGGATAAGCTATATTATTATACTGAAGGAAGAAGGATACCAGTTAGAGATAGGGAATTGGGATCATCCTTTACTTGTCAAAATGAATTTTTTTTATCTTAGAGTATATTAAATCCCCAATGATTACCTTTTCACTACTAATGATCCTAGCCAGTAGCAAATAATCTTCCTGGGTGAGGTAGGTGAAGCTTCCAGACTTGTTCACCATGCTTTTTGAGTAAATATAGTAGATTATCCTATGATAATCACACATTTCTTTTGGCACAAACTTCATATCACCTGTGAAGCTATCACTTAGCATGAGGATTTGATAAAGCTTCAGAAATAATTTAGGACCTTGCATATTAATTATCTCCTTATATAGGTTAATCTCTCTTCCCCTTAAATGAGTGATCAGATGACTACTTATCAACTCACCCTCATCCTTGGCCTCATCAACTATCCTCATGTTACAATAAAATCTTTGCATTACTTCTGGGCTATAAGATAAATTGATTCCCAACCAATTCTCATAGTATTTCATAGGGTTGGAAAGGTCCAATTTAGTCTTGTCATTGTACTTCAAGTTTTCTAAATCAACATATATAACAAGACAAAACTCTCTATCTGTAAACTCAGCCTTGAATTTTCTTTTATCAACTGTAATATCCCAAATTTTCTCTATCTGTATAAGACTGATAGAGGAAAGAGGTTATGAATGGATTGGGATGGTAATCAGAAGAAAATATAATGATTAAAATAAATTTTAAGCAAAAGAAAGAGAGAAGGTATAAAGTTGTAAAGTAAAAGGGGTTAAATTGTAATTTAGTAAAAGTCTAGGACTAAAGTGAAAATTCTAAAAGTTTCATGGTACAAAATGGAAGTACACATAAGCTTTAGGCCATTAAGTGTAATTATGAAGGGCCTAAAGTGCAATTTCCAAAAGTTTAGGAGCAAAATAGTAATTATAGAAAGTTGAGCCAGAAAATGCCAAAAATTATCTGGAAGCATTTTAGTCCCAAATTTTACAATAAAATAGAGAAAGTTATTATGATCAATTTAACGCAACACAAAATTTTGATTTGAAGTCCCGATAAATTGATATTAATTTTTGAAGTCGGCATATTATGACAATATCCTCTAGATCTCATAATTAGATAAAATTTGGAAGTAAATTCTTATAAATAATATAAGAATTTATGAAACTGACATAAGTCAAAAAGAAGTCATGTAGAATTAATTATGAAATTTAAAGGTGAAATTGGACACTGATAAAGGGTTAAAGGAAATTTAGGGGATTTTTATCAGGACTTATGGGTCTAAAAAAATTATGAGACTTTGCAAAAAATTTATTTTATATTAGAATAAATTTATAAAATTGTTAGAACCATTAAAAGAGGTGTCTGGAATTTATCTCAAAATCGGGGTGATTTAAGGATATAGGTATAAGGAAAGTGCCTTAGGATTTGTTCTAGTTAGCTATTGTACATAAAAGAGGCCTAACATGGCATCACATTAAGAGTTCAACAAGCACAAGAGCAAGTCTTAAAGCTTAAGTCAATTTTAGATAATTTAAAAAAGAAAGAAAGAAAAGAAGATAATTCAAGAGATAATGTGAGGTGTCTTGTGAAAGCCACAAGCCTTCCAAATAGCGCCAAGGAGGAGGAAGAAGTATTATCCCATGTGATGATTTACATTAAAATAATGTAAGAATTTATGTAATTATGATTAAGGTTAATTAATCAAAGAACCAACCAATAAGATTCAAGATTAAGAGGTTGTAATAATTAGAAATTTGGGGGACAAAGTGGTCCCAAGGACCTTGGAAATTCTCTATAAATACCTCCCCTCATTCTTCCCAAAACTGTGATGTTAAGTGACCCTTGGGGAAACTCTTGTAGTTTAAAAACTCAACCTTCCTAAGGCAATTGAAGGAGGAAGTTCAAGGGACTTTGATCCAAGTTAGCTAGAGCTTAAGGTATGTAATCCTTCCTAGTTTGTTTATAAGTGTTTTGGAAGGATAACACCTAAGCTTTAATGGTAGAAAAGTGAGATATTCTCTTGGTAATCTTGCTATTCAAATCTGGACAGAAATGAGGAAAGAAGAAAAGCAAGATAGAATCATGCAATTGACACTTAGACAAGATGGTTTGGTGATTAGTTATTGAATTGAGTTGATATTCTTGACTTTTCTCTTTCTTGAGGCCTTTCAGCCAAGGCTGTTCTGGATAGGAGGAGATGGAATTTCAATGATCTAATGCTTCTATTTAATTTAAAAGATGATTTTGTGTAGGATTGGATAGGTTTGGAACCTTGGAAGCATTGGAATTGAAAGTTATAATTTTTGGAAGTCTTCTCTGTACTATTCACACGCATGAACAGTTATTGGAATTTCATTATTTTGATGCTTCCAATGGTTTTAAAATGAAAAATTGCGTGGAATAAAGTAGAGAAACAAGTATTGAAAACATTGAAATCAAAATGAGAATTTTTAAAAGAAAAGGAAAGTTATGTAATTCTATCCAGAACAGTGTGCAGCTACTAGAATTTGGGAATTCTGAATTCATAAATAGATTCAGAAGGCTAAATTGTATAAGGTAAAGTCAAGACATTAATTAATTCAAAGATCAAGCTAATCAACAAAGATTAAAGAAAGTGTGACTTTAGTAGATAAAGTTCAATGTTCAAGGAAGTTGGATTGTAATGAGTTAATGGTAATGCAATGTTAGAATTTGGTTTGTGGACTCAAAGAGGGCAGTCACACATCAAGGATAAGTAGGAAGCAAGAGGTAAAGAGGAAGGATAAGGAAAGCAAGGAGTAAGAGGTAGTGAAATTACCTACTTGTATGCTTATGTTACTTGGATGTTTTATGTGATGTTTACTTACTTTGATGATGTGATTTTTATGCTATGGCCATATGTTATAATTAAGGGACATGGAAGCATGTAAGTTATCATTATGCAAGCATGATCATTAAGTGCACACAGAGTAACATCAAGCATATAGTTACATACATTGAATGGTTTCCATTTACTATAGAGATTTTCCCCCAAATCTCGCCTCCTCCATGTCATCACCACAGCAGGGATTTCACATGAGGAGGAAGATGAAGAGGCATGAAGAAGAGATAGGAATTAGTTTCATGATGTATGTGTATATGAATGTAAAGATAGTTGATGAAATGTCACTGTGAACAGTAACTCGTGAGGAGGCAGTGACATATGAGATGTAATTCAAAATAGTAAATAATGGAATAAATATATGAAATTTTACCAACACTTAGTTAACATGTCAATCTTTGTTTTGACACCAAGAATGCCTTATTCTGACATCAGTACAAAGAGAATGAATTTTTCAAAGTTAGGGACCAGAAACTGTTTTCCAAAATATTTGACCAAATGAATAGTAATCTTTGATGATTAAACTATATTGATTGGCTGATCATTTTGTCTTAGACTTATTTTTCCTTTAAATTTTAGTATGTTAGATTCGAGTATCCTTTGGAACCACTTCATTTAGACTTTTCTAAAATTAATTATAACTTTTTAAATTTCATCGCTTAATCTGGAATTACCATATAAACAGTACTCATAAAGAGTAAAATTCCAGATTTTTTAATTGAACTTCAATAGATGTTTAAGTGGTTCTAAATGATACCTAATGGTCTCTAAGACGCACAAAAATAAGGTGTTACATCAACCCCTTTGTCAGGATTCCTAGTAAGAGGAGCAAGAGATGCGAAAGGAGTAGGAATGAAAGAAGGAACAATAGTGGGAGAATAATATTGATGTTACATCAACCCCTTTGTCTTCCTATGCTTGATGTCTATTTTACTCTTTGACCAGAGGTAGCAGCAGTAGTCATGGAAGGAGTAATATTGATTATTGCGTGAATTGCTCTCTCAAGGTTATCATCATAGTGGTTTTTCTCTGATTCTTCAGCCACTGTAGAGATCAAGTGTCTCTTCCTCTTAGATGCTTATTGAGCATTCTTTCTAATTGGGCTAGAGGCCTACGACTGTAGTGCCTGTATAGGAGGAGCTAACTCTCTTAGTGAACTTATATACTTTGCCACGTTAAGCTTATGCTTTGGCTTCGAAGAACTTGCCTTTTGCTTTTCCTTTTCTTTGTCTGACCCAACCTCTGGTACCTTGGTTCTTGTCATTACTTGTTGATAGTGAAGAAGGGGAATGAAGAATAGTGATAGGAAATGTGACAAAAGAAGTAGAAATTTGAGTTTTTGATTAATAAAATGTGTAGGGATGTTGGGGAAACAGTTTCAAACCCTTTTAATTGCTAAATGGGAGTTATGGGAATAGTTATAAATTCTGGATTAAGAGAATCAAAAAGCTTTTTTGAATAAGGTTTCGATGAATTGAGCAGTAACGATCATATTTTTTCTAAATAACAGATAATTTATCGATAAGGTATTCTGTTAGTGCCTTATTCAAAATATTTATCAATAAATCTTCAATCAACTGTAAGATATTTATTGAATAGCTCTTCGATAAGCCTCCTTATCGAATAGTTGTTTGATAAATAACAACATTTTTCAATCAAAACACACAAGATTTATCAAAGAATTCTTCGATAAATTTCAATACTTTTTTACAAATTTTATCAAATAACATTTGGATAAGTATTCTTATCGAAGAATTTATCGATGAAGAGCAACACAAATCATTTCAAAAATATCTTAATTTATCAATTAGCTTATCAATAAGAATTTTTATCAATAAGATGTTCGATAAATCCCAATTTTAACACTTCACAAAATCTTTAAAACAATTAATTCTTATCAAAGACATGTTCGATAAAAGACTTTATCGAATGGGTTTTTGAAAAAATGTAGTTCATTGACTATCAAAACATTTCATATTTTATCTCATGTTTATCGAAGCCTTTATCAATAAGTTTTTCGATAAATTTATGACTTCTTTCATTAATTCATCAAGAAATCAAAGGAAATTTTGATATAAACACGTAGACACATATAGCATGAAAAACATTATGATCAAGATAGCTCAAATATATTCAATATAAAGAGAGGGTTTAGAAATGCTCATTTAGTTTTGGCAATATGATAGATTGATCCATAAAGCTCTTTGCCTTCCCCTCCTATTTATTGTGTTTAAGCATCTTTTGCGTTGGCATGAATGATCATCTTCTTTAGTTAGTTGCCAGTAAACTTTGTAGCTCCAGTACTCCTTATATAAATTCTCAAACATATCAGCTTCATTCTACTGTCAAGAATCCAAATTTCTTTCTTCTTGGAGAATGGTTAGTTTGGTCTAATATATATATGATCATTTTTATGTAAGACCATCTAAAGATAACTCATTATCAAAATATATCAATTCTAAGTGAATTCATATAAGTAAGTTTAGAATTAAGTTTGCAAAAGTAAGATGCACAAAGATTTTCTTCTTTGAAAGTTATTTTGAATAATAATGATACCTTCCTAGAGAAAATAATTTTTTTGATTCTTTTTTTTTTTAAAAAATATGGACCATTACAAACTTAAACTAGTGAAAAACATTGAAGTTCATCAGATTAGAGAAAAATATCTTAGAAATATTTCATGTTTCACAATAATGTTAATGTAACATCCTTACTTTCGTACGTCTTAGGGACCATTAGGTAGCATTTAGAACCACTTACATGACCCTTGATGTCCATTAGCCAAATCTGGAATTTTTACTCTTGGCAAGTTACTGTTCATATGGTATTCTAGATTGTGCGATAAACTTTGAAAAATCATAATTAATTCTAGAAAAATCGCAATGAAGTAGTTCAAAATTCTACTCTAAGATAACCAAATGCTTAGTCAATTGATATAGTTTATTAATTAAAGTTTACTGTTCATTTTGTCAAAAATCCTGAAAACAGATTCTGGTCCTGACTTTGGAAATTCATTTCTCTTTGTTCCTTTATCCAAATGAGATGAACTACATATGGATTTAAAGCTCCATATGTGTAATTTAAGTTCAAAAAATTTTGGGAGTTAATCCTTTCATTTGCTAGGTCAAACTGAAGCCACAATAAAACTGCTTCAGGACCTACGTTTTTACCATTTCAGTTTCCTTTCTTTAATTCCCAATAATTGTTCCAACATACATAAACTATCTCTTTGGTCTCTCATACATTTATATACATCATGGACATATTCTATAATTATTTCATACATTTCCATCACATAATTACACACTTTACATAATTGGAACAAACCATGCATCATAGGTGAAAGCATCAAATTGTTCACTTTCTTTCCTCCATTCTTTAGCTCTTCTCCATGCATACAATTTCCCATCATGCTTGACCTAAATTGGTTGGTTGTGGGAGGATGAGATTGTAGGGAATCTCAGTAGCAAACATTACCACTTAAATATGCAAGATGGATGCTAATGCATGATATGTAATTTCATTAAACTTTCTTTAATTAGTGACATGCCTTCATGCTATAAACTTTGAATAAAAATGCATGGCCATGGGAAACATGTTCTTCATAACATATTGAACATCTTTTCTTATGTCACAACATCATTCAAATATCATATACATGTCAACACATAAGCATACCACATCAAGCATATAAAGAGATAAGTCCACTACCTTGAACTTAAGCTTTCTTCCTTATTCTTCCACTTGCTCCCTAAGCTTTCCAACCATGAAACCTTTCGGTCAACCACTTCTCAACATCTTCTTGGATGTTCCAAGGTCCTAAGCACATTCATATTCATCACATAATTCATTAGGACCATGAACTCAAGCATTATTCAAGACTATCTCTCTTGAACATTTAACTAACATAACTTCCTCTAACCTTTATCAATTGCCGTCTTGACCTTTCCCTACACAATTTTACCTTTTGAATCCATTTATGAGCTTAGAATAATGAAATTCCAGCTCTTAGCACTGTTCTGTATAGATTTGAAAAATATGCACAATTCTTCCAAAAATTCTCATCTTCATTTCAATGCTTCCCATACTTGTTTCTCTACTTTACCCCACACAAATTTTCATTTTAAAACCATTGGAAGCATCAAAATCATGAGATTCCAATCACTGTTCATGCGAGTGAATAGTAATAGAGAAGAATTCCAAACATCACAACTTTCAATTCCAATTTTTCCAAGGCTCAAAACCTATCCAATCCTACACAAAAATATCATATAAACTCAATGGAAGCATTAAATTATTGAAATTCCATCTCCTTCTACCATGAACAGTGCATGAAAAGTGCAAACCAAAATGGTTCATCCCTGGCAAAGTCAAGAACATCAACTTGATTCAACAACCAATCATCTAACTAGCTTGTTTAAGCTTTAATCTCATAATTCTAACTTTAATTTCTTCTTTCTCCTTTCATCTAAGGTTTTGGACAGCATATATGTAATATCCTTAATTTTCTGTACTGATTTCTGTGTACAGATTAGATGGAATATATGAGTTCTTTTTCAGGAAAAAGATGTGGTCCTTTATGTAAAGAAAAGGATTAAATTGCAAAAGAAAGGAAATGAAAGGACTTAAGTGCAATTAAGGAAAGTTTAAGGTTAAGAAAGAAAGGTAGACAAAAATGTGGGGTCTTAAAGTGTAATTTTAGCCAAATAAAGGGACTTAAGTGCAAAGAAGAAAAAGTTCCCTGGGGCTAAAGTATAATTAAGGAAAAATAGGCCAGAAGTGGGTTGGACTGCCCGATGGCATTTCAGTCCCAGATTTTACCAGAAGATAGGGCAGGTGGCGCTGGGTAATCCAGCCTAATACCGGAATTTTTGAAGACTCCAGATAGCCAAAAATGGACTGATCGCCCAAAAGTTATAAAAATTCCTACCGGATACCCTAGATTTCAGATATGAGTAAGAAATTACAGGATGATGCACCCTTATGGGGCGGATGTCAAGAAATGGACAGAATACCGATATGAGGTCTGTAGGAAAAGTTATTCGCGAATTAGCAAATCCAGACGGAGTATGATGTCACATCCTTATTTTTATACATCTTAGGGACCATTCAGTAGCACTTAAACCACTTTCAGGGTCATTGAAGTCTAAACACTTAATCTGGAATTTTATTCATATCGAGTACTGTTCACTGTGGCAAATTCCAGATGAGTGACCTGATTTTGAAAATTCATAACTAATTCTATAAAAATCTAAATGAAGTGGTTCAAATTTATACATGAAGATAACTCAAATATATTTCAGGGAAAAATCATTGGTTGACCAATCCTTGACAAATTTAACGTGGGTCAACGTTTCAATCTTACTGTTCATCCAATGACTTTCTCCTGAATCCAGCATTCTGGTCCCAACTTTAACAATTTATATCTTTTCATGTATAATACAAATTAGACATTCTATATATCAAATTAAATCTTAGTATGTCTACTTTTTACCCTAAAAATTTCGTACATTAATTCAATCATTTACTATTTTTAATGATTTATCAAACAGGAATGGGTCTTCACGAGTTACTGTTCACTGAGCCTATTTTCAGCATTTAGTCTTTACATACCCAAGCATACAACCAACACATATCAGTTATACAGGCCAGATAACAATTAATATCAAATAATCAACTGTTATATATCAGTGCATGATTAACTCCCTCATATTTTATTACATCCTTCTCTGTCTAAAATCCAGCAGCATAACTGCTACAATTCTTCTTTAGAAAGTAACCGATGTTGTACCGATTCGGTAATTCCCTTATGAGAACTACCATTCTACGTAGTACCCAGGAAAGACTGGATGAACCTGCTGGGTCCACTCACTTCCAGCCTCCTTAGACAGCACTACGTACACAGTACGTATCAGTTCCTTTCTTTGTTCCGTCTTCGTTGCCGGAATTTCGGCAGCCTACCGGCGTCTCTTAAGATTTCCAAATTTTATTTTGACAGAACCTCCCCTGTAATGTTATGTTTGGGAATGAGATTCAAAAGAATCCCAGTAACAATAATCATAACACAATATGTAATGCAGAGTAACGGTGCTTGCTTGTGACTGTGTACAGATAAGTATGCTGCATGCTTCCATATTCAATAACATATGATCATAGCATTGGAATAGAGCTTCAAGCATAACATATAGGACAACAATCAACCAAACAAAACAACACATCACAAAGACATTACATAAAAGCTAGGATTAGTTGTTACCTTAAAAGCAGTGCTTTAGAACTTCCCTACTACTTCCAACTTCACCAGAACTTCCTTACTTCTTTCTTTCTCACACTTTCTCTCTCAAGAACTTCTCTCTTCCTTTCTTCCTTGCTTATGCCGAAATGAGGGGCTAGGTGGGGGTATTTATAGTGTTGAGCAATGGCAATCTTGTAATTAGGAAGACTTATGATCCTGTGGTCCTGGTTTTTCCTGGAATTTCCTATTTTCTTTAATTCTTTTTTACTGCATCACCCTGGACACCTCATGGGACACCTCACCACCCATATGCTTCATGTGACGAAATTTGGAGGTTCTGGAAGCTTTCCGGTCTAATCCGGTACCGGCCCGGTCCATCGCCTCGAAAAACGTGCCGTTTTCTGAATCTGATGTTTCTGAAGATCCTTCTCATGTCTACTGACCTCAAATTTGGTATCTAGACCCTTTATATCATTAAATTTTTAATACTGGGTCCAGACTCAATTACAGATCCCCTACGAAATGACCAAAATGCCCTTGGTGCCCTATCTTGTCCTATTTTAACCTAGGGCTGTGCATAATGCCCATGGCCCGGTATGCCCAGCCTAGCCCGCAATAAAATAGCCCTGCCCAGCCCGATAAATATAGGGCAGGGCTGGGTAGCGGGCTACAAAATTCAGCCCATGCTTTTTTCGAGCTGGGCACCGGGCAGGGGGGTTGCCCTGCCCATGAGTATCATTTCTTTTATTTTTTTTACTTTTTCCCCTAAATGCTACACTTAAAAAGGAGAATATGATAGTTACTGGTGACTAGAGGTTCATTTTAAAAATATGAGTAGTTAAGTATGTAAGTTGTATCTTTTAATATTTATAACTATATTAATTTTTTTTCTTTTTTTTAACTTTGCTAATCATCATATAATTATATTATAAATTATAATTATTTTTTTTTCAGATACTTAATCTTTGTCAATATTAGGGAGATTGATACGAAGTTACAATTACAAATTACTTAGATTTCAAGACTTTTTTTTTTACATACAATGGATTTCAAAAATTTAATTATTATCTTTTTGTTGCTTTATTCTTAGTGAATTATAGATATTATTTAAGTCTTAAAGACATATGAATATGATATTATTTTATAAGTTCATAATTGCATATTTTTTTCACAACATGAGCATAACATCAAAACTTGGGCATGCCCAACCCGCCTATGCCCAGTCTACCCATGCCCAGCCCAAAATAGTTAGGGCTTTTACCGGGCAGGGCCGGGCATCGGGCTGCAAAATGTAGCCCATGCTTTTTTTGGGCAGGGCACCGGGCACGGGGCCTGCCCTGCCTAGCCCTGCCTATGCACACCCCTATTTTAACCCTAAGGGCAAAATCGTCATTTCACACCTTTCTGGACCCGGTCAAAGCTTATACTGGCTCTAGACAACCTTATTTAGACATGTCTTGCCCTCTGGGTCTGTCCAAAATAACCAGAATACCCTTTATTCATCTGCTGCCCTTTTTGTACAACATAGGGGCATTTTCGTAATTTCGCACTTTTCCGGGGTTCTGCTGGATACTGGCCCACCTATCAGTCCAAGAGTCTTATTGGGCCTCTAATGGCGCCATTTTTGGGTTTCCTGGGTCCCTTACCTGTATGGCACGTATTACGAGGAATCTTCCTTTAACACAGTTCATTGAATATTTTAACTATTATTTACCGATTATACACCTTTTCCGGACACCGGCTCTTTTTCCCAGATATAGTGTCCTACTGTGTTCAGGCATCGTTGGGGGTTATAACGGTCATCTGACCGAAGTCATCCGATCGCATTCAGCCCCTTTAAAAATACCGATAAATCTCCTACCCGGATCCCCGGAGGCCTCACACTCCCGTCTGGATTTTTTATTTTGTGAATAACTTTTCCTACAGACCTCCTATCGGTATCCTGTCGGTTTCCCGACATCCGCCCCATAAAGGCGCATCATCCTGTATTTTCCCACTTATATATGAAATCTAAGGTATCCGGTATAAATTTTTATAACTTTTGGACGATCAGTCCATTTCTGGCTAGCTGGAGTCTTCAAAAATTCCGGTATTAGGCTTGGTTACCCGGCGTCACCTGCCCTACCTTCTGGTAGAATCTGGGACTGAAATGCTGTCGGGCGGTGCAAACCACTTCTGGCTTATTTTCTTTAATTACACTTTAGCCCCAGGGAACTTTTCCTTCTTTATAATTAAGTCCCTTAATTTGGCTAAAATAACACTTTAAGACCCCACATTTTTGTCTACCTTTCATTCCTAACTTTAAACTTTCCATAATTGCATTTAGGTCCTTTAATTTCTTTTCTTTTACAATTTAATCCTTTTCTTTACATAAAGGTCCACATGTTTTTCCGAAAACAGAGCTCATATATTCCATTTAATCTGTACATAGGAACCAGTACAGAAAATTAAGGATATTACATATGAGGCCTCCAGGGATCCGATAGGGAGATTTATCGGTATTTAAACTAAGACTGAATGAGGTCGGGTAACAACAGTCAGATGCCCGTTATGACCCAAATGGCTGCCCAGACACAGTAGGGCAGTGTATCTGGCAGAAGGAGCTGGTGTCCGGAAAGGTGTATAAACGGTGAATAATAATAAAATATTCAATGAACTGTGCCAGAGGAAGATTCCTCGTAATGCGTGCCATAAAGTTAATGGACCCAGAAAGGCCCAATAATGGCGCCAACAAGGCCCAATAAGACTCTTGGACTGATAGGTGGGCCAGTGTCCAGCAGAACCCCGGAGAAGTACGAAATTATGAAAATGCCCCTGTGTTGTACTAAAGGTTAGCAGATGAATGGAGGGCATTCTGGTCATTCTAGACAGGCCCAGAGGCTAAGACATATCTAAATAAGGTTGACTAGAGTCAGTATATGCTTTGACCAGGTACAGAAAGGTGTGAAATGACGATTTTGCCCTTAGGGTTAAAATAGGACAAGAAAGGGCACCAAGGGCATTTTGGTCATTTCGCAGGGGATCTGTAAATGAGTTTAGACCCAGTATTAAAATGTTAATGATATAAAGGATCCAGATACTAAGTTCAAGGCCAGAAGACATAATATGGGTTTTTAGAAAAATTAGATTCAGAAAACGGTCCAGTTTTTGAGGCAACAGACCGGGCCGGTACCGGATTGGACCGGAAAGCTTCCAGAAGGTTTCTCCCCTCTCCATTTTCTCCATGTGAAGAATGTGGGTGGTGAGGTGTCCCATGAGGTGGCATTGGGTGATGTCATGGATGATGCAGTAAAAGGAATAAAGAAAAATAGGAAATTCCGGAAAAACCAGGACCACAGGATCAGATTGCTTCAATATTACAAGAATGCCATTGACCAAAACTATAAATACCCCCTAGCTCTTCATTCCCATGGCCAAGAGCAAGAAATAGAGAGAGAAGCAAGTTCTTGAGAGAGAAAGTAAGAAAAGAAAGAAGAAAGGAAGTTCTGGTGAAGTTGGAAGCAGTGTAGAAGTTCTGAAGTTCTGCTTTTAAGGTAGTAACTAATCCTAGCTTTTATGTAATGTCTTTGTGATTTGTTGTGCTATTGTTTGGTTGGATTGTTGTCCTATATGTTATGCTTGAAGCTCTATTACAATGCTATGATCATATGTTATTGAATATTGAAGCATGCAACATACTTATCTGTACACAATCACAAGCAAGCACTGTCACACTGCATTACATATATTGTTATGATTGTTGCTACTAGGATTCTTTTGAATATCATTCCCATATATAACATTACAGGGGAGGTTCTGTCAAAATAAAATTTGGAAATTTTAAGAGACGCCGTTAGGCTGCCGAAATTCTGGCAACGAAGAAGGAACAAAGAAAGGAACTGATATATACTGTGTACGTAGGTGCTGTCTAAGGTGGCTGGAAGTGAGTGGACCTAGCAGGTTCATCCAGTCTTTCCTGGGTACTTACATAGAAAGGTAGTTCCTACGGGAATTACCGAATCGGTATAAGATCTATTACTTTCTACAGAAGGAATGTAGCAGTTATGCTGCCGGATTTTAGACAACGAAAAATGTAATAGAAAATATGAGGATGTTAATCATGCACTGATGTATAACAGTTGATTATTTAATAATGGTTGTTATCTGGCATGTTGAACTGATATGTGATGTATGTATGCACTAATATGTAAGGTTGGTTGCTGAAAAATGACTCTGTGAACAGTAATCCGTGGAGACCTATTGATGTTTGGTAAATCATTAAAAATGGTAAATGGTTGAATAAATATATGATATTTTTATGGTAAATAGTATACATACTAAAATTTAATTTGATATATATAATGCCTCATTTGGATGTATACACGAAAAGATATAAATTGTTAAATTTGGGACCAGAATGCTGGATTCAGGAGAAAATCACTGGATGAACAGTAAAATTAAAACTTTGACCCACGTTGAATTTGTCAAGGAATGGTCAACCAATGATTTTTCCCTGAAATATAATTAAGTTATCTTCATGTATCAATTTGAACCACTTCATTTAGATTTTTCTAGAATTAGTTATGAGTTTTCAAAGTCAGGTCACTCATCTGGAATTTGCCACAGTGAATAGTACCCGATGAGAATAAAATTCCAGATTAAGAGTTTAGACTTCAATGACCCTGAAAGTGATTCTAAGTGCTACTGAATGGTCCTTAAGATATATAAAAATAAGGATGTGACATTTTGATATCAGAGCAAAGGATTCTGGCTTAGGAAATGCTCTGAGTAGATGATATACCATGATAAAGCCGTCATAATTGACACTAAGTTAGTGGTTGCAGGATGGCTAGACATAGATCCGGGTCTGAAAGTACAGTAAACCAATGGGAGTTTAGACCAGAGGTCTCTAATTCAGATAGTTCAGAAGAGGAGATAATGAGCAATGATTCTGACCCCTGGACACTTCCAGTAGTTGGTGACTCTGAAGAGGAAAGTTCCTCGGTAGGATCAAACTTTCCGTGTGAAAATCGGGAGGAGATGGTATTGAAAGGTCCTATTCCTGCCATTCCCATAAGTGCGGTACCTTTGAATATAACAGATAGTTCAGGATCCAGCCAAGTACATGATCAGAGTAATGCGCCAAGTCCCAGTAGGCCCAAAGTGACCCTAGTAGAGATACATTTGGGAAGTCTAATCGTAAGAATGATCCCAGGGAGGAACCTGAATAGAGAACAATTTGAGAGCTCGGTAGCATTAGCCCGACAGCTATATGGGCTGAGGCAGACCCTGATCAGAAATATAGATCAAGGCTATATGGTTTATCAGAATTTCATCACAAGGGTGAAAGCCATATATCAAGCCTGGGATCCGAACGTGTTAACCCTGTGGCTTTGGCTAGAAATAATGAATGATGTATTGCCGACTACTCCTACCTGGAGATCGGAGTTGGACCAATGTTTTGATAAAGAACCATATTGTACTGTATCCGACTGGATCTACTTGGTAGGAGAATATATTAGAATAAAGTTTAAGAAAAATTAGGTTAATGTTCTAATGTACAAAAGATCAGTATAGTAGCATATGTATGACTGTGATGTGTACCTTGTATGCTATGTTTGAAATGAAATGAGAAATGTTGTTTATCGCATTCCTTTCTATGTTAGAGCATACCAAAATGGTTCGAACAAGAAGAACGATTCCAGCAGAGGAACCACAAGAAGCTGGAAATCTTAATCAACTAATTTTAGAGCGATTAGAGCAACAACAAAAGATGATAGAAGAAATGAGAGCTGCTCAGGCACGAAATGAGCAGGAGAGAGATGCTGCCATAGCCGCAGCAGTGGCAGCAGCTGTAAGTAATTTAAGACCTCCAGAGCCTTCAGGAGCGACTAGTAGAGAACCTGAAGAAGTACCACAGCAGGCGGAACAGCCCCAGAGAAGGGTTGAATTGAGGGAGGAGGCAGTTAGCATCCAACAATGGATGGTTCAGTTTTGCAAGCACAATCCTCCCATATTCGAAGGGACATTCGAAGTACAGATAGCAGAAAATTGGGTCAGTAGATTAGAGAAGATCTTTAAGGTCCTCGATTGTCCAACTGAAACCAAGGCCCAAATGGCCATCTATCAATTGGAAAAGGATGCGGATAGATGGTGGAAGAATACAGAGTTACTTCTCCAAGCAAGAGACATTCCAGTTACCTGGGAAGTGTTTCTTGAGCAGTTTTACGAGAAATATTTCCCTCAATTCGTCAGAGATGAAAGGGAGGCCGAGTTCCTTGTACTGAGATAAGGAGAAAAAGAAGCTTTTGACGAATATCTGGCTAATTTCATCCGGCTATCCCAGTATTCTACGTATCTACGCCAAGTGGATGACGAATGCTGGATGATAGAAATAATGATTCGAGGGTTGAATTCCATGCTAAAGGAGAAGTTAACTCCGCAACAATACAGCCAGTTCAATAAGGATGTGGAAGCATGCCGAATTGTAGAAAATATCATGAATCATCGAAAATGCTGTCCAGATCCGGGAATAAGGATCAGGTGACCCCTGACAAGGCCGGTCGGAATCAAGAAGCTGCAGGTGGGAGCGACTATAAGAAGAGGAAGCGACCGTGGCAGAACAAAAGGCCAAATAGAGGAAATTTCTGTGGCAGGTCCAACAACAGGGATTCAAAGGCCCCAGTATGTGAAAAGTGTGGAAAGAATCATGGTGATAGACCATGTTTAATGGGCCAGAACGTTTGTTACACCTGCAGAAAGCCCGGACATTTTTTCAGAGAATGTCCTCAAGCTATAACTGATCCAAGGCCAAGGATGGTAGGACGAGTGTTTGCACTCACTAGAGAGGATACTCAGCGATCATTTGAGATGATCCAAGGTACAATCTATCTCAATGATCATGCTGTGACTGCTCTATTTGATTCGGGTGCAAGTCATTCCTTTATATCTTATGAATGTGCTAAATGCCTAGGCCTTCTGATCAGCAAGTTGCGTTATGATATACAGGTGAAAACCCCCACCAACGCTAAAGTAATCACGTCTGATGCCTGTCTAAATAGTGTTGTGTGTTATGAGCACTGCAGTACCACCCTAGACCTGATTTGTGTGCCTTTCCGAGAGATTGATGTCATACTTGGCTTAAATTGGTTATCCTCCAATAATGTGATGTTGGACTGCAGAAACAAGACCCTGGTTCTTGGTCCAAAGATCATTGATCGGAGCTCAGAAGTACGACTGAACTTCATGACGGAGGCTCAGGAAGAAAAATGTTTACGAAAAGGATGTCAAGGGTATGTGGTATTCTTTTATGTTCAAACAGAAGTGGAAGAAGGCATTGAGGAGATTCCTGTAGTCAATGAATTTCCTGAAGTATTTCCAAAGGAGATTCAGGGATTGCCTTCAGAACGGGAAGTGGAATTTGCGATCGACATTATACCTGGAGCTGGACCAGTATCAAAAGCCCCGTACAGGATGGCTCCCAATGAAATGATGGAACTAAAGAAGCAAATTGAGGAGCTATTGGAGAAGGGTTTCATACGACCCAGTGTATCGCCATGGGGTGCTCTAGTACTATTTGTCAAGAAGAAAGATGGCAGCTTAAGGCTATGCATTGACTACAGGGAATTAAATAAGCTTACAGTTAAGAATAAGTATCCTCTCCCCAGAATTGATGACCTGCTAGACCAATTGGCAGGAGCGAGCTTATTCTCCAAGATTGACTTGAGATCTGGCTACCATTAACTAAGGGTCAAGCCAGATGATATTCCAAAGATGACATTCAGGATGCGTTACGGGCATTTTGAGTTCCTTGTGATGCCTTTTGGACTAACCAATGCACCTACTATTTTCATGGACTACATGAATCGGATCTTCAGGCCTTATCTAGATCAGTTCATTGTGGTCTTCATTGATGATATTCTGGTGTACTCCAAATCTCTAGAGGAACATGAAAGGCATTTAAGGATTATTCTTGGTACCCTTAAAGAGAAGAAGCTCTATGCTAAGCTGAGTAAATACGAGTTTTGGCTGTCAGAAGTCAAATTTCTCGGTCATGTCATATCCCAAGACGGGGTAGCTGTAGATCCTAGCAAAGTTGAAGCAGTTTTAAGCTGGGAGCAGCCAAGGACAGTGACGGAGATCAGAAGTTTTCTCGGCCTAGCAGGGTACTACAGAAGATTTATTCAAGACTTTTCTCAAATTGCCTTACCACTTACCAAGCTGACCAGAAAGAATCAGCAGTTTAGATGGGATGAGAAGTGCGAGGCTAGCTTCCAAGAGTTGAAGCAGAGATTAACCACTACTCCCGTGCTGATTATTCCAGACCCTACTCAGACTTATGTAGTCTATACTAATGCTAGCAAGCAGGGGTTGGGATGTGTGCTGATGCAGCAAGGTCGAGTAGTAGCCTACGCCTCTCGGCAGTTAAAGCCACATGAAGAGAATTATCCCACTCATGATCTGGAGCTTGCTGCGGTGGTCTATGCCCTGAAGATATGGAGACACTATTTATATGGAGCAACGATAGAGTTGTTTTGCGACCATAAAAGCCTAAAGTATGTACAAGATCAGAAAGAGCTGAATATGAGGCAACGGCGATGGATGGAATTGTTAAAAGATTATGACTTTCAGATTAAATACCATCCAGGAAAAGCCAATGTGGTAGCTAATGCCTTGAGTAGAAAGGTGGTACAGGTTGAATACATGATGATCAAGGAATTGGAATTGATAGAAGATATGCGCGATTGGAGCCCTCTATATCAAATGCAACTGACGGAGAATTCTTTCGGAGGAGTTCATGTCAGAGCTTGCATAGAAGATGAGATAAAAGAGGCTCAGAAGCAGGATAAGCTCGCAGTAATATTCAAAGACAAGCTGGAGAAGGGGAAGACAAGGAATTTTGAGATGTCCCCAGACGGATTACTACAGTTTCGGGGAAGACCCTATATCCCAAATGTTGTGGGATTAAGGGAAAGGATCCTGGAGGAAGCACATAAAAGTCGATATACTGTACATCCAGGTATGACCAAGATGTACCATGATGTTAAAAGGTTATTTTGGTGGCCTGGATTGAAGAAAGATGTTGTGACTTACGTATCTAAGTGGTTGACCTGCCAGAAAGTGAAAGTTGAACATCAAAAGTCAGCAGGAACGTTGCAGCCTCTAGAAATCCCTGAGTGGAAATGGGATGGGATTGCCATGGACTTTGTGGAAGGACTACCCCTGACTCCAAGTAGACATGATGCAGTGTGGGTAGTAATTGATCGACTGACAAAGTCAGCACATTTCCTGGCAATCAATAAGAGAGATTCTCTTGAAAAGCTGGCAAAGCTGTATATAAAGGAGATCATTAGGCTTCATGGTATCCCAAGCAGTATTGTGTCCGATAGAGATCCTCGATTTACTTCAAATTTCTGGAGGGCTCTACAGGAAGAAATGGGCACTACTCTCAGATTCAGTACAGCTTATCATCCTCAGACAGATGGGCAATCTGAAAGAACAATACAAACGTTAGAGGATATGCTGAGAGCATGTGTCTTGGACTTCAAAGGCAGCTGGGATATCCATTTACCCCTTATAGAGTTTGCATATAACAATGGTTATCAGGCCAGTATACAGATGGCACCTTTTGAAGCACTATATGGACGGAAATGTAGATCCCCCTTATGCTGGCTAGAGTTGAGTGAGAGAAGAATGCTTGGTCCGGATATAGTGGATCAAACTGCAGAGCAGGTTGCGATAATTAGAAAACGATTGTTGACGGCTCAAAGCAGACAGAAAATCTATGCAAATGTCAGGAGAAAGCCGTTGGAGTTTGAAGAAGGAGAACATGTATTCCTTAAGTTAACTCCAACCACGGGAGACGAACGATCGATTAAAGTGAAGAAGTTGCATCCAAGATACATCGGACCATTCCAGATTCTCTCAAAGATAGGAGCAGTAGCCTACAAGTTGGCTATTCCTCCGAATCTCAGCCAGATACATGATGTGTTCCATGTTTCCCAATTAAAGAAGTATGTTCCAGATCCATCTCATGTGATTGAGCAAGATGAGGTCGCACTGCCAGATGACTTGACCTATGAGGTTGGACCGGCGCGAATTGCTGATAGAAAAGTCAAGCAGTTTTGGAATAAGCAAATTCCTTTAGTTAAAGTGATCTGGAAAGGCTTGACTGAACAAGAAGCTACATGGGAAATAGAAGAAAAGATGAGAGAAAAGTACCCCGATATGTTTTTATAGGATAGATGTAATGTAAATTTCGAGGACGAAATTTATTTTAAAGGGGAGAGAAATGTAATATCCTTAATTTTCTGTACTGATTTCTATCTACCGATTAGATGGAATATATGAGTTCTTTTTCAGGAAAAAGATGTGGTCCTTTATGTAAAGAAAAGGATTAAATTGCAAAAGAAAGGAAATGAAAGGACTTAAGTGCAATTAAGGAAAGTTTAAGGTTAAGAAAGAAAGGTAGACAAAAATGTGGGGTCTTAAAGTGTAATTTTAGCCAAATAAAGGGACTTAAGTGCAAAGAAGAAAAAGTTCCCTGGGGCTAAAGTATAATTAAGGAAAAATAGGCCAGAAGTGGGTTGGACTGCCCGATGGCATTTCAGTCCCAGATTTTACCAGAAGATAGGGCAGGTGGCGCTGGGTAATCCAGCCTAATACCAGAATTTTTGAAGACTCCAGATAGCCAAAAATGGACTGATCGCCCAAAAGTTATAAAAATTCCTACCGGATACCCTAGATTTCATATATGAGTAAGAAATTACAGGATGATGCACCCTTATGGGGCGGATGTCAAGAAATGGACAGAATACCGATATGAGGTCTGTAGGAAAAGTTATTCGCGAATTAGCAAATCCAGACGGAGTATGAGGCCTCCAGGGATCCGATAGGGAGATTTATCGGTATTTAAACTAAGACTGAATGAGGTCGGGTAACAACAGTCAGATGCCCGTTATGACCCAAATGGCTGCCCAGACACAGTAGGGCAGTGTATCTGGCAGAAGGAGCTGGTGTCCGGAAAGGTGTATAAACGGTGAATAATAATAAAATATTCAATGAACTGTGCCAGAGGAAGATTCCTCGTAATGCATGCCATAAAGTTAATGGACCCAGAAAGGCCCAATAATGGCGCCAACAAGGCCCAATAAGACTCTTGGACTGATAGGTGGGCCAGTGTCCAGCAGAACCCCGGAGAAGTACGAAATTACGAAAATGCCCCTGTGTTGTACTAAAGGTTAGCAGATGAATGGAGGGCATTCTGGTCATTCTAGACAGGCCCAAAGGCTAAGACATATCTAAATAAGGTTGACTAGAGTCAGTATATGCTTTGACCAGGTACAGAAAGGTGTGAAATGACGATTTTGCCCTTAGGGTTAAAATAGGACAAGAAAGGGCACCAAGGGCATTTTGGTCATTTTGCAGGGGATCTGTAAATGAGTTTAGACCCAGTATTAAAATGTTAATGATATAAAGGATCCAGATACTAAGTTCAAGGCCAGAAGACATAATATGGGTTTTTAGAAAAATTAGATTCAGAAAACGGTCCAGTTTTTGAGGCAACAGACCGGGCCGGTACCGGATTGGACCGGAAAGCTTCCAGAAGGTTTCTCCCCTCTCCATTTTCTCCATGTGAAGAATGTGGGTGGTGAGGTGTCCCATGAGGTGGCATTGGGTGATGTCATGGATGATGCAGTAAAAGGAATAAAGAAAAATAGGAAATTCCGAAAAAACCAGGATCACAGGATCAGATGGCTTCAATATTACAAGAATGCCATTGACCAAAACTATAAATACCCCCCTAGCTCTTCATTCCCACATCCAAGATCAAGAAATAGAGAGAGAAGGAAGTTCTTGAGAGAGAAAGTGAGAAAAGAAAGAAGAAAGGAAGTTCTGGTGAAGTTGGAAGCAGTGTAGAAGTTCTGAAGTTCTGCTTTTAAGGTAGTAACTAATCCTAGCTTTTATGTAATGTCTTTGTGATTTGTTGTGCTATTATTTGGTTGGATTGTTGTCCTATATGTTATGCTTGAAGCTCTATTACAATGCTATGATTATATGTTATTGAATATTGAAGCATGCAGCATACTTATCTGTACACAATCACAAGCAAGCACTGTCACACTGCATTACATATATTGTTATGATTGTTGCTACTAGGATTCTTTTGAATATCATTCCCATATATAACATTACAGGGGAGGTTCTGTCAAAATAAAATTTGGAAATTTTAAGAGACGCCGTTAGGCTGCCGAAATTCTGGCAACGAAGAAGGAACAAAGAAAGTAACTGATATATACTATGTACGTAGGTGCTGTCTAAGGAGGCTGGAAGTGAGTGGACCTAGCAGGTTCATCCAGTCTTTCCTGGGTACTTACGTAGAATGGTAGTTCCTACGGGAATTACCGAATCGGTATAAGATCGGTTACTTTCTACAGAAGGAATGTAGCAGTTATGCTGCCGAATTTTAGACAACGAAAAATGTAATAGAAAATATGAGGATGTTAATCATGCACTGATGTATAACAGTTGATTATTTAATAATGGTTGTTATCTGGCATGTTGAACTGATATGTGATGTATGTATGCACTAATATGTAAGGTTGGTTGCTGAAAAATGACTCTGTGAACAGTAATCTGTGGAGACCTATTGATGTTTGGTAAATCATTAAAAATAGTAAATGGTTGAATAAATGTATGATATTTTTATGGTAAATAGTAGACATACTAAGATTTAATTTGATATATATAGTGCCTCATTTGGATGTATACACGAAAAGATATAAATTGTTAAATTTGGGACCAGAATGCTGGATTCAGGAGAAAATCATTGGATGAACAGTAAAGTTGAAACGTTTACCCATGTTGAATTTGTCAAGGAATGGTAAACCAATTATTTTTACCTGAAATATAATTAAGTTATTTTCATGTATCAATTTGAACTACTTCATTTCGATTTTTCTAGAATTAGTTATGATTTTTTAAAGTCAGGTCACTCATCTGGAATTTGCCACAGTGAACAGTACCCGATGAGAATAAAATTCCAGATTAAGAGTTTAGACTTCAATGACCCTAAAAGTGATTCTAAGTGCTACTGAATGGTCCTTAAGATATATAAAAATAATTATGTGACAATATACACCTTAGAGAAAACTCAACTTTCTTCCATGAAAACCCTAAGTTCAAACTCCCAAATCAAAGGAAAATAAGCTAGGATAAATTGCTTACCTTTAATCTCTAGCTTGCTTGAACTTTGGCCTTTTAATTCTTCTTTGTCTTGGCTTGAATTTTCATTTTGCAAGAGGTTCCCCAAGGCATTCTTGCTTCACAGTTTTGCATTAGATTTTGGGGGGTATTTATAGGCAAATTCCATGGAAAATGAAAGGCCAAGATCACTTTGTGTACTATTTGATCTAATGGCTTAGATTTAATCTTGAATTTCCTTTTCTTTAATAATAATGACATCATCATCATGACATCATCAAAGGGGACACCTCACAAGACATGTGTCAAAATTCCAAGGGCAGGAAGCTTCTGGAAAAATTTCAGTCTAATCCGGTACCGGCTCAGTCCGATTCCCTAAAAACCAGACTATTTCCTAAATCTAATTTTTCTGAGATTCCCTAATATGTTTTCTGACCTTAAATCTAGTATTCAGATTCTTTCTATCTTTGACATTCTTATACTGGGTCTAAACTTAATTTCAGATCCCTTGGAAAATGACCA
Organism: Leucaena leucocephala; assembly: GCA_037074615.1. Classification (NCBI taxonomy): domain Eukaryota; kingdom Viridiplantae; phylum Streptophyta; class Magnoliopsida; order Fabales; family Fabaceae; genus Leucaena; species Leucaena leucocephala. The sequence continues at coordinate 12,731,344 of CM073555.1, read as the reverse complement.
AAATACCCTTGGTGCCCTTTCTTGCACTACATTAACCCTAAGGGTAAAATCGTCATTTCACACCTCGTTGTACCTTGTCAGGGCATATACTGACTTTGATTAACCCTTCCTGTACCTGCCTTGGCATTTTGGCCTCTCCAAAATGACCAGAATGCCCTTCATTCTCCTATTACTCCTTAAGGCAACACAGGGGCATTTCCGTAATTTCGCACTTTTTCGGGGTTCCTCCCGACACTGGCCCACCGATCAGTCCAATGATTTTATTGGGCCTTCTTGATGCCACTTGTTCTTTTGGGTCTCTGTGTTAAGTTATCTAGGCTCTTTTAGTTCCAGTTTATTTACTGCTAAATCTCCCTATCGGATCCCAGGAGCTCACAAACTCCCGTCTAAATTCACTAAAAAGTGAATAACTTTTTCTACAGAACTCCTTTCAGGATTCTGTCAGTTTCTTGACCTCTGGCTTCATAGGACACATCGTCCTGTAACTTTTCACTTATATCTGAGGTCCAAGAGATTTGATAAAAATTTCGGACAACTTTTTCACTATCTGATAAATTTCAGCTATCTAGAACTTTAATAAAATTTCTGTATTAAGCTAAATTAACCAGCATCATTTTCTCTATCTACTGGTAAAATCTGGGACTGAAATGCTTTCAGGCAATTCTAGGCCACTTCTGGCTTAACTTTCCATAATTACCATTTTGCCCCTTGAACTTTTGATAAATTACATTCATGTCCCAAATTTGGCTAAAATTACACTTAAAGACCCCACATTTTTGTCTACTTTCCCTTTTGACCTTAAAACTTTTATAATTTCACTTAAGTCCTTGCATTTTCTTCCTTTTTCAATTTAATCCCTTTATTTACATAAATGGCCACATTTTTCTCAAAAAATCTCACATATATTACGTACAAACTATACATACTATTTAGTACAGAAAATTAGGGATATTACAATTAACATGTCTAGGAATTTTTGTATGAGCAAAAGACGGATAAGGTATTGGTAAAATAAATACTTCAAGGATTTTGCTCATTCATATTCTATATGATGCTATAACAATGAAGCATATTAACTCTTTGGTCTAAATGACTAGAGTTGCAAATACATTCTAGTGAATAAACACTTTAAGCGTAAGGCTTAGATGTTATAGAATCTTTTTGAATTGAAAGACTTGAACTTCATGCAGAAGGTTAAAGTGTTAAACAAAAGAATGTTTAACTCATTAAAGGATAAAGAGTTCAAGAACATGATAACACATTTAGGATCAATGATGACTCTAACAAATGGATTTGAAGTATTTTTGAAATTTTCATACAAATGTATTTATCTCCAATATTGATGCCACTCATTTCACAAACACAGATTTTCAAAAATATTTGTATGCATTTTAATGCAACCAAAATATTTGATGTAGGAATTGAAATTTACCCTTAAAAATAATGGATATGCACATTTAAAAACATAAATCTATTTGAAAACTACAAAGATAGAAAACATGTACATACAGTTCATTTTATAATCCATTTAGCAAACTCAAGACATATTTAGAATATTGAATGTTGAATGCTAAAGGATGTAACAAGGAACAAATAACCATTACCCTAGACTTGAATTTATCTATGTACAATATATGGGTGAAGATTAGATTTCACCGTGTTTCCTTTTGTCCTTGTGGTAGCTCGCTTGATTTAGGTGAATGGATGTTGAACTTTTCATCACCACCTAAATTCAAGCTTCATTGGTTCATCTTCATTAGGATTTGAATTATTTCTCTTTGTTTCCACAAATCTTGAGATGAACCTTTCAACCATATTTTCTACAAAACAATTGAGCTAATTTTCTTTTTCTGGTATCCAATTTTGCTTGGATCGATCGATTATATTCCATATGCTCTATAGATATAATTAATTCAAATTAGCTGAGCATGTTTACTTTATACATATGGAAGATACTTTAATCTCAGAACCGTGTATGCACAAAGAATGAATTATTGAATATTACAATTCTAAAGATATTTGTCAAATAGATTTTCTAATGAAAATAGCATTTCATAGTATTGCAATATTCATTTGTGAGCCCTCAAAATCAAAGAGTCAAGTGTCATGATTGACTCTATCTTTTCCTAGTGAGGATTGCTCAGAAATGTCTCACCTACTTTTAACAAACCTCGTCTGTTTAATGTAATGCAGGTGAGTGGGGATAAATTCTAATGCCTTTCTTTTGAGCATAATCCCTAATGCATCTCTTTTGTTATGTTGAGACTTTGGATTTCTTACTTTAGAATCTTGCAACCTCTTGGTGCTTCAGAAATTCAATTTCTCTTATTGTCATCAGAGTAGTCTAATGGTACTTTGTAATAGTCTATTGAGATGCGAGATGCAAGATGCTCTTCTTCTCTGTCTCCATTGCTTTTCTTTACAGATGTTCTTTGTAGCTCCAGCAATGATTGCTCTAAGATTTTTCTTGTTCATCGTGTGAATAGCTTTCTTAGGCACTTTCTTCTTTTTAGGCTAATCTGCCCATTCTTGTAAATATCCTGCAAGATCAGAGAACTAAGATGTTTTGGCACCTACTTATATTTAGGTCCTTGAATGTTAGTATTGGACTTGACCTGTCCTTTAGGAACCCAAACTAAATTTCTCACATTCGAATTCATTCTAATATAGCATGTGTGAGAAATGCGACCTGGTTTACCACAATAATTGTAAATAATAGGATGATACGCTTTACGAGTATATTTGCAGGTATTGTGTTGGTCAAGTGGAAGCAATCTATAATTATTAGCATGCATAACTTCTCTCTTCCTATCAGATTTCTTAGTGATATCCTTAAATTCTGTATGCAAAATATTTTTACTTTTTTAAATAACATAAAAAATAGGTTGAAAAACATTTTATGCTTTCTTTCAAAATCACTTTTCATAGATGCATAACAAGAATTGGAAATCTTTACCGTAGATATATCTTGACTCTCATGCAATGATTTGTTTTCATTTGATTCTTGTATGTTGTGATTTTCTTCTTCCTCTGACTGATTGAAGTGTTATGAGATTTCTCCTTCTTCAATCTCAGGTATCATTTGTTCATATATACTATTAGAATCATTCACTTCAGCATAGTCGTTAGTAGCATAGATAGAGTCAAGATTATCCAAAATATCCTTAGTATTAGAGCAAGATTTAATTTTCTCATAATCATTTTAAGTTAAACAGCTATACAAAATTTTCATTGCTCTAATGTTCAGGAAATATATTTTCCTTTCCTTTTCTGTCCAATCTTTTATAATTTTAAAATCAAAATCATTTGTAAAGACATATCTCATATCAAAATTAATTGTTTTCACATATATAATCATTTGAGCTTTCCAAAAATAGAAATCAATATTTTTTAGAAAATGAGGAATAGTATAATAAAAACCTTTAAATACAGCTATGATCTTCACACTTGAGATCATTAGATCCTTTAAACAAGTGACATGCTCTAATACCAAGTATTAATTCTGGCTGTATCACTTAAGAGGGGGTGAATTGGGTGATTTTAAAATTTTTAAAAAACTAAGAATATTAAAATAAAATTTATAAGTATAGTTTAGAATGATATTGCCAATGAAACAAGATAATGAAGAAATATTGCACAGAGATTTATACTGGTTCAACACAATCTACTTGGCCTACATCCATTCCCCAGAGCTCCTCTGAGTATTTCACTATCTTCCAAGATTAGCTGGGCTCTTGGTGCCTCAGTATATTCATCATGAGATTTCTCTCTCACTCTCCCTTACAACTTGTAAGGTATTTACTAGTGAGAATCCCTATCACTCCCCCTTACAATCGTAAGGTTACAATCCACTCAAGAGTATCACACTCTTGAACAACTTTAGAAATAGATTTGGTAAATTACAAACTCTTTCTCAATAGAGAAGATAAGATAAATACTGAAGCACAAACTCTTTAAATTTTTCTTTCTCAAGATTATGATATTCTTTGTATCAAAGAGGAGAAACAGAGTGAAATAGAGATACAATCACTGAACATGATTGAAGTGCATGTTGAGCATCTGTTGTATCTTATTAAGTCTCTCTTAGCTTTCTTCACTTCATTAGCTTTTTCTCTTTGGCCTCATCTTCTTTTATAGATGTGTTCTTCATAAAATCATTGAAGTAGCCATTGAGATAACCTTTGCTGAATATAGTCATTGTTACTAATGTATGATTTTTTGTGAATTTCTTCATTTGATCTTTAAATGATCTTGAAATATGCTTTAGAGAAGATATATAACTAGTATAAGCAAGAGCAATTGTTTTCAAATGATTTAGATTTTAAGATCAAGATCTGTCCAAGTCTAATTTAAAATCTTTTCACAAATTAGTCTAATTTATCGAAGTGTTTATCAAAGAGGTTCCTTATCGAAAAGTACTTCGATAAATTACTAATGAATTGCATTGAAACAATTTTGAATCTTATCAAACAATGCTTCGATAACCAGCCCTTTCGAAAAAGTATTCAATAAATCTTTAATGACTTTCATTTGACTAGTTCTAGATTTATCGAATAGGTCTTTGATAAATATCCTTATTGAAAAGCTCTTTGAAAAGTATTTTTTTCATAACATATGCTTTTAGACTTATCGATATATTTCATAATACATTATTTATTGAAGTGTTCTTCAAAATATAGACTTATCAAATAAGTTATCGATAAATAATAAAGAACATCTTTTCACACTTTTCAAACAGACTTTTATAATCTTTGATCTTTTCTCAAATCATGAAAGTAATTGGAAACAAGAATACATAAGATTATTTATCAAATTCAGATCAAATCACAAGATCAACATTTAGCACATTAGAAGAAATCATTAGCTTAAAAAAATCATTCCTAGAATAATTAAGGCAAATTAAGCCTGAAAGATCTTATTGAAGATAATTTTGATAAGTGGTCTGATTGAATAGATTATCAATAAGATCATAATAAATCATACTTCAAATCTTTCATGATCTGAAGATCTATCAAAGTATAGATGATTCAAACAAATCAATATCATTATAAGCAATAGATCATTTTCAAAATCTTTGATCAAAACAATCCTTTAGAGTTTTTTATTAAAAATAAAAAGAACATTTTGTCTTTCTTTCTCAATTTTGATCTTATATAATTTGTAACTCAAGTGTTCACAGATCATTTGAGAAGAAAACAATTTAATCAAATCACTATCAAAATTATTTATCAAAACAGAAGTTATAATGATCTAGATAAACTTGAAACCTTCTTGATGATCAAACTTTAAATCTTTAAAGTTTTTCTTTCTTTCTCTGATATTTATAAATCATTTTGGAAAGAAATAATCAAGATAGTATCTTATCAAAAGCAAGAAGCAAAAAATATATAATCAAAATCATTTATCAGTGCTTTCGATACTACTTCCATAAATAAGGCTTTCAAATCCAAATGTCCTCTTTGAAAAATAGAGTTTATTGATTGAAGTCTTTATTAATAAATACTTTGATAAAGCCTTTTTGTAAAAAAATTTCACAAACTAAGTCTTTATAAAACTTATTGAAGACTTCTTCGATAAATCCTCTTATCGAATAAGTGTTCGAATAATTCCAAATTTAAAACAATGACTCAGATTTATCATAAGTCAAATTTATATTGATTTATTGAAGTCTTCATCGATAAAAACCCTTATCAAATAGGCCCTCAAGAAATGCTTTTCAAAAATTAGATTTTCTTCGAAAGTTCTTTCTCATTTATCGAATGGCTTATCAAATAAACGCCTTATCGATAAGCTTATCGACAAATGCTCTTTATCAGTTAAGTTAATTAATTGTCAATATCAAAACATTAGAGTCTAAGAAAAGTAAGAAGAAAAGACTCAAAAGAGATAGTATGAGAAGGTTCTAAGATAGTAACGTACTAAGGTCTGAGCCTATTAGCACTAGTGCCTCAGATTCCAGTAAGCACTTTTCAGTTAAGCGTGCTCAAACAAGAGTAACATAAGGATGGGTGACCCCCTGGGAAGTTATGTGAAAGGATGCAAATGCCAAAAAAGTTTGGTAGAAATGTACAAAGTTCAACAAGATAGAAGAAAAGATAAGAAAAGTAAGGGACATTCTCCTCGAATAACCTCTTAGTAAGGATATGAGTAGAAGCTTAACCTTGAAATTTTGAGGACAATTTTTTTAAGAGAGAGAGAAATGTCACATCCCAATTTTTAGACCTAGAAGCCTAGAAAGTATCCTAAAATAGGTAGGCCACTAAACCCCTTTGAGCAGAAGTTAAGAGACTAAACTGTAAATAGAGAAAGTTTAGGGATAAAAGTGTAAATAGAGAAAGTTCTTGAGGTAAATACGTAAAGTTAAGGACTCTAGGAGAGTCTCAAGGGTTTAGAAAGAGAAAAGATAATAGTTACAGGCCTAAGGCTGAGGTAGAGGCTTCAAAGTGATGATTTATGAAGTTGAGCCCTAGTAAGGGCAAAACTGTAATTTTAGGAAGTTTCAGGTCAAAAGGATTAACTATGAATATAAAAAACACAAAAATTCCAAAAAATAGTAAATGAGTCATAGAGTCCTTTTTATAAGTATAAATGACAAAAATACCCCTAAAGTAACTTTAATGGAATTTTTAGTGTAATGGCTCAGTTTGAGGTATTTATATGGGAATAACTATTTGAGCCATGAGGATGCTTGAAAAATGTATGTAAAAATAGAGAATAAATAGTTAAGAGACTAAATGAATTTATAAAATTAGTCTCATTTCCAAAAAGTTAGCAGTGTGAGTTGCAAAAATCCAGCAGCTTAGAATGCAAATAAAAGGTATTTTACAGGAAATTCAAAAAGAAATAGCTAAAAGAAGAGTTATAGCCCAAGAAAATTTATGAAATTTTCCTATAATTAACGAAAGATTATACAGCAGACAAAAGAATTTTTTGAGCTCCAAAAGGCCTTTAAGAAATCTAAACAAATGTGAACCAGTTAATGAGCAAGTCGGATTGTCGTCTTCTGATCCATCAAAATAATAATATTTGCACCTAATAATATAGTATAAGGCACAACCTATTGTATCCTTAATTTCACCTTTACATATACTCAATTGGAAGTAGCTTGTACCAATTGATTACCTCTTTAGCTTAGAAACATGAATTTTCAAGAAAAGGGTTATCAATTACTGTTCACTAGCACTGTTCATTTGGTAATCCAGAATACAGTCTAAACTTTGAAAATTCATAATTAAATCTAAAAAATTGAAATAGGATGGTTCCAATTTCTAATAAAATTTATTTTATTTAAATTTGAAAGAAAAATATTAAACTGAGGTTTCCTTGTCCAAATGATATGAGTTTATTCTTTGAAAAATATTGTTCATTTGGTAAATATGGAAGTTCCAGTTTCCTTACCTTATTTTCAAAAATTCATTTCTCATTGTTCACTTGTCCAATTGAGGCGTGTTACATATGGATTTAAAGCTCCATATGTTTAGTTTAAGTCCATAAAATTTTATGGAAAAACTCGTTCATTTCTTATTTGAAATTCGCGCATGAACCTCACATCCTCTGGTTGCTCATTTTATCTTGTTCCAGATTTTATTTTCAACTTTGAAAAATCATAACAAATCGAATACTTAACCAATTGAGACATTCTTGGTTTCCATTTAAATATCTAGATCTTAACTATTTTTATACCAAATTTCACATCAAAATGTGTTGGCTAAGCCATGAAAACTACCGTTGAAAGAGTACTTTCTTGGAATAGGTACATAGTATCATACACCATGCATATCAAAATATCATCTTCTAAGGTCAAGTACTCAACTTTAATTCATATACAAATTCAACCATCCATATTTACCTTTTTTCCTTGAGATGTTCCAGCACCTATAACATGGTTATGTATAAGGAAAGAATGAGATTTCATGGAAATCTCAATAGCAAGTCATACAAACTATAGTAACATGCATGCTTGATTAAATGCCTAACATGTTATCATGATATGGGAGCTACTTTGTGAACATACATAAGCAAACTCTAACATGTTGGAAATTGTGCTCTAGGGGCCAATCATTGTATCAGGTTATCACATTATTTGCATGTTTACTGTGATGACCATCCTTGGATAACTCATGATCTTATCCTAAATGTCCCTGGTCGGTCATCTATGTGGGAGCAGAGATGAAATAAGACCAGTATGACTTTGAAGATATATAGAGATATAAATCAAAGTCATAAGCACATGTAAGAGTACAGGGTGTTGGACCGACCCGCTATGAGAGAGCTGCATGGGTCAAGTCATAAGCTCCTCTCATATACAAGCCATGTCACTATGCCCTTTGACCTGAGATCATCATGGATTCCTACATGACAAACGCTCAGCTTTGACCTAGTCAAAAGTCACTTTTGACCGAGTGATCATAAAGGCTATGCTCGGGCTTAGTGGTTTTTCATGCGGAGGAATGTGAATGGTCAAGATGGAATTTGTCCCTCACATTCGTAGAGAGATATTACTGGACCCTCGATGAGTGAGTCTGAGAAATGTATGGCCATACTGGAATGGAAGGGTAGTTCCATTTCCACATTTAGACTACTCAGGGATCGAGAAAGTAACGGTCAGGAACAGGAGGATGACGTTCACCATGCCTCATCCTTGACCGAAATATCGTGTGACAAAAGGGACGTGATATGGTTGTATGAAAGGTTACATCGTTTATCGATCCTCATATGTTTTGGGTAGTCGTAATGCCTTGCTAGAGACCGCTTACGACTTGTGGGTCAGTATAGTAACTGGGCCACTGCCAACTTCATATGGGCCTACAGGGTCGCACACAAAACAGCCCAATGCGAGCTATGATGTCCAGATTCATTGAATCTAAGAGATGTCTAGATTCAATGAATAATCTAGGGTGGATATATATTTTATATATATATAAATTAGTTTATATATATATCATATATATAATATAAGAGATATTTGTAAGATTTAATTTATAAGGATAAATTAAATCTCTATCATTTTTTAATTTGAATTTAAATGGATATGATCTATTTGAATTTGAAATTCAAATTGATAAGATATCTCAAATTTGATTTATGAGAATAAATCAAATATAATTTTGTCTTATCTTTATTTTAAATTAAATAAATAGGTGAATTAAATCTGTGGGACGGATTTAATATAAACCATATTTATTTAATCAGTTTCTTATTAAATTATGCAATATATGATATTGTATTAATTCAGAATTAATATAAGATTAATTCTGAAGCCCGGCCCTATTAGAAGCCCGATAGCTTCCTATATATTTGACATTAGGAGCTAGGGTTCTACAGACAATATACATCTCTACACACACATTCAGACGTGAGAAGAGGGGGCAGGGAGAGTGCAAAAGGTTTGCACATAAGAAACTGCCGAGATAGAGATGGTGAGGACGGAATCTCTAGAAAGCCCTAGAGGGACAAGAGGCGCTAGCACGTCGTTCGCGATTGGAACGCTGTTCGTGTGGATATCGGTAGAGGAAGCCGATCTGAGCTGTCGACTTCTACGATACGACCAGACACGAAGCAAGGTCGCGACCAGAACACGCTGAGGTCGCGACCATACGGGCATCTGAACGTCAGAAATCCGAAAAGAAGAGGCAGGTCGCGACTTGAAGCTGACGAGGTCGCGACTACAAACTCCAGAGACGTCAGGTCGCGACGAGAAGCAGAGGAGGTCGCGACTAAAATGTTCCAGAGGCGAAGAGTCGCGACTAGTGGACACTGAGGTCGCGACCAAAGCTTGAAACCGAAGGTAACACTTCTTTCTCCTTGACTTAAACACATTCGGTAGATCCTGGCTGGGAATGGAAAAATTTTTAAAGTTAATTTCCGCTGCGTCCCTTCCAATTCCCTTCATAACATGCATATTGTCATGACATTAGTTGCAAGGAGTTGCAAACATTCATACTTCATCATCATCAAAACATCATCTCAAGCTCAACCAAGAATCATAACTAACAAGCAAGCATAAAGTCAAACAAACATAAGATTATAGTTAGGTATTCTTGCTACCTCTTAGATATCCTTGTTACTCTCTTCTTGAAATGATCTTCTCCTTTCACAAATGTCAAAACCTAGCCATTACAAAGTAACATCAAGTTACACTCAACTCCAAAACAATTCCAAGACTAGGTTTTCACTACATTCCATTTTTTTGTCTTACTTATGACTTATACTTCCATCTTTATAAAATAAATTCTCATGGTTCATTTCCACATAATTTTTCATTTAGAATCCAAATATCAAATCAGAATTTCCAAAATCAATTCAGATCCTTGGCTGCTGTACAGAACCAAAATGCTTCCTATGTTTTCAAAAAATTCTCAGTTTGATTCCAATACTTCCACTACTTGTTTCTCTACCTTATCCCCACACAATTTTCCATTTTAAACACATTGGAAGCATCAAAATTATGAAATTCTAACATGTGAACAGTGATTCGTACAGTGATTGCCAAGAACACAAAGTTCTATTCACATGCATACTTGGATTTCCAAGCTAGTACCACTTGATTCTAGCTTGTTTAAGCTTGTCTAAACTATCCATAACATAAAACTCACATTCTTATCATATATAAACAGCATGTCCAGAAGCACCCTCAAGGGAAATATGTCACAAAAACCCATTAAAACTTAGAGCAAACTTGCCAAAATAGAGTCCAACATCAAGGGAATTAGTTACCTTTCTTGTTCTTCCAAGATGCTTGCTTCTTTCTTGCTTCAATAGAAATTTTGCAAGAGGTTACCTAAGGTGCCAAGAATGCCGACCAAGTCTGAATTTGAGGGGGTATTTATAGAAAATTTGGGTGGAAATGGAAGGCCAAGATTACTTTATTTACTATTTGATCTAATGGTCCATAATCCACCTTGTAAGAAGCTTGCCTTAGAAGCCGCATTAATGATATCATCCATGACATCATGAAGGCTATGTTTGGCACAATAAATTGGAAAATACTGATAGGAAAAATTCCAGTCCAGTCCGGTACTGATCCAGCCAGTTTCATAAAAACCAGACTGTTTTATATTCCCAATTTTTGTAATATTCCAGAATATGTATTCTGTTATGAAAACTAGTGTTTAGATTTCTCCTACCATTGACATTGTTATGCTGAGTATTTATCTGCTATACATCCTTTGAGAAATGACCAAAATACCCTTGGTGCCCTTTCTTGCACTATATTAACCCTAAGGGCATAATTGTTATTTCATACCTCTTTATACCTTATCAGGGCATATACTGACCTGAGTAGTCATTCCTGCACTTGCCTTGGCATTTTGGCCTATCCAAAATGACCAAAATACCCTCTATTTATCTCTTATATATTATTATAACCTAGGGGTAATTTTTGTAATTTCGTATTTTTCAGGGGTTCCTCTGGACACTGGCCCACATAACTGTTCAGTTACCTTATTGGGCCTTTGTGACGCCATTTTGGGCCTGTATATGGGTCTACTACCTTTTTGGCATAAATCCCGAGAAACCTCTCCCGAAGGTAATTATCGGGTATTTTATCCCACTGTAAATTCTATTAAAAATTCTACAGGATTCCTTTTCTAACCCTGTCAGTTTTATAAAATCTCATATTAATTATAAGAGTTTACTATAAATCTTTATCTGATTCTGAGGTCCAACAAACACTGTAATATTTTTTTCTAACTTCAAAAATTTATATCAATTTATCGGGACCTCAAATCAAAATTCTATGTTGCGTCAAATTAACCGGAATAATTTTCTCTAGTTACTGGTAAATCTTGGGACTAATCTGTTCCTGGCCATTTTTGGGCATTTTTCAGCTCAATTTCTTTATAATTACACTTTTGCCCCTAGAACTTTTGATAAATTACATTTAAGTGCTTAAAATTTTGAAATTACAGTTAATGGCCCAACATTTATGTCTACATTCTATTTTGGCCCTAAAACTTTTGTAAATTTTACTTAGGTCCTTGAACTTTCTATTATTTTCAATTCAATCCCTTTCCTTCCTGAAATTGCAACACTTTCCTTAGAAAATCTCATATCTATTGCGTACAAACTGTACATACATACCAGATAAGAAAATTAGGGATATGACACAACCCCATCGTTCTTCTTGAGGAACTTTTCTATTGGAGACCTAGCATATTGGTGACAAAACCATTGAAAACCTGAGTGAAAGTAAAATGGGTTTTGGGGTTTGATTGATTTTTAATGCAATAAAATAAGGTTGCAGTAAAGTAAATATTTTTTTTATATTTTTTATTAAGATAAAAATTGTAATATCCCAATTTTTAGGCCCAGAGACTCAGAAAGTAGCCTAAAATAGATAGGCTACCAGACCCCTTTGAGCAGAAGTCCAGAAACATACAAAGGGTTTTTAGGGACTAAACTGCAATAAGTGAAAGTACATAGACTTATATGTAAATAGTGAAAGTCCCTAGGGGCATAATGGTTATTTTAGAAAAGAAAGGGACTCATCATATGAACAAGATGCAAATTAGAACAGAAGAAACTCCCCGTTTTAGTCCATGAGCTCAAGATAATAGATCCATCACCAAGAGACTAAAGGTCTAGCCTCTCATGACTTCTGCTGCACTATAATCGCTGTTCAAATGTGATGCCATGAAGAAACGATAAAGAGATGAAGGTGAATGGTGCAGAACGATGAAAGCTGAGTGGAAAGTCTGTGGAGAGCGCTCGAGTATTGCTTCTTAGCCTAATCAGGTCCAAGAATCAGCCTGCTCTTGACGACAACCTCCCTCTCTTCTTATAACAGCATGACTTAATCCAAAACGCGCAGCTTCAGCTATTTTGTACTATTAGTCGCGACCAGATACATGTGTTGATCGCGACCTATAAATGGTGAGAATCTTCCAGAAGAATTATGGGTCGAGACCTTAGGACTCTTTGGTCGCGACTAAATAGCACAGAGGCGTAGTTCCACTTTCATTGTCTTTTGATTTCTTTCCTGGTCCTTGTTCTCTTCCAAAGTACCTGCAATTCAACATAAAAGCTCACTGTAAAAGTCTAGATCAGTAGATAATCGAATATATACAGTTTGGAAGAGTTATTTTACCATTATACCCTTTAATTAGCACATTGCCACGCACAATCATGTAATACACAAAAGTACAATTTAAGGCATAAAATAAATGGTAAAGTTATTATAAAACTCTCAAAATTATCATAGAAACCATATACAAAATATGTCTTATTAGGGACTAAAGTGAAAGTCTATAAGTTTCATAGTGCAAAGATGAAAGTTGAAACATCCTTCCTTAGACTCCTCAGAGTACACTTGCGGAAGCAATATTAGCTTGATTATATCTTAACTTAAGCCCAGAAATTCAAAATTCTACTCTTAAGTTCCTTATTCTGGACCTTTAATTTGAAAATTAATTTATCTCGTTCTGCACATCCAAATGAGGCTTATTACCTATCCACATAATGCCCTAGATGTGTACGACTGGCCTGCCAAATTTCATAGCCAAACTCCTTTGTCTACTAGGTCAAACTGAGGTCAAAACACTGCTACCTCAGGACCTGCGAATTTCTCTTTAATTCTTCATCCACAATTTGAACATGCCAAACAATGTTTATTATTGAATAACAGAATGTCATACAACAAGTCATACACAAAATTCTCATATTCTATTACATCTTTTCCTGCCCGAACTTCGGCAGTATAACCGCTAGGCTTCATCTGTACAAAGAACTGAACCGTACTGATTCGGTAATTCTCTCATGAGAACTACCATTCTACGTAAGTACCCAGGAAAGACTGGATGAACCGGCTAGGTCCACTCACTTCCAGCCTCCTTAGACAGCACAAACCTGCACAGTACTTATCATATACTGATGTTCAGTCTTAGTTTCGGCAGCATAACGACGTCTCTCAAAATTCTTAGAATTCAGTTCAACATAATCTCCCTGTAATGGGTTAGATATGGGGAATGAGATTCGGGGGAATCTCAGTAGTAATAATCATAACAATATATGTAATGCAGAGTGACGGTGCTTGCTTGTGATTGTGTATAGATAAGTATGCTGCGTGCTTCCATATTCAATAACATATGATCATAGCATTGTAATAGAGCTTCAAGCATAACATATAAGACAACAATCCAACCAAACAATAGCACAACAAATCACAAAGACATTACATAAGAGCTAGGATTAGTTACCTCAAAAGCTTAGCAGAACTCTACTATCTCTATACTGCTTCCAGCTCCGCCAGAACTTCCTTTCTTCTTTCTTTATCCTTCTCTCTCTTCTTTCTCTCTCTTTTCTTGCCAAAAACGTGGGATGCATAAAATGGGAGGGGAAGGGGGTATTTATAGCTTTAATGGATGGCATTTCTGTAATTTTGAAGCCATCTGAACATGTGGTCCTGGTTTTTCCTGGATTTTCCTATTTTTCTTTATTCCTTTTTACTGCATCATGCATGACATCATCCAGGACACCTCACCGGGACACCTCATCTCCACATTCTTCACATGTCACAATTCCTGGACACCTCATCAGCTGACTCAGCAGTTCAGTCCAATCCAGTACCGGTCCAGAGTCTTGCACCGTAATACGTGTCCTCAACTTTTCTTCTGCCTCTAAGATGACACCATGTGGCATCTGGAAGGGACCTTTCACGCCGTCCAATGCTATCCAGATAAGTCCCGGACTTTATCTGATCACCTCCTCGGTTATCGTGCCAACCGAGTAACTTTACTTTACTGAAAAGTCATTAAATCATTATTTTAATGTCACTTTTCCCCCTGAATCACTGGGCCTGCGTTTTTGGGCCTGGGAATATCATCTTGGGTCTCTGATCCAGGCCAAGTACTCTGATGGCACGATTCCCAAGAAACACCCCTTGGCAAATTACCAAAATGCCCTTAGTCTCTCTTTCTTTACTTTATTAGGTTTAGGGGCATTATTGTCTTTTCCCATCTTACCAGAGTATTCTTTTACCCTGGTCAACTATCCAGATAACTTCCCTGGACTGTATAACCTTAGGCAAATGACCAAAATACCCTTTACTCATTCTTCAGCTCTTCTATAACATAGGGTCATTTTCGTCATTTCGCATCTTTTTCCCGGACACCGGCCCCTTTTACCACTGGACTGATCTAATGGGCCTGGGCCTTCCCTGGTGTCACTAAAGGCCTTCCTGGTGTCACTAAAGGCCTTAGAAACACTATACGGCCCCTGCCCACAGTCCGATCATCCCTATCGGGACTGCTTTTCCTTTACCGATTATAACTGTAAATTCCCATCTTCCAGAATTTTTACAGAAAAATCGGGACCTCAAATCAAAATTCCGTGACTCCTCATTCAACCCAGAATCCTTTTCTCTATCTCCCGGTATTTTTAGATATTTTATCCGGACCGGGCTGTTTTGGCCTGAAAAAGCGCTCACGCCCACACTTTTCCAAAATGACCATTTTACCCCTGGTCACATTTCTAATTCTTTCATACACATAGAGACCTCATATGCATATTTCACAGTTCAGTGAAATGATCAGCATAATTTTCTCTATTTTCTGGCAAAATATGGTACTCATGGGCTACCAGCCCGATCTTTCCCAAAATTACGATTTTGCCCCTGCATTCTCTTTATGGCATCTATTCTCATCTTCCCATCCTTCATCTTAAGTTCTAGAAATTCTCTTTCAATAACTCATCCCTTAAACTCTTCGGGAGTCATCGTTACTTGAAAGGCTTGACAACCTGCCCATATCAGGTTATCTTGCACAGGAGCCAGCCCATATCAAGCTACCTGCAGAATTCCTAGGATTAAGACTTAGGATATTTCTCACATTCCTCATTTTGAACCTAAGCGAACTGTCCCGATTCTGTAGGTTAAAGACTTAACTCATCTTTACATCCTGAAGGACTTAGCTCATCCCTCGGATCCTACAAAATACAGGTAAGTGATCCGCCCATATCAGATTACTACCCTGGGACTACGGTTTTAGCAGCCTGCCCATATCAGACCTCTTCCCAGTTCTCCTAGACCAAAAATTGGGATGTTACAAAAGTAGACACAAGTTGTGGGCCATTAAGTGTAATTATGAAAAGTTAAGGGACTTAATTGAAAAGAGGAAAAATTCTAGGGGCAAAATGGTAATTATAGAAAGTTGAGCCGGAAAAGGTCCACAAATGCCCGAAAATGGTTTTGTCCCAAATTTTACTAGTAGATAGAGAAAATGATTTTGATCAGTTTAACGCAACACAGAATTTTGATTTGAGGATCCGATAAATTGATATTAATTTCAGAAGTTCTGTAATTATTGCAGTATCTTCTGGACCTCATAATCAGATGAAATTCTGTGGTAAATTCTTATCATTAATATAAGAATTTATGAACTTGACAAAACTAAAAAAATAGTCCTGTAGACTTAATTATGGAATTTACGGTGAAAAAGGACATCGATAAAGGGCTTAGATGAATGAATGTAATTTTTATCAGGACTTCTGGGTCTTAGAAAATTATGAGACTTTACAAAAAAATCATTTTACATTATAATGAATTTATAAAAATATTATAAGAAATAAAGGAGTTAAATAGAAGTTATCTCAAGATTAGGGTAATACAAGGATACCAGTGTAATTCAAGGATATCGGTATAAGGGAAGTTTCTTGGGAATTGAGCCATCAGAGTACTTAAGCTTGATTAGAGACCCGAGATAGCATTCCAAGAGTCCAAAAATGTATCCCAATATTTATGTGGGTCCAAGTGTCATTAAAATACTATTTTAGTACTTTTCAATAAAGTATAGTTACCCGGTTGGAGATAGAACTGGGGAAAGGAGCAGATAAAGCTTGAGACTTATCCAGAGGATATGAGGTGGCATGAAATGTGTCCTCATGGGACCCATAAGGTGCCACATGGCATGAGCATAGGGAAAGAAGTAAAAGCTAGAAAAAGTTAAAAGACACGTGGCATGATCTCAGCCGTTCATTTGGGGATAAGACTTTAGAATTCTCTAGAATCGTTGAGTCAGCAGGTGAGGTGTCCCAAGGGCCCCACCATGGTGCCACCTAGCATGCAAGGTGTCCCTTGATAATGTCATCAAGGTGATTCAGGCAAAGCTTAATGAGGAAGCTAAGCGATCTGAGCCGTTTATCGCGAGTTGATAAGAATCGTTCAATCCAACTTCCTCCACCTATAAATAGACCCCCTCCCTCCATTCCACAACACAGCCATAGTTTGGAGAGCAAAAAGAGAGAGAGAAGGGAAGAGAGAAAGAGAGAAAGAAAGAGAAAGGAAGGAAGGAAAAAGAAGGAGGTCTGACTAAGCTAGGAGCAATCTAAGGAGCTTAGGGACTCGGCAAACTTAGGAATAAGGTAAGTAATTTATTCTAGTCCCTACTCTAATATATTAGAGGATTGTTCTTATAAATTTAATAGTTAGAATAGAGAAATATCTCTCTCTATAAGGTTAGCCGTGGATAGAAAGAAAGTTAGGGGATTGTCAGGATAAGGGTATTACCTCTAGATAAGCTTGAGTTAAGTAGAGTTTTGCTGGATAGGGTAATAATGAAATATTATTATACCTTGTATAGGCTCTGACCTCTATAAAGAAGGGATCTCAGAGCAAAGGCCAAGGCTAAAGGAAGGGTTACACACCTGTGATAACTGTCGTTTCTATTATCAAACAAAACTAAGTTAACCAATAGGAAAGCGTAGGCTAACCTAGGTCAGATCACAAGGAGCTAATGGATGTTAGAGTTTCTAATTAATCTATTGAGCCACAAATTAACAAGTTAAGCAGATGAGTTATGTTTTGAACTATCAACTAACTTCAGAAAGTAAATCTATGCTATTGTTTCTATTTTTATGTGATTAAGATGATGAGATGAATGAATGATGACAAGCGTATTCCCTTGGAGATTACCTTACCTTCATTATCCACAGAATATCAAGAGTTAATCAATTGAATTAGAATAGGTTAGCTAATAACTCGCTAGCTAAATCTCAATCAAAACTACAACTCGCAGACATTGAATAGAGAATAGGAATTATTCAATTCAGAGATAGTAGAATATGAATTAAACAGAATTACTTCAATTAATCACAGCTATATTCAACTAGATCAAAGATGAGAATTAATCAAAGGTTCATTATTGCAGAAATAAGAAATCAAACTCGGTTCCCTACTTCTTTGTTATCTACTACTCTAATTGAATCAATAAACCAGAAGTAAACATATCAACTTGATATAATTAAATCTGACTTAAAGACTCAATGACACTCCTTGTTAAGCTCAAGGATTCTGGTTCAGTATCATCTCCAAGGAAGCATAGTAGCTCAGCCTTGCATTGCTAACTGAACTCCAGCAGCAACAAAGGAAGACACAGCAAAAGTCATGTGGAAATGGAAGGAGAAGATGGAGATGATGTACTGCAGAACTTTCCTTTAGTTCTATTGACTAGAACAGAGGAAAGTTGCAGAAGAGAAATGGAGATGGAGAAAGAGGATGATGATGGCATCAGATGTGATGTGAATGGGATGAGAGAAGTGTGAAATGGATATACGTGATTGAATGGATGCAGTATGCCTGAATGTAGGGGTGTAAGGATGAATTCTGGATGATGTGCGTATGAAGTGTCAGGTCCAGGTGATGAATGATATGGAATGCTGTACAGATAGTGTGATATATAGGAGAAGTTTGAAATGCATGAGTGAATTAATGGAGCTGTCCAGATGTCCTCAATCTCCAGCTGTCAGCAAATGATCTGGTATTATATTTACAACACATGCTTCCCACTTGCTGTTGGCAACTTGCTCATTCTGTTCAGATGGAGTATGCTGATGTGTGAACAGTGCTGCGTGTGAACAGTGCCAGATATGTGGATTTAGTTCTGTTGCTACACATGTTTGATCTCCCACTTACAATCTGTTAACAGCTCTTGTTTGCAGTCTGTTAAGTCTAGTTATGCAGTTCATCACATGCTTAAATCACCTTCTGTCCAGCTGTCCCTTCTGTCATTCGCTGATTGATCTCTGCATCGAAGTTTGGTCGTGACGGTATGTACTTCTAGTCGTGACTAATATTTAAAGAGAACACTTCTTCTTTGCTGTTTGAACGTATGGTCGCGACTTTGAGTACATAAGGTCGCGACTGAATTCCGCATGGATGCTCTATTTTGCTGATTGATTGCTGTGTTGACTTGAAATGGATATTTAAATAGATTATTTATCAAATTAAACACTAAAATCACATCATTTAAATTCCCACTTCTCCAATTCCATATTATTAACAAATTTGCTCAATATAGTAGTAAATGTGGATAAGAATCAATACTAAACTCTCTTTTAACATATTAAAAATCAGTACAAATGAGTTTATCAACTCCCCCACACTTAGCTTTTGCACTCCGAGCAAAATGATGGATCAAAACTGAATTTTAAGCACACATGTTCAGCACAATTGGCAAGACAGATTTAGCATGAGTACTTGCACCAATCAATCTTTCCCTTCAATTGGCAACAATCCAAAACTAATCTCATATCAATCAAAGAATCTAACTCATGCAATTCAATCATAGTTAGCAACCAGGTTGAGATTTCCTTACAAGGTATAGTGTTTCACTTCCTCTCTTATCAAGGTAATTTCACTCAACCATCTAGCTTAGGCTTCCCATAGGCTTGTAACCATGCTACATCTCCACCACTAAATGCCACAAGGATTATGAATCAAAGGGTCTTTATTAGGGTTGTAAGTTGGAAAGGATAGATGATGAAATGGAAATGTATGTCAATGATCAATGATATACTGCACACAATCAAAGTTCCAATCATGCAACTGTAGAAAATAACAAGTCACAAACTATCTTTCTTTAATACAAGTTGAATAACACTTTTTACATCTGGTTTCTTTTCTTTCTTCTTTCTTTCTCTTTTCTTTGTACTTTCCTTTTCTTTTCTCTATATTTTCCCTTTGTTTTCACTATTGAACCAAAAATAATTCATTGAGGTTCAGACATTCAACAATTGGTTGCAACTTGACCATTATGCACAATTAGAGAATCACTACAGCAGCAACTATTTGTACAGTATTCATTAATCAAGGATAGAATTTTTAAAGAAAATGAAGGTCTCAAAGGGGTAAAGCAAAGGATTTAATATTTATTTGGTTTTTGTTTGGTCAAGAGGGTTTTGAAAGAAATGCCCTTATCATTTTCACAATTCCATGTAGCTAATATGGTTTTGAATCAAGGATTAAGACAAGTTCTGCAGTTACCAAACTAGATGGTATCACACAATGTAAAGGAGTATATGTTGAAGGCTTAAAATGCTTCCATCTGGATTACTCACCCTAATCAGCTCATATGACTAGATTGCATGAATTTTAAACAAAATACATGAGATTAATCATTCATGATGCACAATTTCCAGTAGTAAATCAATGAAACAAGCAACTAACACTTTATCAAGTTTGCCAATGTTCAAAAGTTATGAGTTCAAAGTTCAATTTAGATCCATGACAGTTAATTTCAAATGACCAAGCAACAACCAGAATGCAGTATAAGGATTTTTCAGCAAAAGATAGATGTTAGTCATTACAAAAAGGTCATTAGGTTACGACTAAAAATCACCAAGAGTAAATCTGTTAAACACATATGTTCTAGTCGCGACCAAATTACAACCTAGTCACAACTAAAATTCACAGAGAGTTATAGTCGCGACAAAGATAAGCACAGACCACGACTAAACATCACAGATGGGTAAACATTAGAAAATATGAACTTCTGGTCGCGACAAAAATAAGAAATGGTCGCTACTAATATTCACAGAGAAGAAATTTTGACAATTTGAACATATTAGTCACGACAAAAATAGCATGGGGTATCGAAAGACAAAATCATAGCAAATATCTGATTTTTATTGTCCTCAATGTGAAGAAGTAATGAACACATACAAAGCAACAGTAATGATCATGACAACACTAAACCAAAATCTAAGATTTATTTATGGGATTATTTACCTACCCTACTGACTTGGTCTCCTCCCCCACACTTAATCAATAAATATAGCTGAAGTATATAGTAAAACTGATGAAAGCAGACTATTGTAAGTGGGAAAACAAGGAAGGCGACAACCTGACTGTCATGTGGGCTTGAAATTCTCTTTGAACAGCTTCTATAGATGGCCCTTGAATTGTCTTTGATGCTTAAGATTCTTTGGAAGTTGTTCAAGCTCATTCTCTTGAGGTCGAATAACAAATGGACTCAACTTCTTAGACTCTACTCCAGATTCATTGCTTTCTGATTCTTGCACCAATTCAGTTTCATATCCAGCAACAACTCTCGTTGAAGTTCTAGCAGTGCAATTCTGTTGATGTTGAAGAACATCCTTTAATTTCTGCAGCCCTGAGATGACTAAAAATTTGAATCACAAATGAAAAGGGTTAGAATACAGGATATTATTAAATAAAATTTTCCTTAACCCATAAATTTTGACTTCTTGTCTCTCATAATCTGCTGTAATGACATTGCCCTGCATATCTGCCATAAACCTTCCTGGATATTGTGCATTACTTGAAAAAGTGTGGTTAGTTCCAAAGAAAGAGATAGTAGATGGAGATGAAGAAAAATCACCATAGTGGAAGCCAGCCATCAATCTTAGAATTAATGCATAACACATCACCATTGGATGAAGAAAAAAAAGAGAAATTAGTGGAGTTAGGAATAGAAGGTTCTTCAACTTCATCATCTTTATCAAGCTCACAACTATTATCACACTTTTTTCAAGTAATGCTCCAACCATGTTAAGTCCTAGGAGAAAATTATGCTTATATGGGTGTCTATACATATTAAACTAAATTGTGTGCCCACTAAATTCCATTTTAATAATTCCCTCCTTCATGCAAATCATGGTGTTAGCTGTCCTCATGAATGGTGAAACATCCTTACTTTCATGTGTCTTAGGGACCATTTGGTAGCATTTAGAACCACTTTCAAGGTCATTGAAGTCCAATTTCTCAACCTGGAGTTTTACTCTTATCGAGTACTATTTACTATGAAAATTTCAGATGAGTGACCTGACTTCGAAAAATCATAACTAATTCTAGAAAAATCGAAATGAAGTGGTTCCAATTGATACATGAAGAAAACTCAATTATATTTCAGGTAAAAAAAACACGTTGACCATTCATTGACCGAGTCAACTTCACTCAACGTCACAACATTACTGTTCATCCAACGTTTTTCTTTTCCCTGAATCCAGCATTCTGGTCCCAACTTTGATAATTTATATCTTCATGTGTAGACATCCAAATGAGACGTTTTATATATAAAATTTAAGCTTGGTATGTCTACTATTTACCATAAAAATTTCATACATTTATTCATCCATTTACTATTTTTAATCATTTATCAAACATGATTAGATCACCACGTGTTACTATTCACAGTGGTAAATTTCAGCATTTCTACTTTGCATACATAAGCATATATCCATCATACATCAGTCAAACATGCCAAACAATATCTTTATTAAATAATAAGTCATTATACATTAGGGCATGTATGAAATCCTCATATTTCTATTACATCTTTTCTTGCCCGAAATTCGGCAGCATAACCGCTAAGCTTCATCTTCAGAAAGTAACTGATCTTGTACCGATTCGGTAATTCCCGTGAGAACTACCATTCTACGTAAGTACCCAGGAAAGACTGGATGAACCGTCTAGGTACACTCACTTCCAGCCTCCTTAGACAGTACCTACGTACACAGTACGTATCAGCTCCTTTCTCTACTATTGCCATCTTGTCATAATTTCGGCAGCATAACGGCGTCTCTTAAAATTCCCAAAATTCACTTTGACATAACCTCCCCTGTAATGGGTTATTTATTGGGATGAGATTCGGGGGAATCTCAGTAGCAACAATCATAACAATATATGTAATGCAGAGTGACAGTGCTTGCTTGTGATTGTGTACAGATATGTATGCTGCATACTTCCATGCTTAATAACATATGATCATAGCATTACAGCAGAGCTTCAGACATAACATATAAGACAACAATCCAACCAAACAATAGCACAACAAATCACAAAGCCATTACATAAAAGCTAGGATTAGTTACTACCTCAAGAGCTCAGCAAAACTCTACTATCTTTATCCTGCTTCCAGCTCCGCCAGAACTTCCTTTCTTTCTTTCTTCCTCTCACTTTCTCTCTCTAGTACCTCCTCCTCTCTCTAAAAGGCCCTTGGCCGTGCAGCATATGAATGAATGGGGGGGTATTTATAGTTTTGGTCAATGGCATTCTTGTAATTTTGAAGCCATCTGATCCTGTGGTCCTGGTTTTTCCAGAATTTCCTATTTTTCTTTATTCCTTTTACTGCATCATGCATGACATCATCTCAAGGCCACCTCATGGGACACCTCATCGCCACATTCTTCACATGTCACAATTCCTGGACACCTCATCAGCTAACTCAGCAGTTCCAGTCCAATCCAGTACCGGTCCGGTCTGATTTCCCACAAACTGAACTCACCGGCTAAGATTGTGTCACATGTCCTTAACTTTTCCTCTCCCTCTAAGATGAAGCCATGTGGCATCTAGAAGGGACCTTTCACGCCTTCCAATGCAATCCAGATAAGTCCAGGACTCTATCTGATCACCTCCTCGGTTATCATGTCGACCGAGTAACTTTACTTTATTGAAGTGGCATTAAAATAGTATTTTAATGCCACTTTTTCCCACATACTTCATGGGCTACGTTTTTGGGCCTTGGAATATTATCTTGGATCCTGATCAAGCTCAAGTACTCTGATGGCTTGATTCCCAAGAAACATCCCTTGGTAAATTACCAAAATGCCCTTGGGTGCCCTTTCTTGCGCTATCTTAACCCTAAGGGTAAAATTGTCATTTCATACCCTTCTGTACTCTGTCAGGGTATATACTGACTCTAAGTAACTTTATCTATAGGTGCCTTGTCTCCTGGGCCTATCCAGAATGACCAAAATGCCCTTCATTCATCTATTACTCTTTAGTACAACACAGGGGCATTTTCGTAATTTCGTACTTTTCCGGGGTTCTGCTGGACACTGGCCCACCTATCAGTCCAAGTGTCTTATTGGGCCTTTGATGGCGCCAATATTGGGCCTTTCAGGGTCCATTACCCTCATGGCACGTATTACCAGGAATCTTCCCCTGGCCATGTTCCTCGAATACTTTAACTATTATGTAGCATTTATACACATATCCGGTCACCGGCTCCTTCTGCCCGATACACTGGCCTGCGGTGTTCAGGCATCCCTGTGAGTCATATCAGTCATCTGACTGAGGTCGTCCGAACTCATTCAGTCCCTTTTCAAATACCAATAAATCTCCCTATCAGATCCCCGGAGGCCTCACACTCCCGTCTGTATTTACTGATTCGTGAATAACTTTTTCTACAGGCCTCCTATCGGTATTCTGTCAGTTTCCTGACATCCGTCCCATAAGGAAGTATCATCCTATATTTTCTCACTTAGATCTGAAATCTATGATACCCGGTAGGAATTTTTATAACTTTTGGACTATCAGCTCAATTCTGGCTATCTGGAGTCCTGAAAAATTCCTGTATTAAGCCAGATTACCGAGCGTCACTTGCTCTCTCTGCCGGTGAAATATGGGACTGAAATGCTTTCGGGCAGTCCAAACCACTTCCTGCCTGACTTTCTTTAATTACAATTTAGCCCCAGGGAACTTTTCTTCTTTTCATTTAGGTCCCTTTTTACTTGGCTAAAATTACACTTAAGGACCCCACATTTTTGTCTACTTTTATTGTTGGCCTTGCACTTTTTCATAATTGCATCTAAGTCCTTCCATTTCCTTTCTTTACCCCTTCTCGACTGTCTAACCTTAGCCAAATGACCAAAATACCCTTTACTCATTCTTCAGTTATTCTATAACATAAGGGCGTTTTCGTCATTTTGCGCTTTTTTCCCGGACACCGGCCCCTCTTACCACTGAACTGATATTATTGGCCTGGGCCTTCCCTGGTGTCACTATGGGCCTTAGAAAATACTGTATGGCCTCTAGCCATAATCCGATAATCTCTATTCGGACTGCTCTTCCTTTACCGATTATAACTGTAAATTCCCATCTTCGAGAATTTTTACAGAAAAATCGGAACCTCAAATCAAAATTCTGTGTTGCGTCATTTAATCCGGAATCCTTTTCTCTATCTCTTGGTATTTTCAGATATTTTATCCGGACCGGGCTATTTTTGCCTGAAAGTACGCTCCCGCGCACACTTTTCAAAAATGACCATTCTACCCTTTGTCACATTTCTAATTCTTTCATACACATAGAGACCTCATATGCACATTTCACAGTTCAGTGAAATGATCAGCATAATTTTCTCTACTTTCTGGCAAAATATAGTACTCATCGGCTACCAGCCCGATCTTTTCCATAATTATGATTATGCCCTTGAATTCTCTTTATGGCATCTCTAGGCCTAAAAGTTGGGGTGTTACATTTCTAAAAGTTGGTATTTGCACTTTTTCTTATCCCTTCTTAGGGCTTAACTATCGTTAGGCTACTCTTGCCTTAGCACCTTTCGTGCCACTGGGTTAGGGCTAGGTTACTCTTTATATAGCTTTAGGCCCTAGCAATCTCTTTCTATAGAACTACATTCTATCTTTGCTTTGCCTTAGACCCTCTTCTCTAGGTCTCTCTGGCCTTTTATTACCATTTCCTTTAGATCAGAAAAGAACTCTTCATTATCCACATCATTATCTAGGCATATTATAGCTCAGTCGCCCTTACCGCTATGGTTCTTCTTAACCATTCTTAGGGTCAACCTCAGGGAATATTGGAGACTCCGACTGGGGTAAGAGCAAATACTTTTCCTAGGGATGTCAGCATTCTTAGAGCAACCTCTTTCAAAGTGGCCTTTCTCACCACAACTGCTTTGCCCTGCTTGACACTCCCATGTGACATGGCTCTTTCCACCACATTGACATCTCTGCTCTCCAACATGATCATTACTTTGATCAGTTCCCTGTCTAAACTATTGCCTTTTTCTCTTGCTATTGGCTTCACAACTTGAGCTACCTCCCAGAGTGCTCTTAGCCAATGCTTTTCTATTCTCTATTCACAGGGAATTCTCTTTTCTGCTTTTCAGGCATACTTCTACAAAACTTTGAATATCAGTACTCAGATTTGTACTTGGACTCCGTCTTTGTTAAGGAAAAACTAAGTTCAGTCTGCCTATAATAGAGGCTATCTGAGGAAAACCATTGTAAAATAATTTCTCTGGGTGAGTTTATCAACTAGTGAAGCTTCCTCACCTTAACTTCGTCTTTGGTGTTTATCTTCCCGAAGAGATACTACATTGTACTCATATCTCATGGCTCATTACTTTCCTTAGGCTAGGTCTAACTGCGACCTCGGGATCTAACTGCGATCAACCGTTAGCCTCTTCAGAATCTAGCTGCGACTCTGAAGCTGTTAGGATCTAACTGCGACCCTGGAGCCATGCTAGGATTTATTTGTGACCCTCCAGAATCTAACTGTGATTCTGTTGTACTGTATATCTCCCGAAGATCTTATACCAACAGACTAAGTTATAAGGTTAACTGCTTCCACCTGTTGATAACTCCATAAATAAATATTTGAAAAATGTTTATAGCCTCATATTATTTACCCAGACTTTACTTATTTCCTCTCTTACTCAGGAGTTCCTTCTCATCTTTCAACCTCTGCTTTAACTGCGAGCCATTTGAACTATGCTCTAACTGCGAGCATTCTGTACCAGATCCAACTCTTATCTGAAGAGTGATCTATACTCATCTGAGTCTAGCTCTATCTGAGAGCCATCTGTTTCAGATCCAACTCTTTCTGTACACCATTCATTTCAATAGTGATGGCCCCGAGTACTGTATTCACAAGCCTATAGAAATACTTGAGTAACCTTAATCATAAATCATATCTGAATATCATATCATAACTTATTATCCCATCAATTGAGACTATCTATCATCCTCAATACATTCATATCATATGGTATGGGAGCAACATATTTTCTCATAACTTTCTTATCTCATATATGTACTCATATATACTCTACCCTACATGCACTGAAAAAGGGGAGTATCCATTCTACATAGCATACTCTAACATATGACAACTGCAAGGAGGTGCAATTATCATATCTTATGGAAACATAAGCCATATCACCATACTTTGCTCAACCATCCATCGGACATTGTAATAATCTAAGTAAGCCTCAAAACATGTTTCCTTTATTATTTCGCCTATCATATCCTGATTATTCATCCTGAAACCTCCATCTATTACACTTAGGCTGCCACGCTACCCTCTTACTAGGGTATAGACTCAACCTTTCATTACTCTATCTCATATAGGATATAGGGGAGTCACTTTATCTCTTAACTGTGGCTACCTCTTTACTATCTCTTAACTTCTTCTATCTATCCATCAGTCCCAGTCTACTCTTGACCGGACTATAGTTCCTTATTGGTCTTTCTTTTTATCCTAGCGAACTTGAGTCGCCTGGACCTCATTCATCATCCTTTACTATTACTTCTATTCTCTAGGGTATTCTCCCCAGGTCTATTACTTCTCCGTTATGGAATCCCTCTGCTCAGGGAACATTTAGCTCTTTATCTATTAACCATCACGTCTTTACCGTTAGGCCATGCATTAAGATCATTCCTGGGCAAATCTCATTCTAGTTTTTAGGTCTTTTATTCAGATTAGCTGAATAAAACCCTTGTAACGTAGATCTACTCTTAGTTATCCCATAGAGGATCTACTTTTACACATTGTCTTAAATTGATATTTCGTACCTCAGTACCTTTGTACTGTCTGGCTTACCATATGCTATTCCAATCCTCTGGCTGATGGACTTCAGCAAGGTTGGTACCTTTATTATCATATGGCCTCTGCTATCTTTGTTGCGACCTGAGAACTGCATAGTCGCAATTCATATACTCTGCGACTTTTAGTCGCGACTGTTATACGCTACTCGTCACGACCTGGCATCTCGATGTCTTTAGTCGCAACCTATAACGTTGCTACCTGAACTCCTTTGTACACTGGTCGCGTACTGCAATATTACCCATCACGACCTGAGGTCTTCTCACGTCACAACATCAACTTATCTGTACATATTAGTCGCGACATAAGACCCCTCTTCTCTACTTCCTACTTTTAAAACCTGTAACGATACTCATTCTTATACAAAGGAAGCATACTAGGTATAGGGTAGCTCAATAGTGTGCATACTGGACAATACAATCCAATCATAAACAGGATTTATCCATTCATCAGCCAGTGGAAATAGAACACAATAAACTTGTACCTTAATTTGGAGCTGGAGACTTTCTTATCTCATTGCCAGTTAGGGCATATACTCTTCCCTGAGTCGGGTATCTTTCGCCTGTTGTGTTCTGTGGACACTCCCTGGCATAATGTCCAGGCTTTCCACACCTATAGCATAACCCTTGACGTACTGGACAAGGCCTCGTACCATGGTCTCGACCACAGTTCCTACATACATTAGGCCTTAGTTGCCTACTAACTTCTCTTGACCCACTACCTGGCCTACTTCCCTGTCTTATTAACTTCTGACCCATATGCTGGCCCATTTCTCTTCTTACTGTTCCCTCTTAAGGAACCTGGAGGCATCATTTTCAATGTAGCAGGCTCACTCTTTTCTAGACATTGCACATTCTTTTCCGTGATTCTGCATACCTCTACTGCTTCATTAAACCTCCATATCTGTCTAGGAAAAACCTTCTCCTTTAATGTAGGGTTTAATCCACGAGTTAACTTCTCAGTGGTCCACCTCTCATCATTCATACAGTTTAGGTAAGTGGAATATCGTGAAAGACGGATGAACCTAGCAAGATAATCATCAAAGGGTTCTTGCTCACCCTGCTTTAATATCAAAATATCTGCTTCACGTTCATCTCGTGCTGACTGTGGAAAATATTTCTCGTTGAACTGCTCAAGAAATGTTTCCCATGTAAGTGGAATATTTCTTGAGTGCAGAATCACTTCTGTATTCCTCTACCACCTATCTGCATCTTTTCCTAGCTTGTAAACTGCCAGCTGGGCCTTCCTTTCAGTGGGACATTCTAAAATCTTAAAGATTTTCTCTAACTGGCTAACCCAATCCTCAGCTACTTGAGTGTCAAAAGTCCCTTCAAACATGGGTGGATTAAACTTATGGAATTGTTCCATCCATGTTCTTAGACTTCCCTGATTATTGTTATTTCCTATAGACCCCTGATGTCTATTCATTCCGGTCTGCTCATGATCAGGCTGAGGTTCAGGTTCTATATCATTTTCTGGTACTACCTCCTTCTCAGTCTGCTGTAAGCTAGCAATTGCAGCAGCAACCGCCGTAGCGATAACAGAATCTCGTTCTTGATCCTGGCGAGTCTGGGTTGCCCGCCTCTCATCTATTGCATGTTGTTGCTGTTCTAGCCTATCTAGAATAATTTGCATAGGGTTTATCTGATTATTAGTACCCTCATCCCAAGGCTCTACCACCTCTGGTCTAACCGTTCTTTTTGTATTAACCATAACTTCTACTTCTTTTTCTAGAATTGGGAAATCCAGTCATATATATTCACAATAATATCTGCACACATGTAAAACATTTAGGATATCCCATACCACACATCTTAACTATTTCAGAGCATTACTGAGCCAGAATCTTCTGTTCCGTGCCAGAATCTTATGCCCTGAACCAGAGCCTTTTTTGGTCTATGCCAGAACCTTCTGCTCTGATACCAAAATGAAACATCCTTACTTTTATGTGTCTTATGGACCATTTGGTAGCATTTAGAACCACTTTCAAGGTCATTGAAGTCCAATTTCTCAATCTGGAGTTTTACTCTTATTGAGTACTATTCACTATGAAAATTCCAGATGAGTGACCTGACTTCGAAAAATCATAACTAATTCTAGAAAAATCGAAATGAAGTGGTTCCAATTGATACATGAAGCTAACTCAATTATATTTCAGGTTAAAATAACTCGTTGACCATTCATTGACCGAGTCAACTTCACTCAATGTCACAACGTTACTGTTCATCCAACGTTTTTCTTTTCCCTGAATCCAGCATTCTGGTCCCAACTTTGATAATTTATATCTTCATGTGTAGACATCCAAATGAGACGTTTTATATATAAAATTTAATCTTGGTATGTCTACTATTTACCATAAAAATTTCATACATTTATTCATCCATTTACTATTTTTAATCATTTATCAAACATGATTAGATCACCACGTGTTACTATTCATAGTGGTAAATTTCAGCATTCTACTTTGCATACATAAGCATATATCCATCATACATCAGTCAAACATGCCAAACAATATCTTTATTAAATAATAAGTCATTATACATCAGGGCATGTATGAAATCCTCATATTTCTATTACATCTTTTCCTGCCTGAAATTCGGCAGCATAACCGCTACACTTCATCTTCAGAAAGTAACTGATCTTGTACCGATTCGGTAATTTCCGTGAGAACTACCATTCTACGTAAGTACCCAGGAAAGACTGGATGAACCGGCTAGGTCCACTCACTTCCATCCTCCTTAGACAGTACCTACGTACACAGTACGTATCAGCTCCTTTCTCTACTGTACTATTGCCATCTTGTCATAATTTCGGCAGCATAACGGCGTCTCTTAAAATTCCCAAAATTCACTTTGACATAACCTCCCCTGTAATGGGTTATTTATTGGGATGAGATTCGGGGGAATCTCAGTAGCAACAATCATAACAATATATGTAATGCAGAGTGACAGTGCTTGCTTGTGATTTGTACAGATATGTATGCTGCATGCTTCCATGCTTAATAATATATGATCATAGCATTACAGCAGAGCTTCAGACATAACATATAAGACAACAATCCAACGAAACAATAGCACAACAAATCACAAAGCCATTACATAAAAGCTAGGATTAGTTACTACCTCAAGAGCTCAGCAGAACTCTACTATCTTTATCCTGCTTCCAGCTCTGCCAGAACTTCTTTTCTTTCTTTCTTCCTCTCACTTTCTCTCTCTAACACCTCCTCCTCTCTCTAAAAGGCCCTTGGCCGTGCAGCATATGAATGAATGGGGGGGTATTTATAGTTTTGGTCAATGGCATTCTTGTAATTTTGAAGCCATCTGATCCTGTGGTCCTGGTTTTTCTAGAATTTCCTATTTTTCTTTATTCCTTTTACTGCATCATGCATGACATCATCTCAAGGCCACCTCATGGGACACCTCATCGCCACATTCTTCACATGTCACAATTCCTGGACACCTCATCAGCTAACTCAGCAGTTCCAGTCCAATCCAGTACCGGTCCGGTCTGATTTCCCACAAACTGGACTCACCGGCTAAGATTGTGTCACATGTCCTTAACTTTTCCTCTCCCTCTAAGATGAAGCCATGTGGCATCTAGAAGGGACCTTTCACGCCTTCTAATGCAATCCAGATAAGTCCAGGACTCTATCTGATCACCTCCTCGGTTATCGTGTCGACCGAGTAACTTTACTTTATTGAAGTGGCATTAAAATAGTATTTTAATGCCACTTTTTCCCACATACTTCATGGGCTACGTTTTTGGGCCTTGGAATATTATTTTCGATCCTGATCAAGCTCAAGTACTCTGATGGCTTGATTCCTAAGAAACATCCCTTGGCAAATTACCAAAATGCCCTTGGGTGCCCTTTCTTGCGCTATCTTAACCCTAAGGGTAAAATTGTCATTTCATACCCTTCTGTACTCTGTCAGGGTATATACTGACTCTCAGTAACTTTATCTGTAGGTGCCTTGTCTCCTGGGCCTGTCCAGAATGACCAAAATGCCCTCCATTCATCTATTACTCTTTAGTACAACACAGGGGCATTTTCGTAATTTCGCACTTTTCTGGGGTTCTGCTGGACACTGGCCCACCTATCAGTCCAAGTGTCTTATTGGGCCTTTGATGGCACCAAAGTTGGGCCTTTCAGGGTCCATTACCCTCATGGCACGTATTACCAGGAATCTTCCCCTGGCCATGTTCCTCGAATACTTTAACTATTATGTAGCGTTTATACACATATCCGGACACCGGCTCCTTCTTCCCGATACACTGGCCTGCGGTGTTCAGGCATCCCTGTGAGTCATATCAGTCATCTGACTGAGGTCGTTTTAACTCATTCAGTCTCTTTTCAAATACCGATAAATCTCCCTATCGGATCCCCGTAAGCCTCACACTCCCGTCTGTATTTACTGATTCGTGAATAACTTTTTCTACAGGCCTCCTATCGGTATTCTGTCAGTATCCTAACATCCGTCCCATAAGGAAGTATCATCCTATATTTTCTCACTTAGATCTGAAATCTATGATACCCGGTAGGAATTTTTATAACTTTTGGACTATCAGCTCAATTCTGGCTATCTGGAGTCCTGAAAAATTCCTGTATTAAGCCAGATTACCGAGCGTCACTTGCTCTCTCTGCCGGTGAAATATGGGACTGAAATGCTTTCGGGCAGTCCAAACCACTTCCTGCCTGACTTTCTTTAATTACAATTTAGCCCCAGGGAACTTTTCTTCTTTTCATTTAGGTCCCTTTTTACTTGGCTAAAATTACACTTAAGGACCCCACATTTTTGTCTACTTTTATTGTTGGCCTTGCACTTTTTCATAATTGCATCTAAGTCCTTCCATTTCCTTTCTTTACCCCTTCTCGACTGTCTAACCTTAGCCAAATGACCAAAATACCCTTTACTCATTCTTCAGTTATTCTATAACATAAGGGCATTTTCGTCATTTTGCCCATTTTTCCCGGACACCGGCCCCTCTTACCACTGAACTGATATTATGGGCCTGGGCCTTCCCTGGTGTCACTATGGGCCTTAGAAAACACTGTATGACCTCTAGCCATAGTCCGATAATCTCTATTCGGACTGCTCTTCCTTTACCGATTATAACTGTAAATTCCCATCTTCGAGAATTTTTACAGAAAAATCGGAACCTCAAATCAAAATTCTGTGTTGTGATATTCAATCCGGAATCCTTTTCTCTATCTCCCGGTATTTTTAGATATTTTATTCGGACCGGGCTATTTTTGCCTGAAAGTATGCTCCCGCGCACACTTTTCAAAAATGACCATTCTACCCTTGGTCACATTTCTAATTCTTTCATACACATAGATACCTCATATGCATATTTCACAGTTCAGTGAAATGATCAGTTTCTCTATTTTCTGGCAAAATATGGTACTCATTGGCTACCAGCCCGATCTTTCCCACAATTACGATCATGGCCTTGAATTCTCTTTCTGGCATCTCTAGGCCTAAAAATTGGGGTGTTACAAATGGTCTTCCTAGAATAAGAGTACTATCATCAAGGGACTTATCTGCCATATCCAAAACATAAAAGTCCACAGGAAAAACAAGGTCCTTAACTTGAACTAAAATGTCTTCTAAGATTCCCTTAGGCCTTATAATACTTTTATTACCCAAATTGAGCTAACACCTTAGTTGATTTAATCAAATTCCTACACTTCTCTGGAAATTGAGCTCTGAAAAGTGCAGAAGTGATAAGACACATTTTGTATATAGTTTCTATGACAATTTTGAGAGTTTTATAATAACTTTACCATTCATTTCATGCCTTAAATTGTGCTTGTGTTAATACATGATTGTGCGGGGCAATGTGCTAATTAAAGGGTAAAATGGTAAATTAACCTTTCAAACTGCATATATTCTGTTATTTACTGATTTGGACTTTTACAGTGAGCTTTTATATTGAATTGTAGGCACTTTGGAAGAGAGCAAGGACCAGGAAAGAAATCATAAGTCAATGAAAGTGGAATCATGCTTCTGTACTATTTAGTCGCGACCTGAAACATCCTTATTTTCATACGTCTTAGGGACCATTTGGTAGCATTTAGAACCACTTTCAAGGTCATTGAAGTCCAATTTCTCAATCTGGAGTTTTACTCTTATCGAGTACTGTTCACTGTGTAAATTCCAGAGGAGTGACCTGACTTCAAAAAATCATAATTAATTCTAGAAATATCAAAATGAAGTGGTTCAAATTGATAAATGAAGCTAACTCAATTATATTTCAGGAAAAAATCACTCATTGACCACTCTTTGATCAAGTCAACGTAGGTCAATGTTACAATTTTACTATTCATCCAGCGTTTTTTCCTGAATCCAGCATTCTGGTCCCAACTTTGATAATTTATATCTCCATGTGTAGACATCCAAATGAGGCATTATATATATCAAATAGAAGCTTAATATGTCTACTATTTACCATAAAAATATCATACATTTATTCATCCATTTACTATTTTTAATTATGGATCAAACATCATCAAGTCACCACGTGTTACTGTTCATAGTGGTGAATTCCAGCACTCAACTTTGCATACATATGCATACATCCATCACATATCAGTCAAACATGCCAAACAATACCCATTATTAAATAATAAGTTGTTATACATCAGAACATGTACAAAATTCTCATATTTCTATTACATCTTTCCTGCCTGAAATCCGGCAGCATAACCTCTACTCTTCGTCTTTAGAGAGTAACTGATCTTGTACCGATTCGGTAATTCCCGTGAGAACTACCATTCTATGTAAGTACCCAGGAAAGACTGGATGAACTGGCTAGGTCTACTCACTTCCAGCCTCCTTAGACAGTACCTACGTACACAGTACATATCAGCTCCTTTCTTCACTTTTTCCATTTTGTTATAATTTCGGCAGCATAACAGCGTCTCTTAAAATTCCCAAAATTTACTTCAGCATAACCTCCCCTGTAATGTGTTATTTATTGGGATGAGATTCGGGGGAATCTCAGTAGTAATAATCATAACAATATATGTAATGCAGAGTGACAGTGCTTGCTTGTGATTGTGTACAGATAAGTATGCTGCGTGCTTCCATACTCAATAACATATGATCATAGCATTGTAATAGAGCTTCAATCATAACATATAAGACAACAATCCAACCAAACAATAGAACAACAAATCACAAAGCCATTACATAAAAGCTAGGATTAGTTACTACCTCAAAAGCTTAACAGAACTCTAGAACCTCTATACTGCTTCCAACTCCGCCAGAACTTCCTTTCTTCTTTCTTCCTTGCTCCTTCTCTCTCTAGAACTTCCTTCTCTCTCTTTATTGAGCTCTAGGCCATGATGAATGAAGGCCCCGTATTTATAGTTTTGATGGATGGCATTTTCGTAATTTCCAAGAGCTCTGAACTTATGGCTACCGTTTTTTCTAGAATTCCCTATTTTCTTTATTCCCTTTACTGCATCATCATGACATCATCCAAGGGACACCTCATGGGACACCTAATCACTCACATGTCCCACATGGCAAAATTAGGAGAGCCAAGAAGCCTCTGGAAAATTTTCAGTCCAATCCGGTACCGGCCCGGTCTGTTTCCTCGAAAACTGGACTGTTTCCTGAATATAATTTTTCTGAAAATCCATATTATGTCTTCTGACCTTAAATTTAGTATCTGGGTCCTTTATACATTGACATTTTTTATACTGGGTCTAAACTCAATTACAGATCCCTTGTGAAATGACCAAAATATCCCTGAGTGCCCTTTCTTGCACTATCTTAACTTTAAGGGTAAAATCGTCATTTTACACCTTTCTGTACCTTGTCAGGGCATATACTGACTCTGGTGAACCTCACCTGTGAATGTCTTGACTTCTGGGCCTGTCCAGAATAACCAAAATGCCCTCCACTCATCTATTACTCTTTAGTACAACATAGGGGCATTTTCATAATTTTGCACTTTTCTGGGGTTTTGCTGGACACTGGCCTACCTATCAGTCCAAGGGTCCTACTGGGCCTTTGATGGCGCCATTATTGGGCCTCCTAGGGTCCATTACCTTTATAGCACGTATCACGAGGAATCTTCCCCCGGAAATGTTCATCGGGTTTCTTAGCCATTATACACCGTTTATACACATCTCCGAACACCGGCTCCTTTTATCAGATACACCGACCTACTGTGTCTAGGCATCCCTTTGGGTCATAACAGGCATCTGACTGATGTCATCTGACCTCATTCAATCTCATTTTAAATATCGATAAATCTCCCTATCGGATACCCGGAGGCCTCACACTCCCGTCTGTATTTGTTAATTTGTGAATAACTTTTTCTACAGACCTCCTATCGGTATTCTGTCAGCTCCCTGAAATTCGCCTCATCAGGACGCATCATCCTGTAATTTTTCACATATATCTAAGATCTAGGATATCCGGTAGGAATTTTTTATACTTTTAGACTATCAATCAATTTTGGCTATCTGGAGTCTTCAGAAAATTCCTGTATTAAGCTGGATTACCCAGCGTCACTTGCTCTATCTACTGGTGAAATATGGGGCTGATCTGAATACGATCACTATTTTTGCCTATTTTCGGTCCAGGTTTTCATAATTACACTTTTGCCACGGAGACTTTTCTTCTTTTTAATTAAGTCCCTCTATTTGGCTAAAATTACACTTAAAGACCCCACATTTTTGTCTACTTTTCCTTCTTAACCTTAAACTTTCCATAATTACACTTAAGTTGAAACATCCTTCCTTTCATATGTCTTAGGGACCATTCAGTAGCATTTAGAACCACTTTCAAGGTTATTGAAGTCCAATTTCTCAATCTGGAGTTTTACTCTTATCGAGTACTGATCACTATGAAAATTCCAGATGAGTGATCTGACTTCGAAAAATCATAACTAATTCTAGAAAAATCGAAACGAAGTGGTTCCAATTGCTAAATGAAGCTAACTCAATTATCTTTCATAGAAAAATAACTCGTTGACCATTCAATGACCAAGTCCACGTCAGTCAACGTGTCAACTTTAATGTTCATCCCACGTTTTTCTCCCTGAATCCAGCATTCTGGTCCCAAATTTGATAATTTATATCTTCTTGTGTAGACATCCAAATGAGTCATAATATATATCAGATCGAAGCTTGGTATGTCTACTATTTAAATTAAAAATTTCATACATTAATTCATCCATTTACTATTTTTAATTATGGGTCAAACATCCTCATGTCCCCACAGATTACTGTTCATAGTGTTAATTTTCAGCAACCAACATTACATACATAGGCATACATCCATCTTATATCAGTCAAACATGCCAAACAACAATTATTATTAATTAATAACTTGTTTTACATCCATTCATGTACATAAATTCTCATATCTCTATTACATCTTTTCCTGCATGAAATCCGGCAGCATAACCGCTACGCTTCATCTTCAGAAAGTAACTGATCTTGTACCGATTCGGTAATTCCCGTGAGAACTACCATTCTACGTAAGTACCCAGGAAAGACTGGATGAACCGGCTAGGTCCACTCACTTCCAGCCTCCTTAGACAGTACCTACGTACACAGTACGTATCAGCTGCTTTCCTTATCTTGTCATAATTTCGGCAGTATAACGACGTCTGTTAAAATTTCCAGAATTTATTTTGACATAACCTCCCCTATAATGGTTTACTTATTGGGATGAGATTCGGGGGAATCTCAGTAGCAACAATCATAACAATATATGTAATGCAGAGTGACAGTGCTTACTTGTGATTGTGTACAAATAAGTATGCTGCGTGCTTCCATGCTTAATAACATATGATCATAGCATTATAGCAGAGCTTCAGACATAACATATAAGACAACAATCCAACCAAACAATAGCACAACAAATCACAAAGCCATTACATAAAAGCTAGGATTAGTTACTACCTAAAAGGCTCAGCAGAGCTCTACTATCTCTATTCTGCTTCCAGCTCCGCCAGAAATTCCTTTCTTTCTTTCTTCCTCTCACTTTCTCTCTCTAGCACCTCCTCCTCTCTCTAAAATGGGCTCTTGGCCGTGGCATATGAATGGCAAGGGGGTATTTATAACCTCCTCCAATGGCAATCTCGTAATTTCCATGAACTTTGATCCTGCGGTTCTGGTTTTTCCTGGATTTTCCTATTTTTCTTAATTCCTCCTTTACTGCATCATGCATGACATATCGGGACACCTCACCAGGACACCTCAGCGCCACATTTATCACATGTCTGAAATCCTGGGACACCTCAGCAGCTGACTCACCAGTCCAGAGTCCACAGCACCAGGAAGGGACCTTTCACGCCTTCCAATGATATCCAGATAAATCCAGGACTTTATCTGATCATCTCCTCGATTATCGTGCCGACCGAGTAACTTTACTTTATTGAAACAACATTAAAATAGTATTTTAATACCACTTTTTCCCACATATCACTCGGCCTACGTTTTTGGGCTCTGGGAATGTTATCTTGGATCCTGATCAAGCTCAAGTACTCTGATGGCTCGATTCCCAAGAAACAGCCCTTGGCAAATTACCAAAATACCGTTGGGTGCCCTTTCTTGCACTATTTTAACCCTAAGGGTAAAATCGTCATTTCATACCCTTCTGTACTCTGTTAGGGTATATACTGACTCTCAGAAACTTTATCTGTATGTACCTTGGCTTCTGGGCCTGTCCAGAATTACCAAAATGCCCTTCATTCATCTGTTACACTTTTGTACAACACAGGGGCATTTTCGTAATTTCGCACTTTTCCGGGGTTCTGCCGGACACTGGCCCACCTATCAGTCCAAGTATCTTACTGGGCCTCTGTTGGCGCCATTATTGGGCCTTTCTGGGTCCAATACCTTCATGGCACGTATTACGAGGAATCTTCCCCCGTTAATAATTATTGAATATTTTATCTATTATTCACCGTTTATACACATATCCGGACACCGGCTCCTTCTGTCCGATACACTGGCCTGCGGTGTTCAGGCATCCCTGTGAGTCATATCAGTCATCTGACCGAGGTCATCCGAACTCATTCAATCCCTTTTTAAATACCGATAAATCTCCCTATCGGATACCCGGAGGCCTCACACTCCCGTCGGGATTTTCTATTTTGCGAATAACTTTTTCTACAGGCCTCCTATCGGTATTCTGTCAATTTCCCGACATCCGTCCCATAAGGACGTATCATCCTGTATTTTCTCACCTAGATCTGAATTCTAGGATATCCGGTATGAATTTTATAACTTTTGGACGATCAGTCCATTTCTGGCTATCTGGAGTCTTGAAAAATTCCTGTATTAAGCCAGATTACCGAGCGTCACTTGCTCTCTCTACCGGTGAAATCTGGGACTGAAATGCTTTCGGACAGTCCAAACCACTTCCGGCCTGACTTTCTTTAATTACAATTTAGCCCCAGGGAACTTTTCTTCTTTTCATTTAAGTCCCTTTTTAGTTGGCTAAAATTACACTTAAGGACCCCACATTTTTGTCTACTTTCCTTTTTGGCCTTGAAACTTTTCATAATTGCACTTAAGTCCTTTCATTTCCTTTACTAGGTCTAGGGGCATTATTGTCTTTTCATATTTTACCAGAGTATTCTCTGGCCCTGGTCAACTATCCAGATACCCCTTCTTGACTGTCTAACCTTAGCCAAATGACCAAAATACCCTTTACTTATTCTTCAGTTATTCTATAACATAAGGGCATTTTCGTCATTTTGCACATTTTTCCCGGACACCGGCCCCTCTTACCACTGAACTGATATTATGGGCCTGGGCCTTCCCTGGTGTCACTACGGGCCTTAGACAACACTGTATGGACTCTGGCCATAGTCCGATCATCTCTATTCGGACTGCCTTTCCTTTACCGATTATAACTGTAATTTCCCGTCTTCGAGAATTTTTACAGAAAAATCGGGACCTCAAATCAAAATTCTGTGTTGCATCATTCAATCCGGAATCCTTTTCTCTATCTTTCGGTATTTTCAGATATTTTATCCGGACCGGGCTATTTTGGCCTGAAAGTACGCTCCCGCGTACACTTTTCCAAAAATGACCATTTTACCCCTGGTCACATTTCTAATTCTTTCATACACATAGAGACCTCATATGCACATTTCACAGTTCAGTGAAATGATCAGCATAATTTTCTCTATTTTCTGGCAAAATATGGTACTCATCGGCTACTAGCCTGATCTTTCCCATAATTACGGTTATGCCCTTGATTT
The DNA here is from genome assembly GCA_037074615.1 of Leucaena leucocephala. Taxonomy (NCBI): domain Eukaryota; kingdom Viridiplantae; phylum Streptophyta; class Magnoliopsida; order Fabales; family Fabaceae; genus Leucaena; species Leucaena leucocephala. Next base: position 12,691,248 of record CM073555.1, on the reverse strand, counting down.
CTCTTTCTGGCATCTCTAGGCCTAAAAATTAGGGTGTTACATAAGTCCTTTCATTTTCTTTCTTTTTCAATTTAATCCCTTTCTTTACATAAATGGCCACATCTTTTTCCTGAAAAATAACTCATATTTTATTCAATTTGTACATACAAATCAGTATAGAAAATTAGGGATATTACATGACTAAAGAGTCTGCTGATCGCAACCTATAATTCTTCTGGAAAATTCTCAATGTTCATAGGTCGTGACCAAAACATGGATATGGTCGCGACTAAAATGCGAAATCGTTGGAACTGTGCTTTTTGAATTAGGTCATGCTATTATAAGAAGAGGCAGAGGCTGCCGTCAAGAGGGGAGGCTAGTTTTTAGTCCTGATTAGGCTAAGAAGTAGTACTCGAGCGCTCTCTGATCACCTTCTCCATATATTCCATCCTTCTACACCTTTCCACAGATTCCTACACATCTCTACACCATTCACCCTTCATCTCTTCATCGTTTCTTCATGCCATCACATCTAAATAGCGATTGCAGTACAGTAGAAGTCATGAGAGGGTAAACCTTTAGTCTCTTGGTGATGGATCTAATATCTTGAGCTCACAGACTAAAACGGGGAGTTTTTACTTTTCTAATTTGTATTCCTTTATATGTCATGATTGCTACTAGATCTAGGGTTTTCATTCTATGTTTAAGGATTGAATATCGATTGATCATTCTCGAATTAGACTGTCGTATTTGATTTTGGATGATTTGAACGTTTGCTTTTAGTAGAATATTTCAGTTTCAATTTTGAGAAAGTTGGGTTATTTTCAGCGATCGTTGCAAATCAATTCAATTGCTTGAAATCTAGGGTTTTCGATTGACAACCACTCGAGGGCGTTCTCATTATCTAAGGTTAATTACACGCTAAGTGGTTTCTAACAGTTCACTAATAAGTTCTTAAACTAGCTTTGATCAAAGGAGTTTAAGGAATATTAGGGTTCTGGACTCAATCGATCGATTGAGGTTTTTCTTTGAGACTTAGTGATTTAAAACTCCGATTTAATATAAGAGCAAGGATAGAAAAGTTTTCATCATCAAGAGTCTACCATTACATATTTCTTCAACAAAACAACTCTTTTCATCTCAATAAAAAATCCAAAAATATCTACTTTTCTGCACCTTTATTTTATTGCATCAAGCACCCAAAACCCCAAAACCATTTTTACTACTCCTCAGGTTTACCATTGATTTTGACATCCAATTTGCTAGGTTTCTAATAAAAAGGCTCCTTGAGAAGAATGATAGGGTTGTTCCTTATACTACATTATATTGGGTGCAATTGATTTATTATGATGGGCCGAACGATGATAATCCGATAGCCTAATCAATGGCGCCGTTGCCGGGGAGCCAAGTAATTGGTTCCCTAGTAATTGTTTGTCAACTCTATTGCCTACCTGAGTCATTTTTCTTGCTTTTCATTGCATTTTAATTTTTTAGTAGTTTTTAACTTGCATTGCATACTGCATCTTTTTCTGACTGTGAGTCGCTACCTTACCTGACCTGGGTCGCGACAATTACTCTCTGTCACTTGTAGTCGCGACGTAAACTACTTTGAGTCGCGACCGTATTGCTATCTGTGATATCTGACTACTCTCTGCAAAAACCAGTCACGATATTTAAAACTTTTAGGCGTGACTGCAGCCCTCTATAATTTTGTGTCGCGACTAATACTATTGAGTCGTGACTTACTGAAATTTTTCTGCTGTGCAACTTCTGAATCTGATTCTGATTGTTTGCATTGATTATTCTTGATTGTTTCTGCATTGCATGCGTAAAAGAACTGAACCATTAGTGCCTTTTGAACCTAAAATTGAGAGAAGACTTAGGAAACTAAGGAGAGAATTTAGGGAATTTAGAGAAGAAGAAGCAAAATCTAGTTCCTCCTCTAGTATTCTAAAGTCTAAAACTGAACTAAATATGGCTAACCATAATGGGCATAATGTGCATGGAGAGAATGAAATGAATGTAGAAGATAATAGAAGTGTTAGGGAAATAAATCATTCGCATGTGAATTTTGATCCTAATGGTTTCTATACTGAAGAGGCTAATTTTGAAATTAAAGGAGCTTTGATTGCAGCCTTACCTAAATTTCATGGTTTTGCAGGAGAATGTCCACACAGGCACTTACAAACCATGCACATGATATGTTCTTCAATGAAGCCTCCAATGGCCCCTTTGGATGATGTCTTGAGGAGGTGTTTCCATTTTACTTTGGAAGGGAAGGCTAAGGAGTGGCTGTACAATTTGCCAACCCATTTTTCAACTCTTACATGGGATCAGCTGAAGTCTACTTATCTTGAGTAGTTTTTCCCAGCCTCCAAGACTACTCGAATAAAAAAGGAGATCACTAATGTTATGCAACAGGATGTAGAGTCTTTGCATGAGTATTGGATAAGATTTATGAACCTTTTGGCTCGATGTCCCCACCACAACATCACTAAGGCTTATTTAGTAGACATCTTCTTTGATGGTCTACTACCCCACAATAAAGTGTCCTTGAATGCTACTGCGAATGGTTCATTGAGAGATAAGACCCCACAAGCAAGTTGGGATTTGTTCCAGAAAATGGCTAATGAGGACTATCAAACTAGAGATCCAAGAAGATTACCACCCTCATCTTCAGGTAGTTTGAATGCGATCTTAGCTGAGATAGTAGCCTTGGGAAATCGAATGGAAAAGAGGATAGGTTTGATTGAAAGGGAGCTGCACTCCACAAAACAAGTTCATTCAGTGGATACCTCACAAGCCCTAGTTACAGGATATGAATCATGTGGTTCAATGATGCATGCTACAAATACATGTGATAGACGATATGAGGAAGTGGCAGCTATGTATTAAGGGAGAAAGAATAACTTCCAGAAGAGAGATCCATACTCTAACACATATAATCCTGGCTGGAAAGACCACCCAAATTTTAAATGGGGGAGTGAGGAAAATAGATCTAATCAATTTTAAGGAGGTGGTGCTTCCTCAAGCAACTACCAAAGTAATGCAAGGACTATGGTCCCCACACAACCTAATGCTTTAATGTCTTCAAGACCAGATGAGACCTCTCAATTGTTAAAGAGTATGGCAGCACAAATGAATAACATGGATGGTAGAATAACCAATATTGATCACAAGCTAAAAGAGAATGATGGTCAGTTCACCTCCATAGCTTCAATTCTCCAAAGTATGCAGAAGGATAATGCAGATGTACACAGAAAACTTGAGGAGTTAAGTTGTAAGAATGCAGATATCACAAGCCACTTAACTCAAGTTTCTAATACAGTGAGTGACATCCAAGGAAAGAACAGTGGCAGCATACCTTCGAACACTGTTATTAATCCAAGAGTGGTGAATGCCATATCTTTAAGAAGTGGAAGACAGGTGCATTTTAAGGAAGCTAATGCACCACAGGAGGATAAGGAAGATTCTAAATTTGATGATTCATCATTGCCACAGATGCAAATTGGTAATTCTGAAAGTACCAAAGAACGGTTGCTTATGAGTAAGAAGGCAACTCAAGAGGAGAACTCATAAGCACAAGCTGCAGTACAAGAGCTATAGGAAGAAGAGGTAATAGTACCAACTCCAGCATATAAAGGAAAGAAACCTGAGGTGAAGCTGGAGTCGAGCAAGCAAGGAGCCTCTATGCATACTGGTAAGGAGGTAAGTATAAAAGATCTCCCTTTTCCTAACTCTTATTTTGCTGGAAAGAAAAAGGTTGACCCTAATTTTGTAAAAGATGCTTACAATCTGTTCAATAAATTGGAAATAAACATCCCTATGGTTGAATTCCTCATGAGAAACCCTAAGTATGCTAAATTTTTAAAAGAATTATGTGCTGATAAAAAGAAATTTAGGCCTCTTGAGAGAATTCAGGTGAGTGCTAATGTGTCATCCCTTTTCAAAGCTGAACTACCGGTTAAGTGCCAAGACCCAGGCTCCTATACAATTCTATGCACTATAGGAAATATTCCTGTTAAGGGAGCGTTACTAGACCTAGGGGTTACCATTAATGTAATGCCTTGGTCAGTTTATCAAGCTTTAGGTATCAACAATCTTAGAGACACAAATATAGTACTCCAATTAGCTGATAGGTCAATTAGGTATCCCAAGGGAATTCTTGAGGATATTCTAGTGCAGGTCAAAGACTTAGTGTTCCCAGCTGACTTTTATGTTCTGGATATGTCTAATGAGCTAGTAAATGATAGCACTTTGATCCTTGCCTGACCTTTCCTCCAAACTTCCAAAACCATCATTAGTATAAAGCATAGTTCTATTACAATGGAAGTTGGAGAACATGTGGTAAGTTTTAACATGAATGAAGCAATGAGATATCCTTGTGATAATTCTACCTTTACTGCTTTGAATGCCATTGATTATGCTATTGAAGAAGTTAGGGATGAACATGAATTGAGTTTACATGATAATGATAGAGATAATGCATTTGCAAAAGTTTTGTTGAGCGATTTTGCAGGATCCCAAGATGCTCTGGAAGCTGGAAGAATAACAATCCTAGAAGGGTCTAGTTTCTGTGACTCCAAGTCATGACTAGAAGACCCACTGATCACAACTAAAAACTCCAGAGATGACAAGTCGCGACGTAATGTTAAAGAGGTCACGACTAGATATCAGTAAGTTGAAGGGAAGTCTCTCCCTGCAAAAGAGTCGCGACTAATAACCCCAGAGACATCCTGTCGCGACATATGAATGACAAGGTCGCGACCAAATATTCCAGAGACAGTCTCTATGAACTTGAGTCGCGATGAGTAGATGAAGATAAACTTGATAGGTCGCGACCAGAAATGGCAGAAGCAACCAGTGACTTCTCCAGATCTCTAGTCCCTTGCTCGACTGTTTCGGTTAAAGGGCCAATACATTCTAACCCTACTTCTCTTCACTCAAAGTCAAGAATTACCTCTCATACCTTAATATTCTTAAATAATTTACTCCTTACTAATAGTGTAGGTATAAAAAAGAGTGCTCCCAAGTATGATGCAGTTGTATACCAACTTCAGCTTGGTGCGATGCTTGGGGAAACAAATGATAAATTGGAGTGTTTACACAAGTTGAATAAGAGCAACTGCAATAAATGTACGAGGGATGGGAAGGGAAAACCTCCCGACTCTGTTACTGCTACATGCCAACCACAGTTGGGCAAGTTCAAGTTTAAAGAGGGAAGATTCAAGACAATCTTGGACGAATCTCAGCATAAAATGGACGACCGTGGAACTTTAAAGTGGAGATAAAGCAATGGGGGAGATCGTCCAATCAAATAGCATCTCTCAAAGTTTATTGAGCTCCCCCGCCCCTTGAGGCCAGGTTATCTCTTTCCTATCTCTCACCGTTTACAAGTTTTTCGATTTGATGTCTATTAGTTAGGTTGAGTATAGGAAAGGGATGATTCAGTAGATTAGATTCCATTTTCAGTTTAGTTTTGTTTATCTTCAGTTTATTTCTATTTACCTTAACTTATTTCTACTTTGTTCCACTTTCCCGTTACTGTCCATGTGTTGCACACTCTTTAATGGATACCTTTCCATCCACATACTCACATGCATGATTTTAGCTTACCCATCCTGTCTTCTTTGCTTTACTTGTATTGCTTTGTATGACTTGAATGTGACTGCGAGCTTTATTACGAAAATTGCATTGAGCGTTATGATTACTACTGTATTGAGGCTAGATTTAACTGATAATATTATCAATTTCTCTAGTTCTGGACAGTGAGGACACTGCCAAGTTTAAGTGTGGGGGAGGATGTTTTACTTTTGCTTTTGTGCTTAATGAAACATCCTCCCTTAGACTCTTCAGAGTACACTTGCGGAAGCAACATTAGCTTGATTATATCTTAACTTAAGCCCAGAAATTCAAAATTTTACTCTTAAGTTCCTTATTTTGGACCTTTAATTTGAAAATTAATTTATCTCGTTCTACACATCCAAATGAGGCTTATTACCTATCCACGTAATGCCCCAGATGTGTATGACTAGCCTGCCAAATTTAATAGCCAAACTCCTTCGTTTACTAGGTCAAACTGAGGTCAGAGCACTGCTACCTCAAGACCTGCGAATTTCTCCCTTAATTCCCCATTCACAAATTGAACATGCCAAACAACATTTATTATTAAATAATAAAATGTCATACAACAAGGCATACAGCAAATTATCATATTTCTATTACATCTTTTCCTGCCTAAAATCCGGCAGCATAACTGCTACAATTCTTCTTTAGAAAGTAACCGATGTTGTACCGATTCGGTAATTCCCTCATGAGAACTACCATTCTACGTAGTACCCAGGAAAGACTGGATGAACCTGCTGGGTCCACTCACTTCCAGCCTCCTTAGACAGCACTACGTACACAGTACGTATCAGTTCCTTTCCCTGTTCCTGCTTCCTTGCCGGAATTTCGGCAGCATAACGGCGTCTCTTAAAATTTCCAGATTTTATTTTGACAGAACCTCCCCTGTAATGTTATATATGGGAATGAGATTCGGGGGAATCTCAGTAGTAATAATCATAACAATATATGTAATGCAGAGTGACGGTGCTTGCTTGTGATTGTGTATAGATAAGTATGCTGCGTGCTTCCATATTCAATAACATATGATCATAGCATTGTAATAGAGCTTCAAGCATAACATATAAGACAACAATCTAACCAAACAATAGCACAACAAATCACAAAGACATTACATAAGAGCTAGGATTAGCTACTACCTCAAAAGCAGAGCTCCAGAACTTCTATACTACTTCCAACTCCACCAGAACTTCCTTTCTTTCTTTCTTTCTCCTTCTCTCTCTTCTTTCTCTCTCTTTTCTTGCCAAAAACGTGGGATGCATAAAATGGGAGGGGAAGGGGGGTATTTATAGCTTTAATGGATGGCATTCTTGTAATTTTGAAGCCATCTGAACATGTGGTCCTGATTTTTCCTGGATTTTCCTATTTTTCTTTATTCCTTTTTACTGCATCATGCATGACATCGTCCAGGACACCTCACCGGGACACCTCATCGCCACATTCTTCACATGTCACAATTCCTGGACACCTCATCAGCTGACTCAGCAGTTCAGTCCAATCCAGTACCGTTCCAGAGTCTTGCACCGTAATACGTGTCCTTACTTTTCTTCTGCCTCTAAGATTGCGCCATGTGGAACCTGGAAGGGACCTTTCACGCCTTCCAATGCTATCCAGATAAGTCCCGGACTTTATCTGATCACCTCCTCGATTATCGTGCCGACCGAGTAACTTTACTTTACTGAAACAGCATCAAAATAGTATTTTAATGCCACTTTTTCCCACATACTCCATGGGCTACGTTTTTGGGCTCTGGTATGTTATCTTGGATCCTGATCAAGCTCAAGTACTCTGATGGCTCGATTCCCAAGAAACATCCCTTGGCAAATTACCAAAATACCCTTGGGTGCCCTTTCTTGCACTATTTTAACCCTAAGGGTAAAATCATCATTTCACACCCTTCTGTACTCTGTCAGGGCATATATTGACTCTAAGTAACTTTATCTGTATGAGCCTTGGCTCCTGGGCCTGTCCAGAATGACCAAAATGCCCTCATTCATCTACTACCCCTTTAGTACAACACAGGGGCATTTTCGTAATTTTGCACTTTTCCGGGGTTCTGCCGGACACTGGCCCACCTATCAGTCCAAGGGTCTTACTGGGCCTTTGTTGGCGCCATTATTGGGCCTTTCAGGGTCCATTACCTTCATGGCACGCATTACGAGGAATCTTCCCCCGTTAATGTTTATTAAATATTTTATCTATTAATCACCGTTTATACACATATCCGGACACCGGTTCCTTCTGTCCGATACACTGGCCTGCGGTGTTCAGGCATCCCTGTGAGTCATATCAGTCATCTGACCGAGGTTATCCGAACTTATTCAGTCCCTTTTCAAATACCGATAAATTTCCCTATCGGATACCCGGAGGCCTCACACTCCCGTCTGGATTTTCTAATTTGTGAATAACTTTTTCTACAGGCCTCCTATCGGTATTCTTTCAGTTTCCCGACGTCCGCCCCATAAGGACGTATCATCCTGTATTTTCTCACCTAGATCTGAAATCTAGGATATCCGGTATGAATTTTTATAACTTTTGGACGATCAGTCCATTTCTGGCTATCTGGAGTCTTCAAAAATTCCTGTATTAAGCCAGATTACCGAGCGTCCCGTGCTCTCTCTACCGGTGAAATCTGGGACTGAAATACCGTCGGACAGTCCAAACCACTTCCGGCCTGACTTTCTTTAATTACACTTTAGCCCCAAGGAACTTTTCTTCTTTTCATTTAAATCCCTTTTTATTTGGCTAAAATTACACTTAAGGACCCCACCTTTTTGTCCTTAAACTTTCCATAATTCTTTCATACTCATAGAGACCTCGTATGCACATTTCACAGTTCAGTGAAATGATCAGCATAATTTTCTCTATTTTCTGGCAAAATATGGTACTCATCGGCTACCAGCCCGATCTTTCCCATAATTACGATTTTGCCCCTGCATTCTCTTTCTGGCCTCATTGCTCATCTTCTCATCCCTTATCTTAAGTTCTAGAAATTCTCTTTCAATAACTCATCTCTTAAACTCTTCGGGAGTCATCGTTAATTGAAAACCTCGACAACCCGCCCATATCAGGTTATCTTACACAAGAGCCAGCCCATATCAAGCTTCCTGCAGAATTCCTAGGCTTAAGACTTAGGATATTCCTCACATTCCTCATTTTGAACCTAGGCGAACTGTCCCGATTCTGTAGGTTAAAGACTTAACTCATCTTTACATCCTGAAGGACTTAGCTCATCCCTCGGATCCTACAAAATACAGGTAAATGATCCGCCCATATCAGATTACTACCCTGGGACTATGGTTTTAGCAGCCTGCCCATATCAGACTACTTCCCAGTTCTCCTAGACCAAAAATCGGGATGTTACAATTCTCCTCCCCTTTTAAAAATTTCGTCCTCGAAATTTTAAGGGATACCTCATCTTTCCTGAAGAGAACTTCTTACTGATCTATACAGCTATGTGATTCTTATAACACAGTCATATATATAACCAGTAAGATCATCCGTCTCTGTCTTATCCTCACTCCAGTGATGGTCTAGAGGAGCAACAGCTTGGTCCCAGACCTTCCACATGGATTCTTAGCAACTAACATCTCTCATTATAGTTGCTTACAGCTATCCATGTCCTAACCCCTCATACAGCAACCTCATCACTGAGCTAAGACAGATTTATTATCTTACTAATTATTTCTCATAACCCGTTATTATGACCACATTCTCTAGATCAGAAAAGAACTCTTCGTCCACATTATCATCTAGGCATATAGTTCCTTACAGCTCAGTCGCCCTTACAGATATGGTTCCTCTTAACCATTCTTAGGGTCAACCTCAGGGAAATTTGGAGACTATGTCTGTGGTAGCAAACACCTTTCCTAGGATGTCAGCATTCGTAGGCAACTCTCGCCAAGTGGCCTTTCTCTCACCACTGCATTGCCCTGCTCGACACTCCTATGTGCCATGGCTCACCACTTTGACATCTCTGCTCTCCAACCTGATCTTCACCTTGATTAGAACCCTGCCTGAACTATTGCCTCTTTCTCTTGCTATTGGCTTCACAACTTGAGCTACCTCCCAGAGTACTCTTAGCCAATGCTTCCCTACCTCTTTCTCTTGATCCTAGCAAACTTCAGTCGCATGGATCTCATTCATCATCTCTTACTATCATTTCTATCCTCTAGGGTACTCTACCCTAGGTCTATCACTTCTCTGTGATGGAATCCCTCTTCTTAGGGAACATCAGCCCATCACATCTCTAGCCTTAGGCCATGTCCTAGGATCATTCCTAGACAAATCTCATTCTAGCTATCTCATTATAGCTCATCAATCTTTTATCATCTATTTATCTGCTTATGCTTATGGACAACTTACTGGACTTGTGAGTAGTGTCCATTTCTTTCATATCTTACCCTATCTTGACATAATCCCGGGGTCTACCTTATCTCACTTTCTCATTTAAGAGCTTTACCTCCACTGGGCTTTTCTAAACCTCTATGTACTCTAGGGAAATAACCTTTCTAAATCAGAGTATCACTAAGCCAGAACCTTCTGTTCTGTGCCAGAATCTTATGCTCTAAGCCAGAATCCTGTCTGGTTTATGCCAGAACCTATTGCTCTGATACCAAAATGAAACATCCTCCCTTAGACTCTTCAGAGTACACTTGCGGAAGCAACATTAGCTTGATTATATCTTAACTTAAGCCCAGAAATTCAAAATTTTACTCTTAAGTTCCTTATTTTGGACCTTTAATTTGAAAATTAATTTATCTCGTTCTACACATCCAAATGAGGCTTATTACCTATCCACGTAATGCCCCAGATGTGTATGACTAGCCTGCCAAATTTAATAGCCAAACTCCTTCGTTTACTAGGTCAAACTGAGGTCAGAGCACTGCTACCTCAAGACCTGCGAATTTCTCCCTTAATTCCCCATTCACAAATTGAACATGCCAAACAACATTTATTATTAAATAATAAAATGTCATACAACAAGGCATACAGCAAATTATCATATTTCTATTACATCTTTTCCTGCCTAAAATCCGGCAGCATAACTGCTACAATTCTTCTTTAGAAAGTAACCGATGTTGTACCGATTCGGTAATTCCCTCATGAGAACTACCATTCTACGTAGTACCCAGGAAAGACTGGATGAACCTGCTGGGTCCACTCACTTCCAGCCTCCTTAGACAGCACTACGTACACAGTACGTATCAGTTCCTTTCCCTGTTCCTGCTTCCTTGCCGGAATTTCGGCAGCATAACGGCGTCTCTTAAAATTTCCAGATTTTATTTTGACAGAACCTCCCCTGTAATGTTATATATGGGAATGAGATTCGGGGGAATCTCAGTAGTAATAATCATAACAATATATGTAATGCAGAGTGACGGTGCTTGCTTGTGATTGTGTATAGATAAGTATGCTGCGTGCTTCCATATTCAATAACATATGATCATAGCATTGTAATAGAGCTTCAAGCATAACATATAAGACAACAATCTAACCAAACAATAGCACAACAAATCACAAAGACATTACATAAGAGCTAGGATTAGCTACTACCTCAAAAGCAGAGCTCCAGAACTTCTATACTGCTTCCAACTCCACCAGAACTTCCTTTCTTTCTTTCTTTCTCCTTCTCTCTCTTCTTTCTCTCTCTTTTCTTGCCAAAAACGTGGGATGCATAAAATGGGAGGGGAAGGGGGGTATTTATAGCTTTAATGGATGGCATTCTTGTAATTTTGAAGCCATCTGAACATGTGGTCCTGATTTTTCCTGGATTTTCCTATTTTTCTTTATTCCTTTTTACTGCATCATGCATGACATCGTCCAGGACACCTCACCGGGACACCTCATCGCCACATTCTTCACATGTCACAATTCCTGGACACCTCATCAGCTGACTCAGCAGTTCAGTCCAATCCAGTACCGTTCCAGAGTCTTGCACCGTAATACGTGTCCTTACTTTTCTTCTGCCTCTAAGATTGCGCCATGTGGAACCTGGAAGGGACCTTTCACGCCTTCCAATGCTATCCAGATAAGTCCTGGACTTTATCTGATCACCTCCTCGATTATCGTGCCGACCGAGTAACTTTACTTTACTGAAACAGCATCAAAATAGTATTTTAATGCCACTTTTTCCCACATACTCCATGGGCTACGTTTTTGGGCTCTGGGTATGTTATCTTGGATCCTGATCAAGCTCAAGTACTCTGATGGCTCGATTCCCAAGAAACATCCCTTGGCAAATTACCAAAATACCCTTGGGTGCCCTTTCTTGCACTATTTTAACCCTAAGGGTAAAATCATCATTTCACACCCTTCTGTACTCTGTCAGGGCATATATTGACTCTAAGTAACTTTATCTGTATGAGCCTTGGCTCCTGGGCCTGTCCAGAATGACCAAAATGCCCTCATTCATCTACTACCCCTTTAGTACAACACAGGGGCATTTTCGTAATTTTGCACTTTTCCGGGGTTCTGCCGGACACTGGCCCACCTATCAGTCCAAGGGTCTTACTGGGCCTTTGTTGGCGCCATTATTGGGCCTTTCAGGGTCCATTACCTTCATGGCACGCATTACGAGGAATCTTCCCCCGTTAATGTTTATTAAATATTTTATCTATTAATCACCGTTTATACACATATCCGGACACCGGTTCCTTCTGTCCGATACACTGGCCTGCGGTGTTCAGGCATCCCTGTGAGTCATATCAGTCATCTGACCGAGGTTATCCGAACTTATTCAGTCCCTTTTCAAATACCGATAAATTTCCCTATCGGATACCCGGAGGCCTCACACTCCCGTCTGGATTTTCTAATTTGTGAATAACTTTTTCTACAGGCCTCCTATCGGTATTCTTTCAGTTTCCCGACGTCCGCCCCATAAGGACGTATCATCCTGTATTTTCTCACCTAGATCTGAAATCTAGGATATCCGGTATGAATTTTTATAACTTTTGGACGATCAGTCCATTTCTGGCTATCTGGAGTCTTCAAAAATTCCTGTATTAAGCCAGATTACCGAGCGTCCCGTGCTCTCTCTACCGGTGAAATCTGGGACTGAAATACCGTCGGACAGTCCAAACCACTTCCGGCCTGACTTTCTTTAATTACACTTTAGCCCCAAGGAACTTTTCTTCTTTTCATTTAAATCCCTTTTTATTTGGCTAAAATTACACTTAAGGACCCCACCTTTTTGTCCTTAAACTTTCCATAATTCTTTCATACTCATAGAGACCTCGTATGCACATTTCACAGTTCAGTGAAATGATCAGCATAATTTTCTCTATTTTCTGGCAAAATATGGTACTCATCGGCTACCAGCCCGATCTTTCCCATAATTACGATTTTGCCCCTGCATTCTCTTTCTGGCCTCATTGCTCATCTTCTCATCCCTTATCTTAAGTTCTAGAAATTCTCTTTCAATAACTCATCTCTTAAACTCTTCGGGAGTCATCGTTAATTGAAAACCTCGACAACCCGCCCATATCAGGTTATCTTACACAAGAGCCAGCCCATATCAAGCTTCCTGCAGAATTCCTAGGATTAAGACTTAGGATATTCCTCACATTCCTCATTTTGAACCTAGGCGAACTGTCCCGATTCTGTAGGTTAAAGACTTAACTCATCTTTACATCCTGAAGGACTTAGCTCATCCCTCGGATCCTACAAAATACAGGTAAGTGATCCGCCCATATCAGATTACTACCCTGGGACTATGGTTTTAGCAGCCTGCCCATATCAGACTACTTCCCAGTTCTCCTAGACCAAAAATCGGGATGTTACACTTAATCCAATCTTTCATCACAAAATTTTTGTTTTTGATCTTAATATGTGGTGAATTGCTGAAAATTAGACTTCCATCTGAAACAAAATTGTTAATTGGTAAAAAGGATTTAGCGTGAAAACCATTTTTGGACTTTGAAAATTGTCACTTGGTAGTCTATGTGAAAAATGGTCGCGACATATGTGATTTATGGTCGCGACATGTGATGGAATTTTGGACTAACATGCTCTCTGTGAACTACAGTCTTGACCTTTGTGCTGTATGGTCATGACAATACCTCTCTGTCGAGTTGAGTCGCGACGATAGTACCTGCTTTGTCTCAACTATTCCTCTCTGTGTATTTGAGTCGCGATAGGCAATTTCATTCGTTGCGACCAATGTTTGAAAATTTCTGATCATGCACCCCTGTGAAAATAGGTCGCGACCTTAACCGTTTTAAGTCGCGACCCACGTTTGAAAAAAAGTCCAATTACCTTCTCTTTGCCTTGTGCAATGCTGGAAAAAAGGATTCCTTTTGAACTACTAAGATACTTTCACAAATGATTCATTGTCCCCTTATTTCAAAACCTTTTTAGTCCTTCAAAACCATTGCCACACTTGAATTTTTCTTTGAGAATCTTGGAAATTGAATTTGAAATACCTAAACTTTTGCTATTGAATTTGGGATTATTACATGATTCTAAGTGATTACTTTGAAACTTTTAAATCATCGTTTAGAGGGTTTTCAGTTGTGATAAGTGTTCTAATACCTAGTGAATGATGAACTTTGTTTGAGACTTTAGCTTATGATCAATTTAGATCAAAACCCTAGTTGGATTCTCGGCCTAAATTTCTATATTGAGTGATTATTAAATTGGTTTATATCCTCTAGAACTTGTCTTGGCTCTGAGTTGAGAATGACTTGCGCATTTATGAATTGAACATGATAGAGGCATTCATTTCTAAACCCTTTTATCCAAAACACAAGCCCACTACATATTATATCCTTAGTCACCCCCTTTGAGCCCATCATTTTTCTTTCATCCATCATTTATATAGAAAGACATATATGCATAAACTTATTTGCAAAATAAAATTCTATTCATGTAAAAAATTCATTATTGTTGTGATGTGTGCTACAGCTTCTGTGCATGAGCTGCCAAATAAAAGAAAAAGAGAAAAATCATATTGCACTGGAAAAAAGGAGGACAATGCAAGAAAAGATGCAAGAAAAGAAAAGAGAAATGAAGAAGGCACTATTATTAACTCTTATTAGCACAATTATCATTTCTAGATCTCTCAAGACATGAATTCATGCTACTTATTCATTGTTAAATGCATGTAGTACTTTTTATTCTTCATATTTGATTCCATGTAGCCCATCTCCATCATTACAACCCTAAAAGACCTCTTGATTCTTTGCATAAGTGCTAGATAGTTGCTGAGATTTAGACCCATTATAAGCATATGGTAGGATGTTTTCCAATTTGAATTTGAGTGAAAGAACCCTAACAATGAGAGGATAGAGAGAGCTAAACACTTACATCCTTAGAGATAATCTATTGCACTAATACAATTGAGGTTGATTTCACTTAGTAGTTGATTACTTGGCATTGCTCGCATTATCACTTCTGCATTCCCAAGAGATGGTGGATTAATTATTTTCAGGTCACACTATAGATTATGTTGTTATCTTGGATTTAATAGTGTTGTTCTAGGTGTAATTCATTTCTTTGTATAGTAATACAAAGGTCCAAGTGTGAGGGAATTGATAAGACACATTTTGTATATGGTTTCTATGACAATTTTGAGAGTTTTATAATAACTTTACCATTCATTTCATGCCTTAAATTGTGCTTTTGTGTTAATACATGATTGTGTAGGGCAATGTGCTAATTAAAGGATAAAATGGTAAATTAACCTTCCAAACTGCATATATTCTATTATTTACTGATTTAGACTTTTACAGTGAGCTTTTATATTGAATTGCAGGTACTTTGGAATAGAGCAAGGACCAGGAAAGAAATCATAAGTCAATGAAAGTGGAATCACGCTTTTGTGCTATTTAATCGCGACCAAAGAGTCCACCGGTCGCGACCTATAATTCTTCTGGAAAATTCTCAATGTTCATAGGTCACGACCAAAACATGGATATGGTCACGACTAAAATGCGAAATCGTTGGAATTACGCATTTTGAATTAGGTCATGCTATTATAAGAAGAGATAAAGGCTGCCCTTCAAGAAGGGAGGCTAGTTTTTGGACCTGATTAGGCTAAGAAGCAGTACTTGAGTGCTCTCTGATCACCTTTTCCATATATTCCATCCTTCTACACCTTTCCACGGATTCCTACACATCTCTACACCATTCACCCTTCATCTCTTTATCGTTTCTTTATGGCATCACATCTGGACAGCGATTGCAGTGTAGTAGAAGTCATGAGAGGCTAAACCTTTAGTCTCTTGGTAATGGATCTAATATCTTGAGCTCACAGACTGAAACGGGGAATTTTTACTATTCTAATTTGTATTCCTTTACATGTCATGATTGCTGCTAGATCTAGGGTTTTCATTCTATGTTTAAGGATTGAATATCGATTGATCATTCTCGAATTAGATTGTCGTATTTGATTTTGGATGATTTGAACGTTTGCTTTTAATAGAATATTTCAGTTTCAATTTTAAGAAAGTTTAGCTATTTTCAGCGATCGTTGCAAATCAATTCAATTGCTTGAAATCTAGGGTTTTCGATTGACGACCACTCGAGGGCGTTCTCATTATCTAGGGTTAATTACACGCTAAGTGGTTTCTAACAGTTCACTAATAAGTTCTTAAACTAGCTTTGATCAAAGGAGTTTAAGGAATATTAGGGTTCTGGACTCAATCGATCGATTGAGATTTTTCTTTGAGACTTAGTGATTTAAAACTCCGATTTAATATAAGAGCAAGGATAGATAAGTTTTAATCATCAAGAGTCTACCATTACATATTTCTTCAACAAACCAACTCTTTTCATCTCAATGAAAAATCCAAAAATATCTACTTTTCTGTACCTTTATTTTATTGCATCAAGCACCCAAAACCCCAAAACCATTTTTACTACTACTCAGGTTTACCATTGATTTTGACATCCAATTTGCTAGGTTTCTAATAAAAAGGCTCCTTGAGAAGAACGGTAGGGTTGTGCCTTATACTACATTATATTGGGTGCAATTACTTTATTATGATGGGAAGAACGACGACAATTCGACAGCCTCATCAAGAAGCTTTGGGTCCCAATTGTACCAGTTCATTAAGTTTGTCTCTTTTCTTGTGGTTGCAACTTTCCCTCAAACACTGTGCATATTCAGGTACTCTATGCACCCTCTCCAACATAGGCACATTTACTTCCAACTTGCTGAAAGAATTAATGACTTCCTTGTTCTGTGCCTCCAAGATTTCTTTGCTGCTTATGAGTTCCTTTGGAACAAGTAAATCCTTCAGGTGTACTTCTTGCTTACTTGAATCAGCATGAGTTTCTTCCTGCTTGATTTTTGAACTTACTGTTGATATTGTTGCTTCAGTTATATTGTAATATCCCTAATTTTCTGTACTGATTTATATGTACAGACTGAATGAAATATATGAATTATTTTTCAGGAAAAGGATGTGGTTATTCATGTAAAGAAAGGGATTAAATTGAAAAAGAAAGGAAATAAAAGGACTTGATTGCAAATATGGAAAGGTTAAGGCTAAGAAGGAAAGGTAGACAAAAATGTAGGGTCCTTAAGTGTAATTTTAGCCAAATAAAGGGACTTAATTGAAAAGAAGAACAGCTTCTGGGGGAAAAGGGTAATTATGAAAACCAGGACCGAAAATAGGAAAATAAAGGGACTTAATTGAAAAGAAGAAAAGCTTCCGGGGCAAAAAGGTAATTATGAAAACCTGGACCGGAAATAGGCAAAAATAGTGATCGTACTCCGATTAGCCCCATATTCCACCAGTAGATAGAGCAAGTGACGCCGGGTAATCCAGCCTAATACAGGAATTTTTCAAGACTCCAGATAGCCAAAATTGATCTGATACTCTAAAAGTTATAAAAATTCCTACCAGATATCCTAGATTTCAGATATACGTGAGAAATTACAGGATGATGCGTCCTGATAGGGCGGATGTCTGGAAACTGACAGAATACCGATAGGAGGCCTGTAGAAAAAGTTATTCACAAATTAGCAAATACAGACGGGAGTGTGAGGCCTCCAGGGATCCGATAGGGAGATTTATCGATATTTAAACTAAGACTGAATGAGGTCAGGTAACAACAGTCAGATGCCCGTTGTGACCCAAATGGCTGCCCAGACACAGTAGGGAAGTGTATCTGACAGAAGGAGCCGGTGTCCGGATATGTGTGTAAACGGTGTATAATAGCTAAAATACTCGGTGAACATGGACAGGGGAGGATTCCTCTTAATACGTGCCATAAAGGTAATGGACCCTGAAAGGCCCAATAATGGCGCCATCAAAGGCCCAATAAGACCCTTGGACTGATAGGTGGGCCAGTGTCCAGCAGAACCCCGGAAAAGTGCGAAATTATGAAAATGCCCCTGTGTTGTACTAAAGGGTAGTAGAGGAATGAAGGGCATTCTGGTCATTCTGGATAGGCTCAGAAGCCAAGGTACATACAGATAAAGTTGTTCAGAGTCAGTATATGCCCTGACAGGGTGCAGAAAGGTGTAAAATGACGATTTTACCCTTTGGGTTAAGATAGTGCACAAAAGGGCACCCAGGGGTATTTTGGTCATTTTGCAGGGGATCTGTAATTGAGTTTAGACCCATTATAAAAATGTTAATGATATAAAGGACCCAGATACTAAATTTAAAGTCAGAAGATGTAATATGGGTTTTCAGAAAAATTAGATTCAGAAAATGGTCCAATTTTCGAGGAGATGGACCGGGTCGGTACCGGATTGGACCGGAAAACTTCCAGAAGGCTTCTAGCTCCCTCCAATTGTGCCATGTGATAAATATGAGGGGTGAGGTGTCCCCTTAGGTGTCCCTTGATGATGCAGTAAAGGGGAATAAAGAAAAATAGGAAATTCCGGAAAAAACCAGGACCACAAGTTCAGATGGCTTCAAAATTACGAAAATACCATCCATCAAAACTATAAATACCCCCTTAGCTCTTCATTCAGCACGGCCAAGGAGCATTTTAGAGAGATAAGGAAGTTCTTGAGAGAGAAAGTGAGAGAAAGAAAGATGAAAGGAAGT
This sequence comes from Leucaena leucocephala, assembly GCA_037074615.1. NCBI lineage: Eukaryota > Viridiplantae > Streptophyta > Magnoliopsida > Fabales > Fabaceae > Leucaena > Leucaena leucocephala. The sequence continues at coordinate 12,672,637 of CM073555.1, read as the reverse complement.
TTTGGCGGAGTTGGAAGCAGTATAGAGGTTCTGGAGTTCTGCTAAGCCTTTGAGGTAGTAACTAATCCTAGCTTTTATGTAATGTCTTTGTGATTGGTTGTGCTATGGTTTGGTTGGATTGTTGTCTTATATTTTATGCTTGAAGCTCTATTACAATGCTATGATCATATGTTATTGAATATGGAAGCACGCAGCATACTTATCTGTACACAATCACAAGCAAGCACTGTCACTCTGCATTACATATATTGTTATGATTATTACTACTGAGATTCCCTCGAATCTCATTCCAAATAACCCATTACAGGGGAGGCTATGTCGAAGTAAATTTTGGAAATCTTGAAGGACGCCGTTAGGCTGCAGAAATTCTGGCAAAGTGGTAAAGAAAGGAACTGATACGTACTGTGTACGTAGGTACTGTCTAAGGAGGCTGGAAGTGAGTGGACCTAGCCTATTCATCCAGTCTTTCCTGGGTACTTACGTAGAATGGTAGTTCTCACAGGAATTACCGAATCGGTACAAGATCGGTTACTTTCTAAAGACGAAGGGTAGCAGTTATGCTGCCGGATTTTAGGCAGGAAGGATGCATTAGAAATATGAGAATTTTGTACATGTTCTGATGAATAACAACTTATTAATTGTTAATAAGTATTGTTTGGCATGCTTGACTGATATATGATGTATGTATGCATATGTATGCAAAGTGCTGAAATTTACCACTATGAACAGTAACACGTGGGACCTAGTGATGTTTGTTAAATAATTAAAAATAGTAAATGGATGAATAAATGTATAAATTTTTTATGATAAATAGTATACATACTAAGCTTCGATTCGATATATAGAATGCCTCATTTGGATGTCTATACATAGAGATATAAATTATCAAAATTGGGACTAAAATGCTGGTTTCAGGGAAAAAACGCTGGATGAACAGTAAAATTGAAACATTGACCCACGGTGATTTGGTCAAAGATTAGTCAATGAATGATTTTCCCTTAAATATAATTGAGTCAGATTTATGTATCAATTGGATCCACTTCATTTCAATTTTTCTATATTTAATTATGATTTTCTGAAGTCAGGTCACTCATCTGGAATTTACACAGTGAACAGTACCTGAGAAGAGTAAAATTCCAAATTGAGATATTGTACTTCAATGACCTTGAAAGTGGTTCTAAATACTACCAAATGATCCCTAAGATGTATGAAAGTAAAGACGTTTCATTTTGGTATCAAAGCAAGGGATTCTGGCTTAGGAAATGTCACATCCTTATTTTTATACATCTTAGGAACCATTCAGTAGCATTTGGAACCACTTTCAGGGTTATAGAAGTCCAAACTATCAACCTGGAATTCTACACTTTCGGTACTGTTCACTGTGGCAAATTCCAGATGAGCGACTTGACTTTGAAAAATCATAACTAATTCTAGAAAAATCAAAACGAAGTGGCTCAAAGTGCTACATGAATCTAACTCAATTATATTTCAGGGAAAAATCATTGGTTGACCATTACTTGACCAATTCATCGTGGGTAAACATTTCAAAGTTACTGTTCATCCAGTGATTTTCTCCTGAATCCAGCATTCTGGTTTCATATTTGGTAATTTATATCCTTTCGTACAGACATCCAAATGGGGCATTCTATATATCAAATTAAATCTTAGTATATCTAATTTTTACCATAAAAATTTAGTGCATTAATTCAATCATTTACTATTTTTAGTGATTTATCAAACATGCATAGGTCCTCACGAGTTACTGTTCACTGAACCTATTTTCAGCATTCAATCTTCACATACACATGCATACAACCATCACATATTAGTCATACATGCCAGATAACAATTATTATTAGATAATCAACTGTTGTATATCAGTGTATGATCAATCCCCTCAAATTTCTATTACATCTTTTCAGTGTCTAAAATCCGGCAGCATAACTGCTACAATTCTTCTTTAGAAAGTAACTGATGTTGTACCGATTCGGTAATTCCCTCATGAGGACTACCATTCTACGTAGTACCCAGGAAAGACTGGATGAACCTGCTGGGTCCACTTACTTCCATCCTCCTTAGACAGCACTACGTACACAGTACCTATCAGTTCCTTTCCCTGTTCTTGCTTTCTTGCCGGAATTTTGGCAGCATAACGGCGTCTCTTAAAATTTCCAAATTTCATTTTGACAGAACCTCCCCTGTAATGTTATGTATGGGAATGAGATTCAAAAGAATCCCAGTAGCAACAATCATAACAATATATGTAATGCAGAGTGACGGTGCTTGCTTGTGATTGTGTACAGATAAATATGCTGCATGCTTCCATATTCAATAACATATGATCATAGCATTGGAATAGAGCTTCAAGCATAACATATAAGACAACAATCCAACCAAACAAAACAACACATCACAAAGACATTACATAAGAGCTAAGATTAGTTACTACCTCAAAAGCAGAGCTTCAGAACTTCCCTACTACTTCCAACTTCACCAGAACTTTCTTACTTCTTTCTTCCTCACACTTTCTCTCTCAAGAACTTCTTTCTACCTCTAAGAATGCTTCTTGGCATGAAAATGAAGAGCTAGGGGGTATTTATAGTGTTGAGCAATGGCAATCTTGTAATTAGGAAGACTTATGATCCTGTGGTCCTGGTTTTTCCTGGAATTTCCTATTTTCTTTAATTTCCTTTTACTGCATCACCCTGGACACCTCATGGGACACATAATAGGACACCTCACCACCCATATGCTTCATGTAACGAAATTTGGAGGTTCTGGAAGCTTTCTGGTCCAATCCGATACCGGCCCGGTCCATCGCCTCGAAAAACGTGCCGTTTTCTGAATCTGATGTTTCTGAAGATCCTTTTTATGTCTACTGACCTCACATTTAGTATCTAGCCCCTTTATATCATTAAATTTTTAATACTGGGTCCAGACTCAGTTACAGATCCCCTACGAAATGACCAAAATGCCCTTGGTGCCCTATCTTGTCCTATTTTAACCCTAAGGGCAAAATCGTCATTTCACACCTTTCTGGACCTGGTCAAAGCTTATACTGGCTCTAGTCAACCTTATTTAGACATGTCTTGACCTCTGGGCCTGTCCAGAATGCCCTTCATTCATCTACTGCCCTTTTTGTACAACACAGGGGCATTTTCGTAATTTCGCACTTTTCCGGGGTTCTGCTGGACACTGGCCCACCTATCAGTCCAAGAGCCTTATTGGGACTCTAATGGCGCCATTTTTTGGGCTTCCTGGGTCCATTAACTATATGGCATGCATTACGAGGAATCTTCCTCTGTCACAGTTCACCAAATATTTTAATTATTATTTACCGATTATACACCTTTCCGGACACCGGCTCCTTTTCCTAGATATAGTGTCCTACTGTGTTCAGGCATCCCTGTGGGTCATAAAGGTCATCTGACCGAGGTCATCCGATCTCATTTCTGATCTCATTCAGCCCCTTTAAAAATACCGATAAATCTCCTACCTGTATCCCCGGAGGCCTCACACTCCCGTCTGTATTTGCTATTTTGTGAATAAATCTTTCTACAGACCTCCTATCGGTATTCTGTCAGTTTCCTGACATCCGCCCCATAAAGGCGCATCATCCTGTATTTTCTCACTTATATCTGAGATCTAGGATATCCGGTAGGAATTTTTATAAGTTTTGGACGATCAGTCCATTTCTGGCTATCTGGAGTCTTCAAAAATTCCGGTATTAGGCTGGGTTACCCGGCGTCCCCTGCCCTACCTTCTGGTAGAATTTGGGACTGAAATACTGTCGGGCAGTGCAAACCACTTCCGGCCTGACTTTCTTTAATTATACTTTAGCCCCAGGAAACTTTTCTTCTTTATAATTAAATCCCTTTTTATTTGGCAAAAATTACACTTAAGGACCCCACCTTTTTGTCTACTTTTCTTTTTGGCCTTAAACTTTTTCATAATTACATCTAAGTTCCTACATTTTCTTTCTTTTGTAATTTAACCCCTTTCCTTGCATAAATAGCCACTATATCTTTAGGGACTTTCACTATTTACCTATAAGTCCTTGACCTTTGACTTATTTGCAGTTTAGTCCCTAAAAACCCTCTGTATGTTTTTAGGACTTCTGTTCAAAGGAGTCTGATAGTCTATCTATTTCAGGCTCACTTTCTGAGTCTCTGGGCCTGAAAATTGGGGTATTACAGGAAATGCTCTGAGTAGATGATTTATAGATAGATATACCATGATAAAGTTATCATAATTGACACTAAGTTAGTGTTTGCAGGATGACTAGATATAGATCCGGATCCGAAACCACGGTGAATCAGTGGGATCCTAGACCAGAGGTCTCTAGTTCGGATAGTTCAGAAGAGGAGATAATGAGCAATGATTCTGATCCTTGGATATCTCCAGTAGTGAGTGACTCAGAAGTGGATAGTTCTTCCGTAGGATCAAATCTTGTGGTGGATGATCAGGAGAAGAAGGTGATAAAAGGTCCTATTCCTGCCATTCCCATAAATGTGGTACCTCCAAATATAACAGACAATTCAGGATCCAGCCAAGTACTTGATCAGATTAATGCGTCAGGTCCCAGTAGGCCCGAAGTGACACTAGTAGAGATATATTTGGGAAATCTAATCGTAAGAATGATACCAGGGAGGAACCTGAGTAGAGAACAATTTGAGAGCTCAGTAGTATTAGCCTGATAGCTGTATGGGCTGAGGCAGACCCTGATCAGAAATGTAGATCAAGGTTATATGGTTTATCAGAATTTTATCACAAGGGTAAAAGCCATATATCAAGCCTGGGATCCAAATGTGTTAACCTTGGGTCTTTGGTTAGAAATTATGGACGATGTATTGCCAACTACTCCTACCTGGAGAATAGAGTTGGATCGATATTTTGACAAAGAACCATATTGTACTGTGTAACACCCTAATTTTTAGGCCTAGAGATGCCAGAAAGAGAAATCAAGGGCATAATCGTAATTATGGGAAAGATCGAACAGGTAGCCGATGAGTACCATATTTTGCCAGAAAATAAAGAAAATTATGCTGATCATTTCACTTAACTGTGAAATGTGCATATGAGGTCTCTATGTGTATGAAAGAATTAGAAATGTGACCAGGGGTAAAATTGTTATTTTTGAAAAGTGTGCGCGGGATCGTACTTTCAGGCCAAAATAGCCCGGTCCGGATAAAATATCTGAAAATATTGGGAGATAGAGAAAAGGATCCCGGGTTGAATGACGCAACACATAATTTTGATTTGAGGTCCCGATTTTTCTGTAGAAATTCTCGAAGAAGGGAATTTACAGTTATAATCGGTAAAGGAAAGGCAGTCCGAATAGATATGATCGGACTTTGTCCAGAGGCCATACAGTATTGTCTAAGGCCCGTAGTGACACCAGGGAAGGCTCAGGCCCATAATATCAGTTCAGTGGTAAGAGGGGCCGGTGTCCGGGAAAAATGTGCAAAATGACGAAAATGCCCTTATGTTATAGAACAACTGAAGAATGAGTAAAGGGTATTTTGGTCATTTGGCTAAGGTTAGACAGTCAAGAAAGGGTATATGGATAGTTGACCAGGGTCAGAGAATACTCTGGTAAATTATGAAAAGACAATAATGCCCCTAGACCTAGAAAGGAAATGAAAGGACTTAAGTGCAATTATGGAAAGTTTCAAGGCCAAAAAGGAAAGTAGACAAAAAATGCGGGGTCCTTAAGTGTAATTTTAGCCAAATAAAAAGGGACTTAAATGAAAATAAGAAAAGTTCCCTGGGGCTAAATTGTAATTAAAGAAAGTCAGCCCGGAAGTGGTTTGGACTGTCCGAAAGCATTTCAGTCCCAGATTTCACCGGTAGAGAGAACAAGTGACGCTCGGTAATCTGGCTTAATACAGGAATTTTTGAAGACTCCAGATAGCCAAAAATGGACTGATCGTCCAAAAGTTATAAAAATTCCTACCGGATATCCTAGATATCAGATCTAGGTGAGAAAATACAGGATGATGCGTCCTTATGGGGCGGATGTCGGGAAACTGACAGAATATCGATAGGAGGCCTGTAGAAAAAGTTATTCGCAAAATAGAAAATCCAGACGGGAGTGTGAGGCCTCCGGGTATCCGATAGGGAGATTTATCGGTATTTGAAAAGGGACTGAATGAGTTCGGATGACCTCAGTCAGATGACTGATATGACTCACAGGAATGCCTGAACACCGTAGGCCAGTGTATCGGACAGAAGGAGCCGGTGTCCGGATATGTGTATAAACGGTGAATAATAGATAAAATATTCAATAATCAGTGAAAGGGAGGATTCCTCGTAATGCGTACCTTGAAGGTAGTGGACCCTGAAAGGCCCAATAATGGCGCCAACAAAGGCCTAGTAAGACCCTTGGACTGATAGGTGGGCCAGTGTCCAGCAGAACCCCGGAAAAGTGCGAAATTATGAAAATGCCCCTGTGGTGTATTAAAGAGTAATAGATGAATGGAGGGCATTTTGGTCATTCTGGACAGGCCCAGGAGCCAAGGCACATACAGATAAAGTTACTTAAAGTCAGTATATACCCTGACAGGGTACAGAAAGGTGTAAAATGATGATTTTACCCTTAGGGCTAAGATAGCGCAAGGAAGGGCACTCAGGGGTATTTTGGTAATTTGCCAAGGGCTGTTTCTTGGGAATCGAGCCATCAGAGTACTTGAGCTTGATCAGAGATCCAAGATAATATTCCAGGCCCAAAAACGTAGCCCATGAAGTATGTGGGGAAAAGTGGCATTAAAATACTATTTTAATGCTGTTTCAATAAAGTAAAGTTACTCGGTCGACATGATAACCGAGGAGGTGATCGGATAAAGTCCTGGATTTATCTGGATAGCATTGGATAGCGTGACAGGTGCCAGTAAGATGCCACATGGTGCCAACACAGAGGAGGAAGAAAAAGTTGAGGACACGTGGCACAATCTTAGCCGGTGAGTCCAGTTTGTGGGAAATAGGACCGGACCGGTACTGGATTGGACTGGATCTGCTGAGTCAGCATGATGAGGTGTCCAAGAAGCTTGCAATTTCGCCATGTGAGAAATGTGCATGATGAGGTGTCCCATGAGGTGGCATGGAGTGATGTCATGCATGATGCAGTAAAAGGAATAAAGAAAAATAGGAAATTCCGGAAAAACCAGGACCACAGGATCAGATGGCTTCAAAATTACAAGAATGCCATTGACCAAAACTATAAATACCCCCTTGCTCTTCATATGCCACGACCAAGGGCCTTTTAGAGAGAGGAGGAGGTGCTAGAGAGAGAAAGTGAGAGGAAGAAAGAAAGAAAGGAAGTTCTGGCGGAGCGGGAAGCAGAATAGAGATAGTAGAGTTCTGCTGAGCTCTTGAGGTAGTAACTAATCCTAGCTTTTATGTAATGGCTTTGTGATTTGTTGTGCTATTGTTTGGTTGGATTGTTGTCTTATATGTTATGTCTGAAGCTCTGGTATAATGCTATGATCATATGTTATTAAGCATGGAAGCACGCAGCATACTTATATGTACACAATCACAAGCAAGCACTGTCACTCTGCATTACATATATTGTTATGATTGTTGCTACTGAGATTCCCCCGAATCTCATCCCAATAAGTAAACCATTACAGGGGAGGTTATGTCAAAATGAATTCTGGGAATTTTAGGAGACGCCGTTATGCTGCCGAAATTATGACAAGATAAGGAGAGCAGCTGATACGTACTGTGTACGTAGGTACTGTCTAAGGAGGCTGGAAGTGAGTGGACCTAGCCGGTTCATCCAGTCTTTCCTGGGTACTTACGTAGAATGGTAGTTCTCACGGGAATTACCGAATCGGTACAAGATCAGTTACTTTCTAAAGATGAAGCGTAGCGGTTATGCTGCCAGATTTCAGGTAGGAAATGATATAATAGAAATATGAGGATTTCATGCATGCCCTGATGTATAATGACTTATTATTTAATAAAGATATTGTTTGGCTTGTTTGACTGATATATGATGGATGTATGCAAAGTAGAATTGCTGAAATTTACCACTGTGAACAGTAACACGTGGTTACAAGGTCATGTTTGATAAATGATTAAAAATAGTAAATGGATGAATTAATGTATGAACTTTTTATGGTAGATATTATACATACCAATCTTTAATTTGATTTATAAAACGTCTCATTTGGATGTCTACACATGAAGATATAAATTATCAAAGTTGGGACCAGAATGCTGGATTCAGGAGAAAAATGTTGGATGAACAGTAAAGTAGAAACATTGACTGACATTGACTCGTTCAATGCATAGTCAACTAGTTATTTTTACCTGAAATATAATTGAGTTAGCTTCAAGTAGCAATTTGAACCACTTAATTTTGATTTTTATAAAATTAGTTATGATTTTTCGAAGTCGGGTCACTCATCTGAAATTTACACAATGAACAGTACTCGATAAGAGTAAAACTCCAGATTGAGAAATTGGACTTCAATGACCTTGAAGGTGGTTCTAAATGCTACCAAATGGTCCCTAAGACATATGAAAGTAAGGATGTTTCATACTGTATCCGACTGGATCTACTTGGTAGGAGAGTATATTAGAATAAAGTTTAAGAATTAGGGTAATGTTTTCAATGTACGTAATGTATAAAAGATCAGTACAGTAGCATATGTATGACTGTGACATGTACCTTGTATGCTATGTTTGGAATAAAATGAGAATTCACGGCTGGAAAAAAGGCTTTCTAAATCGGTTGAAAATAGATTTCTACACCTGAATTTGATCCGGTGTAGAAACAGCCGTGTAAAAAGTTTAATATTCTACACCGGTTGTATATGAACGGTGTAAATAATCAGCTTTTTTAAATCGGTTATTCCATACAACCGGTTTAAAAAGTAATGTCAAAATAAAAAAAATTCAGAATAAAAAACTCTAGATCCGAAATTATTTCCTTCTTCGTCACAAATCTGAAGGAGGAGAAGAGTGATGAAGAAGAATAGGTACCTGTAAAATGCAAGCAGAGAATAAAAAAGAGGAAGAAAGAAAAAGCCAGAGAACCCAGAAACAAAAGAAACAGAAACTTAGATATATGCGCAGAAATGAAAACCCATAAACGTCGTCACCTAATTGAAGATATCACAAAAACATCGTCACAATTCCTTTTGGTTACCTGCTCAAAAGCAAAGAAAAATATATTTAAACATAACCCAGAAATGAATGAGACAAAAACCCAAATATATATACAAAAACGAAAACCTCGAAACGCCGTTACCTAATTAAAGATATCACAGAAACATCGTCACAATTCCTTCGACTTACTCAGTTAAAAGTGAACAGAAATATATTTAAACAAAATCGAGAAAGAAAGGAACAAAAAAATAGACACCCACCATCGCAGATCTGGGTCTTCTTCTTTGGCGAGCTTTAGAGGCTACAACGACTGACTTCAACAATAGAGAACGACCATGGCAAAACAGGAGGCCGAGTAGAGGAAATTTCCGCGGAAGGTCCAACAACAGAGATACGAAGGCCCAAACTTGTGACAAGTGTGGAAAGAATCATGGTGACAAACCATGTTTAATGGGCCAGAATGTTTGTTACACCTGGGAAAGCCTGGCCATTTTTCCCGAGAATGCCCTCAAGCTATAACAAATCCAAGGCCAAGGACACCAGGAAGAGTGTTTGCACTCACTAGGGAGGATGCTCAGCGGTCACCTGAGATGATCCAAGGTACAATCTATCTCAATGATCATGCTGTGACTGCTCTATTTGATTCGGGTGCAAGTCATTCCTTTATTTCCTGTGAGTGTGCTAAACGCATAGGCCTTCAGATTAGCAAGTTGCGATATGATATACATGTAAAAACACCCACCAATGCTAGGGTAGTTACATCTGATGCCTGTTTGAATAGTATAGTGCGTTATGAGCACTGCTGTACCACCCTAGACTTAATATGTATGCCTTTCCGAGAGATCGATGTCATACTTGGTTTAAATTGGTTAGCCTCCAATAATGTGATGCTGGACTGCAGGAACAAAACCCTAGTTCTTGGCCCAAAGGTTTCTAATCTGAGTCCGGAAGTAAGATTGAATTTCATAACGGAGGCTCAGGCAGATAAATGTCTACGGAAAGGATGTCAGGGTTATATGATATTCTTTTCTGTTCAAACAGAGGTAGAAGAAGGAATTAATGAGATCCCAGTAGTCAATGAATTTCCTGAAGTCTTTCCGAAGGAGATTCAAGGATTGCCTTTAGAACGTGAGGTAGAGTTTGCAATTGACATTGTACCTGGAGCTGGACCAGTATCCAAAGCCCCATACCGGATGGCTCCTAATGAGATGATGGAACTGAAGAAGCAAATTGAGGAGCTATTGGAGAAGGGTTTCATAAGACCCAGTGTCTCCCCATGGGGTACTCCCGTGCTATTTGTCAAGAAGAAGGATGGCAGTCTAAGGCTATGCATTGACTACCGGGAGTTGAATAAGATTACGGTCAAGAATAAGTATCCTCTTCCCAGAATCGATGATCTGCTAGACCAATTAGCAGGAGCGAGCTTATTCTTTAAGATTGACTTGAGATCTGGCTATCATCAGCTAAGGGTGAAGTCAGATGATATTACAAAGACTGCTTTCAGGACGCGCTATGGATATTTTGAATTCCTTGTGATGCCTTTTGGGCTAACGAATGCACCTGCTATTTTCATGGATTACATGAACCGGATCTTCAGGCCTTATTTAGATCAGTTCGTTGTGGTCTTCATTGATGATATCTTGGTGTACTCCAAATCTGCAGAGAAACATGAAAGGCATTTGAGTATTGTGCTTAGTACCCTTAAAGAAAAGAAGCTTTATGCTAAGCTGAGTAAGTGCGAGTTTTGGCTTTTAGAAGTCAAATTTCTCGATCATGTCATATCCCGAGATGGGGTAGCTGTGGATCCTAGCAAAGTTGAAGCAGTTTTGAGCTGGGAGCAGCCGAGGACAGTGACGGAGATCAGAAGCTTTCTTGGCCTAGTAGGGTACTATAGAAGATTTATTCAAGACTTTTCTCAAGTTGCCTTGCCACTTACCAAGCTTACCAGAAAGAACCAGCAGTTTAAGTGGGATGAGAAGTACAAGGATAGCTTCCAAGAGTTGAAGTAGAGATTAACCACTACTCCCGTGCTGATTATTCCAGACCCAACTCAGACTTATGAGTCTACACTGATGCTAGCAAGTAGGGGTTGGGATGTGTGCTGATGCAGTAAGGTAGAGTAGTAGCTTACGCCTCTCGGCAGTTAAAGCCACATGAAGAGAATTATCCCACTCATGATCTAGAGCTTGCGGCGGTGGTTTACGCTCTGAAGATATGGAGACACTATTTATATGGAGCAACTATAGAGTTGTATTGCGACCATAAAAGCCTGAAGTATCTACAGGATCAGAAAGAGCTGAATATGAGGCAATGGCGATGGATGGAATTGTTGAAAGATTATGACTTCGAAATTAAATACCATCCAGGAAAAGCCAATGTGGTACCTGATGCCCTGAGTAGAAAAGTGGTGCAGGTTGCACACATGATGATCAAGGAGTTGGAATTGATAGAAGATATGTGCGATTGGAGCCCTCTATATCAAATGCAACTGACGGAGAGTCCTTTCGGAGGAGTTCATGTCAGAGCTTGCATAGAATATGAGATAAAAGAGGCTCAAAAGCAGGATAAGCTCGCAGCAATATTCAAAGATAAACTGGAGAGAGGGAAGACCAGGAATTTTGAAATTTCCCCAGATGGATTGTTGCAATTCAGGGGAAGGCCCTATATCCCTAATGCTACGGGATTAAGAGAAAGAATTCTGGAGGAAGCACATAAAAGCCGGTATACAGTGCATCCAGGTATGACCAAGATGTACCATGATGTTAAAAGGTTGTTTTGGTGGCCTGGATTAAAAAAGAATGTAGTGGCTTATGTGTCCAAGTGCTTGACCTGCCAGAAAGTAAAAATTGAACATCAAAAGCTAGCGGGAACATTGCAGCCTCTAGATATCCCTGAGTGGAAGTGGGATGGTATTGCCATGGACTTTATGGAAGGACTACCCATGACTCCAAGTAAACATGATGCAGTATGGGTAGTAGTTGATTGATTGACAAAGTCAGCACATTTCCTGGCAATCAATTAAAGGGATTCTCTAGAAAAGCTGGCCAAGTTGTATATAAAGGAGATTGTTAGGCTTCATGGTATCCCAAGCAGCATTGTGTCCGATAGAGACCCTCGATTTACTTCTAATTTCTGGAGGGCTTTACAGGAAGAAATAGGCACTACTCTCAGATTCAGTACAGCTTATCATCCTCAGACAGATGGACAATCTGAAAGAACAATACAAACGTTAGAGGATATGCTGAGAGCATGTGTCTTAGATTTTCAAGGTAGCTGGGATATCCATTTACCACTCATAGAATTTGCTTATAATAATAGTTATCAGACTAGCATCCAGATAGCACCTTTTGAAGCTCTATATGGACGTAAATGTAGATCCCCCTTATGCTGGCTAGAGTTAAGTGAGAGAAGAATGTTTGGTCCTGATCTAGTGGATCAAACCGCAGAGCAGATTGCGGTGATTAGAAAAAGATTGCTGACGGCTCAAAGTAGATAGAAAAGCTATGCAGATGTCAGAAGGAAGCCATTGGAGTTTGAAGAAGGTGAACATGTATTCCTTAAGTTAACTCCAACTACTGGAGCCGGGCGATCGATCAAAGTGAAGAAATTACATCCAAGATACATCAGACCATTCCAAATTCTCTCAAAAGTGGGGACAGTAGCCTATAGATTAGCTCTTCCTCCAAATCTTAGCCAAATACATGATGTGTTTCATGTTTCCCAATTAAAGAAGTATGTTCCAGATCCATCTTATGTAATTGAGCAAGATGAAGTTGCATTACGAGATGATCTGACCTGAGGTTGGACCGGTATGAATTGCTGATCGAAAGGTCAAGCAGTTACGTAATAAACAAATTCCTCTAGTTAAAGTGATCTGGAAAGGCTTAACTGAGCATGAAGCTACGTGGGAAACAGAAGAAAAGATGAGGGGGAAATATCCTGAGTTGTTTTCCTAGGATGTGTATAATGTAAATTTTGAGGACAAAATTTATTTTAAGGGGGAGAGAAATGTAATATCCCTAATTTTTTGTACTGATTTATATGTACAGACTGAATGAAATATATGAATTATTTTTCAGGAAAAGGATGTGGTTGTTCATGTAAAGAAAGGGATTAAATTGAAAAAGAAAGGAAATAAAAGGACTTGATTGCAAATATGGAAAGGTTAAGGCTAAGAAGGAAATGTAGACAAAAATATGGGGTCCTTAAGTGTAATTTTAGCCAAATAAAGGGACTTAATTGAAAAGAAGAAAAGCTTCCAGGGCAAAAGGGTAATTATGAAAACCTGGACCAAAAATAGGCAAAAAACAGTGATCGTACTCCGATCAGCCCCATATTCCACCAGTAGATAGAGCAAGTGACGCTGGGTAATCCAGCCTAATACAGGAATTTTTCAAGACTCCAGATAGCCAAAATTGATCTGATACTCTAAAAGTTATAAAAATTCCTACTGGATATCCTAGATTTCAGATATACATGAGAAATTACAGGATGATGCGTCCTGATAGGGCGGATGTCTGGAAACTGACAGAATACCGATAGGAGGCCTGTAGAAAAAGTTATTCACAAATTAGCAAATACAGACGGGAGTGTGAGGCCTCCAGGGATCCGATAGGGAGATTTATCGGTATTTAAACTAAGACTGAATGAGGTCAGGTAACAACAGTCAGATGCCCGTTGTGACCCAAATGGCTGCCCAGACACAGTAGGGAAGTGTATCTGACAGAAGGAGCCGGTGTCCGGATATGTGTGTAAACGGTGTATAATAGCTAAAATACTCGGTGAACATGGACAGGGGAGGATTCCTCTTAATACGTGCCATAAAGGTAATGGACCCTGAAAGGCCCAATAATGGCGCCATCAAAGGCCCAATAAGACCCTTGGACTGATAGGTGGGCCAGTGTCCAGCAGAACCCCGGAAAAGTGCGAAATTATGAAAATGCCCCTGTGTTGTACTAAAGGGTAGTAGAGGAATGAAGGGCATTCTGGTCATTCTGGATAGGCTCAGAAGCCAAGGTACATACAGAGAAAGTTGTTCAGAGTCAGTATATGCCCTGACAGGGTGCAGAAAGGTGTAAAATGACGATTTTACCCTTTGGGTTAAGATAGTGCACAAAAGGGCACCCAGGGGTATTTTGGTCATTTCGCAGGGGATCTGTAATTGAGTTTAGACCCATTATAAAAATGTTAATGATATAAAGGACCCAGATACTAAATTTAAAGTCAGAAGATGTAATATGGGTTTCCAGAAAAATTAGATTTAGAAAATGGTCCATTTTTCGAGGAGATGGACCGGGCCGGTACTGGATTGGACCGGAAAACTTCCAGAAGGCTTCTAGCTCCCTCCAATTTCACCATGTGATAAATGTGAGGGGTGAGGTGTCCCCTTAGGTGTCCCTTGATGATGCAGTAAAGGGGAATAAAGAAAAATAGGAAATTCCGGAAAAAACCAGGACCACAAGTTCAGATGGCTTCAAAATTACGAAAATGCCATCCATCAAAACTATAAATACCCCCTAGCTCTGCATTCAGCACGCCCAAGGAGCATTTTAGAGAGATAAGGAAGTTCTTGAGAGAGAAAGTGAGAGAAAGAAAGAAGAAAGGAAGTTCTGGCGGAGTTGGAAGCAGTATAGAGGTTCTGGAGTGCTGCTAAGCCTTTGAGGTAGTAACTAATCCTAGCTTTTATGTAATGTCTTTGTGATTGGTTGTGCTATTGTTTGGTTGGATTGTTGTCTTATATGTTATACTTGAAGCTCTATTACAATGCTATGATCATATGTTATTGAATATGGAAGCACGCAGCATACTTATCTGTACACAATCACAAGCAAGCACTGTCACTCTGCATTACATATATTATTATGATTATTACTACTGAGATTCCCTCGAATCTCATTCCAAATAACCCATTACAGGGGAGGCTATGTCGAAGTAAATTTTGGAAATCTTGAAGTGAAACATGTTGGAAATTGTGCCCTAGGGGCCAATCATTGTATCATGTTATCATATTATTTGCATGTTTACTATGATGACAATCCTTGGATAACTCGTGATCTTATCCTAAATGTCCCTGGTCGGTCATCTATGTGGGAGCAGAGATGAAATAAGACCAGTATGACTTTGAAGATATATATAGAGATATAAATCAAAGTCATAAGCACATGTAAGAGTACAGGGTGTTGGACCGACCCGCTATGAGAGAGCTGCATGGGTTAAGTCATAAGTTTCTCTCATATACAAGCCATGTCACTATGCCCTTTGACCTGAGATCATCATGGATTCCTACATGACAAACGCTCAGCTTTGACCTAGTCAAAAGTCACTTTTGACCGAGTGATCATAAAGGCTATGCTCGGGCTTAGTGGTTTTTCATGCGGAGGAATGTGAATGGTCAAGATGGAATTTGTCCCTCACATTCGTAGAGAGATATTACTGGGCCCCTCGATGAGTGAGTCTGAGAAATGTATGGCCATACTGGAATGGAAGGGTAGTTCCATTTCTATATTCAGACTACTCAGGGATCGAGAAAGTAACGGTCAGGAACAGGAGGATGACGTTCTCCATGCCTCATCCTTGACCGAAATATCGTGTGACAAAAGGGACGTGATATGGTTGTATGAAAGGTTACATCGTTTATCGATCCTCATATGTTTTGGGGTAGTCGTAATGCCTTGCTAGAGACCGCTTACGACTTGTGGGTCAGTATAGTAACTGGGCCACTGCCAACTTCATATGGGCCTACAGGGTCGCACACAAAACAGCCCAATGCGAGCTATGATGTCCAGATTCATTGAATCTAAGAGATGTCTAAATTCAATGAATAATCTAGGGTGGATATATATTTTATATATATATATATAAATTAGTTTATATATATTATATAAATAATATAAGAGATATTTGTAAGATTTAATTTATAAGGATAAATTAAATCTCCATCATTTTTGAATTTGAATTTAAATAGATATGATCTATTTGAATTTGAAATTCAAATTGATAAGATATCTCAAATTTGATTTATGAGAATAAATCAAATATAATTCTGTCTTATCTTTATTTTAAATTAAATAAATAGGTGAATTAAATCTGTGGGACGGATTTAATATAAACCATATTTATTTAATCAGTTTCTTATTAAATTATGCAATATATGATATTATATTAATTCAGAATTAATATAAGATTAATTCTGAAGCCCGGCCCTATTAGAAGCCCGATAGCTTCCTATATATTTGACATTAGGAGCTAGGGTTCTACACACAAGATAGATCTCTACACACACATTCAGATGTGAGAAAAGGGGGCAGGGAGAGTGCAAAAGGTTTGCAGATAAGAAACTGCCGAAATAGAGACGGTGAGGACGGAATCTCCAGAAAGCCCTAGAGGGACAAGAGGCGCTAGCACATCGTTCGCAATTGGAACGCTGTTCGTGTGGATACCGGTAGAGGAAGCCGATCTGAGCTGTCGACTTCTACGATACGGCCAGACACGAAGAAAGGTCGCGACCAGAACACACTTAGGTCGCGACCAAACGGGCATCTGAACGTCAGAAATCCGAAAAAGAGGAGATAGGTCGCGACGTGAAGTTGAAGAGGTCGCGACTAAAAGCTCCAGAGGCGACAGGTCGCGACTAGAAGAAGAAGAGGTCGCGACTAACAACTCCAGAGGCGACAGATCGCGACTAGAAGCAGAGGAGGTCGCGACTAAAAGCTGAGGAGGTCGCGACTGAAAGTTCCAGAGGCGAGGAGTCGCGACTAGTGGACACTGAGGTCGCGACCAAAGCTCGAGTACCGAAGGTAACACTTCTTTCTCCTTGACTTAAACACATTCGGTAGATCCTGGCTGGGAATGGAAAAATTTTTAAAGTTAATTTCCGCTGCGTGTCTTCCAATTCCCTTCAGTGGTATCAAAGCCATGCCGTTTTGTGTTTAAGTTAAGTTTGATTGTTGATACATGTGATGTATGTTAGACTTCTTAGCTGATTATATGATAACATGCGAAATATGTATGACATATATGGAATCTGTTTATGTATGACATATACGGAATCTAAAAGGAAACTGAAATCGGTGGTGTATATCAATTGATTTGATCAATTAATATTGATGGGGTCTAAGGAAAAAGAATTAAGATTCTTGATTATTTATCAAAAAAAAATTCTATTGGGATCGCCGTGGCTATTTAATCGTAGCGCAACATAATCGTAATATGTATTGACTTTCCTGATATATGAATGTTTTGAAACATTTATTTCCCTTCAAATAGCATGAATTTTGATTCTTGAATGTTTGGGTATTGTGAACAATATGGCTCTAGATTACAAGTGTTGTAATTTTTCTAAATACGGCCTGCGTGTCGTGCCTTCCTCTAATGACTCTCGTTGTACATTCTCTTCTCATCTCATCTCCCCTCGAATGTTAAAACAAGGTTTCCTTATGTACTTTTCCTATTCTAATAGAGAGCTCCTCTCATTGGCTTGAGGGGACTTAGGATAGGTGAGCCATATTGTATCACGTTTAAGATTATGCATCTTTTGATTAGATCACTGCATGTATGTTTTATATGCATAATACTTGTATGAGATACAACCGCGATACATGCATCTTATAAACCAGATAATTAATTAAACCCTCTAAAAGAAATCTTAAGTCATATGCCGTCAATTAATGAACACTTGTCAAAACCTCGATCGCTCATTTGTAGGTCCACCAAAGTGGGTGCATTTGAGTTATCTTGGGGAGATAAGCAAGAGTAATGGTGCTACTCTTATGTTTGTTATTGTTTGACTTAATTGAGATTATCAAAACGGTTTTGGGTCTCAAGGCATTAGATGGGATTAAAACATGCCGGATCATATGATGATGGAATCCCATAAATATCTAAGAATTACATTTGATGTAATTGGTAAAGTTGTTACCTACCTAAATAACTTAAAGTTGAGCGTCTTGCCAAAGCGGACTCAAGTTTAAGCCAAATATGGATCTTAGCCCACTAATTATTACATTGAGGGTTGTTTTATTCAGTGGGAGATTGCTAATTAAATTGCATATTTTAATTGTAGAATCATGACGACTAGTAATCTGCTACATTATCGTTGCGATCTGTCCTTGAGAAGGACAAACTCAATGGGACAAACTTTCTTGACTGGTTCAGGAACTTGAGAATTGTTCTCAAGCAGGAAAGAAAGGCATATGTCCTAGATCAACCCATTCCTGAGGAGCCAGCAGCCAATGCTCCTAGAGCTCAGAGAGATTCTTATGCGAAGCATAAGGAAGACTCTGTTGATATGGGATGCTTGATGCTTGCCACTATGGTTTCGGAGCTTCAAAGAGATCTGGAACACATGGAGGCTTATGAGATGATTGTGCATCTTAAGGAAATGTTCCAGCAACAGGTAAGGCAAGAGAGGTATGAGACCACTAAGGCCTTACATTCCTGCAGGATGGCTGAAGGTGCATCAGTGAGTACTCATGTCTTAAAGATGAAAGGGTACATAGATCACCTTGAGAGGCTTGGATTTCCCATAAGTCAGGAGCTAGCTACAGATTTGATCTTGAACTCACTCCCGGAAAGTTATGACCAGTTTGTCATGAACTACAACATGAACAACATGAAGAAATCTATTTCTGAACTGCATGGGATGCTTAAAACTGCTGAGCCGACTGTTAAGAAGAAGCCCAGTACTATTTTGATGGTTCAGAAAGGAAAGGGTATGAAAAAGAAAGGCAAGGGTAAGGGGAAGGGTCATGGCTCATCTGGTAAGACCAAAGAGTCAGGCAAGCCCGAAACCAAGCCTGCACCAAAGAAGGCAAAGCCTCCAAAGGAAGGAGTTTGCTTCTTCTGCAATAAACCGGGTCTTTGGAAGAGGAATTGCAAACTCTACCTTGAAGATCTGAAAAAGAACAAGAAGGATAGCGGGGCTATCGCTTCAGGTATTTATGTTATAGACATTCATCTCTCTACTTCCACTACATGGGTATTAGATACTGCATGTGGTTCTCACATTTGTACAAATGTGCAGGGCCTAAAGGACAGTAGAAAGCTGAAGAAGGGCGAAGTTGACCTACGAGTTGGAAACAGAGCAAAAGTTGCTGCTCTAGCTGTAGGCACTTATGAATTAGTTCTGCCCACTGGGCTTTTGTTAGTTTTGAACAATTGCTATTATGTTCCTGCTTTGAGTAGTAACATTGTTTCTCTTTCTTATTTGGATAAGGAAGGTTACACTTCCATTTCTGGGAATGGTAAATGTTCCATTTATCGTAATGATGTTTTCTATGCTCATGGTGATTTGCATGTTGATCATTACATATTAAACTTGGAACAACCCAATCATGGAAATATCTATAACATAACCGCCAAAAGGATCAAACCAAATGATTTGAATCCGACATACCTCTGGCACTGTCGTCTAGGCCATATAAATGAGAAACGCATTTCTAAACTCCATCAAGATGGATTTCTCAACTCATTTGATTTTGAATCATATGATACTTGCGAATCTTGTTTGTTAGGAAAGATGACAAAGTCGCCTTTCACTGGGCACAATGAGAGGGCCACTGATTTGTTGGGCCTCATACATACAGATGTGTGTGGACCGATGAATACAAATGCCAGAAGAGGTTATTCGTACTTCATTACATTCATAGATGATTTCAGTAGATATGGCTACGTCTATCTAATGAAACATAAATCCGAATCTTTTGAAATGTTCAAGATATTTCAAAATGAAGTACAAAACTAGCTTGGTAAAACAATTAAAGCCCTTCGATCTGATCGAGGTGGTGAATATTTGAGCCAAGAGTTTATCGATCATCTTAGGAATTGTGGAATAGTCTCACAATTGACTCCTCCAGGAACACCACAATGGAATGGGGTTTCTGAACGGAGGAATCGAACACTATTGGATATGGTTCGATCCATGATGAGTCGAACAGATCTTCCACCATCCTTTTGGGGCCACGCCCTAGAGACAGCTGCGTTCACACTGAATCGTGTTCCATCTAAGGCAGTTGAAAAGACTCCGTATGAGATATGGACTGGGAGGAAACCTAGTTTGTCTTTTCTCAAGATTTGGGGATGTGAGGTCTATGTTAAGCAACAAGCCTCAGATAAGTTAGCGCCCAAATCTTCAAAGTGCCTTTTTGTGGGATATCCTAAGGAAACCAAGGGATATTATGTCTACAACCCCACTGATAACAAAGTGTTTGTTGTCAGAAATGGTATCTTTCTAGAACGAGAATTTATCTCTAAAAGAACCACTGGGAGCAAGGTACACCTCGAAGAAGTTCGAGAGCCACAAGACACCACAGAACTAGAGATGGAAAATAGAGAAGACTCACAAGAAGTTGTTGAGACTCCTCAAGTCACGCAAGGCCCAAGGCGATCTAATAGGGCACGACTTCAGCCTCAGAGATATGGATTTCTGATTTCTGACAGTCGTGATGTGTTGCTCATTGAGCATGATGAGCCGACTACCTATCAAGAAGCTATAGTGGAACCAAACTCTGAAAAATGGCTTAATGCCATGAAGTCTGAGATGTAATCCATGTACGACAATAAGGTATGGACCTTAGTCGACCCGCCTGAAGGTGTAAAAACCGTCGGGTGCAAGTGGGTTTTTAAAGAGAAAACCGACATGGATGGCAATGTAAATGTCTTCAAGGCATGACTGGTTGCAAAAGGATTTACTCAAACTCATGGTGTGGACTATGATGAGACCTTTTCCCCAGTTGCAATGGCCAAATCAATCAGAATCCTCCTTGCCATTGCAGCATATTATGACTATGAAATATGGCAGATGGACGTCAAGACAGCCTTCCTTAATGGAAAGCTCCTTGAGGATGTGTACATGACACAACCTGAAGGTTTTGTGCGTTCTGAGGACTCTGGTAAGGTGTGCAAGCTTCAAAGGTCCATTTATGGACTGAAGCAAGCATCTCGGAGTTGGAATCATCGTTTTGATGAAGTAGTCAAAGAGTTTGGATTTCTTCAAAACATTGATGAACCTTGTGTGTACAAAAAGGTTAGTGGGAGCACAGTTGTGTTTTTGGTACTCTATGTCGATGACATCCTACTCATTGGGAATGACATTCCTACCTTGCAGATTGTCAAGTCTTGGTTAGGAAAATCTTTCTCGATGAAAGACTTGGGTGAAGCCACCTACATCCTAGGAATTAGGATATATAGAGATAGATCTAAAAGGCTTCTAGGACTGAGTCAGAGCACATATATAGACAAGATACTGCATAGGTTCAGTATGCAGGAATCAAAAGGGGTTTCATACCCATGTCTCATGGTATTCACCTCAGCAAGGATTTGTGTCCTAGTACACCAGATCAGAGAGGTCGCATGAGTAAGATTCCATATGCCTCGGCCATAGGATCTATCATGTAAGCCATGTTATGTACTCGACCGGATGTCTCATTTGCCTTAAGTATGACTAGCAGATATCAACAGGACCCCGGTGAGGGCCATTGGACTGCTGTCAAGAATATCCTTAAGTACTTAAGAAGGACTAAGGACTTATTCTTGGTCTATGGTGGATTGGATGACGAGCTCTCTGTAACTGGTTACACAGATGCAAGTTTCCAAACTGACCAGGATGACCAGAAATCACAATCTGGATACATATTTCTCCTAAATAATGGAGCAATAAGCTGGAAGAGCTCTAAGCAGAGCACTGTAGCAGATTCTGCAATGGAAGCCGAGTATATAGCAGCATCTGATGCAGCTAAGGAGGCCGTTTGGATCAGGAAGTTCATTACTGAACTAGGGATGGTATCGACCATCTCAGATCCAATAACTTTGTTCTGTGACAATAGTAGTGACATTGCACAGGCCAAAGAGCCTTGGTCACATCAAAGGACCAAGCATATACTCAGGCGATTTCATCTCATCAGAGAAATCAATGATAGAGGTGATATAAAAATATGCAAGGTAGCAAGAGAAGACAATGATGCTGATCCTCTAAACCGCTTGTCCAGGCAAAACATGAGCGTCATGTTAGGTCAATAGGATTGAGACAAATTAATGATTGTTCCTAGTGCAAGTGGGAGGATGTTGGAAATTGTGCCCTAGGGGCCAATCATTGTATCATGTTATCATATTATTTGCATGTTTACTATGATGACAATCCTTGGATAACTCGTGATCTTATCCTAAATGTCCCTGGTCGGTCATCTATGTGGGAGCAGAGATGAAATAAGACCAGTATGACTTTGAAGATATATATAGAGATATAAATCAAAGTCATAAGCACATGTAAGAGTACAGGGTGTTGGACCGACCCGCTATGAGAGAGCTGCATGGGTTAAGTCATAAGTTTCTCTCATATACAAGCCATGTCACTATGCCCTTTGACCTGAGATCATCATGGATTCCTACATGACAAACGCTCAGCTTTGACCTAGTCAAAAGTCACTTTTGACCGAGTGATCATAAAGGCTATGCTCGGGCTTAGTGGTTTTTCATGCGGAGGAATGTGAATGGTCAAGATGGAATTTGTCCCTCACATTCGTAGAGAGATATTACTGGGCCCCTCGATGAGTGAGTCTGAGAAATGTATGGCCATACTGGAATGGAAGGGTAGTTCCATTTCTATATTCAGACTACTCAGGGATCGAGAAAGTAACGGTCAGGAACAGGAGGATGACGTTCTCCATGCCTCATCCTTGACCGAAATATCGTGTGACAAAAGGGACGTGATATGGTTGTATGAAAGGTTACATCGTTTATCGATCCTCATATGTTTTGGGGTAGTCGTAATGCCTTGCTAGAGACCGCTTACGACTTGTGGGTCAGTATAGTAACTGGGCCACTGCCAACTTCATATGGGCCTACAGGGTCGCACACAAAACAGCCCAATGCGAGCTATGATGTCCAGATTCATTGAATCTAAGAGATGTCTAAATTCAATGAATAATCTAGGGTGGATATATATTTTATATATATATATATAAATTAGTTTATATATATTATATAAATAATATAAGAGATATTTGTAAGATTTAATTTATAAGGATAAATTAAATCTCCATCATTTTTGAATTTGAATTTAAATAGATATGATCTATTTGAATTTGAAATTCAAATTGATAAGATATCTCAAATTTGATTTATGAGAATAAATCAAATATAATTCTGTCTTATCTTTATTTTAAATTAAATAAATAGGTGAATTAAATCTGTGGGACGGATTTAATATAAACCATATTTATTTAATCAGTTTCTTATTAAATTATGCAATATATGATATTGTATTAATTCAGAATTAATATAAGATTAATTCTGAAGCCCGGCCCTATTAGAAGCCCGATAGCTTCCTATATATTTGACATTAGGAGCTAGGGTTCTACACACAAGATAGATCTCTACACACACATTCAGATGTGAGAAAAGGGGGCAGGGAGAGTGCAAAAGGTTTGCAGATAAGAAACTGCCGAAATAGAGACGGTGAGGACGGAATCTCCAGAAAGCCCTAGAGGGACAAGAGGCGCTAGCACGTCGTTCGCAATTGGAACGCTGTTCGTGTGGATACCGGTAGAGGAAGCCGATCTGAGCTGTCGACTTCTACGATACGGCCAGACACGAAGAAAGGTCGCGACCAGAACACACTTAGGTCGCGACCAAACGGGCATCTGAACGTCAGAAATCCGAAAAAGAGGAGATAGGTCGCGACGTGAAGTTGAAGAGGTCGCGACTAAAAGCTCCAGAGGCGACAGGTCGCGACTAGAAGAAGAAGAGGTCGCGACTAACAACTCCAGAGGCGACAGATCGCGACTAGAAGCAGAGGAGGTCGCGACTAAAAGCTGAGGAGGTCGCAACTGAAAGTTCCAGAGGCGAGGAGTCACAACTAGTGGACACTGAGGTCGCGACCAAAGCTCGAGTACCGAAGGTAACACTTCTTTCTCCTTGACTTAAACACATTCGGTAGATCCTGGCTGGGAATGGAAAAATTTTTAAAGTTAATTTCCGCTGCGTGTCTTCCAATTCCCTTCAAAACATCCTCCCTTAGACTCCTCAGAGTACACTTGCGGAAGCAACATTAGCTTGATTATATCTTAACTTAAGCCCAGAAATTCAAAATTTCACTCATAAGTTCCTTATTCTGGACCTTTAATTTGAAAATTAATTAATCTCATTCTACACATCCAAACAAGTCTTATTACCTATCCACGTAATGCCCCAGATGTGTACCACTGGCTCACCAAATTTCATAGCCAAACTCCTCCGTTTACTGGGTCAAACTGAGGTCAAAATACTGCTACCTCAGGACCTGCGAATTTCTCCCTTAATTCGTCATCCACAAGTTTAACATGCCAAACAATATTTATTATTAGATAATAAAATGTCATACAACAAGGCATACACCAAATTCTCTTATTTCTATTACATCTCTTCCTGTCTAAAATCCGGCAGCATAACTGCTACATTCCTTCTGTAGAAAGTAACCGATCTTGTACCGATTCGGTAATTCCCGTAGGAGCTACCATTCTACGTAAGTACCCAGGAAAGACTGGATGAACCTGCTGGGTCCACTCACTTCCAGCCTCCTTAGACAGCACTACGTACACAGTACGTATCAGTTCCTTTCTTTGTTCCGTCTTCGTTGCCGAAATTTCGGCAGCATAACGGCGTCTCTCTAAATTCTTAAAATTCACTTCAACATAATCTCCCTGTAATGGGTTAGACATGGGGAATGAGATTCGGGGGAATCTCAGTAGTAATAATCATAACAATATATGTAATGCAGAGTGACGGTGCTTGCTTGTGATTGTGTATAGATAAGTATGCTGCGTGCTTCCATATTCAATAACATATGATCATAGCATTGTAATAGAGCTTCAAGCATAACATATAAGACAACAATCCAACCAAACAATAGCACAACAAATCACAAAGACATTACATAAGAGCTAGGATTAGTTACTACCTCAAAAGCAGAGCTCCAGAACTTCTATACTGCTTCCAACTCCACCAGAACTTCCTTTCTTTCTTTCTTTCTCCTTCTCTCTCTTCTTTCTCTCTCTTTTCTTGCCAAAAACGTGGGATGCCTAAAATGGGAGGGGAAGGGGGTATTTATAGCTTTAATGGATGGCATTCTTGTAATTTTGAAGCCATCTGAACATGTGGTCCTGGTTTTTCCTGGATTTTCCTATTTTCTTTATTCCTTTTTACTGCATCATGCATGACATCACCGGGACACCTCATCGCCACATTCTTCACATGTCACAATTCCTGGACACCTCATCAGCTGACTCAGCAGTTCAGTCCAATCCAGTACCGGTCCAGAGTCTTGCACCGTAATACGTGTTCTCAACTTTTCTTCTGCCTCTCAGATTGCGCCATGTGCCATCTGGAAGGAACCTTTCACGCCTTCCAATGCTATCCAGATAAGTCCCGTACTTTATCTGATCACCTCCTCGGTTATCGTGCCAACTGAGTAACTTTACTTTATTGAAACAGCATTAAAATAGTATTTTAATGCCACTTTTTCTCACATATCACTAGGCCTACATTTTTGGGCTCTGGGAATGTTATCTTGGATCCTGATCAAGCTCAAGTACTCTGATGGCTCGATTCCCAAGAAACAGCCCTTGGCAAATTACCAAAATACCCTTGGGTGCCCTTTCTTGCGCTATTTTAACCCTAAGGGTAAAATCATCATTTCACACCCTTCTGTACTCTGTCAGGGCATATACTGACTCTAAGTAACTTTATCTGTATGTGCCCTGGCTTCTGGGCCTATCCAGAATGACCAAAATGCCCTCATACATCTACTACCCCTTTAGTACAACACAGGGGCATTTTCGTAATTTCGCACTTTTTCGGGGTTCTGCCGGACACTGGCCCACCTATCAGTCCAAGTGTCTTACTGGGCCTTGTTGGCGCCATTATTGGGCCTTTCAGGGTCCATTACCTTCATGGCACGTATTACGAGAAATCTTCCCCCGTTAATGTTTATTGAATATTTAATCTATTTTTCACCGTTTATACACATATCCGGACACCGGCTCCTTCTGTCCGATACACTGGCCTGCAGTGTTCAGGCATCCCTGTGAGTCATATCAGTCATCTGACCGAGGTCATCCGAACTCATTCAGTCCCTTTTCAAATACCGATAAATTTCCCTATCGGATACCCGGAGGCCTCACACTCCCGTCTGGATTTTCTAATTTGCGAATAACTTTTTCTACAGGCCTCCTATCGGTATTCTGTCAGTTTCCTGACATCCGCCCCATAAAGACACATCATCCTGTATTTTCTCACCTAGATCTGAAATCTAGGATATCCGGTATGAATTTTTATAACTTTTGGACGATCAGTCCATTTCTGGCTATCTGGAGTCTTCAAAAATTCCTGTATTAAGCCAGATTACCGAGCGTCCCTTGCTCTCTCTACCGGTGAAATCTGGGACTGAAATGCTGTCGGACAGTCCAAACCACTTCCGGCCTGACTTTCTTTAATTACACTTTAGCCCCAAGGAACTTTTCTTCTTTTCATTTAAGTCCCTTTTTATTTGGCTAAAATTACACTTAAGGACCCCACCTTTTTGTCCTTAAACTTTCCATAATTCTTTCATACTCATAGAGACCTCGTATACACATTTCACAGTTCACTGAAATGATCAGCATAATTTTCTCTATTTTCTGGCAAAATATGGTACTCATCGGCTACCAGCCCGATCTTTCCCATAATTACGATTTTGCCCCTACATTCTCTTTCTGGCATCTATCCTCATCTTCTTATCCTTCATCTTAAGTTCTAGAAATTCTCTTTCAATAACTCATCCCCTAAACTCTTTGGGAGTCATCGTTAATTGAAAAGCTCGACAACCCGCCCATATCAAGTTATCTTACACAGGAGCCAGCCCATATCAAGCTTCCTGCAGAATTCCTAGGCTTAAGACTTAGGATATTCCTCACATTCCTCATTTTGAACCTAGGTGAACTGTCCCGATTCTGTAGGTTAAAGACTTAACTCATCTTTAAATCCTGAAGGACTTAGCTCATCCCTCGGATTCCTACAAAATACGGGTAAGTGATCCGCCCATATCAGATTACTACCCTGGGACTACGGTTTTAGCAGCCTTCCCATATCAGACTACTTCCCAGTTCTCCTAAACCAAAAATCGGGATGTTACATGAAGGACGCCGTTAGGCTGCCAAAATTTCGGCAAAGTGGTAAAGAAAGGAACTGATACGTACTGTGTACGTAGGTACTGTCTAAGGAGGCTGGAAGTGAGTGGACCTAGCGGGTTCATCTAGTCTTTCCTGGGTACTTACGTAGAATGGTAGTTCTCACGGGAATTACCGAATCGGTACAAGATCGGTTACTTTCTAAAGACGAAGGGTAGCAGTTATGCTGCCGGATTTCAGGCAGGAAGGATGTATTAGAAATATGAGAATTCTGTACATGTTATGATGAATAACAACTTATTAATTTTTAATAAGTATTGTTTGGCATGCTTGACTGATATATGATGGATGTATGCATAGTATGCAAAGTGCTGAAATTTACCACTATGAACAGTAACACATGGTGACCTAGTGATGTTTGTTAAATAATTAAAAATAGTAAATGGATGAATAAATATATGAAATTTTTATAGTAAATAGTAGACATACTAATATTCGATTCTATATATAGAATAGCTCATTTGGATATCTATACATAGAGATATAAATTATCAAAATTGGGACTAAAATGCTGGATTCAGGGGGAAATGCTAGATAAACAGTAAAATTGAAACATTGACCCACGGTGATTTGGTCAAAGATTGGTCAATGAATGATTTTTCCCTTAAAGATAATTGAGTCATCTTTATGTAGCAATTGGATCCACTTAATTTCTATTTTTCTATATTTAATTATGATTTTCCGAAGTCAGGTCACTCATCTGGAATTTACACAGTGAACAGTACCCGAGAAGAGTAAAATTCCAGATTGAGATATTGGACTTCAATGACCTTGAAAGTGGTTCTAAATGCTACCAAATGATCCCTAAGATGTACAAAAGTAAGGATGTTTCATGTATCCTCACTAGGATTTCTTGACTTAGTATCATTAGTTTCTAGCAGCTCAATTTCATTGCTTTTCAGCTGTCCATAACCCTCAGAATCTTGTGCAGAATTGATTTGATTCTCTGTCACTTCTTCCTTCTCAAGGGTTGTGCTTCCTTCTTGTCTTCAGGCTTTTCAATGCTATTCTTCATTTGACTGCTGGAATCAGTGTCTACCTCATCTTTCTCTTCATTTTCAGTTTCAGTAACTTGTTTCCCAACTTGCTCTTTACTTTGCAAATTTATAGTATTCATAAGTTTTGGGTTAACAACTATATTTGAAGGTAGATCTTGTAATATCCCTAATTTTCTGTACTGATTTGTATGTACAGTTTGTACGTAATATATGATATTTTCTAAGAGAAATGTGGTCATTTATGTAAAGAAAGGGTTTGAATTGAAAAAGGAAGAAAATGTAAGGACTTAAGTGAAATTATAAAAGTTTTAAGGCCAAAAGAGAAAGTAGACAAAAATATGGGGTCTTTAAGTGTAATTTTAGCCAAAGGTGAGGACATAAGTGTAACTTATGAAAAGTCAAGGGGCAAAAGTGTAATTATGAAGAATTTAGACCGAAAATAGGCCAAAAATGCCCAGAGTCAGATCAGACCCAAATTTTACCAGTACATAGAGAAAATTATTCCGGTTAGTTTGACGCAAAAATTTTGATTTTAGGTCCCGAAAAATTGATATAAATTTTGAAAGTTAGATAAAATTATTATAGTATTTTTCATACCTCAGAATCAGATGAGACTTTATAGTAAATTCCTAAAATTAGTGAGAATTTATAAAACTGTCAGGATCAGAAAAGGAATCCTGTAGAATTTTTAATGGAATTTATAGTAGAATAAAATACCCGATAAATACCTTCGGGAGAGGTTTCTTGGGATTTGTGTCATAAAAGTAATGGACCTAGACAAAGGCCCAAAATGGCATTCCAGAGGCCCAATAAGGTACCTGAGCAGTATGGGGGCTAGTGTCCAGAGGAACCCCGGAAAATTGTGAAATTATAAAAATGCCCCTATGTTATAATAATGTACAAGAGATGAATGGAGGGCATTTTGGTCATTTTGGATAGGCCAAAATGCCAAGGAAGGTATAGGAAAGGTTAGTCAAAGTCAGTATATGCTCTGATAAGATACAAAGAGGTGTGAAATGACAATTATAACCTTAGGGTTAATACAGTGCAAGAAAGGGCACCAAGGGTATTTTGGTCATTTCTCAAGGGATTTGTAATTAAGTTTAGACCCAGTATAAGAATATCAATGGTAGAAAGAATCTGGATACTGGATTTAAGGTCAGAAAACATATTATGCAATCTCAGAAAAATTAGATTTAGAAAATAGTCTGGTTTTTGGAAAATCGGACTGAGCCGGTACAGGACTGGACTGGAATTTTTCCAGAGACTTCTTCTCCCTTCAATTTTGCCATGTGCATGGTGAGGTGTCCCTTTGATGATGTCATGATGATGATGTCATGATGATGATGTCATAATTATTAAAGAAAAGAAAATTCAAGATTAAATCTAAGCCATTAGATCAAATAGTGCATAAAATGATCTTGGCCTTTCATTTTCCATGGAATTTGCCTTTAAATACCCCCAAAATCTGATGCAAAACTATGGCAATGAGAACCCTTGGGGAACCTCTTGCAAAATGAAAACTCAAGCCAAGACAAAGAAGAATTCAAAGGCCAAAGTTCAAGCAAGCTAGAGATTAAAGGTAAGCAATCTATCCTAGCTTATTTTCCTTTGATTTGGGAGCTTGAACTTAGGGTTTCCATGGAAGAAAGTTGAGTTTTCTCTAAGGTATTTATGCTTCCCAAAACCTTAGATGGAAGGAGAAAGAAGAAATTAAAGTTAGAGTTATGTGATTGAAGCTTAAACAAGCTAGTTAGATGATTAGTTGTTGAATCAAGTTGTTGTTCTTGACTTTGCCATGGATGAACCATTTCGGTTTGCACTGTTCATGCACTGTTCATGATATAAGGAGATGGAATTTCAATGATCTAATGCTTCCATTGAGTTTATATGATGATTTTGTGTAGGATTGGATAGGTTTTGAGCCTTGGAAGCATTGGACTTGAAAGTTGTAATGTTTAGAATTCTTCTTTGTACTGTTCACTCACATGAACAATGATTAGATTTTCATGATTTTGATGCTTCCAATGGTTTTAAAATGAAAAGTTGTGTGGGATAAAGTAGAGAAACAAGTATAGGAAGCATTGGAATCAAGATGAGAATTTTTGGAAGAATTGTGCATATTTTTCAAATCTGTACAGAACAGTGTATAAGAGCTGGAATTTCATTATTCTAAGCTCATAAATGGATTCAAAAGGTGAAATTGTGTAGGGTAAGGTCAAGACATCAATTGATTCAAAGGCCAAGGCAATTGGAAAAAGTTAGAGGAAGTTATGTTAGGTAAATGTTCAAGAAAGATAGTCTTGAATAATGCTTGAGTTCATGGTCCTACTGAATTATGTGATGAATATGAATGTACTTAGGACCTTGCAACATCCAAGAAGATGTTGAGAAGTGGTTGGCCGAAAGGTTTCATGGTTGGAAAGCTTTGGGAGCAAGTGGAAGAATAAGGAAGAAAGCTTAAGTTCAAGGTAGCGGACTTATCTCTTTATGTGCTTGATGTGGTATGCTTATGTGTTGACATGTATATGATATTTGAATGATGTTGTGACATAAGAAAAGATGTTGAATATGTTATGAAGAACATGTTTCCCATGGCCATGCATTTTTATGAAAAGTATATAGCATGATGGCATGTCACTAATTAAAGAAAGTTTAATGAAATTACATATCATGCATTAGCATCCATCTTGCATATTCCCTAGAATCTCACCCTCCCACAACCAACCAATTTAGGTCAAGCATGAAGGAAATGTATGCATGAAGAAGAGCTAAAGAATGGGAGAAAGGAAGTGAAGTAATGGATGTCTTAGTAGATGCCATGAATTTCCATGTATGTAAGGTTATGTAATATGCCATTATATGTAAAGAATATGTATGAATTAATTATGGCATAACCTCATGAGGTATATGAATACATGGGAGGCAAAGTGAAGGTTTATGCATGCTGAAATAATTATTGAGAATTGAAGAAAGAAAACTGAAATGGTAAAAATGTAGGTCATGAAGCAGTTTTGTTGTGACTTCAGTTTGACCTAGTAAATCAAGGAATTAATTCAAGAAATTTTGTGATCATGTAGTATACATCCAGATCTTTAAATTCATAGGTAATATACCTCAATTGGATGTGTATATCAATAGAAACGAATTTCCAAAGTTAAGAAACAGAATCTGGAATTTCCAGAATTTGCAATATGAACAGTAAAAAGTAATGATTTAACTGTATCAATTGGCAAGGTAAATGTCCAGATTTATATTTTTTCCTTAAGTATTTATGAAATAGCTTCAAGTAAAAATTTGGATCACCTCCATACGATTTTTATGCAATTAGTTATGAATTTTTAAAGTTGGACTGTCAATCTGGATATTACATAATGAACAGTACCCGAGAGTAAGTTTTAAAATTTTTTATTTTTGGGCCAACGTAATGCTTCAGCTAATCAAATATGCTTCCGAATACGTACTCTGAGAGGTTAAAAGTAGGATATTTCAGATCTCCACTGATCCTTGCCTGAACATCACTCACTGAATTAGCTAATTGAGATATATAGCCATTTATGTTTGAGGTGTTGGTCTTCCACTGCTCAATTCTGCTCTCCAAAGCGGCAAATCTAGAGTTGGTCTTTGCTTGATTGCTCTCCACTGTAGACCTCAAATCCTTGAAGTTAGAGCAGAAGTTTGTGTTGATGGAATTTATATTTGAATTAATCACAGTAATGCTCTTGAGTATCTCATAAATTCCATCATTCTTTATAGCAGTAGACACTTCTATGGCTCTAGAGGATTCAGCCACTTGCTTGTCATTGTTGAATCTATTTTGACCAGCAGCTCTACCTCCATCTCTCCATCTGAAATTAGGATGATCTCTCCATCCTTTATTGTATGTGTTGGAGTATAGATTCCTTTGTGGATACTGGTTGGGTTTGCCTTGATAAATGGCTGAGACATCCTCATGATGTGAAGGATAATTTGCACTGATATGCATTAGAGAAGAGCAGAACTAACAGCTAGGAGCAACTAGAGCTTGAGAGTATGGGCTTTGAACATGTGAATTGCTCAGTTAAGCAGCTAGATTATTGATCTGAGCATTCATAGCAGCAACTTGAGAGGATAGAGTATTATGATCTTGAGAAGACCTTGCAAAAACCTCATGCACTTGTCTAGCATCATATCCTCCATACTGCTGGTCATTGTTTGCTATCTTCTCAATCAAGCTCCATGCTTCATCAGGTGTCAAATCATCAATGGAACCCCCAGCAGCTGCATCCAAATTCTTTCTGCATGCAAAGGGCAATCCTGAATGAAAGTACTGCACCAAGTGTTCCATTGGAATCTGATGATATGGACATCTAGCCAGCAACTCTTAAAATCTGCCCTAAAACTCATAGAAAGATTCTTCACCATATTTTTTTGCAGCAAAGATTTCCTTCCTTAATGCAGCAGTCTTTGATGAAGGAAAATATCTCTCCAAGAAGGCACTTCTTAAGTTGTTCTAGGATTGTAGAGCTTGTGGTGCATGATGTGGCAGCATATAGAACCATTCTTTTGCCTTTCCTTCCAGTGTGAAATGAAAGACTTGTCTCTGCACAGCATCCATGTCAGCACCTACAGGCTTCATGGTTGAGCAAACCCACTGCATAGTCTACAAATGCTTGAAAGGATCCTCACCTACCAATCCATAAACTTTGATAAGTTGCTTAGCAAAGGACCTTTCAACTCAAAGTTCACATCTAAAGCAGGACAAGTGTGAAAAGGATCATAGTTTGCATTAGAAGAAGTGAGATCTCTTATGCTCCTACGTGGCCTTCTATTTTTCATGTTATTTTCTGCATATTGCTCTTGTTGATTATTTTGATTATGAGTATGAGCTTCACCTACATTAACATGTTCCATGACAAGATGATTATCTAATATAGCACAAGATGCAGGTTCAGTATCAGCAGCAGCAGATGCAACACTAACTTATTTTTAGCTTTCTTTATTTGCCTAAGTGTCCTATTAATTTCTCTATCCAATGGAAAGAATTCAGAGCTCTTGTTCATGCAATTCACGCTCAACAATGATGCAGAAGGTCAGATATATCAATAATGCAGCAATTTCAGCAAATGAAATGAAGTAATCGTAGCTCAGAAAGCTAAGGTCGCGACTCCAAATCACATAGAACTTTAATCGCAACAAAAATGAACCACAAGTCGCAACTGTTAGTCACAGAGAGCAAAATCTTATGAATATGGATTTTTGGTCGCGACCAAATGTCATTTTGGTTGCGACTAAAAATCAGAGAGAGCAAATGTTTGAAGTCAAAAATTTCTAGTTGCACCAAAATGCACTTTGGTCGCAACTAAAAATCACAGAGAGTTTTAGTCGTGACTAAGTATCAATCTGGTTGCGACTAGAAATTACAGAGATGAAAATTTGAAGAAAAATATTGTTGGTTGCGACCAATAAGTACTCCGGTCGCGACTAAAAGTGACAGAGAGAAAATCTGAGTTGAAAACTGATTTCTGGTTGCGACCAAATATGTATCTGGT
The DNA here is from genome assembly GCA_037074615.1 of Leucaena leucocephala. Taxonomy (NCBI): domain Eukaryota; kingdom Viridiplantae; phylum Streptophyta; class Magnoliopsida; order Fabales; family Fabaceae; genus Leucaena; species Leucaena leucocephala. Next base: position 12,638,794 of record CM073555.1, on the reverse strand, counting down.
CGCGACGAAAAAGCCAACTAGTCACGACTTTACAGATATAAAACACAAAATTCGCAGAAAAACTAAAACAACTACTTACTCTTTATGTTTTTGAGGCCCAGCAGATTGCTTAGGAAACCTTAACAAGTAAGGCTCCCCGACAACGGTGCCATTTTGATAACTGTCGTTTCTATTATCAAACAAAACTAAGCTAACCAATAGTAAAGCGGAGGCTAACCTAGGTCGGATCACAAGGAGCTAATGGATGTTAGAGTTCCTAATTAATCTATTGAGCCACAAATTAACAAGTTAAGCAAATGAGTTGTGTTTTGAACTATCAACTAACTTCAGAAAGTAAATCTATGCTATTGTTTCTGTTTTTATGTGATTAAGATGATGAGATGAATGAATGATGACAAGTTTGTTCCCTTGGAGATTACCTTACCTTCATTATCCACAGAATATCAAGAGTTAATCAATTGAATTAGAATAAGTTAGCTAACAACCCGCTAGCTAAATCTCAATCAAAACTACAATTCGCAGACATTGAATAAAGAATAGGAATTATTCAATTCAGAGATAGTAGAATATGAATTAAACAGAATTACTTCAATTAATCACAGCTATGTTTAACTAAATCAAAGATGAGAATTAATCAAAGGTTCATTATTACAGAAATAAGAAATCCAACTCGGTTCCCTACTTCTTTGTCATCTACTACTCTAATTGAATCAATAAACCAGAAGTAAACATATCAACTCGATGCAATTAAATCTGACTTAAAGACTCAATGACACTCCCTGTTAAGCTCAAGGATTCTAGTTCAGCATCATCTCCAAGGAAGCACAGCAGCTCAGCCTTGCATTGCTAACTGAACTCCAGTAGTAACAGAGGAAGACACAGTAGAAGTCATATGGAAATAGAAGGAGAAGATGGAGATGATGTATTGCATAACTTTCCTCTGGTTCTATTGACTAGAACAGAGAAAAGTTGTAGAAGAGAAATGGAGATGTAGAAAGAGGATGATGATGGCTCCAGATAAGCTGTGACTGGGATGAGAGAAGTGTGAAATGGATATGTGTGATTGAATGGATGCAGTATGCGTGAATGTTTGGGGGGTAAGGATGAATTCTGGATGATGTGCGTATGAAGTGTCAGGTCCAGGTGATGAATGATATGGAATTCTGTACAGATAGTGTGATATATAAGAGAAGTCTAAAATGCATGAGTGAATCAATGGAGCTGTCCAGATGTCCTTAATCTCCAGCTGTCAGCATATGATCTGGTATTCTGTTTACAGTACATGCTTCCCACTTGCTGTTGGCAACTTGCTCATTCTGTTCAGATAGATTATGCTGATGTTTGAACAGTGCTGCGTATGAACAGTGCTAGATGTGTGGATTCAGTTCTATTGTTGCACATGTTTGATCTCCCACTTGCAACCTGTTAACAGCTCTTATTTGCAGTCTGTTAAGTCCAGTTATGCAATTTATCACATGCTTAAATCACCTTCTGTCCAGCTATCCCTTCTATCATTTGTTGATTGATCTCTGCATCGAAGTTTGGTCTTGATGCTATGTACTTCTGGTCGCGACTAATATTTACACAGAACACTTCTTTGCTGTTTGAACGTATGGTCGCGACTTTGAGTACATAAGGTCACGACTGAATTCTGCATGGATGCTCTATTTTGCTGATTGATTGCTGTGTTGACCTGAAATGGACATTTAAATAGATTATTTATCAAATTAAGCACTAAAATCACATCATTTAAATTCCCACTTGTCCAATTCCATATTTTAACTAATTTGCTCAATATAGTAGTAAATGTGGATAAGAATCAATACTAAACTCTCTTTTAACATATTAAAAATTATTACAAATATGAGTTTATCGTAGTGAACTTATCTACTTGTATGCTTATATTGCTTGGATGTTTTATGTGTAGGTTGCTTACTTTGATGATATAAAGCATGTATGATTAAGTGATGCTCTGTTTCTTTTTATGCTATGGCCATATGTTATAATTAAGGGACATTGTAATATCCCTAATTTTCTGTACTGATTTGTATTTACAGTTTGTACGTAATATGTGAGATTTTCTAAGAAAAATGTGGCCATTTATGTAAAGGAAAGGGATTGAATTGAAAAGGAAGAAAATGCAAGGACTTAAGTGAAATTATAAGAGTGTTAAGGCCAAAAGAGAAAGTAGACAATAATATGGGGTCTTTAAGTGTAATTTTAGCCAAATTAGAGGGACTTAATTGAAAAGAAGAAAAGTTTCCAGGGGCAAAATGGTAATTATAGAAAGTTGAGCCGGAAGTGGCTTGGACTACCCGGAAGCATTTCAATTCCAAATTTCATCAGTAGATAGAGAAAATATGCCCATTAATCTGGCCTAATACAGGAATTTTATTAGAGTTTCAGATAGCTTAAATTTATCTGATAGTCTAAAAGTTATCTAAATTTTTTATCAGATCTCCTGGACCTCAGATGAAAAATCCTCCTTTAAACATCTCAGAGTACACTTACGGAAGTAATCTTGACTTTATTATATCTCTCTTTGCCAAAAATCCTGACAGAAGATAACTATACTGATTCGGTAAGTCCCATGAGAACTACCATTCTACGTAAGTACCCAGGAAAGACTGGATGAACCGGCTAGGTCCACTCACTTCCAGCCTCCTTAGACAGCACCTACGTACACAGTACTTTTGATATTCTGCCAGTATAACAGCATTCTCTAGTAAATATCCTTAATCTCAATCCTTAAACTTTGACCTTAAATTTTGAGCTTAAACCTTAATTTTAATTATACTCAATTGGAACTATTTTAGAACATTGGAATACCTCTTAAACTTAAAAACATTAATTTCCAAGAGTTGGGCTTATGGTACTGCTCACTGTCACTATTCACTGGGTAATTCCATATTACAGCCTGAATTTTGAAAATTCATAATCAAATATAGAAAAATCGTTTTGAGGTGATTCAATTTCTAATGAAAGATATTTCATTAAACTTTGATATAAAAATATCAAAATGAGGTTTCCTTGTCTAGATCAAATCAGTTTATTCGTTGAACTTTACTGTTCATTTGGTAAATCTGGAAGTTTCAGTTTCTTTGCCCCATTTTCAAAAATTCATTTCTCCTTGTATACTTATCCAATTGAGTTGAATTATCTATGGATTTAAAGATCAGAATGTTTACTTTAAGCTCACCAAATATCTCGAAAAAACTCATTCATTTACTCTATGAAATTAGCGCATGAACCTCATTGCCTCTGAGTAGTTGTATTATCTTATTCAGATTTTAACTCCCGACTTTGAAATATCAATTTGAAAACTTAACCAAATTACGCGTTCTTGGTGTCCAATTAAAGCTATGGATCTTAGATATGTTCATGCCAAATTTCACGTAAAAACTCGCTGGAAGTAGACTGCCTCTCATCGGATCCAGTGCATGCATACAATATACATACCAATATATTATCACATAAATTAAAGGCATGCTTTCCAAGTCATACACCATTCATACATCCACCATTACCTCCTTCCTTGTGATGTTCCAGCACCTAGATCATGGTTATGGGGGTGAGATTCGGGGGAATCTTAGTAGCAAATAATACTAAACAATGCATGTATTAATGTAAAGACTTGTGCTTGCTTGTGAAAGTGTTATCATAGTGTGATGAGCATGCTTCCATGTATCATATGAAATACAATTGGCCAAAGAAATCATAACATAACAGAGCTTCAATCATCTACCATATACACACAATTCAACCAAGCCATAGCACAATCAAGCATACATTACATACATACAAGTTTAGGGTAAGTCCACTACCTTGGATTTAAGCTTTATTTCTTATGCTTGCCCTTGCTTCCTAAGCTTTCCAATCATGAAGCTTTTTGGTCAATCATTCCCCAACACCTTCTTAGAGGTTTCATGGTCCTAAACACATTCATATTCATTACATAATCCATTAGGACCATGAACTCAAACACTACTCAAGACTACCTCTCTTGAACTTTTAACTTGCTTTAACTAATATAACTTTCTTTAATCTTTGCCAATTAACTGGGCCCTTGAATCAATTGATGTCTTGACCTTAGCCTACACAATTTCACCTTTTGAATCCATTTATGAACTCAAAATAACCAAATTCCAGCAAGAATACACTGTTTTGTACAGATTTGGAAAAGCATACATAAATCTTCCAAAAATTCTCATTTTGATTCCCATGCTTCCCATACTTGTTCCTCCACTTTTCCCCCACACAAAATCTCATTTTAAGACCATTGGAAGCATCAAAATCATGAAATTCAAATCACTGTTTACGCGAGTGAACAGTACCGTGAGGAATTTTTAACATTATAACCTTTAATTCCAATGGTTTCCAAGGTTCAAAACCTTTCCAATCCTACACAAAATCATCATATAAACTCAATGGAAGCATTAAATCATGGAAATTCCATTTCCTTCTATCATGAACAGTGCATACCGAAATGGTAAAGTCAAGAACATCAACTTCACAACCAAGCATGTAACTAGCTTGTTTAAGCTTGTCTTAACTATCTATGACCTAAAACTCTTATTCCTTTCACATACACACAAAAATTCCAGCAGCATCTCCCCAAGATTTAAGCCTAAAAAATCACTTAAACTCAAGCACAAACCATAAGAACAAAAGGTAGAAGCAAGGAGACAACTTACCTTACTTGCTCCTTCAAGATCCTTGCTTCTTCCTTGCTTGAGAGAGAATTTTTCAAGAGCTTCCTAAGGTTCTTGCTCCATGGTTTTGAGCTTGCAAATGGGGGGTATTTATAGCAAAAGTCATGTGCCATTTGAAGGCCAAGATCACCTTGGGAACTATTTGATCTAATGGTTAAAGGTTTGGTCTTGGAATGTCTTTTCACTTTTCACTCATGACCTTACCACCATGACATCACTAGCATGGCCTCTCTTGGCACACCTAACCCTTCCTCTTTTTGGGTGCCATTTTGAAGTCCTTGTGGGTCCCACCATGTGCAACACCTAATACTTACTTTATTCCCTTTTTCTTTCTTTTCAAAAATCCATAAATTATTCATTATTGGACTTGGGCTCCAAGATAACTTTTGGGGCTTATTGGGCTGGCCTAGGACGAAATATTGGGCCTCGTTTAGGTCCAATAGCTAATTGGCCCAAATCCTAATGTACTTTCCCTATACCGATATCCTTAAATTACCCTGATCTTAGAATAAATGCTAAACACCTCTTTTAATTGTTTTAACATTTTTATAAATTTATTCTAATATAAAATGAATTCTCTACAAAGTTTCATAATTTTTTGAGACCCAGAAGTCCTGCTAAAAATTTTATACGTTTCCTTTAACCTTTTCTCGGTGTCCTTTTTCACCGTAAATTCCATAATTAATTCTACAGGACTCCTTTTTGACTTCTGTCAACTTCATAAATTCTCATATTAATTATAATAATTTACTATCAAATTTCCTCTGATATCCATCCATTGTGTGAAATGACCAAAATGCCCTCCATTTACTTTTGGTTTCTTAGGGCATCATAGTGGCATTTTCGTAATTTTGCACTTTAGCTCTTAGACTTTCTTCCTCTTGCAATTAATCCCTTTCTTTACATAAATATGGCCACATCTTTTCCTGAAAAATCTCATATATTTTATTCAATCTGTACATACAACTTAGTACAAAAATGAGGGATGTTACATTTCTCTCCCCCTTAAAATAAATTTCGTCCTCAAAATTTACTTAGTACCTTAGTCAACAATCTTAAATATACATCCTCTTTAAGTTTCTTTCTGCTTTACGACTAAGAATTGGGGTATCCATCTCTTATCTTTTATCTTATTATCTAGCGGAGTACTTTCAATATCCGCTTCATGTCCTTGCTGTCATTACTCTTTTTGTATGAGTCAACTTAATTGGAGTTTATTTCTACTTCATCACGGCACTTGATCTTGTGCTATGCATCCATTTGCTTATGGACAACTCCTTGTACTAGACTTGAGAGTAGTGTCCATTTCTTTCATATCAAACTCTCTCAAATATTATTGTATTAGGGAGTTTCCCTCACTCACTCATCATACTTTCTAACACTTATCCCTTATTACTTCTTTAAGCATCTCGCGGAATTCTTTAACATCCGCAAAGCTTCATCCTCTTTTCGTATAGAAACTCTTATAACTCTATTGTTGCTCTTATCATCTTTAATGATTCAACATCATACAAAGAGAGGACTTATGCAGTTATTCTTTTCTTTACTTTATTGCTAAGTAGGAGCACATACTCTAACATGCATAATGCCTGGCCAATATCTTGTAGGACTGTATACCTGCTCATAAATACAAAGCTCTAACATCGGAGCTCAAGCATTCCTTTTCTGAATATGGATAGCTCTAACACTTAGAGCTTACACAGCTCTAACATTTGGAGCTTTAGCGTATTTTCAAACATAATGCCTGGCATTTTATGCAAGGAGTGAAATCTCTCATCTCTATCTGTAGCCTAACATTCGTCATCTTATCCCTTTTTCAATAAGGGGCCTCTCTATTTTCTCATAAAATGCACATTTCTCATTGCATGCCACCTTACACATTTATCATAGTATATCTCATCACATACTTCTCATGCTGTATCTTGGCAGATCTAGCCAAGTCTGGCTATATCATGGCATATCTTACTCTTTCATAACTTATCTTATCATGACATATTCTGAGATACCATAGTCTAACATTCTCTTATGACTTTATTAGCCTCTCAGGAGAGTATTGCTCTTTTGCTTCTCGTTCTCCTGAACAAAGTCATAATTTAAATCTTTCATTTCAAATCCACTCTTATTTGGACTTGGTAGAAGGGTTTTAATCCTTTAATGTTCATAACCTTTCTAACTTTTCATAACTTTGTTTATCATTCATCATATATATGCCAAACTTCTATGGCATTTTTACTCTTTCATATCTTACCCCTTAACATCTTGGTGTAACTCCGGGGTCTATCTTACTTTAACTTTTTACTTTTCTTACCTTGTCCATCTATAACAACTTCTGTGACAACTGGACCCTTTTTCATTACTCTTTCTTAGACTACTCTTGCCTAAACATCTTTCTGGATGAAGGCTACATTACTCTTCTAAGCCTTAGCATTCTCTATCTCATAGAACTACTGGGTTCTATCTTTACTTTAGACCTTCTTCTTTAGGTCTCTCTAGCCTTTTAATCTTTTTATCCTCATCTGGAGGATTTATCTGCTCATACTTTTCTGTTCTCAAAACATATGGGGTTCTCTTCTTTGTTTCTCAGGCATACTTCTATAAAACTTTTGAATATCAGCACTCAGACTTTAACTTGGACTCCGTCTTTGTTTAAAGAAAACTAAGTTCAGTCTGTATAATATAGGCTATCTGAGAAAAATCATTATAAATAATTTTTCTGGATGAGTTTATCAACTAGTGAAGCTTCCTTACCTTAACTTCGTCTTTAGCATTCATCTTCCCAAAGAGATACTACATTGTACTCATATCTCATGGCTCATTACTTTCCTTAGGCTAGGTCTAACTGCGACCTCGGGATCTAACTGCGATGAACCGTCAGCCTCTTCAGAATCTAACTGCGACTCTGGAACTGTTAGGATCTAACTGCGACCCTGGAGCCATGCTAGGATCTAACTGTGACCCTCCAAACTCTAACTGTGATTCTGTATATCTCCCGAAGATCTTAAACCAACAGACTAAGTTATAGGGTTCACTGCTTCTACTTGTTGATAACTCAATAAAAATTTTAAAATATTACGTTCAGTAGCCCATATTATTTCCCAAGACTTTACTTATTTCCTCTCTTACTCAGGAGTTCCTTCTCATCTTTCTCTTACTGTGGCTTACCATGCCTTGTGCAATCATGATTTAACCACCTGCCATTGCATTCTGCTGCTATGGCCTCATCATAACTTCTCATGTAAATCTGTGCTCTAACTGTGAGCCATTTGAACTATGCTCTAACTGCTAGCAGACTGCATCAGATCCAACTCTTATCTGAAGAGTGATCTGTACTCATATGAATCTAGTCTCTATATCAGAGTCATCTATTTCAAATCTAACTCTTTCTGTATACCATTCTTTTCAATTGAAATGGCTCTGAGTACTGCATTCGTAAGCCTATAGAAAAACCTGAATCACCCCAATCATAAATCATATCAGAATATCATATCATAACTTATCGTCCCATAAACTGAGACTATCTATCATCCTCAATACATTCCTTATTGCATATCATATGGTATAGGAGCAACATAATTTTCTCATAACTTCCTCACCATATATACTCTACCCTGCATATACTGCGAAATAAGAGTATTCATCATGGCATGCTCTAACATGCATGTCATTATATGACAACTGCAAGGAGATGTAACTATTTATCATCATAATTTGCTCAACCCTCCATCAGACATTGTAATAAACTAAGTAAGCCTCAAAACATATTTCCTTTATTATATCCTGATCATTCATCCTGAAACATCTATCTATTTTATTTAGGCTGCCATGCTACCCTCTTATCAGGGTATAGACTCGACCCTTCTATCGAATAGGGGAGTTACTTTATCTTTAGAACCGTGGCTATCTTTCTTTTTCTAATCTTGCTTACAGCTACTGCTCTATTAGACTTCTGTGACTACCTGAGAAAAAAAATTTGTTTATAACACGGAATTCAACCCATTAACTGACTTCTTAGTCATTCAACTCTCATTGCTCATGTGGATGAACTCGGCTACATATTTTATCAAAGAGTTCCTCTTTCTCTTTTTAACCCTTAGCCTCAAGCTCATCTGTATTTAACTGAGAGGAATACTTTTCACAATCTTACTCAAGAATTACTTCTCAGGTGAGCAGAACAGTCTCCATTTCTCTGGAGTAACGTTGGTGTCTTTCTACTATCTCTTAACTCTTTCCGCGCGTATATATCAGTCTCAGTCTACTCTTGACCGGACTATGGTTCATTCCTGGTCTTTTTCTTGATCCTGACCAACTTAGATCATATAGATCTCATTCATCATCTAGCACCATTACTTATGTTCTCTAACAGCCCAGCACCCTTCCACATAGATATTGTCCGCTTTTCCCTTAGGCAGCCCTAGGCCACACAAGAGCACGATTTTGTTCTCCAGGCACATGAGGACTTTAACCCCTTAGGTACCCGAAAATGCATCCTCCAGGTATCAGAGTTATGCAGCGAAAGATATTGTCCCCTTTCCCCTTAGGCAGGCACCTCTGGGCCCACACGAGGTCAGGGTTTTATTTCCCATGACACGAGGACTCAAACCCCTTCAACCATGGAACGCGTCCACGAGGGAGAGGTATCCACACCCTTATAAGGCATGCTTCATTGACCTCCCCAACCGATATGGGACTAATATCTTGTTTCAGGGACTTTAACTTTCGAGAACTTGAAGCCATATGTTAGGCTCATTTCTTGCGCAAGCCTTATCCTAACTTTTGATTCTTTTGTTCATAAAAGACTAACTAAACAAAGTCTTTCCAAATGTAGATTTACTCTTGATAGTCACATAGAGAATCTACTTCTGAACATCATCTTAGACTAGCATGTATCTCTATTTCTCATACTATTCAGCTTGCCTACATCATGTGCTAAACCTCTAACTGATAACCTTCACTGAGGCTAGCATCTTCATCCTTCATCAGGTCCCTGAGTATCTTCATCGTGACCTGAGTATGAACTAGGCGCAACGCATCCATGAACTTTAGTTATGACCGTCTCATTCTACTTGTCATGACTAGACAGCTCTACATTCTTTAGTCACGACCTCGGGTCACCTTTCGTCATGGCCTAACTTCTCGAGGACTTCTAGCTGTGTCCCAAACTACTTTACATCTGACCTAGATCTAACTTGCTTTAAACATTCCCTTATAATGTTCTTGTCTAGTCTTTACCCTAGTAATGGCCGATCCTTACACATCAGTTGTGAACCATTTGCCAAAAGCTCACTTAGCTTTACATGCCACATAGGGTATATGGCAATATCTGGCTTATGGCCATCTCATATCATGATACTAACATGAAAACTTAATCCAGGTCAATGCCCTCTATCACATCTCTTTTTATCATCCTTGCTACGGCATTGAGGAACTGCAGCTAAACTGACTGCTTTTGATTTCTACTTCCTTCCATCCCTTAACCTAAACTAAGTAGTTCACTTCCCATAGCCTTTCTTGAGACTAGTATAGTCACATTGTCTGTCTTTCATAAAGAAGGCTGGGGTGGATTAGGGCTAGGAATATCCCTTTAATCTTTATCTATAACCTCATATATTCCTGGACTGGAATAATAGGAAGGGATGTCACAGATTGTAACTGGTTCTTAGGCTACTTATATCAAACTTATCCTCACACTCTAGTAGAGGAGGAATAATATCTGGCCTACCTATAATTCAGTATCAGTTCTCATCTTCCTCAGCCGTACTCTGTCCTCTTATCGAAGGAATAGAGCTTACATCAGGGTTAGAGAGCACTCTATCAAACTCATCCTGTACATAATTACTAGACCCATCATTACCTAGTACAACATTATCCGGTGAATACACAACATCTGACTGAATTTCTCATAATCTCCAGACTGTAAATTTGAGTCTATAAAAATATGCATGGGGTACCTTACTATAAACCTTCCTGATTGAGTCCCTTATGCTGTCATCTGAACTCTCTTCACTACCTGAAGAGTCAAAGTCTAGGTGTACCTCATCTTTATACAACATTACAGGTTGGGGGTCTCACTGATTAACTGATATTTCAAGCTTAACTTCATGAATCCCCATGTCTACTGCTGTAACATTTGCTCTGTGTTCTGTCATTACGACCAAAAGTCTTCTTTCATCGTGACTTATGACTTAACTTGTCACAACTTGGACATCTGGCATCCTTACTGTAGTATCTGGTCACAACATGATACTTTGAGCTACTTTTATAGCTTCCTTAGTCATGAACTGATCAGCTTCTGTCTCTATCCATAGAGTAAATTGCTTCTTAAACATTATTCTGCTTAGTCCAGCCATATTGTTTTAATAAACATGAGACCTCGGCTGTATCGGCTGACTAAGATCAGCCCATCGTAATCATATCCTTCGTAAGACTGTAAAGCTCAGAGTACAATCTCATTCATCCGGGTGTGGTCTTCTGTCTAAACCTTTCCAAGTAGTGAACACCATCCCTATATCATACTCTAAGGAGAGAACCATTCAAATTTCTCATTTGTCTAAGGGATCAGTCTAACTAAATCAGAGCATCACTGAGCCAGAACCTTCGTTCTGTGCCAGAATCTTATGCTCTGAGCCAGAACCCTTTTTTCTGTGCTAACTTTATTTTATACTAACACAAGAAATCATCTGTTCAGAGCATTTCCTAATCCAGAATCCTATGCTCTGATACCAAAATGAAACATCCTTTTTTAGACCCTTGAGAGTACACTTACAGAAGCAATCTTAACTTCATTAATTCTCTACTGTCGAGAATCCTGGTAGAAAATAACTGTACTGATTCGGTAATTCCCCATGAGAACTACCATTCTACGTAAGTGTTGGAGATTGTGCCCTAGGGGCCAATCATTATCTTATGAACATTGTTGATTTATGAATTTCTTAATTATGTTATCATATTATTTGCATGTTTACTATGATGACAATCCTTGGATAACTCGTGATCTTATCCTAAATGTCCCTCGTCAGTCATCTATGCGGGAACATAGATGAAATAAGACCAGTATGACTTTGAAGATATATAGAGATATAAATCAAAGTCATAAGCACATGTAAGAGTACAGGGTGTTGGACCGACCCGCTATGAGAGAGCTGCATGGGTCAAGTCATAAGCTCCTCTCATATACAAGCCATGTCACTATGCCCTTTGACCTGAGATCATCATGGATTCCTACATGACAAACGCTCAGCTTTGACCTAGTCAAAAGTCACTTTTGACCGAGTGATCATAAAGGCTATGCTCGGGCTTAGTGGTTTTTCATGCGGAGGAATGTGAATGGTCAAGATGGAATTTGTCCCTCACATTCGTAGAGAGATATTACTGGGCCCCTCGATGAGTGAGTTTGAGAAATGTATGGCCATACTGGAATGGAAGGGTAGTTCCATTTCTATATTCAGACTACTCAGGGATCGAGAAAGTAACGGTTAGGAACTGGAGGATGACGTTCACTATGCCTCATCCTTGACCGAAATATCGTGTGACAAAAGGGATGTGATATGGTTGTATGAAAGGTTACATCGTTTATCGATCCTCATATGTTTTGGGTAGTCGTAATGCCTTGCTAGAGACCGCTTACGACTTGTGGGTCAGTATAGTAACTGGGCCACTGCCAACTTCATATGGGCCTACAGGGTCGCACACAAAACAGCCCAATGCGAGCTATGATGTCCAGATTCATTGAATCTAAGAGATGTCTAAATTCAATGAATAATCTAGGGTGGATATATATTTTATATATATAAATTAGTTTATATATATATTATATAAATAATATAAGAGATATTTGTAAGATTTAATTTATAAGGATAAATTAAATCTCTATCATTTTTGAATTTGAATTTAAATGGATATGATCTATTTGAATTTGAAATTCAAATTGATAAGATATCTCAAATTTGATTTATGAGAATAAATCAAATATAATTCTGTCTTATCTTTATTTTAAATTAAATAAATAGGTGAATTAAATCTGTGGGACGGATTTAATATAAACCATATTTATTTAATCAGTTTCTTATTAAATTATGCAATATATGATATTGTATTAATTCAGAATTAATATAAGATTAATTCTGAAGCCCGGCCCTATTAGAAGCCCGATAGCTTCCTATATATTTGACATTAGGAGCTAGGGTTCCACACACAACATAGATCTCTACACACACATTCAGACGTGAGAAGAAGGGGCAGGGAGAGTGCAAAAGGTTTGCACATAAGAAACTGCCGAGATAGAGACGGTGAGGACGGAATCTCTAGAAAGCCTTAGAGGGACAAGAGGCGCTAGCACGTCATTCGCGATTGGAACGCTGTTCGTGTGGATACCGGTAGAGGAAGCCGATCTGAGCTGTCGACTTCTACGATACGACCAGACACGAAGCAAGGTCGCGACCAGAACACCCTGAGGTCGCGACCATACGGGCATCTGAACGCCAGAAATCCGAAAAGAGGAGACAGGTCGCGACGTGAAGCTGAATACGTCGCGACTACAAACTCCAGAGACGTCCGGTCGCGACTAGAGGCAGAAGAGGTCGCGACTAACAACTCCAGAGGAGACAGATCGTGACTAGAAGCAGAGGAGGTCGTGACTAAAAGCTGAGGAGGTCGCGACTGAAAGTTCCAGAGGCGAGGAGTCGCGACTAGTGGACACTGAGGTCGCGACCAAAGCTCGAAACCGAAGGTAACACTTCTTTCTCCTTGACTTAAACACATTCGGTAGATCCTGGCTGGGAATGAAAAAAATTTTTAAAGTTAATTTCCGCTGCGTGTCTTCCAATTCCCTTCAGTAAGTACCCAAGAAAGACTGGATGAACCGGCTAGATCTACTCACTTCCAGCCTCCTTAGACAGCACCTACGTACATAGTACTCTGTATAGTCTACCAACACAACGGCATTTTTCTAGTACACATCTTTAAATCTTAACCTTAAATCTTAAACTTAACCTTAACCTTACATATACTCAATTGGAATTATCTTAGATCATTGGAAAACCTCTTAAACTTAAAAACATTAATTTCCAAGAGTTGGGCTTACAGTACTGTTCACTATCACTATTCATTGGGTAATTTCACATTACAGCCTGAACTTTGAAAATTCATAATCAAATCTAGAAAAATATTTTTGAGGTGATTCAAATTTATAATGAAATATATTTCATTCAAATTTGATAGAAAAATATCAAAATGAGGTTTCCTTGTCTACATCAAATTAGTTTATTCGTTGAACTTTACTGTTCATTTGGTAAATCTGGAAGTTCCAGTTTCTTTGCCCCATTTTCAAAAATTAATTTCTCCTTGTATACTTATCCAATTGAGTCAAATTACATATGTATTTAAAGATAAAAATGTTTACTTCAATCTCATAAAATTTAGTGAAAAAACTCATTCATTTACTATATGAAATTAGTGCATGAACCGCACTGCCTCTGAGTAGTCGTATTATCTCATTCCAGATTTTAACTCCCAACTTTGAAAAATTATAACAATTTGAGTTCTTAACCAAATGAGGCGTTCTTGGTGTCCAATTAAATATCTAGATCTTAGCTATGTTCATACAAAATTTCACGTAAAAAATCACTAGATAAGCTGCTCAAACTATCGCTGGAAGTAGACTGACTCTCATCGGATCCAGTGCATGCATACAATATACATACCAATATATCATCACATAAATTAAAGGCATGCTTTCCAAGTCATACACCATTCATACATCCACCATTACCTCCTTCCTTGTGATGTTCCAGCACCTAGATCATGGTTATGGGGGGTGAGATTAGGGGGAATCTCAGTAGCAAACAATACCAAATAATGCATGTATTAATGTAAAGACTTGTGCTTGCTTGTGAAAGTGTTATCATAGTGTGATGAGCATGCTTCCATGTATCATATGAAATACAATTGGCCAAAGAAATCATAAAATAATAGAGCTTCAATCATCTACCATATACACACAATTCAACCAAGCTATAGCACAATCAAGGATACATTACATACATACAAGTTTAGGGTAAGTCCACTACCTTGGATTTAAGCTTTATTTCTTATGCTTGCACTTGCTTCCCAAGCTTTCCAATCATGAAGCTTTTTGGTCAATCATTCCCCAACACCTTCTTAGAGGTTTCATGGTCCTAAACGCATTCATATTCATTACATAATCCATTAGGACCATGAACTCAAACACTACTCACTACTACCTCTCTTGAACCTTTAACTTGCTTTAACTAACATAACTTTCTTTAATCTTTGCCAATTAACTTGGCCCTTGAATTGTAAAATCTCAGTTTTTAGGCCTAGAGATGTAGAAATAGCCTAAGATTAAGAGGCTACTGGACCCCTTTTTAGCAGAAGTCATAGAGGAATGCAAAGAGTTTCAGGGACTAAGCTGCGAGTAAGTGAAGGTACGGGGACTTATGTGTAAACAGTGGAAGTCCCAAGGGGTAAATGGCCATTTGGGGATGATGTAAAGGTCAAAGGTTCAAGAGCTGACCATTTTGGTCACGACTGGAGATAGGTGTGGTCGCGACTAATAGTTACAGAAAGAGGTTTAGACGCGATGAGAAAGAAGTATGGTCACGACTAATATTGGCAAAGAGGCTTGGTCGTGATGAATATGTATGTGGTGCCGCGACTAATGAGTAGAATGAGCTTGGTTGCGACTAAAAAGTGATGTGGTCACGACGAAAGGCTTTTATGGTCGCGACGAAAGACTGTTATGGTCGCGACTAAAGGATGTTGTGGTCGCGACTAGAGAATGCTGTGGTCGCGACTAATGAACCAGAAGGTGTTAAGTCGCGACGAGATGATGGCTAGGTCGCGACTAGTGACCAAAGTACTGCCAAGCGTATGGGCCAAGAGTGGTGAAGGTCCAAATGAGATAGTTACCCGGTTAGAGATAGACCAGAGGCAGGAGGCCAGATACAGGAAAGGTTATCTGGAAACCATGAGGTAGACTAATAAGGTATCCTCATGGGACCCACAAGATGCCACATGGTATTAGAGTAGTGGTTCAATAACCTTTCAGTAGAGTAGAGTTACTCGGTTGGCACGGAAACCAAGGAGGTGATCAGATAAGTTTGGGACTTATCTGGATAGCATTGGGAAGCGTGCAAGGTCTCTTCCAGTCGCCACATGGCATTAGTCTGGAGAAAGCAGATAAAGCTGAGGGCACATATTACGAGGCAGGAGATTGGACTGGTGAGTCAGCATGCTGAGTCAGCTGCTGAGGTGTCCAGGGAATTGTGACATGTGAAAAATATGCTGTTGAGGTGTCCCGGTGAGGTATCCCGATGATGCAGTAAAGGAGGAATTAAAGAAAATAGGAAAATCCAGGAAAAACCAGGACCGCAGGATCAAAGTTCATGGTAATTACAGAAATGCCATTGGAGGAGGTTATAAATACCCCCCATGGTCTTCATTTGCTCCACGCATGGAGAGGAGAAGAGAGAGAAAGAAGAGAGAGAAGGAGAAGGAAAGGAAGAGAGAAAGGAGAAAAGGAAGAAAGGAAGTTCTGGCGGAGCTGGCAGCAGAATAAGGATAATAGAGTTCTTCTGAGCTAGCCAGGTAATAACTAATCCTAACTTTATGTAATGGCTTTGTGATTTGATGTGCTATTGTTTGGTTAGATTGTTGTCTTATATGTTATGTCTGAAGCTCTGCTGTAATGCTATGATCGTATGTTATTAAGTATGGAAGCACGCAGCATACTTATCTGTACACAATCACAAGCAAGCACTGTCACACTGCATTACATATATTGTTATGATTGTTGCTACTGAGATTCCCCCGAATCTCATCCCCATCCATAACCCATTACAGGGAGGTTATGCTGAAGTAGATTTTGAGAAAGCCAGGAGACGCCGTTATGCTGCCAAAGTAAAGACTGAACATCAGTATATGATAAGTACTGTGTACGTAGTGCTGTCTAAGGAGGCTAGAAGTGAGTGGACCTAGCCGGTTCATCTAGTCTTTCCTGGGTACTACGTAGAATGGTAGTTCTCATGAGGGGATTACCGAATCAGTACAATTCAGTTCTTTATACAGATGAAGCATAGCGGTTATGCTGCCGGAGTTTAGGCAGAAAGAGATGTAATAGAGATAGAAAGATTATGTATATGTCTTGTTGTGTATGCCTTGTTGTATGACATTATGTTATTCAATGATAAATATTGTTTGGCATATGCAATTTATGTATGGTAAATTAAGAGGGAAATTCGCAGGTCCTGAGGCAGCAGTTTTCTGACCTCAGTTTGACCTAGTAAACGGAGGAGTCTGGCCACGAGATTTAGTGAGCCACTAGTACACATCTGGGGCATTCCTTGGATAGGTATTAAGCATCATTTGGATTTGTAGAAGGTGAGAAACCAGTTCTCAAAGTATAGGTTCAGAGTAAGGAACTTAGGAGTAAAAGTTCAATCTCTGGACTTAAGTTAAGCTAAAATTGCTTCCGCAAGTGTACTCTGAGGAGTATAAAGGAGGATGTTTCATTTTGGTATCAGACCAAGATGTTCTGGCATAGACCAGAAAGGACTCTGGTTCAGAGTATAAGATTCTAGCACAAAATAGAAGGTTCTGGCTTAGTGATGCTTTGATAGAGTATTTTCGCTTGCGAGAGAATGGCATTGAGTCGCGACTAATATGGTTTTAGGTCGTGACGGGTAGCTCAAAGAGAGTTTTAGTCGCGACGAAGAAGTGTAGAGGTCGCGAGTATTATTTACAGAGAGATTAGGTCGCGACGTGTATGTTACAAGGTCGCGACGGTATATTGCGAAAAGCTCAGGTTGCGACGAGAGAGGTCTAGTGTCGCGACTGAAGAGTTAAGGTAGCGACGTAAGGAGGCCTAGGTCGCGACGAGTTAGGTTCAGGTCGCGACGCCAGAAAAATTAGGTCGCAACTAGAAATGTTCAGGTCACGACGGCAGAAGATTTAGGTCGCGACTAAAGATAGAAATGTTGAGTATGATGGTCACTGACTAATGATCACAGAGGATGTGAGTCACGACTATCCAATACTCAGGTTGCGACAGACAGTTATTCATATAGAGGTTTAGAAAGCTCAGAGGAGATAAAGCTCCTAGATGAGATGTGTGTTCATTTTTCTTTTTGAAAAGGAAAAAAATGGTGAACATGAGAAAAGAATATAGAGCTTGAGTGGAGGAGCTGTGCATAGAGGAAGCTGGCAACTCCAATGAGGTAGACCCTATGCAAGTCATCCGTGCTAGGCGAGATGAGCAGCAAAGGATAATGTAAAGGATGATGTAAAGGATGATGTAAAGGATGAAGATGAGTAGCTAGATAGCTAGAATGAGTTTTGTCTAGGAATGATCCTAGGACATGGCCTAAGGCTAGAGACGTGATGGTTAATAGCTAAAGAGCTAATGTCCCTAAGCAGAGGGATTCCATCACGGAGAAGTGATAGATCCAGGGTAGAGTACCCTAGAGAATAGAAATGATAGTAAGAGATAATGAATGAGATCTATACGACTGAAGTTCGCTAGGATCAAGAGAGAGACCAATCAGGAACCACAGTCCAGTCAAGAATAGACTAGGGACTGATGGATAGACAGAAGAAGTAAAGAGATAGTAAAAAGGTAACCACCGATTACGAGATAAAGTGACTCCCCTATTCCCTATATAAGAGAGAGTGATGAAGGGTTGAGTCTATACCCTAATAAGAGGGTAATGTGGCAGCCTGAAATAGATAGATGTTTCAGGATGACTGACTAAGATATGATAGGCAATATGATAAAGAAAATATGCCTTGAGGTTTAGTTAGTCTGATGGATGGTTGAGCAAAGTATGATGATGATATGGCTTATGATGCCATAAGTTATAATAGATAGTTGCATCTCCTTGTAGTTGTCATATGATGACATGCATGTTAGAGTATGCCATGATGAATGAGTGCTCCCCTTTTGGCAGTGCGTGCAAGGTAGAGTATATATGAGTACAGATATGAGATAAGAAAGTTATGAGAAAGTATGTTGCTCCCATACCATATGACATGTAATGAGATATGTTATGATTGAGGATACTCAGGTGATTCTGCAGACTTGTGAATGCAGTACTCAGAGCCATTTCTGTTGAAAGGAATAGTAGACAGAAAGAAAGCATAAAAGAGTAAAGAGATTATTTCTAGATCACTCTTCAGATAAGAGTGGGATCTGAAACAGATAGCTCCCAGATAGAGCTAGATTCAGATGAGTATAGATCACTCTTCATAAGAGTTGGATCTGATACAGAATGCTCGCAGTTAGAGCATAGTTCAAATGGCTCGTAGTTAGAGCACAGATTGAATGAGAAGTTATGATGAGGCCATAGCAGTAGATTGCAATGGCAGGTGGTTAGACTATGATGGCACAAGCCAATGGTAAGCCACAGTAAAGTAAGAAAGATGAAAAGGAACTCCTGAGTAAAAGAGGAAGTAAGTAGAGTCTGGGTAAACGATATGAGGCTATAAAATTTTTATGGAGTTATCAACAGGTGGAAGCAGTTAACCTTATAACTTAGTCTGTTGGTTTAAGATCTTCGGGAGATATACAGTATAACAGAATCGCAGTTAGATTCTGGAGGGTCGCAGTTAGATCCTAACAGATTCAGAGTCGCAGTTAGATTCTGAAGAGGCTAACGGTTGATCGCAGTTAGATCCTGAGGTCGCAGTTAGATCCTGAGGTCGCAGTTAGACCTAGCCTAAGGAAAGTAATGAGCTATGAGACATGAGTACAATGTAGTATCTCTTTGGGAAGATGAAGGCCAAAGACGAAGTTAAGGTGAGGAAGCTTCACTAGTTGATAAGCTCACCCAGAGAAATTATTTTATAACGATTTTCCTCAAGTAGCCTCTAGTATACAGACTAAACTTGGCTTTCCCTTAAACGAAGATGGAGTCCAAGTTCAAATCTGAGTACTGGTATTCAAAGTAGTTTTGTAGAAGTATGCCTGAGAAGCAGAGAAGAGAATCCTCTGTGTAATGAGAAGCAGAGAAGAAAATCCTCAATGTAATAAGAACAGAAGAGTATGAGTAGATAGTTTCCCCCAGATGAGGGTAAAGAAATTAAAAGGCTAGAAAAGACCTAGAGAAGAGGGTCTAAAGGCAAAGCAAAGATAGAACTCAGTTCTATGAGGAAGAGAATGTTAGCCTTATGGTATCTCAAGATAAGTTATGAAAGGGTGGTATACACCATAAGATAGCCAGAGTTGGCTAGAGATGCCATGATAAAGTATCAAAGGCATGTAATGAGATACACGGTAGTAAATGTGTAATATGACACGCACCTAGAGATGTGCATTTTATGAACAGACAGGGAGGCTCCCTGTTTGGTAGGGATCATATGTTTAAATGTTATGCTATGCAAGAGAATAGAAAATGAGAGCTTTCACTCCTTGCATGAGATGCTAGGCCTTATGTTATGCTAAAACTATGCAAGCTCCGAGTGTTAGAGCTGTGCCTAGTTAGAACAGGAATGCTTGAGCTCCAATGTTAGAGCTTTGCATTCATAAGCAGGTATGCAGTCCTGCAGTATGTTGGCCAGGCATTATGCATGTTAGAGTAGGTGCTTTCATTTAGCAGCAAAGTAAAGAAAGAATAGCTGCGTAAGTCCTCTCTCTGTATGAAGTTAAGTGCTAAGAATGATGAGAATATATGATTATATAAAAAGAAAGATGAAATGTTGCAGATTTTAAAGCAGTATGCGAGATATTAAGAGAAGTAATACCAGATAGATGCTAAAACTATGATGAGTAGTTAGAAGAAATTCCCGAATACAGTAATATTCGAGAGAATTTCATATGAAAGAAATGGACACTACTTAAAAAGTGCAGTAAGTGATCCATAAGATAAAAGTAGATTTCGACTCTGATTGAGTTGATCCAGAGAAAAGAAAAGCATAATATAAAGAGATGTAAAGTTATGATGAGTACTTTGCCAGATGTTAAGTTAATTTGGCTATGGTACTGATTAAATTTCGAGGACGAAATTTATTTAAAAGGGAGGAGAAATGTAATATCCCAATTTTCAGGCCTAGAGATGCAGAAATAGCCTAAGATTAAGAGGCTACTAGACCCCTTTTTAGCAGAAGTCCTAGAGGAACGCAAAGAGTTTCAGGGACTGAGCTGCGAGTAAGTGAAGGTACAGGGACTTATGTGTAAACAGTGGAAGTCCCAAGGGGTAAATGGCCATTTGGGGATGATGTAAAGGTCAAAGGTTCAAGAGCTGACCATTTTGGTCGTGACTGGAGATAGGTGTGGTCGCGACTAATAGTTACAGAAAGAGGTTTAGACGCGATGAGAAAGAAGTATGGTCACGACTAATATTGGCAGAGAGGCTTGGTCGTGACGAATATGTATGTGGTGCCGCGA
Organism: Leucaena leucocephala; assembly: GCA_037074615.1. NCBI lineage: Eukaryota > Viridiplantae > Streptophyta > Magnoliopsida > Fabales > Fabaceae > Leucaena > Leucaena leucocephala. The sequence continues at coordinate 12,617,686 of CM073555.1, read as the reverse complement.
CTAGTGAGTAGAATGAGCTTGGTTGCGACTAAAAAGTGATGTGGTCGCGACGAAAGGCTTTTGTGGTCGTGACGAAAGACTGTTATGGTCGCGACTAAAGGATGTTGTGGTCGCGACTAGAGAATGCTGTGGTCGCGACTAATGAACCAGAAGGTGTTAAGTCGCGACGAGATGATGGCTAGGTCGCGACTAGTGACCAAAGTACTGCCAAGCGTATGGGCCAAGAGTGGTGAAGGTCCAAATGAGATAGTTACCCGATTAGAGATAGACCGGAGGCAGGAGGTCAGATACAGGAAAGGTTATCTGGAAACCATGAGGTAGACTGATAAGGTATCCTCATGGGACCCACAAGATGCCACATGGTATTAGAGTAGTGGTTCAATAACCTTTCAGTAGAGTAGAGTTACTCGGTTGGCACGGAAACTGAGGAGGTGATCAGATAAGTCTGGGACTTATCTGGATAGCATTGGGAAGCGTGCAAGGTCTCTTCCAGTCGCCACATGGCATTAGTCTGGAGAAAACAGATAAAGTTGAGGGCACGCATTACGAGGCAGGAGATTGGACCGGTGAGTCAGCATGCTGAGTCAGCTACTGAGGTGTCCAGGGAATTGTGACATGTGAAAAATATGCTACTGAGGTGTCCCGGTGAGGTATCCCGATGATGCAGTAAAGGAGAAGTTAAAGAAAATAGGAAAATCCAGGAAAAACCAGGACCGCAGGATCAAAGTTCATGGTAATTACAGAAATACCATTGGAGGAGGTTATAAATACCCCCCATGGTCTTCATTTGCTCCACGCATGGAGAGGAGAAGAGAGAGAAAGAACAGAGAGAAGGAGAAGGAAAGGAAGAGAGAAAGGAGAAAAGGAAGAAAGGAAGTTCTGGCGGAGCTGGAAGCAGAATAAGGATAATAGAGTTCTGCTGAGCTAGCTAGGTAGTAACTAATCCTAGCTTTATGTAATGGCTTTGTGATTTGATGTGCTATTGTTTGGTTGGATTGTTGTCTTATATGTTATGTCTGAAGCTCTGCTGAAATGCTATGATCATATGTTATTAAGCATGGAAGCACGCAGCATACTTATCTGTACACAATCACAAGCAAGCACTGTCACACTGTATTACATATATTGTTATGATTGTTGCTACTGAGATTCCTCCGAATCTCATCCCCATCCATAACCCATTACAGGGAGGTTATGCTGAAGTAGATTTTGAGAAAGCCAGGAGATGCCGTTATGCTGCCAAAGTAAAGACTGAACATCAGTATAAGATAAGTACTGTATACATAGTGCTGTCTAAGGAGGCTAGAAGTGAGTGGACCTAGCCGGTTTATCTAGTCTTTCCTGGGTACTACGTAGAATGGTAGTTCTCATGAGGGGATTACCGAATCAGTACAGTTCAGTTCTTTGTACAGATGAAGCGTAGCGGTTATGCTGCCGGAGTTTAGGCAGAAAGAGATGTAATAGAGATAGAAAGATTATGTATATGTCTTGTTGTGTATGCCTTGTTGTATGACATTATGTTATTCAATGATAAATATTGTTTGGCATATGCAATTTATGTATGGTAAAATTAAGAGGGAAATTCGCAGGTCCTGAGGAAGCAGTGTTCTGACCTCAGTTTGACCTAGTAAACGGAGGAGTCTGGCCATGAGATTTAGTAAGCCAGTAGTACACATCTGGGGCATTCCGTGGATAGGTATTAAGCATCATTTGGATGTGTAGAAGGTGAGAAACCAGTTATCAAAGTATAGGTTCAGAGTAAGGAACTTAGGAGTAAAAGTTCAATCTCTGGACTTAAGTTAAGCTAAAATTGCTCCCGCAAGTGTACTCTGAGGAGTATAAAGGAGGATGTTTCATGAATCAATTGATGTGTTGACCTTACCCTACACAATTTCACCTTTTGAATCCATTTATGAACTCAAAATAACCAAATTCCAGAAAGAATATACTGTTCTGTACAAATTTGGAAAAGCATACATAAATCTTCCAAAAATTCTCATTTTGATTCCAATGCTTCCCATACTTGTTCCTCCACTTTTCCCCCACACAAAATCTCATTCTAAGACCATTGGAAGCATCAAAATCATGAAATTCAAATCACTGTTCACGTGAGTGAACAGTAGCGTGAGGAATTTTTAACATTATAACCTTTAATTCCAATGGTTTCCAAGGTTCAAAACCTTTCCAATCCTACACAAAATCATCATATAAACTCAATGGAAGCATTAAATCATGGAAATTCCATTTCCTTCTATCATGAATAGTGCATACCAAAATGGTAAAGTCAAGAACATCAACTTACTTCACAACCAAGCATGTAACTAGCTTGTTTAAGCTTGTCTTAACTATCTATGACCTAAAACTCTTATTCCTTTGACATATACACAAAAGTTCCAGCAGTATCTCCCCAAGATTTAAGCCTAAAAAATCACTTAAACTCAAGCACAAACCATAAGAACAAAAGGTAGAAGCAAGGAGACAACTTACCTTACTTGCTCCTTCAAGATCCTTGCTTCTTCCTTGCTTGAGAGAGAATTTTTCAAGAGCTTCCTAAGGTTCTTGCTCCATGGTTTTGAGCATGCAAATGGGGGGTATTTATAGCAAAAGTCATGTGCCATTTGAAGGCCAAGATCACCTTGGGAACTATTTGATCTAATGGTTAAAGGTTTGGTCTTGGAATGTCTTTTCACTTTTCACTCATGACCTTACCACCATGACATCACTAGCATGGCCTCTCTTGGCACACCTAACCCTTCCTCTTTTTGGGATCCATTTTGAAGTCCTTGTGGGTCCCACCATGTGCAACACCTAATACTTAATTTATTCCCTTTTTCTTTCTTTTCAAAAATCCATAAATTATTCATTATTGGACTTGGGCTCCAAGATAACTTTTCGGGCTTATTGGGCTGGCCTAGGACGAAATATTGGGCCTCATTTAGGTCCAATAGCTAATTGGCACAAATCCTAATGTACTTTCCTTATACCGATATCCTTAAATTATCCTGATCTTAGAATAAATGCTAAACACCTCTTTTAATTGTTCTAACATTTTTAGAAATTCATTCTAATATAAAATGAATTCTCTACAAAGTTTCATAATTTTCTAAGACCCAGAAGTCCTGATAAAAATTTCATATGTTTCCTTTAACCTTTTCTCGTTGTCCTTTTTCACCGTAAATTCCATAATTAATTCTACAGGACTCCTTTTTGACTTCTGTCAACTCCATAAATTCTCATATTAATTATAATAATTTACTATCAAATTTCCTCTGATATCCATCCATTGTGTGAAATGACCAAAATGCCCTCCATTTACTTCTGGTTTCTTAGGGCATCACAGTGGCATTTTCGTAATTTTGCACTTTGGCTCTTAGACTTTCTTCCTCTTGCAATTAATCCCTTTCTTTACATAAATATGGACACATCTTTTCCTGAAAAATCTCATATATTTTATTCAATCTGTACATACAATTTAGTACAGAAATTAGGGATGTTACATCAGATATAAGTGAAAAGTTACAGGATGATGCATCCTGAGAAGCCAGAGGTTAGGGAACTGATAGAATCCTGAAAGGAGTTCTGTAGAAAAAGTTATTACTTTTTAGTGAATTTTGACTGGAGTTTGTGAACGCCCGCTATACGATAGGGAGATTTAGCAGTAAATAAATAGGGACTAAATGAGCCCAGATGACTTAACATAGAGGCCCAAGAGAAAAGGTGACATCAAGAAGGCCCAATAAGATCATTGGACTGATAGGTGGGCTAGGGTCCGGAGGAACCCCAAAAAAGTACGAAATTATGAAAATGCCCCTATGTTGCACCGAGGAGTAATAGATGAATGAAGGGCATTTTGGTCATTTTGGACAGGTCAAAATGCCAAGGAAGGTACAGGAAGGGTTAGTCAAAGTTAGTATATGCCCTAACCAGGTACAAAAAGGTGTGAAATGACAATTATGCCCCTAGGGTTAATATAATATAGTGCAAGAAAGGGCACCAAGGGTATTTTTGGTCATTTTCTAAGAAATCTGTAATTAAGTCTAGACCCAGTATAAGAATGTCAATGGTAGAAAGAATCCGGATACTGGATTTAAGGTCAGAACACATATTATGGAACCTCAGAAAAAATTAGATTCAGAAAATAGTCTGGTTTTCGGGGAATCAGACCGAGCCGGTATCAGACTGGACTGGAATTTTTCCAAAGACTTCTTCTCCCTTCAATTTCACAATGTACATGTTGAGGTGTCTCTTTGATGATGTCATGAAGGTGATGTCATAATTATTAAAGAAAAGAAAATCCAAGATTAAATCTAAGCCATTAGATCAAATAGTGCCTAAAATGATCTTGGCCTTTCATTTTCACTCAAGTTTGCCTATAAATACCCCCCCAAATCAGAACAATTCAGAATCCTTGGTAACCTTGGGGAAACTCTTGCAAAATTTCCATTCAAGCTAGAAAGAAGCAAGCACCTTGGAAGAACTAGCAAGGTAATTAGTCCCCTTGATCCTAGACTTTGTTCTAGTGAATTTGCTCTTGATTTTAAGGGGTTTTTGGGGCATATTTCTCTTGAGGGTGCTGCTGGATATTCTGTTTGAATGTGAAAGGAATATGAGTTTTATGTTATAGATAGTTTAGATAAGCTTAAACAAGCTAGAATCAAGTGGTCATAGCTTGGAAATCAAAGTATGCATGTGAATGGAAGATTGTGTTCTGTTCTGGTACTGTACGAATCACTTTTCATATGTTGGAATTTCATGATTTTGATGCTTCCAATGAGTTTAAAATGGAAAATTGTGCGGGGTTATAGAGAGAAACAAGTATTGGAAGCATTGGAATCAAAATAAGAATTTTTGGAAAACAAGGGTAGCTTTTCGGTTCTGTACAGTAGGTTATGATGAAATTTGATTTTGGAGAATCTGAATGCATATTTGAATTCTACATGAAAAATTATGTGGAAGTAAACCATGAGAATTTATTTTAGAAAGATGGAAGCATAAGTCATAAATTAAAGAAAGAATGGAACTTAGTGAAAACCTAGTCTTGGAATTGTGTTGGAATTGAATTGTAACTTGATGTTACTTTGTAATGGCTAGATTTTGACATTTGTGAGAAGGGAAGATCATTCCAAGAAGGAAATAACAAGGACATCTAAGAGGTAGAAAGAATACCTAACTATAATCTTATGCTTGTTTGATTGTATGTTTGCTTGTTATGTATGATTATTGGTTGAGCATGAGATGTTTTTATGATGATGATGATGAGATATGAATGGTTGCAACTCCTTGCAATGAATGTCATGACAATATGCATGTTAGAGGTTGCTTATGTATTATCATGAAGTAGCTCCCATATCATTATAACATGCTAAGTATTTAACTAAGCATGCGTATTATTATAGTTTGTATGACTTGCTATTGAGATTTCCATGAAATCTCATTCTTTCCATATATATAACCATGCTCTAGGTGCTGGAACTTCTCAAGGCAAAAGGTTAAATGTGGATGATTAATTTGTATATGACTAAATTGAGCACTTAGCTTGAGAAGATGATATTTTGATGTGCATGATGTATATTACTAAGAATCCAGTCTGAGGCAGTACACTTCCAACATTAGTTTTTGTAATCTATTCAACGTATTTTCACATGAAATTTGGTATGAACATAGGTAAGATCTATATATTTAAATGGACACCAAGAACGCCTCAATTGGTCAATAATTCGAATTGTTATGATTTTTTTAAAGTCGGGATTAAAATCTAGATCAAGATAAAATGAATACCCAGAGGCAGTGAGGTTTATGCGCGAATTTCAAATAGTAAATGAACGAGTTTTTCCACAAAAATTTTATGAGATTAAAGTAGATATATGGATATTTAAATCCATATACAACACGCCTCATTTGGATAAGTACACAAAGAGAAATAAATTTTTGAAAATAAGGTAAAGAAACTGGAACTTCCAGACTTATCAAATAAACAGTGTTTTTCAACGAATAAATTGATTTCATTTGGACAAGGAAACCTCAGTTTCATATTTTTCCTTCAAATTTTAATGAAATAAATTTTATTATAAATTGGAACCACCTCATTTCTATTTTTCTAGATTTAATTATGAATTTTCAAAGTCCACAATGTAATTTGGATTTACCAAATGAATAGTATCATGAACAGGACCCGATAGCCTAATTCTTGGAAATTGATGTCTCTAAGCTAAAATGGTGTTCATTTGGTATAAGATTCTTTCAAATGAGTATATGTAAGGATGAAATTAATGACATGACAGACATGAAGCATGTAAGTTATCATTATGCAAGCATGATCATTAAGTACACACATAGTAACATCAAGCATATAGTTGCATACATTGTATGGTTTCTGTTTGCTACTGAGATTTCCCCCGAAATCTCACCCCTTCCATATTAATCCAATTACAGCAGGTCTTCTCAAGATGGAGGATATAAAGATACGTGAAGAGAAGTTAATAATTATTTAACATGATTGATGTATGTTATACATATGTATGTAAAGTTAGCTGCTGGAATTTGCCACTATGAATAGTAACTTGTGATGAGGCAGTAACCTTTAATTTGTAATTAAAAATAGTAAATGGTTGAATAAATATATAATATTTTTACAGTAAATAGTATACATACAAAGCTTCTATTTGATATATATAACGCCTTATTTGAATGTCTACATCTGGAGATATAATTTTTTAAAGTTGGGACCAAAATGCTGGATTTAGGGGAAAATCGTTGGATGAACAGTATAATTGTAGCATTAAATGATGTTGACTTGGTCAATGCGTGGTCAATGAGTTATTTTTTCCTTAAAGAGGATTACGTTAGCTTCATTTATCAATTTGAACCACTTTGTTTCGATTTTTCTAGTATTAGTTATAATTTTTTGAAGTTAGGTCACTTGTCTGAAATTTACACAATGAACAGTACTCGATAGAGTAAAACTCCTTATTGGAAAATTTGACTTCAATGACCTTAAAAATGATTCCGAATGCTACCAAATGGTCTCTAAGACATAAGAAAATTAGAATGTGACAAAAATGAGTTAGTTTGTGAAAGAAATATGTTATGACAGACTCTTGATGATGAAAATATATCTATCATTTCTCTTAATTTGATATGGGAGTTTTGAAATAACTAAGTCTTAAATAAAACCTCAATCGATCAATTAAGTCCAGAGCATTAATATTTCTTAAACTACTTTGATCAAAGCTAGTTTAAAAACTCTTAATGAACTGTTAAAAACCACTTAGTGTGTAATTTAAATCAGATGATGAAAATGCCCTCGAATGGTCGTCGATCGACAAACCTTAGATTTCAAGCAATTGAATTAATTAGCAACGATCGTTGATAATAGTCCAACTATCTTAAAATTGAAACTGAAATATTATATTAGAAACCAACATTCAAAGCATCCAAAGTCAATTACAATTGTCTAATCTGAGAAAAATCAATCGACATTCAATCCCTTGTTCATATAATTAAAACCCTAGATCTAGCAGCATCAAAACACAAAAAAGGTGCAGATTAAAATAGAAAACTCCCCAGTGTAGTCCATGATCTCAAGATATGAGATCCATCCCCAAGAGACTAAGGATTTAGCCTCTCATGACTCCTACTGTACTACAATCGCTGCCTCGATACAATGCCATGAAGAAAGTAGAAGGGGTGAAGGAGAGATGAATGATAGAAGATGTGTGTAGGTAGTGGAGAGAGTATAGAGAGAGTTCGAGAACTGCTTTTTAGCCTAATCAGGTCAAAAAGCAGCCTCCCTTGTGTCTGCGGCTCCCTTCTCCTTTTATTTTCAGATTGACCTAACAAAAAATGTGCAGCTTCAGCGACTGTCTTCTTTGGTCGCGACCTGTAAACGCAGAGAAACTTCCCAGAAGAAATTAGGTCGCGACCTGTGGACACTTTAGTCGTGATTGAAAGACACAGAAGCTGCTTCCTTATTTGATTCTCTCTTGTGATTTCTTTTCTGCTCACATTAGTCCTTGGTTCTCCTTTAGAGTACCTGCAATTCAAAATCAAAGCTCAATGTAAAAGTCCCACCAGTAAAGGAATAACATATATGGAGTTTGGAGGAGTTAATTTACTATTTTACCCTTTAAACAGCACATTGCCAAGCACAATCATGTATTACCACAAAAGCACAATTATAGGCATAAAATAAATGGTAAAGTTGTTATAAAACCCTTAAAAATGTCACAAAAACCATACACAAATTATGTCTTATCAATTCCCCCACACTTGAACCTTTGTACTCCTGGACAAAGAAATGAATTACACCTAAGCTAACGCTATTAAATTCGAGATAACAACATAATCCACAGTGTAACCTAAAGACAATTATTTCACCATCTTTTGGGAATGCAAAAGTGATAATATGAGCAATGCCAAGTAATCAACTACTAAATGAAATCAACCTTAACCGTATGAGCGCAATAGATTCTCTCTCAGGATGTAAGTGTTTAGCTCTCCATATCCTCTCATTGTTAGGGTTCTTTCACTCAGATTTAGATTGGAAAACATCCTACCATATGATTGTAATGACACTAAATCTCAGCAACTATATAGCACTTATGCAAAAAATCAAGAGGTCTTTTAGGGGTGAAATGATGGAGATAGGCCACGTGGAATAGAATATGAAGGGTAGAAAGTACTATATGCAATCAATAAAGAATATGTAGCATGAATTCATGTCTTCAAAGATGCAGAGGTGATAATTGTGCTAATAAGAGTTGATAATAGTGCCTTCTTCATTTCTCTTTTCTTTTTCTTTTCATTTTTTTGTTTCTTTCTTCAATTTTTCTTGCACTTTTGTTTTTAGTACAATATGCTCTTTTCTCTTCTTTTAATTTAACACCTTATACATAAAAGATATAGCACAACATAACAATAATAATGAGTTTTTTTACATGAATAAAAAAATGATGTTTATGCATATATGACTTTCTATAAAAATGATGGAAAGAAACGGGTTTAGAAATGAATGTCTCTATCATATTCAAGAACATAAATACGCAAGTAATTCTCAACTCAGTGAAGGGAATTGGAAGACACGCAGCGGAAATTAACTTTGAAATTTTTTCCATTCCCAGCCAGGATCTACCGAATGTGTTTAAGTCAAGGAGAAAGAAGTGTTACCTTCGATATTCGAGCTTTGGTCACGACCTCAGTATCCACTAGTCGTGACTCCTCGTCTCTGGAACTTTCAGTCGTTACCTCCTCAACTTCTAGTCGTGACCTGTCGCCTCTGGAGTTGTTAGTCGCGACCTACTCTGCTTCTTGTCGCGACCGGACGTCTCTGGAGTTTGTAGTCGCGACCTCGTAAGCTTCAAGTCGTGACTTGTATCCTCTTTTCGGATTTCTGACGTTCAGATACCCGTCTGGTCGCGACCTCAGTGTCAATAGGTCGCGACCTTGCTTCGTATCTGGTCGATCGCAAGAAGTCGACAGCTCAGATCGGCTTCCTCTACCGGTATCCACACGAACAGCGTTCCAATCGCGAATGACGTGCTAGCGCCTCTTGTCCCTCTAGGGCTTTCTAGAGATTCCATCCTCACCGTCTCTATTTCGACAGTTTCTTATCTGCAAACCTTTTGCACTCTCCTTGCCCCTTTTCTCACGTCTGAATGTGTGTGTAGAGATGTATAGAACCCTAGCCCCTAATGTCAAATATATAGGAAGCTATCGGGCTTCTAATAGGGCCGGGCTTCAGAATTAATCTTATATTAATTATGAATTAATACAATATCATATATTGCATAATTTAATAAGAAACTAATTAAATAAATATGGTTTATATTAAATCCGTCCCACAGATTTAATTCACCTATTTATTTAATTTAAAATAAAGATAAGACAGAATTATATTTGATTTATTCTCATAAATCAAATTTGAGATATCAATTTGAATTTCAAATTCAAATAGATCATATCCATTTAAATTCAAATTCAAAAGTGATAGAGATTTAACTTATCCTTATAAATTAAATCTTACAAATATCTCTTATATTAGTTATAATATATATATAAATTTATATATATAAAATATATATCCACCCTAGATTATTCATTGAATCTAGACATCTCTTAGATTCAATGAATCTGGACATCATAGCTCGTATTGGGCTGTTTTATGTACGATCCTCTAGGCCCATATGAAGTTGGCAGTGGCCCAGTTACTATACTGACCCACAAGTCGTAAGCGGTCTCTAGCAAGGCATTACAACTACCCAAAACATATGAGGATCGATAAACGATGTAACCTTTCATACAACCATATCACGTCCCTTTTGTCACACGATATTTCGGTCAAGGATGAGGCATGGAGAACGTCATCCTCCTGTTCCTGACCGTTACTTTCTCAATCCCTGAGTAGTCTGAATATAGAAATGGAACTACCCTTCCATTCCAGTATGGCCATACATTTCTCAGACTCACTCATCGAGGGGCCCAGTAATATCTCTCTACGAATGTGAGGGACAAATTCCATCTTGACCATTCACATTCCTCCGCATGAAAAACCATTAAGCCCGAACATAGCCTTTATGATCACTCGGTCAAAAGTGACTTTGGACTAGGTCAAAGCTGAGCGTTTTTCATGTAGGAATCCATGATGATCTCAGGTCAAAGGGCATAGTGACATGGCTTGTATATGAGAGAAGCTTATGACTTGACCCATGCAGCTCTGTCATGACGGGTCGGTCCAGCACCCTGTACTCTTACATGTGCCTATGACTTTGATTTATATCTCTATATATCTTCAAAGTCATACTGGTCTTATTTCATCTCTGCTCCCACATAGATGACCGACCAGGGATATTTAGGATATGATCATGAGTTATCCAAGGATGGTCATCACAGTAAACATGCAAATAATGTGATAACCCGATACAATGATTGGCCCCTAGGGCACAATTTCCAACATCCTCCCACTTGCATAGGAACAATCATTAATTTGTCTCAATCCTATTGACCTAACATGACGCTCATGTTTTGCCTGGACAAGCGGTTTTGTTAGAGGATCAGCATCATTGTCTTCTCCTATTACCTTGCATATTTTTATATCACCTTTATCATTGATTTCTCTGATGAGATGATATCACCTAAGTATATGCTTGGTCATTTGACGTGACCTAGGCTCTTTGGCCTGTGCAATGGCACCACTATTGTCACAGAGCAAAGTTATTGGATCTGAGATGGTCGGTACCACCCCTAGTTCAGTAATAAACTTCCTGATCCAAACCGCCTCCTTAGCTGCATCAAATGCTGCTATATACTTGGCTTCCATTGCAGAATCTGCTACAGTGCTCTGCTTAGAGCTCTTCCAGCTTACCGCTCCATTATTCAGGAGGAATATGTATCCAGATTGCGATTTCTGGTCATCCTGGTCAGTTTGGAAACTTGAATCTGTGTAACCAGTTACATAGAGCTCATCATTCAATCCACCATAGACCAAGAATAAGTCCTTAGTCCTTCTTAAGTACTTAAGGATATTCTTGACAGCAGTCCAATGGCCCTCACCGGGGTCCTGTTGATATCTGCTAGTCATATTTAAGGCAAACGAGACATCCGGTCGAGTACATAACATGGCGTACATGATAGATCCTATGGCCGAAGCATATGGAACCTTACTCATGCGACCTCTCTGATCTGGTGTACTAGGACACAAATCCTTGCTGAGGTGAATACCATGAGACATGGGTATGAAACCCCTCTTTGATTCCTGCATACTGAACCTATGCAGTATCTTGTTTATATATGTGCTCTGACTCAGTCCTAAAAGCCTTTTAGATCTATCTCTATAGATCCTAATTCCTAGGATATAGGTGGCTTCACTCAAGTCTTTCATCGAGAAAGATTTTCCTAACCAAGACTTGACAATCTGCAAGGTAGGAATATCATTCCCAATGAGTAGGATGCCATCGACATAGAGTACCAAAAATACAACTGTGCTCCCACTAACCTTCTTGTACACACAAAGTTCATCAATATTTTGAAGAAATCCAAACTCTTTGACTACTTCATCAAAACGATGATTCCAACTCCGAGATGCTTGCTTCAGTCTATAAATGGACCTTTGAAGCTTGCACACCTTACCAGAGTCCTCAAAACGCACAAATCCTTCAGGTTGTGTCATGTACACATCCTCAAGGATCTTTCCATTAAGGAAGGCTGTCTTGACGTCCATCTGCCATATTTCATAATCATAATATGCTGCAATGGCAAGGAGGATTCTGATTGATTTGGCCATTGCAACTGGGGAAAAGGTCTCATCATAGTCCACACCATGAGTTTGAGTAAATCCTTTTGCAACCAGTCGTGCCTTGAAGACATTTACATTGCCATCCATGTCGGTTTTCTCTTTAAAAACCCACTTGCACCCGACGATTTTTACACCTTCAGGCGGGTCGACTAAGGTCCATACCTTATTGTCGTACATGGATTACATCTCAGACTTCATGGCACTAAGCCATTTTTCAGAGTTTGGTCCCACTATAGCTTCTCGATAGGTAGTTGTCTCATTATGCTCAATGAGCAACACATCACGATTGTTAGAAATCAGAAATCCATATCTCTGAGGCTAAAGTCGTGCCCTATTAGATCGCCGTGGGCCTTGCGTGACCTGAGGAGTCTCAACAACTTGTTATGGGTCTTCTCTATTTTCCATCTGTAGTTCTGTGGTGTCTTGTGGCTCTCAAACTTCTTTGAGGTGTACCTTACTCCCACTGGTTCTTTTAGAGATAAATTCTCGTTCTAGAAAGATACTATTTCTGACAACAAACAATTTGTTATCAATGGGGTTGTAGACATAATATCCCTTGGTTTCCTTAGGATATCCCACAAAAAGGCACTTTGAAGATTTGGGCGCTAACTTATCTGAGGCTTGTTGCTTAACATAGACCTCACATCCCCAAATCTTGAGAAAAGACAAACTAGGTTTCCTCCCAGTCCATATCTCATATGGAGTCTTTTCAACTGCCTTAGATGGAACAAGATTCAGTGTGAACATAGCTGTCTCTAGGGCGTGGCCCCAAAAGGACGGTGGAAGATCTGTTCGACTCATCATGGATCGAACCATATCTAATAGTGTTCGATTCCTCCGTTCAGAAACGCCATTCCATTGTGGTGTTCCTGGAGGAGTCAATTGTGAGACTATCCCACAATTCCTAAGATGATCGATAAACTCTTGGCTCAAATATTCACCACCTCGATCAGATCAAAGGGCTTTAATTGTTTTGCCAAGCTGGTTTTGTACTTCATTTTGAAATATCTTGAACGTTTCAAAAAATTCGGATTTATGTTTCATTAGATAGACGTAGCCATATCTACTGAAATCATCTATGAATGTGATGAAGTACGAATAACCTCTTCTGGCATTTGTATTCATCGGTCCACACACATCTGTATGTATGAGTCCCAACAAATCAGTGGCCCTCTCACTGTGCCCAGTGAAAGGAGACTTTGTCATCTTTCCTAACAAACAAGACTCGCAAGTATCATATGATTCAAAATCAAATGAGTTGAGAAATCCATCTTGATGGAGTTTAGAAATGCGTTTCTCATTTATATGGCCCAGACGACAGTGCCAGAGGTATGTCGGATTCAAATCATTTGGTTTGACCCTTTTGGCGGTTATGTTATAGATATTTCCATGATTGGGTTGTTCAAGTTTAATATGTAATGATCAACATGCAAATCACCATGAGCATAGAAAATATCATTACGATAAATGGAACATTTACCATTCCCAGAAATGGAAGTGTAACCTTCCTTATCCAAATAAGAAAGAGAAACAATGTTACTACTCAAAGCAGGAACATAATAGCAATTGTTCAAAACTAACAAAAGCCCAGTGGACAGAACTAATTCATAAGTTCCTACAGCTAAAGCAGCAACCTTTGCTCTCTTTCCAACTCGTAGGTCAACTTCGCCCTTCTTCAGCTTTCTACTGTCCTTTAGGCCCTGCACATTTGTACAAATGTGAGAACCACATGCAGTATCTAATACCCATGTAGTGGAAGTAGAGAGATGAATGTCTATAACATAAATACCTGAAACGATAGCCCCGCTATCCTTCTTGTTCTTTTTTCAGATCTTCAAGGTAGAGTTTGCAATTCCTTTTCCAATGACCCGGTTTATTGCAGAAAAAGCAAACTCCTTCCTTTGGAGGCTTTGCCTTCTTTGGTGCAGGCTTGGTTTCGGGCTTGCCTGACTCTTTGGTCTTACCAGATGAGCTATGACCCTTCCCCTTACCCTTGCCTTTCTTTTTCATACCCTTTCCTTTCTGAACTATCAAAACAGTACTGGGCTTCTTCTTAACAGTCGGCTCAGCAGTTTTAAGCATCCCATGCAGTTCAGAAATAGATTTCTCCATGTTGTTCATATTGTAGTTCATGACAAACTGGTCATAACTTTCTGGGAGTGAGTTCAAGATCGAATCTGTAGCTAACCCCTGGCTCATGGGAAATCCAAGCCTCTCAAGGTGATCTTGTACCCTTTCATCTTTAAGACATGAGTACTTACTGATGCACCTTCAGCCATCTTGCAGGATGTAAGGCCTTAGTGGTCTCATACCTCTCTTGCCTTGCCTGTTGCTGGAACATTTCCTTAAGATGCACAATCATCTCATAAGCCTCTATGCGTTCCAGATCTCTTTGGAGCTCCGGAACCATGGTGGCAAGCATCAAGCATCCCACATCGACAGAGTCTTCCTTATGCTTCGCATAAGAATCTCTCTGAGCTCTAGGAGCATTGGCTGCTGGCTCCTCAAGAATGGGTTGATCTAGGACATTTACCTTTCTTCCTGCTTGAGAACAATTCTCAGGTTCCTGAACCAGTCAAGAAAGTTTGTCACATTAAGTTTGTCCTTCTCAAGGACAGATCGTAACGATAATGTAGCAGTATTACTAGTCGTCATGATTCTACAATTAAAATATGCAATTTAATTAGCAATATCCCATTGAATAAAACAACCCTCAATGTAATAATTAGTGGGCTAAGATCTATATTTGGCTTAAACTTGAGTCCGCTTTGGCAGGACACTCAACTTTAAGTTATTTAGGTAGGTAACAACTTTACCAATTCCATCAAATGTAATTCTTAGATATTTATGGGATTCCATCATCATATGATCCGGGATGTTTTAATCCTATCTAATGCCTTGAGACTCAAAACCGTTTTGATAATCTCAATTAAGTCAAACAATAACAAACATAAGAGTAGCACCATTACTCTTGCTTATCTCCCCAAGATAACTCAAATGCACCCACTTTGGTGGAGCCTACAAATGAGCGATCGAGGTTTTGACAAGTGTTCATTAATTGACGGCATATGACTTAAGATTTCTTTTAGAGGGTTTAATTAACTATCCGGTTTGCATGTATCTCGGTTGTATCTCATACCAGTATTATGCATATAAAACATACATGCAGTGATCTAATCAAAAGATGCATAATCTTAAACGTGATACAATATGGCTCACCTATCCTAAGTCCCCTCAAGCCAATGAGAGGAGCTGTCTAATTAGAATAGGAAAATTACATAAGGAAACCTCGTTTTAACATTCGAGGGGAGTGAGATGAGAAGAGAATGTACAACGAGAGTCATTAGAGGAAGGCACGACACGCAGGCCATATTTAGAAAAATTACAACACTTGTAATCTAGAACCATATTGTTCACCATACCCAAACATTCAAGAATCAAAATTCATACTATTTGAAGGGCAATAAATGTTTCAAAACATTCATACATAAGGAAAGCTAGTATATTTTATGATTATGTTGCGCTACGAACAGGTAGCCACGGTGGTCCCGCTAGCCGGTTAGCGAGCGGGGTGTGGGGAAGCGCCCCATGGAATTTTTTTTTGATAAATAATCAAGAATCTCAATTCTATTTCCTTAGACCCCATTAATATTAATTGATCAAATCAATTAACATACACCACCAATTTTAGTTTCCTTTTAGATTCCGTATATGTCATACATAAACAGATTCCATACATGTCATACATATCTCGCATGTTATCATATAATCAGCTAAGAAGTCTAACATACATCACATGTATCAACAATCAAACCTAACTTAAACACAGAACGGTATGGCTCTGATACCACTGAAGGGAATTGGAAGACACGCAGCGGAAATTAACTTTAAAATTTTTTCCATTCCCAGCCAGAATCTACCGAATGTGTTTAAGTCAAGGAGAAAGAAGTGTTACCTTCGATATTCAAGCTTTGCTCACGACCTCAGTGTCCACTAGTCGCGACTCCTCGTCTCTGGAACTTTCAGTCTCGACCTCCTCAACTTCTAGTCGCGACCTGTCGCCTCTGGAGTTGTTAGTCGCGACCTACTCTGCTTCTCGTCGCGATCGGACGTCTCTGGAGTTTGTAGTCGCGACCTCGTAAGCTTCAAGTCGTGACCTGTATCCTATTTTCGGATTTCTGACGTTCAGATGCCCGTCTGGTCATGACCTCAGTGTCAATAGGTCATGACCTTGCTTCGTGTCTGGTCGATCACAAGAAGTCGACAGCTCAGATCGGCTTCCTCTACCGGTATCCACACGAATAGCGTTCCAATTGCGAACGACGTGCTAGCGCCTCTTGTCCCTCTAGGGCTTTCTAGAGATTCCATCCTCACCGTCTCTATTTCGACAGTTTCTTATCTGCAAACCTTTTGCACTCTCCTTGCCCCTTTTCTCACGTCTGAATATGTGTGTAGAGATGTATAGAACCCTAGCCCCTAATGTCAAATATATAGGAAGCTATCGGGCTTCTAATAGGGTCGGGCTTCAGAATTAATCTTATATTAATTATGAGTTAATACAATATCATATATTGCATAATTTAATAAGAAACTAATTAAATAAATATGGTTTATATTAAATCCGTCCCACAGATTTAATTCACCTATTTATTTAATTTAAAATAAAGATAAGACAGAATTATATTTGATTTATTCTCATAAATCAAATTTGAGATATCTTATCAATTTGAATTTCAAATTCAAATAGATCATATCCATTTAAATTCAAATTCAAAAGTGATAGAGATTTAACTTATCCTTATAAATTAAATCTTACAAATATCTCTTATATTATATATAATATATATATATACAAATTTATATATATAAAAAATATATATCCACCCTAGATTATTCATTGAATCTAGACATCTCTTAGATTCAATGAATCTGGACATCATAGCTCGTATTGGGCTATTTTGTGTGCGACCCTGTAGGCCCATATGAAGTTGGCAGTGGCCCAGTTACTATACTGACCCACAAGTCGTAAGCGGTCTCTAGATAGGCATTACAACTACC
The DNA here is from genome assembly GCA_037074615.1 of Leucaena leucocephala. NCBI lineage: Eukaryota > Viridiplantae > Streptophyta > Magnoliopsida > Fabales > Fabaceae > Leucaena > Leucaena leucocephala. The sequence continues at coordinate 12,600,339 of CM073555.1, read as the reverse complement.
CAAAACATATGAGGATCGATAAACGATGTAACCTTTCACACAACCATATCACGTCCCTTTTGTCACACGATATTTCGGTCATGGATGAGGCATGGTGAACGTCATTCTCCTATTCTTGACCATTACTTTCTCGATCCCTGAGTAGTCTGACGATAGAAATAGAACTACCCTTCTATTACAGTATGGCCATACATTTCTCAGACTCACTCATCGAGGGGCCCAGTAATATCTCTCTACGAATGTGAGGGACAAATTCCATCTTGACCATTCACATTCCTCCGCATGAAAAACCACTAAGCCGGAACATAGCCTTTATGATCACTCGGTCAAAAGTGATTTTTGAATAGGTCAAAGCTGAGCGTTTGTCATGTAGGAATCCATGATGATCTCAGGTCAAAGGGCATAGTGACATGGCTTGTATATGAGAGAAGCTTATGACTTGACCCATGCAGCTCTGTCATGACGGGTCGGTCCAGCACCCTGTACTCTTACATATGCCTATGACTTTGATTTATATCTCTATATATCTTCAAAGTCATACTGGTCTTATTTCATCTCTGCTCCCACATAGATGACCGACCAGGAACATTTAGGATATGATCATGAGTTATCCAAGGATGGTCATCACAGTAAACATGCAAATAATGTGATAACCCGATACAATGATTGGCCCCTAGAGCACAATTTCCAACACTCAGAGCCAAGACAAGTTCTAGAGGATATAAACCAATTGAATAATCACTCAATATAGGAATTTAGGTCGAGAATCCTTCCAACTAATGTTTTCATCTAAATTGCTCATAAGCTAAAGTCTCAAGCACTGTTCATCATTCATTAGGCATTAAAACACTTATCACAACTACAAACCCTCTTAAATGATGATTAAAAGTTTCAAAGTAATCACTTAGAATCATGTAATAATCCCAAATCTATCAGTAAAAACTTAACTGTTTCCAATTCAATTTCCAAGAAATTTAAACAAGAAATTCAAGTGTGAAAATGGTTTCTGTAAACTCTTTATGTAAAAAAGCAAGAAGGCAATGAATCATTTATAAATCACCTTAGTAGCTCAAAAGGAATCCTTCTATACAGCATGGCACAAAGCAAAGAGAAGGTAAATGGACATTTTTGCACTCGGGTTGTGACTACAAATAATGAAGGTCGCGACCAAATATCACAATGAGTGTTGGCTCTAAACTTACGAAAACTAGTCGCAACCAAGAAAGGTTCCGGTCACGACACAAATACATAGAGAGGTGTAGTCATGTCCTAAATACACTCGCGTCACGACTATTTTTCACAGAGAGTCCACAATCACAAAATTCCAAACTAGGTCATGACCATATAACACATATGTCGCGACCCAGTTTCACAAAGAGCATATTAAGTCCAAAATTCCATTCCATGTTGCGACTAAAATAGTGAAGGTCGCAACCAATTTTCACAAAGACTACCAAGTGACAGTTTTCAAAACCCAAACCATCTTTCACACTCATAGTTTAAAGTGTGGATCCAATTTTCAGCAGTTCATCACACATTAAGATTAAAAATCAAAAACTTTGTGATGAAAGATTGGATTAATTGAAGAATTTTTTGCATTAATTAGCATAGAGGCAAGATCTCCCCACACTTAAACTTGACAGTGTCCTCACTGTCAGCAAAGATATAGAAATCACAGCACTATATAAGGTGTAACATCCCTAATTTCTGTACTAAGTTGTATGTACAGGTTAAATGAAATATATGAGATTTTTAGGAAAAGATGTGTCCATATCTATGTAAAGAAAAGGATTAATTGGAAGAGGAAGAAAGTCTAAGAGTCAAAGTGTAAAATTACGAAAATGCCACTGTGAGGCCCTAAGAAACCAGAAGTAAATGGAGTGCATTTTGGTCATTTCACACAATGGATGGATATCAGAGGAAATTTGATAGTAAATTATTATAATTAATATGAGAATTTATGGAGTTGACAGAAGTCAAAAAGGAGTCCTGTAGAATTAATTATGGAATTTAAGGTGAAAAAGGACACCGATAAAAGTTTAAAGGAAACATATGTAATTTTTAACAGGACTTCTGGGTCTTAGAAAATTATGAAACTTTGTAGAGAATTCATTTTATATTAGAATTAATTTCTAAAAATGTTAGAACAATTAAAAGAGGTGTTTAGCATTTATTCCAAGATCAGGGTAATTTAAGGATATCGGTCTTAAGAAAAGTACATTGGGATTTGTGCCAAATAGCTATTGTACCTAAAAGAGGCCCAATATTTTTGTCCTAGGTCATCCCAATAAGTCCCAAAAGTTATCTTGGAGCCCAAGTCCAATAATGAATAATTTTGGATTTTTTTTAAAAGAAACAAAAGAGATAAAGTAAGAATTAGAGTTTGCACATGTTGGGACCCACAAGGACATTGCACATGGCGTACAAGACAAGAGGAGGATCTGATTTTTGTCATGTCATGTTATCTCAACTTGGCTTGGTGGTGATGTCATGAGTGAAAAGAGAAAAGACATTCCAAGATTAAACCTTTAACCATTAGATCAAATAGTTTTCAAGGTGATCTTGGCCTTCAAATGGCACATGACTTTTGCTAGAAATACCCCCCATTTGCAAGCCCAAAACCGTGAGCAAGAAAGGGGAAGGAAGCTCTTGAAAAATTCTCTCTCAAGCAAGGAAGAAGCAAGGATCTTGAAAGAGCAAGTAAGGTAAGTTGTCTCCTTGCTTCTACCTTTTGTTCTTATGGTTTGTGCTTGAGTTTAAGTGATTTTTGAGGCTTAAATCTTGGGGAGATGCTGCTGGAATTTTTGTGTATATGTGAAAGGAATACGAGTTTTAGGTCATAGATAGTTAAGACAAGCTTAAACAAGCTAGTTACATGCTTGGTTGTAAAGTAAGTTGATGTTCTTGACTTTACCATTTCGGTTTGCACTGTTCATGATAGAAGGAAATGGAATTTCCATGATTTAATGCTTCCATTGAGCTTATATGATGATTTTGTGTAGGATTGGAAAGGTTTTGAACCTTGGAAACGATTGGAATTAAAGGTTATAATATTAAAAATTCCTCATGATACTGTTCACTCGCATGAACAGTGATTTGAATTTCATGATTTTGATGCTTCCAATGGTCTTAAAATGAGATTTTGTGTGGGGGAAAAGTGGAGGAACAAGTATGGGAAGCATTGGAATCAAAATGAGAATTTTTGGAAGATTTATGTATGCTTTTCCAAATCTGTACAGAACAGTGTATTCTTGCTGGAATTTGGTTATTTTGAATGCATAAATGGATTCAAAAAGTAAGGTCAAGACATCAATTAATTCAAGGGACAAGTTAATTGGCAAAGATTAAAGAAAGTTATATTAGTTAAAGCAAGTTAAAGGTTCAAGAGAGGTAGTCTTGAGTAGTGTTTGAGTTCATGGTCCTAATGGATTATGTAATGAATATGACCAAAAAGCACTAAGAAGGTGTTGGGGAATAATTGACCAAAAAGCTTCATGATTGGAAAGCTTGGGAAGCAAGTGCAAGCATAAGAAAGAAAGCTTAAATCCAAGGTAGTGGACTTACCCTAAACTTGTATGTATGTAATGTATGCTTGATTGTGCTATAGCTTGGTTGAATTGTGTGTATATGGTAGATGATTGAAGCTCTGCTATGTTATGATTACTTTGGCCAATTGTATTTTATATGATACATGGAAGCATGCTCATCACACTATGATAACACTTTCACAAGCAAGCACAAGTCTTTACATTAATACATGCATTGTTTGGTATTGTTTGCTACTGAGATTCCCCCGAATCTCACCCCCCATAACCATGATCTAGGTGCTAGAACATCACAAGGAAGGAGGTAATGGTGGATGTATGAATGGTGTATGACTTGGAAAGCATGCCTTTAATTTATGTGATGATATATTGGTATGTATATTGTATGCATGCACTGGATCCGATGAGAGTCAGTCTACTTCCAGCGATAGTTTGAGCATCTTATCCAGTGATTTTTTACGTGAAATTTTGTATGAACCTATATAAGATCCTGATCTTTAATTGTACACCAAGAACGCTTCATTTGGTTAAGAACTCAAATTGTTATGATTTTTCAAAGTCGGGAGTTAAAATCTGGAATGAGATAATACGACTAGTCAGAGGCAGTGAGGTTCATGCACTAATTTCATATAGTAAACGAATGAGTTTTTCCACGAAATTTTATGAGATTAAAGTAAACATTTTGAGATTTAAATCCATATGTAATTTGACTCAATTGGATAAGTATACAAGGAGAAATTAATTTTTGAAAATGGGGCAAAGAAACTGGAACTTCCAGATTTACCAAATGAACAGTAAAGTTCAACGAATAAACTGATTTGATCTGGACAAGGAAACCTCATTTTGATATTTTTCTATCAAATTTGAATGAAATATATTTCATTATAAATTGAAATCACCTCAAAATGATTTTTCTAGATTTGATTATGAATTTTCAAAGTTCAGGCTATAATCTGGAATTACCCAGTGAATAGTGATAGTGAACAGTATCGTAAGCCCAACTCTTGGAAATTAATGTTTTTAAGTTTAAGAGGTATTTCAATGATCTAAGAAAATTCCAATTGAGTATATGTAAGGTTACGGTTAAGGTCAAGATTTAAGGTTAAGATTTAAAGACGTGTACTAGAAAAATATCATTGTGTTGTAGACTATACAGAGTACTGTGTACGTAGGTGCTGTCTAAGGAGTAGGGGTGAGCAAAGTACCCGTAGCCCGGTGTACCCGCCCGGCCCCAGTGTCAATTTGCCCGTTTTAAGCCCGCCCAAAATGGGCCCGTAACGGGCGGGCTTAAATGGGCTAAAGTAGTAAAATAAACGGGCGGGTTACGGGCTGACCATCGGGCAGCCCATAGCCCGCCCGTTTATTTTTTTAATTAATTAAATATTTTTTAAAAAAAAAAATTATGAATGATCATATTATGTATGCATTATGGACTTTGTGTTTATAAACTTATAGTGATAATTGATAAACATTGCGATTATGATATTTTTTTTTAGTAATTTTATGATAAATAATCATATTATGTGTTCACTGTGAACTTCAAATAGGGTAAAGCATATTTTTTTTTATATTTTTAGTAAACGGGCTGCCCATGCCCGTTTTGACCCAAACGGGTTCAGCCCAGCCCGTTTAATACGGGCTTAAACGGGCTGGGGTACGGGCATGGGCTAGCCCGTGCCCAGTTAAGATTAAACGGGCGGGGTACGGGCTGACCATCGGGCCAGCCCGCCCGCCCGTTGCTCAGCCCTACTAAGGAGGCTGGAAGTGAGTGGACCTAGCCGGTTCATCCATTCTTTTCTGGGTACTTACGTAGAATGGTAGTTCTCATGGGGAATTACCGAATTAGTACAGTTATTTTCTGCCAGGATTCTCGGCAGGAGAGAATTAATGAAGTTAAGATTGCTTCCGTAAGTGTACTCTGAAGGGTCTAAAGAAGGATATTTTATAAGGTCAATTAAATCTAGCTCTAACACGGCAGGCAACACATCACTCAATGCAAAATTGATAATGAAGCTCGCAATTACATTCCAATCATATATAGCAATACAAGGAAAGCAAAGATGACATGATGGGTAAGCTAAAATCATGCATGTGAGTGTGTAAGCACCTCATATAACCATCAATGAGTACGCGAAACATGGACAATAATGGAATGTTATGTAAAATAGAAATAAAGTGAAAATAAATAGAAATAAACTGAAAATAAACACTATCCTACTGAATCATCCCTTTTCAATCCTCAAACTGACATATCAAACATATCACATTAGGAAAAACTTGTAAAAGGTAAGAGATCAGAAAGGGACTGTCTGGCCTCACGGCGGCAAAGCAGGTTCCTCATAACGTTTCAAGAGGTGGCCATTTACCTAGAAGATCTTGCCTATCGCCTCCTCTTTCAACTCAATCATCCCAAATTCATGAACTTTAATAACTGTGTAAGGTCCATCCTAGCTAATTTTGAATTTAACATGTTTGAACTTGAAATTAGCTTGGTACCTTAACACTCTATCACCTTCCTTAAACCTCTTCCTCAAGATATGGGCATCATATAATGCCTTTGTCTTTTATTTATAAATCTCAGAGCTGCTGTAGGCATCCAATCTAATCTCTTCTAGCTCTTGCATCTGCAACAACTGCTCTGAACTCGCTTCTACAAAGTCCTCATTGCAAGCTTTCTGATAAGACACATTGTATATGGTTTCTACAACATTTTAAGAGTTTTATTGTAACTTTACCATTCATTTTATGCCTTAAATTGTACTTGTGTATTACATGATTGTACGTGACAATGTACTAATTAAAGGGTAAAATGGTAAAATAACTCTTCCAAATTGCATATATATTGTTATTTACTAATTTGAACTTTTACAGCGAGTTTTTATGTTGAATTGTAGGTATTTTGGAAGAGAGCAAGGACCAAGAAAGAAATCACAAGTCAATGAAATTCAAATCACATTTATGCACTTTTTAGTTGTGACCTTGAATCTTCTGGAAGTTTCTCTGTGTTCACAGGTCGCGACCAAAAACATGGATCAGGTCGCGACTAAAATGCGAAATCGTTGAAACTTTACGTTTTGAATTAGGTCAAGTATAAAAGGCTAGGCAAACTACCGTAGGAAGGGAGGCTAGTTTTAGTCCTGATTAGGCTAAGAGACAGTACTCACACATTCTCTGAAGACCTATTCGACAACCTACGCTCATCTTCCATCTTTTCTAACCCTTTCCACATATTTCTTCACATTCACCCTTCATCTTTCCATCGTTTCTTCATGGCATCACACCTGAACAGCAATTGCAATGCAGCAGAAGTCATAAGAGGCTAAATCCTTAGTCTCTTGGTGATAGATCTCATATCTTGAGCTCATAGACTAAACTGGGGGGTTTCTTATGTTCTAATTTGCATCTTGTCATGTTATGATTACTGCTAGATCTAGGGTTTTCGTCATATGAACAAGTCTTGGTGATAGATCTCATATCTTGGTTTTTTATCATTAAGTTCATTTCCTCTTTCATTGCTTTCTTCCATTCCTCCTTAGCAGGACCTGCCAAGGCCTCATGAATAGTGCGGGGTTCATCATCCCCTTCTGGAGTAACTAAGAGTGCTTCGCCTTCTATTTGGAAGCGTCTCTTTGGAACACTTTCCCTGTTACTCTTTCTGGTAGGAGCAACAACAACTTGCTTATCTTTTCTCATTTGCCTCGGTCTTTGTGTTGACCATTCTTGGCTCCTACTCAGATTGACATACCTGGAAGATCCTGGTCTGTCAATTTGTTCAGCACTGTCCTGTTCCTGAGTCTCATAAAGAGATACAGTACGGTCAACATCTCCCCTATTAGGAAATTCTGTTTCAATGAATACAGCATCTCTTGATTCTGTTCCAGTCACTGTTCCATCTTCAATTTCACTTATGAATACATATCCTTTTGAGGGTTCAGAGTACCTTATAAAGATACATTTCTTCCCTCTAGGACCCAGTTTTCCATGCCTATGAGAACTGTCATGGATATAGGCCGCCAAACCCCATGGTCTAAGGATGCTTAGATCTGGATGGCATTTAGTCTATAACTCGTAGGGTGTGGAAGCGACTGACTTAGAGGGCACACGGTTAAGTATGAAGGTTATTGTCAATAAAGCATCACCCTAATGTGAAATTGGAAGATTTTCCTGAGCCATCATTGACTTAACCATGTCTAGAAGAGTTCTATTTCTTCTTTCGGTAACCCCATTCTGTTGAGGTGTGCCAGGGATAGTTAGTTGCCTAATAATCCCTTTTTCTTCACAGAGCTATTTGAATTGATCCGAAAGGTATTCATGACCTTGATCAGTGAGTAAAGCCTATATTCTATTGTCCATTTGATTCTCTACTTCATTAATGTATCGTCTAAAGCACTCTAGTGCCTCGAACTTGTGTGAAATCAAATAGACATGACCATATCGTGAAAAATCATCAATAAAGGTAATAAAATATCAAGCTCACTGATCGAGGAAAGGTTATCTGGAAACTATGAGGTGGACTGATAAGGTGTACTCATGGGACCCACAAGATGCCACATAGCATTAAAGTAATGAGTCAGTAAAGTAAAGTTACTCGGTTGGCACGATAACTGAGGAAGTGATCAAATAAAGTCTGGGACTTATCTGAATAGTATTGGGAAGCGTGAAAGGTCTCTTCCAGGCGCCACATGGCACTGGTCTAGAGGAAGAAGAAAAGTTAAGGACATGTGGCCCAATCTTAGCCGATGAGTCCAGTTTGTGGGAAATCGGACTGGACCGGTACTAGACTGGACTGGGAATGCTGAGTCAGCTGATGAGTTGTCCAGGAATTGTGACATGTGAAAAATATGGCGATGAGGTGGCATGATGAGGTGTCCTGATGATGCAGTAAAAGGAAATAAAAGAAAATAGGAAATTCCAGGAAAATTGGTAGCCACATATTCAGAGTTCATGGAAATTACGATATTGCCATTGGAGGCAATTATAAATACCCCCTCCCCCATTCATTTGCTTCACGCATGGGAAGAGAAAGAAGAGAGAGAAGGAGAAGGAAAGGAAGAGAGAAAGGAGGAAAGGAAGAAAGAAAGTTCTGGCGGAGCTGGAAGCAGAATAGAGATAGTAGAGTTCTGCTGAGCTAGCCAGGTAGTAACTAAGCCTAGCTTTTATGTAATGGCTTTGTGATTTGATGTGCTATTGTTTGGTTGGATTGTTGTCTTATATGTTATGTCTGAAGCTCTACTGCAATGCTATGATCATATGTTATTGAGTATGGAAGCATGCAGCATACTTATCTGTACACAATCACAAGCAAGCACGGTCACACTGCATTACATATATTGTTATGACTGTTACTACTGAGATTCCCTCGAATCTCATCCCCATATATAACCCATTACAGGGAGGTTATGTTGAAGTAAATTTTGAGAATGCTAGGAGACGTCGTTATGCTGCCGAAGTTAAGACTGAACATCATGATATGATAAGTACTGTGTACGTATATGCTGTCTAAGGAGGCTGGAAGTGAGTGGACCTAGTCGGTTCATCCAATCTTTCCTGGGTACTACGTAGAATGGTAGTTCTCATGAGAGAATTACCGAATCAGTACAGTTCAGTTCTTTGTACAGAAGAAGCCTAGCAGTTATGCTGCCGGATTTCAGGCAGGAGAAGATGTAATAGAAATATAAGGATTATGTGATTTTATATGCTCTATTGTATGACATTTGTTATTCAATGATAAATATTGTTTGGCATGTTTAATTTGTATATGAGAAATTAAGAGAGAAATTCGCAGGTCCTGAGGTAGCAGTGTTCCGACCTCAGTTTGACCTCGTAAACGGAAGAGTTTGCCCACCAAATTAAGTGAGCCAGTAGTACACATCTGGGGCATTCCGTGGATAGGTAATATGCCTCATTTGAATGTGTACAATGAGATTAACCAGTTCTCAAAGTAAAAGTTCAGAATAAGGAACTTAAGAGTTAAAAGTTCAACTTCTGGGCTTAAGGTAAGATATAAATCAAGCTAATAATGCTTCTGCAAGTGTACTCTGAGGAGTCTAAGGGAGGATGTTTCATTCATGACCAATCCTTTCTGCCAATATTAGTCGTGACCATAATACTTTCTCGTCGCGCCTAGCTCTTTCTGTAATTATTAGTCGCAACCACACCTATCTCTAGTCGCGACCAAAATGGTCAGCTCTCAACTCTGCAACCTTTAACTTTTACATCATCCCAAAATGGCCATTCTTCCCCTTGGGACTTCAACACATGAGTCCCCATACCTTTACTTACTTGCAGCTTAGTCCCTGAAACTCTCTACATGTCTCTGGGACTTCTGCTCAAAAGGGGTCTAGTAGCCTCTCAATCTTAGGCTATTTCTACATCTCTAGGCCTAAAAATTGGGATGTTACATAAGTCCAACGTATATTTTTGTTGAGACACACTTATGCCCTTTCTGGATTTGGCAACCTCCATCCCGAGAAAATACCTCATTTGGCCTAGATCCTTTACTTGGAATTCTCTTGCCAAGGCCTTCTTGAGTTGAGTGATGGACTGTTCATTATTCCCTGTTATGACTATGTCATCCACATATACAATTAGAATAATTAGTTTTTCACCTTCATGTCTAATGAAGAGAGTGTGATCAGTTTGCCCTTGGATAGCCAAGTTTCTTGATAACTTTGGCAAATCTATCAAACCATGCTCGTGGTGATTGTTTCAGGCCATATAGAGATTTTTTGAGTTTGCACACTAAATTTGATGGAGCTCTTACTCCATGTGGAATCTCCATGTAAACTTCCTCCTCTAAATCTCTATTTAGGAACGTATTCTTTATATCTAATTGATGTAGGGCCCAGTCCAGGTTGGCAGCTATAGACAAGAGTACCTAAATGGTATTAAATTTTGCCACAGGTGCAAAGGTTTCTCAGTAGTCAATTGCATAAGTTTGAGTATACCCTTTTACAACCAATCTCACTTTATACTTGTTCATACTCCTATCAAGATTAAACTTGGGGGTGAAAATCCATCTGCAACCTACTACCTTCTTATCTTTGGGTAAGGTTGTGATTTTCCAAGTTTTATTTTCTTTCAAAGCTCTCAATTCTTCTTCCACTGCCTGTTTCCAGTTGGGATCTGACATGGCCTATTTGAATATATTAGGAATTTTGACCTACGAGTTGTTTACTACAAAGTTTTGCATGTTGGAAATTGTGCCCTAAGGGCCAATCATTGTATTATGAATATTGTTGATTTATGAATTTCTTAATTATGTTATCATATTATTTAGATATTTACTGTGATGACCATCCTTGGATAGCTCATGATCTTATCCTAAATGTCCCTGGTCGGTCATCTATGCGGGAGCAGAGATGAAATATAACCAGTATGACTTTGAAGATGTATAGAGATATAAATCAAAGTCATAGGCACATGTAAAAGTACAAGGTGTTGGACCGACCCGCTATGAGAGAGCTGCATGGATTAAGTCATAAGCTTCTCTCATATACAAACCATGTCACTATGCCCTTTGACCTGAGATCATCATGGATTTCTACAAGAAAACGCTCAGCTTTGACCTAGTCAATAGTCACTATTGACCGAATGATCATAAAGACTATGTTCGGGCTTAGTGATTTTTCATACGTAGGAATGTGAATGGTCAAGATGGAATTTGTCCCTCACATTCGTAGAGAGATATTACTGAGCCCCTCGATGAGTGAGTCTGAGAAATGTATGTTCATACTGTAATGGAAAGGTAGTTCCATTTCTATAGTCAGATTACTCAGGGATTGAGAAAGTAACGGTCAGGAACAAGAGGATGACGTTCTCCATGCCTCATCCATAACCAAAATGTCGTGTGACAAAAGGGACGTGATATGGTTGAATGAAAGGTAACATCGTTCATCGATCCTCATATGATTTGGGTAGTCGTGATGTCTTGCTAGAGATCGCTTACGACTTGTGGGTCAGTATAATAACTGGCCCACTGCCAACTTCATATGGGCCTACAGGGTCGCACACAAAATAGCCCAACACGTGCTATGATGTCCAGATTCATTGAATCTAAGACATTCAATAAATAATCTAAGGTGGATATGTATATATATATTTATATATATAAATTAGTATATATATTATATATAATATAAGAGATATTTGCAAGATTTAATTTATAAGGATAAATTAAATCTCTATCACTTTTGAATTTAAAATTTAAAATGATATGATATCTCAAATTTGATTTATGAGTATAAATCAAATATAATTCTATCTTATCTTTATTTTAAATTAAATGAACAGGTGAATTAAATCTATGGGACTGATTTAATATAAACCATATTTATTTAATTGGTTTCTTATCAAATTATGCAATATATCTGATATTGTATTAATTTTAGAATTAATATAGGATTAATTCTGAAATCCAACTCAATCAGAACACCGATAGCATTCTATATATTTGATATTAGGGGCTAGGGTTTTGTAGAAGGGGCAAAGAGAGTGCAAAAGGTTTGCAGATAAGAAATGGCCAAAATAGAGACGGTGAGGATGGATCCTCGAGAAAGCCAAGAGGGACAAGAAGCACTAGCATGTCGTTCATGGTTGAAATGTTGTTCGTGTAGATACCGGTAGAGGAAGCCGATCTGAGTCTTCGACTTCTCCCGATCGAAAAGAGACCACCAGTGGCTACAAGTAGATACTGAGGTCGCGACCATATAGGCATCCTGAAGGTCGAAAGATCGAAAAGAGACCACCAGTCGGGACTAGAAGTTGAGGACGTCGCGACTGATAACTCCAGAGACTGCCCGTCGGGGCGAGAAGCTGAGGATATCGTGACTGACAACTCCAGAGATGATAAGTCACGACGAGTGGATACTGAGGTCGCGACCATAATTTGAATACCGAAGGTAACGCTTCTTACTCCTTGACTTAAACACACTCGGTAGATCCAGGCAGGGAATGGAAAATTTTTAAAGTTAATTTCTGTAACATCTCTAATTTTTTGCACTAAGTTGTATGTACAGATTGAATAAAATATATATGAGATTTATCAGGAAAAGATGTGGCCATTTATGTAAAGAAAAAGATTAATTGGAAGAGGAAGAAAGTCTAAGAGCCAAAGTGTAAAGTTACGAAAATACCTCCGTGATGCCCTAAGAAACCAGAAGTGAATGGGGGGCATTTTGGTCATTTCATACAATGGATGGATATCAGATGAAAATTGATAGTAAATTATTATAGTTAATATGAGAATTTATGTAGTTGACAGAAGTCAAAAAGGAGTCCTGTAGAATTAATTATGGAATTTACGGTGAAAAAGGACACCGATAAAGGGTTAAAGGAAACATATGTAATTTTTAACAGGACTTATGGGTCTCAGAAAATTATGAAACTTTGTAGAGAATTCATTTTATATTAGAATGAAGTTCTAAAAATGTTAGAACAATTAAAAGAGGTGTTTAGCATTTATTCTAAGATCAGGGTAATTTAAGGATATCGGTATAAGGAAAGTATATTGGGATATGTGCCAATTAGCTATTGGACCTAAAAGAGGCCTAACATTTTTGTCCTAGGCCAGCCCAATAAGGCCCAAAAGCTATCTTGGAGCCCGAGTCTAATAATGAATAATTTATGGATTTTTGAAAAGAAAGAAAAAGAGAAAGAAAGAATAAAGTAAGAAATAGGGTTTACATATGGTGGGACCCATATGGACTCAAAAATGGCGCCAAGAAGAGAGCTTAGGTGTTCCAAGTAGGCCATGCTAGTGATGTCATGGTGGTAAGGTCATGAGTGTGAAGAGAAAAGACATTTCAAGATCAAACCTTTAACCATTAGATCAAATAGTTCCCAATGTGATCTTGGCCTTCAAATGGCAATGACTTTTGCTATAAATACCCCCCATTTGCAAGCCCAAAACCGTGAACAAGAAAGGAGAAGGAAGCTCTTGAAAAATTCTCTCTCAAGCAAGGAAGAAGCAAGGATCATGAAGGAGCAAGTAAGGTAAGTTGTCTCCTTGCTTCTACCTTTTGTTCTTATGGTTTGTGCTTGAGTTTAAGTGATTTTTTAGGCTTAAATCTTGGGGAGATGCTGCTGGAATTTTTGTGTATATGTGAAAGGAATACGAGTTTTAGGTCATAGATAGTTAAGACAAGCTTAAACAAGCTAGTTACATGCTTGGTTGTAAAGTAAGTTGATGTTCTTGACTTTACCATTTCGATTTGCACTGTTCATGCACTGTTCATGATAGAAGGAAATGGAATTTCCATGATTTAATGCTTCCATTGAGCTTATATGATGATTTTGTGTAGGATTGGAAAGGTTTTGAACCTTGGAAACGATTGGAATTAAAGGTTATAATATTGAAAATTCCTCACGATACTGTTCACTCGCATGAACAGTGATTTGAATTTCATGATTTTGATGCTTCCAATGGTCTTAAAATGAGATTTTGTGTGGGGGAAAAGTGGAGGAACAAGTATGGGAAGCATGGGAATCAAAATGAGAATTTTTGGAAGATTTATGTATGTTTTTCCAAATCTGTACAGAACAGTATATTCTTGCTGGAATTTGGTTATTTTGAGTTCATAAATGGATTCAAAAGGTGAAATTGTGTAGGCTAAGGTCAAGACATCAATTGGTTAAAAGGCCAAGTTAATTGGCAAAGATTAAAGAAAGTTATGTTAGTTAAAGCAAATTAAAGGTTCAAGAAAGGTAGTCTTGAGTAGTGTTTGAATTCATGGTCCTAATGGATTATGTAATGAATATGAATGTGTTTAGGACCTTGAAACCTCTAAGAAGGTGTTGGGGAATGATTGACTAAAAAGCTTCGTGATTGGAAAGCTTGGGAAGCAAGTGCAAGCATAAGAAAGAAAGCTTAAATCCAAGGTAGTGGACTTACCCTAAACTTGTATGTATGTAATGTATGCTTGATTGTGCTATGGCTTGGTTGAATTGTGTGTATATGGTAGATGATTGAAGCTCTGTTATGTTATGATTACTTTGGCCAATTGTATTTCATATGATACATGGAAGCATGCTCATCATACTATGATAACACTTTCACAAGCAAGCACAAGTCTTTACATTAATACATGCATTGTTTGGTATTGTTTGCTACTGAGATTCCCCCAAATCTCACCCCCCATAACCATGATCTAGGTGCTGGAACATCACAAGGAAGGAGGTAATTGTGGATGTATGAATGGTGTATGACTTGGAAAGCATGCCTTTAATTTATGGGATGATATATTGGTATGTATATTGTATGCATGCACTGGATCCGATGAGAGTTAGTCTACTTCCAACGATAATTTTAGCAGTTTATCCAGTGATTTTTTACATGAAATTTGGTATGAACATAGCTAAGATCTAGATATTTAATTGGACACCAAGAACGCCTCATTTGGTTAAGAACTCGAATTGTTATGATTTTTCAAAGTCGGGAGTTAAAATCTAGAATAAGATAATACTACTACTCAGAGGCAGTGAGGTTCATGAGCTAATTTCATATAGTAAATGAACGATTTTTTCCAAGAAATTTTATGAGATTAAAGTAAACATTCTGATATTTAAATCCATAGGTAATTAGACTCAATTGGATAAATATACAAGGAGAAATGAATTTTTGAAAATGGGGCAAAGAAACTGGAACTTCCAGATTTACCAAATAAACAGTAAAGTTCAACGAATAAACTGATTTGATCTGTACAAGGAAACCTCATTTTCATATTTTTATATCAAATTTAAATGAAATATATTTCATTAGAAATTGGAACCACCTCAATATGATTTTTCTAGATTTAATTATGAATTTCCAAAGTTTAGGCTGTAATCTGGAATTACCTAGTGAATAGTGACAGTGAACAGTACCCGTAAGCCCAACTCTTGGAAATTAATATTTTTAAGTTTAAGAGGTATTCCAATGATCTAAGATAATTCCAATTGAGTATATGTAAGGTTTAAGCTCAAAATTTATGGTCAAGCTTTAAGGTCAAGATTTAAAGATATTTACTAGAAAGCGCTGTTATACTGGCAGAATATCAAAAGTACTGTGTACGTAGGTGCTGTATAAGGAGGCTGGAAGTGAGTGGACCTAGCCGATTCATCCAGTCTTTCCTGGGTACTTACGTAGAATGGTAGTTCTCATGGGACTTACCAAATCAGTACAGTTATCTTCTGTCAGGATTTTTGGCAAAGAGAGATATAATAAAGTTAAGATTACTTCCGTAAGTGTACTCTGAGATGTTTAAAGGAGGATGTTTCAATTTCCGCTGTGTGTCTTCCAATTCCCTTCATTGCATTCTAGCAGATAAGTTGCCATAAGATACAAATCTTTGAATAGGATGCTGAGTGGAAGACCTTACCCCCTTTCTTAGTGCAATAGGCCAACCTAGTTCTTCAAGATCCAACTCTGGCTCAGAATCATGTTGCTGCTTTAGGATGAAAGGGACTCTACCACTGCCATCTTCTTTACTTGATTGAGGACTCGGTTGTTCAGTCATCCTAGTATAGATTTCAATATTGGTTTCCGTGGTCTGAGAATTGTCAGAGTCAGGTCTAATCTGGGTAGGATCAGGGATACTTTATGGTGGTTGTGGTGCTAAGTGATTACAAGGCTCAGGAGTATCTTGGGTGATTTGCGGTGATTGTGGTGTGAAGAGATTGGGAGGATCGGGTGTTACGATGCTTTGTATAGGTTTAATTAGCTATTCCACTCCCCAATTCTCCCCCTGAATGGGTAATGTGGGATAGTATGCATCGTCTTCATAAAAAATAGCATCTCTGGAGACAGTGAGGTGTCTGGTGGTGGGACAATAGCATTTGTAACCTTTTTGGGTTTAGGAATACCCAAGGAAAATACACTTTTTGGCTCTGGCTCCTAGTTTGATCCCATCATGTATATGAACAAAGATGACACACCTAAACACTTTTTGTGGGATGGTGTTAATAATAGGGGAGGTGGGGTAAGTTTCAAGAAGTTTGTGGATAGGAGTGCTGAAATTGAGGACTTTTGAGGACATTCTATTAATTAGATATGCTGCTGTGAGTATAGCATCTCCCCAAAACAGATTTGGAACATTCCTCCCTATCATAATGGCTCGGGTTACTTCTAATAAGTGCCTATTTTTACACTTTGCTACTCTATTTTGTTGTGGGGTATAAACACAAGAGGTTTGGTGGTGAATTCCTTATTGTTCAAGAAACTCTTTAAAGGCTTGACTCACATATTCTTTGGCATTATCACTCCCTAGTACTTTAATAGACATTTGAAAATGGGTTTTTACAAAGGCATGAAAATTTTTGAAAATTTGTAAGACTTCAGACTTTTCTTTCATAATGTAGACCCATGTAACTCGAGTGTGATCATCAATGAATGTTACGAACCATCTGGTTCCAGTTCGGGTTTTATTTTTGGCTGGACCCCAGATATCACTATGGATCATTGTGAATTGAGCAGTAGGCTTATAAGGTTGTCTAGGGTAAGAGGCTCGGGTTTACTTGGCAATCTGACAAGTTTCACATTGGCAAGGAGTAGAATTTTTATTGAATAAATTTGGAAACACATGTTTCATATAATCAAAATTGGGATGACCTAATCTTTGATACCATAACATTACATCATTATTTTGAGAATTATAACTGACTAACACCTTCCGTGCTTCTTTAGTCCTTGCTTCTAGTCCTTCAAAGTAGTAGAGTCCATCCCATTCCTTAGCAGTCAAAATCTTCCTCCCCGAGGTCAAATCCTGAAAAACATAATCACTATCATTAAAGATGACCCGACACACTTGGCCTTTGGTCAATTTACAGACAGATATTAGATTGCAAGTAAGAGCAAGCACAAATAAAACATTATGTATCTCAACATTATCTGAGAGAACAACAGTTCCAACACCCTCGACTTTAGTGAATAGACTAGTTGCCACTTTTACTCTGAGATTTACATGGCAATATTTAATGGTCTTGAAAAGAAATTTGTTACCAGTCATGTGATATGTAGCTCCTGAGTCAACAATCCATGTTTCATCACTAGTCACCATGGTATTGAGGGATATAATAGAGTTACCTGATTGGGCCAAGTTGGCATTAGGAACAGATTTTGACTTGTTCTGCTTTGCCAACATTCTTCTGAATATTTGAAGCTCTTCTTTGGTCAAATGGTTGTCATTATCACCTAGCTCCTCAGAGGTTACATGGTGAGTTTTCTCATTTAGTTGTTGTCTCTATTTCCCTTGGGTTGGTTTTCCATGCAACTTCCAATATTCATCCCTTGTGTGGCCTTTTTTCTTACAGTGATTGCACCATTTATTCCCCTTTTTCCTCTGTACCTTCGATTGAAGGAAAGCCTCTCATAGCCAAGGCTGAGCCCTCAACTGGAGCCTGGTTACCTTGTGTGAGTTGTCTTCGGCTTTCTTCAAATTTCACCATATTAAAAATATCAAATAGTGAAGGAAGAGGTTTTAGTCCCATAATTCTGCCCCTGATTTCCTCAAAAATATCATTGAGACACAGCAAGAATTCATATGTTCGTTCTTTCTCCACCAACCGTCTGTAGTACTGAGCATCATCGAAGTCCTTCCAGGGATGAACTTCGAAGAGGTCCAGTTGTTGCCATATCTTTGTTAGGATGCTATAGAATTTAGTCACCGGCAATCCTCCTTGCTTTAGATCTTTAAGTTACCTTTTTAGATCTAACAGGGCCGCTGTGTTATCCAGAGTAGAATATGTCCGCTTGGCAGTATCCCAGATTTCCTTGGCCGTACTTGCGAGAAGATACCCTTCACTGATGTCCAGAGTCATTGAGTTACATAGCCAAGACATCACTTGATTATTTTCAGCAAGCCAGGTGTCGAATTTGGGATCATTATGAAGAGGTTGAGTTGCTTCCTATAATATCCCTAATTTTCTGTACTGATTTGTATGTACAGTTTGTACGTAATATATGTGAGATTTTCTAAGAAAAATGTGGTCATTTATGTAAAGAAAGGGATTGAATTGAAAAAGGAAGAAAATACAAAGACTTAAGTGAAATTACAAAAAGTTTTAAAGCCAAAATAGAAAGTAGACAAAAATGTTGGGTCCTTAAGTGTAATTTTAAAAAGTTTGAGGACATAAATGTAATTTATAAAAAGTTCAAGGGGAAAAAGTATAATTATGAAGAATTTGGACAGAAATAGGCCAAAATGGCTGGAATCAAATCAGACCCAAATTTTACCAGTAGATAGAGAAAATTATTCCGGTTAGTTTGACGCAACACAGAATTTTGATTTGAGGTCCCAAAAAATTGATATAAATTTCTGAAGTCAGATAAAATTATTACAGTATTTTTCGGATCTCAGAATCAGATGAAACCTTACAGTAAATTCCTACAATTAATATAAGAATTTATAAAATTGACAGGATAAGGAAAGGAATCCTGTAAAATTTTTAATGGAATTTACAGTGGAATAAAATACCCGATAAATATCTCCGGGAACTGTTCCTAGGGAATTGTGCCATAAAGGTAGTGGACCCTATAAAGGCCCAAAAATGGCGTCATGGAGGCCCAATAAAATAATTGGACTGATAGGTGGTCCAGTGTCCAGATGAACCTCGAAAAAGTGCGAAATTACGAAATGCCCCTGTGTTGCACTAAGAAGCAATAGATGAATGGAGGGCACTCTGGTCATTTTGGACAGGCCAAAATGCCAAGGCAGGTACAGGAAGGGTTAGTCTAAGTCAGTATATGCCCTGACAAGGTACAAAGAGGCGTGAAATGATGATTATGCCCTTAGGGTTAATGTAGTGCAAGAAAGGGGACCAAGGGTATTTTGGTCATTTTCCAAGGGATCTGTAATTAAGCTTAGACCCAGTATAAGAATGTCAATGATAGAAAGAATCTGGATAATGGTTTTAAGGTCAGAAAACATATGGAATCTCAGAAAAATTAGATTCAGAAAACAGTCTAGTTTTTGGGAAATCGGATCGAGCATGTACCAGATTGAACTGCAATTTTTCTAGAGACTTCTCTCCCTTGGAATGGAGCCACTTGTCTTGTGAGGTGTCCCTTTGATGATGTAATAATTATTAAAGAAAAGTAAATCTAAGCCATTAGATCAAATAGTGCACAAAATGATCTTGGCCTTTCATTTTCACCCAAATTTTTCTATAAATACCCCCTCAAATCAGATCATTTCGGCATGCTTGGCAACCTTGGGGAAACTCTTGCAAAATTTCCATTGAAGCTAGAAAGAGGCAAGCACCTTGGAAGAACTAGTAAGGTAATTAGTCCTTTTGATCTTAAGCTTTGTTCTAGCAAGTTTGCTCTTGGTTTTAAGAGATTTTTGGGACATATTTCTCTTGATAGTGCTGCTGGATATTCTGTTTTGATGTGAAAAGAATATGAGTTTTAGGTTATGGATAGTTTAGACAAGCTTAAACAAGCTAGAATCAAGTGGTTATAGCTTGGAAATCCAAGTATGCATGTGAATGGAAGCTTGTGTTCTGTTCTGGTACTATATGAATCACTGTTTGTATGTTGGAATTTCATGATTTTGATGCTTCCAATGGGTTTAAAATGGAAAATTGTGTTGGGATATAGTAGAGAAACAAGTATTGGAAGCATTGGAATCAAAATGAGAATTTTTGGAAAACATGTGAAGCTTTTCGGTTCTGTACAGAAACTTGTGACGCAATTTGATTTTGGAAATTCTGATTTCATATTTGGATTCTAGATAAAAAATTATGTGGAAATGAACCATGAGAATTTATTTTAGAAAGATGGAAGCATAAGTCATAGATTAAAGAAAGAATGGAATTTAGTGAGAACCTAGTCTTGGAATTGTGTTGGAGTTGACTTGTAACTTGATGTTACTTTGTAATGGCTAGGTTTTGACATTTGTGAGAAGGGAAGATCATTCCAAGAAGGAAATAACAAGGACATCTAAGAGGTAGCAAGAATACCTAACTATAATCTTATGTTGTTTGATTGTATGCTTGCTTGTTATGTATGATTATTGGTTAAGCTTAAGATAATTTTATGATGATGATGATGAAGTATGAATGGTTGCAACTCCTTGCAATGAATGTCATGACAATATGCATGTTAGAGGTTGCTTATGTATGTTCATAAAGTAGCTCCCATATCATGATAACATGTTAGGCATTTAATCAAGTATGCATGTTATTATAGTTTGTATGACTTGCTATTGAGATTTCCATGAAATCTCATTCTTTCCTTTCCATATATATAACTATGCTCTAGGTGCCAGAACTTCTCAAGGCAAAAGGTTAAATGTGGATGGTTAATTTGTATATGACTTAAAGTTGAGCACTTAACTTTAGAGGATGATATTTTGATGTGCTTGATGTATGTTACTAAGGATCCAGTCTGAGGTAGTATACTTCCAACAATATTTTCTTAACTTATCCAACGTATTTTCACGTGAAATTTGGCATGAACATAGTTAAGATCTATATCTTTAAATGGACACCAAGAATGCCTCAATTGGTTAATAATTAAAATTGTTATGATTTTTTAAAGTTGGGAATAAAATCTGGATCAAGATAAAATGAGTACCCAGAGGCAGTGAGGTTCATGCACAAATTTCAAATAGTAAATGAACGAGTTTTTCCACAAAATTTTATGAGCTTAAAGTATACATATGGAAATTTAAATCCATATATAACACGTCTCATTTGGATAAGTGAACAAAGAGAAATGAATTTTTGAAAATAAGGTAAAGAAACTGGAACTTTCAGGTTTACCAAATGAACAGTATTTTTCAACGAATAAACTGATTTCATTTGGACCATGAAACCTCATTTTCATATTTTTCCTTCAAATTTTAATGAAATAGATTTTATTAGAAATTGGAACCATCTCATTTTGATTTTTCTATATTTAATTATGAATTTCCAAAGTTCATGATATAATCTGGATTTACCAAATAAACAGTACTATGAACAGTACCCGATAACCTAATTCTTGGAAATTCATGTTTCTAAGCTACAAAAGTGTTCAATTGGTATAAGATACTTTCAATTGAGTATATGTAAGGATAAAATTAAGGATATGACACTTCCCCATTAATGTATTTCTCCTTCCGCTTTTTGCGTAGGTACATTAGTACACTTTGGGACCATTGGAGGTAATTGCTTCCATTAAGTTTGTGTGCCACCACCATTCCTTGATGTTCAGTGACAGGAGAAAAATCTGAAGTCATTTCAGATGCTGTTGGAGAAACAATAGGTGGAGGGGTAGCACTTTGGGCTTGTGGAGTTGTGCCTGACATTAGAGCCGTTGGTAGGGCTCCTGAAGTTGCTGGAAATTATGAAACAGAGCCAAACAGAGGTGGGAAATTGCACGGGTCCATTTTTGGTTTTTTGTCACGGCGGCACATGGGCTTCACAAGCAGGGACAGTGACAGCGCATGGATCTCACGCGCCTCTCAGTTGCTCGTCGGACTCTGGGAACAGGCCGATCGGCGACTTCTAAGACGGATGGGAGTGGCTGTGTTGTCTCACTCGCCCTCCTCACTTCAACTCTAAGCCGCGACTTTTTTCTCCTCTTCTCTCTGTTTTTGCCGTCGCGTTGCTCAACGACGACTTGTGGGTTTGGACGGAACCCGCTCTAATACCATGAAGCAATGGGTCGAT
This sequence comes from Leucaena leucocephala, assembly GCA_037074615.1. Taxonomy (NCBI): domain Eukaryota; kingdom Viridiplantae; phylum Streptophyta; class Magnoliopsida; order Fabales; family Fabaceae; genus Leucaena; species Leucaena leucocephala. The sequence continues at coordinate 12,578,164 of CM073555.1, read as the reverse complement.
ATTTTATTGATTGACAAATGCATTCACAAAGCAATACATATATAACGCCCGAATATCCCATTGTAGGCGAGATATCCGGCTGTAATCAGTGAAAAATCAACTGAATTAAACAAGATTGATTACAGCATATAATTAGGACTTTATGGCTAAGAATATGAGCAGAATTATTGGAGAAAATCATGGGCTTTTCAACAATTCTTCATAATCATATGGAATGAATTGGAGCGGTCTTCTGCAACCATTTCTCGCAGTACATCATCTTCAATCTTTTCTGCTCGCCATCGGGAAGGGTCCTGCACAAATTCTTCACTAAAAATCATGCTGGAAACCCACTCTTTCCAAGTGGTTCTTCGAAACTTTTCTTCAAACAATGTGCCTGTGCCAGTAGCTGTACACATAAACCATCTTTTGCCCTTCATCCTTGATTTTGAGCTTCTAGGATTGTGCCCTTCATCTAGTATAATAATTACGAGGACTTTCCCTTAATACTTTAGCCATGTACTTTCTGTGAGAAAACTTTGAATCCTCTCGCATCAATGTTAAAAATGAAGTACAACCCATGACTAGAACACTTGGGCTTGCGTACCACTTTTGTATCTTTTCCAGGCAATCCAAAATATGCTTGACATTACCAGTAGGCTTTGGACCACCATGAAAAATCACTGTATTATGCTTGAATGCTCGATAGGTTCTACGGCCATGTACAAAGTGTTGTCTTCGGAGCAAGAACCAATGGTCACTTCCCTGGGAATAACTTCAAGTAGCTAACAAGAAATGCAATAATAAGGAATGTGTTTCCAGATCCAGGAGAATGAGATATCACACAACCACCTCTCTTTTTGGATGCTGCTTCCATATGTGGGGGGGGATCTATAAACCCAGCAATATTTTTCCACAGAAACTCAAAAGCTTTTTGTTGGTGGATGTGCAATTTCCACCTAAGTTCAGGAATTAATGCCCATATATTATCATTTTCTCCAGCTATTGGTTGATCAGGCAAAGCATACGTCAACAAAAGATGGAAACCATCATTTTCATCAGCCTTTTGTTCTGGTTCTGAACCTTCTCCACCGCATTGCTTCTCCTCATGGTGCCAAATTGAACGTTCCAACTAACATTTGACAAAATGTCAGATACTTGCTGAGCAAATAGTTCAGGAATTAATGCCCATATATTATCATTTTCTCTAGTTATTGGTTGATAAGGCAAAGTATCAGTCAACAAAAGATGGAAACCATCATTTTCATCAGCCTTTTGTTCTGGTTCTGAACCTTCTCCACCGTATTGCTTCTCCTCATGGTGCCAAATTGAACGTTCCAACTAACATTTGACAAAATGTCAGATACTTGCTGAGCAAATAGTTCAGGAATTAATGCCCATATATTATTATTTTCTCTAGTTATTGATTAATAAGGCAAAGTGTCAGTCAACAAAAGATAGAAACCATCTTTTTCATCAGCCTTTTGCTCTGGTTCTAAACCTTCTCCACTGCATTGATTCTCCTCATGGTGCCACATTGAACGTTCCAATTGACATTTGACAAACTGTCATATACTTTCTAAGCAAACATAAATTATCTAACCAGTGACATGATATATAATTAACATCAGCAACTGCATATATTGATGGGGAGAGCATTGGATAACAAAGAATAAAGAAACCATGCAGGTTCCTTTTGGGATCACTGTATTTAATCTATGATTGATTTTCAAATAGAAAACACCTTCCTAATGCAAGTTGCATCCATCTTGATGCAAAGTTTAAAAAAACCACCTGTTAAAACATATGTAGTCATACTAACACACCTATTCAACAAAGGTTTCTAAAACTTACAAAGGTTGGCGTCATATCTTTAATTTCAATACTGACAATGCCATATAAGCGACAAGAAATTCCAATTTCTTTATCCATTCTATAATCATGGCACATCGTGAATCAGTTTTTTCCCAGGTCTTAGTAAAAGTCGCAGCACCCCGATAAGATAGCTGAATTGTGTTAGCTTAAGAAAAAGATAATGAACAAAATAAAAGTAGACTAACAAATAATAATAGAAATGGGCTTAGGCCTCTCACACAAAATGAAACCTTCTTTAAAACTGATGAGACAATTAACCATGAAATATCAGATAAAAATTTCCCTGAAAGTAATTTAGTTTGTGGTACTGCTTTCCAGTCCTCAGATGAATCCCACCGATAGTGATGCTCTTCACAAGGACTCTGCTTAAGCCTTTGGAGAATAGAAATTTGATTTATTCCAACTACTTTGATCTCCTTACTCAGAGTTCTTATCTCAGAACCAATACAAACTTGATTAACATAAATGTTCACATAATACTTACACGAGCACCCAGGTTCATGTGATTTTCTCTGTATAGAACTTATTTTAGCATTAACCCACACCTATAATGAGAAGAATTCTGCTGATCAAATTTAAATTTAAGTGACAGAATATTCAACAGGACTTTAACATGGCCCAGGAGCAGGGCAACAATATTGAGAAAAATAATAACGAGGAACTAGTAATCTTACAACTATAGGTAACACTTTCCCATATTATAAGACCACTGAATGTTTACTATGTAGATATATTCCATATGAAGGGAATTGGAAGACACGCAGTGGAAATTAACTTTAAAAAAATTTTCCATTCCCAGCCAGGATCTACCGAATGTGTTTAAGTCAAGGAGAAAGAAGTGTTACCTTCGGTATTCGAGCTTTCGTCGCGACCTCAGTGTCCTCTAGTCGCGACTCCTCGCCTCTGGAACTTTCAGTCGCGACCTCCTCAGCTTCTAGTCGCGACCTGTCCCTCTGGAGTTGTTAGTCGCGACCTACTCTGCTTCACGTCGCAACCAGATGTCTCTGGAGTTTGTAGTCGCGACCTCGTCAGCTTCAAGTCGTGACCTGTCTCCTCTTTTCGGATTTCTGACTTTCAGATGCCCGTATGGTCGCGACCTCAGTGTCAATAGGGCGCGACCTTGCTTCGTGTCTGGTCGATCGCAAGAAGTCGACAGCTCAGATCGGCTTCCTCTACCGGTATCCACACGAACAGCGTTCCAATCGCGAACGACGTGCTAGCGCCTCTTGTCCCTCTAGGGCTTTCTAGAGATTCCGTCATCACCGTCTCTATTTCGGCAGTTTCTTATCTGCAAACCTTTTGCACTCTCCCTGCCCCTTTTCTCACGTCTGAATGTGTGTGTAGAGATGTATTGTGTGTAGAACCCTAGCCCCTAATGTCAAATATATAGGAAGCTATCGGGCTTCTAATAGGGCCGGGCTTCAGAATTAATCTTATATTAATTCTGAATTAATACAATATCATATATTGCACAATTTAATAAGAAACTAATTAAATAAATATGGTTTATATTAAATCCGTCCCATAGATTTAATTCACCTATTTATCTAATTTAAAATAAAGATAAGACAGAATTATATTTGATTTATTCTCATAAATCATTTGAGATATCTTATCTATTTGAATTTCAAATTCAAATAGATCATATCCATTTAAATTCAAATTCAAAAGTGATAGAAATTTAATTTATCCTTATAAATTAAATCTTACAAATATCTCTTATATTATATATATATAATATATATATACAAATTTATATATATATAAAATATATATCCACCCTAGATTATTCATTGAATCTAGACATCTCTTAGATTCAATCAATCTGGACATCATAGCTCGTATTGGGCTATTTTGTGTGCAACCCTGTAGGCCCATATGAAGTTGGCAGTGGGCCAGTTACTATACTGACCCACAAGTCGTAAGCGGTCTCTAGCAAGGCATTACGACTACCCAAAACATATGAGGATCGATAAACGATGTAACCTTTCATACAACCATATCACGTCCCTTTTGTCACACGATATTTCGGTCAAGGATGAGGCATGGAGAACGTCATCCTCCTGTTCCTGACCGTTACTTTCTCGATCCCTGAGTAGTCTGAATATAGAAATAGAACTACCCTTCCATTCCAGTATGGCCATACATTTCTCAGACTCACTCATCGAGGGGCCCAGTAATATCTCTCTACGAATGTGAGGGACAAATTTCATCTTGACCATTCACATTCCTCCGCATGAAAAACCACTAAGCCCGAGCATAGCCTTTATGATCACTCGGTCAAAAGTGACTTTTGACTAGGTCAAAGCTGAGCGTTTGTCATGTAGGAATCTATGATGATCTCAGGTCAAAGGGCATAGTGACATGGCTTGTATATGAGAGAAGCTTATGACTTGACCCATGCAGCTCTCTCATAGCGGGTCGGTCCAACACCCTGTACTCTTACATGTGCTTATGACTTTGATTTATATCTCTATATATCTTCAAAGTCATACTGGTCTTATTTCATCTCTGCTCCCGCATAGATGACCGACCAGGGACATTTAGGATAAGATCACGAGTTATCCAAGGATTGTCATCATAGTAAACATGCAAATAATGTGATAACATAATTAAGAAATTCATAAATCAACAATGTTCATAAGATAATGATTGGCCCCTAGGGCACAATCTCCAACACCATATAAATAGGTCCATGCATCAAGTCAACCCAAAAGCTGAAACATTTAAATGAATGCTCATGATTGGTTCAAGCTTGTAGTGTGAACAAAACACAATGCATCATTTGAAACTGAATTTTAATTTGAAAAAATAGGGATATAGAAACGATCAAACTATTGACCAATTGATCATTCATGAAGAACCATTCATAATTATTTTTTTATAAATGTCTCTAACAACTATCATCCCAAGAAATGAGAAGTCAGCCGTAAATTGACTTTCCAGCGTATGGTTCTATCAAATAATATAAAGGCATTATGAAAAATCAGGGAACACATAAACTTCTATACATCATGGAGAATTTATCCGCACATAATACTTAATGACTCAAAAAGAAACTTCTAGATTTTAAAGCAATAAGATGGTGATACAATTTGTTATTTTATACTATAATACAACAAAAGATGATTGCAAAATTATGCTTTTCAGTCCATGCAGTTCAAGAACCTCAACTAAAGACTAGAAGTAAAAAATCCAACTTAAATGGTCACTTACAGGATTAAGACTACTTAGACCTGAGCCATTAGTATGTTGAAAGGAAGATAGTACACATATGTCAATTCTAGGTCTTAAAAAGCAGGAGCAATATGATACAGTTACTTTCCTAGACCTTATTCTAATGTCTAAAATGGGAGTTTTTTCCCTGGCCACATAGTTATTGTCTTTAAAATGTAAGACCATTGTTCCTCCTTCAATTGTTATGTACCTCAAAGCTTTCCATGACCCGTAGAGAATTGCCTCAAATGCTGTATAGAAATATAAAAGGATCTTAGCATGTTATAAGAATCTTGCTGCAAAATGTGAATATACGGTCAAAGAACAACTGGTAATCACATTGCAAAAGTTTAAGTCTATCATGTCGGTTCTGCTAATGAAAATGTCCTTTTTTCTTAATTACAGAACCAGAAGGTTAATTCTCTTTAAGACATGTAAAACCAGTGCTGTAATTCATGGATGCATAGTAAATGATAGAAGTAAAGCAAAGGAAAGGCTTACGGTGAGAATCAAATAGATTCTTCAATCGATGTATACATCTCTTTCTGTGCATTGCTGAGTTTAATAGCTAATTGACTGTGAAACATCCTTCTTTATATCTCTCAGAGTACCTTGCTATAGCACTCTCAACTAGATTATATCTCTCTTGCCGGAAATCCTGGCAGAAAATAACTGTACTGATTCAGTAATTCCCTATGAGAACTACCATTCTACGTAAGTACCCAGGAAAGACTAGATGAATCGGCTAGGTCCACTCACTTCCAGCCTCCTTAGACAGCACCTACGTACACAGTACTCTGTGTAGTCTACCAGCACAACGGCATTTTCTAGTAAATATCCTTAAATCTTGACCTTAAATCTTAAACTTACATATACTCAATTGGAATTATCTTAAATCATTGGAATACCTCTTAACCTTAAAAACATGAATTTCTAAGAGTTAGGCTTTTCGGTACTGTTCACTATCACTATTCACTAGGTAATTTCAGATTATAGCCTGAACTTTAGAAATTCATAATTAAATCTAGAAAAATCATATTGAGGTGATTCCAATTTCTAATGAAATCTATTTCATTTAAATTTGAGAGAAAAATATGAAAATGAGATTTCCTTGTCCAGATCAAATCAGTTTATTCGTTGAACTTTACTGTTCCTTTGGTAAATCTGGAAGTTCCAGTTTCTTTGCCCCATTTTCACAAATTCATTTCTCCTTGTATACTTATCCAATTGAGTCGAATTACCTATGGATTTAAAGATCATAATGTTTACTTTAAGATCACCAAAAATCAAGGAAAAAATCATTCATTTGCTATATGAAAACTGCGTTGGAACCTTACTGTATCGGATGACTTGTTTTATCTTGATCCAGAGTTTAAGTCCAAATTTGAAAAATCATATCAATTTGAAAACTTAACCAAATTACGCGTTCTTGGTGTCCAATTAAAGCTCTGGATCTTATATATATTCATGCCAAATTTATCGTGAAACCGAAATGTATAAGTCACTCAAACTATCGCTGGAAGGTCACTCCCTCAACTCCGATCCAGTGAGTATTTACCATGTACATACCAATATATCATCACATAAATTAAAGGCATACTTTCCAAGTCATATACACATTGTTTATTCCCATTTAACTTCCTCCTTGTGAAGTTCCAGCACCTAGAGCAATATTTATTGATATGGAAGGAATGAGATTTCATGGAAATCTCAATAGCAAGTAATACAAACTATAAGGTTATGCATGTTTGATTAAATGCCTAACATGTTATCATGCAATGGGAGCTAATTCATGCTTATACATAAGCTAACTCTAACATGCATATTGTCATGACATATATTGCAAGGAGTGGCACATATTCTTAGCACATCATCATCATAAACATCATCACACAATATTCCATGCTCAACCAAACCTTCATGCATAACAAGTAAGCAAATCAATCAAAGCATATAAGTTTATAGTTAGGTATTCTTGCTACCTCTTATGGATCCTTGTCCTTCCCTTCTTGAAGTGATCTTTCCTTGACACAAATGTCAAAACCTAGACATTACAAGATAATTACCAAATTACAACTCCATTCCAAACAAATTCCAAGTCTAGGCTTCAATATGCCCCTTTCTTTCTCTACTTTGTGACATATGTTTATATCTTTCTAAACTAAACTCTCATGGTTCATTTCCACATAATTTTTCATGTAGAATCTAAATATGTATTCAAAAATTCCAGAATCCAATTGCTTCCCAAAGTTCTATACAGAAACCGAAAAGTGGCTCCCTTTTTCCAAAAATTCCCATTTTGGGTTCCAATGCTTCTAATACTTGTTTTCCTACTATAACCCCACACAAAATTCCATTCTAAACCCATTGGAAGCATCAAAACCATGAAATCTAATATATGAACAGTGATTCTATACTATACAGAAAAGAACACCTTCATGGATTCACAAACACACATGGATTCCTAAGCCATTATCATGTGATTCAAGCTTGTTTAAGCTTGTGCAAACTATCTAGAACATAAACACATGTTCCTATCACATATCCAAATAAATTTCAGCAGCATTTCCCCAAGATTCAAGTCTCAAAACCAACTTAAACTCAAGAAAAAGTCATAAGAACAAAGTCTAGAAGCAAGGGAGCAACTTACCTTACAAGCTTCTTCAAGATCCTTGCTTCTTCCTTGCTTGAGAAAATATTTTGCAAGAGGTTCCCTAAGGTTCTTGCTCACAATTTTGGCTTAGAATGAGGGGGTATTTATAGCAAAATCTTGGGAAAATTGAAGGCCAAGATCACCTTGGGAACTATTTGATCTAATGGTTCAAGGTTTGATCTTGGAATGTCTTTTCTCTTTTCACTCATGACATCACCACCATGACATCACTAACATGACATCACTTGGGATACCTAAGCCTCCTCTTTGGCGCCATTTTATGTGTGTGAGTTTCAAGAAAAGTTTTAACCCAATCCAATCCCATCCAGTCCAATCCGGTACCGGCCCGATCCGATTTTCCGTAAATCGGACTGTTTTCTTAATCTAATTTTTATGGGACATCATAATATATATTTTTTCCAATATTTAAATCCTTCATACCATTGACATTCTCATATTGGGTTTAAATTTAATTTTAAATGCCTTAGAAAATTACCAAAATATTCTTAGTGCTTTTCCTTGCACTTTATTAAACCCAAGGGCATAATTGTCATTTCTCACCTCTTTAGACCTTTTCAAAATATATATTGACTCCGACTAACCTTTTCTGCATTCGTCTTGGTGTTTTGGCCTGTCTAAAATGACCAAAATGCCTTCCATTCACTTTTAGTTTCTTAGGACATCACAGGGGCATTTTCATAATTTTGCACTTTTCCGGGGTTCCTCTAGACACTGGCCCACCCATCAGTCCACTTATTTTATTGGGCCTTAATGACGCCATTTTTGGGCCTTTTAGGTTTCGATACCTTTGTGGCACAAATTCCTAGCAAACTCTCCCGTCAATATTCATCAGATATTTTATTCCACTATAAATTTCATTAAAAATTCTACAGGATTCCGTTTTTGATCCTGTCAATTTTATAAATTCTTATATCAATTATAGGAATTTACTGGAAGACCTCATCTGATTCTGAGATCCAAAAAATATTGTAATAATTTTATCTAACTTCAGAAATTTATATCAATTTTTTGGGACCTCAAATCAAAATTCTGTGTTACGTCAAACAACCCCGAATAATTTTCTCTATTTACTGGAAAAATTTGGGTCCAATCAGAATACGGTCATTTTTGGCCTGTTTTCAATTCAAAGTTCCCATATTTACAATTTTGCCCCTTGACTTACCACAAATCACAACTTTTCATAATTACACTTAAAGACCTCACATTTTTTTCTACCTTTTCTTTTGATCTTAAACTTTTCATAATTGCACTTTGGCTCTTACACTTTCTTCCTCTTCCAATTTAATCCCTTTCTTTACATAAATATTGCCACATTTTTTCCTGAAAAAAATCTCATATATTTTATTCAATTTGTACATACAACTTAGTATAGAAAGTAGGGATGTTACAGACTGGGTGACGTCTTCCAGTGAACTTCTGCAGCATAGCTTGAATGTGACACATTAGGAACATAGATGAAATGGAAATAAACATCCATTAAAGAAGGCTTCATCCAAGTTTGCAAAATGAGCAGGAAAAATCTTTACATACAAAGATATAAATCAGTGTCACAAATATCATTTAAGTGCATCAGAAAGAATGCTTCATTTCATAATTTTTTTCCTTAAAATTGGGTTTTGCTTCTTCTGTTACATAATGAAATTGCATGCAAAATAATAGCTTTTATAGACAATTTCCCGTTAATAGTCAAAAGCCCATTCGTTTTGGTTTCTTTAGCTTTTCGGACGCAGAGAAGTATGTAAACTTAGAAACCCAAACGGGTTGATCAATCAAATGATCAGCATGGGAAACTTGAAGCCATTTCGATTTTGCAGAAACTGAAGTCAGTTAATCCTTGCTGAAAGCAACTCGCTCCGTATCTATCACATGAAGTTGGATCCTCTAGATGAATGAGTTGAAACTTGAAGAAATAGAGACCAAAAAAATATCATTTCACTGGCAAAAAACAGAGGAGGATATGATGCCAAAAATGGTACTTGAAAATGATATCAGTGAGTGTGTTGAGCGAAGACTGAGGCTTTGTTTGATTCACCTTGAGGCTAGGTTAAATTAATTTAGAAGAGGATAAAAAAAATAAGAAAAATTATAGATATTAAAATAAAGGAGGAGAGATAATATTTTTTATTTAGTTTAGAAAAAAATTAACTAAAAATTAATAAGTATACTTTTATTTTTTATTTAAATTTATTTACTTTTTATTTATAATATTTATATCAAAATTATTATTTCTTAATTTATGAATCTCAATAATTTTTTATCTTATTTATATATATAATAAAATTAAAAAAATAAAAAATCTGATAAAATTTTAATATTGTCTCTCAATAATTTTATAAGTATTATATATTTAATATAATATATAAATTATTTATTATGTTTATTAGGCTTCATCAATCAAAGTAGAAGAGAATAAAAAAAAGTTTCAGCTCATGAAAATATAATTAGAATATTAAAAGAATATAAGAGATAATTTTATTAAGATAAAGTGAAAATTTTCTCTCCCCTCTAAAAACTTCTACTTTTAGAGAGGAGGTGAGCACATAAAAATAAAAAAGTTTATCTTCCCTCCCCTCTATTTTTTCTAATTAAATATATTTAAATATCTTTTATTTATTTTTTTAAATTTTCAACCAAACAATACATAGAAGAACCAGATAATGACACGTAGCACATAATCATATGCCCGAGGTCCTGTATCCTTCATTCTTTAGCTACATACGCTGTTACGCATCTCACTTGATTCTTCTCCCTGCTGCTACCGATTCAAATTAATACTCTTTAATTGTTGAGCTTTTTTTTTGCCTAAAATATAAATGAAATTATAATTTCCTCAATATGAAATTTGAGCGAGACGAGACACCCATTAATATGTCAATAAAGATGTTAGTACTCTTACTTTCTGTCCGCGCTGTAGCCTGTGCCATTTTTTAATTAATTATTTTTTTCTATTTATTTGCCTTTTTTAAAAAAACAAATGTGAAAATTAGGAATAAATCCCTATTTAAAAAATTAATTGGGAAATAAAACTTAAAAAAAGATGAAGCATGAGATCCTTTAAGGTAAATAAGTAATCACATAAAATGATAATTTTACCCTCCCATCCCTTTATCTCTCTCTTTACTCTGATTCTCCGCATTCATCTCCCACGAGCTAAAAAATCAGTTATCAGGAAACCATTTCAGAAGGACACAATTCATCTATGTTAGATATGAAAAATTGTATGACAATGCTCCAAGAAGGACGTGACTGGTGGACAAAAATACATAACTCAAATTGTAAGGATGATGCTGGCAAGACCAATGCTGACAAGATCGATGCTACTGTCGAGTCTTGTTCTCAACAAACTATCCAGACAAAACTCGAATTATTTAAACCATGATCTAGGTCCTGTCCCTCTCAAATCAAAATAAGCAATCATTGTAAAAAAAAAAGCATACACGAGCTATACCCAAAGGAGGAGGATCGATGAAGTTCATAAAGGAAATTGGAAGACACGCAGCGGAAATTAACTTTAAAAATTTTTCCATTCCCTTCCAGGATCTACAGAATATGTTTAAGTCAAGGAGAAAGAAGTGTTACATTCAGTATTCGAGCTGTCGTCGCGACTCTTCGCCTCTAGAGTTTTCAGTCGCGACCTACTCAGCTTCTAGTCTCGACTTGTCGCCTCTGGAGTTTTCTATCACGACCTCCCCATCTACTCGTCGCGACCTGTAGCCTCTGGAGTTGTAAGTCGCGACTTCCTCAACTTCTTGTTGGAAACTGTGCCCTAGGGGCCAATCATTGTCTTATAAACATTATTGTTTTTGAATGTCTTAATTATGTTATCACATTATTTGCATGCTTACTGTGATAACCATCCTTGGATAACTCATGATCTTATCCTAAATGTCCCTGGTCGGTCATCTATGTGGGAGCAAATATGAAATAAGACCAGTATGACTTTGAAGATATATAGACATATAAATCAAAGTCATAGGCACATGTAAGAGTATAGGGTGCTGGACCGACCCGCTATGAAAGAGTTGCATGGGTTAAGTCATAAGCTTCTCTCATATACAAGCCATGTCACTATGCCCTTTGACCTGAGATCATCATAGATTCCTGCTCAGCTTTGACCTAGTCAAAAGTCACTTTTGACCGAGTGATCATAAAGGCTATATTCGGGCTCAGTGGTTTTTCATGCGGAGGAATGTGAATGGTCAAGATGGAATTTATCCCTCACATTCGTAGAGAGATATTACTGGGCCCCACGATGAGTGAGTCTGAGAAATGTATGGCTATACTGTAATGGAAGGGCAGTTCCATTTCTATAGTCAGACTACTCAGGGATCGAGAAAGTAACGGTCAGGAACAGGAGGATGACGTTCTCCATGCCTCATCCATGACTGAAATATCGTATGACTGAAATATCGTGTGACAAAAGGGACGTGATATGGTTGTATGAAAGGTAACATCGTTCATCGATCCTCATATGTTTTGGGTAGTCATAATGTCTTGCTAGAGGCCGCTTACGACTTGTGGGTAGTATAGTAACTGGCCCACTGCCAACTTCATATGGGCCTACAAGGTCGCACACAAAATAGCCGAACTCGAGCTGTGATGTACAGGTTCATTGAATCTAAGACATGTCTTGATTAAATGAATAATCTAGGGTGAATTTATATATTTTATATATATATATATTTGTATTTATATATTATATATAATATAAGAGATATTTGCAAGATTTAATTTATAAGGATAAATTAAATCTCTATCACTTTTGAATTTGAATTTAAATGGATATGATCTATTTGAATTTGAAATTCAAATTGATAAGATATCTCAAATTTGATTTATGAGAATAAATCAAATATAATTTCGTCTTATCTTTATTTTAAATTAAATAAATAGGTGAATTAAATCTGTGGGACGGATTTAATAAAAACCATATTTATTTAATTAGTTTCTTATCAAACTATGCAATATATGATATTATATTAATTTCAGAATTAATATAAGATTAATTCTGAAGCCCGGCCCAATTAGAAGCCCGATAGTATCCTATATATTTGACATTAGGAGCTAGGGTTCGACACACAACATACAACTCACAAGAGAAAAAGTGGCAAGGAGAGTGCAAAAGGTTTGCAGATAAGAAACTGCCGGAATAGAGACAGTGAGGACGGAATCTTGAGAAAACCCTAGAGGGACAAGAGGCGCTAGCACGTCGTTCGTGGTTGGAACACTATTCGTGTAGATACCGGTAGAGGAAGCCGATCTGAGTTGTCGACTTCTTGCGAACGAGAAAAGAGCACCAGGTACGACGAGGTCACGACCAGTTGACACAGAGGTCGTGACCAAATTGGCTTCTGAACGTCAGAAATTCGAAAAGAGACTACAGGTCGCGACTAGAAGCAGAGGAAGTCATGACTGAGAACTCCAGAGATGACAGGTCACGACGAGAAGCTGAGTAGGTCGCGACTGAAAGTTCCAAAGGCGACAGGTCGCGACGAGAAGATGAGTAGGTCGCGACTGAAAGTTCCAGAGGCGAGGAGTCGCGACTAGTGGATACGAAGGTCGCGACTAAAGCTTGAATACGAAGGTAACACTTCTTTCTCCTTGACTTAAACACATTCGGTAGATCTTGGCAGGGAATGGAAAATTTTTTAAAGTTATTTTTGCTGCGTGTCTTCCAATTCCCTTCACTTTTAGCCGCGAACTGTCATCTCTTTTCGGATTTATGACGTTTAGATGCCTATTTAGTCGCGAACTATGTGTCAACTGGTCGTGACTTCGTCGTACCTGGTGCTCTTTTCTCGGTCCCAAGAAGTCGACAACTCAGATCGGCTTCCTCTACCGGTATCCACACGAATAGTGTTCCAACCACGAACGACGTGCTAGCGCCTCTTGTCCCTCTAGGGCTTTCTCAAGAATCCGTCCTCACCGTTTCTATTTCGACAGTTTCTTATCTGCAAACCTTTTGCACTCTCCTTGCCCCTTTTTATCTCGTCTCAAGAACCCTAGCCCCTAATGTCAAATATATAGGATGCCATCAGTGTTCTTATTGGGATGGATTTTAGAATTAATCTTATATTAATTCCAAAATTAATACAATATCATATATTGTATAATTTGATAAGAAACTAATTAAATAAATATGGTTTATATTAAATCCTTCCCACAGATTTAATTCACCTATTTATTTAATTTAAAATAAAGATAAGACAGAGTTGTATTTGATTTATTCTCATAAATCAAATTTGAGATATCTTATCAATTTAAATTTTAAATTCAAATAGATCATATCAATTTAAATTCAAATTCAAAAGTGATAGAGATTTAATTTATCCTTATAAATTAAATCTTGCAAATATCTCTTATATTATATATAATATATATATACAAATTTATATATATAAAAAAATATATAAATCCACCCTAGATTATTCATTGAATCTAGACATGATTTAGATTCAATGAATCTGGACATCATAGCTCGTGTTGGGCTATTTTGTGTGCGACCCTGTAGGCCCATATGAAGTTGGCAGTGGGCCAGTTATTATACTGACCCACAAGTCGTAAGCTGTCTCTAGCAAGACATTACGACTACCTAAATCATATGAGGATCGATAAACAATGTAACCTTTCATACAACCATATCACGTCCCTTTTGTCACACGATATTTCGGTCATGGATGAGGCATGGAGAACGTCATCCTCCTGTTTCTAACCGTTACTTTCTCGATCCCTGAGTAGTCTGACTATAGAAATGGAACTATCTTTCTATTATAGTATGGCCATACATTTCTCAGACTCACTCATTGAGGGACCGAGTAATATCTCTCTACGAATGTGAGGGACAAATTCCATCTTGACCATTCACATTCCTCCGCATCAAAAACCACTAAGCCTGAACATAGCCTTTATGATCACTCGGTCAAAAGTGACTTTTGACTAGGTCAAAGCTAAGGGTATGTCATGTAGGAATCCATGATGATCTCAGGTCAAAGGGCATAGTACATGGTTTGTATATGAGAGAAGCTTATGACTTGACCCATACAGCTCTCTCATAGCGTGTCGGTCCAACACCTTGTGCTCTTACATGTGCCTATGACTTTGATTTATATCTCTATATATCTTCAAAGTGATACTGGTCTTATTTCATCTCTGCTCTCACATAGATGACCGACAAGGGACATTTAGGATAAGATCATGAGTTATCCAAGGATGGTCATCACAGTAAACATGCAAATAATGTGATAACATAATTAAGAAATTCATAAATCAACAATATTCATAATGCAATGATTGGACCCTAGGGCACAATTTCCAACATCCTCCCACTTGCACTAGGTACAATAATTAATTTTCCTAATTCCCATTGACCTAACATGACACTCATGCTTTGCTTGCACAAGCGGCTTTGTTAGAGGATCGACAACATTGTCTTCTCCTGCTACCTTGCATATTTTTATATCACCTCTATCATTGATTTCTCTGATGAGATGAAATCGCCTGAGTATATGCTTGGTCCTTTGATGTGACCAAGGCTCTTTGGCCTGTGCAATGTCACCACTATTGTCACAGAACAAAGTTATTGGATCTGAGATGGTAGGTATCACCCCTAATTTAGTAATGAACTTCCTGATCCAAATGGCCTCCTCAGCTACATCAAATACTGCTATATACTCAACTTCCGTTGCAGAATCTGCTCCGGTGCTCTGCTTAGAGCTCTTCCAGCTTACTGCTCCATTATTCAGTAGGAATATGTATCCAGATTATGATTTCTGGTCGTCCTGTTCAGTTTGGAAACTTGCATCTATGTAACCAGTTACACAGAGCTCATCATCCAATCCACCATAGACCAAGAATAAGTCCTTAGTCCTTCTTAAGTACTTAAGGATATTCTTGACAGCAGTCCAATAGCCCTCACCGGGGTCCTGTTGATATCTGCTAGTCATACTTAAGGCAAATGAGACATCCGGTCGAGTACATAACATGGCGTACATGATAGATCCTATGGCCGAGGCATGTGGAACCTTACTTATGCGACCTCGCTGATCAGGTGTACTAGGACACAAATCCTTGCTGAGGTGAATACCATGAGACATGGGTATAAAACCCTTCTTTGATTCCTGCATACTAAACCTATGCAGTATCTTGTCTATATATGTGCTCTAACTGAGTCCTAGAAGTCTTTTGGATCTATCTCTATAGATCCTAATTTCTAGGATGTAGGTGGCTTTACCCAAGTCTTTCATCGAGAATGACTTTCCTAACCAAGACTTGACAATCTGCAAGGTAGGAATGTCATTCCCAATAAGTAGGATGTCATCGACATAGAGTACCAAAAATACAACTGTTCTCCCACTAACCTTCTTGTACACACAAAGTTCATAAATGTTTTGAAGAAATCCAAACTCTTTGACTACTTCATCAAAACAATGATTCCAACTCTGAGATGCTTGCTTCAGTCCATAAATGGACCTTTGAAGCTTGCACACTTTACCAAAGTCCTCAAAACGCTCAAACCCTTTAGGTTGTGTCATGTACACATCCTCAAGGAGCTTTCCATTAAGGAAGGTTGTCTTGACGTCCATCTGCCATATTTCATAGTCATAATATGCTGCAATGGCAAGGAGGATTCTGATTGATTTGGCCATTGCAACTGGGGAAAAGGTCTCATCATAGTCCACACCATGAGTTTGAGTAAATCCTTTTACAACAAGTCGTCCTTGAAGACATTTACATTGCCATCCATGTCGGTTTTCTCTTTAAAAACCCACTTGCACCCGACGATTTTTACACCTTCAGGTGGGTCGACTAAGGTCTATATGATAAGACATATTTTGTATATGGTTTCTATGACATTTTTGAGAGTTTATAATAACTTTACCATTTATTTCATGCCTTAAATTGTACTTTTGTGTATTACATGATTGTGCGTGGCAATGTGCTAATTAAAGGGTAGAATGGTAAAATAACTCTTCCAAACTACATATATTCGGTTATCTATTGATCTGGACTTTTACAGTAAGCTTTTATGTTGAATTGCAGGTACTTTGGAAGAGAACAAGGACCAGGAAAGAAATCAAAAGACAATGAAAGTGGAACCACGCCTCTGTGCTATTTAGTTGCGACCAAAGAGTCCTAAGGTCATACTGTTATAAGAAGAGAGGGAGGCTGTCGTCAAATGGGAGGCTAATTTTTGGACCTGATTAGGCTAAGAAGCAGTACTCGAGCGCTCTCCAAAAACTTTCCACTCAGCTTCCATCGTTCTACACCATTCACCTTCATCTCTTCATCGTTTCTTAATGGCATCACATCTGAACAGCGATTGCAGTGCAGCAAAAATCATGAGAGGCTAGACCTTTAGTCTCTTGGTGATGGATCTATTATCTTGAGCTCACGGACTGAAATGGGGAGTTTCTTCTGTTCTAATTTGCATCTTGTTATATTATGATTACTGCTAGATTTAGGGTTTTTCATCATATGAACAAGTTTTGAATATCGATTGATTATTCTCATAGTAGACAATTGTAATTTACTTTGGATGTTTTGAATGCTAGTTTAAATACAATATTTCAGTTTTGAGTTTAAGCTAGTTGAATGGTTGTCAACGATCGTTGCTAATTGATTCGATTGCTTGAATTCTAGGGTTAGTCGATCGACGCTCATTCGAGGGCATTCTTCCATCTGTTTTAAATCACACACTAAGTGATCCTTAGCAGTTCAATAATAGTCTTTAAACTAGCTTTGATCAAAGGAGTTTAAAGAATATTAGGGTTCTGGACTCTATCGATCGATTGAGGTTTAATTCAAGACTTAGTGATTTTAAACTCCATATGCATTGAGAGCAAGGATAGATATTTTTCATCATCAAGAGCCTACCATCATATACTACTTTCACAAACCAACCATTTTCCATCTTACACAAAAACATCTATTTTACTGCATCTTTATTTTACTGCACCCACAAAACCATAAAACCATTTACTCTTTACTCAGGTTTACTGTTGAATTTGACATCCAATTTGCTAGGATTCCTTTAGAAAGGCTCCTTGAGAAGAATGATAGGGTTGTGCCTTATACTACATTACTAGGGTACAATTCACTTAATTTTGATGGCTCAGACTGCGACAATCCGACGCACTCGTCACTATATCTTATTGTCGTACATGGATTACATCTCATACTTCATGGCATTTAGCCATTTTTCAGAGTTTGGTCCCACTACAGCTTCTCGATAGGTAGTTGGCTCATTATGCTTAATGAGCAACACATCATGATTGTCAGCAATCAGAAATCCATATCTCTGAGGCTGAAGTCGTGCCCTATTAGATCACCGTGGGCCTTGGGTGACTTGAGGAGTCTCAACAACTTGTTGTGAGTCTCCTCTATTTTCCATCTATGGTTTTGTGGTGTCTTGTGGCTCTCAAACTTCTTCGAGATGTACCTTGCTCCACTGTCTCTTTTAGAAATAAATTCTCGTTCGAGAAAGATACCATTTCTGACAACAAACACTTTGTTATCAGTGGGGTTGTAGACATAATATCCTTTGGTTTCCTTAGGATATCCCACAAAAAGGCACTTTGAGGATTTGGGCGCTAATTTATCTGAGGCTTGTTGCTTAACATAGACCTCACATCACCAAATCTTGAGAAAAGACAAACTAGATTTCCTCCTAGTCCATATCTCATACGGTGTCTTTTCAATTGCCTTAGATGGAACACGATTCAGTGTGAACGCAGCTATCTCTAGGGCGTGGCCCCAAAAGGACGGTAGAAGATCTGTTCGACTCATCATAGATCGAACTATATCTAATAGTATTCGATTCCTCCGTTCAGAAACGGCATTCCATTGTGGTGTTCCTGGAGGAGTCAATTGTGAGACTATCCCACAACTCCTAAGATGATCAATGAACTCTTGGCTCAAATATTCACCACCTCGATCAGATCGAAGGGCTTTAATTATTTTGCCAAGCTAGTTTTGTACTTCATTTTGAAATATCTTGAACATTTCAAAAGATTCATATTTATGTTTCATTAGATAGACATAGCCATATCTACTGAAATATTTATGAATGTAATGAAGTACGAATAACCTCCTCTAGCATTTGTATTCATCGGTCCACACACATCTGTATGTATGAGGCCCAACAAATCAGTGGCCCTCTCACTGTGCCCATGAAAGGTGACTTTGCCATCTTTCCTAACAAACAAGACTCGCAAGTATCATATGATTCAAAATCAAATGAGTTGAGAAATCTATCTTGATGGAGTTTAGAAATGTGTTTCTCATTTATGTGGCCTAGACGACATGCCAGAGGTATGTCAGATTCAAATCATTTGATTTGACCCTTTTGGTGGTTATGTTATAGATATTTCCATGATTGGGTTGTTCCAAGTTTAATATATAATGATCAACATGCAAATCACCATGAGCATAGAAAATATCAGTACGATAAATATAACATCTACTATTCCCAGCAATGGAAGTGTAACCTTCCTTATCCAAATAAGAAAGAGAAACAATGTTACTCCTGAAAGCAGTAACATAATAGCAATTTTTCAAAACTAACAAAAGCCCAGTGGGCAGAACTAATTCATAAGTGCCTACAGCTAAAGCAGCAACCCTTTCTTTATTTCCAACTCGTAGGTCAACTTCACCCTTCTTCAGCTTTCTACTGTCCTTTAGGCCCTGCACATTTGTACAAATGTGCAGTGTTAGAAATTGTGCCCTAGGGGCCAATCATTGTCTTATAAACATTATTGTTTTATGAATTTCTTAATTATGTTATCACATTATTGGCATGTTTACTGTGATGACCATCCTTGGATAACTTATGACCTTATCCTAAATGTCCCTGGTCGGTCATCTATGCGGGAGCAGAGATGAAATAAGACCAGTATGACTTTGAAGATATATAGAGATATAAATCAAAGTCATAGGCACATGTAAGAGTACAAGGTGTTGGACCGACCCGCTATGAGAGAGCTGCATGGGTTAAGTCATAAGCTTCTCTCATATACAAGCCATGTCACTATGCCCTTTGACCTGAGATCATCATGGATTCCTGCTCAGCTTTGACCTAGTCAAAAGTCACTTTTGACCGAGTGATCATAAAGGCTATGTTTGGGCTCAGTGGTTTTTCATGCGGAGGAATGTGAATGGTCAAGATGGAATTTGTCCCTCACATTCGTAGAGAGATATTACTGGGCCACTCGATGAGTGAGTCTGAGAAATGTATGGCCATACTGTAATGGAAGGGTAGTTCTATTTATATCGTCAGACTACTCAGGGATCGAGAAAGTAATGGTCAAGAATAGGAGAATGACGTTCACCATGCCTCATCCATGACTGAAATATCGTGTGACAAAAGGGACGTGATATGGTTGTATGAAAGGTAACATCGTTCATCGATCCTCATATGTTTTGGGTAGTCATAATGTCTTGCTAGAGGCCGCTTACGACTTGTGGGTTAGTATAGTAACTGGCCCACTGCCAACTTCATATGGACCTACAGGGTCGCACACAAAATAGCCCAACTCGAGCTATGATGTCCAGATTCATTGAATCTAAGAGATGTCTAAATTCAATAGTCTAGGGTGGATTTATATATTTTATATATATATAAAAAAACTTGTATATATATATTATATATATAATATAAGAGATATTTGCAAGATTTAATTTATAAGGATAAATTAAATTTCTATCACTTTTGAATTTGAATTTAAATGGATATGATCTATTTGAATTTGAAATTCAAATTGATAAGATATCTCAAATTTGATTTATGAGAATAAATCAAATATAATTCTGTCTTATCTTTATTAAATAAATAGCTAAGTACAAATGTGAGAACCACATGCGGTATCTAATACCCATGTAGTGGAAGTAGAAAGATGAATATCTATAACATAAATACCTGAAGCGATAGCCCCGCTATCCTTCTTGTTCTTTTCAGATCTTCAAGGTAGAGTTTGCAATTCCTCTTCCAATGACTCGGTTCATTGCAGAAGAAGCAAACTCCTTCCTTTGGAGGCTTTGCCTTCTTTGGTGCAGGCTTAGTTTTGGGCTTGCCTGACTCTTTAGTCTTACCAGATGAGCCATGACCCTTCCACTTGCCCTTGCCTTTCTTTTTCATACCATTTCCTTTCTGAACCATCAAAACTGTACTGGGCTTCTTCTTAACAGTCAGCTCAGCAGTTTTAAGCATCCCATGCAATTCAGAAATAGATTTCTCCATGTTGTTCATGTTGTAGTTCATGACAAAGTGGTCATAACTTTCTGGGAGTGAGTTCAAGATCAAATCCATAGCTAACTCCTGGCTCATGGGAAATCCAAGCCTCTCAAGGTGATCAATGTACCCTTTCATCTTTAATACATGAGTACTCACTGATGCACCTTCAGCCATCTTGCAGGAATGTAAGGCCTTAGTGGTCTCATACCTCTCTTGCCTTGCTTGTTGCTGGAATATTTCCTTGAGATCCACACTCATCTCATAAGCCTCCATGTGTTCCAGATCTCTTTGGAGCTCCGGAACCATGGTGGCAAGCATAAAACATCCCATATAGACAGAGTCTTCCCTATGCTTCGCATAAGAATCTCTCTGAGCTCTAGGAGCATTGGCTGCTGGCTCCTCAGGAATGGGTTGATCTAGGACATATGCCTTTCTTTCTTGCTTGAGAACAATTCTCAAGGACAGATCGTAACAATAATGTAGCAGTATTACTAGTCATCGTGATTCTACAATTAAAATATGCAATTGAATTAGCAATCTTCCACTAAATAAAACAACCCTCAATGTAATAATTAGTGGGCTAAGATCCATATTTGGCTTAAACTTAAGTCCGCTTTGGCAAGACGCTTAACTTTAAGTTATTTAGGTAGGTAACAACCTTACCAATTACATCAAATGTAACTCTTAGATGTTCATGGGATTCCATCATCATATGATCTGGCATGTTTTAATCCCATCTAATGCCTTGAAACCAAAAACCTTTTTGATAATCTCAATTAAGTCAAACAATAACAAACATATGTGAGTATCACCATTACTCTTTGCTTATCTCCCCAAGATAACTCAAATTCACCCACTTTGGTAGAGCCTACAAGTGAGCGATCGAAGTTTTGACAAGTGTTCATTAATTGACGGCATTATGACTTAAGATTTCATTTAGAGGGTTTAATTATCCATCTGGTTTACAAAATGCATGTATCTCGGTTGTATCACATACAAGTAATATGCATATCGAACATATAAGCATAAGATGCATAATCTTAAACGTGATACAATATGGCTCACCTATCCTAAGTCCCCTCAAGCCAATGAAAGGAACTCTCTAGTAAGAACAGGAAAATTACATAAGGAAACCTCGTTTCAACATTCGAGGGGAGTGAGATGAGAAGAGAATGTACAACGAGAGTAATTAGAGGAAGGCACGACACGCAGGCCGTATTTAGAAAAATTACAACACTTGTAATCTAGAGCCATATTGTTCACCATATCCAAACATTCAAGAATCAAAATTCATATTATGTGAAGGACAATAAATATTTCAAAACAATCATACATCAGGAAAGGCTGTATGTATTACGATTATGTTGCGCTACGACCAGGTAGCCACCAATTTCAGTTAACATACACCCCCATCAATATTAATTGATCAAATCAATTAACATACACCACCGATTTCAGTTTCCTTTTGGATTCCGTATATGTCATACATAAAACAGATTCCCTATATGTCATACATAACTCGCATGTTATCATATAATCGGCTAAGAAGTCTAACATACATCACATGTATCAACAATCAAACCTAACTTAAACACAAAAAGGCATGCCTCTGATACCACTGAAGGGAATTGGAAGACACGCAGCGGAAATAACTTTAAAAATTTTTCCATTCCCTGTCAGGATCTACCGAATGTGTTTAAGTCAAGGAGAAAGAAGTGTTACCTTCAGTATTCGAGCTGTCGTCGCGATCTCAGTGTCCACTAGTCGCGACTCTTCGCCTTTTGAGTTTTCAGTTGCGACCTACTCAGCTTCTAGTCTCGACCTGTCGCCTCTGGAGTTTTCTGTGACGACCTCCCCATCTACTCGTCGTGACCTGTAGCATCTGGAGTTGTAAGTCGTGACTTCCTCAACTTCTAGTCGCGACCTGTCGTCTCTTTTCGGATTTCTGACTTTCAGATGCCTATTTAGTCGCGACCTATGTGTCAACTGGTCGTGACTTCGTCGTACCTGGTGCTCTTTTCTCGATCGCAAGAAGTCGACAACTCAGATCGGCTTCCTCTACCGGTATCCACACGAATAGCGTTCCAACCACGAACGACGTGCTAGCGCCTCTTGTCCCTCTAGAGCTTTCTCAAGAATCCGTCCTCACCGTCTTTATTTCAACAGTTTCTTATCTGTAAACCTTTTGCACTCTCCTTGCCCCTTTTTATCTCGTCTCAAGAACCCTAGCCCCTAATGTCAAATATATAGGATGCCATCGGTGTTCTTATTGGGATGGATTTTAGAATTAATCTTATATTAATTCCAAAATTAATACAATATCATATATTGCATAATTTGATAAGAAACTAATTAAATAAATATGGTTTATATTAAATCCGTCCCACAGATTTAATTCACCTATTTATTTAATTTAAAATAAAGATAAGACAGAGTTGTATTTGATTTATTCTCATAAATCAAATTTGAGATATCTTATCAATTTAAATTTTAAATTCAAATAGATCATATCAATTTAAATTCAAATTCAAAAGTGATAGAGATCAATGAATCTGGACATCATAGCTCGTGTTGGGTTATTTTGTGTGCGACCCTGTAGGCCCATATGAAGTTGGCAGTGGGCCAGTTATTATACTGACCCACAAGTCGTAAGCTGTCTCTAGCAAGACATTACGACTACCCAAATCATATGAGGATCGATAAACGATGTAACCTTTCATACAACCATATCACGTCCCTTTTGTCACACGATATTTCGGTCATGGATGAGGCATGGAGAACGTCATCCTCCTGTTTCTGACCGTTACTTTCTCGATCCCTAAGCCGTCTGACTATAGTAATGGAACTACCCATCCATTACAGTATGGCCATACATTTCTCAGACTCACTCATCGAGGGGCCCAGTAATATCTCTCTACGAATGTGAGGGACAAATTCCATCTTGACCATTCACATTCCTCCGCATGAAAAACCACTGAGCCCGAACATAGCCTTTATGATCACTCGGTCAAAAGTGACTTTTGACTAGGTCAAAGCTGAGCGTATGTCATGTAGGAATCCATGATGATCTCAGGTCAAAGGGCATAGTGACATGGTTTGTATATGAGAAGCTTATGACTTGACCCATGCAGCTCTCTCATAGCGTGTCGGTCCAACACCTTGTACTCTTACATGTGCCTATGACTTTGATTTATATCTCTATATATCTTCAAAGTGATACTGGTCTTATTTTATCTCTGCTCCCGCATAGATGACCGACCAGGGATATTTAGGATAAGATCATGAGTTATCCAAGGATGGTCATCACAGTAAACATGCAAATAATGTGATAACATAATTAAGAAATTCATAAATCAACAATGTTCATAATGCAATGATTGTCCCCTAGGGCACAATTTGCAACAGTTCAATTGATTGACGAGCATGGCCAAGCTACCTGTATGACAAGTTGAGGTCAATGATGGGTGATGATGGAAGCCAACAACTTGGCCATCTTGGCCATCCTTTGCTGTTGTAGGTGCTATGAATCAAATAAAGAGAGATATAGAATTATTGATCAGTAGACTCGTCATCTATTCTCTCTCTGACAAATTTGGGTTCATTTTCATTCTTGATTCAGCCTAATAAATTGGTGATTTTGTCCTTTTGTTCTAATCCTTACCCAACACTCTGCTTGTTTTAGATCTGTAATTGTCGTTCACCCTTATTTCTCCTCTCTTTAAATGTGAATATATGTGGTTGGTGTAATTGGAAAATATTTGGAATTCATTGTCGTTGTCATCCTTTACCTTCACTGTAGTTTGCTGCCGCCAAAAGAGAGGGAGATGGAGACTCTAAATTAGAGAAAGGAGAGAGATAGAGGAATAGGATGGCTAAGTTATCATTTTACATGATTTCTTATTTACCCCAAAGGACTTCATGCCTCACATTTTTCTAGGTCACATCTCCATTTAATTTCTCAAATAAGGAATTTGTCCCCAATTTTGTTTAAAACAAATTCCTTTTATAATTTAAAATAGGTTATGATGCGTCTACCAACATATAATATTTTAAAGTAGTTTATGATTTATCCAATAACTTTTCATGCACATATTGAAACGTCCTTACTTTCGTACGTCTTAGGGACCATTTGGTAGCATTTAGAACCACTTTCAAGGTTATTGAAGTCCAGTTTCTCAATCTGGAGTTTTACTCTTATCGAGTACTGTTCACTGTGTAAATTCCAGATGAGTGACCTGACTTCGAAAAATCATAACTAATTCGAGAAAAATCGAAATGAAATGGTTCAAATTGATATATGAAGCTAACTCAATTATCTTTCAGGGAAAAATACTCATGGACCACTCTTTGACCAAGTCAATGTAGGTTAATGTTACAATTTTATTGTTCATCCTGCATTTTTTCCCCTAAATCCAGCATTCTGGTCCCAACTCTGATAATTTATATCTCCATGTGTAGATATCCAAATGAGACATTCTATATATCAAATCGAATCTTAATATGTCTACTATTTACAATAAAAATATCATACATTTATTCATCCATTTACTATTTTTAATTATGGATCAAGCTTCATCAAGTCACCACGTGTTACTGTTCATAGTGTGTTAAATTCCAACACTCAACTTTGCATACATATGCATACATCCATCACATATCAGTCAAACATGCCAAACAATACCCATTATTAAATAATAAGTTGTTATACATCAGAATATGTACAAAATTCTCATATTTCTATTATATTTTTCCTGCCGGAAATCCGGCAGCATAACCGCTACGCTTCGTCTTTAGAAAGTAACTGATCTTGTATCGATTCGGTAATTCCCGTGAGAACTACCATTCTACGTAAGTACCCAGGAAAGACTGGATGAACCGGCTAGGTCCACTCACTTCCAGCCTCCTTAGACAGTACCTACGTACACAGTACGTATCAGCTCCTTTCTTTACTATTGCTATCTTGTCATAATTTCGGCAGCATAACGGCGTCTCTTAAAATTCCCAAAATTTACTTCGGCATAACCTCCCTTGTAATGGATTATTTATTGGGATGAGATTCGGGGGAATCTCAGTAGTAATAATCATAACAATATATGTAATACAGAGTGACAGTGCTTGCTTGTGATTGTGTACAGATAAGTATGCTGCGTGCTTCCATACTCAATAACATATGATCATAGCATTGTAATAGAGCTTCAAGCATAACATATAAGACAACAATCTAACCAAACAATAGCACAACCAATCACAAAGACATTACATAAAAGTTAGGATTAGTTACTACCTCAAGAGCTTAGCAGAATTCTAGAATCTCTATACTGCTTTCAACTCCTCCAGAACTTCCTTTCTTCTTTCTTCCTTGCACCTTCTCTCTCAAGAACTCACTTCTCTCTCTATTTCTTGCTCTTGTCCGTGATGCAAATGAAGGCAAGGGGGGTATTT
This sequence comes from Leucaena leucocephala, assembly GCA_037074615.1. Lineage (NCBI taxonomy): Eukaryota > Viridiplantae > Streptophyta > Magnoliopsida > Fabales > Fabaceae > Leucaena > Leucaena leucocephala. Next base: position 12,551,750 of record CM073555.1, on the reverse strand, counting down.
ATAGTTTTGATGGATGGCATTTCCGTAATTTTCAAGCACTCTGAACTTGTGGCCACTGTTTTTCTAGAATTTCTTATTTTCTTTATTCCCTTTACTGCATCATCATGACATCATCCCAAGGGACACCTCATCCCTCACATTTCTCACATGGAAAAATTGAGAGAGTCAAGAAGCCTCTGGAAAATTTTCAGTCCAATCCAGTACCGGCCCGGTCCGTTTCCTAAAAAACTGGACTGTTTTCTGAATCTAATTTTTCTGAAAATCTATATTATGTCTTCTGACCTTAAATTAAGTATCTGGGTCCTTTATATCTTTGACATTTTATACTGGGTCTAAACTCAATTACAGATCCCCTGTGAAATGACCAAAATACCCCTGGGTGCCCTTTCTTACACTATCTTGACCCTAAGGGTAAAATTGTCATTTTACACCTTTCTGTACCCTGTCAGGGCATATACTGACTCTGGTTAACCTCACCAGTGTATGTCTTGGCTTCTGGGTCTGTTCATAATGACCAAAATGCCCTTCATTCATCTATTACCCTTTAGTACAACATAGGGGCATTTTCGTAATTTCGCACTTTTTCGGGGTTCTGGTGAACACTGGCCCACCTTTCAGTCCAAGGGTCTTACTGGGCCTTTGATGGAGCCATTATTGGGCCTCCTAGGGTCCATTGCCTTTATGGCACGTATTACGAGGAATCTTCCCCCCGCAATGTTCATCGGGTACTTTCGCCGTTATACACCGTTTATACACATCTCCGGACACCGGCTCCTTTTATCAGATAGACTGGCCTACTGTATTTCGACATCCCTGTGGGTCATAGCAGTCATCTGACTGAGGTTATCCGAACTCATTCAGTCCCAATTTAAATACCGATAAATCTCCCTATCGGATACCTGGATGCCTCACACCCCGTCTGTATTTGCGAATTTGTGAATAACTTTTTCTACAGACCTCCTATCAGTATTCTGTCAGTTTCCTGACATCCTCCCCATCAGGACGCATCATCCTGTAACTTCTCACTTATATCTGAGATCTAGGATATCCGGTAGGAATTTTTTATACTTTCAGACTTTCAAACACATATAGCATCCTAAAATGTATTTTATTGTTTATCTATTATCCTAAAATTGTTATTAAAAAATACTTTTAAGTGTTTGAGGCACTTTCACTTAAAAGAATTTTTTAGAGTTAATATGGAGGTTAAAATTGCTCTAAAAATACTTTAAAGCAAAGTTTCTCCTTAAAAAAAATAATATTTTAAGGGTAAAATTATCTCACAAAAAATACTTTTAAAATACACATAAAAAAATATTTTAGAATACTATATGTATCATAACCCTTTAAAATACTCCTCTAATTTTTAATATAAAATTTAATTGTAGAGTTAATCTTGATCTTAAATATAAGATTCATTTTTTATATTTATCTATTTTTTTTAAATTGTCCTTATTGCTAGTCTCTAAAGAATAATCAATGAAGAAAATAAGGGAGAGAATTAAAGAAGTTAGTTAGAGTATTTTAAAAATATAAATATTATATTAACTAATATAACTAACTTTTTAATTTAATTAAATTAGTTAAATATGTGTTGTATTAAAAATTAGAGGAGTATATTTTAAATCTTTTTATTAGAGTTTAATGGGAATTTCTTCTAATTGAACTCAAACATATATATATATATATATGGGCATTTTGAATTAATTTTAAAAAAATAGATTTTAAGTAAGATATTGACACAAAACAATTCGAATATCAGTTTCAGGTATGTGACACCACGTTTTTCCTCTAATTTTGGCCTCCGAAACTAATTTTGCTCCCACGTATCCCACGCCAGTCACGGGAAATCATATATATACCTATATCTTTTTTTGGTCAACATATGTATCTCTATCCGATGTCAAAAACTTCACTCTGATTTCCACTCTCGTCTTATCCGCCGTAAAAAAAAGAAAAATTACAGTGTGTCATTACCCTAAGGCATTATTTGGTTGGAGATTTTTAGAGAGGAGGGAAGGAGAGGGTAAGGAAAAAGTTTATTTGGTTCAAAAAATGGAGGGGAGGGGAGAGAAAATTTTTTGTCTTCTTATGCTCCCCTCCCCCACTGTTTCAACCCTCCAAAATCGGAGGGCTTTAGAGGTTCCAAAAATTTTAGACAAAATTGCCCTAATAATTTTTAAATATTATAGTCCTATCCTCGTGTCCAATTTTGTTCAGACGACGCCTCACCCCGACCTCCAGCGACGTTACTCAGCTCTTCCTCCTACTCTCGCGAAGCTCTCCCTTTCTCCCCCCTTCTCAGAAAAGCTTAGTCCTTATTTTCCTTTTCCAGAAAAGCTTCCACACACTTCAACTCCCTCAGATTCAAAGCCTCGATTGCTCTCGAATAAAAATACAAGAACAATACAACAAAATAAAGAAAGCAAACAAAAAATAAGATGAGAGTACCTAATTTCTGTGGAGACAACAAAAATGGCTCTATAGAAAGGTTTTTTTGGGCCTAGGAAGTGAATAGAAATGGGGTTCCTAAGAAGAAGGAATCATTGGGGAGTGGAGTTTTATGACAATGATGAAGGAACCGTAATGCTTCTAGGAAGGGTGGATCTGGGGAGAAGAAGAGTAGTGGAAGGCAAGGAGAGAATCTATGAATGTTCAAAGAGAGAAACAATGGTTGAGTATCGGAGTCTGTGTGTAACAATGAAACCTTGGAGAATAGGAGATGGCGGGGGCTTTCTTCGGTTCTCTTCTCTCGGAGTGTGTGTAATAATGAAATTTGGAGAAACAAAGCTGATGTGTGTAATATTTTTTTTGGATGAAATTTCAAGAATTAGCAAAATCATTCCTGCCTACGGCATCAAAAATGGAATTGGATCAAAATAATAAAGAAAAAATTTAAATAAAATAATAAGGGTATATTTATCAATTTATAATAAGCTTCCCTTCCTTTCTTTCCTGAACTAAATAAAAAATATCTCCTCCTTTCCTCTACTTATATCTCCTACTCTCTTCTAAATTAACCTTCTCTACCTTCCTTTTTGTTGAACTAAACAAAGCCTAAGCAAAGGGGCACAGGTTAAATTCCTCCCAATGCATTTGGCTCTGAAGTAGTTCTAGGAGTATCCTCTTGCTGCCTTCCTTCTCTCTTCCTGACTTGTGCTTTCTTTTCTCTCTTCTGAAGTATTTTTAGGAGTATCCTCTTGCTGCCTTCCTTCTCTCTTCCTCACTTGTGCTTTCTTTTCTCTCTTCTCCGTCGATCCTCTCTCTCTCGGCAATTGTGTCTTCCTCTCTTCTCCGTTGGCTTCTGGTCTGTTCTCTGTCGTCCTTCTTCTCAGCGAGGATCGTTGCCGGAGCACGTGTATGTTGACAGGAACGATCCGTGTCGGAAAAGGAACCAGAGCCGTGCCCGTGCCCTGCCACAGCGCCTATTTTCAAATACTCATCTGATTATTTCCCTCAATCTTGACGGCCACCAGGTACATCGGATACGGCGGAGCCACCCGCCAGTTCAGCACATCGACAAGAACAGGTTAGCCTTTTCACTCCTCATTCACCCCCCTCACTCTGGTAGCTTTCAAAGTAGAGCAGTTTTGTGATTTATATTGAATTTTACAGATTTTTTAAGATCCATTTTTCATCCTCTTGTTCTTGAGTTGGAATGCTTCGTAAAAGGCTTAACTTCTGACCAATAATTGTTGTCATTCACTTGTTTGTTAAAATGCCTCAATCAGAATTTGAATGTTTATGTTGTGTGGCACTGGGAAGTAGGATTTCTGTGGCTTTGCAAGCCCGTGTGGACATTTTTCAGGTCTTAAGCTCTTCTATTTTTCGAATGACTTCAAAATTAGTGCTCATTTTATTTGCTAGCATTTTCTTAAACCCCTGTAGCTGTTGTTTGTTGATCTGGTAGTTCTCATAGTAAAGTGGGGACTGTTACCTTCACCGTCGACGGCAGCTCTGGCCGCTTCGTGACGCGCCCTCTCTCCTACCTCATAGGTGCTTCCTTGGCCCACTCGATCTGACGAATTTAAAACTTGATATTCAGATTTTGTCTCCATTTCACGCTTACTCGTATATTTCCCTATTATTTTCTTTTATCAGTTCGAGTGCTTGCATTCGTTTACTTTTTGTTTCAGTTATTTGATTTTCTGGGTTGTCGATTGAACTCCTTTCTGCGCATGGCGCGTTTTCTTTTTAAGAATATTTTCTCTGGGTTTTTGTTGTATGCGAATTGATTTTTACTCAGTCCTTGTAATATTCCTTGTGGGTTTTGGTAAATGGACAATTTTTTGTCACGGTTAATTGGTGAAGGACATTGATTGCCTCTCATTTTTGTTTGAACTGATTACTGAAAATGCAGTCGCTGAGTCATTTTACCATTGGGGTGAGGGGGCGTTTCAGGGATTTGGATGATCGGATTAGTTCCTCCACTGTTTTAATTCTTGCAATAGGTGAAATGTGGGAATTTGGGGTTTTATTACTATTATTAATTTTTGCTGGTCGTAGAAATTATTTCAGTTCAAGTCATGATATCTATTTTCATGATTTGTAAAATTATATTTTCTTTATATGAGTTGCAGTGCACTGGACTAGCCTTCATCTGCTACTTTGCTATAGTTTGGCATATAGACTATTGATGCGGCAATGTCTACAACCAAGACTCGATTTAGTAGCTTTTCTCACAATGTTCCTAATGTAACATCTCAGAATCCTGGACTAAAGCACGGTCCTAATGGAACAAGTTTTGTATCTTCTGGGATTCCAGATTTAGACAGTAATTTCCTCTCTCACTTTCCTCAAATCATCTAGAGTACATGTATCGGTTTAATTTCTTTATTTGATTCATGTGTTGTCTCTGCTCATGGAACTTTTTTCTTCTGTGATTTTTTTTAATTAGAAATTTTGGGTGGGGGCTTTTCCCTGGGCAGCCTTGTCATGGTGATGGAAGATGCTGAAGCACCTCATCATATGCTTCTATTAAGAAATTTTATGTCACAGGGACTTGTCCACAAGCAACCACTCTTGTATGCCAGTCCATCTAGAGACCCTAGAGGATTTCTTGGTACTTTGCCTAATCCACGGTCATTTGAAGATGAAAAACCTCGTGAACATGATCCTAATCATGTAACTTACTTTGTTCATTGCATTTTGTTATGTATTTATTATTTTTATATTATGCTTCATGTTGTATTTGTAATTTCAGGATAAAGATTTGAGAATTGCTTGGCAATACAAGAAGTATTTTGGTGAGCCTCATCTAAATATTAGCTCTAGCAATGGTAAGCTTGTTTGATCTTAAATACACCAGTGTTATCTCTTGCGTGTTTTTAATTTTGTTAGTCTCAATCAAATAGTACAAAAGTATCTAGTATCCTTAGTTACTATGCTCGTAGGGAGCTTCATGTATATTATAATTCTTGTCTTGGCCAAAAAGTAAGAATTCTTACCTTCATCATGGATTTCTAACCATGAAATGATGCCTTACAAAATTGCATAAAGTCATGTTTCTTTGTTATTGTACAGATATTATAAGATATATAAGTATCCTATAATTAGTATATAGGATAAGATATGATATTATTTTATTAGTATTTAGGATTATCTAGGATTCTCTATTGTGTATATATATATCTCTTCTGAACATCAATAAAGTACAAGTATTATTCATTTGAAATAACACGGTACCAGAGCCAGGTTAATTACTAGTGTTATTATGTTTTTTTCCTCTACTTCCTGGTTCAGCATTGCAGGGAAGGAGAGACGGAGCTTTAGCGCCGATAGGAGCTCTGCTCCCCTAGGTTCCTGGTGGTGGACGATCCTCCCACACGTGTCGGCTCATCGTCCTTAGCATCCAATGATTGGCTCAACCCTCACGCCAAGATCTCCGTCCGACTTGCGCGTGGATCTCACGCGCTGCTACAGTTTCGCCGAGTTAGCACGCGTCGGCGCCTTCGCAGGTTTTCTCCTAGGCCCTGCTTCATTCCCTGACGATTGGCTGCCTTTTGGCCGGATCCTGGGGTTCCTCGGAGAACAAGCCCTTCCGCCATATTCACAGAGTTTCTCGAAACTTTGGAGTTTTATGCATTTTCTTAGGCCTGTGCTTCTCTATTCCTAATCAGTTTCACGTTGACACAGTGCCCTTCTGTTCCCAACTCTAGATTTGCCGTGGGAACCATCACTTGGTTTTGTTTGAATGTGTAGGACAATTTGACTGTTCAGTAATCTTAGTGGCTCCTAGTGTTGCTACTTGTATTTCTGATTTGCTTGTCCTATTTGTCCCTAGCTTGACAGGAATTTGTTCGTCTGTTGATTTTATTTTTGATGGTTGCAACCAAGACTACTGCAATTTCTGAGATGATTCCAGTAGTCACTAAGATTACTGAATACAAATTAACTTGGAGAAATTATCTAGTAAATCTATTCGTATATATTTTCGAAGTATTGAGAAGGAAGATCACTTGACCGATGATCACCCAGAAGAGAAAGATGCCTCTCGCAAGTTATGGTTAAGAGATGATACATGATTCCTTTTACAAATTCGTAACTCTATTGACAGTGAGATTATACCTTCTATTACTCATTGTGAATTTGTTAAAGAACTAATGGACTACTTGGCCCTCTTATACTCAGGCAAGAACAATATCTCTAGAATATACGAGGTTTGCAGATCTTTCCATCGCGCTGAGATGCCTGATGACCCCCTTAAAGCTTTCTTCATGGACTTTAAAGGAATGCATGAAGAGCTAAATGTCCTCATGCTTATTTTTTATGAGAGGAAGGTCAATGTGTCTCACCGAGAGCAAATGGCTACTATGAGTTTGCTTACTGCACTTCCGTCTCGATATGCGGCTACTCGTTCTCAAATTTTATCTGGGGCTCAACTCCCTTCTCTTGAAGAAGCCTTCTCTCGTGTACTGAGAACTGAACAAACCTCTTCACCGGCCTTTATTGCGCCTACTAGTGCGTTGCTCACTCGCGGTCAAAATGATAATAGTGGGCCACCTAATCGTCGTGGTTTTACACTAGGAGACCCTAATCAAGAGTCGAAGGACGTGATCTGTTACTATTGTAAGGAATCGGGTTATACGAAACGTACGTGCCATAAATTTCAAAACAAACAAAATCGACAAAACTTTGCACATGTGGCTGCCACGGCCAATGACATGGTTACCATTTCAGCTGCCGAATATGCTCAGTTAAAGTCTGCAAATCCCTCTATCAGTGCTGGTATTGCAACAGGTAATGAGGCTACTGCTGTTGTCTCTTCTTCCTCCAAATGGATCATAGACTCTGGTGCTACTGACCACATGACAACTAATCGCTATCGCTTCTCCACTTATAATTCTTTAGCCAACCCTTTAAATATCACCATTGCGGACAGTTCCCAATCCCGTGTTCTTAGTTCTGGCACTATTGACCTTACCTCTTCTTATTTATTTGGAATCTATGCTCAATGTCCTTAATGTTGCGTTTAACCTTTTGTTTCCTAGTAAACTTACTCGTCAACTAAACTGTTGGGTCTCACTTTTTCCTGACCATTGCTTGATACATGATCTTTTGACGAAGAAGATTATTGGTAGAGGTTACAAATCTGGCGGATATTACTTCTTTGATAATCAGGGGTCTCGTGCGGTGGCTTGTACCGGTGGTGTCACTCCTTTTGAAGCACATTGTCGTTTGGGTGATTTATCTTTATTGTCTTTAAAAAAAGTTTATCCTCAGTTTTAGCATTTGTCGTCATTAGATTGAGTCCTAGTAGTTTGCTAAACATCATCGTCTTCCTTTAGTATTTTGAGTCAATAAATGAGTTTCGTCTCCTTTTGAGTTAGTACACTCTAATGTTTGGGGTCCGTGTCCAGTTGAGTCTGAAGTTGGTTTCAAGTATTTTGTTATATTTGTTGATGATTATTCCCGTACTACTTGCTTATATTTAATGAAAAATCATTGAGTTCTTTCATTTTTGCGCCTTTACTGCTGAAATTAAAAATTAATTCAATTCATCTATCCATACCTTGAGCAGTGATAATGCTAAAGAATATTTTTCTGAATCCTTTCACTTTTTTATGCTTCAAAACGGAATTTTACATTAATCTTCTTGAGTGGATACACCAACTCAGAATTCTGTTGCCAAAAGAAAAAATCGCCACTTATTAGAAGTAGCTCGTGCCCTTTTATATCAAATTCAGGCTCCAAAACCCTTTTGGGCTGATGCGGTCTCCACTGCTTGCTTTCTCATTAATCGCATGCCCTCATCTGTTCTTCATGGTCACATTCCCTATACCACTCTCTTTCCTTCCAAACCTTTTTTTCCCATTAATCCTAAGATTTTTGGATGTGTGTGTTTTGTATGAGATGTGCGTCCTATTGTTTCTAAATTAGACCCTAAGTCCCTCAAATGTGTCTTCCTTGGCTACTCCCGTGTTCAGAAGGGTTTTCGGTATTTCTCTCCTACTCTTAATTGTTATCTGGTTTCTGCAGATGTCACTTTTTAGAAATTTGTTGCATATTTTGTTTCTAACATTTCAGCTCCTCCTTCTCCACCTGTGAAGGAGGATACTTTTCTGGTATATTCTATCACTCACTCACATCACCGGCCTCAACTCCCGTACAGGCACCTGGTCAATCACCTTTGTCTCAGGTCTATACCAGACATTTGAAGGAAAACATTACTACTCTTCCGCTAGATTCTGCCTCGCCATTAATTACATCATCAGATCCTGCAGAAAGCATTACTCATCCTGAGCCTAACTCGGTCCCTGAATCTAAGATACCTCCTGTTCCAGATCTAGATCCCTCCCTTGGTTTGCCCATTGCCCTCTGTAAAGGGAAACACACTTGTACCCATCCTATTTCTTTTGTTTTATGTAACCACTTCTTCTTTGCTTCTCGTGCCTTTGTTGCCTCTTTAGACACTATCTCAGTACCTTAGTCTATTCTTGAAGTCTTGTCCCACCCGGGTTGGCGTACTGCTATGGAAGAGGATATGGCGGCCCCTTGATTGTGTCGGTATGTGGATCTTAGTAGATTTACCGGCAGGAAAGAAAGCCATTGGGTGTAGACGGGTGTTGACTCCTAAAACTAAAGCTGATGGCATGATTCTACTAGTTGTGTATGTTGATGATAGTGATTACGGGGAGTGATGCCTCGGGGATCTCATGACTCAAGTCATTCCTTAACTCCCATTTTCAGAAGGACTTGAGTTCATTAAAATATTTCCTGGGGATTGAAGTCATGAGGAGTAAGAAGGGCATCTTATTGACCCAGAGAAAATATGTCCTTGATCTGCTAAAAGAAACTAGAAAACTAGGAGCTGCCCCAACTAGCTTTCCTATGGTTTACAATCCACTACTTGATGCTGATGGTAGTATACCATCTGAAAACTCCGTTGAAGCCACTAAGAGCAAGCCATTTGAGAACCCAGAGAGGTGTAGGAGATTGATTGGCAAATTGAATTATTTTGCGGTAACCCTTCCTGATATCACTTACCCAGTGAGTGTTCTTAGCCAATTTATGGTCTCGCCAACTGTCAGACAGTGGGAAGCCTTAGAACATGTGTTACTGATGAATTATATGATTTGAAATAGTCTAATGAATCATTCGTTTGGCATATGCATCAAATATAGACACAATTCTTGGGAATCAGATGAGATACACCAGGATAAAATCAAATCTTTAATAACTACTCCTAAATCAAATCTGATCTGTTTCTAATAATAACAATAATATCTCTAACTATAATACCCTAATATTAATAATTCAAATATTATAATATTAGAATATTCTTACACTTCCCCTCAAGTTGGATCATAGATATTGACCATGTCTAACTTGCCTACAAGTCGCTCAAATATTTCTTCCGGTAGTCCCTTGGTAAGGATATCTGCAGTTTGTAGCCTTGTAGGTATGTAGGTGAGACATATAATCCCATCTTCTACTTTCTCACGAATGAAGTGTCTGTCTACTTCCACATGTTTTGTTATGCTATGTTGGATAGGGTTCAAGGCCATGTTTATGGTGGTCTTGTTGTCACAAAATAACTTCAATGGAGCATCTATCTTCAAATGAACTTCTTTTGCAACTCTTGCTAACCACAAACCCTCCATGATTCTTTGAGCAAGAGCTCGCAATTCTGATTCTGCACTACTTTTAGCCACTAATTTCTGTTTCTGACTCTGCCAAGTGACAAGATTTTTCCACACAAATGTGCAATAGCCTGAGGTAGATCGACTATCTTCTTATGAAGGAGTGCCTGTAGCATTAGTAATTTTCTTATTTCCTGCTAAGGGATGGTAGGTGACATCTTTGCATTTGATGTCATGTGATCAGAAGCTCCTGTATCCACAATCCACTTTGATGGAAGGAGAGATGTATGTAAAGCAATGGGAACTGTACCTTTATGAGCCATGGATGCCGATCCGTGGGGGTTTTGTTCAGCTTGAAGAGTTCTGAACGTACTTGCAATCTGATTTAGTTGCTCTTGACTGAAAGATGTGGATGGCTTGAAGGGAATTGGAAGACACGCAGTGGAAATTAACTTTAAAATTTTTTTCCATTCCCAGCCAGGATCTACCGAATGTGTTTAAGTCAAGGAGAAAGAAGTGTTGCCTTCGGTATTCGAGCTTTAGTCGCGACCACCGTATCCACTAGTCGCGACCTGTCGTCTCTGGAACTTTCAGTCGCGACCTATCGCCTCTGGAGTTGTTAGTCGCAACCTCCTCATCTTCTAGTCGTGACCTGTCGCCTCTGGAGTTCGAAGTCGCGACTTCCTCTGCTTCTAGTCGCGACCTGTAGTCTCTTTTTGGATTTCTGACGTTCAGAAGCCAATTTGGTCGCGACCTCCGCGTCAACTGGACGCGACCTCGTCGTACATGGTGCTCTTTTCTCGTTCGCAAGAAGTCGACAACTCAGATCGGCTTCCTCTACTAGTATCCACACGAATAGCGTTCCAACCACGAACGACGTGCTAGCGCCTCTTGTCCCTCTAGGGGTTTCTCAAGATTCCGTCCTCACCGTCTCTATTCCGGCAGTTTCTTATCTGCAAACCTTTTGTACTCTTCTTGCCCCTTTTCTCTTGTGTGTTGTGTATAGAACCCTAGCTCCTAATGTCAAATATATAGGATGTTATCGGGCTTCTAATTGGGCCGGGCTTCAGAATTAATCTTATATTAATTCTGAAATTAATACAATATCATATATTGCATAGTTTGATAAGAAACTACTTAAATAAATGTGGTTTTTATTAAATCCGTCCCACAGATTTAAATCACCTATTTATTTAATAAAGATAAGACGGAATTATATTTGATTTATTCTCATAAATCAAATTTGAGATATCTTATCAATTTGAATTTCAAATTCAAATAGATCATATCCATTTAAATTCAAATTCAAAAGTGATAGAGATTTAATTTATCCTTATAAATTAAATCTTGCAAATATCTCTTATATTATATATAATATATAAATACAAATTTATATATATATAAAATATATAAATTCACCCTAGACTATTCATTGAATCTAGACATCTCTTAGATTCAATGAAACTGGATATCACAGCTCGTGTTGGGCTATTTTGTGTGCGACCCTGTAGGCCCATATGAAGTTGGCAGTGGGCCAGTTATTATACTGACCCACAAGTCGTAAGCGGCCTCTAGCAAGACATTACGACTACCCAAATCATATGAGGATCGATGAACGATGTAACCTTTCATACAACCATATCATGTCCCTTTTGTCACATGATATTTCGGTCATGGATGAGGCATGGTGAACGTCATCCTCCTATTCCTGACCGTTACTTTCTCGATCCCTAAGCCGTCTGACTATAGTAATGGAACTACCCATCCATTACAGTATGGCCATACATTTCTCAGACTCACTCATCGAGGGGCCCAGTAATATCTCTCTACGAAAGTGAGGGACAAATTCCATCTTGACCATTCACATTCCTCCGCATGAAAAACCACTGAGCCCGAACATAGCCTTTATGATCACTTGGTCAAAAGTGACTTTTGACTAGGTCAAAGCTGAGCGTTTGTCATGTAGGAATCCATGATGATCTCAGGTCAAAGGGCATAGTGACATGGCTTGTATATGAGAGAAGCTTATGACTTAACCCATACAGCTCTCTCATAGCGGGTCGGTCCAACACCCTATACTCTTACATGTGCCTATGACTTTAATTTATATCTCTATATATCTTCAAAGTCATACTGATCTTATTTCATCACTGCTCCCGCATGGATGACCGACCAGGGACATTTAGGATAAGATCATGTGTTATCCAATGATGGTCATCACAGTAAACATGCAAATAATGTGATAACATGATACAATAATTGGCCCCTAGGGCACAATTTCCAACATGGCTCAGATGGGGATGGTGTACACGCTGATTCATTTTAGGCCTGGTGAGCGCGTGGCTTGTTTTTACGAGGCTTCCAATCAACTGGCTTGCCATAGATATCCCAGCATTTTTCACGAATATGCCCCACCTTGCAGTGTTAACATGTGGGTCGAGTCTTACTAGAAGCATCAGGGTTGTCATGCTTGCTAACAAAGGCCGGAGACTCAGGAAGAGGTTGTTTAGATTCAACAGGCATAGTCTCCCTCCTGGATTCTTCTCCACATACCTTGGCATAAGTCTCCAAAAGTGATGATAGACTGGTATTGTTGAGAATTCTGGCCCTTACAGCATCAAATTCAGCATTCTGGCCAGCAAGAAAGAAGTGTCCTCCCCTTTTCAATCCTTTTTTGATTGCGGACGACATCTGCAGGAGTATCCCACTCATCGTCGTCAAGAAGATCTAGCTCTTGCCACAATGCAACGAGATCAGGCCAGTATTCGTGCACTCCACGGGCCCCCTGAATGCAACGCCATGTACTGCGTTGCAGATTGAATAGACGTGAATGGTTTTTGGTGACTGAATATGAGTCACGAATAGCTACCCAAATATCTCGTGCTGTGGGTAGATGCATGAAGCTTCATTTGACATTTAGAGACATGGAATTGATAAGCCAGGAAGAAACCAAATGATTATCGATGGTCCATTGTTGCATCCCAGGATAAGCTTTATTCGCTGGTTTTTTTACATCACCGGTCAAATAAGCAAGTTTTCCGCGCCTATCGACTGCGTGTTTTATTGCCTGAGCCCAGTCTTGATAATTTGTTAAGGTGAGCTTGTCAGATACAATGGAAACAGGAACACTTGATGCCCCATCGAAGCCTGCACTCAACTCGTGGGGAGTGCCAAAATTCTTCCTCTAGTCAGAACCTGTAGATGACATGGCAGGAGTAGGGACTTTACGGTAGGGTGGAGCAACTTTACTGTAGCAAGGGGACAGTGGCTTCACAAGAGCAAGTTGTAGCGATTACACTGTAGCAAGGGAGCAGCAACGTTACAATCGACTTGCCCGACGCACAAGACGCTATCGGGCGCTTGAAATGAAACAGTGACAATCACAACGCTGCTAGAAGGTTGGCAAGAAGAAGCAGTGACCGTTGTTTCTATTGAACACAGGAAGTGACGGCGCTGGCTGGATATAGATTGGACTACAGAGGCAGAGACGTCGGACGGACTTTGGTGGCAGTCCTTAGGCCGCCGGCTTTGATACCATGATAAATTATATGATTTGAAATAGTCCAATGAATCATTCCTTTGGCATATGCATCAAATATATACACAATTCTTGGGAATCATGTGAGATACACTAAGATAAAATCAATTCTCTAATAACTATTCCTAAATCAAATCTGATATGTTTCTAATAATAACAATAATATCTCTAACTATAATATCCTAATATTAATAATTCAAATATTAGAATATTAGAATATTCCCACAGTTACACTACTTGGAGATCTCCAGGTTGTGTCCAGGTCGTGGGATATTATTGTACAAGAATTATGATCACACAGATATTGAATGTTTTTGTGATGCAGATCATGGTGGATCAAAAGCCACAAGACGGTCTACTATAGGATACTGTGTTTTTGTAGGAGGAAATTTGGTATCTTGGAGAAGCAAGAGACAAAATGTGGTGTCAAAATCGAGTGTAGAAGCAGAATACAGAGCTATGACACAATCAGTATGTGAGATAGTCTGGATATATCAGTTACTGTAAGAGGTTGATCTTAAAATCTCATTACCAGCGAAGCTGTGGTGTGATAATAAAGCAGCCTTACATATAACTTCTAATTTGGTATTCCATGAACGCACGAAATATGTTGAACTCGATTGTCATTTTATTTGAGATAAACTCAAGGAAAACTTCATATCTACAGAATATGTCAGATCTAGTGATCAACTGGGTGATCTCCTCACCAAAGCTCTTAATGAGATTCGAGTTGAATATCTTTGTAACAAATTGGGCATGATTTACATCTATGCTCCAACTTGAGGGGGAGTGTAGAGATATTATAAGATATATAAATATCTTATAATTAGTATATAAGATAAGATATAATATTATTTTATTAGTATCTAGGATTATCTAAGATTCTCTATTGTGTATATATATATCTCTTCTGAATATCAATAAAGTACAAGCATTATTCATTTGAAATAACAATTATGTTTTTTTTGGCCACTCAAATTAGTTTTTGGGTTAAGGGTTATTTTTGCCCCAAAAGTATCCGCGAAGGATGTATGGGTATTTAGAAATTTTTCTTAGCTTTATGTTGCTTCTGAGGTGTCCACAACAGTACAATGTCGCCTTCAATGGTAAACTAACTTTTGCGTTAAATCAATGGACGTGGCAAGGGAGTGGGATATAGGGTCTATGTGGGTCAACAACAAGCAACACACCGCATTATAATAAGTAGTTGTCACTATGAAGAGAAAAAGAAGATGCAAAGTTCTCCATTGGAAGACTACTTTCTCCTAGTCATATCGTCTACACCATCATCATTGTGACCACCGCTAAGTGAGAAGATTGTGATGAGTGGGTGGATGGAAGTGAGGAGATCGTCGGAGATAGGGAGATGAGAAATTTGGGTGCGAGTTTGATCTAGTCCTCTGAGAGACGATTGATCCAATCAGTTAAGACATTGTGTCCATCACACAGACTCTGACTCTTTCCTGGCTTGATGCTTTATGTGCTATAGGGGTATGCTTCTTACAAGCTAAAGCCAAAATGTCGATTTTCCTGAGAAACAAACGCAATTCATTAATGGGTGTGGATGAAGGTAACAAAAAGAACTTGATGCTGAGATATTTGCAAGGTGGAGGTGCAAGTGGGGTCAAAGGGAGAGATAGTTGGAGGTAGAAGAAGATATAGAAGGAGACAATTGTAGTTGCTGAAGCATTAACCATGAAATTCAGGTTTTTGTAATAAAAGGTACGGTCTTTGAATGGTAATATTGAGGATGATGATCTGGGGAGATTGGAGAATCCTGCATGATTGAAACCCAAAAATCAATACCCCTTGGTTTATTCACAATGTAATCAATCCCTTAATCTTGTTGATGTTGATGCTAGAACCTAATCAATAGGGATTGAAGGAGGACAAAAAGAAAACTTTTTGGGTGCACTAAAGACGACGGTAGAGGTGGTGGGATAAGGTGGATAGAAGACAATTATCTTTACCCTTTTTTATCGCTGACGAGTGAGAAGACAGTTGAGGAGATCGTCTGCAATGGGGAGAATGAGAAGCTTGGGTAGTTATGGCATGAAAGGCGAAGGGAGAGAGTGGAAAAGTGTGTGAAGTTGCCTAGGTGTGATGATAAGGTGGAGAGGTGAGCATGCGATGTGGCTGCCAAATAAGCAATTTTGGTCAAACAAAGGGTAAATATAAGTGGGTGTTAAAAAAGGGAGACATTGCATTGTTTTGCACACTTCCAAGGTGACATTGAGCCAAAAAAGGGTTCCGAATATCCACAGCTCCTATGCCAATACTTCTAGGACAAAAATGATCTTTAGCCCATATATTTTCAGGTATGCGAATAATATTACTGTCATTTAAAATAAAACAAGTTACATACGGTGGAATGTGCTTCGAGAATGAAGTCTTTTCCAATTTATGATACAATTGTCATAAATTTTCTCATTATACAACAAAGTCAACAATTTGTCTCTTAAAGAGTGTTAAAAAGTTAAAAGTGGAGCTGAATCCTTTGTTAGTGTATTAAAAAAAAACAGAGGAGAGAGAAATTGTCAATATATATATAAAGTGCAGCCTCATATGTGCAGATGAGTCACCAACTCAACTCATTACAAATATTAAACATGTACACTTCACATTTGTAATGCAGGTTCCAGGCATAATTATTGTAATGACTTTGATTTGCGGAAGCCTCTGGAAAGGCAATTTTTCAATGGGGCCCATGTAGATTGTGTCAGTATCAAAGATTTGACGAATCTTACTCTCCTTCAAGGCCAATTTGCGACATTTTTAGCTCAATTCTCAAGGTTCTTTGATGGTTGATGAACTCTAGCTCTAATTCAGTCCATTTAACATGTTTGATGTTAGAAATGCGTTCGATTATTCATCTGTGTCATTGTTTGGAAACAGTGTTTGACCAGGAATTTTGGTTGGAAATTTTGTTTATTGATGCATAATAACTAAGTTGTGTTAATCATTTTGAGCCCAAATTTTCTGCTTGCAACTGCTTCAACCTATTAGAGTAAATTGAGAGTGTAGCATTGCACTTCTGTTGATTTGATCCACCTTGATGTTGATCCTGGACATTTCTCTAGTCCTTATTTTTTATAAAGATTGCACAAGGGATTTCTGAGATTCGGATGAATCTATTCATTCTTAATTAATAAACTCTTTGTCTATTTTGAATTTACTGACATTATATGGTGACAATCAGAAACGAAAGTAACATTTCCTCAGCTGGCCTGATTGCCATTCAATCATTCTGTTCTCCACAATGTAAATATTCAGACATGGTGAGTAACTATGTCATTATCTCTATGCTTTAAATGTTTTTCTTGTGTATTATTACCTTTTTATGCTTCCATATTTTGTATTGCCAATGTGACTATTATTATTACAGGAGTGGCAGATGCTTTCCTTTATTAGGTCTCTGAAAAGCATGGCCCGGGCTTCAAATGCTGTTGTTGTTGTGACCTTTCCACCTTCACTTCCTTCTCCATCTTGCTCAAAACGATTGCAACATATGGCAGATACCTTGCTATCCGTTAGGGCAATTCCAGGTTCTAAGTCAGTCATGACATTTAATATTGTGTTGTTTTATGGATAGTTTGAACTTTGTGGCTGTTGGATATTTTTCATGATTTTTGCATGATAATATGTCATCAATTAGGATGAATCCTGAGATGATTCAGTGGGTGAGAACTTTGAAGCTTTCAATTGCCCAACCCTTTATAAGTTGCCTTAAAAGCGTTGTTATATTGTTTCAGATGAGGACAAGGAAATGGCAAAACTCCTTAATGGTTACCAAGACATGGTTGGGCTTTTAAATATACACAAAGTTGCACGCATTAATACACAGGTCAATTTATTTAATCCTCATTTTGCATATGTCTAAAGTGCATCTGTATGTTTAGTTTATTTACTCTTTCCATGCCCATGCCTATGGCACCCACTTGTGTGTCATCATTTGCCGCTTCAGCATTTAGCTTCTAATGGTGCGTATAGCACTTTTGTCTGCATCATACATGTTTCTGCATTGGCTTCTTAAGTATATACAGTAGTGACCTGACTAATTTATTCCATTATTGTTTGATTGTTTGATATTGGAGAAGTGATTATTTTTTTATCTACATTTCCACACAGCAAACGCTTTGGAAATGGTTAATTTTTTTAAGGATAACTAAAAGTCTTTTAAAATGTAATAATAGCTCTGAATTTTAATCTAAACTGAATGAACTCCAGTTAAAATTGACGGCAAGCGATTGCTTTATTGCATCAAAATTGTCATGGATAGTGTGTTGGATTGAGACGAAATTTTGGTTAAAGATCATACGACTTCTTGCTGTTAATTTTAGCTGGTACTTTCCAAAGCATTTGGAGGTAGATTTTGATGTTTTTTAACAACTGTCTACTATATAATATTATCGACTAAAATTAATTAGAGCATTGTGAAGGTCCAAATGGAGTGGCAAGTTGTGGTTACTCATACTTACAGGGAAACTTTAACTATTGCTTATCAAATGGCGAAATACTCATAAACTATATAGGGATTTTTGTCTCCTTGATCATCCTCCTTTTCTACAAGAGGCGGAGGTTGATGAAAATTAGGTTGATTTGTTTTTTGTTGTAATTTATTAAGAATTAATGCGTTACAGACTTTAATTAAAAAAAAGGCCCAAATGGAGGGTAATAGTTGTGCAAAGATCATATACTAATAATGGAATTCAACCTTAGTTGAGGGAGTTAAAATTCAATTTTCCCTTTATTCTCCGTTTTATTCCATTCTATCTGAAGAACAGCTTCATTTTGGCTTAATTTCAAATTTCAGGTTCCTCTGATTCTTGAAGCCACTACATTCTCAATAAAATTGCAAAAAAGAAGGTTTTTGGTTTTAGAATGTCTAAATCAAGCTCCTGTTGATGGTGCAAGTGGGAATTCATATGGCAAATCTGGTGGATGTTCTGGGTCAACCAAAGGTGGACCATTGGATTTTTAGATGACATTTTGCTAGTGTCTTACCAAAAGATGTGATTGGACCACCAAAATTTAAGCGCCAACAGAAAAATTTCTTGTCGTCACGTAATTTCAAATTCATTCTTTCGTGGATAATTGATGTTGCTGTTTTGAGTGATCCAACCAAGGACTTATGTAGACAGTGGATCATGAAGTATCTTGGGTAAGAAAATCTCCTATGCCAAAAGAAATTCTTGTGATAGAGATCCAAACTGAAAAATTATAGCTTGATAAGTTGTTGTTGTTTATTTATTGTGCTTAGCTAGGATTATGCTCCATCCTATTAGGAACGCATATTCTTAGTAATAGGAAGACCTAGAAATACGAATGTTATGTTGAGGGGGATCTATATAGAGGGCAGTTTGTGTGAATTGTAAGGAACAAAGGATCTCCTGCATTACCGGCTGAGGTGGCCAGACCTTTCCTTTATGCATTGAAATGTTTCTTTTGTGCCAAATACTAGCTAGTTGGGGTGTTAGATTTAGTTCTAAATATAATACATTAATATATTTTGTTCCTTAAATTTATAATATTTTTGCCAAATAATCCTTATTGATTGTATATATTAAGAGGTTTACATCTAAGGGTAGTAATGATGAAAGATAGTATTTTAGAAAAATTAAAATATATTTGTTATAAATAACTAACAATTAATTTTTTTAATCTAACTAAATTAGTAATCTAATTTTTATATTTAAAACTTGAGGTAGTAGTATTTATTTGTGATAATGCCTTGTATTAATTCAATACCCCTTTCAGTTCTTGTAGAATAATCCGCGGCCATGCTTTAAAACTTGGAGTGTTACACTATGAGGATTTGATAGAGAAGCAGCTAAGCTAAATGGCATGTACATAACATGTGGCAAGTAAATTATCTACATTATTCTCTTGATGACAACTAAAATAAAATACAATTGAGGAATTGAAGTGATGGCGTTGAAGAATATCACCAGTAGGCAAACGATACTGGAAAAGATGTAGTGAATTAGCAACGGAGAATTATTTTTGAATTGCACAAGCAAAGTTTTTAGTGACAGAATTAGCCAGGATTATGTTTTTTTTTTAATGGCATCATTTAATAATTTCCAAATAAATAGGATTTAGTTGTAAAGAAGGGAAATAGACCATAATAATTTTCAAAAGGGATTCGAACTACCTAAGCCTTAGATAATTTTTCATGCATATTTTGAAAATTAGAGTGCAGAAAACAACACTACATATCATATCCTTTTTATGGTTATTTAGAATGAAGAAAAAGCATGTACGAACTCTAGGGAGCTGAGAACTGAGGGGACTTAATGCGGCCAAGAACATTTTGGCTATTTGAGACGGAAGAAAATGGTTGGACAAGAATAGGATGATGGCTATCATTGTTACTTAGCTTGCAGAAGAAACACGAGTAACATTTGAGACTTGAGAAGCTTGAAGTATGGTTAAAATTAAAGCTTGTGAAAGAGGAACAACTCATTTCATGACGTTGTGAATGGGATATAGCCCTACAGATGCAGAAAATAGCCTAAGATTGAGAGGCTACCAGACCCCCTTTGAGTAGAAGTCCTAGAGACACACAGAGAGTTTTCAGGGACCAAGCTGCGAGAAAGCAATGGTACAGGGATATGTGAAAGTCCCAAGGGGTAGAATGGCCATTTAGGGAAATGTGAAGGTCAAAGGTTGCAGAGTTAAGAGTTGACCAGTTTGGTCATGACGATAAAGTAATGTGGTCGCGACTAAATTTTACAGAAAGGTCTGGACGCGACTGGAAGATGTGTGGGTTGCGACTAGTAGACAAAACGAGTCTGGTTGCGACTAAATGATGATAGGGTCGCGACTATATGATGTTGAGGTCGCGACTAATGAACACAGAAGGCATTAAGTTGCGACAGAAGGATAGTTAGGTCGCGACTATGGAATATAAAAGATGTTAAGGCGTATGGAACCAAGTGGACCAAGAGTTGTGAAGGTCCAAGGGAGATTGAAATGATATTTTAATAAAGTATAGTTACCCGATTAGAGATAGAACTGGGAAAAGGATCAGATAAAGTAAAGGTTATCCAGAACCATGAGGTGGCATGAAAAGGTGTCCTCATGGGACCCACAAGATGCCACATGGCATTGAGTTAATGGAAAGAGAAAAAGTAGAAAAAGGTAAAGGACACGTGGCACGATCTCAGCAGCTCATTCCAGGAAAAGACTCTGAAATTCTCTAGAAGCGCTGAGTCAGCATGCGAGGTGTCCCAAGGGCCCCGCCTAGGCGCTACCTAAGCATGTGAGGTGTCCCTTGATGATGTCATAAGTGATGAGTCGTTGGGGATGATGATGTCATCATGATGAGGTAAGCAAAGCGTCTTGAGGAAGCAAGCGATCTGAGCCATTCGTTGAGATTTGATCTGGGCCATCTATTCCACTTTGCCTCCACTATAAATACCCCCACCCCCTTCCTATTTCATTCCACGGTGAAGAGCAAGAAGGAAGAGAGAGAAGAGAGAGAAAGAGAAAGAGAGAAAGAAGGAAGGGAAGAGAAAGAAGGAATTTTGGCTGAGCTGGGAGCAGCCTAAAGAGCTTGGGAATAAGGTAATTTAATCTAGTCCCTGCTCTAATAAATTAGAGTATTATTCTTGCGAATTCAGTAGCCAGAGTAGAGGAATATCTCTCTCTATAAGATTAGTAGTGGATAGAAGGAAAGTTAGGGGATGGATAGGATAGGGGTATTATTTCAAGATAAGCTTGAGGTAGTAGAGTTATGCTGGATAAGATATTAATAAAATATTATTATGATATGTATAGGCTCTGACCTATGAAAAGGTGGAATCTCAGATCAAAGGTTAAGGAAAGTTGCATGCCAGGTAGTGGACTTACCCATTCTTGTATGCTTGATGTATATGCTGGTGTGTTAATATGTCTATGATATGTGATAATAATGTATGCTCTGCCTTTTATGAGTTGATGATTATGCATAATAGTGATAGGCATAGAGCATGGAAGTATGCAAATGAGAATTAAAGAAGTATAAAAGAAACACATATCATGCACTTGCATTCATCTTGTATGCATTGAATGGTACCGTGTACTACTGAGATTTTCCCAGAAATCTCACCCTTACCTTTTCCAACCATAATAAGGTGCTGGTTTGGAGAAGATGGAGCTAGAAAAGTAAGGATGTTTCATTTGGTATCGGAGCAAAAGGTTCTGGCAGAGACCATAAAGGGCTCTGGCTCAAAGTATAAGATTGGCTTAGTGATGCTCTGAAATAGTTAGAATTGATGTTTAAATGAGTTAGAAATATGAATTAGAAAGGTTATTTCCTCTAGAGTACGAAATGATGATGCTCAAGTCGCGACTACTATGGGTGTAAGTCGCGACAGTTATTTACAAAGAGATTAGGTCGTGATGAGTATGTTTAAAGGTCGTGACTAGTAGTCACAAAGAGCTGAGGTTGCGACGAGAAAGGTCTTATGTCGCGACTAATATGTACAGAAGAGTTAAGGTTGTGACGTGAGAAGACCTATGGTTTCAACGAGTAATGTTGCAGTACGCGACTGTAGAAGATCTAGGTCGCGACTAAAGGACACAGATATGTCAGGTCGTGACAAGTAAAGTTCTATGGTCGCGACTAAAAGTCACAGAGGATGTGAGTCGCGACTATGCAGTTCTAAGGTCGCGATGAAAGTTAACAGAGGCCATATGATGATGAGAATGAAGGTACCAGCCTCGCTGAAGTCTATCAGCTAGAGGATGGGTATAACACATGACAGTACAAAGTACTGAGATACAGAAGATCAGTTTAAGACGATGTTTAAAAGTAGATCCTCCATGTGATGACCAGGAGTAGATCTATATGACAAATGTTTTATTCAGCTAGTCTGAATAGAAGACCTAAGGGTTAGATTGAGATTTACCTAGGAGTAATCCTAGCGCATGGCCTAAGGCTAGAGACGTGATAGATAAAGAGCTAATGTTCCCTAAGCAAAGGGATTCCATCACGGAGAAGTAGTAGACCTAGGGTAGAGTACCCTAGAACACATAAGTGATAGTAAGAGATTATGAATGTGATCCACGCAACTCAAGCTCGCCAAGATCAAGAGAAAGATCAATAAGAAACCACAGTCTGGTCAAGAACAGACTAGGACTGATGGATAGACATAAAAAGTTAAGAGATAGTAAAGAGGTAGCCACAGTTTACAAGATAAAGTTACTCCCCTATTTACTATATAAGATAGAGTAATGAAGGGTTGAGTTTATACCCTGGTAAGAAGGTAGCATGGCAGCCTAAGTGAGATAGATAAGATGTTTCAGACTCCTGAATGAATGATCAGGATCTGATGATGTGATAAAGGAAGTAATGCTTACCTAATTGCAGTGTGCAATGGATGGTTGAGCAAATTAAGTTATGATGATATGGCTTATGTTTCCATAAGTTATGATAGTTGCATCTTCTTGTGGTAGACACGCATGTTAGAGTATGCTATAATGAATGAATACTCCCTTTTGTAGTACATGCAGGGTAGAGTATATATGAGATGAGAAAGTTATATTACTCCCATACCATGCGACATGCAATAGGAATGCATTAAGGATGACAGACAGTCTCAGTAAGTGGGACAGTCAGTTACAGTATGACTGGGGTTACTTGTAACTGGGGTTACTCAGGCATTTCTATAGGCTTGTGAATACAGTACTCAGGGGCATTTTTATTGAAAGGAATGGTATACAGAAAGAGTAGCAGATTACAGTAACGAGATTGTTTTCAGATCACTCTTCGGATAAGAGTTGGATTTGAAACAGATAACTCTCAGATAGAGCCAGATTCAGATGAGTACAAATCACTCTTCAGATAAGAGTTAGATCTGATACAGATTGCTCACAGTTAGAGCATGGTGTGATGGCTTACAGTTAGAGCACAGATTGAAATGAGAAGTTATGATGAGGCCATAGCAGCAGAATGCAATGGCAGGTGGTTAGACCATGATTGCATAAGGCATGGTAAGCCATAGTAAAGTAAGAAAGATGAGGAGGAACTCCTGAGTAAGAAAGGAAATAAGTAAAGTATGGGTAAATAATATAAGGCTACTGAATATATTTTATCGAGTTATCAACAGGTGGAAGCAATTAACCCTATAACTTAGTCTGTAGGTTTAAGATTTTTGAGAGATAATACAGTATAACAGAATCGCAGTTAGATTCTGGAGGGTCGCAGTTAGATCCTAGCATGGCTCCAGGGTCGTAGTTAGATCCTGACAGTGTCAGAGTCGCAGTTAGATTCTGAAAAGACTAACGGTTGATCGCAGTTAGATCCCGAGGTCGCAGTTAGACCTAGCCTAAGGAAAGTAATGAGCTATGAGAATATGAGTACAATATAGTATCTCTTTGGGAAGATGAATGCCAAAGACGAAGTTAAGGTGAGGAAGCTTCACTAGTTGATAAACTCACCCAGAAAAATGATTTTATAATAGTTTTCTCATATAGCCTATATTATACAGACTGAACTTAGTTTTCCCTTAAGCGAAGAAGGAGTCCAAGTTGAAGTATGAGTGCTGATATTCAAAAGTTTTGTAGAAGTATACCTGACGAAACAGAGAAGAGAACCCCATATATTTTAAGAGCATAAAAGTATAAGCAGAAAGATCCTCCAGATGAGGATAAAGAGATTAAAGGGCCAGAAAGACCTAGAGAAGAGGGTCTAAGGCAAAGCAGAGATAGAACCCAGTAATTCTATGAGATAGAGAATGCTAAGGCTTAGAGCCATATGAAGGGTAACTTAGCCTTAATCTAGAAAGATGTTTAGGCAAGAATAGCCTAAGAATGAATAATGAGAAAGGGTCCTAATGCCACCAAAGTTTGGCATAGATGGACAAGGTAAAGAAAAGTGAAATAGCAAGATAGAGTGAGATGAGGTAAACCCCGGAATTACACCAAGATTTTGAGGGGTAAGATATGAAAGAAATGGACACTACTTATGAGTGCAGTAAGTTGTCCATAAGAGGAAAGTAGGTTTCAACTCTGGCTGAGTTAACCCAGAGAAAAGAAAAGCATAAGTAAAAGAGATGTAAAGTTTTATGATAAAGTACTCTGCCAGATGATGAGATAATTTGGCTATGGTACTAATTAAATTTTGAGGCCAAAATTTATTTAAAGGGGAGGAGAAATGTAACATCCCAATTTTCAGGCCTACAGATGCAAGAAATAGCCTAAGATTGAGAGGCTACCAGACCCCTTTTGAGTAGAAGTCCTAGAGACACACAGAGAGTTTTCAGGGACCAAGCTACGAGAAAGCAAAGGTACAGGGATATGTGAAAGTCCCAAGGGGTAGAATGGCCATTTTGGAAAATGTGAAGGTCAAAGGTTGCAGAGTTAAGAGTTGACCAGTTTGGTAGTGACGATAAAGTAGTGTGGTCGCGACTAAGTTTTACAGAAAGGTCTAGACGCGACTGGAAGATGTGTGGGTTGCGACTAGTAGACAAAACAAGTCTGGTTGCGACTAAAAAGATATGAGGTCGCGACTAAATGATGATAGGGTCGCGACTATATGATGTTGAGGTCGCGACTAATGAACACAGAAGGCATTAAGTTGCGACAGAAGGATAGTTAGGTCGCGACTATGGAATATAAAAGATGTTAAGGCGTATGGAACCAAGTGGACCAAGAGTTGTGAAGGTCCAAGGGAGATTGAAATGATATTTTAATAAAGTATAGTTACCCGATTAAGAGATAGAACTGGGAAAAGGATCAGATAAAGTAAAGGTTATCCAGAACCATGAGGTGGCATGAAAAGGTGTCCTCATGGGACCCACAAGATGCCACATGGCATTGAGTTAATGGAAAGAGAAAAAGTAGAAAAAGGTAAAGGAATCGTGGCACGATCTCAGTCGCTCATTCCAGGAAAAGACTCTGGAATTCTCTGGAAGCGCTGAGTCAGCATGTGAGGTGTCCCAAGGGCCCCACCTAGGCGCTACCTAAGCATGTGAGGTGTCCCTTGATGATGTTATAAGTGATGAGTCATTGGGGATGATGATGTCATCATGATGAGGTAAGCAAAGCGTCTTGAGGAAGCAAGCGATCTGAGCCATTCGTTGAGATTTGATCTGGGCCATCTATTCCACTTTGCCTCCACTATAAATACCCCCACTCCCTTCCCATTTCATTCCACGATGAAGAGCAAGAAGGAAGAGAGAGAAGAGAGAGAAAGAGAAAGAGAAAGAGAAAGAGAGAAAGAAGGAAGGGAAGAGAAAGAAGGAATTTTGGCTGAGCTGGGAGCAGCCTAAAGAGCTTGGGAATAAGGTAATTTAATCTAGTCCCTGCTCTAATAAATTAGAGTATTATTCTTGTGAATTCAGTAGCCAGAATAGAGGAATATCTCTCTCTTAATTTTTGCTACCATTTACATTGTTAAGCTGAGTACTTATCTGTTTATCATCCCTTAAAAAAGACTGAAATGCCCTTGATTCAATGTTTTACACTATATTAGCCCTAGGGATATAATTGTCATTTCACACCTCTTTACTAAGAGCCTATACTGACTATGATAAATCATTCCTATATCTTCCTTGATGTTTTAGACATGATCAAATGACCAAAATACCCTCTATTCATCTCTTGTTCCATATTACAACACATGGGCATTTTTGTAATTTCATATTATTCAGGGTTTATCTAGACACTAGCCCACATGACTATTTAGATATTTTATTGGGCCTATGAGTTGCCAACTTGGGCCTTTAAATGGGTCCAATACTCTTTTTGCTTAATTCCCAAGAAAACTCCTGCAAAAGTATTTATCGGATGTATTATTCCACTATAAATTCCATTATAAATTTTATAGAACTCCTTTTTGAGTTCTGTTAGTTTTAAATTCTCATATTAATTATAGGAATTTCCTTCCAAATTTCATCTGATTAGAAAATCCAAAAGGTCATATAATAATCTCTGAACTTTAGAAATTAATATCAATTATCTAGGGCTTCAAATCAAAATTCTAAAAAATGCTTGGCCCAATTTCCATTATCTATTTACTGGTAAAATTTGGGATTATAACATTTTTGGGCAATTATAGGCCTTTTCTAGCTCAATTTTCTCATAATTACAATTTTGCTTTTCAGCTTTAACAAATTACATTTTAGTCCCTTAAACTTTTTATAATTACATTTTATGGCCTAAAATTTATCTCAACGTTTAGTTTTGACCTTGGGACTTTTCTAAATTACTCTCAAGTCCTTGAACTTTCTATTATTTTCACTTTAATCCCTTTCCCTTCTTAAATTGTAACACTTTCCTTATAAAATTTCATATATTAAATACAAACTTTACATACATACCAGATAAGAAAATTTGGGATATGACATTTGTAATATCCCTAATTTTCTATACTAATTTGTATGTACAGTTTGTACGTAATATATGTGAGATTTTCTAAGAAAAATATGGCCATTTATGTAAAGAAAGGGATTGAGTTGAAAAAGGAAGAAAATGCAAGGACTTAAGTGGAATTATAAAAGTTTTAAGGCCAAAAGAGAAAGTAGACAAAAATGTGGGGTCTTTAAGTGTAATTTTAGCCAAATGTGAGGACATAAGTGTAATTTATGAAAAGTCAAGGGGCAAAAGTGTAATTATGAAGAATTTGATCGAAAACAAGCCAAAAATGGTTGGAGTCAGATCAGACCCAAATTTTACCAGTAGATAGAGAAAATTATCACAGAATTTTAATTTGAGGTCCTGAAAAATTGATATAAATTTTAAAAGTCAGATAAAATTATTACAGTATTTTTCACACCTCAGAATCAGATGAAACTTTACAGTAAATTCCTTCAATTAATATGAGAATTTATAAAACTAACAGGATCAGAAAAGGAATCCTGTAGAATTTTTAATGGAATTTACAGTAGAATAAAATACCCGATAAGTACCTTCAGGAGAAGTTTATTGGGATTTGTGCCATAAAGATAGTGCACCTATACAAAGGCCCAAAATGGCGTCCTAGAGGCCCAATAAGGTACCTGAGAAGTATGTGGGCCAGTGTCTAGAGGAAACCCGAAAAAGTGCGAAATTACGAAAATACCCCTGTGTTATAATAATATACAAGAGATGAATGGAGAGTATTTTGATCATTCTGGATAGGCCAAAATACCAAAGAAGGTACAGGAATTATTCCTCAGAGCCAGTATATACTCTGATAAGGTGCAAAGAGGTGTGAAATGACAATTATGTCCTTAGGGATAATATAGTGCAAGAAAGGGCACCAAGGGTATTTTGGTAATTTCTCAAGGGATCTGTAATTAAGTTTAGACCCAGTACAAGAATGTCAATGGTAGGAAGAATCCTGATACTGGATTTAAGGTCAGAAAAAATAGATTTAGAAAATAGTCTGGTTTTTGAGAAATCGAACTGAGCTAGTACCGGATTGGATTAAAATTTTTCCAGAAGCTTCCTCCCTATACAATTTCACCACATGGGCATATGAGGTATCCTTCATGATGTCATGGAGATGATGTCATCATTTCTTGGTGGGCAAGACAAGATTCAAGGTGCAATATTGGCCATTAGATCAAATAGTACACAAAGTGATCTTGGCCATCCATTTTCCATGAAATTTTCTATAAATACCCCCACAAATCTACACCTTCACGCAAGACATGAGACACCATGGGGAACCTCTTGGAAAATGAAAAATCAAGCCAAGACAAAGAAGAATTCAAAGGCCAAAGTTCAAGCAAGCTAGAGATTAAAGGTAAGCAATCTATCCTAGCTTATTTTCCTTTGATTTGGGAGCTTGAACTTAGGGTTTTCATGGAAGAAAGTTGAGTTTTCTTTAAGGTGTATATGCTGTCCAAAACCTTAGATGAAAGGAGAAAGAAGAAATTAAAGTTAGAATTATGAGATTAAAGCTTAAACAAGCTAGCTAGATGATTGGTTGTTGAATCAAGTTGATGTTTTTGACTTTGCCATGGATGAACATTTCTATTTGCACTGTTCATGTACTATTTATGATAGAAGGAGATTAAATTTCAATGATCTAATGCTTCCATTGAGTTTATATGATGATTTTGTGTAGGATTGGATAGGTTTTGAACCTTTGAAGCATTGGAATTGAAAGTTGTAATGTTTGGAATTCTTCTCTGTTACTGTTCACTCGTATGAACAGTGATTGGAATCTCATGATTTTGATGCTTCCAATGGTTTTAAAATGAAAAGTTGTAAGGGTTAAAATAGAGAAACAAGTATGGGAAGCATTGGAATCAATATGAGAATTTTTAGAAAAATTGTGCAAATATGTATAGAACAGTGCATAAGAGCTGGAATTTCATTATTCTAAGCTCATAAATGGATTCAAAAGGTGAAATTGTGTGGGGTAAGGTCAAGACATCAATTGATTTAAAGGCCAAGGCAATTGATAAAGGTTAGAGGAAGTTATGTTAGTTAAATGTTCAAGAGAGATAGTCTTGAATAATGCTTGAGTTCATAGTCCTAATGAATTATGTGATGAATATGAATGTGCTTAGGACCTTGCAATATCCAAGAAGATGTTGAAAAGTGGTTGACCGAAAGGTTTCATGGTTGGAAAGCTTAGGGAGCAAGTGGAAGAATAAGGAAGAAAGCTTAAGTTCAAGGTAGTGGACTTATCTCTTTATGTGCTTGATGTGGTATGCTTATGTGTTGACATGTATTTGATATTTGAATGATGTTGTGACATAAGAAAATATGTTGAATATGTTATGAAGAACATGTTTCCCATGGCCATGCATTTTTATGCAAAGTTTATAGTATGATGGCATGTCACTAATTAATGAAAGTTTAATAAAATTACATATCATGCATTAGCATCCATCTTGTATATTTAAGTGGTAATGTTTTCTACTGAGATTCCTTAGAATCTCACCCTCCCACAACTAACCAATTTAGGTCAAGCATGAAGGAAATGTATGCATGAAGAAGAGCTAAAGATTGGGAGAAAGGAAGTGAAGTAATGGATGTCTTAGTAGATGCCATGAATTTCCATGTATGTAAGGTTATGTAATATACTATTATATGTAAAGAATATGTATGAATTAATTATGGCATAACCTCATGATGTATATGAATACATGGGAGGCAAAGTGAAGGTTTATGCATGCTGGAACAATTATTGAGAATTGAAGAAAGGAAACTCAAATGGTAAAAACATAGGTCCTGAAGCAGTTTTATTGTGGCTTCAGTCTGACCTAGTCAATCAAGGAATTAATTCACGAATTTTTGTGATCATGTAGTATACATCCAGATATTTAAATGCATAGGTAATATGCCTTAATTGCATGTGTATATAATAGAAACGAATTTCAAAAGTTAAGAAACAGAATCTGGAATTTCCATATGAACAGTAAAAAGTAACGATTTAACTGTATCAATTGGCCAGGTAAATGTCCAGATTTATATTTTTCCCTTAAATATTTATGAAAGAGCTTCAAGTAGAAATTTGGATCACCTCCATACGATTTTTCTGCAATTAGTTATGAATTTTTAAAGTTGGACTGCCAATCTGGAAATTACCTAATGCACAGTACCCAAGAAGTAAGTTTTAAAATTTTAATTTTTGGACTAATGTAATACTTCCGCTAATCAAATACGCTTCCAAATACGTACTCTGAGGTGTTAAAAGTAGGATGTTTCAACATTTCTCACCCCTTATGTAACATCCCAATTTTTGGGTCTAGGAGAACTGGGAGGTAGTCTGATATGGGTAGGCTGCTAAATCCGTAGTCCCAGGGTAGTAATCTGATATGGGCAGATCACTTACCTATTTTTTGTAAGAATCCGAGGGATTAGCTAAGTCCCTCAGGATTTAAAGATGAGTTAAGTCTTTGACCTACAAAATAGGGACAGTTCACCTGGGTTCAAAAAGAGGAATATAAGGAATATCCTAAGTCTTAAGCCTAGGAATTCTGCAGGTAGCTAGATATGGGCTGGCTCCTGAGTAAGATAACCTGATATGGGCAGGTTGTTGAGCCTTTCAATTAACAATGACTCCCGAAGAGTTCAGGGCATGAGTTGTTGAAAGAGAATTTTGAGAACTTAAGATAAAGGATAAGAAGATAAGAAAAGATGTCAGAAAGAGAATATAAGGACATAATCGTAATTATGGGAAAGATCGGGCTAGTAGCCGATGAGTATCATATTTTACCATAAAATAGAGAAAATTATGCTGATCATTTCACTGAACTGTGAAATATGCATATGAGGTCTCTATGAGTATGTAAGAATTATGAAAAGTTAGGGACTTAAGTGAAAAGAAGAAAAGTTTCCAATGGCAAAATGATAATTATGGAAAGTTAAGCCAAAAGTGGCTTAGAACTTCCCGGAAGCATTTCAGTCCCAAACTTCACCAGTAGATAGAGAAAATAATGCTGGTTAATCTGTCTTAATACAAGAATTTTATCAGAGCTGTAGATAGCTGAAAATTATCTGATAATGAAAAAGTATAAAAAATTCTTATCGGATATCCTAGACCTCAGATATGAGTGAAAAACTACAGGAAGATGCGTCCTATATAGACGGAAGTCAGGGAACTGACAAAATAAAGGAAGGAGGTCTGTAGAAAAAGTTATTCACAAATTAGTGAATTCAAACGGGAGTTTGTGACCTTGGGGTATCCGATTGGGAGATTTATCGGTATTCAAATTAAGACTAAATGAGCCCAGATGACATAACGCAGATGCCCATAGTGACACCAAGGTTGGCCCAGGCCCATGATATCAGTTCAGTGGTAAAAAGGGCCGGTGTCCGGAAAAAGGTGTAAAATGACGAAAAATGGCCTCATGTTATAAAATAGTGAAAGAATGAGTAAAGGGTATTTTGGTCATTTGGCTAAGGTTAGACAGTCAAGAAAGGTTATCTGGATAGTTGACCAGGATCAGAGAATACTCTGGTGAAATGTGAAAAGATAATAATGCCCCTAGACTATTAAAGTAAATAAAGATGAACCAAGGGTATTTTGGTAATTTTCCAAGGGATAGTTCTTGGGAATCGAGCCATCAGAGTACTTGAGCTTGATCAGATACCCAAGATAGCATTTCCAGAGTGCAAAAACGTAGCCCAAGGAATATGTGAGTAAAAGTAGCATTAAAATACTATTTTAGTGTTGTTTTCGTAAAGTAAAGTTACCCGGTCGAAGTGGTAACCGGGGGATTGATTAGATAAAGCTTTGGACTTATCTAGAAGTCATGGGATGGCATGAAAGGTGCCAGCAAGATGCCACATGACACTGATCTAGAGGGAGAAGAAAAGCTGAGGACACGTGGCACGATCTCAACAGTGTATTCCGGTGCAAGACTCTGGAATTCTCTGGAAACACTGAGTCAGCATGTTGAGTCAGCAGGTAACTATGAAAGGCCATGAGTCATCAAGATGGCATCACCATGATGATGCAATAAGTTGGATTAAAGAAAATAGGAAATTCCAGGAAAATCGGTGGCCACAAGATCAAAGTTCTTGAAAATTACAGAAATGCCATCCATGAAAAGTATAAATACCCCCTCCCCCTTGCCTTTCCATTCACGGCCAAGAGCCAATTTAGAGAGAGAAGTAGATTCTAAAGAGAGAAAGTGAGAGAAAGAAAGAAAGAAGGAAGTTCTGGCAGAGCTGGAAGCAGTATAGAGATATTAGAGTTATGCTAAGCTAGCCAGGTAGTAACTAATCCTAGCTTTTATGTAATGGCTTTGTGATGTGATGTGTTATTGTTTGGTTGGATTATTGTCTTATATGTTATGTCTGAAGCTCTACTACATAATGCTATGATCATATGTTATTGAGTATGGAAGCACGCAGCATACTTATCTGCACACATTCACTAGCAAGCATGGTCACTCTGCATTACATATATTGTTATGGTTGTTACTACTGAGATTCCCCTGAATCTCATTCCCTATGTATAACCCATTAGAGGAAAGTTATGTCAAAGTGAATTTTAAGAATGCTAAGAGATGCCATTATGCTGCCAAATTATGGCAAAATATCAGTTATGAAGGAAGGATGATACGTACTGTGTACGTAGGTACTGTCTAAGGAGTCTGGAAGTGAGTGGACCTAGCAAGTTCATCCAGTCTTTCTTGGGTACTTACGTAGAATGGTAGTTCTCACAGGAATTATCGAATCAGTACAAGATCAGTTATTTGTAAAGATGAGACCTAGTAGTTATGCTGCCGAATTTCAGGCAGGAAAAGATGTAATAGAGATATGAGGATTTTGTGCATGCCATGTTGTATAAAAATTTATTATTTAATAATAAATATTGTTTGGCATATTCAATTTGTGTATGAGAAATTATGAGAGAGAAATTCGCAGGTCCTGAGATAGGAGTGTTTTGATCTCAGTTTGACCTAGTAAACGAAAGAGTTTGGCCACGAAATTTGGTGAGCCTGTAGCACACATCTGGGGCATTACGTGGATAGGTAATAAGCCTCATTTGGATGTGTAGAATGAGATAAATTAGTTTTCAAAGTAAAGGACCAAAATAAGGAACTTAAGAGTGAAATTTTAGTTTCTGGGCTTCAGTTAAGATATAATTGAGCTAATATCGCTTCCGCAAGTCTACTCTGAGGGGTCTAAGGGAGGATGTTTCACGTTAAAATAAATTTCTTCCTCAAAATTTACAATATATATTCTAAGGGAATAACTTAGGACATATCTCCTTCATTATTTCCTCTACTTCCCATGTAGCTTCGTTCTCCGTCAATCCTTTCCAGACCATTTTGACTAAAGAAATTTGTTTATTTCGTAGCTACTTAATCTTTCGATCAATGATTCGTACTGTACCAACCTCATATGTTAGGTTATCCTACAACGCAATATCATGCTTAATCACATGTGACGGGTCTGGTGTATACTTCTTCAATTGAGAAACATGAAACACGTTATGAATCTAACTGAGTTTTGGAGGAAGGGATAGCTTGTAAGCTACTGGTTCAACTTTAGAGAGAACCTGAAATGGTCCACTATACTTCGGGTTAAGCTTCTTAACTTTAATAGATCATCCAACTCCTATAGTTGGCGTAACTTTGAGGAATACATGGTCGCCTTCCTTAAATTCAAGCGACTTTCTTCTAACATCTGCATAACTCTTCTGTCTTTTTTGTGCCACCTGTTTTTAATCAAATAATCTAAGCTGACATTTGATATACTACATTAGGACCATATATCCTTCTTTCACTTAGCTTTGTCTAGCATAAAGGAGATATGTATTTCCTACCATATAATGCTTCAAAAGGGGTAATCTGAAGACTAGAATGATAACTATTGTAAGCAAATTCTATGAGTGGTCAATGACTATCCCAGTTCCTTTTACGTCCATAATACAGGCTCTAAGCATATCTTCTAATGTTTGGATCATCCGTTCTGATTGTCCATCTGTCTATGAATGATAGGATGTACTAAATCTGAGAGTAATGTTCATTTCTTTATTCAAAGACCTCCATAAATTTGATATAAATCGAAAATCTTTGTCTAAAATAATACTGCTTGGGACACCATGTAGCCGAACAATCTCCTTTGTGTAGAGTTTGGCCAATTTTTCAAGTGGATCTTTTATATTAACTGTTAGAAAATGGGCTGATTTAGTTAATCGATCAACAATTACCCATATAGCATCATGCTTTATTGAGGTTAATGGTAATCCTACTATAAAATCCATTGCTATACTATCCCATTTCCATTATGGAATCTCTAATAATTATAGCTTACTTGTTGGGTTCTGATACTCAACTTTAACTTTCTGACAAGTAAGGCACTTTGTCATATATTTCACTACATCTTTCTTCATTCCATGCCACCAAACTAAACTTTTAACATCATGATACATCTTGGTCACACCTGGATGCATAGTATATCTACTTTTATGTGCTTTATCTAAAATTTTCTCTCTTAATCCTATTGCAATAGGAATATAGGCCTTCCCCTAAATCATAGCAATCCATCTTGGGATATTTTGAAGTTATAGTTTACTCTCTCTTTAACTTATCTTTAAAAATTGCTACGAGCTTATCATGCTTTTGGGCTTCCTTTATCTCATCCTCAATTAAAGCTCTGACCTACATTCCACCATAAGGATTTCTAGTTATCTGCATCTAGTATAAAGGACTCTAATATCTGACATGTTCTACTAATTTAAACTCTTTGATCATCAGAATGCCACCTGCACTACCTTTATGCTTAAAGCATCAGCTACAACATTTGCTTTCCCTATATAGTATTTAATCTAGAAATCACAATCTTTCAATAACTCTATCTATCTTCGCTGTCTCATATTTATTTTTTTTATTATACAGATACTTCAGGATTTTGTGGTCACAGAACAATTATATAGTTACTCCATACAAATAATGTCACCATATCTTGAGAACATGGACTACCGCTGTAAGCTCTAAATCATGAGTGGGATAATTTTGTTCATGTGGATTTAACTGTCGTGAGGCATAGGCTACTACTCGACCTTGTTGCATTAACACACATCTTATCCCCTGTTTACTAGCATCAGTATATACCACATAGGTCTGGGTTGGATCTAGAATAATCAGCACGGGAGTAGTGGTTAACTTCTGTTTCAATTCTTGAAAACTAGCCTCGCACTTCTCATCCCACTTCAACTGCTGGTTCTTTCTAGTCAACTTAGTCAACGGTAAGGCAATTCGAGAAAAATCCTTAATAAATATTCTATAATACCCTGCTAAGCCTAAAAAACTTCTAATCTCTATCACTGTCATTGGCTACTCCCATCTTAATACTGCTTAACTTTGCTAGGATCTATAACTAACTATTCATGAGATATGATATGACCGAGAAAATTGACCTTTTGAAGCAAAAAATACACTTACTAAGCTATGATAGAGCTATTTTTCTTTAAGAGTACTAAGGGTAATTCTCAAGTGCCTTTCATGCTCTTCTGCAGATTTGGA
Source organism: Leucaena leucocephala (assembly GCA_037074615.1). Classification (NCBI taxonomy): domain Eukaryota; kingdom Viridiplantae; phylum Streptophyta; class Magnoliopsida; order Fabales; family Fabaceae; genus Leucaena; species Leucaena leucocephala. The sequence goes on along the minus strand of CM073555.1, from coordinate 12,516,222 downwards.
GTACACTAAGATATCATCAATAAAGACCACAACGAATTGATCTAAATAGGGCCTAAAGATTCTGTTCATATAATCCATAAAAATTGCAGGTGCATTTGTCAAATCAAATGGCATCACAAGAAATTCAAAATGACTGTATCAAGTCCTAAAAGCAATCTTTGAGATGTCATCTGATTTAATTCTGAGTTGGTGGTAGTCTGATCTCAAATCAATCTTAGAAAATAAACTTGCTCCAGCCAACTGATCTAGCAGGTCATCAATTCTGGGTAGAAGGTACTTATTCTTAACAGTAATCTTATTCAACTCTCTATAATCTATACATAATCTTAAACTGCCATCCTTCTTCTTAATAAATAATACTGGAGCACCTCATAGTGAAACATTGGGACAGATGAAACCCTTTTCTAGAAGATCCTCAATCTGCTTCTTTAATTCAATCATCTCATTTGGAGCCATACGATATAGGGCTTTGGATATTGGTCCAGCTCTAGGTACAATATCAATTGCAAACTCTACTTCTTGTTTAGGAGGCAATCCTTGAGTTACTTCTGGAAAGACCTCAAAAAATTTCTGACTTCTAGAATCTCCTCAACTCCTTTTTCTGCTTTTGCTTGAATAGAAAAGAAAACCATATACCCTTGACATCTTTTCCATAAACATTTATCTGCCTGAGCCTCCAATGTAAAATTCAGTTTTATTTTTGAACTCAAATATGCTAGCTTCGGACAAAGAACTAGAGTTTTATTCTTACAGTCCAGTATCACGTTATTAGAGATAACCAGTTTAATCCGATTATGACATTAATTTATCGAAAAGGCATACATATTAAGTCTAGAGTAGTGCAACAATGTTCATATCAAACAACACTATTTAGGCAAACATCAGATGTAACACTCTAACATTTTTAAGGGTTGTCACACATATAGCATATTGCAACTTACTAATTGTAAGGCCTAGTCATTCAGCACAATCATAAGAAACTATGGAATGACTTGTACTCGAGTCAAACATGGCAATCACAGAGTGATTCTTGAGATGAATAGTACCTTGGATCATATCGGGTGATTTATGGGTTTAATCCCTTAAAAGTGAAAACACTCAACCTTAGGCTCGTGGCATTTGATTGTCTGGTGTTTAAGGACAATCCTTAGAGAAATGTCCAGGTTTCCCACATGTATAGCAAATATTCTGCCCTATCAAGCATGGCCTGTCACTATGATTCTTTCCAGACTTATCACATGCTCAGAACCTTGGGTCTCGATTACCAACATTTCCCCGAAAGTTCCCTCGAGTAGGCCTTCTATTCTGCCATTACCTTTTTCTATTTTTATTGCCACTACTACTTGCAGCATCTCAACTTTGACTAATCATTTTGGGAGCAACATTTCCTTATATACTGGTTTGATTAATGTTCGATGGTTCAGGCTATTTTCAATTATTTTGCACGCCTCTACTGCTTTGTTAAATTGACTATACTGTTGGGGAGTCATCTTTTCCTTTAACGTAGCATTTAGTCCTCTAATCATTCTCTCTGTCATCCATTGCCAGAGATACATGGAATACTAAGAAAGGAGAATAAACTTAGCCAAATATTCATTCATCAAATGGCTCCTTCTCTTCTTGCCTTAGCACAAGCAATTCAACCTCTTGTTCATCATGCACTGACTAGGGAAAATATTTTTCATAGAATTATTCAAGAAACACTTCCCACATAACAGGAATATTCCTTGCCTGTAGCAATAGCTCAGTGTTCTTCCACCATCGGTCTTTATCTTTTTCCAGCTGATAAATGGCCATTTGAGCTTTCCTTTCAGACGGACAATTAAGTACCTTAAAATTCTTTTCTAGCTAACTGATCTAGTTCTTTGTCACTTGAGCAATAAATGTACCTTTAAATATTGGAGGATTGTGCTTACAAAATGTCATCATCTATTGCTGGATACCAATAAGGTCAATCACCAGCTCAGCTTGCCTAGGTGTCTCTTGTAACACCCTAATTTTTAGGCCTAGAGATGCCAGAAGGAGAATTCAAGGGCATAATCGTAATTATGGGAAAGATCGGACTGGTAGCCGATGAGTACCATATTTTGCCAGAAAATAGAGAAAATTATGCTGATCATTTCACTGAACTGTGAAATGTGCATATGAGGTCTCTAGGTGTATGAAAGAATTAGAAATATGACCAGGGGTAAAATGGTCATTTTGGAAAAGTGTGCGCGGGAGCGTACTTTCAGGTCAAAATAGCCCGGTCCGGATAAAATATCTGAAAATACCGGGAGATAGAGACAAGGATTCCGGGTTGAATGACGCAACACAGAATTTTGATTTGAGGTCCCGATTTTTCTGTAGAAATTCTCGAAGATGGGAATTTACAGTTATAATCGGTAAAGGAAAGGCAGTCCGAATAGAGATGATCGGACTATGGCCAGAGGCCATACAGTGTTTTCTAAGTTCCGTAGTGACACCAGGGAAGGCCCAGGCCCATAATATTAGTTCAGTGGTAAGAGGGGCCGGTGTCCGGGAAAAATGTGCAAAATGACAAAAATGCCCTTATGTTATAGAATAACTGAAGAATAAGTAAAGGGTATTTTGGTCATTTGGCTAAGGTTAGACAGTCAAGAAGGGGTATCTGGATAGTTGACCAGGGCCAGAGAATACTCTGGTAAAATATGAAAAGACAATAATGCCCCTAGACCTAGTAAAGGAAATGAAAGGACTTAAGTGCAATTATGGAAAGTTTCAAGGCCAAGAAGGAAAGTAGACAAAAATGTGGGGTCCTTAAGTGTAATTTTAGCCAAGTAAAAAGGGACTTAAATGAAAAGAAGAAAAGTTCCCTGGGGCTAAATTATAATTAAAGAAAGTCAGGCCGGAAGTGGTTTGGACTGTCCGAAAGCATTTCAGTCCCAGATTTCACCGGTAGAGAGAGCAAGTGACGCTCGATAATCTGGCTTGATACAGGAATTTTTGAAGACTCCAGATAGCCAGAAATGGACTGATCGTCCAAAAGTTATAAAAATTCATACCGGATATCCTAGAATTCAGATCTAGGTGAGAAAATACAGGATGATACGTCCTTATGGGCCGGATGTCGGGAAACTAACAGAATACCGATATGAGGCCTGTAGAAAAAGTTATTCGCAGATTAGAAAATCCAGACGGGAGTGTGAGGCCTCCGGGTATCCGATAGGGAGATTTATCGGTATTTGAAAAGGGACTGAATGAGTTCGGATGACCTCAGTCAGATGACTAATATGACTCACAGTGATGCCTGAACACCGCAGGGCAGTGTATCGGACAGAAGGAGCTGGTGTCCGGATATGTGTATAAACGGTGAATAATAGATAAAATATTCAATAATTATTAACGGGGGAAGATTCCTCGTAATGCGTGCCATGAGGATATTGGACCCAGAAAGGCCCAATAATGGCGCCAGTAGAGGCCCAGTAAGACACTTGGACTGATAGGTGGGCCAGTGTCCAGCAGAACCCCGAAAAAGTGCGAAATTACGAAAATGCCCCTATGTTGTACTAAAGAGTAACAGATGAATGGAGGGCATTTTGGTAATTCTGGACAGGCCCAGAAGCCAAGGTATATACAGATAAAGTTATTTGGAGTCAGTATATGCCCTGACAGAGTACAGAAGGGTATGAAATGATGATTTTACCCTTAGGGTTAAAATAGTACAAGAAAGGGCACCCAAGGGTATTTTGGTAATTTGCCAAGGGCTGTTTCTTGGGAATCGAGCCATCAGAGTACTTGAGCTTGATCAGGATCCAAGATAACATTCCCAAAGCCCAAAAACGTAGGCCCAGTGATATGTGGGAAAAAGTGGCATTAAAATATTATTTTAATGCTGTTTCAATAAAGTAAAGTTACTCGGTTGGCACGATAACCGAGGAGGTGATCAGATAAAGTCCTGGATTTATCTGGATAGCATTGGAAGGCGTGACAGGTTCCAGTAAGATGACACATGGCGCCAACATAAAGGCAGAAGAAAAAGTTGAGGACACGTATACGAGGCAAGAGACTGGATCGGTGAGTCAGCATGCTGAGTCACCTGCTGAGGTGTCCAGGATTTCAGACATGTGATAAATGTGGCGCTGAGGTGTCCTGGTGAGGTGTCCCAATGATGTCATGCATGATGTAGTAAATGAGGAATTAAAGAAAATAGGAAAATCCAGGAAAAACCAGGACCGCAGGATCAAAGTTCATGGAAATTACGAGATTGCCATTGGAGGAGGTTATAAATACCCCCTTGCCATTCATATGCCAAGGCCAAGAGCCATTTTAGAGAGAGGAGGAGGTGCTAGAGAGAGAAAGTGAGAGGAAGAACGAAAGAAAGGAAGTTCTGGCGGAGCTGGAAGCAGTATAGAGATAGTATAACTCTGCTGAGCCTTTGAGGTAGTAACTAATCCTAGCTTTATTGTAATGGCTTTGTGATTCGTTGTGCTATTGTTTGGTTGGATTGTTGTCTTATATGTTATGTCTGAAGCTCTGCTGTAATGCTATGATCATATGTTATTAAGCATGGAAGCACGCAGCATACTTATCTGTACACAATCACAAGCAAGCACTGTCACTCTGCATTACATATATTGTTATGATTGTTGCTACTGAGATTCCCCCGAATCTCATTCCAATAAGTAAACCATTACAGGGGAGGTTATGTCAAAATGAATTCTGGGAATTTTAAGAGACGCCGTTATGCTGCCGAAGTAAAGACTGAACATCAGTATATGATAAGTACTGTGTACGTAGTGCTGTCTAAGGAGGCTAGAAGTGAGTGGACCTAGCCGGTTCATCTAGTCTTTCCTGGGTACTACGTAGAATGGTAGTTCTCATGAGGGGATTACCGAATCAGTACGGTTCAGTTCTTTGTACAGATGAAGCGTAGCGGTTATGCTGCCGGAGTTTAGGCAGAAAAAGATGTAATAGAGATATGAGAATTTATGTACATGTCCAGATGTAAAACAACTTATTAATTAATAATAATTGTTGTTTGGTGTAACATCCCGATTTTTGGTTTAGGAGATCGGGACAGTTCATCTAGGTCCAAGATGAGGAATGTGAGGAATATCCTAAGTCTTAAGCCTAGGAATTCTGCAGGTAGCTTGATATGGGCTGGCTCCTGTGTAAGATAACCTGATATGGGCGGGTTGTCGAGCCTTTCAATTAATGATGACTCCCGAAGAGTTTAAGGGATGAGTTATTGAAAGAGAATTTCTAGAACTTAAGATGAAGGATAAGAAGATGAGAATAGATGCTAGAAAGAGAATGTAGGGGCAAAATCATAATTATGGGAAAGATTGGGCTGGTAGCCGATGAGTACCATAGTTTGCCAAAAAATAGAGAAAATTATGCTGATCATTTCACTGAACTGTGAAATGTGCATATGAGGTCTCTATGTGTATGAAAGAATTAGAAATGTGACCAGGGGTAAAATGGTCATTTTGGAAAAGTGTGCGCGTGAGTGCTTTTTCAGGCCAAAACAGCCCGGTCCGGATAAAATATCTGAAAATACCCGGAGATAGAGAAAAGAATTCCGGATTGAATGAGGAGTCACGGAATTTTGATTTGAGGTCCCGATTTTTCTGTAAAAATTCCTGAAGATGGGAATTTACAGTTATAATCGGTAAAGGAAAAGCAGTTCCGATAGGGATGATCGGACTGTGGCCAGGGGGCCGTATAGTGTTTCTAAGGCCTTTAGTGACACCAGGGAAGGCCCAGGCCCATTAGATCAGTCTAGTGATAAAAGGGGCCGGTGTCCGGGAAAAAGGTGCAAAATGACGAAAATGCCCCTATGTTATAGAACAGCTGAAGAATGAGTAAAGGGTATTTTGGTCATTTGCCTAAGGTTAGACAGTCCAGGGAAGTTATCTGGATAATTGACCAGGGTCAGAGAATACTCTGGTAAGATGGGAAAAGACAATAATGCCCCTAGACCTAATAAAGTAAAGAAAGAGAGACTAAGGGCATTTTGGTAATTTTCCAAGGGGTGTTTTGTAACATCCTGATTTTTGGGTCTAGGAGAACTGGGAGGTAGTCTGATATGGGCAGGCTGCTAAACCCGTAGTCCCAGGGTAGTAATCTGATATGGGCGGATCACTTACCTATATTTTGTAGGAATCCGAGGGATGAGCTAAGTCCTTCAGGATTTAAAGATGAGTTAAGTCTTTAACCTACAAGATCGGGACAGTTCACCTAGGTTCAAAATGAGGAATGTGAGGAATATCCTAAGTCTTAAGCCTAGAAATTCTGCAGGTAGCTTGATATGGGCTGGCTCCTGTGTAAGATAACCTGATATGGGCGGGTTGTCGAGCCTTTCAATTAACGATGACTCCCGAAGAGTTTAAGGGATGAGTTATTGAAAGAGAATTTCTAGAACTTAAGATGAAGGATGAGAAGATGAGAATAGATGCCAGAAAGAGAATGCAGGGGCAAAATCGTAATTATGGGAAATATCGGGCTGTAGCCGATGAGTACCATATTTTGCCAGAAAATAGAGAAAATTATGCTGATCATTTCACTGAACTGTGAAATGTGCATATGAGGTCTCTATGTATATGAAAGAATTAGAAATGTGACCAGGGGTAAAATGGTCATTTTGGAAAAGTGTGCGCGTGAGTGCTTTTTCAGGCCAAAACAGCCCGGTCCGGATAAAATATATGAAAATACCGGGAGATAGAGAAAAGGATTCCGGGTTGAATGAGGAGTCACAGAATTTTGATTTGAGGTCCCGATTCTTCTGTAAAAATTCCGGAAGATGGGAATTTACAGTTATAATCGGTAAAGGAAAAGCAGTTCCGATAGGGATGATCGGACTGTGGCCAGGGGGCCGTATAGTGTTTCTAAGGCCTTAGTGATACCAGGGAAGGCCCAGGCCCATTAGATCAGTCCAGTGGTAAAAGGGGCCGGTGTCCGGGAAAAAGGTGCAAAATGACGAAAATGCCCCTATGTTATAGAACAGCTGAAGTATGAGTAAAGGGTATTTTGGTCATTTGCCTAAGGTTAGTCAGTCCAGACAGGGTATCTGGATAGTTGACCAGGGTCAGAGAGTACTCTGGTAAGATGTGAAAAGACAATAATGCCCCTAGACCTAATAAAGTAAAGAAAGAGAGACTAAGGGCATTTTGGTAATTTGCCAAGGGGTGTTTCTTGGGAATCGTGCCATCAGAGTACTTGGGCTGGATCAGAGACCCAAGATGATATTTCCAGGCCCAAAAACGCAGGCCCAGTGATTTAGGGGGAAAAGTTACATCAAAATAATGATTTAATGACTTTTCAGTAAAGTAAAGTTACTCGGTTGGCACGATAACCGAGGAGGTGATCAGATAAAGTCCAGGACTTATCTGGATGGCATTGGAAAGCGTGAAGGGATCCTTCCAGGTGCCACATGGCGCTATCATAGAGGGAGAAGAAAAGTTAAGGCCACATGGCATTAGTCTGGAGAAAGCAGATAAAGCTGAGGACACGCATTACGAGGCAGGAGACTGGACCGGTTAGTCATCTGCTGAGTCACCTGATGAGGTGTCCCGGGTTTTAGACATGTGAGAAATGTGTTGCTGAGGTGTCCGCTGAGGTGTCCACTGAGGTGTCCTGGATGATGCAGTAAAAAGGAATAAAGAAAAATAGGAAAATCCAGGAAAAACCAGGACCACATGTTCATATAGCTTCAAAATTACATGAATGCCATTGAGGGAAACTATAAATACCCCCTCCCCCTCCCATTTCATGCATCCCACGGTTTTGAGCCTTTTAGAGAGAGGAGGAGGTGCTAGAGAGAGAAAGTGAGAGGAAGAAAGAAAGAAAGGAAGTTCTGGCGGAGCTGGAAGCAGAATAGAGATAGTAGAGCTCTGCTAAGCTTTTGAGGTAGTAACTAATCCTAGCTTTTATGTAATGGCTTTGTGATTTGTTGTGCTATTGTTTGGTTGGATTGTTTCTTATATGTTATGCTTGAAGCTCTACTGCAATGCTATGATCATATGTTATTGAGTATGGAAGCACGCAGCATACTTATCTGTACACAATCACAAGCAAGCACTATCACACTGCATTACATATATTGTTATGATTGTTGCTACTGAGATTCCCCCGAATCTCATCCCCATCCATAACCCATTACAGGGAGGTTATGCTGAAGTGGATTTTGAGAATCCTATGAGACGCCGTTATGCTGCCGAAGTAAAGACTGAACATCAGTATATGATAAGTACTGTGTACGTAGTGCTGTCTAAGGAGGCTAGAAGTGAGTGGACCTAGCCGGTTCATCTAGTCTTTCCTGGGTACTACGTAGAATGGTAGTTCTCATGAGGGGATTACCGAATCAGTACAGTTCAGTTCTTTGTACAGATGAAGCGTAGCGGTTATGCTGCCGGAGTTTAGGCAGAAAGAGATGTAATAGAGATAGCAAGATTATGTATATGTCTTGTTGTGTATGCCATGCTGTATGACATTATGTTATTCAATGATAAGTATTGTTTGGCATGTTTAATTTGTGAATGAGAAATTAAGGGGAAATTCGTAGGTCCTGAGGTAGCAGTGTTTTGACCTCAGTTTGACATAGTAAACGAAGGAGTTTGGCCACGGAATTTGGCAGGCCAGTCGTACACATCTGGGGCATTACGTGGATAGGTAATAAGCCTCATTTGGATGTGTAGAATGAGATAAATTAATTTTCAAATTAAAGGTTCAGAATAAGGAACTTAAGAGTGAAATTTTGAATTTCTAGGCTTAAGTTAAGATATAATCAAGCTAATATTGCTTCCGCAAGTGTACTCTGAGGAGTCTAAGGAAGGATGTTTCATGTTTCTTGGGAATCGTGCTATCAGAGTACTTGGGCTGGATCAGAGACCCAAGATGATATTTCCAGGCCCAAAAACGCAGGCCCAGTGATTCAGGGGGAAAAGTGGCATTAAAATAATGATTTAATGAATTTTCAGTAAAGTAAAGTTACTCGGTTGGCACGATAACCGAGGAGGTGATCAGATAAGTCTGGGACTTATCTGGATAGCATTGGGAAGCGTGCAAGGTCTCTTCCAGGCGCCACATGGCATTAGCCTGGAGAAAGCAGATAAAGCTGAGGACACGCTTTACGAGGCAAGAGACTGGACCGGTGAGTCAGCATGCTGAGTCAGCTGCTGAGGTGTCCAGGATTTCAGACATGTGATAAATGTGGCGCTGAGGTGTCCCGGTGAGGTGTCCTGGATGATGTCATGCATGATGCAGTAAAAAGGAATAAAAGAAAATAGAAAATTCCAGGAAAAACCAGGACCACAAGTTCATATGGCTTCAAAATTACAGGAATGCCATTGAAGGAAACTATAAATACCCCCTCCCCCTCCCATTTCATGCATCCCACGGTTTTGAGCCTTTTAGAGAGAGGAGGAGGTGCTAGAGAGAGAAAGTGAGAGGAAGAAAGAAAGAAAGGAAGTTCTGGCGGAGCTGGAAGCAGAATAGAGATAGTAGAGCTCTGCTAAGCCTTTGAGGTAGTAACTAATCCTAGCTCTTATGTAATGTCTTTGTGATTTGTTGTGCTATTGTTTGGTTGGATTATTGTCTTATATGTTATGCTTGAAGCTCTATTACAATGCTATGATCATATGTTATTGAATATGGAAGCACGCAGCATACTTATCTGTACACAATCACAAGCAAGCACTATCACACTGCATTACATATATTGTTATGATTGTTGCTACTGAGATTCCCCCGAATCTCATCCCCATCCATAACCCATTACAGGGAGGTTATGCTGAAGTGGATTTTGAGAATCCTAGGAGACGCCGTTATGCTGCCGAAGTAAAGACTGAACATCAGTATATGATAAGTACTATGTACGTAGTGCTGTCTAAGGAGGCTAGAAGTGAGTGGACCTAGCCGGTTCATCTAGTCTTTCCTGGGTACTACGTAGAATGGTAGTTCTCATGAGGGGATTACCGAATCAGTACAGTTCAGTTCTTTGTACAGATAAAGCGTAGCGGTTATGCTGCCGGAGTTTAGGCAGAAAGAGATGTAATAGAGAGAGCAAGATTATGTAAATGTCTTGTTGTGTATGCCATGCTGTATGACATTATGTTATTCAATGATAAGTGTTGTTTGGCATATTCAATTTATGTATGGTAAATTAAGGGGAAATTCGCAGGTCCTGAGGTGGCAGTGTTTTGACCTCAGATTGACCTAGTAAACGAAGGGGTTTGGCCACGAAATTTGGCAGGCCAGTCGTACACATCTGGGGTATTACGTGGATAGGTAATAAGCCTCATTTGGTTGTGTAGAATGAGATTAATTAATTTTCAAATTAAAGGTTCAGAATAAGGAACTTAAGAGTGAAATTTTGAATTTCTGGGCTTAAGTTAAGATATAATCGAGCTAATATGGCTTCCGCAAGTGTACTCTGAGGAGCCTAAGGGAGGATGTTTCATTTGGCATGTTTGACTGATGTATGAGGGATGTATGCATATGTATGCAAAGTAGAAATGCTGAAATATACCACTGTGAACAGTAACACGTGGTGACAAGGTCATGTTTGATAAATGATTAAAAATAGTAAATGGATGAATAAATGTATGAAAGTTTTATGGTAGATAGTAGACATACCAATCTTTAATTTGATATATAAAATGTATCATTTGGATGTCTACACAAGAAGATATAAATTATCAAAGTTGGGACCAGAATGCTGGATTCAGGGAGAAAAACGTGGGATGAACAGTAAAGTTGACAAGTTGACTGACGTTGACTTGGTCAACTAATGGTCAACGAGTTATTTTTCCCTGAAAGATAATTGAGTTAGCTTCATTTATAAATTGGAACCACTTCATTTAGATTTTTCTAGAATTAGTTATGATTTTTCGAAGTCGGGTCACTCATCTGGAATTTACACAGTGAACAGTACTCGATAAGAGTAAAACTCCAGATTGAGAAATTGGACTTCAATGACCTTGAAAGTGGTTCTAAATGCTACTGAATGGTCCCTAAGACATACGAACGTAAGGATGTTTCATCTCTACTAGCTGCTGCACAACTTTTGGTTCTACTCTAGCAAGTTCTGGTTGTCTTATATTACCTACAGCTTCTACTATTAATACTACATAGCAGCATCCCTTTCTTGGTCATGGCAAGTGTAATATCCCTAAATTTCTGTACTGATTAGTATATACAGTTTGTACGTAATATATGTGAGATTTTCTTAGAAAAATGTGGTCATTTATGTAAAGAAAGGGATTGAATTGAAAAAGGAAGAAAATGCAAGGACTTAAGTGAAATTACAAAAATTTTAAGGCCAAAATAGGAAGTAGACAAAAATATTGGGTCCTTAAGTGTAATTTTAAAAAGTTTGAGGACATAGATGTAATTTATGAAAAGTTCAAGGGGCAAAAGTATAATTATGAAGAACCTGGACCAAAAATAGGCCAAAAATGGCCGGAATCAGATCGGACCCAAATTTTACCAGTAGATAGAGAAAATTATTCCGGTTAGTTTGACGTAACATAGAATTTTGATTTGAGGTCCCAAAAAATTGATATAAATTTCTGAAGTCAGATAAAATTATTACAGTATTTTTCGGATATCAGAATCAGATAAAGCCTTACATTAAATTCCTATAATTAATATATGATTTTATAAAATTGACAAGATCAGAAAAGGAATCCTGTAGAATTTTTAATAGAATTTACAGTGGAATAAAATACCCGATAAATATCTCCGGGAGCGGTTCCTAGGGAATTATGCCATAAAGGTAGTGGACCCTATAAAGGCCCAAAAATAGCGTCATGGAGGCCCAATAAAATAATTAGACTGATAGGTTGGCCGGTGTCTAGAGGAACCTCGGAAAAGTGCGAAATTATGAAAATGCCCCTGTGTTGCAGTAATGAGCAATAGGTGAATGGAGGGCACTCTGGTTATTTTGGACAGGCCAAAATACCAAGGCAGGTACATGAAGGGTTAGTCAAAGTCAGTATATACCCTGACAAGGTACAAAGAGATGTGAAATGACGATTATGCCCTTATGGTTAATGTAGTGTAAGAAAGGGCACCAACGGTATTTTGGTCATTTTTCAAGGGATCTGTAATTAAGTTCAGACCCAGTATAGGAATGTCAATGATAGAAAGAATCTGGATATTGGATTTAAGGTCAGAAAATATATTATGGAATCTGAGAAAAATTAGATTCAGAAAATAGTCTATTTTTTGGGAAATCAGACTGAGCCAGTACTGGATTGGACTAGAATTTTTCTAGAGACTTCTCTCCCTTGGAATGGTGCCATTTGTCTTGTGAGGAGTCCCCTTGATGATGTCATGGATGATGATGTCATAATTATTAAAGAAAAGTAAATCCAAGAATAAATCTAAGCTATTAGATCAAATAGTGCACAAAATGATCTTGGCCTTTCATTTCCACCCAAATTTGCCTATAAATACCCCCTCAAATCAGATCATTTTAGCATGCTTGGCAACCTTGGGGAAACTCTTGCAAAATTTCCATTGAAGCTTGAAAGAAGCAAGCACCTTAGAAGAACTAGTAAGGTAATTAGTCCTCTTGATCTTAAGCTTTGTTCTAGCAAGTTTGCCCTTGGTTTTAGAGGTTTTTGGGACATATTTCTCTTGATGGTGCTGCTGGACATTCTGTTTTGATGTGAAAAGAATATGAGTTTTATGTTATGGATAGTTTAGACAAGCTTAAACAAGCTAGAATCAAGTGGTAATAGCTTGGAAATCCAAGTATGCATGTGAATGGAAGATTGTGTTCTGTTCTGGTACTGTACGAATCACTGTCCATATGTTGGAATTTCATGATTTTGATGCTTCCAATGAGTTTAAAATGGAAACTTGTGTGGGTTTGACATTTGTGAGAAGGGAAGATCATTTCAAGAAGGAAATAACAAGGACATATAAGAGGTAGCAAGAATACCTAACTATAATCTTATGTTGGTTTAATTGTATGCTTGCTTCTTATGTATGATTTTTGGTTGAGCTTGAGATGATTTTATGATGATGATGATGAAGTATGAATGGTTGCAACTCCTTGCAATTAATGTCATGACAATATGCTTGTTAGAGGTAGCTTATGTATGTTCTTAAAGTAGCTCCAATGTCATGATAACCTGTTAGGCATTTAATCAAGCATGCATGTTATTATAGTTTGTATGACTTGCTATTGAGATTTCCATGAAATCTTATTCTTTCCATATATATATAACTATGCTCTAGGTGCTGGAACTTCTCAAGGCAAAAGGTTAAATGTGGATGTTTAATTTGTATATGACTTAAAGTTGAGCACTTAACTCTAGAGGATGATATTTTGATGTGCTTGATGTATGTTATTATGAATCTAGTCTGAGGCAGTAGACTTCCAATGATAATTTTCTGAACTTATCCAATGTATTTTCACGTGAAATTTGGCATGAACATAGATAAGATCTAGAGCTTTAAATGGACACCAAGAACGCCTCAATTGGTTAAGAATTAAAATTGTTATGATTTCTCAAAGTTGGGAATAAAATTTGGATCAAGATAAAATGAGTACCCAGAGGTAGTGAGGTTCATGCGCAAATTTTAAATAGTAAATGAATGAGTTTTTCCACAAAATTTTATGAGCTTAAAGTAAACAATTGGTCTTTAAATCCATATGTAACACGCCTCATTTGGATAAGTACACAAGGAGAAATGAATTTTTCAAAATAAGGCACAGAAATTGGAACTTTCAAGTTTACCAAATAAACAGTGTTCTTCAACGTATAAACTGATTTCATTTGGACAAGGAAACCTCATTTCGATTTATTAGAAATTTTATTAGAAATTGAAACCACCTTATTTCAATTTTTCTAGATTTAATTATGAATTTCCAAAGTTCATGATGTAATCTGGATTTACCAAATGAACAGTACTATGAACAGTACCTGATAACCTAATTCTTATAAATTCATGTTTCTAAGCTAAAAAGGTGTTCAATTGGTATAAGATACTTTCAATTGAGTATATGTAAGGATAAAATTAAGGATATGACAGTGAGCTTGAGTCGCTTGCATGTTTTCTATCATTTTTTGTTGTTACTTTAAGCGTATCAAAATTAACTGATTAAAATCTACAGGATTCTGAGATTCCTCTAGTTGAACAGTTCATCTTATTTGAACCATTTTGTTTTACTATCTAATATAAGAGAGAATGAAATAAAGAACAAAACTTATACTTCATTTATAACATTGTGTATAGACAATTTTCAAAACATCATACACACATACTATCATGTATCATTTCTCAAGTAAATATCTTTTATATAAAACCTTTATGCTATCATACATATCTATTATACATGACTTATGTACATACATAACATTGTCATCCATATATGTCACATCACATTATACTTTCTTAAAAGTTCTTCTAATAAACTCTTCTACCAAGAAGATCCAGTCTGGTATACTTTGAAATGGTTCTTCACTGAAACAACAATCTAATCCTGTTCTCCAAGTCTCTGTTGTGGGTAAAATATCATCCATAATATTAAGCCAGTCTTCTAATATAAGGGTATTCTGATCAAAAGATAGATAAGCTTCCTATACTCTAGTTATGAAATCTTGATAGATTCTGTAGTCTTGGTCTATTTCTCTTACCAAAAGGCCACCTAAATCATATAGTTGCCTAGCTAATTCCATAGCCTTCTCAAACTGGTCTTCAGTAATTGGCTCTACTGGTACTATCTCTATGTCTTTAGATTCTAGATGTATCACTATTCCAGGTTAACTAGGACCTAGAACATTTGTCTGATCATACAACTGACTAGGTCCAGGAGCACCTAGGTTAGCCGATTGTCTAGGTATAGGGTTTGGTTCCTCTGATGTCTTATCCATATCATTAGACCCTATGGATGACCTATCAGATGTATCTAAATCAGTGTCCTCAGAATCTAAAACATGCATTATTGGAAGCCAAAAATCCTCATCATCCAACATAAGCTCCTCCTCTGAATTTATCTAAACATATTACCTCAAGTTTAGGATCCCCCGGATTAACTATTGTCTCTAATCTAGACAATGTATGGTCATCATTATCCTGCACCCACTAACTTAGGGTTAATTATTGTTGGAAATTGTGCCCTAGGGGCCAATCATTGTCTTATAAACTTTATTGTTTTATGAATTTCTTAATTATGTTATCACATTATTTGCATGTTTACTGTGATGACCATCCTTGGATAACTCATGATCTTATCCTAAATGTCCCTGGTCGGTCATCTATGCGGGAGCAGTGATGAAATAAGATCAGTATGACTTTGAAGATATATAGAGATATAAATTAAAGTCATAGGCACATGTAAGAGTATAGGGTGTTGGACCGACCCGCTATGAGAGAGCTGTATGGGTTAAGTCATAAGCTTCTCTCATATACAAGCCATGTCACTATGCCCTTTGACCTGAGATCATCATGGATTCCTACATGACAAACGCTCAGCTTTGACCTAGTCAAAAGTCACTTTTAACCGAGTGATCATAAAGGCTATGTTCGAGCTCAGTGGTTTTTCATGCGGAGGAATGTGAATGGTCAAGATGGAATTTGTCCCTCACATTCGTAGAGAGATATTACTGGGCCCCTCGATGAGTGAGTCTGAGAAATGTATGGCCATACTGTAATGGATGGGTAGTTCCATTACTATAGTCAGACGGCTTAGGGATCGAGAAAGTAACGTTCAGGAATAGGAGGATGATGTTCACCATGCCTCATCCATGACCGAAATATCATGACAAAAGGGACGTGATATGGTTGTATGAAAGGTAACATCGTTCATCGATCCTCATATATTTTGGGTAGTCGTAATGTCTTGCTAGAGGCCGCTTACGACTTGTGGGTTAGTATAGTAACTGGCCCACTTCCAACTTCATATAGGCCTACAGGGTCGCACACAAAATAGCCCAACTCGAGCTGTGATGTCCAAATTCATTGAATCTAAGAGATGTCTAGATTCAATGAATAGTCTAGGGTGGATTTATATATTATATATATATAAATTTGTATATATATATTATATATATAATATAAGAGATATTTACAAGATTTAATTTATAAGGATATTAAATTTCTATCACTTTTGAATTTGAATTTAAATGGATATGATCTATTTGAATTTGAAATTCAAATTGATAAGATATCTCAAATTTGATTTATGAGAATAAATCAAATATAATTCTGTCTTATCTTTATTTTAAATTAAATAAATAGGTGAATTAAATCTGTGAGACGGATTTAATAAAAACCGTATTTATTTAATTAGTTTCTTATCAAATTGTGCAATATATGATATTGTATTAATTTCAGTAATATATGATATTGTATTAATTTCAGAATTAATATAAGATTAATTCTGAAGCCCAGCCCAATTAGAAGCCTGATAGCATCCTATATATTTGACATTAGGAGCTAGGGTTCTACACACAACACAACGCATAAGAGAAAAATGGGCAGGAGAGTGCAAAAGGTTTGCAGATAAGAAACTGCTAGAATAGAGACGGTGAGGACGGAATCTTGAGAAAACCCTAGAGGGACAAGAGGCGCTAGCATGTCGTTCGTGGTTAGAACGCTATTCGTGTGGATACCGGTAGAGGAAGCCGATCTGAGTTGTCGACTTCTTGTGATCGAGAAGAGAGCAACACGACGACGAGTTGCGACTTGCAGACGCAAAGGTCGCGACTAAAACGGGCATCTGAATGTCAGAAATCCGAAAAGAGGAGACAGGTCGTGACTTGAAGCCGACGAGGTCGCGACTACAAACTCCAGAGACATCCGGTTGTGACTAGTAGCAGAGGAGGTCGCGACTAACAACTCCAGAGGTGACAGGTCACGACGAGAAGCTGAGTAGGTCGCGACTGAAAGTTCCAGAGGCGACAGGTCGCGACGTGAAGCTGAGTAGGTCACGACTAAAAGTTCCAGAGGCGAGAAGTCGTGACTAGTGGATACGGAGGTCGTGACCAAAGCTTGAATACTGAAGGTAACACTTCTTTCTCCTTGACTTAAACACATTCGGTAGATCCTGGCTGGGAATGGAAAAATTTTTAAAATTAATTTCCGCTACGTGTCTTCCAATTCCCTTCAATTATGACAATTTATGATAATTTATGTATCTATAAATAATCTATTCAGAGTATTTTCTAAACCAGAATCCTTTACTCTGATACCAAAATATCATGTCCTTATTTTCACCCTCAGTTAACTCAATTGAAAGTAGATTAAACCAAATTAAAACCTCTTTAATTTGAAAACAAATGAAATTTAAAATAAATTTCTAATGGAAGCTCTTTCATTAAACTTCGAGGGGAAAATATAAATCTAGCCGATTGGTTCACTGTATGTTCAGGTTGCAACTAGAGAAGATTATTGGTCACAACAGAAAAATACAGAGCTATCCGGTCGTGACGAGTCAAGTAAGAGGGCCATGACTAAAATTCATAGAGAATGTGACTAGCATCTAATCCATACTCAGGTCACGACTGGGATACACAGAGCCTAGATGTTATGGCCACGATTGTTCATTTGGTAAATCTAGAAATTCCAGTTTTCTTGCCTTAACTTTAAAAATTCATTTCTCCTTGATTCCTTATCCAAATGAGGCCTGATATACGTGGATTTAAAGACCAAGACATGTTATTTAACCTTGAAATTTTTTGAAGATAAATTATTTTATTTTCTATTTTAAAACATCACTTGAACCTCACTGCCTCATAGCTTGCAAAATTATCCCTTTCCAGATTTTACTTCTAACTTTGAAAAATCATATTAAATTGAAAACTTAACCAATTGTCGCATTCTTGATGTCCATGTAAAGCTCAGTATCTTATCTATATTCATGCTAAATTTCAAGTCATAACATGTCCTTTAAGATTTTTAAAAACATAAAGTAAGGTCACTGCCTCCAGCTTACATTACATCACAACATGCCAAAATGTTCTATTATGTCTAGGATCATTAATGTGACATATTACAAACTTATGCATCCACATCCAATCTTTTTCCTTTTGATGTACCAGCACCTAAACATGATTATTTATTCGGAAAGAGTGAGATTTCAATGAAATCCCAATAGTAAGTCATACAAACTATAATATCATGCATGCTTAATTAAATGTCTTACATGTTATCATGATATGGGAGCTACTTCATGGGAATATTCAAGCAATCTATAACATGTATATTGTTATGACATATATAGCTAGGAGTTGCATCCATTCATATATCATAGTAATCATCATAACATCATCTAGAGCTCAACCAAAAATCACAATGAACAAGTAAGCACATAATCAAACAAGTACAACATTATAGTTAGGTATTCTTTCTACCTCTTAAGCTATCTTTGTCAAGCTCTTCTTGAAATGGTTTCCTTTCCAAACAAATGTCAAAACCTAGCCATTATAAAGCAATAGCAAGTTATAACTCAATTCCAAAGCAATTTCAAGACTAGGTTATATTCTTTGTCCATTTTATGTCTTGTATTTTCATCTTTCCAAAATAAATTCTCATGGTTCATTTCCACATAATTTTTCATGTATAATCCCAATATCAGGTTAGAATTTCCAAATTAAAACTCCTTCTTTGTCTACTGTATAGAATCAAAACATCACCTTTTATTTTCCAAAAAATCTCATTTTGATTCCAATGCTTCCACTACTTGTTTATCTACTTTACACCACACAATTTTCCATTTTAAACCCATTAGAAGCATCAAAATCATGAAATTCTCACATATAGATAGTGATTCATACAGTGGTAGCCAAGAACACAAAAACCTTAATTTCATGTATACTTGAATTTCCAAGCCAATACTACTTGATTCTAGCTTATTTAAGCTTGTCTAAATTATCTATCACATAAAATTCATATTCCCACCACACATGAGCAGCATGTTCAGCAACAACATCAAAGGGAAAATGCCATAAAAACCACTTAAAACCAAGAGCAAACTTTGCAGAATAAAGTCCATGATCAATGTAATTAATTACCTTTTTTTTTGCTCCAAGTTATGTGCTTCTTTAATTTTGGCAGAGTTTCCCCTATGGTTCCTTGGCTGCCAAAATTGGCTGTGAATGATGGGGTATATATAGAAAAATTTGGGTGGAAATGGAAGGCCAAGATTAATCCAAACATTATTTGATCTAAGGGTCCATATTGCATCTTGCATCAAGCTTTCCTTACAAGCCAAAAAGTGACATCATCTATTACATCAAATAAGGCTTTGTTGGTGCAAGAGATAGGAAAATAGTGATAGGAAAAATTTAAATCCAATCCAGTACTGATTTAGTCAGTTTCACAAAAATTAGATTGTTTTATGTTTCTAATTTTTATAATATTCCAGAATATGTATTCTTTCATGAAAACTAGTGTTCAAATTTTTCCTACCATTTACTTTGTTAAGCTGAGTACTTATCTGTTTATCATCCCTTAAAAAGACTGAAATGCCCTTGATTCAATATTTAACACTATATTAGCCCTAGGGGTATAATTATCATTTCACACCTCTTTACACCATATAAGAGCCTATACTAACTCTGATAAATCATTCCTGTATCTTCCTTGATGTTTTAGACATGATCAAATGACCAAAATACCATCTATTCATCTCTTGTTCCATATTACAACACAGGGGCATTTTTATAATTTTACATTGTTCAGGGTTTATCTAGACACTACCCACATGACTATTTAGATATTTATTGGGCCTATGGGATGCCAACTTGGGCCTTTAAATGGGTCCAATACCCTTATTGCTCAATTCCTAAGAAAACTCATATAAAAGTATTTATCGAATGTATTATCCAACTGTAAATTCAATTATAAATTCTACAGAACTCCTTTTTGAGTTTTATTTGCTTTATAAATTCTCATATTAATTATGGAAATTGCTTGCCAAATTTCATCTGATTAGAAAATCTAGAAGGTCCTATAATAATCTCCAGAATTTAGAAATTAATATCAATTATCTAGGGCCTCAAATCAAAATTTTGAAAAATATACCTGACCTAATTTCCATTCTCTATTTACTGATAAAATTCGGGATTGTAATATTTTGGGCAGTTATGGGCCTTTTCTGGCACAATTTTCTCATAATTATAATTTTGTCCTTCATCTTTAATAAATTACATTTTGGTCCCTTAAACTTTTTATAATTACACTTTATGGCCCACAATTTGTCTCTACATTTAGTTTTGACCTTGGGACTTTTCTAAATTACTGTTTAGTCCTTGAACTTTCTATTATTTGTTCTTTAATCCCTTTCTTTTCTTAAATTACAACCTTTTCCTTATAAAATTATATATATTGAATATAAACTTTACATACATACCAGATATAAAAATTGGAGATATGACATGATTTTGATAATTCTAGGGCTTTCAATAGGTTTAAAATGGATAATTATGTAGAATTAAGTTGAGAAAGTGAAGTTGGAAGCATTAGAATCAAAAGTGAAACTTTGGCACCAAGAAGGGTACCTCTCGGCCAAGACAATTTCATGGGAAAGGAATGTGAGTTTGATGAATCCAAGCTCATATTTGAATTCCTCATGCAAAATTACATAGGATTGACTGATGAGTGTCACATCCTAACTTTTATACGTCTTAGAGACCAACGGTAGTATCTGGACCCACTTTTAAAGTCATTGAAGTCAAATTATACAATCGGAAATTTTACTCTATCAAGTACTGTTCACTATGTAAATTCTAGATAGGTGACATCGACTTCGAAAAATCATAATTAATTCTAAAAAACTTGAAAATAAGTGGTTCAAGTTGCTACACGAAGCTAACTTAAACCTCTTTCAGGTAAAAATAACTCATTGACCATGACGTGACCAAGTCAACGTCAGTCAATACTCAAAGTTTACTGTTCATCCAATGTTATTCCCCTAAATCTAGCATTTTGTTCCCAACTTTGAAAAATTATATCTCCATATGTAGACATCCAAATGAGGTGTTCTATATATCAAATCAAAGCTTAGTATGTCTACTATTTACTGTAAAATATCATATATTTATTCTATCATTTACTATTTTTATTATAGCTTAAAGTTTATTGCCTCACCACGAGTTACTGTTCACAGTGGCAAATTCCAATAACCCACTTTACATACATATGCATAACATACATCAATCACATATCAATCATACTAAATAATTCTTAACTTCTCTTCATGCATCTTCATCTCCTCCATCTTGAGAAGACCTGTTGTGATTAGATTGATATAGAAGGGCTGAGATTTCTAGGAAAATCTCAGTAGCAAATGGTACCACAAATAATGTATGCAAGTATATGCTTAGTGTTTAACATGCTTGCTTTATTATGATCATGCTTGCATAATGACATATACATGCTTCCATGATTCTTACTTATAACATATGGACATAGCATAAAAAGAAATAAAGCATTCTCAATCATACATGCTTCACATAATCAATACAAGCCAATAGCATATTAACAACACTCAAGCAATAAGCATACAAGTTTAGGTATAAGTTCACTACCTGTCTGGTAGCTTTTCCTTAGTCCTTAGCCTTCACTCTGAGGTTCCTTGTTTACATAGGTCAGAGCCTATACATAGCATAATAATATTTTCATTATTATCATATCCAGTATAACTCTTCTTAACTCAAGCTTAACTTGAGGTAATACCCTTAATCTGACAATCCCCTAACTTTCTTTCTATCAATGGCTAACCTTAGCAAGAGAGAGACATTTATCTATTCTAACTATTAAATTCATAAGAACAATCCTGTAATTTATTAGAGTAGGGACTAGGATAAATTACTTACCTTATTCCTAAGCTTGCCGAGTCCCTAAGCTCCTTAGATTGCTCCTAGCTTGGTCAGACCTCATACTTTTTCCTTCATTCCTTTCTCTTTCTCTCTCTCTCTCCCTTCCTTGTTCCTTGCTATGGATGTAATGGAATGGAGGGGTGGGGTATTTATAGTTGAAAGGAGGTGGAATAGGTGGTCCAGATCGAATCGCGATGGATGGCTCAGATCGCCTAGCTTCCTCACCAAGTTTTGTCTACATCATCATGGTGACATCATCCCTCTTATGTCATCATGCTAGATGGCACCTTGTGTAGGTCCCACAGGACACCTCACCTGGTGAGTCATCACTTCTAGAAACCTCCAGCATATTCTGTCCAATCTTGTACCAGCTTAGTCCAATTTCCCAAAAACTAGATTGTTTTCTAAATCTAATTTTTCTGACCTTCCATAATATATATTCTGATCTTAAATCTAGTATCTAGATTCTTCTTACCATTAACATTCTTGGACTGGGTTTTAACTTAATTACTTATCCCTTAGCAAATTATGAAAATGCCCTTGGTTCCTCTTTATTTACTTTAATGATTCTTGGGGCATTATTGTCTTTTCATATTTCAATAGAATATTTCTTGACCCTGGTCAACTACTCCTGTAGCTCTCTTTGACCTTTTGACTTAAGTAAAATAACTAAAATGCCCTTCACTCATTTTTTTAATTACTTTATAATATAGGGGCATTTTCGTCATTTCGTATATTTTCTGAATATTTTTGGACACTGGCCCCTTTAATCGATGAACTGATATCATGGGCCTGGGCCTCACTTGGCATCTTCATGGGCCTCTTCTGATGTCATCTGGGATTATTCAGTCCCATCTTTCTTACTGCTTAAGTTTCATAATCGGATATTAGATGTCTACAAACTCCCGTCAAAATTCACTAAAACGTGAATAACTTTTCTTATAGAACTCCTTTCGGGGTTCTATCAGTTCTCTAACCTCTGGCTTCATAGGATACACCTTCGTATAACTTTTTATTTATATCTGAGGTCTAGAAGGTCTAATAAAAAATTTAAATAACTTTCAAACTACAAATAAATATCAGCTATCTTGAACTCCAATAAAATTTCTGTATCAGGCTAGATTAACCAGTATAATTTTCTCTATCTACTAATAAAATTTGGAATTGAAATACTTTTAGTATTTATGAGCCTTTTCTTGCTCAACTTTCTATAATTACCATTTTGCCAATGGAAACTTTTCCTTTTTTCAGTTAAGTCCCTCAACTTTTCATAATTACACTTAATGGCCCATAACTTATGTCTACTTTCATTTCATACCATGAAACTTGTAGACTTTTTAGTTTAGTCTCTCTTCTTTTTGAAATGACCATTATGCCATTGGGACTTTTCTAAAATTATGATTTTACCCTTACTTGGGCTTTAACATTGTAAATAATCCCTTTGAGATATTTATCTCAATCTTAGGCCTTTAACTAACCTCTTTTCTCTTTCTTTGCCCAGTAGACTCTTCTGAAGTCTCTAACTTATTTATATATTTACCCCAGAAACTTTTACTATTTACAATTTAGTCCCTAAACTTTCATTATCTATAGTTTAGTCCTTGAACATCATTTGTATATTTTGGACTTCTACTCAACAGGGCCTGGTAGCCTACCTATTTCAGGATACATACTAAGCTTTTAGGCCTAAAAATCGGGATATGACAATGAGAATAAATGTTAGAAAGCTAGAACACTAGCTAATCCTATAATCAAGAGAAAATGTTAAGTAAAGAGAGCAAGTCTTGGTTATAGTGTGAAATCTTGGTCCTAATGAGTTGCATGATCAATGTGGGTATGTTTAGGACCTTGAGACATTCAAGATGATAATTTGATGAGGTTGACCAAAAGTTGTCATGGTTGGGAAACTTAGGGAGCAAGTAGAAATTAAGAAAAAAGCTTATGGTACAAGGTAATAGACTTTGATATGTATAAGTTGACGAATGATGTTGTGACATGATAATTGTTGCTGGATATCTTGTTTATAATATGATTTCCATAGACATGCAGTTTTATACAAAGCATAAAGCATGATGGCATGTCACTAGCTAGCATAAGTTTAAGTAAAATTACATTCATGCATTAGCATCTATCTTGTACATGTATGTGGTAATATTTTCTATTGAGATTCCCCTGAATCTCACCCTTCCCTTAACCAACCAATATAAGTCAAGCAACATGGACGATTTATGCATGAAGAATAACTAATGAATGGAAGAAGAAAAGTAGAGAATCACATGTTCTAGCATGAAATGTATGATTCTCCAATTATGTAAATGTTATGTAATGTGCCAAATTATATAATAAAATTGTATAGAATAATTATGACATGTTCACAAGACTATAAGAATCTATGAGAAGACAAGATAATGATTCAGGCTTTCTGAAATAATTAAAGAGAATTAAAGAAAGGAGTTAGTAAGGCAAATTCATAGGTTCTAAAGCAATAATGTTCTAACCTTAGTTTGACCATGTTAACAGTTGAATATGACCATGAAATTTGGTGAGCATGAAGTACACATCCCAAGGTTTAAAAGCATGGATAGTATGCCCAATTGGATGTGTATATTAGGAGATATGAAGTTCTAAATTTGAGGCAAATAATTTAGAAGTTTTAGAATTGACCAAATGTATAATAATGTTCAATGAATAAACTGTCTGAATTTGTCAAGTAAATGTTCAGTTTGATATTTCTTCCTCAAAAAGTATTGAAATACTTTATGAAGAAATTTGGAGCACCTCCATACAATTTTTTTTTTGAATTAGTTATAATTTTTCAAAGTTGAACTGTCAAATCTAAAAAATGCACAGTGAACAGTACCTGACGACCAATCTATAAAGTTTTAATTTTTGGACCTAAGTAAAGGTTATAAGCATCTAATTGCTTTCAAATGCATACTCTGAGAGGTAAAAGTAAGGATGCTTCACACAACTTCTGTAATATCCCAAATTTTCCCTATCTGTATCAGACTAATAGAGGAAAGAGATTAATAAGGGATTGGGATGATAATCAGAAGAAAAGATAATAATTAGATAAGTTTTAAGTCAAAGAAAGAGAGAAGGTATAAAGATATAAAGCCAGAAGGACTAAGCTACAAATAGTTAAAGTTCAGGGACTTAATTGTAAATAGTAAAAGTTTAGGGACTAAACTACAAATAGTAGAAAGTTTAAGGACCTAAATGGAGTTTTGAGATTGTAGGGACAAAATGGGAATTTCAAATTTGGTAGAAAGGGACTAAAATGGAATTTGGTAATTTTAGGGACTAAAGTGTAATTTTTCTAGATTATGAGCAAAATTGTAATTATGGAAAGTTGAGCCAGAAAATGCATAAAATTGCCCAGAAATGTTTCAGTCCTAAATTTTACTAGTAAAGAGATGATAGAATTTGGGTTAGGCATATCTCTCAGAATTCTGATTTAAGGTCCCGATAAATTTATATTAATTTCTAAGGTCTAAAAATTAGTACAGAATCTTCCAGGCCTCAAAATCATATACATTTTTCTTAGTAAATTCTTATAATTAATATAAAAATTTATAAAACTGAGTGAAGTAAAACAGGAGTCCTGTAGAATTAATTATCGAATTTAAGGTGAAATAAGATACTATTAAAGGATTTAAAGAAAATGTATAGAATTTTTAATAAGCTTATAAGTCTCAAAAAATTATGAGACTTTGCAATAAACTCATTTAATATTAGAATGAATTTTTAAAAATGTCATAACTATTAAAAGAATTTTATAGAATTTATTTCAAAAATTAGGGTTATTTAAGAATATCGGTATAAGGGATAAGTGCCTTGGGATTTGTGTCAATTAGCAATTGGACCCCAGAAAGTCCCAAAGTCCCAAGGAGTATCTTGAAGCACAAGCTAGTCTTTGGATAATTTATGAATTTTAAAATAAAAGAAATTAAAGAGGATATCCAAGTTTATTTATAAGTTTATTTATAAGTTTTTTGGAAGGATGGAATCTAAGTTTTAATGGTTGAAAGTTGAGTTATTCCCTTGGAACCCTTTCTGTCCAAAATTCAAACTTAAAGAAGGAAGAGTTAAATGGAGTTAGAAGTATGTAGATGATGTCGTATCCTTAATTTTACCCTTACATATACTCAATTGGAAGTATCTTAGACCAATGGAATACCATTTTATCTTAAAAACATGAATTTTCAAGAATTAGGTATCAGGTATTGAAACATCCTTACTTTCATACGTCTTAGGGACCATTTGGTAGCATTTAGAACCACTTTCAAGGTCATTGAAGTCCAATTCCTCAATCTGGAGTTTTACTCTTACGAGTACTGTTCACTGTGTAAATTCCAGATGAGTGACCTGACTTCAAAAAATATAACTAATTCTAGAAAAATAGGAATGAAGTGGTTCAAATTGCTACTTGAAGATAGCTCAATTATCTCTCAGGGAAAAATAACTCGTTGACCATGCATTGACTGAGTATGGTTATTTATATGGAAGGAATAAGATTTCATGGAAACCTCAATAGCAAGTCATACAAACTATAATAACATGCATGCTTGATTAAATGCTTAACATGTTATAATGACATGGGAGCTACTTCATGAATATACATAAGCAACCTCTGACATGCATATTGTCATGACATTCATTGCAAGGAGTTGCAACCATTCATATCTCATCATCATCATCATAAAATCATCTCAGCTCAACCAAGAATCATACATAACATGCAAACATACAATCAAACAAACATAAGATTATAGTTAGGTATTCTTGCTACCTCTTAGGTGTCTTTGCTATTCCTTTCTTGGATTGATCCTTCCTTCTCACAAATGTCAAAACCTAGCCATTATAAAGTAACACAAGTTACAATTCACTTCCAACACAATTCCAAGACTAGGGTTTCAACTAGGTTCCATTCTTTCTTTAATTTATGACTTATGCTTCCATCTTTCTAAAACAAATTCACATGGTTCATTTCCACATAATTTTTCATGTAGAATCCAAATATGCATTCAGAATTTCCAAGCTCCAATTGCATCATAACCTACTGTACAAAACCGAAAAGCTACCCTTGTTTTCCAAAAATTCTCATTTTGATTCCAATGCTTCCAATATTGGTTTCTCTACTATATCCCCACACAATTTTCCATTCTAACCCATTGGAAGCATCAAAATCATGAGATTCCAACATATGAACAGTGATTCATACAGTACCAGAACAGAACACAATCTTTGATTCACAAGCATACTTGAATTTCTAAGCTATTACCACTTGATTCTTGCTTGTTTAAGCTTATCTAAACTATCTATAACATAAAACTCATCTTCCTTCCACATCAAAACATAATGGACAGAAGCACCATCAAGAGGAATATGTCCCAAAAACCTCTTAAAACTAAGAACAAACTTGCTAGATCATAGTCTAGGATCAAGGGGACAACTTACCTTACTAATTTCTTCAAGGTGCTTGGTTCCTCCAAGCTTGAGTGGTAATTTTGCAAGAGTTTCACCAAGGTTCTTGTGCTCACCAAAATGGTCTGAAATTGGGGGGTATTTATAGAAAAATTTGGGAAAAATGGAAGGCCAATATCACTTTGTACACTATTTGATCTAAGGGCTTAGATTTAATCTTGGATTTTCTTTTCTTTAATAATTATGACATCACCACCATGACATCATCAAGAGGGATACCTCATAGGAAACTTGGTGCCATTCTCATGGTGGGAAGCTCCTAGAAAAATTCCAGTCCAATCCGGTACCGGCCCGATCCGATTTCCCGAAAACCGGACTATTTTTTAAATCTAATTTTTCTGAGATTTCATAATATGTTTTCTGACCTTAAATCCAGTATCCGTATTCTTTCTATCATTGACATTCTTATACTGGGTTACAACTCAATTATAGATCCCTTGTAAAATGACTAAATACCCTTGGTTCCCTTTCTTGTACTACTTTAACCCTATGGGCATAATCGTCATTTCACACCTCTTTGTACCTTATCAGAGCATATACTGACTCTGTCTAACCTTTCCTGTACATGCCTTGGTGTTTTGGCCTACCCAAAATGATCAAAATTCCCTCCTTTCATCTATTTCTCCCTTAGTGTGACACAGGGGCATTTTTGTAATTTCGCGCTTTTCCGGGGTTCCTTGGGACACTAGCCCACCTATCAGTCCAATCATTTTATTGGGCCATCATGATGCTATTTTGGGGTCTTTTTAGGGTTTACTACCTTTATGGCACGAATCCCTAGAAATCTCTCCCGGCGATATTTATCGGGTATTTTATTTCACTGTAAATTCCATTAAAAATTCTACAGGATTCCTTTTCTGATCCTGTCAATTTTATAAATTCATATATTAATTATAGGAATTTACTGTAAGGTCTCATATGATTCTGAGATCCGAAAAATACTGTAATAATTTTATCTGACTTCAAAAATTTATATCAATTTTTTGGACCTCAAATCAAAATCCTGTGTTGCGTCAAACTAACTGGAATAATTTTTTCTATCTACTGGTAAAATTTGGGTATGATATGACTCTGGGCATTTTTGGCCTGTTTTCGGTCCAGTTCTTCATAATTACACTTTTGCCCCTTGACTTTTCATAAATTATACTTATGTCCTTACATTTGGCTAAAATTACACTTACATTTTTGTCTACTTCTTCTTTTGGCCTTAAACTTTTATAAATTGAACTTAAGTCCCTGAATTTTCTTCCTTTTCAATACAATCCCCTTTCTTACATAAATGGCCATATTTTTCTTAGAGAATCTATTACATACAAACTGTACATACTATCTAGCACAGAAAATTAGGGATATTATATTTCTCTTCCCCTTAAAATAAATTTCGTCCTCAAAATTTACAATATATATCCTAATGAAACAACTAAGGATCCCTAAATTTCTTCTGTTTCCCATGTATCTTCATTCTCCGTTAAGCCTTTCCATATCACCTTGACTAAAGAGATTTGCTTATTACGTATGAAACGTCCTTACTTTCGTACATTTTAGGGATCATTTGGTAGCATTTAGAACCACTTTCAAGGTCATTGAAGTCCAATTTCTCAATCTGGAATTTTACTCTTCTCGAGTACTGTTCACTGTGTAAATTCCAGATGAGTGACCTGACTTCAGAAAATCATAATTAATTATAAAAAAATTGAAATGAAGTGGTTCCAATTGCTACATAAAGCTAACTCAATTATCTTTCAGGGACAAATCACTCATTGATAATTATTTGACCAAGTCAACATAGGGCAACATTATAATTTTACTGTTCATCCAGCGTTTCCCCCCTAAATCTAGCATTCCGGTCCCAACTTTGATAATTTATATCTCCATGTGTAGACATCCAAATGAGGCATTCTATATATCAAATCGAAGCTTAATATATATAATATTTACCATAAAAATTTCATACATTTATTCATCCATTTACTATTTTTAATTTTGGGTCAAACATCATTAGGTGACCACGAGTTACTGTTTACAGTGGTAATTTCCAGCAATCAACTTTACATACATATGCATATATCCATCACATATCAATCAAACATGACAAACAATACTTATCATTAAATATTAAGTTGTTATACATCAGGGAATATACAAAATTCTCATATTTCCATTACACCTTTTTCTGCCTAAAATCCGGCAGCATAACCGCTACTCTTCATCTTTAGAAAGTAACTGATCTTGTACCGATTCGGTAATTCCCGTGAGAACTACCATTCTACGTAAGTACCCAGGAAAGACTAGATGAACCGGCTAGGTCCACTCACTTCCAGCCTCCTTAGACAGTACCTACGTACACAGTACGTATCAGCTCCTTCCTTTACTATTGCCATCTTGTCATAATTTCGGCAGCATAACGGCGTCTCTTATAATTCCCAAAATTTACTTCGGCATAACCTCCCCTGTAATGGGTTACTTGTTGGGATGAGATTCGGGGGAATCTCAGTAGTAATAATCATAACAATATATGTAATGTAGAGTGACAGTGCTTGCTTGTGATTGTGTACAGATAAGTATGCTGCGTGCTTCTATACTCAATAACATATGATCATAGCATTGTAATAGAGCTTCAAGCATAACATATAAGACAACAATCCAACCAAACAATAGCACAACCAATCACAAAGACATCACATAAAAGCTAGGATTAGTTACTACCTCAAAAGCTTAGCAGAACTCTAGAATCTCTATACTGCTTTCAACTCCGCTAGAACTTCCTTTCTTCTTTCTTTCTCTCACTTTCTCTCTCAAGAACTTACTTATCTATCTAATTCTTGCTTGGGGCCGTGATGAATGAAGGCAAAGGGGGGGTATTTATAGTTTTGATGGATGGCATTCCCGTAATTTCCAAGCCTTCTGAACTTGTGGCCACCATTTTTTCTGGAATTTCCTATTTTCTTTTATTCCTTTACTGCATCATCAAGGGACACCTAATGGGACACCTCATCCCTCACATTATTCACATGGAAAAATTTGAGGGAGCAAGAAGCCTTCTGGAAGCTTTCCAGTCCAATCCGGTTCCGGCCAGGTCCGTTTCCTAGAAAACTGGACTATTTTCTAAATCTAATCTTTCTGAAAATCCATATTATGTCTTCTAACTTTAAATTTAGTATCTGGGTCCTTTATATCATTAACATTTTTATACTGGGTCTAAACTCAATTACAGATCCCTTGTGAAATGACCAAAATGCCCTTGGTGCCCTTTCCTGCCCTATCTTAACCCTAAGGGCAAAATCGTCATTTTACACCTTTCTGTACCCTGTTAGGGCATACACTGACCCTGTTTAACCTCACCTGTGTATGTCTTGGCTTCTGAGCCTGTCCAGAATGACCAAAATGCCCTCCATTCATCTCTACTCTTAAGTACAATATAGGGGAATTTTCATAATTTCGCGCTTTTCCGGGGTTTTGCTGGACACTGGCCTACCTATCAGTCCAAGAGTCTTATTGGGCCTTTGATGGCACCATTATTGGGCCTCTTAAGGTCCATTACCTTTATGGCACGTATTACGAGGAATCTTCCCCCGGTACAGTTCATCGAATATTTTTACTATTATACATCGTTTATACACATCTCTGGACACCGGCTTCTTTTACCAGATACACTGGCCTACTGTGTTCTGGAATCCCTGTGGGTCATAACAGTCATCTGATTAAGGTCATCCGAACTTATTCAGTCCCTATTTAAATACCGATAAATCTCCTAATCGGATCCCCGGAGGCCTCACATGTAAAATTCTCCTTTACATAACCATAAATTGACCACCTTAAATATTTTTTACCAAAATGAGTTACAAACTAACCATGATGGAAACAAATTTTGTTAATCATTTAAAATTTATCATGGCTAGAGAAAGAAAATTTTACTTCTAAGGAATTAACCATGATAGAAAAAGACAAAACCACCCTCACGCACTATCATGGTTAAAAGAGTTCAACTTATTTTTTTAAAAAGGTTATCCATGATAGAAAAGAATCAAACTTATATAAGAATACTATCATGGATATAAGAGTTTCACACACCATTCACATAAAATCATATTAGAAAGGATTCGGGTTGAAGCCCTTGATTAACACCAATATCACAATTATTCTCACAACCATCTCAAATTGGCCTCTGAGCATTAAACCCAGGAATAACATCATATAAACCCACTTTACAATTATAATTCTTTATAATACTCGTTGATAAATAAATTCTCAATATTTCTCATTCTAAAAGTGGATTCAAAATCAACAAATCACAAGCAATAGCTTAGGGCCTCAAGCCCACTACCAGCACACATTCTCAGCTTCAAATCTAAATAGAGTATCTCGTTATATCAGAATATGCAAAATGAGCCTTACTGTGGCAATATATAACTATTTCACACATAAATCAAGAAATTGATATAGCACCAATCAAGCCTCTGAAGCCTTCCCTAATGTCTTAGTATGACACTATCACCTGAAAAATGGTAATAACCACGGAGTGAGATAAACGTCTCCGTAACCAACAATCCTACTCATCATGCATACTAACATGTGCTCGTGAGGTGTCAAGTGGGACAGGTAATAAAATACACGAGATAAAAGAATAATACATTATCATAATATGATCAAACCGAAATACCATCCCAATTCCTCCCATCAAACCAACCGAACCGCCTTATATCTGCAGACCGAACCCATGGGCTAGTGATAACAACCATATGACTGGCCACTCAAAAAGCTAACCGGTCGAGTGTTATGGATCGGCCAAAATCCACAGAGCACAAGACTGGACCATGGGTTCATTCCCCCTCGATAAACTGGTGGGGGTGTCGCAGCCCCTCGGTAAACTGGTGGGGCAAGTCCCTCGGTAAACTGGTGGGACAAAAGCCAACCATCGAGCTCTAATGGAGGCTATACCACGTGGTAGAAATATAACTCCATTCTCACCAATCCCCAATGCATAATTCTCAACATATTCATAATAATCAAAATCTCAATAGCTCGATAAACAATAACTTCAATCAATACCACAATAGGATTTTTCTCAAAATAATAACTTTCTTCAAATTCCAATATCAAGATATAATAAGTTTTTAATCTCCATTTAAACTTTTCAAATTACTTTAAGTCCCACGAGACTATTTTCAATAAAATCAACAATCAAATTTTTCTCAATATAATCGTATCATTATCAGTATATTTATATATATTAAATCACCCACAAACATCATACTAGCACACACAATAAGTGGAAAGTGGTTACCTCTCGCCAAAGCTAATAAAGGTACCATAAATGAGGAGCCCCATGTTTAGTTCACAATTCACTAGTCAATCTACAACATTTGTATAAATGTGCATCAATAAGTTGTTAATTTGACACAATATATCCTTTTAAATAAATACTCACATTTATCTACTAACTTTATTTTATTTAAAAATTATTAAATCAATACCATAACTTAATTTCTCTATCCTAACCACACATCTATTTACCAAATTATCATTCTAATGATAATCCTATATTGTCTTAACTTCATTCTACTTATATAAATTCTCATTTAACATCAAACTCCTCAAACAATCTAAAAATCCCAAATTTACAACTCTTAATGCTTCACCTAAAATTTCTAATGCTCACATTTCATGATCAACCTCAAAAAGCATAATTCATAATTTTCAATCAAAATCTAACTTTAATTTACTTAAATCCACCACTAAATTCTCCAATTATACAAAATTATCAAATCTCTAAACTTATAATTAACAATAACATACTAAACCTTGAGTTTCATCACCAATCAAATTACTAAACAAATAATTAATTTAATTACATAAATTTAAAGTTTCCAATTTTTACCTCTAATTTCTAAATTTCCCTCACAATATCCAAATCTCCATTTCAATATTAAATCACATCATTCCTAAATTTCAATAACTCATTTGCACTATCAATTAACCCATAATTATTCAATTCAACCAAAATCCCCAAATTTCTCTAACTTAGGGTTCTTACAAAATACCCATATTCAAATTACAAGCCCTATTCACAATTTAAACCGATTAAATTCAATTACACCTCCAATAAACATAACCCAATCATTAAACCCAAATTAAATCAACAATATTTTCATATTACATTATCTCTACTCTCTAACATTTAAACCCTAACCCTAAATCTCTTAAATAATGTAAATAGAAAAATTCTCAACCGATTAAATACAAATATTTACTTATCTCTACAACTCTATGGTTCTTATTTGTTAAAAAATCCACATTTATTCCAAACCCTAATCCTTAAACTTCTTTACTCCTAACAAAAATTATATTTCTAAACAACTCTCTTAATATAAAAAAATAATTAGAAAATAAATATGCTAGTTAAAGGATTTTATGAGAACAAACCAGAGCTCAAATGGATCTATCATCAATGGAGGCGTTAGGAGCTGCTGGACGACGGAAATGGCCACTGGAGAAGAGAAAAAGACGAGGAAGAGGAAAAGGAAAAGAAATGGACTCGGGGAGGGAGAGGGAGGAGTGTAAGTAATATTATAATAGTGTGGGTCCCACTTATAATATATATATTTTCTTTTTCTTTTTTTTTTCTTTTTTTTTCATTTTCCTTTTCTTTTTCTTTCTTTCTTTCTTTGTTTTTTTCCCTGAACCACCACGTATATCTTTTTCCTTCTTCTTCTTTTTTTCCTTTTTTTTGTCTATTTATTTTGTTTTCTTTTAAAAAAATAATATTTTTTTTTAAATTCTCTTAACTTATATAATTAAATAAAAATTTTATCTACTATAAATTAATTCTTTTTAATACTACTTAAATCCTAAAATAAAAATAGGGATGTTACATCACACTCCCGTCTGTATTTGCTAATTTGTGAATAACTTTTTCTACAGACCACTTATCGGTATTCAGTCAGTTTCCTGACATCCGCCCCATCAGGACGTATCATCCTGTAATTTCTCACTTATATCTAAAATCTAGGATATCCGATAGGAATTTTTATAAATTTTAGACTATCAGATCAATTTTGGCTATCTGGAGCCTTGAAAAATTCCTGTATTAAGCTGGATTACGGAGCATCACTTACTCTCTCTACTGGTGAAATCTGGGACTGAAATGCTTTCAGGCAGTACTACTTCTGGCCTAATTTTCTTTAATTATACTTTGGCCCCAAGGAACTTTTCTTCTTTGCACTTAAGTCCCTTAAATTTGGCTAAAATTACACTTTAAGACCCCACATTTTTGTCTACCTTTCCTTCCTAGCCTTAGACTTTCCATAATTGCAATTAAGTCCTTTCATCTCCTTTCTTTTTCAATTTAATCCCTTTCTTTACATAAATAACCACATCTTTTTCCTGAAAAATAATTCATATATTTCATTCAATCTGTACGTACAAACCAGTACAGACAATAAGGGATATTACAATGTAGCTGCTTGACCTTTCGATCAATAATTTGCACTGGTCCAACCTCATATGTCAGGTCATCTCGTAGTGCAACTTCATCTTGTTCAATCACGTGTGATGGATCTGGAACATACTTCTTTAATTGGGAAACATGAAACACATCATGTATCTAGCTGAGATTTGGAGGAAGAGCTAACTTGTAGGCTACTGATCCTATCTTCGAGAGAATCTGAAATGGTCCGATGTATCTGGGATGTAATTTTTTTCACTTTAATTGATCATCGGGCTCCTGTAGTTGGAGTTAACTTAAGGAATACATGCTTTCCTTCTTCAAACTCCAATGGTTTCCTTCTGACATATGCATAGCTTTTCTGTCTACTTTGAGCCGTTAACAATCTTTTTCTGATCATTGCAATCTGTTCTACAGTTTGATCTACTATATCAGGACCAAACATCCTTCTCTCGCTCAACTCTAGCCAGCATAAGGGAGATCTATATTTATGTCCATAAAGTGCTTTAAACGGGGCCATCTGAATACTAGCCGGATAACTATTGTTATATGCAAACTCTATGAGTGGTAAATGGATATCCCAACTGCCCTTGAAATCTAAAAAACATGCTCTTAACATATCTTCGAGCGTTTGGATTGTTCTCTCAGACTGACCATCTGTCTGAGGATGATAGGCCGTACTAAATCTGAGAGTAGTGCCCATTTCTTTATGTAAAGCCCTCCAAAAATTAGATATAAATCGAGGATCTCTATCGGACACAATACTATTTGGGATACCATGCAGTCTAACAATCTCCTTTATATACGACTTTGCCAGCTTTTCTAAAGAATCCCTTTTATTTATTGCCAGAAAGTCAGCCGACTTTGTCAATCGATCAATGATTACCCATATTACATCATGCTTAGTCGAAGTCATGGGTAGTCCTTCCACAAAATCCATGGCAATACTATCCCATTTCCATTCAGGGATATCTAAAGGTTGCAATGTTCCTACTGGCTTCTGAAACTCAATCTTTACCTTCTGGCATGTCAAGCACTGGGACACATAAGCCACAATATCCTTCTTTAATCTAGGCCACTAGAATAGACTTTTCACATCTTGGTCATACCTGGATGTACTGTATATCGGCTTTTGTGTGCTTCATCTAGAATTTTCTCTTTTAATCCCATAACATTAGGGATATACGGTCTTCCTCTAAACCCTAACAATCCATCTTGGGAAACTTCAAAATTCTTAGTTTTCCCCTTCTC
The DNA here is from genome assembly GCA_037074615.1 of Leucaena leucocephala. NCBI lineage: Eukaryota > Viridiplantae > Streptophyta > Magnoliopsida > Fabales > Fabaceae > Leucaena > Leucaena leucocephala. Next base: position 12,480,243 of record CM073555.1, on the reverse strand, counting down.
CAGCTTATCTTTAAAAATAGCTGCGAGCTTATCATGCTTTTGATCTTCTCTTATTTCATCCTCAATGAAAGCTCTGACTTGTACTCCTCCATAAGGACTTTCTGCATCTGTATCTAATAGAGAGGACTCCAATCTCTGACATCTTCTAACAGTTTTAGCCCTTTGATTATCAGACTTGCCATCTGCACCACTTTTCTGCTTAGAGCATCAGCCACCATATTGGCTTTTCCTAGATAGTATTTAATCTGGAAATCATAATCTTTCAATAATTCTATCCAACGTCGCTGCTCATATTCAACTCTTTTTGATCCTGCAAATACTTCAGGCTTTTGTGGTCACAGTATAATTCTATGGTAGCTCCATACAAATAATATCTCTATATCTTGAGAGCATAAACCACCGCTGCAAGCTCCAGATCATGAGTGGGATAATTCTCTTCATGTGGCTTCAACTGCCGAGAGGCGTAGGCTACTACTCTACCTTGCTGTATCAGCACACATCCTAACCCTTGCTTGCTAGCATCATGTAGACTACATAAGTCTGAGTTGGGTCTGGAATGATCAGCACGGGAGTAGTGGTTAATCTCTGCTTCAACTCTTAGAAGCTAGCCTCGCACTTCTCATCCCACTTAAACTGCTGATTCTTTCTAGTAAGCTTGGTAAGTGGCAAGGCAACTAGAGAAAAGTCTTGAATAAATCTTCTATAGTACCCTGCTAAGCCAAGAAAATTTCTGATCTCTGTCACTATCCTCGGCTGCTCCCAACTCAAAACGGCTTCAACTTTGCTAGGATCCACAGCTACCCCTTCTTGGGATATGACATGACCGAGAAATTTGACTTCTGAAAGCCAAAACTCACACTTACTAAGAAATTTGACTTCTGTCACTGTCCTTAGCATAGAGTTGTTTCTCCTTACAGGTACCAAGAATAATTCTCAAATACCTTTCATGCTCCTCAGTAGATTTAGAGTACACCAGGATATCATCAATGAAGACCACAACAAATTGATCTAAGTAAGGCCTGAAGATTCTATTTATCTAATTCATAAAAATTGTAGGTGCATTCGTCAGACCAAAAGGCATCACTAGAAATTCAAAATGGCCATAACGAGTCTTGAAAGCAGTCTTTGAGACATCATCTAATTTAACTCTCAGCTAATGGTAGCCTGATCTTAAATCATTCTTGGAGAACATACTTACTACAGCCAATTGATCTAGCAGGTCATAAATTATGGGAATAGGATACTTGTTCTTAACAGTAACCTTATTCAATTCCCTATAGTCAATACAAAATCTAAGACTGCCATCCTTGTTCTTAACAAATAGCACTGGAGCACCCTATGGTAAAATACTGGGTCGTATGAAACCCTTCTCTAATAGCTCCTCAATCTGCTTCTTTAATTCAATCATTTCATTAGGAGCCATACGATATGGGGCTTTGGATATTAGTCCAGCTCCAGGCACAATATCAATGGCAAATTCTGTAATATCCCTAATTTTTTGTACTGAATAGTGTGTACAGTTTGTACATAATATATGAGATTTTCTGAGAAAAATGTGGCCATTTATGTAAAGAAAGGGATTGAATTGAAAAAGGAAGAAAATGCAAGGACTTAAGTGAAATTATAAAAGTTTTAAGGTCAAAAGGGAAAGTAGACAAAATGTGGGGTCTTTAAGTGTAATTTTAGCCAAATTTGAGGACATGAATGTAATTTATCAAAAGTTCAAGGGGCAAAATGGTAATTATAGAAAGTTGAGCCGGAAGTGGCTTAGAACTGGCCAGAAGCATTTCAGTCCCAGATTTTACCAGTAGATAGAGAAAATGATGCTGGTTAATTGACCTTAATACAGAAATTTTATTAGAGTTTCAGATAGCTGAAATTTATCTGATAGTCTGAAAGTTATCTAAAATTTTATCAGAACTTTTGGACCTCAGATATGGGTAAAAAGTTACAGGAATATGCGTCCTGTGAAGCCAGAGGTCAGGGAACTGACAGAATCCCGAAAGGAGTTATGTACAAAAAGTTATTCACTTTTTAGTAAATATTGACGGGAGTTTGTGGACACCCGATATCCGATTGGGAAATTAATCGGTAAGTAAACTAGGACTGAATGAGCCCTGTTGACATCACTCAGAGGCCCAAAATGACACCAACTAAGGCTAGACCCATGATATCAGTTCATCGGGGAAAAGGGCCAGTGTTCAGAAATTAGCCAAAAAAGTGTGAAATTACGAAAATGCCCCTGTGTTGCATTAAGGAGTAATAGATGAGTGGAGGGTATTTTGGTTATTCTGGATAGGCCAAAATGCCAAGGCAGGTACAGGAAGGGTTAGTCAAAGTCAGTATATGCCCTAACCAGGTACAGAAAGCTGTGGAATGACGATTATGCCCTTAGGGTTAATGTAGTGCAAGAAAGGGCACCAAGGGTATTTTGGTCATTTTCCAAGGGATCTGTAAATAAGTTAAACCCAGTATAAGAATGTAAATGGTATGAAGAATCCGGATACTGGATTTAAGGTCAGAAAACATATTATGGAATCTCAAAAAAATTAGATTTAGAAAACAATCCGGTTTTCGGGAAATCGGACCGGGGTGGTACCGGATTGGACTGGAATTTTTCTAGATGCTTTCTCCCTTCATAATTTCGTCACATGTGCTATGAGGTGTCCCTTGATGATGTCATGGATGATGTCATAATTAGATTTTAAGAAAAAGTTAAATCCAAGAATAAATGTGAGCCATTAGATCAAATAGTGCACAAAATGATCTTGGCCATCCATTTTCCATGAAATTTTCTATAAATACCCACAAAATATGATGCCAAACCGTGAGTGAAGAATGCTTGGGGAACCTCTTGCAAAATGAAAACTCAAGTCAAGACAAAGAAGAATTCAAAGGCCAAAGTTCAAGCAAGCTAGAGATTAAAGGTAAGCAATCTATCCTAGCTTATTTTCCTTTGATTTGGGAGCTTGAACTTAGGGTTTTCATGGAAGAAAGTTGAGTTTTCTCTAAGGTGTATATGCTGTCCAAAACCTTAGATGAAAGGAGAAAGAAGAAATTAAAGTTAGAATTATGATATTAAAGCTTAAACAAGCTAGTTAGATGATTGGTTGTTGAATCAAGTTGATGTTCTTGACTTTGCCATGGATGAACATTTTGGTTTGCACTGTTCATGATAGAAGGAGATGGAATTTCAATGATCTAATGCTTCCATTGAGTTTATATGATGATTTTGTGTAGGATTGGATAGGTTTTTAGTCTTGGAAGCATTGGAATTGAAAGTTATAATGTTTGGAATTCTTCTCTATTACTGTTCACTCGCATGAAAAGTGATTGGATTTTCATGATTTTGATGCATCCAATGGTTTTAAAATGAAAAGTTGTGTGGGATAAAGCAGAGAAACAAGTATGGGAAGCAATGGAATCAAGATGAGAATTTTTGGAAGAATTATGCATATTTTTCAAATCTGTACAGAACAGTGCATAGGAGCTGGAATTTTATTATTCTAAGCTCATAAATGGATTCAAAAGGTGAAATTGTGTAGGGTAAGGTCAAGACATCGATTGATTCAAAGGCCAAGGCAATTGGTAAAGGTTAGAGGAAGTTATGTTAGTTAAATGTTCAAGAGAGACAGTCTTGAATAATGCTTGAGTTCATGTTCCTAATGAATTATGTGATGAATATGAATGTGCTTAGGACCTTGCAACATCAAAGAAGATGTTGAGAAGTGGTTGACCGAAGGTTTCATAGTTCGAAAGCTTAGGGAGCAAGTGGAAGAATAAGGAAGAAAGCTTAAGTTCAAGGTAGTGGACTTATCTCTTTATGTGCTTGATGTGGTATGCTTATGTGTTGATATGTATATGATTATTAAATGATGTTGAATATGTTATGAAGAACATGTTTCCTATGGCCATGCATTTTTATGCAAAGTTTATAGCATGATGGCATGTCACTAATTAAAGAAAGTTTAATGAAATTACATATCTGCATTAGCATCCATCTTGCATATTTAAGTGGTAATGTTTGCTACTGAGATTCCCTAGAATCTCACCCTCCCACAACCAACCAATTTAGGTCAAGCATGATGGGAAATTGTATGCATGGAGAAGAGCTAAAGAATGGAGGAAAGAAAGTGAACAATTTGATGCTTTCACCTATGATGCATGGTTTGTTCCAATTATGTAAAGTGTGTAATTATGTGATGGAAATGTATGAAATAATTATAGAATATGTCCATGACGTATATAAATGTATGAGAGACCAAAGAGATGGTTTATGTATGTTGGAACAATTATTGGGAATTAAAGAAAGGAAACTAAAATGGTAAAAACGTAGGTCCTGAAGCAGTTTTATTGTGGCTTCAGTTTGACCTAGCAAATGAAAGGATTAACTCACAAAATTTTATGAGCTTAAAGTACACATATGTATATTTAAATCCATATGTAGTTCATCTCATTTGGATAAAGGAACAAAGAGAAATGAATTTCCAAAGTCAGGGACCAGAATCTATTTGCAGGATTTTTGACCAAATGAACAGTAAACTTTAACGAATAAACTGTATCAATTGACTAAGCATTTGGTCAGAAAATTATTTTTCCCTTAAACTTCAAGATGTTATCTTCGATTATAATTTTAAACCACTTCATTTCAATTTTTCTAGAATTAATTATGATTTTTCAAAGTTTATCGCACAATCTGGAATACTATATGAACAGTAATTCACCAAGAGTAAAAATTCCAGATTTGGCTAATGGACTTCAAGAGTCATGTAAGTGGTTCTAAATGCTATCGAATGGTCCCTAAGACATACGAAAGTAAGGATGTTACAAATTCCACTTCTCGCTCCGCAGGCAATCCTTGAATTTCCTTTGGAAAAACTTCAGGAAATTCCTTAACCACTGGGATCTCCTCAATCCCTTGTTCCATTTCTGCTTGAACAGAAAAGAAGATCATATAACCTTGACATCCCTTCCGCAGACACTTATCTGCCTGAGCCTCTGTTATGAAATTCAGTCTTACTTCTGAACTCAGATCTGCTACCTTTGGACCAAGAACTAGAGCCTTGTTCTTGCAATCCAGCATCACGTTATTGGAAGATAACCAATTCAATCCAATTATGACATCGATTTCTCGGAAAGGCATACATATCAAATATAGTGTAGTGCAACTATGCTCATATGCACAACATTATTCAAACAAACATCAGATGTAACTACTCTAGCATTGGTGGGAGTTGTCACACATATGTCATAATTCAACTTACTAATCACAAGGCCTAGGCGTTCAGCACACTCATAAGAAACAAAGGAATGACTTGCACCCGAATCAAACAGATCAATCATATCATGATCATTGAGATAAATTGTACCTTGGATCATTTCGGGTGATCGTTGAGCATTTCCCTATTGAGTGCAAATACTCGCCCTTGTGTCCTTGGCCTTTGATTGTTTACTGCTTGAGGGCACTCCCAAGAAAAATGTCCAGGCTTTTCACATGTGTAGCAGACATTCTGGCCCATCAGATATGGTTTGTCTCCATGATTCTTTCCACATTTATCACACGCTCGATGAAACATCCTCCCTTACACTCTTCAGAGTACACTTGCGGAAGCAATATTAGCTTGATAATATCTTGACTTAAGCCCAGAAATTCAAAATTTTACTCTTAAGTTCCTTATTCTGAACCTTTAATTTGAGAACTGATTAATCTCATTCTACACATCCAAACAAGGCTTATTACCTATCCACGTAATGCCCCAGATGTGTACAACTGGCCTGCCAAATTTCATAGCCAAACTCCTTCGCTTACTAGGTCAAACTGAGGTCAGAGCACTGCTACCTCAAGACCTGCGAATTTCTCCCTTAATTCCCCATTCACAAATTGAACATGCCAAACAACATTTATTATTAAATAATAAAATGTCATACAACAAGGCATACAGAAAATTCTCATATTTTTATTACATCTTTCACTGTCTAAAATCCGGCAGCATAACTGCTACATTTCTTCTTTAGAAAGTAACCGATGTTGTACCGATTCGGTAATTCCCGTAGGAGCTACCATTCTACGTAAGTACCCAGGAAAGACTGGATGAACCTGCTAGGTCCACTCACTTCCAGCCTCCTTAGACAGCACCTACGTACACAGTACGTATCAGTTCCTTTCTTTGTCCTTCTCCGTTGCCAGAATTTTGGCAGCATAACGGCGTCTCTTAAAATTTCCAGATTTTATTTTGACAGAACCTCCCCTGTAATGTTATATATGGGAATGAGATTCGGGGGAATCTCAGTAGTAATAATCATAACAATATATGTAATGCAGAGTGACGGTGCTTGCTTGTGATTGTGTATAGATAAGTATGCTGCGTGCTTCCACATTCAATAACATATGATCATAGCATTGTAATAGAGCTTCAAGCATAACATATAAGACAACAATCCAACCAAACAATAGCACAACAAATCACAAAGACATTACATAAGAGCTAGGATTAGTTACTACCTCAAAATCAGAGCTCCAGAACTTCTATACTGCTTCCAACTCCACCAGAACTTCCTTTCTTTCTTTCTTTCTCCTTCTCTCTCTTCTTTCTCTCTCTTTTCTTGCCAAAAACGTGGGATGCATAAAATGGGAGGGGAAGGGGGTATTTATAGCTTTAATGGATGGCATTTCTGTAATTTTGAAGCCATCTGAACATGTGGTCCTGGTTTTTCCTGAATTTTCCTATTTTTCTTTATTTCTTTTTACTGCATCATGCATGACATCATCCAGGACACCTCACCGGGACACCTCATCGCCACATTCTTCACATGTCACAATTCCTGGACACCTCATCAGCTGACTCAGCAGTTCAGTCCAATCCAGTACCGGTCCAGAGTCTTGCACCGTAATACGTGTCCTCAACTTTTCTTCTGCCTCTAAGATTGCGCCATGTGGCACCTGGAAGGGACCTTTCACGCCTTCCAATGCTATCCAGATAAGTCCCAGACTTTATCTGATCACCTCCTCGATTATCGAGCCGACCGAGTAACTTTACTTTATTGAAACAGCATTAAAATAGTATTTTAATGCCACTTTTTCCCACATACTCCATGGGATACGTTTTTGGGCTCTGGGTATGTTATCTTGGGTCTCTGATCCAGCCCAAGTACTCTGATGGCACGCTTCCCAAGAAACATCCCTCGGCAAATTACCAAAATACCCCTGGGTGCCCTTTCTTGCACTATTTTAACCCTAAGGGTAAAATCGTCATTTCACACCCTTCTGTACTCTGTCAGGGCATATACTGACTCTAAGTAACTTTATCTATATGTGCCCTGGCTTCTGGGCCTGTCCAGAATGACCAAAATGCCCTTCATTCATCTGTCACCCTTTTGTACAACACAGGGGCCTTTTCGTAATTTCACACTTTTTTCGGGGTTCTGCCGGACACTGGCCCACCTATCAGTCCAAGTGTCTTACTGGGCCTTGTTGGCGCCATTATTGGGCCTTTCAGGGTCCATTACCTTCATGGCACGCATTACGAGGAAACTGCCCCCGTTAATGTTTATTGAATATTTAATATATTTTTCACCGTTTATACACATATCCGGACACCGGCTCCTTCTGTCCGATACACTGGCCTGCGGTGTTCAGGCATCCCTGTGAGTCATATCAGTCATCTGACTGAGGTCATCCGAACTCATTCAGTCCCTTTTCAAATACCGATAAATTTCCCTATCGGATACCCGGAGGCCTCACACTCCCGTCTGGATTTTCTAATTTACGAATAACTTTTTCTACAGGCCTCCTATCGGTATTCTGTCAGTTTCCTGACATCCGCCCCATAAGGACGCATCATCCTGTATTTTCTCACCCAGATCTGAAATCTAGGATATCCAGTATGAATTTTTATCTTTTAGACGATCAGTCCATTTCTGGCTATCTGGAGTCTTCAAAAATTCCTGTATTAAGCCAGATTACCGAGCGTCCCTTGCTCTCTCTACCGGTGAAATCTGGGACTGAAATGCTGTCGGACAGTCCAAACCACTTCCGGCCTGACTTTCTTTAATTACACTTTAGCCCCAAGGAACTTTTCTTCTTTTCATTTAAGTCCCTTTTTATTTGGCTAAAATTACACTTAAGGACCCCACCTTTTTGTCCTTAAACTTTCCATAATTCTTTCATACTCATAGAGACCTCGTATGCACATTTCACAGTTCAGTGAAATGATCAGCATAATTTTCTCTATTTTCTGGAAAAATATGGTACTCATCGGCTACCAGCCCGATCTTTCCCATAGTTACGATTTTGCCCCTACATTCTCTTTCTAGCCTCATTGCTCATCTTCTCATCCTTTATCTTAAGTTCTAGAAATTCTTTTTCAATAACTCATCCCTTAAACTCTTCGGGAGTCATCGTTAATTGAAAAGCTCGACAACCCGCCCATATCAGGTTATCTTACACAGGAGCTAGCCCATATCAAGCTACCTGCAGAATTCCTAGGCTTAAGACTTAGGATATTTCTCACATTCCTCATCTTGGACCTAGATGAACTGTCCCGATCTCCTAGACCAAAAATCAGGATGTTACACTCGAGCCCTAGAGTCTCTGTTGTTAGACCTTCCTCGAAAACTCCCTCTATTCGGTCTCCTGTTCTGCTACTGTCTTTTTCTCTTTTTATAGCCTCTACCACTAGCAACATCTCGATTCTGACTGGCCTTTTTAGGAGTTGCCTATTCCTTGTTCACAGGTAGGAACAATATCCGATAATTCATGCTATTCTCAACTGTACGGCATGCTTCCACCGCTTTGTTGAACTAGCTGTATTGTTGGGGAGTCATCTTTTCTTTTAGCATAGTATTGAATCCCCTAATCATCCTCTCAGTCATTTAGGGCTCATCATCCACTTGGCGCAGATAAGTAGAATACTGAGATAGACGGATGAACTTAGCCAGGTACTCATCAAATGCTTCCTTCTCTCCTTGCCCCAGTACAAGGAATTAAGCTTCTCTTTCATCTCGTACAGACTGAGGGAAATACTTCTCGTAGAATTTTTCAAGAAATACTTCCCAGGTAATTGGAATGTTTCTTGCTTGTAGCAGCAATTTGGTATTCTTTCACCACCTATCAGCATCTTTCTCTAACTGATACATAGCCATCTTGGCCTTTGTCTTAGTCGGACAGTCAAGTACTTTAAAAATCTTTTCCGGCCTACTAATCCAATCCTCTGCTAGCTGGACATCGAATGTTCCTTCGAATACTGGAGGATTATGCTTGCAAAACCTTGTCATCCACTACTGGATGTTAACAGCATCAACCACCTGCTCAGTTTGCCTAGGTGGCTCTTCAGGCTGCTGCATAGTTTTAGGTTCTACAGTAGCTGCTCCAGTAGGCTTGGCTGTCTCAGGTTACCTACCGCCTCTACTACTGCAGCTGCTATGGCGGCATCTCTGTCTTGTTCACTGCGAGCTTGAACTGTGCGCATTTCTTCTATCATTCATTGCTGCTGCTCGAGATGTTCTAAAATTAATTGGTTAACGTCCGCATGATTTCGTGGTTCCTCAGGCGTAATAGTTCTTCTCGTTCTTACCATTTCTCTTTACTATTTAAGTACGAGAGGAAACTGTCACATCCTTATTTTTATATATCTTAAGGACCATTCAGTAGCACTTAGAACCACTTTCAGGGTCATTGAAGTCTAAACTCTTAATCTGGAATTTTATTCATATCGGGTACTGTTCACTGTGGCAAATTCCAGATGAGTGACCTGACTTTGAAAAATCATAACTAATTCTATAAAAATCGAAATGAAGTGGTTCAAATTTCTACATGAATATAGTTTAAGTATATTTCAGGGAAAAATCATTGGTTGACCATTACTTGACAAATTCAATGTGGGTCAACGTTTCTACTTTACTGTTCATCCAATGACTTTCTCCTGAATCCAGCATTCTGGTCCCAACTTTAACAATTTATATCTTTTCGTGTATACATCCAAATGAAGCATTATATATATAAAATTAAAGCTTAGTATGCATAATATTTGCCATAAAAATATCATACATTTATTCAACCATTTACTAATTTTAATGATTTACCAAACATCAATTGGTTTCCACGGGTTACTGTTCACAGAGTTATTTTTCAGCAACCAACCTTACATATTAGTGCATACATACATCACATATCAGTTCAACATGCCAGATAACAACTTTATCAAATAATCAACTATTATACATCATTGCATGATTAACATCCTTATATTTTTATTTTACATTTTTCGTTGTCTAAAATCCGGCTGCATAACTGCTATATTCCTTCTGTAGAAAGTAACCGATCTTGTACTGATTCGGTAATTCCCGTAGGAACTACTGTAACATCCCAATTTTCATGCCTAGAGATGCAGAGGTAGCCTAAGATTAGGAGGCTACTAGACCCCTTTTTAGCAGAAGTCCCAGAGGAATGTAAAGAGTTTCAGGGACTGAGCTGCGAGTAAGTAAAGGTACGGGGACCTATGTGTAAACAGTGGGAAGCCCCAAGGGGTAAATGGCCATGTAGGGATGATATAAAGGTCAAAGGTTCAAGAGTTGACCAGTTAGGTCGCGATGATAAAGACGTTGGTCGCGATGAGAGTGTATTATGGTCGCGACTAATATTGGTAGAGAAGATTGGTCGTGACGGATATGTATGTGGTGTCGTGACTAATGAGTAGAATGAGCCTGGTTACGACTAAAAAGTGATGTGGTCGCGACGAAAGACTGTTATGGTCGCGACTAAAGGATGTTGTGGTCGCGACTAGAGAATGCTGTGGTCGCGACTAATGAACACAAAAGGTGCTATGTCGCAATGAGATGATAATCAGGTCGCGACTAGTGGCTAAAGTAGTGCCAAGCGTATGGGCCATGAGTTGAGAAGGTCCAAAGGAGATAGTTACCCGGTTAGAGATAGACTGGAGGCAAGAGGTCAGATACAGGAAAGGTTATCTGGAAACCATGAGGTAGACTGATAAGTTGTACTCATGGGACCCACAAGATGCCACATGGCATTAGAGTGGTGATTCGGTGACCTTTCAGTAGAGTAAAGTTACTCGGTTGGCACAAAAACGGAGGAGGTGATCAGATAAGTCTGGGACTTATCTGGATAGCATTGGGAAGCGTGCAAGGTCTCTTCCAGGTGCCACATGGCATTGGTCTGGAGAAAGCAGATAAAGCTTAGGACACGCATTACGAGGCAGGACTCTGGACCGGTGAGTCAGCATGCTGAGGTGTCCAGGAATTGAGACATGTGATAAATGTGACGCTGAGGTGGCATGCTGAGGTGTCCCAATGATGTCATGCATGATGCAGTAAAAGGGAATTAAGGAAAATAGGAAATTCTAAGAAAAACCAGGACCGCAGGATCAGAGTTCATAGTAATTACAGAATTGCCATTGGAGGAGGTTATAAATACCCCCCTCCATTTCATTTGGCATTCACGCATGGAGAGGAGAAGGGAGAAAAAGAAGAGAGAGAAGGAGAAGGAAAGGAAGAGAGAAAGGGAGAAAGGAAGTAAGGAAGTTCTGGCGGAGTTGGAAGCAGAATAAGGATAGTAGGGTTCTGCTAAGCTAGCCAGGTAGTAACTAATCCTAGCTTTTATGTAATGTCTTTGTGATTTGATGTGCTATTGTTTGGTTGGATTGTTGTCTTATATGTTATGTCTGAAGCTCTGCTGTAATGCTATGATCATATGTTATTAAGCATGGAAGCACGCAGCATACTTATCTGTACACAATCACAAGCAAGCACTGTCACTCTGCATTACATATATTGTTATGATTGTTGCTACTGAGATTCCCCCGAATCTCATCCCCATACATAACCCATTACAGGGGAGGTTATGTCGAAGTAGATTTTGAGAAAGCTAGGAGACGCCGTTATGCTGCCGGAGTAAAGACTGAATATCAGTATATGATAAGTACTGTGTACGTAGTGCTGTCTAAGGAGGCTAGAAGTGAGTGGACCTAGCCGGTTCATCTAGTCTTTCTTGGGTACTACGTAGAATAGTAGTTCTCATGAGGGGATTACCGAATCAGTACAGTTCAGTTCTTTGTACAGAAGAAGCCTAGCAGTTATGCTGCCGGATTTCAGGCAGGAGAAGATGTAATAGAGATAGAAGGACTATGTATATGTCTTGTTGTGTATGCCTTGCTGTATGACATTATGTTATACAATGATAAATGTTGTTTGGCATATTCAATTTATGTATGATAAATTAAGGGGAAATTCTCAGGTCTTGAGGCAGCAGTATTCTGACCTCAGTTTGACCTAGTAAACGGAGGAGTCTGGCCACGAGATTTAGTGAGAAGGTAGTACACATCTGGGGCATTCCGTGAATAGGTAATAAGCCTCATTTGGATGTGTATAATGAGAGAAATCAGTTCTCAAAGTAAAGGTTCAGAATAAGGAACTTAGGAGTAAAAGTTCAATCTCTGAACTTAAGTTAAGCCAATATTGCTTCCGCAACTATACTCTGAGAGCTGTAAAGGAGGATGTTTCATTTTGGTATCAGAGCAAGAGGTTCTGGCATAGACCAGAAAGGACTCTGGTTCAGAGTATAAGATTCTGGTACAGAACAGAAGGTTCTGGCTCAGTGATGCTCTGATTTAGAAAGAGTATTTTCCCTTGAGAATGGCATTGAGTAACGACTAATGTGGTTGTAGGTCGCGATAGGTAACCCCAAAAGAGTTTTAGTCACGACGATTTAGTGTCAAGGTCGCGACAGTTATTTACAGAGAGATTAGGTCGCGACTAATATGAGTGAAGGTCGCGACGATAGAATGTTGGTCGTGACAAATATGTTCCAATGTCGTGACGGTATATTGCAGAAAGCTGATGTTGCGACAAGGAAGGTCCAGGTCACGACGAGAGAAGAATGAGGTCGCGACTAAAGGACAGAGATGTTATGAGTTGAGTGTGATGGTCACTGACTAAAGATCACAGAGGATGTGAGTCACGACTATCCAATACTCAGGTTGCGACAGACAGTTATTCACATAGAGGTTTAGAAAGCTCGGTGGAGATAAAGTTCCTAGATGAGATGTGTGTTCATTTTTCTTTTTGAGGGAAAAAGATGGTGAACATAAGAAAATAATATAGAGCTTGAGTGGAGGAGCCGTGTATAGAGGAAGCTGGCAACTCCAATGAGGTAGACCCTATGCGAGTCATCCGTGCTAGGCAGGATGAGCAGCAAAGGATGATGTAAAGAATGATGATGATGAGTTAAGATGGGCTAGCTAGATGAGATAGCTAGTATGAGTTTTGCCTAGGAATGAGCCTATGACATGGCCTAAGGCTAGAGACGTGATGGTTAATAGCTAAAGAGCTAATGTTCCCTAAGCAGAGGGATTCCATCACAGAGAAGTGATCGACCTAGGGTAGAGTACCCTAGAAAGTAGAAATGATAGTAGAAAATGAGGAATGAGATCCATGCGACTGAAGTTCGCTAGGATCAAGAGTAAGACCGATCAGGAACCATAGTCCGGTCAAGAGTAGACTAGGACTTATGGATAGACAGAAGAAGTTAAGAGATAGTAAAGAGGTAGCCACAGTTTAAAAAGATAAAGTGACTCCCCTATTCCCTATGTAAGAAAAAGTGATGAAGGGTTGAGTCTATACTCTAATAAGAGGGTAGTGTGGCAGCCTAAGTAGAAATAGATAAATGTTTCAGGATGAATGATGATATGATAGGTCAAATGATAAATATGTTTTGAGGTTTACTTAGCTTTACAATGTCTGATGGATGGTTGAGCAAAGTATGATGATGATATGGCTTATGATGCCATAAGTTATGATGGTTGCATCTCCTTGCAGTTGTCATATGATGACATGCATGTTAGAGTATGCCATGATGAATGAATACTCCCTTTTTGCAATATATGCAGGGTAGAGTGTATATGAGATGAGAAAGTTATGAGAAAGTATGTTGCTCCCATACCATATGACATGTAATGAGATATGTATTGAGGATGATAGATAGTCTCAGTTCATGGGACAATAAGCTATGATATTTAGATATGATTTATGATTGAGGTTACTCAGGTAATTATGCAGACTTGTGAATACAGTACTCAGGGCCATTTCTATTGAAAGAGATGGTATATAAAAAGAAAAGCAGAAAAGAGTAAAGAGATTATTTCTAGATCACTCTTCAGATAAGAGTGGGATATGAAATAGATGGCTCCCAGATAGAGCTAGATTCAGATGAGTATAGATCACTCTTCAGATAAGAGTTGGATCTCATATAGAATGCTCGCAGCTAGAGCATAGTTTAAATGGCTCGCAGTTAGAGCACAGATTAAAATGAGAAGTATGATAAGGCCATGCAGTAGAATACAATGGTAGGTGGTTAGACCATGGCACAGAGCGTGGTAAGCCATAGTAAAGTAAGAAAGATAAGAGGGAACTCCTGAGTAAGAGAGGAAGTAAGTAAAGTCTGGGTAAATGATATGAGGCTATAAAATTTTTATGGAGTTATCAACAGGTGGAAGCAGTTAACCTTATAACCTAGTCTGTTGGTTTAAGATCTTAGGGAGATATACAGAACAACAGAATCGCAGTTAGATTCTGGAGGGTCACAGTTAGATCCTAGCATGGCTCGAGGGTCGCAGTTAGATCCTAATAGATTCAGAGTTGCAGTTAGATTCTGAAGAGGCTAACGGTTAATCGCAGTTAGATCCTGAGGTCGCAGTTAGACCTAGCCTAAGGAAAGTAATGAGCCATGAGATATGAGTACAATGTAATGTCTCTTTGGGAAGATGAATGCCAAAGACGAAGTTAAGGTAAGGAAGCTTCACTAGTTGATAAACTCACCCAGAGAAATTGTTTTATAATGATTTTCCTCAGGTAGCCTCTAGTATACAGACTAAACTTGGCTTTCCCTTAAATGAAGATGGAGTCCAAGTTCAAATTTGAGTACTGGTATTCAAAGAAGTTTTGTAGAAGTATGCCTGAGAAGCAGAGAAGAGAATCCTCTGTGTAATGAGAAGCAGAGAAGAAAATCCTCAATGTAATGAGAACAGAAGAGTATGAGTAGATAGATTCCCCCAGATGAGGGTAAAGAGATCAAAAGGCTAGAGAAGACCTAGAGAAAAAGGTCTAAGACAAAGCAAAGATAGAACTCAGTTCTATGAGGAAGAGAATGTTAGCCTTATAGTATCTCAAGATAAGTTATGAAAGGGTGATATACACCATGAGATAGCCAGAGTTGGCTAGATATGCTATGATAAAGTATCAAAAGCATGTAATGAGATACACTATGGTAAACGTGTAATGTAACACGTACCGAGAGACGTGTATTTTATGAACAGATAGAGAGGCTTCCCTTTTGTAGGGATCATATGTTTACATGTTATGCTACAAACGAAATAGAAAATGAGAGTTTTCCTTCGTTGCATGAGATGTCAGACCATATGTTATGCTAAAACTTTGCAGGCTCCAAATGTTAGAGCTGTGCATAATTAGAACAGAAATGCTTGAGCTCCGATGTTAGAGCTTTGCATTCATAAGCAGGTATATAGTCCTGCAATATGTTGGCCAGACATTATACATAGATGCTCTTATTTAAGAGTAGGTGCTCTTGTTCAGCAGCAAAGTAAAGAAAGAATAGCTGCGTAAGTCCTCTCTCTGTATGAAGTTAAGTGCTAAGAATGATGAGAATATATGATTATATAAAAAGAAAGATGAAATGTTGCAGATATTAAAGCAGTCTGCAAGATATTAAGAGAAGTAATAAAAGATAAATGCTTAAAGTATGTTGCTGAAAGAGATATGATGAGTAGAAATTCCCGAATACAGTAATATTCGAGGGAATTTCTTATGAAAAAAAATGGACACTGCTCATAAGTGCAGTGAGTGGTCCATAGGAGAAAAGCAAATTTTAAACTCTGATTGAGTTGATTCAGAGAAAAGAAAAGCATAATATAAAGAGATGTAAAGTTATGATGAGTACTTTGCCAGATGTTAAGTTAATTTGGCTATGGTACTGATTAAATTTTGAGGACGAAATTTATTTAAAGGGGAGGAGAAATGTAACATCCCAATTTTCAGGCCTAGAGATGCAAAGATAGCCTAAGATTAGGAGGCTACTAGACCCCTTTTTAGCAGAAGTCCCAGAGGAACGTAAAGAGTTTCAGGGACTGAGCTGCGAGTAAGTAAAGGTACGGGGACTTATGTGTAAACAGTGGGAAGTCCCACGGGGTAAATGGCTATTTGGGGATGATGTAAAGGTCAAAGGTTCAAGAGTTGACCAGTTAGGTCGCGATGATAAAGACGTTGGTCGCGACGAGAGTGTATTATGGTCGTGACTAATATTGGCAGAGAAGATTGGTCGTGACGGATATGTATGTGGTGTCGCGACTAATGAGTAGAATGAGCCTAGTTGCGACTAAAAAGTGATGTGGTCGCGACGAAAGACTGTTATGGTCGCGACTAAAGGATGTTGTGGTCGCGACTAGAGAATGTTGTGGTCCCGACTAATGAACACAAAAGGTGCTATGTCGCGATGAGATGATAATCAGGTCGCGACTAGTGGCTAAAGTAGTGCCAAGCGTATGGGCCATGAGTTGAGAAGGTCCAAAGGAGATAGTTACCCGGTTAGAGATAGACTGGAGGCAAGAGGTCAGATACAGGAAAGGTTATCTGGAAACCATGAGGTAGATTTATAAGTTGTACTCATGAGACCCACAAGATTCCACATGGCATTAGAGTGGTGATTCGGTGACCTTTCAGTAGAGTAAAGTTACTCGGTTGGCACGAAAACCGAGGAGGTGATCAGATAAGTCTGGGACTTATCTGGATAGCATTGGGAAGCGTGCAAGGTCTCTTCCAGGTGCCACATGTCATTGGTTTGGAGAAAGCAGATAAAACTGAGGACACGCATTATGAGGCAGCACTCTGAACTAGTGAGTCAGCATGCTGAGGTGTCCAGGAATTGAGACATGTTATAAATGTGAGGCTGAGGTGGCATACTGAGGTATCCCGATGATGTCTCAGAGTATACCAAAATATCACATCCTTATTTTTATTTATCTTAAGGACCATTCAGTAGTACTTAGAACCACTTTCAGGGTCATTGAAGTCTAAACTCTTAATCTGGAATTTTATTCATATCGGTACTGTTCACTGTGGCAAATTCCAGATGACTGACCTCACTTTGAAAAATCATAACTAATTCTAGAAAAATTGAAATGAAGTGGTTCAAATTGATACATGAACATAACTTAAGTATATTTCAGGGAAAAATCATTGGTTGACCATTACTTGATAAATTCAACGTGGGTCAACGTTTCTACTTTACTGTTCATCCAATGACTTTCTCCTGAATCCAGCATTCTGGTCCCAACTTTAACAATTTATATATTTTCTTGTATACATACAAATGAGGCATTATATATATCAAATTAAAGCTTAGTTTGTATACTATTTACCATAAAAATATCATACATTTATTCAACCATTTACTAATTTTAATGATTTACCAAACATCAATTGGTTTCCACGGGTTACTGTTCACAGAGTCATTTTTCAGCAACCAACCTTACATATTAGTGCATACATACATCACATATCAGTTCAACATGCCAGATAACAACCATTATTAAATAATCAACTGTTATACATCATTGCATGATTAACATCCTCATATTTTTATTTTACATTTTTTGTTGTCTAAAATCCGGCAGCATAACTGCTACATTCCTTCTGTAGAAAGTAACCAATCTTGTACCGATTCGGTAATTCCCATAGGAACTACCATTCTACGTAAGTACCCAGGAAAGACTGGATGAACCTGCTAGGTCCACTCACTTCCAGCCTCCTTAGACAGTACCTACGTACACAGTACGTATCAGTTCCTTTCTTCGTTCCTTCTTTGTTGCCAGAATTTCGGCAGCCTAACGGCGTCTCTTAGAATTTCCAAATTTTATTTTGACAGAACCTCCCCTGTAATGTTATATATGGGAATGAGATTCAAAATAATCTCAGTAGCAACAATCATAACAATATATGTAATGCAGCGTGACAGTGCTTGCTTGTGATTGTGTACAGATAAGTATGCTGCATGCTTCAATATTCAATAACATATGATCATAGCATTGTAATAAAGCTTCAAGCATAACATATAAGACAACAATCCAACCAAACAATAGCACAATAATTCACAAAGACATTACATAAAAGCTAAGATTAGTTACTACCTCAAAAGCAGAGCTCCAGAACTTCTACACTGCTTCCAACTTTACCAGAACTTTCTTTCTTCTTTCTTTTTCTAAATTTCTCTCTCAAGCACTTCCTTCTCTCTCTTAAAAGCCTCTTGGCCGTGCATATGAAGAGCAAGGGGGGTATTTATAGTTTTGGTCAATGGCATTCTTGTAATTTTGAAGCCATTTGATCCTGTGGTCCTGGTTTTTCCGGAATTTCCTATTTTTCTTTATTCCTTTTACTGCATCATGCATTACATCACTCAATGCCACCTCATGGGACACCTCACCAACCACATTCTTCACATGGCAAAAATGGAGAGGGGAGAAGCCTTCTGGAAGCTTTCCGGTCAAATTCGGTACCGGCCCGGTCCGTCGCCTCGAAAACTGGACCGTTTTCTGAATCCAATTTTTCTAAAAATCCATATTATGTCTTCTAGCCTTGAACTTAGTATCTGGATCCTTTGTATCATTAAAATTCTAATACTGGGTCTAAACTCAATTACAGATCCCCTGCAAAATGACCAAAATGCCCTTGGTGCCCTTTCTTGTCCTATTTTAACCCTAAGGGCAAAATCATCATTTCACACCTTTCTGTACCTGGTCAAAGCATATACTGACTCTAGTCAACCTTATTTAGATATGTCTTAGCCTCTGGGCCTGTCCAGAATGACCAGAATGCCCTCCATTTATCTGCTAACCTTTAGTACAACACAGGGGCATTTTCATAATTTCGCACTTCTCCGGGGTTCTGCTGGACACTGGCCCACCTATCAGTCCAAGAGTCTTATTGGGCCTTTATTGGCGCCATTATTGGGCCTTTCTGGGTCCATTAACTTTATGGCACGCATTACGAGGAATCTTCCTCTGGCACAGTTCATTGAATATTTTATTATTATTCACCGTTTATACACCTTTCCGGACACCGGCTCCTTCTGCCAGATACACTGCCCTACTGTGTCTGGGCAACCGTTTGGGTCATAACAGGCATCTGACTGTTGTTACCCGACCTCATTCAGTCTTAGTTTAAATACCGATAAATCTCCCTATCGGATCCCTGGAGGCCTCATACTCCCGTCTGGATTTTCTAATTTGTGAATAACTTTTTCTACAGACCTCCTATCGGTATTCTGTCAGTTTCTCGACCCCGACAACCACCCCATAAGGGTGCATCATCCTGTAATTTCTTACTCATATCTGAAATCTAGGGTATCCGGTAGGAATTTTTATAACTTTTGGACGATCAGTCCAGTTTTGGCTATCTGGACTCTTCAAAAATTCCGGTATTAGGCTGGATTACCCAGCGCCACCTTCCCTATCTTCTGGTAAAATCTGGGACTGAAATGCCATCGGGCAGTCCAACCCACTTCTGGCATATTTTTCCTTAATTATACTTTAGCCCAAGGGAACTTTTCTTCTTTACACCTAAGTCCCTTTATTTGGCTAAAATTACACTTTAAGACCCCACATTTTTGTCTACCTTTCTTTCTTAACCTTAAACTTTCCATAATTGCATTTAAGTCCTTTCATTTCCTTTCTTTTGTAATTTAATCCTTTTCTTTACATAAAGGACCACATCTTTTTCGTGAAAAAGAACTCATATATTCCATCTAATCTATACATAGAAATCAGTACAGAAAATTAAGGATATTACAGAAACCAAGTAAATAACATAACATAACATAATTTACATTCCATTCCAAAACATGTAATACATATAAAGTCAGTAAAGTCATACATACATTGTCATACTGGTCTTTTATATATTACATAAGTACATGGAGAACATTGCCATTTCTAACATACCCTATTCCTTCCTAAAATTTATTCTAATAAATTCTTCTACCATGAAGATCTAGTTAGTGATGCTAGAATATGGTTCTTCCTCAAAGTAAGCATCTAACCCTGCTCTCCAGGTGTGGGTAGTAGGCAAAATGTCATCCATGATGTTGGTCCAATCACTAAGAGTAATGGTATATGGATCAAAGGCTCGGTAAGTATCCCATACCCAGTGATAAAATCTTGGTAGACTCTATAGCCCTGTTCTATCTCTCGGACTAAGGGTCTTCCCAAGTCATACAGCTGTCAGGTTAATTCCACCACTCTCTCAAACTGTTCCTCATTCAGGTCATTATCAGCAGGTTCTAGGGTTATCCTTTGCGTCTCTAGCTGTATTACTGCTTTTGGCACTTGACTGGGTCCAGGAATATCGGGTCATTTGACTGTCTAGGGGTAGGTTCCACTATGCCCCCAACCTAAGAAGAATGTGCATCAGGTTATACTGGTTGAGGGTGTACTACTTCTTCTTCATCCCTCTGGACTCCCTCAATACCTGAACCAGAATCTGCTGGGTCTAGGTCTGGATATACAATATTTATGGGAGGGGCTGGAATAGGTTCTTCCTCTGACATACTACCCTCTGGCGTATCAGCCAAAAAGTTTGACCCTACCAAAGAACTATCAGATCTATCTATTTCTGAATCATTGGAATCGAGAATATGAACTACTGGGGGTAACCAGAAATCAGGATCATTGTCCATCATCTCCTCCTCCTCTGAATTCAGTCCAGATTTATCCGAACAAAGAACCTCAGGCCTGGGGTCTCCTTGGTTAACGGTGGTTTCTGATCTGGTCCTAAGTTTAGCCATCCTGCAAACACTAACTTAGTGTCAATTATGATAGCTTTACCATGGTGTAGCTATATATAAATCATCTATTCAGAGCATTTCCTAAGCCAGAATCCTTTACTCTGATACCAAAATATCGTATACTTAATTTTACTCTTACATATACTAAATTGAAAGTATCTTAGACCAATGGAATACCATTTTAGCTTAAAAACATGAATTTCCAAGAATTAGGTTATCGGGTACTGTTCACTTGGTAAATCCAGACTACATTATGAACTTTGAAAATTCATAATTAAATCTAGAAAAATCTAATTAAGGTGATTTTAATTTATAATGGAAGATCTTTCATTGAAATTTGAAGGAAAAATATGAAACTGAGGTTTCCTTGTCCAAATGAAATCAGTTTAATCGTTGAAAAATATTGTTCATTTGGTAAGTCTGGAAGTTCCAGTTTCTTTACCTTATTTTTAAAAATTCATTTATCCTTGTGTACTTATCCAAATGAGGCGTGTTACATATGGATTTAAATATCCATATGTGTACTTTAAGCTCATAAAATTTTGTGGAAAAAATCATTCATTTACTATTTGAAATTCGCGCTTGAACCTCACTGCCTCTAGGTATTCGTTTTATCTTGATCCAGATTTTAATCCCGATTTTAAAAATCATAACAATTTGAGTTCTTAACCAATTGAGGCATTCTTGGTTCCCAATTAAATCTCTGGATCTTAACTATTTTCATGCCAAATTTCACGTGAAAACTCATGGTATAGGTTATGAAAACTATCGTTGGAAATGTACTGCCACAAATCGGATTTGTGAAAGCATACATCATACACACCAAAACATCATCTTCTAAGTTAGGTTCACACCCTTTAAGTCATATACAATTATCCATCCATATTTACCCTCTTTCCTTGAGAAGATCCAGCACATAAAGCATGGTTATTTATATGGAAGGAATGAGATTTCATGGAAACCTCAATAGCAAGTCATACAAACTATAATAACATGCATGCTTGATTAAATGCTTAACATGTTATAATGACATGGGAGGTACTTCATGAATATACATAAGCAACCTCTAACATGAATATTGTCATGACATTCATTGCAAGGAGTTGCAACCATTCATATCTCATCATCATCATCATAAAATCATCTCATGCTCAACCAAGAATCATACATAACATGCAAACATACAATCAAACAAACATAAGATTATAGTTAGGTATTCTTGCTACCTCTCAGGTGTCTTTGCTATTCCTTTCTTGGATTGATCCTTCCTTCTCACAAATGTCAAAACCTAGCCATTATAAAGTAACATCAAGTTACAATTCACTTCCAACACAATTCCAAGACTAGGGTTTCAACTAGGTTCCATTCTTTCTTTAATTTATGACTTATGCTTCCATCTTTCTAAAACAAATTCCCATGGTTCATTTCCACATAATTTTTCATGTAGAATCCAAATATGCATTCAGAATTTCCAAGCTCCAATTGCATCATAACCTACTGTACAAAACCGAAAAGCTACCCTTGTTTTCCAAAAATTCTCATTTTGATTCTAATGCTTCCAATATTGGTTTCTCTACTATATCCCCACACAATTTTCCATTCTAAACCAATTGGAAGCATCAAAATCATGATATTCCAACATATGAATAGTGATTCGTACAGTACCAGAACAGAACACAATCTTTGATTCAGAGGCATACTTGAATTTCTAAGCTATTACCACTTGATTCTAGCTTGTTTAAGCTTGTCTAAACTATCTATAACATAAAACTCATCTTCCTTCCACATCAAAACATAATGGACAGCAGCACCATCAAGAGGAATATGTCCCAAAAACCTCTTAAAACTAAGAACAAACTTGCTAGAACATAGTCTAGGATCAAGGGGACAACTTACCTTACTAGTTTCTTCAAGGTGCTTGCTTCATCCAAGCTTGAGTGGTAATTTTGCAAGAGTTTCACCAAGGTTCTTGTGCTCACCGAAATGGTCTGAAATGGGGGGGTATTTATAGAAAAATTTAGGGAAAATGGAAAGCCAAGATCACTTTGTACACTATTTGATCAAGGGCTTATATTTAATCTTGGATTTTCTTTTCTTTAATAATTATGACATCACCACCATGACATCATCAAGAGGGACACCTCATAGGATACTTGGCACCATTCTCATGGTGGGAAGCTCCTAGAAATATTCCAGTCCAATCTGGTACCGGCCCGGTCCGATTTTCCGAAAATCGGACTATATTCTAAATCTAATTTTTCTGAGATTCCATAATGTGTTTTCTAACCTTAAATCTAGTATCCGGATTCTTTCTATCATTGACATTCTTATACTGGATTTAAACTCAATTAAAGATCCCTTGTAAAATGACTAAATACCCTTGGTGCCCTTTCTTGTACTACTTTAACCCTATGGGCATAATCGTCATTTTATACCTCTTTGTACCTTATCAGAGCATATACTGACTCTGTCTAACCCTTCCTGTACATGCTTTGGCATTTTGACCTGCCCAAAATGATCAAAATGCCCTCCATTCATCTATTTCTCCCTTAGTGTGACACAAGGGTATTTTCATAATTTCGCACTTTTCCAGGGTTCCTCGGGACACTAGCCCACCTATCAGTCCAATCATTTTATTGGGCCATCATGACGCCATTTTTGGGCCTTTTCAGGGTTTAGTACCTTTATGGCACGAATCCCTAGAAATTTCTCCCGGTGATATTCATCGGGTATTTTATTCCACTGTAAATTCTATTAAAAATTCTACATGATTCCTTTTTCTGATCCTGTCAATTTTATAAATTCATATATTAATTATAGGAATTTAGTGTAAGGTCTCATCTGATTCTGAGATCCGAAAAATACTGTAATAATTTTATCTGACTTCAGAAATTTATATCAATTTGTTGGGACCTCAAATCAAAATTCTGCGTCAAACTAACCTGAATAATTTTCTCTATCTACTGGTAAAATTTGGGTTTGATATGACTCTGGGCATTTTTTGCCTATTTTCGGTCCAATTCTTCATAATTACACTTTTGCCCCTTGACTTTTCATAAATTATACTTATGTCCTTACATTTGGCTAAAATTACACTTAAGGACCCCACATTTTTGTCTACTTTTTCTTTTGGCCTTAAACTTTTATAAATTGCACTTAAGTCCCTGAATTTTCTTCCTTTTCAATACAATCACCTTTCTTTACATAAATGGCCACATTTTTCTTAGAGAATCTCGCATATATTACATACAAACTGTACATACTATCTAGTACAGAAAATTATCTAGTACAGAAAATTAGGGATTTTACAGATGACACTTAGATAAGTTAGTTTGGATGGTTGGTTATTGAATTTAACTTATATTCTTGAATTTACCATTAAAGAGGTCATTCGACCAACCACTGTACAAGACTAAAGAAGTGGAATTTTAATTATTTAATGCTTCCATTGAATTTGGATGATGATTTTGTGTAGGGTTAAAAAAGTTTGGAACCTTGGAAACATTAGAATTGAAAAGGGAAATTTTGAAACCCTTTCTGTTACTGTTCATATACGTGAATAGTGATGATAATTTTATAATTTTGATGTTTTTAATGGATTTAAAATAAAAAATTGTTTGAGAATAAATAGAGAAACAAGTATTGGAAGCATTGGAGTCAAAATGAGAGTTTTCGAAAATGAAGAGGGCATGTTTTGGTTCTATACAGCATGCCATGAAGGAGCTAGAATTTTATAATTCTAAGCTCATAAATGGATTCAAAAGGAACAATTATATAAGGTAAAGTCAAGACATCAATTAATTCAAAGGATAAGGCAATTAACCACAAATAAAGAAACTTAGGAGTTAAGTGGTTAATTGAGTTTAACGTTCTTGAAATGATAGTTGAATTTGATCAAGATGAATGTATGATTATGAAATATCTAGGCTTGGTTTGTGTACTCAAAGAAGGCAGCCACACATAAAGGAAAAGTGAGAAAGGAAAATAGTAAGGAAGAGCAAGGAATAGAGGTAGTAAACTTACCTACTTGTATGCTTATGTTGCTTGGATGCTCTATGTGATGGTTGATTACTTTGATTATGTGAAGCATGTATGATTAAGTGATGCTCTTTTTCTTTTTATTCTATGGCCATATGTTATAATTATGGAAACATGGAAGCATGTAAAGTTATCATTATGCAAGCATGATCATTAAGTGTACACATAATAACATCAAGCATGTAGTTGCATACATTGTATGGTATTCGTTTGCTACTAAGATTTCTCCAAAAATCTCACCCCTCCATGTCACCCCAATCCCAACAGATTCTCTAAAGATGGAAGGAGATGAAATTGCATGAAGAAAATTTAGGGATTGGATAGTATAATGATATATGAATTTGTTATAATTGTATTTAATGTTATAATGTACAATGTATGCTTAAAATCATTACAATTGTGGCTATTTATAAAAATAGTAAATGATGGAATAAATGTATGATATTTTATCAAGATTTATTTAACACGTCAAGCTTCATTTTGATATCAAGAATGCCTTATTTCAAAGATAGGGACCATAAACTGTTTTCAGGATTTTTAACTAAATGAACAGTAAACTTTGATGCCAATACTATATTGATTGGCTTAGCATTTGGTCTAAGTATAATTTTCCCTGAAAGTTTAATATGTTAGCTTCGCTTAACCTTTTGAATCACTTTATTTTGATTTTTTTTAGAATTAATTATGATTTTTTTAAATTTGTCACCAAATCTGAAA
The DNA here is from genome assembly GCA_037074615.1 of Leucaena leucocephala. Taxonomy (NCBI): domain Eukaryota; kingdom Viridiplantae; phylum Streptophyta; class Magnoliopsida; order Fabales; family Fabaceae; genus Leucaena; species Leucaena leucocephala. The sequence continues at coordinate 12,454,625 of CM073555.1, read as the reverse complement.
ATACCAAATGAACAGTACCCGTAATTTTGAAAATTCTAGATTTAGTAATTGAACTTTAATAGATGTTAAAGTAGTTCTAAATGCTACCGAATGGTCCCTAAGACGTATAAAAATAAGGTGTTACATTTTTTATATCAGAGCAACATTTCTGGTATCAGATAAGATAGTTCTTAAACCCTAACCCTAAGCAGTTAATATTATACTAAGAGTAGGGTACTTGTTGGGAAAATTAGTTTTGCAAATGTAGAAGCCTGAATCCTAAGTGAACCAAGATGATTTCCCCTAGATGATTGATTTACTACTTAAAGTAGGATTCAGATAAGGAATGTTAGGAAGAGAATGATTAGGGAAAGGTGTTTAGATCGTGACTCATTTTCATAGAGAAGTTAAGGTGCAATAAGCCAGGTCATAGGTTGCGACTAAAATACATAGAGGAGTTTTGGTCATGACAGTGAAGAGCATTAGCCGTAACGAAAGAACACAGAATAATCTGGTCGTGACGTACCAAGTGAGTTAGATGCAATGACTTAAAACACAGAGGATGTTAGTCATGACGAGCTAGTTCAAGATAACGCTAGGGGAACAAAATAGATTCATTCTGTGAAGCTGAATTCCTTAGGAAAAGAGGACAGGCATTACATAACAATGAGAATGAAGGTACCCACCTCATCAAAGTTCATCAGCTAGAGGACGGGAATGAGGTACAAATGAGCTAATAGCACGATGAACAGAGACATAATGATCAGTTCAAGGGAATGCTCAAGAGTAGATCCTCTGTGTCATAGACAGGAGTAGATCTACACTATTTAGGACTATGTTAGGCTAGTCTTCCTTGAGAAAAAGGATTAGACAGAGAACAAATGTTCATAAAATAGAGTTACCCTATCAAGAAAGAACCAGTAACCCAGTAGACCCAGTATAGAGCACTCTAGATAGTAGGAGCAACAACAGTAGATAATGGATGAGATCCAAGATACTTAGGTTCGCTAAGAACAAGAAAGAGATATTACATTATGATAGCCGTAGCAGTAGCTATTTCTGATTTATGACAATAAGAGGAAGGAGTTATTGAGCAGCCATAGTCCGGTCAAGAGTAAACTAGGACATGTACATAGTCAGAGTCTAATAAGAAATAGGCTAGTATCTAGTTGCAAATTATGCAAGTCAGTAAGTACAAACTGCCTACTTTTAAGGGAACTTTCAATATTCACACAGCAGTGAATTGGATAGACCGCTTGGAAGAGATCTCCAAAGCGTTGAAGTGTCTTACAAAGTGAAAGACATAGCTAGCCAATTACTAGTCAGAAGAAGATGCTCAGAGATAGTAAAGAGTACAAAAATTACCCTATAGACAGAGAATAATCCGCTCATCTGGGAAGATTTTCTTAAAAAAATTTATGAGAAATATTTTTCTTCGTCAGATAGAGATGAACAAGAGGCTAAGTCTTAAAGTGTTAAAGTAGGGTAAGAGAAGCCTTTTGATGGATACTTAGTCGAGTTTATCCAGATGAATAGTGAGAGTTGAAAAGCTAAGAAGTTAATTCACAGATTGAATTCTATGCTGCAAGAAAGAATTCTTCCCAGGTAGTTATAGAGGTTCAATGGAATAGTATGCACACAAGATTACAGAGAGAAACTTGTGATTCCTAGGAAAGATAAAGGCAACCCTAAGAGATAAACCCTTTCGGTGTTTTTGATAGGGAAGTTCCAGAGGGTCTTTAGTTTCTAGAAGAGGTAATAAGAAGTAGTTAAGAAGTAGAAGGGTATCTAGTTATGGAAGAGAAGTTTACGATGCTTAGAAAGAGAAAGGTAGCCACAGTTCAAAGAGAAAGAGACTCCCCTATTTAAAAAAGAATAATGACCAAGAACCAGGTAAAGTAATTAAGGGTTGAGTCTGTACTCTAGCAAGAGGGTAACGTGGTAACCTAAGCTAGATGAGTAAGAGAAGCCTTATAAAGGCCAGAGCAGTAAAGTGAAGTAGTTATTTCATATTCCTGAATGAGTGAACAGGATCTGAAAGGTAATGTGATAAAGGAAGTATAGATAGAGTAGCTAGATTTAGTTAAACCCCTTAGGAATTAGAGTTTATATTAGTATTGAAGTTAGGATAGAAAGCTAAGAACAATACCTGAGATAAGATAGCAATAGGAAAATACCCAGGATGACAGACAGTCTTAATAAGTGGGACAGTTAGTTATAGTACAATTAGTTTACTCAAGTATTTCTATAGGCTTGTGAATACAGTACTCCGGGCCATTTCTTATGGTAGGGTTACAGCAAGTACAAGAGGATGGTAGTGTTATAACTCTATCAAAAGAAATGGTATACAGTAAGATATTAAACAACAGTAAATAGATTGCTTTCATATCACTATTCAGATAAGAGTTTGATCTAAAACAGATTGATATCAGGTAGAGCTAGATTTAGATGAGTTCATATTACTTTTCAGATAAGAGTTAGATCTTATACATATTGCTCTCAGATAGAGCATAGTTCAAATGCAGGTTGCTCACAGATTTAGATGAGAAGTTATGATACTGATCCGTCATAACAAAAGGCAATTGTCTATGGTAGTTGTAGGTGGTAAGGCCATGATTGCACATAATAATAGCCCATGGTAAGCCACAACAGAGTAAGAAAGATATGAATGAACTCTTCAGTAAGAGAGGGAATAATTACAGTCTTGATAGATAGTATAAACTACTGGACATAATTTTAAAAATTATTGGTTGAGTAATCAACAGAAAGGGAATGGCTAACCCTGTAACTTTGGTGGTAATTTTCTAGAGAAATCGCAATTGATCCTAATATAACTGACAGGGGAGTGATATTCTGGAGTCCGATAAATCCTTAAAAGGGTCAGAATGACAGCGAGTGATTGAGTCATAAAATAACCTAGCCTAAGGATAGGATAATGCTGGTCATAGAGACAAGGTATAGGACAACTTAATATCTTCTAGAAAGATGATCGTCAAACTCAAGATGTTGATTAACTCATCCAGAGAAAGTATTAATAATGTTTTTCCCCAGATATCCATAAGACTGAACTTAGTTCCTCTTAAACGAATACAGAGTCCAAGTTCCAATCTGAGTACTGGCATTCAAAAGTTTGTAGAAGTATGCTTGAGGAATAGAGAACAGAACCCTATATGTCTTAATAAAGGCAAGTATGAGCAGATAGATCCTCAAATGAGGATGAAGAAGTTAAAAGGCTAGAGAGGCTAGAGAGACGCATAGAATATGGTCTAAATCAAAGTAAAGTTAGAATACAGTTCTATAAGAAAGAATATGCTAGGGCTCATAGCCATATGAAGTGTAACCCAGCCCTAACACTGCAGCACATTCCTGTTAAGCATGCTCAGGCCAGAGAAGTCTAGAGATAGGTGACCCACTGGGAAGTACAGTATTGAGTCACAAGATTAGAAAGATGTTATAGAATAATAATAAAGAGCATTGCTAGCTAGCATTGAAAGAAAACAAAATAGCACAAAAAGAAAAAATAGCATGATTAAAAAATAGCATTACTAAAGAATAGCATGAGCAAAGAAGAGCACAAGCAAAGAATAGCATAAGTGCTCAATAGAGAGAAAATAAGGGATACTAGAACTCCTTGTATCAGTTCCAAATAGAGGAACTATATAAAAACAAAGAGAAAGAAAGAAAGAGATAGTTAGATGAAAAGTATTTCCTTATATCAGTTCTAAGAAGAGAAACTGTGAAGAGGAAAGAGACAAATAGATAGAGAGAAAAGAGATAGATAGATAGATAGATAGAAAAGTATTCCAATAGCTAACCGAAACCCCAGAGTTTAGAGTATAGCAAAGTTTTAGATAGATCAGCATGAAAGAATTGGAGATTACTCACAAGTCCAATATAGTGAGTTGTCCATATGTATGAGTAGATAGATAAGTAACAAAAAGAAGCAAAGTTCGATTCTGATTGAGTTAGAAAGAGGAGTATAGCAGCACAAGAAATATATGAAGTTCCACATATGTTAAAAGCACACCGCCAGATGCCAAGATATAAGATAAGAGATAGATACCCCAAACCTTAGTCATAAAGCAGGTGAGGATATAAAGAAGAGATATATCTAAGGTTATTTGACTAAGGTACGAATTAAATTTCAAGGACGAAATTTACTTTTTAAGGGAGTAGAAATATAACATCCCAAATTTTCCCTATATGTATAAGACTGATAGAGGAAAGAGATTAAGAAGGGATTGAGATGATAATCATAAGAAAAGATAATAATTAAATAAGGTTTAAGTCAAAGAAAGAGAGAAGGTATAAAGTTATAAAGCCAAAAGGACTAAATTATAAATAGTTAAAGTTCAGGGACTAAACTATAAATAGCGAAAGTCCATGGACTAAACTGTAAATAGTGAAAAGTTCATGGACCTAAATGGAGTTTTGAGATTTCAGGGACAAAATTGAAATTTCAAATTTGGTAGAAAGGGATTAAAATGGAATTTAGCAATTTCAGGGACTAAAGTACAATTTTGCCAAATTCATGGGCAAAATTGTAATTATGGAAAGTTGAACCAGAAAAGGCCTAAAATTGCCAAGAAATATTTTAGTCCCAAATTTTCTAGTAAATAGAGGATAGAATTCAGGTCAGGCATATCTTTTAGAATTCTAATTTAAGGTCCCGATAAATTTATATTAATTTATAAAATTTGGAAATTAGCACAGCTTCCGGATCTCAAAAATAGATGAAATTTTGTAATAAATTATTATAATTAATATAAGAATTTATAAAACTAACAGAAGTAAAAAAAGAGTCCTGTAGAATTAATTATAGAGTTTAAGGTAAAATAAGACACTGATAAAGGCTTTAAAGAAAAAGTATAGAATTGTTAATAAGGCTTCTGAGTCTCAAAAAATTATGAGACTTTGCAAGAAACTCATTTAATATTAGAATGAATTTTTAAAAATGTCATAACTTTTAAAACAATTTTATAGAATTTATTTCAAAAATTAGGGTTATTTAAGAATATCGGTATAAGGGGAATGCCTTGTGATTTGTGCCAATTAGCAATTGGACCCCAAAAAGGCCCAAAGTCCCAAGGAGTATCTTGAAGTACAAGCTGGTCTTTGGATAATTTATGAATTTTAAAAAGAAAGAAATTAAAGAGGATATCCAAGGTACATTGATCCAAGGAAGCTAAGGATTAAGATAAGCAATCATTTCTAGTTTATTTTTAAGTTTTTTGGAAGGATGGAATCTAAGTTTTAATGGTTGAAAGTTGAGTTATTCCCTTGGAACCCTTGCTGTCCAAAATTCAAACTTAAAGAAGGAAGAGTTAAATGGAGTTAGAAGTATGTAGATGACACTTAGATAAGTTAGTTTGGATGGTTGGTTATTGAATTTAACTTATATTCTTGAATTTATCATTAAAGAGGTCATTCGACCAACCACTGTACAAGACTAAAGAAGTGGAATTTTAATTATTTAATGCTTCCATTGAATTTGGATGATGATTTTGTGTAGGGTTAAATAAGTTTGGAACTTTGGAAACATTAGAATTGAAAAGGGAAATTTTGAAACCCTTTTTGTACTGTTCATATACATGAACAGTGATGATAATTTTATAATTTTGATGTTTTCAATGGATTTAAAATAAAAAATTGTTTGAGAATAAATAGAGAAACAAGTATTGGAAGCATTAGAGTCAAAATGAGAGTTTTTGAAAATAAAGAGGGCATGTTTTGGTTCTGTACAGCATGTGAAACATCCTTACTTTCGTACTTCTTAGGGACTATTTGGTAGCATTTAGAACCACTTTCAAGGTCATTGAAGTCCAATTTGTCAATCTGGAGTTTTACTCTTATCGAGTACTATTCACTGTGTAAATTCCAGAGGAGTAACCTGACTTCAAAAAATCATAATTAATTATAGAAAAATCGAAATGAAGTGGTTAAAATTTATACATGAAGCTAACTCAATTATTTTTCAGGGAAAAATCACTCGTTGACCACTCCTTGACCAAGTCAATGTAGGTCAACGTTACAACTTTACTGTTCATCCAGCGTTTTCCCCCTGAATCTTGCATTTTGGTCCCAACTTTGATAATTTATATCTCCAAGTGTAGACATCCAAATTAGTCATTCTATATATCAAATCGAAGCTTAGTATGTCTTCTATTTACCATAAAAATATCATACATTTATTCATCCATTTACTATTTTTAATTGTAGATCAAACATCATTAAGTCTCCACAAGTTACTGTTCATAGTGGCAAATTCCAGCACTCAACTTTATATACATATGTATACATCTATCACATATAAGTCAAACATGCCAAGCAATACCTATTATTAAATAATAAGTTGTTATACATTAGGACATGTACAAAATTTTCATATTTCTATTACATCTTTTCCTGCCTGAAATCCGACAGCATAACCGCTACGCTTCATCTTTAGAAAGTAACTGATCTTGTACCGATTCGGTAATTCCCGTGAGAACTACCATTCTACATAAGTACTCAGGAAAGACTGGATGAACCGGCTAGGTCCACTCACTTCCATCCTCCTTAGACAGTACGTACATACACAGTATGTATCAGCTCCTTTCTTCATTACTGCCACTTTGCCAAAATTTCGGCAGTATAACGGCGTCTCTCAGCATTCTTAAATTTCACTTTGACATAACCTCCCTATAGTGGGTTATATATGGGGATGAGATTTGGGGGAATCATAACAATATATGTAATGCAGTGTGATAGTGCTTGCTTGTGATTGTGTACAGATAAGTATGCTGCGTGCTTCCATACTCAATAACATATGATCATAGCATTGTAGTAGAGCTTCAAGCATAACATATAAGACAACAATCCAACCAAACAATAGCACAACAAATCACAAAGCCATTACATAAAAGCTAGGATTAGTTACTACCTCAAAAGCTTAGCAGAACTCTAGAATCCCTATACTGCTTCCGGCTCCGCCAGAACTTCCTTTCTTTCTTCCTTTCACTTTCTCTCTCTAGAACTCACTTCTCTCTCTTATTCTTGCCTTGATCCGTGAAGACAAATGAAGGGGGGACGGGGTATTTATAGTTTTCATGGATGGCATTTCTGTAATTCTTAAGAATGCTGAACTTGTGGCCACCATTTTTCCTGGAATTTCCTATTTTCTTTTCCATTTATGACATCATCCAAGGGACACCTCATGGGACACATAATCTCTCACATGGAGAAAATGAAGGTCCAAGAAGGCTCTGGAGAAATTCCAGTCCAATCCGGTACCGGCCAGGTCCGATTCCTCGAAATTGGACTGTTTTCTGAAACTAATTTTTCTAAAAATCCATATTATGTCTTCTGACCTTAACTTTAGTATCTGGGTCCTTTATATCATTAACATTTTTATACTGGGTCTAAACTTAATAACAGATCCCTTGCGAAATGACCTTGGTGCCCTTTCTTGCACTATCTTAACCCTAAGGGTAAAATCATCATTTTACACCTCTTTGCACCCTGTCAGAGCATATACTGACTTTGGTTAACCTCACCTGTGTATGCCTTGGCGTTTTGTCCTATCCAGAATGACCAAAATGCCCTCCATTCATTTATTACTCTTTAGTACAACACAGGGGCATTTTCATAATTTCACACTTTTATGGGGTTCCACCGGACACTGGCCCATCTATCAGTCCAAAGGTCTTACTGGGCCTTTGATGGCGCCATTCTTGGGCCTCCTAGGGTCCATTACCTTTATGGCACGCATCACAAGGAATCTTCCCAGCAATGTTCATCGGGTATTTTCGCTGTTACACACCGTTTATACACATCCCCAGACATCGGCTCCTTTTATCAGATACACTGGCCTACTGTGTCTAGGCATCCCTTTGGGTCACAACAGGTATCTGACTGATGTCATCTGACCTCATTCAGTCTCAGTTTAAATACCGATAAATCTCCCTATCGGATACCCGGAGGTCACACACTCCGTCTGAATTTACTAATTTGTGAATAACTTTTTCTACATACCTCCTATCGATATCCTGTCAGTTTCCTGACATCCGCCTCAACAGGACACATCATCCTGTAATTTCTCACTTATATCTAAAATCTAGGATATCCGGTAGGAATTTTTTTTACTTTTAGACTATCAGATCAATTTTGGCTATCTGGAGTCTTGAAAAAATTCCTGTATTAAGCTGGATTACCCAGCATCACTTGATTTATCTACTGGTGAAATATGGGGCTGATCTTAATACGATCACTATTTTTGCCTATTTTCGGTCCAGGTTTTCATAATTACACTTTTGCCCCGGAAACTTTTCTTCTTTTCAATTAAGTCCTTTTATTTGGCTAAAATTACACTTAAAGACCCCACATTTTTGTCTACTTTTCCTTTTTAGCCTTAAACTTTCCATAATTGCACTTAAGTCCTTACATTTTCTTTCTCTTTCAATTTAATCCCTTTCTTTACATAAATGGCCATATCTTTTTCCTGAAAAATAACTCATATATTTCATTCAATCTGTACATACAAATCAGTACAAAAAATTAGGGATATTACAGCATGCCATAAAGGAGCTAGAATTTTATAATTCTAAGCTTATAAATGGATTCAAAAGGCAAAATTATATAAGGTAAAGTCAAGACATCAATTAATTCAAAGGACAAAGCAATTAACCACAAATAAAGAAACTTAGGAGTTAAGTGGTTAATTGAGTTTAATGTTGTTGAAATGATAGTTGAATTAGATCATGATGATGTATGATTACGTAATATCTAGGGTTGAGTTGTGTGCTCAAAGAAGGAAGCCATATATCAAGGAAAGGTGAGAAAGGAAAAGAGTAAGGAAGGGCAAGGAATAGAGGTAGTAAACTTACCTACTTGTATACTTATATTGCTTAGACGTTCTATGTGATGGTTGCTTACTTTGATTATGTGAAGCATGTATGATTAAGTTATGCTCTCTTTCATTTTATGCTATAGCCATATGTTATAATTATGGAAACATGGAAGCTTGTAAAGTTATCATTATGCAAGCATGATCATTAAGTGCACACATAATAACATCAAGCATGTAGCTGCATACATTGTATGGTATCCATTTGCTACTGAGATTTCCCCAAAAATCTCACGCCTACATGTCACCCCAATCCCAACAAGTTCTCTAAAGATGGAAGGAGATGAAGTTGCATGAAGAAAAGTTAGGGATTCTATAGTATGATGAGATATGAATTTGTTATATTTGTATTTAAGGTTGTAATGTACATTGTATGCTTAAAAGTAGTATAGTTATGGATGAACAGTAATCTTTGACATCAATATTGTATTGATTGGCTGAGCATTTGGTCTAAGTATAATTTTCCATGAAAATGTAATATGTGAGCTTCGCTTAGCCTTTTGAACATTTCATTTCTATTTTTCTAGAATTAATTATGATTTTTTAAAGTTTGTTAGAAAACTAAATGAATAGTACCCACAGTTTTGGAAATTCCAAATTTAGTAATTGAACTTCAATGGATGTTAAAGTGGTTCTAAATGCTACCGAATGGTCTTTAAGATATATGAAAGTAAGGTATTACAGCTTCCCCAATAGGAGTCAACAAAAAACTCCAGCTATGTTTGTTTTCATGCTACAATGAGTATCCTGAGTGCTGGCTTGCCCTCAACTTTATATTGCTTTCAATTGGAAACCAAGAGGTTTAGCTGCAGTCAAGTGCATGTCAATAACAATATCAAGTACATACTTCATACTTCCTTTGATTGAGTACTATTCCTTTCTCTAACCTTACTACGACTATACCTAAAAAGTATTTCAACTCACCTAAGTCCTTAATCCTAAATTTCTCATGGAGAAAATATTTTACCTCATTAATTTTATCTATATTCTTTCTTGTTCCAATTTGGTCATCAACATAAACTAGGACCATAGTAATCTCAAAATCATTTTGCCTTACAAACAAAGAGTAGTCATATTTATTATGCTTGAAGCCACCCTCCAATAGTTCATTAGTGAGCTTAATGTTCTATTGCCACGAATCTTGCTTGATCCCACACAAATATTTTGTTAACTTACAGACTTGTTGTTTGTGAGTTTTTCAAAACCTTATGGTATCCTCATATATACTTCCTGTTGGAAATTGTGCCCTAGGGGCCAATCATTGTCTTATAAACATTATTGTTTTATGAATTTCTTAATTATGTTATCACATTATTTGCATGTTTACTATGATGACCATCCTTGGATAACTTATGATCTTATCCTAAATGTCCCTGGTCGGTCATCTATGCGGGAGCAGTGATGAAATAAGACCAGTATGACTTTGAAGATATATAGAGATATAAATCAAAGTCATAGGCACATGTAAGAGTAGAAGGTGTTGGACCGACCCGCTATGAGAGAGCTGCATGGGTTAAGTCATAAGGTTCTCTCATATACAAGCCATGTCACTATGCCCTTTGACCTGAGATCATCATGGATTCCTACATGACAAACGCTCAGCTTTGACCTAGTCAAAAGTCACTTTTGATCGAGTGATCATAAAGGCTATGTTCGGGCTCAGTGGTTTTCATGCGGAGGAATGTGAATGGTCAAGATGGAATTTGTCCCTCACATTCGTAGAGAGATATTACTGGGCCCCTCGATGGGTGAGTCTGAGAAATGTATGGCCATACTGGAATGGAAGGGTAGTTTCATTTCTATATTCAGACTACTCAGGGATCGAGAAAGTAACGGTCAGGAACAGGAGGATGACGTTCTCCATGCCTCATCCATGACCGAAATATCGTGTGACAAAAGGGACGTGATATGGTTGTATGAAAGGTAACATCGTTTATCGATCCTCATATAATTTGGGTAGTCGTAATGTCTTGCTAGAGGCCGCTTATGACTTGTGGGTTAGTATAATAACTGGCCCACTGCCAACTTCATATGGGCCTACAGGGTCGCACACAAAATAGCCCAACTCGAGCTGTGATGTCCAGATTCATTGAATCTAAGAGATGTCTAGATTCAATGAATAGTCTAGGGTGGATTTATATATTTTATATATATATAATTGTATATATATTATATATATAATATAAGAGATATTTGCAAGATTTAATTTATAAGGATAAATTAAATTTCTATCACTTTTGAATTTGAATTTAAATGGATATGATCTATTTGAATTTGAAATTCAAATTGATAAGATATCTCAAATTTGATTTATGAGAATAAATCAAATATAATTCCGTCTTATCTTTATTTTAAATTAAATAAATAGGTCAATTAAATCTGTGAGACGGATTTAATAAAAATCATATTTATTTAATTAGTTTCTTATCAAATTTGCAATATATGATATTGTATCAATTTCAGAATTAATATAAGATTAATTCTGAAGCCCGGCCCAATTAGAAGCCCGATAGCATCCTATATATTTGACATTAGGAGATAGGGTTCTACACACAATACACAACACAACTCACAAGAGAAAAAGGGGCAGGAGAGTGCAAAAGGTTTGCAGATAAGAAACTGCCAGAATAGAGACGGTGAGGACGGAATCTTGAGAAAACCCTAGAGGGACAAGAGACGCTAGCACGTCGTTCGTGGTTGGAACACTGTTCGTGTGGATACCGGTAGAGAAAGCCGATCTGAGCTGTCGACTTCTTGCGATCGAGAAAAGAAACCAGACACGAAGACAGGTCGCGACCTATTGACACTAAGGTCGCGACCATACGGGCATCTGAACGTCAAAAATCCGAAAAGAGGAGACAGGTCACGACTTGAAGCTGACGAGGTCGCGACTAAAAACTCCAGAGACGTCCGGTCGCGACAAGTAGCAGAGGAGGTAGCGACTAACAACTCCAGAGGCGACAGGTCGCGACGTGAAGCTGAGTAGGTCGCGACTGAAAGTTCCAGAGGCGAGGAGTCGCGACTAAAGCTTGAATACAATGTTAACACTTCTTTCTCCTTGACTTAAACATATTCGGTAGATCTTGGCTGGGAATGGAAAAATTTTTTAAAGTTAATTTCCGCTGCGTGTCTTCCAATTCCCTTCACTTCCTCCTCTAAGTCTTCTTGGAGGAAAGCATTATATACATCCATTTGAAATAGGGTCCAAGTGAAACATCCTTAATCTCATGCTTACATATACTCAATTGGAAGCATCTTAGATCATTGGAACACCATTTTACCTTAGAAACATGAATTTCCAAGAGTTAGTCTATCGGGTACTGTTCACTTGGTAATTTCAGTTTGCAGCATGAACTTTGGAAATTCATAATTAAATCTATAAAAATTGAAACGAGGTGGTTCCAAATGAAATCAGTTTATTCGTTGAAAAACACCATTCATTTGGTAAATCTTGAACTTCCAGATTCTGTGTCTCATTTTCAAAAATTTATTTCTCTTTGTATACTTATCCAAATGAGGTGTATTACATATGGATTTAAATCTCCATATGTCTACTTTAATCTCATAAAATTTTGAGGAAAAATTCATTCATTTGCTATATGAAAACCACGTATGAATCTCGCTTCCTCTCAGGGCTCGTTTTATCTTGATAAAGATTTTGGGTCCAACTTTGAAAAATCGTATCAATTCGAAAACTTAACCAAATTAGGCTTTCTTGGTGTCCAATTAAAGCTATAGATCTTATCTATGTTCATGACAAATTTCATATGAAAAGTCGTCGAATAAGTCACTCAAAAGATCGATGGAAACGTTCTGCCTTGGTTGGTTCCAGTGAGTGCATACGTTTTTATATACCATACAATCTTTTCTAGGTTAAATACATGCCATCTAGGTCATATACACATTATTCATTCACAATTACCCTCCTCCTTGAAAAGTTCCAGCACCTAGAGCATGATTATATACATATGAAAGGAATGAGATTTCATGGAAATCTCAATAGCAAGTCATACAAACTATAAGGTTATGCATGCTTGATTAAATGCCTAACATGTTATCATGCAATGGGAGCTAATTCATGATCATACATAAGCAAACTCTAACATGCATATTGTCATGACATAGGTTGCAAGGAGTTGCACATATTCATAACTCATCATCATCATCATAATCATCATCACATAACATATCATGCTCAACCAAACTTCATGGATAACAAGCAAGCATATTAATCAAACAACATAAGTTTATAGTTAGGTATTCTTGCTACCTCTTATGTATCTTTGTAAGTTCCTTCTTTGCTTGATCCTTCCTTCCCACAAATGTCAAAACCTAGGCATAACCAAACAATCACCAAGTTACAACTCAATTCAAACCATTCTCAAGACTAGGGTTTCATTAAGTCCCTTTCTTTCTCTACTTTGTGACTTATGTTTACATCCTTCCAAACTAAACTCTCATGGTTCATTTCCACATATTTTTTCATGTAGAATCCAAATATGCATTCAAAAATTCCAGAATCCAATTGCATCTTTCACTTCTGTACAGAACCGAAAAGTGACCTCTTGTTTTCCAAAAATTCTCATTTTAATTCCAATGCTTCCAATACTTGTTTCCCTACTATAACCCCACACAATTTTCCATTTTAAACTCATTGGAAGCATCAAAACCATGAAATTCCAACATATGAACAGTGATTGCGTACTGTACAGAACAGAACATGATCTTGGATTCACAACATACTTGAATTCCTAAGCCATTACCACTTGATTCTAGCTTGTTTAAGCTTGTCTAAACTATCCATAACATAAAACTCATGTTCTTTTCACACATACACAGAAATTCCAGCAGCACCTCCACAAGATTTAAGCCTAAAAAATCACTTAAACTCAAGAGCAAATCTACTAGAACAGAGTCTAGGATCAAGAGGATTAATTACCTTGATGTTTCTTCCAAAGTGCTTGCTTCCTCTTGGCTTGAGTTTTCAATTTGCAAGAGTTTCCCCTAGGTTCCTCATGCATGCCGAAATGAATCTGAAATGGGGGGTATTTATAGACAATTTTGGGTGGAAATGAAAGGCCAAGATCATTTTGGTTACTATTTGATCTTGTGGCTTAGATTTAATCTTGGAATTTCTTTTCTTTTTCATTTATGACATCACCTTGATGACATCACTCAAGGGACAACTCATGGGCCACCTAATCAGCCATGTGATGCAAATGGAAGAGCCAAGAAGCCTCTAAAAAATTTTTAGTCCAATCTGGTACCGGCCCAGTCCGATTCCTCGAAAACTGGACTGTTTTCTACATCTAATTTTTCTGAGATTCCATATTATACTTTCTGACCTTAAATTCAGTATCTGGGTTCTTTATATCATTGGTATTTTTATACTGGGTCTAAACTTAATTACAGATCCCTTATAAAATGACCAAAATACCCTTGGTGCCCTTTCTTACACTATTAACCCTAAGGGCAAAATCATCATTTCACACCTTTTTATACCTTGTCAGAGCATATAATGACTCTGACTAACCTCACCTGTGTATGCCTTGGCGTTTTGGCCTATCCAAAATGACCAAAATGCCCTCTATTTATCTATTTCTCCTTAAGACAACACAGGGGCATTTTCATAATTTCACACTTTTCTGGGGTTCCACTGGACACTGGCCCACCTATCAGTCCAGGTGTCTTATTGGGCCTTTGATGGCTCCATTTTTGGGCCTTTTAGGGTCCATCACCTTTCTGGCACATTTCACGAGAAATCTCTCCCGATAATATTCATCGGGTATCTTTGCCATTATACACCATTTCTACACGTCTCTAGACACCGGCTCCTTTTATCAGATAGACTAGCATACTGCGTCCAGGCATCCCTTTAGGTCATAACAGGCATCTGATCGATGTCATCTGACCTCATTCAGTCTTAGTTTGAATACCGATAAATCTCCTAATCGGATCCCGGAGGTCACATACTCCCGTCTGAATTTACAAATTTGTGAATAACTTTTCTATAGACCTCCTTTCGGTATTCTGTCAGTTCCCTGACATTCGCCTCAACAGGACGCATCTTCCTGTAATTTCTCACTTATATTTGAGATCTAGGATATCCGATAAGAATTTTTTATACTTTTAGACTATCAGATAAATTTCGGCTATCTGGAGTCCTGAGAAAATTCATGTATTAAGCTGGATTACCCAGCATCACTTGCTCTATCTACTGGTGAAATCTGGGACTGAAATACTTTCGAGCAGTCCAAACCACTTCTGGCCTAACTTTCTTTAATTACTCTTTAGCCCCTAGAAACTTTTCTTCTTTTCAATTAAGTCCTTTAAATTTGGCTAAAATTACACTTAAAGACCCCACATTTTTGTCTACTTTTCCCTTTTAGCCTTAAACTTTTTATAATTTCACTTAAGTCCTTACATTTTCTTTCTTTTGCAATTTAATCCCTTTCTTTGCATAAATGGCCACCAATTTTCCAGAAAATCTCACATATATTATGTACAAACTATACATACCATTCAGTACAAAAAATTAGGGATATTACACCAAGCATTCATTATGGCAAGTGTAAGAACAATTCTAATTGTGACCATTTTTACAACAGAAGAGAAGTCTCAAAGTAATATATTACGTCTTGTTCAATATATCCCTTAGCAACTAACCTAGATTTAAATCTATCAATATCACCAGTTGAGTCAAATTTTACCTTATATACCCACCTACACCTAATTGGTATTTTTCCTTAGGGCAGATCTACCAGGTTTCTTCCAAAGCTTGAAATACCTACACCCAATTGGTCTTGTTTTGAATACAAGGTATTCATAAGTCTATTAGGAGAATAGCTAAGAAAGAGAAGAAGAGTACCCCACATGAAATAAGAAGAGATCAAGTCTAAGCAGATAAGTTCCTAAGATGAAATTAAAGAGAATAAGAGCCAGATAGACCCAAGAGAGACAGTATGAGAAGGGTCCAAGATAGGGAAGTACCAAGGTAGGAGCCTGTTAACACTAGTGCTTCAGATTTTTATTAGCACTTGTCAGTTAAGCGTGTGTAGGCCTGAGTAGCCCAATGATGGGTGACCCCTAGAAAGTGATGAAACATGGTGCAAATGCCTCACATGTTTGGCATAGATTCACAAAGTATGTAAGATGATAAGAAAAGCTAAAAAGAGTTAGAAAAAGTTATGAAAAGTAAAAGAGTAGAACCCTTTATGTTATATCCAAAGAGAGGATCTAAAAGGAAAGATTCAGATTACGACTTTGTTTCAGGAGAAAGAAAGGCAAAAGAGCAATATTCTCCTGAGAGGTTAGCAAAGTTTTAAGTCAAAGAGAATGTTAGACTTATGATATCATAAAGATATACAATGAGAAACTTGTAATGAGATAAGAAGTATGAAGAAAGATAAAAACCTCATAATTTCATCAAATTTTTAGAGGGTTATGTATGAAAAAAATTGACAGTACTCATAAGTTCAGTACAACAAATGAATCGAGTAAAGTAAAACAAAGATTATGTTGGTCTACCAAACCTCAATTCTGATTGACTTGATAAGGAAAAATGATTAATAATTTAAAGTAGACCAAGAGTTTCTCTACTCCATTAATGTTAAAAGAAACTCCCTCGATGTTTAAATAGAACAAAATAATTATGTAAAGACACCCCCGAACCTTAGTCATGAAATAGAGAAGGGTATAAGAGTGATGTATCCAGAATGGTTTAACTAAGATACGAGGTAAATTTCGAGGACGAAATTTATTTAAGAGGGGAGAAATGTCACATTATGATTTTTTCTTATCTGTATGGAATAGTGTCACATCCTTATTTTTATACATCTTAGGGACCATTCAGTAGCACTTAAACCACTTTCAGGGTCATTGAAGTCTAAGCACTTAATCTGGAATTTTATTCATATCGAGTACTGTTCACTGTAGCAAATTCCAGATGAGTGACCTGATTTTGAAAATTCATAACTAATTCTAGAAAAATTGAAATGAAGTGGTTCAAATTGCTACATGAATCTAACTCAAATATATTTCAGGGAAAAATCATTGGTTGACCAATACTTGACAAATTTAACGTGGGTCAACGTTCCAATATTACTGTTCATCCAATGACTTTCTCCTGAATCCAGCATTCTGGTCCCAACTTTAACAATTTATATCTTTTCGTGTATACATACAAATTAGACATTATATATATAAAATTAAATCTTAGTATGTCTACTTTTTACCCTAAAAATTTCGTACATTAATTCAATCATTTACTATTTTTAATGATTTATCAAACAGGAATGGGTCTTCACGAGTTACTGTTCACTGAGCCTATTTTCAGCATTTAGTCTTTACATACCCAAGCATACAACCAACACATATCAGTTATACAGGCCAGATAACAATTAATATCAAATAATCAACTGTTATATATTAATGCATGATTAACTCCCTCATATTTTATTACATCCTTCTCTGTCTAAAATCCGGCAGCATAACTGCTACAATTCTTCTTTAGAAAGTAACCGATGTTGTACCGATTCGGTAATTCCCTTATGAGAACTACCATTCTACGTAGTACCCAGGAAAGACTGGATGAACCTGCTGGGTCCACTCACTTCCAGCCTCCTTAGACAGCACTACGTACACAGTACGTATCAGTTCCTTTCTTTGTTCCGTCTTCGTTGCCGGAATTTCGGCAGCCTACCGGCGTCTCTTAAGATTTCCAAATTTTATTTTGACAGAACCTCCCCTGTAATGTTATGTTTGGGAATGAGATTCAAAAGAATCCCAGTAACAATAATCATAACACAATATGTAATGCAGAGTAACGGTGCTTGCTTGTGACTGTGTACAGATAAGTATGCTGCATGCTTCCATATTCAATAACATATGATCATAGCATTGGAATAGAGCTTCAAGCATAACATATAGGACAACAATCAACCAAACAAAACAACACATCACAAAGACATTACATAAAAGCTAGGATTAGTTGTTACCTCAAAAGCAGTGCTTTAGAACTTCCCTACTACTTCCAACTTCACCAGAACTTCCTTACTTCTTTCTTTCTCACACTTTCTCTCTCAAGAACTTCTCTCTTCCTTTCTTCCTGCACTTACTGCATCACCCTGGACACCTCATGGGACACCTCATAGGACACCTCACCACCCATATTCTTCATGTGACGAAATTTGGAGGTTTTGGAAGCTTTCCGGTCCAATCCTGTACCGGCCCGGTCCATCGCCTCGAAAAACGTGCCGTTTTCTGAATCTGATGTTTCTGAAGATCCTTTTTATGTCTACTGACCTCACATTTATTATATAGACCCTTTATATCATTAACTTTTTAATACTGGGTCCAGACTCAATTACAGATCCCCTGCGAAATGACCAAAATGCCCTTGGTGCCCTATCTTGTCATATTTTAACCCTAAGGGCAAAATCATCATTTCACACCTTTTTGGACTCGGTCAAAGCTTATACTGGCTCTAGTCAACCTTATTTAGACATGTCTTGACCTCTGGGTCTGTCCAAAATGACCAGAATACCCTTTATTCATCTGCTGCCCTATTTGTACAACACAGGGGCATTTTCGTAATTTCGCACTTTTTCGGGGTTCTGCTGGACACTGGCCCACCTATCAGTCCAAGAGTCTTATTGGGCCTCTAATGGCGCCATTTTTGGGCTTCCTGGGTCCATTACCTGTATGGCACGCATTATGAGAAATCTTCCTTTAACACAGTTCATTGAATATTTTAACTATTATTTACCGATTATATACCTTTTCCCGACACCGGCTCTTTTTCCCAGATACAGTGTCCTACTGTGTTCAGGCATCCTTGGGGGTTATAACGGTCATCTGACCGAAGTCATCCGATCGCATTCCGCCCCTTTAAAAATACCGATAAATCTCCTACCCGGATCCCCGGAGGCCTCACACTCCTTCTGGATTTTTTATTTTGTGAATAACTTTTCCTACAGACCTCCTATCGGTATCCTATCAGTTTCCCGACATCCTCTCCATAAAGGCGCATCATCCTGTATTTTCCCACTTATATCTGAAATCTAGGGTATCCGGTATAAATTTTTATAACTTTTGGACGATTAGTCCATTTCTGGCTATCTGGAGTCTTAAAAAATTCCGGTATTAGGCTTGGTTACCCGGCGTCACCTGCCCTACCTTCTGGTAGAATCTGGGACTGAAATACTGTCGGGCGGTGCAAACCACTTCTGGCCTATTTTCTTTAATTATACTTTAGCCCCAGGGAACTTTTCCTTCTTTATAATTAAGTCCCTTAATTTGGCTAAAATTACACTTTAAGACCCCACATTTTTGTCTACCTTTCATTCCTAACTTTAAACTTTTCATAATTGCATTTAGGTCCCTTAATTTCCTTTCTTTTGCAATTTAATCCTTTTCTTTACATAAAGGTCCACATGTCTTTCCTGAAACAGAGCTCATATATTTCGTTTAATCTGTACATAGGAACCAGTACAGAAAATTAAGGATATTACAAATAGATAGTGGAACTTGTAAGGGACAAATAGAGGAAAGAGTTTTTGAAGGGATTGTGACGATGATCAGAAGAAATGATAAAGATAATATGAGTTTTAAGTGAAAGAAGAAAATAAAAGTATAAAGTTATAATGTCAAGAGACATAAATGTCATTTTGATGAAAGTTTAATATAAAATATTCAAGGGACTTAAATGGAGTTTTGTGAATTCAAAAATTAAATTAGAATTTCAAAATGATTAGAAAGGGACTAAAATGACATTTCAAAATTTGAAGTAAGGGACCAAAATGGAATTTGACAAATCTAGGGACTAAAATGTAATTTGTCAAATTCAAGGGGCAAAAACATAATTATGAGAAAGTTGAGCTGAAAAGGCCCAAAATTGCCTAGAAATGTTTTGGACCCAAATTTTACTAGTAAATAGAGAATGGTAATTGAGTCAGCATATTTGTTCAGAATTTTAGTTTGAGATCCTGATAAATTTATATTAATTTCTAAAGTCTGGTAATTAGTACAGTATCTTCTAAACCTCATAATCAGATAAAATATTATAGTAATTTATTATAATTAATATAAGAATTTATGAAACAAACAGAAGTAAAAAATGAGTCCTGCAGAATTTATTATAAAATTTAAGGTAAAAAAGGACAATAATAAAGGATTTAAAAAAATATATAGAATTTTTATCAGGACTTCTGGTTCTAAAAAAATTATAAAACTTTGCAAGAAATTTATTTAATAATAGAATGAATTTATAAAATTGTGAAGACCCTTAAAAGAATTTTATAGAATTTATCTCAAAAATCTGACTAATTTAAGGATATCAGTATAAGAAATTAAAGGAAATGCCTTGGGATGTATGCCAAATATTTAGTGGGACCTAATTTTAGTCCAACATGACATCAATTGAGGGTCCAAAATGCTAAGATATTATTTAGAACCTAAATATAATTTTTATACTATTTTATAAAAAAAATAAAGGAAACTTTCAGGAAATTGCAAGAACATGTGGTGGCATATGAAGTGCCCTTGTGTGACCTACCTTGTGCCACATGGTACCCAAATATGGGAGAAGAATTTCAGCATGTAACTTATAAATTTTTCTTAAAGATTAAGTCAAGAATGAGAGCAATTTTGGACCATTAGATTAAATAGTGTTGAAAGCAATCTTGGCCATCCATGACCTTGGACTTTGGCCTATAAATACCCCTCCATTCCTCTTCATTTTGGCGTGAAACAAGGGAGCTATGGGGAGGTGCTACCAAAATGAAATCCAACCAAAAAGAAGAAGCAATCCAAGAGCCAATCAAGTAAAGATTCAAGGTAACTTATTCCTTCTATATGTGTATTATGTTATAGGAGGATTTCTCTTGGATTTGGATAGTCAAAACACCATTGTTCTTTTCATCTTGACCTGGACATGATCTAGAATTAGCGGGAAAATATTAATTTTAAGTAATGGAATGTTTAGACAAGCTTAAATAAGCTTGAATCAAGTAGTATTGGCTTGGAAATTCAAGTATGCATGCAATTAGGGTTTTATGCTATTTGCTGCCACTATATGAATCACTGTTTGTCACATCCTTACTTTTCTTACATCTTAGGGACCATTTGGAAGTATTTGGAACCACTTTTAAGGTTATTGGAGTCAAATTTGTCAATCTGGAGCTTTACTCTATCGAGTACTGTTTACTGTGCAAATTTCAGACAAGTGACCTGAATTCGAAAAATCATAACTAATTCTAGAAAAAATAAAATAAAGTGGTTCAAATTTTTAAATGAAGCTAACTTAATCCTATTTCAGGGAAAAATAACTCGTTGACCACGCATTGAACAAGTCAACATCAGTCAATGCTATAATTTTACTGTTCATCCAACGTTTTCCCCTGAATCCAGCATTTTGGTCCCAACTTTGAAAAATTATATCTCCATGAGTAGACATTCAAATAAGACGTTCTATATATCAAATAGAAGCTTTGTATGTATACTATTTACTGTAAAAATATCATACATTTATTCAACCATTTACTATTTTTAATTATAAATTAAAGGTCACTACCTCACCACAAGTTACTGTTCATGGTGGCAAATTCCAGCAACCAACTTTACATACATCAATCACATATCAATCTTGCTAAATCATTCTTAACTTCTCTTCATGAATCATAATCTCCTCCATCTTGAGAAGACTTACTGTAATTGGATTGATATGGAAGGGGTAAGATTTAGGGGGAAATCTGAGTAGCAAAAGGTACTAAATAATGTATGCATCAATGATTGGTATTGTTATTGCTTGTGATTGTGTCAACTTAATGTAATGTTTATGCTTCCATGTAACATATGAAATACAATTGGCCAAGGTAATCATAGCACAGAGCTTCAACAATTACATATTAACATCAATCAATCAAGCCATAACACAATCAACCATACATTCAATGTAACATCCCAATTTTTAGGCCCAGAGATTCAGAAAGTAGCCTGAAATAGATAGGCTACCAGCCCCTTTGAGCAGAAGTCCCAGAAACATACAGAGAGTTTTTAGGGACTAACCTGCAAATAAGTGAAAGTATAGGGACTTAGGTGTAAACAATAAAAGTCCCTAGGGGTATAATGGTCATTTTAGAAAAGAAAGGGACTAAAGTGAAAGTCTAAAAGTTCCATGGTGCAAAAATGGAACTAGACACAAGTTGTGGGCCATTAAGTGTAATTATGAAAAGTTAAGGGCATAATCGAAAAGAGGAAAAGTATTCAGGGGCAAAATGGTAATTATAGAAAGTTGAGCCGGAAGTGGCTTAGAAATGCCCGGAAGCATTTCAGTCCCAAATTTCATCAGTAGATAGAGAAAATTATGCTGGTTAATCTAGCTTAATATAGGAATTTTATCAGAGTTTCAGATAGCCGAAATTTATCTGATAGTTAGAAAGTTATCTAAAATTTTTATTAGATCTCCTGGACCTCAGATATAAGTAAAAGATTATAAGAATGTGCGTCCTGTGAAGCTAGAGGTCAGGGAACTGATAGAATCCTGAAAGGAGTTCTGTAGAAAAAGTTATTCACTTTTTAGTGAATTTAGACGGGAGTTCGTGAACGCTCGATATCCGATTGGAAAATTAAGTAGTAAGCAAATTGAGACTGAATGAGCCCAGATGACATCACATAGAGGCCCATAATGATGCTAAGTGAGGCCCAGGCCCATCATATCAGTTCAGCAGTAAAAGGGGCCAGTGTCCAGAAAATATGCGAAATGACAAAAATACCCCTGTGTTATAAAATAGTTAAAGAATGAGTAAAGGGTATTTTGGTCATTTGACTAAGTTTAGAAAGTCAAGGAAGGATATCTGGATAGTTGACTAGGGTCAGGGAATACTCTGGTAAGATGTGAAAAGACAATAATGGCCAAGCCTCATTAAAGTAAATAAAGAGGAACCAAGGCATTTTGGTAATTTACCAAGGGATGTTTCTTGGGAATTGAGCTATCAGAGCTTGATCAGAGACCCAAGATGACATTCCAAAAGTCCAAAAACGTAGCCCAAGGAGTATGTGGGTTAAAGTGGCATTAAAATAATATTTTAGTGGCTTTTCAATAAAGTAAAGTTACTCGGTTGACCTGATAATCGAGGAATTGGTCAGATAAAGCTTGAGACTTATCTGAAAGCCATGAGGTAGCATGAAAGGTACCTATAAGGTGCCACATGGCATGAGCATAGAGGAAGAAGAAAAAGCTAAGGACACGTGGCACGATCTCAGCCGTTTATTCCGGGTTAAGACTCTGGAATTATCTGGAAGCGTTGAGTCAGCTGGTGAGGTGTCCCGAGGGCCCCACCATTATGCCACCTAAGCATGTGAGATGTCCATGGTGATGTCATTTTGATGAGTCGTGGAGGATGATGATGTCATCATGATGATGCAGGCGAAGCTTCTTGAGAAAGCTAAGCGATCTGAGCCGTTCATCGTGATTCGATCTGAGCCATCCATTCCACCTCCCTCCACCTATAAATACCCCTCACCCCCTCACTTCATTCCACACACCACAGCAAGAACAAGAAGAGAAGAGAAAAGAAGAGAGAGAAAGAGAAAGAAAGAAAGAAAGGAAGAGAAAGAAGGAGTTCTGGCTAAGCTAGGAGCAATCCAAGGAGTTTAGGGACTCAGCAAGCTTAGGAATAAGGTAAGTAAGTTATTCTAGTCCCTACTCTACTAAATTAGAGGATTGTTCTTATGAATTTAGTAGTTAGAATAGAGGAATATCTCTCTATATAAGGTTAGCCATGGATAGAAAGAAAGTTAGGGGATGGTCAGAATAGGGGTATTATCTCAAGATAAGCTTGAGTTAGGTGGAGTTATACTGGATGAGATAATAATAAAATATTATTATGCTATTAACAGGCTCTGACATCTATAAAGAAGGGATCTCAGAACAAAGGCTAAGGACTAAAGGAAAGACTACATGCTAGGTAGAAAACTTACCTAAACTTGTACGTGTTGAATATATGGTTGATTGTGTTATGGCTTGATTGATTGATGTTAATATGCAATTGTTGAAGCTCTGTGCTATGATTACCTTGACCAATTGTATTTCATATGTTACATGGAAGCATGCACATTACATTAAGTTGACACAATCACAAGCAAGCACTAATACCAATCATTGATGCATACACTGTTTAGTATCGTTTGCTACTGAGATTTCCCCCGAAATCTCACCCCTATCTTTTCCAAACATAACAGGGTACTGGTTTGGAGAAGATGAAGCTAGGAAAGTGAGGATGTGACATTCAACACATACAAGTTTAGGTAAGTTTACTACCTGGCATGTAGCCCTTCCTTTAGTCCTTATTCCTAAGCTTACTGAGTCCCTAAGCTTCTTAGATTGCTCCTAGCTTTGTTTGAACTCATTATCTCTCTTTCTTTCTTTCTCTCTCTTTCTTTCTTTCTCTCTTTCTCTTTCTCTCTCTTCTTTTCACTTCTCTTCTTGGTTCTTGCCGTGGTGGTATGAAATGGCAAGGGGTGGGTGCCTATTTATAGGTGGAGGAAGTTGGCTTGAATGGCTCAGATCGCTTAACTTCCTCAAGAAGCTTCGCCTGAATCATCATGATGACATCATCATCCTAGATGACTCATCAAAATGACATCATCCATGGACACCTCACATGCTTAGGTGGCGCAATGGTGGGGCCCTTGGGACACCTTACCAGCTGACTCAACACTTCCAGAGAATTCCAGAGTCTTATCCCGGATTGAACGACTGAGATCGTGCCACGTGTCCTTAGTTTTTCTTCTTCCCTTAGATTAGTTCCATGTGGCAACTTGATGGGTACCTTTCACGTCACCTCATGGCTTCCGGATAAGTCCAAAGCTTTATCTAATCAATTCCCCGATTATCACTTCAACCAGGTAACTTTACTTTACTGAAAATCACTAAAATATTATTTTAATACCACTTTAACCTACATAATTCTTGGGCTACATTTTTTTACTTATTGAAATGTCATATTGGGTCTCTGATCAATTTCAAGTACTCTGATGGCTTAATTTCGAAGAAATATCCCTTGGCAAATTACCAAAATGCCCTTGGTTCCTCTTTATTTACTTTAATGAGTCTTGGGGCATTATTGTCTTTTCACACCTTACCAGAGTATTCCCTAACCCTGGTAAACTATTAAGATAACCCTCATTGGCTGTCTAACCTTAGTCAAATGACCAAAATACCCTTCACTCATTCTTTAACTATTTTATAACACAGGGGTATTTTTGTCATTTCGTACATTTTCTGCATATTTCTGGACACTGGCCCCTTTTTCTGATGAACTAATATTGTGGGTCTGGGCCTCCCTTGGCATCATCATGGGCTTCTTTGTGATGTCATTTGGGCTCATTTAGTCCCAGCTTGATTACCGATTATGTTTCACAATCAGATATCTGGAGTTCACCGTCAAAATTCACTAAAAAGTGAATAACTTTTCTTACAGATCTCCTTTCGGGACTCTATCAGTTCCCTGACCTCTATCTGCATAGGACGCATCTTCCTGTAACTTTTTACTTATATCTGAGGTCCAAGAGATCTGATAAAAATTTCAGATAACTTTCAGACTATCAGATGAATTTCAGCTATCTAAAACTCTAATAAAATTTCTGTAATAAGCTAGATTAACCAGCATCATTTCCTCTATCTACTGATGAAATTTGGGATTGAAATTCTTCCGGGCATTTCTAAGCCACTTTCAGCTCAACTTTCTATAATTACCATTTTGCCCCTGAAAACTTTTCCTCTTTTCAATTAAGTCCCTTAACTTTTCATAATTATACTTAATGGCCCACAACTTGTGTCTACTTTCATTTTGCACCATGGGACTTTTAAACTTTCACTTTAGTCCCTTTCTTTTTCAAAATGACCATTATACCCCTAGGGACTTTCACTATTTACATATAAGTCCCTGTACTTTCACTTATTTGCAGTTTAGTCCCTAAAAACCCTATGTATTTGCTGGGACTTCTTTTCTAAGGGATCTGGTAGCATATCTATTTTAGGCTACTTTTTGAGTCTCTGGGCCTAAAAATTGGGATATTACACTGTTCATATGTGAGAATTTCATGATTTTGATGCTTCCAATATGTTTAAAATGAAAAATTGTGTGAGATAAAGTAGAGAAACAAGTATTGGAAGAAGTGGAATCAAAATGAGAATTTATGGAAATAAAGAGGATATGATTCAGTTCTATACAAAAGTCAAGGAAGGAGTTTGATTTTTATAAATATAAGCTCATATTTGGATTTCTTGGACAAAATTAGGTAGGATTGGTCTAAGGAAATAATTATTACGAAGCTAAACCACTAACTTCAAGAATTAAGTTAAGAGTTAGGGGTTTTAAGAAACTCGATGTGCAAAGTTTATGTAATGGCTCTAATGAGTTGTATACACAATGTAATTGTGTTTAGGGCCATGATATTTCAAAGAACATGAGTTAAAGAAGATGAACAAGAAACCAATGTTTGGTTGGAAACAAAGGGAGCAAAGAGAAAAGGATAAAGTTAAGGTAGTGGACTTACCTCTTTATGTTCTTAATGTGGTATGCTTATGTGTTAACATATATATGATGATTAAATGATGTTGTGACATGATAAATGATATTGAATATTTATGAATAACATGTTTCTCATGGACATGTATTTTTATACAAAGCTTATAGCATGATGGCATGCCACTAATTAAAGAAAGTTTAATGAAATTACATATGATGCATTAGCATCCATCTTGCATATTTAAGTGGTAATATTTGCTACTGAGATTCCATAGAATCTCACCCTCCTACAACCAACCAATTTAGATAAAGAATGATGAAAAAGTTATGCACGGAGAAGAGCTAAAGAAGGGAGAAAGAAAGTGGCAATTATTTGTTCTAGTATGTATTGTATAAATTGCCCACTATGTTCATGTCATATACTATGCCATTATATGTAAAGAAAAATGTATGAAATAATTATGGCATACCCCCACGTTGTATATGAGTGTAGGGAAATTCAAGTTGATGATTTATAAATGTTGGAATAATTTATGAGATTTATGAAAGAAAGTCAAATATTAAAAATGTAGGTCCTTAAGCAGTTTTGTTGTGGCTTCAGTTTAACCTAGCAAATGAAAAAATTAATTCTCAAAATTTTATGAGAAATTATTATACATCTAGAGCTTTAAATACATAGGTAACACGCCTCATTTGGATGTGTATATCAAGAGAAATGAATTTCCAAATTTAAGAGACAGAATCTGAAATTTCTAGAATTTACCATATGAACAGTAAAAAGTAATGATTTAACTGTATTGATTGGAAATATAAATGTCCATATTTATATTTTTCCCTTAAAAAGCTATGAAATAGATTCAAGTAGAAATTTAGACACCTCCATATGATATTTCTAGGATTAGTTATGAATTTTCAATGTTGGATTGTCAATCTGGAATTTACCAAATAAATAATATCCGATAATTAAATTTAAAATTTTTAATTTTGGGGCCAAAATAATACTTCCGCTAGTTAAATAATCTTCTGAATACATACTTTGAGAGGTTAAAATTAGGATGTTTTAGCCCGAGGCAAGAATGGGAGGAGGGGAGATATTTATAGAGGCAAAGTCTTGGTTTATAGCAGTTTTATACATTTTACAGAGGTTTACCAAGTTTTGTAGCAGTTTGGTCCCCGTGAAATTTGTAGCAGTTATGGATACCGCTACAAAAGTATGTTTCTTTATTTTTCTAAAAAATTTAATTTTTGTTTATAATTATTTTTGTACAAGAAGAAATAATTACATTAATCATTGGAAGTGTAGTAAAAGTCATTCATCGTCATCATCAACCAGCTTGAAAAAAGATTTTTTGATAACAAATTTTTGTATGTTTAATATGTAATCAGATTATAATGGGATAAAATTATAAATTGTAAATGAGTATTTGAATAATTCAATAATGACAATTGTAAATAGATACTAGGATGAAGATGTCACATACCTGATAATGGCTAAATTGTCATCACCTTATGAGAAGAAGTTTTCAAAATTCGTCAGTTAGAAGGGGTCACTGTCATAAGCGATGATGTCACCATCACCAATATCAAAAAGATCTCTTGTCTTGAGATGAACCACCATATTCTAATCTTTATGCTTCTTGTCCTCCACATAATAAAATGGGTACGCCTCAGAGGCCAGAATGAACGGCTCATCATCTTGAGATTCACCTATATGAATGAGCCTAGAAAAGTTGATAGATGTGATGCCTAAGTGATGAGCAGCTCAGGTTGTCGTCGTTCGATCCATCAAAATAATAATAATTGCACCCAATAATATAGTATAAGGCACAACTCTATCGTTCTTCTCGAGGAGCCTTTTTATTGGACACCTAGCAAATTGGTGACAAAACCATTTAAAACCTGAGTGAAAGTAAAATGGGTTCTGGGTTTTATTGATTTTTTGATGCAGTAAAATAAAGAAGCAGTAAAGTAAATATTTTTATATTTTTTATTAAGATGAAAACAAGTTGGTTAGTGAAAGAAATATGATATGACAGACTCTTGATGATGAAAACATATCTATCATTGCTCTTAATTTGATATGGGAGTTTTGAAATCACTAAGTCTTAAATAAAATCTCAATCGATCGAGTGAGTCCAGAGCATTAATATTTCTTCAACTCCTTTGATCAAAGCTAGTTTAAAAACTCTTAATGAATTGTTAAAAATCACTTAGTGTGTAATTTAAATCAGATGATGAAAATGCTCTCGAATGATCGTCGATCGACAAACCCTAGATTTCAAGCAATTGAATTAATTAGCAACGATTGTTGAAAATAGTCCAACTATCTTAAAATTGAAACTAAAATATTATATTAAAAACTAACATTCAAAGCATCCAAAGTTAATTACAATTGTCTCCCTTGTTCATATAATGAAAACCCTAGATCTAGCAACATCAAAACATGAAATAAATGCAGATTAAAATAGAAAACTCCCTAGTGCAGTCCATGAGCTTAAGATATGAGATCCATCACCAAGAGACTAAAGATTTAGCCTCTCATGACTCCTACTGTTCTGCAATCGCTGTCTAGATATGATGCCATGAAGAAAGCAGAAAGGGGGATAGAAAGATGAATGATGGAGATGATGTTGTAGGGAATTGGAAGACACGCAACGGAAATTAACTTTAAAAATTTTTCCATTCCCAGCCAGATCTACCGAATGTGTTTAAGTCAAGGAGAAAGAAGTGTTACCTTCGTATTCAAGCTTTGGTCGTGACCTCCGTATCCACTAGTCGTAACTCCTCGTCTCTGGAACTTTTAGTCGCGACCTACTCAGTTTCACGTCGTGACTTGTCACCTCTGAAACTTTCAGTCGTGACCTACTCAACTTCTCGTCGCGACCTGTCGCCTCTGGAGTTGTTAGTCATGACCTCCTCTGCTACTAGTCGCGACCTGATGTCTCTGGAGTTTGTAGTCGCGACCTCGTCGGCTTCAAGTCGTGACCTGTCTCCTCTTTTCGGATTTCTGACGTTCAGATGCCCGTTTTAGTCGCGACCTTTGCATCTGCAAGTCGCGACTTGTCGTCGTGCTGCTCTCTTCTCGATCACAAGAAGTTGACAACTCAGATCGGCTTCCTCTACAGGTATCCACACGAACAGCGTTCCAACCATGAACGACGTGCTAGCGCCTCTTGTCCCTCTAGGGTTTTCCCAAGATTCCGTCCTCATCTCTATTCCGGCAGTTTCTTATCTGCAAACCATTCGCACTCTCCTGCCTCTTTTTCTCTTATGCGTTGTGTTGTGTGTCAAACCCTGAAACATCCTTACTTTCGTATGTCTTAGGGACCATTTGGTAGCATTTAGAACCACTTTCAAGGTCATTGAAGTCCAATTTCTCAATCTAGAGTTTTACTCTTACCGAGTACTGTTCACTGTGGGAATTCCATATGAGTGACCTGACTTCGAAAAATCATAACTAATTCTAGAAAAATTGAAATGAAGTGGTTCCAATTGCTACATGAATATAACTCAATTATATTTCATGAAAAAATAACTAGTTGACCATTCATTGACCGAGTCAACGTCAGTCAACGTCACAAATTTACTGTTCATCCAACGTTTTTTCTCCTGAATCCAGCATTCTGGTCCCAACTTTGATCATTCATATCTTCATGTGTAGACATCCAAATGAAACGTTTTATATATCAAATTAAAGCTTGATATGTATAATATTTACCATAAAAATTTCATACATTTATTCATCCATTTACTATTTTTAATCATTTATCAAACATGACCTTGTCACCACGTGTTACTGTTTACAGTGGTCATTTTCAGCAATCAACTTTGCATACATATGCATACATCCATCATATATCAGTCAAACATGCCAAACAATATCTTTATCAAATAATAAGTCATTATACATCATTTCCTGCCTGAAATCCTCATATTTCTATTACATCATTTCCTGCCTGAAATCCGGCAGCATAACCGCTACGCTTCATCTTCAGAAAGTAACTGATCTTGTAGCGATTCGGTAATTCCCGTGAGAACTACCATTCTACGTAAGTACCCAGGAAAGACTGGATGAACCAGCTAGGTCCACTCACTTCCAGCCTCCTTAGACAGTACCTACGTACACAGTACGTATCAGTTGCTTTCCTTATCTTGTCATAATTTCGGCAGCATAACGGCGTCTCTTAAAATTTCCAAAATTCACTTCGACATAACCTCCCCTGTAATGGGTTATTTATTGGGATGAATTCGGAGGAATCTCAGTAGCAACAATCATAACAATATATGTAATGCAGAGTGACAATGCTTGCTTGTGATTATGTACAGATAAGTATGCCGCATGCTTCCATGCTTAATAACATATGATCATAGCATTATAGCAGAGCTTCAGACATAACATATAAGACAACAATCCAACCAAACAATAGCACATCAAATCACAAAGCCATTACATAAAAGCTAGGATTAGTTACTACCTCAAGAGCTTAGCAGAGCTCTACTATCTCTATACTGCTTCCAGCTCCGCCAGAACTTCCTTTCTTTCTTTCTTCCTCTCACTTTCTCTGTCTAGCACTTCCCCTCTCTCTTAAAGGCTCCTTGGCCGTGGCATATGAATGAATGGGGGGGTATTTATAGTTTTGGTCAATGGCATTCTTGTAATTTTGAAGCCATATGATCCTGTGGTCCTGGTTTTTCCGGAATTTCCTATTTTTCTTTATTCCTTTTACTGCATCATGCATGAAATCATCTCAAAGCCACCTCATGGGACACCTCATCATGCACATTTCTCACATGGCGAAATTGCAAGCTTCTTGACACCTCATCAGCTGACTCAACAGTTCCAGTCCAATCCAGTACTGGTCCGGTCCGATTTCCCACAAACTGGACTTATCGGCATTAACTTTTCTTCTCCCTCTAAGATGACGCCATGTGGCATCTGGAAGGGACCTTTCACGCCTTCCAATGCTATCCAGATAAGTCCAGGACTTTATCTGATCATCTCCTCGGTTATCGTGCCGACCGAGTAACTTTACTTTATTGAAACAGCATTAAAATAGTATTTTAATGCCACTTTTTCCCACATATCACTGGGCCTACGTTTTTGGGCTCTGGGAATGTTATCTTGGATCCTGATCAAGCTCAAGTACTCTGATGGCTCGATTCCCAAGAAACATCCCTTGGCAAATTGCCAAATACCCTTGGGTGCCCTTTCTTGCACTACTTTAACCCTAAGGGTAAAATCATCATTTTACACCCTTCTGTACTCTGTCAGAGCATATACTGACTCTGATTAACTTCATCTGTATATGTATTGTGAAACATCCTCCCTTAGACTCCTCAGAGTACACTTGCGGAAGCAATATTAGCCCGATTATATCTTAACTTAAGCCCAGAAATTAAAATTTCTACTCTTAAGTTCCTTATTCTGAACCTTTAATTTGAGAACTGATTAATCTCATTCTATACATCCAAACAAGGCTTATTACCTATCCACGTAATGCCTCAGATGTGTACAATCGGCTCACCAAATTTTGTGGCCAAACTCCTTTGTTTACTAGGTCAAACTGAGGTCAAAACACTGCTACCTCAGGACCTGCGAATTTCTCTTTTAATTCATCATCCACAAATTGAACATGCCAAAACAATATTTATTAATGAATAACAAAGTGTCATACAACAAAGCATATACAAAATTCTCATATTTCTATTACATCTTTTCCTGTCCGAACTTTGACAGTATAACCGCTAGGCTTTATCTGTACAAAGAACTGAACCGTATTGATTCGGTAATTCCCTCATGAGAACTACCATTCTACGTAAGTACCCAGGAAAGACTGGATGAACCGGCTAGGTCCACTCACTTCCAGCCTCCTTAGACAGCACAAACGTACACAGTACTTATCATATACTGATGTTCAGTCTTAGTTTCGGCAGCATAACGGTGTCTCTCAAAATTCTTAGAATTCACTTCAACATAATCTCCCTGTAATGGGTTCGATATGGGGAATGAGATTCGGGGGAATCTCAGTAGTAATAATCATAACAATATATGTAATGCAGAGTGACAGTGCTTGCTTGTGATTGTGTACAGATAAGTATGCTGCGTGCTTCCATATTCAATAATATATGATCATAGCATTGTAATAGAGCTTCAAGCATAATATATAAGACAACAATCCAACCAAACAATAGCACAACAAATCACAAAGACATTACATAAAAGCTAGGATTAGTTACTACCTCAAAGGCTTAGCAGAACTCTACTATCTCTATACTGCTTCCAGCTCTGCCAGAATTTCCTTTCTTCTTTCTTTCTCCTTCTCTCTCTTCTTTCTCTCTCTTTCTTGCCCAAAATCGTGATGCAAATGAATGGGGAGGGGGTATTTATAGTTTCCTTCGATGGCATTTTCGTAATTTTGAAGCCATCTGAACTTGTGGTCCTGGTTTTTCCTGGAATTTCCTATTTTCTTTTATTCCTCTTTACTGCATCATCCAGGACACCTCAGTGGACACCTCAGCGGACACCTCAGCAGCACATTTCTCACATGTCTAAATCCCGGGACACCTCATCAGCTGACTCAGCATTTCCAGACAGTTCCAGAGTCTTGCACCGGAATCAACAGCTGAGATCGCGCCACGTGTTCTTAACTTTTCTTCTTCCTCTAAGATTGCGCCATGTGGCACCTGGAAGGGACCTTTCACGCCTTCCAATGCTATCCAGATAAGTCCCAGACTTTATCTGATCACCTCCTCGGTTATCGTGCCAACCGAGTAACTTTACTTTACTGAAAAGTCATTAAATCATTATTTTAATGCCACTTTTCCCCCTGAATCACTGGGCCTACGTTTTTGGGCCTGGGAATATCATCTTGGGTCTCTGATCCACCCCAAGTACTCTGATGGCACGATTCCCAAGAAACACCCCTTGGCAAATTACCAAAATGCCCTTAGTCTCTCTTTCTTTACTTTATTAGGTCTAGGGGCATTATTGTCTTTTCCCATCTTACCAGAGTATTCTTTGACCCTGGTCAACTATCCAGATAACTTCCCTGGACTGTCTAACCTTAGGCAAATGATCAAAATACCCTTTACTCATTCTTGAGCTGTTCTATAACATTGGGGCATTTTCATCATTTCGCACCTTTTTCCCGGACACCGGCCCCTTTTACCACTGGACTGATCTAAT
Organism: Leucaena leucocephala; assembly: GCA_037074615.1. NCBI lineage: Eukaryota > Viridiplantae > Streptophyta > Magnoliopsida > Fabales > Fabaceae > Leucaena > Leucaena leucocephala. Next base: position 12,421,045 of record CM073555.1, on the reverse strand, counting down.
GGGCCTGGGCCTTCCCTGGTGTCACTAAAGGCCTTAGAAAACACTGTATGGCCTCTGGCCACAGTCCGATCATCTCTATTCGGACTGCCTTTCCTTTACCAATTATAACTGTAAATTCCCATCTTCAGGAATTTTTACAGAAAAATCGGGACCTCAAATCAAAATTCTGTGTTGCGTCATTCAACCCAGAATTCTTTTCTCTATCTCCCAGTATTTTCAGATATTTTATCCTGGCCGGGCTATTTTGGCCTGAAAGTACGCTCCCGCGCACACTTTTCCAAAATGACCATTTTACCCCTGGTCATATTTCTAATTCTTTCATACCCATAGAGACCTCATATGTACATTTCACAGTTCAGTGAAATGATCAGCATAATTTTCTCTATTTTCTGGTAAAATATGGTACTCATCGGCTACCAGCCCGATCTTTCCCATAATTACGATTTTGCCCCTGCATTCTCTTTCTAGCATCTATTCTCATCTTCTTATCCTTCATCTTAAGTTCTAGAAATTCTCTTTCAATAACTCATCCCTTAAACTCTTCGGGAGTCATCGTTAATTGAAAGGCTCGATAACCCGCCCATATCAGGTTATCTTACACAGGAGCCAGCCCATATCAAGCTACCTGCAGAATTCCTAGGCTTAAGACTTAGGATATTCCTCACATTCCTCATTTTGAACCTAGGTGAACTGTCCTGATTCTGTAGGTTAAAGAGTTAACTCATCTTTAAATCCTAAAGGACTTAGCTCATCCCTCGGATTCCTATAAAATATAGGTAAGTAATTCGCCCATATCAGATTACTACCCTGGGACTACGGGTTTAGCAGCCTGCCCATATCAGACTACCTCCCAGTTCTCCTAGACCAAAAATTGGGATCTTACATCTTGGCCTCTAGGCCTGACCAGAATGACCAAAATGCCCTTCATACACCTGCTGCCCCTTTAGTACAACACAGGGGCATTTTCGTAATTTTGCACTTTTCCGGGGTTCTGCCGGACACTGGCCCACCTATCAGTCCAAGTGTCTTATTGGGCCTTTGATGGCGCCATTATTGGGCCTTTCAGGGTCCATTATCCTCATGGCACGTATTACGAGGAATCTTCCCCTGGCCATGTTCCTCGAATACTTTAACTATTATGTACCGTTTATACACATCTCCAGACACCGGGTCCTTTTACCAGATACACTGGCCTACTGCATTCAGGTATCCCTGTGGGTCATATCAGTCATCTGACTGAGGTCATCCGAACTCATTCAGTCCCTTTTCAAATACCGATAAATCTCCCTATCGGATAAGGCCTCACACTCCCGTCTGGATTTTCTGATTTTTTGAACTACAGGCCTCCTATCGGTATTCTGTCAGTTTCCTGACATCCGCCCTATAAGGACGTATCATCCTGTATTTTCTCACCTAGATCTGAAATCTAGGATATCCGGTAGGAATTTTTATAACTTTTTCATTATCAGATCAATTCTGGCTATCTGGAGTCTTGAAAAATTCCTGTATTAAGCCAGATTACCGAACGTCACTTGCTCTCTCTACCGGTAAAATCTGGGACTGAAATGCTTTCGGGCAGTCCAAACCACTTCCGGCCTGACTTTCTTTAATTACACTTTAGGCCCAAGGAATTTTTCTTCTTTTTAATGAAGTCCCTTTATTTGGCTAAAATTACACTTAAGGACCCCACCTTTTGTCTACTTTTCCTTTTTGGCTTTAAACTTTCCATAATTGTACTTAAGCCCCTTCATTTTCTTTCTTTTCCAATTTAATCCCTTTCTTTGCATAAATGGCCATCATATCCCTAGGGACTTCCACTATTTACATATAAGTCCCTGGACTTTCGCTTATTTGCAGTTTAGTCCCTAAAAACCTTCTGTATGTTTCGGGGACTTCTGCTCAAAGGGATATATCTATTTCAGGCTACTCTCTAAGTCTCTGGCCTGAAAATTGGGGTGTTACAAACCCTAGCTCCTAATGTCAAATATATAGGATGCTATCGGGCTTTTAATTGGGCCGGGCTTTAGAATTAATCTTATATTAATTCTGAAATTAATACAATATCATATATTGCATAATTTGATAAGAAACTAATTAAGTAAATACGGTTTTTATTAAATCCGTCTCACAGATTTAATTCACCTATTTATTTAATTTAAAATAAAGATAAGACGGAATTATATTTGATTTATTCTCATAAATCAAATTGAGATATCTTATCAATTTGAATTTCAAATTCAAATAGATCATATCCATTTAAATTCAAATTCAAAAGTGATAGAAATTTAATTTATCCTCATAAATTAAATCTTGCAAATATCTCTTATATTATATATATAATATATATATACAAATTTATATATATATAAAATATATAAATCCACCCTAGACTATTCATTGAATATAGACATCTAGTAGATTCAATGAATCTGGACATCACAACTCGAGTTGGGCTATTTTGTGTGCGATCCTGTAGGCCCATATGAAGTTGGCAGTAGGCCAGTTACTATACTAACCCACAAGTCGTAAGCGGCCTCTAGCAAGACATTACGACTACCCAAAATATATGAGGATCGATGAATGATGTTACCTTTCATACAACCATATCATGTCCCTTTTGTCACACGATATTTCGGTCATGGATGAGGCATGGTGAACGTCATCCTCCTATTCCTGACCGTTACTTTCTCGATCCCTGAGTAGTCTGAATATAGAAATGGAACTACCCTTCCATTACAGTATAGCCATACATTTCTCAGACTCACTCATCGAGGGGCCCAGTAATATCTCTCTACGAATGTGAGGCACAAATTCCATCTTGACCATTCACATTCCTCCGCATGAAAAACCACTGAGCCCGAACATAGCCTTTATGATCACTCGATCAAAAGTGACTTTTGACTAGGTCAAAGCTGAGCGTTTGTCATATAGGAATCCATGATGATCTCAGGTCAAAGGGCATAGTGACATGGCTTGTATATGAGAGAAGCTTATGACTTAACCCATGCAGCTCTCTCACAGCGGGTCAGTCCAACACCTTGTACTCTTACATGTGCCTATGACTTTGATTTATATCTCTATATATCTTCAAAGTCATACTGGTCTTATTTTATCTCTGCTACCGCATAGATGACCGACCAGGGACATTTAGGATAAGATCATGAGTTATCCAAGGATGGTCATCACAGTAAACATGCAAATAATGTGATAACATAATTAAGAAATTCATAAAACAATAATGTTTATAAGACAATGATTGGCCCCTAGGGCACAATTTCCAACAGATATGTAGGTAGTAGAGAGTGTTGAGAGAGAGTTCGAGCACTGCTTCTACGACTTCCCTCTCCTTTTAACATCAGATTGACCTAATAAAAAATGCGCAGCTTCATGACTGTCTTCTTTGGTCGTGACCAGATACATGTTTTAGTCGCGACTGTAAACATAGAGAAACTTCCTAGAAGAAATTAGGTCACAACCTGACGACACTGTGGTCGCGACTGAAGTCCACAGAAGCTGCTTCCTTGATTTGATTCTCTCTTCTGTTTTCTTTTCTGCTCACTAGTCCTTGGTTCTCCTCCAAAGTACCTACAATTCAAAATCAAAGCTCACTGTAAAAGTCCCACCAATAAAAGAATAACATATATACATTTTGGAGGAGTTAATTTACCATTTTACCCTTTAAACAGCACATTGCCAAGCACAATCATGTATTACAACAAAAGCATAATTTGAATAGTAAAGTTGTTATAAAACCCTTAAAAATTTTACAGAAACCATACACAAATTGTGTCTTATCAATTCCCCCACACCTGAACCTTTGTACTCTTAGACAAAGAAATGAATTACACCTAAGCTAACGCTATTAAATCCGAGATAACAACATAATCCACAGTGTAACCTGAAGATAATTAATTCACCATCTTTTGGGAATGCAAAAGTGATAATATGAGCAATGCCAAGTAATCAACTACTAAATGAAATCAACCTTAATCGTATGAGCGCAATATATTCTCTCTAAGATGTAAGTGTTTAGCTCTCTATTTCCTCTCATTGTTAGGGTTCTTTCACTCAGATTCAAATTGGAAAACATCCTACAATATGCTTGTAATGACTCTAAATCTCAGCAACTATATAACACTTATGCAAAGAATCAAGAGATCTTTTAGGGGTGAAATGATGGAGATAGGCCACGTGGAATGGAATATGAATAGTAGAAAGTATGTAACATCCCTAATTTATGTACTGCGTTGTATGTACAGGTTGAATAAAATATATGAGATTTTTAGGAAAAGATATGGACATATTTATGTAGAGAAAAGGATTAATTGGAAGAGGAAGAAAGTCTAAGAGCCAAAGTACAAAATTATAAAAATGCCACTGTGATGCCCTAAGAAACCATAAGTAAATGGAGGGCATTTTGGTCATTTCACACAATGGATGGATATCAGAAGAAATTTGATAGTAAATTATTATACTTAATATGAGAATTTATGGACTTGACAGAAGTCAAAAAGGAGTCCTGTAGAATTAATTATGGAATTTACGGTGAAAAAGGACACCGATAAAGGGTTAAAGGAAACATATGTAATTTGTAACAAGACTTTTGGGTCTCAGAAAATTATAAAACTTTTTAGAGAATTCATTTTATATTAGAATGAATTTCTAAAAATGTTAGAACAATTAAAGGAGGTGTTTAGCATTTATTCTGAGATCAGGATAATTTAAGGATATCAGTATAAGGAAAGTACATTGGGATTTTTGCCAAATAGCTATTGGACCTAAAAGAGGCCCAACATTTTTATCCTAGGCTAACCCAATAAGTCTCAAAAGTTATCTTGAAGCCCAAGCCCAATAAGGAATAATTTATGGATTTTGAAAAGAAAAAGAAAAGAGAATAAAGTAAGAATTAGGGTTTGCACATGGTGGGACCCACATGGACTCAAAAATGGCGCCAAGAAGAGGAGCTTAGGTGTCCCAAGTGATGTCATGGTGGTGAGGTCATGAGCCAAAGAGAGAAGACATTCCAAGATCAAACCTTTAACCATTTGATTAAATAGTTTCCAAGGTGATCTTGGCCTTCAAATGGACCATGACTTTTGCTATAAATACCCCCATTTATAGGTCTAAAACTATGAGCAAGAAAGGAGAAGGAAGCTCTTGCAAAATATTTCTCAAGCAAGGAAGAAGCAAGGATCTTGAAGAAGCTTGGAAGGTAAGTTGCTCCCTTACTTCTAGACTTTGTTCTTATGATTTCTTCTTGAGTTTAAGTTAGTTTTGAGACTTGAATCTTGGGGAAATACTGCTGAAATTTCTTTGGATATGTGATAGGAATATGTGTTTATGTTCTAGATAGCTTGCACAAGCTTAAATGAAACATCCTCCCTTGGACCCCTTAGAGTACACTTACGGAAGCAATATTAGCTTGATAATATCTTAACTTAAGCCCAGAAATTAAAATTTCTACTTTTAAGTTCCTTATTCTGAACCTTATTTTAAGTTTCTACTTTTAATTATTTATCAAACATCATCCTGTCACCACGTGTTATTGTTCATAGTGGCAATTTCCAGCATTCAACTTTGCAAACATATGCATACATCCATCATATATCAGTCAATCATGCCAAACAACACTTATTATTAATTAATAAGTTGTTTTACATCTGGGTATGTACAAAATTTTCCATATCTCTATTACATCTTTTCCTGCCTGAAATCCGGCAGCATAACCGCTACGCTTCATCTTTAGAAAGTAACTGATCTTGTACCAATTCAGTAATTCCCGTGAGAACTACCATTCTACGTAAGCACCCAGGAAAGACTGGATGAACCGGCTAGGTCCACTCACTTCCAGCCTCCTTAGACAATACCTACGTACACAGTACGTATCAGATCCTTTCTTTACTACTGCTATCTTGTCATAATTTCGGCAGCATAATGGCGTCTCTTAAAATTCCCAAAATTCACTTTGACATAACCTCCCTTGTAATGGGTTATTTAGTGGGATGAGATTCGGGGGAATCTCAGTAGCAACAATCATAACAATATATGTAATGCAGAGTGACAGTGCTTGCTTGTGATTGTGTACAGATAAGTATGCTGCGTGCTTCCATACTCAATAACATATGATCATAGCATTGCAGTAGAGCTTCAAGCATAACATATAAGACAACAATCCAACCAAACAATAGAACAACAAATCACAAAGCCATTACATAAAAGCTAGGATTAGTTACTACCTGGCTAGCTTAGCAGAACTCTACTATCACTATACTGCTTCCAGCTCCGCCAGAACTTCCTTCCTTCCTTCCTTTCTTTCTCTCTTTCTTTCCTTCTCCTTCTCTCTATTCTTTCTCTCTCTTTGCCTTGCCCATGCGTGAAGCCAAATGAATGGGGGAAGGGGGTATTTATAGTTTCTCCCAATGACAATTCTGTAATTTTGAAGCCATATGAACTTGTGGTCCTGGTTTTTCCTGGAATTTCCTATTTTCTTTTATTCCTTTTTACTGCATCATCCAGGACACCTCAGTGGACACCTCAGCGGCACATTTCTCACATGTCTAAATCCTGGGACACCTCATCAGTTGACTCAGCTTGCTGACTCACCGGTCCAGAGTCTTGCACCGTAACACGTGTCCTTAGCTTTATCTGCTTCCTTTAGCTTTATCTGCTTCCTTTGTATCAGTGCCATGTTGCGACAAGGTGGGTCCCTTCATGCCATCCAATGCTATCCAGATAAGTCCCAGACTTTATCTGATCACCTCAGTTATCGTGCCAACCGAGTAACTTTACTTTATGGAAAAGTCACAAAAACATCATTTTAATGCCACTTTTCCTCACATCACTACGGGCCTACGTTTTTCGGCCTCTGGAATATCATCTTAGATCTCTGATCAAGCCCAAGTACTCTGATGGCTCGATTCCCAAGACACATCCCTTGGTAAATTACCAAAATACCCTTAGTCTCTCTTTCTTTACTTTACTAGGTCTAGGGGCATTATTGTCTTTTCACCTCTTACCAGAGTACTCTTTGACCCTGGTCAACTATCCAGATAACCGTTCTTGACTATCTCTATCTGACCTTTTCCCCAGTTCTATTCTCCAACCGGGTAACTATCTCTCTTGAACCTTCATAACTCTTAGCCCATACGTCTAACATCTTTCTCTATTACACAGTCGCGACCTAACATCATCTGATCACGACCTACCCTTTCTGTGTTCATTAGTCGCGACCACAACACAATCTTGTCGCGACCACAACACAATCTAGTCCGACCATAACACAATCTAGTCGCGACCCCATCATTTTCTTGTCGCAACCATGCTCATTTTGTATATTAGTCGCGACACACACATCTTTACGTCGCGACCATACCTCTCTACCAATTTTAGTCGCGACCATAATACTCTAAAGTCGCGTCCCCCATTGTCAACACTTAACTTTCCAAGCTTTATCCCAAAATAGCCATTCTACCTCTTGGGACTCTGCCCAGAAGGGGTTTGGTATCCTCTCAATCTCAGGCTATTCTCTGCATCTTTAGGCCTGAAAATTGGGATGTTACATTAAACAAGCTTGAATCACATGATAATGGCTTAGGAATCCATGTGTGTTTGTGAATCAATAAAGGTGTTTGTGAATTCATGGTTTTGATGCTTCCAATGGGTTTAGAATGGAATTTTGTGTGGGGTTATAGTAGGAAAACAAGTATTGGAAGCAATGGAACCAAAATGGGAATTTTTGGAGAAAGGGAGCTTCTTTTCGGTACTGTGCAGAACTTTGTGAAGCAAATGGATTCTGAAATTTTTGAATATATTTGGATTCTACATGAAAAATTATGTGGAAATGAACCATGAGAGTTTAATTTGGAATGATATAAACATATGTCACAAAGTAGAGAAAGAAAAGGGTATATTGAAGCCTAGACTTGGAATTTATTTGGAATTGAGTTATAATTTGGTAATTGTCTTGTGAAACATCCTTACTTTCGTATGTCTTAGGGACCATTTGGTAGCATTCAGAACCACTTTCAAGGTCATTGAAGTCCAATTTCTAAATCTGGAGTTTTACTCTTATCGAGTGCTGTTCACTGTGTAAATTCTAGAGGAGTGACCTAACTTCTAAAAATTATAATTAATTCTAGAAAAATCGAAATGAAGTTGTTCAAATTGGTACATGAAGATAACTCAATTATCTTTCAGGGAAAAATCACTAGTTGACCACTCCTTGACCAAGTCAACGTAGGTCAATGTTACCACTTTACTGTTCATCTAGCGTTTTCCCCCTGAATAAAGCATTTTGGTCCCAAATTTGATAATTTATATCGCCATGTGTATACATCCAAATGAGGCATTCTATATATCAAATCGAAGCTTAATATGTCTACTATTTACCATAAAAATATCATATATTTATTCATCCATTTACTATTTTTAATTATTTATCAAACATTATTAAGTCACCACGTGTTACTGTTCATAGTGGCAAATTCCAGCACTCAACTTTACATACATATGCATACATCCATCACATATCAGTTAAACATGCCGAACAATACCTATTATTAAATAATAAGTTGTTATACATCAGGACATGTACAAAATTCTCATATTTCTATTACATCTTTTTCTACCTGAAATCCGGCAGCATAACCGCTACGCTTCATCTTTAGAAAGTAACTGATCTTGTACCGATTCGGTAATTCCCATGAGAACTACCATTCTACGTAAGCACCCAGGAAAGACTGGATGAACAGGCTAGGTCCACTCACTTCCAGCCTCCTTAGACAGTACCTACGTACACAGTATGTCAAATCCTTATTTTTATATATCTTAAGGACCATTCAGTAGCACTTAGAACCACTTTCAGGGTCATTGAAGTCTAAACTCTTAATCTGGAATTTTATTCATATCGGGTACTGTTCACTGTGGCAAATTCCAGATGAGTGACCTGACTTTGAAAAATCATAACTAATTCTAGAAAAATAGAAACAAAGTGCTTCAAATTGCTACATGAAGATAACTTAAGTATATTTTAGGTAAAAATCATTGGTTGACCATTCCTTGACAAATTCAACATGGGTCAACATTTCAACTTTACTGTTCATCCAATGACTTTTTCCTGAATCCAGCATTCTGGTCCCAACTTTAACAATTTATATCCTTTCGTGTATACATCCAAATGAAGCATTATATATATCAAATTAAATCTTAGTATGTCTACTATTTACCATAAAAATATCATACATTTATTCAATCATTTACTATTTTTAATGATTTACCAAACATCAATTGGTCTCCACGGATCACTGTTCACAGAGTCATTTTTCAGCAACCAACCTTACATATTAATGCATACATACATCACATATCAGTCAAACCTGCCAGATAACAATCACTATTAAATAATCAACTATTATACAGCAGTGCATGATTAACACCCTCATGTTCCTATTACATTTCTCGTTGTCTAAAATCCGGCGGCATAACTGCTACATTCCTTCTGTAGAAAGTAACCGATCTTGTACCGATTCGGTAATTCTCGTAGGAACTACCATTCTACATAAGTACCCAGGAAAGACTGGATGAACCTGCTAGGTCCACTCACTTCCAGCCTCCTTAGACAGCACCTACGTACACAGGACGTATCAGTTCCTTTCTTTGTTCCTGCTTCGTTGCCAGAATTTCGGCAGCCTAACGGCGTCTCTTAAAATTCCCAAATTTTATTTTGACAGAACCTCCCCTGTAATTTATATATGGGAATGAGATTCAAAATAATCTCAGTAGCAACAATCATAACAATATATGTAATGCAGTGTGACGGTGCTTGCTTGTGATTGTGTACAGATAAGTATGCTGCATGCTTCAATATTCAATAACATATGATCATAGCATTGTAATAGAGCTTCAAGCATAACATATAAGACAACAATCCAACCAAACAATATCACAACAATTCACAAAGACATTACATAAAAGCTAGGATTAGTTACTACCTCAAAGGCAGGGCTCCAGAATTTCTACACTGCTTCCAACTTCACCAGAACTTCCTTTCTTCTTTCTTTTTCTCACTTTCTCTCTCAAGAACTTCCTTATCTCTCTAAAAGCTCCTTAGGCCGTGGGAATGAAGAGCTAGGGGGTATTTATAGTTTTGAGGAGTGGCATTCTTGTAATTTTGAAGCCATCTGATCCTGTGGTCCTGGTTTTTTCGGAATTTCCTATTTTTCTTTATTCCTTTTACTGCATCATCCATGACATCATTCAAGGCCACCTCATGGGACACCACACCTCACACATTTATCACATGGCGCAATTTGGAGAGGAGAGAAACCTTCTGGAAGCTTTCCGGTCCAATCCGGTACAGGCCCGGTCCGTCGCCTCGAAAATTGGACCGTTTCCTGAATCTCATTTTTCTAAAAATCCATATTATGTCTTCTGGACTTGAACTTAGTATCTGGATCCTTTATATCATTAACATTTTAATACTGGGTATAAACTCAATTACAGATCCCCTGCAAAATGACCAAAATGCCCGTGGTGCCCTTTCTGGCCCTATTTTAACCCTAAGGGCAAAATCGTCATTTTACACCTTTCTGTAACCTGGTCAAAGCATATACTGGCTCTAGACAACCTTATTTACGTATGTCATAGCTTCTGAGCCTGTCCAGAATGACCAGAATGCCCTCCATTCATCTGCTACTCTTTTAGTACAACACAGGGGCATTTTTATAATTTCGCACTTTTCCGGGGTTCTGCTGGACACTGGCCCACCTATCAGTCCAAGAGTCTTATTGGGCCTTTGTTGGCGCCATTTTTGGGCCTTTCTGGGTCCATTACCTTTATGGCACGCATTACGGGGAATCCTCCCCTGTCCAGGTTCACCGAATATTTTAGCTTTTCTGCACCGTTTACACACATATCCGGACACCGGCTCCTTCTGTCATATACACTGCCCTACTGTGTATGGGCAGCCATTTGGGTCATAATGGGCATCTGACTGTTGTTACCCGACCTCATTCAGTCTTAGTTTAAATACCGATAAATCTCCCTATCGGATCCCTGGAGGCCTCATACTCCCGTCTGGATTTGCTAATTTGTGAATAACTTTTTCTACAAACCTCCTATCGGTATTCTGTCAGTTTCCTGACATCCGCCCCATAAGGGTGCATCATCCTATAATTTCTTAGTTATATCTGAAATCTAGGGTATCCGGTAGGAATTTTTATAACTTTTGGACGATCAGTCCATTTTTGACTATCTGGAGTCTTCAAAAATTCCGGTATTAGGCTGGATTACCCAGCGTCACTTGCCCTATCTTTTGGTGAAATCTGGGACTGAAATGCTATCGGGCGGTCCAAACCACTTCTGGCCTATTTTTCTTTAATTATACTTTAGCCCCAGGGAACTTTTCTTCTTTGCAATTAAGTCCCTTAAATTTGGCTAAAATTACACTTTAAGACCCAATATTTTTTTCTACCTTTCTTTCCTAACCTTAAACTTTCCATAATTACATTTAAGTCCTTTTATTTCCTTTCTTTTGCAATTTAATCCTTTTCTTCACATAAAGGACCACATATTTTTCCTGAAAAAGAACTCATATATTCCATTTAATCTGTACATAGAAATCAGTACAGAAAATTAAGGATATTATATAGTACGTATCAGCTCCTTTCTTTACTATTGCCATCTTGTCATAATTTCGGCAGCATAACGGCGTCTCTTAAAATTTCCAAAATTTACTTCGACATAACCTCCCCTGTAATGGGTTATTTATTGGGATGAGATTCGGGGGAATCTCAGTAGTAATAATCATAATAGTATATGTAATGCAGTGTGATAGTGCTTGCTTGTAATTATGTACAAATAAGTATGTGCGTGCTTCCATACTCAATAACATATGAACATAGCATTCTAGTAGAGCTTCAAGTATAAAATATAAGACAACAATCCAACCAAACATTAGCACAACAAATCACAAAGCCATTACATAAAAGCTAGGATTAGTTACTACCTCAAAAGCTTAGCAGAACTCTAGAATCTCTATACTGCTTCCAGCTCCGCCAGAACTTCCTTTCTTCTTTCTTCCTTGCAATTTCTCTCTCTAGAACTTCCTTCCCTCTCTTAAATGGGCTCTAGGACATGATGAATGAATGGAAAGGGGGGTATTTATAGTTTTTATGGATGTTATTTCTATAATTTCCAAGAGCTCTAAACTTGTGGCCACCATTTTTTCTGGAATTTCTTATTTTCTTTTCCTTTTATGACATCATCAGCATGAGATCATCCAAGGGACACCTCATAGGACACCTAATCCCTCACATGGATCACATGGCAAAAATGAAGGGCCAAGAAGCCTCTGGAGAAATTCCAGTCCAATCCGGTACCGGCCCGGTCCGATTCCTCAAAAACTGGATTATTTTCTGAATCCAATTTTTCTGGAAATCCATATTATTTTTTATGACCTTAAATTTAGTATCTGGGTCCTTTATATCATTAACATTTTTATACTGGGTCTAAACTTAATTACAGATCCCTTGCGAAATGACCAAAATACCCCTGGGTGCCCTTTGTTGCACTATCTTAACCCTAAGGGTAAAATCATCATTTTACACCTCTCTGTACCCTGTCAGGGCATATATTGACTTTGGTTAACCTTACCTGTGTATGCCTTGGTGTTTTGGCCTATCCAAAATGACCAAAATGCCCTCCATTCCTCTATTACTCTTTAGTACAACACAGGGGTATTTTCGTAATTTCGCATTTTCCCGGGGTTCTGCTGGACACTGGCCCACCTATCAGTCCAAGGGTCGTACTGGGCCTTTGATGGCGCCATTATTGGGCCTCCTAGGGTCCATTACCTTTATGGCACACATCACGAGGAATCTTCCCCGGCAATGTTCATCGGGTATTTCCGCCGTTGTACACCGTTTATACACATCCCCGGACACCGGCTCCTTTTATCATATACACTGGCCTATTGTGTTAAGGCATCCCTTTGGGTCATAATAGGCATCTGACTGATGTCATCTGACCTCATTCAGTCTCAATTTAAATACCGATAAATCTTCCTATCGGATACCTGGAGGCCACACACTCCCATCTGAATTTACTAATTTATGAATAACTTTTTTTACAGACCTCCTATCGGTATTCTGTCAGTTTCCTGACATCTGTCTCATCAGGACGCATCATCCTGTAATTTCTCACTTATATCTGAGATCTAGGATATCCGGTAGGAATTTTTTATACTTTTAGACTATCAGATCAATTTTGGCTATCTGGAGTCCTAAGAAAATTCCTGTATTAAGCTGGATTACTCAGCATCACTTGCTCTATCTACTGGTGAAATATGGGACTGAAATGCTTTCGAGCAGTCCAAACCACTTCCGGGCTAACTTTCTTTATTTAGACTTTAACCCTAAAAAACTTTCCTTCTTTGCACTTAAGTCCCTTAAATTTGGCTAAAATTACACTCAAAGACCCCACATTTTTCTACCTTTCCATCTTAGCCTTAAACTTCCATAATTGTACTTAAGTCCTTTTATTTTCTTTCTTTTTTAATTTAATCCATTTCTTTACATAAATGGCCACATCTTTTCCTGAAAAATTTCTCATATATTTCATTCAATCTGTACATACAAATCAGTACATAAAATTAGGGATATTACATCTTGTAATGTCTAAGTTTTGATATTTGTGGCAAGGAAAGACCATTTCAAGAAAGGAAGGACAAGGATCTACAATTGGTAGCAAGAATACTTAACTATAAACTTATGTGCTTTGATTGATTTGCTTACTTGTTATGCATGAAGGTTTGGTTGAGCATGGAATATTATGTGATGATGTTTATGATGATGTGCTATGAGTACGTGCCACTCCTTGCAATATATGTCATGACAATATACATGTTGGAGTTTGCTTATGTATAATCATGAATTAGCTCCCATTGCATGATAACATGTTAGGCATTTAATCAAATATGCATAACCTTATAGTTTGTATTACTTGCTATTGAGATTCCCCCGAATCTCACCCCCCATAACTATGCTCTAGGTACTGGATCTTCTCAAGGCAAGAGGGTAAATGTTGATGGATGACTGTATAGAACTTAAAGAGTGTGCACTTTAATTACAAGATGATGTTTTGGTGTGTATGATGCATGCTACTCATAAATCCGATCTGAGGTAGTGTACTTCTATCGGTATTTTGATTGACTTATCCGACGAGTTTTCATATGAAATTTGGTATGAACATAGATAAGATCAAGAGATTTAAATGGACACCAAGAACGCCTCATTTGGTTAAGAATTCGAATTGTTATGATTTTTCAAAATCAGGAGATAAAATCTGGAATAAGATAATATGGCTACTCAGAGGCAGTGAGGTTCATGTGCTAATTTCATATAGTAAATGAATAAGTTTTTCTGTGATTTATGGTGAGATTAAAGTAAACATTATTAGATTTAAATCCATAAGTAATTAGACTCAATTGGATAAGTATACAAGGAGAAATGAATTTTTCAAAATGGGGCAAAGAAACTGGAACTTCCAGATTTACCAAATGAATAGTAAAGTTCAACGAATAAACTGATTTGATCTGGACAAGGAAACCTCATTTTCATATTTTTCTCTCAAATTTAAATGAAAGAAATTTTATTATAAATTGGAATCACCTCAATATGATTTTTCTAGATTTAATTATAAATTTCTAAAGTTTAGGCTGTAATCTGGAATTACCAAGTGAATAGTAGCGATAAACAATACCCGTAAGCCCAACTCTTGGAAATTCATGTTTTTAAGGTTAAGAGGTATTCCAATGATCTAAGATAATTCCAATTGAGTATATGTAAGGTTAAGATTTATGGTAAAGCTTTAAGATTAAGATCTAAAGATATTTACTAGAAAATACCGTTGTGCTGGTAGACTATACTGAGTACTGTGTACGTAGGTGTTGTCTAAGGAGGCTGGAAGTGAGTGGACCTAGCCAGTTCATCCAGTCTTTCCTGGGTACTTACATAGAATGGTAGTTCTCATGGGGAATTATCGAATCAGTACAGTTATTTTCTGCCAGAATTTCTGGCAAGAGAGATATAAACCAGTTGAGAGTGCTATAGTAAGAGTACTCTGAGAGATATAAAGAAGGATGTTTCAAAGTACTATATGCATTCAATAATGAATATGTAGCATGAATTAATGTCTTCAGAGATGTAGAGGTGGTAATTGTGCTAATAGGAGTTGATAAAAGTGACTTCTTCATTTCTCTTTTCTTTTTCCTTTCTTTTCTTTGTTTCTTTCTTCAATTTTTGTCTTGCACTATCTTTTTTTTCTTTCTTTAGTGCAATATGCTCTTTTATTTCTTTTTATTTGGTACCTTATACATAGAAGATGTAGCACAACATCACAATAATAAAAAAGTTATTTCTTTGAAATGACTTTCTATAAAAATGATGGAAAGAAAAGTGATGGGCTCAAAGGGGGTGACTACGGATATAATATGTAACGGGCTTGTGTTTGGGATAAACGAGTTTAGAAATGAATGCCTCTATTATATTCAATAACATAAATGCACAAGTAATTCTCAACTCAGAGCCAAGACAAGTTCTAGAGGATATAAACCAATTGAATAATCACTCAATCTAGAAATTAAGGCCGAGAATCCTTCCAACTAAGGTTTTCATCTAAATTGCTCATAAGCTAAAGTCTCAAACAATGTTCATCCTTCACTAGGCAATAAACACTTATCATAACTGAAAACCTTCTGAAATAATGATTTAAAAGTTATAAATTAATCACTCAGAATCATGTAATAATCCCAAATCTAATAGTAAAAACTTAAGTATCTCCAATTCAATTTTCAAGATTTAAAAAAAAATTCAAGTGTGGAAATGGTTTCTATAAACTCTTTATGCAAAAGGTTAAAAACCAGAAGGCAATCAATCATTTATAAAAGTACCTTAGCAGCTTAAAAGGAATCCTTCTATACATCATTACACAAAGCAAAGAGAAGGTAAATGGGCATTTTCACACTTAGGTTGTGATTAAAAATAGTGAAAGTCGCAACCACATTTCACAGAGAGTGCTGGCTCTAACTTACCAAAACTAGTCGCAACTAGGAAAAGTTCCTGTCACTACATAAATCCATATAGAGGTTTAGTCGCGACCTAAATACACTCGTGTCATGACTTATTTTCACAGATAGCATGTTTAGTGTAAAACTCCATGTCAGGTCGTGACCATAAAACACATAGGTCATGACTAAATACCATAGAGACAACCACTTGATAGTTTTCAAAGCCCAAAATATCTTTTACACTAAAACCTTTTTATAGCTAAGGACAAAACAATTTAAAATAGGGACCCAATTTTTAGCAATTCATCACATATTAAGATCAAAAACAAAAAATAGATTAATTGAAATTTTTTTACATTAATTAGCACTCCCCCATACTTAAACTTGACAATGTCCTCACTGTCAGCAAAGATATAAAAATCACAACATTATATAAGGTCAATTAAATCTAGCTCCAACATTGCAGGCAAACACATCACTCAATGCAAATTTGACAATGAAGCTGGCAGTCACATTCCAATCATATAGAGCAATACAAGTAAAGCAAAGATAACATGATGGGTAAGCTAAAATCATGCATGTGAGTATGTAAGCACCTCAAATAACCATCAATGAGTAAGCAGAATATGGACAATAAAGGCGTGTTATGCAAAACAAAAATAAAATAAAAATAAACACTATCCTAAGAAACATTAAGCAAAGAAATTAACGACTACTTCTACTAGTTCATCCCTTGCCAATCTCATCAAATTATCACATGCAACAAGATATTAGCAATTTATAATATCATATAAAAAGTAAAATAGAGGAAAGGGACGGCTTGGGCTTATGGAGGCAGTGGGAACTCATCAGACTTCGAGAGATGACTGTGTGTTTGGAAAATCTCCCCTATTGCCTTCTCTCTCCATTTTAGCATCTCAAGATCATGCACTCTACTTACATCATGAAGTCCATCCAAGCTTGTCTTGAGTTTTCCCCCTTTAAACTTGAACTTTCCCAACTGTGGTTAGTATGTAGAAGCGATAAATTTGGGTGGTGTTCCCTTCACATCCTTTGTATATTTCTTGAAACTGCTTTTATCCAATTTGTTTAGATTCTTTATCTTGTCTCCTACTTTCTCAAATGTTGCACTAAACTGAGGTTGATATACAACCGTAACATAGTTGAGATAACTCTCTTTTAAACCTGTATCATTATTATAGATCAAATCATTTAAGAATATTAAGGTATAAGAGGTAATTTTGGAATATGAGTGAGGATAAGTAGAGTTAGAACATATTGGCCCTTTAACCAAAACAGTGGAATGTGGAACTGAGGGAATTGGAAATTCACTGGTTGTGTTTGCCATTTCTGGTCGTGACCTCTCAGGCTTATCTTCAACTTCTTGTTGCGGCTCAAACTCACAGAGAGTGTCTCTAAAACATATGGTAGAGACCTCTTCATCTTTCTGTCAAGATAGGATGTCTCAGGAGTTTAAGGTCGTGACCAAACAGTCATCTTGTCGCCACTCCAATTCACAGAGAGTTTATCCCTCAGCAACCTGATATTTTATCGCGGCATTGTTATCCTCGCGTCGCGACTGGACATCTCTGGAATATTTAGCCTCGGCCAATCGATCTTCTTATCATGACGCCAATTCACAGAGAGGCTTCCCCTCAGTAAGCTGATATTTGGTCACAACTTGTAGACCTTCACGTCGTGACTTGGGGTCACAGAAGCTTGATATTTCTTCATTTGTTCCACTTCCAGCTTCCAGAGTATCTTGTGACTCTGTAAAATCACTCACAAACTCTTTTCCAAAAGCATTATCACTGGCAATTGATGAAATAAAATTAAAATTTGATGGAAATAAGAATTCTTGAGAAGGTGAAAGCATGCTATTTACATCTAAATAGTTAAAACATCATGCATTACCTTCATAAGAACAAGAAAAAGAGTAATCAGAAGAAAGAGATTCAAAGTAGTCATCATGCAATAGAGAATTATGGGAATTATGCAACAGAGAATCATACCCATCATGCAAACTCAATTCATGCTCATCCCTAGTCTTTTCAACAGCATAATTAATGGCATTCAACCCAGCAAAAGAAGAATTATCAAAAGGATATTTCATTGCTTCATTCATATTGAAAGTTACTACATGTTCTCCAACTTCCATTGTAATGGAACTATGCTTCATACTAATAATTGTCTTGGAAGTTTAAAGGAAAGGTCTGCCTAGGATCAAAGTTCTCTCACTTGCTAGCTCACTGGACATGTTTAGAACATAAAAATCAACTGGGAATACTAAGTCCTTGACCTACACTAGAATATCCTCAAGAATTCCCTTAGGATACCTAATTGACCTATCAGCTAATTGGAGCACTACACTTGTGTCTTTAAGATTCTTAATACCTAAGGCTAAGTATACCGACCAAGGCATTACATTAATGGCAGCCCTTAGATCTAATAACACTCCCTGTATATGAACATTTCCTATAGTACATGGGATTGTGCAAGATCCTGGGTCTTGGCACTTAACCGGTAATTCAAACTTAAAAAGTGATGACACATTAGCACTTACTTGAATTCTCTCAAGAGGCCCAAAATTTTTCTTTTCAGCACACAATTCTTTCAAAAATTTAGCATACTTAGGATTTCTCTTAAGGAATTCAACCATAGGGATATTTATTTCTAACTTATTGAAGAGATTATAAGCATCTTTTGCAAAATTAGGGTCAGTCTTTTTCTTTCCAGCAAAATAAGATTTAGGAAAAGCGAGATCTTTTATACTTACCTCTTTACCTGTATGCTTAGAGGCTCCGTACTTGCTAGAGCCTTCTCCTTAGCTTGGTTTCCTTCGTATGCTAGACTTGGCATTATCACTTCCTCTTCTTGCTTCTCTTGTAATTCCTCTTATGCATGTGAATTCTCTTCATAGGTTGCCTTCCTAATCAGAAGCTGTTGTTCTTTAATATTTTCTAAATTCCCAATCTTTATCTGTGATAATGTTGAATTTCTAGCTTCAAAATCTTTCATATCTTCCTTTGGTGTATCATCTTCCTTAAAATACATTTGACTTCTACTTCTGAGTGATATGGCATTCAGACCCTTCGGATTAAATATAGTGTTCGAAGGTATGCTCCCACTGCTCTTTGTTTGGATGTCACTCACTGTATTAGAAACTTGAGTTAAATGACTTGTTATATCTGCATTCTTGGAACTTAAATCCTCAAGTTTCCTGTGCACATCTGCATTATTCTTATGCATACTTTGAAGAATTAAAGCTGTGGAGGTGAATTGACCGTCATTCTATTTGAGCTTGTTATCTATATTGGCCATTCTATCGTCCATATTGTTCATTTGTGCCGCCATACTCTTCAACAATTGAGAAGTCTCATCTGGTCTTGATGTCACTAAAGCATTAAGGTGAGTTGGAACCTTAAACCTTGCATTACTTTGGTAGTTGCTTGAGAAAACATCACCTCCTTGGAATTGATTAGGCCTATTTTCCCCACTCCCCCACCTAAAATTTAGGTGGTCTCTCCAACCAGGATTGTATGTGTTAGAGTATGGGTCTCTCTTCTAGTATGGATTATCTCTCCCTTGATACATTGCTGCTACTTCTTCATACTGTCTATCACATGTACTTGTAGCATGCATCATTGAACCACATGACTCATATCCTATAACTAGTGCATGTGAGGTTTCTACTGCATGAACTTGCTTCGTAGAATGCAGCTCTCTTTCAATTAAATTCATCCTCTTTTCCATTCAGTTTCCTAGAGCTGCTATTTCTGCTAAAATCTCATTTGAATTACCCAAAGATGATATAGGCATTCTCCTTGGATCTTCAGTCTGATGGTCTTCATTAGCCATCTTCTAAAATAACTCTCAACTTGCTTGTGGAGTTTTATCTCTTAAAGATCTATTTGCTGCTGTATTCAAGTAAACCTTATTGTGAGGAAGTATACCATCAAAGAAAATGTCTACTAAATCAACCTTGGTAATGTTGTGATGGGGCTATCGAGCCAACAAATTGATAAATCTCGTCCAATATTCATGTAATGAATCTCTATCTATTGCAGAATATTTGTAATCTCCTTCTTCATCTATGTAGTCTTAAAGGCCGGGAAGAACTGTTCTAGAAATGTCGACTTTAGATGACCCTACATAAGAGTTGAGAAATGAGTTAGCAAATTGTATAACCACTCCTTAGCCTTACCTTCCATAGTGAAATGGAAAACCCTCCTTAAAACATTATCCAATGCAGTTAATGGGGGCTTCATTGAAGAGCAGATCATATGCATGGTTTGTAAGTGCCGATGAGGACATTCTCCTGCAAAACTATGAAATTTAGGTAAGGCTGCAATCAAATCTCCTTTAATTTCAAAATTAACCTCTTCAGTATAGAAACCATAAGGATCATAATTCACATGTGAATGATTTATTTCCCTCACACTTCTATTATCTTCTACATTCATTGGTATTTCATTTTCTCCTTGTCTATTATGCCCATTATGCCCATTATGATTAATCAACCATGTTAGATTCTATTGACCTCGTCTTTTCTCTAAATTCTCTCCTTCGTTTCCTAAGTTGTCTCTCAATTTCAGGTTCAAAAGGCACTAATGGTCCAGTTCTTCTACGCATGTAACTCAGAAACAATAAAGAATAACCAAGCAAGTAATCAAAATCAGACACAGAAGTTTCGCAGTAGAAATTTTCAACTAGTTACGACACAAGGGTGTTTAGGTCGTGACCACAGAACACAGAGAGCAGAAGTTCTTAAAAGTGGATTTCAGGTCACGACTCAAAAAGAAACAGGTTGCAACTAAATAAGACAGAGAGCAAATTTTTCAAAACTGTCATGACCAGACGTTGTGAACATCATGACTGAAGTTCACAGAGAGTAATCAGTACCACAGTAAAGTAATTTGGTCGTGACTCAAATGAGGTTTGATCGCGACTCAATGTCGCAGATAGTGATTTCGTAGAAACTTAGAAAAAATGCTGAATGCAATGCAATTAAAAACAACAAAAACTAAAATTAATTCAAAAAAATGACTCAAGTATATAATGGAGTTGACAATCAATTACTAAGGAACCAATTACTTGGCTCCCCTGCAACAACGCCATTGATGAGCAGCTCGGATTGTCATCGTTCGATCCATCAAAATAATAATAATTGCACCCAATAATATACTATAAGGCACAACCCTATCGTTCTTCTCGAGGAGCCTTTTTATTGGACACCTAGCAAATTATTGACAAAACCATTGAAAACCTGAGTGAAAGTAAAATGGGTTTGGGTTTTATTGATTTTTTGATGCAGTAAAATAAGGGTGCATTAAAGTAAGTATTTTTGTATTTTTGATTAAGATGAAAATGAGTTAGTTGGTGAAAGAAATATGTTATGACAGACTCTTGATGATGAAAAACATATATATCCTTACTCTTAATTTGATATGGGAGTTTTGAAATAACTAAGTCTTAAATAAAACCTCATCGATCGATTGAGTCTAGAGCATTAATATTTCTTAAACTTCTTTTATCAAAGCTAGTTTAAAAACTCTTAATGAACTATTAAAAATCACTTAGTGTGTAATTTAAATCAGATGATGAAAATGCCCTCGAATGATCGTCGATCGATAAACCCTAGATTTCAAACAATTGAATTAATTAGCAACGATCGTTAATAATAGTCCAACTATTTTAAAATTCAAACAAAAAAAATATTATATTAAAAACTAACATTCAAAGCGTCCAAAGTCAATTACAATTGTCTAATCTGAGAATAATCAATCAACATTCAATCCCTTGTTCATAAAATGAAAACCCTAGATCTAGCAGTATCAAAATATGAAATAAGTGCAGATTAAAATAGAAAACTCCCCAGTGTAGTCCATGAGCTCAAGATATGAGATCTATCACCAAGAGACTAAAGATTTAGCCTCTCATGACTCCTATTATGCTACAATCGCTATCTAGATACGATGCCATGAAGAAAGCAGAAAGGGTGATGGAAAGATGAATGATGGAGATGATGTGTAGGTAGTAGAGAGCATTGAGAGAGAGTTCGAGCACTGCTTCTTAGCCTATTCAGGTCAAAAACCAGTCTCCTATACGTTTGCGGCTTCCCTCTCCTTTTAACATCAGATTGACCTAATAAAAAATGCACAGCTTCATGACTGTCTTCTTTGGTCGCAACCAGATACATGTTTTGGTCACAACCTGAGGACATTGTGGTCGACTGAAGGCCAGGGAAGCTGCTTCCTTGATTTGATTCTCTCTTGTGATTTCTTTTATGCTCACTAGTCCTTGGTTCTCCTCCAAAGTACCTGCAATTCAAAATCAAAGCTCACTATAAAAGTCCCACCAGTAAAGGAATAACATATATGCAGTTTGGAGGAGTTAATTTACCATTTCACCCTTTAAACAACACATTGCCAAGCACAATCATGAATTACCATAAAAGCACAATTATATGCATAAAATAAATGGTAAAGTTGTTATAAAACCTTAAAATTGTCACAGAAACCATACACAAATTGTGTCTTATCACTAAGTAATTAACAGTCAGTCCCTATTAAGATGTCGTGTTTGCCTAGGAGTATTTAAAGAGAGTTACGGTGAAAAGCTAGAAATTTAAATCAATAATGTAAATATGCTTTTTGTAATAAGTGATGCTTCATATGTTGTTGTCATTCCTACTAACATAACTCCTTGTCTCAAATATGTCATAAGCCCCAGAGTTTTATGTGAGCAATCACTGGTCACATACAACCGTGTAGAACTTAAACCCCTTAACATTGTACGTGGTATACCTTCTAGCATGGTCCAACAGACTAAGTGATAGATTTCTAAATTCAGCTATGTAAGGTCTTTTGTCATTGTACATTTGTTGTGTAAACCAATAAGGAAACTCTCAGTAGACTCTTTTATCAGCCTCAATGGAAGTTAGGCCGTGTACTCATAGCTGGCGCCTAACATGACTTCTGTACTCCCTATATAATGAAGTATGTAGTTTGTTTTATAAATGTTCTAGATGAATAAATTGAATTACAAGTATAAAAATAGCATGCGTTTAATTTATATATATATATACTTATAGGAGGAAAGGTTCAACTTAGCTATAATTTATCATAACATGTCTATGTGCTTGCAGTTTCTCTGTGAAACTATTTTTTGAAAGTTAAACAATTGTGGAGGGAATTATGAATTTTAAATTTATGACTTTGTAACTATTTATAACCGCCATAAAAGTAAAAAATTACAATTTCTAACTTCAATTAAAGTAAAATTTGTGAAATAAAACTACAATTTATGGAATAGAGTAAAATTTATGAAATGATCTAAGATTTGTGAAATAATTAAATAAAATGAAAAAAGTATAAGTAATAATATTTTTTTAAAAAAATGTACAAAAATCCACTTAAGGATGTCGTGCATCATCTTACACATCCTTATTGAGATCTGGCGGTGGGGAGGAGGCGGTGGGATTGAGATTTCTATATGCGGGATACGAATAGTGGGTATTGTCAGAGGAGTTGTGACGACCAAAATATGTGTGAATATAGTTCTCAGTAACGCGTCCACCTGGGTCTGAATGGATTGCACTACGCTTGCCACTTGGGTTTGCACCTCTGATTGCATATGTGAGTGTATGGTCTGCACCTACGAATGCATCTGCTTATGAATGGTCTGCACCTGCTCCTGCATCTCACGTCTGACCTGATCCCAAAGGTCATATATAGATACATTGGGTTGGTGCTGGACTCCTACGATCGTTTGGGCCGATATAGCTTTTGACTGAGAGTACGATAGGACGTGAGATGCATCGCAAGCACTCGAAGACAGTTTAAGTTTTGTGAAGGGAATTGGAAGACACGCAGCGGAAATTAACTTTAAAAATTTTTCCATTCCCAGCCAGGATCTACCGAATGTGTTTAAGTTAAGGAGAAAGAAGTGTTACCTTCGGTACTCGAGCTTTGGTCGCGACCTCAGTGTCCACTAGTCGCGACTCCTCGCCTCTGGAACTTTCAGTCGCGACCTCCTCAGCTTCTAGTCGCGACCTGTCGCCTCTGGAGTTTGTAGTCGCGACCTACACTGCTTCTAGTCGCGACCTGTCGCCTCTGGAGCTTTTAGTCGCGACCTCTTAAACTTCACGTCGCGACCTGTCTCCTCTTTTCGGATTTCTAACGTTCAGATGCCCGTTTGGTCGCGACCTAAGTGTGTTCTAGTCGCGACCTTTCTTCGTGTCTGGCCGTATCGTAGAAGTCGACAGCTCAGATCGGCTTCCTCTACCGGTATCCACACGAACAGCGTTCCAATTGCGAACGACGTGCTAGCGCCTCTTGTCCCTCTAGGGCTTTCTGGAGATTCCGTCCTCACCGTCTTTATTTCGGCAGTTTCTTATCTGTAAACCTTTTGCACTCTCCCTGCCCCCTTTTCTCACGACTGAATGTGTGTGAAGAGATCTATATTGTGTGTAGAACCCTAGCTCCTAATGTCAAATATATAGGAAGCTATCGGGCTTCTAATAGGGCCGGGCTTCAGAATTAATCTTATATTAATTCTGAATTAATACAATATCATATATTGCATAATTTAATAAGAAACTGATTAAATAAATATGGTTTATATTAAATCCGTCCCACAGATTTAATTCACCTATTTATTTAATTTAAAAGACAGAATTATATTTGATTTATTCTCATAAATCAAATTTGAGATATCTTATCAATTTGAATTTCAAATTCAAATAGATCATATCCATTTAAATTCAAATTCAAAAATGATAGAGATTTAATTTATCCTTATAAATTAAATCTTACAAATATCTCTTATATTATATATATAATATATATAAACTAATTTATATATATATATAAAATATATATCCACCCTAGATTATTCATTGAATCTAGACATCTCTTAGATTCAATGAATCTGGACATCATAGCTCGGATTGGGCTGTTTTGTGTGCGACCCTGTAGGCCTATATGAAGTTGGCAGTGGGCCAGTTACTATACTGACCCACAAGTCGTAAGCGGTCTCTAGCAAGGCATTACGACTACCCAAAACATATGAGGATCGTTAAACGATGTAACCTTTCATACAACCATATCACGTCCCTTTTGTCACATGATATTTCGGTCAAGGATGAGGCATGGAGAACGTCATCCTCCTATTCCTGACCGTTACTTTCTCGATCCCTGAGTAGTCTGAATATAGAAATGGAACTACCCTTCCATTCCAGTATGGCCATACATTTCTCAGACTCACTCATCGAGGGGCCCAGTAATATCTCTCTACGAATGTGAGGGACAAATTCCATCTTGACCATTCACATTCCTCCGCATGAAAAACCACTAAGCCCGAGCATAGCCTTTATGATCACTCGGTCAAAAGTGACTTTTGACTAGGTCAAAGCTGAGCGTTTGTCATGTAGGAATCCATGATGATCTCAGGTCAAAGGGCATAGTGACATGGCTTGTATATGAGAGAAGCTTATGACTTGACCCATGCAGCTCTCTCATAGCGGGTCGGTCCAACACCCTGTACTCTTACATGTGCTTATGACTTTGATTTATATCTCTATATATCTTCAAAGTCATACTGGTCTTATTTCATCTCTGCTCCCGCATAGATGACCGACCAGGGACATTTAGGATAAAATCACTAGTTATCCAAGGATTGTCATCATAGTAAACATGCAAATAATATGATAACATGATACAATGATTGGCCCCTAGGGCACAATTTCCAACATCCTCCCACTTGCACTGGGAACAATCATTAATTTGTCTCAATCCTATTGACCTAACATGACGCTCATGTTTTGCCAGGACAAGCGGTTTAGAGGATCAGCATCATTGTCTTCTCTTGCTACCTTGCATATTTTTATATCACCTCTATCATTGATTTCTCTGATGAGATGAAATCGCCTGAGTATATGCTTGGTCCTTTGATGTGACCAAGGCTCTTTGGCCTGTGCAATGTCACCACTATTGTCACAGAACAAAGTTATTTGATCTGAGATGGTCGGTACCACCCTTAGTTCAGCAATGAACTTCCTGATCCAAATGGCCTCCTTAGCTGCATCAGATGCTGCTATATACTCGACTTCCGTTGCAGAATCTACTATAGTGCTCTGCTTAGAGCTCTTCCAGCTTACTGCTCCATTATTCAGGAGAAATATGTATCCAGATTGCGATTTCTGGTCATCCTGGTCAGTTTGGAAACTTGCATCTGTGTAACCAGTTACATAGAGCTCGTCTTCCAATCCACCATAGACCAAGAATAAGTCCTTAGTCCTTCTTAAGTACTTAAGGATATTCTTGACAGCAGTCCAATGGCCCTCACCGGGGTCCTGTTGATATCTGCTAGTCATACTTAAGGCAAACGAGACATCCGGTCGAGTACATAACATGGCGTACATGATAGATCCTATGGCCGAGGCATATGGAATCTTACTCATGCGACCTCGCTGATCTGGTGTATTAGGACACAAATCCTTGCTGAGGTGAATACCATGAGACATGGGTATGAAACCCCTTTTTGATTCCTGCATACTGAACCTATGCAGTATCTTGTCTATATATGTGCTCTGACTTAGTCCTAGAAGCCTTTTAGATCTATCTCTATAGATCCTAATTCCTAGGATGTAGGTGGCTTCACCCAAGTCTTTCATCGAGAAATATTTTCCTAACCAAGACTTGACAATCTGCAAGGTAGGAATGTCATTCCTAATGAGTAGGATGTCATCGACATAGAGTACCAAAAATACAACTGTGCTCCCACTAACCTTTTTGTACACACAAGGTTCATCAATGTTTTGAAGAAATCCAAACTCTTTGACTACTTCATCAAAACGATGATTCCAACTCCGAGATGCTTGCTTCAGTCCATAAATGGACCTTTGAAGCTTGCATACCTTACCAGAGTCCTCAGAACGCACAAAACCTTCAGGTTGTGTCATGTACACATCCTCAAGGAGCTTTCCATTAAGGAAGGCTGTCTTGACGTCCATCTGCCATATTTCATAGTCATAATATGCTGCAATGGCAAGGAGGATTCTGATTGATTTGGCCATTGCAACTGGGAAAAGGTCTCATCATAGTCCACACCATGAGTTTGAGTAAATCCTTTTGCAACCAGTCGTGCCTTGAAGACATTTACATCGCCATCCATGTCAGTTTTCTCTTTAAAAACCCACTTGCACCCGACAGTTTTTACACCTTCAGGCGGGTCGACTAAGGTCCATACCTTATTGTCGTACATGGATTGCATCTCAGACTTCATGGCATTAAGCCATTTCTCAGAGTTTGGTCCCACTATAGCTTCTTGATAGGTAGTGGGCTCATTATGCTCAATGAGCAACAAATCACGACTATCAGAAATCAGAAATCCATATCTCTGAGGCTGAAGTCGTGCCCTATTAGATCGCCTTGGGCCTTGCGTGACTTGAGGAGTCTCAACAACTTCTTGTGAGTCTTCTCTACTTTCCATCTCTAGTTCTGTGGCGTCTTGTGGCTCTCGAACTTCTTCGAGGTGTACCTTGCTCCCAGTGGTTCTTTTAGAGATAAATTCTCGTTCTAGAAAGATACCATTTTTGACAACAAACACTTTGTTATCAGTGGGGTTGTAGACATAATATCCCTTGGTTTCCTTAGGATATCCCACAAAAAGGCACTTTGAAGATTTGGGCGCTAACTTATCTGAGGCTTGTTGCTTAACATAGACCTCACATCCCCAAATCTTGAGAAAAGACAAACTAGGTTTCCTCCCAGTCCATATCTCATACGGAGTCTTTTCAACTGCCTTAGATGGAACACGATTCAGTGTGAACGCAGCTGTCTCTAGGGCGTGGCCCCAAAAGGATGGTGGAAGATCTGTTCGACTCATCATGGATCGAACCATATCCAATAGTGTTCGATTCCTCCATTCAGAAACCCCATTCCATTGTGGTGTTCCTGGAGGAGTCAATTGTGAGACTATTCCACAATTCCTAAGATGATCGATAAACTCTTGGCTCAAATATTCACCACCTCGATCAGATCGAAGGGCTTTAATTGTTTTACCAAGCTGGTTTTGTACTTCATTTTGAAATATCTTGAACATTTCAAAAGATTCGGATTTATGTTTCATTAGATAGACGTAGCCATATCTACTGAAATCATCTATGAATGTAATGAAGTACGAATAACCTCTTCTGGCATTTGTATTCATCGGTCCACACACATCTGTATGTATGAGGCCCAACAAATCGGTGGCCCTCTCACTGTGTCCAGTGAAAAGCGACTTTGTCATCTTTCCTAACAAACAAGATTCGCAAGTATCATATGATTCAAAATCAAATGAGTTGGGAAATCCATCTTGATGGAGTTTAGAAATGCGTTTCTCATTTATGTGGCCTAGACGACAGTGCCAGAGGTACGTCGGATTCAAATCATTTGGTTTGATCCTTTTGGCGGTTATGTTATAGATATTTCCATGATTGGGTTGTTCCAAGTTTAATATGTAATGATCAACATGCAAATCACCATGAGCATAGAAAACATCATTACGATAAATGGAACATTTACCATTCCCAGAAATGGAAGTGTAACCTTCCTTATCCAAATAAGAAAGAGAAACAATGTTACTACTCAAAGCAGGAACATAATAGCAATTGTTCAAAACTAACAAAAGCCCAGTGGGCAGAACTAATTCATAAGTGCCTACAGCTAGAGCAGCAACCTTTGCTCTGTTTCCAACTCGTAGGTCAACTTCGCCCTTCTTCAGCTTTCTACTGTCCTTTAGGCCCTGCACATTTGTACAAATGTGAGAACCACATGCAGTATCTAATACCCATGTAGTGGAAGTAGAAAGATGAATGTCTATAACATAAATACCTGAAGCGATAGCCCCGCTATCCTTCTTGTTCTTTTTCAGATCTTCAAGGTAGAGTTTGCAATTCCTCTTCTAATGACCCGGTTCATTGCAGAAGAAGCAAACTCCTTCCTTTGGAGGCTTTGCCTTCTTTGGTGCAGGCTTGGTTTCGGGCTTGCCTGACTCTTTGGTCTTACCAGATGAGCCATGACCCTTCCCCTTACCATTGCCTTTCTTTTTCATACCCTTTCCTTTCTGAACCATCAAAACAGTACTGGGCTTCTTCTTAACAGTCGGCTCAGTAGTTTTAAGCATCCCATGCAGTTCAGAAATAGATTTCTCCATGTTGTTCATGTTGTAGTTCATGACAAACTGGTCATAACTTTCCGGGAGTGAGTTCAAGATCAAATCTGTAGCTAACTCCTGGCTCATGGGAAATCCAAGCCTCTCAAGGTGATCTATGTACCCTTTCATCTTTAAGACATGAGTACTCACTGATGCACCTTCAGCCATCCTGCAGGAATGTAAGGCCTTAGTGGTCTCATACCTCTCTTGCCTTGCTTGTTGCTGGAACATTTCCTTAAGATGCACAATCATCTCATAAGCCTCCATGTGTTCCAGATCTCTTTGAAGCTCCGGAACCATAGTGGCAAGCATCAAGCATCCCACATCAACAGAGTCTTCCTTATGCTTCGCATAAGAATCTCTCTGAGCTCTAGGAGCATTGGCTGCTGGCTCCTCAGGAATGGGTTGATCTAGGACATATGCCTTTCTTTCCTGCTTGAGAACAATTCTCAAGTTCCTGAACCAGTCAAGAAAGTTTGTCCCATTGAGTTTGTCCTTCTCAAGGACAGATCGCAACGATAATGTAGCAGTATTACTAGTCGTCATGATTCTACAATTAAAATATGCAAGCGAATTAGCAATCTCCCACTGAATAAAACAACCCTCAATGTAATAATTAGTGGGCTAAGATCCATATTTGGCTTAAACTTGAGTCCGCTTTGGCAGGACGCTCAACTTTAAGTTATTTAGGTAGGTAACAACTTTACCAATTACATCAAATGTAATTCTTAGATATTTATGGGATTCAATCATCATATGATCCGGCATGTTTTAATCCCATCTAATGCCTTGAAACCCAAAACCGTTTTGATAATCTCAATTAAGTCAAACAATAACAAACATAAGAGCAGCACCATTACTCTTGCTTATCTCCCCAAGATAACTCAAATGCACCCACTTTGGTGGACCTACAAATGAGCGATCGAGGTTTTGACAAGTGTCCATTAATTGACGGCATATGACTTAAGATTTCTTTTAGAGGGTTTAATTAATTATCTGGTTTATAAGATGCATGTATCGCGGTTGTATCTCATACAAGTATTATGCATATAAAACATACATGCAGTGATCTAATCAAAAGATGCATAATCTTAAACGTGATACAATATGGCTCACCTATCCTAAGTCCCCTCAAGCCAATGAGAGGAGCTCTCTAATTAGAATAGGAAAAGTACATAAGGAAACCTCGTTTTAACATTCGAGGGGAGTGAGATGAGAAGAGAATGTACAACGAGAGTCATTAGAGGAAGGCACGACACGCAGGCCGTATTTAGAAAAATTACAACACTTGTAATCTAGAGCCATATTGTTCACCATACCCAAACATTCAAGAATCAAAATTCATACTATTTGAAGGGCAATAAATGTTTCAAAACATTCATATATCAGGAAAGTCAATACATATTACGATTATGTTGCGCTACGATTAAATAGCCACGGCGGTCCCGCTAACCGGTTAGCGGGCGGGGTGTGGGGCAGCGCCCCAATAGAATTTTTTTTTGATAAATAATCAAGAATCTTAATTCTTTTTCCTTAGACCCCATCAATATTAATTGATCAAATCAATTGATATACACCACCGATTTCAATTTCCTTTTAGATTCCGTATATGTCATACATAAACAGATTCCATATATGTCATACATATCACGCATGTTATCACATAATCAGCTAAGAAGTCTAACATACATCACATGTATCAACAATCAAACCTAACTTAAACACAAAACGGCATGGCTCTGATACCACTGAAGGGAATTGGAAGACACGCAGCGGAAATTAACTTTAAAATTTTTTCCATTCCCAGCCAGGATCTACTGAATGTGTTTAAGTTAAGGAGAAAGAAGTGTTACCTTCGGTACTCGAGCTTTGGTCGCGACCTCAGTGTCCACTAGTCGCGACTCCTCGCCTCTGGAACTTTCAGTCGTGACCTCCTCAGCTTCTAGTCGCGACCTGTCGCCTCTGGAGTTTGTAGTCGCGACCTACACTGCTTCTAGTCGCGACCTGTCGCCTCTGGAGCTTTTAGTCGCGACCTCTTAAACTTCACGTCGCGACCTGTCTCCTCTTTTCGGATTTCTAACGTTCAGATGCCCGTTTGGTCGCGACCTAAGTGTGTTCTGGTCGCGACCTTTCTTCGTGTCTGGCCGTATCGTAGAAGTCGACAGCTCAGATCGGCTTCCTCTACCGGTATCCACACGAACAGCGTTCCAATTGCGAACGACGTGCTAGCGCCTCTTGTCCCTCTAGGGCTTTCTGGAGATTCCGTCCTCACCGTCTTTATTTCGGCAGTTTCTTATCTGCAAACCTTTTGCACTCTCCCTGCCCCCTTTTCTCACGACTGAATGTGTGTGAAGAGATCTATATTGTGTGTAGAACCCTAGCTCCTAATGTCAAATATATAGGAAGCTATCGGGCTTCTAATAGGGCCGGGCTTCAGAATTAATCTTATATTAATTCTAAATTAATACAATATCATATATTGCATAATTTAATAAGAAACTGATTAAATAAATATGGTTTATATTAAATCCATCCCACAGATTTAATTCACCTATTTATTTAATTTAAAAGACAGAATTATATTTGATTTATTCTCATAAATCAAATTTGAGATATCTTATCAATTTGAATTTCAAATTCAAATAGATCATATCCATTTAAATTCAAATTCAAAAATGATAGAGATTTAATTTATCCTTATAAATTAAATCTTACAAATATCTCTTATATTATATATATAATATATATAAACTAATTTATATATATATAAAAAATATATATCCACCCTAGATTATTCATTGAATCTAGACATCTCTTAGATTCAATGAATCTGGACATCATAGCTCGGATTGGGCTGTTTTGTGTGTGACCCTGTAGGCCCATATGAAGTTGGCAGTGGGCCAGTTACTATACTGACCCACAAGTCGTAAGCGGTCTCTAGCAAGGCATTACGACTACCCAAAACATATGAGGATCGTTAAACGATGTAACCTTTCATACAACCATATCACGTCCCTTTTGTCACATGATATTTCGGTCAAGGATGAGGCATGGAGAACGTCATCCTCCTATTCCTGACCGTTACTTTCTCGATCCCTGAGTAGTCTGAATATAGAAATGGAACTACCCTTCCATTCCAGTATGGCCATACATTTCTCAGACTCACTCATCGAGGGGCCCAGTAATATCTCTCTACGAATGTGAGGGACAAATTCCATCTTGACCATTCACATTCCTCCGCATGAAAAACCACTAAGCCCGAGCATAGCCTTTATGATCACTCGGTCAAAAGTGACTTTTGACTAGGTCAAAGCTGAGCGTTTGTCATGTAGGAATCCATGATGATCTCAGGTCAAAGGGCATAGTGACATGGCTTGTATATGAGAGAAGCTTATGACTTGACCCATGCAGCTCTCTCATAGCGGGTCGGTCCAACACCCTGTACTCTTACATGTGCTTATGACTTTGATTTATATCTCTATATATCTTCAAAGTCATATTGGTCTTATTTCATCTCTGCTCCCGCATAGATGACCGACCAGGGACATTTAGGATAAAATCACTAGTTATCCAAGGATTGTCATCATAGTAAACATGCAAATAATATGATAACATGATACAATGATTGGCCCCTAGGGCACAATTTCCAACATTTTGTTGGTGTGGGATTATGACTGAGTCCCATAATCCTGTCGGGGTACTGAGGTCAGCTACAGGCCTCTAGGAGTGATGTAGTGGGATCTAAGGTGGACCCTGTGACTCCAGCAGCTTATATTGAGATGAGTCATCCACACCTGTCATAACGATTGGAAAAAGTAAACAAATTAAATAATGTTAATTATTTACAAAATACTAAATTATAGCAATTAAATATGTACAACAACTTCTTCAACCCCTTCCGATGAAGGAGTCCTGTATCAAGACATATACAGCTCAGGCCATATCTTGCCTATAGTAGGTGTGTATCCCAGCTCCGCCACAAACCTCCTCTCCTGAAAGTTAATTACAAATAAATATGTAAATATTAAATTACTTTATAAATGTTTAATAACATCTAATTAATAATTTAATTTGTTTACTTACGATCATATCGTAAGCAACCTGTACCACATGGTCTAGTGATGGACGCTGGCGGCACCTCTTTGGGACGCTTCCTGAAACTAGCCAGAAAATTAAATATTCTGAACTTAAGTAACTAAATTCATACCCTCACCTTCGGTGTAAACTGCGATCTTACAAACTCCCTACAATCTTACGCGAGGACACCATCGAGCATATCGTTCGCTATGTCCTCCTCATTCTGCATCCTATCACCACTCGCCTAATAAAAGAGGGCCAGCCTCGCATTCCTCTAGTCCTCTGCTAGCTTCTTCATGGTATTCCCCCGCTCATGCTCTTCCACCATAAACTTAGTCTGCAATTAAGTAAATTAAATGTTAATTTTCAAGAAAATATTTATTAATTCAAATAATTGATTTAGGATTAAAATTAATTACCTTTATTAGTTCCCACGCTCTGTCCTTGATCGACACATCCATTGCCAGCCAGTCCTTTTTGTTGATGGGAAAATGGGTCTACTCCTTCGCAAGCAATCGCAGGTACTCGTACAGCTGGCCCCTTATTAGATCGATTGGTCCATACAATTAACTGTCACGATCATAAGCCCCCTCATCATCATCATCGAGATGTCTATAACGGTCATCCTGGTAGTTAACCTGATCCCCTGCTCATCTACAAAGCAAACTTTAAAAATAATTATATTATTAAACTCATATAAAATTCAAATTATAAATTGTAAAGTACAATTTCAAAAAATTCTTACCTACAACTTCTACTAACTGCCCCGTTTGCGCCCCTCCACGACGAGACCGCTCTTCTGCTTGGCCACAGGGCACCCCCTTATCCCCTCATGAGCATCCCTACCCTCCTCTCCTCCTCGCCTGCTCCCTCGCCTACATCATGCTGGCGGGAAGACTCTCCAGATTGAGGAGCTCCTCCATCAAACATAGACAACATGAGAGCCTCATGAAACTGCTGGTAGGGCTCATAATCATTCATGCTGATGTCCAGCTCTGAATCCCTATCACCTGCATTCTAGCTAGGGGTAGGTTTGTACAGCTGACCATCGGCTCCTTACCATGTCGATGACTCATCATATTTAAAATGAAAACATGAAAAAATATTAAATAAATCTAAATAAAAAAAATCTTCTAATCCGTATTACTAATCAATGAAAAATAATCAATATATAAATTAATGATCTAATTTACTTAAAAAATTCATAATTCAAGAATCAAAATATTAAACTTTGCAAAATATTCCTAATCACAATCTTAATTAACAGATAAAATTATTCCTAGTCAAACAGTACTCTTAAGTCTAACATATTAAAAAAAGAAGTCCAACAGGTATTCCTAGTATTCCTAATTAACAAATAAAAATAAAGTCCCACATATTAAAAACATTCCTTGTCAAATAGGTATACTTAATCCACCTAACAATCTAAAATTTGCTAAATAAATAGTTAAAGAACGCTAAATAAGGATTTAAAATTAATATGTAACTAAATTAACTAAATAACTAAACTTCTTAAATAAATAAACTACGTATATACAATTTCTACTCAAACCTCGAAAGTAGACTAAGATATCGGTATTCGCACTAACTAAGACTTGTGATCACAAATCGGCAGAGCTTCGCAACTCGTAAAAGGTAAAACTTTAAAATGAAGGTGTATGGGATATTTATAGGTTTCTAAGGCCCATTTTTTTGTAGCGGTTCACTATGACAAACTACTACAAATAGCCAACGATCTTTAACACGTGTCCCAATATCAATCTTCTAGACTTGCAGCAGTCCTAACTGCTACAAACATGATGGTCATTTTCCTCTGGCACATTTGTAGCAGTTTGAAGCTCCAGAAACTCGGGCATGCCAACAGTTGCTCCCCAACTCTAAATTTTGCAACAGTTACGAACTGCTACAAAATATCAGCAACCTAACAGTCGCTTACCACTTTGAATGTTGCAGCGATATTAACCACTACAAACTGTTCGTGTGTTATGGCATGAACATTAGTAGCAGTTTGAATTGCTACAAAAGTGTTCTCGCCTTATGGTGCCATATTGGCACCATTTTTGTAGTAGTTGTAACTGCAGTAAATGTCTCTATAAGCACTATTCATGGTCAAAGTATTGTAAATTTTTAGTAGTTTATGGGAAATCGCTACAAAATGAGACTTTGTAGCGGTTTGCCCTTAACTGCTGCAGGTCTCAGCTTTTTTGTAGTATGGCTCTTTAACTTTTGGTCCTCTTTGTCTTATGATTCCTTCTCTGCTCCACTTTAGGTCTATGAATCTCTTCCAAATGCCTACAAACTAAAACTGAAACTCCTTGTAAAGGTCAAACAAATTAAAAATCAAAGGATTTGTAGTTTAGAATAAATAATTGACCATTTTACCCTTAAATAAACATATTACCATGCAAAATCAAATATTATCATAAAAGTACAGTTGCATGCATACAATGAAAGTAACAGTGTCACAAAACCCTTGAAAATGCCAAAGAAACCATATATAATTTGTATCTTATAAATTTCCCCATACTTGAACTGTATTCCTAGATAAAGAATTGAATCACACCTAGGAAAATGCTAGCAAAATCAAAGAGAACTATATAATCAACAATGATATTTGAAATAATTAATCAATCATCTTTTGGGAATACAAAATTGATAACATGAGTAATGCCAAGTAATTAACTACCTAGTGAAATTAACCTTAAATGCATGAGCATAATAGATTCTCTATAAGGATACAAGTGTTTAGTATAATATCCCAATTTTCAGGCCCAGAGACTCAGAAAGTAGCCTGAAATAGATAGGCTACCAGATCCCTTTGAGCAAAAGTCCCAGAAACATACAGAGGGTTTTCAGGGACTAAACTGCAAATAAGTAAAAGTTCATGGACTTATATGTAGATAGTAAAAGTCCTTAGGGGCATAATGGTCATTTTAGAAAAGAAAGGGACTAAAGTGAAAGTATAAAATTTCATGGTGCAAAAGCGAAAGTAGACACAAGTTGTGGGCCATTAAGCGTAACTATAAAAAGTTAAGGGACTTAATTGAAAAGAGGAAAAGTTTCCAGGGGCAAAATGATAATTATAGAAAGTTGAGCCGGAAGTGGCTTAGAACTGCCTGGAAGTATTTCAGTCCCAAATTTCATCAGTAGATAGAGAAAGTTATGCTGGTTAATCTAGCCTAATACAGAAATTTTATTAGAGTTTCAGATAGCTGATATTTATTTGATAGTCTGAAAGTTATCTAAAATTTTTATCAAATCTCCTGGACCTCAGATATAAGTGAAAAATTACAGGAATATGCATCCTGTAAAGCCAGAGGTCAGGGAACTGACAGAATCCTTAAAGGAGTTCTGTAGAAAAAGTTATTCACTTTTTAGTGAATTTTGACGGGAGTTAGTGAACGCCCGATATCCGATTGGGAAATTAAGTAGTAAGCAAATTGGGACTGAATGGGCCCAGATGACATCACATAGAGGCCCATAATGACGCTAAGTGAGGCCCAGGCCCATCATATCAGTTCAGCAGTAAAAGGGGCCAGTGTCCAAAAATGTGCGAAATGACAAAAATATCCCCGTGTTATAAAATAATTAAAGAATGAGTAAAGGGTATTTTGGTCATTTGACTAAGGTTAGACAATCAAGAAAGGTTATCTAAATAGTTGACTAGGGTCAGGAAATACTCTGGTAAGATGTGAAAAGATAATAATGCCCTTAGACTCATTAAAGTAAATAAAGAGGGACCAAGGGCATTTTGGTAATTTACCAAGGGATGTTTCTTGGGAATTGAGCCATCAGAGTACTTGGGCTTGAACAGAGATCCAAGATGATATTCCAAGAGTCCAAAAACGTAGCCCAAGAATTATGTGGGTTAAAGTGGCATTAAAGTAATATTTTAGTGAGTTTTCAATAGAGTAAAGTTACCCAGTTGAAGTGATAACCGGGGAATTGATCAGATAAAGCTCTGAACTTATCTGAAAGCCATGAGGTGGCATCAATGGTACCCATAAGGCACCACATGGCACTAATCTAGAGGAAGAAGAAAAATCTAAAGACACGTGGCACGATCTCAGCCGTTTATTCCGGGATAAGACTCTGGAATTCTCTGGAAGGCTGAGTCAACTGGTGAGGTGTCCTAAGGACCCCACCATTGCGCCACCTAAGCATGTGAGGTGTCCATGGATGATGTCATTTTGATCAGTCATTGAGGATGATGATGTCATCGCGATGATGCAGGCAAAGCTTCTTGAGGAAGCTAAGCGATCTGAGCCGTTCATCATGATTCGATCTGGACCGTTCAAGCCAACTTCCTCCACCTATAAATAGGCACCCCTTGTGATTTTGTAACATCCCTAATTTCTGTACTAAGTTGTATGTACAGATTGAATAAAATATGTGATATTTTTTTCAGGAAAAGATGTGGCCATATTTATGTAAAGAAAAGGATTAATTGGAAGAGGAAGAAAGTGTAAGAGCCAAAGTGCAAAATTACGAAAATGCCCCTGTGATGCCCTAAGAAACCAGAAGTGAATGGAGGGCATTTTGGTCATTTTAGACAGGCTAAAATGCAAAGGAAGGTATAGGAAGGATTAGTCAGAGCTAGTATATGCTCTGATAAGGTACAAAGAGGTGTGAAATGACAATTTTGCCCTTAGTATCAATATAGTGAAAGAAAGGGCACCAAGGGTATTTTGGTCATTTCACAATGGATGGATATCATATAAAATTTGATAGTAAATTATTATAATTAATATGAGAATTTATGGAGTTGACAAAAGTCAAAAAGGAGTCCTGTAGAATTAATTATGGAATTTACGATGAAAAAGGACACCGATAAAGGGTTAAAGGAAATATATGTAATTTTTATCAGGACTTATGGGTCTCAGAAAATTATGAAACTTTGTAGAGAATTAATTTTATATTAGAATGAATTTCTAAAAATGTTAGAACAATTAAAAGAGGTGTTTAGCATTTATTCTAAGATCAAGATAATTTAAGGATATCGGTATAAGGAAAGTACATTGGGATTTGTGCCAATTAGCTATTGGACCTAAAAGAGGCCCAAAATTTTGTCCTAGGACATCCCAATAAGTCCCAAAAATTATCTTGGAGCCCAAGTCCAATAATGAATAATTTATGGATTTTTGAAAAGAAAAAAAAGAGAATAAAGTAAAAATTAGGGTTTGCACATGGTGGGACCCACAAGGACTTCACAAATGGAGCCAAAGAGGAGGCTTAGGTGTTCCAAGTGATGTCATGTTAGGGATGTCATGGTGGTGATGTCATGAGTGAAAAGAGAAAAGACATTCCAAGATCAAACCTTTAACCATTAGATCAAATAGTTCCCAAGGTGATCTTGGCCTTCAATTTTCCCAAGATTTTGCTATAAATACCCCCTCATTCTAAGACAAAACCATGGAGGAGAAAGTGTAGGGAACCTCTTGCAAAATATTTTCTCAAGCAAGGAAGAAGCAAGGATCTTGAAGAAGCTAGTAAGGTAAGTTGCTCCTTTGCTTCTAGACTTTGTTCTCATGATTTCTTCTTGAGTTTAAGTTGGTTTTGAGGCTTGAATCTTGGGGAAATGCTGCTGAAATTTTTGTGGATATGTGATAGGAACATGTGTGTATGTTCTAGATAGTTTGCACAAGCTTAAACAAGCTTGAATCACATGATAATGGCTTAGGAATCCATGTGTGCTTGTGAATCCATGAAGGTGTTCTGTTCTGTACAGTACGAAATCACTGTTCATACATTGGAATTTCATGGTTTTGATGCTTCCAATGGGTTTAGAATGGAATTTTGTGTGGGGTTATAGTAGGAAAACAAGTATTGGAAGCAAAATGGGAATTTTTGGAAAAAGTGAGCTACTTTTTGGTACTATGCAGAACTTTGGGAAGCAATTGGATTCTGGAATTTTTGAATACATATTTGGATTCTACATCAAAAATTATGTGGAAATGAACCATGAGAGTTTAGTTTAGAAAGATATAAACATATGTCACAAAGTAGAGAAAGAAAGGGGCACATTGAAGCCTAGACTTGGAATTTGTTTGGAATGGGGTTGTAATTTGGTAATTGTCTTGTAATGTCTAGGTTTTGACATTTGTGGCAAGGAAAGATCACTTCAAGAAGGGAAGGGCAAGGATCCATAAGAGGTAGCAAGAATACCTAACTATAAACTTATGTGCTTTGATTGATTTGCTTACTTGTTATGCATGAAGGTTTGGTTGAGCATTGAATATTGTTTGATGATGTTTATGATGATGATGATGTGCTATGAATATGTGCCACTCCTTGCAATATATGTCATGACAATATGCATGTTAGAGTTTGCTTATGTATAAGCATGAATTAGCTCCCATTGCATGATAACATGTTAGGCATTTAATCAAACATGCATAACCTTATAGTTTGTATTACTTGCTATTGAGATTTCCATGAAATCTCATTCCTTCCATATCAATAAATATTGCTCTAGGTGCTGGAACTTCACAAGGACGAAGGTAATGGGAATGAACAATGTGTACATGACTTGAAAAGCATGCATTTAACTTAGATGAAGATGTATTGGTATGTATAATGTATGCATGCACTGGATCCGAGTTGAGGGAGTGATATTCCAGCGATATTTTGAATGTTTATCCGTTTTGGTTTCACGTGAAATTTGGGATGAACATATCTAAGATCCATAGCTTTAATTGGACACCAAGAACGCGTAATTTGGTTAAGTTTTCAAATTGATATGATTTTTCAAAGTTGGACTTAAACTCTGGATCAAGATAAAACAAGTCATCCGGTACAGTAAGGTTCCAACGCGGTTTTCATATAGCAAATGAATGTGTTTTTCCTTGATTTTTGGTACACTTAAAGTACACATTCTGATCTTTAAATCCATAGGTAATTCGAGTCAACTGGATAAGTATACAAGGATAAATGAATTTTTAAAAATGGGGCAAAAAAAATGGAACTTCCAGAATTACCAAATGAACAGTAAAGTTCAATGAATAAACTTATTTGATCTGGACAAGAAAACCTCATTTTCATATTTTTCTATCAAATTTAAATGAAATAGCTTTCATTATAAATTGGAATCACCACAATATGATTTTTCTATTCATTTGAATGTCTACACCTGGAGATCTAATTTTTCAAAGTTGGGACCAAAATGCTGGATTTAGGGGAAAAACGTTGGATGAACAGTAAAATTATAGCTTTGACTGACATTGACTTGGTCAATTTGTGGTCAACGAGTTATTTTTACCTGAAACAAGATTAAGTTATCTTCATTTAGAAATTTGAACCACTTTGTTTCAATTTTTCTAGAATTAGTTATGATTTTTTGAAGTCAGGTCACTTGTCTGGAATTTACACAGTGAACAGTACTCAGTAGAGAAAAACTCCAAATTGAGAAATTTGACTTCAATGAGCTTGAAAGTGGTTCCAGATGCTACCAAATGGTCCCTAAGACTTATGAAAATTAAGATATGACATTTAGCTCTCTAACCTCTCATTGTTAGGGTTTTTCACTCCAATTCAAGTGGCAAACACCCTACCATAGACTTGTAATAGCTCTAAATCTCCTATACTAAACATCATTCATGCAAAGAATCAAGAGGGATTTTAAGGTTTAAATGATAGAAAGGTTAAGTGGAAAGTAAATGAGGTGTGCTCAAGTGCCGTGATTAAATAAGCTAAACCCTAACTTTCTATTACCAAAAAGTACTTATTTCAACTTTATTCTTTTGTTATAGCTTATTGACATTGCTACAACTTTTTTTCTTTATTTTTGTCTCCTTTTTTTCAATTTGGTACATACAATACTTCCTATAAATTCCTTGAAGGTTATATGGTTTCAACTAAAAAGATGAAACTGATTTAATTTAGATGCAGTGTAGACACTCGAATAAATAATGGATAAAATAAAAGATATGAAGACCCAATGGGGTGAACAATGGATTAGTATTTATCGCCTGTGTTTGGGCCAAGGGGTGTAAAAATGAATGCCTTTATCATATTCAACAATATAAATGCACAAGTAATTTATGACTCAGAGCTAAGATAAGTTCTAGAGAATGCAAAACAAATGAATAATCACTCAATATAGGATTTAAGGTTGAGAATCCTTCTAACAAAGATTTGTATCTAAATTGCTCATATACTAAAGTCGTAAGAAATACTCATTATTTACTAGGAATTAAGACACTTATCACAATTGAAAACCCTCTAAAATGATAATTAAGAGTAGCAAAACAATCACTCAAGCACATGTATGAATCCCAAGATTACCAGTGAAATCTTAGGTGATTCTATTTTAATTTCCAAGATTTTCAAAAATTTAATCATGGGATTGGTTTTTAGAAAACTATTGATGTAAAAAGTTTAAAAAACTAGGGAAATGATTTACTTGTAAAAGCATTATGGTAGTTCAAAAAGTCCTTTTATACAGCATTGCATGAAGCAAAGAGAAGGAAGATGGATATATTCAAAATGGGAACTCTAGTCGTGACTAAGAATAGTTCAGGTCGTGACCAGATTACTCAGAGACCAAATTTCTGAACCTTAGGAATTTTACCCGTGACCTAATGTTCATCTAGTCGTGATTACTAATCACAGCAAGCATAGAACCACACTTCAAGGGATTTAGTCTTGGCCAAAGGTACATCTAGTCACAACCACAAAACATTGTGAGTTTAATCAGTGACCAAATTCATCTTTAGTTGCGACTAAACAACAATTAGGTCACGACCAATAAACACAGGAACTACCAAACAAAAATTTTTAAAGCCCAAAACATTTTTAACACTCAGCCCTTTTTCATTAAGCATCAAAGCAGTTAAAATGAAAATCCAATATTAAGCAATTCATCACTTAACAGTTCAAAGATAAAAAAATTTGTGATAAAAGATTGGATTTTTCAAAAAAAAAAATTGGCATTTTAGTGGTGAAACAAAAACAACAGAAAGTCACACAAGAGCATATTAACCTCTCCCCAATACTTAAACTTGATAGTGTCCTCACTGTCATTGGGGAAAAATATATAGCATTTCATCATTCAGAAAAATAGGAATAGTAGCTTAAAATATGCTCAATTAAATCCAACTCCAGCACAACAATCTAACACACAACTCAATGCAAATTTCACAGTTAAGCACGCAGTCACATTGCAATTATACAAAGCAATTTGAGAAAAGCTAAAATGAAAGGATGGGTAAGCTATAACATGCAATTGAGTGTGTAGGTGATAAAACCACAATATATAATGGAATGCAAGTGGACAACAGAGGAATTCATTCAAAAATAAATAAACCAAAATAAATCACTATTCCTACTGAATCATCCCCTTCAAGACTCATCAAACCATCACATGTAAAATAATATCATAGGCTATAAAGGCATATGAAAAGTAAGAGAGAAAGGAAAGGGATGACCTGGCCTTATGGAGGCTTCATTGGCAATCTACTAGGATGATCTGCTTATAAAAGAATGCCATTTACATGTCCTTTTGGTACATATGCTTATAAAAGAATGCCATTTGGGGCATGTTGGATAAAGTAAAAATTAAAAGAACTTCCTCATTGCCCTACCCCATAACTTTAAAAGAACTTCGATCTTTCTTGGGGCATGTTGGATTTTACAGAAGATTCATCAAAGATTTTAGCAAAATTGCTTTACCACTCTCAAAACTTCTGCAAAAAGACACTGACTTTGTTTTCTCCACTGATTACAAAGAGGCTTTTAAAAAATTAAAGGATAGGTTGGTTTCTCCACCTATCCTAACTTCACCAAATTGGGATCTTCCTTTTGAACTATCATGTGATACTTCCAATTATGCTATGGGAGCTATGATATGTCAAAAGGAAGGTAATATATCTAGAGTGATTGCCTATGCGTCGAAAACACTTGATGCTACTCAAATTAATTACACCACTATTGAGAAAGAATTATTTACAATCGTAGTGGCTTTGGATAAATTCAGAGCTTATGTCATTAACTCTAAAGTTGTTGTGTACACATCATGCAGCTGTCAAGTATTTATTCCATAAACCTCAATCTAAGCCAAGGCTTCTACGATAGATGCTATTGCTTCAAG
This sequence comes from Leucaena leucocephala, assembly GCA_037074615.1. Lineage (NCBI taxonomy): Eukaryota > Viridiplantae > Streptophyta > Magnoliopsida > Fabales > Fabaceae > Leucaena > Leucaena leucocephala. The sequence goes on along the minus strand of CM073555.1, from coordinate 12,377,618 downwards.
AGTTTGATATAGAAGTGAGGGATCGAGTTGGTAATGTGAACCATTTTGTAGATTATCTAAGCAGATTACCAACAAAGACTAGGGGAGAACTCAGTACTGATCTTACTTGTGATTCTTTCCCTAATCAATCTCTTTGTTTGGTTGCTATTATGGAACCTTGGTATGCTCATTTAGTTAATTTCATTGAAATTGGCCTAATCCCTTCTCATTTGACTAGATTTTAGGCCCAAAAGCTCAAGAGTGAATCTAAATACTTCATTTGGGATAAACCTTTTCTATGGAGGTTGTGCTCAGACCAAGTGTTGAGATGATGTGTCCTAGACCAAGATCACAAATCAGTTTTAGAAGCTTGCCATTCATGGGTTTGTGGTGGCCATTTTGGGGGTAAAAGGACTGCACGAAGAGTCCTTGAATCCAGTTTCTATTAGCCTTCCCTTTTTAAAGATGCTTTTGAATTTTGTAGAGCTTGTGATAGGTGCCAAAGATTTGGGGGGATCAGTAAAAGGCATGAGATGCCGTAACAACCTATTCTATTTTGTAAGATTTTTTATATTTGGGGAATAGATTTCATGGGACATTTTTCACCTGCAACAGGGTTTCATTACATTTTATTGGCTATAGATTATTTATCTAGGTGGGTAGAAGCTATCCTTACAAGACTAGATGATACCCAAACAGTCTCCAAGTTTCTAAGGTCTCATATCTTTAGTATATTTAGAGTATCGAAAGTAGTAATTAGTGATCAAGGCACCCACTTTTGCAATAAGTTAATCAATAGCTTATTGGAAAAATATGATGTAACTCATAAAGTCTCAACCCCATACCACCCTCAAACTAATGGTCTAGCAGACATTTCTAATAGGGAGATAAAGCACATTTTAGAAAAGATTGTTAAGCCATCCAATAAGGATTGGAACTTGAGACTTGACGATGCTTTATGGGTGTACAGAATAGCTTTTAAAACCCCTTTAGGCATGTCCCCTTGTAGGACAATTTTTGGGAAAGCTTGTCACATGCCTGTGGAGATAGAGCACAAGATATTTTAGGCTGTGAAAGCTTACAATGAGGACCTTGTAGAAGCGAGTTCAGAGCAGTTGTTACAGATTCAAGAGCTAGAAGAGATTAGATTGGATGGCTACAGCAGCTCTGAGATCTATAAATAAAAGACAATGGCATTCCATGATGCCATATCCTGAGCAAGAGGTTTAAGGAAAGTGATAGAGTGTTGAGGTACCAAGCTAGGTTCAAGTTCAAACATGGTAAATTCAAAACTAGCTGGGATGGACCTTACACAGTTGTCAAAGTCTATGACTTTGGGATGATCGAGTTGAAAGAGGAGGCGACGGGCAAAATCTTCCAAGCAAATGGCCACCTCTTGAAACTTTATGAGAAACCCGATTTGCTGCCTTGAGGCCAGGTTATCCCTTTCCTATCTCTTACCTTTTACAAGTTTTCCTAATGCTATATGTTTGATATGTTGGTTTGATTATTGGAAAGGGATGATTCAGTAGGATAGTGTTTATTTTCAGTTTATTTCTATTTATTGTCAGTTTGCTTCTGTTTTGCATGATACTCATGTGTTGGCCATGGTTTGTTTACTTATTAATTCTGTTCTGGGCTGTTTAACAAACTCAATTGCATGCTAGAGTTTACCCATCTTATCTTCATTGCTCCCCATGTATTACGATGCATGATTTGAATATGACTGTGCGCTTCATTATGAAATTTGCATTGTGTTTTGTGTTGATTTGCTGTGGAAAATGGTTCAGAGTTATTTGGGGGAATTCTGAGAGGTTTTGAGGTACATTAGGAAGTGATTTTTTTGTACTAGGTCATGACCTTATAGCATATAGTCACGACTAATGTGTCCTGAGAAGAGTGGAGTCCTCTGTGAAATACAGACGCCACTCGAGTAACATTAGGTCGTGACTAAACCTCTCTGTGTACTTTGGTCGCGACATGAAAATTTCCTAGTCTCCTCCGGACTCCATATTCAGCTTTGCATTTTCATCCTTCCACCTTTTTAACCCCACTGGCCCACATACCTCATAACCCTATTGTTGGACTCAACCCCACAATGCGCCTCTGCCCATTTCTCTCTATTTTAGTTTCTCCCCCAGTTCCCTGCTTGAGATTGCTCCCACCACCATCTCCTTTTCTCCTGAAGTCCTATCGTTCTCCCACTTCTTGTTTCAACTTTGCGTGGCCAATTCTGTGCCATAGCAGTCCTCTATTTTATCTCTAACAGAAGTTTACCTTGTTCCACTCCTTTTACTGTAGAGATTAAAGATAGTTCTTTATTCCTTTTAGTTTTCCCCATTCCTTATATTATATTCTAGGTTTTAGTTAGTTTTGACTTTGGGGAAACTTGGGGGAACTTGGTGTGTAGCAAAGGGTAGTTTCTTTTCAGATTCTATCTCTATTTTGGGTTAAGTATCGGTGGGTCTGGTTGAGTTTGTGGGACATTGCTGATACAGTTTAGCTGATTTAAAAGTTATCTTTTGGTCGCAACCCTAAAGTATTTTAGTCATGACCAAAAGTTACAGAGACATATGGTTGTGACATACGACTCTTTTGGTCGCGACTATACATGTCCAAACTCTATTTTGAACTCATTTTGCATAACAATGAGCCAATATCCCATAACTCTTTGCTAGAGTGACTTTCTTTTCAAGGATAGGGGTTTGTTCTGTCTTGATTTGTATTGTTTGATATGTGTGCTTAGATGCCTCAAACAAAGAACCCTGAAGTTAGCAAAAGATCCCGAGCCAGAGCCCCTACTAAATTAGATCGAAAGACAGCTGAGGCTATGTTCAACACAAGGGGTATTATCCAGGAAAAAGAATTCCCCGCAACAGAAGAGTTTGACATTTACAACTTGGCTTTAGAAAGTAAATTTAAGGAAATGATGAAAAAGAGGACTAAAGCCAATATCACTTTGGTGAGGGAATTTTACATCACTACGACCTTAGAGGAATCCCTGGGGATTGAATTTAGAGGAATTTTTTTTCATTAATGACTTTGACATTAAATCCCTTTACAAACTGCCTACTCTTTCTGAATGTCACTTTCATCATTTGAAAACTCATTTAGATGAGGTCCCTTGGGATACAGTGTTGGCCATTCTAGGAGGGGAAGGAGCAGAGTGGACTATTAGAGGCCAAAGGAGATATCTAGAGAGGAAGTTCATGAATGATGAAGCTAGAGTTTGGCTAAATTTTATGACCTATAATGTGATGCCTCAGGCTCACATTTCAGACATTAACAAAGAAAGAGCCATTCTCCTTTATTTATTAATGACACAGCATCATGTAGACCTCAACCATATCATCTTTAATTCCATTTACCATTGTGTAAATTCTGCCACAGCCCTCCTTGTCTTCCCATATTTAATTATTGATTTGTGTAAGAAGCACGGGGTCCCTACCCTCAAAACTGACTTTTTCCTTGAGCCCTCTGTCACCAAGTGTTATAGTGTCTCAAAGGCCAATAAGAAGGCGGGGGAGTTGAGGAGTGTAAAAAGAGGAAAAAGGGTAGCCGAAGGTAATTTGGAGGAGGAGCCAATCCAAGAGGAAGCTACTAAAAGTGCATCTGGTCTGTCTGAGCAGCTCATAGCCATATCTGATCAGTTGGTTGCAGTTACCTTTCAACTGCAAGAATAGAAAGCAATCATTATGAACCAGGAATATTGAAGACAATAGTTCACTAATCCATTGGTTTTTAAGATTGCTCAGTCACTTCACATAGCTATGCCTCTAGGGTTTAAAGAGGCCTTCTTCAAGGGTAATCTCCCTGCCTCTGTGTTCTTTCCAGAAGGACCAGGTAAACCCTAAGATTCAAGAGCTACAGATACTAGTGAAGACACTGGTATGGCTGCTGAGATGAATACGGACGACAGTGCTACTGAGGGCGCTATAGAAGAGAGGGATGAGTAGCATGAGAGTTTTGTATTTTTTTTCTTTGTTTTATTTGGCTAATGTGTACTTGAGAAACATTTGGATATCCTAGTTGTATATTTCTCTCACTTAATACAAATGCCTTAACTCTTGTTGCTCTTACTTAATCCTTTTCATTGTCCATGCCTCGCATACTCATTGATGGTAATTTGAGGTACTTACACACTCACATGCATGATTTTAGCTTACCCATCATGTCATCTTTGCTTTACTTGTATTGCTCTGTATGATTGGAATGTAACTGCGAGCTTCATTGTCAATTTGCATTGAGTGATGTGTTTGCCTGCTGTGTTGGAGCCCGATTGAATTGACCTTCTATGATGCTGTGATTTTTTATACCTTTACTGACAATGAGGACACTGACAAGTTTAAGTGTGGGGGAGATGTTCTTGTCTCTGTGCTAATTAATGTAAAACTTCTTCACTTAATCCAATCTTTTATCATAAAGATTTTGGTTTTTGATCTTAATGTGTGATAAATTGCTAAAATTGGATCCCCACTTTAAACTGTTTTGTGGTTAGCTAAAAAAGTTTTAAGTGTAAAAGATGTTTTGGGCTTTGAAAACTATCACATGGTAGTCTCTATGAACATTGGTCATGACCTTCACTATTTTCAGTCGCGACCTAGCATGAAATTTTGGACTTAATACGCTCTCTATGAAAATTGGCCGCGATCTATGTCTAATATCATCGCGACCTGGTTTAAAATTTGGTGATTGTGGACTCTCTGTAAAACACTATCATGACACTAGTGTCTTTTGGTCACGACTCTACCTCTCTGTGCATTTGTGTCACGACAGGAACCTTTCCTAGTCGCGACTAGTTTTGGTAAGTTAGAGCTAACACCCACTATGAACTTTGGTCGCGACCTTCTCTGCTTGTAGTCATGACCTGGGTGTGAAAATATCCATTTACCTTCTCTTTGCTTTGTGCAATGCTGTATAGAAGGATTTCTTTTGAGCTACTAAGATGCTTTATAAATGATTCATTACTCTCTTACTCTTTAACCTCTTGCATAAAGAATTTACAGAAACCATTTTCACACTTGAATTTTTTGTTTAAATTTCTTGGAAATTGAATTGGAAACACTTAAGTTTTCACTGTTAGATTTAGGATTATTACATGATTCTAAGTTATTACTTTGAAACTTTTAGATCATCATTTGAAAGAGTTTTCAGTTGTGATAAGTGTTTTAATGCCTAGTGAATGATGAACAGTGCTTGAGACTTTAGCTTATGAGCAATTTAGATGAAAATAGTTGGAAGGATTCTTGGCTTTAATTCCTATATTGAGTGATTATTCAATTGGTTTATATCCTCTAGAACTTGTCTTGGCTCTGAGTTGAGAATTACTTGCGTATTTATGTTATTGAACATGATAGAGGCATTCATTTCTAAACCTGTTTACCCCAAATAAAAGCCCATAACATATTATATCCGTAGTCACCCCTTTGAGCCCATCACTTTTCTTTTTCCATCATAGAAAGTTATATATGCATGAACATCTTGCCAAAATAAACTTGTTATTCATGTCAAAACTCATCATTATTGTGATGTTGTGCTACACCTTCTATGTATAAGGTGCCAACTAAAAAGAAAAGAAAAGAGCGTATTGCACGAAAAAAATAGAGAGTGCAAGAAAAATTGAAGAAAGAAACAAAAAAAAACAAAAAACAAAAAAGAAAAGAGAAGTGCAGAAGGCACTATTATCAACTCCTATTAGCAAAATTATCACCTCTACATCTCTAAAGACATGAATTCATGCTACATATTCTATATTTAATGCATATAGTACTTTCTACCCTTCATATTCCATTCGACGTGGCCTATCTCCATCATTTCACCCCTAAAAGATCTCTTGATTCTTTGCATAAGTGTTATATGGTTGCTGAGATTTAGAGTCATTACAAGCATATGGTAGGATGTTTTCCAATTTGAATTTGAGTGAAAGAACCCTAACAATGAGAGGATATAGAGAGCTAAACACTTAAATCCTTAGAGAGAATCTATTGCGCTCATACGGTTAAGGTTGATTTCATTTAGTAGTTGATTACTTGGCATTGCTCATATTATCACTTTTGCATTCCCAAAATATAGTGAATTAATTGTCTTCAGGTTACACTGTGGATTATGTTGTTATCTCGGATTTAATAGCGTTAGTTTAAGTGTAATTCATTTCTTTGTCCAGGAGTACAAAGGTTCAAGTGTCGGGGAATTGATAAGACATAATTTGTGCATGGTTTCTGCGACATTTTTAAGGGTTTTATAATAACTTTACCATTCATTTGTTGCCTGTAATTGTGCTTTTATGGTAATACATGATTGTGCTTGGCAACGTGCTGTTTTAAAGATAAAATGGTAAATTAACTCCTCTGAACTGTATATATGTTATTCCTTTACTGGTGGGACTTTTACAATAAGCTTTGGTTTTGAATTGCAGGTATTTTAGAGGAGCAAGGACTAATGTGAGCAGAAAAGAAATCACAAGACAAAGAATAAAATCAAGGAAGCAGCTTTTGTCTCTTTTAGTCATGACCAAAGTATCCACAGGTCATAACCAAATTTTCCCTGGGAAGCTTCTCTACGTTTACAGGTTACAACCAAAACATGTAATTGGTCACGACCGAAGAAGACAGTAGTGAAGCTGTACATTTTTTATTAGGTCAAGCTACTGTTAAAAGGAGAGGGAAGCCGTAGACGTAGTGGAGGCTAGTTTTTGACCTGATTAGGCTAAGAAGCAGGGCTTGAACTCTCTCTACACTCTCTCCACTGTCTCCACACAACTCCATCATTCATCTCTTCATCTCACATTCTGCTTTTCTCCATGGTATCATATTTGAACAGCGATTGCAGCATAATAGGAGTCATAAGAGGCTAAATCCTTAGTCTCTTGGTGATTGATCTTGTGTCTTGAGCTCATGGACTGCACTGGGGAGTTTTCTGTTTTAATCTTCACCTATTTCATGTTTTGATGCTTATATTTCTAGGGTTTTCATTATATGAACAAAAGATTGAGTGTCGATTGATTACTCTCAGATTAGACAATTGTAATTGACTTTGGATATTTTAAATTTAATTTTAATATCATATTTCAGCTTCAATTTTAAGTTAGTTGAACTGTTATCAACGATTTTTGCTAATTAATTCAATTGCTTGAAATCTAGGGTTTGTCGATCGACGATCATTCGAGGGAATTTTCATCATCCGATTTGAATTACACGCCAAGTGGATTTTAACAGTGCATTAAGAGATTTTAAACTAGCTTTGATCAAAGGAGTTTAAGGAATATTAATGCTCTAGACTCAATCGATTAATTGAGGTTTTGTTTAAGACTTAGTGATTTTGAAAACTCCATATCAAATTAAGAGCAAGGATAGATCCGCTTTCATCATCAAGAGTCTATCATCACATACTTCTTTCACAAACCAACACATTTGCATCTTAATCAAAAAGACAAAAACATTTACCTTACCGCACCTTTATTTTATTGCACCAAAAATCAACTAAACCCCAAAACCCATTTTGCTTTCACTCAAGTTTTTAATAGATTTGGCACCAATACGCTAGGTCTCCAATAGAAAAGCCTCACGAGAAGAACGATAGGGTTGTGCCTTATACTATATTATTGGGTGCAAACATTATTATTTTGATGGATCAGAAGATGACAATCTGTCCTGCTCATCACTTATCCTTGGTAATTGTCTTCCAAGGGAAATACTACCATGTACTCATAACTTCATGTCTCATTACTTTCCTTAGGCTAGGTCTACTGTAACCCTCTGGATCTACTGCGATCTACCGTAAGCCTTTTCAAGATCTAACTGTAACCCTAGAATAAGCCATGCTAGGATCTAACTGTGATCCTCTAGAATCTACTGTGATTCTATTGTACTGTATCATAATTCTTTGGAAGACCTAAAACCAATGAACTAAGTTACAATATTAGCCACTTTCACTCGATCAGTTAGTTACTCAACTAATAATTTCCCCAATTTTTTTTAAACAATATTTTCTATTAAGACTTTACTCATTTCCTCTTTTATTCAAGAATTTGTCATACCATTCTCATCTTTCATTTTAAAATAAGACTTTGATCTGTGCCATACTACATATAGCTACACAGGCTTTACCACGTACGTTACTGTTATAAACTATACATCTCATCTTTCTCATTATGATCATGTATAGAAACTATTGAAAAATTTCTTAGCTCATCTGGTGGACATGGCTATAACATAAGCTGCCTTGTCTATTTCCTTGAACTGGCTCTATCTAGAGAGTGATCTAGCTCTATCACAAGAATAATCTAGTTCCATTGCGAGAGCATTAACTTTCATTACATAGACACTGTTCTCTTTATTTTCATCATTTTCATATGTATATTACATTTTGTTATGTATCATCTCCTTTATTCTAATTCTCTAACTAACTAACTAACTATCATCGTCTTATCTCAAAATCTCATTCTAATCCTGACTTTAATCTTTCAAGATTAACTAAAACTAATTATCTTATATATCTCTAATATGTAAAAGTAAACATATCAGGTCCAGGGTAGCTTAATAGTGCACATGTCAAACATGACTATTTAAACATACATAGGTTCTACTATGCTTAAGCCAAAGGGAATAGGAAGATATTCATCATATGGAAGAGTACTAATAGGAAGACCCAGTTGCCCTATACAGTTATCATTACAAACAAATAATCAGGGCCCGTGTCACATATCTCATCTACTTAGTGATCGCTAATTCATACCATCTCTTGGATCCTTTTAGGCGACTTCCTTAACTTTTATCTAATTAGGGCAAATACTCTTTCATTTGTCTGGTAACCTGTCATATTTTGTAGACATTCTTTAGCGGAATGTCCTGGCTTGCGATATTTATAGCAAACTTCTTGACCTACCAAACAAATCCTATCTCCGTGATCTCTACCACATATTTTGTATCTATTAGGCTTTGATTTACATCTTCTAGTATTATACTTCTTCTATTTCTAATCCTTTGCTTAATTTTTAGACTATTACTTCTTATTATTTCTTTTTGAAGCTGAAGGCCTTGCGAGAATCATCCCTATCGGAGTCATTGAAAGGGGTTCATCTTTTAGGTTACTATTATCCTATTGGCATTACAAGCTTCTCTCTATAACATTGCATATCCCTGCCACTCCATTAAACCTTTATAACTGCTTAGGAAGAATTCTTTCTTACAACACGGAATTTAGTTTGTAAGTTACTTGCTCAATCATACATCTCTCATTATTCATGTGGATGAACTTGGCTAAATATTCATCAAATGGTTTTCTTCTCTTACCCTGTCTTATTACTTAGACTTAGCCTGGAGCTCATCTCTATATGACTCAGGTAAATACTTTTTGTAAAACTATTTAAGTTAAACTTCCCAGTTGAGTGGGTTATCCTTTGCCTATAGGATAATTTCTGTACTCTTTACTATCTCTTAATATCTTTCTATAATTCATAAATGAATAGTTATGCCTTCCACTCTAAGGGACATTGCAATACTTTAGAGATCTTGAACATTCCCTCAAATATAGGTAGTTCATGCTTACATAATAGGACATTATCCTATCCCTTAGTAGACCATAACTGTTTGTCTATCTCAATCTGCTCCAAACTGAACTACGGCTCTTTCCTGAACCCTCTCTTAGGCCATTACATTCTAGCAACAACTACTACTTTTGTCATCAGGATAGCAGTATCTTTCTCTTATTCCTGGCAAGCTTGAATTGCTCATATCATATCTTTCATCTTCCATTATTACTTTACCCTATTTAGACTATTCTGTACTGGATCTATGATAAACTTATATTTGTATTATTTTTAATATATTAAAAGAGAGTTTATAATTATTTTATCCATATTTACTATTATGTTGAGTAAATTAATTAATAATATAAAATTTGAATAGTTGGAAATTAAATGATGTGATTTTAGTGCTTAATTGGACAAATAATCTGTTTAGTCTAATTTTCCATCATAGGCCAATACGCTAACAGAATGAATTAAGGGAGTATAAAAGCTGGGCAAGAGAATTTATGCATGTGCTGGCACATGAGAAGTGAAACATCCTTACTTTCGTATGTCTTAGGGACCATTCAGTAGCATTTAGAACCACTTTCAAGGTCATTGAAGTCCAATTTCTCAATCTGGAGTTTTACTCTTATCGAGTACTGTTCACTGTGTAAATTCCAGATGAGTGACCCGACTTCGAAAAATCATAACTAATTATAGAAAAATCTAAATGAAGTGGTTCCAATTTCTAAATGAAGATAACTCAATTATATTTCAGGGAAAAATAACTCGTTGACCATTCATTGACCAAGTCAACGTCAGTCAACGTGTCAACTTTACTGTTCATCCCACGTTTTTCTCCCTGAATCCAGCATTCTGGTCCCAACTTTGATAATTTATATCTTCTTGTGTAGACATCCAAATGAGTCATACTATATATCAAATCGAATCTTGGTATGTCTACTATTTATCTTAAAAATATCATACATTAATTCATCCATTTACTATTTTTAATTATGGGTCAAACATCCTCATGTCCCCACGGATTACTGTTCATAGTGTTAATTTTCAGCAACCAACATTACATACCTATGCATACATCCATCATATATCAGTCAAACATGCCAAACAACAATTATTATTAATTAATAAGTTGTTTTACATCTGGTCATGTACATAAATTCTCATATCTCTATTACATCTTTTCCTGCCTAAAATCCGGCAGCATAACCGCTACGCTTCATCTTCAGAAAGTAACTGATCTTGTACCGATTCGGTAATTCCCGTGAGAACTACCATTCTACGTAAATACCCAGGAAAGACTGGATGAACCGGCTAGGTCCACTCACTTCCAGCCTCCTTAGATAGTACCTACGTACACAGTACGTATCAGCTCCTTTCTCTACTATTGCCATCTTGTCATAATTTCGGCAGCATAACGGCGTCTCTTAAAATTCCCAGAATTCATTTTGATATAACCTCCCCTGTAATGGTTTACTTATTGGGATGAGATTCGGGGGAATCTCAGTAGCAACAATCATAACAATATATGTAATGCAGAGTGACAGTGCTTGCTTGTGATTGTATACAGATAAGTATGCTGCGAGCTTCCATGCTTAATAACATATGATCTTAGCATTACAGCAGAGCTTCAGACATAACATATAAGACAATAATCCAACCAAACAATAGCACAATAAATCACAAAGCCATTACATAAAAGCTAGGATTAGTTACTACCTGGCTAGCTTAGCAGAACTCCATTATCCTTATTCTGCTTCCAGCTCCGCCAGAACTTCCTTACTTCCTTTTCTCCTTTCTCTCTTCCTTTCCTTCTCCTTCTCTCTCTTCTTTCTCTCCCTTCTCCCTTGCCTTGCGTGAATGAAAATGGAATGGAGGGGGGGTATTTATAATTGCCTTCAATGGCAATTCTGCAGTTTCTATGAACTTTGATCCTGTGGTCCTGATTTTTCCTGGATTTTCCTATTTTTCTTAATTCCTCCTTTACTGCATCATGCATGACATCATTGGGACACCTCACCAGGACACCTCAGCGCCACATTTATCACATGTCTGAAATCCTGGACACCTCAGCAGCTGACTCAGCATGCTGACTCACCGGTCCAGTCTCTTGCCTCGTAATACGTGTCCTCAACTTTTTCTTCTGCCTTTATGTTGGCGCCATGTGTCATCTTACTGCACCTGTCACACCTTCCAATGCTATCCAGATAAATCCAGGACTTTATCTGATCACCTCCTCGGTTATTGTGCCAACCGAGTAACTTTACTTTATTGAAACAACATTAAAATAATATTTTAATGCCACTTTTTCCCACATATCACTAGGCCTACGTTTTTGGGCTCTGAGAATGCTATCTTGGATCCTGATCAAGCTCAAGTACTCTGATGGCTCGATTCCCAAGAAACATCCCTTCGCAAATTACCAAAATACCCTTGGGTGCCCGTTCTTGTACTATTTTAACCCTAAGGGTAAAATCGTCATTTCATACCCTTCTATACTCTGTCAGGGCATATACTGACTCCAAATAACTTTATCTGTATATACCTTGGCTTCTGGGCCTGTCCAGAATTACCAAAATGCCCTCCATTCATCTGTTACTCTTTAGTACAACATAGGGGCATTTTCGTAATTTCGCACTTTTCTGGGGTTCTGCCGAACACTGGCCCACCTATCAGTCCAAGTGTCTTACTGGGCCTCTACTGGCGCCATTATTGGGCCTTTCTGGGTCCAATATCCTCATGGCACTCATTACGAGGAATCTTCCCCTGTTAATAATTATTGAATATTTTATCTATTATTCACCGTTTATACACATATCCGGACACCGGCTCCTTCTGTCCGATACACTGGCCTGCGGTGTTCAGGCATCACTATGAGTCATATCAGTCATCTGACTGAGGTCATCCGAACTCATTCAGTCCCCTTTCAAATACCGATAAATCTCCCTATCGGATCCCCGGAGGCCTCACACTCCCGTCTGGATTTTCTGATTTGCGAATAACTTTTTCTACAGGCCTCCTATCGGTATTCTGTCAGTTTCCCGACATCCGCCCCATAAGGACGTATCATCCTGTATTTTCTCACCTAGATCTGAATTCTAGGATATCCTGTATGAATTTTTATAACTTTTGGACGATCAGTCCATTTCTGGCTATCTGGAGTCTTCAAAAATTCCTGTATCAAGCCAGATTACCGAGCGTCCCTTGCTCTCTCTACCGGTGAAATCTGGGACTGAAATGCTTTCGGACAGTCCAAACCACTTCCGGCCTGACTTTCTTTAATTACAATTTAGCCCCAGGGAACTTTTCTTCTTTTCATTTAAGTCCCTTTTTACTTGGCTAAAATTACACTTAAGGACCCCACATTTTTGTCTACTTTCCTTCTTGGCCTTGAAACTTTCCATAATTGCACTTAAGTCCTTTCATTTCCTTTACTAGGTCTAGGGGCATTATTGTCTTTTCATATTTTACCAGAGTATTCTCTGGCCCTGGTCAACTATCCAGATACCCCTTCTTGACTGTCTAACCTTAGCCAAATGACCAAAATACCCTTTACTCATTCTTCAGTTATGTTATAGCATAAGGGCATTTTCGTCATTTTGCACCTTTTTCCCGGACACCAGCCCCTCTTACCCCTGAACTGATATTATGGGCCTGGGCCTTCCCTGGTGTCACTACGGGCCTTAGACAACACTGTATGGCCTCTGTCCATAGTACGATCATCTCTATTCGGACTGCCTTTCCTTTACCGATTATAACTGTAAATTCCCATCTTCAGGAATTTTTACAGAAAAATCGGGACCTCAAATCAAAATTCTGTGACTCCTCATTCAATCCGTAATTATTTTCTCTATCTCCCCGTATTTTCAGATATTTTATCCGGACCGGGCTGTTTTGGCCTGAAAAAGCACTCACGCGCACACTTTTCAAAAATGACCATTTTACCCCTGGTCACATTTCTAATTTTTTTCATACACATAGAGACCTCATATGCACATTTCACAGTTCAGTGAAATGATCAGCATAATTTTCTCTATATTCTGGCAAAATATGGTACTCATCGGCTACCAGCTCGATCTTTCCCATAATTACGATTATGCCCTTGATTTCTCTTTCGGGCATCTCTAGGCCTAAAAATTAGGGTGTTACATTTCTACCCCCCTTAAAATAAATTTCGTCCTCGAAATTTACTTGGCATCTTAGTCAACGATCCTGGATATAGCTCTTCTGTATATCCTTTCCTGGTTTATGACTAAGGCTTGGGGCATTCCTTCTCTTGTACTTATGGACAATTCATTACACTTGTGAGTAGTGTCCATTTCTTTCATATCTTATCCCTTAGAATTTTGATGTAATTCTGGGTTTACATTACTCCTCTTACACTTTGCAAATCTCTCAGGAGAAATATTGTTCTTCTGACTTCCTTTCTCCTGATACGAGATCATAACCCAGATAACTTCTCTGACTTTTCTTAACTGTTCTCATAACTTCATGCACCTATGCTCAACTTTTGTGGTATTTGCACTTTCTTATCCCTTCTTAGGCTTACATATCATTAAGCTACTCTTGCCTTAGCACCTTTCAATTTAACGTGCTACTGGGTTAGGGCTAGATTACTCTTTATATAGCTTTAGGCCCTAGCAATCTCTTTCTTATAGAACTACATTCTATCTTTGCCTTGCCTTAGACCTTCTTCTCTAGGTCTATCTGGCCTTTTAATCTCTCATGACTTGTTATCATGACCACTTTCTTTAGATCCGAAAAGAACTCTTCATTATCCATATCATCATATAGGCATATAGTTCCTTACAGCTCAGTCGCCCCTACAGCTATGGTTCTTCTTAACCATTCTTAGGGTCGACCTTAGGGAATATTGAAGACTGTGTCTGGGGTAAGAGCAAATAACTTTCCTAGGGATGTCCGCATTCTTAGGGCAACCTCTTACAAAGTGGCCTTTCTTACCACAACTGCTTTGCCCTGCTCGACACTCCCATGTGCCATGGCTCTTTCCACCACATTGACATCTCTGTTCTCCAATCTGATCATCACCTTGATCAGTCCCTTGTCTGAACTATCGCCTCTTTCTCTTGCTATTGGCTTTACAACTTGAGCTACCTCCCAGAGTGCTCTTAGCCAATGCTTTTCTATTCTCAACACATAGAGGATTCTGTTCTTTTCTGCTTCTCAGGCATATTTCTATAAAACTTTGAATATCAGTACTCAGCTTTGGGCTTGGACTCCGTCTTTGCTAAGGGAAAGCTAAGTTTAGTCTGTATACTAGAGGCTACCTGAGGAAACCATTATAAAATAATTTCTCTGGGTGAGTTTATCAACTAGTGAAGCTTCCTCACCTTAACTTCGTCTTTGGCATTCATCTTCCCAAAGAGATACTACATTGTACTCATATCTCATGGCTCATTACTTTCCTTAGGCTAGGTCTAACTGCGACCTCGGGATCTAACTGCGATCAACCGTTAGCCTCTTCAGAATCTAACTGCGACTCTGAAGCCGTTAGGATCTAACTGCGACCCTGGAGCCATGCTAGGATCTAACTGTGACCCTCCAGAATCCAACTGTGATTCTGTTGTACTGTATATCTCCCGAAGATATTAAACTAACAGACTAAGTTATAAGGTTAACTGCTTCCACCTGTTGATAACTCCATAAATATTTGAAAAATTTTATAGCCTCATATCATTTACCCAGACTTTACTTACTTTCTCTCTTACTCAGGAGTTCCTTCTCATCTTTCAACCTGTGCTCTAACTACGAGCCATTTGAACTATGCTCTAACTGCGAGCATTCTACATCAGATCCAACTCTTATTTGAAGAGTGATCTATACTCGTCTGAATCTAGCTCTATCTGAGAGCCATCTGTTTCAGATCCAACTCTTATCTGAAGAGTGATCTAGAAACAATCCCTTTACCGTTATCTGTATACCATTCCGCTCAATAGAAATGGCCCTGAGTACTGTATTCACAAGCTTATAGAAATACCTGAGTAACCTCAATCATATCTGAGTAACCTCAATCATACATCATGTCTGAGTATCATATCATAACTTATCGTCCCATAACTGAGACTATCTATCATCCTCAAAACAATCCAAGTAAGCCTCAAAACATATTTCCTTTATCACATTAGTTGTCAGATCATCATCTGGTCATACTATCTATCGCATTATCTGTCAGATTATCAATCACATGCTCAGGATCTGACAGGCACCTCTATCTATCTTACTTAGGCTGCCACACTACCCTCTTACCAGGGTATAGATTCAACCCTTCACTATTTTATCTTACATAAGGAATAGGGGAGTCACTTTATCTCTTAACTGTGGCTACCTCTCTACTATCTCTCAACTTCTTCTATCTTTCCATCAGTCCCTATCAGTCCTGATCTATTCTTGACCGGACTATGGTTACTTATTGATCTTTCTCTTTATCCTAGCGAACTTGAGTCGCATGGATCTTATTCATCATCTTTTACTATTACTTCTATTCTCTAGGGTATTCTCCCCTAGGTCTACTACTTCTCCGTGATGGAATCCCTCTGCTCAGAGAACATTGAGCTCTTTATCTATTACCCATCACGTCTCTCACCTTAGGCCATGTGCTAGGATCATTCCTGGGCAAATCTCATCCCAGCTTTTAGGTCTTCTATTCAGATTAGCTGAATAAAACCCCTGTAATGTAGATCTACTCTTAGTTATCACATAGATGATCTATTTTTTCATATTGTCTTAAACTAATCTTTCGTACCTCAGTACCTTTGTACTGTCTGGCTTACCATATGCTATACCAATCCTCTAGCTGGTGGACTTCAGCGAGTTTGGTACCTTCATTCTCTTCATCATATGGCCTCTGCCAATTATAGTCGCGACTTGAGAACTTCATAGTCGCAACTCACATGCTCTGTGACTTTTAGTTGCAACCGTCGCACACTACTCATCACGACCTGGCAGCTCTGCGTCCTTTAGTCGCAACCTATAACATCGCTACCTGAACTCCTTTGTACACTGGTCGCGTACTGCCATATTACTCATCGCGACCTGAGGTCTTCTCACGTCGCAACATCAACTTATCTGTACATATTAGTCGCGATATAAGACCCCTCTTCTCTACTTCCTACTTTTAAAACATGTAGTCATACTCATCCTCATACAACGGCAACATACTAGGTATAGGGTAGCTCAATAGTGTGCATACTGGACAATACAATCCAATCACATTCAGGATTTATCCGTTCATTAGCCAGTGGAAACAGAACACAAATAAACTCGTACCTTAGTTTGGTACAGGAGACTTTATTATCCCGTTGCCAGTCAGGTATATACTCTTCCCTGAGTCGGGTATCTTTCGCCCGTTGTGTTCTGTGGACACTCCCTGGCATAATGTCCAGGCTTTCCACACTTATAGCATAACCCTTGACCTACTGGACAAGGCCTCGTACCATGGTCTCGACCACAGTTCCTACATACATTAGGCCTTGGTTGCCTACTAACTTCTCTTGGCCCACTACCTGGCCTACTTCCTTGCTTCTTATTAACTTTTGACCCATATGCTGGCTCATTTCTCTTCTTACTGTTCCTTTTCAAGGAACCTGGTGGCATCACTTTCAGTGGTACTGATGGAGTAAGCTCACTCTTTTCTGGTTATTGCACATTCCTTTATAAACTGCCAGCTGGGTCTTTCTTTCAATGGAACATTCTAAAACCTTAAAGATTTTCTCTAACTAGCTTACCCAATCCTCAGCTACTTGAGTGTCAAAAGTCCCTTCAACATGGGCGGATTAAACTTATGAAATCGTTCCATTCATGTTTGCAGACTTTCCTGGTCATTATTATTTCTGATAGACCCCTGATGTCTATTCATTCCAGTCTGTTCATGATCTGGCTGAGGTTCAGGTTCTACATCATTTTCTAGTACTACCTCCTTCCTAAACTGCTGTAATCTTGCAACCGCAGCTGCAACTGCCGTAGCGATAGTAGAATCTCGTTCTTGATCTTGGCGAGCCTGGGTTGCCCATATCACATCGTGACCTATAACTTAACTTGTTGTAACTTGGATATCTGGCACCCTCACCATAGTATCTGGTTACAACACGATACCTCTAGCTACTCTTTGCAGCTTCCTTAGTCGTGAACTGATCAGCTTCTGCCTCTATCCATAGAGGAAACTGCTTCTTAAACATTATTCTGCTTAGTCCAGCCATATTGTGTTAATAAACACGAGACCTCGACTGTATCGGCTGACTAAGATTAGCCCATCATAATCATATCCTTCGTAAGACTATAAAGCTCGGGGTCCAGCCTCATACATCTGGGTGTCACTGTCTTCTGTCTAAACCTTTCCAAGCAGTGAACACCATCCCTATATCCTACTCTAGGGAGAGGACCATTCAAACTTCTCATTTGTTTAAGGAATCAAATTAACTAAACCAGAGCATCACTGAGCCAGAACCTTCTGTTCTGTGCCAGAATCTTATGCTAGGAGCCAAAACCCGTTGTTCTGTGCTATCCTTATTCTGTACTAACACCATAAATTATCTGTTCAGAGCATTTCCTAAGCCAGAATCCTTTGCTCTGATACCAAAATGAAACATCCTTACTTTCGTATGTCTTAGGGACCATTCAGTAGCATTTAGAACCACTTTCAAGGTCATTGAAGTCCAATTTCTCAATCTGGAGTTTTACTCTTATCGAGTACTGTTCACTGTGTAAATTCCAGATGAGTGACCCGACTTCGAAAAATCATAACTAATTGTAGAAAAATCTAAATGAAGTGGTTCCAATTTCTAAATGAATATAACTCAATTATCTTTCAGGGAAAAATAACTCGTTGACCATTATTTGACCAAGTCAACGTCATTCAATGTGTCAACTTTACTGTTCATCCCACGTTTTTCTCCCTGAATCCAGCATTCTGGTCCCAACTTTGATAATTTATATCTTCTTGTGTAGACATCCAAATGAGTCATACTATATATCAAATCGAAGATTGGTATGTCTACTATTTACCTTAAAAATATCATACATTAATTCATCCATTTACTATTTTTAATTATGGGTCAAACATCCTCATATCCCCACGGATTACTGTTCATAGTGTTAATTTTCAGCAACCAACATTACATACCTATGCATACATCCATCATATATCAGTCAAACATGCCAAACAACAATTATTATTAATTAATAAGTTGTTTTACATCTGGTCATGTACATAAATTCTCATATCTCTATTACATCTTTTCCTGCCTAAAATCCGGCAGCATAACCGCTACGCTTCATCTTCAGAAAGTAACTGATCTTGTACCGATTCGGTAATTCCCGTGAGAACTACCATTCTACGTAAGTACCCAGGAAAGACTGGATGAACCGGCTAGGTCCACTCACTTCCAGCCTCCTTAGACAGTACCTACGTACACAGTACGTATCAGCTCCTTTCTCTACTATTGCCATCTTGTCATAATTTCGGCAGCATAACGGCGTCTCTTAAAATTCCGAAAATTCATTTTGATATAACCTCCCCTGTAATGGTTTACTTATTGGGATGATATTCGGGGTAATCTCAGTAGCAACAATCATAATAATATATGTAATGCAGAGTGACAGTGCTTGCTTGTGATTGTGTACAGATAAGTATGCTGCGTGCTTCCATGCTTAATAACATATGATCATAGCATTACAGCAGAGCTTCAGACATAACATATAAGACAACAATCCATCCAAACAATAGCACAATAAATCACAAAGCCATTACATAAAAGCTAGGATTAGTTACTACCTGGCTAGCTTAGCAGAACTCCATTATCCTTATTCTGCTTCCAGCTCCGCCAGAACTTCCTTACTTCCTTTTCTCCTTTCTCTCTTCCTTTCCTTCTCCTTCTCTCTCTTCCTTTCCTTCTCCTTCTCTCTCTTCTTTCTCTCCCTTCTCCCTTGCCTTGCGTGAATGAAAATGGAATGGAGGGGGGGTATTTATAATTGCTTTCAATGGCAATTCTGCAGTTTCTATGAACTTTGATCCTGTGGTCCTGGTTTTTCCTGGATTTTCCTATTTTTCTTAATTCCTCCTTTACTGCATCATGCATGACATCATTGGGACACCTCACCAGGACACCTCAGCGCCACATTTATCACATGTCTGAAATCCTGGACACCTCAGCAGTTGACTCAGCATGCTGGCTCACCGGTCCTGTCTCTTGCCTCGTAATAGGTGTCCTCAACTTTTTCTTCTGCCTTTATGTTGGCGCCATGTGTCATCTTACTGGCACCTGTCACGCCTTCCAATGCTATCCAGATAAATCCAGAACTTTATCTGATCACTTCCTCGGTTATCGTGCCAACCGAGTAACTTTACTTTATTGAAACAACATTAAAATAATATTTTAATGCCACTTTTTCCCACATACTTCATGGGCTACGTTTTTGGGCTCTGGGAATGTTGTCTTGGATCCTGATCAAGCCCAAGTACTCTGATGGCTCGATCCCCAAGAAACATCCCTTGGCAAATTACCAAAATACCCTTGGGTGCCCTTTCTTATATTATTTTAACCCTAAGGGTAAAATCGTCATTTTACACCCTTCTGTACTCTGTCAGGGCATATACTGACTCTAAGTAACTTTATCTGTATATACCTTGGCTTCTGGGCCTGTCCAGAATGACCAAAATGCCCTTCATTCATCTGTTACCCTTTTGTACAACACAGGGGCATTTTCGTAATTTCGAACTTTTCCGGGGTTCTGCCGGACACTGGCCCACCTATCAGTCCAAGTATCTTATTGGGCCTCTGTTGGCGCCATTATTGGGCCTTTCTGGGTCCAATATCCTCATGGCACGCATTACGAGGAATCTTCCCCCGTTAATAATTATTGAATATTTTATCTATTATTCACCGTTTATACACCTATCCGGACACCCGCTCCTTCTGTCCGATACACTGGCCTGCGGTGTTCAGGCATCACTGTGAGTCATATCAGTCATCTGACTGAGGTCATCCGAACTCATTCAGTCCCCTTTCAAATACCGATAAATCTCCCTATCGGATCCCCGGAGGCCTCACACTCTCGTCTGGATTTTCTGATTTGCGAATAACTTTTTCTACAGGCCTCCTATCGGTATTCTGTCAGTTTCCCGACATCCGCCCCATAAGGACGTATCATCCTGTATTTTCTCACCTAGATCTGAATTCTAGGATATCCTGTATGAATTTTTATAACTTTTGGACGATCAGTCCATTTCTGGCTATCTGGAGTCTTCAAAAATTCCTGTATCAAGCCAGATTACCGAGCGTCCCTTGCTCTCTCTACCGGTGAAATCTGGGACTGAAATGCTTTCGGACAGTCCAAACCACTTCCGGCCTGACTTTCTTTAATTACAATTTAGCCCCAGGGAACTTTTCTTCTTTTCATTTAAGTCCCTTTTTACTTGGCTAAAATTACACTTAAGGACCCCACATTTTTGTCTACTTTCCTTCTTGGCCTTGAAACTTTCCATAATTGCACTTAAGTCCTTTCATTTCCTTTACTAGGTCTAGGGGCATTATTGTCTTTTCATATTTTACCAGAGTATTCTCTGGCCCTGGTCAACTATCCAGATACCCCTTCTTGACTGTCTAACCTTAGCCAAATGACCAAAATACCCTTTACTCATTCTTCAGTTATGTTATAGCATAAGGGCATTTTCGTCATTTTGCACCTTTTTCCCGGACACCGGCCCCTCTTACCCCTGAACTGATATTATGGGCCTGGGCCTTCCCTGGTGTCACTACGGGCCTTAGACAACACTGTATGGACTCTGTCCATAGTCCGATCATCTCTATTCGGACTGCCTTTCCTTTACCGATTATAACTGTAAATTCCCATCTTCAGGAATTTTTACAGAAAAATCGGGACCTCAAATCAAAATTCTGTGACTCCTCATTCAATCCGGAATCCTTTTCTCTATCTCCCGGTATTTTCAGATATTTTATCCGGACCGGGCTATTTTGGCCTGAAAAGTACTCACGCGCACACTTTTCAAAAATGACCATTTTACCCCTGGTCATATTTCTAATTTTTTTCATACACATAGAGACCTCATATGCACATTTCACAGTTCAGTGAAATGATCAGCATAATTTTCTCTATTTTCTGGCAAAATATGGTATTCATCGGCTACCAGCTCGATCTTTCCCATAATTACGATTATGCCCTTGATTTCTCTTTCGGGCATCTCTAGGCCTAAAAATTAGGGTGTTACAAGAAGCACTGTTCACATATCTGGCACTATTCATGCTCAGTACACTCTATCTGAACAGAAATCACAACTGTACAAGTGGGCTAACAGCTGGTAGGAAGCATGTGTTGGACAGGGAGCTAATTGATTGGATAACAGAATCACATAAGGTGTATGCATGTGGAGGCTGAGTCTATCATAAAATAAGTGCTATCATTACCATGGCACTATTCACACACTCCAGGCATCACTCTTCCATTGCATCTCCAGCTATATATATCACGCAGCATATAGGGGAATCCCACACCACAATCAGATCATACATCATACTCCACAGACCACTCTTCTCTCCATCTTCACTTTCTCTTCTACAACTTCCTCTGTTCTAGTCAATAAAACCAGAGGAAGGTTTTGCAGTTCATCTTCATCTTCTCCTTCCATTTCCACATGACTATAGCTGTGCTTTCTGTTACTGCTGGAGTTCAGATGTAATGCAAGGCTAAGCTTCTGTGCTCTCTTAGAGATAATGCTGAACCAGAATCCTTGAGCTGAAACAGGGAGTGTCATTTTGTTTTTAATTTAGAATTGATTGTATCTAGTTGATGTAGTTAATTCTATAATTACTGATACAATTAGAGTTAGTAGAGGACAAAGAAGTTGGGAACCGAGTTGGATTTCTTATTTCTACATAATTGACCTTTGATTGATTCTTATCTTTGATCAAGTTGAACATAGTTGTGATTAATTGAAGTGATTCTATAACAGAGTACAGTTGTATCTGTTAATTCATATTCTTCTACCTCTGAGTTGAATGATTCATATTCTCTATACAATGTCTGTGAAACGACCTAACTTTCGTACATTTTAGGGATCATTTGGTAGCATTTAGAACCACTTTCAAGGTCATTGAATTCCAATTTCCCAATCTGCAATTTTACTCTTCTTGAGTACTGTTCACTGTGTAAATTTCAGATGAGTGACCTGACTTCGGAAAATCATAATTAATTATAGAAAAATCAAAATGAAGTGGTTCCAATTGATACATGAAGCTAACTCAATTATATTTCAGTTAAAAATCACTCATTGATCATTCTTTGACCAAGTCAACGTAGGTCAACGTTACACTTTACTGTTCATCCAGTGTTTCCCCCCTAAATCAAGCATTCTGGTCCCAACTTTTATAATTTATATCTCCATGTGTAGACATCCAAATGAGCCATTCTATATATCAAATCGAAGATTAATATGTCTACTATTTACCATAACAATTTCATACATTTATTCATCCATTTACTATTTTTAATTATGGGTCAAACATCATTAGGTCACCACGAGTTACTGTTCACAGTGACAATTTCCAGCAATCAACGTTACACACATATGCATATATCCATCACATATCAGTCAAACATGACAAACAATACTTATCATTAAATAATAAGTTGTTATACATCAGGGAATACACAAAATCCCCATATTTCCATTACACCTTCTTCTGCCTAAAATTCAGTAGCATAACCCCTACGCTTCATCTTTAGAAAGTAACTGATCTTGTACCGATTCGGTAATTCCCGTGAGAACTACCAATCTACGTAAGTACCCAGGAAAGACTGAATGCACCGGCTAGGTCCACTCACTTCCAGCCTTCTTAGACAGTACCTACATATACAGTACGTATCAGCTCCTTTCTTTACTATTGCCATCTTGTCATAATTTCGGCAGCATAACGGCGTCTCTTAAATTTAACAAAATTTACTTTGGCATAACCTCCCCTGTGATGGGTTATTTATTGGGATGAGATTCGGGGAAATCTCAGTAGTAATAGTCATAACAATATATGTAATGCAGAGTGACAGTGCTTGCTTGTGATTGTGTACAGATAAGTATGCTGCGTGCTTCCATATTCAATAACATATGATCATAGCATTGTAATAGAGCTTCAAGCATAACATATACGACAACAATCCAACCAAACAAAAGCACAACCAATCACAAAGACATTACATAAAAGCTAGGATTAGTTACTACCTCAAAAGCTTAGCAGAACTCTAAAATCTCTGTATTGCTTTCAACTCCGCCAGAACTTCCTTTCTTCTTTGTTTCTCTCACTTTCTCTCTCAAGAACTTCCTTATCTCTCTAATTCTTTCTTGTAGCCTTGATGAATGAAGGCAAGGGGGTATTTATAGTTTTGATGGATGGCATTTCCGTAATTTTGAAGCCCTCTTAACTTGTGGCCACGGTTTTTTCGAAATTTCCTCTTTTTCTTTATTTCCTTTACCGCATCATCCAAGGGACACCTCATGGGACACCTCACCCTCACATTCTTCACATGGAGAAATTGAGAGAGCCAAGAAGCCTCTGGAAGATTTCCAGTACAATCCGGTACCGGCCCGGTCCGTTTCCTAGAAAACCGGACTGTTTTCTGAATCTAATTTTTCTGAAAATCCATATTATGTCTTCTGACCTTAAATTTAGTATCTGGGTCCTTTATATCATTGACATTTTATACTGGGTCTAAACTCAATTACAGATCCCCTGTGAAATGACCAAAATACCCCTGGGGGCCCTTTCTTGCACTATATTGACCCTAAGGGTAAAATCGTCATTTTACACCTTTCTGTACCCTCTCAGGGCATATACTGACTCTGGTTAACCTTATCTGTGTATGTCCTGGCTTCTGGGCCTATCCAAAATGACCAAAATGCCCTCCATTCCTCTACTACCCTTTAGTACAACACAGGGGCATTTTCGTAATTTCGCATTTTTCCTGGGTTTTGTTGGACACTGGCCTACCTATCAGTCCAAGAGTCTTATTGGGCCTTTGATGGCGCCATTATTGGGCCTTTCAGGGTCCATTACCTTTATGGCACGCATTACGAGGAATCTTCCCCTTTAATGTTCATCGAGTATTTTAGCTTTTATACACCGTTTATACACATCCCCTTACACCGGGTCCTTTTACCAGATACACTAGCCTACTGTGTTTATGCATCCCTATGGGTCATAACAGTCATCTGACTGAGGTCATCCGAACTCATTCAGTCCCTCACACTCCCGTCTATATTTGCTAATTTGTGAATAACTTTTCCTACAGACCTCCTATCGGTATTCTATCAGTTTCCTGACATCCGCCCCATCAGGATGCACTATCCTGTAATTTCTCACTTATATCTGAAATCTAGGACATCCGGTAGGAATTTTTATAACTTTTAGACTATCAGATCAATTTTGGCTATCTGGAGTCTTGAAAAATTCCTGTATTAAGATTGCTACCCAGCATCACTTACTCTCTCTACTGGTGAGATCTGGGACTGAAATGCTTTCGGGCAGTCCAAACCACTTCTAGCCTAATTTTCTTTAATTATACTTTAGCCCCAGGGAACTTTTTCTTCTTTGCACTTAAGTCCCTTTATTTGGCTAAAATTACACTTTAAGTTCCCATATTTTTGTCTACCTTTCCTTCTTAGCCTTAGACTTTCCATAATTGCAATCAAGTCCTTTCATTTCCTTTCTTTTTCAATTTAATCCCTTTCTTTACATAAATAACCACATCTTTTTCCTGAAAAATAATTCATATATTTCATTCAATCTGTACATACAAATCAGTACAGAAAATTAGGGATATTACATTCTCTCCCCCTTAAAATAAATTTCATCCTCGAAATTTACATTATACATATCCTATGGAAACAACTCAGGATACTTCCCTCTCATCTTTTCTTATGTTTCCCATGTAGCTTCATGTTCAGTCAAGCCTTTCCAGATCACTTTTACTAGAGGAATTTGCTTATTACGTAACTGCTTGACCTTTCGATCAGCAATTCGTACTGGTCCAACCTCATAGGTCAGATCATCTCGTAGTACGACTTTATCCTGCTCAATCACATGAGATGGATTTGGAACATACTTCTTTAATTGGGAAACATGAAACACATCATGTATCTGGCTAAGATTTGGAGTAAGAGCCAACCTATAGGCTACTGCCCCTATCTTTGAGAGAATTTGGAATGGTCTGATGTATCTTGGATGTAATTTCTTTACTTTGATCGATCGCCCGGCTCCCGTTGTTGGAGTTAACTTAAGGAATACATGCTCACCTTCCTCAAACTCCAATGGCTTCCTTCTAACATCTGCATAGCTTTTCTGTCTGCTTTGAGCCATCAATAATCGTTTTCTAATCATCTCAATATGTTCTGCAGTTTAATCCACTATATCAGGACCAAGCATTCTTCTCTCGCTCAACTCTAGCCAGCATAAGGGGGATCTATATTTATGTCTATATAGAGCTTCAAACGGTGCCATCTGAATGCTAGTCTGATAACTATTATTATATGCAAACTCTATGAGTGGTAAATGGATATCCCAGCTACCTTTGAAATCTAAGACACATGCTCTCAGCATATCCTCTAACGTTTGTATTGTTCTCTCAGATTGACCATCTCTCTGAGGATGATAAGCTGTACTGAATTTGAGAGTAGTGCCCATTTCTTCCTGTAAAGCCTCTAGAAATTAGAAGTAAATCGAGGGTCTCTATCAGACACAATGCTGCTTGGGATACCATGAAGCCTAACAATCTCCTTTATATACAACTTTGCCAGCTTTTCTAGAGAATCTCTCTTATTGATTGCCAGGAAATGTGCTAATTTTGTCAATCGATCAACTACTACCCATACTGCATCATGTTTACTTATAGTCATGGGTAATCCTTCCACAAAGTCCATGGCAATACCATCCCATTTCCACTCAGGGATATCTAGAGGCTGCAATGTTCCTGCTGGCTTTTGATGTTCAAGTTTTACTTTCTGGCAGGTCAAGCACTTGGACACATAAGCCACTACATCCTTCTTCAATCTAGGCCACCAAAATAACCTTTTAACATCATGGTACATCTTGGTCATACCTGGATAGACTGTATACCGGCTTTTATGTGCTTCCTCCAGAATCTTTTCTCTTAATCCCATAGCATTAGGAATATAGGGCCTTCCCCTAAACTGCAATAATCCATCTGGGGAAATCTCAAAATTTCTAGTCTTCCCCCTCTCCAGCTTATCTTTAAATATTGCTGCGAGCTTATCCTGCTTTTGAGCCTCTTTTATCTCATCTTCTATGCAAACTCGGACATGAACTCCTACGTAAGGACTCTCCGTCAGTTGCATTTGATATAGAGGGCTCTAATCTCGCATATCTTCTATCAATTCCAACTCTTTGATCATTATGTGTGCAACCTGCACCACTTTTCTACTCAGGGCATCAGCTACCATATTGGCTTTTTCTAGATGGTATTTAATTTGAAAGTCATAATCTTTCAACAATTCCATCCATCGCCGTTGCCTCATATTCAGCTCTTTCTGATCTTGTAGATACTTCAGGCTTTTGTGGTCGCAATACAACTCTATAGCCGCTCCATATAAATAATATCTCCATATCTTCAGAGGTAAACCACCGCCACAAGCTCCAGATCATGAGTGGGATAATTCTCTTCATGTGGCTTCAACTGCCGAGAGGTGTAGGCTACTACTCTACCTTGCTGCATCAGCACACATCTCAACCCCTGCTTGCTAGCATCAGTGTAGACTACATAAGTCTGAGTTGGGTCTGGAATAATCAGCACAGGAGTAGTGGTTAATCTCTACTTCAACTCTTGGAAGCTAGCCTCGCACTTCTCATCCCACTTAAACTGCTGATTCTTTCTGGTAAGCTTGGTAAGTGGCAAGGCAACTCGAGAAAAGTCTTGGATAAATCTTCTATAGTACCCTGCTAAGCCAAGAAAACTTCTAATCTCTGTCACTGTCCTCGGCTGCTCCCAGCTCAAAACTGCTTCAACTTTGCTAGGATCCACAGCTACCCCTTCTCAGGATATAACATGACCGAGAAATTTGACTTCTGAAAGCCAAAACTCGCACTTACTCAGCTTAGCATAGAGCTTCTTTTCTTTGAGGGTACTAAGAACAATTCTCAAATGCCTTTCATGTTCCTCTGTAGATTTGGAGTACACCAAGATATCATCAATGAAGACCACAACAAACTGATCTAAATAAGGCCTGAAGATCTGGTTCATATAATCCATGAAAATAGAAGGTGCATTCGTTAGCCCAAAAGGCATCACAAGGAACTCAAAATGTCCATAGCGCATCCTAAAAGCGGTCTTTGGAATATCATCTGACTTCACCCTTAGTAGATGATAGCCAGATCTCAAGTCAATCTTAGAGAATAAGCTCGCTCCTACTAATTGGTCTAGCAGATCATCAATTCTGGGGAGAGGATACTTATTCTTGACCGTAATCTTATTCAACTCTCGGTAGTTAATGCATAGCCTTAGGCTGCCATCCTTCTTCTTGACAAATAGCACGGGAGCACCCCATGGTGATACACTGGGTCTTATGAAACCCTTTTCCAATAGCTCCTCAATTTGCTTTTTCAGTTCCATCATTTCATTAGGAGCCATTCTGTATGGGGCTTTGGATACTGGTCTAACTCCAGGTACAATGTCAATCGCAAACTCTACTTCATGTTCTGAAGGCAATCCCTGAATCTCCTTTGAAAAGACTTCAGGAAATTCATTGACTATTGGAATCTCATCAATTCCTTCTTCCACTTCTGTTTGAACAGAAAAGAATATCATATATCCCTGACATCCTTTCTGCAGATATTTTTCTGCCTGAGCCTCTGTCATGAAGTTCAGTCGTACTTCTGAGCTCAGATCAGTAACCTTTGGACTAAGAACTAGGGTCTTGTTCCTGTAGTCCAACATCACATTATTGGAGGCTAACCAATTCAAACCAAGTATGACATCGATCTCTCGGAAAGGCATACATATTAAGTGTAGGGTGGTACAACAGTGCTCATAACGCACTATATTATTCAAACATGCATCAGACGTAACTACCCTAGCATTGGTGGGAGTTTTCACATGTATATCATAACGCAACTTGCTAATCAGAAGGCCTAGGCGTTTAGCACACTCATAGGAAATAAAGGAATGACTTGCACCCGAATCAAATAGAGCAGTCACAGCATGATCATTGAGATAGATTGTACTTTGGATCATCTCAGGTGATCACTGAGCGTCCTCTCTGGTGAGTGCAAACACTCGTCCTGGTGTCCTTGGCCTTGGATTTGTTATAGCTTGAGGGCATTCTCGGGAAAAATGTCCAGGCTTTCCGCAGGTGTAACAAACATTCTGGCCCATCAAACATGGTCTATCACCATGATTCTTTCCACACTTATCACAGGTTTAGGCCTTCGAATCTCTGTTATTGGACCTTCCGCGGAAATTTCCTCTATTCGGCCTCCTGTTCTGCCATGGTCGCTTTCTCTTCCTATAGCCGCTACCACTTACAGCTTCTTGATTTTGACCGGCTTTATCAGGAGCTGCTTGAACCCTGTTTCCCGATTTGAATAGATTCGGTGATTCATGCTATTTTCAACAATACGGCATGCCTCCACGTCCTTATTAAACTGGCTGTATTGCTGAGGAGTTAACTTCTCCTTTAGCGTGGAGTTCAAACCTCGAATCATCCTTCCTGTCATCCAGCGTTCATCATCCACTTGGCGTAGATAAGTAGAATATTGAGATATCCGGATAAACTTAGCAAGATATTTGTCAAATGATTCCTTCTCTCCTTGTCTCAGTACAAGGAATTCCGCTTCTCTTTCATCTTTAACTGACTGAGGAAAATATTTTTCATAAAACTGCTCAAGAAATACTTCCCAGGTGATCGGGATGTCTCTTGTTTGCAGAAGTAACTCCGTGTTCTTCCAACACCTGTCAACATCTTTTTCTAGCTGATAGATGGCCATCTGAGCTTAGATCTCCGTCGGGCAATCAAGAACCTTGAAGATCTTTTCTAGTCTGCTAATCCAATCCTCAGCTATCTGCACCTCGAACGTTCCTTCAAACACTGGAGGATTGTACTTGCAGAATCTGATCATCCATTGTTGGATGCTAGCTACACTCTCTCTCGGGTCAACCTGTCTCTGGGGCTGTACCGGCTGCGGTTCTCTACTAGCTGATCCTGAAGGCTCAGGTGGCCTCAGGTTGCTTACTGCTTCTACTACTGCTGTAGCTATAGCGGCATCTCTCTCCCGCTCATTGCGTGCCTGAGCTGCCCATATTTCCTCAATCATCCTCTGCTGTTGTTCTAATCGTTCTAAAATTATTTGATTAAGATTTCCAGCCTCTCGTGGTTCCTCTGCTGGAATAGTTCTTCTCGTTTGAACTATTTTGTTATACTATAATGCAGAAGGGAATGCGATAAATAACAATTCTCATTTCATTCCAAACATAGTATACAAGGTATATGTCACAACCATACATATACTACTATACTAGTCTTTTATACATTACATACATTGAAAACATTACCCTCTCTATCATACCTTAATCACTCTTAAACTTTATTCTAATAAACTCTCCTACCAAGTAGATCCAGTCGGATACAATACAATATGGTTCTTCGTCAAAATATCGATCCAACTCAATTCTCCAGGTAGGGGTAGTTGGTAACACATCATTCATAATTTCTAGCCAAAGCCTCAGAGTTAATACATTTGGATCCTAGGCTTGATATATCGCTTTTACCCTTGTGATAAAATCCTGATAAACCATATAATCTTGATCTACATTTCTGACCAAGGTCTGCCTCAGCTCATATAGCTGTCGTGCTAATACTACTGATCTCTCAAATTGTTCTCTACTCAGGTTCTTCCCTGGTACCATCCTTATGATTAGATCTCCCAAAGGTATCTCTACTAGTGTCACTCTGGGCCTACTGGGACCTGGCGCACTAATCTGATCAAGTACTTGACTGGATCCTGAAATGTCTGCTATATTTGGAGGTACCGCATTTATTGGAATGGCAGGAATAGGACCTTCTATCACCATCTCCTCCTGATCATCCACCACAAGATTTGATCCTACTGAGGAACTATCGACTTCAGAGTCACTAACTACTGGAGATATCCAAGGATCAAAATCACTGTTCATTATCTCCTCTTCTGAACTATCCAAACTAGAGACCTCTGGTCTAGGATCCCATTGGTTCACTGTGATTTCGGATTCGGATCTATATCTAGTCATCCTGCAAACACTAACTTAGTGTCAATTATGACAACTTTATCATGGTATATCTATAATTTATCTATTCAGAGCATTTCCTAAGCCAGAATCCTTTGCTCTTATACTAAAATGAAAGTCCTTACTTTCGTACATTTTAGGGATCATTTGGTAGCATTTAGAACCACTTTCAAGGTCATTGAAGTCTAATTTCCCAATCTGGAATTTTACTCTTCTTGAGTACTGTTCACTGTGTAAATTTTAGATGAGTGACCTGACTTCGGAAAATCATAATTAATTATAGAAAAATCAAAATGAAGTGGTTCCAATTGATACATGAAGCTAACTCAATTATATTTCAGTTAAAAATCACTCATTGATCATTCTTTGACCAAGTCAACGTAGGTCAACGTTACACTTTACTGTTCATCCAGTGTTTCCCACCTAAATCAAGCATTCTGGTCCCAACTTTTATAATTTATATCTCCATGTGTAGACATCCAAATGAGCCATTCTATATATCAAATCGAAGATTAATATGTCTACTATTTACCATAACAATTTCATACATTTATTCATCCATTTACTATTTTTAATTATGGGTCAAACATCATTAGGTCACCACGAGTTACTGTTCACAGTGACAATTTCCAGCAATCAACTTTACACACATATGCATATATCCATCACATATAAGTCAAACATGACAAACAATACTTATCATTAAATAATAAGTTGTTATACATCAGGGAA
The DNA here is from genome assembly GCA_037074615.1 of Leucaena leucocephala. Taxonomy (NCBI): domain Eukaryota; kingdom Viridiplantae; phylum Streptophyta; class Magnoliopsida; order Fabales; family Fabaceae; genus Leucaena; species Leucaena leucocephala. Next base: position 12,346,081 of record CM073555.1, on the reverse strand, counting down.
TACACAAAATCCCCATATTTCCATTACACCTTCTTCTGCCTAAAATTCAGTAGCATAACCGCTACGCTTCATCTTTAGAAAGTAACTGATCTTATACCGATTCGGTAATTCCCGTGAGAACTACCATTCTACGTAAGTACCCAGGAAAGACTGAATGAACCGGCTAGGTCCACTCACTTCCAGCCTTCTTAGACAGTACCTACATATACAGTACGTATCAGCTCCTTTCTTTACTATTGCCATCTTGTCATAATTTCGGCAGCATAACGGCGTCTCTTAAATTTCCCAAAATTTACTTTGGCATAACCTGTAACATCCTAAAATTTCTGTACTAAGTTGTATGTACAGGTTGAATAAAATATATGAGATTTTTATGAAAAGATGTGGCCATATTTATGTAAGAAAATGATTAATTGGAAGAGGAAGAAAGTCTAAGAGCCAAAGTGTAAAATTACGAAAATGCCACTGTGATGCCCTAAGAAACCAGAAGTAAATGGAGGGCATTTTGGTCATTTCACACAATGTATGGATATCAGAGTAAATTTGATAGTAAATTACTATAATTAATATGAGAATTTATGGAGTTGACAGAAGTCAAAAAGGAGTCCTGTAGAATTAATTATGAAATTTACGGTGAAAAAGGACACCGATAAAGGGTTAAAGGAAACATATGTAATTTTTAACAGGACTTCTGGGTCTCAGAAAATTATGAAACTTTGTAGAGAATTCATTTTATATTAGAATGAATTTCTAAAAATGTTAGAACAATTAAAGGAGGTGTTTAGCATTTATTCTAAGATCAGGATAATTTACGGATATCGGTATGAGGAAAGTACATTGGGATTTGGGCCAGTTAGCTATTGGACCTAAAAGAGGCCTAACATTTCGTCCTAGGACAGCCCAATAAGGTCCAAAAGTTATCTTGGAGCCCAAGTCCAAATAATAAATAATTTATGGATTTTTGAAAAGAAAGAAAAAGAGAATAAAGTAAGAATTAGGTGTTGCACATGGTGGGACCCACAAGGACACAAGAATGGCACCCAAAAAGAGGAAGGGTTAGGTGTACCAAGGGAGGCCATGCTAGTGATGTCATGGTGGTAAGGTCTTGAGTGAAAAGTGAAAAGACATTCCAAGATCAAACCTTTAACCATTAGATCAAATAGTTTCCAAAGTGATCTTAGCCTTCAAATGGCACATGACTTTTGCTATAAATACCCCCCCTTTCCATTCATTATTCACACCCAAGAGCTCCTTTAGAAAGAGAAGTGAGTTCTAGAGAAAGAAAGTGGAAGAAAGCAAGGGTCTTGAAGGAGCAAGTAAGGTAAGTTGTCTCCTTAGTTCTACCTTTTGTTCTTATGGTTTGTGCTTGAGTTTAAGTGATTTTTTAGGCTTAAATATTGGGGAAATGCTGCTGGAATTTCTAATGTGAGAGGAACATGAGTTTTATGTCATAGATAGTTTAGACAAGCTTAAACAAGTTAGTTACATGCTTGGTTGTGAAGTAAGTTGATGTTCTTGACTTTACCATTTCGGGTTGTACTGTTCATGCACTGTTCATGATAGAAGGAAATGGAATTTCAATGATTTAATGCTTCCATTGAGTTTATATGATGATTTTGTGTAGGATTGGAAAGGTTTTGAACCTTGGAAACCATTGGAATTAAAGGTTATAATGTTGAAAATTCCTCACGAGTACTGTTCACTCGCATGAACAGTGATTTGAATTTCATGATTTTGATGCTTCCAATGGTCTTAAAATGAGATTTTGTGTGGGGGAAAAGTGGAGGAACAAGTATGGGAAGCATTGGAATCAAAATGAGAATTTTTGGAAGATTTATGTATGTTTTTCCAAATCTGTACAGAACAGTGTATTCTTGCTGGAATTTGGTTATTTTTAGTTCATAAATGGATTCAAAAGGTAAAATTGTGTAGGGTAAGGTCAAGACATCAATTGATTCAAGGGCCAAGTTAATTGGCAAAGATTAAAGAAAGTTATGTTAGTTAAAGCAAGTTAAAGGTTCAAGAGAGATAGTCTTGAGTAGTGTTTGAGTTCATGGTCCTAATGGATTATGTAATGAATATGAATGTGATTAGGACCTTGAAACCTCTAAGAAGATGTTGGGGAATGATTGACCAAAAAGCTTAGGAAGCAAGTGCAAGCATTAGAAAGAGAGCTTAAATCCAAGGTAGTAAACTTACCCTAAACTTGTATGTATTGAATGTTATGCTTGATTGTGCTATGACTTTGTTGAATTGTGTGCATATGTGTATATGATTGAAGCTCTGTTTCTATGATTACCTTGGCCAATTGTATTTCATATGTTACATGGAAGCATGCACATTACACAATGTTTACACTTTCACAAGCAAGCACAAGTATTTACTTTAATGCATGCATTGTTTAGTACAGTTTGCTACTGAGATTCCCCCGAATCTCATCCCCTATTTATAACCCATTACAGAAAGGTTATATCGAAGTGAATTTTGAGAATGCTGTAAGACGCCGTTATGCTGCCGATTTTCAGACTGAACATAAGGAGATGATACGTACTGTGTACGTAGGTACTGTCTAAGGAATTTGGAAGTGAGTGGACCTAGTCGGTTCATCCAGTCTTTCCTGGGTACTTACGTAGAATGGTAATTCTCACGGGAATTACCGAATCAGTACAAGATCAGTTATTTTTACAGATGAAGTATAGTAGTTATACTGCCGGATTTCAGGCAGGAAAGATGTAATAGAGATACGAGGATTTTGTTCATGCCCTGTTGTATAAAGATTTATTATTTAATGATAAGTATTGTTTGGCATGCTTGTTTGATATGTGATTGATGTATGCATATGTATGTAAAGTTGCTTGCTGGAATTTGCCACTATGAACAGTAACTCGTGGTGATATAGTGATGTTTGATCTATAATAAAAAATAGTAAATGATTAAATAAATATATGATATGTTTATGATAAATAGTAGACATACCAAGCTTCGATTTGATATATAGAATGTCTCATTTAGATGTCTACACATGGAGATATAAATTATCAAAATTGGGACCAAAATGCTGCATTCAGGAGAAAAACGCTAGATGAACAGTAAAGTTGTAACTTTGACTGACGTTGACTTGGACAAGGAATGGTCAACGAGTTATTTTTCCTTGAAATAGTATTGAGTTAGCTTCATGTAGCAATTTGAAACCTCCATTCCGATTTTTATAGAATTAGTTATGATTTTTCGAAGTCAGGTCACTCATCTGGAATTTACATAGTGAACAGTACTCGATAAGAGTAAAACTCCAGATTGAGAAATTGGACTTCAATAACCTTAAAAGTGGTTCTAAATACTACCAATTGGTCCCTAAGACTTACAAAAATAAGGATGTTTCATAACCTCCCCTGTAATGGGTTATTTATTGGGATGAGATTCGGGGAAATCTCAGTAGTAATAGTCATAACAATATATGTAATGCAGAGTGACAGTGCTTACTTGTGATTGTGTACAGATAAGTATGCTGCGTGCTTCCATATTCAATAACATATGATCATAGCATTGTAATAGAGCTTCAAGCATAACATATAAGACAACAATCCAACCAAACAAAAGCACAACCAATCACAAAGATATTACATAAAAGCTAGGATTAGTTACTACCTCAAAAGCTTAGTAGAACTCTAGAATCTCTGTACTGCTTTCAACTCCGCCAGAACTTCCTTTCTTCTTTCTTTCTCTCACTTTCTCTCTCAAGAACTTCCTTATCTCTCTAACTCTTGCTTGGAGCCTTGATGAATGAAGGCAAGGGGGGTATTTATAGTTTTGATGGATGGCATTTCCGTAATTTTGAAGCCCTCTTAACTTGTGGCCACGGTTTTTCCAAAATTTCCTATTTTTCTTTATTTCCTTTACCGCATCATCCAAGGGACACCTCATGGGAAACCTCACCCCTCACATTCTTCACATGGAGAAATTGAGAGAGCCAAGAAGCCTCTAGAAGATTTCCAGTACAATCCGGTATCGGCCCGGTCCGTTTCCTAGAAAACCGGACTGTTTTCTGAATCTAATTTTTCTGAAAATCCATATTATGTCTTCTGACCTTAAATTTAGTATCTGGGTCCTTTATATCATTGACATTTTATACTGGGTCTAAACTCAATTACAGATCCCCTGTGAAATGACCAAAATACCCCTGGGCGCCCTTTCTTGCACTATATTGACCCTAAGGGTAAAATCATCATTTTACACCTTTCTGTACCCTGTCAGGGCATATACTGACTCTGGTTAACCTTATCTGTGTATGTCCTGGCTTCTGGGCCTGTCCAGAATGACCAAAATGCCCTCCATTCCTCTACTACCCTTTAGTACAACACAGGAGCATTTTCGTAATTTCGCATTTTTCTGGGGTTTTGCTGGACACTGGCCTACCTATCAGTCCAAGAGTCTTATTGGGCTTTTGATGGCGCCATTACTAGGCCTTTCAGGGTCCATTACCTTCATGGCACGCATTACGAGGAATCTTCCCCCGTCGACGTTCATCGAGTATATTAGCTATTATACACCGTTTATACACATCCCCGGACACCGGGTTCTTTTACCAGATACACTGGCCTACTGTGTTTATGCATCCCCGTGGGTCATAATAGTCATCTGACTGAGGTCATCTAAACTCATTCAGTCCCTTTTTAAATACTGATAAATTTCCTAATCGGATCCCCGGAGGCCTCACACTCCCTTCTGTATTTGCTAATTTGTGAATAACTTTTCCTACAGACCTCCTATCGGTATTCTGTCAGTTTCCTGACATCTGCCCCATCAGGACGCACTATCCTGTAATTTCTCACTTATATCTAAAATCTAGGATATCCGGTAAGAATTTTTATAACTTTTAGACTATCGGATCAATTTTGGCTATCTGGAGTCTTGAAAAATTCCTGTATTAAGCTGGATTACCCAACATCACTTGCTCTCTCTACTGGTGAGATCTGGGACTGAAATGCTTTCGGGCAGTCCAAACCACTTCTGGCCTAATTTTCTTTAATTATACTTTAGCCCCAGGGAACTTTTTCTTCTTTGCACTTAAGTCCCTTTATTTGGCTAAAATTACACTTTAAGACCCCACTTAAGTCCCTTCTTGGCCTTAGACTTTCCATAATTGCAATCAAGTTCTTTCATTTCCTTTCTTTTTCAATTTAATCCCTTTCTTTACATAAATAACCACATCTTTTTCCTGAAAAATAATTCATATATTTTATTCAATCTGTACATACAAATCAGTACAGAAAATTAGGGATATTACAGTCTGCGAGTTGTAGCTTTGATTGAGATTTAGCTAGTAAGTTGTTAGCTAACATATTATAATTCAACTGATTAACTTCTCATATTCTGTGGATAATGAAGGAAAGGTAATCTCCAAGGGAACACACTTGCATTGATTCATTTCATCATCATAAACACATGAAAACATAAACAATAGCATAGGATTTACTTTCAGAATTTAGTCAATATCTCATCTCACAAATCATATGCTTAATTTGTCAATTTGTGGCTCATTAGATTAATTAGGAACTTAGCATACATTTAGGCTCCTTGTGAATTGACCTAGGTTAGCCTCCGCTTTATATTGGTTAGCTTAGTTTTGTCTGATAATTAAAATGATAGTTATCAAAATGGCGTCGTTCCCAGGGAGCCTTACTTCTTAAGGTTTCCTAAGCAATCTCCTGGGCCTCAAAAACATAAAAAGTAGGTAGTTGTTTTAGTTTTTCTGCAAATTTTGTGTTTTATATCTGTTTAGTCGTGACCATTTGGCTTCTTAGTCGAGACTAAAGTTCTCTGTGGTTTCTAGTCTTGACCATATACACATTTGGTCACAACTTGAAATTAGTTTTCAACTCACATTTGCTTTCAGCAAGTTTTAGTCGCGATCGGTGTAATACCCCAATTTTCAGGCCCAGAGACTCAGAAAGTGAGCCTGAAATAGATAGACTATCAGACTCCTTTGAACAGAAGTCCTAAAAACATACAGAGGGTTTTTAGGGACTAAACTGCAAATAAGTCAAAGATCAAGGACTTATAGGTAAATAGTGAAAGTCCCTAAAGATATAGTGGCTATTTATGCAAGGAAAGGGGTTAAATTACAAAAGAAAGAAAATGTAGGGACTTAGATGTAATTATGAAAAAGTTTAAGGCCAAAAAGAAAAGTAGACAAAAAGGTGGGGTCCTTAAGTGTAATTTTTGCCAAATAAAAAGGGATTTAATTATAAAGAAGAAAAGTTTCATGGGGCTAAAGTATAATTAAAGAAAGTCAGCCCGGAAGTGGTTTGCACTGCCCGACAGTATTTCAGTCCCAAATTCTACCAGAAGGTAGGGCAGGGGACGTCGGGTAACCCAGCCTAATACCGGAATTTTTGAAGACTCCAGATAGCCAGAAATGGACTGATCGTCCAAAACTTATAAAAATTCCTACCGGATATCCTAGATCTCAGATATAAGTGAGAAAATACAGGATGATGCGCCTTTATGGGGCGGATGTCAGGAAAATGACAGAATACCGATAGGAGGTCTGTAGAAAGATTCATTCACAAAATAGCAAATACAGACGGGAGTGTGAGGCCTCCGAGGATCCGGGTAGGAGATTTATCGGTATTTTTAAAGGGGCTGAATGAGATCGGATGACCTCGGTCAGATGACCGTTATGACCCACAGTGATGCCTGAACACAGTAGGACACTGTATCTGGGAAAAGGAGCCGGTGTCCGGAAAGGTGTATAATCGGTAAATAATAATTAAAATATTTGGTGAACTGTGACAGAGGAAGATTCCTCGTAATGCGTGCCATATAGTTAATGGACCCAGGAAGCCCAAAAAATGGCGCCATTAGAGTCCCAATAAGGCTCTTGGACTGATAGGTGGGCCAGTGTCCAGCAGAACCCCGGAAAAGTGCGAAATTACGAAAATGCCCCTGTGTTGTACAAAAAGGGCAGTAGATGAATGAAGGGCATTCTGGTCATTCTGGATAGGCCCAGAGGTCAAGACATGTCTAAATAAGGTTGACTAGAGCAAGTATAAGCTTTGACCAGGTCCAGAAAGGTGTGAAATAATGATTTTGACCAAGGGCATTTTGGTCATTTAGCAGGGGATCTGTAACTGAGTCTGGACCCAGTATTAAAAAGTTAATGATATAAAGGGTCTAGATACTAAATGTGAGGTCAGTATACATAAAAAGGATCTTCAGAAACATCAGATTTAGAAAACGGCACTTTTTTGAGGCGATGGATCGGGCCGGTACCGGATTGGACCGGAAAGCTTCCAGAACCTCCAAATTTCGTCACATGAAGCATATGGGTGGTGAGGTGTCCTATGAGGTGTCCCATGAGGTGTCTAGGGTGATGTAGTAAAAGGAAATTAAAGAAAATAGGAAATTCCAGGAAAAACCAGGACCACAGGATCATAAGTCTTCCTAATTACAAGATTGTCATTGCTCAACACTATAAATACCCCCTAGCTCTTCATTTTCACGCCAAGAAGAATTCTTAGAGGTAGAAAGAAGTTCTTGAGAGAGAAAGTGTGAGGAAGAAAGAAGTAAGGAAGTTCTGGTGAAGTTGGAAGTAGTAGGGAAGTTTTGAAGCTCTGCTTTTGAGGTAGTAACTAATCCTAGCTCTTATGTAATGTCTTTGTGATGTGTTGTTTTGTTTGGTTGGATTGCTGTCTTATATGTTATGCTTGAAGCTCTATTCCAATGCTATGATCATATGTTATTGAATATGGAAGCGTGCAGCATACTTATCTGTACACAATCACAAGCAAGCACCGTCACTCTGCATTACATATATTGTTATGATTGTTGCTACTGGGATTCTTTTGAATCTCATTCCCATACATAACATTACAGGGGAGGTTCTGTCAAAATGAAATTTGGAAATTTTAAGAGACGCCGTTTGCTGCCGAAATTCCAGCAAGAAAGCAGGAATAGGGAAAGGAACTGATACGTACTGTGTACGTAGTGTCTAAGGAGGCTGGAAGTGAGTGGACCCAGTAGGTTCATCCAGTCTTTCCTGGGTACTACGTAGAATGGTAGTTCTCATGAGGGAATTACCGAATCGGTACAACATCGGTTACTTTCTAAAGAAGAATTGTAGCAGTTATGCTGCCGGATTTTAGATAGTGAAAAGATGTAATAGAAATTTGAGGGGATTGATCATACACTGATATACAACAGTTGATTATCTAATAATAATTGTTATCTGGCATGTATGACTAGTATGTGATGGTTGTATGCATGTGTATGTGAAGATTGAATACTGAAAATAGGTTCAGTGAACAGTGTTGGAGATTGTGCCCTAGGGGCCAATCATTATCTTATGAACATTGTTGATTTATGAATTTTTTAATTATGTTATCATATTATTTGCATGTTTACTATGATGACCATCCTTGGATAACTCATGATCTTATCCTAAATGTCCCTGGTCGGTCATCTATGCGGGAACAGAGATGAAATAAGACCAGTATGACTTTGAAGATATATAGAGATATAAATCAAAGTCATAAGCACATGTAAGAGTACAGGGTGTTGGACCGACCCGCTATGAGAGAGCTGCATGGGTTAAGTCATAAGTTTCTCTCATATACAAGCCATGTCACTATGCCCTTTGACCTGAGATCATCATGGATTCCTACATGAAAAATGCTCAGCTTTGACCTAGTCAAAAGTCACTTTTGACCGAGTGATCATAAAGGCTATGCTCGGGCTTAGTGGTTTTTCATGCGGAGGAATGTGAATGGTCAAGATGGAATTTGTCCCTCACATTCGTAGAGAGATATTACTGGGCCCCTCGATGAGTGAGTCTGAGAAATGTATGGCCATACTGGAATGGAAGGGTAGTTCCATTTCTATATTCAGACTACTCAGGGATCGAGAAAGTAACAGTCAGGAACAGGAGGATGACGTTCACCATGCCTCATCCTTGACCGAAATATCGTGTGACAAAAGGGACGTGATATGGTTGTATGAAAGGTTACATCGTTTATCGATCCTCATATGTTTTGGGTAGTCGTAATGCCTTGCTAGAGACCGCTTACGACTTGTGGGTCAGTATAGTAACTGGGCCACTGCCAACTTCATATGGGCCTACAGGGTCGCACACAAAACAGCCCAATGCGAGCTATGATGTCCAGATTCATTGAATCTAAGAGATGTCTAAATTCAATGAATAATCTAGGGTGGATATATATTTTATATATATATATAAATTAGTTTATATATATAATATATAAATAATATAAGAGATATTTGTAAGATTTAATTTATAAGGATAAATTAAATCTCTATCATTTTTGAATTTGAATTTAAATGGATATGATCTATTTGAATTTGAAATTCAAATTGATAAGATATCTCAAATTTGATTTATGAGAATAAATCAAATATAATTCTGTCTTATCTTTATTTTAAATCAAATAAATAGGTTAATTAAATCTGTGGGACGGATTTAATATAAACCATATTTATTTAATCAGTTTCTTATTAAATTATGCAATATATGATATTGTATTAATTCAGAATTAATATAAGATTAATTCTGAAGCCCGGCCCTATTAGAAGCCCGATAGCTTCCTATATATTTGACATTAGGAGCTAGGGTTCCACACACAAGATAGATCTCTTCACACACATTCAGTCGTGAGAAAAGGGGGCAGGGAGAGTGCAAAAGGTTTGCAGATAAGAAACTGCCGAAATAGAGACGGTGAGGACGGAATCTCCAGAAAGCCCTAGAGGGACAAGAGGCGCTAGCACGTCGTTCGCAATTGGAACGCTGTTCGTGTGGATACCGGTAGAGGAAGCCGATCTGAGCTGTCGACTTCTACGATACGGCCAGACACGAAGAAAGGTCGCGACCAGAACACACTTAGGTCGCGACCAAACGGGCATCTGAACGTCAGAAATCCGAAAAGAGGAGACAGGTCGCGACGTGAAGTTGAAGAGGTCGCGACTAAAAGCTCCAGAGACGTCAGGTCGCGACGAGAAGCAGAGGAGGTCGCGACTAAAATGTTCCAGAGGCGAAGAGTCGCGACTAGTGGACACTGAGGTCGTGACCAAAGCTCAAATACCGAAGGTAACACTTCTTTCTCCTTGACTTAAACGCATTCGGTAGATCCTGGCTGGGAATGGAAAAATTTTTAAAGTTAATTTCCGCTGCGTGTCTTCCAATTCCCTTCAGTGGTATCAGAGCCATGCCGTTTTGTGTTTAAGTTAGGTTTGATTGTTGATACATGTGATGTATGTTAGACTTCTTAGCTGATTATATGATAACATGCGAGATATGTATGACATATATGGAATCTGTTTATGTAAGGCATAGCGGGACCGCCGTGGCTATTTAATCGTAGCGCAACATAATCGTAATATGTATTGACTTTCCTGATATATGAATGTTTTGAAACATTTATTGCCCTTCAAATAGTATGAATTTTGATTCTTGAATGTTTGGGTATGGTGAACAATATGGCTCTAGATTACAAGTGTTGTAATTTTTCTAAATACGGCCTGCGTGTCGTGCCTTCCTCTAATGACTCTCGTTGTACATTCTCTTCTCATCTCACTCCCCTCGAATGTTAAAACGAGGTTTCCTTATGTACTTTTCCTATTCTAATTAGAGAGCTCCTCTCATTGGCTTGAGGGGACTTAGGATAGGTGAGCCATATTGTGTCACGTTTAAGATTATGCATCTTTTGATTAGATCACTGCATGTATGTTTTATATGCATAATACTTGTATGAGATACAACCGCGATACATGCATCTTATAAACCAGATAATTAATTAAACCCTCTAAAAGAAATCTTAAGTCATATGCCGTCAATTAATGGACACTTGTCAAAACCTCGATCGCTCATTTGTAGGTCCACCAAAGTGGGTGCATTTGAGTTATCTTGGGGAGATAAGCAAGAGTAATGGTGTTGCTCTTATGTTTGTTATTGTTTGACTTAATTGAGATTATCAAAATGGTTTTGGGTCTCAAGGCATTAGATGGGATTAAAACATGCCGGATCATATGATGATTGAATCCCATAATATCTAAGAATTACATTTGATGTAATTGGTAAAGTTGTTACCTACCTAAATAACTTAAAGTTGAGCGTCCAGCCAAAGCGGACTCAAGTTTAAGCCAAATATGGATCTTAGCCCACTAATTATTACATTGAGGGTTGTTTTATTCAGTGGGAGATTGCTAATTCGCTTGCATATTTTAATTGTAGAATCATGACGACTAGTAATACTGCTACATTATCATTGCGATATGTCCTTGAGAAGGACAAACTCAATGGGATAAACTTTCTTGACTGGTTCAGGAACTTGAGAATTGTTCTCAAGCAGGAAAGAAAGGCATATGTCCTAGATCAACCCATTCCTGAGGAGCCAGCAGCCAATGCTCCTAGAGCTCAGAGAGATTCTTATGCGAAGCATAAGGAAGACTCTGTTGATGTGGGATGCTTGATGCTTGCCACCATGGTTCCGGAGCTCCAAAGAGATTTGGAACACATGGAGGCTTATGAGATGATTGTGCATCTTAAGGAAATGTTCCAGCAACAAGCAAGGCAAGAGAGGTATGAGACCACTAAGGCCTTACATTCCTGCAAGATGGCTGAAGGTGCATCAGTGAGTACTCATGTCTTAAAGATGAAAGGGTACATAGATCACCTTGAGAGGCTTGGATTTCCCATGAGTCAGGAGTTAGCTACAGATTTGATCTTGAACTCACTCCCGGAAAGTTATGACCAGTTTGTCATGAATTACAACATGAACAACATGGAGAAATCTATTTCTGAACTGCATGGGATGCTTAAAACTGCTGAGCCGACTATTAAGAAGAAGCCCAGTACTGTTTTGATGGTTCACAAAGGAAAGGGTATGAAAAAGAAAGGCAAGGGTAAGGGGAAAGGTCACGGCTCATCTGGTAAGACCAAAGAGTCAGGCAAGCCCGAAACCAAGCTGCACCAAAGAAGGCAAAGCCTCCAAAGGAAGGAGTTTGCTTCTTCTGCAATGAACCGGGTCATTGGAAGAGGAATTGCAAACTCTACCTTGAAGATCTGAAAAAGAACAAGAAGGATAGCGGGGCTATCGCTTCAGGTATTTATGTTATAGACATTCATCTCTCTACTTTCACTACATGGGTATTAGATACTGCATGTGGTTCTCACATTTGTACAAATGTGCAGGGCCTAAAGGACAGTAGAAAGCTGAAGAAGGGCGAAGTTGACCTACGAGTTGGAAACAGAGCAAAGGTTGCTGCTCTAGCTGTAGGCACTTATGAATTAGTTCTGCCCACTGGGCTTTTGTTAGTCTTGAACAATTGCTATTATGTTCCTACTTTGAGTAGTAACATTGTTTCTCTTTCTTATTTGGATAAGGAAGGTTACACTTCCATTTCTGGGAATGGTAAATGTTCCATTTATCGTAATGATGTTTTCTATGCTCATGGTGATTTGCATGTTGATCATTACATATTAAACTTGGAACAACCCAATCATGGAAATATCTATAACATAACCGCCAAAAGGATCAAACCAAATGATTTGAATCCGACGTACCTCTGGCACTATCGTCTCGGCCACATAAATGAGAAACGCATTTCTAAACTCCATCAAGATGGATTTCTCAACTCATTTGATTTTGAATCATATGATACTTGCGAATCTTGTTTGTTAGGAAAGATGACAAAGTCGCCTTTCACTGGACACAGTGAGAGGGCCACCGATTTGTTGGGCCTCATACATACAGATGTGTGTGGACCGATGAATACAAATGCCAGAAGAGGTTATTCGTACTTCATTACATTCATAGATGATTTCAGTAGATATGGCTACGTCTATCTAATGAAACATAAATCCGAATCTTTTGAAATGTTCAAGATATTTCAAAATGAAGTACAAAACCAGCTTGGCAAAACAATTAAAGCCCTTCGATCTGATCGAGGTGGTGAATATTTGAGTCAAGAGTTTATCGATCATCTTAGGAATTGTGGAATAGTCTCACAATTGACTCCTCCAGGAACACCACAATGGAATGGGGTTTCTGAACGGAGGAATCGAACACTATTGGATATGGTTCGATCCATGATGAGTCGAACAGATCTTCCACCATCCTTTTGGGGCCACGCCCTAGAGACAGCTGCGTTCACACTGAATCGTGTTCCATCTAAGGCAGTTGAAAAGACTCCGTATGAGATATGGACTGGGAGGAAACCTAGTTTGTCTTTTCTCAAGATTTGGGGATGTGAGGTCTATGTTAAGCAACAAGCCTCAGATAAGTTAGCACCCAAATCTTCAAAGTGCCTTTTTGTGGGATATCCTAAGGAAACCAAGGGATATTATGTCTACAACCCCATTGATAACAAAGTGTTTGTTGTCAGAAATGGTATCTTTCTAGAACGAGAATTTATCTCTAAAAGAACCACTGGGAGCAAGGTACACCTCGAAGAAGTTCGAGAGCCACAAGACGCCACAGAACTAGAGATGGAAAGTAGAGAAGACTCACAAGAAGTTGTTGAGACTCCTCAAGTCACGCAAGGCCCAAGGCGATCTAATAGGGCACGACTTCAGCCTCAGAGATATGGATTTCTGATTTCTGATAGTCGTGATTTGTTGCTCATTGAGCATAATGAGCCCACTACCTATCAAGAAGCTATAGTGGGACCAAACTCTGAGAAATGGCTTAATGCCATGAAGTCTGAGATGCAATCCATGTACGACAATAAGGTATGGACCTTAGTCGACCCGCCTGAAGGTGTAAAAACCGTCGGGTGCAAGTGGGTTTTTAAAGAGAAAACTGACATGGATGGCAATGTAAATGTCTTCAAGGCACGACTGGTTGCAAAAGGATTTACTCAAACTCATGGTGTGGACTATGATGAGACCTTTTCCCCAGTTGCAATGGCCAAATCAATCAGAATCCTCCTTGCCATTGCAGCATATTATGACTATGAAATATGGCAGATGGACGTCAAGACAACCTTCCTTAATGGAAAGCTCCTTGAGGATGTGTACATGACACAACCTGAAGGTTTTGTGCGTTCTGAGGACTCTGGTAAGGTTTGCAAGCTTCAAAGGTCCATTTATGGACTGAAGCAAGCATCTCGGAGTTGGAATCATCGTTTTGATGAAGTAGTCAAAGAGTTTGGATTTCTTCAAAACATTGATGAACCTTGTGTGTACAAGAAGGTTAGTGGGAGCACAGTTGTATTTTTGGTACTCTATGTCGATGACATCCTACTCATTGGGAATGACATTCCTACCTTGCAGATTGTCAAGTCTTGGTTAGGAAAATCTTTCTCGATGAAAGACTTGGGTGAAGCCACCTACATCCTAGGAATTAGGATCTATAGAGATAGATCTAAAAGGCTTCTAGGACTGAGTCAGAGCACATATATAGACAAGATACTGCATAGGTTCAGTATGCAGGAATCAAAAAGGGGTTTCATACCCATGTCCCATGGTATTCATCTCAGCAAGGATTTGTGTCCTAGTACACCAGATCAGCGAGGTCGCATGAGTAAGATTCCATATGCCTCGGCCATAGGATCTATCATGTACGCCATGTTATGTACTCGACCGGATGTCTCGTTTGCCTTAAGTATGACTAGCAGATATCAACAGGACCCCGGTGAGGGCCATTGGACTGCTGTCAAGAATATCCTTAAGTACTTAAGAAGGACTAAGGACTTATTCTTGGTCTATGGTGGATTAGTAGACGAGCTCTATGTAACTGGTTACACATATGCAAGTTTCCAAACTGACCAGGATGACCAGAAATCGCAATCTGGATACATATTCCTCCTGAATAATGGAGCAGTAAGCTGGAAGAGCTCTAAGCAGAGCACTGTAGCAGATTCTGCAACGGAAGCTGAGTACATAGCAGCATCTGATGCAGCTAAGGAGGCCGTTTGGATCAGGAAGTTCATTACAGAACTAGGGGTGGTACCTACCATCTCAAATCCAATAACTTTGTTCTGTGATAATAGTGGTGCCATTGCACAGGCCAAAGAGCCTTGGTCACATCAAAGGACCAAACATATACTCAGGCGATTTCATCTCATCAGAGAAATCAATGATAGAGGTGATATAAAAATATGCAAGGTAGCAAGAGAAGACAATGATGCTGATCCTCTAAACCGCTTGTCCAGGCAAAACATGAGCGTCATGTTAGGTCAATAGGATTGAGACAAATTAATGATTGTTCCTAGTGCAAGTAGGAGGATGTTGGAGATTGTGCCCTAGGGGCCAATCATTATCTTATGAACATTGTTGATTTATGAATTTTTTAATTATGTTATCATATTATTTGCATGTTTACTATGATGACCATCCTTGGATAACTCATGATCTTATCCTAAATGTCCCTGGTCGGTCATCTATGCGGGAACAGAGATGAAATAAGACCAGTATGACTTTGAAGATATATAGAGATATAAATCAAAGTCATAAGCACATGTAAGAGTACAGGGTGTTGGACCGACCCGCTATGAGAGAGCTGCATGGGTTAAGTCATAAGTTTCTCTCATATACAAGCCATGTCACTATGCCCTTTGACCTGAGATCATCATGGATTCCTACATGACAAACGCTCAGCTTTGACCTAGTCAAAAGTCACTTTTGACCGAGTGATCATAAAGGCTATGCTCGGGCTTAGTGGTTTTTCATGCGGAGGAATGTGAATGGTCAAGATGGAATTTGTCCCTCACATTCATAGAGAGATATTACTGGGCCCCTCGATGAGTGAGTCTGAGAAATGTATGGCCATACTGGAATGGAAGGGTAGTTCCATTTCTATATTCAGACTACTCAGGGATCGAGAAAGTAACAGTCAGGAACAGGAGGATGACGTTCACCATGCCTCATCCTTGACCGAAATATCGTGTGACAAAAGGGACGTGATATGGTTGTATGAAAGGTTACATCGTTTATCGATCCTCATATGTTTTGGGTAGTCGTAATGCCTTGCTAGAGACCGCTTACGACTTGTGGGTCAGTATAGTAACTGGGCCACTGCCAACTTCATATGGGCCTACAGGGTCGCACACAAAACAGCCCAATGCGAGCTATGATGTCCAGATTCATTGAATCTAAGAGATGTCTAAATTCAATGAATAATCTAGGGTGGATATATATTTTATATATATATATAAATTAGTTTATATATATAATATATAAATAATATAAGAGATATTTGTAAGATTTAATTTATAAGGATAAATTAAATCTCTATCATTTTTGAATTTGAATTTAAATGGATATGATCTATTTGAATTTGAAATTCAAATTAATAAGATATCTCAAATTTGATTTATGAGAATAAATCAAATATAATTCTGTCTTATTTTTATTTTAAATCAAATAAATAGGTGAATTAAATCTGTGGGACGGATTTAATATAAACCATATTTATTTAATCAGTTTCTTATTAAATTATGCAATATATGATATTGTATTAATTCAGAATTAATATAAGATTAATTCTGAAGCCCGGCCCTATTAGAAGCCCGATAGCTTCCTATATATTTGACATTAGGAGCTAGGGTTCCACACACAAGATAGATCTCTTCACACACATTCAGTCGTGAGAAAAGGGGGCAGGGAGAGTGCAAAAGGTTTGCAGATAAGAAACTGCCGAAATAGAGACGGTGAGGACGGAATCTCCAGAAAGCCCTAGAGGGACAAGAGGCGCTAGCACGTCGTTCGCAATTGGAACGCTGTTCGTGTGGATACCGGTAGAGGAAGCCGATCTGAGCTGTCGACTTCTACGATACGGCCAGACAAGAAGAAAGGTCGCGACCAGAACACACTTAGGTCGCGACCAAACGGGCATCTGAACGTCAGAAATCCGAAAAGAGGAGACAGGTCGCGACGTGAAGTTGAAGAGGTCGCGACTAAAAGCTCCAGAGACGTCAGGTCGCGACGAGAAGCAGAGGAGGTCGCGACTAAAATGTTCCAGAGGCGAAGAGTCGCGACTAGTGGACACTGAGGTCGCGACCAAAGCTCAAATACCGAAGGTAACACTTCTTTCTCCTTGACTTAAACACATTCGGTAGATCCTGGCTGGGAATGGAAAAATTTTTAAAGTTAATTTCCGCTGCGTGTCTTCCAATTCCCTTCAAACAGTAACTCGTGAGGACCTATGCATGTTTGATAAATCATTAAAAATAGTAAATGATTGAATTAATGCACTAAATTTTTATGGTAAAAATTATATATACTAAGATTTAATTTGATATATAGAATGCCCTATTTGGATGTCTGTACGAAAGGATATAAATTACCAAAGATGAAACCAGAATGCTGGATTCAGGAGAAAATCACTGGATGAACAGTAACTTTGAAACGTTTACCCACGATGAATTGGTCAAGTAATGGTCAACCAATAATTTTTCCCTGAAATATAATTGAGTTAGATTCATGTATCACTTTGAACCACTTCGTTTTGATTTTTCTAGAATTAGTTATGATTTTTCAAAGTCAAGTCGCTCATCTGGAATTTGCCACAGTGAACAGTACCGAAAGAGTAGAATTCCAGATTGATAGTTTGGACTTCTCTAACCCTGAAAGTGGTTCCAAATGCTACTGAATGGTTCCTAAGATGTATAAAAATAAGGATGTGACAATCGGAGTCTTTTTGGTCGTAACCAAAAACATATTTTTCATCAGTTTTCATCTCTGTGATTTCTAGTCGCAACCAAATTGACACTTAGTCACAACTAAAACTGTCATATCCTAATTTTTTCCTATCTATATAATACTGATAGAGGAAAAAGGTTGGGAAAGGATGAAGGGACTTGGAAGACACGCAGCAGAAATTAACTTTAAAATTTTTTCCATTACCTGCTAGGATCTACCGAATATGTTTAAGTCAAGTAGAAAGAAGTGTTACCTTCGGTAGTCGCGACCTCCGTATCCACTAGTCGTGACTCTTCGCCTCTAGAGTTTTCAGTCGTGACCTAATCAGCTTCTAGTCTTGACCTATCGCCTCTGGAGTTGTCAGTCGCGACTTCCTCAGCTTCTAGTCACGATCTGTCGTCTCTTTTTGATTTTCTGACGTTCAGGTCGCCTGTATGGTCGCGACCTGAGTGTCTACGCATCGCGACTTATCGTCGTACCTGTTTCTCTCTTCTCGATCGCAAGAAGTCGACAACTTAGATCGGCTTCCTCTACCGGTATCCACACGAACAGTGTTCCAACCACGAACGACGTGCTAGTGCCTCTTGTCCCTCTAGGGCTTTCTCAAGAATCCGTCCTCATCGTCTCTATTTTGGCAGTTTCTTATCTGCAAACCTTTTGCACTCTCCTTGCCCCTTTTGTTTCATCAAAAACCCTAGCCCCTAATATCAAATATATAGGATGCTATCGGTGTTCTGATTGGGTTGGACTTCAGAATTAATCTTATATTAATTCTAAAATTAATACAATATCATATATTGCATAATTTGATAAGAAACTAAGTAAATAAATATGGTTTATATTAAATCCGTTCCACAGATTTAACTCACCTATTTATTTAATTTAAAATAAAGATAAGACAGAATTATATTTGATTTATTCTCATAAACCAAATTTGAAATATCATATCAATTTAAATTTCAAATTCAAATAGATCATATCAATTTAAATTCAAATTCAGAAGTGATAGAGATTTAATTTATCCTCATAAATTAAATCTTGCAAATATCTCTTATATTATATATAAGAGATATATACTAATTTATATTTATAAAATATATATCCACCCTAGATTATTCATTGAATCTGGACATATCTTAGATTCAATGAATCTGGACATGTCTTAGATTTAATGAATCTGGACATCATAGCTCGTGTGGGCTATTTTGTGTGCGACCCTGTAGGCCATTATGAAGTTGGCAGTGGGCCAGTTACTATACTGACCCACAAGTCGTAAGCGGTCTCTAGCAAGACATTACGACTACCCAAATCATATGAGGATCGATGAATGATGTTACCTTTCATACAACCATATCACATCCCTTTTGTCACTCGATATTTCGGTCATGAATGAGGCATTGAGAACGTCATCCTCCTATTCCTAACCATTACTTTCTCGATCCCTGAGTAGTCTGACTATAGAAATGAAACTACCTTTCCATTACAGTATAGCCATACATTTCTCAGACTCACTCATCGAGGGGCCCAGTAATATCTCTCTACGAATGTGAGGGACAAATTCCATCTTGACCATTCACATTCCTCCGCATGAAAAACCACTGAGCCCGAACATAGCCTTTATGATCACTCGGTCAAAAGTGACTTTTGACTAAGTCAAAGCTGAGCGTCTGTCATGTAGGAATCCATGATGATCTCAGGTCAAAGGGCATAATGATATGATTTGTATATGAGAGAAGCTTATGACTTAACCCATGTAGCTCTCTCATAGCGGGTCGGTCCAACACTTTGTACTCTTACATGTGCCCATGACTTTGATTTATATATCTATATATCTTCAAAGTTATACTAGTCTTATTTTATCTCTGCTCCTGCATAGATAACTGACCAGGGACATTTAGGATAAGATCATGAGTTATCAAAGGATGGTCATCATAGTAAACATGTAAATAATGTGATAACATAATTAAGAAATTCATAAATCAACAATGTTCATAATACAATGATTGGCCCCTAGGGCACAATTTCCAACAAAGGATTGTGATGATGAATAGAGAAGAAAAGAATGATAAGATGAAGATTTAAAATAGAGGGACTAAAGTGAAAAGTATAAAAGTTCCATGGTGCAAAATGTAATGTAGACATGAATTTTGGGCCATTAAGTGTAATTATGAAAAGTTGAGGACTTAAATGTAATTTATCAAAAGTTCAAGTGGCAAAAGTGTAATTATGAGACAGTTGAACCGAAAAAGGCCCAAAAATACCCATAATCAGATCAGTCCCAAATTTTACCAGTAGCTAGAAAAATTATTCCAGTCAGTTTGACGCAACACAGAATTTTGATTTGAGGTCCCGAAAAATTGATATAAATTTTTGAAGTTAGGAGAAATTCTTACAATATTTTTTGGACCTCACAATCAGATGAAGCTGTACAGTAAATTCTTATAATTAATATGAGAATTTATAAAACTGACAGGATCAGAAAAGGAATCTATAGAATTTTTAATGGAATTTACAGTGTAATAAAATGCCCGATAAATACCTTCGGGGAGAGGTTTCTCGGGATTTATGCCATAAAGGTAGTGGACCATATAAAGGCCCAAAAGGGTGTCACAAAGGGCCAATAAGGTAACTGAACAGTTATGTGGGCCAGTATCCAGAGGAATCCCCAAAAAATACGAAATTATGAAAATGCCCCTAGGTTATAATAATGTACAAGAGATGAACGGAGGGCATTTTGGTCATTCTAGATAGGTCAAAATGCCAAAGCAAGTGCAATAATGAGTACTTAGAGTTAGTATATGCCCTAATAAGGAATAAAGAGGTACGAAATGACAATTATGCCCTTAGGGTTAATATAGTGCAAGAAAAGGCACTAAGGGTATTTTGGTAATTTGTCAAGGGATCTGTAATTAAGTTTAGACCCAATATAAGAATGTCAATGGTAGGAAGAATCTGGATACTGGATTTAAAGTCAGAAAACATATTATGGAATCTTAGAAAAATTAGATTCAGTGGGAAATCGAACTGAGCCGGTACAGGATTGGACTAAAATTTTTCCAGATGCTTCCTCCCTTCACAATTTTGTCACATGGGCTATGAGGTGTCCCTTGATGATGTCATGGATGATGTCATAATTGGCTTGGTGGGCAAGACAAGATTCAAGGTGCAATCTTGGCCATTAGATCAAATAGTAACCAAAATAATCTTGGCTTTCCATTTCCACCCAACTTTATCTATAAATACCCCCACAAATCTGCACCTTCATGCAAGACATGAGACACCATGTGGAACCTCTTGCAAAATGAAAACTTAAGCCAAGACAAAGAAGAATTCAAGGGCCAAAGTTCAAGCAAGCTAGATATTAAAGGTAAGCAATCTATCCTAGCTTATTTTCCTTTGATTTGGGAGCTTGAACCTAGGGTTTTCATGGAAGAAAGTTAAGTTTTCTCTAAGGTATATATTCTGTCCAAAACCTTAGATGAAAGGAGAAAGAGGAAATTAAAGTTAGAGTTATGTGATTAAAGCTTAAACAAGATAGTTAGATGATTGGTTGTTGAATCAAGTTGATATTCTTGACTTTGCCATGGATGGAACAATTCGTTTTGCACTGTTCATGATAGAAGGAGATATAATTTCAATGATCTAATGCTTCCATTGAATTTATATGATAATTTTGTGTGGGATAAAGTAGAGAAACAAGTATGGGAAGCCTTGGAATCAAAATGAGAATTTTTGGAAGAATTATACATGCTTTTCAAATCTGTCCAGAACAGTGCATGGGAGCTGGAATTTCATGATTCTAAGCTCATAAATGGACTCAAAAGATGGAATTATGTAGGTTAAGGTCAAGACATCAATTGATTCAAAGGCCAAGTCAATTGGTAAAGATTAAAGGAAGTTATGTTAGTTAAAGTAAGTTTAATGTTCAAGAGAAGTTAGATTGTGATAAATGGATGATTATGTGATGTTAGGATTTGATTGTGGACTCAAAAGAGGAAGCCACACATCAAGGAAAAGTAAGAAGGAAAAAACAAAGTTAAAGTGAAAGGCAGTAGAGCAATAAGGTAGTAAACTTACCCTAAACTTGTATGTATTGGATGTTATGCTTGATAGTGCTATGGCGTTGTTGAATTGTGTGCATATGCTTGATACAATCCTCTTCATGCTTCTCCATACATTGAAGCATGCACATTATACAATGTTAACACTTTCACAAGCAAGCACAAGCATTTACATTAATACATGCATTGTTTAGTACCTTTGCTACTGAGATTTCCCTCGAAATCTCACCCCATCCACGTAATCCCAATCCCCACAGGTTTATGAATGAGGAAAGAGGATGGAGAAGCATGAAGAGGAGTTGGTAGTTGGTCAATGTAAATGTTATATGATGTTATGTAAAGAATGCTTGCAAATAACAATGCTGTATGCTTAGTTTAAGCAATAATGTTTATGATGTGAGGAAAAATAGTAAATGAAGGAATAAATGTATCAAATTTTACAGACATTTAATTAACATGTCAATATTTGTTTCGACACCAAGAACACCTTATTTTGATGTCTGTACAAAGAGAACCAATTTTCCAAAGATGGGGACCAGAATCTGTTTTCAGAATTTTTGACCAAATGAACAGTAAAATTTAACGAATAAACTGTATCAATGTGCTAAGAATTTGGTCAGAAACTTATTTTTCACTTAAATTTAAAGATGTTATATTTGAGTAGAATTTTGAACCACTTCATTTCGACTTTTTTAGAATTAATTATGATTTTTTTAAGTTCATCACCGAATCTGGAATACCATATGAACAGTAACTCACTAAGAGTAAAAATTCCAGATTTAGCTAATGGACTTCAAATGTCATGTAAGTGGTTCTAAATGCTACTGAATGGTCCCTAAGACGTACGAGAGTAAGGACATTTGGTCGCAATGTGAGTGACATTTGGTTGCAACCAGAAATTTTTAACTTCAAGCATTTGGTCTCTGTGATTTTTTGTCGCAACCAAAGTGACATTTGGTCGCGACCAAAAATCCTGATTTCAAAATTTTACTCTCTGTGACTAATAGTCGTGACTTATGGTTCATTTTTATCATGATATCTGCCCTCTGTACTATTTAGTCTTGACCCAGAGTCCTTTTAGTCGCGACCTGATATTTCTAAACTGCGATGAACTAATCTCAATTTCTAAAATTGTTGTATTGTGATATCCTATATCATTGTTGAGTGTGAATTGCATGAACAAAAGCTCTGAATTCTATCCATTGGATAAAGAAATCAATAGAACACTTAAGAAAATTAAGAAGACCAAAATCCTAAATCAAACTGGTGTTGCATCTATTGTTGAGCCTAGTTCTTCTGTGAATCTGTTGTAGCTAAAACTGAATTTGTAGCTGGTAATATCCTAGATAATCATCTTATCATGGAGAATATTAATGTAGGTGAAGCTCATACTCATAATTAGAATAATCAACATGAGCAGTATGCAGAGAATAACATGAACAATAAAAGGCCACGTAGGAGCATAAGAGATCTTACTTCTTCTAATGCAAACTATGATCCTTTTCACACTTGTCCTTCCTTAGATGTTAATTTTGAGCTGAAAGGTCCTTTGTTAAGTAACTTACCAAAGTTTTATGGATTCACAGGTGAGGATCCCTTCTAGTATTTAAAGACTATGTAGTAGGTTTGTTCATCTATAAAGCCTGTAGGTGCTGATATGGATACTGTGTAAAGGCAAGTATTCCATTTTACATTGAAAGGAAAAGCAAAAGAATAGTTTTATATGCCACCACATCATGCACCTCAAGCTTTGGATTCCTAGAACAACTTGAGGAATATTTTCCTAGAAAGATACTTCCCTACATCAAAGACTGCTACATTAAGGAAGGAGATTTTTGCTGCAAAACAGTATGCTCAAAAGCCTTTTCATGAGTTCTGGGGAAGATTTCAAGAATTACTAGCTACATGTCCATACCATCATATTCCAATTGAATATTTGGTGTAGTACTTTTACTTAGGACTACAAATGGCATGCAGAAAGAATTTGGATGCAGCTACTGGGGGTTCTATTAATGATCTAACACCTGATGAAGCATGGAACTTGATTGAGAAGATAACAAATAATGACCAGCAGTATGGAGGTTGTGATGTTAAACAAGTTCATGAGGTTTCTGCCAGGTCTTCTTCTCAAGATTACAATAGCCTATCTTCTCAAGTTACTGCTATGAATGCTCAGATCAATAATCTAGCAGCTCAACTGAGCAATTCACATGTTTAAAGCTGATAATCTCAAGCTCTAGTTGCTCCTAGCTGTCAGCTTTGCTCTTCTCCAATGCATACCAGTGCTAATTATCCTACACAATATGAGGATGTCTCAGCTATCTATAAAGGTAGACTAAACTAGTATCCACAAAGGAATCCATACTCCAACACATACAATGAAGGATGGAGAGATCATCCCAATTTTAGATGGAGGGATGGAAGTGGAGATAGAAATATTGGGCCAAATATATTCAACAATGACAAGAAAGTGACTGAATTCTTAAGAGCTATGAGATTACCTACTACTACAAAGGATGTTGGAATATCTGATATACTCAAGAGCATTAATATGATGAATTCAAATATAAATTCCATCAACACAAATTTCAGCTCTAACTTCAAGGATTTGAGGTCTACGGTGGAGAACAACCTAGCAAAGACAAATTCAAAGTTTGCTGCCTTGGAGAGAAGAATTGAATAGTGGGAAACCAACACATCAAACATGAATAGCTATGTATCACAACTAGCTAATTCAGTAAGTGATGTTTAGGTAAGGATCATTGGAGATCTACCCTCAAATACAGCTGTTAACCCCAAAACTTTGAATGCTATAAGTCTACAAAGTGAAGAGTAAGTTGGGGAACAAGTTACTGATACTGGAAATGAAGAGGAAGGTAAGATAGACACTAATTCTAGCAATCTAATGAAGAATAGCATTGAGAAGCCTAAAAGCAACCACAAATCCTTAAGAAGAAATCCTTAAAAAGTCAAATCAATTCTGCACAAGATTCTGAGGGTTATAGACAGTTAAGCAGCAATGAAATTGAGCTACTGGAGACTATTGATACTAAGTCTAGAAATCTTAGTGTGGATACAATTGAAGCAACAAAGTCAGTAGAAAGTTCAGAGCTCAAACAGAAAGAAACTCATTCTAATTCAGCTAAGAAAGAAGTGGACCTGAAGGATTTATTTGTCCAAAAGGAACTCATGAGTAGCAAGGAAGTCTTAAAGAAGCATAACAAGGAAATCATTGATTGTTTCAGTAAGATTGAAGTAAATATGCCTATGCTAGAAAGGGTGAAGAGAGTATCAGAATATGCAAAATGTTTGAACGAGAGTTGCAACCACAGGAAAAGAGATAAACCTAATGAACTGGTGCAAGTAGGACCTAGAGCTTCTACACTTTTTAAAGTTCAATTTCCAGTGAAGTGTCAAGATCCAGGTACATTTTCTATTCCTTGTTAAATTGGCAAGATAATTGTTCCTAGAGCATTATTAGATTTAGGTGCTGCTATTAATGTGATGCCTAGTTCAGTTTATCATACTCTGGAAGTGAATTTAATTAAGCTAACTAAAGTGTTAGCTCAATTGGCTAATAAGAGTATTATAAAACCTGAGGGAATCTTAGAAGACATTCTAGTTCAAGTTAAGGACCATATTTTTCTTGTGGACTTTTATGTTTTTGATATGGCAAATGAATCTCTTGATGATAGTACTCTTATTCTAGGAAGGCTATTCTTGAAGACAGCTAACACCATGATTTGCATAAAAGAAGGAATTATTAAAATAGAATTTAGTGGGCATGTAATTCAGTTTAACATGTATGAAATGATGAGACACCCACATCAAGATTACTCCCTGTTAGGCTTAAGTGCAATTAATGCATATAAAGAAGAGGCTAAAAAGGAACATGAATTATTGCTACAAAATTCTGATAAACCTGAGAGTGATATGCTTGAATCTAAAATGTCTTTTTCTATTACTAACCCTAGAATGAAGTCTTTAGAAAGAACCAACATGATAAATTTGTAGGAAAAGACATAGTTGTTGAGAATTTCATTGCAGGGATAGAACTGGATAATACTACAGTTATATCAACAAGACCATTTCCACTATCTTTGGGCTATGCAAATATTCTGCTAGCTATTGATTATCTCTCAAGATGGGTAAAGGCTATACCAACAAAGTAGGATGAAGCAGATGGTACAGCATTACAGGTTAATAGCCATCCATGGAAGTTGTACAAGGAGAACTTCAAACCCCCATGATAGTCTGGTTATCTCCTTTCTTGTTTCCCCACTTACAATAGTTTGCTTTAATCAGTTTTATTATATACTTGAGCTATATTTGTTGATTAAGTATGGGGGAGGAGACCAAGTCAGTAGGGTAGATAAATACTTCCATTAATAAATCAAATATTATGGTTTAGTGTTGTCATTATTACTGTTGTTTTGCATGTTTTTCATTACTTATTCACATTGAGGACTGAAACATCCTCCCTTAGACCCCTCAGAGTACACTTACGGAAGCGATATAAGCTCAATCATATCTTAACTTAAGCCCAGAAATTGAAATTTCTACTCTTAAGTTCCTTATTCTGAACCTTTAATTTGAGAACTGATTAATCCCATTCTACACATCCAAACAAGGATTATTACCTATCCACGTAATGCCCCAGATGTGTACCACTGGCTCACCAAATTTCATAGCCAAACTCCTTCGTTTACTAGGTCAAACTGAGGTCAAAACACTGCTACCTCAGGACCTGCGAATTTCTCCCTTAATTCCTCATTCACAAATTGAACATGCCAAATAATATTTATTATTAAATAATAAAATATCATACAACAAGGCATACACAAAATCCTCATATTTCTATTACATCTTTTCCTGCCCGAACTTCGGCAGTATAACCGCTAGGCTTCATCTGTACAAAGAACTGAAGCGTACTAATTCGGTAATTCCCTCATGAGAACTACCATTCTACGTAAGTACCCAGGAAAGACTGGATGAACCGGCTAGGTCCACTCACTTCCAGCCTCCTTAGACAGCACCTACGTACACAGTACTTATCATATTCTGATGTTCAGTCTTAAATTCGGCAGCATAACGGCGTCTCTCAAAATTCTTAGAATTCACTTCAACATAATCTCCCTGTAATGGGTTAGATATGGGGAATGAGATTCGGGGGAATCTCAGTAGTAAATAATCATAACAATATATGTAATGCAGTGTGACAGTGCTTGCTTGTGATTGTGTACAGATAAGTATGCTGCATGCTACCATACTCAATAACATATGATCATAGCATT
Organism: Leucaena leucocephala; assembly: GCA_037074615.1. NCBI lineage: Eukaryota > Viridiplantae > Streptophyta > Magnoliopsida > Fabales > Fabaceae > Leucaena > Leucaena leucocephala. The sequence goes on along the minus strand of CM073555.1, from coordinate 12,319,073 downwards.
GCAGTAGAGCTTCAGACATAACATATAAGACAACAATCCAACCAAACAATAGCACATCAAATCACAAAGCCATTACATAAAAGCTAGGATTAGTTACTACCTTAAAAGCTTAGCAGAACTCTACTATCTCTATACTGCTTCCAGCTCCGCCAGAACTTTCTTTCTTCTTTCTTTCTCCTTCTCTCTCTTCTTTCTCTCTCTTTCTCTTGCCCAAAACCGTGATGCAAATGAATGGGGAGGGGGTATTTATAGTTTCCTTCGATGGCATTTTAGTAATTTTGAAGCCTTATGAACTTGTGGTCCTGGTTTTTCCTGGATTTTCCTATTTTCTTTTATTCCTTTTTACTGCATCATCCAGGACACCTCAGTGGACACCTCAGTGGATACCTCAGCAGCACATTTCTCACATGTCTAAATCCCGGGACACCTCATCAGCTGACTCAGCCTGCTGACTCACCGGTCCAGAGTCTTGCACCGTAATATGTGTCCTTAACTTTTCTTTTGCCTCTAAGATGACACCATGTGGCATATGGAAGGGACCTTTTGCGCCTTCCAATGCTATCCATATAAGTCTCGGACTTTATCTGATCACCTCCTCGGTTATCGTGCCAACCGAGTAGCTTTACTTTATTGAAAAGTCATTAAATCATTATTTAAATGTCACTTTTTTCCACATATATACTGGGATACATTTTTGGGCCTGGGAATATTGTAACACCCCAATTTTTAGGCCTAGAAATGCCAGGAAGAGAATTCAAGGGCATAATCGTAATTATGGGAAAGATCGGACTGGTAGCCGATAAGTACCATATTTTGCCAGAAAATAGAGAAAATTATGCTGATCATTTCACTGAACTGTGAAATGTGCATATGAGGTCTCTAGGTGTATGAAAGAATTAGAAATATGACCAGGGGTAAAATGGTCATTTTGGAAAAGTGTGCGCGTGAGTGCTTTTTCAGGCCAAAACAGCCCGGTCCGGATAAAATATCTAAAAATACCGGGAGATAGAGAAAAGGATTCCGGATTGAATGAGGAGTCATAGAATTTTGATTTGAGGTTCCGATTTTTCTGTAAAAATTCTCGAAGATGGAAAATTACAGTTATAATCGGTAAAGGAAGAGCAGTCCGAATAGAGATGATCGGACTATGGCCAGAGGCCATACAGTGTTGTCTAAGGCCCGTAGTGACACCAGGGAAGGCCCAAGCCCATAATACCAGTTCAATGGTAAGGGGGGCCGGTGTCCGGGAAAAATGTGCAAAATGACGAAAATGCCCTTATGTTATAGAATAACTGAAGAATGAGTAAAGGGTATTTTGGTCATTTGGCTAAGGTTAGACAGTCAAGAAGGGGTATCTGGATAGTTGACCAGGGCCAGAGGATACTCTGGTAAAATATGAAAATACAATAATGCCCTAGACCTAGTAAAGGAAATGAAAGGACTTAAGTGCAATTATGGAAAGTTTCAAGGCCAAAAAGGAAAGTAGACAAAAATGTGGGGTCCTTAAGTGTAATTTTAGCCAAATAAAAAGGGACTTAAATGAAAAGAAGAAAAGTTCCCTGGGGCTAAATTGTAATTAAAGAAAGTCAGGCCGGAAGTGGTTTGGACTGTCCGACAGCATTTCAGTCCCAGATTTCACCGGTAGAGAGAGCAAGGGACGCTCGGTAATCTGGCTTAATACAGGAATTTTTGAAGACTCCAGATAGCCAGAAATGGACTGATCGTCCAAAAGTTATAAAAATTCATACCGGATATCCTAGAATTCAGATCTAGGTGAGAAAATACATGATGATACGTCCTTATGGGACGGATGTCGGGAAACTGACAGAATACCGATAGGAGGCCTGTAGAAAAAGTTATTCGCAGATTAGAAAATCCAGACGGGAGTGTGAGGCCTCCGGGTATCCGATAGGGAGATTTATCGGTATTTGAAAAGGGACTGAATGAGTTCGGATGACCTCAGTCAGATGACTGATATGACTCACAGGGATGCCTGAACACCGCAGGCCAATGTATCGGACAGAAGGAGCGAGTGTCCGGATAGGTGTATAAACGGTGAATAATAGATAAAATATTCAATAATTATTAACGAGGGAAGATTCTTCGTAATGCGTGCCATGAGGATATTGGACCCAGAAAGGCCCAATAATGGCGCCAACAGAGGCCCAATAAGATACTTGGACTGATAGGTGGGCCAGTGTCCGGCAGAACCCCGGAAAAGTGCGAAATTACGAAAATGCCCCTGTGTTGTACAAAAGGGTAACAGATGAATGAAGGGCATTTTGGTCATTCTGGACAGGCCCAGAAGCCAAGGTATATACAGATAAAGTTACTTAGAGTCAGTATATGCCCTGACAGAGTACAGAAGGGTGTAAAATGACGATTTTACCCTTAGGGTTAAAATAATATAAGAAAGGGCACCCAAGGGTATTTTGGTAATTTGCCAAGGGATGTTTCTTGGGGATCGAGCCATCAGAGTACTTGGGTTTGATCAGGATCCAAGACAACATTCCCAGAGCCCAAAAACGTAGCCCATGAAGTATGTGGGAAAAAGTGGCATTAAAATATTATTTTAATGTTGTTTCAATAAAGTAAAGTTACTCGGTTGGCACGATAACCAAGGAAGTGATCAGATAAAGTTCTGGATTTATCTGGATAGCATTGGAAGGCGTGACAGGTGCCAGTAAGATGACACATGGCGCCAACATAAAGGCAGAAGAAAAAGTTGAGGACACGTACTACGAGGGAAGAGACTGGACCGGTGAGTCAGCATGCTGAGTCAGCTGCTAAGGTGTCCAGGATTTCAGACATGTGATAAATGTGGCGTTGAGGTGTCCTGGTGAGGTGTCCCAATGATGTCATGCATGATGCAGTAAAGGAGGAATTAAAGAAAATAGGAAAATCCAGGAAAAACCAGGACCGCAGGATCAAAGTTCATAGAAACTGCAGAATTGCCATTGAAGGCAATTATAAATACCCCCCTCCATTCCATTCTTGCATTCACGCATGGAAGGGAGAAGGGAGAGAAAGAAGAGAGAGAAGGAGAAGGAAGGGAAGAGAGAAAGGAGAAAAAGGAAGTAAGGAAGTTCTGGCGGAGCTGGAAGCAGAATAAGGATAGTGGAGTTCTGCTAAGCTAGCCAGGTAGTAACTAATCCTAGCTTTTATGTAATGGCTTTGTGATTTGTTGTGCTATTGTTTGGTTGGATTGTTGTCTTATATGTTATGTCTGAAGCTCTGCTGTAATACTATGATCATATGTTATTAAGCATGAAAGCACGCAGCATACTTATCTGTACATAATCACAAGCAAGCACTGTCACTCTGCATTACATATATTGTTATGATTGTTGCTACTGAGATTCCCCCGAATCTCATCCCAATAAATATCCCATTACAGGGGAGGTTATGTCGAAATGAATTTTGGGAATTTTAAGAGACGCCGTTATGCTGCCGAAGTAAAGACTGAACATCAGTATATGATAAGTACTGTGTACGTAGTGCTGTCTAAGGAGGCTAGAAGTGAGTGGACCTAGCCGGTTCATCTAGTCTTTCCTGGGTACTACGTAGAATGGTAGTTCTCATGAGGGGATTACCGAATCAGTACGGTTCAGTTCTTTGTACAGATGAAGCGTAGCGGTTATGCTGCCGGACTTCAGGCAGGAAAAGATGCAATAGAGATATGAGAATTTATGTACATGGCCAGATGAAAAACAACTTATTAATTAATAATAATTGTTGTTTGGCATGTTTGACTGATATATGATGGATGTATGCATATGTATGCAAAGTTGATTGCTGGAAATTAACGCTATGAACAGTAACCCGTGGGGACATGAGGATGTTTGACCCATAATTAAAAATAGTAAATGGATGAATAAATGTATGATATTTTTATGGTAGATATTAGACATACCAAGCTTTAATTTGATATATAAAACGTATCATTTGGATGTCTACACAAGGAGATATAAATTATCAAAGTTGGGACCAGAATGCTGGATTCAGGAGAAAAACGCTGGATGAACAGTAAAGTTCAAACGTTGACTGACGTGGACTCGGTCAACGAATGGTCAACGAATTATTTTTCCCTGAAATATAAGTGAGTTAGCTTCATGTAGCAATTGGAACCACTTCATTTCGATTTTTTTTAGAATTAGTTATGATTTTTCGAAGTCAGGTCACTCATCTGGAATTTTCAAGTGAACAGTACTCGATAAAAGTAAAATTTCAGATTTGGGGAATTGGACTTCAATGACCTTGAAAGTGGTTCTAAATGCTACTGAATGGTCCCTAAGACATATGAAAGGAAGGATGTTTCAAATATCATCTTGGGTCTCTGATCCAGCCCAAGTACTCTGATGTCACGATTCCCAAGAAACACCCCTTGGCAAATTACCATAATGCCCTTAGTCTCTCTTTCTTTACTTTATTAGGTCTAGGGGAATTATTGTCTTTTCCCATCTTACCAGAGTATTCTTTGACCCTGGTCAACTATCCAGATAACTTCCCTGGACTGTCTAACCTTAGGCAAATGACCAAAATACCCTTTACTCATTCTTCAGCTGTTCTATAACATAGGGGCATTTTCGTCATTTCGCACCTTTTTCCCAGACACCGGCCCCTTTTACCACTGAACTGCTATTATGGGCCTGGGCCTTCCCTGGTGTCACTATGGGCCTTAGAAACATTATACGGCCCCCTAGCCACAGTCCGATCATCCCTATCGGGACTGCTTTTCCTTTACCGATTATAACTATAAATTCCCATCTTCCAGAATTTTTACAGAAAAATCGGGACCTCAAATCAAAATTCCGTGACTCCTCATTCAACCCGGAATCCTTTTCTCTATCTCCCGGTATTTTCAGACATTTTATTCGGACCGGGCTGTTTTGGCCTGAAAAAGCGCTCACGCGCACACTTTTCCAAAATGACCATTTTACCCCTGGTCACATTTCTAATTCTTTCATACACATAGAGACCTCATATGCACATTTCACAGTTCAGTGAAATGATCAGCATAATTTTCTCTATTTTCTGACAAAATATGGTACTCATCGGCTACCGGCCCGATCTTTCCTATAATTACGATTTTGCCCCTACATTCTCTTTCTGGCCCTGTTACTCATCTTCTCATCCTTCATCTTAAGTTCTAGAAATTCTCTTTCAATAACTCATCCCTTAAACTCTTCGGGAGTCATCGTTACTTGAAAGGCTTGACAACCTGCCCATATCAGGTTATCTTGCACAGGAGCCAGCCCATATCAAGCTACCTGCAGAATTCCTAGGCTTAAGACTTAGGATATTCCTCACATTCCTTATTTTGAACCTAGGTGAACTGTCCCGATTCTGTAGGTTAAAGACTTAACTCATCTTCAAATCCTGAAAGACTTAGCTCATCCCTGGGATTCCTACAAAATACAGGTAAGTGATCCGCCCATATCAGATTACTATCCTGGGACTACGGGTTTAGCAGCCTGCCCATATCAGACTACTTCCCAGTGCTCCTAGACCAAAAATCGGGATGTTACAAGGACAATTTAGAAATTAAGTGTGGGGGAGGATGAATTTGATTGAGTAAGATGAGTGAATAAAAATCAGATAATTGCTGTGATTTTATCTTTTGGTCACGACCTTATGTTGTTCTTGTCGTAACTAATGTGTGCAAATTGTTAAAATTTCTTCTCTGTAAATATTAGTCGCGACCGTTGCTTATTTTTGTCGAGACTAAAAGTTCATATTTATTGATATTTACCTATCTGTGATGTTTAGTCGTGGTCTGTGCATTATCTATGTCGCTACTGTAACTCTCTGTGAATGTTGGTCGTGACAGGATTGACGTGTGCACGACGAGAACATATGTGTTTAATAGGTTTACTCTCGATAATTTTTAGTCGCAACCAATGTCCATTTCTGTAGCGACCAATATTCCCTGTTTTCTAAAAATTCCTTCTATGTGTAAAATATTCGTGACCGAATGTCTATTTTGTCATGACTAACATTGATCCTCTACTAAAAAATCCTTCTATTTTATTCTAATTGGTGCTTGATCTTTGGAATTTACTGTCATGGATTTAAAATTGAATTTGAACATATACTTTTGAACATTGGCAAGCTTGATGAAGTGTTGGTTGCTTGTTTCATTGATTCACTACTGAAAATTATGCATCATGAATCATTAGTCTCATGTATTTTGTTAAATATTCATGCATAGTCATGTGAGCTGATTAGGGTGAGTAAGCCAGATCGAATAATTTTTTAGCCTTCAACATATACTCCTTTGCATTGTGTGACACTATCTAGTTTAGTAACTTTACAAAACTTGTCTCAATCCTTGACTCAAAACCATATTAGCTCCATGGAATTGTGAAAATGATAAGGGCATTTCTTTCAAAACCTTCTTGACCAAATAGAACCCACATAAATATTAAATCCTTTGCTTTACCCCTTTGAGACCTTTATTTTCTTTAAAAATTCCATCCTTGATTATTGAATACTGTATAAGATAGTTGCTGCTACAGTAAGACTCTAATTGTGAATGAATGCTAAGTTTCAATTTGTAACATCCTAATTTTTGGGCCTAGAGATGCAGAAAGTAGCCTAAAATTGAGAGGCTACCAGTCCCCTTTTTGAGCAGAAGTCCCAAAGACATACAGAGGGTTTTCAGGGACTAAACTGAGAATAAGCAAAGGTATAGGGACCTATGCGGAAATAGTGAAAAGTCCCAAGGGGTAGAATGGCCATTTTGGAAAATAAAAAGGTTAAAGGTTGCAGAGTTAAGGGTTGACCACTTTGGTCACGACAAGAAAGTAGTTTGGTCGTGACTATATTTTACAGGAAGGTTTAGACGCAACTAGAAGATGTGTGGGTCACGACTAATGGACAAAATGAATCTGGTTGCGACTAAAAAGTTATGAGGTCGTGACTAAATAGTGTTGTGGTCACGACAAAATAGTGTTGAGGTTGCGACTAATGAACACAGAAGGTGTTAAGTTGCGATGGGAGGATAGTTAGGTAATGACTATTGGATATAAAAGGTGTTAGACGCCAAGAATCAAGTGGGCCAAGAGGTATGAAGGTCCAAGAGAGATTGAGGTATATTTTAATAAAGTAGTCACGGATGGAAAAAAGCAGTTCAACTCCGGTTGAAAATGGCATTCATTATCGCACACACAACCGGTGTAGAAACGGACCGTGTAAAAAGTGAGACCTTTTACACCGGTCACGTAACCGGTGTAGAATGTTTGATTTTTTACACCGGACTAAATTTTAAATCGGTTCACATTTACATCCGGTGTATTATTTTTAACATCTACACCGGTTGAATATTGGGACGGTGTAGATTATTCAAATGTTAACACCGGTTAAATATGGGACGATGTGTAGAATGTTTACTTTTTTACACCGGTCTACATGTTAAAGCGGTTCACATTTACATCCGGTGTATTATGTTTTAACATCTACACTGGTTTGAATATTGGGACGGTGTAGATTATTCAAATTTTAACACCGGTTGAATATTGGGACGGTGTAGATGTTATTAAATTAAATTTATATATTATGATATATGTTCTTTCTACACCGGTAGGTATATACCTCCGATGTAGATGTTATTAAATTTATATTTAATACATTTCGTTGGCCTGAAGCTTCAGAAATAAACTGCCCAAATATAATATACGACTCAATCATAGATCATCATCAGTTCAAGATGCCAGAGACATATATATATAATTCAATTGCTCATTATATTATTCATTGAATAAAACTCAATACAAAAATGCTACAATTTGAACAGACAAGTAGAAAAAGGTATTCAGTGAAAGACAAATACTATTGAGAAGGAAGGAATTGAACAAAAAACTCTGCACACCGATTACGCAGGTCCTCAATATCTTGGTCAGGAAATGGATCAGGTTGATTAAACATCTGAAATATGAAATCAAAATCAAAGAAATTAAGGCATTACTAATATAGATTAGATTGAGAATTAAGAAATACGAAATCATCAAAAATACAATTTTACCTCCTCAGTTAGGTCAATCCTATTGACAAGATAATATTGACCATGTGTCTAACTATGTAGAAGCCGCACAAGTTGCTTTCTCTGGGTTGCCTTCGACTCTGTAATGTTAACAAGATAAAAATTATTTCTTATCATCAAAATGGGGAACCTAACTAACACCCAATATATACTTTTATTACCTTCGGTGTGATCCATTCAGGGTCCCTCACCAAATTACCGTGCTTAAGGCCCCTTGCAACTGCGAACGTCCTCATAGCCCTATGACCAAATTAAAGTTAATAAGTTAGTAACCCATTTATCACAAAGATCATTGTGTATAGAAGACAACTCACGTGTTCATGATCTTCCTGACATCAACCGAGGGCTTGTAATGGAGGGAGCATAAGAAGAAAACTTTATAGCTATGCTTACATAGGATGACAGTTGCCAATGATTCCTGTAGAGATTAGTTAAAAGAGAATGAGTATTATAATTAAGCAAATACAAAACTAGTATATATATATGAAATAAAATGAAATATTATTATTCTTACTCCTGCATATATGGTGCGAAGAAACAATCAATATCGGTTTCACCGAGCCTCTTTGAAATGTATGCAAGCCTCGAAGATTGAGAGGTCCCTTTAGCATAAATATGAAGTGGGCATAGGAATCCGAACTTTTTTTGTTTGCCCTTGGAGGAAACCAACTCATCTTGCATGTACCTACAGGCAATGCATACACGACATTAGTTGTAAGACTTGAACTTTGTTATTACATATATTTACATTTAAATTATACTTACATCAAAAACACTTGGATGCAGCCGGAGGTCAGTTCTTCCTTAGGAGTGATCAGAGATTTGACGTCCGCATGGTCCAGGAAGGCCGGTGCCCCCATGTCGCCCACAACTGAATCCATAGGCAACGCGTCCACATGGAACGTATTGTCATATGCCATTAGGATCACACGTTGCATGGCATTCAAAGTGGGAGGGGTGGGAAGTTGGCCGGGGGATGAGGCGACGTGATCCGAAACAAGATGCTTTGGCCACAATATGAAAGTCCCTTTTGCTTGGCTCACTGTCTTCACCTCATCAGTGGGAATTGGGACAAGAGCATCTCCAATTAGCACGGCTTCAACTGTCACCCTTAATTGATCGTCCTGAATTTGGACGTGGTGAACAGTAGTTGCCCCTAGGCTATGGATGGAGCCACGTGCCACTAAGCGTCTAAGAGGATCCTCAACATATAGATCACAATGTTCTGCATCCTCTAACAGCGACAAGCAACAACTCCCCTTAGTGCTTGGACGGCCTGCAGTTGAGGGCAGGAGGGGATCAGTTGGCTCTTGCTGCCTTGATGTCATCATGGACAACATTTCTTCCTTCATCTTTGCGAACCCCTCTTGTAATCGCGCCTCAATTGAAGCTTCTGCTTGTGCCCTAGCCTCTATCCAAGCCTCTTCCTTAGCCTCTGCCCTTATGGTGGAGAGCAAGGATGCCAACTCTGCCCTCGGCACCACATGTGGGGAACGTGTTTGAGATGCTCCAAAGTAATCTCTTATACCCACACCTCTTCCAACTCCCCTGACACGGCCCCCATGTTCTTGTTTCCCAGTGGCAACAGTCAAGATGTCATTCCTACCATCTAACTTGAAGGATCCATGGGACTCTTGTTGTTTAAGATCACTCTATAACATAGAAAGAACAAACATAAGGAAAATGATATAATTATATATAGTCTACTAACACAAAATAATGCAAGTAGTGCTTACAATTTTTTCAGCAATCATGCGAGCATTGTCGCTTGTAAAAGTTCCGCTCTTTCTTTGGCGAGCGTACAACCATTTTTCTTCGCGACGTATCGGAGAGGGGGGTCAAGAAGAACACTAGGATCTGACCCATCATTTTCTTTTAGCCTCTTTCTCTTGGTCCCCAACAACTCTCTTTCTGCCTTCGCATAACCCCCTCGAGACATTGTGTGGGGGCAATCATTCTTGAGGGCGTATTCAATCGCTTTTGCTCTTTTTTCCTATAAGACATGAAGTATTTAAAATCAATACATATGATACTCTGATACATTTTCTGCAACCACATACAAAAGGATACACTCACCATTGCTACTGGCGTGGTCTGATTCCTAACAAATTGTCCCCACGCAGCTTCGTCAATAAATTGATACTTGCTACATGGAGAAGGTTGAGGATGACCACTTCTATCCTGTCCATGCAGATACTGACGAGCTAGTTGTGTCTTGAAGGCCCTCCAACGCTCAGCGCAATAAGACAACGTCTTCTTCTTCAAGAACTCATTGTTGGGCACATCGTAAGTGAGCTGCAATGTTTGCCATTGAAAGCAGAGTAATCAACAAATAGTTGTGTATTTGGTATTGCTCTGCATGCAATATTAGATAGTTCCTATACCCGGATAGTGTCCCAAATTTGATTCTTCACGCGATCATCCATAGCATCCCAAGTCAAATAGGTGATGCTAGGCTTGTTGCGTGCTAGGAGGCTGACAAAACTTACGTACTTTGTCCTGTGTTCACCAGTTGGGTTCCAGTTTCTGTCAAACTCTATCGGAAGCAGTTTCCCCTCTATCCTGTCCTTCGTAATGTCTTTCAAACGAGTCGCACTTCTGCCCTTCCTTTGCATAGTGGCGCTTGGAGCATCGCTAGCCTCAATCTGAGTAACTCTATCCTCCATATTCCTATGTACGCAATAACAACATCAAAAACATTGAAAACAGACTTAACCCTTTTTCCTTCAACCCGTCAGAATACACAAAACTTGTTCCTTTAGCAGTTATGAATGGAAAGATGTGCCAGCATTCATCAGGAAAAATAGAAAACCTAGATTAAACGAACATAAAAACGGTAACCCACATACACAGGGAAAAAAATGCAGAGAACACATACACAGAATAGCAGAACGAGAGAGACAAAGCCTCGCGAGAACCACAGAGCACGACGAGCGGCGATATGACAGAGTATTTGAGAAAGGAGAATGAAGGTCATCGCGCCAAGGGGAGGGCTTAAAAAATGAATATAAACATTTAACACCGGGTGTAAATTATTCTAACCCGGACAAAAACATAAACGATGTAAAATTGATACATTTTGCACCGGATAATTTTTACAACCGGTGTAAAAAATAACACCGATAAAGTATAACCCGGTGTAAAATCGAACTATAATTTATTTACAAATTGTCAGTATTGACTTTTTACACTGGATAGCACTTAAGACTGGTGTTAATGTTGTAGTTATTTTTTTAAACTATATCATCATATATCATCCCATCCTTGGCGTCACAACATTCTTATCAGAACAAGAATCTGTCTCTGTTATTATTACATCAAAATCATATACGCAATCATAAAAAGAAACTTAAAATTGCATGTTTAGACTACATCAAAAACAAGAAACACATAGAAATTAATCAGAATCCACTTCTTCATTTAATTGTGGTAAACCTACTGAAAAAGAAGGGATCTCATAAAAAGAATCATCATTGTCAACAACCCTTTTTCCTTGGAGCGCGACCGACCATCTTTCATTTTGAGGATCAGTGATAAAGAACACATGCTTTGCTTGGTCTGCCATAATGAAAGGTTCATCCCCAAAACTTATATTATTCAAATCCACCAGTGTAAATCCTAACTGATCGACCATAACACCGTTGTTTACATTAGCCCACTTGCATTTGAATACAGGAACTTTGAATTTGGAGTAGTCCACCTCCCAAATCTCTTCAACAACGCCATAATAAGGGATGGCTGCTAATTTAGGATTGTTGTCTTTTGAACTAGAGAAATGCATAGCTTCAGCCACTAACATAACACCACTGTTTTGCACGCTACTTCTATCATCTAGGGACTTCGTATAAAAGGAATACCCGTTGATATCAAATGAATTCCAACAGATCACATTATGTTCAGGACCACATGCCAACCATCTAACTGTATCAGAAACACAATCCTCATTTTCAACCTCCAATTTGAACCAATGTGCAAAAGATTTATTGTGTTCTCTAATCAGCCTTTGCTCTGTCATCCTATTATTTATTTTCCGGACAAGATCTTTATGAACAGCAATATAGTCTTGAACTTCATCAATGTTATTCAAGATGTGTAAGTGTACTTGCTGCAGTTCATTATGATCAACACTTCTCACTGACATTCCGCGTTGACCCCCCTGTTTGGAAATGGGTTTGTGGAGACCAGTAAGTCTTACTTTAGACAGGTATTATTGACAAAAATCCATAGCTTCTTCGGCCACATATTTTTGAACAATGGATGCTTTGGGCCGATTTAGATTCTTCATATACCCTTTAAGGATTTGCATGTATCTTTTAAATGGGTACATCTATCGTAAGTATACAGGGCCACACAGTTTTATCTCTCGCACTAGATGAACGATGAGGTGTACCATGTGTCAAAAAAGGAAGGAAGAAATTGTTTTTCAAGCTGGCACAAAATAACATAACCCTCGTGCTCCAATTCCTCTAACTTTTCAGTCTCAAAGACTTTGCCACATATAGCATTAAAGAAGAAGCAAAGTCAGGTTACAATGTGTCTCAAATCATCTTGAAGGATTCCTCGAATAGCCACTGTGAGTAATTGTTGCATCAATACATGAAAATCATGAGACTTTTGGCCTACTAATTTTAAATCTTTCATGGACACAATCCTCTTAAGATTAGATGAGTACCCAGAGGGAACTTTGATTCCTTGCAAACACTCACAAATACTTCTTCTCTCAGCCTTGGACAAAATGTTAGTCTCTTCAACATGATAGCTCCCCTCACCATCTGGCCTCGGATGTAACTCCTCCCGTATTCCCATTTCTTCCAAATCCAATCTTGCCTTCAAACCGTCTTTGGAACTACCATGTGTGTTGAGAAGTGTTCCAACAATGATGTCACACACATTTTTCTCCACATGCATCACATCAAGATAGTGCCTTACATGAAGATGTCGCCAATAAGGAAGCTCAAAGAACACAGATCTTTTTTTCCATACATTTTTCTCACTTTTCTTGGTAAGCTTACCGAAAGTGACATTGATGTCTCTCACCTTTTCATAAACTTGTTCGCCAGTCAATGGCTTTAGAGCATTTTCAAATTCTTGGCCGCCATAAAATTTCTTCTTCAGTCGACGGTATGGGTGGACTTGTCTTAGAAATCTCCTATAACCTAGGTAGACTGTCTTTCTTCCATGATGAAGTTGATAGTAGCAAGTCCCTTCCTCACAAATCGGACATGCTTTATGGCCCTTAACACTATACCCTGACAAATTTCCGTATGCAGGAAAGTCATTAATTGTACAAACGATCATGGCCCGCATATTGAAGACCTCCTTCTTAACAGCATCAAAAACATCCACACCTTCCCATAGCTTCTTCAAATCTTCGATCAAGGGTGTTAGGTAAACATCTATGTCATTTCCCGGTTGTTTTGGTCCTGAGATCAGCATAGACAACATTACATACTTCCGTTTCATACACAGCAAGGGAGATAGGTTGTAAATCACCAGAAGGACGGGCCATGAACTATGTATACTACTAAGGCTACTATAAGGGTTCATTCCATCCGTACTAAGTCCAATCCTTAGGTTTCGTGGTTCATTGCCTAACTCGAGAAATAAGTCATCAATCTTCTTCCATTGCAAAGAGTCAGCAGGATGACGAATCTTTCCATCATTAATCCTTTCATTTGCATACCATAACAATTTCTTTGCATCATCTTCATTAGAAAAAAGTCGCTTAAACCTTGGTAAAATTGGAAGATACCATAACAACTTGGCAGGAGAGTTGTTTGATCTATACCTTGGTGTCTTACATATTGGACACTTCTCCTCATCTTCAAACTCTTTCCTGTACAATATGCAATCATTTGGGCATGCATGAATCTTTCTATACTGCATGCCTAAAGGACCTATTATTTTCTTCGCATCATAATAGCGTTTGGGTAACGCATTTTCTTCAGGAAATATGTCCTGTAACAAGTCAAGCAATTCTGAAAAACTACTGTCACTCCACCCATGCCGAGCTTTCACACTTACCAATCTCAACACTGCACTCAACAGGTTGTATTTTCTGTACCCTAGGTATAGAAGCTTTTCTGCATCATTGCACATATTACCATATGCATGTGACCGCATAAAAGCATCTTCTCCAACATCACGAATCATGTCCTCTACTCTATCATCAGTATCCATGTCATCGTCAAAGGTCTGTTCCACCTGTTCACCATGCCATATGAAACATCCTTACTTTCATATGTCTTAGGGACCATTTGGTAGCATTTAGAACCACTTTCAAGGTCATTGAAGTCCAATTCCCCAATCTGGAATTTTACTCTTATCGAGTACTGTTCACTTGAAAATTCCAGATGAGTGACCTGACTTCGAAAAATCATAACAATATATGTAATGCTGAGTGACAGTGCTTGCTTGTGATTGTGTACAGATAAGTATGCTGCGTGCTTCCATGCTTAATAACATATGATCATAGCATTACAGAAGAGCTTCAGACATAACATGTAAGACAACAATCCAACCAAACAATAGCACAACGAATCACAAAGCCATTACAATAAAGCTAGGATTAGTTACTACCTCAAAGGCTCAGCAGAGCTCTACTATCTCTATTCTGCTTCCAGCTCCGCCAGAACTTCCTTTCTTTCTTTCTTCCTCTCACTTTCTCTCTCTAGCACCTCCTCCTCTCTCTAAAATGGGCTCTTGGCCGTGGCATATGAATGGCAAGGGGGGTATTTATAATTGCCTTCAATGGCAATTTTGCAGTTTCTATGAACTTTGATCCTGCGGTCCTGGTTTTTCCTGGATTTTCCTATTTTCTTTAATTCCTTCTTTATTGCATCATGCATGACATCATTGGGACACCTCACCAGGACACCTCAGCGCCACATTTATCACATGTCTGAAATCCTGGACACCTCAGCAGCTGACTCAGCATGCTGACTCACCGGTCCAGTCTCTTGCCTCGTAATACGTGTCCTCAACTTTTTCTTCTGCCTTTATGTTGGCGCCATGTGTCATCTTACTGGCACCTGTCACGTCTTCCAATGCTATCCAGATAAATCCAGGACTTTATCTGATCACCTCCTCGGTTATCGTGCCAACCGAGTAACTTTACTTTATTGAAACAGCATTAAAATAGTATTTTAATGCCACTTTTTCCCACATATCACTGGGCCTATCCAGAATGACCAAAATGCCCTCCATTCATCTGTTACTCTTTAGTACAACATAGGGGCATTTTCGAAATTTCACACTTTTCCGGGGTTCTGCCGGACACTGGCCCACCTATCAGTCCAAGTGTCTTACTGGGCCTCTGTTGGCGCCATTATTGGGCCTTTCTGGGTCCAATACCTTCATGGCACGCATTACGAAGAATCTTCCCCCGTTAATAAGTATTGAATATTTTATCTATTATTCACCGTTTATACACATATCCAGACACCGGCTCTTTCTGTCCGAAACACTAGCCTGCGGAGTTCAGACATCCCTGTGAGTCATATCAGTCATCTGACTGAGATCATCCGGACTCATTCAGTCCCTTTTCAAATACCGATAAATCTCACTATCGGATCCCCGGAGGCCTCACACTCCGTTTGGATTTTCTGATTTGCGAATAACTTTTTCTACAGGCCTCCTATCGGTATTCTGTCAGTTTCCCGACATCCGTCCCATAAGGACGTATCATCCTGTATTTTCTCACCTAGATCTGAATTCTAGGATATCCGGTATGAATTTTTATAACTTTTGGACGATCAGTCCATTTCTGGCTATCTGGAGTCTTCAAAAATTCCTGTATTAAGCCAGATTACCGAGCGCCACTTGCTCTCTCTACCGGTGAAATCTGGGACTGAAATGCTTTCGGACAGTCCAAACCACTTCCGGCCTGACTTTCTTTAATTACAATTTAGCCCTCAAGTCCTCTCATTTCTTTACTAGGTCTAGGGGCATTATTGTCTTTTCATATTTTACCAGAGTATTCTCTGGCCCTGGTCAACTATCCAGATACCCCTTCTTGACTGTCTAACCTTAGCCAAATGACCAAAATACCCTTTACTCATTCTTCAGTTATTCTATAACATAAGGGCATTTTCGTCATTTTGCACATTTTTCCCGGACACCGGCCCCTCTTACCCCTGAACTGATATTATGGGTTTGGGCCTTCCCTGGTGTCACTGTGGGCCTTAACAACCACTATATGGCCTCTGGCCATAGTCCGATCATCTCTATTCGGACTGCCTTTTCTTTACCGATTATAACTGTAAATTCCCATCTTCAGGAATTTTTACAGAAAAATCGGGACCTCAACTCAAAATTCTGTGACTCCTCATTCAATCCGGAATCCTTTTCTCTATCTCCTGGTATTTTCAGATATTTTATCCGGACCGGGCTGTTTTGGCCTGAAAAAGCACTCACGCGCACACTTTTCCAAAATGACCATTTTACCCCTGGTCATATTTCTAATTCTTTCATACACCTAGAGACCTCATATGCACATTTCACAGTTCAGCGAAATGATCAACATAATTTTCTCTATTTTCTGGCAAAATATGGTACTCATTGGCTACCAGCCCGATCTTTCCTAAAATTACGATTTTGCCCTTGAATTCTCCTTATGCATCTCTAGGCCTAAAAATTGGGGTGTTACATTTCTACCCCCCTTAAAATAAATTTCGTCCTCGAAATTTACTCAGTACCTCAATCAACTATCCAGGATATAGCTCCTCTGCATATCCTTTCCTGGTTTATGACTAAGGCTTGGGGCATTCATCCTCTTACACTTATGGACAACTCATTACACTTGTGAGTAGTGTCCATTTCTTTGATATCTTATTCCTTAGAATTTTTATGTAATTCTGGGGTCTACATCACCCCTCTTACACTTTGCTAATCTCTCAGGAGAGATATTGTTCTTCTGACTTTCTTTCTCCTGATACGAGATCATAACCCAGATAACTTCGCAACTTTTCTTAACTGTTCTCATAACTTCATGCACCTATGCCCAACTTTTGTGGCATTTGCACTTTTTATCCCTTCTTAGGGCTTACATATCTTTAGGCTACTCTTGCCTTAGCACCTTTCAATTTAACGTGCTACTGGGTTAGGGCTAGATTACTCTTTATATAGCTTTAGGCCCTAGCAATCTCTTTCTTATAGAACTACGTTCTATCTCTGCTTTGCCTTAGACCCTCTTCTCTAGGTCTCTCTGGCCTTTTTTTACCATTTCCTTTAGATCAGAAAAGAACTCTTCATTATCCACATCATTATCTAGGCCTATAGTTCCTTACAGCTCAGTCGCCCTTACAGTTATGGTTCTTCTTAACCATTCTTAGGGTCGACTTCAGGGAATATTGGAGACTCTGTCTGAGGTAAGAGCAAATACCTTTCATAGGGATATCAGCATTCTTAGGGCAACATCTTACCAAGTGGCATTTCTTACCACAACTGCTTTGCCCTGCTCAACACTCCCATGTGCCATGGCTCTTTCCACCACATTGACATCTCTGCTCTCCAATCTGATCATTACCTTGATCAGTCCCCTTGCCTGAACTATTACCTCTTTCTCTTGCTATTGGCTTTACAACTTGAGCTACCTCCCAGAGTGCTCTTAGCCAATGCTTTTTTATTCTCAACACATAGAGAATTCTGTTCTTTTCTGCTTCTCAGGCATACTTCTACAAAACTTTGAATATCAGTACTCAGCTTTGAACTTGGACTCCGTCTTTGCTAAGGGAAAGCTAAGTTTAGTCTGTATACTAGAGGCTACCTGAGAAAACCATTATAAAATAATTTCTCTGGGTGAGTTTATCAACTAGTGAAGCTTCCTCACCTTAACTTCGTCTTTGGCATTCATCTTCCCAAAGAGATACTACATTGTACTCATATCTCATGGCTCATTACTTTCCTTAGGCTAGGTCTAACTGCGACCTCGGGATCTAACTACGATCAACCGCTAGCCTCTTCAGAATCTAACTGCGACTCTGAAACTGTTAGGATCTAACTGCGACCCTGGAGCCATGCTAGGATCTAACTATGACCCTCCAGAATCTAACTGCGATTCTCTTGTACTGTATATCTCCCGAAGATATTAAGCCAACAGACTAGGTTATAAGGTTAACCGCTTCCACCTGTTGATAACTCCATAAATAAATATTTGAAAAAATTTATAGCCTCATATCATTTACCCAGACTTTACTTACTTTCTCTCTTACTCAGGAGTTCCTTCTCATCTTTCAACCGGTGCTCTAACTGTGAGCCATTTGAACTATGCTCTAACTGCGAGCATTCTACATCAGATCTAACTCTTATTTGAAGAGTGATCTATACTCATCTGAATCTAGCTCTATCTGAGAGCCATCTGTTTTAGATCCAACTCTTATCTGAAGAGTGATCTAGAAATAATCCCTTTACCGTTATCTGTATACCATTCCGTTCAATAGAAATGGCCCTGAGTACTGTATTCACAAGCTTATAGAAATACCTGAGTAACCTCAATCAGAATTCATATCTGAATATCATATCATAACTTATCGTCCCATAAACTGAGACTATCTATCATCCTCAATACATTCATATCATCCTCATAACATATGGTATGGGAGCAACATACTTTCTCATAACTTTCTCATCTCATATATGTACTCATATACATTCTACCCTGCATGTACTGCTAAAAGGGGAGTATCCATTCATCAGAGCATACTCTAACATGCATGTCATCATATGACAACTGCAAGGAGATGCAACTATCATAACTTATGGCAACATAAGCCATATCATCATATTTTGCTCAACCATCCATCAGACATCATAATAATCTAAGTAAGCCTCAAACATATTTCCTTGATCATATTATTTGTCAGATCATCATCTGATCATACTATCTATCGCATTATCTGTCAGATTATCAATCACATGATCAGGATCTGACAAGAACATCTGTCTATCTTACTTAGGCTGCCACACTACCCTCTTACCAGGGTATAGACTCAACCCTTCACTACTTTATCTTACATAAGGAATAGGGGAGTCACTTTATCTCTTAACTGTGGCTACCTCTTTACTATCTCTTAACTTCTTCTGTCTATCTATCAGTCCCAGTCTATTCTTGACCGGACTATGGTTCCTTATTAGCCTTTCATTTGATTCTTAATCCTCATGGATCTCATTCATCATCTTTCACTATTACTTCTGTTCTCTAGGGTATTCTCCCCTAGGTCTACTACTTCTTTGTGATGGAATCCCTCTGCTCAGGGAACATTGAGCTCTTTATCTATTACCCACCATGTCTCTCACCTTAGGCCATGTGCTAGGATCATTCCTGGGCAAATCTCATCCCAGCTTTTAGGTCTTCTATTCATAGCAGCTGAATAAAACCCCTGCAGCGTAGATCTACTCTTAGTTATCACATAGAGGATCTACTTTTTCACATTGTCTTAAACTGATCTTTCGTACCTCAGTACCTTTGTACTGTCTAGCTTATCATATGCTATACCAATCCTCTAGCTGGTGGACTTCAGCGAGTTTGGTACCATCATTCATATGGCCTCTGCTATATTTTGTTGTGACCTGAGAACTGCATAGTCACAACTCACATGCTCTGCGACTTTTAGTCGCAACCGTCGCACACTACTCGTCACGACCTGGTATCTCTGTGTCCTTTAGTCGCGACCTATCTCTCATAACATTGCGACCTGAACTCCTTTGTACACTGGTCGCGTACTGCAATATTACTCATCGCGACCTGAGGTCTTCTTACGTCACAACATCAACTTATCTGTACATATTAGTCGCGACATAAGACCCCTCTTCTCTACTTCCTACTTTTAAAACATGTAGTCATACTCATCCTCATACAACGGCAACATACTAGGTATAGGGTAGCTCAATAGTGTGCATACTGGACAATACAATCCAATCCAATACAGGATTTATCCGTTCATTAGCCAGTGGAAACAGAACACAAATAAACTCTTACCTTAGTTTGGCACAGGAGAATTTCTTATCTCGTTGCCAGTCAGGGTATATATTCTTCCCTAAGTCGGGTATCTTTCGCCTGTTGTGTTCTGTGGACACTCCCTGGCATAATGTCCATACTTTCCACACCTATAGCGTAACCCTTGACCTACTGGACAAGGCCTCATACCATGGTCTCGACCACAGTTCCTACATTCATTAGGCCTTGGTTGCCTACTAACTTCTCTTGGCCCACTACCTGGCCTACTTCCCTGTCCCTTATTAACTTCTGACCCATATGCTGGACCATTTCTCATCTTACTGTTCCTTCTCAAGCAACCTGGTGGCATCACTTTCAGTGGTACTGATGGAGTAAGCTCACTCTTTTCTGGTTATTGCACATTATTTTCTAGCTTGTAAACTGCCACCTGGGTCTTTCTTTCAGTGGGACATTCTAAAACCTTAAAGATTTTCTCTAACTGGCTTACCCAATCCTCAGCTACTTGAGTGTCAAAAGTCCCTTCAAACATGGGCGGATTAAACTTATGGAATCATTCCATCCATGCTTGCAGACTTTCCTGGTCATTATTATTTCTTATAGACCCCTGATGTCTATTCATTCCAGTCTGCTCATGATCTGGCTGAGGTTCAGGTTCTATATCATTCTCTGGTACTACCTCCTTCCCAGACTGCTGTAATCTTACGACCGCAGCAGCAACCGCCGTAGTGATAGCAGAATCTCGCTCTTGATCTTGGCGAACCTGGGTTACCTGCATCTCATCGTGACTTATGAATTAACTTGTTGTAACTTGGATATCTGGCATCCTTACCATAGTATCTGGTTACAACACGATACCTCAAGCTACTCTTGCAGCTTCCTTAGTCGTGAACTGATCAGATTCTGTCTCTATCTCTGGAGGAAACTGCTTCTTAAACCTTGTTCTGCTTAGTCCAGCCATATTGTGTTAATAAACACGAGACCTCGACTGTATCGGCTGACTAAGATTAGCCTATCATAATCATATCCTTCGTAAAACTATAAAGCTCGGGGTACAGCCTCATTCATCTGGGTGTCACTGTCTTCTGTCTAAACCTTTCCAAGCAGTGAACACCATGCCTATATCATACTTTAGGGAGAGGACCCCTCAAACTTCTCATTTGTTTAAGGAATCAAACTAACTAAACCAGAGCATCACTGAGCCAGAACCTTCTGCTCTGTGCCAGAATCTTATGCTCGGAGCCAGAACCCTTTGTTCTGTGCTAACCTTATTCTGTACTAACACCATAAATTATCTATTCAGAGCATTTCCTAAGCCAGAATCCTTTGCTCTGATACCAAAATGAAACATCCTCACTTTCATATGTCTTAGGGACCATTTGGTAGCATTTAGAACCACTTTCAAGGTCATTGAAGTCCAATTCCCCAATCTGGAATTTTACTCTTATCGAGTACTGTTCACTTGAAAATTCCAGATGAGTGACCTGACTTCGAAAAATCATAACAATATATGTAATGCTGAGTGACAGTGCTTGCTTGTGATTGTGTATAGATAAGTATGCTGCGTGCTTCCATGCTTAATAACATATGATCATAGCATTACAGAAGAGCTTCAGACATAACATGTAAGACAACAATCCAACCAAACAATAGCACAACGAATCACAAAGCCATTACAATAAAGCTAGGATTAGTTACTACCTCAAAGGCTCAGCAGAGCTCTACTATCTCTATTCTGCTTCCAGCTCCGCCAGAACTTCCTTTCTTTCTTTCTTCCTCTCACTTTCTCTCTCTAGCACCTCCTCCTCTCTCTAAAATGGGCTCTTGGCCGTGGCATATGAATGGCAAGGGGGGGTATTTATAATTGCCTTCAATGGCAATTTTGCAGTTTCTATGAACTTTGATCCTGCGGTCCTGGTTTTTCCTGGATTTTCCTATTTTCTTTAATTCCTCCTTTATTGCATCATGCATGACATCATTGGGACACCTCACCAGGACACCTCAGCGCCACATTTATCACATGTCTGAAATCCTGGACACCTCAGCAGCTGACTCAGCATGCTGACTCACCGGTCCAGTCTCTTGCCTCGTAATACGTGTCCTCAACTTTTTCTTCTGCCTTTATGTTGGCGCCATGTGTCATCTTACTGGCACCTGTCACGCCTTCCAATGCTATCCAGATAAATCCAGGACTTTATCTGATCACCTCCTCGGTTATCGTGCCAACCGAGTAACTTTACTTTATTGAAACAGCATTAAAATAGTATTTTAATGCCACTTTTTCCCACATATCACTGGGCCTATCCAGAATGACCAAAATGCCCTCCATTCATCTGTTACTCTTTAGTACAACATAGGGGCATTTTCGAAATTTCACACTTTTCCGGGGTTCTGCCGGACACTGGCCCACCTATCAGTCCAAGTGTCTTACTGGGCCTCTGTTGGCGCCATTATTGGGCCTTTCTGGGTCCAATACCTTCATGGCACGCATTACGAAGAATCTTCCCCCCGTTAATAATTATTGAATATTTTATCTATTATTCACCGTTTATACACATATCCGGACACCGGCTCCTTCTGTCCGAAACACTAGCCTGCGGAGTTCAAACATCCCTGTGAGTCATATCAGTCATCTGACTGAGATCATCCGGACTCATTCAGTCCCTTTTTAAATACCGATAAATCTCACTATCGGATCCCCGGAGGCCTCACACTCCGTTTGGATTTTCTGATTTGCGAATAACTTTTTCTACAGGCCTCCTATCGGTATTCTGTCAGTTTCCCGACATCCGTCCCATAAGGACGTATCATCCTGTATTTTCTCACCTAGATCTGAATTCTAGGATATCCGGTATGAATTTTTATAACTTTTGGACGATCAGTCCATTTCTGGCTATCTGGAGTCTTCAAAAATTCCTGTATTAAGCCAGATTACCGAGCGCCACTTGCTCTCTCTACCGGTGAAATCTGGGACTAAAATGCTTTCGGACAGTCCAAACCACTTCCGGCCTGACTTTCTTTAATTACAATTTAGCCCCAGGGAACTTTTCTTCTTTTCATTTAAGTCCCTTTTTACTTGGCTAAAATTACACTTAAGGACCCCACATTTTTGTCTACTTTCCTTTTTGGCCTTGAAACTTTCCATAATTGCACTCAAGTCCTCTCATTTCTTTACTAGGTCTAGGGGCATTATTGTCTTTTCATATTTTACCAGAGTATTCTCTGGCCCTGGTCAACTATCCAGATACCCCTTCTTGACTGTCTAACCTTAGCCAAATGACCAAAATACCCTTTACTCATTCTTCAGTTATTCTATAACATAAGGGCATTTTCGTCATTTTGCACATTTTTCCCGGACACCGGCCCCTCTTACCCCTGAACTGATATTATGGGCTTGGGCCTTCCCTGGTGTCACTGTGGGCCTTAACAACCACTATATGGCCTCTGGCCATAGTCCGATCATCTCTATTCGGACTGCCTTTTCTTTACCGATTATAACTGTAAATTCCCATCTTCAGGAATTTTTACAGAAAAATCGGGACCTCAACTCAAAATTCTGTGACTCCTCATTCAATCCGGAATCCTTTTCTCTATCTCCTGGTATTTTCAGATATTTTATCCGGACCGGGCTGTTTTGGCCTGAAAAAGCACTCACGCGCACACTTTTCCAAAATGACCATTTTACCCCTGGTCATATTTCTAATTCTTTCATACACCTAGAGACCTCATATGCACATTTCACAGTTCAGCGAAATGATCAGCATAATTTTCTCTATTTTCTGGAAAAATATGGTACTCATCGGCTACCAGCCCGATCTTTCCCAAAATTACGATTTTGCCCTTGAATTCTCCTTATGGCATCTCTAGGCCTAAAAATTGGGGTGTTACACCATACCCATACCGTGTAACTCTTGCAAAACCCCTTGCAAATTAGATGAGTGTAAATATCAGCAGGACTTTGTTTCCTCTCATTCAAACAACTCACACAAGGACAATAGAACCTTCCATTGTCATCATCACCATTCCGTTTAGCAAAATCCAAAAACTCCTTCACCCCCTCAGCATACTCAACACTTGTTCGTTTAGCATTTATCCAACTACGATCCATATTTGTGGAAGACTATAAGAACTAGAAAAGCAGAAAACAAGAAATTAAACCATTACATTGCAGCTAATGCATGGAGAGAATAAATTTTTAGTTCTCGAGAGGAGTTCAAAACAAAACTCACCGTCTGTGAAGCGCCGAGAAGTCTTAACGCGCGAACCAGGGAAAAATGAGAGATGGAAGGAGCGAGAAATGTACCAAATAAAAGAGTATTTGGTAAAAACATAAAAAAAAATTTATTTTGTAAGAAAATATACACCGGACAAAATGTTACACCCGTGTAGATATACATATAAAAGTTGTATAGAGTATATTTTACACCGGTCAATATATATGGACCGGTGTAAAATATATCAGTTTTTTTTTCAAGTGATATATGTCATCAACTTTTACACAAAAAAAATATATATATCAGAATATATAAAAGTTGCAATCTTTCACTACTCGTCAGACTCGGAGTTTTGGGAGTCATCAGATTGGGTGAGATCAACAGGATTAAAGAAGCTATCACGGGGTTGATGGCGGCGAACTTCTGAGCAGAAATCTCTGAAACTTGTTTTCAGTCTGTCAACTTTGCGATTCAGTTCTTCCACGGAGTACTCCAGCCCATTGAAGCGCAGTATGAGTTCCTCAAGGCTCTCCATCAGAGTCACAACCAGGGGAGGAGGAGAAGGAACAGAAGGGTGAGGATCAGGATGTTTGTCTTCAAAGTCATCTCTGTTTCTTTTGTGGGGCGGAGAAGGAGGCGTGCGTGAGGAAGAGGCCATTGGAGGAGTCAGATAGATGAAAAGAAAATAAAATAGAAGAATGGTATACATATATATATATATGGTTAACGTTCATGATCAATAAGAATATAGAAGAATGCAATTGGCCTTCTATCATAATGACTACAAATGTTGGGAACCGAAGAAGTGAAATGAACAGTCTGACAAATAAAGAAAGCGAGCGGGAAAGCATAGACAGGAAACTGAAAAGGCAGATAAGACGAAGCTAATCTGCACCGGGTGTTTATATTTAAATCGGTTACTTTTAAAACCGGTGTAAAAATTTAATTTTTTTATAAAACAGACACCGGACTAAATATTTCCACCTCAGTCAATATAAATACACTGTAGAAAGTAAACATCTAAACCAGACCAAATATTTCCACATCGGTCTCTATAACATCCGCTGTAGAAATTAAACATCTAAACCGGACTAAATATTTCCACATCGGTCACGAGTAAATACGGTGTGAATATTTCATTTTATTTACAAAAATGCCACCGCTCATTTTTTTAAAACCGTCTCCGCATTGACCGGTTTAAAAATGGGGATTTCGATTGCCAATTTTCTGCCAGTGAGTGTTACCCGGTTAGAAATAGAACTGGGAAAAGTAAAGGCTTATCCAGAACCATGAGGTGGCATAAAAAGGTATCCTCATACATTGAGTTAAAGAGAAGAGGAAAAGGTAGAAAAGGCAAAGGACACGTGGCAGGATCTCAGCTGCTCATTCCAGGAAAAGACTCTGGAATTCTCTGGAAACGCTGAGTCAGCAGGTGAGGTATCCCAAGGGCCCCACCATTACGCCACCTAAGTGTGTGAGGTGTCCTTGGATGATGTCACTTATGATGAGTCATTGTGGATGATGATGTCATCCTAGTGATATAAGTAAGGCTTGGTGAGGAAGCTACGAGATCTGAGCTGTCCATAGAGATTTGATCTGGACCATTCAATCCAAGTCCCTTCACCTATAAATAGAGGTACTCCCCCTCCATTCCATTCACAATTCAGTGGAGAGTATAAGTAGAGAGAGAAAGAGAAAGAGAGAGAAAGAAAGAAAGAGAAAGAGAGGAAGAGAAAAAAGGAGTTCTGGCTGAGCTAGGAGCAATCTAAGGAGCTTAGGGACTCAACAAGCTTAGGAATAAGGTAAGTAATTTATTCTAGTCCCTGCTCTAATAAATTAGAGGATTGTTCTTATAAATTAGATAGTTAGGATAGAAAAATATCTCTCTCTATAAGGTTAACCGTGGATAGAAAGAAAGTTAGGGGATGGTCAGAACAGGGGTATTATCTCATGATAAGCTTGAGTTAAGTGGAGTTATGCTGGATAAGATAATAATAAGAATATTATTATGCTATGTATAGGCTCTGACCTCTATAAAGAAGGGATCTCAGAGCAAAGGCTAAGGACTAAAGGAGAGGCTGCTTGCCAGGTAGTGAACTTACCCATTCTTGTATGCTTGATGTATATGCTTGTGTGTTAATATGATTATGATATGTGATGATGATGCTGAATGGTATATGCTCTGCCCTTTATGAGTTTATGGTTATGCATAGTAGTGATAGGCATGGAGCATGATATGCAAATGGAAGCTAAAGGAAGTTAAAGGAAACACATGTCATGCACTTGCATTCATCTTGTATACATTGAATGGTACTGTTTGCTACTGAGATTTCCCCTGAAATCTCACCCCATATCTTTTCCAAACATAACAAGGTACTACTTTGGAGAAGATGGAGCTAGGAAAGTGAGGATATTTTATTTTGGTATCAAAGCAAAAGGTTCTGGCATTAGTACAGAACAAAGGGTTCTGGCTCAGAGCATAAGATTTTGGCACAGAACAGAAGATTCTGGCTCAGTGATGCTCTAAAATAGTTAGATTGATGTTTAAATGAGTTAAAGATATGAATTAGAAAGGTTATTTTCCCTAGAGTATGGGATAATGACTCTCAAGTCGCGACAAATATGGGTGTAAGTCGCGACAGTTATTCATAGAGAGATGAGGTCGAGACGAGTATGTTACTAGGTCGTGACTAGTAGTCACAGAGAGCTGATATTGTGACGAGAAAGTTCTTATGTCGCGACTAATATGTATAGAAGAGTTAAGGTTACGACGTGAGAAGACCTATGGTCGCGATGAGTAATGTGGTAGTACGCGACTAGTATGCACAAAGGAGTTCAAGTCGCAACGGTATAAGAGTTAGGGACTAAAGGACACAGAGATGCCAAGTCATGACGAGTTGATGGAGATGGTCACGACGAAAGATCACAGGGAATGTGAGTCACGATTAGCCAATACTCAGGTCGCGTCTAGGATGTACAGAGACCTAATATGAGAATGAAGGTACCAACCTCGCTGAAGTCCATCAGCTAGAGGTTTGGTATAACGCATGATCAAGCTAGATAGTACAAAGTACTAAGATATGAAAGATCAGTTTAAGACGATGTTTAAAAGTAGATCCTCCATATGATAACTAGGAGTATATCTATATTACAAAGGTTTTATTCAGCTGGTCTGAATAGAAGACCTAAAAGTTAGAATGAGATTTACCTAGGAATGATCCTAGCACACAGCCTAAGGCTTGAGATTTGATAGTTTATAGATAGAGATCTAATATTCCCTAACCAGAGAGATTCCATCACGGAGAAGTAGTAGACCTAGGGTAGAGTACCCTAGAGAATAGAAGAGATAGTAAGAGATGATGAATAAGATCCATGCGACTCAAGTTTGCTAGGATCAAGAGAAAGACCAATAAGGAACCGCAGTCCGGTCAAGAATAGACTGGGACTAATAGATCAACAGAAGAAGTTAAGAGAGAGGTAGCCATAGTTTAAATAATAAAGTGACTCCCCTATATAAGATAGAGTAATAAAGGGTTGAGTCTATACCCTAATAAGAGGATAATGTGGCAGCCTAAGTTAGATGAGCTAGTCAGATGAGAAACCTGAAATAAGAGTGTTATAAAGCTTACCTAATTGCAGTGCATGATGGATGGTTGAGCAAAATTATGATGATGATATGGCTTATGTTGCCATAAGTTATGATGAATGGCTGTATCTCCTTGCAGTTGTCATGTGATGACATGCATGTTAGAGTATGCTATGATGAATGAATACTCCCCTTTCACAGTATATACAGGGTAGAGTATATATGAGATGAGGAAGTTATGTTGCGCCCATGCCATATGACATGCAATAAGGAATGTATTGAGGATGATAGACAGTCTTAGTGAGTGGGACAGCCTATTACAGTATGACTAGGGGTTATTCAGGTATTTCTATAGGCTTGTGAATACAATACTCAGGGCCATTTCTATTGAAAGGAATGGTATACAAAAAGACCAGCAGGTAACAGTAAAGAGATTATTTTTAGATAAGAGTTGCATCTAAAACAGATGGCTTTCAGATAGAGCTAGATTCAGATGAGTATAGATCACTCTTCAGATAAGAGTTAGATCTTGTAACATCCCAATTTTTAGGTCTAGGAAAACTGGGAGGTAGTCTGATATGGGCAGGCTGCTAAATCCGTAGTCCCAGGGTAGTAATCTAATATGGGCAGATCACTTACCTATATTTTGTAAGAATTCGAGGGATGATCTAAGTCCCTCAGGATTTAAAGATGAGTTAAGTCTTTGACCTACAAAATAGGGACAGTTCACCTGGGTTTAAAAGGAGGAATGTAAGGAATATCCTAAGTGTTAAGCCTAGGAATTCTGCAGGTAGCTAGATATGGGCTGGCTCCTGAGTAAGATAACCTGATATGGGTAGGTTGTCGAGCCTTTCAATTAACAATGACTCCCGAAGATTTTAGGGGATGAGTTGTTGAAAGAGAATTTTGAGAACTTAAGATGAAGGATAAGAAGATAAGTAAAGATGTCAGAAAGAGAATACAGGGGCATAATCGTAATTATGGGAAAGATCGGGCTGGTAGCCGATGAGTACCATATTTTACCATAAAATAGAGAAAATTATGCTGATCATTTCATTAAACTGTGAAATATGCATATGAGGTCTCTATGAGTATGTAAGAATTATGAAAAATTAGGGACTTAATTGAAAAGAAGAAAAGTTTCCAAGGGAAAAATGGTAATTATGGAAAGTTGGCCAAAAGTGGCTTAGAACTGCCCAGAAGCATTTCAGTCCCAAATTTTACTAGTAGATAGAGGAAATGATGCTGGTTAATCTGGCTTAATACAGGAATTTTATCAGAGCTGTAGATAGCTGGAATTTATCTGATAGTCTAAAAGTTATCTGAAATTTTTATTAGATCTCTTGGACCTCAGATATGAGTGAAAAGTTACAAGAATGTGTAGCCTGTGAAGACGGAGGTCAGGGAACTGACAGAATCCTGAAAGGAGTTCTGTAGAAGAAGTTATTCACTTTTTAGTGAATTTAGATGGGAGTTTGTGAGCTCCTAGGATCCGATAAGGAGATTTAGCAGTAAATAAACTGGGACTAAATGAGCCCAGATGACATAACATAGATGCCTATAGTGACATCAAGGTTGGCCCAGGCCCATGATATCAGTTCAGTGGAAAAAGGGGCCGGTGTCTGGAAAAAGGTGTAAAATGACGAAAATGCCCTTATGTTGTAAAATAGCTGAAGAATGAGTAAAGGGTATTTTGGTCATTTGACTAAGGTTAGTCAGTCAAGAAAGGTTATCTGGATAGTTGACCAGGGTCAGAGAATGCTCTGGTAAGATATGAAAAGACAATAATGCCCCTAGATTCATTAAAGTAAATAAAGAGGAACCAAGGGCATTTTTGTAATTTACCAAGGGATGGTTCTTGGGAATTGAGCCATTAGAGTACTTGGGCTGGATCAGAGACCCAAGATGGCATTCCCAAAGTCCAAAAACGTGGCCCAATGGTTATGTGAGTTAAAGTGGCATTAAAATAATATTTTAGTGAGTTTTTAATAAAGTAAAGTTACTCGGTTTATGTGATAACCGGGGAATTGATCAGATAAAGCTCTGAACTTATCTGGAAGCCATGAGGTGGCATGAAAGGTATCCAAAAGGAGCCATATGGCATGAGCATAGAGGAAGGAGGAAAAGTTAAAGACACGTGGCACGATCTCAGCCATTTATTCCGGGACAAGACTCTGGAATTCTCTGGAAATGCTGAGTCAGCGGGTGAGGTGTCCAAAGGGCCCTACCATTGCGCCACCTAGTATGTGAGGTGTCCCATGATGATGTCACTTTTGATGAGTCATTATGGAGGATGATGTCATCACGATGATGCAGGCGAAGCTTCTTGAGGAAGCAAGCGATCTGAGCCATTCATCGTGAATCAATCTGGGCCATTCATTTCACCTTGCCTCAAGTTAAATACCCCCTCCCCCTTGCCTTTCCTGTAACATCCCAATTTTTGGGTCTAGTTCACCTAGGTTCAAAATGAGGAATGTGAGGAATATCCTAAGTCTTAAGCCTAGGAATTCTGCAGGTAGCTTGATATGGGCTGGCTCCTGTGTAAGATAACCTGATATGGGCGGGTTGTCGAGCTTTTCAATTAACGATGACTCCCGAAGAGTTTAAGGGATGAGTTATTGAAAGAGAATTTCTAGAACTTAAGATAAGGGATGAGAAGATGAGTAATGAGGCCAGAAAGAGAATGCAGGGGCAAAATCGTAATTATAGGAAAGATCGGGCTGGTAGCCGATGAGTACCATATTTTGCCAGAAAATAGAGAAAATTATGCTGATCATTTCACTGAACTGTGAAATGTGCATACGAGGTCTCTATGAGTATGAAAGAACTATGGAAAGTTTAAGGACAAAAAGGTGGGGTCCTTAAGTGTAATTTTAGCCAACTAAAAAGGGACTTAAATGAAAAGAAGAAAAGTTCCTTGGGGCTAAAGTGTAATTAAAGAAAGTTAGGCCGGAAGTGGTTTGGACTGTCCGAAGGCATTTCAATCCCAGATTTCACCGGTAGAGAGAGCAAGGGACGCTCGGTAATCTGGCTTAATACAGGAATTTTTGAAGACTCCAGATAGCCAGAAATGGACTGATCGTCCAAAAGTTATAAAAATTCATACCGGATATCCTAGATTTCAGATCTAGGTGAGAAAATACAGGATGATGCATCCTTATAGGGCGGATGTCAGGAAACTGACAGAATACCAATAGGAGGCCCGTAGAAAAAGTTATTCGCAAATTAGAAAATCCAGACAGGAGTGTGAGGCCTCCGGGTATCCGATAAGAAAATTTATCGGTATTTGAAAAGGGACTGAATGAGTTCGGATGACCTCAGTCAGATGACTGATATGACTCACAGGGATGCCTGAACACCGCAGGCTAGTGTATCGGACAGAAGGAGCCGGTGTCCGGATATGTGGTGAATAATAGATAAAATATTCAATAATTATTAACAGGGGAAGATTCCTCGTAATACGTGCCATGAAGGTAATGGACCCTGAAAGGCCCAGTAAGACACTTGGACTGATAGGTGGGCCAGTGTCCGGCAGAACCCCGGAAAAGTGCGAAATTAAGAAAATGCCCCTGTGTTGTACTAAAGGGGTAGTAGATGTTTGAGGGCATTTTGGTCATTCTGGACAGGTCCAGGAGCCAAGGCACATACAGATAAAGTTACTTAGAGTCAGTATATGCCCTGACAGAGTACAGAAGGGTGTGAAATGACAATTTTACCCTTAGGGTTAAAATAGTGCAAGAAAGGGCACCCAAGGGTATTTTGGTAATTTGCCAAGGGATGTTTCTTGGGAATCGAGCCATCAGAGTACTTGAGCTTGATCAGGATCCAAGATAACATTCCTAGAGCCCAAAAACGTAGGCCTAGTGATATGTGGGAAAAAGTGGCATTAAAATACTATTTTAATGCTGTTTCAATAAAGTAAAGTTACTCGGTCAGCACGATAACCGAGGAGGTGATCAGATAAAGTCCGGGACTTATCTGGATAGCATTGAAAGGTGTGAAAGGTCCCTTCCAGGTACCACATGGCGCAATCTTAGAGGCAGAAGAAAAGTTGAGGACACGTATTATGGTGCAAGACTCTGGACCGGTACTGGATTGGACTGAACTGCTGAGTCAGCTGATGAGGTGTCCAGGAATTGTGACATGTGAAGAATGTGGCGATGAGGTGTCCCGGTGAGGTGTCCTGTGTAACATCCCGATTTTTGGTCTAGGAGACCGGGACAGTTCATCTAGGTCCAAGATGAGGAATGTGAGAAATGTCCTAAGTCTCAAGCCTAGGAATTCTGCAGGTAGCTTGATATGAGCTGGCTCCTGTGTAAGATAACCTGATATGGGCGGGTTGTCGAGCCTTTCAATTAACGATGACTCCCGAAGAGTTTAAGGGATGAGTTATTGAAAGAGAATTTCTAGACCTTAAGATGAGGGATGAGAAGATGAGCAACGAGGCCAGAAAGAGAATGCAGGGGCAAAATCGTAATTATGGGAAAGATCGGGCTGGTAGCCGATGAGTACCATATTTTGCCAGAAAATAGAGAAAATTATGCTGATCATTTCACTGAACTGTGAAATGTGCATACGAGGTCTCTATGAGTATGAAAGAATTATGGAAAGTTTAAGGACAAAAAGGTGGGGTCCTTAAGTGTAATTTTAGCCAAATAAAAAGGGACTTAAATGAAAAGAAGAAAAGTTCCTTGGGGCTAAAGTGTAATTAAAGAAAGTCAGGCCGGAAGTGGTTTGGACTGTCCGACGGCATTTCAGTCCCAGATTTCACCGGTAGAGAGAGCAAGGGACGCTCGGTAATCTGGCTTAATACAGGAATTTTTGAAGACTCCAGATAGCCAGAAATGGACTGATCGTCCAAAAGTTATAAAAATTCATACCGGATATTCTAGATTTCAGATCTAGGTGAGAAAATACAGGATGATGCGTCCTTATGGGGCGGACGTCGGGAAACTGACAGAATACCGATAGGAGGCCTGTAGAAAAAGTTATTCGCAAATTAGAAAATCCAGACGGGAGTGTGAGGCCTCCGGGTATCCGATAGGGAAATTTATCGGTATTTGAAAAGGGACTGAATAAGTTCGGATAACCTAGGTCAGATGACTGATATGACTCACAGGGATGCCTGAACACCGCAGGCCAGTGTATCGGACAAAAGGAGCCGGTGTCCGGATATGTGTATAAACGGTGAAAAATAGATTAAATATTCAATAAACATTAACGGGGGAGATTCCTCGTAATGCGTGCCATGAAGGTAATGGACCCTGAAAGGCCCAATAATGGCGCCAACAAGGCCCAGTAAGACACTTAGACTGATAGGTGGGCCAGTGTCCGGCAGAACCCCGGAAAAGTACGAAATTACGAAAATGCCCCTGTGTTGTACTAAAGGGGTAGTAGATGAATGAGGGCATTTTGGTCATTCTGGACAGGCCCAGGAGCAAAGGCTCATACAGATAAAGTTACTTAGAGTCAGTATATATCCTGACAGAGTACAGAAGGGTGTGAAATGACGATTTTACCCTTAGGGTTAAAATAGTACAAGAAAGGGCACCCAGGGGTATTTTGGTAATTTGCCGAGGGATGTTTCTTGGGAGTCGAGCCATCAGAGTACTTGAGCTTGATCAGGATCCAAGATAACATACCCAGAGCCCAAAAACGTAGGCCTAGTGATATGTGAGAAAAAGTGGCATTAAAATACTATTTTAATGCTGTTTCAATAAAGTAAAGTTACTCGGTCGGCACGATAACCGAGGAGGTGATCAGATAAAGTCTGGGACTTATCTGGATAGCATTGGAAGGTGTGAAAGGTCCCTTCCAGGTGCCACATGGCGCAATCTTAGAGGCAGAAGAAAAGTAAGGACACGTATTACGGTGCAAGACTCTGGACCGGTACTGGATTGGACTGAACTGCTGAGTCAGCTGATGAGGTGTCCAGGAATTGTGACATGTGAAGAATGTGGCGATGAGGTGTCCCGGTGAGGTGTCCTGGATGATGTCATGCATGATGCAGTAAAAAGGAATAAAGAAAAATAGGAAAATCCAGGAAAAACCAGGACCACATGTTCAGATGGCTTCAAAATTACAAGAATGCCATCCATTAAAGCTATAAATACCCCCCTTCCCCTCCCATTTTATGCATCCCACGTTTTTGGCAAGAAAAGAGAGAGAAAGAAGAGAGAGAAGGAGAAAGAAAGAAAGAAAGGAAGTTCTGGTGGAGTTGGAAGCAGTATAGAAGTTCTGGAGCTCTGCTTTTGAGGTAGTAACTAATCCTAGCTCTTATGTAATGTCTTTGTGATTTGTTGTGCTATTATTTGGTTGGATTGTTGTCTTATATGTTATGCTTGAAGCTCTATTACAATGCTATGATCATATGTTATTGAATATGGAAGCACGCAGCATACTTATCTATACACAATCACAAGCAAGCACCGTCACTCTGCATTACATATATTGTTATGATTATTGCTACTGGGATTCTTTTGAGTCTCATTCCCAAAAATAACATTACAGGGGAGGTTCTGTCAAAATAAAATCTGGAAATTTTGAGAGACGCCGTTAGGCTGCCAAAATTCTGGCAACAGAGGAAGGAACAAAGAAAGGAACTGATACGTACTGTGTACGTAGGTGCTGTCTAAGGAGGCTGGAAGTGAGTGGACCTAGCCGGTTCATCCAGTCTTTCCTGGGTACTTACGTAGAATGGTAGTTCCTACGGGAATTACCGAATCGGTACAAGATCGGTTACTTCAGAAGGAATGTAGCAGTTATGCTGCCGAATTTTAGACAGGAAGAGATGTAATAGAAATAAGAAAATTTGGTGTATGATTTGTTTTATGACATTTTATTATTTAATAATAAATATTATTTGGCATGTTCAATTTGTGAATGTGGAATTAAGGAAGAAATTCGCAGGTCTTGAGGTAGCAGTGCTCTGACCTCAGTTTGACCTAGTAAGCGAAGGAGTTTGGCTATGAAATTTGGTGAGCCAGTGGTACACATCTGGGGTATTCCGTGGATAGGTAATAAGCCTCATTTGGTTGTGTAGAATGAGATTAATCAGTTCTCAAATTAAATGTTCAGAATAAGGAACTTAAAAGTAGAAATTTTGAATTTTTGGGCTTAAGTTAAGATATAATTAAGCTAATATTGCTTCCGCAAGTGTACTCTGAGGAGTCTAAGGAAGGATGTTTCATCCTGGATGATGTCATGCATGATGCAGTAAAAAGGAATAAAGAAAAATAGGAAAATCCAGGAAAAACCAGGACCACATGTTCAGATGGCTTCAAAATTATAGAAATGCCATCCATTAAAGCTATAAATACCCCCTTCCCCTCCCATTTTATGCATCCCACGTTTTTGGCAAGAAAAGAGAGAGAAAGAAGAGAGAGAAGGAGAAAGAAAGAAAGAAAGAAAGTTCTGGTGGAGTTGGAAGCAGTATAGAAGTTCTGGAGCTCTGCTTTTGAGGTAGTAACTAATCCTAGCTCTTATGTAATGTCTTTGTGATTTGTTGTGCTATTGTTTGGTTGGATTGTTGTCTTATATGTTATGCTTGAAGCTCTATTACAATGCTATGATCATATGTTATTGAATATGAAGCACGCAGCATACTTATCTATACACAATCACAAGCAAGCACCGTCACTCTGCATTACATATATTGTTATGATTATTACTACTGAGATTCCCCCGAATCTCATTCCCCATATATAACATTACAGGGGAGGTTCTGTCAAAATAAAATCTGGAAATTTTTAGAGACGCCGTTATGCTGCTGAAATTCCGGCAAGGAAGCAGGAACAGGGAAAGGAACTGATACGTACTGTGCACGTAGTGCTGTCTAAGGAGGCTGGAAGTGAGTGGACCCAGCAGGTTCATCCAGTCTTTCCTGGGTACTACGTAGAATGGTAGTTCTCATGAGGGAATTACCAAATCGGTACAACATCGGTTACTTTCTAAAGAAGAATTGTAGCAGTTATGCTGCCGGATTTTGGGCAGGAAAAGATGTAATAGAAATATGATAATTTGCTGTATGCCTTGTTGTATGACATTTTATTATTTAATAATAAATGTTGTTTGGCATGTTCAATTTGTGAATGGGGAATTAAGGGAGAAATTCGCAGGTCCTGAGGTAGCAGTGTTCTGGCCTTAGTTTGACCTAGTAAACAAAGGAGTTTGGCTATGAAATTTGGCAGGCTAGTCGTACACATCTGGGGCATTACGTGGATAGGTAATAAGCCTCATTTGGATGTGTAGAACGAGATAAATTAATTTTCAAATTAAAGGTCCAAAATAAGGAACTTAAGAGTAAAATTTTGAATTTCTGGGTTTAAGTTAAGATATAATCAAGCTAATGTTGCTTCCACAAGTGTACTCTGAAGAGTCTAAGGGAGGATGTTTCATTTCCATCCACAACTCAAGGCAAGAAAATAGAGAGAGAAGTGAGTTCTAGAGAGAGAAAGTGAGAGGAAGAAAGAAAGAAGGAAGGAAGTTCTGGCGGAGCCGGAAGCAGTACAGAGATATTAGAGATCTGCTAAGCTAGTAAGGTAGTAACTAATCCTAGCTTTTATGTAATGGCTTTGTGATTTGATGTGCTATTGTTTGGTTGGATTATTGTCTTATATGTTATGTTTGAAGCTCTATTACATAATGCTATGATCATATGTTATTATTAAGTACGGAAGCACGCAACATACTTATCTGTACACAATCACAAGCAGGCACTATCACACTGCATTACATATATTGTTATGGTTGTTACTACTGAGATTCCCCTGAATCTCATCCCCTATGTATAACCCATTACAGGGAGGTTATGTCAAAGTGAATTTTGAGAATGCTAAAAGACGCCGTTATGCTGCCAAAATTATGACAGAATGTCAGTAATGAAGAAAGGAGTTGATACGTACTGTGTACGTAGGTACTGTCTAAGGAGTCTAAAAGTGAGTGGACCTAGCCGGTTCATCCAGTCTTTCCTGGGTACTTACGTAGAATGGCAGTTCTCACGGGAATTACCGAATTAGTACGGATCAGTTATTTTTAAAGATGAAGTATAGTAGTTATACTGCTGAATTTCAGGCAGGAAAGATGTAATAGAGATATGAGAATTTTGTTCATGCCCTTTTGTATAACAATTTATTATTTAATAATAAGTATTGTTTGGCATGTTCAGCTTGTGTATAAGAAATTAAGAGAGAAATTCGTAGGTCCTGGGGCAGTAGTGTTCCGACCTCAGTTTGACCTAGTAAATGAAAGAGTTTAGCCATGAAATTTGGTGAGCCAGTAGCACACATCTGGGGCATTACGTGGATAGGCAATGAGCCTCATTTGGATGTATAGATTGAGATAAGTCAGTTCTCAAAATAAAGGTTCAGAATAAGGAACTTAAGAGAAAAATTTTAATTTATGGGCTTAAGTTAAGATATAATCGAGCTAATATCGCTTCCGCAAGTGTACTCTGAGGAGTCTAAGGGAGGATGTTTTAGATCTGATACAGATTGCTTGCAGTTAGAGCATAGTTCAAATGGCTCACAGTTAGAGAAAAGATTAAAATAAGAAGTTATGATAAGGCCATAGCAGTAGAATGCAATAACAGGTGCTTAAACCATAGCCCATGGTAAACCATAGTAAAGTAAGAAAGATGAGAAGGAACTCCTGAGTAAGACAAGAAGTAAGTAAAGTCTTGGTAAATAATATGAGGCTATATAACATTTTTAAAATTTTATTTGAATTATCAATAAGTGGAAGTAGTTAACCTTATAACTTAGTCTGTTGGTTTAAGATCTTCCAGAGATAATGATACAGTACAACAGAATCGCAGTTAGATTCTAGAGGGTAGCAGTTAGATCCTAGCATGGCTCCAGGGTCACAGTTACATCCTAACAGCTTCAGAGTCACAGTTAGATTCTGAAGAGGCTAACGGTTGATCGTAGTTAGATCCCGAGGTCGTAGTTAGACCTAGCCTGAGGAAAGTAATGAACCATGAAGATATGAGTACAATGTAGTATCTCTGAGAGAAGATGAATGCCAAAGACAAAGTTAAGGTAAGGAAGCTTCACTAGTTGATAAAATTATCCAGAAAAATTATTTATAATGGTTTTCCTCAGATAGCCTTTATTATATATAGACTGAACTTAGTTTTCCCTTAAATAATGACGGAGTCCAAATTAAAATCTGAGTGCAGATATTCAAAGTTTTGTAGAAGTATGCTTGAGGAACAGAGAAGTATGATCAGATAGATCCTCCAGATGAGGATAAAGAGATTAAAAGGCCAGAGAGACCTAGAGAAGAGGGTCTAAGGCAAAGTAAAGATAGAACATAGTTCTATGAGATAGAGAATGCTAAGGCTTAGAGCCATACAAAGGGTAACCTAGCCCTAACCCAGAAAGATGTTTAGGCAAAAGTAGCCTTAGAATGAGTAATTTTCTGGGAGTAATGAGAAAGGGTCAAAATGCCACAGAAGTTTGGCATAGATGGACAAGGTAAAGAAAGGTAAGGAAAAGTAAAATAGTGAGATAAAGTGAGATAAGGTAGATTCAGTATTACACTAAGATTCTGAGGGATAAGATATGAAAGAAATGGACACTACTTATGAATGCAGTAAGTTGTCCATAAGAGGGAAAGTAGATTTCAACTCTGACTGAGTTGACTCAGAGAAAAGAAAAGCATACTATAAAAGAGATGTAAGATTTATGATACAGTACTCTGCCAGACATTGAGATAATTTGGCTACGGTACTAATTAAATTTCGAGGACGAAATTTATTTAAAGGGGAGGAGAAATGTAACATCTCAATTTTTGGGCCTAGAGACGCAGAAAGTAGCCTAAAATTAAGAGGCTACCAGACCTCTTTTTGAGCAGAAGTCCAAGAGACATACAGAGGGTTTTTAGGGACTAAACTGTGAGTAAGCAAAGGCATAGGGACCTATGTGGAAATAGTGAAAAGTCCCAAGGGGTAGAATGGCCATTTTGGGAAATGTAAAGTTAAAGGTTGCAGAGTTAAGGGTTGACCACTTTAGTTGCCACAAGAAAGTAGTTTGGTTGCAACTATGTTTTATAGAAAGGTTTAGACACGACTGGAAGATGTGTGGGTCACGACTAATGGACAAAATGAATCTGGTTACGACTAAAAAGTTATGAGGTCGCGACTAAATATAGTGTTGTGGTCGCGACAAAATAGTGTTGAGGTTGCAACTAATGAACACAGAAGGTGTTAAGTTGCGATGGGAGGATAGTTAGGTCGTGACTATTGGATATAAAAGGTGTTATATGAAACGTCCTTACTTTCGTACATTTTAGGGATCATTTCTTGGCATTTAGAACCACTTTCAAGGTCATTGAAGTCCAATTTCTCAATCTGGAATTTTACTCTTCTTGAGTACTGTTCACTGTGTAAATTCCAGATGAGTGACCTAACTTCAGAAAATCATAATTAATTATAGAAAAATCAAAATGAAGTGGTTCCAATTGCTAAATAAATATAACTCAATTATATTTTAGGGAAAAATCACTCATTGATCATTCTTTGACCAAGTCAACGTAGGGAAATATTACAATTTTACTATTTATCCAGCGTTTCCCCCCTAAATCCAGCATTCTGGTTCTAAATTTGATAATTTATATCTCCATTTGTAGACATCCAAATGAGGTATTCTATATATAAAATCGAATCTTAATATGTCTACTATTTACCATAAAAATTTTATACATTTATTCAACCATTTACTATTTTTAACTATGGGTCAAACATCATTAGGTCACCACGAGTTAGTGTTCACAGTGGTAATTTCCAGCAATCAACTTTACATACATATGCATATATCCATCACATATCAGTTAAACATGACAAACAATATATGAGCCCATTATTGGGCCTCTTAAGGTCCATTACCTTTATGGCACGTATTACGAGGAATCTTCCCCCGGCACAGTTCATCGAATATTTTAACTATTATACATCGTTTATACACATCTCCGGACACCGGCTCCTTTTACCAGTTACACTGGCCTACTGTGTTCTGGCATCCCTGTGGG
The DNA here is from genome assembly GCA_037074615.1 of Leucaena leucocephala. NCBI lineage: Eukaryota > Viridiplantae > Streptophyta > Magnoliopsida > Fabales > Fabaceae > Leucaena > Leucaena leucocephala. The sequence goes on along the minus strand of CM073555.1, from coordinate 12,279,252 downwards.
TCATAAAAGTCATCTGACTAAGATCATCCGAACTCATTCGGTCCCTATTTAAATACCGATAAATCTCCTAATCGGATCCCCGGAGGCCTCACACTCCCGTCTGTATTTGCTAATTTGTGAATAACTTTTTCTACAGACCTCCTATCGGTATTCTGTCAGTTTCTTGACATCCGTCCCATCAGGACGCATCATCGTGTAATTTCTCACTTATATCTGAAATCTAGGATATCCGGTAAGAATTTTTATAACTTTTAGACTATCCAATCAATTTTAGCTATCTGGAGTCTTGAAAAATTCCTGTATTAAGCTGGATTACCCAGCATCACTTGCTCTATCTACTAGTGAAATCTGGGACTGAAATGCTTTCGGGCAGTCCAAACCACTTCTGGCCTAATTTTCTTTAATTATACTTTAGCCCCAAGGAACTTTTCTTCTTTGCACTTAAGTCCCTTAAATTTGGCTAAAACTACACTTTAAGACCCCATATTTTTGTCTACCTTTCCTTTCTAGCCTTAGACTTTCCATAATTGCAATTAAGTCCTTTCATCTCCTTTCTTTTTCAATTTAATCCCTTTCTTTACATAAATAACCACATCTTTTTCCTGAAAAATAATTCATATATTTCATTCAATCTGTACATACAAATCAGTACAGAAAATTAGGGATATTACATTTTTCTCCCCCTTAAAATAAATTTCGTCCTCAAAATTTGCACTATACACATTCTATGGAAACAACTCAAGATACTTCCCCCTCATCTTTTCTTCTGTTTCCCATGTAGCTTCATGCTGTCAAACCTTTCCAAATCACTTTAACTAGAGGTATTTGCTTATTACGTAACTGCTTGACTTTTTGATCAGTAATTCGTACCGGTCCAACCTCATAGGTTAGATCATCTCGCAGTGCTACTTCATCTTGCTCAATCACATGAGATAGATCTAGAACATACTTCTTTAACTGGGAAACATGAAACACATCATGTATCTGGCTGAGATTTAGAGGAAGAGCCAACCTATAGGCTACTGCCCCTATCTTTGAAAGAATTTGGAATGGTCCGATGTATCTTGGATGTAATTTCTTTACTTTGATCGATCGCCTAGCTCTCGTCGTTGGAGTTAACTTAAGGAATACATGCTCTCCTTCTTCAAACTCCAATGGCTTCCTTCTAACATCTGCATAGCTTTTCTGTCTGCTTTGAGCCGTCAGCAATCATTTTCTAATCATTGCGATCTGTTCTGCAGTTTTATCCACTATATCAGGACTAAGCATTCTTCTCTCGCTCAACTCTAGCCAGCATAAGGGGGATCTACATTTACGTCCATATAGAGCTTCAAAAGGTGCTATCTGAATGCTAGCCTGATAACTATTATTATATGCAAACTCTATGAGTGGTATATGGATATCCCAACTGCCTTTGAAATCCAAAACACATGCTCTCAACATATCTTCTAGCGTTTGGATTGTTCTCTCTGACTGGCCATCCGTCTGAGGATGATAGGCTGTACTAAATCAGAGAGTAGTGCCCATTTCTTCCTGTAAAGCCCTCCAAAAATTAGAAGTAAATCGAGGGTCTCTATCAGACACAATGCTGCTTGGGATACCATGAAGCCTAACAATCTCTTTTATATACAACTTTGCCAGCTTCTCTAGAGAATCTCTCTTATGGATTGCCAGGAAATGTGCTGACTTTGTCAATCGATCAATTACTACCCATACTGCATCATGTTTACTTGGAGTCATGGGTAGTCCTTCCACAAAGTCCATGGCAATACCATCCCATTTCCATTCAGGGATATCTAAAGGCTGCAATGTTCCCGCTGGCTTTTGATGTTCAATTTTTACTTTCTGGCAGGTTAAGTACTTTGACACATAAGCCACTACATCCTTCTTCAATCCAGGCCACCAAAATAACCTTTTAACATCATGGTACATCTTGGTCATACCTGGATAAACTGTATACCGGCTTTTATGTGGTTCCTCCAGAATCTTTTCTCTTAATCCCATAGCATTAGGAATACAGGGCCTTCCCCTGAATTGCAACAATCCATCTGGGGAAATCTCAAAATTCCTAGTCTTCCCCCTCTCCAGCTTATCGTTAAATATTGCTGCGAGCTTATCCTGCTTTTGAGCTTCTTTTATCTCATCTTCTATGCAAGCTCTGACATGAACTCCTCCGTAAGGACTCTCTGTCAGTTACATTTGATATAGAAGGCTCCAATCCCACATATCTTCTATCAATTCCAACTCCTTGATCATCATGTGTGCTACCTGCACCACTTTTCTACTCAGGGCATCAGCCACCACATTGGCTTTTCCTGGATGGTATTTAATTTGAAAGTCATAATCTTTCAACAATTCCATCCATCACCGTTGCCTTATATTTAGCTCTTTCTGATCCTGTAGATACTTCAGGCTTTTGTGGTCATAATACAACTCTATAGTTGCTCCATATAAATAATGTCTCCATATCTTCAGAGTGTAAACCACCGCAGCAAGCTCCAGATCATGAGTGGGATAATTCTCTTCATGTGGCTTCAACTGTCGAGAGGTGTAGGCTACTACTCTACCTTGCTGCATCAGCACACATCCTAACCCCTGCTTGCTAGCATCAGTGTAGACTACATAAGTCTGAGTTAGGTCTGGAATGATCAGCACGGGAGTAGTGGTTAATCTCTGCTTCAACTCTTGGAAGCTAGCCTCGCACTTCTCATTCCACTTAAACTGCTAATTCTTTCTAGTAAGCTTGGTAAGTGGCAAGGCAACTCGAGAAAAGTTTTGAATAAATCTTCTATAGTACCTTGCTAAGCCAAGAAAACTTTTGATCTCTGTCACTGTCCTCGGCTGCTCCCAGCTCAAAACTGCTTCAACTTTGCTTGGATCCACAGCTACCCCTTCTCGGGATATGACATGACCGAGAAATTTGACTTCTGAAAGCCAAAACTCGCACTTACTCAGCTTAGCATAGAGCTTCTTTTCTTTAAGGGTACTAAGAATAATTCTCAAATGCCTTTCATGTTCCTCTGCAGATTTGGAGTACACCAAGATATCATCAATGAAGACCACAATGAACTGATCTAAATAAGGCCTGAAGATCCGATTCATGTAATCCATGAAAATAGAAGGTGCATTCGTTAGCCCAAAAGGCATCACAAGGAACTCAAAATGTCTATAGCGTGTCCTAGAAGCAGTCTTTGGAATATCATCTGACTTCACCCTCAGCTGATGATAGCCAGATCTCAAGTCAATCTTAGAGAATAAGCTCGCTCCTGCCAATTGGTCTAGCAGATCGTCAATTCTGGGGAGAGGATACTTATTCTTGACCGTAATCTTATTCAATTCCCGATAGTCAATGCATAGCCTTAGGCTGCATCCTTCTTCTTGACAAATAGTACTGGAGCACCCCATGGTGATACACTGGGTCTTATGAAACCCTTCTCTAATAGCTCCTCAATTTGCTTTTTCAGTTCCATCATTTCATTAGGAGCTATTCTATTGGGAATTGGAAGACACGCAGCGGAAATTAACTTTAAAAATTTTTCCATTCCCAGCCAGGATCTACCGAATATGTTTTAAGTGAAGGAGAAAGAAGTGTTACCTTCGGTATTCGAGCTTTGGTCGCGACCTTAGTGTCCTCTAGTCGCGACTCCTCGCCTCTGGAACTTTCAGTCGCGACCTCCTCAGCTTCTAGTCGCGACCTGTCGCCTCTGGAGTTGTTAGTCGCGACCTCAGTGTTGAGGTTGCAACTAATGAACACAGAAGGTGTTAAGTTGCGATGGGAGGATAGTTAGGTCGTGACTATTGGATATAAAAGGTGTTATATGAAACGTCCTTACTTTCGTACATTTTAGGGATCATTTCTTGGCATTTAGAACCACTTTCAAGGTTATTGAAGTCCAATTTCTCAATCTGGAATTTTACTCTTCTCGAGTACTGCTCACTGTGTAAATTCCATATGAGTGACCTGACTTCAGAAAATCATAATTAATTATAGAAAAATTGAAATGACGTGGTTCCAATTTCTACATAAATATAACTCAATTATCTTTCATGGAAAAATCACTCATTGATCATTCTTTGACCAAGTCAACGTAGGGCAATATTAAAATTTTACTATTCATCCAGCTTTTTCCCCTAAATCCAGCATTCTGGTTCCAATTTTGATAATTTATATCTCCATGTGTAGACATCCAAATGAGGCATTCTATATATCAAATCGAAGCTTAATATGTATACTATTTACCATAAAAATTTTATACATTTATTCATCCATTTACTATTTTTAACTATGGGTCGAACATTATTAGGTCACCACGAGTTACTGTTCACAGTGGTAATTTCCAGCAATCAACTTTACATACATATGCATATATCCATCACATATCAGTCAAACATGACAAACAATACTTATCATTAAATATTAAGTTGTTATTCATCAGGGAATATACAAAATTCTCATATTTTCATTACACCTTTTTCTGCCTGAAATCCGGCAGCATAACCTCTACGCTTCATCTTTAGAAAGTAACTGATCTTGTACCGATTCGGTAATTCCCGTGAGAAATACCATTCTACGTAAGTACCCAGGAAAGACTGGATGAACCGGCTAGGTCCACTCACTTCCAGCCTCCTTAGATAGTACCTACGTACACAGTACGTATCAGCTCCTTTCTTTACTATTGCTATCTTGTCATAATTTCGGCAGCATAACAGCGTCTCTTAAAATTCCCAAAATTTACTTCGGCATAACCTCCCCTGTAACATCCCAATTTTTGGTCTAGGAGAACTGGGAAGTAGTCTGATATGGGCAGGCTGCTAAACCCGTAGTCCCAGGGTAGTAATCTAATATGGGCGGATCACTTACCTGTATTTTGTAGGGATCCGAGGGATGAGCTAAGTCCTTCAGGATTTAAAGATGAGTTAAGTCTTTAACCTACAGAATCGGGACAGTTCACCTAGGTTCAAAATGAGGAATGTGAGGAATATCCTAAGTCTCAAGCCTAGGAATTCTGCAGGTAGCTTGATATGGGCTGGCTCCTGTGTAAGATAACCTGATATGGGCGGGTTGTCGAGCCTTTCAATTAACAATGACTCCCGAAGAGTTTAAGGGATGAGTTATTAAAAGAGAATTTCTAGAACTTAAGATGAAGGATGAAAAGATGAGTAACAGGGCCAGAAAGAGAATGCAGGGGCAAAATCGTAATTATGAGAAATATCGGGCTGTAGCCGATGAGTACGATATTTTGCCAAAAAATGGAGAAAATTATGCTGATCATTTCACTGAACAGTGAAATGTGCATATGAGGTCTCAATAGGTATGAAAGAATTAGAAATGTGACTAGGGGTAAAATGGTCATTTTTGAAAAGTGTGCGCGGGAGCGTTCTTTCAGGCCAAAATAGCCCGGCCCGGATAAAATATCTGAAAATACCAGGAGATAGAGAAAAGAATTCCGGGTTGAATGACGCAACACAGAATTTTGATTTGAGGTCCCGATTTTTCTGTAAAAATTCCTGAAAATGGGAATTTACAGTTATAATCGATAAAGGAAAGGCAGTCCGAATAGAGATGATCGGACTGTGGCCAGAGGCCATACAGTGTTTTCTAAGGCCCATAGTGACACCAGGGAAGGCCCAAGCCCATAATAGCAGTTCAGTGGTAAAAAGGGCCGGTGTCCGGGAAAAAGGTGCGAAATGACGAAAATGTCCCTATGTTATAGAACAGCTGAAGAATGAGTAAAGGGTATTTTGGTCATTTGCCTAAGGTTAGACAGTCCAGGGAAGCTATCTGGATAGTTGACCAGGGTCAGAGAATACTCTGGTAAGATGGGAAAAGACAATAATGCCCCTAGACCTAATAAAGTAAAGAGAGACTAAGGGCATTTTGGTAATTTACCAAGGGGTATTTCTTGGGAATCGTGCCATCAGAGTACTTGGGCTGGATCAGAGACCCAAGATGATATTCCCAGGCCCAAAAACGTAGCCCAGCATAAATGTGAGAAAAAGTGGCATTAAAATAATGATTTAGTGACTTTTCAGTAAAGTAAAGTTACTCGGTTGGCACGATAACCGAGGAGGTGATCAGATAGAGTCTTGGACTTATCTGGATAGCATTGGATGGCGTGAAGGGACCCACCTTGTCGCCACATGGCACTGATCTAAAGGAAGCAGATAAAGCTAAGGACACGTATTACTGTGCAAGACTCTGGACCGGTGAGTCAGCAGGCTGAGTCAGCTGATGAGGTGTCCCGGGTTTTAGACATGTGAGAAATGTGCTGCTGAGGTGTCCCGGTGAGGTGTCCTGGGTGATGCAGTAAAAGAAAATAGGAAAAACCAGGACCACATGTTCAGATGGCTTCAAAATTACAAAAATGCCATCGAAGGAAACTATAAATACCCCCTCCCCCTCCCATTTCATGCATCCCACGGTTTTGGCAAGAGAAAGAGAGAGAAAGAAGAGAGAGAAAGAAGAGAGAGAAGGAGAAAGAAAGAAGAAAGGAAGTTCTGGCGGAGCTGGAAGCAGTATAGAGATAGTAGAGTTCTGCTAAGCTTTTGAGGTAGTAACTAATCCTAGCTTTTATGTAATGGCTTTGTGATTTGATGTGCTATTGTTTGGTTGGATTGTTGTCTTATATGTTATGTCTAAAGCTCTATTACAATGCTATGATCATATGTTATTGAGTATGGAAGCACGCAGTGTAACAGCCCAGCACCCCCTCACAACAATATTGTCCGCTTTCCCTTTAGGCAGGCCCTGGCCCACACGAGGTCACGGTTTTGCTTCTGAGACACGAGCTGCAGCCCTTAAGCCTCAAAACGCGTCGTTGTGGTGAAGGTATCCACGCCCACTTATATGGCACGCTTCGTTCACCTTCCCAACCGATGTGGGACTAATCCACCCCCCTTGGGGCCCAGCGTCCTCGCTGGCACACCGACCGAGGGACTGGCTCTGATACCACTGTAACAGCCCAGCACCCCCTCACAACAATATTGTCCGCTTTCCCCTTAGGCAGGCCCTGAGCCCACACGAGGTCACGGTTTTGCTTCTGTGACACGAGCCGCAGCCCTTAAGCCTCAAAACGCGTCATTGTGGTGAAGGTATCCACGCCCACTTATATGGCACGCTTCGTTCACCTTCCCAACCGATGTGGGACTAATCCACCCCCCTTGGGGCCCAGCGTCCTCGAAATTTACTTGGCATCTTAGTCAACTATCCTGGATATAGCTCTATTGTATATCCTTTCCTGGCTTATGACTAAGGCTTGGGCATTTATCCTCTTATACTTATGGACAACTCATTACACTTGTGAGTAGTGTCCATTTCTTTCATATCTTATTCCACAGAATTCTGATGTAATTCTAGGGTCTACTTCACTCTTCTTACACTTTGCTAATCTCTCAGGAGAAATATTTTTTTCTGACTTTCTTTCTCCTGATACGAGATCATAACCCAGATAACTTCTCTGACTTTTCTTAACTGTGCTCATAACTTCATGCATTTATGCCAAACCTTTGTGGCATTTGCACTTTTCTTATCCCTTCTCAAGGCTTATCTATCATTAGGCTACTCTTGCCTTAGCACCTTTCAATTTAACGTGCTACTGGGTTAGGGCTAGATTACTCTTTATATAACTTTAGGCCCTAGCAATCTCTTTCTTATAGAACTACGTTCTATCTTTGCTTTGCCTTAGACCCTCTTCTGTAGGTCTCTCTGGCCTTTAATCTCTCATGACTTGTTATAATGACCAAGAACTTTTCATTATCCACATCATCATCTAGGCATATAGTTCCTTACAGCTCAGTCGCCCCTACAGCTATGGTTCTTTTTAACCATTCTTAGGGTTGACCTCAGGAAATTTGGAGACTCTGTCTGTGGTAAGAGCAAATACCTTTCCTAGGGATGTCAGCATTCTTAGGACAACCTCTTACAAAGTGGCCTCTCTCACCACAACTGCTTTGCCCTGCTTGGGACTCCCATGTGCCATGGCTCTTTCCACCACATTGACATCTCTGCTCTCCAACCTGGTCATTACCTTGATCAGTCTCCCTGCCTGAACTATTGACTCTTTCTCTTGCTATTGGCTTCACAACTTGAGCTACCTTCCAGAGTGCTTTTAGCCAATGCTTTTCTATTCTCTGTACATAGGGAATTCTCTTTTCTGCTTCTCAGGCATACTTCTACAAAACTTTGAATATCAGTACTCAGATTCGCACTTGGACTCCGTCGTTGTTAAGGAAAACTAAGTTTAGTCTGTATACTAGACTCTACCTGAGGAAAATCATTGTAAAATAATTTCTCTGGGTGAGTTTATCAACTAGTGAAGCTTCCTCACCTTAACTTCGTCTTTGGCATTCATCTTCCCAAAGAGGTATTATATTGTACTCATATCTCATGGCTCATTACTTTTCTTAGGCTAGGTCTAACTGCGACCTTGAGATCTAACTGCGATCAACCGTTAGCCTCTTCAGAATCCAACTGCGACTCTGAAGCTGTTAGGATCTATCTGCGATCCTGGAGCCATGCTAGGATCTAACTATGACCCTCCAGAGTCTAACTGCGATTCTGTTGTACTGTATATCTCTCGAAGATTTTAAACCAACAGACTAAGTTATAAGGTTAACTGCTTCCACCTGTTGATAACTCCATAAATAAAAATTTGAAAAATTTATAGCCTCATATCCTTTACCCAGACTTTACTTACTTCCTCTTTTACTCAGGAGTTCTTTCTCATCTTTCAACCTGTGCTCTAACTGTGAGCCATTTGAACCATGCTCTAACTGCGAGTCATTTATACCAGATCCAACTCTTATTAACTTCTGACCCATATGCTGGCCCATTTCTCTTCTTACTGTTCCCTCTTAAGGAACCTGGTGGCATCACTCTTGATGTAGCAGGCTCACTCTTTTCTGGATATTGCACATTCTTTTCTGTGATCCTGCATACCTCTACCGCTTCATTAAATCTCTGTATCTGTCTAGGAAAAACTTTCTCCTTCAATGTAGGGTTTAACCCACGAGTTAACTTCTCAGTGGTCCACCTCTCATCATTCATACAGTTTAGATAAGTGGAGTATCTATAACAGCCCAGCACCCCCTCACAATAATATTGTCCGCTTTCCCCTTAGGCAGGCCCTGGGCCCACACGAGGTCACGGTTTTGCTTCTGAGACACGAGCCACAGCCCTTAAGCCTCAAAATGCGTCGTTGTGGTGAAGGTATCCACGCCCACTTATATGGCACGCTTCGTTCACCTTCCCAACCGATGTGGGACTAATCCACCCCCCTTGGGGCCCAGCGTCCTCGCTGGCACACCGACCGAGGGACTGGCTCTGATACCAAAATAAAACATCCTTCCTTTCATACATCTTAGGGACCATTTGGTAGCATTTAGAACCACTTTCAAGGTCATTGAAGTCCAATTTCTCAATCTGGAGTTTTACTCTTATCGAGTACTGTTCACTGTGTAAATCCCAGATGAGTGACCTGACTTCGAAAAATCATAACTAATTATACAAAAATTGAAATGAAGTGGTTCAAATTGCTACATGAAGATAACTCAATTATCTTTCAGGAAAAAATAACTCGTTTACCATTCATTGACCGAGTCAACGTCAGTCAATGTCACAACTTTACTGTTCATCCAACGTTTTTCTCCTGAATACAGCATTCTGGTCCCAACTTTGATAATTTATATCTTCTCGTGTAGACATCCAAATAAGTCATACTATATATCAAAACGAAACTTGGTATGTATACTATTTACATTAAAAATATCATACATTTGTTCATCCATTTACTATTTTTAATTATTTATCAAACATCATCTTGTCACCACGTGTTACTGTTCACAGTGGCAATTTCCAGCACTCAACTTTGCAAACATATGCATACATTCATCATATATCAGTCAAACATGCCAAACAACACTTATTATTAATTAATAAGTTGTTTTACATCTGGGTATGTACAAAATTTCCCATATCTCTCTAACATATTTTCCTGCCTGAAATCCGGCAGCATAACCGCTACGCTTCATCTTCAGAAAGTAACTGATCTTGTACCGATTCGGTAATTTCCGTGAGAACTACCATTCTACGTAAGTACCCAGGAAAGACTGGATGAACTGGCTAGGTCCACTCACTTCTAGCCTCCTTAGACAGTACCTACGTACACAGTACGTATCAGCTCCTTTCTCTACTATTGCCATCTTGTCATAATTTCGGCAGCATAACGGCGTCTCTTAAAATTTCCAAAATTCACTTTGACATAACCTCCCCTGTAATGGTTTACTTATTGGGATGAGATTCGGGGGAATCTCAGTAGCAACAATCATAACAATATATGTAATGCAGAGTGACTGTGCTTGCTTATGATTATGTACAGATAAGTATGCCGCATGCTTCCATGCTTAATAACATATGATCATAGCATTATAGCAGAGCTTCAGACATAACATATAAGACAATAATCCAACCAAACAATAGCACAACAAATCACAAAGACATTACATAAAAGCTAAGATTAGTTACTACCTCAAGAGCTTAGCAGAACTCTACTATCTCTATACTGCTTCCAGCTCCGCCAGAACTTCCTTTCTCTCTTTCTTCCTCTCACTTTCTCTCTCTAGCACTTCCTCCTCTCTCTTATTCTTGCTTGTCCATGGAATACGAATGAATGGGGGGGTATTTATAGTTTCCTTCAATGGCATTCTTATAATTTTGAAGCCATCGGATCCTGTGGTCCTGGTTTTTCCGGAATTTCCTATTTTTCTTTATTCCTTTTACTGCATCATGCATGACATCATCTCAAGGCCACCTTATGGGACACCTCATCACCACATTCTTCACATGTCACAATTCCTAGACACCTCATCAGCTGACTCAGCATTTCCAGTCCAATCCAGTACCGGTCCGGTCCGATTTCCCACAAACTGGACTCACCGGCTAAGATTGTGCCACATGTCCTTAACTTTTCTTCTCCCTCTAAGATTACGCCATGTGGCATCTGGAAGGGACATTTCACGCCTTCCAATGCTACCCAGATAAGTCCAGGACTTTATCTGATCACCTCCTCGGTTAACGTGCTGACCGAGTAACTTTACTTTATTGAAACAGCATTAAAATAGTATTTTAATGCCACTTTTTCCCACATATCACTGGGCCTACGTTTTTGGGCTTTGGGAATGTTATCTTGGATCCTGATCAAGCTCAAGTACTCTGATAGCTCGATTCCCAAGAAACATCCCTTGGCAAATTACCAAAATACCCCTGGGTGCCCTTTCTTGTACTATTTTAACCCTAAGGGTAAAATTGTCATTTTACACCCTTCTATACTCTGTCAGGGTATATACTGACTCTAAGTAACTTTATCTGTATGTACCTTGGCTCCTGGGCCTGACCAAAATGCCCTTCATACATCTACTACCCCTTTAGTACAACACAGGGGCATTTTCGTAATTTTGCACTTTTTTGGGGTTCTGCTGGACACTGGCCCACCTATCAGTCCAAGTGTCTTATTGGGCCTTTGGTGGTGTCATTGTTGGGCCTTTCAGGGTCCATTACCTTTATGGCACGCATTACGAGAAATCTTTTCCCGGCACAGTTCATCGAATATTTTAACTATTATACACCGTTAACACACATCCCCAGACACCGTGTCCTTTTACCAGATACACTGGCCTACTGTGTTTAGGCATCCCTGTGGGTTATAACGGTCATCTGACTGAGGTCATCCGAACTCATTCAGTCCCTTTTTAAATACCGATAAATCTCCCTACCAGATACCCGGAGGCCACACACTCTCGTCTGGATTTTCTAATTTTTGAATAACTTTTTCTACAGGCCTCCTATCGATATTCTGTCAGTTTCCTGACATCCGCCCCATCCGGACGTATCATCCCGTAATTTCTTACTTATATCTGAAATCTAGGATATCTGGTAGGAATTTTTATAACTTTTAGACTATCAGATCAATTCTGGCTATCTGGAGTCTTGAAAAATTCCTGTATTAAGCCAGATTACCGAGCCTCACTTGCTCTCTCTACTGGTGAAATCTGGGACTGAAATGCTTCCGGACAGTCCAAACCACTTCCGGCCTGACTTTCTTTAATTACAATTTAGCCCCAGGGAACTTTTCTTCTTTTCATTTAAGTCCCTTTTTACTTGGTTAAAATTACACTTAAGGACCCCATATTTTTGTCTACTTTCCATAACTGCACTTAAGTCCTTTCATTTCCTTTACTAGGTCTAGGGGCATTATTGTCTTTCATATTTTACCAGAGTATTCTCTAGCCCTGGTCAACTATCCAGATACCCCTTCTTGACTGTCTAACCTTAGCCAAATGACCAAAATACCCTTTACTCATTCTTCAGTTATTCTATAACATAAGGGCATTTTCGTCATTTTGCACATTTTTCCCGGACACCGGCCCCTCTTACCACTGAACTGATATTACGGGCCTGGGCCTTCCCTGGTGTCACTACGGGCCTTAGAAAACACTGTATGTCCTCTGGCCATAGTCCGATCATCTCTATTCGGACTGCCTTTCCTTTACCGATTATAACTGTAAATTCCCATCTTCAGGAACTTTTACAAAAAAATCAGGACCTCAAATCAAAATTTTGTGTTGCGTCATTCAACCCGGAATCCTTTTCTCTATCTCCTGGTGATGACATGCATGTTAGAGTATGCTATGATGAATGGATACTGCCCTTTTGCAGTGCATGCAGGGTAGAGTATATATGAGTACATATATGAGATGAGAAAGTTATGAGAAATTATGTTGCTCCCATACCATATGATATGAGGATGATATGATTGTATTGAGGATGATAGATAGTCTCAGTTGTGGGACGATAAGTTATGATATGATACTCAGACATGATGTATGATTGAGGTTACTCAGACATGATTGAGGTTACTCAGGTATTTCTATAGGCTTGTGAATACAATACTCAGGGCCATTTCTATTGAAAGGAATGGTAGACAGAAAGTAGCAACAACTCTAACTTATTAGTCCCACATCGGTTGGGAAGGTGAACGAAGCGTGCCATATAAGTGGGCGTGGATACCTTCACCACAACGACGCGTTTTGAGGCTTAAGGGCTGCGGCTCATGTCTCAGAAGCAAAACCGTGACCTCGTGTGGGCCCAGGGCCTGCCTAAGGGGAAAGCGGACAATATTGTTGTGAGGGGGTGCTGGGCTATTATTTTGGTATCAGAGCATAAGGTTCTGGCATAGACCAGAAAGGGCTCTGGTTCAGAGCATAAGATTCTGGCACAGAACAGAAGGTTCTGGCTCAGTAATGCTCTGAAATAGTTAAGATATGTGGTATTTGGTATCGGTTATCCTAAATGTTTTACATGTGAGCATATATTGTTGTACATATATATGACTGTATTTCCCAATTCTAGAAAAAGAAGTAGAAGTCATGGTTAATACAAGAAGAACGGTTAGACCGGAGGTGGTAGAGCCTCAGGATGAGGGTACTAATAATCAGATAAACCCTATGCAAATTAGTCTAGATAGGCTAGAATAGCAACAACATGCAATAGATGAGATGCGGGCAACGCAGGCTCGCCAAAATCAAGAACGAGATTCTGTTATCGCTACGGCGGTAGCTGCTGCAGTTGCTAGCTTACAGCAGTCTGAGAAGGAGGTAGTACCAGAGGTGCCTGCTTAAGGGGAGAGGGGACAATTTCTTCCGCTGTGTACTCTGATACCTGGACGACGCGTTATGAGGCTTAAGGGCTGCGGCTCGTGTCTCAGAAGAAAAACTGTGACCTCGTGTGGGCCCAGGGCCTGCCTAAGGGGAAAGCGGACAATATTGTTGTGAGGGGGTGCTGGGCTGTTACACGCAGCATACTTATCTGTACACAATCACAAGCAAGCACTGTCACTCTGCATTACATATATTGTTATGATTATTACTACTGAGATTCCCCCAAATCTCATTCCCCATATCTAACCCATTACAGGGAAATTATGTTGAACTGAATTCTAAGAATTTTGAGAGACGCCGTTATGCTGTCGAATTTAAGACTGAACATCAGAATATGATAAGTACTGTGTACGTAGGTGCTGTCTAAGGAGGCTGAAAGTGAGTGGACCTAGCCGGTTCATCCAGTCTTTTCTGGGTACTTATGTAGAATGGTAGTTCTCATGAGGGAATTACCAAATCAGTACGGTTCAGTTCTTTGTACAGATGAAGCCTAGCGGTTATACTGCCGAAGTTCGGGCAGGAAAAGATGTAATAGAAATATGAGAATTTTGTGTATGACTTGTTGTATGACATTTTATTATTTAGTAATAAATATTGTTTGGCATGTTCAATTTGTGAATGAGAAATGAAAAGAGAAATTCGCAGGTCTTGAGGTAGTAGTGTTCTGACCTCAGTTTGACCTAGTAAACGAAGGAGTTTGGTCACGAAATTTGGTGAGCCAGTGGTACACATCTGGGGCATTCCATGGATAGGTAATAAGCCTTGTTTGGATGTGTAGAATGAGATAAATCAGTTCTCAAAATAAAGGTTAAGAATAAGGAACTTAAGAGTAGAAATTTTAATTTCTGGGCTTAAGTTAAGATATAATCAAAGTGTACTCTGAGGGGTCCAAGGGAGGATGTTTCAACAACCAATCACAAAGATATTACATAAAAGCTAGGATTAGTTACTACCTTAAAAGCTTAGCAGATCTCTAGAATCTCTGTACTGCTTTCAACTCCGCCAAAACTTCCTTTCTTCTTTCTTTCTCTCACTTTCTCTCTCAAGAACTTCCTTATCTCTCTAATTCTTGCTTGGGGCTGTGATGAATGAAGGCAAAGGGGGGTATTTATAGTTTTGATGGATGGCATTCCCGTAATTTCTAAGCCCTCTGAACTTGTGGCCACCGTTTTTTCTGGAATTTTCTTTTTTCTTTTATTCCTTTTACTGCATCATCAAAGGACACCTAGTGGGACACCTCATCCCTCACATTCTTCATATGGAAAAATTTGGGAGAGTAAGAAGCCTTCTGGAAGCTTTCCAGTCCAATCCGGTAATGGCCCGGTCCGTTTCCTCGAAAACTGGACTGTTTTCTGAATCTAATCTTTCTAAAAATCCATATTATGTCTCCTGACTTTAAATTTAGTATCTGGGTCCTTTATATCATTAACATTTTTATACTGGGTCTAAACTCAATTACAGATCCCTTGTGAAATGACCAAAATCCCTTGGTGCCCTTTCCTGCCCTATTTTAACCCTAAGGGCAAAATTGAAACATCCTCCCTTAGACCCCTCAGAGTACACTTGCAGAAGTAATATTAGCTTGATTATATCTTAACTTAAGCCCAGAAATTCAAAATTTTACTCTTAAGTTCCTTATTCTGGACTTTTAATTTGAAAACTGCTTAATCTCATTCTACACATCCAAACAAGTCTTATTACCTATCCACGTAATGCCCCAGATGTGTACTACTGGCTCACCAAATTTCATAGCCAAACTCCTCCGTTTACTGGGTCAAACTGAGGTCAAAATACTGCTACCTCAGGACCTGCGAATTTCTCCCTTAATTCGTCATCCACAAATTGAACATGCCAAACAATATTTATTATTAAATAATAAAATGTCATACAACAAATCATACACCAAATTCTCTTATTTCTATTACATCTCTTATTGTCTAAAATTCAGCAGCATAACTGCTACATTCCTTCTGTAGAAAGTAACCGATCTTGTACCGATTCGGTAATTCCCGTAGGAACTACCATTCTACATAAGTACCCAGGAAAGACTGGATGAACCGGCTAGGTCCACTCACTTCCAGCCTCCTTAGACAGCACCTACGTACACAGTACGTATCAGTTCCTTTCTTTGTTCCTTCCTCTGTTGCCAGAATTTTGGCAGCCTAACGGCGTCTCTCAAAATTTCCAGATTTTATTTTGACAGAACCTCCCCTGTAATATTATTTTTGGGAATGAGATTCAAAAGAATCCCAGTAGCAATAATCATAACAATATATGTAATGCAGAGTGACGGTGCTTGCTTGTGATTGTGTATAGATAAGTATGCTGCGTGCTTCCATATTCAATAACATATGATCATAGCATTGTAATAGAGCTTCAAGCATAACATATAAGACAACAATCCAACCAAACAATAGCACAACAAATCACAAAGACATTACATAAGAGCTAGGATTAGTTACTACCTCAAAAGCAGAGCTCCAGGACTTCTATACTGCTTCCAACTCCACCAGAACTTCCTTTCTTTCTTTCTTTCTTTCTCCTTCTCTCTCTTCTTTCTCTCTCTTTTCTTGCCAAAAATGTGGGATGCCTAAAATGGGAGGGGAAGGGGGTATTTATAGCTTTAATGGATGGCATTTTTGTAATTTTGAAGCCATCTGAACATGTGGTCCTGGTTTTTCCTATTTTCTTTATTCCTTTTTACTGCATCATGCATGACATCATCCAGGACACCTAACCGGGACACCTCATCGCCACATTCTTCACATGTCACAATTCCTCGACACCTCATCAGCTGACTCAGCAGTTCAGTCCAATCCAGTACCGGTCCAGAGTCTTGCACCGTAATACGTGTCCTTAACTTTTCTTCTGCCTCTAAGATGACGCCATGTGGCATCTGGAAGGGACCTTTCACGCCTTCCAATGCTATCCAGATAAGTCCCGGACTTTATCTGATCACCTCCTCGGTTATCGTGCCGACCGAGTAACTTTACTTTATTGAAACAACATTAAAATAGTATTTTAATGCCACTTTTTCCCACATACTCCATGGGCTACGTTTTTGGGCTCTGGGTATGTTATCTTGGATCCTGATCAAGCTCAAGTACTCTGATGGCTCGAATCCCAAGAAATATCCCTCGACAAATTACCAAAATACCCCTCGGTGCCCTTTCTTGCACTATTTTAACCCTAAGGGTAAAATCGTCATTCCACACCCTTCTGTACTCTGTCAGGATATATACTGACTCTAAGTAACTTTATCTGTATGAGCCTTGGCTCCTGGGCCTGTCCAGAATGACCAAAATGCCCTCATTCATCTACTACCCCTTTAGTACAACACAGGGGCATTTTCGTAATTTTGCACTTTTCCGGGGTTCTGCCGGACACTGGCCCACCTATCAGTCCAAGGGTCTTACTGGGCCTTTGTTGGCGCCATTATTGGGCCTTTCAGGGTCCATTACCTTCATGTCACGCATTACGAGGAATCTTCCCCTTTAATGTTTATTAAATATTTTATCTATTAATCACCGTTTATACACATATCCGGACACCGGTTCCTTCTGTCCGATACACTGGCCTGCGGTGTTCAGGCATCCCTGTGAGTCATATCAGTCATCTGACCGAGGTTATCCGAATTTATTCAGTCCCTTTTCAAATACCGATAAATGTCCCTATCGGATACCCGGAGGCCTCACACTCCCGACTGGATTTTCTAATTTACGAATAACTTTTTCTACAGGCCTCCTATCGGTATTCTGTCAGTTTCCCGACCGCCCCATAAGGACGCATCATCCTGTATTTTCTCACCTAGATCTGAAATCTAGGATATCCGGTATAAATTTTTATAACTTTTGGACGATCAGTCCATTTCTGGCTATCTGGAGTCTTCAAAAATTCCTGTATTAAGCCAGATTACCGAGCGTCCCTTGCTCTCTCTACCGGTGAAATCTGGGACTGAAATGCCGTCAGACAGTCCAAACCACTTCCGGCCTGACTTTCTTTAATTACACTTTAGCCCCAAGGAACTTTTCTTCTTTTCATTTAAGTCCCTTTTTATTTGGCTAAAATTACACTTAAGGACCCCACCTTTTTGTCCTTAAACTTTCCATAATTCTTTCATACTCATAGAGACCTCGTATGCACATTTCACAGTTCAGTGAAATGATCAGCATAATTTTCTCTATTTTCTGGAAAAATATGGTACTCATCGGCTACCAACCCGATCTTTCCCATAATTACGATTTTGCCCCTGCATTCTCTTTCTGGCCTCGTTGCTCATCTTCTCATCCCTCATCTTAAGGTCTAGAAATTCTCTTTCAATAACTCATCCCTTAAACTCTTCGGGAGTCATCGTTAATTGAAAGGCTCGACAACCCGCCCATATCAGGTTATCTTACACAGGAGCCAACCCATATCAAGCTACCTGCAGAATTCCTAGGCTTGAGACTTAGGACATTTCTCACATTCCTCATCTTAGACCTAGATGAACTGTCCCGATCTCCTAGACCAAAAATCGGGATGTTACAAAAATCATCATTTTACACCTTTCTATACCCTGTTAGGGCATACACTGACCCTGGTTAACCTCACCTATGTATGTCTTGGCTTCTGAGCCTATCCAGAATGACCAAAATGCCCTCCATTCATCTGCTACTCTTAAGTACAATACAGGGGCATTTTCGTAATTTCGCACTTTTCCGGGGTTTTGCTGGACACTGGCCTACCTATCAGTCCAAGGGTCTTATGAAACATCCTTACGTTCGTATGTCTTAGGGACCATTCAGTAGCATTTAGAACCACTTTCAAGGTTATTGAAGTCCAATTTCTCAATCTGGAGTTTTACTCATATCGAGTACTGTTCACTATGAAAATTCCAGATGAGTAACCTGACTTCGAAAAATCATAACTAATTCTAGAAAAATGGAAATGAAGTGGTTCCAATTGCTAAATGAAGATAACTCAATTATCTTTCAGGGAAAAATAACTCGTTGACCATTCATTGACCAAGTCAACGTCAGTCAACGTGTCAACTTTACTGTTCATCCCACGTTTTTCTCCCTGAATCCAGCATTCTGGTCCCAATTTGATAATTTATATCTACTTGTGTAGACATCCAAATGATACGTTTTACATATCAAATTAAATATTGGTATGTCTACTATCTACCATAAAAATTTCATACATTTATTCATCCATTTACTATTTTTAATCATTTATCAAACATGACCTTGTCACCACGTGTTACTGTTCACAGTGGTAATTTCCAGCAATCTTTACATACATATGCATACATCCATCATATATCAGTCAAACATGCCAAACAACAATTATTATTAATTAATAAGTTGTTTTACATCTGGCCATGTACATAAATTCTCATATCTCTATTGCATCTTTTCCTGCCTGAGGTCCGGCAGCATAACCGCTACGCTTCATCTGTACAAAGAACTGAACCGTACTGATTCGGTAATCCCCTCATGAGAACTACCATTCTACGTAGTACCCAGGAAAGACTAGATGAACCGGCTAGGTCCACTCACTTCTAGCCTCCTTAGACAGCACTACGTACACAGTACTTATCATATACTGATGTTCAGTCTTTATTTCGGCAGCATAACGGCGTCTCTTAAAATTCCCAGAATTCATTTCGACATAACCTCCCCTGTAATAGGTTATTTATTGGGATGAGATTCGGGGGAATCTCAGTAGCAACAATCATAACAATATATGTAATACAGAGTGACAGTGCTTGCTTGTGATTGTGTACAGATAAGTATGCTGCGTGCTTCTATGCTTAATAACATATGATCATAGCATTATAGCAGAGCTTCAGACATAACATATAAGACAACAATCCAACCAAACAATAGCACAACAAATCACAAAGCCATTACATAAAAGCTAGGATTAGTTACTACCTGGCTAGCTCAGCCGAACTCCACTATCCTTATTCTGCTTCCAGCTCCGCCAGAACTTCCTTACTTCCTTTTCTCCTTTCTCTCTTCCTTTCCTTCTCCTTCTCTATCTTCTTTCTCTCCCTTACCCAAGCTATGCGTGAATGCAAATGGAATGGAGGGGGTATTTATAATTGCCTTTAATGGCAATTCTGCAGTTTCTATGAACTTTGATCCTGCGGTCCTGATTTTTCCTATTTTCTTTAATTCCTCCTTTACTGCATCATGCATGACATCATTGGGACACCTCACCAGGACACCTCAGCACCACATTTTCCACATGCTAAAATTCCTGGACACCTCAGCAGCTGACTCAGCATGCTGACTCACCGGTCCAGTCTCTTGCCTCGTAATACGTGTCCTCAACTTTTTCTTCTGCCTTTATGTTGGCGCCATGTGTCATCTTACTGGCACCTGTCACGCCTTCCAATGCTATCCAGATAAATCCAGGACTTTATCTGATCGCCTCCTCGGTTATCGTGCGGACCGAGTAACTTTACTTTATTGAAACAGCATTAAAATAGTATTTTAATGCCACTTTTTCCCACATATCACTGGGCCTACGTTTTTGGGCTCTGGGAATGTTATCTTGGATCCTGATCAAGCCCAAGTACTCTGATGGCTCGATTCCCAAGAAACAGCCCTTGGAAAATTACCAAAATACCCTTGGGTGCCCTTTCTTGCACTATTTTAACCCTAAGGGTAAAATTGTCATTTTACACCCTTCTGTACTCTGTCAGGGTATATACTGACTCTCAGTAACTTTATCTGTATGTACCTTGGCTCCTGGGCCTGTTCAGAATTACCAAAATGCCCTTCATTCATCTGTTACTCTTTAGTGCAACATAGGGGCATTTTCGTAATTTCATACTTTTCTGGGGTTCTGCCGGACACTGGCCCACCTATCAGTCCAAGGGTCTTACTGGGCCTCTGTTGGCGCCATTATTGGGCCTTTCTGGGTCCAATATCCTCATGGCACGCATTACGAGGAATCTTCCCCCGTTAATAATTATTGAATATTTTATCTATTATTCACCGTTTATACACCTATCCGGACACCGGCTCTTTCTGTCCGAAACACTAGCATGCGGTGTTCAGGCATCCCTGTGAGTCATATCAGTCATCTGACTGAGATCATCCGAACTCATTCAGTCCCTTTTTAAATACCGATAAATCTCCCTATCGGATACCCGGAGGCCTCACACTCCCGTCTGGATTTTCTAATTTGCGAATAACTTTTTCTACAGGCCTCCTATCGGTATTCTGTCAGTTTCCCGACATCCGTCCCATAAGGACGTATTATCCTGTATTTTCTCACCTAGATCTGAATTCTAGGATATCCGGTATGAATTTTTATAACTTTTGGACGATCAGTCCATTTCTGGCTATCTGGAGTCTTCAAAAATTCCTGTATTAAGCCAGATTCCCGAGCGTCACTTGCTCTCTCTACCGGTGAAATCTGGGACTAAAATGCCGTCGGACAGTCCAAACCACTTCCGGCCTGACTTTCTTTAATTACAATTTAGCCCAGGGAACTTTTCTTCTTTTCATTTAAGTCCCTTTTTACTTGGCTAAAATTACACTTAAGGATCCCACATTTTTGTCTACTTTCCTTTTTGGCCTTAAAACTTTCCATAACTGCACTTAAGTCCTTTCATTTCCTTTACTAGGTCTAGGGGCATTATTGTCTTTCATATTTTACCAGAGTATTCTCTGGCCCTGGTCAACTATCCAGATACCCCTTCTTGACTGTCTAACCTTAGCCAAATGACCAAAATACCCTTTACTCATTCTTCAGTTATTCTATAACATAAGGGCATTTTCGTCATTTTGCACATTTTTCCCGGACACCGGCCCCTCTTACCACTGAACTGGTATTATGGGCTTGGGCCTTCCCTGGTGTCACTACGGGCCTTAGACAATACTGTATGGCCTCTGGCCATAGTCCGATCATCTCTATTCGGACTGCCTTTCCTTTACCGATTATAACTGTAAATTCCCATCTTCAGGAATTTTTACAGAAAAATCGGGACCTCAAATCAAAATTCGGTGACTCCTCATTCAATCCGGAATCCTTTTCTCTATCTCCCGGTATTTTCAGATATTTTATCCGGACCGGGCTGTTTTGGCCTGAAAAAGCACTCACGCGCACACTTTTCCAAAATGACCATTTTACCCCTGGTCATATTTCTAATTCTTTCATACACCTAGAGACCTCATATGCACATTTCACAGTTCAGTGAAATCATCAGCATAATTTTCTCTATTTTCTGGCAAAATGTGGTACTCATCGGCTACCAGCCCGATCTTTCCCATAATTACGATTATGCCATTGATTTCTCTTTCTGGCATCTCTAGGCCTAAAAATTAGGGTGTTACATCTTATTGGGCCTTTGACGGCGCAATTATTGGGCCTCTTAAGGTCCATTACCTTTATGGCATGTATTACGAGGAATCTTCCCCCGGCATAGTTCATCGAATATTTTACCTATTATACACTGTTTATACACATCTCCGGACACCGGCTCCTTTTACCAGATACACTGGCCTACTGTGTTCTGGCATCCCTGTGGGTCATAACAGTCATCTGACCAAGATCATCCGAACTCATTCTGTCCCTATTTAAATACTGATAAATCTCCTAATCGGATCCCCGGAGGCCTCACACTCCGTCTGTATTTGTTAATTTATGAATAATTTTTTCTACAGACCTCCTATCGGTATTCTGTCAGTTTCTTTACATCTGCCCCATCAAGATGCATCATCCTGTAATTTCTCACTTATATCTGAAATTTAGGATATCCGGTAGGAATTTTTATAACTTTTAGACTATCAGATCAATTTTGGCTATCTGGAGTCTTGAAAAATTCCTGTATTAAGCTGGATTACCCAGTATCACTTGCTCTCTCTACTGGTGAAATCTGGGACTGAAATGCTTTCGGGCAGTCCAAACCACTTCTGGCCTAATTTTTTTTAATTATACTTTAGCCCTAGGAAACTTTTCTTCTTTGCACTTAAGTCCCTTAAATTTGGCTAAAATTACACTTTAAGACCCCACATTTTTGTCTACCTTTCCTTTCTAGCCTTAGACTTTCCATAATTATAATTAAGTCCTTTCATCTCCTTTCTTTTTTAATTTAATCCCTTTCTTTACATAAATAACCATATTTTTTCCTGAAAAATAATTCATATATTTCATTCAATCTGTACATACAAATCAGTACAGAAAATTAGGGATATTACATTATATGCCAAGAATCAAGTGGGCTAAGAGGTATGAAGGTCCAAGAGAGATTGAGATAATATTTTAATAAAGTACTGTTACGCAGTTAGAAATAGACTGGGAAAAGTAAAGGCTTATCCGGAACCATGAGGTGGCATAAGATGCCACATGGCATTTAGTTAAAGGGAAGAGGAAAAGGTAGAAAAGGCAAAGGACACGTGGCATGATCTCAACTGCTCATTCTAGGAAAAGACTCTGGAATTCTCTGGAAACGCTGAGTCAGCAGGTGAGGTGTCACAAGGGCCCCACCATTGTGCCACCTAAGCGTGTGAGGTGTCCTTGGATGATGTCACTTGTAATGAGTCATTGCGGATGATGATGTCATCCTAGTGATGTAAGCAAGGCTTGGTGAGGAAGCTACGCGATCTGAGCCGCCCATCGAGATTTGATCTGGACCATTCAATCCAAGGCCCTTCACCTATAAATAGAGGTACTCCCCCTCCATTCCATTCACAATTCGGTGGAGAGGAGAAATAGAGAGAGAAAGAGAAAGAGAGAGAAAGAGAAAGAAAGGAAGAGAAAGAAGGAGTTTTGGCTGAGCTAGGAGCAATCTAAGGAGCTTAGGGACTCGACAAGCTTAGGAATAAGGTAAGTAATTTATTCTAGTCCCTGCTATAATAAATTAGAGGATTGTTCTTATAAATTAGATAGTTAGAATAGAGAAATATCTCTCTCTATAAGGTTAGCCGTGGATAGAAAGAAAGTTAGGGGATGGTCAGAACAAGGGTATTATCTCATGATAAGCTTGAGTTAAGTGGAGTTATGCTGGATAAGATAATAATAAGAATATTATTATGTTATGTATAGGCTCTGACCTCTATAAAGAAGGGATCTCAGAGCAAAGGCTAAGGCCTAAAGGAGAGGCTGCTTGCCAGGTAGTGAACTTACCCATTCTTGTATGCTTGATGTATATGCTTGTGTGTTAATATGATTTTGATATGTGATGATGATGCTGAATGGTATATGCTCTTCCCTTTATGAGTTTATGGTTATGCATAGTAGTGATAGGCATGGAGCATGATATGCAAATGGAAGCTAAAGGAAGATAAAGGAAACACATGTCATGCACTTGCATTCATCTTGTATACATTGAATGGTACCGTTTGCTACTGAGATTTCCCCCGAAATCTCACCCCTATCTTTTCCAAACATAACAAGAGACTGGTTTGGAGAAGATGAAGCTAGGAAAGTGAGGATGTTTCATAATTACTTGTTGAATGTCTGAACCTCAATGTATTGTTATCTGGTTCGATAGTGAAAACAAATAATCTCAGTCCTATCTTTTCCAAACATAACAAGAGACTGGTTTGGAGAAGATATAGCTAGGAAAGTGCGGATGTTTCATAATTACTTGTTGAATGTCTGAACCTCAATGTATTGTTATCTGGTTCAATTGTGAAAACAAAGAAAAAAAAGTACATAGAAAAGAAAAATAAAAGAGAAAGAAAAGAAAGAAAGACTACATGCAAAAAGTGCTATTTAATTTGTATGAAAGAATTAGTTTGTGACTTTCTATTTTCTACAGCTACACAATTGAAATTGTGATTAAAATTGAAATAGCTTGAAAAAGTAAGGACATGTGTAGTATTTCATTAATTATTGACATGCATTTCCATTTCATTATCTAGCCTTTCTAACATTACAACCCTAAAAAAGACCCTTTGATTCATAAACCTTGTGGCATTTAGTGGTGGAGATGTAGGATGGTTACAAGCCTATAGGAAGCCTAAGCTAGTTGGTTGAGGGAAATTACCTTGATAAGAGAGGGAGTGAAACACTATACCTTGTGAGGAAATCTCAATCTAGTTGCTTACTATGATTTAATTGCATAAGTTTGATTCTTTGATTGATATGAGATTTGTTTGTATTGTTGCCAATTGAAGGAAAAGATTGATGAATACAAATGCTTATGATGAATCTGTTTTGCCAATTTTGCAGAACATGTGTGTTTGAAATTCAGTTTTGATCCATAATTTTGCTCGGAGTGCAAAAGCTAAGTGTGGGGCAATTGATAAACTCATATTTGTATTGATTTTTAATATGTTAAAAGAGAGTTTATTAATTATTTTATCCACATTTACTATTATGTTAAGCAAATTAATTAATAATATAAAATTGGAATAGTTGGAAATTAAATGATGTGATTTTAGTGCTTAATTGGACAAATAATCTATTTATTCTAATTTTCTATCACAGGCCAATACACTAACAGAATGAATTAAAGGAGAATAACAGCTGGACAAAAGGAATTTATGCATGCGCAGGCACATGGAGAAGCATTGTTCACGCACAACATATTGTTCACACATCTAGCACTGTTCATGCTCAGCACACTCCATCTGAACAGAAATCACATAACTGAATAAGTGGGCTAACAGCTAGTAGGAAGCATGTGTTGGACAGGGAGCTAACTAATTGGATAACAGAATCACATGAGGTGCATGTGTAACATCCCGATTTTTGGTCTAGGAGATCGGGACAGTTCATCTAGGTTCAAAATGAGGAATGTGAGGAATATCCTAAGTCTTAAGCCTAGGAATTCTGCAGGTAGCTTGATATGGGCTGGCTCCTGTGTAAGATAACCTGATATGGGCGGGTTGTCGAGCCTTTCAAGTAATGATGACTCCCGAAGAGTTTAAGGGATGAGTTATTGAAAGAGAATTTCTAGAACTTAAGATAAAGGATGAGAAGATGAGCAATGAGGCCAGAAAGAGAATGCAGGGGCAAAATCATAATTATGGGAAAGATCGGGCTGGCAGCCGATGGTACCATATTTTGCCAGTTTAGAGAAAATTATGCTGATCATTTCACTGAACTGTGAAATGTGCATATGAGGTCTCTATGTGTATGGAAAGTTTAAGGACAAAAAGGTGGGGTCCTTAAGTGTAATTTTAGCCAAATAAAAAGGGACTTAAATGAAAAGAAGAAAAGTTCCCTGGGGCTAAATTGTAATTAAAGAAAGTCAGGCCGGAAGTGGTTTGGACTGTCCGACGGCATTTCAGTCCCAGATTTCACCGGTAGAGAGAGCAAGGGACGCTCGGTAATCTGGCTTAATACAGGAATTTTTGAAGACTCCAGATAGCCAGAAATGGACTGATCGTCCAAAAGTTATAAAAATTCATACCGGATATCCTAGATATCAGATCTAGGTGAGAAAATACAGGATGATGCGTCCTTATGGGGCGGATGTCAGGAAACTGACAGAATACCGATAGGAGGCCTGTAGAAAAAGTTATTCGTAAATTAGAAAATCCAGACGGGAGTGTGAGGCCTCCGGGTATCCGATAGGGAAATTTATCGGCATTTGAAAAGGGACTGAATGAGTTCGGATAACCTCGGTCAGATGACTGATATGACTCACAGGGATGCCTGAACACCGCAGGCTAGTGTATCGGACAGAAGGAGCCGGTGTCCGGATATGTGTATAAACGGTGAATAATAGATAAAATATTCAATAATTATTGACAAGGGAGGATTTCTCGTAATGCGTGCCATGAAGGTATTGGCCCAGAAAGGCCCAATAATGGCGCCAACAGAGGCCCAGTAAGACACTTGGACTGATAAGTGGGCCAGTGTCCGGCAGAACCCCGGAAAAGTGTGAAATTACAAAAATGCCCCTGTGTTGTACTAAAGGGGTAGTAGATGAATGAGGGCATTTTGGTCATTCTGGACAGGCCCAGGAGCCAAGGCACATATAGATAAAGTTACTTAGAGTCAGTATATGCCCTGACAGAGTACAGAAGGGTGTGAAATGATGATTTTACCCTTAGGGTTAAAATAGTGCAAGAAAGGGCACCCAGGGGTATTTTGGTAATTTGCCGAGGGATGTTTCTTGGGAATTGAGACATCAGAGTACTTGGGCTGGATCAGAGACCCAAGAGGATATTCCCAGGCCCAAAAACGCAGGCCGCCCAGTGATTCAGGGGGAAAAGTGACATTAAAATAATGATTTAATGACCTTTCAGTAAAGTTACTCGGTTGGCACGAAAACCGAGGAGGTGATCAGATAAGTCTGGGACTTATCTGGATAGCATTGGGAAGCGTGCAAGGTCTCTTCCAGGCGCCACATGGCATTAGTCTGGAGAAAGCAGATAAAGTTGAGGACACGCTTTACGAGGCAAGAGACTGGACCGGTGAGTCAGCATGCTGAGTCAGCTGCTGAGGTGTCCAGGATTTCAGACATGTGATAAATATGGCGCTGAGGTGTCCCGGTGAGGTGTCCTGGATGATGTCATGCATGATGCAGTAAAACGGAATAAAAGAAAATAGGAAATTCCAGGTAAAACCAGGACCACAAGTTCATATGGCTTCAAAATTACAGGAATACCATTGAAGGAAACTATAAATACCCCCCTTCCCCTCCCATTTTATGCATCCCACATTTTTGGCAAGAAAAGAGAGAGAAAGAAGAGAGAGAAAGAAAGAAAGGAAGTTCTGGTGGAGTTGGAAGCAGTATAGAAGTTCTGGAGCTCTGCTTTTGAGGTAGTAACTAATCCTAGCTTTTATGTAATGGCTTTGTGATTTGTTGTGCTATTGTTTGGTTTGATTGTTGTCTTATATGTTATGCTCGAAGCTCTATTACAATGCTATGATCATATGTTATTGAATATGGAAGCACGAAGCATACTTATCTGTACACAATCACAAGCAAGCACCGTCACTCTGCATTACATATATTATTATGATTATTACTACTGAGATTCCCCCGAATCTCATTCCCATATATAACATTACAGGGGAGGTTCTGTCAAAATAAAATCTGGAAATTTTGAGAGACGTCGTTAGGCTGCCAAAATTCTGGAACGAAGCAGGAACAAAGAAAGGAACTGATACGTACTGTGTACGTAGGTGCTGTCTAAGGAGGCTGGAAGTGAGTAGACCTAGTCGGTTCATCCAGTCTTTCCTGGGTACTTACGTAGAATGGTAGCTCCTACGGGAATTACCGAATCAGTACAAGATCGGTTACTTTCTACAGAAGGAATGTAGCGGTTGTGCTGCCAGATTTTAGGCAGGGAAAGCTGTAATAGAAATATGAGAATTTTGTATATGCTTTGTTGTATGACACTTTGTTATTCATTAAGAAATATTGTTTGGCATGTTTAATTTGTGGATGACGAATTAAAAGAGAAATTCGCAGGTCCTGAGGTAGCAGTGTTCTGACCTCAATTTGACCTAGTTAACGAAGGAGTTTGGCTATGAAATTTGGCAGGCCAGTCGTACACATCTGGGGCATTACGTGGATAGGTAATAAGCCTCATTTGGATGTGTAGAATGAGATAAATTAATTTTCAAATTAAAGGTCCAGAATAAAGAACTTAAGAGTGAAATTTTGAATTTCTGGGCTTAAGTTAAGATATAATCAAGCTAATATCGCTTCCGTAAGTGTACTCTGAGGGGTCTAAGGGAGGATATTTCAGCATGCACGTGGAGGCTGAGGCTATTATAACATGAGTGCTGTCATTACCATGGCACTGTTCACGTACTCCAGGCATCACTCTTCCATTGCATCTCCAGCTATATATATCATGCAGCATACAGGGGAATCCCACACCACAATCATACCATACATCACACTCCACAGACCACTCTTCTCTCCATCTTCACTTTCTCTTCTGCAACTTCGTTTATTCTAGTCAATAGAACCAGAGGAAGGTTCTGCATTTCATCTTCATCTTCTCCTTCCATTTCCACATGACTACTGTTGTGCTTTCTGTTGTTGCTAGAGTTCAGATGGTAATGCAAGGCTAAGCTGCTGTGCTCTCTTGGAGATAATGTTGAACCAAAATCCTTGAGCTGAAACAGGGAGTGTCATTGTGTTTTTAATTTAGAATTGATTGTATCGAGTTGATGTAGTTAATTCTGTAATTACTGATGCAATTAGAGTTAGTAGAGGACAAAGAAGTAGGGAACCAAGTTGGATTTCTTATTTCTGCATAATTGACCTTTGATTGATTCTCATCTTTGATCGAGTTGAACATAGTTGTGATTAATTAAAGTGATTCTATAACAGAGTACAGTTGTATCTGTTAATTCAAATTCTTCTATCTCTGAGTTGAATGATTCATATTCTCTATACAATGTCTGCGAGTTATAGCTTTGATTGAGATTTAGCTAGCAAGTTTGTAGCTAACATATTCTAATTCAACTGATTAACTTCTCATATTCTATGGATAATGAAGGAAAGGTAATCTCCAAGGGAACACACTTGTCATTGATTCATTTCATCATCATAAACACATAAAAACATAAACAATAGCATAGGATTTACTTTCAAAATTTAGTCAATATCTCATCTCACAAATCATATGCTTAATTTGTTAATTTGTGGCTTATTAGATTAATTAGGAACTTAGCATCCATTTAGGCTCCTTGTGAATCGACCTAGGTTAACCTCCGCTTTACTATTGGTTTGCTTAGTTTTGTTTGATAATGAAAATAACAGTTATCAGTCTACTGGGTCACTAATTTTCTGTGATGGGATTCCTCCATTTCAAGAATATCAACTCTCCATCTATCAACCATCACTTTTCTAACCTTAGGCCATATGCTAGGTATGTCTCTAGACAAGTCTCAGTCGAACTTCTGCTTCTTTCATTCGAAAAAGACTAGGCTAACGAAGTCTTTTAGAATGTAGATCCACTCTGAATTATTGCATGAAGGATCTATTTCTGAGCATTCCTTAAATTGATCATTCGTATGTCTATGTATCACACTAGCTTACTCAGCCACATATTATATCAATCATCTAGCTGATAAACTTTAGCGAGGTTGGTGCCTTCATTTTCATCATCTCTGTAGCATATAGTTGCTACCTCTAGGTACATAGAATGATTCTAATTCATTCCCATAAACCAGTACCATTCTCTTAGGCCTTATAAATTCTCTAGCTAACTACCTACCTGTCGTTCCAGGTTTGGCTTAGGCCTCATGCTATACTTTACTCAATTTACATAGGAGTTTTAAGGGTTTTCTCACTCCTCCAGCTGCTCTCACCGTCTCTAATAATTATAATCAGTACAGAGAGATGACATATATGGTTGTTCTCTTCTTTACTTTATTGATAAGTAGGAATACATACTCCAACATGCATAATGCCTGGCCAACTATAGGACTACATACCTACTAATGAATGCATAGCTCTAACATTGGAGCTCAAGCATTCCTTACCTTAATATGCATAGCTTTAATACTCAGAGCTTACATAACTCTATCACGTAGAGCTTGTCCTGCTCTAACATTCAGAACTTTAGCATATTTTTATAAACATAACATAGTGCCTAGTATTTAATACAAGGAGGAACAACTCTTACTTCAGTATCATACCATTCAAATTTCTTATTCCTACAAAAGGGAGCCTCTCTATCTGTCTGCAAAGTTAGCTATAAAATCATCTTCTTATACATAAAATTAGAGGGAGAGGACTTATATAATCTATTCTTTCTTAAACTTTGTTCTTGGCCAAACATACTTTTACTGGGGTAGACTTAACTCCACTTGCCTTGCCTTATCTACTTTGTCTCTATTCTCAATAGATAAAATGTTACTTTTGTTAAAGCAACGTCAACCCCATTTCAACTGCATCCCCTTCTTACCTATATAGGGTATTTTGTTCTATCTAGAGCAATATCATTTCTAACTTAGAGGGCTAATTCCCAATTCCTAAAAAAACTAGGTGGCTAGAACTTTCATTCATCATAACCCTTACTCATGAGCCTCTCAATCTAACCCTAAGACTGAGTATTTCTTAACATTATTGGAAGTATGATGATTTCTCATCATACTAGTTCCCCGTAACTACCTATCTCATTCTCTATCTCTTATCATCTCTTAGCATTAATCCCTAAGAAATTACTGAGGCTATTTATCTTTATCCTACTATCTCCAAGATCCTGTCTATGAATTCAGGAATTTGAGATAGCTATTTTGTCAGGCCATCTTGCCTTAACTAGACTATATTCATTCATTAAGCTTAGGTTGCCACTTTGCCCTCCTTTTGGAATATAGGATATAGACTCAACCCTAGCTACTTTATTTGTCTCTCATACATTACACTTTCTTAAATAGGGGAGTCTAGTAATCTGTGGCTACCTTTCCCTTAACCTTTGCTAAACATATTTAACTTTACTCTATTATAACATCCCTCGCCGCCCAAAGGACTCCTATGTTCCTAGCCTAAAGGACTTCTGTGTCCCTAGCCTCACTATGATCCATAACTGAGTTACATGCTTCCTTCAGCTAACTGAGGAAGGGTCTGACTCACATCTCTAGGTCATTCATACTTTTTTCCTATCCTGAAGGATCACTATCACGCAGGAAGCTATCTCTTACATTCCATTAATCTCAATTAACTAAGAATTCAACTTTTATCTCTTATTGAACCTCAATGTTCAATTTTCCTAAAGCATTCATCTCTAATCTATAATCTTAGTTAGAATATGAACAAGTAACCCATTACTAACCTCAATCTCAATTAGGCCTTAACTAATCCTTTGCGTACTCTATTTCTTGATTAGAGCAATCTTATCTTGCACTAGAACCTCTGTCATGTGCTAAAACTTTATTCTGTACCTATGCCAGAACCTTTTGCTCTGATATCAAAATGAAACATCCTACTTTTAACCCCTTAGAGTATGTATCTAGAAATGTATTTAACTAGCGGAAGTATTACTTTGGCCTAAAAATTAAAACTTTTGAATTTAACTCTCAGGTACTGTTCATTTGGTAAATTTCAGATTGGCAATCCAACTTTAAAAATTCATAACTAATTCTAAAAAAATTGTATGAAGATTGTTCAAAACTATAATTAAATATCTTTTATTGATCTTCAAGGGAAAAATATAAAATTGAACATTTACTGGCCCATTTGATCCAATTAAATCAGCAAAGTTTACTATTTATATGGTAAATTGTGGAAGTTCCAGATTCTGTCTCTTAACTTTAAAAATTTAATTCTCTTGATATACACATCCAAATAGGGGTGTTACCTATGAATTGAAAGCTCTAGATTTGTACTACATGCTCATAAAATTTTGGGAATTAATTCCTTCATTTGCTAGGTCAAACTAGAGTCAAAGCATTATACTCCAGGACCTACGTTTTTACCATTTCACTTTCTTCTTTTAATTCTCATAAATTAATCCAATATTCATAAACCCTCAACTTGGTTTCACATGCAAATGTAGACATTGTAGGGTTATAACATTATTATTTCATACATGTTTTTTTACATATAATGGAATATTACATAACATAAATATAGTTGGCAAATTATACAATTCATGCTAAAATGAATAATTGCCACTTTCCTTATTCCATTCTTTAGCTCCTCTCCATGCATATAATTTCAATCATGCTTTACCTAAATTGGCTGGTTATGGGAGGGTGAGATTCTGGGGAATCTCAGTAGCAAACATTACCACTTAAATATACAAGATGGATGCTAATGCATGATATGTAATTTCATTAAACTGTTTTTTATTAGTGACATGCCATAATACTTTATGCTTTGGATAAAAATACATGGCCATGGGAAACATGTTATACATAACATATTCAACATCATTTATCATGTCACAACACCATTCAATCTTCATATACATGTCAACATATAAGCATACCACATCAAGCACATAAATAGGTAAGTTAACTACCTTAATCTTTATCCTTTTCTCTTTGCTCCCTTTTACTCCAACCAAACATTGGTTGCTTTCTCAACCTCTTTAACTCATTTTCTTTGACATTTAATAGCCCTAAATACAATTACATTATACATACAACTCATTAGAGCCATTACATAAACAATGTACATCAAATTCCCTAAAAACCCTAACTCTTAACTCAATTCTTAAAGTTAGTGGTTTAGATTTGTAATAATTGTTTCCTTAGACTAATCCCACATAATTTTGTCCAAGGAACCCAAATATGAATTTAGAATTTCAAAATTCAAATTCCTCCTTAACCTACTGTCTATGACCGAACCACCTCTTCCATTTTTCCCAAAATTCTCATTTTGATTCAAATACTTCTAATACTTGTTTCTCTACTTTACCCCACACAATTTTTAATTTTAAACCCATTGGAAGCACAAAAATCATAAAATTATCATATATGAACAATAATTTATATAGTGGCAGCCAAGAACATAAAACCCTAATTGCACGCATACTTAAATTTTCAAGCCAATACTACTTAAATTTAGCTTATTCAGGCTTATCTAAACTATATATATATAACATAAAATTCATATTTCCCCTCTAATTCCAAATTACGTCCAGCAGTCAATATGGAGAGAAAAATGGTTTTTCAACCATCCAAATCTAAAGAAAATCTTCCTATAACAATACAAAGATAGGAGGAAGAAGTTACCTTGAATCTTTACTTGATTACTTAGATTGCTTCTTCTTATTGCATGGATTTCATTTTGGAAGAACCTCCCCATGGTTCCCTTGTGTTCACGCCACATGAAGAGAAATGGAGGGGTATTTATAAGCAAAAATCCAAGGTCATGAATGGCTAAGATTAATTCTAACACTATTTAATCTAATGGCCCAAAATTGCTCTCATTTTTGGCTTAACCTCCAAGCAATATAAAGGATAAAACCACATGTTAAAATCCTTCCTTCTTCCTTGCACATGCCGCCATTTGGACATGAGGAGGGTCCCACAAGGACACCTCACATGTTCTTGAATTTTCTTCCTTTCTTATCTTTTTTTTAATATCATAAAATCCATTTTGACCACATAACCAATTTTTCACAATTTGGGCCTCATACTTGATGCAACTTTGGGCCCTCTTTAGGTTCAAACTAATAATTGGCATACATCCGAAGATATTTCCTTTACCAGATACCCTAACATTCCTGAATGTTTTGAATAAGTTCTATCAATCTCATTTAAGGGTTCTGACATTTTTAGAAATTTATTCTACAATTAAATAAATTTCTTGCAAAGTTTCATAATTTTTTGAGACCCAGAAGTTCTGATAAAAATTCTATATTTTTCATTAAATCCTTTTATAGGTGTCTAATTTCACCTTAAATTCCATAATAAATTCTACATGACTCCTTTTTGCATTGTGTCAGCTTCATAAATTCTTATAAGAATTATAAGAATTTTTTACCAAACTTCATCTAATTCTGAGGTCCAGAAGATCCTATAACAGTTTCCTAACTTTACAGATTAATATCAATTTTTTTGGACCTCAAACTGAAATTCTGAAAAATATTCCTGGCCCAATTATCATTCTCTATTTACTTGTAAAATTTGGAACTGTAACATTTTTGGGTAATTCTGGGTCATTCCTGGCTCAACTTTCTCATAATTACAATTGTACCCATGAATTTAACAAATTTCAATTTAGTCCTTAAATTTGTCAAATTCTATTTTGGTCCCTTATTTCTAATTTTAAAATATCATTTTAGTCCCTTAATACACTTTCTTAAAATTTTATAATGTCAATTTGAAATACACATAAACCATGAAACTTCTTTTCTTTTACAATTTGGTCCTCAAAGCCTTTTCCCTTGTATTTTTTATTTCTTTCTTCAACTTGAAACTCATCTAACCATCAACATTTCTTCTTATCATCGTCACAATCTCTTCCAAACTTATTTCCCCTATCAGTTTGATACAGATAAAAAAATTTAGAATATGATAGGTGTAACACCCCAGTTTTCAGGCCCAAGACATAGAAAGTAGCCTGAAATAGATATATCCCTTTGAGCAAAAGTCCCCGAAACATACAGAGAGTTTTTAGGGACTAAACTACAAATAAGTGAAAATCCGGGGACTTATGTGTAAATAGTGAAAGTCCCTAGAGATATGATGGCCATTTATGCAAAGAAAGGGATTAAATTGCAAAAGAAAGAAAATGAAGGGGCTTAAGTGCAATTATGGAAAGTTTAAAGCCAAAAAGGAAAAGTAGACAAAAAGGTGGGGTCCTTAAGTGTAATTTTAGCCAAATAAAAGGGACTTAATTAAAAAGAAGAAAAGTTCCTTGGGGCTAAAGTATAATTAAAGAAAGTCAGGCCGGAAGTGGTTTGGACTGCCCGAAAGCATTTCAGTCCCAGATTTCATCGGTAGAGAGAGCAAGTGACTTAATACAGGATTTTTTCAAGACTCCAGATAGCCAGAATTGATCTGATAGTCCAAAAGTTATAAAAATTCCTACCGGATATCCTAGATTTCAGATCTAATTGAGAAAATACAGGATGATGCATCCTGATGGGGCGGATGTTGAGAAACTGACAGAATACCGATAGGAGGCCTGTAGAAAAAGTTATTTGCAAATTAGAAAATCCAGACGGGAGTGTGAGGCCTCCGGGTATCCGATAGGGAGATTTATCGGTATTTAAAAAGGGACTGAATGAGTTCGGATGACCTCAGTCAGATGATTGTTATGACTCATAGGGATGCCTGAACACAGCAGGCCAGTGTATCTGACAGAAGGACCCGGTGTCCGGAGAGGTGTAGAAACGGTGCATAATAGTTAAAATATTCGAGGAACTGTGTCGGGGGAAGATTCCTCGTAATACGTGCCATGAAGGTAATGGACCCTGAAAGGCCCAATAATGGCGCCATCAAAGGCCCAATAAGACACTTGGACTAATAGGTGGGCCAGTGTCCGGCAGAACCCCGGAAAAGTGTGAAATTACAAAAATGCCCCTGTGCTGTACTAAAGGGGTAGTAGATGTATAAAGGGTATTTTGGTCATTATGGACAGGCCCAGAAGCCAAGGCACATACAGATAAAGTTACTCAGAGTCAGTATATGCCCTGACAGAGTACAGAAGGGTGTAAAATGATAATTTTACCCTTAGGGCTAAGATAGTGCAAGAAAGGGCACCCAAGGGTATTTTGGTAATTTGCCAAGGGATGTTTCTTAGGAATCGAGCCATCAGAGTATTTGAGCTTGATCAGGATCCAAGATAACATTCCCAGAGCCCAAAAACGTAGGCCCACTGATATGTGGGAAAAAGTGGCATTAAAATACTATTTTAATGCTGTTTCAATAAAGTAAAGTTACTCGGTCGACACGATAACCGAGGAGGTGATCAGATAAAGTCCTAGACTTATCTGGATAGCATTG
Source organism: Leucaena leucocephala (assembly GCA_037074615.1). Taxonomy (NCBI): domain Eukaryota; kingdom Viridiplantae; phylum Streptophyta; class Magnoliopsida; order Fabales; family Fabaceae; genus Leucaena; species Leucaena leucocephala. The sequence goes on along the minus strand of CM073555.1, from coordinate 12,243,216 downwards.
GAAGGCGGGAAAGGTACCTTCCAGATGCCACATGGCGTCATCTTAGAGGGAGAAGAAAAGTTAAGGACATGTGACACAATCTTAGCCGGTGAGTCCAGTTTGTGGGAAATCGGACCGGACCGATACTGGATTGGACTGGAATTGCTGAGTCAGCTGATGAGGTGTCCAAGAAGCTTGCAATTTCACCATGTGAGAAATGTGCATGATGAGGTGTCCCATGAGGTGGCTTTGAGATGATGTCATGCATGATGCAGTAAAAGGAATAAAAGAAAATAGGAAATTTCGGAAAAACCAGGACCACGGGATCAGATGGCTTCAAAATTACGGAAATGCCATTGACTAAAACTATAAATACCCCCCTTGCTTCATATGCTGCAGGACAAGGGCCTTTTAGAGAGAGGAGGAGGTGCTAGAGAGAGAAAGTGAGAGGAAGAAAGAAAGAAAGGAAGTTCTGGCGGAGCTAGAAGCAGAATAGAGATAGTAGAGTTGAGGTAGTAACTAATCCTAGCTTTTATGTAATGGCTTTATGATTTGTTGTGCTATTGTTTAGTTGGATTGTTGTCTTATATGTTATGTCTGAAGCTCTGCTATAATGCTATGATCATATGTTATTAAGCATGGAAGCATGCGGCATACTTATCTGTACACAATCACAAGCAAGCAATGTCACTCTGCATTACATATATTGTTATGATTGTTGCTACTGAGATTCCCCCGAATCTCATCCCAATAAGTAAACCATTACAGGGGAGGTTATGTTAAAGTGAATTTTAGGAATTTTAAGAGACGCCGTTATGCTGCCGAAATTATGACAAGATAAAGAGAGCAGCTGATGCGTACTGTGTACTTAGGTACTGTCTAAGGAGACTGGAAGTGAGTGGACCTAGCCGGTTCATCAAGTCTTTCCTGGTTACTTACGTAGAATGGTAGTTCTCATGGGAATTACCGAATCGGTACAAGATCAGTTACTTTCTGAAGATGAAGCGTAGCGGTTATGCTGCCGGATTTCAGGCAGAAAATTATGCAATAGAAATATGAGGATTTCATACATGCCTGATGTATAATGACTTATTATTTAATAAAGATATTGTTTGGCATGTTTGACTGATATATGATGGATGTATGCATATGTATGCAAAGTTGATTGCTGGAAATTACCACTGTCAACTGTAACACGTGGTGACAAGGTCATGTTTGATAAATGATTAAAAATAGAGAATAGATGAATAAATGTATGAAATTTTTATGATAAATAGTAGACATACCAAGCTTTAATTTTATATATAAAAAGTCTCATTTGGATGTCTACACAAGGAGATATAAATTATCAAAGTTGGGACCAGAATGCTGGATTCAGGAGAAAAACGATTGATGAACAGTAAAGTTGTGACGTTGACTGACGTTGACTCGGTCAATTAATGGTCAACGAGTTATTTTTCCCTGAAATATAATTTAGTTATATTCATGTAGCAATTGGAACCACTTCATTTTGATTTTTCTATAATTAGTTATGATTTTTCGAAGTCAAGTCACTCATCTGGAATTCACACAGTAAACAGTACTCGCTAAGAGTAAAATTCCAGATTGAGAAATTGGACTTCAATGACCTTGAAAGTGGTTCTAAATGCTACCGAATGGTCCCTAAGACATATGAAAGTAAGGATGTTTCAATAGGTATAACATCCTTACTTTCGTACGTCTTAGGGACCATTCAGTAGCATTTAGAACCACTTACATGACCTTTGAAGTCCATTAGCTAAATCTGGAATTTTTACTCTTAGCGAGTTACTGTTTATATGGTATTCCAGATTCGGTGACGAATTTCGAAAAATCATTATTAATTCTAGAAAAAGCAAAATGAAGTGGTTCAAAATTCTACTCGAAGCTAACATCCTGAAGTTTAAGGGCAAAATAATTTCCTGACCAAATGTTTCGCAAATTGATACAGTTTATTCGTTAAAGTTTATTGTTCATTTGGTCAAAAATTCTGAAAACAGATTCTGGTCCCCATCTTTGGAAAATTGGTTCTCTTTGTACAGACATCAAAATAAGGTGTTATTGGTGTCAAAACGAAGCTTGACATGTTAACTAATTGTCTGTAAAATTGTATACGTTTATTCCATCATTTACCAATTTTCATTACATCATAAACATTATTGCTTAAACTAAGCATACAGCATCACTACTTGCAAGAATTCTTTACATAACACCATATAACATTTACATTGACCAATCCCTAACTCTTCTTCATGCTCTTCTTCATCCTCTTTCCTCATTCATAAACCTGTGGGGATTGGGATTACATGGATGGGGGGAGATTTCTAGGGAAATCTCAGTAGCAAACAATATCAAACAATGCATGCATTAATGTAATTGCTTGTGCTTGCTTGTGAAAGTGTTACCATAGTATAATGAGCATGCTTCCATGTATCATATGAAATACAATTGGCCGAGGTAATCATAGAAACAGAGCTTCAATCGTCTACACATATGCACATAATTTGACAAAGCCATAGCACAATCAAGCATAACATTCAATACATACAAGTTTAGGGTAAGTTTACTACCTTATTGCTTTACTTCCTTTCACTTTAACTTTGCTTCTTCCTTCTTACTTTTTCTTGAGATGTGGATGCCTCTTTTGAGTCCACAATCAAATCCTAACATCACATAATCATTCATTTATTATAATCTAACTTCTCTTGAATATTGACTTGCTTTAATTAACACAACTTCCTTTAATCTTTACCAATTGACTTGGCCTTTGAATCAATTGATGTCTTGACTTTACCCTACACAATTTGGCCTTTTCAATCATCTACACATATGCACATAATTTGGCATGATGTATGTTCTAAAAATCCAGTCTGACCCAATACACTTTCGACGTTAGTTTCTATGATATATTCCACGTATTTTCACGTGAAATTTGGCATAAACATAGTTAAGATCTAGATATTTAAATGGACACCAATAACGCCTCAGTTGGCTAAGAATTCGAATTGTTATGATTTTTCAAAGTCAGGATTAAAATCTGGATCAAGATAAAATGAGTACCCAGAGGCAGTGAGGTTCATGCCCGAATTTCAAATAGTAAAAGAATGAGTTTTTCCACAAAATTTTATGAGCTTAAAGTACACATATGGATATTTAAATCCATATGTAACACGCCTCATTTGGATAAGTACACAAAGAGAAATGAATTTTTGAAAATAATCTAAAGAAACTGGAACTTCCAGACTTACAAAATGAACAGTGTTTTTCAACGATTAAACTGATTTCATTTGGACAAGGAAACCTCAGTTTCATATTTTTCCTTCAAAGTTCAATGAAAGAGATTTCATTAGAAATTGGAACCACCTTATTGCAATTTTTCTAGATTTAATTATGAATTTCCAAAGTTCATAGTGTAGTCTTGATTTACCAAGTGAACAGTACCCGATAACCTAATTCTTGGAAATTCATGTTTTTAAGCTAAAATGGTATTCCATTGGTCTAAGATACTTCCTAATTAGTATATGTAAGGATGGAATTAAGGATACGATAGTTCTAATCCTTTACTGTTCATAACCCTTTCTAACTTTTCATAACTCTGTTTATCATTTTACATAACTTTATGCAAATATGCCAAACTTCTATGGCATTTACACTCTTTTCTCATTACTTCTCACGAGTCACCCATCATTGGGCTACTCTTGCCTGAGCACACTTAACTGAAAAGTGCTGATAAAAATCTGAAGCACTGGTGCTAATAGGCTCTAACCCTAGTACTTTACTATCTTAGACCCTTCTCTATAAATCTCTTTAACTTTTAACCTTTTTGTCCTCACATGGAGGATCTATCTAGCTTTCATTCTCATTCTCTTTATTCTCATCTTAGGAACCTCTATTAACTTCTCTTCATTTTTCATGTAAGAAGATTCTGAGTTCAGTCTATAATAATAAGGCTATCTGGAACTAATATCATGGGTACTCTCTCTGCTATGAGTTAACAACTTGTGAAGCTTTTCTACCTTAACCTTGTCCTTGGTAGTTGGCATTCCAAAGAAATACTATACTCATGGCTCATTCATTTTCTTTCTTTAGGCTAGGTCTATTGTGACCCTCAGGATCTACTGCGATCAACCGTCAGCCTCTTTAGGATCTAATTGCGACCCTGGAATTCTTTTCTCTATGAGCCATACTAGGATCTAACTGTGATCCTCCAGAATCTATTGCTATTCTGTTGTACTGTATTCTTATCTCTAGAAGACTTAAACCAACAGACTAAGTTACAAGGTTAGTTACTTCCACTTAGTTGCTAACTCAACAGATAATTCCCCAAAATGATCATAGAAGCCAACATTATTTATTAAGACTTTACTCATTTCCTCTATTACTTAGGAATTTCTCATTTCATTCTCATCTTTCATAACTTTACTATATCTAGTACTGTAGAGAGCTACCAATGCTCTATCATGCACATATCTATCATAATCTGTCTATCTCGTCTGCTGGACATGGCTTTATCATGAGCTTCCCTGTCCATGCTTTCAGCTCTATTTCATGAGCTATTTGACTCTATCGCAAGAGCAATCTAGCTCTATTGTGAGAACATTAACTTCTATTATATAGATGCTGCTCCCTCTCAGAGCTGCATCATCTTTCATAACTATGTCTCATTTCATGTTCAAGGAACATCATTTACATATCTCATCCTCTACTGAAGGGATATGTCCTGAGTATTGTAATCATATATCTATGTCATCAACATTCATCTCTAATCTCGTTCTCTGTCAAACTGACTATCACTGTCTATCTTAGATTCTCATTCTAAACTTTAGGGATTGACTGGCTAACTATCTCGTTTATCACTTTTCTGTTGCTTTAGTATCAATATCAAGTTAAATTATCTTATTGCGTGTTGTATGGTATGAGAGCAACATAACTTTCTTATCATATATACTCTACCTCACATGTATTATGAAGGAGAGTATTCATTCATCAAGCATACTCTAACATGCATAATATGCAAAGAGATGCAATTATTTAAGCATTATGTCCCTTTATCACCTTATCTGCCAGATCCCAATTATTCATCCATGAACTTGAGATGAATATTTATTTACTTAGGCTTCCAGTTACCCTTTTCTAGGGTACGGACTCAATCCTTCACTACTCTTTCTTACATAGAGGAGTCACTCCATCTTTAAAACTGGGGCTACCTTTCTCTCTCTAGGCATCATACATTTCTGTTTCTATTCTTGTATACATTTACGGCTCTATTTTAGTGAATACCTGAGAAAATTTCTTTGTAGCACAGAATTCAATTATGTGAATTAACTTCTCAATCATTCAACTCTCTCTATTCATATAGATGAACTCGGCTAAGTATTCATCAAAGGGTTTCTCTTTCTCTTCTTTAACCCTTAGCCTCACGCTTATCTCCATCTTATTGAGAGGAATGCTTTTCATATACTTCTCAGAAAACTTCTGTATCTCTCTACTATCTCTTAACTCTTTCTGTATGTATACCAGTCTCAGTCTACTCTTGACCAGGCCATAGTTCCTTTCTGGTCTTCTTCTTTCTCTTAGCAAACTGAAGTCGCATGGATCTCATTCTTCAACTAGCACTATTAATTCTGTTCTTTAGGGTGCTCTTCCCTAGGTCTGCTAGGTTACTATTTCTTTATGATGGAATCCCTCTGTCTTGGGAACATTAGCTCTCTAACTGTTAACCATCACGCTTCTAACTTTAAGCCATGTGTTAGGCTCATTCTCAGACAAGTGTCATTCTAACTTCTAATTCTTTTGCTCAGGAAAGATTAACTGAACAACTTGTTTCTTAATGTAGATCTACTCCTGATGGTCACATAGAGGATATACTTCTGAACATCTTTTTAAATCGATCTGTATCTCTGTATCTCATACTATTTAGCCTGCCTGTATCTCGTGCTAAACCTCTAACTGATAGACTCTAGCGAGGTTGGCATCTTCATTTATCATCAGGTCTCTATGTATCCTAGTCACGACCTGAGTATTGGCTTGTCGCGACTCAAATTCTCTATAAACTTTAGTCGCGACCTTATTATTCTTCTCTCGCGACTTGACAGCTCTATGATCTTTAGTCGCAACTTAGGTCTTATCTCGTCGCGACTTGAACTGCTCTACGCACAGTAGTCGCGTCCTATGACCTGTCTCACTGCAACCTAATACCTTTGTAACTTTTCATCGCGGCCAATGGTCTTTACTTGTGACGACCAAAACACATCTGTAAATACTCGTCGTGACCCATGGCTCAACTCGTCTCGACATAACTTCTCTGAAACTTCTAGTCGCCACTTAAACTGCTTCACATCACAACCTGGGCACAACTTTCGCTGAATATTCCCTTATAATGTTCTTGTCCAGTCTTTACTCTAGCAATGGCCGATCCTTGTTCTCAACTTTGATGAGCTTGAGTAATTTGAAACTCATCCATATCTATCTATCATAATTGAATTAAATAGGGAACATATTCACATAGATGTTCAACTAATTATCATTTCATTATATCACATCAAAACTCATATTTCATATCATCATAACATTTGTACATACATTACATACATGTCAATTACAAATATGGGGTAAGTCATAACTATTATACATTTACATAATTACTTTACTTTACACTGTTTACATATTTACATTACCCCTCATCCTTGTTTACATACTTGTCTAGGGAATTATAAACTGCAAATACTTCTGCATATGGAAATGCCACCCTTGTATATCAGTTGGCAGATCATTTGCCAAAAACTCACTTAGCTCTACATGCCATGTAGGAGTATATGGCAATATCTGACTTATGACCATCTCATGCCAATCTTCTAGATTGTAAACCTGATTCAGGTCAATGCCCTCTATCGTATATCTGTTTATAATCCCTGCTACGGTATTGAGAAAATGCAAATAAACAAACTGCTCTTGATCTCTACTTCTATCCATCCCTTGACCTAAACTGAGTAATTCACTCTTCACAGCTTTCTTGAGACTGTTATAGTCAACATTATCTATCTTTGGCACAGAAGGCTGGGGTTGACTAGGGCCTAGAACATCCTTCTGATCTTTATCTATAACATCATATATTCCTGGATTGCGAGGATAGGAAGGGACTATCATAGATTATGACTGGATCTCTGGATTAAGGTACTGCTGTAAGTTACTCATATCAAGTCTATCCTCAAGCTCTGGTGGAGGAGGAATAATATTTGGTCTACCTGTAATCCAGTACCAGTACTTAGCTTCCTCAGCCGTAATTTGTCCTCTCATTGGAGGAATAGAGCATACATCAGGATTAGAGGGCACTCCAACAAACTCATACTGTGTAGAGTCACTGGACTCAGCATTATCTGGGGCATGTACCACTTTATGCTGAATCTCTACATTATCTCCAGACTGCAGGTTTGAGTCTACAGAAACATCTATAAAATATTCTACTGTAGATTTTTCTAACTGATCCCCTATACTATCATCTGAACTCTCTTTACTGTCTGAAGAAGGATCATAGTCTGGATGAACATCTTCTTCATAAATCACTACTGGTCAGGGGTGTCCCTTATTAACTAATGGCTCAGACTTAACTTTATGAAATCCCATATCTACTCCTGCCAAACTAGCTTAAATAAGCTATGGTAACTATCCCACAAATACCCTAACTTAACAAAGTAATTACTACTTAGAGTTAGGGCCTGGGGATTATCTTATCTAATGCCAGAAACTTCTTCTCTAATACCAAAATATAACATCCTTACTTTCGTACATCTTAGGGACTATTCGGTAGCATTTAGAACCACTTACATGACTTTTGAAATCCATTAGCTAAATCTGGAATTTTTACTCTTGGCGAGTTACGTTCATATGGTATTCCAGATTCAGTGACGAACTTCGAAAAATCATAATTAATTATAGAAAAATATAAATGAAGTGTTTCAAAATTATACTCGAAGATAACATCTTGAAGTTTAAGGAAAAAATAATTTCCTGACCAAATGCTTAACCAATTGATACAGTTTATTCGTTAAAATTTACTGTTCATTTGGTCAAAAATTCTGAAAACAGATTCTGGTCCCCATCTTTAGAAAATTTGTTCTCTTTGTACAGACATCGAAATAAAGTGTTCTTGGTGTCAAAACGAATCTTGACATGTTAATTAAATGTATGCAAAATTTCATATATTTATTCCATCGTTTCCTATTTTTCCTTACATCATAAACATTATTGCTTAAACTAAGCATACAACATCATTATTTGCAAGACTTCTTTACATAACATCATATAACATGTACATTGACCAATCCCTAACTCCTCTTCATGCTTCTTCATCCTCTTTCCTCATTCATAAACCTGTGCGGATTGGGATTACATGGATGGGGGGAGATTTCTGGGGAAATCTCAGTATCAAACAATACCAAACAATGCATGTATTAATGTAATTGCTTGTGCTTGCTTGTGGAAGTGTTACCATAGTGTAATGAGCATGCTTCCATGTATCATATGAAATACAATTGGCCAAGGAAATCATAGAAATAGAGCTTCAATCATCTACACATATGCACAACAATTCAACAAAGCCATAGCACAATCAAGCATACCATTCAATACATACAAGTTTAGGGTAAGTTTACTACCTTATTGCATTACTTCTTTCCACTTTAACTTTGGTTCTTCTTTCTTACTTTTCCTTGGTGTGTGATTGCCTCTTTGGAGTCCACAATCACACCCTAACATCCCATAATCATCCATTCATTATAATCTAACTTTCTTGAACATCAAACTTACTTTAACTTGACATAACTTCCTTTAATCTTTACCAATTGACTTGGCCTTTGAATCAATTGATGTCTTGACCTTACCCTACACATTTTGGCCTTTTGAATCCATTTATGAACTCAAAATAACCAAATTCCAGCAACTATGCACTTTTCTGGACAGAGTTTGCAAAACATACCCAATTCTTCCAAAAATTCCCATCTTAATTCCATTGCTTCCCATACTGGTTTCCCTACTTTACCCCACACAAATTTTCATTTTAAAACCATTGGAATCATCAAAATATAAAAATCTAATCACTGGTCATACGAGTGAACAGTAATAGAAAAGAACTTCAAACATTACAACTTTCAATTCCAATGTTTCCAAGGTTCAAAACCTATCCAATCCTACACAAAATCATCATATGAATTCAATGGAAGCATTAGATCATTGAAATTCCATCTCCTTCTATCATAAACAGTGCATGAACAGTGCAAACCAAAATATTTCATCCATGGCAAAGTCAATAATATCAACTTGATTCAACAACCAATCATCTAGCTATCTTGTTTAAGCTTTAATCTCATAACTCTAACTTTAATTTCTTCTTTCTCCTTTCATATAAGGTTTTGGGCAACATAAATACCTTAGAGAAAACTCATCTTTCTTTCATGAAAACCCTAAGTTCAAGCTCCCAAATAAAAGGAAAATAAGTTAGGATAGATTGCTTACCTTTAATCTCTAGCTTGCTTGAACTTTGGCCTTTGAATTCTTCTTTGTCTTGGCTTGAGTTTTCATTTTGCAAGAGGTTCCCCAAGGGTTCTTGTTGCCACGGCTTTGCATCAGATTTTGGGGGTATTTATAGGCAAATTCCATAGAAAATGAAAGGCCAAGATCATTTTGTGCACTATTTGATCTAATGGCTTAGATTTAATCTTGAATTTTCTTTTCTTTAATAATTATGACATCATCATCATGACATCATCAAAGGGACACCTCAAGGGATACCTCACCATGCACATGGCAAAATTGAAGGGAGAAGAAGTCTCTGAAAAAATTTCAGTCCAGTCTGGTACCGGCTCTATCCGATTCCCCAAAAATCAGACTGTTTTTTTAATCTAATTTTTCTGAGGTTCCATAATATGTGTTTTGACCTTAAATCTAGTATCCAGATTCTTTCTACGATTGAAATTCTTATACTGGGTCTAAACTTAATTACAGATCCCTTGGAAAATTATCAAAATACCCTTGGTGCCCTTTCTTGCACTATATTAACCCTAAGGGCATAATTGTCATTTCACACCTCTTTGTACCCTATCAGAGCATATACTGACTCTGACTAACCCTTCCTATATCTTCCTTAGCATTTTGGCCTATCCAGAATGACCAAAATACCCTCCATTCATCTCTTATACATTATTATAACACAGGGGCATTTTCGTAATTTCGTACTTTTCCAGGGTTCCTCTGGACACTGGCCCACATACTACTCAGGTACCTTATTAGGCCTCTGGGATGTCATTTTGGGCCTTTGTCTAGGTCCATTACCTTTATGGCACAAATCCCAAGAAACCTCTCCCGAAGGTATTTATCGGGTATTTTATTATATTGTAAATTCCATTAAAAATTCTACAGGATTCCTTTTTTGATCTTGTCAGTTTTATAAATTCTTATATTAATTGTATTAATTTATTGTAAAGTTTCATCTGATTCTAAGGTCTAAAAAATACTGTAATAATTTTATCTGACTTCCAAAATTTATATCAATTTTTTGGGATCTCAAATCAAAATTCTGTTACACGTCAAACTAACCGGAATAATTTTCACCGTCTACTAGTAAAATTTGGGTCTGATCTAACTCTAGGCATTTTTGGCCTGTTTTCAGTCAAAATTCTTCATAATTACACTTTTGCCCCTTGACTTTTCATAAATTACACTTATGTCCTCACATTTGGCTAAAATTACACTTAAATACCCCATATTTTTGTCTACTTTCTCTTTGGGCCTTAAAACTTTTATAATTTCACTTAAGTCCTTGCATTTTCTTCCTTTTTCAATTTAATCCCTTTCTTTACATAAGTGGCCACATTTTTCTCAAAAAATCTCACATATATTACGTACAAATTGTACATACTATTCAGTACAAAAAATTAGGGATATTACATATACCGACCAAGGCATTACATTAATAGTAGCCCCTAGATCTAACAAAGCTCCCTTAATATGGAATTTTCCTATTTTGCAAGGGATAGTGTAAGATCCTGGGTCTTGGCAGTTAACTAGTAATTCAGCTTTAAAATCATATGACACATTAGCACTCACTTAAATTCTCTCAAAAGGCCTAAATTTCTTCTTATCAGCATATAATTGTTTCAAGAATTTAGCATATTTAGGGTTCCTCTTAAGAAATTCAACCATAGGAATGTTTATTTCAAGTTTATTAAACAATGTATAAGTATCTTTTGCAAATTCAGGATCAAATTTCTTCTTACCAGCAAAGTAAGCTTTAGAAAAAGGGAGATCTTTTGTACTTACCTCCTTACCTATAGGCATAGAGGCTCCTTGCTTACTTGTCTCTGATCTTTCTTCAACATGCTTACCTTTATAAGCTAAACTTTTCACTATCTCTTCTTCTTATGTCTCTTGCACTTCTTCTTGTGCTTGTTGACTCTCCTCTTGGCTCACTCTCTTAGTCAGGAGTTGCTCATCTTTGGTGCTCTCAGACTTCCCAAGTTTTATCAGTTGACTATCCATCTCAAGGTCTTCATCATCTTCATTGGATGCTTCATCCTCTTTGAATTGAACCTTTCTTCCATTCCTTAGTGTTGGACAGTATGTTTTGATCATGACAAATGGCAAAATATTTTCAGTAATGTTAAAATGTCAAATAGGGAAGTCTTTAATGGTTTTATAATACTTTTGATAACATGAATTTTAAGCTTTAACAAATAGGGAAGAAAATAAAACTTGTCACAATGCATTTTAAGTTCAGTTACTGCATTTACACTTAACTTATTTAGAGCAAATCTAATTCAATTTCTTGTACAAACTATTTTTAATACAAGATTGATTAATTATATGTTTGGATGATGCCAAAGTTGTTAAATATATGCCAAGTTTATTTTAAAGATACTAAAAGATGTTTTAACTTGATGATGCCAAGAGTGTCTATGCCAAGTTTGATTGATGGTATTGATATTGTGTTTTGACAAACGATGATTTGAAGATTGATTGTCAATGTTATTTAATAATGTTTTAGAAATCAGTTTTGTTAGAATCCATATTTTGAATATGCCTGAAAATCCTACTTTTAACCTCTCAGAGTACGTATTCGGAAGTGTATTTGATTAGCGGAAATATTACTTTGGCCCAAAAATTAAAATTTTTAAAACTTACTTCTTGGGTACTGTTCAATAACTAATTTCCAGATTCACAGTCCAACTTTGAAAATTCATAACTAATTATAGAAAAATCGTATGGAGGTGTTCCAAATTTCTACTTGAAGATATTTCGTATATATTTAATGTAAAAATGTAAATCTAGACATTTACTTTGTCAATCAATACAGTTAAATCGTTACTTTTTACTATTTATTTGGCAAATTCTGGAAATTCCAGATTCTGTCTTGTAAGTTTGGAAATTTATTTCTCTTGATATACACATCCAATTGAGGCATATTACCTATGAATTTAAAGTTATGGATGTGTACCACATGCTCATAAAATTTAGTAAATTAATTCTTCCATTTGCTAGGTCAAATTAAAGCCACAACAAAACTGCTTTAGGACCTACGTTTTTACCATTTCAGTTTTCTTTCTTTAATTCCCAATAATTGTTCCAACATGCATAAACCATCTCTTTGGTCTCTCATACATTAATATAAATCATGGGGTTATGCCATAATTATTTCATACATTTTCATCACATAAATAGAGACTTTACATAACTAGAAAATATCATACATCATAGGATAGAATATCAAATTGTTCACTTTCTTTCTTCCATTCTTTAGCTCTTCTCCATTCATACATTTTCCATCATGCTTGACCTAAATTGGTTGGTTGTGGGAGGGTGAGATTCTAGGGAATCTCAGTAGCAAACATTACCACTTAAATATGCAAGATGGATGCTAAAACATGATATGTAATTTCATTAAACTTTCTTCATTTAGTGACATGCTATCATGCTATAAGCTTTGTATAAGATTCATGGCCATGGAAACATGTTATTCATAACATATTCAACATCATCCATCATGTCACAACATCATTCAATCATCATATACATGTCAACACATAAGCATAAACCATCAAGCACATAAAGAGGTAAGTCCACTACCTTGAACTTAAGCTTTCTTCCTTATTCTTGCACTTGCTCCCTAAGCTTTCCAACCATGAAGCCTTTCAGTCAATCACTTCTCAATATCTTCTTAGATGTTTCAAGGTCCTAAACACATTCATATTCATCACATAATTCATTAGGACCATGAACTAAAGCATTATTCAAGACTATCGTCTTGAACATTTAACTATTTACTTTAAATTTAGGGATTTCTATCCACCTTTCTAAAAATTACTTCCATAGGTCAATCCCACACAATTTTTCATGAGGAATCTAAATATGAGCTTAGATTTATAAAAATCAATCTCCTTCCCCATGAACTGGACAGAAACCGTGGGTACCCTTCAAGAAATCGAAAAATTCTCATTTTGATTCCAATGCTGCCAATACTTGTTTCTCTACTTTATCCCACACAAATTTTCATTTTAAAACCATTGGAAGCATCAAAATCATCAAATTCTAACTCCTTACAGGTGCATGATGAAACATCCTTACCTTCATGTGTCTTAGGGACCATTTAGTAGCATTTAGAACCACTTTCAAGGTCATTGAAATCCAATTTCTCAATCTGGAATTTTACTCTTATCGAGTACTGTTCACTTGAAAATTTCAGATGAGTGACCTGACTTCGAAAAATCATAACTAATTCTATAAAAATCAAAATGAAGTGGTTCCAATTGATAAATGAAGCTAACTCAATTATATTTCAGGGAAAAATAACTCGTTGACCATTCATTTACCAAGTCAACGTCAGCCAACGTGTAAAGTTTACTGTTCATTCCACGTTTTTCTCCCTGAATCCAGCATTCTGATCCCAAATTTGATAATTTATATCTCCTTGTGTAGACATCCAAATGATGCTTTTTATATATCAAATTAAATCTTGGTATGTATAATATTTACCATAAAAATTTCATATATTTATTCATCCATTTACTATTTTTAATCATTTATCAAACATGACCCTGTCACCACGTATTACTGTTCATAGCGTTAATTTTCAGCAACCAACATTACATACATAGGCATACATCCATCATATATCAGTCAAACATGCCAAACAACAATTATTATTAAATAATAAGTCATTATACATCAGGGCATATATGAAATTCTCATATTTCTATTACATCTTTTCCTGCCTGAAATCCGGCAGCATAACCGCTACGTTTCATCTGTACAAAGAACTGAATCGTACTGATTCGGTAATCCCCTCATGAGAACTACCATTCTACGTAGTACCCAGGAAAGACTAGATGAACCGGCTAGGTCCACTCACTTCTAGCCTCCTTAGACAGCACTACGTACACAGTACTTATCATATACTGATGTTCAGTCTTTACTTCGGCAGCATAACGGCGTCTCTTAAAATTCCCAGAATTCATTTTGACATAACCTCCCCTGTAATGGTTTACTTATTGGGATGAGATTCGGGGGAATCTCAGTAGCAACAATCATAACAATATATGTAATGCAGAGTGACAGTGCTTGCTTGTGATTGTGTACATATAAGTATGCTGCGTGCTTCCATGCTTAATAACATATGATCATAGCATTACAGCAGAGCTTCAGACATAACATATAAGACAACAATCCAACCAAACAATAGCACAACAAATCACAAAGCCATTACATAAAAGCTAAGATTAGTTACTACCTGGCTAGCTCAGCAGAACCTTACTATCTCTATTCTGCTTCCCGCTCCGCCAGAACTTCCTTACTTCCTTTTCTCCTTTCTCTCTTCCTTTCCTTCTCCTTCTCTCTCTTCTTTATCTCCCTTCTCCCTACCATGCGTGAATGCAAGAATGAGGGGGGGTATTTATAACCTCCTCCAATGGCAATCCCGTAATTACCATGAACTTTGATCCTGCGGTCCTGGTTTTTCCTGGATTTTCCTATTTTCTTTAATTCCTCATTTACTGCATCATGCATGACATCATCGGGACACCTCACCGGGACACCTCAGCGCCATATTTATCACATGCTGCAAATCTGGGACACCTCAGCAGCTGACTCACCGGTCCAGTCTCCTACCTCGTAATGCGTGCCCTCAACTTTATCTGCTTTCTCCATACTAGAGCCATATGGCGACTGGAAGAGACCTTGCACGCTTCCCAATGCTATCCAGATAAGTCCCAGACTTATCTGATCACTTCCTCGATTTTTGTGTCAACCGAGTAACTTTATACTACTAAAAGGTTTCTGAATCATTACTCTAATGCCATGTGGCATCTTGTGGGTCCCATGAGGATACCTTATCAGTCCATCTCATGGTTTCCAGATAACCTTTCCTATATATGGCCTCCTGCCTCCGGTCTATCTCTAACCGGGTAACTATCTCATTTGGACCTTCACAACACATGGCCCATATGCTTGGCACTTCTTTAGTCACTAGTCGCGACCTAGCCATCATCTCATCGCGACTTAACACTTATGTGTACATTAGTCGCGACGTAACTACTTCCTTGTCACGACCACACTGCTTTCTCGTCGTGTATAACTCTTTCTGTAACCATTAGTCGCGACCATACCTATCTCTTGTCGCGACCTAAATGGTCAGCTCTCAACTCCACATCCTTTGACCTTTACATCATCCCAAATGGCCATTCTACCCCTTGGGACTTTCATTGTTGATACATAAGTCCCCGTACTTTCGCTTATTTGCAACTTAGTCCCTGAAACTCTCTGCGTGTCTCCGGGACTTATGCTCAAAGGGGTCTAGTAGCCTCTCAATCTTAGGCTATTTCTGCATCTCTAGGCCTGAAAAGTGGGATGTTACATTTCTCCTCCCCTTAAAATAAATTTCGTCCTCGAAATTTAATCAGTACCATGGCCAAATTAACTTAACATCTGGCAAAATACTCATCATAACTTTACATCTCTTTGTAACATGCTTATCTTGCTCTGGGTCAACTCATTCAGAGTTGAAATCTACTTTTCTCTTATGGATCATTTACTGCACTTATGAGCAGTGTCCATTTCTTTCATATGAAATTCTCTCGAATATTACTGTATTCGGGAATTTCTTCTAACTACTCATCATACTTTTAGCATCGATTGGTATTACTTCTCTTAATATCTCGCAGACTGCTTTAATATCTGTAACATTTCATCTTTCTTTGCACTGAACGTCATACAGAGAGAGGACTTACGCAGCTATTCTTTCTTTACTTTGCTGCTAAATGAAAGCACCTACTCTAACATGCATAATGCCTGGCCAACATATTGCAGGACTGCATACCTGCTTATGAATGTAAAGCTCTAACATCGGAGCTCAAGCATTCCTGTTCTAACTAGGCACAACTCTAACACTCGGAGCTTGCATAGTTCTAGCATAACATAAGGCCTAACATCTCATGCAAGGAGTGAAAGCTCTCATTTTCTATTCTCTTTCATAGCATAACATTTGAACATATGATCCCTACCGAATAGGGAGCCTCTCTGTCTGTTCATAAAATACACATTTCTCAGTACGTGTTATATTACACGTTTACTACCGTGTATCCCATTACATGCCTTTGATACTTTATCATGGCATCTCTAGCCAACTCTGGCTATTTTATGGTGTATATCACCCTTTCATAACTTATCTTGAGATACCATAAGGCTAACATTCTCTTCCTCATAGAACTGAGTTCTATCTTTGCTTTGCCTTAGTCCTTTTTCTCTAGGTCTTCTCTAGCCTTTTAATCTCTTCACCCTCACCTGGGGGAACCTATCTATGCATACTCTTCTGTTTTCATTACATTGAGGATTTTCTTCTCTGCTTCTCATTACACAGAGGATTCTCTTCTCTGCTTCTCAGGCATCCTTCTACAAAACTACCTTGAATACCATAAATTATCTGTTCAGAGCATTTCCTAATCCAGAATCCTTTGCTCTGATACCAAAATGAAACATCCTTACCATCATGTGTCTTAGGGACCATTTAGTAGCATTTAAAACCACTTTCAAGGTCATTGAAATCCAATTTCTCAATCTGGAATTTTACTCTTATCGAGTACTGTTCACTTGAAAATTCCAGATGAGTGACCTGACTTCGAAAAATCATAACTAATTCTATAAAAATCAAAATGAAGTGGTTCCAATTGCTAAATGAAGATAACTCAATTATCTTTCAGGGAAAAATAACTCGTTGACCATTCATTGACCAAGTCAACGTCAACCAACGTGTAAAGTTTACTGTTCATTCCACGTTTTTCTCCCTGAATCCAGCATTCTGGTCCCAACTTTGATAATTTATATCTCCTTGTGTAGACATCTAAATGATGCTTTTTATATATTAAATTAAAGCTTGGTATGTATAATATTTACCATAAAAATTTCATACATTTATTCATCCATTTACTATTTTTAATCATTTATCAAACATGACCCTGTCACCACGTATTACTGTTCATAGCGTTAATTTTCAGCAACCAACATTACATACATAGGCATACATCCATCATATATCAGTCAAACATGCCAAACAACAATTATTATTAAATAATAAGTCATTATACATCAGGGCATGTATGAAATTCTCATATTTCTATTACATCTTTTCCTGCCTGAAATTCGGCAGCATAACCGCTACGTTTCATCTGTACAAAGAACTGAACCGTACTGATTCGGTAATCCCCTCATGAGAACTACCATTCTACGTAGTACCCAGGAAAGACTAGATGAACCGGCTAGGTCCACTCACTTCTAGCCTCCTTAGACAGCACTACGTACACAGTACTTATCATATACTGATGTTCAGTCTTTACTCGGCAGCATAACGGCGTCTCTTAAAATTCCCAGAATTCATTTTGACATAACCTCCCCTGTAATGGTTTACTTATTGGGATGAGATTCGGGGGAATCTCAGTAGCAACAATCATAACAATATATGTAATGCAGAGTGACAGTGCTTGCTTGTGATTGTGTACATATAAGTATGCTGCGTGCTTCCATGCTTAATAACATATGATCATAGCATTACAGCAGAGCTTCAGACATAACATATAAGACAACAATCCAACCAAACAATAGCACAACAAATCACAAAGCCATTACATAAAAGCTAAGATTAGTTACTACCTGGCTAGCTCAGCAGAACCTTACTATCTCTATTCTGCTTCCCGCTCCGCCAGAACTTCCTTACTTCCTTTTCTCCTTTCTCTCTTCCTTTCCTTCTCCTTCTCTCTCTTCTTTATCTCCCTTCTCCCTACCATGCGTGAATGCAAGAATGAGGGGGGGTATTTATAACCTCCTCCAATGGCAATCCCGTAATTACCATGAACTTTGATCCTGCGGTCCTGGTTTTTCCTGGATTTTCCTATTTTCTTTAATTCCTCATTTACTGCATCATGCATGACATCATCGGGACACCTCACCGGGACACCTCAGCGCCATATTTATCACATGCTGCAAATCTGGGACACCTCAGCAGCTGACTCACCGGTCCAGTCTCCTACCTCGTAATGCGTGCCCTCAACTTTATCTGCTTTCTCCATACTAGAGCCATATGGCGACTGGAAGAGACCTTGCACGCTTCCCAATGCTATCCAGATAAGTCCCAGACTTATCTGATCACTTCCTCGATTTTTGTGTCAACCGAGTAACTTTATACTACTGAAAGGTTTCTGAATCATTACTCTAATGCCATGTGGCATCTTGTGGGTCCCATGAGGATACCTTATCAGTCCATCTCATGGTTTCCAGATAACCTTTCCTATATCTGGCCTCCTGCCTCCTGTCTATCTCTAACCGGATAACTATCTCATTTGGACCTTCACAACACATGGCCCATACGCTTGGCACTTCTTTAGTCACTAGTCGCGACCTAGCCATCATCTCATCGCGACTTAACACTTATGTGTACATTAGTCGCGACCACAACTTTCTCTAGTCGCGACTACAACATTCTTTCGTCGCGACCACAACACAATCTAGTCGCGACCATAACACAATCTAGTCGCAACTAGCCCATTTTACCTATTAGTCGCGACACACACATCATTCAGTCGCATCTAAACCTTTCTGCCATTATTAGTCGCGACGTAACTACTTCCTTGTCACGACCACACTGCTTTCTCATCGCGTATAACTCTTTCTGTAACCATTAGTCGCGACCATACCTATCTCTTGTCGCGACCTAAATGGTCAGCTCTAAACTCCACATTCTTTGACCTTTACATCATCCCAAATGGCCATTCTACCCCTTGGGACTTTCACTGTTGACACATAAGTCCCCGTACTTTCGCTTATTTGCAACTTAGTCCCTGAAACTCTCTGCGTGTCTCCGGGACTTATGCTCAAAGGGGTCTAGTAGCCTCTCAATCTTAGGCTATTTCTGCATCTCTAGGCCTGAAAAGTGGGATGTTACACATAAACAGTGGCAGAATCATTACCAAATCTAGAATTGCAAGCATATATTGATTTTCCAAGCTTACACCAAGTAATTCTAGTTTGCTTATACTTGTCTAAGCTATGTATAACATAAAATTCATCCTTTCCACACCATTTAGCATTTCATCTAGAAGCATATAGGGAGGAATAAAACATTTTCTAACTATTAAATCTAGCAACTAATCCCCCCAACTAGAAGCTTAAACACTTAGGGAGAAAGATTACCTTGAATGCTTGCTTATTTGCCTCTTGAGTTGCCTTGGTCTTCGCTTGAGTTTTTATTTTGCAAGAGGTTCCCTGAAACATCCTTACTTTTGTACGTCTTAGAGACCATTTGGTAGCATTTAGAACCACTTTCAAGGTCATTGAAGTCCAATTTCTGAATCTGGAGTTTTACTCTTATCGAGTACTGTTCACTATGAAAATTCTAGATGAGTGACCTAACTTCGAAAAATCATAACTAATTCTAGAAAAATCAAAATTAAGTGGTTCCAATTTCTACTTGAAGATAAATCAATTATATTTCATGGAAAAATAACCTGTTGACTACTCATTGACCAAGTCAACGTAGGTCAACATTAAAATTTTACTGTTCATCCAGCATTTTCCCCCTAAATTCAGCATTCTGGTCCCAACTTTGATAATTTATATCTCCATGTGTAGACATCCAAATGAGTCATTCTATATATCAAATCGAATCTTAATATGTCTACTATTTACCATAAAAATATCATACATTTATTCATCCATTTACTATTTTTAATCATGGATCAAACATCATTAAGTCACCACAAGTTACTGTTCACAGTGGCAAATTCCAGCACTCAACTTTGCAAACATATGCATGCATCCATCATGTATCAGTCAAGTATGCCAGATAGTATCTATTGTTAAATAATAAGTTGTTATACATCAGGGCATGTACAAAATCCTCATATTTCTATTACATCTTTTCCTGCCTGAAATCCGGCAGCATAACCGCTACGCTTCATCTTCAGAAAGTAACTGATCTTGTACCGATTCGGTAATTTCCGTGAGAACTACCATTCTACGTAAGTACCCAGGAAAGAATGGATGAACCGGCTAGGTCCACTCACTTCTAGCCTCCTTAGACAGTACCTACGTACACAGTACGTATCAGCTCCTTTCTTCACTACTGTTATCTTGTCATAATTTCAGCAGCATAACGGCGTCTCTTAAAATTCTCAAAATTTACTTTGACATAACTTCCCTTGTAATGGGTTATATATATATGGGGATGAGATTCAGGGGAATCTTAGTAGTAATAATCATAACAATATATTTAATGCAGAGTGACAGTGCTTGCTTGTGATTGTGTACAGATAAGTATGCTACGTGCTTCCATACTTAATAACATATGATCATAGCATTACAGTAGAGCTTCGAGCATAACATATAAGACAACAATCCAACCAAACAATAGCACAACAAATCACAAAGCCATTACATAAAAGCTAGGATTAGTTACTACCTGAAAAGCTTAGCAGAACTCTAGAATCTCTATAATGCTTTCTACTTCGCCAGAACTTCCTTTCTTCTTTTCTTCCTCTCACTTTCTCTCTCCATAACCTCCTTATCTCTCTAAAATGGTCTCTTGGCCATGGCAAATGAAGGCAAAGGGGGTATTTATAGTTTTGATGGATGACATTTCCGTAATTTTGAAGCCCTCTGAACTTGTGGCCACGGTTTTTCCGGAATTTCCTATTTTTCTTTATTCCCTTTTACTGCATCATCAAGGGACACCTCATGGGAAACCTCACCCCTCACATTCTTCACATGGTGAAATTGAGAGAGCCAAGAAGCCTCTGGAAGATTTCCAGTCCAATCCGGTACCGGCCCTGTCTATTTCCTCGAAAACTGGACTGTTTTCTGAATCTCATTTTTCTGAAAATCCATATTATGTCTTCTGACCTTAAATTTAGTATCTGGGTCCTTTATATCATTAACATTCTTATACTGGGTCTAAACTCAATTATAGATCCCCTGTGAAATGACCAAAATACCCCAAGGTGCCCTTTCTTACACTATCTTAACCCTAAGGGTAAAATTATCATTTTACACCTTTCTATACCCTATCAGGGCATACACTGACCCTGGTTAACCTCACCTATGTATGTCTTGGCTTCTGAGCCTGTCCAGAATGACCAAAATACCCTGCATTCATCTGCTACTCTTTAGTATAACACAGGGGCATTTTCATAATTTCGCACTTTTCTGGGGTTCTATTGGACACTGGCCCACCTATCAGTCCAAGGGTCTTACTGGACTCTGATGGTACCATTATTGGGCCTTTCAGGGTCCATTACCTTCATGGCACGTATTACGAGGAATCTTCCCCCGTCCATGTTCATCGAGTATTTTAGCTATTATACACCGTTTATACACATCCCCGGACACTGGGTCCTTTTACCAGATACACTGGCCTACTATGTTTAGGCATCCCTGTGGGTCATAACAGTCATCTGACTGAGGTCATTCAAACTCATTCAGTCCCTTTTTAAATACCGATAAATTTCCTAATCGAATCCCCGGAGGCCTCACACTCCCGTCTGTATTTGCTAATTTGTGAATAACTTTTTCTACAAACCTCCTATTGGTATTCTGTCAGTTTTCTAACATCCTCCTCATCAGGACGCATCATCCTGTAATTTCTTACTTATATCTGAAATCTAGGATATCCGGTAGGAATTTTTATAACTTTTGGACTATCAGATCAATTTTGGCTATCTGGAGTTCGGAGAAAATTCCTGTATTAAGCTGGATTACCCAACCTCACTTGCTCTATCTACGAGTGAAATCTGGGACTGAAATGCTTTCAGGCAGTCCAAACCACTTCCGGCCTAACTTTCTTTAATTACAATTTAGCCCCAGAGAACTTTTCTTCTTTTCAATTAAGTCCCTTTTATTTGGCTAAAATTACACTTAAGAACCCCACCTTTTTGTCTACTTTTCCCTTTTAGCCTTATACTTTTCATATTTGCACTTAAGTCCCTTCATTTTCTTTCTTTTGCAATTTAATCTCTTTCTTTGCATAAATGGCCACTATATCTCTGGGGACCTTTACTATTATATATAAGTCCCCGGACCTTCACTTATTTGCAATTTAGTCCCTAAAAACCTTCTATATATTTCTAGGACTTCTGCTCAAAGGGGTCTGATAGTCTATCTATTTCAGGCTTACTTTCTGAGTCTCTGGGCCTGAAAATTGGGGTGTTACATTCCCCATGGTGTCTAATGTCTTGCGTGCTTACTGCTGAAAGTGGGGAATATATATAGAAAAAGTTGGGTTGAAATGGAAGGCCGAGATTGCTTTGGTTACTATTTGATCTAATGGTCCATATCTTTCCTTCTATCAAGCTTGCCCTAGAAGCTTTGCAAATGACCTCATCCATGGCATCATTTAGGGCTGTGTTTCGTGTAACACCCCAATTTTTAGGCCAGGGACTTAGTAAGTAGCCTGAAATAGATATATCCCTTTGAGCAGAAGTTCCAAAAATATACAGAAGGTTTTTAGGGACTAAACTGCAAATAAGTGAAAGTCCGGGGACTTATGTGTAAATAGTGAAAGTCCCTAGAGATATGATGGCCATTTATGCAAAGAAAGGGATTAAATTACAAAAGAAAGAAAATGAAGGGGCTTAAGTGCAATTATGGAAAGTTTAAAGCCAAAAAAGAAAAGTAGACAAAAAGATGGGGTCCTTAAGTGTAATTTTAGCCAAATAAAAGGGACTTAATTAAAAAGAAGAAAAGTTCCTTGGGACTAAAGTATAATTAAAGAAAGTCAGGGCGAAAGTGGTTTGGACTGCCCGAAAGTATTTTAGTCCCAGATTTCACCGGTAGAGAGAGCAAGTGACTTAATACAGGAATTTTTTAAGACTCCAGATAGCCAGAATTGATCTGATAGTCCAAAAGTTATAAAAATTCCTACCGGATATCCTAGATTTCAGATCTAAGTGAGAAAATACAGGATGATGCGTCCTGATGGGGCGGATGTCGGGAAACTGACAGAATACCGATAGGAGGCCTGTAGAAAAAGTTATTCGCAAATTAGAAAATCCAGACGGGAGTGTGAGGCCTCCGGGTATCCGATAGGGAGATTTATCGGTATTTAAAAAGGGACTGAATGAGTTCGAATGACCTCAGTCAGATGACTGTTATGACTCATAGGGATGCCTGAACACAGTAGGCCAATGTATCTGACAGAAGGACCCGGTGTCCGGAGATGTGTAGAAACGGTGCATAATAGTTAAAATATTCGAGAAACTGTGTCGGGGAAGATTCCTCGTAATAAGTGTCATGAAGGTAATGGACCCTAAAAGGCCCAATAATGGCGCCATCAAAGGCCCAATAAGACACTTGGACTAATAGGTAGGCCAGTGTCCGGCAGAACCCCGGAAAAGTGTGAAATTACAAAAATTCCCCTGTGCTGTACTAAAGGGGTAGTAGATGTATGAAGGGCATTTTGGTCATTCTGGACAGGCCCAGAAGCTAAGGCACATACAGATAAAGTTACTCAGAGTCAGTATATGCCCTGACAGAGTACAGAAGGGTGTAAAATGACAATTTTACCCTTAGGCCTAAGATGGTGCAAGAAAGGGCACCCAAGGGCATTTTGGTAATTTGCCAAGGGATGTTTCTTGGGAATCGAGCCATCAGAGTATTTGAGCTTGATCAGGATCCAAGATAACATTCCCAGAGCCCAAAAACGTAGGCCCAGTGATATGTGGGAAAAAGTGGCATTAAAATACTATTTTAATGCTGTTTCAATAAAGTAAAGTTACTCGGTCGGCACGATAACCGAGGAGGTGATCAGATAAAGTCCTGGACTTATCTGGATAGCATTGGATGGCGTGAAAGTTTCCAGTAAGATGCCACATGGTGCCAACATAGAGGAGGAAGAAAAAGTTAAGGACGTGTGGCATAATCTTAGTCGGTGAGTCCAGTTTTTGGGAAATCGAAACGGACCGGTACTGGATTGGACTGGAACTGCTGAGTCAGCTGATGAGGTGTCCCAGGAGCTTGCAATTTTGCCATGTAACATATGAGGTGTCCCATGAGGTGGCCTTGGGATGATGTCATGCATGATGCAGTAAAAGGAATAAAGAAAAATAGGAAATTGCGGAAAAACCAGGACCACAAGTTCATATGGCTTCAAAATTACAAGAATGCCATTGAAGGAAACTATAAATACCCCCTCATTCATTTGCATGCCACGGCCAAGCAAGAATAAGAGAGAGGAGGAAGTGCTAGAGAGAGAAAGTGAGAGAAAGAAAGAAAGAAAGGAAGTTCTGGCGGAGCTGGAAGCAGAATAGAGATAGTAGAGTTCTGCTAAGCCTTTGAGGTAGTAACTAATCCTAGCTTTTATGTAATGGCTTTGTGATTTGTTGTGCTATTGTTTGGTTGGATTGTTGTCTTATATGTTATGCTTGAAGCTCTACTGCAATGCTATGATCATATGTTATTGAGTATGGAAGCACGCAGCATACTTATCTGTACACAATCACAAGCAAGCACTTTCACTCTGCATTACATGTATTGTTATGATTGTTGCTACTGAGATTCCCCCGAATCTCATCCCAATAAATAACCCATTACAGGAGAGGTTATGTCAAAGTGAATTTTGGGAATTTTAAGAGACGCCGTTATGCTGCCGAAATTATGACAAGATAAGGAGAGCAGCTGATACGTACTGTGTACGTAGGTACTGTCTAAGGAGGCTGGAAGTGAGTGGACCTAGCCGGTTCATCCAGTCTTTCCTGGGTACTTATGTAGAATGGTAGTTCTCATGGGAATTACCGAATCGGTACAAGATCAGTTACTTTCTGAAGATGAAGCGTAGCGGTTATGCTGCCGGATTTCAGGCAGGAAAAGATGTAATAGAGATATGGGAAATTTTGTATAAACCCAGATGTAAAACAAATTATTAATTAATAATAAGTATTGTTTGGCATGTTTGACTGATATATGATGGATGTATGCATATGTTTGCAAAGTTAAATGCTGGAAATTGCCATTGTGAACAGTAATACGTGGTGACAAGATGATGTTTGATAAATAATTAAAAATAGTAAATGGATGAATAAATGTATTAAATTTTTAAGGTAAATAGTAGACATACCAATCTCGATTTGATATATAGTATGACTCATTTGGATGTCTACACATGGAGATATAAATTATCAAATTTGGGACCAGAATGCTGGATTCAGGAGAAAAACACTGGATGAACAGTAAAGTAGAAACGTTGACTGACGTTGACTCGGTCAATGAATGGTCAACTAGTTATTTTCCCCTGAAAGATAATTGAGTTAGCTTCAATTATCAATTTGAACCACTTCATTTTGATTTTTGTAGAATTAGTTATGATTTTTCAAAATCAGGTCACTCATCTGGAATTTTCAAAGTGAACAGTACTCGATAAGAGTAAAACTCCAGATTGAGAGATTGGACTTCAATGACCTTGAAAGTGGTTCTAAATGCTACCGAATGGTCCCTAAGATGTATGAAAGGAAGGATGTTTCATTTTGGTATCAGAGCAAAAGATTCTGGCATAGACCAGAAAGGGCTCTGGTTCAGAGCATAAGATTCTGGCACAGAATAGAAGGTTCTGGCTCAGTGATGCTTTGAAATAGTTAAGATGTGTGGTATGTGGTATGGGATATTCTAAATGTTTTACATGTGTACATATATTATTGTGCATATATATGACTATATTTCCCAATTATAGAAAAAGAAGTGGAAGTCATGGTTAATATGAAAAGAACGGTTAGACCAGAGGTGGTAGAGCCTCGGAATGAGGGTACTACTAATCAGATAGACCCTGTGCAAATTACTCTAGATAGGTTGGAACAGGAACAGAATGCAATAGATGAGATACGGGCAACCCAGGCTCGCCAAGATCAAGAACGAGATTTTGTTATCGCTACGGCGGTTGCTGCTGCGGTTGCAAGATTACAACAGTCTGAGAAGGAGGTAGTACCAGAAAATGATATAGAACCTGAACCTCAGCCAGATCATGGGCAGACTGGAATGAATAGACATCAGGGGTCTATAGGAAATAACAATAACCAGGAAAGTCTGCAAACATAGATGGAACGATTCCATAAGTTTAATCTGCCCATGTTTGAAGGGACTGTTGACACTCAAATAGCTGAGGATTGGGTAAGTCAGTTAGAGAAAATCTTTAAGATTTTAGAATGTCCCACTGAAAGAAAGGCCCAGCTGGCAGTTTACAAACTAGAAAAAGATGCGGATAGGTGGTGGAGGAATACATAAGTGATTCTGCACTCAAGGAATATTCCACTTACATGGGAAATATTTCTTGAGCAGTTCAACGAGAAATATTTTCCACAGTCAGTAAGGGATGAACGTGAAGCAGAATTTTTAATATTAAAGCAGGGTGAACAAGAACCCTTTGATGATTATCTTGCTAAGTTCATTCGTCTTTCACGATATTCCACTTACCTAAATTGTATGAATGATGAGAGGTGGACCACTGAGAAGTTAACTCGTGGGTTGAATCCTACACTAAAGGAGAAAGTTTTTCCTAGACAGATACGGAGGTTTAATGAAGCAGTATAGGTATGTAGGATCACAGAAAAGAATGTGCAATATCCAGAAAAGAGTAAACCTGCTACATCAAGAGTGATGCCACCAGGTTCCTTGAGAGGGAACAGCAAGAAGAGAAATGGGCCAGCATAAAGGTCAAAAGTTAATAAGAAGCAGGGAAGTAGGCCAGGTAATGGGGAAAGAGAAGTTAGTAGGCAACCAAGGCCTAATGTATGTAGGAACTGTGGTCAAGACCATGGTACGAGGCCTTGTCTAGTAGGTCAAGGGTTATGTTATAGGTGTGGAAAGCCTGGACATTATGCCAGGGAGTGTCCACAGAACACAACAGGCAAAAAATACCCGACTCAGGGAAGAGTATATGCCCTGACTGGCAACGAGATAAGAAAGTCTCCTGCGCCAAATTAAGGTATGAGTTTAATTATGTTCTGTTTCCACTGGCTAATAAATGGATAAATCCTGTATGTGGTTGGATTGTATTGTCCAGTATGCACACTATTGAGCTACCCTATACCTAGTATGTTGCCTTTGTATAAGAATGAGTATGGTTACAGGTTTTAAAAGTAGGAAGTAGAGGAAGTAGAGAAAATATATACAAGATAGTTAGGGTTAGTCAAACCCTTGAGCGTTAAAACTTATATTATGGCTTAAAGGAGTCCAGGTCACGACATTATGAGAGATAGGTCGTGACTAAAGGACACAGAAATGCCAGGTCATGATGAGTAGCGTGTGACAGTCGCGACTAAAAGTCGCAGAGTATGTGAGTTGCGACTATGCAGTTCTCAACAAAGATAGCAGAGGCCATATGATAATGAAGGTACCAACCTTGCTGAAGTCCATCAGCTCGAGGATTGGAATAGCATATGGTAAGCCAGACAGTACAAAGGTACTGAGGTACGAAAGATCAGTTTAAGACAATGTGTAAAAGAAGATCCTCTATGTGATAACTAAGAGTAGATCTACGTTACAGGGGTTTTATTCAGCTAATCTGAATATAAGACCTAAAAACTAGAATAAGATTTGCCCAGGAATGATCCTAGTACATGGCCTAATGGTAAAGACGTGATGGGTAATAGATAAAGAGCTCAATGTTCCCTAAGCAGAGGGATTCCATCACGAAGAAGTAATAGACCTAGGGGAGAATACCCTAGAGAACAGAAGTAATAGTGAGAAATAATGAATGAGATCCATGAGGATTAAGGATCAAGAGAAAGGCCAATAAGGAACCATAGTCCAGTCAAGAGTAGACTAGGACTGATGGATAGATAGAAGAAGTTAAGAAATAGTAAAGAGGTAGCCACAACTTAAGAGATAACGTGACTCCCCTATTTCCTATATAAGATAGAATAATGAAGGGTTGAGTCTATACCCTGGTAAGAGGGTAGTGTGGCAACCTAAATAAGACAGTTGTTTCAGGATGAATGATCAGGATATGATAGGCAATGTGATAAAGAAAATACATTTTGAGGCTTACTTAGATTAATACAATGTATGATGGATGGTTGAGCAAAATATGATGATAATATGGCTTATGTTGTCATAAGTTATGATAGTTGCATCTCCTTGCAGTTGTCATATGATGACATGCATGTTAGAGTATGCTATGATGAATGGATACTCCCCTTTTTGCAGTGCATGCAGGGTAGAGTATATATGAGTACATGTATGAGATGAGAAAGTTATGAGAAAGTATGTTGCTCCCATACCATACGACATGTAATAGTATTGAGGATGATAGATAGTCTCAGTTTATGGGACGATAAGTTACAATATGATATTCAAACATAATATATGATTGAAGTTACTCAGGTATTTCTATAGGCTTGTGAATACAGTACTCAGGGCCATTTCTATTGAAATGAATGATGTACAGAAAGAGTAGCAGATAACAGTAAAGGGATTGTTTCTAGATCACTCTTCAGATAAGAGTTGGATCTAAAACAGGTGGCTCTCAGATAGAGCTAGATTCAGATGAGTATAGATCACTCTTCAGATAAGAGTTGGATCTGATATAGAATGCTCGCAATTAGAGCATAGTTCAAATGGCTCGCAGTTGGAGTACAGGTTGAAAGATGAGAAGGAACTCCTGAGTACAAGAGGAAGTAAGTAAAGTCTGGGTAAATAATATGAGGCTACTAAATATATTTTTAAAATATTTATGGAGTTATCAACAGGTGGAAGCGTTTAACCTTATAACCTAGTCTGTTGGTTTAAGATCTTCGGGAGATATATAGTACAACAGAATCACAGTTAGATTCTGGAGGGTCGCAGTTAGATCCTAGCATGGCTCCAGGGTCGCAGTTAGATTCTAACAGCTTCAAAGTCGCAGTTAGATTCTGAAGAGGCTAAAGGTTGATCGCAGTTAGATCCCGAGGTCGCAGTGAGACCTAGCCTAAGGAAAGTCATGAGCCATGAAGATATGAGTACAATGTAATATCTCTTTGGGAAGATGAATGCCAAAGACGAAGTTAAGGTAAGGAAGCTTCACTAATTGATACACTCATTCAGAGAAAAATTATTTTATAATGGTTTTCTCAGATAGCCTATATTATACAGACTGGACTTAGTTTTCCCTTAACAAAGATGGAGTCTAGGTCCAAATCTGAGTACTGATATTCAAAGTTTTGTAGAGGTATGCCTGAGAAGCAGAAAAGAGAATTCCCTATGTATAGAGAATAAAAAAGCATTGGCTAAGAGCACTCTGGGAGATAGCTCAAGTTGTGAAGCCAATAGCAAGAGAAAGAGGCAATAGTTCAGGCAGGGGATTGATCAAGGTAATAATCAGGTTGGAGAGCAGAGAAGTCAATGTAGTAGAAAGAGCCATAGCACATGGGAGTGTTGAACAGGGCAAAGCAGTTGTGGTAAGAAAGGCCACTTTGCAAGAGGTTACCCTAAGAATGCTAACATCCCTAAGAAAGGTCTTTGCTCTTACCACAGACAGAGTCTCCAAATTTCCTGAGGTCGACCCTAAGAATGGTTAAGAAGAGCCATAACGGTAAGGGCGACTGAGCTGTAAGGAACTATATGCCTAGATGATGATGTGGATAATGAAGAGCTCTTTTCTGATCTAAGGAAAGTGGTCATTATAACAAGTCATGAGAGATTAAAAGGCCAGAAAGACCTAGAGAAGAGGGTCTAAGGCAAAGCAAAGATAGAACGTAGTTCTATGAGAAAAAAATGCTAGGGCCTAGAGCTATAAGAATAGTAACCTAGCCCTAACCCAGTGGCACAAAAGGTGCTAAGGCAAGAGTAGCCTAATGATATATAAGCCCTAAGAAGGGATGAAAAGAAGTGCAAATGCCACAAAGGTTTGGCATAGATGCATAAAGTTATGAGAACAGTTAAGAAAAGTTAGAGAAGTTATCTGGGTTATGATCTCGTATCAGGAAAAAGAAAGTCAGAAGAACAATATTTCTCCTAAGAGATTAGCAAAGTGTAAGAGGAGTGATGGAGATCCCAGAATTACATCAAAATTATAAGGGATAAGATATGAAAGAAATGGACACTACTCACAAGTGTAATGAGTTATCCATAAGTATAAGATGATGAAAACTCCAAGCCTTAGTCATAAACCAGGAAAGGATATACAGAGGAGCTATATCCAAGATAATTGATTAAGGTACTAAGTAAATTTCGAGGACAAAATTTATTTTAAGGGGGGTAGAAATGTAACACCCCAATTTTCAGGCCAGAGACTTAGTAAGAAGCCTGAAATAGATATATCCCTTTGAGCAGAAGTTCCAAAAACATACAGAAGGTTTTTAGGGACTAAACTGCAAATAAGTGAAAGTCCGGGGATTTATGTGTAAATAGTGAAAGTCCCTAGAGATATGATGGCCATTTATGCAAAGAAAGGGATTAAATTGCAAAAGAAAGAAAATGAAGGGGCTTAAGTGCAATTATGGAAAGTTTAAAGCCAAAAAGGAAAAGTAGACAAAAAGGTGGGGTCCTTAAGTGTAATTTTAGTCAAATAAAAGGGACTTAATTAAAAAGAAGAAAATTTCCTTGGGGCTAAAGTATAATTAAAGAAAGTCAGGCCGGAAGTGGTTTGGACTACCCGAAAGCATTTCAGTCCCAGATTTCACCGGTAGAGAGAGCAAGTGACGCTCGGTAATCTGGCTTAATACAGGAATTTTTCAAGACTCCAGATAGCTAGAATTGATCTGATAGTCCAAAAGTTATAAAAATTCCTACCGGATATCCTAGATTTCAGATCTGAGTGAGAAAATACAGGATGATGAGTCCTGATGGGGAGGATGTCGAAAAACTAACAGAATACCGATAGGAGGCCTGTAGAAAAAGTTATTCGCAAATTAGAAAATCCAGAAGGGAGTGTGAGGCCTCCGGGTATCCGATAGAGAGATTTATCGGTATTTAAAAAGGGACTGAATGAGTTCGGATGACCTCAGTCGGATGACCTCAGTCAGATGACTGTTATGACTCACAGGGATGCCTGAACACAACAGGCCAGTGTATCTGACAAAAGGACCCGGTGTCCAGAGATGTGTAGAAATTTTGCATAATAGTTAAAATATTCGAGGAACTGTGTTGGGGGGAGATTCCTCGTAATGCGTGCCATGAAGTAATAGACCCTAAAAGGCCCAATAATGGCGCCATCAAAGGCCCAATAAGACACTTGGACTGATAGGTGGGCCAGTGTCCGGCAGAACCCCAGAAAAGTGTGAAATTACAAAAATGCCCCTGTGCTGTACTAAAGGGGTAGTAGATGTATGAAGGGCATTTTGGTCATTCTGGACAGGCCCAGAAGCTAAGGCACATACAGATAAAGTTACTCAGAGTCAGTATATGCCCTGACAGAGTACAGAAGGGTGTAAAATGACAATTTTACCCTTAGGCCTAAGATAGTGCAAGAAAGGGCACCCAAGGGCATTTTGGTAATTTGCCAAGGGATGTTTCTTGGGAATCGAGCCATCAGAGCATTTGAGCTTGATCAGGATCCAAGATAACATTCCCAGAGCCCAAAAACGTAGGCCCAGTGATATGTGGGGAAAAGTGGCATTAAAATACTATTTTAGTGTTGTTTCAATAAAGTAAAGTTACTCGGTCGGCACGATAACCGAGGAGGTGATCAGATAAAGTCCTGGATTTATCTGGATAGCATTGGATGGCGTGACAGTTGCCAGTAAGATGCCACATGTAAGATGCCACATGGCGCCAACATAGAGGAGGAAGAAAAAGTTAAGGACATGTGGCATAATCTTAGTCGGTGAGTCCAGATTGTGGGAAATCGAATCGGACCGGTACTGGATTGGACTGGAACTGCTAAGTCAGCTGATGAGGTATCCCAGGAGCTTGTAATTTTTCCATGTAACATATGAGGTGTCCCATGAGGTGGCCTTGGGATGATGTCATGCATGATGCAGTAAAAGGAATAAAGAAAAATAGGAAATTACGGAAAAACCAGGACCACAAGTTCATATGGCTTCAAAATTACAAGAATGCCATTGAAGGAAACTATAAATACCCCCCCATTCATTTGCATGCCACGGCCAAGCAAGAATAAGAGAGAGGAGGAAGTGCTAGAGAGAGAAAGTGAGAGAAAGAAAGAAAGAAAGGAAGTTCTGGCGGAGCTGGAAGCAGAATAGAGATAGTAGAGTTCTGCTAAGCCTTTGAGGTAGTAACTAATCCTAGCTTTTATGTAATGGCTTTGTGATTTGTTGTGCTATTGTTTGGTTGGATTGTTGTCTTATATGTTATACTTGAAGCTCTACTGCAATGCTATGATCATATGTTATTGAGTATGGAAGCACGCAGCATACTTATCTGTACACAATCACAAGCAAGCACTGTCACTCTGCATTACATGTATTGTTATGATTGTTGCTACTGAGATTCCCCCCAATCTCATCCCAATAAATAACCCATTACAGGGGAGGTTATGTCAAAGTGAATTTTGAGAATTTTAAGAGACGCCGTTATGCTGCCGAAATTATGACAAGATAAGGAGAGCAGCTGATACGTACTGTGTACGTAGGTACTGTCTAAGGAGGCTGGAAGTGAGTGGACCTAGCCGGTTCATCCAGTCTTTCCTGGGTACTTACGTAGAATGGTATTTCTCACGGGAATTACCGAATCGGTACAAGATCAGTTACTTTCTGAAGATGAAGCGTAGCGGTTATGCTGCCGGATTTCAGGCAGGAAAAGATGTAATAGAGATATGGGAAATTTTGTATATACCCAGATGTAAAATAACTTATTAATTAATAATAAGTGTTGTTTGGCATGTTTGACTGATATATGATGGATGTATGCATATGTTTGCAAAGTTAAATGCTGGAAATTGCCACTGTGAACAGTAATACGTGGTGACAAGATGATGTTTGATAAATAATTAAAAATAGTAAATGGATGAATAAATGTATTAAATATTTAAGGTAAATATTAGACATACCAAGCTTCGATTTGATATATATTATGACTCATTTGGATGTCTACACATGGAGATATAAATTATCAAATTTGGGACCAGAATGCTGGATTCAGGAGAAAAACGCTGGATGAACAGTAAAGTAGAAACGTTGACTGATGTTGACTCGGTCAATGAATGGTCAACGAGTTATTTTCCCCTGAAATATAATTGAGTTATATTCAATTATAAATTTGAACCACTTTATTTCAATTTTTTTAGAATTAGTTATGATTTTTCAAAGTCAGGTCACTCATCTTGAATTTTCAAAGTGAAGAGTACTCGATAAGAGTAAAACTCCAGATTGAGAGATTGGACTTCAATGACATTGAAAGTGGTTATAAATGCTACCGAATGGTCCCTAAGATGTATGAAAGGAAGGATGTTTCATTTGGGGAAATAAATGGAGAAATACTGATAGAAACAATTCCAGTCCAGTCCTGTACTAATCCGGTCAGTTTTACAAAAACCAGACTATTTTATGTTCCCAATTTTTATAATATTCCAGAATATATATTCTGTCAAGGAAACCAGTGTTTAGGTTTCTACTACCATTGACATTGTTATACTGAATATTTATCTGCTATCCATCCATTGAGAAATGACCAAAATACCCTTAGTGCCCTTTCTTGCACTATATTAACCCTAAGGGCATAATTATCATTTCACACCTCTCTATACCTTACCAGGGAATCTATTGACTCTGGGTAATCATTCCTGTACTCACCTTGGTGTTTTGGCCTTTCCAAAATGACCAAAATGCCCTCCATTCATCTCTTGTTCATTATTACAACCCAGGGGCATTTTCGTAATTTTGTATTTTTCTGGGGTTCCTCTGGACACTTTGTTGGAAATTGTGCCCTAGGGGCCAATCATTGTATCATGTTATCATATTATTTGCATGTTTACTATGATGACAATCCTTGGATAACTCGTGATCTTATCCTAAATGTCCCTGGTCGGTCATCTATGTGGGAGCAGAGATGAAATAAGACCAGTATGACTTTGAAGATATATAGAGATATAAATCAAAGTCATAAGCACATGTAAGAGTACAGGGTGTTGGACCGACCCGCAATGAGAGAGCTGCATGGGTCAAGTCATAAGCTTCTCTCATATACAAGCCATGTCACTATGCCCTTTGACCTGAGATCATCATGGATTCCTACATGACAAACGCTCAGCTTTGACCTAGTCAAAAGTCACTTTTGACCGAGTGATCATAAAGGCTATGCTCGGGCTTAGTGGTTTTTCATGCAGAGGAATGTGAATGGTCAAGATGGAATTTGTCCCTCACATTCGTAGAGAGATATTACTGGGCCCCTCGATGAGTGAGTCTGAGAAATGTATGGCCATACTGGAATGGAAGGGTAGTTCCATTTCTATATTCAGACTACTCAGGGATCGAGAAAGTAACGGTCAGGAACAGGAGGATGACGTTCACCATGCCTCATCCTTGACCGAAATATCGTGTGACAAAAGGGACGTGATATGGTTGTATGAAAGGTTACATCGTTTATCGATCCTCATATGTTTTGGGTAGTCGTAATGCCTTGCTAGAGACCGCTTACGACTTGTGGGTCAGTATAGTAACTGGGCCACTGCCAACTTCATATGGGCCTACAGGGTCGCACACAAAACAGCCCAATGCGAGCTATGATGTCCAGATTCATTGAATCTAAGAGATGTCTAAATTCAATGAATAATCTAGGGTGGATATATATATTTTATATATATATATATAAATTAGTTTATATATATATTATATAAATAATATAAGAGATATTTGTAAGATTTAATTTATAAGGATAAATTAAATCTCTATCATTTTTGAATTTGAATTTAAATGGATATGATCTATTTGAATTTGAAATTCAAATTGATAAGATATCTCAAATTTGATTTATGAGAATAAATCAAATATAATTCTGTCTTATCTTTATTTTAAATTAAATAAATAGGTGAATTAAATCTGTGGGACGGATTTAATATAAACCATATTTATTTAATCAGTTTCTTATTAAATTATGCAATATATGATATTGTATTAATTCAGAATTAATATAAGATTAATTCTGAAGCCCGGCCCTATTAGAAGCCCGATAGCTTCCTATATATTTGACATTAGGAGCTAGGGTTCCACACACAATATAGATCTCTTCACACACATTCAGTCGTGAGAAAAGGGGGCAGGGAGAGTGCAAAAGGTTTGCACATAAGAAACTGCCGAAATAGAGACGGTGAGGACGGAATCTCCAGAAAGCCCTAGAGGGACAAGAGGCGCTAGCACGTCGTTCGCAATTGGAACGCTGTTCGTGTGGATACCGGTAGAGGAAGCCGATCTGAGCTGTCGACTTCTACGATACGGCCAGACACGAAGAAAGGTCGCGACCAGAAAACACTTAGGTCGCGACCAAACGGGCATCTGAACGTCAGAAATCCGAAAAGAGGAGACAGGTCGCGACGTGAAGTTGAATAGGTCGCGACTAAAAGTTCCAGAGGCGACAGGTCGCGACTAGAAGCAGAGTAGGTCGCGACTACAAACTCCAGAGGCGACAGGTCGCGACTAGAAGCTGAGGAGGTCGCGACTGAAAGTTCCAGAGGCGAGGAGTCGCGACTAGTGGACACTGAGGTCGCGACCAAAGCTCGAAACCGAAGGTAACACTTCTTTCTCCTTGACTTAAACACATTCGGTAGATCCTGGCTGGGAATGGAAAAAATTTTTAAAGTTAATTTCCGCTGCGTGTCTTCCAATTCCCTTCACACTTGTCATATCCTAATCTTCCCTATCTGTATAATACTAATAGAGGAAAGAGGTTTGGAAAGGATTGTGATGATGAATAGAGAAAAAAAGAATGATTAGATGAAGGTTTAAAGGACAGGGACTAAATTGAAAAGTATAAAAGTTCCATGGTGCAAAATGTAAAGTAGACATAAACTTTGGGCCATTAAGTGTAATTTTAAAAAGTTTAAGGACCTAAATGTAATTTAAGGAAAGTTCAAGGGGCAAAATGGTAATTATAGAAAGTTGAGACAGAAGTGGTTTAGAACTGCCAGGAAGCATTTCAGTCCCAAATTTTATCAGTAGATAGAGAAAATGATGCTGGTTAATCTAGCTTAATACAGAAATTTGATTAGAGTTTCAGATAGCTAAAATTTATCTGATAGTCTGAAAGTTATCTGAAATTTTTATCAGATCTCCTAGACCTTAGAGAATCCCGAAAGGAGTTATGTACAAAAAGTTATTCATTTTTTAGTGAATTTTGACGGGAGTTTGTGAACGCCCGATATCCGATTGGGAAATTAATCGGTAAGCAAACTGGGACTGAATGAGCCCAGATGGTGTTACTCAAATGGCCCCGTTTGAAGCACTTTATGGATGTAAGTGTAGATCTCCCTTATGCTAGCTAGAGTTGAGCGAGAGAAGAATGTTTGGCCCTGATATAGTAGATCAAACTGCAGAACAGATTGAGATGATCAGAAAAAGATTGTTGACAGCTCAGAGTAGACAGAAAAGCTATGCATATATCAGAAGAAATCCATTAGAGTTTGAAGAAGGAGAGCATGTATTCCTTAAGTTAACTCCAACTACAGGAGCCAGACGATCAATTAAAGTGAAGAAATTACATCCCAGATACATCGGACCATTTCAGATTCTCTCAAATATAGGATCAGTAGCCTACAAGTTGGCTCTTCCCCTAAATCTCAGCCAGATACACGACGTATTCCATGTTTCCCAATTTAAAGAAGTATGTTCCAGACGCATCATGATGTGAAAAGTCTATTTTGGTGGCCTGGATTGAAAAAAGATGTGGTAGCTTACGTATCCAAGTGCTTGACATGCCCAAGAGTAAAGATTGAACATCAGAAGCTAGCAGGAACATTGTAACCTTTAGATATCCTTAAATGGAAATGGGATAGTATTGCCATGGATTTTGTGGAAGGACTACCCATGACTCTGACTAAGCATGATGCAATATGGGTAATCATTGATCGATTGACAAAGTCGGGATTAAAATCTGGATCAAGATAAAACGAGTACCCAGAGGCAATGAGGTTCATGCACAAATTTCAAATAGTAAATGAACGAGTTTTTCCACGAAATTTTATGAGCGTAAAGTAGACATATGGAGCTTTAAATCCATATATAACACGTCTCATTTGGATAAGTACAAAAAGAGAAATGAATTTTTGTAAAAAAGGTAAAGAAACTTGAACTTCCAGACTTACCAAATGAACAGTATTTTTCAACGAATAAACTGATCTCATTTGGACAAGGAAACCTCAGTTTCATATTTTTCCTTCAAAGTTCAATGAAAGAGCTTTTATTAGAAATTAGAACCACCTTATTTCTATTTTTCTAGATTTAATTATGAATTTCCAAAGTTCATGATGTAATCTGGATTTACCAAATGAACAGTACAATGAACAGTACCCGATAACTTAATTCTTGGAAATTGATGTTTCTAAGCTAAGATGGTGTTCATTTGGTATAAGATACTTTCAAATGAGTATATGTAAGCATGAAATTAAGGATATGACAACACTGACCCACATAACTGTTCAGTTACCTTATTGGGCCTTTGTAATGCCATTTTGGGCCTTTATATGGGTCCACCACCTTTATGGCACAAATCCCTAGAAACCTCTCTCGAAGGTATTTATCTAGTATTTTATTCGACTATAAATTCCATTAAAAATCCTACAGGATTCCTTTTCTGACCGTGTTAGTTTTATAAATTCTCATATTAATTATAAGAATTTACTATAAAGTTTCATCTGATTCTGAGGTCCAAGAAATACTGTAATAAGTTTTCATAACTTCAAAAATTTATATCAATTTATCGTGATCCTCAAATCAAAATTATGTGTTGCGTCAAACTAACCGAAATAATTTTCTCTAATTACAGGTAAAATTTGGGACTAATCTGTTCCCGCCAGTTTTGGACCTTTTCAGCTCAATTTTCTCATAATTATCATTTTGCCCCAAAACTTTTGAAAATTACACTTTAGGCCCTTAACTTTTCATAATTACACTTAATAGCCCAAAGCTTATGTCTACTTTACATTTTGCACTTTATACTTTTCAATTTAGTCCCTCTTCTTTAAACCTTCATCTAATCATTTTTTTCTTCTCTATTCATCATCACAATCCTTTCCAAACCTCCTTCCTCTATCAGTATTATACCGATAGGGAAAAATAGGATGTGACAATGCCAAACTAAGTAGTCTTTATTTAAAGTTGTTTGAATTAATCCATTAACTGTTAGATTAATTTGTCAAAGTAATCCATTAATTTGTTAAATTAATCCATTAATCTGTTCAAACTTGTGTCGTTTGAGTTAATTAATCGATTAGTTAAATGGTCACTCATTAATCGAATAACTAATTGATTAATTGACTTTTTTTTATTCACAGAGGATAACTTTATAACATTAATCTAACAGTTAATCCATTAATATAGATTAAACAAAGGAGTGAAGGAATAGCAAAAGGGAGAAGATAATGATCGATAAATCAACTCAAATATGTCTGTTTAATTTTCTGAATTAATCAATTAACTATTCGATTAATCTCTTCATTTTTTAGTACGTTGTTCTATTCTACCTTAATATAAGTTGAGTATTTCAACCATATCTCAAGATCTACTTATCCGATTGAGGTGAAACCTAATTCATATGAAACTAGACTTAGAATGCAGTTTAATGACACCAATTTCATCACCAAAGAGTCTTATATGAGAGAGATATGCCATTCGTAATATGGAATATAGGATTAACGCTTTGGCCATGACCTCTACTCACTAAATTGATCATATCTTTCTATCTATAACGAATTTTGGAGTCCAATTTTGTTCATTGGAAAGTAGACACAGAGATATTTTTGTGGATAGATCACTTGCTATGTTTGGAGTTAAATAAAGGAAGTTATGATAATTGAAAAATGACTATTGTTCTTGAACTCAAAGATAATCAAAAGATAGAAGAAAGTCAAGTGCTGAACGATTATTACCAGAACTTCTCTTGATTGTGTCAAACTTCATTTAAGGTATTAGGATGAGATTAGACAAAGATTAAAGCTAACACACTCTCAACGATAAAAGGCACTTTGTGTCAGAAGCTTAAATGGCTAGTTATAACAGACATATTCTCAACAGAATAAGAAAAGCTCAATGGAGAAACATATTATGCTCAACTGTCAAAAGCTCAACTTCATATATAAATAAAATATCATTCAAGAAGACAAGAGATAGCTATGAATGCATCATCAAAATGCCAAAACATCGTTAGACTAAAAAAACCTCCAACTCTCTATTTGTCATTATGCGTCATTATCATATCTTGAGAGAGAAAAATATCATGTACTATAATGTATGATTTCCTCTATCTGAGAGAGTTTTATATTTCATCATCCTTATCCAAATTTGAGAGCAAACCTTGGAATCATAGATTCAAGGTGGGATTTGCTCGTCTCTATAAGGGGAATACTGCCACCACAAAGTGGTATTACCTTAGGATTGAGGAGGTTCTCAATTAGCCATTAAAATTAAGGTTGCAAAGGCTACCCAGAGCCTGTTATAATATTGGGGAGATAGTGAATTATAAATCTCAGTGAGGACTGGACGTAGGTCAAGGAAGGACCGAACCAAGATAATTATTCTGTGTGATTTTTCTCTTCTTTAACTCTTTATATTTCTAGTAACTCACATTAATTATCTGATCAAAGTTTCAAGCTTATCTATTTCACTGATCAAATTGCAAAAGATTTTAAAAAGAATTTTGGCAAAGTTTTAAAATCTCGTAAACACCTAATTCACCCCTTCTTGGGTAATCTAGCCTATCCTAACACTTAGTGAAATAACATTCAGAGCCTTCAGATTGATGACTATGTTTGAGGGTATACTACCACTATTCTTAACTTGGATATCACTCATGGTATTAGAAACTTGTGTCAGATGACTGGAAATATTAGTATTCTTTGAACTCAACTCTTCAAGTTTCCTCTACACATCATCATTGTTTTTCTGCATGCTCTGAAGAATTGTAGCTGTGGAGGTGAATTGACTATCATTTTCTTTTAACTTGTTGTCAATGTTGGTCATTCTACTATCCATATTATTCATTTTTTCAGTCATGCTCTTTAAGAGTTGGGAGGTCTCATCTGCTCTTAGCACTGTTAAAATAGGCTGGAACAATAGATCTTGCATTCCTTTGATGGTTACTAAAGGAAGTGCTACCGCTTAGGAACTAATTAGGTCTATTATCACCACTGCCCCACCTGAAGTTTGGATGTTCTCTCCATCCAGGATTATATGTATTTGAGTAAGGACTCCACTTCTAAAATTGATTGTCTCTCCCTTGGTATATTGCTATAACTTCCTCAAATTGTCTGCACATGTACTTATAGCATGCATCATGGAACCACATGACTCATACCCCATTACTAATGCTTGAGATGTGCCCATGGCATGCACTTGTTTTGTAGATTGGAGTTCCTGTTTAATTAGGTCCATTCTCTTCTTTATTTGGTTACCCAAGGCAGCTATCTCTGATAATATCTCCTTGGAATTTTCTGAAGAGGATATGGGAATTCTCCCAGGATCCTCATATTGGTGATCCTTATTAGGCATTTTCTAAAATAATTCCTAACTTAGTTTTATCTCTTAAACATCCATTGGCAGTTGTTTCAAAGACACTTTGTTGTGAGGTAGTAGAACATAAAAAAAATGTCCACTAAGTCGACTTTAGTGATGTTATGATGTGGACATCTAGCAACAATTTTATAAACCTTCTCCAGTACTGATGCAATGATTCTCCATCTTGTTGAAGAATGTTAGTGATATCCTTCTTCATTCATGTAGTCTTAGAATCCTGGAAGAATTGTTCTAAGAATATTGTCTTTAATTGGTCCCAAGTAAGAGTGGTAAAATGGTTTGGAAAATTATACAACCACTCATTTGCCTTCCCCTCCATAGTGAAGTGGAAACATCTCCTCAAGACATCATCCAATGCAGTCATTGGAGGCTTAATAGAAGAATAGATCATGAAGGTGCCAATCTTACAAAACTATGAAATTTAGTTAAGGTTGCAATCAAGGCTCCTTTGGTCTCAAAATTAACTTCATTAGTATAGAAACCATAGGGATCATAATTCATATGCGAATGATTAATTTCCCTAATGCTTCTATTATCTTCTACATTATTAGGTACTTCATTCTCTTCTTGTCCATTATTCCCATTATGCCCATTTGGATTAATTGCAGCCATATTGGGAATATCTAAAGGAATTTCTAAATTAAGTCCAAATTCAGACCTCGAGATATTAGAGGATGAACTAGATTCTTACGATATAACTTCTTTTTCAATTAAACCCTCACTAGGTCCATGTTCTCTAAACTCTTTTCTAAGTTTCCTAAGTGACCTCTCAATTTCAGGATCAAAAGGCATTAAGGGTTCAGTTCTTCTATGTATGCACCACAAAAGTAATCAGGAAAAATCAAGTAGATAATCAGAATCAGACAGAAAAATTTCTCAGCAGAAAAACACTTTAGTTGAGATAGAAAGGACTCTAGGTTGTAACTAATATACACATAGGGCAAAAATTGTGAAACATGGGTATTTGGTCGTGACAAGGTATGCAAATGGTTGTGACGGGTGGTGAAAGAGACTAAAACTCAATAAGCACATACTTATGGTCATGACCAAATGGAAACTGGTCGCAACTAGTTATCATAGAGAGTAAAATGCAATAAACATGTACAATTTAGTCACAACTAGTAGTCACAGAGACTCTCAAGTAAGACAGCAATGCAGTGCTGTCGCTACTAAATAAGAAAATGGTCGCGATTCAATAATACAGAGTATGAAATTTTACAGAAACTTGAAAAATTAAACTAAGTAACTCAGCCAAATGCACTCAAAAACTTATGAATCATTTCTAAAACCTTAGTGCAAGTGAAGAATGACTCAAATTCAAAGTTGATAGTCTTGAAAATCTCAGTTCACACAT
Source organism: Leucaena leucocephala (assembly GCA_037074615.1). NCBI lineage: Eukaryota > Viridiplantae > Streptophyta > Magnoliopsida > Fabales > Fabaceae > Leucaena > Leucaena leucocephala. The sequence continues at coordinate 12,200,700 of CM073555.1, read as the reverse complement.
AATGAAGTAGAGAATGGTGGATCAGCAATACCAAACTCTAAAGAGTAGAAAATGCAGAATGCTATGAAATAATGCAAATGCAAAAGTGAAAGAAAATGAGATATTTGGTTCTATTTCTCAAAAAAAAATATGCCATGCAATTGACTATAAAAACTAAAGCTCAATAAAAAGAATGACTCAGGCCGATAATGGAATCAATAACCAATTGCTAGGGAACTAATGACTTAGCTCCCTAACAATGGCGCCATTGAAACTCGTGAGATTGTCACAATCTCGAATTTTCAAAATAAAGATTGCACCCAATAATGTAGTATAAGGCACTACCCTATCGTTCTTCTCAAGGAGCCTTTTTATTGGAATCCTAACAAATTGGAGAATGATAACATTGAAAACCTGAGTAAAAGCATGGGTTCTTGGGTTTGATCGAACATTGATGCAATAGAAATAAGGTTGTAGTAAAAGTAAATGTTTCTTGCACTTTTTTATTAGTGTGGAAATGGTTTGGATTGTGAAAAAAATAGGATAGAAAATACTATTGATGATGAAAACATAGATATCCTCGCTCTTGATTGAAATAGGAGTTATGAAATCACTAAGTCGTAAATAAAATCTCAATCGATCGATCAAGTACAGTTCATTAATGAGTTCAAACTCCCTTTAATCAAAGCTAAATTACAAACCCCTTAATGCACTATTGAAAACCACTTAGTGTGTAGATTGAATTAGATGATGCAAAAAATCCTCAATTAACTATCATTTGATAGCTTAATAATCTAATCAATTAAATTAATTACTAACAATCGCCAATATCAACCAACTAACCAGAAATCAAACTGAAATATATATATGTAAATCAATAATCACATAATCTAAATCAAATATACATATCTAATATGAGAATAATCAATCGATATTCAATCCTCATATATATTATAAAATCCCCATATCTAGATATCCCAAAACATGAATGAGTGCAAACTAAGATAGAATAACTCCTCATTGTAGTCCTTGAGCATAAATTCTGTTGTCCATCACCAAGAAGCTAAAAGATCTAGCCTCTCATAACGTCGAATATGCCACAATCATTGTCCAGAGTTAGTGCCATAAGATATGCAGAAAAAGGTGATGGAAAGATAAGAGAAAGGTGGTAGAGAAAAATTAAATGGTGCAGAAATGGAGAAATTGGAGAAAAGATGAAGAACAATGGAAGATTAGATTGAAGGTTGATGAGAGAAGTTGATAGAGTTACTTGGGACTGTTCTTGACAAGATCTAGCAAAATTCTAGCCTCCTCTTCATGGTTGCTGATCCCCTTGCCTTAATTGCAGAGTGACCTAAGTAAAAAGTGTAACATCCTTACTTTCATCTGTCTTAGGGACCATTCGGTAGCATTTAGAACTGTAATATCCAAATTTTTAGGCTCAAAAACTTAGAAAGTAGCCTAAAATATATAGGCTACCAGACCCCTTTGAGGAAAAGTCCCAAAAATATACAGAGCATTTTTAGGGACTAAACTGCAAATAAGTGAAAGTATAGGGACTTATATGTAAATAGTGAAAGTCTCTAGGGGCATAATGGTCATTTTGGAAAAGAAATGGACCACAGTGAAAGTCTAAAAGTTTCATGGTGCAAAACTGGAAGTAGACACAAGTTGTGGGCTATTAGGTGTAATCATGAAAAGTTAAGGGACTTAATTAAAAAGAGGAAAAGTTTCTAGGGGCAAAATATTAATTATAGAAAGTTGAGCCGAAAGTTGCTTAGAACTGCCCGAAAGCATTTCAGTTCCAAATTTCATTAGTAGATAGAGAAAGTTGTGCTAGTTAATCTAGCCTGATACAGAAATTTTATAGGAATTCTAGATAGCTAATATTTATCTGATAGCCTGAAAGTTATCTAAATTTTTTATTCGACATTTTGGACCTTAGATATAAATAAAAAGTTACAGGAAGGTGCGTCATGTGAAGCCAGAGGTTAGGGAACTGACGGAACCCCAAAAGGAGTTCTGTAGGAAAAGTTATTCATATTTTAGTGAATTTTGACGGAGAGTTTGTGAACGCCCGATATCCGATTACGAAACTTAAGCAGTAAGCAAGCTGGGACTAAATAAGCTCAGATGACATCCCAGAAGGCCCATGATGACGCCAAGTGAAGCCCAGGCCCATGATATTAGTTCATCGATTAAAGGGGCCAGTGTCTAGAAATATTCAGAAAAAGTGCAAAATTACAAAAATGCCCCTATGTTATAAAATAATTAAAGAATGAGCGAAGGGTATTTTGGTCATTTGACTAAGGTTAGACAGTCAAAGAAAGTTTCCAAAATAGTTGACCAGTGTCAGAGAATACTCTGTTGAAATGAGAAAAGACAATAATGCCCCTAGAATTATTAAAGTAAATAAAGAGGAACCAAGTGTATTTTGGTAATTTGCCAAAGGATATGTTATTAAGTTAATACCCATTCGAAGTATTTCAATGGTAGGAAGAATCCATATACTAGATTTAAGATTAGAAATCATATTATGGAATGTTAGAAAAATTAGATTTAGAAAACATTTTATTTTTGGGAAATTGGACTGAGCTGGTACCAGATTGGACAGATCAGACTGGAGGTTTCCAGAAGCGATGACTCACCAGGTGAGGTGTCCCAAGGGACCCACCAAGGCGCCACCTAGCATGCAAGGTATCCTTGATGATGTCCCCTTGATGATGTAGGCGAAGCTTCTTGAGGAAGCTAAGTGTTCTGAACCGTTCATCACAATTCGATCTGGACCGTCCATTCCATTTCCCTTCACCTATAAATACCCCCACCCCTCCCCCTCCCATTCCATTCATAACATGTCAAGGAAGAGAAAGAAGAGAGAGAGAGAAAAAGAGGAAGAGAGAAAGAAAGGAAGAAAAAGAAGGAGTTCTGGCTGAGCTAGGAGCAATTCAAGGAGCTTAGGGACTTGGCAAGCTTAGGAATAAGGTAAGTAATTTATTCTAGTCCCTGCTCTAATAAATTAGAGGATTGTTCTTATAAATTTAATAGTTAGAATAGAGAAATATCTCTCTCTATAAGGTTAGCCGTGAATAAAAAAAAAAGTTAGGAGATTGTCAGAATATGGGTATTACCTCAAGTTAAACTTGAGTTAAGTAAAGTTATGCTAGATAGGATAATAATAGAATATTATTATCTTATGCATAGGCTCTGACCTATGTAAAGAAGGAATCTCAGAGCTAAGGTTGAAACATTCTTACTTTCGTACGTCTTAGGGACCATTCGGTAGCATTTAGAACCACTTACAAGACTTTGGAAGTCCATTAGCTAAATTTGGAATTTTTACTCTTGGCGTGTTACTATTCATATGGTATTCGAGATTAGGTGATAAAATTTGAAAAATCATAATTAATTCTATAAAAATCGAAATGAAATGGTTCAAAATTCTAATCGAAGCTAACATCTTAAAGTTTAAGGGAAAAATAATTTCCTGACCAAATGCTGAGTCAATTGATACAGTTTATTCGTTAAAGTTTACTGTTCATTTGTCAAAAATCCTGAAAACAGATTCTGGTCCCCATCTTTGGAAAATTTGTTCTCTTAGTTCCCTTTGAAGGGAATTGGAAGACACACAGCGGAAATTAACTTTAAAAAATTTTCCATTCCCAGCCAGGATCTATCGAATGTGTTTAAGTCAAGGAGAAAGAAGTGTTACCTTCGGTATTCGAGCTTTGGTCGCGACCTCAGTGTCCACTAGTCGCGACTCCTCGCCTCTGGAACTTTCAGTCGCGACCTCCTAAGCTTCTAGTCGCGATCTGTCGCCTCTGGAGTTGTTAGTCGCGACCTACTCTACTTCTCGTCGCGACTGGACGTCTCTGGAGTTTGTAGTCGCGACCTCGTCAGCTTCAAGTCGCGACCTGTCTCCTCTTTTTGGATTTCTAACGTTCAGATGCCCGTATGGTCGCAACCTCAGTGTCAATAGGTCGCGACCTTGCTTTGTGTCTCGTCCATCGTAAGAAGTCGACAGCTCAGATCGGCTTCCTCTACCGGTATCCACACGAACAGCGTTCCAATCGCGAACGACGTGCTAGCACCTCTTGTCCCTCAGGGCTTTCTAGAGATTCCGTCCTCACCGTCTCTATTTCGGCAGTTTCTTATCTGCAAACCTTTTGCACTCTCCCTGCCCCCTTTTGTCACGTCTGAATGTGTGTGTAGAGATGTATTGTGTGTAGAACCCTAGCTCCTAATGTCAAATATATAGGATGCTATCATGCTTCTAATTGGGCCGGGCTTCAGAATTAATCTCATATTAATTCTGAAATTAATACAATATCATATATTGCATAATTTAATAAGAAACTAATTAAATAAATATGGTTTATATTAAATCCGTCCCACAGATTTAATTCACCTATTTATTTAATTTAAATAAAGATAAGACGGAATTAAATTTGATTTATTCTCATAAATCAAATTTGAGATATCTTATCAATTTGAATTTCAAATTCAAATAGATCATATCCATTTAAATTCAAATTCAAAAGTGATAGAAATTTAATTTATCCTTATAAATTAAATCTTACAAATATCTCTTATATTATATACAATATATATATACACTAATTTATATATATATAAAATATATATCCACCCTAGATTATTCATTGAATCTAGACATCTCTCAGATTCAATGAATCTGGACATCATAGCTCGCATTGGGCTGTTTTGTGTGCGACCCTGTAGGCCCATATGAAGTTGGCAGTGGGCCAGTTACTATACTGACCCACAAGTCGTAAGCGGTCTCAAGCAAGGCATTACGACTACCCAAAACATATGAGGATTGATAAACGATGTAACCTTTCATACAACCATATCACGTCCCTTTTGTCACACGATATTTCGGTCAAGGATGAGGCATGGAGAACGTCATCCTCCTGTTCCTGACCGTTACTTTCTCGATCCCTGAGTAGTCTGAATATATAAATGGAACTACCCTTCCATTCCAGTATGGCCATACATTTCTCAGACTCACTCATCGAGGGGCCCAATAATATCTCTCTACGAATGTGAGGGACAAATTCCATCTTGACCATTCACATTCCTCCGCATGAAAAACCACTAAGCCCGAACATAGCTTTTATGATCACTCGGTCAAAAGTGACTTTTGACTAGGTCAAAGCTGAGCGTTTGTCATGTAGGAATCCATGATGATCTCAGGTCAAAGGGCATAGTGACATGGCTTGTATATGAGAGAAGCTTATGACTTGACCCATGCAGCTCTCTCATAGAGGGTCGGTCCAACACCCTGTACTCTTACATGTGCTTATGACTTTGATTTATATCTCTATATATCTTCAAAGTCATACTGGTCTTATTTCATCTCTGCTCCCGCATAGATGACCGACCAGGGACATTTAAGATAAGATCACGAGTTATCCAAGGATTGTCATCATAGTAAACATGCAAATAATATGATAACATAATTAAGAAATTCATAAATCAACAATGTTCATAAGATAATAATTGGCCCCTAGGGCACAATCTCCAACACCCTTATCCACTGCTATTTATTCATTTTTAAAAGCTCAAAATGACATTTCATGGTCAACAATGAGAGAGAGAAAATATAAAATAAAATATAGTCAAGATATCTACAACTATTGATTAGACTAGTCTTATGACTCACTATGTTATATTTTAATACCATATTAAAATTTTTTTTATTTTTAATAAGTAAAACTGATGACTGATGAGTAAACCATGTGTCCTATTACCTGTAAAAACCTGATAGGATTTCGTCAAAACAATTATCATAATGCTCTCCAACTTCAACTATGATATGTGCCTTTTGAACTCTCTTTAATTTTCTTCTAACTTAAGCATCCAAGGTCATAAAAGCAAATGGGAAGAATGCAGCAAAAAATTCCATTTACAAAGTTAAAAAAATCAGCATAAAAAATTAAAATGAGTTATTTTTTATTACTCTTTTTTAATATGGTGTTAAGATAGAAATCAAATTGTTAGTGGCAAGTTGTCTTAGTGACAACACCGCCTACCTTATTTGGATTAAGTTTTGAGTTTGAATTTAGCGTTGACATGTTTATTTACGTGTGTTAAATTATATTATATTAAAAAAAATCAAATTGTTTGAGTAATAATTTTTTAGCCTTCATTAAAATAACATTTTTAAAATTTATGGATGATGAACTTTTTTTATTTTTAAATTTGAATATCTAAAAATATTTTTATTCAATATGTACATTTTGTTACTATGTAACTCACTTGTAGAAAAAAAGTTTATTTTTAAATATAAATTATTTGTAGAGTAATTAATAATTTTTTTTAATTTTATCTATATTAAATATAAGAAATTTGTGAGGTAATTAATGATTTTTTTAATATTTTTTCTTTAATAAGAGTAAATATAAAAAATTATATCAATTTAATATATTTCTTAATATACGAGAATGATATATATGTGATCTTTGAACTGAATAAGTTCTGCAATTTATTTAGAGCCTGTAACCTGAATTTAATGCAAAGTAATGGAATATAATATAATTATGATTTTATAAATTTATTGGTATGCCATTAAAGAAAGATGATGTATAGGCATAAAAACGTTTAATTGGACAACCACAAACATGTGAATAGATAAAAATAATAAATCAGAGACAAAATCACCTATATCAATATATATATATATATATATATTAGTTTTGCTTATATTCTACTATACTATTAGATTGTTTATTTATCTAATTATTTTTTTCTTTTATTAACTTGTATACAGAACATATTTGATTGAATTAAAATAAAATGAAATTTTTATAACAACCAATATAATTTTTATATAAATCTAGATCTGAGCTAATAAACCAAATGAAAGTTTATGTATGATAATTAATAAGTAAAATCCTATCTATATAATAATAAATTAAAAATACAATGGAGTTTTTTTGTTGTTAAAAGTGTGTGTATTATATAACAAATTAATGTATAATAAGAGTTTTTAATTAAAATTTTGTGTGTTTCAGTATATATATATTATAGCAAAAAATATTATTCTATAATATATTTTTTCTGATGACATCGTGTTACTGGAAGATGATAGTAGTTGAAGATATTCGTTGTTGACTGTTCATGGCTAGAAGAAGTTAAAAGGCAATTGTAGATGTTTGTTTAAGTGGAGGAAATCTATATAGATAAGGGCAAATAATATTTTTTTTTCAAATTCCCATATATTGTAATTCTCATTCATGTGTCTTGACAATATAATCCTATTTATATTACTTAATGAAATCATGATTATAAAATATAATCCTTTTTATATTACATAAATCTAACTAACCATATGAATAAGTCCATTACAGGATCATATGTAATTATCTTCTATGTAATTGAACCAAATGGGCCAATTGTTCTTCAAAAAAATTTCTTGTTTTTAATCTTTTTATATTATACAAGAATATTCTAATTACTAAACTTAAGATGAGGGACAATGCTTATATTCTATTTCATTAAGTTAGAAAATATATTTTTTAATAATATTTGTTTGGTAAAATATTTATTTTATCTTAATAATTTGCTCATTTTTTTATATCTTTACAAATTTTAAAAAAAGAAATAAAACATCATTTTATCTTTTCCAAAAATTTTATTTATTTTATATATATTTCAATTAAAAGAAGACCATGCTTATTCCTTCCAATTATTAAAAAGATAAATTAAACAAATGAAAAAAAAGTGGGACCTTATTGTAATTAAAAATCAACAATAATCCCAAGGATGGCATTTAGATTGTCCTCACATCACAGGTCCCCCCCTTCATTACCATAAATTCCTCGGACGCGCATTACCATAATAGCCATTGACACCAGAGATAGAACCGCTAAACCCGTAATCTGATTGGCAGATATAGAAAGTGATGTAAAAGTCCAGGCAGAGTGAGAAAACAAAAACCAATTTAAAAAAAATACCCAGAGGGAATGTGATAGAGAGAAACCAAGAAACAAAGAAGGAAAGAAAGAAATTTCACAGTCGAGTCACATAGTATCCATATGTAATGCATCAGAAGAAATCTGAAGTTCAGATCGGAAAAGAAAGCAGCGGCGTCTCTTCCGATTTCAATCCGACACCCCCTCTTGTTTACGCTTCTTCAATTCACCAGAAGCACCCTCACAACAACCATCAGCATAATCATCACCAGCATCACGATCAATCTCATCAGCATCTTCTTGCTCAAATCCTCACCGATAATCATTCTCAGTATGAATCTTGCACTGCTCCTTACAAGCGACCCCTTTTGACCCAAACCCCTTCATCTGTTTCAAATTCTCCTACCCTTTATCATTTTCCCACTAGTTCTCCTCAATTCAAGTCTCAGAACACCTCCGTCTTCTCCATCTCAATCGCCACTAGAAGTGCTGCTTTTCGAATCATCCGCCGCCTCAAACGCATTCGCCGCCTTCGTGTTCATCTTCGGGTTATTTTGCTGTTGTCTCTTCCGTTTTTCTACTTCTTTGTCTCCCATCCGAGTCACTCCTTCATACTCGATTTCCTTTCCGCTTTTGCCTTCTCCGCCGCGCTCTTGCTCTCCCTTAATCTCACAATCCCTCGTCTTCCTTCCATTCGTCTCCTTCTTGCGCGTTCGTTCCCAATCAAGCTCAAATTATGTTCCAAATCTACACAACATTTGCCAGTGTTTTGGACGATTGGGTCACGCCAAAAGCAGGAAAGAAGGCTGAATTCGGGATGTTGGGTTCAGGTTTACAGCAATGGAGACGTTTACGAGGGAGAGTTTCATAAGGGTATGTGTTCTGGAAGTGGGGTGTATTACTATAATATGAGTGGGAGGTATGAAGGAGATTGGGTTGATGGAAAATATGATGGGTATGGAGTAGAGACTTGGGTAAGAGGTAGTCGCTATCGTGGTCAGTATAGGCAAGGCCTGAGACATGGATTTGGGGTGTATAGATTTTATACTGGTGATGTATATTCTGGAGAATGGTCTAATGGGCAGAGTCATGGCTGTGGAGTACACACTTGCGAGGATGGGAGTCGTTATGTTGGGAAATTCAAATGGGGCGTCAAGCATGGGCTCGGTCACTACCATTTCAGGTGAGTTTAAGGAAGCAATTACACGGACTTCTTATGAGGAAATGTAGAATTTTTATAGGTTTGGTACGTATCTTTGTTTCAAGCTAGTAGAGTTCTCATGAATAATCAAGGTTCAACATCTTTCTGGTTCTTTTAAGACACTTACGATTCTATAATTGTTTCCTGTTGGAGCTTCTGCTATTTCATGTTTTAATTAGGTAATTAGGAAGTCGAGCATGTTTTTCTTGCCTTTTGTTTTGCATTCTCATTGTTCTGGTTTTGCATTCTTATCACTTTGCAAGTTTTTTTTTCTTGTTTATTTTTTATTTTTATAATTAAGAGTGAAGATGGCCTTATTAGCCCATGCATTCCAATCTTGATCGCATGCCTCTTTCATCTGTTGCGTTGGTTCCCCAGTTTCTATAATGGACAAGAGGCATAGATACAATTAACTGCGTAGAGAATAGAATGGTTAGAGAGTGAGAATAGGTTTACTAAAAAACACACACAGAATATATAATATCTTAGTTTCACCAGTAGCATATATACCCTTGATTTTAACATTGACCTTCAGTTTCATTTTTTTTTTTTGCAATTCTTTCTGTTGTGTAATCTTGTATTTCCCTTTTGATTAAGTGATTCTTATATTCATGATCTTTGAGTTCCATTATTTTTCCCATTTTTGTTATGGTTTGAAGTGTATGTGAAGGTGATAAATGGTATAAAATGTCTTCATTTGGACTTTTGGCTTCAATAGTTTTTAAAAGTGAACATAGTGTTTCAAAAATACTCTGCTCGGGTCTTCTGATTACCTTCTGGTGGCAAATGTTGCACAAAATATGTTTTAAAATACGGAGGAAAAAATCATTTTTCTGACTTCAGTGATGTTGTTCATTTATAGTAGTCCTCAGCCTTCCTATGGAAAAAGGAGAGAGCAAGAAACTTAATATGGCAATAGGTTTTTTAGCACTATTGGATTTTACATTTTGAGAGTGCCTTTCATGGGCATGGGCTTTTGCAGACAAATAGGATCCTGCTACCTAAACTGTGAACTTCTTTTAATTCACAACATAATTAGAGAAGAGGGAAAAGGAGCGTGATAGAGGCAATCAAAAGAAAAGCGAAAGAAAAATGTCACTAGCACTCCAAGGGGCCCACCATTATCCTTAAAGACATTGCTTTGATACCAAATTGTGAGGATCCTACTCTCCTAACCGTGAACTCCAACAAATTAACGCAAAATTACTGCTAAAAGCAGAGCAAGCTAGCAGCAAACAAAATAAAAGAGAGAGAAAAGTATTCCTTGCACTTAAGGAGTAGAACTTGCACATGTATACCCAAATCCCACCCACCTCTCCCCCTTCCCTCATCCTTATTTTTCACTACCTTCCTAATGAACCTCTTGTTGACTTCTGTGACTTCACTCTTCATGTTAATTTTTAGGTAGTAATCCAAGTAAGTTATTTCGTGCTGCCCAGTATTCACTTAATATAGCCTTTCATTCCTTGCTTGCTTATATCTCTGCCTTGAGAGCTGGAGACCTTAAATTCAACAGCCCTTGTATCCCCCTGAAGAATAGGAAAGTTTACCACTAGTATATAGAGCCATGTCATTTCTCTTGTTGGGAGTCTCTGTGTGTGTGTGTGTTAAAGCATAACGAATTCTTGAAAAACTTGGTTTGAGTGGATGGACGAAGAAGTGAAATGGAAAACATTTATGTATGACTACGGAATAGGGATAGGTAAATATATAAAGGAATCATTGCTTTATTTAGATTTCACTTTTGCTTGTTTGGATTTCATTTTTGTTGGAAGTTTAAGGAAAAGAAGGTAAAGGAAGTATTTAAGTGGATGTGATTCGTGACTTAATTGACAACTTTTGTATTATTTATTTTTTGTTATAAAATTTAATTTTTGTTATCTCTTCTCACCATTAAAGAAACAAATTTAAAGAAAAGACAGGTTCTTGGGGAAATGCTTGATTTCTTTGCCTGTTCTCCGTTAATGCATCTGAATAAAACAACAGAAATTTTCTATACTAATTGTCTATTTCGTTTGTTGCCAGCCTTCCATCCTAATTAGTTAGCATTTATGATTATAGGTAACATTATGTGGTTTAATGATTAGAGTAGTTGGCTAAGTTTAAGCCCTGTCCATGGCTGCTCTGCTGATGTAAAAGTCTAGAGTTTGGATATAAAATAGTTTGTCTTGTGAGCTTCTGAGGGTAAGTGAAAATGTTCAATCATTATTATATTTAGTTGTTCATCTGTTTTTTATTATTCATATGATTGATATTGCATTTATATAGCCATGTGTTTAGACAATCTAAATATTTCAGATTAGCATGCGAAAGGCACAAATAGAAGTTTCAAGGAATCTATTCAAGAAAATAGTAGAGAGAATGTTACTAATTTGAAGAAAACTTCCAGAGGAAAATCTGAATATGTATATTGTATATTTGTATTTGCTTTCTTTGCTTATATCCATGGCCTTTGAAAGATATTCCCTTTATTGGATTTCACTCTGTGAGAAAGAGGTACTTGATGTAAGGGCTTGGGTATAAAGCTGCTGTGTTCCTTTCAAAGTTTGAATTCAAGTCCTATAGTTGAACATGTTTTCAGTGATTACAACTACAATGGCCCATAGTCCAAGGATATCCTTTAATTACACAATTTCTTTTTTACGATGACTTCATCATCATCTGTTTGTGATTTTTTGTTTTGTTCTTTCTTTGTTTTTTAGGACTTATCCTTCATATAGAACTTTGTTACCAAGTACATCAGAATCAGTTTGCCTTTTTTCCCCTTTTCATCTTGGGATCCTTGACATGTTACTGACTTGTGGCTTTTTTATTCGAGCTACGTATTGAAAAATCTCTTGCAAAAACAGCAGAATATTTGCTCTACCATTTAGTGTACTTTTACTCTGGTGCTTCATAGACACTTGATTGCACATGTAGACACCAAAAAGATATGCCTTTCTTTAATTGCAAAGGGACCTCTCATGCCTGTTGGTCGGGTTAGTATAAGTGATTTGTATCGCGGGCATGCATTTAGTGAATATATAAATGAATGCATCATTCTAATTGGTGCTGTATTTTTCATAGAATTATATTTGGATTTCTCTGCTATCAGTTTCCTTATTCACAGAAAAAGTTATATATTTCTAATATATTTGTGGAATTAACTCGTGTTGCTAGAAATGGGGATATTTATGCTGGTGAATACTTTGCGGACAAGATGCATGGTTTTGGTGTGTATCGTTTTGCAAACGGGCATCACTATGAAGGAGCTTGGCATGAGGGGAGAAGGCAGGGGCTTGGGATGTATACATTTAGAAATGGAGAAACTCAATCTGGTTACTGGCAAAATGGGGTTCTAGATGTTCCAAGCACACAGAACAATACCCATCCGTTGTCTCCGGTTGGTGTCAATCATTCGAAAGTGCTCAATGCAGTCCAGGTACATTCTTTTGCTTATGATTTTTCAACCCTCTATTATTTTTATTGTAAAAAGAGGGATGATTTTGAGAATGTTCAGTATGTCCTTATTGTTGTTTAAATGATTCTTTCATTTCCGTAAATATTTGGCAAAATAAGAGGATGATTCATATTTTGAGTAGGATTATCATTAAAAGAATCAAATGCTACAGTGCAAAAAAGTGATGTGTTAGCACATCAGTGTATAAATCTTTGCATTGTATTAGATCTACCATTAATTTCTCAACTGTAGCAAGTGGATACTGCCCCCAAGATGATATCCAAATTTCCATATTTCCTGTGTAATTTGGCTTGAGCAGTATTCTGGTAATGTGATTTGAAGTTCAGTTTATTCTTCGTGAATATTTGAGTTTATTGAATTTCCGGTTCAGCTCCCTTGTAGTTTAGTTTTCATTACTTTTGTCTTCCTTAAAAGGAAAAAAACTGAGGCAAGAAAAGGGGGTGGGGTGAGGTGTTGTTCTTTAAAAGTACAAGCTAAGGATTGTTTTCATATCCCTGTTCCTCCGCATTGCATGCATGTGAATGTTTGTGTGATTTGAGGAATTCTAAGTCACAGTTTATTAGCAGATGAGTCACAGTTTATTTTATTTAAACTTTTTTTTCCGTTGGATATAATACAAATGTTAAGTAATTAACATTTGTACATTATTTTATTAACATAATTAACATTTGTACATTATTTAATTATGTTAATTAACATAATTAACATTTGTAAATCATAATTAACATTTGTACATTATTTTATTAGCAGATGAGTCACAGTTTATTTTATTTAAACTTTTTTTTCCGTTGGATATAGTACAAATGTTAAGTAATTGTGTTCCACCTTCCACTATTGCATTATTATTATAATAAAATGTATTTTTATATTATTGCATATACAGTGTGTAGAGCATTTTATGTCATTTAGAGTGTGTTGGGATACTTCTTAAAACCATGTTTGCAGAGAAAACCATAGTTTTTCTCAAACCATCCAAATACCTCATAAAATTCAATAATTAATTATTTATGCCAAAGCCATGGTTTTAATGCTAAAATTATGATTTTCCGTGAAGCCAATTTTTTTTTACTTTTTTAAAAGTTATTCTCTACTAAAATCACTTTTATCACTTTCTTTTAGAAGCTTTTTAAAAGCTAATCCAAACATACCCTTAGGCTTCTTCATCGGAAAGAATAAGTGATATGACATTCTTAAGAATACAATTACTCCTGTCACTTATAATTTAATTGCTCAATTACAGAAGTATGCGCATCATATGTTAACATCTTTGTGTTTTTAATATGACCAAATCGGCAACACCTAGTAAAATGAAGGAGACAAAGGAGTTTAGTGAATAGCAGACAACATTTTCTGCCTTATTATTAGCTTTCATGATTGATTTTCTGGCTTTAATGAACAACAGGAAGCACGGCGAGCAGCAGAGAAAGCCTATGATGTGGCCAAGGTAGACGAGAGGGTGAACAGAGCAGTGGTGGCTGCTAATAAAGCAGCTAATGCAGCAAGAGTAGCTTCTGTTAAGGCCGTGCAAAAACAAATGCATCATCATAATGCCAACGACGATGACAACATTTCGATTCCCATCACGTGAGAAGTTTTTCAACTGCAGCTTCTTCTGTTAGTATAGAATCTTGAAATTGTAGAGTTTGGTGGCTTTACTACTGTTTAGTCAGCTTGAGGTACATTGCCATCATCTTTGCTAGTTATTTTTTTTATACCTTGGGATTTTGATCACTCACACATCTAGAACCTTACGACGACAACCGGGTCTGGCTGAATGCTGGATTTGTTCTTGTATAAAGAGGGGCAGTGTTGCGTCCATAAGATAAAAATGGATTTGGATTCTCTGCATTTAACAAGCCAATGCAAGATGTGTATTAAGAGAGTAAAAAGTGGATGGAAAAAGAGAGTAACTGGGTATCATATACACTTCCACTTTGTGTTATTCTCTCAAATAGCTTGGTACATCATTCAGAGAATTTTAATCCAGTAAAAGTATTTTTTTTCCTTTTTCACTGAATTTTTGTAAAGTTATGTAGAAGTGGTGGTGTGCAGGTGAAACCTCAACCCAGCCAGCTACTGTTGTATGATCGCTTGGTATAATAAGAGAAGTACCTTAGTAAAATAATTCCTTTTCCAATCTTTGAAATGCTATATGTTCTTTTTTATTTCAGTCCATTTAAAAATAAATATGTCAATGCTGGTTAGAATTCAAGATCTCATCCAAGTGTGATGGGGTAGTATTGCCATTGGGACAGCTTTATGATTATTTTATTTATGAGGAATGAAGAAATTTTGTGGAGAACCTTTTTCAGAGATTGGTTTGTTTTCAATTATTTGTTGTAGTTTTAGATTCTCTCTTTGTTGATTGGAAAATTAAAGTGGATTATCAGATGTATTTAAAGATGGAAACGTTTCTTTTTTACAAGTTAGAGCTCCCTGAAATTATAAAAAAGACATTAGGCCACAAATGGAGATTGGAGAGGAACAAACTAGTGCAGGATTTTGTTTCCTCAATTTCAGTTTTCCTCCTTTTTTTTTTCTGGCTTTTCTATATTGTTAAATTAGTGTAATATATGATATTTTTTAATGGACAATTTGTTATGGATGGATGCCAATGTTACAACAAAAATTAATTGCATCTACAAATATGTGATGGTTGGGTTGAGTGAAAAGAATTTAATACTTCTTAAATTCGTAATTCAAACCTTAAAAAAAGGTCTAAAAAAAGTAATGTTAAAATATCAGTTCAATGGTAATGATATCTTCATAGAAAAAAATGATAATGATATCAAATTGTAATTGGATTGATCATGAATAAATTAAATAATATAGACTTAAAACAAATAATAATAATATATAATCATAAAATGAATATTTAAATCCAAGTTGATATCATAATACTCCTCCATCTATAATATAATACCTAATTTATAGTACAAATTATATTACAAACTAGATATTATATTAAGTACTTGAGGATAATAAATAAAGAAGCAACATTCATTCATATTCCATGATTTTGTTTGAAAATATATATTCTTATTTGATACTCCTTGGGTCCTTAGTATGCTTATTTAAAAAATTTGATTAGATTAAGGAAATTAGTTAATATGACATTTTTTTTCTAAAACACTATAATCATCTTTCTTAATTCCTCCTTCAATTTTTTACTTAATTATTATTGAGGGAATATCAATAAGGGTAATTTAAAAAAATTAATAAATATAAAAAATATATTTTATATTTAGGACCAAGATCAACTCTTTAATAATCAATTAACCAATAACACTACTCTTAAAATCTTATAATATCTAATTTAGTTAAAAATATATATGGGTCAATTCAACACAATAGTTTCAATTCCTTTATCTACAAACCACAATCAATAATTTCAATAATTAATCACATTTTAATCTTTAAAAGATTTTGAGTACTTTAATGCTAATTAATTAATAATCTTATTAACTGATTATATGATATTTTAAATTTTCAACCAATGATTTATAATCGGTCTGCGACTTTGTTATTGGATTGTTTGTTGAAATCGGTCTGCGACTCTGCTCCTTTCTTCAGTATATCGTCTTGCGTCTTTTGCTGTTCTATTTTGACTCTGGTTTAGTGTTCCTTACTCCCCTGACCCTCATTCCCTCTATATGATTGTTACTTTATCTCCTCTTTATCTTTTAATTATTACTAATCGATGCTATCGCAAAGACCAGGTTTTGACTCAACTATTTCTTTTCTTTTTAAAGACTGAATGTCCCTTTTTGTTGAGATGGTGGGCTGTAACCAAGAAAAAATATTAAGAAATGGTATGGGTTTTGGTTGGATTCGTAAAGCCGCAGTATTACATCCATATATTATTGAAGCTTGATCAATTTCAGTTAAGCCTATAAGCTTGTGCCATGTGCTTTGTAGATGGTATTTGTTGTTTATGATTTATAGCAATCGAAATATAATAGACACAACTAGAAAAATAAAATGAGAAGTCGAAAAGGATGAAAACATTTCTGTCAATGATGATTTTAGGTTGGGAAAATTAGTCTGGAGTGGTTAGCAGGGGATAAGACCAAAGTGGCGTGCATGAGAGAATATATTCCTTTTCACCCTTTGTGAGATACGGATTTTATGATTTAGAAATTGTAAATTATTTGTCTTCTGTAGTCAAATTCTGTGAATCTAGTTGGGCATTGATGATAACTAGCTGGCTAAAATCTTTAATGGGTTCTACTTCAAATATTTGATTCCAATCACAGTAACTTTTTCTTCTAGAAATGTTTTAGTCATAACTACTGGTATATGTGGTTTTGTGGCTTTGGATTGTTCTATAGATGAGTAACCATAACAAGCATGGATTCATCAAGGATCATGAGGAAGAAATGTTAGATTTTGAGTCTGAAGTGAAAGAGTTCATGAATTTCGACTTGAACTTCAACAATGGGTTAAGATTGGGAATGCCGTAGGCGAATGTGTGGTGTAAAACTTGTTTGTTATATTGTACTTATTTGTTGGGAGACATATTAACACTAGTTGTTTAGGAAAATTTTATCTTCGAGATGCTGGCTTCCCGCTCAAGCGTGGTCTAATAACAACTTATAGAGGAGTTTGTTATCATTTGAAAGAATATTCAACAAAAGCACCTCAAAATGCAAGAGAAATTTTTAACCATCGACATGCCTCCCTGTGAAATGTGATTGAAAAAACATTCGGTGTTTAAAAAAAAGGTTCCCCATCATTGGTAGTGGCATTGAGCCAAATTTTTCATTTGAGATAACAGTTGACATTGTGATAGCCTGTTGCATTTTACACAATTTCTTGATAGGTGTTGGCCTATATCAAAGGTTGATCATGAACTACTATCACGTAATTCGAATCTAGATGAACAATTTTCCTACAGTCAAGAGGAAAACTATAGACAAGGATCAATTTTAAGAGATCACATAGCAATCCATATGTGGCATGACCGTTCAACTCGTATGTCACATGGATTGTGATTTGCTATTTGTTTAAGTTGTATTACTTTGAAATTGATATTGGCTTGTATTGCTTGAAATTATGTGTTTCTTTGTATTACTTTGTATACAATATTTTGTTATAAGATAATTTAAGCATTTGAGTAGTTTTTTTTTATTGAATGTATGAGTGTCCTTTTATTGGTTGATATATAATAATCTTTTGTTGATTATGATTTTTTTGCATATAAATTTTCATGTAGATTAAAAATGACACAAAAGAAGAAGGAATCAATAAAGGACAATTTGCGTTGGACTATGAAAATAGATGAATGTTTTATTGATGCCTTATTGGAAGAGATGATGAAAGGGAATTATCCATATCTCACATTTTTGACGTTTGCATATGATATTATGGTGTAAACTCTTACTAACAACTTTGGTTCTCACATTACGAAGAACCATCAGAAAAATAGGAAAGACTTAATCGCAAAGATTTGCAGAGCTTTATGATTTGTTTAGTGCATTGAGTGGATTCTCTTGGAGTCCTTTCACAAAAATGTTTGAAGCCGATAATCAAGTTTGGAATGAGTTGATTGAGGTAAGTAACTACTTGTGGAATTTTAAAACTATGTATAAGATGTGAAACTTATGCATCTTCTTTTATGTGTGTAGAAAAAGCCAAATGCAAGAAAGTGAAAAAATACACCTATGTTACATTATGATAAGTTGCATGAGCTATTTAGTGTAGATAGGGCAATAGGAAAATACTCTAGGTGATTTTCAAGATGAGTCAACAAACAAGATAATTTGGAGTAAAGCCCAACAAATGGGGCATATGTAGGAACTAGATCAGTTAGAGGTAAAAAACGTGAGGCTTCAATTGTTGAATCAATTGAAGAAAGGTGTGAAAAAAATGATTGCAAGAATAAAGGAATTAGTTGATGCAATGCGAGATAGCAATGTGGTTGTTGAGAGACAGGTTCAAGTTGTAGAGAAACATACTCATATTGCTAAAAAGGGTCTTTCAATACTTGAAAAGAGTAGGCCTCGATATTATAATGAGGGGAAGTATGGGCTGCAATTGAGAAAATTGAAATACCTGAAGAGCCAAAACTGCAATGTTAGTTTTTCTTGTATAAAGAAGAAAGGCACAAGCTAAATTTTTTTGGGGTTCCACCTCATCTATGATTGCAAACATTGATTAGTTTGATGAATGATGCTGGCATTTGAAGTATGGATATCATGTTGGACTTTTTTTTCTCCTTAGATCTTTTGTAATGTGGTGACATGTTGACCTCATTTGTTTAAAGGACCCATACTTTTTGTTATGATATTTCTAATGTAGGGACATGTGGGTCATTCTATGTTTAGGAATCAGATCTTTTGTCATGATACTTATGATGTAAATGACATGTTCACCTTTTTATTTATAATATTTCATTATCAAAGCTACAAAGTGTGTTACGAATCATGATTTTATATGTTATTGAAATCATTTATGTTGAATTTACAATGAAGTACTATGATTTGTAGTGGAGTATCATTTGATATGTTCTACTAAAATCTTATGAAGCAATAGGATGAAGGAATTTGTTTATAGTGGGTGTCAATAATTGAACTTTAATAAAATCTTACATTTTTAAATGTCAATTCATTTCAAAAACATATAAAAAAAGCCACACAAATTTTATATAATTGTATTCAAAATAACAACAGTACACCAAATAAATTTTATGTAATTGTATTTAGAATTGTCCATTTTTAATTTTTAATTTTCAATTTTAAAAAATAACCTTTATTTGCTAAATTATTTGTTGTTTTCCAATTGTTTATAATAAGGGAATTTTTGTCATTATGTCATTTACTCATTTTCTTTCCTCCCTATTTTCTCTGGTCCCTCTAAATAGGATAAGTGATACTATTTTCTTTTCAGTTTTCTCTTCTCTTCATATTTTTTCCTCCCAACTTTTCTTCTCATCTACATAGGGTTACTGTTAAGTCATACAAAATTAATCTTTAAAGATAGAACTATGAATAAATGGACATTCAAAACAATTACAATTTGATGAGTGCATAGGTCCTCATGACTTCCTATTTGGCTGAGAAATAACAACAGAACCTGATGCATTGAAAATGTTAGTCTCTAGGTTTCACTATAGCATGGACATTTGTCCCTCTCCAAATCTTCAAATCCAATGATATCATTATAGCATACAATTAAGTGAAGCCTATAGTTTTTCTTCTCAAGATCTCCAAATCCAATGATCAATCTTTCACCCAACACATAATACAATATCACTTAGTTCATGACTTAGTCAAAAATCACAATTAGAGTCAAGATCATATCTTATTTGATCAACAGCATACATGTACCTATATCAATATGCCAAAACTAAAATACATGCCACTCCCTAAGAGTACAAAATCTCATATAACAACATTCACTCTAAACATTAGAAAACAACTTGTTAAAATGGATATGTATTTAAAATAATTGCAACTAAGAATTAAAAAGATTATTTTAACATACATAAATTTCAATGTGAGAGAAGAATTATAGTAAAAAAGGAAAACCTTTCTACCATAATGAATAGATACCTATAATGTTACCTAAAACGTGAAAATTGAAGCTACAACATTTGGTTCCTATCTAATTGAAAAGGTGACAATCACATTTAGAAAGTTATTTGCAATATCTAATCTATCAGGAATTCCAACCGTGCAGCATCAAAATACAACTATACTTTCAGCAAATCAAGTTGGTAAATATGTGTTAGATTCCAATGTTTTGAGGATAACAAATGATTTTCAAAGAACTGTTTTAAGTAAGTTTATTTTTGGATAAGCTTATCGATAAGTATATTGATCGATAAGCTTTTCAATAAGTAAGAAAGAAAATCTGTTAAGAAAAGAAGATTTGTGAAAGGCATTTTTTGAAACCTTATTCGATAAGGATACTTATCAATAAAGACTTTGGTAAATGAATATAAACTTAGCTTATGAAAAGTCTAAGTCACTGTTTTTAAAACTGGAATTTTTTGAAGACTTATTCAATAAGGGTATTTATCAAAGAAGCCTTCGATAAGTAAGACATAGACTGAGCTGTAAAATAAGTTTATATAAAAGGATTTATCAAAGTATTGATTGATAAAGGTATTCATCAATAAAGACTTTGATAAAGTCATTTATCAGTAAGTTTGAGAAACTTGTTTTTCAAAAGGTATTTATCGATAAGGTATTCGATAAATGAAGTCAACCATTTTAGTTTCTCTCTGTTTTCAACTTGAAACATCTATCTGTCAAATGATTTTAAGAAATCTTTGCATATAAAAATAAATTAAACACCAAAGAAGGAAAGTTTGGAAGTCTAATTCATTGCTCTTCAGGATCTTATCGATAAGTTATTCGATAAGCCTATTTATCGAAGAACACTTCGATAGATTAGCTATTGTTATAAAAATGATATTTTTTGAAGAGCTATTCGGTCAAACTGTTTATCGAAGTCCTTTTTGATAAGACCTCACTTCAATAAACACTTCAACAATTGAGAAGAAAATTCAGTACTTGAATATGTTAAAGATTTAACGGATGATCTTTTGAAAAATAATCTTAATAATCTTATGACTTACTTTGCTTTGATAAATGATCTTATGAACCAAATATACATAGTTTGAGAAAAGATTAAACATTAAAGAAAGTTTGAAAGTCTGGTCTTCAGGCACTTATCGATAAACTATTCAATAAGCCTATTTATTGAAGAATACTTTAATAAATTGGCTATTGTGAAATGTTTTGAAATGAAGTTTGAATTATCGATAAGACTGAAAGCCTATGTTATGAAAATGATATTTTGTGAAGAAATATTCTATAAGGATGTTTACCAAAGTCCTGCTCGATAAGAACTAAAAATTTTTCAATGCAATATGTTTCTAATTTATCGAAGTCTTTTTCGATAAGGCATCTTTTCGATAAACACTTTGATAAATTCAATTGATTTTCAAAGAGAACTTTAAACCAGACTTGACATGATTTCATGTTTCAATCTAAATCATTTAGAATCATTTCTTATATGCTCAAACTCTTTATATATCCTTTATGAAACATATTTCCATATCATTTGCAGGCAGAAACAAGATCAAATGAAGAGATTCATTAAAGAGTAAAATTTGTCAGAATGCATACGGTAGTAGCCAACGGCTACTCTAATGGCTATCTAACAGATTTATGAAGAACTCAGCTATAAAAGAAGCCAGAGAGAAATTATGAAGTAGAGAAGAGTGATGCACAACAATGCACAACAACTATGAACAATATTTTTAAAGCACTAATCGCTATGTTGATTGTAACTATTTCTCATTCTCCAAACAGAGTATATCTTATTCTTTGAGAGATAAAATTAGAAAGTATGTACTCCAGTGCTTAGCAAAATCACTCTAGTAAAAAGGGAGCTAAAAATGTTATTTCTTTATCCAAGATACTTAAGAGTGGGTCTCTTGTAATATCCCTAATTTTTTGTACTGATTTATATGTACAGATTGAATGAAATATATGAATTATTTTTCAGAAAAAAGATGTGGTTATTTATATAAAGAAAGGAATTAAATTGAAAAAGAAAGAAAATGAAAGGACTTGATTGTAATTATGGAAAGGTTAAGGCTAAGAAGGAAAAGTAGACAAAAATGTGGGGTCTTTAAGTGTAATTTTAGCCAAATAAATGGGCTTAATTGAAAAGAAGAAAAGCTTCCGGGGCAAAAGTGTAATTATGAAAACCTGGACCGAAAATAGGCAAAAATAGTGATCGTACTCCGATCATCCCCATATTCCACCAGTAGATAGAGCAAGTGACGTCGGGTAATTCAACTTAATACAGGAATTTTTCAAGACTCCAGATAGCCAAAATTGATCTGATAGTCTAAAAGTCATAAAAATTCCTACCGGATATCTTAGATTTCAGATATAAGTGAGAAATTACAGGATGATGCGTCCTGATGGGACGGATGTCAGGAAACTGACAGAATACCGATAGGAGGTCTGTAGGAAAAGTTATTCACAAATTAGCAAATACAGACGGAGTATGAGGCCTTCGGGGATCCGATTAGGGAATTTATCGGTATTTAAAAAGGGATTGAATGAGTTCAGATGACCTCAGTCAGATGACTGTTATAACCCACAGGGATGTCTAAACGCAGTAGGCCAGTGTATCTGGTAAAAGGACCGAGTGTCCGGGGATGTGTGTTAACAGTGTATAATAGTTAAAATATTCGATGAACATTGCCAGAGAAAAATTTCTCATAATATGTGCCATAAAGGTAATGGACCCAGAAAGGCCCAATAATGGCGCCATCAAAGGCTCAATAAGACTCTTGGACTGATAGGTGGGCCAGTATCCAGCAGAACCCCGGAAAAGTGCGAAATTATGAAAATGCCCCTGTGTTGTACTGAAGGGGTAATAAGTGTATGAAGGGTATTTTGGTCATTCTGGACAGGCTCAGAAGCCAAGACATATACAGGTAAGGTTAACCAGGGTCTGTGTATACCCTGACAAAGTACAGAAAGGTGTAAAATGACAGTTTTGCCCTTAGGGTTAAGATAGTGCACGAAAGGGCACCCACGGGTATTTTGGCCATTTCGCAGGGGATCTGTAATTGAGTTTAGACCCAGTATAAAAGTGTTAATGATATAAAGGACCCAGATACTAAATTTAAAGTCAGAAGACATAATATGGATTTTCAGAAAAATTAGATTCAGGAAACAGTCCAATTTTCGCGGAGACGACTGGGCCGGTACCAGATTGGACCGAAAATCTTCCAGAAGGCTTCTAGCTCCCTCCAATTTCACCATGTGAAGAATGTGAGGGGTGAGGTGTCTCCTTAGGTGTCCCTTGATGATATAGTAAAGGAGAATAAAGAAAAATAGGAAATTTCAGAAAAACCAGGACCACAAGTTCAGATGGCTTCAAAATTACGAAAATGCCATCCATCAAAACTATAAATACCCCCATGCTCTTCATTCATCACGGCCTAGAGTGCTTTTAGAGAGATAAGGAATTTATTGAGAGAGAAAGTGAGAGAAAGAAAGAAGAAAGGAAGTTCTGGCGGAGTTGGAAGCAGTATAGAAGTTCTGGAGTTTTGCTAAGCTTTTAAGGTAGTAACTAATCCTAGCTTTTATATAATGTCTTTGTGATTGGTTGTGCTATTGTTTGTGTTGGAGATTGTGCCCTAGGGGCCAATCATTATCTTATGAACATTGTTGATTTATGAATTTCTTAATTATATTATCATATTATTTGCATGTTTACTATGATGACAATCCTTGGATAACTCGTGATCTTATCCTAAATGTCCCTGGTCGGTCATCTATGCGGGAGCAGAGATGAAATAAGACCAGTATGACTTTGAAGATATATAGAGATATAAATCAAAGTCATAAGCACATGTAAGAGTACAGGGTGTTGGACCGACCCGCTATGAGAGAGCTCCATGGGTTAAGTCATAAGCTTCTCTCATATACAAGCCATGTCACTATGCCCTTTGACCTGAGATCATCATGGATTCCTACATGACAAACGCTCAGCTTTGACCTAGTCAAAAGTCACTTTTGACCGAGTGATCATAAAGGCTATGCTCGGGCTTAGTGGTTTTTCATGCGGAGGAATATGAATGGTCAAGATGGAATTTGTCCCTCACATTCGTAGAGAGATATTACTGGGCCCCTCGATGAGTGAGTCTGAGAAATGTATGGCCATACTGGAATGGAAGGGTAGTTCCATTTCTATATCGTCAGACTACTCAGGGATCGAGAAAGTAACGGTCAGGAATAAGGGGATGACGTTCACCATGCCTCATCCATGACCGAAATATCGTGTGACAAAAGGGACGTGATATGGTTGTATGAAAGGTTACATCGTTTATCGATCCTCATATGATTTGGGTAGTCGTAATGTCTTGCTAGAGGCCGCTTACGACTTGTGGGTTATTATAGTAACTAGCCCACTGCCAACTTCATATGGGCCTACAGGGTCGCACACAAAATAGCCCAATGCGAGCTATGATGTCCAGATTCATGGAATCTAAGAGATGTCTAGATTCAATGAATAGTCTAGGGTGGATTTATATATTTTATATATATATAAATTTGTATATATATATTATATATATAATATAAGAGATATTTGCAAGATTTAATTTATAAGGATAAATTAAATTTCTATCACTTTTGAATTTGAATTTAAATGGATATGATCTATTTGAATTTGAAATTCAAATTGATAAGATATCTCAAATTTGATTTATGAGAATAAATCAAATATATAATTCCGTCTTATCTTTATTTTAAATTAAATAAATAGGTGAATTAAATCTGTGGGACAGATTTAATATAAACTATGTTTATTTAATTAGTTTCTTATTAAATTATGCAATATATGATATTGTATTAATTTCAGAATTAATATGAGATTAATTCTGAAGCCCGGCCCAATTAGAAGCCCGATAGCATCCTATATATTTGACATTAGGAGATAGGGTTCCACACACAATACATCTCTACACACACATTCAGACGTGAGAAAAGGGGCAGGGAGAGTGCAAAAGGTTTGCAGATAAGAAACTGCCGAAATAGAGACGGTGAGGACAGAATCTCTAGAAAACCCTATAGGGACAAGAGGCGCTAGCACGTCGTTCGTGATTGGAACGCTGTTCGTGTGGATACCGGTAGAGGAAGCCGATCTGAGCTGTCGACTTCTTACGATCGACGAGACACGAAGCAAGGTCGCGACCTATTGACACTAAGGTCGCGACCATACGGGCATCTGAACGTCAAAAATACGAAAAGAGGAGACAGGTCGCGACGTGAAGCTGACGAGGTCGCGACTACAAACTCCAGAGACGTCCGGTCGCGACGAGAAGCAGAGTAAGTCGCGACTAACAACTCCAGAGGCGATAGGTCGGGACTAGAAGTTGAGGAGGTCGCGATTGAAAGTTCTAGAGGCGAGGAGTCGCGACTAGTGGACACTGAGGTCGCGACCAAAGTTCGAATACCGAAGGTAACACTTCTTTCTCCTTGACTTAAACACATTCGGTAGATCCTGGCTAGGAATGGAAAAATTTTTAAAGTTAATTTTCGCTGCGTGTCTTCCAATTCCCATCAGTTTGGTTGGATTGTTGTCTTATATGTTATGCTTGAAGCTCTATTACAATTCTATGATCATATGTTATTGAATATGGAAGCACGCAGCATACTTATCTGCACACAATCACAGGCAAGCACTGTCACTCTGTATTACATATATTGTTATGATTATTACTACTAAGATTCCCTCGAATCTCATCCCAAATAACTCATTACAGGGGAGGCTATGTCGAAGTAAATTTTGAAAATCTTGAAAGACGCCGTTTGTAACATCTCGATTTTTGGTCTAGGAGAACTGGGAAGTAGTCTGATATGGGCAGGCTGCTAAACCCGTAGTCCCAGGGTAGTAATCTGATATGGGCGGATCACTTACCTGTATTTTGTAGGATCCGAGGGATGAGCTAAGTCCTTTAGGATGTAAAGATGAGTTAAGTCTTTAACCTACAGAATCGGGACAGTTCGCCTAGGCTCAAAATGAGGAATGTGAGGAATATCCTAAGTCTTAAGCCTAGGAATTCTGCAGGTAGCTTGATATGGGCTGGCTCCTGTGTAAGATAACCTGATATGGGCGGGTTGTCGAGCCTTTCAATTAACGATGACTCCCGAAGAGTTTAAGGGATGAGTTATTGAAAGAGAATTTCTAGAACTTAAGATGAAGGATAAGAAGATGAGAATAGATGCTAGAAAGAGAATGCAGGGGCAAAATCGTAATTATGGGAAAGATCGGGCTGGTAGCCGATGAGTACCATATTTTGCCAGAAAATAGAGAAAATTATGCTGATCATTTCACTGAACTGTGAAATGTGCATATGAGGTCTCTATGTATATGAAAGAATTAGAAATGTGACCAGGGGTAAAATGGTCATTTTGGAAAAGTGTGCGCGTGAGTGCTTTTTCAGGCCAAAACAGCCCGGTCCGGATAAAATATCTGAAAATACCGGGAGATAGAGAAAATGATTCCGGGTTGAATGAGGAGTCACGGAATTTTGATTTGAGGTCCCGATTTTTCTGTAAAAATTCCGGAAGATGGGAATTTACAGTTATAATCGGTAAAGGAAAAGCAGTTTCGATAGGGATGATCGGACTGTGGCCAGGGGGCCGTATAGTGTTTCTAAGGCCTATAGTGACACCAGGGAAGGCCCAGGCCCATAATATCAGTCCAGTGGTAAAAGGGGCCGGTGTCCGGGGAAAAGGTGCGAAATGACGAAAATGCCCCTATGTTATAGAACAGCTGAAGAATGAGTAAAGGGTATTTTGGTCATTTGCCTAAGGTTAGACAGTCCAGGGAAGTTATCTGGATAATTGACCAGGGTCAGAGAATACTCTGGTAAGATGGGAAAAGACAATAATGCCCCTAGACCTAGTAAAGTAAAGAAAGAGAGACTAAGGGCATTTTGGTAATTTGCCAAGGGGTGTTTCTTGGGAATCGTGCCATCAGAGTACTTGGGCTGGATCAGAGACCCAAGATGATATTCTCAGGCCCAAAAACGTGGCCCAGTAGTTATGTGAGGAAAAGTGGCATTAAAATAATGATTTAATGACTTTTCAGTAAAGTAAAGTTACTCGGTTGGCACGATAACCGAGGAGGTGATCAGATAAAGTCCGGGACTTATCTGGATAGCATTGGAAGGCGTGAAAGGTCCATTCCAGGTGCCACATGGCGCAATCTTAGAGGCAGAAGAAAAGTAAGGACACGTATTACGGTGCAAGACTCTGGACCGGTACTGGATTGGACTGAACTGCTGAGTCAGCTGATGAGGTGTCCCGGGTTTTAGACATGTGAGAAATGTGCTGCTGAGGTGTCCGCTGAGGTGTCCTGGATGATGCAGTAAAAAGGAATAAAAGAAAATAGGAAATTCCAGGAAAAACCAGGACCACAAGTTCATATGGCTTCAAAATTACAGGAATGCCATTGAAGGAAACTATAAATACCCCCTCCGCCCCCCATTTCATGCATCCCATGGTTTTGGCAAGAAAGGAGAGAGAAGGAGGTGCTAGAGAGAGAAAGTGAGAGGAAGAAAGAAAGGAAGGAAGTTCTGGCAGAGCTGGAAGCAGAATAGAGATAGTAGAGTTCTGCTGAGCCTTTGAGGTAGTAACTAATCCTAGCTTTTATGTAATGGCTTTGTGATTTGTTGTGCTATTGTTTGGTTGGATTGTTGTCTTATATGTTATGCTTGAAGCTCTACTGCAATGCTATGATCATATGTTATTGAGTATGGAAGCACGCAGCATACTTATCTGTACACAATCACAAGCAAGCACTATCACACTGCATTACATATATTGTTATGATTGTTGCTACTGAGATTCCCCCGAATCTCATCCCCATCCATAACCCATTACAGGGAGGTTATGCTGAAGTGGATTTTGAGAATTTTGAGAGACGTCGTTATGCTGCCGAAGTAAAGACTGAACATCAGTATATGATAAGTACTGTGTACGTAGTGCTGTCTAAGGAGGCTAGAAGTGAGTGGACCTAGCCGGTTCATCTAGTCTTTCCTGGGTACTACGTAGAATGGTAGTTCTCATGAGGGGATTACCGAATCAGTACAGTTCAGTTCTTTGTACAGATAAAGCGTAGCGGTTATGCTGCCGGAGTTTAGGCAGAAAGAGATGTAATAGAGATAGCAAGATTATGTATATGTCTTGTTGTGTATGCCATGCTGTATGAAATTATGTTATTCAATGATAAGTATTGTTTGGCATATTCAATTTATGTATGGTAAATTAAGGGGAAATTCGCAGGTCCTGAGGTAGCAGTGGTTTGACCTCAGTTTGACCTAGTAAACGAAGGAGTTTGGCTATGAAATTTGGCAGGCTAGTCGTACACATCTGGGGCATTACGTGGATAGGTAATAAGCCTCATTTGGATGTGCAGAATGAGATAAACCAGTTCTCAAAGTAAAGGTCCAGAATAAGGAACTTAAGAGTGAAATTTTGAATTTCTGGGCTTAAGTTAAGATATGATCAAGCTAATATCGCTTCCGCAAGTGTACTCTGAGGGGTCTAAGGGAGGATGTTTCACCGTTATGCTGCCGAAATTCCGGCAATGTGGTAAAGAAAGGAACTGATACGTACTGTGTACGTAGGTACTATCTAAGGAGGTTGGAAGTGAGTGGACCTAGCCGGTTCATCTAGTCTTTCCTGGGTACTTACGTAGAATGGTAGTTCTCACGGGAATTACTGAATCGGTACAAGATCGGTTACTTTCTAAAGACGAAGGGTAGCAGGCAGAAAGGATGTATTAGAAATATAAGAATTTTGTACATGTTATGATGAATAACAACTTATTAATTATTAATAAGTAGTGTTTGGCATGCTTGACTGATATATGATGAATGTATGCATATGTATGCAAAGTTGAAATGCTGAAATTTACCACTATGAACAGTAACACGTGGTGACCTAATAATGTTTGACCCATGATTAAAAATAGTAAATGGATGAATAAACGTATGAAATTTTTATGGTAAATAGTAGACATATTAAGCTTCGATTTGATATATAACATGCCTCGTTTGGATATCTACATATGGAGTTATAAATTGCCAAAGTTGGGACCAGAATGCTGGATTTAGGGTAAAAACGTGGGATGAACAGTAAAGTTGTAACATTGACCCACGTTGACTTGGTCAAATATTGGTAAATGAGTGATTTTCCCTAAAATATAATTGAGTTATCTTCATGTAGCAATTGGAAACACTTCATTTCAATTTTTCTATAATTAATTATGATTTTTCGAAGTCAGGTCACTCATCTGGAATTTACACAGTGAACAGTACGCGAGAAGAGAAAAATTCCAGATTGAGAAATTGGACTTCAATGACCTTGAAAGTGGTTCTAAATGCTACCAAATGATCCCTAAAATATACGAAAGTAAGGACGTTTCATCTCTTGAGTAAGATTGTCACCTTATGGGTTGTAAGGGGAGTGAGAGGGAATCTCACAATTAATGTACTGAGGCGCCAAGAGCTTGGATAATCTTGGAAGATAGTGAAACACTCAGAGAAGCTCTAAGGACTGGACTTAGGCCAAGTGAATGGGCTGAACGAGTATAAATTGTCGGTGTGCAACATCTTACTTATCTACATCATTCTTCTTTTTGTAATCGGTGATATCTTTCTAAACTTAATCTTTTGATTTCATTTAAAGTTTTAAAATTTCAA
This sequence comes from Leucaena leucocephala, assembly GCA_037074615.1. Taxonomy (NCBI): domain Eukaryota; kingdom Viridiplantae; phylum Streptophyta; class Magnoliopsida; order Fabales; family Fabaceae; genus Leucaena; species Leucaena leucocephala. The sequence continues at coordinate 12,170,878 of CM073555.1, read as the reverse complement.
AATCACCTAATTTACCTCTCTCTTAGTTGAAACAGCCATTCTAACATTTGTTATCAGAGTATATCACTTGTTTAAAGGGTCTAATGATATCAAGTGCAAAGATCATGGCTAAGTATGAAGGTTTTGATTATAATATTCCTCATTTTCTCAAATATATTGATTTTTGTTTTTGGAAAGCTAGGATGATGATATTCTTAAAAACTATTGATTTTGATATAAGATATATTTCTACAATTGATTTTGATTTCAAAATAAGAAAGGATTGGACTGAGAAAGAAAAAATATTTCTTGAACATTAGAATAATGAAAATTCTGTATAGTGGTCTAACTGCGAATGATTATGGATAAGTAAAATGTTGCTCTAATGCTAAAAATATTTTAGATACTCTTGACTCAATTTATGTTTCTAATGACTATGTTAGAGTGAATGATTCTAATAGTTTATTTGAACAAATGATACCTGAGATTGAAGAAGGAGAAATCTCATAACACTTCCATAAGTCTGAGAGACAAAAGGAAAATACTTATCAAGAAGAGCTCAACATGAATGAAAATGAATACATATGTGGAGGTCAAGACATATCTACAGTAGGCAGTTCCAATTCTTCTTGTGCATTCGTGAAAAGTGATTTTTAATTATTGCATAAAATTGTTTTTCAACCTATTATTGATTTTGTTTTAAAAGCAAATATATTTTGCATTTTACTAAAAAATCTAATGGGAAGAAAGAAGTTATATGCACACTGATTATTTAAGATTGCTTCCACTCGACCAATACAACACTTGTAAAAATATACATGAAAAGCATCATTCTATTATTTGCAATTATTATGGTAAATTAGGTCACATTTCTCGCACATGATATATTAGAAGAAATTCCAATGTGAGAAATAAGATTTGGTTGCCTAAAGAACAAGTAAAGTCCAATGCTAACATTCAAGGTCCCAAATATAAGTGGGTACTAAAATGTCCTAGTTCTTTAATCTTACAGGATATTTCTAAGAGTGGACAGATTTGCCCAAAGAAAAAGAAAACACCTAAGAGAGCTACTCATATGATTAACAAGAAAACTCTTAGAGTACCCATTGCTCGAGCTACAAAAATTGTTCACATGGAAAAGCAATGGAGACAAATAAGAGGAGCACATCGCTTCTCAAGAATGGGTTACCATAGAGTGCCATTCAACTACATTGATGAGAACAAGATAAATTGTATTTCTCAAGCACCAAATAGATTGCAATATTCCAAAGCAAGAAATCTGAAGTCTCAACATTGCAAAAGAGATGAATCTGGGATTGTGTTCAAAACAAGAATGTTAGAATTCATCCCCACTCACTTGCATTGTAAGAATGTCCCATATACCTACTTTATTTCTCCTTAAGAATTAAATTACTTGTTTCGATTAACTTTTCTAACTTTAGCATCAAAGTATCAAAAAGTTTGTTTTTGCAAAATACTCTTATCAATGATCACAAAACAGAGTCAATCATCTTTACTTGACTCTTTGATTTTTGAAACAAATGATTTTAGGTATGAATATTGCATTACTATGAAATTTTATTTTCATCTCCCTTAGAAAATCTATTTGACAAATATATTTACAAAAAGGGAATGCAATATTCAATAGTTCAATTTTTTGTGCACACATCTTTGAAAAAAAAAATTATGCATAAAGTAATTATGTACTCGAATTAGTTATATCTTTAGAGCATGTGAACTTTATTTTTCCTACAAACTAACTACTGATGGATCCAAGAAAGATTTGTGGTTATATCTATAGGGAAGTTAGAATTATGAGATTAAAACTTAAACAAGCTAGTTAGATGATTGGTTGTTGAATCAAGTTGATATTCTTGACTTTGCCATGGATGAAACAATTCGGTTTGCACTGTTCATGACTGTTCATGATAGAAGGAGATGGAATTTCAATGATCTAATACTTCCATTGAATTTATATGATGATTTTGTGTAGGATTGGATAGGTTTTGAATCTTGAAAATATTGGAATTGAAAGTTGTAATGTTTGAAGTTCTTTTTTGTTACTGTTCACTCGCATGAACAGTGATTGGAATTTCATGATTTTGATGATTCCAATGGTTTTAGAATGAAAAGTTGTGTGGGATAAAGTAGAGAAACAAGTATGGGAAGCATTGGAATCAAAATGAGAATATTTGGAAGAATTATGGATGTTTTTCAAATCTATCCAGAACAATGCATGGGAGCTGGAATTTCATAATTTTAAGCTCATAAATAGATTCAAAAGATGAAATTGTGTAGGGTAAGGTAAAGACATCAATTGATTCAAAGGCCAAGTCAATTGGTAAAGATTAAAGGAAGTTATGTTAGTTAAAGTAAGTTTAATGTTCAAGAGAAGTTAGATTGTAATGAATGGATGATTATGTGATGTTAGGATTTGATTGTGGACTCAAAAGAGGCAGCCACACTTTAAGGAAAAGTAAGAAGGAAAAAGTAAAGTTAAAGTGAAAGGGAGTAAAGCAATAAGATAGTAAACTTACCCTAAACTTGTATGTATTGAATGTTATGCTTGATTGTGCTATGACTTTGTTAAATTGTGTGCATATGTGTAGATGATTGAAGCTCTGTTTCTATGTTTATTTTGGCCAATTGTATTTCATATGATACATGGAAGCATGCTCATTACACTATGGTAACACTTTCACAAGCAAGCACAAGCAATTACATTAATACATGCACTGTTTAGTATCGTTTGCTACTGAGATTTCCCTCAAAATCTCACCCCATCCATGTAATCCCAATCCCCACAGGTTTATGAATGAGGAAAGAGGATGAAGAAGCATGAAGAGTGAAACATCCTTATTTTTGTACATCTTAGGGACCAATTGGTAGTATTTAGAACCACTTTCAAGGTCATTAAAGTCCAATTTCTCAATCTGGAGTTTTACTCTTATCGAGCACTGTTCACTGTGTAAATTCCAGATGAGTGACCTGACTTCAAAAAATCATAACTAATTCTAGAAAAATCGGAATGCAGTGGTTCAAATTTCTACATGAAGCTAACTCAATACTATTTCAAGGAAAAATAACTCGTTGACCATTCCTTGTCCAAGTCAACGTCAGTCAAAGTTACACTTTACTATTCATCCAGCATTTTTCTCCTGAATCCAGCATTTTGGTCCCAACTTTGATAATTTATATCTCCATGTGTAGACATCAAAATGAGACATTCTATATATCAAATAGAAGCTTGGTATGTCTACTATTTATCATAAACATATCATACATTTATTTAATCATTTACTATTTTTACTTATAGATGAAACATCACTATATCACCACGAGTTACTGTTCATGGTGGCAAATTCCAGCAAGCAACTTTACATACATATGCATACATTAATCACATATCAAACAAACATGCCAAACAATACTTATCATTAAATAATAAATCTTTATACAACAGGGCATGAGCAAAATCCTCGTATCTCTATTACATCTTTCCTGCCTGAAATCTGGCAGTATAACTACTATACTTCATCTGTAAAAATAACCGATCTTGTACTGATTCGGTAATTCCCGTGAGAATTACCATTCTACGTAAGTACCCAGGAAAGACTGGATGAACCGACTAGGTCCACTCACTTCCAGACTCCTTAGACAGTACCTACGTACACAGTACGTATCATCTCCTTATGTTCAGTCTGAAAATCGGCAGCATAACGACGTCTTACAGCATTCTCAAAATTCACTTCGACATAACCTCTCTGTAATGGGTTATAAATAGGGGATGAGATTCGGGGGAATCTCAGTAGCAAACGGTACTAAACAATGCATGCATTAAAGTAAATACTTGTGCTTGCTTGTGAAAGTGTAAACATTGTGTAATGTGCATGCTTCCATGTAACATATGAAATACAATTGGCCAAGGTAATCATAGAAACAGAGCTTCAATCATATACACATATGCACACAGTTCAACAAAGTCATAGCACAATCAAGCATAACATTCAATACATACAAGTTTAGGGTAAGTTTACTACCTTATTGCTTTACTTCTTTCCACTTTAACTTTGCTTCTTCCTTCTTACTTTTCCTTGCTATGTGGCTGCCCTCTTTTGAGCACACCAAGCAATTCCTAACATCACATTACCATCCAACCATTACAATCTAACTTCTCTTGAACACTAAGCTTACTTTAAGTAACATAACTTCCTTTAATCTTTACCAATTGACTTGTCCTTTGAATCAATTGATGTCTTGACCTTACCCTACACAATTTGGCCTTTTAAATCCATTTATGAACTCAAAACAACCAAATTCCAGCAACTATGCACTGTTCCGGACAGATTCGAAAAGCATGCATAATTCTTTCAAAAATTCTCATTTTGATTCTAATGCTTCCCATACTTGCTCCTCCACTTTTCCCCCACACAAAATCTCATTTTAAGACCATTGGAAGCATCAAAATCATGAAATTCAAATCACTGTTCACGCGAGTGAACAGTAACCGTGAGGAATTTTCAACATTATAACCTTTAATTCCAATGGTTTCCAAGGTTCAAAACATTTCCAATCCTACACAAAATCATCATATAAACTCAATGGAAGCATTGAATCATTGAAATTCCATTTCCTTCTATCATGAACAGTGCATGAACAGTGTAACCCGAAATGGTAAAGTCAATAACATCAACTTACTTCACAACCAAGCATGTAACTAATTTGTTTAAGCTTGTCTAAACTATCTATGACATAAAACTCATGTTCCTCTCACATATACATAGAAATTCCAGCAGAATTTCCCCAATATTTAAGCCTCAAAAATCACTTAAACTCAAGCACAAACCATAAGCACAAAAGGTAGAAGTAAGGAGACAACTTACCTTACTTGCTCCTTCAAAACCCTTGCTTTCTTCCACTTTCTTTCTCTAGAACTCACTTCTCTTTCTAAAGGAGCTCTTGGGTGTGAAGAATGAATGGAAAGGGGGGGTATTTATAGCAAAAGTCATGTGCCATTTGAAGGCCAAGATCACTTTGGAAACTATTTGATCTAATGGTTAAAGGTTTGATCTTGGAATGTCTTTTCACTTTTCACTCAAGACCTTACCACCATGACATCACTAGCATGGCCTCCCTTGGTACACCTAACCCTTCCTCTTTTTGGGTGCCATTTTGAAGTCCTTGTGGGTCCCACCATGTGCAAAACCTAATTCTTACTTTATTCTCTTTTTTTCTTTTTTCTTTTTTCAAAAATCCATAAATTATTCATTATTGGACTTTGGCTACAAGATAACTTTTGGGCCTTATTGGGATGGCCTAGGACGAAATGTTGGGCCTCTTTTAAGTCCAATAGCTAACTGGCCCAAATCCCAATGTACTTTCCTCATACCGATATCCGTAAATTATCCTGATCTTAGAATAAATGATAAACACCTCCTTTAATTGTTCTAACATTTTTAGAAATTTATTCTAATATAAAATGAATTCTCTACAAAGTTTCATAATTTTCTGAGACCCAGAAGTCCTGTTAAAAATTACATATATTTCCTTTAACCCTTTATCGGTGTCTTTTTTCACCGTAAATTTCATAATTAATTCTACAAGACTCCTTTTTGACTTCTATCAACTCCATAAATTCTCATATTAATTATAATAATTTACTATCAAATTTCCTCTTATATCCATCCATTGTGTGAAATGACCAAAATGCCCTCCATTTACTTCTAGTTTCTTAAGGCTTCACAGTGGCATTTTTATAATTTTGCACTTTGGCTCTTAGACTTTCTTCCTCTTCCAATTAATCATTTTCTTTACATAAATATGGCCACATCTTTTCCTAAACATCTCATATATTTTATTCAATCTGTACATACAACTTAGTACAGAAATTAGGGATGTTACAAAGAGGAGTTAGGGATTGGTCAATGTAAATGTTATATGATGTTATGTAAAGAATTCTTGCAAGTAATGATGCTGTATGCTTAGTTTAAGTAATAATGTTTATGATGTGAGAAAAAATAGTAAATGATGGAATAAATGTATGAAGTTTTACAGACATTTAATTAATATTTCAAGCTTCGTTTTGACACTAAAAATACCTTATTTTGATGTCTGTACAAAGAGAACCAATTTTCCAAAGATGGGCTCCAGAATTTGTTTTCAGAATTTTTGACCAAATAAACAATAAACTTTAACGAATAAACTGTATCAATGTGCGAAGCATTTGGTCAGGAAATTATTTTTCCCTTAAACTTCAAGATGTTATCTTAGATTAGAATTTTGAACCAGTTTATTTCGATTTTTTTACAATTAATTATGATTTTTCGAAGTTTGTCACCGAATCTGGAATGCCATGTGAACAGTAACTCGCCAAGAGTAAAAATTCCAGATTTAGCTAATAGACTTCAAAGGTCATGTCATGTAAGTGGTTCTAAATGCTACCGAATAGTTCTTAAGACATATGAACGTAAGGATGTTACATATAACATATGGCCATAGCAAAAAAAGAAACAGAGCATCACTTAATCATACATGCTTCACATCATCAAAGTAAGCAACCATCACATAAAACATCTAATCAACATAAGCATATAAGTAGGTAAGTTCACTACCTCATACTCCTTGCCTTCCTTATCCTTTTCTTTACCTCTTGCTTCCTACTTCTCTTTGATGTGTAACTTCCCTATTTGAGTACACAAACCAAATCCTAAAATTGCATTATCATTCATTCATTACAATCTCAATTCACTAACATTTTATAACTTTAAACTCAATTAACCACTCAACCCCTAACTTTCTCTATTTGTGGTTAATTGCCTTATCCTTTAAACTAACTTACATCTTAACTTTACCATACACAATTTTGCCTTTTGAATCTATTTATGGACTTAGAATGTTGAAATTCCAGCCTCTTCATCAAGTCTGGACAGAACCGAAAAGAAATATATTATTCTTTCAAAAATTCTCATTTTGATTCCAATGCTTCCAATACTTATTCCTCTACTTTATCCCACACAATTTTTCATTTTAAAACCATTGGAAGAATCAAAATCATGAAATTTCAATCACTGTTCATGTGTGTGAACATTAACAGAGAAGAATTCCAAAACTACAACGTTAAATTTCAATGCTTCCAAGGTTCAAAATATATCTAATCTGACATAAAATCATCATATAAATTCAATGGAAGCATTAGATCATTGAAATTCAAATTCCTCCTTTCAGTTCTGTTCTTGTTCGAAAGCCCCCTTCAATTTGCAAAGCAAGGAATTTCAATCTAATTCCATAACTATCCATTAAATCTAGCTTGCCTAAATGTTAATTTTATGTCTCTAACTTCAATTTATTCTTTCCCCAATATTATACAGTTTTGGACAGCAGCACCACCTAGGGAATATCTCACTTTTGTTCCATTAAAATCCCAAGATCAAGCTCTTGAATTGAAGGAAAATAAGTTAGGATATATTACTTACCTTAATTCCTAGCTAACTTGACTTGGGTAGCTTGGATTTCCTCTTGTCTTGGCTTGGTTCTTACTTGGGCAGCACCTCCCTATTCCTTCTCTAGCTTGACGCAAATATGAAGAGAAAGGGAGGGTATTTATAGACTTGAAGGCATGGAAATGAATGGCCAAGATCACTTTGTGTACTATTTGATCTAATGACTCATATTCACTCTTGAAACAAGCTTGCCCTAGAAGCCAAATGGTGACATCATCCATGACATCATCAAGGGACACTTCATCCTCCATGTGGCGCAATTCCAAGGAAAGAAGAGTCTAGAAAAATTTTAGTCCAATCCGGTACCGGCTCAGTCCAATTTCCTAAAAACCAGAATGTTTTTTGAAACATCTTTCCTTAGACCCTTCAGAGTTAACTTTATTAATTTTCTCCTGCCGAGAATCCTAGCAGAAATACAACTATACTGATTCGGTAATTCCCGTGAGAACTACCATTCTATGTAAGTAACTAGGAAAGACTGGATGAACCGGCTAGGTCCACTCACTTCCAGCCTCCTTAGACAACACCTACGTACACAATATTTTCTATATTCTGCCAGTACAACAGTATTTTCTAGTAAATATCCTTAAATCTCAACCTTAAAATAATTGACCTTAACCTTAACCTTAAATATACTCAATTGGAATTATCTTAGATCATTGGAATACCTCTTAACCTAAAAAATATGAATTTCCAAGAGTTGGGCTTATGGGTACTGTTCACTGGGTAATCCAGATTACAGCCTGAACTTTGGAAATTCATAATTAAATCTAGAAATTTTTTTGAGGTGATTCAAATTTCTAATGAAATATATTTCATTCAAATTTGATAGAAAAATATGAAAATGAGGTTTACTTGTCCAGATCAAATCAGTTTATTCGTTGAACTTTACTGTTCATTTGGTAAATCTGGAAGTTCCAGTTTCTTTGCCCCATTTTCAAAAATTCATTTCTCCTTGTATACTTATCCAATTGAGTCTAATTAACTATGGATTTACATTAGCTATATGAAAACCGCGTTGGAACCTTACTGTATCGGATGACTTGTTTTATCTTGATCTAGAGTTTAAGTCCAACTTTGAAAAATCATATCAATTTGAAAACTTGACCAAATTTTGCATTCTTGGTTTCTAATTAAAGATATGGATCTTAGATATGTTCATGCCAAATTTTACATGAAAATAAATAGAATGAGTTACTCAAACTATCGCTGGAAGTGATCTGCCTCAGATCCAGTGAGTAAATTCATTATACATACCAATATATCATCATCTAAGTTAAAGGTATGCTTTTCAAGTCATACACCATTCATACACCCACAATTACCTCCTTCCTTGTGATGTTCCAGCACCTAGATCATGGTTATGGGAGGGTGAGATTCTAAAGAATCTCAGTAGCAAACAATACCAAACAATGCATGTATTAATGTAAAGACTTGTGCTTGCTTGTGAAAGTGTTATCATAGTGTGATGAGCATGCTTCCATGTATCATATGAAATACAATTGGCCAAAGTAATCATAAAATAACAGAGCTTCAATCATCTACCATATACACATAATTCAACCAAGCCATAGCATAATCAAGCATACATTACATACATACAAGTTTAGGGTAAGTTCACTACCTTGAATTTAAGATCTCCTCTTATTCTTGCACTTGCTTCCCAAGCTTTTCAATCATGAAGGTTTTCGGTCAATCATTCCCCAACATCTTCTTAGATGTTTCAAGGTCCTAAACACATTCATATTCATTACATAATCCATTAGGATCATAAACTCAAACATTACTCAAGACTATCTCTCTTGAACATTCGACTTGCTTTAACTAACTTAACTTCCTTTAATTTTTACCAATTGGCTTGGCCTTTGAATCAATTGATGTCTTGACCTTACCCTACACAATTTCACCTTTTGAATCCATTTATGAACTCAAAATAATCAAATTCCAGCAACAATGCACGATTCTGTACAGATTTGGAAAAGCATACATAATTCTTCCAAAAATTCTCATTTTGATTCCAATGCTTCCCATACTTGTTCTTCCACTTTTTCCCCACACAAAATCTCATTTTAAGACCATTGGAAGCATCAAAATCATGAAATTCAAAATACTGTTCATGCGAGTGAACAGTACCCGAAAGGAATTTTCAACATTACAACCTTTAATTCCGATAGTTTCCAATGTTCAAAACCTATCCAATCCTACACAACATCATCATATAAACTCAATGGAAGCATTAAATCATTGAAACTCCATCTCTTTCTATCATGAACAGTGCATGAACAGTGCAACCGAAATGTTCTTCCATGGTAAAGTCAAGAACATCAACTTAATCCAACAACCAATCATGAAACTAGCTTGTTTAAGCTTGTCTAAACTATCTATGACATAAAACTCATGTTCCTCTCACATATACATAGAAATTCCAGCAGCATTTCCCCAAGATTCAAGCCTCAAAACCAACTTAAACTCAAGAAGAAATCATGAGAACAAAGTCTAGAAGCAAAGGAGCAACTTACCTTACTAGCTTCTTCAAGATCCTTGCTTCTTCCTTGCTTGAGAAAATATTTTGCAAGAGGTTCCCTACACTTTCTCCTCCACAGTTTTGAGCCAAAATGAGGGGGTATTTATAGCAAAATCTTGGAAAAATTGAAGGCCAAGATCACCTTAGGAACTATTTGATCTAATGGTTAAAGGTTTGATCTTGGAATATCTTTTCTCTTTTCACTCATGACATCACTAATATGACATCACTTGGGACACCTAAGCCTCCTCTTTGGCGCCATTTTGTGTGTGTGAGTTCCAAGAAAAGTTTTAACCCAATCCAGTCCCATCCAGTCTAATCCGGTCCGACCCGGCCCGATCTGATTTTTCGTAAACCGGACTGTTTTCTTAATCTAATTTTTATGGGACTTCATAATATATATATTTTTTATATTTAAATCCTTCATACCATTGACATTCTCATACTGTATTTAAATTTAATTTTAAATGCCTTGGAAAATTACCAAAATATCCTTAGTGCTTTTCCTTGCACTTTATTAAACCCAAGGGCATAATTATCATTTCTCACCTCTTTAGACCTTGTCAAAATGTATATTGACTCCGACTAACCTTTCCTGCACTTCTCTTGGTGTTTTGGTCTATCCAAACTGACCAAAATGCCCTCCATTCACTTCTGGTTTCTTAGGTCATCACAGGGGCATTTTCGTAATTTTGCACTTTTCCGGGGTTCCTCTGGACACTGGCCCACCCATCAGTCCACTTATTTTATTGGGCCTTAATGACACCATTTTTGGGCCTTTTAGGTTTCAATACCTTTGTGGCACAAATTCCTAGCAAACTCTCCCGGCAATATTCATCGGGTATTTTATTCCACTGTAAATTCCATTAAAAATTTTACAGGATTCCTTTTCTGATCCTGTCAATTTTATAAATTCTTATATCAATTATAGGAATTTACTGGAAGGCCTCATCTGATTCTGAGATCCAAAAAATATTGTAATAATTTTATCTAGCTTTCAAAATTTATATAAATTTTTTGGGACCTCAAATCAAAATTCTGTGTTACGTCAAACAACCCGGAATAATTTTCTCTATTTACTGAAAAAATTTGGGTTCGATCAGAACATGGTCATTTTTAGCCTGTTTTCAGTCCAAATTTCCCATAATTACACTTTTGCCTCTTGATTTATCATAATTCACCTTTATGTCCTTAACTTTTCAAAATTACATTTAAAGCCCCACATTTTTGTCTACCTTTACCTTTATTCTTAACTTTCCATAATTTCACTTAAGTCCTTACATTTTCTTTCTTTTTTAATTTAATCCCTTTCCTTACATGAATAACCACATATTTTCCTGAAAAACCTCACATATATTTCATTCAATCTGTACATACAAATCAGTATAGAAAATTTAGGATGTTACATTTTCTAAATCTATTTTTTTGGGGATTTTATAATATGTTTTCTGATATTAAATCCAGTATCAGGATTCTTTCTACCATTGACATTCTTGGACTGGGTCTAAACTTAATTACTGATCCCTTGGCAAATTACCAAAATACCCCTCGATTCTTCTTTATTTACCTTAATATCTCTAGAGCATTATCGTCTTTTCACATATTACCAGAGTATTCCCTGACCTTAGTCAATTATTCAAGGAACTCTCCTTGACCGTCTGACCTTAGTCAAATGACCAAATTGCCCTCCATTCATCTCTTGCTCATTGTACAGCATAGTGGCATACTCAGTGGCATTTTCGTAATTTTATATTTTTCCGGTTGTTTATAAAGATTGACCCACATACCTATATGAAAATATTATTGGGCCTATGAGGCACCACTCTGGGCCTTCTACGTGGTCCCCTGCCTTCATGGGCTCAACTCCCAAGAAATTTCCAAAAAAATATTTATCGGTTGTTTTATTCCATTGTAAAATCCATTATAAATTCTACATAACCCTTTTTTTAGTTCTTTCAGTTTCATAAATTCTCATTTTAATTATAAGAATTTACTGTAAAATTTTATCTGATTCTGAGGTCCAGAGGACACTGTAATAATCTCCTGACTTAGAAAATTAATATCAATTTATTAGAACCTCAAATCAAAATTCTGTGTCGCGTTAAACTGATCAGAATAATTTACTCTATTTACTGGAAAAATTTAGGACTAAACTGATTCCAGGCATTTTTGGCCTTTTTCAGCTCAACTTTCCATATTTACCATTTTACCCTTGAACTTTTAAAAATTACACTTTAGGCCCTCAACTTTTCATAATTACACTTAATGGCCCAAAGTTTATGTCTACTTCCATTTTGTACCATGAATTTTTTAGAATTTTCACTTTAGTCCCTCTTCTTTACACCCTTATCTAATTATTATCTTTTCTTTCTATTTATCGTCACAATCCCTTCCAAACCTCTTTCCTCTATCAGTCTTATACAGATAGGGAAAAATTGGGATATGACACCATTTGCCTAGAAGATCTTACTTGTCGCCTCCTCTTTCAACTCAATCATCCCAAATTCGTGAACTTTAACAACTGTGTAAAGTCCATCCTAGCTAGTTTTGAATTTACCATGTCTAAACTTGAACCTAGCTTGGTATCTTAATACTCTATCACCTTCCTTAAACCTCTTCCTCAGAATATGGGCATCATGGATTGCCTTTGTCTTATGTTTGTAAGTCTCAGAGATGCTGTAGGCATCCAATCTAATCTCTTCTAGTTCTTGAATCTGTAACAACCGCTCTAAACTAGCTTTTACAAGGTCCTTATTGCAATCTTCACACCCTAAAATGTCTTGTGCTCTATCTCCATAGGCATGTGATAAGCTTTCCCAAAAACTGTCCTATAAGGGGACATGCCTAGAGGGATTTTAAAAGCTGTTCTGTACGCCCAGAAAGCATCGTCAAGTCTTAAGTTCCAATCCTTACTGGATGGCTTAACAATCTTTTCTAAAATGTACTTTATCTCCCTATTAGAAACCTCTGCTAGACCATTAGTTTGAGGGTGATATGGGGTTGAGACTTTATGAGTTACACCATATTTTGCCAATAAGCTATTGATTAACTTATTACAAAAATGGGTGCCTTGATCACTGATTACTGCTAGACCATTAGTTTGAGGGTGGTATGGGGTTGAGACTTTATGAGTTACACCATATTTTGCCAATAAGCTATTGATTAACTTATTGTGCCTTGATCACTGATTACTGCTTTGGTACTCCAAATCTACTAAAGATATGAGACCTTAGAAACTTAGAGACCGTTTGGGCATCATCTAGTCTTGTAGGGATGGCCTCTACCTACCTAGATAAATAGCCTACAGCCAATAAAATGTAATAAATCCTGCTGAAGGTGGAAAAGATCCCATGAAAGCTATTCCCCATACATAAAAAACCTAACAAAACAGAATAGGTTGTTGTGGCATCTCATGTCTTTTGCTAATCCCCCTAAATCTTTGGCATCTATCACATTCTCTACAAAACTCAAAAGTATCTTTAAAAAGGGAAGGCCAATAGAAACGGGATTCAAGGACCCTTCATGCAGTCTTTCCCCCCCAAAATGACCACCACAAACCCATGAATGACAGGCTTCTAAAACTGATTTGTGATCTTGGTCTGAGACATAGCCTCTTAATACTTGATCTGAGCACATCTTCCACAGATATGGTTTATCCTAAATAAAGTATTTGGATTCAGTCTTGAGATTTTAGGCCTAAAATCTAGACAAATGCGATGGGATTAGACCAGTTTCAATGAAATTAACTAAATGAGAATACCAAGGTTCTACAATAGCAACCAAACAAAGAGATTGATCAGGGAAAGAATCATAAATAAGATCAGAACTAAGTACTCCCCTTGTCTTTGTTAGTAATCTACTTAGATGATCTACAACATGGTTCACATTTCCATCTCGATCCCTTACCTCTATGTCAAACTCTTGAAGTAGTAGCATCCATCGTAGAAGTCTTAGCTTAGATTGAGGTTTATGGAATAGATACTTGATGGCTACATGATCTGTGTAGACAACAACTTTAGAGTTAATGAGATAAGCTGTGAATTTATCCAAAGCCACTACAATTGCAAATAGTTCTTTCTCAGTAGTGGTATAATTAATTTGAGCAGCATCAAGTGTTTTTGAGGCATAGACAATCACTCTAGATAAATTACCTTCCTTTTGACCTATCATAGCCCACACAGCATAATTGGAAGCATCACATTATAGTTCCAAAGGAAGATGTCAATCTGGTAAAGTTAGGATAGGTGGAGAAACCAACCTATCCTTCAACTTTTCAAAAGCCTCTTTGGAAACAGTAGATAAAACAAATTCAGTGTCTTTTTGTAGAAGTTTTGAGAGTGGGAAAGCAATTTTACTAAAATCTTTGATGAATCTCCTATAAAATCCAACATGCCCAAGAAAAGATTAAAGTTCTTTTAAATTTGTGGGGTAGGGCAATGAGGAAATTAATTCAATTTTTGCTTTATCCACCTCAATTCCCTTGCTAAATATAAGATGTCCAAGTATTATTCTATGATCAACCATGAAATGCCACTTTTCAAAATTCAAAACCAATTTTTTCTCAATACATCTAGCAAGGATTCTATCAAGGCTCTCAAGAAACTCATCAAAAGAATTACCATAAACAGTAAAATTATCCATAAACACATCCACGCATTTTTCAATGAAATCAGCAAATATATAAAGTATACAACGCTAAAATATGCCAGGAGCATTACACAAACCAAATGGCATTCTTTTATAAGTATATGTACCAAAAGGGCATGTAAATGTGGTCTTTTATTGGTCCCTCTGGTCTATTGGAATATTGAAATACCCTGAATATCCATCTAGGAAACAATAATCACTTTTTCCAACTAATCTCTCAAGCATTTGATCAATAAAGAGTAAGGGAAAGTGATCTTTCCTAGTGGAGTCATTCAGCTTCCTATAATCAATACAAACCCTCCATGAATTTTGCACTCTAGTAGGTATCAATTCGTTATTCTCATTCTTCACTACCGTCAATCCACTCTTTTTAGGTACAACATACACAGGTGATACCCATTCACTATCTGAAATAGTATATATGATTTCTGCCTTCAGCATTTTATTGATTTCCTTCCTAACCACATAGAGATTAATGGATTTAATCTGCGTTGGGGTTATTTAATTGGCTTGGAATCTTCATTCAGTAAAATCCTATGAGTGTAAATAGTGGCATCTATCCCTTTTATATTAGCTAATTGCCAACCCAAAGCCTCTCTATTCTTTCTAAGCATACTTAATAACCTAGACTCTTCACTAACTGTTAAAGCACTATAAATTATTACTGGCAATTTCGAGTCTGGCTCAAGGTAAGCATACTTAAGATTAGGAGGTAAATCTTTTAACTCTAATTATGGGGGTTGAACAATAGAAGGGATAAGATGGGGTAATTATTCAAATTAGAAATACTCCGTTTTGTAGATTCTTGGAGGTTGCTCATATTCAGCTCATTAGGACATTCCGTCTTGCCTGTAATCTCTTCAGGAGTTGCACCAAGCTTAATTGGTCTACAGCTGCAACATAGTTGAGATCACCCTCCCTCACACATATTAACCCTTCAACTAAAACATTGGAGTGTGGAACTGAAGGCAATGGAAATTTACTGGCTGCATCTGCTATTTCTGGTCATGACCTCTCTTCATTGTTTTCAACTTCTCATCGTGACCTATTTTGACAAAGAGTGTTTCTGAAATATTTGGTCGTGACCTCATAATTATTTCGTCATGATAGGACGTCTCGGGAGTTTATGGTCGCGACCAAACAATCATCTGGTCACAACTCCAATTCATAGAGAAGATCCCCCTTAGCAGATTGATATTTGGTCACGACTTGTGGATCCCCATGTCGTGACGTGGGGTCACAAAAGCTCAACCCTTCTTGGTTTATTCCACATCCTGCTTCCACAATATCTTGTGACCCTGTAAAATCACTCACAAACTCTTTTCCAAAAGCATTATCACTGGCAATTGATGAAATCGAATCAAAATTTGATGAAACTGAGAAATTTTGAGAAGGTAAAAGCATGCTATTTATATCTAAACAATTAAAATATTATGCATTACCTTCATAAGAATAAGAGAAAGAGTAAAAAGAAGAAAGAGATTCAAAATAATCATCATAAGCACTCAAAGATGAATTTGAATCCATATGCTCCTGAAATGCTTCATGAAAGTCTTGGGAATTATGCAACATAGAATCATACCCATCATGCAAACTTAATTCATGCTCATCCCTAGTCTCTTCCACAGCATAATCAATGGCATTCAACCCAGTAAAAGCAGAATTATTAAAAGGATATTTTATTGCTTCATTCATATTGAAAGTTACTACATGTTCTCTAACTTCCATTGTAATGGAACTATGCTTTATACTAATAATTATCTTGGAAGTTTGAAGAAAAGGTCTGCCTAGGATCAGAGTGCTCTCATTTACTAGCTCACTGGACATGTCCAGAACATAAAAATCAGCTGAGAACACTAAGTCCTTGACCTGGACTAGAATATCCTCAAAAATTCCCTTAAGATACCTAATTGACCTATCAGCTAACTGGAGCACTACACTTGTGTCTCTAAGATTCTTAATACCTAAGGCTAAGTATACCAACCAAGGTATTACATTAATGGCAGCCCCTAGATCTAATAACGCTCCATGGATATGAACCCTTCCTATAGTGCATGGGATTGTGTAAGATCCTGGGTCTTGGCACTTAACCGGTAATTCATCCTTAAAAAGTGACGACACATTAGTACTTACCTGAATTCTCTCAAGAGGCCTAAACTTTTTCTTATCAGCACACAATTCTTTTAAAAATTTAGCATACTTAGGATTTCTCTTGAGGAATTCAACCATAGGGATATTTATTTCTAACTTATTGTAGAGATTATAAGCATATTGTGCAAAATCAGGGTCAGTCTTTTTCTTTCCAGCAAAATAAGATTTAAGGAAAGGAAGATCTTTTATACTTATATTCTTACCTGTATGCTTAGAGGCTCCTTGCTTGCTAGACTCTGCCTTCTCCCCAGCTTACTTTCCTTTGTATGCTAGACTTAACATTATCACTTCCTCTTATTGCATCTCTTGCAATCCCTCTTGTATTTGTGAGTTCTCTTCTTGGATTGCCTTCTTAACCATAAGCTGCTATTCTTTAAGACTTTCTACTTTCCCAATCTTTATCTGTGACAATGATGGATTTTCAACTTCAACATCTTCAAAATCCTCCTTTGGTGTATCATCTTCCCTAAAATGCACCTTTCTCTTGCTTCTGAGTGATATGGCATTCAGACCCTTCGAATTAATAACAGTGTTCGAAGGTATGCTACCACTGCTATTTTTTTAATCTTAATGTATTAGAGACTTGAGTTAAATGACTGGTGATATCTGTATTTTTAGAATTTAGCTCCTCAAGTTTCCTGTGCACATCTACATTATTTTTCTGCATACTTTGAAGAATTAAAGCTATGGAGGTAAATTGACCATTATTCTCTTTGAGCTTGTTATCTATATTGGTCATTCTACTATCCAAATTGTTCATTTGTGCCGCCATACTCTTCAACAATTGAGAAGTCTCGTCTGGTCTTACTGCCACTAAAGTATTAGGTTGAGTTAGAAACATAGACCTTGCATTACTTTGGTAGTTACTTGAGGAAGCACCACCTCCTTGGAATTGATTTGGCTTATTTTCCCCACTCCCCACCTAAAATTTGGGTGGTCTCTATATCCAGGATTATATGTGTTAGTGAAACATCCTCCCTTAGACCCCTCAGAGTACACTTGCGGAAGCGACATAAGCTCAATTATATCTTAAATTAAGCCCAAAAGTTTAAATTTTTCTCTTAAGTTCCTTATTCTAAACCTTTACTTTGAGAACTGATTTATCTCATTCTACATATCCAAATGAGGCTTATTGCCTATCCACATAAAGCCCCAGATGTGTGCTACTGGCTCACCAAATTTTGTGGCCAAACTCTTTCGTTTACTAGGTCAAACTGAGGTCGAAACACCGCTGCCTCAGGACCTGCGAATTTCTCTCTTAATTTCTTATACACAAGCTGAATATGCCAAACAATATTTATTATTAAATAATAAATTGTTATACAGCAGGGCATGAACAAAATCATCATATCTCTATTACATCTTTTCAGCCTAAAAACTGGCAGTATAACTACCATACTTCATCTTTAAAAATAACTGATCCGTACCGATTCGGTAATTCCCATGAGAACTACCATTCTACATAAGTACCCAGGAAAGACTGGATGAACCGGCTAGGTCCACTCACTTCCAGACTCTTTAAATAGTACCTACGTACACAGTACGTATCATCTCCTTTCTTTATTACTGACACTCTGTCATAATTTTGGCAGCATAATGGCATCTTTTAGCATTCTCAAAATTTATTTTGACATAACCTCCCTGTAATGGGTTATACATAGGGGATGAGATTTGTAACATCCCAATTTTCAGGCCCAGAGATTTAGAAAGTAGCCTGAAATAGATAGGCTACCAGACCCCTTTGAGCAAAAGTCCCAGAAATATACAGAAGGTTTTTAGGGACTAAACTGCAAATAAGTAAAAGTACAGGGACTTATATGTAAATAATGAAAGTCCCTAGGGGCATGATGGTCATTTTAGAAAAGAAAGGGACTAAAGTGAAAAGTTGAAAAGTTCCATGTTAAGAAATAAAGGTAGACACAAGTTGTGGGCCATTAAAGGTAATTATAAAAAATTAAGAGACTTAATTGAAAAGGAGAAAAGTTTCCAGGGGCAAAATAGTAATTATAGAAAATTGAGCCGAAAGTGGCTTGGAACTGCCCGGAAGCATTCCAGTCCCAAATTTCACCAGTAGATAGAGGAAATGATGCTGGTTAATCTGGCTTAATACCGAAATTTTATTAAAGGTCCAGATAGCTAAAATTTATCTGATAGTTAAAAAGTTATCTAAAATTTTTATTAGATCTCCTGGACCTCAGATATAAGTGAAAAATTATAGGAATGTGCGTCCTTTGAAGACGGAGGTCAGAGAACTGACACAATCTCGAAAGGAGCTCTGTAGAAAAAGTTATTCACTTTTTAGTGAATTTAGATGGGAGTTTGTGAGCTCCTGGTATCTGATAGGGAAATTTAGCAGTAAATAAACTGGGACTGAATGAGCCCAGATGACATCACTCAGAGGTCCATAATGACACCAAGGGAGGCCCAGGCCCATGATATCAGTTCAGCAGTAAAAGGGGCCGGTGTCTGGAAAAAGGTGCAAAATGACGTAAAAGGGTATTTTGGTCATTTGACTAAGGTTAGTCAGTCAAGAAAGGTTATTTGGATAGTTGACCAGGGTCAGATAATACTCTGGTAAGATATGAAAAGACAATAAAGCCCCTAGATTAATTAAAGTAAATAAAGAGGAACCAAGGGCATTTTGGTAATTTACCAAGAGATGGTTCTTGGGAATTGAGCCATCAGAGTACTTGGGCTGGATCAGAGACCCAAGATAGCATTCCCAGAGTCCAAAAACGTAGCCCAAGGAAAACATAGCTTTCCATTTTCGTCATTTACACCTTTTTCCGGACACCGACCCCTTTTAGCACTGAACTGATATCATGGGCCTGGGCCAACCTTGGTGTCAGCGTTATGTCATCTGGGCTCATTTAGTCCCAGTTTATTTACTGCTAAATCTCCCTATCGGATCCCAGGAGCTCACAAACTCCCGTCTAAATTCACTAAAAAGTGAATAACTTTTTCTACAGAACTCCTTTCGGGATTCTGTCAATTCCCTGACCTCCGTCTTCATAGGACGCACATTCCTGTAACTTTTCACTCATATATGAGGTCCAGGAGATATGATAAAAATTTTAGATAACTTTTAGACTATCAGATAAATTTTAGCTATGTGGAAATCTGATAAAATTCCTGTATTAAGCCATATTGACCAGCATCATTTCCTCTATCTACTAATGAAATTTGGGACTGAAATGCTTCCGGGCAGTTCTAAGCCACTTCTGACTGAACTTTCCATAATTATCATTTTGCCTTTGGAAACTTTTCTTCTTTTCAATTAAGTCCCTAACTTTTCATAATTCTTATATACTCATAGAGACCTCATATGCATATTTCACAGTTCAGTGAAATGATCAGCATAATTTTCTCTATTTTATGGTAAAATATGGTACTCATCGGCTACCAGCCTGATCTTTCCCATAATTATGATTATGCCCCTGTATTCTCTTTCTGACATCTTTACTTATCTTCTTATCCTTTATCTTAAGTTCTCAAAATTCTCTTTCAACAACTTATCCCCTAAACTCTTCGGGAGTCATTGTTAATTGGAAGGCTCGACAACCCGCCCATATCAGGTTATCTTACTCAGGAGCCAGCCCATATCTAGCTACTTACAGAATTCCTAGGCTTAAGACTTAGGATATTCCTTACATTCCTCTTTTTGAACCTAGGTGAACTGTCCCTATTTTGTAGGTCAAAGACTTAACTCATCTTTAAATCCTGAGGGACTTAGCTCATCCCTCATATTCCTACAAAATATAGGTAAGTGATCTGCCCATATCAGATTACTATCTTGGGACTACGGGTTTAGCAGCCTGCCCATATTAGACTACCTCCCAGTTCTCCTAGACCCAAAAATCGGGATGTTACAGTTAGAGTATGGATCTCTTTTCTGGTATTAGTGGTCTCTCCCTTGATATATTGCTAGTACTTCTTCATACTATCTATCACATGTACTTGTAGCAAGCATCATTCAGCTATATGACTCACATCCTGTAACTAGTGCTTATGAGGTTCCTACTGAATGGACTTGCTTCATAGAATACAACTCTCTTTCCATTAAATTCATCCTCTTTTCCACTCGATTTCCTAGAGCTGTTATTTCTGCTAAGATCTCATTTGAATTTCTCGAAGAGGATGTGGGCATTCTTCTTGGATCTTCAGTCTGATGGTCTTTATTAGCCATTTTTTGGAATAACTCCCAGCTTGCTTATAGGGTTTTATCTCTTAAAGATCCATTTGCTGCTGCATTCAAGGACACCTTGTTGTGAGAAAGTAGACCATAATAGAAAGTGTCTACTAAATTAGCCTTCGTAATGTTATAATGGGGATATCGAGCTAACAAATTGATAAATCTCTTCTAATATTCATGTAATGACTCCCCATTCTGTTGCAAAATATTTGTGATCTCCTTCTTCATCCAAGTAACTGCTCTAGATATGTTGACTTCAGCTGATCCCATGTAAGAGTTGAAAAATGAGTTGGCAGATTGTATAACCACTCCTTAGCCTTCCCTTCCATAGTGAAATGGAAACACCTCCTTAAGACGCCGTCCAATGTAGTCATTAGAGGCTTCATCGAAGAACAGATCATATGCATGGTCTGTAAGTGCCGATGAGGACATTCTCCTGTAAAACTGTGAAATTTAGGTAAGGTTGCAATCAAAGCCCCTTTAATTGCAAAATTAGCCTCTTTAGTATAGAAACCATAAAGATCATAATTCACATGTGAATGATTTATTTCCCTCACACTTCTATTATCTTCTATATTCATAGGTATTTTATTTTCTCCTTGTCTATTATGCCCATTATGCTCATTATGATTAATCTTAGCCATGTTAGATTATGTTGATCTCGCATCTTCTATAAATTCTCTCCTTAGTTTCCTAAGTTGCCTCTCAATTTCATGTTCAAAGGCATTAATGGTCCCATTCTTCTACGCATGCAACTCAGAAACAATAAAGAATAACCAAGCAAACAATGGATTTGACAATCAGGTCTTAAAAATGGATTTCAGGTCGCGACTAAATAAGACAGAGAGCAGATTTTCCAAAACAGTCTCAACCAAAAGTTGTGAACGTCACGACTGAAGTTCACAAAGAGTAATCAGTACCACAGTAAAGCAATTTGGTCACGACACAGATGACGTTTGGTCGCGACACAATGTCACAGATAGTGATTTCACAGAAACTTTGGAAAAGAAAATATAGAATGCTATGCAATAAAAAGCAACAAAAACTAAAATTAAAATAAAAATGACTCAGGTAAATAATGGATTTGACAATAAATTATTTTGGCTCCCCAGCAATGGTGCCATCGATGAGCAGCTTATATTGTCATTGTCTGATCTATCAAAATAATAATAATCGCACCCAATAATATAGTATAAGACACAACCCTATCGTTCTTCTCGAGGAGCCTTTCTATTGGAGACCTAGCAAATTGGTGACAAAACTATTGAAAACCTGAGTGAAAGTAAAATGGGTTTTGGGTTTAATTTTTTTTGATGCAGTAAAATAAGGGTGCAGTAAAGTAAATGTTTTTGTATTTTTGATTAAGATGAAAACGAGTTGGTTTGTGAAAGAAATATGTTATGACAGACTATCGATGATGAAAACATATATATCCTTGCTCTTAATTTGATATGGGAGTTTTGAAATCACTAAGTCTTAAATAAAACCTCAATCGATTGATTTAGTCCAGAGCATTAATATTTCTTAAACTCCTTTGATGAAAGCTAGTTTAAAAACTCTTAATGAACTGTTTAAAACCACTTAGTGTGTAATTTAAATCAGATGATGAAAATGCCCTCGAATGGTCATCGATCGATAAACCCTAGATTTCAAGCAATTGAATTAATTAGCAACGATCGTTGATAATAGTCCAACTATCTTAAAATTGAAACTAAAATATTATATTAGAAACCAATATTCAAAGCATCCAAAGTCAATTACAATTGTCTAATATGAGAATAATCAATTGACATTCAATCCCTTGTTCATATAATGAAAACCCTAGATCTAGCAGCATCAAAACATGAAAAAGGTGTAGATTAAAATAGAAAACTCCCCAGTACAGTCCATGAGCTCAAGATATGAGATCTATCACCAAAAGACTAAGGATTTAGCCTCTCATGACTTCTATTGTGCTGCAATCGCTGCCTAGATACGATGCCATGGAGAAAGTAGAAAGGGAGATGGAAAGATGAATAATGGAGATGATGTGTAGGTAGCAGAGGGAGTTGAGAGAGAGTTCGAGTACTGCTTCTTAGCCTAATTAGGTCAAAAACCAACCTCCTTGCGTTTGCGGCTTGCTTTCTTCTTTGGTCGCAACCAGATCCATGTTTTGGTCGGGACCTGTAAATGGAAAGAAACTTCCTAAAAGAAATTTGGTCGCGACCTATAGACACTTTAGTCGCGACTGAAGACCATAGAAGCTGCTTCCTTGATTTGATTCTCTTTGTCTTGTGATTTCTTTTCTGCTCACATTAGTCCTTGTTCCTCCAAAATACCTGTAATTCAAAACCAAAGCTCATTATAAAAGTCCCACCAGTAAAGAAATAACATATATGCAATTTAGAGGAGTTAATTTACCATTTTACCCTTAAAATAGCATATTGCCAAGCACAATCATGTATTACCACAAAAGCACAATTACAGGCATAAAATGAATGGTAAAGTTGTTATAAAACCATTAAAAATATCGCAGAAACCATACACAAATTTGTGTCTTATCACCCTCCATGAATTTTGCACCCTAGTAGGTATCAATTCATTATTTTCATTATTTACTACTGTCATTCTGCTCTTTTTAGGCACTACATGCACAGGAGATATCCATTCACTATCTGAAATAGCATATATGATTCTTGCCTTCAGCAATTTACTAATTTCCTTCCTCACCACATCAGAGATCAATGGGTTTAATCTCCTTTGGGGTTGTTTAATTGGCTTGGAACATTAAGCAAAATCCTATGAGTGTAAATAGTGACATCTATCCCTTTTATAATAGCTAATTGCCAACCCAAAGCCTTTCTATTCTTCTTAAGAGCACTTAATAACCTAGACTCTTCATTAACAGTTAAAGAATTAGAAATTATTATTGACAATTTTGAGTTTGACTCAAGATAAGCATACTTCAGGTTAGAAGGTAAATCTTTTAGCTCTAATTATGGGGGTTGAATAATAGAAGGGATCAGATTTGGGGAATCATTTAAATTAGAAATACTCCCCTTTGTAGATTCTTAGAGGTTGCTCATATTCAGCTCATTAGGTCTTTCCGTCTCTCCTTTAATCTCTTCAGGAGTTGCACCAAGCTTAAGTTGGTCCACAGTTGCAACATAGTTGAGATCACTCTCTTCCATACCTGTATCATTATTATACATCAAATCATTTAAGAATCTTAAAGTATGAGAGGTAATTTTGGAATGTGAGTGAGGATAAGTAGAGTTATAACATATTGGCCCTTTAACCAAAATAGTGGAATATGGAACTGAAGGCATTTGAAATTTACTGGTTGCGTCTGACATTCCTAGTCGCGACCTCTCAGGCTTATCTTCAACTTCTCGTTGTGACTCAAATTGACAGAGAGTGTTTCTAAAACTTTTGGTCGCGACTTGATCATCTTTACATCGCGACTGCCCGTCTCTAGAGTTTATGGTCGAGACCAAAAAATCATCTTGTCGCGACTCCGTTTCACAGAGAGTCTCTCCCTCAACAGACTGATATCTAGTCACAACTTGAGGATCTTCACGTAGCGACTTGTGGCCACATAGGCTCAACCCTTCTTCATTTGTTCTACTTCCAGCTTCCAACATATCTTGTGACTCTGTAAAATCACTCACAAATTCCTTCCCAAAATTTTTATCACTGGCAATTGATAAAATCGAATCAAAATTTGATGATGAGAAATCTTGGGAAATGAAAGCATGCTATTTGCATCTAAAACATGATGCATTACCTTCAGAACAAGAAAGAGATTCAAAATAATCATCATAAGCACTCAAAGATGAATTTGAATCCACACGTTCCTGAAATGCTTCATAGGAATTATGGGAATTATGCAATAGAGAATCGTACCCATCATGCAAACTCAATTCATGCTCATGCCTAGTCTCTTCAATAGCATAATCAATGGCATTCATCCCAGTAAAAGCAGAATTATCAAAAGGGTATTTCATTGCTTCATTCATATTGAAAATTACTACATGTTCTCACTCTTCCCTTGTAATGGAACTATGCTTCATACTAATAATTGTCTTGGAAGTTTGAAGGAAAGGTCTACCTAGGATCAAAGTACTCTCATTCACTAGCTCACTGGATATGTCTAGAACATAAAAATCAGCTGGGAACACTAAGTCCTTGACCTGCACTAGAATATCCTCAAGAATTCCCTTAGGATACCTAATAGATCTCTATCAGCCAATTGGAGCACTACACTTGCATCTCTAAGATTATTAATACCTAAAGCTATATACACCGATGAAGGCATTACATTAATGGCTGCCCCTAGATCTAATAACACTCCCTTAATATGAATCTTTCCTATAGTGCATGGGATTGTGTAAGATCCTGGGTCTTGGCACTTAACCAGTAATTCAGCCTTAAAAAGTGATGACACATTAGCACTCACCTGAATTCTCTCAAGAGGCCTAAATTTCTTCTTATCAGCACATAATTCTTTTAAAAATTTAGCATATTTGGGATTTCTCTTGAGGAATTCAACCATAGGAATATTTATTTCTAACTTTTTGAAAAGAGTGTAAGCATCTTTTGCAAATTCAGGGTCAATCTTTTTCTTTCCAGTAAAATAAGCTTTAGGAAAAGGAAGATCCTTTATACTTACCTCCCTACCTGTGTGCGTGGAGGCTCCTTGCTTGCTTGACTCTGCCTTCTTCTCAGTTTGCTTTCCTTTGTATGTTGGACTTGGCATTATCACTTCCTCTCCTTGCATGTCTTGTATTTCCTCTTGTGCTTGTGAGTTCTCCTCTTGGGTTGCCTTCTTAATCATAAGCTACTATTCTTTAATACTTTCTGATTTCCCAATCTTTATCCGTTACAATGATGAATTTTCAACTTCAAAATCTTCCATATCCTCCTTTGGTGTATCATCTTCCTTAAAATGCACTTTTCTCCTACTTCTGAGTTATATGGCATTCAGACCCTTCAGATTAATGACAGTGTTCTAAGGTATGCTACCACTACTCTTTGTTTGGATGCCACTCACTATATTGGAAACTTAAGTTAAATAACTTGTAATATCCGCATTCTTAGAACTTAACTCCTGAAGTTTCCTGTGCACATCTGCATTATCCTTCTTCATACTTTGAAGAATTGAAGCTATAGAGGTGAATTGACCATCATTCTCTTTGAGCTTATTGATGAGCAGGTCGGATTGTCTCCTTTTGACCCATCAAAATAAGTTATGTTTGCACCAAATAATGTAGTATAAGGCACAACCCTATAGTTCTTCTCGAGGAGCTTTTCTATTGGAGACCTAACTTATTGGTGACAAAACTATTAAATACCTGAGTGAAGGTAAAATGGTTTTGCGTTTTGGTTGGTGCAGTAAAATAAGAGTACAATAAAGTAAATGTTTTTGTGCTTTTGATTTAGATGAAAATGAGTTGGTTTGTGAAAGTAGTATGTGATGACAGACTCTTGATGATGAAAATGTATCTATCCTTGCTCTCAATTGATATGGAGTTTGAAATCACCAAGTCTTAAATAAAACCTCAATTTTTTGATTGAGTCCAGAGCATTAATATTTTTTAAACTCCTTTGATCAAAGCTAGTTTAAGAACTCTTAATGAACTGTTAAGAATCACTTAGTGTGTAATTTAAACCAAATGTTGAAAATGCCCTCAAATGAGCGTCGATCGACTAACCCTAGATTTCAAGCAATTGAATTAATTAGCAACAATTGTTGATAATAGTCAACTATCTTAAAATTGAAATTGAAATATTGTATTGAAACCAGCATTCAAAACATCTAAAGTAAATTACAATTGTCCAACCCAAGAATAATCAATCGACATTCAACCCTTGTTCATATGATGAAATCCCTAGATCCAGCGGCATCAAAACATGAAATAGGTAAAGATTGAAACATAAAACTTGTAATATCCCAAATTTTCTGTACTGATTTGTATGTATAGATTGAATAAAATATATGTGAGATTTTTCAGGAAAAGATGTGGCCATTTATATAAAGAAAGGGATTAAATTGAAAAGAAAGAAAATACAAGGACTTAAGTGAAACTATGGAAAGTTTAAGACTAAAAGTAGAGGTAGACAAAAATACGGGGTCTTTAAGTGTAATTTTGAAAAGTTGAGGACATAAAGGTGATTTATGGTAAATCAAGGGGCAAAAGTGTAATTATGGAAAATTTGGACCGAAAATAGGCCAAAAATGACAGTGTTCTGATTGGACCCAAATTTTTCTAGTGGATAGAGAAAATTATTCCGGGTTGTTTGACGTAACACATAATTTTAATTTGAGATCCCAAAAAATTGATATAAATTTTTGAAGTTAGATAAAATTATTACAATATTTTTCTCATCTCAGAATCAGATGAGATTTTCCAGTAAATTCCTAGAATTAATATAAGAATTTATAAAATTGACAGGATTAGAAAAGGAATCCTGTAGAATTTTTAATGGAATTTATTGTGGAATAAAATACTGATGAATATCGCCGGAAGAGATTTCTCGGGATTCATGCCATAAAGGTGGTGGACCCTGTAAAAGCCCAAAAATGGCTCCAACCAAGGCCCAATAAGACACTTGGACTGATAGGTGGACCAGTGTATAGGGAAACCCCAGGAAAGGGCAAAATTACGAAAATGCCCCTATGTTGTCCTAAGGAAACAGAGGTGAATGGAGGTCATTTTGGATAGGCCAAAATGCCAATGCAAGTACAAGAGATGTTAGTCGGAGTCAATATATACTCTGACAAGGTTCAAAGAGGTGTGAAATGACAATTATGCCCTTAAGTTTAATATAGTGCAAGGAAAAGCACTAAAGGTATTTTGGTCATTTTCCAAGGTATCTGGAATTAAATTTAAACCTAGTAAAAGAATATCAATGGTATGAAGGATTTAAATTTTAAATAAAATATATTATGAAGTCCCAGAAAAATTAGATTAAGAAAACAGTCCAGTTTACGGAAAATCAGACCGGGCCGGTACCAGATTGGACTGGATGGGACTGAAATTTTCTAGGAGCTTCCCACCATGAGAATGGCACCAAGTGTCCTATGAGGTGTCCCATGAGGTGTCCCTTGAGTGATGTCATCAAGGTGATGCAATAATTCAAAAAAGAAAAGAAATTCCAAGATTTAATCTCAAGCCTTTAGATCAAGTAGTTCCCAAGATGTTCTTGGCCTTCAATTTTCCCAAGATTTTTCTATAAATACCCCCCTTTGAGACTCCAAAACCGTGAGCACAAGACCTTGGGGAAACTCTTGCAAAATTTTCTCTCAAGCAAGAAGGAAGCAAGAATCTTGAAGAAACTAGTAAGGTAAGTTGCCTCCTTGCTTCTAGACCTTGTTCTCATGGTTTGTTCTTGAGTTTAAGTAGTTTTTTAGGCTTAAATCTTGGGGAGATGCTACTGAAATTTATGTGTATATGTGAAAGAAACATGAGTTTTATGTTATGGATAGTTTATACAAGCTTAAACAAGCTTGAATCACATGATAATGGCTTAGGAATTCATGTGTGCTTGTGAATCCAAGATTATGTCCTGTTCTGTACAGTACGAAATCACTATTCATATATTGGAATTTCATGGTTTTGATTCTTCCAATGGGTTTAGAATGGAAAATTGTGTGGGGTTATAGTAGAAAAACAAGTATTGGAAGCATTGGAATCAAAATGAGAATTTTTAGAAAATTGGTATAGCTTTTCGGTTCTGTACAGCACCTTGGGAAGCAATTGGATTCTGTAATTTCTGAATGCATATTTGGATTCTACATGAAAAATTATGTGGAAATGAACCATGAGAGTTTAGTTTAGAAAGATGTAAACATATGTCACAAAGTAGAGAAAGAAAGGGACTTAAGGAAACATAGACTTGAAATTTGATTGGAATGAACTTGAAATTTGATTGGAATGAAGTGATAATTTGGTAATTGTCTTGTTATGTCTAGGTTTTGACATTTGTGGGAAGGAAAGATCAATTCAAGAAGGAAAGAACAAGGACTCATAAGAGGTAGCAAGAATACTTAACTATAAACTTATGTTGTTTGATTAATATGCTTGCTTGTTATGCATGAAGTTTGGTTGAGCATGATATGTTATGTGATGATGATTATGATGATGATGATGAGTTATGAATATGTGCAACTCCTTGCAACCTATGTCATGACAATATGCATGTTAGAGTTTGCTTATGTATGATCATGAATTAGCTCCCATTGCATGATAACATGTTAGGCATTTAATCAAGCATGCATAACCTTATAGTTTGTATTACTTGCTATTGAGATTTCTATGAAATCTCATTCCTTCCATATCAATAAATATTGCTCTAGGTGCTAGAACTTCACAAGGAGGAAGTTAAATGGGAATGAACAATGTGTATATGACTTGAAAAGCATGCCTTTAACTTAGATGATGATATATTGGTATGTATAATGTATGCTACTCACAAATCCGATCCGAGGTAGGGTACTTCCAATGATAGTTTAAGTGACTTATCCGACGAGTTTTCATATGAAATTTGGCATGAACATAGATAAGATCTATATATTTAAATGGACACCAAGAATGCATCATTTGGTTAAGAAATCGAATTGTTATGATTTTTCAAAGTTGGGATTTAAAATCTGGAATAAGATAATACAACTACTCGGAGGCAGTGAGGTTCATACGCTAATTTCATATAGTAAATGAATGAGTTTTTCCGCGATATTTGGTGAGCTTAAAGTACACGTTCGGATATTTAAATACATAGGTAATTAGACTCAATTGGATGAGTATACAAGGAGAAATGAATTTTTGAAAATGGGGTAAAGAAACTGGAACTTCCAGATTTACCAAATGAACAGAAATTTTCAATTAATAAACTGATTTAATCTGGACAAGAAAACCTCATTTTCATATTTTTCTAACAAATTTAAATGAAAGATATTTCATTAGAAATTGTAATCACCTCATTTTGATTTTTCTAAATTTAATTATGAATTTCTGAAGTTCAGGCTATAATCTGGAATTACCAAGTGAACAGTGGCGATGAACAGTACCATATGCCCAACTTTTGGAAATTCATGTTTTTAAGGTTAAGAGGTATTCCAATGATCTAAGATACTTCCAATTAAGTATATGTAAGAATGTGATGTAAGGATGTTTACTAGAAGATGTCATTGAAATTTAAGGATGTTGATTAAAAGAGGCCGTTGTACTGGCAGAATATGGAAGTATTGTGTACGTAGGTGCTGTCTAAGGAGGCTGGAAGTGAGTGGACCTAGCCGGTTCATCCAGTCTTTCCTGGGTACTTACGTATAATGGTAGTTCTCATGGGAATTATCGAATCAGTACAGTTACTTTCTGCCAGGATTTTCGACAGGAGAGAATTAATAAATTTAAGACTGCTTCTGTAAGTGTACTCTGAAGGGTCTAAGGAAGGATGTTTCAAAACTCCCCAGTGTAGTCTATGAGCTCAAGACACTTGTGTAACATCCTAATTTTCAGGCCCAAAGACTCAGAAAGTAGCTTGAAATAGATAGGCTACCAGACCCCTTTGAGCAGAAGTCCCAGAAACATACAGAGGGTTTTTAGGGACTAAACTGCAAATAAGTAAAAGCACAGGGACTTATGTGTAAATAGTAAAAGTCCTAGGGGCATAATGGTCATTTTAGAAAAGAAAGGGACTAAAGTGAAAAGTCTAAAAGTCTCATGGTGTAAAAGTAAAAGTAGACACAAGTTCTAGGCCATTAAGTGTAATTATGAAAAGTTGAGGGACTTAATTGAAAATAAAAAAAGTTTCCAGGGGCAAAATGGTAATTATAGAAAGTTGAGCCGAAAGTGGCTTAGAACTACCCGAAAACATTTCAGTCCCAAATTTTACCAGTAGATAGAGGAAATGATGCTGGTTAATTTGGCTTAATATAGGAATTTTATCAAAGTTCCAGATAGCTGAAATTTATCTGATAGTGGAAAAGTTATCTAAAATTTTTATTAGATCTCCTGGACCTCAGATATAAGTAAAAAGTTACAGGATGATGCGTCCTGTGAAGACGGAGGTCAGGGAACTGACAGAGTCCCGAAAGGAGTTCTGTAGAAAAAGTTATTCATGTTTTAGTGAATTTTGACGGGAATTTGTGAATGCTCGGTATCCGATAGGGAGATTTATCAGTAAATAAACTGGGACTAAATGAGCCCAGATTACATAACGCAGATGTCCATAGTAACGCCAAGGAAGGCCTAGACCCAGGATACCAGTTCATCAGATAAAAGGGGCCAGTGTCCAGAAAAAGGTGCAAAATGATGAAAATGCCCTTATGTTATAAAATAGCTAAAGAATGATTAAAGGGTATTTTGGTTATTTGACTAAGGTCAGGCAGTCAAGAAAGGTTATCTGGATAGTTGACCAGGGTAAGAGAATACTCTAGTAAGATGTGAAAAGACAATAATGCCCCTAGACTCATTAAAGTAAATAAAGAGGAACCAAGGGCATTTAGGTAATTTGCCAAGCGATATTTCTTGGGAATCGAGCCATCAGAGTATTTGAGCTTTATCAGATACCCAAGATAGCATTCCCAGAGTTCAAAAACGTAGCCCAAGAAGTATCTGGGTTAAAGTGACATTAAAATACTATTTTAGTGCTTTTTCAATAAAGTAAAGTTACTCGGTTGACGTGATAACCAGGGAAGTGATCAGATAAAGCTTTGGACTTATCTGGAAGCCATGAGGTAGCGTGAAAGGTGCCATCAAGATGCCACATGGCGCCAACCTAGAGAAAGAAGAAAAAGATAAGGACAAGTGTCACGATCTCAGTCGTTTATTCCGGCATAAGACTCTGGAATTATCTGGAAGTGCTGAGTCAGCTGGTGAGGTGTCACCATGGCGCCACCTAAGTGTGTGAGGTGTCCATGATGATGTCACTTTTGATGAGTCATCATGGAGGATGATGTCATCACGATGACGCAGGCAAAGCTTCTTGAGGAAGCAAGCGATCTGAGCCGTTCATCGTGAATCGATCTGAGCCATCCATTCCACCTCCCTCCACCTATAAATACCCCTTCCCCTCCCATTCAAGGCATCCCACGGCAAACATCAAGAAAGGAAGAGAAAGAAGAGAGAGAAAGAGAAAGAGAGAAAGAAAGGAAGAGAAAGAAGGAGTTCTGTCAAGGCTAGGAGCAATCCAAGGAGCTTAGGGACTCGACAAGCTTAGGATAGTAAATGGTTGAATAAATGTATGATATTTTTATGGTGAATAGTAGACATACCAAGATTCGGTTTGATATATAGAATGCCTTATTTGGATGTCTACACAGGGAGATATAATTTATCAAATTTGGGACCAAAATGCTGGATTCAGGAGAAAAATGTTGGATGAACAGTAAAGTTGTAACATTGACTGATATTGACTTGGTCAATGCATGGTCAAGAAGTCATTTTTTCCTGAAATATAATTGAGTTATCTTCATGTATCAAGTTAAACCACTTCATTTCGATTTTTCTAGAATTAGTTATGATTTTTCGAAGTCAGGTCACTCGTCTGGAATTTACGCAGTGAACAATACTCTATAAGAGTAAAACTCCAGATTGAGAAATTTGACTTCAATGACCTTGAAAGTGGTTCCAAATGCTACCAAATGGTCCCTAAGACGTATGAAAATTCGGATGTGACATTTAGCCTCTCATGACTCCTATTGTGTTGCAATCGCTGTTCACAAATGATGCCATGGAGAGAAGTAGAAGGTAAGATGAAGAGATGAACGATGGAAGATGTCTGTCGGTAGCAGAGAGAGGGTAGAAAGAGTTCAAGCACTGCTTCTTAGCCTAATCAGGTCAAAAACCAGCCTCCTGGACGTCTGCGGCTTTCCTCTCCTTTTAACAGCAGGTTGGCCTAATAAAAAACGCGCAGCTTCACGATTGTCTTCTTTGGTCACAACCAGATCCAAGTTTTGGTCATGACCTGTAATCACAAAGGAACTTCCTAGGAGAAATTAGGTCGCGACCTATGGACACTTTGGTCCCGACTAGAATACACAGAAGCTACTTTCTTGATTTGCTTCTCTCTTATGATTTCTTTTCTGCTCACATTAGTTCTTGGTTTTCCTCCAAAGTACCTGCAAATGCAAAATCAAAGCTTGCTGTAAAAGTCTCATCAGTAAAAGAATGCATAATTGCAGTTTGGAGGAGTTAATTTTACCATTTTACCCATAAAATAGCATATTGCCAAGCATAATCATGTATTACCACAAAAGCACAATTACAGGCATAAATGAATGGTAAAACTGTTATAAACCATTAAAAATGTCGTAGAAACCATACACAAATTGTGTCTTATCACTTATTATCTATATTGGTCAATCGACCGTCCATGTTGTTCATTTGTGCCACCATACTCTTCAATAATTAAGAAGTATCATTTGGTCTTGATACTGCTAAAGCACTAGGATGAGTTAGAACCATAGACCTTGTATTACTTTGGTAGTTGCTTGAGCAAGCACCACCTCCCTAGAATTGATTTGGCCTATTTTCCCCACTCCCCTACCTAAAATTTGGGTGGTCTCTCCAACCAGGATTATATGTGTTGGAGTATGGGTCTCTCTTCTGGTATTGATTATCTCTCCCTTGATACATTGCTGCTACTTCTTCATACTGTCTATCACATGTACTTGTAGCATGCATCATTGAACCGCATGACTCACATCCTGTAACTAGTGCTTGTGAGGTTCCCACTGCATGATCTTGCTTTATAGAATATAGCTCTCTTTCAATTAAATTCATCCTTTTTTCCATTCGATTTTCTAAAGCTGCTATTTCTACTAAAATCTCATTTGAATTATTCAAAGATGATGTGGGCATTCTCCTTGGACCCTCAGTCTAATGGTCTTCATTAGCCATTTTCTGGAATAACTCCCAACTTGCTTGTGGAGCTTTATCTCTCAAAGATCCATTTACTACTGCATTTAAGGACACCTTGTTGTGAGGGAATAGACCATAAAAGAAAATGTCTACTAAAACAGCCTTCGTGATGTTGTGATGGGGACATCGAGCCAACAAATTGATAAATCTCGTCCAATATTCATGTAATGACTCTCCATCCTGTTGTAGAATGTTTGTAATCTCCTTCTTCATCCGAGTAGTCTTAGAGGCCAGGAAGAACTGTTCTAAAAATGTTGATTTCAACTATTCCCATGTAAGAGTTGAGAAATGAGTTGGCAGCCTTCCATAGTGAAATTGAAACACCTCCTTAAAACATCATCTAATGCAGTCATTAGAGGCTTCATCGAAGGGCAGATCATATGCATGGTTTGTAAGTGCCGATGTGGACATTCTCCTGTAAAACCATGAAATTTAGGTAAGGCTGCAATCAAAGCTCCTTTAATTTCAAAATTAGCCTCTTCAGTATAAAAACCATAAGGACATAATTCACTTGAGAATGATTTATTTCCCTCACACTTCTATTATCTTCTACATTTATTGGTATTTCATTTTCTCCTTGTCTATTATGCCCATTATGATTAATCTCATCCATATTAGAAGTTTCTAATAGAATATCTAAATTAAGTTCAATTTCAGATCCCGCAACACTGGAGGATGAACTAGATTCTGTTGATTTCACTTTTTCTTCAGCTACAACTAGATTCTCTCCTTAGTTTCTTAAGTTGTATTTCAAATTCAGGTTCAAAAGGCACTAATGGTTCAGTTCTTCTACACATGCAACACAGAAACAATCAAGAATGGCCAAGCAAGTAATCAAAATCAGACACAGAAGTTTCACAGTAAAAACTTTCAACTAGTTGCTACTTAAGGATATTCAGGTTGAGTGTAATATCCTAATTTTTAGGCCCAGAGACTCAAAAAGTAGCCTGAAATAGATAGGCTACCGATCTCTTTGAGCAGAAGTTCCAGAAACATACAGAGGATTTTTAGGGACTAAACTGTAAATAAGTGAAAGTACAGAGACTTATATGTAAGTAGTGAAATTCTCTAGGGCCATAATGGTCATTTTTTAAAAGAAATGGACTAAAGTGAAAAGTCTAAAAGTTCCATGGTATGAAATGAAAGTAGACACAAGCTGTGGGCTATTAAGTGTAATTATGAAAAGTTAAGGGACTAGATTGAAATGAGAAAAAGTTTCCAGGGGCAAAATAGTAATTATGAGAAAATTGAGCCGGAAGAGGCTTAGAACTGTCCAGAAGCATTTCAGTCCCAAATTTCATCAGTAGATAGAGAAAGTTGTACTGGTTAATCTAGCCTGATATAGAAATTTTATTAGAGTTCCATATAGCTGATATTTATTTGATAACCTGAAAGTTATCTGAATTTTTTATCAGACCTTCTGGACCTCAGATATAAGTGAAAAGTTACAGGAAGGTGTGTCCAGTGAAGCTAGAGGTCAGGGAACAGACAGAATCCTAAAAGAAGTCCTGTAGTAAACGTTATTCACTTTTTAGTAAATTTTGATGGGAGTTTGTGAACGCCTGATATCTGATTATGAAACATAACCAGTAAGCAAGTTGGGATTGAATGACGCCAAGTGATGCCCATGATGAAGCCAAGTGAGGCCCAGACCCATGATATCAGTTCATCGGTTAAAGGGGCCAGTATCTAGAAATATTCAAAAAAGTGCAAAATTACGAAAATGCCCCTATGTTATAAAATAATTAAAGAATGAGTAAAGGGTATTTTGGTCATTTTACTAAGGTTAGACAGTCAAAGAGAGTTCCCAAAATAGTTGACCAAGGTCAGGGAATACTCTGTTGAAATGAGAAAAAGATAATAATGCCCCTAGAATTATTAAAGTAAAAAAGAGGAACTAAGGGCATTTTGATAATTTGCCAAGGGATCTGTAATTAAGTTAATACCAAGTCCAAGAATGTCAATGGTAGGAAGAAACCAAATATTGGATTTAAGATGAGAAAGCATATTATGGAATGTCAAAAAAATTAGATTCAGAAAACAGTATGGTTTTTGGAAAATTAGACTGAGCTAGTACAGGATTGGACATATCAGATTGGAGGTTTCCAGAAGTGATGACTCACCAGGTGAGGTGTCTCAAGGGACCCACCAAGGTGCCACCTAGCATGCAAGGTATCCTTGATGATATCATCTTGATGATGCAGGCGAAGCTTCTTGAGGAAGCTAAGCAATCTTAGCCATTCATCGCGATTCGATCTGGATCGTCTATTCCATTTCTCATCACCCATAAATACCCCCACCCCTTCCATTCCATGCACAACACAGCCAAGAGCAAAGAAAGAAGGGAGAGAAAGAGAAAGAGAGAAAGGAAGAAAGAGAAAGGAAGAAAGGAAGAAAAAGAAGGAGTTCTAGCTGAGCTAGAAGCAATCCAAGGAGCTTAGGGACTTGGCAAGCTTAGGAATAAGGTAACTAATTTATTCTAGTCCATTCTCTAATAAATTAGAGGATTGTTCTTATGAATTTAATAGTTAGAATAGAGAAATATCTCTCTCAATAAGGTTAGCTGTGGATAGAAAGAAAGTTATGGGATTGTCAGAATAGGGGTATTACCTCAAGTTAAGCTTGAGTTAAGTAGAACTATACCGATAGGGTAATAATGAAATATTATTATGCCTTGTAAAGGCTCTGACCTATAAAAAGAGGAATCCTAGAGCAAAGGCTAAGGACTGAAGGAAAGGCTACACGAGAGATAGTATGTAACATCCTAGACTTTTCTTTAGCCGAAAACTCTAAGTCTCTAGCTAAGGAAATGATTAGAGAAATATAAATAGTGTTATGGATGGACTAGAGGACCAAATTGTAAAGTTAGAAAGTATGATGGCCAAAAGTACAAAGTAGACAAAACTTCAGGGACTAAAATGCAAATATGGATAAGTTCAAGGGACCTAAATGTAATTGTGAAAAGTTACATGAACTATACTTTCAGCCTAAAATAGCCCGATCCAGATTTATGATCTGAAAATACTGAAAGATAAAGTACAATATTTCGGGTTGAACAAGAGACGTCAGAATTTTGATTTGAGGTCCCGATTAATTGATATAAATTCGGTAAGTATAAAAAAGTACTTGAAATTTTTAGGAGACTGACTGGACCTCAGAATTCTGTGAGATTATGACAAAAGATATTTTGTAAATTATGGGAGATTATAAAAAAGACCACACTACCAAAAGGGGTCCAGATAATTTCAAATAGAATTATAAAGGAATTTTAGGACCTTGTCTACTAGCTTTAAAAATTAGGATTTTATTCGTTGAGAGACCCGAGCTCAACAAAATACCATGAAAGTTTACCAGGAGGATCAAAATGAATTTAGATGGGTTATTATGGGCTAAGTCAAAGTCCAATAACCAGTATGAGCCCAAACTAAAATATGGGGCAAAATTGTAATTTCGAGAAATTTCGGGCCGAAAATGGCAGTTCTGGAAAATATTTAGAAAAATCCCAATAAATTCCATAAAATGGAAAATAAGATTCTAAGACATTTTTATGAAGGGGAAATGACAAAAATACCCCTATGTGAATTTTTGTCATATTATGGCTCTATTTGATGTATCCGATAAAAATTAAGTATTTGGGCTATAAAAAGATCTCAAAAAAATTTGAGAAAATTCAAGAAGCTCCAAGGTACTCCAAGAAGCTTTAAGAATCCTTGAGGTGGCGCCAAATGGAGAGGGAGAAGGAAAAAAGAAGAGGATAGCTCAAAAGTAGTTAATTACAACCAAAAAGGAGATTAAACTATAACCCTTGGATCAAACTTTTAAGAATTGAATCCTAGCCCTTCATTACTCTCAATTTTTGCTAGAAGTACCCCCTCCCAAGACCTCCATTTGATGAAGCCCTCTTTACCTAGGGGAATCTCTTGACAATTCAAAACTCAAGCCAAGATCAAAGGTTCCAACCTCCCAAGGTTCAAGGATACTAAGGTAAGCATACTTCCAAGCTTTTAGTGATTTATTTGGAAGTTTAATTTATGGTTTTTAGGGGTTGGGAACCATAAATGTTTAAGGGGAGATGCTGCCCAAATTAGGGAAAGATGATATTGATGATAAGGGTAGCAAAGACAAGTTGAAAAGGATAAGATTTAACATGTTTGAGCTCATGGAATCAATGGTTTCTTGAAATTGTTCTTGAACTACCTTGCTGTCCAGATTTATACACTTTAATCTAGGGTTGAGATATGATGATTTTAAGGCCTCCAAGGTGTTCAAAATGCAATTTTGTGCAGGGCATAGTAGGGAGACCCTAAGTGGAAGCCTTAAACATCAAAATGGAACTTTTAGAGAACCATAAGTGCAATTTTCGTTTCTGTCCGTATGGACAGAATAGGAAATGAAGAAATTTCAAAATTTGGATCACACCATTGGATTCCTTAGGTAAAATTGTGTAAGATAGGATCCCAAGAGTTAATTTTAGTACTTGGGAGAAATAAAACCCTAATTTAATTCAAGAAAGGATAGTTAGGGTTTTTAAGTTTGAATTATGTTTGAGAAGTTGTAATGATATGAAATTGTTGTTCAATAATTAGGATTTGACATTTGTGCACCTAGAGAACTTCAAGTCAACAAGGAAAGACAAGGATCTCCAAGAGGTAGCAACAACTCTAACTTTATCATTGTCTTGTAATTATTTATTGGTCTTGTTGTTTATGATGTTTGGTTGAGCATGATATTATGTGATGATGTGCAAGCTTGATGGGCTTGATGATGTGGTAATCTCCTTGCTAACATGTCATGACAAATGCATGTTAGAGAATGCCAAAATATGAGAATGATTATGTGGCTCCCATATCATATAACATGCTTTAAATAATTGCTTGATGATGTTAAGGTTGTGTTGCTTGTTATTGGGATTTCTTTGGAAATCTGTCGCATCCTTAATTTCATCCTTACATATACTCATTTGAAAGCATATTATACCAAATGAACACCATTTTAGCTTAGAAACGTCAATTTCCAAGAATTAGGTTATCGGGGGTACTGTTCATGGTACTGTTCATTTGGTAAATCCAGATTATATCATGAACTTTGGAAGTTCATAATTAAATCTAGAAAAATTAAAATGAGGTGGTTCCAAGTTACAATAAAATATATTTAATTAAAATTTGAAGAAAAAATATGAAACTGAGGTTTCCTTATCCAAACGAAATCAGTTTACTCGTTGAAAAATACTATTTATTTGTGTAAGTCTGGAAGTTCCAGTTTCTTTATCTTATTTCCAAAAATTCATTTCTCTTTGTGTACTTATCCAAATGAGGCGTGTTATTTATGGATTTAAATCTCCATATGTCTACTTTAAGCTCATAAAATTTTGTGGAAAAACTCATTTATTTACTATTTGAAATTCGCACATGAACCTCACAGCCTCTGGGTACTCGTGTTATCTTGATCTAGATTTTAATCCCGACTTTGAAAAATCATAACAATTCGAATTCTTAATCAATTGAGGAGTTCTTAGTGTCCATTTAAATCTCTAGATCTTCACTATGTTCATACCAAATTTCACATGAAAATAAGTTGAATAACTTATAAAAACTAATGTTGGAAGTGTACTGCCTCAGACTGGATTCTTAGTAACATACATCATGCACATCAAAATATCATCTTCTCAAGCTAAGTACCCAACTTAAGTCATATACAAATTAATCATCCACATTTAACCTTTTGCCTTGAGAAGTTCCAGCACCTAGAGCATGGTTATATATATGGAAAGAATGAGATTTCATGGAAATCTCAATAGCAAGTCATACAAACTATAATAACATGCATGCTTAATTAAATGCTTAACATGTTATAATGACATGGGAGCTACTTCATGAACATACATAAGAAACCTCTAACATACATATTATCATGACATTCATTGCAATGAGTTGCAACCATTCACATCTCATCATCATCATCATAAAATCATCTCATGCTCAACCAATAATCATACATAACAAGCAAACATACAATCAAACAACATAAGATTATAGTTAGGTATTCTTGCTACCTCTTAGATGTTCTTGTTACTTTCTTCTTGGAATGATCTTCCCTTCTCACAAATGTCAAAACCTATCCATCCCAAAGTAACATCAAGTTACAATTCACTTCCAACACAATTCCAAGACTAGGTTCTCACTAAGTTCCATTCTTTCTTTAATTTATGACTTATGCTTCCATCTTTCTAAAATAAGTTATCATGGTTCACTTCCACATAATTTTTCATGTAGAATTCAAATATGCATTCATATTCTCCAAAATCAAATTGCATCTTAAGTGACTGTACAGAACCGAAAAGGTACACATATTTTCCAAAAATTCTCATTTTGATTCCAATGCTTCCAATACTTATTTCTCTACTATAACCCCACACAATTTTCCATTTTAAACTCATTGGAAGTATCAAAATCATGAAATTCCAACATATGAACAGTGATTCCTACAGTACCAGAACAGAACACAATCTTCCATTCACATGCATACTTTGATTTCCAAGCTATTACCACTTGATTCTAGCTTGTTTAAGCTTGTGTAAACTATCCATAACATAAAACTCATATTCTTTTCACATCCAAACAGAATATCCTGAAGCACCCTCAAGAGAAATATACCCCAAAAACCCCTTAAAACCAAAAGCAAACTTACTAGAACAAAGGCTAGGATCAAGGGGACTAATTACCTTACTAGTTCTTCCAAGGTGCTTGCTTCTTTCTAGCTTGAATGGAAATTTTGTAAGAGTTTCCCCAAGGTTTCCATGCATGCTGAAATGAATTTGATTTGAGGGGGTATTTATAGGCAAACTTGGGTGGAAATAAAAGGCCAAGATCATTTTGTGCACTATTTGATCTAATGGCTTAGATTTAATCTTGGATTTTCTTTTCTTTAACAATTATCACATCACCTTCATGACATCATCAAAGGGACACCTCACCATGCACATGGAAAAATTGAAGGGAGAATAAGTCTCTAGAAAAATTCCAGTCCAATCCGATATCGGCTCGGTCCGATTCCCCGAAAACCAGACTGTTTCCTGAATCTAATTTTTCTGAGTTTCCATAATATGTGTTCTGACCTTAAATCTAGTATCCGAATTCTTTCTACCATTGATATTCTTATACTGGGTCTAAACTTAATTACAGATCCCTTGAAAAATGACCAAAATACCCCTGGTGCCCTTTCTTGCACTATATTAACCATAAGGGCAAAATTGTCATTTCACACCTTTCTGTACCTGGTTAGGGGATATACTAACTCTGACTAACCCTTCCTGTACCTGCCTTGTCCTTTTGGCCCCAAAATGCCCTTCATTCATCTATTGCTCCTTAGTGCAACACAAGGGCAATTTTGTAATTTCGCGTTTTTTCTGGGTTCCTCTGGACACTGGTCCACCTATCAGTCCAATTATTTTATTGGGTATCCATGGCTCCATTTTTGGGTTTTTATAGGGTCCACTACCTTTATGGCACAATTCCCTAGGAACACTCCCGGAGATATTTATCGGGTATTTTATTCCACTGTAAATTCCATTAAAAAATCTACAGGATTCCTTTTCTGATCCTCTCAATTTTATAAACTCTTGTATTAATTTTAGGATTTTACTATAAAGTTTCATCTAATTTTGAGATCTTCAAACTAACCGGAATAATTTTCTCTAACTTCATCTAATGGTAAAATTTGGGTCTGATCTGACTTCGGCCGTTTTTGGCCTATTTTCGGTCCAAATTCTTCATAATTACACTTTTACCACTTGACTTTTCATAAATTACACTTATGTCCTCACATTTGGCTAAAATTACACTTAAAGACCCCACATTTTGTCTACTTTCTCTTTTGGCCTTAAAACTTTTATAATTCCACTTAAGTCCTTGCATTTTCTTCCTTTTTCAATTCAATCCCTTTCTTTACATAAATGACCACTTTTTTCTTAGAAAATCTCACATATATTATGTACAAAGTGTACATACAAATCAGTACAGAAAATTAGGGATATTATAAAATCTCACTCTTTTTCAAAATAAACCATGTTAGGTGCTGACTATTCAAGCGGTAAAGAGCCAATGGATGGTGTTTGAAGCATGCTTGGTTATGTTAGATGAACCTATATTATGTAAATATGGAACAAAGAATACTTTGTGTATATTCTGTTGGGAGGCAGTGAACTTTCCACTATGTTTTGAATATGATATTATATGAATGAGACTTTGAAATTTTTCATGCTTAAAGTTAACATCATACGATTTATGTGGACACCAGGTAAGAAATGAATTTATGGTGATTTTTCAAAGTTAAGAGTTGGATTCTGGAAAACTGGAAAAATTACCATATGAACAGTAAGAATTTGCCAATCTA
Source organism: Leucaena leucocephala (assembly GCA_037074615.1). Taxonomy (NCBI): domain Eukaryota; kingdom Viridiplantae; phylum Streptophyta; class Magnoliopsida; order Fabales; family Fabaceae; genus Leucaena; species Leucaena leucocephala. The sequence continues at coordinate 12,128,593 of CM073555.1, read as the reverse complement.
CTGGGAACGTTACAGTAACTTTTAAACCTAGTTATTATTTTTCCCATATAGAGGACTTAAATATCTTTCAGTAGGACTTGGAAGCACCTTAATTGGAGTTTTCTAGATTTAAATATGAATTTTCAAATTTGGGCAAAATTCTAAAAATGCTAAATGAACAGTACCCGAGAGAAATTTTCAAAAATTATAGACCTTTGTTTCCAACTTTAATTGATCCTATAGTAGTTCCAAAGGCTACTAATGGATCATATAAGGGTATTAAAGTAAGGATGCGACATAGTAAACTTACCTAAACTTGTATGTGTTGAATGTATGATTGATTGTGTTATGGCTTGAGTGATTGACGTTATTCATATGTAATTGTTGAAGCTATGTGCTATGATTACTTTGGCCAATTGTATTTCATATGTTACATGGAAGCATGGACATTACATTATGTTGACACAATCATAAGCAAGCACTAATACCAAGCATTGATGCATACACTATTTAGTACTGTTTGTTACTGAGATTTCCCCTAAAATCTCATCCCTAACTTTTCCAAACATAACAAGGTACTATTTTGGAGAAGATGAAGTTTAAGAAAGTAAGGTATGACATTGTGATGTTATAGAATAAGATTCTGGCTCAGAACAGAAGGTTTTGGCTTAGCGATGCTCTGGTTTAGTTAGACTGGCCCCCTTAAACAAGTTAGAGATTTGAACTAATGAGGTTCCCTCCCTAGAGTAAGATATGGGGATGGTGTTCACTACTTAGAGAAGGATTCAGACAAGAGATAGTGACACCCAGATAAATTAAACTATACCCCGAGCCTTATAGTTTTACGAGGTAGTCTTTAAGGATACGTGTAACATCCTAATTTTTAGGCCAAGAGATTCAGAAAGTAGCCTGAAATAGATAGGCTACCAGACCCCTTTGAGCAGAAGTCCCAGAAACATACAGAGGGTTTTTAGGGACTAAACTGCAAATAAGTGAAAGTACAGGGACTTATGTGTAAATAGTAAAAGTTCCTAGGGTTATAATGGTCATTTTAGAAAAGAAAAGGACTAAAGTGAAAGTCTAAAAGTTTCATGGTGAAAAAATGAAAGAAGATACAAGTCGTGGGCCATTAAGTGTAATATAAAAAGTTAAGGGAGGGCAAAACGATAATTATAGAAAGTTGATCTGGAAGTGGCTCAGAACTGCCCGAAAGTATTTCAGTCCCAAATTTTATCAGTAGATAGAGGAAATGATGCTAGTTAATCTAGCTTAATACTGGAATTTTATCAGAGTTTCAGATAGCTGAAATTTATCTAATAGTTTGAAAGTTATCTAAAATATTTATCAGATCTTTTGGACCTCAGATATAAGTGAAAAGTTATAGGAATATGCGTCCTGTGAAGATAGAGGTCAGGGAACTGACGGAGTCCAGGAAGGAGATCTGTAAGAAAAGTTATTCACATATTAGTGAATTTTGACGAGAGTTCGTGAACGACCGATATCCTATTAGGAAATTAATCAGTAAGCAAACTGGGACTGAATGAGCCCAGATGATGACACATAGAGGCCCATGATGACGCCAAGGGAGGCCCATATCCATGATATCAGTTCATCAGAAAAAGGGGCCAGTGTCCAAAAAAAGGTGCAAAATGACTAAAATACCCGTGTTAGAAAATAATTAAAGAATGAGTGAAGGGTATTTTGGTCATTTGACTAAGGTTAGATAGTCAAGAAAGGTTATCTGGCTAGTTGACCAAGGTCAGAGAATACTCTGGTAAGGTGTAAAAAGACAATAATGCCCCTAGACTCATTAAAGTAAATATAGAGGAACCAAGGGCATTTTGGTAATTTGCCAAGGGATGTTTCTTGGGAATTGAGCTATCAGAGTACTTGAGCTTGATCAGAGACCCAATATAGCATTCCAAGAGTCCAAAAACGTGGCCCAATATTTTTGTGGGTTAAAGTGGCATTAAAGTAATATTTTAGTGAGTTTTCAATAAAGTAAAGTTACCCGGTTGAAGTGATAACCAGGGAATTGATCACATAAAGCTCTGGACTTATCCGAAAGCCATGAGGTGGCATGAAAGGTACCCATAAGGTACCACATGGAATGAGCATAGAGGAAGAAGAAAAAGCTAAGGACACGTGGCACGATCTCAGCCGTTCATTCCTGGATAAGACTTAGAATTCTCTGGAAGCGCTGAGTTAGCTGGTGAGGTATCCCGAAGGCCCCACCATTGCTTCACCTAAGTATGTGAGGTATCCATGGATGATCTTATTTTGATGAGTCATCTAGGATGATGATGTCATCACGATGATGCAGGCGAAGCTTCTGAGGAAGCTAAGCGATCTGAGCTATTTATCGTGATTCAATCTAGACCGTTCAAACCAACTCCCTCCACCTATAAATAGGCACCCCCTTGCCATTTCATACCATCCATGGCAATAAGAAGAGAAAGGAAGAGAGAAATAAAGAAAGAAAGAAAGAAAGAGGAAGAAGGAGTTATGGCTAAGCTAAGAGCAATCCAAGAAGCTTAGGGACTCGACAAGCTTAGGAATAAGGTAAGTAATTTATTCTAGTCCCTGCTCTAATAAATTAGAGGATTGTTCTTATAAATTTAATAGTTAGAATAGAGGAATATCTCTCTATAATGTTAGCTGTGGATAGAAAGAAAGCTAGGGGATTGTTAGAATAGGGGTATTGCCTCAAGATAAGCCTAAATTAAGTAGAGTTATACTGGATAAAATAATAATGAAATATTATTATGCTATATATAGGCTCTAACCTATGAAAAGGTGGAACCTCATATCAAAGGTTAAGGACTAAAGGAAGGGCTACATGCCAAGTAGTGAACTTACCTACTTGTATGCTTATGTTGCTTGAATGTTTTATGTGATATTTACTTACTTTGATGATGTGAAGCATGTATGATTAAATGATGCTCTGTTTCTTTTTATGCTATGGCGATATGTTATAATTAAGGGACATGAAGCATGTAAGTTATCATTATGCAAGCATGATCATTAAGTGCACACATAGTAACATCAAGCATATAGTTGCATATATGGTATGGTTTCCGTTTGCTACTGAGATTTCCCCCGAAATCTCACCCCCTCCATATCAATCCAATTACAGCAGGTCTTCTCAAGATGGAGGAGATAAAGATACATGAAGAGGAGTTAATAATTATTTAGCATGGTTGATATGTGATTGATGTATGTTATGCATATGTATGTAAAGTTGGTTGCTGGAATTTGCCACTATAAACAGTAACTTGAAACGTCCTTACTTTTGTACATTTTAGGGATCATTTGGTAGAATTTAGAACCACTTTCAAGGTCATTGAAGTCCAATTTCTCAATCTGGAATTTTACTCTTCTCGATTACTGTTCACTGTGTAAATTCCATATGAGTGACCTGACTTCGGAAAATCATAATTAATAATAGAAAAATCAAAATGAAGTGGTTCCAATTGATACATAAATATAACTCAATTATATTTCATAAAAAAATCACTCATTGATGATTCTTTGACCAAGTCAACGTAGGGCAACGTTACAATTTTACTGTTCATCCAGCATTTTCCCCCTAAATCCAGCATTCTGGTCCCAACTTTGATAATTTATATCTCCATGTGTAGACATCCAAATGAGGCATTCTATATATCAAATCTAAGCTTAATATGTTTACTATTCACTATAAAAATTTCATACATTTATTCATCCATTTACTATTTTTAATTATGGGTCAAACATCATTAGGTCACCATGAGTTACTGTTCACATTGGTAATTTCCAGCAATCAACTTTACATACATATGCATATATCCATCACATATCAGTCAAACATGACAAACAATAGTTATCATTAAATAATAAATTGTTACACATCAGGATATGCACAAGATTCTCATATTTCTACTACATCTTTCCTGTCTGAAATCCGGCAGCATAACCGCTACGCTTTGTCTCTAGAAAGTAGCTGATCTTGTACCGATTCGGTAATTCCCGTGGGAACTACCATTCTACGTAAGTACCTAGGAAAGACTGGATGAATTGGCTAGGTCCACTCACTTCCAGCCTCCTTAGACAGTACCTACGTACACAGTACGTATCAGTTCCTTTCTCAACTATTGCCATCTTGTCATAATTTCGGCAGCATAACGGCGTTTCTTAAAATTCCTAAAATTTACTTTGGCATAACCTCCCTTGTAATGGGTTATTTATTGGGATGAGATTAGGGGGAATCTCAGTAGTAATAATCATAACAATATATGTAATGCAGAGTGACAGTGCCTACTTGTGATTGTGTACAGATAAGTATGTTGCGTGCTTCCATATTCAATAACATATGATCATAGCATTGTAGTAGAGCTTCAAGCATAACATATAAGACAACAATCCAACCAAACAATAGCACAACCAATCACAAAGACATTACATAAAAGCTAGGATTAGTTACTACCTTAAAAGCTTAGCAGAACTCTAGAATCTCTATACTGCTGTCAACTCCGCCAGAACTTCCTTTCTTCTTTCTTTTCCTCACTTTCTCTCTCAAGAACTTCCTTATCTCTCTAAATATGCTTCTTGGCCGTGATGAATGAAGGCAAGGGGGTATTTATAGTTTTGATGGATGGTATTTTCATAATTTTGAAGCCTTCTGAACTTGTGGCCCTGATTTTTTCGGAATTTCCTATTTTTCTTTATTTCCTTTTACTACATCATCAAGGGACACCTAAGGGGACACCTCACCCCTCACATTCTTCACATGGAGAAATTTGAGGGAGCAAGAAGCCTTCTGGAAGCTTTCCAGTCCAATCCGGTACCGGCCCGGTCCGCTTCCTCGAAAACTGGACTGTTTTCTGAATCTAATTTTTCTAAAAATCCATATTATGTCTTCTGACCTTAAGTTTAGTATCTGGGTCCTATATATCATTAACATTTTTATACTGGGTCTAAACTCAATCACAGATCCCCTGTGAAATGACCAAAATGCCCTTGGTGCCCCTTCCTGTCCTATCTTAACCCTAAGGGCAAAATCGTCATTTTACACCTTTCTGTACCCTGTCAGGGCATACACTGACCCTAGTTAACCTCACCTGTGTATGTCTTGACTTCTGAGCCTGTCCAGAAATAACCAAAATGCCCTCCATTCATCTTATTACCCTTTAGTACAACACAAGGGTATTTTCGTAATTTCGCACTTTTCTGGGGTTCTGCTGGACACTGGCCCACCTATCAGTCCAAGGGTCTTACTGGGCCTTTGATGACGCTATTATTGGGCCTTTTAGGGTCCATTAACTTCATGGCACGCATTACGAGGAATCTTCCCCCGTTAATGTCCATCGAGTATTTTACCTATTATACACCGTTTATACACATCCCCGGACACCGGGTCCTTTCACCAGATACACTGGCCTACTATGTTTATGCATCCCTGTGGGTCATAACAGTCATTTGACTGAGGTCATTCGAACTCATTCAGTCCCTTTTTAAATACCGATAAATTTCCTAATCGGATCCCCGGAGACCTCACACTCCCATCTGTATTTGCTAATTTGTGAATAACTTTTCCTACAGACCTCCTATCGGTATTTTGTCAGTTTCCTGACATCCGCCCCATCAGGATGCATCATCCTGTATTTTCTCACTTATATCTGAAATCTAGGATATCCGGTAGGAATTTTTATAACTTTTAGACTATCAGATCAATTTTGGCTATCTGGAGTCTTGAAAAATTCCTGTATTAAGCTGGATTACCCAGCATCACTTGCTCTCTCTACCGGTGAATTCTGGGACTGAAATGTTTCTGGCAATCTAAACCACTTCTGGCCTAATTTTCTTTAATTTTATTTGAATGTCTATACATGGAGATATAATTTTTCAAAGTTGGGACCAAAATGCTGGATTCAGGGGGAAAATGTTGGATAAACAGTAAAATTGTAGCGTTGACTGACGTTGACTTGGTCAAGGTGTGGTCAACGAGTTATTTTTTCCTGAAATAGAATTAAGTTAGCTTCATGTATCAATTTGAACCACTTGGTTTTGATTTTTCTAAAATTAGTTATGATTTTTCAAAGTTTGGTCACTTTTCTGGAATTTACACAATGAACAGTACTTGATAGAGTAACACTCCAGATTGGGAAATTTGACTTCAATGACCTTAAAAGTGGCTCTAGATACTACCAAATGGTCCCTAAGATATAATAAAGTAAGGATGTAAAATTTTAGTATCAGAGCAAAAGGTTATGGCATTAGTATAAAACAAAGTTCTAGCATAGAACAAAGGGTTTTGGCTCATAGCATAAGATTCTGGCACAAAACAGAAGGTTCTAGCTCAGTGATGCTTTGAATTAGTTAGATTGATGTTTAAATGAGTTAAAGGTATGAATTAGAAAGGTTATTCCCATAGAATGCAGGATAATGACACACAAGTCGCGACGATAAAGTGAGTAGGTCGCGACTAGTAGTCATAGAGAGTGAGGTTACGACGAGTCAAGTCAAAGGTCGCGACTAGTGTGAACAGAGGAGTTCAGGTCACTACGGGAGAAGACCTTTAGTCACGACTAAAGGACATAGAGATGTTAGGTCGCGATGAGTAGAGTGCGATAGTCGCGACTAAAAGTCACAGAGCATGTGAGTCGCGACTAGGCAGTGGTCAGGCCGTGATGAGTAGAGTGCGATAGTTGCGACTAAAAGTCACAGAGCATGTGAGTCGCGACTAGTCAGTGGTCAGGCCATGACGAGTAGAGTGTGATTATCGCGATGAAAGATCACAGAGAATGTGAGTGCGACTAGCTAATACTCAGGTCGCGACTAGGATGTACAGAGACCTAATTATGAGAATGAAGGTACCAACCTCGCTGAAGTCCATCGGCTAGAGGATTGGTATAACACATGATCAAGCCAGATAGTACAAAGCACTAAGATACGAAAGATCAGTTTAAGACGATGCTTAAAAGTAGATCCTCTATGTGATAACTAGGAGTAGATCTACATTACAAAGGTTTTATTCAGCTGGTCTGAATAGAAGACCTAAAAGTTAGATTGAGACTTGCCTAGGAATGATCCTAGCATATGGCCTAAGGCTAGAGACATGATGGTTAATAGATAAAGAGCTAATGTTCCCTAAGTAGAGGGATTCCATCACGGAGAAGTAGTAGACCTAGGGTAGAGTACCCTAGAGAACATAAGTGATAGTAAGAGATGATGAATGAGATCCATGCAACTCAAGTTCGCTAGGATCAAGAGAAAGACCAATAAGGAACCACAGTCCAGTCAAGAATAGACTGGGACTGATAGATAGACAGAAGAAGTTAAGAGATAGTAGCGAGGTAGCCACAGTTTAAAAGATAAAGTGACTCCCCTATATAAGATAGAATAATGAAGGGTTGATTCTATACCTTGATAAGAGGGTAATATGGCAGCCTAAGTTAGATAGATGAGAAACCTGAATTAAGTTTACCTAGTTGTATGATGGATGGTTGAGCAAATTATGATGATGATATGGCTTACGTTGTCATAAGTTATGACGAATAGTTACATCTCATTGCAGTTGTCATATGATGACATGCATATTAGATTATGCTATGATGAATGAATACTCCCCTTTTGTAGTATATGCAAGGTAGAGTATATATGAGATGAGGAAGTTATGAGAAAGTTATGTTTCTCCCATACCATACGACATGTAATAGGAATGTACCTAGAATGACAGACAGTCTTAGTAAGTCGTACAGTCAGTTACAGTATGATTGGGGTTACTCAAGTATTTCTATAGACTTATGAATGCAGTACTCAGGGCCATTTCTATTGAAAGGAATGGTATACAGAAAGAGCAGCAGATAACAGTAAAGATATTATTTTCCGATCACCCTTCATATAAGAGTTGGATCTAAAACAGATAGCTCTCAGATAGAGCTAGATTCAGATGAGTATAGATCACTCTTCAGATAAGAGTTGGATCTGATACAGATTGCTCACAGTTGAGCATAGTTCAAATGGCTCGCAGTTAGATCATAGATTAAAATGAGAAGTTATGATGAGGCCATAGCAGCAGAATGCAATAGCTGGTGGTTAGACCATGATTGCCGAAGGCAATAGCCCATGGTAAGCAATAACAAAGTAAGAAAGATAAGAAGAAACTCCTGAGTAAAAGAGGAAATAAGTAAAGTCATGGTACATAATATGGGCTACTGAACGTAATATTTTTAAATTTTTTATTGATTGAGTTATCAACAAGTGGAAGCAGTTAACCTTATAACTTAGTCTGTTGGTTTAAGATCTTCGAGATATAATGATACAGTACAACAGAATCACAGTTAGATTCTGGAGGGTCACAGTTAGATCTTAGCATGGCTCCAGGGTCGCAGTTAGATCCTGACAGCTTCAGAGTCGCAATTAGATCCCGAGGTTGCAGTTAGACTTAGCCTAAGGAAAGTAATGAGCCATGAATATATGAGTACAATGTAGTATCTCTCTGGAAAGATGAATGCCAAAGATGAAGTTAAGGTAAGGAAGCTTCACTAGTTGCTAAACTCATCCAGAAAAATTATTTATAATGGTTTTCCTCAGATAGCCTCTATTATATACAGACTGAACTTAGTTTTCCTTTAAACGAAGACGGAGACCAAGTTCAAATATGAGTGCTGATATTCAAAGTTTTGTAGAAGTATATCTGAGAAATAGAGAAGAGAACTCCATATGTTTTGAGAATAGAAAAGTATGAGTAGATAGATCCTCCAGATGAGGATAAAGAGATTAAAAGGCCAGTGAGACCTAAAGAAGAGGGTCTAAGGCAAAGCAAAGATATAACGTAGTTCTATGAGGAAGAGATTGCTAGGGCCTAGAGCTATACAAAAAGTAACCTAGCCCTAACCTAGTAGCACAAAAGGTGCTAAGGCAAGAGTAGCCTAATGATAGGTAAACCTTGAGAAGGGATAAGAAAGAGTGCGAATGCCACAAAGGTTTGGCATAGATGCATAAATTTATATAAGAATGAGAAAAGTTATGAAGAATTAGAAAAATTAGAGAAGTTAAGAAAAGCAAGAGAATAGAACCTCTTATGTTATAATCATAATCTAAATTATCATTTTGTATCAAGAGAAAGAAAGGCAAAAAGAACAGTATTTCTCCTAAGAGGTTAACAAAGTTTAAGAGGAATGATGTAGACCCTAGAATTACATCAAAATTCTGAAGGGTAAGATATGAAAGAAATGGACACTACTCATAAGTTCAGTATAATGAGTTGTCCATAAGTATGAGTAGATGAATGCCCCAAGCCTTGGTCATAAACCAGGAAAGGATATATAGAGGAGATATATCTAGGATAGTTGACTAAGATACCAAGTAAATTTTGAGGATAAAATTTATTTTAAGGGGGTATGTAATATCCCTAATTTTCTGCACTGATTTTGAAACATCCTTAATTTCATCCTTACATATACTCAATTGGAAGTATCTTAGAACATTGGAACACCATTTTACCTTAGAAACATGAATTTCCAAGAGTTAGGCTATTGGGTACTGTTCACTTGGTAATTTCAGTTTCCAGCATGAACTTTGGAAATTCATAATTAAATCTACAAAAATCTAAATGAGGTGGTTCCAATTTATAATTAAATCTATTTCATAAAAATTTGAAGGAAAAATATGAAAATGAGATTTACTTGTCCAAATGAAATCAGTTTATTCGTTGAAAATCACTGTTCATTTGCTAAACTTTGAACTTCCAGATTCTGTGTCTCATTTTCAAAAATTCATTTCTCTTTGTATACTTATCCAAATGAGTCTTGTTACATATGGATTTAAATATCCATATATCTACTATAAGTGTATAAAATTTTGTGGAAAAATTCATTCATTTTCTATATGAAAATCGCGTATGAGTCTCGCTGCCTCTCAGGGCTCGTTTTATCTTGATCCAGATTTTAGGTCCAACTTTGAAAAATCATATCAATTTGAAAACTTAACCAAATTGGGTGTTCTTGGTGTCAAATTAAATATCTGGATCTTATCTATATTCATACCAAATTTAACGTGAAAAATCGTCTGATAAGTTACTTAAATGATCGATGAAAGAGTTTGGTCTCGTATGGTTCCAGTGAGTGTATACGTTTTTACATATCATACCACATCTCCTAAGTTAAATACATGCTATCTAGGCCATATTTACATTGTTCATTCACATTTACTCTCTTCCATGAGAAGTTCCAGCACCTAGAGCATGATTATATACATATGGAAGGAATGAGATTTCATGGAAATCCCAATAGCAAGATATACAAACTATAAGGTTATGCATGCTTGATGAAATGCTTGACATGTTATCATGCAATGGGAGCTAGTTCATGATCATACATAGGCAAACTATAACATGCATATTGTCATGACATGAGTTTCAAGGAGTTGCACATATTCATAACTCATCATCATCATCATCATCACATAACATATCATGCTCAACCAAACTTCATGCATAACAAGCAAGCATATCAATCAAACAACATAAGTTTATAGTTAAGTATTCTTGCTACCTCTTAGGTATCTTTGCCAATTCCTTCTTGTCTTGATCCCTCCTTTCCACAAATGTCAAAACCTAGACATAACAAGACAATTACCAAGTCACAACTCAATTCAAGCCATTCACAAGACTAGGGTTCCATTAAGTCCCTTTCTTTCTCTACTTTATGACTTAGGTTTACATCTTTACAAACTAAACTCTCATGGTTCCTTTCCACATAATTTTTCATTTAGAATCCAAATATGCATTCAAAAATTCCATAATCCAATTGCATCTTTCATTTCTGTACAGAACCAAAAAGTGACCTCTTGTTTCCCAAAAATTCTCATTTTGATTCCAATGCTTCCAATACTTGTTTTCCTACAATAACCCCACACAATTTTCCATTTTAAACTCATTGGAAGCATCAAAATCATGAAATTCCAACATATGAACAGTGATTGCGTACTGTACAGAACAGAACATGATCTTGGATTCACAAACATACTTGAATTCCTAAGCCATTACCACTTGATTCTAGCTTGTTTAAGCTTGTCTAAACTATCCATAACATAAAACTCATGTTCCTTTCACATGGGTACTGAAATTTCAGCAGCAACACATGAAGGTTTATGCCTCAAAAACCACTTAAACTCAAGAGCAAATCTACTAGAACATAGTATAGGATCAAGAGGAGTAGTTACCTTGATGTTTCCTTCCAAGTGCTTGCTTCCTCTTGGCTTGAGTTTTCAATTTGCAGGAGTTTCTCCAAGGGTTCTCAATGCCACGGCTTGCAATCAGATTTGGGGGGTATTTATAGAAATTTTGGGGGAAATGGAAGGCCAAGATCATTTTGGGTACTATTTGATCTAAAGGCCAAGATTTAATCTTGCATTTTCTTTTTTTTTTGTTTGACATCACCATTTATGACATCATCCAAGGGACACCTCATGGGAAACCTCATACCTCACATGGCAAAAATGAAGCCCCTGGAAGCCTCTAGAAAATTTCAGTCCAATCCGGTACCGGCCCGGTCAGATTCCTCAAAAACTGGACTGTTTTCTGAATCTAATTTTTCTGAAAATCCATATTATGTCTTCTGACCTTAAATTTAGTATCTGGGTCCTTTATATCATTGACATTTTATACTGGGTCTAAACTTAATTACAGATCCCTTACGAAATGACCAAAATACCCCTGGGTGCCCTTTCTTGCACTATCTTAACCCTAAGGGTAAAATCGTTATTTCACACCTTTTTGTACCTTATCAGAGCATATACTGGCTCTAAGAAACTTTATCTGTATGTACCTTAGCTTTTGGGCCTGTCCAGAATGACCAAAATGCCCTCCATTCATCTATTACTCTTTAGTACAACGTAGGGGCATTTTTCGTAATTTCGCACTTTTCCGGGGTTCCACTGGACACTGGCCCACCTATCAGTCCAAGGGTCTTACTGGGCCTTTGTTGGCGCCATTCTTGGGCCTTTTAGGGTCCATTACCTCTATGACACGAATCATGAGGAATCTTCCCCGGCGATGTTCATCGGGTATTTCCACTATTATACACCTTTTCTACACATCTCCGGACACCGGCTCCTTTTATCAGATACACTAGCCTACTGTGTCTAGGCATCCCTTTGGGTCATAATGGTCATCTAACTGATGTCATCTGACCTCATTCAATCTCAGTTTAAATACCGATAAATCTCCCTATCGGATACCCGGAGGTCACACACTCCTATCTGAATTTACTAATTTGTGAATAACTTTTTTTACAGACCTCCTATCGGTATTCTATCAGTTTCCTGACATCCGCCTCATCAGGACGAATCATCCTGTAATTTCTCACTTATATCTAAGATCTAGGATATCCGGTAGGATTTTTTTTATACTTTTAGACTATCAGATAAATTTCGTCTATCTGGAGTCCGGAGAAAATTCCTGTATTAAGCTGGATTACCCAGTATCACTTGCTCTATCTACTGGTGAAATCTGGGACTGAAATGCTTTTGGGCAGTCTAAACCACTTCCGGCCTAACTTTCTTTAATTACAATTTAGCCCCGGGGACCTTTTCTTCTTTGCACTTAAGTCCCTCAAATTTGGGTAAAATTACACTTAAAGACCCCACATTTTTGTCTACTTTTCCTTTTTAGCTTTAAGCTTTTCATAATTGCACTTAAGTCCTTACCTTTTCTTTCGTTTTCAATTTAATCCTTTCTTTACATAATTGGCCACATCTTTTCCTAAAAAAAAACTCATATATTTCATTTAATCTGTACATATAAATCAGTACAGAAAATTTGGGATATTACAGATTTGTATGTACAGTTTGTATGTAATATATGTGAGATTTTCTAAGAAAAATGTGGCCATTTATGTAAAGAAAGGGATTGAATTGAAAAAGGAAGAAAATATGAGGACTTAAGTGAAATTACAAAAGTTTTAAGGCCAAAAGAGAAAGTAGACAAAAATGTTGGGTCTTTAAGTGTAATTTTAAAAAGTTTGAGGACATAAATGTAATTTATGAAAAGTTCAAGGGGCAAAAGTGTAATTATGAAGAACTTGGACCTGAAATAGGCAAAAAATGGCCGGAGTCAGATCAGACCCAAATGTTACCATTAGATGAGAAAATTATTCCGGTTAGTTTGACGCAATACAGAATTTTGATTTGAGGTCCCAGAAAATTGATATAAATTTTTAAAATCAAATAAAATTATTACAGTATTTTTTGGATCTCAGAATCAGATGAAACCTTACAGTAAATTCCGACAATTAATATAAGAGTTTATAATTGACAGGATCAGAAAAGGAATCCTGTAGATTTTTTAATAGAATTTACAATGGAATAAAATATCCGATAAATATCTCCGGCAACGGTTCCTAGGAAATTATGCTATAAAGGTAATGGACCCTATAAAGGCCCAAAAATGGTGCCATGGAGGCCCAATAAAATAATTGGACTGATAGGTGGGCCAGTGTCCAGAGGAACCCTGAAAAAGTGCGAAATTACAAAACTGCCCCTGTGTTACACTAAGGAGCAATAAATGAATGAAGGGCATTTTGGTCATTTTGGATAGGCCAAAATGCCAAGGCAGGTGGAGGAAGGGTTAGTCAAAGTCAGTATATGCCCTGACAAGGTACAAAGAGGTGTGAAATAACGATTATGCCCTTAGGGTTAATATAGTGCAAGAAAGGGCACCAAGGGTATTTTGGTCATTTTTCAAGGGATCTGTAATTAAGCTTAGACCCAGTATAAGAATGTTAATGATAGAAAGAATCCAGATACTGGATTTAATGTCAGCAAACATATTATGGAATCTCAGAAAAATTAGATTCAGAAAATAGTCTGGTTTTTAGGGAATCGGACTGAGCCGGTATCGGATTGGACTAAAATTTTTCCAGAAGCTTCTCTCCCTTGGAATGGCACCATGTGTCTTGTGAGGTGTCCCCTTTGATGATGTCATAATTATTAAAGAAAAGGAAATTCAAGATTAAATCTAAGCCATTAGATCAAATAGTGCACAAAATGATCTTGGCCTTTCATTTCCGCATGCTTGGCTACCTTGGGGAAACTCTTGCAAAATTTACATTGAAGTTAGAAAGAGGCAAGCACCTTGGAAGAACAAGTAAGGTAATTAATCCTCTTGATCTTAAGCTTTGTTCTAGCAAGTTTGCCCTTGGTTTTAAGAGGTTTTTGGGACATATTTCTCTTGATGGTGCTGCTGGATATTCTGTTTTGATGTGAAAAGAATATGAGTTTTAGGTTATGGATAGTTTAGACAAGCTTAAACAAGCTAGGATCAAGTGGTTATAGCTTGGAAATCCAAGTGTGCATGTGAATGGAAGCTTGTGTTCTGTTCTATTACTGTACGAATTACTATTCATATGTTGAAATTTCATGATTTTGATGCTTCCAATGGGTTTAAAATGGAAAATTGTGTGGGGATATAGTATAGAAACAAGTATTGGAAGCATTGGAATCAAAATGAGAATTTTTGGAAAACATGTGAAGCTTTTCGGTTCTATACAGCAATTTGTGATGCAATTTGATTTTGGAGATTCTGAATGCATATTTGTATTGTACATGAAAACTTATGTGGAAATGAACCATAAGAATTTATTTTAGAAAGATGGAAGCATAAGTCATAAATTAAAGAAAGAATGGAACTTAGGGAGAACCTAGTCTTGGAATTGTGTTGGAGTTGAATTGTAACTTGATGTTACTTTGTAATGGCTAGGTTTTGATATTTGTGAGAAGGGAAGATCATTTCAAGAAGGAAATAACAAGGACATCTAAGAGGTAGCAAGAATACCTAACTATAATCTTATGTTTGTTTGATTGTATGCTTGCTTGTTATGTATGATTCTTGGTTGAGCTTGAGATAATTTTATGATGATGATGATGAAGTATGAATGGTTACAACTCCTTGCAATGAATGTCATGACAATATGCATGTTAGAGGTTGCTTATGTATGTTCATAAAGTAGCTTCCATGTCATTATAATATGTTAAGCATTTAATCAAGCATGCATGTTATTATAGTTTGTATGACTTGCTATTGAGATTTCCATGAAATGTCATTCTTTCCATATATATTTAACTATGCTCTAGGTGCTGGAAATTCTCAAGGAAAAAGGTTAAATGTGGATGGTTAATTTGTATATGACTTAAAGTTGAGCACTTAACTCTAGAGGATGATATTTTGATGTGCTTGATGTATGTTACTATGAATCCAATCTGAAGCAGTAGACTTCCAATGATAATTTTCTAAACTTATCCAACATATTTTCACATGAAATTTTTCATGAACATAGTTAGGATCTAGAGCTTTAAATGGACACCAATAACGCCTCAATTGGTTAAGAATTCAAATTGTTATGATTTCTCAAAGTTGGGAATAAAATCTGGATCAAGATAAAATGAGTACCCAGAGGCAGTGAGGTTCATGCACGAATTTCAAATAGTAAATGAATGAGTTTTTCCACAAAATTTTACGAGATTAAATTACACATAAGGAGATTTACATCCATATGTAACACGCCTCATTTGGATAAGTACACAAAGAGAAATGAATTTTTGAAAACAAGGCACAGAAACTGGAACTTTCAAGTTTACCAAATGAATAGTGTTTTTCAAAGAATAAACTAATTTCATTTGGACAAGGAAACCTCAGGTTCATATTTTTACTTTAAATTTTAATGAAAGAGATTTAATTAGAAATTGGAACCACCTCATTTCAATTTTTCTAGATTTAATTATGAATTTTAAAAGTTCATGATGTAATCTGGATTTACCAAAGGAATAGTACAATGAACAGTACCCGATAACCTAATTAGTGGAAATTGATGTTTCTAAGCTAAAATGGTGTTCAATTGGTATAAGATGCTTTCAAATGAGTATATGTAAGGATGAAATTAAGGATACGATAGGGTAGAAATATAACATCCCAATTTTTAGGCCCAGAGATTTAGAAAGTAGCCTGAAATAGATAGGCTACCAGACTACTTTGAGCAGAAGTCCTAGAAACATACAGAGGGTTTTTAGGGACTAAACTGCAAATAAGTGAAAGTACAGGGACTTATGTGTAAATAGTAAAAGTTTCTAGGGGTATAATGGTCATTTTAGAAAAGAAAGGGACTAAAGTGAAAGTCTAAAAGTTTCATGGTGCAAAAATGAAAGTAGATACAAGTTGTGGGCTATTAAGTGTAATTATAAAAAGTTAAGGGACTTAATCGAAAAAGAAGAAAAGTTTCCAGGGGCAAAACGATAATTATAGAAAGTTGAGCTGGAAGTGGCTTAGAACTGCCCGAAAGTATTTCAGTCCCAAATTTTATCAGTCGATAGAGGAAATGATGCTAGTTAATCTAGCTTAATACTGGAATTTTATCAGAGTTTCAGATAGCTGAAATTTATCTAATAGTCTGAAAGTTATCTAAAATATTTATCAGATCTTTTGGATCTTAGATATAAGTGAAAAGTTATAGGAATATTCGTCCTATGAAGATAGAGGTCAGGGAACTGACGGAGTCCAGAAAGGATATCTGTAAGAAAAGTTATTCACATATTAGTGACTTTTGATGGGAGTTCGTGAATGCCCGATATCAGATTAGAAAATTAATCAGTAAGCAAACTGGGACTGAATAAGCCCAGATGATGTCACATAGAGGCCCATGATGATGCCAAGGGAGGCCCATATCCATGATATCAGTTCATCAGAAAAAGGGGCCAGTGTCCAGAAAAAGGTGCAAAATGACAAAAATACCTCGATGTTATAAAATAATTAAAGAATGAGTGAAGGGTTTTTGGTCATTTGACTAAGGTTAGACAGTCAAGAAAGGTTATCTGGATAGTTGACCAGGGTCAGGGAATACTCTGGTAAGGTGTGAAAAGACAATAATGCCCCTAGACTAATTAAAGTAAATAAAGAGGAACCAAGGGCATTTTGGTAATTTGCCAAGGGATGTTTCTTGGGAATTGAGCCATCAGAGTACTTGAGCTTGATCAGAGACCCAAGATAGCATTCCAAGCATCCAAAAATGTGGTCCAATATTTATGTGGGTTAAAGTGGCATTAAAGTAATATTTTAGTGAGTTTTCAATAAAGTAAAGTTACCCGGTTGAAGTGATAACCGGGGAATTGATCAGATAAAGCTCTAGACTTATCCGGAAGCCATGAGGTGGCATGAAAGGTACCCATAAGGCGCTACATGGCATGAGCATAGAGGAAGAAGAAAAAGCTAAGGACACGTGGCACGATCTCAGCCGTTCATTTCGGGATAAGACTCTAGAATTCTCTAGAAGCGCTGAGTCAGCTAGTGAGGTGTCTCGAGGGCTGTTGGAGATTGTGCCCTAGGGGACAATCATTGTATTATGAACATTATTGATTTATGAATTTCTTAATTATGTTATCACATTATTTGCATGTTTACTGTGATGACCATCCTTGGATAACTCATGATCTTATCCTAAATATCCCTGGTCGGTCATCTATGCGGGAGCAGAAATGAAATAAGACCAGTATGACTTTGAAGATATATAGAGATATAAATCAAAGTCATAGGCACATGTAAGAATACAAGGTATTGGACCGACTCGCTATGAGAGAGCTGCATGGGTCAAGTCATAAGCTTCTCTCATATACAAACCATGTCACTATGCCTTTTGACCTGAGATCATCATGGATTCCTATATGACATACGCTCAGCTTTGACCTAGTCAAAAGTCACTTTTGACCTAGTGATCATAAAGGCTATGTTCGGGCTTAGTGGTTTTTCATGCGGAGGAATGTGAATGGTCAAGATGGGATTTATCCCTCACATTCGTAGAGAGATATTACTGGGCCCCTCGATGAGTGAGTCTGAGAAATGCATAGTCATACTGTAATGGAAAGGTAGTTCCATTTCTATAGTCAGACTACTCAGGGATCGAGAAAGTAACGGTCAGGAACAGGAGGATGATGTTCTCCATGCCTTATACATGACCGAAATATCATGTGACAAAAGGTACGTGATTTGGTTGTATGAAAGGTAACATCGTTCATCGATCCTCATATGATTTGGGTAGTCGTAATGTCTTGCTAGAGACCGCTTACGACTTGTGGATCAGTATAGTAACTGGGCCACTGCCAACTTCATATGGGCCTACAGGGTCGCACATAAAATAGCCCAACACGAGCTATGATGTCCAGATTCATTGAATCTAAGACATGTCTAGATTCAATGAATAATCTAGGGTGGCTATATATATTTTATATATATAAATTCGTATATATATATTATATATAATATAAGAGATATTTGCAAGATTTAATTTATAAGGATAAATTAAATCTCTATCACTTTTGAATTTGAATTTAAATTGATATGATCTATTTGAATTTGAAATTAAAATTGATAAGATATCTCAAATTTGATTTATGAGAATAAATCAAATATAATTCCATCTTATCTTTATTTTAAATTAAATAAATAGGTGAATTAAATCTGTGGGACAGATTTAATATAAACCATATTTTTTTAATTAGTTTCTTATCAAATTATGCAATATATGATATTGTATTAATTTTAGAATTAATATAAGATTAATTCTAAAATCCAGCCCAATAAGAACACCGATGGCATCCTATATATTTGACATTAGGGGCTAGGGTTATTGAAGAGAAAAAGGGGCAAGGAGAGTGCAAAAGGTTTGCAGATAAGAAACTGCCAAAATAGAGACGGTGAGGACGGAATCTTGAGAAAGCCCTAGAGGGACAAGAGGCGCTAGCACATCGTTCGTGATTGGAACGCTGTTCGTGTAGATACCGGTAGAGGAAGCCGATCTGAGTTGTCGACTTCTTACGATCGAGAAGATAGCACCAGGTACGATGACAAGTCGCGACGCGCAGACACTTAGATTGCGACCATACAGGGGTCCTGATAGTCAGAAATCTGCAAAGAGACGACCGGTCACGACAAAAAGCTGAGGAGGTCGCGACAGAAAATGCCAGAGAAGATAGGTCGCGACTGAAAACTCTAGAGGCGAAGAGTCGCGACTAGTGGATACTTAGGTCACGACTACAGCTTGAATACTGAAGGTAACACTTCTTTCTCCTTGACTTAAACACATTTGGTAGATCCTGGCAGGGAATGGAAAAATTTTTAAAGTTAATTTCCGCTGCGTGTCTTCCAATTCCCTTCAAGGGCCCCACCATTACGCCACCTAAGCATGTGAGGTGTCTATGGATGATGTCATTTTGATGAGTCATCTAGGATGATGCAGGCGAATCTTCTTGAGGAAGCTAAGCGATCTGAGCTGTTCATCGTGATTCGATCTGGACTGTTCAAGCCAACTCCCTCCACCTATAAATAGGCACTAATTTTTCCCTATATGTATAATACTGATAGAGGAAAGAGGTTTGGAAAGGATTGTGATGATGAATGGAAAAGAAAAGAATGATTAGATGAAGGTTTAAAGAAGAGGGACTAAATTGAAAAGTATAAAAGTTCCATGGTGCAAATGTAAAGTAGACATAAACTTTAGGCATTAAGTGTAATTATGAAAAGTTGAGGGCCTAAAGTGTAATTTTCAAAAGTTTAAGGACCTAAATGTAATTTATCAAAAGTTCAAGGGGCAAAAGTGTAATTATGAGAAAGTTGAGCCAGAAAAGTCCTAAAAATATCCAGAATCAGTCCATTCTCAAATTTTACCAGTAACTAGAGAAAATTATTCCGGTTAGTTTGACGTAACTCAGAATTTCGATTTGAGGTCCCGAAAAATTGATATAAATTCCTGAAGTTAGGAGAAATTATTACAGTATTTCTCGGACCTCAGAATCAGATGAAGCTTTAGAGTAAATTCTTATAAGTAATATGAGAATTTATAAAACTGACAGGATCAGAAAAGGAATCCTGTAGAATTTTTTATGGAATTTACAGTGTAATAAAATACCTAATCTCAAGATATTAGATCCATCACCAAGAGACTAAAGGTTTAGCCTCTCATGACTTCTACTGCACTGCAATCACTGTTCAGATGTGATGCCATGAAGAAACGATGAAGAGATGAAGGGTGAATGGTGTAGAGATATGTAGAAATATGTGGAAAGGTGTAGAAGGATGGAATATGTGGAGAAGGTGATCAGAGAGCGCTCGAGTACTGCTTCTTAGCCTAATCAGGTCCAAAAACCAGCCTCTTCTTTGACGGCAGCCTCGTCTCTTCTTATAACAGCATGACCTAATTCAAAACATGCAGTTCCAACAATTTTGCATTTTACTCGCGACCATATCCATGTTTTGGTCGCAACCTATGAACATTGAGAATTTTCCAGAAGAACTATAGGTCATGACCTTCGGACTCTTTGGTCGCGACTAAATAACACAGAAGAGTGATTCCACTTTCATTGACTTATGATTTCTTTCCTGGTTCTTGCTCTCTTCAAAAGTACCTGCAATTCAATATAAAAGCTCACTGTAAAAGTCCAAATCAGTAAATAACAGAATATATGTAGTTTGGAAGGTTAATTTACCATTTTACCCTTTAATTAGCGCATTGCCCCACACAATCATGTATTAACACAAAAGCACAATTTAAGGCATGAAATGAATGGTAAAGTTATTATAAAACTCTCAAAATTGTCATAGAAACCATATACAAAATATGTCTTATCAATTCCCCCCACTTGAACCTCTGTACTCCTGGACAAAGAAATGAATTACACCTAGAACAACACTATTAAATCCAGTATAATAACATAATCCATAGTGTGGCCTGAAAACAATTAATCCACCATCTTTTGGGAATGCAGAAGTGATAATGTGAGCAATGCCAAGTAATCAACTACTAAATGAAATCAACCTCAACTGTATGAGCGCAATAGATTCTATCTAAGGATGTAAGTGTTTAGCTTTCTCTATCCTCTCATTGTTAGGGTTCTTTCACTCAAATTCAAATTGGAAAACATCCTACCATATGCTTGGAATGGTTCTAAATCTCAGCAACTATATAGCACTTGTGCAAAGAATCAAGAGGTCTTTTAGGGTTGTAATGATGGAGATGGGCTATATGGAATGGAATATGAAGAAAAGAAAATACTACATGCATTTAACAATGAATATGTAGCATGAATTCATGTATCTAGAGATCTAGAAGTGATAATTGTGCTAATAAGAGTTAATAATAGTGCCTTCTTCATTTCTCTTTTATTTTCTTTTTGTTTTCTTTTCTTGCACTATCCTCCCCTTTTTTTTCTTTCTTTTTTTCAGTGCAATATGCTTTTTCTCTTTTTCTTTTATTTGGCACCTCATGCACAGAACTTGTAGCACACATCACAACAATAATGAATTTTTGACATGAATAGAATTTTATTTTGCAAATGAAGTTTATGCATATATGACCTTCTATACAAATGATGGATAGAAGAAAAATGATGGGCTCAAAGGGGGTGACTAAGGATATAATATGTAGTAGGCTTGTTTTTGGGATAAAAGGGTCTAGAAATGAATGCCTCTATCATGTTCAATTCATAAATGCGCCAGTCATTCTCAACTCAGAGCTAAGACAAGTTCTAGAGGATAAAAACCAATTGAATAATCACTCAATATAGAAATTTAGGCCGAGAATCCTTCCAATTAGGGTTTTGATCTAAATTGATCATAAGCTTAAGTCCAAACAAAGTTCATCATTCACTAGACATTAGAACACTTATCACAACTGAAAACCCTCTAAACGATGATTTAAAAGTTTCAAAGTAATCACTTAGAATCATGTAATAATCCCAAATTCACTAGCAAAAGTTTAGGTGTTTCAAATTCAATTTCCAAGACTCTTAAAGAAAAATTCAAGTGTGGCAATAGTTTCGATGGACTAAAAAGGTTTTGAAATAAGGGGACAATGAATCATTTGTGAAAATATCTTAGTAGTTCAAAAGGAATCCTTCTTTGCAGCATTGCACAAGGCAAAGAGAAGGTAATTGGATATTTTTTCCAAACATGGGTCGCGACTTAAAATAGTTAAGATCGCAACCTATTTTCACAGGGGTGCATGCTCAGAAATTTTCAAACATTGGTCGCGACGAATGAAATTGCCTATCGCGACTCAAATACACAGAGAGGAACAGTCGCGACAAAGCAGGTACTATCGTTGCGACTCAACTCGACAGAGAGGTATTGTCGCGACTATACGGCACATAGGTCACGACTGTAGTTCACAGAGAGCATGTTAGTCCAAAATTCCATTACAGGTCGCGACCATAAATCACATATGTTGAGACCATTTTTCACAGAGACTACCAAGTGACAGTTTTCAAAGTCCAAAAATGGTTTTCACGCTAAATCCTTTTTACCAATTAACAATTTTGTTTAAGGTGGAGGTCCAATTTTCAGCAATTCACCACATATTAAGATAAAAAACAAAAAATTTGTGATGAAAGATTGGATTAAGCACAAAAGCAAAAGTAAAACATCCTCCCCCACACTTAAACTTGACAGTGTCCTCACTTTCAACAGAACCAGAGAAATTGATAATGTTATTAGTTAAATCTAGCCTCAATATAGTAGGTAATCATAACGCTCAATGCAATTTTCGCAATGAAGCTCGCAGTCACATTCAAGTCATACAAAGCAATACAAGGAGAGCGAAGATGATAGGATGGGTAAGCTAAATTCATGCATGTGAGTGTGTGGATGGAAAGGTATCCATTGAAGAGTGTGCAACACATGGACAGTAATAGGGAAGTGGAATAAAGCAGAAATAATCTTAGAATAAACAGAACTAAACTAAAAATGGAATCTAATATACTGAATCATCCCTTTCCTATACTCAACCTAACATAGCAAACATCATAAATAGAAGAATGTGTAAAAGGTAGGAGATAGGAAAGGGACAACCTGGCCGCACAGTGGTAGTGAGAACTCATAAAGCTGTGAGAGATGGTTGTTTGATTGGGATGTTATCCCTATTGTCTTCTCTCTCCACTCTGGCTTCCCAAGATCATGCACTCTGCTTACATCATGAAGACCATCCAAGCTCATCTTGAATGTTTCCTCTCTAAACTTGAACTTGCACAACTGCGATTGGCAAGTAGCAGCAACAAGCTTAGGGGATGTTTCCTTCGCATTCTTTGTATATCCCTCGAAGTTTCTCTTATCCATCTTGTATGGGTTTCCCAATTTGACCTCTACTTCCTTAAGCATCGTACCAAGCTGAGGTTGGACTTCAACTGCAACGTGCTTGGGAGCACTCTCTTTTATACCTGCACTGTTAGTAAGGAGCAAATTATTTAAGAATCTTAAGGTATAAGGGGTAATTTTTTACTTTGAGTGAGGAGAAGTAGGGTTAGAATGTATTGGCCCTTTAACCAAAATAGTGGAAAAGTGATCTGAAGGAATTTTCAGTTCATTGGATGCGTCTGGTATATCGGATTTAATATAAACCATATTTATTTAATTAGTTTCTTATCAAATTATGAAATATATGATATTGTATTAATTTCAAAATTAATATAAGATTAATTCTGAAATATAGCCCAATAAGAACACCGATGGCATCCTATATATTTGACATTAGGGGCTAGGGTTCTTAAAGAGAAAAAGGGGCAAGGAGAGTGCAAAAGGTTTGCAGATAAGAAACTGCCAAAATAGAGACAGTGAGGATGGAATCTTGAGAAAGCCCTAGAGGGACAAGAGGCACTAGCACGTCGTTCGTGATTGGAACGTTGTTCGTGTTGATACCGGTAAAGAAAACTGATCTGAGTTGTCAACTTCTTGCGATTGAGAAGAGAGCACCAGGTATGACGACAAGTCGCCACACGCAGATACTTAGGTCGAGACCATACATGGGTCCTGATCATCAAAAATCCGCAAAGAGATGACCGATCGCGACTAAAAGCTGAGGAGGTCGTGACAGAAAACTCCAGAGACGACAGGTCGAGACTTGAAGCTAAGTAGGTCACGACTGAAAACTCCAGAGGCAAAGAGTCACGACTATTGGATACTTAGGTCGTGAATACAGCTCGAATACTGAAGGTAACACTTCTTTCTCCTTGACTTAAACACATTCGGTAGATCCTGGCAGGGAATGAAAAAAAATTTCAAGTTAATTTCCGCTGCGTATCTTCCAATTCCCTTCAATGGTATTAGAGCCATGCCGTTTTGTGTTTAAGTTAGGTTTGATTGTTGATACATGTGATGTATGTTAGATTTCTTAGCCGATTATATGATAACATGTGAGTTATGTATGACATATTGGGAATCCGAAAGTTTTGAAACATTTATTGCCTTTCACATAATATGAATTTTGATTCTTGAATGTTTGGGTATGGTGAACAATATGGCTCTAGATTAGAAGTGTTGTAATTTTTCTAAATACGGCCTGCATGTCATGCCTTCCTCTAATTACTCTCGTTGTACATTATCTTCTCATCTCACTCCCCTCGAATGTTAAAACGAGGTTTCTGACGAGAGCTTCAGATTGTCGCGGTCTGAGCCATCAAAATTAAGTGAATTGTACCCTAGTAATGTAGTATAAGGCATAACCCTATCGTTCTTCTCAAAGAGCCTTTCTAAAGGAATCCTAGCAAATTAGATGTCAAATTCAACGGTAGACCTGAGTAAAGAGTAGATGGTTTTGTTGTTTTGTGGGTGCAGTAAAATAAAGATGCAGTAAAATAGATGTTTTTGTGTTTTTGTTTGAGATGGAAGATGGTTGGTTTGTGAAAGTAGTATATGATGATAGGCTCTTGATGATGAAGAATATCTATCCTTGCTCTCAATGTATATGGAGTTTTGAAATCACTAAATCTTGAATAGAACCTAAATCAATCGATTGAGTCCAGAACCCTAATATTCTTTAAACTTCTTTGATCAAAGCTAGTTTAAAGACTATTATTGAACTGCTAAGGATCACTTAGTGTGTAATTTAAAACAGATGGAAGAATGCCCTCGAATGAGCGTCGATCGACTAACCCTAGAATTCAAGCAATCGAATCAATTAGCAACGATCGTTGACAACCGTTCAACTAACTTAAACTTAAAACTGAAATATTGAATTTAAACCAGCATTCAAAACATCCAAAGTAAATTACAATCGTCTAATTTGAGAATAATCAATCGATATCCAAACTTGTTCATATGACGAAGAACCCTAGATCTAGAAGCAATCAAAATATGACAAGACACAAATTAGAATAGAAGAAACTCCCCGTTCAGTCCGTGAGCTCAAGATACTGGATCCATCACCAAGAGACTAAAGGTCTAGCCTCTCATGACTTTTGCTGCACTGCAATCGCTGTTAAGATATGATGCCATGAAGAAACAATAAAGAGATGAAGGGTGAAAGGGGTAGAGATGTGTAGAAGGTGTGTAGAGATCGCTCGAGTACTACTTCTTAGCCTAATCAGGTCCAAAAACAAGCCTCCCCTTTGACGGCAGCCTCCCTCTCTTCTTATAACAGCATGACCTAATCCAAAATGAGCAGCTTCAGCGATTTCATACTATTAGTCGCGATCAGATACACGTGTTGGTCGCGACCTATAAACAGTGAGAATCTTCCAGAAGAATTATTGGTTGCGACCTTAGGACTCTGTGGTCACGACTAAGTAGCATAGAGGCGTGGTTCCACTTTCATTGTCTTTTGACTTCTTTCCTGGTCCTTGTTTTCTTCCAATGTACCTGCAATTCAACATAAAAGCTCACTGTAAAAGTGCAGATCAGTAGATAAACGAATATCTGCAGTTTGGAAGAGTTATTTTACCATTCTACCCTTTAATTAGCATATTGCCATGCACAATCATGTAATACACAAAAGTACAATTTAAGGCATGAAATAAATGGTAAAGCTATTATAAAACTCTCAAAATTGTCATAGAAACCATATACAAAATATGTCTTATCAATTCCCCCACACTTGAACCTTTGTACTCCTGGACAAAGAAATGAATTACACCTAGAGCAATCACTATTAAAGCCAAGATAAAAACATAATCCATAGTGTGACCTGAAAACAATTAACCCACAATCTTTTGGGAATGCAGAAGTGATAATGTGAGAAATGCCAAGTAATCAACTACTAAATGAAATCAACCTTAACGGTATGAGTGCAGAAGATCCTCTCAAAAGATATAAGTGTTTAGCTCTCTCTATCCTCTCATTGTTAGGGTTATTTCACTCAAATTCAAATTGGAAAACATCCTGCCATATGCTTGTAATGGCTCTAAATCTCAACAACTATACAGCTCTTATGCAAAGAATCAAGAGGTCTTTTAGGGTTGTAATGATGGAGATAGGCCACATGGAATGGAATATGAAGAATAGAAAGTACTGTATGCATTCAACAATAAATATGTAGCATGAATTCATGTCTCTAAAGATCTAGAAGTGATAATTGTGCTAATAAGAGTTAATAATGGTGTCTTCTTCATTTCTCTTTTCTTTTCTTTTCTTTTTTTTTGTTTGTTTTCTTGCACCGTCCTCTTTTTTTTTGGCACTTCATGCACAGAATCTGTAGCACACATCACAACAATAATGAATTTTTTACATGAATCAAATTTTATTTTGCAAATAAAGTTTATGGATATATGACTTTCTATATAAATAATAGATGAAAGAAAATGATGGGCTGAAAGGGGGTGACTAAGAATATGAATGTAATGGGCTCGTGTTTGGGATAAAAGGGTTTAGAAATGAATGCCTCTATCATGTTTAATTCATAAGTGTGCAAGTCATTTTCAACTCAGAGCCAAGACAAGTTCTAGAGAATATAAACCAATTGAATAATCACTCAATATAGAAATTTAGGCCGAGAATCCTTCCAACTAGGGTTTTGATCTAAATTGCTCATAAGCTAAAGTCCCAAACAAAGTTCATCATTCACTAGGCATTAGAACACTTATCACAACTGAAAACCCTCTGAACGATGATTTAAAAGTTTCAAAGTAATCACTTGGAGTCATGTAATAATCCCAAATTCAATAGCAAAAGTTCAAGTGTTTCAAATTCAATTTCCAAGATTCTCAAAGGAAAATTCAAGTGTGGCAATGGTTTCGAAGGTCTAAAAAGGATTTGAAATTAGGGGACAATGAATTATTTGTGAAAACATCTTAGTAGTTCAAAAGGAATCCTTCTTTCCAGCATTGCACAAGGCAAATAGAAGGTAAATGGACATTTTCCAAAAGTGAGTCGCGACTTAAAATAGTTATGGTCGTGACCAATGAAATTGCCTTTTGCGACTAAAATACACAGAGAGGAACAATCGCGACAAGGCATGTACTATAGTCGCGACACAAATACACATAGAGGTATTATCGCGACCAGACAGCACATAGGTCGTGACTGTAGTTCACAGAGAGCATGTTTGTCCAAAATTTCATTACAGGTCGCGACCATAAATCAGATATGTCGTGACCATTATTCACAGAGACTACCAAGTGACAGTTTTCAAAGTCCAAAAATGGTTTTCAAACTAAATCCTTTTTACCAATTAACAATTTTGTTTAAGGTAGAGGTTCAATTTTCAGCAATTCACCACATGTTAAGATCAAAAGCAAAAATTTTGTGATGAAAAATTGGATTAAACACAAAAAAAGCAAGAGTAAAACATCCTCCCCCACACTTAAACTTGACAGTGTCCTCATTGTCACAGAACCAGAAATGACAGCATGTATGAAGGAAAACAAATCGAGCTCAAACATAGCAAATGGTCTTATCACTCAATGCAAATTTTTCAATGAGGCATGCAGTCACATTCAAGTCATACAAAGCAGTATAAGTAAAGCAAAGATGACAGGATGGGTAAGCGAAATTCATGCATGTGAGTGTGTGGATGGAAAGGTGACTATTGAAGAGTGTGCAACACAGTAACGGGGTGTTATTCAAATCAGAAATAATCCTAGAATAGACAGAAATAAACTGAAGACAACTAGAACTAAACTGAAAATGGAATCTAATCTACCGAATCATCTCTTTCCTACACTCAACTAAACATAGCAAAACACCATAAATAGAAGAATGTGTAAAAGGTAGGAGATAGGAAAGAGACAACCTGGCCTCAAGGTGGTGAGGGAAACTCAATAACCTTGGGGAGACAGCTGTTTGAATGAATGATCTCCCCCATTGCTTTCTCTCTCCACTTTAAAGTGCCACATGAAACATCCTTCTTTATATCTCTCAAAGTACTCTTGCTATAGCTCTCTTGAAGTGGATTATATCTCTCTTGCCAAAAATCCTGGTAGAAAATAACTGTACTGATTCGGTAATTCCCCATGAGAACTACCATTCTACGCAAGTACCTAGGAAAGACTGGATGAACCGGCTAGGTCCACTCACTTCCAGCCTCCTTAGACAGCACCTATGTACACCGTACTTTGTATAGTCTACCAGCACAACGGTATTTTCTAACAAATATCTTTAAGTCTTAACCTTAAAACCTTGGCCTTAATTTTGAACTTTAACCTTACTCAATTGGAACTATTTTAGAACATTGGAATACCTCTTAACCTCAAAAACATGAATTTCCAAGAGTTGGGCTTAGGGTTACTGTTCACTGCCATTATTCATTGGGTAATTCCAGATTACAACCTGAATTTTGGAAATTCATAACTAAATCTAGAAAAATCAGTTTAAGGTGATTCCAATTTATAATGAAAGCTCTTTCATTTAAATTTGAGATAAAAATATGAAAATGAGATCTTCTTTTCCGGATCAAATCAGTTTATTCGTTGAACTTTACTGTTCATTTGGTAAATCTGGAAGTTCCAGTTTCTTTGCCCCATTTTCAAAAATTCATTTCTCCTTATATACTTATCCAATTGAGTTTAATTACATATGGATTTAAAGATCCATATGTCTACTTTAATCTCACAAAATTTCGAGGAAAAACTCATTCGTTTACTATATGAAATTAGCGCATGAACCTCACTGCCTCTGAGTAGTCGTTTTACCTTATTCCAGATTTCAACTCCTAACTTTGAAAAATCATAACAATTCGAGTTCTTAACCAAAGGAGACGTTCTTGGTGTCCATTTAAAGATCTAGATCTTAGCTATGTTCATCCCAAATTTCATATGAAAACTCATCATATAATTCAATCAAAATACCGATGGAAGTACACTACCTCAGATTGGATTTATGAGTAGCATGCATCATACAAACCAAAACATCATCTTGTAATTAAAGTGCACACTCTTTAAATTATGTACAATCATCCATCAACATTTACCCTATTGCCTTGAGAAGATCCAGCACCTAGAGCATGTTTAATTATATGGAAGGAATGAGATTTCATGGAAATCCCAATAGCAAGTAATATAAACTATAAGGTTATGCATGTTTGATTGAATGCCTAACATGTTATCATGCAATGGGAGCTAATTCATGCTTATACATAAGCAAACTCTAACATGCATATTGTCATGACATATATTGCAAGGGCTATCACATACTCATATCACATCATCATCATCATCATCACAACATTCCATGCTCAACCAAACCTTCATGCATAACAAGTAAGCAAAACAATCAAAGCACATAAGTTTATAGTTAGATATTCTTGCTACCTCTTGTAGATCCTTGTCCTTTCCTTTCTTGAAATGGTCTTTCCTTGTCACAAATTTCAAAACCTAAACATTATAATATGATTACCAAATTATAACTCCATTCTAAACAAATTCCAAGTCTAGTTTCAATAAGCTCCCTTTTTCCAAAAATTCCCATTTTGGTTTCAGTGCTTCCCATACTTGTTCCTCCACTTTACCCCCACACAAAATATCATTTTAAGACCATTGGAAGCATCAAAATTATGAAATTCAAGTCACTGTTCACGCGAGTGAACAGTACCGTGAGGAATTTTCAACATTATAACCTTTAATTCCAATGGTTTCCAAGGTTTAAAACCTTTCCAATCCTACACAAAATCATCATATAAACTCAATGGAAGCATTAAATCATTGAAATTCCATTTTCTTCTATCATGAACAGAGCATGAACAGTGCAAACCGAAATGGTAAAGTGAAGAACATCAACTTACCTTACTTGCTCCTTCAAGACCCTTGCTTCTTCCTTGCTTTCTTCCACTTTCTTTCTCTAGAACTCACTTCTCTCTCTAAAGGAGCTCTTGGGTGTGAAGAATGAATGGAAAGGGGGGGTATTTATAGCAAAAGTCATGTGCCATTTGAAGGCCAAGATCACTTTGGAAACTATTTAATCTAATGGTTAAAGGTTTGATCTTGGAATGTCTTTTCACTTTGGCTCATGACCTCACCACCATGACTTCACTAGCATGACATTACTTGTGACACCTAAGCTCTCTTCTTGGCGCCATTTTTAGTCCATGTGGGTCCCACCATGTGCAAACCCTTATTCTTACTTTATTCTCTTTTCTTTTTCTTTTCAAAATCCATAATTTATTCCTTATTGGTCTTGGGCTTCAAGATAACTTTTGAGACTTATTGGGCTGGCATAGAACAAAAATGTTGGGCCTCTTTTAGGTCCAATAGCTATTTGGCACAAATCCCAATGTACTTTCCTTATACCGATGTCCTTAAATTGCCCTGATTTTAGCATAAATGCTAAACACTTCTTTTAATTGTTCTAACATTTTTATAAATTCATTCTAATATAAAATGAATTCTCTACAAAGTTTCATAATTTTTTGAGACCCATAAGTCTTGTTAAAAATTACATACGTTTCCTTTAACCCTTTATCGGTGTCCTTTTTCACTGTAAATTCCATAATTAATTCTACAGGACTCCTTTTTGACTTCGGTCAACTCCATAAACTCTCATATTAATTCTAATAATTTACTATCAAATTTCATCTAATATCCATCCATTGAATGAAATGACCAAAATGCCCTCCATTTACTTCTGGTTTCTTAGGGCATCACAGTGGCATTTTCGAAATCTTGCACTTTGGCTCTTAGACTTTCTTCCTCTTCCAATTAATCCTTTTCTTTAAATATGGCCACATCTTTTCATAAAAATCTCATATATTTTATTCAACCTGTACATACAACTTAGTACAGAAATTTGGGATGTTACACCACAGTAGTGCATTTCGTGCTGAGATCCGTCCACGCTTATCTTGAATCTTCCCTCTTTAAACTTGAACTTACCCAACTGTGATTGGCATGTAACAGAAAAAGAGTTCAGAGGTTTGCCCTTCGCATCCTTCGTACATTCCTTGCAGCTGCTCTTATCCAGCTTGTGTGGGTTCCTCAATTTGTCCTCTACTTCTGCAAGCGTCGCACCAAGCTGAGGTTGGTCTACAATTGCAACAAAAGTGGGGTCATGCTTCTCCATACCTGCATCATTATTAGGGATCAAATCTTTCAAGAATTTTAAGGTATGGGAAGTAATCTTGGAATGAGAACGAGGAGAAGTAGGGTTAGAACACATTGGACCTTTAACCAAAACAGTGGAAAGGTGATCTGAAGGAATTCTCAGTTCATTAGATGCGCCTGGTATATGGGGTCGCGACCTTTCAGCGTATTGTCGTGACTGATAATGACAGGGTGTACTTCTGAAGCTATTAGTCGCGACCTTATTTTCTTCCTGTCGCTACTTGTGCTCTCTGGAGTTTTGTGTCGCGACACGTAAACCATTTGGTCGGGACTCCTCTTTACAGACAGGCTGTCCCTTAGCAGATTGAGGTTTAGTCGCGACACCTTTATCTTCGCATTGCGACTGGTCATCTCTGGAGTTTTGAGTCGCGACCTGAAATTCATTTGGTCGTGACTCATCTTCACAGTGGACTGTAGACTGATGTTACGTTGCGACGTTAAGGTCATTGGGTCATGATTGTTTATCACAAAAACTTGACCCCTTCTTTGTTTGTTGGCCTTTCAGCTTCCAGCATACCTTGGGATCCTGCAAAATTACTCAACAACCCTTTTGCAAGTGCATTATCTCTATCATTATCATGCAAACTCAATTCATGTTCATCCCTAACTTCTTCAATAGCAAAATCAATGGCATTTAAAGCAGTAAACACAGAGTTATCATAGGGATATCTCATCGCTTCATTCATGTTAAAACTTACCACATGTTCTCCAACTTCCACTGTAATGGAGCTATGCTTCATACTAATGATGGTTTTAGAAGTTTGGAGGAAAGGTCGACCAAGGATCAAAGTGCTATCATTTACTAGCTCATTAGACATATCCAGAACATAAAAGTCAGCTGGGAACACTAAGTCTTTGACCTGCACTAGAATATCCTCAAGAATTCCCTTGGGATACCTGATTGATCTATCAGCTAGTTAGAGTACTATATTGTGTCTCTTAGATTGTTAAACATAAAGCCTGATAAACCGACCAAGGCATTACATTAATGGCCACCCCTAGTTCTAGCAACGCTCCCTTAATAGGAACATTTCCTATAGTGCATGGGATTGTATAGGAGCCTGGGTCTTGGCACTTAACCAGTAGTTCAGATTTAAAAAGGCATGACACATTAGCACTCACCTGAATTCTCTCAAGAGGCCTAAATTCCTTTTTATCAGCACATAATTCTTTTAAAAATTTTGCATACTTAGGGTTTCTCTTGAGGAATTCAACCATAGGGATGTTTATTTCCAGTTTATTGAACAGATTGTAAGCATCTTTTGCAAAGTCAGGATCAACCTTTTTCTTTCCAGCAAAATAAGAGTTGGGAAAAGGGAGATCTTTTATACTTACCTCCTTACCTGTATGCAAAGAGGCTCCTTGCTTGCTCATCTCCGGCTTCTCCTCAGGTTTCTTTCCTTTGTATGCTGGACTTGGTAATGTTGTTGCTTCTTCCTGCAGCTCTTGCATCTCCACTTGTGCTTGTAAGCACTCCTCTTGAGTTACCTTCTTGCTCATTAGCTGCTGTTCTCTAATGCTTTCAGAATTCCCAACTTTCTTTTATGGCTGTGGTGAATTCTCAAAATCAGATTCTTCGTTATCCTCCTGTGGTGCATCATCTTCCTTAAAGTGCACCTATTTTCCACTTCTTAGAGATATGGCATTCACCCCTCTTGGATTAATAACAGTGTTCAAAGGTATGCTGCCATTGTTCTTTCCTTGGATGTCACTCACTGTATTAGAAACTTGAGTTAAGTGGCTTGTGATATCTGCATTCTTATAACTTAACTGACGAGTGCTTCAGATTGTCGCAGTCTGAGCCATCAAAATTTAGTGAATTGCATACTAGTAATGTAGTATAAGGCGCAACCCTATCGTTCTTCTCAAGGAGCCTTTCTAAAGGAAACCTAGCAAATTGGATGTCAAGTTTAACCGTAGACCTGAGTAGAGTAAATGGTTTTGTTGTTTTGTGGGTGCAGTAAAATAAAGATGATTGGTTTGTGAAAGTAATATATTATGATAGGCTCTTGATGATGAAGAATATCTATCCTTGCTCTCAATGTATATGGAGTTTTGAATCACTAAGTCTTGAATAGAACCTCAATCAATCGATTGATCCAGAACCCTAATATTCTTTAAACTCCTTTGATCAAAGCTAGTTTAAAGACTATTATTGAACTGCTAAGGATTACTTAGTGTGTAATTTAAAATAGATGGAAGAATGCCCTCGAATGAGCGTCGATCGACTAACCCTAGAATTCAAGCAATCGAATCAATTAGCAACGATCATTGACAACCGTTCAACTAACTTAAACTCAAAACTGAAATATTGAATTTAAACCAGCATTCAAATCATCCAAAGTAAATTACAATCGTCTAATTTGAGAATAATCAATCGATATCCAAACTTGCTCATATGATGAAAAACCCTAGATCTAGAAGAAATCAAAATATGACAAGACACAAATTAGAATAGAAGAAACTCCCCGTTCAGTCCGTGAGCTCAAGATTCTAGATCCATCACCAAGAGACTAAAAGTCTAGCCTCTCATGACTTCTGCTGCACTACAATCGCTGTTCAGATATGATGCCATGAAGAAACGATGAAGAGATGAATGGTGAAAGGGGTAGATATGTGTAGAAGGTGTGTAGAGATCGCTTGAGTACTGTTTCTTAGCCTAATCAGGTCCAAAAACCAGCCTCCTTCTTGACGGCAGCCTCCCTCTCTTCTTATAGCAGCATGACCTAATCCAAAACGCGCAGCTTCAGCGATTTCGTACTATTAGTCGCGACCAGATACACGTGTTGGTCGCGACCTATAAACGGTGAGAATCTTTCAGAAGAATTATGGGTCGCGACCTTAGGACTCTATGGTCACGACTAAGTAGCATAGAGGCGTGGTTCCACTTTCATTGTCTTTTGACTTCTTTCCTGGTCCTTGTTCTCTTCCAATGTACCTGCAATTCAACATAAAAGCTCACTGTAAAAGTCCAGATCAGTAGATAAACGAATATCTACAGTTTGAAGAGTTGTTTTACCATTCTACCCTTTAATTAGCATATTGCCACGCACAATCATGTAATACATAAAAGTACAATTTAAGGCATGAAATAAATGGTAAAGCTATTATAAAACTCTCAAAATTGTCATAGAAACCATATACAAAATATGTCTTATCATTAACTCCTCAAGTTTTCTGTGAACATCTGTATTATCCTTCTGCATACTCTAGAGAATTGAAGCTATGGAGGTGAACTGACCATCATTCTCTTTGAGCTTGTGATCAATATTAGTCATTCTATAATCCATGTTACTCATTTGTGCTGGCATACTCTTTAACAATTGAGAGGTCTCTTCTGGTCTTGAAGGCACTAAGGCATTAGGTTGTGTGGGGACCATAGACCTTGCATTACCTTGGTAGTTGCTTGAGGAAGCACCACCTCCTTGAAACTGATTAGATCTATTTTCTCCACTCCCCCACCTAAGTTGGTCTCTTCAACCAGGATTATATGTGTTAGAGTATGGATCTTTCTTCTAGAAGTTATTCTCTCTCCCTTGATACATAGCTGCAACTTCCTCATACTGCCTATCACATGTACTTGTAGCATGTATCATTGAACCACATGGTTCACATCCTGTAACTAGGGCTTGCGAGGTATCCACTGCATGAACTTGTTTTGTGGAGTACAGCTCCCTTTCAATCAAACTCATCC
Source organism: Leucaena leucocephala (assembly GCA_037074615.1). NCBI lineage: Eukaryota > Viridiplantae > Streptophyta > Magnoliopsida > Fabales > Fabaceae > Leucaena > Leucaena leucocephala. The sequence continues at coordinate 12,093,603 of CM073555.1, read as the reverse complement.
TCTTGTCTATTCGATTTCCCAAGGCTGCTATCTCAGCTAAGATCGCATTAGAGTTACCTGAGGATGAGGGTGGTAATCTTCTTGGATCTCCAATTTGATGGTCCTCATTAGCCATTTTCTGGAACAAATCCCAACTTGCTTGTGGGGTCTTATCTCTCAATGAACCATTCGTAGCAGTATTCAAGGATACTTTATTGTGGGGTAGTAGACCATCGAAGAAGATGTCTACTAAATCAGCCTTAGTGATATTGTGGTAGGGACATCGAGCCAGAAGGTTAATGAATCTTGTCCAAAACTCATGCAAAGACTCCCCATCCTGTTGCATAACATTAGTGATCTCCTTCTTCATCCGAGTAGTCTTGGAGGCTGGGAAAAACTGCTTCAGATAAGTAGACTTCAGTTGGTCCCATGTAAGGGTTGAAAAATGGGTTAGCAAATTGTACAGCCACTCTTTAGCCTTCCCTTCCAAAGTAAAATGGAAACACCTCCTCAAGACGTCATCCAAAGTGGCCATTGGAGGCTTCATTGAAGAACAGATCATGTGCATAGTTTGTAGGTGCCTGTGTGGACATTCTCCTGCAAAACCATGAAATTTAGGTAAGGCTGCAATCAAAGTTCCTTTAATTTTAAAATTTGCCTCTTCAGTATAGAAACCATTAGGATCATAATTCACATGCAAATGATTAATTTCCCTAACACTTCTATTATCTTCAACGTTCATAGGTATTTCATTTTCTCCATTCCCATTATGCCCATTATGATTATTCTCATCCATGTTAGAAGTTGCTAATGGAAACTCTAAATTCAATTCAGTTTCAGACTATGGGATACTAGAGGTGGAATTAGATTTTTCTTCTTCTTCTCAAAATTCCCTAAATTCTCTCCTTAGTTTCCTAAGTCTTCTCTCAATTTCAGGTTCAAAAGGCACTAATAGTTCAGTTCTTTTATGCATGCAATGTAGAAACAATAAAAAATAATTAATGCAAACAGTCAGATTCAGATTCAGAAGTTGCATAGCAGAAAATTTTCAATTGGTCGCGACAAAAGTGTCTTGGAGTCGCGACTTAAAGTCATAGAGAGCAGTAGTCGCGCCTAAAAGTTTTAAATATCGCGACTGGTGTAACATCCCGATTCTTGGTCTAGGAGAACTGGTAAGTAGTCTGATATGGGCAGGCTGCTAAAACCGTAGTCCCAGGGTAGTAATCTGATATGGGCGGATCACTTACCTGTATTTTGTAGGATCCGAGGGATGAGCTAAGTCCTTCAGGATGTAAAGATGAGTTAAGTCTTTAACCTACAGAATCGGGACAGTTCACCTAGGTTCAAAATGAGGAATGTGAGGAATATCCTAAGTCTTAAGCCTAGGAATTCTGCAGGAAGCTTGATACGGGCTGGCTCCTGTGTAAGATAACCTGATATGGGCTGGTTGTCGAGCTTTTCAATTAACGATGACTCCCGAAGAGTTTAGGGAATGAGTTATTGAAAGAGAATTTCTAGAACTTAAGATGAAGGATAAGAAGATGAGAATAGATGCCAGAAAGAGAATGTAGGGGCAAAATCGTAATTATGGGAAAGATCGAGCTGGTAGCCGATGAGTACCATATTTTGCCAGAAAATAGAGAAAATTATGCTGATCATTTCACTGAACTGTGAAATGAGCATACGAGGTCTCTATGAGTATGAAAGAATTATGGAAAGTTTAAGGACAAAAAGGTAGGGTCCTTAAGTGTAATTTTAGCCAAATAAAAAGGGACTTAAATGAAAAGAAGAAAAGTTCCTTGGGGCTAAAGTGTAATTAAAGAAAGTCAGGCCGGAAGTGGTTTGGACTGTCCGACAGCATTTCAGTCCCAGAATTCACCGGTAGAGAGAGCAAGGGAGGCTCGGTAATCTGGCTTAATACAGGAATTTTTGAAGACTCCAGATAGCCAGAAATGGACTGATCGTCCAAAAGTTATAAAAATTCATACCGGATATCCTAGAATTCAGATCTAGGTGAGAAAATACAGGACGATGCGTCCTTATGTGGCGGATGTCGGGAAACTGACAGAATACCGATAGGAGGCCTGTAGAAAAAGTTATTCGCAAGTTAGAAAATCCAGACGGGAGTGTGAGGCCTCCGGGTATCCGATAGGGAGATTTATCAGTATTTGAAAAGGGACTGAATGAGTTCGGATGACCTCAGTCAAATGACTGATATGACTCACAGGGATGCCTGAACACCGCAGGCCAGTGTATCGGACAGAAGGAGCCGGTGTCCGGATATGTGTATAAACGGTGAAAAATAGATAAAATATTCAATAAACATTAACGGTGGAGGATTCCTCGTAATGCGTGCCATAAAGGTATTGGACCCAGAAAGGCCCAATAATGGCGCCAACAAGGCCCAGTAAGACACTTGGACTGATAGGTGGGCCAGTGTCCGGCAGAACCCCGGAAAAGTGCGAAATTACGAAAATGCCCCTGTGTTGTACTAAAGGGGTAGTAGATGTATGAGGGCATTTTGGTCATTCTGGACAGGCCCAGGAGCCAAGGCACATACAGATAAAGTTACTTAGAGTCAGTATATACCCTGACAGAGTACAGAAGGGTGTGAAATGATGATTTTACCCTTAGGGTTAAAATAGTGCAAGAAAGGGCACCCAGGGGTATTTTGGTAATTTGCCGAGGGATGTTTCTTGGGAATCGAGCCATCAGAGTACTTGAGATTGATCAAGATCCAAGATAACATTCCCAGAGCCCAAAAACGTAGGCCCAGTGATATGTGGGAAAAAGTGGCATTAAAATACTATTTTAATGTTGTTTCAATAAAGTAAAGTTACTCGGTCGGCACGATAACCGAGGAGGTGATCAGATAAAGTCCGGGACTTATCTGAATAGCATTGGAAGGCGTGAAAGGTCCCTTCCAGGATCCACATGGCGCAATCTTAGAGGCAGAAGAAAAGTTGAGGACACGTATTACGGTGCAAGACTCTGGACCGGTACTGGATTGGACTGAACTACTGAGTCAGCTGATGAGGTGTCCAGGAATTGGGACATGTGAAGAATGTGGCGATGAGGTGTCCCGGTGAGGTGTCCTGGATGATGTCATGCATGATGCAGTAAAAAGGAATAAAGAAAAATAGGAAAATCCAGGAAAAACCAGGACCACATGTTCAGATGGCTTCAAAATTACAGAAATGCCATCCATTAAAGCTATAAATACCCCCTTCCCCTCCCATTTTATGCATCCCATGTTTTTGGCAAGAAAAGAGAGAGAAAGAAGAGAGAGAAGGAGAAAGAAAGAAAGAAAAGAAGTCCTGGTGGAGTTGGAAGCAGTATAGAAGTTCTGGAGCTCTGATTTTGAGGTAGTAACTAATCCTAGCTCTTATGTAATGTCTTTGTGATTTGTTGTGCTATTGTTTGGTTGGATTGTTGTCTTATATGTTATGCTTGAAGCTCTATTACAATGCTATGATCATATGTTATTGAATATGGAAGCACGCAGCATACTTATCTATACACAATAACAAGCAAGCACCGTCACTCTGCATTACATATATTGTTATGATTATTACTACTGAGATTCCCCCGAATCTCATTCCCATATATAACATTACAGGGGAGGTTCTGTCAAAATAAAATCTGGAAATTTTAAGAGACGCCGTTAGGCTGCCAAAATTCTGGCAACGAAGAAGGAACAAAGAAAGGAACTAATACGTACTGTGTACATAGGTGCTGTCTAAGGAGGCTGGAAGTGAGTGGACCTGCCCGGTTCATCCAGTCTTTCCTGGGTACTTACGTAGAATGGTAGCTCCTACGAGAATTACCGAATCGGTACAAGATCGGTTACTTTCTACAGAAGGAATGTAGCGGTTGTGCTGCCAGATTTTTAGGCAGGGAAAGATGTAATAGAAATATGATAATTTGGTGTATGCCTTGTATGACATTTTATTATTCAGTAATAAATATTGTTTGGCATGTTCAATTTGTGAATGGGGAATTAAGGGAGAAATTCGTAGGTCCTGAGGTAGCAGTGTTCTGGCCTCAGTTTGACCTAGTAAACGAAGGAGTTTGGCTACGAAATTTGGTGAGCTAGTGATACACATCTGGGGCATTACGTGGATAGGTAATAAGCCTCATTTGGAGGTGTATAATGAGATAAATTAATTTTCAAATTAAAGGTCCAGAATAAGGAACTTAAGAGTGAAATTTTGAATTTCTGGGCTTAAGTTAAGATATAATCAAGCTAATGTTGCTTTCGCAAGTGTACTCGGAGGAGTCTAAGGGAGGATGTTTCAACTGGTTTTCGCAGAGAGCAGTCAAATATCACAGATAGCAATTAGTCGCGACTCAAAACGACAGAGAGTAACTGTCACGACTTAGGTCAGGTAAGGTCACGACTTAAAGTCATAGAGACCAATTCTGCAAAAAAGTCAGAAAAAGAATGCAGTATGAAATGCAAGTTGAAAACTACTAAAAACTAAAATGCAATGAAAAACAAGGAAAATGACTCAGGTAGGCAGTAGAATTGACAAACAATTACTAGGGAACCAATTACTTGGCTCCCCGGCAACGGCGCCATTGATGAGAGCTTTGGATTGTCGCGGTATGAGCCATCAAAATTAAGTGAATTGCACCCTAGTAATGTAGTACAAGGCACAACCCTATCATTCTTCTCAAGGAGCCTTTCTAAAGGAATCCTAGCAAATTTGATGTCAAATTCAACGGTAGACCTAAGTAAAGAGTAAATGGTTTTGTTGTTTTGTGGGTGCAGTAAAATAAAGATGCAGTAAAATAGATGTTTTTGTGTTTTTGTTTGAGATGGAAGATGGTTGGTTTGTGAAAGTAGTATATGATGATAGGCTCTTGATGATGAAGAATATCTATCCTTGCTCTCAATGTATATGGAGTTTTGAAATCACTAAATCTTGAATAGAACCTCAATCAATCGATTGAGTCCAGAACCCTAATATTCTTTAAACTCCTTTGATCAAAGCTAGTTTAAAGACTATTATTGAACTGCTAAGGATCACTTAGTGTGTAATTTAAAATAGATGGAAGAATGCCCTCGAATGAGGGTCGATTGACTAACCCTAGCATTCAAGCAATCGAATCAATTAGTGACGATCGTTGACAACCGTTCAACTAACTTAAACTTAAAACTGAAATATTGAATTTAAACCAGCATTCAAAACATCCAAAGTAAATTACAATCGTCTAATTTGAGAATAATCAATCGATATCCAAACTTGTTCAAATGATGAAAAACCCTAGATCCAGAAGCAATCAAAATATGACAAGATACAAATTAGAACAGAAGAAACTCCCCGTTCAGTCCGTGAGCTCAAGATACTGGATCCATCACCAAGAGACTAAAGGTCTAGCCTCTCATGTCTTCTCTGCACTGTAATCGCTGTTAAGATATGATGCCATGAAGAAACGATGAAGAGATGAAGGGTGAAAGGGGTAGAGATATGTAGAAGGTGTGTAGAGATCGCTCGAGTACTGTTTCTTAGCCTAATCAGGTCCAAAAACTAGCCTCCTTCTTGACGGCAGCCTCCCTCTCTTCTTATAACAGCATGACCTAATCCAAAACGCGTAGCTTCAGCGATTTCGTACTATTAGTCGCCACTAAATAGTACAGAGGCGTGGTTCCACTTTCATTGTCTTTTGATTTCTTTCCTGGTCCTTGTTCTCTTCCAAATACCTGCAATTCAACATAAAAGCTCACTGCAAAAGTCCAGATCAGTAGATAACCGAATATATGCAGTTTGGAAGAGTTAGTTTACCATTCTACCCTTTAATTAGCACATTGCCACGCACAATCATGTAATACACAAAAGTACAATTTAAGGCATGAAATAAATGGTAAAGTTATTATAAAACTCTCAAAATTGTCATAGAAACCATATACAAAATATGTCTTATCAGTTTCCTTATGTAATTTTCCTATTTTAATTAGGGATCTCCTCTCATTGGCTTGAGGGGACTTAGGATAGGTGAGCCATATTGTATCACGTTTAAGATTATGCATCTTATGCTTATATGTTCGATATGCATATTGCTTGTATGCGATACAACCGAGATACATGCATTTTGTAAACCAGATAGTTAATTAAGCCCTCTAAATGAAATCTTAAGTCATAATGCCGTCAATTAATGAACACTTGTCAAAACCTCAATCGCTTATTTTAGTCTCTACCAAAGTGGGTGCATTTGAGTTATATTGGGGAGATAAGCAAAGAGTAATGGTGCTACTCACATATGTTTGTTATTATTTGACTTAATTGAGATTATCAAAATGGTTTTGGGTCTCAAGGCATTAGATGGGATTAAAATATGCCGGATCATATGATGATGGAATCCCATGAATATCTAAGAGTTACATTTGATGTAATTGGTAAAGTTGCTACCTACCTAAATAACTTAAAGTTAAGCATCCTGCTAAAGCAGACTTAAGTTTAAGCCAAATATGGATCTTATCCCACTAATTATTACATTGAGAGTTGTTTTATTTAGTGGGAGATTGCTAATTCGATTGTATATTTTAATTGTAGAATCATGATGACTAGTAATACGGCTACATTATCGTTGCGATCTATTCTTGAGAAGGACAAACTTAATGGGACAAACTTTCTTGACTGGTTCAGGAACTTGAGAATTGTTCTCAAGTAGGAAAGAAAGGCATATATCCTAGATCAACCCATTCCTGAAGAGCCAGCAGCTAATGCTCCTAGAGCTCAGAGAGATTCTTATGCGAAGCATAAGGAAGACTCTGTCGATGTGGGATGCTTGATGCTTTCCACCATGGTTCTGGAGCTCCAAAGAGATCTGGAACACATGGAGGCTTATGAGATGATTGTGCATCTTAAGGAAATATTCCAGCAACAGGCAAGGCAAGAGCGGTATGAGATCACTAAGGCCTTACATTCCTGCAAGATGACTGAAGGTGCATCAGTGAGTACTCATGTTTTAAAGATGAAAAGGGTATATTGATCACCTTGAGAGGCTTGGATTTCCCATGAGCCAGGAGTTAGCTACAGATTTGATCTTGAACTCACTCCCAGAAAGTTATGACTAGTTTGTATTGAACTACAACATGAACAACATGGAGAAATCTATTTTTGAACTACATGGGATGCTTAAAACTACTGAGTCGAGTGTTAAGAAGAAGCCCAGTACATTTTTGATGGTTCAGAAAGGAAAGGGTATAAAAAAGAAAGGCAAGGGCGAAGGGAAGGGTCATGGCTCATTAGGTAAGACCAAAGAGTTAGGCAAGCCTGAAACCAAGCCTGCACCAAAGAAGGCAAAGCCTCCAAAGGAAGGAGTTTGCTTCTGTCCGACAGCATTTCAGTCCCAGAATTCACCGGTAGAGAGAGCAAGGGACGCTCGGTAATCTGGCTTAATACAGGAATTTTTGAAGACTCCAGATAGCCAGAAATGGACTGATCGTCCAAAAGTTATAAAAATTCATACCGGATATCCTAGAATTCAGATCTAGGTGAGAAAATACAGGATGATACATCCTTATGGGACGGATGTCGGGAAACTGACAGAATACCGATAGGAGGCCTGTAGAAAAAGTTATTCGCAGATTAGAAAATCTAGACGGGAGTGTGAGGCCTCCGGGTATTCGATAGGGAGATTTATCGGTATTTAAAAAGGGACTGAATGAGTTCGGATGACCTCAGTCAGATGACTGATATGACTCACAGGGATGCCTGAACACCGCAGGCCAGTGTATCGGACAGAAGGAGCCGGTGTCCGGATATGTGTATAAACGATGAATAATAGATAAAATATTCAATAATTATTAACGGGGGAAGATTCCTCGTAATACGTGCCATGAAGGTATTAGACCCAGAAAGGCCCAATAATGGCTCCAACAGAGGCCCAGTAAGACACTTGGACTGATAGGTGGGCCAGTGTCAGGCAGAACCCCGGAAAAGTGCGAAATTACGAAAATGCCCCTATGTTGTACTAAAGAGTAACAGATGAATGGAGGGCATTTTGGTAATTCTGGACAGGCCCAGGAGCCAAGACACGTACAGATAAAGTTACTGAGAGTCAGTATATACCCTGACAGAGTACAGAAGGGTATGAAATGACGATTTTACCCTTAGGGTTAAAATAGTGCAAGAAAGGGCACCCAAGGGTATTTTGGTAATTTGCCAAGGGCTGTTTCTTGGGGATCGAGCCATCAGAGTACTTGGGCTTGATCAGGATCCAAGACAACATTCCCAAAGCCCAAAAACGTAGCCCATGAAGTATGTAGGAAAAAGTGGCATTAAAATACTATTTTAATGCTGTTTCAATAAAGTAAAGTTACTCGGTCGGCAAGATAACCGAGGAGGTGATCAGATAAAGTCCTGGATTTATCTGGATATCATTGGAAGGCGTGAAAGGTCCCTTCCAGGTGCCACAGGGCCCAATCTTAAAGGCAGAAGAAAAAGTTGAGGACACGTATTACGAGGCAGGACTCTGGACCGGTAAGTCAGCCCGGTGAGTCAGCTGCTGAGGTGTCCCAGGATTTCAGACATGTGATAAATATGACGCTGAGGTGGCATGCTAAGGTGTCCCGATGATGTCATGCATGATGTAGTAAAGGAGGAATTAAGAAAAATAGGAAAATCCAGGAAAAACCAGGACCGCAGGATCAGAGTTCATGGAAATTACGGGATTGCCATTGGAGGAGGTTATAAATACCCCCCCTTTCATTCATGTGCTGCACGGCCAAGAGACTTTTAGAGAGAGGAGGAGGTGATAGAGAGAGAAAGTGAGAGGAAGAAAGAAAGAAAGGAAGTTCTGGCGGAGCTGGAAGCAGAATAGAGATAGTAGAGCTCTGCTGAGCCTTTGAGGTAGTAACTAATCCTAGCTTTTATGTAATGGCTTTGTGATTTGTTGTGCTATTGTTTGGTTGGATTGTTGTCTTATATGTTATGTCTGAAGCTCTGCTGTAATGCTATGATCATATGTTATTAAGCATGGAAGCACGCAGCATGCTTATCTGTACACAATCACAAGCAAGCACTGTCACTCTGCATTACATATATTGTTATGATTATTGCTACTGAGATTCCCCCGAATCTCATCCCAATAAGTAAACCATTACAGGGGAGGTTATGTCAAAATGAATTCTGGGAATTTTAAGAGACGCCGTTATGCTGCCGAAATTATGACAAGATGGCAATAGTAGAGAAAGGAGCTGATACGTACTGTGTACGTAGGTACTGTCTAAGGAGGCTGGAAGTGAGTGGACCTAGCCGGTTCATCCAGAATTTCCTGGGTACTTACGTAGAATGGTAGTTCTCACGGGAATTACCGAATCGGTACAAGATCAGTTACTTTCTGAAGATGAAGCGTAGCGGTTATGCTGCCGGAGTTTAGGCAGAAAAAGATGTGATAGAGATATGGGAAATTTTGTACATACCCAGATTGTAAAACAACTTATTAATTAATAATAAGTGTTGTTTGGCATGCTTGAATGATGTATGATGGATGTATGCATATGTATGCAAAGTAGAAATGATGAAATTTACCACTGTGAACAGTAATACGTGGTAATCTAGTCATGTTTGATAAATGATTAAAAATAGTAAATGGATGAATTAATGTATGAAATTTTTAAGGTAAATAGTATACATACCAAGGTTTGATTTGATATATAGTATGACTCATTTGGATGTCTACACAAGGAGATATAAATTATCAAAGTTGGGACCAGAATGCTGGATTCAGGGAGAAAAACGTGGGATGAACAGTAAAGTTGACACATTGACTGATGTTGACTTGGTCAATGAATGGTCAACGAGTTATTTTTTCCTGAAATATAATTGAGTTAGCTTCATTTAGCAATTGGAACCACTTCGTTTCTATTTTTATAGAATTAGTTATGATTTTTCGAAATCAGGTCACTCATCTGGAATTTTCATAGTGAACAGTACTCGATAAGAGTAAAACTCCAGATTGAGAAATTGGACTTCAATAACCTTGAAAGTGGTTCTAAATGCTACTGAATGGTCCCTAAGACATACGAAAGGAAGGATGTTTCATTTTGGTATCAGAGCAAAGGATTCTGGTTTAGGAAATGCTCTGAACAGATAATTTATGGTGTTAGTACAGAATAAGGTTAGCACAGAACAAAGGGTTCTGGCTCAGAGCATAAGATTCTGGTATAGAACAGAAGGTTCTGGCTCAGTGATGCTCTGGTATAGTCAGTTTGATTCATTAAACAAATGAGAAGTTTGAGTGGTCCTCTCCCTAGAGTATGATATAGGGATGGTGTTCACTGCTTGGAAAGGCTTAGACAGAAGACAGTGACACCCAGATGAATGAGGCAGTACCCCAAGCTTTATAGTCTTACGTAGGATATGATTATGATGGGCTAATCTTAGTCAGCCGATACAGTCGAGGTCTCGTGTTTATTAACACAATATGGCTGGACTAAGCAGAATAATGTTTAAGAAGCAGTTTCCTCTATGGATAGAGGCAGAAGCTGATCAGTTCACGACTAAGGAAGCTGCAAAGAGTAGCTTGAGGTATCGTGTTGTAACTAGATACTGTAGTGAGGATGCCAGATATCCAAGTTACAACAAGTTAAGTCATAAGTCACGAGGTGATGTAGGCAACCCAGGCTCGCCAAGATCAAGAGCGAGATTCTGCTATCACTACGGCGGTAGCTGCTGCGGTTGCAAGATTATAGCAGTCTGGGAAGTAGGTAGTACTAGAAAATGATGTAGAACCTGAACCTCAGCCATATCATGAGCAGACTGGAATGAATAGACGTCAGGGGTCTATAGGAAATAATAATGACCAGGAAAGTTTGCAAACATGGATGGAATGATTCCATAAATTTGATCCGCCCATGTTGAAGGGACTTTTGACACTCAAGCAGCTGAGGATTGGGTAAGCTAGTTAGAGAAAATCTTTAAGGTTTTAGAATGTCCCACTGAAAGAAAGACCCAGCTGGCAGTTTACAAGCTAGAAAAGAAGGTACAATAACCAGCAAAGAGTGAGCCTACTCCATCAGTACCACTGAAAGTGATGCCACCAGGTTCCTTGAGAAGGAACATTAAGAAGAGAAATAGGCCAGAATATGGGTCAGAAGTTAATAAGAAACAGGGAAGTAGGCTAGGTAGTGGGCCAAAAGAAGTTAGCAGGCAACCAAGGCCTAATGTATATAGGAACTGTGGTCGAGACCATGGTACGAGGCCTTGTCCAGTAGATCAAGGGTTATGCTATAGGTGTGGAAAGCCTGGACATTATGCCAGGGAGTGTCCATAGAACACAACGGGCGAAAGATACCTGACTCAGGGAAGAGTATATACCTGACTGGCAACGGGATAAGAAAGTCTCCTGTACCAAATTAAGGTACGAGTTTATTTGTGTTCTGTTTCCACTGGCTAATGAACGGATAAATCCTGTATGTGATTGGATTGTATTGTCCAGTATGCACACTATTGAGCTACCCTATACCTAGTATGTTGCCGTTGTATGAGGATGAGTATGACTACATATTTTAAAAGTAGGAAGTAGAGAAGAGGAGTCTTATGTCGCGACTAATATGTACAGATAAGTTGATGTTGCGACGTAAGAAGACCTCAGGTCGTAATGAGTAATATTGCAGTACGCGACCAGTGTATAAAGGAGTTCAGGTAGCGATGTTATAGGTTGCGACTAAAGGACGCAGAGCTGCCAGGTCGTGACGAGTAGTGTGCGACGGTTGCAACTAAAAGTCACAGAGCATGTGAGTTGCGACTATGAAGTTCTCAAGTCACGACTATAATTGGCAGAGGCCATATGATGAAGAGACTGAAGGTACCAAACTCGCTGAAGTCCACCAGCTAGAGGATCAGTTTAAGACAATATGAAAAAGTAGATCCTCTATGTGGTAACTAAGAGTAGATCTACATTACAGGGGTTTTATTCAGCTAATCTGAATAGAAGACCTAAAAGCTAGGATGAGATTTGCCCAGGAATGATCCTAGTACATGGCCTAGTGGTAAAGACGTGATGGTTAATAGATAAAGAGCTAAATGTTCCCTGAGCAGAGGGATTCCATCATGGAGAAGTAATAGACCTAGGGGAGAATACCCTAGAGAATAGAAGTAATAGTAAAAGATGATGAATGAGATCCATGCGACTCAAGTTCGCTAGGATAAAGAAAAAGACCAATAAGGAACCATAGTCCGGTCACGAATAGACCAGGACTAATAGGGACTGATGGAAAGATAGAAGAAGTTGAGAGATAGTAAAGAGGTAGCCACAGTTAAGAGATAAAGTGACTCCCCTATTCCTTATGTAAGATAAAGTAGTGAAGGGTTGAGTCTATACCCTGGTAAGAGGGTAGTGTGGCAGCCTAAGTAAGATAGACAGATGTTCTTGTCAGATCCTGATCATGTGATTGATAATCTGACAGATAATGCGATAGATAGTATGATCAGATGATGATCTGACAAATGATATGATAAAGGAAATATGTTTTGAGGCTTACTTAGATTGTTACGATATATAATGGATGGTTGAGCAAAATATGATGATGATATGGCTTATGTGCCATAAGATGTGATAGTTGCATCTCCTTGCAGTTGTCATATGATGACATGCATGTTAGAGTATGCTATGATAAATGGGTACTCCCCTTTTGCAGTGCATGCAGGGTAGAGTATATATGAGTACATATATGAGATGAGAAAGTATGAGAAATTATGTTTCTCCCATACCATATGATATGAGGATGATATGATTGTATTGAGGATAATAGATAGTCTCAGTTATGGGACGATAAGTTATAATATGATACTCAGACATGATGTATGATTAAGGTTACTCAGATATGATTGAGGTTACTCAGGTATTTCTATAGGCTTGTGAATACAGTACTCAGGGCCATTTCTATTGAAATGAATGATGTACAGAAAGAGTAGCGGATAACAGTAAAGGGGTTGTTTCTAGATCACTCTTCAGATAAGAGTTGGATCTGAAACAGATGGCTCTCAGATAAAGCTAGATTCAGATGAGTATAGATCACTCTTCAGATAAGAGTTGGATCTGATATAGAATGCTCGCAGTTAGAGCATAGTTCAAATGGCTCGCAGTTAGAGCACAAGTTGAAAGATGAGAAGGAACTCCTGAGTAAAAGAGGAAGTAAGTAAAGTCTGTGATATAAAGGTACGAATATGGACTGGTTAGAGACAAGTTAGGAAACTAGAAGAACGATCGGAGGTAGGACCTTAAGAGAACCTGTCTCTTACAACCCTAGCCATGGAGACACCACAAGGATGATCAGCCCTTGATACAGTTGAGTATTCTCACGAGAATATGAGGCGGCAAGCAAAGCTCACTCGAGAAATAAAAATCTCTAAAATTTATTCATTCAAATCTGTCGCAATTACAAAAAGACATAGCCTTATATAGGCAGCAAAAGAACAATCTAGAATCAAAGAAAACCCTACATCATAAATGCCATAAATGTGCCTTAATGATGATTGACTATCTTGGTTGGCACCAATTAAGGCTAAAGGAAATAGGAAAGTTACCTTTTCTTGGAGAAAAGGCTGCTACCTAAAAATAGGAAACTAACCTAAAATATTCTTATGCAATCTTTGACCAAAAGGCCTTATTTAATGCAAATAAAAATGGAAACTTTAAAAAAACGAAATTAAACCATAAATAATACATAAAGACTCCTTCTTGATGCTTCTTGAATATTCTTGGACGTCACTTATGCTCCTCCTCCAAGGCACATGCTTATCACATGGTATTTTGAGTGAATTCTTCAATATGGACGGCACATAGGCCTGCAATGCCTTGTAATGGGTCTTTTAGACTATTGGACTTTCATCTTTTAGCTTGGGCTCCACGCTCCGTGTTTTGGTCTTCCTTTAATGCTTGATCATGCCATGCTCCTCTATCATTCCCTCCCTGCTCAAAAGGATTCGTCCTCGAATCTACAGCATCAAAGAGAGATAAATTAGTCACATTAAATGTAGCACTTACATTACCGTAGGAGCTGGGCAAATCTATTTTATATGCATTATCATTGATTCGCTCGAGGACTTGGAAAGGGCCATCTCCTCTTGGCTGCAACTTAGACTTTCGTTGTTCTGGAAACCTCTCCTTTCGCAAGTGTACTCAAAGACAACTTTCTGACGACCTTTGTTAGCTTGCTTTGTATATTGCTCATTCTTTCTCTCGATGTTGGCCCTCACCTTAGCATGTAATTCCTGCACAAACTCAGCCTTTTTCTTGCCATCAAGGTTAACTCGTTCACTAGAAGGCAAAGGCAGAATATCTAAAGGAGATAGAGGATTAAAGCCATAAACAATCTCAAATGGAGAGAAAGAAGTGGAAGAGTGAATCGCCCTGTTATATGCAAATTCAATATGAGGCAAGCAATTGACCCAATTCTTCAAGGTCTTTTGAATTATTGCACGTAACAAGGTAGTGAGTGTTCTATTGATGACCTCAGTTACTTCATCAGGGAATAGGTCACCAAATTCCTGCAATAAAGCCACAACACTAGAAGGCAAAGAGGGGTTAAGTTGGTTAGTAGAAAAATAAGCATCCTTGCACACGAGCACCAAGACTCGCTCACTCAATAATGCTCTCTTAACCTCGCTTTTTCCAACAAATAGACTCTCTTTCTTTTGTTCATTTTTCTCATATTCATTCCTTCTCTTTTCCTTTTTTTGTACTCTCTCTTTTTCACTCCACCCACTCATTTTTTTACTTTCTTTCTCAATCCTCACTTGGTCATCATAAGCTTCCTTAGGCTTAAGAGGCTTCAATACAATGATTTTTCCATTGAAAGGTACAGAATAACAATTTTTGTAACCATCATGCTGAGCTCTACTATCAAACTGCCATGGTCTTCCAAGCAAAAGATGTCCAGCAAGCATTGGGACTACATCACATAAAACTTCAGCATGGTAGTTGCCAATAGAGAAAGAAACCAAAACTTGCTTAGTGACCTTAGCTTCAGCACTATCATTCAACCATTACAATTTATAAGGCTTAGGATGCTTCATAGTAGGTAAATCCAACTTTTCAACAAGTAAGGTACTAGCAACATTGGTAACACTACCACTATCAATAACCATGCTACATACCTTATTCTTTATGAAGCACCTAGTGTGGAAGATGAGCTCTCGCTGCTCTGGCTCTTTATCTTCCTTTGGTTGCATGTTTAGGGCTCTTCTAGCCACTAATGCTTCTCCCTTAACAGGTTCAGCTTCATCAATCTCCAATTCAGAATCAGTCACCAAAGAAGGCATGTCATCATCACTTTTATCGCTAGAATGCACACTGTCATACTCGCCATTATCTTTGAGGATCATGGCTGTCTTATTGGGACATTGGGAAGCAATATGCCCTTTTTCATGACATCTAAAACATTGGAGGGAAGAGGTACTACCAGTAGAAGAAGTTCTCCACTCACTCTTGGGCTTGGATTCCTCCTTGGCTTGTGGTATGAATTTTGCAACATCTTTAGCCTTAGAATCCTTCCACTTCGATGCTGATCTAGAGTCCCTCCAACCATGAGATGAGGATTTGGAGTGTTTTTCTTTATACCGCTTCTCAACTTTGATGGCTTTATGCACTAGCTCTTCTTTATCAACAAAAGTGTACATCTCAACTTTGTCTCTAATTTCAGGCCTTAACCCATCAATGATTCTGGTCATGCTTGCTTCTTCTCCTTCTTGTACTCCAGCTCGCATTTTAAGAAGGTCAAGTTCATGCACATATTCATCAACAGTCATAGAGCCTTGGCCAAACAGTCGTAACTTTCTATTTAGCTCTCGGTAGTAGTAACTAGGGACATACTTTTTGCGCATGAGTTTCTTTAGCTTTGACCATGTATGAGGTGGTCCTTTGCCCTTAAGACGCCTTTTAAGCTGTAAATCTTCCCACCAAACAATAGCATAGTCAGAAAATTGATATGAAGCAATTTTTACCTTCTTTTCTTCTGGCCAGTCATTCATTCTAAAGATTTGCTCAAACTTCATCTCCCAATCAAGGTATGCATCTGGATTTATATTACCCTTGAAGGTAGGGTACTTGACCTTTGGGTCATAGGTGTCAAAATCACGTTTTTCAGGTTTGCTCCTATTCTTTGAGGATGAAGAACCAGATCTAATCACCTCCTCATCACCACTACTTGTTTTGGATGCTTTTAGCTCCGCTAGCTCCAACTTGAGTTTGAGAAATTCATCTCTCATGGCTCTCATGAACAGCTTAGGATCTGTGTTGAATTCTTCCATAGGGGTTTCTCTGTCACTCATCTTTAAACTGAAACGTTAGTGTGATCAAAGAGAAATGAAATAGTAAGAAGGGACCTTACCACTCTACTCACGTGTTTCACTCAAGAAATTGTAGTGTCACTCGTGTTTAACTCAAATCCGGCTTTTAAATTGATGTAATAACACTCTCGCCTTTTACCACTCAAACTTGCCTCCTATAATATTCTTGATTGAAACTCAACAAAATCAAGAGACAATGTTAATAAATGGTAATCTCCATAACCAGAATTGCAAGAACCAGAAAAATATAAGAGATAAGAAAGGAGAATATGGAAAGCTATGAGTTAGAAAAGAAAGGGAAAAAAGGAAGAAAATATTTAGGAAAGGTGCTACCTCGAAAATAATTTAGGAAATTGAGCACCTTGCAAGAAAAGCAAATCAAGTTAGGAAGGAAGGAAGCAAATAGGAAACTTGAAGGAAAAAGGAAAGAAATTCAAATTAAGCAATAAGAAAAATTAGGAAATATGCAAAGAGAGGAAATAAGAACTGTTACCACCCAAGTTTAATGATTTAGGAAACTAGTTGTGACTTGTAATAGAAGCTCTTCTCAATTTTAGGAAACTCATCTTTAACATTGTAATTCTCAAATCTACAGCTCCTCCTTTTTTTTTCTGAATTTTCGGATTTTTTTTTGCTTTTTTTTTGGAGCTTTATTTTTAGCCTTTTTTTTTGCACAAAGGAACGTAGAAAGTCACAAAAAACACAAATAGGAGGTGGAAAGGTGAAGAACCAAATTGATGGAAGCAAGGGACGAAGGACAAATGATAGAATTAAGAAGATGAAACAAGAAAACAAAAATAATATATAAAAGGATAGAACTTGAATTCTAGCAAACCTTAGCTCTGATACCAAATGATATAAAGGTACGAATATGGACAGGCTAGAGACAAGTTAGGAAACTAGAAGAACGATCGGAGGTAGGACCTTAAGAGAACCTGTCTCTTACAACCCTAGCCATGGAGACACCACAAGGATGATAAGCCCTTGATACAGTCGAGTATTCTCACGAGAATATGAGGCGGCAAGCAAAGCTCACTCAAGAGAAATAAAATTCTATAAAATTTATTCATTCAAATCTGTCTCAATTATTAAAAGACATAGCCTTATATAGGCAGCAAAAGAACAATCTAGAATCAAAGAAAACCCTACATCATAAATGCCATAAATGTGCCTTAATGATGATTGACTATCTTGGTTGGCACCAATTAAGGCTAAAAGAAATAGGAAAGTTACATTTTCTTGGAGAAAAGGCTGCTACCTAAAAATAGGAAACTAACCTAAAATATTCTTATGCAATCTTTGACCAAAAGGCCTTATTTAATGCAAATAAAAATGGAAACTTTAAAAAAACAAAATTAAACCATAAATAATACATAAAGACTCCTTCTTGATGCTTCTTGAATATTCTTGGACGTCACTTATGCTCCTCCTCCAAGGCACATGCTTATCACATGGTATTTTGAGTGAATTCTTCAATATGGACGGCACATGGGCCTGCAATGCCTTGTAATGGGTCTTTTAGACTATTGGACTTCCATCTTTTAGCTTGGGCTCCACGCTCCGTGTTTTGGTCTTCCTTTAATGCTTGATCATGCCATGCTCCTCTATCAGTCTGGGTAAATAATAGGAGGCTACTAAATATATTTTTAAAGTTTTTATGGAGTTATCAATAGGTGGAAGCAGTTAACCTTATAACTTAGTCTGTTGGTTTAAGATCTTCGGGAGATATACAGTACAATAGAATCACAGTTAGATTCTGGAGGGTCATAGTTAGATCCTAGCATGGCTCCAGGGTCGCAGTTAGATCCTAACAGCTTCAGGGTCGCAGATAGATTCTGAAGAGGCTAACGGTTGATCGCAGTTAGATCCCGAGGTCGCAGTTAGACCTAGCCTAAGGAAAGTAATGAGCCATGAGATATGAGTACAATGTAGTATCTCTTTGGGAAGATGAATGCCAAAGATGAAGTTAAGGTGAGAAAGCTTTACTAGTTGATAAACTCACCCAGAGAAATTATTTTATAATGATTTTCTCAGATAGCCTCTAGTATACAGACTAAACTTAGCTTTCCCTTAGCAAAGACGGAGTCCAAGTCCAACGCTGAGTACTGATATTCAAAGTTTTGTAGAAGTATGCCTGAGAAGCAGAAAAGAACAGAATTCCTCTATGTGTTGAGAATAGAAAAGCATTGGCTAAGAGCACTCTGGGAGGTAGCTCAAGTTGTAAAGCCAATAGCAAGAGAAAGAGGTGATAGTTCAGACAAGGGACTGATCAAGGTGATGATCAGATTGAAGAGCCGAGATGTCAATGTGGTGGAAAGAGCCAGGGCACATGGGAGTGTCGAGCAGGGCAAAGCAGTTATGGTAAGAAAGGCCACTTTGCAAGAGGTTGCCCTAAGAATGCGGACATCCCTAGGAAAGGTATTTGCTCTTACCCCAGACGGAGTCTCCAAAATTTCCCTAAGGTCGACCCTAAGAATGGTTAAGAAGAACCATAGCTGTAAGGGCGACTGAGCTGTAAGGAACTATATGCCTAGATGATGATATGGATAATGAAGAGTTCTTTTCGGATCTAAAGAAAGTGGTCATGATAACAAGTCATAAGAGATTAGAAGGCCAGATAGACCTAGAGAAGAGGGTCTAAGGAAAAGCAAAGATAGAACGTAGTTCTATAAGAAAGAGATTGCTAGGGCCTAAAGCTATATAAAGAGTAATCTAGCCCTAACCCAGTAGCACGTTAAATTGAAAGGTGCTAAGGCAAGAGTAGCCTAATGATAGATAAGCCCTAAGAAGGGATAAGAAGAAGTGCAAATGCCACAAACGTTTGGCATAGGTGCACGAAGTTAAGAGAACAGTTAAGAAAAGTTGCGAAGTTATCTGAGCTATGATCTCGTATCAGGAGAAAGAAAATTAGAAGAACAATATTTCTCCTGAGAGATTAGCAAAGAATAAGAGGAGTAATGTAGACCCCAGAATTACATCAAAATTCTGATGGATAAGGTATGAAAGAAATGGACACTACTCACAAGTGTAATAAATTGTCTATAAGTATAAGAGGATAAATGCCCCAAGCCTTAGTCATAAACCAGGAAAGGATTTACAGAAGAGCTATATCCAGGATCGTTGACTAAGATGCCAAGTAAATTTTGAGGACGAAATTTATTTTAAGAGGGGTAGAAATGTAACACCCCAATTTTTAGGCCTAGAGATGCCAGAAGGAGAATTCAAGGGCATAATCGTAATTATGGGAAAGATCGGGCTGGTAGCCGATGAGTACCATATTTTGCCTGAAAATAGAGAAAATTATGCTGATCATTTCACTGAACTGTGAAATGTGCATATGAGGTCTCTATGTGTATGAAAGATTTAGAAATGTGACCAAGGGTAAAATGGTCAATTTTAAAAAGTGTGCGCGGGAGCGTACTTTCAGGCCAAAATAGCCCGGTCCGGATAAAATATCTGAAAATACCGGGAGATAGAGAAAAGGATTCTGGATTGAATGACGCAACACAGAATTTTGATTTGAGGTCCCGATTTTTCTGTAAAAATTCCTGAAGATGGGAAATTACAGTTATAATCGGTAAAGGAAGAGCAGTCCGAATAGAGATGATCGGACTATGGCCAGAGGCCATACAGTGTTGTCTAAGGCCCGTAGTGACACCAGGGAAGGCCCGTAGTGACACCAGGGAAGGCCCAGGCCCATAATATCAGTTCAGTGGTAAGAGGGGCCGGTGTCCGGGAAAAATGTGCAAAATGACGAAAATGCCCTTATGTTATAGAATAACTGAAGAATGAGTAAAGGGTATTTTGGTCATTTGGCTAAGGTTAGACAGTCAAGAAGGGGTATCTGGATAGTTGACCAGGGCCAGAGAATACTCTGGTAAAATATGAAAAAACAATAATGCCCCTAGACCTAGTAAAGGAAATGAAAGGACTTAAGTGCAATTATGGAAAGTTTCAAGGCCAAAAAGGAAAGTAGACAAAAATGTGGGGTCCTTAAGTGTAACTTTAGCCAAGTAAAAAGGGACTTAAATGAAAAGAAGAAAAGTTCCCTGGGGCTAAATTGTAATTAAAGAAAGTCAGGCCGAAAGTGGTTTGGACTGTCCGAAAGCATTTCAGTCCCAGATTTCACCGGTAGAGAGAGCAAGTGACGCTCGGTAATCTGGCTTAATAAAGGAATTTTTGAAGACTCCAGATAGCCAGAAATGGACTGATCGTCCAAAAGTTATAAAAATTCATACCGGATATCCTAGAATTCAGATCTAGGTGAGAAAATACAGGATGATACGTCCTTATGGGACGGATGTCGGGAAACTGACAGAATACCGATAGGAGGCCTGTAGAAAAAGTTATTCGCAGATTAGAAAATCCAGACGGGAGTGTGAGGCCTCCGGGTATCCGATAGGGAGATTTATCGGTATTTAAAAAGGGACTGAATGAGTTCAGATGACCTCAGTCAGATGACTGATATGACTCACAGGGATGCCTGAACACCGCAGGCCAGTGTATCGGACAGAAGGAGCCGGTGTCCGGATATGTGTATAAACGGTGAATAATAGATAAAATATTCAATAATTATTAACGGGGGAAGATTCCTCGCAATGCGTGCCATGAAGGTATTGGACCCAGAAAGGCCCAATAATGGCGCCAACAGAGGCCCAGTAAGACACTTGGACTAATAGGTGGGCCAGTGTCAGGCAGAACCCCGGAAAAGTGCGAAATTACGAAAATGCCCCTATGTTGTACTAAAGAGTAACAGATGAATGGAGGGCATTTTGGTAATTCTGGACAGGCCCAGGAGCCAAGACACGTACAGATAAAGTTACTGAGAGTCAGTATATACCCTGACAGAGTACAGAAGGGTATGAAATGACGATTTTACCCTTAGGGTTAAAATAGTGCAAGAAAAGGCACCTAAGGGTATTTTGGTAATTTGCAAAGGGCTGTTTCTTGGGGATCGAGCCATCAGAGTACTTGGGCTTGATCAGGATCCAAGACAACATTCCCAGAGCCCAAAAACGTAGCCCATGAAGTATGTGGGAAAAGTGGCATTAAAATACTATTTTAATGCTGTTTCAATAAAGTAAAGTTACTCGGTCGGCACGATAACCGAGGAGGTGATCAGATAAAGTCCTGGATTTATCTGGATATCATTGGAAGGCGTGAAAGGTCCCTTCCAGGTGCCACAGGGCCCAATCTTAAAGGCAGAAGAAAAAGTTGAGGACACGTATTACGAGGTGGGACTCTGGACCGGTAAGTCAGCCCGGTGAGTCAGCTGCTGAGGTGTCTCAGGATTTCAGATATATGATAAATGTGACGCTGAGGTGGCATGCTGAGGTGTCCCGATGATGTCATGCATGATGCAGTAAAGGAGGAATTAAGAAAAATAGGAAAATCCAGGAAAAACCAGGACCGCAGGATCAGAGTTCATGGAAATTACGGGATTGCCATTGGAGGAGGTTATAAATACCCCCTTTCATTCATGTGCTGCACGGCCAAGAGGCTTTTAGAGATAGGAGGAGGTGCTAGAGAGAGAAAGTGAGAGGAAGAAAGAAAGAAAGGAAGTTCTGGCGGAGCTGGAAGCAGAATAGAGATAGTAGAGCTCTGTTGAGCCTTTGAGGTAGTAACTAATCCTAACTTTTATGTAATGGCTTTGTGATTTGTTGTGCTATTGTTTGGTTGGATTGTTGTCTTATATGTTATGTCTGAAGCTCTGCTGTAATGCTATGATCATATGTTATTAAGCATGGAAGCACGCATCATACTTATCTGTACACAATCACAAGCAAGCACTGTCACTCTGCATTACATATATTGTTATGATTATTGCTACTGAGATTCCCCCGAATCTCATCCCAATAAGTAAACCATTACAGGGGAGGTTATGTCAAAATGAATTCTGGGAATTTTAAGAGACGCCGTTATGCTGCCGAAATTATGACAAGATGGCAATAGTAGAGAAAGGAGCTGATACGTACTGTGTACGTAGGTACTGTCTAAGGAGGCTGGAAGTGAGTGGACCTAGCCGATTCATCCAGTCTTTCCTGGGTACTTACGTAGAATGGTAGTTCTCACGGGAATTACCGAATCGGTACAAGATCAGTTACTTTCTGAAGATGAAGCGTAGCGGTTATGCTGCCGGAGTTTAGGCAGAAAAAGATGTGATAGAGATATGGGAAATTTTGTACATACCCAGATTGTAAAACAACTTATTAATTAATAATAAGTGTTGTTTGGAATGTTTGAATGATGTATGATGGATGTATGCATATGTATGCAAAGTAGAAATGCTGAAATTTACCACTGTGAACAGTAATACGTGGTAATCTAGTCATGTTTGATAAATGATTAAAAATAGTAAATGGATGAATTAATGTATTAAATTTTTAATGTAAATAGTATACATACCAAGGTTCGATTTGATATATAGTATGACTCATTTGGATGTCTACACAAAGAGATATAAATTATCAAAGTTGGGACCAGAATGCTGGATTCAGGGAGAAAAACGTGGGATGAACAGTAAAGTTGACACGTTGACTGACGTTGACTTGGTCAATGAATGGTCAATGAGTTATTTTTCCCTGAAATATAATTGAGTTATCTTCATTTATCAATTGGAACCACTTCGTTTCTATTTTTCTAGAATTAGTTATGATTTTTCGAAGTCAGGTCACTCATCTGGAATTTTCATAGTGAACAGTACTCGATAAGAGTAAAACTCCAGATTGAGAAATTGGACTTCAATAACCTTGAAAGTGGTTCTAAATGCTACTGAATGGTCCCTAAGACATACGAAAGGAAGGATGTTTTAGGTATCCACCCGAACAGCGTTCCAACCACGAACGACGTGCTAGCGCCTCTTGTCCCTCTAGGGTTTTCTCAAGATTCCGTCCTCACCGTCTCTATTTCGGCAGTTTCTTATCTGCAAAACTTTTGCACTCTCCTACCCCTTTTCTCTTGTGAGTTATGTTCTGTCTAGAACCCTAGCTCCTAATGTCAAATATATAGGATGCTATCGGGCTTCTAATTGGGCCGGGCTTCATAATTGATCTTATATTAATTCTGAAATTAATACAATATCATATATTGCATAATTTGATAAGAAACTAATTAAATAAATATGGCTTTTATTAAATCCGTCTCACAGATTTAATTCACCTATTTATTTAATTTAAAATAAAGATAAGACGGAATTATATTTGATTTATTCTCATAAATCAAGTTTGAGATATCTTATCAATTTGAATTTCAAATTCAAATAGATCATATCCATTTAAATTCAAATTCAAAAGTGATAGAAATTTAATTTATCCTTATAAATTAAATCTTGCAAATATCTCTTATATTATATATATAATATATATATACAAATTTATATATATATAATATATAAATCCACCCTAGACTATTCATTGAATCTAGACATCTCTTAGATTCAATGAATCTGGACACCATAGCTCGAGTTGGGCTATTTTGTGTGAGACCCTGTAGGCCCATATGAAGTTGGCAGTGACCCAGTTATTATACTAACCCACAAGTCGTAAGCGGCATCCAGCAAGACATTACGACTACCCAAAATATATGAGGATCGATGAACGATATTACCTTTTATACAACCATATCACGTCCCTTTTGTCACACGATATTTCGTTCATGGATGAGGCATGGTGAACGTCATCCTCCTATTCCTGACCGTTACTTTCTCGATCACTGAGTAGTCTGACGATAGAAATGGAACTACCCTTCCATTACAGTATGGCCATACATTTCTCAGACTCACTCATCGAGGAGCCCAGTAATATCTCTCTACGAATGTGAGGGACAAATTCCATCTTAACCATTCACATTCCTCCCCATGAAAAACCACTGAGCCCGAACATAGCCTTTATGATCACTCGGTCAAAAGTGACTTTTGACTAGGTCAAAGCTGAGCGTTTATCATGTAAGAATCCATGATGATCTCAGGTCAAAGGGCATAGTGACATGGCTTGTATATGAGAGAAGCTTATGACTTAACCCATGCAGCTCTCTCATAGCGGGTCGGTCCAACACCTTGTACTCTTACATGTGCCTATGACTTTGATTTATATCTCTATATATCTTCAAAGTCATACTGGTCTTATTTCATCTATGCTCATGCATAGATGACCGATCAGGGACACTTAGGATAAGATCATGAGTTATCCAAGGATGGTCATCACAGTAAATATGCAAATAATGTGATAACATAATGATATAAGGTACGAATACGGATCGGCTAGGAACAAGTTAGGAAACTAGACGAACGATCGAAGGTAGGACCTTAAGAGAACCTGTCTCTTACAACCCTAGCCATGGAGACACCACAAGGATGATCAGCCCTTGATACAGTCGAGTATTCTCACCAGAATATGAGGCGGCAAGCAAAGCTCACTCAAGAGAAATAAAATTCTCTAAAATTCATTCATTCAAATCTGTTCCAATTACAAAAAAATGTAGCCTTACATAGGCAGCAAAAGAACAATCTAGAATAAAAAAACCCTGTCATAAATGCCATAAATGTGCCTTAATGATGATTGACTATCTTGGTTGGCACCAATTAAGGCTAAAGGAAATAGGAAAATTACCTTTTCTTGGAGAAAAAGGCTGCTACCTAAAAATAGGAAAATAACCTAAAATATTCTTATGCAATCTTTGACCAAAAGGCCTTATTTAATGCAAATAAAAATGGAAACTTAAAAAAATGAAATTAAACCATAACAAATACATAAAGACGCCTTCTTGATGCTTCTTGAATATTCTTGGACGTCACTTATGCTCCTCCTCCAAGGCACATGCTTGTCATATGGTATTTTGAGTGAATTCCTCAATCTGGACTGCACATGGGCCTTGTGCATCATCTTGTTTGGCTCCTAGAAATATAATCACCATGTTTGGACCCTTGATAGGCTGATTGAGGGATGCTTCTTCCAAATAAATAGGTTCTAACTCTTTAAGATCTTTTATCAAATAATTCAACGCCTCTTTCATAGATTTGGTCCTTGCTCTCGTCATTGGGCCTGCAATGCCTTGTAATGGGTCTTTTAGAGTATTGGACTTCCATCTTTTAGCTTGGGCTCTATGCACCGTGTTTTGGTCCTTTCTACTTGTTGCGCATGAGTTTCTTTAGCTTTGACCATGTATGAGGTGGTCCTTTGCCCTTAAGACGCCTTTTAAGCTGTAAATCTTCCCACCAAATAATAGCATAGTCAGAAAATTGATATGAAGCAATTTTTACCTTCTTTTCTTCTGGCCAGTCAGTCATTCTGAAGATTTGCTCAAACTTCATCTCCCAATCAAGGTATGCATCTGGATTTATATTACCCTTGAAGGTAGGGTACTTGACCTTTGGGTCATAGGTGTCAAAATCACGTTTTTCAGGTCTGTTCCTATTTTTTGAGGATGAAGAACCAGATCTAATCACCTCCTCATCACCACTACTTGTTTTGGATGCTTTTAGTTCCGCTAGCTCCAACTTGAGTTTGAGAAATTCATCTCTCATGGCTCTCATGAACAGCTTAGGATCTGTGTTAAATTCTTCCATAGGGGTTTCTCTGTCACTCATCTTCAAACTGAAATGTTAGTGTGATCAAAGAGAAATGAAATAGTAAGAAGGGACCTTACCACTCTACTCACATGTTTCACTCAAGAAATTGTAGTGTCACTCGTGTTTAACTCAAATCCGGCTTTTAAATTGATGTAATAACACTCTCGCCTTTTACCACTCAAACTTGCCTCCTATAATATTCTTGATTGAAACTCAACAAAATCAAGAGACAATGTTAATAAATGGTAATCTCCACAACCAGAATTGCAAGAACCAGAAAAATATAAGAGATAAGAAAGGAGAATATGGAAAGGTGCTACCTTGAGAATAATTTAGGAAATTGAGCACCTTGCAAGAAAATCAAATCAAGTTAGGAAGGTGAGATATGGAAGGAAGGAAGTAAATAGGAAACTTGAAGGAAAAAGGAAAGAAATTAAAATTAAGCAATACGAAAAATTAGGAAATATGCAAAGAGAGGAAATAAGAACTGTTACCACCCAAGTTTAATGATTTAGGAAACTAGTTGTGACTTGTAATGGAAGCTCTTCTCAATTTTAGGAAACTCATCTTTAACATTGTAATTCTCAAATCTACAGCTCCTCCTTTCTTCTTATTTTTTTTTTTGAATTTTCGGATTTTTTTTTTTTGCTTTTTTTTTGGAGCTTTTTTTTTTCGGAGCCTTTTTTTTTTTGCTCAAAGGAATGTAGAAAGTCACAAAAAAAACACAAATCGAGTGTGGAAAGGGGAAGAACCAAATTGATGGAAGCAAGGGACGAAGGACAAATGATAGAATTAAGAAGATGAAACAAGAAAATAAAAATAATATATAAAAGGATAGAACTTGAATTCTACCAAACCTTAGCTCTGATACCAAATGATATAAGGTACGAATACAGATCGGCTAGGAACAAGTTTGGAAACTAGACGAACGATCGAAGGTAGGACCTTAAGAGAACCTGTCTCTTACAACCTTAGCCATGGAGACACCACAAGGATGATCAGCCCTTGATACAGTCGAGTATTCTCATGAGAATATGAGGCGGCAAGCAAAGCTCACTCAAGAGAAATAAAATTCTCTAAAATTCATTCATTCAAATCTGTTCCAATTACAAAAAAATGTAGCCTTATATAGGAAGCAAAAGAACAATCTAGAATCAAAAAACCCTAAGTCATAAATGCCATAAATGTGCCTTAATGATGATTGACTATCTTGGTTGGCACCAATTAAGGCTAAAGGAAATAGGAAAATTACCTTTTCTTGGAGAAAAAGGCTGCTACCTAAAAATAGGAAAATAACCTAAAATATTTTTATGCAATCTTTGACCAAAAGGCCTTATTTAATGCAAATAAAAATGGAAACTTAAAAAAAACGAAATTAAACCATAACTAATACATAAAGACGCCTTCTTGATGCTTCTTGAATATTCTTGGACGTCACTTATGCTCCTCCTCCAAGGCACATGCTTGTCACATGGTATTTTGAGTGAATTACTCAATCTGGACTGCACATGGGCCTTGTGCATCATCTTGTTTGGCTTCTAGCAATGTAATCACCATGTTTGGACCCTTGATAGGCTGATTGAGGGATGCTTCTTCCAAATAAATAGGTTCTAACTCTTTAAGATCTTTTATCAAATAATTCAACGCCTCTTTCATAGATTTGGTCCTTACTCTCGTCATTGGGCCTGCAATGCCTTGTAATGGGTCTTTTAGAGTATTAGGCTTCCGTCTTTTAGCTTGGGCTCCATGCTCCGTGTTTTGGTCTTCCTTTGATGCTTGATCCTGCCATGCTCCTCTGTCACATAATTAAGAAATTCATAAAACAATAATGTTTATAAGACAATGATTGGCCCCTAGGGCACAATTTCCAACAGTTAGGTCAATGGGAATTAGGCAAATTAATGATTGTACCTAGGGCAAGTGGGAGGATGTTGGAGATTATGCCCTAGGGGCCAATCATTGTGTTATGAACATTGTTGATTTATGAATTTCATAATTATGTTATCACATTATTTGCATGTTTACTGTGATGACCATCCTTGGATAACTCATGATCTTATTCTAAATGTCCCTGGTCGGTCATCTATGAGGGAGCAGAGATGAAATAAGACCAGTATGACTTTGAAGATATATAGAGATATAAATCAAAGTCATAGGCACATGTAAGAGTACAAGGTGTTGGACCGACACGCTATGAGAGAGCTGCATGGGTCAAGTTGTAACACCCCAATTTTCAGGTCCAAGACTTAGAAAGTAGCCTGAAATAGATATATCCCTTTAGCAGAAGTCCCCAAAACATACAGAGGGTTTTTAGGGATTAAACTGCAAATAAGTAAAAGTCAGGGGACTTATATGTAAATAGTGAAAGTCCCTAGAGATATAGTGGCCATTTATGCAAAGGAAGGGATTAAATTGCAAAAGAAAGAAAATATAAGGACTTAAGTGCAAATATGAAAAGTATAAGGTTAAAAGGGAAAAGTAGACAAAAAGGTGGGGTCCTTAAGTGTAATTTAAGCCAAATAAAAGGGACTTAATTGAAAAGAAGAAAAGTTCCCTGGGGCTAAAGTATAATTAAAGGAAATTAGGCTAGAAGTGGTTTGGACTGCCCGAAAGCATTTCAATCCCAGATTTCACCAGTAGAGAGAGAAAGTGACGCTGGGTAATCCAGCTTAATACAGGAATTTTTCAAGACTCCAGATAGCCAAAATTGATCTGATAGTCTAAAAGTTATAAAAATTCCTACCGGATATCCTAGATTTCAGATATAAGTGAGAAATTACAGGATGATGCGTCCTGATGGGGAGGATGTCAGGAAACTGACAGAATACCGATAGGAGGTCTATAGAAAAAGTTATTCACAAATTAGCAAATACAGACGGGAGTGTGAGGCCTCTGGGGATCTGATTAGGAAATTTATCGGTATTTAAAAAGGGACTGAATGAGTTCGAATGACCTCAGTCACATGACTGTTATGACCCATAGGGATGCCTAAACACAACGGGCCAGTGTATCTGGTAAAAGGACCCGATGTCCGGAGATGTGTATAAACTGTGTATAATAGCTAAAATACTCGACGAACATTGCCGAGGGAAGATTCCTCGTAATGCGTGCCATGAAGGTAATGGACCTTGAAAGGCCCAATAATGGTGACATCAAAGGCCCAATAAGACTCTTGGACTGATAGGTAGGCCAGTGTCCAGCAGAACCCCAGAAAAGTGCGAAATTATGAAAATGCCCCTGTGTTGTACTGAAGGGTAGTAGAGAAATGGAGGGCATTTTGGTCATTCTGGACAGGCCCCAAAGCCAAGACATACACAAGTAAGGTTAACCAAGGTCAGTATATGCCCTGACAGGGTACAAAAGGGTGTAAAATGATGATTTTACCCTTAGGGTTAAGATAGTTCAAGAAAGGGCACCCAGGGGTATTTTTGTAATTTGCCAAGGGATGTTTCTTGGGAATCGAGCCATCAGAGTACTTGAGCTTGATCAGAGATCCAAGATGACATTCCAAAGCCCAAAAACGTAGCCCATGAAGTATGTGGGGAAAAGTGACATTAAAATAATGTTTTAGTGACTTTTCAATAGAGTAGGGTTACTCGGTCAGCACGATAACCGAGGAAGTAATTAGATAAAGTCCTGGACTTATCTGGATAGCATTGGATGGCGTAAAAGGTGCCAGTAAGATGCCACATGGCTCCAACATAGAGGAGGAAGAAAAAGTTAAGGACACGTGGCACGATCTCAGCCGTGTATTCCGGTGCAAGACTCTGGAACTATCTGGAAATGCTGAGCCAGCTGATGAGGTGTCCAAGGAGCCTGCATTTGTGCCATGTGAGAAATGTGAGGGATGAGGTGTCCCTTGGGATGATGTCATGAATGATGCAGTAAAGGGAATAAAGAAAAATAGGAAATTCCGGAAAAACCAGGGCCACAAGTTCAGAGGGCTTCAAAATTACAGAAATGCCATCCATCAAAACTGTAAATAGCCCCCTTGCCATTCATTTGCCATGCCCAAGAGCAAGAATAAGAGAGAGAAGGAGCAAGGAAGAAAGAAGAAAGGAAGTTCTGGCGGAGTTGAAAGCAGTACAGAGATTCTAGAGTTCTGCTAAGCTTTTGAGGTAGTAACTAATCCTAGCTTTTATGTAATGGCTTTGTGATTTGTTGTGCTATTGTTTGGTTGGATTGTTGTCTTATATGTTATGCTTGAAGCTCTGGTACAATGCTATGTTCATATGTTATTGAGTATGGAAGCACGCAGCATACTTATCTATACACAATCACAAGCAAGCACTGTCACTCTGCATTACATATATTGTTATGATTGTTGCTACTGAGATTTCCCCGAATCTCATCCCAATAAATCACCCATTACAGGGGAGGTTATGGCAAAGTAAATTTTGGGAATTTTAAGAGACGCCGTTATGCTGCCGAAATTATGGCAAAGTGGCAGTAACGAAGAAAGGAACTGACACGTACTATGTACGAAGGTACTGTCTAAGGAGGCTGGAAGTGAGTGGACCTAGCCTGTTCATCCAGTCTTTCCTGGGTACTTACGTAGAATGGTAGTTCTCACGGGAATTACCGAATCGGTATAAGATCAGTTACTTTCTAAAGATGAAGCGTAGCGGTTATGCTGCCAGATTTCAGGCAGGAAAAGATGTAATAGAAATATGAGGATTCTGTATATGCTCTGATGTATAACAACTTATTATTTAATAATAGGTATTGTTTGGCATGTTTGACTGATATGTGATGGATGTATGCATATGTATGCAAAGTTGAGTGCTGGAATTTGCCACTATGAACAGTAACTCGTCATGACTCAATGATGTTTGAGTTATAATTAAAAATAATAAATGGATGAATAAATATATCATATTTTTATGGTAAATATTAGACATACCAAGATTCGATTTGATATATATAATGCCTCATTTGGATGTCTATACATGGAGATATAAATTATCAAAGTTGGGACCAGAATGCTGGATTCAGGAGAAAATTGCTGGATGAACAGTAAAGTTGTAACGTTAACCTACGTTGACTTGGTCAAGTAATGGTCATCTAATGATTTTTAACTGAAATATAATTGAGTTATCTTCATGTAGAAATTTGAACCAGTTCATTTCGATTTTTCTAGAATTAGTTATGATTTGTCAAAGATAGGTCACTCATCTGGAATTTTCATAGTGAACAGTTCTCGATAAGAGTAAAACTCCAGATTGAGAAATTGGACTTCAATGACCTTAAAGGTGGTTCTAAATTCTACCAAATGGTCCCTAAGACGTATGAAAGTAAGGATGTTTTACAAGTTATAAGCTTCTCTCATATACAAACCATGTCACTATGCCCTTTAACCTGAGATCATCATGGATTCCAACATGACATACGCTCAGCTTTGACCTAGTCAAAAGTCACTTTTGACTGAGTGATCATAAAGACTATGTTCAGGCTTAGTGGTTTTTCATAAGGAGGAATATGAATGATCAAGATGGGATTTGTCCCTCACATTCGTAGAGAGATATTACTGGGCCCCTCGATGAGTGAGTCTGAGAAATGTATGGCCATACTGTAATGGAAAGGTAGTTCCATTTCTATAGTCAGACTACTCAGAGATCGAGAAAGTAACGGTCAGGAACAGGAGGATGACGTTCTCCATGCCTTATCCATGATCGAAATATCATGTGACAAAAGGGACGTGATTTGGTTGTATGAAAGGTAACATCGTTCATCGATCCTCATATGATTTGGGTAGTCGTAATATCTTGCTAGAGATCGCTTACGACTTGTGGGTCAGTATAGTAACTGGGCCACTGTCAACTTCATATGGGCCTATAGGATCGCACATAAAATAGCCCAACACGAGCTATGATGTCCAGATTCATTGAATCTAAGACATGTCTATGGCTATATATATTTTATATATATAAATTCGTATATATATATTATATATAATATAAGAGATATTTGCAAGATTTAATTTATAAAGATAAATTAAATCTCTATCACTTTTGAATTTGAATTTAAATTGATATGATCTATTTGAATTTGAAATTAAAATTGATAAGACATCTCAAATTTGATTTTTGAGAATAAATCAAATATAATTCCGTCTTATCTTTATTTTAAATTAAATAAATAGGTGAATTAAATCTGTGGGACAGATTTAATATAAACCATATTTATTTAATTAGTTTCTTATCAAATTATGCAATATATGATATTGTATTAATTTCAGAATTAATATAAGATTAATTCTGAAATCCAGCCCAATAAGAACACCGATGGCATCCTATATATTTGATATTAGGGGCTAGGGTTCTTGAAGAGAAAAAGGGGCAAGGAGAGTGCAAAAGGTTTGCAGATAAGAAACTGCCAAAATAGAGACGGTGAGGACGGAATCTTGAGAAATCCTTAGAGGGACAAGAGGCGCTAGCATATCGTTCGTGATTGGAACGCTGTTCGTGTGGATACCGGTAGAGGAAGCCGATCTGAGTTGTCGACTTCTTACGATCGAGAAGATAGCACCAGGTACGACGACAAGTCGCGACACGCAAACACTTAGATTTCGACCATACAGGGGTCCTGATAGTCAGAAATCTGCAAAGAGACGACCAGTCACGACTAAAAGCTGAGGAGGTCGCGACAGAAAACTCCAGAGAAGACGAGTCGCGACTAGAAGCTGAGTAGGTCGCGACATAAAACTCTAGAGGTGACAGGTCAAGACTTGAAGCTAAGTAGGTCGCGACTGAAAACTCTAGAGGCGAAGAGTCACGACTAGTGGATACTTAGGTCACGACTACAGCTCGAATACTGAAGGTAACACTTCTTTCTCCTTGACTTAAACACATTTGGTAGATCCTGGCAGGGAATGGAAAAATTTTTAAAGTTAATTTCCGCTGCGTGTCTTCTAATTCCCTTCAAGGGCCCCACCATTGCGCCACCTAAGCATGTGAGGTGTCCATGGATGATGTCATTTTGATGAGTCATTAGGATGATGATGTCATTGCGATGATGCAAGCGAAGCTTCTTAAGGAAGCTAAGCGATCTGAGCCGTTCATCGTGATTCGATCTGGACTGTTCAAGCCAACTCCCTCCACCTATAAATAGGCACTGATTTTTCCCTATCTGTATAATACTGATAGAGGAAAGAGGTTTGGAAAGGATTGTGATGATGAATGGAAAAGAAAAGAATGATTAGATGAAGGTTTAAAGAAGTGGGACTAAATTGAAAAGTATAAAAGTTCCATGGTGCAAATGTAAAGTAGACATAAACTTTGGGCATTAAGTGTAATTATGAAAAGTTGAGGGCCTAAATTGTAATTTTCAAAAGTTTAAGGACCTAAATGTAATTTATCAAAAGTTCAAGGGGCAAAAGTGTAATTATGAGAAAGTTGAGCCAGAAAAGTCCCAAAAATGCCCGGAATCAGTTCAGTCCCAAATTTTACCAGTAGCTAGAGAAAATTATTCCGGTTAGTTTGACGTAACATAGAATTTCGATTTGAGGTCCTAAAAAATTGATATAAATTCCTGAAGTTAGGAGAAATTATTACAGTATTTCTCGGACCTCAGAATCAGATGAAGCTTTAGAGTAAATTCTTATAAGTAATATGAGAATTTATAAAACTGACAAGATCAGAAAAGGAATCCTATAGAATTTTTTATGGAATTTACAGTGTAATAAAATACCGTAAGCTCAAGATATTAGATCCATCACCAAGAGACTAAAGGTTTAGCCTCTCATCGTGACTTATGACTTAACTTGCTGTAACTTGGACATCTGGCATCCTCACTATAGTATCTGGTCACAACAACACGATACCTCGAGCTACTCTTGCAGCTTCCTTAGTCGTGAACTGATCAGTTTCTATCTCTATCCATAGAGAAAACTGCTTCTTAAACATTATTCTGCTTAGTCCAGCCACATTGTGTTAATAAACACGAGACCTCGACTGTATCGGCTGATGAAGATTAGCCTATCGTAACCATATCCTTCGTAAGACTGTAAAGCTCGGGGTACAGTCTCATTCATCTGGGTGTCACTGTCTTCTGTCTAAACCTTCCCAAGTAGTGAACACTATCCTTATATCATACTCTAGGGAGAGAACCATTCAAATTTCTCATTTGTCTAAGGGATCAGTCTAACTAAACTAGAGTATCACTGAGCCAGAACCTTTTGTTCTGTGCCAGAATCTAATGCTCTGAGCCAGAACCCTTTCTTCTGTGCTAACCTTATTCTGTACTAACACTAGAAATCATCTGTTCAGAGAATTTCCTAAGCCAGAATCCTTTGCTCTGATACCAAAATGAAACATCCTCCTTTATATCTCTCAGAGTACTCTTGTTATAGCACTCTCAACTGGATTATATCTCTCTTGCCGGAAATTCTTTTAGAAAATAACTGTACTGATTCGGTAATTCCCCATGAGAACTACCATTCTACGTAAGTACCCAGGAAAGACTAGATGAACCGCCTAGGTCCACTCACTTCCAGCCTCCTTAGATAGCACCTACGTACACAGTACTCTGTATAGTCTACCAGCACAACAGCATTTTTCTAGTACACATCTTTAAATTTTAACCTTAAATCTTGACCTTAACCTTAACCTTTCATATACTCAATTAGAATTATATTAGATCATTGGAATACCTCTTAAACTTAAAAACATTAATTTCGGAGAGTTGGGCTTATGGGTACTATTCACTACCACTATTCACTGGGTAATTCCAAATTACAGCCTAAACTTTGGAAATTCATAATCAAATCTAGAAAATTTGTTTTTAGGTGATTCCAATTTCTAATGAAAGATATTTCATTCAAATTTGATATAAAAATATCAAAATGAGGTTTTCTTGTCCAGATCAAATCAGTTTATTCGTTGAACTTTACTGTTTATTTGGTAAATATGGAAGTTCCAGTTTCTTTGCCCCATTTTCAAAAATTCATTTCTCCTTGTATACTTATCCAATTGAGTCGAATTACCTATGGATTTAAATCTAAGAATGTTTAATTTAATATCATAAAATTTCATGGAAAAACTCATTCATTTACTATATGAAATTAGCGCATGAACCTCATTGCCTCTGAGTAGTCTTATTATCTTATTCCAGATTTTAACTCCCGACTTTGAAAAATCATAACAATTCGAGTTCTTAGACAAATGAGGCATTCTTTGTGTCCAATTAAAGGCATGGATCTTATATATGTTCATAACAAATGTCACATAAAAACTCACTGGATAAGCTGCTCAAACTATCGCTGGAAGTAGACTGACTCTAATCGGATCCAGTGCATGCATACAATATACATACCAATATATCATCACATAAATTAAAGGCATGCTTTCCAAGTCATACACCATTCATATATCCACCATTACCTCCTTCCTTGTGATGTTCCAGCACCTAGATCATGGTTATGGGGGGTGAGATTCGGGGGAATCTCAGTAGCAAACAATACCAAACAATGCATGTATTAATGTAAAGACTTGTGCTTGCTTGTGAAAGTGTTATCATAGTGTGATGAGCATGCTTCCATGTATCATATGAAATACAATTGGCCAAAGTAATCATAACATAACAGAGCTTCAATCATCTACCATATACACACAATTCAACCAAGCCATAGCACAATCAAGCATACATTACATACATTCAAGTTTAGGGTAAGTTCACTACCTTGGATTTAAGCTTTCTTTCTTATGCTTGCACTTGCTTCCCAAGCTTTCCAATCATGAAGCTTTTTGGTCAATCATTCCCCAACACCTTCTTAGAGGTTTCAAGGTCCTAAATACATTCATATTCACTACATAATCCATTGGAAGCATGAACTCAAACACTACTCAAGACTACCTCTCTTGAACCTTTAACTTACTTTAACTAACATAACTTTCTTTAATCTTTGCCAATTAACTTGGCCTTTGAACCAATTGATGTCTTGACCTTACCCTACACAATTTCACCTTTTGAATCCATTTATGAACTCAAAATAACCAAATTCCAGCAAGAATACACTGTTCTGTACAGATTTGGAAAAGCATACATAAATCTTCCAAAAATTCTCATTTTGATTCCCATGCTTCCCATACTTGTTCCTCCACTTTTCCCCCACACAAAATCTCATTTTAAGACCATTGGAAGCATCAAAATCATGAAATTCAAATCACTGTTCACGCTAGTAAACAGTACGTGAGGAATTTTCAACATTATAACCTTTAATTCCAATGGTTTCCAAGGTTCAAAACCTTTCCAATCCTACACAAAATCATCATATAAACTCAATGGAAGCATTAAATCATTGAAATTCCATTTCCTTCTATCATGAACAGTGCATGGACAGTGCAAACCAAAATGGTAAAGTCAAGCACATCAACTTACTTCATAACCAAGCATGTAACTATCTTGTTTAAGCTTGTCTTAACTATCTATGACCTAAAACTCATATTCCTTTCACATATACACAAAAATTCCAGCAGCATCTCCCCAAGATTTAAGCCTCAAAAACCACTTAAACTCAAGCACAAACCATAAGAACAAAAGGTAGAAGCAAGGAGACAACTTACCTTACTTGTTTCTTCAAGATCCTTGCTTCCTCCAAGCTTGATAAATATTTTGCAAGAGCTTCCTTCTCCTTTCTTGCTCATGGTTTTGGACTTGTAAATGGGGGTATTTATAGCAAAAGTCATGGGCCATTTGAAGGCCAAGATCACATTGGGAACTATTTGATCAATGGTTAAAGGTTTGATCTTGGAATGTCTTTTCTCTTTTCACTCATGACATCACCACCAAGGCAAGTTGAGATAACATGACATGATAAAAATCAGCTCCTCCTCTTGTCTTGTACGCCATGTGCAATGTCATTGTGGGTCCCACCATGTGCAAACTCTAATTTTTACTTTATATCTTTTGTTTCTTTTTAAAAAAATCCATAAATTATTCATTATTGGGCTTGGGCTCCAAGATAACTTTTGGGACATATTGGGCTGGCCTAGGACAAAAATGTTGGGCCTCTTTTAGGTCCAATAGCTATTTGGCACAAATCCAATGTACTTTCCTTATATCGATATCCTTAAATTATCCTGATCTCAGAATAAATGCTAAACACCTCCTTTAACTGTTCTAACATTTTTAGAAATTCATTCTAATATAAAATGAATTCTCTACAAAGTTTCATAATTTTCTGAGATCCATAAGTCCTGATAAAAATTTCATATGTTTCCTGAAATCCTTTTATCGGTGTCCTTTTTCATCGTAAATTCCATAATTAATTCTACAGGACTCCTTTTTGACTTCTGTCAACTCCATAAATTCTCATATTAATTATAATAATTTACTATCAAATTTCCTCTGATATCCATCCTATGTGTGAAATAACCAAAATGCCCTCCATTTACTTCTGGTTTCTTAGGGCCTCACAGTGGCATTTTCGTAATTTTACACTTTAGCTCTTAGACTTTCTTCCTCTTCCAATTAAACCTTTTCTTTACATAAATATGGCCACATCTTTTCCTAAAAATCTCATATATTTCATTTAACCTGTACATATAACTCAGTACAGAAAATTAGGGATGTTACAGTAGAAGGATGAAATACGTGGAGAAGGTGATCAGAGAGCGCTCGAGTACTGCTTCTTCGCCTAGTCAGGTCCAAAAACCAACCTCCTCTTTGACGGCAGCCTCGTCTCTTCTTATAACAGCATGACCTAATTCAAAACGCGCAGTTCCAATGATTTTGCATTTTAGTCGCGACCATATCCATGTTTTGGTCGCGACCTATGAACATTGAGAATTTTCCAGAAGAACTATAGGTCGTGACCTTCAGACTCTTTGTTCACAACTAAATAGCACAGAAGAGTGATTCCACTTTCATTGACTTATGATTTCTTTCTTGGTCCTTGCTCTCTTCCAAAGTACCTATAATTCAATATAAAAGCTAACTGTAAAAGTCTAAATCAGTAAATAACAGAATATATGTAGTTTGGAAGGTTAATTTACCATTTTACCCTTTAATTATCACATTGCTCCACACAATCATGTATTAACACAAAAGCACAATTTAAGGCATGAAATGAATGGTAAAGTTATTATAAAACTCTCAAAATTGTCATAGAAACTATATACAAAATATGTCTTATCAATTCCCCCCACTTGAACCTCTGTACTCCTGGACAAAGAATAGAACAACACTATTAAATCCAATATAATAACATAATCCATAGTGTGGCCTGAAAACAATTAATCCACCATCTTTTGGGAATGCAAAAGTGATAATGTGAGCAATGCCAAGTAATCAACTACTAAATGAAATCAACCTCAACTGTATGAGCGCAATAGATTCTCTCTAAGGGTGTAAGTGTTTAGCTCTCTCTATCCTCTCATTGTTAGGGTTCTTTCACTCAAATTCAAATTGGAAAACATCCTACCATATGCTTGGAATGGCTCTAAATCTCAGCAACTATATAGCACTTGTGCAAAGAATCAAGAGGTCTTTTAGGGTTGTAATGATGGAGATGGGCTACATGGAATGGAATATGAAGAAAAGAAAGTACTACATGCATTTAACAATGAATATGTAGCATGAATTCATGTCTCTAGAGATCTAGAAGTGATAATTGTGCTAATAAGAGTTAATAATAATGCCTTCTTCATTTCTCTTTTATTTTCTTTTTGTTTTCTTTTCTTGTACTGTCCTCTCCTTTTTTTTCTTTTCTTTTTTTCAGTGCAATATGCTTTTTCTCTTTTTCTTTTATTTGGCATCTCATGCACAGAACCTGTAGTACACATCACAACAATAATGAATTTTTGACATGAATAGAATTTTATTTTGCAAATGAAGTTTATGCATATATGACCTTCTATATAAATGATGGATGGAAGAAAAATGATGGGCTCAAAGGGGGTGACTAAGGATATAATATGTAGTAGGCTTATTTTTGGGATAAAAGGGTCTAGAAATGAATGCCTCTATCATGTTCAATTCATAAATGCGCAAGTCATTCTCAACTCAGAGCCAAGACAAGTTCTAGAGGATAAAAACCAATTGAATAATCACTCAATATAGAAATTTAGGCTGAGAATCCTTCCAACTAGGGTTTTGATCTAAATTGATCATAAGCTAAAGTCTCAAACAAAGTTCATCATTCACGAGACATTAGAACACTTATCACAACTGAAAACCCTCTAAACGATGATTTAAAAGTTTCAAAGTAATCACTTAGAATCATGTAATAATCCCAAATTCAATAGCAAAAGTTTAGGTGTTTCAAATTCAATTTCCAAGACTCTCAAAGAAAAATTCAAGTGTGGCAA
Organism: Leucaena leucocephala; assembly: GCA_037074615.1. Classification (NCBI taxonomy): domain Eukaryota; kingdom Viridiplantae; phylum Streptophyta; class Magnoliopsida; order Fabales; family Fabaceae; genus Leucaena; species Leucaena leucocephala. The sequence goes on along the minus strand of CM073555.1, from coordinate 12,054,451 downwards.
TGGTTTCGAAGGACTAAAAAGGTTTTGAAATAAGGGGACAATGAATCATTTGTGAAAACATCTTAGTAGTTCAAAAGGAATCCTTCTTTGCAGCATTGCACAAGGAAAAGAGAAGGTAATTGGTTAAGATCGCGACCTATTTTCATAGGGGTGCATGTTCAGAAATTTTCAAACATTGGTCGCGACGAATGAAATTGCCTATCGCAACTCAAATACACAGAGAGGAATAGTCACGACAAAGCAGGTACTATCGTCGCGACTCAACTCGACAGAGAGGTATTATCGCGACCATACGGCACATAGGTCATGACTGTAGTTCACAGAGAGCATGTTAATCCAAAATTCCATCACACGTCGCGACCATAAATCACATATGTTGAGACCATTTTTCACAGAGACTACCAAGTGACAGTTTTCAAAGTCCAAAAATGGTTTTCACGCTAAATCCTTTTTACCAATTAATAATTTTGTTTAAGGTGGAGGTCCAATTTTCAGTAATTCACCACATATTAAGATCAAAAACAAAAATTTTGTGATGAAAGATTGGATTAAGCACAAAAGCAAAAGTAAAACATCCTCCCCCACACTTACACTTGACAATGTCCTCACTTTCAACAGAACCAGAGAAATTGATAATGTTATTAGTTAAATCTAGCCTCAATATAGTAGGTAATCATAACGCTCAATGCAATTTTCGCAATGAAGCTCGCAGTCACATTCAAGTCATACAAAGCAATACAAGGAGAACGAAGATGATAGGATGGGTAAGATAAATTCATGCATGTGAGTGTGTGGATGGAAAGGTATCCATTGAAGAGTGTGCAACACATGGACAGTAACAGGGAAGTGGAATAAAGCAGAAATAATCTTTGAATAAACAGAAATAAACTGAAGATAAACAGAACTAAACTAAAAATGGAATCTAATATACTGAATCATCCATTTCCTATACTCAACCTAATATAGCAAACATCATAAATAGAAGAATGTGTAAAAGGTAGGAGATAGGAAAGGGATAACCTGGCCGCACGGTGGCAGTGAGAACTCATAAAGCTGTGAGAGATGGTTGTTTGATTGGGATGTTATCCCTATTGTCTTCTCTCTCCACTCTGGCTTCCCAGGATCATGCACTCTGCTTACATCATGAAGACTATCCAAGCTCATCTTGAATGTTTCATCTCTAAACTTGAACTTGCCCAACTGCGGTTGGCAAGTAGCAGCAACAAGCTTAGGGGTGTTTCCTTCGCATTCTTTGTATATCCCTCAAAGTTTCTCTTATCCAGCTTGTGTGGGTTTCCCAATTTATCCTCTACTTCCTTAAGCATCGCACCAAGCTGAGGTTGGACTTCAACTGCAACGTGCTTGGGAGCACTCTCTTTTATACCTGCACTGTTAGTAAGGAGCAAATTATTTAAGAATCTTAAGGTATGAGGGATAATTTTTGACTTTGAGTGAGGAGAAGTAGGGTTAGAATGTATTGGCCCTTTAACCAAAACAGTGGAAAAGTGATATGAAGGAATTTTCAGTTCATTGGATGCGTCTGGTATATTGGATTTAATATAAACCATATTTATTTAATTAGTTTTTATCAAATTATGCAATATATGATATTGTATTAATTTCAGAATTAATATAAGATTAATTCTGAAATCTAGCCCAATAAGTGAAACATCCTCCCTTAGAGCCCTCAGAGTACACTTACGGAAGCGATATTAGCTTGATTATATATTAACTTAAGCCCAGAAATTAAAAATTTCACTCTTAAGTTCCTTATTCTGGACCTTTAATTTGAAAATTAATTCATCTCATTCTGCACATCCAAATGAGGCTTATTACCTATCTACATAATGCCCCGGATGTGTACGACTGGCCTGCCAAATTTCTTAGCCAAAGTCCTTCGTTTACTAGGTCAAACTGAGGTCAAAACACTGCTACCTCAGGACCTGCGAATTTCTCTTTTAATTCATCATTCACAAATTGAACATGCCAAACAATATTTATTATTAAATAATAAAATGTCATACAACAAGGCATACATCAAATTCTCATATTTTTATTACATCTTTCCCTGCCTAAAATCCGACAGCACAACCGTTACATTCCTTCTGTAGAAAGTAACCGATCTTGTACTGATTCGGTAATTCCCGTAGGAACTACCATTTTACGTAAGTACCCAGGAAAGACTGGATGAACCGGCTAGGTCCACTCACTTCCAGCCTCCTTAGATAGCACCTACGTACACAGTACGTATTAGTTCATTTCTTTATTCCTTCTTCGTTGCCAGAATTTCGGCAGCCTAACGGCGTCTCTTAAAATTTCCAAATTTTATTTTGACAGAACCTCCCCTGTAATGTTATATATGGGAATGAGATTCGGGGGAATCTCAGTAGTAATAATCATAACAATATATGTAATACAGACTGACAGTGCTTGCTTGTGATTGTGTACAGATAAGTATGCTGCGTGCTTCCATATTCAATAACATATGATCATAGCATTGTAATAGAGCTTCAAGCATAACATATAAGACAACAATCCAACCAAACAATAGCACAACAAATCACAAAGACATTACATAAGAGCTAGGATTAGTTACTACCTCAAAAGCAAAGCTTCAGAACTTCTCTACTACTTCCAACTTCACCAGAACTTCCTTACTTCTTTCTTTCTCTCACTTTCTCTCTCAAGAACTTCTTTCTTCCTCTATTTCTTGCTTGTGCCGAAATGAGGAGCTAGGGGGGTATTTATAGTGTTGAGCAATGGCAATCTTGTAATTTTGAAGACTTATGATCCTGTGGTCCTGGTTTTTCCTGAATTTCCTATTTTTCTTTATTCCTTTTACTGCATCATGCATGACATCATCTCCATGCCATCTCATGGGACACCTCATCATGCACATTTCTCACATGGAAAAATTGAAGCCTTCTAGGACACCTCATCAGCTGACTCAGCAGTTCCAGTCTAATCCAGTACCGGTCCGATCCGATTTCCCACAAAATGGACTCACCGGCTAAGATTGTGCCACGTGTCCTTAACTTTTCTTCTGCCTCTAGGATGATGCCATGTGGCATCTGGAAGGGACCTTTCACGCCTTCCAATGCTATCCAGATAAGTCCTGGACTTTATCTGATCACCTCCTCGGTTATCGTGCTAACCGAGTAACTTTACTTTATTGAAACAGCATTAAAATAGTATTTTAATGCCACTTTTTCCCACATACTTCATGGGCTACATTTTTGGGCTCTGGGAACATCATCTTGGGTCTCTAATCCAGCCCAAGTACTCTGATGGCAAGATTCCCAAGAAATATCCCTTGGCAAATTACCAAAATAACCCTGAGTGCCCTTCTTGCACTATCTTTACTCTAAGGGTAAAATCGTCATTTTACACCCTTCTGTACTCTGTCAGGGTATATACTGACTCTAAGTAACTTTATCTGTATGTACCTTGGCTTCTGGGCCTGTCCAGAATGACCAAAATGCCCTTCATTCATCTGTTACCCTTTAGTACAACATAGGGGCATTTTCATAATTTCGTACTTTTCCGGGGTTCTGCCGGACACTGGCCCACCTATCAGTCCAAGTGTCTTACTGGGCCTTGTTGGCGCCATTATTGGGACTCTCAGGGTCTATTACCTTTATGGCACGCATTTCGAGGAATCTTCCTCTGTTAATGTTTATTGAATATTTTATCTATTATTCACCGTTTATACCCATATCCGGACACCGGCTCCTTCTGTCCGATACACTGGCCTGCGGTGTTCAGGCATCCCTGTGAGTCATAACAGTCATCTGACTGAGGTCATCCGAACTCATTCAGTCCCTTTTCAAATACCGATAAATTTCCCTATCGGATACCCGGAGGCCTCACACTCCCGTCTGAATTTTCTAATTTGCGAATAACTTTTTCTACAGGCCTCCTATCGGTATTCTGTCAGTTTCCCGACATCCGCCCCATAAGGACGCATCATCCTGTATTTTCTCACCTAGATCTGAAATCTAGGATATCCGGTATGAATTTTTATAACTTTTGGACGATCAGTCCATTTCTGGCTATCTGGAGTCTTCAAAAATTCCTGTATTAAGCCAGATTACCGAGCGTCACTTGCTCTCTCTACCGGTGAAATCTGGGACTGAAATGCTTCCGGACAGTCCAAACCACTTCTGGCCTGACTTTCTTTAATTACACTTTAGCCCCAAGGAACTTTTCTTCTTTTCAATTAAGTCCCTTTTTATTTGGCTAAAATTACACTTAAGGACCCCACCTTTTTCTCTACTTTTCCTTTTTGGCTTTATACTTTCCATAATTGCACTTAAGCCCCTTCATTTTCTTTCTTTTGCAATTTAATCCCTTTCTTTGCATAAATGGCCATCATATCTCTAGGGACTTTCACTATTTACATATCAGTCCCTGGACTTTTACTTATTTGCAGTTTAGTCCCTAAAAACCCTCTGTATGTTTCGGGGACTTCTGCTCAAAGGGATATTCCTCATATTCCTCATTTTGAACCTAGGTGAACTATCCCGATTCTGTAGGTTAAAGACTTAACTCATCTTTAAATCCTGAAGGACTTGTCTCATCCCTCGGATTTCTACAAAATACAGGTAAGTGATCCGCCCATATCAGATTACTACCCTGGGACTACGGGTTTAGCAGCCTGCCCATATCAGATTACTTCCCAATTCTCCTAGACCAAAAATCGGGATGTTACAATAAGAACACCGATGGCATCCTATATATTTGACATTAGAGGATAGGGTTCTTGAAGAGAAAAAGGGGCAAGGAGAGTGCAAAAGGTTTACAGATAAGAAACTGCCAAAATAGAGACATTGAGGATGAAATCTTGAGAAAGCCCTAGAGGGACAAGAGGCACTAGCACGTCGTTCGTGATTGGAACGCTGTTCGTGTTGATATCGGTAGAGAAAACCGATCTGAGTTGTCAACTTTTTGCGATCGAGAAAAGAGCACCAGGTATGACGACAAGTCGCGATGCGCAGACACTTAGGTCGCGACCATCCAGGGGTCCTGATCGTCAAAAATCCGCAAAGAGATGACCAGTAGCAACTAAAAGCTGAGGAATCCTGCAAAATCCTGCAAAATCACCTTGGAATCCTGCAAAATCACTCAACAAAACTTTTGCAAGTACATTATCTCTATCATTATCATGCAAACTTAATTCATATTCATCCCTAATCTCTTCAACAGCATAATCAATGGCATTTAAAGCAGTAAAAGCAGAATTATCATAGGGATATCTCATTGCTTCATTTATGTTAAAACTTACCACACGTTCTCTAACTTCCATTGTAATGGAACTATACTTCATACTAATGATGGTTTTGGAAGTTTGGAGGAAAGGTCGACCAAGGATCAAAGTGCTATCATTTACAAGATCATTAGACATATCCAGAACATAAAAGTTAGCTGAGAACACTAAGTCTTTGACCTGTACTAGAATATCCTCAAGAATTCCCTTGGGATACCTAATTGACCTATCAGCTAATTGGAGTACTACATTTGTGTCTCTAAGATTGCTGATACCTAAAGCTTGATAAACTGACCAAGGCATTACATTAATGGCAGCCTCTAGGTCTAGTAACGCTCCCTTAATAGGAACATTTCCTATAGTGCATGGGATTGTATAGGAGCCTAGGTCTTAGCACTTAACTGGTAGTTCATCTTTGAAAAGGGATGACACATTAGCACTCACCTGAATTCTCTCAAGAGGCCTAAATTTCTTTTTATCAGCACACAATTCTTTTAAAAATTTAGCATACTTAGGGTTTCTCTTGAGGAATTCAACCATAGGGATGCTTATTTCCAATTTATTGAAATGATTGTAAGCATCTTTTACAAAATCAGGATCAACCTTTTTCTTTCCAGCAAAATAAGAGTTAGGAAAACAGAGATCTTTTATACTTACCTCCTTACCAGTATGCATAGAGGCTCCTTACTTGCTCGATTTCGGCTTCTTATCAGGTTTCTTTGCTTTATATGATAGAGTTGGTACTATTACATCTTCTTCCTGTAGCTCTTGTACTGCAGCTTGTGCTTATGAGTTCTCCTCTTAGGTTGCCTTCTTACTCACAAGCAACCGTTCTTTGGCACTTTCAGAATTACCAATCTGCATCTGTGACAGTGATGAATCATCAAATTCAGAATCTTCCTTATCCTCCTGTGGTGCATCAGCTTCCTTAAAATGCACCTGTCTTCCACTTCTTAAAGATATGGCATTCACCCCTCTTGGATTAATAACAGTGTTCGAAGGTATGCTGCCACTGTTCTTTCCTTGGATGTCACTCACTGTATTAGAAACTTGAGTTAAGTGGCTTGTGATATCTGCATTCTTACAACTTAACTCCTCAAGTTTTCTATGTACATATGCATTATCCTTCTGCATACTTTGGAGAATTGAAGCTATGGAGGTGAACTGACCATTATTCTCTTTGAGCTTGTGATCAATATTGGTCATTCTACCATCCATGTTATTCATTTGTACTGCCATACTCTTTAACAATTAAGAGGTCTCATCTGGTCTTGAAGGCACTAAAGCATTAGGTTGCGTGGGGGCCATAGACCTTGCATTACCTTGGTAGTTGCTTGAGGAAGCACCACCTCCTTGAAATTGATTAGATCTATTTTCCCCACTCCCCCACCTAAAATTTGGGTGGTCTCTCCAGCCAAGATTATATGTGTTAGAGTATGGATCTCTTTTCTGGAAGTTATTCTCTCTCCCTTGATACATAGCTGCCACTTCCTCATACTGTCTATCACATGTACTTGTAGCATGCATCATTGAACCACATGATTCACATCCTGTAACTAGGGCTTATGATGTATCCACTGCATGAACTTGTTTTGTGGAGTGTAGCTCCCTTTCAATCAAACCCATCCTCTTTTCCATTCGATTTCCCAAGGCTGCTATCTCCGCTAAGATCGCATTCGAACTACCTGAAGATGCGGGTGGTAATCTTCTTGGATCTACAGTTTGATGGTCCTCATTAGCCATTTTCTGGAACAAATCCCAACTTGCTTGTGGGGTCTTATCTCTCAATGAACCATTCGTAATAGCATTCAAGGACACTATTGTGGGGTAGTAGACCATCAAAGAAGATGTCTACTAAATCAGCCTTAGTGATGTTGTGGTGGGGACATCGAGCCAAAAGGTTAATAAATCTTGTCCAATACTCATACAAAGACTCTCTATCCTGTTGTATAACATTAGTGATCTCCTTTTTTATCCGAGTAGTCTTGGAGGCTAGTAAAAATTGCTCAAGATAAGTAGACTTCAGTTGATCATATGTTAGAGTTGAAAAATGGGTTGGCAAATTGTACAACCACTCCTTAGCCTTCCCTTCCAAAGTGAAATGGAAACACCTCCTCAAGACATTATCCAAAGTGGCCATTGGAGGCTTCATTGAAGAACAGATCATGTGCATGGTTTGTAAGTGTCTGTGTGGACATTCTCCTGCAAAACTATGAAATTTAGGTAAGGCTGTAATCAAAGCTCCTTTAATTTCAAAATTAGCCTCTTAGTATAGAAACCATTAGGATCATAATTCACATGCGAAAGATTAATTTCCCTCACACTTCTATTATCCTCTACATTCATAGGTATTTCATTTTCTCCATTCCCATTATGCCCATTATGATTAATCTCAGCCATGTTAGAAGTTACTCATGGAAACTCTAAATTCAATTCAGTTTTAGACTCCGGAATACTAGAGGAGGCACTAGATTTTGCTTCTTCTTCTCTAAATTCCCTAAATTCTCTATTTAGTTTCCTAAGTCTTCTCTCAATCTCAGGTTCAAAAGGCACTAATGGTTCAGTTCTTTTACTCATGCAATGCAGAAATAATCAAGAATAATCAATGCAAATAATCATATTCAGATTCAAAAGTTGCACAGCAAAAAATTCTCAGTAAGTCGCGACTCAAGAGTATTTAGTCGCAACCCAAAATTACAGAGAGCTACAGTTGCACCTAAAAGTTTTAAATGTCGCGACTGTTTTTTGTTGAGAGCAGTCAGATATCACAGATAGCAATACGGTCATGACTCAAAGTAGTTTACGTTGCGACTAAAAGTGACAGAGCGTAATTGTCGCGACTCAGGTCAAGTAAGGTCGCGACTCACAGTCACAGAGACTAATTCTGCAGAAAGTCAGAAAAAGATGCAGTATGCAATGCAAGTTAAAAACTACTAAAAACTAAAATGCAATGAAAAGCAAGAAAAATGACTCAGGTAGGCAATAGAGTTGACAAACAATTACTAGGGAACCAATTACTTGGATCCCCAGCAACGGCGCCATTGATGAGGCTGTCAGATTGTCGTCGTTCAGCCCATCATAATAAAGTAATTGTACCCAATATAATGTAGTATAAGCCACAACCCTATAGTTCTTCTCAAGGAGCCTTTTTATTAGAAACCTAGCAAATTGGATGTCAAAATCAATGGTAAACCTGAGTAGTAGTAAAAATGGTTTTGGGGTTTTGGGTGCTTGATGCAATAAAATAAAGGTGTAGAAAAGTAGATATTTTTGGATTTTTGATTGAGATAAAAAGAGTTGGTTTGTTAAAGAAATATGTAATAGTAGACTCTTGATGATGAAAACTTATCTATCCTTGCTCTTATATTAAATCGGAGTTTTAAATCACTAAGTCTTAAAGAAAAACCTCAATCGATCGGTTAAGTCCAGAACCCTAATATTCCTTAAACTCCTTTGATCAAAGCTAGTTTAAGAACTTATTAGTGAACTGTTAGAAACTACTTAGCATGTAATCAACCCTAGATGATGAGAACGCCCTCGAGTGGTCGTTAATTGAAAACCCTAGATTTCAAGCAATTGAATTGATTTGTAACGATCGCTGAAAATAACCCAACTTTCTTAAAATTGAAACTAAAATATTCTATTAAAAGCAAACATTCAAATCATCCAAAATCAAATACGACAGTCTAATTCAAGAATGATCAATCGATATTCAATCCTTAAACATAGAATGAAAACCCTAGATCTAGCAGCAATCATGACATGTAAAGGAATACAAATTAGAACAGTAAAAACTTCCCGTTTCAGTCCGTGAACTCAAGATATTAGATCTATCACCAAGAGACTAAAGGTGTAGCCTCTCATGACTTCTACTGCACTGCAATCGCTGTTCAGATGTGATGCCATGAAGAAATAATGAAGAGATGAAGGGTGAATGGTGTAGAGATGTGTAGAAATCTGTGGAAAGGTGTAGAAGCATGGAATATATGGAGAAGGTGATCAGAGAGCGCTCGAGTACTGTTTCTTAGCCTAATCAGGTCCAAAAACTAGCAGCCTCTTTGACGGCAGCCTCGTCTCTTCTTATAACAGCATGACCTAATTCAAAACGCTCAGTTCCAACGATTTCGCATTTTAGTCGTGACCATATCCATGTTTTGGTCGCGACCTATGAACATTGAGAATTTTCCAGAAGAACTATAGGTCGCGACCTTTGGACTCTTTGGTCGCTACTAAATAGCACATAAGCGTTATTCAACTCTCATTGACTTATGATTTCTTTCCTGGTCCTTGCTTTCTTCCAAAGTACCTGCAATTCAATATAAAAGCTCACTATAAAAGTCTAAATTAGTAAATAACAGAATATATGCAGCTTGGAAGGTTAATTTACCATTTTACCCTTTAATTAGCACATTGCCCCACATAATCATGTATTAACATAAAAGCACAATTTAAGGCATGAAATGAATGGTAAAGTTATTATAAAACTCTCAAAATTGTCATAGAAACCATATACAAAATGTGTCTTATCAATTAGGATTTGATTGTGGACTCAAAATAGTCAGCCACACATCAAGGAAAAGTAAGAAGGAAAAAGCAAAGTTAAAGTGAAAGGGAGTAAAGCAATAAGGTAGTAAACTTACCCTAAACTTGTATGTATTGAATATTATGTGCAATATCCCAATTTTCAGGCTCAAAGACTCAGAAAATAGCCTGAAATAAATAGGCTACTAGACCCCTTTGAGTAGAAGTCCCAGAAATATACAGAAGGTTTTTAGGGACTACATTGCAAATAAGTAAAAGTCCAAGGACTTATATGTAAATAGTGAAAGTCCCTAGGAATATAATGGACAATTATGTAAAGAAATGAATTAAATTGAAAAAGAAAGAAAATGCAAGGACTTAAGTGGAATTAGAAAAGGTTTAAGGTCAAAAGAGAAAGTAGAAAAAAATGTGGGGTCTTTAAGTCTAATTTTAGCCAAATAAAAGGGACTTAATTGAAAAGAAGAAAAGTTCCAGGGGCAAAAGTGTAATTATGGAAAGATGAGCCAGAAATGGCTTAACACTGCCCGGAAGTATTTCAGTCCCAAATCTCATCAGTAGATAGAGAAAATGATGATGAGTAATCCAGCTTAATACAGGAATGTTATCAGGACTCCAGATAGCCAAAATTTATCTGATAGTCTAAAAGTTTAAAAAATTCTTATCGGGTTTCCTAGACCTCAGATATGAGTGAAAATCTGCAGGAAGATGCGTCCTGTAGAGATGGATGTCGGGGAACTGACAGAATACCGAAAGGAGGTATGTAAAAAAAGTTATTCATAAATTAGTGAATTCAGACGGGAGTTTGTGACCTCCAGGTATCCGATTAGGAGATTTATCGGTATTCAAACTGAGACTAAATGAGCTCAGATGACATCAGTCAGATGCTTGTTATGACCCAAAGGGATGCCTAGACTCAGTATATCAGTTTATCTGATAAAAGAAGTCGGTGTCAGAAAAGGTGTAGAAACTAGGGGTGTGCATGGGCAGGGCAGGGCAGGGCAACTCCCCTGCCCGATGCCTTGCCCAAAAAAACTATGGGCTGCATTTTGCAGCCCGATGCCCGGCCCTGCTCGGTAAAAGCCCTAACCATTTCGGGCTGGGCATGAGCGGGCTGGGCATGCCCGAGTTATGATACCCTACTCATATTATAGAAAAAAACTTACAATTATGAATTTCTAAAATAATATAATATTTATGTCTTCAAGAGTTAAATAGTATCCATAATATACTAAGAACAAGGAAACAAAAAGATAACAATTACAGTTTTAAAATACATTGAACAATTTCCCCAAAATAGACACAAGGATGCAGCATCTGAAAAAAAAAGAACAAACAATTATAATTTGTAATGTAATCATCTGATGGTTGGTAAAGTTAAAAAAGAAAGAAAGAAATCAATATGGTTATAAATTTTAAAAGATGCAACTTACCTAATTGACGGACGATTCATATTTGCAATGTAAAATGACCGTCAGCTACCAGTAACCATCATTTCTCCCCTCCATGTGTAGCATCTATGAAAAAGTAAAAGAACAATTACATTACATATTATGAAGTAATATATAATAGAAATTATGAGCTTTAAAATAAAAAAATTACTTGCAAGCTGAATGACATTTTCTGTTTCATCAAAATTATCAAACTCCCGAAGCTTGTTAGCTAAATCATTGATAGATTGGCCAGCTTGCAACCAATTTTGGCTACAAATCAATGCTTCTGTCATTTTATAAGACAAAGAGCTCCTATAATGATCAACTATACGTCCCCCAGTGCTAAAGGCGGACTCAGAAGCTACTGTAGAAACTGGAATAGCCAATACATCTCGTGCCAAATGGGAGAGAATTTTATATTTTGCAGAATTAGCTTTCCACCACAACAGTATGTTAAACTCAGATGCAGAAGGGATTTCATCCCTTGAGTCAGTTGTAATATATCTATCTAACTCAGTTTGAGGATCTGTTGACGTTCTTATTTTCATAGATTCTAAGCACTTATGACCTGGATCCTCAGTATCATCATCATCATCATCATCAAAAGAGGGCAATGAAGTTGCATCTGTTGTAATTGTTGATACAGCTCCTAATTGAATAGAAATCCTTGCTGAGTACTCATCAAACAACCGATACAAACAGTTTTTGACCCTCTCCTTCATAAGTGAACATACTTCAGGGTCAAGGTAAAGGACATCGAACATATGATTGACATAGACTAGTTTATAACGAGGATCTAAAATTACAGCCACAAATAGCAACGGATTCATATTTTCTGCTTGACCCCAATACTTGTCATATTTACCTGCATACTGATGCTCATCTGTCCCAAAAAATTATTAGCTCTGTTCATAATATTCTTTTGTAACATTTTATGAATACGTGCAATCTGGTGGAAACATTCATTTGATGTTATAGAAAGGGAACTTGAAAATTTCAATGTTATATCATAAAATACCTTCAAGAATTTGATGAAGATCTTAGCATTATCCCAATCATCACTAATAGGACCAGAGAAGTCATCTTGGCTATGCCTAGCACCACCAATAGCATCACGCCTAGAACCATCACGTTCACGCCTAAAACTTGAAGTGCTTGGGCAGAAGTGGGAAATATAGTCATTATCTTCATCACGCATCCGCTCAAATACTTTCTGAAACTTCATCACAGCTTCCAACATCAAGTATGATGAGTTCCATCGAGTGTTTACATCAAGGCAAACAAGGCTTTTGGTGTCTATTTTTTCAGCTTCAGCCCAAGTTTTGAATTTCATGAAGCGTGAAGGAGAAGAACGAACATATCTAACAGCACTTCGAATAGCTTCGAAGCTATCTTTCATCTCTTTGATGCCTTAATTGACCACCAAATTAAGGACATGGGCACAACACCTTAACTGTATATAATCCCCATCACAAAGCAACCCCTTCCAACTCCTCAAACGCCTCCTAAGATATCCCAAAGCAGTGTCATTAGCCGATGCATTATCCATGGTTATAGTGAAGACCTTTTCAATCACCCACTGCAACAAGCATTGCTCAATGGTCTTCCCTATAGTATCACCTTTATGATTGTCAATCATAAAGGTGATACTATAGGGAAGACCAATCATAACAAAATTTAAGATCCTCTTGTGAAGCTTCCAATCCTCATCGATAAAATGTGCTGTAAGAATTTTGCTGTAAGAATTTCTTCAATAATTTAGCTTCATCAAGATATAACTGCCACGCATCCCTTCCAATTGTTGTTCTTGAAGGGATTGGAAAGCGAGGCTCAAATTGATTCAATAATTTCTTAAATGCAGGCTTCTCAACGATTCTGAACGGCTGCTCATCACATATAATAAATTCGACTAAAGCTCTTCTGCATCGCTTCTCATCATATAGTTGTGCGACTACCGATCTTCCTTGTCCACTTGACCCACTAGACAAAAGATTTAACATAGCTTGCCTTTTATCTTTAGAGGCCTTGTTTGGGTTCTCTTTACACTTTGGGATATGCCTCAATAAAGAATGTGTCCCATGGCGAATTGGATCAGCTTTATAAGTAACATGGCAATGCTTGCAAGCTGCTAGGTGCTCCCCATTAGTTTCTTCTATTGGCAATCTAATAAAGTGATCCCATACCTCTGACGTGTGCTTAGATTCTCTTTCCTTTCTCTTTGTACCCCTCCCTTCAATATTTGTTTCTTGTGTGCCAAGTTCTGTCGAGGCTTGGGTGGAATTTGTGGAGGTGGAGGCAAAGTAGTAGGGCTAGGGGTAGGAGCTTCATCACTAAGTGATACATTAGAAGCTTGAATAGGGGTTGAAGTTTCTTGAGATATCTCAAGAGGGGATGCATTAGAAGCTTCATCATCCATTTAAGCTTATTCAGCACCTTCAAGAACAAAAACAGAAAGAACATTAAAGAACAAATAAAGAAAACTGCATCAATGAGAGAGAAAAGACAGGACTTGGGGAAGAGTCAAGAACTATGCAAAATAACCAAAGAGACTAATTCAGTTGGAAGGAAGAAATAGAAGCTCATCTTAAATAATATCCATAATATACTAAGAACAAGGAAACAAAAAGTTTAATCTCAAATGTACTGGTGAATTCGAGAGTATGTCTTTAAAATCTCTTCAGAGAAAAAGTTTAATCTAGGCAAAATCCAAGATACCTTTGACCTTAAGAACAAGAAAAGAAAGAGAGACAAAAGAATCCACGTGATGAGAATTTAACTGTGCCAATGGGAAACCAATGAACCTGTCTCTAATCCACTTTGGTTGGGCAACAATCAGCTATGAACCAATGCCTCCATTGATTTAATATATGAGAATGCATAAGAAAACACAACTAAAACCAACGATAGCATCCAGGAGAAACAATAAATACAGCCTTGCATTAGTAAGATATATCTAGTTAATTTATTATTCTTCCCTAGAGGAACAAGATATCATAGCAGTGGATGGTAACCAACAGAATTGAAGATACATTGATCAAGATTTAAAGGAAATTATTTCTGCAGTTTTCAGAATCACATCACAAACATGACAGAACAACATCTTTACTTTTTTCTGCACACAAAATCGGTTACTCATTGCCATTGGCATTGCTGTTTGGCTTCTACCTATTTTCCCATCCATTATAATCTGCTCAGACTAGTAAGTTAAAGCTATATTGTCAAAATGTAAAATTTGATATTTTCAATCCAGAAACCCAAACACAACAACTAACCAAATAAAGGACGCTGGTCAGTGCACTGACATAAGAGGGCAAGACATATGTATTAGGGTAAGCATCAGGAATTGGTCGATCACTTCTTTCTTCTTGTTAACAGAAGCGATTATCATCAACTTAGGCATTAAAAAGTCTAGACTCTAAAAAACAAAAAAATCGATACAGACACACACCTTATCATAACCAGAAAGCAGAAGCAGCGATTGTGATGACCTAGCCCTAAATCCACAAATAGCAACAGCAATTAGGTAACGCATAAAGAAGAAGAAGGAAATAACAAAAAGAAATGGACAAACCAGATACAGAAGCAGATCCGAGAATGAAGAACGAAGAACAGAGAATGAGAAGAACAGACGCTGAATGTCGGTGATGCGAACAGAGAACACTGTCGTTGGAGACTTGCAGGTCGGAGAGGACGAGGGTGTGGAACCGTCGACTGGTGTCTGGTGGGAGCCGGAGGCGGAGAGGCGCACGTTACACAGTGAAGAGGGAACACGGCACTGGACAAAATGGTGGGGTTCAATTGATGCCTGATGGTGGAGTGGTGGACTCGGCGACTCGCAATCTCATACTCCTTAGGGCAAAACAATTAATTAAAAAAAATATATAATATATATATTGGGCCTTGCTAAATGGGCAGGGCAGTATATCTTGCCCGGTGCCCGGCCCGGCCCGACATTTAGCCCGGCCCGAAACAGCCCATTCATATCTCGGGCTAATTTTTTTGGGCCGGGCAGGGCCAATTTTCTTCGGGCTCGGGCGGGCGAACCGGGCTTCCAGGCATCATGCCCACCCCTAGTAGAAACGGTGCACAATGACAGCAATACCAGATGAATATCACCGGGAGAGGTGTCTCAGGATTCATACCATAAAGGTGGTGGATGAAACATCCTTACTTTCATATGTCTCAGGGACCATTCAGTAGCATTTAGAATCACTTTCAAGGTCATTGAAGTCCAATTTCTCAATCTGGAGTTTTACTCTTATCGAGTACTGTTCACTGTGTAACTTCCAGATGAGTGACCCGACTTCGAAAAATCATAACTAATTCTAGAAAAATCGAAATGAAGTGGTTCCAATTGCTAAATGAAGCTAACTCAATTATATTTCAGGGAAAAATAACTCGTTGACCATTCATTGACCAAGTCAACGTCAGTCAACGTGTCAAGTTTACTGTTCATTCCACGTTCTTCTCCCTGAATCCAGCATTCTGGTCCCAACTTTAATAATTTATATCTCCTTGTGTAGACATCCAAATGATACGTTTTATATATCAAATTAAAGCTTAGTATGTCTACTATTTACCTTAAAAATTTCATACCTTTATTCATCCATTTACTATTTTTAATCATTTATCAAACATGACTAGGTTACCACGTGTTACTTTTCACAGTGGTAAATTTCAGCATTTCTACTTTGCATACATATGCATACATCCATCATACATCAGTCAAACATGCGAAACAATATTTATTATTAATTAATAAATTGTTATACATCTGGGCATGTACATAAATTCTCATGCTTCTATTACATCTTGCTCTGCCTGAAATCTGGCAGCATAACCGCTATGCTTCATCTGTACAAAGAACTGAACCGTACTGATTCGGTAATCCCCTCATGAGAACTACCATTCTACGTAGTACCCAGGAAAGACTAGATGAACCGGCTAGGTCCACTCACTTCTAGCCTCCTTAGACAGCACTACGTACACAGTACTTATCATATACTGATGTTCAGTCTTTACTTCGGCAGCATAACGGCGTCTCTTAAAATTCCCAGAATTCATTTTGACATAACCTCCCCTGTAATGGTTTACTTATTGGGATGAGATTCGGGGGAATCTCAGTAGCAACAATCATAACAATATATGTAATGCAGAGTGACAGTGCTTGCTTGTGATTGTGTACAGATAAGTATGCTGCGTGCTTCCATGCTTAATAACATATGATCATAGCATTATAGCAGAGCTTCAGACATAGCATATAAGACAACAATCCAACCAAACAATAGCACAACAAATCACAAAGCCATTACATAAAAGTTAAGATTAGTTACTACCTCAAATGCTCAGCAGAGCTCTACTATCTCTATTCTGCTTCCAGCTCCGCCAGAACTTCCTTTCTTTCTTTCTTCCTCTCACTTTCTCTCTCTAGCACCTCCTCCTCTCTCTAAAATGGCCTTAGGCCGTGGCATATGAAGGCAAAGGGGGGGTATTTATAACCTCCTCCAATGGCAATCTCGTAATTACCATGAACTTTGATCCTGCGGTCCTGGTTTTTCCTGGATTTTCCTATTTTCTTTAATTCCTCATTTACTGCATCATGCATGACATCATTGGGACACCTCACCAGGACACCTCAGCGCCACATTTATCACATGTCTGAAATCCTGGACACCTCAGCAGCTGACTCAGCATGCTGACTCACCGGTCCAGTCTCTTGCCTCGTAATACGTGTCCTCACTTTTTCTTCTGCCTTTATGTTGGCGCCATGTGTCATCTTACTGGCACCTGTCACGCCTTCCAATGCTATCCAGATAAATCCAGGACTTTATCTGATCACCTCCTCGGTTATCGTGCCAACCGAGTAACCTTACTTTATTGAAACAGCATTAAAATAATATTTTAATGTCACTTTTTCCCACATACTTCATAGGCTACGTTTTTGGGCTCTGGGTATGTTATCTTGGATCCTGATCAAGCCCAAGTACTCTGATGGCTCGATTCCCAAGAAACAGCCCTTGGTAAATTACCAAAATACCCTTGGGTGCCCTTTCTTGCACTATTTTAACCCTAAGGGTAGAATCGTCATTTTACACCCTTCTGTACTCTGTCAGGGTATATACTGACTCTCAGTAACTTTATCTGTATGTACCTTGGCTCCTGGGCCTGTTCAGAATTACCAAAATGCCCTTCATTCATCTGTTACCCTTTTGTACAACACAGGGGCATTTTCGTAATTTTGCACTTTTCCGGGGTTCTGCCGACACTGGCCCACCTATCAATCCAAGTGTCTTACTGGCCTCTGTTGGCGCCATTATTGGGCCTTTCTGGGTCCAATATCCTCATGGCACGCATTACGAGGAATCTTCCCCTTTTAATAATTATTGAATATTTTATCTATTATTCACCGTTTATACACATATCCGGACACCGGCTCCTTCTGTCCGAAACACTAGCCTGCGGTGTTCAGGCATCCCTGTGAGTCATATCAGTCATCTGACTGAGGTCATCCGAACTCATTCAGTCCCTTTTTAAATACCGATAAATCTCCCTATCGGATCCCCCGAGGCCTCACACTCCCGTCTGGATTTTCTGATTTGTGAATAACTTTTTCTACAGGCCTCCTATCGGTATTCTGTCAGTTTCCCGACATCCGCCCCATAAGGACGTATCATCCTGTATTTTCTTACCTAGATCTGAATTCTAGGATATCCGGTATGAATTTTTATAACTTTTGGACGATCAGTCCATTTCTGGCTATCTGGAGTCTTCAAAAATTCCTGTATTAAGCCAGATTACCGAGCGTCACTTGCTCTCTCTACCGGTGAAATCTGGGACTGAAATGCTGTCGGACAGTCCAAACCACTTCCGGCCTGACTTTCTTTAATTACAATTTAGCCCCAGGGAACTTTTCTTCTTTTCATTTAAGTCCCTTTTTATTTGGCTAAAATTACACTTAAGGACCCCACATTTTTGTCTACTTTCCTTTTTGGCCTTGAAACTTTCCATAATTGCACTTAAGTCCTTTCATTTCCTTTACTAGGTCTAGGGGCATTATTGTCTTTTCATATTTTACCAGAGTATTCTCTGGCCCTGGTCAACTATCCAGATACCCCTTCTTGACTGTCTAACCTTAGGCAAATGACCAAAATACCCTTTACTCATTCTTCAGTTATTCTATAACATAAGGGCATTTTCGTCATTTTGCACATTTTCCCGGACACCGGCCCCTCTTACCCCTGAATTGATAGTATGGGCTTGGGCCTTCCCTGGTGTCACTGTGGGCCTTAACAACCACTATATGGCCTCTGGCCATAGTCCGATCATCTCTATTCGGACTGTCTTTCCTTTACCGATTATAACTGTAAATTTCCATCTTCAGGAATTTTTACAGAAAAATCGGGACCTCAAATCAAAATTCTGTGACTCCTCATTCAATCCGGAATCCTTTTCTCTATCTCCCAGTATTTTAAGATATTTTATCTGGACCGGGCTGTTTTGGCCTGAAAAAGCACTCACGCGCACACTTTTCCAAAATGACCATTTTACCCCTGGTCATATTTCTAATTCTTTCATACACATAGAGACCTCATATGCACATTTCACAGTTCAGTGAAATGATCAGCATAATTTTCTCTATTTTTTGGAAAAATATGGTACTCATCGGCTACCAGTCTGATCTTTCCCATAATTACGATTATGCCCTTGAATTCTCTTCCTAGCATCTCTAGGCCTAAAAATTGGGGTGTTACATTTCTACCCTCCTTAAAATAAATTTCGTCCTCGAAATTTACTTGGCATCTTAGTCAATGATCCTGGATATAGCTCTTCTGTATATCCTTTCCTGGTTTATGACTAAGGCTTGGGGCATTCCTTCTCTTATACTTATGGACAATTCATTACACTTGTGAGTAGTATCCATTTCTTTCATATCTTATCCCTTAGAATTTTGATGTAATTCTGGGGTCTACCTCACTCCTCTTATACTTTGCAAATCTCTCAGGAGAAATATTGTTCTTCTGACTTCCTTTCTCCTGATACGAAATCATAACCCAGATAACTTCTCGGACTTTTCTTAACTGTTCTCATAACTTCATGCATCTATGCCAAACCTTTGTGGCATTTGCACTTTCTTATCCCTTCTTAGGGCTTACATATCATTAGGCTACTCTTGCCTTAGCACCTTTCAATTTAACGTGCTACTGAGTTAGGGCTAGATTACTCTTTATATAGCTTTAGGCCCTAGCAATCTCTTTCTTATAGAACTACATTCTATCTTTGCTTTGCCTTAGACCCTCTTCTCTAGGTCTCTCTGCCTTTTAACCTCTCATGACTTGTTATCATGACCACTTTCTTTAGATCCGAAAAGAACTCTTCATTATTCATATCATCATCTAGGCATATAGTTCCTTACAGCTCAGTCGCCCTTACAGCTATGGTTCTTCTTAACCATTCTTAGGGTCGACCTTAGGGAATATTGAAGACTGTGTCTGGGGTAAGAGCAAATACCTTTCCCAGGGATGTCCGCATTCTTAGGCAACCTCTTGCAAAGTGGCCTTTCTTACCACAACTGCTTTGCCCTGCTCGACACTCCTATGTGCCATGGCTCTTTCCACCACATTGACATCTCTGCTCTCCAATCTGACCATTCCTTGATCAGTCCCTTGTCTGAACTATCGCCTCTTTCTCTTGCTATTGGCTTTACAACTTGAGCTACCTCCCAGAGTGCTCTTAGCCAATGCCTTTCTATTCTCAACATATAGAGGATTCTGTTCTTTGCTTCTCAGGCATACTTCTACCAAACTTTGAATATCAGTACTCAGCCTTGGACTTGGACTCCGTCTTTGCTAAGGGAAAGCTAAGTTTAGTCTGTATACTAGAGGCTACCTGAGAAAACCATTATAAAATAATTTCTCTGGGTGAGTTTATCAACTAGTGAAGCTTCCTCACCTTAACTTCGTCTTTGGCATTCATCTTCCCAAAGAGATACTACATTGTACTCATATCTCATGGCTCATTACTTTCCTTAGGCTAGGTCTAACTGCGACCTCGAGATCTAACTGCGATCAACCGTTAGCCTCTTCAGAATCTAACTGCGACTCTGAAGCCGTTAGGATCTAACTGCGATCCTGGAGCCATGCTAGGATCTAACTGTGACGCTCCAGAATCTAACTGCGATTCTGTTGTACTGTATATCTCCCGAAGATTTTAAACCAACAGACTAAGTTATAAGGTTAACTGCTTCCACCTGTTGATAACTCCATAAATAAACATTTGAAAATTTTATAGCCTCATATCATTTACCCAGACTTTACTTACTTCCTCTCTTACTCAGGAGTTCCTTCTCATCTTTCAACCTGTGCTCTAACTGCGAGCTATTTGAATTATGCTCTAACTGCGAGCATTCTATATCAGATCTAACTCTTATCTGAAGAGTGATCTATACTCATCTGAATCTAGCTCTATCTGAGAGCCACCTGTTTCAAATCCAACTCTTATCTGAAGAGTGATCTAGAAACAATCCCTTTACTGTTATCTGTATACCATTCCGCTCAATAGAAATGGCCCTGAGTACTGTATTCACAAGCTTATAGAAATACCTGAGTAACCTCAATCATATCTGAGTAACCTCAATCATACATCATGTCTGAGTATCATATCATAACTTATCATCCCATAACTGAGACTATCTATCATCCTCAATATAATCATATCATCCTCATATCATATGGTATGGGAGCAACATACTTTCTCATAACTTTCTTATCTCATATATGTACTCATATATACTCTACCCTACATGCACTGCAAAAGGGGAGTATCCATTCATCATAGCATACTCTAACATGCATGTCATCCTTTGACAACTGCAAGGAGATGCAACTATCACAACTTATGGCAACATAAGCCATATCATCATCATATTTTGCTCAACCATCCATTAGACATCATAATAATCTAAGTAAGCCTCAAAACATATTTTCTTGATCATATTATTTGTCAGATCATCATCTGATCATACTATCTATCGCATTATCTGTCAGATTATCAATCACATGATCAGGATCTAACAAGCACATAAGTCTATCTTACTTAGGCTGCCACACTACCCTCTTACCAGGGTATAGACTCAACCCTTCATTACTTTATCTTACATAGGGAATAGGGGAGTCACTTTATCTCTTAACCGTGGCTACCTCTTTACTATCTCTCAACTTCTTCTATCTTTCCATCAGTCCTAGTCTACTCTTGACCGGACTATGGTTCCTTATTGATCTTTCTTTTTATCCTAGCGAACTTGAGTCGCCTGGATCTCGTTCATCATCTTTTACTATTATTTCTACTTTCTAGGGTACTATGCCCTAGGTCTATCACTTCTCCGTGATGGAATCCCTCTGCTCAGGGAACATTAAGCTCTTTATCTATTACCCATCACGTTTCTCACCTTAGGCCATATGCTAGGATCATTCCTAGGCAAATCTCAATCTAACTTTTAGGTCTTCTATTCAGAGCAGCTGAATAAAACCTCTGTAATGTAGATCTACTCTTAGTTACCACATAGAGGATCTACTTTTTCACATTGTCTTAAACTGATCTTTCGTACCTCAGTACCTTTGTACTGTCTGGCTTACCATATGCTATACTAATCCTCTAGCTGGTGGACTTCGGTGAGTTTGGTACCTTCATTCTCTTCATCATATGGCCTCTGCCAATTATAGTCTCAACTTGAGAACTTCATAGTCGCAACTCACATGCTCTGTGACTTTTAGTCGCAACCGTCGCACACTACTCGTCACGACCTGGCAGCTCTGCGTCCTTTAGTCGCAACCTATAACATCGCTACCTGAACTCCTTTGTACACTGGTCGCGTACTGCCATATTACTCATCGCGACCTGAGGTCGCAACATCAACTTATCTGTACATATTAGTCGCGACATAAGACCCCTCTTCTCTACTTCCTACTTTTAAAACATGTAGTCATACTCATCCTCATACAACGGCAACATACTAGGTATAGGGTAGCTCAATAGTGTGTATACTGGACAATACAATCCAATCCAATACAGGATTTATCCATTCATTAGCCAGTGGAAACAAAACACAAATAAACCCGTACCTTAGTTTGGCACAGGAGACTTTCTTATCTCATTGCCAGTCAGGGTATATATTCTTCCCTAAGTCAGGTATCTTTCTCCTGTTGTATTCTGTGGACACTCCCTGGCATAATGTCCATACTTTCCACACCTATAGCGTAACCCTTGACCTACTGGACAAGACCTCATACCATGGTCTCGACCACAGTTCCTACATTCATTAGGCCTTGGTTGCCTACTAACTTCTCTTGGCCCACTACCTGGCCTACTTCCTTGCTTCTTATTAACTTTTGACCCATATGCTGGCTCATTTCTCTTCTTACTGTTCCTTTTCAAGGAACCTGGTGGCATCACTTTCAGTGGTACTGATGGAGTAAGCTCACTCTTTTCTGGTTATTGCACATTCTTTTCTAGCTTGTAAACTGCCAGCTGGGTCTTTCTTTCAGTGGGACATTCTAAAACCTTAAAGATTTTCTCTAACTGGCATACCCAATCCTCAGCTACTTGAGTGTCAAAAGTCCCTTCAAACATGGGCGGAATAAACTTATAGAATCATTCCATCCATGTTTGCAGACTTTCCTGGTCATTATTATTTCCTATAGACCCCTGATGTCTATTCATTCCAGTCTGCTCATGATCCGTCTGAGGTTCAGGTTCTATATCATTTTCTGGTACTACCTACTTCCCAGACTGCTGTAATCTTGCAACCGCAGCAGCAACCGTCTTAGTGATAGCAGAATCTCGCTCTTGATCTTGGCGAGCCTGGGTTGCCCACATCTCATCGTGACTTATGACTTAACTTGTTGTAACTTGGATATCTGGCATCCTCACCATAGTATCTGGTCACAACACGATACCTCGAGCTACTCCTTGCAGCTTCCTCAGTCGTAAACTGATCAACTTCTGTCCCTATCCATAGAGGAAACTGCTTCTCAAACATTATTCTGCTTAGTCCAGCCATATTGTGTTAATAAACACGAGACCTCGACTGTATCGGCTGACTAAGATTAGCCCATCATAATCATATCCTTCGTAAGACTATAAAGCTCGGGGTCCAGCCTCATTCATCTGGCTGTCACTGTCTTCTGTCTAAACCTTTCCAAGCAGTGAACACCATCCCTATATCATACTCTAGGGAGAGGACCACTCAAACTTCTCATTTGTTTAAGGAATCAAACTAACTAAACCAGAGCATCACTGAGCCAGAACCTTCTGTTCTGTGCCAGAATCTTATGCTCTGAGCCAGAACCCTTTGTTCTGTGCTATCCTTATTCTGTACTAACACCATAAATTATCTGTTCAGAGCATTTCCTAAGCCAGAATCCTTTGCTCTGATACCAAAATGAAACATCCTTACTTTCATATGTCTCAGGGACCATTCAGTAGCATTTAGAATCACTTTCAAGGTCATTGAAGTCCAATTTCTCAATCTGGAGTTTTACTCTTATCGAGTACTGTTCACTGTGTAACTTCCAGATGAGTGACCCGACTTCGAAAAATCATAACTAATTCTAGAAAAATCGAAATGAAGTGGTTCCAATTGCTAAATGAAGCTAACTCAATTATATTTCAGGGAAAAATAACTCGTTGACCATTCATTGACCAAGTCAACGTCAGTCAACGTGTCAAGTTTACTGTTCATTCCACGTTCTTCTCCCTGAATCCAGCATTCTGGTCCCAACTTTAATAATTTATATCTCCTTGTGTAGACATCCAAATGATACGTTTTATATATCAAATTAAAGCTTAGTATGTCTACTATTTACCTTAAAAATTTCATACCTTTATTCATCCATTTACTATTTTTAATCATTTATCAAACATGACTAGGTTACCACGTGTTACTTTTCACAGTGGTAAATTTCAGCATTTCTACTTTGCATACATATGCATACATCCATCATACATCAGTCAAACATGCGAAACAATATTTATTATTAATTAATAAATTGTTATACATCTGGGCATGTACATAAATTCTCATGCTTCTATTACATCTTGCTCTGCCTGAAATCTGGCAGCATAACCGCTATGCTTCATCTGTACAAAGAACTGAACCGTACTGATTCGGTAATCCCCTCATGAGAACTACCATTCTACGTAGTACCCAGGAAAGACTAGATGAACCGGCTAGGTCCACTCACTTCTAGCCTCCTTAGACAGCACTACGTACACAGTACTTATCATATACTGATGTTCAGTCTTTACTTCGGCAGCATAACGGCGTCTCTTAAAATTCCCAGAATTCATTTTGACATAACCTCCCCTGTAATGGTTTACTTATTGGGATGAGATTCGGGGGAATCTCAGTAGCAACAATCATAACAATATATGTAATGCAGAGTGACAGTGCTTGCTTGTGATTGTGTACAGATAAGTATGCTGCGTGCTTCCATACTTAATAACATATGATCATAGCATTATAGCAGAGCTTCAGACATAGCATATAAGACAACAATCCAACCAAACAATAGCACAACAAATCACAAAGCCATTACATAAAAGTTAAGATTAGTTACTACCTCAAATGCTCAGCAGAGCTCTACTATCTCTATTCTGCTTCCAGCTCCGCCAGAACTTCCTTTCTTTCTTTCTTCCTCTCACTTTCTCTCTCTAGCACCTCCTCCTCTCTCTAAAATGGCCTTAGGCCGTGGCATATGAAGGCAAAGGGGGGGTATTTATAACCTCCTCCAATGGCAATCTCGTAATTACCATGAACTTTGATCCTGCGGTCCTGGTTTTTCCTGGATTTTCCTATTTTCTTTAATTCCTCATTTACTGCATCATGCATGACATCATTGGGACACCTCACCAGGACACCTCAGCGCCACATTTATCACATGTCTGAAATCCTGGACACCTCAGCAGCTGACTCAGCATGCTGACTCACCGGTCCAGTCTCTTGCCTCGTAATACGTGTCCTCACTTTTTCTTCTGCCTTTATGTTGGCGCCATGTGTCATCTTACTGGCACCTGTCACGCCTTCCAATGCTATCCAGATAAATCCAGGACTTTATCTGATCACCTCCTCGGTTATCGTGCCAACCGAGTAACCTTACTTTATTGAAACAGCATTAAAATAATATTTTAATGTCACTTTTTCCCACATACTTCATAGGCTACGTTTTTGGGCTCTGGGTATGTTATCTTGGATCCTGATCAAGCCCAAGTACTCTGATGGCTCGATTCCCAAGAAACAGCCCTTGGTAAATTACCAAAATACCCTTGGGTGCCCTTTCTTGCACTATTTTAACCCTAAGGGTAGAATCGTCATTTTACACCCTTCTGTACTCTGTCAGGGTATATACTGACTCTCAGTAACTTTATCTGTATGTACCTTGGCTCCTGGGCCTGTTCAGAATTACCAAAATGCCCTTCATTCATCTGTTACCCTTTTGTACAACACAGGGGCATTTTCGTAATTTCGCACTTTTCCGGGGTTCTGCCAGACACTGGCCCACCTATCAATCCAAGTGTCTTACTGGCCTCTGTTGGCGCCATTATTGGGCCTTTCTGGGTCCAATATCCTCATGGCACGCATTACGAGGAATCTTCCCCTTTTAATAATTATTGAATATTTTATCTATTATTCACCGTTTATACACATATCCGGACACCGGCTCCTTCTGTCCGAAACACTAGCCTGCGGTGTTCAGGCATCCCTGTGAGTCATATCAGTCATCTGACTGAGGTCATCCGAACTCATTCAGTCCCTTTTTAAATACCGATAAATCTCCCTATCGGATCCCCCGAGGCCTCACACTCCCGTCTGGATTTTCTGATTTGTGAATAACTTTTTCTACAGGCCTCCTATCGGTATTCTGTCAGTTTCCCGACATCCGCCCCATAAGGACGTATCATCCTGTATTTTCTTACCTAGATAACTTTTGGACGATCAGTCCATTTCTGGCTATCTGGAGTCTTCAAAAATTCCTGTATTAAGCCAGATTACCGAGCGTCACTTGCTCTCTCTACCGGTGAAATCTGGGACTGAAATGCTGTCGGACAGTCCAAACCACTTCCGGCCTGACTTTCTTTAATTACAATTTAGCCCCAGGGAACTTTTCTTCTTTTCATTCAAGTCCCTTTTTATTTGGCTAAAATTACACTTAAGGACCCCACATTTTTGTCTACTTTCCTTTTTGGCCTTGAAACTTTCCATAATTGCACTTAAGTCCTTTCATTTCCTTTACTAGGTCTAGGGGCATTATTGTCTTTTCATATTTTACCAGAGTATTCTCTGGCCCTGGTCAACTATCCAGATACCCCTTCTTGACTGTCTAACCTTAGGCAAATGACCAAAATACCCTTTACTCATTCTTCAGTTATTCTATAACATAAGGGCATTTTCGTCATTTTGCACATTTTCCCGGACACCGGCCCCTCTTACCCCTGAACTGATAGTATGGGCTTGGGCATTCCCTGGTGTCACTGTGGGCCTTAACAACCACTATATGGCCTCTGGCCATAGTCCGATCATCTCTATTCGGACTGTCTTTCCTTTACCGATTATAACTGTAAATTTCCATCTTCAGGAATTTTTACAGAAAAATCGGGACCTCAAATCAAAATTCTGTGACTCCTCATTCAATCCGGAATCCTTTTCTCTATCTCCCGGTATTTTAAGATATTTTATCCGGACCGGGCTGTTTTGGCCTGAAAAAGCACTCACGCGCACACTTTTCCAAAATGACCATTTTACCCCTGGTCATATTTCTAATTCTTTCATACACATAGAGACCTCATATGCACATTTCACAGTTCAGTGAAATGATCAGCATAATTTTCTCTATTTTTTGGAAAAATATGGTACTCATCGGCTACCAGTCTGATCTTTCCCATAATTACGATTATGCCCTTGAATTCTCTTCCTAGCATCTCTAGGCCTAAAAATTGGGGTGTTACAGTGGACCTTATAAAGGCCCAAAAATGGCGCCAACCAAGGCCCAATAAGACACTTGGACTGATGGGTGGGCCAGTGTCCATTGGAACCCCAAAAATATGCAAAATGACAAAAATGCCCTTATGTTATAAAATAGCTGAAGAATGAGTAAAGGGTATTTTGATCATTTGACTAAGGTTAGTTAGTCAAGAAGAGATATCTGGATAGTTGACCAGGGTCAGAGAATACTCTGGTAAGATATGAAAAGACAATAATTCCCCTAGATTTATTAAAGTAAATAAAGAAGGGTATTTTGGTAATTTACCAAGGGATGGTTCTTGGGAATTGAGCCATCAGAGTACTTGGGCTGGATCAGAAACCCAAGATGACATTTCAAAGGCCCAAAAATGTAGCCCAAGGAATATGTGAGTTAAAGTGGCAATAAAATAATATTTTAGTTACTTTTCAATAAAGTAAAGTTACTCGGTTGACGTGATAACCGGGAAATTGATCAGATAAAGCTTTGGACTTATATAGAAGTCATGGGATAGCATGAAAGGTGCCAGCAAGACGCCACATGGCGCCAACCTAGAGGGAGAACAAAAGCTGAGGACACGTGGCACGATCTCAGCCGTGTATTCCGGTGCAAGACTCTGGAATGCTCTGGAACACTGAGTCAGCATGGTGAGTCAGCAGGTAATTATGAAAGGCCATGAGTCATCAAGATGACATCACCATGATGATGCAATAAGTTGGATTAAAGAAAATAGGAAATTCTAGGAAAATCGGTGGCCATAAGATCAAAGTTCTTGAGAATTACAGAAATGCCATCCATGAAAACTATAAATACCCCCTCCCCCTCCTATTTTCATTCATCCCACGGCCAAGAGCCAATTTAGAGAGAGAAGTGAGTTCTAGAGAGAGAAAGTGAGAGAAAGAAAGAAGGAAGGAAGTTCTGGCAGAGCTGAAAGTAGTAAAGAGATAGCAGAGTTCTACTAAGCTTGTGAGGTAGAAACTAATCCTAGCTTTCATGTAATGGCTTTGTGATTTAATGTGCTATTGTTTGGTTGGATTGTTGTCTTATATGTTATGTCTGAAGCTCTACTACATAATGCTATGATCATATGTTATTATTGAGTATGGAAGCACACGGTATACTTATCTGTACACAGTCACAAGCAAGCACTATCACACTGTATTACATATATTGTTATGGTTGTTACTACTAAGATTCCCCCAATCTTATCCCTTATATATAACCCATTACAGGGAGGTTATGTCGAAGTAAATTTTGAGAATGCTAAGAGACACCGTTATGCTGCCAAAATTATGGCAAAATATTAGTAGTAAAGAAAGGAGATGATACGTACTGTGTACGTAGGTACTGTCTAAGGAGTCTGGAAGTGAGTGGACCTAGTCGGTTCATCCAGTCTTTCCTGGGTACTTACGTAGAATGGTAGTTCCCACGGGAATTACCGAATCAGTACAAATCAATTAGTCAGAAAAGATGAATTATAGTAGTTATACTACCGGAGTTCAGGCAAGAAAGATGTAATAAAGATATGGGGATTTTGTTCATGCCCTATTGTATAACAATTTATTATTTAATAATAAATATTGTTTGGCATGCTCAGCTTGTGTATGAGGAATTAAGAGATGTTATGCATATGTATGTGAAGTTGATTGCTGGCATGAATAGTAACTCGTGGTGACACAGTAAGGTTTGATCTGTAATTAAACCTTATTGTAAAGTTGGGACCAAAATGCTGGATTCAGGAGAAAAACGCTGGATAAACAGTAAAGTTGTAACGTTAACTGACATTGACTTGGTTAAGGCGTGGTCAATGAATTATTTTTCCCTGAAAGAGAATTGAGTTAGCTTCATGTAGCAATTTGAACCACTTCATTTAGATTTTTCTAGAATTAGTTATGATTTTTTGAAGTCAGGTCACTCATATGGAAACGTAAGAGAGGAAGTAAGTAAAGTCTTGGGAAATAATATGGGCTACTGAACGTAATATTTTTAAATTTTTATTGAGTTATCAACAAGTAGAAACGGTGAACCCTATAACTTAGTCTGTTGGTTTAAGATCTTCGGGAGATATACAGAATCGCAGTTAGATTCTGGAGGGTCGCAGTTAGATCCTAGAATGGCTCCAGGGTCGCAGTTAGATCCTAACAATTCCAGAGTCGCAGTTAGATTCTGAAGAGGCTGACGGTTGATCGCAGTTAGATCCCGAGGTCGCAGTTAGACCTAGCCTAAGGAAAGTAATGAGCCATGAGATATGAGTACAATGTAGTATCTCTTTGGGAAGATGAATGCCAAAGACGAAGTTAAGGTAAGGAAGCTTCACTAGTTGATAAACTCATCCAGAAAAATTATTTATAATGATTTTCCTCAGATAGCCTATATTATACAGACTAAACTTAGTTTTCTTTAAACAAAGACGGAGTCCAAGTTAAAGTCTGAGTGCTGATATTCAAAAGTTTTATAGAAGTATGCCTGAGAAACAAAGAAGAGAACCCCATATGTTTTGAGAACAAAAAAGTATGAGCAGATAAATCCTCCAGGTGAGGATAAAAAGATTAAAAGGCTAGAGAGACCTAGAGAAGAATGTCTAAAGTAAAGATAGAACCCAGTAGTTCTATGAGATAGAGAATGCTAAGGCTTAGCAGAGTAATGTAGCCTTCATCCAGAAAGATGTTTAGGCATGAGTAGTGTAAGAAAGAGTAATGAAAAAGGGTCCAGTTGTCACAGAAGTTGGTATAGATGGACAAGGTAAGAAAAGTGAAAAGTTAAAGTAAGATAGACCCCGGAGTTACACCAAGATGTTAAGGAGTAAGATACGCCATGATATAGCTAGACCTGGCTAGATATGCTATGATACAACATAAGAAGTATGTAATGAGATACACTATGATAACTGTGTAAAGTGGAATGCAATGAGAAATGTGCATTTTTTTGACCAAATAGAGAGGCCCCTTATTGAAAAAGGGATAAGATGACAAATGTTATGCTAGAGATAGAGATGAGAACTTTCACTCCTTGCATAAAATGCCAGGCATTATGCTATGTTTGTAAATATGCTTGAGCTCCGATGTTAGAGCTTCACATTTATGAGCAGGTATGCAGTCCTGCAATTTGAGAGCCAGGTATTATGCATGATAGAGTATGTGCTCCTATTTAGTAACAAAAGTAAAGAATGGATAGTTACATAAGTCCTCTCTCTGTATGATGTTAAGTGATTAACGATGATGAGAACATCTAATGAAATGAAAAATTCTCTCTCAAGCAAGGACATGAAGTAGATATTGAAAGTACTCCGCTAGATAATAAGATAAAAGGTAAGAGATGGATACCCCGATTCTTAGTCATAAAGCAGAAAGAGATTTAAAGAGGATGTATATTTAAGATTGTTGACTAAGGTACTAAGTAAATTTCGAGGACGAAATTTATTTTAAGGGGGGAGATAAATGTAACATCCCTAATTTCTGTACTAAGTTGTATGTACAGATTGAATAAAATATGAGATGTTTAGGAAAAGATGTGGCCATATTTATGTAAAGAAAAGGATTAATTGGAAGAGGAAGAAAGTCTAAGTGCCAAAGTACAAAATTACGAAAATGCCACTGTGATGCTCTAAGAAACCAGAAGTAAATGGAGGGCATTTTGGTCATTTCACACAATGGATGGATATCAGAGGAAATTTGATAGTAAATTATTATAATTAATATGAGAATTTATGGACTTGACAGAAGTAAAAAAGGAGTCCTGTAGAATTAATTATGGAATTTACGGTGAAAAAGGACACCGATAAAGGGTTAAAGGAAACATAAGTAATTTTTAATAGTACTTCTATGTAACACCCCAATTTTTAGGCCTAGAGATGCCAGAAAGAGAATTAAAGGGCATAATTGTAATTATGGGAAAGATCGGGCTGGTAGCCGATGAGTACCATATTTTGCCAGAAAATAGAGAAAATTATGCTGATCATTTCACTGAACTGTGAAATGTGCATATGAGGTCTCTATGTGTATGAAAGAATTAGAAATATGACCAGGGGTAAAATGGTCATTTTGGAAAAGTGTGCGCGTGAGTGCTTTTTCAGGCCAAAACAGCCCGGTCCGGATAAAATATCTGAAAATACCGGGAGATAGAGAAAATGATTCCGGATTGAATGAGGAGTCACAGAATTTTGATTTGAGGTCCCGATTTTTCTGTAAAAATTCCTGAAGATGGGAATTTACAGTTATAATCGGTAAAGGAAAGGCAGTCCGAATAGAAATGATCGGACTATGGCCAGAGGCCATACAGTGTTGTCTAAGGCCCGTAGTGACACCAGGGAAGGCCCAGGCCCATAATATCAATTCAGTGGTAAGAGGGGCCGGTGTCCGGGAAAAATGTGCAAAATGACGAAAATGCCCTTATGTTATAGAATAACTGAAGAATGAGTAAAGGGTATTTTGGTCATTTGGCTAAGGTTAGACAGTCAAGAAGGGGTATCTGGATAGTTGACCAGGGCCAGAGAATACTCTGGTAAAATATGAAAAGACAATAATGCCCCTAGACCTAGCAAAGGAAATAAAAGGACTTAAGTGCAATTATGGAAAGTTTCAAGGCCAAAAAAAGGAAAGTAGACAAAAATGTGGGGTCCTTAAGTGTAATTTTAGCCAAGTAAAAAGGGACTTAAATGAAAAGAAGAAAAGTTCCCTGGGGCTAAATTGTAATTAAAGAAAGTCAGGCCGGAAGTGGTTTGGACTGTCCGAAAGCATTTCAGTCCCAAATTTCACCGGTAGAGAGAGCAAGTGACGCTCAGTAATCTGGCTTAATAAAGGAAGTTTTGAAGACTCCAGATAGCCAGAAATGGACTGATCGTCCAAAAGTTATAAAAATTCATACCGGATATCCTAGAATTCAGATCTAGGTGAGAAAATACAGGATGATACGTCCTTATGGGACGGATGTCGGGAAACTGACAGAATACCGATAGGAGGCCTGTAGAAAAAGTTATTCGCAAATCAGAAAATCCAGACGGGAGTGTAAGGCCTCCGGGGATCCGATAGGGAGATTTATCGGTATTTGAAGAGGGACTGAATGAGTTCGGATGACTTCAGTCAGATGACTGATATGACTCACAGGGATGCCTGAACACCGCAGGCTAGTGTATCGGACAGAAGGAGCCGGTGTCCGGATATGTGTATAAACGGTGAATTATTTAAAATATTCAATAATTATTAACGGGGGAAGATTCCTCGCAATGCGTGCCATGAAGGTATTGGACCCAGAAAGGCCCAATAATGGTGCCAACAGAGGCCCAGTAAGACACTTGGACTGATAGGTGGGCCAGTGTCTGGCAGAACCCCGGAAAAGTACGAAATTACGAAAATGCCCCTGTATTGTACAAAAGTGTAACAGATGAATGAAGGGCATTTTGGTCATTCTGGACAGTCCCAGGAGCCAAGACACATACAGATAAAGTTACTTAGAGTCAGTATATGCCCTGACAGAGTATAGAAGGGTGTAAAATGACGATTTTACCCTTAGGGTAAAGATAGTGCAAGAAAGGGCACCCAAGGGTATTTTGGTAATTTGCCAAAGGCTGTTTCTTGGGAATCGAGCCATCAGAGTACTTGAGCTTGATCAGGATCCAAGACAACATTCCCAGAGCCCAAAAACGATGCCCATGAAGTATGTGGGAAAAAGTGGCATTAAAATACTATTTTAATGATGTTTCAATAAAGTAAAGTTACTCGGTCGGCACAATAACCGAGGAGGTGATCAGATAAAGTCCTGGATTTATCTGGATAGCATTGGAAGGCGTGACAGGTGCCAGTAAGATGACCCATGGCGCCAACATAAAGGCAGAAGAAAAAGTTGAGGACACGTATTACGAGGCAAGAGACTGGACCGGTGAGTCAGCCTGCTGAGTCAGCTGCTGAGGTGTCTGGGATTTCAGACATGTGATAAATGTGGCGCTGAGGTGTCCTGGTGAGGTGTCCCAATGATGTCATGCATGATGCAGTAAAGGAGGAATTAAAGAAAATAGGAAAATCCAGGAAAAACCAGGACCGCAGGATCAAAGTTCATAGAAACTGCAGAATTGCCATTGAAGGCAATTATAAATACCCCCCCTCCATTCCATTCTTGCATTCACGCATGGAAGGGAGTAGGGAGAGAAAGAAGAGAGAGAAGGAGAAGGAAGGGAAGAGAGAAAGGAGAAAAAGGAAGTAAGGAAGTTCTGGCGGAGCTGGAAGCAGAATAAGGATAGTAGAGCTCTGCTGAGCCTTTGAGGTAGTAACTAATCCTAGCTTTTATGTAATGGCTTTGTGATTTGTTGTGCTATTGTTTGGTTGGATTGTTGTCTTATATGTTATGTCTGAAGCTTTGCTATAATGCTATGATCATATGTTATTAAGCATGGAAGCACGCAGCATACTTATCTGTACACAATCACAAGCAAGCACTGTCACTCTGCATTACATATATTGTTATGATTGTTGCTACTGAGATTCCCCCGAATCTCACCCCAATAAGTAAACCATTACAGGGGAGGTTATGTCAAAATGAATTCTGGGAATTTTAAGAGACGCCGTTATGCTGCCAAAATTATGACAAGATAAGGAAAGCAACTGATACGTACTGTGTACGTAGGTACTGTCTAAGGAGGCTGGAAGTGAGTGGACCTAGCCGGTTCATCCAGTCTTTCCTGGGTATTTACGTAGAATGGTAGTTCTCACGGGAATTACCGAATCGGTACAAAATCAGTTACTTTCTGAAGATGAAGCGTAGCGGTTATGCTGCCGGATTTCAGGCAGAAAAAGATGTAATAGCAGTATGAGAGTTTATGTACATACCCTGATGTAAAACAACTTATTAATTAATAATAATTGTTGTTTGGCATGTTTCACTGATATATGATGGATGTATGCCTATGTATGTAATGTTGGTTGCAGAAAATTAACGCTATGAACAGTAACCCGTGGGGACATGAGGATATTTGACCCATAATTAAAAATAGTAAATGGATGAATAAATGTATGAAATTTTTATGGTAGATAGTAGACATACCAAGCTTTAATTTTATATATAAAACGTATCATTTTGATGTCTACACAAGGAGATATAAATTATCAAAGTTGGGACCAGAATGCTGGATTCAGGAAGAAAAACGTGGGATGAACAGTAAAGTTGACACGTTGACTGACGTTGACTTGGTCAACGAATGGTCAACGAGTTATTTTTCCCTAAAATATAATTGAGTTAGCTTCATTTAGCAATTGGAACCACTTCATTTCGATTTGTTTAGAATTAGTTATGATTTTTCTAAGTCAGGTAACTCATCTGGAATTTTCAAGTGAACAGTACTCGATAAGAGTAAAATTTCAGATTGGGAAATTGGACTTCAGTGACCTTGAAAGTGGTTCTAAATGCTACTGAATGGTCCCTAAGACATATGAAAGGAAGGATGTTTCATTCTAGGTCTCAGAAAATTATGAAACTTTGTAGAGAATTCATTTTATATTAGAATGAATTTCTAAAAATGTTAGAACAATTAAAGGAGGTGTTTAGCATTTATTCTGAGATTAGGATAATTTAAGGATATCGGTATAAGGAAAGTACATTGGGATTTGTGCCAATTAGCTATTGGACCTAAAAGAGGCCCAACATTTCGTCCTAGGCCAGCTCAATAAGGCCCAAAAGTTATCTTGGAGCCCAAGTCCAATAATGAATAATTTATGGATTTTTGAAAAGAAAGAAAAAGAGAATAAAGTAAGAATTAGGTGTTGCACATGGTGGGACCCACAAGGACTTCAAAATGGCACCCAAAAAGAGGAAGGGTTAGGTGTACCAAGTGAGGCCATGCTAGTGATGTCATGGTGGTAAGGTCTTGAGTGAAAAGTGAAAAGACATTCCAAGATCAAACCTTTAACCATTAGATCAAATAGTTTCCAAAGTGATCTTGGCCTTCAAATGGCACATGACTTTTGCTATAAATACCCCTCCTTTCCATTCATTCTTCACACCCAAGAGCTCCTTTAGAAAGAGAAGTGAGTTCTAGAGAAAGAAAGTGGAAGAAAGCAAGGAAGAAGCAAGGGTCTTGAAGGAGCAAGTAAGGTAAGTTGTCTCCTTGCTTCTACCTTTTGTTCTTATGGTTTGTGCTTGAGTTTAAGTGATTTTTGAAGCTTAAATCTTGGGGAAATGCTGCTGGAATTTTTGTATATATGTGAAAGGAATATGAGTTTTAAGTCATAGATAGTTAAGACAAGCTTAAACAAGTTAATTACATGCTTGGTTGTGAAGTAAGTTGATGTTCTTGACTTTACCATTTCGGTTTGCACTGTTCATACACTGTTCATGATGGAAGGAAATGGAATTTCAATGATTTAATGCTTCCATTGAGTTTATATGATGATTTTGTGTAGGATTGGAAAGGTTTTGAACCTTGGAAACCATTGGACTTAAAGGTTATAATGTTGAAAATTCCTCACGGGTACTGTTCACTCGCGTAAACAGTGATTTGAATTTCATGATTTTGATGCTTCCAATGGTCTTAAAATGAGATTTTGTGAGGGAAAAGTGGAGGAACAAGTATGGGAAGCATTGGAATCAAAATAAGAATTTTTGGAAGATTTATGTATGCTTTTCCAAATCTGTACAGAACAGTGTATTCTTGCTGGAATTTGGTTATTTTGAGTTCATAAATGGATTCAAAAGGTGAAATTGTGTAGGATAAGGTCAAGACATCAATTGGTTCAAAGGCCAAGTTAATTGGCAAAGATTAAAGAAAGTTATGTTAGTTAAAGCAAGTTAAAGGTTTAAGAGAGGTAGTCTTGAGTAGTGTTTGAGTTCATGGTCCTAATGGATTATGTAATGAATATGAATGTGTTTAGGACCTTGAAACCTCTAAGAAGGTGTTGGGGAATGATTGACCAAAAAGCTTCATGATTGGAAAGCTTGGGAAGCAAGTGCAAGCATAAGAAAGAAAGCTTAAATCCAAGGTAGTGGACTTACCCTAAACTTGTATGTATGTAATGTATGCTTGATTGTGCTATGGCTTGGTTGAATTGTGTGTATATGGTAGATGATTGAAGCTCTGTTATTTTATGATTTCTTTGGCCAATTGTATTTCATATGATACATGGAAGCATGCTCATCACACTATGATAACACTTTCACAAGCAAGCACAAGTCTTTACATTAATACATGCATTGTTTGGTATTGTTTGCTACTGAGATTCCCCCGAATCTCACCCCCCATAACCATGATCTAGGTGCTGGAACATCACAAGGAAGGAGGTAATTGTGGATGTATGAATGGTGTATGACTTGGAAAGCATGCCTTTAATTTATGTGATGATATATTGGTATGTAAAATGAATGCATGCACTGGATCCGATGAGAGGCAGTCTACTTCCAGCGATAGTTTGAGCAGCTTATCCAGCGAGTTTTTATGTGAAATTTGTCATGAACATAGATAAGATAAATATATTTAAATGGACAGCAAGAACGCCTAATTTGGTTAAGAACTCTAATTGTTATGATTTTTCAAAGTTGAACTTAAACTCTGGATCAAGATAAAACTAGCCCTACGATACAGTGAGGTTCATACGCGGTTTTCGTATAGTAAATGAATGAGTTTATCCTTGATATTTGGTGAGATTAAATTACACATTCTGAGATTTAAATACATAGGTAATTCAACTCAATTGTATAAGTATACAAGGAGAAATGAATTTTTGAAAATGGGGCAAAGAAACTGGAACTTCCAGATTTACCAAATGAACAGTAAAGTTCAACGAATAAACTGATTTGATCTGGACAAGGAAACCTCATTTTCATATTTTTACATCAAATTTAAATGAAATATATTTCATTAGAAATTGGAATCACCTCAATATGATTTTTCTAGATTTAATTATGAATTTCCAAAGTTTAGGCTGTAATCTGGAATTACCCAGTGAACAGTGACGATGAACAGTACCCGTAAGCCCAACTCTTGGAAATTCATGTTTTTGAGGTTAAGAGGTATTCTAATGTTCTAAAATAGTTCCAATTGAGTATAAGTAAGGTTAAGGTTTAAGTTCAAAGTTTAAGGTCAAGGTTTTTTTAAGGATTGAGATTAAGGATATTTACTAGAGAATGCTGTTATATTGGCAGAATATCAAAAGTATTGTGTACGTAGGTGCTGTCTAAGGAGGCTGGAAGTGAGTGGACCTAGCCAGTTCATCCAGTCTTTCCTGGGTACTTACGTAGAATGGTAGTTCTCATGGGACTTACCGAATCAGTACAGTTATCTTCTATCAGGATTTTTGGCAGAGAGATATAATAAAGTTAAGATTACTTTTGTAAGTGTACTCTGAGATGTTTAAAGGAGGATGTTTCAAATTACGGCTAAGGAAGTTAAGTACTAGTACTGGATTATGGATAGACTAGATATTTTTCCTCCTCCACCGGAGTTTGAGGATAGGTTTGATGTGAGCAATATATAACAATTCCTTAATCCATAAATCTAGTCACAACCTATGATAGTCCCTTCCTATTCTTACGGTCCAGGAATATATATGACGCTATAGATAAAGATCAATGGGATATTCCTGGTCCTAGTTGACCCCAGCCTTCTTTGAGAAAGACAGATAATGTTGACTATATCAGTCTCAAGAAAGCTGTGGAGAGTGAACTACTAAGTTTAGGTCAAGGGATGGATAGAAGTAGAGATCAAGAGCAGTCAGTTTATCTGCATTTTGAAACATCCTTCTTTTCATACATCTTAGGGACCATTTGGTAGCATTTAGAACCACTTTCAAGGTCATTGAAGTCCAATTTCTCAATCTGGAGTTTT
Source organism: Leucaena leucocephala (assembly GCA_037074615.1). Lineage (NCBI taxonomy): Eukaryota > Viridiplantae > Streptophyta > Magnoliopsida > Fabales > Fabaceae > Leucaena > Leucaena leucocephala. Next base: position 12,016,396 of record CM073555.1, on the reverse strand, counting down.
ACTCTTACCGAGTACTGTTCACTGTGTGAATCCCAGATGAGTGACCTGACTTCGAAAAATCATAACTAATCCTAGAAAAATCGAAATGAAGTGGTTCCAATTGCTACATGAATCTAACTCAATTATATTTCAGGGAAAAATAACTCGTTGACCATTAATTGACCGAGTCAACAACAGTCAACATTTCAAATTTACTGTTCATCCAGCATTTTTCTCCTCAATCCAGCATTCTGGTCCCAACTTTGACATTTTATATCTCCTTGTGAAGACATACAAATGATACATTTTATATATCAAATTAAATATTGGTATGTATAATATCTACCATAAAAATTTCATACATTTATTCATCCATTTACTATTTTTAATTATTTATCAAACATGACCTTGTCACCACGTGTTACTGTTCACAGTGGTAATTTCCAGCAATCAACTTTGCATACATATGCATACATCCATCATATATCAGTCAAACATGCCAAACAATATCTTTATTAAATAATAAGTCATTATACATCAGGGCATGCATGTAATCCTCATATTTTTATTACATCATTCCCTGCCTGAAATTCGGCAGCATAACCGCTACGCTTCATCTTCAGAAAGTAACTAATCTTGTACCGATTCGGTAATTCCGGTGAGAACTACCATTCTACGTAAGTACCCAGGAAAGACTGGATGAACCGGCTAGGTCCACTCACTTCCAGCCTCCTTAGACAGTACCTACGTACACAGTACGTATCAGCTGCTTTCCTTATCTTGTCATAATTTCGGCAGCATAACGGCGTCTCTTAAAATTCCCAAAATTCACTTCGACATAACCTCCCCTGTAATGGGTTATTTATTGGGATGAGATTCGGGGGAATCTCAGTAGCAACAATCATAACAATATATGTAATGCAGAGTGACAGTGCTTGCTTGTGATTGTGTACAGATAAGTATGCCGCATGCTTCCATGCTTAATAACATATGATCATAGCATTATAGCAGAGCTTCAGACATAACATATAAGACAACAATCCAACCAAACAATAGCACAACAAATCACAAAGCCATTACATAAAAGCTAGGATTAGTTACTACCTCAAAGGCTCAGCAGAACTCTACTATCTCTATTCTGCTTCCAGCTCTGCCAGAACTTCCTTTCTTTCTTTCTTCCTCTCACTTTCTCTCTCTAGCATTCCCCTCTCTCTTAAAGGCTCCTTGGCCGTGGCATATGAATGAATGGGGGGTATTTATAGTTTTGGTCAATGGCATATACTGACTCTGAGTAACTTTATCTGTATGTGCCTTGGCTCCTGGGCCTGTCCAGAATGACCAAAATGCCCTTCATACATCTACTACCCCTTTAGTACAACACAGGGGCATTTTCATAATTTCACACTTTTCCAGGGTTCTGCCGGACACTGGCCCCCTATCAGTCCAAGGGTCTTACTGGGCCTTCGTTGGCGCCATTATTGGGCCTCTCAGGGTCCATTATCTTCATGGCACGTATTATGAGGAATCCTCCCTTGTCAATGATTATTGAATATTTTATCTATTATTCACCGTTTATACACATATCCGGACACCGGCTCCTTCTGTCCGATACACTGGCCTGCGGTGTTCAGGCATCCCTGTGAGTCATAACAGTCATCTGACTACGGTCATCCGAACTCATTCAGTCCCTTTTCAAATACCGATAAATCTCCCTATCGGATACCCAGAGGCCTCCTATCGATATTCTGTCAGTTTCCTGATATCCGCCCCATAAGGACGTATCATCCTGTATTTTTTCACCTAGATCTGAAATCTAGGATATCCGGTAGGAGTTTTTATAACTTTTTCATTATCAGATCAATTCTGGCTATCTGGAGTCTTGAAAAATTCCTGTATTAAGCCAGATTACCGAGCATCACTTGCTCTATCTACTGGTGAAATCTGGGACTGAAATACTTTCGGGCAGTCCAAACCACTTCCGGCCTGACTTTCTTTAATTACACTTTAGCCCCAGGGAACTTTTCTTCTTTTCAATTAAGTCCCTTTTATTTGGCTAAAATTACACTTAAGGACCCCACCTTTTTGTCTACTTTTCCTTTTTCACCTTATACTTTCCATAATTGCATCTAAGTCCCTACATTTTCTTTCTTTTGCAATTCAATCCCTTTCTTTGCATAAATGGCCATCATATCCCTAGGGACTTTCACTATTTACACATAAGTCCCTGGACTTTCACTTATTTGCAGTTTAGTCCCTAAAAATCCTCTGTATGTTTCCAGGACTTCTACTTAAAAGGATATATCTTTTTCAGGCTACTTACTAGGTCTCTGGCCTAAAAGGATACCATCGCAAATACTCCTCAATGTCGTGGCAGGGATTATAAACAGATATACGATAGAGGGTATCGACCTGAACAGGTTTACAATCTAGAAGATTGGCATGAGATGGTGATAAGTTAGATATTGCTATATACCCCTACATGGCATGTAGAGCTAAGTGAGTTTCTGGAAAATGATCCACCAGCTAATATATAAGGGTGGCATTTCCGTAGGCAGAAGTATTTGCGATTCCTTAGAAAAGAATGTAAAAAGGGATGAGGGGTAATGTAAACATGTAAATAGTGTAAAGTAATTATATAGTGGTATGCTAGTTATGACTTATCCCAAACATGTAATTGGCATGTATGTAATGTATGTATAAATGCTATGGTGATATGAAATATGAGTTTTGATGTGATATAATGAATTGATAGTTGGTTGAACATTTATGTGAATATGTTCCTTATTTAATTCAATTATGATAGATAGATATGAATGAGTTTCAAATCACTCAAGCTCATCAAAGTTAAGAATAAGAATTGGCCATTGCTAGAGTAAAGACTGGGCAAGAATACTAGAACATAATGTTTAGAGAAAGCTATGTACAGGTTGCGACGTGAAATAGTTTAGGTCTTGACTAGAAGTTCCAGAGAAGTTGAGTCGCGCCTAGTTGAGCCACGGGTCGCGACGAATATTTATAGAGGTGGTTTGGTCGTGATGAGTAAAGACCATTGGCCACGACGGAAAGTCACAGAGCTTTCAGGTCGCGATGAGAGAAAACCTGTGGTCACGACTGAAGTACACAGAGCCGTCAAGTCTTGATGAGTAGAATGGGATGGTCGCGACTAAAGTTTATAGAGAATATGAGTCGGGACTAGTAAACACTCAGGTCGTGACTAGGATACATAGAGACCTGATGATAAATGTGTTGGAGATTGTGCCCTAGGGGCCAATAATTACCTTATGAACATTGTTGATTTATGAATTTCTTAATTATGTTATCATATTATTTGCATGTTTACTATGATGACAATCCTTGGATAACTCGTGATCTTATCCTAAATGTCCCTGGTCGGTCATCTATGCGGGAGCAGAGATGAAATAAGACCGGTATGACTTTGAAGATATATAGAGATATAAATCAAAGTCATAAGCACATGTAAGAGTACAGGGTGTTGGACCGACCCGCTATGAGAGAGCTGCATGGGTCAAGTCATAAACTTCTCTCATATACAAGCCATGTCACTATGCCCTTTGACCTGAGATCATTATGGATTCCTACATGACAAACGCTCAGCTTTGACCTAGTCAAAAGTCACTTTTGACCGAGTGATCATAAAGGCTATGCTCGGGCTTAGTGGTTTTTCATGCAGAGGAATGTGAATGGTCAAGATGGAATTTGTCCCTCACATTCGTAGAGAGATATTACTGGGCCCCTCGATGAGTGAGTCTGAGAAATGTATGGCCATACTGGAATGGAAGGGTAGTTCTATTTCTATATTCAGACTACTCAGGGATCGAGAAAGTAATGGTCAGGAACATAAGGATGACGTTCACCATGCCTCATCCATGACCGAAATATCGTGTGATAAAAGGGACGTGATATGGTTGTATGAAAGGTTACATTGTTTATCGATCCTTGTATGATTTGGGTAGTCATAATGTCTTGCTAGAGGCCGCTTACGACTTGTGGGTTATTATAGTAACTAGCCCACTGCCAACTTCATATGGGCCTACAGGGTCGCACACAAAACAGCCCAATGCGAGCTATGATGTCCAGATTCATTGAATCTAAGAGATGTCTAGATTCAATGAATAATCTAGGGTGGATATATATTTTATATATATATATAAATTAGTGTATATATATATTATATATAATATAAGATATATTTGTAAGATTTAATTTATAAGGATAAATTAAATCTCTATCACTTTTGAATTTGAATATAAATGGATATGATCTATTTGAATTTGAAATTCAAATTGATAAGATATCTCAAATTTGATTTATGAGAATAAATCAAATATAATTCTGTCTTATCTTTATTTTAAATTAAATAAATAGGTGAATTAAATCTGTGGGACGGATTTAATATAAACCATATTTATTTAATTAGTTTCTTATTAAATTATGCAATATATGATATTGTATTAATTCAGAATTAATATAAGATTAATTCTGAAGCCCGGCCCTATTAGAAGCCCGATAGCTTCCTATATATTTGACATTAGGGGCTAGGGTTCTATACACAATACATCTCTACACACACATTCAGACGTGAGAAAAGGGGCAGGGAGAGTGCAAAAGGTTTGCAGATAAGAAACTGCCGAAATAGAGACGGTGAGGACGGAATCTCTAGAAAGCCCTAGAGGGACAAGAGGCGTTAGCACGTCATTCGGGATTGGAATGCTATTTGTGTGGATACCGGTGGAGGAAGCCGATCTGAGCTGTCGACTTCTTACGATCGACGTGACACGAAGCAAGGTCGCGACTTATTGAAACTGAGGTCGCGACCATATGGGCATCTGAATGTCAGAAATCCGAAAAGAGGAGACAGGTCGCGACTTGAAGCTGACGAGGTCGCGACTACAAACTCCAGAGACGTCCGGTCGCGACGAGAAGTAGAGTAGGTTGCGACTAACAACTCCAGAGGCGACAGGTCGCGACTAGAAGTTGAGGAGGTCGCGACTGAAAGTTCCAGAGGCGAGGAGTCGCGACTAGTGGACACTGAGGTCGCGACCAAAGCTTGAATACCGAAGGTAACACTTCTTTCTCCTTGACTTAAACACATTCGGTAGATCCTAGCTGGGAATGGAAAATATTTTAAAGTTAATTTCCGCTGCGTTTCTTCCAATTCCCTACAAAATGAAGATGCCAGCCTCACTAAAGTTTGTCAGTTAGAGGTTTAGTACGAGATACAGGCAAGCTAAATATTATGAGATACAGAGATACATATCGGTTTAAGAAGATGTTCAGAATAGATCCTCGTGTGATCATTAGGAGTAGATCTACATAATGAAAGAATTTGTTTAGTTAGTCTTTCCTGAACGAAAGAATTAGAAGTTAAAATGAGACTTGCCTAAGAGTGAGCCTAATACATGGTGTAAAGTTAAGAATGTGATGGTTAATAGTGAGAGAGCTAACATTCCCAAGACAGAGGAATTCTATCACAAAGAAACCGTAACCTAGCAGACCTAGGGGAGAGCACCCTAGAGAATAGAAGTGATAGTGCTAGATGATGAATGAGATCCATGTGACTTAAGTTGGTCAGGATCCGTAGAAGGAGACTAGAAAGGAACCACAGTCTAGTCTAGAGTAGACTGAGATTGATATACAGATAGAACGAGTTAAGAGGTAGCAGAAAGATACGGAAGTTACTCCATAGAGATGAAGATTGATCTGTAACATCCCAATTTTCAGGCCTAGAGATGCAGAGATAGCCTAAGATTAAGAGGATGCTAGACCCCTTTTTAGCAGAAGTTCCAGAGGAACGCAAAGAGTTTCAGGGACTGAGCTACGAGTAAGTAAAGGTACAGGGACTTATGTGTAAATAGTAGATGTCCCAAGGGGTAAATGGCCATTTGGGGATGATGTAAAGGTCAAAGGTTCAAGAGCTAACAATTTTGGTCGCGACTGGAGATAGGTGTGGTCGCGACTAATACTTACAGAAAGAAGTTGATCACGACGAGAGTGTATTATGGTCGCGACTAATAATGGCAGAAAGGTTTAGACGCGACGAGAAGATGTGTGGGTCGCGACTAATGAGTAGAATAAGCCTGGTTGCGACTAAAAAGTGATGTGGTCGCGACGAAAGACTATTATGGTCGCGACTAAAGGATGTTGTGGTCGCGACTAGAGAATGCTGTGGTCGCGACTAATGAACCAAAAGATGTTAAGTCGCGATGAGATGATGGCTAGGTCGCGACTAGTGGCTAAAGTGGTGCCAAGCGTATGGGCCAAGAGTGATGAAGGTCCAAATGAGATAGTTACCCGGTTAGAGATAGACCGGAGGCAAGAGGCCAGATACAGGAAAGGTTATCTGGAAACCATGAGATAGACTGATAAATGGTACTCATGGGACCCACAAGATACCACATGGCATTAGAGTGATGATTCAGTAACCTTTCAGTAGAGTAAAGTTACTCGGTTGGCACGAAAACCGAGGAGGTGATTAAATAAGTTTGGGACTTATCTGGATAGCATTGGGAAGCATGCAAGGTCTCTTCCAGGTGCCACATGGCATTAGTCTGGAGAAAGTAGATAAAGCTGAGGGCATGCATTACGAGGCAGGAGACTGGACCGGTGAGTCAGCTGCTGAGGTGTCCTAGGATTTCAGACATGTGATAAATGTGACGCTGAGGTGGCATGCTGAGGTGTCCTGATGATGTCATGCATGATGCAATAAATGAGGAATTAAAGAAAATAAAAAATTCTAGGAAAAACCAGGACTGTAGGATCAAAGTTCATGGTAATTACAGAATTGCCATTGAAGGCAATTATAAATACCCCCCTTTGCCCTCCATTTCATTCACGCATGGAAAGGAGAAGGGAGAGAAAGAAGAGAGAGAAGGAGAAGGAAGGAAGAGAGAAAGGAGAAAAGGAAGAAAGGAAGTTCTGGCGGAGCTGGAAGCAGAATAGAGATAGTAAGGTTCTGCTGAGCTAGCCAGGTAGTAACTAATCCTAGCTTTTATGTAATGGCTTTGTGATTTGATGTGCTATTGTTTGGTTGGATTGTTGTCTTATATGTTATATCTGAAGCTCTGCTGTAATGCTATGATCATATGTTATTAAGCATGGAAGCACGCAGCATACTTATCTGTACACAATCACAAGCAAGCACTGTCACACTGCATTACATATATTGTTATGATTGTTGCTACTGAGATTCCCCCGAATCTCATCCCCATACATAACCCATTACAGGGAGGTTATGCTGAAGTAGATTTTGAGAAAGCCAAGAGACGCCCTTATGCTGCTGAAGTAAAGACTGAACATTAATATATGATAAGTACTGTGTACGCAGTGCTGTCTAAGGAGGCTAGAAGTGAGTGGACCTAGCCGGTTCATCTAGTCTTTCCTGGGTACTACGTAGAATGGTAGTTCTCATGAGGGGATTACCGAATTAGTACAGTTCGGTTCTTTGTACAGATGAAGCGTAGCGGTTATGCTACCGGAGTTTAGGCAGAAAGAGATGTAATAAAGATAGAAAGATTATGTATATGCTTTGTTGGGTATGCCATGCTGTATGACATTATGTTATTCAATGATAAGTATTGTTTGGCATATTCAATTTATGTATGGTAAATTAAGGGGAAATTCACAGGTCCTAAGGCAGCAGTGTTCTGACCTCAGTTTGACCTAGTAAATGGAGGAGTCTGGCCACGAGATTTAGTGAGCCGGTAGTACACATCTGGGGCATTCTGTGGATAGGTAATAAGCCTCATTTGGATGTGTATAATGAGAGAAACTAATTCTCAAAGTAAAGGTTCAGAATAAGGAACTTAGGAGTAAAAGTTCAATCTCTGGACTTAAGTACAGCCAATATTGCTTCCGTAAGTGTACTCTAAGGAGTATAAAGGAGGATGTTTCATTTTGGTATCAGAGCAAGAGGTTCTGTCATAGACCAGAAAGGACTCTGGTTCAGAGCATAAGATTCTGGTATAGAACAGAAGGCTCTGGCTCAGTGATGCTCTGATTTAGAAAGAGTATTTTCCCTTGAGTGAGTGAGGATGGCACTCAGGTCGCGACTAATATGTTTACAGGTCACGACAGGTAGCCTCAAGAGAGTTTTAGTCGCGACGAAGAAGTGGATAGGTCGCGACTGTTATTTACAGAGAGATTAGGTCACGACGAGTATGTTCAAGGGTCGCGACGGTATATCACAAGAAGCTAAGGTTGCGACGGGAAAGGTCTTGTGTCGTGACTGAAGAGTTAAGGTTGCGACGTAAGGAGGCATAGGTCGCGATGAGTTAGGTTAAGGTCGCGACGTGAGAAGAGTGAGGTCGCGACTAAAGGAAAGAAATGTTAGGTTATGATGAGTTGAGTATGATGGTCGCGACGCAAGATCATAGAGTCACGACTATCCAATACTCAGGTCGCGATGAATGAACAGAAATGTTGAGTATGATGGTCACTGACAAAAGATCACAGAGGATATGAGTCACGACTATCCAATACTCAGGTTGCGACAGACAATTATTCATATAGAGGTTTAGAAAGCTCAGAGGAGATAAAGTTCCTAGATGAGATGTGTGTTCATTTTTCTTTTTGAGAAGGAAAAAGATGGTGAACATGAGAAAAGATATAGAGCTTGAGTGGAGGAGCTGTGCATAGAGAAAGCTGGCAACTCTAATGAGGTAGACCCTATGTGAGTCATCCGTGCTAGGCAGGATGAGCAGCAAAGGATGATGATGAGCTAGCTAGATAGCTAGAATGAGTTTTGTCTAGGAATGATCCTAGGACATGGCCTAAGGCTAGAGACGTGATGGTTAATAGCTAAAGAGCTAATATTCCCTAAGTAGAGGAATTCCATCACGGAGAAGTGATAGATCCAGGGTAGAGTACCCTAGAGAACAGAAATGATAGTAAGAGATGAGGAATGAGATCTATGCGACTGAAGTTCGATAGGATCAAGAGAAAGACCGATCAGGAACCACAGTCCGGACAAGAATAGATCAGGACTGATGGATAGACAGAAGAAGTAAGAGATAGTAGAAAGGTAGCCACAGATTACGAGATAAAGTGACTCCCCTATGTAAGAGAGAGTGATGAAGGGTTGAGTCTATACCCTAATAAGAGGGTAGTGTGGCAGCCTGAAATAGATAGATGTTTCAGGATGACTGACCAAGATATGATAGGCAATATGATAAAGAAAATATGCCTTGAGGTTTAGTTAGTCTGATGGATGGTTGAGCAAAGTATGATGATGATATGTCTTATGATGCCATAAGTTATGATGAATAGTTGCATCTCCTTGCAGTTGTCATATGATGACATGCATGTTAGAGTATGCCATGATGAATGAGTACTCCCCTTTTGGTAGTACATGCAGGGTAGAGTATATATGAGTACAGATATGAGATGAGAAATTTATGAGAAAGTATGTTGCTCCCATACCATATGACATGTAATGAGATATGTATTAAGGATGATAGATAGTCTCAGTTTATGGGACAATAAGCTATGATATTCAGATACGTTATGATTGAGGTTACTCGGGTAATTCTGCAGACTTGTGAATGCAGTACTCAGAGCCATTTCTGTTGAAAGGAATGGTAGACAGAAAGAAAGCAGAAAAGAGTAAAGAGATTGTTTCTAGATCACTCTTCAGATAAGAGTGGGATCTGAAACATATGTCTCCCAGATAGAGCTAGATTCAGATGAGTATAGATCACTCTTCAGATAAGAGTTGGATCTGATACAGAATGCTCACAGTTAGAGCATAGTTCTAATGGCTCGTAGTTAGAGCACAGATTGAAATGATGAAACCATAGAATGGCAGGTGGTTAGACCATAAGGGCACAAGCCAATGGTAAGCCACAGTAAAGTAAGAAAGATAAGAAGGAACTCCTGAGTACAAAAGGAAGTAAGTAAAGTCTGGGTAAATGATATGAGGCTATAAAATTTTTATGGAGTTATCAACAGGTGGAAGCAGTTAACCTTATAACTTAGTCTGTTGGTTTAAGATCTTTGGGAGATATACAGTACAACAGAATTGCAGTTAGATTCTGGAGGGTCGCAGTTAGATCCTAATATGGCTCCAGGGTCGCAGTTAGATCCTAACAATTTCAGAGTCGCAGTTAGATTCTGAAGAGGCTAACGGTTGATCGCAGTTAGATCCCGAGGTCGCAGTTAGACCTAGCATAAGGAAAGTAATGAGCCATGAGATATGAGTACAATGTAGTATCTCTTTGATGATGAATGCCAAAGACAAAGTTAAGGTGAGGAAGCTTCACTAGTTGATAAACTCACCCAAAGAAATTGTTTTATAATGATTTTCCTCAGGTAGCCTCTAGTATACAGACTAAACTTAGCTTTCCCTTAAACGAAGATGGAGTCCAAGTTCAAATCTGAGTACTGGGATTCAAAGTTTTGTAGAAGTATGCCTGAGAAGCAGAGAAGAGAATCCTCTGTATAATGAGAAGCAGAGAAGAGAATCCTCTGTATAATGAGAAGCAGAGAAGAAAATCCTCAATGTAATGAGAACAGAAGAGTATGAGTAGATAGATTCCCCCAGATGAGGATAAAGATATTAAAAGGTTAGAGAAGACCTAGAGAAAGAGGTTTAAGGCAAAGCAAAGATAGAACTCAGTTCTATGAGGAAGAGAATGTTAGCCTTATGGTATCTCAAGATAAGTTACGAAAGAGTAAAGTACACAATGAGATAGCCAGAGTTGGCTAGAGATGCCATGGTAAAGTATCAAAGGCATGTAATAAGATACATGGTAGTAAACGTGTAATATGACACGCACCTAGAGATGTGCATTTTATGAACAGACAGAGAGGCTCCCTTTTTGGTAGGGATCATATGTTTAAATGTTATGCTACGAACGAAATAGAAAATGAGCTTTCACTCCTTGCATGAGATGCTAGGCCTTATGTTATGCTAAAACTATGCAAGCTCCGAGTGTTAGAGCTGTGCCTAGTTAGAATAGGAATGCTTGAGCTCCGATGTTAGAGCTTTGCATTCATGAGCAGGTATGCAGTCCTGCAGTATGTTGGCCAGGCATTATGAGTAGGTGCTTTCATTTAGCAGCAAAGTAAAGAAAGAATAGCTGCGTAAGTCCTCCTCTGTATGAAGTTAAGTGCTGGGAATGATGAAATGTTGCAGATTTTGAAGCAGTCTGTGAGATATTAAGAGAAGTAATAAGAGTATGATGCTAGAAGTATGATGAGTAGTTAGAAGAAATTCCCGAATACAGTGAGATTCGAGAGAATTTCATATGAAAGAAATGGACGCTGCTCATAAATGCAGTGAGTGATCCATAAGAGAAAAGTAGATTTCAGCTCTGATTGAGTTGACCCAGAGAAAGATAAACATGATATAAAGAGATGTAAAGTTATGATGAATACTTTGCCAGATGTTAAGTTAATTTGGCTATGGTACTGATTAAATTTCGAGGAGAAATGTAACATCCCAATTTTCAGGCCTAGAGATGCAGAGATAGCCTAAGATTAAGAGGCTGCTAGACCCCTTTTTAGCAGAAGTTCCAGAGGAATGCAAAGAGTTTAAGGGACTGAGCTGCGAGTAAGTAAAGGTACGGGGACTTATGTGTAAACAGTAGAAGTCCCAAGGGGTAAATGGCTATTTGTGGATGATGTAAAGGTCAAAGGTTCAAGAGCTGACCATTTTGGTCGCGACTGGAGATAGGTGTGGTCGCGACTAATACTTACAGAAAGAAGTTGATCGCGACGAGAGTGTATTATGGTCGCGACTAATAATGGCAAAAAGGTTTAGACGAGATGAGAAGATGTGTGGGTCACGACTAATGAGTAGAATAAGCCTGGTTGCGACTAAAAAGTGATGTGGTCGCGACGAAAGACTGTTATGGTCGCGACTAAAGGATGTTGTGGTCGCGACTAGAGAATGCTGTGGTCGCGACTAATGAACCAAAAGATGTTAAGTCGCGATGAGATGATGGCTAGGTCGCGACTAGTAGCTAAAGTGGTGCCAAGCGTATGGGCCAAGAGTGATGAAGGTCCAAATGAGATAGTTACCCGGTTAGAGATAGACCGGAGGCAGGAGGCCAGATACAGGAAAGGTTATCTGGAAACCATGAGATAGACTGATAAGTTGTACTCATGGGACCACCAAGATGCCACATGGCATTAGAGTGATGATTCAGTAACCTTTCATTAGAGTAAAGTTACTCGGTTGCACAAAAACCGAGGAGGTGATCAGATAAGTCTGGGACTTATCTGGATAGCATTGGGAAGCGTGCAAGGTCTCTTCCAGGTGCCACATGGCATTAGTCTGGAGAAAGTAGATAAAGCTGAGGGCACGCATTACGAGGTAGGAGACTGGACCGGTGAGTCAGCCCGGTGAGTCAGCTGTTGAGGTGTCCCAGGATTTCAGACATGTGATAAATGTGACGCTGAGGTGGCATGCTGAGGTGTCCTGATGATGTCATGCATGATGCAGTAAATGAGGAATTAAAGAAAATAGGAAATTCCAGGAAAAACCAGGACTGTAGGATCAAAGTTCATGGTAATTACAGAATTGCCATTGAAAGCAATTATAAATACCCCCTTTTGCCCTCCATTTCATTCACGCATAGAAAGGAGAAGGGAGAGAAAGAAGAGAGAGAAGGAGAAGGAAGGAAGAGAGAAAGGAGAAAAGGAAGAAAGGAAGTTCTGGCGGAGCTGGAAGCAGAATAGAGATAGTAAGGTTCTGCTGAGCTAGCCAGGTAGTAACTAATCCTAGCTTTTATGTAATGGCTTTGTGATTTGATGTGCTATTGTTTGGTTGGATTGTTGTCTTATATGTTATATCTGAAGCTCTGCTGTAATGCTATGATCATATGTTATTAAGCATGGAAGCACGCAGCATACTTATCTATACACAATCACAAGCAAGCACTGTCATACTGCATTACATATATTGTTATGATTGTTGCTACTGAGATTCCCCCGAATCTCATCCCCATACATAACCCATTACAGGGAGGTTATGCTGAAGTAGATTTTGAGAAAGCCAAGAGACGCCGTTATGCTGCCGAAGTAAAGACTGAACATCAGTATATGATAAGTACTATGTACGTAGTGCTGTCTAAGGAGGCTAGAAGTGAGTGGACCTAGCCGGTTCATCTAGTCTTTCCTGGGTACTACGTAGAATGGTAGTTCTCATGAGGGGATTACCGAATCAGTATAGTTCGGTTCTTTGTACAGATGAAGCGTAGCGGTTATGCTGCCGGAGTTTAGGCAGAAAGAGATGTAATAAAGATAGAAAGATTATGTATATGCTTTGTTGGGTATGCCATGCTGTATGACATTATGTTATTCAATGATAAGTATTGTTTGGCATATTCAATTTATGTATGGTAAATTAAGGGGAAATTCGTAGGTCCTGAGGTAGCAGTGTTCTGACCTCAGTTTGACCTAGTAAACAGAGGAGTCTGGCCACGAGATTTAGTGAGCCGGTAGTACACATCTGGGGCATTCTGTGGATAGGTAATAAGCCTCATTTGGATGTGTATAATGAGAGAAACCAATTCTCAAAGTAAAGGTTCAGAATAAGGAACTTAGGAGTAAAAGTTCAATCTCTGGACTTAAGTACAACTAATATTGCTTCCGCAAGTGTACTCTGAGGAGTATAAAGGAGGATGTTTCATGATCCGCTCACCTAAGAAGTTTTTCTTCAGCAGTTTATGAGAAGCATTCCTCTCAGTTAGATAGAGATGAGCATAAGGCTAAGGGTTAAAGAGAGAAATAGAAACCCTTTGATGAATATTTTGCCGAGTTCATCCATAAGATCAGTGAGAGTTGAATGACTGAGAAGTTATTCATGGATTGAATTTCATGCTGTAAAGAATTCTCAGGTAGTCACAGAAGTTCAATAGAGCGGTAAATGTAAGCAAGATTAAAAACATAAGTGTATGATGTTAGAGAGAGAAAGGTAGCCACAATTTAAAAGATAAAGTGACTCCCTTATTCCCTATAAAAGATATAGTAATGAAGGGTTGAGTCTATACCCTGGTAAGAGGGTAGTATGGCATCCTAAGTAAGAAAGATAGATGTTTTAGGTTCCTAAATAAATGATCAGGATCGGACAGAGAATGTGATAAAGGAAATAATGTGCAATGGATGGTTGAGCAAATTATTATGATGATATGGCTTATAAGTTATGATGAGTTGTTGCATCTCCTTGCAGTTGTCAGGTGATGACATGCATGTTAGAGTGTTCTATGATACTCCCCTTTTATAGTACATGCAGGGTAGAGTATATAGGTGAGATGAGGAAGATATGAGGAAAGTTAAGAAAAGGTAGAGAAGTTATGAAAGAAAATAGATCCCCCATGTAACATCCCTAATTTCTGTACTAAGTTGTATGTACAGGTTGAATAAAATATATATTTTTAGGAAAAGATGTGGCCATATTTATGTAAAGAAAAGGATTAATTGGAAGAGGAAGAAAGTCTAAGAGCCAAAGTGCAAAATTACGAAAATGCCACTGTGATGCCCTAAGAAACCAGAAGTAAATGGAGGGCATTTTGGTCATTTCACACAATGGATGGATATCAGAGGAAATTAGATAGTAAATTATTATAGTTAATATGAGAATTTATGGAGTTGACAGAAGTCAAAAAGGAGTCCTGTAGAATTAATTATGGAATTTACGGTGAAAAAGGACACCGATAAAAGGTTAAAGGAAACGTATGAAATTTTTTTCTGGACTTATGGATCTCAGAAAATTATGAAACTTTGTATAGAATTCATTTTATATTAAAATGAATTTCTAAAAATGTTAGAACAATTAAAAGAGGTGTTTAGCATTTATTCCAAGATCAGGGTAATTTAAGGATATCGATATAAGAAAAATACATTGGGATATGTGCCAATTAGCTATTGGACCTACAAGAGGCCCAACATTTTTGTCCTAGGCCAGCCCAATAAGGCCCAAAAGCTATCTTGGAGCCCAAGTCCAATAATGAATAATTTATGGATTTTTGAAAAAAGAAGAAAAAGAGAAAGAAAGATAATAAAGTAAGAATTATGGTTTGCACATGGTGGGACC
The DNA here is from genome assembly GCA_037074615.1 of Leucaena leucocephala. Lineage (NCBI taxonomy): Eukaryota > Viridiplantae > Streptophyta > Magnoliopsida > Fabales > Fabaceae > Leucaena > Leucaena leucocephala. Next base: position 12,001,362 of record CM073555.1, on the reverse strand, counting down.
CACATGGACTCAAAAATGGCGCCAAGAAGAGGATATTAGGTGTTCCAAGTAGGCCATGCTAGTGATGTCATGGTGGTAAGGTCATGGGTGAAAAGTGAAAAGATATTCCAAGAACAAACCTTTAACCATTAGATTAAATAGTTTTCAAAGTGATCTTGTCCTTCAAATGGCACATGACTTTTGCTAAAATACCCCCACTTTCCATTCATTCTTCACACCCAAGAGCTCCTTTAGAGGGAGAAGTGAGTTCTAGAGAAAGAAAGTGGAAGAAAGAAAGGAAGAAGCAAGGGTCTTGAAGGAGCAAGTAAGGTAAGTTGTCTCCTCGCTTCTACCTTTTGCTCTTATGGTTTGTGCTTGAGTTTAAGTGATTTTTGAGGCTTAAATCTTGGGGGGATGCTGCTGGAAATTTTGTGTATATGTGAAAGGAATATGAGTTTTAGGTCATAGATAGTTAAGACAAGCTTAAACAAGCTAATTACATGCTTGGTTGCGAAGTAAGTTGATGTTCTTCACTTTACCATTTCAGGTTGCACTGTTCATGCAGTGTTCATGATAGAAGAAAATGGAATTTCAATGATTTAATGCTTCCATTGAGTTTATATGATGATTTTGTGTAGGATTGGAAAGGTTTTGAACCTTGGAAACCATTGGAATTAAAGGTTATAATGTTGAAAATTCCTCACGGGTACTGTTCACTCGCGTGAACAGTGATTTGAATTTCATAATTTTGATGCTTCCAATGGTCTTAAAATGAGATTTTGTGTGGGGGTAAAGTGGAGGAACAAGTATGGGAAGCATTGGAACTAAAATGGGAATTTTTGGAAAAAGGGAGCTTATTGAAACAAGACTTGGATTTTGTTTGGAATAGAGTTATAATTTGGTAATCATATTGTAATGTTTAGGTTTTGATATTTGTGGCAAGGAAAGACCATTTCAAGAAAGGAAGGACAAGGATCTACAAGAGGTAGCAAGAATACTTAACTATAAACTTATGTGCTTTGATTGATTTGCTTACTTGTTATGCATGAAGGTTTGGTTGAGCATGGAATATTATGTGATGATGTTTATGATGATGATGTGCTATGAGTATGTGCCACTCCTTGCAATATATGTCATGACAATATGCATGTTAGAGTTTGCTTATGTATAAGCATGAATTAGCTCCCATTGCATGATAACATGTTAGGGATTTAATCAAACATGCATAACCTTATAGTTTGCATTACTTGCTATTGAGATTTCCCCGAATCTCACACCCCCATAACTATGCTCTAGGTGCTGGATCTTCTCAAGGCAAGAGGGTAAATGTTGATGGAGGACTGTACATAACTTAAAGAGTGTGCACTTTAATTACAAGATGATGTTTTGGTTTGTATGATGCATGCTACTCATAAATCCGATCTGAGGTAGTGTACTTCCAATGATATTTTAGATGACTTATATGATGAGTTTTCATATAAAATTTTGCATGAACATAGATAAGATCTATATATTTAAATGGACACCAAGAACGCCTCGTTTGGTTAAGAACTCGAATTGTTATGATTTTTCAAAGTCAGGAGTTGAAATCTGGATTAAGATAAAATGACTACTCAGAGGCAGTGAGGTTCATGCGCTAATTTCATATAGTAAATGAATGAGGTTTTCCACTAAATTTTGTGAGATTAAAGTATACATATGGAGATTTAAATCCATAGGTAATTCAACTCAATTGGATAAGTATACAAGGAGAAATGAATTTTTGAAAATGGGGCAAAGAAACTGGAACTTCCAGATTTACCAAATGAGCAATAAAGTTCAATGAATAAACTGAATTGATCTGGACAAGAAAACCTCATTTTCATATTTTTTGCTCAAATTTAAATGAAATAGATTTCATTATAAATTGGAATCTCCTCAAAACAATTTTTCTAGATTTAGTTATGAATTTCCAAAATTCAGGCTGTAATCTGGAATTACCGCGGCTGGAAAAAAGGCTTTCTAAATCGGTTGAAAAGAGACTTCTACACCGGACTTTGATCCGATGTAGAAACAGCCCGTGTAAAAAGTTTAATATTCTACACCGGCTGTATATGACCAATGTAAACAATCAGCTTTTTTAAATCGGTTATTCCATATAACCGGTTTAAAAAGTAATGTCAAAATAAATAAAAATCATAATAAAAAAACTCTAGTCCGAAATTATTTCCTTCTTCGTCACAAATCTGAAGGAGGAGAAGAGTGATGAAGAATAATAGGTACCTGTAAAATGCAAGCAGAGAACAAAAAAGAGGAAGAAAGAAAAAGCCAGAGAACCCAGAAACGAAAGAAACAAAAACTCAGATATATGCACAGAAATGAAAACCCATAAACGTAGTCACCTAATTGAAGATATCACAAAAACATCGTCACAATTCCTTTTGGTTACCTGCTCAAAAGAAAACAAAAATATATTTAAACAGAACCCAGAAATGAATGAGACAAAAATCCAAATATATACACAGAAACAAAAACCTAGAAACGCCGTTACCTAATTAAAGATATCACAGAAACATCGTCACAATTCCTCCGACTTACCCAGTTAAAAGTGAACAAAAATATATTTAAACAAAATCGAGAAAGAAAGGATCAAAAAAATGGACACCCACCATCGCAGATCTAGGTCTTCTTCTTTGGCGAGCTTTAGAGGCTACAACGACTGACTTCAACAATAGAGAACGACGAGCACAGGTATGGGTCATCGCATATCTAGGTCTTCTTCTTCTGTGAGCTTTAGACGGTGTGTTACGAAGGTGAAGCTTTCTGTTACTATGTGTTCTCCCTTGTCTAATTTTCTCTATGGACGATGATATGATTTGTGAAGATAGGGAATCGTAAAAAATTAACGCTTTTTGTTAGATTTTTAATAGCAAAGACATTTTACACCAGATGTAATTCTACCAGCTGTAGATAAGACTGGTTAAAAATATGTTTTTTAAAGCCCCATTTTTAAATCGGTCACTGCGGAACCGGTTTAAAAAAAAATTGACTTTCATCTTATTTATAAAAATGCCACCGGTCATGACTTTTTACACCGGCTATTACTTTTTACAGCAGTCATATTTTACAACCGGTGTAAATATTTTATCTTATTTACAAAAATGCCACCGGTCATGACTTTTTACACCGGTCATGTTTTACAACCCGTGTAAATATTTTATCTTATTTACAAAAATGCCATCGGTCATTATTTTTTACACCGGTCATTACTTTTTACACCGGTTATATTTTACAACCGATGTAAATATTTCATCTTATTTATAAAAATGCCACCGGTCATTTTTTTTAAACCGTCTCCGCAGTGACCGGTTTAAAAATGGGGCTTTAAAAAGCCTATTTTCCACTAGTGTACCCAGTGAATAGTGGCAGTGAACAGTATCCGTAAGCCCAACTATTGGAAACTCATGTTTTTGAGGTTAAGAGGTATTCCAATGTTCTAAAATAGTTCCAATTGAATATAAGTAAGGTTAAGGTTTAAGTTCAAGATTTAAGGTCAAGGTTTCAAGGTTAAAAGATATTTACTAGAAAATACTATTGTGCTGGTAGACTATACAAAGTACTGTGTACGTAGGTACTATCTAAGGAGGCTGGAAGTGAGTGGACCTAGCCAGTTCATCCAGTCTTTCCTGGGTACTTACGTAGAATGGTAGTTCTCATAGGGAATTACTGAATCAGTACAGTTATTTTCTACCAGGAATTCTGGCAAGAGAGATATAATAAAGTTAAGATTCCTTCCGTAAGTGTACTCTGAGATGTTATAAAGGAGGATGTTTCACCCCAGATGAAGATAAAGAAAGTAAAAGGCCAAAAAGATCTAGAGAAAAGGGTTTAAGGCAAAAGCAAAGACGGAACATATTTTTATGAGAAAGATAATGCTAGGGCCTAAAGCTATACAAAGATTAACCTAGACCTAACCCAGTAGCACGTTTAATTGAAAAGTACTAAAGCAAGAATAGCCTAATGATATGTAAGCTCTAAGAAGGGATAAGAAAGGGTGTAAATGCCACAAAGGTTTGGTATAGATGCATGAAGTTATGAGAAAGTTATGTTGCTCCCATACCATATGACGTGCAATTAGATAATTTAACTTGGTAATGATAATGAAGCAAAGAAAAGTGATAAATGAGATAATCAGCCAGCCAATCCCTCAAGCTTAGAATGAGAATCTGAGACAGATAATGATAGTCGGTTAGACAGAGAATGAGATTAGAGATAGATGTTGATCACGATCCTATAAACATATGATTACAGTATTCAGGACATATCCCTTCAATAGGGGATGAGATATGTAAATGATATTCCTTGAACATGAAATGAGACACTATTATGAAAGATGATGCAGCTCTGAAAAGGAGTAGAGTCTATGTAATAGAAGTTAATGTTCTCGCAATAGAGCTAGATTGCTCTTGCGATAGAGTCAAACTGCTCAGGAAATAGAGCTGAAAGCATGGACAGTGAAGTTCATAATAAAGCCATGTCCATCAAACGAGAAAGACAGATTATGATAGATATGTGCATGATAGAGCATTTGTAGCTCTCTGCAATACTAGATATAGTAAAGTTATGAAAGATGAGAATGAAATGAGAAATTCTTGAGTAAAAGAGGAAATGAGTAAAGTCTTAATAAATAATATTGGTTTCATGATCATTTTGGGGAATTATCTGTTGAGTAGCAACTAAGTGGAAATGACTAACCTTGTAACTTAGTCCGTTGGTTAGTGTAATATCCTTAATTTTCTGTACTGGTTCCTATGTACAGAATAAACGGAATATATGAGCTCTGTTTCAGGAAAAAGATGTGGTCCTTTATGTAAAGAAAATGATTAAATTGCAAAAGAAAGGAAAAGAAAGGACTTAAATGCAAATATGGAAAGTTTAAGGTAAGGAAGGAAAGGTAGACAAAAATGTGGGGTCTTAAAGTGTAATTTTAGCCAAATTAAGGGACTTAATTATAAAGAAGGAAAAGTTCCCTGGGGCTAAAGTATAATTAAAGAAAATAGGCCAGAAGTGGTTTGCACCGCCCGACAGCATTTCAGTCCCAGATTCTACCATATGGTAGGGCAGGTGACGCCGGGTAACCAAGCCTAATACCGGAATTTTTGAAGACTCCAGATAGCCAGAAATGGACTGATCGTCCAAAAGTTATAAAAATTTATACCGGATACCCTAGATTTCAGATATAAGTCGGAAAATACAGGATGATGCGCCTTTATGGGGCGGATGTCGGGAAACTGACAGGATATCGATAGGAGGTCTGTAGGAAAAGTTATTCACAAAATAGAAAATCCAGACGGGAGTGTGAGGCCTCCGGGGATCCGGGTTGGAGATTTATCGGTATTTTTAAAGGGGCTGAATGCGATCGGATGACTTCGGTCAGATGACCGTTATAACCCCCAACGATGCCTGAACACAGTAGGACACTGTATCTGGGAAAAAGAGCCGGTGTCCGGAAAAGGTATATAATCGGTAAATAATAGTTAAAATATTCAATGAACTGTGTTAAAAGAAGATTTCTCGTAATACGTGCCATACAGGTAATGGACCCAGGAAGCCCAAAAATGGCGCCATTAGAGGCCCAATAAGACTCTTAGACTGATAGGTGGGCCAGTGTTCAGCAGAACCCCGGAAAAGTGCGAAATTACGAAAATGCCCCTATGTTGTACAAAAAGGGCAGCAGATGAATAAAGGGTATTCTGGTCATTTTGGACAGACCCAGAGGTCAAGACATGTCTAAAGCCAGTATAAGCTTTGACCGAGTCCAGAAAGGTGTGAAATGACGATTTTGCCCTTAGGGTTAAAATAGGACAAGATAGGGCACCAAGGGCATTTTGGTCATTTCGCAGGGGATCTGTAATTGAGTCTGGACCCAGTATTAAAAAGTTAATGATATAAAGGGTCTAGATACTAAATGTGAGGTCAGTAGACATAAAAAGGATCTTCAGAAACATCAGATTCAGAAAACGGCACGTTTTTCGAGGCGATGGACCGGGCCGGTACCGGATTGGACCGGAAAGCTTCCAGAACCTCCAAATTTCGTCACATGAAGAATATGGGTGGTGAGGTGTCCTATGAGGTGTCCCATGAGGTGTCCAGGGTGATGCAGTAAAAGAGAATTAAAGAAAATAGGAAATTCCAGGAAAAACCAGGACCACAGGATCATAAGTCTTCCTAATTACAAGATTGCCATTGCTCAACACTATAAATACCCCCCTTACTCCTTCATTTCGGTGCAAGCAAGAAAGAGAGGAAGAAAGAAGTTCTTGAGAGAGAAAGTGAGAGAAAGAAAGAAGTAAGGAAGTTCTGGTGAAGTTGGAAGTAGTAGAGAGGTTCTGAAGCTCTACTTGTGAGGTAACAACTAATCCTAGCTCTTATGTAATGTCTTTGTGATGTGTTGTTTTGTTTGGTTGATTGTTGTCCTATATGTTATGCTTGAAGCTCTATTCCAATGCTATGATCATATGTTATTGAATATGGAAGCATGCAGCATACTTATCAGTACACAGTCACAAGCAAGCACCGTCACTCTGCATTACATATTTTGTTATGATTATTGTTACTGGGATTCTTTTGAATCTCATTCCCAAACATAACATTACAGGGGAGGTTCTGTCAAAATAAAATTTGGAAATCTTAAGAGACGCCGGTAGGCTGCCGAAATTCCGGCAACGAAGACGGAACAAAGGAAGGAACTGATACGTACTGTGTACGTAGTGCTGTCTAAGGAGGCTGGAAGTGAGTGGACCCAGAAGGTTCATCCAGTCTTTCCTGGGTACTACGTAGAATGGTAGTTCTCATAAGGGAATTACCGAATCGGTACAACATCGGTTACTTTCTAAAGAAGAATCGTAGCAGTTATGCTGCTGGATTTTAGACAGAGAAGGATGTAATAGAATATGAGGGAGTTAATCATGCACTGATATATAACAGTTGATTATTTGATATTAATTGTTATCTGGCCTGTATGACTGATATGTGTTGGTTGTATGCTTGGGTATGTAAAGACTAAATGCCGAAAATAGGCTCAGTGAACAGTAATTCGTGAAGACCCATTCATGTTTGGTAAATCATTAAAAATAGTAAATGATTGAATTAATGTACGAAATTTTTAGGGTAAAAAGTAGACATACTAAGATTTAATTTTATATATATAATGTCTAATTTGGATGTATACACGAAAAGATATAAATTGTTAAAGTTGGGACCAGAATTCTGGATTCAGGAGAAAGTCATTGGATGAACAGTAATATTGGAACGTTGACCCACGTTAAATTTGTCAAGTATTGGTCAACCAATGATTTTTCCCTGAAATATATTTTAGTTAGCTTCATGTAGCAATTTGAACCACTTCATTTAGATTTTTCTAGAATTAGTTATGAATTTTCAAAATCAGGTCACTCATCTGGAATTTGCCACAGTGAACAGTACTCGATATGAATAAAATTCCAGATTAAGTGTTTAGACTTCAATGACCCTGAAAGTGGTTTAAGTGCTACTGAATGGTCCCTAAGATGTATAAAAATAAGGATGTGACAGTTAGATCTTCCAGAGATAAGAATGATGTACAATAGAATCATAGTAGATTCTGGAGGATCGCAGTTAGATCCTAGTATGGGTCACAGAGAAAAGAATTCCAGGGTCGCAGTTAGATCCTGAAGAGGCTGACGGTTGATCGCAGTAGATCCCGAGGGTTGCAGTAGACCTAGCCTAAAGAAAGTGAATGAATGGGCCATAGGTACAGTATTTCTTTGGAATGACAATTACCAAGGACAAGGTCAAGGTAGAGAAGCTTCACAAGTTGTTAACAAATAGTAGAGAAAGTACCCATAATATTAATTCAGATAGCCTTATTAATATTATAGACTGAACTCAGAATCTTCTTACATGGAAAATGAAGTAAGATTAATAGAGATTCATAAGATGTAAGATGAGAATAAAGAGAATGAGAATGAAAGCTAGATAAATTCTCCAGATGAGGACAAGAAGGTTAAAAAGTCGAAGAGATTTATAAAAAAGGGGTCTAAGATAGTAAAGTACTAGGGTTGGAGCCTATTAGCACCAGTGCTTCAGATTTTTATCAGCACTTTTTAGTTAAGGGTGTTCAGGCAAGAGTAGCCCAATAATGGGTAACCCTTGGGAAGTAATGATAAAGATTATATATGCCACAGAAGTTTGGCGTAGATGTACAGAGTTATGTAAAATGAAAAGTTAAAAAGGGTTATGAACAGTAAAGGATTAGAACCCTTATGTCAAATCCAAATAGAGTGGATTTGAAATAAAAGATTTAAATTATGACTTTGTTTAGGAGAACGAGAAGCAAAAGAGCAATATTCTCCTAAGAGGCTGACAAAGTTATAAGTTAAAGAGAATGTTAGACTTATGGTATCTCAGGATATGTCATGAGAAGGAAAGATAAGTCATCAAAGAGCTAGATACACCATGATATAGCCAGATTTGGCAAGATATGCCATGATACATCATGAGAAATATCTAATGAGATACATAATGAGAAATATGTGCTAAGAAGTAATTTTATAAACAGATGGAGAGGTTCTGACGAGTGCTTCGGATTGTCGTAGTCTGAGCCATCAAAATTAAGGGAATTGCACCCTAGTAATGTAGTATAAGGCACAACCCTATCGTTCTTCTCAAAGAGCCTTTCTAAAGGAAACCTAGCAAATTGGATGTCAAATTCAACCGTAGACCTGAGTAAAGAGTAAATGGTTTTGTTGTTTTGTGGGTGCAGTAAAATAAAGATGCAGTAAAATAGATGTTTTTGTGTTTTTGTTTGAGATGGAAGATGGTTGGTTTGTGAAAGTAGTATATGATGATAGGCTCTTGATGATAAAGAATATCTATCCTTGCTCTCAATGTATATGGAGTTTTGAAATCACTAAGTCTTGAATAGAACCTCAATCAATCGATTGAGTCCAGAACCCTAATATTCTTTAAACTCCTTTGACCAAAGCTAGTTTAAAGACTATTATTGAACTGCTAAGGATCACTTAGTGTGTAATTTAAAACAGATGGATGAATGCCCTCAAATGAGCGTCGATCGACTAACCCTAGAATTCAAGCAATCGAATCAATTAGCAACGATCGTTGACAACCGTTCAACTAACTTAAACTCAAAACTGTAATATTGAATTTAAACCAGCATTCAAATCATCCAAAGTAAATTGCAATCGTCTAATTTGAGAATAATCAATCGATATCCAAACTTGTTCATATGATGAAAAACCCTAGATCTAGAAGCAATCAAAATATGACAAGATACAAATTAGAACAGAAGAAACTCCCCGTTCAGTCCGTGAGCTCAAGATACTGGATCCATCACCAAGAGACTAAGGGTCTAGCCTCTCATGACTTCTGCTGCACTGCAATCGCTGTTCAGATATGACGCCATGAAGAAACGATGAAGAGATGAATGGTGAAAGGGGTAGAGATGTGTAGAAGGTGTGTAAAGATCGCTTGAGTACTGTTTCTTAGCCTAATCAGGTCCAAAAACTAGCCTCCTTTTTTACGGCAGCCTCCCTCTCTTCTTATAGCAGCATGACCTAATCCAAAATGTGCAGCTTCAGCGATTTCGTACTATTAGTCGCGACCAGATACGCTTTTTGGTCGCGACCTATATACGGTGAGAATCTTCCAAAAGAATTATGGGTCGCGACCTTAGGATTCTATGGTCGCGACTAAGTAGCACAGAGGAGTGGTTCCACTTTCATTGTCTTTTGACTTCTTTCCTGGTCCTTGTTCTCTTCCAAAGTACCTGCAATTCAACATAAAAGCTCACTGTAAAAGTCCAGATCAGTAGATAAACGAATATCTGCAGTTTGGAAGAGTTATTTTACCATTCTACCCTTTAATTAGCATATTGCCACGTACAATCATGTAATACACAAAAGTACAATTTAAGGCATGAAATAAATGGTAAAGCTATTATAAAACTCTCAAAATTGTCATAGAAACCATATACAAAATATGTCTTATCAGGCTCCCTTTTTGAAAGGGATAAGATGTTTAAATGTAATGTTATGGATGGAACAGTAAGTGAGAGCTTTCATTCCTTGCATGAAATGCCAGGCATTATGTTATGCTAAAGCTCCGAGTGTTAGAGCTGTGCATATTAAGAAAAGGAATGCTTGAGCTCCCATGTTAGAGCTTTGCATTCATGAGCAAGTATGCAGTCCTGTAATACGTTGGCCAGGCATTATGCATGTTAGAGTATGTGCTCCTACTTGGCAGTAAAGTAAAGAAAAGAACAACTGCATAAGCCCTTACTCTATATAATGTTGAATTATTGAAGATGATAAGAGAAATATGATTATACGAAGAAAAAAAAGATGAAGCTTTGCAGATGCTAAGGCAATCTGCGAGATGCTAAGAGAAGTAATAGGAGATAAGTGCTAGAAAGTATGATGAGTAATTGATTGAAACTCCCGAATACAGTAATATTCGAGAGAGTTTGATATGAAAGAAATGGACACTACTCACAAGTCTAGTACAGTGAGTTGTCCATAAGCAAATGGATGCATAACAAGTGAGCAAGTGAGGACATAAAGCAAATATTGAAAGCACTTTGCTAGATGAGAAGATAGAAGATACGAGATAGATGCCCTAATCCTTATTCATAAAGCAGAAAGAGATACCAAGAAGATATATACCCAAATAATTGACTAAGGTACTAAGTAAATTTCGAGGACAAAACTTATTTTTAAGGGGGGTAGGAATGTAATATCCCAATTTTCAGGCTCAAAGACTCAAAAAATAGCCTGACATAAATAGGCTACTAGACCCTTTTGAGCAGAAGTCCCAAAAACATACAGAAGTTTTTTAGGGACTACATTGCAAACAAGTGAAAGTCCAGGGACTTATATGTAAATAGTGAAAGTCCCTAGGTGAAACATCCTTAATTTCATGCTTACATATACTCAATTGGAAGTATCTTAGAACATTGGAACACCATTTTACCTTAGAAACATGAATTTCCAAGGGTTAAGCTATCGGGTACTGTTCTCTTGGTAATTTCAGTTTACAGCATGAATTTTGGAAATTCATAATTAAATCTAGAAAAATATAAATGAGGTGGTTCCAATTTATAATGTAAGATATTTCATCAAACTTTGAAGGAAAAATATGAAAATGAGATTTACTTGTCCAAATGAAATCAGTTTATTCGTTGAAATTCACTGTTCATTTGGTAAACTTTGAACTTTCAGATTCTGTGTCTCATTTTCAAAAATTCATTTCTCTTTGGTTATTTATCAAAATGAGTCATATTACATATGGATTTGAATCTACATATGTCTACTTTAAGCTCATAAAAAGATTGATTCATTTGCTATATGAATATCGCGTATGAATCTCGCTGCCACTCAGGGCTCATTTTATCTTGATCCAGATTTTAGGTTCAACTTTGAAAAATCATATCAACTCTAGTACTTAACCAAATTAGGCGTTCTTGGTGTAAAATTAAAGATCTGGATCTTAGCTATGTTCATGCCAAATTTCATCTAAAAAGTCGTCGAATAAGTCACTCAAAAGATTGATGGAAACGTCCTGCCTCGGTTGGCTCCAGTGAGTACATATGTTTTTACATACCATATAATCTTCCCTAGGTTAAATACATGCCATCTAGGTCATATACACATTATTCATTCACAATTACCCTCTTCCTTGAGAAGTTCCAGCACCTAGGGCATGGTTATATACATATGGAAGGAATGAGATTTCAAGGAAATCTCAATAGCAAGTCATACAAACTATAAGGTTATGCATGCTTGATGAAATGCCTAACATGTTATCATGCAATGGGAGCTAATTCATGATCATACATAAGCAAACTCTAACATGCATATTGTCATGACATAGGTTGCAAGGAGTTGCACATATTCATAACTCATCATCATCATCATAATCATCATCACATAACACATCATTCATAACCAAACTTCATGCATAACAAGCAAGCATATCAATCAAACAACATAAGTTTATAGTTAAGTATTCTTGCTACCTATTAGGTATCCTTGTGAGTTACTTCTTGGCTTGATCCTTCCTTCCCACAAATGTCAAAGCCTAGGCATAACCAAACAATCACCAAGTTACAACTCAATTCAAACCATTCTCAAGACTAGGGTTTCATTAAGTCCCTTTCTTTCTCTACTTTGTGACTTAGGTTTACATCCTTCCAAACTAAACTCTCATGGTTCATTCCCACATAATTTTTCATGTAGAATCCAAATATGCATTCAAAAATTCCATAATCCAATTGCATCTTACACTTCTGTACAGAACCGAAAAGTGACCTCTTATTTCCCAAAAATTCTCATTTTGGTTCCAATGCTTCCAATACTTGTCTTCCTACTATACCCCCACACAATTTTCCATTTTAACCTCATTGGAAGCATCAAAATCATGAAATTCCAACATATGAACAGTGATTTCGTACTGTACAGAACAGAATACAATCTTGGATTCACAAGCATACTTGAATTCCTAAGCCATTATCATGTGATTCAAGCTTGTTTAAGCTTATCTAAACTATCCATAACATAAAACTCATATTCCTTTCATATAGGTACCAAAATTCCAGCAGCAATTCATCAAGGTTTATGCCTGAAAAACCACTTAAACTCAAGAGCAAATCTACTAGAACATAGTCTAGGATCAAGAGGAGTAGTTACCTTGATGTTTCCTTCCAAGTGCTTGCTTCCTCTTGGCTTGAGTTTTCAATTTGCAAGAGTTTCCCCAAGGGTTCATGGGCCACGGTTTGGAATCAGATTTGGGGGGTATTTATAGACAATTTTGGGTGGAAATGAAAGGCCAAGATCATTTTGGTTAGTATTTGATCTTGTGGCTTAGATTTAATCTTGGAATTTCTTTTCTTTTCCATTTATGACATCATCTTGATGACATCACTCAAGGGGACAACTCATGGGACACCTATTCAGCATGTGGCAAAATTGGAAGAGCCAAGAAGCCTCTGGAAAATTTCCAGTCCAATCCGGTACCGGCCCGGTCCGATTCCTCAAAAACTGGACTATTTTCTGAATCTAATTTTTCTGAGATTCCATAATATGTCTTCTGACCTTAAATTTAGTATCTGGGTCCTTTATACCATTGACATTCTTATACTGGGTCTAAACTCAATTATAGATCCACTGTGAAATGACCAAAATACCCTTGGTGCCCTTTCTTGCACTATATTAACCTTAAGGGCCTTTTTGCACCTTGTCAAAGCATATACTGACTATGACTAACCTCACCTGTGTATGCCTTGGCATTTTGGCCTGTCCAAAATGACCAAAATGCCCTCCATTCAACTATTTCTCCTTAAAACAACATAGGGATATTTTTGTAATTTCACACTTTTCTGGGGTTCTACTGGACACTAGCCCACCTATCAGTCCAAGTGTCTTGTTGGGCCTTTGATGGCGCTATTTTTGGGCCTTTTAGGGTCCATTACCTTTCTGGCACGCTTCACAAGAAATCTCTTCCGACGATATTCATCGGGTACTTTTACCATTATACACCGTTTCTACACGCCTCCGGACACCGGCTCCTTTTATTAGATAGACTAGTATACTGCGTCAAGGCATCCTTTTGGGTCATAATAGGCATCTGACTGATGTCATCTGACCTCATTTTGTCTCAGTTTGAATACCGATAAATCTCCTAATCGAATCCCCGGAGGTCACACACTCCCGTCTAAATTTACTAATTTGTGAATAACTTTTTCTACATACCTCCTTTCGGTATTCTGTCAGTTCCCTGACATTCGCCTCATCCAGACGCATCATCCTGTAATTTTTTTACATATATCTGAGGTCTAGGATATCCGATAATAATTTTTATAACTTTTTCATTATTAGATTAATTTTGACTATCTGGAGTCCTGGAAAAATTCCCGTATTAAGCTGGATTACCCAGCATCACTTGCTCAATCTACTGGTGAAATCTGGGACTAAAATGCTTTCAGACGGTCCAAACCACTTCTGGCCTAACTTTCTTTAATTACAATCTAGCCCCGGGGAACTTTTCTTCTTTGCACTTAAGTCACTCAAATTTGGCTAAAATTACACTTAAAGACCCCACATTTTTGTCTACTTTTCCTTTTTAGCCTTAAAATTTTCATAATTGCACTTAAGTCCTTACATTTTCTTTCTTTTTCAATTTAATCCCTTTTTTACATAGATGGCCACATCTTTTCCTGAAAATATCTCATATATTTCATTCAGTCTGTACATACAAATCAGTACAGAAAATTTGGGATATTACATTTCTCTCCCCCTTAAAATAAATTTTGTCCTCAAAATTTACAATATACATATCTTATAAAAACAACTCAGGATACTTCTCCCTCATCTTTTCCTCTATTTCCTATGTAGCTTCATGTTCAGTCAAGCCTTTCCAGATCACTTTGACTAGAGGAATTTGCTTATTCCGCAACTGCTTGACCTTTCTATCGGCAATTCGCATCGATCCAACCTCATAGGTTAGGTCATCTCGCAATGCAATTACATCTTGCTTAATCACATGAGATGGATCTGGAATATACTTCTTTAACTGGGAAACATGAAACACATCATGTATCTGGCTGAGATTTGGAGGAAGAGCCAACTTGTAGGCTACTGATCCTATCTTTTAGAGAATCTGGAATAGTCTGATATATCTTGGATGTAATTTCTTTACTTTGATTGATCGTCCGGCTCCCGTAGTTGGAGTTAACTTAAGGAATATATGCTCTTCTTCTTCAAACTCCAACAGCTTCCTTCTGATATCTGCATAACTTTCTGTCAACCTTGAGCCGTCAACAATCGTTTTCTAATCATCGTAATCTGCTCTGCGGTTTGATCCACTATATCAGGACCAAGCATTCTTCTCTAGCTCAACTCTAGCCAGCATAAGGGGGATCTACATTTACGTCCATAGAGTGCTTCAAAAGGGGCTATCTGAATACTAGCCTGGTAACTATTGTTATATGCAAACTCTATGAGTTGTAGATGGATATCCCAACTGCCTTTGAAATTCAAAACACATGCTCTCAACATATCTTCTAGTGTTTGGATTGTTCTCTCCGACTGGCCATCCGTCTGAGGATGATAGGCTGTACTAAATCGGAGAGTAGTGCCCATCTCTTGCTGTAAAGCCCTCCAAAAATTAGAAGTAAATCGAGGGTCTCTATCAGACATAACGCTGCTTGGGATACCATGAAGTCTAATAATCTCTTTTATATATAACTTTGCCAGCTTCTCTAGAGAATCCCTCTTATTGATTGCCAGGAAATGAGCTGACTTCGTCAATCGATCAATTATTACCCATACTGCATCATGCTTACTTTGAGTCATGGGTAGCCCTTCCACAAAGTCCATGGCAATACTATCCCATTTCCACTCAGGGATATCTAGAGGTTGCAGCGTTCCCGCTGGCTTCTGGTGTTCAATCTTTACTTTCTGGCATGTCAAACACTTAGACACATAAGCCACTATATCTTTCTTCAATCCAGGCCACCAAAACAACCTTTTAACATCATGGTACATCTTGGTCATACCTGGATGTACTGTATACTGGCTTTTGTGTGCTTCATCCAGAATCTTCTCTCATAATCCCATAGCATTAGGGACATAGGGCTTTCCCCTGAACTGTAACAATCCATCTGGGAAAATCTTAAAATTTCTACTCTTCCTTCTCTCCAGCTTATCTTTAAATATTGCTAAGAGCTTATCCTACTTTTGAGCCTCTTTTATCTCATCTTCTATACAAGCTTTGACATGAACTCCTCCGTAAGGACTCTCTGTCATTTGTATTTGATACAAAGGGCTCCAATCTCGCACATCTTCTATCAATTTTAACTCTTTGATCATCATATGTGCTACCTGCACCACTATTCTACTCAAAGCATCACATTGGCTTTTCCTAGATGGTATTTAATTTGAAAGTCATAGTCTTTTAACAATTCCATCTATCGACGTTATCTCATATTTAGCTCTTTCTGATCCTGCAGATACTTCAGGCTTTTATGATCACAATACAACTCTATAGTTGCTCCATATAAAAAATGTCTCCATATCTTCAGAGCATAAACCACACCTGCAAGCTCCAGATCATGAGTGGGATAATTCACTTCATGTGGCTTTAACTGTCGAGAGACGTAGGCTACTACTCTACCTTACTGCATTAGCACACATCACAACCCCTGCTTACTAGCATTAATATAGACTACATAAGTCTGAGTTGGGTCTAGAATAATCAGCACGGGAGTAGTGGTTAATCTCTGCTTTAACTCTTGAAAGCTAGCCTCGCACTTCTCATCCCACTTAAATTGCTGATTCTTTCTGGTAAGCTTGGTAAGTGGCAAGGCAATTCGAGAAAAGTCTTGAATAAATCTTCTATAGTACCATGTTAAGCCAAGAAAACTTCTGATCTCTATCACTGTCTTCTGCTGCTCCAAGCTCAAAACTGCTTCAACTTTGCTAGGATCCACAGCTACCCCTTCTCGGGATATGACATGACCGAGAAATTTAACTTCTGAAAGCCAAAACTCGCACTTACTCAGCTTAGCATAGAGCTGCTTTTCTTTAAGGGTACTAAGAACAATTATCAAATGCCTTTCATGCTCCTCTACAGATTTGGAGTACACCAGGATATCATCAATGAAGATCACAACAAACTGATCTAAGTAAGGCCTGAAGATCCGGTTCATATAATCCATGAAAATAGTAGGTGCATTCGTTAGCCCAAAAGGCATCACAAGAAACTCAAAATGTCCATAGCGTGTCCTAAAAGTAGTCTTTGAAATATCATCTGACTTAATCCTCAGCTGATGATAGCCAGATCTCAAGTCAATCTTAGAGAATAAGCTCGCTCCTGCCAATTGGTCTAGCAGGTTATCAATTCTGGGGAGAGGATACTTATTCTTGATCGTAATCTTATTCAACTCCCGGTAGTCAATGCATAGCCTTAGGCTGCCATCCTTCTTCTTGACAAATAACACTGGAGCACCCCATGGTGATATACTGAGTCTTATGAAACCCTTCTCCAATAGATCCTCAATCTGCTTCTTCAATTCAATCATTTCATTAGGAGCCATTCAGTATGGGGCTTTGGATAATGGTCCAGCTCCAGGTACAATGTCAATCGCAAACTCTACTTCTCGTTCTGAAGGCAATCCCTGAATCTCCTTTGGAAAGACTTCAGGAAATTCATTGACTACTGGAATCTCATTAATTCCTTCTTCCACTTCTGTTTGAACAGAAAAGAATACCATATATCCTTGACATCCTTTCCACAGACATTTATCTGCCTGAGTGTAGCATCCCTAATTTCTGTACTAAGTTGTATGTACAGATTGAATAAAATATATGAGATCCTTAGGAAAAGATGTGGCCATATTTATGTAAAGAAAAGGATTAATTGGAAGAGGAAGAAAGTCTAAGGGCCAAAGTATAAAATTACGAAAATGCCACTGTGATGCCCTACAAGTAAATGGAGGGCATTTTGGTCATTTTATACAATGGAAGAATATCAGATAAAAATTGATAGTAAATTATTATAATTAATATGAGAATTTATGGAGTTGACAGAAGTCAAAAAGGAGTCCTGTAGAATTAATTATGGAATTTACGGTGAAAAAGGACACCGATAAAGGGTTAAAGGAAACGTATGTAATTTTTAACAGGACTTCTGGGTCTCAGAAAATTATGAAACATTGTAGAGAATTCATTTTATATTAGAATGAATTTCTAAAAATGTTATAATAATTTAAAGAGGTGTTTAGCATTTATGCTAAGATCAGGGTAATTTACGGATATCGGTATGAGGAAAGTACATTGGGATTTGTGCCAATTAGCTATTGGACCTAAAAGAGGCCCAACATTTCATCCTAGGCCAGCCCAATAAGGACCAAAAGTTATCTTAGAGCCCAAGCCCAATAATGAATAATTTATGGGTTTTGAAAAGAAAGAAAAAAAAGAGAATAAAGTAAGAATTAGGGTTGGCACATGGTGGGACCCACAAGGACTTCAAAATAGCTCCAAAAAGGGGAATTAGGTGTATCAAGTAGGCCATGCTAGTGATGTCATGGTGGTAAGGTCATGAGTGTGAAGAGAAAAGACATTTCAAGATCAAACCTTTAACCATTAGATCAAATAGTTCCCAATGTGATCTTGGCCTTCAAATGGCACATGACTTTTGCTATAAATACCCCCCATTTGCAAGCTCAAAACCATGGAGCAAGAACCTTAGGAAGCTCTTGAAAAGTATTTCTCAAGCAAGGAACAAGCAAGGATCTTGAAGAAGCTTGTAAGGTAAGTTGCTCTCTTGCTTCTAGACTTTGTTCTTATGGTTTGTGCTTGAGTTTAAGTGGTTTTTGAGGCTTAAATCTTGGGGAGGTGCTGCTGGAATTTTTGTGTATATGTGAAAGGAATATGAGTTTTAAGTCATAGATAGTTAAGACAAGCTTAAAAAAGTTAGTTACATGCTTGGTTGTGAAGTAATTTGATGTTCTTGACTTTAACATGATGGTTTGCACTGTTCATGATAGAAGGAAATGGAATGTCAATGATTTAATGCTTCCATTGAGTTTCTATGATGATTTTGTGTAGGATTGGAAAGGTTTTGAACCTTAGAAACCATTGGAATTAAAGGTTATAATGTTGAAAATTCCTTTCGGTTACTGTTCACCCGCGTGAACAGTGATCTGAATTTCATGATTTTGATGCTTCCAATGGTCTTAAAATGAGATTTTGTGTGGGGGAAAAGTGGAGGAACAAGTATGGGAAGCATTGGAATCAAAATGAGAATTTTTGGAAGATTTATGTATGCTTTTCCAAATCTGTACAGAACAGTGTATTGTTGCTAGAATTTGGTTATTTTGAGTTCATAAATGGATTCAAAAGGTGAAATTGTGTAGGGTAAGGTCAAGACATCAATTGGTTCAAAGGCCAAGTTAATTGGCAAAGATTAAAGAAAGTTATGTTAGTTAAAGCAAGTTAAAGGTTCAAGAGAGGTAGTCTTGAGTAGTGTTTGAGTTCATGGTCCTAATGGATTATGTAATGAATATGAATGTGTTTAGGACCTTGAAACCTCTAAGAAGATGTTGGGGAATGATTGACCAAAAAGCTTGGGAAGCAAGTGCAAGCATAAGAAAGAGAGCTTAAATCCAAGGTAGTGGACTTACCCTAAACTTGTATGTATGTAATGTATGCTTGATTGTGCTATGGCTTGGTTGAATTGTGTGTATATGGTAGATGATTGAAGCTCTGTTATTTTATGATTTCTTGGCCAATTGTATTTCATATGATACATGGAAGCATGCTCATCACACTATGATAACACTTTCACAAGCAAGTACAAGTCTTTACATTAATACATGCATTGTTTGGTATTGTTTGCTACTGAGATTCCCCCGAATCTCACCCCCCATAACCATGATCTAGGTGCTGGAACATCACAAGGAAGGAGGTAATGGTGGATGTATGAATGGTGTATGACTTGGAAAGCATGCCTTTAATTTATGTGATGATATATTGGTATGTATATTGTATGCATGCACTGGATCCGATGAGAGTCAGTCTACTTCCAGCGATAGTTTGAGCAGTTTATCCAGTGAGCTTTTACATGAAATTTGTTATGAACATAGATAAGATCCATAGCTTTAATTGGACAGCAAGAACGCCTCATTTGGTTAAGAAATCGAATTATGATTTTTCAAATTCGGGAGTTAAAATCTGGAATATGATAATACGACTACTCAGAGGTAGTGACGTTCATGTGCTAATTTCATATAGTAAATGAATGAGTTTTTCCTCGAAATTTTATGAGATTAAATTACACATTATGAGATTTAAATCCATAGGTAATTCGACTCAATTGGATAAGTATACAAGGAGAAATGAATTTTTGAAAATGGGGCAAAGAAACTGGAACTTCCAAATTTACCAAATGAACAGTAAAGTTCAACGAATAAACTGATTTGATCTGGATAAGGAAACCTCATTTTGATATTTTTCTATCAAAGTTCAATTAAAGATATTTCATTATAAATTGGAATCACCTTAAAACAATTTTTCTATATTTGATTCTGAATTTTCAAATTTCAGGCTGTAATATGGAATTACCCAGTGAATAGTAACAGTGAACAGTACCCGTAAGCCCAACTCTTGGAAATTAATGTCTTTAAGTTTAAGTGGTATTCCAATGATCTAAGATAATTTCAATTGAGTATATGTAAGGTTAAGGTTAAGGTCAAAATTTAAGGTCAAAGTTTAAGGATTAAGATTAAGGATATTTACTAGAGAATGCCGTTGTACTGGTAGACTATACAAAGTACTGTGTACGTAGGTGCTGTCTAAGGAGGCTGGAAGTGAGTGGACCTAGCCGGTTCATCCAGTCTTTCCTGGGTACTTATGTAGAATGGTAGTTCTCTTGGACCCACCGAATCAGTACAGTTATCTTCTGTCAGGATTTTTGGCAAAGAGAGATATAATAAAGTTAAGATTACTTCCGTAAGTATACTCTGAGATATTTAAAGGAGGATGTTTCATTTTGGTATCAGAGCAAAGGATTCTAGCTTAGAAAATACTCTGAATAGATGATTTCTAGCGTTAGTACAGAATAAAGTTAGCACAGAACAAAGGGTTCTAGCTGAGAGCATAAGATTCTGGCACAGAACAGAAGGTTCTGGCTCAGTGATACTTTGGTTTAGTTAGACTGATCCCTTAGACAAATGAGAAATTTGAATGGTGCTCTCCCTAGAGTATGATATAGGGATGGTGTTCACTACTTGGAAAGGTTTAGACAGAAGACAATGACACCCAGATGAATAAGACTGTAGCCCGAGCTTTACAGTCTTAGGAAGGATATGATTATGATGAGCTGATTTTAGTCAGCTGATACAGTCGAGGTCTCGTGTTTATTAACACAATGTGGCTGGACTAAGTAGAATAATGTTTAAGAAGCAGTTTCCTCTATGGATAGAGACAAAAGCTGATCAGTTCATGACTAAGGAAGCTATAAGAGTAGCTCGAAGTATTATGTTGGGACTAGATACTATAGTAAGGATGCCAGATGTCCAAGTTGCGACAAGTTAGGTCATAAGTCACGATGAGAGAAGACTTTTGGTCACAACGACAAAACATAGAGCAAATGTTACAGCAGTAGACATGGGGATTCATAAAGTTAAGCTTGAAATATCAGTTAATCAGTGAGACCCCCAACCAGTAATGCTATATAAAGATGAGGTACACCTAGACTTTGACTCTTCAGGTAGTGAAGAGAGTTAAGATAACAGCATAAGGGAATCAATCAGGAAGGTTTATAGTAAGGTACCCCATGCATAGTTTTGTAGACTCAAATTTACAGTCTAGAGATTATGAGAAATTCAGTCAAATGTTGTGTATGCACTAGATAATGATGGGTCTAGTAATTATGTACAAGATGAGTTTGATGGAGTGCTCTCTAACCCTGATGTAAGCTCTCTTCCTTCAATAAGAGGACAGATTACGGCTGAGGAAGCTGAGAACTGATACTGAATTATATGTAGGCCAGATATTATTCCTCCTCTACTAGAGTTTGAGGATAAGTTTGATATGAGTAGCCTAAGATCCAGTTACAATCTATGATAGTCCCTTCCTATTCTTATAGTCCAGGAATATATGACAATGCAAATAAAGATCAGAAGGATGTTCCTGGTCCTAGTCAACCCCAGCCTTCTTTGCTAAAGACGAATAATGTTGACTCTATTAGTCTCAAGAAGGATGTGGAAAATGAATTACTTAGTTTAGGTCAAGGGATGGAAAGAAGTAGAAATCAAGAGCAGTCAGTCTAACTGCAGTTCCTCAATGCCGTAGCAAGGATAATAAACTGAGATGTTTAAGTTTTCATGTTAGTAGCATGATATGAGATGGCCATAAGCGAGATATTACCATATACCCTATGTGGCATGTAAAGCTAAGTGAGCTTTTGGCAAATGGTTCACAACTGATATGTAAGGATCGACCATTACTAGGGTAAAGACTAGACAAGAACATTATAAGGGAATGCTTAAAGCAAGTTAGATCCAGGTTGGATGTAAAGCAGTTTGGGACACAGCTAGAAGTCCTCGAGAAGTTAGGCCATGACGAAAGGTGACCCGAGGTCATGACTAAAGAATGTAGAGCTATCTAGTCATGATAAGTAGAATGAGATGGTCACAACTAAAGTTCATGGATGCGTTGCACCTAGTTCATACTCAGGTCACGATGAAGATGTTTAGGGACTTGATGAAGGATGAAGATGCCAACCTCACTGAAGGTTATCAGTTAGAGGTTTAGCACATGATGTAGGCAAGCTAAACAGTATGAGAAATAGGATACATGCTAGTCTAAGATGATGTTCAGAAGTAGATCCTCTATGTGACTATCAAGAGTAGATCTACATTTAGAAAGACTTTGTTCAGTTAGTCTTTTATGAACAAAAGAATCAAAAGTTAGGATAACGCTTGCGCAAGAAATGAGCCTAACATATGGCTTCAAGTTCTCGAAAGTTAAAGTCCCTGAAATAGGATATTAGTCCCACATCGGTTGGGGAGGTGAACGAAGCATGCCTTATAAGGGTGTGGATACCTCTCCCTCATGAAAGTGTTTCTAGTACTCACCAAGCACCCTCGTCACCAAGCGCCCTAGTGGGGGTAGGCAGGCACGAGTAGTAGGCAGGCAGTGCTGGGAAATAAAACCCTGACCTCGTGTGGGCCCAGAGGTGCCTGCCTAAGGGGAGAGGGGATAATATCTTCTGCTGCGTAGCTCTGATACCTGGAGGACGCATTTTCGGGTGCCTAAGGGGTTAAAGTCCTCATGTGCCTGGAGAACAAAACCGTGCTCTTGTGTGGCCTTAGGGCTACCTAAGGGAAAAGCAGACAAGATCTATGTGGAAGGGGGCTGGGCTGTTAGATAACACAAGTAATGGTGCTAGATGATGAATGAGATTTATATGATCTAAGTTGGTCAGGATCAAGAAAAAGACCAGGAAGGAACCATAGTCCGGTCTAGAGTAGACTGAGACTGATATATACGCGAGGAAAGAGTTAAGAGATAGTAGAAAGACACCAATGTTACTCCAGAGAAATGGAGACTGTTTCGCTCACCTGAGAAGTAATTCTTGAGTAAGATTATGAAAAGTATTCCTCTCAGTTAAATAGAGATGAGCGTGAGGCTAAGGGTTAAAAAGAGAAAGAGGAACCCTTTGATGAAATATGTAGCCCAGTTCATCCACATGAGCAATGAGAGTTGAATGACTAAGAAGTCAGTTAATGGGTTGAATTTCCTGTTATAACAAAAAAGTTTTTCTCAAGTAGTCACAGAAGTTCAATAGAGCGGTAGCTGTAAGCAAGATTAGAAAAAGAAAGATAGCCACGGTTCTAAAGATAAAGTAACTCCCCTATTCGATAGAAGGGTCAAGTCTATACCCTGATAAGAGGGTAGCATGGCAGCCTAAGTGAAATAGATAGATGTTTCAGGATGAATGATCAGGATATGATAGGAAATATGATAAAGGAAATATGTTTTGAGGCTTACTTAGTTTATTACGATGTCTGATGGATGGTTGAGCAAATTATGATAATGAATAGTTGTATCTCCTTGCAGTTGTCATATAATGACGTGCATGTTAGAGTATGCCATGATGAATACTCCCATTTTGCAGTATATATAGGGTAGAGTATATATGGTGAGAAAGTTATGAGAAAGTTATATTGCTCCCATACCATATGATATGCAATAAGGAATGTATTGAGGATGATAGATAGTCTCAGTTTAAGGGACGATAAGTTATGATATGATATTCTGATATGATTTATGATTTAGAGTGATTCAGGTCTTTCTATAGGCTTGCGAATGCAGTACTCAGAGCTATTTCTATTGAAAGGAATGGTATACAGAAAGAGTTAGATTTGAAATAAATGACTCTCAAATAGAGACTAGATTCAGATGAGTACAGATAACTCTTCAGATAAGAGTTGGATCTGATGCAGTCTGCTCACAGTTAGAGCATGGTTCAAATGGCTCGCAGTTAGAGCACATATTTACATGAGAAGTTATGATGAGGCCATAACAGTAGAATGTAATGGCAGGTTATTAAACCATGATTGCACAAGACATGGTAAGCCACAGTGAGGTAAGAAAGATGAGAAGGAACTCCTGAGTAAGAGAGGAAATAAGTAAAGCCTTGGGAAATAATATGGGCTACTGAACATAATATTTTTAAATTTTTATTGAGTTATCAACAAGTAGAAGCGGTGAACCCTATAACTTAGTCTGTTGGTTTAAGATCTTTCGGAGATATACAGAATCGCAGTTAGATTCTGGAGGGTGTAACACCCCAATTTTCAGGCCCAGAGACTCAGAAAGTAAGCCTGAAATAGATAGACTATCAGACCCCTTTGAGCAGAAGTCCTAGAAACATACAGAAGGTTTTTAGGGACTAAACTTCAAATAAGTGAAAGTCTGGGGACTTATATGTAATAGTGAAGGTCCCCAGAGATATAGTGGCCATTTATGCAAATAAAGGGATTAAATTGCAAAAGAAAGAAAATGAAGGGGCTTAAGTGCAAATATGAAAAGTATAAGGCTAAAAGGGAAAAGTAGACAAAAAGGTGGGGTCCTTAACTGTAATTTTAGCCACATAAAAGGGACTTAATTGAAAGAAGAAAAGTTCTCTGGGGCTAAATCGTAATTAAAGAAAGTTAGGCCGAAAGTGGCTTGGACTGCCCGAAAGCATTTCAGTCCCAGATTTCACCAGTGGATAGAGCAAGTGACGCTGGGTAGTCCAGCTTAATACAGGAATTTTTTGAGGACTCTGGACAGTCAAAATTGATCTGATAGTCTAAAAGTTATAAAAATTCCTACCGGATATCCTAGAATTCAGATATAAGTGAGAAATTACAGGATGATGCGTCCTGATGGGTCTGATGTCAGGAAACTGACAAAATATCGATTGGAGGTCTGTAGAAAAAGTTATTCACAAATTAGCAAATACTGAATGAGTTCGGATGACCTCAGTCAGATAACTGTTATGACCCACAGGGATGCCAGAACACAGTAGGCCAGTGTATCTGGTAAAAGGAGCGGGTGTCTGGAGATGTGCATAAACGTGTATAATAGCTAAAATACTCGATGAATATGGACGGGGGAAGATTCCTCGTAATGCGTGCCATAAAGTTAATGGACCCTGAAAGGCCTAATAATGGTGCCATCAAAGGCCCAATAAGACCCTTGGACAGATAGGTGGGCCAGTGTTCAGCAGAACCCCGGAAAAGTGCGAAATTACGAAAATGCTCTTGTGTTGTACTAAAGGGTAGTAGAGGAATAGAGGGCACTTTTGTTATTCTGGATAGGCCCAGAAGCCAAGACATACACATATAAAGTTAGTCAGAGTCAGTATATGCCCTGACAGGGTATAGAGAGGTGTAAAATGACTATTTTACCCTTAGGGTTAAGATAGTGCAAGAAAGGGCACCCAGAGGTATTTTGGTAATTTATCAAGGGATATTTCTTAGGAATCGAGCCATCGGAGTACTTCAGCTTGATCAGAGATCCAAGATGACATTCCAAAGCCCAAAAACGTAGCCCATGAATTATGTGAGGAAAAGTGACATTAAAATAATGTTTTAGTGACTTTTCAATAAAGTAGAGTTACTCGGTCGGCACGATAACCGAAGAAGTAATCAGATAAAGTCCTAGACTTATCTGGATAGCATTGGATGGCGTGAAAGGTGCCAACAAGATGCCACATGGCGCCAACATAGAGGAGGAAGAAAAAGTTAAGGACACGTGGCACGATCTAAGCCGTGTATTTCGGTGCAAGACTCTGGAACTATCTGGAAACGCTGATTCAGCTGATGAGGTGTCCAAGGAGCCTGCATTTGCGCCATGTGAGAAATGTGAGGGATGAGGTGTCCGATAGGGAGTTTCAATGATTTAATGCTTCCATTGAGTTTATATGATGATTTTGTGTAGGATTGGAAAGGTTTTAAACCTTGGAAACCATTGGAATTAAAGGTTATAATGTTGAAAATTCCTTTCGGTTACTGTTCACCCGCGTGAACAGTGATCTGAATTTCATGATTTTGATGCTTCCAATGGTCTTAAAATGAGATTTTGTGTGGGGGAAAAGTAGAGGAACAAGTATGGGAAGCATTGGAATCAAAATGAGAATTTTTGGAAGATTTATGTATGCTTTTCCAAATCTGTACAGAACAGTGTATTGTTGCTAGAATTTGGTTATTTTGAGTTCATAAATGGATTCAAAAGGTGAAATTGTGTAGGGTAAGGTCAAGACATCAATTGGTTCAAAGGCCAAGTTAATTGGCAAAGATTAAAGAAAGTTATGTTAGTTAAAGCAAGTTAAAGGTTCAAGAGAGGTAGTCTTGAGTAGTGTTTGAGTTCATGGTCCTAATGGATTATGTAATGAATATGAATGTGTTTAGGACCTTGAAACCTCTAAGAAGATGTTGGGGAATGATTGACCAAAAAGCTTGGGAAGCAAGTGCAAGCATAAGAAAGAGAGCTTAAATCCAAGGTAGTGGACTTACCCTAAACTTGTATGTATGTAATGTATGCTTGATTGTGCTATGGCTTGGTTGAATTGTGTGTATATGGTAGATGATTGAAGCTCTGTTATTTTATGATTTCTTGGCCAATTGTATTTCATATGATACATGGAAGCATGCTCATCACACTATGATAACACTTTCACAAGCAAGTACAAGTCTTTACATTAATACATGCATTGTTTGGTATTGTTTGCTACTGAGATTCCCCCGAATCTCACCCCCCATAACCATGATCTAGGTGCTGGAAAATCACAAGGAAGGAGGTAATGGTGGATGTATGAATGGTGTATGACTTGGAAAGCATGCCTTTAATTTATGTGATGATATATTGGTATGTATATTGTATGCATGCACTGGATCCGATGAGAGTCAGTCTACTTCCAGTGATAGTTTGAGCAGCTTATCTAGTGAGTTTTTATGTGAAATTTGTCATGAACATATATAAGATCCATATCTTTAATTGGACACCAAGAACGCCTCATTTGGTTAAGAAATTGAATTGTTATGATTTTTCAAAGTCGGGAGTTAAAATCTGGAATAAGATAATACGACTACTCAGAGGCAGTGGGTTCATGTGCTAATTTCATATAGTAAATGAATGAGTTTTTCCACGAAATTTTATGAGATTAAATTAAACATTCTGATATTTAAATCCATCAGATCCATATCTTTAATTGGACACCAAGAACGCCTCATTTGGTTAAGAAATTGAATTGTTATGATTTTTCAAAGTCGGGAGTTAAAATCTGGAATAAGATAATACGACTACTCAGAGGCAGTGGGTTCATGTGCTAATTTCATATAGTAAATGAATGAGTTTTTCCACGAAATTTTATGAGATTAAATTAAACATTCTGATATTTAAATCCATAGGTAAGTCGACTCAATTGGATAAGTATACAAGGAGAAATGAATTTTTGAAAATGGGGCAAAGAAACTGAAACTTCCAGATTTACCAAATGAACAGTAAAGTTCAACGAATAAACTGATTTGATCTGGACAAGGAAACCTCATTTTGATATTTTTATATAAAATTTGAATGAAATATCTTTCATTATAAATTGGAATAATCTTAAAACGATTTTTCTAGATTTGATTATGAATTTTCAAAGTTTAGGCTGTAATATGGAATTACCCAGTGAATAGTGACAGTGAGCAGTACCCGTAAGCCCAACTCTTGGAAATTAATGTCTTTAAGTTTAAGAAGTATTCCAATGATCTAAGATAATTCCAATTGAGTATATGTAAGGTTAAGGTTAAGGTCAAAATTTAAGGTCAAAGTTTAAGGATTGAGATTAAGGATATTTACTAGAGAATGCCGTTGTACTGGTAGACTATACAAAGTACTGTGTACGTAGGTGCTGTCTAAGGAGGCTGGAAGTGAGTGGACCTAGCCGGTTCATCCAGTCTTTCCTGGGTACTTATGTAGAATGGTAGTTCTCTTGGACCCACCGAATCAGTACAGTTATCGTCTGTCAGGATTTTTGGCAAAGAGAGATATAATAAAGTTAAGATTACTTCCGTAAGTATACTCTGAGATGTTTAAAGGAGGATGTTTCACTGAGCCTCTATTATGAAATTCAATCTTACTTCTGAACTCAGATCGGTGACCTTTGGACCAAGAACTAAAGTCTTGTTCTTGCAGTCTAGCATTACATTATTGGAGGATAACCAATTCAAACCAAGTATGACATCGATCTCCCAGAAAGTCATGCATATCAAGTCTAGGGTGGTACAACAGTGCTCATACCGCACAATACTATTCAAACAAGCATCAGACGTAACTACCCTAGCCTTGGTGGGAGTTATCACATATATATCATAATGCAACTTGCTAATCAGAAGGCCTAGGCATTTAGCACACTCATAAGAAATAAAGGAATGACTTGCACCCGAATCAAACAGTGCAGTCACAGCATGATTATTGAGATAGATTGTACCTTGGATCTTCTCAGGTGATCGCTAAGCGTCCTCCCTAGTGAGTGCAAATACTCGTCCTTGTGTCCTTGGCCTTTGATTAGTCACAGCTTGAGGGCATTCTCGAGAAAAATGTCCGGGCTTTTTGCAGGTATAGCAAACATTCTTCCCCATTAAACATGGTCTATCACCACGATTCTTCCCAAACTTGTCACATGCTCGGGCCCTGGAATCTCTATTGTTGGACCTTCAGCAGAAATTTCCTCTATTTGGCCTCCTATTCTGCCATGGTCGCTTTCTTTTTCTGTAGCCGCTACCACTTGCAGCTTCTTGGTTTCTACCGGCCTTGTCAGGAGCTGCCTGTTCCTTGTTTCCTGATCTGAACAGCATTCGGTGATTTATACTATTTTCAACAATACGGCATGCCTCTACGGCCTTATTAAACTAGCTGTATTGTTGGGGAGTTAACTTCTCCTTCAGTGTGGAGTTCAACCCTCGAATCATCCTTTCCGTCATCCAGCGCTCATCATCTACTTGGCGCAGGTAAGTGGAATACTGAGATAGCTGGATAAACTTAGCAAGGTATTCATCAAAAGATTCTTTCTCTCCTTGTCTCAGTACAAGGAATTCTGCCTCTCTTTTAACTCTGACTGACTGAGGGAAATAGTTTTCGTAGAACTTTTCAAGAAATACTTCCCAAGTGGTTGGAATGTTTCTTGCTTGTAAGAGCAGTTCTATGTTCTTCTACCACCTGTCAGCATCCTTCTCCAGCTGATAGATGGCCATTTGAGCCTTCATCTCGGTCGGACAATCAAGTACTTTAAAGATTTTCTCCAGTCTACTGATCCAATCCTCATCTATCTGAACATCGAATGTTCCTTCGAAAACTGGAGGATTATGCTTGCAGAATCTAATCATCCACTGCTGGATGCTAACTACATCCTCTCTCTGATCAACCCGTCTCTAGGGCTGTACTGGTTGCTGTTGTACTCTCTCTGGTTCTCTACTAGCTGTTCCTAAAGGCTCGGACGGTCTTAGGTTACTTACTGCTTCGGCTACTGCTGTAGCTATGGCGGCGGCTCTCTCCCGCTCATTGCGTGCCTGAGCTGCCTGCATCTCCTCAATCATCTTTTGCTGTTGTTTTAATAGTTCTAAAATTATTTGATTAAGATTTCCCGTCTCTCTTGGTTCCTCTATTGGGACAGTTCTTCTTGTTTGAACCATTTTGTCTTACTATCTAACAAGAGAGGAATACGATAAGTAACATACTTTACATTCCATTCCAAACATAATATACATACAGGGTATGCATATATTGTCACAGTCATACATACATTACTATACTAGTCTTTCATACATTACATACATACATTGAGAACATACCATTTCTAAACATACCCTAATCCTTCTTAAACTTTATTCTAATAAACTCTCCTACCAGGTAAAGCTAATCGAATATGGTACAATAAGGTTCTTCGTCAGAGTACTGATCCAACTCTTTTCTCCAGGTAGGGGTAGTCGGCAACACATCATCAATAATCTCTGTCCAAAGCCTTAGGATCAATATATGTGGATAACAGGAATAGTATATCTCTTTTACCCTCATGATAAACTCCTGATAAACTCTATAATCTTGATCCACATCTCTGACCAAGGTCTGTCTCAGCTCATACAGCTGTTGGGCTAACACTACTGATCTCTCAAATTGTTCTTCACTCATGTTCTTCCCTGGTACCATCTCTATGATTAGATCTCCCAAAGATATCTCTACCAGTGTCAATCTGGGTCTACTAGGACCTGGCATATCTGTCTGATCAGGTACTCGAATGGGTCCTGGAATGTCTAAAATATGTCCTACTATACCTCCCTGGCCTGTCTCCATACCAGTATCTGCTATACTCGGGGGTACCGCATTTATTGGAACAGCAGGAATAGGACCTTCTAACACAACCTCCTCCTGACCATCCTCCGGTATCTCAATCATAAAATTTGATCCTACTGAGGAACTATCCACTTCAGAGTCACTAACTACTGGAGGTGTCCAAAGATTAGAATCATTTTTCATTATCTCCTCTTCCGAACTATCCGGACTAGAGACCTCGGTCTAGGATCCTATTGGTTCACTGTGGTTTCGGATCTGGGTCTACCTATAACTTATCTATTCAGAGCATTTCCGAAGCCAGAATCCTTTGCTCTGATACCAAAATGAAATATCCTTAATTTCATGCTTACATATACTCAATTGGAAGTATCTTAGAACATTGGAACACCATTTTACCTTAGAAACATGAATTTCCAAGGGTTAGTCTATCGGGTACTGTTCACTTGGTAATTTCAATTTACAGTATGAACTTTGGAAATTCATAATTAAATATATAAAAATAGAAATGAGGTGGTTCCAATTTATAATGAAAGATATTTCATCAAAATTTGAAGGAAAAATATGAAAATGAGATTTACTTGTCGAAATGAAATCAGTTTATTCGTTGAAATTCACTGTTCATTTGGTAAACTTTGAACTTCCAGATTCTGTGTCTCATTTTCAAAAATTTATTTCTCTTTGGTTATTTATCCAAATGAGTCGTATTACAAATGGATTTGAAGCTCCATATGTCTACTTTAAGATTATAAAATTTAGCGGAAATATTCATTCATTTGCTATATAAAAATCGCGTATGAATCTCGCTGCCTCTCAGGGCTTGTTTTATCTTGATCCAGATTTTAGGTTCAACTTTGAAAAATCATATCAACTCGAGTACTTAACCAAATTAGGCCTTCTTGGTGTCCAATTAAATCTCTGGGTCTTAGCTATGTTCATGCCAAATTTCATATAAAAAGTCGTCAAATAAGTCACTCAAATGATTGATGGAAACGTCCTGCCTCGGTTGGCTCCAATGAGTGCATACGTTTTTACATACCATATAATCTTCCCTAGGTTAAATACATGCCATCTAGGTCATATACACATTATTCATTCACAATTACCCTCTTCGTTGAGAAGTTCCAGCACCTAGGGTATGATTATATACATATGGAAGGAATGAGATTTCATGGAAATCTCAATAGCGAGTCATACAAACTATAAGGTTATGCATGCTTGATGAAATGCCTAACATGTTATCATGCAATGGGAGCTAATTCATGATCATACATAAGCAAACTCTAACATGCATATTGTCATGACATAGGTTGCAAGGAGTTGCACATATTCATAACTCATCATCATCATCATAATCATCATCACATAACACATCATGCTCAACCAAACTTCATGCATAACAAGCAAGCATATCAATCAAACAACATAAGTTTATAGTTAAGTATTCTTGCTACCTCTTAGGTATCCTTGTGAGTTCCTTCTTGTCTTGATCCTTCCTTCCCACAAATGTCAAAGCCTAGGCATAACCAAACAATCACCAAGTTACAACTCAATTCAAACCATTCTCAAGACTAGGGTTTCATTAAGTCCCTTTCTTTCTCTACTTTGTGACTTAGGTTTACATCCTTCCAAACTAAACTCTCATGGTTCATTCCCACATAATTTTTCATGTAGAATCCAAATATCCATTCAAAAATTACAGAATCCAATTGCATCTTACACTTATGTACAGAACCGAAAAGTGACCTCTTATTTCCCAAAAATTCTCATTTTGGTTCCAATGCTTCCAATACTTGTCTTCCTACTATACCCCCACACAATTTTCCATTTTAAACTCATTGGAACCATCAAAATCATGAGTTTATGCCTAAAAAACCACTTAAACTCAAGAGAAAATCTACTAGAACATAGTCTAGGATCAAGAGGAGTAGTTACCTTGATGTTTCCTTCCAAGTGCTTGCTTCCTCTTGGCTTGAGTTTTCAATTTGCAAGAGTTTCCCCAAGGGTTCATGGGCCACGGTTTGGAATCAGATTTGGGGGGTATTTATAGACAATTTTGGGTGGAAATGAAAGGCCAAGATCATTTTGGTTAGTATTTGATCTTGTGGCTTAGATTTAATCTTGAAATTTCTTTTCTTTTCCATTTATGACATCATCTTGATGACATCACTCAAGGGGACAACTCATGGGACACCTATTCAGCATGTGGAAAAATTGGAAGAGCCAAGAAGCCTCTAGAAAATTTTCAGTCCAATCCGGTACCGGCCCGGTCCGATTCCTCAAAAACTGGACTATTTTCTGAATCTAATTTTTCTGAGATTCCATAATATGTCTTCTGACCTTAAATTTAGTATCTGGGTCCTTTATACCATTGACATTCTTATACTGGGTCTAAACTCAATTACAGATCCACTATGAAATGACCAAAATACCCTTGGTGCCCTTTCTTGCACTATATTAACCCTAAGGGCAAAATCGTCATTTCACACCTTTTTGCACCTTGTCAAAGCATATACTGACTCTGACTAACCTCACCTGTGTATGCCTTGGCATTTTGTCCTGTCAAAACTGACCAAAATGCCCTCCATTCATCTATTTCTCCTTAAAATAACACAGGGGTATTTTCGTAATTTCACACTTTTCTGTGGTTCTACTGGACACTGGCCCACCTATCAGTCCAAGTGTCTTATTGGGCCTTTGATGTCGCCATTTTTGGGCCTTTTAGGGTCCATTACCTTTCTGGCATGCTTCACGAGAAATCTCTCCCGACGATATTCATCGAGTACTTTTGCCATTGTACACCGTTTCTACACGCCTCCGGACACCGGCTCCTTTTATCAGATAGACTAGTATACTGCGTCAAGGCATCCCTTTGAGTCATAACAGGCATCTGACTGATGTCATCTGACCTCATTTCGTCTTAGTTTGAATACCGATAAATCTCCTAAACGGATCCCCGGAGGTCACACACTCTCGTCTGAATTTACTAATTTGTGAATAACTTTTTCTACAGACCTCCTTTCGGTATTCTGTCAGTTCCCTGACATCCGCCTCATCAGGACGCATCATCCTGTAATTTTTTACATATATCTGAGGTCTAGGATATCCGATAATAATTTTTATAACTTTTTCATTATCAGATAAATTTTGACTATCTGAAGCCCTGGGAAAATTCCTGTATTAAGTTGGATTACCCAGCATCACTTGCTCTATCTACTGGTGAAATCTGGGACTGAAATGCTTTCGGGCAGTCCAAACCACTTCTGGCCTAACTTTCTTTAATTACAATTTAGCCCCGGGAAATTTTTCTTCTTTGCACTTAAGTCCCTCAAATTTGGCTAAAATTACACTTAAAGACCCCACATTTTTGTCTACTTTTCCTTTTTAACCTTAAACTTTTCATAATTGCACTTAAATCCTTACATTTTCTTTCTTTTTCAATTTAATCCCTTTCTTTCCATAAATGGCCACATATTTTCCTGAAAAATATCTCATATATTTCATTCAGTCTGTACATACAAATCAATACAGAAAATTTGGGATATTACACTAGGGATATAATGGCCAATTATGTAAAGAAAGAAATTGAATTGAAAAAGAAAGAAAATACAAGGACTTAAGTGGAATTATAAAAGGTTTAAGGTCAAAAGAGAAAGTAGACAAAAATGTGGGGTATTTAAGTGTAATTTTAGCCAAATAAAAGGGACTTAATTGAAAAGAAGAAAAGTTCCAGGGGCAAAAGTGTAATTATAGAAAGATGAGCCATAAATGGTTTAACACTGCCCGGAAGTATTTCAGTCCCAAATCTCATCAGTAGATAGAGAAAATGATACTGAGTAATCCAGCTTAATCCAGGAATTTTATCAGGACTCCAGATAGCCGAAATTCATCTCATAGTCTAAAAGTATAAAAAATTCTTATCGGGTCTCCTATACCTCAGATATGAGTGAAAATCTGCAGGAAGATGCGTCCTGTAGAGACGGATGTCGGGGAACTGACAGAATACTGAAAGGAGGTCTGTAGAAAAAGTTATTCATAAATTAGTGAATTCAGACGAGAGTTTGTGACCTCCGGGTATCGATTGGGAGATTTATCGGTATTCAAACTGAGACTAAATGAGCTCAGATGACATCGGTCAGATGCTTGTTATGACCCAAAGGGATGCCTAGACTCAGTATATCAGTTTATCTGATAAAAGGAGTCGGTCTCCGGAAAGGTGTAGAAACGATGCACAATGATAGCAATACCCGATAAATATCACCGGGAGAGGTGTCTCAGGATTCATGCCATAAAGGTGGTGGACCTTATAAAGGCCCAAAAATGGCGCCAACTAAGGCCAAATAAGACACTTGGACTGATGGGTGGGCCAGTGTCCATTGGAACCCCGAAAATATGCAAAATGACAAAAATGCCCTTATGTTATAAAATAGTTGAAGAATGAGTAAAGGGTATTTTGGTCATTTGACTAAGGTTATTTAGTCAAGAAGAGATATCTGGATAGTTGACCAGGGTCAGAGAATACTCTGGTAAGATATGAAAAGATAATAATGCCCCTAGATTAATTAAAGTAAATAAAGAGGAACCAAGGGCATTTTGGTAATTTACCAATGGATGGTTCTTGGGAATTGAGCTATCAGAGTACTTGGGCTGGATCATAAACCCAAGATGACATTTCAAAGGCCCAAAAGTGTAGCCCAAGGAATATGTGAGTTAGAGTGGCATTAAAATAATATTTTAGTGACTTTTCAATAAAGTAAAGTTACTCGGTTGACGTGATAACTGGGGAATTGATCAGATAAAGCTTTAGACTTATCTGGAAGTCATGGGATGGCGTGAAAGGTGCCTGCAAGATGCCACATGCCCCCAACCTAGAGGGTGAAGAAAAGCTGAGGACACGTGGCAAGATCTCAGTCGTGTATTCCAGTGCAAGACTCTGGAATGCTCTGGAACACTAAGTCAGCATGGTGAGTCAGCAGGTAATTATGAAAGGCCATGAGTCATCAAGATGACATCACCATGATGATGCAATAAGTTGGATTAAAGAAAATAGGAAATTCCAGGAAAATCGGTGGCCACAAGATCAAAGTTCTTGAGAATTACAGAAATGCCATCCATGAAAACTATAAATACCCCCTCCCCTCCCATTTTCATTCATCCCAAGACCAAGAGCCAATTTAGAGAGAGAAGTGAGTTTTAGAGAGAGAAAGTGAGAGAAAGAAAGAAGGAAGGAAGTTCTGGCAGAGCTGGAAGCAGTAAAGAGATAGCAGAGTTCTACTAAGCTTGTAAGGTAGTAACTAATCCTAGCTTTCATGTAATGGCTTTATGATTTAATGTGCTATTGTTTGGTTGGATTGTTGTCTTATATGTTATGTCTGAAGCTCTACTACATAATGCTATGATCATATGTTATTATTGAGTATGGAAGCACGCGGCATACTTATCTGTGCACAATCACAAGCAAGCACTATCACACTACATTACATATATTGTTATGGTTGTTACTACTAAGATTCCCCCGAATCTTATCCCTTATATATAACCCATTACAGGGAGGTTATGTCGAAGTAAATTTTGAGAATGCTAAGAGACGCCGTTATGCTGCCAAAATTATGGCAAAATATTAGTAGTGAAGAAAGGAGATGATACGTACTGTGTACGTAGGTACTGTCTAAGGAGTCTGGAAGTGAGTGGACCTAGTCGGTTCATCCAGTCTTTCCTGGGTACTTACGTAGAATGGTAGTTCCCACGAGAATTACCTAATCAGTACAAATCAGTTAGTCAGAAAAGATGAAGTATAGTAGTTATACTACCGGAGTTCAGGCAAGAAAGATGTAATAAAGATATGGGGATTTTGTTCATGCCCTCTTGTATAACAATTTATTATTTAATAATAAATATTGTTTGGCATGCTCAGCTTGTGTATGAGGAATTAAGAGATGTTATGCATATGTATGTAACGTTGATTGCTGGCATGAACAGTAACTCGTGGTGACACAGTAAGGTTTGATCAGTAATCAAAAATAGTAAATGATTAAATAAATGTATGATATTTTTATGATAAATAGTAGACATACCAAGCTTCGATTTGATATATAGAATGCCTCATTTGGATGTCTACACATGGATATATAAATTATCAAAGTTGGGACCAAAATGCTGGATTCAGGAGAAAAACGCTGGATGAACAGTAACATTGTAACGTTGACTGATGTTGACTTGTTCAAGGCATGGTCAACGAGTTATTTTTCCCTGAAATAGAATTGAGTTAGCTTCATGTATCAATTTGAACCACTTTATTTAGATTTTTCTAGAATTAGTTATGATTTTTTGAAGTCAGGTCACTCATCTGAATTTTACACAGTGAACAGTACTCGATAAGAATAAAACCTCAGATTGAGAAATGTGACTTCAATGACCTTGAAAGTGATTCCAGATGCTACCGAATGATCCCTAAGACGTATGAAAAGTAAGGATGTTTCATTATGCTTGATTGCGCTATGGCTTTGTTAAATTGTGTGCATATGTGTAGATGATTGAACCTCTGTTTCTATGATTATTTTGGCCAATTATATTTCATATGATACATGGAAGCATGCTCATTACGCTATGGTAACACTTTCACAACTAATTACATTAATACATGCATTGTTTAGTATCGTTTGCTACTGAGATTTCCCTCATAATCTCACCCCAGCCATGTAATCCCAATCCCCACAGGTTTATGATTGAGGAAAGAGGATGAAGAAGCATGAAGAGGAGTTAGGGATTGGTCAATGTAAATGTTATATGATGTTATGTGAAGAATTCTTGCAAGTAATGATGCTGTATGACTAGTTTAAGCAACAATGTTTATGACGTCAGGAAAAATAGTAAATGATGGAATAAAAGTATGAAATTTTACAGACATTTATTTAACATGTTAAGCTTCGTTTTGACACCAAGAACACCTTATTTTGATGTCTGTACAAAGAGAACAAATTTTCCAAAGATGGGGACCAGAATCTATTTTCAGAATTTTTGACCAAATGAACAGTAAATTTTAACGAATAAACTATTTCAATGTGCTAAGCATTTGGTCAGAAACTCATTTTTCCATTAAATTTCAAGATGTTATCTTTTAGTAGAATTTTAAACCACTTTATTTTAATTTTTCTATAATTAATTATAATTTTTCAAAGTTCATCGCTGAATCTGGAATACCATATGAACAGTAACTTGCCAAGAGTAAAAATTCCAGATTTAGCTAATGAAATTCAAAGGTCATGTAAGTGGTTTGAAATGCTACCGAATGGTCCCTAAGATGTACGAAAGTAAGTATGTTACACACCCCCTCTTGCCATTTCATACCATCCATGACAAGAAGAAAAGAAAGGAAGAGAGAAAGAGAAAAAGAGAAAGAGAAAAAGAGAGAAAGAAAGAAAGAGAAAGAAGGAGTTCTGGCCAAGTTAGGAGCAATCCAAGGAGCTTAGGGACTCGACAAGCTTAGGAATAAGGTAAGTAATTTATTCTAGTCCCTGCTCTAATAAATTAGAGGATTATTCTTATAAATTTAATAGTTAGAATAGAGGAATATCTCTCTCTATAAGGTTAGTCGTGGATAGAAAGCTAGGCGATTGTTAGAATAGGGGTATTGCCTCAGGATAAGCCTAAATTAAGTAGAGTTATACTGGATAAAATAATAATAAAATATTATTATGCTATGTATAGGCTCTGACCTATGAAAAGGTGGAACCTCAGATCAAAGGTTAAGGACTAAAGGAAGGGCTACATGACAGGTAGTGAACTTACCTACTTGTATGCTTATGTCGCTTGAATGTTTTATGTGATATTTACTTACTTTGATTTTGTGAAGCATGTATGATTAAATGATGCTCCGTTTCTTTTTATGCTATGGCCATATGTTATAATTAAGGGACATGAAGCATGTAAGTTATCATTATGCAAGCATGATCATTAAGTACACACATAGTAACATCAAGCATATAGTTGCATATATTGTATGGTTTTCATTTGCTACTGAGATTTCCCCTGAAATATCACCCCTTCCATATCAATCCAATTATAGCAGGTCTTCTCAATATGGGGGAGATAAAGATACATGAAGAGGATTTAATAATTATTTAGCATGGTTGATATGTGATTGATGTATGTTATGCATATGTATGTAAAGTTGGTTGCTGGAATTTGCCATCATGAACAGTAACTTGTGGTGAGGTAGTGACCTTTGATCTATAATTAAAAATAGTAAATGATTGAATACATGTATGATATTTTATAGTAGATAGTAGACATACAAAGCTTCAATTTGATATATAGAGAGCCTTATTTGAATGTCTACACATGGAGATATGATTTTTCAAAGTTGGGACCAAAATGCTAGATTCAGGGGAAAAACATTGGATAAACAGTAAAATTGTAGCGTTAACTTGGTCAAGTCGTGGTCAACGTGTTATTTTTACCTGAAATAAAATTAAGTTAGCTTCATGTAGCAATTTGAACCACTTGGTTTTGATTTTTCTAGAATTAGTTATGAGTTTTCAAAGTTAGGTCACTCTTCTGGAATTTACATAGTGAACAATACTCGATAGAGTAACACTCCATATTGGGAAATTTGACTTCAATAACCTTAAAAGTGGTTCCAGATGCTACCAAATGGTCCCTAAGATATAAGAAAGTAAGGATGTGACAATACAACTACGATAGACTAGTCTTAATCAGCCGTTACCGCTGAGTTCCTTGTTTCTTAGCATGATATGGCTGGACTAAGCAGGATAACGTCTGAGGAGCAATTTCCTCTATTGACAGAGACAGAAGCTAACTAGTCTAAGGTCAAGGGAAGCTGCAATAGTAGCTCGAGGTATCATTCTGTGACCAGACACTATAGCGATAATGATGATATGTCCAAGTCGTGATGTGAAGGGGTACAAGTCACGACTAGTAGTCATAGAGAAGTGAGGTTGCGATGAGTTAGGTCAAAGGTCACAACTAATATACACAGAGGAGTTCAGGTCATAACAGAAGAAGGCTTTTGGTCATGACAGAAGAACACAGAGCTGTCTAGTCATGATAAGTAGAATGAGATGGTCGCGACTGAAGTTCATAGAGAACGTTAGTCGCGACTAGCCAATATTCAGGTCGCAACTAGGATGTATAGAGACCTGATGACGAATATAAATGCCAACCTCGCTAAAGTTTATCAGCTAGAAGATTGGTATAAGACATGATCAAGCCAGACAGTACGAGGTACTAAGATACAAAAGATTAGTTTAAGATGGTATTCAGAAGTAGATCCTCCATGTGATAACTA
This sequence comes from Leucaena leucocephala, assembly GCA_037074615.1. Taxonomy (NCBI): domain Eukaryota; kingdom Viridiplantae; phylum Streptophyta; class Magnoliopsida; order Fabales; family Fabaceae; genus Leucaena; species Leucaena leucocephala. The sequence goes on along the minus strand of CM073555.1, from coordinate 11,961,657 downwards.
GGAGTAAATCTACATTACGAAAGGCTTTATTCAGCTAGTCTGAATAGAATAATCAAAAGATAGATTGAGACTTCTCTAGGAATGAGCCTAGCACATGGCCTAAAGTCAGGGACGTTATGGTTAATAGATAAAGAGCTAATGTTCCCGAGATAGAAGGATCCATCACGAAGAAATTGTAACCTAGCAGACCTAGGGTAAAGCACCTTAGGGAGAGAAAGTAATAGAAGTAGATGATGAATGAGATCCATGCAACTTAAGTTGGCAAGGATCAAGAAAAAAGACTAGAAGGGAAACATAGTCCGGTCAAGAACAGACTGATAGATAGATAGAAAAAGTTAAGAGATAGTAGAGATATAGAAGTTACTCTATAGAGATGGAGATTGATCCGCTCACCTGAGAAGTTTTATGAGAAGCATTCCTCTCAGTCAGATAAAGATGAGAGAGAGGCTAAGTGTCAAGGCAGGAAAAGAGGAGCCTTTGATGAATACTTAGTTGAGTTCATCCACATGAATAGAGATAGTTGAATGACTAAGAAGTTAAGTCAAGGATTAAATTCCGTGTTACAAAAAAGAATTTTCTCAGGTAGTTCAACACAGCGATAGATGTATAATGAAAGGTAGTCATAGTTCAAAGATAAATATACTCCTTTATTTAGAAAGAGTAATGAGCAAGAGCCAGATAAAGTAGTTAAGGGTTGAGTCTATACCCTAACAAAAGGGTAACGTGGCAACCTAAGTGATAAGACACATTTTGTATATGGTTTCTACCACATTTTTAAGAGTTTTATTGTAACATTACCATTCATTTCATGCCTTAAATTGTACTTTTGTGTATTACATGATGGTGCGTGGCAATATGCTAATTAAAGGGTAAAATGGTAAAATAACTCTTCCAAACTGCACATACACTATTATTTACTGATTTGGACTTTTACAGTGAGCTTTTATGTTAAATTGCAGGTATTTTGGAAGAGAGCAAGGACAAGGAAAGAAATCACAAGTCAATGAAAGTCAAATCACATTTCTGCACTTTTTCGTCGCCACCAAAGTATCCTCCGGTCGCGACCTTGATTATTCTGGAAGTTTCTCTGTGTTCACAGGTTGCGACCAAAAACATGGATCAGGTCACGACTAAAATGTGAAATCGTTGAAACTATGCGTTTTGAATTAGGTCAAGCATAAATAAAAGGGAGGCAAGTTGTCGTCAAAGGGAGGCTGGTTTTAGACCTGATTAGGCTAAGAAGCAGTACTCACACATTCTCTGAAGACCAATTCGACAACCTACATACATCTTCCATCCCTTCTAACCCTTTCCACAGATTTCTTCACATTCACCCTTCATCTTTCCATCATTTCTTCATGGCATCACACCTAAACAGCAGTTGCAGTACAGCAGAAGTATGAAAGGCTAAATCCTTAGTCTCAGCTCATTAACTAAATCGGGGAGTTTCTTCTGTTCTAATTTGCATCTTGTCATGTTATGTTTGCTGCTAGATCTAGGGTTTTCATCATACGAACAAGTTTTGAATATCGATTGATCATTCTCAGATTTAACTGTTGTCATTTGATTCTAGATGTTTGAACGTTGGATTTTAATTTAATATTTTAGTTTCGATTTTAAGAAAGTTGGGTTATTTTCAGCGATCGTAGCAAATCAATTCAATTGCTTGAAATCTAGGGTTTTTGATTGACGACCATTCGAGGGCGTTCTCATAATCTAGGGTTAATTGCATGCTAAGTGGTTTCTAACAGTTTGCTAATAGTCTTTAAACTAGCTTTGATCAAAGGAGTTTAATGAAGATTAGGGTTCTGGACTCAATCGATCGATTGAGGTTTTACTCAAGAATTAACGATTTCAAACTCCAATATTCAATTAAGAGTGAGGATAGATACGCTTTCATCATCAAGAGTCTTTCATAACATATTCTTTCAACAAGCTAACAAGTTTCCATCTTAATCAAAAATCCAAAACATATCTACTTTTCTGCACCCTTATTTTATTGCAAAAATCAACCAAACCCCAAAACCATTTTATCTCTACTCAGGTTTTTATTGTTTTTGCCATCCAATTTGCTAGGATTCCTTTAGAAAGGCTCCTTGAGAAGAACCATAGGGTTGTGCCTTATACTACATTGGGTGCAATTAACTTTATTTTGATGGCTCAGACTTCGACAATCCGAGAGCCTCATCACTAAGCTAGATAAGTAAATATGCCCTTGTAAAGGCTAAAGCAATAGAATGAAGTAGTTATTTCAGGTTCCTAAATAAGTGATCAGGATCTGACGATAATGTTACAAAGGAAAGAATACTTTAAAGCTTACGTAATTGTAGTGTTCGTATGATGGATGGTTGAGCAAAATATGTGATAAAGATATGGCTTATGTTGCTATAAGATATGATGAATAATTGCATCTCCTTGCAATTGTCATATGATGACACGCATGTTAGAGTATGCTATGATGAATGAATACTCCCCATTTATAGTACATGCAGGGTAGAGTATATAAGATAAGAAAGTTATGTTGCTCCCATACCATACGACATGCAATAGGAATGAACCAAGAATGATAGACAGTCTCAATGAGTGGGACAATCAGTTACAGTATAATTGGGGTTACTCAGGTATTTCTATAGACTTGTGAATGTAGTACTCAGAGCCATTTCTTATGTTAGGGTTACAGCAAATACCAAGAAGGTGGTAGTGTTATAACTCTATCAAAAGAAATGGTATACAGAAAGAATAACAGAAAACAGTGAAGAGATTATTTTCAAATCACGCTTCATATAAGAGTTAGATCTGAAACAAATGACTCTCAGATAGAGCTAGATTCATATGAGTACAAATCAATCTTCATATAAGAGTTAGATCTGAAGGGAATTGGAAGACACGTAGCTGAAATTAACTTTAAATTTTTTTTCCATTCCCTACCTGGATCTACCGAGTATGTTTAAGTCAAGGACTAAGAAGTGTTACTTTCGGTATTCGAATTATGGTCGCGACCTCAGTATCCCCTCATCATGACTTGTCATCTCTGGAGTTGTCAGTCGCGATGTCCTCAGCTTCTCATCGCGACGGGCAGTCTCTGGAGTTGTCAGTCGCGACGTCCTCAGCTTCTAGTCGCGACTGGTGGTCTCTTTTTGATCTTTCAACATTTAGGATGCCTATACGGTCGCGACCTTAGTATCTACTCGTCGCCACTGGTGGTCTCTTTTCGATCACGAGAAGTCAACGACTCAGATCTGCTTCCTCTATCGGTATCCACACGAATAGCGTTCCAACCACGAACGACATTTTAGCGCCTCTTGTCCCTCTAGGGCTTTCTCGAGAATCCATCCTCACCGTCTCTATTTTGGCCGTTTCTTATTCGCAAACCTTTTGCACCCTCCTTGTCACTCTCTTAAAAACCCTAGGCTCTAATGTCAAATATATATGATGCTATCGGTGTTCTGATTGAGTTGGATTTCAGAATTAATCCTATATTAATTCTGAAATTAATACAATATCATATATATTGCATAATTTGATAAGAAATCAATTAAATAAATATGGTTTATATTAAATTCGTCCCACAGATTTAATTCACCTATTCATTTAATTTAAAATAAAGATAAGACAGAATTATATTTGATTTATTCTCATAAATCAAATTTGAGATATCATATCAATTTAAATTTCAAATTCAAAAGTGATAGAGATTTAATTTATCCTTATAAATTAAATCTTGCAAATATATCTTATATTATATATAATATATATACGAATTTATATATATAAATATATATATACACATCCACCCTAGATTATTCATTGAATCTGGACATGTCTTAGATTCAATGAATTTGGACATCATAGCTCATGTTGGGCTATTTTGTGTGCGACCCTATAGGCCCATATGAAGTTGGCAGTGGGCCAGTTACTATACTGACCCACAAGTCGTAAGCGGTCTCTAGCAAGACATCACGACTACCCAAATCATATGAGGATCGATGAACGATGTTACCTTTCATACAACCATATCACGTCCCTTTTGTCACACGACATTTTGGTCATGGATGAGGCATGGAGAACGTCATCCTCCTATTCCTGACCGTTACTTTCTCGATTCCTAAGTAGTCTGATTATAGAAATGGAAGTACTTTTCCATTATAGTATGGCCATACATTTCTCAGACTCACTCATCGAGGGGCCCAATAATATCTCTCTATGAATGTGAGGGACAAATTCCATCTTGACCATTCACATTCCTCCGCATGAAAAACCACTGAGCCTGAACATAGTCTTTATGATCACTCAGTTAAAAGTGACTTTTGACTAGATCAAAGCTGAGCATTTGTCATGTAGGAATCCATGATGATCTCAGGTCAAAGGGCATAGTGACATGGTTTGTATATGAGAGAAGCTTATGACTTAACCCATGCATCTCTCTAATAGCGGGTCGGTCCAACACCTTGTACTTTTACATGTGCCTATGACTTTGATTTATATCTCTATACATCTTCAAAGTCATACTGGTCTTATTTCATCTCTGCTCCCACATAGATGACCGACCAGGGATATTTAGGATAAGATCATGAGTTATCTAAGGATGGTCATCACAGTAAACATGCAAATAATATGATAACATAATTAAAAAATTCATAAATCAACAGTGTTCATAATACAATGATTGGCCCCTAGGGCACAATTTCCAACAAGATCTGATATATATTACTCTTCAGATAAGAGCCCAGTTTAGATACAGATTTCTTGCAGTTAGAGCAATATTGAAATGAGAACTTATAATGTGGCCATAGCAACAGAATGCAATGGCAAGTGGTTAGACCATGATTGCACAAGGTAATAGCCCATGGTAAGCCACAGTAAAGTAAGAAAGATGAGAACGAACTCCTGAGTAAGAGAGAAAATAAGTAAAGTCTTAGTAAATAATATGGGTTACTGAATGTATTTTAAAAAATTTTAGTGATTGAGTTATTATAACATCCTTACTTTCGTACGTCTTAGGGACCATTCGGTAGCATTTAGAACTAGTTACATGACACTTGAAGTCCATTAGCCAAATCTAGAATATTTACTCTTGGCGAGTTACTGTTCATATGGTATTCCAGATTCGGCGACGAACTTTGAAAAATCATAATTAATTCCAGAAAAATCAAAATGAAGTGGCTCAAAATTCTACTCAAAGCTAACATGTTGACATTTAAGGGAAAAATACGTTTCTGACCAAATGCTTAGTACATTGATACAGTTTATTCGTTAAAGTTTACTATTCATTTAGTCAAAAATCCTGAAAACAGAATTTTGGTCCCTGATTTGGAAATTCATTTCTCTTTGTTACCTTATCCAAATGAGATGAATTACATATGGATTTAAATCTCCATATTTGTACTTTAAGCTCATAAAATTTTGTGAGTTAATCCTTTCATTTGCTAGGTCAAACTGAAGCCACAATGAAACTGCTTCAGGACCTACGTTTTTACCATTTCAGGTTCCTTTCTTTAATTCCCAATAATTGTTCCAACATACATAAACCATCTCTTTGGTCTCTCATACATTTATATACATCATGGACATATTCTATAATTATTTCATACATTTCCATCACATAATTACACACTTTACATAATTGGAACAAACCATGCATCATAGGTGAAAGCATCAAATTGTTCACTTTCTTTCCTCCATTCTTTAGCTCTTCTCTATGTATACATTTTCCATCGTGCTTGACCTAAATTGGTTGGTTTTGGAAGGGTGAGATTATAGGGAATCTCAGTACAAAACATTACCACTTAAATATGCAAGATGGATGCTAATACATGATATGTAGTTTCATTAAATTTTCTTCATTTAGTGACATGCTATCATACTATAAGCTTTGTATAAAATGCATGGCCATGGAAACATGTTATTCATAACATATTCAACATCATTCATCATGTCACAACATCACTCAATTATCATATATATATCCACACATAAGCATACCATATCAAGCACATAAAGAGGTAAGTCCACTACCTTGAACTTAAGCTTTCTTCCTTATTCTTCCACTTGCTCCCTAAGCCTTCCAACCATGAAACCTTTCGATTAACCACTTCTCAACATCTTCTTGGAAGTTGCAAGGTCCTAAGAACATTCATATTCATCACATAATTCATTAGGACCATGAACTCAAGCATTATTCAAGACTATCTCTCTTGAACATTTAACTAACATAACTTCCTCTAACCTTTACCAATTGCCTTGGCCTTTGAATCAATTGATGACTTGACCTTATCCTACACAATTTCACCTTTTGAATCCATTTATGATCTTAGAATAATGAAATTCCAGCTCTTATGCACTGTTCTGTATAGATTTGAAAAACATGCACAATTCTTCCAAAAATTCTCATCTTGAATCCAATGCTTCCCATACTTGTTTCTCTACTTTACCCACACAAATTTTCATTTTAAAACCATTGGAAGCATCAAAATCATGAGATTCCAATTACTGTTCATGCAAGAGAACAGTAATAGAGAAGAATTCCAAATATTACAACTTTCAATTCCAATGCTTCTAAGGCTCAAAACCTATCCAATCCTACACAAAATCATCATATAAACTCAATGGAAGCATTAGATCATTGAAATTCCATCTCCTTCTATTATGAACAGTGCATGAACAGTACAAACCAAAATGGTTCATCCATGGCAAAGTCAAGAACATCAACTTGATTCAACAGCCAATCATCTAACTAGCTTGTTTAAGCTTTAATCTCATTATTCTAACTTTAATTTCTTCTTTCTCCTTTCATCTAAGGTTTTGGATAGCATAAATACCTTAGAGAAAACTCAACTTTCTTGTATGAAAATCCTAGGTTCAAGCTCCCAAATCAAAGGAAAATAAGCTAGGATAGATTGCTTACCTTTAATCTCTAGCTTGCTTGAACTTTGGCCTTTGAATTCTTCTTTGTCTTGGCTTGAGTTTTCATTTTGCAAGAGGTTCCCCAAGGGTTCTCATACCATGGTTTTGCATCAGATTTTGGGGGGTATTTATAGAAAATTTCATGGAAAATGGATAGTCAAGATCATTTTGTACACTATTTGATCTAATGGCTTAGATTTATTATTGGATTTAACTTTTCTTTAATAATTATGACATCATATCCATGACATCATCAAGGGGACACCTCACAAGACATGTGGCAAAATTCCAAGGGTAGGAAACTTCTGGAAAAATTCTAGTCCAATCCGGTACCGGCTCAGTCCAATTCCCCAAAAACCAGACTATTTTCTGAATCTAATTTTTCTGAGATTCCATAATATGTTTTCAGACCTTAAATCTAGTATCCAGATTCTTTCTATCATTGACATTCTTATACTGGGTCTAAACTTAATTACAGATCCCTAAAAAAATTACCAAAATACCCTTGGTGCCCTTTCTTGCACTACATTGACCCTAAGGGCATAATTGTCATTTCACACCTCTTTGTACCTTATCAGAGCATATACTAATTCTGACTAACCCTTCCTATACCTGCCTTGGCATTTTGGCCTGTCTAAAATGACCAAAATGCCCTCCTTCATCTCTTGCTCCTTGGTACAACAAGGGGCATTTTCGTAATTTCGCACTTTTCCAGGGTTCCTCTGGACACTGGCCCACCTATCAGTCCAATTATTTTATTGGGCCTTCATGACGCCATGTTGGGCCTTTATAGGGTCCACTACCTTTATAGGACAAATCCCAAGAAACCTCTCCCAAAGGTATTTATCGGGTATTTTATTATACTGTAAATTCCATTAAAAATTCTACAAGATTCCTTTTCTGATCCCGTCAATTTTATAAATTCTTATATTAATTGTAGGAATTTACTATAAGGCTTCATCTGATTCTGAGATCCAAAAAATACTGTAATAATTTTATCTGACTTCAAAAATTTATATCAATTTTAGGGACCTCAAATCAAAATTCTATGTTGCGTCAAACTAACCAGAATAATTTTCTCTATTTACTGGTAAAATTTGGGTCTGATCTGATTCTGGACATTTTTGGCCTGTTTCCGGTCCAAGTTCTTCATAATTACACTTTTGCCCCTTGAACTTTTCATAAATTACTTGTATGTCCTCAAACTTTTTAAAATTACACTTAATGACCCAATATTTTTGTCTACATTCTATTTTGGCCTTAAAACTTTTGTAATTTCACTTAAATCCTTGAAGTTTCTTTCTTTTTCAATTCAATCCCTTTCCTTACATAAATGGCCACACTTTTCTTAGAAAATCTCACATATATTACGTACAAACTGTACATACAAACTAGAACAGAAAATTAGGGATATTACAGTTATCAACAAGTGGAAACAGTTAACCTTATAACTTAGTCTATTGGTTTTAAGATCTTTCAAAGATGATATAGTACAACAGGATCACAGAGGATTCTGGAGGGTCACAGTTAAATCCTAGCATAGCTCTAGGGTTTTAAGATCTAAAGAGGCTTGCGATTAATCACAGTTAGATCTCGAGGTCACAGTTAAACCTAGCCTAAGGAAAGTAATGAGCCATGAAGATATGAGTACAATGTAGTATCTCTCTGGGAAGATGATTACCAAATATGAAGTTAAGGTAAGGAAGCTTCACTAGTTGATTAACTCATCCAGAAAAATTATTTATAATAGTTTTTCTCATATAGCCTATATTATATACATACTGAACTTAGTTTCCCTTAAACGAAGATAGAGTCCAATGTTCAAATCTGAGTGCTGATATTCAAAGTTTTGTAGAAGTATGCCTGAAGAATAGAGAATAGAACCCCATATGTTTTGAGAATAGAGAAGTATAATTAGATAGATCCTCCAGATGAGGATCAGGAGATTAAAAGGCCAGAGAGACCCAGAGAAGAGGGTCTAAGGCAGAGTGAAGATAGAACATAGTTCTATGAGAAAGAGAATGCTATGACTTAGAGCTACAAGAAAAGTAACCTAGCCTAACCTAGTAGCATGCTTAATTGAAAGGTACTAAGGCAAGAGTAGCCTAATGATAGGTAACCCCCTAAGAAGGGATAAGAAAGAGTGCAAATGCCACAAAGGTTTGGCATAGATGCATAAAGTTATATAAGAGGATGAGAAAAGTTAGAGAAGTTATTAGAATTGTAATCTAAATTATGATTTTGTATCAGGAGAAAAAAAGGCAAAAGAACACAATTTCTCCTAAGATATTAGCAAAGTGTAAGAGAAATTATGTAGACCCCAGAATTGCACCAAAATTCTGAAGGGTAAGATATGAAAGAAATGGACACAACTCACAAGTCCAGTAAGTTGTCCATAAGCATAAGCAGGTAAATAGATGATAACAGATAGATGAGTAATAGAAAGGAGTAGATTTCAACTCTGTTTGAGTTAATTCAGAAAAGGAGAGCATAGTAGCATAGAGGAAATGTGAAGTTTTGATGGATGATGAAAGTACTCCGCCAAATGTCAAGATAATTTGGCTAAATACTAATTAAATTTCGAGGACAAAATTTATTTAAGAGGGGGAGAAATGTAATATCCCAATTTTTAGGCCCAGACACTCATAAAGTAGCCTGAAATAGATAGGCTACCAGACCCCTTTGAGCAGAAGTTCTAGAAACATACAAAAAGTTTTTAATGGACTAAACTGCAAATAAGTGAAAGTACTGGGACTTATATGTAAATAGTAAAAATTCCTAGGGGCAAATGGTCATTTTTGAAAAGAAAGGGACTAAAGTGAAAAGTCTAAAAGTTTCATGATATGAAATGAAAGTAGACACAAGTTGTGGGCTATTAAGTGTAATTATGAAAAGTTAAGGGACTTAATTACAAAAAGGAAAAGTTTCCAGGGGCAAAATGATAATTATGGGAAAATTGAGCCGGAAGAGGCTTAGAACTGCCCAGAAGCATTTCAATCCCAAATTTTATCAGTAGATAAAGAAAGTTGTGCTAGTTAATCTAGCTTGATACAGAAATTTTATTGGAGTTCTAGATAGCTGATATTTATCTGATAGCCTAAAAGTTATCTAAATTTTTTATCAGACCTTATAACCTCAAATATAAGTGAAAAGTTATAGGGAGGTGTGTCCGGTGAAGCCAGATGTCAAGGAACTGATAGAATCTCGAAAGGAGTCCTATAGGATAAGTTATTCACTTTTTAGTGCATTTTCATAGGAGTTCGTGAACGCCCGATATCCGATTATGAGATATAACTAGTAAGAAAGTTGGAACTGAATGAGCCCAGATGGCATCATAGGAGGTCCATGATGACGCCAAGTGAGGCCCAAGCCCATGATATCAGTTCATCGGTTAAAGGGCCAATGTCTAGAAATATTCAGAAAAAGTAAAAAATTATGAAAATGCCCCTATGTTATAAAATAATTAAAGAATGAGTAAAGGGTATTTTGGTCATTTGACTAAGGTTAGATGGTCAAAGAGAGTTCCCAGAATAGTTGACCAAGGTCACGGAATACTCTGTTGAAATGAGAAAAAACAATAATGCCCCTAGAATTATTAAATTAAATAAAGAGAAACGAAGGGCATTTTGGTAATTTGCTAAGAGATATGTAACTAAGTTAATATGAAACATCCTCCTTTACAGCTGTCAGAGTATAGTTGCGGAAGCATAATTAGCTTAACTTAGGTCCAGAGATTGAACTTTTAACTCTTAAATTCCTTATTCTGAACCATTACTTTGAGAACTGGTTTCTCACCTTCTACACATCCAAATGAGGTTTATTACCTATTCACGGAATGCCCCAGATGTGTACTACCGGCTTACTAAATCTCGTGGCCAGACTTCTCTGTTTACTAGGTCAAACTGAGGTCAGAATATTGCTGCCTCAGGACCTGCGAATTTCCCCTTAATTTACCATACATAAATTGAATATGCCAAACAATATTTATCATTGAATAACGTAATATCATACAGTAAGGCATACACAACAAGTCATATACATAATCTTTCTATCTCTATTACATCTCTTTCTGCCTAAACTCCGGCAGCATAACCGCTACGCTTCATTTGTACAAAGAACTGAACTGTACTAATTCGGCAATCCCCTCATGAGAACTACCATTTTACGTAGTACCCAGGAAAGACTAGATGAACCGGCTAGGTCCACTCACTTCTAGCCTCCTTAGACAGCACTACGTACACAGTACTTATCATATACTGATGTTCAGTCTTTACTTCGGCAGCATAACGGCGTCTCTTAGCATTCTCAAAATCCACTTCAGCATAACCTCCCTGTAATGGGTTATGTATGGGGATGAGATTCGGGGGAATCTCAGTAGCAACAATCATAACAATATATGTAATGCAGTGTGACAGTGCTTGCTTGTGATTGTGTACAGATAAGTATGCTACGTGCTTCCATGCTTAATAACATATGATCATAGCATTACAGCAGAGCTTCAGACATAACATATAAGACAACTATCCAACCAAACAATAGCACATCAAATCACAAAGCCATTACATAAAAGCTAGGATTAGTTACTACCTGGCTAGCTTAGCAGAACTCCACTATCTCTATTCTGCTTCCAGCTCCGCCAGAACTTCCTTTCTTCCTTTCTCTTTTCTCTCTTCCTTTCCTTCTCCTTCTCTCTCTTCTTTCTCTCCCTTTCCTCTTCCATGCGTGAATGCAAATGAAGGCAAGGGGGTATTTATAACCTCCTCCAATGGCATTATCGTAATTTCCATGAACTCTGATCCTGCGGTCCTGGTTTTTCCTGGAATTTCCTATTTTCCTTAATTTCCTTTTACTGCATCATGCATGACATCATCGGGACACCTCACCAAGACACCTCAGCGTCACATTTTGCACATGCTGAAAATCCTGGACACCTCAGCAGCTGACTCAGTATGCTGACTCACCGGTCCAGTCTCCTACATCGTAATGCGTGTCCTCAGCTTTATCTGCTTCCTGCAGACTAGAGCCATGTGGCGTCTGGAAGAGACCTTGCACGTTTCCCAATATTATCCAGATAAGTCCTAGACTTATCTGATCACCTCCTCAGTTATCGTGTCAACCGAGTAACTTTACTCTACTGAAAGGTCACCGAATCACTACTCTAATGCCATATGGCATCTTGTGGGTCCCATGAGGATACCTTATCAGTCCATCTCATGGTCTCCAGATAACCTTTCCTGTATCTGACCTCTTGCCTCCGGTCTATCTCTAACCGGGTAACTATCTCTTTTGGACCTTCACAACTCATGGCCCATACGCCTAGCACTACTTTAGTCACTAGTCGCACCTCATCATCACCTTATCGCGACATAACATCTTTTGGCTCATTAGTCACGACCACAACATTCTTTAGTCACGACCATGACATATTCTAGTTGCAACCAAGCTCATTTTACTCATTAGTCGCGACACCACATACATTATCCGTCACGACCAATCCTCTCTGCCAATATTAGTCGCGACCATAATACACTCTAGTCGCGACCAACTTCTTTATCATCGCGACCTAACTAGCCAACTCTTGAACCTTTGACCTTTACATCATCCCCAAATGGCCATTTACCCCCTTTGGGACTTCCACTGTTTACACATAAGTCCCCGTACCTTTACTTACTCGCAGCTCAGTCCCTGAAACTCTTTACGTTCCTCTGGGACTTCTGCTAAAAAGGGGTCTAGTAGCCTCTTAGTCTTAGGCTATGTCTGCATCTTTAGGCCTGAAAATTGGGATGTTACATTTCTCCTCCCCTTAAATAAATTTCGTTCTCAAAATTTAATCAGTACCATAGCCAAATTTACTCAAAATCTGGCAAAGTACCTTATCATAAAACTTTACATCTTTATATCATGCTTTTCTTTTCTCTGGGTCAACTCAATCAGAGTTTAAAATCTGCTTTTCTCTTATGGATCACTAATTGCATTTATGAGTAGTGTCCATTTCTTTCATAGCAAATTTTCTTGAATATTACTGTATTCGGGAATTACTCCTCATATCCCTTTCAGCATCATACTTCAAGCATTTATCTCTTATTATTTCTCTTAATATCTCGCAGACTGCTTTAACATCTGCAACATCTCATCTTTCTTTTTATATAATCATATATTCTCATCATTCTTAGCACTTAACTTCATACAGAGAGAGGACTTACGCAGCTATTCTTTCTTTGCTTTGCTACTAAATGAGAGCATCTACTCTTAAATAAGAGCATATATGCATAATGCCTGGCCAACATATTGCAGGACTGCATACCTGCTTATGAATGCAAAGCTCTAACGTCAGAGCTCAAGCATTCCCGTTCTAATTATGCACAGCTCTAACACCTGGAGCTTGCACAGTTCTAACATAACATATGGCCTGACATCTCATGCACAAGGGAAAACTCTCATTTTCTATTTCGTTCGTAACATAACATTTAAACATATGATCCCTACAAAAGGAAAGCCTCTCTATCTGTTCATAAAATGCACATTTCTCGGTACGCATCATATTACACGTCTACCATAGTGTATCTCATTGCATGCTTTTGATACTTTATCATAGCATATCTAGCCAACTCTGGCTATCTCATAGTGTATTTCACTCTTTCATAACTTATCTTGAGATACCATAAGGCTAACATTCTCTTCCTCATAGAACTGAGTTCTATCTTTGTTTTGCCTTAGACCCTCTTTTCTCTAGGTCTTCTCTAGCCCTTTTAATCTCTTTACCCTCATCTGGGGAATCAATCTACTCATACTCTTCTGTTCTCATTACATTGAGGATTTTCTCCTCTGCTTCTCATTACACAGAGGATTCTCTTCTCTGCGTCTCAGGCATACTTCTACAAAACTACTGTGAATACCAGTACTCAGATTTGAACCTGGACTCCATCTTTGTTTAAGGGAAAGCCAAGTTTAGTCTGTATACTAGAGGCTACCTGAGGAAAATCATTATAAAACAATTTCTCTGGGTGAGTTTATCAACTAGTGAAGCTTCCTCACCTTAACTTCATCTTTGGCATTCATCTTCCCAAAGAGATACTACATTGTACTCATAACTCATGGCTCATTACTTTCCTTAGGCTAGGTCTAACTATGACCTTGGGATCTAACTACGATCAACCGTTAGGCTCTTCAAAATCTAACTGCGACTCTGAATCTCTTAGGATCTAACTGCGACCCTGGAGCCATGCTAGGATCTAACTGCGACCCTCCAGAATCTAACTGCGATTCTGTTGTATTGTATATCTCCCGAAGATCTTAAACCAACAGACTAAGTTATAAGGTTAACTGCTTCCACCTGTTGATAACTCCATAAAAATTTTATAGCCTCATATCATTTACCCAGACTTTACTTACTTCCTCTCTTACTCAGGAGTTCCCTCTTATCTTTCTTACTTTACTGTGGCTTACCACGCTCTGTGCCATGGTTTAACTACCTACCATTGCATTCTACTGCATGGCCTCATCACACTTATTATTTTGATCTGTGCTCTAACTGCGAGCCATTATAATTATGCTCTAACTGCGAGCATTCTATATCAGATCCAACTCTTATCTGAAGAGTGATCTGTACTCATCTGAATCTAGCTCTATCTGAGAGCCATCTGTTTCAGATCCCACTCTTATCTGAAGAGTAATATAGAAACAATCTCTTTACTCTTTTTTGCTTTCTTTCTGTCTACTATTCCTTTCAACAGAAATGGCTCTGAGTACTGTATTCACAAGTCTGCAGAATTACTCGAGTAACCTCAATCATAACATATCTGAATATCATAGCTTATTGTCCCATGAACTGAGACTATCTATCATCCTCAATACATATCTCATTACATGTCATATGGTATGGGAGCAACATACTTTCCCATAACTTTCTTATCTCATATTTGTACTCATATATACTCTACCCTGCATGCACTGCAAAAGGGGAGTATCCATTCATCATAGCATACTCTAACATGCATGTCATCATTTGACAACTGCAAGAAGATGCAACTATCATAACTTATGGCAACATAAGCCATATCATCATACTTTGCTCAACCATCCATCAGACTAAGTAAGCCTCAAAACATATTTTCTTTATCATATTACCTATCATATCTTGGTCAGTCATCCTGAACATTTATCTATTTCACTTAGGCTGCCACACTACCCTCTTACCAGGGTACAGACTCAACCCTTCATCATTTTTTTCTTACATAGGGGATAGGGGAGTCACTGTATCTCGTAATCTGTGGCTACCTTTTTACTATCTCTTAACTTCTTCTATCTATCCATCAGTCCCAGTCTATTCTTGACCGGATTGTTGTTCCTGATCGGTCTTACTCTTGATCCTAGCGAACTTCAGTCGCATGGATCTCATTCCTCATCTTCTACTATCACTTCTACTTTCTAGGGTACTCTACCCTAGGTCTATCACTTCTCTGTGATGGAATCCCTCTGCTTAGGGAATATTAGCTCTTTAACTATTAACCATCACGTCTCTAGCCTTAGGCCATGTCCTAGGCTCATTCCTAGACAAAACTCATACTAGCTATCTGGCTAGCTCATCTTAACTCATCATCATCATTCTTTACATCATCCTTTGCTGCTCATCCTGCCTAGCACGGATGACTCACATAGGGTCTACCTCATTGGAGTTGCCAGCTTCCTCTATGCACGGCTCCTCCACTCAAGCTCTTTATTCTTTTCTTATGTTCACCATCTTTTTCCTTCTCAAAAAGAAAAATGAACTCACATCTCATCTAGGAGCTCATATCTCCGTTGAGTTTTCTAAACCCATATTAGTCGCGACCTGAGCATTGGATAGTCGTGACTCATCCTCTGTGATCTTTCGTCAGTGACCATCATACTCAACATTTTTGTCCCTTAGTCGCGACCTAAATCTTCTGTCATCGTGACCTGAACCTAAATCGTCGTGACCTAGGCCTCCATACGTCGCAACCTTAACTCTTCAGTCGCGACACAAGACCTTTCCCGTCGCAACCTGAGCTTTTTGCAATATACTGTCGCGACCTTGTAACATACACGTCGCGACCTAATCTCTCTGTAAATAACTGTCGCGACCTAGACACTTAATCGTCGCGACCAAAACTCTCTTTGAGCTACCTGTCGCGACCTAAAACCATATTAGTCGCGACTCAATGCCGCACTCAAGGGAAAATACTCTTTCTAAATCAGAGCATCACTGAGAGCATCACTGAGCCAGAACCTTCTGTTCTATGCCAGAATCTTATACTCTGAACCAGAGTCCTTTCTGGTATATGCCAGAACCTCTTGCTCTGATACCAAAATGAAACATCCTCCTTTACAGCACTCAGAGTATAGTTGCGGAAGCATGATTAGCTTAACTTAGGTCCAGAGATTGAACTTTTAACTCTTAAATTCTTTATTCTGAACCTTTACTTTGAGAACTGGTTTCTCACCTTCTACACATCCAAATGAGGCTTATTACCTATTCACGGAATGCCCCAGATGTGTACTATCGGCACACTAAATCTCGTGGCCAGACTTCTCCGTTTACTAGGTCAAACTGAGGTCAAAACACTGCTGCCTCAGGACCAACGAATTTCCCCTTAATTTACCATACATAAATTGAATATGCCAAACAATATTTATCATTGAATAACATAATATCATACAGCAAGGCATACACAACAAGTCATATACATAATCTTTCTATCTCTATTACATCTCTTTCTGCCTAAACTCCGGCAGCATAACCGCTACGCTTCATTTGTACAAAGAACTGAACTGTACTGATTCGGCAATCCCCTCATGAGAACTACCATTCTACGTAGTACCCAGGAAAGACTAGATGAACCGGCTAGGTCCACTCACTTCTAGCCTCCTTAGACAGCACTACGTACACAGTACTTATCATATACTGATGTTCAGTCTTTACTTCGGCAGCATAACAGCGTCTCTTAGCATTCTTAAAATCCACTTCAGCATAACCTCCCTGTAATGGGTTATGTATGGGGATGAGATTCGGGGGAATCTCAGTAGCAACAATCATAACAATATATGTAATGCAGTGTGACAGTGCTTGCTTGTGATTGTGTACAGATAAGTATGCTGCGTGCTTCCATGCTTAATAACATATGATCATAGCATTACAGCAGAACTTCAGACATAACATATAAGACAACTATCCAACCAAACAATAGCACATCAAATCACAAAGCCATTACATAAAAGCTAGGAATAGTTACTACCTGGCTAGCTTAGCAGAACTCCACTATCTCTATTCCGCTTCCAGCTCCGCCAGAACTTCCTTTCTTCCTTTCTCTTTTCTCTCTTCCTTTCCTTCTCCTTCTCTCTCTTCTTTCTCTCCCTTTCCTCTTCCATGCGTGAATGCAAATGAAGGCAAGGGGGTATTTATAACCTCCTCCAATGGCATTATCGTAATTTCCATGAACTCTGATCCTGCGGTCCTGGTTTTTCCTGGAATTTCCTATTTTCCTTAATTTCCTTTTACTGCATCATGCATGACATCATCGGGACACCTCACCGGGATACCTCAGCGTCACATTTTGCACATGCTGAAAATCCTGGACCCCTCAGCAGCTGACTCAGTATGCTGACTCACCGGTCCAGTCTCCTGCCTAGTATGTGTGTCCTCAGCTTTATCTGCTTCCTGCAGACTAGAGCCATGTGGTGTCTGGAAGAGACCTTGCACGCTTCCCAATGTTATCCAGATAAGTCCCAGACTTATCTGATCACCTCCTCAGTTATTGTGCCAACCGAGTAACTTTACTCTACTGAAAGGTCACCGAATCACTACTCTAATACCATGTGGCATCTTGTGGGTCCAATGAGGATACCTTATCAGTCCATCTCATGGTCTCCAGATAACCTTTCCTGTATCTGAACTCTTACCTCCGGTCTATCTCTAACCGGGTAACTATCTCTTTTGGACCTTCATAACTCATGGCCTATACGCCTAGCACTACTTTAGTCACTAGTCGCGACCTCATCATCACCTTATCGCGACATAACATCTTTTGGCTCATTAGTCGCGACCACATAATTCTCTAGTCGCGACCACAACATTCTTTAGTCGCGACCACGACATATTCTAGTTGCAACCAAGCTCATTCTACTCATTAGTCGTGACACCACATACATTATCCATCACGACCAATCCTCTCTAGCAATATTAGTCACGACCATAATACACTCTAGTCGATACCAACTTCTTTATCATCACGACCTAACTAGCCAACTCTTGAACCTTTGACCTTTACATCATCCTCAAATGGCCATTTACCCCCTTTGGGACTTCCACTGTTTACACATAAGTCCCCGTACCTTTACTTACTCGCAGCTCAGTCCCTAAAACTCTTTACGTTCCTCTGGGACTTCTGCTAAAAAGGGGTTTAGTAGCCTCTTAATCTTAGGCTATCTCTGCATCTTTAGGCCTAAAAATTGGGATGTTACATAATACCTAGTCCTAGTGTCACATCCTTACTTTTTTATATCTTAGGGACCATTTGGTAGCATCTAGAACCTCTTTCAAGGTCATTGAAGTCAAATTTCTCAATATGGAATTTTACTTTATCGATTACTGTTCACTGTGTAAATTCTAGACAAGCGACCTGGCTTCGAAAAATCATAACTAATTATAGAAAAATCTAAACAAAGTGTTTCAAATATCTAAATGAATATAACTTAATCCTCTTTCAGGAAAAAATAACTCGTTGACCACACATTGACCAAGTCAACATCAGTCAACGCTACAAGTTTACTGTTCATCCAACGTTTTCTCCCTGAATCTAGCATTTTGGTCCCAACTTTGAAAAATTATATCTCCATTTGTAGACATTCAAATAAGACGTTCTATATATCAAATCAAAGCTTTGTATGTATACTATTTACTATAAAAATATCATACATTTATTCAACCATTTACTATTTTTAATTATAGATCAAAGGTCACTACCTCACCACGAGTTACTGTTCATGGTGGCAAATTCCAGCAACCAACTTTACATACATATAACATACATCAATCACATATCAATCATGCTAAACAATTGTTAACTTCTCTTCATGTATCTTTATCTCCTCCATCTTGAGAAAACCTACTGTAATTGGATTGATATGGAAGGCGGTAGATTTTGGGGGAAATCTCACTAGCAAACGAAAACCATACAATATATGCAACTATATGCTTGATATTACTATGTGTGTACTTAATGATCATGCTTACATAATGATAACTTACATGCTTCATGTCCCTTAATTATAACACATGGCCATAGCATAAAAAGAAACAGAGCATCATTTAATCATACGTGCTTTACATCATCAAAGTAAGTAAATATCACATAAAACATTCAAGCAACATAAGCATAGAAGTAGGTAAGTTCACTACTTGGCGTGTAGTCCTTCCTTTAGTCATTAGCTTCTACTGTAAAGTTCCTTCTTTTTATAGGTCAGAGCCTATACAGAGCATAATAATATTTTATTGTTGTCTTATCCATCATAACTCTACTTAATTTAGACTTATCCTGAGGCAATACCCCTATCCTACTAATCCCCTAGTTTTCTTTCTATCCACGGCTAACCTTATAGAGAGAGAGATATTTCTCTATTCTAACTATCTAATTTATAAGAACAATCCTCTAATTTATTGGAGCAGGGACTAGAATAAATTACTTACCTTATTCCTAAGCTTGCTGAGTCCCTAAGCTCCTTAGATTGTTCATATATCAGCCATAACTCCTTCTTTCTCTTCCTTCCTTTCTTTCTTTCTTTCTCTCTTTCTCTTTCTCTCTCTTCTTTTCTCTTCTCTTTTTGGTTCTTGCCATGGAATAAAATGGAGGGAGGGGTGATAAGACATATTTTGTATATGGTTTCTGTAAAGTTTTTATGAGTTTTATAATGACTTTACCATTCATTTCATACCTTAAATTGTGCTTTTGTGTTGATACATGATTGTGCGGGGCAATGTGCTAATTAAGGAGTAAAATGGTAAAATAACTCTTCCAAACTGCATATATTATGTTATCTACTGATTTAGACTTTTACAGTGAGCTTTTTATGTTGAATTGCAAGTA
The DNA here is from genome assembly GCA_037074615.1 of Leucaena leucocephala. Classification (NCBI taxonomy): domain Eukaryota; kingdom Viridiplantae; phylum Streptophyta; class Magnoliopsida; order Fabales; family Fabaceae; genus Leucaena; species Leucaena leucocephala. The sequence goes on along the minus strand of CM073555.1, from coordinate 11,941,654 downwards.
CTTTGGAAGAGAACAAGGACCAGGAAAGAAATCATAAGTCAATAAAAGTTAAATCACGCTTTTGTGCTATTTAGTCGTGACCAAATAGTCCGCATGTCGCAACCTTTAATTCTTTTGGAAGATTCCCTGTGTTCATAGGTCGCGACTAAAATGCGAAATCGCTGAAACTGTGCGTTTTGAATTAGGTCATACAGTTATAAGAAGAGACGGAGGCTGCCATCAGGGAGAGGCTGGTTTTTGGACCTGATTAGGTAAAGAAGCAGTACTCGAGCGCTCTCCCACACTTTCTACTCATCTTCCATCTCTACACCATTCACCTTTTATCTCTTCATTGTTTCTTCATAGCATCACATCTGAACAGCGATCGCAGTGCAGTAGAAGTTATGAGAGGCTAAACCTTTAGTCTCTTGGTGATGGATCTAATATCTTGAGTTCACGGACTAAAACGAGGAGTTTTTACTGTTCTAATTTGTATTCCTTAACATGTTATGATTGCTGCTAGATCTAGGGTTGTCATTCTATGTTTAAGGGTTGAATATCGATTGATCATTCTCGAATTAGACTATTGTATTTAATTCTGAATGATTTGAACGTTGGATTTCAATTTAATATTTCAGTTTCTATTTTAAGAAAGTTGGGTTATTTTCAGCGATCGTTGCAAATAAATCCAATTGTTTGAAATCTAGGGTTTTCGATCGATGACCATTTGAGGGCATTCTCATCAATCTAGGGTTAATTACACGCTAAGTGGTTTCTAACGGTTCACTAATAGTTCTTAAACTAGCTTTGATTGAAGGAGTTTAAGGAATATTAGGGTTCTGGACTCAATCGATCATTTGAGGTTTCTCTTTGAAACTTAGTGATTTAAAACTCCAATTTAACATAAGAGCGAGGATAGATAAGTTTTCATCATCAAGAGTTTACCATTACATATTTCTTCAACAAATCAACTATTCTCATCTCAATCAAAAATCCAAAAATATTTACTTTTCTGTAAATTAATTTTATCAAGCACCCAAAACCTCAAAACCATTTTTACCTTTACTCCGGTTTTCATCGATTTTGACATCCAATTTGCTAGGTTTCTAATAGAAAGGCTCATTGAGAAGAACGATAGGGTTGTGCCTTATACTATATTATATTAGGTGCAACTAACTTTATTTTGATGGCTCGGACTGCGACAATCTGAGAGCCACGTCAAGGGGTAGGGTATTTATAGTTGAAGTAAAGTGAAATGGATGGCTCAGATCGAATCACGATGAATGGCTCAGATCAATTAGCTTTCTCAAGAAGCTTCGCCGGCATTATCATGATGACATCATCATCCTAGATGACTGATCAAAATGACATCATCCATGGACACCTCACATGCTTAGGTGGTGCAATGGTGGGGCCTTCTGGACACCTCACCAACTGACTCAGCGCTTCTAGAGAATTCCAGAGTCTTATCCTGGAATGAACGGCTGAGATCATGCCACGTGTCCTTATCTTTTTCTTCTTCCCTTAGATTAGTGCCATGTGGAACCTTATGGGTACCTTTTATACCACCTCGTGGCTTCCGGATAAGTCTAGAGCTTTATCTGATCAATTCCCTGATTATCACTTCAATCGGGTAACTTCACTTTATTGAAAACTCACTAAAATATTATTTTAATGCCACTTTAACCCACATAATTCTTGGGCTACGTTTTTGGACTCTTGGAATGTCATCTTGGGCCTCTGATCAAGCTCAAGTACTCTGATAGCTCAATTTCGAAGAAACATCCCTTGGCAAATTACCAAAACGTCCTTGGTTCCTCTTTATTTACTTTAATGAGTCTAGGGGAATTATTGTCTTTTCACTAGCCTTGAGATTGGATTGGAATTGAGTTGTAACTTGGTAATTGCTTTGTTATGTCTAGGTTTTGACATTTGTGGGAAAGAAGGATCAAGTCAAGAAGGAACTTGCAAAGATATATAAGAGGTAGCAAGAATACCTAACTATAAACTTATGTTGTTTGATTTATATGCTTGCTTGTTATGCATAAAGTTTGGTTGAGCATGAAATGTTATGTGATGATGATGATGATGATAAGTTATGAATACTTGCAACTCCTTACAACTTATGTCATGACAATATGCATGTTAGAGTTTTCTTATGTATGATCATGAATTAGCTCCCATTGCATGATAACATGTTAGGCATTTAATCAAGCATGCATAACCTTATAGTTGGTATGACTTGTTATTGAGATTTCCATAAAATCTCATTCCTTCCATATATATATAATCATGCTCTAGGTGCTGGAATGTCTCAAGGAAGAGGGTAAATGTGGATGAATAATTTGTATATGGCCTAAAGAGTATGTATTTAACCTAGAATATGTTGTATTGATATGTAAAATGCATGCACTCACTAGATCTGATCAGAGGAAGAACGTTTCCATCGGTAGTTTAAGTAACTTATCCGACGAGATTTCACATGAAATTTGGCATTAAAATAGCTAAGATCCAGAGATTTAATTGGACACCAAGAACGCCTCAATTGGATAAGAATTTGAATTGTTATGATTTTTCACAGTCAAGACTAAAATCTAGATTAAGATAAAATGAGTGTCTAGAGGCAATGGGGTTTAAGCACGAATTTCAAATAGCAAATGAAGAATTTTTCCACGAGATTTTATGAGCTTAAATTACACATATGGAGGTTTAAATCCACATGTAATACACCACATTTGGACAACTATACAAATAGAAATTAATTTTTGAAAATGAGACACAGAGACTGGAACTTTCAGGGTTATCAAATGAACAGTGTTTTTCAACGAATAAACTGATTTATTTGGACAAGGAAACCTCAGTTTCATATTTTTCCTTCAAATTTTATTGAAAGAGCTTTTATTAAAAATTGGAACCACCTCATTTTGATTTTTCTAGATTTAATTATGAATTTCCAAAGTTCATGGTATAATCTGGATTTACCAAATGAATAGTGCCATGAACAGTACCCGATGACCTAACTCTTGGGAATTCATATTTTTAAGCTAAAATGGTATTCCATTGATCTAAGATACTACCAATTAAGTATATATAAGGGTAAAATTAAGGATACGATAGCTCTGATACCAAAATATCACATCCTTACTTTTCTAGCTTTATCTTCTCCAAAACAGTACCCTATTATATTTGAAAAAGATAGGGGTGAGATTTTGGGGGAAATCTCAGTAGCAAATGGTACCATCAATACATACAAAATGAATGCAAGTGCATGCCATATTTCCTTTATCTTCCTTTAGCTTCTATTTGCATACTATTATGCTCCATGCCTATCACTATTATGCATAACCATAAACTCATAACTGGTAGAGCATATATCATCATCATCACATATCATAATCATATTAACACACAAGCATATATATCAAGCATATACATCATCACATATCATAATCATATTAACACACTAGCTTTCTTTCTATCAATGGTTAACCTTATAGAGAGAGAGATTTCTCTATTCTAACTACTTAATTTATAAGAACAATCCTCTAATTTATTAGAGCAGGGACTAGAATAAATTACTTACCTTATTCCTAAGCTTTCCGAGTCCCTAAGCTCCTTGGAATGCTCCTAACTCAGCCAGAACTCCTTCTTTCTCTTCCTTCCTTCCTTCCTTTCTTTCTTTCTTTCTCTCCCTTTCTCTCTTCCTTTCTCGGTGTTGTCACATCCTCACTTTCCTAGCTCCATCTTCTCCTAACCAATACCCTGTTATGTTTGGAAAAGGTAGGGGTGAGATTTAGGGGGAAATCTCAATAGTAAACGGTACCATTCAATATATACAAGATGAATGCAAGTGCATGACATGTGTTTCCTTTATCTTTCTTTAGCTTCTATTTACATACTATCATGCTCCATGCCTATCACTACTATGCACAACCATAAACTCATAAAGGCAGAGCATATATCATTCATCATCATCATCATCATCACATATCATAATCAAATTAACATACAAGCATATACATCAAGGATACAAGAATTGGTAAGTTCACTACTTAGCGTGTAGCCCTTCCTTTAGTCCTTAACCTTTGATCTGAGGTTCCACCTTTTCATAGGTTAGAGCCTATACATAGCATAATAATATTTTATTATGATCTTATCCAGCATAACTCCACTTAACTCAAGCTTATCTTGAGGTAATACCCATATTCTAACAATCCCCTAACTTTCTTTCTATCTACGGCTATCCTTATAGAGAGAGATATTTCTCTATTCCAACTATCTAATTTATAAGAGTAACCCTCTAATTTATTGGAGCAGGGACTAGAAGAACATACTTACCTTATTCCTAAACTTGCCGAGTCCCTAAGCTCCTTGGATTGCTCTTAACTCATATGATGACATCATCCTCCATAATGACTCATCAAAAGGGACATCATCATGGGACACCTCACATGCTTAGCTGGTGTAATAGTGGGGCCCTTGGGACACCTCACCAGCTGACTCAGCGCTTCTAGAGAACTCCAGAGTCTTATCCCAGAATAAACGGCTGAGATCGTGCCACGTGTCCTTATCTTTTTCTTCTTTCCCTATGCTAATGCCATGTGGCACCTTATATGTACCTTTGATGCCACCTCATGGCTTCCGGTCAAGTCTCAATCTTTATCTGATCAACAACCCAGTTATCACTTCAACCGGGTAACTCTACTTTATTGAAAACTCACTAAAATATTACTTTAATGCCACTTTAACCTACAAAATTCTTGGGCTACGTTTTTGGACTCTTGGAATGTCATATTGGGTCTCTGATCAAGTTCAAGTACTCTAATGGCTCAATTCCCAAGAAACACCCCTTGGCAAATTACCAAAATGCCCTTAGTCCCTCTTTATTTACTTTAATGAGTCTAGGGGCATTATTATCCTTTCACATCTTACCAGAGTATTCCTTGACCCTGGTCAACTATCCAGATAACCTTCCTTGAATGTTTAACCTTAGTCAAATGACCAAAATACCCTTCACTCATTCTTTAACTATTTTATAACATAGGGGTTTTTCGTCATTTCGCACATTTTCTGTATATTTTTGGACACTGGCCCCTTTTACCCGATGAACTGATATTATTGGCCTAGCCTCACTTGGCGTCATCATGGGCCTCTATGTGACGTCATCTGGGCTCATTTAGTCTCAGTTTGTTACCGATTAATTTCCCAATCAGATATCAGGCATTCACGAACTCCCGTCAAAATTCACTAATATATGAATAACTTTTCTTACAGATCTCCGTTCGGGACTCTATCAGTTCCTTGACCTCTATCTTCATAGGACGCATCTTCCTGTAACTTTTCACTTATATCTAATGTAACATCCCAATTTTTAGGCCTAGAGACTCAGAAAGCAGCCTGAAATAATAGGCTATCAGACCCCTTTGAGAAGAAGTCCCAGAAACATACAGAGAGTTTCTAGGGACTAAACTGCAAATAGGTGAAAATCCAGGGACTTATATGTAAATAGTGAAAGTCCCTAGGGATATAATGGCCATTTATGCAAAGAAAGGGATTAAATTACAAAAGAAAGAAAATGTAAGGACTTAGGTGCAATTATGAAAAGTGTAAGGCCAAAAAGAAAAGTAGACAAAAGTGTGGGGTCTTTAAATGTAATTTTAGCCAAATAAAAGGGACTTAATTGAAAAGAAGAAAAGTTCCAGAGGCAAAAGTGTAATTATGGAAAGATGAGCCAGAAATGGCTTAACACTGCCCGGAAGCGTTTCAGTCCCAAATCTCACCAGTAGATAGAGGAAATGATGCTGGGTACTCCAGCTTAATACAGGAATTTTATCAGGACTCCAGATAGCCCAAAATTTATCTGATAAGCTAAAAGTATAAAAATTCTTATCGGATATCCTAGATCTCAGATATAAGTGAGAAATTACAGAAAGATGCGTCTTGTAGAGATGGATGTCAGGGAACTGACAGAATACCGAAAGGAGGTCTGTAGAAAAAGTTATTCACAAATTAGTAAATTGAGACGGGAGTTTGTGACCTCCGGGTATCCGATTGGGAGATTTATCAGTATTCAAACTGAGACTGAATGAGCTCAGACGACATCGGTCAGATGCTTGTTATGACCCAAAGGGATGCCTAGACTCAGTATGTCAGTTTATCTGATAAAAGGAGTCGGTGTCCGGAAAAAGGTGTAAAATGATGAAAATGCCCTTATGTTGTAAAATAGCTAAAGAATGAGTAAAGGGTATTTTGGTCATTTGGCTAAGGTGAGACGGTCAAGACTGGGTATCTGGATAGTTGACCAGGGTCAGAGAATACTCTGGTAAGGTGTGAAAAGACAGTAATGCCCCTAGACTCGTTAAAGTAAATAAAGAAGAACCAAGGGCATTTTGGTAATTTGCCAAGGGATGTTTCTTGGGAATCGAGCCATCAAAGTACTTAAGATTGATCAGAGATCCAAGATGGCATTCCAAAGCCCAAAAACGTAGCCCAACATATATGTGGGAAAAAGTGGCATTAAAATAATGTTTTAGTGACTTTTCAATAAAGTAGAATTACTCGGTCGGCACGATAACCGAGGAAGTGATCAGATAAAATTCTGGACTTATCTGGATAGCATTGGATGGCGTGAAAGGTGCCAGTAAGATGCCACATGGCGCCAACATAGAGGAAGAAGAAAAAGCTGAGGACACGTGGCACGATCTCAGCCGTATATTCTGGTGCAAGACTCTGGAATTCTCTGGAAATGCTGAGTCAGCTGGTGAGGTATCCCGTGGGCCCCACGATTATGCCACCTAGCCTGTGAGGTGTCCCTTGATGATGTCATAAAGTGATGAGTCATAAGGATGATGACATAAGCGAAACTTGGTGGGCAAGCAAAGCGATCTGTGCCACTCTTTGAGAATTGATCTGGACCATTCATTCTCCTTTGCTTCCACTATAAATACCCCCTCCCCCTTGCCTTCTCATTCACAGCCAAGAGCCATTTTAGAGAGAGAAGGAAGTTCTAGAGAGACAAAGTGAGAGGGAGAAAGAAAGAAGGAAGTTCTGGCGGAGCTGGAAGCAGTATAGAGATAGTAGAGTTCTGCTAAGCTAGCCAGGTAGTAACTAATCCTAGCTTTTATGTAATGGCTTTGTGATTTGTTGTGCTATTGTTTGGTTGGATTGTTGTCTTATATGTTATGCTTGAAGCTCTACTACAATGCTATGATCATATGTTATTGAGTATGGAAGCACGCTGTCACATCCTTATTTTTATACATCTTAGGGACCATTCAGTAGCACTTAAACCACTTTCAAGGTCATTGAAGTCTAAACACTTAATCTGGAATTTTATTCATATCGAGTACTGTTCACTGTGGCAAATTCCAGATGAGTGACCTGACTTTGAAAATTCATAACTAATTCTAGAAAAATCGAAATGAAGTGGTTCAAATTGCTACATGAAGATAACTCAAATATATTTCAGGGAAAAATCATTGGTTGACCAATCCTTGACAAATTTAACATGGGTCAACTTTTCAATCTTACTGTTCATCCAATGACTTTCTCCTGAATCCAGCATTCTGGTCCCAACTTTACCAATTTATATCTTTTAGTGTATACATCCAAATTATACATTCTATGTATCAAATTAAATCTTAGTATGTCTACTTTTTACCCTAAAAATTTCGTGCATTAATTCAATCATTCACTATTTTTAATAATTTATCAAACATGAATGGGAATTCACGAGTTACTGTTCACTGAGCCTATTTCCAGCATTTAGTCTTTACATACCCAAGCATACAACCAATACATATCAGTCATACAAGCCAGATAATAATTAATATCAAATAATCAACTGTTATTTATCAGTGCATGATTAACTCCCTCATATTTTATTACATCCTTCTCTGTCTAAAATCCGGCAGCATAACTGCTACAATTCTTCTTTAGAAAGTAACCGATGTTGTACCGACTCGGTAATTCCCTTATGAGAACTACCATTCTACGTAGTACCCAGGAAAGACTGGATGAACCTTCTGGGTCCACTCACTTCCAGCCTCCTTAGACAGCACTACGTACACAGTACGTATCAGTTCCTTTCTTTGTTCCGTCTTCGTTGCCGAAATTTCGGCAGCCTACCGGCGTCTCTTAAGATTCCCAAATTTTATTTTGACAGAACCTCCCCTGTAATGTTATGTTTGGGAATGAGATTCAAAAGAATCCCAGTAACAATAATCATAACAAAATATGTAATGCAGAGTGACGGTGCTTGCTTGTGACTGTGTACAGATAAGTATGCTGCATGCTTCCATATTCAATAACATATGATCATAGCATTGGAATAGAGCTTCAAGCATAACATATAGGACAACCATCAACCAAACAAGACAACACATCACAAAGACATTACATAAGAGCTAGGATTAGTTGTTACCTCAAAAGCAGTGCTTTAGAACTTCCCTACTACTTCCAACTTCACCAGAACTTCCTTACTTCTTTCTTTCTCTCACTTTCTCTCTCAAGAACTTCTTTCTTCCTCTCTTTCTTGCTTGCACCGAAATGAAGGGGTAAGGGGGGGTATTTATAGTGTTGAGCAATGGCAATCTTGTAATTTTGAAGACTTATGATCCTGTGGTCCTGGTTTTTCCTGAATTTCCTATTTTTCTTTATTCCTTTTACTGCATCATGCATGACATCACTCAATGCCAACTCATGGGACACCTCACCTCCCACATTCTTCACATGGCGAAATTGAGAGGGAGCTAGAGCCTTCCGGAAGCTTTCCGGTCCACTCCGGTACCGGCCCGGTCCATCGCCTCGAAAAACGTGCTGTTTTCTGCACCTGATGTTTCTGAAGATCCTTTTTATGTCTACTGACCTCACATTTAGTATCTAGACCCTTTATATCATTAGCTTTTTAATACTGGGTCCAGACTCAATTACAGATCCCCTGCGAAATGACCAAAATGCCCTTGGTGCCCTATCTTGTCCTATTTTAACCCTAAGGGCAAAATCTTCATTTCACACCTTTCTGGACTCGGTCAAAGCTTATACTGGCTCTAGTCAACCTTATTTAGACATGTCTTGACCTCTGGGTCTGTCCAAAATGACCAGAATACCCTTTATTCATCTGCTGCCCTTTTTGTACAACATAGGGGCATTTTCGTAATTTCGCACTTTTCCGGGGATATGCTGGACACTGGCCCACCTATCAGTCCAAGAGTCTTATTGGGCCTCTAATGGCGCCATTTTTGGGCTTCCTGGGTCCATTACCTGTATGGCACGCATTACGAGAAATCTTCCTTTAACACAGTTCATTGAATATTTTAACTATTATTTACCGATTATACACCTTTTTCGGACACCGGCTCTTTTCCCCAGATACAGTGTCCAACTGTGTTCAGGCATCCTTGGGGGTTATAACGGTCATCTGACCGAAGTCATTCGATCGCATTTAGCCCCTTTAAAAATACCGATAAATCTCCAACCCGGATCCCTGGAGGCCTCACACTCCCGTCTGGAATTTTTATTTTGTGAATAACTTTTCCTACAGACCTCCTATCGGTATCCTGTCAGTTTCCCGACATCCGCCCCATAAGAGTGCATCATCCTGTATTTTCTCACTTATATCTGAAACCTAGGGTATCCGGTATTAATTTTTATAACTTTTGGACGATCAGTCCATTTCTGGCTATCTGGAATCTTCAAAAATTCCGGTATTAGGCTTGGTTACCCGGCGTCACCTGTCCTACCTTCTGGTAGAATCTGGGACTGAAATGCTGTCGGGCGGTGCAAACCACTTCTGGCCTATTTTCTTTAATTACACTTTAGCCCCAGGGAACTTTTCCTTCTTTATAATTAAGTCCCTTAATTTGGCTAAAATTACACTTTAAGACCCCACATTTTTGTCTACCTTTCCTTCCTTACCTTAAACTTTCCATATTTGCATTTAAGTCCTTTCTTTTCCTTTCTTTTGCAATTTAATCATTTTCTTTACATAAAGGACCACATCTTTTTCCTGAAACAGAGCTCATATATTCCGTTTATTCTGTACATAGAAACCAGTACAGAAAATTAAGGATATTACACACGCAGCATACTTATCTGTACACAATCAAAAGCAAGCACTATCACATTGCATTACATATATTGTTATGATTATTACTACTAAGATTCCCCCGAATCTCATCCCCAGTATATAACCCATTACAGGGAGGTTATGTCAAAGTGAATTTTAAGAATGCTAAGAGACGCCATTATGCTGTCGAAATTATGGCAAAGTGGCAGTAATGAAGAAAGGAGCTGATACGTACTGTGTACGTAGGTACTGTCTAAGGAGGCTGGAAGTGAGTGGACCTAGCCGGTTCATCTAGTCTTTCCTGGGTACTTACGTAGAATGGTAGTTCTCACGGGATTTACCGAATCAGTACAAGATCAGTTATTTGTAAAGATGAAGCCTAGTAGTTATGCTGCCGGATTTCAGGCAGGAAAAGATGTAATAGAAATATGGGGATTTTGTACATGCCCTATTATATAACAATTTATTATTTAATAATAAGTATTGTTTGGCATATTTGACTGATATGTGATGGATGTATGCATATGTATGTAAGGTTGATTGCTGGAATTTGCCACCATGAACAGTAACTCGTGGTGACTTACTGATGTTTGATCTATAATTAAAAATAGTAAATGGTTGAATAAGTGTATTATATTTTTATGGTAAATAGTAGACATACCAAGCTTCGATTTGATATATATAATGCCTCATTTGGATGTCTACACATGGAGATATAAATTATCAAATTTGGGACCAAAATGCTGGATTCAAGAGGAAAATGCTGGATGAACAGTAAAGTTATAGCGTTGACTTACATTGACTCGGTCAAGGAATGGTCAACGAGTTATTTTTTCCTGAAATATAATTAAGTTATATTCATGTATCAATTTGAACCAATACATTCTGATTTTTCTAGAATTAGTTATGATTTTTCGAAGTCAGGTCACTCATATGGAATTTACACAGTAAACAGTACTCGAGAAGAGTAAAACTCCAGATTGAGAAATTGGACTTCAATAACCTTGAAAGTGGTTCTAAATGCTACCAAATGGTCCCTAAGACGTATGAAAGTAAGGATGTTTTATCTGAGGTCCAGAAGATCTGATAAAAATTTCAGATAACTTTTAGACTATCAGATAAATTTCAGTTATCTAAAACTCTAATAAAATTTATGCATTAGGCTAAATTAACTAGCACAACTTCCTCTATCTACAGATGAAATTTAGGACTAAAATTCTTCTGGGCTGTTCTAAGCCACTTCCGGCTCAACTTTCTATAATTACCATTTTGCCCCTGGAAACTTTTCTTCTTTTCAATTAAGTCCCTTAACTTTTCATAATTACCTTTAATGGCCCACAACTTGTGTCTACTTTTATTTCTTACCATGGGACTTTTAAACTTTTCACTTTACTCACTTTCTTTTCTAAAATGACCATTATGCCCCTAGGGACTTTCACTATTTACATATAAGTCCCTGTACTTTCACTTATTTACAGTTTAGTCCCTAAAAACCCTCTGTATGTTTCTGGGACTTCTGCTCAAAGGGGTCTGGTAGCCTATATTTTTCAGGCTACTTTCTGAGTCTCTAGGCCTAAAAATTAGGATATTACAGGTGTGCTTTGGAATGGGAGGGGGTGAGGGGTATTTATAGGTAGAGGGAGGTGGAATGGATTGCTCAGATCGAATCACGATGAATGGCTCAGATCGCTTAGCTTTCTCAAGAAGCTTCGCCTGCATCATCGTGATGACATCATCATCATCAATGACTCATCAAAGTGGCATCATCAATAGACACCTCACATGCTTAGGTGGTGTAATGGTGGGGCCCTTGGGATACCTCACCAGCTGACTCAGCGCTTCTAGAGAATTCAAGAGTCCTATCCTGGAATAAACGGCTGAGATCGTGCACGTGTTCTTAACTTTTTCTTCTTTCCTTAGATCAGTGCCATGTGGCGTCTTGATGGGTCCCATGAGGACACCTTTCATGCCACCTCATGGCTTCCAGATAAATCCAAAGCTTTATCTAATCAATTCCCCGATTATCACTTCAACCGGGTAACTTTACTTTATTGAAAACTCACTAAAATATTACTTTAATGCCACTTTAACTCACATAACCATTGGGCCACGCTTTTGAAATCTTGGAATGTCATCTTGGGTCTCTGATCAAGCTCAAATACTCTGATGGCTCAATTCCGAATAAACATCCCTTGGCAAATTACCAAAATGCCCTTGGTTCCTCTTTATTTACTTTAATGAGTCTAGGGGCATTATTGTCATTCCACATCTTACCAGAGTATTCCCTGACCCTGGTCAACTATTCAGATAACCTTCCTTGACTGTCTAACCTTAGTCAAATGACCAAAATACCCTTCACTTATTCTTTAACTATTTTATAACATAGGGGTATTTTCGTCATTTTGCATATTTTCTGTATATTTCTGGACACTGGCCCCTTTTACCCGATGAACTGATATCATTGGCCTAGTCTTACTTGGCGTCATCATGGGCCTCTATGTGACTTTATCTGGGCTCATTTAGTCCCAGTTTGCTTACCGATTAATTTCCCAATCGGATATTGGGCGTTCACGAACTCCCATCAAAATTCACTAATATGTGAACAACTTTTCTTACAGATCTCCTTTCAGGACTCCGTTAGTTCCCTGACCTCTATCTTCATAGGACGCATCTTCTTGTAACTTTTCACTTATATCTGAGGTCCAAGAGATCTGATAAAAATTTTAGATAACTTTTAGACTATCAGATACATTTTAGCTATCTGAAACTCTAATAAAATTTTTGTAATAAGTCATATTAACCAGCATCATTTCCTCTATCTACTGATGAAATTTTGGACTGAAATGCTTCCGGGCAGTTCTAAGCACTTCTGGCTCAACTTTCTATAATTACTATTTTGCCCCTAGAAACTTTTCCTCTTTTCATTAAGTCCCTTAACTTTTCATAATTACACCTAATGCCCACAACTTGTGTCTACTTTTACTTTTGCACCATGAAACTGTTAGACTTTCACTTTAGTCTATTTCTTTTCTAAAATGATCATTATGTCCCTAGGGACTTTTACTATTTACACATAAGTCCCTGTACTTTCACTTATTTACAGTTTAATCTGTAACATCCCAATTTTCAGGCCCAGAGACTCAGAAAGTAGCCTGAAATAGATAGGCTACCAGACCCCTTTGAGCAGAAGTCCCAAAAATATACAGAGGATTTTTAGGAACTAAACTGCAAATAAGTGAAAGTACAAGGATTTATAAGTAAATAGTAAAAGTCCTAGGGGTATAATAGTTATTTCAGGAAAGAAAGGGACTAAAGTGAAAAGTCTAAAAGTCTCTTGGTGCAAAAGTAAAAGTAGACACAAGTTATAAGGCAAAAAAAGAAAGTAGACAAAAATGTGGCGTCTTTAAGTGTAATTTTAGCCAAATAAAAGGGAATTAATTGAAAAGAAGAAAAATTCTAGGGGCAAAAGTGTAATTATAGAAAGATGAACCAGAAATGGCTTAGCACTGCCCGGAAGCATTTCAGTCCCATATCTCATCAGTAGATAGAGTAAAGGATGCTGAGTAATCCAGCTTAATACAGGAATTTTATCAGGACTCCAGATAGCCGAAATTTATCTGATAGGCTAAAAGTATACAAAATTCTTACCGGATATCCTAGATCTCCGATATGAGTGAAAATCTGCAGGAAGATGCGTCCTGTAGAGGCGGATGTCAAGGAACTGATAGAATACCGAAAGGAGGTTTGTAGAAAAAAGTTACTCACAAATTAGTGAATTCAGACGGGAGTTTGTGACCTCCGGGTATCCGATTAGGAGATTTATCGGTATTCAAACTGAGACTGAATGAGCTCAAATGACATCAGTCAGAGGCCTGTAATGACATACAGGGATGGATAGAGTTAGTATGGTAGTCTATATGATAAAAGGGGCCAGTGTCCAGAAAAAAGGTGTAAAATGACGAAAATGCCCTTATGTTGTAAAATAGCTGAAAGAATGAGTAAAGGGTATTTTGGTCATTTGGCTAAGGTGAGATAGTCAAGAAAGGTTATCTTGATAGTTGACCAGGGTCAGAGAATACTCTGGTAAGGTATGAAAAGACAATAATGCCCCTAGATTCATTAAAGTAAAAAAAGAGGAACCAAGGGCATTTTGGTAATTTACCAAGGGATGGTTCTTGGGAATTGAGCCATCAGAGTACTTGGGCTAGATCATAGACCCAAGATGATATTCCAAGGCCCAAAAACGTAGCCCATGAATTATGTGAGAAAAACTGGCATTGAAATAATGTTTTAGTGACTTTTCAATAAAGTAAAGTTACTCGGTTGGCGTGATGACCGGGGAGGTGATCAGATAAAGTCCTGAACTTATCTGGTAACCATAGGATGGCATGAAAGGTGTCATCCAGATGCCACATGGAACTGATATAGAGGGAGAAGAAAGGTGAAGGATACGTGGCATGATCTCAGCCGTGTATTCCGGTGCAAGACTTTGGAATTCTCTGGAAACGCTGAGTCAACTGGTGAGGTGTCCCGTGGGCCTCACCATTGCGCCACCTAGCCTGTGAGGTATCCCATGATGATGTCATGTTTGATGAGTCATTATGGAGGATGATGTCATCACGATGACATAAGCGAAACTTGGTGGGCAAGCAAAGCGATCTGAGCCACTCGTTGAGAATTGATCTAGGCCACTCATTCTCCTTTGCTTCCACTATAAACACCCCCTCCCCTTGCCTTCTCATTCACAGCCAAGAGCCATTTTAGAGAGAGAAGGAAGTTCTAGAGAGAGAAAGTGAGAGGAAGAAAGAAAGAAGGAAGTTCTGGCGGAGCTGGAAGCAGTATAGAGATAGTAGAGTTCTGCTAAGCTAGCCGGGTAGTAACTAATCCTAGCTTTTATGTAATGGCTTTGTGATTTAATGTTCTATTGTTTGGTTAGATTGTTGTCTTATATGTTATTTTTGAAGCTCTACTACAATGCTATGATCATATGTTATTGAGTATGGAAGCACGCAGCATACTTATCTGTACATAATCACAAGCAAGCATTATCACACTGCATTACATATATTGTTATGATTATTACTACTGAGATTCCCCCGAATCTCATCCCCAATGTATAACCCATTACAGGGACGTTATGTCGAAGTAAATTTTGAGAATGCTAAGAGACGCCGTTATGCTGCCAAAATTAGGGCAAAATATCAGTAGTGAAGAAAGGAGATGATACGTACTGTGTACGTAGGTACTGTCTAAGGAGGCTGGAAGTGAGTAGACCTAGTCGGTTCATCCATTCTTTCCTGGGTACTTACGTAGAATGGTAGTTCTCACGGGAATTACCAAATTAGTACAAGATCAGTTATTTGTAAAGATAGAGCCTAGTAGTTATGCTGCCGGATTTCAGGCAGGAAAAGATGTAATAGAGATATGAGAATTTTGTGCATACCCTATTGTATAACAATTTATTATTTAATAATAGTTGATTGCTGGAATTTACCACCATGAACAGTAACTCGTGGAGACATAGGGATGTTTGATCTATAATAAAAAATAGTAAATGATTAAATAAATGTATTATATTTTTATGGTAAATAGTAGACATACCAAGCTTCGATTTGATATATAGAATGCCTCATTTTGATGTCTACACATGGAGATATAAATTATCAAATTTGGGACCAAAATGTTGGATTTAGGAAAAAACGTTGGATGAACAGTAAGGTTGTAACGTTGACTTGGTCAGGGAATGGTCAACAAGTTATTTTTCCCTGAAATATAATTGAGTTAGTTTCATGTAGCAATTTGAACCACTTTATTTCTATTTTTCTAGAATTAGTTATGATTTTTCGAAGGCAGGTCACACATCTGGAATTTGCACAGTGAACAGTACTCGATAAGAGTAAAACTCTAGATTGAGAAATTGGACTTCAACGACCTTGAAAGTGGTTCTAAATGCTACCAAATGGTCCCTAAGATGTACGAAAGTAAGGGTGTTTCATTTTGGTATCAGAGCAAAGGATTCTGGCATAGACTAGAAAGGGCTCTAGTTCAGAGCATAAGATTCTGGCACAAAACTGAAGGTTCTGGCTCAGTGATGCTCTGAAATAGTTAGAATTAAAGTTTAAATGAGTTAGAGATATGAATTAGAAAGGTTATTTTTAGAGTGCAAGATAATGACACTCAAGTAGCGACGAATATGGGAGTAGGTCGCGACAGATAGTCATAGAGAGCTAAGGTTGCGGCGAGAGGGGTCTTATGTCGCGACTAATATGTACAGATAAGTTGATGTTGCGACGAGAGAAGGCCTCAGGTCATGATGAGTAATATTTCAATATGTGACTAGTGTACAAAGGAGTTCAGGTCGCGACATTATAAGAGATAGGTCTCGACTAAAGGACACAGAGATGCCAGGTTATGACGAGTAGCGGGTGACGGTCGTGACTAAAAGTCACAAAGCATGTGAGTTATGACTATGAAGTTCTCAAGTCGCGACTATAATTGGCAGAGGCCATATGATGATGAGAATAAAGGTACCAACCTTGCTGAAGTCCATCGGCTAGAGGATTGGTATAGCATATGATAAGCCAGACAGTACAAAGGTACTGAGGTACGAAAGATCAGTTTAAGACAATGTTTAAAAGTAGATCCTCTATATGATAACTAAGAGTATATCTACGTTATAAAGGTTTTATTCAGCTGATCTGAATAGAAGACCTAAAAGTTAGATTAAGATTTGCCTAGGAATAATCCTAGCACATGGCCTAATGCTAGAGACATGATGGTTAATAGATAAAGAGCTAAATGTTCCCTGAGCAGAGGGATTCCATCATGAAGAAGTAGCAGACTTAGGGAAGAGTACCCTAGAGAACAGAAGTAATAGTAAGAGATGATGGATGAGATCCATGAGACTCAAGGATCAAGAGAAAGACTAATAAGGAACCACAGTCTGGTCAAGAACAAACTGGGACTGATAGATAGACAGAAGAAGTTAAGGGATATAAAGAGGTAGCCACAGTTTAAAAGATAAAGTGACTCCCTTAATCCCTATATAAGATTTAGTAATGAAGGGTTGAGTCTATACCCTGGTAAGAGGGTAGCATGGCAGCCTAAGTGAGATAGACAGATGTTCTTGTCAGATCCTGATCATGTGATTGATAATCTGACAGATAATACGATAGATAATATGATCAGATGATGATCTGACAAATAATGTGATAAAGGAAATAATGTGCAATGGATGGTTGAGCAAATTATGATAATATGGCTTATGTTGCCATAAGTTATGATGAATACTCCCTTTTGCAGTACATGCAGGGTAGAGTATATATGAGATGAGAAAGTTATGTTGCTCCCATGCCATACGACATGTAATAGTATTGTACCCAGGATGTCAAACAGTCTCAGTGAGTGGGACAGTCAGTTACAGTATGATTGGGGTTACTCAGGTATTTCTATAGGCTTGTGAATATAGTACTCAGGGCCATTTCTATTGAACGAAATGGTATACAAATAGAGTAGAAGATAACATTAAAGAGATTATTTTCATATCACTCTTTAGATAAGAGTTAGATTTGAAACAGATGGCTCTTAGATAGAGCTAGATTCAGATGAGTACAGATCACTCTTCAGATAAGAGTTGGATCTGGTACAGATTGCTCGCAGTTAGAGCATAGTTTGAATGGCTCATAGTTAGAGCACACATTGAAATGAGAAGTTGTGATGAGGCCATAGCAATAGAATGCAATGGCAGGTGGTTAGACCATAGCCAGTGGTAAACCACAGGAAAGTAAGAAAGATGAGAAGGAACTCCTGAGTACGAGAGGAAGTAAGTAAAGTCTTGGTAAATAATATGAGGCTACCATATATAATTTTTTTTTAAATTTTTATTGAGTTATCAACAGGTGAAAGCAGTTAACCTTATAACTTAGTCTGTTGATTTAAGATCTTCGGGAGATATATAGTACAACAGAATCACAGTTAGATTCTGGAGGGTCGCAGTTAGATCCTAGCATGGCTCCAGGGTCACAGTTAGATCCTAGCAGCTTCAGAGTCGCAGTTTGAAACGTCCTTATTTTCATACATTTTAGGGATCATTTGGTAGCATTTAGAACCACTTTCCAGGTTATTGAAGTCCAATATCTCAATCTAGAATTTTACTCTTCTCGGGTACTGTTCACTGTGTAAATTCCAGATGAGTGACCTGACTTCGAAAAATCATAATTAAATATAGAAAAATCGAAATGAAGTGGTTACAATTGATACATAAAGATGACTCAATTATCTTTAAGGGAAAAATCATTCATTGACCAATCTTTGACCAAATCACTGTGGGTCAATGTTTCAATTTTACTGTTCATCCCACGTTTTTCTCCTAAATCCAGTATTCTAGCTCCAAATTTGGCAATTTATAACTCCATGTGTAGACATCAAAACGAGGCATATTCTATACCAAATTAAATCTTAATATGTATACTATTTACCATAAAAATTTCAGACATTTATTCATCCATTTACTATTTTTAATGATTTATCAAACATCAATAGGTCTCCTCGGATTTACTGTTCACAGAAACAATTTTCAGCATTCACTCTTACATACACATGCATACATCCATCACATATCAGTTAAGCATGCCGATCAGATATTTAGAACATGCCAAACAATATCTGTTATTAAAGGATAGTTGTTGTTCATTAGACATGTACAAAATTCTCATATTTTTAATACATCCTTTCGTCCAGAAATCCGGCAGCATAACGGCTATACTTCGTCTTTAGAAAGTAACCAATCTTGTACCGATTCGATAATTCCCATAAGAAATACCATTCTACGTAAGTACCCAGGAAAGACTGGATGAACCGGCTAGGTCCACTCACTTCCAGCCTCCTTAGACAGTACCTACGTACACAGTACACACAGTTCCTTTCTTTACCACTTTGCCGGAATTTCGGCAGCCTAACGGCGTCCTTCAAGATTTCCAAAATTTATTTCAACATAGCCTCCCCTGTAATGGGTTATTTGGGATGAGATTCGAGGGAATCTCAGTAGTAATAATTATAACAATATATGTAACGCAGAGTGACAGTGCTTGCTTGTGATTGTGTACAGATAAGTATGCTGCGTGCTTCCATATTCAATAACATATGATCATAGCATTGTAATAGAGATTCAAGCATAACATATAAGACAACAATCAAACTAAACAATAGCACAACAAGTCACAAAGACATTACATAAAAGCTAGGATTAGTTACTACCTTAAAAGCAGAACTTCAGAACTTCTATACTGCTTCCAACTTCACCAGAACTTCCTTTCTTCTTTCTTTTTCTCACTTTCTCTCTCAAGAACTTCCTTATCACTCTAAAATTGCTTCTTGGCAGTGAGAATGAAGAGCTAGGGGTATTTATAGTTTTGATGAGTGGCATTCTTGTAATTTTGAAGCCTTATGAACTTGTGGTCCTGGTTTTTCCGGAATTTCCTATTTTTCTTTTATTCCTTTACTGTATCATCAAGGGGACACCTCAAGGGACACATAACCCCTCACATTCTTCACATGGAGAAATTGAAGGGAGCTAGAAGCCTTCTGGATGCTTTTCGGTCCAATCCGGTACCGGCCCGGTCCGTCGCCTCGAAAACTGAACCGTTTTCTAAATCTAATTTTTCTAAAAATCCATATTATGTCTCTTGACCTTAAATTTAGTATCTGGATCCTTCATATCATTAACATTTTTATACTGGGTCTAAACTCAATTACAGATCCCCTGCGAAATGACCAAAATACCCCTGGGTGCCCTTTCATGCACTATCTTAATCCTAAGGGCAAAACTGTCATTTTACACCTTTCTGTACTCTGTCAGGGCATATACTGACTCTGGTTAACTTCACCTATATATGTCTTGGCCTCTAGGCCTATCCAGAATGACCAAAATGCCCTTCATACACCTGCTACCCCTTTAGTACTACACAGGGGCATTTTCGTAACTTCACACTTTTCCGGGGTTCTGCCGGACACTGGCCCACCTATCAGTCCAAGAGTCTTATTGGGCCTTTGATGGCACCATTATTGGGCCTTTTAGGGTCCATTACCTTCATGGCACGTATTACGAGGAATCTTCCTCAGGCAAAGTTCATCGAGCCTTTTGTCTAACATACACCGTTTATACACATATCCGGACACCGGGTCCTTTTACCAGATACACTGGCCTACTGTGTTTAGGCATCCCTGTGGGTTATAACGGTCATCTGACTGAGGTCATCCGAACTCATTCAGTCCCTTTTTAAATACCGATAAATCTTCCTATCGGATACCCGGAGGCCTCACACTCCCTTCTGGATTTTCTAATTTGTGAATAACTTTTCCTACAGACCTCCTATCGGTATTCTGTCAGTTTTCTGACCTCCTCCCCATTAGGACGCATCATCCTGTAATTTCTCACCTAGATCTGAAATCTAGAATATCCGGTAGGAATTTTTTTAACTTTTAGACTATCAGATCAATTTCTGCTATCTGGAGTCTTGAAAAATTCCTGTATTATGCTGGATTACCCGGCGTCACTTGCTCTATCTTCTAGTAAAATATGGGGCTAATCGGAGTACGATCACTATTTTTGCCTATTTCCGGTCCAGGTTTTCATAATTACACTTTTGCCCCAGAAACTTTTCTTCTTTTCAACTAAGTCCCTTTATTTGGCTAAAATTACCCTTAAGGACCCCACATTTTTGTCTACTTTTCCTTCTTAACCTTAACCTTTCCATAATTGCAATCAAGTCCCTTTATTTCCTTTCTTTTTCAATTTAATCCCTTTCTTTACATAAATAACCACATCTTCTTCCTAAAAAATAATTCGTATATTTCATTCAATCTGTACATATAAATCAGTACAGAAAATTAGGGATATTACATTCTCTCCCCCTTAAAATAAATTTCATTTTCGAAATTTACACTATACATATTCTATGAAAACAACTCAGGATACTTCCCCCTCATCTTTTCTTCTGTTTTCCACGTAGCTTCATGCTCAGTCAAGCCTTTCCAGATCACTTTAACTAGAGGGGTTTGCTTATTACGTAACTGCTTGACCTTTCGATCAGCGATTCGTACTGGTCCAACCTCATAAGTCAGATCATCTCGTAGCGCGACTTCATCTTGCTCAATTACATGAGATGGATCTGGAACATACTTCTTTAATTGGGAAACATCAAACACATCATGTATCTGGCTAAGATTTGGAGGAAGAGCTAATCTATAGGCTACTGTCCACACCTTTGAGAGAATTTGGAATGGTCCAATGTATCTTGGATGTAACTTCTTCACTTTGATCGATCGCCCAGCTCCAGTAGTTGGAGTTAACTTAAGGAATACATGTTCACCTTCTTCAAACTCCAACGGCTTCCTTCTGACATCTGCATAGCTTTTCTGTCTGCTTTGAGCCGTTAGCAATCTTTTTCTAATCACCGCAATCTGCTCTACAGTTTGATCCACTAGATCAGGACCAAGCATTCTTCTCTCTCTCAATTCTAGCCAGCATAAGGGGGATCTACATTTATGTCCATAGAGTGCTTCAAAGGGTGCCATCTAGATGCTAGCCTGATAACTATTATTATACGCAAACTCTATGAGTGGTAGATGGACATCCCAGCTGCCTTTGAAATCCAAAACACATGCTCTCAACATATCTTCTAGCGTTTGGATTGTTCTCTCCGACTGACCATCCGTCTGAGGATGATAAGCTGTACTAAATCGAAGAGTAGTGCCCATCTCTTCCTGTAAAGCCCTCCAGAAATTAGAAGTAAATTGAGGGTCTCTATCGGACACAATGCTGCTTGGGATACCATGAAGCCTAACAATCTCTTTTATGTACAACTTTGCCAGCTTCTCCAGAGAATCTCTTTTATTGATTGCCAGGAAATGTGCTGACTTTGTCAATCGATCAACTACTACCCATACCGCATCATGTTTACTTGGAGTCATGGGTAGTCCTTCCACAAAGTCCATGGCAATACCATCCCATTTCCACTCAGGGATATCTAGAGGCTACAATGTTCCCGCTGGCTTTTGATGTTCAATTTTTACTTTCTGGCAGGTCAAGCACTTGGACACATAAGCCACTACATCCTTCTTCAATCTAGGCCACCAAAACAACCTTTTAACATCATGGTACATCTTGGTCATACCTGGATGTACTGTATACCGGC
Organism: Leucaena leucocephala; assembly: GCA_037074615.1. NCBI lineage: Eukaryota > Viridiplantae > Streptophyta > Magnoliopsida > Fabales > Fabaceae > Leucaena > Leucaena leucocephala. The sequence continues at coordinate 11,919,415 of CM073555.1, read as the reverse complement.
TTTTATGTGCTTCCTCCAGAATTCTTTCTCTTAATCACATAGCATTAAGGATATAGGGCCTTCCCCTGAACTGGAACAATCCATCTAGGGAAATCTCAAAATTCCTGGTCTTCCCTCTTTCCAGTTTATCATTGAATATTGCTGCAAGCTTATCCTGCTTTTGAGCCTCTTTTATCTCATCTTCTATGCAAGCTCTGACATGAACTCCTCCGAAAGGATTCTCCGTCAGTTGCATTTGATATAAAGGGCTCCAATCCCTCATATCTTCTATCAATTCCAACTCCTTGATCATCATGTATGCAACCTGCACCACTTTTCTACTCAGGGCATCAGCTACCACATTACTTTTCCTGGATGGTATTTAATTTTGAAGTCATAATCTTTCAACAATTCCATCCATCGCCGTTGCCTCATGTTCAGCTCTTTCTGATCCTGTAGATACTTCAGGTGAAACATCCTTACTTTAGTATGTCTTAGGGACCATTTGGTAGCATTTGGAACCACTTTCAAGGTCATTGAAGTCCAATTTCTCAATCTGGAATTTTACTCTTAGCGAGTACTGTTCACTGTGTGAATTCCAGATGAGTGACCTGACTTAAAAAAATCATAACTAATTCTAGAAAAATCAAAATGAAGTGTTTCAAATTGATACTTGATGCTAACTCAATTATATTTCAGGGAAAAATAACTCGTTGACCATTCATTGACCGACTCAACCTCAGTCAACGTCACAACTTTACTGTTCATCCAACGTTTTTCTCCTGAATCCAGTATTCTGGTCCCAACTTTGATAATTTATATCTCCTTGTGTAGATATCCAAATAAGTCATACTATATATCAAATCGAATCTTGGTATGTCTACAATTTACCTTAAAAATTTCATACATTTATTCATTCATTTACTATTTTTAATTATGGATCAAACATCCTCATGTCCCCACGTGTCACTGTTTATAGTGTTAAATTCCAGCATTCAACTTTGCATACATATGCATACATCCATTATATATCAGTCAAATATGCCAAACAACACTTATTATTAAATAATAAGTTGTTATACATAAGAGCATGAACAGAATTCTCATATTTCTATTACATCCTTTCCTGCCTGAAATCCGGCAGCATAACCGCTACGCTTCATCTTCAGAAAGTAACTGATCTTGTACCGAATCGGTAATTCCCGTGAGCACTACCATTCTATGTAAGTACCCAGGAAAGACTGGATGAACCGGCTAGGTCCACTCACTTCCAACCTCCTTAGACAGTACCTACGTACACAGTACGTATCAGCTGCTTTCCTTATCTTGTCATAATTTCGGCAGCATAACAGCGTCTCTTAAAATTCCCAAAATTCACTTCGACATAGCCTCCCCTGTAATGGGTTACTTATTGGGATGAGATTTGGGGGAATCTCAGTAGCAACAATCATAACAATATATGTAATGCAGAGTGACAGTGCTTGCTTGTGATTGTGTACAGATAAGTATGCTGCGTGCCTCCATACTCAATAACATATGATCATAGCATTACAGTAGAGCTTCACACAAACATGACATATAAGACAACAATCCAACCAAACAATAGCACAACAAATCACAAAGCCATTACATAAAAGCTAGGATTAGTTAATACCTCAAAGGCTCAGCAGAACTCTACTATCTCTATTCTGATTCCAGCTCCGCTAGAACTTCTTTTCTTTCTTTCTTCCTCTCACTTTCTTTCTCTAGCACTTCCTCCTCTCTCTAAAACTTGCTTGGGCCGTGCATAATGAAGAGCAAGGGGTATTTATAGTTTTGGTCAATGGCATTTCCGTAATTTTGAGGCCATCTGAACTTGTGGTCCTGGTTTTTCCGGAATTTCCTATTTTTCTTTATTCCTTTTACTGCATCATGCATGACATCATCTCAAGGCCACCTCATGGGACACCTCATATGTCACATGGAGAAATTGCAAGCTTCTTGGACACCTCATCAGCTGACTCAGCATCTACAGTCCAATCCAGTACCGGTTCGGTCCGATTTCCCACAAACTGGACTCACCGGCTAAGATTATGCCACATGTCCTTAACTTTTTCTTCCTCCTCTATGTTAGCGCCATGTGGCATCTTACTGGCACTTGTCACGCCATCCAATGCTATCCAGATAAATCAAGGGATTTATCTGATCACCTCCTCGGTTATCCTGCCGACCGAGTAACTTTACTTTATTGAAACAGCATTAAAATAGTATTTTAATGCCACTTTTTCCCACATATAACTGGGCCTACGTTTTTGGGCTCTAGGAATGTTATCTTAGATCCTGATCAAGCTCAAGTACTCTGATGGCTCGATTCCCAAGAAACATCCCTTGGCAAATTACCAAAATACCCTTGGGTGCCCTTTCTTGCACTATTTTAACCCTAAGGTTAAAATCATCATTTTATACCCTTCTATACCCTGTCAGGGCATAAATTGACTCTGAGTAACTTTATCTGTATGTGCCTTGGCTCCTGGGCCTGTCCAGAATGACCAAAATGCCCTCATACATCTACTGCCACTTTAGTACAACACAGGGGCATTTTCGTAATTTCGCACTGTTCCGGGGTTCTGCCCGACACTGGCCCACCTATCAGTCCAAGTGTCTTATTGGGCCTTTGATGGCGCCATTATTGGGCCTTTCAGGGTCTATTACCTTCATGGCACACATTACGAGGAATCTTCCACTGCCCATATTATTGAATATTTTATCTACTATTCACCGTTTATACACATATCCGGACACCGGCTCCTTCTGTCCGATACACTAGCCTGCGGTGTTCAGGCATCCCTGTGAGTCACATCAGTCATCTGAATGAGGTCATCCGAACTCATTCAGTCCCTTTTTAAATACCGATAAATCTCCCTATCGGATACCCGGAGGCCTCACACTCCGTCTGGATTTTCTAATTTGTGAATAACTTTTTCTACAGAACTCCTATACGTATTCTGTCAGTTTCCTGACATCCGCCCCATAAGGACGCATCATCCTGTATTTTCTCACCTAGATCTGAAATCTAGGATATCCGGTAGGAATTTTTATAACTTTTTCACTATCAGATCAATTCTGGCTATCTGGAGTCTTGAAAAATTCCTGTACTAAGCCAGATTACCGAGCGTCACTTGCTCTCTCTACCGGTGAAATCTGGGACTGAAATGCTTTCGGGCAGTCCAAACCACTTCCGGCCTGACTTTCTTTAATTACACTTTAGCCCCAAGGAACTTTTCTTCTTTTTAATTAAGTCCCTTTTATTTGGCTAAAATTACACTTAAGGACCCCACCTTTTTGTCTACTTTTCCTTTTTGGCCTAAAACTTTTAATATTTACACTTAAGCCCCTTCATTTCCTTTCTCTTGCAATTTAATCCCTTTCTTTGCATAAATGGCCATCATATCCCTAGGAACTTTTACTATTTACATATAAGTCCCAGAACTTTCACTTATTTGCAGTTTAGTTCCTAAAAACCCTCTGTATGTTTTGGGGACTTCTGCTTAAAGGGATATATCTATTTCAGGCTACTTACTAAGTCTCTGGCCTGAAAATTGGGGTGTTACATTTCTACCCCCTTTAAAATAAATTTCGTCCTCGAAATTTACCTAGTATCTTAATCAATTATCCTGGATATAGCTCCTCTGTATATCCTTTCCTGGTTTTTGACTAAGGCTTGGGGCATTCATCCTCTTACACTTATGGACAACTCATTATACTTGTGAGTAGTGTCCATTTCTTTCATATCTTATCTCGCAGAATTCTAATGTAATTCTGGGGTCTACATCACTCCTTTTACACTTTGCTAATCTCTTAGGAGAAATATTGTTCTTTTGACTTTTTTTCTCCTGAGATGAGATCATATCTCAGATAACTTCGCAACTTTCTTAACTGTTCTCATAACTTCATGCATCTATGCCAAACATTTGTGGCATTTGCATTTTTTTTATCCCTTTTTAGGGCTTAACTATCGTTAGGCTACTCTTGCCTTAGCACCTTTCGTGCCACTGGGTTAGGGCTAGGTTACTATTCTTATAGCTCTAGGCCCTAGCATTTTTCTCATAGAACTACGTTCTATCTTTGCTTTGCCTTAGACCGTCTTCTCTAGGTCTCTCTGGCCTGTTAATCTCTCATGACTTGTTATAATGACCACTTTCTTTAGATCAGAAAAGAACTCTTCATCATCATCTAGGCATATTGTTCCTTACCGCTATGGTTCTTCTTAACCATTCTCAGGGTCGACCTCAGGGAATATTGGAGACTCTGTCTGTGGTAAGAGCAAATACCTTTCCTAGGGATGTTAGCATTCTTAGGGCAACATCTTACCAAGTGGCATTTCTTACCATAACTGCTTTTCCCTGCTCAACACTCCCATGTGCCATGGCTCTTTCCACCACATTGACATCTCTGCTCTCCAATCTGATCATTACCTTGATCAGTCCCCCTGCGTGAACTATTGCCTCTTTCTCTTGCTATTGGCTTCACAACTTGAGCTACCTTCTAGAGTGCTCTTAGCCAATGCTTTTCTATTCTCAATACATAGGGGATTATGTTCCTTAGTTCTCAGGCATACTTCTACAAAACTTTGAATATCAGTACTCAGATTTGGACTTGGACTCCGTCTTCGTTAAGGAAAAACTAAGTTCAGTCTGTATAATATAGGCTATCTGAGAAAACCATTATAAAATAATTTCTCTGGGTGAGTTTATCAACTAGTGAAGCTTCCTTACCTTAACTTCGTCTTTGGCATTCATCTTCCCAAAGAGATATTAAATTATACTCATGTCTCATGGCTCATTACTTTCCTTAGGCTAGGTCTAACTGCGACCTCGGGATCTAACTGCGATCAACCGTTAGCCTCTTCAGAATCTAACTGCGACTCTGAAGCTATTAGGATCTAACTGCGACCCTGGAGCCATGCTAGGATCTAACTGCGACCCTCCAGAATCTAACTGCGATTCTGTTGTACTGTATATCTCTCGAAGATCTTAAACCAACATACTAGGTTATAAGGTTAAACGCTTCCACCTGTTGATAACTCCATAAATATTTTAAAAATATATTTAGTAGCCTCATATTATTTACCTAGACTTTACTCACTTCCTCTTGTACTCAGGAGTTCCTTCTCATCTTTCTTACTTTATTGTGATTTACCATTGGCTATGGTCTAACCACCTGCCATTGCATTCTATTGCTATGGCCTCATCATAGTTTATTTCAATCTGTGCTCTAACCGCGAGCCATTTGAACTATGCTCTAACTGCGAGCATTCTATACCAGATCCAACTCTTATCTGAAGAGTGATCTGTACCCATCTGAATCTAGCTCTATCTGAGAGCCATCTGTTTCAGATCCAACTCTTATCTGAAGAGTGATCTAGAAATAATCCCTTTACTGTTATCTGTTACTCTTTCTGTACATCATTCATTTCAATAGAAATGGCCATGAGTACTGTATTCATAAGCCTATAGAAATACCTGAGTAATCTCAATCATAAATCATATCATAACTTATCGTCCCACTCTTTGAGACTATCTATCATCCTCAATACTATTACATGTCGTATGGTATGGGAGCAACATACTTTCTCATAACTTTCTCATCTCATACATGTACTCATATATACTCTACCCTGCATGCACTACGAAAGGGGAGTATCCATTCATCATAGCATACTCTAACATGCATGTCATTATATGACAACTGCAAGGAGATGCAATTTCCATATCTTATGGCAACATAAGCCATATCATCATCATACTTTGCTCAACCATCCATCAGACATTGTAATCATCTAAGTAAGCCTCAAACGTATTTCCTTTATCATATTGCATACCATATCCGGATCATTCATCCTCAAACAACTATCTATTTCACTTAGGCTGCCACGCTACCCTCTTACCAGGGTATAGACTCAACCCTTCATACTTTATCTTATGTAGGGAATAGGGGAGTCACTTTATCTCTTAAGCTGTGGCTACCTCTTTACTATCTCTTAACTTCTTCTGTCTATCTATCCATCAGTCCCAGTCTATTCTTGACCGGACTATGATTACTTATTGGTCTTTCTCTTGATCCTTAATCCTCATGGATCTCATTCATCATCTTTTACTATTACTTCTACTTTCTAGGGTACTATACCCTAGGTCTATCATTTCTCCGTGATGGAATCCCTCTGCTTAGGGAACATTGAGCTCTTTATCTATTAACCATCACGTCTTTACCATTAAGCCATGTACTAGGATCATTCCTGGCAAATCTCATTCTAGCTTTTAGGTCTTCTATTCAGATTAGCTGAATAAAACCCCTATAACATAGATCTACTCTTAGTTATCACATAGAGGATCTACTTTTACACATTGTCTTAAACTGATCTTTCGTACTTCAGTACCTTTGTACTGCCTGGCTTATCATATGCTATTCCAATCCTCTAGCTGATGGACTTCAGCAAGGTTTGTATCTTCATTATCATATGGCCTCTGTTATCTTTGTTGAGAACTGCATAGTCGCAACTCACATACTCTGTGACTTTTAGTCGCGACTGTCATACGCTACTCGTCACGACCTGAAATTTCTGTGTTCTTTAGTCGCGACCTATCTCTCATAATGTCGCTACCTGGACTCCTTTCAGCCATAATATAAGTTTTAACGTTCAAGGGTTTGACTAACCCTAACTATCTTGTATATGTTTTCTCTAGTTCCTACTTTTAAAACCTGTAGTCATATTCATCCGCATACATAGGCAACATACTAGGTATAGGGTAGCTCAATAGTGTGCACACTGGATAATCCGATCACATACAGAATTTATCTATTCATTAGCCAGTGGAAACAGAACACAAATAAACTCGTACCTTAATTTGGCGCTGGAGACTTTCTTATCTCATCGCCAGTCAGGGCATATACTCTTCCCTGAGTCGGGTATCTTTCGCCTGTTGGGTTCTGTGGGCACTCCCTGGCATAATGTCCAGGCTTTCCACACCTATAGCATAACCCTTGACCTACTGGACAAGGCCTCGTACCATGGTCTCGACCACAGTTCCCACATATATTAGGCCTTGGTTGCCTACTAACTTCTCTTGACCCACTATCTGGCCTACTTCCCTGTTTCTTATTAACTTATGGCCTATATGCTGGCCCATTTCTCTTCTTGCTGTTCCCTCTTAAGGAACCTGGTGGCATCACTCTTGATGTAGCAGGTTCACTCTTTTCTGGATATTGCACATTCTTCTCTGTGATCCTGCATACCTCTACTGCTCTATTAAACCTCCGTATCTGTCTAGGAAAAACCTTTTCCTTTAATGTAGGGTTGAACCCACGAGTTAACTTCTTAGTGGTCCACCTCTCATCATTCACATAGTTTAGGTAAGTGGAATATCGTGAAAGACGAATGAACCTAGCAAGATAATCATCAAAGGGTTCTTGCTCCACTGCTTTAATATTAAAAATTTTGCTTCACTTTCATCCCTTACTGACTGTGGAAAATATTTCTCATTGAACTGCTCAAGAAATGTTTCCCATGTAAGTGGAATATTTCTTGAGTGCAGAGTCACTTCTGTATTCCTCCACCACCTATCCGCATCTTTTTCTAGCTTATAAACTGCCAGCTGGGCCTTTCTTTCAGTAGGACACTCTATAATCTTAAAAAATTTCTCTGACTGGCTCACCCAATCCTCAGCTATTTGAGTGTCAAAAGTCCCTTCAAACATGGGCGGATTAAACTTATGGAATCGTTCCATCCATGTTTGCAGACTTTCCTGGTTATTGTTATTTCCTATAGACCCCTGACGTCTATTCATTCCAGTCTGCCCATGATCTGGCTGAGGTTCAGGTTCTATATCATTTTCTGGTACTACCTCCTGCTCAGTCTGCTGTAAGCTAGCAACTGCAGCAGCAACCACCGTAGCGATAGCAGAATCTCGTTCTTGATCTTGGCGAGCCTGGGTTGCCTGTATCTCATCTATTACTTATTGTTGTTATTCTAACCTATCTAGAACAATTTGCATAGGGTCTATCTGACTATTAGTACCCTCATCTCGAGGCTCTACCACATCTGGTCTAACCGTTCTTCTTGCATTAACCATGACTTCCACTCCTTTTTTTTAGAATTGGGAAATACAGTCATATATATGCACAAAAATCTGTGTACACATGTAAAACATTTAGGATAACCCATACCACATACCACACATCTTAACTATTTCAGAGCATCACTAAGCCAGAACCTTCTGTTCTGTGCCAGAATCTTATGCTCTGAACTAGAGCTCTTTCTGGTCTATGCTAGAACTTTTTGCTCTGATACCAAAATGAAACATCCTTACTTTCGTATGTCTTAGGGACCATTTGGTAGCATTTGGAACCACTTTCAAGGTCATTGAAGTCCAATTTCTCAATCTGGAATTTTACTCTTAGCGAGTACTATTCACTGTGTGAATTTCAGATGAGTGACCTGACTTAGAAAAATCATAACTAATTCTAGAAAAATCGAAATGAAGTGGTTCAAATTGATAATTGATGCTAACTCAATTATATTTTAGGGAAAAATAACTCGTTGACCATTCATTGACCGAGTCAACGTCAATAAACGTCACAACTTTACTGTTCATCCAACATTTTTCTCCTGAATCTAGCATTCTGGTTCCAACTTTGATAATTTATATCTCCTTATGTAGACATCCAAATAAGGCATACTATACATAAAATCGAAGCTTGGTATGTCTACTATTTATCTTAAAAATTTCATACATTTATTCATTCATTTACTATTTTTAATTATGGGTCAAACATCCTCATGTCCCCACCTGTCACTGCTCATAGTGTTAAATTCCAGCATTCAACTTTGCATACATCCATTATATATCAGTCAAATATACCAAACAACACTTATTATTAAATAATAAGTTGTTATACATCAAAGCATGAACAGAATTCTCATATTTCTATTACATCCTTTTCTGCCTGAAATCCGGCAGCATAACCGCTAAGCTTCATCTTCAGAAAGTAACTGATCTTGTACCGATTCGGTAATTCCCGTGAGAACTACCATTCTAAGTAAGTACCCAGGAAAGACTGGATGAACCGGCTAGGTCCACTCACTTCCAGCCTCCTTAGACAGTACCTACGTACACAGTACGTATCAGCTGCTTTCCTTATCTTGTCATAATTTCGGCAGCATAACGGCGTCTCTTAAAATTCCCAAAATTCACTTCGACATAACCTCCCCTGTAATGGGTTACTTATTGGGATGAGATTCAGGGGAATCTCAGTAGCAACAATCATAATAATATATGTAATGCAGAGTGACAGTGCTTGCTTGTGATTGTGTACAGATAAATATGCTGCGTGCTTCCATACTCAATAACATATGATCATAGCATTGCAGTAGAGCTTCAGACATAACATATAAGACAACAATCCAACCAAACAATAGCACAAAAAATCACAAAGCCATTACATAAAAGCTAGGATTAGTTACTACCTCAAAGGCTCAGCAGAACTCTACTATCTCTATTCTGCTTCTAGCTCTGCCAGAACTTCCTTTCTTTCTTTCTTCCTCTCACTTTCTTTCTCTAGCACTTCCTCCTCTCTCTAAAACTTGCTTGGGCCGTGCATAATGAAGAGCAAGGGTGGGTATTTATAGTTTTGGTCAATGGCATTTCCGTAATTTTAAGGCCATATGAACTTGTGGTCCTGGTTTTTCTGGAATTTCCTATTTTCTTTTATTCCTTTTACTGCATCATGCATGACATCACCTCAAGGCCACCTCATGGGACACCTCATATGTCACATGGTGAAATTGCAAGCTCTTGGGACACCTCATCAGCTAACTCAGCAGTTCCAGTCCAATCCAGTACCGGTCCGGTCCGATTTCCCACAAACTGGACTCATCGGCTAAGATTATGCCACATGTCCTCAACTTTTTCTTTCTCCTCTATGTTGGCACCATGTGGCATCTTACTGGCACCTGTCACGCCATCCAATGCTATCCATATAAGTCTAGGACTTTATCTGATCACTTCCTTGGTTATCGTGCCGACCGAGTAACTTTACTTTATTGAAACAGCATTAAAATAGTATTTTAATGCCACTTTTTCCCACATATCACTGGGCCTACATTTTTGGGCTCTGGGAATGTTATCTTGGATCCTGATCAAGCTCAAGTACTCTGATGGCTCGATTCCCAAGAAACATCCCTTGGCAAATTACCAAAATACCCTTGGGTGCCCTTTCTTGCACTATTTTAACCCTAAGGGTAAATTCGTCATTTTACACCCTAACGGTAAAATCATCATTTTACACCCTTCTATACCCTGTCAGGGCATATACTGACTCTGAGTAACTTTATCTGTATGTGTCTTGGCTCCTAGGCTTGTCCAGAATGACCAAAATGCCCTCATACATCTACTGCCACTTTAGTACAACACAGGGGCATTTTCGTAATTTCACACTTTTCCGGGGTTCTGCCGGACAATGGCCCACCTATCAGTCCAAGTGTCTTATTGGGCCTTTGATGGTGCCATTATTGGGCCTTTCAGGGTCTATTACCTTCATGGCACGCATTACGAGGAATCTTCCACTACCCATGATTATTGAATATTTTATCTACTATTCACCCTTTATACACATATCCGGACACCGGCTCGTTCTGTCCGATACACTAGCCTACGGTGTTCAGGCATCCCTGTGAGTCATATCAGTCATCTGACTGAGGTCATCCGAACTCATTCAGTCCCTTTTTAAATACCGATAAATCTCCCTATTGGATACCCGGAGGCCTCACACTCCCGTCTGAATTTTCTAATTTGCGAATAACTTTTTCTACAGGCCTCCTATCGGTATTCTGTCAGTTTCCTGACATCCGCCCCATAAGGACGCATCATCCTGTATTTTCTCACCTAGATCTGAAATCTAGGATATCTGGTAGGAATTTTTATAACTTTTTCACTATCAGATCAATTCTGGCTATCTGGAGTCTTGAAAAATTCCTGTACTAAGCCAGATTACCGAGCGTCACTTGCTCTCTCTACCGGTGAAATCTGGTACTAAAATGCTTTCGGGCAGTCCAAACCATTTCCGGCCTGATTTTCTTTAATTACACTTTAGCCCCAAGGAACTTTTCTTCTTTTTAATTAAGTCCCTTTTATTTGGCTAAAATTACACTTAAGGACCCTACCTTTTTGTCTACTTTTCCTTTTTGGCCTAATACTTTTCATATTTGCACTTAAGCTCCTTCATTTCCTTTCTCTTGCAATTTAATCCCTTTCTTTGCATAAATGGCCATCATATCCCTAGGGACTTTCACTATTTACATATAAGTCCCTGAACTTTCACTTATTTGCAGTTTAGTACCTAAAAACCCTCTGTATGTTTTGGGAACTTCTGCTCAAAGGGATATATCTATTTCAGGCTACTTACTAAGTCTCTGGCCTGAAAATTGGGGTGTTACATCAGGCTTTTGTGGTCGCAATACAACTCTATAGTTGCTCCATATAAATAGTGTCTCCATATCTTCAGAGCGTAAACCACCACCGTAAGCTCCAGATCATGAGTGGGATAATTCTCTTCATGTGGCTTCAATTGCCGAGAAGCGTAGGCTACTACTCTACCTTGCTGCATCAGCACACATCCCAACCCCTGCTTGCTAGCATCAGTGTAGACTACGTAAGTCTGAGTTGGGTCTAGCATAATCAGCACGGGAGTAGTGGTTAATCTCTGCTTTAACTCTTGGAAGCTAGCCTCGCACTTCTCATCCCACTTAAACTGCTGGTTCTTTCTGGTAAGCTTGGTAAGTGGCAAGGCAACTCGAGAAAAGTCTTGAATAAATCTTCTATAGTACCCTGCTAGGCCAAGAAAGCTTCTGATCTCTGTCACTATCCTCCGCTGCTCCCAGCTCAAAACTGCTTCAACTTTGCTAGGATCCACAGCTACCCCTTCTCGAGATATGACATGACCGAGAAATTTGACTTATGAAAGCCAAAACTCTCACTTACTCAGCTTAGCATAAAGCTTCTTTTCTTTAAGGGTACTAAGAACAATTCTCAAATGCCTTTCATGTTCCTCTATAGATTTGGAGTACACCAAGATATCATCAATGAAGACCACAACGAACTGATCTAAATAAGGCCTGAAGATCCGGTTCATGTAATCCATGAAAATAGCAGGTGCATTTGTCAGCCCAAAAGGCATCACAAGGAACTCGAAATGTCCATAGCGCGTCCTGAAAGCAGTCTTTGGAATATCATCTGACTTCACCCTTAGCTGATGATAGCCAGATCTCAAGTCAATCGTAGAGAATAAGCTCGATCCTGCTAATTGGTCTAGCAGATCATCGATTCTGGGCAGAGGATACTTATTCTTGACTGTAATCTTGTTCAACTCCCTGTAGTCAATGCATAGCCTTAGACTGCCGTCCTTCTTCTTGACAAATAACACAGGAGCACCCCATGGTGATACACTGGGTCTTATGAAACCCTTCTCCAGTAGCTCCTCAATCTGCTTCTTCAGTTCCATCATCTCATTAGGAGCCATCCTGTGTGGGGCTTTGGATACTGGTCCAGCTCCAGGTGCAATGTCAATTGCAAACTCCACCTCACGTTCTGAAGGCAATCCTTGAATCTCCTTCGGAAAGACTTCAGGAAATTCTTTGACTACTGGGGTCTCATTAATTCCTTCTTCTACCTCTGTTTGAACAGAAAAGAATACCATATACCCCTGACATCCTTTCCATAGACATTTATCTGCCTGAGCCTCCGTTATGAAATTCAATCTTACTTCTGGACTCAGATCAGCGATCTTTGGGCCAAGAACTAGGGTTTTGTTCCTGCAGTCCAGCATCACATTATTGGAGGCTAAAAAATTCAAACCAAGTATGACATCGATTTCTCGGAAAGGCATACATATTAAGTCTAGGGTGGTACAGCAGTGCTCATAACGCACTATACTATTCAAACAGGCATCAAATGTAACTACCCTAGCATTGGTGGGGGTTTTTACATGTATATCATAACGTAACTTGCTAATCCGAAGGCCTAGGCGTTTAGCACACTCATAGGAAATAAAGGAATGACTTGCACCCGAATCAAATAGAGCAGTCACAGCATGATTATTGAGATAGATTGTACCTTGGATCATCTCAGGTGACCGCTGAGCATCCTCCCTAGTGAGTGCAAATACTCTTCTTGGTGTCCTTGGCCTTGGATTTGTTATAGCTTGAGGGCATTCTCGGAAAAAATGTTTGGGCTTCCCGCAGGTGTAACAAACATTCTGGCCCATTAAACATGGTCTGTCACCATGATTCTTTCCACACTTGTCACATACTTGGGCCTTTGAATCTCTATTACTGGATCTTGCACCGAAATTTCCTCTATTTGGCCTCCTGTTGTTCTGCCATGGTCGCTTTCTTTTCTTGTAGCCGTTACCACTGGCAGATTCTTAACTTCGACCGGCTTTATCAGGAGCTGTTTGATCCATGGTTCCCGATCTAAATGGCATTCTATGATTCATGCTATTTTCAACAATACGGCACGCTTCCACAGCTTTATTAAACTGGCTGTATTGTTGAGGAGTTAACTTCTCCTTTAGTGTAGAGTTCAGCCCTCGAATCATTCTTTCTGTCATCCAGCGTTCATCATCCACTTGGCGAAGATAAGTGGAATATTGAGATAGCCGGATGAACTTAGCAAGGTATTCATCAAACGACTCCTTCTCTCCTTGTCTCAGTACAAGGAATTCCGCCTCTCTTTCATCTTTCACTGATTGATGAAAATACTTTTCATAAAACTACTCAAGAAACACTTCCCAAGTGATCGGGATGTCTCTTGCTTGCAGAAGTAGCTCAATATTCTTTCACCACCTATCAGCATCTTTCTCTAGCTGATAGATAGTGAAACATCCTGCCTTAGACTCCTCAGAACACACTTGCGGAAGCTATACTAGCTGTACTGATTCGGTAATTCTCTCATTAGAACTACCATTCTACGTAAGTACCCAGGAAAGACTGGATGAACTGGCTAGGTCCACTCACTACCAACCTCCTTAGACAGTACCTACGTACATAGTACGCATCATATCCTTTCTCCACTACTGCTATCTCCGCCGAAATTTCAGCATCATAACGGCGTCTCTCAAGATTCTCAAAATCTACCTCGACATAACCTCCTTCAAATGGGTTATATAAGGGGGATGAGATTCGAGGGAATCTCAGTAGTAATAATCATAACAGTATATGTAATGCAGTGTGACAGTGCTTGCTTATGATTGTGTACAGATAAGTATGCCGCGTGCTTCCATACTCAATAACATATGATCATAGCATTGCAGTAGAGCTTCAGACATAACATATAAGACAACAATCTAACCAAACAATAGCACATCAAATCACAAAGCCATTACATAAAAGCTAGGATTAGTTACTACCTGGCTAGCTCAGCAGAACTCTACTATCCTATTCTGCTTCCAGCTCCGCCAGAACTTCCTTACTTCCTTTCCTCCTTTTCTCTCTTCTTTCTCTCTCTTTCTTGCCCAAAACCATGGGATGCATGAAGTGGGAGGGGGAGGGGTATTTATAGTTTCCCTCAATGGCATCCCTGTAATTTTGAAGCCATCTGAACATGTGGTCCTGGTTTTTCCTGGAATTTCCTATTTTCTTTTATTCCTTTTTATTGCATCACCCAGGATACCTCAGTGGACACCTCAGCGGACACCTCAGTAGCACATTTCTCACATGTCTAAAACCCGGGACACCTCATCAACTGACTCAGCCTGCTGACTCATACGTGTCCTTAGCTTTATCTGCTTCCTTTAGATCAGTGCCATGTGTCCTTAACTTTTCTTCTCCCTCTAGACCAGTGCCATGTGGCGCCTGGAAGGGACCTTTCACGCTTTCCAATACTATCCAGATAAGTCCCGGACTGTATCTGATCACCTCCTCGATTATCGTGCCGACCGAGTAACTTTACTTTATTGAAACATTAAAATAGTATTTTAATGCCACTTTTTCCCACATATCCCTGGGCCTACGGTTTTGGGCTCTAGGAATATCATCTTGGGTCTCTGATCCAGCCCAAGTACTCTGATGGCAAGATTCCCAAGAACACCCCTTGGCAAATTACCAAAATGTCCTTAGTCTCTCTTTCTTTACTTTACTAGATCTAGGGCATTATTATCTTTTTCCATCTTATCAGAGTATTCGCTGACCCTGGTCAACTATCCAGATACCCTGTCTGGACTGACTAACCTTAGGCAAATGACCAAAATACCCTTTACTCATACTTCAGCTATTCTATAACATAAGGGCATTTTCGTCATTTTGCACCTTTTTCCCGGACACCGGCCCCTCTTACCACTGAACTGATATTATGGGCCTGGGCCTTCCCTGGTGTCACTATGGGCCTTATAAAACACTGTATGGCCTCTGGCCACAGTCCGATCATCTCTATTCAGACTGCCTTTCCTATACCGATTATAACTGTAAATTCCCATCTTCAGGAATTTTTACAGAAAAATCGGGACCTCAAATCAAAATTCTGTGTTGCGTCATTCAACCCGGAATTCTTTTCTCTATCTCCTGGTATTTTCAGATATTTTATCCGGACTGGGCTGTTTTGGCCTGAAAAAGCGCTCACCCGCACATTTTTCCAAAATGACCATTTTACCCCTGGTCACATTTCTAATTCTTTCATACACATAGAGACCTCATATGCATATTTCACAGTTCAGTGAAATGATCAGCATAATTTTCTCTATTTTTTGGCAAAATATAGTACTCATCGGCTACCAGCCCGATCTTTCCCAAAATTACGATTTTGCCCCTGCATTCTCTTTCTGGCATCTATTCTCATCTTCTTATCCTTCATCTTAAGTTCTAGAAATTCTCTTTCAATAACTCATCCCTTAAACTCTTCGGGAGTCATCGTTACTTGAAAGACTTGACAACCTGCCCATATCAGGTTATCTTGCACAGGAGCCAGCCCATATCAAGCTACCTGCAGAATTCCTAGGCTTAAGACTTAGGATATTCCTCACATTCCTCATTTTGAACCTAGGTGAACTGTCCCGATTCTGTAGGTTAAAGACTTAACTCATCTTTAAATCCTGAAGGACATAGCTCATCCCTGGGATTCCTATAAAATACAGGTAAGTAGTCCGCCCATATCAGATTACTACCCTGGGACTACGGGTTTAGCAGCCTGCCTATATCAGACTACCTCCCAGTTCTCCTAGACCAAAAATCGGGATGTTACAATTCTCCTCCCCTTTTAAAAATTTCGTCCTCAAAATTTTAAGGGATACCTCATCTTTCCTGAAGAGAACTTCTTACTGAGCTATACAGCTATGTGATTCTTATAATGCAGTCATATAGATAACCAGTAAGATCATCCCTCTCTTTCTTATCCTCACTCCAGTGATGGTCTAGAGGAGCAACAGCTTGGTCCCAGACCTTCCACATGGATTCTTACCAACTAACATCTCTCATTATAGTTGCTTACAGCTATCCATGTTCTAACCCCTCATACAGCACCCTCATCACTGAGTTAAGACAGATTTATTATCTTACTAATTATTTCTCATGACTCGTTATAATGACCACATTCTCTAGATCAGAAAAGAACTCTTCATTATCCACATCATCATCTAGGCATATAGTCCCTTACAGCTCAGTCGCCCTTACAGCTATCGTTCTCCTTAACCATTCTTAGGGTCGACCTCAGGGAATTTGGAGACATGTCTGTGGTAAGAGCAAATATCTTTCCTTGGGATGTCAACATTCTTAGGGCAACCTCTCGTAAAGTGGCCTTTCTTACCACAACTGCTTTGCCCTGCTCGACACTCCCATATGCCATGGCTCTTTCCACCACTTCTATACCTCTGCTCTCCAACCTGATCCTTTCCTTGATCTGTTCCCTGCCTGAACTATTGACTCTTTCTCTTGCTATTGGCTTTACAACTTGAGCTACCTCCCAGAGTACTCTTAGCTAATGCTTCTTTACTTTTCTCTCTTGATCCTAGCGAACTCTAGTCGCATGGATCTCATTCATCATCTCTTATTATCACTTCTGTTCTCTAGGGTACTCTACCCTAGGTTTACTACTTATCCGTGATGGAATCCCTCTGCTTAGGGAACATCAGCCCATCACATCTCTAGCATTAGGCCATGTCCTATGATTATTCCTAGGCAAATCTCATCAAACTTTGCACCTTTTTCATACTATCTGCTCTCCTTCTTATGGACAACTTACTGCACTTATAAGCAGTGTCCATTTTTTTCATATCTTACCCCATCTTGACGTAATTCCGGGGTCTACCTTATCTCACTTTCTCATTTAAGAGCTTTACCTCCACTGGGCTTTTCTAAACCTCAATGTACTTTAGGGAAATAACCTTTCTACATTAGAGCATCACTAAGCCAGAACCTTCTATTCTGTGCCAAAATCTTATGCTCTGAGCCAGAATCCTGTCTGGTTTATGCCAAAACCTATTGCTCTGATACCAAAATAAAACATCCTGCCTTAGACTCCTCAGAGCACACTTGCGGAAGTTATACTAGCTGTACTGATTCGGTAATTCTCTCATTAGAACTACCATTCTACGTAAGTACCTAGGAAAGACTGGATGAACCGGCTAGGTCCACTTACTACCAGCCTCCTTAGACAGTACCTACGTACACAGTACGCATCATATCCTTTCTCCACTACTGCTATCTCCGCCAAAATTTTAGCAGCATAACGGCGTCTCTCAAGATTCTCAAAATCTACCTCGACATAACCTCCTTGAAATGGGTTATATAAGGGGGATGAGATTCGAGGGAATCTCAGTAGTAATAATCATAACAATATATGTAATGCAGTGTGACAGTGCTTGCTTGTGATTGTGTACAGATAAGTATGCCGCGTGCTTCCATACTCAATAACATATGATCATAGCATTGTAGTAGAGCTTCAGACATAACATATAAGACAACAATCCAACCAAACAATAGCACATCAAATCACAAAGCCATTACATAAAAGCTAGGATTAGTTACTACCTGGCTAGCTCAGCAGAACTCTACTATCCTATTCTGCTTCCAGCTCCGCCAGAACTTCCTTACTTCCTTTCCTCCTTTTCTCTCTTCTTTCTCTCTCTTTCTTGCCCAAAACTGTGGGATGCATGAAGTGGGAGGGGGAGGGGGTATTTATAGTTTCCCTCAATGGCATTCCTGTAATTTTGAAGCCATCTGAACATGTGGTCCTGATTTTTCCTGGAATTTCCTATTTTCTTTTATTCCTTTTTACTGCATCACCCAGGACACCTCAGTGGACACCTCAGCAGACACCTCAGTAGCACATTTCTCACATGTCTAAAACCCGGGACACCTCATCAGCTGACTCACCGGTCCAGAGTCTTGCACCGTAATGCGCGTCCTTAGTTTTATCTGCTTCCTTTAGATCATTGCCATGTGTCCTTAACTTTTCTTCTCCCTCTAGACCAGTGCCATGTGGCACCTGGAAGGGACCTTTCACGCTTTCCAATGCTATCCAGATAAGTCCCAGACTTTATCTGATCACCTCCTCGATTATTGTGCCGACCGAGTAACTTTACTTTATTGAAACATTAAAATAGTATTTTAATGCCACTTTTTCCCACATATCCCTGGGCCTACGGTTTTGGGCTCTAGGAATATCATCTTGGGTCTCTGATCCAGCCAAAGTACTCTGATGGCAAGATTCTCAAGAACACCCCTTGGCAAATTACCAAAATGCCCTTAGTCTCTCTTTCTTTACTTTACTAGATCTAGGGCATTATTGTCTTTTTCCATCTTACCAGACTATTCTCTGACCCTGGTCAACTATCCAGATACCCTGTCTGGACTGACTAACCTTAGGCAAATGACCAAAATATCCTTTACTCATACTTCAGATATTCTATAACATAAGGGCATTTTCGTCATTTTGCACCTTTTTCCCGGACATCGGCCCCTCTTACCACTGAACTGATATTATGGGCCTGGGCCTTCCCTGGTGTCACTATGGGCCTTATAAAACACTGTATGGCCTCTGGCCACAGTCCGATCATCTCTATTCAGACTGCCTTTCCTATACCGATTATAACTGTAAATTCCCATCTTCAGGAATTTTTACAGAAAAATCGGGACCTCAAATCAAAATTCTGTGCTGCGTCATTCAACCCGGAATTCTTTTCTCTATCTCCTGGTATTTTCAGATATTTTATCCGGACTGGGCTGTTTTGGCCTGAAAAAGCGCTCACCCGCACATTTTTCCAAAATGACCATTTTACCCCTGGTCACATTTCTAATTCTTTCATACACATAGAGACCTCATATGCACATTTCATAGTTCAGTGAAATGATCAGCATAATTTTCTCTATTTTCTGGCAAAATATAGTACTCATCGGCTACCAGCCCGATCTTTCCCAAAATTACGATTTTGCCCCTGCATTCTCTTTCTGGCATCTATTCTCATCTTCTTATCCTTCATCTTAAGTTCTAGAAATTCTCTTTCAATAACTCATCCCTTAAACTCTTCGGGAGTCATCGTTACTTGAAAGGCTTGACAACTTGCCCATATCAGGTTATCTTGCACAGGAGCCAGCCCATATCAAGCTACCTGCAGAATTCCTAGGCTTAAGACTTAGGATATTCCTCACATTCCTCATTTTGAACCTAGGTGAACTGTCCTGATTCTGTAGGTTAAAGACTTAACTCATCTTTAAATCCTGAAGGATATAGCTCATCCCTGGGATTCCTACAAAATACAAGTAAGTAGTCCGCCCATATCAGATTACTACCCTGGGAATACGGGTTTAGCAGCCTGCCTATATCAGACTACCTCCCAGTTCTCCTAGACCAAAAATCGGGATGTTACAGATAGCCATCTGAGCTTTAGTTTCTGTTGGGCAGTCAAGAACCTTGAAGATCTTTTCTAATCTGCTAATCCAATCCTCAGCTATTTGTACCTCGAATGTTCCTTCAAATACTGGAGGATTGTACTTACAGAATCTGATCATCCATTGCTGGATGCTAGCTGCATCCTTTCTTGGGTCAACCCGTCTCTGGGGCTGTAACGGCTGTGGTTTTCTACTAGCTGATCCTGAAGGCTCGGGTGGCCTCAGGTTGCTTACTACCTTAGCTACTGCTGCAGCTATAGCGGCATCTCTTTCCTGCTCATTACGTGCCTGAGCTGCCCGCATTTCCTCAATCATCTTTTGTTGTTGTTCTAATCGCTCTAAAATTAGCTGATTAAGATTTCCAGCTTCTTGTGGTTCCTCTGCTGGAATCGTTCTTCTTGTTCGAACCATTTTGTTATGCTATAACATAGAAGGGAATGCGATAAACAACATTTCTCATTTCATTTCAAACATAGCATACAAGGTACATGTCACAGTCATACATATGCTACTGTACTGATCTTTTATACATTACGTACATTGAAAACATTACCCTAATTCTTCTTAAACTTTATTCTAATATACTCTCCTACCAAGTAGATCCAGTCGGATACAGTACAATATGGTTCTTTGTCAAAATATCGATCCAACTCTGATCTCCAGGTAGGAGTAGTTGGCAATACATCGTCCATAATTTCTAGCCAAAGCCCTAGGGTTAATACATTTGGATCCCAAGCTTGATATATCACTTTTACCCTTGTGATGAAATTCTGATAAACCATATAACCTTGATCTATATTTCTGATCAGGGTCTGCCTCAACCCACATAGCTGTCGGGCTAATACTACTGATCTCTCAAATTGTTCTCTACTCAGGTTCCTCCCTGGTATCATTCTTACGATTAGATTTCCCAAATGTATCTCTACTAATGTTACTTCGGGCCTACTGGGACCTAGCGCATTAATCTGATCAAGTACTTGGCTGGATCTTGAATTGTCTGCTATATTTTGAGGTACCACATTTATGGGAATGGCAGGAATAGGACCTTTTATCCCCTTCTTCTCCTGATCATACACCACAAGATTTGATCCTAAGGAAGAGCTATCCACTTCTGAGTCACTTACTACTGGAGATATCCAAGGATCAAAATCATTGCTCATTATCTCCTCTTCTGAACTATCCGAACTAGAGACCTCTGGTCTAGGATCCCACTGGTTCACTGTAGTTTTGGATCTGGATCTATATCTAGTCATCCTGCAAACACTATCTTAGTGTCAATTATGACAGCTTTATCATTGTATATCTATCTATAAATCATCTATTTAGAGCATTTCCTAAGCCAGAATCCTTTGCTCTGATACCAAAATAAACGTCCTTATTTTCATACATTTTAGGGATCATTTGGTAGCATTTAGAACCACTTTCCAGGTCATTAAAGTCCAATATCTCAATCTGGAATTTTACTCTTCTCGGGTACTGTTCACTGTGTAAATTCCAGATGAGTGACCTGACTTCGGAAAATCATAATTAAATATAGAAAAATCAAAATGAAGTGGTTCCAATTGATACATAAATCTGACTCAATTGTATTTAAGGAAAAAATCATTCATTGACCAATATTTGACCAAACCACCGTGGGTCAATGTTTCAATTTTACTGTTCATCCCACGTTTTTCTCCTAAATCCAGTATTCTAGCTCCAAATTTGGCAATTTATAACTCCATGTGTAGACATCCAAATGAGGCATATTATATACCAAATTAAATATTAATATGTATACTATTTACCATAAAAATTTCAGACATTTATTCATCCATTTACTATTTTTAATGATTTATCAAACATCAATAGGTCTCCTCGGATTTACTGTTCACAGAAACAATTTTCAGCATTCACTCTTACATACACATGCATACATCCATCACATATCAGTTAAGCATGCCGATCAGATATTTAGAACATGCCAAACAATATCTGTTATTAAAGGATAGTTGTTGTTCATTAGGACATGTACAAAATTCTCATATTTCTAATACATCCTTTCCTCCAGAAATCCGGCAGCATAACGGCTATACTTCGTCTTTAGAAAGTAACCGATCTTGTACTGATTCGGTATTTCCTTTAAGAAATACCATTCTACGTAAGTACCCAGGAAAGACTGGATGAACCGGCTAGGTCCACTCACTTCCAGCCTCCTTAGACAGTACCTACGTACATAGTACGTATCAGTTTCTTTCTTTACCACTTTGCCAGAATTTTGGCAGCCTAACGGCGTCCTTCAAGATTTCCAAAATTTAATTCAACATAGCCTCCCCTGTAATGGGTTATTTGGGATGAGATTCGAGGGAATCTCAGTAGTAATAATCATAACAATATATGTAACGCAGAGTGACAGTGCTTGCTTGTGATTGTGTACAGATAAGTATGCTGCGTGCTTCCATATTCAATAACATATGATCATAGCATTGTAATAGAGATTCAAGCATAACATATAAGACAACAATCAAACCAAACAATAGCACAACAAGTCACAAAGACATTACATAAAAGCTAGGATTAGTTACTACCTTAAAAGCAGAACTTCAGAACTTCTATACTGCTTCCAACTTCACCAAAACTTCCTTTCTTCTTTCTTTTTCTCACTTTCTCTCTCAAGAACTTCCTTATCACTCTAAAATTGCTTCTTGGCAGTGAGAATGAAGAGCTAGGGGTATTTATAGTTTTGATGAGTGGCATTCTTGTAATTTTGAAGCCTTATGAACTTGTGGTCCTGGTTTTTCCGGAATTTCCTATTTTTCTTTTATTCCTTTACTGCATCATCAAGGGGACACCTCAAGGGACACCTCACCCCTCACATTCTTCACATGGAAAAATTGTAGGGAGCTAGAAGCCTTCTGGAAGCTTTCCGGTCCAATCCGGTACCGGCCAGGTCCGTCGCCTCGAAAACTGAACCGTTTTCTGAATCTAATTTTTCTGAAAATCCATATTATGTCTCTTGACCTTAAATTTAGTATCTGGATCCTTCATATAATTAACTTTTTATACTGGGTCTAAACTCAATTACAGATCCACTGCAAAATGACCAAAATACCCCTGGGTGCCCTTTCTGCACTATCTTAATCCTAAGGGCAAAATTGTCATTTTACACCTTTTTGTACTCTGTCAGGGCATATACTGACTCTGGTTAACTTCACCTGTATATGTCTTGGCCTCTAGGCCTGTCCAGAATGACCAAAATGCCCTTCATACACCTGCTACCCCTTTAGTACTACACAGGGGCATTTTCGTAATTTTGCACTTTTTCGGGGCTATGCCGGACACTGGCCTACCTATCAGTCCAAGAGTCTTATTGGGCCTTTGATGGTGCCATTATTGGGCCTTTCAGGGTCCACTACCTTCATGGCATGCATTACGAGGAATCTTCCTCAGGCAAAGTTCATCGAGCCTTTTGTCTAACATACACCGTTTATACACATATCCGGACACCGGTCCTTTTACCAGATACACTGGCCTACTGTGTTTAGGCATCCCTGTGGGTTATAACGGTCATCTGACTGAGGTCATCCGAACTCATTCAGTCCCTTTTTAAATATCGATAAATCTCCCTATCGGATACCCGGAGGCCTCACACTCCCATCTGGATTTTCTAATTTGTGAATAACTTTTCCTACAGACCTCCTATCGGTATTCTGTCAGTTTTCTGACCTCCGCCCCATCAGGACGCAACATCATGTAATTTCTCACCTAGATCTGAAATCTAGGATATCCGGTAGGAATTTTTATAACTTTTAGACTATCAGATCAATTTCTGCTATCTGGAGTCTTGAAAAATTCCTGTATTATGCTGGATTACCCGGCGTCACTTGCTCTATCTTCTGGTAAAATATGGGGCTGATCGGAGTACGATCACTGTTTTTGCCTATTTCCGGTCCAGGTTTTCATAATCACACTTTTGGCCCAGAAACTTTTCTTCTTTTTAACTAAGTCCCTTTATTTGGATAAAATTACCCTTAAGGACCCCATATTTTTGTCTACTTTTCCTTCTTAACCTTAACCTTTCCATAATTACAATCAAGTCCCTTTATTTCCTTTCTTTTTCAATTCAATCCCTATCTTTACATAAATAACCACATCTTCTTCCTGAAAAATAATTCGTATATTTCATTCAATCTGTACATATAAATCAGTATAGAAAATTAGAGATATTACACAGTTAGATTCTGAAGAGGCTAATGGTTGATCGCAGTTAGATCCCGAGGTCGCAGTTAGACCTAGCCTAAGGAAAGTAATGAGCCATGAAGATATGAGTACAATGTAGTATCTCTCTGGGAAGATGAATGCGAAAGACAAAGTTAAGGTAAGGAAGCTTCACTAGTTGATAAACTCTCCTAGGAAAATTATTTTATAATAGTTTTTCTCAGATAGCCTCTATTATATACAGACTGAACTTGGTTTTTTCTTAAACAAAGACGGAGTCCAGGTTAAAATTTGAGTGCTGATATTCAAAGTTTTGTAGAAGTATTCCTGAGAACTAGAGAAGAGAACCCCATATATTTTGAGAACAGAAAAGTATGAGCAGATAGATGCCCCAGATGAGGGTAAAGAGATTAAAAGGCCAGAGAGACCTAGAGAAGAGGGTCTAAGGCAAAGAAAAGATAGAACGTAGTTCTATGAGAAAGAGAATACTAGGGCCTAGAGCTATAAGAAGAATAATCTAGCCTTAACCCAGTAGCACGAAAGGTGCTAAGGCAAGAGTAGCATAACGATAGATAAGCCCTAAGAAGGGATAAGAAAGAGTGCAAATGCCACAAAGGTTTGGCACAGATGCATAAAGTTATATAAGAAGCTGAGAAAAGTTAAGAAAAGTTGCGAAGAATTGAAGAAGTTAAGAAAAGTTAGAGAAGTATCTGAATTATGATTTTGTATCAGGAAAAAGAAAGGCAGAAGAATAATATTTCTCCTAAGAGATTAGCAAAGTGTAATAGGAGTGATGTAGACCCCAGAATTATATCAAAATTCTGAAGGGTAAGATATGAAAGAAATTGACACTACTCACAAGTTCAATGGGTTGTCCATAAGTATGAGTGGATGAATGCCCCAAGCCTTGGTCATAAACCAGGAAAGGATATACAGAGGAGATATATCAAGGATAGTTGACTAAGGTATTAAGTAAATTTCGAGGACGAAATTTATTTTAAGTGGGGTAGAAATGTAACATCCCAATTTTCAGGTCCAGAGACTCAGAAAGTTGCCTGAAATAGATAGGCTACCAGACCCCTTTGAGCAGAAGTCCCAGAAACATACAGAGGGTTTTTAGGGACTAAACTGCAAATAAGTGAAAGTACAAGGACTTATATGTAAATAGTAAAAGTCCTAGGGGTATAATAGTCATTTCAGGAAAGAAAGGGACTAAAGTGAAAAGTCTAAAAGTCTCTTGGTGTAAAAGTAAAAGTAGACACAAGTTATAAGGCCAAAAGAGAAAGTAGACAAAAATGTGGGGTCTTTAAGTGTAATTTTAGCCAAATAAAGGGGACTTCATTAAAAAGAAGAAAAATTCCAGGGGCAAAAGTGTAATTATAGAAAGATGAACCAGAAATGGCTTAGCACTGCCCGGAAGCATTTTAGTCCCAAATCTCATCAGTAGATAGAGCAAAGGATGCTGAGTAATCCAGCTTAATACAGGAATTTTATCAGGACTCCAGATAGATGAAATTTATCTGATAGGCTAAAAGTATAAAAAATTCTTACCGGATATCCTAGATCTCCGATATGAGTAAAAATCTATAGGAAGACGCGTCCTGTAGAGGAGAATGTCAGGGAACTGACGGAATACCGAAAAGAGGTCTGTAGAAAAAGTTATTCACAAATTAGTGAATTCAGAAGGGAGTTTGTGACCTCCGGGTATCCGATTGGGAGATTTATCGGTATTCAAACTGAGACTGAATGAGCTCAAATGACATCAGTCTCAGTCAGAGGCCCGTAATGACACAAAGGGATGTCTAGAGTCAGTATGGTAGTCTATATGATAAAAGGGGCCAGTGTCCAGAAAAAGGTGTAAAATGACGAAAATGCCCTTATGTTGTAAAATAGCTGAAAGAATGAGTAAAGGGTATTTTGGTCATTTGGATAAGGTGAGACAGTCAAGAAAGGTTATCTGGATAGTTGACCAGGGTCAGAGAATACTCTGGTAAGGTATAAAACGACAATAATGCCCCTAGATTCATTAAAGTAAAGAAAGAGGAACCAAGGGCATTTTGGTAATTTACCAAGGGATGGTTCTTGGGAATTGAGCAATCAGAGTCCTTGGACTGGATTAGAGACCCAAGATGATATTCCAAGGCCCAAAAACGTAGCCCATGAATTATGTGAGAAAAAGTGGCATTAAAATAATGTTTTAGTGACTTTTTCATTAAAGTAAAGTTACTCGGTTGGCGTGATGACCGGGGAGGTGATCAGATAAAGTCCTGAACTTATCTGGTAACCATGAGATGGATGAAAGATGTCATCCAGATGCCACATGGCACTGATATAGAGGGAGAAGAAAGGTGAAGGACACGTGCCACGATCTCAGCCGTGTATTCCGGTGCAAGACTCTGGAATTCTCTGGAAACGCTGAGTCAGCTGGTGAGGTGTCCCTTGGGCCCCACCATTGTGTCACATAGCCTGTGAGGTGTCCCATGATGATGTCATGTTTGATGAGTCATTATGGAGGATGATGTCATCATGATGACATAAGCAAAACTTGGTGGGCAAGCAAAGCGATCTGAGCCACTCGTTGAGAATTGATCTAGGCCACTCATTCTCCTTTGCTTCCACTATAAATACCCCCTCCCCTTTCCTTCTTATTCACGGCCAAGAGCCATTTTAGAGATAGAAGGAAGTTCTAGAGAGAGAAAGTGAGAGGAAGAAAGAAAGAAGGAAGTTCTAGCAGAGCTAGAAGCAGTATAGAGATAGTAGAGTTCTGCTAAGCTAGCCAGGTAGTAACTAATCCTAGCTTTTGTGTAATGGCTTTGTGATTTGTTGTGCTATTGTTTGGTTGGATTGTTGTCTTATATGTTATGCTTGAAGCTCTACTACAATGCTATGATCATATGTTATTGAGTATGGAAGCACGCAGCATACTTATCTATACACAATCACAAGCAAGCACTATCACATTGCATTACATATATTGTTAAGATTATTACTACTGAGATTCCCCCGAATCTCATCCCCAATATATAACCCATTACAGGGAGGTTATGTCAAAGTGAATTTTAAGAATGCTAAGAGACGCCATTATGCTGTCGAAATTATGGCAAAGTGGCAGTAATGAAGAAAGGAGCTGATACATACTGTGTACGTAGGTACTGTCTAAGGAGGCTGGAAGTGAGTGGACCTAGCCGGTTCATCCAGTCTTTCCTGGGTACTTACGTAGAATGGTAGTTCTCACGGGATTTACCGAATCAGTACAAGATTAGTTATTTGTAAAGATGAAGCCTAGTAGTTTTGCTGCCGGATTTCAGGCAGGAAAAGATGTAATAGAAATATAAGGATTTTGTACATGCCCTATTGTATAACAATTTATTATTTAATAATAAGTATTGTTTGGCATGTTTAACTGATATGTGATGGATGTATGCATATGTTGTAAGGTTGATTGCTGGAATTTGCCACCATGAACAGTAACTTGTGGCTACATAGGGATGCTTGATCTGTAATTAAAACTAGTAAATGATTAAATAAATGTATGATATTTTTATGGTAAATCGTAGGTACTGTCTAAGGAGGCTGGAAGTGAGTGGACCTAATCGGTTCATCCAGTCTTTCCTGGGTACTTACGTAGAATAGTAGTTCTCACGGGAATTACCGAATCAGTACAGATAAGTTATTTTAAAAGATGAAGTATAGCAGTTATACTGCCGGATTTCAGGTAGGAAAGATGTAATAAAGATATGGGGATTTTGTTCATGCCCTTTTATATAACAATTATTTAATAATAAATATTGTTTAGCATGTTCAGCTTGTGTATGAGGAATTAAGAGATGTTATGCATATGCATGTAAAGTTGATTGCTGGCAGGAACAGTAACTCGTGGTGACATAGTAATGTTTGATGTGAAATTAAAACTAGTAAATGATTAAATAAATGTATGATATTTTTATGGTAAATAGTAGACATACCAAGCTTAGATTTGATATATAGAATGCCTCATTTGGATGTCTACACATGGAGATATAAATTATCAAATTTGGGACCAAAATTCTGGATTCAGGGGAAAAACACTGGATGAACAGTAAAGTTGTAATGTTGACCGATGTTGACTTGGTCAAGCCATGGTTAAAGAGTTATTTTTCTCTGAAATATGGTTGATTTAGCTTCAAGTAGCAATTTGAACCACTTCATTTCAATTTTTATAGAATTAGTTATAATTGTTTGAAGTCAGGTCACTCATCTAGAATTTACACAGTGAACAGTTCTCGATAAGAGTAAAACTCCAGATTGAGAAATTGGACTTCAATGACCTTGAAAGTGGTTCTAAATGCTACCAAATGGTCCCTAAGACGTGCAAAAGTAAGGATGTTTCATAATCCCTGAAAACCCTCTGTATGTTTCTGGGACTTCTACTCTCTTGTAGCCTATCTATTTCTGGCTACTTTCTGAATCTCTGGCCTGAAAATTGGGATGTTACACACATTCTCTAAAGACCGATTCGACAACCTACACGTATCTTCCATCCTTTCTAACCCTTTCCACAAATTTCTTCACATTTGCCCTTCATCTTTCCATCGTTTCTTCATGGCATCACACCTGAACAGCGATTGTAGTACAGCAGCATGGACTAAACCAAGGAGTTTCTTCTGTTCTAATTTTCATCTTGTCATGTTATGTTTGCTGCTAGATCTAGGGTTTTCATCATATGAACAAGTTTTGAATATCGATTGATCATTCTCAGATTAGACTCTTGTAATTTGATTCTGGATGTTTGAACATTGGATTTTAATTTAATATTTTAGTTTTGATTTTAAGAAAGTTGTGTTATTTTCAGCGATTGTTGCAAATCAATTCAATTGCTTGAAATCTAGGGTTTTCGATTGACGATCATTCGAGGGCGTTCTCATAATCTAAGGTTAATTGCACACTAAGTGGTTTCTAACAGTTCGCTAATAGTCTTTAAACTAGCTTTGATCAAAGGAGATTAAAGAAGATTAGGGTTCTGGACTCAATCGATCGATTGAGGTTTTACTCAAGACCTAGCGATTTCAAACTCCAATATTCAATTAAGAGCGAGGATAGATACGTTTTCATCATCAAGAGTCTTTCATAACATATTCTTTCAACAAGCCAACCAGTTTCCATCTTAATCAAAAATCCAAAAATATCTACTTTTCTGCACCCTTATTTTATTGCAAAAACAAACCAAACCCCAAAACCATTTTATCTCTACTCAGATTTTCATTGTTTTTGACATCCAATTTGCTAGGATTCCTTTAGAAAGGCTCATTGAGAAGAACGATAGGGTTATGCCTTATACTATATTGGGTGCAATTAACTTTATTTTGATGGCTCGGACTGCGACAATCCGAGAGCCTTATCAGTTAAGTACACTTGCTACCTCTTGTGTAATCCTTAACAAGTCCTTATTGAAGTGGTTCTCTTCTCAAACAAATTTTAAAACCTAGACATTACAAAGAAATGGCATGTTATAACTTGATTCCAAACACAATTCAAGACTATGTTTCACTAAGTTCCCTCTCTTGTTCCATTTACACATAATTTTTTTATATAGAATTCAGATATGAAGTTAGAATTTCAAAATTCAAACTCCTCCTATGAAATGATACAGAAATCGTGGACCTCCCTCCTATTTTCCAAAAATTGTCATTTTGATTCTAATGTTTCTAATACTTGTTTCTCTAATCAACCCCACACAATTTTCTATTTTAAACTCATTGGAAGCATCAAAATCATGAAATTCTATGTCTAAATAGTGTTTTGTACAGTGGCAGCATTGAACACAAAACCCTGATTGCAACCATACATGAATTTACAAGCAAATACTATTTGATTATAGCTTGTTTAAGCTAGTATAAACCATCTATAAGTTAAAATTCATTTTCCTCCTCACTTTGAACAGAACTTCCAGCAGCATATATAAAGGAAAATTTTCCATCTAAATAATTCAAAACCAAGAGCAATCTTCCTATAACAAAAACCAAGAACTAGAGGAAGTAATTATCTTGCTTTGTTCCAAGTTTGAGTGCTTTTTCTTGTCTCTAGTGTAAATTTTGGTAGAGGTTCCCTATGGATCTCTATACTACCAAGTTTGGGTGTGAAACGAGGGGGTATTTATAGGCAAAAGCTTAGGTAAATCATGGGCCAAGATTGCTTTGTGTACTATTTGATATAATGGCTAAGATTTCACCTTGAAGTTGTCTTTCCCACCAAGCCATATTTTGACTTCATCCATGAGATCATTTAAGGCCTTGTATGGTGTCTCATGGAGTAAAAATATGGTGGTAAAAATTTTAGTCCAATCTGGTACTGGCCTAGTCAAATTTTACAAAACTTATACTGTTTTATAACTCTAATTTTTGTAATATTCTAAAATATGTTTTCTATCATTAAATTCAGTGTCTAGATTTTTCCTACCATTGATATTCTTGGATTGGGTATAAATTTAATTATTGTCCCTTAGAAAATGGCCAAAATGCCTTTGGTTTACTATTATGCACATATTAACCATAAGGGGCATTATTGTCATTTTACACTTCTTCACAATATTTTTTGACTTTGGTCAATTATTCCTAGAACCCTCTTTGACTTTGGTCAAATGACTAAAATATCCTCCATTCATTCTTTATTCATTTTTATAACATAGGGGCATTTTCATCATTTCGCACTTTTCATGATATTTCTAGGTACTGACCCCTATCTATTTCTGCACAATTTTATGTTCATGAATATATAATTTTTACTGGATATATGATCCAGTTACTATTTTAAAATATTTTTCTTAATATTCAATTATTCAAAAAATTATATCAATTAATCTAATCCTCAAATAAAAATCCTGCAGTTAATGGAATTGATCGGGAAAATCTCCTCTATCTGATTATGCCTTCAGATCATGAATTTAAAGACCTACCCTAATCTTTTCCAAAAATGACATTTAGGTCCTGAACTTTTATGACTTTCTTGATATTTACACTTATGCCCTTTGTAATATCCTAATTTTTAGGCCCAAAGACTCAGAAAGTAGCCTAAAATAGATAGACTATCAAATCCCTTTGAGCAAAAGTCCCAAAAATATACAGAGAATTTTTAGGGACTAAACTATAAATAAGTGAAAGTATAGGGACTTATATGTAAATAGTGAAAGTCCCTAGGGGCATAATGGTCATTTTGGAAAAGAAAGGGACTAAAGTGGAAAGTCTAAAAGTTCCATGGTATGAAATGAAAATAGACACAAGTTGTGGGCCATTAAGTGTAATTATAAGAAGTTGAAGGACTTAATGGAAAAGAGGAAAAGTTTTTATGGGCAAAATGGTAATTATAGAAAATTGAGCAGGAAGTGGCTTAGAACTGCCCAGAGGTATTTCAGTCCTAAATTTTATCAGTAGAAAGAGAAAATGATGCTGGTTAATCTTACCTAATACAAAAATTTTATTGGAGTTTCGGATAGCTAAAATTTATTTGATAGTTTAAAAGTTATCTGAAATTTTTATCAGATCTTCTGGACCTCAGATATAAGTAAAAGGTTATAAGAAGATGGGTCCTATGAAGATAGAGGTCAGGGAACTGACGGAGTTTCGAAAGGAGATATGTAAGAAAAGTTATTCACATATTAGTGAATTTTGACAAGAGTTCGTGAATGCCCGATATCTGATTGGGAAATTAAGTAGTAAGAAAATTGAGATTGAATGAGCCCAGATGACGTCACATAGAGGCCCATAATGACGCCAAGAGAGGCCCAGGCCCATGATATAAGTTCACCGGGTAAAAGGGGCAAGTGTCCAGAAAATATGCGAAATGACGAAAATACCCCTATGTTATAAAATAATTAAATAATGAGTGAAGGGCATTTTGGTCATTTGACTAAGGTTAGACAGTCAAGAAAGGTTATCTGAATAGTTGACCAGGGCCAGGGAATACTCTGGTAAGATGTGAAAAGATAATAATGCCCCTAGACTCATTAAAGTAAATAAAGAGGAACCAAGGGCATTTTGGTAATTTGCCAAGGGATGTTTCTTGGAAATTGAGCCATCAGAGTACTTGTGCTTGATCAGAGACCCAAGATGACATTCCAAGAGTCCAAAAACGTAGCCCAAGAATTATGTGGGTTAAAGTGGCATTAAAATAATATTTTAGTGATTTTTCAGCAAAGTAAAGTTACTCGGTTGAAGTGATAACCGGGGAATTAATCAGATAAAGCATTGGACTTATACGGAAGCCATAAGGTGGCATGAAAGGGACCCATAAGGTGCCACATGGCATGAGCATAGGGAAAGAAGAAAAAGATAAGGACACGTGGCACGATCTTAGTAATTTATTCCTGGATAAGACTCTGGAATTTTCTGGAAGCGTTGAGTCAGCTGGTGAGGTGTCCCAAGGGCCCCACCATTATGCCACCTAAGCATGTGAGGTGTCCCTTGATGATGTCACTTTTGATGAGTCATTATGGAGGATGATGTCATCATAGTGATGTAAGCAAGGCTTGGTGAGGAAGCTAAGCGATCTGAGCCGTCCATCGAGATTTGATCTGAACCGTTCAATCCACTTCCATTCACCTATAAATAGAACTCCACCCCCTCCCATTCAAGGCATCCCACGGCAAGAAGAAGAGAAAGGAAGAGAGAGATAGATAGAGAAAGAGAGAGAAAGAGAGAAAGAAAGGAAGAGAAAGAAGGAGTTCTGGCTGAGTTAGGAGTAATCCAAAGAGCTTAGGGACTCAAGTTTAGGAATAAGGTAAGTAATTGATTCTAGTCCCTGATCTAATAAATTAGAGGATTGTTCTTATAAATTTAATAGTTAGAATAAAGGAATATCTCTCTATATAAGGATAGCTGTGGATAGAAAGAAAGTTAGGGGATTGTCAGAATAAGGGTATTACCTCAAGATAAGCTTGAGTTAAGTGGAGT
The DNA here is from genome assembly GCA_037074615.1 of Leucaena leucocephala. Lineage (NCBI taxonomy): Eukaryota > Viridiplantae > Streptophyta > Magnoliopsida > Fabales > Fabaceae > Leucaena > Leucaena leucocephala. The sequence continues at coordinate 11,886,406 of CM073555.1, read as the reverse complement.
TATGCTGGATAGAATAATAATGGAAATATTATTATGCTATGTATAGGCTCTGATCTATGAAAAGAGGAATCTCAGAGTAAAGGCTAAGGACTAAAGGAAGGGCTACAAGCTAGGTAGTAAACTTACCTAAACTTGTATATGTTGAATGTATGGTTGATTGTGCTATGGCTTGATTGATTGATGTTAATATGTAATTGGTGAAGCTCTGTGCTATGATTACCTTGTGCAATTGTATTTCATATGTTACATGAAAGCATGCATATTACATTAAGTTGACACAATCATAAGCAAGCACTAATACCAATCATTCATGCATACATTGTTTAGTACCATTTGCTACTGAGATTTCCCCCGAAATCTCACCCCTTCCATATCAATCCAATTACAGTGGGTCTTCTCAAGATGGAGGGGATCAGGATTCATGAAGATAAGTTAAGAATTATTTAGCATGATTGATATGTGATTGATGTATGTATGTAAAATTAGTTGCTGGAATTTGCCACCATGAACAGTAACTCGTGGTGAAGTAGTCACCTTTGATCTGTAATTAAAAATAGTAAATGGTTGAATAAATAAATTATATTTTTACAGTAAATAGTATACATACAAAGCTTCGATTTGATATATAGAAAGTTTTATTTGAATGTCTACACATGGAGATATAATTTTTCAAAGTTGGGACCAAAATGCTGGATTCAGGGGAAAAATGTTGGATGAACAATAAAATTGTAGCATTGACTGACGTTGAATTGGTCAATGTGTGGTCAACAAGTTATTTTTCCCTGAAAGAGGATTAAGTTAGATTCATTTAGAAATTTGAACCACTTTATTTTGATTTTTCTATAATTAGTTATGATTTTTCGAAATCAAGTCACTTGTCTGGAATCTACACAGTGAACAGTACTCAATAGAATAAAACTCCAAATTGAGAAATTTGACTTCAATGACCTTGAAAGTGGTTCCCGATGCTACCAACTGGTCCCTAAGACGTATGAAAATTAGGATGTGACACCCTTGAAATTCCATAATTACAATTTGGTCCCTTAACTTTTCATAATTACACTTAATTCCCTAAACTTATGTCTACTTTCACTTTGTACCTAGGATTTTTAGAATTTTCATTTTGGTCCTTGGAAACTTTAAATTAAATTCCCTTTTTACACTTTATGTTTAAACCATGAAAATCTTTCTTTGTAATTTAGTCAATTCCTTCCATTAAATTGCAACCTTTTCCTTTATTAAAATTCATGTACACTAGATAAAGACTTTATGTACACTGAATAAGAAAATTAGAGATATGACATTTCTCTCCCCCTTAAAAAATAAATTTTGTCCCCAAAATTTACAACATAACTTAAGAAAACAACTCTGGATATTTCTCTTTCATTCCTTCTTCAGTTTCACAGGTAGCTCCGTTCTCTGTTAATCCTTCCAAACCACTTTAACTAAGGGAATCTACTTATTTCACAGCTGCTTGATCTTTCGATCCATAATTTATACTGGTTCAACCTCATATGTTAGGTTATCCTATAGCGTGATATCTTGCTGTTTAATCACATGTGATAGGTCTAGAACATACTTTTTCAATTGGGAAACATGAAATACATCATGGATCTGACTGAGATTTGGGGGAATAACTAATCTATAGGCTACAAATTCTACTTTAGCAAAAACTATGAAATTGTCCTATATACTTTGGATGCAGCTTCTTCACTTTGATAGATCGAACAACTCCCATAGTTGGAGTTAGCTTAAGGAATACATGTTCACCTTCTTCAAACTTTAATAGCTTCCTTTTAACATCAGCATAACTTTTCTACCTACTCTGAGCTGTTAAGAGTCTTTTTATGATTAGATCAATCTATGTTACAGTCTGATCTACTATATCAGGACCAAATATTATCTTTTTACTTAGCTTTTTCTGACATAAAGGAGATATACACTTACGTCCATAAAGTGCTTCAAACAGGGCCATCTGAATACTAGTCTTATAGCTGTTATTATAAGCAAATTCTAGCAGTGGTAGATAAACATCTCAACTCCCTTTGAAATCTAAGACACAAGCTTTAAGCATATCTTCCAGTGTCTAGATCGTTCTCTCAAACTGTTATTCCCTCTGTGGATGATAGGTTATGCTAAATATGAGAGTAGTGTCTATTTCTTTATGCAGAGCCTCCAAAAATTAGATGTAAACCTAAGGTCTTTGTCAGAAACAATACTACTTGGGACACCATTCAGCCTAACAATCTCTCTTATATATAGCTTCACCATCTTCTCAAGAGAATCCCTCAAATTGATTGCTAGAAAATGGGCTACTTTTGTCAACTGATCAATCACTACCTATATTGTGTCATGCTTAGTTGGAGTTATGGGTAGTCCTTTTACAAAGTCCATGGCCATGCTGTCCCATTTCCATTTAGGGATTTATAGAGATTGCAACTTTCCTGTTGGCTTCTGATGTTCAACCTTTACTTTCTGACATGTTAAGCATTTCAATATATAGGTTACAACATCTTTCTTCAATCCAGGCCACTAAAATAAACTTGTAACATTATTGTACATCTTTGTCATACTTGGATGCACTATATATTTAGTCTTATGTGCTTCGTCTAAAATTATTTCCCTTAATCCCGCTACATTAGGAATATATAGCCTTCCCCTGAACCGTAGAAATCCTTCTTGGGACATTTCAAAATTCTTAGTTTCCCCTCTCTGCAACTTATTTTTAAAAGTTGATGCAAACTTATCATGTTCCTAAGCTTCCTTTATCTCATCCTTAATTAAAGCTCTGACCTGTGTTCCTCCATAAGAACTTCCTATTATCTATATTTGGTACAAAGGACTCAAATCCCTAATATCTTCTACCAATTTCAATTCTTTGATTATTAGGGTTGCCACCTGCACTGCCTTCCTGCTTAAGGCATCAGCTACGATATTAGCTTTCTTGGATGGTATTTAATCTGGAAGTCATAATCCTTCAACAACTCCATCCATATTCGTTGTCACGTATTCAGTTCTTTTTGAACCTGTAGATAATTTAGGCTTTTGTGATCACAGAACAACTCTATAGTCGCTCCGTACAAATTATGCCTCTATATTTTGAGAGCATAAACTACCGCTGCAAGCTCTAGATCATGAGTGGGATAGTTTTCTTCAAGTGGTTTCAATTGTTGACAGGTATAGGCTACTACTCAACCTTGTTGCATCAGTACACATCCCAACCCCTATTTACTAGTATTAGTATAGACCACATAGGTCTGGGTTAGATCAAGAATAATCAATATGGGAGTAGTAGTTAATTTATGTTTCAAATCTTAGAAACTAGCCTAGCACTTCTCATCCCACTTAAACCACTAGTTATTTCTGGTCAGCTTTATCAACGGTAAGGCTATTCGAGAAAAATCCTTAGTAAATCTTCTGTAATACACTGCTAATTTTAGAAAACTTTTAATCTCTATCACTGTCCTTGGTTATTGCCAGCTCAACACTGCTTTAACTTTGTTAGGATCCATAGCTACCCCATCACGGGATATAACATGATCAAGAAAATTGACTTCTTGAAGCCAAAACTCATATTTACTAAGATTAGCATAGATCTACTTCTCTTTAAGGGTATTGAGGATAATTCTCGAGTGTTTTTCATGCTCCTCTATAGACTTGGAGTAAACTAGGATATCATCAATGAAGACCATAAACTAATCTAAATAAAGCCTAAAGATCAGAAAACTAACAGGATCAGAAAAGGAATACTGTAGAATTTTTAATGGATTTTACAGTAGAATAAAATACCCGATAAATACCTTCGGGAGAGGTTTCTTAGGATTTATGCCATAACGGTAGTGGACCTATACAAAGGCCCAAAATGGTGTCCCAGAGGCCCAATAAGGTACTTGAGCAGTATGTGGGCCAGTGTCCAGAAGAACCCCGAAAAAGTGTAAAATTATGAAAATGCCCCTGTGTTATAATAATGTACAAGAGATGAATGGAGGGTATTTTGGTCATTCTAGACAGGCCAAAATGCCAAGACAAGTACAAGAATGATTCCTCAGAGTCAATATATGCCCTGATAAGGTATAAAAAGGTGTGAAATGACAATTATGCCCTTAGGGTTAATATAGTGTAAGAAAGGACCCCAAGGGTATTTTGGTAATTTACCAAGGGATCTGTAATTAAGTTTAGACCCAGTATAAGAATTTCAATGGTAGGAAGAATTCGGATCCTAGATTTAAGGTCAGAAAACATATTATAGAATCTCAGAAAAATTAGATTCAGAAAATAGTCTGGTTTTTGAGAAATCGGACTGAGCCAGTACCAGATTGGACTGAAATTTTTCCAGATGCTTCCTCCCTTCATAATTTCGTCACATGGGCTATGAGGTGTCCCTTGATGATGTCATGGATGATGTCATACTTGGCTTGGTGGGCAAGACAAGATTCAAGGTGCAATCTTGGCCATTAGATCAAATAGTGCACAAAGTAATCTTGGCCATCCATTTTCCATTAAATTTTTCTATAAATCCCCCCAAAATCTGATGCAAAACTGTAGCTCATGAGAACCTTGGGGAAACTATGGTAAAATGAAAACTCAAGCCAAGACAAAGAAGAATCCAAGGTCCAAAGTTCAAGCAAGCTAGAGATTAAAGGTAAGCAATCTATCCTAGCTTATTTTCCTTTGATTTGGGAGCTTGAACTTAGGGTTTTCATGGAAGAAAGTTGAGTTTTCTCTAAGGTGTATATGCTGTCCAAAACCTTAGATGAAAGGAGAAAGAAGAAATTAAAGTTAGAGTTATGAGATTAAAGCTTAAACAAGCTAGTTAGATGATTGGTTGTTGAATCAAGTGGATATTCTTGACTTTGCCATGGATGAAAAATTTCGGTTTGCACTGTTCATGATAGAAGGAGATGGAATTTCAATGATCTAATGCTTCCATTGAATTTATATGATGATTTTGTGTAGGATTGGAAAGGTTTTGAACCTTGGAAGCATTAGAATTAAAAGTTGTAATTCTTGGAATGCTTCTATGTTACTGTTCATTCATATGAACAGTGGTTGGCTTTTCATAATTTTGATGCTTTCAATGGTTTTAAAATGAAAAGTTGTGTGGGGTAAAGTAGAGAAACAAGTATAGGAAGCAATGGAATTAAGATGGGAATTTTTGGAAGAATTTTATATGTTTTACAAATTCTGTCCAGAACAGTGCATAGTTGCTGGAATTTGGTTATTTTGAGTTCATAAATGGAATCAAAAGGCCAAATAGTGTAGGGTAAGGTCAAGACATCAATTGATTCAAAGGCTAAGTCTATTGGTAAAGATTAAAGAAAGTTATGTTAGTTAAATGTTCAAGAGAGATAGTCTTGGATAATGCTTGAGTTCATGGTCCTAATGAATTATGTGATGAATATGAATGTGTTTAGGACCTTGAAACATTCAAGAAGATGTTGAGAAGTGGTTGACCGAAAGGTTTCATGGTTGGAAAACTTAGGGAGCAAGTGCAAGAATAAGGAAGAAAGCTTAAGTTCAAGGTAGTAGACTTACCTCTTTATGTGTTTGATGTGGTATGCTTATGTGTTGATATGTATATGATGATTGAATGATGTTGTGACATGATGAATGATGTTGAATGTGTTATGAATAACATGTTTCCATGGCCATGCATTTTATACAAAGCTTATAGCATGATAGCATGTCACTAAATGAAGAAAATTTAATGAAATTACATATCATGTATTAGCATCCATCTTGCATAATTAAGTGGTAATGTTTACTACTAAGATTCCTTAGAATCTCACCCTCCCACAACCAACCAATTTAGGTCAAGCATGATGGGAAATTGTATGCATGGAGAAGAGCTAAAGAATGGAGGAAAGAAAGTGAACAATTTGATACTTTCAACTATGATGTATGGTTTGTCCTAATTATGTAAAGTGTATAATTATGTGATGGAAATGTATGAAATAATTATAGAATATGTCCATGATGTATATGAATGTATGAGAGACCAAAGAGATGGTTTATTCATGTTGGAGCAATTATTGAGAATTAAAGAAAGGAAACTGAAATGGTAAAAACATAGGTCCTGAAGCAGTTTTGTTATGGCTTCAGTTTGACCTAGCAAATAAAAGAATTAACTCACAAACTTTTATGAGCTTAAAGTACACATATGGAGCTTTAAATCCATATGTAATACGTCTCATTTGGATATGGGAACCAATAGAACAAATTTTCCAAATATGGGGACCAGAATCTGTTTTCAGGATTTTTGACCAAATGAATAGTAAAATTTAACAAATAAATTGTATCAATGTGCAAAGCATTTGGTCATAAACTTATTTTCCATTAAATTTCAAGATGTTATCTTTGAGTAGAATTTTGAACCACTTTATTTCTATTTTTCTAGAATTAATTATGATTTTTCAAAGTTCATCGCACAATCTGGAATACTATATGAACAGTAACTCGCTAAGAGTAAAAATTCCAGATTTAGTTAATGGACTTCAAATGTCATGTAAGTGGTTCTAAATGCTACCAAATGGTCCCTAAGACGTACCAAAAGTAAGGATGTTTCAAGAGCTGCATGGGTTAAGTCATAACCTTCTCTCATATACAAACCATGTCACTATGCCCTTTGACCTGAGATCATCATGGATTCCTACATGAAAAATGCTCAGCTTTGACCTAGTCAAAAGTCACTTTTGACCGAGTGATCATAAAGACTATGTTCGGGCTCAGTGATTTTTAATGCGGAGGAATGTGAATGGTATAGATGGAATTTGTCCCTCACATTCATAGAGAGATATTACTGGGCCCCTCGATGAGTGAGTCTGAGAACTGTATGTCCATACTGTAATGGAAAGGTAGTTCCATTTCTATAGTCAGACTACTCAGGGATCGAGAAAGTAACGGTCAGGAACAGGAGGATGACATTTATAATATCCCTAATTTTCTGTACTGATTTGTATGTACAGATTGAATGAAATATATGAATTATTTTTCAGGAAAAAGATGTGGCTATTTAAAGAAAGGGATTAAATTGGAAAAGAAAGAAAATGAAAGGACTTAAGTGCAATTATGAAAAGTCTAAGGCTAGAAAGGAAAAGTAGACAAAAATGTGGGGTCTTTAAGTGTAATTTTAGTCAAATAGAGGGACTTAAGTGCAAAGAAGAAAAGTTCCCTGGGGCTAAAGTGTAATTAAAGAAAGTTAGCCCGGAAGTGGTTTGGACTGCTCGGAAGCCTTTCAGTCCCAGATTTCACCAGTAGATAGAGCAAGAGACGCTGGGTAATCCAGCTTAATACAGGAATTTTCTGAAGACTCCAGATAGCCAAAATTGATCTGATAGTCTAAAAGTATAAAAAATTCCTACCGGATATCCTAGATTTTAGATATAAGTGAGAAATTACAGGATGATGCGTCATGATGGGGAAGATGACAGGAAACTGACAGAATACTTATAGGAGGTCTGTAGAAAAAGTTATTCACAAATTAGCAAATACAGACGGGAGTATGAGGCCTCCAGGTATCCGATAGGGAAATTTATCGGTATTTAAATTGGGACTAAATGAGTTCGGATGACCTCAGTCAGATGACTGTTATGACCCACAAGGATGTCTAAATACAGTAGGCCAGTCTATCTGGTAAAAGGAGCCAGTGTCCGGAGATGTGTATAAACGGTGTATAACGGCGAAAGTACCCGATGAACATTGCTGGGGGAAGATTCCTCGTGATGCGTGCCATAAAGGTAATGGACCCTAGGAGGCCCAATAATGGCGCCATCAAAGGCCCAGTAAGACCCTTGGACTGATAGGTGGGCTAGTGTCCAGCAGAACTGTAACACCCCAATTTTTAGGCCTAGAGATGCCAGAAGGAGAATTCAAGGGCATAATCGTAATTATGGAAAAGATCGGACTGGTAGCCGATGAGTACCATATTTTGCCAGAAAATAGAGAAAATTATGCTGATCATTTCACTGAACTGTGAAATGTGCATATGAGGTCTCTAGGTGTATGAAAGAATTAGAGATATGACCAGGGGTAAAATGGTCATTTTGGAAAAGTGGGCGCGTGAGTGCTTTTTCAGGCCAAAACAGCCCGGTCCGGATAAAATATCTGAAAATACCGAGAGATAGAGAAAATGATTCCGGATTGAATGAGGAGTCAGAATTTTGATTTGAGGTCCCGATTTTTCTGTAAAAATCCTCGAAGATGGGAAATTACAGTTATAATCGGTAAAGGTAGAGCAGTCCGAATAGAGATGATCGGACTATGGCCAGAGGCCATACAGTGTTGTCTAAGGCCCGTAGTGACACCAGGGAAGGCCCAAGCCCATAATACCAGTTCAGTGGTAAAGGGGGCCGGTGTCCGGGAAAAATGTGCAAAATGACGAAAATGCCCTTATGTTATAGAATAACTGAAGAATGAGTAAAGGGTATTTTGGTCATTTGGCTAAGGTTAGACAGTCAAGAAGGGGTATCTGGATAGTTGACCAGGGCCAGAGAATACTCTGGTAAAATATGAAAAGACAATAATGCCCCTAGACCTAGTAAAGGAAATGAAAGGACTTAAGTGCAATTATGGAAAGTTTCAAGGCCAAAAAGGAAAGTAGACAAAAATGTGGGGTCCTTAAGTGTAATTTTAGCCAAGTAAAAAGGGACTTAAATGAAAAGAAGAAAAGTTCCCTGGGGCTAAATTGTAATTAAAGAAAGTCAAGCCGGAAGGGGTTTGGACTGTCCGAAAGCATTTCAGTCCCAGATTTCACCGGTAGAGAGAGCAAGTGACACTCGATAATTTAGCTTAATACAGGAATTTTTGAAGACTCCAGATAGCCAGAAATGGACTGATCGTCCAAAAGTTATGAAAATTCATACCGGATATCCTAGAATTCAGATCTAGGTGAGAAAATACAGGATGATACGTCCTTATGGGACGGATGTCGGGAAACTGACAGAATACCGATAGGAGGCCTGTAGAAAAAGTTATTCGCAAATCAGAAAATCTAGACGGGAGTGTGAGGCCTCCGGGTATCCGATAGGGAGATTTATCGGTATTTGAAAAGGGACCGAATGAGTTCGGATGACCTCGGTCAGATGACTGATATGACTCACAGGGATGCCTGAACACCGCAGGCTAGTGTTTCGGACAGAAGGAGCCGGTGTCCGGATATGTGTATAAACGGTGAAAAATAGATAAAATATTCAATAATTATTAACGGGGGAAGATTCTTCGTAATGCGTGCCATGAAGGTATTGGACCCAGAAAGGCCCAATAATGGCGCCAACAGAGGCCCAGTAAGACCCTTGGACTGATAGGTGGGCCAGTGTCCGGCAGAACCCCGGAAAAGTGCGAAATTACGAAAATACCCCTGTGTTGTACAAAAGGGTAACAGATGAATGAAGGGCATTTTGGTAATTCTGAACAGGCCCAGGAGCCAAGGTACATATAGATAAAGTTACTGAGAGTCAGTATATACCCTGACAGAGTACAGAAGGGTGTAAAATGACAATTTTACCCTTAGGGTTAAAATAGTGCAAGAAAGGGCACCCAAGGGTATTTTGGTAATTTGCCAAGGGCTGTTTCTTGGGAATCGAGCCATCAGAGTACTTGGGCTTGATCAGGATCCAAGACAACATTCCCAGAGCTCAAAAACGTAGGCCCAGTAATGTGTGGGAAAAAGTAGCATTAAAATATTATTTTAATGTTGTTTCAATAAAGTAAAGTTACTCGGTCGGCACGATAACCGAGGAGGCGATCAGATAAAGTCCTGGATTTATCTGGATAGCATTGGAAGGCGTGATAGGTGCCAGTAAGATGACACATGGCGCCAACATAAAGGCAGAAGAAAAGGTTGAGGACACGTACTACGAGGCAAGACACTGGACCGGTGAGTCAGCATGCTGAGTCAGCTGCTGAGGTGTCCAGGATTTTAGACATGTGATAAATGTGGCGCTGAGGTGTCCTGGTGAGGTGTCCCAATGATGTCATGCATGATGCAGTAAAGGAGGAATTAAAGAAAATAGGAAAATCCAGGAAAAACCAGGACCGCAGGATCAAAGTTCATGGTAATTACGAGATTGCCATTGGAGGAGGTTATAAATACCCCCCCTTGCTCCTCATTATGCACGGCCAAGCAAGCAATTTTAGAGAGAGGAGGAGGTGCTAGAGAGAGAAAGTGAGAGGAAGAAAGAAAGGAAGGAAGTTCTGGCGGAGCTGGAAGCAGAATAAGGATAGTGGAGTTCTGCTAAGCTAGCCAGGTAGTAACTAATCCTAGCTTTTATGTAATGGCTTTGTGATTTATTGTGCTATTGTTTGGTTGGATTGTTGTCTTATATGTTATGTCTGAAGCTCTGCTATAATGCTATGATCATATGTTATTAAGCATGGAAGCACGCAGCATACTTATCTGTACACAATCACAAGCAAGCACTGTCACTCTGCATTACATATATTGTTATGATTATTGCTACTGAGATTCCCCCGAATCTCATCCCAATAAATAACCCATTACAGGGGAGGTTATGTCGAAATGAATTTTGGGAATTTTAAGAGACGCCGTTATGCTGCCGAAGTAAAGACTGAACATCAGTATATGATAAGTACTGTGTACGTAGTGCTGTCTAAGGAGGCTAGAAGTGAGTGGACCTAGCCGGTTCATCTAGTCTTTCCTGGGTACTACGTAGAATGGTAGTTCTCATGAGGGGATTACCGAATCAGTACGGTTCAGTTCTTTGTACAGATGAAGCGTAGCGGTTATGCTGCCGGAGTTTAGGCAGAAAAAGATGTAATAGAGATATGAGAATTTATGTACATGATTGGATGTAAAACAACTTATTAATTAATAATAATTGTTGTTTGTCATGTTTGACTGTTGTATGATGGATGTATGCATATGTATGCAAAGTAGAAATGCTGAAATTTACCATTGTGAACAGTAACACGTGGTAACCTAGTCATATTTGATAAATGATTAAAAATAGTAAATGGATGAATAAATGTACGAAATTTTTATGTTAAATAGTAGACATACCAAGCTTTAATTTGATATATAAAACGTATCATTTGTATGTCTACACAATGAGATATAAATTATTAAAGTTGGGACCAGAATGCTGGATTCAGGGAGAAAAGCGTGGAATGAACAGTAAACTTGACACGTTTACTGACGTTGACTTGGTCAATGAATGGTCAACTAGTTATTTTTACCTGAAATATAATTGAGTTATATTCATTTAGAAATTGGAACCACTTCATTTTGATTTTTCTAGAATTAGTTATGATTTTTCGAAGTCAGGTCACTCATCTGGAATTTTCAAGTGAACAGTACTCGATAAGAGTAAAATTCCAGATTGGGGAATTGGACTTCAATGATCTTGAAAGTGGTTCTAAATGCTACTGAATGGTCCCTAAGGCATACGAACGTAAGGATGTTTCAAGAACCCCGAAAAAGTACAAAATTATGAAAATGCCCCTGTGTTATACTAAAGGGTAATAGATGAATGGAGGGCATTTTGGTCATTATGGATAGGCTCAGAAGCCAAGACATACACAGGTGAGGTTAACCAGAGTCAGTATATGCCCTTACAGGGTACAGAAAGGTGTAAAATGATGATTTTACCCTTAGGGTTAAGATAGTGTAAGAAAGGGCACCCAGGGGTATTTTGGTCATTTCACAAGGGATATGTAATTGAGTTTAGACCCAGTATAAAATGTCAAAGATATAAAGGACCCAGATACTTAATTTAAGGTCAGAAGACATAATATAGATTTTCAGAAAAATTAGATTCAGAAAACAGTCCAGTTTTCGAGGAAATGGACCGGGCCGGTACCGGATTGGACTGAAAATTTTCCAGAGGCTTCTTGGCTCTCTCAATTTCGCCATGTGAGGGATGAGGTGTCCCTTGGGATGATGTCGTGATGATGCAGTAAAGGGAATAAAGAAAATAAGAAATTCCAGAAAAACGGTGGCCACAAGTTTAGAGTGCTTGGAAATTACGAAAATGCCATCCATCAAAACTATAAATACACCCTTGCCTTCATTCATCATGGCCTAGAGCTCAAAAAAAGAGAGAGAAGGAAGTTCTAGTGAGAGAAGGAGCAAGGAAGAAAGAAGAAAGGAAGTTCTGGCGGAGTTGAAAGCAGTATAGAGATTCTAGAGTTCTGCTAAGCTTTTATGTAATGTCTTTGTGATTGGTTGTGCTATTGTTTGGTTGGATTGTTGTATTATATGTTATGCTTGAAGCTCTATTATAATACTATGATCATATGTTATTGAATATGGAAGCACGCAACATACTTATCTGTACACAATCACAAGAAAGCACTGTCACTCTGCATTACATATTGTTATGATTATTACTACTGAGATTTTCCCGAATCTCATCCCAATAAATAACCCATTACAGGGGAGGTTATGCTGAAGTAAATTTTGAGAATTTTAAGAGACGTCGTTATGCTGCCGAAATTATGACAAGATGGCAATACTAAAGAAAGGAGTTGATATGTACTGTGTACATAGGTACTGTCTAAGGAGGCTAGAAGTGAGTGGACCTAGCCGGTTCATCCAATCTTTCCTGGGTACTTACGTAGAATGGTAGTTCTCACGGGAATTACCGAATCGGTACAAGATCAGTTACTTTCTAAAGACAAAACGTAGCGGTTATGCTGCCGGATTTCAGGTAGGAAATATGTAATAGAAATATGAGAATTTTGTTCATGTTCTGATGTATAACAGCTTATTATTTAATAATAGGTATTGTTTGGCATGTTTGACTGATATGTGATGGATGTATGCATATGTATGCAAAGTTGAGTGCTGGAATTTACCACTATGAACAGTAACACGGTGTGACTTGATGATGTTTGATCCATAATTAAAAATAGTAAATGGATGAATAAATGTATGATATTTTTATGGTAAATAGTAGACATATTAAGCTTCAATTTTATATATAGAATGCCTAATTTGGATGTCTACACATGGAGATATAAATTATCAAAATTGGGACCAGAATGCTGGATTCAGGGAAAAACATAGGATGAACAGTAAAATTGTAACGTTGACCTACGTTGACTTGGACAAAGAGTGGTCAATGAGTGATTTTTTCCTGAAATATAATTGAGTTAGATTCATGTAGAAATTTGAACCACTTCATTTCAATTTTTCTAGAATTAGTTGTGATTTTTTGAAGTCAGGTCACTCATCTGAAATTTACACAGTGAACAGTACTCGATAAGAGTAAAACTCCAGATTGAGAAACTGGACTTCAATGACCTTGAAAGTGGTTCTAAATGCTACTAAATGGTCCCTAAGATGTACAAAAGTAAGGACGTTTCATTTTGGTATCAGAGCAAAGGATTCTGGCTTAGGAAATGCTCTGAATAGATGATTTATAGATTGATATACCATGATAAAGTTGTCATAATGGACACTAAGTTAGTGTTTGCAGGATGGCTAGAGATAGATCCGGATCCGAAACCACGGTGAACCAATGGGATCCTAGACCAGAGGTCTCTAGTTCGAATAGTTCGGAAGAGGAGATAATGAACAATGATTCTGATCCTTGGACACCTCCAGTAGTTAGTGACTCTGAAGTGGACAGTTCCTCAGTAGGATCAAACCTTATGATTGAGATGGTGTTAGAAGGTCCTATTCCTGTTATTCCAATAAATGCGATGCCCTCGAGTATAGCAGATATTGGGATGGAGACAGGTTAGGAAGGTATAGCAGGATATGTTTCAGACATTCCAGGACCCAGAGTGACATTGGTAGAGATATCTTTGGGAGATCTGATCATAGGAATGGTACCAGGAAGGAACCTGAGTGGAGAACAATTTGAGAGATCAGTAGTGTTAGCTCGACAACTATATGAGTTGAGGCAGACCTTGGTCAGAGATGTGGATCAAGATTATATGGTTTATCAGGATTTTATCAAGAGGGTAAAGGCGATATATCAAGCCTGGGATCCAAATGTGTTGACCCTGAGGCTTTGGACAGAGATTATAGAAGATGTGTTACCGAATACCCCTACCTGGAAAATAGAGTTGGAGCAGTACTTAGACGAAGAATCATATTGTACCATATCCGAATGGATTTACCTGGTAGGAGAGTTTATTAAAATAAAGTTTAAGAAGGATTAGGGAGTGTTATAAAGGGTAATGTTCTCAATGTAAGTATGTGATGTATAAAAGGCTAGTATGGTAATGTATGTATGACTGTGACATATACGCATACCTTGTATGTATACTATGTTTGGAATGGAATGTGAATTATGTTATTTATCGCATTCTTTTTCTACCTTATAGTATAACAAAATGGTTCAAACAAGAAGAACTATTCCAACAGAGGAACCACGAGAGGCTGGAAATCTTAATCAAATAATTTTAGAACGATTAGAACAACAGCAAAAGATAATGGAGGAGATGCGGGCAGCTCAGGCACGCAATGAGCAGGGGAGAGATGATGCCATAGCTACAGCAGTAAGCAACCTAAGACCACCCGAGCCTTCAGGAGCGACTGGTAGAGAACCAGATAGAGTACAACAGCAGCCGGTACAGCCCTAGAGACGGGTTGATCCGAGAGAGGATGTAGCTAGCATCCAACAATGGATGATCAGGTTCTGCAAGTACAATCCTCCAGTGTTTGAAGGAACGTTCGAGGTGCAGATAGCTGAGGATTGGATTAGCATACTGGAAAAGATCTTCAAGGTCCTAGATTGCCCGACCGAAACCAAAGCTCAAATGGCCATCTATCAGCTAGAAAAAGATGCTGACAGGTGGTGGAAGAACACTGAGTTGCTTATACAAGCAAGAGACATTTCGATCACCTGGGAAGTGTTTCTTGAGCAGTTTTATGAAAAATATTTCCCTCAGTCAGTCAGAGATAAAAGAAAGGCGTAATTCCTTGTACTGAGACAAGGAGAGAGAGAATCTTTTGATGAGTACCTTGCTAAGTTTATCCGTCTATCTCAATATTCTACTTATCTATGCCAAGTGGATGATGAGCGCTGGATGACGGAAAGGATGATTCGAGGGTTGAACTCCACACTAAAGGAGAAGTTAACTCCTCAACAATACAGCCAGTTTAATAGGGCCGTGGATGCATGTCGTATTGTTGAAAATAGCATGAATCACCGAATGCTATTCAGATCAGGGAACAGGGATCAGGCAGCTCCTGACAAAGCCGGTCAAAACCAAGAAGCTGCAAGTGGTAGTGGCTACAGAAAAAGAAAGCGACCATAGCAGAACAGGAGGCCAAATAGAGGAAATTTCCACAGAAGGTCGAACAACAGAGATCCAAAGGCCTGAGCATGTGACAAGTGTGGGAAGAATCATGGTGATAGACTATGTTTAATTGGCCAGAATATTTGTTATACCTGTGGAAAGCCCGGACATTTTTCCCGAGAATGCCCTCAAGCTATGACTAATCAAAGGCCAAGGACACCCGAAGGAGTGTTTGCACTCACCAGGGAGGACGCCCAGCGATCACCTGAGATGATCCAAGGTACAATCTATCTCAATGATCATGCTGTGACTGCTCTATTTGATTCGGGTGCAATTCATTCCTTTATTTCCTATGAGTGTGCCAAATGCCTAGGCCTTCTGATTAGTAAGTTGCATTATGATATACATGTGAAAACTCCCACCAATGCTAGGGTAGTTGCGTCTGATGCTTGTTTAAATAGTATTATGCGTTATGAGCACTACTGTACCACCCTAGACTTAATATGTATGCCTTTCCGAGAGATCGATGTCATACTTGGTTTGAATTGGTTAGCCTCCAATAATGTAATGTTGGACTGCAAGAACAAGACTCTAGTTCTTGGACCAAAGGTTGCTGATCTGAGCTCGGAAGTAAGATTGAATTTCATATCAGAGGCTCAGGCAGATAAATGTCTGCAGAAAGGGTGTCAAGGATATATGGTATTCTTTTCTGTTCAAACAGAAGTGGAAGAAGGAATTGTTGAGATTCCAGTTGTCAATGAATTTCCTGAAGTCTTTCCAAAGGAGATTCAGGGATTGCCTTCAGAACATGAGGTAGAGTTTGCGATTGACATTGTACCTGGAGCTGGACCAGTATCCAAAGCCCCATACCGAATGGCTCCTAATGAAATGATGGAACTGAAGAAGCAAATTGAGGAGCTGTTGGAGAAGGGTTTCATAAGACCCAGTGTATCACCATGGGGTGCTCCAGTGCTATTTGTCAAGAAGAAGGATGGCAGCCTAAGGCTATGCATTGACTACCGGGAATTGAATAAGATTACGATTAAGAATAAATACCCTCTTCCCAGAATTGACGACCTGCTAGACCAATTGGCAGGAGCGAGCTTATTCTCTAAGATTGACTTGAGATCTGGCTATCATCAGCTAAGAGTTAAGTCAGATGATATTCCAAAGACTGATTTTAGGACACACTATGGATATTTTGAGTTTCTTGTGATGCCTATTGGGCTAACGAATGCACCTTCTATTTTCATGGATTACATGAACCGGATCTTCAGGCCTTATTTAGATCAGTTTGTTGTGGTCTTCATTGATGATATCCTGGTGTACTCCAAATCTGTAGAGGAACATGAAAAGCATTTGAGAATTGTTCTTAGTACCCTTAAAGAAAAGCAACTCTATGCTAAGCTGAGTAAGTACGAGTTTTGGCTTTCAGAAGTCAAATTTCTCGGTCATGTCATATCCCGAGAAGGGGTAGCTGTGGATCCTAGCAAAGTTGAAGCAGTTTTGAGCTAGGAGCAGCCAAGGACAGTGATAGAGATAAGAAGTTTTCTTGGCTTAGCAGGGTACTATAGAAGATTTATTCAAGACTTTTCTCGAATTGCCTTGCCACTTACCAAGCTTACCAGAAAGAATCAGCAGTTTAAGTGGCATGAGAAGTGCGAGGCTAGCTTCCAAGAGTTAAAGCAGAGATTAACGACTACTCCCGTGCTGATTATTCCAGACCCAACTCAGACTTGTGTAGTCTACACTGATGCTAGTAAGCAGGGGTTAGGATGTGTGCTGTGTCACATCCTTATTTTTATACATCTTAGGGACCATTCAGTAGCACTTAAACCACTTTCAGGGTCATTGAAGTCTAAACACTTAATCTGGAATTTTATTCATATCGAGTACTGTTCATTGTGGCAAATTCCAGATGAGTGACCTGATTTTAAAAATTCATAACTAATTCTAGAAAAATCGAAATGAAGTGGTTCAAATTGATAAATGAAGATAACTCAAATATATTTCAGGAAAAAATCATTGGTTGACCAATACTTGACAAATTTAACGTGGGTCAACGTTTTAATCTTACTGTTCATCCAATGACTTTCTCCTGAATCCAGCATTCTGGTCCCAACTTTAAAAATTTATATCTTTTCGTGTATACATCCAAATTAGACATTATATATATCAAATTAAAGATTAGTATGTCTAATTTTTAACCTAAAAATTTCGTACATTAATTCAATCATTTAGTATTTTTAATGATTTATCAAACATGAATGGGTCTTCACGAGTTACTGTTCACTGAGCCTATTTTCAGCATTTAGTCTTTACATACCCAAGCATACAACCAACACATATCAGTCATACAGGCCAAATAACAATTAATATCAAATAATCAACTGTTATATATCAGTGCATGATTAACTCCCTCATATTTTATTACATCCTTCTCTGTCTAAAATTCGGCAGCATAACTGCTACAATTCTTCTTTAGAAAGTAACCGATGTTGTACCGATTCGGTAATTCCCTTATGAGAAATACCATTCTACGTAGTACCCAGGAAAGACTGGATGAACCTGCTGGGTCCACTCACTTCCAGCCTCCTTAGACAGCACTATGTACACAGTACGTATCAGTTCCTTTCTTTGTTTCGTCTTCGTTGCCGGAATTTCGGCAGCCTACCGGCGTCTCTTAAGATTTCCAAATTTTATTTTGACAGAACCTCCCCTGTAATGTTATGTTTGGGAATGAGATTCAAAAGAATCCCAGTAACAATAATCATAACAAAATATGTAATGCAGAGTGACGGTGCTTGCTTGTGACTGTGTACAGATAAGTATGCTGCATGCTTCCATATTCAATAACATATGATCATAGCATTGGAATAGAGCTTCAAGTATAACATATAGGACAACAATCAACCAAACAAAACAACACACCACAAAGACATTACATAAGAGCTAGGATTAGTTGTTACCTCAAAAGCAGTGCTCTAGAACTTCCCTACTACTTCCAACTTCACCAGAACTTCCTTACTTCTTTCTTTCTCACACTTTCTCTCTCAAGAACTTCTCTCTTCCTTTCTTCCTTGCTTATGCCGAAATGAGGGGCTAGGTGGGGGTATTTATAGTGTTGACCAATGGCAATCTTGTAATTAGGAAGACTTATGATCCTGTGGTCCTGGTTTTTCCTGGAATTTCCTATTTTCTTTAATTCTTTTTTTACTGCATCACCTTGGACACCTCATGGGACACCTCATAGGACACCTCACCACCCATATGCTTCATGTGACGAAATTTGGAGGTTCTGGAAGCTTTCCGGTCAAATCCGGTACCGGCCCGGTCTATCGCCTCGAAAAACGTGCCGTTTTCTGAATCTGATGTTTCTGAAGATCCTTTTTATGTCTACTGACCTCACATTTAGTATCTAGACCCTTTATATCATTAACTTTTTAATACTGGGTCCAGACTCAATTACAGATCCCTTGCGAAATGACCAAAATGCCCTTGGTGCCCTATCTTGTCCTATTTTAACCCTAAGGGCAAAATCGTCATTTCACACCTTTCTGGACCCGGTCAAAGCTTATACTGGATCTAGTCAACCTTATTTAGACATGTCTTGCCCTCTGGGTCTGTCCAAAATGACCAGAATACCCTTTATTCATCTGCTTCCCTTTTTGTACAACATAGGGGCATTTTCATAATTTCGCACTTTTCCGGGGTTCTGCTGGATACTGGCCGACCTATCAGTCCAAGAGTCTTATTGGGCCTCTAATGGCGCCATTTTTGGGCTTCCTGGGTCCATTACCTGTATGGCACGCATTACGAGGAATCTTCCTTTAACACAGTTCATTGAATATTTTAACTATTATTTACCAATTATACACCTTTTCCGGACACCGGCTCTTTTTCCCAGATATAGTGTCCTACTGTGTTCAGGCATCGTTGGGGGTTATAACGGTCATCTGACCGAAGTCATCCGATCGCATTCAGCCCCTTTAAAAATACCGATAAATCTCCTACCCGGATCCCCGGAGGCCTCACACTCCCGTCTGGATTTTTTATTTTGTGAATAACTTTTCCTACAGACCTCCTATCGGTATCCTGTCAGTTTCCCGACATCCACCCCATAAAGGCGCATCATCCTGTATTTTCCCACTTATATCTAAAATCTAGGGTATCCGGTATAAATTTTTATAACTTTTGGACGATCAGTCCATTTCTGGCTATCTGGAGTCGTCAAAAATTCCGGTATTAGGCTTGGTTACCCGGCGTCACCTGCCCTACCTTCTGGTAGAATCTGGGACTGAAATGCTGTCGGGCGGTGCAAACCACTTCTGGCTTATTTTCTTTAATTACACTTTATCCCCAGGGAACTTTTCCTTCTTTATAATTAAGTCCCTTAATTTGGCTAAAATTACACTTTAAGACCCCACATTTTTGTCTACCTTTCATTCCCAACTTTAAACTTTCCATAATTGCATTTAGGTCCCTTAATTTCCTTTCTTTTGCAATTTAATCCTTTTCTTTATATAAAGGTCCACATGTTTTTCTGGAAACAGAGCTCATATATTCCGTTTAATCTGCACATAGGGTCCAGTACAGAAAATTAAGGATATTACATGCTGATGCAGCAAGGTAGAGTAGTAGCCTACACCTCTCGGCAGCTAAAGCCACATGAAGAGAATTATCCCACTCATGATCTGGAGCTTGCGATGGTAGTCTACGCTCTAAAGATATGGAGACATTATTTATATGGAGCAACTATAGAGTTGTATTGTGACCACAAAAGCCTGAAGTATCTGCAGGATCAAAAAGAGCTTAATATGAGGCAACGATAATGGATGGAATTGTTAAAGGATTATGACTTTCAAATTAAATATCATCCAGGAAAAGCCAATGTGGTGGCTGATGCTCTAAGTAGAAAAGTGGTGCAGGTGGCACATATGATGATCAGATAGTTGAAATTGGTATAAGATATGCGAGATTGGAGTCCTTTGTATCAAATCAAATGATAGAGAGTCCTTAAGGAGGAGTTCATTTTGAAGCTTGTATAGAAGATGAGATAAAAGAGGCTCAAAAGCAGGATAAGCGTGCAGCAATATTTAAGGATAAGCTGGAGAGGGGGAAGACTAGGAATTTTTAGATTTCCCCTGATGGATTGTTACAGTTCAGGGGAAGGCCCTATATCCCTAATACTAAGGGATTAAGAGAAAAGATTATGGAGGAAGCACATAAAATCCGGTATACAGTACATCCAGGTATGACTAAGATGTACCATGATGTTAAAAGGTTGTTTTGGTAGCCTGGATTGAAGAAAGATGTAGTGGCTTATGTGTCCAAGTGCTTGACCTGCCAGAAAGTAAAAATTGAACATCAAAAGCTAGCGGGAACATTGCAACCTCTAGATATCCCTGAGTGGAAATGGGATGGTATTGCCATGGACTTTGTGGAAGGACTACCCATGACTCCAAGTAAACATGATGCAGTATGGGTAGTAATTGATCGATTGACGAAGTCAGCACATTTTCTGGCAATCAATAAGAGGGATTCTCTAGAGAAGCTGGCAAAGTTGTATATAAAGGAGATTGTTAGATTGCATGGTATCCCAAGCAGCATTGTGTCCGATAGACACCCTCGATTTACTTCTAATTTCTGGAGGGCTTTATAGGAAGAAATGGGCACTACTCTCCGATTTAGTACAGCCTATCATCCTCAGACGGATGGCCAGTTGGAAAGAACAATCCAAATGCTAGAGGATATGCTGAGAGCATGTGTCTTAGATTTCAAAGGTAGCTGGGATATCCATTTACCACTCATAGAGTTTGCATATAATAATAGTTATCAGACTAGCATTCAGATGGCACCTTTTGATGCTCTATATGGAAGTAAATGTAGATCCCCCTTATGCTGGCTAGAGTTGAGCGAGAGAAGAATGCTTGGTCCTGATATAGTGGATCAAACCGCAGAACAGATTGCGATGATTAGAAAATGATTGCTGACGGGTCAAACCAGACAGAAAAGCTATGCAGATGTTAGAAGAAAGCCGTTGGAGTTTAAAGAAGGAGAGCATGTATTCCTTATGTTAACTCCAATGACAGGAGTCGGGTGATCGATCAAAGTAAAGAAATTACATCCAAGATACATCGGACCATTCCAAATTCTTTCAAACATAGGGGCAGTAGCCTATAGGTTGGTTCTTCCTCCAAATCTCAGCCAGATACATGATGTGTTTCATGTTTCCCAATTAAAGAAGTATGTTCCAAATCCATCTCATGTGATTGAGCAAGATGAAGTCGCACTGCGAGATGATCTAACCTATGAGGTTGGACCAGTACGAATTGCTGATCGAAAGGTCAAGCAGTTACGTAATAAGCAAATTTCTTTAGTAAAAGTGATCTGGAAAGGCTTGACTGAACATGAAGCTACGTGAGAAACAGAAGAAAAGATGAGGGAGAAGTATCCTGAGTTATTTCCATAGGATAGGTATAATGTAAATTTAGAGGACAAAATTTATTTTAAGGGGGAGAGAAATGTAATATCCCTAATTTTCTGTACTGATTTGTATGTACAGGTTGAATGAAATATATGAATTATTTTTCAGGAAAAAGATGTGGCTATTTAAAGAAAGGGATTAAATTGGAAAGAAAGAAAATGAAAGGACTTAAGTGCAATTATGAAAAGTCTAAGGCTAGAAAGGAAAAGTAGAAAAAAATGTGGGGTCTTTAAGTGTAATTTTAGCCAAATAAAGGGACTTAAGTGTAAAGAAGAAAAGTTCCCTGGGGCTAAAGTGTAATTAAAGAAAGTTAACCCTGAAGTGGTTTGGACTGCTCGGAAGCCTTTCAGTCCCATATTTCACCAGTAGATAGAGCAAGTGACGCTGGGTAATCCAGCTTAATACAAGAATTTTCTGAAGACTCCAGATAGCCAAAATTGATCTGATAGTCTAAAAGTATAAAAAATTCCTACCGGATATCCTAGATTTCAGATATAAGTGAGAAATTACAGGATGATGCGTCATGATAGGGCAGATGATAGGAAACTGATAGAATACTGATAGGAGGTCTGTAGAAAAAGTTATTCACAAATTAGCAAATACAGACGGGAGTATGAGGCCTCCAGGTATCCGATAGGGAGATTTATCGGTATTTAAATTGGGACTGAATGAGTTCGGATGACCTCAGTCAGATAACTGTTATGACCCACAAGGATGTATAAATACAGTAGGCCAGTCTATCTGGTAAAAGGAGCCGGTGTCCGGAGATGTGTATAAACGGTGTATAAAGGCGAAAGTGCCCGATGAACATTGCCGGGGAAGATTCCTCGTGATATGTGCCATAAAGGTAATGGACCCTAGGAGGCCCAATAATGGCGCCATCAAAGGCCCAGTAAGACCCTTGGACTGATAGGTGGGCCAGTGTCCAGCAGAACCCCGGAAAAGTGCGAAATTACGAAAATGCCCCTAGGTTGTACGAAAGGGTAATAGATGAATGGAGGGCATTTAGGTCATTATGGATAGGCCTAGAAGCCAAGACATACACAGGTAAGGTTAACCAGAGTCAGTATATGCCCTGAAAGGGTACAGAAAGGTGTAAAATGACGATTTTACCCTTAGGGTTAAGATAGTGCAAGAAAGGGCACCCTGGGGTATTTTGGTAATTTCATAAGGGATCTGTAATTGAGTTTAGACCCAGTATAAAATGTCAAAGATATAAAGGACCCAAATACTTAATTTAAGGTCAGAAGACATAATATAGATTTTCAGAAAAATTAGATTCAGAAAACAGTCCAGTTTTCGAGGAAACGGACCGGGCCGGTACCGAATTGGACTGAAAATTTTCCAGAGGCTTCTTGGCTCTCTCAATTTTGCCATGTGAGAAATGTGAGGGATGAGGTGTCCCTTGGGAGGATGTCGTGATGATGCAGTAAAGAGAATAAAGAAAATAAGAAATTCCAGAAAAACGGTGGCCACAAGTTCAGAGTGCTTGGAAATTACGAAAATGCCATCCATCAAAACTATAAATACCCCCCTTGCCTTCATTCATCACGGCCTAGAGCTCAAAAAAAGAGAGAGAAGGAAGTTCTAGTGAGAGAAGGAGCAAGGAAGAAAGAAGAAAGGAAGTTCTGGCTGAGTTGAAAGCAGTATAGAGATTCTAGAGTTCTGCTAAGCTTTTATGTAATGTCTTTGTGATTGGATGTGCTATTGTTTGGTTGGATTGTTATCTTATATGTTATGCTTGAAGCTCTATTACAATGCTATGATCATATGTTATTGAATATGGAAGCATGCAGCATACTTATCTGTACACAATCACAAGCAAGCACTGTCACTCTACATTACATATTGTTATGATTATTACTACTGAGATTTCCCCGAATCTCATCCCAATAAATAACCCATTACAGGGGAGGTTATGCCGAAGTAAATTTTGGGAATTTTAAGAGAAGCCGTTATGCTGCCGAAATTATGACAAGATGGCAATAGTAAAGAAAGGAGCTGATACGTACTGTGTACGTAGGTACTGTCTAAGGAGGCTGGAAGTGAGTGGACCTAGCCGGTTCATCCAGTCTTTCCTGGGTACTTATGTAGAATGGTAGTTCTCACGGGAATTACCGAATCGGTACAAGATCAGTTACTTTCTAAAGACAAAGCGTAGCGGTTATGCTGCCGGATTTCAGGCAGGAAAGATGTAATAGAAATATGAGAATTTTGTTCATGTTCTGATGTATAACAGCTTATTATTTAATAATAGGTATTGTTTGGCATGTTTGACTGATATGTGATGGATGTATGCATATGTATGCAAAGTTGAGTGCTGGAATTTACCACTATGAACAGTAATACGGGGTGACTTGATGATGTTTGATCCATAATTAAAAATAGTAAATGGATGAATAAATGTATGATATTTTTATGGTAAATAGTAGACATATTAAGCTTCAATTTTATATATAGAATGCCTAATTTGGATGTCTACACATGGAGATATAAATTATCAAAATTGGGACCAGAATTCTGGATTCAGGGAAAAACGTAGGATGAACATAAAATTGTAACATTGACCTACGTTGACTTGGACAAAGAGTGGTCAATGAGTGATTTTTCCCTGAAATATAATTGAGTTAGATTCATGTAGAAATTTGAACCACTTAATTTCAATTTTTCTAGAATTAGTTGTGATTTTTCCAAGTCAGGTCACTCATCTAAAATTTACACAGTGAACAGTACTCGATAAGAGTAAAACTCCAGATTGAGAAACTGGACTTCAATGACCTTGAAAGTGGTTCTAAATGCTACCAAATGGTCCCTAAGATGTACAAAAGTAAGGACGTTTCAATGTTCTCTATGCCTCATCCATGACCAAAATATCGTGTGATAAAAGAGACGTGATATGGTTGTATGAAAGGTTACATCATTCATCGATCCTCATATGATTTGGGTAGTCGTGATGTCTTGCTAGAGACTGCTCATGACTTGTGGTTCAGTATAGTAACTGGCCCACTGCCAACTTCATATGGGCCTACAGGGTCGCACACAAAATAACATGAGCTATGATGTCCAGATTCATTGAATCTAAGATATGTCCAGATTCAATGAATAGTCTAGGGTAAACGTGTATAAATTTGTATATATATATTATATAATATAAAAGATATTTATAAGATTTAATTTTTAAGGATAAATTAAATCTCTATCACTTTTGAATTTAAATTCAAATTGATATGATATCTCAAATTTAATTTATGAAAATAAATCAAATATAATTATGTATTATCTTTATTTTAAATCAAATAAATAGGTGAATTAAATCTGTGAGACGGATTTAATATAAACCATATTTATTTAATTAGTTTCTTATCAAATTATACAATATATGATATTGTATTAATTTTGGAATTAATAAGATTAATTCCGAAATCCAACTCAGTCAGAATACCGATAGCATCCTATATATTTGACATTAGAGGCTAGGATTTTTGACAAGAGAGTGACAACGAGAGTATAAAAGGTTTACAGATAATAAACGGCCAAAATAGAGACGTTGAGGACGGATTCTTGAGAAAGCCCTAGAGGGACAAAAGGCGCTAGCACGCCTTTCATGATTGGAACGCTATTCGTGTGGATACCGGTAGAGGAAGCCGATCTGAGTCGTCGACTTCTCGCGATCGAAAAGAGACAACCGGGCATCTTGAACGTTGGAGGATCAAAAAGAGACTTTCAGTAGCGACTAGAAGCTAAGGACTTCACGACTGACAACTCGAGAGACCGCCCGTTGTGACTAGAAACTGAGGACGTCGGGACTAATAACTCCAGAGACGACAAGTCGCGACGAGTGGATACTGAGGTCACGACCATAATTTGAATACCGAAGGTAACACTCCTTACTCCTTGACTTAAACACACTCGGTAGATCCAGGCAGGGAATGAAAAAATTTTAAAGTTAATTCCTGCTTCGTGTCTTCCAATTCCCTAAAGTGGTATCAGAGGCATGCCATTTTGTGTTTAAGTTAGGTTTAATTGTTGATACATGTAATGTATGTTAGACTTCTTAGCCGATCATATGATAACATGTGAATTATGTGTGACATATAGGGAATATGTTTTATGTATGACATATAAGGAATCCGAATTGAAACTGAAATCGGTGGTGTATGTTAATTGATTTGATCAATTAATGTTGATGGAGATCTAAGGAAACTGAATAAAGTTTCTTGATTATTTATAAAAATATTTATATAATCGTAACATATATTGTCGTGGCTACCAAGTCGTTGCGCAACATAATCGTAACATATACTGCCTTTCCTGATGTATGAATGTTTTGAAATATTTATTACCCTTCACATAATATGAATTTTGATTCTTGAATGTTTGGGTATGGTGAACAATATGGCTCTAGCTTACAAGTGTTGTAATTTTTTCAAATACGGACTGCGTGTCGTGCCTTCCTCTATTTCCTCTCAATGTATATTCTCTTCTCATCTCACCCCCTCGAATGTTAAAACGAGGTTTCTTTATTTTTCTTATGAGAGAGCTCCTCTCATTGGCTTGAGGGGACTTAGGATAAGTGAGCCATATTATATCATGTTTAAAATTATGCATATTATGATTATATCACTGCATGTATGTTCGATATGCATATTACTTGTATGAGATACAACCGAGATACATGTATTCTTATTAACCAGATAGTTAATTAAGCCCTCTAAATGAAATCTTAAGTCATAATGCCGTCAACTTATGAACACTTGTCAAAACCTCGATCAATCACTTGTAAGCTCCACCAAAGTAGGTGCATTTGAGTTATCTTGGGGAGATAAGCAAAGAGTAATGGTGCTACTTACATATGTTTGTTATTGTTTGACTTAATTGAGATTATCAAAACGGTTTTGGGTCTCAAGGCATTAGATGGGATTAAAACATGACGGATCATATGATGATGGAATCCCATAAATATCTAAGAGTTATATTTGATGTAATTGGTAAAGGTGTTACTTACCTAAAAACCTTAAATTTAACCGTCCTGCCAAAGAGGACTTAAGTTTAAGCCAAATATGGATCTTAGCCCACTAATTATTACATTAAGGGTTGTTTTTTAGTGGGAGATTGCTAATTCAATTGCATATTTTAATTGTAGAATCATGATGACTAGTAATACTGCTACATTATCATTGCGATCTGTCCTTGAGAATGACAAACTCAATGGGACAAACTTTCTTGACTGGTTCAGGAACTTGAGAATTGTTCTCAAGTAGGAAAGAAAGGCATATGTCCTAGATCAACCCATTCCTGAGGAGCCAGCAGCCAATGCTCCTAGAGCTCAGAGAGATGCTTACATGAAGCATAAGGAAGACTCTATCGATGTGGGATGCTTGATGCTTGCCACCATGGTTCCGGAGCTCCAAAGAGATCTAGAACACATGGAGGCTTATGAGATGATTGTGAATCTCAAGGAAATATTCCAGCAATAGGAAAGGCAAGAGAGGTATGAGACCACTAAGTCCTTATATTCTTGTAAGATGGTTGAAGGTGCATCAGTCAGTCCTCATGTCTTAAAGATAAAAGGGTATATTGATCACCTTGAGAGGCTTGGATTTCCCATGAGCCAGGAGTTAGCTACGGATTTGATCTTGAACTCACTCCCAGAAAGTTATGACCAGTTTGTCATGAACTATAACATGGAGAAATCTATTTTTGAACTACATGGGATGCTTAAAACTGCTGAGCCGAGTGTTAAGAAGAAGCCCAGTACAGCTTTGATGGTTTAGAAAGGAAAGGGTATGAAAAAGAAAGGCAAAGGCAAGGGGAAGGGTCATGGCTCATCAGGTAAGACCAAAGAATCAAGCAAGCCCGCAACCAAGCCTGCACCAAATAAGGCAAAGCCTCCAAAGGAAGGAGTCTTCTTCTTCTGTAATGAACCTGGTCATTGGAAGAGGAATTGCAAGCTCTACCTTGAAGATCTGATAAAGAACAAGAAGGATAGTGGGGCTATCGCTTCAGGTATTTATGTTATAGACATTCATCTCTCTACTTCCACTACATGGGTATTAGATACCGCATGTGGTTCTCATATTTGTACAAATGTGCAGGGCCTAAAGGATAGTAGGAAGCTGAAGAAGGGCGAAGTTGACCTACGAGTTGGAAACAGAGCAATGCTGCTGCTTTAGCTGCAGGCACTTATGAATGAGTTCTGCCCACTGGGCTTTTGTTAGTTTTAAACAATTGCTATTATGTTCCTGCTTTGAGTAGTAACATTATTTCTCTTTCTTATTTGGATAAGGAAGGTTACACTTCTATTGCTGGGAATAGTATATGTTCTGTTTATCATAATGATGTTTTCTATGCTCATGGTGATTTGCATGTTGATCATTATATATTAAACTTGGAACAACCCAATCATGGAAATATCTATAACATAACCACCAAAAGGGTCAAACCAAATGATTTGAATCTGACATACCTCTGGTACTGTCGTCTGGGCCACATAAATGAGAAACACATTTCTAAACTCCATCAAGATGGATTTCTCAACTCATTTGATTTTGAATCATATGATACTTGCTAGTCTTGCTTGTTGGGAAAGATGGCAAAGTCACCTTTCACTGGACATAGTGAGAGGGCCACTCATTTGTTGGACCTCATACATACAGATGTGTGTGGACCGATGAATACAAATCTAGAAGAGGTTATTCGTACTTTATCATATTCATAGATGACTTTAGTAGATATGGGTACGTCTATCTAATGAAACACAAATCTAAATCTTTTGAAATGTTCAAGATATTTCAAAATGAAGTACAAAGCCAGCTTGGCAAAATAATTAAAGCCCTTTGATTTGATCGAGGTGGTGAATATTTAAGCCAAGAGTTCATTGATCATCTTAGGAATTGGGGATACTCTCACAATTGACTCCTTTAGGAACACTACAATGGAATGGCATTTCTGAACCATATAATTTGTGAGGGGTTTTGCAAGAGTTACACGGTATGGGTATGGGTATGGCACGGTGAACAGGTGGAACAGACCTTTGACGATGACATGGATACTGATGATCGAGTAGAGGACATGATTAGTGATATTGGAGAAGATGCTTTTATGCGGTCACATGCATATGGTAATATGTGCAATGATGCAAAAAAGCCTCTATACCCAGGGTGTAGAAAATACAACCTATTGAATGCGGTATTGAGATTGGTAAGTGTGAAAGCTCGGCATGGGTGGAGTGACAGTGGTTTTTTAGAATTGCTTGAGTTGTTACAGGACATGTTTCCTGAAGAAAATACGTTACTCAAACGCTACTATGATGCGAAGAAAATAATAGGTCCTTTAGGCATGCAGTATAGAAAGATTCATGAAACATCCTTACTTTCATACGTCTTAGGGACCATTTGGTAGCATTTAGAACCACTTTCAAGGTCATTGAAGTCCAATTTCCCAATCTGGAGTTTTACTCTTATCAAGTACTGTTCACTGTGAAAATTCCAGATGAGTGACCTGACTTTGAAAAATCATAACTAATTCTAGAAAAATCTAAATGAAGTGTTTCAAATTTATAATTTAATCTAACTCAATTATATTTCAGGGAAAAATAACTCGTTGACCATGCATTGACCAAGTCATGTCAGTCAATGTCACAACTTTACTGTTCATCCAACGTTTTTCTCCTGAATCTAGCATTCTGGTCCCAACTTTGATAATTTATATCTCCATGTGTAGACATCCAAATGATGCATTCTATATATCAAATTGGATCTTGGTATGTCTAATATTTACCTTAAAAATATCAAACATTTATTCATCCATTTACTATTTTTAATTATGGTTCAAACATCATCATGTCACCACGTGTTACTGTTCATAGTGGTAAATTCCAGCACTCAACTTTGCATACATATGCATACATCCATCACATATCAGTCAAACATGCCAAAGAATACCTATTATTAAATAATAAGTTGTTATACATCAGAGCATGTACAGAATCCTCATATTTCTATTACATCTTTTCCTGCCTGAAATCTGGCAGCATAACCGCTACGCTTCATCTTTAGAAAGTAACTGATCTTGTACCGATTCGGTAATTCCCGTGAGAACTACCATTCTACGTAAGTACCCAAGAAAGACTGGATGAACTGGCTAGGTCCACTCATTTTCAGCCTCCTTAGACAATACCTACGTACACAGTACGTGTCAGTTCCTTTCTTCGTTACTACCACTTTGCCATAATTTCGGCAGCATAACGGCGTCTCTTAAAATTCCCAAAATTCACTTTGAAATAACCTCCCCTGTAATAGGTTATATATATATGGGGATGAGATTCGGGGGAATCTCAGTAGTAATAATCATAACAATATATGTAATGCAGAGTGACAGTGCTTGCTTGTGATTGTGTACAGATAAGTATGCTGCGTGCTTCCATACTCAATAACATATGATCATAGCATTGTAGCAGAGTTTCAAGCATAACATATAAGACAACAATCCAACCAAACAATAGCATAACAAATCATAAAGCCATTACATAAAACCTAGGATTAGTTACTACCTCAAAGGCTTAGCAGAGCTCTAGAATCTCTATACTGCTTCCAGCTCCGCCAGAACTTCCTTTCTTTCTTTCTTCCTCTCACTTTCTCTCTCTAGCACTTCCTTCTCTCTCTTAAATGCTCTTGGCCGTGCTGTATATGAAGGCAAGAGGGGTATTTATAGTTTTGATGGATGGCATTTTCATAATTTTGAAGCCATCTGAACTTGTGGTCCTAGTTTTTCCGGAATTTCCTATTTTTCTTTATTCCTCTTACTGCATCATTCATGATATCATCCCAAGAGACACCTCATGGGACACCTCATATGTCACATGGCAAAATTGCAAGCTCCTGGGACACCTCATCAGCTGACTCAGTATTTCCAGATAGTTCCAGAGTCTTGCACCGGAATACACGGCTGAGATCGTGCCACGTGTCCTTAACTTTTTCTTCCTCCTCTAAGTTGGCGCCATGTGGCATCTTGCTGGCACCTTTCACGCCATCCAATGCTATCTAGATAAGTCCAGGACTTTATCTGATCACTTCCTCGGTTATCGTGCCGACCGAGTAACTCTACTTTATTGAAAAGTCACTAAAACATTATTTTAATGTCACTTTTCCTCACATACTTCATGGGCTACATTTTTGGGCTTTGGAATGTCATCTTGGATCTCTGATCAAGCTCAAGTACTCTGATGGCTCAATTCCCAAGAAACATCCCTTGCAAAATTACCAAAATACCCCTGGGTGCCCTTTCTTGCACTATCTTAACCCTAAGGGTAAAATTGTTATTTTACACCTTTTTGTACCCTGTCAGGGCATATACTGACCCTGGTCAACCTTTTCTGTGTATGTCTGGGCTTCTGGACCTGTCCAGAATGACCAAAATGCCCTTTTCCGGGGTTCTGCCGGACACTGGCCCACCTATCAGTCCAAGTGTCTTATTGGGCCTTTGATGGCGCCATTATTGGGCCTTTTAGGGTCCATTACTTTTATGGTACGCATTACAAGGAATCTTCCCCCGTCTATGTTCATCGAGTATTTTTGCTATTTTACACTGTTTATACACATCCCCGGACACCGGGTCCTTTTACCAGATACACTGGCCTGCTATGTTTAGGCATCCCTGTGGGTCATAACAGTCATCTGACTGAGGTCATCCGAACTCATTCAGTCCCTTTTTAAATACCGATAAATTTTCTAACCGGATCCCCGGAGGCCTCACACTCCCGTCTGTATTTGCTAATTTGTGAATAACTTTTCCTATAGACCTCCTATCGGTATTCTGTCAGTTTCCTGACATCTGCCCCATCAGGACGCATCATCCTATAATTTCTCACTTATATCTGAAATCTAGGATATCCGGTAGGAATTTTTATAACTTTTAGACTATCAGATCAATTTTGGCTATCTGGAGTCTTGAAAAATTCCTGTATTAAGCTCGATTACCCAGTGTCACTTGCTCTCTCTATTGGTGAAATTTGGGACTGAAATGCTTTCGGGCAGTCCAAACCACTTCTGGCCTAATTTTCCTTTAATTATCCTTTAGCCCCAAGGAACTTTTCTTCTTTTCAATTAAGTCCCTTTTATTTGGCTAAAATTATACTTAAGGACCCCACCTTTTTGTCTACTTTTTCCTTTTAACCTTATATTTTTCATATTTGCACTTAAGTCCTTATATTTTCTTTCTTTTGCAATTTAATCCCTTCCTTTGCATAAATGGCCACTACATCTCTAGGGACTTTCACTATTTACATATAAGTCCCCAAACTTTCACTTATTTGCAGTTTAGTCCCTAAAAACTTTCTGTATGTTTCTAGGACTTCTGCTTAAAGGGGTCTGATAGTCTATCTATTTCAGTCTTACTTTCTGAGTCTCTGGGCCTGAAAATTGGGGTGTTACAATTCATGCATGCCCAAATGATTGCATATTGTACAGGAAAGAGTTTGAAGATGAGAAGTGTCCAATATGTAAGATACTAACGTACAGATCAAACAACTCTCTTGCGAAGGTGTTATGGTATCTTCCAATTGTACTAAGGTTTAAGCGACTTTTTTCTAATGAAGATGATGCAAAGAAAATGTTATGGCATGCGAATGAAAGGATTAATGATGGAAAGATTCATCATCCGGCTGACTCTTTGCAATGGAAAAAGATTGATGACTTATTTCCCGACTTCGATAATGAACCACGAAACCTAAGGCTTGGACTTAGTACGGATGGCATGAACCCTTATAGTAGCCTTAGTAGTATACATAGTTTATGGCCCGTCCTTTTGGTGTTTACAACCTATCTCCCTTGTTGTGTATGAAACGGAAGTATGTAATATTGTCTATACTGATCTCAGGACCAAAACAACCAGGAAATGACATAGACGTTTACCTAACACCCTTGATAGAAGATTTGAAGAAGCTATCGGAAGGTGTGGATATTTTTGATGCGGTTAAGAAGGAGGTCTTCAATATGCAGGCCATGATCTTTTGCATAATTAATGATTTTCCTACATACAGAAATTTGCCAGGGTATAGTGTTAAGGGATATAAAGCATGTTCGATTTGTGAGGAAGGGACTTGCTACGATCAACTTCATCATGGAAGAAAGACAGTCTACCTAGGTTATAGGAGATTTCTAATACAAGCCCACCCATACCGTCGACTAAAGAAGAAATTTTATGGCGGCCAAGAATTTGAAAATGCTCCAAAGCCATTGACTAGCAAACAAGTTTATGAAAAGGTTAAAGACATCAATGTCACTTTCGGTAAGATTACCAAGAAAAGTGAGAAAAATGTATGGAAAAAAAGATCTGTGTTCTTTGAGCTTCCGTATTAGCGACATCTTCATGTAAGGCACTGTATTGATGTGATGCATATGGAGAAAAATGTGTGTGACAACATTGTTGGAACACTTCTCAACACACATGGTAGTTCCAAAGACGGTTTGAAGGCAATATTGGATTTGAAAGAAATGGGAATATGAGAGGATTTACATCTGAGGCCAGATGGTGAGGGGAGCTATCATGTTGAAGAGATTAACATTTTATCCAAGGCTGAGAGAAGAAGTATTTGTGAGTGTTTTCAAGGAATCAAAGTTCCCTCTGGGTACTCATCTAATCTTAAGAGGATTGTGTCCATGAAAGATTTGAAATTAGTAGGCCAAAAGTCTCATGATTGTCATGTATTGATGCAACAATTACTCCCAGTGGCTATTCGAGGAATCCTTCAAGATGATTTGAGACACATTGTAACCTGACTTTGCTTCTTCTTTAATGCTATATGTGGCAAAGTATTTGAGACTGAAAAGTTGGAGGAATTGGAGCACGAGGGTTATGTTATTTTGTGCCAGCTTAAAAAACAGTTTCTTGCCTTTTTTGACATCATGGTACACCGGTTCGTTCATCTAGTGTGAGAGATAAAACTATATGGCCCTGTATACTTACGATGGATGTACCCATTTGAAAGACACATGAAAATCCTTAAAAGGTATATGAAGAATTAAAATCAGCCCGAAGCATCCATTGTTCAAAAATATGTTGCCGAAGAAGCTATAGATTTTTGTCTCCAATACCTGTCTAATGTAAGACTTACTGGTCTCCCCAAACCCCGTGCCAAACAGGGGGGTCAACGTGGAATGTCGGTGAGGAGTGTTGATCGTAATGAATTGCAGCAAATACACTGACAGATCTTGAATAACATTGATGAAGTTCAAGACTATATTGTTGTTCCTAAAGATCATGCCCGGACAAAAAATAATAGGATGACAGAGCAAAGGCTGATTAGTTAAATATCCTACTTTTAACCTCTCAGAGTATGTATTCGGAAGCGTATTTGATTAGCGAAAGCATTACGTTGGCCCACAAATTAAAAATTTTAAAACTTACTCTCGGGTACTGTTCATTATGTAATTTCCAGATTGATAGTCCAACTTTAAAAATTCATAACTAATTGTAGAAAAATCGTATGGAGGTGATCCAAATTTCTAATTGAATATCCTTTATAAATATTTAAGGGAAAAATATAAATCTGGACATTTACCTTTTCAATTGATACAGTTAAATAGTTACTTTTTACTGTTCATATGTTAAATTCTGGAAATTTCAGATTCTGTTTCTTAACTTTGGAAATTCGATTCTATTGATATACACATCCAATTGAGGCATATTACCTATGCATTTAAAGATATGGATGTATACTACATGCTCACAAAATTTTGTGAATTAATTCCTTGATTTACTAGGTCAGACTGAAGCCACAACAAAACTGCTTCATGACCTACGTTTTTACTGTTTCAGTTTTCTTTCTTCAATTCTCAATAATTGTTCCAGCATGTATAAACCTTCACTTTTCCTCCCATGTATTCATATACATCATGAGGTTATGCCATAATTAATTCATACATATAATGGCATATTACATAACCTTACATACATGGAAATTCATGGCATCTACTAAGACATCCATTACTTCACTTCCTTTCTCCCATTCTTTAGCTCTTCTTCATGCATACATTTCCTTCATGCTTGACCTAAATTGGTTGGTTGTGGGAGGGTGAGATTCTAGGGAATCTCAGTAGCAAACATTACCACTTAAATATGCAAGATGGATGCTAATGCATGATATGTGATTTCATTAAACTTCCTTTAATTAGTGGCATGCCATCATAACATATTCAACATCCTTTCTTATGTCACAACATCATTCAAATATCATATACATGTCAACACATAAGCATACCACATCAAGCACATAAAGAGATAAGTCCACTACCTTGAACTTAAGCTTTCTTCCTTATTCTTCCACTTTTTCCCTAAGCCTTCCAACCATGAAACCTTTCGGTCAACCACTTCTCAACATCTTCTTGGATGTTGCAAGGTCCTAAGTACATTCATATTCATCACATAATTCATTAGGACCATGAACTCAAGCATTATTCAAGACTATATCTCTTGAACATTTAACTAACATAACTTCCTCTAACCTTTACCAATTGCCTTGTCCTTTGAATCAATTGATGTCTTGACCTTACCCTACACAATTTCACCTTTTGAATCCATTTATGAGCTTAGAATAATGAAATTCTAGCTCTTATGCACCGTTCTGTACAGATTTGAAAAATATGCACAATTCTTCCAAAAATTCTCATCTTGATTCCAATGCTTCCCATACTTGTTTCTCTACTTTACCCTACACAACTTTTCATTTTAAAATCATTGGAAGCATCAAAATCATGAAAATCCAATCACTGTACATACGAGTGAACAGTAATAGAGAAGAATTCCAAACATTACAACTTTCAAGTCCAATGCTTCCAAGGTTCAAAACCTATCCAATCCTACACAAAATCATCATATAAACTCAATGGAAGCATTAGATGAAACATCCTTCTTTATATCTCTCAGATTACTCTTACTATAGCACTCTCAACTGGATTATATTTCTCTTGCCGGAAATCCTGGCAGAAAATAACTGTACTGATTCGGTAATTCCCCATGAGAACTACCATTCTACATAAGTACCCAGGAAAGACTAGATGAACCGGTTAGGTCCACTCACTTCCAGCCTCCTTAGATAGCACCTACGTACACAGTACTCTGTATAGTCTACCAGCACAACGGCATTTTCTAGTAAATATCTTTAAATCTTAACCTTAAATGTTGACCTTAAATCTTAACCTTACATGTACTCAATTGGAATTATCTTAGATCATTGGAACACCTCTTAACCTTAAAAATATGAATTTCCAAGAGTTAGGCTTTCGGTACTGTTCACTATCACTGTTCATTGGGTAATTCCAGATTACAGCCTAAACTTTGGAAATTCATAATTAAATCTAGAAAAATCATATTGAGGTGATTCCAATTTCTAATGAAAGCTATTTCATTTAAATTTGAGATAAAAATATGAAAATGAGGTTTCCTTGTCCAGATCAAATCAGTTTATTCGTTGAACTTTGATGTTCATTTGGTAAATCTGGAAGTTCCAGTTTCTTTGCCCCATTTTCAAAAATTCATTTCTCCTTGTATACTTATCCAATTGAGTCTAATTACCTATGGATTTAAAGCTCAGAATGTTTACTTTAAGCTCACCAAAAATAACGGAAAATCATTCATTTGCTATATGAAAACCGCGTTGGAACCTTATTGTATCGGATGACTTGTTTTATCTTGATCTAGAGTTTAAGTCCAACTTTGAAAAATCATATCAATTTGAAAACTTAACCAAATTACGCGTTCTTGGTGTCCAATTAAATCTATGGATCTTATCTATGTTCATGCCAAATTTCATGTGAAACCGA
This sequence comes from Leucaena leucocephala, assembly GCA_037074615.1. Taxonomy (NCBI): domain Eukaryota; kingdom Viridiplantae; phylum Streptophyta; class Magnoliopsida; order Fabales; family Fabaceae; genus Leucaena; species Leucaena leucocephala. The sequence goes on along the minus strand of CM073555.1, from coordinate 11,849,890 downwards.
AATGGATAAGTCACTCAAACTATCGCTAGAAGGTAACTCCCTCAACTCGGATCCAGTGCATGCATACATTATACATACCAATACATCTTCATCTAAGTTAAAGGCATGCTTTCAAGTCATATACACATTGTTCATTCCCATTACCTTCCTCCTTGTGAAGTTCCAGCGCCTAGAGCAATATTTATTGATATGGAAGGAATGAGATTTCATGGAAATCTCAATAGCAAGTAATACAAACTATAAGGTTATGCATGTTTGATTAAATGCCTAACATGTTATCATGCAATGGGAGCTAATTCATGCTTATGCATAAGCAAACTCTAACATGCATATTGTCATGACATATATTGCAAGGAGTGGCACATATTCATAGCACATCATCATCATCATAAACATCATCACACAATATTCCATGCTCAACCAAACCTTCATGCATAACAAGTAAGCAAATCAATCAAAGCACATAAGTTTATAGTTAGGTATTCTTGCTACCTCTTATGGATCCTTGTCCTTCCCTTCTTGAAGTGATCTTTCCTTGCCACAAATGTCAAAACCTAGACATTACAAGACAATTATCAAATTACAACTCCATTCCAAACAAATTCCAAGTCTAGGCTTCAATATACCCCTTTCTTTCTCTACTTTGTGACATATGTTTATATCTTTCTAAACTAAACTCTCATGGTTCATTTCCACATAATTTTTCATGTAGAATCCAAATATGTATTCAAAAATTCCAGAATCCAATTGCTTCCCAAAGTTCTGCACAGTACCAAAAAGTAGCTCACTTTTTCCAAAAATTCCCATTTTGGTTTCAATGCTTCCAATACTTGTTTTCCTACTATAACCCCACACAAAATTCCATTCTAAACCCATTGGAAGCATCAAAACCATGAAATTCCAACATATGAACAGTGATTTCGTACTGTACAGAACAGAACACCTTCATGGATTCACAAGCACACATGGATTCCTAAGCCATTATCATGTGATTCAAGCTTGTTTAAGCTTGTGCAAACTATCTAGAACATACACACATGTTCCTATCACATATCCACAAAAATTTCAGCAACATTTCCCCAAGATTCAAGCCTCAAAACCAACTTAAACTCAAGAAGAAATCATGAGAACAAAGTCTAGAAGCAAAGGAGCAACTTACCTTACTAGCTTCTTAAAGATCCTTGCTTCTTCCTTGCTTGAGAAAATATTTTACAAGAGGTTCCCTACACTTTCTCCTCCACGGTTTTGGCTTAGAATGAGGGGGTATTTATAGCAAAATCTTGGGAAAATTGAAGGCCAAGATCACCTTGGGAACTATTTGATCTAATGGTTAAAGGTTTGATCTTATAATGTCTTTTCTCTTTTCACTCATGACATCACCACCATGACATCACTTGGGACACCTAAGCCTCCTCTTTGGCGCCATTTGTGAAGTCCTTGTGGGTCCCACCATGTGCAAACCCTAATTTTTACTTTATTCTCTTTTTTTTCTTTTCAAAAATCCATAAATTATTCATTATTGGACTTGGGCTCCAAGATAACTTTTGAGACTTATTGGGCTGGCCTAGGATGAAATGTTGGGCCTCTTTTAGGTCCAATAGCTAATTTGCACAAATCCCGATGTACTTTCCTTATACCGATATCCTTAAATTACCCTGATCTTAGAATAAATGCTAAACACCTCTTTTAATTTTTCTAACATTTTTAGAAATTCATTCTAATATAAAATGAATTTTCTACAAAGTTTCATAATTTTTTGAAACCCAAAATTCCTGATAAAAATTACATACATTTCCTTTAACCCTTTATCGGTGTCCTTTTTACCGTAAATTCCATAATTAATTCTACAGGACTCCTTTTTGACTTCTGTCAACTCCATAATTTCTTATATTAATTATAATAATTTACTATCAAATTTCATCTTATATCCATCCATTGTGAAATGACCAAAATACCCTTGGTGCCCTTTCTTTCACTATATTGATCCTAAGGGTAAAATTGTCATTTTACACCTCTTTGTACCTTATCAGAGTATATATTGGCTCTGACTAATCCTTCCTGTACCTACCTTGGCATTTTAGCCTGTCTAAAATAACCAAAATATCCTCCATTCACTTCTGGTTTCTTAGGGCATCACAGGGGCATTTTCGTAATTTTGCACTTTGGCTCTTACACTTTCTTCCCCTTCCAATTAATCCCTTTCTTTACATAAATATGGCCACATCTTTTCCTGGAAAAAAATCTCATATATTTTATTCAATCTGTACATACAACTTAGTACATAAATTAGGGATGTTACATCTCCTTCCTTGTTTCCCCACTTACAATAGTCTGCTTTAATCAGTGTTTCTTATATTACTTGAGCTGTTATGTGTTGATTAAGTGTGGGAGAGGAGACCAAGTCAGTAGGGTAGATAAATACTTTCATGAATTTATCTTAGATTCTGGTTCAGTTTTCATATTATTGCTGCATTTATTTCATTAGTTCTTCACATTGAGGACAATGTAGAAAATAAGTGTGGGGGAAGAGTGCTGTGATTCTGTGTCTTTTGGTCACGAACTTATGTTGTTCTTGTTGCTACTAATATGTGTGAATATGTCAAGTTTCTTCCCTGTGAAAATTAGTTACGACTATGATACATTTTGTCACGACCAGGAGTTCATATTTTTTGAAGTTTACCTATCTGTGATGTGTAGTTGTGATATGTGCTTATCTATGTCTCGACTATAACTCTCTATGAATTTTGATCATGACTGGATTGACATTTGGGTCACGACCAGAGTATGTATTTAACAAGTTTACTCTCTGTGATTATGAGTCGCGACTAGTGTCCATATTTGTCGTAACCAAAATTCCTTGTTTCCTGAAGATTTTTTTCTATGATAAACAGTCGCGACCTGATGTCCTTTTTGTCTTGACTATAAGTGAACTTCTGCTAAAAAATTCTTCTATTTCATTCTGATTGTTGCTTGATTTTTGGAATTTACTGTCATGGAATTAAATTGAACTTTGAACATATACTTTTGAATATTGGCAAACTTGATGAAGTGAGTTCCTTGTTTCATTGATTGATTTCTGGAAATTATGCATTGTAACATCCCGATTTAGGAGAACTGGGAGGTAGTCTGATATGGGCAGGCTGCTAAATCCATAGTCCCAGGGTAGTAATCTGATATGGGCAGATCACTTACCTATATTTTGTAGGAATCCGAGGGATTAGCTAAGTTCCTCAGGATTTAAAGATGAGTTAAGTCTTTGACCTACAAAATAGGGACAGTTCACCTAGGTTTAAAAAGAGGAATGTAAGGAATATCCTAAGTATTAAGCCTAGGAATTCTGTAGGTAGCTAGATATGGGCTGGCTCCTAAGTAAGATAACTTGATATGGAAGGGTTGTCGAGCATTTCAATTAACAATGACTCCCGAGGAGTTCATGGGATGAGTTGTTGAAAGAGAATTTCTAGAACTTAAGATGAAGAATAAGAAGAGGAGTAAAGATGCCAGAAAGAGAATTCAGGGGTATAATCGTAATTATGGGAAAGATCGGGCTAGTAGCCGATGAGTACCATATTTTGGCAGAAAATAGAGAAAATTATGCTGATCATTTCACTGAACTATGAAATGTGCATACGAGGTCTCTATGAGTATGAAAGAATTATTGGAAGTTAAGGGACTTGATTGTAAAAAGGAAAAGTTTCCAGGGGCAAAATGGTAATTATGAAAAATTCAGCCTAAAGTGGCTTGGAACTGCCCAGAAGCATTTCAGTCCTAAATTTTACCAGTAGATAGAGCAGATGATGCTCGGTAATCTGGCTTAATACAGGAATTTTATCAGGACTCCAAATAGCCGAAATTTATCTGATAGTCTAAAAGTATAAAAAATTCCTACCGAATATCCTAGACCTCAGATGTGGGTAAGAATTTATAGGAAGATGCGCCCTGATAGGGCGGATGTCAGGGAACTGACAGAATATCGATAGGAGGTCTGTAAAAAAAGTTATTCATAAATTAGAGAATTGAGACGGAGTATGTGACCTCCGGGGATCCGATTGGGAAATTTATTGGTATTCAAATTGAGACAGAATGGGGTCAGATGCCTGTTATCACACAAAGGGATGCCTAGACTCAGTATATCAGTTTATCTGATAAAAGGAGTCGGTGTCCGAAAATGTGCCGAAAAGGTGTAATATGATGAAAATGCCCTTATGTTGTAAAATAGTGAAAGAATGAGTAAAGGGTATTTTGGTTATTTGACTAAGGTTAGACAGTCAAGAAAGGATATCTGGATAGTTGACCAGGGTCAGAGAGTACTCTGGTAAGAGGTGAAAAGACAATAATGCCCCTAGACTCATTAAAGAAAATAAAAAGGAATCAAGGGCATTTTGGTAATTTACCAAAGGATATTTCTTGGGAATCGAGCCATCAGAGTACTTGAGCTTGATCAGGATCCAAGATAACATTCCCAGAGCCCAAAAACGTAGGCCCAGTGATACATGGGGAAAAGTGGCATTAAAATAATATTTTAGTGACTTTTCAATAAAGTAAAGTTACTCGGTCGGCACGATAACCGATGAGGTGATCAGATAAAGTCCTGGACTTATCTGGATAGCATTGGATGGCGTGAAAGGTGCCAGCAAGATGCCACATGGCGCCAACATAGAGGAGGAAGAAAAAGTTAAGGACACGTGGCACGATCTCAGCCGTGTATTCCGATGCAAGACTCTGGAACTGTCTGGAAACGCTGAGTCAGCTAGTGAGATATCCCAAGGGCCTTCATTTGCGCCATGTGATAGATTAGGTGTCCCCTGAGGTGTCCCTAGGATGATGTCATGGTGATGATGTCATAAATGGAAAAGAAAATAGGAAATTCCAGGAAAATCGGTGGCCACAAGTTCAGAGTTCTTGAGAATTACGGAAGTGCCATCGGTGGAAACTATAAATACCCCCTTGCCATTCATTCATCAATGTTTGCAAGGTAAAAGAGAGAGAAAGAAGAGAGAGAAGGAGAAAGAAAGAAAGAGAGAAAGAAAGGAAGTTCTGGCGGAGCTGGAAGCAGTATAGAGATAGTAGAGTTCTGCTAAGCTAGCCAGGTAGTAACTAATCCTAGTTTTTATGTAATGACTTTGTGATTGGATGTGCTATTGTTTGGTTGGATTGTTGTCTTATATGTTATGTCTGAAGCTCTACTGCAATGCTATGATCATATGTTATTGACTATGGAAGCATGCGGCATACTTATCTGTACACAATCACAAGCAAGCACTGTCACACTGCATTACATATATTGTTATGATTATTTACTACTGAGATTCCCCCGAATCTCATTCCCCATGTCTAACCCATTACAGGGAGGTTATGTTGAAATGAATTTTGAGAATTTTAAGAGATGCCGTTATGCTACCGAAATTATGACAAGATAGCAGTAGTGAAGAAAGGAGCTGATACGTACTGTGTACATAGGTACTGTAATATCCTTAATTTTCTGTACTGGTTCCTATGTACAGATTAAACGGAATATATGAGCTCTGTTTCTGGAAAAACATGTGGACCTTTATGTAAAGAAAAGGATTAAATTGCAAAAGAAAGGAAATTAAGGGACCTAAATTCAATTATGGAAAGTTTAAAGTTAGGAATGAAAGGTAGACAAAAATGTGGGGTCTTAAAGTGTAATTTTAGCCAAATTAAGGGACTTAATTATAAAGAAGGAAAAGTTCCCTGGGGCTAAAGTGTAATTAAAGAAAATAAGCCAGAAGTGGTTTGCACCGCCCGACAGCATTTTAGTCCCAGATTCTACCAGAAGGTAGGGTAGGTGACGCCGGGTAACCAAGCCTAATACCGGAATTTTTGAAGACTCCAGATAGCCAGAAATGGACTGATCGTCCAAAAGTTATAAAAATTTATACCGGATACCCTATATTTCAGATATAAGTGGGAAAATACAGGATGATGTGCCTTTATGGGGCGGATGTCGGGAAACTGACAGGATACCGATAGGAGGTCTGTAGGAAAAGTTATTCACAAAATAAAAAATCCAGACAAGAGTGTGAGGCCTCCGGGGATCCGGGTAGGAGATTTATCGGTATTTTTAAAGGGGCTAAATGCGATCGGATGACTTCGGTCAGATGACCGTTATAACCCCCAACGATGCCTGAACACAGTAGGACACTATATCTGGGAAAAAGAGCCGGTGTCCGGAAAAGGTGTATAATCGGTAAATAATAGTTAAAATATTCAATGAACTGTGTTAAAGGAAGATTCCTCGTAATGCGTGCCATATGGGTAAGGGACCCAAGAAGCCCAAAAATGGCGCCATTAGAGGCCCAATAAGACTCTTGGACTGATAGGTGGGCCAGTATCCAGCAGAACCCCGGAAAAGTGCGAAATTACAAAAATGCCCCTATATTGTACAAAAAGGGCAGCAGATGAATAAAGGGTATTCTGGTCATTTTGGACAGACCCAGAGGGCAAGACATGTCTAAATAAGGTTGACTAGAGCCAGTATAAGCTTTGACCGGGTCCAGAAAGGTGTGAAATGACGATTTTGCCCTTAGGGTTAAAATAGGACAAGATAGGGCACCAAGGGCATTTTGGTCATTTCGCAGGGGATCTGTAATTGAGTCTGGACCCAGTATTAAAAAGTTAATGATATAAAGGGTCTAGATACTAAATTTGAGGTCAGTAGACATAAAAAGGATCTTCAGAAACATCAGATTCAGAAAACGGCACGCTTTTCGAGGCGATAGACCGGGCCGGTACCGGATTAGACCGGAAAGCTTCCAGAACCTCCAAATTTCGTCACATGAAGCATATGGGTGGTGAGGTGTCCTATGAGGTGTCCCATGAGGTGTCCAGGGTGATGCAGTAAAAAAGAATTAAAGAAAATAAGAAATTCCAGGAAAAACCAGGACCACAGGATCATAAGTCTTCCTAATTACAAGATTGCCATTGGTCAACACTATAAATACCCCCACCTAGCCCCTCATTTCGGCATAAGAAAGGAAGAAAGGAAGAGAGAAGTTCTTGAGAGAGAAAGTGTGAGAAAGAAAGAAGTAAGGAAGTTCTGGTGAAGTTGGAAGTAGTAGGGAAGTTCTAAAGCACTGCTTTTGAGGTAACAACTAATCCTAGCTCTTATGTAATGTCTTTGTGATGTGTTATTTTGTTTGGTTGATTGTTGTCCTATATGTTATGCTTGAAGCTCTATTCCAATGCTATGATCATATGTTATTAAATATGGAAGCATGCAGCATACTTATCTGTACACAGTCACAAGCAAGCACCGTCACTCTGCATTACATATTTTGTTATGATTATTGTTACTGGGATTCTTTTGAATCTCATTCCCAAACATAACATTACAGGGGAGGTTCTGTCAAAATAAAATTTGGAAATCTTAAGAGACGCCGGTAGGCTGCCGAAATTCCAGCAACGAAGACGGAACAAAGAAAGGAACTGATACGTACTGTGTACGTAGTGCTGTCTAAGGAGGCTGGAAGTGAGTGGACCCAGCAGGTTCATCCAGTCTTTCCTGGGTACTACGTAGAATGGTAGTTCTCATAAGGGAATTACCGAATCGGTACAACATCGGTTACTTTCTAAAGAAGAATTGTAGCAGTTATGCTGCCGGATTTTAGACAGAGAAGGATGTAATAAAATATGAGGGAGTTAATCATGCACTGATATATAACAGTTGATTATTTGATATTAATTGTTATCTGGCCTGTATGACTGATATGTGTTGGTTGTATGCTTGGGTATGTAAAGACTAAATGCTGAAAATAGGCTCAGTGAACAGTAACTCGTGAAGACCCATTCCTGTTTGATAAATCATTACAAATAGTAAATGATTGAATTAATGTACGAAATTTTTAGGGTAAAAAGTAGACATACTAAGATTTAATTTGATATATAGAATGTCTAATTTGGATGTATACACGAAAAGATATAAATTGTTAAAGTTGGGACCAGAATGCTGGATTCAGGAGAAAGTCATTGGATGAACAGTAAGATTGAAACGTTGACCCACGTTAAATTTGTCAAGGATTGGTCAACCAATAATTTTTCCCTGAAATATATTTGAGTTATCTTCATGTAGCAATTTGAACCACTTCATTTAAATTTTTATAGAATTAGTTATGAATTTTCAAAATCAGGTCGCTCATCTGGAATTTGCCACAGTGAACAGTACTCGATATGAATAAAATTCCAGATTAAGTGTTTAGACTTCAATGACCCTGAAAGTGGTTTAAGTGCTACTGAATGGTCCCTAAGATGTATAAAAATAAGGATGTGACAGGTACTGTCTAAGGAGGCTGGAAGTGAGTGGACCTAGCAGGTTCATCCAGTCTTTCCTGGGTACTTACGTAGAATGGTAGTTCTCACAGGAATTACCGAATCAGTACAAGATCAGTTACTTTCTAAAGATGAAGCCTAGCGGTTATGCTGCCGGATTTCAGGCAAGAAAGATGTAATAGAAATATGAGGATTTTGAGTATGCCCTGTTGTATGACAATTTATTATTTAATAATAAATATTGTCTGGCATATTAAATTTGTGTATGAGAAATTATGAGAAAGAAATTCGCAGGTCCTGAGGTAGCAGTATTTTGACCTCAGTATGACCTAATAAATGAAGGAGTTTGGCCATGAAATTTGGTGAGCCAGTGGCACACATCTGGGGCATTACGTGGATAGGTAATAACCCTCATTTGGATGTGTAAAATGAGATAAATTGGTTTTCAACTTAAAGGTTCAGAACAAGGAACTTAAGAGTAAAATTTTAAATTTCTGGGCTTGAGTTAAGGTATAATCGAACTATCTAGCTTCCGCAAGTGTACTCTGAGGGGTCTAAGGGAGGATGTTTCATGCATCATGAATGATTAATCTCATGTATTTAGTTTAATATTCATGCAATCTAGTCATGGTGAGTTAATTTGGGTGAGTAAGCCAGATGGAAGGATTTTGAGCCTCCAACATATACTCATTTAAATTGTGTGACACCATCTAGTTTAGTAACTTTGCAGAACTTGTCTCAATCCTTGATTCAAAACCACATCAACTTCTTAGAATTGTGAATATGATAAGGGTATTTCTTTCAAAACCCTTTTGATCAAATAGTAGCCACATAAAAATTAAATCCTTTGTTTAAACCCTTTGAGACATTCACTTTCTTTTAAAATTCTATCATTGATTAATGAATACTGTACAAGATATTTATTGTTGCAGTAAGTCTTTAATTGTGAAATAATTGTTAAGTGCAATCACTTGTTGAATATTTGAACTCCAATGTTATTGCTATCTGGCTCAATAGTTGAAAGAAAAAGAAAGAAAGAAAGAAAAGAGAAAGAAGAGATAGACCAGATGACAAGATGTGATATTCAACTTGTATGAAAGGAAGTTAGTTTGTGACTTGTGATTTTCTGCAATTGCATAAATTGGAATTGTGATAAATAATTGAAATAGCTTGAAGTAAGATCATGTGTAGTATTTCATTCATCATTGACATGCATTTCCATTTCATCATGTAGCCTTTAATTTTCAACATTACAACCTAATAAAGACCCTTTAATTCACAAAGAGTTAAACAAACTTTACAACGTTACAAAGAACTTTAGGACATTATAGCTATCCTTGGGTTAGACGAATTATCCGAAGAGGATCGCTTAGAATTTAGTGGTGGAGATGTAGGATGGTTACAAGCCTATGGGAAGCCTGAGCTAGATGGTTGAGTGAACAAATTACCTTTATAAGAGAGTGAGCGAAACACTATACCGTGTGAGCAAAATCTCAATCTAGTTGCTTACTATGATTTAATCGCATGAGTTGGATTCTTTGATTGATATGAGATTAGTATGGATTGTTTCCAATTGAAGGGAAAAGATTAATGACTACAAGTGCTTATGCTAAATCTGTTGTGGCCAATTTTGCTGAACATATGTGTTTAAATTTCAATTTTGATCCATAATTTTTGCTCGGAGTGCAAAAGCTAACTGTGGGGGAATTGATAAACTCTTATTTGTATTGATTTTAGTGTGTTTAAAGAGAGTTTTGTTATTGATTTTTGTCCCTATTTATCAATATATTGAGCAATTAATTAATAATATAAAATTGGAAGAGTTAGGAATTAAATGAAATAATTTTGGTCATATATTGGAATATTATCTCATTAGATAAATAATTTGTATCTTTTAATTTCCCATTTCAGGAAAATGTTCATTAATCACCAAGTCAACTTGCTGCTGTAACAAAATGAGAAGGAGAATCAGTTAGAATGTAATTAGATGGGTTTGACAGCTGGAAGGTGGACTTAATAGAGGTGCTAACAGATTGAGCATATGCTGGATTTAGGAATTAAGGAGCTGATAACAGAAGCAAGTGAGAGATTCACACATGTGCTGCAACAGCTTGGGCATGTGCTGATAGCAAGAGGGAGTCCAATTCAGAACTGAATTCATGCATGACACACACTATTCTGAACAAAATCACTCACTCACACCAACGGCTTATCACTTCAGATTGTCACACCATTCATACATTTCTCCTATATATCACATATTCATTCCACATCTTTGGAGACACGATACACACAGCTCTCACACTCTCTCCTTCAGCTTCCACACCACACTCCATCCAGATCTGACCTCTCTTACTATACTCTCTCACACACACCATCCATCTCCATTCTCTCTCTTTCACCTGCAACTTTCCTCTATTCTAAGCAATAGAACCAGAAGAAAGTTCTTCTTCCATCTTCATCTTCTCCTTCTACATTCACTATGACTATTGTTGATTTGTTTACTACAGCTATTGAAGTCTTGACAGCAATGGAAGGCTAGATCCATTGTTCTCTCTTAGAGATGATGTTGAACCAGAGTCCTTGATCTGAAATAGGGAGTTCAATTGTGTCTTTAATTCTAGATCTAATTATATCGAGTTGATGTAGTTAATTCTGATTTTATTGATTCAATTGAGTTAGTAAATGATGAATATTAGGGAACCGAGTTGGATTTCCTGATTATGTTTAATTGAGCTTTGATTGATCCTCATCCTTGAACTAGTTGGACATAGCTGTGGTTAATTAGAGTAATTCTATTCTATAGAAGAGTACAATTGTATCTATTTAATTCATCTTCTTCTACCTCTTGAGTTGAATGATTCATATTTCTCTATTCAATGTCTGTGAGTTGTAGCTTTGATTGAGATTTAGCTGGCGAGTTATTAGCTAACACATTCTAATTCAACTAATTAACTCCTCATACTCTGTGGATAATAAAGGTAAGGTAATCTCTAAGGGAACACACTTGTCATTGATTCATATCATCATCATTAACACCTAAATTCATAAACAGTAGCATATGATTTACATTCAGAATTTGTTCAAACATCTCATCTCATAATTCATTTAATTAAATTGTTAATTTATGGCTCATTAGATTAATTAGGAACTTTAGCATCCATTTAGGCTCCTTGTGAATCGACCTAGGTTAGCCTCACTTTACTATTGGTTAGCTTAGTTTATTGTTTGATAATTAAAAGGACAGTTGTCACCTATATACTAATACCATTTTCTCTAGCCAACAACCTATCCATCCTTTTAGTTTTGGCTTAGGCCTTATTCTATACTTTACTCAATTTACATTAGAAGTCTTAGGGGTTTTCTAGCTCTTTCAGCTGCTCTCATCGTCTCTAACAATTATAATCAGTACAGAGAGAGGACTTATGTGACTATTCTTTTCTTTACTTTACTACTAAGTAGGAGCACTTACTCTAACATGCATAATACTTAGCCAACATGTTGCAGGACTACATACCTGCTCATGAATGCAAAGTTCTAACATCCAAACTCAAGCATTCCTTTCCTTAATATGCACAGCTCTAACACTCAGAGCTTGCATAGCTTTATCATGTGAGGCTTGCACTGCTACAACATTTGAAGCTTTAGCATATTTTACAAACATAACATAATGCCTAGCATTTCATGCAAGGAGGAAAAGCTCTTACTTGCTATTTTATATGTAACATAACATTTAAATATATCATCCTAACAAAAGGGAACCTCTCTATCTGTCTACAGAGTCAGCTGTAAAATTATCTTCTTGTTCATAAAATTAGAGGGAGAGGACTTATACCAGTCTATTCTTTCTTACATGCTTAATACCTTGTTAAGTTATGTCTCTAAACTTTATTCTTAGCCAAACATACTTTTATTGGGTAAAGTCAACTTCGTTTACCTTACCTCGATTGTATACTCTTTGTTCTTAATAGAGGACATATTCTTCTATCAAAGCAACGTTAACTCCATCTTAATTACATCCCTTTTTTACACAGATAGGGTATATGTCATATCCTAATTTTTCTCTATCTGTATAAGACTGATAGAGGAAAGAGGTTTGGAAAAGATTGTGATGATGAATAGAGAGGAAAAAATGATTAAATAAAGGTTTAAAGAAGAGGGACTAAACTGAAAAGTCTAAGAGTTCTATGGCGCAAAATATAAAGTAGACATAAACTTTGGGCCATTAAGAGTAATTATGAAAAGTTGAGGGCATAAAGTGTAATTTTTAAAAGTTTTAGGGTAAAATAGTAATTATGAGAAAGTTGAGCCAGAAAAGGTCCAAAAATGCCCAGAATCAGTTCAATCCCAAAATTTCCCAGTAAATAGAGAAAATCATTCTGATCAGTTTAACACAACACAGAATTTTGAATTGAGGTCCCGAAAAATGATATGAATTTTTGAAGAAAGAAAAATTAATACAGTATCCTCTAGACCTCAAAATCAGATAAAATTTGGCAGTAAATTCTTATAATTAATATAAGAACTTATGAAAATCACAAAAATCAAAAAGGAGTTAGGTAGAATTTATTATGAAATTTACAGTGGATTAAAATACCCGATAAATACGTTTCGGAGGATGCCTCAGGAGTTCAACCCATGAAGGCGGTGGATCATGTAGAAGGCCCAAAATGGTACTTTATAGGCCCAATAATTTTTTAGATAAGAATATGGGCTAGGGCTAATAAAGACCTGAAAAATATAAAATTACGAAAATGCCACTGAGTATGCCACTATGTTGTGTCATTGAGCTAGAGATAGACGAAGGGCATTTTGGTCATTTGACTAAGGTTAGACGTCAAGGAGAGTTCCTAAAATAGTTGACCAAGGTCAGGAAATACTCTGATGAGGTGTGAAAAGACGATAATGACCTATAGATATTAAAGTAAATAAAGAAGAACCAAGGGGATTTTAGTAATTTGCCAAGGGATCTGTAATTAAGTTTAGACTCAGTATAAGAATGTCAATGGTATGAAGAATCTGGATATTGGATTTAAGATCAGAAAGCATATTATCGAATCTCAGAAAAAATAGAATTAGAAAATAGTCTGGTTTTTTGGGAATCAGACTGAGCCTATATCGGATTGGACTAGAATTTTTCCAGATGTTTCTTCCCTTGGAAATTTTGCCACATGTCCTATGAGGTGTCCCTTGATGATGTCATGGATCATGTCATAAATGGGTTTTAAGAAAAGTTTAATCCAAGAATAAATGTGAGACATTAGATCAAATAGTGCACAAAGTGATCTTTGCCTTCCATTTTCCATTGGATTTTTCTATAAATAACCTCATATTTCTGATTCAAAACCATGAAGGAAGAACCCTTGGGGAGGCTATGTCAAAATGGAAACTCAAGCCAAGACAAAGAAGAATCCAAGGTCCAAAATTCAAGCAAGGTAGAGATTAAAGTTAAGCAATCTATCCTAACTTATTTTCCTTTGATTTGGGAGCTTGAACTTATGGTTTTCATGAAAAAAAGTTGAGTTTTTCCTAGGGTATATGTGCTATCCAAAACCCTAGATGAAAGGAGAAAGAAGAAATTAAAGTTAGAGTTATTTGATTGAAACTTAAACAAGCTAGCTAGATGATTGGTTGTTGAATCAAGTTGATATTCTTGACTTTGCCATGGAAGAGACCTTTTGGTACTGTTCATGATAGAAGGAGATGGAATTTCAATGATCTAATGCTTCCATTGAGTTTATATGTCGATTTTGTGTAGGATTGGATAGGTTTTGAACCTTGGAAGCATTGGAATTGAAAGTTGTATTTCTTGGAATTCTTCTCTATGACTGTTCACTCGTATGAACAGTTATTGTAATTTCATGAGTTTGATGCTTCCAATGGTTTTAAAATGAAAAGTTGTGTGGGATAAAGTAGAGAAACAAGTATGGAAAGCATTGGAATCAAAATGAGAATTTTTGGAAGAATTATATGTTTTTCAAATCTATCCAGAACTGTGCATGGGAGCTAGAATTTCATGATTCTAAGACCATAAATGGATTCAAAAGATAAAATTGTGTAGGGTAAAGTCAAGACATCAATTGATTCAAAGGCCAAGTCAATTAGTAAAGATTAAGGAAAGTTAATGTAGTTAAGTGAGTTCAATATTCAAGAGATGTTAGATTGTAATGGATGGATGGTTATGTGATGTTAGGATTTGATTGTGGACTCTAAAGAGGCAGCCACACATCAAAGAGAAGTAAGAAGTAAGAAGCAAAGTTAAAGTGAAAGAAAGTCAAGCATGTGAGGTAGTAAACTTATCCTAAACTTGTATGTATTGAATGTTATGATAGGTTGTGCTATGGTTTTGTTGAATTGTGTGCACATATGTAGATGATTGAAGCTCTATTTCTATGATTGCTTTGGCTAATTGTATTTCATATGATACATGGAAGCATGCACATTACACAATGTTAACACTTTCACAAGCAAGCACAAGTATTTACATTAATACATGCATGGTTTAGTACCGTTTGCTATTGAGATTTCCCCAGAAATCTCACCCCTCCATGTAATCCCAATCTCAATAGGTTTATGAATGATGAAAGAGGATGAAGAAGCATGGATAAAAGTTAGGGATTGGATTGTGTAAATGTTATATGAAGAATTGTTATATGTAATGATGTTGTACGACCAATCTAAGCAATAATGTTCATAATGTAATGAAAAATAGTAAATGATGGAATAAATGTATGAGATTTTATAGACATTTAGTTAACACGTAAAGCTTTGTTTTGACACCAAGAACACCTTATTTCGATATCTGTACAAAGATAACAAACTTTCCAAAGTCAGGGACCAAAATCTGTTTTTAGAATTTTTGACCAAATGAACAGGAATCTCTGACGATTAAACTGTATTAATTGGCTAAGTATTTGGTTAGGAAATTATTTTTCCCTTAAATTTCAAGATGTTAGATTTGAGTATAATTTTGAACCAAATCATTTCAATATTTCTAGAATTAATTATGATTTTTCGAAGTTCGTTGCCTAATCTAGCATACCCTATGAACAGTAACTCGAGAAGAGTAAAAATTTCAGATTTAACTAATGGACTTCTAAGGTCTTGTAATTGGTTCTAAATGCTACCGAATAGTCTCTAAGACGTATGAAAGTAAGGATGTTATAGTATCTTGCTCTATTTAGAGCAACATCAACTCTAATTTGGAGGACTAGTTTATAATTCTTAAGAAAAACTAGGTGGCCAAAACTTTCATACATCATATCCCTTACTCAAAAGCTTCTCAATCTAACCCCAAAACTGAGTAGCTATTAACATTATCGGGAATATACTTGTCTCTCATCGTACTAGTTTCCTGTAACTATCTATTTTATATTTATCTCTTATCATCTCTTTCTATTAATCCTCGAGAAATTACTGAGGCTATTTGTCTTTAGCTTACTATCTCCAAGATCCTGTTTATCAATTCAGGAATCTGAGATAGCTATTAAGTCAGGCCATCTTACCTTAACTAGACTATATTCTTTCTAAACTTTGGGGATTAATTAGCTAACTATCTCATTTACCACTTTTTCTATTGCTTTATCATTACCAAGTTAAATTATCTAATTGCATGTCGTATGGTATGGGAGTAACATAACTTTCTTATTATATATACTCTACCCTGCATGTAATGCGAAAGGAGAGCATTCATTCATCATAGCATACTCGCTCTAACATGCATAATGTGCAAGGAGATGCTATCATTTAAGCATACTCTATCATGCATGTCATCATATGACAACTATAAGGAGATGCAACTGTTCATCATAACTTATGGTAACATAAGCCATATCATCACATAATTTGCTCAACCATCTATTATACGCATACTGCAATTAACCAATTAACTAGGTAAACCTTAAAGCATTTTTTCTTCTGTCACATTATCTATCAAATCCTGATAATTTATTTAGGAACCTAAGATAACTATCATTTAACTTAGGCTGTCACTTTACTTTCCTACCAGGATATAGACTCAACCCTTAACTACTTTATCTAACTTTAAAGCATTACTCTTTCTGAAACAAGGGAGTCTTTTAATCTGTGGCTGCTTTTCCCTTTATTATTTCTAGTCAAACATAGTTTCATTCCATCATAACATCTCTCATCGCCTGTAAGACTTCTGTGTCCCTATCCTAAAGGACTTCTATGTCCTTGATCTCCTATAATCCATAACTGAGTTAGTAGCTTTCTTTCAGCTAACTGAGGAAGGGTCTGGCTCACATCTCTATGTCATTCATACTTTTAAATTTTCCCTATCCTCAAGGAACACTATCAGGCGAGAAGCTATCTCTTATTAAACCTCAATGTTCAATTTCCCCAGAGCATTCATCTCCAATCCACAATCTGAGTTGGACTATGAACAAGTAACCCATCACTAACCTCAATCTCAATTGGGCCTTAGGTAATCTGCTACATACTCTGTTTTTTAATCAGAGCAAGTTTATCTTATACCACAACTTCTATTCTGTGCTAAAACTTTTTTTTGTACCAATGCCAAAACTTTTTGCTCTGATAGATACCAAAATGAAACATCCTACTTTTAACCTCTCGACTATGTATTTGAAAGTGTATTTGATTAGCGGAAGCATTACTTTAACCCAAAAATTATTTTTTTTTAAATTTGACTTTCCGGTATTGTTCATTTGGTAAATTCCAGATTGGCAGTCCAACTTTAAAAATTTATAACTAATTCTAGAAATATCATATGGAGGTGATCTAAATTTCTACTTAAATCTCTTTCATATCTCTTTAAGGAAAAAAAATATAAATCTGGACATTTACTTTTCCAATCAATACAGTTAAATCATTACTTTTTACTATTCATATGACAAATTCTAGAAATTTTAGATTCTATCTTATAATTTTGGAAATTTATTTCTCTTAATATACACACCCAAATAAGGCTTGTTACCTATTAATTTAAAGCTCTGGATGTGTACTAATTGGTCATAAAATATCGTACATTAATTCCTTCATTTGCTAGGTCAAACTGAAACCACAGCAAAATTGCTTTAGGACCTATGATTTTACCATTTTAGTTTCTAATCTTTAATTCTCAATAATTGTTCCAGCATGAATAAACCATCTCTTTAGCCTCTCATACATTCATATATATCATGGGGTTATGCCATAATTATTTCATGCATTTTTCTTTACATATAATGGCATATTACATAACATTACATAAAAAGGATAACATACATGACATGCCATCACTTGTCTACTTCTTCTCTTCCATTCTTTAGCTCATGTATTAAGCATGATTCTTCCATCATAAATAACCTATTATGGTTGGTTATGGGAGGGTGATATTCTGGAGAATCTCAGTATAAAACATTACCACTTAAATATGCAAGATGGATGTTAATGCATGATATGTAATTTCATTAAACTTTCTTCATTTAGTGACATGCCATCATGCTATATGCTTTGTATAAAAATGCATGGCCATGGAAAACATGTTATTCATAGCATATTCAACATCATTAATCATGTCACAACATCATTCAATCATCATATACATGCCAACACATAAGCATACCACATTAAGCACATAAAGAGGTAAGTCCACTACCTTAAACTTTATCCTATTCTCTTTGCTCCTTTTGCCTCCAACTAAACATCGGTTGCTTGCTCATCCTCTTTAACTCATTTTCTTTGACATATCATGGCCCTAAACACAATTACATTGTGTATATAACTCATTAGAGTCATTACATAAACATGCTATATCAAGTTCCTTAAAACCCCTAACTCTTAATTCTTGGAGTTAGTTGTTTAGCTTTATAATAATTATTTCCTTAAACCAATCCTACATAATTTTGTCCAAGGAATCCAAATATGAGGTTAGAATTTTAAAATTCCAACTCCTCCCTTAGCTATTGTACATAACTAAATTATACCCTCTTTATTTCCAAAAATTCTTATTTTGATTCCAATACTTCCAATACTTGTTTCTCTACTTTATCCCACGCAATTTTTTATTTTAAACACATTGGAGGCATCAAAATCATAAAATTCTCATATATGAACTGAAACATCCTTACTCTCCTAGCTCCATCTTCTCCAAACCAGCACCCTGTTATGGTTGGAAAAGGTAGGGGTGAGATTTCTGGGGAAATCTCAGTAGTAAACGGTACCATTCAATGCATACAAGATAAATGCAAGTGCATGATATGTGGTTCCTTTATCCTTCTTTAATTTTCATTTGCAAACTTTCATGCTCTGTGCCTATCACTATTATGCATAACCATCAACTCATAAAAGGCAGAGCATACATCATCACCACATATTATAGGCATATTAACACACAAGCATATACATCAAGCATACAAGAATGGGAATGTCCACTACCTGGCATGCAACTTTCCTTAACCTTTGATCTAAGGTTCCACCTTCTCATAGGTCAGAGCCTATACATGTCATAATAACATTTTATTATTACCTTATCCAGCATAATTCCACTTAACTCAAGCTTATCTTGAGATAATATTCCTATCCTGTTCATCCCCTAACTTTCCTTCTATCCACGGCTAACCTTATAGGGAGAGATATTCCTCTATTCTGGCTACTGAATTCATAAGAATAATACTCTAATTTATTAGAGCAGGGACTAGAATAAATTACCTTATTCCCAAGGTCTTTAGGCTGCTCCTAGCTTAGCCAGAACTCCTTCTTTTTCTTCCTTTCTCTCTTCCTCTCTTTCTCTTTCTCTCTCTTCTTTCTTGCCTTGAGCCGTGAATGGAATGGCAAGGGGGTGGGGGTATTTATAGTGGAGACAAAGTGGAATGGATGGCCCAGATCAAATCTTGATGAATGGCTCAGATCGCTTGCTTCCTCAAGAAGCTTCACCATGATGACATCATCATCCCCAATGACTCATCACCTATGACATCATCAAGGGACACCTCATATGCTTAGGTGGCATCTTGGTGGGGCCCTTGGGACACCTCACATGCTGACTTAGCACTTCCAGAGAATTCCAGAGTCTTTTCCTGGAATGAGAGGCTGAGATGGTGCCACGTGTCCTTTACCTTTTCCTACTTTTTCTCTTTCCACTAACTCAATGCCATGTCACATCTTGTGGGTCCCATGATGACACCTTTTCATGCCACCTCATGGTTCTGGATAACCTTTACTTTATCTGACTCTTTTCCAGTTCTATCTCCAACCGGGTAACTATACTTTATTAAAATATCATTTCAATCTCTCTTGGACCTCCATAACTCTTGGCCCACTTGATTCCTGGCATCTAACAGCTTTTATATTCCGTAGTCGCGACCTAACTATCCTTCCGTCCAACTCCATACCTTCTATGTTCATTAGTCGTGACCTCATCACTTCTTAGTCTATTAGTTGCAACCCACACATCTTCAAGTCGCATCTAAACCTTTCTGTAAAACATAGTCGCGACCATACTACTTCCTGGTCGCGATCAAACTGGCCAACTCTTAACTCTGCAACCTTTGACCTTTATATTTCCCAAAATGGCCATTCTACCCCTTGGGACTTTCACATATCCCTGTACCTTCGCTTACTCGCAGCTTAGTCCCTAAAAACTCTTTGTGTGTCTCTAGGACTTCTGCTCAAATGGGGTCTAGTAGCCTCTCAATCTTAGGCTATTTCTGCATCTCTAGGCCTAAAAATTAGGATGTTACATGAACAGTGATTCATACAGTGATAGCCAAGAGCATAAAACCCTAATTTCATGTATACTTGAATTTTCAAGCCAATACTACTTGATTTAAGGTTATTTAAGCTTGTCTAAACACTCCATGACTTAAAATTCATATTTTCCCTCTAATTCCTTATCATGTCCAGCAGCTAAGATGGAGAGAAAAATGGTGTTTCAACCATTCAAATCCAAGAGAAATCTTCCTACAATACAATCTAAAGATAGGAGGAAGAAATTACCTTAGTTGCTTAATCAATTAGCTCTTAGATTTGCCTTGTTCTTTCTTGAGATTTTATTTTGCAATAGGTTCCTCAAGCTTTCTATTGCCTTGCGTATTGCTGCTAAAAGGGGGGTATTTATAGATTTTTGGC
The DNA here is from genome assembly GCA_037074615.1 of Leucaena leucocephala. Classification (NCBI taxonomy): domain Eukaryota; kingdom Viridiplantae; phylum Streptophyta; class Magnoliopsida; order Fabales; family Fabaceae; genus Leucaena; species Leucaena leucocephala. Next base: position 11,829,511 of record CM073555.1, on the reverse strand, counting down.
TTGGCAAATCAAGGGATAAGATTACTTTGTGTATTATTTGATCTAATAGCTAAGATTGCACCTTGAATCTTGACTTGCCCACCAAGCCAAATTATGATATCATCCATGACATCACTTAAGGCCATGTTTGGCTTCTTTCAAAGGGTAAGGGCTTGCTTGGAAAATCCAGTCTAATCCAGTACCAAGTCCAATTTCTCAAAAATTAGATTGTTTTATGAATTTAATCTTACTGAGATTCCATAATATATTTTCTGACCTTAAATCTAGTATCCAAATTTTTTCTACCATTGACATTGTTGGACTGGGTATTTATCTGCTTACCATCCCATAGAAAATGACTGAAATACTCTTGGTTCACTATCTTACACTATATTAGCCTTAAGGGCATAATTATCATTTCAGATCTCTTTACACCTTATCCGGGTATATACGTACTCTGACTAATCATTCTTATACCTTCCTTGGTGTTTTGACCTATCCAAAATGACCTACATCCATCTCTTGTTCATTATTACAACACAGAGGCATTTTCATAATTTCGTATTTTTTCAGAGTTCCTCTGGATACTGCCCCACATGAATGTTCAAATATCTTACAGGGCCTATAGGACGCTAACTTGGGCCTTTACATGGATTCAATACCTTTATGGCTCAATTCCCACGAATACTCACTCGAAAGTATTTATCGAGTATATTATTTTACTATAAATTCCATAAACAATTCTACATCACTCCTTTATGAGTTCAGTTATTTTTATAAATTTCTATATTAATTATGAGAATTTACTGCCAAATTTTATCTGATTAGGAGATCCAGAAGGTCCTCTAATAATCTCCAGACTTTATAAATTAATATCAATTATTTGGGGCCTCTAATCAAAATTCTAAAAAATATGCCTGGCCCAACTACTATTATCTATTTACTAGTAAAATTTAGGACTGCAATATTTTTAGGCAGTTCTGGGCCTTTTCTAGCACAACCTCCTTATAATTATAATTTTACCCTTGAACTTTTGACAAATTGCATTTTAGTCTCTCAAACTTTTTAAAATTATACTTTTTGGCCCCAATATTTATCTCTACATTTTATTTTGGCCCTAGAACTTTTCTAAATTTTACTTAAGTCCTTGAACTTTCCATTATTTATAATTTAATCCCTTTCCTTCCTTAAATTGTAACATTTTCTTGAGAGAATCTTATATATATATTACATACAAACTGTACATACATACCAGATAAGAAAATTGAGGATATGACAAAAGGTAGTGGTGATTGTGATGAGATGACCAAAGGCTCTCCTTTAAAGGTGTTATGGTATCTTCCAATAATACCACTGTTTAAGCACTTGTTTGCTAATATCATAGATGCAAATAACCTGAGATGACACTCTAATAAGAAAATAAGCTATAGACAACTTTGTCACCCAACTGATTTTACTCAAAGGAAATCAATAGATCCAAAATTTCCTAAATTTAGTGGCGAACTAAGAAACATTCGACTTGGGCTCTGTACGTTAAAACCTTTGACTTTCCACGGCATTTATTTAGGAAAACCACCATTAAAACTACACTTTTAACTACATTTTTAAAACTACCTAAAAGCCTTGTACTTTTGATGGCGTTAGTAACCACTAAGCTTGTGAAACTGCTATTAAAAGCCACTTTTAACCATCGTTAAAGACATTTTTTGCAATAGTGAGTGTTGCTCCTTAAACGAACACAAACACGAACTGTGTGCTTAATTCATATTACATGTACTGCTCCTCGAACGAAAACCCTCCAACAATATCCACACAAATGGGGTTGTGAACAAGAACAGTGTGCTAGAACCCTTCAGGACCACAACTGCTTCTTGCTGTCCAAGAATGTCACACCTATCTTAGTTGTGTGACTCAAGTAAAAAAATTGCTCTCAGCTCTTTTCACAATTCTTTCTCTCTCTCTCTCTATGAATAGTTTATGACGGTTCTCTGACTCTCAAAGAACTCCAAGTCTCTATTGATCAAGCCGATTACCCTGATCCCTGAGATATCCTATTATTTAACTTAAATATCATCTTTAAATTAATAATAAATTTTATGCAAATTGTATATATTAAAATATAAAAATTTTCAACCCCTAATAGAATAGAGATATTATGTTTATCCTGATTAAAATATATATTTGAAAATTACGTATATCATATATATATTTATTTTCAACCACCAAACCCAAAAACATGCTTACCTATTGCTTTTGTTCTTTTCATTGCCCAAGTCATTCATTGTGTAGGTGTAATATTCCAAATTTTCTGTACTGATTTGTATGTACAGATTGAATAAAATATATGAGATTTTTTTTAGGAAAAGATGTGGCCATATTTATGTAAAGAAAGGGATTAATTGGAAGAGGAAGAGAGTGTAAGAGCCAAAGTGCAAAATTATGAAAATGCCCCTGTGATGCCCTAAGAAACCAGAAGTGAATGGAGGGCATTTTGGTCATTTTAGATAGGCTAAAATGCCAAGGCAGGTACAGGAAGGATTAGTCAAAGCCAATATATGCTCTGATAAGGTACAAAGAGGTGTGAAATGATAATTTTACCCTTAGGATCAATATAGTGAAAGAAAGGGCACCAAGGGTATTTTGGTCATTTCACAATGGAAGAATATCAAATGAAATTTGATAGTAAATTATTATAATTAATATGAGAAATTATGGAGTTGACAGAAGCCAAAACGGAGTCCTGTAGAATTAATTATGAAATTTACAGTAGAAAGGACACCGATAAAGGGTTAAAGGAAATGTATGTAATTTTTATCAGGAATTTTGGGTCTCAGAAAATTATGAAACTTTGTAGAGAATTCATTTTATATTAGAATGAATTTCTAAAAATGTTATAACCATTAAAAGAGGTGTTTAGCATTTATTCCAAGATCAGGGTAGTTTAAGGATATCGGTATAAGGAAAGTACATCGGGATTTGTGCCAATTAGCTATTGGATCTAAAAGAGGCCCAACATTTCGTCCTAGGCCAGCCCAATAAGTCCCAAAAGTTATCTTGGAGCCCAAGTCCAATAATGAATAATTTATGGATTTTTGAAAAGAAAAAAAAAGAGAATAAAGTAAAAATTAGGGTTTGCACATGGTGGGACCCACAAGGACCTCAAAATGGCTCCAAAAATGAGTTTAGGTGTCCCAAGTGATGTTATGTTAGTGATGTCATGGTGGTGATGTCATGAGTGAGAAGAGAAAAAACATTCCAAGATCAAACATTTAGCCATTAGATCAAATAGTTCCCAAGGTAATCTTAACCTTCAATTTTCCCAAGATTTTGCTATAAATACCCCCTCATTCTAAGCCAAAACCATGGAGGAGAAAGTGTAGGGAACCTCTTGCAAAATATTTTCTCAAGTAAGGAAGAAGCAAGGATCTTGAAGAAGCTAGTAAGGTAAGTTGCTCCTTTGCTTCTAGACTTTCTTCTCATGATTTCTTCTTAAGTTTAAGTTGGTTTTGAGGCTTGAATCTTGGGGAAATGCTGCTAGAATTTCTATGTATATGTGAGAGGAACATGAGTTTTATGTCATAGATAGTTTAGACAAGCTTAAACAAGCTAGTTGCATGATTGGTTGTTGGATTAAGTTGATGTACTTGACTTTACCATGGAAGAACATTTCAGTTTGCATTGTCCATACACTGTTCATGATAGAAAGAGATGGAGTTTCAATGATTTAATGCTTCCATTGAGTTTATATGATGATTTTGTGTAGGATTGGATATGTTTTGAACCTTGGAAACTATTGGAATTAAAGGTTGTAATGTTGAAAATTCCTTTCGGTTACTGTTCACTCGCATGAACAGTGATTGAATTTCATGATTTTGATGCTTCCAATGGTCTTAAAGTGAGCTTTTGTGTCGGGGAAAAGTGGAGGAACAAGTATGGGAAGCATTGGAATCAAAATGAGATTTTTTGGAAGATTTATGTATGCTTTTCCAAATCTGTACAGAACAGTGTATTGTTGCTGGAATTTGGTTATTTTGAATTCATAAATGGATTCAAAAGATAAAATTGTGTAGGATAAGGTCAAGACATCAACTGATTCAAAGGCCAAGTTAGTTGGCAAAGATTAAAGAAAGTTATGTTAGTTAAAGGTTCAAGAGACGTAGTCTGGAGTAGTGTTTGAGTTCATGGTCCTAATGGATTATGTAATGAATATGAATGTGTTTAGGACCTTGAAACCTCTAAGAAGGTGTTGGGGAATGATTGACCAAAAAGCTTCATGATTGAAAAGCTTCAGAAGCAAGTGCAAGCATAAGAAAGAGAGCTTAAATCCAAGGTAGTGAATTTACCCTAAACTTGTATGTATGTAATGTATGCTTGATTGTGCTATGGTTTGGTTGAATTGTGTATATATGGTAGATGATTGAAGCTCTGTTATTTTATGATTTCTTTGGCCAATTGTATTTCATATGATACATGGAAGCATGCTCATCACACTATGATAACACTTTCACAAGCAAGCACAAGTCTTTACATTAATACATGCATTGTTTGGTATTGTTTGCTACTGAGATTCCCCCGAATCTCACCCCCCCCATGATCATGATCTAGGTGCTGGAAAATCACAAGGAAGGAGGTAATTGTGGATGTATGCATGGTGTATGACTTGAAAAGCATGCCTTTAACTTAGATGATGATATATTGGTATGTATAATGAATTTACTCACTGGATCCGAGCTGAGGTAGATAACTTCCAGCGATAGTTTGAGTAACTTATTCTATTCGGTTTCATGTGAAATTTGGCATGAACATATATAAGATCCAGAGCTTTAATTGGACACCAAGAACGCATAGTTGGGTTAAGTTTTCAAATTGATATGATTTTTTAAAGTTGGACGTAAACTCTGGATCAAGATAAAACAAGTCATCCGATACAGTAAGGTTCCAATGCAGTTTTCATATAGCAAATGAAGTACTTTTTCCATGATTTTTGGTGAGCTTAAAGTAAACATTTTGAGATTTAAATCCATAGGTAATTCGACTCAATTGGATAAGTATACAAGGAGAAATGAATTTTTGAAAATGGGGCAAAGAAACTGGAACTTCCAGATTTACCAAATGAACAGTAAAGTTCAACGAATAAACTGATTTGATCTGGACAAGGAAACCTCATTTTCATATTTTTCCCTCAAAGTTAAATAAAATAGATTTCAGTATAAATTGGAATCACCTCAATATGATTTTTCTAGATTTAATTATGAATTTATAAAGTTCAGACTATAATCTAGAATTACCCAGTGAACAGTACCAGTAAGCCCAACTCTTGGAAATTCATGTTTTTAAGGTTAAGAGGTATTCCAATGATCTAAGATAATTCCAATTGAGCACATGTAAGGTTAAGATTTAAGGTCAACATTTAAGGTTAAGATTTAAAGATATTTACTAGAAAATGCTGTTGTACTGACAGAATATAAAAAATACTGTGTACGTAAGTGCTGTCTAAAGAGGCTGAAAGTGAGTGGACCCAGCCGGTTCATCCAATCTTTCCTAGGTACTTATGTAGAATGGTAGTTCTCACGGGAATTACCGAATCAGTACAGTTATATTTCTGCCAGGATTTTCGGCAGGAGAGAATTAATAAAGTTAAGATTGCTTCCGTAAGTATACTCTAAAGGGTCTAAGGAAGGATGTTTCAGTAGGCAATATGTGTAAAATGCTATACATAAGCGACCAATAATGAGGATCATATCCTATAAATAACTATTAATGTCCCATCATTGCACAAAATTATGGGATCAATTAAATATATAATTTTTAATGCAAGACGTCCCCTTAAAAGAAAAGAATAATTTAATTTAACCCATACCTCCATTTCATTGAAAATATCTATTTACATCGATCTGAGCAGGAAACAAAATAACAATAAAAATATCCATTTTGACCTCACAAAATACAGAAGACAAATCCAAACCAAAGAACATGCTTATCTATCTTTTTCTTTTCACTACCCAAGCCATGCATTGTATAGGCAATATGTGTAACATGTCATGTTGGATATTATGTCCTAGGCCAATCAATTGGATGTAGACATTATAATTTATTTAATAAAAGAAACTTTATTAAATATTTATTATATTGTTTTGTATGTTTCCTTTATAATAAAGATCCATGAATGATTGAAGAATATTCTAAATATCCCTAGTTTATTATTATTGTGGGAACAATAATAAATTTAAACTAGTATGACATTAATTGATGATCATACGATGATCATGTATTAAGATACAAATTAAAGTTATAGGCACTTGTTAGAGACCAAGGTGCTGGACCGACCCATCATGAGATAGCTACATGGATTAGGTCATAAGCGTATCTCATTATAAATATATCATTATGTCCTCATACCAAAGATTACCATAGATACCTATATGAGGAACATTATGTTTTGACATGATCAAAAGTCACTTTTAACCGAGTGATCATAAAGGTCATGATTGAGTACAGTGGGATCCATGCGGAGGAAAATGAGTGGTCAAGATAGAATTTATCCCTCTTATTCTGAAAGAGATATCTCTGGGCTCTTGATGAGTGAGACTGACAAATACATAGCCATGCTAAAATGAAATGAGTTTCATTTGTTATGATAGTCTACTCAGACATCAGAGAAACTATGATTGAGTAATATGATAGTGATGTCTCCATGTCTCATACTCAATCTAGATATCATGTAACAAAAAGGACTTGACGTAGTCATAAGACAGGTTAAATCGAATCACTGAATTCATATAAGTTTGGTAGTTATAATATCTTACTAGAGGTCACTTATGAAATGTGAGCCAAAAGATATTTTAAGCCTACTGCCAACATTATATGAGCCTACAAGCTCATACACAAGAATGGGGCAATGCGATCTAAGATTCCAAGTTTATTGAAATTAGAAAATGTTGAAATTCAATAAATATAAAATATCCTCATTTAATTTAGAAATTTTCTTATTCTGAAATAATTTTTTTTAGAAGATATTCTAATATGGATCAGAAGAATATAATATTATTTATGGTGAAATAATATTATCTTATTCTTCGGGAAATTAATAATATTATATGTAATTTAGGATTTGAATTCTTTAAAAGATTTATTCTAAAATATGATATATTTAGAAGACTTTATATTGAAGATTGTATATCCTAAATTAAATAGAATAATAATCCTATTAAAGATATTGATTGCTTTTAAGTCTTGCATTGAATATTAGATAATATGCTTTTAATGGAAGGCATTTTAAAGAAGCGTACGTTATTTAGATTTTGACTTGGTTGTATTCATATGCAGCATCTAACTTATGGAATTGTTCTAAGACCTCACCAGGTTTCAACTGAAGAAACAACGCTCAACAGAGAAAAGAAAAGTAAAAAAATATGTGCGATTGAACAAGAATATTTAGATTGTCCAATATAATAATTTTATCAACAAAAAATGTCTATTTTTAACAATGTGCACACAACCTTCTTCAAGAGTCCCCTTTTCCATTGGGGCAGGTGTAAAGATTCACATGTGTGTGTGTGGGGGGGGGGGAGAAGATATGACAACGTATTATCTATTCAGAGATGTGTTATATGACACGAGTTTAATTGCTCTATGGACATATATATTGCTTCTGTGTAAGAGTCAGAAACATAAGTGGACTTGAGATTTTCATATAAAACAGTGACAATAATGTAAAAATAAGTAGTAATAATGTTGTCTACATTAAAAAATTCCAAATTCTTGGATGAATAAATACTATACATTAATTCAATATGCATTTCCTAATTTTACGTTGTTAATGCAAAGTTAATTTGTTTTTATTTTCTAATCTTTGTTATACTTTGCGCATAGATTTGATTTCTTCAGTACTACATAGGGATTGAAGTTCGGACTTGTGCATTTTTATCATTTACCTCATTTCATGTGTCTATAGTTAAGATTTAACCTCTTATGGGGAATCAACATGGTTTCATGAGGCTGATAAAGTAGGCATAATTTTTTTTTATACTGAAATTTTTCAAAAGGGGTTAGACTCACCCACGATCCAAAGACAGAGCGAAGTCTTCCTTTCCCTAGGCGATACCAATGTCTAACAGGACAAGCCGTCAATTACCCTCAGACATAAACCTAGACACCCAGGAGTTAGGATGCCTCCTCAAGTGTTGAACTGGAACTACAACAAAGTGATACTCCCCAGGGATCGAACAAACTCCAAATGATCGCATGTCTCACACCTTCGCTAGTTGAACCCAAGTTTTATATATTTATTCAAAGTTGAGGGATAGACTTGACAACCATTTTTTAGTGTAAATCCTGGAGGCAAGATCTGGAAACATAACTTCCAACAATATCTTTGTTGATTGGTTGATATCGAGAGATTTAGTGCCGATTTGGTAGGAAGAATTGATAATAATGGAAAGGAAGCAAAGGGAATAGAAGAGAAGGGAACAGAAAATTGCCAACAGAATGCGTGTTTGGTAAGCATTGTAATGAAAAATAGTTTAATAGAAAATTTTATGTTGTAGATTGAAAATGATGATGATATAAGTAGAAAAAAATATGCAAATGACTATGCTACCCATAATGAGTATTTATTAATCAAATTTACTGATTTAAAAATTCAATAATTTATAAAAATAGATAAATAAAAAATAAATTATAAAAATGTTATAAACGTGATACAACTCAATTAATATGCAGGTTATATGCATTACAGCTCGAATTGTAATATAACCTGCATCAACTTTTCATCTGAAAATGTCTTCTTCCTCGTTCAAGCACCGACACCAATGAGACTCTGTTTACGTCTTTTTTTTATTATCTAAATAGAGCAATTATACCCCTGTGAAAAAGAAAGAAAAAAATGCTCGATGAATATTGGTTGTCCCATTCCACTTTCATCTTAGCCGTAAACCTACCTGTGAAAATAAATACTCGCTAGTGACGGAGGTCACGTTCGAGAAGAGAAGCCTTGGTCGATAACTTTCTACTTCAACACCATGCTTGATCTTCAAGCAACTTCGTTCAATCTCATTAGGTGCGTAGCTTTTTATTTAGATTTTAGGGGCAACTCGGTCTTTGGCACTTTCCCACGTGTGATTGAAAATTGCTTCCCACCTCTTATACTTTGGAAAATCTATCGCTGTCGAAAATTGAGTTCTAAGAAAATGTTGTAGCAAGACATGTGCAAAGAGGGTTGAGTGTTACATATTATAATATTAACCGGATCCTATTTTTAGAGTTTATAATTTTCCCTCTCAATATAGGTGTCTTCTCTAAAAATTGAACTCAATACTTAGAAGGATTTAGTAAGACCTTATATCGCTAAACTAACTCTATATTAGTATATTGGGTGTGCATTTTAAGACGAGTATTGCATAGATTTATACTCAATCAATACAATAATCAATGTACATTGTAAAAAAAACTCTCCAATATCTAATGGTTTTATTCATGTAATTGCCTAATATTGAGATTAACATTACCATAATTTGAATATTTTTTTCATTTGTTCCTTGCTTCTGATGAGAAATATTTTCTATTCTCATGGTCTCCTTCACTCCCTTCTCCCTTCCTCAAATTTGCAGATATAATGAATAATATTGCTATTTCCTAAGCATTTGTCATTGCCTAAGTCCTATTATTCTCTCACTGCAAATCTATTCCTTAAAACAAGGAATAGAAGGTTGAGAGCTATGGACTATATATTAACCTGCGTAAATTTTGAACATTATAGAAAGTAGCAACGGGATCTTAAATGATTTTTTTTTCTATCTGAATTAACAAAAGTTATTAAAAAGAACTATTTGGACTAATATGTAAATATCTCTTTTATAAGTAATAATGGTGATAGAGGAGCATGGCAGGATCAAGCATCAAAGGAAGACCAAAACACAGAGCATGGAGTCCAAGCTAAAAGATGGAAGTCCAATACTCTAAAAGACCTATTACAAGGCATTGCAGGCCCAATGACGAGAGCAAAGACCAAATCTATGAAAGAGGCGTTGAATTATTTGATAAAAGATCTTAAAGAGTTAGAACCTATTTATTTGGAAGAAGCATCCCTCAATCAGCCCATCAAGGGTCCAAACATGGTGATTACATTGCTAGAAGCCAAACAAGATGATGCACAAGGCCCATGTGCAGTCCGGATTAAAGAATTCACTCAAAATACCATGTGACAAGCATGCACCTTGGAGGAGGAGCATAAGTGACGTTCAAGAATATTCAAGAAGCATCAAGAAGGCGTCTTTATGTATTATTTATGGTTTAATTTCGTTTTTTTAAAGTTTCCATTTTTATTTGCATTAAATAAGGCCTTTTGGTCAAAGATTGCATAAGAATATTTTAGGTTAGTTTCCTATTTTTAGGTAGCAGCCTTTTTCTCCAAGAAAACGTAACTTTCCTATTTTCTTTAGCCTTAATTGGTGCCAACCAAGATAGTTAATCATCATTAAGGCACATTTATGGCATTTATGACGTAGGGTTTTTTTGATTCTAGATTGTTCTTTTGCTGCCTATATAGGGCTACGTTTTTTGTAATTGGGGGACAGATTTGAATGAATGAATTTTAGAGAATTTTACTTCTCTTGAGTGAGCTTTGCTTGCCGCCTCATATTCTCGTGAGAATACTCGACTGTATCAAGGGCTGATCATCCTTGTGGTGTCTCCATGGCTAGGGTTGTAAGAGACAGGTTCTCTTAAGGTCCTACCTTCGATCATTCTTCTAGTTTCCTAACTTGTCTCTAGCCGTTCCGTATTCGTACCTTATATCATTTGGTATCAGAGCTAAGGTTTGCTAGAATTCAAGTTCTATCCTTTTATATATTATTTTTGTTTTCTTGTTTCATCTTCTTAATTCTATCATTTGTCCTTCGTCCCTTGCTTCCATCAATTTGGTTCTTCACCTTTCCACCTCCTATTTGTGTTTTTTTGTGACTTTCTACGTTCCTTTGAGCAAAAAAAAAAGGCTCAAAAAAAAAGCTCCAAAAAAAAAGCAAAAAAAAAAAGCAAAAAAAAAATCCGAAAATTCAGAAAAAAAAAGAAGAAAAAAAAGGAGGAGCTGTAGATTTGAGAATTACAATGTTAAAGATGAGTTTCCTAAAATTGAGAAGAGCTTCCATTACAAGTCACAACTAGTTTCCTAAATCATTAAACTTGGGTGGTAACAGTTCTTATTTCCTCTCTTTGCATATTTCCTAATTTTTCGTATTGCTTAATTTGAATTTCTTTCCTTTTTCCTTCAAGTTTCCTATTTGCTTCCTTCCTTCCATATCTCACCTTCCTAACTTGATTTGCTTTTCTTGCAAGGTGCTCAATTTCCTAAATTATTTTCGAGGTAGCACCTTTCCTAAATATTTTCTTCCTTTTTTCCCTTTCTTTTCTAACTCATAGCTTTCCATATTCTCCTTTCTTATCTCTTATATTTTTCTGGTTCTTGCAATTCTGGTTATGGAGATTACCATTTATTAACATTGTCTCTTAATTTTGTTGAGTTTCAATCAAGAATATTATAGGAGGCAAGTTTGAGTGGTAAAAGGCGAGAGTGTTATTACATCAATTTAAAAGCCGGATTTGAGTTAAACACGAGTGACACTACAATCTTTTGAGTGAAACACGTGAGTAGAGTGGTAAGGTCCCTTCTTACTATTTCATTTCTCTTTGATCACACTAACGTTTCAGTTTGAAGATGAGTGACAGAGAAACCCCTATGAAAGAATTCAACACAGATCCTAAGCTGTTCATGAGAGCCATGAGAGATGAATTTCTCAAACTCAAGTTAGAGCTAGCGGAGCTAAAAGCATCCAAAACAAGTAGTGGTGATGAGGAGGTGATTAGATCTGGTTCTTCATCCTCAAAGAATAGGAGCAAACCTGAAAAACGTGATTTTGACACCTATGACCCAAAGGTCAAGTACCCTACCTTCAAGGGTAATATAAATCCAGATGCATACCTTGATTGGGAGATGAAGTTTGAGCAAATCTTCAGAATGAATGACTGGCCAGAAGAAAAGAAGGTAAAAATTGCTTCATATCAATTTTCTGACTATGCTATTGTTTGGTGGGAAGATTTACAGCTTAAAAGGCGTCTTAAGGGCAAAGGACCACCTCATACATGGTCAAAGCTAAAGAAACTCATGCGCAACAAGTATGTCCCTAGTTACTACTACCGAGAGCTAAATAGAAAGTTACGACTGTTTGGCCAAGGCTCTATGACTGTTGATGAATATGTGCATGAACTTGACCTTCTTAAAATGCGAGCTGGAGTACAAGAAGGAGAAGAAGCAAGCATGACCAGAATCATTGATGGGTTAAGGCCTGAAATTAGAGACAAAGTTGAGATGTACACTTTTGTTGATAAAGAAGAGCTAGTGCATAAAGCCATCAAAGTTGAGAAGCGGTATAAAGAAAAACACTCCAAATCCTCATCTCATGGTTGGAGGGACTCTAGATCAGCATCGAAGTGGAAGGATCCTAAGGCTAAAGATGTTGCAAAATTCATACCACAAGCCAAGGAGGAATCCAAGCCCAAGAGTGAGTGGAGAACTTCTTCTACTGGTAGTACCTCTTTCCTCCAATGTTTTAGATGTCATGGAAAAGGGCATATTGCTTCCCAATGTCCCAATAAGAGGGCCATGATCCTCAAAGATAATGGCGAGTATGACAGTGTGCATTCTAGCGATAAAAGTGATGATGACATGCCTTCTTTGGTGACTGATTCTGAATTAGAGATTGATGAAGCTGAACCTGTTAAGGGAGAAGCATTAGTGGCTAGAAGAGCCCTAAACATGCAACCAAAGGAAGATAAAGAGCCAGAGCAGCGAGAGCTCATCTTCCACACTAGGTGCTTCATAAAGAATAAGGTATGTAGCATGGTTATTGATAGTGGTAGTGTTACCAATGTTGCTAGTACCTTACTTGTTGAAAAGTTGGATTTACCTACTATGAAGCATCCTAAGCCTTATAAATTGCAATGGTTGGACGATAGTGCTGAAGCTAAGGTCACTAAGCAAGTTTTGGTTTCTTTCTCTATTGGCAACTACCATGCTGAAGTTTTATGTGATGTAGTCCCAATGCTTGCTGGACATCTTTTGCTTGGAAGACCATGGCAGTTTGATAGTAGAGCTCACCATGATGGTTACAAAAATTGTTATGCTGTACCTTTCAATGGAAAAATCATTGTATTGAAGCCTCTTAAGCCTAAGGAAGCTTATGATGACCAAGTGAGGATTGAGAAAGAAAGTAAAAAAATGAGTGGGTGGAGTGAAAAAGAGAGAGTACAAAAAAAGGAAAAGAGAAGGAATGAATATGAGAAAAATGAACAAAAGAAAGAGAGTCTATTTGTTGGAAAAAGCGAGGATAAGAGAGCATTATTGAGTGAGCGAGTCTTGGTGCTCGTGTGCAAGGATGCTTATTTTTCTACTAACCAACTTAACCCCTCTTTGCCTTCTAGTGTTGTGGCTTTATTGCAGGAATTTGGTGACCTATTCCCTGATGAAGTAACTGAGGTCGTCAATAGAACACTCACTACCTTGTTACGTGCAATAATTCAAAAGAACTTGAAGAATTGGGTCAATTGCTTGCCTCATATTGAATTTGCATATAACAGGGCGATTCACTCTTCCACTTCTTTCTCTCCATTTGAGATTGTTTATGGCTTTAATCCTCTATCTCCTTTGGATATTCTGCCTTTACCTTCTAGTGAACGAGCTAACCTTGATGGCAAGAAAAAGGCTGAGTTTGTGCAGGAATTACATGCTAAGGTGAGGGCCAACATCGAGAGAAAGAATGAGCAATATACAAAGCAAGCTAACAAAGGTCGTAGGAAAGTTGTCTTTGAGCCTGGAGACTGGGTTTGGGTACACTTGCGAAAGGAGAGGTTTCCAGAACAACGAAAGTCTAAGTTGCAGCCAAGAGGAGATGGCCCTTTCCAAGTCCTGGAGCGAATCAATGATAATGCTTATAAAATAGATTTGCCTAGCTCCTTTGGTAATGTAAGTGCTACATTTAATGTGACTGATTTATCTCTCTTTGATGTTGTAGATTCGAGGACGAATCCTTTTGAGCAGGGAGGGAATGATAGAGGAGCATGGCAGGATCAAGCATCAAAGGAAGACCAAAACACAGAGCATGGAGTCCAAGCTAAAAGATGGAAGTCCAATATTCTAAAAGACCTATTACAAGGCATTGCAGGCCCAATGACGAGAGCAAAGACCAAATCTATGAAAGAGGCGTTGAATTATTTGATAAAAGATCTTAAAGAGTTAGAACCTATTTATTTGGAAGAAGCATCCCTCAATCAGCCCATCAAGGGTCCAAACATGGTGATTACATTGCTAGAAGCCAAACAAGATGATGCACAAGGCCCATGTGCAGTCCAGATTAAAGAATTCACTCAAAATACCATGTGACAAGCATGCACCTTGGAGGAGGAGCATAAGTGACGTCCAAGAATATTCAAGAAGCATCAAGAAGGCGTCTTTATGTATTATTTATGGTTTAATTTCGTTTTTTTAAAGTTTCCATTTTTATTTGCATTAAATAAGGCCTTTTGGTCAAAGATTGCATAAGAATATTTTAGGTTAGTTTCCTATTTTTAGGTAGCAGCCTTTTTCTCCAAGAAAACGTAACTTTCCTATTTTCTTTAGCCTTAATTGGTGCCAACCAAGATAGTTAATCATCATTAAGGCACATTTATGGCATTTATGACGTAGGGTTTTTTTGATTCTAGATTATTCTTTTGCTGCCTATATAGGGCTACGTTTTTTGTAATTGGGGGACAGATTTGAATGAATGAATTTTAGAGAATTTTACTTCTCTTGAGTGAGCTTTGCTTGCCGCCTCATATTCTCGTGAGAATACTCGACTGTATCAAGGGCTGATCATCCTTGTGGTGTCTCCATGGCTAGGGTTGTAAGAGACAGGTTCTCTTAAGGTCCTACCTTCGATCATTCTTCTAGTTTCCTAACTTGTCTCTAGCCGTTCCGTATTCGTACCTTATATCAAATGGGATCTTAAATATTAAACAAGATTAAAAGAGATTCCTCCTGTCCTTAAAGTATGACCTATTTAACTAATTTGATTAGATTAATAAAGTGAGTTAATATGATATTTTTTACTAAAACACACTAATCATTTTCCTTAAGTCCCTTACTCCTTCTCTTACTTGATTATTATTGAGGGAGTATCAATATGGTCAATTTAGACAAAAGTTAACAAATATAAGAAAAAGATGTTATATTTAAAACTAAAACCAATTCTACAATTAAATTATATATTAAGGATCGGACGAGTATTAATAAAATAGGCAAGGGTTAAGTTTATAAGTAAACATTCAATGAATATTTACTACTTGAAAATCTTGGTCTATTTTTAAATATAGCATTCAATGCAATTAAATCTTTTTCTTTTGTTTGAATCATACATGCTGTACAAGTAATCTCTTTTAATCTTCTTTTCTCCATAATATTGGTTTACCCAAAACTCTGCGATTTTATTGTACAAGTTCAACATCTATCTTCATGTAGCTCTTAATATTCCAAAATATGAAAAATTAAATATATAATGTCCAATGCATCCCGGGCAAGTGTCTTGCTAGCTTTCTCAATAATACTTACACTTTAAAATAATTTTTTAGTACAATTTTTCTCACAAAATATTTCATAAGCTAATTGTTTTTATAACTCTCTTTTTTCACGTTTTTAGTACTCATCTTAATATAAAGATTTGTACTAAAAATATAAAAAATGTATAAAAAAATTATTTTAAGATATTGATTGTTGCTAAGAAAATATTTTAGGGATGCATTGAATGCCACTTAACTTATCGACTTTGTAAAAGTAGACGGTGAAATTAAACTAGGACTATTTTTAATATTAGAAGTATATAATCATAAAATTACTTTGGAAAACAAATTTAAAGAGTAAAATTATAAAATAATAAAAATGAGTCTGGATTAATTTGACTCAATACTGTTAATTTCTTTGTCTACAAATATCAATCAAAAATCCCAATCAATAATCCCACTTGATCTTTGAAAGATTTTGAAATCTATAGTAGTAATTAAATAGTAATTCTATTAACTGATTTTATGATATTTTAAATTTCTGTTCATAATGTTAATTCTTAATAATCATAAATAATTAATTAATTATAACATATTTGTTCCCCACTTCCTAAAAGATTTTGAGTCTCATGATAGTAATTAATCTATAATCTTATTACTAGATATTTTAAATTTATAACCATAATGGTAATTTATAATAATCATAAATAATTAATCAATTATAACATATTTTTTCCCACTCCTTAATCTTTGAAAAATTTTGAAGTAATTAATCCGTAATCCCATTAACTAGATATTTCAAATTTCTAATTGTTAATTCCCAATAATTATAAATAATTCATCAATTATAACTTAATTTTTCCTCCATGTGCAGAATAATAGGGAGAAATCTCTTGTTTTAAAGATTAAAATTGTACAATAATTATTTTAGAATACTGAGTTATACCAAGCAAATACTTAGTGCCTGTTTGGATTGATGCTAAATCTAGGTTTTAAAAGAGCTTCTGGCCTCAACTTTGATTTGGAAAATTTTTAAAACAAACAGTTATATTTGTCTAAAAGAATTTATAGACGAAATCATGGTTATGAATAAACTCCTGGGAATAGCTTCTTGGATAAGAAAAGAGTTTATGGGCTGTCTAATTACTATTCTGCCCTAATAAGATCGAATTGTCGTCGTTCAATACATCAAAATAATAACAATTGCACCCGATAATATAGTATAAGGCACAATCCTATCGTTCTTCTCAAGGAGCCCTTTTTACTGGAATCCTAGCAAATTGGGTAACAAAACCATTGAAAACCTGAGTGAAAGTAAAATGGCTTTTGGGTTTGATTGATTTTTTATGCAATAAAATAAGGGTTTCAGTAAAATAAATATTTTTGAATTTTTGATTAAGGTGAAATGGATTGGATTGTGAAAGAAATATGTTGAGAAAGACTCTTGATGATGAAAACATATCTATCCTTGTTCTTAATTTGATATTGGAGTTTTGAAATCACTAAGTCTTAAATAAAATCTCAATCGATTGATTGAGTCTAGAGCATTAATAGTTCTTGAATTCCTTTGATCAAAGCTAGCTTAAAAACTTTTAATGCACTGTTAAAACCACTTAGTGTGTACTTGAATCAGATGATGAAAATGCCCTCAAATGATTGTCGATCGATAAACCATAGACTTCAAGCAATTGAATTAAATATCAACGATCGTTGATAATAGTCCAATTATTCAGAAATCTAAACTAAAATATTCATATTAAAATCAACATTCAAATCATCCAAATTCAATTACAAGTACCTAATATGAGAATAATCAATCGATATTCAATCCCTACTCATACAATAAAATCCCTAAATCTAGAAATATCAAAACATGAAACAGGTGCATATTAAGGTAGAAACTCCCCAGTGTAGTCCATGAGCTCAAGATATATGGTTCATCACCAAGAGACTAAAGATCTATTCTCTCATAACTCCTATTGTACTGCAATCGCTGTCTAGATAGGATTCCATGAAGAAAATTTGTGAAAAGATGAAGAAAGATGGAAGATATGTGTGTAGGTTGTGGAGAGAATGTTGAAAGAGAGTCGAGTACTGCTTCTTAGCCAAATCTAGCAAAATCCAGCCTCTCTTTGTGTCTACGGCTTCCCTTTTCTTTTAACATTAGAAAACCTAATAAAAAATGCGCAGCTTCACTGATTGTCTTCTTTGGTCGCAACCAGATCTATGTTTTGGTCGCGACCTGTAAACGCAAAAAAACTTCCTAGAAGAAATGAGGTCGCGACCTGAGGACACTTTTGTCGTGACTAAAGACCACAGAAGCTGCTTCCTTGATTTGATTCTCTCTTATGATTTCTTTTCTGCTCATATTAGTCCTTGGTTCTCCTCCAAAGTACTATTTTACCCTTTAAATAGCGCATTGCCAAGCCCAATCATGTATTACCACAAAAGTATAATTACAGGCATAAAATGCATGGTAAAGTTGTCACAAAATGTCATAGAAACCATATAAAATTTGTATCTTATCAATTCCCCCACACTTGAACCTTTGTACTCCTGGACAAAGAAATGAATTACACCTCAGCTATAGCTATTAAATCTGAGATAACAACATAATCCACAGTGTAACCTTAAGCCAATTAATTCAACATCTTTTGAGAATGCAGAAATGATAATATGAGTAATGCCAAGTAATCAACTACTAAATGAAATCAATCTTAACTATATGAGTATAATATATTCTCTATAAGGATGTAAGTGTTTAGCTTTCTATATCCTCTCATTGTTAGGGTTATTTTACTCAAATTCAATTTGGAAAACACCCTACCATATGCTTGTAATGACTCTAAATCTGATCTACTATATAACACTTATGCAAAAAATCAAGAGATCTTTTAAGGGTGAAATGATGGAGATAGGCTACGTGGAATGAAATACGAAGGATAGAAAGTACTATATGCATTCAATAATGAATATATAGCATGAATTCATGTCTTTAGACATGTGGAGGTGGTAATTGTGCTAGTAGGAGTTGATAATAGTGCCTTCTTCATCTCTCTCTCTCTCTCTTTTCTTTTCTTTTCTTTTTTCTTTTTTTTATTTGGTACCTTATACATAGAAGATGTAACACAACATCACAATAATAATGATTTTTTTACATGAATAAAAATTTTATTTCGAAATGATGTTGTAACATATATGACTTTCTATAAAAAATGATGGAAAGAAAAAATGATGGGCTCAAAGGGGGTGACTATGGATATAATATGTAACGGGCTTGTGTTTGGGATAAAAGGGTTTAAAAAGAATGAATTTATCATATTCAATAACATAAATGCGCAAGTAATTCTCAACTCAGAGCTAAGACAAGTTCTAGATTATATAAACTAATTGAATAATCACTCAATATAGGAATTAAGGCCGAGAATCCTTCCAACTAAGGTTTTCATCTAAATTGCTCATAAGCTAAAGTATCAAACAATGGTCATCATTCACTAGGCATTAAAACACTTATCACAATTGAAAACCCTCTTAAATGATGATTTAAAAGTTCCAAAGTAATCACTCATAATCATGTAATAATCCCAAATCAAATAATAAAAAAATTAAGTGTTTCCAATTCAATTTCCAAGAAAATCAAACAAAAAATTCAAGTGTGAAAATGGTTTCTATAAACTCTTTATGCAAAAGGTTAAAAAGCAAGAGGGTAATGAATCATTTATAAAAGTGCCTTAGCAGCTCAAAAGCAATCCTTCTATGCCAACATTTTTTGTCGGATAACCTCAATTTTCTTAGTGGTGGCATCCACCAACTCCGGTCCTAACAACGTTCGTTCACTCAGTTCAGTCCATCATAGGGGCGATCGACACTTTCTTCCATACAATGCCTCATAAGGTGCCATCTGAATACTGGCATGGTAACTATTATTATATGCGAACTCAGCCAGCGGCAAGTGGTGAATCCAACTTCCTTTAATTTCAATTACACAAGTCCTCAACATATCCTCCAATGTCTGAATTGTAAGCTCCGTTTATCCATCAATCTGCGGGTGATAAGCGGTGCTGAACTTTAATTTCGTACCCAAAGCCACATTGAGTGACTTCCAAAATTTTGAAGTATACCTCAGATCCCGATCTGATATGACACTCTCTGGCACTCCATGAAGCCTCACTATCTCATTTATATATAATTGGCTCATTTTCTCTAAGGAATAAGTGGTTTTATATGGCAAAAAGTGCACGGACTTAGTCAACCTATCTACAACCACCCAAATAGCATCATATCCACCTGATGTTCTCGGTAATCCCACTATGAAATCCATGGAAATACTATCCCATTTCCACTGAGGAATCTCCAATCCTTGAACTAAACCTCCCGGCCTTTTATGTTCTATCTTGACTTTCTGAAAGTCAGGCATCGAAGCACAAAGTTTGTTACATCTTTCTTCATCTTCGGCCACCAATACTGTTGTTTCAAGTCATGGTACATTTTGGTTATACCCGGATGTATGGCATATTTACTCCTATGGGCTTCTTCAAGGATGGTCTTCCTAATCTCCTCATTATGTGGAACACAAATCCTTTTCTTGTACATTAGTATCCCCATATAACCTAAAGTATAATCTTCTATTGGAACTTCCTCCAACTCTTCTCGAATTCTTGCTAACTGTTCATCCTCTAATTGTGCTACTCTTAAGTCCTGATAGAAGCAATAGTCTCCAAGTACTGCGCATAAGGTAGCATTTTCTGTAGGTAAAACATGAATGTCTGTCAATCCTTCTAATAGATGTTGTTCATTCAAGCTCATGGCAAACACGTGCACCAGTTTTCTACTTAAGGTATCTGCAACGACATTAGCCTTTCCAGGGTGATACTTAATCTCAAAGTCATAATCTTTCAAGAATTCCATCCATCGGCGCTGCCTGCTGTTCAACTCCTTCTGGTCAACCAAGTATTTCAAACTCTTGTGGTCACTGAATACTTCAAACTGTGATCCGTATAGGTAATGCCTCCAAATCTTCAATGCAAAGACAACAGCTGCCAATTCCAAGTCATGGGTTGGATAATTTCCCTCATGCGGTCTCAACTGTCTCGAAGCATAAGCCACTACCTTATCATTCTGTATTAGCACACAACCAAGACCCTTCAAGGATGCATCTGTATACAGTACATATGGTACCCCTGGGGTAGGAAGAGTAAGTACTGGAACTGTGGTCAACCTAGTCTTCAACTCCTGAAAAGCAGCCTCACATTTTTTAGTCCAAATAAACGGCTGGTCTTTCTTGGTTAACTTAGTCAACAGCATGGTAATATGAGAAAAACCTTGTATGAATCTTCGATAATAGCCAGTTAGGCCCACAAAACTTCTCACTTCGGTCACTGACTTAGGAGCCTCCCATTTCAACACTGCATTAACCTTGCTAGGGTCCATAGCTACTCCCTCAGCGGAGACCACATGGCCTAGAAATTTCACTTCGTTTAGCCAGAATTCACACTTCGATGGCTTAACATATAGTTGATGATCCCTCAAAATTCGTAATGCAATGTGAAGGTGCTCTCGATGTTTCTCCTCACTCCTGGAGTATATCAATATGTCATCAATAAAAATCATAATAAATCTATCCAAGTAAAGTCTAAAAATCTGGTTCATGTAGTCCATAAAGATAGCTGGAGCATTCGTGATAAGACATATTTTGTATATGGTTTCTATGACAATTTTGAGAGTTTTATAATAACTTTACCATTTATTTCATGTCTTAAATTGTACTTTTGTGGATTACATGATTGTGCATGGCAATGTGCTAATTAAAGTGTAGAATGGTAAAATAACTCTTCCAAACTGCATATATTCGGTTATCTACTAATCTGAACTTTTACAGTGAGCTTTTATGTTGAATTGCAGGTACTTTGGAAGAGAACAGGGACCAGGATATAAATCAAAAGATAATGAAAGTGGAACCACGCCTCTGTGCTATTTAGTCGCGACCACATAGTCCTAAGGTCCCTACCCATAATTCTTCTGGAAGATTCTCACTGTTTATAGGTCGCGACCAACACGTGTATCTGGTCGCGACTAATAGTACAAAATCGCTGAAGCTGCGTATTTTGGATTAGGTCATGCTGTTATAAGAAGAGAGGGAGGCTGTCGTCAAAGAGGAGGCTGGTTTTTGGACCTGATTAGGCTAAGAAGCAGTACTTGAGCGATCTCTACACACCTTCTACACATCTCTACCCCTTTTACCCTTCATCTCTTCATCGTTTCTTCATGGCATCATATCTGAACAGCGATTGCGTAACATCCCGATTTTTGGTCTAGGAGAACTGGGAAGTAGTCTGATATGGGCAGGCTGCTAAAACCGTAGTCCCAGGGTAGTAATCTGATATGGGCAGATCACTTACCTGTATTTTGTAGGATCCGAGGGATGAGCTAAGTCCTTCAGGATGTAAAGATGAGTTAAGTCTTTAACCTACAGAATCGGGATAGTTCACCTAGATTCAAAATAAGGAATGTGAGGAATATCCTAAGTTTTAGGCCTAGAAATTCTGCAGGTAGCTTGATATGGGCTGGCTCCTGTGTAAGATAACCTGATATGGGCGGGTTGTCAAGCCTTTCAATTAACGATAACTCCCGAAGAGTTTAGGGGATGAGTTATTGAAAGAGAATTTCTAGAACTTAAGATGAAGGATAAGAAGATGAGTAACAGGGCTAGGAAGAGAATGCAGGGGCAAAATCGTAATTATGGGAAAGATCGGGCTGGTAGCCGATGAGTACCATATTTTGCCAGAAAATAGAGAAAATTATGCTGATAATTTCACTGAACTGTGAAATGTGCATATGAGGTCTCTATGTGTATGAAAGAATTAGAAATATGACCAGGGGTAAAATGGTCATTTTGGAAAAGTGTGCGCGTGAGTGCTTTTTCAGGCCAAAACAGCCCGGTCCGGATAAAATATCTGAAAATACTGGAATATAGAGAAAAGGATTCCGGGTTGAATGAGGAGTCACGGAATTTTGATTTGAGGTCCCGATTTTTCTGTAAAAATTCCGGAAGATGGGAATTTACAGTTATAATCGGTAAAGGAAAAGCAGTTCCGATAGGGATGATCGGACTATGGCCAGGGGGCCGTATAGTGTTTCTAAGGCCTTTAGTGACACCAGGGAAGGCCCAGGCCCATTATATCAGTCCAGTGGTAAAAGGGGCCGGTGTCCGGGAAAAAGGTGCAAAATGACGAAAATGCCCCTATGTTATAGAACAGCTGAAGAATGAGTAAAGGGTATTTTGGTCATTTGCCTAAGGTTAGACAGTCCAGGGAAGTTATCTGGATAGTTGACCAGGGTCAAAGAGTACTCTGGTTAGAGGTAAAAAGACAATAATGCCCCTAGACCTAATAAAGTAAAGAGAGACTAAGGGCATTTTGGTAATTTGCCAAGGGGCGTTTCTTGGGAATCGTGCCATCAGAGTACTTGGGCTGGATCAGAGACCCAAGATGATATTTCCAGGCCCAAAAACGCAGGCCCAGTGATTCAGGGGGAAAAGTGGCATTAAAATAATGATTTAATGACTTTTCAGTAAAGTAAAGTTACTCGGTCGGCACGATAACCGAGGAGGTGATCAGATAAAGTCCGGGACTTATCTGGATAGCATTGGAAGGCGTGAAAGGTCCCTTCCAGATGCCACATGGCATTAGTCTGGAGAAAGCAGATAAAGCTGAGGACACGCTTTACGAGGCAAGAGACTGGACCGGTGAGTCAGCCTGCTGAGTCAGCTGCTGAGGTGTCCAGGAATTTCAGCATGTGGAAAATGTGGCGATGAGTCAGCTGCTGAGGTGTCCACTGAGGTGTCCTGGATGATGCAGTAAAAAGGAATAAAAGAAAATAGGAAAAACCAGGACCACAAGTTCTTATGGCTTCAAAATTACAAGAATGCCATTGGCCAAAACTATAAATACCCCCCCTCCCATTCATTCATATGCCATGGCCAAGAGGCTTTTAGAGAGAGGAGGAGGTGCTAGAGAGAGAAAGTGAGAGGAAGAAAGAAAGAAAGGAAGTTCTGACGGAGCTGGAAGCAGAATAGAGATAGTAGAGTTCTGCTAAGCCTTTGAGGTAGTAACTAATCCTAGCTTTTATGTAATGGCTTTGTGATTTGTTGTGCTATTGTTTGGTTGGATTGTTGTCTTATATGTTATGCTTGAAGCTCTACTGCAATGCTATGATCATATGTTATTGAGTATGGAAGCACGCAGCATACTTATCTGTACACAATCACAAGCAAGCACTATCACACTGCATTACATATATTGTTATGATTGTTGCTACTGAGATTCCCCCGAATCTCATCCCCATCCATAACCCATTACAGGGAGGTTATGCTGAAGTGGATTTTGAGAATCCTATGAGACGCCGTTATGCTGCCGAAGTAAAGACTGAACATCAGTATATGATAAGTACTGTGTACGTGGTGCTGTCTAAGGAGGCTAGAAGTGAGTGGACCTAGCCGGTTCATCTAGTCTTTCCTGGGTACTACGTAGAATGGTAGTTCTCATGAGGGGATTACCGAATCAGTACAGTTCAGTTCTTTGTACAGATGAAGCGTAGCGGTTACGCTGCCGGAGTTTAGGCAGAAAGAGATGTAATAGAGATAGCAAGATTATGTATATGTCTTGTTGTGTATGCCATGCCGTATGAAATTATGTTATTCAATGATAAGTATTGTTTGGCATGTTAAACTTGTGTATGAGGAATCAAGAGAGAAATTCGCAGGTCATGAGGTAGCAGTGTTCTGACCTCAGTTTGACCTAGTAAACGAAGGAGTTTGGCCACGAAATTTGGCAGGCCAGTCGTACACATCTGGGGCATTACGTGGATAGGTAATAAGCCTCATTTGGATGTGTAGAGTGAGATTAATTAATTTTCAAATTAAAGGTCCAGAATAAGGAACTTAAGAGTGAAATTTTGAATTTCTGGGCTTAAGTTAAGATATAATCAAGCTGAAATCGCTTCCGTAAGTGTACTCTGAGGAGTCTAAGGGAGGATGTTTCAGATTGCAGTGCAGCAGAGTCATGAGAGGCTAGACCTTTAGTCTCTTGGTGATGGATCCAGTATCTTGAGCTCACGAACTGAATGGGGAGTTTCTTCTGTTCTCATTTGTGTCTTGTCATATTTTGATTGCTTCTAGATCTAGGGTTTTTCATCATATAAACAAGTTTGGATATCGATTGATTATTCTCAAATTAGACGATTGTAATTTACTTTGGATGTTTTGAATGCTGGTTTAAATTCAATATTTCAGTTTTGAGTTTAAGTTAGTTGAACGGTTGTCAACGATCGTTGCTAATTTATTCGATTGCTTGAATTCTAGGGTTAGTTGATCGACGCTCATTCGAGGGTGTAACACCCTAATTTTTAGGCCTAGAGATGCCAGAAAGAGAATTCAAGGGCATAATCGTAATTATAGGAAAGATCGGGCTGGTAGCCGATGAGTACCATATTTTGCCAGAAAATAGAGAAAATTATGCTGATCATTTCACTGAACTGTGAAATGTGCATATGAGGTCTCTATGTGTATGAAAGAATTAGAAATGTGACCAGGGGTAAAATGGTCATTTTTGGAAAAGTGTGCGAGGGAGCGTACTTTCAGGCTAAAATAGCCCGGTCCGGATAAAATATCTAAAAATACCGGAAGATAGAGAAAAGGATTCCGGATTGAATGACGCAACACAGAATTTTGATTTGAGGTCCCGATTTTTCTGTAAAAATTCTCGAAGATGGGAAATTACAGTTATAATCGGTAAAGGAAAGGCGGTCCGAATAGAGATGATCGGACTATGGCCATAGGCCATACAGTGTTGTCTATGGCCCGTAGTGACACCAGGGAAGGCCCAGACCCATAATATCAGTTCAGTGGTAAGAGGGGCCGGTGTCCGGGAAAAAGGTGCAAAATGACGAAAATGCCCTTATGTTATAAAATAACTGAAGAATGAGTAAAGGGTATTTTGGTCATTTGGCTAAGGTTAGACAGTCAAGAAGGGGTATCTGGATAGTTGACCAGGGCCAGAGAATACTCTGGTAAAATATGAAAAGACAATAATGCCCCTAGACCTAGTAAAGGAAATGAAAGGACTTAAGTGCAATTATGGAAAGTTTCAAGGCCAAGAAGGAAAGTAGACAAAAATGTGGGGTCCTTAAGTGTAATTTTAGCCAAGTAAAAAGGGGACTTAAATGAAAAGAAGAAAAGTTCCCTGGGGCTAAATTGTAATTAAAGAAAGTCAGGGCGGAAGTGGTTTGGACTATCCGAAAGCATTTTAGTCCCAGATTTCACCGGTAGAGAGAGCAAGTGACGCTCGGTAATCTGGCTTAATACAGGAATTTTTGAAGACTCCAGATAGCCAGAAATGGACTGATCGTCCAAAAGTTATAAAAATTCATACCGGATATCCTAGAATTCAGATCTAGGTGAGAAAATAAAGGATGATACGTCCTTATGGGACGGATGTCGGGAAACTGACAGAATACCGATAGGAGGCCTGTAGAAAAAGTTATTCGCAGATTAGAAAATCCAGACGGGAGTATGAGGCCTCCGGGTATCCGATAGGGAGATTTATCGGTATTTAAAAAGGGACTGAATGAGTTCGGATGACCTCGGTCAGATGACTGATATGACTCACAGGGATGCCTGAACACCACAGGCCAATGTATCGGACAGAAGGAGCCGGTGTCCGAATAGGTGTATAAACGGTGAATAATAAATAAAATATTCAATAATTAACGGGGGAAGATTCCTCGTAATGCGTGCCATGAGGATATTGGACCCAGAAAGGCCCAATAATGGCGCCAACAGAGGCCCAGTAAGATACTTGGACTGATAGGTGGGCCAGTGTCCGGCAGAACCCCGAAAAAGTGCGAAATTACGAAAATACCCCTGTGTTGTACAAAAGTGTAACAGATGAATGAAGGGCATTTTGGTAATTCTGGACAGGCCCAGAAGCCAAGGTACATACAGATAAAGTTACTGAGAGTCAGTATATACCCTGACAGAGTACAGAAGGGTATGAAATGATGATTTTACCCTTAGGGTTAAAATAGTGCAAGAAAGGGCACCCAAGGGTATTTTGGTAATTTGCCAAGGGCTGTTTCTTGGGAATCGAGCCATCAGAGTACTTGAGCTTGATCAGGATCCAAGACAACATTCCCAGAGTCCAAAAATGTATTCTATGAAGTATGTGGGAAAAAGTGGCATTAAAATATTATTTTAATGCTGTTTCAATAAAGTAAAGTTACTCGGTCGGCACGATAACCGAGGAGACAATCAGATAAAGTCCTGGATTTATCTGGATAGCATTGGAAGGCGTTAAAGGTCCCTTCCGGGTGCCACATGGCGCAATCTTAAAGGCAGAAGAAAAAGTTGAGGACCCGTATTACGAGGCAAGATACTGGACCGGTGAGTCAGCTGCTGAGGTGTCCAGGATTTCAGACATGTGATAAATGTGGCGCTGAGGTGTCCTGGTGAGGTGTCCCAATGATGTCATGCATGATGCAGTAAAGGAGGAATTAAGAAAAAGAGGAAAATCCAGGAAAAACCAGGACCGCAGGATCAAAGTTCATGGAAATTACGAGATTGCCATTGGAGGAGGTTATAAATACCCCCCCTTGCCATTCATATGCCACGGCCAAGAGCCCATTTTAGAGAGAGGAGGAGGTGCTAGAGAGAGAAAGCGAGAGGAAGAAAGAAAGAAAGGAAGTTCTGGCGGAGCTGGAAGCAGAATAGAGATAGTAGAGCTCTGCTGAGCCTTTGAGGTAGTAACTAATCCTAGCTTTTATGTAATGGCTTTGTGATTTGTTGTGCTATTGTTTGGTTGGATTGTTGTCTTATATGTTATGTCTGAAGCTCTGCTATAATGCTATGATCATATGTTATTAAGCATGAAAGCACGCGGCATACTTATCTGTACACAATCACAAGCAAGCACTGTCACTCTGCATTACATATATTGTTATGATTGTTGCTACTGAGATTCCCCCGAATCTCATCCCAATAAGTAAACCATTACAGGGGAGGTTATATCAAAATAAATTCTGGGAATTTTAAGAGACGCCGTTATGCTGCCGAAATTATGACAAGATGGCAATAGTGGAGAAAGGAGCTGATACGTACTGTGTACGTAGGTACTGTCTAAGGAGGCTGGAAGTGAGTGGACCTAGTCGGTTCATCCAGTCTTTCCTGGGTACTTACGTAGAATGGTAGTTCTCACGGGAATTACCGAATCGGTACAAGATCAGTTACTTTCTGAAGATGAAGCGTAGCGGTTATGCTGCCGGATTTCATGCAGGAAAAGATGTAATAGAGATATGAGAATTTATGTACATGACTGGATGTAAAACAACTTATTAATTAATAATAATTGTTGTTTGGCATGTTTGACTGATATATGATGGATGTATGCATATGTATGTAATGTTGGTTGCTGAAAATTAACGCTATGAACAGTAACCCGTGGGGACATAAGGATGTTTGATCCATAATTAAAAATAGTAAATGGATGAATAAATGTATGATATTTTTAAGGTAAATAGTAGACATATCAAGCTTCGCTTTGATATATAGTATGACTCATTTGGATGTCTACACAAGGAGATATAAATTATCAAAGTTGGGACTAGAATGCTGGATTCAGGAGAAAAACGTTGGATGAACAGTAAAGTTTTAACGTTGACTGACGTTGACTTGGTCAATGAATTTCCAACAAGCTATTTTTCCCTGAAATATAATTTAGTTATATTCAATTATCAATTGGAACCACTTCGTTTCGATTTTTCTAGAATTAGTTATGATTTTTTGAAGTCAGGTCACTCATCTAGAATTTTCATAGTGAACAGTACTCGATAAGAGTAAAACTCCAGATTGAGAAATTAGACTTCAATAACCTTGAAAGTGGTTCTAAATGCTACTGAATGGTCCCTAAGACATGTGAAAGGAAAGATGTTTCAGAGGGCATTTTTCCATCTGTTTTAAATTACACACTAAGTGATCCTTAGCAGTTCAATAATAGTCTTTAAACTAGCTTTGATCAAATGAGTTTAAAGAATATTAGGGTTCTCGACTCAATCGATTGATTGAGGTTCTATTCAAGACTTAGTGATTTCAAAACTCCATATACATTGAGAGCAAGGATAGATATTCTTCATCATCAAGAGCCTATCATCATATACTACTTTCACAAACCAACCATCTTCCATCTCAAACAAAAACACAAAAACATCTATTTTACTGCATCTTTATTTTACTGCACCCACAAAACAACATAACCATTTACTCTTTACTCAGGTCTACCGTTGAATTTGACATCCAATTTGCTAGGATTCCTTTAGAAAGGCTCCTTGAGAAGAACGATAGGGTTATGCCTTATACTACATTACTAGGGTGCAATTCACTTAATTTTGATGGCTCGGACCGCGACAATTCGAAGCTCTCATCAATTCGTCAACCCGAACGGCATAACTAGGAACTCGTAATGTCCATATCTAGTCCTAAAAGCAGTCTTCAAAATGTCCTCAGCCTGAACTCTTAACTGATGGTATCCTGACCTCAGACCAATCTTAGAAAACACAGAAGCTCCTACCAATTGATCCAATAAGTCATCGATTCTAGGCAATGGGTACTTGTTCTTGATCGTTACCTTATTCAACTGACGATAGTCAATACAAAGTCTCATACTGCCATCCTTCTTCTTTACAAACAACACCGGTGATCCCCACGGTGAGACACTCGATCGGATGAAACCCTTCTCAAGCAATTCATCAAGTTGCTTCTTCAGTTCTACCAATTCAGACGGAGACATTCTATACGGCGCCTTCGATATTGGAGCCGTTCCTGGAGCTAGCTCAATAGAGAACTCGACTTCACGCTCTGGAGGTAAACCAGACACCTCCTCTGGGAGCACTTCTGGGTATTCATTTACCACTTCAATATGATCAATCCCCACTTTGGCATCCACATCAATGGAGAAGAAAACCGCGAATGCTTGGCACCCCTTCCTGACAGCTTTGTCCACTCGTGCAGCAAACATTAATATGGAATCTCTCGGCATCTCAACAAGTGTAGTACTCATGGAGATAGTTACTAATTTCTTTTTACAATTAAGAGTGGCATTATTGGTCATCAACCAATCCATGCTGACAATCACATTAATGCCTCTCAAGGGCATACAAATCAAATCAATTAAGGACTCTCGTCCCCCAAACCTAAGAGTAAGTTTTAAACATGCCTAGGCGGTAATGACAGTAGCTCCCGCAGGAGTTGACACTTTCAAATCATAAGACAAATCAGTCACAGGAAATTTCAATCTCCTAGCACAATCCTCAGATATGAAAGAATGAGTAGCACCAGAATCAAATAAAGCAGATATATCATGCCCTTGTAATAGAATAGTACCTCTGATAAGATTAGGAGATGCTCCGGCTTCCTCTTGGGTCATCACAAACACGCGCCCTGTTTGGGTTGGTCTAACACTCTGCGAGGGTTGCCTATTCTTGGGGCAAAATTTGGCAATATGACCTAATTTGTGACACTTGTAGCATTCCCAGCATTGTCCCCAGTGCGATCTCCCACACTTCTGACATGGGCCACTAATACTAGGTGTAGACATTACAGACCCTCTATGGTTATAGGCCCTCTGAAAAGGGCCCCTCTGATCTGGCCTTCTCTGATCATGTCTCTTCTGACCACCATTCCTGTTGTTACGCCAGTTACCTGAGCTCCCAGCACTGAACTGATTTCGCTTCCCTACAGCTCCTGTGGGTCCCAATTGATTAGGCCCCCTAACTAGAGCATGCACCCTCTTACTTTGGTCTACCTCTCTGGCCTTTCTAGCCATAACTCTCAGTTTGATTCACAAATCCTCAAATGACTCAGTCTTATATAGAGCCAACACCTGCTGCAGTTCTGGCTTGGCACGATACAACAATTGTTGTGCCTTCCAAAGAGAGTAATTCACATTTTCTGAGCGAGGAACATACTTTACCAATTCAATAAACTTAGTGATGAATAGGTCCTCATGCATATCATCCTGTCTCAAGGAGTAAAACTAAAACTGTTTTTCCATACGCAGTTCCTTAGGAAAGAAGTGATCGTAGAATATTTCCTTAAAATCTTCCCAAGTCATCTGTGAGAGATTAGCTGGCCTTACACTGTCCCACCAATCTCTTGCCTCATCCTCTAGATATGTAATAGCCACTTGCACCTTTAGTGGTGAGATGCAAGGGACAGCTGAGAATATTGTCTCCATTCTCTTAATCCACTTCTCTCCTCTGAAGCATCAAGTCCTCCCTTAAACTTTGGAGGGACATGCTTATGCACTTCTTTCCAGACTTTAGTGATGTCATTCAAAAGTGGGGGATGAAAGACTCCTCCTGTTGTTTCCCCCTCAACGCTAACGTGGACCTGCTCTTCGTCATGGCCCTCACTTGCAGAATGATTGTTGGTTCTCCAGCACATTTTCTTCGAACTTCTTTAACCTTTCTCGATCACACCTAACACTACATCCTTCATATGTTCCATTATTGCATCGTAATCTGGTTGAGGTCTATCACGCTGAGGCCCACAATCTAGTTGAGGCCTATCCTATTGAGGTCTACCGCCACCAGGTGCGCTTGATCGAGTTTATACCATCCTCCCCACCTAAGGATACAACCCACCAAAGAAGTAAACAAAATAATACAGGCAAACAGGGAAGGTATGTGTGAATAATGTATATTGCCACTAATTAGTATGATATGCAATGTCATACGCAGGAAACGACCTTAAAACTGATACCAAGTTATAAAATTCTTCTTATTAAATAAATAAAATATATTGTAGATAAATTTAATTTATTTCAAAAGGGTTAACCATGGTAGAAAAGAGTTTACTAAATTTTAAAAGCAACCCTACCATGGTTATAAAAGAATTTTTCTTGATCGATATTTAACATGGTAGAAAAGACAAGACTAACGAAAGAAAACTTTACTTCTAGAAGGTTAACCATGATAGACAAATACAAAACCACCCTCAAGCACTATCATGGTTAAAAGAGTTTAACTTATGTTGAAAAGGATATCCATGATAGAAAAGAGTAAAACTTATAAAATGAGACTATCATGGATATAAAAACTTTACATAATTTTAACACGCAAAACCATGTTAGAAAGAACTTAACCCCACTAACATGGTTAAAAGATTCAAGCCCCCATTTAACATCATCAAAGTTATCAATTCGAAGATCCCCCAGTAACGTACTCAGGTGAACAACACCAATACCCATAACGCTAGTAAAATTTTCAAATAATACTCATAATATAGTAAGTAACCCTTGTAGGTCCATTAAGTCACATGCATAATCCTAAAAGGCTCTGGCCTGCTGCCAGCACCCATTATTTAGTACGATAATAGAAATAGCAAGTCATCAGAGTATAAATAAAAGTAGGCCCTATAATGGCAATATACATCTACTTAACACATAAATAGAAAGGAGGATGTTGTACAGTTCAACTAGCACAACTATGCCTCCGGCGCCTTCCCGTTCGAACCAGCAATTGAACTAACTCCTGAAAAATATTGATAAAAATAGGGCAAGACAAAAGCCTCAGTAACCATCAATCCTACTCATCATGCATACTAATATGTGCTCATGAGGTGTCAAGCGGGACAGTTATAAAGTACAGTATGTAGAAAATACATATCATCACATTATAATCCAATGGATAACCCACCCAAATTCCTCCCCTCAATCCAACCGAACCGCCTTATTCCCGCCGACCGAACCCATGGACTAGTGATAACTACCATATGACTGGCCACCCAAAAAGCTAACTGGTCAAGTGTTATAGACCGGCCAAAATCTATAGAGCACATACCGGACCATGGGTTCATTCCCCCTCGGTAAGCAGGTGGGGGTGTCGCGCCCCTCGGTAAATAGGTGGGGCAAGTCTCTCGGTAAACAGGTGGGACTAAAGCTAACCATCTAGCTTCAATATAGGTTATAACACGTGGTAGAAATATAACTCCCTCATCACCAATCCCTGATGCATAATTCTCAAGATAATAATATTAATCAATAATCTCAAGTTTAATAACCAATAATATCAATAAGTATCTCAATAAAATTTTTCTCAAGGTAATAAATTTCCTTCAAATGACAATAACCAGATATAACAAGTTTTTGTTCTCAATTCAACTTTATAAATTAAACTTCAAGTCCCACATGACTATTTTTAATAAAATCATCAGTAATAATTCCTCAATATAATCACTTAAATACCAGTAAATTTATATATAACAAATCACCCACAAACATCACATTAGCACACACAATGAGTGGAAAGTGGTTACCTCTCACCAAAATAAGGAATAATTACACGAGTCGAGTGGCCCAGTGTATAACAATATCAATCACAATAACTTGGTGCTTTACTAGGAGTTACTACAGAACTCCAAGGATAGTCTACAAAATTACCACATAAAAACTATCACTATAGTACTTAATACTCCTCTGAAATTATTCTAAAGTTACTCTAGAATCTTAGAGCTCATCTCTTTTACTAATACGTTTTTGTTTAAATATATGTATATATATAAATGGTTACACATATAAAATTATTTTCTATTTTAATCCTATATTATTTAAGAACATACTTATTTTATTTATAAGATATATATATTTATATGTTTCTTTGCCAAGCTTATTGGACTTCTTTTTATTTCTTTATTTACATATACATGCCCATTGTCACATTTAAACATTTAATTAGTTTAATATAATAATAATAAATTAGGTTGAAACCTAAATGTATATATACATATATATATGCATATGTATTCATGCGTAAGGTATGCGTAAGGTGATGGTGAGATAGGGATAATTGATAAGCATATATCCATATATGTATTGAAGAAAGGAGATGTATAGGAAGACATATGGATAATGATGTTTGGAAAAGTGTGTGCATATATATATATATATTTGATGGTTCCTTTGTGAAGCAAGACGTTGAAACTCACACCTAATGCAACACCCACACTCAAATATATATACATATTATATATAGGTAGAACTTGCTTGACAAAAGGAAGAGACAAAAGGAAGAGCAGTGGCGTGACGGGGACAAGATTTTGCAAAAAGAAGTATAGTACTATGATAAACACTAAAAAAAGGAGAGACAGAAGAGGAATAGAGAACAGGAATTGAGAACGCGTACCTTTATTGCAAGAGTGAGATCAGAAGGAGAGAAAAAATGATGTGAAGGAAGGAGATAATAGGTGACGACTCTATAAAAAGAGGTAAGAAAGGGATCTAGGTTTAACTTTTTTTTTATCTAATATAATCTTATTATTTTATTATTATTATTATTATCTCTATCATTTATTAGAATCCTATAAGATATGATAATTTAAAATTTAAATCACATCTTCAAAATTTGAATTCATATCTAAATCGAATATAAATCTCAATATATTCCTAATTAATAACATCAATCAAATCGTGGATTTTAATAAAAATAATAGTAGGATAATTCAGATATCTTTATTTTTATTGAAATTAATAAAAATATCAAACTATAATGATTTTAATTTATTTAATATCTTTAAGTTATTGGTAAATAATATTTTTAATGTGCTAAAAAATCCAATAAAAATTTAGGATGTTACACTAAATCTCTTCAACAATGCCATAATAAGGGATGACTGCTAATTTAGGATTATTGTCTTTTGAACTAGAGAAATACATAGCTTTAGGCACTAACATAACACCACTATTTTGCACGCTACTTCTATCATCTAGGGACTTCGTATAAAAGGAATACCCATTGATATCAAATGAATTACAATATATCACATTAAGTTCAGGACCACATGCCAACCATCTAACTGTATCAGAAACATAATCCTTATTTTTAACCTCCAGTTTGAACCAATGTGCAAAAGATTTGTTGCGTTCTCTAATAAGCCTTTGCTCTATCATCCTAATATTTTTTTTTTCAGACAAGCTCTTTATGAACAACAATATAGTCTTGAACTTCATCAATGTTATTCAAGATGTGTAAGTGTATTTGCTGCAATTCATTACGATCAACACTCATCACCGACATTCTGCGTTGACCCCCTGTTTGGCACGGGGTTTATGGAGACCAGTAAGTCTTACTTTAGACAGGTATTATTGACAAAAATCCATAGCTTCTTCGACAACATATTTTTGAACAATAGATGCTTTGGGTCGATTTGGATTCTTCAATACCCTTTAAGGATTTTCATGTATCTTTCAAATGGGTACATCCATCGTAAGTATACAGGGCCACACAGTTTTATCTCTCAAACTAGATGAACGATGAGGTGTACCATGATGTCAAAAAAGGCAGGAAGAAACTGTTTTTCAAGCTGGCGCAAAATAACATAACCCTCGTGCTCCAATTCCTCTAACTTTTCAGTCTCAAAGACTTTGCCACATATAGCATTAAAGAAGAAGCAAAGTCGTGTTACAATGTGTCTCAAATCATCTTGAAGGATTCCTCGAACAGACACTGGGAGTAATAGTTGCATCAATATATGACAATCATGAGACTTTTGGCCTACTAATTTCAAATCTTTCATTGACACAATCCTCTTAAGATTAGATGAGTACCCAGAGGAAACTTTGATTCCTTGCCAACACTCACAAATACTTCTTCTCTCAGCCTTGGACAAAATGTTAATCTCTTCAACATAATAACTCCCCTCACCATCTGGGCTCGAATGTAAATCCTCTCATATTCCCATTTCTTTCAAATCCAATCTTACCTTCGAACCGTCTTTAGAACTACTATGTGTGTTGAGAAGTGTTCCAACAATGCTGTCACACACATTTTTCTCCACATGCATCACATCAATGCAGTGCCTTGCATGAAGATGTCGCCAATACGGAAGCTCAAAGAAGACAGATCTTTTTTTCCATACATTTTTCTCACTTTTCTTGATAATCTTACCAAAAGTGACATTGATGTCTTTCACCTTTTCATAAACTTGTTTGCCAGTCAATGGCTTTGGAGCATTTTCAAATTCTTGGCCGTCAAAAAATTTCTTCTTTAGTCGACGGTATGCTTGGGCTTGTCTTAGAAATCTCCTATAACATAGGTAGACTGTCTTTCTTCCATGACAAAGTTGATAGTAGCAAGTCCCTTCCTCATAAATCGGACATGCTTTATGGCCCTTAACACTATACCCTGACAAATTTTCGTATGCAGAAAAGTCATTAATTGTACAAAAGATCATGGCCCACATATTGAAGACCTCCTTCTTAACCACATCAAAAACATCCACACCTTCCCATAGCTTCTTCAAATCTTCGATCAAGGGTGTTAGGTAAACGTCTAT
Source organism: Leucaena leucocephala (assembly GCA_037074615.1). Classification (NCBI taxonomy): domain Eukaryota; kingdom Viridiplantae; phylum Streptophyta; class Magnoliopsida; order Fabales; family Fabaceae; genus Leucaena; species Leucaena leucocephala. Next base: position 11,793,570 of record CM073555.1, on the reverse strand, counting down.
GTTATTTTTCGGTTGTTTTGGTCCTGAGATCAGCATAGACAACATTACATACTTCCGTTTCATACACAATAAGGGACATAGGTTGTAAATCACCAGAAGGACGGGCCATGAACTATGTATGCTACTAAGGCTACTATAAGGGTTTATGCAATTTGTACTAAGTCCATGCCTTAGGTTTCGTGGTTCATTGCCAAACTCAGGAAATAAGTCATCAATCTTCTTCCATTGCAAAGAGTCAGCCGGATGACGAATCTTTCTATCATTAATCCTTTCATTTGCATGCCATAACATTTTCTTTGCATCATCTTCATTAGAAAAAAGTCGCTTAAACCTTGGTACAATTGAAAGATACCATAACACCTTTGCAGGAGAGTTATTTGATCTGTACCTTGGTGTCTTACATATTGGACACTTCTCCTCATCTTCAAACTCTTTCCTGTACAATATGCAATCATTTGGGCATGCATAAATCTTTCTATACTCCATGCCTAGAGGACCTATTATTTTCTTCGCATCATAGTAGCGTTTGGGTAACGTATTTTCTTCAGGAAACATGTCCTATAACAACTCAAGCAATTATGAAAAACCATTGTCACTCCAACCATGCCGAGCTTTCACACTTACCAATCTTAACACCACATTCAACAAGTTGTATTTTCTGCACCCTAGGTATAGAGGCTTTTCTGCCCCTGGTTATAGAGGCTTTTCTGCATCATTGCACATATTACCATATGCATGTGACCGCATAAAAGCATCTTCTCCAACATCACGAATCATGTCCTCTACTCGATCATCAGTATCCATGTCATCATCAAAGGTCTATTCCACCTATTCACCATGCCATACCCATACTGTGTAACTCTTGCAAAACTCATCACAAATTAGATGAGTGTAAATATCAGCAGGACTTTGTTTTCTCTCATTCAAACAACTCACACAAGGACAATAAAACCTTTCATTGTCATCATCACCATTCCGTTTAGCAAAATCTAAAAACTCCTTCACCCCCTCAGCATACTCAACACTTGTTCGTTTAGCATTTATCCAATACGATCCATATTTGTGGAAGAATAAGAAACTAGAAAAATAGAAAACAATAAACCATTACGTTGTAGCTAATGCATGGAGAATATATAAAAGTTACAATCTTTCACTACTCATCAGACTCGGAGTTTTGGGAGTCATCAGATTGGGTGAGATCAACAGGATTCAAGAAGCTATCACGGGGTTGATGGCAGCGAACTTCTGAGCAAAAATCTCTGAAACTTGCTTTCAGTCTGTCAACTTTCCGATTCAGTTCTTCCACAGAGTCCTCCAGCACATTGAAGCGCAGTATGAGTTCCTTAAAGCGCAGTATGAGTTCCTTAAAGCGCTCCAACAGAGTCACAACTAGGGGAGGATGAGAAGGAACAAAAGGGTGAGGATCAGGATGTTTGTCTTCAAAGTCATCTCTGTTTCTTTTGTGGGGCAGAGAAGGAGGCGTGCGTGAGGAAGAGGCCATTTGAGGAGTCAGATAGATGAAAAGAAAAGAAAACAGAGATAAAGTGATGAGACAAAATGTATAGATATATGGTTCATGATCAATAAGAATATAAAGAATGCAATTGGCCTTCTATCATAATGACTACAAACGTTGGGAACCGAAGAAGTGAAATGAATGGTCTGAAGAATAAAGCGGGAAAGCATAGACAGGAAACTGAAGAGGCAGATAGGATGAAGCTAATCTGCACCGGGTGTTTATATTTTAAATCAGTTACTTTTAAAACTGGTGTAAAAATTTAATTTTTTTTAAACTACCGTCTCCTCAGTGATCGGTTTAAAAGTGGGATATAGATGTATAGAACATTTTGAAAAATAAATGGATTATCAGTAACGTATGCAAACAAGAAACTTGTTAAACTTCATTCATTCAAATTAAACTTTACTAACTAAATTTACATCTTGAAATCTATATAAATACAATATCATCATCTGCTTATTCTTTTCATTACATCAAAAAGGAGGTGGGGAATAGAGAAAGGCAGGTGACCCCGTTTTCACTCATCATCATCTTCCGAGTCAGTATTTTGGGAGTCAAAATTGGGATCAATAACAGGATGAAAGAAACTATCATCTTGTTGATGGCGACGAACTTCAGAACGGAAGGCTCTGAAACGTTCATTCATCCTATCAACTTTCAGACTAAGTTCTTCTACCGAGAGCTCCAGGGCATTAAAGGGCGGGATGAGTTCCTCCAGGCACTCCACTAGTTTCTGAAGCAGGGGAGGAGGAGAAGGAACTGAAGGGTTATCATTACAGACATTTTTGTCTTCAAAATTATGTCTTTGTGTTTTGTGAGGCAGAGAAGGAGGGGTGGATAAGGAAGAAGCCATTAGAGAGTTAAGATAGAAGAATAGAAGAAATGAATATAAAACATATATCGGAGAAGGTGATCATGATAAACTACTGCGCATGTCTGAGAAAACTTGACATAAAATGGCAGGAAAGGATACAGACGGAGTTAATCTAAACTAGACTAAATATTTTCACATCGGTCACTATAACATCCGCTGTAGAAAGTAAACATCTAAACCGGACTACATTTTTCCACATCGGTCAAAAGTAAATATGGTGTAAATATTTCATATTATTTACAAAAATGCCACCGGTCATTTTTTTAAAATCGTCTCCGCATTGACCGGTTTAAAAATGGGGATTTAGAATGCCAATTTTCCACCAGTGCTAGTAGGTATCAATTCATTATTCTCATTCTTTACTACTGTCAGTTCACTATTTTTAGGCACTAAATGAACAGGAGATACCCATTCACTATCTGAAATAACATATATAATTCCTGCCTTTAACAATTTCCTAATCTCCTTGCTAACCACATCAGAGATCAATGGGTTTAATCTCCTTTGGGGTTGTTTAATAGGCTTAGAATCTTCATTCAGCAAAATCCTATGAGTACAAACAGTGGTATCTATCCCTTTTATATCAGCTATTTGCTAACCCAAAGCCTCTCTATTCTTCCTAAGCATACTTAATAACCTAGACTCTTCACTAACAGTTAAAGAATTAGAAATTATTACTAGCAATTTTGAGTCTGGCTTAAGATAAGCATACTTCAGGTTAGAAGGTAAATCTTTTAGCTCTAATTCTGGGGGGTTGAACAATAGAAGGGATTAGATAGGGGAAATCATTTAAATTAGTAATACTCCCTTTTGTAGGCTCTTGGAGGTTGCTCATGTTCAGCTCATTAGGACTTTCCATCTTGCCTTTAATTTCTTTAGGGGTTGCACCAAGCTTTGTTGGTCCACAGCTACAACATAGTTGAGATCACTCTCTTCCATACCTACATCATTATTAGAGATCAAATCATTTAAGAATCTTAAAGTATGAGAGGTAATTTTGGAATAAGAGTGAGGATAAGTAGAGTTAGAATATATTGGCCTTTAACCAAAACAGTGGAATGTGGAACTGAAGGCATTGGAAATTCACTGGTTGTGTTTGATATTTCCAGTCGCGACCTCTCAGCATTGTTTTCAACTTCTCGTTGTGACCCATGTTGACAGAGAGCGTCTCTAGATCTTCTGGTCATGACTTGATCATCCAAAGGTCACGACTCACAGTCTCAGGAGATTTTAGTGGCGACATTATCATTCTCAGGTCGCAACCTACTTTCACAGAGAGTCTCTTCCTCAGCAAGTTCATATCTAGTTGTGACTTAGAGGTCTTCGTGTTGCGACTTGGGATCACATACGCTTGACCCCTCTTCGTTTGTTCTACTTCCAGCTTCCAAATTATCTTGTGACCCTGTAAAATCACCCACAAATTTCTTCCCAAAAACATTATCACTGGCAATTGATGAAATCGAATCAAAATTTGATAATGAGTAATTGTGGGAAACTGAAAGTATGCTATTTACATCAAAACAATTGAAACATGATGCATTGCCTTCACAAGAAAAAGAAAAAGAATAAACAGAAGAAAGTGATTCAAAATAATCATCATAAGCACTCAGATGAATTTGAATCCACATGCTCCTGAAATGCTTCTTGGGAATTATGGGAATTATGCTACAGAGAATCATTCCCATAATGCAAACTCAATTCATGCTCATCCCTAGTCTCTTCAATAGCATAATAAATGGCATTCAACCCAGTAAAAGCAAAATTATCAAAAGGGTATTTCATTGCTTTATTCATATTGAGAGTTACTACATGTTCTTCAACTTCCATTATAATAGAACTATGCTTCATACTAATAATTGTCTTGGAAGTTTGAAGAAAAGGTCTACCTAGAATCAAAGTGCTCTCGTTCACTAGCTCAGTTGACATGTCCAAAACATAAAAATCAGCTGGGAACACTAAGTCCTTAACGTGCACTAGAATATCCTCAAGAATTCCCTTAGGATACCTAATTGATATATCAGCCAATTGGAGCACTACACTTGTGTCTCTAAGATTATCAATACCTAAAGCTAAATATAGTGACCATCTTTTGCTATTGAGGAATTCAACCATAGAAATATTTATTTCTAACTTATTGAAGAGATTGTAAGCATCTTTTACAAATTTAGGGTCAATCTTTTTCTTCTCAGCAAAATAAGCTTTAGGAAAAGGGATATCCTTTATACTTACCTCCTTACCTATATGCATAGAGACTCCTTGCTTGCTCAACTCTGCCTTCTCCTCAGTTTGTTTTTCTTTGTATGCTGGACTTTGTACGATCACTTCCTCTTCTTGCTTTTCTTGTAATTCCTCTTGTGCTTGTGAGTTCTCTTCTTGGGTTGCCTTCTTAATCATAAGCTGCTGTTCTTTAATGCTTTCTGATTTTCCAATCTTCATCTGTGACAAAGATGAATTTTTAACTTCAACATCTTCAAAATCCTCCTTTGGTACATCATCTTCCTTAAAATGTACCTTTCTCCCACTTCTGAGTGATATGGCATTCAGACCCTTTGGATTAATGACAGTGTTTGAAGGTAGATTGCCACTACTCTTTGTTTGGATGTCACTCACTGTATTGGAAACTTAAGTTAAATGACTTGTAATATTTGCATTCTTAGAACTTAACTCCTCGAGTTTCTTGTGCACATCTGTATTATCCTTCTGCATACTTTGAAGAATTGAAGCTATAAAGGTGAATTGACCATCATTCTCTTTGAGCTTGTTGTCTATATTGGTCATTCTACCGTCCATGTTGTTCATCTATGCTGCCATACTCTTCAACAATTAAGAAGTCTCATATGGTCTTAATGCCACTAAATTATTAGGGTGAGTTGGAACCATAGACCTTGCATTACTTTGATAGTTTTTGAGGAAGCACCACCTCCTTGGAATTGATTTGGCCTATTTTCCCCACTCCCCCACCTAACATTTGGGTGGTCTCTCCAGCCAGGATTGTATGTGTTGGAGAATGGATCTCTCTTCTAGTATTGATGGTCTCTCCCTTAATACATTGCTGCTACTTCTTCATACTATCTATCACATGTACTCGTAGCATGCATCATTGAACCACATGACTCACATCCTGTAGCTAGTGCTTGTGAGGTTCCTACTGCATGAACTTGCTTCTTAGAATGTAACTCTCTTTCAATTAAATTCATCCTCTTTTCCATTCGATTTCCTAGAGCTACTATTTCTGCTAAAATCTCATTTGAATTACCCGAAGATGATATGGGCATTCTCATTGGATCTTTAGTCTGATGGTCTTCATTAGCCATTTTCTGGAATAACTCCCAACTTGCTTGTGGAGTTTTATATCTCAAAGATCTAGTTACTGCTGCATTCAAGGACACCTTATTGTGAGGAAGTAGACCATTATGGAAAATGTCTACTAAATCAGCCTTCATGATGTTGTGATAGGGACATCAGCTAACAAATTGATAAATCTCGTCCAATATTCATGTAATGACTCTCCATTTTATTGCAGACTGTTTGTAATCTCCTTCTTCATCTGAGTAGTCTTAGAGGCCAGGAAAAACTGTTCTAGATATGTTGACTTCAAGTGATCACATGTAATAGTTGAGAAATTAGTTGGCATATTGTATAACCACTTCTTAGTCTTCCCTTCCATAGTGAAATGGAAACACCTCCTTAAGAGTTATCTAATGTAGTCATTGGAGGCTTCATCGAAGAGCAGATCATATGCATGGTTTGTAAGTGGCGATGTGGACATTCTCCTGCAAAGCCATGAAATTTAGGTAAGGTTGCAATCAAAGCTCCTTTAATTTCAAAATTAGCCTCTTCAGTATAGAAACCATAAGGATCATAATTCACATGAGAATGATTTATTTCCCTCACACTTCTATTATCTTCTACATTTATTAGTATTTCATTTTCTCCTTGTCTATTATACCCATTATGCCCATTAGGATTAATCTCAGCCATATTGGGAATTTCTAAAGGAATCTATAAATTGAGTTCAATTTCAGATCCCATAACACTAAAGGATGAACTAGATTCTGTTGACCTCACCTCTTCTTCAGCTACAATCAGCTACAACTTTACTAGTTCCTTCTTCTCTAAATCCTTTCCTTATTTTTCTAAGTTGTCTCTCAATTTCAAGTTTAAAAGGCATTAATGGTTCAGTTCTTCTACGCATGCAACACAAAAACAATCAAGAATAACTAAGCAAGCAATCAGAATCAGACACAGAAGTTTCATAGCAGAAAATGTCAACTAGTCACGACACAAGGGTGTTCAGGTTGCAACCCCTAAACACAAAGAGCAAAAGTTCTTAAAAATGGTTTTTAGGTCACGACAGAACCCTATCGTTCTTCTCAAGGAGCCCTTTTTATTGGAATCCTAGCAAATTGGGTGACAAAACTATTGAAAACTTGAGTGAAAGTAAAATGGGTTTTGGGTTTGATTGATTTTTTATGCAATAAAATAAGGGTGTAGTAAAGTAAATATTTTTATATTTTTGATTAAGGTGAAATTGAGTTGGATTGTGAAAGAAATATGTTGAGAAAGACTCTTGATGATAAAAATATATCTATCCTTACTCTTAATTTGATATTGGAGTTTTGAAATCACTAAGTCTTAAATAAAACCTCAATAGATCGATTGAGTCTAGAGCATTAATAGTTCTTGAACTCCTTTGATCAAAGTTAGCTTAAAAACTTTTAATGCATTGTTAAAAATCACTTAGTGTGTAATTAAATCAGATGATAAAAATGCCCTCAAATGATCGTCGATCGACAAACCATAAACTTCAAGCAATTGAATTAAATATCAACGATCGTTGATAATAGTCCAATTATCCAGAAATCTAAACTAAAATATTCATATTAAAATTAACATTCAAATCATCCAAATTCAATTACAAATACCTAATATGAGAATAATCAATCGATATTCAATCTCTATTCATATAATGAAATCCCTAAATCTAGAAATATCAAAACATGAAACAGTTGCAGATTAAGGTAAAAAACTCCCCAGTACAGTCCATGAGTTCAAGATATACGGTTCATCACCAAGAGACTAAATATCTAGCCTCTCATAACTCCTACTGTACTGCAATCGATTTCCAGATAGGATTCCATGAAGAAAATATGTGGAAAGATGAAGAAAGATGAAAGATGTGTGTGTAGGTTGTGGAGAGAGTGTTGAGAGAGAGTCGAGTACTGCTTCTTAGCCAAATCTAGCAAAAACCAGTCTCCCTTTGCGTCTGCAGCTTCCCTCTCATTTTAACATCAGAATGACCTAATAAAAGATGCACAACTTCACTAATTGTCTTCTTTGGTTGCGACCAGATCCATGTTTTGGTCGCGACCTGTAATTGTAGAAAAACTTCCCAGAAGAAATGAGGTCGCGATCTGAGGACACTTTTGTCACGACTAAATACCACAGAAGCTGCTTCCTTGATTTGATTCTCTTTTGTGATTCTTTTCTACTCACATTAGTCCTTGGTTCTCCTCCAAAGTACCATTTTACCCTTTAAACATCATATTGCCATGCCCAATCATGTACTACCACAAAGCACAATTATAGACACAAAATGCATGGTAAAGTTGTCACAAAACTCTTAAAATGTCACAGAAACCATACACAATTTGTATCTTATCATGCTCCTACTTTTTTCTGACTCTCTCTCTTCTATTCTCTCTCCTCTCTTCGCTGCTGCGAAGACTCTCTATGCTTGCCGTTGGTGACTATGCTGCGAAGACTCTGTGCTCCTCTCTCTCTAACCTCAATCGACAAAAAGACGACGACCGTCTAGATCGTCTTGCGCCTCATCATCTTCTATGCTTGCCTTTGTGGGTTTGTCATGGGTTTATATTTGTGCTTGCCGTCGGTGAAGAGGGGGCTTGCCATCGTCTATGCTCATTGTCGAGGTTTAACAGAGATCTGGGCTCATCGCCACTAGAGGATAGGATATGGTGGAAGAGGGACGACAACTTCTTAACAAGTGAACAATGATCACAGCTGGTTGAATTAATTTTTTTTCCATCTCATACCCTTTCTGGTAATTTACTATGACAAAAATCCTTATAGTAATAACCATCCAAACACTCATTTATTCAGAACTATTTTTTTTTCATAAACTCTTATGAAGAAGCGTTTATATAAAAGCTGTCCAAAACCTACTTTTCCTATTAACCTTTATTTAGGGCTTGTTTAAAAAAGTTTGGAAAATGGCTTATAAAAAAAAGATTTTTAGATAGCTTTTAGAAAAGAGCTTATGAAAAAAAATAATTCTAAATAAATGAGTGTTTAGATAGTTATTATTAGAAAGATTTTTGTAATTAGAAAATTACTAGAAATGGTATGATTTTATTAAAAAGAGGAGAGATAAGAGAGAGTATAAGAAAAAATAAAAATAAAATAATAATTAGGTAATTTATAAATTCTTTTATTAAAAATTAATTTTAATAATTTATTTAAAATTTTAATTTAAATTATAATTTAATCTAAAAGTTAATATAACTATTTATTTTAAAATTTTGGTAGGTAGACAAAAGCCCTTTCCAAACATCCGCTTGAAACATATCCAAATGCCCTTGTTAAATTCCCGACGCTGCTAACATTTCCGGCTTCGTGTTTTAAAACATTGCCCCGAAATTAGAAAGCCTCGTCTTATTCAGCAGCTTGCTACCCACCCAAACTAAAGTTGAGGACTTGAAGCTATCGCCTATCTCGTGCACCAGTGATTCCTTCACAAATCAAATCCTGATTGCCAATTCGAAAGAATACTCTTATTGTAAGTGGAGCAGAAGGACTTTCACTCAGCTTTTCTCTCTCCGATTCCGATCCTGACCAAACGGAAGAAGTTCCGTCCTGTGCTTCGACGCATTGCTGCTCGAAGGGACTTTGGAGTCGCGTGATTAGGCAAGTAAGAATCTTTCGTTCGTTTTCGATTCGTTCATGCATTGGTCTGTGATTTAATTGAAGTGCTGCTTCTTTTCGAAGGCATGGGGAGTTATCCTGATTCGTAGCTGACACAAAAATGTCCATTTTCTCTCTTTACCTCTCCCCCAACTTCTTTATTTATAGTTCCATCCCTGTTCATAAGATCAGATGATTGCTTGTGATGATCATGCCTTCCGTTCAAGTTGGCATTGGTTGGCCAAGATAGGGAAAGATAAGATGGGTTTCGAAATAGCATGTTATAGCGCAGAAATTATGTGTAATTTTCTTATATTTTGGTCTACTTAATATGGCAAAATTTATCATGCATCTGAATGTCCTTGTGAGTATTCCTATCTTTTCCACTATATTCTTTAAACAGTCTCCATTTAATGGATTTGATTTTATGTGGCCCGTTTTGCTTCTGCCTTTACTGCAACCTAGTTTTGGCCTGTTCAAAAACTAAATTAGCCCTACACCATCTTTGTCATTTCTCATACCTATCACTTTCAATAGGCATATAAGGCAATACTTTATTCAGTTTTAATTCTTTAAACCTTGTATTTGATGTTCTCTAGTTTGACATTGATAATTCATTTTGATGATTGTTTCGTTGTTGTAAATTATCCTGTGAGTTGGGTTTTAATGATGGAAAATTTGTGATTTCAATTGTAAACAAAAAAAATGGATACATTTACAACAAGTATCCATATTCCCTCTTTAAAGAATGAAGTTAGTTGAGTGGATTGTGGCATTATGGGACATAAGTATAGCATTATCCTTGTAAAATTTTGGCTATTTTCACTGTACAATTGTGGTGTTGGAATGCAGTGTGAATTTGGCTAAATTCTGGATCTATGTTTGGCTCTGTTTGGAACGGGTTTGGGAGTTCTTCAAGGCTTAAATAGTGCTTTTGTTTTTGGACTGCATCTTTGTAAAAGCATTTTTCCATGTTTTGAGCAATTTTGTGGACTGATTTCATTGATGAATGGTAAATTTTTCCGGGTTGTTTAAAGGCAATCTTTGGTTCTTTTTCATAACCATATAATTTGCATAAATGGCGATGCATTGTGATTCTTTGAAACCATGTATGAGCTAGATATTAGTAGCCTTGCTGATTTGTGGACGAAACATTTGGAGGAATTTGTATTTTTACTATGTGACTGTCATGGTGGCTAAAATATGTTGAAGTGCTGCTATAGGAGTGATAGCACTTGAAACATATGGCTATACCTTGGTTTGATTTGTACTGATTTTAAGCTGCTAATATAATGGTTATATACTTAATTGGTGGTAAAGTGTTGCTGAATTTGGTCTAAAAATTTGGAATGGCAGTGCTTATATAACGGAAATCAGTGGATTGTTATAATGCTAAACTTTTAAACGGTATGTATGAGGCTGAGCTAGTAATGCAAATTAAATTATAATTGAGCTTAACTTTTGAATCTGTTATGGCGTATAATTGGTGTTCAAGACTTTGATTTCTAGAAGCTATCAGGTGAAGTATTTGATTAAGTGTGATATATATTGGTTGTTCAATTAGTGCTAGTTGGGATAGTATTGAACCTTAATTTTAGAGCAAGCTGTCCAGAGGCTCAATCAATGTTATGTTTAGTTTGCTTGAATCCAACAAGAAGGAAAAAAAGAAAATAGTGTTTGGAAGTATAATCACATGCGTTTGGGTTAAGTGAAGTTTGCAGAGCCATGGCACTAGTGCATAATTTTATTAAGTTTGCTTCAGACAGAAACTTAGCTCACCAAGATTTGATGCTATTAGGTTGCAATACTCAACATGGAAGGAAGAGTTAAAAAAGAGAGAGTATGTTTAGAGAGGTAGGTTTAGGAAGAGATGAAGAGTGTACTGGTCAAGGTTTATTATGAAATTATATGTTCGAAGTGGAGTGATTAGGGAACTGAAGTTTCAAATTTCCCCTGATTTTCAATTAATAGAAGATATACATTCTTTCACAAAAAGAAAAGGAAGGTAGATAAGGGTAGTAATTTTTTTTATATAAGTACAACGTTAATGGAGTTAGGTTTTAGATTTTGCAGGTAAATTTCTAATTAGTGGACTATTTAAGGGTGTAGAATTAATGATAGGAAAATTGTGCATATATGATATTTTTAACTCCATACTCATGTTTGATGTCATATATGACTGATTATGACTTAATTTTTCAGTGATTTTGTTTTAACTTCTTTAATAAGTTGTAGGTATATAAAAGGACAAAAGTTAAATGAAAATGCAAGTCAATGTTTGAGTTACTTTAAACCGGGAAAATCTAAAACTAGGCTGAAATGGACTATTTTGGTACTGACAAGTCGACCTGCACATAAATATCAATAATCTCATAGACATCAACATAAGTAAATAAATCTTACAGACTTTAAATGCATCTATAACAGTGACTTTTATATATGGACCTTATCTACACTGTTCTTAAGTATCAAAGCATATCATTGACTAAAAAAATCATATCTGAAAAGTCTGGATCTTCCATCCTCCATGTGCCATCAAGTTGTTGACCAATCCTTTGTTCTGGTCTATTTCCCTGTTATAGGAATAGGAATACGGCAGATCATCTAAAATTGTCACTGGAATTAGTTAGTACTCATCTAGTGTGTCACATGTTGAGGTTAACAAAATAAATGCATGATCGATTACATGTCAAGGAGTTCAATTAGATGCAAACTCATTATAAAAATATGAGGAGTTCTCTGGCTATTTTGAATATTCAGTAAAGAAAAAGTTGAGAATAGAGGGGATTGTATTTGGAAAAGTCTAGGGGCATAATCATGATTTATTTAAGATAAAGCACATGGGAAATCGAAAGGGAGATGTACACCAAGTTTTGCATTAATTCAAAATTTGAGGCAAGCATATAGTTAAATTTGGAGGACCAAATTTTCTAAAGGGGGAGAGAATGTAATGGCCCTGAAAAAAAATGATAGTCAATTAATATTTTTATCTGTTGTAACAAATAATAAAAATATTAAGAATAAAATAAAACAATAACAATAGTAAAAATACTAAAATGAGATAGTAAATTTCTAACAAAGGGTACGTTGATGGCCTAGTGTTACTGAGGTTGTTGTTTATCCTTAGGATGTTTGAGCTCGGATCCGTTTTATTCTTTTAACAATGCAAATTACTATCATGCCCTTCTAAACAAAAAATAAATAAAAAAATAAAAATACTAATGGAACCCATTAGATATTTTTGGAGACTCCCTCATTCTTCCCTTTTGCTATTTTGGGTCGTTGAATGCTTGGGCAGAGAAGAAATTTCTAGAGAGGTTCTCTCTCAGCATATAGGAGATCCCACTCTAGAGTTCTTGTTATATCATAATAATATTAGTGCACCTTATATATTTTATAAAATGATTGTAAAGGAAAATTTTTTGCTATAGTCGGAAGCTGGATAAATCAGTGAAAATTGATTCTAAAATTAGGGGCAATGACATCAGCTACACCTTCTTCTTCATTTCTCATACCTATTACATTACCTACTGCTATACGTCATAGTGTTATGGATCAAGATAAAAGAAATACTGTCAACGACTTGTATTCTGGATATTTATTCAAATAGAGTCATTCACAGTGTGAGTACAGCTAAAACTATCCAGAAATGCATAACAAAATCATAAGCTGCAGAATAACAGAAATGGCAGAGAAGGTAGCAGAAGAAAATAACCACAGAGGGTCCAAAGGGAGGACAAAATGAGAGAGAGAGAGAGAGAGAGAGAGAGAGAATGCACCACAATATCCACACCCCTCCTCACTCTCGTAACTGTTATGTCCTCAGCTTCTAGGTGGCATGCCTCTCATGCGTGCTTCAACATATACCCATCTCAGTGCTAATCCCATATTGCACATTGTCCTTGTCAGCTCTATTGCCTTTCCCAGCTCAAGGTGCAATCACACGAGTTCAAAGGATATATAGCAGATCAAGTGGAACGCGATCAAGGGTGTGTTTGGATTAGCTTTTGGAGAATAGATTATGGGAAGAATAGATTCTGGAGAATAGATTTTGGGTAGAATAGATTTTAGGAAGAATAGATTTTGGGAATAAAGATGTTTGGATGATTAGTAGTAGAATCACTTTTTATATTGGTAAATTACTAAAAAGGGTATGATATGATTAAAAGTAAGAGAGAATAAAGATGATAGAGAAGAAAGAGGAAAGAGAAGAGAGTGTAGAGAGGAGAGAGGAGAGAGAAAAAGAGAGATAAGAGAAGAGAGATGAGAGATAATAGAGAGAAGAGAGGAGAGAGGGTGTAAAAAAGTAAGGGTATAATAGTAATTGGATAATCCAAAACCTAGGTTTCAAAGAAAAAGCTATTTTCAGTAGCTTATTCAAAACTTAGGTTTCAAACCGAGGTTTTGTCCAAAATCAATTCTCAACAAAAATTGCTGTTTGTGTGAAAATTTTTCAAACCGAGGTTTTGCCCCATAATTGATTCTCAAACTAAGGTGCCAAACAGGCACCAAGTCATAAAACGTTAAGCTAGAATATGGTTGCCTACTTTAAAAAAATAAAGAGCAAATGTTTTTGCAGTTGTCAGCATTTCTGTGCTTTTGGTTGCGGATTCTGTTTTGGTCCTATATTTGCTCTCTAACTATTAAATCCTCTGATATTAATGTTCTTCTAGCTTGATTCAAGAGGTTGATTGGATTTGTTTGATTTATGTGCTGCTCTTAATTTATTAATGATTCTCAACTTTCTTTAGTTGATATGATCCACAAAAATGTTCTCTTCAGTTTGGGGCATTTGAATTTTAATTATAATTAATCTTAGTGTGTTTAGTTCCTGTTTGCCCTACTGTATTTGAACTATTGTACTTTATACTTGTTTACAATGAAGCATTATTTTGTAGCCGAAAAAAACGAAGGGATTCAAAGAAGATGAGTTCATGCTTCCCATGCCAATGTTAATTGAGAATTTTTAAATTGAGTTATTTGGTTTATAAGTTATTGAGATGACCTATGTTAGATTTTTTCCATTAGGTGTATATGTAAAGAACAGAGACAGAAAATGAGAGTAAAAATCCTCTTTTGTCATTTAAGATTTGCAATGCAACTGTAGAATTATCCCTAAATCACAATCTTTTCAGGCCTTTTCCCACACGGCTGAGGTGAGGCATTGACCTATAAAGTCAGTGAGTCTACTGTTTGCAGACCAACATATCATCCACACTGGAGTATGTGCCTTCTTTAGATGTTTAACGTAGTTTACATCATTGTATATTTCTTTCAATCAGTGGTTAAGGTTGCATTTTCAAATTTTCAGAGTCATGTCGTCAATGGAAGAAGGTTCTGACTCTCCACCTAAGCAGAAGTTATCCTGCACCAAGTGCTTTGATGCTCTCTGGTTTTGCTACTGTAACGCCCAATCAAAAAAGAACATAAAATATTTATTCCTTTTCTTTATGTTACAATTCTATATCTAATAAAGCTTTCGATATTATATCTGCAGCCCCGGTCCATCAACTGCAGCAATATTACAGACTTGGTGTGCTTGATAACTGTCATGAGAAATGGAGTGCTCTTGCTGACTGCTTGATGCTTAAGACCAAACGTGCTTCTTATGTTCAGGTCAGCTTTTCTTGTCCACTGTCTTGTTAGCAGTTGATGAGTTAACTATCATACAGACTCGTGTAAACTTGAGAAGAAAATGATCTTTTAAGAACTTAAACATAGATCCATTGTGATGAAATGGTAATGTTCCCTTTAGAACCAAGAATGTGCTATCGCGTGCGGGCAAAAGAGATGCATTTATGGTACTGGTAATGCTGGACAAGCTCTCAGGGAATAATCTGTCTTATTTCTTCCTTTCTTCCCATGATGACTAGGAACATGCAAATCATAAATTTCAGACCTTGGGAAAAAGACAAGTCATGTTGGGTTAATCTTGATCTTTACTTGCTCTACTTATAACCTGGACCCTCTATATATCTGGGATATGTGCATATCTCTTTTGGACTGTTTAGATTTGATATGGATGATGTATATATTTTTTCCATTTCTTCCCCCCAATTTTGATGTCTTTTATTCCTTGAAGAGAAGAATGTAAAATAAATATAACTTTTCAATAACCACCCTAATTTTTTTTTTAAATGTAATAACATCTAGACTGATCATGTACGCTTCCCCAAAGTGCAGAGGATCTGCACTGCTTATAACTACACATTGAAACTTATAAATGAACTTCTTGTTATAACTGATCCCCCTTCTTTGCTTATTCTTAAACATGCTTATTCTACAACTTGATTAAGGGCCAGTTTGTTTAAAATTAAAGAAGAAAGTGATTTTAGTTAAGTTTAACACTTGAGTTACTGGGAGAACACTAAGCTAATCATGAAGGTTTTGTTGAAAAAAAAATTATTTTTAGCGTTTTTTGACAAGAATAGCTTATCAAAATAAGCTTTTTCCAATGCATTCCTTTTGTGTTTAGCTTAAGTTCTCCCAACAACTCCCTCATGTTTAGCCTAACTAAACTAACTTTTTTTATTGGCCCTAAACCTGAATGGAACAACTTATAAGTTTCAAGGAGTCTCAAAAGAGTCTAAATTCTCGCTTTTCTATTTGCTTGCTTCAGAAATGCTTCATGCGAACAATACCCTAGCCCTAGCCTTTGGTCTGTGTGTATAACATGGCGTATCAAATGTGCATGAAAATAGGGGATGGGGACCTAAATAGCATTTTATGTGAAGATTGACTGATCGATGTCCTTTCATGTGAAATCTCATATGACATTGTAATAGGAGAAGAGAGCTAGAAATAGAATGTGTGAAACTTACATTAGTGGTGGATCTTACTTAAATGTTGAATTTTTAGGGCGTGTTCGGTACGTTAAAAATAAAACGGAAAGAAAAAAAAATGTATTTACGACAGAATAGTTAGTTAAATAGATTGTCTTTAACCCCAAGGAAAGATGTAGAGGGAGACCAAGAAAAATACTTAAGTTAGAGTAGGATTGATGTATCTGGAAACTTGCTGATGATAGATTTGAATGGTGTTATTTGATCCATGTAGCCGATTGATTTTAGTGTGATAAAGTGTATATATATATGTACAACAATAACAACAAGTATTATCCCACTAGGTGGGGTCGGCTACTTGGATTGGTCGATGCCATTGTGCTCTATAAAAAATGAAGTCCTTGGATAAATTGCTAACCAAGAGGTCCTTCTCAATAATTTTGTTGAGCGTTCTCTTTAGTCTTCCTTTAACCTTTTTTATCGGACTTCATATTGTTTGATATACTCTCCTCATACGATGATTTTTTACTATTTTCTTCTCAATAAATGTCACTTCAACTCTTCCCCGTACATGATCATTTAGTATTGGGAATACAGGCCAGCCTCCCAGCCAGAAAATGCCAGCCCGCCCCCGCCCCCGCCCCCGCCCTCGCCCTCGCCCCATTTTCTTAAAAAAACAAATTTTTTGAATCAAAAAATAACTAAATACTACAATAATCCATTAGAATCTAAATAAATGTTAACAATATTAATCCATCACACTATCGTTCGAGTGTCAACACATTAACAAAACAATAACCGTCTTTGCTAGTATTCGATATTTGGAGTACTTGAAGCAATATCTGAACTGCAACAGTATCATCAACACTACAATAAGCACCTTCCTCTTCCTTAGACACATCTGCCACATAGCACATCACACAACATTTAAAAAAAGAGTTAATATGATTGAATTAATATAGACAAGAAAACAAAAAATGGGCAAGAAAATCTAATTAAATTATCAATCCATGAATAACCCAGCATCCAATTGCGAGCGCAAATAATAGCTTCAACATTTTCTAGAAGAAGATAACTACGGTACTTTTTAAGAACTCTGAATCAATACTAAAAGCTGATTCACTTGCAACTGTGGTGATTGGAATAGATAGTATGCCACATGCCATCTTTGAAAGACAAGGAAATCAAGCTGTATTAGTTATCCAATAACTCAACAAATTAAATTTGACAGCCAATCTAGGATCAAGTGTTGTTTTTTCCAAATAAATGTCCAGTTCAGACTTTTGAAACACCTCAGTATCTTTATTCTTCGTTTCAAAAAAATCCTGCATCATATAAATTAAATGTTAACATCGATAACATGACAATTATATAAATTAAGAACTAACATTAAATATCTCAAACTTACTTCAAAAGCATCCAAATAGTTGTTTTCATCATAAATAGAGGACTCAACGCCACTTTGTGGGAAAGACATTGTTGTTGCCATATTGACATTAGAGTTTGATTCACCTATGATAAAAGGGACTGAGGATGATGAAGATGATCCTATGCTTTTATATTCATTGAACACATAGGATAACTTTCTCCTAATATGTTCAATCTTCTCTTCATAATTTATGGGATCAAGTTTTGCATAAGAAAACTTTACAACATCAAACTTCATCCGTGGGTTAAGAATATTTGCCAATGCAACAATGACACTACAATCACCCCAATATTTATCAAACTTTCGAAGCATGATCTCAGCCATATCTTGAATCAAAAGATCATCACTTTCCACATGTTGTTTCAGTAGTGTCTCAATTTTAGAGATTTGCATGAAATACATGTTAGCAGTTGGATAAGATGACCTAGAAATCAGATTTGTAATCACTGTAAATGGCTTCAAGAATGCGCATATCACTTCTGCTCTAGTCCACTCTTCAGGCGATGGGCAATGTCTATAATTGTTGTCATGCAAAGATAAGTTCACAAAAGCACTACGATATCTGATTGCACTTTGGACCATTGCATGTGTCGAGTTCCATCTAGTTGGGACATCTAATCTTAACCCCATTGAACTATCAATGGCCCCAGCCTGTTGAACACATTTCTTAAAGTTTGTCAACCTCGAATTCGAGTGCTTCACATATGTAATACTGCTCCTAATCTTTTGCACAGTAGAACTCGCTATTGTCAAACCCTCTTGCACTATAAGATTTAATATATGGGCACATCATCTCACATGGAAGAACTCCCCATTACATATCAAACCATTACATAAGTTCAACCTATCTCTAAGCAAAGTTTGCATATTATATTTTGTTGAGGCATTTTCCAAAGTAATAGAAAATATTTCTTTTTCAATACCCCAGTCTGTAATGATATCATGTGCCTTATTTGACAATTCAATACCAGAATATGGAGGCTTCATCTTAGCAAATGCTAGTATCTTGCTATTGAGATTCCATTTCTCATCAATAAAGTGTGTAGTCAAATAAGGATATCCTTCAGTAGCCAAGGAAGTCCAACAATCCGCAGTTAAACATACTCTACTAGGACTCCTCGCTAACTGATTTTTTAGGTTCTCTTTTGCTTTAAGATAGAAATTCATAACATCAACAATAATAGTTTTCTAGTAATGGGCCTATAATTAGGATTTAAATATGAATGGAAATCTCTGAGTGCACCCACTCAACAAAAGAATATGGAACATCATGTCTGATGATAAAATAAGCTAGCAAATCTTGAACTTTGTTCTGATCAATTTTTCTAGCTCTAACATTCCCTGCATGGTCTAACATCATGGCACCCACATCTTTATATTTAGGGATTGCTGCACAAGTATTTATATGACGTCGAAGATGTGAAGTCCCATAATCCTTACCTCCAACACCATATGGTTTTTTACAACATTTACATTCAGCTTTTTCTTTTCCATCTACTTTACCGATTTTAGTAAAGTAGTTCCAAACATCAGAGGTATTTTTCTTTGTTTTCTTACTTGAATTACCTTCTACAGAAACAGAGGGGTCAGCTTGTCCAGATTGATTTTCCAGTTCCACATTAGTTGCATCATCAGCACTCTTTCTTTTATGCTCCCCAATCCCAGTGACAATGTTACCCAAATCCATTTTAAATTTGTACAAATAATTGCAAAAATTAACAAGCAAACAAGTATTCATCACAAAATTTGATTAGCAGAAACAGAGGCAAGTTTTCTGCCACATTTGGAAGGAAAACATAACATCAAATCCATAAAACCGCTCAAAATTACAACTAGTATCACAGATGCTGTATAATAGTAACAACTAGTATCAACCAAACAACAGGTGTTCAAACCAAAGCATTTGTGATGGATAATTTAATTTTAAAGTTAGCAGACATGTCGAAAAAGAAAGAAATATGTGGCGAAAAAGAAAGAAAGCATCCTAGCAGACATGTCGAATCCATTTGTGGCGGATAACAACAAAAATCTCTAAAGGATTTACAAAATATAGATCAAGGAGTTCACATTGACCAAGAAGAAAACAGAAATATAAGAGGGCAAACGACGTCGATTTCAAACCTTCATGGCGTCAATTTCACGGTGTCGATTAGAGAGCAGAAGAAACCAGGTTGTCTTTGAAATCAACTCTTCATGGCGTCGATTTCAGCAGACAAGGCGACGGCGCACGGCAACTGGCACGAGATTGAGACGAAGCCGATGCAACTGGGACCGGGGGGGAGAAGCCGACAATCAAAGTACTAGACTACCAGACGACGTGGCGATGACTGGCGAGAGTGGAGTGTGAGGCTGTGAGCAGCTGAGACGGGGTGCGACGCACGAGTGCACCACTGTAGTGGTAGCCGTGAGCGACGTGGCTAGGATACTGAAGAAGTGAAGAAGAGTGAAGGTGAAGTGTGCCAGTTGCCTGCCTTGCTTGCTCCCTTGCCTAGTTAATAATATTTATTAATTATTAAAAAAAAAGGCTAGCTTGTTTCTTGTAACGGGCCACTAAACCAGCCCGAGCCCGCCTCGTTTTCTTGTAAAACGGATTGAGCCTATTTTACCATATCTATGTTCATTAGGACTCTTAACTTTTCTTGTGTGCCCATACGTTCATCTCAACATTCTCATCTTAGCTACCCCTATTTTATGCACTTATTCTTTTAGAGCCCAACATTCACTACTATACAACATTACTGGTTTAATAGTAGTGCGATAAAACTTTCGTATTACCTTATTTGGTACTTTCGGATCGCAGATAACTCCAGTAGGCTTTTGTCTATTTAAACCACAACTTGAATTATATGATTAACATCTCCAGTAATTTCATCATCTTTTTGTATGATTGATTCCAAGTATCTGAACTTTTCCACTTGTGGAATGATTTGATCTCCCATTTTGACCTCTAAGTTACTTCTAGCTTGTCTTTTATCAAAATTGTAATGCATATACTCAGTCTTACTTTTACTTAGGTGAACACCCTTTGATTCTAAGTTTTTCTCCTTAACTCAAGTTTAGAGTTAATCTGTTCTCGTGACCCAACCACAAGAACAATATTATCAGCATTTTGGCAAATATATATATATATATGTATATCATCAGCAAAAAGCAAAAGCATTTGCTGAGGGATTTCTTTCTGAATAAGCCTCATATAAAGTGTGTATATATAGATGGAAAGTTTCACACGTCCTTAAATAAAAATATAATAAAAAATGATAATAATTATTATTAAATAATGATAATAGGAGTTTAATAGACATTGGATATCTTGTTTTTTTTTGTGAATTCTTGCTGTCAAGTCGAACTCATCATGTGATAAATGATCAGCGAATGCTCTCACCAACATGCCACAAGCTCAATTGACAGACGATTGTATATATTATTCTTTTTATGCATTGGAAAGGTATTCCCTTTTCTTGGGGGCAACTAAATAGAGCCTATGAGTGTCTTGCTCATATGAGTGTCTTGCTCATATATTCATTCATATAACAATTTGTTTTACCGTTTATAATTAGAAAATTGGGAACATTCTTTCTTTCCAACTCTGTTTTGCAAATTTAATATGAGGTGGAGATCAAGTGCATTCATGTGCCATTAAAGATGAAAATCTCATTTCTGGTTATGCTTTTCTTTTCCCTTGTCATTTTCGCTCTTCTGGGCCTCATGGTTGTTACTACCTCCACTCTTTAATATAAGAGTTAGAGATTAGATTTAGTCCTAAATATAATAAGACCTTAATCCATTTTATATCTAATATTTATAATTTTTTCTCAAACTAATTTACTTAACTTATGAACTAATATATAATTTAATGTTATATAAAAATACTTTTGGAAGATCATGTCTCATTGGTTATAATTAATCGATTTATTTGGATTCCATGATCTACTCAAATTAGTTAAATAGTTCTTATATTAAGGACTAGAGATAATACTATTTTCTGATATTAATAATTAATAATAATTTCCTTCATTTGCAATATATCCTGTATCAAACTTGTGTGGTTGAACCAACCTGGCACATCAATTTTTATCTGTATTGTACTTCTAGTGAGAAGTTGAAACCTGTGAGCAGGAAATTCTGGAAGCTCGTGAGAAGGAAAAGTCACACATATGGCATTTTCGGACCCCAAAAGCATCTTCAGATAACTGGACAAAACTTTATGGTCATTTAGACGAAGTTGATCCTGAAGAGTGATGGCACTTTGCTGAAGAACAATTCACAAGCAGTAATAATTGTTATTTTATGGCGCGATGAATTATCTATCTAGTATTTTTTCCCAGAAAGATGTACATGCATTGATATCTTTTTTGTCATGTTTTCTCACCAACACATTATGAATGTGTGATTTTTGAGTAATAATATGATAAATCTAGTTTTCTTCACATAATTGTATCATTTTATACCTTTGCATTATATGATTGATTTTTTTTTTGAGAAAAGTATTTTATTACGCACATTATAGTCATGCAGGGTTGGAAAATTGGACTTGTCAAGCATATTAGTATTCGAGGTAAAAAAAAAAACGTTAGTATTGAATTGGGCTATAGCATGGTAAGTTACATAATTTTTGTGTTGACGCTAAAATAAAGGAATTGTCAGATATAAAAGATTTGTATTTATTGCTTTTATTCTAATATATGTTTTGATTCATGTATCTTATTATAATCCTTGAAATCATGGGATTGTTGTTATGTTTTAATGTTTCAAAATCATAGGAATCCTAGGAGCAATCTTGCCATAATCTTAAGAATCATATTCCTAAACTTGTATCTAATCATCCTCCATGATGAATAAAACAAAGAATTCTGGCATCAAATTTTTCATGGTATCAAAGCAGAGATGATCCAGTTCAGCTTTAAGCTAAACAATGACGGCTAGGGCGGTTTGCACCTATCGGCACACAATACCACAATGTTGAGTGTAAGCCTCCAAGTGCCACATCATGCCAGTTCATCTTAGATAATTATCCACCGCTTGAATGGCCACACTTATTTGCAGTGGGCATCGGGTGTTCGCTTTTTAATCACCAGAAAAAGGCAAAATTGGGTATTTAGATGGTACCACTGTGAAACCACTAATAACATATCTAAAATACAGCATGTGGCAGGTAGATGACTCGATGATTCAATCGTGGCTTGAGAACTCAATGACTACAGAGATCAAGGCAACCTTCATGCTGTATAAATTCTCCTGAGTAGTCTAGGAAGCAATGTGAGATATGTTTGCAGCATTTAAAAATTGTGCTGTAATCCATGATATTGAAGCCAATTTAGAGAAAGTTCAATAGTGTAACTTCACCATCACAAAATATTGGTCCAAACTGGTTCTTTTGTGGCACGTTTGGACGAATATGACACACTTCAGTGGTTATGTGTCGTAGATGCTCAGTTGTACGAGAAACTTAAGGAAGAAAGAAGAATTACCAACTTCTTGCTCAATCTGCAACTATCATTTGATGAGATTATAAACTGAGAAACTTTGCCCTCTCTAAGAGAGGTGTTCTTTATGGCTAATTAGGAAGAAAGCAGACGACATCTTCCAACCCTACTACAATAGCAAGCTAATGAGAACAATCCATAGGCTCTCCTCGTAAGAACTAACGACTTTACGGGCAAGAAAAGTGGAAAGTAGTGTGATCATTGTCAGAAATCAGGACACACTAGAGACGAATGCTGGAAGCTACACGGTATACTACCTCATCTAAAGGGTAAAGGCTGAAATGAGGCAAATGCTCGTGCTGCTATCTCTGACTCAAATATTGTACCTGATGAGAAATTGAGTACAGAGGAACTCGAAGTTTTCAAAAAAATACTACAACATGAGGCCAAAAACTAGACTATAGCCGCGGGTAATATAGCATATATAGGTAATGCTACTTTAGCATTTCAGACCGAGGTTCATAATGATCAAATGTGGATTGTTGATTTTGGAGCTACTTATTATATATCTGGTAACCTTAATCTTCTTCAAAATGTTAAACTTTGTGACACTCATGTTTATAGAAGTAGCAGATGGGAAATATATTACAGTTCAGGGAATAGGAGAAGTTTGCTTGTTTGGTACTGTTATGCTAACTAATATCTTATATGCGCTGACTTGAAGTGCAACCTACTTTCTGTTAGTAAAGCTACCCTATCCAGGTGATGCCATATTAACTTCTCAGCCACTCTTTGTTTATTTCAGGACTTGGAGATGGGGAAGACGATTAGAATGGCTAAGTTACTGTGTGGATGAAAATATTTCAAAACAGAAGTCAAGACAAGTGACTAGCTTTGCAGCCGACACACATTCAGATTTCAGATGAAGAAATTTTACTTTGGCACTATAGGTTAGGCCACCCAAGTTTCAAATACATGTCCAGAATTTTCTCAAAGTCTATGAATAGAACTTGATCTTTTAACTCTTGTGAAATCTACCAACTGTCTAAACATACAAAACATAGCTACAAACCCTATTCACATGAATTCTCTCATCCTTTCTCTCTTGTACACAGTAATATTTGGTGACTTGCCCGTGTACCAACCCTCTCACATGCAAAATAGTTTGTCACCATCATTGATGACCATACACGGTTCACTTGGTATCATGAAAGAAAAATCTGACTTCACACAAATTTTTATCAATTTTCACAAAATGATACAAACGCAGTATAACACCTCTATAAAAATCCTTATAAGCGATAATGGGAGGGAATATACAAATATGCAGCTCCAAACCTACCTTCAATAGAACGTATTATACCCCAAACTAGCTATATTAACACACCACAACAGAATGGTACCACAGAACAGAAAAATTGCCATCTCCTTGATGTTACTTGTGCCATCATATTGACAAATATTATTGGGGGGAAGCCATCCTCACCGTTGCTTTCTTAATCAATAGGTTACCTTAGAAAATCCTCACCTATTCCACCCTTTTAACCTCCTCTCGAAAGCCTACCTGACTTCTCATCTCCTAAACTACCTCCTTTAAAAGGTCTCCGGGTGTATTGTTTATGTTCATAATGAGAGTGGTGGAAAACTGGATCCCTGTGCCATAAAATATATTTTCCTTTGGTACTCACATACGTAAAAAGGATATACATGCTACTCTCCTACCTAAAAGAAATTTTACACCACAATAAATGTCATCTTTGCTTGAACACCAACCCTTTTACCCTAAAACACCCATTTAGGGGAGAGCATGGAAGAATGAGAGTTTCTTATTGATACACCAGCAGCACCCATACCAACAACTACAACCTTTCCCACTCTAGATGACCTTGAAACTAGCCTTGACATTGGTCCTAACCTCACTGAGAGACATCACCACGTGATGACCTAGAGACAGATACAGAGGCAGCAGACACTGAAACAACTGAGGACACAATGGCGGAGGAGGAAAATCTGGATCATGTAGAGCCCTTTGGTATTGAATCGACCCAAGAGTCAACCTCGGTTCCTAGTTCTGGAGATATTAGGTGGCCAATTGCCTTGAGAAAAGGGGTAAGATCATGTACTTGACATCCTATCGGCAACTTTGTTTCCTATGATAGATTGTCAACATCTATGTGCAGTTTTGTTGCCCACTTAGCATATTAAAAATTGTCTACCACCTTTGAATCGGCTATCAAAGACTCAAACTAAAAAGGGGACATTGTAGAATAATTGAAAGCCCTCATTAAAATCCAAACTTGGGAACTCATGAAACTACCACTAGGAAAGAAGAATGTGAGGTGCAAATGGGTATTCACTAAGAAGTACACCCTGATGGCTCTACAAACAAATACAAGGCTTAGCTTGTAGCAAAGGGATACTCTCAAACCTATGGCATTGACTATCAAGAGACCTTTGCACTAGTGAGCAAATTAAACACTATCCGAATACTTATGTCCCTTGCAGCCAATCTAGATTGGCCTCTACATCAAGTAGATGTGAAAAACACCTCTTAATGGAGACCTAGAGGAGGAAGTGTATATGGACATCCCAGAAGGACTCGTTGAATATAATACTTAGGGGCTGGCATGTAGATTCTATAAGTCATTATATGGACTAAAATAATCCCCAAGAGCATGGTTCGAAAGATTTGCAAAGGCGGTGAACAGAGTTGGTTTCACTCATTGTCAAGCGGATCACACATTGTTTGTGAAACGCAACAAAGATAAGATAGCGTTCCTTATTGTGTATGTTGATGATATCATCCTAATTGGGGAGGACATCGATGAACTGATGAGACTTAAGAAGTCACTAGAAAAGGAATTTGAAATGAAAGACTTGGGAAGTCTTAGATATTTCTTAGGAATGGAAGTCGCAAGGTCTATGAATAGAATTGTTGTATCCTAGAGGAAGTACACTTTGGACCTGCTAAAGGAAATTGGGGTGTTGGGACCTAAACCGGTAGAAACACCAATGGAACCTGCATGTAAACTCGACAATCAAAATGATGAAGAAAAAGAAAATATGGCCAAAGATGAGAAGAAGGAAAAGAAATAAGTGCCCGTGGATGCAGAGAGATATAAAAGGCTTGTGTGAAAACTTTTGTACCTGTCTCATACTCGCCCTGATATAGGCTACACAGTTAGTGTGGTGAGTCAGTTTACATATGAACCAATGGAGGAACACGTGGAAGCAGTCTATAGAATCCTACACTATCTCAAAATGACACCAGGAAGGGGGATATATTTCGAAAAAGGGAAGTCAAGATAATTGATCCTATACACATGTTGGAGATTGTGCCCTAGGGGCCAATCATTATCTTATGAACATTGTTGATTTATGAATTTCTTAATAAAGTTATCATATTATTTGCATGTTTACTATGATGACAATCCTTGGATAACTCGTGATCTTATCCTAAATGTCCCTGGTCAGTCATCTATGCGGGAACAGAGATGAAATAAGACCAGTATGACTTTGAAGATATATAGAGATATAAATCAAAGTCATAAGCACATGTAAGAGTACAGGGTGTTGGACCGACCCGCAATGAGAGAGCTGCATGGGTCAAGTCATAAGCTTCTCTCATATACAAGCCATGTCACTATGCCCTTTGACCTGAGATCATCATGGATTCCTACATGACAAACGCTCAGCTTTGACCTAGTCAAAAGTCACTTTTGACCGAGTGATCATAAAGGCTATGCTCGGGCTTAGTGGTTTTTCATGCGGAGGAATGTGAATGGTCAAGATGGAATTTGTCCCTCACATTTGTAGAGAGATATTACTGGGCCCCTCGATGAGTGAGTCTGAGAAATGTATGGCCATACTGGAATAGAAGGGTAGTTCCATTTCTATATTCAGACTACTCAGGGATCGAGAAAGTAACGGTCAGGAACAGGAGGATGACGTTCACCATGCCTCATCCTTGACCGAAATATCGTGTGACAAAAGGGACGTGATATGGTTGTATGAAAGGTTACATCGTTTATCGATCCTCATATGTTTTGGGTAGTCGTAATGCCTTGCTAGAGACCGCTTACGACTTGTGGGTCAGTATAGTAACTGGGCCACTGCCAACTTCATATGGGCCTACAGGGTCGCACACAAAACAGCCCAATGCGAGCTATGATGTCCAGATTCATTGAATCTAAGAGATGTCTAAATTCAATGAATAATCTAGGGTGGATATATATTTTATATATATATATAAATTAGTTTATATATATATTATATATATAATATAAGAGATATTTGTAAGATTTAATTTATAAGGATAAATTAAATCTCTATCACTTTTGAATTTGAATTTAAATGGATATGATCTATTTGAATTTGAAATTCAAATTGATAAGATATCTCAAATTTGATTTATAAGAATAAATCAAATATAATTCCGTCTTATCTTTATTTTAAATTAAATAAATAGGTGAATTAAATCTGTGGGACGGATTTAAAATAAACCATATTTATTTAATTAGTTTCTTATTAAATTATGCAATATATGATATTGTATTAATTCAGAATTAATATAAGATTAATTCTGAAGCCCGGCCCTATTAGAAGCCTGATAGCTTCCTATATATTTGACATTAGGAGCTAGGGTTCTACACACAATATACATCTCTACACACACATTCAGACGTGAGAAAAGGGGGCAGGGAGAGTGCAAATGGTTTGCAGACAAGAAACTGCCGAAATAGAGACGTTGAGGACGGAATCTCTAGAAAGCCCTAGAGGGACAAGAGGCGCTAGCACGTCGTTCGCGATTGGAACGCTGCTCGTGTGGATACCAGTAGAGGAAGCCGATCTGAGCTGTCGACTTCTACGATACGACCAGACACGAAGCAAGGTCGCGACCAGAAAACGCTGAGGTCGCGACCATACGGGCATCTGAACGTCAGAAATCCGAAAAGAAGAGGCAGGTCGCGACTTGAAGCTGACGAGGTCGCGACTACAAACTCCAGAGACGTCAGGCCGCGACGAGAAGCAGAGGAGGTCGCGACTAAAAGGTTCCAGAGGCGAAGAGTCGCGACTAGTGGACACTGAGGTCGCGACCAAAGCTTGAAACTGAAGGTAACACTTCTTTCTCCTTGACTTGAACACATTCGGTAGATCCTGGCTGGGATGGAAAAATTTTTAAAGTTAATTTCCGCTGCGTGTCTTCCAATTCCCTTCAACACAGATGCAGATCATGTAGGATTTCTACCAGACAGAAGATCCACCTCCGGATGTTGCACCATGTTGTGGGGGAATGTAGTGACATAGAGGAGCAAGAAGCAAACTATTGTCTCTAGAAGTAGTGTAGAAGCTGAATGAGCAATAGCTCATGGTGTATGTGAAGGATTATGGATTATCAAAATCCTAAAAGAGTTGGGCCTTGCATTAAACACTCTGATTCAGCTTAGAAGTTATAGCATGTCAGCTATAGCTATGGTTTGAAATCCTATTCACCATGAAAGGACAAAACATGTGGACATAGATTCATCAAAGAAAAGAAGGATGAAGGAATCCTTGAATTAACACATGCTCCATCCTGACATCAAGTAGTGGACCTCTTTACTAAAGCCTTTGCGAAACTACAGTTTGAAGAACTTAGAGGCAAGCTGGTAATGAAGAACATCTATTCGCCAGCTTGAGGGGGAGTGTTGATGCTAAAATAAGGGAATTTCCAGATATAGAAGATTTGCATTTATTGGCTTTTTTCTAATATTTGTTTTGATTCATGTATTCGATTATAATCCCTGAAATCATGGGATTGTTGTTCTGTTTTAATGTTCCAAAATCGTATGAATCCTAGGAGCAATCTTGCCATAATCTTAGGGATCCTATTCCTAAACTTGTATCTATATATGTCATCCTCCATGATGAATAAAACAATGAATTCTTCACAAACTAACCCGTGTTGGTAGTATGACAGGTTGTTTTGTTAGCAAGTTGCTTATCTATTGTATATCAATCCACTCGTCCAAATGCTTATTGCACCGTGAGAGATATTAATGTCTCCACGTGGTTAATACCCACAACTTGGTCTCCTACTCTGACTTGGGAAATGTTGATTTGCGTGTTTTACTATCCTATGATTAACTAGCGTTTATTAATACATTTTGGAGTATCTTATGCAACCTAGGGTTAATCTTAAGAAATCAATTAAAACCCTTGCTCCAAAACAATTCTTAAAAGGTAAATAAGAATGATTTTTTTAATTATTTTCTTTTTCTTTTTTTTATATACCTATCTAGCTGAATTATATTTGAATATTGTCAGACTCAAATTAGGGGTAACTCTCCTAAAGATATTTTTATATTTATATATATTTGAACTCAATATTTTATATTTAAACGACTAAAGCACCTTTCATTAGGCCTATTTTCTAAAAGGAAGTAGGGAGGAAAAAAAAGAACATTATCAGTTTCTAAGGGCCCACGTAATGATTCTTGAAGTATTTTTTTTTTGGTATAATTTTTTTTGAAAAAGAGTTAGGCTCATTCATGAATCAAGAGCAGGGCGAAATCTCTTTTCTTCCTAGGCGATACTAATATCAAGCAGGGCGAACTGTTTATTATTCTCAGGCGTAAACCTAGGCACCTAGGAGCTAGGATGCCTCCCCAAGCGCCGCAACTAGAACTACAATAAAATGGTACTCCCCAGGGATCGAACACGCTCTAAATGGTCGCATGTTTCACCCCTTCACCAGTTGAAGAAACCATTGGATTTGGAGTTGGCTTTTGTCTTTCTCCCAATCCATCCTTTGTTGAGATTTAATATATTATACAATTATTATAATATTATATAATAAAAATAAATTGTTAAAATTTACCTTAACAATACAGTGAAAAAAGCAATATTTTTTTATAAAACTATGTTACATTACAGTTCTAAACTATTCAAGTTAAATTTTAATAATTTAAAATTATTTATTTATTTAGTATTTAATATAATAATAATATTATAATCTATTAATAGATAGGGAAGGTAGGAGGGAAGCCAACTCCAAAAGCATCACATGCCAAACCATTAAATGAAGCAATTAAGCTATAGAGTAACAATTTGGTATAAACTAGGAGGAGGAGGAAAAATATGCAATTGTGGAGTCTCAAAAAGCCCTAAGTTTATAAAAGCATTGAAGATAAGGACGTAGAGAATTTGACATTAAGTGTATTGAAATATAAACAAGAAAGAAGGATTAACGAAATTCAAGATTATTTAAAGGTTAATACTATTGTTAATTTTTACAATTTGATCGAATTTTAATTTTAGTTCCTATAATTTTATATTATAATTTTTTATCTTTATAATTTTTTTCTTTTTAAAAAGTTAGGCCCTATAGTTTCATATAGAGTTGATAACTTTGAGGGTGTTAACTTTGTTAATACTGTTAAATATATGTACTAAAATAAAAATTATTAAAAATATAGAAACCTGAACCGAAACTCATTAAAAGTATAAATAAAAAAAGACAACTTAAATACATGACAGAGGACAAATAAGTCAATTTTGACCGACAAAATTGATTTTGAGTGGCATTTGAATTCATGCTCTGTTTTCTTATTTTTAAATCTGATTTCACCAACTTGAGAGGGTGCAATCATTTGTAAGGGGTGCAGTTCTTCTTTAACTATGTAAAACATATGTTTAGCTATGTGAAAATAACTTCCACATTAAAGACTTTTGTATATAGTTAAGGATAAGTGACACACAGCTAAAAAAGAGCTATATCCACTGAAGATAATTGCACCAGATCCTTCTAACAAAAAAATGCCAAATGGGAACTTTCCCAAATTTTTCATATAAAAAGGAAAATTTTGGAAATGTTTTTATTTATACTTTTAATGAGTTTTGGTTATAGTACTTATGCTTTTAACGATTTGAGAAATGTTTTTATTTATACTTTTAATGAGTTTTGATTGTAGTACTTATGCTTTTAACGAGTTTTGGATTTAGTCTCTATATTTTCAACCAGTTTTAGTTTTGGTTTCTATATTTTAACGGCGTTAACAAAAGTTAATCCAGTTAAACTCAAATCCAAGTATTTATGAATCTATAGGGTTTAACATTTTGAATGGAAGAAACTATAGGAATAAAAACCGTAAATTGAAACTGCAAGGACTAAAATTAAAATTTGATCAAACTGTAAGGATCAATAATGGTATTAACCTGCCTTGTGTAAATATTGAGAAATGTTGCTTATTTTTATAATTTAGGGTAACCCTTTATTTTACATCTCATTGTTTCCTTGATTGGGGATCTTCTAGGACAAAATATTTTGTTATTTTCCTATCTCCTTTAATCACTTTTTGAATTATCCTGGATAATTCAAAATATAGATATTTATTCCACTTAAAATTCCAAGCGTCATAGGACAATTCTTAAGGATTTTTTACTCTTTATTAATATTTTCCTCCCTTTCTTTTATATTTTTATTTATTCTTAATTTTTAAGTTTTTATTTAAATTACTTAGACAAAATAGGGTGTTCCCAATGATTGTGGATACATTAAAAATCATTTAAACTCTTGGAACTTAATTGAAAATGATGGATTTCGGGTGTACCTTAGATCTTCTCTTGTAACCGAGAAAGCCACGCGTAACCGGAGCACCTTGTATGGACTCTGGTAAGTTTCACAGCAAATGACACCAATGGAAGAAAACAGAGCACCGGAGAAGCACTGGAACAGAGGAGGAGGGAAAATGCACTCACGCATGAACCGAAAAAATTGCTCACTGGAATAATGAAGACAACTCTCTTTTGAAGCCTTCTTATCCAGAGAGATGCATGCGGGGAATTGCCTTTGGTAACTTCCATTTCCCTTATTTCAAAAAAATAGAAATTGTTCCCTCCCTTTCTACCTCTCATGGACTTGGGCTAATCCACCATTGGGTTTATCAACTCCCCCACACTTAGCTTTTGCACTCTGAGCAAAATTATGGATCAAAACTGAATTTAAACACACATGTTCAGCAGAATTGGCAAAATAGATTCAGCATGAGTACTTGCAATCATTAATCTTTCCCTTCAATTGGCAGCAATCCAAGCTAATCTTATATCAATCAAAGAATCTAACTCATGCAATTCAATCATAGTAAGCAACTAGGTTGAGATTTCCTCACAAGATAAAGTGTTTCACTCCCTCTCTTATCAAGGTAATTTCACTTAACCATCTAGCTTAGGCTTCCCATAGGCTTGTAACCATCCTACATCTCCACTGTATGCACAAGGGCTATGAATCAAAGGGTCTTTATTAGGGTTGTAATGTTGGAGAGGCTAGATGATGAAATGGAAATACATGTCAATGATTAATGAAATACTATACATAATCAAAGTGTAAGTCTCAACTAATTCTTTCATACTAGTTGAATAGCACTTTTCTGTATCTGTTTTTTTTTTCTTTTCTTTCTATTTTCTTTGTACTTTTCTTTTTCTCTGTATTTTTCCTTTCTTTTCTTTATTTTTATTTTCTTGAACCAGATAGCACATATATTGAAGTTCAAACATCAACAAGTAGAGCAACTTCACAATTAAAGACTTACTGCAGCAGCAACTATCTTGCACAGTATTCATTAATCAAGGATGGAATTTTTACGGAAAATGAAGGTCTCAAAGGGGTAAAGCAAAGGATTTAATATATATGTGATTTCTGTTTGGTCAAGAGGGTTTTGAAAGAAATACCCTTATCATTTTCATAATTCCATGGAGCTAATGTGGTTTTGAATCAAGGATTGAGACAAGTTCTGCAAAGTTACCAAACTAGATGGTGTCACACAATGCAAAGGAGTATATGTTGAAGGCTCAAATTGCTTCCATCTGGCTTACTCACCCTAATAAGCTCATATGACTAGATTGCATGAATCTTAAACAAAGCACATGAGACTAATCATTC
Organism: Leucaena leucocephala; assembly: GCA_037074615.1. Taxonomy (NCBI): domain Eukaryota; kingdom Viridiplantae; phylum Streptophyta; class Magnoliopsida; order Fabales; family Fabaceae; genus Leucaena; species Leucaena leucocephala. The sequence continues at coordinate 11,760,700 of CM073555.1, read as the reverse complement.
ATGATGCACAATTTCCAGTAATGAATTGATGAAACAAGCAACTAATACTTCATCAAATTTGCCAATGTTCAAAAGTTATGAGTTCAAAGTTCAATTTAGATCCATGACAGTTAATTTCAATTGACCAAGCAACAACCAGAATGCAGTATAAGGATTTTTCAGCAGAAGGTAGATGTTAGTCGCGACAAACAGGTCATCAGGTCGCGACTATTTTTTTACAGAGAAGAATAGTCGCGACATAAATTGGAAATGGTCGCGACACAAAATCACCGAGAGTAACCTTGTTAAACAAACAATTTCTTGTTGCGACCAAATAACAACACAGTCGCGTCTGTTACTCACAGAGAGCTATAGTCGCGACAAAGATAAGCACAGACCACGACTAAAAATCACAGATGGGCAAACATAAGAGAATATGAATTTTCGGTCGCGACAAAAATAATTTTTAGTCGCGACTAAGTTTCACAGAGAAGAGATTTTGACAATTTGAACACATTAGTCGCGACATAAAAGTCATTGTGTCGCGACCTAAAGACAAAATCGTAGCAAATATCTGATTTTTATTCACCCATCAAGTTCATCCTCCCCCACACTTAAATTCTACATTGTCCACAATGTGAAGAAGCAATGAACTCATGCAAAGGCAGCAATAATGATCATGACAACACTAAACCAAAATCTTTGATTTATTCATGGGATTATTTATCTATCCTACTGACTTGGTCTCCTCCCCCACACTTAATCAACATATATAGCTCAAGTATATAATGAAACTAATCAAAGCAGACTATTGTAAGTGGGAGAACAAGGAAGGAGACAACCTGACTGTTATGGGGGCTTGAAATTCTCCTTGTACAGCTTCAATAAGTGGCCATTGACCTGAAATACTGTACCATCTGCTTCATCCATCAATTCAATTGTTCCATAATCATGGACCTTGGTCACCACATATGGACTATCCCATCTTGTAGCAAGTTTTCCATGTTTGAAAACATATCTAGCCTTAAATCTGAGAACCTTATCTCTAATATGAAACTCCTTGCGCAAAATCCGCTTATCATGAAGAAGCTTGGCTTTCTCTTTGTAGATTCTGGAATTCTCATAGGCATCCAGTCTTATTTCTTCTAGTTCCTGAATCTGCAACAGTCTCTCCTCTCCAGCAGTGTCAAAATTCATGTTACAAGCTTTAACTGCCTAGAATGCTTTGTGCTCAACTTCTACTGGTAGATGACACGTTTTACCATAGACCATTCGGTATGGGGATATCTCAAGTGGTATCTTATGAGCTGTTCTGTATGCCCATAAAGCTTCATCTAACCTTGTACTCCAATCTTTCCTTGAGGGTCTTACTATCCTCTCCAGAATCCTTTTAATAGCTTTGCTAGAATTCTCAGCTTGACCATTTGTTTGAGGATGATAAGCTGTTGAAACCTTGTGCTTAATCCCAAACTTGGCAAATAACCCTCCTAACATCTTATTACAGAAATGAGAGCCTTGATCACTAACTATAGCTCTTGGAATACCAAACCTTGAAAAGATGTTTGACTTCAGAAATTTTGAAACTGTCACTGCACATCCTTTCTTGTTGGTACAGCTTCCACCCATCTAGAGAGATAATCCACAGCTAACAGAATATATGCATAACCAAATGATGGTGGAAATGATCCCATGAAGTCGATGCCCCATACTTCAAACACCTCACAGAAAAGCATAGGCTGCTGAGGCATTTCATGTCTCTTATTCAGTCCACCAAAACGTTGACACCTGTCACAAGCCTTGCAGTATTCATAGCAGTCTTTGAATATCTGTGGCCAATAAAAACCAGCATCCAAAATATTTCTGGAGGTCTTCTTTGCACTGAAATGGCCTCCACAAATAGAAGAATGACATGCTGTAATGATGTTGTCTATTTCTTCACTTGGCACACATCTTCTAATAACTTGATCACTGCATATCTTCCAAAGTATGGGTGGTTCCCAAATGTAAAATCTTGCCTCATGCTTGATCTTCTGGCGCTGGAAATGAGATAAAGAAGGTGAAAATAGACCAGTAACAATGTAATTCACTATGTGGCAATACCAAGGTGTAATCACAAAAATCACAGAAACAGAACAATCCCTAAATGTATCATAAATGATGTTAGAATCCAATACTCCCCTTATATCTTCAGGCAATCTACTCAAATGGTCAGCTACCATATTTTCTGCTCCAACTTTGTCCCTTATCTCCACATCAAATTCTTGGATCAGTAGCATCCATCTCAAAAGTCTAGGCTTGGACTGTGGCTTTTTAAACAAGAACTTTATAGCAGCATGATCAGTGTATATAATCACTTTAGAACTCAAAAGATAAGACCTGAATTTGTCAAGTGCAAACACTATAGCAAAGAGTTCTTTTTCTGTAGTAGTGTAGTTCTGTTGAGCATTATCTAATGTCTTAAAGGCATATGAAATGACTTTGGATAGCTTACCATCTTTCTGTCCCAACATGGCACCCACAGATTCATTTGATGCATCACATGAAAGCTCAAAATCTAAGTGCCAATTAGGTGCAACAAGTATAGGTGGTGTGATAAGCATAGTTTTAATAGTGTCAAATGCTCTCTTGCAAGTATCATCAAAACAGAATTCTACATCTTTTTGCATGAGTTTAGATAGTGGAGATGCAATCTTGCTAAAATCCTTAATGAATCTTCTATAGAATCCAGCATACCCTAGGAATGACCTTAATTCCTTTAAAGATTTGGGATAAGGAAGAGAAGAAATAACTTCAATCTTAGCTTTATCTACCTCAATCCCATTATTAGATATTAAATGTCCTAGAACTATGCCTTTATCTACCATAAAATGAAACTTCTCAAAATTCAACACAAGCCTCTTCTCAATGCATCTTGCTAAGACATTCTCTAGACTCTCTAAACATTCATCAAAGTCCTTACCATATACTGTAAAATCATCCATGAATACCTCCATGTTTCTCTCCAAGAATTCACTGAATATGGACATCACAGCTCTTTGAAATATTCCAGGAGCATTGCACAAGCCAAATGGCATCCTCCTATAGGCATGGGTACCGAATGGGCATGTAAATGTAGTCTTCTCTGGATCTTCTGGTGCAATGGGTACCTGAAAGTATCCTGAAAAACCATCAAGGAAGCAGTAATTAGTTTTTCCAGCAAGCCTTTCCAACATTTGATCTATAAATGGTAAAGGAAAATGATCATTTCTAGTTGCATCATTCAATTTCCTATAATCAATGCACACTCTCCATGAATTATGCACTCTAGTAGGGATTAGTTCATTATTTTCATTCCTTACCATAGTTATACCACTTTTCTTAGGCACCACATGAACTGGACTCATCCATTCACTGTCTGAAATTGGGTAGATAATGCCAGCATTTAACAACTTAGTCACCTCTTTCTTGACTACATCAGATATCAAGGGATTTAGCCTCCTTTGTTGCTGTTTAATAGGCTTAGCTCCATCATTTAACAGAATTTTATGTGTGCATACAGATGCATCTATACCAGGTATATCAGCTAGAGTCCAACCTATTGCTTTCTTATGTGTTTTTAAAAATGAAATTAATCTCTCTTCTTCAGAAACAGAAAGTGCATTAGCAATTATAATAGGGAGTGTACTATTTTCAGCCAAAAACACATATTTAAGGTTACTCGGAAGTGGTTTGAGTTCCAACTCAGGTGGCTGGACAATTGATGGCCCCAACTTCCTAGTTTCCAAAGCTGCAACAGGTTTCCTCATTTCTGTCATCATAAGTTTTGCAACTTTAAATTCTGTTTCTGCAATGAAATCCTTAATAGAAATATTAGTAACATCAAAAGAAAAATATTGTAGGGTGGAAAGTAAGCTATCAACTGAAACTTGGTTAATACTTGACACATCACCACTACTATCCAAAGAAAATAGAGAAGAAGAAGAAATTTCAAATTCAAACAATTCATATTCATCTTTTTCAGAATTCTGCAGCAATAACTCATGTTCATCTTGGGTCTCTTCAATGTATGCATCAAGTGTACTTATGCCTAACAGTGAGTAATCTTCAAATGGATGTCTCATTGCTTTATAGACATTAACAGTTATGACATTATCACCCACTTCCATTGTGATGCTCCCGTTTTTCACACTTATCACAGTGTTAGTTGTCCTAAGGAATGGCCTACCTAAGATAATAGGTCCCTCTGAATTTGACTCTTGTGTCATGTCTAAGACATAAAAATCTGCAGGTATAGTCAAGTCTTTGACCTTCACTAATATATCCTCTAACAGTCCCTCTGGTTTCCTAGTGGTTCTATCAGCAAGCTGCACTATCATTGAAGTCTCCTTAAGTGAGCCCATGCCTATGCCTAATGATGTATAGATGGAAGTTGGCATGACATTAATAGCTGCACCAAGATCTAACAAAGCATTAGCACACTGAAACTTGCCAATAGTAATTGGAACTGTAAATGAACCTGGATCATCACATTTTATAGGAAGTTGTGGCTTAAGTAAAGCTGACACATTAGATCCCATTTGCACCCTTTCATTTGGTTTGCAGATTCTTTTATTAGTGCAGAGCTCTTTCATAAACTTTCCATACTTAGCTATACTCTTGATTAGATCCACAAGTGGCACATTAACTTCTAATTTACCTAACAGATTCAGAATATCTTGTTCTTATTTTTCTTTAAAAATCTTCTTTGGACACATGTATGCATTAGGAAAAGGTAGGTTCTTAGTACTTAGCTCTTTGTCATTCTGCTCTGCATCTTCATGTTCCTTTTTATTCTGAATTCTGCTGGATTCATGACTTGCAGTGCTGGAACCAGTTGCTGCTTCCTGTATCACAGGTGATTGTGCAGATTCCTTCATTATAGGTTGCTCATGCTGCAGCGTATCCTTCTCCTTGCTACTCTCTGATCTGTTCTGCTACAACTCTGCTTTGTTCTGCTGCTCAATTGATTTATTGTTCTTCCTGTTATCATCATTGGCATCTGTTTCCCCCACCATTTTACCACTTCTCAAGCTCACAGCATTTACAGACTTTGGGTTAACAACTGTGTTGGAAGGTAAGTTGCCTTCCATTCTGGCCTGAACATCATTTACTGAATTGGCTAGCTGTGATACATAGCCATTCATATTTTCAGCTTTTGTCTCCCACTGCTCTATCTTGCTCTCCAAAGCAGTAAACTTAGATTCTGCCATTGCTAAGTTGTTCTCTACTGTGGACCTCAAATCCTTGAAGTTAGAGCTGAAGTGTGTGTTCATGGAATTTATATTTGAGTTCATCACATTGATGCTCTTGAGTATCTTAGAAATTCCATTATCTTTTGCAGCATTAGACACTTCTATAGCTCTAGAGGATTAAGCCACTTGTTTGTCATTGTTGAATCTGTGTTGACCAGCAGCTCCACCTTCATCCCTCCATCTGAAATTAGGATGCTCTCTCCATCCTTCATTGTATGTATTAGAATATGAATTCCTTGGTGGATACTGGTTGGATCTGCCTTGATAAATGGCTGAGACATCCTCATGAGGTGAAGGACAATTTGCACTGATATGCATTGGAGAAGAGCAGATTTGACAACTAGGAGCAACTAGAGCTTGAGAGTATGGGCTTTGAATATGTGAACTGCTCAATTGAACAGCTAGATTGTTAATCTGAGCACTCATAGAAGCAACTTGAGAAGACAGATTACTATGATCCTGAGAAGGCCTTGCAGAAACCTCATGCACTTGTCTAGCATCTAATCCTCTATACTGCTGGTCATTGTTTGCTATCTTCTCAATCAGGCTCCATGCTTCTTCAGGTGTTAAATCATCAATGGAACCTCCAGCAGCTGCATCCAAATTCTTTCTGCATGCAAAGCGTAATCCTGAATGAAAGTACTGCACCAAGTGTTCCATTAAAATCTGATGATATAGACATCTAGCCAGCAACTCTTGAAATCTACCCCAAAACTCATAGAAAGATTCTTCAACAAATTGTTTTGCAGCAAAGATTTCCTTCCTCAATATTGTTGTCTTTGATGAAGGAAAATATCTCTCCAAGAAGGCACTTCTTAAGTTGTTCTAGGAGTGTAAAGCTTGTGGTGTATGATGTGGCAGCATATAGAACCATTCTTTTGCCTTTCCTTCTAGTGTGAAATGAAAGACTTGTCTCTGCACAGCATCCATGTCAGCTCCTACAGGCTTCATAGTTGAGCAAACCCACTGCATAGTCTGCAAGTGCTTGAAAGGATCCTCACCTGCCAATCCATAATACTTTGGTAAGTTACTCAACAAAGGACCTTTCAACTCAAAGTTCACATCTAAAGCAGGACAAGTTTGAAAAGGATCATAGTTTGCATTAGAAGAAGTGAGTTCTCTTATGCTCCTACGTGGCCTTCTATTGTTCATGTTATTTTCTGCAACATGCTCTTGTTGATTATTCTGATTATGAGTATGGGCTTCACCTACATTAACATGCTCCATGACAAGATGATTATCTAATATAGCACAAGATGCAGGTTCAGTTTTAGCAGCAACAGATACAACAGCTTGACTCTTAGCTTTCTTTATTTTCCTAAGTGTCCTATTAATCTCTCTATCCAAAGGAATGAGTTCAGAGCTCTTGTTCATACAATTCAAGCTTAACAATGATGTAGAAGATCAGATATATCAATAATGCAGCAAATTCAGCAAATGGAATCAGTTAGTCACAGTTTAGGAATATTTAGTCACGACACAAAAGACTACAGGTCGAGACTCAAAAACACAGAGAGCAAATATCACTACGAAAATGAACCACGAGTCGCGACTGTCAGTCACAGAGAGCAAAATTTTTTTAATATTGATTTTTGGTAGCGACCAAATGTTACTTTGGTTGCGACTAAAAATCACAGAGAGAAAATGCTTGAAGTTAAGAATTTCTGGTGGCGACAAAAATACACTTTGGTCGCGACTAAAAACAACAGAGTTTTAGTCGCGACTAAGTGTCAATCTGGTTGCGACTAGAAATCACAGAGCACTTTGGTCGCGACTAAAAAGCCAAATGGTCGCGACTAAACAGATCTAAATAGAAAAAAAATCGCAGAAGAACAGAAAAAAACTACCTACTCTTTATGTTTTTGGGCCCAGGAGATTGCTTAGGAAACCTTAACAAGTAAGGCTCCCCGGCAACGGCGCCATTTTGATAACTGTCGATTCTAATATCAAACAAAACTAAGCTAACCAATAGTAAGTGGAGGCTAACCTAGGTCGGATCTCAAGGAGCCTAAATGGATGTTAGAATTCCTAATCAATCTATTGAGCCACAATTTATCAAGTTAAACAGATGAGTTGTGTTTTGGACTATCACTAACTTCAGAAAGTAAATCTATTCTATTGTCTCTATTTTTATGTGATTAAGATGATGAATGAATGATGACAAGTGTGTTCCCTTGAAGATTATCTTACCTTCATTGTCCACAAAATATCAATAGTTAATCAATTGAACCAAAAAAAAGGTTAGCTAACAACTCGCTAGCTAAATCTCAATCAACGTTACAACTTGCAGACATTAATAGAGAATAGGAATTGTTCAACTTAGAGATAATAGAATATAAATATTAATCAAATGATCATTACTATAGGAAGAAAGAATCCAACTCGGTTCCTAATTCCTTGTCATCTATTACTCTAATTGAATCAATAAACTAGAAATGAATACATCAACTAGATATAGTTAAATCTGACTTAAGACTCAATGACACTCCCTGTTAAGCGTGAAGACTCTGGTTGTCATCATCTCCAAAGAAACATAGCAGCTCAGCCTTGCATTGCTATCTGAACTCCAGCAACAAACATAGATACAACAGACATAGTCATATGGAAATGGAAGGAGAAAATGAAAATGATAAGCTGCAGAACTTTGCTCTGGATCTGTTAACTAGAACAGAGCAAAGTTGCAGAAAAAAAGTGAGAATGGAGAAGAGGATGATGGTGTACGTGAGTTGTGAATGTCGATGCTCTTCCTGGAATGATGTGTCTGTCTTCGATCTCCCAATGTATGGCAGAGTGTATGGGAATGTATCGGATCCCCCTCTCATGTGCGTGTTATGTGATATATATGAAATATGAAATGCATGAGTAAATCCATGGAGCTATCCAGATGCCCTCCATCTCCAACTGTCAGCACATGATCTGGTATTCTCTTCAGCACATGCTTCCCACTTGCTTGTTAGCCACTTGCTCAATCTGTTGTGCTGATATGTACAGTGCGCGCGTGAACAGTGCCAGATGTGTGGAGTCCATTTCTGCTGCTGCACATGTTTGATCTCCTCACTTGCAATCTATTACGTCCATCTATGCCATCCATCCTATGCTTAAGTCATCTTTCTATCCAGCTGTCCATTCTGTCATTCGCTGACTGAATTCTGTATTTGAAGTTTGGTCGAGACATTATATACATCTGGTCGCGACTTATATTTACAGAGAGATACAGTCGTGACCAAAATGATAATTAGTCACGACTATTATTCACAGAGAGCACTTCTCCTTTGCTAATTGAAGTTTGGTCGCGATGGTGAATTTGTAAGGTCGCAACCTAATTCCACAGAGACGCTCCACTTTGCTGATTGATTGCTGTGTTTACCTGAAATGAACATTTAATAGATTATTTATCCAATTAAGCACTAAAATCACATCATTTAAATTCCCACTTGTCCAATTTTATATTATTAACTAATTTGCTCAATATAGTAGTAAATGTAGATAAGAATTAATTATAAACTCTCTTTTAACATATTAAAAATCAGTACAAATATGAGTTTATCATGCTGCTTTACTGGTGAACACATGTCTCATCTTTGAACGCTTCTCTAGTATCAAAGGCGGTTGCTCGTGTGAGAGAGCTACCATTTTCAACCTGTACGACATACTAGACATTGTATACTTTCATTCAGACATATAAGTAATAATAAATGACATGATATCATTAATGAAAAATAAAAGTATTACATACAGTCTGCTACTTTACATTTTTCGCATGCCAATGGCTATTACATGTTTCTCAAATGTTTCTTTACCTATTGGCTTAGTCAGGGGGTCTGCAACCATACACTTGGTTGAAATGTATTGTACAGTTACAATTTTCTGTGCTATATAGGGTGTGTTTGGATTAGCTTTTGGAAAATAGATTTTGGGAAAAATGGATTCTGGAGAATAGATTTTGGGTAGAATAGATTTTGGGAAGAATAGATTTTGGGAATAAAGATGTTTGGATGATTAGTAGTAGAATCACTTTTTATATTTTTAAATTACTAAAAAGGGTATGATATGATTAAAAGTAAGAGAGATGAAAGATGATAGAGAAGAAAGAGAAGAGAGAAGAGAGTGTAGAGAGGAGAGAGGAGAGAGAAAAAGAGAGATAAGAGAGAAGAGAGGAAAGAGAAAAAGAGAGATAAGAGAAGAGAGAGGAGAGATAATAGAGAAAAGATAGGAGAGAGGAGAGAGGGTGTAAGGAAAAATAAGGGTATAATAGTAATTGGATAATCCAAAACCTAGGTTTCAAAGAAAAAGCTATTTTCAGTAGCTTATTCAAAATCTAGGTTTCAAACCGAGATTTTGTCCAAAATCAATTCTCAACAAAAATTGCTGTTTGTGTAAAAAATTTCCAAACCGAGGTTTTACCCCAGAATCTATTTTGAAACGTGGTCCAAACAGGCACATAATCCCTTACAAAGTTATACTTAATATCAATGTGTTTGGTCTTGCTGTGATACTTAGGGTCTTTGGTGTAGGCTATGGCTACAGTATTGTCACAGTGTATCAACACCGGATTCGTACTCTCGTTCCCAAATCCTAGGTGTTCGATAAATCTCTTCAGCCAAACAGCCTCTTGCGCTGCTGTAGTGTATGCCACAAACTCAACTTTCATAGAGTGTAAAGCAATGCACATCTGCTTCTTGCTACTCCAACATATGGCTCCGTTGTTAAGCAAGAAGGTGTATCCTGAAGTAGATCTTCGTTCTTCTTCATCACCGCATCGCTTCCTTGATAACACAATGCATAATCAGATATGATCTTTAAGTATCTCAAGATCCTCTTCACTGCTTTCTAGTGTATCTCACCGGGGTTGGAGTAGAATCTGCTAACCAGCCCCACGGCATAACAGATATCTGGTCTAGTGCACATCATTGCATACATCAGGCTACCAACAGCACTAGCATATGGAACTCTTTCCATTTGCTTTTTGTCTATTTTAGTTTTAGGACACATGTCAGAACTCAAGGCCACTCCAGTGGCTACAGGGATATCCATGGGATTGTATTCACTCATATTGAATCACTCAAGTATCTTCTTGATACAATTCTCTTGTGAAAGAGTGAGGATTCTCTTGGAGCGATTCCTTCGAATCTTGACTCCAAGTATGTATTCTGCTTCACCCATGTCTTTCATCTCAAAGTTTGATGAAAGCCATTCTTTAATAGCTATCTGGAGTCAAGACTATTTCCGGCTAATAGTATATCGTCTACGTATAAGGATAATATTACAAAGTTACCGTCAAACTGCTTAACATAGATGCAATGGTCTTCCTCTATCATTTGGAAGTTATATAAGGTTATCACTTTGTGAAATCTCAAGTACCACTGTCTGGATGACTGTTTTAATCCATAAATGGATCTTTTGATTTTACACTTCTTGTGTTCAAAACCTTTTTCAATGAAACCTATTGGTTGTTCCATATAGATTTCTTCATCCAGATCACCATTCAGAAATACAGTTTTTGCATCAATCTGATGTAACTCCAGGTTTAAACTGTTTACTATTGCCAGAATAAGTCTTATAGAGTTGAAGTGCACAACAGGTGAAAAAATATCCTCATAATCTATACCTTCCTGTTGTGTATATCCCTTTGCAACCAATCGAGCTTTAAATTTGTCAATTGATTCATCCACCTTTCTCTTGATTTTGAGAACCCACTTGTTCCCAATGGCTTTACGCCCTTTTGGCAGATCAACCAATTCCCAGACTTGGTTTTTCATCATTGAGTCTATTTTCTCTTTCATCGCTTTCTTCCATTCCTCCTTAGCAGGACCTGCCAAGGCCTCATGAACAGTGCGGGGTTCATCATCCCCTTCTAGAGTAACTAAGAGTGCTTCGCCTTCTATTTGGAAGCATCTCTATGGAACACTTTCCCTGTTACTCTTTCTGGTAGGAGTGATAGCAACTTGCTTATCTTTTCTCATTTGCCTCGATCTTTATGTTGACCGTTCTTGGCTCCCACTCAGATTGACATACCTAGAGGATTCTGGTCTGACAATTTGTTCAGCACTGTCCTATTTGAGTCTCATAAAGAGATACAGTGCGGTCAACATCTCCCCTACTGGAAAATTCTATCTCAATGAATACAGCATCTCTTGATTCTGTTTCAGTCACTGTCCCATCTTCAATTTCACTTATGAATACATATCCTTTTGAGGGTTCAGAGTACCTTATGAAGATACATTTCTTCCCTCTAGGACCCTGTTTCCCATGTCTATGAGAACTGTCATGGATATAGGCCACCGTGCCCCAAGGTCTAAGGATGCTTAGATCTGGCTGGCATTTCGTCCATAACTCGTAGGGTGTGAAAGCGACTGACTTGGAGGGCACACGATTAAGTATGAAGGTTGATGTCAATAAAGCATCACCCCAATGTGAAATTGGAAGGTTTGCCTGAGCCATCATAGACCTAACCATGTCTAGAAGAGTTCTATTTCTTCTTTCAGTAACCCCATTCTGTTGAGGTGTGCCAGCGATAGTTAGTTGCCTAATAATCCCTTTTTCTTCACAGAGCTATTTGAATTTATCTGAAAGGTATTCACGACCTCGATCAGTGCGTAATGCCTTGATTTTATTGTCCATTTGATTTTCTACTTCTTTTATATATCATCTAAAGCACTCTAGTGCCTCGGACTTATGTGAAATCAAATAGAGATGACCATATCGTGAATAATCATCAATAAAGGTAATAAAATACCAAGCTCTGTGTCTTGCCCTCACACTCATTGGACCGTAAATATCGGAATGAATTAATTGCAATGGATTTTTGGCTCGTGTTCCCTTACCGAATGGTTTTCTTGTAGCCTTACTTGCTAGACAACTTTCGCATAATGACATATCCATGTTAGGGATTATCCCCAACAAGCTTTCTTTTGCCAGTTTAATCATTCTATTTTGATTAATATATCCTAGTTTAGCATGCCAGATATTCATATCAGGATTATTTGAAGTAATAGTAATGCAATCGTGAATATTAAAATCACTAGCAAGATCCAAAATAAAGAACTTTTAAAATTGGAAAGCTGAACCATAAAATGTTGAGTTGCTATTAATGTCTGCAACTTTACCATGAAAGTTTACATTAAACCCAAAGTTCAATAAGCAAATTACAGAAACTAAATTCCGTCGGATGTCAGGAGCATGAAGCACATCATACAGTATCAAGGTCTTTCCATCACGCAAAACAAGTTTACAGGTGCCAATGCCTCGAACCTCGATCCTTGCATTATTGTCAATGAAAAGCCACTTGCTTTGAAATGGCAATTGACGGTATTCCACGAAGGATCCTCGATCTCGACTTACGTGGTCTGTAGAGCCTGAGTCAATAATCCAAGAAAAGGAAACATGTTCTGTTAAGAAAACAGTACTAGAAACAAATGAGACATGTGAATTCACATAATTCACTTTTACCTTTTCGCTCTCAGTCTATTTAGAACAGTCACGTGTGAAATGTCCCATATTATGGCATGAAAAGCTTTTGACCTTCTTTAGGTCTAGCTTTTTCTTGCTTCCTTCTTTCCCTTCTTCTTGTATTGTTGCTTGCCTTTCTTAGGCAGAGGACCGCCTTTCTTCCAATTTTTCTGAAATTTCTTGCCCTATTTGAATTCAGGCTTTGATTGGGAAGGACCAGCACCTTCGGTTCAGATAGACTTGTCCAGTGGCCTTATAAGCCTCCAGACGTTCATCCTCTAGCTCCAAATGCTTAGCTACATCGTTGAAAGTGATGATGTTCTCATTATGGGTCAGATTGACTTTCATGTGCTCCCAACTGGCAGGGAGCGACCTAATGACAGCTTGCACTTGCTGTTCGTCAGATAAATTATGTCCAGCCTCCTTCAATTCACAGATCATTGTGGACATCTCTTGCAGATGTTGCCTCATAGGATTATTTGGTTTTAGGTTATAAGTATCAAATTTAATCGTCAAGCGTCTTAGTCGTGGAGACTCCTCCAAATTTATCCTTTAAGGCAATCCACATTGCTTGTGCAGTTCTGTGTGTCTCAAACTCACACATTAAATCATCAGCTATTGCACTCAGCAGTGTGATTCTTGCTATGCTATTCTTCTTTTTCCATGACAGGTATGCTTTATGGTCTCTCCTGTGCTGGGCTGTATTTTCAACCTCAGGCTCTACCATTGCCATTGTTAATGGCTCCATTGCATCCTGCTCTTCTAGAATATATTGGACCTTTCGGTGCCAAATATTCCAGTTGTCTCCGTTGAGTTTTTCCCCTTGTTTAATTTAGCAATAATGTTCTTTGAAGCCATTGTTCAATATCGGTTCTGTGACAAACCTATCCCACATTAATTTATTGAACCATAGAACATTTAAGTGAATTTATATAGCACATGTAAAGTATACAATGTTATGTACTTTTATCATTTTTGATCAGAAAACAATAACATTACTAGACCCATGATCAGGAGAATACGTTTGTACCTCCCATCACATAGGCACTAGCAGCGTCATTACTTTCTATCAAAATTAATATAAGCACTCTCAAGTTTTGCTTTTAGAAACTCATTATCTAAAAGAGCTCCCACTTATAAGAAGCATACATTAATCATAACTTGTAAAGAAATAAAATAAAACATAATTCATTTGCATATAAGACATGTAATAAATGGCAAGTCTTTACAAAGAAAAAGTAATAAAACATGTCCTTAACTAAGTAAATCAATGGTAATCAAATATAAATATACAACATTTGATATGAGCTTTACAATAATCTAATATCGCTTTTCTTAGTTTCTTAAGCTTACGAGACGGCTTGTGAAGGTTAGATACAAATTCTATTACTCTAAGCCAATACTTATTGCCCAAGCGTCCTTGTCTAGGCTTTCCTCTAACCCTAACTGCCCTTATGTACTCCATTATGACTTTTAGGTAGAATGCAGTATTCTTCTTATCTGTCATTAATTCAATGTAGTCATAAATCACGCCATTAATGCCTTTTATATTTGTTAGTTTAGCTGCATCTCTTTCAGCTATACTCATAGCCAAAGCAGAGGTAAGAGGTTGATCCACTTCTTCTCTATCCTCAACTGGAGATTCATCGTGAAGAGTAGGCATAGACTTGGAGTCTGAAGAATCCATGAAAGGCTGCAAATGAAGGGGTTCGATGGGGAATAAAGTTTCTGACCTCGGTCCGAAAATACACGTTACTTGTGGTTCCTCTTGTGGAATTTCCTCCATCAACTCCTCTAGGTCTTCTTCAGAAAGTTCATCAAGATCTTATTCTGGATCCTCTTCAGGTTCCCCCTCAGGATCCTCTTGAAGGTTCTACTCTGGGTTAGTGACATCATCCAGAAATGATATGTCATCATTTAAGCTAAATCCCAGAGATTCAGTGCTACATGAAGTCATTTTTACCTAAATAATAAAGAATATTAATTATTATAGTTTTCTAGAATTTTTAAGCACAAAAAAAATACCAAAAAATACACTGAATGTCCATAAATAGGTTCAAAATTACCCCCAAATTAGGCAAATTATATATCAAAATAAAGCTCTTGATTTTAGGGATTTTTAGGAACAAACCGCACCTCAATCGGAGCTCCAACGCGCCCTTACGCGCCACAAGAAGGAAAAATTTAGAAAAAAATAAAAAAACTGAACAAAACCCACTCTCGGCCTCTGGCGCGTGTAATACAAGCGCCAGTCTGGGGCTGCCACGTGGCCACTGCCATGTGTCAGTCACCGAAATTTTCCCTTTTTTTTAAAATAATATTTTTTTGGAAATCATAATTTTTTTTATTTTTCCTTTGCAGCCAAATTTTTTTTTGTATGGGCCTGCCCACTGGCAGCCCAAAACCTTTTTTTTTGTATGGGCCTGCCCACTGGCAGCCCAAAACTTTTTTTTTACTGCTGGACTGGGCTGGACGAAGCCTAGTCCGCAAAACAGATTATCCCTCTTTTTTTGTTCAGGCGTCAAAACGACGCCGTTTGGGGATGATCAAAATGATGTCATTTTGATCGTCCCTGACCTCTGGCTGGGTCACACAAACCTGATTGGAAAACGGGTCGGGTCCGCTGGACTCGACACGTTTTTTGGCGATAACTTCTATATTCGACGTCCGATTTCGACGTTCTTGGTGTCATTTTCTTCATTTTTTGTACTCTACGTAATGAGACTAATTTCAAGGCCTAAAAACTCTATTTTCTAATGACCCAATTTCAAAAACAAAAGTTCTCTGTTATGGTTCACACGGTTCACATTCTTTATGCTTCTGTTTATGGTTTGAATGCATGCTCCATACATATTCTCATGAAATAAACACTTTAAAACCGAAATGAGCATACAGAAGAACAGTGTATAACTAGGAAAACAAAAAAACACAGAGAACAAGAAGACGCACAGAACTTGGCTCTGATACCACTGATGGATTTCGGGCGTACCTTGGATCTTCTCTTGTAACCGAGATAGCCACGCGTAACCGGAGCACCTTGTATGGACTCTGGTAGGTTTCACAGCAAATGACACCAATAGAAGAAAATAGAGCACCGAAGAAGCACTGGAACAGAGGAGGAGGGAAAATGCACTCACACGAATGAACCAAAAAAACTGCTCACTGGAATAATGAAGACAACTCCCTTTTGAAGCCTTCCTATCCGGAGAGCATGCATGCGGGGAGTTTCCTTCGGTGACTTCTATTTCCCTTATTTAAAAAAAACAGAAACTGTTCTCTCCCTTTCTGCCTCTCATGGACTTGGGCTAATCCACCATGGGTGGACTGGCCCATTTCCTAACAGAAAATATTTAAGTTGCAAAGAGAAAGTTAAAAATTAGATGTACCCTTAGAAAAAAAGCTTAAATTATATATAACCCCTTGCAAACTTTGGATAGTACAAATAATCTCCATAATTTTAAAACTTTACAATAAATCCTCATAAACTCTTCTGTTTATGGAAATACTCATATATGATTAATTTTGTAAATTACTTATCCGCATATAATTTAAAGTTTAGGAGAATGCTTTATATAATTTAAAGGGAGATATATGTGATAGTTATAGGTTATCCGCACAAACTTGAAGCTCATAAAGGTTAATTTGTTATTGAGTTTTAGCTATGGCGTCTTTCACGCTGAAGCTTCTCATCACCATGAAACTCCTTCTTCTTCTTTCTCTATCAATCAACCTTATAGAACGGTCTTTCACTTCCAACCTCACCACTATTGGATTAACGGTTCTTACTTTCTTTACGTTTCTTTAATACTCTGCGTTTATATCTCACTTCCATACACACACACACACACACACATATATATCACAAACAAAAAAGGAAGAAAATGAAATTTGTGATGGAAATTTATGATAGAAATCAAGAAATATTTGTTGCCCAATTCATTTTACAATGAATTGTTATATATATATATATATATATATATATATATCATTGGTAAACGCATCACAACACTATTGCAATAATTTTTGTGACATTCGTGAAATTTTTGTTGCGAAATCTATTGCAAAATTTTTGTTACAAATTTCATCGCCAATTTGTTTTATTTATTCATTGTGATGAATTGCTTATATGTACTGATGCCTCATTCTTTTATATCTTTTAAATGTTTTGTTTCTTTCTTTGATTTCTAACAATTGTTATTGCTTTTTGATTTTGTCCTTTGTTCGCAGATGCTAATGGTTAGTACTCTTCTAATCTCTACTTAATTTGTTCCAATTAATTTTACTATTTTATTGCATCATTTGAAATTTGGATATCACTCTCACCCTACTTTACTCTTACTCTTAATTAACTTGGTCCAATTAACTTCATTTTATTAAAAAAAATTAATATGTAAGTCCCTTTAATTAATTTGAACTCATTCTTAATTATATCCTTATAATTTTCTTATTCAATCCTTATAAATTTTTCAATTATATATTTATATTATAGGTATAGATTCCTATACTCATAATTTAAAGCCAGTTGAATGTAAAATCTTAATATTTACATATAACAATAAGATGATGGATCCAGTTTCCTTTAATATCCTTGATATATAACTTGTTTTTTTTAACGTCTATGGATTCGATTATGATCCAAATTAAGTATTTTTACATATAAAATATTAGTTTTTTTTTTTTATAAAATGATAGTTGGATAGATTGGTATTATTTTACATGTTACTTTTTTATAAGTAAAATATTGAAATATAATGAAAATTTAAAATTTTAACTACGTCCATATATATTAAATAATAATCAAAGCAGATATTAAAAGATGTAAATGTAATAATACTATAACGAGTAAAAATGAGCAGATTTATACGCAGGAAAATGATTTTTTATGGCTGCTCTAGCTTCCAGAAGTATATATATCTTAGCATTAACTTTTTTAATTTATATATCTATATATATCATAAAATAACAATTGTATGAATCTGTGTATACATACATTTATTAAAAAAATAAAAAATCAAAGCTTTTATTCTTGATGCTAGAAAAATGCCCTCAACATATAATGAACGAATATCTTTACGAAAGCAATCGAAGTTATATATATATATATATATATATATATATATATATATATGAACGAATAATATGAAAGATCTCAATATAGGTCGGTTCCAATTCACTCCTCTCTCTCTGACCCTCTCTCTCTTTAATGCATAATTCACATTCACTTTTATGAATGATGTGCATGCCACAAAATATGAAAGAATATAATGAAGGTGCCATGTTGAATATATAATGAAGGTGTCATGTTGAATATGCAGCACCAATGAGATACAAGGGAGAGTACCACATGTTCTATCAGCACAACCAAAAGGAGCCACGTGGGGCAACATAGCGTGGGGCCACTCTGTTAGACTATATTTTGATGATAATAATTCAAATCTATTTTTAACATAGCTTATTTTTCGATTACCTAATCGATAAGGGTGATTATTGATAAGCACTTCGATGAATAAGAACAAAATTCAATTATGAAATTTGTTTTAAAAGAATTTAACGATAAAGCCCTCAAAAAATAAGAACAAAACTTAGTTTGTGAAATTTGCTTCTAAAAAGATTTATCAATAAGCTCTTCAATAAATAAGAACAAAGTCGTTATAAAATCTGTTTCAAAGCTTCATTTGTCAAAGTATTAATCGATAAGGCAGTTTATCGATATACACTTCAATAAATAGAGAATATTTAGTTTTTAAATTAGTTTCTAAAACTAGTTAAGCAATTTTTAGACTCTGTAATTATTTGAAGAATGATCTTATGTTTTTGGAAAATGATCTTATAAAATCTTGATTTGAAATACATTACATAACATTTGAGATGAAATTAGAAGAATCAAAGAAAAGTTTCAAAGTCGAACCGGTATTCTTAAACATTAGGCATTTATTGATAAGTTATTCGATAAACCTGTTTATCGAAGAATATTTTGATAAATTACCTGTTTTGAAAAGACTTCTTCTCGATAAGTATTTCGATAAGCCTGAACCAAATCTCTGTAACTAAAAGTTTATTTTTCGAAAGACATTTTGGTAAGGCTGGTTATCAAAGTATTATTCGATAAGAGTTGTTTTATTTGAATGCATATTATTTTTTGATATTTATCGATGCTCTTTTTGATAAAACTACTTTTCGATAAATACTTTGATAAATCTAACTATTCTTCAAAAGAAATTTTCAAACCAGACTTTGATCTTTCAATCCAAAACGTTGGAGATTAATTGATCTATGCTTAAACTCTTTTTATATCATTTATACAATACATTTTGAGATCAATTATAGGAGAAACAAGATCAAATGAAGAAATTCATCACAAAGTAAATTTCTGTCAGATACATTAAATGCTTCAACTGTCAGCAAAACCAACAGCTACTTCAATGAGTCCAAAGGCTATTCAAATGACTCAACTATAAAAGAAAGCACATCAAAATCTGAAGTTGGAGAACACAAATGAACAAAAAACAACATTTATTGACCATTTATTGTTACTTTGTTTTACTATGTTTATCATTCTTTGTATAGAGCATTTTAATCTTTAAGTGAGAAACTTAGAGAGCTTGATCTTCAGTATTTATAATTATCACTTTACTTGAGAGAGAGTTAGAAATCTTTATTCTTTATATGAGATGCTCGAGAGTGCACTCTTGAGTGGAATTGTAACCTTATGTGGGAAGTAGGGGAGTGAGAGAGGAAATCTCTTGTTAATGTACTGAGGCATCAAGAGCCTGACGAAAAATAGTGGTTTGGCTAAACTGGACTTAGGCCAAGTGGTTTGGCTGAACCAGTATATACCTAAGAAGGAGGTGAATTGGGTGATATTGGAAAAAATAAAACTTCTTTGGAAATAAAAATAGATAAGTTAAGAATGATTTCATTGAGAGTAGTTTGAAGAAGAAGCAAAAGCAGAGATTTATCCTGGTTTAGCCTAATCACTTGGTCTATGTCCAGTCCTCAGATACCTCTGAGATTTTCAACTATATCTTCTAATATTCCATGGGCTCTTAGTGTGTCAGTATATTCACTGCGAGAATTACCTCTCGCTCCCCCTTACAACCTGTAACATCCCGATTTTTGGTCTAGGAGAACTGGGAAGTAGTCTGATATGGCAGGCTGCTACACCCGTAGTCTCAGGGTAGTAATCTGATATGGCGGATCACTTACCTATATTTTATAGGAATACGAGGGATGAGCTAAGTCCTTCAGGATTTAAAGATGAGTTAAGTCTTTAACCTACAAGATCGGGACAGTTCACCTAGGTTCAAAATGAGGAATGTGAGGAATATCCTAACTCTTAAGCCTAGGAATTCTGCAGGTAGCTTGATATGGGCTGGCTCCTGTGCAAGATAACCTGATATGGGCAGGTTGTCAAGTCTTTTAAGTAACGATGACTCCCGAAGAGTTTAAGGGATGAGTTATTGAAAGAGAATTTCTAGAACTTAAGATGAAGGATAAGAAGATGAGAATAGATGCCAGAAAGAGAATGCAGGGGCAAAATCGTAATTATGGGAAAGATCGGGCTGGTAACCGATGAGTACCATATTTTTGCCAGAAAATAGAGAAAATTATGCTGATCATTTCACTGAACTGTGAAATGTGCATATGAGGTCTCTATGTGTATGAAAGAATTAGTAATGTGACTAGGGGTAAAATAGTCATTTTGGAAAAGTGTGCGCGTGAGCGCTTTTTCAGGCCAAAATAGCCCGGTCCGGATAAAATATCTGAAAATACCGGGAGATAGAGAAAAGGATTCCGGGTTGAATGAGGAGTCACATAATTTTGATTTGAGGTCCCGATTTTTCTGTAAAAATTCCGGAAGATGGGAATTTACAGTTATAATCGGTAAAGAAAAAGCAGTCCCGATAGGGATGATTGGACTGTGGCCAGGGGCCGTATAGTGTTTCTAAGGCCTTTAGTGACACCAGGGAGGGCCCAGGTCCATTAGATCAGTCCAGTGGTAAAAGGGGCCGGTGTCGGGGAAAAAGGTGCGAAATGAAGAAAATACCCCTATGTTATAGAACAATTGAAGAATGAGTAAAGGGTATTTTGGTCATTTGCCTAAGGTTAGACAGTCTAGGGAAGTTATCTGGATAGTTGACCAGGGTCAAAGAATACTCTGGTAAGATAGGAAAAGACAATAATGCCCTTAAACCTAATAAAGTAAAGAGAGACTAAGGGCATTTTGGTAATTTTCCAAGGGTGTTTCTTGGAAATCGTGCCATCAGAGTACTTGGGCTGGATCAGAGACCCAAGATGATATTCCCAGACCCAAAAACGCAGGCCTAGTGATTCAGGGGGAAAAGTGACATTAAAATAATGATTTAATGACTTTTCAGTAAAGTAAAGTTACTCGGCACGATAACCTAGGAGGTGATCAGATAAAGTCTGGGACTTATCTGGATAGCATTGAAAGGCATGAAAGGTCCCTTCCAGATGCCACATGGCGTCATCTTAGAGGAAGAAGAAAAGTTAAGGACACGTGGCACAATCTCAGCCGTTGAGTCCGGTTTGTGGGAAATCGGACCAGACCGGTACTGGATTGGACTGGAAATGCTGAGTCAGCTGATGAGGTGTCCAGGAATTGTGACATGTGAAGAATATGGCGATGAGGTGTCCCGGTGAGATGTCCTGGGTGATGCAGTAAAAAGGAATAAAAGAAAATAGGAAATTCCAGGAAAAACCAGGACCACATGTTCAGATGGCTTTAAAATTACAGGAATGCCATTGAGGGAAACTATAAATACCCCCTCCCCCTCCCATTTCATGCATCCCACAGTTTTGGCAAGAGAAAGAAAGAGAAAGAAGAGAGAGAAGGAGAAAGAAAGAAGAAAGGAAGTTCTGGCGAAGCTGGAAGCAGTATAGAGATAGTAGAGTTCTGCTAAGCTTTTGAGGTAGTAACTAATCCTAGCTTTTATGTAATGGCTTTGTGATTGGATGTGCTATTGTTTGGTTGGATTGTTGTCTTATATGTTATGTCTGAAGCTTTACTGCAATGCTATGATCATATGTTATTGAGTATGGAAGCATGCAGCATACTTATCTGTACACAATCACAAGCAAGCACTGTCACACTGCATTACATATATTGTTATGATTATTTACTACTGAGATTCCCCCGAATCTCATTCCCCATATCTAACCCACTACAGGGAAATTATATTGAACTTAATTCTAAGAATTTTGAGAGACGCCGTTATGCTGCCGAATTTAAGACTGAACATCAGAATATGATAAGTACTGTGTACATATGTGCTGTCTAAGGAGGCTAGAAGTGAGTGGACCTAGCCGGTTCATCCAGTCTTTCCTGGGTACTTACGTAGAATGGTAGTTCTCATGAGGGAATTACCGAATCAGTACGGTTCAGTTCTTTGTACAGATGAAGCCTAGAGGTTATACTACCGAAATTCGGGCAAGAAAAGATGTAATAGAATATGAGAATTTTGTGTATGACTTGTTGTATGACATTTTATTATTTAATAATATATTGTTTGGCATGTTCAATTTGCGAATGAGAAATGAAAAGAGAAATTCGCAGGTCCTGAGGTAGCAGGGTTCTGTCCTAAGTTTGACCAAGTAAACGAAGGAGTTTGGCCACGAAATTTGGTGAGCCGGTTGTACACATCTGGGGCATTACGTGGATAGGTAATAAGCCGTGTTTGGATGTGTAGAATGAGATTAATCAGTTCTCAAATTAAAAGTTCAGAATAAGGAACTTAAAAGTAGAAATTTTATTTTCTGGGCTTAAGTTAAGATTTTATCAAGCTAATATTGCTTCCGTAAGTGTACTCTAAGTGGTCCAAGGGAGGATGTTTCACAACCTGTAAGGTTAGTCACCACTCAAGAGTCCCACACTCTTGAGCAATGAAACATCCTTACTTTCATACGTCTTAGGGATCCTTTGGTAGCATTTAGAACACCTTTCAGGATCATTGAAGTCCAATTTCTCAATATGGAGTTTTACTCTTATCGAGTACTATTCACTGTATAAATTCTAGATGAGTGACCTGACTTCAAAAATTCATAACTAATTCTAGAAAAATAGAAATAAAGTGGTTCCAATTGCTATTTGAAGCTAACTCAATTATATTTCAGGAAAAAATAACCTGTTGACCACGCATTGACCAAGTCAACGTCAGTCAATGTTTCAACTTTACTGTTCATCCAACGTTTTTCTCCTGAATCCAGCATTCTGGTCCCAACTTTGATAATTTATATCTCCATGTGTGGACATCCAAATGAGGCATTATATATATAAAATCGAATCTTGGTATGTCTACTATTTATCTTAAAAATATCATACATTTATTTATCCATTTACTATTTTTAATCATAGGTCAAACATCACTAAGTCACCACGAGTTACTGTTCATAGTGGTAAATTTCAGCACTCAACTTTGCATACATATGCATACATCCATCATATATCAGTCAAACATGCCAAACCATACTCATTATTAATTAATAAGTTGTTTTACATCTGAGTATGAACAAAATTTCCCATATCTCTATTACATCTTTTACTGCCTGAAATCCGGCAGCATAACCGCTACTCTTCATCTTCAGAAAGTAACCTTGTACCGATTCGGTAATTCCTGTGAGAACTACCATTCCACGTAAGTACCCAGGAAAGACTGGATGAACCAGCTAGGTCCACTCACTTCCAGCCTCCTTAGACAGTACCTACGTACACGGTACGTATCAGTTCCTTTCTTTACTATTGCCATCTTGTCATAATTTTGGCAGCATAACAGCGTCTCTTAAAATTCCCAAAATTTACTTCGACATAATGAAACATCCTTCCTTAAACCCTTCAGAGTACACTTACGGAAGCAATCTTAACTTTATTATATCTCTCTTGCCAGAAATTCTAGCAGAAGATAACTGTACTGATTCGGTAATTCCCCATGAGAATTACCATTCTACGTAAGTACCCAGGAAAGACTGGATGAACCGACTAGGTCCACTCACTTCCAGCCTCCTTAGACAGCACTTACGTACACAGTACTTTGTATAGTCTACCAGCACAACGGCATTTTCTAGAAAATATCTTTGAATCTTAACCTTAACCTTAACCTCAAAAACATGAATTTTCCATTAATTGTTCCAGAACACATAACCAATCTCTTTGGCCTTTCATACATTCATATACATTATGGGGTTATGCCATAATTATTTGATACATTTATTACATAATATTCAAATCTTCCAATTCCCAACCTCTCTTCATGCCTCTTTATCTTCTTTACTCATTCGTCAACCTGTGGGTTTGGGATTACATGGATGGGGTGAGATTTCTGGGGAAATCTCAGTAGCAAACGGTACTAAACAATGCATGCATTAAAGTAATTACTTGTGCTTGCTTGTGAAAGTGTAAACATTGTGTAATGTGCATGCTTCCATGTAACATATGAAATACAATTGGTCAAGGTAATCATAGAAACAGAGCTTCAATCATATACACATATGCACACAATTCAACAAAGTCATAGCACAATCAAGCATAACATTCAATACATACAAGTTTAGGGTAAGTTTACTACCTTATTGCTTTACTTCTTTCCACTTTAACTTTCCTTCTTCCTTCTTACTTTTCCTTGCTATGTGGCTGCCCTCTTTTGAGCACACCAAGAAAATCCTAACATCACATTACCATCCAACCATTACAATTTAACTTCTCTTGAACACTAAGCTTACTTTAAGTAACATAACATCCTTTAATCTTTACCAATTGACTTGACCTTTGAATCAATTGATGTCTTGACCTTACCCTACACAATTTGGCCTTTTGAATCCATTTATGAACTCAAAACAACCAAATTCCAGCAACTATGCACTGTTCCGGACAGATTTGAAAAACATGCATAATTCTTTCAAAAATTCTCATTTTGATTCCAATGCTTCCCATACTTGTTCCTCCACTTTCCCCACACACAAAATCTCATTTTAAGACCATTGGAAGTATCACAATCATGAAATTCAAATCACTGTTCATGCGAGTGAACAGTAACCGAAAGGAATTTTCAACATTACAACCTTTAATTCCAATGGTTTCCAAGGTTCAAAACCTTTCCAATCCTACACAAAATTATCATATAAACTCAATGGAAGCATTAAATCATTGAAATTCTATCTCTTTCTATCATGAACAGTGCATGAACAGTGCAAACCGAAATGTTCTTCCATGGTAAAGTCAAGAACATCAACTTAATCCAACAACCAACCATGCAACTAGCTTGTTTAAACTATCTATGACATAAAACTCATGTTCCTCTCACATATACATAGAAATTCCAGCAGCATTTCCCCAATATTTAAGCCTAAAAAATCACTTAAACTCAAGCACAAACCATAAGAACAAAAGGTAGAAGCAAGGAGACAACTTACCTTACTTGCTCCTTCAAGACCCTTGCTTCTTCCTTGCTTTCTTCCACTTTCTTTCTCTAGAACTCACTTCTCTTTCTAAAGGAGCTCTTGGGTGTGAAGAATGAATGGAAAGGGGGGTATTTATAGCAAAAGTCATGTGCCATTTGAAGGCCAAGATCACTTTGGAAACTATTTGATCTAATGGTTAAAGGTTTGATCTTGGAATGTCTTTTCACTTTTCACTCAAGACCTTACCACCATGACATCACTAGCATGGCCTCCCTTGGTACACCTAACCCTTCCTCTTTTTGGGTGCCATTTTGAAGTCCTTGTGGGTCCCACCATGTGCAACACCTAATTCTTACTTTATTCTCTTTTTCTTTCTTTTCAAAAATCTATAAATTATTCATTATTGGACTTGGGCTCCAAGATAACTTTTGGGCCTTATTGGGCTGGCCTAGGACGAAATGTTGGGCCTCTTTTAGGTCCAATAGCTAATTGGCACAAATCCCAATGTACTTTCCTTATACCGATATCCTTAAATTATCCTGATCTCAGAATAAATGCTAAACACCTCCTTTAATTGTTCTAACATTTTTAGAAATTCATTCTAATATAAAATGAATTATCTACAAAGTTTCATAATTTTCTGAGACCCATAAGTCCTGTTAAAAATTACATATGTTTCCTTTAACCCTTTATCGGTGTCCTTTTTCACCGTAAATTCCATAATTAATTCTACAGGACTCCTTTTTGACTCCTGTCAACTCCATAAATTCTCATATTAATTATAATAATTTACTAATCAAATTTCCTCTGATATCAATCCATTGTGTGAAATGACCAAAATGCCCTCCATTTACTTCTGGTTTCTTAGGGCATCAAAGTGGCATTTTCGTAATTTTGCACTTTGGCTCTTAGACTTTCTTCCTCTTCCAATTAATCCTTTTCTTTACATAAATATGACCAAATCTTTTCCTAAACATCTCATATATTTTATTCAATCTGTACATACAACTTAGTACAAAAATTAGGGATGTTACACATAACCTCCCCTATAATGGGTTATTTATTGGGATGAGATTCGAGGGAATCTCAGTAGTAAAAATCATAACAATATATGTAATGCAGAGTGGCGGTGGTTGCTTGTGATTGTGTACAGATAAGTATGCTGCGTGCTTCCATACTTAATAACATATTAACATAGCATTGTAGCAGAGCTTCAAGCATAACATATAAGACAACAATCCAACCAAACAATAGCACAACAAATCACCAAGCCATTACATAAAAGCTAGGATTAGTTACTACCTCAAAAGCTTAGCAGAACTCTAGAATCTCTATACTGCTTCCAGCTCCGCCAGAACTTCCTTTCTTTCTTTCTTCCTCTCACTTTCTCTCTCTAGCACTTCCTTCTCTCTCTTATTCTTGCTTGGCAGTGATGCATATGAAGGCAAGGGGGTATTTATAGTTTTGGTCAATGGCATTTCCGTAATTTTGAAGCCATCTGAACTTGTGGTCCTGGTTTTTCCGGAATTTCCTATTTTTCTTTATTCCTTTTACTGCATCATGCATGACATCATCCCAAGGCCACCTCATGGGACACCTCATATGCCACATGGAGAAATTACAAGCTCCTGGGACACCTCATCAGCTGACTCAGCGGTTCCAGATAGTTCCAGAGTCTGGCACCGGAATACACGGCTGAGATCGTGCCACGTGTCCTCAACTTTTTCTTCCTCCTCTATGTTGGCGCCATGTGTCATCTTGCTGGCACCTTTCACGCCATCCAATGCTATCCAGATAAGTCCAAGACTTTATCTGATCATCTCCTCGGTTATCGTGCCGACCGAGTAACTTTACTTTATTGAAACAGCATTAAAATAGTATTTTAGTGCCACTTTTTCCCACACATCACTGGGCCTACGTTTTTGGGCTCTGGGAATGTTATCTTGGATCCTGATCAAGCTCAAGTACTCTAATGGCTCGATTCCCAAGAAATATCCCTTGGCAAATTACCAAAATACCCCTGGGTGCCCTTTCTTGCACTATTTTAACCCTAAGGGTAAAATCATCATTTTATACCCTTCTGTACTCTGTCAGGGCATATACTGACTCTGAGTAACTTTATCTATATGTACCTTGGCTCCTGGTCCTGTCAAGAATGACCAAAATGCCCTTCATACATCTACTACCCCTTTAGTACAACACAGGGGCATTTTCATAATTTTGCACTTTTCTGGGGTTCTGCTGGACACTGGCCAACCTATCAGTCCAAGTGTCTTATTGGGCCTTTGATGGCGCCATTATTGGGCCTTTTAGGGTCCATTACCTTCATGGCACGCATTACGAGGAATCTTCCCTTGCCCATGTTCATCGAGTACTTCCGCCGTTATACACCGTTTCTACACATCTCCGGACGCCGGGTCCTTTTACCATATACACTGGCCTACTGCATTTAGTCATCCCTGTGGGTCATAACAGTCATCTGACTGAGGTCATTCGAACTCATTCAGTCCCTTTTTAAATACCGATAAATCTCCCAACCGGATCCCCGGAGGCCTCACACTCCCTTCTGTATTTGCTAATTTGTGAATAACTTTTTCTTTAGACCTCCTATCGGTATTCTGTCAGTTTCCTGACCTCCGCCCCATCCGGACGTATCATCCTATAATTTCTCACTTATATCTGAAATCTAGGATATCCGGTAGGAATTTTTATAACTTTTAGACTATCAGATCAATTCTGGCTATCTGGAGTCTTGAAAAATTCCGGTATTAAGCTGGATTACCCAGTGTCACTTGCTCTATCTACTGGTGAAATATGTGACTGAAATGCTTTCGGACAGTCCAAACCACTTCTGGCGTGACTTTCTTTAATTACAATTTAGCCCCAGAGGACTTTTCTTCTTTTCAATTAAGTCCCTTTTATTTGGCTAAAATTATACTTAAGAACCCCACCTTTTTGTCTACCTTTCCCTTTTAACCTTATACTTTTCATATTTGCACTTAAGTCCCTTCATTTTCTTTCTTTTGCAATTTAATCCCTTTCTTTGCATAAATGGACATCATATCCCTAGGGACTTTCACTATTTACATATAAGTCCCTTGACTTTCATTTATTTCAGTTTAGTCCCTAAACACCCTCTGTATGTTTCGAGGACTTCTGCTCAAAGGGATATATCTATTTCAGGCTACTTCCTAAGTCTCTGGCCTGAAAATTGGGGTGTTACATTTCTACCCCCCTTAAAATAAATTTCGTCCTCGAAATTTACTCAATACCTTAGTCAACTACCCTGGATATATTTCGTCTGTATATCCTTTCCTGGTTTATGACTAAGACTTGGGGAATTCATCCTCTTATACTTATGGACAACCCATTGAACTTGTGAGTAGTGTCCATTTCTTTCATATCTTATCCCTCAGAATTTTGATGTAATTCTGGGATCTACTTCACTCTTCTTACACTTTGCTAATCTCTTAGGAGAAATATTTTCTTCTAACTTTCTTTCTCCTGATACGAGATCATAACCCAGATAACTTCTCTGGCTTTTCTTAACTGTTCTCATAACTTCATGCATCTATGCCAAACCTTTGTGGCATTTGCACTTTTCCTTATCCCTTCTTAGGGCTTATCTATCGTTAGGCTACTCTTGCCTTAGCACCTTTCGTACTACTGGGTTAGGGCTAGGTTACCATTCTTATAGCTCTAAGCCCTAATATTCTTTCATAGAACTACGTTCTAGGTCTTTCTGGCCTTTTAATCTCTTTACCCGCATATGGGGGATTTATCTGCTCATACTTTTCTATTCTCAATACATAGGGGATTCTGTTCTTTGGTTCTCAGGCATACTTCTACTAAACTTTTGAATATCAGTACTCAGATTTGAACTTAGACTCCGTCTTTGTTTGAGGAAAAACTAAGTTCAGTCTGTATAATATAGGCTATATGAGGAAAACCATTATGAAATAATTTCTCTGAGTGAGTTTATCAACTAGTGAAGCACCCTCACCTTAACTTCGTCTTTGGCATTCATCTTCCCAAAGAGATACTACATTGTACTCATATCTCATGACTCATCACTTTCCTTAGGCTAGGTCTAACTGCGACCTCAGGATCTAACTGTGATCAACCGTTAGCCCCTTCAAAATCTAACTGTGACTCTGAAGCTGTTAGGATCTTACTGTGATCCTGGAGCCATGCTAGGATCTAACTGCGACCCTCCAGAATCTACTGTGACTCTGTTGTACTGTATATCTCCAAAAGATCTTAAACCAACAGACTAAGTTATAAGGTTAACTGCTTCCACTTGTTGATAACTCAATAAATAAAAAAAAATTTAAAAATTTTTATAGCCTCATATTATTTACCCAGACTTTACTTATTTCCTCTCTTACTCAGGAGTTCCTTCTCATCTTTCTTACTTTACTGTGGTTTACCATTGGCTATGGTCTAACCACCTGCCATTGCATTTTGCTATTATAGCCTCATCATAACTTTTCATTTTAATCTGTGCTCTAACTGCGAGCCATTCAAACTATGCTCTAACTACGAGCAATCTATACCAGATCCAACTCTTATCTGAAGAGTGATCTGTACTCATCTGAATCTAGCTCTATCTGAGAGCCACCTGTTTTAGATCCAACTCTTATCTGAAGAGTGATCTAGAAACAATCCCTTTACTATTATCCACTACTTTATCTGTATACCATTCCGCTTAATAGAAATGGTCCTGAGTACTGTATTCATAAGCCTATAGAAATACCTGAGTAACCTCAATCATAAATCATATCTGAAAATCATATCATAACTTATCATCCCATAAATCGAGACTATTTATCATCCTCAATGCATATCATATGGTATGGGAGCAACATACTTTCTCATAACTTTCTCATCTCATATATGTACTCATATATACTCTACCCTACATGCACTGCAAAAGAGGAGTATCCATTCACTATAGCATACTTTAACATGCATGTTATCATTTGACAACGGCAAGGAGATGTAACTATCATATCTTATGGCAACATAAGCCATATCATCATCATATTTTGCTCAACCATCCATCAGACATTGTAATAATCTAAGTAAGCCTTAAAATGTATTTCCTTTATCATTTTACCTATCATATCCTGATCATTCATCCTAAAACAACTATCCATTTCGCTTAGGCTGTCACGCTACCCTCTTACCAGGGTATAGACTCAACCCTTCATTACTCTATCTTATATAGGGAATTGGGGAGTCACTTTATCTTTGAAACTGTGGCTACCTTTTTACTATCTCTTAACTTCTTCTGTCTATCTATCAGTCCCAGTCTATTCTTGACCGGACTATGGTTACTTATTGGTCTTTCTTTTGATCCTTAATCCTTATGGATCTCATTCATCATCTCTCACTATTACCTCTGTTCTCTAGGGTATTCTCCCCTAGGTCTACTACTTCTTCGTGATGGAATCCCTCTGCTTAGGGAACATTGAGCTCTTTATCTATTAACTATCATGTCTTTACCGTTAGGCCATGTACTAGGATCATTCCTGGGCAAATCTCATTTTAGACATCTCATCGTAACTCCTCATTAGGTTTCTGTTCTCTATTTCCCACTTTTAAACCTGTAATCATATTCATTCTTATACAAAGGCAACATACTAGGTATAGGGTAGCTCAATAGTATGCATACTGGATAATACAATCTAATCACATACAGGATTTACCCATTCATTAGCCAGTGGAAACAGAACACAATTAAAGTCGTACCTTAATTTGGTGCAGGAGACTTTCTTATCTCGTTGCCAGTTAAGGCATACACTCTTCCCTGAGTCGGGTATCTTTCGCCTGTTATGTTCTGTGGATACTCCCTGGCATAATGTCCAGACTTTCCACACCTATAGCATAACCCTTGACCTACTGGACAAGGCCTCGTACCATGGTCTCGACCACAGTTCCCATATATATTAGGCCTTGGTTGCCTACTAACTTCTCTTGACCCACTACCTGGCCTACTTCCCTGTTTCTTATAAACTTCTGACCCATATGCTGGCCCATTTCTCTTCTTACTGTTCCCTCTCAAGGAACCTGGTGGCATCACTCTTGATGTAATAGGCTCACTCTTTTCTGGATATTGCACATTCTTTTCTGTGATCCTGCATACCTCTACTGCTTTATTAAACCTTCGTATCTGTCTAGGAAAAACCTTCTTCTTCAGTGTAGGATTCAATCCACGAGTTAACTTCTCAGTGGTCCACCTCTCATCATTCATACAATTTAGGTAAGTGGAATATCGTGAAAGACGAATGAACCTAGCAAGATAATTGTCAAAGGGTTCTTGCTCACCCTTCTTTAACATCAAAAATTCTGCTTCACGTTCATCTCGTACCGACTGTGGAAAATATTTCTTGTTGAACTGCTCAAGAAATATTTCCCATGTAAGTGGAATATTTCTTGAGTGCAGAATCACTTCTGTATTCTTCCACCACCTATCCGCATCTTTTTCTAGCTTGTAAACTGCCAGCTGGGCCTTTCTTTCAGTGGGACATTATAAAATCTTAAAGATTTTCTCTAACTGGCTTACCCAATCCTCAGCTACTTGAGTGTCAAAAGTCCCTTCAAACATGGGCGGATTAAACTTATGGAATCGTTCCATCTATGTTTGCAGACTTTCTTGGTTATTGTTATTTCCTATAGACCCCTGATGTCTATTCATTCCAGTCTGCTCATGATCTGGCTGAGGTTCAGGTTCTACATTATTTTCTGGTACCACCTCCTTCTCAGACTGTTGTAATCTTGCAACCGCAGTAGCAACCGTCGTAGCGATAACAGAATCTCGTTCTTGATCTTGGCGAACCTGAGCTGCCAGCATCTCATCTATTGCATGCTGTTGCTGTTCCAACCTATCTAGAATAATTTGCATAGTGTCTATCTGATTATTAGTACCCTCATCCCGAGGCTCTACCACTTGGGTCTAACCGTTCTTCTTGTATTAACCATGACTTCTACTTCTTTTTCTAGAATTAGGAAATACAGTCATATATATGCACAATAATATATGTACATATGTAAAACATTTAGAATAACCCATACCATATACCACACATCTTAACTATTTCAGAGCATCACTGAGCCATAACATTCTGTTCCGTGCCAGATTCTTATGCTCTGAACCAGAGCCCTTTCTGGTCTATGCCAAAACCTTCTGCTCTGATACCAAAATGAAACATCCTTACTTTTATACGTCTTAGGGACCCTTTAGTAGCATTTAGAACCACTCTCAGGATCATTGAAGTCCAATTTCTCAATCCGGAGTTTTACTCTTATCGAGTACTATTCACTGTATAAATTCTAGATGAGTGACCTGAATTCGAAAAATCATAACTAATTCTAGAAAAATTGAAATGAAGTGGTTCCAATTTATATTTGAATCTAATTCAATTATATTTCAGGTAAAAATAACCTGTTGACCACGCATTCACCAAGTCAACGTCAGTCAACGTTTCAACTTTACTGTTCATCCAACATTTTTCTCCAGAATCTAGCATTCTGGTCCCAATTTTGATAATTTATATCTCTATGTGTAGACATCCAAATGAGTCATTATATATATCAAATCGAAGATTGGTATGTCTACTATTTACCTTAAAAATATCATACATTTATTTATCCATTTACTATTTTTAATCATAGGTCAAACATCACTAAGTCACCACGAGTTACTGTTCATGGTGGTAAATTTCAGCACTCAACTTTGCATACATATGCATACATCCATCATATATCAGTCAAACATGATAAACCATACTCATTATTAATTAATAAGTTGTTTTACATCTGAGTATGAACAAAATTTCCCATATCTCTATTACATCTTTTCCTACCTGAAATCCGGCAGCATAACCGCTCCGCTTCATCTTCAGAAAGTAACCGATCTTGTACCGATTCGGTAATTCCCGTGAGAACTACCATTCTACGTAAGTACCCAAGAAAGACTGGATGAACCGGCTAGGTCCACTCACTTCCAGCCTCCTTAGACAGTACCTATGTACACGGTACGTATCAGTTTCTTTCTTTACTATTGCCATCTTGTCATAATTTAGGCAGCATAACGGCGTCTCTTAAAATTCCCAAAATTTACTTCGACATAACCTCCCCTGTAATGGGTTATTTATTGGGATGAGATTCGAGGGAATCTCAGTAGTAATAATCATAACAATATATGTAATGCAGAGTGACGGTGCTTGCTTGTGATTGTGTACAGATAAGTATGCTGCGTGCTTCCATACTTAATAATATATGAACATAGCATTGTAGCAGAGCTTCAAGCATAACATATAAGACAACAATCCAACCAAACAATAGCACAACAAATCACCAAGCCATTACATAAAAGCTAGGATTAGTTACTACCTCAAAAGCTTAGCAGAACTCTAGAATCTCTATACTGCTTCCAGCTCCACCAGAACTTCCTTTCTTTCTTTCTTCCTCTCACTTTCTCTCTCTAGCACTTCCTTCTCTCTCTTATTCTTCCTTGGCAGTGATGCATATGAAATCAAGGGGGTATTTATAGTTTTGGTCAATGGCATTTCTGTAATTTTGAAGTCATATGAACTTGTGGTCCTGGTTTTTTCAGAATTTCCTATTTTTCTTTATTCCTTTTACTGCATCATGCATGACATCATCCCAAGGCCACCTCATGGGACACCTCATATGCCACATGGAGAAATTGCAAGCTCCTGGGACACCTCATCAGCTGACTCAGCGGTTCCAGATAGTTCTAGAGTCTTGCACCGGAATACACGGCTGAGATCGTGCCACGTGTCCTCAACTTTTTC
The DNA here is from genome assembly GCA_037074615.1 of Leucaena leucocephala. NCBI lineage: Eukaryota > Viridiplantae > Streptophyta > Magnoliopsida > Fabales > Fabaceae > Leucaena > Leucaena leucocephala. The sequence goes on along the minus strand of CM073555.1, from coordinate 11,726,766 downwards.
TTCCTCCTCTATGTTGGCGCCATGTGTCATCTTGCTGGCACCTTTCACGCCATCCAATGCTATCCAGATAAGTCCAGGACTTTATCTGATCATCTCCTCCGTTATCGTGCCGACCGAGTAACTTTACTTTATTGAAACAGCATTAAAATAGTATTTTAATGCCACTTTTTCCCACACATCACTGGGCCTACCTTTTTGGGCTCTGGGAATGTTATCTTGGATCCTGATCAAGCTCAAGTACTCTGATGGCTCGATTCCCAAGAAACATCCCTTGGCAAAATACCCCTGGGTTCCCTTTCTTGCACTATTTTAACCCTAAGGGTAAAATCATCATTTTACACCCTTCTGTACTCTGTCAGGGCATATACTAACTCTAAGTAACTTTATCTGTATGTGCCTTGGCTCCTGGGCCTATCAAGAATGACCAAAATGCCCTTCATACATCTACTACCCTTTAGTACAACACAGGGGTATTTTTGTAATTTTGCACTTTTCGGGGTTTTGCTGGACACTGGCCAACCTATCAGTCCAAGTGTCTTATTGGGCCTTTGATGGCACCATTATTGGGCCTTTCAGGGTCCATTACCTTCATGGCACGCATAGGAATTGTCACATCCTTATTTTTATACATCTTAGGGACCATTCAGTAGCACTTAAACCACTTTCAGGGTCATTGAAGTCTAAACACTTAATCTGGAATTTTATTCATATCGAGTACTGTTCACTGTGGCAAATTCCAGATGAGTGACCTGACTTTGAAAATTCATAACTAATTCTAGAAAAATCGAAATGAAGTGGTTCAAATTGATACATGAAGATAACTCAAATATATTTCAGGGAAAAATCATTGGTTGACCAATATTTGACAAATTTAACGTGGGTCAACTTTTCAATCTTACTGTTCATCCAATGACTTTCTCCTGAATCCAGCATTCTGGTCCCAACTTTACCAACTTATATCTTTTCGTGTATACATCCAAATTATACATTCTATATATCAAATTAAAGCTTAGTATGTCTACTTTTTACCCTAAAAATTTCGTACATTAATTCAATCATTCACTATTTTTAATAATGTATCAAACATGAATGGGTCTTCACGAGTTACTGTTCACTGAGCCTATTTTCAGCATTTAGTCTTTACATACCCAAGCATACAACCAATACATATCAGTCATACAAGCCAGATAATAATTAATATCAAATAATCAACTGTTATTTATCAGTGCATGATTAACTCTCTCATATTTTATTACATCCTTCTCTGTCTACAATCCGGCAGCATAACTGCTACAATTCTTCTTTAGAAAGTAACCGATGTTGTACCGATTCGGTAATTCCCTTATGAGAACTACCATTCTACGTAGTACCCAGGAAAGACTGGATGAACCTTCTGGGTCCACTCACTTCCAGCCTCCTTAGACAGCACTACGTACACAGTACGTATCAGTTCCTTTCTTTGTTCCGTCTTCGTTGCCAAAATTTCGGCAGCCTACCGGCGTCTCTTAAGATTCCCAAATTTTATTTTGACAGAACCTCCCCTGTAATGTTATGTTTGGGAATGAGATTCAAAAGAATCCCAGTAACAATAATCATACCAAAATATGTAATGCAGAGTGACGGTGCTTGCTTGTGACTGTGTACAGATAAGTATGCTGCATGCTTCCATATTCAATAACATATGATCATAGCATTGGAATAGAGCTTCAAGCATAACATATAGGACAACCATCAACCAATCAAGACAACACATCACAAAGACATTACATAAGAGCTAGGATTAGTTGTTACCTCAAAAGCAGTGCTTTAGAACTTCCCTACTACTTCCAACTTCACCAGAACTTCCTTACTTCTTTCTTTCTCTCACTTTCTCTCTCAAGAACTTCTTTCTTCCTCTCTTTCTTGCTTGCACCGAAATGAAGGGGTAAGGGGGGTACTTATAGTGTTGAGCAATGGCAATCTTGTAATTTTGAAGACTTATGATCCTGTGGTCCTGGTTTTTCCTGAATTTCCTATTTTTCTTTATTCCTTTTACTGCATCATGCATGACATCACTCAATGCCAACTCATGGGACACCTCACCTCCCACATTCTTCACATGGCGGAATTGAGAGGGAGCTAGAGCCTTCCGGAAGCTTTCCGGTCCACTCCGGTACCGGCCCGGTCCATCGCCTCGAAAAACGTGCTGTTTTCTGCACCTGATGTTTCTGAAGATCCTTTTTATGTCTACTGACCTTACATTTAGTATCTAGACCCTTTATATCATTAGCTTTTTAATACTGGGTCCAGACTCAATTACAGATCCCCTGCGAAATGACCAAAATGCCCTTGGTGCCCTATCTTGTCCTATTTTAACCCTAAGGGCAAAATCGTCATTTCACACCGTTCTGGACTCGGTCAAAGCTTATACTGGCTCTAGTCAACCTTATTTAGACATGTCTTGACCTCTGGGTCTGTCCAAAATGACCAGAATACCCCTTATTCATCTGCTGCCCTTTTTGTACAACATAGGGGCATTTTCGTAATTTCGCACTTTTCCGGGGATATGCTGGACACTGGCCCACCTATCAGTCCAAGAGTCTTATTGGGCCTCTAATGGCGCCATTTTTGGGCTTCCTGGGTCCATTACCTGTATGGCACGCATTACGAGAAATCTTCCTTTAACACAGCTCATTGAATATTTTAACTATTATTTACCGATTATACACCTTTTTCGGACACCGGCTCTTTTCCCCAGATACAGTGTCCAACTGTGTTCAGGCATCCTTGGGGGTTATAACGGTCATCTGACCGAAGTCATTCGATCGCATTTAGCCCCTTTAAAAATACCGATAAATCTCCAACCCGGATCCCTGGAGGCCTCACACTCCCGTCTGGAATTTTTATTTTGTGAATAACTTTTCCTACAGACCTCCTATCGGTATCCTGTCAGTTTCCCGACATCCGCCCCATAAGAGTGCATCATCCTGTATTTTCTCACTTATATCTGAAACCTAGGGTATCCGGTATTAATTTTTATAACTTTTGGACGATCAGTCCATTTCTGGCTATCTGGAATCTTCAAAAATTCCGGTATTAGGCTTGGTTACCCGGCGTCATCTGTCCTACCTTCTGGTAGAATCTGGGACTGAAATGCTGTCGGGCGGTGCAAACCACTTCTGGCCTATTTTCTTTAATTACACTTTAGCCCCAGGAAACTTTTCCTTCTTTATAATTAAGTCCCTTAATTTGGCTAAAATTACACTTTAAGACCCCACATTTTTGTCTACCTTTCCTTCCTTACCTTAAACTTTCCATATTTGCATTTAAGTCCTTTCTTTTCCTTTCTTTTGCAATTTAATCATTTTCTTTACATAAAGGACCACATCTTTTTCCTGAAACAGAGCTCATATATTCCGTTTATTCTGTACATAGAAACCAGTACAGAAAATTAAGGATATTACATTTCTCTCCCCCTAAAAATAAATTTCGTCCCCGAAATTTACATTACATCTATCCTATACAAATAATTCAGGGTACTTTTCTCTCATCTTTTCTTCTGTTTCCCATGTAGCCTCTTGTTCAGTCAAACCTTTCCAGATCACTTTAACTAAAGGAATTTGCTTATTCCGCAACTGCTTGACTTTTCTATCAGTAATTCGTACCGGTCCAACCTCATAGGTCAAGTCATCTCGCAGTGCGACCTCATCTTGCTCAATCACATGAGATGGATCTGGAATATACTTCTTTAATTGGGAAACATGGAACACATCATGTATCTGGCTGAGATTCGGAGGAAGAGCCAACTTATAGGCTACTGCTCCTATCTTTGAGAGAATCTGGAATGGCCCGATGTATCTTGGATGCAGCTTCTTCACCTTAATCGATCGTCCGGCTCCTGTGGTTGGAGTTAACTTAAGGAATACATGCTCTCCTTCTTCAAACTCCAACGGCTTCCTTCTGACATCTGCATAGCTCTTCTGTCTGCTTTGAGCCGTCAACAATCGTTTTCTAATTACCGCAACTTGTTCTGCAGTTTGATCCACTATATCCGGACCAAGCATTCTTCTCTCGCTCAACTCTAGCCAGCATAAGGGGGATCTACATTTCCGTCCATAGAGTGCTTCAAAAGGTGCCATCTGTATACTGGCCTGATAACCATTGTTATATGCAAACTCTATAAGGGGTAAATGGATATCCCAGCTGCCTTTGAAATCTAGGACACATGCTCTCAGCATATCCTCTAACGTCTGTATTGTTCTTTCAGATTGACCATCTGTCTGAGGATGATAAGCTGTACTGAATCTGAGAGTAGTGCCCATTTCTTCCTGTAGAGCCCTCCAGAAATTTGAAGTAAATCGAGGATCTCTATCAGACACAATGCTGCTTGGGATACCATGGAGCCTAACGATCTCCTTTATATACAGCTTTGCCAGCTTTTCTAGAGAATCTCTCTTATTGATTGCCAGGAAATGTGCTGACTTTGTCAGTCGATCGATTACTACCCAAACCACATCATGTCTACTTGGTGTCAAGGGTAGTCCTTCCACAAAGTCCATGGCAATCCCATCCCATTTCCACTCAGGGATATCTAAAGGCTGCAACGTTCCTGCTGGCTTTTGATGTTCAACTTTCACTTTCTGGCAGGTTAAGCACTTAGATACGTAAGCTACAACATCTTTCTTCAGTCCAGGCCACCAAAATAACCTTTTAACATCATGGTACATTTTGGTCATACCTGGATGTACCGTATATCGGCTTTTATGTGCTTCCTCCAGAATCCTTTCCCTTAATCCCCCAACATTTGGGATATAGGGTTTTCCCCTAAACTGTAGCAATCCGTCTGGGGACATCTCAAAATTCCTTGTCTTCCCTTTCTCCAGCTTATCTTTGAATATTGCTGCGAGCTTATCCTGTTCCTGAGCCCCTTTGATCTCATCTTCTATGCAAGATCTGACATGAACTCCTCCAAAAGGATTCTCCGTCAGTTGCATTTGATATAGAGGGCTCCAGTCGCGCATATCTTCTATCAGTTCCAATTCCTTGATCATCATGTATGCAACCTGCACCACCTTTCTACTCAGGGCATCAGCTACCACATTGGCTTTTCCTGGATGGTATTTAATCTGGAAGTCATAATCTTTTAACAATTCCATCCATCGCCGCTGCCTCATGTTCAGCTCCTTCTGATCCTGCAGATACTTCAGGCTTTTGTGGTCGCAAAACAACTCTATCGTTGCTCCGTATAAATAGTGCCTCCATATCTTCAGGGCATAGACCACCGCCGCAAGCTCCAGATCATGAGTGGGATAATTCTCTTCATGTGGCTTTAACTGCCGAGAGGCGTAGGCTACTACTCGACCTTGCTGCATAAGCACACATCCCAGCCCCTGCTTGCTAGCATCAGTGTAGACTACATAAGTCTGAGTTGGGTCTGGAATAATCAGCACGGGAGTAGTCGTTAATCTCTGCTTCAACTGCTGGAAGCTAGCCTCGCACTTCTCATCCCACTTAAACTGCTGATTCTTTCTGGTCAGCTTGGTAAGTGGTAAGGCAATTCGAGAAAAGTCTTGAATGAATCGTCTGTAGTACCCTGCTAGGCCGAGAAAACTTCTAATCTCTGTCACTGTCCTTGGCTGTTCCCAGCTCAAAACTGCTTCAACTTTGCTAGGATCTACAGCTACCCCGTCTCGGGATATGACATGACCGAGAAATTTGACTTCTGAAAGCCAAAACTCGCACTTACTCAGCTTAGCATAGAGCTTCTTCTCTTTAAGGGTACCAAGAACAATCCTCAAATGCCTTTCATGCTCCTCTGGAGATTTGGAGTACACCAGAATATCATCAATAAAGACCACAACGAACTGATCTAGATAAGGCCTGAAAATCCGGTTCATATAGTCCATGAAAATAGCAGGTGCATTGGTTAGTCCAAAAGGCATCACCAAAAATTCAAAATGTCCGTAGCGTGTTTTGAACGCCGTCTTTGGAATATCATCTGGCTTGACCCTTAGTTGATGGTAGCCAGATCTCAAGTCAATTTTGGAGAATAAGCTCGCTCCTGCCAATTGATCTAGCAGGTCATCAATTCTGGGAAGAGGATACTTGTTCTTAACTGTAAGCTTATTTAATTCCCTGTAGTCAATGCACAGCCTTAAGCTACCATCTTTCTTCTTGACGAACAGTACTGGAGCACCCCATGGCGATACACTGGGTCGTATAAAACCCTTCTCCAATAGCTCCTCAATTTGCTTCTTCAATTCCATCATTTCGTTGGGAGCCATCCTGTATGGGGCTTTTGATACTGGTCCAGCTCCAGGTACAATGTCGATCGCAAACTCCACTTCACGCTCCGAAGGCAATCCCTGAATCTCCTTTGGAAAGACTTCAGGAAATTCATTGACTACAGGAACCTCCTCGATGCCTTCCTCCACTTCTGCTTGAACAGAAAAGAATACCACATATCCCTGACATCCTTTCCGTAGACATTTTTCTGCCTGAGCCTCTGTCACGAAGTTCAGTTGTACTTCTAGGCTCTGATCAGTGATCTTTGGACCAAGAACTAGGGTCTTGTTTCTGCAGTCCAACATCACATTATTGGAGGATAACCAATTTAAACCAAGTATGACCTCAATCTCCTGGAAAGGCATACAGATCAGGTCCAGGGTGGTACTGCAGTGCTCATAACGCACCACACTATTTAGACAGGCATCAGATGTGATCACCCTAGCGTTGGTGGGGGTTTTCACCTTGGATCATCTCAGATGATCGCTGAGCATCCTCTCTAGTTAGTGCAAACACTCGTCCCGCCGTCCTTGGCCTTGGATCAGTTATAGCTTGAGGACATTCCCTGGAAAAATGTCCGGGCTTTCCGCAGGTGTAGCATACATTCTGGCCCATCAAGCATGGTCTGTCACCATGATTCTTTCCACACTTTTCACATACTGGGGCCTTTGGATCCCGGTTATTGGATCTTCCGCGGAAATTTCCCCTGTTAGGCCTCTTGGTCTGCCACGGGCGCTTTCTTTTCTTATAGCCGCTCCCACTGGCCGCTTCTTGATTCCGTCCGGCCTTATCAGGAGTCGCTTGATCTTTACTCCCAGATCTGGACAGCATTCTATGATTCATGCTGTTCTCAACGATTCGACATGCTTCCACAGCCTTATTGAACTGGCTGTATTGTTGGGGAGTTAACTTCTCCTTTAACATAGAATTCAGCCCTCGAATCATTCTTTCTGTCATCCAGCGTTCGTCATCCACTTGGCGTAGGTAAGTTGAATATTGAGATAGCCGGATGAACTTGGCCAAATATTCATCAAAAGATTCTTTTTCTCCTTGCCTCAGCACAAGGAATTCAGCCTCCCTTTCATCTCTGACAGATTGAGGAAAATATTTCTCATAAAATTGCTCAAGAAATACTTCCCAGGTAACTGGAATATCTCTTGCTTGGAGAAGTAACTCTGTATTTTTCCACCATCTATCCGCATCCTTTTCCAATTGATAGATGGCCATTTGGGCCTTGGTTTCCGTCGGGCAGTCGAGGACCTTAAAGATCTTCTCTAATCTGCTGACCCAATTTTCTGCTACATGTACTTCAAATGTCCCTTCGAATATGGGAGGATTGTGTTTGCAAAATCGCACCATCCATTGTTGGATGCCAACTGCCTCCTCCCTTGATTCAACCCTTCTCTGGGGCTGTTCCGCCTGCTGTGGTACTTCTTCAGGTTCTCTACTAGTTGCTCCTGAAGGCTCTGGCGGTCTTAAATTATTTACAGCTGCTGCTACTGCCGCGGCTATGGCAGCATCTCTTTCTTGTTCATTTCGTGCTTGAGCAGCTCTCATTTCTTCTATCATCTTTTGTTGCTGTTCTAATCGTTCTAGAATCATTTGATTAAGGTTTCCAGCCTCTCGGGGTTCCTCAGCTGGAATAGTTCTCCTCGTTCGTACCATTTTGTTATACTTAAAAACAGAAGGGAATACGATAAATAACATAATTCCTTTTCATTTCATTTCACACATAATATACATACAGAGTATATGTACATATTACAGTACCATTCTAGTCTTTTATACATTAGAAATATTACTCTAATTTTTCTTAAACTTCATTCTAATATAATCTCCTACTAGGTAGATCCAGTCGGATATGGTACAATATGATTCTCTATCAAAATACTGGTCCAACTCCGATCTCCAGGTAGGAGTCTTCGGCAATATGTCATTCATAATTTCTAGCCAAAGCCCCATGGTTAACACATTTGGATCCCAGGCTTGATATATAGCTTTCACCCTTGTGATAAACTCCTGGTAGACCGAATAATCTTGATCTATGTTTTCGAACAGGGTCTGCCTCAACTCGTATAGTTGTCGGGCTAATGCTACCGAGCTCTCAAGTTGCTCTCTACTCAGGTTCCTCCCTGGGACCATTCTTACGATTAAACCTCCCAAATACATTTATACTAGAGTCACTTCGGGCCTACTGGGATCTGGCGCATTACTCTGAACACGTACTTGACTGGATCCTGAACTGTCTGTTATATTCAAGGGTACCGCACTTATGGGAATGGCAGGAATAGGGCCTTCTGTTATCATCACCTCCTGATCATCAATTGGAAAGTTTGATCCTACCGAGGAACTATCCTCCTCAGAATCACCAGCTACTGGAGGTGTCCAGAGGTCAGAATCATTGCTTACTATCTCTTCTTCTGAACTATCTGAACTAGAGACCTCTGGTCTTAATTCCCATTGGTTTACTGTAGTTTCAGACCCAAATCTATGTCTAGCCATCCTGCAAACACTAACTTAGTGTCAATTATGACGGCTTTATCATGGTATATCTTTCTATAAATCATCTACTCAGAGCATTTCTTAAGCCAGAATCCTTTGCTCTGATACCAAAATGTCACATCCTTATTTTTATACATCTTAGGGACCATTCAGTAGCACTTAAACCACTTTCAGGGTCATTGAAGTCTAAACACTTAATCTGGAATTTTATTCATATCGAGTACTGTTCACTGTGGCAAATTCCAGATGAGTGACCTGACTTTGAAAATTCATAACTAATTCTAGAAAAATCGAAATGAAGTGGTTCAAATTGATACATGAAGATAACTCAAATATATTTCAGGGAAAAATCATTGGTTGACCAATATTTGACAAATTTAACGTGGGTCAACTTTTCAATCTTACTGTTCATCCAATGACTTTCTCCTGAATCCAGCATTCTGGTCCCAACTTTACCAACTTATATCTTTTCGTGTATACATCCAAATTATACATTCTATATATCAAATTAAAGCTTAGTATGTCTACTTTTTACCCTAAAAATTTCGTACATTAATTCAATCATTCACTATTTTTAATAATGTATCAAACATGAATGGGTCTTCACGAGTTACTGTTCACTGAGCCTATTTTCAGCATTTAGTCTTTACATACCCAAGCATACAACCAATACATATCAGTCATACAAGCCAGATAATAATTAATATCAAATAATCAACTGTTATTTATCAGTGCATGATTAACTCTCTCATATTTTATTACATCCTTCTCTGTCTACAATCCGGCAGCATAACTGCTACAATTCTTCTTTAGAAAGTAACCGATGTTGTACCGATTCGGTAATTCCCTTATGAGAACTACCATTCTACGTAGTACCCAGGAAAGACTGGATGAACCTTCTGGGTCCACTCACTTCCAGCCTCCTTAGACAGCACTACGTACACAGTACGTATCAGTTCCTTTCTTTGTTCCGTCTTCGTTGCCAAAATTTCGGCAGCCTACCGGCGTCTCTTAAGATTCCCAAATTTTATTTTGACAGAACCTCCCCTGTAATGTTATGTTTGGGAATGAGATTCAAAAGAATCCCAGTAACAATAATCATACCAAAATATGTAATGCAGAGTGACGGTGCTTGCTTGTGACTGTGTACAGATAAGTATGCTGCATGCTTCCATATTCAATAACATATGATCATAGCATTGGAATAGAGCTTCAAGCATAACATATAGGACAACCATCAACCAATCAAGACAACACATCACAAAGACATTACATAAGAGCTAGGATTAGTTGTTACCTCAAAAGCAGTGCTTTAGAACTTCCCTACTACTTCCAACTTCACCAGAACTTCCTTACTTCTTTCTTTCTCTCACTTTCTCTCTCAAGAACTTCTTTCTTCCTCTCTTTCTTGCTTGCACCGAAATGAAGGGGTAAGGGGGGTACTTATAGTGTTGAGCAATGGCAATCTTGTAATTTTGAAGACTTATGATCCTGTGGTCCTGGTTTTTCCTGAATTTCCTATTTTTCTTTATTCCTTTTACTGCATCATGCATGACATCACTCAATGCCAACTCATGGGACACCTCACCTCCCACATTCTTCACATGGCGGAATTGAGAGGGAGCTAGAGCCTTCCGGAAGCTTTCCGGTCCACTCCGGTACCGGCCCGGTCCATCGCCTCGAAAAACGTGCTGTTTTCTGCACCTGATGTTTCTGAAGATCCTTTTTATGTCTACTGACCTTACATTTAGTATCTAGACCCTTTATATCATTAGCTTTTTAATACTGGGTCCAGACTCAATTACAGATCCCCTGCGAAATGACCAAAATGCCCTTGGTGCCCTATCTTGTCCTATTTTAACCCTAAGGGCAAAATCGTCATTTCACACCGTTCTGGACTCGGTCAAAGCTTATACTGGCTCTAGTCAACCTTATTTAGACATGTCTTGACCTCTGGGTCTGTCCAAAATGACCAGAATACCCCTTATTCATCTGCTGCCCTTTTTGTACAACATAGGGGCATTTTCGTAATTTCGCACTTTTCCGGGGATATGCTGGACACTGGCCCACCTATCAGTCCAAGAGTCTTATTGGGCCTCTAATGGCGCCATTTTTGGGCTTCCTGGGTCCATTACCTGTATGGCACGCATTACGAGAAATCTTCCTTTAACACAGCTCATTGAATATTTTAACTATTATTTACCGATTATACACCTTTTTCGGACACCGGCTCTTTTCCCCAGATACAGTGTCCAACTGTGTTCAGGCATCCTTGGGGGTTATAACGGTCATCTGACCGAAGTCATTCGATCGCATTTAGCCCCTTTAAAAATACCGATAAATCTCCAACCCGGATCCCTGGAGGCCTCACACTCCCGTCTGGAATTTTTATTTTGTGAATAACTTTTCCTACAGACCTCCTATCGGTATCCTGTCAGTTTCCCGACATCCGCCCCATAAGAGTGCATCATCCTGTATTTTCTCACTTATATCTGAAACCTAGGGTATCCGGTATTAATTTTTATAACTTTTGGACGATCAGTCCATTTCTGGCTATCTGGAATCTTCAAAAATTCCGGTATTAGGCTTGGTTACCCGGCGTCATCTGTCCTACCTTCTGGTAGAATCTGGGACTGAAATGCTGTCGGGCGGTGCAAACCACTTCTGGCCTATTTTCTTTAATTACACTTTAGCCCCAGGAAACTTTTCCTTCTTTATAATTAAGTCCCTTAATTTGGCTAAAATTACACTTTAAGATCCCACATTTTTGTCTACCTTTCCTTCCTTACCTTAAACTTTCCATATTTGCATTTAAGTCCTTTCTTTTCCTTTCTTTTGCAATTTAATCATTTTCTTTACATAAAGGACCACATCTTTTTCCTGAAACAGAGCTCATATATTCCGTTTATTCTGTACATAGAAACCAGTACAGAAAATTAAGGATATTACAGGAATCTTCCCCTGCCCATGTTCATCGAGTACTTTCGCCGTTATACACCGTTTCTACACGTCTCCGGACACCGGGTCCTTTTACCAGATACACTAGCCTACTGTATTTAGTCATCCCTGTGGGTCATAACAGTCATATGACTGAGGTCATCCGAACTCATTCAGTCCCTTTTTAAATACTGATAAATCTCCCAACCGGATTCCCGGAGGCCTCACACTCCCGTCTGTATTTGATAATTTGTGAATAACTTTTTCTTCAGACCTCCTATCGGTATTCTGTCAGTTTCCTGACCTCCGCCCTATCTGGACGTATCATCCTGTAATTTCTAACTTATATCTGAAATCTAGGATATCAGGTAGGAATTTTTATAACTTTTAGACTATCAGATCAATTCTGGCTATCTGGAGTCTTGAAAAATTCCGATATTAAGCTGGATTACCCAGCGTCACTTGCTCTATCTACTGGTGAAATATGGGACTGAAATGCTTTCGGACAGTCCAAACCACTTCTGGCCTGACTTTCTTTAATTACAATTTAGCCCCAGAGGACTTTTCTTCTTTTCAATTAAGTCCCTTTTATTTGGCTAAAATTACACTTAAGAACCCCACCTTTTTGTCTACCTTTCCCTTTTAACCTTATACTTTTCATATTTGCACTTAAGTCCCTTCATTTTCTTTCTTTTGCAATTTAATCCCTTTCTTTTGCAATTTAATCCCTTTCTTTGCATAAATGGCCATCATATCCCTAGGGACTTTCACTATTTACATATAAGTCCCTGGACTTTCATTTATTTGCAGTTTAGTCCCTAAACACCCTCTGTATGTTTCGTGGACTTCTGCTCAAAGGGATATATCTATTTCAGGCTACTTCCTAAGTCTCTGGCATGAAAATTGGGGTGTTACAAGCAACTTAGAATAAGAATAGAGAATAAATGAATCTCTCACACAGAGAAGATATGCTAAGCACTGAAGTGAAAACATAGTATAACAGAGTATGAACATTGAACACTCAAAGAATAAGAATGAATGCGTTGTAAATGTTTTGCGTAGATTGTTGAGTGTCTTTACTTTAGCATTCAATTTGCCATTCCAAAGATATTTGTTAGAGACATTGAACATTGAGCATTGAGTGAAGCGTAGACAAAGCCATTAGCGGTTGGCAATAGTAGGTGGTATTATTTAATGTGTTTTTCTGACAATTAGCCTTTAGCCGCAACCTCTTCATTTTTTAATTCTATAATGTAAAGATTCTAGGCCAACATTGTAAGTGTAATAGGCAATGATAAAAAAAATATAGGAATGACCCTATGTTTAAATCCGTTGCATCAAAATCTGATAGTTAAAATCATTTGAAAAACTATCAGTATTTATCGGAGAGCTTATTGATAAGATTATTTATCAAAGAGGACTTCGATAAAATTTGAATGAAATCCTTTGTAAAACAATTCAACCTCTTATCGCTAAATGGTCTGCTTGAATAGCTTATCGATAAATGCCATATAGGATTAGACTAAATTTAAATTCTCTGAATCTAATTTATCAAAGATTTATTTAAAGAACTATCTTATCAAATAGCTTATCAATAAATTACTTCAAATAATATTTTGAAACAAGTCTGTTGTGAGTGATTTTTTCTCATTCTTATCAAAGAGATCTTTGATAAGTAGCCTTATTGAATATCGTATCTATAAATTGAGTCTTTGAAAGATTGAGAGACTTTACATTTATCAAATAGCTTATTGGTAAATTAAGATCTTCAACCGAGTATATATCATTTATTGAAAACTTTATCGATAAACCAATTTATCGAATAGGACTTTGATAAGTTTTCTTCAAAAACATTTTCACAAATCTATTTCTGTTTGAAATCTTTCTCGATTACCATTATTATCGATAAATGCCTGGATAAATGTCTTTACAAATTTCACTGAGTCATTTTCAAATTATCGAAGGCTTTATCGATAAATGACTTTATCAAATAAGTCTTTGAATAAATATCATTTTTGGAAACAAAGACTTAGAGTTTTCTTCATAGTCTAGTTATCGAAAGTCTTTGTCGATAAGTGAACTTATGGAATAGGTCTTCGATAAATATCCTTCAAAAAGTAATCTCTTAACAAATTTATTTTCTATTTATCGAAGGGCTTTTCAAATAGGTGTCTTATCAATAAGCTTATCAATAAATATTCTTTATCATTCGTAAAATATTTTTTGAAAATATTTGCTCAATTGTCATCATCAAAATATTGGAGCCTATAGAATTTGGTGAGTGTACTACCTAAAGAAAGTTCTATAACAAAGCCACCAGAATTTAATGGAGAAAACTTCACCTTCTGGAAGAAGAAGATGAAGACGTTCATCAAAACTTTTGAGTATGGATTATGGGATTTAATCCAAGAAGGAAATTATGTTCTAATGGAGATAGTAGTGTAAGGAATTGGAAGACACGCAGCGGAAATAAACTTTAAAAATTTTCCATTCCTTGCCAGGATCTGCCGTATGTGTTTAAGTCAAGTGGAAAGAATCATTACCCTTAGTGTTGCTCAGCGAATTTCACAGCTTCTCTACGTGGGTGGTGATCTCTTTCTGATCGCAAGAAATCGACGGAGTGTTCCTCAGCGACCTTTACAGATTCTCTCCGCGGACGGTGGTCTCTTTCCGATCACAAGAAGTCGACGCCTCAGGTCGGCTTCCTCTACTGGTATCCACACGAACAGCGTTCCAACCACGAACGACGTGCTAGCGTCTCCTGTCCCTCCAAGGCTTTCACAAGTCTCCGTCTCTATTTCGGCAGTTTCTTGTCTGCAAACCTTTTGCAGATTCCGTTCGGCCTTTTGTGTTCTGTGTTATTTTCAAACGTAGCTCCTCCAATCAGATATAGAGGATGCTATGCGTTTTTACACTTGACCTAATTGGATTTTGGAGTTAATCTTATATTAATTCCGAATTGATACAATATCATATATTGTATAATTTTATAAGAAACTAATTAAATAAAATAATATTAAATCCGTCCCACAGATTTAATTACTTATTTATTTAACTTTAAATAAAGATGAGACTGAGTTATATTTGATTTATTCCCATAAATCAAATTTGAGATATCCTATCAATTTAAATTTCGAATTTCAAACGTGATAGAGATTTAATTTATCCTTATAAATTAAATCTTATAAATATCTCTTATATGAGATATCCTATCAATTTGAATTTCGAATTTCAAACGTGATAGAGATTTAATTTATCCTTATAAATTAAATCTTATAAATATCTCTTATATGAGATATCCTATCAATTTGAATTTCGAATTTCAAACGTGATAGAGATTTAATTTATCCTTATAAATTAAATCTTATAAATATCTCTTATATGAGATATCCTATCAATTTGAATTTCGAATTCAAACGTGATAGGGATTTAATTTATCCTTATAAATTAAATCTCATATATCTCATATATATAATATATATATATACGAATTTATATATATACGAATATAAATATAAATAAATATATATACATTCACCTGGATCTTTCATTGAATCTGGACATGTCTTAGATTCAATGAATCTGGACATCATAGCTCGTGTTGGGCTATTTTGTGTGCGACCCTGTAGGCCCATATGAAGTTGGCAGTGGGCCATTTGCTATACTAGCCCACAAGTCGCAAGCGGTCTCTAGCAAGACATAACAACTACCCAAATCATATGAGGATCGATAAACGATGTAACCTTTTATACAACCATATCATGTCCCTTCTGTCACGCGATATTTTGGTCATGGATGAGGCATGGATAATGTCATCCTCCTATTCCCGACCGTTACTTTCTCGATCCCTGAGTAGTCTGACTATAGAGATGGAACTACCTTTCCATTACAGTATGGCCATACATTTCTCAGACTCACTCATCGAGGGGCCCAGTAATATCTCTCCATGAATGTGAGGGACAAATTCCATCTTGACCATTCACATTCCTCCGCATGAAAAACCACTAAGCCCGAACATAGTCTTTATGATCACTCGGTCAAAAGTGACTTTTGACTAGGTCAAAGCTGAGCGTTTTGTCATGTAGGAATCCATGATGATCTCAGGTCAAAGGGCATATTGACATGGTTTGTATATGAGAGAAGCTTATGACGTTACCCATGCAGTTCTCTCATAGCGGGTCGGTCCAACACCCTGTACTCTTACATGTGCTTATGACTTTGATTTATATCTCTATACATCTTCAAAGTCATACTGGTCTTATTTCATCTGTGCTCCCACATAAATGATCGACCAGGGACATTTAGGATAATATCATGAATTATCCAAGGATGGTCATCATAGTAAACATGCAAATAATATGATAACTCAATTAATAAATTCATAAATCAATAATGTTCATAAGACAATGATTGGCCCCTAGGGCACGATTTCTAACAAGTAGATGGCTGGAGAATTCCAAAAGTTCCAAGCGAGTTTGATGACAATGACAAGAATCAAATTGTGCTGAAAGACAAAGCTGTCAACATACTCACCTGTGCTCTAACTCAAAAAGAGTACTGAAGAGTATTTAGTCTGGAGACATCAAAGAAGATGTGGGAAGCACTAAAAATTGCACACGAAGGAACATCTAAAGTGAAGCAAAGTAAAGTCAACGTACTCTGACCACTGAATGAACATAGGAGAAAGTATCCAAGACATGGAAGTCAGATTTTTCCACCTCATGAACTACTTGATCGCACTTGGGAAAAGTACAATCAAGAAGATCAAGTCAGGAAAATTCTTGATGGACTCACAAAAGAATGGGAACTAAAGGTAACTGCTATAGAAGAAGCAAAAGGGGAATCAATGCGATCAGTTGATGCACTCTTTGGAAGCTTCTCAGATATGAGAGCAAGCAAAAATACAAAAAGGACGTAAAGGAGAAAAATCATAAAGGGATTGCATCCAAAACTCAGGGAAGTGAAAAAGAAGACGATGAGACAGAAGATGATGAAATGGGTTTCATTGTCAAGATATTCTAGAAATTCTACAAAAATAGAGCTGCTGCTGCTGAAAGAAACTTTTAATCAAAATGAAAATCTTCCCTCAACCTCAAAAGTAAGGGATCAGATTATTTGCTTTAAATATAAGAAGTATGGACACATTAAAGTTGATTGTCCACAACTGTCAAAGAAGGACAAAGAAAAGAAGATGGACAAATATTAGAGGGAAAAAGCTCCAGTCACATCCATATGGAGAGATAGCTCGTCATCAGAGGATGAAGATAGTATAAAGAGGAAGTGGCAAACATCTGTCTTGTTGCCCAAGAATAAGAAGAGTTGGATGCTGACACTACTACAAAATATACTTTCTAAACTAGTTGAAAATGTTATTTTACACCTAACATCGAAGTGGTGTAGATGCAACCCATGAAGAAAGTGTACCACCTTTTAAACTGGTTGTAACATCGGTGTAGAAGAAATCTTTTCTAAATCGGTCTAAATATGAGGTGTAGAAGCTCATTTTCTAAGGGAAAAATAGAACATTTAAACTGGTCCAAAAGACATCCGCTATAGAAGAATTCATTTTCTAAACCGGTTATGATGTCATCTAGTGTAGATGAATTCATTTTCTACGCTGGTTGTGTGCACGACTGATATAGATGGATCCATTTTCTACACCTCTCCTGCACTCAGCCGATGTAGATGAAATTGTTTCTATACTGGACTACTGTTGTCTGATTTAAATATTATTTTTTAATACGACCCATTCACCTTTTCTTTACCCTATCCCCTAAAGCTTCATATAAATAAACAACCCAAATATACGAATCAAAGAGATAGCAACAGAGACAGAGATCAAGATGACAAAGACAGAATTCAATTGCTCATTATTTATTTAATAAAATTCAATTCAAAATGTGCAATAATTTGCACAAAAAATTAAAAAAATGTATTGAAAGGTAAATATATACTATTGAGAAGAAAGGTTTTGAACAAAAAACCTCAACCCAACAATTACGCAGGTCATCAATACTTGTCAGGAAATGGGTCAGGTTGATCAAACATTTGAAATATCAAATTAAAACAAAGAAATTTAGGTATTACTAATATATATTAAACTAAAAAAATATAAAATCATTAAAAACACAATTTTACCTCCTTAGTTAGGTCTGTCCTATTTGACACAATAATATTGACCATGTGTCTAATCATGTATAAGATGCACAAGTTACTTTCTCTGGGTTGCCTTCGACTCTGTAATATTAATATGATCAAAATTATTTGTCATCATCAAAACGTGGAGTCTAGCACTTTATGCTTTTATTACCTTCAGTGTGATCTATTCAGGGTCTTTCACCTTGTTGACGTGCTTAAGACCCTTTACAATTGCAAACGTCCTCATAGCCCTATAACTAAAGTTAAAAGTTGGTAACCAATTAATTACAAAGACCATTATTCTGTAGAAGAAAACTAACGAGTTCATAATCTTCTTGACATCACCTGAAGGCTTTGAATGGAGGGAGCATAAGAAAATAACTTTATAACTATGCTTACATAGGACGACCAATTGCCATGGTTGCTATATAACTTAAAAGAGAATGAGTATTATCATTAAGCAAATACAAAAGTAGTTTGAAATAAAATGAAAAATTATCATTCTTACTCATGCATACATGGTGTGAAGAAACAATCATATCGGTTTCATCGAGCCTCCTCGAAATGTATTGAAGTCTTATTGCTTGAGAGGTCCCTTTTGCATAAATCTGAATTGGGTATAGGAATCCAAACTTAACCTTGTTTGCCCTTGGAAATCAACTCATCTTGCATGTACCTACAATTAATGCAAATACGATGTTAGTTATAAGAATTGAAATTTTTTCTTATATATATTTATATTTAAATTAGACTTACCTCAAAAAAACATGAATGCACGCGATAATCAGTTGATCTGTAGGTGTGATAAGAGATGACATATCCATACAGTCAAGATAGGCCGGTACCCCCATATGGGCCACAACTGATCTATAGGCAAGCCATCCAGATGGAACATTTTGTCAAATGCCAATAGGGAGGATTTGAAAGTTTGCTCGGGGATGACACGACATGTTCTGAAACAAGATGCTTTGGCCACAATATGAAAGTTCCTTTTGCTTGACTCACTGTCTTCACCTCATTAGTGGGAATTAGGACAGGAGCATCTTCAATTACCACGTCTTCAGCTGTCACCCTTAATTGATCGTCATGAATTTATATGTGATGGACAATTTCCCCTAAGCGATGGATGGAACGTGAAACATCCTCCTTTATATCTCTCAAAGTACTCTTGCTATAGCTCTCTTGAAGTGGATTATATTTCTCTTGCCGAAAATCCTAGTAGAAAATAACTGTACTGATTCGGTAATTCCCCATGAGAACTACCATTCTACGCAAGTACCAAGGAAAGACTGGATGAACCGGCTAGGTCCACTCACTTCCAGCCTCCTTAGACAGCACCTACGTACACAGTACTTTGTATAGTCTACCAGCACAACGGTATTTTCTAACAAATATCTTTAAGTCTTAACCTTAAAACCTTGACCTTAATTTTGAACTTTAACCTTACTCAATTGGAACTATTTTAGAACATTGAAATACCTCTTAACCTCAAAAATATGAATTTCCAAGTGTTGGGCTTACGGTTACTGTTCACTGCCAATATTCACTGGGTAATTCCAGATTACAACCTGAACTTTGGAAATTCATAACTAAATCTAGAAAAATCATTTTAAGGTTATTCCAATTTCTAATGAAATCTCTTTAATTTAACTTTGAGATAAAAATATTAAAATGAGATCTTCTTGTCCAGATCAAATCAGTTTATTCGTTGAACTTTACTGTTCATTTGGTAAATCTGGAAATTCCAGTTTCTTTGCCCCATTTTCAAAAATTCATTTCTCCTTGTATACTTATCCAATTGAGTTGAATTACATATGGATTTAAATATCCATATGTATAATTTAATCTCTCAAAAGTTCGAGGAAAAACTCATTCGTTTACTATATGAAATTAGCGCATGAACATCACTGCCTCTGAGTAGTCGTTTTACCTTATTCCAGATTTCAACTCCTAACTTTGAAAAATCATAACAATTCGAGTTCTTAACCAAATGAGGCGTTCTTGGTGTCCATTTAAAGCTATAGATCTTAGATATGTTCATGCCAAATTTCATATGAAAAATCATCATATAAGTCAATCAAAATACCGATGGAAGTACACTACCTCAGATTGGATTTATGAGTAGCATGCATCATACAAACCAAAACATCATCTTGTAATTAAAGTGCACACTCTTTAAATTATGTACAGTCATCCATCAACATTTACCCTCTTGCCTTGAGAAGATCCAGCACCTAGAGCATGTTTAATTATATGGAAGGAATGAGATTTCATTGAAATCCCAATAGCAAGTAATATAAACTATAAGGTTATGGATGTTTGATTGAATGCCTAACATGTTATCATGCAATGGGAGCTAATTCATGCTTATACATAAGCAATTCTAATATGCATATTGTCATGACATATATTGCAAGGAGTATCACATACTCATATCACATCATCATCATCATCACACAACATTCCATGCTCAACCAAACCTTCATGCATAACAAGTAAGCAAAACAATCAAAGCACATAAGTTTATAGTTAGATATTCTTGCTACCTCTTGTAGATCCTTGTTCCTTTCCTTCTTGTAATGGTCTTTCCTTGTCACAAATGTCAAAACCTAGGCATTACAAGATAATTACCAAATTATAACTCCATTCCAAACAAAATCCAAGTCTAGTTTCAATAAGCTCCCTTTTTCCAAAAATTCCCATTTTGGTTCCAATGCTTCCCATACTTGTTCCTCCACTTTACCCCCACACAAAATCTCATTTTAAGACCATTGGAAGCATCAAAATTATGAAATTCAAATCACTGTTCACGCGAGTGAACAGTACCCGTGAGGAATTTTCAACATTATAACCTTTAATTCCAATGGTTTCCAAGGTTTAAAACCTTTCCAATCCTACACAAAATCATCATATAAACTCAATGGAAGCATTAAATCATTGAAATTCCATTTTCTTCTATCATGAACAGTGCATGAACAGTGCAAACCGAAATGGTAAAGTGAAGAGCATCAACTCACCTTACTTGCTCTTTCAAGACCCTTGCTTCTTCCTTGCTTTCTTCCACTTTCTTTCTCTAGAACTCACTTCTCTCTCTAAAGGAGCTCTTGGGTGTGAAGAATGAATGGAAAGGGGGGGTATTTATAGCAAAAGTCATGTGCCATTTGAAGGCCAAGATCACTTTGAAAACTATTTGATCTAATGGTTAAAGGTTTGATCTTGGAATGTCTTTTCACTTTTCACTCAAGACCTTACCACCATGACATCACTAGCATGGCACCACTTGGGACATCTAAGACTAATTCTTGGCGCCAATTTTTGAGTCCATATGGGTCCCACCATGTGCCAAACCTAATCCTTACTTTATTCTCTTTTTCTTTATTTACAAAAATCCATAAATTATTTATGTTTGGACTTGGTCTTCAAGATAACTTTTGGGCCTTATTGGGCTATCCTAGGATGACATGTTGGACCTCTTTTAGGTCCAATAGCTAATTGGCCCAAATCCCAATGTAATTTCCGTCTACCGATATCCGTAAATTACCCTGATCTTAGCATAAATGCTAATCACCTCTTTTAATTGTTCTAACATTTTTAGAAATTAATTCTAATATAAAATGAATTCTCTACAAAGTTTCATAATTTTCTGAGACCCAGAAGTCCTGTTAAAAATTATATACGTTTCCTTTAACCCTTTATCGGTGCCCTTTTTCACCGTAAATTCCATAATTAATTCTACAGGACTCCTTTTTTACTTCTGTCAACTCCATAAATTCTCATATTAATTATAATAATTTACTATCAAATTTCCTCTGATATCCATCCATTGTGTGAAATGACCAAAATGCCCTCCATCTACTTCTGGTTTCTTAGGGCATCACAGATGCATTTTCGTAATTTTGCACTTTGGCTCTTAGACTTTCTTCCTCTTCCAATTAATCCTTTTCTTTACATAAATATGGCCACATCTTTTCCTAAAAATATCATATATTTCATTTAACCTGTACATACAACGTAGTACAGAAATTAGGGATGTTACATTTCTCTCCCCCTTAAAATAAATTTCGTCCCCGAAATTTACAACATATACACTTTATCGAAATAAATCAGGGTACATCTCCTTCATCTTTTCTTCTGTTTCCCATGTAGCTTCATTCTCTGTTAGTCATTTCCAGATCACTTTGACTATAGGAATCTGCTTATTACGCAGTTGTTTGACCTTTCTATCAACTATTTGTACTGGTCCAACTTCATAGGTTAGGTCATCTTGCAGCGCAACTTCATCTTGTTCAATCACATGCGCTGGATCTGGAACATACTTCTTTAGCTAGGAAACATGGAATACATCATGTATCTGGCTGAGATTTGGAGGAAGTGCCAACTTGTAGGCCACTGATCCTATCCTTGAGAGAATCTGAAATGGTCCGATGTATCTAGGATGCAACTTCTTCACCTTGATTGATCATCCGGCTCCCGTAGTTGGAGTTAACTTAAGAAATACATGCTCGCCTTCTTCAAACTCTAACGACTTTCGTCGGACATCTGCATAACTCTTTTGTCGACTTTGAGCCGTCATCATCCTTTTTCTGATCATTGCAATCTGCTCAGCAGTCTGATCCACAATATCAGGACCATAAATTCTTCTCTCACTTAACTCAAGCCAGCATAAGGGAGATCTACACTTTCGTCCATAAAGTGCTTCGAATGGGGCCATCTAAATACTAGCTTGATAGCTATTATTGTATGCAAATTCTATCAATGGTAGATGAGTATCCCAACTGTCTTTAAAATCCAAGACACATGCTCTCAACATATCTTCTAGTGTCTGGTTGTTCTCTCAGACTGACCATCTGTTTGAGGATGATAAGCTGTGCTGAATCTGAGAGTAGTACCCATCTCTCGCTGCAAAGCCCTCCAAAAGTTTGACGTGAATCGAGGGTCTCTGTCAGACACAATACTGCTTGGAATTCCATGCAGTCTAATAATTTTCTTTAAGTACAATCTTGCCAACTTCTCTAGAGAATCCCTCTTATTTATTGCCAGGAAATGAGCTGACTTTGTCAACCGATCAATTACCACCCATGTTGCATCATGCTTAGTTGGGGTCATGGGTAGTCCTTCTACAAAGTCCATGGCAATACTGTCCCACTTCCATTCAGGGACATCTAGAGGTTGCAATGTTCCTGCTGGCTTCTGATGCTCAATCTTCACTTTCTGGCATGTTAAGCACTTGGACACATAAGCTACAACATCTTTCTTCAGTCCAGGCCACCAAAATAATCTTTTAACATCATGATACATCTTGGTCATACCGGGATGCACTGTATATTGGCTTTTGTGCACTTCATCCAGAATCTTCTCCCTTAGTCCCCTAGCATTGGGGATGTAGGGTCTTCCTCTAAACTGCAATAATCCATCTGAGGAAATCTTAAAATTCTTAGTCTGTCCTCTCTCCAGCTTGTCCTTAAAAATCATTGCGAGCTTATCATGTTCTTGAGCCTCTTTAATCTCATCTTCTATACAAGCTTTGACATGTACTCCCCCGTAGGAACTTTTCGTCACTTGCATCTGATATAAAGGGCTCCAATCTCGTATATCCTCAATCAACTTTAATTCTTTGATCATCATATATGCTACCTGCACCACCTTTCTGCTCAGAGCATCGGCCACTACGTTGGCTTTTCCTGGATGGTATTTAATTTGGAAATCGTAATCCTTTAACAATTCCATCCATCGTCGTTGTCTCATATTCAGCTCTTTCTGATCCTGCAGATACTTCAGGCTTTTGTGGTCACAGTACAATTCAATTGTAGCTCCGCATAAATAATGCCTCCATATCTTCAGAGCATAAACCACCGCTGCAAGCTCCAGATCATGAGTGGGATAATTCTGTTCATGCGGCTTTAACTGCCGAGAGGCGTAGGCTACTACTCTACCATGCTGCATCAACACACATCCCAACCCCTGTTTACTAGCATCAGTGTAGACTACATAAGTCTGAGCTGGGTCTGGGATAATCAGCACCGGAGTAGTGGTTAATTTCTGCTTTAACTCTTGAAAACTAGCCTCGCACTTCTCATCCCACTTAAACTGCTGATTCTTTCTGGTAAGCTTGGTTAGTGGCAAGGCAATTCGAGAAAAGTCCTGGATGAATCTTCTGTAATACCCTGCTAAGCCTAAGAAACTTCTGATCTCTGTCACCGTCTTTGGCTGCTCCCAGCTTAAAACAGCTTCAACTTTGCTAGGATCCACAGCTACCCCGTCTTGGGATATGACGTGACAAAGAAATTTGACTTCTGAAAGCCAAAACTCACACTTACTAAGCTTAGCGTAGAGCTGCCTCTCTTTGAGGGTACCAAGAACAATTCTCAAATGTCTTTCATGCTCCTCAGTAGACTTGGAGTAAACCAGAATATCATCTATGAAGACCACCATAAATTGATCTAAATAAGGCCTGAAGATCCGGTTCATATAATCCATGAAAATTGCAGGCGCATTAGTCAGACCAAAAGGCATAACTAAAAACTCAAAATGCCCATAACGTGTTCTGAAAGCAGTCTTTGAAATGTCATCTGACTTAATTCTCAACTGATGATAGCCAGATCGTAAATCAATCTTGGAGAATAGACTTGCTCCAGCCAATTGATCTAGCAAATCGTCAATTCTGGGGAGAGGGTACTTGTTCTTAACTGTGATCTTGTTCAACTCTCTGTAGTCAATACACAGTCTTAAGCTGCCATCTTTCTTTTTAACAAATAGAACTGGGGCACCCCAAGGAGAAACACTAGGTCGTATGAAACCCTTCTCTAAAAGCTCCTCAATCTGCTTCTTCAGCTCACTCATTTCATTAGGAGCCATCCGATATGGGGCTTTGGATACTGGTCCCGCTCCAGGCACAATATCGATTGCGAACTCCACTTCTCGCTCCGGAGGCAATCCTTGAATTTTCGTTGGGAAGACTTCAAGAAATTCATTAACTACTGCAATCGTCTCAATTCCTTCTTCGACTTCTGCTTGAACAGAGAGGAAAACCATGTATCCTTGACATCCTTTCTGCAAGCATTTATTTGCTTGTGCCTCCGTTATGAAATTCAGTCGTACTTCTGGACTCCGATCTGCTACCGTCGAACCAAGAACTAGCGTCTTGTTCTTGTAGTCCAGCATTACATTATTGGAGGACAACCAATTTAAACCAAGTATAACCTCCATCTCTCGGAAAGGCATGCATATTAAGTCTAGGGTTGTATAACAGTGCTCATACCTCACAATACTATTCAAACAAGCATCGGAGGTAACTACCCTAGTACTTGTGGGAGTTGTCACATATATGTCATAATGCAATTTACTAATCATCAGGCCTAGACGTCTAGCACACTCATAGGAAATAAAAGAATGACTTGCACCAGAATCAAACAGAGCAATCACTGAGTGGTCATTAATATAGATTATACCTTGAATCATCTCAGGTGATTTCTGTGCATCTTCTCTGGAGAGTGCAAATACGCGTCCTTGCGTTCGCGGCCTTTGATCAGCTGCTGCCTGAGGACATTCCTTTGAAAAGTGTCCTGGCTTTCCACAAGTATAGCGGACATTTTGGCCCATCCAACAAGGCTTATCCCCATGATTTTTCCCACATTTGTTGCACACTCGTGCTCTGGGGTCTCTGTTACTCGGCCCTCCTTGGTAATTTCCTCTGCCAGGTCTCCTATTCTGCCATGGTTGCTTCCTTTTTCTATAGTTGTTATTTCTTGCAGCATTTTGGCTTTGACCGGCCCTCTCAGGAACTATTTGTTCCCTGCTTACAGGCTTAGACAGCATCCTGTGATTCATACTATTTTCTACTATGCGGCATGCCTCTACAGCCTTGTTGAACTGGTTGTACTGTTGAGGAGTCAGCTTCTCCTTCAGCATAGAGTTCAATCCTCTGATCAACCTCTCAGTCATCCACCTTTCATCATCTACTTGGCGCAAATATGTTGAATACTGAGACAGACGGATGAATTTGGCCAAGTACTCGTCAAAGGATTCTCTTTCTCCTTGTCTCAGCACAAGGAATTATGCCTCCCTTTCATCCCTCACAGACTGAGGAAAATACTTCGCATAGAACTGTTCAAGAAACACTTCCCAAGTGACTGGAATGTTTCTTGCTTGCATAAGCAGTTCTGTATTTTTCCACCACCTATCAGCATCCTTCTCCAGCTGGTAGATGGCCATTTGAGCCTTTGTCTCTGTTGGGCAATCCAGAACTTTAAAAATCTTTTCCAATTGACTGATCCAATCCTTAGCAGCCTGGACCTCAAATGTCCCTTCAAATACAGGAGGATTATGCTGGCAGAATCTGACCATCCATTGTTGGATGCTAACCACATCATTTCTCTGCTCAGCCCTTCCCTGCGGCTGTACTGGTTGTTGCTGTACTCTTTCTGCTGTTGTATTTGTTGCTTCAGATGGTTCTGGAGGCCTCAGATTGTTCACTGCTGTAGCCACTGCTGCGGCTATAGCAGCATCTCTATCCTGTTCACTTCGTGCTTGCATAGCACGCATCTCTTCTATCATTTTCTGTTGTTGCTCCAGCCTATCTAATATTAGCTGATTAATATCCCTTGTGCTCTCTGGTTCCTCTGCCGTAACGGTTCTTCTTGTACGAACCATTTTTGCTTTGCTTTACGGTCTTGAAGAAAAATCTAACAGAAGAGAAATACTATAAACAACATAATTTTCATTTCATTCAAAACAGGTCATACATTACATATATGCCAATTACATGTAAGGGGCAAGTCGTAATTATCATACATCCATGCAATTTACACTGTTTACATTATCCTTCATCTCTTTTTATGTTCTTCTCTAGGGAATTGTAAACTGTAAATACTTCTGCATACAGAAATGCCACCCTTGTATATTAGTTGGTGGATCATTGGCCAAAAACTCACTTAGCTCCACATGCCATGTGGGAGTATATGGCAATATCTGACTTACGATCATCTCATGCCAATCTTCTAGAGTGTAAACCTGATTCAGGTCAATGCCCTCTATTGTATATCTATTTATTATCCTTGCTACGGCATTGAGGAATTGCAGGTAAACTGACTGCTATTGATCTCTACTTCTATCCATCCCTCGACCTAAACTAAGTAATTCATTTTCCACAGCCTTCTTGAGACTAGTAGAGTCAACATTATTCGTTTTTAGCAAAGAAGGCTGGGGTTGACTAGGACCAGGAACATCCTTCTTATCTTTATTTGTATTGTCATATATTCCTGGACTGTGTGAATAGGTAGGGACTGCCATAGGTTGTGACTGGATCTCTGGGTCACGGTACTGCTGTAAGTTACCCGCATTAAATCTATCCTTAAACTCTGGTGGAGGAGGAATAGTATCTGGTCTATCCATAGTCCAGTACCAGTATTCAGCTTCCTCAGCCGTGATCTGTCCTCTCATCGGAGGAATAGAGCTGACATCAGGATTAGAGGGCACTCCAACAAACTCATACTGTGTAGAGTCACTAGACTCAGCATCATCTGGGGTATATACCACATCTTCTTCAATCCTCTGTCCTCCTATAACAATTGAACTAGCATCTGCTGGATCTAGATTTGGGACAGGTACAGGGGGAACAAAAATAGGTTCTTCTGGTAAGAAGTTCGACTGCACAAAAGAGTTATCGGATCTATCTAGATCAGAGTCACTAGAATCAGAGATGTGAGCTACACCCAGATCCTCATCCATCACAAGCTCCTCCTCTGAGCTATCCAAGACATAGACATTTGGTCTAGGGTCTCCTTTGTTTACGGTGGCTTCTGATCTGGTTCTACCTCTAGCCATCCTGCAAGTATTAACTTAATGTCATTTATGACAACTTTACTAATGGGTATCTAACTATTATCTATGCAGAGCATTTCCTAATCCAGAATCCTTTGCTCTGATACCAAAATGAAACATCCTCCTTTATATCTCTCAAAGTACTCTTGCTATAGCTCTCTTGAAGTGGATTATATTTCTCTTGCCGAAAATCCTGGTAGAAAATAACTGTACTGATTCGGTAATTCCCCATGAGAACTACCATTCTACGCAAGTACCAAGGAAAGACTGGATGAACCGGCTAGGTCCACTCACTTCCAGCCTCCTTAGACAGCACCTACGTACACAGTACTTTGTATAGTCTACCAGCACAACGGTATTTTCTACAAATATCTTTAAGTCTTAACCTTAAAACCTTGACCTTAATTTTGAACTTTAACCTTACTCAATTGGAACTATTTTAGAACATTGAAATACCTCTTAACCTCAAAAACATGAATTTCCAAGTGTTGGGCTTACGGTTACTGTTCACTGCCAATATTCACTGGGTAATTCCAGATTACAACCTGAACTTTGGAAATTCATAACTAAATCTAGAAAAATCATTTTAAGGTGATTCCAATTTCTAATGAAATCTATTTCATTTAACTTTGAGATAAAAATATTAAAATGAGATCTTCTTGTCCAGATCAAATCAGTTTATTCGTTGAACTTTACTGTTCATTTGGTAAATCTGGAAATTCCAGTTTCTTTTCCCCATTTTCAAAAATTCATTTCTCCTTGTATACTTATCCAATTGAGTTGAATTACATATGGATTTAAATCTCCATATGTCTACTTTAATCTCTCAAAATTTCGAGGAAAAACTCATTCGTTTACTATATGAAATTAGCGCATGAACCTCACTGCCTCTGAGTAGTCGTTTTACCTTATTCCAGATTTCAACTCCTAACTTTGAAAAATCATAACAATTCGAGTTCTTAACCAAAGGAGACGTTCTTGGTGTCCATTTAAAGATCTAGATCTTAGCTATGTTCATCCCAAATTTCATATGAAAACTCATCATATAATTCAATCAAAATACCGATGGAAGTACACTACCTCAGATTGGATTTATGAGTAGCATGCATCATACAAACCAAAACATCATCTTGTAATTAAAGTGCACACTCTTTAAATTATGTACAGTCATCCATCAACATTTACCCTCTTTCCTTGAGAATATCCAGCACCTAGAGCATGTTTAATTATATGGAAGGAATGAGATTTCATTGAAATCCCAACAGCAAGTAATATAAACTATAAGGTTATGGATGTTTGATTGAATGCCTAACATGTTATCATGCAATGGGAGCTAATTCATGCTTATACATAAGCAATTCTAATATGCATATTGTCATGACATATATTGCAAGGAGTATCACATACTCATATCACATCATCATCATCATCACACAACATTCCATGCTCAACCAAACCTTCATGCATAACAAGTAAGCAAAACAATCAAAGCACATAAGTTTATAGTTAGATATTCTTGCTACCTCTTGTAGATCCTTGTTCCTTTCCTTCTTGTAATGGTCTTTCCTTGTCACAAATGTCAAAACCTAGGCATTACAAGATAATTACCAAATTATAACTCCATTCCAAACAAAATCCAAGTCTAGTTTCAATAAGCTCCCTTTTTCCAAAAATTCCCATTTTGGTTCCAATGCTTCCCATACTTGTTCCTCCACTTTACCCCCACACAAAATCTCATTTTAAGACCATTGGAAGCATCAAAATTATGAAATTCAAATCACTGTTCACGCGAGTGAACAGTACCCATGAGGAATTTTCAACATTATAACCTTTAATTCCAATGGTTTCCAAGGTTTAAAACCTTTCCAATCCTACACAAAATCATCATATAATGGAAGCATTAAATCATTGAAATTCCATTTTCTTCTATCATGAACAGTGCATGAACAGTGCAAAACCGAAATGGTAAAGTGAAGAGCATCAACTCACCTTACTTGCTCTTTCAAGACCCTTGTTTCTTCCTTGCTTTCTTCCACTTTCTTTCTCTAGAACTCACTTCTCTCTCTAAAGGAGCTCTTGGGTGTGAAGAATGAATGGAAAGGGGGGGTATTTATAGCAAAAGTCATGTGCCATTTGAAGGCCAAGATCACTTTGGAAACTATTTGATCTAATGGTTAAAGGTTTGATCTTGGAATGTCTTTTCACTTTTCACTCAAGACCTTACCACCATGACATCACTAGCATGGCACCACTTGGGACATCTAAGACTAATTCTTGGCGCCAATTTTTGAGTCCATATGGGTCCCACCATGTGCCAAACCTAATCCTTACTTTATTCTCTTTTTCTTTATTTCCAAAAATCCAAAAATTATTTATTTTTGGACTTGGGCTTCAAGATAACTTTTGGGCCTTATTGGGCTATCCTAGGATGACATGTTGGACCTCTTTTAGGTCCAATAGCTAATTGGCCCAAATCCCAATGTAATTTCCTTCTACCGATATCCGTAAATTACCCTGATCTTAGCATAAATGCTAATCACCTCTTTTAATTGTTCTAACATTTTTAGAAATTAATTATAATATAAAATGAATTCTCTACAAAGTTTCATAATTTTCTGAGACCCAGAAGTCCTGTTAAAAATTATATACGTTTCCTTTAACCTTTATCGGTGCCCTTTTTCACCGTAAATTCCATAATTAATTCTACAGGACTCCTTTTTTACTTCTGTCAACTCCATAAATTCTCATATTAATTATAATAATTTACTATCAAATTTCCTCTGATATCCATCCATTGTGTGAAATGACCAAAATGCCCTCCATCTACTTCTGGTTTCTTAGGGCATCACAGATGCATTTTCGTAATTTTGCACTTTGGCTCTTAGACTTTCTTCCTCTTCCAATTAATCCTTTTCTTTACATAAATATGGCCACATCTTTTCCTAAAAATATCATATATTTCATTTAACCTGTACATACAACGTAGTACAGAAATTAGGGATGTTACAGAACGATGTGCCACTAACTGTCTAAGAGGATCCTCCATATATAGATCACAAGGTTCAGCATCTAGATCCTCTGACACTGGCCCAAAATTGCAACAACTCCCTTTAGAGATATGACGGGCTGCAGGTGAACACATATGGGTGCACTTGGCTCCTATTGCCTTGGTGCCATTATGGATAACATTTCTTCTTTAGGCTTTGCCAACCTCTCTTATAATCGTGTATCAAGTAAAGCTTCTGCCTCTACCCTCATAGTGGCTAACAATGATTCCAATATTTCCCTCGAAACCATATGTGTGGAATATCATGGACATGGTCTAAAATAATCTCTTATACGCACACCTCCTTTAACTCCCTTCACACGGCTGGCCCCATGCTCTTGTTTGCCCATAGTGATAGTAAAGATGTCATTCCTACCCTCGACTTAAAGGATCCCTTGGCCTCTTGTTGTTTAAGATCGGTCTATATCATATAAAGAACAAACATAGGTAATAAAATAATTAGTCTACTAAAATAAAATAATAGTAATACTTATAATTTTTTCTGCAATCATGAGAGCATGATCGCTTATATATGATCTGCTCTTTATTTGGAGAGAGAACAACTATTTATCTTTGGGACGTACTAGAGATGGGGAGAAAGAAGAATAGAAGGATCCGACTCTGTGTTTTCTTCTAACCTCTTCTCTTGGACGCCATCAAGTCTCTTTTAGCATTCACGTAACCTCCTGACATTGTATGGGTGCAATCATTCTTAAGAACGTGTTCAATCGCTTTTGCCCTTTTTTCCAACAAGAATTGAAGTAGATAAAATCAATACATATGATAATCTATAATAGGAATGAACTCTAAGATGGATCAACTCACCATAGCTACTGGAGTAATATAAAGCCTAACAAATTCTTTCCATTTAGCTTAGTCAATGAATTGATACTTGTTGTATAGAGAAGGAAGAGGCTGACCATCTTTGTCCTAGCCATGCGCATAACAATGAGCTAGTTGTGTCTTGAATGCCCTCTAACGCTCAGCATAATAAGACAACATCTTATTCTTTAAGACTTCATTGTTGGGAACATCATAAGTGAGCTACAATAATTGCAATTGAAAGTATAATTATCAAAAAACAATTCTATTTTTTGATATTGCTCACCATACAATATAAAATAGTTAGTTTATATACCTGGATAGTGTTCTAAATTTGATTCTTCACATGATCATCAACAATATCCCAAGTCTTTATGGTTATGTTAGGTTTATTGCATGCTAGGAGGCTGACATAACATACATACTTTGTCCTCTGTTCACTAATTAGGTTCCAATGTCTGTCAAACTCAATCAGTAGCATTTTCCCTTCCTTCCTGTCTTTCGTAATATCTTTCAATAGCGTCATACTTCTACCCCTCCTTTGTGTAGAGTGGCTTGGAGCTTCGTTAGCCTTATTCTGATTACTAACACTATCCCGTATATTCCTATATAGGTAATAAAAAAAAATCAAACATAGTAAACAGACTTAACCATTTTTCCTTTACCCCTTTAGAATACTCAACACTTGTCCTTTAGCATTTATCCATGGAATAAAGAAGAAGTGCAAGCATTTATCATAGGAAAACTAGAAAACCTAGATTAAATGAACATGTATACAGTGAAGAATGTACATAAGAATATAAGTGCCAAGAATATTTATAAAAATGAGCATAAAGAACACGAGCACGATGAACCACGAGCACGACGAACCACAAGCACGACAAAGCACAATAAATATGAGAACAAAGAATAATGATTGAACACGATGAAGCCCCACGAACACCACAGAGCACGACGAGCAGAGAAATGAGCGAAGTGAGAAGGAAGATTGATGAAAACCACAGCACATAAGAAATTAGAGAAGAGAATCGAGGATTTTAATGTGAGAGAGAAGTAAAAGAACTAGTAAAAAATGAGATATGAGTGATGCGTGAATGGGGCTTCAAAAATGTATTTTTAGAAGCCAATCTACACCAGATGAAATGGTGATCTGATGTAGAAAAGATAGTTCTAAACCAAACCTACATCACAACCAATTTATAAAGTTTTCAACTTTTTTTTTAAAATGCCACCAAACAGTTTTAGAATTTAAAGTGTTTTTTAGAAGACAATCTACACCAGATGACATGGACATTAGGTATAGATATGATAGTTCTAAATCAGACCTTAAATTCTATCGGTTTAGAAAAATATCACTAGTTAGTTTTTGTTTTAAAATGTAATTCATAAATAGTGATAATATACACTCGACGTTGACACATTTGGTTTAAATCTTATAGTTTATTTTTCCCCTACACGCTGGTTCATTACCCTATCCCTTGAAGATACAACATATATGTGCAATAATTTAACAAAACTTAAAGCAACGAGTTAGAGTTAGCGTCAGAAAAACTTACAGAACAAGAACAAGAAACTTGCATTATTCAACCTATATATATTGTCCTCCATTTTGT
This sequence comes from Leucaena leucocephala, assembly GCA_037074615.1. NCBI lineage: Eukaryota > Viridiplantae > Streptophyta > Magnoliopsida > Fabales > Fabaceae > Leucaena > Leucaena leucocephala. Next base: position 11,693,625 of record CM073555.1, on the reverse strand, counting down.
CATTACATCAAAAAGATAAAACACTCACATACAAATAAATCAGAATCCACTTCACCTTCATTCAATTTTGGTAAACTTAGTAAAAAGGAAGGGGTCTCATAAATCGAATCATTATCGTCAACAAACTTTTTTCCTTGGAGAGCCACAAATCATATTTTATTTGCTGGATCAATGATATAGAACACTTGCTTTGCTTGGTCTGCCAAAATGAAAGTCTTATCCCTAAAACTTATACTATTCAAATCAACCAGTGTAAATCCTGACCGATCGACTAGAACACTGTTGTTTACATTAGCCCACTTGCATTTGAACATGGGAACTATGAATTTGGAGTAGTTGATAGGACACAAATTGTGTATGGTTTTTGTGATATTTTAAGGGTTTTGTAACAACTTTACCATTCATTTTATGCCTGTAATTGTGCTTTTATGGTAACACATGATTGTGCATGGCAATGTGCTGATTAAAGGGTAAAATGGTACATTAACTCCTCTAAACTGCATATATGTTGTCCTTTTGTTAGTTGGACTTTTACTGTGAGCTTTGATTATGAATTGCAGGTATTTTGGAGGAGAACCAAGAACTAATGTGAAAAGAAAATAAATCACACAAAGAGAATCAAATAAAGGAAGTTAGCTTTTGTTGTATTTAGTCGTGACTAAAGTGTCCACAGGTCGCGACCTCAATTCTTTTGGAAAGTTCTTCTGCATTTATAGGTCGAGACCAAAAAAGATCTGGTCATAACCAAAGAAGACAATCGTGAAGGTGCACATTTTTTATTAGGTCATCTGGAATTAAAAGGAGAGGGAAGCCACATACACGAAGGGAGTTTTTACCTGATTTGGCTAAGAAGCAGTACTCAACGCTCTCTCAACACTTTGTCTACAACTTACACACATCTTCCATCTTCTTTGATCTTTCCACAGATTTTCTTCATGGCTTCATATCTGGGCAGTGATTGCAGCATAGTAGGAGTTATGAGAGGCTAGATCTTTAGTCTCTTAGTGATGAACCGTATATCTTGAGCTCATAGACTGCATTGGAGAGTTTTCTACCTTAATCTGTACCTGTTTCATGTTTTCATATTTCTAGATTTAAGGATTTCATTGTATGAGTAGGGATTGAATATCGATTGATTATTCTCAGATTAGGTATTCGTAATTGAATTTGGATTATTTGAATGTTGATTTTAATATAAATATTTCAGTTTTGATTTCTGGATAGTTGGATTATTATCAACGATTGTTGATATCTAATTCAATTGCTTGAAGTCCATGGTTGTCGATCGATGATCATTTGAAGGCATTTTCATCATCTGATTTAATTACACACTAAGTGGTTTTAACAGTGTATTAAAAAATTTTAAACTGGCTTTGATCAAAGGAGTTCAAGAACTATTAATGCTTTAGACTTAATCGATTGATTAAGGTTATTTAAGACTTAGTGATTTTAAAACTCCAATATCAAATTAAGAGCAAGGATAGATATGTTTTCATCAATAAGAGTCTTTCCCAAAATATTTCTTTTACAAGCCAACTCATTTTTCTCTTAATCAAAAATATAAAACATTTATTTTACTGCACCCTTATTTTATTGTATCAAAGATCAATCAAACCCCAAAACCCATGTTATTTTCATTCAGATCTACAATGGTTTTGTCATGTAATTTGCTAGGACTCCAATAAAAAGGGTTACTTGAGAAGAATGATAGGATTATGCCTTATACTATATTATTGAGTACAATTATTATTTTGATGGATCGAACGACGGCAACTCGACCTCATCAATGGCATTGTTGCCAGGGAGCCAAGTAATTGGTTCCTTAGTAATTAGTTGTCAATTCCATCATTCACTGGAGTCATTTTTTGTTTGAATTTTAGATTTTGTTGTTTTTATTGCATAGCATTCTGCATTTTTCCTTTTCTAAGTTTCTACGAAATCATTCTCTATGCCTTGGAGTCACGACTAAACTTCATTTTTGTCGCAACCTTATTGCTTTACTGTGGTACTTAATTACTCTGTGAAATTCAGTCGCGACGGTCATACCTTCTGGTTGCGACTAGTTTGGAAGATTTGCTCTCTGTGTTAGATAGTCGCGATGTGAGTCCATTTGTGTCACAACCTGAAATCCATTTTTGAGAACTTTAGCTCTCTGTATTCAGGGGTCGTGACCAAAACATCCTTGTGTAGTGACTATTTGAAATTTTTTGTTGTCAAACTTCTATGTTTGATTCTAATTGCTTGATTGGCCATTATGGATTATTTCTGTGTTTCATGCATAGAAGAACTAAACCATTAGTGCCTTTTAAACCTGGAATTGAAAGAGAACTTAGGAAACTAAGGAGAGAATTTAGAGAAGCAGGAACTAGTAAAGTTGTAGCTGAAGAAGAGGTGAGATCAATAGAATCTAGTTCATCCTCTAGTGTTCTAGGATATGAAATTGAACTCAATTTAGAGATTCCATTAGAAATTCCTAATATGGCTGAGATTAATCCTAATGGGCATAATAGATAAGGAGAAAATGAAATACCAATGAATGTAGAAGATAATAGAAGTGTGAGGGAAATAAATCATTCGCATGTGAATTATGATCCTTATGGTTTCTACACTAAAAAGGCTAATTTTGAAATTAAAGGAGCTTTGATTGCAGCCTTACCTAAATTTTATGGTTTTGTAGGAGAATGTCCATATCGCCACTTACAAGCCATGCATATGATCTGCTTTTCAATGAAGCCTCCAATGACTACGTTGGATGACATCTTAAGGAGGTGTTTCTATTTCACTATGGAATGGAAGGCTAAGGAGTGGTTATACAATCTGCTAACTCATTTCTCAACTCTTACATGGGATCAACTGAAGTCAACATTTCTAGAACAGTTTTTCCCGGCCTCAAAGACTACTCGGATAAAGAATGAGATTACAAATATTCTGCAACAGGATGGAGAGTCATTACATGAATATTGGACGAGATTTATCGATTTGTTGGCTTGATGTCCGCATCACAACATTACTAAGGCTAATTTAGTAGACATTTTCTTTGATGGTCTACTTCCTCACAACAAGGTGTCCTTGAATATAGCAGCAAATGGATCTTTGAGAGATAAAATTCCATAAGCAAGTTAGGATTTATTCCAAAAAATGGCAAATGAAGACCATCAGACAGAGGATCCAAGGAGAATGCCCACATCATCTTTAGGTAATTCAAATGAGATTTTAGCACTAGGAAACTGAATGGAAAAGAGGATGAATTAAATTGAAAGAGAGCTGCATTCTACAAAATAAGTTCATGCAGTAGGAACCTCACAAGCACTAGTTACAGGATGTGAGTCATGCGGTTCAATGATGCATGCTACAAGTACATGTCATAGATAGTATGAGGAAGTAGCAGCAATGTATCAAGGGAGAGGCAATCAATACCAGAAGAGAGATCCATACTCCAACACATATAATCATGGTTGGAGAGACCACCCAAATTTTAGGTGGGGGAGTGGAGAAAATAGGCCAAACCAATTCCATGGGGGTGTTGCTTCCTCAAGCAACTAGCAAAGTAATACAAGGTCTATGGTTCCAACTCACCTTAATACTTTAATGGCATCAAGACTAGATGAGACTTCTTAATTATTGAAGAGTATAGTAGCACAAATGAACAATATGGACAGTAGAATGACCAATATAGACAACAAGCTCAAAGAAAATGACGATCAATTCACCTCCATAGCTTCAATTCTTCAAAGCATGCAGAAGGATAATGCAGATGTGCACAGGAAACTCGGGCATTTAAGTTCTAAGAATGCTGATATTACAATTCATTTAACTCAAGTTTCTAAGACAGTGAGTGACATCCAAACAAATACAGTGGTAGCATACCTTCGAATACTATTATTAATCCGAAGGGTCTAAATGCCATATCACTTAGAAGTGGGAGAAAGGTGCATGTTAAGGAAGATTAAACACCAAAGGAGGATATGGAAGATTTTGAAGTTGAAAATTCATCATTGTCACAGATGAAGATTGGGAAATCAGAAAGTATTAAAGAACAACAGCTTATGACTAAGAAGGCAACCCAAGAAGAAGACTCACAAGCACAAGAGGAAATACAAGAGATGCAATAAGAGGAAGTGGTAATGCCAAGTCCAGCATACAAAGGAAAACAAACTGAGGAGAAAGCGGAGTCAAGCAAGAAAAGATCCTCTATGCATACAGGTAAGGAGGTAAGTATAAAGGATCTCCCTTTTCCTAAAGCTTATTTTACTGGAAATAAAAAGATCGACCCTGAATTTGCAAAAGTTGTGTATACTCTTTTCAATAAGTTAGAAATAAATATTCCTATAGTTGAATTCCTCAAAAGGAACCCTAAGTATGCTAACTTTTTGAAAGAGTTGTGTGCTGATAAAAAAAGTTTGGGCTTCTTGAGAGAATTCAGGTGAGTGCTAATGTGTAATATCCTAATTTTTAGGCCCAAACACTCAGAAAGTAGCCTAAAATAGATAGGCTACTAAACCTCTTTGAGTAGAAGTCCCAGAAACAAGCAGAGGGTTTTTAGGGACTAAACTGCAAATAAGTGAAAGTAAAAGAACTTATATGTAAATGGCGAAAGTCCCTAGGGGCATAATAGTCATTTTTAAAAAGAAAGGGACTAAAGTGAAAAGTCTAAAAGTTCCATGGTATGAAATGAAAGTAGACACAAGTTGTGGGCCATTAAGTGTAATTATGAAAAGTTGAGGGACTTAATTGAAAAGAGGAAAAGTTTTTAGGGGCAAAATGGTAATTATAAAAAGTTGAGCCGGATGTGGCTTAGAACTGCTCGGAAGCATTTCAGTCCCAAATTTCATCAGTAGATAGAGAAAGTTGTGTTGGTTAATCTAGCCTGATACATAAATTTTATTGGAGTTCCAGATAGCTGATATTCATCTGATAGTCTAAAAGTTATTTGAATTTTTAATCAGACCTTCTGGACCTCAGATATAAATGAAAAGTTACAGGAAGGTGCGTCTTGTGAAGCCAGAGGTCAGGGAACTGACGGACCCGAAAGGAGTCCTGTGGGAAAAGTTATTCACTTTCTAATAAATTTTGACGGGAGTTCGTGAACGCCCGATATCTGATTGTGAAACTTAAGCAGTAAGCAAGTTGGGACTGAATGAGCCCAGATGGCATCATAGAGGCCCATGATGAAGCCAAGTGAGGCCTAGGCCCATAATATCAGTTCATCGGTTAAAGGGGCCAGTGTTTAGAAATATTCAGAAAAGTAAAAAATTATGAAAATGCCCTTTGTTATAAGATAAGTAAAGACTGAGTGAAGGGTATTTTGGTCATTTGAATAAGGTTAGACAATCAAAGAGAGTTTTCAGAATAGTTGACCAAGGTCAAGGAATACTCTGTTGAAATGAGAAAAGACAATAATGCCCCTAGAATTATTAAAATAAATAAAGAGGAACCAATGGCATTTTGGTAATTTGCCAAGGGATCAGTAATTAGGTTAATACCCAATCCAAGAATGTCAATGATAAGAAGAATCCAGATACAAGATTTAAGATCAGAATATATATTATGGAATATCAGAAAACTAGATTTAGAAAATAGTATGGTTTTTAGAAAATTAGACTAAGCTGATATAGGATTGGACAAAATGGACTAGAGGTTTCCAGAAGCGATGACTCACTAGGTGAAGTGTCCTAAGGGACCCACCAAGGTGCCACCTAGCATGCAAGGCATCCTTGATGATACAGGCGAAGCTTGTTGAGTAACCTAAGCGATCTGAGCCGTTCATCGCGATTCGATATGGACTGTCCATTCCATTTCCCTTCACCTATAAATATCCCCACCCTCTTCCATTTCATTCCACAACACAGCAAAGAAGAAGAAAGGAAGAGAGAGAGAGAGAGAAAAGAGAAAGAGAGAAAGAAAGAAAAATAAGGAGTTCTGGCTGAGCTATGAGCAATCCAAGGAGCTTAGGGACTTGGCAAGCTTAGGAATAAGGTAAGTAATTTATTCTAGTCCCTGCTCTAAAAAATTAGAGGATTGTTCTTATGAATTTAATAGTTAGAATAGAGAAATATCTCTCTCTATAAGGTTAGCCATGGATAGAAAGAAAGTTAGGGAATTGTTATAATAGTTTATGATTTCTTTTTTGCTCACATTAGTCCTTGGTTCTCCTCTAGAGTACCTGCCATTCAAAATCAAAGCTTGCTGTAAAAGTCCCACTAGTAAAAGAATAACATATATGCAGTTTGGAGGAGTTAATTTACCATTTTACCCTTAAAATAGCATATTGCCAAGCACAATCATGTATTACTACAAATGCTTAACTACAGGCATAAAATGAATGGTAAAGTTGTTATAAAACCCTTAAAAATATCGTAGAAACCAGACACAAGTTGTGTCTTATCAGTTCTCTAATCAGCTTCTGCTCTGTCATTCTGTGATTTTCTTTCCTGACAAGCTCTTTATGAACAGCTATATAGTCTTGAACTTCATCAATATTATTCAAGATGTGTAAGTGTCTTTGCTGCAATTCATTAAGATCAAAACTCTTCACCGTCATTCCACGTTGACCCCTTCTTTGGCACTTGGTTTAGGGAGATCGGTAAGTCGTACTTTCTCAGTTAGTTTTGACAAAAATTCATAGCTTCTTCAACAACATATTTTTGAATAATGGATGCATCAGGCCTATTTGGATTCTTCATACACCTTTTTAGGATTTTCATGTATCTTTCAATTAGGTACATCCATTGTAAGTATATAGGGCCACATAGTTTTATCTCTCACATTAGATGAATAATGAGGTGTACCATTATGTCAAAAAAAGTAAGAAGAAACATTTTTTGAAGTTGGCACAAAATAACATAACCCTCGTGGTCCAATTCATCCAACTTTTCAGTCTTAAAGACTTTGCCCCGTATATCATTGAACGGGCAATTCAAATGAGATCTTAGTAGAAATAGTAGCCTTGGGAAACCGAAAGGAGAAGAGGATGAACTTAATTGAAAGAGAGATGCATTCTACAAAACTAGTTCATGCAGTAGGTACCTCACAAGCACTGGTTACAGGATGTGAGTCATGCAGTTCAATGATGCATGCTACAAATACATGTGATAGACGGTTTAAAGAAGTAGCAGAAATATATCAAGGTAGAGACCACCAATACTAGAAGAGAGACCCATACTCTAATACATACAATCCTGGCTGGAGAGACCACCCAAATTTCAGGTGGGGGAGTAGGGAAAATAGGCCAAACCAATTATAAGGAGGTTGTGCTTCCTCGAGCTACTACCAAAGTAATGCAAGGTCTATGTTTCCTGTCATATCCTAATTTTTCCCTATCTGTATAATACTAGTAAAGGAAAGAGGTTTAGAAAGGATTATGATGATGAATGGAAAAGAAAAGAATGATTAGATGAAGTTTAAAGAAGAGGGACTAAATTGAAAAGTATAAAAGTTCTATGTTGCAAAATGTAAAGTAAACATAAACTTTGGGCCATTAAGTGTAATTATGAAAAGTTGAGGGCCTAAAGTGTAATTTTTAAAAGTTTAAGGACCTAAATATAATTTATCAAAAGTTCAAGGGGCAAAAATATAATTATGAGAAAGTTGAGTTGGAAAAGGCCTAAAACTGGCCGGGAACAGATTAGTCCCAAATTTTACCAGTAGATAGAGAAAATTATTCCGGTTAGTTTGAAGCAACACAGAATTTCGATTTGAGGTCTTGAAAAATTGATATAAATTTCTGAAGTTAGGGGAAATTATTACAGTATTTTTCGGACCTCAGAATCAGTGAAGTTTTACAGTAAATTCTTATAATTAATATAAGAATTTATAAAACTGCCAGAATCAGAAAAGGAATCCTGTAGAATTTCTAATAGAATTTACAGTAGAATAAAATACCCGATAAATACCTTCGGGAGAGGTTTCTCAGGATTTGTGCCATAAAGGTAGTGGACCATATAGAGGCCCAAAATGGCGTCACAAAGGACCAATAAGGTAACTGGAAAGTTATGTGTGCCAGTGTCCAGAGGAAACCCGGAAAAATATGAAATTATGAAAATACCCCTAGGTTGTAATAATGAACAAGAGATGAATGGAGGGTATTTTGGTCATTTTGGATAGGCCAAAAATGCCAAGGTGAGTACAAGAATGATTATCCAGGGTCAGTGTAACATCCCTAATTCCTGTACTATACTGTATGTACAGGTTAAATGAAATATATGAGATTTTTAGAAAAAGATGTGGCCATATTTATGTAAAGAAAAGGATTAATTGGAAGAGGAAGAAAGTCTAAGAGCCAAAGTGCAAAATTACGAAAATGCCACTATGATGCCCTAAGAAACCAGAAGTAGGGCATTTTGGTCATTTCACACAATGGATGGATATCAGAGGAAATTTGATAGTAAATTATTATAATTAATATGAGAATTTATGGAGTTGACAGGAGTCAAAAAGGAGTCCTGTAGAATTAATTATGGAATTTACGGTGAAAAAGGACACCGATAAAGGGTTAAAGAAAACGTATGTAATTTTTAACAGGACTTCTGGGTCTCAGAAAATTATAAAACTTTGTAGATAATTCATTTTATATTAGAATGAATTTATAAAAATGTTAGAATAATTAAAAGAGGCATTTAGCATTTATGCTAAAATCTGGGTGATTTATGGATATTGGTATAAGGAAATTACATTGGGATTTGGGCCAATTAGCTATTGGACCTAAAAGAGGTCCAACATGCCATCCTAGGCCAGCCCAATAAGGCCCAAAAGTTATCTTGGAGCCCAAGTCCAAAAATAAATAATTTATGGATTTTTGGAAATAAAGAACAAGAGAATAAAGTAAGGATTAGGTTTGGCACATGGTGGGACCCAAATGGACTCAAAAATGGCGCCAAGAAGTAGTCTTAGATGTCCCAAGTGGTGCCATGCTAGTGATGTCATGGTGTTAAGGTCTTGAGTGAAAAGTGAAAAGACATTCCAAGATCAAACCTTTAACCATTAGATCAAATAGTTTCCAAAGTGATCTTGGCCTTCAAATGGCACATGACTTTTGCTATAAATACCCCCCCTTTCCATTCATTCTTCACACCCAAGAGCTCCTTTAGAGAGAGAAGTGAGTTCTAGAGAAAGAAAGTGGAAGAAAACAAGGAAGAAGCAAGGGTCTTGAAGGAGCAAGTAAGGTAAGTTGTCTCCTTGCTTCTACCTTTTGTTCTTATGGTTTGTGCTTGAGTTTAAGTGATTTTTGAGGCTTAAATCTTGGGGGGATGCTGCTGGGAATTTTGTGTATATGTGAAAGGAATATGAGTTTTAGGTCATAGATAGTTAAGACAAGCTTAAACAAGCTAGTTAGATGCTTGGTTGTGAAGTAAGTTGATGTTATTCACTTTACCATTTTCGGGTGCACTGTTCATGATAGAAGAAAATAGAATTTCAATGATTTAATGCTTCCATTGAGTTTATATGATGATTTTGTGTAGGATTGGAAAGGTTTTGAACCTTGGAAACCATTGGAATTAAAGGTTATAATGTTGAAAATTCCTCACTGGTACTGTTCACTCGCGTGAACAGTGATTTGAATTTCATAATTTTGATGCTTCCAATGGTCTTAAAATGAGATTTTGTGAGGGGGTGAAGTGGAGGAACAAGTATGGGAAGCATTGGAACCAAAATGGGAATTTTTGGAAAAAGGGAGCTTATTGAAACTAGACTTGGATTTTGTTGGGAATGGAGTTATAATTTGGTAATTATCTTGTAATGCCTAGGTTTTGACATTTATGACAAGGAAAGACCATTACAAGAAGGAAAGGAACAAGGATCTACAAGAGGTAGCAAGAATATCTAACTATAAACTTATGTGCTTTGATTGTTTTGCTTACTTGTTATGCATGAAGGTTTGGTGAGCATGGAATGTTGTGTGATGATGATGATGATTTGATATGAGTATGTGATACTCCTTGCAATATATGTCATGACAATATGCATATTAGAGTTGCTTATGTATAAGCATGAATTAGCTCCCATTGCATGATAACATGTTAGGCATTCAATCAAACATGCATAACCTTATAGTTTATATTACTTGCTATTGGGATTTCCATGAAATCTCATTCCTTCCATATCAATAAACATTGCTCTAGGTGCTGGAACTTCACAAGGAGGAAGGTAAATTGGATGATCAATGTGTTTATGGCTTGAGAAGCATGCCTAGAACTTTGAGGAAAATGTAATGACATGTAATATGTATATGCTTACAACATCCGATCCGAGGGAGTGAGTTTCCAGTGATAATTTGTGTAACTTATCTGTTTCGATTTCATTTGAAATTTGGCATGAACATAGCTAAGATCCAGAGATTTAATTGGACACCAAGAACTCGCAATTTGATCAAGTTTTCAAATTGATATTATTTTTCCAAGTTGGACTTAAGCTCTGGATCAAGATAAAATAAGTCACACGATACAGTAAGTTTCCAACATGGTTTTCATATAGTAAATGATTGAGGTTTTTCGTGATTTTTGGTGAGATTAAAGTACACATTATGAGATTTAAAACCATAGGTAATTAGACTCAATTGGATAAGTATATAAGGAGAAATGAATTTTTGAAAATGGGGCAAGGAAACTGGAATTTTCAGATTTACCAAATGAACAGTAAAGTTCAACGAATAAACTGATTTGATCTGGACAAGGAAACCTCATTTTCATATTTTTATATCAAATTTAAGTGAAATATATTTCATTAGAAATTGGAATAACCTCAAAACGATTTTTCTAGATTTAGTTATGAATTTCCAAAGTTCAGGCTGTAATCTGGAATTACCCAGTGAATAGTGGTAGTGAACAGTACCCGTAAGCACAACTCTTGGAAATTCATGTTTTTAAGGTTAAGGGGTATTCCAATGATCTAAGATAAATCCAATTGAGTATATTTAAGGTTAGATATAAGGTTAAGGTTTAAGGCTCAAAATTTATGGTCAAGGTTTAAGATTTGAAGATATTTACTAAAAAATGCCGTTGTACTGGTAGACTATACAAAGTACTGTGTACGCAGGTGCTGTCTAAGGAGGCTGGAAGTGAGTGGACCTAGCGGTTCATCCAGTCTTTACTGGGTACTTACGTAGAATGGTAGTTCTCACGGGGAATTACCGAATCAGTACAGTTATTTTCTACTAGGAATTCCGGCAAGAGAGATAATTTCCAGTTGAGAGTGCTATAGTAAGAGTACTCGGAGAGATATAAAGAAGGATGTTTCAATCAGTATATGCCCTGATAAGGTATAAAGAGGTGTGAAATGACAATTATGCCCTTAGGTTAATATAGTGCAAGAAAGGGCACCAAGGGTATTTTGGTCATTTCTCAATGGATGGATAGCAGATAAATACTCAGTATAACAATATCAATGGTAGAAGAAACCTAAACACTGGTTTTCATGACAGAATACATATTCTGGAATATTATAAAAATTGGGAACATAAAACAGTCTAGTTTTTATAAAACTGACTCAATTAGTATCGGACTGGACTAGATTTTTTTCTATCAGTATTTCCTACTTTATTATGCCAAACAAAGCCTTCATGATGTCATGGATGATGTCATTAATGAGTCTTCTAGGGCAAGCTTCTTGCAAGGTGGATTATGGACCATTAGATCAAATAGTAACCAAAGTGATCTTGGCCAGCTATTTTCCATGGAATTTTTCTATAAATACCCCCATTTTTCTGCCCAAAACCATGAAGCAAGAAGCCTTATGGAAACTATGGCAAAATGAAAACTCAAGCCAAGACAAAGAAGAATCCAAGGTCCAAAGTTTAAGCAAGATGGAGATTAAAGATAAGCAATCTATCCTAGCTTATTTTCCTTTGATTTGGGAGCTTGAACTTAGGGTTTTCATGGAAGAAAGTTGTGTTTTCTCTAAGGTGTATATGCTGTCCAAAACCTTAGATGAAAGGAGAAAGAAGAAATTAAAGTTAGAATTATGAGATTAAAGCTTAAACAAGCTAGTTAGATGCTTGGTTGTTGAATTAAGTTGATATTCTTGACTTTCCCATGGATGAAACAATTTATTTTGCACTATTCATGATAAAAGGAGATGGAATTTCAATGATCTATTGCTTCCATTGAATTTAGATGATGATTTTGTGTAGGATTGGATAGGTTTTGAACCTTGGAAACATTGGAATTAAAAGTTTTAATGTTTGGAATTCTTTTCTGTTACTGTTCACTCACATGAACAATGATTGGAATTTTATGATTTTGATGATTCCAATGGTTTTAAAATGAAAAGTTGTGTGAGATAAAGTAGAGAAACAAGTATGGGAAGCATTAGAATTATGCATATTTTTCAAATCTGTACAGAACAGTGCATGGGATCTAGAATTTCATGATTCTAAGCTTATAAATGGATTCAAAAGATGAAATTGTGTAGGGTAAGGTCAAGACATCAATTGATTCAAAGGCCAAAGCAATTTGTAAAGATTAAAGGAGGTTATGTTAGTTAAAGTAAGTTTAATGTTCAAGAGAAGTTAGATTGTAATGAATGGATGATTATGTGATGTTAGGATTTGATTGTGGACTCAAAAGAGGCATCCACACATCAAGGAAAAGTAAGAAGGAAGAAGCAAAGTTAAAGTGAAAGGAATTAAAGAAATAAGGTATTAAACTTACCCTAAACTTGTATGCATTGAATGTTATGTTTGATTGTGCTATGGCTTTGTTAAATTGTGTGCATATGTGTAGATGATTGAAGCTCTGTTTCTATGATTACTTTGGCCAATTTTATTTCATATGATACATGGAAGCATGCTTATTACACTATGGTAACACTTTCACAAGCAAGCCCAAGCAATTACATTAATACATGCATTGTTTAGTATCGTTTGCTACTGAGATTTCCCTCGAAATCTCACCCCATCCATGTAATCCCAATCCCAACATGTTTATGAAAGATGAAAAAGGATGATGAAGCATGAAGAGGAGTTAGGGATTGGTCAATGTGAATGTTATATGATGTTATGTGAAGAATTGTTGCAAGTAAGAATGCTGTATGGCCAATTTAAGCGATAATGTTTATGATGTAATGAAAAATGGTAAATGATGGAATAAATGTATGAAATTTTATAGACAAGCTTCATTTAGACACCAAGAACACCTTATTTCGATATCTTTAATAAGAGAACCAATTTTCCAAAGATGGGGACCAGAATTTGTTTTCAGAATTTTTGACCAAATGAACAGTAAACTTTAACAAATAAATTGTATCAATGTACGAAGCACTATAAACTTTAACAAAATTTGGTCAGGAATGACTTGCACCCGAATGACTTGGATCATCTCAGGTGATCGCTGAGCTTCTCCTTGGTGAGTGCAAACACTCTTCCTAGTGTCCTTGGCCTTGGATTCGTTATAGCTTGAGGGCATTCTGGGGAAAAATGTCCGGGCTTTCTGCAGGTGTAACAAACATTCTGGCCCGTTAAACATGGTTTGTCACCATGATTTTTTCCACACTTGTCACAGGTTTGGGCCTTTGAATCTCTGTTGTTGGACCTTCCGCAGAAATTTCCTCTACTCGGCCTCCTGTTTTGCCATGGTCGCTTTCTCTTCTTGTAGCTGCTGCCACTTGCAGCTTCTTGATTCTGATCAGCTTTATCAGGAGCTACTTGATCCCTGTTTCCCGATCTGAATAGCATTCGGTGGTTCATGCTATTTTTAACAATACGGAATGCCTCCACGGCCTTGTTAAACTGGTTGTATTGTTGAGGAGTTAACTTCTTCTTTAGCGTAGAGTTTAGCCCTCGAATCATCCTTTCTGTCATCCAGCGTTCATCATCCACTTGGCGCAGATAAGTGGAATATTGAGATAGCCGGATGAACTTAGCAAGATATTCATCAAACGACTCCTTCTCTCCTTGTCTTAGTACAAGGAATTCAGCCTCTCTTTCATCTTTCACTGATTGAGGAAAATATTTTTCATAAAACTGCTCAAGAAACACTTCCCAGGTGATCGGGATGTCTCTTGCTTGCAGAAGTAACTCAGTATTCTTCCACCACCTATCAGCATCTTTCTCTAGCTGATAGATAGCCATATGAGCTTTGGTTTCTATTGGGCAGTCAAGAACCTTGAAGATCTTTTCTAATCTGCTAATCCAATCCTCAGCTCTCTGCACCTTGAACGTTCCTTCAAATACTGGAGGATTGTACTTGCAAAATCTGATCATCCATTGCTAAATGCTAGTTGCATCCTCTCTTGGGTCAACCCGTCTCTGGGGCTGCACCGGCTGTGGTTCTCTACTAGCTGATCCTGAAGGCTCGGGTGGCCTTAGGTTGGTTACTGCTTCAGCTACTATAGTAGCTATGGCGGCATCTCTTTCCCGCTCATTGCGTGCCTGAGCTGCCCGCATTTCCTCAATAATCTTTTGTTGTTGTTCTAGTCGTTCTAAAATTAGTTGATTAAGATTTCCAGCTTCTTGTGGTTCTTCCGCTGGAATCGTTCTTCTTGTTCGAACCATTTTGTTATACTATAGAGTAAAAAGAGAATGTGATAACATAATTCAGATTTTATTCCCAACATAGTGTACATACAAGGTATATGTCACAGTCATACATGCCTTCTATACATTACATACATATATTGAGGACATTACCCTAATCCTTCTTAAACTTCATTCTAATAAACTCTCCTACCAAGTAGATCCAGTCGGATACAGTACAATATGGTTCTTCGTCAAAATATCAATCCAACTCTATTCTTCAGGTAGGAGTAGTCTGCAATACATCATCCATAATCTCTAGCCAAAGCCCCAGGGTTAACACGTTTGGATCCCAGGCTTGATATATGGCTTTTACCCTTGTGATGAAATTATGATAAACCATATAACCTTGATGTACATTTCTGATCAGGGTATGCCTCAGCTCATATAACTGTCGGGCTAATACCACTAATTTCTCAAATTGTTCTCTATCCCTGGCACCATCCTTACAATCAGATTTCCCAAAGGTATCTCTACTAGTGTCACTCTGGGCTTACTGGGACTTGGTGCATCAATCCGATCAAGTACTGGACTGGATCCTGTAATGTCTGCTATATTTGGAGGTACCACATTTATTGGAATGGCAGGAATAGGACCTTTCATCACCATCTCCTTCTGATCATCCACCATAAAATTTGATCCTACTGAAGAACTATCCACTTCAGAGTCACTAACTACTGGAGTTATCCAAGGATCAGATTTATTGCTTATTATCTCCTCTTTCAAACTAGAGACCTCTGGTCTAGGATCCCATTGGTTCACCGTGGTTTCGGATCCGGATCTATATCTAGTCATCCTGCAAACACTATCTTAGTGTCAATTATGACAACTTTATCATGGTATATCTATCTATAAATCATCTATTCAGAGCATTTCCTAAGCCAGAATCCTTTGCTCTGATACCAAAATGAAACGTCCTTATTTTCGTACATTATAGGGATCATTTGGTAGCATTTAGAACCACTTTCAAGGTCATTGAAGTCCAATTTCTTAATCTGGAATTTTTCTCTTCTCGCATACTGTTCACTGTGTAAATTCCAGATGAGTAACCTGACTTCTAAAAATCATAATTAATTATAGAAAAATCGAAATGAAGTATTTCCAATTGATACATGAAACTAACTCAATTATATTTTAGGGAAAAATCACTCATTGACCAATATTTGACCAAGTCAACGTGGGTCAACGTTACAACTTTACTATTCATCCCACGTTTTCCCCCTAAATCCAGCATTCTGGTCCCAACTTTGACAATTTATAACTCCATGTGTAGACATCCAAACGAGGCATATTATATATCAAATCAAAGCTTAATATGTCTACTATTTACCATAAAAATTTCATACGTTTATTCATCCATTTACTATTAAACATGGGTCAAACATCATTAGGTCACCACGTGTTACTGTTCATAGTGGTAAATTTCAGCATTTCAACTTTGCATACATATGCATACTTCCATCATATATCAGTCAAGCATGCCAAACATTACTCATTAACAATTAATAAGTTGTTATACATCATGACATGTACAAAATTCTCATATTTCTAATACATCCTTTCTGCCTAAAATCCGGCAGCATAATTGCTACCCTTCGTCTTTAGAAAGTAACCGATCTTGTACCGATTCGGTAATTCCCATGAGAATTACCATTCTACATAAGTACCCAGGAAAGACTGGATGAACTTGCTAGGTCCACTCACTTCCAGCCTCCTTAGACAGTACCTACGTACACAGTACGTATCAGTTCCTTTCTTTACCACTTTGCCAGAATTTCGGCAGCATAACGGCTTCTTTCAGGATTTCCAAAATTTACTTCGACATAGCCTTCCCTGTAATGGGTTATTTGGGATAAGATTCGAGGGACTCTTAGTAGTAATAATCATAACAATATATGTAATGCAGAGTGACAGTGCTTGCTTGTGATTGTGTACAGATAAGGATGCCGCATGCTTCCATATTCAATAACATATGATCATAGCATTGTAATAGAGCTTCAAGCATAACATATAAGACAACAATCTAACCAAACAATAGCACAACCAATCACAAAGACATTACATAAAAGCTAGGATTAGTTACTACCTTAAAAGCTTAGCAGAACTCTAAAATCTCTGTACTACTTTCAACTCCGCCAGAACTTCCTTTCTTCTTTCTCCCTTGCTCCTTTACTCTCAAGAACTTCTTTCTCTCTCTAAAAGCACTCTAGGCCATGATGAATGAAGAGCATGGGGGGTATTTATAGTTTTGATGGATGGCATTTTTGTAATTTTGAAGCCATTTGAACTTATGGTCCTAGTTTTTCCGGAATTTCCTATTTTTCTTTATTCCCTTTTACTGCATCATCACGGGACACCTAAGGGGACACCTCACCCCTCACATTCTTCACATGGCAAAATTGGAGGGAGCTAGAAGTTTTCTGGAAGATTTTTGGTCCAATCCGGTATCGGCCCAGTCCATCACCTCGAAAACTGGACTATTTTCTGAATCTAATTTTTGTGAAAATCCATATTATGTCTTCTAACCTTAACTTTAGTATATGGGTCCCTTATACCATTAACATTTTTATACTGGGTCTAAACTCAATTACAGATCCCCTGCAAAATGACCAAAATACCCCTGGGTGCCCTTTTGTGCACTATCTTAACCCTAAGGGTAAAACCATCATTTTACACCTTTATGTACTCTGTCAGGGCATATACTGACTCTGGTTAACTTCACCTGTATATGTCTTGGCCTCTAGGCCTGTCTAGAATAACCGAAATACCCTTCATACACCTGCTACCCCTTTAGTACTACACAGGGACATTTTTGTAATTTCACATTTTTCTGGGGTTCTGCCGGACACTGGCCCACCTATCAGTCCAAGAGTCTTATTGGGCCTTTGTTGGCACCATTATTGGGCTTCTCAGGGTCCATTACCTTTCTGGCACGTATTACGAGGAATCTTCCTCAGGCAATGTTTATCGAGCCTTTTATCTAACATACACCGTTTATACACATATCCAGACACCGGGTCCTTTTACCAGATACACTGGCCTGCTATGTTTAGGCACCCCTGTGGGTTATAACAGTCATCTGACTGAGGTCATCCGAATTCATTCAGTCCCTTTTTAAATACCGATAAATCTCCCTATCGGATACCTGGAGGCCTCACACTCCCGTCTGTATTTGCTATTTTGCGAATAACTTTTTCCACAGACCTCCTATCGGTATTCTGTCAGTTTCTTGACATCCGTCCCATCAGGATGCATCATCCTATAATTTCTCACTTGTATCTAAAATCTAGGATATCCGGTAGGAATTTGTTGGAAATTGTGCCCTAGGGGCCAATCATTGTATCGGGTTATCACATTATTTGCATGTTTACTGTGATGACCATCCTTGGATAACTCATGATCTTATCCTAAATGTCCCTGGTCGGTCATCTATGTGGGAGCAGAGATGAAATAAGACCAGTATGACTTTGAAGATATATAGAGATATAAATCAAAGTCATAAGCACATGTAAGAGTACAGGGTGTTGGATCGACCCGCTATGAGAGAGCTGCATGGGTTAAGTCATAAGTTTCTCTCATATACAAGCCATGTCACTATGCCCTTTGACCTGAGATCATCATGGATTCCTACATGACAAACGCTCAGCTTTGACCTAGTCAAAAGTCACTTTTGACCGAGTGATCATAAAGGCTATGCTCGGGCTTAGTGGTTTTTCATGCGGAGGAATGTGAATGGTCAAGATGGAATTTGTCCCTCACATTCGTAGAGAGATATTACTGGGCCCCTCGATGAGTGAGTCTGAGAAATGTATGGCCATACTGGAATGGAAGGGTAGTTCCATTTCTATATTCAGACTACTCAGGGATCGAGAAAGTAACGGTCAGGAACAGGAGGATGACGTTCACCATGCCTCATCCTTGACCGAAATATCGTGTGACAAAAGGGACGTGATATGGTTGTATGAAAGGTTACATCGTTTATCGATCCTCATATATTTTGGGTAGTCGTAATGCCTTGCTAGAGACCGCTTACGACTTGTGGGTCAGTATAGTAACTGGGCCACTGCCAACTTCATATGGGCCTACAGGGTCGCACACAAAACAGCCCAATGCGAGCTATGATGTCCAGATTCATTGAATCTAAGAGATGTCTAAATTCAATGAATAATCTAGGGTGGATATATATTTTATATATATATATAAATTAGTTTATATATATATTATATAAATAATATAAGAGATATTTGTAAGATTTAATTTATAAGGATAAATTAAATCTCTATCATTTTTGAATTTGAATTTAAATGGATATGATCTATTTGAATTTGAAATTCAAATTGATAAGATATCTCAAATTTGATTTATGAGAATAAATCAAATATAATTCTGTCTTATCTTTATTTTAAATTAAATAAATAGGTGAATTAAATCTGTGGGACGGATTTAATATAAACCATATTTATTTAATCAGTTTCTTATTAAATTATGCAATATATGATATTGTATTAATTCAGAATTAATATAAGATTAATTCTGAAGCCCGGCCCTATTAGAAGCCCGATAGCTTCCTTAGGAGCTAGGGTTCCACACACAAGATAGATCTCTACACACACATTCAGACGTGAGAAGAGGGGGAAGGAAGAGTGCAAAAGGTTTGCACATAAGAAACTGCCGAGATAGAGACGGTGAGGACGGAATCTCTAGAAAGCCTTAGAGGGACAAGAGGCGCTAGCACGTCATTCGCGATTGGAACGCTGTTCGTGTGGATACCGTAGAGGAAGCCGATCTGAGCTGTCGACTTCTACGATACGACCAGACACGAAGCAAGGTCGCGACCAGAACACCCTGAGGTCGCGACCATACGGGCATCTGAACGCCAGAAATCCGAAAAGAGGAGACAGGTCGCGACTGAAGCTGAATACGTCGTGACTACAAACTCCAGAGACGTCCGGTCGCGACTAGAGGCAGAAGAGGTCGCGACTAACAACTCCAGAGGCGATAGATCGCGACTAGAAGCAGAGGAGGTCGCGACTAAAAGCTGAGGAGGTCGCGACTGAAAGTTCCAGAGGTGAGGAGTCGCGACTAGTGGACATTGATGTCGCGACCAAAGCTTGAAACCGAAGGTAACACTTCTTTCTCCTTGACTTAAACACATTCGGTAGATCCTGGCTGGGAATGGAAAAATTTTTAAAGTTAATTTCCGCTGCGTGTCTTCCAATTCCCTTCAGAATTTTTATAACTTTTGGACTATCAGATCAATTTTGGCTATCTGGAGTCTTGAAAAATTCCTGTATTACGCTGGATTACCCGGCGTCACTTGCTCTATCTACTGGTGGAATATGGGGCTGATCGGGGTACGATCACTATTTTTGTCTATTTCCGGTCCAGGTTTTCATAATTACACTTTTGCCCCGGAAGCTTTTCTTCTTTTCAATTAAGCCCCTTTATTTGGCTAAAATTACACTTACGGACCCCACATTTTTGTCTACTTTTCCTTCTTAACCTTAACCTTTTCATAATTGCAATCAAGTACTTTCATTTCCTTTCTTTTTCAATTTAAACCCTTTCTTTACATAAATAACCACATCTTTTTCCTGAAAAAATAATTCATATATTTTATTCAATCTGTACATATAAATCAGTACAAAAAATTAGGGATATTACAATTACTGTGTGCTACTCATATCAAATCTATCCTCAAACTCTGGTGGAGGAGGAATAATATCTGGTCTACCTATAATCCAGTACCAGTACTTAGCTTCCTCAGCCATAATCTGTCCTCTCATTAGAGGAATAAAGCTTACATCAGGGCTAGAGGGCACTCCAACAAACTCATACTGTATGGAATTACTAGATTCATCATTATCTAGTGCAGCAGCATCTGGTGTATGCACAATATCATGCTGAATCTCTATATAATCTCTAGACTGTAGGTTTGAGTCTACAGAAACATCTATGGGATATTCTACTGTAGACCTTCTTGACTGATTCCCTATACTATCATCTGAACTCTCTTCACTGTTTGAAGAATCAAAGTCTGGATGTGTATCATCATCATATATCATTACTGGTCAGGATTCTCCCTGATTAACTGATAGCTCAGACTTAACCTTATGAAGTCCCATATCTACTCCTACAAAATTTGCTTTAATAATCAAGACTAACTATTCCAATAAATACCCTAACTTAACAACATACTTATTATTTAGAGTTAGGGTCTGGGGATTATCCTATCTGATGCTAGAAACTTCTGCTCTGATACCAAAATGTAACATCCTTACTTTCGTACATCTTAGGGACCATTCGGTAGCATTTAGAACCACTTACATGACCTTTGAAGTCGATTAGCTAAATCTGGAATTTTTACTCTTGGTGAGTTATTGTTCATATGGTATTCCAGATTTGGTGACCAACTTTGCAAAATCATAATTAATTCTAGAAAAATAGAAATGAAGTGGTTAAAAATTCTACTCGAAGCTAACATCTTTAAATTTAAGGGAAAAATAAGTTTATGACCAAATGCTTAGCCAATTAATACAGTTTAATCTTTAAATATTACTGTTCATTTGGTCAAAAATTCTTAAAACAGATTCTGGTCCCCATCTTTGGAAACTTGGTTATCTTTTTACAGACATCAAAATAAAGTTTTCTTAGTGTCAAAATGAAACTTGACATGTTAACTAAATGTCTATAAAATTTCATACATTTGTTCCATCATTTACTATTTTTCATTACATCATAAATATTATTGTTCAAACTGGCCATACAGCATCATTACTTGCAAGAATTCTTTACATTACATCATATAACATTTACATTGACTAATCCCTAACTCCTCTTCATGCTTCTTCATCCTCTTTACTCATTCATAAACCTGTTGGGATTGGGATTACATGGATGGGGTGTGATTTATGGGAAAATCTCAGTAGCTAACGGTATTAAACAATCCATGTATTAATGTAAATACTTGTGCTTGCTTGTGAAAGTGTTACCATAGTGTAATGAGCATGCTTCTATGTATCATATGAAATACAATTGGCCAAAGTAATCATAGAAACAGAGCTTGAATCATCTACACAAATGACACAATTTAACAAAGCCATAGCATAATCAAGCATAGCATTTAATACATACAAGTTTAAGGCAAGTTTACTACCTTATTGCTTTACTTTCTTTCACTTTAACTTTACTTCTTCCTTCTTACTTTTCCTTGATGTGTGGCTGCCTCTTTTGAGTCCACAATCGAATCCTAACATCACATAATCATCCATTCATTACAATCTAACTTCTCTTGAACATTAAACTTACTTTAACTATCATAACTTCCTTTAATCTTTACCAATTGACTTGGCCCTTGAATCAATTGATGTCTTAACCTTACCCTACACAATTTCATCTTTTGAATCCATTTAGGAGCTTAAAATCATGAAATTCCAGCTCCCATGCACTGTTCTGGACCGATTTGAAAAATATCCATAATTGTTCCAAAAATTGTCATTTTGATTCCAATGCTTCCCATACTTGTTTCTCTACTTTATCCCACACAATTTTTCATTTTAAAACAATTGGAATCATCAAAATCATGAAATTCAAATCACTGTTCATGCGAGTGAACAGTAACAGAAGAATTTCAAACATTGTAACTTTCAATTCCAATGTTTCCAAGGTTCAAAACCTATCCAATCCTACACAAAATCATCATATAAATTCAATGGAAGCATTAGATCATTGAAATTCCATCTCCTTTATCATGAACAGTGTAGGAACAGTGCAAACTGAATTGTTTCATTCATGGCAAAGTCAAGAACATCAACTTGATTCAACAACCAGTCATCTAACTAGCTTGTTTAAGCTTTAATCTCATAATTATAACTTTAATTTCTTCTTTCTCCTTTCATCTAAGGTTTTGGACAGCATATACACCTTAGAGAAAACTCAACTTTCTTCCATGAAAACCCTAAGTCCAAGCTCCCAAATCAAAGGAAAATAAGCTAGGATAGATTGCTTACCTTTAATCTCTAGCTTGCTTGAACTTTGGCCTTTGAATTCTTCTTTGTCTTGGCTTGAGTTTTCATTTTGCAAGAGGTTTCCCAAGCATTCTTCATTCATGGTTTTGCAACAGAAAAATGGGGATATTTATCAAAAAATCCAATGGAAAATGAAAGGCCAAGATCATTTTGTGCACTATTTAATCTAATGGCTTAGATTTAATCTTGGATTTAAATTTTCTTAAAATATAATTATGATATCATCTATGACATCATCAAGGGACACTTCATAGCCCATGTGATGAAATTGTGAAGGGAGGAAGCATCTAGAAAAATTTTAGTCCAATCCGGTATTAGCTCAGTCCGATTTTCCAAAAACCAGACTGTTTTCTGAATCTAATTTTCTGAGATTCCATAATATGTTTTCTGGCCTTAAATTCGATATCCGGATTCTTCCTACCATTGACATTCTTGTACTGGGTCTAAACTTAATTATAGATCCCTTGGCAAATTACCAAAATACCCTTGGTGCCCTTTTTTGCACTATATTAACCCTAAGGGCATAATTGTCATTTCACACCTCTTTATACCTTATCAGGGAATATACTGACTCTAGTAATCATTCCTGTACTCATCTTGGCATTTTTGGCTTGTCCAAAATGACCAAAATGCCCTCTATTCATCTCTTGTTCATTATTACAACACAGGGGCATTTTCATAATTTTGTATTTTTCCGGGGTCCTTTGGACACTGGCCCATGTAACTGTTCAGTTACCTTATTGGGCCTTTGTGATACCATTTTGGGCCTTTATATGGTCCACTACCTTTATGGCACAAATCCTGAGAAACCTCTCCTGAAGGTATTTATCGGGTATTTTATTAAACTGTAAATTCTATTAAATATTCTATAGAATTCCTTTTCTAATCCTTTCAGTTTTATAAATTCTAATATTAATTATAAGAATTTACTATAAAGCTTCATCTGATTCTGAGGTCCAAAAAATATTGTAATAATTTCTCCTAACTTCAAAAATTTATATCATTTTTTCGGGACCTCAAATCAAAATTTTGTGTATTCTTCAAACTAACCAGAATAATTTTCTCTAGCTACTGGTAAAATTTGGGATTGAACTGATTTTGGGCATTTTTGGGCATTTTTCGGCTCAACTTTCTCATAATTACACTTTTGCCCCTTGAACTTTTGATAAATTACATTTAGGTCCTTAAACTTTTGAAAATTACACTTTAGGCCCTCAACTTTTCATAATTACACTAAATGGCCCAAAGTTTATATCTACTTTACATTTTGCACCATGGAACTTTTATACTTTTCAATTTAGTCCATCTTCTTTAAACCTTCATCTAATCATTCTTTTCTTTTCCATTCATCATTAGAATGCTTTCCAAACCTCGAGATTAGAGATGAATGTTGATGACAATCCTATAGACATATAATTACAATACTCAGGACATATCCTTTCAGTAGGGGATGAGATATGTAAATGATGTTCCTTGAACATGAAATGAGACACGGTTATGAAAGATGATGCAGCTCTGAGAGGGAGCAGCCTCTATGTAATAGAAGTTAATGTTCTCACAATAGAGCTAGATTGCGCTTGCGATAGAGTCAGATTGCTCTAGAGATAGAGCTAAAAGAATGGATAGTGCAGCTTATGATAAAGCTACGTCCATAAGTTGAGATGTACAGATTAAGACAGATATGTGCATGATAGAGCATTTGTAGCTCTCTGCAGTACTAGATATAGTAGAGTTATGAAAGATGAGAATGAAATGAGAAATTCCTGAATAATAGAGAAAATGGGTAAAGAAATAATATATAATATATGATTTTGTGATCATTTTTGGGGAATTATATGTTGCGTTAGCAACTAAATGGAAGTAACTAACCTTGTAACTTAGTCCGTTGGTTTATGTCATCTAGAGATAAGAATACAGTACAACAGAATTGCAGTAGGTTCTGAAGGATCACAGTTAGATCCTAGTAAGGCTCACAGAGAAAAGAATTCCAGGGTCACAGTTAGATCCTGAAGAAGCTGACGGTTGATCGCAGTAGATCCCGAGGGTCGCAGTAGAGCAAGCCTAAAGAAAGAAAATGAATGAGCCATGAGTACAGTATTTTTTTGGAATGACAACTATCAAGGACAAGGTTAAGGTAGAAAAGCTTCACAAGTTGTTAACTCATAGCAAAGAGAGTACCCATGATATTAGTTTCAGATAGACTTATTATTATTATAAACTGAACTCAGAATCTTCTTACAATAAGAATGAAGTGAAGTTAATAGAGATTCCTAAGATAAGGATAAAGAGAATGAGAATGAAAGTTAGATAGATCCTCCAAGTGAGGACAAAAAGTTTGAAAAACCAAAGAGATTTAGAGAAAAGGGTCTAAAATAATAAAGTACCAGGGTTGGAGGCTGTTAGCACCAGTGCTTCATATTTTTATCAGCACTTTTTAGTTAAGTGTGCTTAGGCAAGAGTAGCCCAATGATGGGTGACCCTGGGAAATAATGAGAAAATAGTGTAAATTCCACAGCAGTTTGGCATATATGCACAAAGTTATGTAAAATAATAAACAGAGTTATGAAAAGTTAGAAAAGGTTATGGATAGTAAAGGATTAGAACCCTTCTGTCAAGTCCAAATAGAGTAGATTTAAAATGAAAGATTTAAATTATGACTTTGTTCAGGAGAATGAGAAGCAAAAGAGCAATATTCTCCTGAGAGGCTGACAAAGTTATAAGTTAAAGAGAATGTTAGGCTTGTCATGATAAGGCAAGATAAGTCAGGATATGTCATGATAAGGCAAGATAAGTCAGGATATGTCATGATAAGGAAAGATAAGTCATGAAAGAGTAAGATACACCATGATATAGCCAGATTTGGCAAGATATACCAGGATACAACATGAGAAGTATATAATGAGATACATAATGAGAAATATGTGCTGAGAAGTAACCTCATGAACAGATAGAGAGGCTCCTTTTTGAAAGGAATAAGATGTTTAAAGGTTATGTTACAGATGAAAGTGAGAGCTTTCATTCCTTGCATAAAATGCTAGGCTCTAAGTTATGTTTGTAAAGTATGATAAAGCTCCAAATGTTAGAGCAGTGC
The DNA here is from genome assembly GCA_037074615.1 of Leucaena leucocephala. NCBI lineage: Eukaryota > Viridiplantae > Streptophyta > Magnoliopsida > Fabales > Fabaceae > Leucaena > Leucaena leucocephala. The sequence continues at coordinate 11,668,001 of CM073555.1, read as the reverse complement.
AAGCTCCATATGATAGAGCTATGCAAGCTTTGAGTGTTAGAGCTGTGCATATTCAGGAAAGGAATGCTTGAGCTCCGATGTTATAGCTTTGCATTCATGAGCAGGTATACAATCCTGCAATATGTTGGCCAGGCATTATGCATGTTAGAGTATATGCTCCTACTTAGCAGTAAAGTAAATAAAAGGATAACTACATAAGTCCTCTCTCTGTATGATGCTGAATTATTAAAGATGATAAGAGCAACAATAGAGTGATAAGAGTTTCTAAGAAAAAGAAATATGATTATACGGAAAGAGAGATGAAGCTTTACGGATGTTAAGGAATTCCGTGAGATACTAAGAGAAGTAATAAGAGATAAGTGCTAGAAAGTATGATGAGTAATCGATGAAAACTACCGAATACAGTAATATTCGAGAGAGTTTGATATGAAAGAAATAGACACTACTCATAAGTCTAGTACAATGAGTTGTCCAGATGCACAGCAAGTCAGCAAGTACCATAATGAAGTAGAATTAAACTCTAATTGAGTTGACTCATATAAGAAGAGTGATGACAGTAAGGACATAAAGCGTATATTGAAAGCACTCCGCTAGATAAAAACATCGAAGATAAGAGATAGAAACCCCAATCCTTAGCCATAAAGCAGAAAGAGATATACAGAAGATATATATCCAAGATAGTTGACTAAGGTACCAAGTAATTTCGAGGACAAAATTTATTTTAAGGGGGCTAGAAATGTCATATCCTATTTTTTCCCTATCTGTATAATACTGATAAAGGAAATAGGTTTAGAAAGGATGATAATGATGAATGGAAAAGAAGAGTGATTAGATGAAGGTTTAAAGAAGAGGAACTAAATTGAAAAGTATAAAAGTTTCATGGTACAAAATGTAAAGTAGACATAAACTTTGGGCCATTAAGTGTAATTATGAAAAGTTGAGGGCCTAAAGTGTAATTTTCAAAAGTTTAAGGACCTAAATGTAATTTATCAAAAGTTCAAGAGGTAAAAGTGTAATTATGAAGAAATTGAACCGGAAAAGGCCCAAAACTGGCCAGGAATAGATTAGTCCCAAATTTTACCAGTAGATAGAAAAATTATTCCGGTTAGTTTGACGTAACACAGAATATCGATTTGAGGTCCCGAAAAATTGATATAAATTTTTAAAGTTAAGGGAAACTATTACAGTATTTTTTGGACCTCAGAATCAGATGAAGTTTTATAGTAAATTCTTATAATTAATATAAGAATTTATAAAACTGACAGGATCAGAAAAGGAATCTTGTAGAATTTCTAATGGAATTTACAGTAGAATAAAATACCCGATAAATACCTTCGGGAGAGGTTTCTCGGGATTTATGCCATAAAGGTAGTGGACCATATAAAGGCCCAAAATGGCGTCACAAAGGCCCAATAAGGGAACTGAACAGTTATGCGGGCCAGTGTCCAGAGGAAACCCCGAAAAATATGAAATTACAAAATACCCCTAGGTTGTAATAACGAACAAGAGATGAATGGAGGGTATTTTGGTCATTTTGGACAGGCCAAAAATGCCAAGGTGAGTACAAGAATGATTGTCCAGGGTCAGTATATGCCGTGATAAGGTATAAAGAGGTGTGAAATGACAATTATGCCCTTAGGGTTAATATATTGCAAGAAAGGGCACCAAGGGTATTTTGGTCATTTCTCAATGGATGGATAGCAAATAAATACTCAGTATAACAATATCAATGGTAGGAGAAACCTAAACACTAGTTTTCATGATAGAATACATATTCTGGAATATTATAAAAATCGGGAACATAAAACAGTCTGGTTTTTATAAAATTGACCCAATCAGTACCGGACTGGACTGGAATTTTTTCTATCAGTATTTCCTACTTTATTTTGCCAAGCAAAGCCTTCATGATGTCATGGATGATGTCATTAATGAGCCTTCTAGGGCAAGCTTCTTGCAAGGTGGATTATGGACCATTAGATCAAATAGTAACCAAAGTGATCTTGGCCAGCCATTTTCCATAGAATTTTTCTATAAATACCCCCATTTTTCTACCCAAAACCGTGAATCAAGAAGCCTTAGGGAAACTATGGCAAGATGAAAACTCAAGCCAAGACAAAGAAGAATCCAAGCTCCAAAGTTCAAGCAAGCTAGAGATTAAAGGTAAGCAATCTATCCTAGCTTATTTTCCTTTGATTTGGGAGCTTGAACTTAGGGTTTTCATGGAAGAAAGTTGAGTTTTCTCTAAGGTGTATATGCTGTCCAAAACCTTAGATGAAAGGAGAAAGAAGAAATTGAAGTTAGAATTATGAGATTAAAACTTAAACAAGCTAGTTAGATGACTGGTTGTTGAATCAAGTTGATATTCTTGACTTTGCCATGGATGAAACAATTCTTTGTCACTGTTCATGCACTGTTCATGATAGAAGGAGATGGAATTTTAAGGATTTAATGCTTCCATTGAATTTATATGATGATTTTGTGTAGGATTGGATAGGTTTTGAACCTTGGAAATATTTGAATTAAAAGTTGTAATGTTTGGAATTCTTTTCTATTACTGTTCATTCGCATGAACAGTGATTGGAATTTCATGATTTTGATGCTTCCAATGGTTTTAAAATGAAAAGTTGTGTGGGATAAAGTAGAGAAACAAGTATGGGAAGCATTGGAATCAAAATGACAATTTTTGGAAGAATTGTGGATATTTTTCAAATCGGTCCAGAACAGTGCATGGGAGCTGGAATTTCATGATTTTAAGCTCATAAATGGATTCAAAAGATAAAATTGTGTGGGGTAAGGTCAAGACATCAATTGATTCAAAGGCCAAAGCAATTGGTAAAGGTCAAAGGAAGTTATGTTAATTAAAGTAAGTTTAATATTCAAGAGAAGTTAGATTGTAATGAATGGATGATTATGTGATGTTAGGATTTGATTGTGGACTCAAAAGAGGTAGCCACACATCAAGGAAAAGTAAGAAGGAAGAATCAAAGTTAAAATGAAAGAAAGTAAAGCAATAAGGTAGTAAACTTATCCTAAACTTGTATGTATTGAATGTTATGTTTGATTGTGCTATGGCTTTGTTAAATTATGTGCATATGTGTAGATGATTGGAGCTCTGTTTCTATGATTACTTTGGCCAATTGTATTTCATATGATACATGAAAGCATGCTCATTACACTATGGTAACTGTCATATCCTAATTTTTCCCTATCTGTATGAAATAGACAGTGGAATTGTAAGTACGGCTGGAAAAAAGCATTTCTACACCGGTTGAAAATGGCATTCTACATCGCACATATAACCGGTGTAGAAACGGACTGTGTAAAAAGTGAGACATTTTACACCGGTCACAAGAATGGTGTACAATGTATACTTTTTTACACCGGTCTACATTTTAAAGCGGTTCACATTTACATCCGGTGTATTATTTTTTAACATCTACACCGGTCGAATATTGGGAGGTGTAGATTATTCAAATGTTAACACCAGTTGAATATTGGGACGGTGTAGATTATTCAAATGTATACTTTTTTACACCAGTCTATATTTTAAAGCGGTTCACATTTACATCCGGTGTATTATTTTTTAACATCTACTCCGGTTGAATATTGGGACGGTGTAGATTATTCAAATGGTAACACCGGTTGTATATACGTCTGTTGTAGATGTTATTAAATTTATATTTAATTTAATACATTTCGTTGGCCTGAAGCTTCATAAATAAACTGCCCAAATATAATATAGGACTCAATCATCGATCATCATTAGTTCAAGATGCCAGAGACATATATAATTCAATTGCTCATTTTATTATTCATTTAATAAAATTCAATACAAAAATGCTACAATTTGAACAGAAAAGTAGAAAAAGGTATTAAGTGAAAGACAAATACTATAGAGAAGGAAGGAATTGAACAAAAAACTCTGCCCACCTATTACGCAGGTCCTCAATATCTTGGTCAGGAAATGGATCAGGTTGATCAAACATCTGAAATATGAAATCAAAATCAAAGAAATTAAGGCATTACTAATATAGATTAGATTGACAATTAAGAAATATGAAATCATTAAAAATACAATTTTACCTCCTCAGTTAGGTCAATTCTATTTGCCAAGATAATATTGACCATGTGTCTGACTATGTAGAAGCCGTACAAGTTACTTTCTCTGGGTTGCCTTCGACTCTGTAACGTTAACAAGATAAAAATTATATCTAATCATCAAAATGGGGAACCTAGCTAACACCTAATATATACTTTTATTACCTTCGGTGTGATCCATTCAGGGTCCCTCACCAAATTAGCGTGCTTAAGGCCCCTTGCAACTGCGAACGTCCTCATAGCCCTATGACCAAAGTTAATAAGTTAGTAACCCATTTATCACAAAGATCATTGTGTATAGAAGAGAACTCACATGTTCATGATCTTCCTAACATCAACCGAGGGCTTGTAATGGAGGGAGTATAAGAAGAAAACTTTATAGCTATGCTTACATAGGATGACAAGTTGCCAATGATTGCTGTAGAGATTAGTTAAAAGAGAATGAGTATTATAATTAAGCAAATACAAAACTAGTATATATGAAATAAAATGAAATATTATTATTCTTACTCCTGCATATATGGTGCGAAGAAACAATCAAAATCGGTTTCACCGAGCCTCCTTGAAATGTATGCAAGCCTCGAAGATTGAGAGGTCTCTTTAGCATAAATCTAAAGTGGGCATAGGAATCCGAACTTTTTTTGTTTGCTCTTTGAGGAAACCAACTCAGCTTGCATGTACCTACAGGCAATGCATACACGATATTAGTTGTAAGACTTGAACTTTGTTATTACATATATTTACATTTAAATTATACTTACATAAAAAATACTTGGATGCAGCCGGAGGTCAGTTCTTCCATGGGAGTGATCAGAGATTTGACGTCCGCATGGTCCAGGAAGGCCGGTGCCCCCATGACACCCACAATTGAATCCATAGGCAACGCGTCCACATGGAACGTTTTGTCATATGCCAATAAGATCACACGTTGCATGGCATTCAAAGTGGGAGGGGTGGGAAGTTGGCTGGGGGATGAGGCGACATGATTCGAAACAAGATGCTTTGGCCACAATATGAAAGTCCCTTTTGCTTGGCTCACTGTCTTCACCTCATCAGTGGGAATTGGGACAATAGCATCTCCAAATAGCACGTCTTCAACTGTCATCCTTAATGGATCGTCCTGAATTTAGATATGGTGAACAGTTGCCCCTAGGCTCTGGATGGAGCCACGTGCCACTAAGCGTCTAAGAGGATCCTCCACATATAGATCACAATGTTCTGCATCCTCTGACAGCTGCAAGCAACAGCTCTCCTTAGTGCTTAGACGGGCTGCAATTGAGGGCGGGATGGGATCAGTTAGCTCTTGCTGCCTTGATGTCATCATGGACAATATTTCTTCCTTCATCTTTGCGAACCCCTCTTGTAATCGCGCCTCAATTGAAGCTTCTGCTTGTGCCCTAGCCTCTATCCAAGCCTCTTCCTTAGCCTCTGCCCTTATGGTAGAGAGCAAGGATTCCAACTCTGCCCTCGGTACCATATGTGGGGAACGTCTTTGAGATGATCCAAAGTAATCTCTTATACCCACACCTTTTCCAACTCCCCTGACACAGCCCCCATGTTCTTGTTTGCCAGTGGCAACAGTCAAGATGTCATTCCTACCATCTGACTTGAAGGATCCATGGGACTCTTGTTGTTTAAGATCACTCTATAACATAGAAAGAACAAACATAAGGAAAATGATATGATTATAATCTACTAAAACAAAATAATGCAAGTAGTGCTTACAATTTTTTCAGCAATCATGCGAGCATTATCGCTTGTAAATGTTCCGCTCTTTCTTTGGCGAGCGTACAACCATTTTTCTTCGCCACGTCTTGGAGAGGGGGGTCAAGAAGAACACTAGGATCTGACCCAGTCTTTTCTTCTAGCCTCTTCCTCTTGGCCCCCAATAACTCTCTTTCTGCCTTCGCATAACCCCCTCGAGACATTGTGTGGGGGCAATCATTCTTGCGGGCGTACTCAATCACTTTTGCCCTTTTTTCCTACAAGACATGGAGTAGTTAAAATCAATACATATGATATTGTGATACATTTTCTACCAACACATACAAAAGGACACACTCACCATTGCTGCTGGCGTGGTCCGAATCCTAACAAATTCTTCCCAAGCAGCTTCGTCGATGAATTGATACTTGCTGCATGGAGAAGGTTAAGGATGACCACTTCTATCCTATCCATGCACATACTGACGAGCTAGTTGGGTCTTGAATGCCCTCCAACGCTCAGTACAATAGGACAACGTCTTCTTCTTCAAGAACCCATTATTGGGAGCATCGTAAGTGAGCTGTAATGTTTGCCATTGAAAGCAGAGTAATCAACAAGCAGTTGTGTATTTGGTATTATTCTGTATGTAATATTATATAGTTCCTATACCCGGATAGTGTCCCAAATTTAATTCTTCACGCGATCATCCACAGCATCCCAAGTCAAATAGGTGATGCTAGGCTTGTTGCGTGCTAGGAGGCTGACAAAACTTACATACTTTGCCCTGTGTTCACCAGTTGGGTTCCAGTTTCTGTCAAACTCTATCGGAAGCAATTTTCCCTCTATCCTGTCCTTCGTAATATCTTTCAAACGAGTCGTACTTCTGCCCTTCCTTTGTATAGTGGCGGTTGGAGCATCGCTAGCCTCAATCTGAGTAACTCTATCCCCCATATTCCTATGTACGCAATAACAACATCAAAAACATTGAAAATAGACTTAACCCTTTTTCCTTCAACCCATCAGAGTACACAAAACTTGTTCCTTTAGCAGTTATGAATGGAAAGATATGCAAGCATTCATCAGGAAAAATAGAAAACCTAGATTAAACGAACATAAAAATGGCGAAGCACGTACACAGGGGAAAATAAGTGCAGAGAACATGTACACGGAATAGCAGAACGAGAGAGATAACAGAGAAGAATGATTGAGCATGGAGAAGCTAGAAGCCTCGCAAAAACAATAGAGCACGATGAGCGGAGCTATGACAGAGTACGTGAGAAATGAGAATGATGGTCGCGCCAAAGGGCAGGCTTAAAAAATAAATATAAACATTTTACACCGGTATTCAAGTATGCATGCAATTATGGTTTTATGCTCATGGCTGCCACTGTACATATCACTGTTCATATATGGGAATTTCAATGATCTAATGCTTCCATTGAACTTATATAATGATTTTGGTAGGATTGGATAGGTTTGGAACCTTGGAAGCATTGGAATTCCAAGTTGTAGTTTTTAAAGTTCTTCTCTATTACTGTTCACTCACATGAACAGTGATTGGAATTTTATGATTTTGATGCTTCCAATTGTTTTAAAATAAAAAAGTTGTGTGGGATAAAGTAGGGAAACAAGTATTGGAAGCATTGGAATTAAAATGAGAATTTTGGGAAGTTATGAAGGTGCTGTACGGTTCTGGACAGATTTCATAGGAGGAGTTTGATTTTCATAATTCCAAGATCATATTTGGATTCCTTGGACAAAATTATGTAGGATTGGTCTAAGGAAATAATTATTACAAAGTTAAACCACTAACTCCAATATTTAAGTTAAGAGTTAGGGGTTTTAAGGAAGTTAGTATGTAATGTTTATGTAATGGCACTAATGAGTTGTATACACAATGTAATTGTGTTTAGGGCCATGATATGTGGAAGAAAATGAGTTAAAGAGGATGAGCAAGCATCCAATGTTTGGTTGGAAGCTTAGGGAGGAAGTGCAAGAACAAGAGAAAAGCTTAAGTTCAAGGTAATGGACTTATCTCTTTATGTGCTTGATGTGGTATGCTTGTGTGTTGACATGTATATGATATTTGAATGATGTTGTGACATGAGAAAAGATGTTGAATATGTTATGAAGAACATGTTTCCTGAAACATCCTTACTTTCGTACGTCTTAGGGACCATTTGGTAGCATTTAAAACCACTTTCAAGGTCATTGAAGTCCAATTTCTCAATCTGGAGTTTTACTCCTATCGAGTACTGTTCACTATGTAAATTCCAGATGAGTGACCTGACTTCAAAAAATCATAACTAATTCTCGAAAAATCTAAATGAAGTGGTTCAAATTGCTAAGTGAAGCTGACTCAATTATCTTTCAGGGAAAAATAACTCTGACCATGACTTGACTGAGTCAACATCAGTAAACGTTACAACTTTACTGTTCATCCAGCATTTTCCCCCTGAATCCAGCATTTTGGTCCCAACTTTGATAACTTATATCTCCATGTGTAGACATCCAAATAAGGCATTATATATATCAAATCGAAGCTTGGTATGTTTACTATTTACCATAAAAATATCATACATTTATTTAATCATTTACTATTTTTAATTATAGATCAAACATCCCTATGTCGCCACGAGTTACTGTTCATGGTGGTAAATTCTAGCAATCAACTTTATATACATATGCATACAGCAATCACATATCAATCAAACATGCCCACCAGTACTTATTATTAGATAATAAATTGTTATACAATAGGGCATGCACAAAATCCTCATATCTCTATTACATCTTTTTCTGCCTGAAATTCGGCAGCATAACTACTAGGCTTCATCTTTACAAATAACTGATCTAGTACTGATTCATTAATTCCCGTGAGAACTACCATTCTACGTAAGTGCCTAGGAAAGACTGGATGAACCGACTAGGTCCACTCACTTATAGCCTCCTTAGACAGTACCTACGTACACAGTACGTATCATCTTATCCTATCTTCATTCTACCGTAATTTTAGCAGCATAACGGTGTCTTTTAGAATTCTCATAATCCACTTTAACATAACCTCCCTGTAATGGGTTATACATGGGGGAGTGAGATTCGGGGGAATCTCAGTAGTAATAATCATAACAATATATGTAATACAGTGTGATAGTGCTTGCTTGTGATTGTGTACAGATAAGTATGCTGCGTGCTTCCATACTCAATAATAACATATGATCATAGCATTATGTAGTAGAGCTTCAGACATAACATATAAGACAACAATCCAACCAAACAATAGCACATTAAATCACAAAGCCATTACATAAAAGCTAAGATTAGTTACTACCTTACTAGCTAAGCAGAACTCTACTATCTTTATACTGCTTCCAGCTCCTCCAGAACTTCCTTCCTTCTTTCTTCCTCTTACTTTCTCTCTCTAGAACTCACTTCTCTATCTTTCTTGGCTCTTGGCCGTGGGTCACAATGGCAAGGGGGAGGGGGTATTTATAGTGGAGGCAAAGGAGAATGAATGGTCCAGATCAATTCTCAATGAGTGGCTCAGACTGCTTGCTTCCTCAAGAGGCTTTTCTTACCTCATCATGGTGACACCATCATTCCCATGACTCACCACTTATGACATCATCCAAGGGACACCACACATGCTAGGTGGTGCAATGGTGGGGCCCCTGGGATGTAACATCCTAATTTTTAGGCCTAGAGATGCAGAGATAGCCTAAGATTAGGAGGATACTAGACCCCATTTTAGCAGAAGTCCCAGAGGAACGTAAAGAGTTTCAGGGACTGAGCTGCGAGTAAGTAAAGGTACGGGGACTTATGTGTAAACAGTGGGAAGTCCCAAGGGGTAAATGGCCATTTGGGGATGATGTAAAGGTCAAAGGTTCAAGAGTTGACCAGTTAGGTCGCGATGATAAAGACGTTGGTCGTGACGAGAGTGTATTATGGTCGCGACTAATATTTGCAGAGAAGATTGGTCATGACGGACATGTATGTGGTGTCGCGACTAATGAGTACAATGAGCCTGGTTGCGACTAAAAAGTGATGTGGTCGCGATGAAAGACTGTTATGGTCGCGACTAAAGGATATTGTGGTCGCGACTAGAGAATGCTGTGGTCGCGACTAATGAACACAAAAGGTGTTATGTCGCGATGAGATGATAATCAGGTCGCGACTAGTGGCTAAAGTAGTGCCAAGCGTATGGGCCATGAGTTGAGAAGGTCCAAAGGAGATAGTTACCCGATTAGAGATAGACCGGAGGCAAGAGGTCAGATACAGGAAAGGTTATCTGGAAACCATGAGGTAGACTGATAAGTTGTACTCAGGGGACCCACAAGATGCCACATGGCATTAGAGTGGTGATTCGGTGACCTTTTAGTAGAGTAAAGTTACTCGGTTGGCACAAAAACCGAGGAGGTGATCAGATAAGTCTAGGACTTATCTAGATAGCATTGGGAAGCGTGCAAGGTCTCTTCCAGGCGCCACATGGCATTGGTCTGGAGAAAGCAGATAAAGCTGAGGACACATATTACGAGGCAGGACTCTGGCCCGGTTAGTCGGCCCGGTGAGTCAGCATGCTGAGGTGTCCAGGAATTGAGACATGTGATAAATGTGACGCTGAGGTGGCATGCTGAGGTGTCCCGATGATGTCATGCATGATGCAGTAAAAGGGAATTAAGGAAAATAGGAAATTCCAGGAGAAACTAGGACCGCAGGATCAGAGTTCATAGTAATTACAGAATTGCCATTGGAGGAGGTTATAAATACCCCCCCTCCATTTCATTTGGCATTCACGCATGGAGAGGAGAAGGGAGAGAAAGAAGAGAGAGAAGGAGAAGGAAAGGAAGAGAGAAAGGGAGAAAGGAAGTAAGGAAGTTCTGGCGGAGCTGGAAGCAGAATAAGGACAGTAGGGTTCTGCTAAGCTACCCAGGTAGTAACTAATCCTAGCTTTTATGTAATGGCTTTGTGATTTGATGTGCTATTGTTTGGTTGGATTGTTGTCTTATATGTTATGTCTGACGCTCTGCTGTAATGCTATGATCATATGTTATTAAGCATGGAAGCACGCAGCATACTTATCTGTACACAATCACAAGCAAGCACTGTCACTCTGTATTACATATATTGTTATGATTGTTGCTACTGAGATTCCCCCGAATCTCATCCCCATACATAACCCATTACAGGGGAGGTTATGTCGAAGTAGATTTTGAGAAAGCCAGGAGACGCCGTTATGCTGCCAGAGTAAAGACTGAACATCAGTATATGATAAGTACTGTGTACGTAGTGCTGTCTAAGGAGGCTAGAAGTGAGTGGACCTAGCCAGTTCATCTAGTCTTTCCTGGGTACTACGTAGAATGGTAGTTCTCATGAGGGGATTACCGAATCAGTACAGTTTAGTTCTTTGTACAGAAGAAGCCTAGCAGTTATGCTGTCAGATTTCAGGCAGGAGAAGATGTAATAGAGATAGAAGGACTATGTATATGTCTTGTTGTGTATGCCTTGCTGTATGACATTATGTTATGCAATGATAAATGTTTTTTGGCATATTCAATTTATGTATGATAAATTAAGGGGAAATTCGCAGGTCCTGAGGTAGCAGTGTTCTGACCTCAGTTTGACCTAGTAAACGGAGGAGTCTGGCCACGAGATTTAGTGAGCCGGTAGTACACATCTGGGGCATTCTGTGAATATGTAATAAGCCTAATTTGGATGTGTATAATGAGAGAAATCAGTTCTCAAAGTAAAGGTTCAGAATAAGGAACTTAGGAGTAAAAGTTCAATCTCTGGACTTAAGTCAAGCCAATATTGCTTCCCCAACTATACTCTGAGAGATGTAAAGGAGGATGTTTCATTTTGGTATCAGAGCAAGAGGTTTTGGCATAGACCAGAAAGGACTCTGGTTCAGAGCATAAGATTCTGGTACAGAATAGAAGGTTCTGGCTCAGTGATGCTCTGATTTAGAAAGAGTATTTTCCCTTGAGAATGGCATTGAGTCGCGCTAATGTGGTTGTAGGTCGCGACAGGTAACCCCAAAGGAGTTTTAGTCGCGATGATTTAGTGTCAAGGTCGCGACAGTTATTTACAGAGAGATTAGGTCGCCACTAATATGAGTGAAGGTCGCGACGATAGAATGTTGGTCGCGACAAATATGTTCCAATGTCGTGACGGTATATTGCAGAAAGCTGATGTTGCGACAAGGAAGGTCCAGGTCGTGACGAGAGAAGAATGACGTCGCGACTAAAGGACAGAGATATTGTGAGTTGAGTGTGATGGTCACTGACTAAAGATCATAGAGGATGTGAGTCACGACTATCCAATACTCAGGTTGCGACAGACAGTTATTCACATAGAGGTTTAGAAAGCTCAGCGGAGATAAAGTTCCTAGATGAGATGTGTGTTCATTTTTCTTTTTGAGGGAAAAAGATGGTGAACATAAGAAAAGAATATAGAGCTTGAGTGGAGGAACCGTGCATAGAGGAAGCTGGCAACTCCAATGAGGTAGACCCTATGCGAGTCATCCGTGCTAGGCAGGATGAGCAGCAAAGGATGATGTAAAGAATGATGATGATGAGTTAAGATGGGCTAGCTAGATGAGATAGCTAGTATGAGTTTTGCCTAGGAATGAGCCTAGGACATGGCCTAAGGCTAGAGACATGATGGTTAATAGCTAAAGAGCTAATGTTCCCTAAGCAGAGGGATTCCATCACAGAGAAGTGATAGACCTAGGGTAGAGTACCCTAGAAAGTAGAAATGATAGTAGAAGATGAGGAATGAGATCCATGCGACTGAAGTTCACTAGGATCAAGAGTAAGACTGATCAGGAACCATAGTCCGGTCAAGAGTAGACTAGGACTGATGGATAGACAGAAGAAGTTAAGAGATAGTAAAGAGGTAGCCACAGTTTAAAAAGATAAAGTGACTCCCCTATTCCCTATGTAAGAAAAAGTGATGAAGGGTTGAGTCTATACCCTAATAAGAGGGTAGTGTGGCAGCCTAAGTAGAAATAGATAAATGTTTCAGGATGAATGATGATATGATAGGTCAAATGATAAATATGTTTTGAGGTTTACTTAGCTTTACAATGTCTGATGGATGGTTGAGCAAAGTATGATGATGATATGGCTTATGATGCCATAAGTTATGATGGTTTCATCTCCTTGCAGTTGTCATATGATGACATGCATGTTAGAGTATGCCATGATGAATGAATACTCCCTTTTTGCAATATATGCAGGGTAGAGTGTATATGAGATGAGAAAGTTATAAGAAAGTATGTTGCTCCCATACCATATGACATGTAATGAGATATGTATTGAGGATGATAGATAGTCTCAGTTCATGGGACAATAAGCTATGATATTTAGATATGATTTATGATTGAGGTTACTCAGGTAATTCTGCAGACTTGTGAATACAGTACTCAGGGCCATTTCTATTGAAAGAGATGGTATATAAAAAGAAAAGCAGAAAAGAGTAAAGAGATTGTTTCTAGATCACTCTTCAGATAAGAGTGGGATCTGAAACAGATGGCTCCCAGATAGAGCTAGATTCAGATGAGTATAGATCACTCTTCAGATAAGAGTTGGATCTGAGACAGAATGCTCGCAGTTAGAGCATAGTTTAAATGGCTCACAGTTAGAGCACAAATTAAAATGAGAAGTATGATGAGGCCATGCAGTAGAATGCAATGGTAGGTGGTTAGACCATGGCACAGAGCGTGGTAAGCCACAGTAAAGTAAGAAAGATAAGAGGGAACTCCTGAGTAAGAGAGGAAGTAAGTAAAGTCTGGGTAAACGATATGAGGCTATAAAATTTGTATGGAGTTATCAAGAGGTGGAAGCAGTTAACCTTATAACCTAGTCTGTTGGTTTAAGATCTTCGGGAGATATACAGTACAACAGAATCGCAATTAGATTCTGGAGGGTCACAGTTAGATCCTAGCATGGCTCAAGGGTCGCAGTTAGATCCTAACAGATTCAGAGTGGCAGTTAGATTCTGAAGAGGCTAACGGTTGATCGCAGTTAGATCCTGAGGTTGCAGTTAGACCTAGCCTAAGGAAAGTAATGAGCCATGAGATATGAGTACAATGTAATGTCTCTTTGGGAAGATGAATGCCAAAGACGAAGTTAAGGTAAGGAAGCTTCACTAGTTGATAAACTCACCCAGAGAAATTGTTTTATAATGATTTTCCTCAGGTAGCCTCTAGTATACAGACTAAACTTGGCTTTCCCTTAAACGAAGATGGAGTCCAAGTTCAAATCTGAGTACTGGTATTCAAAGAAGTTTTGTAGAAGTATGCCTGAGAAGCAGAGAAGAGAATCCTCTGTGTAATGAGAAGCAGAGAAGAAAATCCTCAATGTAATGAGAACAGAAGAGTATGAGTAGATAGATTCCCCCAGATGAGGGTAAAGAGATCAAAAGGCTAGAGAAGACCTAGAGAAAAAGGTCTAAGACAAAGCAAAGATAGAACTCAGTTCTATGAGGAAGAGAATGTTAGGCTTATAGTATCTCAAGATAAGTTATGAAAGGGTGATATACACCATGAGATAGCCAGAGTTGGCTAGATATGCTATGATAAAGTATCAAAAGCATGTAATGAGATACACTATGGTAAACGTGTAATGTAACACGTACCGAGAGACATGCATTTTATGAACAGATAGAGAGGCTTCCCTTTTGTAGGGATCATATGTTTACATGTTATGCTATAAACGAAATAGAAAATGAGAGTTTTCCTTCGTTGCATGAGATGTCAGACCATATGTTATGCTAAAACTTTGCAAGCTCCAAATGTTAGAGCTGTGCATAATTAGAACAGAAATGCTTGAGCTCCGATGTTAGAGCTTTGCATTCATAAGCAGTATGTAGTCCTGCAATATGTTGGCCAGACATTATGCATAGATGCTCTTATTTAAGAGTAGGTGCTTTTGTTCAGCAGCAAAGTAAAGAAAGAATAGCTGCGTAAGTCCTCTCTCTGTATGAAGTTAAGTGCTAAGAATGATGAGAATATATGATTATATAAAAAGAAAGATGAAATGTTACAGATATTAAAGCAGTCTGCAAGATATTAAGAGAAGTAATAAAAGATAAATGCTTAAAGTATGTTGCTGAAAGAGATATGATGAGTAGAAATTCCCGAATACAGTAATATTCGAGGGAATTTCCTATGAAAAAAAATGGACACTGCTCATAAGTGCAGTGAGTGGTCCATAGGAGAAAAGCAGATTTTAAACTCTGATTGAGTTGATCCAGAGAAAAGAAAAGCATAATATAAAGAGATATAAAGTTATGATGAGTACTTTGCCAGATGTTAAGTTAATTTGGCTATGGTACTAATTAAATTTTGAGGTAAAAATTTATTTAAAGGGGAGGAGAAATGTAGCATCCCAATTTTCAAGCCTAGAGATGCAGAGATAGCCTAAGATTAGGAGGCTACTAGACCCCTTTTTAGCAGAAGTCCCAGAGGAACGTAAAGAGTTCAGGGACTGAGCTGCGAGTAAGTAAAGGTACGGGGACTTATGTGTAAACAGTTGGAAGTCCCAAGGGGTAAATGGCCATTTGGGGATGATGTAAAGGTCAAAGGTTCAAGAGTTGACCAGTTAGGTCTCGATGATGAAGACGTTGGTCGTGACGAGAGTGTATTATGGTCGCGACTAATATTGGCAGAGAAGATTGGTCGTGACGGATATGTATGTGGTGTCGCGACTAATGAGTAGAATAAGCCTGGTTGCGACTAAAAAGTGATGTGGTCGCGACGAAAGACTGTTATGGTCGCGACTAAAGGATATTGTGGTCGAGACTAGAGAATGTTGTGGTCGCGACTAATGAACACAAAAGGTGTTATGTCGCAATGAGATGATAATCAGGTCGCGACTAGTGGCTAAAGTAGTGCCAAGCGTATGGGCCATGAGTTGAGAAGGTCCAAAGGAGATAGTTACCCCGATTAGAGATAGACCGGAGGCAAGAGGTCAGATACAGGAAAGGTTATCTGGAAACCATGAGGTAGATTGATAAGTTGTACTCAGGGGACCCACAAGATGCCACATGGCATTAGAGTGGTGATTCGGTGACCTTTCAGTAGAGTAAAGTTACTCGGTTAGCACGAAAACCGAGGAGGTGATCAGATAAGTCTGGGACTTATCTAGATAGCATTAGGAAGCGTGCAAGGTCTCTTCCAGTCGCCACATGGCATTGGTCTGGAGAAAGCAGATAAAGCTGAGGACACGTATTACGAGGCAGGACTCTGGCCCGGTGAGTCAGCATGCTGAGGTGTCCAGGAATTGAGACATGTGATAAATGTGACGCTGAGGTGGCATGCTGAGGTGTCCCGATGATGTCATGCATGATGCAGTAAAAGGGAATTAAGGAAAATAGGAAATTCCAGGAGAAACCAGGACCGCAGGATCAGAGTTCATAGTAATTACAGAATTGCCATTGGAGGAGGTTATAAATACCCCCCTCCATTTCATTTGGCATTCACGCATGGAGAGGAGAAGGGAGAGAAAGAAGAGAGAGAAGGAGAAGGAAAGGAAGAGAGAAAGGGAGAAAGGAAGTAAGGAAGTTCTGGCGGAGCTGGAAGCAGAATAAGGAAAGTAGGGTTCTGCTAAGCTACCCAGGTAGTAACTAATCCTAGCTTTTATGTAATGGCTTTGTGATTTGATGTGCTATTGTTTGGTTGGATTGTTGTCTTATATGTTATGTCTGAAGCTCTACTGTAATGCTATGATCATATGTTATTAAGCATGGAAGCACGCAGCATACTTATCTGTACACAATCACAAGCAAGCACTATTACTCTGCATTACATATATTGTTATGATTGTTGCTACTGAGATTCCCCCGAATCTCATCCCCATACATAACCCATTACAGGGGAGGTTATGTCGAAGTAGATTTTGAGAAAGCCAGGAGACGCCGTTATGCTGCCGGAGTAAATACGAAACATCAGTATATGATAAGTACTGTGTACGTAGTGCTGTCTAAGGAGGCTAGAAGTGAGTGGACCTAGCCAGTTCATCTAGTCTTTCCTGGGTACTACGTAGAATGGTAGTTCTCATGAGGGGATTACCGAATCAGTACAGTTTAGTTCTTTATACAGAAGAAGCCTAGCAGTTATGCTGCCAGATTTCAGGCAGGAGAAGATGTAATAGAGATAGAAGGACTATGTATATGTCTTGTTGTGTATGCCTTGCTGTATGACATTATGTTATGCAATGATAAATGTTGTTTGGCATATTCAATTTATGTATGATAAATTAAGGGGAAATTCGCAGGTCCTGAGGAAGCAGTGTTCTGACCTCAGTTTGACCTAGTAAACGGAGGAGTCTGGCCACGAGATTTAGTGAGCCGGTAGTACACATCTGGGGCATTCTGTGAATAGGTAATAAGCCTCATTTGGATGTGTATAATGAGAGAAATCAGTTCTCAAAGTAAAGGTTCAGAATAAGGAACTTAGGAGTAAAAGTTCAATCTCTGGACTTAAGTTAAGCCAATATTGCTTCCCCAACTATACTCTGAGAGATGTAAAGGAGGATGTTTCATGGGACACCTCACTAGCTGACTCAGCGCTTCTAGAGAATTCCAGAGTCTTATCCTAGAATAAACGGCTGAGATCGTGCCACGTATCCTTAACTTTTCTACTTTCCTTATACTCATGCCATGTGGCGCCTTGTGGGTCCCATGAGGACACCTTTTTTGCCACCTTATGGCCTCTAGATAAGTCCAGGACTTTATCTGATCACCTCCCCGGTCATCACACCAACTGAAACATCCTCCTTTAAACATCTCAGAGTACACTTACAGAAGTAATCTTAACTTTATTATATCTCACCTTGCCAAAAATTCTGACAGAAGATAACTGTACTGACTTGGTAAGTCCGATGAGAACTACCATTATACGTAAGTACCCAGGAAAGACTGGATGAACCGGCTAGGTTCACTCACTTCCAGCCTCCTTAGACAGCACCTATGTACACAATACTTTTGATATTATGCCAGTATAACAACATTCTCTGGTAAATATCCTTAATCTCAATCCTTAAACTTTGACCTTAAATTTTGAGCTTAAACCTTAAATTTACTTATACTCAATTGAAACTATTTTAGAACATTGGAATACCTCTTAACCCCAAAAACAAGTATTTCCAAGAGTTGGGCTTACGGTACTGTTCCCATCACTGTTCACTAGGTATTTCCCGATTACAGCATAAACTTTGAAAATTCATAATTAAATCTAGAAAAATTTTATTGAGGTGATTCCAATTTCTAATGAAATATATTTCCTTTAAATTTGATAGAAAAATATGAAAATGAGGTTTACTTGTCCAGATCAAATCAGTTTTTTCGTTGAACTTTACTGTTCATTTGGTAAATCTGGAAGTTCCAGTTTCTTTGCCCCATTTTCAAAAATTCATTTCTCCTTGTATACTTATCCAATTGAGTCTAATTACCTATGGATTTAAATATAAGAATGTGTACTTTAAGCTCACCAAATATCGCGGACAAACTGATTCATTTACTATATGAAAACCGCGTATGAACCTTACTGTATCGGATGACTTGTTTTATCTTGATCCAGAGTTTAAGTCCAATTTTAAAAAATCATATAAATTTGAAAACTTAACCAAATTACGCGTTCTTGGTGTTCAATTAAAGATCTGGATCTTAGCTATGTTCATGCCAAATTTCATGTAAAAACTAGATGGATAAGCTGCTCAAACTATTGTTGGAAGTAGACTGACTCTAATAGGATCCAGCGCATGCATACAATATGCATACCAATATATCATCACATAAATTAAAGGCATGCTTTCCAAGTCATACACCATTCATACATCCACAATTACCTCCTTCCTTGTGATGGTCCAGCACCTAAATCATGGTTATGGGGGGTGAGATTCGGGGGAATCTCAGTAGCAAACAATACCAAACAATGCATGCACTAATGTAAAGACTTGTGCTTGCTTGTGAAAGTGTTATCATAGTGTGATGAGCATGCTTCCATGTATCATATGAAATATAATTGGCCAAAGTAATCATAACATAACAGAGCTTCAATCATCTACCATATACACACAATTCAACTAAGCCATAGCACAATCAAGCATACATTACATACATATAAGTTTAGGGTAAGTTCACTACCTTGGATTTAAGCTTTCTTTCTTATGCTTGCACTTGCTTTCCAAGCTTTCCAATCATGAAGCTTTTTGGTCAATCATTCCCCAACACCTTCTTAGAGGTTTCAAGGTCCTAAACACATTCATATTCATTACATAATCCATTAGGACCATGAACTCAAACACTACTCAAGACTACCTCTCTTGAACCTTTAACTTGCTTTACCTAACATAACTTTCTTTAATCTTTGCCAATTAACTTGGCCTTTGAACCAATTGATGTCTTGACCTTACTCTAAACAATTTCACCTTTTGAATCCATTTATGAACTCAAAATAACCAAATTCCAGCAAGAATGCACTGCTCTGTACAGATTTGGAAAAGCATACATAAATCTTCCAAAAATTCTCATTTTGATTCCAATACTTCCCATACTTGTTCCTCCACTTTTCCCCCACACAAAATCTCATTTTAAGACCATTGGAAGCATCAAAATCACAAAATTCAAATCACTGTTCATGCGACTGAACAGTAACCGTGAGGAATTTTCAACATTATAACCTTTAATTCCAATGGTTTCCAAGGTTCAAAACCTTTCCAATGCTACACAAAATCATCATACAAACTCAATGGAAGCATTAAATCATTGAAATTCCATTTCCTTCTATCATGAACAGTGCAAACCAAAATGGTAAAGTCAAGAACATCAACTTACTTCACAACCAAGCATGTAACTAGCTTGTTTAAGCTTGTCTTAGCTATCTGTGACCTAAAACTCATATTCCTTTCACATATACACAAAAATTCCAGCAGCATCTCCCCAAGATTTAAACCTCAAAAACCACTTAAACTCAAGCACAAACCATAAGAACAAAGGGTAGAAGCAAGGAGATAACTTACCTTACTTGTTTCTTTAAGATCCTTGCTTCCTCCAAGCTTGAGAGAAAATTTTGCAAGAGGTTCCCTATGGTCTTGTGCTCACAGTTTTGGAGTCTCCAAGGGGGGTTATAGAAAAATCTTGGAAAAATTGAAGGCCAAGATCACCTTGGAAACTATTTGATCTAATGGTTAAAGGTTTGATCTTGGAATGTCTTTTCACTTCTCACTCATGACCTTACCACCATGACATCACTAGCATGGCCTCACTTGGTACACCTAACCCTTCCTCTTTGGCCCCATTTTGGTGTCCTTGTGGGTCCCACCATGTGTAAAACCTAATTCTTACTTTATTCTCTTTTTCTTTCTTTTCAAAAATCCATAAATTATTCATTATTAGACTTGGGCTCCAAGATAACTTTTGGGCCTTATTGGGCTGGCCTAGGATAACATGTTGGGCCTCTTTTAGGTCCAATAGCTAATTGGCCCAAATCCCAATGTACTTTCCTCACTCCGATATCCGTAAATTACCCTGATCTTAGCATAAAGGCTAAACACCTCTTTTAATTGTTCTAACATTTTTAGAAATTCATTCTAATATAAAATGAATTCTCTACAAAGTTTCATAATTTTTTGAGACCCAGAAGTCCTGTTAAAAATTACATACGTTTCCTTTAACCCTTTATCGGTGTCCTTTTTCACCGTAAATTCTATAATTAATTCTACAGGACTCCTTTTTGACTTCTGTCAACTCCATAAATTCTCATATTAATTATAATAATTTACTATCAATTTTCATCTGATATCCATCCACTGTATGAAATGACCAAAATGCCCTCCATTCACTTCTGGTTTCTTAGGGCATCACGGAGGCATTTTCGTAACTTTGCACTTTGGCTCTTACACTTTCTTCCTCTTCCAATTTAATCCCTTTCTTTACATAAATGGCCACATCTTTTCCTGATAAATCTCATATATATTTCATTCAATCTGTACATACAACTCAGTACAGAAAATTAGGGATGCTACATTTCTCTCCCCCTTAAAATAAATTTTGTCCTCAAAATTTACTTAGTACCTTAGTCAACAATCTTAAATATACATCCTCTTTAAATCTCTTTCTGCTTTATGACTAAGAATCAGGGTATCCATGTCTTATCTTCTATCTTCTCATCTAGCGGAGTACTTTCATTATCCGCTTTATGTCCATGCCTTATCTCATTTCATGCTCATGGTTTTATCTTATCTCATTTCATGCTCATGGTACATCATTCATATATCTTATTCCTAATGAAGGAATATATTCTGAGCACTGTAATCACATGCCTATGGATTTGCCATCAGCATTCATCTTTAACCTCATTCTCTGTCTGTCTTTAATTTTCATTCTAAACTTTAGGGATTAACTGGCTAACTATCTCGTTTATCACTTGTCTATTGCTTTATCATCATTACCAAGTTGAATTATCTAATTGCATGTTGTATGGTATGGGAGAAACATAACTTTCTCATCTCATATGTACTCTACCCTACATGTACTACAAAAAGGGGAGTATTCATTTGTCATAGCATACTCTAACATGCATAATATGCAAGGAGATGCAATTATTTAAGCATTCTCTAACATGCATGTCATTATATGACAACTGCAAGGAGATACAACTAATCACCATATTCTATGGCAACATAAGCCATATCATCATCTAATCATCATAACTTATGGCAACAAAAGCCATATCATCATCACATAATTTGCTCCACCATCCATTATACGCACACTGCAATTAACCAATTAACTAGGTAATCCTTTTAAGCATTCTATCCCTTTATCACCTTCTCTGCCAGATCCCCATCATTTACTCATGAACTTGAGATAAATACTCATTCACTTAGGCTGCCACATTACCCCTTGCTAGGGTACAGACTCAACCCTTTACTACTTTTTCTTACATAGAGGATAGGGGAGTCACTATCTTTAAAATTATGGCTATCTTTCCCTGTCTAGGCATTATACATTTCTGTTTCTAATCTTGTATACATCTACCGCTCTATTGAACTTCTATGACTACCCGAGAAATCCTTTGTAACATGAAATCCAATCCGTAAATTAACTCTTTAATCATTCAACTCTCTCTGTTCATATATATAAACTTGGCTAAACATTCATCAAAAAGGTTTCTCTTACTCTATTTAACCTTTAGCCTCACGCTCATCTCTATTTAACTGAGAGGAATACTTTTCATAAACTTTACTCAAGGAATACTTCTCAGGTGAGCGGAACAGTCTTCATTTTTCTGGAGCAACTTTGGTGTCTTTCTACTATCTCTCAACTCTTTCTGTGCATATACATTAGTCTCAGTCTACTCTTGACCGGACTATGGTTCATTTCTGGTCTTTTTCTTGATTCTAACCAACTTAGATCACATAAATCTCATTCATCATCTAGCACCATTATTTATGTTCTCTAACAGCCCAGCACCCTTCCACATAGATATTGTCCGCTTTTCCCTTAGGCAGCCCTGAGGCCACACGAGAGCACAGTTTTGTTCACCAGGTACATTAGGACTTTAACCCCTTAGGCACCCAAAAATGCGTCCTCCGGGTATCAGAGCTACGCAGCGAAAGATATTGTCCCCTCTCCCCTTAGCCAGGCACCTCCGGGCCCACACGAGGTCACGGTTTTGTTTCCTACGACACGAGAACTCAAACCCCTTAAGCCACAGGAACGCGTCCATGAGGGAGAGGTATCCATACCCTTATAAGGCATGCTTCGTTCACCTCTCCAATCGATGTGGGACTAATATCCTGTTTCAGGGACTTTAACTTTTGAGAACTTGAAGCCATATGTTAGGCTCATTTCTTGCGCAAGCCTTATCCTAACTTTTGATTCTTTTGTTCATAAAAGACTAATTGAACAAAGTCTTTCCAAATATAGATCTACTCTTGATAGTCACATAGAGGATCTACTTCTGAACATTATCTTAGACTAGCATGTATCTCTATTTCTCATACTGTTCAGCTTGCCTACATTATGTGCTAAACCTCTAACTAATAACCTTCAGTGAGGCTGGCATCTTCATCCTTCATCAGGTCCCTGCGTATCTTCATCGTGACCTGAGTATGAACTAGGCGCAACGTATCCATGAACTTTAGTTGTGACCATCTCATTCTACTTGTCATGACTGGACAGCTCTACATTCTTTAGTCACGACCTCGGGTCACCTTTCGTCATGGCCTAACTTCTCGAGGACTTCTAGCTGTGTCCCAAACTGCTTTACATCCGACCTAG
This sequence comes from Leucaena leucocephala, assembly GCA_037074615.1. NCBI lineage: Eukaryota > Viridiplantae > Streptophyta > Magnoliopsida > Fabales > Fabaceae > Leucaena > Leucaena leucocephala. Next base: position 11,644,913 of record CM073555.1, on the reverse strand, counting down.
ATCTAACTTGCTTTAAACATTCCCTTATAATGTTCTTGTCCAGTCTTTACCCTAGTAATGGCCGATCCTTACACATCAGTTATGAACCATTTGCCAAAAGCTCACTTAGCTTTACATGCCACGTAGGGTATATGGCAATATCTGGCTTATGGCCATCTCATATCATGCTACTAACATGAAAACTTAATCCAGGTCAATGTCCTCTATCACATCTCTATTTATCATCCTTGCTACGACATTGAGGAACTGCAGCTAAACTGACTGCTCTTGATTTCTACTTCTTTCCATCCCTTAACCTAAACTAAGTAGTTCACTTCCCACAGCCTTTCTTGACACTAGTATAGTCATATTGTCTGTCTTTCATAAAGAAGGCTGGGGTGGATTAGGGCTAGAAACATCCCTTTAATCTTTATCTATACCCTCGTATATTCCTGGACTGGGATAATAGGAAGGATGTCATAGATTGTAATTGGTTCTTAGGCTACTCATATCAAACTTATCCTCAAACTCTAGTAGAGGAGGAATAATATGTAACATCCTAGAATTTCCCTAGCCGAAAACCCTAAGTTTCTAGCTAAGGAAATGATTGGAGAAATGTAAATGGTATGACGGATTAAATAAAGGATCAAATTGTAAAGTTAGAAAGTATTATGGCCAAAAGTCCAAAGTAGACAAAACTTCAGGGACTAAACTGCAAAGATGAAAAAGGTCAAGGGACCTAAATGTGATTTGTGAAAATTCACAAAAACTGTACTTTCAGCCTAACACAGCCCGGTACGTATTTAAGATATGAAAATACTGGGAGATAAAGAACAAAATTTCGGGTTGAATGAGAGACATCAGAATTTTGATTTGAGGTCCCGATTAATTGATAAAAATTTGGTAAGTCTGGGAAAATAACCTGGAATTTTTAGGAGACTGACTGGACTTCAGAATTCTGTGAGATTATGATAAAATATACTTTGTGAATTATGGGAGATTGTAAAAAAGACCACACTTCCAAAAGAGGTCTAGATAATTTTAAATAGAATTTTAGGAGCTTGTCTACATGCTCTAAAAATTAGGATTTTATTCGTTGAAGGACCAAATCTAAACTGAAGACCATGAAATTTTACCAGGAGGCTTAGAATAAATTTAGATGGGTTATTATGGGCCAAGTCAAAGTCTAATAGCCAGTATGAGCCCAAACTAAAATAGGGGCAAAATTGTAATTTCGGGAAATTTCGGGCCGGAAATGGCAGTTTTGAAAAATATTCAGAAAAATCCCAATAAATTCCATAAAATGGAAAATGAGGTTCTAAGACATTTTTATAAAGGGGAAATAACAAAAATACCCCTATATGAATTTTTATCGTATTATAGTTTCTTTTAAGGTATCCGAAAAAATTAAGTATTAGGATTATAAAAAGACCTCAGAAAAATATGAGAAAATGGAGATAAATATTTAAAGGATCAATAATGATTTTAGATATGTTAGACAGGGTCAGAGGGTGTTCTAGAAAATATCATGCCATTAAATAATTTATTTTTCCCGAAAATCACCCGAATCGGTACCGGTTAATACCGGAAAATTGAAGAAAAATCCTAGAAGCTCCAAGAAGGTACAAGAAACTCCATGAAGCCTCAAGACTTGTTGATTTGGCTCCAAATGGTGAGGGAGAAGAAAAAAGGAGATGACAACTCAAAAGTTGTCATAATTACAATGAAAAAGGAGGTTAAATTCTAACCCTTGGATCAAGCTTTTAGGAATTGGATCTTAGCCCTTGTTTCCCCTCAATTTTTCCTATAAATACCCCCTCCAAAGACTTCAATTTCGTGCAGCCCTCTTTACATAGGAGAAACTCTTGTCAATTCAAAACTCAAGCCAAAGACAAAGCTTCCAACCTCCCAAAGTTCAAGGATACTAAGGTAAGCATACTTCCAAGCTTTTAATGATTTGTTTGGAAGTTTGATTTATGGTTTTTAAGGGTTGGGAACCATGAATTTAGAAGGGGAGATGCTGCCCAAATTAGGAGAAGATGAAAGTCATGATAAGGATAGCAAAGACAAGTTGTAAAGGAAAAGATTTAACATGTTTTAGTTCATGGAATCAATGGTTTCTTGGAATTGTTCTTGAACTACCTTGCTGTCCAGATTTATGCACTTTGTTCTAGGGTTAAGATATGATGATTTTAAGGCCTCCAATGTGTTCAAAATGCAATTTTGTGTAGGGTATAGTAGGGAGATCCTAATTGGAAGCCTTAGACATCAAAATGGAAGTTTTAGAAAACCCTAAGTTGCAATTTTCGTTTCTGTCCGTACGGACAGTATAGGAGATGAAGCAATTTCAAAATTTGGATCACACCATTGGATTCCTTAGCCAAAATTATGTAGGATAGGATCCCAAGAGCTAATGTTAGTGTTTGGGATAAATAAAACCCTAATTGCATTCAAGAAACGGTAGTTAGGATTTTTAAGTTTGGATTATGTTTGAGAAGTGTAATGACATGAAATTGTTGTTCAATAATTAGGATTTGACATTTGTGCACCTAAAGAACTTCAAGTCAACAAGGAAACACAAGGATCTCCAAGAGGTAGCAACAACTCTAACTTTATCATTGTCTTGTAATTATTTATTGGTCTTGTTGTTTATGATGTTTGGTTGAGCATGATATTATGTGATGATGTGCAAGCTTGATGGGCTTGATTATGTGGTAATCTCCTTGCTAAGATGTCATGACAAATGCATGTTAGATAATGCCAACAATATGAGAATGAATGTGTGGCTCCCATATCATATAACATGCGTTAAATAATTACTTGATGATGTTAAAGTTGTGTTGAATGCTATTGGGATTTCTTTGGAAATCTCACTCTTTTTCATATTAAACCATGGTAGGTGCTGAGCATTGAAGAGGTAAAGAGCTAATTGATGGTGTTTGAAGCATGCTTGGCTGTGTTAGATACACTTATATTATGTAAATATGGAACAAAGAGTACTTAATGTAAGTTCTGTTAGAAGGCAGTGAGCTTTACAACATATTTTGGATATGGTATTGTATGAATTAAATGTTGAAATTTAGTATGCTTAAAGTTTACATCTTAAGCTTTAAATAGACTCCAAGTACGTCCAATTTGGATATTAAACGAATTTATGGTGAATTTTCAAAGTTAAGAGTTGGATTCTGGAAAACTGGAAAATTACCATATGAACAGTGTATGTTTGCGAATTTTTTTGGAACGTTGTAGTTGCGCTTGAACCTATTAATTATTTTTCCCATAAATAGGTTTTAAATATCTTTCATTAGGAATTGGAATCACCTCATTTGGAGTTTTCTACATTTAAATATGAATTTCCAAAGTTTGGGAAAAATCTGAAAAGTGCTATATGAACAGTACCCGAGAGAGATTTTCAACAATTTCAGATCTTTGATTCCAACTTTAATTGATCCTAAAGTGGTTCCAAAGGCTACTAATGGATCATATATGGGTATTAAAGTAAGGATGCGACATAATATCTAGCCTACCTATAATTCAGTATTAGTTCTCAGCTTCCTTAGCCGTAATCTGTCCTCTTATCGAAGGAAGAGAGCTTACATCAGGGTTAGAGAGCACTCTATCAAACTCATCCTGTACATAATTACTAGACCCATCATTATCTAGTGCAACATTATCCGGTGCATCCACAATATCTGACTAAATTTCTCATAATCTCTGACTGTAAATTTGAGTCTATAAAAATATGCATGGGGTACCTTACTATAAACCTTCCTGATTGAGTCCCTTATGCTGTCATCTGAACTCTCTTCACTACCTGAAGAGTCAAAGTCTAGGTGTACCTCATCTTTATACACATTACAGGTTGGGGGTCTCATTGATTAACTGATGTTTCAAGCTTAACTTTATGAATCCCCATGTCTACTGCTGCAACATTTGCTCTGTGTTCTGTCGTTGCGACCAAAAGTCTTCTTTCATTGTGACTTATGACTTAACTTGTTGCAAACTTGGACATCTGGCATCCTTACTGTAGTATCTGGTCACAATATGATACTTCGAGCTACTTTGATAGCTTCCTTAGTCATGAACTGATCAGCTTCTGTCTCTATCTGAAACATCCTTACTTTCATATATCTTAGGGACCATTCGGTAGCATTTGGAACCACTTTCAAGGTCATTGAAGTCCAATTTCTCAATCTGGAGTTTTACTCTTATCGAGTACTGTTCACTATGAAAATTCCAGATGAGTGACCTGACTTTGAAAACTCATAACTAATTCTAGAAAATTCGAAATGAAGTGGTTCAAATTGCTAAGTGAAGCTGACTCAATTATCTTTCAGGGAAAAATAACTCTTTGACCATGACTTGACCGAGTCAACATCAGTCAATGTCACAACTTTACTGTTCATCCAACATTTTCTCCTAAATCCAGTATTCTGGTCCCAACTTTAATAATTTATATCTTCATGTGTAGACATCCAAATGAGACATTATATATATCAAATCGAATCTTGGTATGTATAATGTGTACCTTAAAAATATCATATATTTATTCATCCATTTACTATTTTTAATTATGGGTCAAATCTCATTAGGTCACCACGTGTTACTGTTCACAGTGGTAATTTCCAGCATTCAACTTTGCATACATATGCATACATCCATCATATATCAGTCAAATATGCCAAACAACACTTATTATTAAATAATAAGTTGTTATACATCAGAGCATGAACAGAATTCTAAAGATGAAGTGTAGCGGTTATGCTGCCGGATTTCAGGCAGGAAAAGATGTAATAGAAATATGACCAGATCAGTTACTTTCTAAAGATGAAGCATAGCGGTTATTCTATTGGATTTCAGGCAAGAAAAGATGTAATAGAAATATGAGAATTTTGTTCATTGGATGGCGTGATCAGGAAATTTGCGAAGGGATATTTCTTGGGAATCGAGCCATTAGAGTACTTGAGCTTGATCAGGATCCAAGATAACCTTCCCCAAAGCCCAAAAACGTAGGCCCAGTGATATGTGGGAAAAAGTGGCATTAAAATACTATTTTAATGTTGTTTCAATAAAGTAAAGTTACTCGGTTAGCACGATAATCGAGGAGGTGATCAGATAAAGTCCTGGATTTATCTGGATAGCATTGGATGGCGTGACAAGTGCCAGTAAGATGCCACATGGCGCCAACATAGAGGAGGAAGAAAAAGTTGAGGACACATGGCACAATCTTAGCCGGTGAGTCCAGTTTGTGGGAAATCGAACCGGACCGGTACTGGATTGGACTAGAACTGCTGAGTCAGCTGATGAGGTGTCCAAGAAGCTTGCAATTTCACCATGTGACATATGAGGTGTCCCATGAGGTGGCCTTGAGATGATGTCATGCATGATGCAGTAAAAGGAATAAAGAAAAATAGAAAATTCTGGAAAAACCAGGACCACAAGTTCATATGGCTTCAAAATTACGAAAATGCCATTGACCAAAACTATAAATACCCCCTTGCTCTTCATTATGCACGGCCCAAGCAAGTTTTAGAGAGAGGAGAAAGTGAGAGGAAGAAAGAAAGAAAGGAAGTTGTGGCGGAGCTGGAAGCAGAATGGAGATAATAGAGTTCTGTTGAGCCTTTGAGGTAGTAACTAATCCTAGCTTTTATGTAATGGCTTTGTGATTTGTTGTGCTATTGTTTGGTTGGATTGTTGTCTTATATGTTATGTCTGAAGCTCTGCTATAATGCTATGATCATATGTTATTAAGCATGGAAGCACGCAGCATACTTATCTGTACACAATCACAAGCAAGCACTCTCACTCTGCATTACATATATTGTTATGATTATTGCTACTGAGATTCCCCCGAATCTCATCCCAATAAATAACCCATTATAGGGGAGGTTATGTCGAAGTGAATTTTGGGAATTTTAAGAGACGCCGTTATGCTGCCGAAATTATGACAAGATAAGGAAAGCAGCTGATACGTACTGTGTACGTAGGTACTGTCTAAGGAGGCTGGAAGTGAGTGAACCTAGCCGGTTCATCCAGTCTTTCCTGGGTACTTACTTAGAATGGTAGTTCTCATGGGAATTACCGAATCGGTACTAGATCAGTTACTTTCTAAAGATGAAGCGTAGCGGTTATGCTGCCGGATTTCAGGAAGGAAAAGATGTAATAGAAATATGAGAATTCTGTTCATGCTCTGATGTATAACAACTTATTATTTAATAATAAGTGTTGTTTGGCATATTTGACTGATATATGATGGATGTATGCATATGTATACAAAGTTGAATGCTGGAAATTACCACTGTGAACAGTAACATATGGTGACCTAATGAGATTTGACCCATAATTAAAAATAGTAAATGGATGAATAAATGTATGATATTTTTAAGGTACACAGTAGACATACCAATCTTCGATTTGATATATAGAATGTCTCATTTGGATGTCTACACATGAAGATATAAATTATTAAATTTGGGACCAGAATGCTGGAATCAGGAGAAAAACGCTGGATGAACAGTAAAGTTGTGACATTGACTCGGTCAATGAATAGTCAACGAGTTATTTTTCCTTGAAATATAATTGAGTTAGCTTCATCTAGCAATTAGAACCACTTCATTTAAATTTTTATATAGTTAGTTATGATTTTTCAAAGTCAGGTCACTCATCTGGAATTTTCATAGTGAACAGTACTCGATAAGAGTAAAACTCCAGATTGAGAAATTGGACTTCAATAACCTTGAAAGTGGTTCCAAATGCTACCGAATGGTCCCTAAGACATATGAAAGTAAGAATGTTTCACTATCCATAGAGGAAATTACTTCTTAAACATTATTCTGCTTAGTCCAGCCACATTGTTTTAATAAACATGAGACCTCGGCTGTATTGGCTGACTAAGATCAGCCCATCGTAATCATATCCTTCGTAAGACTGTAAAGCTCGGGGTACCATCTCATTATCTGGGTGTCACTGTCTTCTGTCTAAACCTTTTCAAGTAGTGAACACCATCCCTATATCATACTCTAGGGAGAGAACCATTCAAATTTCTCATTTGTCTAAGGGATCAATCTAATTAAACCAGAGCATCACTGAGCCAGAACCTTCTGTTGTATGCCAGAATCTTATGCTCTGAGCCAGAACCCTTTGTTCTGTGCTAACTTTATTTTGTACTAACGCTAGAAATCATCTGTTCAGACCATTTCCTAAGCCAGAATCCTTTTCTCTGATAATAAAATGAAACATCCTCCTTTAAACATCTCAGAGTACACTTACGGAAGTAACCTTAACTTTATTATATCTCACTTTTCCAAAAGTCCTGATAGAAGATAACTGTATTGACTTGGTAAGTCCCATGAGAACTACCATTCTACGTAAGTACCCAGGAAAGACTGGATGAACAGGCTAGGTCCACTCACTTCCAACCTCCTTAGACAGCATGTACGTACACAATACTTTTGATATTCTGCCAGTATAACAACATTCTCTAGTAAATATCCTTAATCTCAATCCTTAAACTTTGACCTTAAATTTTGAGCTTAAACCTTAAATTTACTTATACTCAATTGGAACTATTTTAGAACATTGGAATACCTCTTAACCCCAAAAACATGTATTTCCAAGAGTTGGGCTTACGGTACTGTTCACCGTCACTGTACACTGGGTATTTCCCGATTACAGCATAAACTTTGGAAATTCATAATTAAATATAGAAAAATAGTATTGAGGTGATTCCAATTTCTAATGAAATATATTTCCTTTAAATTTGATAGAAAAATATGAAAATGAGGTTTACTTGTCCCGATTTTTGGTCTAGGAGAACTGGGAAGTAGTCTGATATGGGCAGGGCTCTAAACCCGTAGTCCCAGGGTAGTAATCTGATATGGGAGGATCACTTACTTGTATTTTGTAGGAATCCGAGGGATGAGCTAAGTCCTTCAGGATTTAAAGATGAGTTAAGTCTTTAACCTACAGAATCGGGACAGTTCACCTAGGTTAAAAATGAGGAATGTGAGGAAATATCCTAAGTCTTAAGCCTAGAAATTTTGCAAGTAGCTTGATATGGGCTGGCTCCTGTGTAAGATAACCTGATATGGGCGGGTTGTCAAGCCTTTCAAGTAACGATGACTCCCGAAGAGTTTAAGGGATGAGTTATTGAAAGAGAATTTCTAGAACTTAAGATGAAGGATGAGAAGCTGAGTAACGAGGCCAGAAAGAGAATGCAGGGGCATAATCATAATTATGGGAAAGATCAGGCTGTAGCCGATGAGTACCATATTTTGCCAAAAAATAGAGAAAATTATGCTGATCATTTAACTGAACTGTGAAATGTGCATATGAGGTCTCTATGTATATGAAAGAATTAGAAATGTGACCAAGGGTAAAATGGTCATTTTTGAAAAGTATGCGCGGGAGCGTACTTTCAGGCCAAAATAGCCCGGCCTGGATAAAATATCTGAAAATACCGGTAGATAGAGAAAAGAATTTCGGGTTGAATCACGCAACACAGAATTTTGATTTGAGGTCCCGATTTTTCTGTAAAAATTCCTGAAGATGGGAATTTACAGTTATAATCGGTATAGGAAAGGCAGTCCGAATAGAGATGATCGGACTGTGGCCAGAGGCTATACAGTGTTTTCTAAGGCCCATAGTGACACCAGGGAAGGCCCAGGCCCATAATATCAGTTCAGTGGTAAGAGGGGCCGGTGTCCGGGAAAAAGGTGCAAAATGACGAAAATGCCCTTATGTTATAGAATAGCTGAAATATGAGTAAAGGGTATTTTGGTCATTTGCCTAAGGTTAGTCAGTCCAGACAGGGTATCTGGATAGTTGACCAGGGTCAGAGAGTACTCTGGTAAGATGTGAAAAGACAATAATGCCCTAGATCTAGTAAAGTAAAGAAAGAGAGACTAAGGGCATTTTGGTAATTTGCCAAGGGGTGTTTCTTGGGAATCGTGCCATCAGAGTACTTGGGCTGGATCAGAGACTCAAGATGATATTCCCAGGCCCAAAAACGTATCCCAGTATATATGTGGAAAAAAGTGGCATTAAAATAATGATTTAATGACTTTTCAGTAAAGTAAAGTTACCCGGTTGGCACGATAACCGAGGAGGTGATCAGATTAAGTCCGGGACTTATCTGGATAGCATTGGAAGGCGTGAAAGGTCCCTTCCATGTGCCACATGGCGCCATCTTTGAGGAAGAAGAAAAGTAAAGGACACGTGGCACAATCTGAGCCGTTGAGTCCGGTTTGTGGGAAATCGGACCGGACCGGTACTGGATTGGACTGGAAATGCTGAGTCAGCTGATGAGGTGTCCAAGAATTGTGACATGTGAAGAATGTGGCGATGAGGTGTCCTGGGTGATGCAGTAAAAAGGAATAAAAGAAAATAGGAAATTCTAGGAAAAACCAGGACCGCATCTTCAGATGGCTTCAAAATTATAGGAATGCCATTGAGGGAAACTATAAATACCCCCTCCCCTACCATTTCATGCATCCCACGGCCAAGAGCAAGATTAGAGAGAGAAGGAAGTTCTTGAGAGAGAAAGTGAGAGAAAGAAAGAAGAAAGGAAGTTCTGGCGGAGTTGAAAGCAGTATAGAGGTTCTGGAGTTCTGCTTTTGAGGTAGTAACTAATCCTAGCTTTTATGTAATGGCTTTGTGATTAGATGTGCTATTGTTTGGTTGGATTGTTGTCTTATATGTTATGTCTGAAGCTCTACTGCAATGCTATGATCATATGTTATTGAGTATGGAAGCATGCAGCATACTTATCTGTACACAATCACAAGCACGCACTGTCACACTGCATTACATATATTGTTATAATTATTTACTACTGAGATTCTCCCGAATCTCATTCCCCATGTCTAACCCATTACAGGGAGATTATGTTGAAGTGAATTTTAAGAATATTGAGAGACGCCGTTATGCCGCCGAATGTGAGACTGAACATCATAATATGATAAGTACTGTGTAAGTAGTGCTGTCTAAGGAGGCTGAAAGTGAGTGGACCTAGCCGGTTCATCTAGTCTTTCCTGGGTACTACGTAGAATGGTAGTTCTCATGAGGGAATTACCGAATCAGTACGGTTTAGTTCTTTGTACAGATGAAGCCTAGCGGTTATGCTGCCGGATTTTAGGCAGGAAAAGATGTAATGGAAACATGAGAATTTTGTGTATGTTTTGTTGTATGACATTTTATTATAAATATTGTTTGGCATGTTCAATTTGTGAGTGGGGAATTAAAAGAGAAATTCGCAGGCCCTGAGGTAGCAGTGTTCTGGCCTCAGTTTGACCTAGTAAACGAAGGAGTTTGGCCACAAAATTTAGTGAGCCAGTTGTATACATCTGGGGCATTACGTGGATAGGTAATAAGGCTTGTTTGGATGTGTAGAATGAGATTAATCAGTTCTCAAAATAAAGGTTCAGAATAAGGAACTTAAGAGTAAAATTTTAAATTTCTGGGCTTAAGTTAAGATATAATCAAGCTAATATTGCTTCCGTAAGTATACTCTGAGTGGTCCAAGGGAGGATGTTTCATTTTGGTATCAGAGCAATAGGTTCTGGCATAGACCAGAAAGGATTCTGGCTCCGAGCATAAGATTCTGGCACAGAATAGAAGGTTCTGGCTTAGTGATGCTCTGATTTAGAAAGGTTATTTCCCTAGAGTACCTAGAGGTTTAGAAAAGCCCAGTGGAGGTAAAAACTCCTAGATGAATAAGTAGTACGATGTTATGTGTTCACTTTTCTTTTCTGAATGATAAGGAACCAGATGGTGAACACGAGACGAGGACGTAGAATTCAAGTGGAGGAGCCACAAGTAGAGGAAGCTGGCAACTCCAATGAGGTAGATCCTACGCAAGTCATCCTTGCTAAGCTACTCTTACAGCCATAGTTAATCAATTACGGACCCCTGATAGACCAGCAGAAGGGATATCAGGAATTCCTCCGAATAATGAGCAGTCGAGAATAGAGGATCCAGTGGCAGATCCTAACAGTATTCAGCAGTGGATAGAGCGGTTCCAAAAGTACAATCCTCCGGCGTTTGAGGGGACATTTGACGTCCAAGTAGCTGAGGATTGGATAGATCAGTTTGAGAAGATTTTTTAGGTGCTGGATTGTCCATCAGGAAGAAAAGCCCGGCTGGCCATTTTCAAGCTAGAGAAGGATGCGCGAAGATGGTGGAGGAATACCGAGCTTATTCTTCGAGCAAAAGGAATCCCAGTTACATGGGAAATGTTTCTGGGCCAGTTTAGGGAAAAATACTTTCCCCAGTCAGTGAGGGACGCGAAGGAAGTTGAGTTCCTTACTTTGAAGCAGGGAGAGAAAGAGCCATTCGATGAGTATTTGGCTAAGTATCTCCGATTGTCGTACTATTCCACATACCTTAGAAGAATAGAGGACGAAGAATGGTCGACAAAGAGATTAGTAGAGGGTCTAAGCAGTGCCCTAAAGGAAAGAATAATTCCTCAGCAACTTACGCAGTTCAATAGAGCTGTAGAAGTCTGCAGATTGATAGAAAGAAGTATGAACAATCATACAGCAACCGGGAACAGCGTAAGGAGCAAGGAAGTAGCTAAGTCAGAGGCAAGAGGTAAAGAAGCATTGGCTAGGAGCACTCTGGGAGGTAGCTCAGGTTATGAAGCCAATAATAGTAACAAGAGGAAGAGGCAACAGTTTAGGCAGGGGACTGATCAAGGTGAGGATCAGGTTGGAGAGCAGCGATGTCAAAGATGTGGAAAGAACCATGGCACAAGGGAGTGTCGAGCAGGGCAAGACAGTTGTTTTAAGTGTGGTGAGAAGGGCCACTTTGCCAGAGTTTGCCCTAAGAATGCTGATATCCCTAGGCCAAAGACAACAGGAAGAGTATTTTCCATTTTTTCAAACAAAGTCTCCAAATCCCCTGAGGTCGACCCTAAGAATGGTTAAGAAGAACCATAGCTGTAAGGGCGACTTAGCTGTGAAGAACTGTATGCCTAGATGTAAATGATGTGAGTAATAATGAAGAGTTCTTTTCTGATCTAGAGAATGTGGTCATTATAACGAGTCGTGAGAAATAATTAGTAAGATAATAAATTTGTCTTAACTCAGTGATGAGGGTGCTGTATGAGGGGTTAGAACATGGATAGCTGTAAGCAACTATAACGAGAGATGTTAGTTGCTAAGAATCAATGTGGAAGGTATGGGACCAAGCTGTTGCTCCTCCAGACCATCACTGGAGTGAGGATAAGACAGAGAGGGATGATCTTACTGGTTATATATATGACTGCGTTATAAGAATCACATAGTTGTATAGATCAGTAAGAAGTTCTCTTCAGGAAAGATAAGGTATCCCTTAAAATTTCTAGGACGAAATTTTTAAAAGGGGAGGAGAATTGTAACATCCTGATTTTTGGTCTAGGAGAACTAGGAAGTAGTCTGATATGGGCAGGCTGCTAAACCCGTAGTCCCAGGGTAGTTGTCACATCCTTATTTTTACATATCTTAAGGACCAATCAGTAGCACTTAGAACCACTCTCAAGGTCATTGAAGTCTAAACTCTTAATCTGGAATTTTATTCTCATCGGGTACTGTTCACTGTATAAATTCCAGATGAGTGACCTGACTTCAAAAAATCATAACTAATTCTTGAAAAATAGAAATGAAGTGTTTCCAATTGCTACTTGAATCTAACTAAATTATATTTCTGGGAAAAATAACTCGTTGACCATTCATTGACTAAGTCAACGTCAGTCAACATTTCAATTTTACTGTTCATCCAACATTTTTCTCCTAAATCCAGCATTCTGGTCCCAACTTTGATAATTTATATCTCCATGTGTAGACATCCAAATGAGACATTTTATATATCAAATTAAATCTTGGTATGTCTACTATTTACCATAAAACTTTCATACATTTATTCATCCATTTACTATTTTTTATCATTTATCAAACACCAATAGGTCTCCACGGGTTACTGTTCACAAGGCCATTTTTCAGCAACCAACCTTACATATTAGTGCATACATACACCACATATCAGTCAAATATGCCAGATAACAATCATTATTAATCAATCAATTGTTATACATCAGTGCATGATTAACATCCTCATATTTTCTATTACATTTTTCCGTTGTCTAAAATTCGGCAGCATATCTGCTACATTTCTTCTGTAGAAAGTAACCGATATTGTACCGATTCGGTAATTCCCGTAGGAACTACCATTCTACGTAAGTACCCAGGAAAGACTGGATGAACCTGCTAGGTCCACTCACTTCTAGCCTCCTTAGACAGCACCTACGTACACAGTACGTATCAGTTCCCTTCTTTATTCCTGCTTCGTTACCGGAATTTCTGCAGCCTACCGGCGTCTCTTAAAATTTTCAAATTTTATTTTGATAGAACCTACCCTGTAATGTTATATATGGGAATGAGATTCAAAAGAATCTCAGTAGCAACAATCATAACAATTCATGTAATGCAGAGTGACAGTGCTTGCTTGTGGTTGTGTACAGATAAGTATGCTGCATGCTTCAATATTCAGTAACATATGATCATAGCATTGTAATAGAGCTTCAAGCATAACATATAAGTCAACAATCCAAACAAACAATAGCACAACAATTCACAAAGACATTACATAAAAGCTAGGATTAGTTACTACCTCAAAAGAAGAACTTCAGAAGTTCTCTACTGCTTCCAATTCCACCAGAACTTCCTTTCTTCTTTCTTTTCTCACTTTCTCTCTCAAGAACTTCCTTATCTCTCTAAATGCTCCATAGTCCGTGGGAATGAAGAGCTAGGGGGTATTTATAGTTTTGGTCAATGGCATTCTTGTAATTTTGAAGCCATTTGATCCTGTGGTCCTGGTTTTTCCGGAATTTCCTATTTTTCTTTATTCCTTTTACTGCATCATGCATGACATCACTCAATGCCACCTCAAGGGACAACTCACCACCCACATTCTTCACATGGCGAAAATGGAGAGGAGAAAAGCCTTCTGGAAGCTTTCCGGTCCAATCTGGTACCGGCCCGGTCTGTCGCCTCGAAAACTGGACCGTTTTCTGAATCCAATTTTTCTGAAAACCTATGTTATGTCTTATGACCTTACATTCAGTATCTAGACCCTTTATATCATTAACATTTTTATACTGGGTCTAAACTCAATTACAGATCCCCTGTAAAATGACCAAAATACCCCTGGGTCCCCTTTCATGCCCTATCTTAACCCTAAGGAAAAAATTGTCATTTTACACCTTTCTGTACCTCATCAGGGCTTATACTGACTCTGGTTAACTTCTCCGGTATATATTTTGGCCTCTAGGCCTGTCTAGAATGACCAAAATGCCCTTCATACGCCTATTACCCCTTTGGTACAATACAGGGGCTTTTTTGTAATTTCGCACTTTTCCGGGGTTCTGCCGGACAATGGCCCACCTATCAGTCCAAGAGTCTTATTGGGCCTTTTTTGGCGCCATTATTGGGCCTTTCTGGGTCCATCACCTTTATGGCACACATTTCGAGGAATCTTCCTCTAGCACAGTTCACTGAATATTTTATTATTATTTACCGTTTATACATATTTCTGGACACCGGCTCCTTCTGTCAGATACACTGCCCTACTGTGTCTGGGCATCCATTTGGGTCATAACGGGCATCTGACTGTTGTTACCCGACCTCATTCAGTCTTAGTTTAAATACCGATAAATCTCCCTATCGGATCCCTGGAGGCCTCATACTCCCGTCTGGATTTTCTAATTTGTGAATAACTTTTTCTACAGACCTCCTATCGGTATTCTGTCAGTTTCCCGACATCCGCCCCATAAGGGTGCATCATCCTGTAATTTCTTACTTATATCTGAACTCTAGGGTATCCGGTAGGAATTTTTATAACTTTTGGATGATCAGTCCAGTTTTGGCTATCTGGAGTCTTCAAAAATTCCGGTATTAGACTGGATTACCCGGCATCACTTGCTCTACCTACTGGTGGGATATGGGACTGATCGGAGTACGATCACTATTTTTGCCTATTTTCGGTCCAAGTTTTCATAATTACGCTTACACTTTTGCCCCAGAAACTTTTATTCTTTTCAACTAAGTCCCTTTATTTGGCTAAAATTACACTTTAAGACCCCACATTTTTGTCTACCTTTCTTTCTTAACCTTAGACTTTCCATAATTGCATTTAAGTCCTTTAATTTCCTTTATTTTGACATTTAATCCTTTTCTTTACACAAAGGACCACATCCTTTTTCCTGAAAAAGAACTCATATATTCCATCTAATCTGTACATAAAAATCAGTACAGAAAATTAAGGATATTACAGTAGTAATCTGATATGGGCGGATCACTTACCTGTATTTTGTAGGAATCCGAGGGATGAGCTAAGTCCTTCAGGATTTAAAGATGAGTTAAGTCTTTAACCTACAGAATCGGGACAGTTCACCTAGGTTAAAAATGAGGAATGTGAGGAAATATCCT
This sequence comes from Leucaena leucocephala, assembly GCA_037074615.1. NCBI lineage: Eukaryota > Viridiplantae > Streptophyta > Magnoliopsida > Fabales > Fabaceae > Leucaena > Leucaena leucocephala. Next base: position 11,629,473 of record CM073555.1, on the reverse strand, counting down.
AAGTCTTAAGCCTAGAAATTCTGCAAGTAGCTTGATATGGGCTGGCTCCTGTGTAAGATAACCTGATATGGGCGGGTTGTCAAGCCTTTCAAGTAATGATGACTCCCGAAGAGTTTAAGGGATGAGTTATTAAAAGAGAATTTCTAGAACTTAAGATGAAGGATGAGAAGCTGAGTAACGAGGCCAGAAAGAGAATGCAGGGGCATAATCATAATTATGGGAAAGATCAGGCTGTAGCCGATGAGTACCATATTTTGCCAAAAAATAGAGAAAATTATGCTGATCATTTAACTGAACTATGAAATGTGCATATGAGGTCTCTATGTATATGAAAGAATTATAAATGTGACCAAGGGTAAAATGGTCATTTTTGAAAAGTGTGCGCGGGAGCGTACTTTCAGGCCAAAATAGCCTAGCCCGGATAAAATATCTGAAAATACCGGGAGATAGAGAAAAGAATTTTGGGTTGAATGACGCGACACAGAATTTTGATTTGAGGTCCCGATTTTTCTGTAAAAATTCCTGAAGATGGGAATTTACAGTTATAATCGGTATAGGAAAGGCAGTCCGAATAGAGATGATCGGACTGTGGCCAGAGGCCATACAGTGTTTTCTAAGGCCCATAGTGACACCAGGGAAGGCCCAGGCCCATAATATCAGTTCAGTGGTAAGAGGGGCCGGTGTCCGGGAAAAAGGTGCAAAATGACGAAAATGCCCTTATGTTATAGAATAGCTGAAGTATGAGTAAAGGGTATTTTAGTATTTACCTAAGGTTAGTCAGTCTAGACAGGGTATCTGGATAGTTGACCAGGGTCAGAGAGTACTCTGGTAAGATGTGAAAAGACAATAATGCCCTAGATCTAGTAAAGTAAAGAAAGACTAAGGGCATTTTGGTAATTTGCCAAGGGGTGTTTCTTGGGAATCGTGCCATCAGAGTACTTGGGCTGGATCAGAGACTCAAGATGATATTCCCAGGCCCAAAAACGTATCCCAGTATATATGTGGAAAAAAGTGGCATTAAAATAATGATTTAATGACTTTTCAGTAAAGTAAAGTTACCCGGTTGGCACGATAACCGAGGAGGTGATCAGATTAAGTCCGGGACTTATCTGGATAGCATTGGAAGGCGTGAAAGGTCCCTTCCAGGTGCCACATGGCGCCATCTTAGAGGAAGAAGAAAAGTTAAGGACACGTGGCACAATCTGAGCCGTTGAGTCCGGTTTGTGGGAAATCGGACCGGACCGGTACTGGATTGGACTGGAAATGCTGAGTCAGCTGATGAGGTGTCCAAGAATTGTGACATGTGAAGAATGTGGTGATGAGGTGTCCTGGGTGATGCAGTAAAAAGGAATAAAAGAAAATAGGAAATTCCAGGAAAAACCAGGACCGCATGTTCAGATGGCTTCAAAATTACAGGAATGCCATTGAGGGAAACAATAAATACCCCCTCCCCCTCCCATTTCATGCATCCCATGTCCAAGAGCAAGATTAGAGAGAGAAGGAAGTTCTTGAGAGAGAAAGTGAGAGAAAGAAAGAAGAAAGGAAGTTCTGGCGGAGTTGAAAGCAGTATAGAGGTTCTGGAGTTCTGCTTTTGAGGAAGTAACTAATCCTAGCTTTTATGTAATGGCTTTGTGATTGGATGTGCTATTGTTGGTTGGATTGTTGTCTTATATGTTATGTCTGAAGCTCTACTGCAATGCTATGATCATATGTTATTGACTATGGAAGCATGCAACATACTTATCTGTACACAATCACAAGCAAGCACTGTCACACTGCATTACATATATTGTTATGATTATTTACTACTGAGATTCCCCCGAATCTCATTCCCCATGTCTAACCCATTACAGGGAGATTATGTTGAAGTGAATTTTAAGAATATTGAGAGACGCCGTTATGCCGTCGAATGTGAGACTGAACATCATAATATGATAAGTACTGTGTACGTAGCGCTGTCTAAGGAGGCTGGAAGTGAGTGGACCTAGCCGGTTCATCCAGTCTTTCCTGGGTACTACGTAGAATGGTAGTTCTCATGAGAGAATTATTGAATCAGTATGGTTCAGTTCTTTGTACAGATGAAGCCTAGCGGTTATGCTGTCGGATTTTAGGCAGGAAAAGATGTAATAGAAATATGAGAATTTTGTGTATGTTCTGTTGTATGACATTTTATTATAAATATTGTTTGGCATGTTCAATTTGTGAGTGGGGAATTAAAAGAGAAATTCGCAGGCCCTGAGGTAGCAGTGTTCTGGCCTCAGTTTGACCTAGTAAACGAAGGAGTTTGGCCACGAAATTTGATGAGCCAGTTGTATACATCTGGGGCATTACGTGGATAGGTAATAAGCCTTGTTTGGATGTGTAGAATGAGATTAATCAGTTCTCAAAATAAAGGTTCAGAATAAATAACTTAAGAGTAAAATTTTAAATTTCTGGGCTTAAGTTAAGATATAATCAAGCTAATATTGCTTCCGTAAGTGTACTCTGAGTGGTCCAAGGGAGGATGTTTCATACACCATTCATACATCCACAATTACCTCCTTCCTTGTGATGTTCCAGCACCTAGATCATGGTTATAGGGGTTGAGATTCGGGGGAATCTCAGTAGCAAACAATACCAAACAATGCATATATGAACTCAAAATAACCAAATTCCAGCAAGAATGCATTGTTCTGTACAGATTTGGAAAAGCATACATAAATCTTCCAAAAATTCTCATTTTGATTCCAATACTTCCCATACTTGTTCCTCCACTTTTCCCCCACACAAAATCTCATTTTAAGACCACTGGAAGCATCAAAATCATGAAATTCAAATCACTGTTCATGCGAGTGAACAGTAACCGTGAGGAATTTTCAACATTATAACCTTTAATTCCAATGGTTTCCAAGGTTCAAAACCTTTCCAATCCTACACAAAATCATCATATAAACTCAATGGAAGCATTAAGTCATTGAAATTCCATTTCCTTCTATCATGAACAGTGCAAACTGAAATGGTAAAGTCAAGAACATCAACTTACTTCACAACCAAGCATGTAACTAGCTTGTTTAAGCTTGTCTTAGCTATCTGTGACCTAAAACTCATATTCCTTTCACATATACACAAAAATTCCAGCAGCATCTCCCCAAGATTTAAACCTCAAAAACCACTTAAACTCAAGCACAAACCATAAGAACAAAGGGTAGAAGCAAGGAGACAACTTACCTTACTTGTTTCTTCAAGATCCTTGCTTCCTCCAAGCTTGAGAGAAAATTTGGCAAGAGGTTCCCTATGGTCTTGTGCTCACAGTTTTGGAGTCTCCAAAAGGGGTTATAGAAAAATCTTGGAAAAATTGAAGGCCAAGATCACCTTGGAAACTATTTGATCTAATGGTTAAAGGTTTGATCTTGGAATGTCTTTTCACTTCTCACTCATGACCTTACCACCATGACATCACTAGCATGGCCTCACTTGGTACACCTAACCCTTCCTCTTTGGCCCCATTTTGGTGTCCTTGTGGGTCCCACCATGTGCAAAACCTAATTCTTACTTTATTCTCTTTTTCTTTCTTTTCAAAAATCCATAAATTATTCATTATTGGACTTGGGCTCCAAGATAAATTTTGGGCCTTATTGGGCTGGCCTAGGATAACATGTTGGGCCTCTTTTAGGTCCAATAGCTAATTGGCCCAAATCCCAATGTACTTTCCTCACTCCGATATCCGTAAATTATCCTGATCTTAGCATAAAGGCTAAACACCTCTTTTAATTGTTCTAACATTTTTAGAAATTCATTCTAATATAAAATGAATTCTCTACAAAGTTTCATAATTTTTTGAGACCCAGAAGTCCTGTTAAAAATTACATACATTTCCTTTAACCCTTTATCGGTGTCCTTTTTCACCGTAAATTCTATAATTAATTCTACAGGACTCCTTTTTGACTTCTGTCAACTCCATAAATTCTCATATTAATTATAATAATATACTATCAATTTTAATCTGATATCCATACACTGTATGAAATGACCAAAATGCCCTCCATTCACTTCTGGTTTCTTAGGGCATCACGGAGGCATTTTCGTAACTTTGCACTTTGGCTCTTACACTTTCTTCCTCTTCCAATTTAATCCCTTTCTTTACATAAATGGCCACATCTTTTCCTGATAAATCTCATATATATTTCATTGAATCTGTACATACAACTCAGTACAGAAAATTAGGGATGTTACACCAACCGAGTAACTTTACTTTATTGAAAAGTTACTAGAACATTATTTTAATGTCACTTTTTCCCACATATATGTTAGCCTACGTTTTTGGGCTTTGGAATGCCATCTTGGATCTCTGATCAAGCTCAAGTACTCTGATAGCTCGATTCCCAAGAAACATCCCTTGGCAAATTACCAAAATGCCTTTGGTTCCTCTTTATTTACTTTAACGAGTCTAGGGGCATTATTATCTTTTCACACCTTACCAGAGTATTATCTGACCCTGGTCAACTATCCAGATAACCTTTCTTGACTGTCTCACCTTAGCCAAATGACCAAAATACCCTTTACTCATTCTTTCACTATTTTATAACATAAGGGTATTTTCATCATTTTGTACATATTTCTGGACACCAGCCCCTTTTATCATATAGACTGCCATACTGACTCTAGACATCCCTTTGTGTCATTACGGGCCTCTGACTGATGTCATCTGAGCTCATTCAGTCTCAATTTGAATACCGATAAACATCCCAATTAGATACCCGGAGGTCACAAACTCCCATCTCCATTCACTAATTTATGAATAACTTTTTCTACAGACCTCCTTTCGATATTCTGTCAGTTCCCTAACATCCGTCTCCACTGGACGCATCATCCTATAATTTTTCATATATATTTGAGGTCCAGGAGATCCGATAATAATTTTTATAACTTTTGCATTATCAGATAAATTTAAGCAATATGGAGTCCTGAGAAAATTCTTGTATTAAGCTGGATTACCCAGCATCATTTGCTCTATCTACTGGTGAAATATGGGGCTGATCTGAATCCGATCAGGATTATGCCTGTGTTAGGTCTAATTTACATAATTACATTTTTACCCCTTGAACTTTTCTTAAATTACCTTTATGTCCTCAAATTTGACTAAAATTACACTTAAAGACCCCACATTTTTGTCTACTTTCTCTTTTAACCTTAAAGCTTTCATAATTTCACTTAAGTCCTTGGATTTTCTTCCTTTTTCAATTTAATCCCTTTCTTTCCTGAAATGACCATTATACCCCTAGGACTTTTACTATTTACATATAAGTCCCTGTATTTTCACCTATTTGCAGTTTAGTCCCTAGAAACCCTCTGTATGTTTCTGGGAGTTCTGCTCAAAAGGGTCTGGTGGTCTATCTATTTTTAGGCTACTTTCTGAGTCTCTAGGCCTAAAAATTGGGATGTTACATTTCCCATGGCCATGCATTTCTATGCAAAGTATATAGCATGATGGCATGTCACTAATTAAACAAAGTTTAATGAAATTACATATCATGCATTAGCATCCATCTTGCATATTTAAGTGGTAATGTTTACTACTGAGATTCCCTAGAATCTCACCCTCCCACAACCAACCAATTTAGGTCAAGCATGATGGAAAATGTATGCATAGAGAAGAGCTAAAGAATGGAAGAAAGAAAGTGAAGTAATTGATGTCTTAGCATATGCTATAAATTTCCATGATGTATGTAATATGCCATTATATGTAAATAAATGTATAAAATAATTATGGCATAACCCCATGATGTATATGAATGTATAAGATGCCAAAGAAATGGTTTATACATGCTGGAACAATTATTGGGAATTAAAGAAAGGAAACTGAAATGGTAAAAACGTAGGTCCTGAAGAAGTTGTGTTTTAATGTACAAAATTTTATGAACAATTAGAACACATCTAGAGCTTTAAATTCATAGGTAACATGTCTCAATTGGATGTTTATATTAATAGAAATGTATTTCTAAAGTTAAGAGACAGAATCTGGAATTTCCAGAATTTGCCATATGAACAGTAAAAATTAATGATTTAACTGTGTCCATTGGCAAGGTAAATGTCCAAATTTATATTTTCCCCTTCAATATATATGAAAGATCTTCAATAAGAAATTTGGATCACCTCCATACGATTTTTCTACAATTAGTTATGAATTTTTAAAGTTGGACTGTAAATCTGGAAATTACCTAATGTACAGTACCCTAAAAGTAGGTTTTAAAATTTTTAATTTTTGGGCCAATGTAATGCTTCCGCTAATCAAATACGCTTCCGAATACGTACTCTGAGAGGTTAAAAGTAGGATGCTTCAGTAACACTTTCACAAGCAAGCCCAAGCAATTACATTAATACATGCATTGTTTAGTATCGTTTGCTATTGAGATTTCCCTCAAAATCTCACCCCATCCATGTAATCCCTATCCCAACATAAATGAACAATATAGTATAAATGAACAATATGGAAGATAGAATGACCAATATAGATAACAAGCTCAAAGAGAATGATGGTCAATTCACTCCATAGCTTCAATTCTTCAAACTATGCAGAAGAGTAATACAGATGTGCAAAGAAAACTTGAGGAGTTAAGTTCCAAGAATGCAGACATTACAAGTCATCTAACTCAAGTCTCCAATACAGTGAGTGACATCCAAACAAAGAATAGTGGCATCATACCTTCAAACACTATCATGAATCCAAAGGATCTGAATACCATATCTCTCAGAAGGGGAAGAGAAGTGCATTTCAAGGAAGCTGATGCACCAGACAAGAATAAGGAGGATTCTAAATTTGAGGATCCATCATCTTCACAGATGAAGATTGGGAAATCTGAAAGCCTTAAAGAATAGCAGCTCATGATTAAGAAGGCAACCCAAGAAGAGAACGCACAAGCACAAGATGGACTACAAGAGAAGCAAGAAGAGGAAGTGATCATGCAGAGTGCAGCATACAAAGGGAAGCAAACTGAGGAGAAGGCTGAGTCTAGCAAGGAAGGAGCCTCTAAGCACACAGGTAAGGAGGTAAGTATAAAAGATCTCCCTTTTCCTAAATCTTATTTTGCTGGAAAGAAAAATGTTGACCCTAACTTTGCACAAGATACGTACAATCTCTTCAATATGGACGGTAGATACACTATAGGAAAGGTTCATATCCAAGGAGCGTTACTAGATCTAGGGGCTGCCATTAATGTGATGCCTTGGTCGGTATACTTAGCCTTAGGTATTAAGAATCTTAGAGACACAAGTGTAGTGCTCCAGTTAGCCGATAGGTCGATTAGGTACCCCAAAGGGATTCTTGAGGATATTCTTGTCTAGGTTAAGGACTTAGTGTTCCTAGTTGACTTTTATATTTTGGATATCTCCAGTGAGCTAGTTAGTGAGAGCACTTTGATCCTAGGTAGACCTTTCCTCTAAACCTCCAAGACAATTATTAGTATGAAACATAGTTCCATCATAAGGGAAGTTGAAGAACATGTGGTAACTTTCAACATGAATGAAGCAATAAAATTCCCTTTCGATAATTCTACTTTTGCTAGGTTGAATGCCACTGATTATGCTATAGAAGAGACTAGGGATGAGCATGAATTGAGTTTTATGATGGGTATAATTCTGTGTTGCATAATTCCCATAACCCCCATGAAGCATTTCAGGAACATGAGAATTCAAAGTTTTCTTTAAGTGTGTATGATGAATATTTTGAATCTCTATCCTCTGTTTACTCTTGTGAAGGTAATGCATCATGTTTTAACTATTTAGATGTAAATAGCATGCTTTCTCCCTCTCAAGATCTCTCATTTTTTTCAAATGTCGATTCGATTTCATCATTTGCTAGTGATAATGTGTTTGCAAAAGAGTTGTTGAGTGATTTTGCAGAGTCCTAAGATATTCTGGAAGTTAGAAGTGGAACAAATGCTGAAGTGGAGCCTCTCTATGAAACCAAGTCGCGACAAGAAGACTTTATGGTCGTGACTTCAACTCCAGAGATGACCAGTCACAACGTGATGTTGAAAAGGTCGCGACCAGATATCAGTTTGTTAAAGGGGAGCCTTCCTTTGAAACAGAGTCGCAACTAGAAGACATATGGGTTGCCACTAAAAACTTTAGAGTGTGTAGTCGCGATGAGTAGCTGAGGAGGTCGCGACCAAATATTCCAGAGATAGTCTCTGTGAGCTTGAGTCGCGAAGAGAAGTTGAAGATAAACCTGATAGATCGTGACTAAAAATGGAAGAAGCAACTAGTGACTTCTCCAGACCTCCAGTTTCATGCTCCACTATTTTGGTTAAAGGGCCAATATCTTCTAATCCTACTTCTCCTCACTCACAGTCAAAAATTACCTCACATACTTTAAAATTCTTGAATGATTTGATCTATACCAATGATACAGGTACGAGAGATGGTGATCTCAACCATGTTGGAGTTGTGGACTTACTGAAGCTTGGTGGAACTTCTGAATAGACCAAGGGCAAGGTAAAGTGTCCTGATGAACCAAACATGAGCAACCTCCAAGAATCTATGAAAGGGAGTATTTCAAACTTGAATGAATACCCCCATCTTATTCCTTCTGTTGTTCAACCCCCAGATTTAAAGTTAAAAGAATTGCCTCCTAACTTAAAGTATGCCTATCTTGAGCCAGACTCAAAATTGCCAGTGATAATTTCTAGTTCTTTAACTGTTAGTGAAGAGTCTAGGCTATTAGGGGTGCTTAGGAGGAATAAGGAAGCTCTAGGTTAGCAATTAGCTGACATAAAAGTGATAGATGCCACTATTTGCAGTCATAGGATTTTATTGAGTGAAGATTCCAAGCCAATTAAACAACCCCAAAGGAGATTAAACCCGTTAATCTCTGATGTGGTTAGGAAGGAGATTAGTAAACTATTAAAGGTAGGAATCATTTATGATATTTCAGATAGTGAATGGGTATCCCCCGTGCATGTAGTGCCTAAGAAGAGCGGGATGACAGTAGAAAAAAATGAGAATAATGAGTTGATACCTACTAGAATACAAAATTCATGGAGGGTTTGTATTGACTATAGGAAGTTGAATGACTCTACTAGGAAAGACCATTTTCCCTTACCTTTTATTGATCAAATGCTTGAGATATTAGCAGGGAATAGTCATTACTGTTTCCTAGATAGGTATTTAGGGTAATTCCAGATTCCCAAAGACCCGAGGGACCAAGAAAAGGCCACATTTACATGTCCCTTTGGTACATATGCTTATAAAATAATGCCATTTGGTTTGTCTAATGCCCCTGGCACATTTCAGCGTTGCATGCTTTCTATATTTGCTGATTTCATTGAAAAATGCATGGATGTGTTCATGGATGATTTTATTGTATATGTTAATTCTTTTGATGAGTGTCTTGAGAGCCTTGATAGAATCCTTGCTAGATGTATTGAGAAAAAGCTGGTTTTGAACTTTGAAAAGTGCCATTTCATGGTTAATCATGGAATAGTGCTTGTACACCTTATATCTAGCAAGGGAATTGAGGTGGATAAAGCAAAAATTGAAGTAATTTTCTCATTGCCCTAGCCCATAACTTTAAAAGAATTCCAATCTTTTCTGGGACATGTTGGATTTTACAAAACATTCATCAAAGATTTTAGCAAACTTGCTTTACCACTCTCAAAACTTCTGCAAAAAGACACTGACTTTGTTTTCTCCGCTGATTACAAGGAGGCTTTTGAAAAATTGAAGGATAGGTTAGTTTCTCAGCCTATCCTAACTTTACCAAATTGGGATTTTCCTTTTGAACTGTCATGTGATGCCTCTAATTATGCTGTGGGGGCTATGATAGGTCAAAAGGAAGGCAATTTATCTTGAGTGATTACCTATGCCTCGAAAACACTTGATGCTACTCAAATTAATTACACAACTACTGAGAAAGAATTATTTGCAATCGTAGTGGCTTTGGATAAATTTAGAGCTTATCTCATTAACTCCAAATTTGTTGTTTACACAAATCATGCAACTGTCAAGTATTTATTCCATAAACCTCAATCTAAGCTAAGGCTTCCACGATGGATGCTACTGCTTCAAGAATTCGATTTAGAAGTAAGGGATCGAGCTGGAAATGTGAACCATGTTGCAGATCACCTAAGCAGGTTACTAATAGAGACCAGGGGAGTACTTAGTTCTGACCTAATTTGTGATTCCTTCCATGATCAATCTCTTTGTTTGGTTGCTATTATGGAACCTTGGTATGCTCATTTAGTCAATTTCATTGAAACTGGCCTAATCCCTTCCCATTTGACTAGATTTCAGGCCCAAAAGCTCAAGAGTGAATCTAAATACTTTATTTGGGACAAGCCTTTTCTGTGGAGGTTATGCTCAGACCAAGTATTGAGTCGATATGTGTAACATCCCGATTTTTGGGTCTAGGAGAACTGGGAAGTAGTCTGATATGGGCAGGTTGCTAAAACCGTAGTCCCAGGGTAGGAATCTGATATGGGCGGATTACTTACCTGAATTTTGTAGGATCCGAGGGATGAGCTAAGTCCTTCAGGATGTAAAGATGAGTTAAGTCTTTAACCTACATAATCGGGACAGTTCGCCTAGGTTCAAAATAAGGAATGTGAGGAATATCCTAAGTCTTAAGCCTAGGAATTCTGCAGGAAGCTTGATATGGGCTGGCTCCTGTGTAAGATAACCTGATATGGGCGGGTTGTCGAGCTTTTCAAGTAACGATGACTCCCGAAGAGTTTAGGGGATGAGTTATTGAAAGAGAATTTCTAGAACTTAAGATAAAGGATGAGAAGATGAGCTATGAGGCCAGAAAGAGAATGCAGGGGCAAAATCATAATTATGGGAAAGATTGGGCTGGTAGCCGATGAGTACCATATTTTGCCAGAAAATAGAGAAAATTATGCTGATCATTTCACTGAACTGTGAAATGTGCATATGAGGTCTCTATGTGTATGAAAGAATTAGAAATGTGACCAGGGGTAAAATGGTCATTTTGGAAAAGTGTGCGCGTGAGTGCTTTTTCAGGCCAAAACAGCCCGGTCCGGATAAAATATCTGAAAATACCGGGAGATAGAGAAAAGAATTCCGGGTTGAATGAGGAGTCACGGAATTTTGATTTGAGGTCCCGATTTTTCTGTAAAAATTCCTGAAGATGGGAATTTACAGTTATAATCGGTAAAGGAAAAGTAGTTCCGATAGGGATGATCGGACTGTGGCCAGGGGGCCGTATAGTGTTTCTAAGCCCTTTAGTGACACCAGGGAAGGCCCAGGCCCATTAGATCAGTCCAGTGATAAAAGGGGCCGGTGTCCGGGAAAAAGGTGCGAAATGACGAAAATGCCCCTATGTTATAGAATAGCTGAAGAATGAGTAAAGGGTATTTTGGTCATTTGTCTAAGGTTAGACAGTCCAGGGAAGTTATCTGGATAGTTGACCAGGGTCAGAGAATACTCTGGTAAGATGGGAAAAGACAATAATGCCCCTAGACCTAATAAAGTAAAGAAAGAGAGACTAAGGGCATTTTGGTAATTTGCCAAGGGGTGTTTCTTGGGAATCGTGCCATCAGAGTACTTGGGCTGGATCAGAGACCCAAGATGATATTCCAGGCCCAAAAACGTAGGCCTAGGGATATGTGGGAAAAAGTGGCATTAAAATACTATTTTAATGTTGTTTCAATAAAGTAAAGTTACTCGGTCGGCACGATAACCGAGGAGGTGATCAGATAAAGTCTGGAACTTATCTGGATAGCATTGGAAAGCGTGAAAGGTCCTTTCCAGGTGCCACATGGCACTGGTCTAGAGGGAGAAGAAAAGTTAAGGGCACATGGCACTGATCTAAAGGAAGCAGATAAAGCTAAGGACACGTATTACGGTGCAAGACTCTGGACCGGTGAGTCAGCAGGCTGAGTCAGCTGATGAGGTGTCCCGGGTTTTAGACATGTGAGAAATGTGCTGCTGAGGTGTCCGCTGAGGTGTCCACTGAGGTGTCCTGGATGATGCAGTAAAAAGGAATAAAAGAAAATAGGAAATTCCAGGAAAAACCAGGACCACAAGTTCATATGGCTTCAAAATTACAGGAATGCCATTGAAGGAAACTATAAATACCCCCTCCCCCTCCCATTTCATGCATCCCACAGTTTTGAGCCTTTTAGAGAGAGGAGGAGGTGCTAGAGAGAGAAAGTGAGAGGAAGAAAGAAAGAAAGGAAGTTCTGGCGGAGCTGGAAGCAGAATAGAGATAGTAGAGCTCTGCTAAGCCTTTGAGGTAGTAACTAATCCTAGCTCTTATGTAATGTCTTTGTGATTTGTTGTGCTATTGTTTGGTTGGATTGTTGTCTTATATGTTATGCTTGAAGCTCTACTGCAATGCTATGATCATATGTTATTGAGTATGGAAGCACGCAGCATACTTATCTGTACACAATCACAAGCAAGCACTGTCACTCTGCATTACATATATTGTTATGATTGTTGCTACTGAGATTCCCCCGAATCTCATCCCCATCCATAACCCATTACAGGGAGGTTATGCTAAAGTGGATTTTGAGAATCCTAAGAGACGCCGTTATGCTGCCGAAGTAAAGACTGAACATCAGTATATGATAAGTACTGTGTACGTAGTGTTGTCTAAGGAGGCTAGAAGTGAGTGGACCTAGCCGGTTCATCTAGTCTTTCCTGGGTACTACGTAGAATGGTAGTTCTCATGAGGGGATTACCGAATCAGTACAGTTCAGTTCTTTGTACAGATGAAGCGTAGCGGTTATGCTGCCGGAGTTTAGGCAGAAAGAGATGTAATAGAGATAGCAAGATTATGTATATGTCTTGTTGTGTATGCCATGCTGTATGACATTATGTTATTCAATGATAAGTATTGTTTGGCATATTCAATTTATGTATGGTAAATTAAGGGGAAATTCGCAGGTCCTGAGGTAGCAGTGGTTTGACCTCAGTTTGACCTAGTAAACGAAGGAGTTTGGCTACGAAATTTGGTGAGCCAGTTGTACACATCTGGGGCATTACATGGATAGGTAATAAGCCTCATTTGGATGTGTAGAGTGAGATTAATCAGTTCTCAAATTAAAGGTCCAGAATAAGGTAATTAAGAGTAAAATTTTGAATTTCTGGGCTTAAGTTAAGATATAATCAAGCTAATATTGCTTCCGCAAGTGTACTCTGAGGAGTCTAAGGGAGGATGTTTCATTTTGGTATCAGAGCATGAGGTTCTGGCACAGAGCAATAGGTTCTGGCTAAACCAGACAGGATTCTGGTTCATAGCATAAGATTCTGGCATAGAACAGAAGGTTCTTGCTTAGTGATACTCTGATGTAGAAAGGTTATTTCCCTAGAGTACATAGAGGTTTAGAAAAGCCCAGTGGAGGTAAAGCTCTTAAATGAGAAAGTGAGATAAGGTAGACCCCGGAATTACGTCAAGATGGGTTAAGATATGAAAGAAATGGACACTACTCACAAGTCCAGTAAGTTGTCCATAAGCATAAGCAGATAAATAGATGATAAAAGATTGATGAGCTATAATGAGATAGCTAGAATGAGATTTATCTAGGAATGATCCTAGGACATGGCCTAAGGCTAGAGATGTGATGGGCTGATGTTCCCTAAGAAGAGGGATTCCATCATAGAGAAGTGATAGACCTAGGGTAGATTACCCTAGAGGATAGAAATGATAGTAAGAGATGATGAATGAGATCCATGAGACTGAAGTTCTTTAGGATCAAGAGAAAGAGGTAGGGAAGCATTGGCTAAGAGTACTCTGGGAGGTAGCTCAAGTTGTGAAGCCAACAGCAAGAGAAAGAGGCAATAGTTCAGGCAGGGGACTGATCAAGGAGAAGATCAGGTTGGAGAGCAGAGATGTCAAAGTGGTGAGCCATGGCACATAGGGGTGTCGAGCAGGGCAATGCAGTGGTGAGAGAAAAGGCCACTTGGCGAGAGTTGCCTACGAATGATGACATCCTAGGAAAGGTGTTTGCTCTTACCACAGACAAAGTCTCCAATTCCCTGAGGTCGACCCTAAGAATGGTTAAGAAGAACCATAGCTGTAAGGGTGACTTAGCTGTAAGAACTGTATGCCTAGATGATAATGTGGACGAAGAGTTCTTTTCTGATCTAGAGAATGTGGTTATTATAACGAGTTATGAGAAATAATTAGTAAGATAATAAATCTGTCTTAGCTCAGTGATGAGGTTGCTGTATGAGGGGTTAGGACATGGATAGCTGTAAGCAACTATAACGAGAGATGTTAGTTGCTAAGAATCCATGTGGAAGGTCTGGGACCAAGCTGTTGCTCCTCTAGACCATCACTAGAGTGAGGATAAGACAGAGAGGGATGATCTTACTGGTTATATATATGACTGTGTTATAAGAATCACATAGCTGTATAGATCAGTAAGAAGTTCTCTTCAGGAAAGATGAGGTATCCCTTAAAATTTCGAGGACGAAATTTTTAAAAGGGGAGGAGAATTGTAACATCCCAATTTTTGGGTCTAGTTCACCTAGGTTCAAAATGAGGAATGTGAGGAATATCCTAAGTCTTAAGCCTAGGAATTCTGCAGGAAGCTTGATATGGGCTGGCTCCTGTGTAAGATAACCTGATATGGGCGAGTTGTCGAGCTTTTCAATTAACGATGACTCCCGAAGAGTTTAGGGGATGAGTTATTGAAAGAGAATTTCTAGAACTTAAGATGAAGGATGAGAAGATGAGTAATAGATGCCAGAAAGAGAATGCAGGGGCAAAATCGTAATTTTGGGAAAGATCGGGCTGGTAGCCGATGAGTATCATATTTTGCCAGAAAATAGAGAAAATTATGCTGATCATTTCACTGAACTGTGAAATGTGCATATGAGGTCTCTATGTGTATGAAAGAATTAGAAATATGACCAGGGGTAAAATGGTCATTTTGGAAAAGTGTGCGCGTGACTGCTTTTTCAGGCCAAAACAGCCCGGTCCGGATAAAATATCTGAAAATACCGGGAGATAGAGAAAAGAATTCCGGGCCGAATGAGGAGTCACGGAATTTTGATTTGAGGTCCCGATTTTTCTGTAAAAATTCCTAAAGATGGGAATTTACAGTTATAATCGGTAAAGGAAAAGCAGTTCCGATAGGGATGATCGGACTGTGGCCAGGGGGCCGTATAGTGTTTCTAAGGCCTTTAGTGACACCAGGGAAGGCCCAGGCCCATTAGATCAGTCCAGTGATAAAAGGGGCCGGTGTCCGGGAAAAAGGTGCGAAATGACGAAAATGCCCCTATGTTATAGAACAGCTGAAGAATGAGTAAAGGGTATTTTGGTCATTTGCCTAAGGTTAGACAGTCCAGGGAAGTTATCTGGATAGTTGACCAGGGTCAAAGAGTACTCTGGTAAGAGGTGAAAAGACAATAATGCCCCTAGACTCTTTAAAGAAAAGAAAAAGGAACTAAGGGCATTTTTGTAATTTGCCAAGGGGTGTTTCTTGGGAATCGTGCCATCAGAGTACTTGGGCTGGATCAGAGACCCAAGATGATATTTCCAGGCCCAAAAACGCAGGCCCAGTGATTCAGGGGGAAAAGTGGCATTAAAATAATGATTTAATGACTTTTCAGTAAAGTAAAGTTACTCGGTTGGCACGAAAACCGAGGAGGTGATCAGATAAGTCTGGGACTTATCTGGATAGCATTGGGAAGCGTGCAAGGTCTCTTCCAGGCGCCACATGGCATTAGTCTGGAGAAAGCAGATAAAGCTGAGGACACGCTTTACGAGGCAAGAGACTGGACCGGTGAGTCAGCCTGCTGAGTCAGCTGCTGAGGTGTCCAGGAATTTCAGCATGTGGAAAATGTGGCGATGAGTCAGCTGCTGAGGTGTCCACTGAGGTGTCCTGGATGATGCAGTAAAAAGGAATAAAAGAAAATAGGAAAATCCAGGAAAAACCAGGACCACAAGTTCTTATGGCTTCAAAATTACAAGAATGCCATTGAAGGAAACTATAAATACCCCCCTCCCATTCATTCATATGCCATGGCCAAGAGGCTTTTAGAGAGAGGAGGAGGTGCTAGAGAGAGAAAGTGAGAGGAAGAAAGAAAGAAAGGAAGTTCTGACGGAGCTGGAAGCAGAATAGAGATAGTAGAGTTCTGCTAAGCCTTTGAGGTAGTAACTAATCCTAGCTTTTATGTAATGGCTTTGTGATTTGTTGTGCTATTGTTTGGTTGGATTGTTGTCTTATATGTTATGCTTGAAGCTCTACTGCAATGCTATGATCATATGTTATTGAGTATGGAAGCACGCAGCATACTTATCTGTACACAATCACAAGCAAGCACTATCACACTGCATTACATATATTGTTATGATTGTTGCTACTGAGATTCCCCCGAATCTCATCCCCATCCATAACCCATTACAGGGAGGTTATGCTGAAGTGGATTTTGAGAATCCTAGGAGACGCCGTTATGCTGCCGAAGTAAAGACTGAACGTCAGTATATGATAAGTACTGTGTACGTAGTGCTGTCTAAGGAGGCTAGAAGTGAGTGGACCTAGCCGGTTCATCTAGTCTTTCCTGGGTACTACGTAGAATGGTAGTTCTCATGAGGGGATTACCGAATCAGTACAATTCAGTTCTTTGTACAGATAAAGCGTAGCGGTTATGCTGCCGGAGTTTAGGCAGAAAGAGATGTAATAGAGATAGCAAGATTATGTATATGTCTTGTTGTGTATGACATGCTGTATGACATTATGTTATTCAATGATAAGTGTTGTTTGGCATATTCAATTTATGTATGGTAAATTAAGGGGAAATTCGCAGGTCCTGAGGTAGCAGTGTTTTGACCTCAGATTGACCTAGTAAACGAAGGGGTTTGGCCACGAAATTTGGCAGGCCAGTCGTACACATCTGGGGCATTACGTGGATAGGTAATAAGCCTCATTTGGTTGTGTAGAATGAGATTAATTAATTTTCAAATTAAAGGTTCAGAATAAGGAACTTAAGAGTGAAATTTTGAATTTCTGGGCTTAAGTTAAGATATAATCGAGCTAATATGGCTTCCGCAAGTGTACTCTGAGGAGCCTAAGGGAGGATGTTTCATTTTGGTATCAGAGCAATAGGTTCTGGCATCAACCAGAAAGGATTCTGGTTCTGAGCATAAGATTCTAGCACAGAACAGAAGGTTCTGGCTCAGTGATGCTCTGATTTAGAAAGGTTATTTCCCTAGAGTACATAAAGGTTTAGAAAAGCCCAGTGGAGGTAAATCTCTTAAATGAGAAAGTGAGATAAGGTAGACCCCGGAATTATGTCAAGATGGGGTAAGATATGAAAGAAATGGACACTACTCACAAGTCCAGTAAGTTGTCCATAAGCATAAGCAGATAAATAGATGATAAAAGATTGATGAGCTAGTTAGAATGAGGTAGATCCTCCATGTGATACCTAGGAGTAGATCTACAATGTAAAGGTCTTATTCAGCTGGGCTGAATAGAAGACCTAAGAGCTAGAATGAGATAGCTAGCATGAGGTTGGTCCAGGAATGAGCTTAGGACATGGCCTAAGGTTAGAGATGTGATGGGCTGATGTTCCCTAGGCAGAGGGATTCCATCACGAAGAAGTAGTAACCTAGGGTAGAGTACCCTAGAGAACAGAAATGATATGATTGAGGATGATAGATAGTCTCAGTTATGGGACGATAAGTTATGATATTCAGATAGAAGAGCATTGGCTAAGAGTACTCTGGGAGGTAGCTCAAGTTGTGAAGCCAACAGCAAGAGAAAGAGGCAATAGTTCAGGCAGGGGACTGATCAAGGAGAAGATCAGGTTGGAGAGCAGAGATGTCAAAGTGGTGAGCCATGGCACATAGGGGTGTCGAGCAGGGCAATGCAGTGGTGAGAGAAAAGGCCACTTGGCGAGAGTTGCCTACGAATGATGACATCCTAGGAAAGGTGTTTGCTCTTACCACAGACAAAGTCTCCAATTCCCTGAGGTCGACCCTAAGAATGGTTAAGAAGAACCATAGCTGTAAGGGTGACTTAGCTGTAAGAACTGTATGCCTAGATGATAATGTGGACGAAGAGTTCTTTTCTGATCTAGAGAATGTGGTTATTATAACGAGTTATGAGAAATAATTAGTAAGATAATAAATCTGTCTTAGCTCAGTGATGAGGTTGCTGTATGAGGGGTTAGGACATGGATAGCTGTAAGCAACTATAACGAGAGATGTTAGTTGCTAAGAATCCATGTGGAAGGTCTGGGACCAAGCTGTTGCTCCTCTAGACCATCACTAGAGTGAGGATAAGACAGAGAGGGATGATCTTACTGGTTATATATATGACTGTGTTATAAGAATCACATAGCTGTATAGATCAGTAAGAAGTTCTCTTCAGGAAAGATGAGGTATCCCTTAAAATTTCGAGGACGAAATTTTTAAAAGGGGAGGAGAATTGTAACATCCCAATTTTTGGGTCTAGTTCACCTAGGTTCAAAATGAGGAATGTGAGGAATATCCTAAGTCTTAAGCCTAGGAATTCTGCAGGAAGCTTGATATGGGCTGGCTCCTGTGTAAGATAACCTGATATGGGCGAGTTGTCGAGCTTTTCAATTAACGATGACTCCCGAAGAGTTTAGGGGATGAGTTATTGAAAGAGAATTTCTAGAACTTAAGATGAAGGATGAGAAGATGAGTAATAGATGCCAGAAAGGGAATGCAGGGGCAAAATCGTAATTTTGGGAAAGATCGGGCTGGTAGCCGATGAGTATCATATTTTGCCAGAAAATAGAGAAAATTATGCTGATCATTTCACTGAACTGTGAAATGTGCATATGAGGTCTCTATGTGTATGAAAGAATTAGAAATATGACCAGGGGTAAAATGGTCATTTTGGAAAAGTGTGCGCGTGACTGCTTTTTCAGGCCAAAACAGCCCGGTCCGGATAAAATATCTGAAAATACCGGGAGATAGAGAAAAGAATTCCGGGCCGAATGAGGAGTCACGGAATTTTGATTTGAGGTCCCGATTTTTCTGTAAAAATTCCTAAAGATGGGAATTTACAGTTATAATCGGTAAAGGAAAAGCAGTTCCGATAGGGATGATCGGACTGTGGCCAGGGGGCCGTATAGTGTTTCTAAGGCCTTTAGTGACACCAGGGAAGGCCCAGGCCCATTAGATCAGTCCAGTGATAAAAGGGGCCGGTGTCCGGGAAAAAGGTGCGAAATGACGAAAATGCCCCTATGTTATAGAACAGCTGAAGAATGAGTAAAGGGTATTTTGGTCATTTGCCTAAGGTTAGACAGTCCAGGGAAGTTATCTGGATAGTTGACCAGGGTCAAAGAGTACTCTGGTAAGAGGTGAAAAGACAATAATGCCCCTAGACTCTTTAAAGAAAAGAAAAAGGAACTAAGGGCATTTTTGTAATTTGCCAAGGGGTGTTTCTTGGGAATCGTGCCATCAGAGTACTTGGGCTGGATCAGAGACCCAAGATGATATTTCCAGGCCCAAAAACGCAGGCCCAGTGATTCAGGGGGAAAAGTGGCATTAAAATAATGATTTAATGACTTTTCAGTAAAGTAAAGTTACTCGGTTGGCACGAAAACCGAGGAGGTGATCAGATAAGTCTGGGACTTATCTGGATAGCATTGGGAAGCGTGCAAGGTCTCTTCCAGGCGCCACATGGCATTAGTCTGGAGAAAGCAGATAAAGCTGAGGACACGCTTTACGAGGCAAGAGACTGGACCGGTGAGTCAGCCTGCTGAGTCAGCTGCTGAGGTGTCCAGGAATTTCAGCATGTGGAAAATGTGGCGATGAGTCAGCTGCTGAGGTGTCCACTGAGGTGTCCTGGATGATGCAGTAAAAAGGAATAAAAGAAAATAGGAAAATCCAGGAAAAACCAGGACCACAAGTTCTTATGGCTTCAAAATTACAAGAATGCCATTGAAGGAAACTATAAATACCCCCTCCCCCTCCCATTTCATGCATCCCACGGTTTTGAGCCTTTTAGAGAGAGGAGGAGGTGCTAGAGAGAGAAAGCGAGAGGAAGAAAGAAAGAAAGGAAGTTCTGGCGGAGCTGGAAGCAAAATAGAGATAGTAGAGCTCTGCTAAGCCTTTGAGGTAGTAACTAATCCTAGCTCTTATGTAATGTCTTTGTGATTTGTTGTGCTATTGTTTGGTTGGATTGTTGTCTTATATGTTATGCTTGAAGCTCTACTGCAATGCTATGATCATATGTTATTGAGTATAGAAGCACGCAGCATACTTATCTGTACACAATCACAAGCAAGCACTGTCACTCTGCATTACATATATTGTTATGATTGTTGCTACTGAGATTCCCCCGAATCTCATCCCCATCCATAACCCATTACAGGGAGGTTATGCTGAAGTGGATTTTGAGAATCCTAAGAGACGCCGTTATGCTGTCGAAGTAAAGACTGAACATCAGTATATGATAAGTACTGTGTACGTAGTGCTGTCTAAGGAGGCTAGAAGTGAGTGGACCTAGCCGGTTCATCTAGTCTTTCCTGGGTACTACGTAGAATGGTAGTTCTCATGAGGGGATTACCGAATCAGTACAGTTCAGTTCTTTGTACAGATGAAGCGTAGCGGTTATGCTGCCGGAGTTTAGGCAGAAAGAGATGTAATAGAGATAGCAAGATTATGTATATGTCTTGTTGTGTATGCCATGCTGTATGACATTATGTTATTCAATGATAAGTATTGTTTGGCATATTCAATTTATGTATGGTAAATTAAGGGGAAATTCGCAGGTCCTGAGGTAGCAGTGGTTTGACCTCAGTTTGACCTAGTAAACGAAGGAGTTTGGCTACGAAATTTGGTGAGCCAGTTGTACACATCTGGGGCATTACATGGATAGGTAATAAGCCTCATTTGGATGTGTAGAGTGAGATTAATCAGTTCTCAAATTAAAGGTCCAGAATAAGGTAATTAAGAGTAAAATTTTGAATTTCTGGGCTTAAGTTAAGATATAATCAAGCTAATATTGCTTCCGCAAGTGTACTCTGAGGAGTCTAAGGGAGGATGTTTCAATATATCCCAGGCCAAGATCATAAATCAGTTTTAGAAGCATGTCATTCACGGGTTTGTGGTGGCCATTTTGGGGGGAAGAGGACTGCACGTAGGGTCCTTGAATCTGGTTTTTATTGGCCATCTCTTTTTAAAGATGCTTTTGAGTTTTGTAGAGCTTGTGATATGTGCTAAAGATTTGGGGGGATTAGTAAAAGGCATGAGATGCCCCAACAACCTATTCTATTCTGTGAAATTTTTTATGTTTAGGGAATTGATTTCATGGGACCTTTTCCACCTCAGCAGGGTTTCATTATATTTTATTGGCTGTAGACTATTTGTCTAGGTGGGTCGAGGCCATCCCTACAAGACTAGATGATGCCCAAACGGTCTCCAAGTTTATAAGGTCTCATATCTTTAGTAGGTTTGGAGTACCGAAGGCAGTCATCAGTGATCAAGGCACCCATTTTTGCAATAAGTTAATCAATAGCTTATTGGCAAAATATGGTGTAACTCATAAAGTCTTAACCCCATACCACCCTCAAACCAATGGTCTAGCTGAGGTTTCCAATAGGGAGATAAAGCATATTTTAGAAAAGATTATTAAACCATCTAATAAGGATTAGAACTTGAGACTTGACAATGCATTATGGGCTTACAGAATGACATTTAAAAACCCTCTAGGCATGTCTCCTTATAGAACAGTTTATGGGAAAGCTTGTCACATGCCTGTCGAAATTGAGCATAAAATATTTTGGGCTGTGAAGCTTGCAATGAGGACCTGGTAGAAGCCAGTTCAGAGCAGTTGTTGCAGATTCAAGAGCTATAAGAGATTAGATTAGATGCCTACAGCAACTCTGAGATCTATAAACAAAAGTCAAGGGTATTCCATGATGCAACATCCTGAGGAAGAGGTTTAAGGAAGGTGATAGGGTGTTGAGATACCAAGCTAGGTTCAAGTTCAAACATGGCAAATTTAAAACTAGCTGGGATAGACCTTACACAGTTGTCAAAGTCCACGACTTTGGGATGATCGAGTTGAAAGAGGAGGTGACGGGCAAAATCCTCCAAGCAAATGGCCTCCTCTTGAAACGTTATGAGGAATCAGTTTCATCACCTTGAGGCCAGGTTGTCCCTTTCCTATCTCTTACCTTTTGCAAGTTTCTTGTAATATCCCTAATTTTCTATACTGAATTGTATGTACAGTTTGTACGTAATATATGTGAGATTTACTTAGAAAATATGGCCATTTATGTAAATGAAGGGATTGAATTGAAAAAGGAAGAAAATTCAAGGACTTAAGTGAAATTATAAAAGTTTTAAGGCCAATAAGGTACCTGAGCAGTATGTGGGCCAGTGTCTAGAGGAACCCCAGAAAAGTACGAAATTACGAAAATGCCCCTGTGCAGGTAGGTCAAACCGACAAGGCAGGTACAGGAAGGGTTAGTCAGAGTCAGTATATGCTCTGATAAGGTACAAAGTGTAATATCCCTAATTTTCTGTACTGATTAGTATGTACAGTTGGTGTATAATGTATGTGGATTTTGCAGGAAAAGATGTGGCCATTTATGCAAAGAAAGGGTTTAAATTGAAAAAGAAAGAAAGGGCAAGGACTAAAGTGAAAACATAAAAGGTTTAAGTCTAAAAAAGAAAGGTAGACAAAAATATGGGGTCTTTAAGTGTAATTTTAGCCAAATTTAAGGGACTTAATTGAAAAGAAGAAAAGTTTCTAGGGGTTAAAGTGTAATTAAAGAAAGTTGAGCCAGAAGTGGTTTAGACAGCCTGGAAGCATTTCAGTCCCAGATTTTACCAGTAGATAGAGGAGAAGATGCCGATTAATATGGCTTAATACGAGAATTTTATCAAGGTTCCAGATAGCTTAAATTTATCTGATAATGAAAAATTTATAAAAATTCTTATCGGATATCCTAGACCTCAGATATGAGTGAAAAACTATAGGAAGATGCGTCCTGTCACATCCTTAATTTTATATATCTTAAGGACCATTCAGTAGCACTTAGAACCACTTTCAGGGTCATTGAAGTCTAAACTCTTAATCTGGAATTTTATTCATATCGGGTACTGTTTAATGTGGCAAATTCCAGATGAGTGACCTGACTTTGAAAAATCATAACTAATTCTAGGAAAATCAAAATGAAGTGGTTTAAATTTATACATGAAGATAACTTAATTATATTTCAAGAAAAAATCATTGGTTGACCATTCCTTGACAAATTCAACGTGGGTCAACGTTTTAACTTTACTGTTCATCCAGTGATTTTCTCCTAATCCAGCGTTCTGGTCCCAACTTTAACAATTTATATCTTTTTGTATATACATCCAAATGAGGCAATATATATATCAAATTAAATCTTAGGATGTATACTATTTACCATAAAAATATCATACATTTATTCAACCATTTGCTATTTTTAATAATTTATCAAACATCAATAGGTTTCCACGGGTTACTGTTCACAAGGCCATTTTTCAGCAACCAACCTTACATATTAGTGCATACATACACCACATATCAGTAAATATGCCAGATAACAATCATTATTAAACAATCAACTGTTATACATCTGTGCATGATTAACATCCTCATATTTCTATTACATTTTCCGTTGTCTAAAATCCGGCAGCATAACTGCTACATTCCTTCTGTAGAAAGTAACCGATCTTGTACCGATTCGGTAATTCCCGTAGGAGCTACCATTCTACGTCAGTACCCAGAAAATACTGGATGAACCTGCTAGGTCCACTCACTTCCAGCCTCCTTAAATAGCACCTACGTACTCAGTACGTATCAGTTCCTTTCTTTGTTCCTTCTTCGTTGCCAGAATTTCGGCAGCCTAACGGCGTCTCTTAAAATTTCCAAATTCTATTTTGACAGAACCTCCCCTGTAATGTTATATATGGGAATGAGATTCAAAAGAATCCCAGTAGCAACAATCATAATAATATATGTAATGCAGTGTGACAGTGCTTGCTTGTGGTTGTGTACATATAAGTATGCTGCATGCTTCAATATTCAATAACATATGATCATAGCATTGTAATAGAGCTTCAAGCATAACATATAAGACAACAATCCAAACAAACAATAGCACAACAATTCACAAAGACATTACATAAAAGCTAGGATTAGTTACTACCTCAAAAGCAGAACTTCAGAACTTCTCTACTGCTTCCAACTTTACCAGAACTTCCTTTCTTCTTTCTTTTTCTCACTTTCTCTCTCAAGAACATCCTTATCTCTCTAAATGTTCCTTAGGCCATGGGAATGAAGAGCTAGGGGGTATTTATAGTTTTGGTCAATGGTATTCTTGTAATTTTGAAGCCATCTGATCCTGTGGTCCTGGTTTTTTCGGAATTTCCTATTTTCTTTTATTCCTTTTACTGTATCATGCATGACATCACTCATTGCCAACTCATGGGACACATCACCTCACACATTGATCACATGGCGAAATTTGGAGAGGGAAGAAGTCTTCTGGAAGCTTTCCGGTCCAATCCGATACCGGCCTGGTCCGTCGCCTCGAAAACTGGACCGTTTTCTGAATCAATTTTTCTGAAAACCCATATTATGTCTTTTGACCGTACACTTAGTATCTAGACCCTTTATATCATTAATATTTTAATACTGGGTCCAAGCTCAATTACAGATCCCCTGTGAAATGACCAAAATACCCTTGGGTGCCCTTTCATGCACTATCTTAACCTTAAGGGCAAAATCGTCATTTTACACCTTTCTGTACCTTGTCAGGGCATATACTGACTCTGGTTAACTTCTCCTATACATATCTTGGCCTCTAGGCCTATCCAGAATGACCAAAATGCCCTTCATACGCCTATTACCCCATTGGTACAACACAGGGGCATTTTCGTAATTTCGCACTTTTCCGGGCTTCTGCCGGACACTGGCCCATCTATCAGTCCAAGAGTCTTATTGGGCCTTTATTGGCGCCATTATTGGGCCTTTCTGGGTCCATTAATTTTATGGCACGCTTTTCGAGGAATCTCCCTATGGCACAGTTCACTGAATATTTTATTATTGTAGGGATATTATACGATATGTAATATTCTGTAATTAGTATAGAGGATACGATATGATATTGATATGATATTGTAGTATTAATGTCTATGATATATCATTAATATCTAGGATTACCCATTGTATCTATTAATACCTATTCAACATATCAATGAATGATAGGGAGTATTTTTCACATCACTTTTCTCTCTAAAAACATGGTATCAGAGCAATAAGCCTGGGTTGCCATCTGGTCACAGTTTCTGGTTCTATTTTCTGGCAGTTTGCTTCTGTTTGGTGTCTGTATTTCTGGCAGGTTGTGGACGTCCGTGAAGTCCCATTTCCAGACGGCAACTCGGGACACGCGCCAGGCAGGGAGTGTCACGCGCCGCCACTCTTCTCGCCGTCAAATTCACGCGCCGGCGCGTGAGGCCGTCTCCGGTGACCTTTTCCGATGGCGCTGCTTTCCGTTGGGCTCGACTCACCTTCCTCAGCATAACCCTGGAGTTTCGTGCCCTGGTTTTGACTGTCGCATACTGGGTCTTTCGTCTCTGATCTGTATTTTCTGTCTGCAGATTTGCCCTTACTGATTTCAGAACAGTTTGTTCACTGTGGTGATTTTATTTGACCCCTGGAGTTGTTCTTACAAGGCTCCTGGTGAAGCTACGGTAATTGGTTAATCGTTATTCGGTTACTTTCTCTCTTTTAGTACTAACCTGTTTTGATGGCTTCAACTAAGTCTACAATAGTTTCTGAGATGGTTCCAGTAGTCACTAAGATTACTGAATGCAAATTGACTTGGAGAAATTATCTAGATTGGAGTAAATCTATTCGTATTTATTTTTGAAGTATTGAGAAAGAAGATCACTTGACCGATGATCCTCCAGAAGAGAACGATCCCTCTCGTAAGTTATGGTTAAGGGATGATGCACGGCTTCTCTTACAAATTCGTAATTCTATTGACAGTGAGATCATGCCCTCTATTACTTACTGTGAATTTGTTAAGGAACTAATGGATTACTTGGCATTCTTATACTCAGGCAAAAATAATATTTCTCGAATATATGAGGTTTGCGGATCTTTCCATCGCGCTGAGATGCCGGATGATCATCCGCTTACAGCCTTCTTTATGGATTTCAAAGGAATGTATGAGGAACTTAATTCCCTTATGCCTATTTCTGATGAGCGGAAGGTTAATGTGTCTCACCGAGAGCAGATGGCAACCATGAGCTTTCTTACTGCACTTCCGCCTTGATATGCTGCTGCTAGATCTCAAATTTTATCTGGGGCTCATCTTCCTTCCCTCGAAGAGGCCTTCTCTCGTGTGTTAAGAATTGAATAGATATCTTCTCCGGCTCCTCTTGTGCCTACCAGCGCATTAATCAGTAGTGGTCAGAATAATGCTCGGGGGCCACCTACTTATCGTGGTTCCACACCAGGAGGTTCTACTCAGGAGTCGAAAGGCGTGATCTGTTACTACTGTAAGGAGCCAGGTCGTACGAAACGTACGTGCCGTAAACTTCAGAATAAACAAAATCGACAAAATTCTGCACACGTGGCCACAACATCCAATGACACGGTTACCATTTCTGCTACTGAATATGCTCAATTAAAATCTAGCAATCCTCCTACTAGTGCTGCTATTGCAATAGGTAATGAGGCTACTGCCCTTGTCTCTTCTTCCTCCAAATGGATCATAGACTCTGGTGCTACTGACCACATGACAGGTAACCGCTATCTCTTCTCCACTTACAATTCTTATGCCAACCCTTCTAACATCACTATTGCGGACGGTTCCCAATCTCGTGTTCTTGGTTCTGGCACTGTTAAACCTACCTCCTTTATTCATTTGGACTCTGTACTCAATGTCCCTAAACTTGCTTTTAATCTTTTGTCTCCTAGTAAACTTACTCGTCAATTAAACTGTTGCATCTCACTATTCCCTGATCATTGCTTGATATAGGATCTGTTGACGAAGAAGATTATTGGTAGAGGTTACGAATCTGGCGGTCATTACATCCTTGCTGATCAGGGGTCTCGTGCGGTGGCTTGTGTTAGTGGTGTTACTCCTTTTGAAGTACATTGTCGTTTGGGTCATTTATCTTTATCATCTTTGAAAAAGGTTTATCCTCAGTTTCAGCATTTGTCGTCTTTAGATTGTGAGTCATGTCAGTTTGCTAAACATCATCGCCTTCCTTTAGTTTCTCGAGTCAATAAACGTGTTTCGTCTCCTTTTGAGTTAGTGCACTCTGATGTTTGGGGTCCGTGTCCAGTTGAGTCCAAAGCTGGTTTCAAGTACTTTGTTACATTTGTTGATGATTATTCCCGTACTACTTGGTTATATCTAATGAAAAATCGTTCTGAATTGTTCTCTCACTTTTGCGCCTTTACTGCTGAAATTAAAAATCAATTCAATACTTCTATTCATACTTTACGCAGTGATAACGCTAAAGAATACTTTTCTGCATCTTTTTGCTCTTTTATGATTCAAAATGGTATTCTACATCAATCTTCCTGTGCGGATACACCGGCTCAGAATGGTGTTGCTGAAAGAAAAAATTGCCACTTATTAGAAGTAGCCCGAGCCCTCATGTTTCAAATGCAGGTTCCAAAACCTTTTTGGGCCGACGCAGTCTCCACTGCTTGTTTTCTCATTAATCGTATGCCATCCTCTGTTCTTGATGGTCATATTCCCTACACTACTCTCTTTCCTTCTAAACCTTTGTTTCCTATTGACCCTAAGATTTTTGGATGTGTGTGTTTTGTTCGAGATGTGCGTCCGAGTATCTCGAAATTAGATCCCAAGTCCCTCAAGTGTGTCTTCCTTGGCTATTCCCGTGTGCAGAAAGGTTATAGGTGTTTCTCTCTGCCTCTTAATCGGTATCTGGTTTCTGCTGATGTTACTTTTCAGGAATCTCTTGCTTATTTTTCCTCTACCAATTCAGCTTCTCCTCCTCCACCTGCAGAGGAGGATACTCTTCTGGTATACTCTGTCCTTCCTTCATCATCACTGGCCCCAGCTCCCATACTGGCACCTAGTCAACCACTTTTGTCTCTGGTCTACACCAGACTTTTAAAGGAAACTGCCATTGCTCTTACGCCAGATTCTGCCCTACCATTGTCTACTTCCTGATCAGATCCTGCAGAAAGTATTACTTATCCTGAGTCTGACCCGGTTCCTCCTTCTGAGATACCTCCTATCCCTGATCCAGATCCCTCCCTCGATCTGCCTATTGCCCTCCGTAAAGGTAAACGCACTTGCACATATCCTATTTCGTCCTTTGTTTCATATAACCACCTCTCCTCTGCTTCTCGTGCCTTTGTTACGTCTTTAGACACTATGTCTGTACCTCATTCCCTATCTGAGGCCTTGTCCCACCTGGGTTGGCGTACTGCTATGGAGGAAGAGATGGCGGCCCTTGATCGTGCTGGTACGTGGTCCTTAGTTGATTTACCGGCGGGTAAGAAAGCCATTGGGTGTAAATGGGTATTGACCCCTAAAACTAAGGCTGATGGCTCCCTTGAACGCCTTAAAGCTCGTCTTGTTGCTAAAGGTTATGCTCAGAAGTATAGTGTTGACTACTCTGAGACTTTTGTCTCCTGTGGCCAAGCTCTTCTCGGTTCGTCTCTTCATTTCTCTGGCCGCTACTTATGGTTGGGATCTCTCTCAGCTGGACATCAAAAATGCCTTTTTACATGGTGATCTTCTAGAAAAAGTGTATATGGAGCAACCGCCCGGTTTTGTTGCTCAGGGGGAGCATGGTAAAGTATGTCGGCTTAAGAGATCTTTATACAGCTTAAAGCAAAGCCCTCGGGCATGGTTTGACAGATTTAGTACTGTTGTGAAGGACTTTGGCTTGTGTCAGAGTAAGTGTGATCATTCGGTGTTCTATCAGCGAACAAATGCTGGCATGATTCTACTAGTTGTGTATGTCGATGACATTGTGATTACAGGGAGTGATACCTCAGGGATCTCATCACTCAAGTCATTCCTTAACTCCCATTTTCAGACAAAGGATTTGGGTTCACTAAAATATTTCTTGGGAATTGAAGTTATGAGAAGCAGGAAGGGCATCTTATTGACTCAAAGAAAATATGTTCTTGATATGCTAAAAGAAACTGGTAAACTTGGAGCTGCCCCAACTAGCTTCCCTATGGTTTATAATCCGCTGCTTGATGCTGATGGTAGTATACCATATGAGAATCCCATTGAAGCTGCTAAGAGCAAGCCGTTTGAAAACCCAGAGAGGTACAGGAGATTAATTGGAAAATTGAATTATCTTACAGTTACCCGCCCTGATATCACTTATCCAGTAAGTGTTCTTAGCCAGTTTATGGTCTCTCCAACTGTTCGACAATGGGAAGCCTTAGAACACGTGTTGCATTATTTGAAGGGATCTCCAGGTCGTGGGATATTGTAAAAGAGTCAGGGACATATAGATATTGAGTGTTTTTGTGATGCTGATCATGGTGGATCAAAGGCCACAAGACGATCCACTACTAGTTACTGTGTCTTTGTCGGAGGAAACTTGGTATCTTGGAGAAGCAAGAAACAAAATGTAGTGTCACGGTCGAGTGCAGAAGCGGAATATAGAGCCATGGCACAGTCTGTATGCGAGATAGTCTGGATATATCAGTTGATGACGGAGGTTGGCCTTCAAACCTCATTACCAGCAAAGGTTTGGTGTGATAATAAAGCGGCTCTACACATAGCTTCTAATTCAGTATTCCATGAACGAACGAAACATATTGAGATCGACTGTCATTTTATTCGAGACAAGCTCAAGGAAAATTTCATCTCTACAGGACACGTCCGATCCAGTGATCAACTAGGCGATCTCCTCACCAAAGCTCTTAATGGGGTTCGGATTGAATACCTTTGTAACAAGTTGGGTATGATTGACATCTATGCTCCAACTTGAGGGGGAGTGTAGAGATATTGTAGGGATATTATACGATATGTAATATTCTGTAATTAGTATAGAGGATACGATATGATATTGATATGATATTGTAGTATTAATGTCTAGGATATATCATTAATATCTAGGATTACCCATTGTATCTATAAATACCTATTCAACATATCAATGAATGATAGGGAGTATTTTTCACATCACTTTTCTCTCTAAAAACAACAATTATTATTCACCGTTTATACACCTTTCCGGACACCGGCTCCTTCTACCAGATACACTGCCCTACTGTGTCTGGGAAGCCATTTGGGTTATAACGGGCATCTGACTGTTGTTACCTGACCTCATTCAGTCTTAGTTTAAATACCGATAAATCTCCCTATCGGATCCCTGGAGGCCTCATACTCCAGTCTGGATTTTCTAATTTGTGAATAACTTTTCCTACAGACCTCCTATCGGTATTCTGTCAGTTTCCTGACATCCGCCCCATAAGGGTGCATCATCCTATAATTTCTTACTTATATCTGAAATATAGGGTATCCGGTAGGAATTTTTATAACTTTTGGACGATCAGTCCAGTTTTGGCTATCTGGAGTCTTCAAAAATTCCGGTATTAGGCTGGATTATCCAGCGACACCTGCCCTATCTTCTGGTAAAATCTGGGACTGAAATGCCATCGGGCAGTCCAACCCACTTCTGGCCTATTTTTCCTTAATTATACTTTAGCCCCAGGGAACTTTTTCTTCTTTGCACTTAAGTCCCTTTATTTGGCTAAAATTACACTTTAACACCCCATATTTTTGTCTGTCTTTCTTTCCTAACCTTAAACTTTCTATAATTGCATTTAAGTCCTTTTATTTCCTTTCTTTTGCAATTTAATCTTTTTCTTCACATAAAGGACCACATCTTTTTCCTGAAAAAGAACTCATATATTCCATTTAATCTGTACATGGAAATCAGTACAGAAATTAAGGATATTACATTTCTCTCCCCCTTAAAATAAATTTCGTACCCAAAATTTACATTACATTTATCCTATATAAACAATTCAGGATACTTCTCTCTCATCTTTTCTTCTGTTTCCCATGTAGCCTCTTGTTCAGTCAAGCCTTTCCAGATCACCTTAACTAAAGGAATTTGCTTATTCCGCAACTGCTTGACTTTTCTATCAGCAATTCGCACCGGTCCAACCTCATAGGTCAAGTCATCTCGCAGTGCGACCTCATCTTGCTCAATCACATGAGATGGATCTGGAACATACTTCTTTAATTGAGAAACATGGAACACATCATGTATCTGGCTGAGATTTGGAGGAAGAGCCAACTTGTAGGCTACTGCTCCTATCTTTGAGAGAATCTGGAATGGTCTGATGTACCTTGGGTGCAATTTCTTCACTTTAATCGATCGTCCGGCTCCCGTGGTTGGAGTTAACTTAAGGAATACATGTTCTCCTTCTTCAAACTCCAACGGCTTCCTTCTGACATCTGCATAGCTTTTCTGTCTGCTTTGAGCCGTCAACAATCGTTTTCTAATTATCGCAACTTGTTCTGCAGTTTGATCCACTATATCCGGACCAAGCATTCTTCTCTCACTCAACTCTAGCCAGCATAAGGGGGATCTACATTTATGTCCATAAAGTGCTTCAAAAGGTGTCATCTGTATACTGGCCTGATAACTATTGTTATAAGCAAACTCTATAAGGGATAAATGGGTATCCCAGCTGCCTTTGAAATCCAAGACACATGCTCTCAGCATATCCTCTAACGTTTGTATTGTTCTTTCAGATTGACCATCTGTCTGAGGATGATAAGCTGTACTAAATCTGAGAGTAGTGCCCATTTCTTCCTGTAGAGCTCTCCAGAAATTTGAAGTGAATCGAGGGTCTCTATCAGACACAATGCTGCTCGGGATACCATGAAGCCTAACGATCTCCTTTATATACAGCTTTGCCAGCTTTTCAAGAGAATCTCTCTTATTGATTGCCAGAAAATGTGCTGACTTTGTCAGTCGATCAATTACTACCCACACTGCATCATGTCTACTTAGAGTCAGGGGTAGTCCTTCCATAAAGTCCATGGCAATCCCATCCCATTTCCACTCAGGGATATCAAGAGGCTACAATGTTCCTGCTGGCTTTTGATGTTTAACTTTCACTTTCTGGCAGGTCAAGCACTTAGATACATAAGTCACAACATCTTTCTTTAATCCAGGCCACCAAAATAACCTTTTAACATCATGGTACATCTTGGTCATACCTGGATGTACAGTATACCGACTTTTATGTGCTTCCTCCAGAATCCTTTCCCTTAATCCCACAACATTAGGGATATAGGGTCTTCCCCGAAACTGTAGTAATCCATCTGGGGACATCTCAAAATTCCTTGTCTTCCCCTTCTCTAGCTTGTCTTTGAATATTGCTGCGAGCTTATCCTGCTTCTGAGCCTCTTTTATCTCATCTTCTATGCAAGCTCTGACATGAACTCCTCCAAAAGGATTCTCCGTCAGTTGCATTTGATATAGAGGGCTCCAGTCGCGCATATCTTCTATCAATTCCAATTCTTTGATTATCATCTATGCAACCTGCACCACCTTTCTACTCAGGGCATCAGCTACCACATTGGCCTTTCCTAGATGGTATTTAATCTGGAAATCAATCTTTCAACAATTTCATCCATCGCCGTTGCCTCATATTCAGCTCTTTCTGATCTTGTAGATATTTCAGGCTTTTGTGGTCGCGAAACAACTCTATCGTTGCTCCATATAAATAGTGCCTCCATATCTTCAGGGCATAAACCCCCGCTGTAAGCTCCAGATCATGAGTGGGATAATTTTCTTCATGTGGCTTTAATTGCTGAGAGGCGCAGGCTACTACTCGATTCTGCTGCATCAGCACACATCCCAACCCCTGCTTGCTAGTATCAGTGTAGACTACATAAGTCTGAGTGGGGTCTGGAATAGTCAGCACGGGAGTAGTGGTTAATCTCTGCTTCAACTCTTGGAAGCTAGCCTCGCACTTCTCATCCCACTTAAACTGCTGATTCTTTCTGGTCAGCTTGGTAAGTGGTAAGGCAATTCGAGAAAAGTCTTGAATAAATCTTCTGTAGTACCCTGCTAGGCGCAGAAAACTTCTGATCTCCATCACTGTCCTTGGCTGCTCCCAGCTCAAAACTGCTTTAACTTTGCTAGGATCTACAGCTACCCCGTCTCAGGATATGACATGACCGAGAAATTTGACTTCTGACAGCCAAAACTCGCATTTACTCAGCTTAGCATAGAGCTTCTTCTCTTTAAGGGTACCAAGAACAATCCTCAAATGCCTTTCATGCTCCTCTGGAGATTTGGAGTACACCAGAATATCATCAATGAAGACTATAACGAACTGATCTAGATAAGGCCTGAAGATCCGATTCATGTAATCCATGAAAATAGCAGGTGCATTGGTTAGTCCAAAAGGCATCACAAGGAACTCAAAATGCCCGTAGCGCGTTCTGAATATCGTCTTTGGAATATCATCTGGCTTGACCCTTAGTTGATGATAGCCAGATCTCAAATCAATCATGGAGAATAAGCTCGCTCCTGCCAATTGGTCTAGTAGGTCATCAATTCTGGGGAGAGGATACTTATTCTTAACTGTAAGCTTATTTAATTCCCTGTAGTCAATGCATAGCCTTAAGCTGCCATCTTTCTTCTTGATAAATAGCACTGGAGCACCCCATGGCGATACACTGGGTCGTATGAAACCCTTCTCCAATAGCTTCTCAATTTGCTTCTTCAGTTCCATCATTTCATTGGGAGCCATCCTGTATGGGGCTTTTGACACTGGTCCAGCTCCAGGTATAACGTCGATCGTAAACTCCCCTTCACGTTCTGAAGGCAATCCCTGAATCTCCTTTGGAAAGACTTCAGGAAATTTATTGACTACAGGAATCTCCTCGATGCCTTCCTTTACTTCTGTTTGAACAGAAAAGAATACCACATAACCCTGACATCCTTTCCGTAGATATTTTTCTGCCTGAGCCTCTGTCACAAAGTTCAGTCGTACTTCTGAGCTCTGATCAGTGATCTTTGGACCAAGAACTAGGGTCTTGTTTCTGCAGTCCAACATCACATTATTGGAGGATAACCAATTTAAGCCGAGTATAACATCAATCTCTCGGAAAGGCATACAGATCAGGTCTAGGGTAGTACTGTAGTGCTCATAACGCACGACACTGTTTAGGCAGGCATCAGACATAATTACTCTAGCATTGGTGGGGGTTTTCACCTGAATATCATAACACAATTTGCTGATCAGAAGGCCTAGGCATCTAGCACATTCATAAGATATAAAGGAATGACTTGCACCCGAATCAAATAGAGCGGTCACAGCATGATCATTGAGATAAATCGTACCTTGGATCATCTCAGATGATCGCTGAGCGTCCTCTCTAGTGAGTGCAAACACCCGTCCTGCCGTCCTTGGCCTTGGATCAGTTATAGCTTGAGGACATTCTCTGGAAAAATGTTTGGGCTTTCCGCAGGTGTAACAAACGTTCTGGCCCATCAAACATGGTCTATCACCATGATTCTTTCCACACTTTTCACATACTGGGACCTTTGAATCCCTATTATTGGATCTACCGTGGAAAGTAAGGATGTTTTATTTTGGTATCAGAGCAAGAGGTTCTGGCATAGACCAAAAAGGGCTCTAGTTCAGAGCATAAGATTCTAGCACAGAATAAAAGGTTCTGGCTCAGTGATGCTCTGAAGTAGTTAGAAGTGATGTTTAAATGAGTTAAAGACATGAATTTAGAAAGGTTATTTCCCCTAGAGTACGAGAGAATGACACTAAGGTCACGACTAATATGGTAGTAGGTCGCAACAGATATTCACAGAGAGATGGGTTACGACGAGTATGTTGCAAGGTCGCGACTAAAGGACACAGAGATGTCAGGTTGCGACGATGATTGGCAGAGGCCATATGATGATGAGTTAAGATGAGTAAGTAGTATGATGTTAATGTGTTCACTTTTCTTTTCTGATTGAGAAGGAACAAGATGGGGAACACAAGACAGGGACGTAGAACTCGAGTAGAGGAGCCACCCATAGAGGAAGCTGGCAACTCCAATGAGGTAGATCCTCCATATGATAGCTAGGAGTAGATCTATATTGCAAAGGTTTTATTCAACTGGGCTGAATAGAAGACCTAAAGGCTAGAATGAGATTTGCCTAGGAATGATCCTAGGACATGGCCTAAGGCTAGAGACATGATGGAGCTAATATTCCCTAAGCAAGAGGGATTCCATCACGGAGAAGTAGTAGATCTAGGGTAGAGTATCCTAGAGAACAGAAATGATGGAGATGATGAATGAGATCCATGTGACTCAAGTTCGCTGGGATCAAGAGAAAGAGGTAGAGGAGCATTGGCTAAGAGCACTCTGGGAGGTAGCTCAAGTTGGGAAGCCAATGACAATAACAAGAGAAAGAGGCAACAATTTAGGTAGGGGACTGATCAAGGTGAGGATCAGGTTGGAGGGCAAAGATGTGGAAAGAGCCATGGCACAAGGGAGTGTCGAGCAGGGCAAAGCAGCTGTGGCAAGAAAGGTCACTTTGCAAGAGTTTGCCCTAAGAATGCTGACATCCCTAGGCCAAAGACAACAGGAAGGGTGTTTGCTCTTACCACAAATAGAGTCTCCAAATCCCCTGAAGTCGACCCTAAGAATGGTTAAGAAGAACCATAGATGTAAGGGCGACTGAGCTGTAAGAAACTGTATGCCTAGAGATAGCTGTGATGTAAATGATGAGATTGATGAAGAGTTCTTTTCTGATCTAGAGAAAGTGGTTATTATAACGGGTCATGAGAAGCAATTAGTAAGATAAGAAATCTGTCTTAGTTCAGTGATGAGGGTGCTGTAAGAGGGGTTAGAACATGGGTAGTTGTAAGCAACTGCATGAGAGATGTAAGTTGCTAAGTACCATGTGGAAGGTCAGGGACCAAGCTGTTGCTCCTCTAGACTATCACTGGAACGAGGATAAGACAGAGAGGGATGATATTACTTGCTGTATATGATTGCGTTATAAAAACCATATAGCTGTATAGATCAGTAAGAAGTTCTCTTCAGGAAAGATGAGGTACCCCTTAAAATTTTGAGGATAAAATTTTTAAAAGGGGAGGAGAATTGTAACATCCCGATTTTGGGGTCTAGAAGAACTGGGAGGTAGTCTGATATAGGCAGGCTATTAAACCCGTAGTCCCAGGGTAGTAATTTAATATGGGCAGATCACTTACCTATATTTTGTAGGAATCCGAGGGATGAGCTAAGTCCCTCAGGATTTAAAGATGAGTTAAGTCTTTGACCTACAAAGTAGGGACAGTTCACCTAGGTTCAAAAAGAGGAATGTAAGGAATATCCTAAGTCTTAAGCCTAGAAATTTTGCAGGTAGCTAGATATGGGCTGGCTCCTGAGTAAGATAACCTGATATTGGCGGGTTGCCGAGCTTTTCAATTAACAATGACTCCCAAAGAGTTCAGGGGATAAGTTGTTAAAAGAGAATTTCTAGAACTCAAGATGAAGGATAAGAAGATAAGTAAAGATGCCAGAAAGAGAATTCAGGGGCATAATCGTAATTGTGGGATAGATCGGGCTGGTAGCCGATGAGTACCATATTTTACCAGAAAACAGAGAAAATTATGCTGATCATTTCACTGAATTGTAAAATATGCATATGAGGACTCTATGAGTATGAAAGAATTATGAAAAGTTTGAAGGAAATTGGAAGACACGCAGCGGAAATTAACTTTAAATTTTGTTCCATTCCCAGCCAGGATCTACCGAATGTGTTTAAGTCAAGGAGAAAGAAGTGTTACCTTCGGTATTCGAGCTTTAGTCGCAACCTCCGTATCCATTAGTCGCGACTCCTCGCCTCTGGAACTTTCAGTCGCGACCTACTCAGCTTCTTGTCGTGACCTGTCGCCTCTGGAACTTTCAGTCGCGACCTATTCAGTTTCTCGTTGTGACCTGTCGCCTCTGGAGTTGTTAGTCGCGACCTGATGTCTCTGGAGTTTGTAGTCGCGACCTCGTCAGCTTCAAGTCGAGACCTGTCTCCTCTTTTCGGATTTTTGATGTTCAGATGCCTGTTTTAGTCGCGACCTTTACGTCTGCAAGTCGCGACTCGTCGTCGTGCTACTCTCTTCTCGATCACAAGAAGTCAACAACTCAGATCGGCTTCCTCTACCGGTATCCACATGAACAGCATTCCAACCACGAATGACGTGCTAGCGCCTCTTATCCCTCTAGGGTTTTCTCAAGATTCCGTCCTCACCGTCTCTATTCCGGCAGTTTTTTATCTGCAAACCTTTTGCACTCTCCTTCCCCTTTTGCTCTTGTGAGTTGTGTTGTGTGTCTGTGTGTAGAACCCTAGCTCCTAATATCAAATATATAGGATGCTATCGGGCTTCTAATTGGGTCGGGCTTCAGAATTAATCTTATATTAATTCTGAAATTAATACAATATCATATATTGCATAATTTGATAAGAAACTAATTAAATAAATACGGTTTTATTAAATCCATCTCACAGATTTAATTCACCTATTTATTTAATTTAAAATAAAGATAAGACGGAATTATATTTGATTTATTCTCATAAATCAAATTTGAGATATCTTATCAATTTAAATTTCAAATTCAAATAGATCATATCCATTTAAATTCAAATTCAAAAGTGATAGAAATTTAATTTATCCTTATAAATTAAATCTTGCAAATATCTCTTATATTATATATATAATATATATATACAAATATATATATAAAATATATAAATCCACCCTAGACTATTCATTGAATCTAGACATCTCTTAGATTCAATGAATCTGGACATCACAGCTCGAGTTGGGCTATTTTGTATGTGACCCTGTAGGCCCATATGAAGTTGGCAGTGGGCCAATTACTATACTAACCCATAAGTCGTAAGCGGCCTCTAGCAAGACATTACGACTACCCAAAACATATGAGGATCGATGAACGATGTTACCTTTCATACAACCATATCACGTCCCTTTTGTCACACGATATTTCGGTCATGGATGAGGCATGGAGAACGTCATCCTCCTGTTCCTGACCGTTACTTTCTCGATCCCTGAGTAGTCTGACTATAGTAATGGAACTACCCTTCCATTATAGTATGGCCATACATTTCTCAGACTCACTCATCGAGGGGCCCAGTAATATCTCTCTACGAATGTAAGGGACAAATTCCATCTTGACCATTCACATTCCTCAGCATGAAAAATGGCCATTTTGAAAAGTTGTGCGCGCGAGTGTAGTTTCAGGCCAAAACAGCCCGGTCCGGATTTAATATCTGAAAATACTGGGAGATAGAGAAAAGAATTCCGGGTTGAATGAGGAGTCACAGAATTTTGATTTGAGGTCCCCATTTTTCTGTAAAAATTCCTGAAGATGAGAATTTACAGTTATAATCGGTAAAGGAAAGTTGTCCGAATAGAGATGATCGGACTGTGGCCAGAAGCCATATAGTGTTTCTAAGGCCCATAAGTGACACAAAGGGATGTCTAGAGTCAGTATGACAGTCTATATGATAAAAGGGACCGGTGTCCCAAAAAAGGTGTAAAATGACGAAAATGCCCTTATGTTATAAAATAGCTAAAGGATGAGTAAAGGGTATTTTGGTCATTTGACTAAGGTTAGTCAGTCCAGAGAGGTTATCTGGATAGTTGACCAGGGTTAGAGAATACTCTAGTAAGGTCTGAAAAGACAATAATGCCCCTAGATTCATTAAAGTAAAGAAAGAGGAACCAAGGGCATTTTGGTAATTTACCAAGGGATGGTTCTTGGAAATTGAGTCATCAGAGTACTTGGGCTGGATCAGAGACCCAAGATAACATTCCAAGGCCCAAAAACATAGCCCAACATATATGTGGGAAAAAGTGGCATTAAAATAATATTTTAATGTTGTTTCCATAAAGTAAAGTTACTCGGTTGGCGTGATGACCGGGGAGGTGATCAGATAAAGTCCTGGACTTATCTGGAGGCCATGAGGTGGCAAAAAAGGTGTCCTCATGGGACCCACAAGGCGCCACATGGCATGTGTAATATCGTTAATTTTCTGTACTGATTTCTATGTACAGATTAGATGGAATATATGAGTTCTTTTTCAGGAAAAAGATGTGGTCCTTTATGTAAAGAAAAGGATTAAATTGCAAAAGAAAGGAAATGAAGGGACTTAAGTGCAAAGAAGAAAAATTTCCCTGGGGCTAAAGTATAATTAAGGAAAAATAGGCCAGAAGTGGGTTGGACTGCCCGATGGCATTTCAGTCCCAGATTTTACCAGAAGATAGGGCAGGTGGCGCTGGGTAATCCAGCCTAATACCGGAATTTTTGAAGACTCCAGATAGCCAAAAATGGACTAATCGTCCAAAAGTTATAAAAATTCCTACCGGATACCCTAGATTTCAGATATGGGTAAGAAATTACAGGATGATGCACCCTTATGGGGCGGACGTCAAGAAACGGACAGAATACCGATAGGAGGTCTGTAGGAAAAGTTATTCGCGAATTGGCAAATCCAGACGGGAGTATGAGGCCTCCAGGGATCCGATAGGGAGATTTATCGGTATTTAAACTAAGACTGAATGAGGTCGGGTAACAACAGTCAGATGCCCGTTATGACCCAAATGGCTGCCCAGACACAGTAGGGCAGTGTATCTGGCAGAAGGAGCCGGTGTCCGGAAAGGTGTATAAACGGTGAATAATAATAAAATATTCAATGAACTGTGCCAGAGGAAGATTCCTCGTAATGCGTGCCATAAAGTTAATGGACCCAGAAAGGCCCAATAATGGCTCCAACAAAGGCCCAATAAGACTCTTGGACTGATAGGTGGGCCAGTGTCCAGCAGAACCCAGGAGAAGTGCGAAATTACGAAAATGCCCCTGTGTTGTACTAAAGGTTAGCAGATGAATGGAGGGCATTCTGGTCATTCTAGATAGGCCCAGAGGCTAAGACATATCTAAGTAAGGTTGACTAGAGTCAGTATATGCTTTGACCAGGTACAGAAAGGTGTGAAATGACGATTTTGCCCTTAGGGTTAAAATAGGACAAGAAAGGGCACCAAGGGCATTTTGGTCATTTCGCATGGGATCTGTAATTGAGTTTAGACCCAGTATTAAAATGTTAATGATATAAAGGATCCAGATACTAAGTTCAAGGCCAGAAGACATAATATGGGTTTTCAGAAAAATTAGATTCAAAAAACGATCCAGTTTTCGAGGCGACGGACCGGGCCGGTACCGGATTGGACCAGAAAGCTTCCAGAAGGTTTCTCCCCTCTCCATTTTCGCCATGTGAAGAATGTGGGTGGTTAGGTGTCCCATGAGGTGGCATTGGGTGATGTCATGGATGATGCAGTAAAAGGAATAAAGAAAAATAGGAAATTCCGGAAAAACCAGGACCACAGGATCAGATGGCTTCAAAATTATGTTATGTTATAAAATAGCTAAAGGATGAGTAAAGGGTATTTTGGTCATTTGACTAAGGTTAGTCAGTCCAGAGAGGTTATCTGGATAGTTGACCAGGGTTAGAGAATACTCTAGTAAGGTCTGAAAAGACAATAATGCCCCTAGATTCATTAAAGTAAAGAAAGAGGAACCAAGGGCATTTTGGTAATTTACCAAGGGATGGTTCTTGGAAATTGAGTCATCAGAGTACTTGGGCTGGATCAGAGACCCAAGATAACATTCCAAGGCCCAAAAACATAGCCCAACATATATGTGGGAAAAAGTGGCATTAAAATAATATTTTAATGTTGTTTCCATAAAGTAAAGTTACTCGGTTAGCGTGATGACCGGGGAGGTGATCAGATAAAGTCCTGGACTTATCTGGAGGCCATGAGGTGGCAAAAAAGGTGTCCTCATGGGACCCACAAGGCGCCACATGGCATGTGTAATATCGTTAATTTTCTGTACTGATTTCTATGTACAGATTAGAAGGAATATATGAGTTCTTTTTCAGGAAAAAGATGTGGTCCTTTATGTAAAGAAAAGGATTAAATTGCAAAAGAAAGGAAATGAAGGGACTTAAGTGCAAAGAAGAAAAATTTCCCTGGGGCTAAAGTATAATTAAGGAAAAATAGGCCAGAAGTGGGTTGGACTGCCCGATGGCATTTCAGTCCCAGATTTTACCAGAAGATAGGGCAGGTGGCGCTGGGTAATCCAGCCTAATACCGGAATTTTTGAAGACTCCAGATAGCCAAAAATGGACTAATCGTCCAAAAGTTATAAAAATTCCTACCGGATACCCTAGATTTCAGATATGGGTAAGAAATTACAGGATGATGCACCCTTATGGGGCGGACGTCAAGAAACGGACAGAATACCGATAGGAGGTCTGTAGGAAAAGTTATTCGCGAATTGGCAAATCCAGACGGGAGTATGAGGCCTCCAGGGATCCGATAGGGAGATTTATCGGTATTTAAACTAAGACTGAATGAGGTCGGGTAACAACAGTCAGATGCCCGTTATGACCCAAATGGCTGCCCAGACACAGTAGGGCAGTGTATCTGGCAGAAGGAGCCGGTGTCCGGAAAGGTGTATAAACGGTGAATAATAATAAAATATTCAATGAACTGTGCCAGAGGAAGATTCCTCGTAATGCGTGCCATAAAGTTAATGGACCCAGAAAGGCCCAATAATGGCTCCAACAAAGGCCCA
The DNA here is from genome assembly GCA_037074615.1 of Leucaena leucocephala. Lineage (NCBI taxonomy): Eukaryota > Viridiplantae > Streptophyta > Magnoliopsida > Fabales > Fabaceae > Leucaena > Leucaena leucocephala. The sequence goes on along the minus strand of CM073555.1, from coordinate 11,587,857 downwards.
ATAAGACTCTTGGACTGATAGGTGGGCCAGTGTCCAGCAGAACCCAGGAGAAGTGCGAAATTACGAAAATGCCCCTGTGTTGTACTAAAGGTTAGCAGATGAATGGAGGGCATTCTGGTCATTCTAGATAGGCCCAGAGGCTAAGACATATCTAAGTAAGGTTGACTAGAGTCAGTATATGCTTTGACCAGGTACAGAAAGGTGTGAAATGACGATTTTGCCCTTAGGGTTAAAATAGGACAAGAAAGGGCACCAAGGGCATTTTGGTCATTTCGCATGGGATCTGTAATTGAGTTTAGACCCAGTATTAAAATGTTAATGATATAAAGGATCCAGATACTAAGTTCAAGGCCAGAAGACATAATATGGGTTTTCAGAAAAATTAGATTCAAAAAACGATCCAGTTTTCGAGGCGACGGACCGGGCCGGTACCGGATTGGACCAGAAAGCTTCCAGAAGGTTTCTCCCCTCTCCATTTTCGCCATGTGAAGAATGTGGGTGGTTAGGTGTCCCATGAGGTGGCATTGGGTGATGTCATGGATGATGCAGTAAAAGGAATAAAGAAAAATAGGAAATTCCGGAAAAACCAGGACCACAGGATCAGATGGCTTCAAAATTATGTTATGTTATAAAATAGCTAAAGGATGAGTAAAGGGTATTTTGGTCATTTGACTAAGGTTAGTCAGTCCAGAGAGGTTATCTGGATAGTTGACCAGGGTTAGAGAATACTCTAGTAAGGTCTGAAAAGACAATAATGCCCCTAGATTCATTAAAGTAAAGAAAGAGGAACCAAGGGCATTTTGGTAATTTACCAAGGGATGGTTCTTGGAAATTGAGTCATCAGAGTACTTGGGCTGGATCAGAGACCCAAGATAACATTCCAAGGCCCAAAAACATAGCCCAACATATATGTGGGAAAAAGTGGCATTAAAATAATATTTTAATGTTGTTTCCATAAAGTAAAGTTACTCGGTTAGCGTGATGACCGGGGAGGTGATCAGATAAAGTCCTGGACTTATCTGGAGGCCATGAGGTGGCAAAAAAGGTGTCCTCATGGGACCCACAAGGCGCCACATGGCATGTGTAATATCGTTAATTTTCTGTACTGATTTCTATGTACAGATTAGAAGGAATATATGAGTTCTTTTTCAGGAAAAAGATGTGGTCCTTTATGTAAAGAAAAGGATTAAATTGCAAAAGAAAGGAAATGAAGGGACTTAAGTGCAAAGAAGAAAAATTTCCCTGGGGCTAAAGTATAATTAAGGAAAAATAGGCCAGAAGTGGGTTGGACTGCCCGATGGCATTTCAGTCCCAGATTTTACCAGAAGATAGGGCAGGTGGCGCTGGGTAATCCAGCCTAATACCGGAATTTTTGAAGACTCCAGATAGCCAAAAATGGACTAATCGTCCAAAAGTTATAAAAATTCCTACCGGATACCCTAGATTTCAGATATGGGTAAGAAATTACAGGATGATGCACCCTTATGGGGCGGACGTCAAGAAACGGACAGAATACCGATAGGAGGTCTGTAGGAAAAGTTATTCGCGAATTGGCAAATCCAGACGGGAGTATGAGGCCTCCAGGGATCCGATAGGGAGATTTATCGGTATTTAAACTAAGACTGAATGAGGTCGGGTAACAACAGTCAGATGCCCGTTATGACCCAAATGGCTGCCCAGACACAGTAGGGCAGTGTATCTGGCAGAAGGAGCCGGTGTCCGGAAAGGTGTATAAACGGTGAATAATAATAAAATATTCAATGAACTGTGCCAGAGGAAGATTCCTCGTAATGCGTGCCATAAAGTTAATGGACCCAGAAAGGCCCAATAATGGCTCCAACAAAGGCCCAATAAGACTCTTGGACTGATAGGTGGGCCAGTGTCCAGCAGAACCCAGGAGAAGTGCGAAATTACGAAAATGCCCCTGTGTTGTACTAAAGGTTAGCAGATGAATGGAGGGCATTCTGGTCATTCTAGATAGGCCCAGAGGCTAAGACATATCTAAGTAAGGTTGACTAGAGTCAGTATATGCTTTGACCAGGTACAGAAAGGTGTGAAATGACGATTTTGCCCTTAGGGTTAAAATAGGACAAGAAAGGGCACCAAGGGCATTTTGGTCATTTCGCATGGGATCTGTAATTGAGTTTAGACCCAGTATTAAAATGTTAATGATATAAAGGATCCAGATACTAAGTTCAAGGCTAGAAGACATAATATGGGTTTTCAGAAAAATTAGATTCAAAAAACGATCCAGTTTTCGAGGCGACGGACCGGGCCGGTACCGGATTGGACCAGAAAGCTTCCAGAAGGTTTCTCCCCTCTCCATTTTTGCCATGTGAAGAATGTGGGTGGTTAGGTGTCCCATGAGGTGGAATTGGGTGATGTCATGGATGATGCAGTAAAAGGAATAAAGAAAAATAGGAAATTCCGGAAAAACCAGGACCACAGGATCAGATGGCTTCAAAATTACAAGAATGCCATTGACCAAAACTATAAATACCCCCTAGCTCTTCATTCCCATGGCCAAGAGCAAGAAATAGAGAGAGAAGGAAGTTCTTGAGAGAGACAGTGAGAAAAGAAAGAAGAAAGGAAGTTCTGGTGAAGTTGGAAGCAGTGTAGAAGTTCTGAAGTTCTGCTTTTAAGGTAGTAACTAATCCTAACTTTTATGTAATGTCTTTGTGAATTGTGGTGCTATTGTTTGTTTAGATTGTTGTCTTATATGTTATGCTTGAAGCTCTATTACAATGCTATGATCATATGTTATTGAATATTGAAGCATGCAGCATACTTATCTGTATACAACCACAAGCAAGCACTATCACACTGCATTACATATATTGTTATGATTGTTGCTACTGATATTCTTTTGAATCTCATTCCCATATATAACATTACAGGGGAGGTTCTGTCAAAATAAAATTTGGAAATTTTAAGAGACGCCGTTAGGCTGCCGAAATTCTGGCAACGAAGAAGAAACAAAGAAAGGAACTTATACGTACTATGCACGTAGGTGCTGTCTAAGGAGGCTGGAAGTGAGTGGACCTAGCAGGTTCATCCAGTCTTTCCTGGGTACTTACGTAGAATGGTAGTTCCTACGGGAATTACCGAATCGGTACAAGATCGGTTACTTTCTACAGAAGAAATGTAGCAGTTATGCTGCCGGATTTTAGACAACGAAAAATGTAATAGAAAATATGAGGATGTTAATCATGCACTGATGTATAACAGTTGATTATTTAATAATGGTTGTTATCTGGCATGTTGAACTGATATGTGATGTATGTATGCACTAATATGTAAGGTTGGTTGCTGAAAAATGACTCTGTGAACAGTAACCCGTGGAGACCTATTGATGTTTGGTAAATCATTAAAAATAGTAAATGGTTGAATAAATGTATGATATTTTTATGCTAAATAGTAGACATACTAATATTTAATTTGATATATAAAATGACTCATTTGGATGTATACACGAAAAGATATAAATTGTTAAAATTGGGACCAGAATGCTGGATTCAGTAGAAAATCACTGGATGAACAGTAAAGTTGAAACGTTGACCCACGTTGAATTTGTCAAGTAATGGTCGACCAATGATTTTTCCCTGAAGTATAATTAAGTTATATTCATTTATCAATTTGAACCACTTCATTTCGATTTTTCTAGAATTAGTTATGATTTTTCAAAGTCAGGTCACTCATCTGGAATTTGCCACAGTGAACAGTACCCGATGAGAATAAAATTCCAGATTAAGAGTTTAGACTTCAATGACCCTGAAAGTGGTTCTAAGTGCTACTGAATGGTCCTTAAGATATATAAAAATAAGAATGTGACAGCATGAGTATAAGGAAAGTAGAAAAAGCTAGAAAAAGGTGAAGGACACGTGGCACAATCTCAGCCGTGTATTCCTGTGCAAGACTCTGGAATTCTCTGGAAGCGCTGAGTCAGCTGGTGAGGTATCCCAAGGGCCCCACCATTGTGCCACCTAGCATGTGAGGTGTCCCTTGATGATGACATAAAGTGATGAGTCATAAGGATGATGATGTCATCATGATGACATAACGAAACTTGGTGGGCAAGCAAAGCGATCTGAGCCACTAGTTAAGAATTGATCTGGACCACATATTCCCCCTTGCCTCAAGTATAAATACCCCCTCCCCCTTGCCATTGTCTTCACGGCCAAGAGCCCATAAAGAGAGAGAAGTAAGTTCTAGAGAGAGAAGTGAGAGAAAGAAAGAAAGAAGAAAGTTCTGGCGGAGTTGGAAGCAGTATAGAGATAGTAGAGTTCTGCTAAGCTAGCTAGGTAGTAACTAATCCTAGCTTTTATGTAATGGCTTTGTGATTTGATATGCTATTGTTTGGTTGGATTGTTGTCTTATATGTTATGCTTGAAGCTCTACTACATAATGCTATGATCATATGTTATTTAGTATGGAAGCACGCAGCATACTTATCTGTACACAATCACAAGTAGGCACTATCACACTGCATTACATATATTGTTATGATTATTACTACTGAGATTCCCCCAAATCTCATCCCCTATATATAACCCATTACAGGGAGGTTATGTCAAAGTGAATTTTAAGAATGCTAAAGGACGCCGTTATGCTGCTAAAATTACGGCAGTATGAAGAGAAAAGATGATACGTACTGTGTACGTAGGTACTATCTAAGGAGTCTGGAAGTGAGTGGACCTAGCCAGTTCATCCAGTCTTTCCTGGGTACTTACGTAGAATGGTAGTTCTCACGGGAATTACTGAATCACTACAAGATCAGTTATTTTTAAAGATGGAGTATAGTAGTTATGCTGCCGGATTTCAGGCAGGAAAGATGTAATAGTAATATGAGGATTTTGTTCATGTCCTGTTGTATAACAGTTTATTATTTAATAATAAATATTGTTTGGCATGTTCAATTTGTGTATGAGAAATTCGCAGGTCCTGAGGTAGCAGTGTTTTGACCTCAGTTTGACCTGGTAAATGAAGGAGTTTGGCCACAAAATTTGGTGAGCCAATAGCACACATCTGGGGCATTATATGGATAGGTAATAAGCCTTATTTAGATGTGTAGAATGAGATAAATTAGTTCTCAAAGTAAAGGTCCATAATAAGGAACTTAAGAGTAAAATTTTAAATTTATGGGCTTGAGTTAAGATATAATCGAGCTAATTCGCTTCCGCATGTGTACTCTGAGGGGTCTAAGGGAGGATGTTTCATTTGATCAGTCCCCTGCCTAAACTGTTGCCTCTTTTTCTTGTTCTTATTATTATTGGCTTCATAACTTGAGCTACCTCCCAAAGTGGTCCTAGCCAATGCTTCTTTTCCTCTTACCTCCGACTTAGCCACTTCCTTGCTCCTCACGTTGTTCTCGGTTACTGCATGATTGTTCATACTTCTTTCTGTCAACCTGCAGACTTCTACCGCTCTGTTGAACTATGTAAGTTGCTGAGGAATTATCCTTTCCTTTAGGGCACTGCTCAGGCCCTCCACTAATCTCTTTGTCGACCATTCTTCGTCCTCCATTCTTCTAAGGTATGTAGAATAGTTCGACAATCGGAGATACTTAGCCAAATACTCATCAAATGACTCTTTCTCTCCTTGCTTCAAAGTAAGGAACTCAACTTCCTTCGCGTCCCTCACTGACTGGGGAAAGTATTTTTCCCTAAATTGTCCCAGAAACACTTCCCATGTAACTGAAATTCCTTTCCCTTGTAGAATAAGCTCAGTGTTCCTCTACCATCTTCGTTCATCCCTTTCTAGTTTGAAGATAGCCATCTGGGCTTTTCTTCCTGATGGGCAGTCCAGCACCTCAAAAATCCTCTCTAGCTGATCTATCCAATCTTCAGCTACTTGGACGTCAAACGTCCCCTCAAACGCCGGAGGATTGTACTTATGAAACCGTGTCATCCATTGCTGAATACTATTAGGATCTGCCACTGGATCCTCTATTCTCGACTGCCCATTATTTGGAGGAACTCTCGATATCCCTTCTGCTGGTCTTTTAGGGGTCCGCAATTGATTAACTATAGCTGTAAGGGTAGCTATAGTTGCATCTCTTTCCTGATCTCGGCGGACTTGTTCCTCCCTCATCTCTTCCATCATCCTTTGCTACTGCTGATCTAGCCTAGCAAGGATGACTCGCATAGGGTCTACCTCATTGGAGTTGCCAGCTTCCTCTATGTGTGGCTCCTCCTCTCGAGTTCTACGTCCTCGTCTCGTACTCACCATCTTTGTTCACTTGTCAATCAGAAAAGAAAAGTGAACACATTAATATCATAATACCTACTCATCTAGGATCCTAGCGCATGAGGAGCAAGGAAGTGATCCTAGCGCATGGCCTAACTAATTCCAGATGAGTACTGTTCACTGTGTAAATTCCAGATGAGTGACCTGACTTCGAAAAATCATAACTAATTCTAGAAAAATCGAAATAAAGTGGTTCAAATTGATACTTGAAGATAACTCAACCATCTTTTAGATAAAAATAACTTGTTGACCATGCCTTGACCGAGTCAACGTTAGACAATGTTACAACTTTACTGTTCATCCAGCGTTTTTCCCCTGAATCCAGCATTTTGGTCCCAACTTTGATAATTTATATCTCCATGTGTAGACATCCAAATGAGGAATTCTATATATCAAATCGAATCTTGGTATGTATACTATTTACCATAAAAATATCATATATTTATTCAACCATTTACTATTTTTAATTATAGATCAAACATTATTAAGTCACCTCGAGTTACTGTTCATGGTGGCAAATTCCAGCAATCAACTTTATATACATATGCATACATCCATCACATATCAATCAAATATGCCAAACAATACCTATTATTAAATAATAAATTGTTATACAATAGGCCATGTACAAAATCCTCATATTTCTATTACATCTTTTCTTGCCTGAAATTCGGCAGTATAACTACTAGTCTTCATCTTTACAAATAATTGATCTTGTACTGATTCGGTAATTCCCGTGAGAACTACCATTCTACGTAAGTACCCAGGAAAGACTGGATAAATCGGTTAGGTCCACTCACTTCCAGACTCCTTAGACAGTACCTACGTACAAAGTAGTATCATCTCCTTTCTTTCTTACGGACATTCTGCCATAATTTCGGCAGCCTCATGGCGTCTCTTAGCATTCTTAAAATTTACTTTGACATAACCTCCCTGAAATGGGTTATTTATTGGGATGAGATTTGGGGGAATCTCAGTAGTAACAACCATAACAATATATGTAATGCAGTGTGATAGTGCTTGCTTGTGATTATGTACAGATAAATATGCTGCGTGCTTCCATACTCAATAACATATGATGATCATAGCATTGCAGTAGAGCTTCAGACATAACATATAAGACAACAATCCAACCAAACAATAGCACATCAAATCACAAAGTCATTACATAAAAGCTAGGATTAGTTACTACCTGGCTAGCTTAGCAGAACTCTAGAATCTCTATACTGCTTCCAGCTCCGCCAGAACTTCCTTCCTTTCTTTCTTCTTTCTCTCTTTCTTTCTTTCTCCTTCTCTCTCTTTTTTCTCTCTATTTCTCTTGCAAAATCGTGGGATGATGAAAATGGGAGGGGGAGGGGGTATTTATACTTTTCATGGATGGCATTCTTGTAATTCTTAAGAACTTTGAACTTGTGGCCACCGTTTTTCCTGGAATTTCCTATTTTCTTTTCCATTTATGACATCATCACCATGACATCATCCAAGGGACACCTCATGGGACACCTAATCTCTCACATGGCAAAAATGAAGGTCCAAGAAGCCTCTGGAAAAATTCCCGAGTCTTGCACCGGAATACACGGCTGAGATCGTGCCACGTGTCCTTCACCTTTTTCTAGCTTTTCTACTTTCCTTATACTCATGACATGTGGCACCTTGTGGGTCCCATGAGGACACCTTTTTTGCCACCTCATGGACTCCAGATAAGTCCAGAATTTTATTTGATCACCTCCCCGGTCATCACGCCAACCGAGTAACTTTACTTTATTGAAAAGTCACTAAAATATTATTTTAATGCCACTTTTTCTTACATTATTCATGGGCTACGTTTTTGGGCTTTGGAATGTCATCTTGGATCTCTGATCAAGCTCAAGTACTCTGATGGCTTGATTCCTAAGAAATATCTCTTGGTAAATTACCAAAATGCCCTTGGTTCCTCTTTATTTACTTTAACGAGTCTAGGGGCATTATTGTCTTTTCACACCTCACCAGAGTATTCTCTGACCCTGGTCAACTATCAAGATACCCTTTCTTGACAGTCTCACCTTAGCCAAATGACCAAAATACCCTTTTCTCATTCTTTCCCTATTTTATAACATAAGGGCATTTTCGTCATTTTACACCTTCTTCCGAACAACGACTCCTTTTATCAAATAAACTGACATACTGAGTCTAGGCATCCTTTTGGGTCATAATAGGCATCTGACCGATGTTGAAACATCCTTACTTTCATACGTCTTAGGAACCATTTTGTAGCATTTAGAACCACTTTGATGGTCATTGAAGTCCAATTTCTCAATCTGGAGTTTTACTCTTATCGAGTACTGTTCAGTATGTAAATTCCAGATGAGTGACCTGACTTCAAAAAATCATAACTAATTCTAGAAAAATCGAAATGAAGTGGTTCCAATTTTTACATGAAGATAACTTAATTATCTTTCAGGAACAAATAACTCGTAGACCATTCATTGACCGAGTCAACGTCAGTCAACGTCACAACTTTACTGTTCATCCAACGTTTTTCTCCTGAATCCAGCATTCTGGTCCAAACTTTGATAATTTATATCTCCATGTGTAGACATCCAAATGAGACGTTTTATATATGAAATTGAATCTTGGTATGTCTACTATCTACCATAAAAATTTCATACATTTATTCATCCATTTACTATTTTTAATCATTTATCAAATATGACTAGATCACCACGTGTTACTGTTCACAATGGTAATTTCCAGCAATCAACTTTTCATACATATGCATACATCCATCATATATCAGTCAAATATGCCAAACAACACTTATTATTAAATAATAAGTTGTTATATTTCTATTACATCTTTTTCTGCCTGAAATCCGGCAGCATAACCGTACGCTTCAACTTCAGAAAGTAACTGATCTTGTACCGATTCGGTAATTCCCTTGAGAACTACCATTCTACGTAAGTACCCAGGAAAGACTGGATGAACCGACTAGGTCCACTCACTTCCAACCTCCTTAGACAGTACCTACGTACACAGTACGTATAAGCTCCTTTCTTTACTATTGCCATCTTGTCATAATTTCGGCAGCATAACGGCGTCTCTTAAGATTTCCAAAATTTACTTTGACATAACCTCCCCTGTAATAGTTTACTTATTGGGATGAGATTCGGGGGAATCTCAGTAGCAACAATCATAACAATATATGTAATGCAGAGTGACAGTGCTTGCTTGTGATTGTGTACAGATAAGTATGTTGCGTGCTTCCATACTCAATAACATATGATCATAGCATTGCAGTAGAGCTTCAGGCATAACATATAAGACAACAATCCAACCAAACAATAGCACAACAAATCACAAAGCCATTACATAAAAGCTAGGATTAGTTACTACCTCAAAGGCTTAGCAGAACTTTACTATCTCTATTCTGCTTCCAGCTCTGCCAGAACTTCCTTTCTTCTTTCTTTCTCTCACTTTCTCTCTCTAGCACCTCCTTCTCTCTCTTAAAGCACCTTAGGCTGTGGCATATGAAGGCAAGGGGGGTAATTTATAGTTTTCTTCAATGGCATTCTTGTAATTTTGAAGTCATATGAACTTGTGTTCCTGGTTTTTCCGGAATTTCCTATTTTTCTTTATTCCTTTTACTGCATCATGCATGACATCATCTCAAGGCCACCTCATGGGCCACCTCATATGTCACATGGCAAAATTGCAAGCTTCTGGGACACCTCATCAGCTGACTCAGCAGTTCCAGTCCAATCCAGTACCGGTCTGGTCCGATTTCCCACAAACTGGACTTACCGGCTAAGATTGTGCCACATGTCCTTAACTTTTCTTCTCCCTCTAATATGATGCCATGTGGCATCTGGAAGGGACCTTTCACGCCTTCCAATGCTATCCAGATAAGTCCAGGACTTTATCTGATCACCTCCTCGATTATCATGCCGACCGAGTAACTTTACTTTATTGAAACAACATTAAAATAGTATTTTAATGCCACTTTTTCCCACATATCACTGGGCCTACGTTTTTGGGCTCTGGGAATGTTATCTTGGATCCTGATCAAGCTCAAATACTCTGATGGCTTGATTCCCAAGAAACATCCCTTGGCAAATTACCAAAATGCCCTTGGGTGCCTTTTCTTGCACTATCTTAGCCCTAAGGGTAAAATTGTCATTTTACACCTTTCTATACCCTGTCAGGGCATATACTGACTCTGAGTAACTCTATCTGTATGTACCTTGGCTTCTGGGCCTGTCCAGAATGACCAAAATGCCCTTCATTCATCTGTTACCCTTTAGTACAACACAGGGGCATTTTCGTAATTTCACACTTTTCCAGGGTTCTGCCGGACACTGGCCCACCTATCAGTCAAAGTGTCTTATTGGGCCTTTGATGGCGCCATAATTGGGCCTTTTAGGGTCCATTACCTTCATGGCACGCATCACGAGGAATCTTCCCCCGACACAGTTCGTCGAATATTTTAACTATTATACACCGTTTATACACATCTCCGAACACCGGCTCCTTCTGTCAGATACACTGGCCTGCTGTGTTTAGGCATCCCTATGAGTCATAACAGTCATCTGACTGAGGTCATCCGAACTCATTCAGTCCCTTTTCAAATACCGATAAATCTCCCTATCGGATACCCGGAGGCCTCACACTCCCTTCTGGATTTTCTAATTTATGAATAACTTTTTCTACAGGCCTCCTATCGGTATTCTGTCAGTTTCCCGACATCCATCCCATAAGGACGCATCATCCTGTATTTTCTCACTTATATCTGAAATCTAGGATATCCGGTAGGAATTTTTATAACTTTTGGACTATCAGATCAATTCTGGCAATCTGGAGTCTTGAAAAATTCCTGTATTAAGCCAGATTACCGAGCGTCACTTGCTCTCTCTACCGATGAAATCTGGGACTGAAATGCTTTCGGGCAGTCCAAACCACTTCCGGCCTGACTTTCTTTAATTACACTTTAGCCCCAAAGAACTTTTCTTCTTTTCATTTAAGTCCCTTTTATTTGGCTAAAATTACACTTAAAGAGCTCACCTTTTTGTCTACTTTTCCTTTTTGGTTTTAAACTTTCCATAATTGCACTTAAGCTCCTTCCTTTTCTTTCTTTTGCAATTTAATCCCTTTCTTTGCATAATTGGCCATCATATCTCTAGGGACTTCCACTATTTACATATAAGTCCCCTGACTTTCACTTATTTGCAGTTTAGTCCCTAAAATCCCTCTGTATGTCTTTAGGACTTCTGCTCAAAGGGATATATCTATTTCAGGCTACTTAGTAAGTCTCTGGCCTGAAAATTGGGGTGTTACATTTTTACCCCCCTTAAAATAAATTTCATCCTCGAAATTTACTTAATACCTTAGCCAACTATCCTGGATATAACTCCTCTGTATATCCTTTCCTGGTTTATGACTAAGGCTTGGGGCATTCATCCTCTTATTCTTATGGACAACTCACTACACTTGTGAGTAGTGTCCATTTCTTTCATATCTTATCCCTCAGAATTTTGATGTAATTCTAGGGTGTACATCTCTCCTCTTACACTTTACTAATCTCTTAGGAGAAATACTGTTTTTCTGACTTTCTTTCTCCTGATACAATATCATAATTTAAATGATGATCGTAACATGCATGGTTCTATCTTCTTTCTTTTCATAACTTCTCTAACTTTTCTTAACTTTTCTCATAACTTCATGCATCAATGCCAAATTTCTGTGGCACTTGCACTCTTTTTATCCCTTCTTAGGTTCATCTATAGTTAGGCTACACTTGCCTTAGCCCCTTTCGTGCCACTGGGTTAGGGCTAAGTCTCTCTTCGTATAGCTCTAGGCCCTAGTATTTTTTCATAGAACTACGTTCTATCTTTACTTTGCCTTAGACCATCTTCTCTAGGTCTCTCTGGCCCTTCATTACCACTTTCTTTAGATCAGAAAAGAACTCTTCATTATCCACATCATTACCTAGGCCTATAGTTCCTTATAGCTCAGTCGCCCTTACCGCTATGGTTCTTCTTAACCATTCTTAGGGTCGACCTCAGGGAATATTGGAGACTCTGTCTGTGTTAAGAGCAAATACCTTTCCTAGAGATGTCAGCATTCTTAGGGCAACCTCTTGCAAAGTTGCCTTTCTTACCACAACTGCTTTGCCCTGCTCAACACTCCATGTGCCATGGCTCTTTCCACCACATTGACATCTCTGCTCTCCAACCTGATCTTCACCTTGATTAGTCCCCTGCCTGAACTATTGTCTCTTTCTCTTGCTATTGGCTTCACAACTTGAGCTACCTCCCAGAGTGCTCTTAGCCAATGCTTTTCTATCCTCTATACACAGGGAATTCTCTTTTCCATTTCTCAGGCATACTTCTACAAAACTTTGAATATCAGTACTCAGATTTGAACTTGGACTCCGTCTTTGATAAGGGAAAGCTAAGTTTAGTCTGTATACTAGAGGCTACCTGAGGAAAACCATTATAAAACAATTTCTCTGGGTGAGTTTATCAACTAGTGAAGCTTCCTCACCTTAACTTCGTCTTTGGCATTCATCTTCCCAAAGAGATACTACATTGTACTCATATCTCATCGCTCATTACTTTCCTTAGGCTAGGTCTAACTGCGACCTCGGGATCTAACTGCAATCAACCGTTAGCCCCTTCAGAATCTAACTGCGACTCTGAAGCTCTTAGGATCTAACTGCGACCCTGGAGCCATGCTAGGATCTAACTGCGACCCTCCAGAATCTAACTGTGATTCTGTTGTACTGTATATCTCCCGAAGATCTTAAACCAACAGACTAGGTTATAAGGTTAAATACTTCCACCTGTTGATAACTCCATAAATATTTTAAAAATATATTTAGTAGCCTCATATTATTTACCCAGACTTTACTTACTTCCTCTTGTACTCAGGAGTTCCTTCTCATCTTTCAACCTGTGCTTTAACTGTGAGCCATTTGAACTATGCTCTAACTGCGAGCATTCTATATCAGATCCAACTCTTATCTGAAGAGTGATCTATACTCATCTGAATCTAGCTCTATCTGAGAGCCACCTGTTTTAGATCCAACTCTTATCTGAAAAGTGATCTAGAAACAATCCATTTACCGTTATCTGTTACTCTTTCGGTACACCATTCATTTCAATAGAAATGGCCCTGAGTACTGTATTCACAAGCCTATAGAAATACCTGAGTAACCTCAATCATAAATCATATCATAACCTATCGTCCCATAAAACGAGATTATCTATCATCCTCAATACATTCATATCATCCTCCTATCATATGGTATGGGAGCAACATACTTTCTCATAGCTTTCTCATCTCATATATGTACTCATATATGCTTTACCCTACATGCACTGAAAAAGGGGAGTATCCATTCATCATAGCATATTCTAACATGCATGTTATCATTTGACAACTGCAAGGAGATGCAACTATCACATCTTATGGCAATATAAGCCATATCATCTTCATATTTTGCTCAACCATCCATTAGACATCATAATAATCTAAGTAAGCCTCAAAACATATTTCCTTTATCATTTTGCCTATCATATCCTGATCATTCATCCTGAAACATCCATCTATTTCACTTAGGCTGCCACGCTACCTTCTTACCAGGGTATAGATTCAACCCTTTATTACTCTATCTCATATAGGATATAGGGGAGTCACTTTATCTCTTAACTGTGGCTACCTCTTTACTATCTCTTAACTTCTTCTATCTATCCATTAGTCCCAGCCTATTCTTGACCGGACTATGGTTACTTATTGGTTTTTCTTTTTATCCTAGCGAACTTGAGTCGCATGGATCTCATTCATCATCTTTTACTATTACCTCTGTTCTCTAGGGTATTCTCCCCTAGGTCTACTACTTCTTTGTGATGGAATTCCTCTGCTCAGGGAACATTTACCTCTTTATCTATTAACCATCACGTCTTTATCGTTAGGCCATGTACTAGGATCATTCCTAGGCAAATCTTATTCTAGCTTTTAGGTCTTCTATTCAGATTAGCTGAATAAAACCCCTGTAACGTAGATCTACTCTTAGTTATCACATAGAGGATCTACTTTTACACATTGTCTTAAACTGATCTTTCGTACCTCAGTACCTTTATACTGTCTGGCTTACCATATGATATTCCAATCCTCTAGCTGATAAACTTCAGCAAGGTTGGTACCTTCATTATCATATGGTCTCTACTATCTTTGTTGAGAATTGCATAGTCGCAACTCACAAAATTTGTGACTTTTAGTCGCGATTGTTGTAACACCCCAATTTTTAGGCCTAGAGATGCCAGAAAGAGAATTCAAGGGCATAATCGTAATTATAGGAAAGATCGGGCTGGTAGCCGATGAGTACCATATTTTGCCAGAAAATAGAGAAAATTATGCTGATCATTTCACTGAACTGTGAAATGTGCATATGAGGTCTCTATGTGTATGGAAGAATTAGAAATGTGACCAAGGGTAGACTGGTCATTTTGGAAAAGTGTACGCGTGAGCGCTTTTTCAGGCCAAAACAGCCTGGTCCGGATAAAATATCTGAAAATATCGGGAGATAGAGAAAAGGATTCCCGGTTGAATGACGCAACACAGAATTTTGATTTGAGGTCCCGATTTTTCTGTAAAAATTCTGGAAGATGGGAATTTACAGTTATAATCAGTAAAGGAAGAGCAGTCCGAATAGAGATGATCGGACTATGGCTAGAGGCTATACAGTGTTTTCTAAGGCCATAGTGACACTAGGGAAGGCCCAGGCCCATAATATCAGTTCAGTGGTAAGAGGGGCTGGTGTCCGGGAAAAATGTGCAAAATGACGAAAATGCCCTTATGTTATAGAATAACTGAAGAATGAGTAAAGGGTATTTTGGTCATTTGGCTAAGGTTAGACAGTCAAGAAGGGGTATCTGGATAGTTGACCAGGGCCAGAGAATACTCTGGTAAGATATGAAAGACAATAATGCCCCTAGACCTAGTAAAGTAAAGTAAAGAAAAGAAAAGGAAGGGACTTAGATGCAATTATGAAAAAGTGCAAGGCCAAAAAAGAAAAGTAGCCAAAAATATGGGGTCCTTAAGTGTAATTTTAGCCAAGTAAAAAGGGACTTAAATGAAAAGAAGAAAAGTTCTTTGGGGCTAAAGTGTAATTAAAGAAAGTCAGGCCGAAAGTGGTTTGGACTGCCCGAAAGTATTTCAGTCCCAGATTTCACCGGTAGAGAGAGCAAGTGACGCTCGGTAATCTGGCTCAATACAGGAATTTTTCAAGACTCCAGATAGCCAGAATTGATCTGATAGTCCAAAAGTTATAAAAATTCCTACCGGATATCCTAGATTTCAGATCTAAGTGAGGAAATACAGGATGATCCGTCCTTATGGGACAGATGTCGGGAAACTGACAGAATACCGATAGGAGGCCTGTAGAAAAAGTTATTCGCAAATTAGAAAATCCAGACGGGAGTGTGAGGCCTCCGGGTATCCGATAGGGAGACTTATCGGTATTTGAAAAGGGACTGAATGAGTTCGGATGACCTCAGTCAGATGACTGATATGACTCACAGGGATGCCTGAACACCGTAAGCCAGTGTATCGGACAGAAGGAGCCGGTATCCGGATATGTGTATAAACGGTGAATAATAGTTAAAATATTCAAGGAACATGGCCAGGGGAAGATTCCTCGTAATGTGTGCCATGAAGGTAACGGACCCTGAAAGGCCCAATAATGGCGCCATCAAAGGGCCAGTAAGACCCTTGGACTGATAGGTGGGCCAGTGTCCAGCAGAACCCCGAAAAAGTATGAAATTACGAAAATGCCCCTGTGTTGTACTAAAGGGGTAGTAGATGTATGAGGGCATTTTTGGTCATTCTGGACAGGCTCAGGTGCCAAGGCACATACAGATAAAGTTACTCAGAGTCAGTATATGCCCTGACAGAGTACAGAAGGGTGTAAAATGATGATTTTACCCTTAGGGTTAAAATGGTGCAAGAAAGGGCACCCAAGGGTATTTTGGTAATTTGCCAAGGAATGTTTCTTAGGAATTGAGCCATCAGAGTACTTGAGCTTGATCAGGATCCAAGATAACATTCCCAAAGCCCAAAAACGTAGGCCTAGTGATATGTGGGAAAAAGTGGCATTAAAATACTATTTTAATGCTGTTTCAATAAAGTAAAGTTACTCGGTCAGCACGGTAACCGAGGAGGTGATCAGATAAAGTCCTAGGTTTATCTGGATAGCATTAGAAGGCGTGAAAGGTCCCTTCTAGATGCCACATGGCGTCATCTTAGAGGGAGAAGAAAAGTTAAGGATATGTGACACAATCTTAGCCGGAGAGTCCAGTTTGTGGGAAATCGGACCGGACCGGTACTGGATTGGACTGGAGATGCTGAGTCAGCTGATGAGGTGTCCAGGAATTGTGACATGTGAAGAATGTGGTGATGAGGTGTCCCATGAGGTGGCCTTGAGATGATGTCATGCATGATGCAGTAAAAGGAATAAAGAAAAATAGGAAATTCAGGAAAAACCAGGACCACAGGATCAGATAGCTTCAAAATTACAAGAATGCCATTGACCAAAACTATAAATACCCCCCCTTGCTCTTCATTGTGCACGGCCAAGCATGAGAAAGAGAGAGAAGTAAGTGCTAGAGAGAGAAAGTGAGAGGAAGAAAGAAAGAAAGGAAGTTCTGGCGGAGCTGGAAGCAGTATAGAGATAGTAGAGTTCTGCTAAGCTCTTGTGGTAGTAACTAATCCTAGCTTTTATGTAATGGCTTTGTGATTTGTTGTGCTATTGTTTGGTTGGATTGTTGTCTTATATGTTATGTCTGAAGCTCTGCTGTAATGCTATGATCATATGTTATTAAGCATGGAAGCACGCAGCATACTTATCTGTACACAATCACATGCAAGCATTGTCACTCTGCATTACATATATTGTTATGATTGTTGCTACTGAGATTCCCCCGAATCTCATCCCAATAAGTAAATCATTATAGGGGAGGTTATGTCAAAATGAATTATGGGAATTTTAAGAGACGCCGTTATGCTGCCGAAATTATGACAAGATGGCAATAGTAAAGAAAGGAGCCGATACGTACTGTGTACGTAGGTACTGTCTAAGGAGGCTGGAAGTGAGTGGACCTAGTCAGTTCATCCAGTCTTTCCTGGGTACTTACATAGAATGGTAGTTCTCACGGGAATTACCGAATCGGTACAAGATCAGTTACTTTCTGAAGATGAAGCGTAGCGGTTATGCTGCCGGATTTTAGGCAGGAAATGATGTAATAAAAATATGAGGATTTCATACATGCCCTGATGTATAATGACTTATTATTTAATAAAGATATTGTTTGGCATGTTTGACTGATGAATGATGGATGTATGCATATGTATGCAAAGTTGATTGCTGGAAATTACCACTGTGAACAGTAACACGTGGTGACCTAATGAGGTTTGACCCATAATTAAAAATAGTAAATGGATGAATAAATGTATAAAATTTTTATGGTAAATAGTATACATACCAAGCTTCAATCTGATATATAAAACGTCTCATTTGGATGTCTACACATAAAGATATAAATTATCAAATTTGGGACCAGAATGCTGGATTTAGGGAAAAAACGTTGGATGAACAGTAAAGTTGAAACATTGACTGATGTTGACTTGGTCAATTCATGGTCAACAAGTGATTTTTACCTGAAATATAATTGAGTTAGATTTAAGTAGAAATTTGAACCACTCCATTTCTATTTTTATAGAATTAGTTATGATTTTTCGAAGTCAGGTCACTCATCTGGAATTTGCATAGTGAACAGTACTCGATAAGAGTAAAACTCCAGATTGAGAAATTGGACTTCAATGACCTTGAAAGTGGTTCTAAATGCTACCAAATGGTCCCTAAGACGTATGAAAAGAAGGATGTTTCATTTTGGTATCAGAGCAGAAGGTTCTGGCATAGACCAGAAAGGGGCTCTGGTTCAGAGCATAAGATTCTGGCACAAAACAGAAGGTTCTGGCTCAGTAATGCTCTGAAATAGTTAAGATGTGTGGTATGTGGTATGGGTTATCCTAAATGTTTTACATATGTACGTAGATTGTTGTGCATATATATGACTGGATTTCCCAATTCTAGAAAAAGAAGTAGAAGTTATGGTTAATACAAGAAGAACGGTTAGACCCGGAGTGGTAGAGCCTCGGGAAGAGGGTACTAGTAGTCAGATAGACCCTATGCAAGTTATTCTAGATAGGCTAGAACAGCAACAGCATACAATAGATGAGATGCGGGCAACCCAGGCTCGCCAAGATCAAGAACGAGATTCTGTTATCGCTACGGCGGTTGCTGCTGCAGTTGCTAGCTTACAGCAGTCTGAGAAGGAGGTAGTAACAAAAAATGATATAGAACCTCAGCCAGACATGAGCAGACTGGAATGAATAGACATCAGGGGTCTATAGGAAATGACAATAACCAGGAAAGTCTATAAACATGGATGGAACGATTCCATAAGTTTAATCCGCCCATGTTTGAAGGGACTTTTGACACCCAAATAGCTGAGGATTGGGTTAGCCAGTTAGAGAAAATTTTTAAGATTTTAGAATGTTCTACTGAAAGAAAGGCCCAGCTGGCAGTTTACAAGCTAGAAAAAGATGCGGATAGGTGGTGGAAGAATACAGAAGTGATTCTTCACTCAAGAAATATTCCACTTACATGGGAAACATTTCTTGAGCAGTTCAATGAGAAATATTTTCCACAGTCAGTGCGAGATGAACGTGAAGCAGAATTTTTGATATTAAAGCAGGGTGAGCAGGAACCCTTTGATGATTATCTTGCTAGGTTCATTCGTCTTTCACGATATTCCACTTACCTATGCTGTATGAATGATTAGAGGTGGACCACTGAGAAGTTAACTCATGGATTAAACCCTACATTAAAGGAGAAGGTTTTTCCTAGACAGACACGGAGGTTTAATGAAGCAGTAGAGGTATGCAGGATCACAGAAAAGAATATGCAATATCCAGAAAAGAGTGAGCCTGCTACATTGAAAATGATGCCTCCGGGTTCCTTAAGAGGGAACAGTAAGAAGAAAAATGGGCCAGCATATGGGTCAGAAGTTAATAAGAAACAGGGAAGTAGGCCAGGTAGTGGGCTAAGAGAAGTTAGTAGGCAACCAAGGCCTAATGTATGTAGGAACTGTGGTCGAGACTATGGTACGAGGCCTTGTCCAGTAGGTCAAGGGTTATGCTATAGATGTGGAAAGCCTGGACATTATGCCAGGGAGTGTCCACAGAACACGACAGGAGAAAGATACCCGACTCAGGGAAGAATATATGCCCTGACTGGCAACGAGATAAGAAAGTCGCCTGCACCAAATTAAGGTACGAGATTAATTGTGTTCTGTAGCCACTGGCCAATGAATGGATAAATTCTGTATGTGATTGGATTGTATTGTCCAGTATGCACACTATTGAGCTACCCTATACCTAGTATGTTGCCTCTATATAAGAATGAGTATGGTTACAGGTTTTAAAAGTAGGAAGTAGAGAAGAGGGGTCTTATGTCGCGACTAATATGTACAGATAAGTTGATGTTGCGACGTGAGAAGACCTCAGGTCGTGATGGGTAATATTGCAGTACGCGACCAGTGTACAAAGGAGTTCAGGTAGCAACGTTATAGGTTGCGACTAAAGGACACAGAAATGCCAGGTCGTGACGAGTAACGTATGACAGTCGCGACTAAAAGTCGCAGAATATATGAGTTGCGACTATGCAGTTCTCAACAAAGATAGTAGAGGCCATATGATAATAAAGGTACCAACCTTGCTGAAGTCCATTAGCTAGAGGATTGGAATAGCATATGGTAAGCCAGACAGTACAAAGGTACTGAGGTACGAAAGATCAGTTTAAGACAATGTGTAAAAGTAGATCCTCTATGTGATAACTAAGAGTAGATCTACGTTACAGGGGTTTTATTCAGCTAATCTAAATAAAAGACCTAAAAGCTAGAATGAGATTTGCCTAGGAATGATCCTAGTACATGGCCTAACGGTAAAGACGTGATGGTTAATAGATAAAGAGCTAAATGTTCCCTGAGCAGAGGGATTCCATCACGGAGAAGTAATAGACCTAGGGGAGAATACCCTAGTAAGAGGGTAGCGTGGCAGCCTAAGTGAAAGAGATAGTTGTTTTAGGATGAATGATCAGGATATGATAGGCAATATGATAAAAGAAAATATGTTTTGAGGCTTACTTAGATTATTATAATGTCTGATGGATGGTTGAGCAAGATATGATGATGATATGACTTATGTTGCCATAAGTTATGATAGTTGCATCTTCTTGCAGTTGTCATATGATAACATGCATGTTAGAGTATGCTATGATGAATGGATACTCCCCTTTTTGCAGTGCATGTAGGGTAGAGTATATGTGAGTACATATATTAGATGAGAAATGTAACATCCCGATTTTTGGTCTAGGAGAACTGGGAAGTAGTCTGATATGGGCAGGCTGCTAAACCCGTAGTCCCAGGGTAGTAATCTAATATGGGCGAATTACTTACCTGTATTTTGTAGGGATCCGAGGGATGAGATAAGTCCTTCAGGATTTAAAGATAAGTTAAGTCTTTAACCTACAGAATCGGGACAGTTCACCTAGGTTCAAAATGAGGAATGTGAGGAATATCCTAAGTCTTAAGCCTAGGAATTCTGCAGGAAGCTTGATATGGGCTGGCTCCTGTGTAAGATAACCTGATATGGGCGGGTTGTCGAGCTTTTCAATTAACGATGACTCCCGAAGAGTTTAGGGGATGAGTTATTGAAAGAGAATTTCTAGAACTTAAGATGAAGGATAAGAAGATGAGTATAGATGCCAGAAAGAGAATGTAGGGGCAAAATCGTAATTATGGGAAAGATCGGGCTGGTAGCCGATGAGTACCATATTTTGCCAGAAAATAGAGAAAATTATGCTGATCATTTCACTGAACTGTGAAATGTGCATACGAGGTCTCTATGAGTATGAAAGAATTATGGAAAGTTTAAGGACAAAAAGGTGGGGTCCTTAAGTGAATTTTAGCCAAATAAAAAGGGACTTAAATGAAAAGAAGAAAAGTTCCTTTGGGCTAAAGTGTAATTAAAGAAAGTCAGGCCGGAAGTGGTTTGGACTGCCCGACAGCATTTCAGTCCCAAATTTCACCGGTAGAGAGAGAAGGGGACGCTCGGTAATCTGGCTTAATACAGGAATTTTTGAAGACTCCAGATAGCCAGAAATGGACTGATCGTCCAAAAGTTATAAAAATTCATACCGGATATCCTAGATTTCAGATCTAGGTGAGAAAATACATGATGATGCGTCTTTATGGGGCGGATGTCAGGAAACTGACAGAATACCGATAGGAGGCCTGTAGACAAAGTTATTCGCAAATTAGAAAATCCAGACTGGAGTGTGAGGCCTCCAGGTATCCGATAGGGAAATTTATCGGTATTTGAAAAGGGACTGAATGAGTTCGGATAACCTCGGTCAGATGACTGATATGACTCACAGGGACGCCTGAACACCGCAGGCTAGTGTATCCGACAGAAGGAGCCGGTGTCCGGATATGTGTATAAACTGTGAAAAATAGATAAAATATTCAATAAACATTAACGGGGGAAGATTCCTCGTAATGCGTGCCATGAAGGTAATGGACCCTGAAAGGCCCAATAATGGCGCCAACAAAGGCCTAGTAAGACCCTTGGACTGATAGGTGGGCCAGTGTCCGGCAGAACCCAGGAAAAGTGCGAAATTACGAAAATGCCCCTGTGTTGTACTAAAGGGGTAGGAGATGAATGAGGGCATTTTGGTCATTCTGGACAGGCCCAGAAGCCAGGGCACATACAGATAAAGTTACTTAGAGTCAGTATATGCCCTGACAGAGTACAGAAGGGTGTGAAATAACGATTTTACCCTTAGGGTTAAAATAGTACAAGAAAGGGCACCCAAGGGCTGGACCGGTACTGTTTTACGGTGCAAGACTCTGGACCGGTACTGGATTAGACTGAACTGCTGAGTCAGCTGATGAGGTGTCCAGGAATTGTGACATGTGAAGAATGTGGCGATGAGGTGTCCCGGTGAGGTGTCCTGGATGATGTCATGCATGATGCAGTAAAAAGGAATAAAGAAAAATAGGAAAATCCAGGAAAAACCAGGACCACATGTTCAGATGACTTCAAAATTATAGAAATGCCATCCATTAAAGCTATAAATACCCCCTTCCCCTCCCATTTTATGCATCCCACATTTTTGGCAAGAAAAGAGAGAGAAAGAAGAGAGAGAAGGAGAAAGAAAGAAAGAAAGGAAGTTCTGGTGGAGTTGGAAGCAGTATAGAAGTTCTGGAGTTCTGCTTTTGAGGTAGTAACTAATCCTAGCTTTTATGTAATGACTTTGTGATTTGTTGTGCTATTATTTGGTTTGATTGTTGTCTTATATGTTATGCTTGAAGCTCTAGTACAATGCTATGATCATATGTTATTGAATATGGAAGCACGCAGCATACTTATCTGTACACAATCACAAGCAAGCACTGTCACTCTGCATTACATATATTGTTATGATTATTACTACTGAGATTCCCCCGAATCTCATTCCCATATATAACATTACAGGGGAGGTTCTGTCAAAATAAAATCTGGAAATTTTAAGAGACGCCATTAGGATGCCAAAATTCTGGCAACGAAGAAGGAACAAAGAAAGGAACTGATACGTACTGTGTACGTAGGTGCTGTCTAAGGAGGCTGGAAGTGAGTGGACCTAGCCGGTTCATCCAGTCTTTCCTGGGTACTTACGTAGAATGGTAGCTCCTACGGGAATTATCGAATCAGTACAAGATCGGTTACTTTCTACAGAAGGAATGTAGCGGTTGTGCTGTCGGATTTTAGGCAGGAAAAGATATAATAGAAATATGATAATTTGGTGTATGCCTTGTTGTATGACATTTTGTTATTCAATAATAAATATTGTTTGGCATGTTAAACTTGTGTATGACAAATTAAGGGAGAAATTCGCAGGTCCTGAGGTAGCAGTATTCTGGCCTCAGTTTGACCTAGTAAACGAAGGAGTTTGGCTATGAAATTTGGCAGGCCAGTCGTACACATCTGGGGCATTACGTGGATAGGTAATAAGCCTCATTTGGATGTGTAGAACGAGATAAATAAATTTTCAAATTAAAGGCTCAGAATAAGGAACTTAAGAGTAAAATTTTGAATTTCTGGGCTTAAGTTAAGAATATCGCTTCCGTAAATGTACTCTGAGGAGTCTAAGGGAGGATGTTACATTTTGGTATCAGAGCATAAGATTCTGACACAGAACAGAAGGTTCTGGCTTAGTGATACTCTGATTTAGAAAGGTTATTTCCCTAGAGTACATAGAGGTTTAGAAAAGCCCAGTGGAGGTAAATCTCTTAAATGAGAAAGTGAGATAAGGTAGACCCCGGAATTACATCAAGATGGGGTAAGATATGAAAGAAATGGACACTACTCACAAGTCCAGTAAGTTGTCCATAAGCATAAGCAAATAAATAGATGATAAAAGATTGATGAGCT
Organism: Leucaena leucocephala; assembly: GCA_037074615.1. Taxonomy (NCBI): domain Eukaryota; kingdom Viridiplantae; phylum Streptophyta; class Magnoliopsida; order Fabales; family Fabaceae; genus Leucaena; species Leucaena leucocephala. The sequence goes on along the minus strand of CM073555.1, from coordinate 11,564,043 downwards.
ATAATGAGATAGCTAGAATGAGATTTGTCTAGGAATGATCCTAGGACATGGCCTAAGGCTAGAGATGTGATGGGCTGATATTTCCTAAGCAGAGGGATTCTATCACAGAGAAGTGATAGATCTAGGGTAGAGTACCCTAGAGGATAGAAATGATAGTAAGAGATGATGAATGAGATCCATGCGACTGAAGTTCGCTAGGATCAAGAAAAAGAGGTAGGGAAGCATTGGCTAAGAGTACTCTGGGAGGTAGCTCAAGTTGTGAAGCCAATAGCAAGAGAAAGAGGCAATAGTTCAGGCAGGGGACTGATCAAGGAGAAGATCAGGTTGGAGAGCAGAGATGTCAAAGTGGTGAACCATGACACATAGGAGTGTCGAGCACTGCAATGCAGTGGTGAGAGGAAGGCCACTTGGCGAGAGTTGCCTACGAATGCTGACATCCTTGGAAAGGTGTTTGCTACCACAGACAGAGTCTCCAAATTTCCCTGAGGTCGACCCTAAGAATGGTTAAGAGAAACCATAGCTGTAAGGGCGACTAAGCTGTAAGGAACTATATGCCTAGATGATAATGTGGACGAAGAGTTCTTTTCTGATCTAGAGAATGTGGTCATTATAACGAGTTATGAGAAATAATTAGTAAGATAATAAATCTGTCTTAGCTCAGTGATGAGGTTGCTGTATGAGGGGTTAGGACATGGATAGCTGTAAGCAACTATAATGAGAGATGTTAGTTGCTAAGAATCCATGTGGAAGGTCTAGGACCAAGCTGTTGCTCCTCTAGACCATCACTGGAGTGCGAATAAGACAGAGAGGGATGATCTTACTCGTTATATATATGACTGTGTTATAAGAATCACATAGCTGTATAGATCAGTAAGAAGTTCTCTTCAGGAAAGATGAGGTATCCCTTAAAATTTCGAGGACGAAATTTTTAAAAGGGGAGGAGAATTGTAACATCCCAATTTTTGGTCTAGGAGAACTGAGAAGTAGTCTGATATGGGCAGGCTGCTAAAACCGTAGTCCCAAGGTAGTAATCTGATATGGGCGGATCACTTACCTGTATTTTGTAGGATCCGAGGGATGAACTAAGTCCTTCAGGGTGTAAAGATGAGTTAAGTCTTTAACCTACAGAATCGGGACAGTTCGCCTAGGTTCAAAATGAGGAATGTGAGGAATATCCTAAGTCTTAAGCCTAGGAATTCTGCAGGAAGCTTGATATGGGCTGGCTCCTATGTAAGATAACCTGATATGGGCGGGTTGTCGAGCTTTCCAATTAACGATGACTCCCGAAGAGTTTAGGGGATGAGTTATTGAAAGAGAATTTCTAGAACTTAAGATGAAGGATAAGAAGATGAGTATAGATGCCAGAAAGAGAATGTAGGGGCAAAATCGTAATTATGGGAAAGATCGGGCTGGTAGCCGATGAGTACCATATTTTGCCAGAAAATAGAGAAAATTATGCTGATCATTTCACTGAACTGTGAAATATGCATACGAGGTCTCTATGAGTATGAAAGAATTATGGAAAGTTTAAGGACAAAAAGGTGGGGTCCTTAAGTGTAATTTTAGCCAAATAAAAAGGGACTTAAATGAAAAGAAGAAAAGTTCCTTGGGGTTAAAGTGTAATTAAAGAAAGTCAGGCCGGAAGTGGTTTGGACTGCCCGACAGCATTTCAGTCCCAGATTTCACCGGTAGAGAGAGCGAGGGACGCTCGGTAATCTGGCTTAATACAGGAATTTTTGAAGACTCCAGATAGCCAGAAATGGACTGATCGTCCAAAAGTTATAAAAATTCATACCGGATATCCTAGATTTCAGATCTAGGTGAGAAAATACAGGATGATGCGTCTTTATGGGGCGGATGTCAGGAAACTGACAGAATACCGATAGGAGGCCTGTAGAAAAAGTTATTCGCAAATTAGAAAATCCAGACTGGAGTGTGAGGCCTCCAGGTATCCGATAGGGAAATTTATCGGTATTTGAAAAGGGACTGAATGAGTTCGGATAACCTCGGTCAGATGACTGATATGACTCACAGGGACGCCTGAACACCGCAGGCTAGTGTATCCAACAGAAGGAGCCGATGTCCGGATATGTGTATAAACGGTGAAAAATAGATAAAATATTCAATAAACATTAACGGGGGAAGATTCCTCGTAATGCGTGCCATGAAGGTAATGGATCCTGAAAGGCCCAATAATGGCGCCAACAAAGGCCCAGTAAGACCCTTGGACTGATAGGTGGGCCAGTGTCCGGCAGAACCCCGGAAAAGTGCGAAATTATGAAAATGCCCCTGTGTTGTACTAAAGGGGTAGGAGATGAATGAGGGCATTTTGGTCATTCTGGACAGGCCCAGAAGCCAGGGCACATACCGATAAAGTTACTGAGAGTCAGTATATGCCCTGACAGAGTACAGAAGGGTGTGAAATGACGATTTTACCCTAAGGGTTAAAATAGTACAAGAAAGGGCACCCAAGGGCATTTTGGTAATTTGCCAAGGGCTGTTTCTTGGGAATCGAGCCATCAGAGTACTTGGGCTTGATCAGGATCCAAGACAACATTCCCAGAGCCCAAAAACGTAGCCCATGGAGTAAGTGGGAAAAAGTGGCATTAAAATACTATTTTAATGCTGTTTCAATAAATTAAAGTTACTCGGTCGGCACGATAACCGAGGAGGTGATCAGATAAAGTCTGAGACTTATCTAGATAGCATTGAAAGGCGTGAAAGGTCCCTTCCAGGTGCCACATGGCGTAATCTTAGAGGCAGAAGAAAAGTTGAGGACACGTATTACGGTGTAAGACTCTGGACCGGTACTGGATTGGACTGAACTGCTGAGTCAGCTGATGAGGTGTCCAGGAATTGTGACATGTGAAGAATGTGGCGATGAGGTGTCTCGGTGAGGTGTCCTGGATGATGTCATGCATGATGCAGTAAAAAGGAATAAAGAAAAATAGGAAAATCCAGGAAAAACCAGGACCACATGTTCAGATGGCTTCAAAATTACAGAAATGCCATCCATTAAAGCTATAAATACCCCCTTCCCCTCCCATTTTATGCATCCCACATTTTTGGCAAGAAAAGAGAGAGAAAGAAGAGAGAGAAGGAGAAAGAAAGAAAGAAAGAAAGAAAGGAAGTTCTGGTGGAGTTGGAAGCAGTATAGAAGTTCTGGAGTTCTGCTTTTGAGGTAGTAACTAATCCTAGCTTTTATGTAATGACTTTGTGATTTGTTGTGCTATTGTTTGGTTTGATTGTTGTCTTATATGTTATGCTTGAAGCTCTACTGCGATGCTATGATCATATGTTATTGAATATGGAAGCACGCAGCATACTTATCTGTACACAATCACAAGCAAGCACCGTCACTCTGCATTACATATATTGTTATGATTATTACTACTGAGATTCCCCCGAATCTCATTCCCATACATAACATTACAGGGGAGGTTCTGTCAAAATAAAATCTGGAAATTTTAAGAGACGCCGTTAGGATGCCAAAATTCTGGCAACGAAGAAGGAACAAAGAAAGGAACTGATACGTACTGTGTACGTAGGTGCTGTCTAAGGAGGCTGGAAGTGAGTGGACCTAGCCGGTTCATCCAGTCTTTCCTGGGTACTTACGTAGAATGGTAGCTCCTACGGGAATTACCGAATCGGTACAAGATCGGTTACTTTCTACAGAAGGAATGTAACGGTTGTGCTGTCGGATTTTAGGCAGGAAAAGATGTAATAGAAATATGATAATTTGGTGTATGCCTTGTTGTATGACATTTTGTTATTCAATAATAAATATTGTTTGGCATGTTAAACTTGTGTATGACAAATTAAGGGAGAAATTCGCAGGTCCTGAGGTAGCAGTATTCTGGCCTCAGTTTGACCTAGTAAACGAAGGAGTTTGGCTATGAAATTTGGCAGGCCAGTCGTACACATCTGGGGCATTACGTGGATAGGTAATAAGCCTCATTTGGATGTGTAGAACGAGATAAATAAATTTTCAAATTAAAGGCTCAGAATAAGGAACTTAAAAGTAAAATTTTGAATTTCTGGGCTTAAGTTAAGATATATCAAGCTAATATCGCTTCTGTAAGTGTACTCTGAGGAGTCTAAGGGAGGATGTTACAAGAAAGCTATGAGAAAGTATGTTGCTCCCATACCATATGATATGAGGATGATATGAATGTATTGAGGATGATAGATAGTCTCAGTTTATGGGACGATAAGTTATGGTATGATATTCATACATGATTTATGATTGAGGTTACTAAGGTATTTCTATAGGCTTGTAAATATAGTACTCAGGGCCATTTCTATTGAAAGGAATGGTATACAGAAAGAGTAGCAGATAACAGTGAAGGGATTGTTTCTAGATCACTCTTCAGATAAGAGTTGGATCTGAAGCAGATGGCTCTCAGATAGAGCTAGATTCAGATAAGTACAGATCACTCTCCAGATAAGAGGGATCTAGTACAGATGCTCGCAGTTAGAGCATAGTTCAAATGGCTCGCAGTTAAAGCACAGGTTGAAAGATGAGAAGGAACTCCTGAGTACAAGAGGAAATAAGTAAAGTCTGAGTAAATGATATGAGGCTACTAAAGATATTTTTAAAATTTTTATGGAGTTATCAACAGGTGAAAGCAGTTAACCTTATAACTTAGTCTGTCGGTTTAATATCTTCGGGAGATATACAGTACAACAGAATCACAGTTAGATTCTGGAGGGTCACAGTTAGATCGTCGCAGTTAGATCCTAACAGCTTCAGAGTCGCAGTTAGATTCTGAAGAGGTTAACGGTTGATCGCAGTTAGATCCTGAGGTCGTAGTTAGACCTAGCCTAAGGAAAGTAATGAGCCATGAGATATGAGTACAATGTAATATCTCTTTGGGAAGATGAATGCCAAAGACAAAGTTAAGGTGAGGAAGCTTCACTAGTTGATAAACTCACCCAGAGAAATTATTTTACAATGGTTTTCCTCAGATAGCCTCTATTATAGGCAGACTGAACTTAGTTTTTCCTTAACAAAGACGGAGTCCAAGTTCAAATCTGAGTACTGATATTCAAAGTTTTGTAGAAGTATGCCTGAAAAGCAGAAAAGAGAATTCCCTGTGAATAGAGAATAGAAAAGCATTGGCTAAGAGCACTCTGAGAGGTAGCTCAAGTTGTGAAGCCAATAGTGTCACATCCTTATTTTTATACATCTTAGGAACCATTCAGTAGCACTTAGAACCACTTTCAGAGTCATTGAAATCTAAACTCTAAATCTGGAATTTTATTCATATCGGGTACTGTTCACGGTGGCAAATTCCAGATGAGTGACTTGACTTTGAAAATTCATAACTAATTGTAGAAAACTCGAAATGAAGTAGTTCAAATTGATACATGAAGATAACTTAATTATATTTCAGGGAAAAATCATTTGTTGACCAATACCTGACAAATTCAACGTGGGTCAACATTTCAATCTTACTGTTCATCCAATGACTTTCTCCTGAATCCAGCATTCTGGTCCCAAATTTAACAATTTATATCTTTTTGTGTATACATCCAAATGAGTCACTATATATATCAAATTAAATCTTAGTATGTCTAATTTTTACCCTAAAAATTTGGTACATTAATTCAATCATTTGCTATTTTTAATGTTTTATCAAACATAAATAGGTCCTCACGAATTACTGTTCACTGAGCCTATTTTCAGCATTTAGTCTTTACATACACATGCATACAACCAACACATATCAGTTATACAATCCAGATAACAATTAATATTAAATAATCAACTGTTATATAATAGTGCATGATTAACATTCTCCTATTTCTGTTACACTTTCCGTTGTCTAAAATTCCGACAGCATAACTGCTATATTCTGTCTGTAGAAAGTAACCGATTTTGTACCGATTCGGTAATTCCCGTAGGAGCTACCATTCTACGTAAGTACCCAGGAAAGACTGGATGAACCTGCTAGGTCCACTCACTTCCAGCCCCCTTAGACAGCACCTACGTACACAGTACGCATCAATTCCTTTCTTTGTTCCGTCTTCGTTGCCGGAATTTCGGCAGCCTACCGGCGTCTCTTAAGATTTCCAAATTTTATTTTGACAGAACATCCCCTGTAATGTTATATTTGGGAATGAGATTCAAAAGAATCCCAATAGCAATAATCATAACAATATATGTAATGCAGAGTGACGGTGCTTGCTTGTGATTGTGTACAGATAAGTATGCTGCATGCTTCCATATTCAATAACATATGATCATAGCATTGGAATAGAGCTTCAAGCATAATATATAAGACAACAATCCAACCAAACAAAAGCACAACAAATCACAAAGACATTACATAAGAGCTAGGATTAGTTGCTACCTCAAAAGCAGAGCTTCAGAGCTTCCCTACTACTTCCAACTTCACCAGAACTTCCTTACTTCTTTCTTTCTCTCACTTTTTCTCTCAAGAACTTCTTTCTTCCTCTCTTTCTTGCTTGTGCCAAAATGAAGAGCTAGGGGGGTATTTATAGTGTTGAGCAATGGCAATCTCGTAATTTTGAAGACTTATGATCCTGTGGTCCTGGTTTTTCCTGAATTTCCTATTTTTCTTTATTCCTTTTACTGCATCATGCATGACATCACTCAATGCCAACTCATGGGACACCTCACCTCCCACATTCTTCACATGGTGAAATTGAGAGGAAGCTAGAGCCTTCCGGAAGCTTTCCGGTCCAATCCGGTACCGGCCCGATCCGCTTCCTCGAAAAATATGCTGTTTTCCGAATCTGATTTTTCTGAAAATCCTTTTTATGTCTACTGACCTCACATTTAGTATCTAGACCCTTTATATCATTAACTTTTTAATACTGGGTCCAGACTCCGTTACAGATCCCCTGCGAAATGACCAAAATGCCCTTGGTGCCCTATCTTGTCCTATTTTAACCCTAAGGGCAAAATCGTCATTTCACACCTTTCTGAACCTGGTCAAAGCATATACTGGCTCTAGTCAACCTTATTTAGATATGTCTTAGCATCTAAGCCTGTCCAGAATGACCAGAATGCCCTCCATTCATCTGCTGCCCTTTTTGTATAACACAGGGGCATTTCCGTAATTTCGAACTTTTCCGGGGTTCCGCTGGACACTGGCCCACCTATCAGTCCAAGAGTCTTATTGGGCCTCTAATGGCGCCATTTTTGGGCTTCCTGGGTCCATTACCTGTATGGCACGTGTTACGAGGAATCTTCCTCTGCCCCAATTCACCGAATATTTTAATTATTTTTTAACCGTTTATACACCTTTCCGGACACCGGCTCCTTTTCCCAGATACAGTGTCCTACTGTGTTCAGGCATCCTTGTGAGTTATAACAGTCATCTGACTGAAGTCATCAGATCGCATTCAGCCCCTTTAAAAATACCGATAAATCTCCTACCCGGATCCCTGGAGGCCTCACACTCCCGTCTGGATTTTCTAATTTGCAGATAACTTTTCCTACAGACCTCCTATCGGTATTCTGTCAGTTTCCCGACATCCGCCCCATAAGGGTGCATCATTCTGTAATTTCTTACTTATATCTGAAATCTAGGGTATCCGGTATAAATTTTTATAACTTTCGGACGATCAGTCCATTTTCGGCTATCTGGAGTCTTCAAAAATTCCAGTATTAGGCTGGATTACCCAGCATCACTTGCCCTATCTTCTAGTAAAATCTGGGACTGAAATGCCACCGGTCAGTCCAAACCACTTCTGGCCTAATTTTCTTTAATTATACTTTAGCCCCAGGGAACTTTTCCTTCTTTGCACTTAAGTCCCTTTATTTGGCTAAAATTACACTTTAAGACCCCACATTTTTGTCTACCTTTCCTTCCTTACCTTAAACTTTCCATATTTGCATTTAAGTCCTTTCTTTTCCTTTCTTTTGCAATTTAATCCTTTTCTTTACATAAAGGACCACATCTTTTTCCTGAAACAGGACTCATATATTCCATTTAATCTGTACATGGAAATCAGTACAGAAATTAAGGATATTACAAATAGCAAGAGAAAGAGGCAATAGTTCAGACAGGGAACTGATCAAAGTAATGATCAGGTTGGAGAGCAGAGATATCAATGTGGTGGAAAGAGCCATGGCACATGGGAGTGTCAAGGTATTTGCTGATGGCCACTTGGTAAGATGTTGCCCTAAGAATGCTGACATCCCTAGGAAAGGTATTTGCTCTTACCCTAGACGGAGTCTCCAAAATTCCCTAAGGTCGACCCTAAGAATGGTTAAGAAGAACCATAGCGGTAAGGGCGACTGAGATATAAGGAACTATAGGCCTAGATAATGATGTGGATAATGAAGAGTTCTTTTCTGATCTAAAGAAAGTGGTCATTATAACAAGTTATGAGAGATTAAAAGGCCAGAGAGACCTAGAGAAGAGGGTCTAAGGCAAAGCAAAGATAGAACGTAGTTCTATAAGAAAGAGATTGCTAGGGCCTAAAGTTATATAAAGAGTAATCTAGCCCTAACCCAGTAGCACGTTAAATTAAAAGGTGCTAAGGCAAGAGTAGCCTAATGATATGTAAGCCCTAAGAAGGGATAAGAAAGTGCAAATGCCACAAAGGTTTGGCATAAATGCATGAAGTTATGAGCACAGTTAAGAAAAGTCAGAGAAGTTATCTGGGTTATGATCTCGTATCAGGAGAAAGAAAGTAAGAAGAAAATATTTCTCCTGAGATATTAGCAAAGTGTAAGAAGAGTGAAGTAGACCCCAGAATTACATCAGAATTCTGTGGAATAAGATATGAAAGAAATGGACAGTAATGAGTTGTCCATAAGTATAAGAGGATGAATACCCCAAGCCTTAGTCATAAACCAGGAAAGGATATACAGAGGAGCTATATCCAGGATATTTGATTAAGGTACTAAGTAAATTTCGAGGACAAAATTTATTTTAAGGGGGGTAGAAATGTAACACCCCAATTTTTAGGCCTAGAGATGCCAGAAAGAGAATTCAAGGGCATAATCGTAATTATGGGAAAGATCGGGCTGGTAGCCGATGAGTACCATATTTTGCCAGAAAATAGAGAAAATTATGCTGATCATTTCACTGAACTGTGAAATGTGCATATGAGGTCTCTATGTGTATGAAAGAATTAGAAATGTGACCAAGGGTAGAATGGTCATTTTGGAAAAGTGTACGCGTGAGCGCTTTTTCAGGCCAAAACAGTCCGTTCCGGATAAAATATCTGAAAATACCGGGAGATAGAGAAAAGGATTCCGGGTTGAATGACGCAACACAGAATTTTGATTTAAGGTCCCGATTTCTCTGTAAAAATTCTCGAAGATGGGAATTTACAGTTATAATCGGTAAAGGAAGAGCAGTCCGAATAGAGATGATCGGACTATGGCTAGAGGCCATACAGTGTTTTTTAAGGCCCATAGTGACACCAGGGAAGGCCCAGGCCCATAATATCAGTTCAGTGGTAAGAGGGGCCGGTGTCCGGGAAAAATGTGCAAAATGACGAAAATGCCCTTATGTTATAGAATAACTGAAGAATGAGTAAAGGGTATTTTGGTCATTTGGCTAAGGTTAGACAGTCAAGAAGGGGTATCTGGATAGTTGACCAGGGCCAGAGAATACTCTGGTAAGATATGAAAGACAATAATGCCCCTAGACCTAGTAAAGTAAAGTAAAGAAAAGAAAAGGAAGGGACTTAGATGCAATTATGAAAAAGTGCAAGGCCAAAAAAGAAAAGTAGACAAAAATGTGGGGTCCTTAAGTGTAATTTTAGCCAAGTAAAAAGGGACTTAAATGAAAAGAAAAAAAGTTCCCTGGGGCTAAATTGTAATTAAAGAAAGTCAGGCCGAAAGTGGTTTTGACTGCCCGAAAGCATTTCAGTCCCAGATTTCACCGGTAGAGAGAGCAAGTGACGCTCGGTAATCTGGCTTAATACAGGAATTTTTTAAGACTCCAGATAGCCAGAATTGATCTGATAGTCCAAAAGTTATAAAAATTCCTACCGGATATCCTAGATTTCAGATCTAAGTGAGGAAATATAGGATGATACGTCCTTATGGGACGGATGTCGGGAAACTGACAGAATACCGATAGGAGGCCTGTAGAAAAAGTTATTCGCAAATTAGAAAATCCAGACGGGAGTGTGAGGCCTCCGGGTATCCGATAGGGAGATTTATCGGTATTTGAAAAGGGACTGAATGAGTTCGGATGACCTCAGTCAGATGACTGATATGACTCACAGGGATGCCTGAACACCGCAAGCCAGTGTATCGGACAGAAGGAGCCGGTGTCCGGATATGTGTATAAACGGTGAATAATAGTTAAAATATTCAAGGAACATGGCCAGGGGAAGATTCCTCGTAATGCGTGCCATAAAGGTAATGGACCTTGAAAGGCCCAATAATGGCGCCATCAAAGGCCCAGTAAGACCCTTGGACTGATAGGTGGGCCAGTGTCCAGCAGAACCCTGGAAAAGTGTGAAATTACGAAAATGCCCCTTTGTTGTACTAAAGGGGTAGTAGATGTATGAGGGCATTTTTGGTCATTCTGGACAGGCCCAGGTGCCAAGGCACATACAGATAAATTTACTCAGAGTCAGTATATGAAACATCCTCCCATACAGCCCTCAGAGTACACTTGCGGAAGCTATACTAGCTCTTCTTCTACCTAAACTCCGGCAGCATAACCGCTACACTTCATCTGTACAAAGAACTGAATCGTACTGATTCGGTAATTCTCTCATGAGAACTACCATTCTACGTAGTACCCAGGAAAGACTAGATGAACCGGCTAGGTCCACTCACTTCTAGCCTCCTTAGACAGCACTACGTACACAGTACTTATCATATACTGATGTTCAGTCTTTACTCCGGCAGCATAACGGCGTCTCTTAGGATTCTCTAAATCCACTTCAGCATAACCTCCCTGAAATGGGTTATGGATGGGGATGAGATTCGGGGGAATCTCAGTAGCAACAATCATAACAATATATGTAATGCAGTGTGACAGTGCTTGCTTGTGATTGTGTACAGATAAGTATGCTGCGTGCTTCCATACTCAATAACATATGATCATAGCATTGCAGTAGAGCTTCAAGCATAACATATAAGACAACAATCCAACCAAACAATAGCACATCAAATCACAAAGCCATTACATAAAAGCTAAGATTAGTTACTACCTGGCTAGCTTAGCAGAACCTTACTATCTCTATTCTGCTTCCAGCTCCGCCAGAACTTCCTTACTTCCTTTTCTCCTTTCTCTCTTCCTTTCCTTCTCCTTCTCTCTCTTCTTTCTCTCTCATTCTCTCCTCCTCCGCTGGATGCAAATGGAATGGGGGAAGGGGGTATTTATAATGGGGCTCAATGGCACAATCGTAATTTCCAGGAACTTTGATCCTACGGTCCTGGTTTTTCCTGGATTTTCCTATTTTCTTTAATTCCTCATTTACTGCATCAGCGGGACAACTCACCATGCTGACTCAGCGCCTCATTTTTCACATGCTTGAATTCCCGGGACACCTCAGCATGCTGACTCATCATGCTGACTCACCGGTCCAGTCTCTTGCCTCGTAATGCGTGCCCTCAACTTTATCTGCTTTCTGCAGACTAATGCCATGTGGCGACTGGAAGAGACCTTGCACACTTCCCAATGCCACCCAGATAAGTCCCTGACTTTATCTGATTATTTCCTCGGTTATCATGCCTCCTCGGTTTTTGTGCCAACCGAGTAACTTTATTCTACTAAACCATTACTTTAATGCCATGTGGCATCTTGTGGGACCCATGAGTATACCTTATCAGTTTACTTCATAGTTTCCAGATAACCTTTCCTGTATCTGATATCCTGCCTCCGGTCTATCTCCAACCGGGTAACTATCTCTCTTGGACCTTCACCACTCTTGGCCCGTACGCTTAGCGCCACTTTAGTCACTAGTCGCGACCTCAACATCATCTTGTCGCGACCTTACAATTCTGTGTACATTAGTCGCGACCAACACATCTTCTCGTCGTGACCAAAACATTCTATCGTCGCGACCACAACACATTTTAGTCGCGACCATAACACTTTTTAGTCGCGTCTAAGGCTTTCTGCCACTATTAGTCGCGATATCACTGCTTTCTAGTCGCGACCATACTTCTTTTACGTCGCGACCATAATGCTTTCTTGTCGCGTATAGCTCTTTCTGTAACCACTAGTCGTGACCATGCTTTACTCTAGTCGCGACCAGAACGGTCAGCTCGTAACTCTTCAACCTTTGACCTTTACATCACCCCAAATGGCCATTCTACCCCTTGGGACTTCCACTGTTTGCACATAAGTTCCCGTACCTTTACTTACTCGCAGCTTAGTCCCTAAAAACTCTCTTATGTCTCTGGGACTTCTGCTCAAAAGGGGTCTGGTAGCCTCTTAATCTCAAGCTATTTCCGTGTCTCTAGGCCTGAAAATTGGGATGTTACAGTATATGCCCTGACAGAGTACAGAAGGGTGTAAAATGACGATTTTACCCTTAGGGTTAAATGGTGCAAGAAAGGGCACCCAAGGGTATTTTGGTAATTTGCCAAGGAATGTTTCTTGGGAATCGAGCCATCAGAGTACTTGAGCTTGATCAGGATCCAAGATAACATTCCCAAAGCCCAAAAACGTAGGCCCAGTGATATGTGGGAAAATGTGGCATTAAAATACTATTTTAATGTTGTTTCAATAAAGTAAAGTTACTCGGTCGGCACAGTAATCGAGGAGGTGATCAGATAAAGTCCTAGGTTTATCTGGATAGCATTGGAAGGCGTGAAAGGTCCCTTCCAGATGCCACATGGCGTCATCTTAGAGGGAGAAGAAAAGTTAAGGACATGTGACACAATCTTAGCCGGTGAGTCCAGCTTGTGGGAAATCGGACCGGACCGGTACTGGATTGGAATGGAGATGCTGAGTCAGCTGATGAGGTGTCCAGGAATTGTGACATGTGAAGAATGTGGCGATGAGGTGTCCCATGAGGTGGCCTTGAGATGATGTCATGCATGATGCAGTGAAAGGAATAAAGAAAAATAGGAAATTCCAGAAAAACCAGGACCACAGGATCAGATGGCTTCAAAATTACAAGAATACCATTGACCAAAACTATAAATACCCCCCTTGCTCTTCATTGTGTACGGCCAAGCATGAGAAAGAGAGAGAAGGAAGTGCTAGAGAGAGAAAGTGAGAGGAAGAAAGAAAGAAAGGAAGTTCTGACGGAGCTGCAAGCAGTATAGAGATAGTAGAGTTCTGCTAAGCTCTTGAGGTAGTAACTAATCCTAGCTTTTATGTAATGGCTTTATGATTTTTTGTGCTATTGTTTGGTTGGATTGTTGTCTTATATGTCATGTCTGAAGCTCTGCTGTAATGCTATGATCATATGTTATTAAGCATGGAAACACGCAGCATACTTATCTGTACACAATCATAAGCAAGCACTGTCACTCTGCATTACATATATTGTTATGATTGTTGCTACTGAGATTCCCCCAAATCTCATCCCAATAAGTAAACCATTACAGGGGAGGTTATGTCAAAGTGAATTTTGGGAATTTTAAGAGACGCCGTTATGCTGCCGAAATTATGACAAGATGGCAATAGTAAAGAAAGGAGCCGATACGTACTGTGTACGTAGGTACTGTCTAAGGAGGCTGGAAGTGAGTGGACCTAGTCAGTTCATCCAGTCTTTCCTGGGTACTTACGTAGAATGGTAGTTCTCACGAGAATTACCGAATCGGTACAAGATCAGTTACTTTCTGAAGATGAAGCGTAGCGGTTATGCTGCCAAATTTTAGGCAGGAAATGATGTAATAAAAATATGAGGATTTCATACATGCCCTGATGTATAATGACTTATTATTTAATAAAGATATTGTTTGGCATGTTTGACTGATGAATGATGGATGTATGCATATGTATACAAAGTTGATTGCTGGAAATTACCACTGTGAACAGTAACACGTGGTGACCTAATGAGGTTTGACCCATAATTAAAAATAGTAAATGGATGTATAAATGTATGAAATTTTTATGGTAAATAGTAGACATACCAAGATTCAATTTGATATATAAAACATCTCATTTGTATGTCTACACATAAAGATATAAATTATCAAAGTTGGGACCAGAATGCTGGATTCAGGGAAAAAATATTGGATGAACAATGAAGTTGAAACGATGACTGATGTTGACTTGGTCAATTCATGGTCAACAAGTGATTTTTACCTGAAAGATAATTGAGTTAGATTCAATTAGCAATTGGAATCACTCCATTTCTATTTTTATATAATTAGTTATGATTTTTCGAAGTCAGGTCACTCATCTGGAATTTGCATAGTGAACAGTACTCGATAAGAGTAAAACTCCAGATTGAGAAATTGGACTTCAATGACCTTGAAAGTAGTTCTAAATGCTACCAAATGGTCCCTAAGACATATGAAAGGAAGGATGTTTCATTTTGGTATCAGAGCAGAAGGTTCTAGCATAGACCAGAAAGGGGCTCTGGTTCAGAGCATAAGATTCTGGCACAGAACAGAAGGTTCTAGCTCAGTAATGCTCTGAAATAGTTAAGATGTGTGGTATGTGGTATGGGTTATCCTAAATGTTTTACATATGTACGTAGATTGTTGTGCATATATATGACTGATTTCCCAATTCTAGAAAAAGAAGTAGAAGTTATGGTTAATACAAGAAGAACGGTTAGACCCGGAGTGGTAGAGCCTCGGGGAAGAGGGTACTAGTAGTCAGATAGACCCTATGCAAGTTATTCTAGATAGGCTAGAACAGCAACAGCATACAATAGATGAGATGCGGGCAACCCAGGCTCGCCAAGATCAAGAACGAGATTCTGTTATCGCTACGGCGGTTGCTGCTGCAGTTGCTAGCTTACAGCAGTCTGAGGAGGTAGTACCAAAAAATGATATAGAACCTCAGCCAGATCATGAGCGGACTGGAATGAATAGACATCAGGGGTCTATAGGAAATGACAATAACCAGGAAAGTCTGCAAACATGGATGGAACGATTCCATAAGTTTAATCCGCCCATGTTTGAAGGGACTTTTAACGCTCAAGGGTTTGACTAACCCTAACTATCTTGTATATGTTTTCTCTACTTCCTACTTTTAAAACCTGTAACCATACTCATCCGCATACATAGGCAACATACTAGGAATAGGGTAGCTCAATAGTATGCATACTGGACAATACAATCCAATCACAAACAGGATTTATCCATTCATTAGCCAGTGGAAACAGAACACAAATAAACTCGTACCTTAATTTGGCGCAGGAGACTTTCTTATCTCATCGCCAGTCAGGGCATATACTCTTCCCTGAGTCGGGTATCTTTCGCCTGTTGTGTTCTGTGGGCATTCCCTGGCATAATGTCCAGGCTTTCCACACCTATAGCATAACCCTTGACCTACTGGACAAGGTCTCGTACCATGGTCTCGACCACAGTTCCCACATATATTAGGCCTTGGTTGCCTACTAACTTCTCTTGACCCACTACCTGGCCTACTTTCCTGCTTCTTATTGACTTCTGACCCATATGCTGGCCCATTTCCCTTCTTACTGTTCCCTCTTAAGGAACCTGGTGGCATCACCCTTGATGTAGCAGGTTCACTCTTTTCTGGATATTGCACATTCTTCTCTGTGATCCTGCATACCTCTACTGCTTCATTAAACCTTCGTATCTGTCTAGGAAAAACTTTCTCCTTCAGTATAGGGTTTAACCCACGAGTTAACTTCTCAGTGGTCCACCTCCATCATTCATACAATTTAGGTAAGTGGAATATCGTGAAAGACGAATGAACCTAACAAGATAATCATCAAAGGGTTCTTGCTCACCCTGCTTTAATAATTCTGTTTCACGCTCATCCCTTACTGACTGTGGAAAATATTTCTCGTTGAACTGCTGAAGAAATGTTTCCCATGTAAGTGGAATATTTCTTGAGTGCAGAATCACTTCTGTATTCCTCCACCACCTATCCGCATCTAGTTTGTAAACTGCCAACTGGGCCTTTCTTTCAGTGGGACATTCTAAAATCTTAAAGATTTTCTCTAACTGGCTTACCTAATCCTCAGCTATTTGAGTGTCAAAAGTCCTTTCAAACATGGGCGGATTAAACTTATGGAATCGTTCCATCCATGTTTGTAGACTTTCCTGGTTATTGTTATTTCCTATAGACCCCTGATGTCTATTCATTCCAGTCTGCTCATGATTTGGCTGAGGTTCAGGTTCCACATTATTCTCTGGTACCACCTCCTTCTCAGACTTTTGTAATCTTGCAACCGCAGCAGTAACCGTCGTAGCGATAACAGAATCTTATTCTTGATCTTGGCGAGCCTGGGTTGCCCGCATCTCATTTATTGCATGTTGTTACTGTTCCAACCTATCTAGAATAATTTGCATAGGGTCTATCTGATTATTAGTACCCTCATCCTGAGGCTCTACCACCTCTGGTCTAACCGTGCTTCTTGTATTAACCATGACTTCCACTCCTTTTTCTAGAATTGGGAAATACAGTCATATATATGCACAACAATCTATGTACACATGTAAAACATTTAGGATAACCCATACCACATACCACACATCTTAACTATTTCAGAGCATCACTGAGCCAGAACCTTCTGTTCTGTGCCAGAATCTTATGCTCTGAACCAGAGCCCTTTCTGGTCTATGCCAGAACCTTCTGCCCTGATACCAAAATGAAACATCCTTACTTTCATACATTTTAGGAACCATTTTGTAGCATTTAGAACCACTTTGATGGTCATTGAAGTCCAATTTCTCAATCTGGAGTTTTACTCTTATCGAGTACTGTTCAGTATGTAAATTCCAGATGAGTGACCTGACTTCGAAAAATCATAACTAATTCTAGAAAAATCTAAATGAAGTGGTTCTAATTTCTACATGAATCTAACTTAATTATCTTTCAGGTAAAAATAACTTGTTGACCATTCATTGACCGAGTCAACGTCATAACTTTACTGTTCATCCAATGTTTTTCTCCTGAATCCGAGTCAACATGACTAGATCACCACGTGTTACTGTTCATAGTGGTAATTTCCAGCAATCAACTTTGCATACATATGCATACATCCATTATATATCAATCAAATATGCCAAACAACACTTATTATTAAATAATAAGTTGTTATACATCAGAGCATGAACATAATTCTCATATTTCTATTACATCTTTTTCTGCCTAAAATCCGGCAGCATAACCGCTACGCTTCATCTTCAGAAACTAACTGATCTTGTACCGATTCGGTAATTCTCGTGAGAAATACCATTCTACGTAAGTACCCAGGAAAGACTGGATGAACCGGCTAGGTCCACTCACTTCCAGCCTCCTTAGACAGTACCTACGTACACAGTACGTATCAGCTCCTTTCTTTACTATTGCCATCTTGTCATAATTTCGGCAGCATAACGGCGTCTCTTAAGATTTCCAAAATTTACTTTGACATAACCTCCCCTGTAATAGTTTACTTATTGGGATGAGATTCGGGGGAATCTCAGTAGCAACAATCATAACAATATATGTAATGCAGAGTGACAGTGCTTGCTTGTGATTGTGTACAGATAAGTATGCTACGTGCTTCCATACTCAATAACATATGATCATAGCATTGCAGTAGAGCTTCAGGCATAACATATAAGACAACAATCCAACCAAACAATAGCACAACAAATCACAAAGCCATTACATAAAAGCTAGGATTAGTTACTACCTCAAAGGCTTAGCAGAACTTTACTATCTCTATTCTGCTTCCAGCTACGCCAGAACTTCCTTTCTTCTTTCTTTCTCTCACTTTCTCTCTCTAGCACCTCCTTCTCTCTCTTAAAGAACCTTAGGCCATGGCATATGAAGGCAGGGGGTATTTATAGTTTTCTTCAATGGCATTCTTGCAATTTTGAAGCCATATGAACTTGTGGTCCTGGTTTTTTCGGAATTTCCTATTTTTCTTTATTCCTTTTACTGCATCATGCATGACATCATCTCAAGGCCACCTCATGGGCCACCTCATATGTCACATGGCGAAATTGCAAGCTTCTGGGACACCTCATTAGCTGACTCAGCAGTTCCAGTCCAATCCAGTACCGGTCCGGTCCGATTTCCCACAAACTGGACTCACCGGCTAAGATTGTGCCACATGTCCTTAACTTTTCTTCTCCCTCTAAGATGACGCCATGTGGCATCTAGAAGGGACCTTTCAAGCCTTCCAATGCTATCCAGATAAGTCCAGGACTTTATCTGATCACCTCCTCGGTTATCGTGCCGACCGAGTAACTTTACTTTATTGAAACAGCATTAAAATAGTATTTTAATGCCACTTTTTCCCACATATCACTGGGCCTACGTTTTTGGGCTCTGGGAATGTTATCTTGAATCCTTATCAAGCTCAAATACTCTGATGACTCAATTCCCAAGAAACATCCCTTGGCAAATTACCAAAATGCCCTTAGGTGGCCTTTCTTGCACTATCTTAGCCCTAAGGGTAAAATTATCATTTTACACCTTTCTTTACCCTGTCAGGGCATATACTGACTCTGAGTAACTCTATCTGTATGTGCCTTGGCTCCTGGGCCTGTCCAGAATGACCAAAATGCCCTCCATTCCTCTATTACCCTTTAATACAACACAGGGGCATTTTCGTAACTTCACACTTTTTCGGGGTTCTGCCGGACACTGGCCCACCTATCAGTCCAAGGATCTTACTGGGCCTTTGTTGGAGCTATTATTGGGCCTCTCAGGGTCTATTACCTTCATGGCACTCATCACGAGGAATCTTCCCCCGACACAGTTCCTCGAATATTTTAACTATTATACACCGTTTATACACATCTCCGGACACCGGCTCCTTCTGTCAGATACACTGGCCTGCGGTGTTCAGGCATCCCTGTGAGTTATAACAGTCATCTGACTGAGGTCATCCTAACTCATTCAGTCCCTTTTCAAATACCGATAAATCTCCCTATCGGATACCCGGAGGCCTCACACTCCCGTCTGGATTTTCTAATTTGCGAATAACTTTTTCTACAGGCCTCCTATCGGTATTCTGTCAGTTTCTCGACATCCTTCCCATAAGGACGCAACATCCTGTATTTTCTCACTTATATCTAAAATTTAGGATATCCGGTAGGAATTTTTATAACTATTGACTATCAGATCAATTCTGGCTATCTGGAGTCTTGAAAAATTCCTGTATTAAGCCAGATTACCGAGTGTCACTTGCTCTCTCTACCGGTGAAATTTGGGACCGAAATGCTTTCGGGCAGTCCAAACCACTTTCGGCCTGACTTTCTTTAATTACACTTTAGCCCCAAAGAACTTTTCTTCTTTTCATTTAAGTCCCTTTTATTTGGCTAAAATTACACTTAGGGAGCTCGCCTTTTTGTCTACTTTTCCTTTTTGGCTTTAAACTTTCCATAATTGCACTTAAGCCCCTTCCTTTTCTTTCTTTTGCAATTTAATCCCTTTCTTTGCATAATTGGCCATCATATCTCTAGGGACTTCCACTATTTACATATAATTCCCCTGACTTTCACTTATTTACAGTTTAGTCCCTAAAATCCCTCTGTATGTCTTTGGGACTTCTGCTCAAAGGGATATATCTATTTCAAGCTACTTAGTAAGTCTCTGGCCTGAAAATTAGGGTGTTACAGATGTCATCTGAGCTCATTCACTCTCAGTTTGAATACCGATAAATCTCCTAATCGGATCTCCGGAGGTCACACACTCCCGTCTGAATTTATAAATTTGTGAATAACTTTTTCCACAGACCTCCTTTCGGTATTCGGTCAGTTCCCTGACATCAGCCTCATCAGGATGTATTATCCTGTAATTTCTCACTTATATCTGAGGTCTAGGATATCCGATAATAACTTTTATAACTTTTTTCTTATCAGATAAATTTAAGCTATCTGGAACTGTAATAAAATTCCTGTATTATACCAGATTAACCGGCATCACTTCCTCTATCTACTGA
Organism: Leucaena leucocephala; assembly: GCA_037074615.1. Classification (NCBI taxonomy): domain Eukaryota; kingdom Viridiplantae; phylum Streptophyta; class Magnoliopsida; order Fabales; family Fabaceae; genus Leucaena; species Leucaena leucocephala. Next base: position 11,544,048 of record CM073555.1, on the reverse strand, counting down.
TGAGATTTGGGACTGAAATGCTTCCGGGCAGTGCTATGCCATTTCTGGCTCATCTTTCCATAATTACACTTTTTCCCCTGAAACTTTTCTTCTTTTCAATTAAGTCTCTTTCATTTTGCTAAAATTACACTTAAAGACCCCACATTTTTGTCTACTTTCTCTTTTGGCCCTATAACTTGTGTCTACTTTTACTTTTGCACAAGAGACTTTTAGACTTTTCACTTTAGTCCCTTTCTTTCCTTAAATGACCATTATACCCCTAAGACTTTCATTATTTACATATAAGTCCTTGTACTTTCACTTATTTGCAGTTTAGTCCCTAAAAACCCTCTGTATGTTTCTGGGACTTCTGCTCAAAGGGGTCTGGTAGTCTATCTATTGCAGGCTACTTTCTGAGTCTCTAGGCCTGAAAATTGGGATGTTACATTTCTACCCCCTTAAAATAAATTTTGTCCTCGAAATTTACTTAGTACCTTAGTCAACTATCCTAGATATATCTCCTCTGTATATCCTTTCCTGGTTTATAACCAAGGCTTGGGGCATTCATCCACTCATACTTATGGACAACCCATTGAACTTGTGAGTAGTGTCCATTTCTTTCATATCTTTCCCTTCAGAATTTTGATATAATTCTGGGGTCTACATCATTTCTCTTACACTTTGCTAGCCTTTTAGGAGAAATAGTGTTCTTCTACCTTTCTTTCTCCTGATACAAAATCATAATTCAGATAACTTCTCTAACTTTTCTTAACTTCTTTAATTCTTCGCAACTTTTCTTAACTTTTCTCAGCCTCCTATATAACTTTATGCATCTATGCTAAACTTTTGTGGCATTTGCATTCTTTCTTATCCCTTCTTAGGGTTTATCTATAGTTAGGCTACTCTTGCCTTAGCACCTTTCGTGCTACTGGGTTAGGGCTAGGTTATTCTTCTTATAGCTCTAGGCCATAGTATTCTCTTTCTCATAGAACTAGGCTCTATCTTTGCTTTTCCTTAGACCCTCTTCTCTATGTCTCTCTGGTCTTTTAATCTCTTTACCCTCATCTGGGGCATCTATCTGCTCATACTCTTCTGTTCTCAAAATATATGGGGTTCTCTTCTCTGTTTCTCAGGAATACTTCTACAAAACTTTGAATATCAGTACTTAGATTTAAACTTGGACTCCGTCTTTGTTAAGGGAAAACTAAGTTCAGTCGGTATATAATAGAGGCTATCTGAAGAAAACCATTATAAAATAATTTTTCTGGATGAGTTTATCAATTAGTGAAGCTTCCTTACCTTAAATTCATCTTTGCCATTCATCTTCCCAAAGAGATACTACATTGTACTCATATCTCATGGCTCATCACTTTCCTTAGGCTAGGTCTAACTGTGACCTCAGGATCTCACTGCGATCAACTGTTAGCCTCTTCAGAATCTAACTGCGACTCTGAAGCTCTTAGGATCTAACTGCGATCCTTCAGGATCTAACTGCGACCCTTGAGCCATGCTAGGATCTAACTGCGACCCTCCAGAATCTAACTATGATTCTGTTGTACTGTATATCTCCCGAAGATCTTAAACCAATAGACTAGGTTATAAGGTTAATTGCTTCCACCTATTGATAACTCCATAAATAAATATTTAAAAAAAAATTATATATAGTAGCCTCATATTATTTACCCAGACTTTACTTACTTCCTCTCTTACTCAGGAGTTCCTTCTCATCTTTCTTACTTTATTGTGGTTTACCATTGCCTATGGTCTAACCACCTGCCATTACATTCTATTGTTATGGCCTCATCATAACTTCTCATTTCAATCTGTGCTCTAACTGCGAGCCATTCAAACTATGCTCTAACTGCGAGCAATCTGTACCAGATCCAACTCTTATCTGAAGAGTGATCTGTACTCATCTGAATCTAGCTCTATCTGAGAGCCATCTATTTCAAATCTAACTCTTATCTGAAGAGTGATCTGAAAATAATCTCTTTACTGTTATCTACTCCTCTATCTGTATACCATTCTGCTCAATAGAAATGGCCCTGAGTACTATATTCACAAGCCTATAGAAATATCTGAGTAACCCCAATCATACTGTAACTGACTATCCCACTCACTAAGACTGTCTGCCATTCTTGGTACATTCCTATTGCATGTCGTATGGTATGGGAGCAACATAACTTTCTTATCTCATCTCATATATACTCTACCTTGCATGTACTGCAAAAGGAGAGTATTCATTCATCATAGCATACTCTAACATGCATGTCATCACATGACAACTGCAAGGAGATGTACCTATCTATCATAACTTATGGCAACATAAGCCATATCATTATCATAATTTGCTCAACCATCCATCGCACATTATTTACTTTATCACATTATTTGTCAGATCATCATCTGATCATATTATCTATCGTATTATCTGTCAGATTATCAATCATATGATCAGGATCTGACAAGAACATCTGTCTATCTCACTTAGGCTGCCATGCTACCCTCTTACCAGGGTATAGACTCAACCCTTCATTACTATATCTTATATAGGAATAGGGGAGTCACTTTATCTTTTAACTGTGGCTACCTCTCTACTATCTCTTAACTTCTGTCTATTTATCAGTCCCAATCTGTTCTTGACCGGACTATGGTTCCTTATTGGCCTTTCTCTTGATCCTTGAGTCGCATGGATCTCATTCATCATCTCTTACTATTACTTCTGTGCTCTAGGGTACTCTTCCTTAGGTCTACTACTTCTTCGTGATGGAATCCCTCCGCTCAGGGAACATTTAGCCCTTTATCCATTAATAATCACGTCTCTAGCCTTAGGGCATGTGCTAGGATCATTTCTAGGCAAATCTCAATCTAACTTTTAGGTCTTCTATTCAAACCAGCTGAATAAAACCTTTGTAAAGTAGATCTACTCCTAGTTATCACATGGAGGATCTACTTTTAAACATTGTCTTAAACTGATCTTTTGTACCTCAGTACCTTTGTATTGTCTAGCTTATCATATGATATACCAATCCTCTAGCCGATGGACTTTAGCGAGGTTGGTACCTTTATTCTCATCATCATATGGCCTCTGCCAATTATAGTCGCGACCTGAGAACTTCATAGTCGCAACTCACATGCTCTCTGTGACTATTTGTCGCGACCTACTCCCATATTCGTCGCGACTTGAGTGTCATTATCTTGCACTCTAAAAATAACCTTTCTAATTCATATCTTTAACTCATTTAAACCTCAATTCTAACTATTTCAGAGCATCACTGAGCTAGAACCTTCTGTCTTGTGCTAGAATCTTATGCTCTGAACCAGAGCCCTTTCTGGTCTATGCCAGAACCTTTTGCTCTGATACCAAAATAAAACATCCTTATTTTCGTACGTCCTAGGGACCATTTGGTATCATTTAGAACCACTTTCAAGGTCATTGAAGTCCAATTCCTTAATCTGGAGTTTTACTATTATCGAGTACTGTTCACTGTGTAAATTCCAGATGAGTGACCTGACTTCAAAAAATCATAACTAATTCTAGAAAAATCAAAATGAAGTGATTCAAATTGCTACTTGAAGCTAACTCAACCATCTTTTAGAGAAAAATAACTCGTTGACCATGCCTTGATCGTTCATACTTCTTTCTGTCAACCTGCAGACTTCTACCGCTCTATTGAACTATGTAAGTTGCTGAGGAATTATCCTTTCCTTTAGGCCTGCTCAGGCCCTCCACTAATCTCTTTGTCGACCATTCTTCGTCCTGCATTCTTCTAAGGTACGTAGAATAGTTCGACAATCGGAGATACTTAGCCAAATACTCATCAAATGACTATTTCTCTCCTTGCTTCAAAGTAAGGAACTCAACTTCTTTTGCGTCCCTCACTGACTGGGGAAAGTATTTTTCCCTAAACTATCCCAGAAATACTTCCCATGTAACTAAAATTTCTTTCCCTTGTAGAATAAGCTCAGTGTTCCTCCACCATCTTCGTGCATCCCTTTCTAGTTTGAAGATAGCCATCTGGGCTTTTCTTCCTGATGGGCAGTCCAGCACCTCAAAAATCCTCTCTAGCTGATCTATCTAATCTTCAGCTACTTGGACGTCAAACGTCCCCTCAAACGCCGGAGGATTGTACTTATGAAACTGTGTCATCCATTGCTGAATACTATTAGGATCTGCCACTAGATCCTTTATTCTCGACTGCTCATTATTTGGAGGAACTCTCGATATCCCTTCTGCTGGTCTTTTAGGGGTCCACAATTGATTAACTATAGCTGTAAGGGTAGCTATAGTTGCATCTCTTTCCTGATCTCGGTGGACTTATTCAGCCCTCATCTCTTCCATCATCCTTTGCTACTGCTGATCTAGCCTAGCAAGGATGACTCGCATAGGGTCTACCTCATTGGAGTTGCCAACTTCCTCTATGTGTGGCTCCTCCTCTCGAGTTCTACGTCCTCGTCTCGTGCTCACCATCTTTGTTCCCTTGTCAATCAGAAAAGAAAAGTGAACACATTAATATCATACTACCTACTCATCTAGGAGCTTTACCTTCACTGGGCTTTTCTAAACCTCTATATATTCTGACTAATGAACAGAGTGTTCTATCCAGTGCCAGGTCCTTATTCTTTGAGCCAGAATCCTTTCTTTTGTGCCAGAACCTATTGTTCTGACATATATATATGTTGGTATCAGAGCAACAATAGGATAATAAGCCCACAGACCAGAACTTCCTCACAGACCTAAAAGTTAATAGATAAAGAGCTAAATATTCCCTAAGCAGAGGGATTCCATCACGGAGAAGCGATAGACCTAGGGTATAGTACCCTAAAAAGTAGAAGTAATAGTAAAAGATGATGAATGAGATCCATGCGACTCAAGTTCGCTAGGATAAAAAGAAAGACCAATAATGTAACATCCCTAATTTCTGTACTAAGTTGTATGTACAGATTGAATAAAATATATGAGATGTTTAGGAAAAGATGTGTCCATATTTATGTAAAGAAAAGGATTAATTGGAAGAGGAAGAAAGTCTAAGAGCCAAAGTGTAAAACTACAAAAATGCTACTGTGATGCCCTAAGAAACCAGAAGTAAATGGAGGGCATTTTGGTCATTTCTCACAATAGATGGATATCAGAGGAAATTTGATAGTAAATTATTATAATTAATATGAGAATTTATGGAGTTGACAGAAGTCAAAAAGGAGTCCTGTAGAATTAATTATGGAATTTACGGTGAAAAAGGACACCGATAAAGGGTTAAAGGAAACATATGTAATTTTTAACAGGACTTCTGGGTCTCAGAAAATTATGAAACTTTGTAGAGAATTCATTTTATATTAGAATGAATTTCTAAAAATGTTAGAACAATTAAAGGAGGTGTTTAGCATTTATTCTGAGATCAAGATAATTTAAGGATATCGGTATAAGGAAAGTACATTGAGATTTGTGCCAATTAGCTATTGGACCTAAAAGAGGCCCAACATTTCATCCTAGGCCAGCCCAATAAGGCCCAAAAGTTATCTTGGAGCCCAAGTCCAATAATGAATAATTTATGGATTTTTGAAAAGAAAGAAAAAGAGAATAAAGTAAGAATTAGGTGTTGCACATGGTGGGACCTACAAGGACTTCAAAATGGCACCCAAAAAGAGGAAGGGTTAGGTGTACCAAGTGAGGCCATGCTAGTGATGTCATGGTGGTAAGGTCTTGAGTGAAAAGTGAAAAGACATTTCAAGATTAAACCTTTAACCATTAGATCAAATAGTTTCCAAAGTGATCTTGGCCTTCAAATGGCACATAACTTTTGCTATAAATACCCCCCCTTTCCATTCATTCTTCACACCCAAGAGCTCCTTTAGAAAGAGAAGTGAGTTCTAGAGAAAGAAAGTGGAAGAAAGCAAGGAAGAAGCAAGGGTCTTGAAGGAGCAAGTAAGGTAAGTTGTCTCCTTACTTCTACCTTTTGTTCTTATGGTTTGTGCTTGAGTTTAAGTGATTTTTTAGGCTTAAATCTTGGGGAAATGCTGCTGGAATTTTTGTGTATGTGTGAAAGGAATATGAGTTTTAAGTCATAGATAGTTAAGACAAGCTTAAACAAGTTAGTTACATGCTTGGTTGTGAAGTAAGTTGATGTTCTTGACTTTACCATTTCGGGTTACACTGTTCATGCACTGTTCATGATAGAAGAAAATGGAATTTCAATGATTTAATGATTCCATTGAGTTTATATGATGATTTTGTGTAGGATTGGAAAGGTTTTGAACCTTGGAAACCATTGGAATTAAAGGATATAATGTTGAAAATTCCTCACGGTACTGCTCACTCGCGTGAACAGTGATTTGAATTTCATGATTTGATGTTTCCAATGGTCTTAAAATGAGATTTTGTGTGGGGGAAAAGTGGAGGAACAAGTATGGGAAGCATTGGAATCAAAATGAGAATTTTTGGAAGATTTATGTATGCTTTTCCAAATCTGTACAGAACAGTGTATTCTTGCTGGAATTTGGTTATTTTTAGTTCATAAATGGATTCAAAAGGTAAAATTGTGTAGGGTATGGTCAAGACATCAATTGATTCAAGGGCCAAGTTAATTGGCAAAGATTAAAGAAAGTTATGTTAGTTAAAGCAAGTTAAAGGTTCAAGAGAGATAGTCTTGAGTAGTGTTTGAGTTCATGGTCCTAATGGATTATGTAATGAATATGAATGTGATTAGGACCTTGAAACCTCTAAGAAGATGTTGGGGAATGATTGACCAAAAAGCTTGGGATGCAAGTGCAAGCATAAGAAAGAGAGCTTAAATCCAAGGTAGTAAACTTACCCTAAACTTGTATGAATTGAATGTTATGCTTGATTGTGCTATGACTTTATTGAATTGTATGCATATGTGTATATGATTGAAGCTCTGTTTCTATGATTACCTTGGCCAATTGTATTTCATATGTTACATGGAAGCATGCACATTACACAATGTTTACACTTTCACAAGCAAGCACAAGTATTTACTTTAATGCATGCATTGTTTAGTACCGTTTGCTACTGAGATTCCCCCGAATCTCATCCCCTATTTATAACCCATTACAGAGAGGTTATATCGAAGTGAATTTTGAGAATGCTGTAAGAAGCCGTTATGCTGCCAATTTTCAGACTGAACATAAGGAGATGATACGTACTGTGTACGTAGGTACTGTCTAAGGAGTCTGGAAGTGAGTGGACCTAGTCGGTTCATCCAGTCTTTCCTGGGCACTTACGTAGAATGGTAATTCTCACGGGAATTACCGAATCAGTACAAGATCAGTTATTTTTACAGATGAAGTATAGTAGTTATACTGCCGGATTTCAGGCAGGAAAGATGTAATAGAGATACGAGGATCTTGTTCATGCCCTATTGTATAAAGATTTATTATTTAATGATAAGTATTGTTTAGCATGTTTGTTTGATATGTGATTAATGTATGCATATGTATGTAAAGTTGCTTGCTGGAATTTGCCACCATGAACAGTAACTCGTGGTGATATAGTGATGTTTGATCTATAATTAAAAATAGTAAATGATTAAATAAATATATGATATGTTTAGGATAAATAGTAGACATACCAAGCTTCGATTTGATATATAGAATGTCTCATTTTGATGTTTACACATGGAGACATAAATTATCAAAGTTGGGACCAAAATGCTGGATTCAGGGGAAAAACGCTGGATGAACAGTAAAGTTATAACTTTGACTTACGTTGACTTGGACAAGGAATGGTCAACGAGTTATTTTTCCTCTAAATAGTATTGAGTTAGCTTCATGTAGCAATTTGAACCACTGCATTCTGATTTTTCTAGAATTAGTTATGATTTTTCGAAGTCAGGTCACTCATCTGGAATTTACACAGTAAACAGTACTCGATAAGAGTAAAACTCCAGATTGAGAAATTAGATTTCAATGACCTTGAAAGTGGTTCTAAATACTACCAATTGGTCCCTAAGATGTACAAAAATAAGGATGTTTCAAATAAGAAACCATAGTCTGGTCAAGAATAGACTAGGACTGATAGATAGATAGAAGAAGTTAAGAGATTGTAGAAAGGTACCCACAGTTTCAAAGATAAAGTGACTCCCCAATTCCCTATATAAGATAGATTAATGAAGGGTTGAGTCTATACCCTGGTAGAGGGTAGAGTGGCAGCCTAAGTGAAATAGATAGATGTTTCAGGATGAATGATCAGGATATGATAGGCAATATGATAAAGGAAATATGTTTTGAGGCTTACTTAGATTATTACAATGTGCAATAGATGGTTGAGCAAATTATGCCGATGATATGGCTTATGTTGCCATAAGTTATGATGAATAGTTGCATCTCCTTACAGTTATCATATGATGACATGCATGTTAGAGTATGCTATGATGAATGGATACTCCCCTTTCGCAGTATATGCAGGGTACAGTGTATATGAGATAAAGAAGTTATGAGAGAGTTATGTTGCTCCCATACCATATGCAATAAGGAATGTATTAAGGATGATAGATAGTCTCAGTTTATGGGACGATAAGCTATGATATGATATTCAGATATGATTTATGATTGAGGTTACTCAGGTAATTCTGCAGACTTATGAATGCAGTACTCAGGGCCATTTCTATTGAAAGGAATGGTATACAGAAAGAGAAGCAGATAACAGTAAAGAGATTGTTTTCATATCACTCTTCAGATAAGAGTTGGATCTGAAACAGATGGCTCTCAGATAGAGCTAGATTCAGATGAGTATAGATCACTCTTCAGATAAGATTTGGATCTGATATAGAATGCTCGCAGTTAGAGCATAGTTCAAATGGCTCGCAGTTAGAGCACAGATTAAAATGAGAAGTTATGATGAGGCCATAGCAATAAAATGCAATGGCAGGTGGTTAGACCATAGCCAATGGTAAACCACAGTGAAGTAAGAAAGATGAGAAGGGACTCCTGAGTAAGAGAGGAAGTAAGTAAAGTCTGGGTAAATAATATGAGGCTACCAGATATAAAATTCTTAAAATTTTTATTGAGTTATCAACAGGTGGAAGTAGTTAACCTTATAACTTAGTCTGTTTGTTTAAGATCTTCGGGAGATATACAGTACAACAGAATCGTAGTTAGATTCTGGAGGGTCGCAGTTAGATCCTGAAGGGTCACAATTAGATCCTAAAAGCTTCAGAGTCGCAGTTAGATTCTGAAGAGGCTAACAGTTGATCGCAGTTAGATCTCGAGGCTACAGTTAGACCTAACCTAAGGGAAGTAATGAGCCATGAAGATATGAGTACAATGTAGTATCTCTATGGGAAGATGAATGCCAAAGACAAAGTTAAGGTAAGGAAGCTTCACTAATTGATAAACTCATCCAGAAAAATTATTTTATAATGGTTTTCTTCAGATAGCCTCTATTATATACAGACTGAACTTAGTTTTTTCTTAAATAAAGACGGAGTCCAGGTTAAAATCTGAGTGCTGATATTCAAAGTTTTGTAGAAGTATGCCTGAGAACCAAAGAAAAGAATCCCCTATGTATTGAGAATAGAAAAGTATGAGCAGATAGATTCCCCAGATAAGGGTAAAGAGATTAAAAGGCCAGAAAGACCTAGAGAAGAGGGTCTAAGGCAAAGCAAAGATAGAACGTAGTTCTATAAGAAGAGAATGCTAGGGCCTAGAGCGATACAGAGAGTAACCTAGCCCTAACCCAGTATCAAGAAAAGTGTTAAGGCAAGAGTAGCCTAATGATAGATAAGCCCTAAGAAGGGATAAGAAAGAATGCAAATGCCACAAAAGTTTGGCATAGATGAATAAAGTTATATAAGAGGCTAAGAAAAGTTAAGAAAAGTTGGGAAGAATTAAAGAAGTTAAGAAAAGTTAGAGAAGTTATCTGAATTATGATTTTGTATCAGGAGAAAGAAAGGTAGAAGAACACTATTTCTCCTAAAAGGCTAGCAAAGTGTAAGAGAAATGATGTAGACCCCAGAATTATATCAAAATTCTGAAGGGAAAGATATGAAAGAAATGGACACTACTCACAAGTTCAATGGGTTGTCCATAAGTATGAGTGGATGAATGCCCCAAGCCTTGGTTATAAACCAGGAAAGGATATACAGAGGAGATATATCTAGGATAGTTGACTAAGGTACTAAGTAAATTTTGTGGACAAAATTTATTTTAAGGGGGTAGAAATGTAACATCCCAATTTTCAGGCCTAGAGACTCAGAAAGTAGCCTGAAATAGATAGACTACCAGACCCCTTTGAGCAGAAGTCCCAGAAACATACAGAGGGTTTTTAGGGACTAAACTGCAAATAAGTGAAAGTACAAGGACTTATATGTAAATAATGAAAGTCTTAGGGGTATAATGGTCATTTAAGGAAAGAAAGGGACTAAAGTGAAAAGTCTAAAAGTCTCTTGTGCAAAAGTAAAAGTAGACACAAGTTATAGGGCCAAAAGAGAAAGTAGACAAAATGTGGGGTCTTTAAGTGTAATTTTAGCAAAATGAAAGAGACTTAATTGAAAAGAAGAAAAGTTTCAGGGGAAAAAGTGTAATTATGGAAAGATGAGCCAGAAATGGCATAGCACTGCCCGGAAGCATTTCAGTCCCAAATCTCATCAGTAGATAGAGGAAGTGATGCCGGTTAATCTGGTATAATACAGGAATTTTATTACAGTTCCAGATAGCTTAAATTTATCTGATAAGAAAAAAGTTATAAAAGTTATTATCGGATATCCTAGACCTCAGATATAAGTGAGAAATTACAGGATGATACATCCTGATGAGGCTGATGTCAGGGAACTGACAGAATACCGAAAGGAGGTATGTGGAAAAAGTTATTCACAAATTTGTAAATTCAGACGGGAGTTTGTGACTGAAACATCCTTACTTTCGTATGTCTTAGGGACCATTTGGTAGCATTTAGAACCAGTTTCAAGGTCATTGAGGTCCAATTTCTCAATCTGGAGTTTTACTCTTATCGAGTACTGTTCACTTTGAATATTCCAGATGCTTGACCTGACTTCAAAATATCATAACTAATTCTACAAAAATAGAAATGAAGTGGTTCAAATTTCTAATTGAAGATAACTTAATTATATTTCAGGAAAAAATAACTTGTTGGCCATTCATCGACCGAGTCAACGTAGGTCAACGTCACAACTTTACTGTTCATCCAACGTTTTTTCCTGAATCCAGCATTCTGGTCCCAACTTTGATAATTTATATCTCCTTGTGTAGACATCAAAATGAGACGTTTTATATATCAAAATAAATCTTGGTATGTATACTATTTACCATAAAAATTTCATACATTTATTCATCCATTTACTATTTTTAATCATTTATCAACCATAACCTTGTCACCACGTGTTACTGTTCACAGTGGTAATTTCCAGCAATCAACTTTGCATACATATGCATACACCCATCATATATCAGTCAAACATGCCAAACAATGTCTTTATTAAATAATAAGTCATTATACATCAGGGCATGCATGAAATCATCATATTTCTTTTACATCATTTCCTGCCTGAAATCCGGCAGCGTAACCGTTACGCTTCATCTTCAGAAAGTAACTGATCTTGTACCGATTCGGTAATTCCCGTGAGAACTACCATTCTACGTAAGTACCCAGGAAAGACTGGATAAACCGGCTAGGTCCACTCACTTCCAGCCTCCTTAGATAGTACCTACGTACACAGTACATATCAGCTCCTTTCTCTACTATTGCCATCTTGTCATAATTTCGGCAGCATAACGGCGTCTCTTAAAATTCCCAAAATTCACTTTGACATAACCTCCCCTGTAATGGTTTACTTATTGGAATGAGATTCGGGGGAATCTCAGTAGCAACAATCATAACAATATATGTAATACAGAGTGACAGTGCTTGCTTGTGATTGTGTACAGATAAGTATGCTGCGTGCTTCCATACTCAATAATATATGATCATAGCATTGCAGTAGAGCTTCAGGCATAACATATAAGACAACAATCCAACCAAACAATAGCACAACAAATCACGAATCCATTACATAAAAGCTAGGATTAGTTACTACCTCAAGAGCTTAGCAGAGCTCTACTATCTCTATACTGCTTCCAGCTCAGCCAGAACTTCCTTTCTTTCTTTCTTCCTCTCACTTTCTCTCTCTAGTACTTCCCCTCTCTCTTAAAGGCTCCTTGGCCGTGGCATATGAATGAATGGGGGGGTATTTATAGTTTTGGTCAATGGCAGTCTTGTAATTTTGAAGCCATCTGATTCTGTGGTCCTGGTTTTTCCAGAATTTTCTATTTTTCTTTATTCCTTTTACTGCATCATGCATGACATCATCTCAAAGCCACCTCATGGGACACCTCATCATGCACATTTCTCATATGGCGAAATTGCAAGCTTCTTGGACACCTCATCAGCTGACTCAGCAGTTCCAGTCCAATCCAGTACCGGTCCGGTCCGATTTCCCACAAATTGGACTCACCGGCTTAGATTGTGCCATGTGTCCTCAACTTTTTCTTCTGCCTCTAAGATGACACCAAGTGGCATCTGGAAGGGACCTTTCATGAAACATCCTCCCTTACACTCTTCAGAGTACACTTGCGGAAGCAATATTAGCTTGATCATATCTTAACTTAAGCCCAGAAATTCAAAATTTCACTCTTAAGTTCCTTATTCTGGACCTTTAATTTGAAAATTAATTAATCTCATTCTATACATCCAAACAAGGCTTATTACCTATCCACGTAACGCCCCAGATGTGTACGACTGGCCTGCCAAATTTCATAGCCAAACTCCTTCGTTTACTAGGTCAAACTGAGGTCAAACCACTGCTACCTCAGGACCTGCGAATTTCCCCTTAATTTACCATACATAAATTGAATATGCCAAACAACATTTATTATTAAATAATAAAATGTCATACAACAAGGCATACAGAAAATTCTCATATTTTTATTACATCTTTCACTGTCTAAAATCTAGCAGCATAACCGCTACGCTTTATCTGTACAAAGAACTGAACTGTACTGATTCGGTAATCCCCTCATGAGAACTACCATTCTACGTAGTACCCAGGAAAGACTAGATGAACCGGCTAGGTCCACTCACTTCTAGCCTCCTTAGACAGCACTACGTACACAGTACTTATCATATACTGATGTTCAGTCTTTACTTCGACGGCATAACGGCGTCTCTCTAAATTCTTAAAATCCACTTCAGCATAACCTCCCTGTAATGGGTTATGGATGGGGATGAGATTCGGGGGAATCTCAGTAGCAACAATCATAACAATATATGTAATGCAGTGTGATAGTGCTTGCTTGTGATTGTGTACAGATAAGTATGCTGCGTGCTTCCATACTCAATAACATATGATCATAGCATTGCAGTAGAGCTTCAAGCATAACATATAAGACAACAATCCAACCAAACAATAGCACAACAAATCACAAAGCCATTACATAAAAGCTAGGATTAGTTACTACCTCAAAGGCTTAGCAGAGCTCTACTATCTCTATTCTGCTTCCAGCTCCGCCAGAACTTCCTTTCTTCTTTCTTCCTCTCACTTTCTCTCTCTAGCACCTCCTCCTCTCTCTAAAAGGCTCAAAACCGTGGGATGCATGAAATGGGAGGGGGAGGGGGTATTTATAGTTTCCTTCAATGGCATTCCTGTAATTTTGAAGCCATATGAACTTGTGGTCCTGGTTTTTCCTGGAATTTCCTATTTTCTTTTATTCCTTTTTACTGCATCATGCATGACATCATCCAGGACACCTCACCGGGACACCTCAGCGCCACATTTATCACATGCTGAAATTCCTGGACACCTCAGCAGCTGACTCAGCAGGCTGACTCACCGGTCCAGTCTCTTGCCTCGTAAAGCGTGTCCTCAGCTTTATCTGCTTTCTCCAGACTAATGCCATGTGGCGCCTGGAAGAGACCTTGCACGCTTCCCAATGCTATCCAGATAAGTCCCAGACTTATCTGATCACCTCCTCGGTTTTCGTGCCAACCGAGTAACTTTACTCTACTGAAAGGTCATTAAATCATTATTTTAATGTCACTTTTCCCCCTGAATCACTGGGCCTGCGTTTTTGGGCCTGGGAATATCCTCTTGGGTCTCTGATCCAGCCCAAGTACTCTGATGGCACGATTCCCAAGAAACACCCCTTGGCAAATTACCAAAATGCCCTTAGTCTCTCTTTCTTTACTTCAATGAGTCTAGGGGCATTATTGTCTTTTCACATCTTACCAGAGTACTCTTGACCCTGGTCAACTATCCAGATACCCTTTCTTGACTGTCTAACCTTAGCCAAATGACCAAAATACCCTTTTCTCATTCTTTCACTATTCTATAACATAGGGGCATTTTCGTCATTTTGCACCTTTTTCCCGGACATCGGCCCCTTTTACCACTGGATTGATTTAATGGGCCTGGGCCTTCCCTGGTGTCACTAAAGGCCTTAGAAACACTATACGCCCCCTGGCCACAGTCCGATCATCTCTATCGGGACTGCTTTTCCTTTACCGATTATAACTGTAAATTCCTATCTTCCGGAATTTTTACAGAAAAATCGGGACCTCAAATCAAAATTCCGTGACTCCTCATTCAACCCGGAATCCTTTCCTCTATCTCCCGGTATTTTCAGATATTTTATCCGGACCGGGCTATTTTGGCCTGAAAAAGCACTCACGCGCACACTTTTCCAAAATGACCATTTTACCCCTGGTCACATTTCTAATTCTTTCATACACATAGAGACCTCATATGCACATTTCACAGTTCAGTGAAATGATCAGCATAATTTTCTCTATTTTCTGGCAAAATATGGTACTCATCGGCTACCAGCCCAATCTTTCCCATAATTACGATTTTGCCCCTGCATTCTCTTTCTGGCCTCATTGCTCATCTTCTTATCCTTCATCTTAAGTTCTAGAAATTCTCTTTCAATAACTCATCCCTTAAACTCTTCGGGAGTCATCATTAATTGAAAGGCTCGACAACCCGCCCATATCAGGTTATCTTACACAGGAGCCAGCCCATATCAAGCTACCTGCAGAATTCCTAGGCTTAAGACTTAGGATATTCCTCACATTCCTCATCTTGGACCTAGATGAACTGTCCCGATCTCCTAGACCAAAAATCGGGATGTTACAATTCTCCTCCCCTTTTAAAAATTTCGTCCTCGAAATTTCAAGGGATACCTCATCTTTCCTGAAGAGAACTTCTTACTGATCTATACAGCTATGTGATTCTTATAACACAGTCATATATATAACCAGTAAGATCATCCCTCTCTGTCTTATCCTCACTCTAGTGATGGTCTAGAGGAGCAACAGCTTGGTCCCAGACCTTCCACATGGATTCTTAGCAACTAACATCTCTCATTATAGTTGCTTACAGCTATCCATGTCCTAACCCCTCATACAGCAACCTCATCACTGAGCTAAGACAGATTTATTATCTTACTAATTATTTCTCATGACTCATTATAATAACCACATTCTCTAGATCAGAAAAGAACTCTTCGTCCACATTATCATCTAGGCATATAGTTCCTTACAGCTCAGTCGCCCTTACAGCTATGGTTCCTCTTAACCATTCTTAGGGTCGACCTCAGGGAAATTGGAGACTCTGTCTGTGGTAGCAAACACCTTTCCGAGGGATGTCAGCATTCGTAGGCAACTCTCGCCAAGTGGCCTTTCTCTCACCACTGCATTGCCCTGCTCGACACTCCTATGTACCACAGCTCACCACTTTGACATCTCTGCTCTCCAACCCGATCTTCTCCTTGATCAGTCCCCTGCCTGAACTATTGCCTCTTTCTCTTGCTATTGGCTTCACAACTTGAGCTACCTCCCAGAGTGCTCTTAGCCAATGCTTCTCTATCTGAATATCATAACTTATCGTCCCATAACTGAGACTATCTATCATCCTCAATCATATCATTTCTGTTCTCTAGGGTACTCTACCCTAGGTTACTACTTCTTCGTGATGGAATCCCTCTGCCTAGGGAACATCAGCCCATCACATCTCTAACCTTAGGCCATGTCCTAGGATCATTCCTAGACAAATCTCATTCTAGCTATCTCATTATAGCTCATCAATCTTTTATCATCTATTTATCTGCTTATGCTTATGGACAACTTACTGGACTTGTGAGTAGTGTCCATTTCTTTCATATCTTACCCCATCTTGACGTAATTCTGGGGTCTACCTTATCTCACTTTCTCATTTAAGATCTTTACCTCCACTGGGCTTTTCTAAACCTCTATGTACTCAAGGGAAATAACCTTTCTACATCAGAGTATCACTAAGCTAGAACCTTCTGTTCTGTGCTAGAATCTTATGCTCAGAACCAGAATCCTTTCTGGTTGATGCCAGAACCTATTGCTCTGATACCAAAATGAAACATCCTCCCTTACACTCTTCAGAGTACACTTGCGGAAGCAATATTAGCTTGATCATATCTTAACTTAAGCCCAGAAATTCAAAATTTCACTCTTAAGTTCCTTATTCTGGACCTTTAATTTGAAAATTAATTAATCTCATTCTATACATCCAAACAAGGCTTATTACCTATCCACGTAACGCCCCAGATGTGTACGACTGGCCTGCCAAATTTCATAGCCAAACTCCTTCGTTTACTAGGTCAAACTGAGGTCAAACCACTGCTACCTCAGGACCTGCGAATTTCCCCTTAATTTACCATACATAAATTGAATATGCCAAACAACATTTATTATTAAATAATAAAATGTCATACAACAAGGCATACAGAAAATTCTCATATTTTTATTACATCTTTCACTGTCTAAAATCTAGCAGCATAACCGCTACGCTTTATCTGTACAAAGAACTGAACTGTACTGATTCGGTAATCCCCTCATGAGAACTACCATTCTACGTAGTACCCAGGAAAGACTAGATGAACCGGCTAGGTCCACTCACTTCTAGCCTCCTTAGACAGCACTACGTACACAGTACTTATCATATACTGATGTTCAGTCTTTACTTCGACGGCATAACGGCGTCTCTCTAAATTCTTAAAATCCACTTCAGCATAACCTCCCTGTAATGGGTTATGGATGGGGATGAGATTCGGGGGAATCTCAGTAGCAACAATCATAACAATATATGTAATGCAGTGTGATAGTGCTTGCTTGTGATTGTGTACAGATAAGTATGCTGCGTGCTTCCATACTCAATAACATATGATCATAGCATTGCAGTAGAGCTTCAAGCATAACATATAAGACAACAATCCAACCAAACAATAGCACAACAAATCACAAAGCCATTACATAAAAGCTAGGATTAGTTACTACCTCAAAGGCTTAGCAGAGCTCTACTATCTCTATTCTGCTTCCAGCTCCGCCAGAACTTCCTTTCTTCTTTCTTCCTCTCACTTTCTCTCTCTAGCACCTCCTCCTCTCTCTAAAAGGCTCAAAACCGTGGGATGCATGAAATTGGAGGGGGAGGGGGTATTTATAGTTTCCTTCAATGGCATTCCTGTAATTTTGAAGCCATATGAACTTGTGGTCCTGGTTTTTCCTGGAATTTCCTATTTTCTTTTATTCCTTTTTACTGCATCATGCATGACATCATCCAGGACACCTCACCGGGACACCTCAGCGCCACATTTATCACATGCTGAAATTCCTGGACACCTCAGCAGCTGACTCAGCAGGCTGACTCACCGGTCCAGTCTCTTGCCTCGTAAAGCGTGTCCTCAGCTTTATCTGCTTTCTCCAGACTAATGCCATGTGGCGCCTGGAAGAGACCTTGCACGCTTCCCAATGCTATCCAGATAAGTCCCAGACTTATCTGATCACCTCCTCGGTTTTCGTGCCAACCGAGTAACTTTACTCTACTGAAAGGTCATTAAATCATTATTTTAATGTCACTTTTCCCCCTGAATCACTGGGCCTGCGTTTTTGGGCCTGGGAATATCCTCTTGGGTCTCTGATCCAGCCCAAGTACTCTGATGGCACGATTCCCAAGAAACACCCCTTGGCAAATTACCAAAATGCCCTTAGTCTCTCTTTCTTTACTTCAATGAGTCTAGGGGCATTATTGTCTTTTCACATCTTACCAGAGTACTCTTGACCCTGGTCAACTATCCAGATACCCTTTCTTGACTGTCTAACCTTAGCCAAATGACCAAAATACCCTTTTCTCATTCTTTCACTATTCTATAACATAGGGGCATTTTCGTCATTTTGCACCTTTTTCCCGGACATCGGCCCCTTTTACCACTGGATTGATTTAATGGGCCTGGGCCTTCCCTGGTGTCACTAAAGGCCTTAGAAACACTATACGCCCCCTGGCCACAGTCCGATCATCTCTATCGGGACTGCTTTTCCTTTACCGATTATAACTGTAAATTCCTATCTTCCGGAATTTTTACAGAAAAATCGGGACCTCAAATCAAAATTCCGTGACTCCTCATTCAACCCGGAATCCTTTCCTCTATCTCCCGGTATTTTCAGATATTTTATCCGGACCGGGCTATTTTGGCCTGAAAAAGCACTCACGCGCACACTTTTCCAAAATGACCATTTTACCCCTGGTCACATTTCTAATTCTTTCATACACATAGAGACCTCATATGCACATTTCACAGTTCAGTGAAATGATCAGCATAATTTTCTCTATTTTCTGGCAAAATATGGTACTCATCGGCTACCAGCCCAATCTTTCCCATAATTACGATTTTGCCCCTGCATTCTCTTTCTGGCCTCATTGCTCATCTTCTTATCCTTCATCTTAAGTTCTAGAAATTCTCTTTCAATAACTCATCCCTTAAACTCTTCGGGAGTCATCATTAATTGAAAGGCTCGACAACCCGCCCATATCAGGTTATCTTACACAGGAGCCAGCCCATATCAAGCTACCTGCAGAATTCCTAGGCTTAAGACTTAGGATATTCCTCACATTCCTCATCTTGGACCTAGATGAACTGTCCCGATCTCCTAGACCAAAAATCGGGATGTTACATTTCAAGCCTTCCAATGCTATCCAGATAAACCTAGGACTTTATCTGATCACCTCCTCGGTTATCGTGCCGACAGAGTAACTTTACTTTATTGAAACAGCATTAAAATAGTATTTTAATGCCACTTTTTCCCACATATCACTAGGCCTACGTTTTTGGGCTTTGGGAATGTTATCTTGGATCCTGATCAAGATCAAATACTCTGATGGCTCGATTCCCAAGAAACATCCCTTGGCAAATTACCAAAATACCCCTGGGTGCCCTTTCTTGCACTATTTTAACCCTAAGGGTAAAATCGTCATTTTACTCCCTTCTGTACTCTGTCAGGGCATATACTGACTCTAAGTAACTTTATCTGTAGGTGCCTTGGCTCCTGGGCATGTCCAGAATGACCAAAATGCCCTCCATTCCTCTATTACCCTTTAATACAACACAGGGGCATTTTCGTAATTTCACACTTTTTCGGGTTCTGCCGGACACTGGCCCACCTATCAGTCCAAGGGTCTTACTGGGCCTTTGTTGGCGCCATTATTGGGCCTCTCAGGGTCCATTACCTTCATGGCACGCATCACGAGGAATCCTCCCTTGTCAATGATTATTGAATATTTTATCTATTATCCACCGTTTATACACATATCCGGACACCGGCTCCTTCTGTCCGATACACTGGCCTGTGGTGTTCAGGCATCCCTGTGGGTCATAACAGTCATCTGACTGAGGTCATCCAAACTCATTCAGTCCCTTTTTAAATACCGATAAATCTCCCTATCGGATACCCGGAGGCCTCACACTCCAGTCTGGATTTTCTGATTTGTGAATAACTTTTTCTACAGGCCTCCTATCGGTATTCTGTCAGTTTCCTGACATCCGTCCCATAAGGACGCATCATCCTGTATTTTGTCACTTAGATCTTAAATGTAAGGTATCCGGTAGGAATTTTTATAACTTTTGAACTATCAGATCAATTCTGGCTATCTGGAGTCTTGAAAAATTCCTGTATTAAGCCAGATTACCGAGCGTCATTTGCTCTCTCTACTGGTGAAATCTGGGACTGAAATGCTGTCGGACAGTCCAAACCACTTCCGGCCTGACTTTCTTTAATTACAATTTAGCCCCAGAGAACTTTTCTTCTTTTCAATTAAGTCCCTTTCTATTTGGCTAAAATTATACTTAAGGACCCCACATTTTTGTCTACTTTTCCTCTTTGGCTTTAAACTTTCCATAATTGCACTTAAGTCCTTCCATTTCCTTTCTTTACTTTACTAGGTCTAGGGGCATTATTGTCTTTTCATATCTTACCAGAGTATTCTCTGACCCTGGTCAACTATCCAGATACCCTTTCTTGACTGTCTAACCTTAGCCAAATGACCAAAATACCCTTTACTCATTCTTCAATTATTCTATAACATAAGGGCATTTTCGTTATTTTGCACATTTTTCTCGGACACCGGCCCCTCTTACCACTAAACTGATATTATGGGCCTGGGCCTTCCCTGGTGTCACTATGGGCCTTGGAAAACACTGTATGGCCTCTGGCCATAGTCCGATCATCTCTATTCGGACTGCTCTTCTTTTACCGATTATAACTGTAAATTCCCATCTTCGAGAATTTTTACAGAAAAATTGGGACCTCAAATCAAAATTCTGTGTTACATCATTCATCCTGGAATCCTTTTCTCTATCTCCTGGTATTTTCAGATATTTTATCCGGACCGGGCTATTTTTGCCTGAAAGTACGCTCCTGCGCACACTTTTCAAAAATGACCATTCTACCCTTGGTCACATTTCTAATTCTTTCATACACATAGAGACCTCATATGCATATTTCACAGTTCAGTGAAATGATCAGCATATTTTTCTCTATTTTCTGGAAAAATATGGTACTCATCGGCTACCAGTCCGATCTTTCCCATAATTACGATTATGCCCTTGATTCTCTTTCTGGCATCTCTAGGCCTAAAAATTGGGGTGTTACATTTCTACCCCCCTTAAAATAAATTTTGTCCTCGAAATTAACCTTAATCAATTATCCTGGATATAGCTCCTCTGTATATCCTTTCCTGGTTTATGACTAAGGCTTGGAGCATTCATCCTCTTATACTTATGGACAACTCTTTATACTTGTGAGTAGTGTCCATTTCTTTCATATCTTATCCTTTAGAATTTTGATGTAATTCTGGGATTTACATCACTCTTCTTACACTTTGCTAATCTCTCAGGAGAAATTCTTTTCTCCTAATTCGTGCTAAAATTCACATTTAATAAATATGTCAAAAACTAATTATATTTCAAAATTTCAAAGTTAGGGACATTATTCACTCACCTGGTAATCCCAATAGCTATAATCTATCATGTTTGATGCCTTTCAATATGCTTTTGTTTTAATTCCCTATCATATAAATAATCACCATTATCACCTAACTATGACCTTATAGAATCTACTAAAATCTTAACAAAGTCAATCTTCGCAACAAATATCATCATCCATAATTCTAAAAATTCCCAACCTTGCATCCATATAAAATTCAAAATCTTTAACCTTAAAGTTTCCAAACCTTGCACCTAAATAACATTTCAAGAGTTCATACTTAGATCATTTTATTTCATTCACTTATACCCATATTTCAATAGTTTTTCTAAGCACAATTCCAACCTCTCACATCATGAAGGCATAAAATCGTCATTTCCCTAACTCTTCCAATTCCATCACTTTACTTTTAAAACCAACACCACCATTCTTTGAAAACTGAATCATACCATGAGTATATATATATAGATAGATCAAACCAAAATAGCAACATACACGCATAAATACACGCTTAGCTTCCTAAGATTTCATGTGCTAAATAACTTCTCAAATACAATTCTCTTCCCACTATCAAACACTATCTTCAATTCCATTGTTCTTTTAAACAGCCACATCTTCTCACTACTTTAGTAAATAGAAGGAAACAAAAAATAAATCCATACAACAGCAACATATACATTCAAAACAAGGTTACACCTTCCCCTTTTTCTCTGTTTGCAGTTCTTCTTTTCCCTTCTTTTCTTTCAAAAATAGCAACACACGTATGCACACAATCAACCCCCAATAGAAATAACATATATATATGTCCAACACCTAACTAATAGACACAAATCCAATCACACACTTGCTGTCCAAAACCATAACACCGCAGAATCCCCGCTTCTACCATCCCCTGTTTTCTGTTTCTTTTTTTTTCCTCTCTAAGACAGTAACAAACACACTCATATGCATATACAAAATCCCCAACAGAACAGCAACAACATATATACATACATCAGTTCAAACTCCTCGGTGACAACAACTTCATATTTGAATACACATATGCCCCTTAATGAACAATACAGCAGAACATGTACATATACTCAATCACACACTACAGCGTCTTTCTTTCTTCTCTTTCTTCTTCTTTCCAAATCAGCATGAAGACACATACATAAGCACATACACACATGCTTCCCAACATATATGTATATTAAAACAGCAGCCTCTAAAGGTGTATCTATATCCAAACAACAAGATTTCACTCTTTCCTTTTCTCTTCTTTCTATATCAAAACTGAGACTCTATTTATATACACTCCCACAGCAGCAACACGCACAGAACCGGCAAGGGAACACTATTCAAAACACCATAAATATATATACACACACATATCCTTCCCAAACCAAATCAGTGTCTATACAGACGACATCCTCTATATTCCTCTCTCTGTTTTCACAGCCCAGAAATAGGTGCCCACATATACAACCACACACATACACGCATACACACACCATTCATCACAGTAACTTTAATGTATCCGCAAACAACATTACCCCAGCTCGATAAACAGAAAATAGCAGAAATTCACAGACAGCCACGGTAACAGGGGAAAGAAAGAAGTGGAACTTACCACTTGTCTCACGGCCACAGAACCACAGAACCAGGCAGAAGAATGACAATCCAAGTTTCTCAGGTCCTTTCTCTCTATCACTCCCAGCAATCTTCCAACATTTCTCACACACCCATAAATGGATCACGGTAACAACAGAATGGAGATAAAACTTCAAAATTGTTACAGTACCCGTCAAGCACATAAATGGCAACAGACAGCAACCCCATGATGACGGTGAACATTGCTGGCGCAGACAAGGAGAGAAGAAAGGAATTTCACAGCGACCCATCACAGAACCCGCGAACTTCTCTCGAATTTCTTCCCTATATCCACTCACGTTGTGACTTTGAAGGTGACCCGTAAAGAAATAGAGATATAGGGCTTCAGTTTAAAGGCATCGGCAGCAACCCACCGTGCCGTGCACTCAACCTCCGCGCCGCACGCTGCCCCCAAATCTTCCCCCACCCACTGCCTGCGCCACTCCTCTCTGCAGACACGGGATGGCGCTGAAGAAAGAAGAGTAGGGGAGAGGGTCGGGGCAGGTAAAAATAACCGAGGAGGTGATCAGATAAGTCTGGGACTTATCTGGATAGCATTGGGAAGCATGCAAGGTCACTTTCAGGCGCCACATGGAATTGATCTGGAGGAAAGCAGATAAAGCTGAGGACACGCATTACGAGGCAGGACTCTGGACCGGTGAGTCAGCCTGCTGAGTCAGCTGCTGAGGTGTCCAGGAATTGTGACATGTGATAAATATGGTGCTGAGGTGTCCCGGTGAGGTGTCCCGATGATGCAGTAAAGGAGGAATTAAGGAAAATAGGAAATTCCAGGAAAAACCAGGACCACATGTTCAGATGGCATGGAAATTATAGAAATGCCATTGGGAAACCCTATATATACCCCCCTTGCCTTCATTTGCATTCACGCATAGCAAGAGGAAAGGGAGAGAAAGAAGAGAGAGAAGGAGAAGGAAGGAAGAGAGAAAGGAGGAAAGGAAGAAAGGAAGTTCTGGCGGAGCTGGAAGCAGAATAGAGATAGTAAGGTTCTGCTGAGCTAGCCAGGTAGTAACTAATCCTAGCTTTTATGTAATGGCTTTGTGATTTGATGTGCTATTGTTTGGTTGGATTATTGTCTTATATGTTATGTCTGAAGCTCTACTGCAATGCTATGATCATATGTTATTGAGTATGGAAGCACGCAGCATACTTATTTGTACACAATCACAAGCAAGCATTGTCACTCTGCATTACATATATTGTTATGATTATTGCTACTGAGATTCCCCCGAATCTCATCCCCATACATAACCCATTACAGGGAGGTTATGCTGAAGTGGATTTTGAGAATGCTAAGAGAATCCGTTATGCTGCCGAAGTTAAGACTGAACATCAGTATATGATAAGTAATATGTACGTATGTGCTGTCTAAGGAGGCTAGAAGTGAGTGGACCTAGCCAGTTCATCTAGTCTTTCCTGGGTACTACGTAGAATCAGTACAGTTCTCATGAGGGGATTACCGAATCAGTACAGTTCAGTTCTTTGTACAGATGAAGTGTAGCGGTTATGCTGCCAGAGTTTAGGCAGAAAGAGATGTAATAGAAATATGATAATTTTATGTATATGTCTTGTTGCGTATGCCTTGCTGTATGACATTATGTTATTCAATGATAAATACTGTTTGGCATGTTCAATTTGTGGATGATGATTTAAGAGGGAAATTCGCAGGTCCTGAGGTAGCAGTGTTCTGACCTCAGTTTGACCTAGTAAACAGAGGAGTCTGGCCACGAGATTTAGTGAGCCGGTAGTACACATCTGGGGCATTCCATGAATAGGTAATAAGCCTCATTTGGATGTGTATAATGAGAGAAACCAATTCTTAAAGTAAAGGTTCAAAATAAGGAACTTAGGAGTAAAAGTTCAATCTCTGGACTTAAGTTAAGCTAAAATTGCTTCCGCAAGTGTTCTCTAGGGAGTTTAAGGGAGGATGTTTCAATGACAATATGCATGTTAGAGTTTGCTTATGTATGATCATGAATTAGCTCCCATTGCATGATAACATGTTAGGCATTTAATCAAGCATGCATAACCTTATAGTTTGTATTACTTGCTATTGAGATTTCCATGAAATCTCATTCCTTCCATATGTATATAATCATGCTCTAGGTGCTAGAACTTCTCAAGGAAGAGGGTAAATGTGGATGAATAATTTGTATATGACCTAAATAATGTGTATTTAACTTAGAAGATGTTGTATGGGTATGTAAAACGCATGCACTCATTGCATCCGATCTGAGGCAGAACATTTCCATCGATAGTTTAAATGACTTATCCAACGAGTTTTCACATGAAATTTGTTATTCAAATAGATAAGATCTAGAGATTTAATTGGACACCAAGAATGCCTAATTTGGTTAAGTTTTCAAATTGATATGAGTTTTCAAAGTCGGAAGTAAAATCTGGATCAAGATAAAACGAGAACCCATAGGTAGTGAGGTTCATGTGCTAAGTTCAAGTAGTAAATGAATGAGTTTTTCTATGAGATTTTGTGAGATTAAATTATACATATGGAGATTTAAATCCATGTATAACACGCCTTATTTGGATAAGTATACATGAAGAAATGAATTTTTGAAAATGAGACAAAGAAACTGGAACTTTCAGGTTTACCAAATGAACAGTATATTTCAACAAATAAACTGATTTCATTTGGACAAGGAAACCTCAGTTTCATATTTTTCCTTCAAATTTCAATGAAATACCTTTCATTATAAATTGGAACCACCTTATTTTGATTTTTCTAGATTTAATTATGAATTTCCAAAGTTTATGGTATAATCTGGATTTACCAAACGAATAGTGCCGTGAACAGTACCCGATAACCTAACTCTTGGGAATTCATGTTATTTAGGTAAAATGGGATTCCATTGATCTAAGATACTACCAGTTAAGTATATATAAGGCTGAAATTAAGGATACAACACAAAGAGGTGTGGAATGATAATTATGCCCTTAGGGTCAATGTAGTGCAAGAAAGGGAACCAAGGGTATTTTGGTCATTTTCCAAGGGATCTGTAATTAAGTTTAGACCCAGTATAAGAATGTCAATGATAGAAAGAATCAGATAATGGATTTAAGGTCAGAAAACATATTATAAAATCTCAAAAAAATTAGATTCAGAAAACAGTCTAGTGTTTAGGGAATCGGACTGAGCCGGTACCAGATTGGACTGAAATTTTTCCAGAAGCTTCTCTCCCTTGGAATGGCTCCATGTGTCTTGTGAGGTGTCCCCTTGATGATGTCATAATTATTAAAGAAAAGTTAAATCCTAGAATAAATCTAAGCCATTAGATCAAATAGTGTACAAAATGATCTTGTGTTGGAGATTGTGCCCTAGGGGCCAATCATTATCTTATGAACATTGTTGATTTATAAATTTCTTAATTATGTTATCATATTATTTGCATGTTTACTATGATGACAATCCTTGGATAACTCGTGATCTTATCCTAAATGTCCCTGGTCGGTCATCTATGCGGGAGCAGAGATGAAATAAGACCAGTATGACTTTGAAGATATATAGAGATATAAATCAAAGTCATAAGCACATGTAAGAGTACAGGGTGTTGGACCGACCCGCTATGAGAGAGCTGCATGAGTCAAGTCATAAGCTTCTCTCATATACAAGCCATGTCACTATGCCCTTTGACCTGAGATCATCATGGATTCCTACATGACAAACGCTCAGCTTTGATCTAGTCAAAAGTCACTTTTGACCGAGTGATCATAAAGGCTATGTTTGGGCTTAGTGGTTTTTCATGCTGAGGAATGTGAATGGTCAAGATGGAATTTGTCCCTCATATTCGTAGAGAGATATTACTGGGCCCCTCGATGAGTGAGTCTGAGAAATGTATGGCCATACTGGAATGGAAGGGTAGTTCTATTTTTATATTCAGACTACTCAGGGATCGAGAAAGTAACGGTCAGGAACAGGAGGATGACGTTCTCCATGCCTCATCCTTGACCGAAATATCGTGTGACAAAAGGGACGTTATATGGTTGTATGAAAGGTTACATCGTTTATCGATCCTCATATGTTTTGGGTAGTTGTAATGCCTTGCTAGAGACCGCTTACGACTTGTGGGTCAGTATAGTAACTGGGCCACTGCCAACTTCATATGGGCCTACAGGGTCGCACACAAAACAGCCCAATACGAGTTATGATGTCCAGATTCATTGAATCTAAGAGATGTCTAGATTGAATAAATAATCTAGGGTGGATATATATTTTATATATATGTATAAATTAGTATATATATATTATATATAATATAAGAGATATTTGTAAGATTTAATTTATAAGGATAAATTAAATCTCTATCACTTTTGAAGTTGAATTTAAATGGATATGATCTATTTGAATTTGAAATTCAAATTGATAAGATATCTCAAATTTGATTTATGAGAATAAATCAAATATAATTCTGTCTTATCTTTATTTTAAATTAAATAAATAGGTGAATTAAATCTGTGGGACGGATTTAATATAAACCATATTTATTTAATTAGTTTCTTATTAAATTATGCAATATATGATATTGTATTAATTTAGAATTAATATAAGATTAATTCTGAAGCCCAGCCCTATTAGAAGCCTGATAGCTTCCTATATATTTGGCATTAGGGGCTAGGGTTCTATACATCTCTACACACACATTCAGACGTGAGAAAAGGGGGCAGGGAGAGTGCAAAAGGTTTGCATATAAGAAACTGCCGAAATAGAGACGGTGAGGGCGGAATCTCTAGAAAGCCCTAGAGGGACAAGAGGCGCTAGCACGTCGTTCACGATTGGAACGTTGTTCGTGTGGATACCGGTAGAGGAAGCTGATCTGAGCTGTTGACTTCTTACGATCGACGAGACACGAAGCAACGTCGCGACCTATTGACACTGAGGTCGCGACCGTATGGGCATCTGAACATCAGAAATCTGAAAAGAGGAGACAGGTCACGACTTGAAGCTGACGAGGTCGCGACTACAAACTCCAGAGGCGACAGGTCACGACTAGAAGCTAAGGAGGTTGCGACTAAAAACTCCAGAGGCAACAGGTCGCGACGGGAAGACGAGTAGGTCGCGACTGAAAGTTCCAGAGGCGAGGAGTCGCGACTAGTGGATACGGAGGTTGCGACTAAAGCTCAAACACCGAAGGTAACACTTCTTTCTCCTTGACTTAAACATATTCGGTAGATCCTGGCTGGGAATGGAAAAATTTTTAAAGTTAATTTCCGCTGCGTGTCTTCCATTTCCCTTCATCTTGGCCATCCATTTTCCATGAAATTTTCTATAAATAACCCCCAAAATCTGATGCAAAACCATGAGCACAAGAACCCTTTGGGAACCTCTTGTAAAATGAAAACTCAAGCCAAGATAAAGAAGAATCCAAGGTCCAAAGTTCAAGCAAGCTAGAGATTAAAGGTAAGCAATCTATCCTAGCTTATTTTCCTTTGATTTAGGAGCTTGAACTTAGGGTTTTCATGGAAGAAAGTTGATTGAAGCTTAAACAAGCTAGTTAGATGATTGGTTGTTGAATCAAGTTGTTGTTCTTAACTTTGCCATGAATGAAACATTTTAGTTTGCACTGTTCATGATAGAAGGAGATGGAATTTCAATGATCTAATGCTTCCATTGAATTCATATGATGATTTTGTGTAGGATTGGATAGGTTTTGAACCTTGGAAGCATTGGAATTGAAAGTTGTAATGTTTGGAATTCTTCTCTGTTACTGTTCACTCACATGAACAGTGATTGGAATCTCATGATTTTGATACTTCCAATGGTTTTAAAATGAAAATTTGTGTGAGGTAAAGTAGAGAAACAATTATGGGAAGCATTGGAATCAAGATGAGAATTTTTGGAAGAATTGTGCATATTTTTCAAATCTATACAGAACAGTGCATAAGAGCTGGAATTTCGTTATTCTAAGCTCATAAATGGATTCAAAAGGTGACATTATGTTGGGTACGGTCAAGACATCAATTGATTCAAAGGCCAAGGCAATTGGTAAAGGTCAAAGGAAGCTATGTTAGTTAAAGTAAGTTTAATGTTCAAGAGAGGTAGATTGTAATGAATGGATGATAATGTGATGTTAGGATGATATGATTGTGGACTCAAAAGAGGTAGCCACATATGAAGAAGATGTTGGGAAGTGATTGACCAAAAGATTTCATGGTTGGAATGTAATATCCCTAATTTTCTTTACTGGATAGTATGTACAGTTTACACGTAATATATGTGAGATTTTCCAGGAAATTTATGGCCATTCATGCAAAGAAAGAGATTAAATTGAAAAAGGAAGAAAATGCAAGGACTTAAGTAGAAATTATAAAAGGTTTAAGGCTAAAAGAGAAAGTAGACAAAAATGTGGGGTCTTTAAGTGTAATTTTAGCCAAATTTGAGGGACTTAATTGGAAAGAAGGAAAGTTTCCAGGGGCCAAATATTAATTAAAGAAAGTTGAGCCAGAACTAGTTGAGACTGCCCGAAAGCATTTCAATCCCAAATTCCACCAGTAGATAGAGGAAGTGATGCAGGATAGTCTGGCTTAATACAGAAATTTTATTAAAGTTCTAGATAGCTGAAATTTATCTGATAGTGAAAAAGTTATCCAAAATTTTTATCAGATCTCCTGGACCTTAGATTTAAGTGAAAAGTTACAGGATGATGTGTCCTGTGAAGCCGGAGGTCAGGAAACTGACAGAATCCTGAATTGAGTTCTGTAGGAAAAGTTATTCACTTTTTAGTAAATTGAGACGGGAGTTTGTGAGCTCTTGGGACCGATAGGGAGATTTAGCAGTAAATAAACTGCGACTAAATGAGCCCAGATGACTTAATGCAGAGACCCAAAAGAACAAGTGGCGTCAAGAAGGCTCAATAAAATCATTGGACTGATAGGTGGGCCAGTGTCGGGAGGAACCCCGGAAAAGTACGAAATTACGAGAATGCCCCTGTGTTGCCCTAAGGAGTAATAAGTGAATGAAGGGCATTCTGGTCATTTTGAATAGGCCAAAACTCCAGGGCAGGTAGAGGAGGGGTTAGTCCAAGTCAGTATATGCCCTGACAGGGTACAAAGAGGTGTGAAATGACGATTATGCCCTTAGGGATTAATGTAATGCAAGAAAGGGCTCCAAGGGTATTTTGGTCTTTTCCAAGGGATTTGTAATTAAGTTTAGACCCAATATAAGAATGTCAATGATAGAAAGAATCTGGATACTGATCTAAGGTCAGAAAACATATTATGGAATCTCAGAAAAATTAGATTCAGAAAATAGTCTGGTTTTTGGGGAATCGGACCTAGCCGGTATCGGACTGGACTAAAATTTTTCCAGAGGCTTCTTCTCCCTTCAATTTTGCCATGTGCATGATTAGGTGTCCCTTTGATGATGTCATGAAGGTGATGTCATAATTAAGAAAGAAAAGAAAATCCAAGATTAAATCTTAGCCATTAGATCAAATAGTGCACAAAATGATCTTGGCCTTCCATTTCCACTAAAGTTTGCCTATAAATACCCCCCAAACCAGATTCATTTTGGCACTTGAGGCAACCTTGGGGAAACTCTTGCAAAATTTCCATTCAAGCCAAAAAGAAGCAAGCACCTTGGAAGAACTAACAAGGTAATTAGTCCCCTTGATCCTAGACTTTGTTCTAGTGATTTTGCTCTTGGTTTTAAGGGGTTTTTGGGGAATATTTCTCTCGAGGGTGCTTCTGGATATTCTGTTTGGATGTGAAAGGAATATGAGTTTTATGTTATGGATAGTTTAGACAAGCTTAAACAAGCTAGAATCAAGTGGTAATAGCTTCGAAATCAAAGTATGCATGTGAAGGGAAGATTGTGTTCTGTTCTGGAACTATATGAATCACTGTTCATATGTTGGAATTTCATGATTTTGATGCTTCCAATGAGTTTAAAATGGAAAATTGTGTGGGGTTATAGTAGAGAAACAAGTATTGGAAGCATTGGAATCAAAATGAGAATTTTTGGAAAACAACGATAGCTTTTCGGTTCTGTACAGTAGGTTACGATGCAATTGGAGTTTGGAAATTCTGAATGCATATTTGAATTCAACATGAAAAATTATGTGTAAGTGAACCATGAGAATTTATTTTAGAGAGAAGCATAAATCATGAATTAAAGAAAGAATGGAACTTAGTGAAAACCTAGTCTTGGAATTGTGTTGGAATTGAATTGTAACTTGATGTTACTTTGTAATGGCTAGGTTTTGACATTTGTGAGAAGGGAAGATCATTCCAAGAAGGAATTGACAAGGACATCTAAGAGGTAGCAAGAATACCTAACTATAATCTTATGTTTGTTTGATTGTATGTTTGCTCGTTATGTATGATTCTTGGTTGAGCTTGAGATGATTTTATGATGATGATAATGATGAGATATGAATGATTACAACTCCTTGCAATGAATTTCATGACAATATGCATGTTAGAGGTTGCTAAATTGTAATTAAAGAAAGTCAGGCCGGAAGTGGTTTGGACTGTCCGAAAGCATTTCAGTCCCATATTTCACTGGTAGAGAGAGCAAGTGAAGCTCGGTAATCTGGCTTAATACAGGAATTTTTGAAGACTCCAGATAGCCAGAAATGGACTGATCGTCCAAAAGTTATAAAAATTCATACCGGATATCCTAGAATTCAGATCTAGGTGAGAAAATACAGGATGATACGTCCTTATGGGACGGATGTCGGGAAACTGACAGAATACCGATAGGAGGCCTGTAGAAAAAGTTATTCGCAAAATAGAAAATCCCGACGGGAGTGTGAGGCCTCCGGGTATCCGATAGGGAGGTTTATCGGTATTTAAAAAGGAACTGAATGAGTTCGGATGACCTCGGTCGGATGACTGATATGACTCACAGGGATGCCTGAACACCGCAGGCCAGTGTATCAGACAGAAGGAGCCGGTGTCCGGATATGTGTATAAACGGTGAATAATAGATAAAATATTCAATAATTATTAACGGGGGAAGATTCCTCATAATGCGTGCCATGAAGGTATTGGACCCAGAAAGGCCCAATAATGGCGCCAACAGAGGCCCAGTAAGATACTTGGACTGATAGGTGGGCCAGTGTCCTGCAGAACCCCGGAAAAGTGCGAAATTACGAAAATGCCCCTGTGTTGTACAAAAGTGTAACAGATGAATGAAGGGCATTTTGGTAATTCTGGACAGGCCCAGAAGCCAAGGTACATACAGATAAAGTTACTGAGAGTCAGTATATACCCTGACAGAGTACAGAAGGGTATGAAATGACGATTTTACCCTTAGGGTTAAAATAGTGCAAGAAAGGGCACCCAAGGGTATTTTGGTAATTTGCCAAGGACTGTTTCTTGGGAATCGAGCCATCAGAGTACTTGACCTTGATCAGGATCCAAGATAACATTCCCAGAGCCCAAAAACGTAGGCTCAGTGATATGTGGGAAAAAGTGGCATTAAAATACTATTTTAATGTTGTTTCAATAAAGTAAAGTTACTCGGTCGGCACGATAACCGAGGAGGTGATCAGATAAAGTCCTGGATTTATCTGGATATCATTGGAAAGCATGAAAGGTCCCTTCCAGGTGCCACATGACGCAATCTTAAAGGCAGAAGAAAAAGTTGAGGACACGTATTACGAGGCAGGACTCTGGACCGGTGAGTCAGCTGCTGAGGTGTCCCAGGATTTCAGACATGTGATAAATGTGGCGCTGAGGTGTCCTGGTGAGGTGTCCCGATGATGTCATGCATGATACAGTAAAGGAGGAATTAAGAAAAATAGGAAAATCCAGGAAAAACCAGAACCGCAGGATCAAAGTTCATGGAAATTACGAGATTGCCATTGGAAGAGGTTATAAATACCCCCTTGCCATTCATATGCCACGGCCAAGAGCCCATTTTAGAGAGAGGAGGAGGTGCTAGAGAGAGAAAGTGAGAGGAAGAAAGAAAGAAAGAAAGT
Organism: Leucaena leucocephala; assembly: GCA_037074615.1. Classification (NCBI taxonomy): domain Eukaryota; kingdom Viridiplantae; phylum Streptophyta; class Magnoliopsida; order Fabales; family Fabaceae; genus Leucaena; species Leucaena leucocephala. The sequence continues at coordinate 11,511,192 of CM073555.1, read as the reverse complement.
TCTGGCGGAGCTGGAAGCAGAATAGAGATAGTAGAGCTCTGCTGAGCCTTTGAGGTAGTAACTAATCCTAGCTTTTATGTAATGGCTTTGTGATTTGTTGTGCTATTGTTTGGTTGGATTGTTGTCTTATATGTTATGTCTGAAGCTCTGCTATAATGCTATGATCATATGTTATTAAGCATGAAAGCACGCAGCATACTTATCTGTACACAATCACAAGCAAGCACTGTCACTCTGCATTACATATATTGTTATGATTGTTGTTGCTGAGATTCCCCCGAATCTCATCCCAATAAGTAAACCATTACAGGGGAGGTTATATCAAAATGAATTCTGGGAATTTTAAGAGACGCCGTTATGCTACCGAAATTATGACAAGATGGCAATAGTAGAGAAAGGAGCTGATACGTACTGTGTACGTAGGTACTGTCTAAGGAGGCTGGAAGTGAGTGGACCTAGCCGGTTCATCCAGTCTTTCCTAGGTACTTACGTAGAATGGTAGTTCTCACGGGAATTACCGAATCGGTACAAGATCAGTTACTTTCTGAAGATGAAGCGTAGCGGTTATGCTGCCGGATTTCATGCAGGAAAAGATGTAATAGAGATATGAGAATTTATGTACATGACTGGATGTAAAACAACTTATTAATTAATAATAATTGTTGTTTGGCATGTTTGACTGATATATGATGGATGAATTAATGTATGAAATTTTTAAGGTAAATAGTAGACATACCAAGCTTCGATTGGATATATAGTATGACTCATTTGGATGTCTACACAAGAAGATATAAATTATCAAAATTGGGACCAGAATGCTGGATTCAGGGAGAAAAACGTGGGATGAACAGTAAAGTTGACACGTTGACTGATGTTGACTTGGTCAATGAATGGTCAACGAGTTATTTTTCTCTGAAAGATAATTGAGTTAGCTTCATTTAGCAATTGGAACTACTTCGTTTCGATTTTTCTAGAATCAGTTATGATTTTTCGAAGTCAGATCACTCATCTGGAATTTTCATAGTGAACAGTACTCGATAAGAGTAAAACTCCAGATTGAGAAATTGGACTTCAATAACCTTGAAAGTGGTTCTAAATGCTACTGAATGGTCCCTAAGACATATGAAAGGAAGGATGTTTCATTATGTATGTTCATGAAGTATCTCCCATGTCATTATAACATGTTAAGCATTTAATCAAGCATGCATGTTATTATAGTTTGTATGACTTGCCATTGAGATTTCCATGAAATCTCATTCTTTCCATATATATAACCATGCTCTAGGTGCTGGAACTTCACAAGGCAAAAGGTTAAATGTGGATGATTAATTTGTATATGACTTAAAGTTAGGTACTTAGCTTGAGAAGATGCTATTTTGATGTGCATGATGTATGTTACTAAGAATCCAGTCTGAGACAGTACAATCCCGACATTGGTTTTTGTAATCGATTCAACGTATTTTCACGTGAAATTTGGTATGAACATAGTTAAGATCTATATCTTTAAACCAAGAACGCCTCAATTGGTTAAGAATTCGAATTGTTATGATTTTTCAAATTTAGGATTAGAATCTGGATCAAGATAACACGAGTACCCAGAGGCAGTGAGGTTCATGCGCGAATTTTAAATAGTAAATGAATGAATTTTTCCATGAAAATTTTATGGGATTAAAGTACTCATATAGATATTTAAATCCATATGTAACACGACTCATTTGGATAAGTATACAAGAATAAATGAATTTTTGAAATAAGGCACAGAAGCTGGAATTTTCAGGTTTACCAAATGAATCGTATTTTTCAACGAATAAACTGATTTTATTTGGACAAGGAAACCTTAGTTTCATATTTTTCCTTCAAATTTTAATGAAATATATTTTATTAGAACTTGGAACCACCTCATTTAGATTTTTTTAGATTTAATTATGAATTTCCAAAGTTCATGATGTATTCTAGATTTACCAAATAAATAGTACCATGAACAGTACCAATTATCTAATTCTTGGAAATTAATGTTTTTAAACTAAAATGGTGTTCCATTGGTCTAAGATACTTCCTAATGAGTATATGTAAATATGAAATTAAGGATACGACATGGAAAGCTTAGGAAGCAAGTGCAAAAGAGCAAGAGAAAAGTTTAAGTTTAAGGTAGTGGACTTACCTCTTTATGTGCTTGATGTGGTATGCTTATGTGTTGATATTATATGATTATTGAATGATTTTGTGACATGATAAATGATGTTGAATATGTTATGAATAACATGTTTCCCATGGCCATGCATTTTTATGAAAAGTATATAGCATGATGGCATGTCAATAATTAAAGAAAGTTTAATGAAATTACATATCATGCATTAGCATCCATCTTGCATATTTAAGTGGTAATGTTTGCTACTGAGATTCCCTAGAATCTCACCCTCCCACAACCAACCAATTTAGGTCAAGCATGAAGGAAATGTATGCATGAAGAAGAGCTAAAGAATGGGAGAAAGGAAGTGAAGTAATGGATGTCTTAGTAGATGCCATGAATTTTCATATATGTAAGGTTATGTAATATGCCATTATATGTAAAGAATATATATGAATTAATTATGGCATAACCTCATGATGTATATGAATACATGGGAGGCAAAGTGAAGGTTTATGCATGCTGGAACAATTATTGAGAATTGAAGAATGAAAACTGAAATGGTAAAAACGTAGGTCATGAAGTAGTTTTGTTGTGGCTTCAGTCTGACCTAGTAAATCAAGGAATTAATTCATGAAATTTTGTGATCATGTAGTATACATCCAGGTATTTAAATTCATAGGTAATATGCCTCAATTGGATGTGTATATCAATAGAAACGAATTTCCAAATTAAGAAACAGAATTGGGAATTTCCAGAATTTGCCATATGAATAGTAAAAAGTAACGATTTAACTTTATCAATTGGCAAGGTAAATGTCCAGATTTATATTTTTCCCTTAAATATTTATGAAAGATCTTCAAGTAGAAATTTGGATCACCTCCATACCATTTTTCTACAATTAGTTATAAATTTTTAAAGTTGGACTATCAATCTAGAAATTTCATAATGAACAGTACCCGAGAGTAAGTTTGAAAATTTTTAATTTTTGGGCCAACATAATGCTTCCGCTAATCAAATACGCTTCTGAATACGTACTTTGAGAGGTTAAAAGTAGGATGTTTCATTTTGGTATTAAAGCAAAAGGTTCTAGCATTGGTATAGAACAAAGTTTTAACACAGAACAGAGGTTCTGGTGCAAGATAAACTTGCTCTGATTAAGAAACATAGTATGTATTGGATTAGCTAAGGCCCAAATGAGGTTGAGGTTAGTATAGGTTACTTGTTCACAGTCCAACTAAGATTATGGATTGGAGATGAATGCTCTAGGGAAAATGAATATTGAGGTTTAGTAAGAGATAGCTTCTCGCCTGTTAGTAATCCATGAGGATAGGGGAAAAACTTAAAAATATGAATGGCATAGAGATGCTAGCTAGACCCTTCCTCAATTAGCCGAAAGAAAGCAGCTGACTCAGTTATGGATTATAGTGAGGCCAAGGACACAGAAGTCCTTCAAGATAGGGATACAGAAGTCTTACAGGTGATGGGAGATGTTATGATGGATGAATATGGCCTAGTTAAGGTAAAATGGCCTGACATGATAGCTATCCTAGATTCCTGAATTGATAAACAGGATCTTGAAGAAGTAAACTAAAGATCAGTGGCCTCAGAAATTTCTTGAGGATTAATAGAAAGAGATAATAAGAGATATAGTATAAGTTTTTGGGAGTGCCCTCTAACGTACTCTAACATTAATGTAAGCCCTATTCCTCCTATGAGAGGACAAATTACGGTTGAAGAAGTTAAGTACTAGTACTGGATTATAGGTAGACCATATATTATTCCTCCACCACCAGAGTTTGAGGATAGATTTGATATGAGTAACCTACAGCAGTCCCTTAATCCAGAGATCCAGCCAGAGGCTACGACAGTCCCTTCCTATTCTTACAGTCCGGGAATATATGACGTTATAGATAAAGATCAGAGGAATGTTCCTGGTCCTAGTCAACCCCAGCTTTCTTTGCCAAGGACGGATAATGTTGACTATAACAGTCTCAAGAGAACTATGGAGAGCGAACTATACAGTTTAGGTCAAGGGGTGGATAGAAGTAGAGATCAAGAGCAGTCAGTCTATCTGTATTTCCTCAATGCCATAGCAGGGATGATAAACAGATATACAATAAAGGGCATTGACTTGAATCAGGTTTATACTCTAGAAGATTGGCAGGAGATGGTTGTAAGTCAGATATTACCATATACCCCTACATGGCATGTAGAGTTAAGGGAGTTTATGGCAAATGATCTGTCAACTGATATTCAGGGGTGGCATTTTTACAGTTTATGATTCCCTAGAAAAGAATGTATAAAGAGTTGAGGGTTAATGTAAATATGTAAATAGTATAAAGTAAAGTAATTATCCAGATGTATAATAGTTATGACTTACCCCATATATGTAATTGACATGTATGTACATATGTTATAGTGATACGATGAAATGATAGTTGGTTGAACATCTATGTGAATATGTTCCCTATTTAATTCAATTATGATAGATAGATGTGGATGAGTTTCAAATGATTCAAACTCATTGAAGTTAAGAACAAGGATCGGCCATTGCTAGAGTAAAACTGGACAAGAATATTAGAAGGGAATGATTAGAGAAAGCTGTGTCCAGGTCGTAATGTGAAGTAGTTTAGGTCACGACTAGAAGTTCCAGAGAAGTTAAGTCACGAAGAGTTGAGCCACGGGTCATGACGAATATTTACAGAGGTGTTTTGGTCATGATAAGTAAAGACCATTGGTCGCGATGAAAAGTCACAGAGCTATTAGGTCGCGACGAGAGAAGACCTGTAGTCGCGACTTAAATACACAGAGAATATGAGTTGTGACAAGCCAATACTTAGGCCTCGACTAGAAAGCACAGGTGATGAATGAAGATACCAGCCTCATTGAAGTTTATCAGTTAGAGGTTTAGCACGAGATGCAAGCAAGCTAAACAGTATGAGATACAGAGATACAGATCAGTTTAAGAAGATGTTCAGAAGTAGATCCTCCATGTGATCATCAGGAGTAGATCTACATAATAAAAGAATTTATTCAGTTAGTCTTTCCTGAACAAAAGAATTAGAAGTTAAAATGAGACTTGCCTAAGAATGAGCCTAACACATGGCTTAAAGTTAGAAATATGATGGTTAACAATTAGAGAGCTAACATTCCCAAGACAGAGGGATTCCATCATAAAGAAATAATAACCTAGTAGACCTAGGGGAGAGCACCCTAGAGAACAGAAGTAATAGTGCTAGTTAATGAATGAGATCTACGCAACTTGAGTTTGCTAAGATAAAGAAGAAGACTAGAAAGAACTCATAGTCCTGTCAAGAATAGACTGAGAGTATGATACACACAGAAAGGATTAAGGGATAGTAAAGAGACACAGATGTTACTCCAGAGAGATGGAGATTGATCCACTCCCCTGAGAAGTTTTTCTTCAATAGTTTTACAAAAAGCATTTCTCTCAGTTAGACCGAGATGAGCGTGAGGCTAAGGGTTAAAGAGAGAAATAGAAACCCTTTGATGTATACATAGCTGAGTTCATACATATAAGTAGTGAGAGTTGAATGACTGAGGAGTTAATTCACGGATTGAATTCCGTGCTACAAAGAATTTTTCTCAGGTAGTCACAGAAGTTCAATAGAGCGGTAGATGTATACAAGACTAGAAATAGAGATGTATGATGTCTAGAGAAAGAAAGGTAGCCATAGTTTTAAAGATAAGGTGACTCCCCTATCCTCTATGTAAGAAAGAGTAGTGAAGGGTTGAGTTCGTACCCTAAAAAAAGGTAATGTGGCAACTTAAGTAAATGAGTATTTATCTCACGTTCATGAATGAATGATCGAGATCTGGCAAATAATATGATAAAGGGACAGAATACTTAAAAAGGTTACCTAGCAAATGGTTTAATTGCAGTGTGCTTATAATGGATGGTTGAGCAAATTATGTGATGATGTTATGGCTTTTGTTGCCATAAGTTAGGATAATCAGTTGCATCTCCTTGCAGTTGTCATATGATGACATGCATGTTAGAGAATGCTTAAATAATTGTATCTCCTTGCATATTATGCATGTTAGAGTATGCTATGATGAATGAATACTCTCCTTCATAGTACATGTGAGGTAGAGTCGATGTGATAAGAAAGTTATGTTGCTCCCATACCACACAACACGCAATAAGATAATTTAACTTGGTAATGATAATAAAGCAATAGAAGAGTGATAAGCAAGATAGTTAGCCAGTCAATCCCTAAAGTTTAGAATGAGAATCTAAGACAGACAGCTATAGTCAGTTTGACAGAGAACGAGATTAGAGATAAATATTGATGACAATCCTATAGACATATGATTACAATACTCAGAATATATCCCTTAAGTAGGGGATGAGATATGTGAATGATGTACTATGAACATGAAATGAGATGAGATGCAGTTATGAAAGATGATGAAGCTCTAAGAGGGAGCAGCGTCTATGTAATGAAAGTAATATTCTCGCAATGGAGCCAGATTGCTCTTGCAATAGAGGTCCAAGAGAATGGATAGTGTAGCTCACATTAAGAGCCATGTCTACTAGATGAGATGTACAGATTATGATAGATATGTGCATGATAGAGCATTTGTATCTCTCTGTAGTACTATATATAGTAAAGTTATGAAAGATGAGAATGATATGAGAAATGCCTGAGTAATAGGGAAATGAGTAAAGTCTTAATATATAATATTGGCTTCTGTGATCATTTTTGGGGAATTATCTGTTGAGTTAGCAACTAAGTAGAAGTAACTAACCTTGTAACTTAGTTCGTTGGTTTTAGGTCTTCCAGAGATAAGAATAGAGTACAACAGAATCACAGTAGATTCTGGAGGATCAAAGTTAGATCCTAGTATGGCTCACAGAAAAATAATTCCAGGTCGCACTTAGATCCTGAAGAGGCTGACGGTTGATCGCAGTAGATCCCGAGGGTCACAGTAGACCTAGCCTAGAGAAAGAAAATGAATGAGCCATGAGTACAGTATTTCTTTGGAATAACAATTACCAAGGACAAGGTCAAGGTAGAGAAGCTTCAAAAGTTGCTAACTCTTAGCAGAGAGAGTACCCACAATGTTAGTTTCATATAGCCTTATTATTATAAACTAAACTCATAAACTTCGTACACAAAAAATGAAGTGCAATTAGTCGAGGTTCCTAAGATGAGGATAAAGAGAATGAGAATGAAAGCTAGATAGATACTCCAGGTGAGGACAAAAAAGGTTAAAAAGCCAAAGAGATCTAGAGAAAAAGGGTATAAGATAGTAAAGTACTAGGGTTGGAGCCTGTTAGCACTAGTGCTTTAGATTTTTATCAACGCTTTCCAGTTAAATGTGCTCAGGCAAGAGTAGCCCAATGATGGGTGACCCTAGGAAGTAATGAGAAATGTAATATCCCTAATTTTCTGTACTGATTTATATGTACAGATTGAATGAAATATATGAATTATTTTTTCAGGAAAAAGATGTGGTTATTTATGTAAACAAAGGGATTAAATTGAAAAAGAAAGGAAATGAAAGGACTTGATTGCAATTATGAAAAGTTTAAGGCTACGAAGGTAAGGACGTTTCAAGAAAAGAGTGCAAATGCCATAAAAGTTTGGCATAGATGTGCAGAGTCATGTAAAATGATAAAAAGAGTTATGAAAAGTTAGAAAGGGTTACGAACAGTAAAGGAGTATAACCCTTCTGACAAGTCCAAATAGAGTGGATTTGAAATGAAATATTTAAATTATGACTTTGTTCAGGAGAAAGAGAAGCTCCCTTTTTGAAAGGGATAAGATAATGAGTGTTATGCTACAGATGAAGGTAAGAGCTTTCACTCCTTGCATGAAATGCCAGGAACTATGGTATGCTTGTAAAGTATGCTAAAGTTCTATATGATAGAGCTGTGCATATTTAGGAAAGGAATGCTTAAGCTCTGAAGTTAGAGCTTTGCATTCATGAGCAAGCATGCAGTCCTGCAATATGTTGCCAAGCATTATGCATGTTAGAGTATGTGCTCCTACTTAGCAGTAAAGTAAAGAAAAGAATAACTGCATAAGTTCTCTCTCTATATGATGTTAAGTTATTAAAGATAATGAGAACATATGATTATACGAAAAGAGAGATGAAGCGTTACGAATGCTAAGGAATTCCGCGAGATGCTAAGAGAAGTAATAAGAGATAAGTGCAAGAAAGTATGATGAGTAATTGATGGAAACTCCCGAATACAGTAATATTTGAGAGAGTTTGATATGAAAGAAATGGACACTACTTACAAGTCTAGTACAATGAGTTGTCCATAAGCAAATAGATGCATAGCATGTAAGCAAGTACCATAATGAAGTAAAGTTTAACTCTAATTGAGTTGATTTAGAAACGAAGAGTAATAATAGTAAAGAAATGAAGATTTGCGAATATCTATATTGAAACTACCCCGCTAAAATATCCAGATAAAGGATACGAGATAGATACCCTAATCCTTAGTCATAAAGCAGAAAGAGATACCAAGAAGATATATAGCCAGATAATTGACAAGGTACTAAGTAAATTTTGAGGACAAATTTATTTTAAGGGGGAGAGAAATGTAATATCCCTAATTTTTTGTACTGAATAGTATGTACAGTTTGTACGTAATATATGAGAGATTTACTCAGAAAATGTGGCCATTTATGTAAAGGAAGGGATTGAATTGAAAAAGGAAGAAAATGCAAGGACTTAAGTGAAATTATAAAAGTTTTAATGCCAATAAGGTACCTGAGCAGTATGTGGGCCAGTGTCCAGAGGAACCCCAAAAAAGTGCGAAATTATGAAAATGCCCCTGTGTTGTACCAAGGAGCAAGAGATGAATAGGGGTATTTTAGTCATTTTAGACAGGCCAAACCGCCAAGGCAGGTACAGGAAGGGTTAGTCAGAGTCAATATATGCTCTGATAATGTACAAAGAGGTATGGAATGACAATTATGCCCTTAGGGTCAATGTAGTGCAAGAAAGGGAACCAAGGATATTTTTGTCATTTTCCAAGGGATCTGTAATTTGAAACATCCTCCCTTTGACCACTCAGAGTACACTTACGGAAGCAATATTAGCTTGATAATATCTTAACTTAAGCCCAGAAATTAAAATTTCTACTTTTAAGTTCCTTATTCTGAACCTTTAATTTGAGAACTGATTAATCTCATTCTACACATCCAAACAAGGCTTATTACCTATTCACGTAATGCCCCAGATGTGTACCACTGGCTCACCAAATTTCATAGCCAAACTCCTTCGTTTACTAGGTCAAACTGAGGTCAAAACACTGCTACCTCAGGACCTGCGAATTTCTCCCTTAATTCCCCATTCACAAATTGAACATGCCAAACAATATTTATTATTAAATAATAAAATGTCATACAACAGGACATACATAAAATTCTCATATTTCCATTACATCTTTTCCTACCCGAACTTCGGCAGTATAACTGCTAGGCTTCATCTGTACAAAGAACTGAACCGTACTGATTCGGTAATTCCCTCATGAGAACTACCATTCTACGTAAGTACCCAGGAAAGACTGGATGAACCGGCTAGGTCCACTCACTTCCAGCCTCCTTAGACAGCACCTACGTACACAGTACTTATCATATTCTGATGTTCAGTCTTAAATTCAGCAGCATAACGGCGTCTTTCAAAATTCTTAAAATCCACTTCAACATAATCTCCCTGTAATGGGTTAGATATGGGGAATGAGATTCGGGGGAATCTCAGTAGTAATAATCGTAACAATATATGTAATGCAGAGTGACAGTGCTTGCTTGTGATTGTGTACAGATAAGTATGCTGCGTGCTTCCATACTCAATAACATATGATCATAGCATTGTAATAGAGCTTCAAGTATAACATATAAGACAACAATCCAACCAAACAATAGCACAACAAATCACAAAGCCATTACATAAAAGCTAGGATTAGTTACTACCTCAAAAGCTTAGCAGAACTCTACTATCTCTATACTGCTTCCAGCTCTGCCAGAACTTCCTTTCTTCTTTCTTTCTCCTTCTCTCTCTTCTTTCTCTCTCTTTCTTGCCCAAAACTGTGATGCAAATGAATGGGGAGGGGGGTATTTATAGTTTCCTTAAATGGCATTTTCGTAAATTTGAAGCCTTATGAACTTGTGGTCCTGATTTTTTCTAGAATTTCCTATTTTCTTTTATTCCTTTTTACTGCATCATCCAGGACACCTTAGTGGACACCTCAGCAGCACATTTCTCACATGTCTAAATCCCGGGACACCTCATCAGCTGACTCAGCCTGCTGACTCACCGGTCCAGAGTCTTGCACCGTAATACGTGTCCTTAACTTTTCTTCTGCCTCTAAGATGACACCATGTGGCATCTGGAAGGGACCTTTCACACCTTCCAATGCTATCCAGATAAGTCCCGGACATTATCTGATCACCTCCTCGGTTATCGTGCCAACCTAGTAGCTTTACTTTACTGAAAAGTCATTAAATCATTATTTTAATGCCACTTTTTCCCACATATATACTGGGATACGTTTTTGGGCCTAGGAAAATCATCTTGGGTCTCTGATCCAGCCCAAGTACTCTGATGGCACGATTCCCAAGAAACACCCCTTGGCAAATTACCAAAATGCCCTTAGTCTCTCTTTCTTTACTTTACTAGGTCTAGGGGCATTATTGTCTTTTCCCATCTTACCAGAGTATTCTTTGACCCTGGTCAACTATCTAGATAACTTCCCTGGACTGTCTAACCTTAGGCAAATGACCAAAATACCCTTTACTCATTCTTCAGCTGTTCTATAACATAGGGGCATTTTCTTCATTTCGCACCTTTTTCCCGGACACTAGCCCCTTTTACCACTGGACTGATCTAATGGGCCTGGGCCTTCCCTTGTGTCACTAAAGGCCTTAGAAACACTATACGGCCCCCTGGCCACAGTCCAATCATCCCTATCGGGACTGCTTTTCCTCTACCGATTATAACAGTAAATTCCCATCTTCCAGAATTTTTACAGAAAATCGGGACCTCAAATCAAAATTCTGTGACTCCTCATTCAACTCGGAATCAGTTTCTCTATCTCTCGGTATTTTCAAATATTTTATCCGGACCGGGCTGTTTTGGCCTGAAAAAGCGCTCACGCTCACGCTTTTCCAAAATGACCATTTTACCCCTGGTCATATTTCTAATTCTTTCATACACATAGAGACCTCATATGCACATTTCATAGTTCAGTGAAATGATCAGCATAATTTTCTCTATTTTTTGGCAAAATATGGTACTCATCGGCTACCAGCCCGATCTTTCCCAAAATTACGATTTTGCCCCTGCATTCTCTTTCTGGCATCTATTCTCATCTTCTTATCCTTCATCTTAAGTTCTAGAAATTCTCTTTCAATAACTCATCCCCTAAACTATTCGGGAGTCATTGTTAATTGAAAGGCTCGACAACCTGCCCATATCAGGTTATCTTACACAAGAGCCAGCCCATATCAAGCTACCTGCAGAATTCCTAGGCTTAAGACTTAGGATATTCCTCACATTCCTCATTTTGAACCTAGGTGAACTGTCCCGATTCTGTAGGTTAAAGACTTAACTCATCTTTAAATCCTGAAGGACTGAGCTCATCCCTGGGATTCCTACAAAATATAGGTAAGTGATCCGCCCATATCAGATTACTACCCTGGGACTATGGGTTTAGCAGCCTGCCTATATCAGACTACTTCCCAGTTCTCCTAGACCAAAAATTGGGATGTTACATAATTAAGTTTAGACCCAGTATAAGAATGTCAATGATAGAAAGAATCCGGATACTGGATTTAAGGTCAGAAAATATATTACAGAATCTCAGAAAAATTAGATTCAGAAAATAGTGCGATTTTTGGGGAATCGGACTAGCCGGTACCAGATTGGACTGGAATTTTTTCAGAAGCTTCTCTCCCTTGGAATGGCGCCATGTGTCTTGTGAGGTGTCCCCTTGATGATGTCATGGATGATGATGTCATAATTCTTAAAGAAAAGTTAAATCCTAGAATAAATCTAATCCATTAGATTAAATAGTGTACAAAATGATCTTGGCCATCCATTTTCCATGAAATTTTCTATAAATACCCCCCAAAATCTGATGCAAAATCGTGAGCACAAGAACCCTTGGGGAACCTCTTGCAAAATGAAAACTCAAGCCAAGATAAAGAAGAATCCAAGGTCCAAAGTTCAAGCAAGCTAGAGATTAAAGGTAAGAAATCTATCCTAGCTTATTTTTCTTTGATTTAGGAGCTTGAACTTAGGGTTTTCATGGAAGAAAGTTGATTGAAGCTTAAACAAGCTAGTTAGATGATTGGTTGTTGAATCAAGTTGTTGTTCTTGACTTTGCCATGAATGAAACATTTCGATTTTCACTGTTCATGATAGAAGGAGATGGAATTTCAATGATCTAATGCTTCCATTGAGTTCATATGATGATTTTGTGTAGGATTGGATAGGTTTTGAACCTTGGAAGCATTGGAATTGAAAGTTGTAATGTTTGGAATTCTTCTCTATTACTGTTCACTCGAATGAACAGTGATTGGAATCTCATGATTTTGATGCTTCCAATGGTTTTAAAATGAAAATTTGTGTGGGGTAAAGTAAAGAAAAAATTATGGGAAGCATTGGAAACAAGATGAGAATTTTTGGAAGAATTATGCATATTTTTCAAATCTGTACAGAACAGTGCATAAGAGCTGGAATTTCATTATTCTAAGCTCATAAATGGATTCAAAAGGTGAAATTGTGTAGGGTAAGGCCAAGACATCAATTGATTCAAAGGCCAAGGCAATTGGTAAAGGTTAAAGGAAGCTATGTTAGTTAAAGTAAGTTTAATGTTCAAGAGAGGTAGATTGTAATGAATGGATGATAATGTGATGTTTGGATGATATGATTGTGGACTCAAAAGAGGCAGCCACATATCAAGAAGATGTTGGGAAGTGATTGACCGAAAGGTTTCATGGTTGGAAAACTTAGGAAGCAAGTGCAAAAGAACAAGAGAAAAGCTTAAGTTTAAGGTAGTGGACTTACCTCTTTATGTGCTTGATGTGGTATGCTTATGTGTTAATATGTATATGATTATTGAATGATGTTGTGGTATGATAAATGATGTTGAATATGTTATGAATAACATGTTTCCCATGGCCATGCATTTTTATGAAAAGTATATAGCATGATGGCATGTCAATAATTAAAGAAAGTTTAATGAAATTACATATCATGCATTAGCATCCATCTTGCATATTTAAGTGGTAATGTTTGCTACTGAGATTCCCTAGAATCTCACCCTCCCACAACCAACCAATTTAGGTCAAGCATGAAGGAAATGTATGCATGAAGAAGAGCTAAAGAATGGGAGAAAGGAAGTGAAGTAATGAATGTCATAGTAGATGCTATGAATTTCCGTGTATGTAAGGTTATGTAATATGCCATTATATGTAAAGAATATGTATGAATTAATTATGGCATAACCTCATGAAGTATATGAATACATGGGAGGCTACTGAGATTCCCTAGAATCTCACCCTCCCACAACCAACCAATTTAGGTCAAGCATAAAGGAAATGTATGCATGAAGAAGAGCTAAAGAATGTGAGAAAGGAAGTGAAGTAATGGATGTCTTAGTAGATGCCATGAATTTCCATGTATGTAAGGTTATGTAATATGCCATTTTATGTAAAGAATATGTATGAATTAATTATGGCATAACCTCATGATGTATATGAATACCTAGGAGGCAAAGTGAAGGTTTATGCTGAAGGGAATTGGAAGACACGCAGCGGAAATTAACTTTAAAAAATTTTCCATTCCCTGTCAGGATCTACCGAATGTGTTTAAGTTAAGGAGAAATAAGTGTTACCTGTAGTCACGACCTCAGTATCCACTAGTCGTGACTCTTAGCCTCTGGAGTTTTCTGTCGCGACCTCCCCAGCTACTAGTCACGACCTATAGCCTCTGGAGTTGTCAGTCGCGACTTCCTTAGCTTCTAGTCGCGACCTGTTATCTCTTTTCAGATTTCTGACGTTCAGATGCCTATTTAGTCGCGACCTCTATGTCAACTGGTCGCGACTTGTCGTAGTACCTGGTGCTATTTTCTCGATCGCAAGAAGTCGACAACTGAGATCGGCTTCCTCTATCGGTATTCACACGAACAGCGTTCTAATCACGAACGATGTGCTAGCGCCTCTTGTCCCTCTAGGGCTTTCTCAAGATTCCGTCCTCACCGTCTCTATTTTGGCAGTTTCTTATCTGTAAACCTTTTGCACTCTCCTTGCCCCTTTTTGTCTCTCTTACAGAACCCAAGCCCCTAATGTCAAATATATAGGATGCTATCGGTGTTCTAATTGGGTTGGGCTTCAGAATTAATCTTATATTAATTCTGAAATTAATACAATATCATATATTGCATAATTTGATAAGAAACTAATTAAATAAATATAGTTTATATTAAATCCATCCCACAGATTTAATTCACTTATTTATTTAATTTAAAATAAAGATAAGAGGGAATTATATTTGATTTATTCTCATAAATCAAATTTGAGATATCTTATCAATTTAAATTTTAAATTCAAATAGATCATATCAATTTAAATTCAAATTCAAAGGTGATAGAGATTTAATTTATCCTTATAAATTAAATCTTGCAAATATCTCTTATATTATATATAATATATATACGAATTTATATATATATAAAATATATATATCCACCCTAGATTATTCATCGAATCTAGATATGTCTTAGATTCAATGAATTTGGACATCATAGCTCGTGTTGGGCTATTTTGTGTGCGACCCTGTAGGCCCATATGAAGTTAGCAGTGGGCCAGTTACTATACTGACCCACAAGTCGTAAGCGGTCTCTAGCAAGACATTACGACTACCCAAATCATATAAGGATCGATAAACGATGTAACCTTTCATACAACCACATCACGTCACTTTTGTCACATGATATTTCAGTCATGGATGAGGCATGAAGAACGTCATCCTCCTGTTCCTGTTACTTTCTCCATCCCTGAGTAGTCTGATTATAGAAATGGAACTACCTTTCCATTATAGTATGGCCATACATTTCTCAGACTCACTCATCGAGGGGCCCAGTAATATCTCTTTAGAATGTGAGGGACAAATTCCATCTTGACCATTCACATTCCTCTGCATGAAAAACCACCAAACCCGAACATAGCCTTTATGATCACTCGGTCAAAAGTGACTTTTGACTAGGTCAAAGCTGAGAGTTTGTCATGTAGGAATCCATGATGATCTCATGTCAAAGGGCATAGTGATATGGTTTGTATATGAGAAAAGCTTATGACTTGACCCATGCACTCTCTCATAGTGGGTCGGTCCAACACCTTGTACTCTTACATGTGCCTATGACTTTGATTTATATCTCTATACATCTTCAAAGTCATACTGGTCTTATTTCATCTCTGCTCCCGTATAGATGACCGATCAGGGACATTTAGGATAAGATCATGAGTTATCCAAGGATGGTAATCACAGTAAACATGCAAATAATGTGATAACATAATTAAGAAATTCATAAATCAACAATGTTCATAGTGCAATGATTGGCCCCTAGAGCATAATTTCCAACATCCTCCCACTTGCACTAGGTATAATCATTAATTTGCTAATTCCTATTGACCTAACATGACACTCATGCTTTGCTTGCACAAGCAGCTTTGTTAGAGGATCAGCAACATTGTCTTCTCCTACTACCTTGCATATGTTTATATCACCTCTATCATTGATTTCTCTGATTAGATGAAATCGCCTGAGTATATGCTTGGTCCTTTGATGTGGCCTAGGCTCTTTGGCCTATGTAATGGTAAAACGTCCCTACTGAAGAACTGTCCACTGCAGAGTCACTAACTACTGGAGATATCCAAGGATCAGAATCATTGCTCATTATTTTCTCTTCCGAACTATCCGAACTAGAGACCTCTGGTCTAGGATCCCATTGGTTCACTGTGGTTTCGGATCCGGATCTATATCTAGTCATCCTGCAAACACTAACTTGGTGTCAATTTTGACAGCTTTATCATGGTATATCTATATATAAATCATCTATTCAGAGCATTTCCTAAGCCAGAATCCTTTGCTCTGATACCAAAATGAAACGTCCTTACTTTCATACATTTTAGGGATCATTTGGTAGCATTTAGAACCACTTTCAAGGTTATTGAAGTCCAATATCTCAATCTAGAATTTTACTCTTCTCGGGTATTGTTCACTGTGTAAATTCCAGATTAGTGACCTAACTTCGGAAATCCGACAGCATAACTGCTACCCTTCGTCTTTAGAAAGTAACCGATCTTGTACCGATTCTGTAATTCTCATGAGAACTACCATTCTACGTAAGTACCCAGGAAAGACTGGATGAACCGGCTAGGTCCACTCACTTCCAGCCTCCTTAGACAGTACCTACGTACACAGTACGTATCAATTCCTTCCTTTACCACTTTGCCAGAATTTCTGCAGCATAACGGCGTCTTTCAAGATTTCCAAAATTTACTTTGACATAGCCTCCCCTGTAATGGGTTATTTGGGATGAGATTCGGGGAAATCTCAGTAGCAATAATGATAACAATATATGTAATGCAGAGTGATAGTGCTTGCTTGTGATTGTGTATAGATAAGTATGCTGCGTGCTTCCATATTCCATAACATATGATCATAGCATTGTAATAGAGCTTCAAGCATAACATATAAGACAACAATCCAACCAAACAATAGCACAACCAATCACAAAGATATTACATAAGAGCTAGGATTAGTTACTACCTTAAAAGCTTAGCAGAACTCCAGAACCTCTATACTGCTTTCAACTCCGCCAGAACTTTCTTTCTTCTTTCTTTTCCTCACTTTCTCTCTCAAGAACTTCCTTATCTCTCTAAGCTTGCTTCTTGGCGTGATGAATGAAGGCAAGGGGGGGTATTTATAGTTTTGATGGATGGCATTTTCGTAATTTTGAAGCCATCTGAACTTGTGGCCCTGGTTTTTCCGAAATTTCCTATTTTTCTTTATTCCCTTTTACTACATCATCAAGGGACACCTAAGGGGACACCTCACCCCTCACATTCTTCACATGGCGTAATTTGGTGAGCAAGAAGCCTTCTGGAAGATTTCCGATCCAATCCGGTACCGGCCCGGTCCGTCTCCTCGAAAACTGGACTATTTTCTGAATCTAATTTTTCTGAAAATCCTTATTATGTCTTCTGACCTTAAGTTTAGTATCTGGATCCTTTATATCATTAACATTTTTATACTGGGTCTAAACTCAATTACAGATCCCCTGCAAAATGACCAAAATACCCCTGGGTGCCCTTTCGTGCACTATCTTAACCCTAAGGGTAAAATCGTCATTTTACACCTTTCTGCACCCTGGCAGGGCATATACTGAATCTGAGTAACTTTATCTATATGTACCTTGGGTTCTGGGCCTGTCCAAAATGACCAAAATGCCCTCCATTAATCTATTACTCTTTAGTACAACATAGGGGCATTTCTGTAATTTTGCACTTTTTCAGGGTTCTGCCAGACACTGGCCCACCTATTAGTCCAAGAGTCTTATTGGGCCTTTGATGGCGCCATTATTGGGCCTTTCAGGGTCCATTACCTTCATGGCAAGGATTACGAGGAATCTTCCCTGTTAATGTTCACCGAGTATTTTAGCTATTATACACCGTTTATACACATCTTCGGACACCGGGTCCTTTTACTAGATACACTGGACTGCTGTGTTTAGTCATCCCTGTGGGTTATAGCAGTCATCTGACTGAGATCATCTGAACTCATTCAGTCCCTTTTTAAATACTGATAAATTTCCTAATCGAATCCCCGGAGGCCTCACACTCCTGTCTGTATTTGCTAATTTGTGAATAACTTTTCCTACAGACCTCCTATCGGTATTCTGTCAGTTTTCTGACATCCATCCCATCAGGACGCATCATCCTGTAATTTCTCACTTATATCTAAAATCTAGGATATCCGGTAGGAATTTTTATAACTTTTAGACTATCAGATCAATTTTGGCTATTTGGAGTCTTGAAAAATTCCTATATTAAGCTGAATTACCTAGCATCACTTGCTCTCTCTACTGGTGAAATCTGGGACTGAAATGCTTTCGGGCAGTCCAAACCACTTCTGGCCTAATTTTCTTTAATTACACTTTAGCCCCAGGGAACTTTTTCTTCTTTGCATGTAAGTCCCTTTATTTGGCTAAAATTACACTTTAAGACCCCACATTTTTATCTACCTTTCCTTCCTAGCCTTAAACTTTCCATAATTGCAATCAAGTCCTTTCATTTCCTTTCTTTTTCAATTTAATCCCTTTCTTTACATAAATAACCACATCTTTTTCCTAAAAAATAATTCATATATTTCATTCAATCTGTACATACAAATCAGTACAGAAAATTTGGGATATTACATTTCTCCCCCCCTTAAAATAAATTTCGTCCTCGAAATTTACATTACACATACCCTATAGAAACAACTCCGGATACTTCCCCCTCATCTTTTCTTCTGTTTCCCATGTAGCTTCATGTTCAGTTAAGCCTTTCCAGATCAATTTTACTAGAGTGATTTGCTTATTACGTAACTGCTTGACCTTTTGATCAGCAATTCGTACTGGTCCAACCTCATAGGTCAGATCATCTCGTAGCGCGACTTCATCTTACTCAATCACATGAGATGGATCTGGAACATACTTCTTTAATTGGGAAACATGAAACACATCATGTATCTGGCTAAGATTTGGAGGAAGAGCTAACTTGTATTTGGCTACACATCATGTCACATGGAATGGCTCGGTGTATCTTGGATGTAACTTCTTTACTTTGATCGATCGTCCGGCTCCTGTAGTTGGAGTTAACTTAAGGAATACATGCTCTCCTTCTTCAAACTCCAACGGCTTCCTTCTAACATCTGAATAGCTTTTCTGTCTGCTTTGATCCATCAGCAATCTTTGTCTAATCATTGCGATCTATTTTGCAGTTTGATCCACTAGATCAGGACCAAGCAATCTTCGCTCGCTCAATTCTAGCCAGCATAAGGGGGATCTACATTTACGTCCATATAGAACTTCAAAAGGTGCCATCTGAATGCTAGTCTGATAACTATTATTATATGCAAACTCTATAAGCGGTAAATGGATATCCCAGCTACCTTGAAAATCTAAGACACATGCTCTCAGCATATCCTCTAACGTTTGTATGGTTCTCTCAGATTGACCATCTGTCTGAGGATGATAAGCTGTACTGAATCTGAGAGTAGTGCCCATTTCTTCCTGTAAAGCCATCCAGAAATTAGAAGAAAATCGAGGGTCTCTATCGGACACAATGCTGCTTAGGATACCATGTAGCCTAACAATTTCTTTTATGTATAGCTTCGCCAGCTTCTCCAGAGAATCTCTCTTATTGATTGCCAGGAAATGTGCTGACTTTGTCAATCGATCAACTACTACCCATACTACATCATGTTTACTTGGAGTCATGGGTAGTCCTTCCACAAAGTCCATGGCAATACCATCCCATTTCCACTCAGGGATATCTAAAGGCTGCAATGTTCCCGCTGGCTTTTGATGTTCAATTTTTACTTTCTGGCAGGTCAAGCACTTGGACACATAAGCCACTACATCCTTCTTCAATCCAGGCCACCAAAACAACCTTTTAACATCATGGTACATCTTGGTCATACCTGGATGGACTGTATACCGGGTTTTATGTGCTTCCTCCAGAATCTTTTCTCTTAATCCCGTAGCATTAGGAATATAGGGACTTCCCCTGAACTGCAACAATCCATCTGGGGAAACCTCAAAATTTCTAGTCTTCCCCCTCTCCATCTTATCTTTGAATATTGCTGCGAGCCTATCTTGCTTTTGAGCCTCTTTTATCTCATCTTATATGCAAGCTCTGACATGAACTCCTCCGTAAGGACTATCCGTCAGTTGCATTTGATATAGAGGGCTCCAATCTTGTATATCTTCTATCAATTCCAACTCCTTGATCATCATGTGTGCAACCTGCACCATTTTTCTACTTAAGGCATCAGCTACCACATTGGCTTTTCCTGGATGGTATTTAATTTGGAAGTCATAATCTTTCAACATTTACATCCATTGCCGCTGCCTCATATTCAGCTCCTTCTAATCCTGTATATACTTCAGGCTTTTGTGATCGCAATACAACTCTATAGTTGCTCCATATAAATAATGTCTCCATATCTTCAGAGCGTAAACCACCGCCGCAAGCTCCAGATCATGAGTGGGATAATTCTCTTCATGTGGCTTCAATTGCCGAGAGGCTTAGGCTACTACTCTACCTTGCTGCATCAGCACACATCCCAACCCCTGCTTGCTAGCATCAGTGTAGACTACGTAAATTTGAGTTGGGTCTGGAATAATCAGCACGGGAGTAGTGGTTAATCTCTACTTCAACTCTTAGAAGCTAGCCTCGCACTTCTCATCCCACTTAAACTGCTGGTTCTTTCTGGTAAGCTTGGTAAGTGGCAAGGCAACTCGAGAAAAGTCTTGGATAAATCTTCTATAGTACCCTGCTAGGCCAAGAAAGCTTCTGATCTCCGTCACTGTCCTTGGCTGCTCCCAGCTCAAAACTGCTTCAACTTTGCTAGGATCCACAGCTACCCCTTCTCGGGATATGACATGACCGAGAAATTTGACTTCTGAAAGCCAAAACTCGCACTTACTCAGCTTAGCATAAAGCTTTTTTTCTTTAAGGGTACTAAGAACAATTCTCAAATGCCTTTCATGTTCCTCTACAGATTTGGAGTACACCAAGATATCATCAATGAAGACCACAACGAACTGATCTAAATAAGGCCTGAAGATCCGGTTCATGTAATCCATGAAAATAGCAGGCGCATTCGTTAGCCTAAAAGGCATCACAAGGAAATCAAAATGTCCATAGCGCATCCTAAAAGCAGTCTTTGGAATATCATCTGACTTCACCCTTAGCTGATGATAGCCAGATCTCAAGTCAATCTTAGAGAATAAGCTCGCTCCTACTAATTGGTCTAGCAGATCGTCAATTCTGGGAAGAGGATACTTATTCTTGACCGTAATCTTATTCAACTCCCGATAGTCAATGCATATCCTTAGACTGCCATCCTTCTTCTTGACAAATAGCACGGGAGCACCCCATTGGGACACACTGAGTCTTATGAAACCCTTTTCGAATAGCTCCTCAATTTGCTTCTTCAGCCCATCATTTCATTAGGAGCCATTCGGTATGGGGCTTTGGATACTGGTCCAGCTCTAGGTACAATGTCAATCGCAAACTCCACTTCACGTTCTGAAGGCAATCCCTGAATTTTCTTCGGAAAGACTTCAGGAAATTCATTGACTACTGGGATTTCATCAATTCCTTCTTCTACCTCTGTTTGAATAGAAAAGAATACCATATAACCCTGACATCCTTTCCGCAGATATTTATCTGCCTGAGCCTCCGTTATGAAATTCAATCTTACTTCCGGACTCAGATCAGTGACCTTTGGGCCAAGAACTAGGGTCTTGTTCCTATAGTCTAGCATTACGTTATTGGAGGCTAACCAATTCAAACCAAGTATGACATCGATCTCTCAGAAAGGCATACATATTAAGTCTAGGGTGGTACAACGGTGCTCATAACGCACTATACTATTCAAACAAGCATCAGACGTAACTACCCTAGCATCGGTGGGAGTTTTCACATGTATATCATAACGCAACTTGCTAATCAGAAGGCCTAGGCACTTAGCACACTCATAGGAAATAAAGGAATAACTTGCACCCGAATCAAATAGAGCAATCACAGCATGATCATTGAGATAGATTGTACCTTGGATCATCTCAGGTGACCGCTGAGCATCCTCCCTAGTGAGTGCAAACACTCGTCCTGGTGTCCTTGGCCTTGGATTTGTTATAGCTTGAGGGCATTCTCGGGAAAAATGTTTGGGCTTTCCGCAGGTGTAACAAACATTCTGGCCCATTAAACATGGTCTGTCACCATGATTCTTTCCACACTTGTCACATACTTGGGCCTTTGAATCTCTATTGCTTGACCTTCTGCGGAAATTCCCTTTATTTGGCCTCCTATTTTGCCATGGTCGCTTTCTCTTCCTGTAGCCGCTACCACTTGCAGCTCTTGATTTCGACCGGCTTTATCAGGAGCTGCTTGATCCCTGGTTCCTGATCTAAATAGCATTCTGTGATTCATGCTATTTTCAACAATATGGCATGCCTCCACGGCCTTATTAAACTGGCTATATTGTTGAGGAGTAGAGTTCAGCCCTCGAATCATCCTTTCTGTCATCAAGCGTTCATCATCCACTTGGCGCAGATAAGTGGAATATTGAGATAGCACGATGAACTTAGCAAGATATTCATCAAAAGACTCCTTCTCTCCTTGTCTCAATACAAGAAATTCTGCCTCTCTTTCATCTTTCACTGATTGAGGAAAATATTTTTCATAAAACTGCTCAAGAAACACTTTCCAGGTGATCGGGATGTCTCTTGCTTGCAGAAGTAACTCAGTATTCTTCCACCACCTATCAGCATCTTTCTCTAGTTGATAGATAGCCATCTGAGCTTTGGTTTTCGTTGGGTAGTCAAGAACCTTGAAGATCTTTTCTAATCTGCTAATCCAATCCTCAGCTATCTGCACATCGAACGTTCCTTCAAACACTGGAGGATTGTACTTGCAGAATCTGATCATCCATTGCTGGATGCTAGCTATATTCTCTCTCGGGTCCACCTGTCTCTGGGGCTGTACCAGCTGCGGTTCTCTACTAGCCGATCCTGAAGGCTCAAGTGGCCTCAGATTGCTTACTGCTTCTGCTATGGGGGCATCTCTTTCCTGCTCATTGCGTGCCTGAGCTGCCCGTATTTCCTCAATCATCTTTTGTTGTTGTTCTAATCACTCTAAAATTTTTTGATTAATATTTCCAGCCTCGCGCGGTTCCTCTGCTGGAATAGTTCTTCTTGTTTGAACCATGTTGTTATACTATAATACAGAAGGGAATGTGATAAATAACAATTCTCATATCATTCCAAACATAGTATACAAGGTATACATCACAGTTATACATGTACTACTATACTAGCCCTTTATACATTGAAAACATTACCCTAATCTTTCTTAAACTTTATTCTAATAAACTCTCCTACCAAGTAGATCCAGTCGGATACAGTACAATATGGTTCTTCGTCAAAATATCGATCCAACTCTATTCTCCAGGTAGGAGTAGTTGGCAATACATCATCCATAATCTCTAGCCAAAGCCTCAGGGTTAATACATTTGGATCCCAGGCTTGGTATATCGCTTTTACACTGGTGATAAAATCCTGATAAACCACATAATCTTGATCTACATTTCTGTTCAGGGTCTACCTCAGCTCATATAGCTGTCGGGCTAATACTACTGATTTCTCAAATTGTTCTTTACTCAGGTTCTTCCCTGGTACCATTCTTAAGATCAGATTTCCTAAAGGTATCTCTACTAGTATCACTCCGGGCCTACTGGGACCTGGCGTATTAATCTGATCAAGTACTTGACTGGATCCTGAAATGTCTGCTATATTCGAAGGTACCACATTTATGGGAATGACAGGAATAGGACCTTCCATCACCATTTCCTCCTGATCATCCACCATAAAATTTGATCTTACTGAAGAACTGTCCACTTCAGAGTCACTAACTACTGGAGATATCCAAGGATCAGAATCATTGCTCATTATCTCCTCTTCCAAACTATCCGAACTAGAGACCTCTGGTCTAGGATCCCATTGGTTCACTATTATTTTGGATCCGGATCTATATCTAATCATCCTGCAAACACTAACTTGGTGTCAATTTTGACAGCTTTATCATGGTATATCTATATATAAATCATCTATTCAGAGCATTTCCTAAGCCAGAATCCTTTGCTCTGATACCAAAATGAAATGTCCTTACTTTCCTACATTTTAGGGATCATTTGGTAGCATTTAGAACCACTTTCAAGGTTATTGAAGTCCAATATCTCAATCTGGAATTTTACTCTTCTCGGGTACTGTTCACTGTGTAAATTCCAGATGAGTGACCTGATTCGGAAAATCATAATTAAATATATAAAAATCTAAATAAAGTGTTTCCAATTGATACATAAAGATGACTCAATTATCTTTAAGGGAAAATCACTCATTCACCAATCTTTGACCAAGTCAATGTGGGTCAAGATTACAACTTTACTGTTCATCCAGCGTTTTTCCCCTGAATCCAGCAATTTAGTCCCAACTTGGATAATTTATATCTCCATGTGTAGACATCCAAATGAGTCATTCTATATATCGAATCGAATCGAATCTTAGTATGTCTACTATTTACTATAAAAATTTCATACATTTATTCATCCATTTACTATTTTTAATTATTTATCAAACATCACTAGGTCACCACGAGTTACTGTTCATAGTGGTAAATTTCAGCACTCAACTTTGCATACATATGCATACATCCATCATATATCAGTCAAACAATACTTATTATTAATTAATAAGTTGTTATACACCATAACATGTATAAAATTCTCATATTTCTAATGCATATTTCTAATACACCGTTTATACACATCTCCAGACACCGGGTCCTTTTACCAGATACACTGGCCTACTGTGTTTAGTCATCCCTATGGGTTATAATAGTCATATGACTGAGATCATCCGAACTCATTCAGTCCCTTTTTAAATACCGAAAATTTCCTAATCGGATCCCCGGAGGCCTCACACTCCGTCTGTATTTGCTAATTTGTGAATAACTTTTCCTACAGACCTCCTATCGGTATTCTGTCAGTTTTTTGACATCCATCCCATCAGGACGCATCATCCTGTAATTTCTCACTTATATCTGAAATCTAAGATATCCGGTAGGAATTTTTATAACTTTTAGACTATCGGATCAATTTTGGCTATCTGGAGTCTTGAAAAATTCCTGTATTAAGCTGAATTACCCAGCATCACTTGCTCTCTCTACTGGTGAAATCTGGGACTGAAATGCTTTTGGGCAGTCCAAACCACTTCTGGCCTAATTTTCTTTAATTACACTTTAGCCCCAGGGAACTTTTTCTTCTTTGCACTTAAGTCCCTTTATTTGGCTAAAATTACACTTTAAGACCCCACATTTTTATCTACCTTTCCTTCCTAGCCTTAAACTTTCCATAATTGTAATCAAGTCCTTTCATTTCCTTTCTTTACATAAATAACCACATCTTTTTCCTGAAAAGTAATTCATATATTTCATTCAATCTGTACATACAAATCAGTACAAAAAATTTGGGATATTACAAATGGCACCCCTATTGTCACAGAACAAAGTTATTGGATCTGAGATGATAGGTATTACCCCTAGTTCAGTAATGAACTTCCTGATCCAAATGGCCTCCTTAGCTGCATCAGATGCTGCTATATACTCGGCTTACGTTGTAGAATTTTCTACGGTGCTCTTCTTAGAGCTCTTCCAGCTTACTGCTCCATTATTTAGCAGGAATATGTATCCATATTGCGATTTCTGGTCGTCCTGGTCAGTTTGGAAACTTGCATCTGTGTAACCAGTTACACAGAGCTCGTCATCCAATCCACCATAGACCAAGAATAAGTCCTTAGTCCTTCTTAAGTACTTAAGGATATTCTTGACAGCAGTCCAATGGCCCTCACCGGTGTCCTGTTGATATCTGCTAGTCATACTTAAGGCAAACGAGACATCCGGACGAGTACATAACATGGCGTACATGATAGATCCTATGGTCGAGGCATATGGAAGTTTACTCATGCTACCTCGCTGATCAAGTGTACTAGG
The DNA here is from genome assembly GCA_037074615.1 of Leucaena leucocephala. NCBI lineage: Eukaryota > Viridiplantae > Streptophyta > Magnoliopsida > Fabales > Fabaceae > Leucaena > Leucaena leucocephala. The sequence continues at coordinate 11,485,197 of CM073555.1, read as the reverse complement.
ACACAAATCCTTGCTGAGGTGAATACCATGAGATATGGGTATGAAACCCCTCTTTGATTCCTGCATACTAAACCTATGCAGTATCTTGTCTATATATGTGCTCTGACTGAGTCCTAGAAGTCTTTTAGATCTATCTCTATAGATCCCAATTCCTAGTGAAACATCCTTAATCTCATGCTTACATATACTCAATTGGAAGTATCTTAGATCATTGGAACACCATTTTACCTTAGAAACATGAATTCCCAAGAGTTAGGTTATCGGGACTATTCACTTTTACTGTTCACTTGGTAATTTCAGATTACACCATGAACTTTGGAAATTCATAATTAAATATAGAAAAATTGAAATGAGGTGGTTCCAATTTATAATGAAATATATTTCATTGAACTTTGAAGAAAAAATAGGAAATTGAGGTTTCCTTGCCCAAATACAATAAGTTTTTTCGTTGAAAAATACTGTTCATTTGGTAAATTTGAAACTTTCAGATTCTGAGTCCCATTTTCAAAAATTCATTTATTTTCGTATACTTATCCAAATGAGGTATATTACATATGGATTTAAAGATACATATGTTTACTTTAAGCTCATAAAATTTCATGGGAAAATTTGTCCGTTTGGTATATGAAAACCGCACACGAACCTCTCTGCCTCTTAGGACTCGTCTTATCTTGATACAGATTTTAGGTCCAACTTTGAAAAATCATATCAATTTGAAAACTTAACCAAATTAGGCGTTCTTTGTGTCCAAATAAATCTCTGGATCTTATATATTTGCATACCAAATTTCATGTGAAAACTCATTGGATAAGTCATTTAAACTATCGATGGAAACGTTCTGCCTTGGATCGGATCCAGTGAGTGCATGCATTTTACATACCCATACAACATCTTCTAGGTTAAATACATACTGTCTAGGCCATATACAAATTATTCATCCACATTTACCCTCTTCCTTGAGACGTTCTAGCACCTAGAACTGACTATATACATATGGAAGGAATGAGATTTCATGGAAATCTCAATAGCAAGTAATACAAACTATAAGGTTATGCATGCTTGATTAAATGCCTAACATGTTATCATGCAATGATGACATAAGTTGCAAGGAATTGCAAGTATTCATAACTCATCATCATCATCACATAACATTTCATGCTCAACCAAACTTCATGCATAACAAGCAAGCATATCAATCAAACAACATAAGTTTATAGTTAGGTATTCTTGCTACCTCTTATATATCTTTGCAAGTTCCTTCTTGACTTGATCCTTCCTTCCCACAAATATCAAAACCTAGGCATAACAAAGCAATTACCAAGTTACAACTCAATTCCAATCCAAACTCAAGGCCAGGGTTTCATTAAGTCCCTTTCTTTCTCTACTTTGTGACTTATGATTACATCTTTCTAAACTAAACTCTCATGGTTCACTTCCATATAATTTTTCATGTAGAATCCAAATATGCATTCAGATTTTCAAGAATCAAATTGCTTCTCATGCTACTGTACAGAACCGAAAGACCCCCTCTTGTTTCCAAAAATTCTCATTTTGATTCCAATGCTTCCAATATTGGTTTCTCTACTATATCCCCACACAATTTTCCATTCTAAACCCATTGAAAGCATCAAAACCATGAAATTCCAACATATGAACAGTAATTTTGCACTGTACAGAACATAACACAATCTTGGATTCACAAGCATACTTGAATTCCTAAGCCATTACCACTTGATTCTAGCTTGTTTAAACTTGTCTAAACTATCCACAACATAAAAATCATGTTATTTTTACATATACAAAGAAATTCCAGCAGCACCTCCACAAGATTTATGCCTCAAAAACCACTTAAACTCAAGATCAAATCTACTAGAACATAGTCTAGGATCAAGGGGATTAATTACCTTGATAGTTCTTCCAAGGTGCTTGCTTTCTCTTGGCTTGAATGGAAATTTTGCAAGAGTTTCCCTAGGGTTATCATGCATGCCGAAATGAATCTGAAATGGAGGGGTATTTATAGGCAAATTTGGGTGGAAATGAAAGGCCAAGATCATTTTGGGTACTATTTGATCTAAAGGCCAAGATTTAATCTTGGATTTTCTTTTCTTTTTCATTTATGACATCACCTTTATGACATCATCCAAGGGACACCTCATGGGACACCTAATCCCTCACATGGAAAAATTGAAGACCTAAGAAGCCTCTGGAAAAATTCCAGTCCAGTCTGGTATCGGCCCGATCCGATTCCTCAAAAACGGACTGTTTTCTACATCTAATTTTTCTGAGATTTCATAATATATTTTTTGACCTTAAATCCAGTATCTGGATTGTTTTTATCATAGACAATCTTATACTGGGTCTAAACTTAATTATAGATCCCTTGCGAAATGACCAAAATACCCTTGGTGTCCTTTCTTGCACTATATTAACCCTAAGGGCAAAATCGTCATTTCACACCTCTTTGAATCATATCAGAGCATACACTGACTCCGACTAAATGTTCCTATGTATGTCTTGGCATTTTGGCCTGTCCAAAATGACTAAACTACCCTCCATTAATCTATTACTCCTTAAGACAACACGGGCATTTTCGTAATTTTGTACTTTTTCGGGGTCGCCCTGTACACTGGCGCACCTATAAGTCCAAGTGTCTTATTGAGCCTTGATTGGTGCCATTTTTGGTCCTTTATAGGATCCACCACCTTTATGGCACGAATCTTGAGAAATCTCTTCCGGCGATATTCATCGGGTATTTTTGCCATTGTACACCGTTTCTACACCTTTCCGGACACCGACTTCTTTTATTAGATAAACTGATATACTGAGTCTAGGCATCCCTTTGGGTCATAACAGGCATCTGACTGATGTCATCTGAGCTCATTCAGTCCTAATTTGAATACCGATAAATCTCACAATCGGATACCCGGAGATCACAAACTCCCGTCTGAATTCACTAATAAGTAAATAACTTTTTCTACAGACCTCCTTTCGGTATTCTGTCAGTTCCTTGACGTCCGTCTCTATAGGACGCATCTTCCTGTAGTTTTTCACTCATATCTGAGGTCCAGGATATCCAATAAGAATTTTTACAACTTTTTCATTATCAGATAAATTTCGGCTATCTGGAGTCTTGATAAAATTCCTGTATTAAGCTGGATTAACTAGCATCTTCTCCTCTATCTACTGGTGAAATCTGGGACTAAAATGCTTTCAGGCAGTCTAAACCACTTCTGGCTCAACTTTCTTTAATTACACTTTAACCCCTAGAAACTTTTCTTCTTTTCAATTAAGTCTCTTAAATTTGGCTAAAATTACACTTAAAGACCCCACATTTTTGTCTACTTTCTCTTTTAGCCTTAAACCTTTTATATTTTCACTCTAGTCCTTGCCTTTTCTTTCTTTTTCAATTTAATCCCTTTCTTTACATAAATGGCACATCTTTTCTTGCAAAATCTCACATACATTATACACCAACTATACATACTAATCAATACAGAAAATTAGAGATATTACATTTCTCTCCCCCTTAAAATAAATTTCATCCTCAAAATTTATAATATGTCCTAATGAAAAAACTCAGGGTATCTCTCCCTCATTCCTTCCTCTGTTTCCCAAGTAGCTTCATTCTCCGTTAAGCCTTTCCAGACCACCTTGACTAAAGAAATTTGTTTATTGTGCAGCTGCTTGACCTTTCGATCAATAATCTGTACTGGTCCAACTTCATAAGTCAAGTCATCTCGCAGCGCTACCTCATCTTGCTCAATCACATGTGATGGATCTGGAACATACTTCTTCAATTGGGAAACATGGAAGACATCATGTATCTGGCTGAGATTTGGAGGAAGAGCCAACTTGTAGGCTACTGACCCTATCTTCGAGAGAATCTAAAATGGTCCGATGTATCTAGGATGCAACTTTTTTATTTTCATTGAGCTTCCGGCTCCCGTAGTTGGAGTTAACTTAAGGAATACATGCTCTACTTCTCCAAACTCCAAGGGCTTCCTTCAGACATCTGCATAACTCTTCTATCTACTTTGAGCCATCAATAGTCTTTTCCTGATCATTGTAATTTGGTCTGCAGTTTGATCTACTATATCAGGACCAAACATCCTTCTCTCGCTCAACTCTAATAATGGAAGTGTAACCTTCCTTATCCAAATAAGAAAGAGAAACAATATTACTACTCAAAGCAGGAACATAATAGTAATGGTTCAAAACTAACAAAAGCCCAGTGGGCAGAACTAATTCATAAGTGCCTACAGATAAAGCAGCAACCCTTACTTTGTTTCCAACTCGTAGGTCAACTTCGCCCTTCTTCAGCTTTCTACTATCCTTTAGGCCCTGCACATTTGTACAAATATGAGAACCACATGCGGTATCTAATACCCATGTAGTGGAAGTAGAGAGATGAATGTCTATAACATAAATACTTAAAGCGATAGCCCCGCTATCCTTCTTGTTCTTTTTCAGATCTTCAAGGTAAAGTTTACAATTCCTCTTCCAATAACCCGGTTCATTGCAGAAGAAGCAAACTCCTTCCTTTAGAGGTTTTGCCTTCTTTGGTGCATGCTTGGTTTCAGACTTGCCTGACTCTTTGGTCTTACCTGATGAGCCATGACCCTTCCTTTTTCCCTTGCCTTTCTTTTTCATACCCTTTCCTTTCTGAACCATCAAAACTGTACTGGGCTTCTTCTTAATAGTCGGCTCAACAGTTTTAAGCATCCCATGTAGTTTAGAAATAGATTTCTCCATGTTGTTCATGTTGTAGTTCATGACAAACTGGTCATAACTTTTCGGGAGTGAGTTCAAGATCAAATCTGTAGCTAACTCCTGGCTCATGGGAAATCCAAGCCTCTCAAGCTAATCGATGTACCCTTTCATCTTTAAGACATGAGGACTGACTGATGTACCTTCAGCCATCTTGCAGAAATGTAAGGCCTTAGTGGTCTCATACCTCTCTTGCCTTGCCTATTGCTGGAACATTTCCTTAAGATACACAATCATCTCATAAGCCTCCATGTGTTCCAGATCTCTTTAGAGCTCCGGAACCATGGTGGCAAGCATTAAGCATCCCACATCGAAAGAGTCTTCCTTATGCTTCGCATAAGAATCTCTCTAAGCTCTAGGAGCATTAGCTGCTGGCTCCTCAAGAATGGGTTGATATAGGACATATGCCTTTCTTTCCTGCTTGAGAACAATTCTCAAGTTCCTAAACCAGTCAAGAAAGTTTGTCCCATTGAGTTTATCCTTCTCAAGGACAGATCGTAATGATAATGTAGAAGTATTACTAGTCGTCATGATTCTATAATTAAAATATGTAATTGAATTAGCAATCTTCCACTAAATAAAACAACCCTCAATGTAATAATTAGTGGGCTAAGATCCATATTTGGCTTAAACTTAAGTCCGCTTTGGCAGGACGCTTAACTTTAAGTTATTTAGGTAGGTTACAGCTTTACCAATTACATCAAATGTAACTCTTAGATGTTTATGGGATTCCATCATCATATGATCCGGCATGTTTTAATCCCATCTAATTCCTTGAGACCCAAAACCGTTTTGATAATCTCAATTAAGTCAAACAATAACAAACATATGTGAGTAGCACCATTACTCTTTGCTTATCTCCCCAAGATAACTCAAATGCACCCACTTTGGTTGAGCCTACAAATGAGCGATCGAGGTTTTGACAAGTGTTCATTAATTGACGGCATTATGACATAAGATTTCATTTAGAGGGCTTAATTAACTATCTGGTTTACAAAATACATGTATCTCGGTTGTATCTCATACAAGCAATATGCATATAGAACATATAAGCATAATTTTAAATGTGATACAATATGGCTCACCTATCTTAAGTCCCCTCAAGCCAATGAGAGGAGATCTCTAATTAGAATAGGAAAATTACATAAGGAAACCACGTTTTAACATTCGAGGGAAGTGGGATGAGAATAGAATGTACAATGAGAGTAATTAGAGGAAGGCAGACACGCAGGCCGTATTTAGAAAAATTACAACACTTGTAATCTAGATCCATATTGTTCACCATACCTAAATATTCAAGAATCAAAATTCATATTATGTGAAGGGCAATAAATGTTTCAAAACATTCATACATCAGGAAAGGCTGTATGTATTACGATTATGTTGCGCTATGACCAAGTAGCCACGGCGGTCCCGCTACCATCAATATTAATTGATCAAATCAATTAACATCCACCACCAATTTCAGTTTCCTTTCGGATTCCTTATATGTCATACATAAAACGGATTCCCTATATGTCATACATAATTCATATGTTATCATATGAATGGCTAGGAAGTCTAACATACATCACATGTATCAACAATCAAACCTAACTTAAACACAAAACGGCATGGCTCTGATACCACTGAAGGGAATTGGAAGACACGCAGCGGAAATTAACTTAAATTTTTTTTCCATTCCCTGCCAGGATCTACCGAATGTGTTTAAGTCAAGGAGAAAGAAGTGTTACCTGTAGTCGCGACCTCAGTATCCACTAGTCGCGACTCTTGGCCTCCGGAGTTTTTAGTCGCGACCTAATCAGCTTCTAGTCTCGACCTGTCACCTCTAGAGTTTTCTGTCGCGACCTCCCCAGCTACTAGTCGCGACCTGTAGCCTTTGGACGACCTGTAGCCTTTGGAGTTATTAGTCGCGACCTGTTGTCTCTTTTCAGATTTCTGACGTTCAAATACCTATTTAGCCGCGACCTCTGTGTCAACTGGTCACGACTTGTCATCGTACCTGGTGCTCTTTTCTTGATCGTAAGAAGTCAACAACTCAGATCGGCTTCCTCTAGCGGTATCCACACGAACAATGTTCCAATCACGAACGACGTGCTAGCACCTCTTGTCCCTCTAGGGCTTTCTCAAGATTCCATCCTCACCGTCTCTATTTTAGCAGTTTCTTATCTGCAAACTTTTTGCACTCTCCTTGCCCCTTTTTATCTTTCTTCCAGAACCCTAGCCCCTAATGTCAAATATATAGGATGCTATCGGTGTTCTAATTAGGTTGGGCTTCAGAATTAATCTTATATTAATTTTGAAATTAATACAATATCATATATTGCATAATTTGATAAGAAACTAATTAAATAAATATGGTTTATATTAAATCTGTCCCACAGATTTAATTCACCTATTTATTTAATTTAAAATAAAGATAAGAGTGAATTATATTTGATTTATTCTCATAAATCAAATTTGAAATATCTTATCAATTTAAATTTCAAATTCAAATAGATCATATCAATTTAAATTCAAATTCAAAAGTGATAGAGATTTAATTTATCCTTATAAATTAAATCTTGCAAATATCTCTTATATTATATATAATATATATACAAATTTATATATATATAATATATATCTATCCTAGATTATTCATTGAATCTAGACATGTCTTAGATTCAATGAATATGGACATCATAGCTCATGTTGGGCTATTTTGTGTGCGACCCTGTAGGCCTATATGAAGTTGGCAGTGGGCCAGTTACTATACTGACCCATAAGTCGTAAGCGGTCTCTAGCAAGACATTACGACTACCTAAATCATATGAGGATTGATAAACGATGTAACCTTTCATACAACCACATCACGTCACTTTTGTCACACGATATTTCGATCATGGATGAGACATGGAGAACGTCATCCTCCTGTTCTTGACCATTACTTTCTCGATACCTGAGTAGTCTGACTATAGAAATGGAACTACCTTTCCATTACAATATGGCCATACATTTCTCAGACTCACTCATAGAGGGGCCCAGTAATATCTCTCTACAAATGTGAGGGACAAATTCCATCTTGACCATTCACATTCCTCCGCATGAAAAACCACCAAGCCCGAACATAGCCTTTATGATCACTCGGTGAAAAGTGACTTTTGACTAGGTCAAATCTGAGCGTTTGTCATGTAGGAATCTATGATGATCTCAGGTCAAAGGGCATAGTAACATGGTTTGTATATGAGAGAAGCTTATGACTTGACCCATGCAGCTCTCTCATAGAGGGTCAGTCCAACACCTTGTACTCTTACATGTGCCTATGACTTTAATTTATATCTGTATAAATCTTCAAAGTCATACTGATCTTATTTCATCTCTGCTCCCGCATAGATGACCGACCAGGGACATTTAGGATAAGATCATGAGTTATCCAATGATGGTCATCACAGTGAACATGCAAATAATGTGATAACATGATTAAGAAATTCATAAATCAACAATGTTCATAGTGCAATGATTGACCCCTAGGGCACAATTTCCAAGATATGCATGCTGGAACAATTATTGAGAATTGAAGAAAGAAAACTGAAATGGTAAAATCATAGGTCATGAAGCAGTTTTGTTATGGCTTCAGTTTGACCTAGTAAATCAAGGAATTAATTCATGAAATTTTGTGAGCATGTAGTATACATCCAGATATTTAAATTCATAGGTAATATGCCTCAATTGGATGTGTATATCAATAGAAACGAATTTCCAAAGTTAAGAAACAGAATCTGAAATTTCCAGAATTTGCCATATGAATAGTAAAAAGTAACGATTTAACTGTATCAATTGGCAAGGTAAATGTCCATATTTATATTTTTCAATTAAATATTTATGAAATAGATTCAAGTAGAAATTTGGATCACCTCCATACGATTTTTCTACAATTAGTTATGAATTTTTAAAGTTGGACTGTCAATCGAGAAATTTCATAATGAACAGTACCCGAGAGTAAGTTTTAAAATTTTTAATTTTTGGGCCAACATAATGCTTCCGCTAATCAAATACGCTTCTGAATACGTACTTTGAGAGGTTAAAAGTAGGATGTTTCATTTCTCCAATGCTGTATTTTTGATATATTGGTTTGATGATTTGAAAGGGATGATTCAGTAGGATAGCGCTGTTTTCAGTTTATTTCTATTTATTGTTGGTCTACTTCTGTTTTGCACGATACCCCTGTGCAGTCCATGGTCTATTATTTACTTATTGCTTCTATTCTGGGCTGTTTAGCAAACTCAATTACATGCTATAGTTTACCCATCTTATCATCATTGCTTCCCTTGACTTGTGATGCATGATTTGAATGTGACTGTGTGCTTTATTGTGAAACTTGCATTGAGTATGTATTTGCCTGCTGTGTTAGAGATAGTTGACCTTATATTATGCTGTGATTTCTATATCCTTGCCGATAGTGAAGACACTATCAAGTTTAAGTGTGGGGGAGATGTTCTTGTTTCTGTACTAATTACTGTAAAAATTCTTCAACTGATCCAATCTTTCGTCACAAATCTTTTGGTTTTTGATCTCAATGTGTGATGAATTGCAGAAAATTGGACCCCCATTTTAAACTATTTTGCGGTTAGCTGAAAAAGTCTTAAGTCTAAAAGATGTTTGGGTTTTGAAAACTATCACATGGTAGTCTCTGTTAATATTGGACGTGACCTTCATTGCTTTCAGTTGCGACCTAGAATGAAATGTTGGACTTTATATGCTCTCTATGTTCATCAGTCACGACGCTAGTGTCTTTAGGTTGCGACTAAACCTCTCTGTGAATTTGAGTCGCTACAGGAACATTTTCTGGTCGTGACTAGTTTTGGAAGTTTAGATCCTGCACTCACTTTGGAATTTGGTCGCAACCTTGATTATTTTGGGTCGCGACCTGAGTGCGTAAATGTCCAAATACCTTCTCTTTGCTTTGTGCAATGCTGTGTAGAAGGAATCCTTTTGAGCTACTAAAGTGCTTCATAAATGTTTCATTACCCCTTGCTCTTTAACCTCTTGCATAAAAAGTTTACAGAAACCATCTTCATACTTGAATTTTTTGTTTAAATTTCTTGGAAATTGAATTGGAAACACTTAAGTTGTTGCTATTAGATTTGGGATTATTGCATGATTCTAAGTGATTACTTTGAAACTTTTAATCATCATTTAAGAGGGTTTTCAGCTGTGATAAGTGTTTCAATGCCTAGTGAATGACTTAACAGTGTTTGAGACTTTAACTTATGAGAAATTTAGATAAAAACCTTAGTTGGAAGGATTCTCTGCCTTAATTCCTATATTGAGTGATTATTCAATTGGTTTATATTCTCTAGAACTTGTCTTGGCTCTGAGTTGAGAATTACTTGCTCATTTATGTTATGGAAAATGGTAGAGGCATTCATTTCTAAACCAGTTTACCCAAACACAAGCCCATCACCTATTATATCCGTAGTCACCCCCTTTGAGCCCATTACTTTTCTTTTATTTCATCATAGAAAGTTATATATGCATGAACATCTTTCTGAAATAAACTTGTTATCATGTCAAAACTCATTATTATTGTGGTGCTGTTCTAAACATTCTATGTATAAGGTACCAAACAAACAAAAAGAAGATAAAAGAGCTTATTGCACTAAAAAAAGGGTGAAAGAAAAATTGAAGAAAGAAACAAAGGAAAGAAAAAGAAAAGAGGAATGAAGAAGGCACCATTATCAACTCCTTTTAGCATAATTATCAACTTTACATCTCTGACGACATGAATTCATGTTACATATTCTCTATGTAATGCATATAGTACTTTCTACCCTTCATAATTCCATTCCACGTGACACATCTCCATCATTTCAAACCTAGAAGACCTCTTGATTATTTGCATAAATGATATATGGTTACTGAGATTTAGAGTCATTACAAGCATATAGTAGGATGTTTTCCAATTTAAACCTGAGTGAAAGAACCCTAACAATGAGAGGATATAAAAAACTAAACACTTACATCCTCAGAGAGAATCTGTTGCGCTCATACAGTTAAGGTTGATTTTATTTAGTAGTGGATTACTTGGAATTGCTCATATTATCACTTTTGCATTCCCAAAAGATGATGAATTAATTGTCTTCAAGTCACACTATGGATTATGTTGTTATCTCAAATTTAATAGCTTTAGCTTAAGTGTAATTCATTTCTTTGTCCAGGAGTACAAAGGTTCAAGTGTGGGGGAATTGATAAGACACAATTTGTGTATGGTTTCTGCGACATTTTTCATGGTTTTATAACAGTTTTACCATTCATTTATGCCTATAATTATGCTTTTGTGGTCATACATGATTGTGCTTGGCAATGTGTTGTTTTAAGGGTAAAATGGTAAAATAACTCCTATAAACTGCATATATGTTATTCCCTTACTGGTGGGACTTTTACAATGAGCTTTGGTTTTAAATTATAGGTATTTTAGAGGAGCAAGGACTAATGTGGACAGGAAAGAAATCACAAAACAAGGAATCAAAGCAAGGAAGCAGCTTCTGTGTGTTTCAGTCGCGACCAAAGTGTCTATATGTTACGACCTAATTTCTCCTGGGAAGCTTCTCTACGTTTACAGGTCGCGACTAAAACATGGATCTGGTCGCGACCAAAGAAGACAGTCGTGAAGCTCCGCGTTTCTGATTAGGTCAAGCTGCTGTTAAAAGGATAGGCAAGCTACAGACATATGGAGGATGGTTTTTGACTTGATTAGGCTAAGAAGGAGTGCTCGAGCTCTTTCTACCCTCTCTCTGCTACCTTCAGACATCTTCCATCATTCATCTCTTCATCTCACTTTCTGTTCTCTCCATGGCATCATATGTGAACAGCGATTGCAGCATAATAGGAGTCATGAGAGGCTAAACCATTAGTCTGTTGGTGATGGATCTCGTGTCTTGAGCTCATAGACTGCACTGGGGAGTTTTCTGTTTCAATCTTTACCTATTTTATGTTTTGATGCCGCTAGATCTAGGGTTTTCATTATATGAACAAGGGTTGAATGTCGGTTGATTATTCTTGGATTGGACAATTGTAATTTACTTTGGATATTTTGAATGCTGGTTTTAATACAATATTTCAGTTTTGATTTTAAGATAGTTGAACTATTATCAACGATTGTTGCTAATTAATTCAATTGCTTGAAATCTAGGGTTAGTCGATCGACACTCATTCGAGGGCATTTTCAACATCTGGTTTAAATTACACACTAAGTGATTCTTAACAGTTCATTAAGAGTTCTTAAACTAGCTTTGATCAAAGGAGTTTAAGAAATATTAATGCTCTGGACTCAATCGATCGATTGAGGTTTTATTTAAGACTTAGTTTATTTCAAACTCCATATCAATTAAGAGCAAGGATAGATACGTTTTCATCATCAAGAGTCTGTCATCACATACTACTTTCACAAACCAACTCATTTTCATCTAAATCAAAAGCACAAAAACATTTACTTTATTGCACCTTTATTTTACTGCACCAACCAAAACCCAAAACTATTTCACTTTCACTCAAGTTTTCAATGGTTTTGCCACTAATAAGCTAGGTCTCCAATAGAAAGGCTCCTCAAGAAGAACGATAGGGTTGTGCCTTATACTACATTGTTTGGTGCAAACATAACTTATTTTGGTGGGTCGGAAGGCGATAATTGTAACACCCTAATTTTTAGGCCTAGAGATGTCAGAAAGAGAAATCAAGGGCATAATCATAATTATGGGAAAGATCGGGCTGGTAGCCGATGAGTACCATATTTTGCCAGAAAATAGAAAAAATTATGCTGATCATTTCACTGAACTGTAAAATGTGCATATGAGGTCTCTAGGTGTATGAAAGAATTAGAAATATGACCAGGGGTAAAATGGTCATTTTGGAAAAATGTGCGCGTGAGTGCTTTTTCAGGCCAAAACAGCCCGGTCCGGATAAAATATCTGAAAATACCGGGAGATAGATAAAAGGATTCCGGATTGAATGAGGAGTCACAGAATTTTGATTTGAGGTCCCGATTTTTCTGTAAAAATTCCTGAAGATGGGAATTTACAGTTATAATCGGTAAAGGAAAGGCAGTCCGAATAGAAATGATCGGACAATGGCTAGAAGCCATAAAGTGTTTTCTAAGGCCCGTAGTGACACCAGGGAAGGCCCAGGCCCATAATATCAGTTCAGTGGTAAGAGGGGCCGGTGTCCGGGAAAAATGTGCAAAATGACGAAAATGCCCTTATGTTATAGAATAACTGAAGAATGAGTAAAGGGTATTTTGGTCATTTAGCTAAGGTTCGACAGTCAAGAAGGGGTATCTGGATAGTTGACCAGGGCCAGAGAATACTCTGGTAAAATATGAAAAGACAATAATGCCCCTAGACCTAGTAAAGGAAATGAAAGGACTTAAGTGCAATTATGGAAAGTTTCAAGGCCAAAAAGAAAAGTAGACAAAAATGTGGGGTCCTTAAGTGTAATTTTAGCCAAATAAAAAGGGACTTAAATGAAAAGAAGAAAAGTTCCCTGGGGCTAAATTGTAATTAAAGAAAGTCAGGCCGGAAGTGGTTTGGACTGTCCGAAAGCATTTCAGTCCCAGATTTCACCGGTAGAGAGAGCAAGTGACGCTCAGTAATATGGCTTAATACAGGAATTTTTGAAGACTCCAGATAGCCAGAAATGGACTGATCGTCCAAAAGTTATAAAAATTCATACCGGATATCCTAGAATTCAGATCTAGGTGAGAAAATACAGGATGATACGTCCTTATGGGACGGATGTCGAGAAACTGATAGAATACCGATAGGAGGCCTGTAGAAAAAGTTATTCGCAAATTAGAAAATCTAGACGGGAGTGTGAGGCCTCTGGGGATCCGATAGGGAGATTTATCGGTATTTGAAAAGGGACTGAATGAGTTCGGATGATCTCAGTCAGATGACTGATATGACTCACAGGGAAGCCTGAACACCGCGGGCTAGTGTTTCGGACAGAAGGAGCCGGTGTCCGGATATGTGTATAAACGGTGAATAATAGATAAAATATTCAATAATTATTAACGGGGGAAGATTCCTCGTAATGCGTGCCATGAAGGTATTGGACCCTGAAAGGCCCAATAATGGCGCCAACAGAGGCCCAGTAAGACCCTTGGACTGATAGGTGGGCCAGTTTCCGGCAGAACCCCGGAAAAGTGCGAAATTACGAAAATGCCCCTGTGTTGTACAAAAGTGTAACAGATGAATGAAGGGCATTTTGGTCATTCTGGACAGGCCCAGGAGCCAAGATACATACAGATAAAGTTACTTAGAGTCAGTATATACCCTGACAGAGTACAGAAGGGTGTAAAATGATGATTTTACCCTTAGGGTTAAAATAGTACAAGAAAGGGCACCCAAGGGTATTTTGGTAATTTGCCAAGGGCTGTTTCTTGGGAATCGAGCCATCAGAGTACTTGAGCTTGATCAGGATCCAAGATAACATTCCCAGAGCCCAAAAACGTAGGCCCAGTGTTATGTGAGGAAAAGTGGCATTAAAATACTATTTTAATGATGTTTCAATAAAGTAAAGTTACTCGGTTGGCACGATAACCGAGGAGATGATCAGATAAAGTCCTGGATTTATCTGGATAGCATTGGATGGTGTGACAGGTGCCAGTAAGATGCCACATGGCGCCATCACAGAGGAGGAAGAAAAAGGTTGAGGACACGTACTACGAGGCAGGACACTGGACCGGTGAGTCAGCCTGCTGAGTCAGCTGCTGAGGTGTCCAGGAATTTCAGCATGTGGAAAATGTGGCGCTGAGGTGTCCTGGTGAGGTGTCCCAATGATGTCATGCATGATGCAGTAAAGGAGGAATTAAAGAAAATAGGAAAATCCAGGAAAAACCAGGACCGCAGGATCAAAGTTCATGGTAATTACGAGATTGCCATTGGAGGAGGTTATAAATACCCCCCTTTGCCTTCATATGCCACGGCCTAAGGTGCTTTTAGAGAGAGGAGGAGGTGTTAGAGAGAGAAAGTGAGAGGAAGAAAGAAAGAAAGGAAGTTCTGGCGGAGCTGGAAGCAGAATAGAGATAGTAGAGCTCTGCTGAGCCTTTGAGGTAGTAACTAATCCTAGCTTTTATGTAATGGCTTTGTGATTTATTGTGCTATTGTTTGGTTGGATTGTTGTCTTATATGTTATGTCTGAAGCTCTGCTATAATGCTATGATCATATGTTACTAAGCATGGAAGCACGCAGCATACTTATCTGTACACAATCACAAGCAAGCACTGTCACTCTGCATTACATATATTGTTATGATTGTTGCTACTGAGATTCCCCCGAATCTCATCCCAATAAATAACCCATTACAGGGGAGGTTATGTCGAAATGAATTTTGGGAATTTTAAGAGACGCCGTTATGCTGTCGAAGTAAATACTGAACATCAGTATATGATAAGTACTGTGTACGTAGTGCTGTCTAAGGAGGCTAGAAGTGAGTGGACCTAGTCGGTTCATCTAGTCTTTCCTGGGTACTACGTAGAATGGTAGTTCTCATGAGGGGATTACCGAATCAGTACGGTTCAGTTCTTTGTACAGATGAAGCGTAGCGGTTATGCTGCCGGATTTCAGGCAGAGCAAGATGTAATAGAAGCATGAGAATTTATGTACATGCCCAGATGTATAACAATTTATTAATTAATGATAAATATTGTTTCGCATGTTTGACTGATATATGATGGATGTACGCATATGTATGCAAAGTTGATTGCTGGAAATTACCACTGTGAACAGTAACACGTGGTGACATGATAATGTTTGATAAATAGTTAAAAATAGTAAATGGATTAATAAATGTTCGAAATTTTTAATTTAAATAGTATACATACCAAGCTTCGATTTGATATATATTATGATTCATTTGGATGTCTACACAAGGAGATATAAATTATCAAAGTTGGGACCAGAATGCTGGATTCAGGAGAAAAATGCTGGATGAACAGTAAAATAGAAATGTTGACTGACGTTGACTCGGTCAATTCATGGTCAACGAGTTATTTTTCCCTGAAATATAATTGAGTTATCTTCATTTAGCAATTGGAACCAATACATTTAGATTTTTCTAGAATTAGTTATGATTTTTCGAAGTCGGGTCACTCATCTGGAATTTACACAGTGAACAGTACTCGATAAGAGTAAAACTCCAGATTGAGAAATTGGACTTCAATGACCTTGAAAGTGGTTCTAAATGCTACTGAATGGTCCCTAAGACATATGAAAGGAAGGATGTTTCATTTTGGTATCAGAGCAAAGGATTCTGGCTTAGAAAATGCTCTGAATAGATAATTTATGGTGTTAGTACAGAATAAGGTTAGCACAGAACAAAGGGTTCTGGCTCCGAGCATAAGATTCTGGCACAAAACAGAAGGTTCTGGCTCAGTGATGCTCTAGTTTAGTTAGTTTGATTCCTTAAACAAATGAGAAGTTTGAGTGGTCCTCTCCCTAGAGTATGATATAGGGATGGTGTTCACTGCTTGGAAAGGTTTAGACAGAAGACAGTGACACCCAGATGAATGAGGCTGTACCCCGAGCTTTATAGTCTTACAAAGGATATGATGATGATATGGCTTATGTGCCATAAGTTATGATAGTTGCATTCCATTGCAGTTGTCAAAGGATGACATGCATGTTAGAGTATGCTATGATGAATGGATACTCCCCTTTTGCAGTGCATGCAGGGTAGAGTATATATGAGTACATATATGAGATAAGAAAATTATGAGAAAGTAGGTTGCTCCCATACCATATGATATGAGGATGATATGATTGTTTTGAGGATGATAGATAGTCTCAGTTATGGGACGATAAGTTATGATATGATACTCAGACATGATGTATGATTGAGGTTACTCAGGTATTTCTATAAGCTTGTGAATACAGTACTCAGGGCCATTTCTATTGAGCGGAATGGTATACAGATAACGGTAAAGGGATTGTTTCTAGATCACTCTTCAGATAAGAGTTGGATCTGATGTAGAATACTCGCAGTTAGAGCATAGTTCAAATGACTCGCAGTGAGAGCACAAGTTGAAAGATGAGAAGGAACTCCTGAGTAAGAGAGAAAGTAAGTAAAGTCTGGGTAAATGATATGAGGCTATAAAATTTTTCAAATATTTATGGAGTTATCAACAGGTGGAAGCAGTTAACCTTATAACTTAGTCTGTTGGTTTAATATCTTCGGGAGATATACAGTACAACAGAATCACAGTTGGATTCTGGAGGGTCACAGTTAGATCCTAGCATGGCTCCAGGGTCGCAGTTAGATCCTAACGGCTTCAGAGTTGCAGTTAGATTCTGAAGAGGCTAACGGTTGATCGCAGTTAGATCCCGAGGTTGCAGTTAGACCTAGCCTAAGGAAAGTAATGAGCCATGAGATATGAGTACAATGTAGTATCTCTTTGGGAAGATGAATGCCAAAGACAAAGTTAAGGTGAGGAAGCTTCACTAGTTGATAAACTCACCCAGAGAAATTATTTTATAATGGTTTTCTCAGGTAGCCTCTAGTATACAGACTAAACTTAGCTTTCCCTTAGCAAAGACGGAGTCCAAGCCCAAAGCTGAGTACTGATATTCAAAGTTTTGTAGAAATATGCCTGAGAAGCAGAAAAGAACAGAATCCTCTATGTGTTGAGAATAGAAAGGCATTGGCTAAGAGCACTCTGGAAGGTAGCTCAAGTTGTGAAGCCAATAGTAAGAGAAAGAGGCAATAGTTCAGGCAGGGGACTGATCAGGGTAATGATCAGATTGGAGAGCAGAGATGTCAATGTGGTGGAAAGAGCCATGGCACCTGGGAATGTCGAGCAGGGTAAAGCAGTTGTGGTAAGAAAGGCCACTTTGTAAGAGATTGCCCTAAGAATGCGGACATCCCTAGGAAAGGTATTTGCTCTTACCCCAGACACAGTCTCCAATATTCCCTGAAGTCGACCCTAAGAATGGTTAAGAAGAACCATAGCTGTAAGGGCGACTGAGCTGTAAGGAACTATAGGCCTAGATAATGATGTGGATAATGAAGAGTTCTTTTATGATCTAAAGGAAATGGTAATAAAAGGCCAGAGAGACCTAGAGAAGAGGGTCTAAGGCAAAGCAGAGATAGAACGTAGTTCTATAAGAAAGAGATTGCTAGGGCCTAAAGCTATATAAAGAGTAATCTAGCCCTAACCCAGTAGCACGTTAAATTGAAAGGTGCTAAGGCAAGAGTAGCCTAAAGATATGTAAGCCCTAAGAAGGGATAAGATAGTGCAAATGCCATAAAGGTTTGGCATAGGTGCATGAAGTTATGAGAACAATTAAGAAAAGTCAGAGAAGTTATCTGGGTTATGATCTCGTATCAGGAGAAAGGAAGTCAGAAGAACAATATTTCTCCTGAGAGATTTGCAAAGTGTAAGAGGAGTAATGTAAACCCAGAATTACATCAAAATTCTAAGGGATAAGATATGAAAGAAATGGACACTACTCACAAGTGTAATGAGTTGTCCATAAGTGTAAGAGGATGAATGCCCCAAGCCTTAGTCATAAACCAGGAAAGGATATGCAGAGGAGCTATATCCTGGATAGTTGATTGAGGTACTAAGTAAATTTTGAGGACGAAATTTATTTTAAGGGGGTAGAAATGTAACACCCTAATTTTTAGGCCTAGAGATGTCAGAAAGAGAAATCAAGGGCATAATCGTAATTATGGGAAAGATCGGGCTGGTAGCCGATGAGTACCATATTTTGCCAGAAAATAGAAAAAATTATGCTGATCATTTCACTGAACTGTGAAATGTGCATATGAGGTCTCTAGGTGTATGAAAGAATTAGAAATATGACCAGGGGTAAAATGGTCATTTTGGAAAAATGTGCGCGTGAGTGCTTTTTCAGGCCAAAACAGCCCGGTCCGGATAAAATATCTGAAAATACCGGGAGATAGAGAAAAGGATTCCGGATTGAATGAGGAGTCACAGAATTTTGATTTGAGGTCCCGATTTTTCTGTAAAAATTCCTGAAGATGGGAATTTACAGTTATAATCGGTAAAGGAAAGGCAGTCCGAATAGAAATGATCGGACAATGGCTAGAGGCCATAAAGTGTTTTCTAAGGCCCGTAGTGACACCAGGGAAGGCCCAGGCCCATAATATCAGTTCAGTGGTAAGAGGGGCCGGTGTCCGGGAAAAATGTGCAAAATGACGAAAATGCCCTTATGTTATAGAATAACTGAAGAATGAGTAAAGGGTATTTTGGTCATTTAGCTAAGGTTCGACAGTCAAGAAGGGGTATCTGGATAGTTGACCAGGGCCAGAGAATACTCTGGTAAAATATGAAAAGACAATAATGCCCCTAGACCTAGTAAAGGAAATGAAAGGACTTAAGTGCAATTATGGAAAGTTTCAAGGCCAAAAAGAAAAGTAGACAAAAATGTGGGGTCCTTAAGTGTAATTTTAGCCAAATAAAAAGGGACTTAAATGAAAAGAAGAAAAGTTCCCTGGGGCTAAATTGTAATTAAAGAAAGTCAGGCCGGAAGTGGTTTGGACTGTCCGAAAGCATTTCAGTCCCAGATTTCACCGGTAGAGAGAGCAAGTGACGCTCAGTAATATGGCTTAATACAGGAATTTTTGAAGACTCCAGATAGCCAGAAATGGACTGATCGTCCAAAAGTTATAAAAATTCATACCGGATATCCTAGAATTCAGATCTAGGTGAGAAAATACAGGATGATACGTCCTTATGGGACGGATGTCGAGAAACTGATAGAATACCGATAGGAGGCCTGTAGAAAAAGTTATTCGCAAATTAGAAAATCTAGACGGGAGTGTGAGGCCTCTGGGGATCCGATAGGGAGATTTATCGGTATTTGAAAAGGGACTGAATGAGTTCGGATGATCTCAGTCAGATGACTGATATGACTCACAGGGATGCCTGAACACCGCGGGCTAGTGTTTCGGACAGAAGGAGCCGGTGTCCGGATATGTGTATAAACGGTGAATAATAGATAAAATATTCAATAATTATTAACGGGGGAAGATTCCTCGTAATGCGTGCCATGAAGGTATTGGACCCTGAAAGGCCCAATAATGGCGCCAACAGAGGCCCAGTAAGACCCTTGGACTGATAGGTGGGCCAGTGTCCGGCAGAACCCCGGAAAAGTGCAAAATTACGAAAATACCCCTGTGTTGTACAAAAGTGTAACAGATGAATGAAGGGCATTTTGGTAATTCTGGACAGGCCCAGGAGCCAAGATACATACAGATAAAGTTACTTAGAGTCAGTATATACCCTGACAGAGTACAGAAGGGTGTAAAATGACGATTTTACCCTTAGGGTTAAAATAGTACAAGAAAGGGCACCCAAGGGTATTTTGGTAATTTGCCAAGGGCTGTTTCTTGGCGGAGCTGGAAGCAGAATAGAGATAGTAGAGCTCTGCTGAGCCTTTGAGGTAGTAACTAATCCTAGCTTTTATGTAATGGCTTTGTGATTTATTGTGCTATTGTTTGGTTGGATTGTTGTCTTATATGTTATGTCTGAAGCTCTGCTATAATGCTATGATCATATGTTACTAAGCATGGAAGCACGCAGCATACTTATCTGTACACAATCACAAGCAAGCACTGTCGCTCTGCATTACATATATTGTTATGATTGTTGCTACTGAGATTCCCCCGAATCTCATCCCAATAAATAACCCATTACAGGGGAGGTTATTTCGAAATGAATTTTGGGAATTTTAAGAGACGCCGTTATGCTGCCGAAGTAAAGACTGAACATCAGTATATGATAAGTACTGTGTACGTAGTGCTGTCTAAGGAGGCTAGAAGTGAGTGGACCTAGCCGGTTCATCTAGTCTTTCCTGGGTACTACGTAGAATGGTAGTTCTCATGAGGGGATTACCGAATCAGTACGGTTCAGTTCTTTGTACAGATGAAGCGTAGCGGTTATGCTGCCGGATTTCAGGCAGAGCAAGATGTAATAGAAGCATGAGAATTTATATACATGCCCAGATGTATAATAATTTATTAATTAATAATAAATATTGTTTCGCATGTTTGACTGATATATGATGGATGTATGCATATGTATGCAAAGTTGATTGCTGGAAATTACCACTGTGAACAGTAACACGTGGTGACATGATAATGTTAGATAAATAGTTAAAAATAGTAAATGGATTAATAAATGTTCGAAATTTTTAAGGTAAATAGTATACATACCAAGATTCGATTTGATATATATTATGACTCATTTGGATGTCTACACAAGGAGATATAAATTATCAAAGTTGGGACCAGAATGCTGGATTCAGGAGAAAAACGCTGGATGAACAGTAAAATAGAAACGTTGACTGACGTTGACTAGGTCAATTCATGGTCAACGAGTTATTTTTTCCTGAAAGATAATTGAGTTAGCTTCATTTATCAATTTGAACCAATTCATTTCTATTTTTCTAGAATTAGTTATGATTTTTCGAAGTCGGGTCACTCATCTGGAATTTACACAGTGAACAGTACTCGATAAGAGTAAAACTCCAGATTGAGAAATTGGACTTCAATGACCTTGAAAGTGGTTCTAAATGCTACTGAATGGTCCCTAAGACATATGAAAGGAAGGATGTTTCAATAATCCGACCTGCTCATCAGTGTCTCTAAAAATATTGATCATGATAGGATCATCCGTGGGTCACGACTCAACGTCTCGGGAGTCTTTTGTCGTGACAAAAAAATCATCTTGTCATGACTCCTTTTCATGGAGAGTCTATCCCTTAGCAAGTTTATATCTAGTTACAACATGAAGATCTTCATGTCACGACTTGGGATCACATAAGCTGGACCATTTTTCACTTGTTCCACTTGCAATTTCTACAATGTCTTATATTCCTATAAAGTCACTCAACAATTCCTTTGCAAAAGCATTATCACTTGCAAATTATGAAATTGAATCAAAATTTGATGAGAATGAGAAATCTTGAGAAACTGAAAGCATGCTATTTACATCTAAATAATTGAAACATGATGCATTGCTTTTGCAAGAATAAAAAAAGAATAAATAGAGGAAAGAGATGCAAAATAATCATCATAAGCACTCAAAGGTGAATTTGACTCAACATGCTTTATGGGAATTTTGGAAATTATGCAGCACAGAATCATAACCATCGTGCAAACTCAATTCATACTCATCTCTAGTCTTTTCAATAGCATAATCAATAGCATTCAACCTACCAAAAGCAGGATTATCAAAAAGATATCTTATTGCTTCATTCATATGAAAGTGACTACATGTTCCCCAACTTTCATTGTAATAGAACTATGTTTCATACTAATGATTGTCTTAGAAGTTTGGAGGAAAGGTCTGCCTAGGATCAAAGTGCTCTCATTCACTAACTCACTGGACATGTCTAGAACATAAAAATCAGCTGGGAACACTAAATCCTTGACCTGCACTAGAATATCCTCAAGAATTCCCTTAGGATACCTAATTGATCTATCAGCTAATTGGAGCACTACACTTGTGTCTCTAAGATTATTAATACCTAAGGCTAAGTATACCAACCAAGGCATTACATTAATGGAAGCCCCTAGATCAAATAATGCTCCCTTAATATGACCTTTTCCTATTGTGCAAGGGATTGTGTAAGATCTTAGGTCTTAGCACTTCACAGGTAATTTGAAACATCCTTACTTTCATACGTCTTAGAGACCATTTGGTAGCATTTAGAACCACTTTCAAGGTCATTGAAGTACAATTTCTCAACCTGGAGTTTTACTCTTATCGAGTACTATTCACTATGAAAATTTCAAATGAGTGACCTGACTTCGAAAACTTATAACTAATTCTAGAAAAATTGAAATGAAGTGGTTCAAATTGCTACATGAATATAACTCAATTATATTTCATGGAAAAATCATTCTATGAACATTACTTGACTAAGTCAACGTAGGTCAATGTTACAACTTTACTGTTCATCCAACGTTTTTCTTCTGAATTCAGCATTCTGGTCCCAAATTTGATAATTTATATCTCCATGTGTAGACATCCAAATGAGTCATTTTATATATAAAATCGAATCTTAATATGTCTAGTATTTACCATAAAAATATCATACATTTATTCATCCATTTACTATTTTTAATTATGATCAAACATCATCAAGTCTCTACGTGTTACTGTTCATAGTGGCAATTTTCAGCACTCAACTTTGCAAACATATACATACATCCATCATGTATCAGTCAAGTATGCCAAACAGTATCTATTATTAAATAATAATTTGTTATACATCTGGGCATGTACAAAAATTCTCATTCCTATTACATCTTTTCCTGCCTGAAATCCGGCAGCATAACCGCTACGCTTCGTCTTCATAAAGTAACTGAGCTTGTACGATTCGGTAATTCTCATGAGAACTACCATTGTATGTAAGTACCCAGGAAAGACTGGATGAACCGGCTAGGTCCACTCACTTCCAGCCTCCTTAGACAGTACCTACGTACACAGTACATATCAGTTCCTTTCTTCACTACTGTTATCTTGTCATAATTTCGGCAGCATAACGGCGTCTCTTAAAATTCTCAAAATTTACTTTGCCATAACTTCCCTTGTAATGGGTTATATATATATGGGATGAGATTTGAGGGAATCTCAGTAGTAATAATCATAACAATATATGTAATACAGAGTGACAGTGCTTGCTTGTGACTGTGTACAGATAAGTATGCTGCGTGCTTCCATACTCAATAACATATGATCATAGCATTGTAGCAGAGCTTCAAGCATAACATATAAGACAACAATCCAACCAAACAATAGCACAACAAATCACAAAGCCATTACATAAAAGTTAGGATTAGTTACTACCTCAAAAGCTTAGCAGAACTCTAGAATCTCTATACTGCTTTCAGCTCCGCCAGAACTTCCTTTCTTCTTTCTTCCTTGCACCTCTCACTCTAGAACTTCTTTCTCCCTCTTAAATGTCCGTGATGAATGAAGAGCAAAGGGGGGTATTTATAGTTTTGAGGGATGACATTTTCGTAATTTTGAATCCCTCTGAACTTGTGGCCATGGTTTTTCCAGAATTTCCTATTTTTCTTTATTCTCTTTACTGCATCATCCAAGGGACACCTCATGGGACACCTCACCCCTCACATTCTTCACATGGCGAAATTGAGAGAGTAAGAAGCCTCTGAAAGATTTCCAATCCAATCCGGTAACGGCCCGGTAAATTTCCTCGAAAACTGGACTGTTTTCTGAATCTAATTTTTCTGAAAATCCATATTATATCTTCTATCCTTAAATTAAGTATCTGGGTCCTTTATATATTGACATTTTTATACTGGGTCTAAACTCAATTACAGATCCCCTGTGAAATGACCATAATACCCCTGGGTCCCATTCTTGCACTATCTTGACCCTAAGGTTAAAATCGTCATTTTACATCTTTTTGTACTCTGTCAGGGCATATACTGACTCTGGTTAACCTCACCTGTGTATGTCTTGGCTTTTGGGCCTGTCCAGAATGACCAAAATGCCCTCCATTCATCTATTACTCTTTAGTACAACACAGGGGCATTTTCATAATTTCGCACTTTTTCGGGGTTCCGCTGGACACTGGCCTACCTATCAGTCCAAGGGTCTTACTGGGCCTTTGATGGCGCCATTATTGGGCCTTTCAGGGTCCATTACCTTTATGGCACGCATTACGAGGAATCTTCCCCCGTCCATGTTCATCGAGTATTTTAGCTATTATACACCGTTTATACACATCCCCGGACACCGGGTCCTTTTACCAGATACACTGGCCTACTGTGTTTAGGCATCCCTGTGGGTCATAAAAGTCATCTGACAGAGGTCATCCGAACTCATTCAGTCCTTATTTAAATACCGATAAATCTCCTAATCGGTTCCCCGGAGGCCTCACACTCCCGTCTGTATTTGCTAATTTGTGAATAACTTTTCCTACAGACCTCTTATCAGTATTCTATCAGTTTCCTGACATCCGCCCCATCAGGACGCATCATCCTGTAATTTCTCACATATATCTAAGGTCTAGGATATCCGGTAGGAATTTTTATAATTTTTGGACTATCAGATCAATTTTGGCTATCTATGTTAGAGATTGTGCCCTAGGGGCCAATCATTACCTTATGAACATTGTTGATTTATGAATTTCTTAATTATGTTATCATATTATTTGCATGTTTACTATGATGACAATCCTTGGATAACTCGTGATCTTATTCTAAATGTCCCTGGTCTGTCATCTATGCGGGAGCAGAGATGAAATAAGACCAGTATGACTTTGAAGATATATAGAGATATAAATCAAAGTCATAGGCACATGTAAGAGTACAGGGTGTCGGACCGACCCGCTATGATAGAGCTGATGGGTTAAGTCATAAGCTTCTCTCATATACAAGCCATGTCACTATGCCCTTTGACCTGAGATCATCATGGATTCCTACATGACGAACGCTCAGCTTTGACCTAGTCAAAAGTCACTTTTGACCAGGTAATCATAAAGGCTATGTTCAGGCTTAGTGGGTTTTCATGCGGAGGAATATGAATGGTCAAGATGGAATTTGTCCCTCACATTCGTAGAAATGTATGGCCATACTGGAATGGAAGGGTAGTTCCATTTCTATATTCAGACTACTAGGGATCGAGAAAGTAACGGTCAGGAACAGGAGGATGACATTCTCCATGCCTCATCCATGACCGAAATATCGTGTGACAAAAGGGACGTGATATGGTTGTATGAAAGGTAACATCGTTTATCGATCCTCATATGATTTGGGTAGTCGTAATGCCTTGCTAGAGACCGCTTACGACTTGTGGGTCAGTATAGTAACTGGCCCACTGCCAACTTCATATGGGCCTATAGGGTCGCACACAAAACATCCCAATGCGAGCTATGATGTCCAGATTCATTGAATCTAAGAGATGTCTAGATTCAATAAATAATCTAGGGTGGATATATATATTATATATATATATAAATTTGTATATATATATTATAAGAGATATTTGTAAGATTTAATTTATAAGGATAAATTAAATTTCCATCACTTTTGAATTTGAATTTAAATGGATATGATCTATTTGAATTTGAAATTCAAATTGATAAAATATCTCAAATTTGATTTATGAGAATAAATCAAATTTAATTCTGTCTTATCTTTATTTAAATTAAATAAATAGGTGAATTAAATCTGTGGGACGGATTTAATATAAACCATATTTATTTAATTAGTTTCTTATGAAATTAAGCAATATATGTATTGCATAATTTCAGAATTAATATAAGATTAATTCTGAAGCCCGGCCTAATTAGAAGCCCGATAGCATCCTATATATTTGACATTAGGAGCTAGGGTTCTAAACATCTATCTCTACACATCTATACAGACGTGAGAAAAAGGGGCAGGGAGAGTGCAAAAGGTTTGTAGATAAGAAACTGCCGAAATAGAGACAGTGAGTACGGAACCTCTAGAAAGCCCAGAGGGACAAGAGGCGCTAGCACGTCATTCGTGATTAGAACACTGTTCATGTGGATACCGGTAGAGGAAGCCGATCTGAGCTGTCGACTTCTTGCAATCGAGAAAAGAAACTAGACACGAAGACAGGTCGCGACCTATTGACACTGAGGTCGCGACCATACGGGCATCTGAATGTCAGAAATCCAAAAAGAGGAGACAGGTTGCGACTTGAAGATTACGAGGTCGCGACTACAAACTCCAGAGACGTCCGGTCGCGACAAGAAGCATAGGAGGTCGCGACTAAAAACTCCAGAGGCGACAGGTCGCGACTAGAAGCAGAGTAGGTCACGACTAAAAGTTCCAAAGGCAAAGAGTCGCGACTAGTGGATACTGAGGTCGCGACCAAAACTTGAATACCGAAGGTAACACTTCTTTCTCCTTGACTTAAACACATTCGGTAGATCCTGGCTGGGAATGGAAAAATTTTTAAAGTTAATTTCCGCTGCGTGTCTTACAATTCCCAACAATGTGGAGTCCTGAGAAAATTCCTGTATTAAGCTAGATTACCCAGCGTCACTTGGTCTATCCACTAGTGAAATCTGGGACTGAAATGCTTTCGGGCAGTCCAAACCACTTCCGGCCTAACTTTCTTTAATTAAAATTTAGCCCCAGAGAACTTTTCTTCTTTTCAATTAAGTCCTTTTTATTTGGCTAAAATTACACTTAAGGACCCCATCTTTTTGTCTACTTTTCCCTTTTAGCCTTATACTTTTCATATTTGCACTTAAGTCCATTCATTTTCTTTCTTTTGCAATTTAACCCCTTTCTTTGCATAAATGGCCGCTATATCCCTAGGGACTTTCACTATTTACATATAAGTCCCTGGACTTTCACTTATTTGCAGTTTAGTCCCTAAAAACTTTCTGTATGTTTTGGGGACTTCTGGTCAAAGGGGTCTGGTAGTCTATCTATTTCAGGCTTACTTTCTGAGTCTCTAGGCCTGAAAATTGGGATGTCACATAATTCAGCCTTAAGAAGTGATAACACATTAGCACTCACCTGAATTCTCTCAAGAGGCCTAAACTTTTTCTTATCAGCACACAATTCTTTTAAAAATTTAGCATGCTTAGGATTTCTCTTGAGGAATTATACTATAGGAATATTTATTTCTAACTTATTGAAGAGAGTATATGCATATTTTGGAAATTCAGAATTAATCTTTTTCTTTCCTGTAAAGTAAGCTTTAGGAAAAAGGATATCCGTAATACTTACTTCCTTACCTATAGGCATAGAGGCTCCTTGCGTGCTTAACTCCACCTTCTCAGTTTGCTTCCCTTTGTATGCTGGACTTTGCATTATCACTTTTCATCTTGTATCTCTTGTATTTCCTCTTGTGCTTGTGAGTTCTCCTCTTAGGTTGCTTTCTTAGTCATAAGCTGTTGTTCTTTCACACTCTGATTTCCCAATCTTTATTTATCACAATGATATATTTTCAACTTCAAAATCTTCCATATCCTCCTTTGGTGCATCATCTTCTTTAAAATGAACTTTTCTCCCACTTCTGAGTGATATAGCATTCAGACCCTTTAGATTAATAACAGTATTTGAAGGTATGTTGCCACTACTCTTTGTTTGGATGTCACTAACTATAATGGAAACTTGAGTTAAATGCTTATAATATCCACATTCTTTGAACTTAACTCCTCAAGTTTCATGTGCACATCTGCATTATCCTTTTGCATACTTTGAAGAAATAAAGCTGTAGAGGTGAATTGACCATCATTCTCTTTTAGCTTGTTGTTTGTATGGGTCATTCTACTGTCCATGTTATTTATTTGTGCAACCATTCTGTTCAACAATTGAGAAGTCTTATTTGGTCTTGATGCTGCTAAAGCATTAGGTTGAATAGGAACCATAGACCTTTTATTACTTTAGTAGTGGCTTGAAGAAGCACCACCCCCTTAGAAATTGTTTGGCCTATTTTTCCCATTTTCCCACCTAAAATTTGGGTGGTCTCTCTAACCAGGATTATATGTGTTAGAGTATAGATCTCTTTTCTGGTATTGATTGTCTCTCCCTTGTACATTGCTACTACTTCTTCATACTGTCTATCACATGTATTTGTAGCATGCCTCATTGAACCACATGACTCACATCCTGTAACTAGTGCTTGTGAAGTTCCCACTGCATGAACTTGCGTTATAGAATGCAGCTCTCTTTCAATTAAATTCATCCTTTTTTCTATTCGATTTCCTAAAGCTATTATTTTTGCTAAAATCTCTTTTGAATTACCTGAAGATGATGTGGACATTCTCCTTGGATCCTCAGTCTGATAGTCTTCATTAGCCATTTTCTGGAATAACTCCCAACTTGCTTATGGAGTTTTATCTCTCAATGATCCATTTGCTGCTGTATTTAAGGATACCTTGTTGTGAGGAAGTAGACTATCAAAGAAAATATCTACTAAATCAGCTTTTGTAATGTTGTGATGGGGATATCAAGCCAACAAATTGATAAATCTCGTCCAATATTCATGTAATGACTCTCTATCATGTTACAGAATATTTAAAATCTCCTTCATTTGCGTTATCTTTGAGGTCGGGAAGAACTGTTTTAGAAATGTTGACTTCAACTGATCCCATGTAAGAGTTAAGAGATGATTTGACAGGTTGTATAACCACTCCTTAGCCTTCCCTTCTATAGTGAAATGTGTCACATCCTAATTTTTCCCTATCTATATAATACAGATAGAGGAAAAAGGTTTAGAAAGGATTGTGATGATAAATGGAAAAGAAAAAAATGATTAGATGAAGATTTAAAGAAGAGTGACTAAATTGAAAAGTATAAAAGTTCCATAGAGCAAAATGTAAAGTAGACATAAACTTTAGGCCATTAAGTGTAATTTCAAAAAGTTTAAGGACCTAAATATAATTTAAGGAAAGTTCAAGGGGCAAAATGGTAATTATAAAAAGTTGAGCTGGAAGTGGCTTAGAACTACCCGGAAGTATTTCAGTCCCAAATTTTATCAGTAGATAGAGAAAATGATGCTGGTTAATCTAGCTTAATATAGAAATTTTATTAGAGTTTCAGATAGCTAAAATTTATCTGATAGTCTGAAAGTTATCTAAAATTTTTATCATATCTCATGGATCTTAGATATAAGTGAAAAGGTATAGGAATGTGCGTCCTGTGAAGGTAGAGGTCAAGGAACTGACAGAATCCCGAAAGGAGTTCTGTACAAAAAGTTATTCACTTTTTAGTGAATTTTGACCGGAGTTTGTGAACGCCCAATATCCGATTGGGAAATTAATCGGTAAGCAAACTGGGACTAAATGAGCCCAGATAGCGTTACTCAGAGGCCCATAATGACACCAACTGAGGCTAGGCCCATGATATCAGTTCATCGGGGAAAAGGGCCAGTGTCTAGAAATTTGCCGAAAAAATGTGAAATTAAGAAAAAGCCCTTGTGTTGTACCAAAGAGCAAGAGATGAATGAAGGGCATTTTGATCATTTTAGACTGGACAAAATGCCAAGGTAGGTACAGGAAGAGTTAGTCAGAGTCAGTATTTGATTGATAAGGTGCAAAGAGGTGTGAAATGACAATTATACCCTTAGGGTCAATACAGTGCAAGAAAGGGTACCAAGGGTATTTTGGTCATTTTCTAAGGGATCTGTAATTAAGTTAAACCTAGGATAAGAATGTCAATGGTAGGAAGAATCCGGATACTGGATTTAAAGTCAGAAAATATATTATGATATCTTAGAAAAATTAGATTCAGAAAATAGTCTAGTTTTTGGGAAATCGGACTGAGCCGGTATCGGATTGGACTTAAATTTTTCTAGAAGCTTCCTGCCTATGGAATTTTGCCATATGTCTTGTGAGGTGTCCCCTTGATGATGTCATAGATGATGATGTCATAATTATCTTTTAAAGAAAAAGATAAATCCAAGAATAGATGTGAGCCATTAGATCAAATAGTGCACAAAGTGATCTTGGCCATTCATTTTCCATAGAATTTTCCTATAAATACCCCCCAAAATCTGATGCAAAACCGTGGCTCATGAACCCTTGGGGAACCTCTTGTAAAATGAAAACTCAAGCCAAGACAAAGAAGAATCCAAGGTCCAAAGTTCAAGCAAGCTAGAGATTAAAGGTAAGCAATCTATCCTAGCTTATTTTCCTTTGATTTGGGAGCTTGAACTTAGGGTTTTCATGGAAGAAAGTTGAGTCTTCTCTAAGGTATATATGCTGTCCAAAACCTTAGATGAAAGGATAAAGAAGAAATTAAAGTTAGAATTATGAGATTAAAGCTTAAACAAGCTAGTTAGATGATTGGTTGTTGAATAAAGTTGATATTCTTGACTTTGCCATGGATAAAATATTTTGGTTTGCACTGTTCATGATAGAAGGAGATGGAATTTTAATGATCTAATGCTTCCATTGAATTCATATGATGATTTTGTGTAGGATTGGATAGGTTTTGAACCTTGGAAATATTGGAATTGAAAGTTGTAATGTTTGAAGTTTTTTCTGTTACCGTTCACTCGTACGAACAGTGATTGGATTTTCATGATTTTGATGATTCCAATGGTTTTAAAATGAAAAGTTGTGTGGGGTAAAGTAGAGAAACAAGTATGGGAAGCAATGGAATTAAGATGGGAATTTTTGAAAGAATTGTGTATGTTTTGCAAATTCTATCCAGAACAGTGCATAGTTGCTGGAATTTGGTTATTTTGAGTTCATAAATGGATTCAAAAGGCCAAATTGTGTAGGGTAAGGTCAAGACATCAATTGATTCAAAGGCCAAGTCAATTGGTAAAGATTAAAGGAAGTTAATGTAGTTAAGTAAGTTTAATGTTCAAGAGAAGTTATATTGTAATGAATGGATGATTATGTGATGTTAGGGTGTGATTGTGAACTCCAAAGAGGCAGCCACACACCAAGGAGAAGTAAGAAGAAAGAGCAAAGTTAAAGTGAAAGAAAGTCAAGTATATGAGGTAGTAAACTTACCCTAAACTTGTATGTATTGAATGTTATGCTTGATTATGCTATGGCTTTATTGAATTATGTGCATATGTGTAGATGATTGAAGCTCTGTTTCTATGATTACCTTGGCCAATTGTATTTCATATGATACATGGAGGCATGCTAATTCTGAAACATTCTTAATCTCATGCTTACATATGCTCAATTGGAAGTATCTTAGAACATTGGAACACCATTTTACCTTAGAAACATGAATTTCCAAGAGTTAGGCTATCGGGTACTGTTCACTTTACTGTTCACTTGGTAATTTCAGTTTGCAGCATGAATTTGGAAATTCATAATTAAATATATAAAAATCAAAATGAGGTGGTTCCAATTTATAATGAAATATATTTCATTAAACTTTGAGGGAAAAATATGAAAATGAGATTTCCTTGTCCAAATAAAATCAGTTTATTTGTTGAAAAACACTGTTCATTTGGTAAATCTTGAACTTCCAGATTCTGTGTCTCATTTTCAAAAATTCATTTCCCTTTGTATACTTATCCAAATGAGGTATATTACATATGGATTTAAATCTCCATATGTCTACTTTAAGCTCATAAAATTTCGCGGAAACATTCATTCATTTACTATATGGAAACAGCGTATGAATCTCGCTGCCTCTCAGGGCTCGTTTTATCTTGATCCAGATTTTAGGTCCAACTTTAAAAAATCATATCAATTCGAAAACTTAACCAAATTAGGCGTTCTTGGTGTCCAATTAAAGCTATGGATCTTAGCTATGTTCATGACAAATTTCATGTGAAAAGTAGTCGAATAAGTCACTCAAACGATCAATGGAAACATTCTGCCTCGGTTGGTTCTAGTTAGTGCATACGTTTTTGCATACCATACAATATTTCCTAGGTTAAATACATGCCATCTAGGCCATATACACATTATTCATTCACAATTACCCTCTTCCTTGAGAAGTTCCAGCACCTAGAGCATGATTATATACATATGGAAGGAATGAGATTTCATGGAAATCTCAATAGCAAGTCATACAAACTATAAGGTTATGCATGCTTGATGAAATGCCTAACATGTTATCATGCAATGGGAGCTAATTCATGATCATACATAAGCAAATTTTAACATGCATATTGTCATGACATAGGTTGCAAGGAGATGCAAGTATTCATAACTCATCATCATCATCACATAACATTTCATGCTCAACCAAACTTCATGCATAACAAGCAAGCATATCACTCAAACAACATAAGTTTATAGTTAGGTATTCTTGCTACCTCTTATGTATCTTTGCAATTTCCTTCTTGCCTTGATCCTTCCTTCACACAAATGTCAAAACCTAGGCATAACAAAGCAATCACCAAGTTACAACTCAATTCAAACCATTCTCAAGACTAGGGTTTCATTAAGTCCCTTTCTTTCTCTACTTTGTGACTTAGGTTTACATCCTTCCAAACTAAACTCTCATGGTTCATTCCCACATAATTTTTCATGTACAATCCAAATATGCATTCAAAAATTCCAGAATCCAATTGCATCTTTCACTTCTGTACAGAACCGAAAAGTGACCTCTTGTTTCCTAAAAATTCTCATTTTGATTCCAATGCTTCCAATACTCGTTTCCCTACTATAACCCCACACAAGTTTCCATTTTAAACTCATTGGAAGCATAAAAACCATGAAATTCCAACATATGAACAGTGATTACGTACTGTACAGAACAGAACATGATCTTGGATTCACAAACATACTTGAATTCCTAAGCCATTACCACTTGATTCTAGCTTGTATAAGCTTGTCTAAACTATCCATAACCTAAAACTCATGTTCTTTTCACACATACACAGAAATTCCAGCAGCACCTCCACAAGATTTAATCCTCAAAAACCACTTAAACTCAAGAGCAAATCCACTAGAACATAGTCTAGGATCAAGAGGATTAATTACCTTGATGTTTCTTCCAAAGTGCTTGCTTCCTCTTGGCTTGAGTTTTCAATTTGCAAGAGTTTCCCCCAGGTTCCTCATGCATGCCGAAATGAATCTGAAATGGGGGGTATTTATAGACAATTTTGGGTGGAAATGAAAGGCCAAGATCATTTTGGTTACTATTTGATCTT
Organism: Leucaena leucocephala; assembly: GCA_037074615.1. Taxonomy (NCBI): domain Eukaryota; kingdom Viridiplantae; phylum Streptophyta; class Magnoliopsida; order Fabales; family Fabaceae; genus Leucaena; species Leucaena leucocephala. Next base: position 11,451,832 of record CM073555.1, on the reverse strand, counting down.
GTGGCTTAGATTTAATCTTGGAATTTCTTTTCTTTTTTGAATGATTGCATCACCTTGATGACATCACTCAAGGGACAACTCATGGGCCACCTAATCAGCCATGTGACGCAAATGGAAGAGCCAAGAAGCCTCTGAAAAATTTCTAGTCCAATCCGGTACCGGCCCGGTCCGATTCCTCGAAAACTGGACTATTTTCTACATCCAAGTTTTCTGCGATTCCATAATATGTCTTCTGACCTTAAATTCAGTATCTGGGCTCTTTATATCTGTGACATTTTTATACTGGGTCTAAACTTAATTACAGATCCCTTGTGAAATGACCAAAATACCCTTGGTGCCCTTTCTTGCTCTATATTAACCCTAAGGGCAAAATCATCATTTCACACCTTCATGTACCTTGTCAGAGCATATACTGACTCTGACTAACCTCACCTGTGTATGCCTTGGCATTTTGGCCTGTCCAAAATTACCAAAATGCCCTCCATTCATCTATTTCTCCTTAAGACAACACAGGGGCATTTTCATACTTTTACTCTTTTCTAAGGTTCTACTGGACACTGCCCATCAAAGGCCCAACAAGACACTTGGACTGATAGGTGGGCCAATGTCCGGCAGAACCCCAGAAAAGTGCAAAATTACAAAAATGCCCCTGTATTGTACTAAAGGGGTATTAGATGTATGAAGGGCATTTTGGTCATTCTGGACAGGCCCAGAAGCCAAGGCACATACAGATAAAGTTACTTAGAGTCAGCATATACCCTGACAGAGTACAAAAGGGTGTAAAATGACGATTTTACCCTTAGGGTTAAAATAATGCAAGAAAGGGCACCCAGGGGTATTTTGGTAATTTGCCAAGGGATGTTTCTTGGGAATCAAGCCATCAGAGTACTTGAGCTTGATCAGGATCCAAGATAATATTCCCAGAGCCCAAAAACGTAGGCCCAGTGATATGTGGGAAAAAGTGGCATTAAAATACTATTTTAATGCTGTTTCAATAAAGTAAAGTTACTCAGTCGGCACGATAACCGAGGAGGTGATCAGATAAAGTCTTGGACTTATCTGGATAGCATTGGAAGGCGTGAAAGGTCCCTTCCAGATGCCACATGGCGTCATCTTAAAGGGAGAAGAAAAGTTAAGGATATGTGACACAATCTTAGCCGGTGAGTCCAGTTTGTGGGAAATCGGACCGGACCGGTACTGGATTGGACTGGAACTGCTGAGTCAGCTGATGAGGTGTCCAGGAATTATGCCATGTGAGAAATGTGCATGATGAGGTGTCCCATGAGGTGGTTTTGAGATGATGTCATGCATGATGCAGTAAAAGAAATAAAGAAAAATAGGAAATTTCGGAAAAACCAGGACCATAGGATCAGATGGCTTCAAAATTACAAGAATGCCATTGACCAAAACTATAAATACCCCCCTATTCATTCGTATGCCACAGCCAAGGAGCCTTTAAGAGAGAGGGGGAAGTGCTAGAGAGAGAAAGTGAGAGGAAGAAAGAAAGAAAGGAAGTTCTGCAGAAGCTGGAAGCAGTATAGAGATAGTAGAGCTCTGCTAAGCTCTTGAGGTAGTAACGAATCCTAGCTTTTATGTAATGGCTTTGTGATTTGTTGTGCTATTGTTTGGTTGGATTGTTGTAGTATATGTTATGCCTGAAGCTCTACTGCAATGCTATGATCATATGTTATTTAGTATGGAAGCACGCAGCATACTTATCTGTACACAATCACAAGCAAGCACTGTCACTCTGCATTACATATATTGTTATGATTGTTGCTACTGAGATTCCCCCGAATCTCATCCCAATAAGTAAACCATTACAGGGAGGTTATGTCAAAGTGAATTTTGGGAATTTTAAGAGACGCCGTTATGCTGTCAAAATTATGACAAGATAAAGAGAGCAGCTGATACGTACTGTGTACGTAGGTACTGTCTAAGGAGGCTGGAAGTGAGTGGACCTAGAATGGTAGTTCTCACGGGAATTACCGAATCGGTACAAGATCAGTTACTTTCTGAAGATGAAGCGTAGAGGTTATGCTGCCGGATTTCAGGCAGGAAAAGATGTAATAGAGATATGGGAAATATTGTATATACCCAGATGTAAAACAACTTATTAATTAATAATAAGTGTTATTTGGCATGCTTGACTGATGTATGATGGATGTATGCATACGTATGCAAAGTAGAAATGCTGAAATTTACCACTGTGAACAGTAATATGTGGTGATCTAGTCATGTTTGATAAATGATTAAAAATAGTAAATGGATGAATAAATGTATGACATTTTTATGGTAGATAGTAGACATACCAAGCTTCAATTTTATATATAAAACGTCTCATTTGGATGTCTACACATGGAGATATAAATTATCAAAGTTGGGACCAGAATGCTGGATTCAGGAGAAAAATGTTGGATGAACAGTGAAGTTGTGACGTTGACTCGGTCAATTCATGGTCAACCAGTTATTTTTCCCTGAAATATAATTGAGTTAGCTTCAAGTATCAATTAGAACCACTTTATTTCTATTTTTATAGAATTAGTTATGATTTTTCGAAGTCAAGTCACTCATCTGGAATTTTCAAAGTGAACAGTACTCGATAAGGTTAAAACTTCAGATTGAGAAATTGGACTTCAATGACATTGAAAGTGGTTCTAAATGCTACCAAATGGTCCCTAATACATACGAAAGTAAGGATGTTTCATTTTGGTGTCAGAGCAGAAGGTTCTGGCATAGACCAGAAAGGGCTCTGGTTCAGAGCATAAGATTCTGGCATAGAATAGAAGGTTCTAGCTCAGTGATGCTCTGAAATAGTTAAGATGTGTGGTACGTGGTATAGGTTATCCTAAATGTTTTACATATGTACTTATATTGTTGTGCATATATATGACTGTATTTTCTAATTCTAGAAAAAGGAGTAGAAGTCATGGTTAATACAAGAAGAACGGTTAGACCAGAGGTGGTAGAGCCTCAGGATGAGGGTACTAATAATCAGATAAACCCTATGCAAATTATTCTAGATAGGTTGGAACAGCAACAGTATGCAATAGATGAGATGCGGGCAACCCAGACTCGCCAAGATCAAGAACAAGATTCTGCTATCGCTACGGCGGTTGCTGCTGTAGTTGCTAGCTTACAGCAGTCTGAGAAGGTGGTAGTACCAGAGAATGATATAGAACCTGAACCTCAGCCAGATCATGGGCAGGCTGGAATGAATAGACATCAGGGGTCTATAGGAAATGACAATAACCAGGAAAGTCTGCAAACATGGATGGAACGATTCCATAAGTTTAATCCGCCCATGTTTGAAGGGACTTTTGACACCCAAGTAGCTGAGGATTGGGTTAGCCAGTTAGAGAAAATCTTTAAGATTTTAGAATATCCCACTGAAAGAAAGGCCCAGCTGGCAGTTTACAAGCTAGAAAAAGATGCGGATAGGTGGTGGAGGAATACAGAAGTGATTCTGCACTCAAGAAATATTCCACTTATATGGGAAACATTTCTTGAACAGTTCAACGAGAAATATTTTCCACAGTCAGTAAGGGATGAACATGAAGCAGAATTTTTAATGTTAAAGCAGGGTGAGCAAGAACCCTTTGATGATTATCTTGCTAGGTTCATTCGTCTTTCACGATATTCCACTTACCTAAACTGTATGAATGATGAGAGGTGGACCACTGAGAAGTTAACTCGTGGGTTAAACCCTACATTAAAGGAGAAAGTTTTTCCTAGACAGATACGGAGGTTTAATGAAGTAGTAGAGGTATGCAGGATCACAGAGAAGAATGTACAATATCCATAAAAGAGTGAACCTGCTAAATCAAAAATGATGCCACTAGGTTCCTTAAGAGGGAACAGTAAGAAGAGAAATGGGCCAGCATATGGGTCAAAAGTTAATAAGAAACAGGGAAGTAGGCCAGGTAGTGGGCCAAGAGAAGTTAGTAGGCCACCAAGGTCTAATGTATGTAGGAACTGTGGTCGAGACCATAGTACGAGGCCTTGTCCAGTAGGTCAAGGGTTATGCTATAGGTGTGGAAAGTCTGGACATTATGCCAGGGAGTGTCCACAGAACACAACAGGCAAAAGATACCCGACTCAGGGAAGAGTATATGCCCTGACTGGCAACGAGATAAGAAAGTCGCCTGTACCAAATTAAGGTACGAAATTAATTGTGTTCTGTAGCCACTGGCCAATGAATAGATAAATCCTGTATGTGATTGGATTTTATTGTCCAGTGTTCACACTATTGAGCTACCCTATACCTAGTATGTTGCCTTACAGGTTTTAAATGTAGGAAGTAGAGAAAATATATACAAGATAGTTAGGGTTAGTCAAACCCTTGAGCGTTAAAACTTATATTATGGTTGAAAGGAGTCCAGTTCGCGACGTTATGAGAAATAGGTCGCGACTAAAGGACACAGAAATGCCAGGTCGTGACGAGTAGCGTGTGACAATCGTGACTAAAAGTCACAGAGCACGTGAATTACGACTATGCAGTTCTCAGGTCATATCAAAGATAGCAGAGGCCATATAATAATGAAGATACCAACCTTGCTGAAGTCCATCAGCTAGAGGATTGGAATAGCATATGGTAAGCCAGACAGTACAAAGGTACTGAGGTACGAAAGATCAGTTTAAGACAATGTGTAAAAGTAGATCCTCTATGTGATAACTAAGAGTAGATCTACGTTACAGGGGTTTTATTCAGCTAATCTGAATAGAAGACCTAAAAGCTAGATGAGATTTGCCTAGGAATGATCCTAGTACATGGCCTAACGGTAAAGACGTGATGGTTAATAGATAAAGAGCTAAATGTTCCCTGAGCAGAGGGATTCCATCACGGAGAAGTAATAGACCTAGGGGAGAATACCCTAGAGAACAGAGGTAATAGTGAGAGATGATGAATAAGATCCATGAGGATTAAGGATCAAGAGAAAGGTCAATAAGGAGCCATTGTCCGGTCAAGAATAAACTGGGACTGATGGATAGATAGAAGAAGTTAAGAGATAGTAAAGAGGTAGCCACAGTTAAGAGATAAAGTGACTCCCCAATTCTCTATGTAAGACAAAGTAATGGAGGGTTGAGTCTATACCCTGGTAAGAGGGTAGCGTGGCAACCTAAGTGAAACAGATAGATGTTTTAGATGAATGATCAGGATATGATAGGCAAAATGATAAAGGAAATATGTTTTGAGGCTTACTTAGATTATTATGATGTCTAATGGATGGTTGAGCAAAATATGAAGATGATATGGCTTATGTTGCCATAAGATGTGATAATTGCATCTCCTTGCAGTTGTCATATGATGACATGCATGTTAGAGTATGCTATGATGAATGGATACTCCCCTTTTGCAGTGCATGCAGTGTAGAGCATATATGAGTACATATATGAGATGAGAAATGTAACATCCCGATTTTTGGTCTAGGAGAACTGGGAAGTAGTCTGATATGGGCAGGCTGCTAAACCCGTAGTCCCAGGGTAGTAATCTGATATGGGCGGATCACTTACCTATATTTTGTAGGATTCCGAGGGATGAGCTAAGTCCTTCAGGATTTAAAGATGAGTTAAGTCTTTAACCTACAGAATCGGGACAGTTCACCTAGGTTCAAAATGAGGAATGTGAGGAATATCCCTTTGAGCAGAAGTCCCCGAAACATACAGAGGGTTTTTAGGGACTAAATTGCAAATAAGTAAAAGTCCAGGGACTGATATGTAAATAGTGAAAGTCCCTAGAGATATGATGGCCATTTATGCAAGGAAAGGGATTAAATTGCAAAAGAAAGAAAATGAAGGGGCTTAAGTGCAATTATGGAAAGTATAAAGCCAAAAAGGAAAAGTAGAGAAAAAGGTGGGGTCCTTAAGTGTAATTTTAGCCAAATAAAAAGGGACTTAATTGAAAAGAAGAAAAGTTCCTTGGGGCTAAAGTGTAATTAAAGAAAGTCAGGCCGGAAGTGGTTTGGACTGTGCGGAAGCATTTCAGTCCCAGATTTCACCGGTAGAGAGGGCAAGTGACGCTCAGTAATCTGGCTTAATACATGAATTTTTGAAGACTCCAGATAGCCAGAAATGGACCGATCGTCCAAAAGTTATAAAAATTCATACCGGATATCCTAAATTTCAGATCTAGGTGAGAAAATACAGGATGATGCGTCCTTATGGGGCGGATGTCAGGAAACTGACAGAATATCGATAGGAGGCCTGTAGAGAAAGTTATTCACAAATCAGAAAATCCAGACGGGAGTGTGAGGCCTCCGGGTATCCGATAGGGAAATTTATCGGTATCTGAAAAGGGACTGAATGAGTTCGGATGACCTCAGTCAGATGACTGTTATGACTCACAGGGATGCCTGAACACCGCAGGCCAGTGTATCAGACAGAAGGAGCCGGTGTCCAGATATGGGTATAAACGGTGAATAATAGATAAAATATTCAATAAACATTAACAGAGGAAGATTCCTCGAAATGCATGCCATAAAGGTAATGGACTCTGAGAGGCCCAATAATGGTGCCAACCAAGGCCCAGTAAGACACTTGGACTGATAGGTGGGCCAGTGTTCGGCAGAACCCCGGAAAAGTACGAAATTACGAAAATGCCCCTGTGTTGTACAAAAGGGTAACAGATGAATGAAGGGCATTTTGGTCATTTTGGATAGGCCCAGAAGCTAAGGTACATACAGATAGAGTTACTTAGAGTCAGTATATACCCTGACAGGGTACAGAAGGGTGTAAAATGACTATTTTACCCTTAGGGTTAAAATAGTGCAAGAAAGGGCACTCAGGGGTATTTTGGTAATTTGCCAAGGGATGTTTCTTGGGAATCATGCCATCAGAGTACTTGGGCTGGATCAGAGACCCAAGATGATGTTCCCAGAGCCCAAAAACGTAGCCCATGAAGTATGTGAGAAAAAGTGGCATTAAAATACTATTTTAATGCTGTTTCAATAAAGTAAAGTTACTCGGTTGGCACGATAACCGAGGAGGTGATCAGATAAAGTTTGAGACTTATCTGGATAGCATTGGAAGGTGTCAAAGGTCCCTTCCAGATGCCACATGGCGTCATCCTAGAGGTAGAAGAAAAGTTAAGGACACGTGGCACAACCTTAGCCGGTGAGTCCAGTTTGTGGGAAATCGGACCGGACCGGTACTGGATTGGACTGGAACTGCTGAGTCAGCTGATGAGGTGTCGAAGAAGCTTGTAATTTCGCCATGTGATAAATGTGCATGATGAGGTGTCCCATGAGGTGGCATGGAGATGATGTCATGCATGATGTAGTAAAAGGAATAAAGAAAAATAGGAAATTCCAGGAAAAACCAGGACCACATGATCATAAGTCTTCAAAATTACAAGATTACCATTGCTCAACACTATAAATACCCCCCCTAGCTCTTCATTTCGGCACAAGCAAGAAAGAGAGGAAGAAAGAAGTTCTTGAGAGAGAAAGTGAGAAGTAAGGAAGTTCTGGTGGAGTTGGAAGTAGTAAAGAAGTTCTGAAGCTCTGCTTTTGAGGTAGAAACTAATCCTAAATCTTATGTAATGTCTTTGTGATTTGTTGTGCTTTTGTTTGGCTGGATTGTTGTCTTATATGTTATGCTTGAAGCTCTATTCCAATGCTATGATCATATGTTATTGAATATGGAAGCATGCAGCATACTTATCTGTACACAATCACAAGCAAGCACCGTCACTCTGCATTACATATATTGTTATCATTATTGTTATTGGGATTCTTTTGAATCTCATTCCCATACATAACATTATAGGGGAGGTTATGTCAAAATGAAATCTGGAAATTTTAAGAGACGCCGTTAGGCTGCCGAAATTCTGGCAACGAAGAAGGAACAAAGAAAGGAACTGATACGTACTGTGTACGTAGGTGCTGTCTAAGGAGGCTGGAAGTGAGTGGACCTAGCAGGTTCATCCAGTCTTTCCTGGGTACTTACGTAGAATGGTAGTTCCTACGGGAATTACCGAATCGGTACAAGATCGGTTACTTTCTACAGAAGGAATGTAGCAGTTGTGCTGCCGGATTTTAGGCAGGGAAAGATGTAATAGAAATATGATAATTTGATGTATGCCTTGTTGTATGACATTTTATTATTTAATAATAAATATTGTTTGGCATGTTCAATTTGTGAATGATGAATTAAAAGAGAAATTCGCAGGTCCTGAGGTAGCAGTGTTTTGACCTGAGTTTGACCTAGTAAACGAAGGAGTTTGGCTATGAAATTTGGCAGACCAGTCGTACATATCTGGGGCATTATGTGGATAGGTAATAAGCCTCATTTGGATGTGCAGAACGAGATAAATTAATTTTCAAATTAAAGGTCCAGAATAAGAAACTTAAGAGTAAAATTTTGAATTTCTGGGCTTAAGTTAAGATATAATCAAGCTAATATTGCTTCCGTAAGTGTACTCTGAGGGGTCTAAGGGAGGATGTTTCAAGAAAGTTATGAGCAAGTATGTTGCTCCCATACCATATGATATGAGGATAATATGAATGTATTGAGGATGTAGATAGTCTCAGTTTATGGGACGATAAGTTATGATATGATATTCAGATATGAATTATGATTGAGGTTACTCAAGTATTTCTATAGGCTTATGAATACAGTACTCAGGGGCATTTCTATTGAGCGGAATGGTATACAGATAACGGTAAAGGGATTGTTTCTAGATCACTCTTCAGATAAGAGTTGGATCTGAAACAGGTGTCTCTCAGATAGAGCTAGATTCAAACGAGTACAGATCACTCTTCAGATAAGAGTTGGATCTGGTATAGATTGCTCGTAGTTAGAGCATAGTTTGAATGGCTCGCAGTTAGAGCACAGATTAAAATGAAAAGTTATGATGAGGCCATAATAGCAAAATGCAATGGCAGGTGGTTAGACCATAGCCAATGGTAAACCACAGTAAAGTAAGAAAGATGAGAAGGAACTCCTGAGTAAGAGAGGAAATAAGTAAAGTCTGGGTAAATAATATGAGGCTATAAAAATTTTTCAAATATTTATTTATTGAGTTATCAACAGGTGGAAGCAGTTAACCTTATAACTTAGTCTGTTGGTTTAAGATCTTCGGGAGATATACAGTACAACAGAATCGCAGTTAGATTCTGGAGGGTCACAGTTAGATCCTAGGATGGCTCCAGGATCGCAGTTAGATCCTAACAGCTTCAGAGTCGCAGTTAGATTCTGAAGAGGCTAACGGTTGATCGCAGTTAGATCCCGGTCGCAGTGAGACCTAGCCTAAGGAAAGTCATGAGCCATGAAGACATGAGTACAATGTAATATCTCTTTGGGATGATGAATGCCAAAGACGAAGTTAAGGTGAGGAAGCTTCACTAGTTGATAAACTCACCCAGAGAAATTATTTTACAATGATTTTCCTCAGATAGCCTCTATTATAGGCAGACTGAACTTAGTTTTTCCTTAACAAAGACGGAGTCCAAGTCCAAATCTGAGTACTGATATTCAAAGTTTTGTAGAAGTATGCCTGAGAAGCAGAAAAGAGAATTTCCCTGTGAATAGAGGATAGAAAAGCATTGGTTAAGAGCACTCTGGGAGGTAGCTCAAGTTGTGAAGCCAATAGCAAGAGAAAGAGGCAATAGTTCAGACAAAGGACTGATCAAGGTAATGATCAGGTTGGAAAGCGGAAATGTCGATGTGGTAGAAAGAGCCATAGCACATGGGAGTGTTGAGCAGGGCAAAACAGTTGTCGTAAGAAAGGCCACTTTGCAAGAGGTTACCCTAAGAATGCTGACATCCCTAGGAAAAGTATTTGCTCTTACCACAGCCAGAGTCTCCAATATTCCCTAAGGTCGACCCTAAGAATGGTTAAGAAGAACCATAGCGGTTAGGGCGACTGAGCTGTAAGGAATTATAGGCCTAGATGATGATGTGGATGATGAAGAGTTCTTTTCTGATCTAAGGAAAGTGGTCATTATAACAAGTCATGAGAGATTAAAAGGCCAGAAAGACCTAGAGAAGTGGGTCTAAGGCAAAGCAAAGATAGAATGTAGTTCTATGGAAAGAATACTAGGGCCTAGAGCTATACGAAGAGAGACTTAGCCCTAACCCAGAAGTACGAAAAGTGCTAAGGCAAGCATAGCCTAACGATAGATATGCCCTAAGAAGGGATAAGAAAAAGTGCAAATGCCACAAAAGTTTGGCATAGATGCATGAAGTTATGAGAACAGTTAAGAAAAGTCAGAGAAGTTATCTGGGTTATGATCTTGTATCAGGAGAAAGAAAGTCAGAAGAACAATATTTCTCCTGAAAGCTTAGCAAAGTGTAAGAGGAGTGATGTAGACCCCGGAATTACATCAAAATTCTAAGGGGTAAGATATGAAAGAAATGGACACTATTCACAGGTGTAATGAGTTATCCATAAGTATAAGAGGATGAATGCCCCAAAGCCTTAGTCATAAACCAGGAAAGGATATACAGAGGAGATATATCCAGGATAGTTGATTAAGGTACTAAGTAAATTTCGAGGACGAAATTTATTTTTAAGGGGGGTAGAAATGTAACACCCCAATTTTCAGGCCAGAGACTTAGTATGTAGCCTGAAATCGATATATCCCTTTGAGTAGAAGTCCAAAAAACATACAGAGGGGTTTTAGGGACTAAACTGCAAATAAGTGAAAGTCAGGGGACTTATATGTAAATAGTGAAAGTCCCTAGGGATATGATGGCCATTTATGCAAAGAAAGGGATTAAATTGCAAGAGAAAGGAAATGAAGGGGCTTAAGTGCAAATATGAAAAGTATTAGGCCAAAAAGGAAAAGTAGACAAAAAGGTGGGGTCCTTAAGTGTAAATTTAGCCAAATAAAAAGGGACTTAAATGAAAAGAAGAAAAGTTCCTTGGGGCTAAAGTATAATTAAAGAAAGTCAGGCCGAAATTGGTTTGGATTGCCCGAAAGCATTTCAGTCCCAGATTTCACCAGTAGAGAAAGCAAGTGATGCTCGGTAATCTGGCTTAATACAGGAATTTTTCAAGACTCCAGATAGCCAGAATTGATCTGATAATGAAAAAGTTATAAAAATTCCTACCGGATATCCTAGATTTCAGATATAAGTGAGAAATTACAGGATGATGCGTCCTTATGGGGCGGATGTCAGGAAACTGACAGAATACCGATAGGAGGCCTGTAGAAAAACTTATTCGCAAATTAGAAAATCTAGACGGGAGTGTGAGGCCTCCGGGTATCCGATAGGGAGATTTATCGGTATTTAAAAAGGGACTGAATGAGTTCGGATGACCTCAGTCAGATAACTGTTATGACTCACAAGGATGCCTAAACACAGCAGGACAGTGTATCGGACAGAAGGAGCCGGTGTCCGGATATGTGTATAAACGGTGAATAATAGTTAAAATATTCAAGGAACATGGCCAGGGGAAGATTCCTCGTAATGCGTGCCATGAAGGTAATGGACCCTGAAAGGCCCAATAATGGCGCCATCAAAGGCCCAACAAGACACTTGGACTGATAGGTGGGCCAGTGTCCGGCAGAACCCCGAAAAAGTACGAAATTACAAAAATGCCCCTGTGTTGTACTAAAGGGGTAGTAGATGTATGAAGGGCATTTTGGTCATTCTGGACAGGCCCAGGAGCCAAGGCACATACATATACAGTTACTTAGAGTCAGTATATACCTGACAAAGTACAGAAGGGTGTAAAATGACGATTTTACCCTTAGGGTTAAAATAGTGCAAGAAAGGGCACCCAGGTATTCTGGTAATTTGCCAAGAGATGTTTCTTGGGAATCGAGCCATCAGAGTACTTGAGCTTGATCAGGATCCAAGATAACATTCCCAGAGCCAAAAAACGCAGGCCCAGTGATATGTGGGAAAAAGTGGCATTAAAATACTCTTTTAATTCTATTTCAATAAAGTAAAGTTACTTGGTCGGCACGATAACCGAGGAGGTGATCAGATAAAGTCCTGGACTTATCTGGATAGCATTGGAAGGCGTGAAAGGTCCCTTCCAGATGCCACATGGCATCATCTTAGAGGGAGAAGAAAAGTTAAGGACATGTGACATAATCTTAGCCGGTGAGTCCAGTTTGTGGGAAATCGGACCGGACCGGTACTGGATTGGACTGTAACGGCTGAGTCAGCTGATGAGGTGTCCAGGAATTGCGCCATGTGAGAAATTTGCATGATGAGGTGTCCCATGAGGTGGCTTTGAGATGATGTCATGCATGATGCAGTAAAAGGAATAAAGAAAAATAGGAAATTCCGGAAAAACCAGGAACACAGGATCAGATGGCTTCAAAATTACAAGAATGCTATTGACCAAAACTATAAATACCCCCCCCCCATTCATTCATATGCCATGGACAAGGAGCCTTTAAGAGAGAGGGGGAAGTGCTAGAGAGAGAAAGTGAGAGGAAGAAAGAAAGAAAGGAAGTTCTGGCGGAGCTGGAAGCAGTATAGAGATAGTAGAGCTCTGCTAAGCTCTTGAGGTAGTAACTAATCCTAGCTTTTATGTAATGGCTTTGTGATTTGTTGTGCTATTGTTTGGTTGGATTGTTGTAGTATATGTTATGCCTGAAGCTCTACTGCAATGCTATGATCATATGTTATTTAGTATGGAAGCACGCAGCATACTTATCTGTACACAATCACAAGCAAGCACTGTCACTCTGCATTACATATATTGTTATGATTGTTGCTACTGAGATTCCCCCGAATCTCATCCCAATAAGTAAACCATTACAGGGAGGTTATGTCAAAGTGAATTTTGGGAATTTTAAGAGACGCCGTTATGCTGTCAAAATTATGACAAGATAAAGAGAGCAGCTGATACGTACTGTGTACGTAGGAACTATCTAAGGAGGCTAGAAGTGAGTGGACCTAGCCGGTTCATCGAGTCTTTCTTGGGTACTTACGTAGAATGGTAGTTCTCACGGGAATTACCGAATCCGTACAAGATCAGTTACTTTTTGAAGATGAAGCGTAGCGGTTATGCTGCCGGATTTCAGGCAGGAAAAGATGTAATAGAGATATGGGAAATATTGTATATACCTAGATGTAAAACAACTTATTAATTAATAATAAGTGTTATTTGGCATGCTTGACTGATGTATGATTGATGTATGCAAAGTAGAAATGCTGAAATTTACCACTGTGAACAGTAACACGTGGTGATCTAGTCATGTTTGATAAATGATTAAAAATAGTAAATGGATGAATAAATATATGAAATTTTTATGGTAAATAGTAGACATACCAAGCTTCTATTTTATATATAGTATGACTCATTTGGATGTCTACACAAGTAGATATAAATTATCAAAATTGGGACCAGAATGCTGGATTCAGGAGAAAAATGTTGGATGAACAGTGAAGTTGTGACGTTGACTGACGTTGACTCGGTCAATGAATGGTCAACGAGTTATTTTTCCCTGAAATATAATTGAGTTATCTTCAAGTATAAATTGGAACCACTTCATTTCTATTTTTCTAGAATTAGTTATGATTTTTCGAAGTCAGGTCACTCATCTGGAATTTTCAAAGTGAACAGTACTCAATAAGGTTAAAACTCCAGATTGAGAAATTGGACTTCAATGACATTGAAAGTGGTTCTAAATGCTACCAAATAGTCCCTAAGACATATGAAAGTAAGGATGTTTCAAGTGGCAAGTATTCATAACTCATCATCATCATCACATAATATTTCATGCTCAACCAAACTTCATGCATAACAAGCAAGCATATCACTCAAACAACATAAGTTTATAGTTAGGTATTCTTGCTATCTCTTATGTATCTTTGCCAGTTCCTTCTTGACTTGATCCTTCCTAACCACAAATGTCAAAACCTAGGCCTAACAAAGCAATTTCCAAGTTACAACTCAATTCCAATCCAATCTCAAGGCTAGGGTTTCATTAAGTCCCTTTCTTTCTCTACTTTGTGACTTATGATTACATCTTTCTAAACTAAACTCTCATGGTTCACTTCACATAATTTTTTATGTAGAATCCAAATATGCATTCAGATTTTCAAGAATCAAATTGCTTCTCATGCTACTGTACAGAACCGAAAGACCTCCTCTTGTTTCCAAAAATTCTCATTTTGATTCCAATGCTTCCAATATTGGTTTCTCTACTATATGCCCACACAATTTTCCATTCTAAACCCATTAGAAGCATCAAAACCATAAAATTCCAATATATAAACAGTATTTTCGCACTGTACAGAATAGAACACAATCTTGGATTCACAAGCATACTTGAATTCCTAAGCCATTACCACTTGATTCTGGCTTGTTTAAACTTGTCTAAACTATCCACAACATAAAACTCATGTTCTTTTCACACATACACAGAAATTCCAGCAGCACTTCCACAAGATTTATGCCTCAAAAACCACTTAAACTCGAGCAAATCTACTAGAACATAGTCTAGGATCAAGGGGATTAATTACCTTGATAGTTCTTCCAACGTGCTTGCTTTCTCTTGGCTTGAATGGAAATTTTGTAAGAGTTTCCCTAGGGTTGTCATGCATGCCGAATTGAATCTGATTTGGGGGGTATTTATAGGCAAACTTGAGTGGAAATGAAAGGCCAAGATCATTTTGGGTATTATTTGATCTAAAGGCCAAGATTTAATCTTGGATTTTCTTTTCTTTTTCATTTATGACATGACCTTTATGAAATCATCCAAGGGAAACCTCATGGGAGACCTAATACCTCACATGGCAAAATTGAAGACCCAAGAAGCCTCTGGAAAAATTCCAGTCCAGTCCAGTACCGGCCGGTCCGATTCCTGAAAAACTGGATTGTTTTCTACATCTAATTTTTCTGAGATTCCATAATATGTCTTCTGACCTTAAATTTAGTATCTGGGTTCTTTATATCATTGAAATTCTTATAATGGGTCTAAACTTAATTTCATATCCCTTGGAAATGATCAAAATACCCTTGGTCCCCTTTCTTGCACTATATTAACCTTAAGGGTAAAATCGTCATTTCATATCTCTTTGTACCTTGTCAGGGCATATACTGAGTTTGACTAACCTTCCTGTACATGTCTTGGGCGTTCTAGCCTATCCAAAATGACCAAAATACCCTTCATTCATATGTTACTTCTTAGGACAACACAGGGGCACTTTCATAATTTCACACTTTTCTAGGGTTTCTCCGGACCTTGGCCCCCCATCAGTCCAATTATCTTACTGGCCCTCTTGACGCCACTTGTTCTTTTGGGCATCTACGTTTGGCCATCTGGGCTCATTCAGTTCCAGTTTATTTACTGCTAAATCTCCTTATCGGATCCCAGGAGGTCACAAACTCTGTCTAAATACATTAAAAAGTGAATAACTTTTTCTACAGACCTCCTTTTGGTATTCTGTCAGTTTCCTGACATCCGTCTCTAAAGGATGCATCTTCTTGTAGTTTTTCACTCATATCTGATATAACACCCTAATTTTCAGGCCAGAAACTTAGTAAGTAGCCTGAAATAGATATATCCCTATGAGCAGAAGTCCTAGTAACATGCAGAAGGTTTTTAGGGACTAAACTATAAATAAGTGAAAGTTCAGGGACTTATATGTAAATAGTAAAAGTTCCTACGGATATGATGGCCATTTATGCAAAGAAAGGGATTAAATTATAAAAGAAAGAAAATGAAGGGACTTAAGTGCAAATATAAAAAGTATAAGGCTAAAAAGGAAAAGTAGACAAAAAGGTGGGGTCCTTAAGTGTAATTTTAGCCAAATAAAAGGGACTTAATTGAAAAGAAGAAAAGTTCCTTGGGGCTAAAGTATAATTAAAGAAAGTCAGGCCCGAAGTGGTTTGGACTGTCCGAAAGTATTTCAGTCCCAGATTTCACCAGTAGATAGAGAAAGTGATGCTCGATAATCTGGCTTAATACAGGAATTTTTCAAGACTCCAGATAGCCAAAATTGATCTGATAATGTAAAAGTTATAAAAATTCCTACCGGATATCCTAGATTTCAGATATAAGTGAGAAATTACAGGATGATTCGTCCTGATGGGGCGGATGTCAGGAAACTGACAGAATACCGATAGGAGGTCTGTAGAAAAAGTTATTCACAAATTAGAAAATCCAGGCGGGAGTGTGTGGCCTCTGGATATTCGATAGGGAGATTTATCGGTATTTAAAAAGGGACTGAATTAGTTCAGATAACCTCAGTCAGATGACTGTTATGACCCACCAGGATGCCTAAACACGGTGGGCCAGTGTCCAGCAGAACCCCGGAAAAGTGCAAAATTATGAAAATGCCCATGTGTTGTATTAAAGGGTAATAGAGGAATGGAGGGCATTTTGGTCATTCTGGACCAGCCCAGAAGCAAAGGCACATACAGATAAAGTTACTCAGAGTCAGTATATGCCCTGACAGGGTACAGACGGGTGTAAAATGAGGATTTTACCCTTAGGGTTAAGATAGTGCAAGAAAGGGCACCCAGGGGTATTTTGGTAATTTGTCAAGGGCTGTTTCTTGGGAATCAAGCCATCAGAGTACTTGAGCTTGATCAGAGATCCAAGATGATATTCCCAGAGCCTAAAAACGTAGGCCAAGTGATATGTGGGAAAAAGTGGCATTAAAATACTATTTTAATGCTGTTTCAATAAAGTAAAGTTACTCGGTCGGCATGATAACCGAGGAGGTGATCAGATAAAGTCCTGGACTTATCTGGATAGCATTGGATGGCGTGAAAGGTGCCAGCAAGATGCAACATGGCGCCAACATAGAGGAGGAATAAAAAGTTGAGGACACGTGGCACGATCTAAGCCGTGTATTTCGGTGCAAGACTCTGGAACTATCTGGAACCGCTGAGTCAGCTGATGAGGTGTACCAGGAGCTTGCAATTTTGCATGTGAAATATGAGGTATCCCATCAGGTGGCCTTGGGATGATGTCATGCATGATGCAGTAAAAGGAATAAAGAAAAATAAGAAATTCCGGAAAAACCAGGACCACAAGTTCAGATGGCTTCAAAATTACGGAAATGCCATTAACCAAAACTATAAATACCCCCCTTGCCTTCATATGCATCACGGCCAAGAAAGAATAAGAGAGAGAAGGAAGTGCTAGAGAGAGAAAGTGAGGGGAAGAAAGAAAGAAAAGGAAGTTCTGCCGGAGCTGAAAGCAGTATAGAGATTCTAGAGTTCTGCTAAGCTTTTGAGGTGGTAACTAATCCTAGCTTTTACGTAATGGCTTTGTGATTTGTTGTGCTATTGTTTAGTTGGATTGTTGTCCTATATGTTATGCTTGAAGCTCTGCTACAATGCTATGTTCATATGTTATTAAGTATGGAAGCACGCAGCATACTTATCTGTACACAATCACAGGCAAGCACTGTCACTCTGCATTACATATATTGTTATGATTGTTGCTACTGAGATTCCCCCGAATCTCATCCCAATAAGTAAACCATTATAGGGAGGTTATGTCAAAGTGAATTTTGGGAATTTTAAGAGACGCCGTTATGCTGCCGAAATTATGACAAGATAGCAGTAGTAAGGGAAGCAGCTGATACTCGATAAGAGTAAAACTCCAGATTGAGAAATTGTCTTTCAATGACCTTGAAAGTGGTTCTAAATTCTACCAAATGGTCCCTAAGACACATGAGAGTAAGGATGTTTCTTTTTGGTATCAGAGAAGAATTTTCTAGCATAGACCAGAAAGGGCTCTAGTTCAGAGCATAAGATTCTGGCACAGAACAGAAGGTTCTGGCTTAGTGATGCCCTGAAATAGTTAAGATGTGTGGTATGTGGTATGGGTTATTCTAAATGTTTTACATGTGTAAATAGATTGTGGTGCATATATATGACTGATTTCCCAATTCTAGAAAAAGAAGTAGAAGTCCTGGTTAATACAAGAAGAACGATTAGACCAGAAGTGGTAGAGCCTCAGGATGAGGGTACTAATAATCAGATAGACCCTATGCAAATTATTCTAGATAGGTTGGAACAGCAACAACATGCAATGGATGAGATACGGGCAACCCAGGCTCGCCAAGATCAAGAATGAGATTCTGTTATGGCTAAGGCGGTTGCTGCTGCGGTTGCAAGATTACAACAGTCTGAGAAGGAGGTGGTACCAGAAAATGATGTAGAACCTGAACCTCAGCCAGATCATGAGCAGACTGGAATGAATAGACATCAGGGGTCTATAGGAAATAACAATAACCAGGAAAGTCTGCAAACATGGATGGAACGATTCCATAAGTTTAATCCGCCCATGTTTGAAGGGACTTTTGACACTCAAGTAGCTGAGGATTGGGTTAGCCAGTTAGAGAAAATCTTTAAGATTTTAGAATGTCCTACTGAAAGGAAGGCCCAGCTGGCAGTGTACAAGCTAGAAAAAGATGCGGATAGGTGGCGGAAGAATACAGAAGTGATTCTGCACTCAAGAAATATTCCACTTACATGGGAAGTATTTCTTGAGCAGTTCAACGAGAAATATTTTCCACAGTCGGTAAGAGATGAACGTGAAGTAGAATTTTTAATATTAAAGCAGGGTGAGCAAGAACCCTTTGATGATTATCTTGCTAGGTTCATTCGTCTTTCACGATATTCCACTTACCTAAACTGTATGAATGATGAGAAGTGGACCACTGAGAAGTTAACTCATGAATTGAATCCTACGTTGAAGGAGAAGGTTTTTCCTAGACAAATACGAAGGTTTAATGAAGCAGTAGAGGTATGTAGGATTACAGAGAAGAATGTGCAATATCCAGAAAAGAGTGAACCTGCTACATCAAGAGTGATGCTACCAGGTTCCTTGAGAGGGAACAGCAAGAAGAGAAATGGGCCAGCATATGGGTTAGAAGTTAATAAGAGACAGGGAAGTAGGGCAGGTAGTGGGTCAAGAGAAGTTAGTAGGCAACCAAGGCCTAATATATGTGGAAACTGTGGTCGAGACCATGGTACGAGGCCTTGTCTAGTAGGTCAAGTGTTATACTATAAGTGTGAAAAGTCTGGCCATTATGCTCGGGAGTGTCCACAGAACACAACAGGCGAAAGATACCTGACTCAGGGAAGAGTATATGTAACATCCCAATTTTTAGGCCATAGACTTAGTAAGTAGCCTGAAATAGATATATCCCATTGAGAAGAAGTCCCCGAAACATACAGAGGGTTTTTAGGGACTAAACTGCAAATAAGTAAAAGTCCAGGGACTTATGGTAAATAGTAAAAGTCCCTAGGGATATGATGGCCATTTATGCAAAGAAAGGGATTAAATTGCAAAAGAAAAAAAATGAAGGGGCTTAAGTGCAATTATGGAAAGTATAAAGACAAAAAGGAAAAGTAGAGAAAAAGGTGGGGTCCTTGAGTGTAATTTTAGCCAAATAAAAACGGACTTAATTGAAAAGAAGAAAAGTTCCTTGGGGCTAAACTGTAATTAGAGAAAGTTAGGCCGGAAGTGGTTTGGACTGCCCGAAAGCATTTCAGTCCCAAATTTCACCGGTAAAGAGAGCAAGTGACGCTCGATAATCTGGCTTAATACAGGAATTTTTCAAGACTCCAGATAGCCAGAATTGATCTGATAATGAAAAAGTTATAAAAATTCCTACTGGATATCCTAGATTTCAGATCTAGGTGAGAAAATACAGGATGATGCGTCCTTATGGGGCGGATGTCAGGAAACTGACAGAATACCGATAGGAGGCCTGTAGAAAAAGTTATTCTAAAATTAGAAAATCTAGACTGGAGTGTGAGGCCTCCGGGTATCCGATAGGGAGATTTATCGGTATTTAAAAAGGGACTGAATGAGTTCGGATGACCTCAGTCAGATGACTGATGTGACTCACAGGGATGCCTGAACACCGCAGGCCAGTGTATCGGACAGAAAGAGCCGGTGTCCGGATATGTGTATAAAAGGTGAATAGTAGATAAAATATTCAATAATAATGGGCAGTGGAAGATTCCTCGTAATGCATGCCATGAAGGTAATAGACCCTGAAAGGCCCAATAATGGCGCCATCAAAGGCCCAATAAGACACTTGGACTGATAGGTGGGCCAATGTCCGGCAGAACCCCGAAAAAGTGTGAAATTACGAAAATGCCTCTGTGTTGTACTAAAGGGGTAGTAGATGTATGAGGGCATTTTGGTCATTCTGGACAGGCCCAGGAGCCAAGGCACATACAGATAAAGTTACTCAGAGTTAGTATATGCCCTGACAGGGTATAGAAGGGTGTAAAATGACAAATTTACCCTTAGGGTTAAAATAGTGCAAGAAAGGGCACCCAAGGGCATTTTGGTAATTTGCCAAGGGATGTTTCTTGAGAATCGAGCCATCAGAGTACTTGAGATTGATCAGGATCCAAGATAACATTCCCAGAGCCCAAAAACGTAGACCCAGTGATATGTGGGAAAAAGTGGCATTAAAATACTATTTTAATGTTGTTTCAATAAAGTAAAGTTACTCGGTCGGCACGATAACCGAGGAGGTGATCAGATAAAATCCTGGACTTATCTGGATAGAATTGGAAGGCGTGAAAGGTCCCTTCCAGATGCCATATGGTGTCATCTTAGAGGAAGAAGAAAAGTTAAGGACACGTGGCACAATCTCAGCCGTAAAGTCCGGTTTGTGGGAAATCGGACCGGACTGGTACTGGATTGGACTGGAAATGCTGAGTCAGCTGATCAGGTGTCCAGGAATTGTGACATGTGAAGAATGTGGCGATGAGGTGTCCCATGAGGTGGCCTTGAGATGATTTCATGCATGATGCAGTAAAAGGAATAAAAGAAAATAGGAAATTCCGGAAAAACCAGGACCACAAGTTCATATGGCTTCAAAATTATAAGAATGCCATTGAAGAAAACTATAAATACCACCCTTTTCTCTTCATTATGCACGGCCCAAGCAAGTTTTAGAGAGAGGAGGAAGTGCTAGAGAGAGAAAGTGAGAGGAAGAAAGAAAGAAAGGAAGTTCTGGCGAAGCTAGAAGCAGAATAGAGATAGTAGAGTTCTGCTGAGCCTTTGAGGTAGTAACTAATCTTAGCTTTTATGTAATGGCTTTGTGATTTGTTGTGCTATTGTTTGGTTTGATTGTTGTCTTATATGTTATGTCTGAAGCTCTACTGCAATGCTATGATCATATGTTATTGAGTATGGAAGCACGCAGCATACTTATCTGTACACAATTACAAGCAAGCACTGTCACTCTGCATTACATATATTGTTATGATTGTTGCTACTGAGATTCCTCCGAATCTCATCCCAATAAGTAAACCATTACAGGGGAGGTTATGTCAAAGTGAATTTTGGGAATTTTAAGAGACGCCGTTATGCTGCCGAAATTATGACAAGATAAGGAGAGCAGCTGATACGTACTGTGTACGTAGGTACTGTCTAAGGAGACTAGAAGTGAGTGGACCTAGCCGGTTCATCTAGTCCTTCTTGGGTACTTACGTAGAATGGTAGTTCTCATGGGAATTACCGAATCGGTACAAGATCAGTTACTTTCTGAAGATGAAGCGTAGCGGTTATGCTGCCGAATTTTATGTAATAGAGATATGGGAAATTTTTATACATACCCAGATGTAAAACAACTTATTAATTAATAATAAGTGTTGTTTGGCATGCTTGATTGATGTATGATGGATGTATGCAAAGTAGAAATACTGAAATTTACCACTGTGAACAGTAACACGTGGTGATCTAGTCATGTTTGATAAATGATTAAAAATAGTAAATGGATGACTAAATATATGAAATTTTTATGGTAAATAGTAGACATACCAAGCTTCTATTTGATATATAGTATGACTCATTTGGATGTCTACACAAGGATATATAAATTATCAAAGTTGGGACCAGAATGCTGGATTCAGGAGAAAAGCGTTGGATGAACAGTAAAGTTGTGACGTTGACTGACGTTGACTCGGTCAATGAATGGTCAACGAGTTATTTTTTCCCTGAAATATAATTGAATTAGCTTCAAGTATCAATTTGAACCACTTCATTTCGAGTTTTCTAGAATTAGTTATGATTTTTCTAAGTCAGGTTGAAACATCCTTACTTTCATATGTCTTAGGGACCATTCAGTAGCATTTAGAACCACTTTCAAGGTCATTGAAGTCCAATTTCTCAATCTAGAGTTTTACTCATATCGAGAACTGTTCACTATGAAAATTCCAGATGAGTGACCTGACTTCGAAAAATCATAACTAATTCTAGAAAAATCGAAATGAAGTGGTTCCAATTGCTAAATGAAGCTAACTCAATTATATTTCAGAGAAAAATAACTCGTTGACCATTAATTGACCAAGTCAACGTCAGTCAACGTGTCAACTTTACTGTTCATCCCACGTTTTTCTCCCTGAATCCAGCATTCTGGTCCCAACTTTGATAATTTATATCTTCTTGTGTAGACATCCAAATGAGTCATACTATATATCAAATTGAATCTTGGTATGTCTACTATTTACCTTAAAAATTTCATACATTAATTCATCCATTTACTATTTTTAATTATGGGTCAAACATCCTCATGTCCCCACGGATTACTGTTCATAGCGTTAATTTTCAACAACCAACATTACATACATAGGCATACATCCATCATATATTAGTCAAACATGCCAAACAATAATTATTATTAATTAATAAGTTGTACTACATCCAGTCATGTACATAAATTCCCATATCTCTATTACATCTTTTCCTGCCTGAAATCCGGCAGCATAACCGCTACGCTTCATCTTCAGAAAGTAACTGATGTTGTACCGATTCGGTAATTCCCATGAGAACTACCATTCTACGTAAGTACCCAGGAAAGACTGGATGAACCGGTAGGTCCACTCACTTCCAGCCTCCTTAGACAGTACCTACGTACACAGTACGTATCAGTTACTTTCCTTATCTTGTCATAATTTCGGCAGCATAACAGCGTCTCTTAGAATTCCCAGAATTCATTTTGACATAACCTCCCCTGTAATGGTTTACTTATTGGGGTGAGATTCGGGAGAATCTCAGTAGCAACAATCATAACAATAGATGTAATGCAGAGTGACAGTGCTTGCTTGTGATTGTGTACAGATAAGTATGCTGCGTGCTTCCATGCTTAATAACATATGATCATAGCATTATAGCAGAGCTTCAGACATAACATATAAGACAACAATCCAACCAAACAATAGCACAACAAATCACAAAGCCATTACATAAAAGCTAGGATTAGTTACTACCTCAAAGGCTCAGCAGAGCTCTACTATCTCTATTCTGCTTCCAGCTCCGCCAGAACTTCCTTTCTTTCTTTCTTCCTCTCACTTTCTCTCTCTAGCACCTCCTCCTCTCTCTAAACTGGCTCTTGGCCTTGGCATATGAATGGCAAGGGGGGTATTTATAACCTCCTCCAATGGCAATCTCGTAATTTCCATGAACTTTGATCCTGCGGTCCTGGTTTTTCCTGGATTTTCCTATTTTTCTTAATTCCTCCTTTACTGCATCATGCATGACATCATTGGGACACCTCACCAGGACACCTCAGCGCCACATTTATCACATGTCTGAAATCCTGGACACCTCAGCAGTTGACTCAGCATGCTGACTCACCAGTCCAGTATCTTGCCTCGTAATACGTGTCCTCAACTTTTTCTTCTGCCTTTAAGATTGCGCCATGTGGCACCTGGAAGGGACCTTTCACGCCTTCCAATGCTATCCAGATAAATCCAGGACTTTATCTGATCGCCTCCTCGGTTATCGTGCCGACCGAGTAACTTTACTTTATTGAAACAGCATTAAAATAATATTTTAATGCCACTTTTTCCCACATACTTCATAGGCTACGTTTTTGGGCTCTGGGAATGTTGTCTTGGATCCTGATCAAGCTCAAGTACTCTGATGGCTCGATTCCCAAGAAACAGCCCTTGGCAAATTACCAAAATGCCCTTGGGTGCCCTTTCTTGCACTCTTTTAACCCTAAGGGTAAAATCGTCATTTTACACCCTTCTGTACCCTGTCAGGGTATATACTGACTCTAAGTAACTTTATCTGTATGTACCTTGGCTTCTGGGCCTGTCCAGAATTACCAAAATGCCCTTCATTCCTCTGTTACACTTTTGTACAACACAGGGGCATTTTCGTAATTTTACACTTTTCCGGGGTTCTGCCGGACACTGGCCCACCTATCAGTCCAAGTGTCTTACTGGGCCTCTGTTGGCGCCATTATTGGGCCTTTCTGGGTCCAATATCCTCATGGCACGCATTACAAGGAATCTTCCCCCGTTAATAATTATTGAATATTTTATCTATTATTCACCGTTTATACACCTATCCGGACACCGGCTCCTTCTGTCCCATACATTGGCCTGCGGTGTTCAGGCATCCCTGTGAGTCATATCAGTCATCTGACTGAGGTCATCCGAACTCATTCAGTCCCTTTTTAAATACCGATAAATCTCCCTATCGGATACCCGGAGGCCTCACACTCCCGTCTGGATTTTCTAATCTGCGAATAACTTTTTCTACAGGCCTCCTATCGGTATTCTGTCAGTTTCCCGACATCCGTCCCATAGGGACGTATCATCCTGTAGTTTCTCACCTAGATCTGAATTCTAGGATCTCCGGTATGAATTTTTATAACTTTTGGACGATCAGTCTATTTCTGGCTATCTGGAGTCTTCAAAAATTCCTGTATCAAGCCAGATTACCGAGCGTCACTTGCTCTCTCTACCGGTGAAATCTGGGACTGAAATGCTTTCGGACAGTCCAAACCACTTCCGGCCTGACTTTCTTTAATTACAATTTAGCCCCAGGGAACTTTTCTTCTTTTTATTTAAGTCCCTTTTTACTTGGCTAAAATTACACTTAAGGACCCCACATTTTTGTCTACTTTCCTTTTTGGCCTTGAAACTTTCCATAATTGCACTCAAGTCCTTTCATTTCCTTTACTAGGTCTAGGGGCATTATTGTCTTTTCATATTTTACCAGAGTATTCTCTAGCCCTGGTCAACTATCCAGATACCCCTTCTTGACTGTCTAACCTTAGCCAAATGACCAAAATACCCTTTACTCATTCTTCAGTTATTCTATAACATAAGGGCATTTTCGTCATTTTGCACATTTTTCCCGAACACCGGCCCCTCTTACCACTGAACTGATATTATGGGCCTGGGCCTTCCCTGGTGTCACTACGGGCCTTAGACAACACTGTATGGCCTCTGGCCATAGTCCGATCATCTCTATTCGGACTGCCTTTCCTTTACCGATTATAACTGTAAATTCCCATCTTCAGGAATTTTTACAGAAAAATCGGGACCTCAAATCAAAATTTTGTGCCTCCTCATTCAATCCGGAATCCTTTTCTCTATCTCCCGGTATTTTCATATATTTTATCCGGACCGGGCTGTTTTGGCCTGAAAAAGCACTCACGCGCACACTTTTCCAAAATGACCATTTTACCCCTGGTCATATTTCTAATTCTTTCATACACATAGAGACCTCATATGCACATTTCACAGTTCAGTGAAATGATCAGTATAATTTTCTCTATTTTCTGGCAAAATATGGTACTCATCGGCCACCAGTCCGATCTTTCCCATAATTACGATTATGCCCTTGAATTCTTTTCCTGGCATCTCTAGGCCTAAAAATTGGGGTGTTACATTTTTACCCCCCTTAAAATAAATTTCGTCCTCGAAATTTACTTGGCATCTTAGTCAACGATCCTGGATATAGCTTTTCTGTATATCATTTCCTGGTTTATGACTAAGGCTTGGGGCATTCCTTCTCTTATACTTATGGACAATTCATTACACTTGTGAGTAGTGTCCATTTCTTTCATATCTTATCCCTTAGAATTTTGATGTAATTCTGGGTTTACATTACTCCTCTTACACTTTGCAAATCTCTCAGGAGAAATATTGTTCTTCTGACTTCCTTTCTCCTGATACGAGATCATAACCCAGATAACTTCTCTGACTTTTCTTAACTGTTCTCATAACTTCATGCATCTATGCCAAACCTTTGTGGCATTTGCACTTTCTTATCCCTTCTTAGGGCTTACATATCATTAGGCTATTCTTGCCTTAGCACCTTTCAATTTAACGTGCTACTGGGTTAGGGCTAGATTACTCTTTATATAGCTTTAGGCCCTAGCAATCTCTTTCTTATAGAACTACGTTCTATCTTTGCTTTGCCTAGACCCTCTTCTTAATCTTTTTGGCTTTTTAATCTCTCATGACTTGTTATAATGACTACCTTCTTTAGATCAGAAAAGAACTTATCATTATCTAGGCCTATAGTTCCTTACAGCTCAGTAGCCCTTACCGCTATGGTTCTTCTTAATCATTCTTAGGGTCGACTTCAGGTAATATTGAAGACTGTGTCTGGGGTAAGAGCAAATACCTTTCCTAGGGATGTCCGCATTCTTAGGGCAACCTCTTACAAAGTGGCCTTTCTTACCACAACTGCTTTACCCTGCTCGACATTCCCAGGTGCCATGGCTCTTTCCACCACATTGACATCTCTGCTCTCCAATCTGATCATTACCCTGATCAGTCCCCTGCCTGAACTATTGCCTCTTTCTCTTACTATTGGCTTTACAACTTGAGCTACCTCCCAGAGTGCTCTTAGCCAATGCTTTTCTATTCTCAACAAATAGAAGATTCTATTCTTTACTTCTCAGGCATACTTCTACCAAACTTTGAATATTAGTACTCAGATTCGAATTTGGACTCCGTCTTCGTTTAAGGAAAAACTAAGTTTAGTCTGTATAATAGAGGCTCTCTGGGAAAACAATTTTAAATAATTTTCTGGATGAGTGTATCAACTAGTGAAGCTTCCTTACCTTAACTTCGTCTTTGGTATTCATCTTCAAAGAGATACTACATTGTACTCATATCTCATGGCTCATTACTTTCCTTAGGCTAGGTCTAACTACGACCTCGGGATCTAACTACGATCAACCATTAGCCTCTTCAGAATCCAACTGCGACTCTGAAGCTGTTAGGATCTATTTGCGATCCTGGAGCCATGCTAGGATCTAACTATGACCCTCCAGAATCTAACTGCGATTCTGTTGTACTGTATATCTCCCGAAGATTTTAAACCAACAGACTAAGTTATAAGGTTAACTGCTTCCACCTGTTGATAACTCCATAAATAAATATTTGACAATTTTATAGCCTCATATCATTTACCCAGACTTTACTTACTTCCTCTTTTACTCAGGAGTTCCTTCTCATCTTTCAACCTGTGCTCTAACTGCGAGCCATTTGAATTATGTTCTAACTGTGAGCATTCTACATCAGATCCAACTCTTATCTGAAGAGTGATTTATACTCATCTGAATCTAGCTCTATCTGAGAGTCACCTGTTTCAGATCCAACTCTTATCTGAAGAGTGATCTAGAAACAATCCCTTTACCGTTATCTGTATACCATTCCGCTTAATAGAAATGGCCCTGAGTACTGTATTCACAAGCCTATAGAAATACCTGAGTAACCTCAATCATACATCATGTCTGAGTATCATATCATAACTTATCGTCCCATAACTGAGACTATCTATCATCCTTAAAACAATTATATCATCCTCATATCATATGGCATGGGAGCAACCTACTTTCTCATAACTTTCTTATCTCATATATGTACTTATATATACTCTACCCTGCATGCACTGCAAAAGGGGAGTATCCATTCATCATAGCATACTCTAACATGCATGTCATCCTTTGACCACTGCAATGGAATGCAACAATCATAACTTATGGCACATAAGCCATATCATCATCATATTTTGCTCAACCATCCATTAGATATCGTAACAATCCAAGTAAGCCTCAAAACATATTTTCTTGATCATATTATTTGTCAGATCATCATCTGATCATACTATCTATCGCATTATCTGTTAGATTATCAATCACATGCTCAGGATCTGACAGGCACCTCTGTCTATCTTACTTAGGCTGCCACACTACCCTCTTACCAGGGTATAGACTCAACCCTTCACTACTTTATCTTACATAGGGAATAGGGGAGTCACTTTATCTCTTAACTGTGGCTACCTCTTTACTATCTCTCAACTTCTTCTATCTTTCCATTAGTCCTAGTCTATTCTTGACCGGACTATGACTACTTATTGGCCTTTCATTTGATCCTTAATCCTCATGGATCTCATTCATCATCTTTCACTATTACTTCTGTTCTCTAGGGTATTCTGCCCTAGGTCTACTACTTCTTTGTGATGGAATCCCTCTGCTCAGGGAACATTTAGCTCTTTATCTATTAACCATCACGTCTCTAACCTTAGGCCATGTGCTAGGATCATTCCTAGGCAAATCTCAATCTAACTTTTAGGTCTTCTATTCAGAGCAACTGAATAAAACCTCTGTAATGTATATCTACTCTTAGTTATCACATGAAGGATCTACTTTAAACCTTGTTTTAAACTAATCTTTCGTACCTCAGTACCTTTGTACTGTCTGGCTTACCATATGCTATACCAATCCTCTAGCTGGTGGACTTCAGCGAGTTTGGTACCTTCATTCTCTTCATCATATGGCCTCTGCCAATTATAGTCGCGACTTGAGAACTTCATAGTCGTAACTCACATGCTCTGTGACTTTTAGTTGCAACCGTCGCACACTACTCGTCACGACCTGGCAGCTCTGCGTCCTTTAGTCGCAACCTATAACATCGCTACCTGAACTCCTTTATACACTGGTCGCATACTGCAATATTACTCATTGCGACCTGAGGTCTTCTTACTTCGCAACATCAACTTATCTGTACATATTAGTCACGACATAAGACTCCTCTTCTCTACTTTCTACTTTTAAAACATGTAGTCATACTCATCCTCGTATAATGGCAACATACTAGGTATAGGGTAGCTCAATAGTGTGCATACTGGACAATACAATCCAATCACATTCAGGATTTATCCGTTCATTAGCCAGTGGAAACAGAACACAAATAAACTCGTACCTTAGTTTGGTACAGGAGACTTTCTTATCCCATTGCCAGTCAGGTATATACTCTTCCTTGAGTCGGGTATCTTTCGCCCGTTGTGTTCTGTGGACACTCCCTGGCATAATGTCCATACTTTCCACACCTATAGCATAACCCTTGACCTACTGGACAAGGCCTCGTACCATGGTCTCGACCACAGTTCCAACATACATTAGGCCTTGGTTGCCTGCTAACTTCTTTTGGCCCACTACCTAGCCTACTTCCCTATTTCTTATTAACTTCTGACCCATATGCTGGCCTATTTCTCTTCTTACTGTTCCTTCTCAAGGAACCTGGTGGCATCACTTTCAATGGTACTGATGGAGTAGGCTCACTCTTTGCTGGTTATTGCACCTTCTTTTCTGGCTTGTAAACTGCCAGCTGGGTCTTTCTTTCAGTGGGACATTCTAAAATCTTAAAGATTTTCTCTAACTAGCTTACATAATCCTCAGCTGTTTGAGTGTCAAAAGTCCCTTCAACATGGGCGGATCAAATTTATGGAATCGTTCCATCCATGTTTGCAGACTTTCCTGGTCATTATTATTTCTTATAGACCCCTGATGTCTATTCATTCCAGTCTGCTCATGATCTGGCTGAGGTTCAGGTTCTACATCATTTTCTAGTACTACCTACTTCCCAGACTGCTGTAATCTTGCAACCGCAGCAGCAACCGCCGTAGTGATAGCAGAATCTCGCTCTTGATCTTGGCGAGCCTGGGCTGCCCGCATCTCATCGTGACTTATGACTTAACTTGTTGTAACTTGGATATCTGGCATCCTCACCATAGTATCTGGTTACAACACGATACCTCAAGCTACTCATGCAGCTTCCTTAGTCGTGAACTGATCAGCTTCTGCCTCTATCCATAGAGGAAACTGCTTCTTAAACATTATTCTACTTAGTCCAGCCATATTGTGTTAATAAACACGAGACCTCGACTGTATCGGCTGACTAAGATTAGCCCATCATAATCATATCCTTCGTAAGACTATAAAGCTCGGGGTACAACCTTATTCATCTGGGTGTCACTATCTTCTGTCTAAACCTTTCCAAGCAGACTGACTAAACCAGAGCATCACTGAGCCAGAACCTTCTGTTCTGTGCCAGAATCTTATGCTCGGAGCCAGAACCCTTTGTTCTGTGCTAACTTTATTCTGTACTAACACCATAAATTATCTGTTCAGAGCATTTCCTAAGCCAGAATCCTTTGCTCTGATACCAAAATGAAACATCCTTACTTTCATATGTCTTAGGGACCATTCAGTAGCATTTAGAACTACTTTCAAGGTCATTGAAGTCCAATTTCTCAATCTGGAGTTTTACTCATATCGAGTACTGTTCACTATGAAAATTCCAGATGAGTGACCTGACTTCGAAAAATCATAACTAATTCTAGAAAAATTGAAATGAAGTGGTTCCAATTGATAAATGAAGCTAACTCAATTATATTTTAGAGAAAAATAACTCGTTGACCATTAATTGACCAAGTCAACGTCAGTCAACGTGTCAACTTTACTGTTCATCCCACGTTTTTCTCCCTGAATCCAGCATTCTGGTCCCAACTTTGATAATTTATATCTTCTTGTGTAGACATCCAAATGAGTCATACTATATATCAAATTGAATCTTGGTATGTCTACTATTTACCTTAAAAATTTCATACATTAATTCATCCATTTACTATTTTTAATTATGGGTCAAACATCCTCATGTCCCCACGGATTACTGTTCATAGCGTTAATTTTCAGCAACCAACATTACATACATAGGTATACATCCATCATATCTTAGTCAAACATGCCAAACAACAATTATTATTAATTAATAAGTTGTTTTACATCCAGTCATGTACATAAATTCCCATATCTCTATTACATCTTTTCCTGCCTGAAATCCGGCAGCACAACCGCTACGCTTCATCTTCAGAAAGTAACTGATGTTGTACCGATTCGGTAATTCCCGTGAGAACTACCATTCTACGTAAGTACCCAGGAAAGACTGGATGAACCGGCTAGGTCCACTCACTTCCAGCCTCCTTAGACAGTACCTACGTACACAGTACGTATCAGTTGCTTTCCTTATCTTGTCATAATTTCGGCAGCATAACAGCCTCTCTTAGAATTCCCAGAATTCATTTTGACATAACCTCTCCTGTAATGGTTTACTTATTGGGGTGAGATTCGGGAGAATCTCAGTAGCAACAATCATAACAATATATGTAATGCAGAGTGACAGTGCTTGCTTGTGATTGTGTACAGATAAGTATGCTGCGTGCTTCCATGCTTAATAACATATGATCATAGCATTATGGCAGAGCTTCAGACATAACATATAAGACAACAATCCAACCAAACAATAGCACAACAAATCACAAAGCCATTACATAAAAGCTAGGATTAGTTACTACCTCAAAGGCTTAGCAGAGCTCTACTATCTCTATTCTGCTTCCAGCTCCGCCAGAACTTCCTTTCTTTCTTTCTTCCTCTCACTTTCTCTCTCTAGCACCTCCTCCTCTCTCTAAAATGGCTCTTGGCCTTGGCATATGAATGGCAAGGGGGGTATTTATAACCTCCTCCAATGGCAATCTCGTAATTTCCATGAACTTTGATCCTGCGGTCCTGGTTTTTTCTATTTTTCTTAATTCCTCCTTTACTGCATCATGCATGACATCATTGGGACACCACACCAGGACACCTCAGCGCCACATTTATCACATGTCTGAAATCCTGGACACCTCAGCAGCTGACTCAGCATGCTGACTCACCGGTCCAGTATCTTGCCTCGTAATACGTGTCCTCAACTTTTTCTTCTGCCTTTAAGATTGCGCCATGTGGCACCTGGAAGGGACCTTTCACGCCTTCCAATGCTATCCAGATAAATCCAGGACTTTATCTGATCGCCTCCTCGGTTATCGTGCCGACCGAGTAACTTTACTTTATTGTAACAGCATTAAAATAATATTTTAATACCACTTTTTCCCACATACTTCATAGGCTACGTTTTTGGGCTCTGGGAATGTTGTCTTGGATCCTGATCAAGCTCAAGTACTCTGATGGCTCGATTCCCAAGAAACAGTCCTTGGCAAATTACCAAAATGCCCTTGGGTGCCCTTTCTTGCACTCTTTTAACCCTAAGGGTAAAATCGTCATTTTACACCCTTCTGTACCCTGTCAGGGTATATACTGACTCTAAGTAACTTTATCTGTATGTACCTTGGCTTCTGGGCCTGTCCAGAATTACCAAAATGCCCTTCATTCCTCTGTTACACTTTTGTACAACACAGGGGCATTTTCGTAATTTTACACTTTTCCGGGGTTCTGCCGGACACTAGCCCACCTATCAGTCCAAGTGTCTTACTGGGCCTCTGTTGGCGCCATTATTGGGCCTTTCTGGGTCCAATATCCTCATGGCACGCATTACAAGGAATCTTCCCCCGTTAATAATTATTGAATATTTTATCTATTATTCACCGTTTATACACCTATCCGGACACCGGCTCCTTCTGTCCCATACATTGGCCTGCGGTGTTCAGGCATCCCTGTGAGTCATATCAGTCATCTGACTGAGGTCATCCGAACTCATTCAGTCCCTTTTTAAATACCGATAAATCTCCCTATCGGATACCCGGAGGCCTCACACTCCCGTCTGGATTTTCTAATCTGCGAATAACTTTTTCTACAGGCCTCCTATCGGTATTCTGTCAGTTTCCCGACATCCGTCCCATAGGGACGTATCATCCTGTAGTTTCTCACCTAGATCTGAATTCTAGGATCTCCGGTATGAATTTTTATAACTTTTGGACGATCAGTCCATTTCTGGCTATCTGGAGTCTTCAAAAATTCCTGTATCAAGCCAGATTACCGAGCGTCACTTGCTCTCTCTACCGGTGAAATCTGGGACTGAAATGCTTTCGGACAGTCCAAACCACTTCCGGCCTGACTTTCTTTAATTACAATTTAGCCCCAGGGAACTTTTCTTCTTTTTATTTAAGTCCCTTTTTACTTGGCTAAAATTACACTTAAGGACCCCACATTTTTGTCTACTTTCCTTTTTGGCCTTGAAACTTTTCATAATTGCACTCAAGTCCTTTCATTTCCTTTACTAGGTCTAGGGGCATTATTGTCTTTTCATATTTTACCAGAGTATTCTCTAGCCCTGGTCAACTATCCAGATACCCCTTCTTGACTGTCTAACCTTAGCCAAATGACCAAAATACCCTTTACTCATTCTTCAGTTATTCTATAACATAAGGGCATTTTCGTCATTTTGCACATTTTTCCCGAACACCGGCCCCTCTTACCACTGAACTGATATTATGGGCCTGGGCCTTCCCTGGTGTCACTACGGGCCTTAGACAACACTGTATGGCCTCTGGCCATAGTCCGATCATCTCTATTCGGACTGCCTTTCCTTTACCGATTATAACTGTAAATTCCCATCTTCAGGAATTTTTACAGAAAAATCGGGACCTCAAATCAAAATTTTGTGCCTCCTCATTCAATCCGGAATCCTTTTCTCTATCTCCCGGTATTTTCTTATATTTTATCCGGACCGGGCTGTTTTGGCCTGAAAAAGCACTCACGCTCACACTTTTCCAAAATGACCATTTTACCACTGGTCATATTTCTAATTCTTTCATACACATAGAGACCTCATATGCACATTTCACAGTTCAGTGAAATGATCAGTATAATTTTCTCTATTTTCTGGCAAAATATGGTACTCATCGGCCACCAGTCTGATCTTTCCCATAATTACGATTATGCCCTTGAATTCTTTTCCTGGCATCTCTAGGCCTAAAAATTGGGGTGTTACACAGGTCACTCATCTGGAATTCATACAGTGAACAGTACTCGCTAAGAGTAAAATTCCAGATTGAGAAATTGGACTTCAATGACCTTGAAAGTGGTTCCAAATGCTACCAAATGGTCCCTATGACATACGAAAGTAAGGATGTTTCAGTATATGCCCTGACTGGCAACGAGATAAGAAAGTCTCTTGCGCCAAATTAAGGTACGAGTTTATTTGTGTTCTGTTTCCACTGGCTAATGAATGGATAAATCATGTATGTGATTGGATTGTATTATCTAGTATGCACACTATCGAGCTACCCTATACCTAGTATGTTGCCTTTGTATAAGAATGAATATGATTACAGGTTTTAAAAATGGGAAATAGAGAACAAAAACCTAATGATGAGTTACGATGAGATGTCTAGAATGAGATTTGCCCAGGAATGATCCTAGTACATGGCCTAATGTTAAAGACGTGATGGGTAATAGATAAAGAGTTAATGTTCCCTAAGCAAAGGGATTCCATCACCGAGAAGTAATAGTAAACCTAGGGTACTCTCCCCTAGAGAACAGAGGTAATAGTAAAAGATGATAAATGAGATCCATGAGGATTAAGGATCAAAAGAAAGACCAATAAGTAACCATTGTCCAGTCAAGAATAGATTGGGACTGATAGATAGACAGAAGAAGTTAAGAGATAGTAGAAAGGTAGCCATAATTTCAAAGATAAAGTGACTCCCCTATTCCCTATATAAGATAGAGTAATAAAGGGTTGAGTCTATACCCAGGTAAGAGGGTAGCGTGGCAGCCTAAGTGAAATAGATAGTTGTTTCAGGATGAATAATCAAGGATATGATAGGTAATATGATAAAGAAAATACGTTTTGAGACTTACTTAGATTATTACAATGTTTGATGGATGGTTGAGCAAAATATGATGATGGTATGGCTTATGTTGACATAAGATATGATAGTTACATCTCCTTGCAGTTGTCAAATGATAACATTCATGTTAGAGTATGCTATGATGAATGGATACTCCCCTTTTGCAGTGCATGCAGGGTAGAGTATATATGAGTACATATATGAGATGAGAAAGTCATGAGAAAGTATGTTGCTCCCATACCATACGACATGTAATAGTATTGAGGATGATAGATAGTCTCAGTTTATGGGACAATAAGTTATGATATGATATTCAGATATGATTTATGATTGAGGTTACTCAGGTATTTCTATAGGCCTGTGAATACAGTACTCAGGGCCATTTCTATTGAAAGGAATGGTAGGTAGAAAGAGCAGCAAATAGCAATAAAAAGATTGTATTCAGATCACTCTTCAGATAAGAGTTGGATCTGATATAAAATGGCTCGCAGTTAGAGCATAGTTCAAATGGCTCACAGTTAGAGCGCAGATTGAAATGAGAAGTTATGATGAGTCCATAGCAGCAAAATGCAATGGCAGGTGGTTAGACCATAGCCAATGGTAAACCATAGTAAAGTAAGAAAGATGAGAAGGAACTCTTGAGTAAGAGAGGAAGTAAGTAAAGTCTGGGTAAATAATATGAGGCTATAAAAAATTTAAAAAAATTTTATTTATTGAGTTATCAACAGGTGGAAGCAGTTAACCTTATAGCTTAGTCTGTTGGTCTAAGATCTTCGGGAGATATACAATACAACAGAATCGCAGTTAGATTCTGGAGGGTCGCAGTTAGATCCTAGCATAGCTCCAGGGTCGCAGATAGATCCTAAGAGCTTCAGAGTCGCAGTTAGATTCTGAAGAGGCTAACGGTTGATCGTAGTTAGATCCCGAGGTCGCAGTTAGACCTATCCTGATGAAAGTAATGAGCCATGAGATATGAGTACAATGTAGTATCTATTCGGGAAGATAAAAACCAAAGACGAAGTTAAGGTAAGGAAGCTTCACTAGTTGATACACTCATCCAGAAAAATTATTTTAAAATGGTTTTCCTCATATAGCCTCTATTATATACAGACTGAACTTAGTTTTCCCTTAGATTAAGACGGAGTCCAAGTTCAAATCTGAGTACTGATATTCAAAGTTTTGTAGAAGTATGCTTGAGAACCAAAGAATAGAATTCCCTATGTATTGGAAACAGAAAAGTATGAACAGATAGATTCCCCAGATGAGAGTAAAGAGATTAAAAGGCCAGAAAGACCGAGAGAAGAGGGTCTAAGGCAAAGCAAAGATAGAACACAGTTCTATACAAAAGAATGCTAGGGCCTAGAGCTATAAGAATAGTAACCTAGCCCTAACCTTGTGGCACGAAAGGTGCTAAGGCAAGAGTAGCCTAACGATAGTTAAGCCCTAAGAAGGGATAAGAAAAAGTGCAAATGCCACAAAGGTTTGGCTTAGATGCATGAAGTTAAGAAAAGTTAGAGAAATTATCTAAGTTATGGTTTTGTATCAAGAGAAAGGAAGTCAGAAAAATAATATTTCTCCTGAGAGATTAGCAAAGTGATGTAGACCCCAGAATTACATCAAATTTTTTAGGGATAAGATGTAAAAGAAATGGACACTACTCACAAGTATAATGAGTTGTCCAGAAGTATAAGTGGATGAGTGCCC
This sequence comes from Leucaena leucocephala, assembly GCA_037074615.1. NCBI lineage: Eukaryota > Viridiplantae > Streptophyta > Magnoliopsida > Fabales > Fabaceae > Leucaena > Leucaena leucocephala. The sequence goes on along the minus strand of CM073555.1, from coordinate 11,415,509 downwards.
CAAGCCTTAGTCATAAACCAGGAAAGGATATACAGAGGAGATATATCCAGGATAGTTGATTAAGGTACTAAGTAAATTTCGAGGACGAAATTTATTTTAAGGGGGGTAGAAATGTAACACCCTAATTTTCAGGCTAGAGACTTAGTAAGTAGCCTGAAATAGATATATCCCATTGAGCAGAAGTCCCAGTAACATGCAGAAGGTTTTTAGGGACTAAACTGTAAATAAGTGAAAGTTCAGGGACTTATATGTAAATAGTAAAAGTTCCTACGGATATGATGGCCATTTATGCAAAGAAAGGGATTAAATTGCAAAAGAAAGAAAATGAAGGGACTTAAGTGCAAATATGAAAAGTATAAGGCTAAAAAGGAAAAGTAGACAAAAAGGTGGGGTCCTTAAGTGTATTTTTAGCCAAATAAAAGGGACTTAATTGAAAAGAAGAAAAGTTTCTTGGGGCTAAAGTATAATTAAAGAAAGTCAGGCCCGAAGTGGTTTGGACTGGACGAAAGCATTTCAGTCCCATATTTCACCAGTAGATAGAGCAAGTGATGCTCGGTAATCTGGCTTAATACAGGAATTTTTTAAGACTCCAGATAGCCAAAATTGATCTGATAGTCTAAAAGTTATAAAAATTCCTACCGGATATCCTAGATTTCGGATATAAGTGAGAAATTACAAGATGATGCGTCCTAATGGGGCGGATGTCAGGAAACTGACAGAATACCGATAGGAGGTCTGTAGAAAAAGTTATTCACAAATTAGAAAATCCAGCCGGGAGTGTGTGGCCTCTGGGTATCCGATAGGGAGATTTATCGGTATTTAAAAAGGGACTGAATGAGTTCTGATGACCTCAGTCAGATGACTGTTATGACCCACCGGGATGCCTAAACACGGTGAGCCAGTGTCCAGTAGAACCCCGAAAAAGTACGAAATTACAAAAATGCCCCTGTGTTGTATTAAAGGGTAATAGAGGAATGGAGGGCATTTTGGTCATTCTGGACAAGACCAGAAGCCAAGGCACATACAGATAAAGTTACTCAGAGTCAGTATATTCCCTGACATGGTACAGAAGGGTGTAAAATGATGATTTTACCCTTAGGGTTAAGAAAGTGCAAGAAAGGGCACCCAGGGGTATTTTGGTAATTTGCCAAGGGCTGTTTCTTGGGAATCAAGCCATCAGAGTACTTGAGCTTGATCAGAGATCCAAGATGACATTCCCATAGCCCAAAAACGTAGGCCCAGTGATATGTGGGAAAAAGTGGCATTAAAATACTATTTTAATGCTGTTTCAATAAAGTAAAGTTACTCGGCCAGCACGATAACTGAGGAGGTGATCAAATAAAGTCTTGGACTTATCTGGATAGCATTGGATGGCGTGAAAGGTGCCAGCAAGATGCCACATGGTGCCAACATAGAGGAGGAATAAAAAGTTGAGGACACGTGGCACGATCTCAGCCGTGTATTTCGGTGCAAGACTCTGGAACTATCTGGAACCGCTGAGTCAGCTGATGAGGTGTCCCAGGAGCTTGCAATTTCGCCATGTAACATATGAGGTGTCCCATGAGGTGGCCTTGGGATGATGTCATCCATGATGTAGTAAAAGGAATAAAGAAAAAAAGGAAATTCTGGAAAAACCAGGACCACAAGTTCAGATGGCTACAAAATTACGAAAATGCCATTGACCAAAACTATAAATACCCCCTTGCCTTCATATGCATCACGGCCAAGCAAGAATAAGAGAGAGAAGGAAGTGCTAGAGAGAGAAAGTGAGAGGAAGAAAGAAAGAAAGGAAGTTCTGCCGGAGCTGAAAGCAGTATAGAGATTCTAGAGTTCTGCTAAGCTTTTGAGGTAGTAACTAATCCTAGCTTTTATGTAATGGCTTTGTGATTTGTTGTGCTATTGTTTGGTTGGATTGTTGACCTATATGTTATGCTTGAAGCTCTGCTACAATGCTATGTTCATATGTTATTGAGTATGGAAGCACGCAGCATACTTATCTGTACACAATCACAGGCAAGCACCGTCACTCTGAATTACATATATTGTTATGATTATTACTACTGAGATTCCCCCGAATCTCATCCCAATAAATAACCCATTATAGGGGAGGTTATGCCAAAGTAAATTTTGGGAATTTTAAGAGACGCCGTTATGCTGCTGAAATTATGACAAGATAGCAGTAGTAAGGGAAGCAGCTGATACGTACTGTGTACGTAGGTACTGTCTAAGGAGGTTGGAAGTGAGTGGACCTAGCCGGTTCATCCAGTCTTTCCTGGGTACTTACGTAGAATGGTAGTTCTCCCGGGAATTACCGAATCGGTACAAGATCAGTTACTTTCTGAAGATGAAGCGTAGCGGTTATGCTGCCGGATTTCAGGCAGGAAAATATGTAATAGAGATATGGGAAATTTTGTACATACTCAGATGTAAAACAACTTATTAATTAATAATAAGTGTTGTTTGGCATGTTTGACTGATATGTGATGGATATCTGCATATGTGTGTAAAGTTGTTTGCTAGAAATTGCCACTATGAACAGTGACTCGTGGTGACCTAATGATGTTTGACCCATAATTAAAAATAGTAAATGGATGGAAAAATGTATGAACTTTTTATGGTAAATAGTATACATATTAAGATTCGATTTGATATATATAATGTACCATTTGGATATCTACACATGGAGATATAAATTACCCAAGTTGGGACCAGAATGCTGGACTTAGGAGAAAAACGTTGGATGAACAGTAAAGTTGAAATGTTGACTGACGTTTACCTGGTCAATGAGTGGTCAACAGGTTATTTTTCCCTGAAATATAATTGAGTTAGATTCAAGTAGCAATTAGAACCACTTCATTTTGATTTTTCTAGAATTAGTTATGATGTTTCGAAGTCAGGTCACTCATCTGGAATTTACACAGTGAACAGTACTCGATAAGAGTAAAACTCCGGATTGAGAAATTGGCTTTCAATGACCTTGAAAGTGGTTCTAAATGCTACCAAATGGTCCCTAAGACACTTGAGAGTAAGGATGTTTCATATGAGGTCTAGGATATCCGATAATAATTTTTATATCTTTTTCATTATCAGATAAATTTAAGCTATCTAGAACCCTGATAAAATTCTCGTATTAAGCCAGATTAATTGGCATCTTCTCCTCTATCTACTGGTGAAACGTGGGACTGAAATGCTTTCGGGCAGTCTAAACCACTTCTAGCTCAACTTTCTTTAATTACACTTTAGCCCCTAGAAACTTTTCTTCTTTTCAATTAAGTCCCTTAAATTTGGCTAAAATTACACTTAAAGACCCCACATTTTTGTCTACCTTTCTTTTTGGCCTTAAAACCTTTTATATTTTCACTTTAGTCCTTGCCTTTTCTTTCTTTTTCAATTTAATCCCTTTCTTTACATAAATGGCCACATCTTTTCCTGCAAAATTTCACAAACATTATACACCAACTGTACATACTAATCAATACAGAAAATTAGGGATATTACATTTCTCTCCCCCTTAAAATAAATTTCATCCTCGAAATTTACAATATGTCCTAATGGAAAAACTCAGGGTATCTCTCTCATTCCTTCCTCTGTTTCGCAAGTAGCTTCATTCTCCATTAAGCCTTTCTAGATCACCTTGACTAAAGGAATTTGTTTATTGCGCAGCTGCTTGACCTTTCGATCAATAATCTGTACTTGTCCAACTTCGTAGGTCAAGTCATCTCGCAGTGCCACCTCATCCTACTCAATCACATGTGATGGATCTGGAACATACTTCTTCAATTAGGAAACATGGAAGACATCATGTATCTGGCTGAGATTTGGAGGAAGAGCCAGTTTATAAGCTACTGACCCTATCTTCGAGAGAATCTGAAATGGTCCGATATATCTAGGATGCAACTTTTTCACTTTCATTGTTCGTCCGACTCCTGTAGTTGAAGTTAACTTAAGGAATACATTCTCTCCTTCTTCAAACTCCAAGGGTTTCCTTCGGACATCTGCATAGCTCTTTTGTCTAATTTGAGCTGTCAATAATCTTTTCCTGATCATTGCAATCTGTTTTGCAGTTTGATCTACTATATCAGGACCAAACATCCATAAGGGGATCTGCACTTACGTCCATAAAGTGCTACGAATAGGGCGATCTGGATACTAGCCTAATAGCTATTGTTATATGCAAATTCTATGAGTGGTAGATGGATATCCCAACTGAAATGGTCCGATATATCTAGGATGCAACTTTTTCACTTTCATTGTTCGTCCGGCTCCTGTAGTTGAAGTTAACTTAAGGAATACATTCTCTCCTTCTTCAAACTCCAAGGGTTTCCTTCGGACATCTGCATAGCTCTTTTGTCTAATTTGAGCTGTCAATATCTTTTCCTGATTATTGCGATCTGTTTTGCAGTTTGATCTACTATATCAGGACCAAACATCCATAAGGGGATCTGCACTTACGTCCATAAAGTGCTTCGAACAGGGCGATCTGGATACTAGCCTAATAGCTATTGTTATATGCAAAATCTGTTTCACTTTCATTGTTCGTCCGGCTCCTGTAGTTGAAGTTAACTTAAGGAATACATTCTCTCCTTCTTCAAACTCCAAGGGTTTCCTTCGGACATCTGCATAGCTCTTTTGTCTAATTTGAGCTGTCAATAATCTTTTCCTGATCATTGCAATCTGTTTTGCAGTTTGATCTACTATATCAGGACCAAACATCCATAAGGGGATCTGCACTTACGTCCATAAAGTGCTTCGAACAGGGCGATCTGGATACTAGCCTAATAGCTATTGTTATATGCAAATTCTATGAGTGGTAGATGGATATCCCAACTGCCCTTGAAATCCAAAACATAGGCTCTCAACATATCTTCGAGCGTTTGGATTGTTCTCTCAGACAGACCATCCGCCTGAGGATGATAGGCTATACTAAATCTGAGAGTAGTGCCCATTTCTTTCTGTAAAGCCCTCCAAAAATTAGAAGTAAATCAAGGGTCTATATCGGACACAATGCTGCTTGGGATATCATGCAATCTAACAATCTCTTTTATGTATAACTTTGCCAGCTTCTCTATAGAATCCCTCTTATTTATTGCAAGAAAATGAGCTGACTTCATCAGCCGATCAATTACCACCCATATCGCATCTTGCTTAACTGGCGTCATGGGTAGTCCTTCAACAAAGTCCATGGCAATACTATCCCATTTCCACTCAGGAATATCTAGAGGTTGCAATGTTCCTGCTGGCTTCTGATGTTCAATTTTTACTTTCTGGCATGTCAAGCACTTAGACACATGCATAAGCCACTACATCTTTCTTCAATCCAGGCCACCAAAACAACATTTTAACATCATGGTACATCTTGGTCATACCTGGATGCACTGTATATAGGCTTTTGTGTGCTTCATCCAGAATCTTCTCTCTTAATCCTATAGCATTGGGAATATAGGGTCTTCCCCTGAACTATAGCAATCCATCTGAGGAAATCTCAAAATTCCTATTCTTTCCTCTCTCCAGTTTATCTTTAAGGATCATTGCGAGCTTGTCCTGCTTTTGAGCCTCTTTTATCTCTTCTTCCATACAAGCTATGACATGAACTCCTTCATAAGGACTCTCTGTCATTTGCATTTGATAAAGAGGACTCCAATCTCTGATATCTTCTAACAGTTTCAGTTCTTTGATCATCAGACTCGCCACCTGCACTACCTTTCTACTTAGAGCATCAGCCACCACATTGGCTTTTCCTGGATGGTATTTAATCTAAAAATCATAATCCTTCAGCAATTCCATCCATCGTCGTTGTCTCATATTCAGCTCTTTTTGATCCTGCAAATACTTCAGGCTTTTATGGTCACAATACAACTCTATGATAGCTCCATACAAATAGTGTTTCCATATCTTTAGAGCATAGACCACCGCTGCAAGCTCCAGATCGTGAGTGGGATAGTTACCTTCATGCGGCTTTAGCTACTGAGAGGCGTAGGCTACTACTCTACCTTGCTGCATCAGTACACATCCCAACCCTTGTTTGCTAGCATCAGTGTAGACTACATAAGTCTGAGTTGGGTCTGAAATAATCAGCACGGGAGTAGTGGTTAATCTCTATTTTAACTCTTGAAAGCTAGCCTCGTACTTTTCATCCCACTTAAACTGCTGATTCTTTCTGGTCATCTTGGTTAGAGGCAAGGCAATTCGAGAAAAGTCTTGAATAAATCTTCTATAGTACCCCACAAAGCCTAGAAAACTTTTGATCCCGTCACTGTCTTTGGCTGCTCCCAGCTTAAAACTGCTTCAACTTTTCTAGGATCCACAGCTACCCCTTCTTGAGATATGACATGACCGAGAAATTTGACTTTTGAAAGCCAAAACTCGCACTTACTAAGCTTAGAGTAGAGCTGCCTCTCTTTAAGGGTACCAAGAACAATTCTCAAATGCCTTTCATGCTCCTCAGCAGACTTGGAGTACACCAGAATATCATCAATGAAGACCACCACAAACTGATCTAAATATGGCCTGAAGATCCAGTTCTTATAATCCATAAAAATAGCAGGGGCATTCGTCAATCCAAATGGCATCACAAAAAACTCAAAGTGACCATAGCGAGTCCTAAAAGCAGTCTTTGAGATATCATCTAATTTAACTCATAGCTGATGATAACCTGACCAGAGATCAATTTTAGAGAACATACTTGTTCCAGCCAGCTGATCTAACAGATCATCAATTATGGGGAGAGGATAGTTGTTTTTAACTGTAATCTTGTTCAATTCTCTGTAGTCAATGCATAGCCTTAGTCTGCCATCCTTCTTCTTAAAAAATAGTACTGGAGCACCCCATGGTGAAACACTGGGTCGTATGAAACCCTTCTTTAACAGCTCCTCAATCTATTTCTTCAACTCAATCATCTCATTGGGAGCCATACGATACGGGACTTTGGATATCGGTCCAGCTCCAGGCACAATGTCAATCGCGAATTCTACTTCTCATTCCGGAGGCAATCCTTGAATTTCCTTTGGAAAAACTTCTAGAAATTCCTTGACCACTAGGATCTCCTCAATCCCTTCTTCCACTTCTTCTTGAATAGAAAAGAAGACCATATATCCTTGATATCCTTTCCGTAGACATTTATCTGCTTGAGCCTCAGTTATGAAATTCAATCTTACTTCTGAGCTCAGATCGGTGACCTTTGGACCAAGAACTAAAATCTTGTTCTTGCAATCCAACATCACATTATTGGAAGATAACCAATTCAAACCAAGTATGACATCGAGTTCCCGGAAAGGCATGTATATCAAATATAAAGTAGTGCTACAGTACTCATACCCCACAACATTATTTAGGCAAATATCAGATGTAACTACTCTAGCATTTGTGGGAGTTGTCCCACATATATCATAATTCAACTTACTAATCACAAGGCCTAGGCGTTCAACACACTCATAAGAAATAAAGGAATGACTTGCACCCGAATCAAATAGAGTAATCACAGCATGATCATTGAGATAAATGGTACCTTGAATCATCTCAGGCGATCGCTGGGCATCCTCCCTGGTGAGTGCAAATACTTATCCTTGGCTCCTTGGCCTTTGATTATTTACAGCTTGAGGGCATTCCCGAGAGAAATGTCTGGGCTTTCCGCATGTGTAACAGATATTCTGACCCATTAGACATGGGCTATCTCCATGATTCTTTCCGCATTTTTCACATACTCGGGCCCTTGAATCTCTGTTGTTAGACCTTCCTCGAAAACTCCCTCTATTCGGTCGCTTGTTCTACCACTAGCAGCAACTCGATTCTGATTGGCCTTTTCAGGAGCTGTCTGTTCCTTGTTCACAGGTCAGAATAATATCCAATGATTCATACTATTCTCAACTATACGACATGCTTCCACCGTCTTGTTGAACTGGCTATATTGTTGGGGAGTCAACTTTTCGTTTAGCATAGTATTCAATCCCCTAATCATCCTTTCCGTCATCCAGCGTTCATCGTCCACTTGGCGCAGATAAGTAGACTATTGAGATAGACGGATAAACTTAGCCAGATACTCGTCAAAAGATTCTTTCTCTCCTTGTCTCAGCACAAGGAATTCAGCTTCACTTTCATCTTAGACAGACTCAGGGAAATACTTTTCGTAAAACTGTTCAAGAAACACTTCCCAGGTGATTAGAATGTTTCTTGCTTGTAAGAACAGTTTCGTGTTCTTCCACTATCTCTCAGTATCCTTCTATAGCTGATAGATGGCCATTTGAGCCTTCATCTCAGTCGGACAATCGAGCACTTTAAAAATCTTCTCCTGCCTGCTAATCCAATCCTCACCTATCTGAACATCTAATGTTCCTTCGAACACTGGAGGATTATGCTTGCAAAACCTGATCATCTACTACTGAATGCTAACTATATCCTCTCTCTGATCAGCCCGTCTCTGTGGCTGCATCAGCTGCTGCTGCACTCTCTCTGGTTCCCTACTGGCTGTTCCTGAAGGCTCTGGCGGCCTTAGGTTACCTATTGCTTCTGCTACTGCTGTAACTATGGCTGCGTCTCTCTCCTGTTCATTACGTGCTTGAGCTGCACGTATTTCTTCAATCATCTTCTGTTGTTGTTCTAATCGTTCTAGAATTAGTTGATTAATATCTCCTGTATCCCTTGGTTCCTCTATTGGAACAATTCTTCTAGTCTAGACCATTTTTGTTTACTATCTAAACAGGGGAGAAATAAAGTAAATAACATAACTTATATTTATTTCAAAACATAATGTACACATAAGGTCATACATTCTCATAATCATACACACATTGTTATACTAGTCTTTCATACATGACATATGTACATGGATAACACTTTCATTGTTGAACATACCCTAATCCTTCTTAAAAGTTCTTCTAATAAATTCCTCTACCAAGAAAATCCAGTCTGGTATGCTGCAACAGGGTTCTTCCTCAAACCACTCCTCTAACCCTAACCTCCAAGTAGGAGTAATGGGTAAAATATCCCCCATAATATTTGTCCAGTCGTCCAGGGTAATGATAACTGGATGGAAGGCTCGGTATGTATCCCACACTCTTGTGATGAAATCTTGATAGATCCTATACTCCTAATCTACCTCCCTAACCAAAAGTCATCCCAGATCATATAGCTATCAGGCCAATGCCACAACGCTCTCAAATCGTTCTTCGTTCATATTCTTGCCGGGTACTAACCTTATGATCTGATCTTCAAAGCGTATCCTTACAGGTGCCATCTTTGGTTGGCTAGGACCTGGAACATCTAGCTGATCTGGAACCTGACTAGGTCCAGGAACATCTGGGTTAACATGTGGTCTAGGGATAGGCTCCACTCTATCCTCATCCTGAGGATAAGGTTCATTAGGTTGTACTGGCTGGGGATGTGCCACATCTTCTTCAATCCTCTGTCCTCCCATAATATTTGAACTAGCATCTGCTGGATCTAGATGTAGGATAGGTATAGGGGGAACTGGAACAGGTTCTTCTGACATGAAGTTTGACCCCACTGAGGAACTATCAGATCTATCTAGATCAGAGTCACTAGAATCAGAGATGTGAGCTATACCTAGATCCTTGTCCATCATAAGCTCCTTCTCTGAATCATCGGTACTAAAAACCTCTGGTCTAGGATCCCCTTGGTTCACGATGGTTTCTGATCTGGTTCTATGCCTAGCCATCCTGCAAACACTAGCTTAATGTCAATTATGACTGCTTTACCATTAGGTATCTATCTACAAATCATCTATTCAGAGCATTTCCTAAGCCATAATCCTTTGCTCTCATATCAAAATATCGTATACTTAATTTTACCCTTATATATACTTAATTGGTAGTATCTTAGATCAATGGAATCCCATTTTACCTCAAAAACGTGAATTCCCAAGAGTTAGGTCATCGGGTACTGTTCACGGCACTATTCATTTGGTAAATCCAGATTATACCATGAACTTTGGAAATTCATATTAAATCTAGAAAAATTGAAATAAGGTGGTTCCAATTTCTAATGAAAGGTCTTTCATTGAAATTTGAAGGAAAAATATGAAACTGAGGTTTCCTTGTCCAAATGAAATCAGTTTATTTGTTGAAAAATACTGTTCATTTGGTAAACCTTAAAGTTCCAGTTTCTGTGTCTCATTCTCAAAAATTCATTTCTTCTTGTATACTTATCCAAATAAGGCTTGTTACACATGGATTTAAAGATCCATATGTCTAATTTAAGCTCACAAAATCTCGTGGAAAAACTCATTCATTTACTATTTGAAATTAGCGCATGAACCTCACTGCCTCTGGGTTCTCATTTTATCTTGATCCAGATTTTAATCCCGACTTTGAAAAATCATATCAATTTGAAAACTTGACCAAATTAGGCGTTCTTGGGGTCCAATTAAATCTCTGGATCTTAGCTATTTGTATACCAAATTATATGTGAAAAATCGTTGGATAAGTCATTTAAACTATCGATAGAAATGTTCTGCCTCGGATCAGATCCAATGAGTGCATGCGTTTTACATACCCATACAACATCTTCTAGGTTAAATACACACTATCTAGGTCATATACAAATTATTCATCCACATTTACCCTCTTCCTTGAGAAGTTCCAGCACCTAGAGCATGATTATATACATAGGAAAGGAATGAGATTTCATGGAAATCTCAATAGCAAGTCATACAAACTATAAGGTTATGCATGCTTGATTAAATGCCTAACATGTTATCATGCAATGGGAGCTAATTCATGATCATACATAAGAAAACTCTAACATGCATATTGTCATGACATAAGTTGCAAGGAGTTGCAAGTATTCATAACTCATCATCATCATCACATAACATTTCATGCTCAACCAAACTTCATGCATAACAAGCAAGCATATCACTCAAACAACATAAGTTTATAGTTAGGTATTCTTGCTACCTCTTATGTATCTTTGCAAGTTCCTTCTTGACTTGATCCTTCCTTCCAACAAATTTCAAAACCTAGGCATAACAAAGCAATTACCAAGTTACAACTCAATTCCAATCCAATCTCAAGGCTAGGGTTTCATGAAGTCCCTTTCTTTCTCTACTTTGTGACTTATGATTACATCTTTCTAAACTAAACTCTCATGGTTCACTTCCACATAATTTTTCATGTAGAATCCAAATATGCATTCAGATTTTCAAGAATCAAATTGCTTCTCATGCTACTGTACAGAACCGAAAGACCCCCTCTTGTTTCCAAAAATTCGCATTTTGATTCCAATGCTTCCAATATTGGTTTCTCTACTATATCCCCACACAATTTTCCATTCTAAACCCATTGGAAGCATCAAAGCCATGAAATTCCAACATATGAACTATAATTTTGAGATATCCTTAATCTCATGCTTACACATACTCAATTGGAAGTATCTTAGATCATTGGAACACCATTTTACCTTAGAAACATGAATTTCCAAGTTAGGCTATAGGGTACTGTTCACTTGGTAATTTCAGTTTGCAGCATGAACTTTCGAAATTCATAATTAAATATAAAAAAATTGAAACGAGGTGGTTATAATTTCTAATGAAAGCTCTTTCGTTAAACTTTGAAAGAAAAATATGAAAATGAGATTTCCTTGTCCAAATGGAATCAGTTTATTCGTTGAAAAAAACTGTTCATTTGGTAAATCTTGGACTTCCAGATTCTGTCTCATTTTCAAAAATTCATTTCTCTTTGTATACTTGTCCAAATGAGGTATATTACATATGTATTTAAATCTCCATATGTATACTTTAAGCTCATAAAATTTAGCGAAAAAATTCATTCACTTGCTATATGAAAACCGTGTATGAATCTCACTGCCTCTCAGGGCTCATTTTATCTTGATCCAGATTTTAAGTCCAACTTTGAAAACTCATATCAATTCGAAATCTTAACCAAATTAGGCGTTCTTGGTGTCCAATTAAATCTCTGGATCTTAGCTATGTTCATACCAAATTTCATGTGAAAAGTCGTTGAATAAGTCACTCAAACGATCGATGGAAACGTCCTGATTCGGTGGGTTCCAGTGAGTGCATACGTTTTTACATACCATACAATCTTCCCTAGGTTAAATACATGCCATCTAGGTCATACACACATTATTCATTCACAATTACCCTCTTCCTTGAGAAGTTCCAGCACCTAGAGTATGATTATATACATAGGGAAGGAATGAGATTTTATGGAAATCTCAATAGCAAGTCATACAAACTATAAGATTATGTATGCTTGATGAAATGCCTAACATGTTATCATGCAATGGGAGCTAATTCATGATCATACATAAGCAAACTCTAACATGCATATTGTCATGACATAGGTTGCAAGGAGTTGCACATATTCATAACTCATCATCATCATCACATAACATATCATGCTCAACCAAACTTCATGCATATCAATCAAACAACATAAGTTTATAGTTAAGTATTCTTGCTACCTCTTATGTATCTTTGTAAGTTCCTTCTTGGCTTGATCCTTCCTTCCCACAAATGTCAAAACCTAGGCATAATCAAACAATCACCAAGTTACAACTCAATTCAAACCATTCTCAAGACTAGGGTTTCATTAAGTCCCTTTCTTTCTCTACTTTGTGACTTAGGTTTACATCCTTCCAAACTAAACTCTCATGGTTTATTTCCACATAATTTTTCATGTAGAATCCAAATATGCATTCAAAAATTCCAGAATCCAATTGCATCTTACACTTCTGTATAGAACCAAAAAGTGACCTCTTGTTTCCCAAAAATTCTCATTTTGGTTCCAATGCTTCCAATACTTGTCTTCCTCCTATAACCCCACACAATTTTCCATTTTAGACTCATTGGAAGCATCAAAATCATGAAATTCCAACATATGAACAGTGATTTCATACTATACAGAACAGAACACAATCTTGGATTCACAAGCATAGTTGAATTCCTAAGCCATTACCACTTGATTCTAGATTGTTTAAGCTTGTCTAATCCATCCCTAACATAAAACTCATGTTCTTTTCACACATACACAGAAATTCCAGCAGCACCTCCACAAGATTTAAGCCTCAAAAACCACTTAAACTCAAGAGCAAATCTACTAGAACATAGTCTAGGATCAAGAGGATTAATTACCTTGATGTTTCTTCCAAAGTGCTTGCTTCCTCTTGGCTTGAGTTTTCAATTTGCAAGAGTTTCCCCAAGGGTTCTCAATGCCACGGTTTTGAGCAGATTTGGTGGGGTATTTATAGGCAAATTTGGGTGAAAATGAAAGGCCAAGATCATTTTGGTTACTATTTGATCTTGTGGCTTAGATTTAATCTTGGAATTTCTTTTCTTTTTCATTTATGACATCACCTTGATGACATCACTCAAGGGACAACTCATGGGTCACCTATTTAGCATGTGGCAAAATTCTGGGGTTCAAGAAGCCTTTGGAAAATTTCCAGTCCAATTCAGTACCGGCCCGGTCCGATTCCTCGAAAACTAGACTGTTTTCTACATCTAATTTTTTCTGAGATTCCATAATATGTCTTCTGACCTTAAATTCAGTATCTGGGATCTTTATATCACTGACATCTTTATACTAGGTGTAAACTTAATTACAGATCCCTTGCAAAATGACCAAAATACCCTTGGTGCCCTATCTTGCACTATATTAACCCTAAGAGCAAAATCGTCATTTCACACCTTTTTGTACCTTGTCGGAGCATATACTGACTCTGACTAACCTCACCTGTGTATGCCTTGGCATTTTGTCCTGTCCAAAATGACCAAAATGCTCTCCATTCATCTATTTCTCCTTAAGACAACACAGGGTCATTTTCGTAATTTTGCACTTTTTCGGGGTTCCACTGGACACTAGCCCACCTATCAGTCCAAGTGTTTTACTGGGCCTTTGATGGTGCCATTTTTGGGCCTTTTAGGGTCCATTACCTTTCTGGCACATTTCACGAGAAAGCTCTCCCGACGATATTCATCGGGTACTTTTTCCATTGTACACCGTTCCTACACGTCTCCGGACACCGACTCCTTTTATCAAATAGACTAGCATACTGCGTCAAGGCATCCCTTTGGGTCATAGCAGGCATCTGACTGATGTCATCTGACCTCATTCAGTCTCAGTTTGAATACCGATAAATCTCTTAATCGGATCCCCGGAGGTCACACACTCCCGTATGAATTTACTGTAACACCCTAATTTTTAGGCCTAGAGATGCCAGAAAGAGAAATCAAGGGCATAATCGTAATTATGGGAAAGATTGGGCTGGTAGCCGATGAGTACCATATTTTGCCAGAAAATAGAGAAAATTATGCTGATAATTTCACTGAACTGTGAAATGTGCATATGAGGTCTCTATGTGTATGAAAGAATTAGAAATGTGACCAGGGGTAAAATGGTCATTTTTGGAAAAGTGTGCGCGGGAGCGTACTTTCAGGCCAAAATAGCCCGGTCCGGATAAAATATCTGAAAATACCAGGAGATAGAGAAAAGGATTCCGGATTGAATGACGCAACACAGAATTTTGATTTGAGGTCCCGATTTTTCTGTAAAAATTCTCGAAGATGGGAAATTACAGTTATAATCGGTAAAGGAAAGGCAGTCCGAATAGAGATGATCGGACTATGGCCAGAGGCCATACAGTGTTGTCTAAGGCCCCTAGTGACACCAGGGAAGGCCCAGGCCCATAATATCAGTTCAGTGGTAAGAGGGGCCGGTGTCCGGGAAAAATATGCAAAATGACAAAAATGCCCTTATGTTATAGAATAACTGAAGAATGAGTAAAGGGTATTTTGGTCATTTGGCTAAGGTTATACAGTCAAGAAGGGGTATCTGGATAGTTGACCAGGGCCAGAGAATACTCTGGTAAAATATGAAAAGACAATAATGCCCCTAGACCTAGTAAAGGAAATGAAAGGACTTGAGTGCAATTATGGAAAGTTTCAAGGCCAAAAAGGAAAGTAGACAAAAATGTGGGGTCCTTAAGTGTAATTTTAGCCAAGTAAAAAGGGACTTAAATGAAAAGAAGAAAAGTTCCCTGGGGCTAAATTGTAATTATAGAAAGTCAGGCCGGAAGTGGTTTGGACTGTCCGAAAGCATTTCAGTCCCAGATTTCACCGGTAGAGAGAGCAAGTGACGCTCAGTAATCTGGCTTAATACAGGAATTTTTGAAGACTCCAGATAGCCAGAAATGGACTGATCGTCCAAAAGTTATAAAAATTCATACCGGATATCCTAGAATTCAGATCTAGGTGAGAAAATACAGGATGATACGTCCTTATGGGACGGATGTCGAGAAACTGACAGAATACCGATAGGAGTCCTGTAGAAAAAGTTATTCGCAGATTAGAAAATCCAGACGGGAGTGTGAGGCCTCCGGGTATCCGATAGGGAGATTTATCGGTATTTAAAAAGGGACTGAATGAGTTCGGATGACCTCGGTCAGATGACTGATATGACTCACAGGGATGCCTGAACACCGCAGGCCAGTGTATCGGACAAAAGGAGCCGGTGTCCGGATATGTGTATAAACGGTGAATAATAGATAAAATATGCAATAATTATTAACGGGGGAAGATTCCTCGTAATGCGTGCCATGAAGGTATTGGACCCAGAAAGGCCCAATAATGGCGCCAACAGAGGCCCAGTAAGACACTTGGACTGATAGGTGGGCCAGTGTCCGGCAGAACCCCGGAAAAGTGCGAAATTACGAAAATGCCCCTATGTTGTACTAAAGAGTAACAGATGAATGGAGGGCATTTTGGTCATTCTGGACAGGCCCAGGAGCCAAGACACATATAGATAAAGTTACTGAGAGTCAGTATATACCCTGACAGAGTACAGAAGGGTATGAAATGACGATTTACCCCTAGGGTTAAAATAGTGCAAGAAAAGGCACCCAAGGGTATTTTGGTAATTTGCCAAGGGCTGTTTCTTGGGAATCGAACCATCAGAGTACTTGAGCTTGATCAGGATCCAAGACAACATTCCCAGAGCCCAAAAACGTAGCCTATGAAGTATGTGGGAAAAAGTGGCATTAAAATACTTTTTTAATGTTTTTTCAATAAAGTAAAGTTACTAGGTCGGCACGATAACCAAGGAGACGATCAGATAAAGTCCTGAATTTATCTGGATAGCATTGGAAGGCGTGAAAGGTCCCTTCCAGGTGCCACATGGCGTAATCTTAAAGGCAGAAGAAAAAGTTGAGGACACGTATTACGAGGCAAGATACTGGACCGGTGAGTCAGCATGCTGAGTCAGCTGCTGAGGTGTCCAGGATTTCAGACATGTGATAAATGTGGCGCTGAGGTGTCCTGGTGAGGTGTCCCAATGATGTCATGCATGATGCAGTAAAGGAGGAATTAAGAAAAATAGGAAAATCCAGGAAAAACCAGGACCGTAGGATCAAAGTTCATGGAAATTATGAGATTGCCATTGGAGGAGGTTATAAATACCCCCCCTTGCCATTCATATGCCACGGCCAAGAGCCCATTTTAGAGAGAGGAGGAGGTGCTAGAGAGAGAAAGTGAGAGGAAGAAAGAAAGAAAGGAAGTTCTGGCGGAGCTGGAAGCAGAATAGAGATAGTAGAGCTCTGCTGAGCCTTTGAGGTAGTAACTAATCCTAGCTTTTATGTAATGGCTTTGTGATTTGTTGTGCTATTGTTTGGTTGGATTGTTGTCTTATATGTTATGTCTGAAGCTCTGCTATAATGCTATGATCATATGTTATTAAGCATGGAAGCACGCAGCATACTTATCTGTACACAATCACAAGCAAGCACTGTCACTCTGCATTACATCTATTGTTATGATTGTTGCTACTGAGATTCTCCCGAATCTCACCCCAATAAGTAAACCATTACAGGGGAGGTTATGTCAAAATGAATTCTGGGAATTCTAAGAGACGCTGTTATGCTGCCGAAATTATGACAAGATAAGGAAAGTAACTGATACGTACTGTGTACGTAGGTACTGTCTAAGGAGGCTGGAAGTGAGTGGACCTACCGGTTCATCCAGTCTTTCCTGGGTACTTACGTAGAATGGTAGTTCTCATGGGAATTACCGAATCGGTACAACATCAGTTACTTTCTGAAGATGAAGCGTAGCGGTTATGCTGCCGGATTTCAGGCAGGAAAAGATGTAATAGAGATATGGGAATTTATGTACATGACTGGATGTAAAACAACTTATTAATTAATAATAATTATTGTTTGGCATGTTTGACTAATATATGATGGATGTATGCCTATGTATGTAATGTTGGTTGTTGAAAATTAACGCTATGAACAGTAATCCGTGGGGACATGAGGATGTTTGACCCATAATTAAAAATAGTAAATGGATGAATTAATGTATGAAATTTTTAAGGTAAATAGTAGACATACCAAGATTCAATTTGATATATAGTATGACTCATTTGGATGTCTACACAAGAAGATATAAATTATCAAAGTTGGGACCAGAATGCTGGATTCAGGGAGAAAAACGTGGGATGAACAGTAAAGTTTATACGTTGACTGATGTTGACTTGGTCAATGAATGGTCAACAAGTTTTTTTTTTCTGAAAGATAATTGAGTTAGCTTCATTTAGCAATTGGAACCACTTCGTTTTGATTTTTCTAGAATTAGTTATGATTTTTCGAAGTCAGATCACTCATCTGGAATTTTCATAGTGAACAGTACTCGATAAGAGTAAAACTCCAGATTGAGAAATTGGACTTCAATAACCTTGAAAGTGGTTCTAAATGCTACTGAATGGTCCGTAAGACATATGAAAGGAAGGATGTTTCATTTACTAATTTATGAATAACTTTTTCTACAAACCTCCTTTCAGTATTCTGTCAGTTCCCTGACATCCGCCTCATCAGGACGCATCATCCTGTAATTTTTCACGTATATATGAGGTCTAGGATATCCAATAATAATTTTTATAACTTTTTTATTATCAGATAAATTTTGGCTATCTGGAGTCCTAAGAAAATTCCTATATTAAGATGGATTACCCAGCATCATTTGCTATACCTAGTGGTGAAATCTGGGACTGAAATGCTTTCGAGCAGTCCAAACCACTTCTGGCCTAGCTTTCTTTAATTATAATTTGGCCCCGAGAAACTTTTCTTCTTTGCAATTAAGTCCCTCAAATTTGGCTAAAATTACACTTAAAGACCCCACATTTTTGTCTACTTTTCCCTTTTAGCCTTAAACTTTTCATAATTGAACTTAAGTCATTACATTTTCTTTCTTTTTCAATTTAATCCCTTTCTTTACATAAATGGCCACATCTTTTCCTGAAAAATATCTCATATATTTCATTCAATCTGTACATACAAATCAGCACAGAAAATTAGGGATATTACTAATTTTGCACTGTACAGAACAGAACACAATCTTGGATTCACAAGCATACTTGAATTCCTAAGCCATTACCACTTGATTCTAGCTTGTTTAAACTTGTCTAAACTATCCACAACATAAAACTCATGTTCTTTTCACACATACACAGAAATTCCAGCAGTACCTCCACAAGATTTATGCCTCAAAAACCACTTAAACTCAAGAGCAAATCTACTAGAACATAGTCTAGGATCAAGGGGATTAATTACATTGATAGTTCTTCCAACGTGCTTGCTTTCTCTTGGCTTGAATGGAAATTTTGCAAGAGTTTCCCTAGGGTTGTCATGCATGCCGAATTGAATCTGATTTGGGGGGTATTTATAGGCAAACTTGAGTGGAAATGAAAGGCCAAGATCATTTTGGGTACTATTTGATCTAAAGGCCAAGATTTAATCTTGGATTTTCTTTTCTTTTTCATTTATGACATCACCTTTATGAAATCATCCAAGGGACACCTCATGGGAGACCTAATACCTCACATGGCGAAATTGAAGACCCAAGAAGCCTCTGGAAAAATTTCAGTCAAGTCCAGTACCGTCCGGTCCGATTCCTCGAAAACTGGACTGTTTTCTACATCTAATTTTTCTGAGATTCCATAATATGTCTTCGGACCTTAAATTTAGTATCTCGGTTCTTTATATCATTGAAATTCTTATACTGGGTCTAAACTTAATTTCATATCCCTTGGAAATGACCAAAATACCCTTGGTCCCCTTTCTTGCACTATATTAACCCTAAGGGCAAAATCGTCATTTCACACCTCTTTGTACCTTGTCAGGGCATATACTGAGTTTGACTAACCTTCCTGTACATGTCTTGGGCATTCTAGCCTATCTAAAATGACCAAAATACCCTTTATTCATCTGTCACTTCTTAGAACAACATAGGGGCATTTTTGTAATTTCACACTTTTCTAGGGTTTCTCCGGACCTTGGCCCCCCATCAGTCCAATTATCTTACTGGGCCCTCTTGACGCCACTTGTTCTTTTGGGCATCTGCGTTTGGCCATCTGGGCTCATTCAGTTCCAGTTTATTTACTGCTAAATCTCCTTATCGGACCCCAGGAGATCACAAACTCCTGTCTAAATTCACTAAAAAGTGAATAACTTTTTCTACATACCTCCTTTCGGTATTCTGTCAGTTCCCTGACATCCGTCTCTACAGGACACATCTTCCTGTAGTTTTTCACTCATATATGAGGTCTAGGATATCCGATAATAATTTTTATAACTTTTTCATTATCAGATAAATTTAAGCTATGTAGAACCCTGATAAAATTCTCGTATTAAGCCAGATTAACCAGCATATTCTCCTCTATCTACTGGTGAAACTTGGGACTGAAATGCTTTTGGGCAGTCTAAACAACTTCTGGCTCAACTTTCTTTAATTACACTTTAGCCCCTAGAAACTTTTCTTCTTTTCAATCAAGTCCATTAAATTTGGCTAAAATTACACTTAAAGACCCCACATTTTTGTCTACCTTTCTTTTTTGCCTTAAAACCTTTTATATTTTCACTTTAGTCCTTGCCTTTTCTTTCTTTTTCAATTTAATCCCTTTCTTTACATAAATGGCCACATCTTTTGCTGCAAAATCTCGCATACATTATACACCAACTGTACATACTAATTGCAACAATCCCTTCCATTCTCACAGTCTAGGAATATATGCAGTTATAGATAAAGATCAGTGGGATGTTCTTGGTCCTAGTCAACCCCGTCCTAGTAGATCTAAGTGAGTTTTTGGTAAATGATCCGCCAACCGATATACAAGGGTAGCATTTTCGTATGCAGAAGTATTTGTAATTTACGATTCCCTAGAAAAGAATGTAAAAAGAGATGAGGGGTAATGTAAATATTTAAACATTATAAAGTGAAATAATTATGTACATGTATAATAATTATGACTTACCCCGTATATGTAATTGACATGTATGTAATGTATGTAAAAATGTTATAGAGATATGAAATATGAGTTTTGAGGTGATATAATGAAATGACAGTTGGTTGAACATCTATGTGAATATGTTCCCTATTTAATTTAATTATGATAGATAGATATGGATGAGTTTCAAGTTACTCAAGCTCATCAAAGTTAAGAACAAGGATCGGCCATTGCTAAAGCAAAGATTATTGGCTGTGACAGAAAGACAGAGCTATTAGGTTACAGTAAGATAGGTCATAGGACGCGGCTACTGTGTATAGAGCAGTTCAAATCGCGATGAGATAAGACCTGAGTCGTGACTAAATATCACAGAGCTGTCAAGACGTGACAAGTAAATTAAGATGGTGGCGACTAAAGTTTACAGAGAATATGATTTACGATAAGCCAATACTTAGGCCTCGACTAGGATGCAAAGAGATCTGATGATGAATGAAGATATCAACCTCACTGAAGTTTATCAGATAGAGGTTTAGCACGAGATATGGGCAAGCCAAACAGTACGAGGTACTGAGATACAGAAGATGTTCAGAAGTAGATCCTCTATGAGACCATCAGGAGTAGATCTACATTACGAAACAAGTTGTTCAATTAGTCTTTCCTGAATAAGAGAATTAAAAGTTAGAATGAGACTTACCTGAGAATGAGCCTAACACATGGCTTAAAGTTAGAAACGTCATGGTTAACAATTGGAGAGCTAATATTCCCAAGATAGAGGGATTCTATCATAAAGAAACAGTAACCTAGTAGACCTAGGGTAGAGCACCCTAGATAACAGAAGTAATAGTGCTAGATGATGAATGAGATCCATGTGACTTAAATTAGTCAGGATCCGTAGAAGAAGACCAGAAAGGAACTATAGTCTGGTCCAGAGCAGACTAAGACTGATATATAGACAGAAAGAGTTAAGAGTTAAGAGATAGTAGAGAGATACGGAAGTTACTCCATAGAGATGGAGATTGATCCGCACACCTGACAAGTATTTCTTCAATAGTTTTACAAAAAGCATTCCTCTTAGTTAGATAGAGATGAGCGTGAGGATAAGGGTTAAAGTTGAGGAAGAGAAATGTAACATCCCTAATTTCTGTACTAAGTTATATGTACAGATTGAATAAAATATATGAGATGTTTAGGAAAAGATGTGGCCATATTTATGTAAAGAAAAGGATTAATTGGAAGAGGAAGAAAGTCTAAGAGCCAAAGTGCAAAATTACGAAAATGCCACTGTGATGCCCTAAGAAACCAGAAGTAAATGGAGGGCATTTTGGTCATTTCACACAATAGATGGATATAAGATGAAATTTGATAGTAAATTATTATAATTAATATGAGAATTTATGGAGTTGACAGAAGTAAAAAAGGAGTCCTGTAGAATTAATTATGAAATTTACGGTGAAAAAGGACACCGATAAAGGGTTAAAGGAAACATATGTAATTTTTATCAGGACTTCTGGGTCTCAGAAAATTATGAAACTTTGTAGAGAATTCATTTTATATTAGAATGAATTTCTAAAAATATTAGAACAATTAAAGGAGGTGTTTACCATTTATTCTAAGATCAGGATAATTTACGGATATCGGTATGAGGAAAGTACATTGGGATTTGGGCCAGTTAGCTATTGGACCTAAAAGAGGGCCAACATTTCGTCCTAGGCCAGCCCAGTAAGGCCCAAAAGTTATCTTGGAGCCCAAGTCCAAATAATAAATAATTTATGGATTTTTGAAAAGAAAGAAAAAGAGAATAAAGTAAGAATTAGGGGTTGCACATGGTGGGACCCACAAGGACACAAGAATGGCACCCAAAAAGAGGAAGGGTTAGGTGTACCAAGGGACGCCATGCCAGTGATGTCATGGTGGTAAGGTCTTGAGTGAAAAGTGAAAAGACATTCCAAGATCAAACCTTTAACCATTAGATCAAATAGTTTCCAAAGTGATCTTGGCCTTCAAATGGCACATGACTTTTGCTATAAATACCCCCCTTTTCCATTCATTCTTCACACCCAAGAGCTCCTTTAGAAAGAGAAGTGAGTTCTAGAGAAAGAAAGTGGAAGAAGCAAGGGTCTTGAAGGAGCAAGTAAGGTAAGTTGTCTCCTTGCTTCTACCTTTTGTTCTTATGGTTTGTGCTTGAGTTTAAGTGATTTTTGAGGCTTAAATATTGGGGAAATGCTGCTGGAATTTTTGTGTATATGTGAAAGGAATATGAGTTTTAAGTCATAGATAGTTAAGACAAGCTTAAACAAGTTAGTTACATGCTTGGTTGTGAAGTAAGTTGATGTTCTTGACTTTACCATTTCGGTTGCACTGTTCATGCACTGTTCATGATAGAAGGAAATGAAATTTCAATGATTTAATGCTTCCATTGAGTTTATATGATGATTTTGTGTAGGATTGGAAAGGTTTTGAACCTTGGAAACCATTGGAATTAAAGGTTATAATGTTGAAAATTCCTCACGGTTACTGTTCACTCGCGTGAACAGTGATTTGAATTTCATGATTTTGATACTTCCAATGGTCTTAAAATGAGATTTTGTGTGGGGGAAAGTGGAGGAACAAGTATGGGAAGCATTGGAATCAAAATGAGAATTTTTGAAAGAATTATGCATGTTTTTCAAATCTGTCCGGAACAGTGCATAGTTGCTGGAATTTGGTTGTTTTGAGTTCATAAATGGATTCAAAAGGCCAAATTGTGTAGGGTAAGGTCAAGACATCAATTGATTCAAAGGTCAAGTCAATTGGTAAAGATTAAAGGATGTTATGTTACTTAAAGTAAGCTTAGTGTTAAAGAGAAGTTAGATTGTAATGGTTTGATGGTAATGTGATGTTAGGATTTGCTTGGTGTGCTCAAAAGAGGGCAGCCACATAGCAAGGAAAAGTAAGAAGGAAGAAGCAAAGTTAAAGTGGAAAGAAGTAAAGCAATAAGGTAGTAAACTTACCCTAAACTTGTATGTATTGAATGTTATGCTTGATTGTGCTATGACTTTGTTGAATTGTGTGCATATTGTATATGATTGAAGCTCTGTTTCTATGATTACCTTGGCCAATTGTATTTCATATGTTACATGGAAGCATGCACATTACACAATGTTTACACTTTCACAAGCAAGCACAAGTAATTACTTTAATGCATGCATTGTTTAGTACCGTTTGCTACTGAGATTTCCCCAGAAATCTCACCCCATCCATGTAATCCCAAACCCACAGGTTTACGAATGAGTAAAGAAGATAAAGAGGCATGAAGAGAGGTTGGGAATTGGAAGAGTTGAATATTATGTAATAAATGTGCGAATTGTTGCATGTAATGTTGTTATATGACAAGTTGAGCAACAATGTTCATGATGAAAAGGTATAATAGTAAATGATGAAATAAATGTATCAAATAATTATGGCATAACCCCATAATGTATATGAATGTATGAAAGGCCAAAGAGATTGGTTATGTGTTCTGGAACAATTAATGGAAAATTCACGTTTTTGAGGTTAAGGTTAAGGTTAAAATTCAAAGATATTTTCTAGAAAATGCCGTTGTGCTGGTAGACTATACAAAGTACTGTGTACGTAAGTGCTGTCTAAGGAGGCTGGAAGTGAGTGGACCTAGCCGGTTCATCCAGTTTTTCCTGGGTACTTACGTAGAATGGTAGTTCTCATGGGGAATTACCGAATTAGTACAGTTATCTTCTGTCAGGATTTTTGGCAAAGAGAGATATAATAAAGTTAATATTGCTTCCGTAAGTGTACTCTGAAGGGTCTAAGGAAGGATGTTTCATTTTGGTATCAGAGGAAAGGATTCTGGCTTAGAAAATGCTCTGAACAGATGATTTCTAGCGTTAGTATAAAATAAAGTTAGCACAAAACAAAGGGTTCTGGCTCAGAGCATAAGATTCTGGCACAGAACAGAAGGTTCTGGCTCAGTGATGCTCTGGTTTAGTTAGACTAATCCCTTAGACAAATGAGAAATTTGAATGGTTCTCTCCCTAGAGTATGATATAGGGATGGTGTTCACTACTTGGAAAGGTTTAGATAGAAAATAGTGACACCCAGATGAATGAGACTGTACCCCGAGCTTTACAGTCTTACAAAAGATATAATTACGATGGGCTAATCTTAGTCAGCCGATACAGCTGAGGTCTCATGTTTATTAAAATAATGTGGCTGGACTAAGCAGAATAATGTTTAAGAAGCAGTTTCCTCTATGGATAGAGATAGAAGCTGATCAATTCACGACTAAGGAAGCTATAAGAGTAGCTTGAGGTATCGTGTTGTGACCAGATACTATAGTGAGCATGCTAGATGTCCACATTGCGACAAGTTAAGTCATAAGTCACGATGAGAGAAGACTTTTGGTCGCAAAACACAGAGTAAATGTTGGAGTAGTAGACATAGGGATTCATAAAGTTAAGCTTGAAATATCAGTTAATCAGTGAGACCCCCAACCTGTAATGTTGTATAAAGATGAGGTACACCCAGACTTTGACTCTTCAGGTAGTGAAGAGAGTTCAGATGACAGCATAAGGGACTCAATCAGGAAGGTTTATAGTAAAGTACCCATGCATATTTTTGTAGACCCGGATTTATAGTCTAGAAATTATGAGAAATTCAGTCAGATGTTGTGTATGCATCAGATAATGCTGCACTAGATAATGATGGGTCTAGTAATTATGTACAGGATGAGTTTGATAGAGTGCTCTCTAACCTGATATAAGCTCTATTCCTCTGATGAGAGGACAGATTTCAGCTGAGGAAGCTGAGTACTGATACTGGATTATAGGTAGGCCAGATATTATTCCTCCTTTACTAGAGTTTGAGGATAAGTTTGATATGAGTAGCCTAAGAACCAGTTACAATCTGTGACATCCCTTCCTATTATCCCAGTCCAGGAATATACGAGGGTATAGATAAAGATTAAAGGGATATTCCTGGCCCTAATCCACCCCAGCTTCTTTATGAAAGATAGACAATGTGACTATACTAGTCTCAAGAAAGGCTGTGGGAAGTGAACTATTTAGTTTAGGTTAAGGGATGGAAGGAAGTAGAAATCAAGAGCAGTCAGTTTAGCTGCAGTTCTTCAATGCCGTAGCAAGGATGATAAATAGAGATGTGATAGAGGGCATTGACCTGGATTAAGTTTTCATGTTAGTAGCATGATATGAGATGGCCATAAGCCAGATATTGCCATATACCCTACGTGGCATGTAAAGCTAAGTGAGCTTTTGGCAAATGGTTCACAACTGATGTGTAAGGATCGGCCATTACTAGGGTAAAGACTAGACAAGAACATTATAATTGAATGTTTAAAGCAAGTTAGATCCAGGTCGGATGTAAAACAGTTTGGAACACAGCTAGAAGTCCTCGAGAAGTTAGGCCATGACGAAAGGTGACCCGAGGTTGTGACTAAAGAATGTAGAGCTGTCCAGGCATGACAAGTAGAATGAGATGGTCACAACTAAAGTTTATGGATGCGTTGCGCCTAGTTCATACTCAGGTCACGATGAAGATATGCAGGGACCTGATGATGAATAAAGATGACAGCCTCATTGAAGTTTATCAGTTAGAGGTTTAGCACATGATGTAGGCAAGCGGAACAGTATGAGAAATAGAGATACATGCTAGTCTAAGATGATGTTTAGAAGTAGATCCTCTATGTGACTATCAAGAGTAGATCTATATTTGGAAAGATTTGGTTCAGTTAATCTTTGATGAATAAAAGAATCAGAAGTTAGGATAAGGCTTGCGCAAGAAATGAGCTTAACATATGGATTCAAGTTCTCGAAAGTCAAAGTTCCTGAAACAGGATATTAGTCCCACATCGGTTAGGGAGGTGAACGAAGCATGCCTTATAAGGGTGTAGATGCCTCTCCCTCAAGGACACATTTCCAGTACTCACCAAGCGCCTCTCGTCACCAAGCGCCCCGAGGGGGTAGGCAGGCACGAGTGGGTAGGCAGGCAGTGCTGGGGAATAAAATCTGGCCTAAGGGGCAGTGGCCTCGTGTCAGGATACTATCTTCCGCTGTGTACTCTAATACCTGGAGGATGCGTTTTTGGGTGCCTAAGGGGAAAGCGGACAATATCTATGTGGAAGGGTGCTGGGCTATTAGAGAACACAAGTAATGGTGCTAGATGATGAATGAGATTTATGTGATCTAAATTGGTTAGAATGAAGAAAAAGACCAGGAAGGAACCATAGTCCGGTCAAGAGTAGACTGAGACTGATGTATACGCGCGGAAAGAGTTAAGAGATAGTAGAAAGACACCAATGTTACTCCAGAGAAATGGAGACTAGTCCTCTCACCTGAGAAGTAATTCTTGAGTAAGATTATGAAAAGTATTCCTCTTAGTTAAATAAAGATGAGCGTGAGGCTAAGGGTTAAAAAGAGAAAGAGGAACCCTTTGATGAAATATGTAGCCGAGTTCATCCACATGAGCAATGAGAGTTGAATGACTAAGAAGTCAGTTAATGGGTTGAATTCCGTGTTATAAAGAAAAAGTTTTTCTCAGGTAGTCACAGAAGTTCAATAGAGTGGTAGCTGTAAGCAAGATTAGAAAAAGAAAGATAGCCACGGTTCTAAAGATAAAGTAACTCCTCTATTTGATAGAAGGGTCGAGTCTATACCCTGATAAAAGGGTAGCATGGCAGCCTAAGTGAAATAGATAGATGTTTCAGGATGAATGATCAGGATATGATAGGCAATATGATAAAGGAAATATGTTTTGAGGCTTACTTAGTTTATTACAATGTTTGATGGATGGTTGAGCAAATTATGATGATGAATAGTTGCATCTCCTTGCAGTTGTCATATAATGACATGCATGTTAGAGTATGCCATGATGAATACTCCTATTTCGTAGTATATGCAGGGTAGAGTATATATGGTGAGGAAATTATGAGAAAATTATGTTGCTCCCATACCATATGATATGCAATAAGGAATGTATTGAGGATGATAGATAGTCTCAGTTTATGGGACGATAAGTTATGATATGATATTCAGATATGATTTATGATTGGGGTGATTCAGGTTTTTCTATAGGCTTGCGAATGCAGTACTCAGAGCCATTTCTATTGAAAGGAATGGTATACAGAAAGAGTTAGATTTGAAACAGATGACTCTGAGATAGAGACTAGATTTAGATGAGTACAGATCACTCTTCAGATAAGAGTTGGATCTGATACAGTCTGCTCGTAGTTAGAGCATAGTTCAAATGGCTCGCAGTTAGAGCACAGATTTACATGAGAAGTTATGATGAGGCCATAGCAGCAGAATGCAATGGCAGGTGGTTAAACCATGATTGCACAAGGCATGGTAAGCCACAGTAAGAGAAAGATGAGAAGGAACTACTAAGTAAGAGAGGAAGTGAGTAAAGTCTTGGGAAATAATATGGGCTACTGAACGTAATATTTTTAAATTTTTATTGAGTTATCAACAAGTAGAAACGGTGAACCCTATAACTTAGTTTGTTGGTTTAAGATCTTCGGGAGATATACAGAATCGCAGTTAGATTCTGGAGGGTCACAGTTAGATCCTAGCATGGCTCCAGGGTCGCAGTTAGATCCTAACAGTTCCAGAGTCGCAGTTAGATTCTGAAGAGGCTGACGGTTGATCGCAGTTAGATCCCGAGGTCACAGTTAGACCTAGCCTAAGGAAAGTAATGAGCCATGAGATATGAGTACAATATAGTATCTCTTTGGGAAGATGAATGCCAAAGATGAAGTTAAGGTAAGCAAGCTTCACTAGTTGATAAACTCATCCAGAAAAAGTATTTATAATGATTTTCCTCAGATAGCCTATATTATACAGACTGAACTTAGTTTTCTTTAAACAAAGACGGAGTCCAAGTTAAAGTCTGAGTGCTGATATTCAAAAGTTTTATAGAAGTATGCCTGAGGAAAAAAGAAGAGAACCCCATACATTTTGAGAACAGAAAAGTATGAGCAGATAAATCCTCCAAATGAGGATAAAAAGATTAAAAGGCTAGAGAGACCTAGAGAAGAAGGTATAAAGTAAAGATAGAACCCAGTAGTTCTATGAGATAGAGAATGCTAAGGCTTAGAAGAGTAATGTAGCCTTCATCCAGAAAGATGTTTAGGCAAGAGTAGTCTAAGAAAGAGTAATGAAAAAGGGTCCAGTTGTCACAGAAGTTGGTATAGATGGACAAGGTAAGAAAAGTGGAAAGTTAAAGTAAGATAGACCCCGGAGTTACACCAAGATGTTAAGGAGTAAGATACGCCATGATATAGCCAGACCTGGCTAGATATGCTATGATACAGCATAAGAAGTATGTAATGAGATACACTATGATAACTGTGTAAGGTGGAACGCAATGAGAAATGTGCATTTTTTTTTACCAAATAGAGAGGCCCCTTATTGAAAAAGGGATAAGATGACGAATGTTATGCTAGAGATAGAGATGAGAGCTTTCACTCCTTGCATAAAATGCCAGGCATTATGTTATGTTTGTAAATATGCTTGAGCTCCGATGTTTGAGCTTCACATTTATGAGCAGGTATGCAGTCCTGCAATTTGAGGGCCAGGCATTATGCATGATAGAGTATGTGCTCCTATTTAGTAGCAAAAGTAAAGAATGGATAGTTACATAAGTCCTCTCTCTGTATGATATTGATCATTAAAGATGATAAGAGCAAAAATAGAGTTATAAGAGTTTCTATACGAAAAGAGGATGAAGCTTTGCGGATGTTAAAGAATCCTACGAGATGCTAAGAGAAGTAATAAGGGATAAGTGTTAGAAAGTATGATGAGTGAGTCAGTGAAACTCCCAAATACAATAATATTCGAGAGAGTTTAATATGAAAGAAAAGGACACTACTCTCAAGTCTAGTACAAGGAGTTGTCCATAAGCAAATGGACGCATAGCACAAGATCAAGTGCCGTGATGAAGTAGAAATAAACTCCAATTAAGTTGACTCATACAAAAAGAGTAATGACAGCAAGGACATGAAGCGGATATTGAAAGTACTCCGCTAGATAATAAGATAAAAGGTAAGAGATGGATACCCCAATTCTTAGTCATAAAGCAGAAAAAGATTTAAAGAGGATGTATATTTAAGATTGTTGACTAAGGTACTAAGTAAATTTCGAGGACGAAATTTATTTTAAGGGGGAGAGAAATGTAACATCCCTAATTTCTGTACTAAGTTATATGTACAGATTGAATAAAATATATGAGATGTTTAGGAAAAGATGTGGCCATATTTATGTAAAGAAAAGGATTAATTGGAAGAGGAAGAAAGTCTAAGAGCCAAAGTGCAAAATTACGAAAATGCCACTGTGATGCCCTAAGAAACCAGAAGTAAATGGAGGGCATTTTGGTCATTTCACACAATGGATGGATATAAGATGAAATTTGATAGTAAATTATTATAATTAATATGAGAATTTATGGAGTTGACAGAAGTAAAAAAGAAGTCCTGTAGAATTAATTATGAAATTTACGGTGAAAAAGGACACCGATAAAGGGTTAAAGAAAACATATGTAATTTTTATCAGGACTTCTGGGTCTCGGAAAATTATGAAACTTTGTAGAGAATTCATTTTATATTATAATGAATTTCTAAAAATGTTAGAACAATTAAAGGAGGTGTTTACCATTTATTCTAAGATCAGGATAATTTACGGATATCGGTATGAGGAAAGTACATTGGGATTTGGGCCAGTTAG
Source organism: Leucaena leucocephala (assembly GCA_037074615.1). NCBI lineage: Eukaryota > Viridiplantae > Streptophyta > Magnoliopsida > Fabales > Fabaceae > Leucaena > Leucaena leucocephala. Next base: position 11,385,532 of record CM073555.1, on the reverse strand, counting down.
CTATTGGACCTAAAAGAGGGCCAACATTTCGTCCTAGGCCAGCCCAGTAAGGCCCAAAAGTTATCTTGGAGCCCAAGTCCAAATAATAAATAATTTATGGATTTTTGAAAAGAAAGAAAAAGAGAATAAAGTAAGAATTAGGGGTTGCACATGGTGGGACCCACAAGGACACAAGAATGGCACCCAAAAAGAGGAAGGGTTAGGTGTACCAAGGGACGCCATGCCAGTGATGTCATGGTGGTAAGGTCTTGAGTGAAAAGTGAAAAGACATTCCAAGATCAAACCTTTAACCATTAGATCAAATAGTTTCCAAAGTGATCTTGGCCTTCAAATGGCACATGACTTTTGCTATAAATACCCCCCTTTTCCATTCATTCTTCACACCCAAGAGCTCCTTTAGAAAGAGAAGTGAGTTCTAGAGAAAGAAAGTGGAAGAAGCAAGGGTCTTGAAGGAGCAAGTAAGGTAAGTTGTCTCCTTGCTTCTACCTTTTGTTCTTATGGTTTGTGCTTGAGTTTAAGTGATTTTTGAGGCTTAAATATTGGGGAAATGCTGCTGGAATTTTTGTGTATATGTGAAAGGAATATGAGTTTTAAGTCATAGATAGTTAAGACAAGCTTAAACAAGTTAGTTACATGCTTGGTTGTGAAGTAAGTTGATGTTCTTGACTTTACCATTTCGGTTGCACTGTTCATGCACTGTTCATGATAGAAGGAAATGAAATTTCAATGATTTAATGCTTCCATTGAGTTTATATGATGATTTTGTGTAGGATTGGAAAGGTTTTGAACCTTGGAAACCATTGGAATTAAAGGTTATAATGTTGAAAATTCCTCACGGTTACTGTTCACTCGCGTGAACAGTGATTTGAATTTCATGATTTTGATACTTCCAATGGTCTTAAAATGAGATTTTGTGTGGGGGAAAGTGGAGGAACAAGTATGGGAAGCATTGGAATCAAAATGAGAATTTTTGAAAGAATTATGCATGTTTTTCAAATCTGTCCGGAACAGTGCATAGTTGCTGGAATTTGGTTGTTTTGAGTTCATAAATGGATTCAAAAGGCCAAATTGTGTAGGGTAAGGTCAAGACATCAATTGATTCAAAGGTCAAGTCAATTGGTAAAGATTAAAGGATGTTATGTTACTTAAAGTAAGCTTAGTGTTAAAGAGAAGTTAGATTGTAATGGTTTGATGGTAATGTGATGTTAGGATTTGCTTGGTGTGCTCAAAAGAGGGCAGCCACATAGCAAGGAAAAGTAAGAAGGAAGAAGCAAAGTTAAAGTGGAAATAAGTAAAGCAATAAGGTAGTAAACTTACCCTAAACTTGTATGTATTGAATGTTATGCTTGATTGTGCTATGATTTTGTTGAATTGTGTGCATATTGTATATGATTGAAGCTCTGTTTCTATGATTACCTTGGCCAATTGTATTTCATATGTTACATGGAAGCATGCACATTACACAATGTTTACACTTTCACAAGCAAGCACAAGTAATTACTTTAATGCATGCATTGTTTAGTACCGTTTGCTACTGTGATTTCCCCAGAAATCTCACCCCATCCATGTAATCCCAAACCCACAGGTTTACGAATGAGTAAAGAAGATAAAGAGGCATGAAGAGAGGTTGGGAATTGGAAGATTTGAATATTATGTAATAAATGTGCGAATTGTTGCATGTAATGTTGTTATATGACAAGTTGAGCAACAATGTTCATGATGAAAAGGTATAATAGTAAATGATGAAATAAATGTATCAAATAATTATGGCATAACCCCATAATGTATATGAATGTATGAAAGGCCAAAGAGATTGGTTATGTGTTCTGGAACAATTAATGGAAAATTCATGTTTTTGAGGTTAAGGTTAAGGTTAAAATTCAAAGATATTTTCTAGAAAATGCCGTTGTGCTGGTAGACTATACAAAGTACTGTGTACGTAAGTGCTGTCTAAGGAGGCTGGAAGTGAGTGGACCTAGCCGGTTCATCCAGTTTTTCCTGGGTACTTACGTAGAATGGTAGTTCTCATGGGGAATTACCGAATCAGTACAGTTATCTTCTGTCAGGATTTTTGGCAAAGAGAGATATAATAAAGTTAATATTGCTTCCGTAAGTGTACTCTGAAGGGTCTAAGGAAGGATGTTTCAGAGAACCCATTTGATGAATACTTAGCCAAGTTTGTCTACATGAATAGTGATAGTTGAATGACTAAGGAGTTAATTCGTGGATTGAATTCCATGTTACAAAGAAAGAACTTTTCTCAGATAGTTGCAGAAGTTCAACAGAGTGGTAGATGTATGCAAGATTAGAAAAAAGAAAGGTAGCCACAGTTTTAAAGATAAAGTGACTACCCTATCCCCTATGTAAGAAAGAGTAATGAAGGGTTGAGTCTGTACCATAGCAAGGGGTAATGTGGCAGCCTAAGTAAATGAGTATTTATCTCAAGTTCATGAATGAATGATTGGGATCTGGCAGAGAAGGTGATAAAGGGACAAAATGCTTAAAAGGATTACCTAGTTAATTGATTGATTGCAGTGTGCATATAATGGATGGTTGAGCAAATTATGTGATGATGACATGGCTTATATTGCCATAGATTATGATGATCAGTTGCATCTCCTTGCAGTTTTCATATATTGACATGCATGTTAGAGAATGCTTAAATAATTGCATCTCCTTGCATATTATGCATGTTAGAGTATGCTATGATGAATTAATACTCTCCTTCGTAATACATGTGACATAGAGTATATATGATAAGAAGTTATGTTGCTCTCATACCATACAACACGCAATAAGATAATTTAACTTGGTAATGATACTAAAGCAATAGAAAAGTGATAAACGAGATAGTTAGCCAGTCAATCCCCAAAGTTTAGAATAAGAATCTAAGACAAACAGTGATAGCCAATTTGACAGAGAAAGAGAGAAGAGATGAATGTTGATGACAATCCTATAGATATATGATTACACTACTCAGGACATATCCCTTCAGTAGGGGATATAGTTATGAAAGATGATGCAGCTCTAAGAGGGAGCAGTGTCTATGTAATAGAAGTTAACATTCACGCAATAGAGCTAGATTGCTCTTGCGATAGAGTCATATTGCTCATGAAATAGAGCTGAAAGCATGGACAGTGAAGCTCATGATAAAGCCATATCCATCAGACGAGATAGACAGATTATGATAGATATGTGCATGATAGAGCATTGGTAGCTCTCTGCAGTACTAGATATAGTAAAGTTATGAAAGATGAGAATGAAATGAGAAATACCTGAGTAATAGAGAAAATGAGTAAAGTCTTAATAAATAATATTGGCTTTCTATGATCATTTTGGGAAATTATCTGTTGAGTTAGCAACTAAGTGGAAGTAACTAACCTTGTAACTTAGTCCGTTGGTTTAAGTCTTCTAGAGATAAGAATACAGTACAACAGAATCACAGTAGATTTTGGAGGATCACGGTTAGATCCTAACATGGCTTACAGAGAAAAGAATTCCAGGGTCGCAGTTAGATCCTGAAGAGGCTTACGGTTGATCGCAGTAGATCCCGAGGGTTGTAGTAGACCTAGCCTAAAGAAAGTGAATGAATGAGCTATAAGTACAGTATTTCTTTCGAATGACAATTACCAAGGACAAAGTTTAAGGTAGAAAAGCTTCACAAGTTGTTAACTCATAGCAGAGAGAGTACAGACAATGTTAGTTTCAGATAGCCTTATTATTATAGACTGAACTCATAATCTTCGTACACGAAAAATGAAGTGAAATTAGTAGAGGTTCCTAAGATGAGGATAAAGAGAATGAGAATGAACGCTAGATAGATCCTCCAGGTGAGGACAAAAAGGTTAAAAGTTAAAGAGATTTATAGAGAAGAGTCTAAGATAGTAAAGTACGGGTTGGAGCCTAATAGCACCAGTGCTTCATATTTTAATCAGCACTCTTCAGTTAAGTGTGCTCAGGCAAGAGTAACCCAATGATGGGTGACCCTGAGAAGTAATGAGAAAAGAGTGTAAATACCATAGAAGTTTGGTATATATGCATAAAGTTATGTAAAATGATAAATAGAGTTGTGAAAAATTAGAAAGGGTTATGAATAGTAAAGGATTAGAACCCTTCTGTCAAGTCCAAATAGAGTGGATTTAAAATGAAATATTTAAATTATGACTTTGTTTAGGAGAAAGAGAGGCAAAAGAGCAATATTCTAAAGTCAGATAAAATTATTACAGTATTTTTTGGATCTCAGAATTAGATGAAACCTTACAGTAAATTCCTACAATTAATATAAGAATTTATAAAACTGTCAGGATCAGAAAAGGGATCCTGTAGAATTTTTAATGGAATTTACAGTAGAATAAAATATCCGATAAATATATCCGGGAGAGGTTCCTAGGGATTTGTGCTATAAAGGTAGTGGACCCTATAAAGGCCCAAAAATGGCGCCATGGATGAAACATCCTTCCTTACAGCTCTCAGAGTACATTTGCGGAAGCAATTTTAGCTTAACTTAAGTCTAGAGATTGAACTCTTAACTCTTAAGTTCCTTATTCTGAACCTTTACTTTGAGAACTAGTTTCTTACATTCTACACATCCAAATGAGGCTTAATACCTATCCATGGAATGCCCCAGATATGTACTACCGGCTCACTAAATCTCGTGGCCAGACTCCTCCGTTTACTAGGTCAAACTGAGGTCAGAATACTGCTGCCTCATGACCTGCGAATTTCCCCTTAATTTATCATACATAAATTGAATATGCCAAACAATATTTAGCATTGAATAACATAATGTCATACAGCAAGGCATACACAACAAAACATATACATAATCCTTCTATCTCTATTACATCTTCTCCTGCCTGAATTCCGGCAGCATAACCGCTACGCTTTATCTGTACAAAGAACTGAACTATACTGATTCGGTAATCCCCTCATGAGAACCACCATTCTACGTAGCACCCAGGAAAGACTAGATGAACCGGCTAGGTCCACTCACTTCTAGCCTCCTTAGACAGCACTACGTACACAGTACTTATCATATACTGATGTTCAGTCTTTACTTCGGCAGCATAACGGCGTCTCTTTAGCATTCTCAAAATCCACTTCAGCATGACCTCCCCTGTAATGGGTTATGTATGGGGATGAGATTCGGGGGAATCTCAGTAGCAACAATCATAACAATATATGTAATGCAGTGTGACAGTGCTTGCTTGTGATTGTGTACAGATAAGTATACTGCGTGCTTCCATGCTTAATAACATATGATCATAGTATTACAGCAGAGCTTCAGACATAACATATAAGACAACAATCCAACCAAACAATAGCACATCAAATCACAAAGCCATTACATAAAAGCTAGGATTAGTTACTACCTCGCTAGCTTAGCAGAACCCTACTATCCTTATTCTGCTTCCAGCTCTGCCAGAACTTCCTTTCTTCCTTTCCTCCTTTCTCTCTTCCTTCCCTTCTCCCTTTCTCTCTTCTTTCTCTCTCTTTGCCTTGCCCATGTGTGAATGCAAATGAAGGCAAGGGGAGGTATTTATAACCTCCTCCAATGGCAATATCGTAATTTCCATGAACTCTGATCCTGTGGTCCAGTTTTTCTTGGAATTTTCTATTTTCTTTAATTCCTCCTTTACTGCATCATCGGGCCACCTCAGCAGGACACCTCATCGCCACATTTTCCACATGTCTAAATTCCCTGGACACCTCAGCAGCTGACTCAGCATGCTGACTCACCAGTCCAGTCTCCTGCCTCGTAATGTGTGTCCTTAGCTTTATCTGCTTTCTCCAGACTAATGCCATGTGGCGCCTGGAAGAGACCTTGCACGTATCCCAATGCTATCCAGATAAGTCCCAGACTTACCTGATCACTTCCTCGGTTATCGTGCCAACCGAGTAACTTTACTCTACTGAAAGGTTACTGAATCATCACTCTAATGCCATGTGGCATCTTATGGGTCCCATGAGGATACCTTATCAGTCCACCTCATGGTCTCCAGATAACCCTTCCTGTATCTAGCCTCCTGCCTCCGGTCTATCTCTAACCGGGTAACTATCTCTTTTGGACCTTCTCAACTCATGGCCCATACGCTTGGCACTACTTTAGCCACTAGTCGCGACCTAGCCATCATCTCATCGTGACTTAATACCTTCTGTGTTCATTAGTCGAGACCACAACACTCTCTAGTCGTGACCACAATATTCTTTAGTCGCGACTATAACAGTCTTTCGTCGCGACCACATCACTTTTTAGTCGCAACCAGGCTTATTCTACTCATTAGTCGCGACACCACATACATATCCGTCAGACCAATCCTCTCTGCCAATATTAGTCGCGACCATACTTCTTTCTCGTCGTGACCAACTTCTTTATCATCGTGACCTAACTGGTAACTCTTGAACCTTTGACCTTTACATCATCCCCAAATCGCCATTTACCCCTTGGGACTTCCACTGTTTACACATAAGTCCCCGTACCTTTACTTACTCGCAGCTCAGTCCCTGAAACTCTTTACGTTCCTCTGGAACTTCTGCTAAAAAGGGGTCTAGTAGCCTCTTAATCTTAGGCTAACTCTGCATCTCTAGGCCTGAAAATTGGGATGTTACAATGGAGGCCCAATAAAGTGACTGGACTGATAGCCATTGTCTAGAGGAACCTGAAAAAGTGTGAAATTACAAAAATACCCCTATGTTGCAATAATGTATAAGAGATGAATGAAGGGCATTTTGGTCATTTTGGATAGGCCAAAACACCAAGAAAGGTAAAGGAAGGGTTAGTCGATAAGGTACAAAGAGGTGTGGAATGACAATTATGCCCTTAGGGTTAATGTAGTGCAAGAAAGGGCACCAAGGGTATTTTGGTCATTTTCTAAGGGATTTGTAATTAAGTTAAACCCAGTATACGAATGTCAATGGTAGGAAGAATCTGGATACTGGATTTAAGGTCAAAAAACATATTATGGAATCTCAGAAAAATTAGATTCAGAAAATAGTCTGGTTTTTGGGAAATCGGACTGAGCCGGTACCGGATTGGACTGGAATTTTTCCATAAGCTTCCTGCCCTTGGAATTTTGCCACATGTCTTGTGAGGTGTCCCCTTGATGATGTCATGGATGGTGATGTCATAATTATTAGAGAAAAGTTAAATCGAAGAATAAATCTAGGCCATTAGATCAAATAATGTACAAAATGATCTTGGCCATCCATTTTCCATGAAATTTTCTATAAATACCCCCCAAAATCTCATGCAAAACCGTGAGCAAAACCATCTATCCTAGCTTATTTTCGTTTGATTTGGGAGCTTGAACTTAGGGTTTTCATGGAAGAAAGTTGAGTTTTCTCTAAGGTGTATATGCTGTCCAAAACCTTAGATGAAAGGAGAAAGAAGAAATTAAAGTTAGAATTATGAGATTAAAGCTTAAACAAGCTAGTTAGATGATTGGTTGTTGAATAAAGTTGATGTTCTTGACTTTGCCATGGAGGAACCATTTCGGGTTGCACTGTTCATGATAGAAGGAGATGGAATTTCAATGATCTAATGCTTCCATTGAGTTGATATGATGATTTTGTGTAGGATTGGATAGCTTTTGAGCCTTGGAAGCATTGGAATTGAAAGTTGTAATGTTTGAAGTTCTTTTATGTACTGTTCACTTGTATGAACAGTAATTGGATTTTGATGATTACAATGGTTTTAAAATGAAAATTTGTGTGGGGTAAAGTAGAGAAACAAGTATGGGAAGCAATGGAATTAAGATGGAAATTTTTGGAAGAATTGTATATGTTTTGCAAATTCTGTCTTGAACAGTACATAATTGTTGGAATTTGGTTATTTTGAGGTCATAAATGGATTCAAAAGGCCAAATTGTGTAGGGTAAGGTCAAGACATCAGTTGATTCAAAGGCCAAGTCAATTGGTAAATATTAAAGGAAGTTAATGTAGTTAAGTAAGTTTAATGTTCAAGAGAAGTTAGATTGTAATGAATGGATGATTATGTGATGTTAGGGTGTGATTGTGAACTCCAAAGAGGCAGCCACACACCAAGGAGAAGTAAGAAGAAAGAGCAAAGTTAAAGTGAAATAAAGTCAAGTATATGGGTAGTAAACTTACCCTAAACTTGTATGTATTGAATGTTATGCTTGATTGTGCTATGGCTTTATTGAATTATGTGCATGTATGTAGATGATTGACGCTCTGTTTCTATGATTACCTTGGGCAATTGTATTTCATATGATACATGGAAGCATGCTCATTACACTATGGTAACACTTTCACAAGCAAGCACAAGCAATTACATTAATACATGCATTGTTTGGTATTGTTTGCTACTGAGATTTCCCCAGAAATCTCACCCCATCTATGTAATCCCAATCTCAACAGGTTTATGAATGATGAAAGAGGATGAAGAAGCATGAAGAAGAATTAGGGATTGGTTAATGGAAATGTTATATGATGTTATGGAAAGAATTGTTATTGTAATGTTGTTATATGACCAATCTAAGCAATGATGGTCATGATGTAATGAAAAATAGTAAATGATGGAATACATGTATAAAATTTTATAGACATTGAGTTAACATATCAAGCTTCGTTTTGACACCAAGAATACCTTATTTCGATGTCTGTACAAAGAGAACCAATTTTCCAAAGATGGGGACCAGAATCTTTTTTCAGCATTTTTACCAAATGAACAGTAAACTTTAACGAATAAACTGTATCAATTGGCTAAGAATTTTTTCAGGAAATTATTTTTCCATTAAATTTCAAGATGTTAGCTTCGAGTAAAATTTTGAACCACTTAATTTCAATTTTTCTATAATTAGTTATGATTTTTTAAAATTTATCGCCGAATCTGGAATACCATATGAACAGTAACTCGCCAAGAGTAAAAATTCCAGATTTAGCTAATGGACTTCAAAGGTCATGTAAGTGGTTCTAAATGCTATCGAATGGTCCCTAAGATGTACAAAAGTAAGGATGTTACAAAATGGAAATACCTACTTAAGACATCATCCAATGCAGACATTGGAGGCTTTATCAAAGAGCATATTATATGCATGGTTTGTAAGTATCAGTGTGGACATTCTCCTGTAAAACTATAAAATTTGGGTAAGGCTGCAATCAAAGCTCCTTTAATTTCAAAATTAGTCTCTTTAGAGTAAAACTATAAGGATCATAATTCATATGAGAATGATTTATTTCCCTCACACTTCTATTATCTTCTACATTAATTGGTATTTCGTTTTCTCCCTGTCTATTATGCCCATTATGCCCATTAGGATTAATTTCAATCGTATTAGAAATTTCTAATGGAATCTCTAAATTAAGTCCAATTTCAGATCCTGGAACACTAAGAGTTGAACTAGATTATGTTGATCTTGTAACATCCCAATTTTTGGTCTAGGAGATCGGGACAGTTCATCTAGGTCCAAGATGAGGAATGTGAGGAATATCCTAAGTCTTAAGCCTAGGAATTCTGCAGGTAGCTTGATATGGGCTGGCTCCTGTGTAAGATAACCTGATATAGGCGGGTTGTCGAGCCTTTCAATTAACGATGACTACCGAAGAGTTTAAGGGAAGAGTTATTGAAAGAGAATTTCTAGAACTTAAGATAAAGGATGAGAAGATGAGAATAGATGCCAGAAAGAGAATGCAGGGGCAAAATCGTAATTATGGGAAAGATCGGGCAGGCAGCCGATGAGTACCATATTTTTCCAGAAAATAGAGAAAATTATGCTGATCATTTCACTGAACTGTGAAATGTGCATATGAGGTCTCTATGTGTATGAAAGAATTAGAAATATGACCAGGGGTAAAATGGTCATTTTGGAAAAGTGTGCGCGTGAGTGCTTTTTCAGGCCAAAACAGCCCGGTCCGGATAAAATATCTGAAAATACCGGGAGATAGAGGAAAGGATTCCGGGTTGAATGAGGAGTCACAGAATTTTGATTTGAGGTCCCGATTTTTCTGTAAAAATTCCGGAAGATGGGAATTTACAGTTATAATCGGTAAAGGAAAAACAGTTCCGATAGGGATGATCGGACTGTGGCCAGGGGCCGTATAGTGTTTCTAAGGCCTTTAGTGACACCAGGGAAGGCCCAGGCCCATTAGATCAGTCCAGTGATAAAAGGGGCCGGTGTCCGGGAAAAAGGTGCAAAATGACGAAAATGCCCCTATGTTATAGAACAGCTGAAGAATGAGTAAAGGGTATTTTGGTCATTTGCCTAAGGTTAGACAGTCCAGGGAAGTTATCTGGATAATTGACCAGGGTCAGAGAATACTCTGGTAAGATGGCAAAAGACAATAATGCCCCTAGACCTAATAAAGTAAAGAAAGAGAGACTAAGGGCATTTTGGTAATTTGCCAAGGGGTGTTTCTTGGGAAGCGTGCCATCAGAGTACTTGGGCTGGATCAGAGACCCAAGATGATATTCCCAGGCCAAAAAACGCAGGCCCAGTGATTCAGGGGGAAAAGTGACATTAAAATAATGATTTAATGACCTTTCAGTAGAGTAAAGTTACTCGGTTAGCACGATAACTGAGGAGGTGATCAGATAAGTCTGGGACTTATCTGGATAGCATTGGGAAGCGTGCAAGGTCTCTTCCAGGCGCCACATGGCATTAGTCTGGAGAAAGCAGATAAAGCTGAGGACACGCTTTACGGTGCAAGACTCTGGACCGGTGAGTCAGCAGGCTGAGTCAGCTGCTGAGGTGTCCAGGATTTCAGACATGTGATAAATGTGGCGATGAGGTGTCCCGGTGAGGTGTCCTGGATGATGTCATACATGATGCAGTAAAAAGGAATAAAAGAAAATAGGAAATTCCAGGAAAAACCAGGACCACAGGATCAGATGGCTTCAAAATTACAAGAATGCCATTGACCAAAACTATAAATACCCCCTCCCCCTCCCATTTCATTTGCATCACGGTTTTGGGCATTTTAGAGAGAGGAGGAGGTGCTAGAGAGAGAAGTGAGAGGAAGAAAGAAAGAAAGGAAGTTCTGGCGGAGCTGGAAGCAGAATAGAGATAGTAGAGCTCTGCTAAGCCTTTGAGGTAGTAACTAATCCTAACTCTTATGTAATGTCTTTGTGATTGGTTGTGCTATTGTTTGGTTGGATTGTTGTCTTATATGTTATGCTTGAAGCTCTACTGCAATGCTATGATCATATGTTATTGAGTATGGAAGCACGCAGCATACCTATCTGTACACAATCACAAGCAAGCACTGTCACTCTGCATTACATATATTGTTATGATTGTTGCTACTGAGATTCCCCCGAATCTCATCCCCATCCATAACCCATTACAGGGAGGTTATGCTGAAGTGGTTTTTGAGAATCCTATGAGACGCCGTTATGCTGCCGAAGTAAAGACTGAACATCAGTATATGATAAGTACTGTGTACGTAGTGCTGTCTAAGGAGGCTAGAAGTGAGTGGACCTAGCCGGTTCATCTAGTCTTTCCTGGGTACTACGTAGAATGGTAGTTCTCATGAGGGGATTATCGAATCAGTACAGTTCAGCTCTTTGTACAGATAAAGCGTAGCGGTTATGCTGCCGGAGTTTAGGCAGAAAGAGATGTAATAGAGATAGCAAGATTATGTATATGTCTTGTTGTGTATGCCATGCTGTATGACATTATGTTATTCAATGATAAGTGTTGTTTGGCATATTCAATTTATGTATGGTAAATTAAGGGGAGAAATTCGCAGGTCCTGAGGTAGCAGTGTTCTGGCCTCAGTTTGACCTAGTAAACGAAGGAGTTTGGCCATGAAATTTGGCAAGCTAGTCGTACACATCTGGGGCATTACGTGGATAGGTAATAAGCCTCATTTGGATCTGTAGAACGAGATAAATTAATTTTCAAATTAAAGGTCCAAAATAGGGAACTTAAGAGTAAAATTTTGAATTTCTGGGCTTAGGTTAAGATATAATCAAGCTAATATCGCTTCCGTAAGTGTACTCTGAGGGGTCTAAGGGAGGATGTTTCAGATCTCACCTCTTTTTCAGCTACAACTTTACTAGTTCCTTTTTCTCTAAATTCTCTTCTTAGTTTCCTAAGTTTCCTTTTAATTTCAAAATCAAAAGGCACTAATAGTTCAGTTCTTCTATGCATGCAACACATAAATAATCAGGAATAACCAAGCAATCAATCAAAATCTGACACAAAATTTTTATAGCAGAAAATTTCAAATTGGTCGCGACAGAAGGATTTTCAGGTCGTAACCCCTGAACACAGAGAACAAAAGTTCTTGAAAATAAATTTTGGGTCATGACTAATAATTCCACAAGTCGTGACTAAATTACACAGAGAGTAAATCTTTCAAACTAGTCAGGACAAATAGTTATAAAAGTCGTGACTTGATATCACAAAGAGTAAACAAGTTCCTCAGTGAAGCAATAAGGTCGCGACCCAGATAATGTTTGGTTATGACTTAAATCATAGAGAGTAATTCGCAGGAACTTAGAAAAAATGCATAATGATATGCAATGATGCAAATGCCAAAGTGAAAGAAAATAACATTTATTTCTATTTCTAAATTTTTTTATGCTATGCAATGAAAACAACGAAAACAAAATTCAAACAAAAAAATAATGACTCAGGTAAACAATGGAACCGACAACCAATTACTCGGCTCCCTGGCAACGATGACATTAACATGCTCAGATTGTCGTCATCCGATCCATCAAAATAATGATTGCACCCGATAATGTAGTATATGGCACAACCCTATCATTCTTCTCAATGAGCCTTTTTATTAGAATCCTAGCAAATTGGTGGGCAAAGCTATCAAAAAACTGAGTAAAAATATGGTTTTGGGTTTGATAGAAATTTGATGCAATGAAATAAGGGTACAGTAAAGTAAATATTTTTTATTTTTGATTAAGAGGAAAGTGAGTTGGATTGTGAAAGAAATATGTTAAGAAAGACTTTTGATGATGAAATCATATATGTCCTTGCTCTTAATTTGATATGGGAGTTTTGAAATCACCAAGTCTTAAATAAAATCTCAATCAATCGATTGAGTCCAGTGCATTAATAGTTCTTGAACTCCTTTGATCAAGCTAGTTTAAAAGCTTCTTAATGCATTGTTAAAAACCATTTAGTGTGTAATTAAATCAAATGATGATAATGCCCTCAAATGGTCATCAATCAACAACCATAGACTTAAGCAATTGAATTGAACATCAATAACCGTTGATAATATTCCAACTATCCAGAAATCAAAACTAAAATATTTATATTAAGATCAACAATCACATAATCCAATATCAATTATAAATATCTAATATGAGAATAATCAATTGATATTTAATCCCTATTCATACAATGAAATCCTTAAATCTAAAAATGTCAAAACAACAAATAGGTGCAAATTAGGATAGAAAACTCCCAATAAAGTCTATGAGCTCAAGATATACAATCCATCACCAAGAGACTAAAGATCTAGCCTCTCATAACTCCTACTGTGCTGCCATCGCTACCCATAAATGATGCCATGAAGAGTGCAGAAAATGATGATAGAAAGGTCAAGAGAAAGATGGTAGAAGTAGATTAATTAGTATAGAAATGTGAAAATCTATGGAAAGATGAATAAAAATGGAAGATGTGTGTAGAGGTTGTAGAGAGAATGAGTACTACTTCTTAGCTAAATCTAGCAAAAATTTAGCCTCCTCCCGTCTCACTGTTCCTCCTTCCTTTAATTCCAGAATGACTTCATAAAAAACGCATAGCTTCACTAACTGTCTATTATAGTCACGACCAGATCTATATTTGGTCGTGACCTGTAAACACAGTAAAACTTCCCAGAAGAAATGAGGTTGCGACCTGTGGATACTTTGGTCGCTACCAAAGATCACAGAAGTTGGCTTTCTTAAATTGGTCCTCTCTGTCTTGTGATTTCTTTTCTGCTCAAATTAGTCCTTGGTTCTCCTCCAAAATACCTGCAATTCAAAATCAAAGCTCACTATAAAAGTTCCACTAATTAAAGAACAACATATATGCAATTTGGAAGAGTTAATTTATGATTTTGCCCTTTAATTAACACATTGCAATGTATAATCATGCATTACCATAAAAGTACAATTGTAGGCATAAAATGAATGGTAAAATTGTCACAAAATCCTTAAAATGTCATAGAAACCATATACAATTTATATCCTATCAGCTACCTTTTAGGTAGTAAACTATCCTAAACTTGTATATATTGGATGTTATGCTTAGTTGTTCTATGGCTATGTTGAATTATGTTGCATATGTGTCTATGATTGAAGCTCTGTTTCTATGATTACTTTGGCCAATTGTATTTCATATGTTATATGGAAGCATGCACATTACACAATTAATGTTATAACTTTCATAAGGAAGCACAAGTATTTACATTGATGCATATACTGTTTAGTATCGTTTGCTACTGAGATTTTCTACAAATCTCACCCCTATCTTTTCCAAACATAACAGGGTACTGTTTTGGAGAAGATGAAGCTTAGGAAAGTAAGGTATGACAAGGACTATAAGAACTGGCTTGGAATCAACCTTTCCTACTGTCCTGAGGTAGTAAGGTGATTTTATTACAATATGAAGGTATTTGATGAAGCCAATAAAGATGGAAAGTTACTGAGAAGCTACCTGCCCACTGAGTTAAGAAGAAGAGAAATCAAATTGGATAGTGAAGTGATCAATTTCTTGCTTAAGACTATTAAGCATTAGAAGGGACCAGTTCTGTCACTAAGGGAAATCTTCAAAATTCTCATGTTAGAGGATAGCTTCTCAGGAGATCTTAAATTTGAGCATAAGGACATGTGCGATTATCACAGGATAATCTAGTACATTTACTCGGGAAGTATGGTCAACAAGTCTGGTAGCTTCACCTATATGAATCAGGAGAATTATGCCTTGCTGGCTAAAATTATAAGCGGGGAGAAGATAAACATAGGAGCTCTCTTATAGTGAGATAGGAAACTTCTTCTTTGCCAAACCCAGGGCAACTCCTATTCCCTACCTCAGCTATTTTCCTTCTTCCTACAATACAACAACATCGATTATCTGGAAAAGGGAGAAAAGGAAGTCAAGGTTATAAGATTTGGGGCATAACAAATCCAAAGGATGAGGATTTCACTGCCACTAACTGTCGAAGGGAAGAAGCCTCAAAAAGGGAAACAACCTATGCAACTAGATGACCTCAATCTTCAGCTGCTCCCACTGCTCCTTTCTCTACTCCTTTATTTGCTCAAGATTCTATCCAACATCTTGTACAACAAGAACTCAAGAATTTTAGAGAGAATTTGATGGCTCAAGTTCAAGAAAGCATGCAATTTTCTGATCATATTTCTCTCAATTGCTCAATGTCATATGCCCAATTTTCTTATCTAGTATGTATGTAAAATTTGTATGTAATATATATGATATTCTCTAAGGAAAATGTTGCAATTTAAGGAAAAGGGATTAAATTATAAATAATGGAATGTTCAAGGACTTGAGTGTAATTTCAAAAAGTTGTAGGGCTAAAATAAAATATAGAGATAAATTTTAGGCCATGAAGTGTAATTACAAAAAGTTTAAAGGACTTAAATGATATTTGTAAAAGCTCTAGGGCAAAATGGTAATTATGAAAAGTTAAGCTAGAAAATATCCAAAACTGGCCGAAAGTATTTTAGTCCCAAATTTTACCATAAAATAGAGAAACTTATTCTGATCAGTTTAACGCCACAAGAAATTTTGATTTGAGGTCCCGATAAATTGATACTAATTTCTAAAGTCTAAAGATCATTTCAGGACCTTCTGGATTTCCTAATCAGATGAAATTTGGTAGGAAATTCCCATAATTAATATAAAAATTATAAAACTAACAAACTAAAAAAGGAGTTCTGTAGAATTTATAAAGGAAGTTACAGTAGAATAATACACCCAATAAATACTTTTATGTGAGTTTTATTAGGAATTGAGCCATAAAGGGATTTGACCCATTTAAAGATCCAAGTTGGTGTCCTATAAGCCCAGTAAAACACCTAACCAATCCTATGGGCTAGTGTCTAGAGAAACCGTAAAATGCAAAATTACAAAAATGCCCGTGTTGCAATACTAAACAAGAGATGAGTGGAGGGTATTTTGGTCATTTGGACATGGTAAAAATGCCAAGGGAGATATAGGAATGATTAATTAGAGTCAGTATTTGCCTTGATAAGGTGTAAATAGGTATGAAATGACAATTATGCCCTTCAGGCTAATATAGTATAAGATAGTGAACCAAGGGCATTTAAGTTATTTTTCTAAGGAATGATAAGCAGATAAATACTCAGTATAACAATGTCAGTGATAGGAAAAATCTAAACACTAGTTTTTATGACAGAATACATATTCTAGAATATTATAAAAGTTAGAAATATAAAACAGTTTGGTTTTTGTGAAACTGACTGAATCATTACCGGATTGGACTAGAATTTTTCCTATCAGTATTTTCCTATGTCTTGGCCAAACAAAGCCTTATTTGATGTCATGGATGATGTCACTTTTTGGCTTTTAGGGCAAGCTTGATGGAAGATGCAATATGGACCCTTGGATCAAATAATATTTGGATTAATCTTGGCCTTTCATTTCCTCCCAAATTTTTCTATATATACACCCTTCATAGCCCATTTTGGTAGCCTCAAGAACCATATAGGAAACTCTACCAAAATTAATTTTGAGCAAGGAAGAAGCACACAACTTGGAGCAAAAAGAAAGGTAATTAGTTCCTCTGATCTTGGACTTTATTCTAGGAAGTTTGCTCTTGGTTTTAAGTAGTTTTTGTGGCATTTTCTGAAATATCCTTCCTTAGACCCTTCAGAGTACACTTACAGAAGCATTCTCAACTTTATTAATTCTCTCCTGCTGAAAATCCTGGTAGAAAGTAACTATATTGATTCGATAATTCTCATGAGAACTACCATTCTACGTAAGTACCCAGGAAAGACTGGATGAACCGGCTAGGTCCACTCACTTCTAGCCTCCTTAGACAGCACATACGTACACAATACTTTCTATATTCTCCAAGTACAACAGTATTTTCTAGTAAATATCCTCAAACTTCAACCTTAAATCTCGACCTTAAACCTTAACCTTACCTATACTCAATTGGAAGTATCTTAGATCATTAGAATACCTCTTAACCTTAAAAACATGAATTTTCAAAAGTTAGGCTTACGTACTGTTTATTGTTACTGTTCACTTAGTAATTCCCGATTACAGCTTGAACTTTGGAAATTCATAATTAAATCTAGAAAAATCATATTGAGGTGGTTCAAATTTCTAATTAAATATCTTTCATTTAAATTTTATAGAAAAATATGAAAATAAGGTTTCATTGTCCAGATCAAATCAGTTTAATCATTGAAAATTACTGTTCATTTGGTAAAACTGGAAGTTCCAGTTTCTTTACCCCATTTTCAAAAATTCATTTATCCTTTTATACTTATCCAATTGAGTCGAACTACCTATGGATTTAAAGATTAAAATGTGTAATTTAATCTCACCAAATATCGTGAAACAAATCATCCATTTACTATATGAAAACCGTGTAGGAATCTCACTGTATCGCATGACTTGTTTTATCTTGATCCAGAGTTTAAGTCCAACTTTGAAAAATCATAACAATTTGAAAACTTAACCAAATTAGGCGTTCTTGGTGTCCAATTAAATCTCTGGATCTTATATATGTTCATACAAAATTTCATGTGAATACTCATTGGATAAGTTGCTTAAACTATCGCTGGAAGTAGTCTGCTCTCATCGCATCCAGTGCATGCATACATTATACATACCCATACATCATCATCTAAGTTGAAGGCATGCTTTTCAAGTCATATACACAATGTTCATTCCCATTTAGCTTCCTCCTTATGAAGTTCCAGCACCTAGAGCAATGTTTATTGATATGGAAGGAATGAGATTTCATGGAAATCTCAATAGCAAGTCATACAAACTATAAGGTTATGCATGCTTGATTAAATGCTTAACATGTTATCATGCAATGGGAGCTAATTCATGATCATACATAGGAAAACTCTAACATGCATATTATCATGACATAGATTGCAAGGAGTTGCACATATTCATAGCTCATCATCATCATCATAAACATCATCACATAATATACTAAGCTCAACCAAACTTTATGCATAACAAGAAAGCATATCAATCAACAAACATAAGTTTATAGTTAGGTATTCTTGCTACCTCTTATGAGTCCTTGTTCTTTCCTTCTTGAATTGATCTTTCCTTCCCACAAATGTCAAAACCTAGACATAACAAGACAATTGCCAAATTATAACTTCATTCCAATTAAATTCCAAGTCTATGTTTCATTAAGTCCCTTTCTTTCTCTACTTTGTAACATATGTTTACATCTTTCTAAACTAAACTCTCATGGTTCATTTCCACATAATTTTTCATGTAGAATCCAAATATGTAATAAAAAATTCCAGAATTCAATTGCTTCCCCATGTTCTGTACAGAAACCGAAAGATAGCTCTAGCTTTTCCAAAAATTATCATTTTGATTCCAATGCTTCCAATACTTGTTTTCCTACTATAACCCCACACAATTTTCCATTCTAAACCCATTGGAATCATCAAAACCATGAAAATCCAACATATGAACAGTGAAATCGTACTGTACAGAACAGAACACCCTCTTGGATTCACAAGCACACATGGATTCCTAAGCCATTATCATGTGATTCAAGCTTGTTTAAGCTTGTGTAAACTATCTAGAACATAAAACTCATGTTCCTATCACATATCCACAGAAATTCCAGAAGCATTTCCCCAAAATTCAAGCCTCAAAAACCAATTAAACTCAAGAACAAACCATGAGAACAAAGTGTATAAGTAAGGAGGCAACTTACCTTACTAGTTTCTTCAAGATCCTTGCTTCCTCCAAGCTTGAGAGAAAATTTTGCAAGAGGTTCCCCAAGGTTTCTTGCTCACGGTTTGTGCAGAAATGTGGGGGTATTTATAGAAAAATTTTGGGAAAATTGAAGGCCAAGATCATTTTGGGAACTATTTGATCTAAAGGCTTAAGATTAAATCTTGGAATTTCTTTTCTTTTTCCATTTATGACATCGCCACCACGACATCATCCAAGGGACACCTCATGGGACACTTGGAGCCATTTCCATGGTGGGAGTGTCCAAGAAAAATTTTAGTCCAATCCAGTCCAATCCGATACCGACCTGATCCGATTTTTTGTAAACCGGATTGTTTTCTTAATCTAATTTTTCTGGGACTTCATAATATATTTTATTCAATATTTAAATCCCTCATATCATTGACATTCTTATACTGGGTTTAAATTTAATTCCAGATACCTTGGAAAATGACCAAAATACCCTTAGTGCTTTTCCTTGCACTATATTAAACCTAAGGGCATAATTGTCAGTTCACATCTCTTTAAATGTTGTCAGAGTATATACTGACTTTGACTAACCTCTCCTGTACTTGCATTGGCATTTGGACCTGTCCAAAATGACCAAAATACCCTCCATTCACTTCTGGTTCCTCAGGACAACACAGGGGCATTTTTTTAATTTCTCACTTTTTCGGGGTTCTACTGGACACTGGCCCACTTATCAGTCCAAGTATTTTATTGGGCCTTAATGACGCCATTCTTGGGCCTTTTAGGGTTCAATACCTTTGTGGCACGAATCCCTAGAAAATTCTCCTGACGATATTCCTCGGGTATTTTATTCCACAATAAATTCCATTAAAAATCTTACAGGATTCCTTTTCTGATCTTGTCAATTTTATAAATTCTTATATAAATTATAGGAATTTACTGGAAAACCTCATCTGATTTTGAGATCCGAAAAATATTGTAATAATTTTATCTAACTTCAAAAATTTATATCAATTTTTCGGGATCTCAAATCAAAATTCTGTGTTGCGTTAAACAACCCGGAATAATTTTCTCTATCCATTGGAAAAATTTGGGTCCGATCAGAACACGGTCATTTTTTGCCTGTTTTTGGTCCAAATTTTCCATAATTACACTTTTACCCATTGATTTACCATTTCACCTTTATGTCCTTAACTTTTCAAAATTATACTTAATGACCCCACATTTTTGTCTAGATCTACTTTTAGTCTTAAACTTTCCATAATTTCACTTAAGTCCTTGTATTTTCTTTCTTTTTAATTTAATCCCTTTCTTTACATAAATGGCCACATCTTTTCCTGAAAAATCTCACATATATTTTATTCAATCTGTACATACAAATCAGTACAGAAAATTTAGGATATTACATTTTCCCTTTGGTATTGCAGCTGGATGTGCTGCTCATATGTGGTGGGAATATGAATTTTATGTTATAGATAATTTAGACAAGTTTAAACAAGCTAGAATCAAGTAGTATTGGCTTAGAAATTCAAGTGTACATGTAATTAGGGTTTTGTGTTCTTGGTGCTACTATACAATCACTATTCATATGTGAGAATTTTATGATTTTGATGCTTACAATGTTAAAATGGAAAATTTTGTGGGATAAAGTAGAGAAACAAGTAGTGGAAGCATTGGAATCAAAATGAGAATTTTTGGAAAATAAGAGGAGGTATTTTGGTTCTGTATAGTAGCCAAGGAACAAGTTTGATTTCTGAAATTCTAATGTCATATTTGGATTCTACATGAAAAACTATATGAAAAAAAACCATGAGAATTTATTTTGGAAAGATGAAAGTATAAGACATAAAATAGACAAAGAATGGAATATAGTGAAAACCTAGTCTTGGAATTGCTTTGAAGTTAAGTTGTAACTTGCTATTGCTTTGTAATGGCTAGGTTTTGACATTTGTTTGAAAAGAAGACCATTTCAAGGAGAGGTTGACAAAGATAGCTTAAGAGGTAGCAAGAATACCTAACTATAATCTTATGGTTGTTTGACTTTGTGCTTACTTGTTATTTATGATCTTTGGTTGAGCTTAAGATGATGCTATGATGATGATGATGAAGTATGAATGAATTCAACTCCTTGTAACTAATATCATGACAATATGCATGTTAGAGTTTGCTTATGTATGATCATGAAGTAGATCCCACATCATGATAACATGTTAGGCATTTAATCAAGCATGCATGATATTATAGTTTGTAAGACTTGCTATTGAGATTTTCATGAAATCTCATTCTTTCCATATGCATAACCATGTTATAGGTGCTGGAACCTCCAAAGGGAAAAGGTTAAATGTGGATGAATGAACTTGTATTATAAGTTAAGTTGTCTATTTGACTTAATGGGATGCAATAGTACATTATGGTGTGTATGTATTATAAGACAGTGACCTTATGATGGTATTTTCTATGACTAAATCAATGAGATATGACGTGAAGTTTGGTATGAATATAGCTAAGATACAAAGCTTTAAATGGAAATGAGTTATGATTTGAAGTTTAGTATAAATATAGCTAAGATACAGAGCTTTAAATGGACACCAAGAACGCTTCAATTTGTTAAGTTTTCAATTTAATATGTTTTTTCCAAGTTAGAGATAAAATCTGGAATGAGATAAAATGAGAGTTAAGAGGCAATGAGGTTCATACGCCAATTTCAAATAGCAAATGAACAAATTTTTCCATGAAATTTTATGGGCTTAAAGAACATGTCTTGAAATCAACAAGTAACACATTTCATTTGGATAAGTGAGCAAGGATAAATGAATTTTTGAATTTATGTCAAGAAAACTGGAATTTCCAGATTTACCAAATGAACAATGTTTCTAAAAAAAACTGTAATCATTTAGCCATTGAAACCTCAGTTTTATATTTTTTCTATCATAGTATAATGAAATATCTTTCATTATAAATTTGAACCACTCCATTTTAATTTGTCTAGATTTAATTATGAATTTTCAAAGTTGGGTCTGTAATCTGGAATACCAAATGAACAGTACCATAAATTCATTTTTTTAAAATTCATTTTTCTAAGTTAAAGAGGTATTAAATTGGTTCAAACTACTTCCAATTGAGTATAAGTTAGGGTGAAAATAAGGACACAACACTCAATAAGTTTGGATACTCTTTGGAGCACAAGATTGTCTTTGAGGTTGCAAAGGGTAATGAAGTTAACAAGGAACAAGTGGCCACTCTTCTCAATATCCTTGATCGGCAGACACAAGTACTGTAACACCTTACTTTTGTATGTCTTAGGGACCATTTAGTAGCATTTAGAACCACTTAAACATCCATGGAAGTTCAATTACAAAATCTGGAATTTCCAAGCTTCATGGGACTATTCATATGCTAATTCTAGATTAAGCAACGAACTTCAAAAAATCATAATTAATTTTAAAAAAATTGAAATAAATTGGTGCAAAAGGATATTCGAATCTGACATGATGAAATTTAAGGGAAAAATAATTCTCAGACCAAATGATTAGCCAATCAGTACAGTTTAATCGTCAAATATCACTGTTCATTTGGTCAAAAATTTTGTAAAACAGTTTCTGGTCCCTAACTTTGAAAATTCGTTCTCATTGTATTGATGTTAGAATAAGGTATTCTTGGTGTCAAAATGAAGCTTGACATGTTAAATAAGTGGTGGTAAAATATTGTACATTTATTTAATCATTTACTATTTTTAATTATAATTCAAATGCCACTACCTCCTCATGAGTTACTGTTCACAATGACAAATTTCATCAATTATCTTTACATACATATACACGTAAATCATGCAACTAATTCCTATCTCTTTTTCATGCCTCTTTATCTTCTTTATCATGTGAAATCCCTGCTATGGTGTGACATGTAGGGGTGAGATTTTGGGGAAATCTCAGTAGCAAATGGAAACCATACAATGTATGCAACTATATGCTTGATGTTAATATGTGTGCACTTAATGATCATGCTTGCATAATGATATCTTATGTAACATCCCAAATTTTCTCTATCTGTATAAGACTAATAGAGGAAAGAGGTTATGAAGGTCTTGGGATGGTAATCAAAAGGAAAGATAATGATTAAGATAAGTTTTAAGCTAAAGAAAGAGAGAAGGTATGAAGTTGTAAAGAAAAAGGGACTAAATTGCAATTAATGAAAGTTTCAAGAACATAATGGACATTTTGGAAAAGAAAGGGACTAGAGTGAAAGTCTAAAATTTCCATGGTGTAAAATAGAAGTAGACATTAACTTTGGGCCATTAAATGTAATTATAAAAGATTGAGGGCCTAAAGTGTAATTTTTAAAAGTTCAGGGGCAAAATAATAATTATGGAAAGTTGAGCCAAAAAATGCCCAAAAATGCCCAGAAATGGTTTAGTCCCAAAGTTTACCATAAAATAGAGAAAAGTATTCTGATCAGTTTAACGCAACGCAGAATTTTGATTTAAGATCCTGATAAATTGATATTAATTTCTAAAGTCGGGAGATTATTACAGTATTCTCTGCACCTCATAATCAGATGAAATTTGGTAGTAAATTCTTACAAATAATATAAGAATTTATGAAACTAACAGAAGTCAAAAAGGAGTCCTGTAGAATTAATTATGGAATTTAAGGTGAAATTGGACACTGATAAAGGGTTAAAGGAAATGTACGGAATTTTTATTAGGACTTCTGAGTCTCAGAAAATTATGAGACTTTGCAAGGAATTCATTTTATATTAGAATGAATTTATAAAAATGTTATAACTAATAAAAGAGGTGTTTAGAATTTATCTCAAAAATTAGGATGATTTGAGAATATCGGTATAAGGAAAGTACCTTGGGATTTGTACCAATTAGCTATTGGACCTAAAAGAGTTCTAATATGACGTCATAGACAAGCCCAATAAGCCCAAGGAATTGTTATTTGGTCAAATAAATTTTTAGAATATTTTATGTATTTTTAAAAGAAAATAATTCAAGAAAATTCAAGAAGCATGTGAGGTGTCCTTGTGGGACCCACAAGCTTTACACATGACACCAAAAAGAAGAAGAAAGGGTTATGACATGTGATAAAATATAATAAAATAATATAAGAGTTAACCTAATGATGATTAAGGATAATTAATCCAAAAACTAACCAATCAAGTTCAAGATTAAGGAGTTATAATAATTAGGATAAGTGGGGTTATTATGGACCTAAGGTGACAAAGTTTTGGCTATAAATACCCCTCTCATTCCTCACAAAACTGTGCCCCCTTGGTTCTCTTAGAGAAACTCTTGTCATTTGAAAACTCAACCAAGATAAAGGCAATTCAAGGCACTTAAAGGTCAAGGTAGTTAAGGCATAAGGTAAGCAATCCTTCCTAGCTTATTTATATATGTTTTGGAAGGATAAAACCTAGATTTTATTGGTTGAAAATTTCATTAAACCTAGAGCATACTTGCTGTCCAAATTTTAAGTTGAAGTGGGAAGAAGGAAATAAAGCTATAACTATGTGATTAATGCTTGGATAAGTTAGTTTAGGTAATTGGTTATTGAATTAAGTTGTAATCTTGACTTTACCATTGATGAGGCCATTTGGTAATCTTGACCAAGAAGAATGAATTTCAATGATCTAATGCTTCCATTGAATTTAAATGATAATTTTGTGTAGGATTGGATAGGTTTGGAACCTTGGAAGCATTGGAATTGAAAGTTGTAATTTTTAAGTCTTCTCTGTTACTGTTCACATGCATGAACAGTTTTAGAATTTCATGATTTTGATGCTTCCAATGGTTTTAAAATGAAAAGTTGTGTGGGATAAAGTAGAGAAACAAGTATTGGAAGCATTGGAATCAAAATGAGAATTTTTGAAAGAATTAAGTACATTTTTGGTTCTGTCCAGAACAAGTTGAAGGAGCTGGAATTTCATGATTCTAAGATCATAAATAAATTCAAAATGTGAAATTGTGTAGGGTAAAGTCAAGGTACAAATTAATTTAAAGGATAAGACAATTAAACACAAATTAAGAAAGATAGGGGTTAATTGATTAAGTCCAATGTCTTTATATACCAATTGATTTGGGTCATGATGAATAAATGAATATGTAATGTTTAGGATTTGATTTGAGTATTCAAGAATACAACATTAATTCAAGGAAAGGTGACAAGAAAGAGGATAAGGAAAAGTAAAGAATCAAGGTAGTGAACTCACCCATTTCTTGTATACTTGATGTATATGTTTGTGTGTTGATATGTTTGTGATAGGTGATGATGATGTATGGTAGGTATGAATCATATATGCTCTGCTTTTATGAGGTTATAGTCATGCATGATAGGAATAGGCATAGAGCATAATGGTATGCAAATGGAAACTAAGGAAAGATAAAGGAAACATGTCATGCACTTGCATTCATCTTGTATGCATTGAATGGTACCGTTTACTACTGAGATTTCCCCAGAAATCTCATCCCAAATTATATCTCCAATCAACAGGAACCTCAAGTATGAGAGAGGAAGAATGCTAGATGATGATATGGTTATGTTCTAGACAAGTTTTGGGATGAATGTATGTAAAGGAAGATGTTAGATAGTTTTGAACTATGATGTTTGGTCTGTAACTAAAAATAGTTAATGATGTAATAAATGTATGATATTTTAGAAGTAGTTATTTAACATGTCAAGCTTCATTTTGACACCAAGTACGCCTTATTTCGATGTTTGTACAAAGAGAACAAATTTTCCAAAGTTAGGGACCAGAAACTGTTTCCAGAAATTTAGACCAAATGAACAGTAAACTTTGACGTCATAGTTGACTCAATTGACTAGTCAATTGGTCCAATTAAGTATTTTTCACTTAAATAAAAAGACGTTATCTTCAATTAACCTTTTGAACCACTTCATTTTAATTTTTCTAGAATTAATTATGAATTTTCAAAGTTCATCACTGAATCTGGAATTACCCAATGAACAGTAACCATAAACTTAAGATTTTCAGATTTTGATATTGAACTTCAATGGACTTGTAAGTGGTTCTAAATGCTACCAAATAGTCCCTAAGATGTATAAAAGTAAGGTGTTACATCTTACATGCTTCCATGTCCCTTAATTATAACATATGGCCATAGCATAAAAAGAAATAGAGTATCACTTAATCATACATGCTTCACGTAATCAAAGTAAGTAAACATCACATAAAACATCCAAGCAACATAAGCATACAAGTAGGTAAGTTCACTAGCTCACTTGCTTGACTTTCCTTTACCCCTTTTCTTTTCCTCTTGCTTCTTACTTCTCCTTGATATGTGGCTTCCTTCTTTGAAAACACAACTTAAATCCTAACATCATATAATTATTCATTCATTATAATCTCAATTCACTAACATTTCATAACATTAAACTCAATTAACCACTAAACCCCTAACTTTCTCTATTTGTGGTTAATTGCCTTATCCTTTGAACTACACAATTTTGTCTTTTGAATCCATTTATAGATTTAGAATGTTGAAATTCCAGCTTCTTCAACAAATCTAGACAAAATCGAAAAGAAGAATATAATTCTTTCAAAAATTCTCATTTTGATTCTAATACTTCCAATACTTATTCCTCTACTTTATCCCACACAATTTTTCATTTTAAAGCCATTGAAAGAATCAAAATCATGAAATTCCAATCACTGTTTATACGTGTGAATAGTAATAGAGAAGACTCTAAATTCTCATCTTTCAATTCCAATGCTTCCAAGGTTTCAAACTTATTCAATCCTACACAAAATCATCATTTAAATTCAATGGAAGCATTAGATTATTGAAATTCAAAATCCTCCTTTTAGTTTTGCTCTTGGCCAAAAGCCCTCTTCAATGTGCAAAGCAAGGAATTTCAATATGATTACATAACTAACCATTAAATCTAGCTTATCTAAGTGTTAATTACATAGTTCTAGCTTCAATTTCTTCTTCCCCATAAATTTTCAGATTTTGGACAGCAAGCATACCATGGGAAAAATTCACTTTCCTTCCCTCAGAACCCTAGGTTCAAGCCTCCAAATTAAAGGAAAATAAGCTAGGATCAATAACTTACCTTGATCCCTTGCAATCTTGATCACTTTGGCTCCTTGTTCTTGCTTTTCCTTTAGGTTTGAGTGAAACTTTTGGCATAGTTTTCCCATGGTCCTTGGGAACATGAAATTGAAGAGAATGGAGGGGGTATTTATAGCCAAATTTTGGCACTCTTGGGACTAAATTATCCCTCCTTTTCCTAATTATTACATAGCCTTAATCTTGCATCTTATTGCTTGATTAATTCCTTAATCACCATTAACTTAATTCTTACATTATTTTAATAAATTGAAGCACATGTCCAAACTCTTCTTCCTTGTTCTTGGCTGCCATGTGTCGTTTATATGGGTCCCACAATGACATCTTATAATCCAACCCACCTTATCTCTTGATTTTCTTTAATTCTCTTTTTAAAATTCATAAATTATCTAAAATTGACTTGAACTCCAAGACTTGTTCTTAGGCTTATTGTGCTATTTTATATGATGCCATTTTGAGCCAATATTGGGTCCAATTGCCAATTGACACAAATCCCAATGCACTTCCCATTATTTTCCTATACCAATATCATTAAATTACCCTAATTTTTAAGATAAATTCTATAGAGCTCTTTTAATGATTCTAAAATTTTTACAAATTCATTCTAATATAAAATGAATATCCTACAAAGTCTCAATTTTTTGAGACTCAGAAGTCCTGATAAAAATTACATATATTTTTTCTAAATCTTTTGTCAATGTCCCTTTTCACCATAAATTTAATAATCAATTCTACAAGACTCCTTTTTTAGTTCTATCAGTTTCATCAATTCTTATATTAATTATAAGAATTTACTACAAAATTTTATCTGATTCTGAGGTCCAGAAGATACTGTACTAATCTCCAAACTTTAGAGATTAATATCAATTTATTAGGACCTTAAATCAAAATTCTAAGAGATATGCTTGGCCCAATTTTCATTCTCTATTTATTGGTAAAATTTGGGACCAAAATATTTCTGAACAATCTTAAAGTCAATGAAACTTGCCTTTTCTTTTGAGCTTTCTGATATGTTTAAATTTCTTGTTGTTCTATTGAATTTCATTTGTCCTAATCATATTCAGTACTTCAATTGTGTTTTGCCATCATAAAAAAAGGGGGGAAATGTTAAACTCCAATGTTTTGATGATGACAAATGATTTAAATGATTTTAAAGAAGTATTTTTAACTTAGCTTATTTTTCGATAAGCTTATCAATAAGAGCATTGATCGATAAGCTCTTCAATAAATGAGAAAGAAAATTTGATTTATGAAAGGCATTTTTAGAGCCTTATTCAATAAGGTCACTTATCGATAAGGACTTTGATAGATGAATACAAACTTAGTTTATGAAAAGTCCAAGTCACTATTTTTAAACTATAATTGTTTGAAGACTTATTCAATAAGGTTATTTATCGAAGAACCTCTGATATATAAGATAATGACTCAGTTTAAGTAATCAGTTTATATAAAAAGATTTATCAAAGTATTGATCGATAAAGGCATTTATCAATGAGAATGTGAAACTTGTTTTTCAAAGAAGTATTTATCGAAGAATTGATCGATAAAGGCATTTATCGATAAGGTATTCAATAAATGAAGTCAATAGTTTAGTTTCTCTTTGATTTCAAAAAACTTATCAATAAAAACACTTATCGATAAGGTATTCAATAAATATATAGATTTTCACTATAAGAGTTTTTCAAGCCTCATTTATCAGAGTATTAATGATAAGGCACTTTATTGAAGAACACTTCGATAAATAAATAAAACTTTTGTTTTATCAAGAGCACTGAATTGATAAATGATTTTGAATATGATTTGCTTGTTTTGACAAGAAAGTAATGACTTTCTTCTCAAATGATTTATGAAAACTTGGGTTACAAATTTTATAAGATCAAAATCAAAGAAAGAAAGTTTTTAAAGTATGTTCATTATTCTTCAAGTATTTATCAATAAGCTATTTGATAAATGAAGACAAATTGCTATGAAAACTATTTCAAGCTTCATTTTTTAAAGTATTAATCGATAAAGTCATTTATTGATAAAGACTTCGATAGAGACATAAACAGAAAAATTAATTTCTAAAATTTTGTGAAGTATGAGGTATTTATCGATAAGCCTATTTATTGAAGAACACTTCGATAAATTGGCCATTGTTATAAAAATGATATTTTTCAAAGAACTATTTTAACAAATATTTATCGAAGTCCTTTTCGATAAGTCCTCACTTCTATACACATTTCAACAAATGAGAAGAAAAGTTAGATTATGAATTTATTAAAGATTTAACAAATGATTCATTGAAAAAT
This sequence comes from Leucaena leucocephala, assembly GCA_037074615.1. Lineage (NCBI taxonomy): Eukaryota > Viridiplantae > Streptophyta > Magnoliopsida > Fabales > Fabaceae > Leucaena > Leucaena leucocephala. The sequence goes on along the minus strand of CM073555.1, from coordinate 11,356,274 downwards.
CTTAATAAACTTATGACTTGCTTTGCTTTACTAAATGATCTTATGAATTCTTGTTTCCAAATATATTGCATGATTTGAGAAAAGATTAAACAACAGAGAAAGTTTAAAATTTGGTTCTTTATGAATTTATTGATAAGTTATCTGATAAGCCTATTTATCCAAGAACACTTCTATAAATTGGCTATTGTGAAATGTTTTGAAATGAAGTTTGAATTATCAACAAATCTGAATTCCTATCTATAAAAAGGATATTTTTTGAAGAGCTATTCTTAAAGGCTATTTATAAATATACTATTTGATAAATATAAAACTATTTCAAAGCAATTCATTTGAGATTTATCAAAGTCCTTTTCGATAAAGTATCTTTTTGATAAACTAAACTGATATTGGAAAATATTTTTTAACCAGATTTTGAGAGAATTTTACGTTTCAATCTAAATCATTTGGAAACAATTGCTATATGCTTAAACACTTTATATATCTCTTATGAAGCATATTTTCAAATCATTTATAGGCAGAAATAAGATCAAAAGAAGAGATTCATTAAAGAAACCAATCTATCAAAATGCACACGTCAACTGAAACATCCTTACTTTCGTATGTCTTAGGGACCATTTGGTAACATTTAGAACCACTTTCAAGGTCATTGAGGTCCAATTTCTCAATCTGGATTTTTACTCTTATTGAGTACTATTCACTTTCAAAATTTCAGATGAGTGACCTGACTTCAAAAAATCATAACTAATTCTACAAAAATAGAAATGAAGTGTTTCAAATTGATAATTGAAGCTAACTCAATTATCTTTCAGGGAAAAATAACTCATTGGCCATTCATTGACCGAGTCAACATCGGTCAACGTCACAACTTTACTGTGCATCCAACATTTTTCTCCTGAATCCAGCATTCTGGTCCCAACTTTGATAATTTATATCTCCTTGTGTAGACATCCAAATGAGACGTTTTATATATCAAATTAAATCTTGTTATGTATACTATTTATCATAAAAATTTCATACATTTTTCATCCATTTACTATTTTTAATCATTTATCAACCATGACCTTGTCACCATGTGTTACTGTTCATAGTGGTAATTTCCAGCAATCAACTTTGCATACATATGCATACACCCATCATATATCAGTCAAACATGCCAAACAATATCTTTATTAAATAATAAGTTATTATACATCAGGGCATGCATGAAATCCTCATATTTCTTTTACATCATTGCCTGCCTGAAATCCGGCAGCATAACCGTTACGCTTCATCTTCAGAAAGTAACTGATCTTGTACCGATTCGGTAATTCCTGTGAGAACTACCATTCTACGTAAGTACCCAGGAAAGACTAGATGAACCGGCTAGGTCCACTCACTTCCAGCCTCCTTAGACAGTACCTACGTACACAGTACGTATCAGCTCCTTTCTCGACTATTGCCATCTTGTCATAATTTCGGCAGCATAACGGCGTCTCTTAAAATTCCCAAAATTTACTTTGACATAACCTCCCCTGTAATGGTTTACTTATTGGGATGAGATTCATGGGAATCTCAGTAGCAACAATCATAACAATAGATGTAATGTAGAGTGACAGTGGTTGCTTGTGATTGTGTACAGATAAGTATGCTGCGTGCTTCCATACTCAATAACATATGATCATAGCATTGCAGTAGAGCTTCAGGCATAACATATAAGACAACAATCCAACCAAACAATAGCACAACAAATCACAAAGCCATTACATAAAAGCTAGGATTAGTTACTACCTCAAGAGCTTAGCAGTTCCAGCTCCGCCAGAACTTCCTTTCTTTCTTCCTCTCACTTTCTCTCTCTAGCACTTCCCCTCTCTCTTAAAGGCTCCTTGGCCGTGGCATATGAATGAATGGGGGGGGCATTTATAGTTTTGGTCAATGGCATTCTTGTAATTTTGAAGCCATCTGATTCTGTGGTCCTGGTTTTTCAGGAATTTCCTATTTTTCTTTATTCCTTTTACTGCATCATGCATGACATCGTCTCAAAGCCACCTCATGGGACACCTCATCATGCACATTTCTTTTATGGAAAAATTGCAAGCTTCTTGGACACCTCATCAGCTGACTCAGCAGTTCCAATCCAATCCAGTACCGGTCCGGTTCGATTTCCCACAAACTGGACTCACCGGCTGAGATTGTGCCACGTGTCCTCAACTTTTTCTTCTGCCTCTAAGATGACGCCAAGTGGATCTGGAAGGGACCTTTCACGCCTTCCAATGCTATCCAGATAAACCTAGGACTTTATCTGATCACCTCCTCGGTTATCGTGCCGAACGAGTAACTTTACTTTATTGAAACAGCATTAAAATAGTATTTTAATGCCACTTTTTCCCACATATCACTGGGCCTACGTTTTTGGGCTCTGGGAATGTTATCTTGGATCCTGATCAAGCTCAAATACTCTGATGGCTCGATTCCCAAGAAACATCCCTTGGCAAATTACCAAAATACCCCTAGGTGCCCTTTCTTGCACTATTTTAACCCTAAGGGTAAAATCGTCATTTTACACCCTTCTGTACTCTGTCAGGACATATACTGACTCTAAGTAACTTTATCTGTAGGTGCCTTGGCTCCTGGGCCTATCCAGAATGACCAAAATGCCCTCCATTCCTCTATTACCCTTTAATACAACATAGGGGCATTTTTGTAATTTTACACTTTTCCGGGTTCTGCCGGACACTGGCCCACCTATCAGTCCAAGGGTCTTACTGGGCCTTTGTTGGCGCCATTATTGGGCCTCTCAGGGTCCATTACCTTCATGGCACGCATTACGAGGAATCCTCCCTTGTTAATGATTATTGAATATTTTATCTATTATTCACCGTTTATACACATATCCGGACACCGGCTCCTTCTGTCCGATACACTGGCCTGCGGTGTTCAGGCATCCCTGTGGGTGATAACAGTCATCTGACTGAGGTCATCCGAACTCATTCAGTCCCTTTTTAAATACCGATAAATCTCCTTATCGGATACCCAGAGGCCTCACACTCCTGTCTGGATTTTCTGATTTGTGAATAACTTTTTCTACAGGCCTCCTATCGGTATTCGGTCAGTTTCCTGACATCTGCCCCATAAGGACGTATCATCCTGTATTTTCTCACTTAGATCTGAAATCTAAGGTATCCGGTAGGAATTTTTATAACTTTTGAACTATCAGATCAATTCTGGCTATCTGGAGTCTTGAAAAATTCCTGTATTAAGCCAGATTACCGAGCGTCACTTGCTGTCGGACAGTCCAAACCACTTCCGGCCTGACTTTCTTTAATTACAATTTAGCCCTAGATAACTTTTCTTCTTTTCAATTAAATCCCTTTCTATTTGGCTAAAATTACACTTAAGGACCCCATATTTTTGTCTACTTTTTCTTTTTAGCTTTAAACTTTCCATAATTGAACTTAAGTCCTTCCATTTCCTTTCTTTACTTTACTAGGTCTAGGGGCATTATTGTCTTTTCATATCTTACCAGAGTATTCTCTGACCCTGGCCAACTATCTAGATACCCTTTCTTGACTATCTAACCTTAGCCAAATGACCAAAATACCCTTTACTCATTCTTCAATTATTCTATAACATAAGGGCATTTTTGTCATTTTGCACATTTTTCCCGAACACCGGCCCCTCTTACCACTAAACTGATATTATGGGCCTGGGCCTTCCCTAGTGTCACTATGGGCCTTAGAAAACACTGTATGGCCTCTGGCCATAGTCCGATCATCTCTATTCGTACTGCTCTTCCTTTACCGATTATAACTGTAAATTCCCATCTTCGAGAATTTTTACAGACAAATTGGGACCTCAAATCAAAATTTCGTGTTGCGTCATTCAACCCGGAATCCTTTTCTCTATCTCCCGGTATTTTCAGATATTTTATCCGGACCGGGCTATTTTTGCCTGAAAGTACACTTCCGCGCACACTTTTCAAAAATGACCATTCTACCCTTGGTCACATTTCTAATTCTTTCATACACATAGAGACCTCATATGCATATTTCACAGTTCAGTGAAATGATCAGCATAATTTTCTCTATTTTCTAGCAAAATATGGTACTCATCGGCTACTGTCACATCCTTATTTTTATACATCTTAGGGACCATTCAGTAGCACTTAAACCACTTTCAGGGTCATTGCAGTCTAAACACTTAATCTGGAATTTTATTCATATCGAGTACTGTTCACTGTGGCTAATTCCAGATGAGTGACCGGACTTTGAAAATTCATAACTAATTCTAGAAAAATCTAAATGAAGTGGTTCAAATTGCTACATAAAGATAACTCAAATATATTTCAGGGAAAAATCATTGGTTGACCAATCCTTGACAAATTTAATGTGGGTCAACGTTAAAATATTACTGTTCATCCAATGACTTTCTCCTGAATCCAGCATTCTGGTCCCAACTTTAACCATTTATATCTTTTCGTGTATACATCCAAATTAGACATTCTATATATCAAATTAAATCTTAGTATGTCTACTGTATACCCTAAAAATTTCGTACATTAATTCAATCATTTACTATTTTTAATGATTTATCAAACATGAATGGGTCTTCACGAGTTACTGTTCACTGAGCCTATTTTCAGCATTTAGTCTTTACATACCCAAGCATACAACCAACACATATCAGTCATACAAGCCAGATAATAATTAATATCAAATAATCAACTGTTATTTATCAGTGCATGATTAACTCCCTCATATTTTATTACATCCTTCTCTGTCTAAAATCCGGCAGCATAACTGCTACAATTCTTCTCTAGAAAGTAACCGATGTTGTACCGATTCGGTAATTCCCTTGTGAGAATTACCATTCTACGTAGTACCCAGGAAAGACTGGATGAACCTTCTGGGTCCACTCACTTCCAGCCTCCTTAGACAGCACTACGTACACAGTACGTATCAGTTCCTTTCTTTGTTCCGTCTTCGTTGCCGAAATTTTGGCAGCCTACCGGCGTCTCTTAAGATTCCCAAATTTTATTTTGACAGAACCTCCCCTGTAATGTTATGTTTGGGAATGAGATTCAAAAGAATCCCAGTAACAACAATCATAACAAAATATGTAATGCAGAGTGACGGTGCTTGCTTGTGACTGTGTACAGATAAGTATGCTGCATGCTTCCATATTCAATAACATATGATCATAGCATTGGAATAGAGCTTCAAGCATAACATATAGGACAACAATCAACCAAACAAGACAACACATCACAAAGACATTACATAAGAGCTAGGATTAGTTGTTACCTCAAAAGCAGTGCTTTAGAACTTCCCTACTACTTCCAACTTCACCAGAACTTCCTTACTTCTTTCTTTCTCTCACTTTCTCTCTCAAGAACTTCTTTCTTCCTCTCTTTCTTGCTTGCACCGAAATGAAGGGGTAAGGGGGGGTATTTATAGTGTTGAGCAATGGCAATCTTGTAATTTTGAAGACTTATGATCCTGTGGTCCTGGTTTTTCCTGAATTTCCTATTTTTCTTTATTCCTTTTACTGCATCATGCATGACATCACTCAATGCCAACTCATGGGACACCTCACCTCCCACATTCTTCACATGGCGAAATTGAGAGGGAGCTAGAGCCTTCCGGAAGCTTTCCGGTCCACTCCGGTACCGGCCCGGTCCATCGCCTCGAAAAACGTGCTGTTTTCTGCACCTGATGTTTCTGAAGATCCTTTTTATGTCTACTGACCTCACATTTAGTATCTAGACCCTTTATATCATTAACTTTTTAATACTGGGTCCAGACTCAATTACAGATCCCCTGCGAAATGACCAAAATGCCCTTGGTGCCCTATCTTGTCCTATTTTAACCCTAAGGGCAAAATCGTCATTTCACACCTTTCTGGACTCGGTCAAAGCTTATACTGGCTCTAGTCAACCTTATTTAGACATGTCTTGACCTCTGGGTCTGTCCAAAATGACCAGAATACCCTTTATTCATCTGCTGCCCTTTTGTACAACATAGGGGCATTTTCGTAATTTCGCACTTTTCCGGGGATATGCTGGACACTGGCCCACCTATCAGTCCAAGAGTCTTATTGGGCCTCTAATGGCGCCATTTTTGGGCTTCCTGGGTCCATTGCCTGTATGGCACGCATTACGAGAAATCTTCCTTTAATACAGCTCATTGAATATTTTAACTATTATTTACCGATTATACACCTTTTTCGGACACCGGCTCTTTTCCCCAGATACAGTGTCCAACTGTGTTCAGGCATCCTTGGGGGTTATAACGGTCATCTGACCGAAGTCATTCGCTCGCATTTAGCCCCTTTAAAAATACCGATAAATCTCCAACCCGGATCCCTGGAGGCCTCACACTCCCGTCTGGAATTTTTATTTTGTGAATAACTTTTCCTACAGACCTCCTATCGGTATCCTGTCAGTTTCCCGACATTCGCCCCATAAGGGTGCATCATCCTGTATTTTCTCACTTATATCTGAAACCTAGGGTATCCGGTATTAATTTTTATAACTTTTGGACGATCAGTCCATTTCTGGCTATCTGGAATCTTCAAAAATTCCGGTATTAGGCTTGGTTACCCGGCGTCACCTACCCTACCTTCGGGTAGAATCTGGGACTGAAATGCTGTCGGGCGGTGCAAACCACTTCTGGCATATTTTCTTTAATTATACTTTAGCCCCAGGGAACTTTTCCTTCTTTATAATTAAGTCCCTTAATTTGGCTAAAATTACCCTTTAAGACCCCACATTTTTGTCTACCTTTCCTTCCTTACCTTAAACTTTCCATATTTGCATTTAAGTCCTTTCTTTTCCTTTCTTTTGCAATTTAATCATTTTCTTTACATAAAGGACCACATCTTTTTCCTGAAACAGAGCTCATATATTCTGTTTATTCTGTACATAGAAACCAGTACAGAAAATTAAGGATATTACATTTCTCTCCCCCTAAAAATAAATTTCGTCCCCGAAATTTACATTACATCTATCCTATACAAATAATTCAGGGTACTTTTCTCTCATCTTTTCTTCTGTTTCCCATGTAGCCTCTTGTTCAGTCAAGCCTTTCCAGATCACTTTAACTAAAGGAATTTGCTTATTCCGCAACTGCTTGACTTTTCTATCAGTAATTCGTACCGGTCCAACCTCATAGGTCAAGTCATCTCGCAGTGCGACCTCATCCTGCTCAATCACATGAGATGGATCTGGAATATACTTCTTTAATTGGGAAACATGGAACACATCATGTATCTGGCTGAGATTCGGAGGAAGAGCCAACTTATAGGCTACTGCTCCTATCTTTGAGAGAATCTGGAATGGCCCGATGTATCTTGGATGCAGCTTCTTCACCTTAATCGATCGTCCGGCTCCTGTGGTTGGAGTTAACTTAAGGAATACATGTTCTCCTTCTTCAAACTCCAACGGCTTCCTTCTGACATCTGCATAGCTCTTCTGTCTGCTTTGAGCCGTCAACAATCGTTTTCTAATTACCGCAACTTGTTCTACAGTTTGATCCACTATATCCGGACCAAGCATTCTTCTCTCGCTCAACTCTAGCCAGCATAAGGGGGATCTACATTTCCGTCCATAGAGTGCTTCAAAAGGTGCCATCTGTATACTGGCCTGATAACCATTGTTATATGCAAACTCTATAAGGGGTAAATGGATATCCCAGCTGCCTTTGAAATCTAGGACACATGCTCTCAGCATATCCTCTAACGTCTGTATTGTTCTTTCAGATTGCCCATCTGTCTGAGGATGATAAGCTGTACTGAATCTGAGAGTAGTGCCCATTTCTTCCTGTAGAGCCCTCCAGAAATTTGAAGTAAATCGAGGATCTCTATCAGACACAATGCTGCTTGGGATACCATGGAGCCTAACGATCTCCTTTATATACAGCTTTGCCAGCTTTTCTAGAGAATCTCTCTTATTGATTGCCAGGAAATGTGCTGACTTTGTCAGTCGATCGATTACTACCCAAACCGCATCATGTCTACTTGGTGTCAAGGGTAGTCCTTCCACAAAGTCCATGGCAATCCCATCCCATTTCCACTCAGGGATATCTAAAGGCTGCAACGTTCCTGCTGGCTTTTGATGTTCAACTTTCACTTTCTGGCAGGTTAAGCACTTAGATACGTAAGCTACAACATCTTTCTTCAGTCCAGGCCACCAGAATAACCTTTTAACATCATGGTACATTTTGGTCATACCTGGATGTACCGTATATCGGCTTTTATGTGCTTCCTCCAGAATCCTTTCCCTTAATCCCCCAACATTTGGGATATAGGGTTTTCCCCTAAACTGTAGCAATCCGTCTGGGGACATCTCAAAATTCCTTGTCTTCCCTTTCTCCAGCTTGTCTTTGAATATTGCTGCGAGCTTATCCTGTTCCTGAGCCCCTTTGATCTCATCTTCTATGCAAGATCTGACATGAACTCCTCCAAAAGGATTCTCCGTCAGTTGTATTTGATATAGAGGGCTCCAGTCTCGCATATCTTCTATCAGTTCCAATTCCTTGATCATCATGTATGCCACCTGCACCACCTTTCTACTCAGGGCATCATCTACCACATTGGCTTTTCCTGGATGGTATTTAATCTGGAAGTCATAATCTTTTAACAATTCCATCCATCGCCGCTGCCTCATGTTCAGCTCCTTCTGATCCTGCAGATACTTCAGGCTTTTGTGGTCGCAAAACAACTCTATCGTTGCTCCGTATAAATAGTGCCTCCATATCTTCAGGGCATAGACCACCGCCGCAAGCTCCAGATCATGAGTGGGATAATTCTCTTCATGTGGCTTTAACTGTCGAGAGGCGTAGGCTACTACTCGACCTTGCTGCATAAGCACACATCCCAGCCCCTGCTTGCTAGCATCAGTGTAGACTACATAAGTCTGAGTTGGGTCTGGAATAATCAGCACGGGAGTAGTCGTTAATCTCTGCTTCAACTGCTGGAAGCTAGCCTCGCACTTCTCATCCCACTTAAACTGCTGATTCTTTCTGGTCAGCTTGGTAAGTGGTAAGGCAATTCGAGAAAAGTCTTGAATGAATCGTCTGTAGTACCCTGCTAGGCCGAGAAAACTTCTAATCTCTGTCACTGTCCTTGGCTGTTCCCAGCTCAAAACTGCTTCAACTTTGCTAGGATCCACAGCTACCCCGTCTCGGGATATGACATGACCGAGAAATTTGACTTCTGAAAGCCAAAACTCGCACTTACTCAGCTTAGCATAGAGCTTCTTCTCTTTAAGGGTACCAAGAACAATCCTCAAATGCCTTTCATGCTCCTCTGGAGATTTGGAGTACACCAGAATATCATCAATAAAGACCACAACGAACTGATCTAGATAAGGCCTGAAAATCCGGTTCATATAGTCCATGAAAATAGCAGGTGCATTGGTTAGTCTAAAAGGCATCACCAAAAATTCAAAATGTCCGTAGCGCGTTCTGAACGCCGTCTTTGGAATATCATCTGGCTTGACCCTTAGTTGATGGTAGCCAGATCTCAAGTCAATTTTGGAGAATAAGCTCGCTCCTGCCAATTGATCTAGCAGGTCATCAATTCTGGGAAGAGGATACTTGTTCTTAACTGTAAGCTTATTTAATTCCCTGTAGTCAATGCACAGCCTTAAGCTACCATCTTTCTTCTTGACGAACAGTACTGGAGCACCCCATGGCGATACACTGGGTCGTATAAAACCCTTCTCCAATAGCTCCTCAATTTGCTTCTTCAGTTCCATCATTTCGTTGGGAGCCATCCTGTATGGGGCTTTTGATACTGGTCCAGCTCCAGGTACAATGTCGATCGCAAACTCCACTTCACGCTCCGAAGGCAATCCCTGAATCTCCTTTGGAAAGACTTCAGGAAATTCATTGACTACAGGAACCTCCTCGATGCCTTCCTCCACTTCTGCTTGAACAGAAAAGAATACCACATATCCCTGACATCCTTTCCGTAGACATTTTTCTGCCTGAGCCTCTGTCACGAAGTTCAGTTGTACTTCTAAGCTCCGATCAGTGATCTTTGGACCAAGAACTAGGGTCTTGTTTCTGCAGTCCAACATCACATTATTGGAGGATAACCAATTTAAACCAAGTATGACCTCAATCTCCTGGAAAGGCATACAGATCAGGTCCAGGGTGGTACTGCAGTGCTCATAACGCACCACACTATTTAGACAGGCATCAGATGTGATCACCCTAGCGTTGGTGGGGGTTTTCACCTGTATATCATAACGTAACTTGCTGATCAGAAGGCCTAGGCATTTAGCACATTCATAAGATATAAAGGAATGACTTGCACCCGAATCAAATAGGGCAGTCACAGCATGATCATTGAGATAGATTGTACCTTGGATCATCTCAGATGATCGCTGAGCATCCTCTCTAGTGAGTGCAAACACTCGTCCCGCCGTCCTTGGCCTTGGATCAGTTATAGCTTGAGGACATTCCCTGGAAAAATGTCCGGGCTTTCCGCAGGTATAGCATACATTCTGGCCCATCAAGCATGGTCTGTCACCATGATTCTTTCCACACTTTTCACATACTGGGGCCTTTGGATCCCTGTTACTGGATCTTCCGCGAAAATTTCCCCTATTAGGCCTCTTGGTCTGCCACGGGCGCTTTCTTTTCTTATAGCCGCTCCCACTGGCCGCTTCTTGATTCCGTCCGGCCTTATCAGGAGTCGCTTGATCTTTACTCCCAGATCTGGACAGCATTCTATGATTCATGATGTTCTCAACGATTCGACATGCTTCCACAGCCTTATTGAACTGGCTGTATTGTTGGGGAGTTAACTTCTCCTTTAATATAGAATTCAGCCCTCGAATCATTCTTTCTGTCATCCAGCGTTCGTCATCCACTTGGCGTAGGTAAGTTGAATATTGAGATAGCCGGATGAACTTGGCCAAATATTCGTCAAAAGATTCTTTTTCTCCTTGCCTCAGCACAAGGAATTCAGCCTCCCTTTCATCTCTGACAGATTGAGGAAAATATTTCTCATAAAATTGCTCAAGAAATACTTCCCAGGTAACTGGAATATCTCTTGCTTGGAGAAGTAACTCTGTATTCTTCCACCATCTATCGCATCCTTTTCCAATTGATAGATGGCCATTTGGGCCTTGGTTTCTGTCGGGCAGTCGAGGACCTTAAAGATCTTCTCTAATCTGCTGACCCAATTTTCTGCTACATGTACTTCAAATGTCCCTTCGAATATGGGAGGATTGTGTTTGCAAAATCGCACCATCCATTGTTGGATGCCAACTGCCTCCTCCCTTGATTCAACCCTTCTCTGGGGCTGTTCCGCCTACTGTGGTACTTCTTCAGGTTCTCTACTAGTTGCTCCTGAAGGCTCTGGCGGTCTTAAATTATTTACAGCTGCTGCTACTGCCGCGGCTATGGCAGCATCTCTTTCTTGTTCATTTCGTGCTTGAGCAGCTCTCATTTCTTCTATCATCTTTTGTTGCTGTTCTAATCGTTCTAGAATCATTTGATTAAGGTTTCCAGCCTCTCGGGGTTCCTCAGCTGGAATAGTTCTCCTTGTTCGTACCATTTTGTTATACTTAAAAACAGAAGGGAATACGATGAATAACATAATTCCTTTTCATTTCATTTCACACATAATATACATACAGAGTATATGTACATGTCACAGTACCATTCTAGTCTTTTATACATTAGAAATATTACTCTAATTTTTCTTAAACTTCATTCTAATATATTCTCCTACTAGGTAGATCCAGTCGGATATGGTACAATATGATTCTCTATCAAAATACTGGTCCAACTCCGATCTCCAGGTAGGAGTCTTCGGCAATACATCATTCATAATTTCTAGCCAAAGCCCCATGGTTAACACATTTGGATCCCAGGCTTGATATATGGCTTTCACCCTTGTGATAAACTCCTAGTAGTCCGAATAATCTTGATCTATGTTTTCAAACAGGGTCTGCCTCAACTCGTATAGTTGTCGGGCTAATGCTACCGAGCTCTCAAGTTGCTCTCTACTCAGGTTCCTCCCTGGGACCATTCTTACGATTAAACCTCCCAAATACATTTCTACTAGAGTCACTTCGGGCCTACTGGGATCTGGCGCATTACTCTGAACACGTACTTGGCTGGATCCTGAACTGTCTGTTATATTCAAGGGTACCGCACTTATGGGAATGGCAGGAATAGGGCCTTCTGTTATCATCACCTCCTGATCATCAATTGGAAAGTTTGATCCTACCGAGGAACTATCCTCCTCAGAATCACCAGCTACTGGAGGTGTCCAGAGGTCAGAATCATTGCTTACTATCTCTTCTTCTGAACTATCTGAACTAGAGACCTCTGGTCTTAATTCCCATTGGTTTACTGTAGTTTCAGACCCAAATCTATGTCTATCCATCCTGCAAACACTAACTTAGTGTCAATTATGACGGCTTTATCATGGTATATCTTTCTATAAATCATCTACTCAGAGCATTTCTTAAGCCAGAATCCTTTGCTCTGATACCAAAATGTCACATCCTTATTTTTATACATCTTAGGGACCATTCAGTAGCACTTAAACCACTTTCAGGGTCATTGCAGTCTAAACACTTAATCTGGAATTTTATTCATATCGAGTACTGTTCACTGTGGCTAATTCCAGATGAGTGACCGGACTTTGAAAATTCATAACTAATTCTAGAAAAATCTAAATGAAGTGGTTCAAATTGCTACATGAAGATAACTCAAATATATTTCAGGGAAAAATCATTGGTTGACCAATCCTTGACAAATTTAACGTGGGTCAACGTTCAAATATTACTGTTCATCCAATGACTTTCTCCTGAATCCAGCATTCTGGTCCCAACTTTAACCATTTATATCTTTTCGTGTATACATCCAAATTAGACATTCTATATATCAAATTAAATCTTAGTATGTCTACTGTATACCCTAAAAATTTCGTACATTAATTCAATCATTTACTATTTTTAATGATTTATCAAACATGAATGGGTCTTCACGAGTTACTGTTCACTGAGCCTATTTTCAGCATTTAGTCTTTACATACCCAAGCATACAACCAACACATATCAGTCATACAAGCCAGATAATAATTAATATCAAATAATCAACTGTTATTTATCAGTGCATGATTAACTCCCTCATATTTTATTACATCCTTCTCTGTCTAAAATCCGGCAGCATAACTGCTACAATTCTTCTCTAGAAAGTAACCGATGTTGTACCGATTCGGTAATTCCCTTGTGAGAATTACCATTCTACGTAGTACCCAGGAAAGACTGGATGAACCTTCTGGGTCCACTCACTTCCAGCCTCCTTAGACAGCACTACGTACACAGTACGTATCAGTTCCTTTCTTTGTTCCGTCTTCGTTGCCGGAATTTTGGCAGCCTACCGGCGTCTCTTAAGATTCCCAAATTTTATTTTGACAGAACCTCCCCTGTAATGTTATGTTTGGGAATGAGATTCAAAAGAATCCCAGTAACAACAATCATAACAAAATATGTAATGCAGAGTGACGGTGCTTGCTTGTGACTGTGTACAGATAAGTATGCTGCATGCTTCCATATTCAATAACATATGATCATAGCATTGGAATAGAGCTTCAAGCATAACATATAGGACAACAATCAACCAAACAAGACAACACATCACAAAGACATTACATAAGAGCTAGGATTAGTTGTTACCTCAAAAGCAGTGCTTTAGAACTTCCCTACTACTTCCAACTTCACCAGAACTTCCTTACTTCTTTCTTTCTCTCACTTTCTCTCTCAAGAACTTCTTTCTTCCTCTCTTTCTTGCTTGCACCGAAATGAAGGGGTAAGGGGGGGTATTTATAGTGTTGAGCAATGGCAATCTTGTAATTTTGAAGACTTATGATCCTGTGGTCCTGGTTTTTCCTGAATTTCCTATTTTTCTTTATTCCTTTTACTGCATCATGCATGACATCACTCAATGCCAACTCATGGGACACCTCACCTCCCACATTCTTCACATGGCGAAATTGAGAGGGAGCTAGAGCCTTCCGGAAGCTTTCCGGTCCACTCCGGTACCGGCCCGGTCCATCGCCTCGAAAAACGTGCTGTTTTCTGCACCTGATGTTTCTGAAGATCCTTTTTATGTCTACTGACCTCACATTTAGTATCTAGACCCTTTATATCATTAACTTTTTAATACTGGGTCCAGACTCAATTACAGATCCCCTGCGAAATGACCAAAATGCCCTTGGTGCCCTATCTTGTCCTATTTTAACCCTAAGGGCAAAATCGTCATTTCACACCTTTCTGGACTCGGTCAAAGCTTATACTGGCTCTAGTCAACCTTATTTAGACATGTCTTGACCTCTGGGTCTGTCCAAAATGACCAGAATACCCTTTATTCATCTGCTGCCCTTTTGTACAACATAGGGGCATTTTCGTAATTTCGCACTTTTCCGGGGATATGCTGGACACTGGCCCACCTATCAGTCCAAGAGTCTTATTGGGCCTCTAATGGCGCCATTTTTGGGCTTCCTGGGTCCATTACCTGTATGGCACGCATTACGAGAAATCTTCCTTTAACACAGCTCATTGAATATTTTAACTATTATTTACCGATTATACACCTTTTTCGGACACCGGCTCTTTTCCCCAGATACAGTGTCCAACTGTGTTCAGGCATCCTTGGGGGTTATAACGGTCATCTGACCGAAGTCATTCGCTCGCATTTAGCCCCTTTAAAAATACCGATAAATCTCCAACCCGGATCCCTGGAGGCCTCACACTCCCGTCTGGAATTTTTATTTTGTGAATAACTTTTCCTACAGACCTCCTATCGGTATCCTGTCAGTTTCTCGACATTCGCCCCATAAGGGTGCATCATCCTGTATTTTCTCACTTATATCTGAAACCTAGGGTATCCGGTATTAATTTTTATAACTTTTGGACGATCAGTCCATTTCTGGCTATCTGGAATCTTCAAAAATTCCGGTATTAGGCTTGGTTACCCGGCGTCACCTACCCTACCTTCGGGTAGAATCTGGGACTGAAATGCTGTCGGGCGGTGCAAACCACTTCTGGCATATTTTCTTTAATTATACTTTAGCCCCAAGGAACTTTTCCTTCTTTATAATTAAGTCCCTTAATTTGGCTAAAATTACCCTTTAAGACCCCACATTTTTGTCTACCTTTCCTTCCTTACCTTAAACTTTCCATATTTGCATTTAAGTCCTTTCTTTTCCTTTCTTTTGCAATTTAATCATTTTCTTTACATAAAGGACCACATCTTTTTCCTGAAACAGAGCTCATATATTCTGTTTATTCTGTACATAGAAACCAGTACAGAAAATTAAGGATATTACAGCTACCAGCCCTATCTTTCCCATAATTACGATTATGCCCTTGAATTCTCTTTCTGGCATCTCTAGGCCTAAAAATTGGGGTGTTACATCAACAACTAATGGCTATATTCTTCAATAGTTATATCAACGGCTATCTAATAGATTTATGAATTATCCATCTATAAAAATAGCCAAAGAGAAAAAGCTGAAGCTAAGAAAAAGAGAGATGTGCAACGATCATAAACATTTTTATTGATTGATATAATTGTATCTCTGTTTCACTCTATTTCACATTCTATGAACAGAGCATGAATTATTCTTGAGAAAGAGAGAAACTTCAAGAGTCTGTACTTCAGTGTTTAACATAATTCCTCTAGTTGTGAGAGAGTTTTGTAAAACTTCATTTTATTACTGAGATACTCAATCACCTAGTATAAATCATCTCTATGCAAAATCTCTTCTTTCTCTTCCTTTATCGGTGATATCTTTCTAAACTTAATCTTTTGATTTCATTTCAAAGTTTTAAAATTTCAAAATCACCCAATTCACCCCTCTCTTGGTGAAACATGTAATATCTCAATTTTTAGGCCTAGAAGCCCAGAAAGTAGCCTGAAATAGGTAGGCTACCATGCCCTTTGAGTAGAAGTCCTAGAAATATATAGAGGATTTTTGGGGACTAAACTGCAAATAGAGAAAGTACACGGACTAAAGTGTAAATAGTGAATATTCCTGGGGCAAGTATGTAAATAAATTTATAGGCTTTAGAAGAGTCTCTTGGGCACAGAAAGAGTAAAGAGGAAGAAAGGACTAAATTATAATAAAAGAAAGTCCTTAAGGGCCTAAATGAGAAAGCAAATGGAATATAATGTAAAGTTTAAAAGTTCAAAGGCTTAAAGTGAAAGCAGTGACAAGTCTTATGAACATAAGTGTAATTATGAAAAATTAAAGGGCATGGATGTCATTCTTGAAAAAGATGGGTATATAAGCATCATTTTTGAAAAAGTTCCAAGATTTTAGGAGAAGATAGATGGGTGTTTTTGAGTTGTTGGACTAACATTAGCATTTTTATTTGGGGCTCCGATTAAGTGATATGAATTTCTGAAGTAATAGAAACTCTGAGGGAATGTTAGATCTAATATCTAACAACTAATAAGACCCTGAACAAGAAATCAGGCAGGTCCAAAAATAGGGGCTAATGCCAAGAAATATCTTGATAAAATAAGAAAAGACAAAAATGCCCCTGATGTTATAAGAATAAATAAAAGTGAATAGAGGGCATTTTAGTAATTTCACTAAGGATAGGAACTCAAAGAGGGTTACTAGAAAATGGGACCAGGGTTAGGAAATACCCTGAAAGAGTATAAAAAGATAGAAATGCAGTGTTTATTAAAGTAAATAAATATGAACCAAGGGTATTTTGATAATTTTTCCAGGGTAAGTTATACCTAGTCTAAGAATGTCGAAATCTAATGTCATAAAACATATTATAGATTTTAAAAAAAATTGACTCAAAAAATAGTCTGATTTTTGGGAAATCTGAAGTGGCTGGTACCATATTAGACTGGATTTTTACCAAATCAGATTTTTCATAGGGAGATGCCTCCTTGCATGCCACCTTGCACAAGATGTCATGGATGATGTAAGCAAGGGTTGGGTATCTTGGCTATTGATTCTCAAGATGCAATCTTGGCTATCCTTTGCAAGATTAGATATTGGCCATTGATCTAATCTTAGATTTTTCTATATATACCCCTTTCCCTTCAACTGATCATGAAAGGCATGGAAGAACATAGGGAAACTCTTGCAAAATAGAAACTCAAGCCAAAGTCAAGGCAATTCAAGGGCCAACTAAGCAAAGATTCAAGGTAATATCTCTTCCTAAGCCTTTAAGCTTGTAGTTGGGAGAATTAGTTGTTAAATTAAATGGTTATTCCTCCCTAAAGCATGCTGGACGAAATATGAAAGTATAAGGAAGGGAAGAGATTTATGTTAGAAATTGATGAAACAAGTTGGAATAGATAGGATTTAAGTGGTTCTAGCTTATAATTGATTTAATTACATGAATTGGTGACTATGAGGATGCCATAGCCTGATCTAGATTTTATACCTAGGATGTGATTTTGATGATTCTAAGGCTTTAAATAGATTTAGAATGAAAAATTATGTGGATCTAAGTCAAGGAAGTGAAGTTAGAAAGCATTGGAATCAAAAGTGTCATTTTGGCACCAAGTATGCATGTTGTTTGGCCAGGTCCACTTCATATAGAAGGAGTTTGATTTCATAAATCTAAGCTCATATTTGGTAGTGGACTTATCCTTTTATGGGCTTGATGTGGTATGCTTATATATTAAGATGTTTATGTTTATTGAATGATATTGTGACATGATAAATGATGTTGTAAATTCTGCTTATAGCATGCTTTTTATGGCCATGAATTTTTATATAAAGCATAAAACATGATGACATATCACTAATTAAAGAAAGTTTAATTAACATGACATATCATGTATTAGCATCCATCTTGCATATGTAAGTGGTAATATTTTCTACTGAGATTCCCCATAATCTCACCCTCTTATAACCAACCATAATAGGTTAACTATGATGGAAGACTTATGCATGATGAAGAAGCTAAAGAATGGAAGAAGGAAAGTAGACAAATTCACTGGTGGAAAATTGGCATTCGAAATCCCCATTTTTAAACCGGTCAATGCGGAGACGGTGTTAAAAAATGACCGGTGGCATTTTTGTAAATAATATGAAATATTTACACCGTATTTACTCGTGACCGATGTGGAAAAATGTAGTCCGGTTTAGATGTTTACTTTCTACAGCGGATGTTATAGTGACCGATGTGGAAATATTTAGTCCGGTTTAGATTAACTTCGTCTGTATCCTTTCCCGCCATTTTATGTCAAGTCTTCTCAGACATGCGCAGTAGTATGTAGTTCATCATGATCATCTTCTCTGATATCTGTTTTATATTCATTTCTTCTATCTTCTATCTTAACTCTCCAATGGCTTCTTCCTCATCCACCCCTCCTTCTCCGCCTCATAAAACACAAAGAACTAATTTTGAAGAAAAAAATGTCTATCATCATGGTAACCCTTCAGTTCCTTCTCCTCCTCCCCTGCTCCAGCAACTGGTGGAGTGCCTGGAGGAGCTCATCCCGCGCTTCAATGCCCTAGAGTGCTCGGTGGAAGAACTGGGCCTGAAAGTTGAGAGGATGAATCAACGTTTCAGAGCCTTCCGTTCTAAAGTTCGTCGCTATCAACAGGATAATTTCTTTCATCCTGTTGTTGATCCCAATTCTGACTCCCAAAACACTGACTCCGAAGAAGATAAATGAGTGAAAATGGGGTCACCTGCCTTTCCCTATTCCCCACCTCCTTTTTGATGTAATGAAAAGAATGAGGAGATGATGATATTGTATTTATATAGATTTCAAGATGTAAAGTTTGATAGTAAAGTTTAATTTGAATGAATGTGTCTAACAAGTTTCTTATTCTGCATACGTATATACGTTGCTGATGATGATCCATTTATTTTTCATCTAAATTCCACTTTTAAACCGGTCACTGAGGAGAAGACGGTTTAAAAAAAAATTAAATTTTTACACCGGTTTTAAAAGTAACCGATTTAAAATATAAACACCCAGTGCAGATTAGCTTCTGCCTCTTCAGTTTCCTGTCTATGCTTTCCCGCGCGCTTTCTTTATTCTTCAGACCATTCATTTCACTTCTTCGGTTACCAACATTTGTAGTCATTATGATAGAAGGCCAATTGCATTCTTCTATATTCTTATTGATCATGAACCATAAATATATGTATACAATTCCTATGATTGATCTGTACATTTCATCTCATCACTTAATCTCTTTTTTATTTTATTTTCATCTATCTGACTCCTCCAATTGCCTTTTCCTCACGCACGCCTCCTTCTCCACCCCGCAAAAGAAACAGAGACAACTTTGAAGACAAATATCCTGATCCTCACCCTTTTGTTCCTTCTCCTCCTGCCCTGGTTGTGACTCTGATAGAGCGCCTTGAGGAACTCATACTGCGCTTCAATAGGCTGGAGGACTCCGTGGAAGAACTGAATCGGAAAGTTGACAGACTGAAAGCAAGTTTCAGAGATTTTCGCTCAGAAGTTTGCCGCCATAACCCCGTGATAGCTTCTTTAATCCAGTTGATCTCACCCAATCTGATGACTCCCAAAACTCCGAGTCTGATGAGTAGTGAAAGATTATTGCAACTTTTATATATTCTGATATATATTGTTTTTGTGTAAAAGTTGATGACATATATAGTAGGGTCTATCACTTAAAAAAATGATATATTTTACACCGGTTTATATATAGTGGCCAGTGTAAAATATACTCTCTACAACTCTTATATATATATCTACACTGGTGTAACATTTTGTCTGGTGTATATGTTCTTACAAAATAAACTTTATTTTTTATTTTTTTTACCAACTACTCTTTTATTTGGTACATTTCTCGCGCCTTCCATCTCTCATTTTTCCCTGGTTCGAGCGTTAAATCTTCTCGGCGCTTCATAGACAGTGAGTTTTGTTTTGAACTCCTCTCGAGAACTGAAAATTTATTCTCTCCATGCATTAGCTGTAACGTAATGGTTTCTTGTTTTCTGTTTTTCTAGTTTCTTAGTCTTCCATAAATATGGATCGTAGTTGGATAAATGCTAAACGAACAAGTGTTGAGTATGCTGAGGGGGTGAAGGAGTTTTTGGATTTTGCTAAACAGAATAGTGATGATGACAATAGAAGGTTTTATTGTCCTTATGTGAGTTGTTTGAATGAGAGAAAACAAAGTCCTGCTGATATTTACACTCATCTAATTTGTGAGGGATTTTGTAAGAGTTACACGGTATGGGTATGGCATGGTGAATAGGTGGAACCGACCTTTGATGATGACATGGATACTGATGATCGAGTAGAGGACATGATTCGTGATGTTGGAGAAGATGCTTTTATGCGGTCACATGTATATGGTAATATGTGCAATGATGCAGAAAAGCCTCTATACCCAGGGTGCAGAAAAGCCTCTATACCCAGGGTGCAGAAAATACAACCTGTTGAATACAGTGTTGAGATTGGTAAGTATGAAAGCTCGGCATGGGTGGAGTGACAGTGGTTTTTCAGAATTGCTTGAGTTGTTACAGGACATGTTTCCTGAAGAAAATGCGTTACCCAAACGCTGCTATGATGCGAAAAAAATAATAGGTCCTTTAGGCATGCAGTATAGAAAGATTCATGCATGCCCAAATGATTGCATATTACACAGGAAAGAGTTTGAAGATGAGGAGAAGTGTCCAATATGTAAGGCACCAAGGTACAAATCAAACAACTCTCCTGCCAAGTTGTTATGGTATCTTCCAATTGTACCAAGGTTTAAGCGACTTTTTTCTAATGAAGATGATGCAAAGAAAATGTTATGGCATGCTAATGAAAGGATTAATGATGGAAAGATTCGTCATCCTACTGACTCTTTATAATGGAAGAAGATTGATGACTTATTTCCCGAGTTCGGCAATGAACCACAAAACCTAAGGCTTGGACTTAGTACAGATGGAATGAACCCTTATAGTAGCCTTAGTAGTATACATAGTTCATGGCCCGTCCTTCTGGTGATTTACAACCTATCTCCCTTGTTGTGTATGAAACGAAAGTATGTAATGTTGTCTATGTTGATCTCAGGACCAAAATAATCGGGAAATGACATAGACATTTACCTAACACCCTTGATC
This sequence comes from Leucaena leucocephala, assembly GCA_037074615.1. Taxonomy (NCBI): domain Eukaryota; kingdom Viridiplantae; phylum Streptophyta; class Magnoliopsida; order Fabales; family Fabaceae; genus Leucaena; species Leucaena leucocephala. The sequence continues at coordinate 11,335,195 of CM073555.1, read as the reverse complement.
GAAGATTTGAAGAAGCTATGGGAAGGTGTGGATGTTTTTGATACGGTTACGAAGGAGGTCTTCAATATGCGGGGCATGATCTTTTGTACAATTAATGACTTTCCTGCATACGGAAATTTGTCAAGATATAGTGTTAAGGGCCATAAAGCATGTCCGATTTATGAGGAAGGGACTTGCTACTATCAACTTCGTCATGGAAGAAAGACAGTCTACCTAGGTTATAGGAGATTTCTAAGATAAGCCCACCCATACCGTCGACTAAAGAAGAAATTTTATGGCGGCCAAGAATTTGAAAATGCTCCAAAGCCATTGACTGGCGAACAAGTTTATGAAAAGGTGAAAGACATCAATGTCACTTTCGGTAAGATTACCAAGAAAAGTGAGAAAAATGAATGGAAAAAAAGATCTGTGTTCTTTGAGCTTCTGTATTGGCGACATCTTCATGTAAGGCACTGTCTTGATGTGATGCATGTGGAGAAAAATGTGTGTGACAGCATTGTTGGAACACTTCTCAACACACATGGTAGTTCCAAAGACGGTTTAAAGGCAAGATTAGATTTGAAAGAAATGGGAATACGAGAGGATTTACATCCGAGACCAGATGGTGAGGGGAGCTATCATGTTGAAGAGACTAACATTTTGTCCAAGGCTGAGAGAATAAGTATTTATGAGTGTTTGCTGAAACATCCTACTTTATATCTCTCAGAGTACTCTTGCTATAGCATTCTCAACTGGATTATATCTCTCTTGCAGGAAATTCTGGTAGAAAATAACTGTACTGATTCGGTAATTCCCCATGAGAACTACCATTCTACGTAAGTACCCAGGAAAGACTGGATGAACCAGCTAGGTCCACTCACTTCCAGCCTCCTTATACAGCACTTACGTACACAATACTTTGTATAGTCTACCCAGCACAACGGCATTTTCTAGTACACATCTTTGAATCTTAACCTTAACTTTAACCTCAAAAACATGAATTTTCCATTAATTGTTCCAGAACACATAACCAATCTCTTTGGCCTTTCATACATTCATATACATTATGGGGTTATGCCATAATTATTTGATACATTTATTTCATCATTTACTATTATACCTTTTCATCATGAACATTGTTGCTTTACTCAACATTACATGCAACAATTCGCACATTTATTACATAGAATTCAAATCTTCCAATTCCCAACCTCTCTTCATGCCTCTTTATCTTCTTTACTCATTCGTAAACCTGTGGGTTTGGGATTACATGGATGGGGTGAGATTTCTGGGGAAATCTCAGTAGCAAACGGTACTAAACAATGCATGCATTAAAGTAATTACTTGTGCTTGCTTGTGAAAGTGTTATCATAGTGTGATGAGCATGCTTCCATGTAACATATGAAATACAATTGGCCAAGGTAATCATAGAAACAGAGCTTCAATCATATACACATATGCACACAATTCAACAAAGTCATAGCATAATCAAGCATAACATTCAATACATACAAGTTTAGGGTAAGTTTACTACCTTATTGCTTTACTTCTTTCCACTTTAACTTTGCTTCTTCCTTCTTACTTTTCCTTGCTATGTGGCTGCCCTCTTTTGAGCACACCAAGCAATTCCTAACATCACATTACCATCCAACCATTACAATCTAACTTCTCTTGAACACTAAGCTTACTTTAAGTAACATAACTTCCTTTAATCTTTACCAATTGACTTAGCCTTTGAATCAATTGATGTCTTGACCTTACCCTACACAATTTGGCCTTTTGAATCCATTTATGAACTCAAAACAACCAAATTCCAGCAACTATGCACTGTTCCGGACAGATTTGAAAAACATGCATAATTCTTTCAAAAATTCTCATTTTGATTCCAATGTTTCCCATACTTGTTCCTCCACTTTTCCCCCACACAAAATCTCATTTTAAGACCATTGGAAGCATCAAAATCATGAAATTTAAATCACTGTTCATGCGAGTGAACAGTACCGTGAGGAATTTTCAACATTATAACCTTTAATTCCAATGGTTTCCAAGGTTCAAAACCTTTCCAATCCTACACAAAATCATCATATAAACTCAATGGAAGCATTAAATCATTGAAATTCCATTTCTTTCTATCATGAACAGTGCATGAACAGTGCAAACCGAAATGGTAAAGTTAAGAACATCAACTTACTTCACAACCAAGCATGTAACTAACTTGTTTAAGCTTGTCTTAACTATCTATGACTTAAAACTCATATTCCTTTCACATATACACAAAAATTCCAGCAGCATTTCCCCAAGATTTAAGCCTCAAAAATCACTTAAACTCAAGCACAAACCATAAGAACAAAAGGTAGAAGCAAGGAGACAACTTACCTTACTTGCTTCTTCAAGACCCTTGCTTCTTCCTTACTTTCTTCCACTTTCTTTCTCTAGAACTCACTTCTCTTTCTAAAGGAGCTCTTGGGTGTGAAGAATGAATGGAAAAGGGGGGTATTTATAGCAAAAGTCATGTGCCATTTGAAGGCCAAGATCACTTTGGAAACTATTTGATCTAATGGTTAAAGGTTTGATCTTGGAATGTCTTTTCACTTTTCACTCAAGACCTTACCACCATGACATCACTAGCATGGCCTCCCTTGGTACACCTAACCCTTCCTCTTTTTGGGTGCCATTCTTGTGTCCTTGTGGGTCCCACCATGTGCAACACCTAATTCTTACTTTATTCTCTTTTTCTTTCTTTTCAAAAATCCATAAATTATTTATTATTTGGACTTGGGCTCCAAGATAACTTTTGGGCCTTATTGGGCTGGCCTAGGACGAAATGTTGGGCCTCTTTTAGGTCCAATAGCTAATTGGCCCAAATCCCAATGTACTTTCCTCATACCGATATCCGTAAATTACCCTGATCTTAGCATAAATGCTAAACACATCTTTTAATTGTTCTAACCTTTTTAGAAATTCATTCTAATATAAAATGAATTCTCTACAAAGTTTCATAATTTTTTGAGACCCAGAAGTCCTGTTAAAAATTACATATGTTTCCTTTAACCCTTTATCGGTGTCCTTTTTCACCGTAAATTCCATAATTAATTCTACAGAACTCCTTTTTCACTTCTGTCAACTCCATAAGTTCTCATATTAATTATGATAATTTACTATCAAATTTCCTCTGATATCCATCCATTGTGTGAAATGACCAAAATGCCCTCCATTTACTTCTGGTTTCTTAGGGCATCACAGTAGCATTTTCGTAGTTTTGCACTTTGGCTCTTAGACTTTCTTCCTCTTCCAATTAATCCTTTTCTTTACATAAATATGGCCACATCTTAACATCTCATATATTTTATTCAATCTGTACATACAATTTAGTACAGAAATTAGGGATGTTACATTTCTCTCCCCCTTAAAATAAATTTCGTCCTCGAAATTTACTTAGTACCTTAGTTAACAATCTTAAATATACATCCTCTTTAAGTCTCTTTCGGCTTTAAGACTAAGAATCGAGGTATCCATCTCTTATCTTTTATCTTATTATCTAGCGGAGTACTTTCAATATCCGCTTCATGTCCTTGCTGCCATTACTCTTTTTGTATGAGTCAACTTAATTGGAGTTTATTTCTACTTCATCACGGCACTTGATCTTGTGCTATGCATCCATTTGCTTATGGACAACTCCTTGTATCAAACTCTCTCGAATATTATTGTATTCGGGAGTTTCACTCACTCATCATACTTTCTAACACTTATCCCTTATTACTTCTCTTAGCATCTCACAGAATTCTTTAACATCCACAAAGCTTCATCCTCTTTTGGTATAGAAACTCTTACAACTCTATTGTTGCTCTTATCATCTTTAATGATTCAACATCATACAGAGAGAGGACTTATGCAGTTATTCTTTTCTGTACTTTACTGCTAAGTAGGAGCATATACTCTAACATGCATAATGCCTGGCCAATATCTTGTAGGACTGTATACTTGCTCCTAAATGCAAAGCTCTAACATTCTCTTATGACTTTATCAGCCTCTCAGGAGAGTATTGCTCTTTTGCTTCTCGTTCTCCTGAACAAAGTCATAATTTAAATCTTTCATTTCAAATCCACTCTTATTTGGACTTGGCAGAAGGGTTTTACTCCTTTAATGTTTATAACCTTTCTAACTTTTCATAACTTTGTTTATCATTCATCATATATATGCCAAACTTCTATGGCATTTACACTCTTTCATATCTTACCCCTTAACATCTTGGTGTAACTCCAGGGTCTATCTTACTTTAACTTTTCACTTTTCTTACCTTGTCCATCTATACCAACTTTTGTGACAACTGGACCCTTTTTCATTACTCTTTCTTAGACTACTCTTGCCCTAACATCTTTCTGGACGAAGGCTACCTTACTCTTCTAAGCCTTAGCATTCTCTATCTCATATAACTACTGGGTTCTATCTTTACTTTAGACCTTCTTCTCTAGGTCTCTTTAGCCTTTTAATCTTTTTATCCTCATCTGGAGGATTTATCTACTCATACTTTTCTGTTCTCAAAACATATGGGGTTCTCTTCTTTGTTCCTCAGGCATACTTCTATAAAACTTTTGAATATCAGCACTCAGACTTTAACTTGGACTCTGTCTTTGTTTAAAGAAAACTAAGTTCAGTCTGTATAATATAGGCTATCTGAGGAAAATCATTATAATTAATTTTTCTGGATGAGTTTATCAACTAGTGAAGCTTCCTTACCTTAACTTCGTCTTTGGCATTCATCTTCCCAAAGAGACACTATATTGTACTCATATCTCATGGCTCATTACTTTCCTTAGGCTAGGTCTAACTGCGATCTCGGGATCTAACTGCGATCAACCGTCAGCCTCTTCAGAATCTAACTGTGACTCTGGAACTGTTAGGATCTAACTGCGACCCTGGAGCCATGCTAGGATCTAACTGTGACCCTCCAGAATCTAACTGCGATTCTGTATATCTCCCGAAGATCTTAAACCAACAGACTAAGTTATAGGGTTCACCGCTTCTACTTGTTGATAACTCAATAAAAATTTAGAAATATTATGTTCAGTAGCCCATATTATTGCCCAAGACTTTAATTATTTCCTCTCTTACTCAGGAGTTCCTTCTCATCTTTCTCTTACTGTGGCTTACCATGCCTTGTGCAATCATGGTTTAACCACCTGCCATTACATTCCGCTGCTATGGCCTTATCATAACTTCTGATGTAAATCTGTGCTCTAACTGCGAGCCATTTGAACTATGCTCTAACTACGAGAAGACTGCATCAGATCCAACTCTTATCTGAAGAGTGATCTGTACTCATCTGATTCCAGTCTCTATCTCAGAGTCATCTGTTTCAAATCTAACTCTTTCTGTATACCATTCCTTTCAATAGCAATGGCTCTTAGTACTGCATTCACAAGCCTATAGAAAAAACTGAATCACCCCAATCATAAATCATATCAGAATATCGTATCATAACTTATCGTCCCATAAACTGAGACTATCTATCATCCTCAATATATTCCTCATTGCATATCATATCTTATGGGAGCAACATAATTTTCTCATAACTTCCTCACCATATATACTCTACCCTGCATATACTACAAAATGGGAGTATTCATTATGGCATACTCTAACATGCATGTCATTATATGACAACTGCAAGGAGATGCAACTATTCATCATCATAATTTGCTCAACCATCCATCAGACATTGTAATGAACTAAGTAAGCCTCAAAACATATTTCCTTTATCATATTGCCTATCATATCTTGATCATTCATCCTTAAACATCTATCGATTTTACTTAGGCTGCCATGCTACCCTCTTATCAGGGTATAGACTTGACCCTTTTATCGAATAGGGGAGTTACTTTATCTTTAAAATTGTGGCTATCTTTCCCTGTCTAGGCATTATACATTTCTATTTCTAATCTTGTATACATCTACCGCTCTATTGAACTTCTATGACTACCCGAGAAATCCTTTGTAACATGAAATCCAATCCGTAAATTAACTCTTTAATTATTCAACTCTCTCTGTTCATATATATGAACTTGGCTAAACATTCATCAAAAGGGTTTCTCTTTCTCTATTTAACCTTTAGCCTCACGCTCATCTCTATTTAACTGAGAGGAATACTTTTCATAAACTTTACTCAAGGAATACTTCTCAGGTGAGCGGAACAGTCTCCATTTCTCTGGAGCAACTTTGGTGTCTTTCTACTATCTCTCAACTCTTCCTGTGCATATACATCAGTCTCAGTCTACTCTTGACCGGACTATGGTTCATTTCTGGTCTTTTTCTTGATTCTAACCAACTTAGATCACATAAATCTCATTCATCATCTAGCACCATTACTTATGTTCTCTAACAGCTCAGCACCCTTCCACATAGATATTGTCCGCTTTCCCCTTAGGCAGGCCCCAGGCCCACATGAGGTCACGGTTTTGTTCTCCAGGCACATGAGGACTTTAACCCCTTAGGCACCCGAACACGCGTCCTCCAGGTATCATAGCTATGTAGCGGAAGATATTATCCCATCTCCCCTTAGGCAGGCGCCTCTAGGCCCACACGAGGTCAGGGTTTTGTTTCCCAGCACTGCCTGCCTACCACTCGTGCCTGCCTACCCCCACTGGGGCGCTTGGTGACGAGGGCGCTTGGTGAGTGCTGGAAACGCGTTCATGAGGGAGAGGTATCCACACCCTTATAAGGCATGCTTCGTTCACCTCCCCAACCGATGTGGGACTAATATCCTGTTTTAGGGACTTTAACTTTCGAGAACTTGAAGCCATATGTTAGGCTCATTTCTTGCGCAAGCCTTATCCTAACTTTTGATTCTTTTGTTCATAAAAGACTAAATGAACAAAGTCTTTCCAAATGTAGATTTACTCTTGATAGTCATATAGAGGATCTACTTCTGAACATCATCGTAGACTAGCATGTATCTCTATTTCTCATACTGTTTAGCTTGCCTACATCATGTGCTAAACCTCTAACTGATAACCTTCAGTGAGGCTGGCATCTTCATCCTTCATCAGATCCCTACGTATCTTCATTATGACCTGAGTATGAACTAGGTGTAACATATCCATGAACTTTAGTTGTGACCATCTCATTCTACTTGTCATGACTGTATAGCTCTACATTCTTTAGTCACGACCTCGGGTCACCTTTCGTCATGGCCTAACTTCTCGAGGACTTCTAGATGTGTCCCAAACTGCTTTACATCCGACCTGGATCTAACTTACTTTAAACATTCCCTTAGAATGTTCTTGTCTAGTCTTTACCCTAGTACTGGCCGATCCTTACACCTCAGTTGTGAACCATTTGCCAAAAGCTCACTTAGCTTTACATGTTACGTAGGGTATATGGCAATATCTGGCTTATGGCCATCTCATATCATGCTACTAACATGAAAACTTAATCCAGGTCAATGCCCTATATCACATCTCTGTTTATCTTCCTTGCTACGGCATTGAGGAACTGTAGCTAAACTGACTGCTCTTGATTTCTACTTCCTTCCATCCCTTAACCTAAACTAAGTAGTTCACTTCCCACAGCCTTTCTTGAGACTATTATAGTCACATTGTCTATCTTTCATAAAGAAGGCTGGGGTGGATTAGGCCTAGGAATATCCCTTTAATCTTTATCTATAACCTCATATATTCCTGGACTGCGATAATAGGAAGGGATGTCATAGATTGTAACTGGATCTTAGGCTACTCATATCAAACTTATCCTCAAACTCTAGTAGAGGAGGAATAATATCTGGCCTACCTATAATTCAGTATCAGTTCTCATCTTCCTCAGCCTAATCTATCCTCTTATCGAAGGAAGAGAGCTTACCTCAGGGTTAGAGAGCACTCTATCAAACTCATCCTGTACATAATTACTAGACCCATCATTACCTAGTCAACATTATCTGGTGCATACACAACATCTGACTGAATTTCTCATAATCTCAAGACTGTAAATTTGAGTCTATAAAAATATGCATGGGGTACCTTACTATAAACCTTCCTGATTAAGTCCCTTATGTTGTCATCTGAACTCTCTTCACTACCTAAAGAGTCAAAGTCTAGGTGTACCTCATCTTTATATAGCATTACAGGTTAGGGGTCTCACTGATTAACTGATGTTTCAAGCTTAACTTCATGAATCCCCATGTCTACTGCTGCAGCATTTGCTCTGTGTTCTGTCGTTGTGACCCAAAAGTCTTCTTTCATCGTGAATTATGACTTAACCTATCGCAACTTGGACATCTGGCATCCTTACTGTAGTATCTGGTCACAGCATGATACCTCAAACTACTCTTGCAGCTTCCTTAGTCGTGAACTGATCAGCTTCTGTCTCTATCCATAGAGGAAATTGCTTCTTAAACATTATTCTGCTTAGTCCAGCCATAATGTTTTAATAAACATGAGACCTCAGCTGTATTGACTGACTAAGATTAGCCTATCGCAATCATATCCTTTGTAAGACTGTAAAGCTCGGGGTACAACCTCATTCATCTGGGTGTCACTGTCTTCTGTCTAAACCTTTCCAAGTAGTGAACACCATCCCTATATCATACTCTAGGGAGAGAACCATTCAAATTTCTTATTTGTCTAAGGGATCAGTCTAACTTAACTAGAGCATCACTGAGCCAGAACCTTCTATTCTGTGCCAGAATCTTATGCTCTGAGCCAGAACCCTTTGTTCTGTGCTAACTTTATTCTGTACTAATGCTAGAAATCATCTGTTCAGAGCATTTCCTAAGCCAAAATCCTTTCCTCTGATACCAAAATGAAACATCCTACTTTATATCTCTCAGAGTACTCTTGCTATAGTATTCTCAACTGGATTATATCTCTCTTGCAGGAAATTCTGGTAGAAAATAACTGTACTGATTCGGTAATTCCCCATGAGAACTACCATTCTACGTAAGTACCCAGGAAAGACTGGATGAACCAGCTAGGTCCACTCACTTCCAGCCTCCTTAGACAGCACTTACGTACACAGTACTTTGTATAGTCTACCCAGCACAACGGCATTTTCTAGTACACATCTTTGAATCTTAACCTTAACTTTAACCTCAAAAACATGAATTTTCCATTAATTGTTCCAGAACACATAACCAATCTCTTTGGCCTTTCATACATTCATATACATTATGGGGTTATGCCATAATTATTTGATACATTTATTTCATCATTTACTATTATACCTTTTCATCATGAACATTGTTGCTTTACTCAACATTACATGCAACAATTCGCACATTTATTACATAGAATTCAAATCTTCCAATTCCCAACCTCTCTTCATGCCTCTTTATCTTCTTTACTCATTCGTAAACCTGTGGGTTTGGGATTACATGGATGGGGTGAGATTTCTGGGGAAATCTCAGTAGCAAACGGTACTAAACAATGCATGCATTAAAGTAATTACTTGTGCTTGCTTGTGAAAGTGTTATCATAGTGTGATGAGCATGCTTCCATGTAACATATGAAATACAATTGGCCAAGGTAATCATAGAAACAGAGCTTCAATCATATACACATATGCACACAATTCAACAAAGTCATAGCATAATCAAGCATAACATTCAATACATACAAGTTTAGGGTAAGTTTACTACCTTATTGCTTTACTTCTTTCCACTTTAACTTTGCTTCTTCCTTCTTACTTTTCCTTGCTATGTGGCTGCCCTCTTTTGAGCACACCAAGCAATTCCTAACATCACATTACCATCCAACCATTACAATCTAACTTCTCTTGAACACTAACCTTACTTTAAGTAACATGACTTCCTTTAATCTTTACCAATTGACTTAGCCTTTGAATCAATTGACGTCTTGACCTTACCCTTCACAATTTGGCCTTTTGAATCCATTTATGAACTCAAAACAACCAAATTCCAGCAACTATGCACTGTTCCCGACAGATTTGAAAAACATGCATAATTCTTTCAAAAATTCTCATTTTGATTCCAATGTTTCCCATACTTGTTCCTCCACTTTTCCCCCACACAAAATCTCATTTTAAGACCATTGGAAGTATCAAAATCATGAAATTTAAATCACTGTTCATGCGAGTGAACAGTACCGTGAGGAATTTTCAACATTATAACCTTTAATTCTAATGGTTTCCAAGGTTCAAAACCTTTCCAATCCTACACAAAATCATCATATAAACTCAATGGAAGCATTAAATCATTGAAATTCCATTTCCTTCTATCATGAACAGTGCATGAACAGTGCAAACCGAAATGGTAAAGTTAAGAACATCAACTTACTTCACAACCAAGCATGTAACTAACTTGTTTAAGCTTGTCTTAACTATCTATGACTTAAAACTCATATTCCTTTCACATATACACAAAAATTCCAGCAGCATTTCCCCAAGATTTAAGCCTCAAAAATCACTTAAACTCAAGCACAAACCATAAGAACAAAAGGTAGAAGCAAGGAGACAACTTACCTTACTTGCTTCTTCAAGACCCTTGCTTCTTCCTTGCTTTCTTCCACTTTCTTTCTCTAGAACTCACTTCTCTTTCTAAAGGAGCTCTTGGGTGTGAAGAATGAATGGAAAAGGGGGGTATTTATAGCAAAAGTCATGTGCCATTTGAAGGCCAAGATCACTTTGGAAACTATTTGATCTAATGGTTAAAGGTTTGATCTTGGAATGTCTTTTCACTTTTCACTCAAGACCTTACCACCATGACATCACTAGCATGGCCTCCCTTGGTACACCTAACCCTTCCTCTTTTTGGGTGCCATTCTTGTGTCCTTGTGGGTCCCACCATGTGCAACACCTAATTCTTACTTTATTCTCTTTTTCTTTCTTTTCAAAAATCCATAAATTATTTATTATTTGGACTTGGGCTCCAAGATAACTTTTGGGCCTTATTGGGCTGGCCTAGGACGAAATGTTGGGCCTCTTTTAGGTCCAATAGCTAATTGGCCCAAATCCCAATGTACTTTCCTCATACCGATATCCGTAAATTACCCTGATCTTAGCATAAATGCTAAACACATCTTTTAATTGTTCTAACCTTTTTAGAAATTCATTCTAATATAAAATGAATTCTCTACAAAGTTTCATAATTTTTTGAGACCCAGAAGTCCTGTTAAAAATTACATATGTTTCCTTTAACCCTTTATCGGTGTCCTTTTTCACCGTAAATTCCATAATTAATTCTACAGGACTCCTTTTTCACTTCTGTCAACTCCATAAGTTCTCATATTAATTATAATAATTTACTATCAAATTTCCTCTGATATCCATCCATTGTGTGAAATGACCAAAATGCCCTCCATTTACTTCTGGTTTCTTAGGGCATCACAGTAGCATTTTCGTAGTTTTGCACTTTGGCTCTTAGACTTTCTTCCTCTTTCAATTAATCCTTTTCTTTACATAAATATGGCCACATCTTTTCCTAAACATCTCATATATTTTATTCAATCTGTACATACAACTTAGTACAGAAATTAGGGATGTTACATTTGCAAGGAATCAAAGTTCCCTCTGGGTACTCATCTAATCTTAAGAGGATTGTGTCCATGAAAGATTTGAAATTAGTAGGCCATAAATCTCATGATTGTCATATATTGATGCAACAATTACTCCCAGTGGCTGTTCGAGGAATCCTTCAAGATGATTTGAGACACATTGTAACCCGACTTTGCTTTTTCTTTAATGCCATATGTGGAAAAGTCTTTGAGACTGAAAAGTTGGAGGAATTGGAGCACGAGGGTTATGTTATTTTGTGCTAGCTTGAAAAATAGTTTTTTCCTGCCTTTTTTGACATCATGGTATACCTCATCGTTCATCTAGTGTGTGAGATAAAACTGTGTGGCCCTGTATACTTAAGATGGATGTACCCATTTAAAAGATACATGAAAATGCTTAAAGGGTATATGAAGAATCCAAATCGGCCTGAAGCATCTATTGTTCAAAAATATGTTGCCGAAGAAGCTATGGATTTTTGTCAACAATACCTGTCTAAAGTAAGACTTACTGGTCTCCAAAAACCCCGTGCCAAATAGGGGGTCAACGCGGAATATCGGTGAGGAGTGTTGATCGTAATGAATTATAGCAAATACACTTACACATCTTGAATAACATTGATGAAGTTCAAGACTATATTGCTGTTCATAAAGATCTTGTCCGGAAAAAAAAATAATAGGATGACAGAGCAAAGGCTGATTAGAGAACACAACAAATCTTTTGCACATTGGTTCAAACTGGAGGTTGAAAATGAGGATTGTGTTTGTGATACAGTTAGATGGTTGGCATGTGGTCCTGAACATATTGTGATCTGTTGGAATTCATTTGATATCAACGGGTATTCCTTTTATACGAAGTCCCTAGATGATAGAAGTAGCATGCAAAATAGTGGTGTTATGTTAATGGTTGAAGCTATGCATTTCTCTAGTTCAAAAGACAATAATCCTAAATTAGTAGCATCCCATATTATGGCATTGTTGAAGAGATTTGGGAGGTGGACTACTCCAAATTCAAAGTTCCCGTGTTCAAATACAAGTGGGCTAATGTAAACAACGGTGTTATGGTCTATCAGTTAGGATTTACACTGGTGGATTTGAATAATACAAGTTTTGGGGATGAGCCTTTCATTATAGCAGACCAAGCAAAGCAAGTGTTCTATATCACTGATCTTCAAAATGAAAGATGGTCTGTGGCACTCCAAGGAAAAAGGGTTGTTGACAATGATGATTCTTTTTATGAGATCCCTTCTTTTTCAGTAGGTTTACCATAATTAAATGAAGAAGAAGTGGATTCTGATTAATTTCTATGTGTTTCTTGTTTTTGATGTAGTCTAAACATGCAATATTAAGTTTCTTGTTATGATTACGTATATGATTTTGATGTAATAATAAGAGAGACAGATTCTTGTTCTGATAAGAATGTTGTGACGCCAAGGATAGGATGATATATATGATGATGGAGTTTAAAAAATAACTACAACATTAAAACCGGTCTTAAGTGCTATCCGGTGTAAAAAGTCTACTACTGACAATTTGTAAATAAATTATAGTTCGATTTTACACCGGTTTATATTTTATCCGGTGTTAGTTTTTACACCGGGTTTATACTTTATCCGGTGTAAAATGTATCAATTTTACATCGGTTATGTTTTTACCTAGGTTAGAAAATTTATATCTGGTGTAAAATATTTATATTCATTTTTTAAGCCCACCCTTGGCGCGACCATCATTCTCATTTCTCATGAACTCTGTCATATCTCCGCTAGTTGTGCTCTGTGGTTTTCGCGAGGCTTCTCTGTGCTTAGTTGTTCTTCTCTGTTGTCTCTCTCGTTCTGCTATTTCTTGTACGTGTTCTCTGCACTTATTTTCCCTTGTGTACGTGCTTCGCCGTTTTATATATGTTCATTTAATCTAGGTTTTTTATTTTTCCTGATAAATGCTTGCATATCTTTCCATTCATAACTGCTAAAGTAACAAGTTTTGTGTACTCTGACAGTTGAAGGAAAAAGGGTTAAGTCTGTTTTCAATGTTTTTGATGTTGTTATTGCGTACATAGGAATATGGGGGATAGAGTTACTCGGATTGAGGCTAGTGATGCTCCAACCGCCACTACGCAAAGGAAGGGCAGAAGTGCGACTCGTTTAAAAGACATTACGAAGGATAGGATAGAGGGGAAACTGCTTCCGATAGAGTGTTACAGAAACTGGAACCCAACTGGTGAACACAGGGCAAAGTACGTAAGTTTTATCAGCCTCCTAGCACGCAACAAGCCTAGCATCACCTATTTGACTTAGGATGCTGTGGATGATCGTGTGAAGAATCAAATTTGGGACACTATCCGAGTATAGGAACTATCTAATATTGCATGCAGAGCAATACCAAATACACAACTGTTTGTTGATTACTCTGCTTTCAATGGCAAACATTACAGTTCACTTACGATGTTCCCAACAATGAGTTCTTGAAGAAGAAGATGTTGTCCTATTGCGCTGAGCATTGGAGGGCATTCAAGACCCAACTAGCTCGTCAGTATGTGCATGGAAAGGACACAAGTGGTCATCCTCAACCTTCTCCATGCAGCAAGTATCAATTCATCGACGAAGCTGCTTGGGAAGAATTTGTTAGGATTCGGACCACGCCAGCAGCAATGGTGAGTGTATCCTTTTGTATGTGTTGGCAGAAAATGTATCAGAATATCATATGTAGTGAATTTAACTACTCCATGTCTTGTAGGAAAAAAGGGCAAAAGCAATTGAGTTCGCCCGCAAGAATGATTGCCCCCACACAATGTCTCGAGGGGTTATGAGAAGGCAGAAAGAGAGTTGTTGGGGACCAAGAGGAAGAGGCTAGAAGGAAAGGCTGGATCGGATCCTAGTGTTCTTCTTGACCCCCCCTCTCCGATACGTCGTGAAGAAAAATGGTTGTACGCTCGCCAAAGAAAGAGCTGAACATTTACAAGCGACAATGCTCGCATGATTGCTGAAAAAATTGTAAGCACTACCTGCATTATTTTGTTTTAGTAGACTATAATCATATCTTTTTCCTTATGTTTGTTCTTTCTATGTTATAGAGTGATCTTAAACAACAAGAGTCCCATAGATCCTTCAAGTCAGATGGTAGGAATGACATCTTGACTGTTGCCACTGGCAAACAAGAACATGGGGGCCGTGTCAGGGGAGTTGGAAGAGGTGTGGGTATAAGAGATTACTTTGGATCATCTCAAAGATGTTCCCCACATGTGGTGCCGAGGGCAGAGTTGGAATCCTTGCTCTCCACCATAAGGGCACAGGCTAAGGAAGAGCTTGGATAGAGGCTAGGGCACAAGCAGAAGCTTCAATTGAGGCGCGATTGTAAGAGGGGTTCGTAAAGATGAAGGAAGAAATGTTGTCCATGATGACATGAAGGCAGAAAGAGCCAACTGATCCCCTCTCGCCCTCAATTGCAGCCCGTCCAAGCACTAAGGAGAGCTGTTGCTTGCCGCTGTCAGAAGATGCAGAACATTGTGATCTATATGTGGAGGATCCTCTTAGACGCTTAGTGGCACGTGGCTCCATCCATAGCCTAGGGGTAACTATTCACCACATCCAAATTCAGGACGATCAATTAAGGGTGACAGTTGAAGACGTGCTAATTGGAGATGCTCTTGTCCCAATTCCCACTGATGAGGTGAAGACAGTGAGCCAAGCAAAAGGGACTTTCATATTATGGCCAAAGCATCTTGTTTCGGATCACGTCACCTCATCCCCCGGCCAACTTCCCACCCCTCCCACTTTGAATGCCATGCAACGTGTGATCCTATTGGCATATGACAAAACTTTCCATGTGGACGCTTTGCCTATGGATTCAGTTATGGGCGACATGGGGGCACCGGCCTTCCTAGACCATACGGACGTCAAATCTCTGATCACTCCCAAGGAAGAACTGACCTCCGGCTGTATCCAAGTATTTTTTATGTAAGTATAATTTAAATGTAAATATATGTAATAACAAAGTTTAAGTCTTACAACTAATGTCGTGTATACATTGCCTGTAGGTACATGCAAGCTGAGTTGGTTTCCTCAAAGGGCAAACAAAAAAAGTTTGGATTCCTATGCCCACTTCAGATTTATGCTAAAGGGACCTCTCAATCTTCGAGGCTTACATATATTTTAAAGAGGCTCGGTGAAACTGATATTGATTGTTTCTTCGCACCATATATGTAGGAGTAAGAATAATGATATTTCATTTTATTTCATATATACTAGTTTTGTATTTGCTTAATTATAATACTCATTCTCTTTTAACTAATCTCTACAGCAATCATTGCAACTTGTCATCCTATGTAAGCATAGCTATAAAGTTTTCTTCTTATGCTCCCTCCATTACAAGCCCTCGGTTGATGTCAGGAAGATCATGAACACATGAGTTCTTTTCTATACACAATGATCTTTGTGATAAATGGGTTACTAACTTATTAACTTTGGTCATAGGGCTATGAGGACGTTCGCAGTTGCAAGGGGCCTTAAGCACGCTAATTTGATGAGGGACCCTGAATGGATCACACCGAAGGTAATAAAAGTATATATTAGGTGTTAGCTAGGTTCTCCGTTTTGATGATGATAAATAATTTTTATCTTGTTAACATTACAGAGTCGAAGGCAACCCAGAGAAAGCAACTTGTGTGGCTTCTACATAGTCAGAAACATGGTCAATATTATCTTGGCAAATAGGATTGACCTAACTGAGGAGGTAAAATTATATTTTTAATGATTTCATATTTCTTAATTGTCAATCATATCTAATCTATATTAGTAATGCCTTAATTTCTTTGATTTTGATTTCATATTTCAGATGTTTGATCAACCTGATCCATTTCCTGACCAAGATATTGAGGACCTGCGTAATCGGTGGGCAGAGTTTTTTGTTCAATTCCTTCCTTCTCTATAGTATTTGTCTTTCACTTAATACCTTTTTCTACTTTTCTGTTCAAATTGTAGCATTTTTGTATTGAATTATATATGTCTCTGGCATCTTGAACTGATGATGATCGATGATTGAGTCCTATATTATATTTGGGCAGTTTATTTATGAAGTTTCAGGCCAACAAAATGTATTAAATTAAATATAAATTTAATAACATCTACATCGGAGGTAGATACCTGCCAGTGTAGAAAGAACATATATATATAAATTTAATAACATCTACATCGGACGTATATACAACCGGTGTTACCATTTGAATAATCTACACCATCCCAATATTCAACCGGTGTAGATGTTAAAAAATAATACACCGGATGTAAATGTGAACCGCTTTAAAATGTAGACCGGTGTAAAAAAGTATACATTCTACACCGGTCTTATGACCGGTGTAAAATGTCTCACTTTTTACACGGTCTGTTTCTACACCAGTTATATGTGCGATATAGAATGCCATTTTCAATCGGTGTAGAAATGCTTTTTTCCAGCCGCGATTGATGCTTTAGCATGTGATGTATGATTTATCTTTTTATGTAATGACATATAATATGCCAAATTATGTGATGGATATGTATGGAATATTTATGGCATTTTTATATGATGTATATGAATGTATGGAAAGCCAAGTGGAAGGTTTATGCATGCTAGAATATTTAATGCCAATTAAGGAAAGAAAGTGAAAAGGTAAAATCATAGGTCCTGGAGTAGTTTTGTTTTGACTCTAGTTTGACCTAGTAAATGAATGAATTAGTCCATGAAATTTGGTAAACAAAAAGTACACATCTCAAGATTTAAAATTATGGGTATTTTACCCTAATTGGATGTGTGTGCTTCGAGAAATGAATTTCCAAAGTTGAGGTTAGAATCTGAAAGTTCTAGAAATAACCATATGAATAGTAAACTTTAACAAATTAATTGTATTCAATGGGCAAGCAAATGTCCATATTTATATTTTTTCCTTAAAACCCAATGAATGATCTTCAAGTATAAATTTGGAGTACCTCCATACAATTTTTCTAGAATTATTTATGATGTTTCAAAGTTGGACTACCAATCTAAAAAATAAACAATGAACAATATCCGATGACCAAATAGAAAATTTTTAATTTTTGGGCCAAAGTAATGCTTCCAAATGTGTACTTTGAGGTGGTAAAAGTAGGATATTTCAAAATAGCCATTCTAACAAGTATGTTGGTAGCTTTGTTTTTCAACACGATCTGCCTCTTGTCATTATCATCAAACTCACTTAGAGTTTTTGGGACCTTCTGACCATTTACTATCTTTATTGGAACATAGTCCCTTCTTGGATTACGTCCCATAATTCATACTCTAAAGCTTTGATGAATGTCTTCATTTTCATCTTCTATAATATGAAATTTTCTCCATTGAATCATAGTGGCTTCATTGTAGATCTTCCTTCCGGTAGAACACTGTCACCAAATCTTGCCATAGATATTCTCTTGAGACTATTAATTACTTTTTCAAGAGACCTACTCTAATACCAAATGTTAGTATGACCATTTCATCCAAGAAGGGGTGAATTTGGTGATATTAAAAACTTAAAACTATAAATGAAATCACAAAGATTAAGTATAGAATGATTTCACCAAAAATAGCGTAAAGAAGATAATTCCACTGTCAATTTATACTAGTTCAACCCAACCACTTAGCCTACATATAGTCCTTAAAATCCCTTTGAGTATTCACTAATCTTCCAAATTTCTCCGGGCTGTTAGTGCCTCAGTATATCAATCGAGAGTATCTCTCTCACTCCCCTTACTTCCTGTAAGGTTACAATCCCACACAAGAGTCTCACTCTAGAGTATCTCAGATTATAAATGAAAATATATAGCTCTCTCTTCACTAGAGTCATTATGCTAAGTACTGAAGAACAAAATATCTAAGTATTTCTCTCAAAAGAAAATTCCTCTATTCAGAGAATGTAAAATAGGGTAAAATAGAGGCTATTGATGTAAGAATTAATACTTGAGTAAATACAATTTGATCTTGTTGGGTGAGTTTCTTAACTCCAGTATTCACTTGGGCTTCTTATATTCTTGAGTTCTTCAAAAATCCATAAGGCACATTGAATGTTATCGTTAAAGAAATAAGGTCATTGGTTGTTGACGGTTGACACATTTAATGCATTATGACATATTTTTGCTTTATGATGAACTTCTTTGTTTGATCTTCTTTATGCATGAAAATGATTCAGAAGTATGTTTCATAGAATATATGCAAAGAGTTTAAGCATATAACAATTGATTCATAATGATTTACATTGAAACATCAAAGTCTGCTTTGAAGTTCTTTTCAAAGATCAGTTGAATTGATCGAAGTATTTATCAAAAGGATGCCTTATTGAAAAGGACTTCGATAAATTTTAAACATATTGCATTGAAATAGTTTTATTTCTTATCAAATAGGACTTCAATAATAAATAGCCTTATTACAAAGAACAGACGTGGTAGGAGAAGCCAAATGGATGACGTTAGTAGCAGTTTAAAACCGCTAGAAATTACTTACCGTTGGAAATATTTCTAGGAGTGCCCTGAATCGTTAGAGAGTGCATGGTGGTTGGTGAGAGATGAAATTTTTAGGATGGCGCCAGAATTTCTATCGGTTGGGAACCGCTAGAAATATGGGGACAAAATTTGAATTTTTGAAATATTTTTCCCACATTTAGGCTCCAAAATTTAATTTTGTTCCTGGGTTTTGTTGTTTTCTAAAGGTTATAAAACTATTAGAAAGTTCATTCCAGGTGTAAAAAATAACAATCCATTTTTTCATTATTATAAAATATGATATTATTAATTAGGAAACTATTAAATAGATGATATGGGATAATTATATTGATATGTGTAATCACCAATGTATTCCAAGTTGTATATTGTCATATCTTAGCTCTAGGCCATATTAGGGTTTATTTCATGTCCATTGTAACCATTTTGGAAGGCCCAATATTCAAGAAACCAAATCTGAATTTTTTTTATTTCTCGGGTATATTGTTCATTTGTTTTTTTCATAATTTTTATCCAACTTTAAAAATTCATAACTAATTCTAAAAAAATCAAAATTAAGTGGTTCCAAGTCCTACTAAAAGCTAATTAATAGTTCTTTAAAGGATGGCCATCTAGGCTTTCCATTCTGAAGGGCAGTCTAAGACTTTGAAGATCTTTTCTAATCAATTAATCTAGTCTTCAGTAGCCTGAGCATCGAAAGCCCTATCAAATGTAGGTGGGTTATGCTTACAGAAGCGAGTAATCCACTACTGGATGCTGTTAGGGTCTACTAAGTGTCTTGCACATCCCTGTGGTTAGATAGGCTCTGGAATTGGCTGAGGCACTGGTACCTATGGTTGCCTAAAGTTTGCAACTATTACGGCAATAGTAGCTTCCCACTCTTGTTCTTGATGGGCTTACATGGCCCTCACTTCCTCTATAGCTTTTTGCTGTTATTCTAGCTTTTCTATAATCAACTGAAGAGGATCTGGAGGTACCCTAGGTCCCTCCAATCTAGGTTCCTCTGGTGACACATTCCTCCTTGTTCTCACCATACTAATTTCTTTTCTGAATTATAAAACAGAACAAGAGATTAAACTAATTAACTTATATCTCATTATATGTATCAGTTTTGTACATCAAAAGCAGTAGAGTTTATCATCATACTATGCTTTAATAACAAGACTACAATGGTTATACATATAGCATCTTATACTTTTATATATATTTTTCTTAGCAACAAAAAGTTTACATCTATATTAATACTAGAAAACCAACCACTAGATATAAATCTCAACATTTTTCTAATTCTTTCTTACTAAGCCTTTTGACAGAAAAGTTCTAATTACGAAAACTTCTAGGTATCCAACCAAAGTTTGGAAATAATTTACTCCAAAATACTACAATCGATTGATCTCTCGTAACCATTCGAGGGTTTCTGGAAGCACTTCAGTAAGTACTAAAAAATCATCACTTGTACCCCTCAAGTATGCATTCGGAAGTATATTTGATTAGAAGAAGCATTACTTTGGCCCAAAAATAAAAAATTTGCAATTTGGTCCTCGGGTACTATTTATCATTCATTTTCCTGATTTAGAAGTTCGACTATGAAAAATCATAATTAATTATAGAAAAAATGGTATGGAGGTGTTCAAAATTTGTACTTGAATCTCTTTCATTTCTCTTTAAGGGAAAAATATAAATTTGGAGTTTTACTAGACCAATCAATACAGTTAAATCATTAAATTTACTATTCATATGGTCCTTTCTAAAATTTCAAGATTCTTAGCCTTAAATTTAGAAATTTATTTCTTCTAGCACACACATCCAATTAGGGAAAACTACCCATGATTTTAAATCTTGGGATTTGTACTACATGGCCACCAAATTTCATGGTTTAATCCATTTATTTATTGGTCAAACTAGAACTGAAACACAACTACTCTAGCCGGACCTTCATTTTTTCCTTTCTAACTTCTTTCTTTAATTCTCCTTAATTATTCTAGCATTCTTGATATATTATTATAGCTTCCCATACATTTATATACCTTGTGTAAACATTCCATAATTGTTCCATACCATTCGACTACATAAATTGGCATATTATACAACATCTACATAAATGGGAAATTCATACAACACATGCTAGAGCATTGAATTGTCTACTTGTCTTCTTCCAATGATTGGCTCATCTTTATGTATTCATCTTACATCATACTTAACCTACATTGGTTAGTTAAGGGAGGGTGAGATTATGGGGAATGTCAATAGCAAACATTACCACATACATGGGCAAGATGGATGCTAATGCTTGATATGTCATTTTACTTAAACTTACTTTAGTTAGTGACATGCGATCATGCCTTATACTTTGTATAAAAATACATGGCCATGGTGTCATATCTTAGAAGCCCAGTATGTAGCCTAAAATAGGAAGACTACCAGGCCCTTTTAACCAGAAGTCCTACAAATATACAGATGATATTCAGGGACTAAACTACAAATAATGAAAGTTTAGGGACTACATTGTAAATAGTAAAAGTTTCTGAGGGAAAATATATATAAGTTAGAGACTTCTAAAGAGTCTCCTGGGCATAGAAAGAGAAAAGAGGTTAGTTAGAGGCCTAAGGTTGAGATAAAACCTCAAAGGAATGATTTACGATGTTAAAGCCCAAGCAAAGGTAAAATCATAATTTTAGAAAAGTCTTAAGGGTATAATGGTCATTTTGAAAAAGAAAGGGACTAAAATGAAAACTCTAAAAGTTCAATAGTACAAAATGAAAGTAGACACAAGTTATGGGCCATTAAGTATAATTAGGAAAACTTGAGGGCCTAAAGTGTAATTTTTAGAAGTTTAGGGGCAACATGGTAATTATGGAAAGTTGAGCCAGAAAAGGCCCAAAACTACCCGAAATGGTTTAGTCCCAAATTTTACTAATAAATAGAGAAAATTATTCTGATCAATTTAACGTAACACGAAAATTTAATTTGAGGTCCCGATAAATTGAAATTAATTTTTGAAATCTGAGAAATTAATACAGTATCTTCTGGACCTCATAATCAGATAAACATTGATAGTATATTCTTATAATTAATATAATAATTTATGAAACTAATAGAACTTAAAAAGGAGTTATGTATAATTTATAATAGAATTTACAGTAGAATAAAATTCCTTATAAATGTTGTTCGGGGAAATTTCTGGGGAGTTAAGCCCATGAAGGAAGGGGACCAAGTAGAAGGCCCAAAATGATGCCTCATATGCCCAATAATATTTTTAGATAGGTATGTGGGCCAGTGTTTTATAAGGACCCTGAAAAATATAAAATTACAAAAATGCCACTATGTTATGCCATTGAGCTAGAGATAAATGGAGGACAATTTGGTCATTTGACCAAGGTCAAATAGTCAAGGATAGTTCCTTAAATAGTTGAACAAGGTCAGGGAATACTCTGGTAATTTTTGAAAAGACGATAATGCCCCTAGATTTATTAAAGTAAATAAAGAAGAACCAAGGGCATTTTGGTCATTTGCCAAGAGATCAGTAATTAATTTTAGACCTAGTACAAGAATGTTAATGGTAGGAAGAATCCAGATACTGGATTTAAGATTAGAAAATATATTATAAATCTAAAAAAAAATAGATTTAGAAAATATTCTAGTTTTTGGAAAATTGGACAGAGCAGGTATTGGATTGGACTGGAATTTTTGTAGACTCTTCTTCCCCTTGGAGTTTCATCACATGTGGATTAGGTGTCCCTTAATGATGTCATGGATGATGTCACCTTTTAGCTTATAAGCTTGATGCAAGAGTGAATATGGACTGTTAGATCAAATAGTGCTTGAATTAATCCTAGCCATCCATTCACCACTTCTCAAGTCTATAAATACCCTCCATTTCCCTTCACTTTACATCAAGCTAGAGGAGCCTTGGGGAGGTGCTACCGAAGTGAAAAGCCAAGCCAAGACAAGAGAGATTCAAGGTGCCAAAGTTCAAGCTATCTAGGGATTAAAGTAAGTAATCTATCTTAGCTTATTTTCTTTTAATTTGGAGGCTTGAACTTATGGTTTTATAGAAGAAAAATGAGATTTCTCTAGGGTATATATGATATCCAAAAATCCTAGATGAAATAAGAAAGAAGTTAAAGTTAGAACCATGTGATTAATGTTAGATAAGTTAGTTTAGATGATTGGTTATTGAATCAAGTTGATATTCTTGACTTTACCATAGATGAGGTCTTTCGGCCAAAGCTGTTTTGGATAGAATGAGATGGAATTTCAATGATCTAATGCTTCCATTAAATTTATATGATGATTTTTGTGTAGGATTGGATAGGTTTGGAACCTTGGAAACATTGTAATTGAAAGATGAATTTTTGAAGTCTTCTATGTTACTATTCACACATATGAAAAACTATTGGAATTTTATGATTTTAATGCTTACAATGGTTTTAAAATGAAAAATTATTTGGGATGATGAAGAGAAACAAGTATTGGATACATTGGAATCAAAATTATAATTTTTGGAAACAAATAGGACTTGTTTTGGTTCTATCTATAACTGTGTGTAGCTGCTAGAATTTGGGAATTCTGAGTTCATAATTGGATTCAGAAGGATAAATTGTGTAGGGTAAGGTCAAGACATCAATTGGTTAAAAGGCCAAGTCAATTAGTAAAAATTAAGGAAAATTATTTTAGTTAAAGTAAACTCAATGTTGAAGGAAAGTTAGATTGTAATGAATGGATAATATGTGATGTTTAGGCTTTGTTTTGTGAACTCAAGAAGGAAACCACTTGGCAAGGAAAGAGGATAAGGAAAAGAATAAAATAAAGTAAAGCAATAAGGTAGTAAACTATTCTAAACTTATATGAATTGGATGCTATGCTTGGTTATGCTATGGCTACGTTGAATTGTGTTGCATGTGTGTATATGATTGAAGTTCTATTTCTAATATTACTTTGGCCAATTGTATTTTATATGTTACATGGAAGCATGCACATTACACAATGTTAACACTTTCACAAGCAAGCGCAAGTATTTACATTGATACATATATTGTTTAGTCCCATTTGCTACTGAGATTTCCCCAGAAATCTCACCCTATCCATGTAATCTCAATCCCAACAGGTTCATGAATGATGAAAGAAGATGAAGAAGCATGAAGAGAAGTTAGGGATTGAATAGTATATATGTTATATGATGAATGTATGAATTGTTGTATGTAATAATGTTATATGACAAGTTTGAGCAACAATGTTCATGATTTAATGAAAAATAGTAAATGATGGAATAAATGTATGAAATTTTACAGACATTTAGTAATATGTCAAGCTTCATTTTGACATTAAGTACGCCTTATTTCAATGTCTGTACAAGGAGAACAAATTTTCCAAAGTCAAGGACCGAATCAGTTTTTAGAATTTTTGACTAGATAAACAGTAAAAGTTGATGTCAATTTGACTCAGTTAACTGATTATTGGGTCTGAGGAAGTATTTTTCCCTCAAAGTTCATTATGTTAGATTAATGTATCTTTTTGAACCATTTTATTTTTATTTTTTTAGAATTAATTATGATTTTTTGATGTTCGTTGCTAAATCTGGAAATACCATATAAACAATAACTCGTAAAGAGTGAAATTCCAGATTTAGCTAATGGACTTCAAAAGTCATGTAAGTGGTTCTAAATGCTACCAAATGGTACCTAAGACATATGAAAGTAAGGTGTTACACATAGAAATCATGTTATAAATAGTACTTTGAAAAACATTTATCATGTCACAATATCATCTAGTCAATTCAAATATCTCAACTCATAAGCATACCACATCAAGCACACAAAGGGGCAAGTCCACTACCTTGTACATAAGCTTTTTCTCTTGATTTCCACTTGCTCCCAAAGCTTCGCAACCATGAAGCCTTTAAGTCAACATCACAAATTCATCCTATTTAACATCTCATGGCCCTAAATACAATTACATTGTGTATACAACTCATTAGGACCACTAAGTCATTCAATGTGGAAGACTAGCTTACTTTGCATAACCTTGTTCTCTTAATATTACGATTAGTGTTCTAACTTTCGATAAATTACTTTCATAGGCCAATCCTGCACAATTTTTTATAAGGAATCCAAATATAAGCTTGGATTTATCTAATTCACACTTCTTCCCCATGTTATGCATAATGGCCGAGAGCTATGCATTCTTAGTGCTAAAATGTCACTTTTTGATTCCAATGCTTCCAACTTCACTTTCTCAACTTAGTTTCACATAATTTTTCATTCTAAATCCATTGGAAACCTTAGAATCATCAAAAGTACATCCTAGGGTATCAAACCAGACAAGGCTGTGGCATACCTCATAGCAATCAAGTCATGAAATTCAATCAACTACAAGCTAGAACCACATTAATCCTACTCTTTTTCTATCCTTTAGACATATGTCTAACATTATAATTAATTTTTTCTAAAATTTCCAGATTCAATCAGCAGCATTAACATGAGATTTCAAACTTCCAAATCCATTAAAATTCCTACCCAAGCTCCAGAATATAAACAACTAGAAATGCAAGAGCTACACTGATCATTTTACCTTGATTGAAGCATGAATCTTGCTCTCTCTCTCTAAAATATGGATGCCTTATCTTTCTCTCTCCTCTCTCAATTTTTATAGAATTTCCCAACTCATTCCTATGCTTGGATGTGCTTCTTATGGAAGGTATTTATAGGTAAATTTTTTGCCTCCTTAGACCATTATGCAATTCAACATTTCAAGAAATTTCAAGCTTAATGGATGGCCAAGATTGCACGATCTAATGGATGGCTAAGATTATGTAACATCCTTACTTTTGTATGTCTTAGGAACCATTCGGTAGCATTTAGAACAACTTACATGACATTTGAAGTCCATTAGCTAAATCTGGAATTCTTACTCTTGGCAAGTTACTGTTCATATGACATTCCAGATTCGGCGACGAACTTTGAAAAATCATAACTAATTCTAGAAAAATTGAAATGAAATGATTCAAAATTCTACTCTGAGATAACATCTTTAAATTTAATGTAAAAATAATTTTCTGACCAAATGCTTAGCACATTGATATAGTTTATTCGTTAAAGTTTACTGTTCATTTGGTCAAAAATTCTGAAAATAGATTCTGGTCCCCATCTTTGGAAAATTGGTTCTCTTTGTACAGACATCGAAATAAGGTGTTCTTGGTGTCAAAATGAATCTTAACATGTTAATTAAATGTCTGTAAAATTTCATACATTTATTCCATCATTTACTATTTTTCATTACATCATGACCATCACTGCTTAGGTTGGTCATACAGCAACATTACAATAATAATTCTTTCCATAACATTTACATTAATCAATTCCTAATTCCTCTTCATGCTTCTTCATCCTCTTTCATCATTCATAAACCTGTTGGGATTGGGATTAGATGGATGGGGTGAGATTTCTGGGGAAATCTTAATAGCAAACAATACTAAACAATGCATGTATTAATGTAATTGCTTGTGCTTGCTTGTGAAAGTGTTACCATAGTGTAATGAGCATGCTTCCATGTAACATATGAAATACAATTGGCCAAGGTAATCATAGAAACAGAGCTTCAATCATCTACACATATGCACACAATTCAATAAAACCATAGCACAATCAAGCATAACATTCAATACATACAAGTTTAGGGTAAGTTTACTACCTCATATACTTGACTTTCTTTCACTTTAACTTTGCTCTTTCTTCTTACTTCTGCTTGGTGTGTGGCTTCCTCTTTGGAGTCCACAATCACACCCTATCATCACATAATCATCCATTCATTACAATCTAACTTCTCTTGAACATTAAGCTTACTTAACTATATTAACTTCCTTTAATCTTTACTAATTGACTTGTCCTTTGAATCAATTGATGTCTTGACCTTACCCTACACAATTCCATCTTTTGAATCCATTTATGAACTCAAAATAACCAAATTCCAGCAACTATGCACTGTTTTGGACAGAATTTGCAAAACATACATAATTCTTCCAAAAATTCCCATCTTAATTCCATTGCTTCCCATACTTGTTTCTCTACTTTACCCCACACCACATTTCATTTTAAAACCATTGGAAGCATCAAAATTATGAAAATCCAATCACTGTTCATACAAGTGAACAGTAATAACAAAGAATTCCAAGAATTACAACTTTCAATTCTAATGCTTCCAAGGTTCAAAACCTATCCAATCCTACATAAAATCATCATATAAATTCAATGGAAGCATTAGATCATTGAAATTCTATCTCCTTCTATCATGAACAGTGCAAACCGAAATATTTCATCCATGGCAAAGTCAAGAATATCAACTTGATTCAACAACCAATCATCTAACTAGCTTGTTTAAGCTTTAATCTCATAACTCTAACTTTAATTTATTCTTTCTACTTTCATCTAAGGTTTTAGACAGCATATACACCTTAGAGAAAACTCAACTTTATTCCATGAAAACCCTAAGTTCAAGCTCCCAAATCAAAGGAAAATAAGCTAGGATAGATTGCTTACCTTTAATCTCTAGCTTGCTTGAACTTTGGACCTTGGATTCTTCTTTGTCTTAGCTTGAGTTTTCATTTTTGCAAGAGGTTCCCCAAGGGTTCATGACCCACGGTTTTGCATCAGATTTAGGGGGGCATTTATAGGCAAATTCCATGGAAAATGAATGGCCAAGATCTCTTTGTGCACTATTTGATCTAATAGCTCATATCTATCCTTGGATTTATCTTTTTCTTTAAAAGATAATTATGACATCTTCATCCATGACATCATCAAGGGGACACCTCACAGGACACGTGGCAAAATTCCAAGGGCAGGAAGCTTCTGGAAAAATTCCAGTCCAATCCGGTACTGGCTCAATCCGATTTCCCAAAAACCAAACTATTTTCTGAATCTAATTTTTTGAGATTCCATAATATGTTTTCTGACCTTAAATCCAGTATCCGGATTCTTCCTACCATTGATATTCTTATACTGGGTTTAACTTAATTACAGATCCCTTGAAAAATGACCAAAATACCCTTGGTGCCCTTTCTTACACTATATTGACCCTAAGGGCATAATTGTCATTTCACACATCTTTGCACCTTATCAGAGCATATACTGACTCTGACTAACTCTTCCTGTACCTGCCTTGGCATTTTGACCTGTCTAAAATGACCAAAATGCCCTTCATTCATCTCTTGCTCCTTCGTAAACACAGGGGCATTTTCATAATTTCATATTTTTCTGGCAAATTTCTGGACACTGGCCCTTTTCCCCGATGAACTGATATCATGAGCCTAGCCTCAGTTGGTGTCATTATGGGACTCTGAGTGACACCATCTGGGCTCATCCAGTCCTAGTTTGCTTACCGATTAATTTCCTGATCGGATTCGGGTGTTCACAAACTCCCGTCAAAATTCACTAAAAAGTGAATAACTTTTTCTACAGAACTCCTTTAGGGATTCTGTCAGTTCCCTGACCACCGGCTTCACAGGACGCACATTCCTATAACTTTTCGCTCATATCTGAGGTCCAGGAGATCTGATAAAAATTTCAGATAACTTTTAGACTATCAGATAAATTTCAGCTATCTAAAACTCTAATAAAATTTATGTATTAAGCTAGATTAACCAGCATCATTTCATCTATCTACTAGTGAAATTTGGGACTGAAATGCTTCCAGACAATTCTAAGCCACTTCCGACTCAACTTTCTATAATTACCATTTTGCCCCTTGAACTTTCCTTAAATTACATTTAAGTCCTTAAACTTTTTGAAATTACACTTAATGGCTCAAAATTCATGTCTACTTTACATTTTTCACCATGAAACTTTTATACTTTTCACTTTAGTCCCTCTTTTTTAAATCTTTATCTTATCATTCTTTTCTTCTCTATTCATTATCACAATCCTTTTCAAACCTCTTTCCTCTATCAGTATTATACAGATAGGGAAAAATTAGGATATGACAGATTACATCCACCTGCTCCTCCTCTTACATCATCCATGATATCATCCATCACAGGTGGTACCATCTTAAAAAGGAAGGAGGAAGATCAAATCTTGGCCCTTGGATCCAACTTGTTCTCCAAGTTTTCTTCCTTTATATGGCTCACATTTATCTGGCTTTTTTATTGCCTTCTGCAACTCAAAAAGTTCTTTTGTCTACTCTATAATCTTTATTTAATTATATGGAAATTCCATGAATTTTCCTACGCCATAACTCTTCCTCTAATAATTTTTTTTTAATTTCCCGTAAAATGCCTCTCACCAGCATCTTGAGCTTTCAACATTTGTGTAGCTCACATTATTAACCTTTTGGGAATAAGACTAATTTTATAAACTTCTTTAGTCTCTTAAATATGTATTTCCTATTTTTACATACATTTTTCAAGCCTCTTCATGGTTCAAATAATTAGATCTAGATAAATACCTCAAACTAAGTCATTATACTCAAATTCTATTAAAGTTACTTTAAGGGTATTTCTATCATTTCCCTTCATAAAAATGTATCTATGCCTCATTTGCCATTTTCTAGGATTTTTTTTGGATTTTTTTGGATATTTTCCATAATTACCCCTGTTGGCATAAAATTTCTTAAAATTATAATTTTGCCCCTACTTGGGCTCAACCTCATAAATCATCAATTTGAGGCCTCTGCCTCAACCTTAGGCCTACATCTATCCTCCTTTCTCTTTTTGAGACCTTGAGACTCTCTTGGAGTTCCTAACTTTATTTACATATTTATTCTGGGAACTTTCTCTATTTGCACTTTAGTCCCTTACTTTCTCTATTTATAGTTTAGTCCCTAAAAATCCTCTGTATATTTCTGGGGCTTTTACTCAAAGGGACCTGGTAGCCTACCTATTTTAGGCTACTTTTTGGACTTCTAGGCCTAAAAATTGGGATGTCACAATTACAATTATCCTGACTGTCTCATCCAAGTTTTCAGATTCCCAAGTAACCACATGATGTAGTACTTTGACTTCCTGAACAAAATCTAAATAAACAGTAAGTGTCTGATTCTCATTCTTCTCTATATGTTGAGCTTAAACTTAAACTCTTCTAATAAGTCACCATACTCATTAAATTCAGTTTTGACCCTAGTTGACCGAGCACTTGGACTAGGCATATCTTGATCTAGAATCATCAGGTCAGTATTATTATCATCTTTAACCAGATCCATAACCTCCTCATCAACCTGATTAGATCCTATTGAAGATATATCGTGTTCTTGGTCATCGAACCACCAATATATCTTAGGATCTTCCTCTACCTCATGCATTAGGTTTTGATTATCGATAGGTAGGGCATTATTTCTAGACCCTTGGTTCACCGATGACTCTGAACACTCTCCATGAAAAGGCTCCATGAGTATGTTCCTATAAAACTCAACTCACATGTCAATTTATCCATAATTGACACATAAATCCAATAATCTTAAATAGAGCAAAACATCATTATCTTATGTCAGAACCTCTGAGCTGATGCCAAGAGTGTCATATCTTAGCTCTAGACCATATTAGTGTTCATTTCATGTCCATTGGAACCATTTTGGAAGGCCCAAGATTCAAGAAACCAAATATGAAAATTTTTATTTTTCAAGTATTGTACATTTGGTATTTTCAGAATTTATGTCCAACTTTAAAAGTTCATAACTAATTCTAAAAAAATTGAAATTAACTGGTTGCTGTTAGTTTAGGCATAAACACCCAAAAGGAGGTGAATTGGGTGTTTTGAAAATTTTAATTTTAATTTAAAAATATAAATGGAAAGTAAATATGAATAAGTGCAATAAGAACAGAGACAGGAAAAATTTCACCAAGATGACACCGAGCAATTTATCCTGGTTCAGACTCAACTCTTTTCCTACATCCAGTCCTCAAAGACCTTATGAGATTTTACACTATCTCCAAGATTATAACGGGCTCTTGGTGCCTTTAGCACAACAATTCAACAATTGACTCCTTCAATAGCTCCCTTTACTCCCTTGTAAGGTTGTAATTACAACTTAAGAGAAATAATCTCCTAAGCTAATAGTATGGAAAGAAAGATTAACACAGTCTCTCTCGAAGAGTATATATGGTGTTACACACTGAAGCTCAATAGCTATGAGATTTTATAGAGAATGAAAATGAACTGAGAATGTAATAAATTTGGAGGTTGTTGTATCAGTCAGTTGTTGTTTCTTCATTTAATGCCGAGTTCTATAAGTAGCATTTACTTCGATTATGACTGTTAGACTCAAGCTTGTAACCATTGAGGTAAAGGCATAGTTGGTCGCTGACGGGTAGGTAAGCATTTAATGCATTATAGGAAGTAGAAGGTTTTCGTTGCGTAGCCTTCATTATTTCGAATCCATAGCCTTTTCTGAATATACTTAAACAAAAGATCTGTTAGTCATTGAAGCATTAATTTAGTATATAAACTTGTTAATAAATGACTTGCTTACAAGATTACCATTAAATTCAAAATTAAATTATGATAGCTTTTTAAAAAGAAACACTATTGTATTAATTGATTAAGTAATTTATTATTTTGTGAATATTGTATGAGATGAAGAACAAAGCATCAAACTGAACTAATTGGTCAAACATAAAACAAACACTTTCTAGAAGGAAAGTTTAATTATCATGAAGAATAATGAGAAACATAGACATATCATCTCTTAAATCAATCATTTCAAATTTGGAATGAGTTTGTATCTTATAACAGAAGCATAGTTCAAGTTTCACGAGTTTCTAAGATTAATCAATTAATATTAGTTAATCGAATGCCTAGTCGATTAATACGTTTAGAAAGATAGATAATAGAATATTTGAAGACAAGTTAATCGAACATCTAATCTGTTAATGTAAATTAATCGATTAACCAATCGATTAATTTGCTTATATTTGATTTTCACAAAATTGAAACTTCACTGATTAATCGAATAGTTAACAGATTAATATAAATTAATCGATTAATAGCAATATCTTTATTCAAGTGAAAATCTTTTTTTAATAGGTTAATCGATTAACCAATGGATTAATTAGAAACAATCTCTCGATATTAATCGATTAACTAATCGATTAATTGACTTTTAAATTTTATTTCTCAAGAAAACCTCTCGACATTAATGGATTAACTAATCGATTCTTGTTACTCTTAACCGATTAATCAATCGATTAATTGACAACTTTTTCATAACACATAATATTGTATTTCCATTAATCAATTAGCCAATCAATTAATTACTATTAATTGATTAGTTAATCAATTATTTGACTTAACTTCTTGTCAAAAGATATTTTTATAATTTTTTAGCATTGAAAAACCTTTTGCTATTTTTGAAAAACTTTTTGCTATTTTATGGTTGTTATCATCAAAGCATATTTTTCAACAATCTCCCCCCTTTTTTATGATGGAAAATCATTGAAAAATAATAATTCTTCTCCCCCTATTTCTCATGAGCAAAATGTTTGTAGAATAAGAGAAGTAGTTTTTCTCCCCTATTTTTGAAAATAAGACTACTGTCATGAAGAAAAGTTCAAAGAAACAGAGAGAGTTTAGAGATGCTCATTTGAAGTTGGCGCAATGTGCTAATGATCTCTAAAATTCTGTACTCTTGAATGCCTTTCAGTATGTTGATTTTTCATCGTGCAGTTCATTTGTTTGTCAAAAACCTTGAATGCCCTTCTGATGCTTCTACTATTTGAGTTATCTCTTGATATGGAAAAGAAAGACACCCCCTTGATTTTATCCACAGAAAAATAGTAAATAAGAAAGGATTGATTTTGCATTTAGGCTCAATATTTGAACAATTTCCATGGATTAATCGTTTAAACTCAACAATTTCCATGGATTAACCGTTTAATCGATTAACACATTCTCTGTCAGGTTCTATTTTTCAATTTTGGAACAGAGCGTCCTGCAAAAACTTAACTATATCTCTGATGCCTGAGTTAGTAACTTTAACTATCAAAACATATTAATGAATAATTATTTTGAGAAGATGAAGGATGAAGAAAGCTTAAAAATATTAGAATTCTTACAATTCATTGGGATTTACCATTCCCAATTCTCTTCTAGTGTAGTTAAATTGATCTTAAGCAAGAGGTTTTGTGAAAATATCTGCTAGTTGAAGATGAGTCAAGGTGAATTCAACTTTTTTATCTTTCTTCTGTACGAGATCTCTTATGAAATTGTGTCTAATATCAATGTGTTTTGTTTGGGAATAAAGCACGGGATTCTTTGAGAGACTGATGGTACTTGTACTATCACAAAGAATTGGAATCTCACTCAATTTTATTCCCAGATCTTGAAGTTATTGCTTGAGCCATAGAACTTGTGCACAACAACTTCCAATAGCTACATACTTAGCTTCTGTTGAAGAGATAGCCACCGTGTATTGCTTCTTACTGAACCATGAGACTAGGCAATCACCAAGGAATTCACGTTGCCTACTGGTGCTTTTCCTATAGTTTTATATACTCTATGGTTAGAGTTTGAGTATGCTACCAAGTATTCTGCTCCTCCTTTAGGAAACCATATTCGGAGATCAGTGGTTCCTACTAGGTATCTAAATATTCTTTTTACAGCTTCAACATAGGATTCCTTTAGAGTGGCTTGATATCTTGCACACATCC
This sequence comes from Leucaena leucocephala, assembly GCA_037074615.1. Lineage (NCBI taxonomy): Eukaryota > Viridiplantae > Streptophyta > Magnoliopsida > Fabales > Fabaceae > Leucaena > Leucaena leucocephala. The sequence continues at coordinate 11,301,602 of CM073555.1, read as the reverse complement.
CCACACTAAATTTTTTGTCTGGTATGCTTACAAGGAGATAAAGAAGAGATCCAATCATTCCTCAATATTTTGTAACGTTGAAATCTTGCCCTTTCTCATCCTTATCCATCATGGCATTTGTGCTCATTGGAGTTGACACACTTTTAGCTTGATCCATTTCAAACTTCTTTAATAATTCCTTCAAGGACTTGGTCTGTGAGATAAATATGTCGTTTTCTCATTGTTTGATTTGAAGTCCAAGAAAGAAGTTTAGTTCTCCCATCATTGACATCTCAAATTCTTCTTGCATTATCTTGGCAAATTCTTGACAAAAATCCTCATTAATAGCACCAAAGATAATATCATCGACATAAATTTGAACTACTAAAAGATTATATTTGTTTCTCTTGATAAACAACATATTATCTACCTTTCCTCTTTCAAAACATTTTTTCTATCAGAAACTTGGTGAGACGATCATACCAAGCTCTAGGAGCTTGTTTTAACCCATATAATGCTTTCTTAAGTTTATACACATGATTAGAAATCGGTGATCTTCAAACCTAGGAGGTTGTTCTACATAAACTTTTCCATTATAAACCTATTAAGAAAAGCACTTTTGACATCCATTTGATAAAGCTTAAAATCTTTGATACAAGCAAAGACTAAGAGTACTCGTATAGCTTCCAATCTAGCCATTGGAGCATAGGTTTCCTCATAATCTATACCTTCTTCTTGATTATAGCCTTTTGCTACTAATCTAGCCTTATTCCTAATGATTACAGCAGATTCATCAAGTTTTTTTAATACACATTTGGTCCTGATGACTGGATAGTCATTGGGTCTAGGTCACCAATTCCTAAACTTGATTTTATTCAAATTGATTTAACTCTTCCTGCTTAGCAACTATCCAGAACTTGTCTATAGTGCTTCATCAACGTTAGTGGGTTCAATGTTAGAAATAAATATAGAAAGATGCACTTCATTAAACACTAGTCTCTGGGTTCTTACTCCTTCATCGACTTCACCAATAACCTGGTCTAAAGGATAGCTTCTATTATGTTTCCAGGCTCTAGGTTGATCCTTTTCTAATTTATTAAGCTCATCATTTGACTGATCAACTACATGTTTTTTATTTAATTTCAATGTTTCTAGACTCTGTACTATCTCAGCTTCATAATCTTTATGTTTTAAAATTGGTTGACTTTTAGAAAATACTACATGCACAGATTCTTCTATTATAAATGTTCTTTTGTTGAAAAGTCTATATGCTTTACTATTATTAGAATAACCAAGAAAAATACTCTCATCAGATTTAGGATCGAATTTACCCAAGTTCTCTTTGTTGTTGTTGTGGATGAAGCATTTGCTCCCGAAGATCCTCAGGTGTGTGAGATTTAGTTTGCGTCCTTTGTAGAGTTCATATGGTGTCTTGTTGAGTATTAGTCTGATGTAGGCTCAGTTGCATATGTAACATGCTGTGTTTATAGCTTATACCTAGAATACTTGTTAGATGCCTTTATCCTTGAGCATTGCTCTTGCCATGTTTGTGAGAACTCTATTGTTTCTTTCAACAACTCCATTTTATTATGGTGTTCTTGGTGCAGAAAAGTTGTGATCAATTCCATGGTTATCACATAATTCAGAGAAATTAGTGTTTTCAAATTCTCTTCCGTGATCAGTCCTAATAGACACAATAGACAAACCTTTCTCATTTTGTACCTTTTTGGAAAACATAATAGATGCATTAAAGGTTTCATTTTTAGAGAAAAAATATAAAGTAAACCTTGAATAATCATCAACAATCACTAGAGCATATAAATTTTCCCCAAAACTTTTAACTCTTAATGGACAAACTAAATCCATATGAACTAACTGTAGTGGTCTTTTAGTTGAAACTTCCTTCTTTAATTTAAACGATGATTTAACTTGTTTCCCTTTTTGACATGCATCATAGACAATATCAATTTTAGTTCTAACTTTAGGTAATCCAACAACTAAATTCTTTTTAACCAACTTTGAAAGCTGATACATATTCACATGAGCTAGTCTCTTATTCCATAACCAACTTTCTTCAGATTTACTTAGAAAACAATTGTCAAGTGAATTTAAGTTAATAGAGATAGTATAACAGTTATCGTCCCTTAGAGCACGAATTTTTGTTTTCAAGCTTTCTTTATTGATTAGGAGATCTTGCTTGCTAATTATTATGTATTCTTCTAAGTAAAAAAATATCCAGTTGTATTTGTTGGCAGTTTGACTCACACTAAAGAGATTATGACATAATCCTTCTACATAATATACATCCTCAACCTTTATTCCTTCTTTACTGCCTACTTCTCTGATCCCCATAATTTTTCAGAATTAGTTTCCCCTAAAACTTACTTTGCCTCCTTCCTTTTAATAGAGCTTGAAAAACTTTTCTACATCTCCAGTTATGTATCTAGAACATCCATTTTCAAAATACCATTTGTTATTTTTGGATGCTTCAAATAAACCTGAAACAAAATCATTTAGTTTTAGGTACCCAGACTTTCTTGGGTCCTTTTATGTTAGTTTGGACTACCTCAGGTACCCATTTCAATATCCTATAGTGTCCGTTCTTCTTGTGATAGCAAGAGGCTGTGGAGTGACCTTTACAGTTGCAATATGAACACTAAGCAAATATATTTCAAGTATGAACAAAATGTCTAAAATAATGCAAGTATGATTTATTTCCTAATCTTTTCTTTCCTTTTGTTTGTCTAAGTTGGGATCATATCCTATTTTAGATTTATCAAAGACAAATCTCTAATTTCCTAGCAAGATATTAAGCATTTTACTACTTTTAGTGAATTTTTTTAGAGTTTTGGTTAACTCTTTGTTTTTCATTTCAAAACCTTCACAGTTAATGCATTTTGACATATTCTCAGATGTTATAATCTCTTTTTCTAAGCTCCTAATTTTCTTTTTGGAAATTACTAATTCCTTTGCTAGTTTGATGAATTCAGAATATAATTCATTATATTTAGAAAGTAACTCATCGTAGGTAGGTTCAATGTTTATTACCTCCTCTATCTCAGACTCATGTTCTTCTTGAGGAACCAGACAAATATTTGCCTTTTCTTTATTGTCACTCTCTTCTCCTTCTAATGAACTTTCTCCTCAGATTGATGAGACGAATGCTCTTTATTTATGGAATTTTTCTTTCTTCTTTTCTTTGTCCTTCCTCAAAAGTTGAGGACATTCTGACTTAAAATGTCCCAGCTTTTTGCATTTGAAACATATAATTTGTTCTTTAGATGAAGAGGCTCCCTTTGGTTGAAATCTCCTGGTTGCTTGATTTTGATAGAATTTTTTGAACCTTTGTACAATGAGGCCCATCTCATTATCTTCAATTCTTCATCAATATATTATCGTAAGCTTTGAGAGTGATTCCTTTTCTACTTTTTTCTTTTTCTTTGATATCCTTTTTATACTTTTATTTGCTCTCATACTCGGCCAATCTTTCAAACAAAGCAGTGATAGACTTCATGGATTCTCCTTTGGCTTCTTCTATTGCAATAACCTTCAGCTCCCATTCTTTAGTAAGACCATCAAGTATTTTGCGTACTTGATCTCTTAGACTATATGATTGCCCAAGAGTCGTTAGATGGTTGATTAGGTGTTGAAACCTAACTTCCATATCTCGGATGTTTTCTCCATCAGTCATACTGAATAACTCAAACTCAGTTTTGAGCATGTTGACTATGATTTCTTTTACTCCAGAGGTTCCTTCATGAGCTACTTCGAGTGCTTCCCATATTTCTTTCGCAGTTTCTAGATTGGACACTCAGAAATACTCCTTTTGACTTAAGTCACATGTTATGATGTTGATTTCCTTGTCATTGAGTAATATCAACTTTTTATCATCCTCATTGAACTTACTTCAGTGCTCTGGGATTTTAGCTCCGTCCATGATTTTGGTTGGAATATAGTTTCCATCTTTTATCATATCCCAGAGCTCGTACTCAGAAGCTTTAATAAAAGTCTTCATCCTCATTTTCCAGAATAAAAAATTTTCTCCGTTGAATCCTGGAGGTTTAGTTGTGGAGCTTCCTTCCTATAGAACATGTTGGAAATTGTGCCCTAGGGGCCAATCATTGTCTTATAAACATTATTATTGTATGAATTTCTTAATTACGTTATCACATTATTTGCATGTTTACTGTGATGACTATCCTTGGATAACTCATGATCTTATCCTAAATGTCCCTGGTCGGTCATCTATATTGGAGCAGAGATGAAATAAGACCAGTATGACTTTGAAGATAAATAGAGATATAAATCAAAGTCATAGGCACATGTAAGAGTACAAGGTGTTGGACCGACCCGCTATGAGAGAGCTGCATAGGTTAAGTCATAAGCTTCTCTCACATACAAGCCATGTCACTATGCCCTTTGACCTGAGATCATCATGTATTCCTACATGACAAAATTTAAATGGATATGATCTATTTGAATTTGAAATTCAAATTGATAAGATATCTCAAATTTGATTTATGAGAATAAATCAAATATAATTCCATCTTATCTTTATTTTAAATTAAATAAATAGGTAAATTAAATCTGTGAGACGGATTTAATAAAAAACCGTATTTATTTAATTAGTTTCTTATCAAATTATGCAATATATGATATTGTATTAATTTCAGAATTAATATAAGATTAATTCTGAAGCTCGACCCAATTAGAAGCCCGATAGCATCCTATATATTTGACATTAGGAGCTAGGGTTCTACAACACAATATAACCCATAAGAGAAAAAGGGGTAGGAGAGTGCAAAAGGTTTGCAGATATAAAACTACAGGAATAGAGATGGTGAGGATACAATCTTGAGAAAACCCTAGAGGGACAAGGGCGCTAGCATGTCATTCGTGGTTGGAACGCTATTCGTGTGGATACCGGTAGAGGAAGCTGATCTGAGTTGTCGACTTCTTGTGATCAAGAAGAGAGCAGCACGACGACGAGTCACGACTTGTAGACTCAAAGGTCATCTGAATGTCAGAAATCCGAAAAGAGGAGACAGGTCGCGACTTGAAGTCGACGAGGTCGCGACTACAAACTCCAGAGATATCAGGTCGCGACTAGTAGCAGAGGAGGTCGCGACTAACAACTCTAGAGGCGACAGGTCGCGACGAGAAGCTGAGTAGGTCGCGACTAAAAGTTCCAGAGGCGACAGGTCGCGACGTGAAGCTGAGTAGGTCGCGACTAAAAGTTCCAGAGGCGAGGAGTCACGACTTGTGGATATGGAGGTCATGACCAAAGCTTGAATACGAAGGTAACACTTCTTTCTCCTTGACTTAAACACATTCGGTAGATTCTGGATGGGAATGAAAAAAAATTTAAAGTTAATTTCCGCTGCGTGTCTTCCAATTCCCTACAGTGGTATCAGAGCCATGCCTTTTTGTGTTTAAGTAAGGTTTGATTGTTGATACATGTGATGTATGTTAGACTTCTTAGCTGATTATATGATAACATGCGAGATATGTATGACATATATGAATCCGTTTATGTATGACATATACGGAATCCGAAAGGAAACTAAAATCGGTGGTGTATATTAATTGATTTGATCAATTAATGTTAATGGGGTCTAAGGAAATAGAATTAAGATTCTATATCAAAATTTATGTTAGCGGGACCGCCGTGGCTACCTGATTGTAGCGCAACATAATCGTAATATGTACTGACTTTCCTGATGTATAAATGTTTTAAAACATTTATTGCCCTTCAAATAGTATGAATTTTGATTCTTGAATGTTTGGGTATGGTGAACAATATGGCTCTAGATTACAAGTGTTGTAATTTTTCTAAATACGGCCTGCGTGTCGTGCCTTCCTCTAATGACTCTCGTTGTACATTCTCTTCTCATCTCACTCCCCTCGAATGTTAAAATGAGGTTTCCTTATGTAATTTTCCTATTCTAATTAGAGAGCTCCTCTTATTGGCTTGAGGGGACTTAGGATAGGTGAGCCATATTGTATCACGTTTAAGATTATGCACCTTATGATTATATCACTGCATGTATGTTTTATATGCATAATACTGGTATGAGATACAATCGAGATACATGCAAACTGGATAGTTAATTAAACCCTCTAAAAGAAATCTTAAGTCATATGCCGTCAATTAATGAACACTTATCAAAACCTCGATCGCTCATTTGTAGGCTCCACCAAAGTGGGTGCATTTGAGTTATCTTGGGGAGATAAGCAAGAGTAATGGTGCTACTCTTATATTTATTATTGTTTGACTTAATTGAGATTATCAAAACGGTTTTGGGTCTCAAGGCATTAGATGGGATTAAAACATGCCGGATCATATGATGATGGAATCCCATAAATATCTAAGAGTTACATTTGATGTAATTGGTAAAGTTGTTACCTACCTAAATAACTTAAAGTTGAGCGTCTTGCCAAAGCGGACTCAAGTTTAAGCCAAACATGGATCTTAGCCCATTAATTATTACATTGAGGGTTGTTTTATTCAGTGGGAGATTGCTAATTCGTTTGCATATTTTAATTGTAGAATCATAACGACTAGTAATACTGCTACATTATCATTGCGATCTGTCCTTGAGAAGGACAAACTTAATGGGGCAAACTTTCTTGACTGGTTCAGGAACTTGAGAATTGTTCTCAAGCAGGAAAGAAAAGTATATGTCCTAGATCAACCCATTCCTGAGGAGCCAGCAGCCAATGCTCCTAGAGCTCAGAGAGATTCTTATGCAAAGGATAAGGAAGACTCTGTCGATGTGGGATGCTTGATGCTTGCCACCATGGTTCCTGAGCTCCAAAGAGATTTGGAACACATGGAGGCTTACGAGATGATTGTGCATCTTAAGGAAATGTTCCAGCAACAGGCAAGGCAAGAGAGGTATGAGACCACTAAGGCCTTACATTCCTGCAAGATAGCTGAAGGTGCATCAGTAAGTACTCATGTCTTAAAGATGAAAGGGTACATTGACACCTTGAGAGGCTTGGATTTCCCATGAGCCAGGAGTTAGCTACAGATTTGATCTTGAACTCACTCCCAGAAAGTTATGACCAGTTTGTCATGAACTACAACATGAACAACATGGAGAAATCTATTTCTGGACTGCATGGGATGCTTAAAACTGCTGAGCCGACTGTTAAGAAGAAGCCCAGTACAGTTTTGATGGTTCAGAAAGGAAAGGGTATGAAAAGGAAAGGCAAGGGCAAGGGCAAGGGTCATGGCTCATCTGGTAAGACCAAAGAGTCAGGCAGCCCGAAACCAAGCCTGCACCAAAGAAGGAAAAGCCTCCAAAGGAAGGAGTTTGTTTCTTCTGCAATGAACTGGGTCATTGGAAGAGGAACTGCAAACTCTACCTTGAAGATCTGAAAAGGAACAAGAAGGGTAGCGGGGCTATCGCTTCAGGTATTTATGTTATAGACATTCATCTCTCTACTTCCACTACATGGGTATTAGATACTACATGTAGTTCTCATATTTGTACAAATATTCAGGGCCTAAAGGACAGTAGAAAGCTAAAGAAGGGCGAAGTTGACCTACGAGTTGGAAATAGAGCAAAGGTTGTTGCTTTAGCTGTAGGCACTTATGAATTAGTTCTGCCCACTGGGCTTTTGTTAGTTTTGAACAATTGCTATTATGTTCCTGCTTTGAGTAGTAACATTGTTTCTCTTTCTTATTTGGATAAGGAAGGTTACACTTCCATTACTGGGAATGGTAGATGTTCCATTTATCGTAGTGATATTTTCTATGCTTATGGTGATTTGCATGTTGATCATTACATATTAAACTTGGAATAACCCAATCATGAAAATATCTATAACATAACCGCCAAAAGGGTGAAACCAAATGATTTGAATCCGACATACCTCTGGCACTGTCGTCTGGGCCACATAAATGAGAAACGTATTTCTAAACTCCATCAAGATGGATTTCTCAACTCATTTGATTTTGAATCATATGATACTTGCGAATCTTGTTTGTTAGGAAAGATGACAAAGTGACCTTTCACTGGGCACAGTGAGAGGGCCACTGATTTGTTGGGCCTCATACATACAGATGTGTGTGGACCGATAAATACAAATGCTAGAGGAGGTTATTCGTACTTCATCACATTCAAAGATGATTTCAGTAGATATGGCTACGTCTATCTAATGAAACATAAATCTGAATCTTTTTAAATGTTCAAGATATTTCAAAATGAAGTACAAAACCAGCTTGGTAAAACAATTAAAGCCCTTCGATCTGATCGAGGTGGTGAATATTTGAGCCAAGAGTTTATCGATCATCTTAGGAATTATGGGATAGTCTCACAATTGACTCCTCCAGGAACACCACAATGGAATGGCATTTCTGAACGGAGGAATCGAACACTATTAGATATGGTTCGATCCATGATGAGTCGAACAGATCTTCCACCGTCCTTTTGGGGCCACGCCCTAGAGACAGATGCGTTCACACTGAATCATGTTCCATCTAAGGCAGTTGAAAAGACTCCGTATGAGATATGGACTGGGAGGAAACCTAGTTTGTCTTTTCTCAAGATTTGGGGATGTGAGGTCTATGTTAAGCAACAAGCCTCAGATAAGTTAGCGCCCAAATCCTCAAAGTGACTTTTTGTGGGATATCCTAAGGAAACCAAGGGATATTATGTCTACAACCCCGCTGATAACAAAGTGTTTGTTGTCAGAAATGGTATCTTTCTCGAACGAGAATTTATCTCTAAAAGAACCAGTGGGAGTAAGGTACATCTCGAAGAAGTTCGAGAGCCACAAGACGCCACAAAATTAGAGATGGAAAATGGAGAAGACTCACAACAAGTTGTTGAGACTCCTCAAGTCACGCAAGGCCCACGGCGATCTAATAGGGCACGACTTTAGCCTCAGAGATATGGATTTCTGATTGCTAACAATCGTGATATGTTGCTCATTGAGCATAATGAGCCAACTACCTATCGAGAAGCTATAGTGGGACCAAACTCTGAAAAATGGCTTAGTGCCATGAAGTCTGAGATGCAATCCATGTACGACAATAAGGTATGGACCTTAGTCGACCCGCCTGAAGGTGTAAAAACCGTAGGGTGCAAGTGGGTTTTTAAAGAGAAAATCGACATGGATGGCAATGTAAATGTCTTCAAGGCACGACTGGTTGCAAAAGGATTTACTCAAACTCATGGTGTGGACTATGATGAGACCTTTTCCCCAGTTGCAATGGCCAAATCAATCAGAATCCTCCTTGCCATTGTAGCATATTATAACTATGAAATATGGCAGATGGACGTCAAGACAACCTTTCTTAATGGAAAGCTCCTTGAGGATGTGTACATGACACAACCTGAAGGGTTTATGCGTTCCGAGGACTCTGGTAAGGTGTGCAAGCTTCAAAGGTCCATTTATGGACTGAAGCAAGCATCTCGGAGTTGGAATCATCGTTTTGATGAAGTAGTCAAAGAGTTTGGATTTCTTCAAAACATTGATGAACCTTGTGTGTACAAGAAGGTTAGTGGGAGCACAGTTGTGTTTTTGGTACTCTATGTCGATGACATCCTACTTATTGGGAATGACATTCCTACCTTGCAGATTGTCAAGTCTTGGTTAGGAAAGTCTTTCTCAATGAAAGACTTGGGTGAAGCCACCTACATCCTAGGAATTAGGATCTATAGAGATAGATCTAAAAGGCTTCTAGGACTCAGTCAGAGCACATATATAGACAAGATACTGCATAGGTTTAGTATGCAGGAATCTAAGAGGGGTTTCATACCCATGTCTCATGGTATTCATCTCAGCAAGGATTTGTGTCCTAGTACACCTGATCAGTGAGGTCTGAAACATCCTCCCTTAGACCCCTCAGCGTACACTTACGGAAGAGATATTAGCTCGATCATATCTTAACTTAAGCCCAGAAATTAAAATTTCTACTCTTAAGTTCCTTATTCTGAACCTTTAATTTGAGAACTGATTAATCTCATTCTACACATGCAAACAAGGCTTATTACCTATCCACGGAATGCCCCAGATGTGTACCATTAGCTCACCAAATTTTCATAGTCAAACTCCTTCGTTTACTAGGTCAAACTGAGGTCAAAACACTGCTACCTCAGGACCTGCGAATTTCTCTTTTAATTCCCCATTCACAAATTGAACATGCCAAACAATATTTATTATTAAATAATAAAATGTCATACAACAGGACATACACAAAATTCTCTTATTTCTATTACATCTTTTCCTGCCCGAAATTCGGCAGCACAACTGCTAGGCGTCATCTGTACAAAGAACTGAACCGTACTGATTCGGTAATTCCCTCATGAGTACTACCATTCTACGTAAGTACCCAGGAAAGACTGGATGAACCGGCTAGGTCCACTCACTTCCAGCCTCCTTAGACAGCACCTACGTACACAGTACTTATCATATTCTGATGTTCAGTCTTAAATTCGGCAGCATAACGGCGTCTCTCAAAATTCTTAAAATTCATTTCAACATAATCTCCCTGTAATGGGTTAGATATGGGGAATGAGATTCGGGGGAATCTCATTAGTAATAATCATAACAATATATGTAATGCAGAGTGATAGTGCTTGCTTGTGATTGTGTACAGATAAGTATGCTGCGTGCTTCCATATTCAATAACATATGATCATAGCATTGTAATAGAGCTTCAAGCATAACATATAAGACAACAATCCAACCAAACAATAGCACAACAAATCACAAAGACATGACATAAAAGCTAGGATTAGTTACTATCTCAAAAGCTTAGCAGAACTCTAGAATCTCTATACTGCTTCCGGCTCCGCCAGAACTTCCTTTCTTCTTTCTTTCTCCTTCTCTCTCTTCTTTCTCTCTCTTTCTCTTGTAAAACCGTGGGATGAATGAAATGGGAGGGGGAGGGGGTATTTATAGTTTCCACCGATGGCATTTCCGTAATTTCCAAGCCCTCTGAACATGTGGCCACCGATTTTCCTGGAATTTCCTATTTTCTTTTATTCCTTTTACTGCATCATCAAGGGACACCTCAGGGGACACCTCGTCAGTAACATTTCTCACATGAAGAAATTGAGAGATCCAAGAAACCTTCTGGAAGCTTTTCAGTCCAGTCTAGTACCAGTCCGGTCCGATTTCCCACAAACCGGACTCAACGGCTGAGATTGTGCCACGTGTCCTTAACTTTTCTTCTCCCTCTAGACCAGTGCCATGTGGCGCCTGGAAGGGACCTTTCACGTCATCCCATGACCTCCAGATAAGTTCCAGACTTTATCTGATCACCACCTCGGTTATCGTGCCAACCGAGTAACTTTACTTTACTGAAAAGTCACTAAATCATTATTTTAATGCCACTTTTTCTCACATTTATGCTGGGCTACGTTTTTGGGCCTGGGAATATCATCTGGGTCTCTGATCCAGCCCAAGTACTCTGATGGCCCGATTCCCAAGAAACACCCCTTGGCAAATTACCAAGATGCCCTTGGTTCCTCTTTATTTCCTTTTGTGAGTCTAGGGGCATTATTATCTTTTCATACCTTACCAGAGTATTCTCTGACCCTGGTCAACTATCCAGATACCCTGTCTGGACTGCCTAACCTTAGCCAAATGACCAAAATACCCTTTACTCATTCTTCAGTTATTCTATAACATAAGGGCATTTTCGTCATTTTGCACCTTTTTCCCGGACACCGGCCCCTTTTACCACTGAACTGATATTATGGGCCTGGGCCTTCCCTGGAGCCACTATGGGTCTTAAAAACATGTATGACCTCTGGCTATAGTCCGTTCATCTCTATTCGGACCGTTCTTCCTTTACCGATTATAACTGTAAATTCCCATCTTCAGGAATTTTTACAGAAAAATTGGGACCTCAAATCAAAATTCTGTGTTGCGTCATTCAACCCGGAATCCTTTTCTCTATCTCCCGGTATTTTCATATATTTTATCCGGACCGGGCTATTTTTGCCTGAAAGTACGCTCCCGCGCACACTTTTCAAAAATGACCATTTTACCCTTGGTCACATTTCTAAATCTTTCATACACATAGAGACCTCATATGCATATTTCACAGTTCAGTGAAATGATCAGCATAATTTTCTCTATTTTCTTGCCAAATATGGTACTCATCGGCTACCTGCCCGATCTTTTCCATAATTACGATTTTACCCCTGCATTCTCTTTCTAACATCTTAACCTCATCTTCTCATCCCTCATCTTAAGGTCTAGAAATTCTCTTTCAATAACTTATCCCCTAAACTCTTCGGGAGTCATTGTTAATTAAAAGGCTCGAAAATCCGCCCATATCAGGTTATCTTACACAGGAGCCAGCCCATATCAAGCTACCTGCAGAATTCCTAGGCTTAAGACTTAGGATATTCCTCACATTCCTCATTTTGAACCGAGGTGAACTGTCCCAATTCTGTAGGTTAAAGACTTAAATCATCTTTAAATCCTGAAGGACTTAGCTCATCCCTCGGATTCCCATAAAATACAGGTAAGTAGTCCGCCCATATCAGATTACTACCCTGGGACTACGGGTTTAGCAGCCTGCCCATATCAGACTACCTCCCAGTTCTCCTAGACCAAAAATCAAGATGTTACAAGGTCGCATGAGTAAGGTTCCATATGCCTCGGCCATAGGATCCATCATGTATGCCATGTTATGTACTTGACCGGATGTCTCGCTTGCCTTAAGTATGACTAGCAGATATCAACAGGACTCCGGTGAGGGCCATTGGACTACTGTCAAGAATATCCTTAAGTACTTGAGAAGGACTAAGGACTTATTCTTGGTCTATGGTGGATTGGATGACGAGCTCTGTGTAACTGGTTATACAGATGCAAGTTTCCAAACTGACCAGGACGACCAAAAATCGTAATCTGGATACGTATTCCTCCTAAATAATGGGGCAGTAAGCTGGAAGAGCTCCAAGCAGAGCACTGTAGCAGATTCTGCAACGGAAGCTGAGTATATAGCAGCATCTGATGCAGCTAAGGAGGCCGTTTGGATCAGAAAGTTTATTACTGAACTAAGGGTAGTACCGATCATCTTATATCCAATAACTTTGTTCTGTGACAAAAGTAGTGCCATTGCACAGGCCAAAGAGCCTAGGTCACATCAAAGGACCAAGCATATACTCAGGCGATTTCATCTCATAAGAGAAATAAATGATAGAGGTGATATAAAAATATGCAAGGTAGCAGGGGAAGACAATGTTGCTGATCCTCTAACAAAGCCACTGGTGCAAGCAAAACATGAGTGTCATGTTAGGTCAATGGGAATTAGGCAAATTAATGATTGTACCTAGTGCAAGTGGGAGGATGTTGGAAATTGTGCCCTAGGGGCCAATCATTGTCTTATAAACATTATTGTTTTATGAATTTCTTAATTATGTTATCACATTATTTGCATGTTTACTGTGATGACCATCCTTGGATAACTCATGATCTTATCCTAAATGTCCCTGGTCGGTCATCTATACGGGAGCAGAGATGAAATAAGACCAGTATGACTTTGAAGATATATAGAGATATAAATCAAAGTCATAGGCACATGTAAGAGTACAAGGTGTTGGACTGACCCGCTATGAGAGAGCTGCATGGATTAAGTTATAATCTTCTCTCATATACAAGCCATGTCACTATGCCCTTTGACCTGAGATCATCATGGATTCCTACATGACAAACGCTCAGCTTTGACCTAGTCAAAAGTCACTTTTGACCGAGTGATCATAAAGGCTATGTTCGGGCTCAGTGGTTTTTCATGCGTAGGAATGTGAATGGTCAAGATGAAATTTGTCCCTCACATTCGTAGAGAGATATTACTGGGCCCCTCGATGAGTGAGTCTGAGAAATGTATGGCCATACTGTAATGGAAGGCTAGTTCCATTTCTATCGTCAGACTACTTAGGGATCAACAAAGTAACGGTCAGGAATAGGAGGATGACGTTCACCATGCCTCATCCATGACCGAAATATCGTGTGACAAAAGGGACATGATATGGTTGTATGAAAGGTAACATCGTTCATCGATCCTCATATGTTTTGGGTAATCGTAATGTCTTGCTAGAGGCCGCTTACGACTTGTGGGTTAGTATAGTAACTGGCCTACTGCCAACTTCATATGGGCCTACAGGGTCGCACACAAAATAGCCCAACTCGAGCTGTGATGTCCAGATTCATTGAATCTAAGAGATGTCTAGATTCAATGAATAGTCTAGGGTAGATTTATATATTATATATATATAAATTTGTATATATATATTATATATATAATATAAGAGATATTTGCAAGATTTAATTTATAAGGATAAATTAAATTTCTATCACTTTTGAATTTGAATTTAAATGGATATGATCTATTTGAATTTGAAATTCAAATTGATAAGATATCTCAAATTTGATTTATGAGAATAAATCAAATATAATTCCGTCTTACCTTTATTTTAAATTAAATAAATAGGTGAATTAAATCTGTGAGACGGATTTAATAAAAATCGTATTTATTTAATTAGTTTCTTATCAAATTATGCAATATATGATATTGTATTAATTTCAGAATTAATATAAGATTAATTCTAAAGCCCGGCCCAATTAGAAGCCCGATAGCATCCTATATATTTGACATTAGGAGCTAGGGTTCTACAACACAACATAACGCGCAAGAGAAAAAGGGGCAAGAGAGTGCAAAAGGTTTGCAGATAAGAAACTGCAGGAATAAAGACGGTGAGGACGGAATCTTGAGAAAACCCTAGAGGGACCAGAGGCGCTAGCACGTCGTTCGTGGTTGGAACGCTGTTCGTGTGGATACTGGTAGAGGAAGCCGATCTGAGTTGTCGACTTCTTGTGATCTAGAAGAGAGCAGCACGACGACGAGTCACGACTTGCAGACGCAAAGGTCGCGACTAAAATGGGCATCTGAACGTCAAAAATACGAAAAGAGGAGACAGGTCGCGACTTGAAGCCGACGAGGTCACGACTACAAACTCTAGAGATATCAGGTCGCGACTAGTAGCAGAGGAAGTCACGACTACAAACTCCAGAGACGTCCGGTCGCGACGTGAAGCAGAGTAGGTCACGACTAACAACTCCAGAGGCGACAAGTCGCGACTATAAGCTGAGGAGGTCGCGACTGAAAGTTTCAGAGGCGAGGAGTCGCGACTAGAGGACACTGAGGTCGCGACCAAAGCTCGAATACCGAAGGTAACACTTCTTTCTCCTTGACTTAAACACATTCGGTAGATCCTGGCTGGGAATGGAAAAAATTTTAAAGTTAATTTCCGCTGCGTGTCTTCCAATTCCCAACAATTTATTGGTTGGAAGGGCTCACTATCATAAGTAACGTCACATCACCCATATCATAAAGATCCTGAGGCTTGAGGTGGACGACCATATTCTTGTCTTTATGCATCTCTATTGCACATAGTAAAACTGGTGTACCTCAGACGCAAGAATATATGGCTTATTGACACATCCCAATCTTTACTTTTAGAAGTCCAAAAAGTAGCCTAAAATAGGTAGGCTATAGGTCCCTTTGAGCAAAAGTCCTAGAAACATATAGAGGGTTTTAAAGGACTAAATTGCAAATAGAGGAAGTTTAGGGACTAAGGTGCAAATAGAGAAAGTTCTTGGGGGCAAATATGTAAATAAAGTTAGAGACTTTAGGAGAATCTCAAGGGCTTAGAAAGAGAAAAGAGATAAGTTATAGGTCTAAGGTTGAGGTAGAGGCCTCAAAGTGATTGTTTATAAGGATGAGCCCAAGCAGGGACAAAACTATAATTTTAGAAAGTTTCGGGCCAATTGGGATAATTATGAAAAAATGCACGAAAATTCCAAAAAATTCTCATAAAATGGTAAATGACTTATTAAGGCCCATTAAGGTTAAAAATGACAAAAATACCAGAGAAAGATATTTTAATGAATTTTTAGATATTTGGTTAATTGTGAGTTATTTAGCCAGATTTATTTATTTGACTATGTGGAAGCCTCAAAAAATTTGGAGAAATAGGGTTAAAATATCTTGGGAATTATTGAACATTTTATAAGTGGCTTTATTCCTAGATTACCCCTAGTTTAATTTTAAGGGAATTTAAAGTCTAATTAAGGTAAGTAGGGCTTTTGCTTGGGAAACTCCAAATAAACACGTGTTAGGGTAATTAAGACCCAGGAAAATTTATAAAATTTCCCTATAATTAATAAGAGGTAATGGATCAAATAGAATAATTTTTCTGAGGAATATAAACTCAAAAAAGCATTTCTAGAAGAAAAGAATTACTTTATGGTCAAGGAAGCCAATTCTAACTTGACTTCCTTAGTTTGTCATTAATGGCCCATTAATGAGACCATATGAAGGCAATTATGAAGAGAGAGAGAGAGAGATAATAAGACAAAGATGATGTGACAAATATTTAAGCACTCTTGAAGACCAGACTTGAGAAAAGTACCCGATAAAGTGTATTTCAGACAATATTGCATGGAAGCTTATTGGAGAAGTTTTCCAATTTTCTTCTTTCTCCAAGATGGCACCAAATGGAAGGATTCTATTGGTTAGAAGTTTCAAGAGTGCCTAGTCACATGCTTAGTCATCAAATTAATTCATTAATCATTTAATGAGAGAACATGTGAACCAATCAAGAAAGAACACATGGCTCACATGTGGACCAATCAAAAGAAAGCACTTGTTGCCAAGTAGACCAATGAGGAGTAGAGACTTAGCAAGGAAAAGGATATGGTAATAATGACTGAGGATATATGGACTAATAGGAAGAGGGCAAATAGCTAACATGTGGACTAATTAGAAGTGGACAAGAGGCATATGTGGAACAATAAGAGGATGACAAGTACCATTGTAATTTTTATCAACTTGGAGGGAAATTAGATAATTAGACCTTTATAAATAGAAATTCCTCCCCCTCTAATCTGAACATTTCGTGCAACCTAAGGGGGGTTGATTTTGCTCTTGAATCAAGTGAAGAAAAGAAAGGACAAGGCACTCTAATAACTAATCAAGCTTGGATTTGAGGTTAGTTCATGGTTCTAGTGCTTAATTTGATATTTAGAAGGTTTAATCTTAGTTTTTGTTAATTAAAATTCATGAAACCCTCAGGAATAGTTGCTACACAAAATTCATTGGCTAAGAGGAAGATGCAATTATTGTTAGATATATGTTAAATGGTAGAAAACAAGCTAGAATCAAGTGATATTTCATGATAGTTTGAAGAATCTCATAAGTTGTCACCATAAGGAATCCCATAGCCTTGAATGGTTCTGTACCCTAGGATGGGATTTTGTTGATTCTAAGGCTTTCAATTGATTTAGAATGAAAAATTTGTTAAACTCCAATGTTTTGATGATGACAATTGAGCAAATATTTTCAAAAAGTATTTTAAGACTGATAAAGAATATTTATAGAAAATCTTATCGATAAGACACCTATTCGATAAGCCCTTCGATAAATGAAAAAGAAATTTATGAAAAAGATTAATTTCTAAAGGATATTTATCAATGTTCTATTTGATAAGTTCACTTATCAAAAAGAGATTCAATAAAGTGACTATGAAGAAAACTCTGAGTATTTATTTCCAAAATGATCTCTCTTCAAAGAGTTATTCAATAAAGTTATTTATCGATAAAGTCTTCGATAAATTTGATAATGATTAAGTGAAATTTGTAAAGGCATTTATTGAAGGATTTAGGGATAAGAATGATAATCTGATAAAGAAATAGGTTTGTGGAAAACATTTTTTAAGAGAATTTGTCGAAGTCATATTCGATAAATTGATTAATCGATAAAATCTTTGATAAATTATGCTTGGGACTGTTCGAAGATCTTATTAGTTTATCGATAAGCTATTTTATAAATATAAAGTCTATCAATTTTTCAAAAACTCAATTTGTCGATAAGATGTTCGATAAGAATGAGAAAATTTCATTAAATGGCAATTTTGTTTCAAAATGTTATTTGAAGTAATTTATCGATAAGCTATTAGATATGATAATTCTTCACATAAATCTTCGATAAATTAGATTCAGAGATTTTAAGTTGAGTATGATCTATATGGTATTTATCGATAAGCTATTCGAGCAGACCATTTATAGAGGCTAAATTATTTTTAAAGGATTTCATTCAAGTTTTATTGAAGTCCACTTCGATAAATAATCTTATTGATAAGCTCTCCGATAAATGTTTATAGTTTTTCAAATAATTTCAACAATCAAATTTTGATGCAACAAGTTTAAACTTAGTGTAATCATTTCTATTTGTTTCTTATCATTGCCTATTACACTCAACATTTTCCTAGCATGTTTACATTATAGGATTCAAAATGAAGAGGTTATGGCTAAAAGGCTAACTGTAAAAAAAACTACATTAAATGTTATTACCTATTACTATTACCACCAGTCATCAACAGATTTGTCTCTGTTTCACTCAATGCTCAATGTCTCTAACAGATATCTTTGGATCTGAAGATATAAATACATGGCGAATTGAATACTAGAGTTAAGACACTTAACAACCTACGTAGAACAATTACAACGAATTCATTCTTATTCTAAGTGCTCAGTGTTCATACTCTATTATACTTTATTTTCACTTAGCGTGAACAGAGAAATTTTCTAAGAGAATTTATTGTACTTCAATGCTTAGCATATCTTCTCTGTGTGAGAGATTCATTAATTCTCTATTCTTATTCTAACTTGCTCAATAGTGTGGGACTCTTGAGTGGTGACTATCCTTATGGGTTGTAAGGGGGAACGAGAGGGAATTCTCATAGTGAATATACTAAGGTGCCAAGAGCCCCTGGAATCTTGGAAGATAAAGTTAAAAATCTTAGAGGCATCTGAGGACTAGACGTAGGCCAAGTGGTTGAGTCGAAACAGGATAAATCTGCTTGCCAACTTCTTCCTTTAGCTATATCAGTGAAATTGTTCTTAACTTATTTAATTTCTAAAAAATTTTAAATTTTCAAATATCACCCAACTCACCCCCTCTTGGGTATATCCTTCATTCTAACAAAATTATGTGGAATCAAGATAAGAAAATGAAGTTGGAAGCATTGGAATAAAAAATAGAATTTTTGGGGAAAATTCCCATACCTCTTAGCCAAGACATAATCTTGAGGAAGGAGTTTGAGTTTGGTAAATACAAGCTCATATTTGGATTCCTCATGAAAAATTATTTAGGATTAATCTATGAGAGTAATTTTTAGAAAGTTAGAACAATAACCCAAAAATTAAAGTTAAGGGTTATAGTTTAAGAGAGCAAGTCTTGTCCATATCTCATTGCACATTGTGATTATATTTAGGGCCATGAAATGTTCAAGAAGGTGGTTTGGTAGAGGTTAGGAAAACCTCTTTGGTTGGGAAGCCAAGGAAGAAAGAAGAAAGATTAAGGATAAAGGTAGTGAACTTACTTAACTTGTGTACTTGATACTTATGCTTGTGTGTGATGTGTTGATTGCTTTGCTTGATTATGTGAAGCATTTATGAGTAGTTAAAGCTCTATTTCTATGAATGTCCTGGCCATATGTATAATGCATGAAACATTGAGCATAAGAATATATCTTTAGTTGAGCATGAGTTAAGGAAGTATGCATGTCATGCATTAAGCATTTATCTTGCATGCATTAGTGGTAATTGTCACATTCCAATTTTTAGGCATAGAAGCCCAAAAAGTAGCCTAAAACAGGTAGGCTGTAATATCCCTAATTTTCTGTACTGGTTTGTATGTACAGATTGAATGAAATATATGAATTATTTTTCAGGAAAAAGATGTGGTTATTTATGTAAAGAAAGGGATTAATTGAAAAAGAAAGGGGATGAAAGGACTTAATTGCAATTATGGAAAGTCTAAGGGTAGGAAGGAAAGGTAGACAAAAATGTGGGGTCTTAAAGTGTAATTTTAGCCAAATTTAAGGGACTTAAGTGCAAAGAAGAAAAGTTCCCGGGGGCTAAAGTATAATTAAAGAAAGTTAGGCCAGAAGTGGTTTGGACTGCCCAAAAGCATTTCAGTTCCAGATTTCACCAGTAGATAGAGCAAGTGACGCTGGGTAATCCAGCTTAATACAGGAATTTTTCAAGACTCCAGATAGCCAAAATTGATCTGATAGTCTAAAAGTTATAAAAATTCCTACCGAATATCCTAGATTTAAGATATAAGTGAGAAATTACAGGATGATGCGTCCTGATGGGGCGGATGTCAGGAAACTGACTGAATACCGATAGGAGGTCTGTAGAAAAAGTTATTCACAAATTAGCAAATACAGACGGGAGTGTGATTCCGGGGATCCGATTAGGAGATTTATCGGTATTTAAATAGGGACTGAATGAGTTCGGATGACCTCAGTCAGATGACTATTATGACCCACAGGGATGCCTAAACACAGTAGGCCAGTGTATGTGGTAAAAGGAGCCGGTGTCCGGAGATGTGTATAAACGGTGTATAATAGCTAAAATACTTGATGAACATTGACGGGGGAAGATTCCTCGTAATGCGTGTCATGAAGGTAATGGACCCTAAAAGGCCCTATAATGGCGCCATCAAAGGCCTAATAAGACTCTTGGACTGATAGGTAGGCTAGTGTCCAGCAAAACCCCGAAAAAGTGCGAAATTATAAAAATACCCCTGTATTGTACTTAAGAGTAGCAGATGAATGGAGGGCATTTTGGTCATTCTGGATAGGCTCAGAAGCCAAGACATACACAGGTGAGGTTAACTAGGGTCAGTGTATGCCCTGACAGGGTACAGAAAGGTGTAAACTGACAATTTTGCCCTTAGGGTTAAGATAGGGCAGGAAAGGGCACCAAGGGCATTTTAGTCATTTCACAAGGGATCTGTAATTGAGTCTAGACCTAGTATAAAAACGTTAATGATATAAAGGACCCAGATACTAAACTTAAGGTCAGAATACATAATATGGATTTTCAGAAAAATTAGATTCAGAAAACAGTCCAGTTTTCGAGGAAACGGACCGGGTCGATACCGGATTAGACTGGAAAGCTTCCAGAAGGCTTCTTGCTCTCCCAAATTTCGCCATGTGAAGAATGTGAGGGATGAGGTGTCCCATTAGGTGTCCCTTGATGATGCAGTAAAAGGAATAAAAGAAAATAGGAAATTCCAGAAAAAACGGTGGCCACAAGTTCAGAGGGCTTGGAAATTACGGGAATGCCATCCATCAAAACTATAAATACCCCCCCTTTTCCTTCATTCATCATGGCCCCAAGAAAGAATTAGAGAGATAAGGAAGTTCCTGAGAGAGAAAGTGAGAGAAAGAAAGAAGAAAGGAAGTTCTGGCGGAGTTGAAAGCAGTATAGAGATTCTAGAGTTCTGCTAAGCTTTTGAGGTAGTAACTAATCCTAGCTTTTATGTAATATCTTTGTGATTGGTTGTGCTATTGTTTGGTTGGATTGTTGTCTTATATGTTATGCTTGAAGCTCTATTACAATGCTATGATCATATGTTATTGAGTATGGAAGCACGCAGCATACTTATCTGTACACAATCACAAGCAAGCACTATCACTCTGCATTACATATATTGTTATGATTGTTACTACTGAGATTCCCCCAAATCTCATCCCAACAAATAACCCATTACAGGGGAGGTTATGCCGAAGTAAATTTTGGGAATTTTAAGAGACGCCGTTATGTTGCCAAAATTATGACAAGATGGCAATAGTAAAGAAAGGAGCTGATACGTACTGTGTACGTAGGTACTGTCTAAGGAGGATGGAAGTGAGTGGACCTAGTTGGTTCATCCAGTCTTTCCTGGGTACTTACGTAGAATGGTAGTTCTCACGGGAATTACCGAATCGGTACAAGATCAGTTACTTTCTAAAGATGAAGCGTAGCGGTTATGCTGCCGGATTTCAGGCAGAAAAAGGTGTAATGGAAATATGAGAATTTTGTATATTCCCTTATGTATAACAACTTAATAGTTAATGATAAGTATTGTTTGTCATGTTTGACTGATATGTTATGGATATATGCATATGTATGTAAAGTTGATTGCTGGAAATTACCACTGTGAACAGTAACTCGTGATGACCTAATGATGTTTGACCCATAATTAAAAATAGTAAATGGATGAATAAATGTATGAAATGTTTATGGTAAATAGTAGACATATTAAGCTTCGATTTGATATATAGAATGCCTAATTTGTATGTATACACAAGGAGATATAAATTATCAAAGTTGGGACCAGAATGCTGGATTTAGGGGGAAATGCTGGATGAACAGTAAAATTGTAGCATTGCCCTATGTTGACTTGGTCAAAGAATGATCAATAAGTAATTTTTCCCTAAAAGATAATTGAGTTATATTTATGTAGCAATTGGAACCACTTCATTTTGATTTTTTTATAATTAATTATGATTTTCCGAAGTCAGGTCACTCATCTGGAATTTACACAGTGAACAGTACTCGAGAAGAGTAAAATTCCAGGTTGAGAAATTGGAATTCAATGACCTTGAAAGTGGTTCTAAATGATACCAGATGATCCCTAAAATGTACAAAAGTAAGTACGTTTCATAGGCTACCAGGATCCATTGAGCAGAAGTCCCAAAAACATATAGAAGCCTTTCAAGGACTAAACTGCAAATAGAGAAAGTAAAGGGACTAAGGTGCAAATAGAAAAAGTTTATTAGGGTAAATATGTAAATAAAGTTAGGGACTCTAGAAGAGTCTCAAGGGCTTAGAAAGAGAAAATAGGATAGTTACAGGCCTAATATTGAGGTAGAGGCATCAAAGTGATGGTTTATTAGGTTGAGCCCTAGCAGGGGCAAAACCGTAATGTCAGAAAGTTTCGGCCCAAAAAGGGGGTAATTGTGGAAAATATCCAAAAAATTTTAGAAAATCCTAAAAAATGGGAAATGAGGTATAAAGGTATTTTTATGAGCATAGATGATGAAATTACCCTTAAAATACCCCTAAAGTAACTTTAATAGAATTTTCAGTATAATGGCTCAGTTTGAGGTATTTATCTAGATATAATTATTTGAGCTATAAGGAGGCCTGAAAAATGTATGTAAGAATGGGAATAAATATTTGAGACTAAAGATGTTTATAAAATTAGTCTCATTTCCAAAATGTTAGCAGTGTGAGCTATAAAAATACCGAAAGCTCAGAATGCCAATAAGTGGTATTTTATGGGAAATTCAAAAAGAAATAGCTAAAGGACGAGTTATGGCTCAAGAAAATTTATGAAATTTTCATTTAATTAAAGGAAGATTATGGAGCATATAGAAGAATTTTTTGAGCTCCAGAAGACCCTTAAGAAAGTCAAACAAATGTGAGCCAAGTAAATTGGAAAAAAGCTTGTAGAGTAAGCTTGATCCAAAAGGCCAAGATTTAATCTTCTTTCCCTTCTTCCTTGAGATTTCTCCATATAAGATTGGTGATGCAAGGAAGAGGATGGATGATTCCATGAATATTATGCAAGAGGAGGAGAAGATGATGCAAGAAGGTTAGATGGTGCAATATTGGCCACCCAATTGTTCTTGTAATTTCTTGCAACTTGGAGGGTATTTAAGCAAGTGAAAAATTATAAATGCCCCCTCCCCCAAGTGTGCACGGAAAGGTGAGTTAAAGGAAGGGGAAATTAAATAGAAAGTTATAGATGAGAGAGAAAGAGGAGGCACTCACATATGAGAGAGAAAACAAGAGCAAAGTTCAAGCTTCAATCAAGGTAAAATGACTTGTCTAGCTCTTGATTTTGTAGTAGTTTATATTCTTGAACTTGAGTAGAAATTTTAATGGATTTATAAGCTTTAAATCTTATGTTGATGCTGCTGGTTTAAATCTAAAATTTTAGAAAGATATAAGTGTGATGATAGATATATGTTTAAAGGATAGAAAATAGTAGGATTCAAGTGGTTCTAGCTTATAGTTGATTGAATTTCATGACTTGGTTGCCTAGAAGAGTACCACAACCTTGACTGGCTAAGTAGCCTTGGATGTGATTTTGATAATTCTAAGGCTTCCAATGTATTTAGAATGAAAAATTATGTGGAACCAAATTGAGAAAGTGAAGTTGGAATCATTGGAATCAAAAGTAAAATTTTGGCACCAAGAAAGAGTAACATCTCGGACAATGTAGTTTCATGGGGAAGGAGTGTGAGTTTGATAAATCCAAGCTCATATTTGGATTCCTTATACAAAATTGTGTAGGATTGGACTATGAGAATGACTTTTAGAAAGCTAGAACACTTGTCCTAAAATCAAGAGAAAGAGGTTAAGTTCAAGGGAGCTAGTCTTCCATATAGTGTGAGTTCTTGGTCCTAATAAGTTATATGATTAATTTGGCTATGTTTAGGACCTTGAGACATCTAAGAGGATGAATTGATGAGGTTGGCCGAGCCACTCATTGGTTGGGAAGTTTAGGGAGTAAGTTCAAGAACAAAGGAAAAGCTTGTGATACAAGGTAGTGAACTTACCTATCTTGTGTGCATGATACTTGTGCTTGTGTGTGCTAATGTGTTGATTGCTTTACTTGATTATGTGAAGAATGTATGAATAGTTGAAGCTCTATTTTTATAAATATAATGGCCATATATATAATGCATGAAACATTGAGCATGCGTATATGTCATTATAATAGTATGATTTATAGTAAGCAAGCATGTCATGCTCTAAGCATTATCTTATATTCATTAGTAGATATTCCCCCAAATCTCACCCCACTGTTAACCAACCAATATAGGTCAAGTATGATTGAAGATGTATGCATGAAGAAGAACCAAATAATGGAAGATGAAAAGTAGGAGAATCACATGTTCTAGCATGAAATCTGAAACATCCTACTTTTAATCCCTTAGAGTACACATTTGGAAACGTATTTAATTAGCAAATGCATTACTTTGGCCCAAAAATTAAAATTTGTAATTTGGTCCTCGAGCAATGTTCATTATTCATTTTCCAGATTGGTAGTCTGATAAGACACAATTTGTGTATGGTTTCTGTGACATTTTTAAGGGTTTTATAACAACTTTACCATTCATTTTATGCATGTAATTGTGCTTTTGTGGTAATACATGATTGTGCTTGGCAATGTGCTATTTAAAGTGTAAAATGGTAAATTAACTCCTCCAAACTGCATATATGTTATTCTTTTACTGGTGGAACTTTTATAGTGAGCTTTGATTTTGAATTGCAGGTACTTTGGAGGAGAACCAAGGACTAATATGTGCAGAAAAGAAATCACAAGAGAGAATCAAATCAAGAAAGTAGCTTTTGTGGCCTTCAGTCACGACCAAAGTGTCCTCAAGTCGTAACCTAATTTTTTTTGGGAAGTTTCTCTATGTTTACAGGTACGACCAAAACATGTATCTAGTCATGACCAAAGAAGATAGTCATGAAGCTGCGCATTTTTTATTAGGTCAATCTGATGTTAAAAGGAGAGGGGAGCCACAGACGCAAAGGAGGCTGGTTTTTGACCTGATTAGGCTAAGAAGCAGTGCTCGAACTCTCTATCTACACTCTCTCTACTACCTACACATCGTCTCCATCATTCATCTTTCTATCACCCTTTATGCTTTCTTCATGGCATCGTATCTAGGCAACGATTGCAGCACAATAGGAGTCTTGAGATTAGTCTCTTGGTGATGGATCTCATATCTTGAGCTCATGGACTGTACTAGGGAGTTTTCTGTTTTAATCTGCACCTAATTCATGTTTTGATGCTGTTAGATCTAGGGTTTTCATTATATAAATAAGGGATTGAATGTCGATTAATTATTCTCAGATTAGACAATTATAATTGACTTTGGATGCTTTGAATGTTGGTTTTTAATATAATATTTCAGTTTTGAGTTTAAGATAGTTGGACTATTGTCAACGATCATTGCTAATTAATTCAATTGCTTGAAATCTACGGTTTGTTGATCGACGATCATTCGAGGGTATTTTCATCATCTGATTTAAATTACAAACTAAGTGATTTTTAACAGTTCATTAAGAGTTTTTAAACTAGCTTTGATCAAAGGAGTTTAAGAAATATTAATGCTCTGGACTCAATCGATTGATTGAGGTTTTATTTAAGACTTAGTGATTTCAAAACTCCCATATCAAATTATGAGCAAGGATATATATGTTTTTATCATCAAGAGTCTGTCATAACATATTTCTTTCACAAACCAACTCGTTTTCATCTTAATAAAAAATACAAAAATATTTACTTTACTGATCCTTATTTTACTGCGTCAAAAATCAATCAAACCCAAAACCCATTTTACTTTCACTCAGGTTTTCAATGGTTTTGTCACCAATTTGCTAGGTCTCCAATAAAAATGCTCCTCAAGAAGAAAGATAGGGTTGTGCCTTATATTATATTATTGGGTGCAATTATTATTATTTTGATGGATCGAACGACGACAATCCGAGCTGCTTATCACAGTCCAACTTTGAAAAATCATAATTAAATCTAGAAAAATCATATGGAGGTGATACAAATTTGTACTTGAAGCTATTTCTTTGCTCTTTAAGGAAAAAATATAAATCTAGACATTTGCTTGACCATTCAATACATTTAATTCATTGAGTTTACTATTCATTTGGTCAATTCTGAAACTTCTAGATTCTAACCCTCAACTTTAAAAATTCATTTCTCTTAATATACACATCCAATTGAGGCGTGCTATGCATGTAAAGCTTATGATGTGTATTATATGAACACCAAATCTTGTGGTTTAATTGATCTATTTACTAGGTCAAACTGGAGCTAAAACATAACTACTATAGGACCTTCTTTTTTACCATTACCACTTTCTTTCATAATTCTCATTAATTATTTAGCATGCATAAATCCTCCTCTTGATTTCCTATACATTCATAAACATGCCATAATTATTCTATACCATGTTATTACATAAATTGTCATATTACATAACATTGAAATAAATAGAAAAGCATATAACTCCTGCTAGAGCATGTAATTGTCCAGTTTCCTTCTTCCATTCTTTAGCTCTCCTTCTAGCATACCCTTCTATCATAATTGACCAATCAATGCATACAAGATGAATACAAATGTATGACATATTTCTCTTAACTTTCTCATGCTTCTAATGACATGTTATCATGCTCAATGCCTTAAACTATCATATCTGGCCATGGAACACAAGCATATACATCAAGCACACAAGAAGGTTAAGTTCACTACCTTGTACTTAAACTTTCCCTCCTTGTTCTTGCACTTGTTCCCTAGGCTTCCAACCATTAGAATTTTAGTCACCATCATCTCAATATACTCTTGGACGTCTCAAGGTCCTAAGCACATTCACATTCATCACATAACTCATTAGCACCACAATCATACACTAAGTGGAAAACTAGTTCTCTTTACTTAACCTTTTCCTCTTGATTTTAGGATTAGTGTTCTAGCTTTGTAATAATTATTCTCATAGGTTAGTCCTACACAAATTTTAATGAGGAATCCAAATATGAGCTTATATTTATGAAAATCAAACTCCTTTCCCATGTTCTGCATAGTGGCAGAGAGGTAGCATATCTTGGTGCCAAAATGCCACTTTTGATTCCAATGCTTCTAACTTCACTTCCTTAACATAGTTTCACATAATTTTTCATTCTAAATCCATTGGAAGCCTTAGAATCATTAAAATCACATCCTAGGCTATAAAATCTAGCATATTCATGGTATCCCCTTAGGCTACCAAAACATTAAATTCAACCAAATACAAGCTATAACCACTTGATTCCTATCTATTCCAACTTGTTTTATCTATTTATAACATCAAACTCTTCCTTCCCTTATCATTCCAAATTTTATCCAGCAGAATAGGGAGGAGATTAACATGATTTCTAACCACTTAATCTAACAATTAAACCTCCCAACTACAAGCTTAAAGACTTAGGAAGAGATGTTACCTTGAATCCTTGCTTAATTACCTCTTGAACTTGCCTTGATCTTGCTTGAGATTTCATTTTGCAAGAGCTTCCCCATAGTGTGCAAGTGATTGTCGAACTGCTGCTAAGGGGGTATTTATAGCAAAAGTTCAGATTAGATGGTTGGCTAAGATTAAATCTCACAATGGATGGCCAATATTACATCTTGAAAATCAATATCCAAGATTTAGCCAACCATCCTTGCTTACATCATCTACATGACATCATCATGCCATGTGGCATCATATTGGAGAGGAAGAAAGGTTCTGGAAAAATTCAGCACAATCCTATACTGGCTCAATCCGTTTTCCTAAAATCCAAATTGCTTTCTGAATCTAATTTTTCTAAAGTTTCATAATATATCCTCTGACATTAGATTCAGTGTCTAGATTTTTCCTGCCTTTGACATTCTTGGACTGGGTAAGGATCTTTATTAACTGACCCTTAAAAATTATCAAAATGCCTTTGGTACATTATTATTCACTTTGTTAACCTAGGGCATTATCTATTAGTTTAGATAAAAACACCCATGAGGGGGTGAATTAGGTGTTTTGAAAAATTTAAGCAAAATTAAATTAAACTTCAACAAAAATATGATTAATAGTGTAACATCCTGATTTTTGGTCTAGGAGAACTGGGAGGTAGTCTGATATGGGCAGGCTGCTAAACCCGTAGTCCCAGGGTAGTAATCTGATATGGGCGGATTACTTACCTGTATTTTGTAGGAATCCGAGGGAAGAGCTAAGTCCTTTAGGATTTAAAGATGAGTTAAGCCTTTAACCTACAGAATCAGGACAGTTCACCTAGGTTCAAAATGAGGAATGTAAGGAATATCCTAAGTCTTAAGCCTAGGAATTCTGCAGGTAACTTGATATGGGCTGGCTCCTGTGTAAGATAACCTGATATGGGCGGGTTGTCAAGCCTTTCAATTAACGATGGCTTCCGAAGAGTTTAGGGGATGAGTTATTGAAAGAGAATTTCTAGAACTTAAGATGAAGGAAGAGAAGCTGAGTAACGAGGCCAGAAAGAGAATGCAGGGGCAAAATCGTAATTATGGGAAAGATCGGGCAGGTAGCCGATGAGTACCATATTTTGCCAAAAAATAGAGAAAATTATGCTGATCATTTCACTGAACTGTGAAATGTGCATATGAGGTCTCTATGTGTATGAAAGAATTAGAAATGTGACCAAGGGTAAAATGGTCATTTTTGAAAAGTGTGCGCGAGAGCGTACTTTCAGGTCAAAATAGCCCGGTCCAGATAAAATATCTGAAAATACCAGAAGATAGAGAAAAGGATTCCGGGTTGAATGACGCAACACAGGATTTTGATTTGAGGTCCCGATTTTTCTGTAAAAATTCCTGAAGATGGGAATTTACAGTTATAATCGGTAAAGGAAAGGCAGTCTGAATAGAGATGATCGGACTGTGGCCAGAGGCCATACAGTGTTTTCTAAGGCCCATAGTGACACCAGGGAAGGCCAAGGCCCATAATATCAGTTCAGTGGAAAAAGGGGCCGGTGTCCGGGAAAAAGGTGCAAAATGACGAAAATGCCCCTATGTTATAGAACAGCTGAAGAATGAGTAAAGGGTATTTTGGTCATTTGCCTAAGGTTAGTCAGTCCAGATAGGGTATCTGGATAGTTGATAAAGTAAAGTTACTCGGTTGGCACGATAACCGAGGAGGTGATCAGATAAAGTCTGGGACTTATCTAGAGGTCATGGGATGGCGTGAAAGGTCCCTTCCAGGCTCCACATGGCACTGGTCTAGAGGGAGAAGAAAAGTTAAGGACACATGGCACAATCTTAGCCGGTGAGTCCAGTTTGTGGGAAATCGGACCGGACCGGTACTAGATTGGACTGGAAATGCTGAGCAGCTGATGAGGTGTCCAGGAATTGTGACTTGTGAAGAATGTGCTGCTGAGGTGTCCGATGAGGTGTCCACTGAGGTGGCACTGATGATGCAGTAAAGAGGAATAAAAAAATAGAAAATTCCAGGAAAAACCAGGACCACATGTTCAGATGGCTTCAAAATTACGAAAATGCCATCGAAGGAAACTATAAATACCCCCTCCCCCTCCCATTTCATTTGCATCGCGGTTTTGGGCAAGAAAGAGAGAGAAAGAAGAGAGAGAAGGAGAAAGAAAGAAGGAAAGAAAGTTCTGGCGGAGCTGGAAGCAGTATAGAGATAGTAGAGTTCTGCTAAGCTTTTGAGGTAGTAACTAATCCTAACTTTTATGTAATGGCTTTGTGATTTGTTGTGCTATTGTTTGGTTGGATTGTTGTCTTATATGTTATGCTTGAAGCTCTATTACAATGCTATGATCATATATTATTGAGTATGGAAGCACGCAGCATACTTATCTGTACACAATCACAAGTAAGCACTGTCACTCTGCATTACATATATTGTTATGATTATTAATACTGAGATTCCCCCGAATCTCATTCCCCATATCTAACCCATTACAGGGAGATTATGTTAAAGTGAATTCTAAGAATCTTGAGAGACGCCGTTATGCTGCCGAAACTAAGACTGAACATCAGTATATGATAAGTACTGTGTACGTTTGTGCTGTCTAAGGAGGCTGGAAGTGAGTGGACCTAGCCAGTTCATCCAGTCTTTCCTGTGTACTTACGTAGAATGGTAGTTCTCATGAGGGAATTACCAAATCAGTACGGTTCAGTTCTTTGTACAGATGAAGCCTAGCGGTTATACTACCGAAGTTCGGGCAGGAAAAGATGTAATAGAAATATGAGAATTTTGTATATGCTTTGTTGTGTGACACTTTGTTATTCATTAATAAATATTGTTTAGCATGTTCAATTTGTGAATGGGGAATTAAGGGAGAAATTCGCAGGTCCTGAGGTAGCAGGGTTCTGTCCTAAGTTTGACCTAGTAAAAGAAGGAGTTTGGCCACGAAATTTGGTGAGCCAGTAGTACACATCTGGGGCATTCCGTGGATAGGTAATAAGCCTTGTTTGGATGTGTATAATGAGATAAATCAGTTCTCAAATTAAAGGTTCAGAATAAGGAACTTAAGAGTAAAATTTTAAATTTCTGGGCTTAAGTTAAGATATAATCAAGCTAATATTGCTTCCGCAAGTGTACTCTGAGGAGTCTAAGGGAGAATATTTCAAATAGCAGTAAGAATAAAGATAGAAAAGATTTCAACAAGATGACACAAATCAATTTATATTGGTTCAAACTCAACTCTTGTCCTACGTCCAGTCCTTAGAAACCTTATGAGATTTTAACTATCTCAAGGTTATAACAGGCTCTTGGTGCCTTCAGTACAACAATTCTGTAATTGACTCCTTCAATTACTCCCCTTACTTCCTCGTAAGCTTATGATTACAACTTAAGAGAAACAATCTCTTAAGCTAACAAAATGAAAGAAAATTGAGACAATCTCTCTTTAGGAGTATATGTGATGTTACACACTGAAGTGTAAGGATTGTGGAATTGTACAAATAATGAAGATTAACTGAAAATGTAATAAATTTGAAAGTTGTTGTATCAGTCAGTTGGCTTAGTCTTCATTCAATGTTGAATCCTTAAATAGCATTTACTTAGGCTGTATGTAACATCCTTACTTTAATACGTCTTAGGGACCATTCAGCAGCATTTAGAACCACTTACATGACCCTTGAAGTCCATTAGCCAAATCTGAAATTTTTACTCTTGGCGAGTTACTGTTCATATGGTATTCCAGATTGAGCGATAAACTTTAAAAAATCATAATTAATTATAGAAAAATTGAAATGAAGTGAATCAAAATTCTACTCGAAGCTAACATCTTTTAAGTTTAAGGAAAAAATAATTTCCTGAAAAAATTCTTAGTCAATTGATACAATTTATTCGTTAAAGTTTACTGTTCATTTGGTCAAAAATTCTGAAAACAGATTCTGGTCCCTGACTTTGGAAATTCATTTCTCTTTGTTCCTTTATCCAAATGAGATGAATTACATATAGATTTAAAGATCCATATGTTTACTTTAATATGATAAAATTTTGTGAGTTAATCCTTTCATTTGCTAGGTCAAACTGAAGCCACAATAAAACTGCTTTAGGACCTACGTTTTTACCATTTCAGTTTCCTTTCTTTAATTCCCAATAATTGTTCCAACAGACATAAACCATCTCTTTGGTCTCTCATACATTTATATACATCATGGACATATTCTATAATTATTTCATGCATTTCCATCACATGATTACACACTTTACATAATTGGAACAAACCATGCATCATAGGTGAAAGCATCAAATTGTTCACTTTCTTTCCTCCAATCTTTAGCTCTTCTCCATGCATACAATTTCCCATCATGCTTGACCTAAATTGGTTGGTTGTGGGAGGGTGAGATTCTAGGGAATCTCAGTAGCAAACATTACCACTTAAATATGCAAGATGGATGCTAATGCATGATATGTAATTTCATTAAACTTTCTTTAATTAGTGACATGCCATCATGCTATATACTTTGCATAGAAAATGCATGGCCATTGGAAACTTGTTCTTCATAACATATTCAACATCTTTTCTCATGTCACAACATCATTCAAATATCATATACATGTCAACACATAAGCATACCACATCAAGCACAAAAAGAGGTAAGTCCACTACCTTGAACTTAAGCTTTCTTCCTTATTCTTGCACTTGCTCCCTAAGCTTTCCAACCATGAAACCTTTCGGTCAACCACTTCTCAACATCTTCTTGGATGTTGCAAGGTCCTAAGCACATTCATATTCATCACATAATTCATTAGGACCATGAACTCAAGCATTATTCAAGACTACTCTCTTGAACATTTAACTAACATAACTTCCTCTAACCTTTACCAATTGCCTTGGCCTTTGAATCAATTGATGTCTTGACCTTACCCTACACAATTTCACCTTTTCAATCCATTTATGAGCTTAGAATAATGAAATTCCAGCTCCTATGCACTGTTCTGTACAGATTTGGAAAACATGCACAATTCTTCCAAAAATTATCATCTTTATTCCAATGCTTCCCAAACTTGTTTCTCTACTTTACCCCACACAACTTTTCATTTTAAAACCATTGTAAGCATCAAAATCATGAGATTCCAATCACTGTTCATGCGAGTGAACAGTAACAGGGAAGAATTCCAACATTGCAACTTTCAATTCCAATGCTTCCAAGGCTCAAAACCTATCCAATCCTACACAAAATCAACATATAAACTCAACGGAAGCATTAGATCATTGAAATTCCATCCCCTTATATCATGAACAGTGCATGAACAGTGCAAACTGAAATGGTTCCTCCATGGCAAAGTCAAGAACATCAACTTGATTCAACAACCAATCATCTAACTAGCTTGTTTAAGCTTTAATCTCATAATTCTAACTTTAATTTCTTCTTTCTCCTTTCATCTAATGTTTTGGACAGCGTCTACACCTTAGAGAAAACTCAACTTTCTTCGATGAAAACCCTAAGTTCAAGCTCCCAAATCAAAGGAAAACAAGCTAGGATAGATTGCTTACCTTTAATCTCTAGCTTGCTTGAACTTTGGCCTTTGAATTCTTCTTTGTCTTGGCTTGAGTTTTCATTTTGCAAGAGGTTCCCCAAGCATTCTTCATTCACGGTTTTGCATCAGAAAAATGGGGGTATTTATAGAAAAATCCATTGGAAAATGAAAGGCCAAGATCATTTTGTGCACTATTTGATCTAATGGCTTAGATTTAATCTTGAATTTCCTTTTCTCTAATAATTATGACATCATCACCATGACATCATCAAAGGGGACACCTCACAAGACATGTGACAAAATTCCAAGGGCAGGAAACTTCTGGAAAAATTTCAGTCCAATCCGGTACTGGCTCAGTCCGATTCCCCAAAAACCAGACTGTTTTCTTAATCTAATTTTTCTGAGATTCGATAATATGTTTTCTGACCCTAAATCCAGCATCCGGATTCTTTCTATCATTGACATTCTTATACGGGGTCTAAACTTAATTACAGATCCCTTGGAAAATGACCAAAATACCCTTGGTGCCCTTCCTTGCACTACGTTGACCCTAAGGGCATAATTGTCATTTCATACCTTTTTGTACCTTATTAGAGCATATACTGACTCTGACTAACCCTTCATGTACCTGCCTTGGCATTTTGGCCTGTCTAATATTACCAAAATGCCCTCCATTCATCTCTTGCTCCTTGGTACAACATAGGGGTATTTTCATAATTTCGCACTTTTCCGGGGTTCCTCTGGACACTAACCCACATACTGCTCAGGTACCTTATTGGGCCTCTGGGATGCTATTTTGGGCCTTTGTCTAGGTCCATTATTTTTATGGCACAAATCCCAAGAAACCTCTCCTGAAGGTATTTATCGGGTATTTTATTCTACTGTAAATTCCATTAAAAATTCTACAGGATTCCTTTTCTGATCCTGTTAGTTTTATAAATTCTCAGATTAGTTGTAGGAATTTACTCTAAAGTTTCATCTAATTCTGAAGTCTGAAAAATACTGTACTAATTTTATCTGACTTCTGAAATTTATATCAATTTTTCGGGACCTCAAATCAAAATTCTGTTACGCGTCAAACTAACCGGAATAATTTTCTCCATCTACTGGTAAAATTTGGGTCTGATCTGACTCCGGGCATTTTTAGCCTATTTTTGGTCTAAATTCTTCATAATTACACTTTTGCCCCTTAACTTTTCATAAATTGCACTTATGTCCTCACATTTGGCTAAAATTACACTTAAAGACCCCACATTTTTGTCTACTTTGTCTTTTGGCCTTAAAACTTTTATAATTTCACTTAAGTCCTTGCATTTTCTTCCTTTTTCAATTCAATCCCTTTCTTTACATAAATGGCCACATTTTTCTTAGAAAATCTCACATATATTACGTACAAACTGTACATACAAATCAATACAGAAAATTAGGCATATTACACTATAACCGTTAGACTCAACTTTGTAACCGCTGAGGTGAAGGCATGGTTGATCGCTGATGGGTAAGTAAGTATTTAATGCATTGCTGGAAGTAGAAAGATTCTGGTTCCTAGTCTTCATCATTTCAAATCCATAGCCTTTTCTGAATATACTCAAACAAAAGATCCCTTAGTTATTGAAGTATTGATTGAGAATATAAACTTGTTAGTAATTGACTATTTATCGAAAGATTTAATCTTAATCATATGGTTTTTCAAAATTAAATTATAT
Source organism: Leucaena leucocephala (assembly GCA_037074615.1). NCBI lineage: Eukaryota > Viridiplantae > Streptophyta > Magnoliopsida > Fabales > Fabaceae > Leucaena > Leucaena leucocephala. The sequence continues at coordinate 11,266,519 of CM073555.1, read as the reverse complement.
GTTGTATTAATTTAATTTTGAACAATGTGTGAGATGAAGAACAGGGCATCATTCTAATCTCATTTTCCAAACATATATGAAGTTCTTTTCAGGGAAAAAAGTTTCCTAAATGATTTATAAACAAGAATAATGAGAAACATAAGCATATTATCATTTAAATTAATCATTTGAAATATAAAAAGAGTTTGTATCTTAAATCAGAGATGTATTTCAAATTTTGAAAGTTTCTGAGATTAATCGATTAATATAAATTAATTAAATGCCTAGTCGATTAATGTGTCTAGAAGATTTAAATCAGAAAGCATTTCAACACAATTAATCGAACAATTAATATGTTAATGAAAATTAATCGATTAATTGGTTTATATTTAAATTTCATAAAACTGAAAACTTCACTGATTAATCGAACAATTAACAAATTAATATAAATTATTCGATCACCTAATCTATTAATAGGAATATTTTTGTTCAAGAGAAATTTTGTTTTCAATACATTAATTGATTAATCAATCAATTAATTTTAACCAATCGATTAATTGGCTCATTAACTTAGTTTCAGAAGGCCAGCCCTCGACATTAATCGATTAACTAATCAATTAATTGGTTTTCTTTTGTTAAACTGAATGCTACCTTTTGAATAAATCTATCATCCAATTGATTAATTGATATTAATCGATTAATTATCATTAATCCATTAACCAATCAATTAACTTGACTAATTTCTTCTTTTAACAATATTTAAGCATAGAAACACTTCTTAGATTACTTTTGAAACAACTTTTAACACCATAGAAGTAATTTATCCACTTGTTCATTAGAAATATATTTCTTTTTCTCAAAAACATATATATTAACCTATCCATTAAAACAATTTAGTATATTTAAAACATTCTTAGTATTAAAAACTTTTGGATATTTGACATCTTCAAAACATATTTTCCAACCATCTCCCCCTTTTTGATGATGGCAAATCACTAATGAAAAGTAATATTTTTCTCCCCTATTTGTCATCAGCAAAAAGTTTAAAGACTAACAAAGGAAATAGTTAGTACATAAAATGAGTGACATATTACTATCATGAAGCAAAAAAATCAAATAGATAGAGAGTTTAGAGATGCTTATTGGAAATTGACGCAATGTGGTAATGATCCTTGAAATTCTATGCTTTATACTCTTACTTCTGGACTTTGAGTTTCAACGTGCAGCTCATCACTTCTGAATGCCCTTCTAGTTTTTGAATAGTCTCTATATTGAAAGGAGAAACTCCCCTTGATTGTATTCCGCAGAAATGAAGTTGATCGAAAAAGTTTTTATTATAGTAATAGATTAATCTATTAAGTGTTAGATTAATCCACCCTCTGTTTGGTTCTATTTTCCAATTTTGTAATAGAGCATCCTGTAAAAACTTAACTATATACTCTGATGCTTAAATTAGTAACTTTAATCATCAAAACATATTAAGGAACAATTATTTTGAGAAGATGAAAGCTGAAGAAAAACTTAAAAGAAACTTTGTAAGTTACAATTTGTTGGGATTTACCATGCCCAATTCTCTCCTGATGTAAATAAATTAATCTTGAGCAAGTGGTTTAGTAAAATTATTTGCTATTTGAAGATGAGTAAGGATGAATTCAACCTTTATATCTTTCTTCTATTAGTGATCTCTTATGAAGTGACGCCTGATATCAAAGTGTTTTGTTTAGGAATGAAGTATGAGATTCTTTGAGAGACTAATTGTACTTGTATTGTCACAAAGAATTAGAATCTCATTCAACTTTATTCCCAGATCTTGAAGTTGTTGCTTGAGCCATAGAACTTTTGCACAACAACTTCCAACAGCTACATACTCAACTTCAGTTGATGAGATAGCCACCGTGTATTGCTTCTTACTAAACCATGAGACTAGACAGTCACCAAGGAATTCACACTGTCCACTAGTGCTTTTCATATCAATTTTATATCCTCAATGGTTAGAATCTGAGTAAGCTACCAAATATTCTACTCCTCCCTTGGGGAACCATATACCAAGATCAATAGTTCCTACCAAATATCTGAATACTCTTTTTACAGCTTTCGGCATGGGATTCCTTAGGAGCAGCTTGATATCTAGCACATATCACCACACTAAATTGTATATCTGGTCTGCTTGTAGTAGGATAAAGAATAGATTCCATCATTTCTCAATATTTTGTAATGTTCAAGTCTTGCCCTTTCTCATCTTTATCTAGCATAGCATTTGTGCTCATTGGAGTTGATACACTTTTAGCTTGATCCATTTCAAACTTCTTTAGTAACTCCTTCAGGTACTTGTTCTGTGAGATAAAGATGCCATTTGCTCATTGTCTAATTTGAAGTCTTAGAATAAAATTCAGTTCCCCTATCATGGACATCTCAAACTCTCCCTGCATTGTCTTGGCAAATTCTTGACAGAGATCCTCATGAGTAGCACCCAAGATAATATCATCAACATAAATTTGAACTACTAAAAGATCATATTTGTTTCTTTTGATAAACAACGTGTTATCAACTTTTCCTCTTTCAAAGCCTTTTTCTATCAGGAACTTACCGAGATGATCATACCAAGCTCTAGGAGCTTGTTTTAACCCATATAATACTTTCTTAAGTTTATACATATGATTTGCAAAATAGTGATCTTCAAATCCAGGGGGTTATTTATTCTACATATATCTCTTCCATTATAAAACCATTAAGAAAAGCACTTTTGACATCCATTTGATAAAGATTAAAATATTTGATACAAGCAAACACTACTAGAGCATAGGTGATGAGTAAGCTCTCGGATTGTCGTCGTCCGGCCCATCATAATAAAGTAATTGCACCCAATATAATATAGTATAAGGCACAACCCTATCGTTCTTCTCAAGGAGCCTTTTTATTAGAAACCTAGCAAATTGGATGTCAAAATCAATGGTAAACTTGAGTAGTAGTAAAAATGGTTTTGGGGTTTTGGGTGCTTGATGCAATAAAATAAAGGTGTAGAAAAGTAGACCTTGATGATGAAAAGAGTTGGTTTGTTGAAGAAATATGTAATGGCAGACCTTGATGATGAAAACTTATCTATCCTTGCTCTTATATTAAATCAAAGTTTTAAATCACTAAGTCTCAAAGAAAAACCTCAATCGATCGATTGAGTCCAGAACCCTAATATTCCTTCAACTCCTTTGATCAAAGCTAGTTTAAGGACTATTAGTGAACTGTTAGAAACCACTTAGCGTGTAATTAACCTTAGATTGATGAGAACGCCCTCGAGTGGTCGTCAATCGAAAACCCTAGATTTCAAGCAATTGAATTGATTTGCAACGATCGCTGAAAATAACCCAACTTTCTTAAAATCAAAAATAAAATATTAAATTGAAATCCAACGTTCAAATCATCTAGAATCAAATACAACAGTCTAATTCGAGAATGATCAATCGATATTCAATCCTTAAACATAGAATGACAACCCAAGATCTAGCACAATCATAACATGTTAAGGAATACAAATTAGAATAGTAAAAACTTCCCGTTTCAGTCTGTGAGCTCAAGATATCAGACCCATCACCAAGAGACTAAAGGTTTAGACTCTCATGACTTCGACTGCACTGCAATCGCTATTCAGATGTGATGCCATGAAGAAACGATGAAGAGATGAAGGGTGAATGGTGCAGAGATATGTAGAAAGATGAAAGACGAGGAGAAAATGTGTAGAGAACGCTCAAGTACTGCTTCTTAGCCTAATCAGGTCTAAAAACCAGCCTTCTCTTGACGGTAGCCTCCGTCTCTTCTTATAACAACATGACCTAATTCAAAATACGCAGTTTTAGCGATTTCGTATTTTAGTCGCAACCATATCCATGTTTAGTTCGCGACCTATGAACATTGAGAATCTTCCAGAAGAAGTAAGGTCATGACCGTTGGACACTTAGGTCGCAACTAAAAAGCGCAGAGGCATGACTTGACTTTCATTGACTTGTGATTCCTTCCCTTATCCTTGCTCTCTTCCAAAGTACCTGCAATTCAATATAAAAGCTCACTATAAAAGTCCAAATCAGTAAATAACAGAATATATGCAGTTTGGAAGGTTAATTTACCATTTTACCCTTTAATTAGCACATTGCCACGCACAATCATGTAATACACAAATGTACAATTTAAGGCATAAAATGAATGGTAAAGTCATAATAAAACTCATAAAAACATCGCATAAACCATATACAAAATATGTCTTATCAATTCCCCCACACTTGAACCTTTGTACTCTTGGACAAAGAAATGAATTACACCTAGAACAATACTATTAAATCCAAGATAATAACATAATCGATAGTGTGACCTAAAAACAATCAATCCTTCATCTTTTGGGAATGCAGAAGTGATAATGGGAGCAATGCCAAGTAATCAACTCCTAAGTGAAATCAACCTCAACTGTATGAGCGCAATAGATCCTCTCAAATGATGTAAGTGTTTAGCTCTCTATTTCCTCTTATTGTTAGGGTTCTTTCACTCAAATTCAAATTGGAAAACATCCTACCATATGCTTGAATGGCTCTAAATCTCAGCAACTATGTAGCACTTATGCAAAGAATCAAGAGGTCTTTTAGGGTTGTAATGATGGAGATGGGCTACATGGAATAGATTATGAAGAATAGAAAGTACTACATGCATTTAACAATGAATATGAAGCATGAATTCATGTCTCTAGAGATCTAGAAGTGATAATTGTGTTAATAAGAGTTAATAATAGTGCCTTCTTCATTTCTCTTTTCTTTTCTTTTCTTTTTGTTTTCTTTTCTTGCATCTTTTCTTGTACTGTCCTCCTCTTCTTTTTTCCAGTGCAATTTTCTTTTTTTTTTCTTTTATTTGGCACCTCATGCACAGAACCTGTAGCACACATCACAATAATAATGAATTTTTGACATGAATAGAATTTATTTTGCAAATGAAATTTATGCATATATGACTTTCTATATAAATGATGGATGAAAGAAAATGATGGGCTCAAAGGGGGTGACTAAGGATATGAATGTAGTGGTCTTGTGTTTGGGATAAAAGGGTTTAGAAATGAATGCCTCTATCATGTTCAATTCACAAGTGTGCAAGTCATTCTCAACTCAGAGCCAAGACAAGTTCTAGAGGATATAAATAATTGAATAATCACTCAATATAGAATTTAAGGCCGAGAATCCTTCCAATAAGGGTTTTGATCTAAATTGATCATAAGCTAAAGTCTCAAACAAAGTTCATCATTTACTAGGAATTAGGACACTTATCACAACTGAAAACCCTCTAAACGATGATTTAAAAGTTTCAAAGTAATCACTTGGAGTCATGTAATAATCCCAAATTCAATAGAAAAAGTTTAGGTGTTTCAAATTCAATTTCCAAGATTCTCAAAGAAAAATTCAAGTGTGGCAATGGTTTCGAATGCCTAAAAAGGTTTTGAAATAAGGGGACAATGAATCATTTGTGAAAGCATCTTAGTAGTTCAAAAGGAATCCTTCTTTCCAGCATTCCAAAGGAAAATAGAAGGTAGTTGGACATTTTTTTCAAACTTGAGTCGCGACTTAGCAGTTAAGGTCGCGACCTATTTTTCATAGGGTGCATGTTCAGCAATTTTTAAACATTGGTTGAGACTAATTAAATTGCCTATCGCGACTAAAAAAAAATAGAGGAACAGTCACGACAAATCAGGTACTATCGTCGAGATGTAAATTGACAGAGAGGTATTATCGCGACCATACATCACATAGGTCACGACTGTAGTTCATAAAGAGCATGTTAGTCCAAAATTCCATCACAGGTCGCGACTATAAATCACATATGTCGCTACCATTTTTCACAGAGACTACCAAGTGACAGTTTTCAAAGTCCAAAAATGGTTTTCACGCTAAATCCTTTTTACCATTTAACAATTTTGTTTAAGGTGAAGGTCCAATTTTCAGCAATTCACCACATATTAAGATCAAAAACAAAAATTTTATGATGAAAGATTGGATTAAGCACAAAAGCAAAAGTAAAACATCCTGCCCCACACTTAAACTTGACAGTGTCCTCACTGTCCACAGAACCAGAGAAATTAATAATTTTATCAGTTAAATCTAGCCTCAATACAATAGGTAATCATAACGCTCAATGCAATTTTTGCAATGAAGCTCGCAGTCACATTCAAGTCATACAAAGCAATACAAGTAAAGCAAAGATAACAGGATGGGTAAGCTAAAATCATGCATGTGAGTGTGTGGATGGAAAGGTATCCATTGAAGAGTGTGCAACACATGGACAGTAAAGGGGAAGTGGAACAAAACATAAATAATCCTAGAATAAACAGAAATAAACTGAAGACAAAAAAAAACTAAACTGAAAATGGAATCTAATCTACTGAATCATCCCTTTCCTATACTCAACCTAACCAACAAACATCAAACCGGAAAGCTTGTAAACAGTGAGAGATAGGAAACAGACAACCTGGCCTCAAGGTGCCGGGGGGCTCAATAAACTTTGAGAGACAGCTGTTTGATTGGACGATCTCCCCCATTGCTTTCGCTCTCCACTTTAAAGTTCGACAGTCGTGCATTCTGTACTAAAATTCATCCAAGCTTGTGTTAAATCTTCCCTCTTTAAACTTGAACTTGCCCAACTGTTGTGGGCATGTAGCAGCAACAGATTTGGGAGGTTTTCCTTTCACATCCTTCGTATATTCCTTGCGGTTGCTCTTATCTAGCTTGCGTAAACACGCTAATTTATCATCTGGTTCCCCAAGCGTCACACCAAGCTGAAGTTGGTCTACAACTGTGACATTCTTGGGATTATTCCTTCCCATACCTGTATCATTATCAGAAAGCAAATCATTCAAAAATCTTAAGGTACGAGAAGTAATTTTGGAATGAGAATGAGGGGAAGTAGGGTTAGAACAAATGGCCCTGTAACCAAAATAGTGGAAGAGTGATCTGAAGGAATTTTCAGTTTATTGGATGAGTCTGGTATATCTGGTCGCGACCTTTCATCGTATTGTCGTGACTGAAGCTGATAGGGTGCATCTCTGGAACTATTAGTCACGACATTATATTCATCTTGTCGTGACATGTGTTCTTTGGAGTTGTGTCGCGGCCTGAAAACCATATGGTTGCGACTCCAATTCATAGAGAGGCTGTCCCTCAACAGATTGGGGTTTAGTCATGACACCTTTATCTTCTCATTGCAACTGGTTGTCTCTGGAGTTTTGTGTCGTGACCTTAATTTCATTGTGTTGCGACTCATCTTCACAGTGGGCTACAGACTGATGTTGAGTCGCGACGTTAAGGTCATTGGGCTACAGCTTTTATCACAGAAACTCGACCCTTCTTCAATTGTTGGACTTTCAGCTTCCAGAATACCTTGGGATCCTGCAAAATCACTCAACAAACCTTTTGGAAGTGCATTATCTCTATCATTATCATGTAAACTCAATTCATGTTCATCCCTAACTTCTTCAATATCATAATTGATGGTATTTAAAGCAGTAAAAGCAGAGTTATCATAGGGATATCTCATTGCTTCATTCATGTTAAAACTTACCACATGTTCTCCAACTTCCATTGTAATGGAACTATGCTTCATACTAATGATGGTTTTGGAAGTTTGGAGGAAAGGTCGGCCTAGGATCAAAGTGCTATCATTTACTAGCTCAATAGACATATCCAGAACGTAAAAGTCAGCTGGGAACACTAAGTCTTTAACCTGCACTAGAATATCCTCAAGAATTCCCTTGGGATACCTAATTGACCTATCAGCTAATTGGAGTACTACATTTATGTCTCTAAGATTATTGATACCTAAAGCTTGATAAGCCGACCAAGGCATTACATTAATGGCAGCCCCTAGGTCTAGTAACGCTACCTTGATAGGAACATTTCCTATAATGCATGGGATTATATAGGAGCCTGGGTCTTGGCACTTAACCGGTAGTTCAGCTTTGAAAAGGGATGACACATTAGCACTCACCTGAATTCTCTCAAGAGGCCTAAATTTCTTTTTATCAAAACATAATTCTTTTAAAAATTTAGCATACTTAGGGTTTCTCTTGAGGAATTCAACCATAGGGATGTTTATTTCCAATTTATTGAACAGATTGTAAGCATCTTTTGCAAAATCAGGATTAACTTTTTTCTTTCTAGCAAAATAAGAGTTAGGAAAAGGTCGCGACTCAAAGTAGTTTAAGTCGTGACTAAAAGTGACAGAGAGTAATTGTTGCAACTCAGGTAAGGTAAGGTTGTAATATCCTTAATTTTCTGTACTGATTCCCATGTACAGATTAGATGGAATATATGAGTTCTTTTTTAGGAAAAAGATGTGGTTCTTTATGTAAAGAAAAGGATTAAATTGCATAAGAAATGAAATGAAATGACTTAAATGCAATTATGGAAAGTTTAAGGTTAAGAAAGATAGACAAAAATGCGGGGTCTTAAAGTGTAATTTTAGCCAAATAAAGGGACTTAAGTGCAAAGAAGAAAAAGTTCCCTGGGGCTAAAGTATAATTAAGGAAAAATAGGCCAGAAGTGGGTTGGACTGCCCGATGGCATTTCAGTCCCAGATTTTACCAGAAGATAGGGCAGGTGGCACTGGGTAATCCAGCCTAATACCGGAATTTTTGAAGACTCCAGATAGCCAAAACTGGACTGATCGTCCAAAAGTTATAAAAATTTCTACCGGATACCCTAGATTTCAGATATAAGTAAGAAATTACAGGATGATGCACCCTTGTGGGGAGGATGTCGGGAAACTGACAGAATACCGATAGGAGGTCTGTAGGAAAAGTTATCAGCGAATTAGAAAATCCAGACGGGGTATGAGGCCTCTAGGGATCCGATAGGGAGATTTATCGGTATTTAAACTAAGACTGAATGAGGTCGGATAACAACAGTCAGATGCCCGTTATGACCCAAATGGCTGCCCAGACACAGTAGGGCAGTGTATCTGGCAGAAGGAGCCGGTGTCCAGAAAGGTGTATAAACGGTGAATAATAATAAAATATTCAGTGAACTGTGCCGGAGAAAGATTCCTCAAAATGCGTGCCATAAAGTTAATGGACCCAGAAAGGACCAATAATGGCGCCAATAAAGGCCCAATAAGACTCTTGGACTGATAGGTGGGCCAGTGTCCGGCAGAACCCCGGAAAAGTGCGAAATTATGAAAATGCCCCTGTGTTGTACCAAAGGGGTAATAGGCGTGTGAAGGGCATTTTGGTCATTCTGAATAGGCGTAGAGGCCAAGATATATACAGGAGAAGTTAACCAGAGTCAGTATATGCCCTGACAAGGTACAAAAAGGTGTAAAATGATAATTTTGCCCTTAGGGTTAAGATAGTGCATGAAAGGGCACACAGGGGTATTTTGGTCATTTCACAGGGGATCTGTAATTGAGTTTAGATCCAGTATAAAAATGTTAATGATATAAAGGGTCTAGCTACTGAATGTAAGGTCAGAAGACATAATATAGGTTTTCAGAAAAATTGGATTTAGAAAGCGGTCCAGTTTTCGAGGCGACGAACCGGGCCGGTACCGGATTGGACCAGAAAGCTTCCAGAAGACTTCTTCCCTCTCCAAATTTTGCCATGTGATCAATGTGTGAGGTGAGGTGTCCCATGATGTGGCATTGAGTGATGTCATGCATGATGTAGTAAAAGGAATAAAGAAAAATAGGAAATTCCGGAAAAACCAGGACCACAGGATCAGATGGCTTCAAAATTACAAGAATGCCATTGACCAAAACTATAAATACCCCCTAGCTCTTCATTCCCACGGCCTAAGGAGCATTTAGAGAGATAAGGAAGTTCTTGAGAGAGAAAGTGAGAAAAAGAAAGAAGAAAGGAAGTTCTGGTGGAGTTGGAAGCAGTAGAGAAGTTCTGAAGTTCTGCTTTTGAGGTAGTAACTAATCTTAACTTTTATGTAATGTCTTTGTGATTTGTTGTGCTATTGTTTGGTTGGATTGTGGTCTTATATGTTATGCTTGAAGCTCTATTACAATGTTATGATCATATGTTATTGAATATTGAAGCATGCAGCATACGTATCTGTACACAATCACAAGCAGGCACTGTCACACTGCATTACATATATTGTTATGATTGTTGCTACTGGGATTCTTTTGAATCTCATTCCCATGTATAACATTACAGGGGAGGTTCTATCAAAATAAAATTTGGAAATTTTAAGGGACGCCGTTAGGCTGCCGAAATTCTGGCAACGAAGAAGGAACAAAGAAAGGAACTGATACATACTGTGTACGTAGGTGCTATCTAAGGAGGCTGGAAGTGAGTGGACCTAGCAGGTTCATCCAGTCTTTCCTGGGTACTTACGTAGAATGGTAGCTCCTACGGGAATTACCGAATCGGTACAAGATCGGTTACTTTCTACAGAAGGAATGTAGCAGTTATGCTGCAGGATTTTAGCAACGGAAAATGTAATAGAAATATGAGGATGTTAATCATGCACTGATGTATAACAGCAGATTATTCAATAATAATTGTTATATGGCATGTGTGACTGATATATGATGTATGTATGCACTAATATGTAAGGTTGGTTGCTGAAAAATGGCCTTGTGAACAGTAATCTGTGATGACCTGTTGATGTTTGATAAATCATTAAAAATAAGAAATGGTTGAATAAATATATGATATTTTTATGGTAAATAGTATACATCCTAAGCTTTAATTTTATATATGGAGTGCCTCATTTTGATGTATACAAGAAAAGATATAAATTGTTAAAGTTGGGACCAGAATGCTGGATTCAGGAGAAAATCACTGGATGAACAGTAAAGTTGAAATGTTGACCCACGTTGAATTTGTCAAGGAATAGTCAAACAGTGATTTTTTCCTGAAATATAATTAAGTTATCTTCATGTAGCAATTTGAACTACTTCATTTTAATTTTTCTAGAATTAGTTATGATTTTTCAAATTCAGGTCACTCATCTGGAATTTGCCACAGTAAACAGTACCTGATAAGAATAAAATTCCAGATTAAGAGTTTAGACTTCAATGACCCTGAAAGTGGTTCTAAGTGCTACTGAAAGGTCCTTAAGATATATAAAAATAAGGATGTGACAAAGGTCGCGACTCACAGTCACAGAGAGTAATTTTATAGAAAGTCAGAAAAAGATGCAGTATGCAATGCAAGTTAAAAACTACTAAAGACTAAAATGCAATGAACAATGAAAAAAATTTGACTTAGGTAGGAAATGAAATTGATAATCAATTACTTGGCTCCCCGGCAACGGCGCTATTGATGAGTAAGCTCTAGGATTGTCGTCGTCTGGCCCATCATAATAAAGTAATTGCACCAAATATAATGTAGTATAAGGCACAACCCTATCGTTCTTCTCAAGGAGCCTTTTTATTAGAAACCTAGCAAATTGGATGTCAAAATCAATGGTAAACCTGAGTAGTAGTAAAAATGGTTTTGTGTGCTTGATGTAAGAAAATAAAGGTGCAGAAAAGTAGATATTTTTGGATTTTTTGATTGAGATGAAAAGAGTTGGTTTGTTGAAGAAATATGTAATGGCAGACCTTGATGATGAAAACTTATATATCCTTGCTCTTATATTAAATCGGAGTTTTAAATCACTAAGTCTCAAAGAAAAATCTCAATCAATCGATTAAGTCTAGAACCCTAATATTCCTTCAACTCTTTTGATCAAAGCTAGTTTAAGGACTATTAGCTAACTGTTAGAAACCACTTAGCGTGTAATTAACCCTAGATTTATGAGAACGCCCTCGAGTGGTCGTCAATCGAAAACCTTAGATTTCAAGCAATTGAATTGATTTGCAACGATCGCTGAAAATAACCCAACTTTCTTAAAATCAAAAATAAAATATGAAATTGAAATCCAACGTTCAAATCATCTAGAATCAAATACAACAGTCTAATTCGAGAATGATCAATTGATATTCAATCCTTAAACATAGAATGATAACCCTAGATCTAGCAGCAATCATAACATGTTAAGGAATACAAATTAGAACAGTAAAAACTTCCCGTTTCAGTCCGTGAGCTCAAGATATAAGATCCATCACCAAGAGACCAAAGTTTAGCCTATCATGACTTCGACTACACTGCAATCGCTGTTCAGATGTGATGCCATGAAGAAACAATGAAGAGATGAAGGGTGAATGGTGTAGAGATATGTAGAAAGATGAAAGACAAGGAGAAAATGTGTAGAGAGCGCTCAAGTACTACTTCTTAGACTAATCAGGTCCAAAAACCAGCCTCCTCTTGACGGTAGCCTCCGTCTCTTCTTATAACAACATGACCTAATTCAAAATGCAGAGTTTCAGCGATTTCGTATTTTAGTCGCAACCATATCCATGTTTAGGTCGCAACCTATGAACATTGAGAATCTTCCAGAAGAAGTAAGGTCGCGACCGTTGGAAACTTGGGTCGCGACTAAAAAGTGCAGAGGTGTGACTTGACTTTCATTGACTTGTGATTCCTTCCTTGGTCCTTGCTCTCTTCCAAAGTACCTGCAATTCAATATAAAAGCTCACTGTAAAAGTCCAAATCAGTAAATAACAGAATATATGCAGTTTAGAAGGTTAATTTACCATTTTACCCTTTAATTAGCACAATGCTACGCACAATCATGTAATACATAAAAGTACAATTTAATGCATGAAATGAATGGTAAAGTCATAATAAAACTCATAAAAACATCGCAGAAACCATATACAAAATATGTCTTATCAATAGGTTTCCTCATAATCTATACCTTCTTCTTGATTATAGCCTTTTGCTACTAATCTAACTTTATTTCTGATGATTATAGTAGATTCATCAAGTTTGTTCTTGAATACCCATTTAGTTCCAATGACTGGATAGTAATCGGGTTTAAGTACCAATTTCCAAACTTGATTTCATTCAAATTAATTTAATTCTTCCTGCATTGCAACTATCTAGAACTCATCTGATAGTGCTTAATCAATGTTGGTGGGCTCAATGTTAAAAATAAGTGCAGAAAGATGCACTTAATTGAATACTTGTCTCTCGGTTCTCACTCCTTCATTGACTTCACCAATAACCTATTATAAAGGATAATTTCTATTATGTTTCCAAGCTCTAGGTTGATCCTTTTCAAACTAATTAGGCTCACTATTCGACTAATCAACTACAGGTTCTTATTTAATTTTAGTGTTTTAAGACTATGTATTATCTCAGCTTCATCGTCTAAAGGCTTTGAAATGGGTTCAATTTTAGAAAAAACTACATGTATAGATTCTTCTATTGTAAATGTTCTTTTGTTAAAAAGTCTATATGCTTTACTATTATTAGAATAACCAAAACAAATACCCTCATAAGATTTGGGATCGAATTTACCCAGGTTATCTTTGTTATTGTTATGGATAAATCACTTGCTCTCGAATATCTTCAAGTGTGTGAGACTTGGTTTGTGTAACATCCCGATTTTTGGGTCTAGGAGAACTAGGAGGTAGTCTGATATGGGCAGGCTGCTAAACCCGTATTCCCAGGATAGTAATATGATATGGGCAGATCACTTACCTATATTTTGTAAGAATCGAGGAATGAGCTAAGTCCCTCAGGATTTAAAGATGAGTTAAGTCTTTAACCTATAAAATAGGGATAGTTCACCTAGGTTCAAAAAGAGGAATATAAGGAATATCCTAAGTCTTAAGCCTAGGAATTCTGCAGGTAGCTAGATATGGGCTGGCTCCTGAGTAAGATAACCTGATATGGGCGGGTTGTCGAGCCTTTCAATTAACAATGACTCCTGAAGAGTTCAGGGGATAAGTTATTGAAAGAGAATTTTGAGAACTTAAGATAAAGGATAAGAAGATAAGTAAAGAGGTCAGAAAGAGAGTATAGGGGCATAATTATAATTATGGAAAAGATCGGGCTAGTAGTCGATGAGTACCATATTTTACCATAAAATAGAGAAAATTATGTTGATCATTTCACTGAACTGTGAAATATGCACATGAGGTCCCTATGAGTATGTAAGAATTAGAAAAGTTTCCAGGGGCAAAATGGTAATTATAGAAAGTTAAGCCAGAAATGGCTTAGAAATGCCCGAAAGCATTTTAGTCCCAAATTTCATCAGTAGATAGAGAAAATGATGCTGGTTATTTGGCTTCATACAGGAATTTTATCAAAGTTTCAGATAGCTAAAATTTATCTGATAGTCAAAAAGTTATCTGAAATTTTTATCAGATTTCCTGGACCTCAGATATGAGTGAAAAGTTACAGGAACGTGCGTCCTATGAAGCCGAAGGTCAGGGAACTGACAAAATCTGGAAAGGAGTTTTGTAGAAAAAGTTATTCACTTTTTAGTGAATTCAGACGGGAGTTCGTGAACGCCTAATATCCGATTGAGAAATTAATCGATAAGCAAACTAGAACTGAATGAGCCCAGATGGCATCACTCATAGGCCAATAATGACACCAAGGGAGGCCCAGGCTCATGATATCAGTTCAGCGGTAAAAGGGGCCGATGTCCAGAAAAAGGTGCAAAATGACGAAAATACCCCTGTGTTATAAAATGGTTAAAGAATGAGTTAAGGGTATTTTGGTCATTTGACTAAGGTGAGACAGTTAAGAAAGGTTATCTGGATAGTTGACCAGGGTCAGGAAATACTCTGGTAAGATTTGAAAAGATAATAATGCCCCTAGACTCATTAAAGTAAATAAAGAGGAACCAAGGGCATTTTGGTAATTTACCAAGGGATGGTTCTTGGGAATTGAGCCATTAGAATACTTGAGCTTGATTAGAGACCCAAGATAGCATTCCCAGAGTGCAAAAATGTAGCCTAAGGAATATGTGAATTAAAGTGGCATTAAAATAATGTTTTAGATAGTTTTCAATAAAGTAAGGTTACTCGGTTGACGTGATAACCGGGGAATTGATCAGATAAAGTCCTGAGCTTATCCGGAAGCCATGAGGTGGCATTAAAGGTACCATAAGGCGCCACATGGCACTAATCTAGAGGAAGAAGAAAACGCTAAGGACACGTGGCACAATCTCAGTCGTTGATTCTGGTATAAGACTCTGGAACTATGTAGAAGCGCTGAGTCAGCTGGTGAGGTGTCACCATTGCGCCACCTAAGCATGTGAGGTGTCCCATGATGATGTCACTTTTGATGAGTCATTTTGGAGGATGATATCATCACGATGATGCAGGTGAAGCTTGAAACATCCTTAATTTCATCCTTACATATACTCAATTGGAAATATTTTAGAACATTGGAACACCATTTTACCTTAGAAATATGAATTCCCAAAAGTTAGGCTATCGGGTACTGTTCACTTTACTGTTCATTTGGTAATTCCAGTTTGCAGCATGATCTTTGGAAATTCACAATTAAATATAGAAAAATTTAAATGAGGTGGTTCCAATTTTGAATGAAAGCTATTTAATCAAACTTTGAAGAAAAAAATATGGAAATGAGATTTACTTGTCCAAATGAAATCAGTTTATTCGTTGAAAATCACTGTTCATTTGGTAAACTTTGAACTTCCAGATTCTGTGTCTCATTTTCAAAAATTCATTTCTCTTTGTATACTTCTCCAAATGAGTCATGTTACCTATGGATTTAAATCTCCTTATATCTACTTTAAGCTCATCAAATTTCGTGGAAAAAATTCATTCATTTGCTATATGAAATTCGCGTGTGAATCTCGCTGCCTCTCAGGGCTCGTTTTATCTTGATCCAGATTTTAGTTCCAACTTTGAAAAATCATATCAATTTGAAAACTTAACCAAATTGATCGTTCTTGGTGTCCAATTAAATATCTGGATCTTATCTATCTTCATGCCAAATTTAACGTGAAAACTCGACTGATAAGTTACTCAAATGATCGATGAAAGTGTAGTGAGTGTATACGTTTTTACATATCATACCACATCTCCCAAGTTAAATACATGCTATCTAGGCCATATTTACATTGTTCATTCACATTTACTCTCTTCCATGAGAAGTTCCAGCACCTAGAGCATGATTATATACATATGGAAGGAATGAGATTTCATGGAAATCCCAATAGCAAGATATACAAACTATAAGGTTATGCATGCTTGATGAAATGCTTAACATGTTATCATGCAATGGGAGCTAATTCATGATCATATATAGGCAAACTCTAACATGCATATTGTCATGACATGAGTTGCAAGGAGTTGCACATATTCATAACTCCTCATCATCATCATCATCATAATCATCATCACATAACATATCATGCTCAACCAAACTTCATGCATAACAAGCAAGCATATCAATCAAACAACATAAGTTTATAGTAAAGTATTCTTGCTACCTCTTAGGTATCTTTGCCAATTCCTTCTTGTCTTGATCCCTCCTTTCCACAAATGTCAAAACGTAGACATAACAAGACAATTACTAAGTCACAACTCAATTCAAGCCATTCACAAGACTAGGGTTCCATTAAGTTCCTTTCTTTCTCTACTTTATGACTTAGGTTTACATCTTTACAAACTAAACTCTCATGGTTCCTTTCCACATAATTTTTCATGTAGAATCCAAATATGCATTCAAAAATTCCAGAATCCAATTGCATCTTTCATTTCTGTACAGAACCGAAAAGTGACCTCTTGTTTCCCAAAAATTCTCATTTTGATTCCAATGCTTCCAATACTTGTTTCCCTACTATAACCCCACACAATTTTCCATTTTAAACTCATTGGAAGCATCAAAATCATGAAATTCCAACATATGAACAGTGATTTCGTACTGTACAGAATAGAATATGATCTTGGATTCACAAGCACACATGGATTCCTAAGCCATTATCATGTGATTCAAGCTTGTTTAAGCTTGTCTAAACTATCCATAACATAACACTCATGTTCCTTTCACATGGGTACCAAAATTCCAGCAGCAACACAAAGGTTTATGCCTCAAAAACCACTTAAACTCAAGAGCAAATCTACTAGAACTTAGTCTAGGATCAATAGGAGTAGTTACCTTGATGTTTCCTTCCAAGTGCTTGCTTCCTCTTGGCTTGAGTTTTCAATTTGCAAGAGTTTCCCCAAGGGTTCTATGCATGCCGAATGAAGCTGAAAATGGGGGGTATTTATAGACAATTTTGGGTGGAAATGAAATGCCAAGATCATTTTGGTTACTATTTGATCTTGTGGCTTAGATTTAATCTTGGAATTTCTTTTCTTTTTGGATTTATTGCATCACTTGATGACATCACTCAAGGGACAACTCATGGGGACACATCATACCTCACATGGAGAAAATGAAGCCCCTGGAAGCCTATGGAAAATTTCAGTCCAATCCGGTACCGGCCCGGTCCGATTCCTCGAAAACTGGACTGTTTTCTGAATCTAATTTTTCTAAAAATCCATATTATGTCTTCTGACCTTAAATTTAGTATCTGGGTCCTTTATATCATTGACATTTTATACTGGATCTAAACTTAATTACAGATCTCTTACGAAATGACCAAAATACCCCTGGGTGCCCTTTCTTGCACTATCTTAACCCTAAGGGTAAAATCGTCATTTCACACCTTTTTGTACCTTATCAGGGCATATACTAGCTCTGAGTAACTTTATCTGTATGTGCCTTGGCTTCTGGGTGAAACATCCTCCTTTATATCTCTCAAAGTACTCTTGCTATAGCTCTCCTGAAGTGGATTATATTTCTCTTGCCGAAAATCCTGGTAGAAAATAACTGTACTGATTCGGTAATTCCCCATGAGAACTACCATTCTACGCAAGTACCCAGGAAAGACTAGATGAACCGGCTAGGTCCACTCACTTTCAGCCTCCTTAGACAGCACCTACGTACACAGTACTTTGTATAGTCTACTAACACAACGGTATTTTCTAAAAAATATCTTTAAGTCTTAACCTTAAAACCTTGACCTTAATTTTGAACTTTAACCTTACTCAATTGGAACTATTTTAGAACATTGAAATACCTCTTAACCTCAAAAACATGAATTTCCAAGTGTTGGGCTTACGGTTACTGTTCACTGCCACTATTCACTGGGTAATTCCAGATTACAACCTGAACTTTGGAAATTCATAACTAAATCTAGAAAAATATTTTTAAGGTGATTCCAATTTCTAATGAAATATCCTTAATTTAACCTTGAGAGAAAAATATGAAAATGAGATCTTCTTCTCCAGGTAAAATCAGTTTATTCGTTGAACTTTACTGTTCATTTGGTAAATCTGGAAGTTCCAGTTTCTTTGCCCCATTTTCAAAAATTCATTTCTCCTTGTATACTTATCCAATTGAGTTGAATTACATATGGATTTAAATATCCATATGTCTACTTTAATCTCACAAAATTTAGAGGAAAAAATCATTCGTTTACTATATGAAATTAGCGCATGAACCTCACTGCCTCTGAGTAGTCGTTTTACCTTATTCCAGATTTCAACTCCTAAATTTGAAAAATCATAACAATTCGAGTTCTTAACCAAATGAGGCGTTATTGGTGTCCATTTAAAGCTATATATCTTAGCTATGTTCATACCAAATTTCATATGAAAAATCATCATATAAGTTAATCAAAATACCGATGGAAGTACACTACCTCAGATTGGATTTATGAGCAGCATGCATCATACAAACCAAAACATCATCTTGTAATTAAAGTGTACACTCTTTAAATTATGTACAGTCATCCATCAACATTTACCCTCTTGCCTTGAGAAGATCCAGCACCTAGAGCATGTTTAATTATATGGAAGGAATGAGATTTCATGGAAATCCCAATAGCAAGTAATATAAACTATAAGGTTATGCATGTTTGATTGAATGCCTAACATGTTATCATGCAATGGGAGCTAATTCATGCTTATACATAAGCAATTCTAATATGCATATTGTCATGACATATATTGCAAGGAGTATCACATACTCATATCACATCATCATCATCATCACACAACATTCCACGCTCAACCAAACCTTCATGCATAACAAGTAAGCAAAACAATCAAAGCACATAAGTTTATAGTTAGATATTCTTGCTACCTCTTGTAGATCCTTGTTCCTTTCCTTCTTGTAATGGTCTTTCCTTGCCACAAATGTCAAAACCTAGGCATTACAAGATAATTACCAAATTATAACTCCATTCCAAACAAAATCCAAGTCTAGTTTCAATAAGCTCCCTTTTTCCAAAAATTCCCATTTTGGTTCCAATGCTTCCCATACTTGTTCCTCCACTTTACCCCCACACAAAATCTCATTTTAAGACCATTGGAAGCATCAAAATTATGAAATTCAAATCACTGTTCACGCGAGTGAACAGTACCGTGAGGAATTTTCAACATTATAACCTTTAATTCCAATGGTTTCCAAGGTTTAAAACCTTTCCAATCCTACACAAAATCATCATATAAACTCAATGGAAGCATTAGATCATTGAAATTCCATTTTCTTCTATCATGAACAGTGCATGAACAGTGCAAACCGAAATGGTAAAGTGAAGAGCATCAACTCACCTTACTTGCTCTTTCAAGACCCTTGCTTCTTCCTTACTTTCTTCCACATTCTTTCTCTAGAACTCACTTCTCTTTCTAAAGGAGCTCTTGGGTGTGAAGAATGAATGGAAAGGGGGGCTATTTATAGCAAAAGTCATGTGCCATTTGAAGGCTAAGATCACTTTGGAAACTATTTGATCTAATGGTTAAAGGTTTGATCTTGGAATGTCTTTTCACTTTTCACTCAAGACCTTACCACCATGACATCACTAGCATGGCCTCCCTTGGTACACCTAACCCTTCCTCTTTTTGGGTGCCATTCTTGTGTCCTTGTGGGTCCCACCATGTGCAACACCTAATTCTTACTTTATTCTCTTTTTCTTTCTTTTCAAAAATCCATAAATTATTTATTATTTGGACTTGGGCTCCAAGATAACTTTTGGGCCTTATTGGGCTGGCCTAGGATGAAATATTGGGCCTCTTTTAGGTCCAATAGCTAACTGGCCCAAATCCCAATGTACTTTCCTCATACCGATATCCGTAACTTACCCTGATCTTAGCATAAATGCTAAACACCTCTTTTAATTGTTCTAACATTTTTAGAAATTCATTCTAATATAAAATGAACTCTCTACAAAGCTTCATAATTTTCTGAGACCCAGAAGTCCTGTTAAAAATTACATATGTTTCCTTTAACCCTTTATCGGTGTCCTTTTTCACCGTAAATTCCATAATTAATTCTACAGGACTCCTTTTTGACTTCTGTCAACTCCATAAATTCTCATATTAATTATAATAATTTACTATCAAATTTCCTCTGATATCCATCCATTGTGTGAAATGACCAAAATGCCCTCCATTTACTTCTGGTTTCTTAGGGCATCACAGTGGCATTTTCGTAATTTTGCACTTTGGCTCTTAGACTTTCTTCCTCTTCCAATTAATCCTTTTCTTTACATAAACATGGCCACATATTTTCCTAAACATCTCATATATTTTATTCAATCTGTACATACAACTTAGTACAGAAACTAGGGATGTTACACTAGGCCTGTCCAGAATGACCAAAATGCCATCCATTCATCTATTACTCTTTTGTACAACGTAGGGGCATTTTCGTAATTTTGCACTTTTTCGGGGTTCCCTCAGACACTGGCCCACCTATCAGTCCAAGGGTCTTACTGGGCCTTTGATGGCGCCATTCTTGGGCCTTTTAGGGTCCATTACCTTTATGGCACGCATCACGAGGAATCTTCCTCGGCAATGTTTATCGGGTATTTTTACCGTTGTACACCGTTTATACACATCTCCGGACACCGGCTCCTTTTATCAGATACACTGGCCTACTGTGTCTAGGCATCCCTTTGGGTCACAACAGGCATCTGACTGATGTCATCTGACCTCATTCAGCCTCAGTTCAAATACCGATAAATCTCCCTATCGGATACCCGGAGGCCACACACTTCCGTCTGAATTTACTAATTTGTGAATAACTTTTTCTACAGACCTCCTATCGGTATCCTGTCAGTTTCCTAACATCCGCCTCATCAGGACGCATCATCCTATAATTTCTCACTTATATCTGAGATTTAGGATATCTGGTAGGAATTTTTTATACTTCTAGGCTATAAGATAAATTTTAGCTATCTGGAGTCCTGAGAAAATTCCTGTATTAAGCTGGATTACCCAGCATCACTTGCTCTATCTACTGGTGAAATATGGGGCTGATCTGAATAAGATCACTGTTTTTGCCTATTTTCGGTCCAGGTTTTCATAATTACACTTTTGCCCCGGAAACTTTTCTTCTTTTCAATTAAGTCCCTTTATTTGGCTAAAATTATACTTAAAGACCCCACATTTTTGTCTACTTTTCCTTTTTAGCCTTAAACTTTTCATAATTGCACTTAAGTCCTTACATTTTCTTTCTTTCTCAATTTAATCCCTTTCTTTACATAAATGGCAACATCTTTTCCTGAAAAATAACTCATATATTTCATTCAATCTGTACATACAAATCAGTACAGAAAATTAGGGATATTACAAAGCTTCTTGAGGAAGCAAGCGATCTGAGCCGTTCATTCCACCTTGCCTCAAGTATAAATACCCCACCCCTTGCCATTCCATTCACGTCCAAGAGCACCAATTTAGAGAGAGAAGTGAGTTTTAGAGAGAGAAAGTGAGAGGAAGGAAGAAGAAAGAAAGAAGGAAGTTCTGGCGGAGCCGGAAGCAGTATAGAGATATTAGAGTTCTGCTAAACTAGTGAGGTAGTAAACTTACCTAAACTTATATGTGTTGATTGTGTTATGGCTTGATTGATTGATGTTAATATGTAATTGTTGAAGCTCTGTGCTATGATTACTCTGGCCAATTGTATTTCATATGTTACATGGAAGCATGCACATTACATTAAGTTGACATAATCACAAGCAAGCACTAATACCAATCATTAATGCATATATTGTTTAGTACTGTTTGCTACTGAGATTCCCCCGAATCTCATCCCATATGTATAACCCATTACAGAGAGGTTACGTCGAAGTGAATTTTGAGAATGCTAAAGATGCCGTTATGCTGCCAAAATTATGGCAAAATGTCCATAATGAAGATAGGATATGATGAGTATTGTGTACGTAGGTACTGTCTAAGGAGTCTGGAAGTGAGTGGACCTAGTCGGTTCATCCAGTCTTTTCTGGGTACTTACGTAGAATGGTAGTTCTCATGGGAATTACCGAATCAGTACAGTTCAATTATTTTTAAAGATGAAGTATAGTAGTTATACTGCCTGATTTCTGGCAGGAAAGATGTAATAGAGATATGAGGATTTTGTTCATGCCCTATTGTATAACAATTTATTATTTAATAATAAATATTGTTTGGCATGTTCAGCTTGTGTATAAGTAGTTAGAATAATGGGTTATCATAAGAAAAGTAATTATGAGAATAATTGAAAAGTTAAGAAATTAAGAGAGAAATTCGCAGGTCTTGAGCCAGCAATGTTCCGACCTCAGTTTGACCTAGTAAACGAAAGAGTTTGGCCACGAAATTTGGTGAGCCAGTAGCACACATCTGGGGATTTATGTGGATAGATAATAAGCCTCATTTGGATGTGTAGAATGAGATAAGTCAGTTCTCAAAGTAAAGGTTCAGAATAAGGAACTTAAGAGTAAAATTTTAATTTTTGGGCTTAAGTTAAGATATAATCGAGTCATACAAACTATAATAACATGCATGCTTGATTAAATGCTTAACATGTTATAATGACATGGGAGCTACTTCATGAACATACATAAGCAACCTCTAACATGCATATTGTCATGACATTTATTGCAAGGAGTTGCAATCATTCATATCTCATCATCATCATCATAAAATCATCTCAAGCTCAACCAAGAATCATACATAACAAGCAAACATACAATCAAACAAACATAAGATTATAGTTAGGTAGTATTGCTACCTCTTAGATGGAAGTATCAAAATTATGAAATTCCAACATATTAACAGTGATTCGTACAGTACCAGAACCGAACACAATCTTCCATTCACATGCATACTTTGATTTCCAAGCTATTACCACTTGATTCTAGCTTGTTTAAGCTTGTCTAAACTATCCATAACATAAAACTCATATTCCTTTCACATCCAAACAGAATATTCAGCAGCACCCTCAAGAGAAATATACCCCAAAAACCGCTTAAAACCAAGAGCAAATTCACTAGAACCAAGTCTAGGATCAAGGGGACTAATTACCTTGTTAGTTCTTCCAAGGGCTTGCTTCTTTTTGGCTTAAATGGAAATTTTGCAAGAGTTTTGACGAGTGCTTCGGATTGTCGCAGTCCGAGCCATCAAAATTTAGTGAATTGCACCCTAGTAATGTAGTATAAGGTGCAACCCTATCGTTCTTCTCAAGGAGCCTTTCTTAAGGAAACCTAGCAAATTGGATGTCAAGTTTAACCGTAGACCTGAGTAGAGTAAATGGTTTTGTTGTTTTGTGGGTGCAGTAAAATAAAGATGCAGTAAAATAGATATTTTTGTGTTTTTTGTTTAAGATGGAAGATGGTTGGTTTGTGAAAGTAGTATATGATGATAGGCTCTTGCTGATGAAGAATATGTATCCTTGCTCTCAATGTATATGGAGTTTTGAAATCACTAAGTCTTGAATAGAACCTCAATCAATCGATTGAGTCCAGAACCCTAATATTCTTTAAACTCCTTTGATCAAAGCTAGTTTAAAGACTATTATTGAACTGCTAAGGATCACTTAGTGTGTAATTTAAAACAGATGGAAGAATGCCCTCGAATGAGCGTCGATCGACTAACCCTAGAATTCAAGCAATCGAATCAATTAGAAACGATCGTTGACAACCGTTCAACTAACTTAAACTCAAAACTGAATATTGAATTTAAACCAGCATTCAAAACATCCAAAGTAAATTACAATTGTCTAATTTGAGAATAATCAATCGATATTCAAAATTTGTTCATATGTTGAAAAACACTAGATCTAGAAGTAATCAAAATATGACAAGATACAAATTAGAACAGAAGAAACTCCCTGTTCAGTCCGTGAGCTCAAGATACTGGATCCATCACTAAGAGACTAAAGGTCTAGCCTCTCATGACTTCTGCTACACTGTAATCGCTGTTCAGATATGACGCCATGAAGAAACGATGAAGAGATGAATGGTGAAAGGGGTAGAGATGTGTAGAAGGTGTGTAGAGATCACTTGAGTACTGTTTCTTAGCCTAATCAGGTCCAAAAACTAGCCTCTGGTTGACGGCAGCCTCCCTCTCTTCTTATAGCAGCATGACCTAATCCAAAACGAGCAGCTTCAGCAATTTCGTACTATTAGTCGCGACCAGATACACTTTTTGGTCGCGACCTATATACGGTGAGAATCTTCCAGAAGTGGGGTCTCCTTGGTTAATAGTGGTTTCTAATCTGGTTCTATGTCTAGCCATCCTGTAAACACTAACTTAATGTCAATTATGACATCTTTACTATTAGGTATCTATCTATTCAGAGCATTTCCTAAGCCATAATCTTTTGCTCTGATACCAAAATATTGTATCGTTAATTTCAACCTTACATATACTCATTATGAAGTATCTTAGACCAATGGATCACCATTTCAGCTTAAAAACATGAATTTCCAAGGATTAGGCTATCGGGTACTGTTTATGATACTGTTCATTTGGTAAATCCAGAATACATCATGAACTTTGGAAATTGATAATTAAATCTAGAAAAATCTAAATGAGATGGTTCCAAGTTATAATAAAATCTCTTCCATTAAACATTGAGGGAAAAATATGAAAATGAGGTTTCCTTATCCAAATGAAATCAGTTTATTCGTTGAAAAATACTGTTCATTTGGTAAGTCTGGAAGTTCCAGTTTCTTTACATTATTTTCAAAAATTCATTTCTCTTTGTGTACTTATCCAAATAAGGCGTGTTATATATGGATTTAAATCTCCATATGTCTACTTTAATCTCATAAAATTTCGTAGAAAAAATTGTTCATTTACTATTTGAAATTCGCGCATGAACCTCACTGCCTATGGGTACTAGTTTTATCTTGTTCCAGATTTTAATCCTGACTTTGAAAACTCATAACAATTCAAATTATTAACCAATTGAAGCGTTCTTGGTGTCCATTTAAATCTCTAGATCTTAACTATGTTCATGCCAAATTTCACGTGAAAATACGTTGAATAAATTATAAAACTAACGTCAGAATTGTACTGCCTCAGACTGGATTCTTAGTATTATACATCATGCACATCAAAATATCATCTCCTCAAGCTAAGTACCCAACTTTAAGTCATATACAAATTAACCATCCACATTTAACCTTTTTTCTTGAGAAGATCCAGCACCTAGAGCATGGTTATATATATGGAACGAATGAGATTTCATGGAAATCTCAATAGCAAGTCATACAAACTATAATAACATGAATGCTTGATTAAATGCTTAACATGTTATAATGACATTTGAGCTACTTCATAAACATACATAAGCAACCTCTAACATGCATATTGTCATGACATTCATTGCAAGGAGTTGCAATCATTCATATCTCATCATCATCATCATAAAATCATCTCAAGCTCAACCAAGAATCATACATAACAAGCAAACATACAATCAAACAAACATAAGATTATAGTTAGGTATTCTTGCTACCTGATAAACTCATATTTGTACTGAATTTTAATATGATAAAAGAGAGTTATTATTGATTCTTATCCACATTTACTTCTATATTGAGCAAATTAGTTAATAGTATTAGATTGGACAAGTGGGAATTTAAATGATGTGATTGCTTAATTGGATAAATAATCTATTAAATGTCCATTTCAGGTCAACACAACAATCAATCAGCGAAGGAGAGCATCCCTATGGAATTAAGTCGCGACTTTAGGTACTCACCGTCGCGACCATTCGTCAAGCAGCAAACAACACCCATTCTCTGTAAATCTAACGTCGTGACCTTAAGTATCTAACGTCGTGACCAAACTTCAAGGCAGAGATCAATCAGCGAATAACATAATTGACAACTGGACAGAAGGTGCATGTGATGAATTGAATAGCTGGACTTAACAGACTGCAAGTAGGAGCTGATAACAGATTGCAAGTGGGAGATCAAACATGTTCAGCAACAGAACTAAACTCCATGCATCTGGCACTGTTCATGTGTTCAGCACTGTTCATGTGTTCAGCACTGTTCACATGTTAGCAAATTGCATCTGAACAGAAGGATAAGTTGATGACAGCAAGTGGAAAGCATATGCTGTAACAGAATTGGCAAGTGTTAGTGGAAGCAAGTGGGCTGAAGAAGTTCACACATGATTTAGACCATATCACTCATTCCACACTTCTCATATATATTCATATCAGCACTACAGCAAAAACACGTTTTTACACTGCACACCACATACATCAGACTTCACCTCACCATTGATTCCATTCAGCTTCACTCCATCTGCTTCTCCATTCATTCACGCATCCATCCATTCTTCTTCTCATTCATCACTTCTCTTCTGCAACTTTCCTCTGTTCTAGTCAATAGAACCAGAGGAAAGTTCTGCAGTACATCATCTCCATCTTCTCCTTCCATTTCCACATGACTTCTACTGTGTCTTCCTCTGTTGCTGCTGGAGTTCAGATAGCAATGTAAGGCTGAGCAACTGTGCTTCCCTAGAGATGATGCTGAACCAGAATCCTTGAGCTTAACAGGGAGTGTCATTGAGTCTTTAAGTCAGATTTAATTGCATCGAGTTGATATGTTTACTTCTAGTTTATTGATTTAATTAGAGTAGTAGATGACAAAGAAGTAGGGAACTGAGTTGGATTCTTATTTCTGCATTAATGAATCTTTGATTAATTCTCATCTTTGATCTAGTTGAACATAGCTATGATTAATTAAAGTGACTCTATTTAATTCATATTCTACTATCTCTGAGTTGAATGATTCTCATTCTCTATTCAATATCTACGAGTTGTAGCTTTGATTGAGATTTAGCTAGCGAGTTGTTAGCTCACCTATTCTAATTCAATTAATTAACTCTTGATATTCTGTGGATAATGAAGGTAAGATAATCTCCAAGGGGACACAATTGTCATCATTCATTCATCTCATCATCTTAATCACATAAAAACAGAAACAATAGCATAGATTTACTTTCTGAAGTTAGTTGATAGTTCAAAACATAACTCATCTGCTTAACTTGTTAATTTGTGGCTCAATAGATTAATTAGGAACTCTAACATTCAGTAGCTCCTTGTGATCCGACCTAGGTTAGCCTCCACTTACTATTGGTTAGCTTAGATTTGTTTGATAATTAGAAACGACAGTTATCACTACCTCTTAGATGTCCTTGTCAATTACTTCTTGGAATGGTCTTCCCTTCTCACAAATGTCAAAACCTAGCCATTACAAAGTAACATCAAGTTACAATTTGTCACATCCCTATTTTTATATATCTTAAGGACCAATCAGTAGCACTTAGAACCACTCTCAGGGTCATTGAAGTCTAAACTCTTAATCTGGAATTTTCTTCTCATCGGGTACTGTTCACTGTGGCAAAATCCAGATGAGTGACCTGACTTTGAAAAATCATAACTAATTCTATAAAAATTGAAATGAAGTGGTTCAAATTGATACATGAATATAACTTAATTATGTTTCATGGAAAAATCATTGGTTCACCATTCCTTGACAAATTCAACGTGGGTCAACGTTTCAATTTTACTGTTCATCCAGTGATTTTCTCCTGAATCTAGCATTCTGGTCCCAACTTTAACAATTTATATCTTTTCGTATATACATCCAAATGAGGCATTATATATATCAGATTAAATCTTAGGGTGTATACTATTTACCATAAAAATATCATACATTTATTCAACCATTTGCTATTTTTAATGATTTACCAAACATCAATAGGTCTCCACGGGTTACTGTTCATAAGGCCATTTTTCAGCAACCAACCTTACATATTAGTGCATACATACACCACATATCAGTCAAATATGCCAGATAACAATCATTATTAAACAATCAATTGTTATACATCAGTGCTTGATTAACATCCTCACATTTTCTATTACATTTTCCGTTGTCTAAAATCCGGCAGCATAACTGCTATACTCCTTCTGTAGAAAGTAATCGATCTTGTACCGATTCGGTAATCCCCATAGGAACGACCATTCTAAGTAAGTACCCAGGAAAGAATGAACCTGCTAGGTCCACTCACTTCCAGCCTCCTTAGATAGCACCTACGTACACAGTACGTATCAGTTCCTTTCTTTGATCCTGCTTCGTTGCCGGAATTTCGGCAGCCTAAGGCGTCTCTTAAAATTTCCAAATTCTATTTTGACAGAATCTCCCCTGTAATGTTATATATGGGAATGAGATTCAAAAGAATCCCAGTAGCAACAATCATAACAATATATGTAATGCAGTGTGACAGTGCCTGTTTGTGATTGTGTACAGATAAGTATGCTGCATGCTTCAATATTCAATAACATATGATCATAGTATTGTAATAGAGCTTCAAGCATAACATATAAGACCACAATCCAACCAAACAATAGCACAACAATTCACAAAGATATTACATAAAAGCTAAGATTAGTTACTACTTCAAAAGCAGAACTTCAGAACTTCTCTACTCTTCCAACTCCACCAGAACTTCCTTTCTTCTTTCTTTCTCTCACTTTCTCTCTCAAGAACTTCCTTATCTCTCTAAACCTTGCTCTTGGCCGTGAGAATGAGAGGCATGGGGGTATTTATAGTTTTGGTCAATGGCATTCTTGTAATTTTGAAGCCATTTGATCCTGTGGTCCTGGTTTTTCCAGAATTTCCTATTTTTCTTTATTCCTTTTACTGCATCATGCATGACATCACTCAATGCCACCTCAAGGGACAACTCACCTCACACATTGATCACATGGCGAAATTTGGAGGGGGAAGAAGTCTTCTGGAAGCTTTCCGGTCTAATCCGGTATCGGCCCGGTCCGTCGCCTCGAAAATTGGACCGTTTTCTAAATCCAATTTTTCTGAAAACCTATGTTATGTCTTCTGTAACATCCCTAATTTCGGTACTAAGTTATATGTATAGGTTAAATGAAATATATGAGATTTTTGGAAAAGATGTGGCCATATTTATGTAAAGAAAATGATTAATTGGAAGAGGAAGAAAGTCTAAATGCTAAAGTACAAAATTACGAAAATGCCACTGTGATGCCCTAAGAAACCAGAAGTAAATGGAGGGCATTTTGGTCATTTCACACAATGGATGGATATCAGAGGAAATTTGATAATGAATTATTATAATTAATATGAGAATTTATGGAGTTGACAGAAGTCAAAAAGGAGTCCTGTAGAATTAATTATGGAATTTACGGTGAAAAAGGATGTAACACCCAAATTTTTAGGCCTAGAGATGCCAGAAAGAGAAATAAAGGGCATAATCGTAATTATGGGAAAGATCGGGCTGGTAGCCGATGAGTACCATATTTTTCCAGAAAATAGAGAAAATTATGCTGATCATTTCACTGAACTGTGAAATGTGCATATGAGGTCTATGTGTATGAAAGAATTAGAAATGTGACCAGGGGTAAAATGGTCATTTTTGGAAAAGTGTGCGCGGGAGCGTACTTTCAGGCCAAAATAGCCCGGTCCGGATAAAATATCTGAAAATACCGGGAGATAGAGAAAAGGATTCCGGGTTGAATAACGCAACACAGAATTTTGATTTGAGGTCCCGATTTTTCTGTAAAAATTCTCGAAGATGGGAATTTACAGTTATAATCGGTAAAGGAAAGGCAGTCCGAATAGAGATGATCGGACTATGGCCAAAGGCCATACAGTATTATCTAAGGCCCGTAGTGACACTAGGGAAGGCCCAGGCCCATAATATCAGTTTAGTGGTAAGAGGGGCCGGTGTCCGGGAAAAATGTGCAAAATGACGAAAATGCCCTTACGTTATAGAATAACTGAAGAATGAGTAAAGGGTATTTTGGTCATTTGGCTAAGGTTAGACAGTCAAGAAGGGGTATCTGGATAGTTGACCAGGGCCAGAGAATACTCTGGTAAAATATGAAAAGACAATAATGCCCCTAGACCTAGTAAAGGAAATGAAAGGACTTAAGTGCAATTATGGAAAGTTTCAAGGCTAAAAAGAAAAGTAGACAAAAATGTGGGGTCCTTAAGTGTAATTTTAGCCAAATAAGAAGGGACTTAAATGAAAAGAAGAAAAGTTCCCTGGGGCTAAATTGTAATTAAAGAAAGTCAGGCCAGAAGTGGTTTGGACTGTCCGAAAGCATTTCAGTCCCAAATTTCACCGTTAGAGAGAGCAAGGGACGCTAGGTAATCTGGCTTAATACAGGAATTTTTGAAGACTCCAGATAGCCAGAAATGGACTGATCATCCAAAAGTTATAAAAATTCATACCGGATATCCTAGATTTCAGATCTAGGTGAGAAAATACAGGATGATACGTCCTTATGGGGTGGATGTCGGGAAACTGACAGAATATCGATAGGAGGCCTGTAGAAAAAGTTATTCGCGAATTAGAAAATCCAGACGAGAGTGTGAGGCCTCCGGGTATCCGATAGGGAGATTTATCGGTATTTGAAAAGGGACTGAATGAGTTCGGATGACCTTAGTCAGATGACTGATATGACTCACAGGGATGCCTGAACACCGCAGGCCAGTGTATCGGACAGAAGGAGCCGGTGTCCAAATATGTGTATAAACAGTGAATAATAGGTAAAATATTCAATAATCAATGGAAGGGAGGATCCTCGTAATGCGAGCCATGAAGGTAATGGACCCTGAGAGGCCCAATAATGGCGCCAACAAAGGCCCAGTAAGACCCTTGGACTGATAGGTGGGCCAGTGTCCAGCAGAACTCCGGAAAAGTACAAAATTACGAAAATACCCCTGTGTTGTACTAAAGAGTAATAGATGAATAGAGGGCATTTTGGTCATTCTGGACAGGCCCAAGAGCCAAGGTACATATAGATAAAGTTACCTAGAGTCAGTATATACCCTGACAGGGTACAGAAAGGTGTAAAATGATGATTTTACCCTTAGGGCTAAGATAGCGCAGGAAAGGGCATTCAGGGGTATTTTGGTAATTTGTCAAGGGCTGTTTCTTGGGAATCGAGCCATAAGAGTACTTGAGCTTGATCAGAGATCCAAGATAATATTCCAAGGCCCAAAAACGTAGCCCATGAAGTATGTGGGAAAAAGTGGCATTAAAATACTATTTTAATGGTGTTTCAATAAAGTAAAGTTACTCGGTCGGCACGATAACCGAGGAGGTAATCAGATAAAGTCCTGGATTTATCTGGATAGCATTGGATAGCGTGACAAGTGCCAGTAAGATGCCATATGGCGCCAACACAGAGGAGGAAGAAAAAGTTGAGGACACGTGGCACAATCTTAGCTGGTGAGTCCAGTTTGTGGGAAATCGGACCGGACCGGTACTGGATTGGACTGGAACTGCTGAGTCAGCTGATGAGGTGTCCAGGAATTGTGACATGTGAAGAATGTGGCGCTGAGGTGTCCCATGAGGTGGCATGGAGATGATGTCGTGCATGATGCAGTAAAAGGAATAAAAGAAAATAGGAAATTCCGGAAAAACCAGGACCACAGGATCAGATGGCTTCAAAATTACAAGAATGCCATTGACCAAAACTATAAATACCCCCTTTTCATTCGTGTGCTGCACGTCCAAGAGGCTTTTAGAGAGAGGAGGAGGTGCTAGAGAGAGAAAGTGAGAGGAAGAAAGAAAGAAAGGAAGTTCTGGCGGAGCGGGAATCAGAATAGAGATAGTAGAGTTCTGCTGAGCTCTTGAGGTAGTAACTAATCCTAGCTTTTATGTAATGGCTTTGTGATTTGTTGTGCTATTGTTTGGTTGGATTGTTGTCTTATATGTTATGTCTGAAGCTCTGCTGTAATGCTATGATCATATGTTATTAAGCATGGAAGCGCGCAGCATACTTATCTGTACACAATCACAAGCAAGCATTGTCACTCTGCATTACATATATTGTTATGATTGTTGCTACTGAGATTCCCCCGAATCTCATCCCAATAAATAACCCATTACAGGGGAGGTTATGTCAAAGTGAATTCTGGGAATTTTAAGAGACGCCGTTATGCTGCCGAAATTATGACAAGATGGCAATAGTAGAGAAAGGAACTGATACGTACTATGTACGTAGGTACTGTCTAAGGAGGCTGGAAGTGAGTGGACCTAGCCGGTTCATCCAGTATTTCCTGGGTACTTACGTAGAATGGTAGTTCTCACGGGAATTACCGAATCGGTATAAGATCAGTTACTTTCTGAAGATGAAGCGTAGCGGTTATGCTACCGGATTTCAGGCAGGAAAAGATGCAAAAGAGATATGAGAATTTATGTACATGGCCAGATGTAAAACAACTTATTAATTAATAATAATTATTGTTTGGCATATTTGACTGATATATGATGGATGTATGCTTATGTATGTAATGTTGGTTGCTGAAAATTAACACTATGAACAGTAACCCGTGGGGACATGAGGATATTTAACCCATAATTAAAAATAGTAAATGGATGAATAAATGTATTATATTTTTAAGGTAAATATTATACATACAAAGCTTCGATTTGATATATAGTATGACTCATTTGGATGTCTACACAAGGAGATATAAATTATCAAAGTTGGGACCAGAATGCTGTATTCAGGAGAAAAATGTTGGATGAACAGTAAAGTTTTAACGTTGACTGATGTTGACTTGGTCAATGAATTTCCAACGAGTTATTTTTCCCTGAAAGATAATTTAGTTAGATTCAATTATAAATTTGAACCACTTCATTTAGATTTTTGTAGAATTAGTTATGATTTTTTGAAGTGAGGTCACTCATCTGGAATTTGCACAGTGAACAGTACCCGATAAGAGTAAAACTCCAGATTGAGAAATTAGACTTCAATGACCTTGTAAGTGGTTCTAAATGCTATGAAATGGTCCCTAAGACGTATGAAAGTAAGGATGTTTCAAAGGACACCGATAAAGGGTTAAAGGAAACACATGTAATTTTTAACAGGACTTCTGGGGCTCAGAAAATTATGAAACTTTGTAGAGAATTCATTTTATATTAGAATGAATTTCCAAAGATGTTAGAACAATTAAAAGAGGTGATTAGCATTTATGCTAAGATCAGAGTAATTTACGGATATTGGTATAAGAAAAATACATTGGGATTTGGGCCAATTAGCTATTGGACCTAAAAGAGACCCAACATGTCATCCTAGGCCAGCCCAATAAGGCCCAAAAGTTGTCTTGGAGCCCAAGTCCAAAAATAAATAATTTATGGATTTTTGGAAATAAAGAAAAAAGAGAATAAAGTAAGAATTATGTTTTGCACATGGTGGGACCCACATGGACTAAAAATGGTGCCAAGAAGAGAGCTTAGGTGTCCCAAGTGATGTCATGCTAGTGAGGTCATGGTGGTGAGGTCATGAGCCAAAGTGAAAAGACATTCCAAGGTCAAACCTTTAACCATTAGATCAAATAGTTTCCAAAGTGATCTTGGCCTTCAAATGGCACATGACTTTTGCTATAAATACCCCCCCTTTCCATTCATTCTTCACACCCAAGAGCTCCTTTAGAGAGAGAAGTGAGTTCTAGAGAAAGAAAGTGGAAGAAAGCAAGGAAGAAGCAAGGGTCTTGAAAGAGCAAGTAAGGTAAGTTGATGCTCTTCACTTTACCATTTTGGTTTGCACTGTTCATGCACTGTTCATGATAGAAGAAAATGGAATTTCAATGATTTAATGCTTCCATTGAGTTTATATGATGATTTTGTGTAGGATTGGAAAGGTTTTAAACCTTGGAAACCATTGGAATTAAAGGTTATAATGTTGAAAATTCCTCACGGTACTGTTCACTCGCGTGAACAGTGATTTGAATTTCATAATTTTGATGCTTCCAATGGTCTTAAAATGAGATTTTGTGTGGGGGTAAAGTGGAGGAACAAGTATGGGAAGCATTGGAACCAAAATGGGAATTTTTGGAAAAAGGGAGCTTATTGAAACTAGACTTGGATTTTGTTTGGAATGGAGTTATAATTTGGTAATTATCTTGTAATGCCTAGGTTTTGACATTTGTGGCAAGGAAAGACCATTACAAGAAGGAAAGGAACAAGGATCTACAAGAGGTAGCAAGAATATATAACTATAAACTTATGTGCTTTGATTGTTTGCTTACTTGTTATGCATGAAGGTTTGGTTGAGCTTAAAATGTTGTGTGATGATGATGATGATGTGATATGAGTATGTGATACTCCTTGCAATATATGTCATGACAATATGCATGTTAGAGTTTGCTTATGTATAAGCATGAATTAGCTCCCATTGCATGATAACATGTTAGGCATTCAATCAAACATGCATAACCTTATAGTTTATATTACTTGCTATTGGGATTTCTATGAAATCTCATTCCTTCCATATAATTAAACATGCTCTAGGTGCTGGATCTTCTCAAGGCAAGACGGTAAATGTTGATGGATGACTGTACATAATTTAAATAGTGTGCACTTTAATTACAAGATGATGTTTTGGTTTGTATGATGCATGCTACTCATGAATCCAATCTGAGGTAGTGTACTTCCATCGGTATTTTGATTGACTTATATGATGATTTTTCATATAAAATTTGGCATTAACATAGCTAAGATCTAGATCTTTAAATGGACACCAAGAACTCCTCATTTGGTTAAGAAGTCGAATTGTTATGATTTTTCAAAGTTAGGAGTTGAAATCTGGAATAAGGTAAAACGACTACTCAGAGGCAGTGAGGTTCATGCGCTAATTTCATATAGTAAACAAATGAGTTTTTCCTCAAAATTTTGAGAGATTAAAGTAGACATATGGAGCTTTAAATACATATGTAATTAAACTCAATTGGATAAGTATACAAGGATAAATTAATTTTTGAAAATGGGGCAAAGAAACTGGAATTTCCAGATTTACCAAATGAACAGTAAAGTTCAACGAATAAACTGATTTGATCTGGACAAGAAGATCTCATTTTCATATTTTTCTCTCAAATTTAAATGAAATATATTTCATTATAAATTGGATTCACCTTAAAAAGATTTTTCTAGATTTAGTTATGAATTTCCAAAGTTCAGGTTGTAATCTGGAATTACCCAGTGAATAGTGGCAGTGAACAGTAACCGTAAGCCCAACACTTGGAAATTCATGTTTTTGAGGTTAAGAGGTATTTCAATGTTCTAAAATAGTTCCAATTGAGTAAGGTTAAATTTCAAAATTAAGGTCAAGGTTTTAAAGGTTAAGACTTAAAGAAATTTGTTAGAAAATACCGTTGTGCTGGTAGACTATACAAAGTACTGTGTACGTAGGTGCTGTCTAAGGAGGCTGGAAGTGAGTGGACCTAGCCAGTTCATCCAGTCTTTCCTGGGTACTTGCGTAGAATGGTAGTTCTCATGGGGAATTACCGAATCAGTACAGTTATTTTCTACCAGGATTTTCGGCAAGAGAGATATAATCCACTTCAAGAGAGCTATAGCAAGAGTACTTTGAGAGATATAAAGGAGGATGTTTCATCTTTTGACCTTACATTCAGTATCTAGACCCTGTATATCATTAACATTTTTATACTGGGTCTAAACTCAATTACAGATCCCCTGCGAAATGACCAAAATACCCCTGGGTGCCCTTTCATGCCCTATCTTAACCCTAAGGGCAAAATCGTCATTTTACACCTTTCTGTACCTCTTCAGGGCATATACTGACTCTGGTTAACTTCTCCGGTATATATCTTGGCCTCTAGGCCTGTCCATAATGACCAAAATACCCTTCATACGCCTATTACCCCTTTGGTACAACACAGGGGTATTTTTGTAATTTCACACTTTCCCGGGGTTCTGCCGGACACTGGCCCACCTATCAGTCCAAGAGTCTTATTGGGCCTTCATTGGCGCCATTATTGGGCCTTTCTGGGTCCATCACCTTTATGGAATGTATTTCGAGGAATCTTCCTCTCGCACAGTTCACTGAATATTTTATTATTATTTACCGTTTATACACATTTCCGGACACCGGCTCCTTCTGTCAGATACACTGCCCTACTGTGTCTGGGCAGCCATTTGGGTCATAACGGGCATCTGATTGTTGTTACCCGACCTCATTCAGTCTTAGTTTAAATAGCGATAAATCTCCCTATCGGATCCCTGGAGGCCTCATACTCCCGTCTGGATTTTCTAATTTATAAATAACTTTTTCTACAGACCTCCTATCGGTATTCTGTCAGTTTTCCGACATCCGCCCCATAAGGGTGCATGATCCTGTAATTTCTTACTTATATCTGAAATCTAGGGTATCCGGTAGGAATT
Organism: Leucaena leucocephala; assembly: GCA_037074615.1. NCBI lineage: Eukaryota > Viridiplantae > Streptophyta > Magnoliopsida > Fabales > Fabaceae > Leucaena > Leucaena leucocephala. The sequence goes on along the minus strand of CM073555.1, from coordinate 11,230,132 downwards.
TTTATAACTTTTGGACGATCAGTCCAGTTCTGGCTATCTGGAGTCTTCAAAAATATCGGTATTAGACTGGATTACCCAGCGTCACTTGCTCTACCTACTGGTGGAATATGGGACTGATCGGAGTACGATCACTGTTTTTGCCTATTTCTGGTCCAAGTTTTCATAATTACACTTTTGCCCCGGAAACTTTTCTTCTTTTCAACTAAGTGCCTTTATTTGGCTAAAATTACACCTAAAGACCCCACATTTTTGTCTACCTTTCTTTCTTAACCTTAAACTTTCCATAATTGCATTTAAGTCCTTTCATTTCCTTTCTTTTGCAATTTAATCATTTTCTTTACATAAAGGACCACATCTTTTTCCTGAAAAAAGAACTCATATATTCCATCTAATCTGTACATAGAAATCAGTACAAAAAATTAAGGATATTACACAATGCAATTCCAACACAATTCCAAGACTAGGTTTTCACTAAGTTCCATTCTTTCTTTAATTTATGACTTATGCTTCCATCTTTCTAAAATAAATTCTCATGGTTCACTTTCACATAATTTTTCATGTAGAATTCAAATATTCACTCAGAATTTCCAAACTCCAATTGCATCACAAGCTGCTGTATAGAACCGAAAAGCTTCACAAGTTTTCAAAAAATTCTCATTTTGATTCCAATGCTTCCAATACTTGTTTCTCTACTATAACCCCACACAATTTTCCATTTTAAACTCATTGGAAGCATCAAAATCATGAAATTCCAACATATGAACAGTGATTCATACAGTACCAGAACAGAACACAATCTTCCATTCACATGCATACTTTGATTTTCAAGCTATTACCACTTGATTCTAGCTTGTTTAAGCTTGTCTAAACTATCCATAACATAAAACTCATATTCCTTTCACATCCAAACAGAATATCCAGCAGCACCCTCAAGAGAAATATACCCCAAAAACCCCTTAAAACCAAGAGTAAATTCACTAGAACCAAGTTTAGGATCAAGGGGACTAATTACCTTGTTAGTTCTTCCAAGGTGCTTGCTTCTTTTTGGCTTGAATGGAAATTTTGCAAGAGTTTCCCCAAGGTTGCCTCATGTGCCGAAATGAATCTGGTTTGGGGGTATTTATAGGCAAACTTGAGTATAAATGGAAGGCTAAGATCATTTTGTGCACTATTTGATCTAATGGCTAAGATTTAATCTTGGATTTTCTTTTCTTTCTTATTTATGACATCACCTTCATGACATCATCAAAGGGACACCTCAAGGGACACCTAATCATGCACATGGTGAAAGTGAAGGGAGAAGAAGCCTCTGGAAAATTTTAGTCCAGTCCGGTACCGGCTCGGTCCGATTCCCCAAAAACCAGACTGTTTTCTAAATCTAATTTTTCTGGGATTCCATAATATGTTTTCTGACCTTAAATCCAGTATTCAGATTCTTTCTATCATTGACATTCTTATACTGGGTCTAAACTTAATTACAGATCCCTTGGAAAAGACCAAAATACCCTTGGTGCCCTTTCTTGCACTACATTAACCCTAAGGGCATAATCGTCATTTCACACCTCTTTGTACCCTGTCAGGGCATATACTGATTTGGACTAACCCTTCCTGTACCTGCCCTGGCATTTTGGCTTGTCCAAAATGACCAAAATGCCCTTCATTCACCTATTACTCCTTAGGGCATCACAGGGGCATTTCTATAATTTTGCACTTTTCCGGGGTTTCCCCCGACACTGGCCCACCTATCAGTCCAATGATTTTATTGGGCCTTCTTGATGCCACTTGTTCTTTTGGGTCTCTGTGTTAAGTCATCTGGGCTCATTCATTCCCAGTTTATTTATCGCTAAATCTCCCTATCTAATCCAAGAGCTCACAAACTCCCGTCTCAATTCACTAAAATGTGAATAACTTTTCCTACAGAACTCCTTTCAGGATTCTGTAAGTTTCCTGACCTCCGGCTTCGCAGGACGCATCATCCTGTAACTTTTACTTATATCTAAGGTCCAGGAGATCTGATAAAAATTTTGGATAACTTTTTCACTATCAGATAAATTTCAGCCATCTAGAACTTTAATAAAATTTCTGTATTAAGCCAGACTATCCTGCATCACTTCCTCTATCTACTGGCGGAATTTGGGCCTGAAATGCTTTCGGGCAGTCTAAACCACTTCTGGCTCAACTTTCTTTAATTACCATTTGGCCCCTGGAAACTTTTCTTCTTTTCAATTAAGTCCCTCAAATTTGGCTAAAATTACACTTAAAGACCCCACATTTTTGTCTACTTTCTCTTTTAGCCTTAAACCTTTTATAATTTCTACTTAAGTCCTTGCATTTTCTTCCTTTTTCAATTTAATCCCTTTCTTTACATGAATGGCCACAAATTTCCTGGAAAATCTTGCATATATTACATACAAACTGTACATACTATCCAGTACAGAAAATTAGGGATATTACATGTATTCTTCTTGAGAAACTAGACAAATATTTGCCTTTTTTTCGTTGTCACTATCTTCTCCTTATGATGAACTTTCTCCCCAGATTGTTGAGACGAATGCTCTCCTTTTTGGAACTTTTCTTTTTTCTTCTCTTTATCTCTTCTCGTATGTTAAGGCCATTCTGACTTAAAATGTCCCAGCTTTTTGCATTCTAAACATATGATATGATATTTATGTTTTTTTTATAAAAAAGCTCCCATCGGTTGGAATCTGCTAGTTGCTTGATTTTGATAGAATTTTTGTAATCTTCATACTATGAGACCCATTTCATCATCTTCCAGTTCTTCATCAATATCACTATCTTCAACTTTGAGAACTATTCATTTTTTTGCTCTTTTCATTTTCTTTGATATCTTTCTTATACTTATGTTTTCTCTCGTATTCAGCCAAGCTTCCAAATAGCCAGTGACAGACTTCATGGATTCTCCTTTGGCTTCTTCTATTGCAGTCACGTTCAACTCCCATTCTTTAGTAAGACCATCAGTATCTTGCGTACTTGATCTTTTGGACTATATGATTGTCCAAGACACATTAAATGATAGATTAGGTGTTAAAACCTAACTTCTATATCACGGATGCTTTTTCTGTCAGTCATTCTGAATAGCTCAAACTCAGTTTTAAGTGTATTGAGTCTACTTTCTTTTACTCCAGAGGTTCCTGTATGAGCGATTTCAAGTGCTTCCCATATCTCCTTCGTAGTTTCTAGACTAGACACTCGAAAATACTCCTTCAGACTTAAGGCATATGTTATGACGTTGATTGCCTTATCGTTGAGTAAAATGAACTTCTTGTCATCTTCATTGAACTCGCTTCGGGTCTTTAGAATTTTAGCCCCATCGATGATTTTAATTGGAATGTAGTTTCCATCTTCTATTAAATCCCAGAGCCCATACTCATAAGCTTTAATAAAGGTCTTCATCCTTATTTTTGAGAATGTAAAATTTTCTCTGTTGAATCCTGGAGGTTTATTTGAGGAGCTTCTGACGAGTGTCTCAGATTGTCATAGTTCGAGCCCTCAAAATTAAGTGAATTGCACCCTAATAATGTAGTATAAGGCACAACCCTATCGTTCTTCTCAAGGAGCCTTTCTAAAGGAATCCTAGCAAATTGGATGTCAAATTCAGAGGTAAACCTGAGTAAATAGTAAATGGTTTTATGGTTTTGTGGGTATAGTAAAATAAAGATGTAGTAAAATAGATATTTTGTGTTTTTGTTTAAGATGGAAAATGGTTGGTTTGTGAAAGTAGTATATGATGATAGGCTCTTGATGATGAGAAATATCTATCCTTGCTCTCAATATATATGGAGTTTGAAATTACTAAGTCCTGAATAAAACCTCAATCGATCGATTGAGTCCAGAACCCTAATATTCTTAAACTCCTTTGATCAAAGCTCGTTTAAAGACTATTATTGAACTGCTAAGGATCACTTAGTGTGTAATTTAAACCAGATGGAAGAATACCCTCGAATGAGCGTCGATCGACTAACCCTAGAATTCAAGCAATCGAATCAATTAGCAATGATCGTTGACAACCGTTCAACTAGCTTAAACTCAAAACTGAAATATTGTATTTAAACCAGCATTCAAAATGTAACATCCCAATTTTTGGGTCTAGGAGAACTCGGAAGTAGTCTGATATGGGCAGGCTGCTAAACCCGTAGTCCCAGGGTAGTAATCTGATATGGGCGGATTACTTACCTTTATTTTGTAGGAATCCGAGGGATGAGCTAAGTCCTTCAGGATTTAAAGATGAGTTAAGTCTTTAACCTACAGAATAGGGACAGTTCACCTAGTTGCAAAATGAGGAATGTGAGGAATATCCTAAGTCTTAAGCCTAGGAATTCTGCAGGTAGCTTGATATGGGCTGGCTCCTGTGTAAGATAACCTGATATGGGCGGGTTGTCGAGCTTTTCAAGTAACGATGACTCCCGAAGAGTTTAGGGGTGAGTTATTGAAAGAGAATTTCTAGAACTTAAGATAAAGGATGAGAAGATGAGCTATGAGGCCAGAAAGAGAATGCAGGGGCAAAATCGTAATTATGGGAAAGATCGGGCTGGTAGCCGATGAGTACCATATTTTGCCAGAAAATAGAGAAAATTATGCTGATCATTTCACTGAACTGTGAAATGTGCATATGAGTTTCTATGTGTATGAAAGAATTAGAAATATGACCAGGGGTAAAATGGTCATTTTGGAAAAGTGTGCGCGTGAGTGCTTTTTCAGGCCAAAATAGCCCGGTCCGGATAAAATATCTGAAAATACCGAGAGATAGAGAAAAGGATTCCGGGTTGAATGAGGAGTCACAGAATTTTGATTTGAGGTCCCGATTTTTCTGTAAAAATTCCTGAAGATGGGAATTTACAGTTATAATCGGTAAAGGAAAGGCAGTTCGAATAGAGATGATCGGACTGTGGCCAGAGGCCATACAGTGTTTCTAAGGCCTTTAGTGACACCAGGGAAGGCCCAGGCCCATTAGATCAGTCCAGTGGTAAAAGGGGCCGGTGTCCGGGAAAAAGGTGCGAAATGACGAAAATGCCCCTATTATAACAGCTGAAGAATGAGTAAAGGGTATTTTGGTCATTTGCCTAAGGTTAGACAGTCCAGGGAAGTTATCTGGATAGTTGACCAGGGTCAAAGAATACTCTGGTAAGATGAGAAAAGACAATAATGCCCCTAGACCTAATAAAGTAAAGAAAGAGAGACTAAGGGCATTTTGGTAATTTGCCAAGGGGTGTTTCTTGGGAATCGTGCCATCAGAGTACTTGGGCTGGATCAGAGACCCAAGATGATATTTCCAGGCCCAAAAACGCAGGCCCAGTGATTCAGGGGGAAAAGTGGCATTAAAATAATGATTTAATGACTTTTCAGTAAAGTAAAGTTACTCGGTTGGCACGATAACCGAGGAGGTGATCAGATAAAGTCCGGGACTTATCTGGATAGCATTGGAAGGCGTGAAAGGTCCCTTCCAGATGCCACATGGCGTCATCTTAAAGGCAGAAGAAAAGTTAAGGACACGTGGCACGATCTCAGTCGCTGATTCCGGTGCAAGACTCTGGAACTATCTGGAAAGGCTGAGTCAGCTGATGAGGTGTCCCGGGTTTTAGACATATGAGAAATGTGCTGCTGAGGTGTCCGCTGAGGTGTCCACTGAGGTGTCATGCATGATGCAGTAAAAAGGAATAAAAGAAAATAGGAAATTCCAGGAAAAACCAGGACCACAAGTTCATATGGCTTTAAAATTACAGGAATGCCATTGAAGGAAACTATAAATACCCCTCCCCCTCCCATTTCATGCATCCCACGGTTTTGAGCCTTTTAGATAGAGGAGGAGGTGCTAGAGAGAGAAAGTGAGAGGAAGAAAGAAAGAAAGGAAGTTCTGGCGGAGCTGGAAGCAGAATAGAGATAGTAGAGCTCTGCTAAGCCTTTGAGGTAGTAACTAATCCTAGCTTTTATGTAATGGCTTTGTGATTTGTTGTGCTATTGTTTGGTTGGATTGTTGTCTTATATGTTATGCTTGAAGCTCTACTGCAATGATATGATCATATGTTATTGAGTATGGAAGCACGCAGCATACTTATCTGTACACAATCACAAGCAAGCACTATCACACTGTATTACATATATTGTTATGATTGTTGCTACTGAGATTCCCCCGAATCTCATCCCCATCCATAACCCATTACAGGGAGGTTATGCTGAAGTGGATTTTGAGAATCCTATGAGACGCCGTTATGCTGCCGAAGTAAAGACTGAACATCAGTATATGATAAGTACTGTGTACGTAGTGCTGTCTAAGGAGGCTAGAAGTGAGTGGACCTAGCCGGTTCATCTAGTCTTTCCTGGGTACTACGTAGAATGGTAGTTCTCATGAGGGGATTACCGAATCAGTACAGTTCAGTTCTTTGTACAGATGAAGCGTAGCGGTTATGCTACCGGAGTTTAGGCAGAAAGAGATGTAATAGAGATAGCAAGATTATGTGTATGTCTTGTTGTGTATGCCATGCTGTATGACATTATGTTATTCAATGATAAGTGTTGTTTGGCATATTCAATTTATGTATGGTAAATTAAGGGGAAATTCGCAGGTCCTGAGGTAGCAGTGTTTTGACCTCAGATTGACCTAGTAAACGAAGGAGTTTGGCCACGAAATTTGGTAAGCCAGTTGTACACATCTGGGGCATTACGTGGATAGGTAATAAGCCTCATTTGGATATGTAGAGTGAGATTAATTAATTTTCAAATTAAAGGTCCAAAATAAGAAACTTAAGAGTAAAATTTTGAATTTCTGGGCTTAAGTGAAGATATAATCAAGCTAATGTTGCTTCCGCAAGTGTACTCTGAGGAGTCTAAGGGAGGATGTTTCACAAAACATCCAAAGTAAATTACAATTGTCTAATATGAGAATAATCAATTGATATTCAAAACTTGTTCATATGATGAAAAACCCTAAATCTAGAAGCAATCATAATATGACAAGATGCAAATTAGAACAGAAGAAACTCCCCGTTTTAGTCCGTGAGCTCAAGATATTAGATCCATCACCAAGAGACTAAAGGTCTAGCCTCTCATGACTTCTGTTGCACTGCAATCGCTGTTCAGATGAGATGCCATGAAGAAACGATGAAGAGATGAAGGTGAACAGTGTAGAAAGATGGAAGATGAGTAGAAAGTGTGTGGAGAGCGCTCGAGTACTGCTTCTTAGCCTAATCAGGTCCAAAAACTAGCCTCCCCAAGGACAGCAGCGTCCCTCTCTTCTTATAACAGTATGACCAATTCAAAATGCACAGTTTCAGCGATTTCGTGCTTTTAGTCTCGACCAGATACATTTGTTGGTCGCGACCTATGAACAGTGAGAATCTTCCAGAAGAATTATGGGTCACGACCGTAGTACTCTTTGGTTGCAACTAAATAGCACAGAGGCGTGGTTCCACTTTCATTGACTTTTGATTTCTTTCCTGGTCCTTGTTCTCTTCCAAAGTACCTGCAATTCAACATAAAAGCTCACTGTAAAAGTCCAAATCTGTAGATAACAGAATATATGCAGTTTGGAAGAGTTATTTTACCATTTTACCCTTTAATTAGCACATTGCCAAGCACAATCATGTAATACATAAAAGTACAATTTAAGGCATGAAATGAATAGTAAAGTTATTATAAAACTCTCAAAAATGTCATAGAAACCATATACAAAATGTGTCTTATCAATTCCCCTACACTTGAACCTTTGTACTCCTGAACAAAGAAATGAATTACACCTAGAACAATCACTATTAAAGCCAAGATAATAACATAATCCATTAGTGTGACCTGAAAACAATTAATCCACCATCATTTGGGAATACAAAAGTGATAATGTGAGAAATGTCAAGTAATCAACTGCTAAATGAAATCAACCTTAATGGTATGAGCGCAAAAGATCCTCTCAAAGGATGTAAGTGTTTAGCTCTCTCTATCCTCTCATTGTTAGGGTTCTTTCACTGAAATTCAAATTGGAAAACGTCCTACCATATGCTTGTAATGGCTCTAAATCTCAACAACTATATAGCACTTATGCAAAGAATCAAGAGGTCTTTTAGGGTTGTAATGATGGAGATGGGCTACATGGAATAGAATATGAAGAATATAAAGTACTACATGCATTTAACAATGAATATGTAGCATGAATTCATGTCTCTAGAGATCTAGAAGTGATAATTGTGCTAATAAGAGTTAATAATAGTGCCTTCTTCATTTCTCTTTTCTTTTCTTGCATCTTTTCTTACACTGTCCTCTTTTTTTTTCAGTGCAATATGCTTTTTTTTATTTGGCACTTCATGCACAGAACCTGTAGCACACATCACAATAATAATGAATTTTTGACATGAATAGAATTTTGCAACTGAAGTTTATGCATATATTACTTTCTATATAAATGATGGATGAAAGAAAAAATGATGGGCTCAAAGGGGGTGACTAAGGATATAATATGTAGTGGGCTTGTGTTTGGGATAAAAGGGTTTAGAAATGAATGCCTCTAACATGTTCAATTCATAAATGCGCAAGTTATTCTCAACTCAGAGCCAAGACAAGTTCTAGAGGATATAAACCAATTGAATAATCACTCAATATAGAAATTTAGGCCGAGAATCCTTCCAACTAGGGTTTTGATCTAAATTGCTCATAAGCTAAAGTCTCAAACAAAATTCATCATTCACTAGGCATTAGAACACTTATCACAATTGAAAACCCTCTAAACGATGATTTAAAAGTTTCAAAGTAATCACTTAGAATCATGTAATAATCCCAAATTCAATAGCAAAAGTTTAGGTATTTCAAATTCGATTTCCAAGATTGTCAAAGAAAAATTCAAGTGTGGCAATGGTTTTGAAGGACTAAAAAGGATTTGAAATAAGGGGACAATGAATCATTTGTGAAAGCATCTTAGTAGTTCAAAATGGATCCTTCTTCCAGCATTGCACAAGGCAAAGAGAAGGTAACTAGATATTTTCCAAAAGAGGGTCGCGACTGAAAACGCTTAAGGTCGAGACCTATTTTCACAAGGTTGCATGCTCATAAATTTTCAAACATTGGTCGCGACTAATAAGGTATTGATGTCACGACATAAGTTGATAGAGAGGTATTGTCGCGACCATAAAGCACATAGGTCACGACTGTAGTTCACAGAGAGCATGTTAGTCCAAAATTCCATCATAGGTCGCGACCATAAATCACATATGTCGCGACCATTATTCACAGAGACTACCAAGTGACAGTTTTCAAAGTCCAAAAATGGTTTTCAAGCTAAATCCTTTTTACCAATTAACAATTTTGTTTAAGGTGGAGGTCCAATTTTTAGCAATTCACCACATGTTAAGATCAAAAACAAAAATTTTGTGATGAAAGATTGGATTAATTACAAAAAAGCAAGAGTAAAACATCCTCCCCCACACTTAAACTTGACAGTGTCCTCACTGTCAACAGAACCAGAGAAATCACAGATGCAAGTCAAACAAATCTAGCTTAACCATAGCAAATAAGCTCATCACTCAATGCAAATTTTTCAATGAGACATGCAGCCATATTCAAGTCATACAAAGTAGTACAAGTAAAGCAAAGATGACAGGATGGGTAAGCTAAAGTCATGCATGTGAGTATGTGGTTGGAAAGGTAACCATTGAAGCGTGTGCAACACATGGACAGTAACGGGGAACTGGAACAAAGCAGCAATAAACCAAGAATAAACAGGAATAAACTGAAGACAAAAAGAACTAAACTAAAAATGGAATCTAATCTACTGAATCATCTCTTTCCTATACTCAATTTAACATAGCAAACATCATAAATAGATGCATGTGTAAAAGGTAGGAGATAGGAAAGAGACAACCTGGCCTCAAGGTGGCAGGGGAAACTCAATAAACTTTGAGAGACAGCTGTTTGATTGGATGATCTCCCCCATTGCTTTCTCTCTCCACCTTAAAGTGCCACGGTCGTGCATTTTGTGCTGAGATTCGTCCAAGCTTGTCTTGAATCTTCCCTCTTTAAACTTGAACTTGCCCAACTGTGGTTGGCATGTAGCAGCAATAGAGTTGGGGGTTTTCCCTTCCATTCCTTCGTGTATTCCTTACGGTTGCTCTTATCCAGCTTGTGTGGGTACCCCAATTTGTCCTCTACTTCCTCAAGCGTCGTACCAAGCTGAGGTTGGTCTACAATTACAACAAGATTGGGGTCATGCTTTTCCATACCTGTATCATTATTAGGGATCAAATCTTTCAAAAATTTTAAGGTATGGGGAGTAATTTTGGAATGAGAGTGAGGGAAAATAGGGTTAGAACACATTGGCCCTTTAACCAAAATAGTGACAAGGTGATCTGAAGGAATTTTCAGTTTATTGGATGCGTCTGGTATATATGGTCGTGACCTTTCAGGGTATTGTCATGACTGATACTGACAGGGTGCATCTCTGGAGCTATTAGTCGCGACTTTATCTTCATCCTGTAGCGACTGGTTGTCTCAGGAGTTTTGTGTTGCGACCTGTAAGCCATTTGGTCGTGACTCATCTTCACAGTGGACTGCAGACTGATGTTGAGTCACAACGTTAAGGACATTGGGTCGTAACTTTTTATCACAGAAACTCGACCCTTCTTTGATTGTTGGTCTTTTAGCTTCCAGAACACCTTGGGATCCTGCAAAATCACTCAACAAACTCTTTGCAAGTGCATTATCTTTATTATTATCATGCAAACTCAATTCATATTCATCCCTAACTTCTTCAATAGCATAATCGATGGTATTTAAAGCAGTAAAAGCAGAGTTATCATAGGGATATCTCATTGCTTCATTCATGTTAAAACTTACCACATGTTCTCCAACTTCCATTGTAATGGAACTATGCTTCATACTGATGATAGTTTTAGAAGTTTGGAGGAAAGGTCGGCCAAGGATCAAAGTGCTATCATTTACTAGCTCATTAGACATATCCAGAACATAGAAGTCAGCTGGGAACACTAAGTCTTTGACCTGTACTAGAATATCCTCAAGGATTCCCTTAGGATACCTAATTGACCTATCAGCTAATTGGAGTACTATATTTGTGTCTCTAAGGTTGTTGACACCTAAAGCCTGATAAATCGACCAAGGCATTACATTAATGGCAGCCCCTAGGTCCAGTAACGCTCCCTTAATAGGAACATTTCCTATAGTGCATGGGATTGTATAGGAGCCTGGGTCTTGGCACTTGACCGGTAATTCAGTTTTAAAAAGGGATGACACATTAGCACTCACCTGAATTCTCTCAAGAGGCCTAAATTTCTTTTTATCAAAACACAATTCTTTTAAAAATTTAGCATACTTAGGGTTTCTCTTGAGGAATTCAACTATAGGGATGTTTATTTCCAATTTATTCAACAGATTGTAAGCATCTTTTGCAAAATCAGGATCAACCTTTTTCTTTCCACCAAAATAAGAGTTAGGAAAAGGGAGATCTTTTATACTTACCTCCTTACCTGTATGCAAAGAGGCTCCTTGCTTGCTCGAATCCAGCTTCACCTCAGGTTTCTTTCCTTTGTATGCTGGACTTGGTAATGTTATTGCTTCTTCCTGCCGCTCTTGCATCTCCACTTGTGCTTGTGAGCACTTCTCTTGAGTTGCCTTCTTGCTCATTAGCCGCTGCTCCTTAATGCTTTCAGAACTCCCAATTTTCATTTGTGGCTGTGGTGAATTCTCAAAATCAGATTCTTCCTTATCCTCCTGTGGTGCATCAGCTTCCTTAAACTGCACCTGTCTTCCACTTCTTAGAGATATGGCATTCACCCCTCTTGGATTAATAATAGTGTTCGAAGGTATGCTTCCACTGTTATTTCCTTGGATGTCACTCACTGTATTAGAAACTTGAGTTAAGTGGCTTGTGATATCTGTATTCTTACAACTTAACTCCTCAAGTTTTCTGTGTACATCTGCATTATCCTTCTGCATACTTTGGAGAATTGAAGCTATGAAGGTGAATTGACCATCATTCTCTTTGAGCTTGTGATCAATATTGGTCATTCTACCATCCATGTTACTCATTTGTGCTGCCATACTCTTTAACAATTGAGAGGTCTCTTCTGGTCTTGAAGGCACTATAGCATTAGGTTGTGTAGGGACCATAGACCTTGTATTACCTTGGTAGTTGCTTGAGGAAGCACCACCTCCTTGAAATTGATTAGATCTATTTTCTCCACTCCCCCACCTAAAATTTGGGTGGTCTCTCCAGCCAGGATTATATGTGTTAGAGTATGGATCTCTCTTCTGGAAGTTATTCTCTCTCCCTTGATACATAGCTGCAACTTCCTCATACTGTCTATCACATGTATTTGTAGCATGCATCATTGAACCACATGATTCACATCCTGTAACTAGGGCTCGTGAGGTATCCACTGCATGAACTTGTTTTATGGAGTGTAGCTCCCTTTCAATCAAACTCATCCTCTTGTCCATTCGATTTCCCAAGGCTACTATCTCAGCTAAGATCGCATTCTAACTACCTAAAGATGAGGGTGGTAATCTTCTTGGATCTCCAGTTTGATGGTCCTCATTAGCCATTTTCTGGAACAAATCCCAACTTGCTTGTGGGGTCTTATCTCTCAATGAACCTTTCGTAGCAGCATTCAAGGATACTTTATTGTGGGGTAGTAGACCATCAAAGAAGATGTCTATTAAATCAGCCTTAGTGATGTTATGGTAGGGACATCTAGCCAAAAGGTTAATAAATCTTGTCCAATACTCATGCAAAGACTTCTTATCCTGTTGCATAACATTAGTGATCTCCTTCTTCATCCGAGTAGTCTTGGAGGCTGGGAAAAACTGCTCAAGATAAGTGGACTTCAGCTGATCCCATGTAAGAGTGGAGAAATGAGTTGGCAAATTGTATAGCCACTCCTTAGCCTTCCCTTCCAAAGTGAAATGGAAACACCTCCTGAAGACATCATCTAAAGTGGCTATTGTAGGTTTCATCGAAGAACAGATCATGTGCATGGTTTATAAGTGCCTGTGTGGACATTCTCCTGCAAAACCATGAAATTTAGGTAAGGCTGCAATCAAAGCTCCTTTAATTTCAAAATTAGCCTCTTCAGCATAGAAACCATTAGGATCATAATTCACATGCGAATGATTAATGTCCCTAACACTCTATTATCTTCTACGTTCATAGGTATTTCATTTTCTCCATTCCCAGTATGCCCATTATGATCAGCCATATTTAATTCAGTTTCAGATTCTAGAATACTAGAGGAGGAACTAGATTTTGCTTCTTCTTCTCTAAACTCCCTAAATTCTCTCATTAGTTTCCTAAGTCTCCTTTCAATTTCAGGTTCAAAAGGCACTAATGTTTCAGTTCTCCTGCGCATGCAATATAAAAACATCAAGAGTAATTAATGCAAACAATCAGATTCAGTTCAGAAGTTGCACAGCAGAAAATTTTCAGTATGTCACGACAAAAGTGTATGTTAGTCACGACTCAAAATTACATAGAGCAGCAGTCGCGCCGAAAAGGTTTAAATGTCACGACTGGTTTTTGCAGAGAGCAGTCAGATGTCACAGATAACAATATGGTTGTGACTCAAAGTGGTTTATGTCGCGACTAAAAGTGACAGAGAGTAATTGTCGCGACTCAGGTCAGGTAAGGTCGCGACTCAAAGTCAAAGAGACTAATCCTGCAGAAAGTAAGAAGAAGGTGCAGTATGTAATGCAAGTTAAAAACTACTAAAAACTAAAATGCAATGAAAAACAAGGAAAATGACTCAGGTAGGCAATGGAATTGATAAACAATTACTAGGGAACCAATTACTTGGCTCCCCGGCTACGGCCCATTGATGAGTGTCTCAGATTATCGCAGTTCGAGCCATCAAAATTAAGTTAATTGCACCCTAATAATGTAGTATAAGGAACAACCCTATCGTTCTTCTCAAGGAGCCTTTCTAAAGGAATCCTAGCAAATTGGATGTCAAATTCAACGATAAACCTAAGTAAATAGTAAATGGTTTTGTGGTTTTGTGGGTGCAGTAAAATAAAGATGTAGTAAAATAGATGTTTTTGTGTTTTTGTTTAAGATGGAAAATGGTTGGTTTGTGAAAGTAGTATATGATGATAGGCTCTTGATGATGAGAAATATCTATCCTTGCTCTCAATATATATGGAGTTTGAAATTACTAAGTCTTGAATAAAACCTCAATCGATCGATTGAGTCTAGAACCCTAATATTCTTTAAACTCCTTTGATCAAAGCTAGTTTAAAGACTATTATTGAATTGCTAAGGATCACTTAGTGTGTAATTTAAACCAGATGGAAGAATACCCTCGAATGAGCGTCGATCGACTAACCCTAGAATTCAAGCAATCGAATCAATTAGCAACGATCGTTGACAACCGTTCAACTAGCTTAAACTCAAAACTGAAATATTATATTTAAACCAGCATTCAAACATCCAAAGTAAATTACAATAGTCTAATATGAGAATAATCAATCGATATTCAAAACTTGTTCATATGATGAAAAACCCTAAATCTATAAGCAATCATAATATGACAAGATGCAAATTAGAACAGAAGAAACTCCCCGTTTTAGTCCGTGAGCTCAAGATATTAGATCCATCACCAAGAGACTAAAGGTCTAGCCTCTCATGACTTCTGTTGCACTGCAATCGCTGTTCAGATGAGATGCCATGAAGAAACGATGAAGAGATGAAGGTGAAAGGTGTAGAAAGATGGAAGATGAGTAGAAAGTGTGTGGAGAGCGCTCGAGTACTGCTTCTTAGCCTAATCAGGTCCAAAAACCAGCCTCCCCAAGGACGGCGCGTCCCTCTCTTCTTATAACAGCATGACCTAATTCAAAACACGCAGTTTCAGCAATTTCGTGCTTTGAGTCGCGACCAGATACATTTGTTGGTCGCGACCTATGAACAATGAGAATCTTCCAGAAGAATTATTGGCCGCGACTAAATAGCACAGAGGCGTGGTTCCACTTTCATTGACTTTTGATTTCTTTCCTGGTCCTTGTTCTCTTCCAAAGTACCTGCAATTCAACATAAAAGCTCACTGTAAAAGTCCAAATCAGTAGATAACAGAATATATGTAGTTTGGAAGAGTTATTTTACCATTTTACCCTTTAATTAGCACATTGCCACTCACAATCATGTAATACACAAAAGTACAATTTAAGGCATGAAATTAATGTTAAAGTTATTATAAAACTCTAAAAATTGTCATAGAAACCATATACAAAATATGTCTTATCAGTTTCCTTCTGGTAGAACATTGAGAATGAAAAATTTTCTCCATTGAATCCTGGAGGTTTAGTTGAGGAGCTTCTTTCTGGTAGAACATTAAGAATTTAAAATTTTCTTCGTTGAATCCTGGAGGTTTAGTTAAGGAGCTTCCTTTTGGTAGAGCACTATCTCTAAAACCTGCCATAACTTCATGATCTCTCTTGAGATTGTTAGAACTTTTGTAAGAGACCTGCTCTGATACTAAATATTATTTTAAGCAGAAACACCCAAGAGGGGGATAAATTGGGTGTTTTAAAAAATTTAAGTTAAATTAAATTAAACTTCAACAAAAATATGATTAATAGCAGTAAGAATAAAGATAGAAAAAATTTCACCAAGATGACGCAAATTAATTTATACTAGCTTGGACTCAACTCTTGTCCTACGTCCAATTCTCATAAACCTTATGAGATTTTCACTATCTCCAAGATTATAACGGGCTCTTAATGTCTTCAATATAACAATTCTACAATTGACTCCTTTAATTGCTCCCCCTTACTTCCTCATAAGGTTATGATTACAACTTAAGAGAAACAATCTCTTAAGCTAACAGAATGGAAGAAAATTGAAACAATCTCTCTTGAAGAGTATATTTGATGTTACACACTAAAGCTCAAAGATTGTGGAATTGTACAAAGAATGAAGATTAGCTGAAAATGTAATAAATTAGAAAGTTGTTGTATCAGTTAGTTGGTTTAGTCTTCATTCAATGTTGAATCCTTAAATAGCATTTACTTTGGCTGTAACCATTAGACTCAACTTTGAATCCGTTGAGGTGAAGGCATGGTTGGTCATTAATGGGTATGTAAGCATTTAATGCATTGCTGAAAGTAGAAAATTTCTGGTTCCCAATCTTTATCATTCAAATCCATAGCCTTTTCTGAATATACTCAAACAAAAGACCCCTTAGTCATTGAAGTATTGATTTAGAATATAAACTTGTATGTTTATCTAAAGATTTAATCTTAATCAGATGGTCTTTCAAAATTAAATTATATGCTATATTAATCAATTAATTTTGAACAATGTGTGAGATGAAGAACAGAGCATCATTCTAATCTAATTTTCCAAACATATATAAAGTTCTTTTCAAATGATTTATAAATAAGAATAATGAGAAACATAAGCATATTATCATTTATATTAATTATTTGAAATATACAAAGAGTTTGTACCTTAAAACAGAGATGTATTTCAAATTTCAAAAGTTTCTAAGGTTAATCGATTAATATAAATTAATCAAATGAGTAGTAGATTAATATATCTGGAAGATTTGAATCAGAAGGCATTTCAACACAAATTAATTGAATAATTAATCTGTTAATGAAAATTAATTGGTTTATATTTGAATTCCCCAAAAATGAAAACTTCACTGATTAATCAAGCAGTTAACAGATTAATATAATTTATTTAATCAACTAATCGATTAATAGAAATATTTTTATTTAAGAGAAAATATATTTTCAATACATTAATTGATTAATTTTTATTAATCAATTAATTGGCTCATTAACTTACTTCCAAAAAGCTAGCTCTCGACATTAATCAATTAATGGTCACTCGTTAATCGATTAACTAATGGATTAATTAGTTTTCTTTTTTGAAACAGAAGGCTGCCTTTTGAATGAATCTATCATCCAATCGATTAATTATCATTAATCGATTAACCAATTGATTAACTTGACTAATTTCTTTTTTTAACAATATTTAAGCACAAAAACACTTATTATATTACTTTTGAAACAACTTTTAACACCATAGAAGTAATTTAGCCACTTGTTCATTAGAAATATATTTCTTTTTCTCAAAAACATATATATTAGTCTATCCATTAAAACAATTTAGTATATTTAAAACATTCTTAGTTTTAAAAAACTTTTTGATATTTGACATCATCAAAACATATTTACCAACATTATTGTCTTTTTATAGTTCATCGTGGTATTTCCTGACCTTGGTTGTGACCACTTACTTTTGTACATCTTATGGACCATTTGATAGCATTTAGAACCACTTATAAGACCTTTTAAGTCCATTAGCTAAATCTGAAATTTCACTCTTTACGAGTTATTGTTCATATAGTATTTCCAGATTCAGCGATGATCTTCTAAAATTATAATTAATTCTAAAAAAATAAAAATGAAGTGGTTCAAAAGGCTACTCGTAGCTTACATATTTCAATTTAAGGGAAAAATAATTTCCAGACTAAATGCTCAACCAATTAGTACAGTTTAATCGTCAAATATCACTGTTCATTTAGTCAGATTTTTTGGAAGATAGTTTTTGGTGCCTAATTTTGAAAAAAATCATTCTCTTTGTATAAACGTCGGAATAAGGCGTTCTTAGTGTCAAAATGAAACTTGACATGTTAACTAATCATTGCTAAAATATTGTATATTTATTCTATTATTTACTATTTTTATATACAACAACTACTGTAATGCTTTTAAGCATACATCACATAATCATGACATAATATAAGTTACAAATAACAATCATGCCATCTATCCCCTAACTCATCTTCTTGCATATTTATCTTCTTCCATCTTTGAAGAACCTACTGGTGTTTGGGTAACATGGAGAGGGTGAGATTTATGGGGAAATCTCAGTAGCAAACGGAAACCATACAATGTATGCAACTACATGCTTGATTTTAATATGTGTGTACTTATTGATCATGCTTGCATAATGATATCTTACATACTTCCATGTCCCTTAATTATAATATATGGTCATAGATAAAAAGAAATAGAGCATCACTTAATCATACATGCTTCACATAATCAAAGTAAGTAAATATCACATAAAACATCCAAGCAACATAAGCATACAAGTAGGTAAGTTCATTACCTCTTACTCCTTGCTTTCCTTATCCTTTCTCTTTACCTCTTGCTTTTTACTTCTCTTTGATGTGTGGCTTCTATTTTTGAGCACACAAACCAAATCCAAACATTGCATTATCATCATTCATTGCAATCTAACTTCCTTGAACATTGAATTTGATTTACTAAAGAAACTTTCCTTGATCTTTATTAATTAGCTTGGTCTTTGAATTAATTGATACCTTGACTTTACCCTAAATAATTTGGCCTTCTAAATCCATTTATGAACTTAGAATTGCCAAATTCTAGCAGTTGTACACTATTCTAGACATAACTGAAAAACTTCCCTTTTCTTTCAAAAATTCTCATTTTGATTCCAATGCTTCCAATACTTGTTTCTCTACTTTTATCCCACATAGTTTTTTATTTTAAAACTATTGGAAACATCAAAATCATGAAATTCAAATCACTGTTCATAAGTGTGAATGAAACATCCTTCCTTAGACTCCTCAGAATACACTTGCGGAAGCAATATTAGCTTGATTATATCTTAACTTAAGCCCAGAAATTCAAAATTTTACTCTTAAATTCCTTATACTAGACCTTTAATTTGAAAATTAATTTATCTCGTTCTACACATCCAAATAAGGCTTATTACCTATCCACGGAATGCCCCAGATGTGTACGACTGGCTTGCCAAATATCGTGGCCAAACTCCTTCGTTTACTAGGTCAAACTGAGGTCAAAACACTGCTACCTCAGGACCTGCGAATTTCTCCCTTAATTCGTCATACACAAGTTTAACATGCCAAACAATATTTATTATTAGATAATAAAATGTCATACAACAAAGCATATACAAAATTCTCATACTTCTATTACATCTTTTCCTGCCTAAAATCCGGCAGTGCAACCGCTACATTCCTTCTGTAGAAAGTAACCGATCTTGTACCGATTCGGTAATTCCCGTAGGAGCTACCATTCTACATAAGTACCCAGGAAAGACTGGATGAACCGTCTAGGTCCACTCACTTCCAGCCTCCTTAGACAGCACCTACGTACACAGTACGTATCAGTTCCTTTCTTTGTCCTTGCTCTGTTGCCAGAATTTCGGTAGCCTAACGGCGTCTCTTAAAATTTCCAGATTTTATTTTGACAGAACCTCCCCTGTAATGTTATATATGGGAATGAGATTCGGGGGAATCTCAGTAGTAATAATCATAACAATATATGTAATGCAGAGTGACGGTGCTTGCTTGTGATTGTGTATAGATAAGTATGCTGCGTGCTTCCATATTCAATAACATATGATCATAGCATTGTAATAGAGCTTCAAGCATAACATATAAGACAACAATCCAACCAAACAATAGCACAACAAATCACAAAGACATTACATAAGAGCTAGGATTAGTTACTACCTCAAAAGCAGAACTCCAGAACTTCTATATTGCTTCCAACTCCACCAGAACTTCCTTTCTTTCTTTCTTTCTCCTTCTCTCTCTTCTTTCTCTCTCTTTTCTTGCCAAAAACGTGGGATGCATAAAATGGGAGGGGAAGGGGGTATTTATAGCTTTAATGGATGGCATTTCTGTAATTTTGAAGCCATCTGAACATGTGGTCCTGGTTTTTCCTGGATTTTCCTATTTTTCTTTATTCCTTTTTACTGCATCATGAATGACATCATCCAGGACACCTCACCGGGACACCTCATCGCCATATTCTTCACATATCACAATTCCTGGACACCTCATTAGCTGACTCAGCAGTTCAGTCCAATCCAGTATCGGTCCAGAGTCTTGCACCGTAATACGTGTCCTCAACTTTTCTTCTGCCTCTAAGATTGTGCCATGTGGCACCTGGAAGGGACCTTTCACGCCTTCCAATGCTATCCAGATAAATCTCGGACTTTATCTAATCACCTCCTCGGTTATCGTGCCGACCGAGTAACTTTACTTTATTGCAACAGCATTAAAATAGTATTTTAATGCCACTTTTTCTCACATATCACTGGGCCTACGTTTTTGGGCTCTGGGTATGTTATCTTGGATCCTGATCAAGCTCAAGTACTCTGATGGCTTGATTCCCAAGAAACATCCCTCGGCAAATTACCAAAATACCCCTGGGTGCCCTTTCTTGCACTATTTTAACCCTAATGGTAAAATCATCATTTTACACCCTTTCGTACTCTGTCAGGGTATATACTGACTCTAAGAATCTTTATCTGTATGTACCTTGGCCTCTGGGCCTGTCCAGAATGACCAAAATGCCCTCATTCATCTACTACCCCTTTAGTACAACACATGGGCATTTTCGTAATTTCGCACTTTTCCGGGGTTCTGCCGGATACTGGCCCACCTATCAGTCCAAGTGTCTTACTGGGCCTTGTTGGCACCATTATTGGGCCTTTCAGGGTCCATTACCTTCATGGCATGCATTACGAGGAATCTTCCCCCGTTAATGTTTATTAAATATTTAATCTATTTTTCACCGTTTATACACATATCCGGACACCGGCTCCTTCTGTCTGATACACTGGCCTGCGGTGTTCAGGCATCCCTGTGAGTCATATCAGTCATCTGACCGAGGTTATCCGAACTCATTCAGTCCCTTTTCAAATATCGATAAATTTCCCTATCGGATACCCGGAGGCCTCACACTCCAGTCTGGATTTTCTAATTTGCGAATAACTTTTTCTACAGGCCTCCTATCGATATTCTGTCAGTTTCCCGACATCCGCCCCATAAGGACGTATCATCCCGTATTTTCTCACCTAGATCTGAAATCTAGGATATCCGGTATAAATTTTTATAACTTTGGACGATCAGTCCATTTCTGGCTATCTGGAGTCTTCAAAAATTCCTGTATTAAGCCAGATTACCGAGCGTCCCTTGCTCTCTCTACCGGTGAAATCTGGGACTGAAATGCTTTCGGACAGTCCAAACCACTTTTCGGCCTGACTTTCTTTAATTATACTTTAGCCCCAAGGAACTTTTCTTCTTTTCAATTAAATCCCTTTTTATTTGGCTAAAATTACACTTAAGGACCCACCTTTTTGTCCTTAAACTTTCCATAATTCTTTCATACTCATAGAGACCTCGTATGCATATTTCACAGTTCAGTGAAATGATCAGCATAATTTTCTCTATTTTCTGGCAAAATATGGTACTCATCGGCTACCAGCCCGATCTTTCCCATAATTACGATTTTGCCCCTGCATTCTCTTTCTGGCCTCATTGCTCATCTTCTCATCCTTTATCTTAAGTTCTAGAAATTCTCTTTCAATAACTCATCCCTTAAACTCTTCGGGAGTCATCGTTAATTGAAAAGCTCGACAACCCGCCCATATCAGGTTATCTTACACAGGAGCCAGCCCATATCAAGCTACCTGCAGAATTCCTAGGCTTAAGACTTAGGATATTCCTCACATTCCTCATTTTGAACCTAGGTGAACTAGACCCAAAAATTGGGATGTTACAGTGAACAATAACAGAGAAGACTTCAAAAATTCATCTTTCAATTCTAATTCTTCTAAGGTTCCAAACCTATCCAATCCTATACAAGATCATCTTCTAAATTCAATGGAAGCATTTGATCATTAAAATTCCATCTCCCTCTATCCAAAATAGTGCAGGCCAAAAGGTTTCAACCATGGCAAAGTCAATAATATCAACTTAATTTAATAACTAATCATCTAAACTAACTTATCTAAGCATTAATTATATAGTTCTAGCTTTAATTTCTTCTTCCTTCTTTCATCTAGGGTTTTGAACAGAATATATACCCTAGAGAATTTGCTATTTTTCTTCCATAAAACCTTAAGTTCAAGCCTCCAAATTAAAAGAATACAAGCTAGGATAGATTACTTACCTTAATCCATAGCTAGCTTGAACTTTGGTGCCTCGAATTTCCCTTTGTCTCGTCTTGAGTTTCCATTTGGCCATAGTTTCCCCAAGGTACCATATGCCATGGTTTTGTAAGGAAAATGGTGGGGTATTTATAGAAAATTTCCATGGAAAATAAAAGGCCAAGATTCACTTTAACACTATTTAATCCAATGGTCCACAATTACCCTTACTTTCAAACTTGCCCACCAAGCAAAATTGAGATAAGATCACGTGCCAAAAATCCTTCTTCCTCCTTGTTTGACACCATGTGTATGTTATGTGGGGCCCACAATATGCTCTTGTCTTCCCCTTGATTATCTTTTCTTTTATTGGTTGATTTTTGGATTAATTACACTTAATCATCATTAACTTAATTATTATATTATTTTACTAAATGCAAGACATAGGATAAGCTCTTTCTTCCTTGCCTTGCACCACATGGTGGATAAGTGGGTCCTATAAGACACCTCACAATGCCACATAACCTTATTTTGCACCTTCCTTGAAATTTCCCTTGAAAATACCATGGAATATTCTTGGAAATTAGCTTGAGCTCCAAGGTAATTCTCTTAGCACATTGGGATGTTGTATATGATGCCACATTGGCCAAGATTGAGACCAATTGATAATTGGCACAAATCTCAATGCACTTCCCATTATTTCTTATACTGATATTCTTAAATTACCCTAATTTTTTAGATAAATTCTAAACACCTCTTTTAATAATTTTGACATTTTTAGAAATTCATTCCCTGATAAAAAATCCATATATTTCTTTTAATCTTTTATCAGTGTCCTTTTTCATCTTAAATTCTCTAATTAATTTTACAAGACTTTTTCTCCAATTCTGTCAGTTTCATAAATTCTTATATTAATTATAAGAATTTACTATAAAGTTTTATTTAATTTTGAGGTCTAGAAGATACAGTACTAATCTCTAGACTTTAGAGATTAATATAAATTTATCGGGACGTTAAATCAAAATTTTGAGAGATATGCCTGGCCTAATTTTAATTCTCTATTTACTGATAAATTTGGGACTAAAATATTTTAGGGCAATTTTGGGCATTTTCTGACTCAACTTTTTATAATTATCATTTTACCCCTGAACTCTTAAAAATTGCACCTTAGTCCCTCCACTTTACATAATTACACTTAATGTCTCATAACTTGTGTCTACTTCCATTTTGCATCATGAAACTTTTAGGGTTTTCACTTTAGCCCCTTTCTTTTTCAAAATGACCATTATGTCCTTGGAACTTCCATTAATTGCAATTTAGCCCCTTTGACTTTATAACTTTATACCTTATATCTTTCTTTGGCTTAAAACTTGATCATTATCTTTTCTTCTGATTACCATCCCAATCGATTCATAACCTTTTTCCTCTATCAATCTTATCCAGATAGGAAAAATTTAGGATGTTACATTGGTCAACTATTTCTATACTCTCTTGGACTTTCTATCCAAGGTTAAATGACAAAAATTTCCTCCATTCATTTTTATTTATTTCTATAACATTAGATTCTTTTTCATCTTTTCATATTTTTCTAGGATATTTCTGGGAACTGGCCCTTATTGTGGACCTGCCTAATTTTTCTGTCTAGATTATTACCTTTTATTGGATATCTGATCCAATATTACCTGGAAAACCTTTACTAAATATTTAATTATTTCAATAATTAATATTAATTAATCGAGACCCTAACTCAAAATTATGATCCCCACGGTGTTGATTAGAAAAATCTCCTTTATCTGATCCTATTTTCAGATCATAGGTTTATAGATCTTTTTTCCATAATGATGTTTAAGTCCTAATCTTTTTCCATCCATATCATTTCTTTCTTAAAATGACATCCATGTACCTTATTTTTTATAATTACAGTTATGTTCCCAAGACTTGTCACTACTTTTACTTTAAGCCTCAGAACTTTAATACTTTACATCCTAGTCCCTTTGCTTTCTTATTTAGGCCCTTAAGGACTTTCATTCTTTATAATTTAGTCCTTTCTTCATATTTTCTCTTTATATGCCCAGGAGATTCTTCTAGAACTTCTAACTTTATTTATGTACTTGCCCAAAGAAACTTTCACTATATATATTATAGTCCCCAAACTTTCCTTATTTGTAGTTTAGTCCTTATAAACCCTCTACATATTTCTAGGACTTCTGCTCAAAGGGCCTAGTAGCCTTCCTATTTCAGGCTACTTTATGAGCTTCTGGGCCTAAAACTTGAGATATTACAAAATGCTTGATTATCCCATTTATGTAATATGCCATTTTATATAATGAAATTGTATAGAACAAATATGGCATATTTACATGAGTATAAGATTGTATTATAAACCAAGATAATGGTTTATGCACGCTGAAATAATTAAAAAGAATTAAAAAAGAAGTTAGTAAGATAATTTTGTAGGTTCTAGAGTAGTTATGTTCTAGCTTGGTTTGACCAAGCAAATGGTTGAATCTGGCAACAAAATTGGGTGAGAATGTAGTACACCTTCCAAGATTTAAAATCGTGGGTAGTTTACCTTAACTAGATGTGTATACTAGGCGATATGAATTTTCAAAGTTAAGGCATATAAATTGTGTTGACCAAATGAATAGTAAAGTTCATTGAATTAACTGTACGAATTGATGAGTATTAACTCCAATTTTATATTTTTCCTTAAATACAATTGAAAGATATTTAAATAGAGACATGAACCACCTCCATACGATTTTTGTAAAATTAGTTATGATTTTTCAAATTCGCACTATCGAATATAGAAAAATGCATGATAAACAATACCTAAGACCAATTTGCAAAGTTTTAATTTTTAGGCCTACGTAAAACTTCCGTGAATATAATTTCTTTTGAAGGCATACTCTGAGGGGTAAAAATAAGGATATTTCAATAATTTTTGCTACTAAGATTCTCTCCAGAATCTCACCCTTCCTTATCCAAACACAATAGGCCCATCAATGTGGGGATAACATGTATGAAGAAAAACAAAGAGAATGAAGGAGAAAGCATGGAGAATTGATAGTTGTAGTTTATTAGTAAGTCATGTAATAATTCTCAATTTATGTAACTGGCATACAATATATTATTTCATTTTGAAATAATGTTATAAAATTAATTATAGTATTTATGGCATGTCAAATTATACACAAGCATTGATGAGAGTAAGTCACGTATGCTAGAATGATTAGTTAAATAAAAGCAAAGTAATTATTAAGGATAAAACGTAGGCCTTGGAGCAGTTTTGTTGTGGCTCCAATTTGACCTAGCAAATGGACGAATCTTACCATAAAATTTGGTAGGAATAATTACACATCCCAGCTGTAAAATCATAGGTAATAGGCCTCAATTGGATGTGTGCACAAGGAGGTAGCAGAAAAATTGGAAAGTAAATTTTTTACCAAATGAACAATGAAATTAGATGAATAAACTGTATTAATTGGCAAGGATTAACTCCCGTTTTATATTTTTTTCATTAAAGAGCATTGAAATAGCTTTAAATAAAAATTTGGAAAACCTCCATATTATTTTTCTACATTTAATTATGATTTTTTAAAGCTGAACCACTAACCTAGAAATCCTGAGTGAACAACAACCTAATGAGTTGTCCATCAGCAAATAGATGCATAGCAAGTGAGCAAATGAGGACATAAAGCGGATATTGAAAGCACTCCGCTAGATGATAAGATAGAGGATAAGAGATAGATACCCCAATCCTTAGTCATAAAGCAGAAAGAGATATGCAGAATATATATATCCAAGATAATTGACTAAGGTACTAA
This sequence comes from Leucaena leucocephala, assembly GCA_037074615.1. Classification (NCBI taxonomy): domain Eukaryota; kingdom Viridiplantae; phylum Streptophyta; class Magnoliopsida; order Fabales; family Fabaceae; genus Leucaena; species Leucaena leucocephala. The sequence continues at coordinate 11,204,362 of CM073555.1, read as the reverse complement.
GTAAATTTCGAGGATAAAATTTATTTTAAGGGGGAGAGAAATGTAATATCCCAAATTTTCTGTACTGATTTGTATGTACTGATTGAATGAAATATATGTGAGATTTTTCAGGAAAAGATGTGGCCATTTATACAAAGAAAGGGATTAAATTGAAAAAGGAAGAAAAGGCAAGGACTAAAGTGAAAATATAAAAGTTTTAAGGCCAAAAAGAAAGGTAGACAAAAATGTGGGGTCTTTAAGTGTAATTTTGAAAAGTTGAGGACATAAAGGTGATTTATGGTAAATCAAGGGGCAAAAGTATAATTATGGGAAATTTGGACCGAAAACAGGCCAAAAATGACCGTGTTCTGATCAGAACCAAATTTTTCTAGTGGATAGAGAAAATTATTCCGGGTTGTTTGACGCAACATAGAATTTTGATTTGAGATCCCGAAAAATTGATATGAATTTCTAAAGTTAGATAAAATTATTACAATATTTTTTGGATCTAATAATCAGATGAGATTTTCTAGTAAATTCCTAGAATTAATATGAGAATTTATAAAATTGAAAGGATCAGAAAAGGAATCCTGTAGAATTTTTAATGGAATTTATTGTGGAATAAAATACTGATGAATATCGCAGGAAGAGATTTCTCGGGATTCGTGCCATAAAGGTGGTGGACCCTGTAAAAGCCCAAAAATGGCGCCAACCAAGGCCCAATAAGACACTTGGACTGATAGGTGGACCAGTGTACAGGGAAACCCCGTAAAAGTGCGAAATTACGAAAATGCCCTCTGTTGTCCTAAGGAAACAGAAGTGAATGGAGGGTATTTTGGTCATTTTGGACAGGCCAAAACACCAATGCAAGTATAGGAGAGGTTAGTTAGAGTCAGTATATACTCTGACAAGGTTCAAAGAGGTGTGAAATGACAATTATACCTTTAGATTTAATATAATGCAAGGAAAAGCACTAAGGGTATTTTGGTCATTTTCTAAGGTATCTGGAATTAAATTTAAACCCAATATAATAATGTCAATGGTATGAAGGATTTAAATATTGAATAAAATATATTATGAAGTCCCAGAAAAATTAGATTAAGAAAACAGTCCGGTTTATAGAAAATCGGTCCGGGCCGGTACAGGATGGGACTGGATTGGACTGAAATTTTCTAGGAGCTTCCCACCATGAGAATGGTGCCAAGTGTCCTATGAGGTGTCCCATGAGGTGTCCCTTGAGTGATGTCATCAAGGTGATGCAATAATTCAAAAAAGAAAAGAAATTCCAAGATTTAATCTCAAGCCTTTAGATCAAATAGTTCCCAAGATAATCTTGACCTTCAATTTTCCCAAGATTTTTCTATAAATACCCCCTTGGAGACTCCAAAACCGTGAGCACAATACCTTGGGGAAACTCTTGCAAAATTTTCTCTCAAGCAAGAAGGAAGCATGTATCTTGAAGAAACTAGTAAGGTAAGTTGCCTCCTTGCTTCTAGACTTTGTTCTCATGGTTTATTCTTGAGTTTAAGTGGTTTTTGAGGCTTAAATCTTGGAGAGATGCTACTGTAATTTCTGTGTATATGTGAAAGAAACATGAGTTTTATGTTATGGATAGTTTATACAAGCTTAAATAAGCTTGAATCACATGATAATGGCTTAGGAATTCATGTGTGCTTGTGAATCCAAGATTATGTCCTGTTCTGTACAGTACAAAATCACTATTCATATGTTGGAATTTCATAGTTTTGATGCTTCCAATGGGTTTAGAAGTGAAAATTGTGTAGGGTTATAGTAGGAAAACAAGTATTGGAAGCATTGGAATCAAAATGAGCATTTTTGGAAAATTGGTATAGCTTTTCGGTTCTGTACAGCACCTTGGGAAGCAATTGGATTCTGGAATTTCTGAATGCATGTTGGATTCTACATGAAAAATTATGTGGAAATGAACCATGAGATTTTAGTTTAGAAAGATGTAATCATAAGTCACAAAGTAGAGAAAGAAAGGGGCTTAATGAAACCTAGCCTTGAGATTGGATTGGAATTGAGTTGTAACTTGGTAATTGCTTTGTTATGCCTAGGTTTTGACATTTGTGGGAAGGAAGGATCAATTCAAGAAGGAAAGAACAAGGACTCATAAGAGGTAGAAAGAATACCTAACTATAAACTTATGTTGTTTGATTAATATGCTTGCTTGTTATGCATGAAGTTTGGTTGAGCATGATATGTTATGTGATGATGATTATGATGATGATGATGAGTTATGAATATGTGCAACTCCTTGCAACCTATGTCATGACAATATGCATGTTAGAGTTTGCTTATGTATGATCATGAATTAGCTCCCATTGCATGATAACATGTTAGACAATTAATCAAGCATGCATAACCTTATAGTTTGTATGACTTGCTATTGAGATTTCCATGAAATCTCATTCCTTCCATATCAATAAATATTGCTCTAGGTGCTGGAACTTCACAAGGAGGAAGGTAAATGGGAATGAACAATGTGTATATGAGTTGAAAAGCATGCATTTAACTTAAATGATGATATATTGGTATGTATAATGTATGCTACCCACAAATCCGATCCGAGGTAGGGTACTTCCAACGATAGTTTAAGTGACTTATACGACGAGTTTTCATATGAAATTTGGTATGAACATAGCTAAGATCTAGAGATTTAAATGGACACCAAGAATGCCTCATTTGGTTAAGAACTAGAATTGTTATGATTTTTCAAAGTCAGGATTTAAAATCTGGAATAAGATAATACGACTACTCAGAGGCAGTAAGGTTCATGCGCTAATTTCATATAGTAAATGAATGAGTTTTTTCGCGATATTTGGTGAGCTTAAAGTACACGTTCTTAGATTTAAATATATAGGTAATTCGACACAATTGGATAAGTATACAAGGAGAAATGAATTTTTGAAAATGGGGTAAAGAAACTGGAACTTCCAGATTTACAAAATGAACAAAAATTTTCAACAAATAAACTGATTTGATCTGGACAAGAAAACCTCATTTTCATATTTTTCCAACAAATTTAAATGAAATAGATTTCATTAGAAATTGGAATCACCTCATTTCAATTTTTGTAGATTTAATTATGAATTTCTGAAGTTCAGGCTATAATCTAAAATTACCAAGTGAACAGCGGCGATGAACAGTACCGTAAGCCTAACTTTTGGAAATTCATGTTCTTAAGGTTAAGAGGTATTCCAATGATCTAAGATACTTCCAATTGAGTATATGTAAGAATGTGATGTAAGGATGTTGATTAGAAGAGGCCGTTGTACTGGCAGAATATGGAAGTACTGTGTACGTAGGTGCTGTCTAAGGAGGCTGGAAGTGAGTGGACCTAACCGGTTCATCCAGTCTTTCCTGGGTACTTACGTAGAATGGTAGTTCTCATGGGAATTACCGAATCAGTACAGTTACTTTCTGCCAGGATTTTCGGCAGGAGAGAATTAATAAAGTTAAGACTACTTCTGTAAGTGTACTCTGAAGGGTCTAAGAAAGGATGTTTCATTTTGCTGATATATAGACAGAAAGAGCTAAGAAATAGTAAAGAGATATAGAAGTATTCTATAGAGATCAAGATTGATCCGCTCACCTGAGAAGTTTTCTTGGACAGTTTATGAGAAGCATTCCTCTCAGTTAGATAGAGATGAGCGTGAGGCTAAAGGTTAAAGTATGGAAAGAGAAACCATTTGATGAAATACTTAGCCGAGTTCATCCACATGAGCAATGAGAGTTGAATGACTGAGAAGTTAGTTAACTGATTGAATTTCGTGTTATAAAGAAAAAGTTTTTCTCAGGTACTTGCAGAAGTTCAACAGAACGATAGATGTATATAAGATTAGAAATAGAAGTGTATGATGTTAGGAGAGAAAGGTAGCCACAGTTCAAAGATAGAGTGACTCCCCTATCCTCTGTGTAAGAAAGAGTAGTAAAGGGCTGAGTCTGTACCATAGCAAGGGGTAATGTGGCAGCCTAAGTAAATAAATATTCATCTCAAGTTCATGAATGAATGATTGGGATCTGGCAGAGAAAGTGATAAAGGGACAGAATGCTTAAAAAAAAAGAGGATTACCGAGTTAATGGTTGAATTACAATGTGCGTATAATGGATGGTTAAGCAAATTATGTGATGATAATATGGCTTTTGTTGCCATAAGTTACAATGATCAGTTGCATCTCCATGCAGTTGTCATATGATGACATGCTGAAGGGAATTGGAAGACACGCAGCGGAAATTAACTTTAAAATTTTTTTCATTCCCAGCCAGGATCTACCGAATGTGTTTAAGTCAAGGAGAAAGAAGTGTTACCTTCGGTATTCGATCTTTATTCGCGACCTCCGTATCCACTAGTCGTGACTCTTCGCCTCTATAACTTTCAGTCGCGACCTACTTAGCTTCTCGTCGCGACCTATCGCCTTTGGAGTTGTTAGTCGCGACCTCCTCAGCTTCTAGTCTCGACCTGTCGCCTCTGGAGTTTTCAGTCGTGACCTATTCTGCTACTAGTCGCGACCTGTCATCTCTGGAATTCGAAGTCGCGACTTCTCTGCTTCTAGTCGCGACCTGTAGTCTCTTTTCGGATTTCTGATGTTCAGAAGCCAATTTGGACACGACCTCTGTGTCAATTGGTCGCGACCTCTGCGTATTCGCAAGAAGTCGACAACTCATATCAGCTTCCTCTACCGGTATCCACACGAATAGCGTTCCAACTATGAACAACGTGCTAGCGCCTCTTGTCCCTTTATGGTTTTCTCAAGATTCCGTTCTCACCGTCTCTATTCCGGCAGTTTCTTATCTGCAAACCTTTTGTACTCTCCTTGCCCATTTTCTTGTGTGTTGTGTTGTGTTGTGTGTAGAACCCTAGCTCCTAATATCAAATATATAGGATGCTATCGGGCTTCTAATTGGGCCGGGCTTCAGAATTAATCTTATATTAATTCTAAAATTAATACAATATCATATATTGCATAATTTGATAAGAAACTAATTAAATAAATATGGTTTTTATTAAATCCGTCCCACAGATTTAAATCACCTAGTTATTTAATAAAGATAAGACAGAATTATATTTGATTTATTCTCATAAATCAAATTTGAGATATCTTATCAATTTGAATTTCAAATTCAAATAGATCATATCCATTTAAATTCAAATTCAAAAGTGATAGAGATTTAATTTATCCTTATAAATTAAATCTTGCAAATATCTCTTATATTATATATAATATATAAATACAAATTTATATATATATATAAAATATGTAAATTCACCCTAGATTATTCATTTAATCAAGACATGTCTTAGATTCAATGAACCTGGACATCACAGCTGGAGTTGAGCTATTTTGTGTGCGACCCTGTAGCCCATATGAAGTTGGCAGTGGGCCAGTTACTATACTAACCCACAAGTCGTAAGCGGCCTCTAGCAAGATATTATGACTACCCAAAACATATGAGGATCGATGAACGATGTTACCTTTCATACAATCATATCACGTCCCTTTTGTCACACGATATTTCGATCATGGATGAGGCATGGTGAATGTCATCCTCCAATTCCTGACCGTCACTTTCTCGATACCTGAGCAGTCTGACTATAGTAATGGAAATACCCTTCCATTATAGTATGGCCATACATTTCTCAGACTCACTCATCGAGGGGCCCAGTAATATCTCTCTACGAATGTGAGGGACAAATTCCATCTTGACCATTCATATTCCTCCGCATGAAAAAACACTAAGCCCGAACATAGCCTTTATGATCACTCGGTCAAAAGTGACTTTTGACTAGGTCAAAGCTGAGTGTTTGTCATGTAGGAATCCATGATGATCTCAGGTCAAAGGGCATAGTGACATGGCTTGTATATGAGAGAAGCTTATGACTTAACCCATGCAGCTCTCTCATAGCGGGTCAGTCCAACACCTTGTACTCTTACATGTGCCTATGACTTTGATTTATATTTCTATATATCTTCAAAGTCATACTGATCTTATTTCATCTCTGCTCCCGCATAGATGACCGACCAGGGATATTTAGGATAAGATCATGAGTTATCCAAGGATGGTCATCATAGTAAACATGCAAATAATGTGATAACATATTTAAGAAATTCATAAAACAATAATGTTTATAAGACAATGATTGGCCCCTAGGGCATAATTTCCAACATCCTCCCACTTGCACTAGGTACAATCATTAATTTGCCTAATTCCCATTGACCTAACATGACACTAATGCTTTGCTTGCACAAGCGGCTTTGTTAGAGGATCGACGGCATTGTCTTCTCCTGCTACCTTGCATATTTATATCACCTCTATCATTTATTTCTCTGATGAGGTGAAAACGCCTGAGTATATGCTTGGTCCTTTGATGTGACCAAAGCTCTTTGGCCTGTGCATTGTCACCACTATTATCACGGAACAAAGTTATTGGATATGAGATGATAGATATTGTTGGAAATTGTGCCCTTGGGGCCAATCATTGTATCAAGTTATCATATTATTTGCATGTTTACTGTGATGACCATCCTTGGATAACTCATGATCTTATCCTAAATGTCCCTGGTCGGTCATCTATGTAGGAGCAGAGATGAACTAAGACCAGTATGACTTTGAAGATATATAGAGATATAAATCAAAGTCATAGGCACATGTAAGAGTACAGGGTGTTGGACCGACCCGCTATGAGAGAGCTCCATGGGTTAAGTCATAAGCTTCTCTCATATACAAGCCATGTCACTATGCCCTTTGACCTGAGATCATCATGGATTCCTACATGACAAAGGCTCAGCTTTGACCTAGTCAAAAGTCACTTTTAACCGAGTGATCATAAAGGCTATGTTCAGGCTCAGCGGAGGAATGTGAATGGTCAAGATGGAATTTGTCCCTCACATTCGTAGAGAGATATTACTGGGCCCCTCGATGAGTGAGTCTGAGAAAAGTATGGCCATACTGTAATGGAAGGGTAGTTCCATTTCTATAGTCAGACTACTCAGCGATCGAGAAAGTGACGGTCAGGAATAGGAGGATGACGTTCACCATGCCTAATCCATGACCGAAATATCGTGTGATAAAAGGGACGTGATATGGTTGTATGAAAGGTAACATCGTTCATTGATCCTCATATGATTTGGGTGGTCGTAATGTCTTGTTAGAGGCCGCTTACGACTTGTGGGTTATTATAGTAACTAGCCCACTGCCAACTTCATATGGGCCTATAGGGTCGCACACAAAATAGCCCAACACGAGCTGTGATGTCCAGATTCATTGAATCTAAGAGATGTCAAGATTCAATGAATAGTCTAGGGTGGATATATATATTTTTTATATATATAAATTTGTATATATATATATAATATAAGAGATATTTGCAAGATTTAATTTATAAGGATAAATTAAATTTCTATCACTTTTGAATTTGAATTTAAATGGATATGATCTATTTGAATTTGCCAACTTCATATGGGCCTACAGGGTCGCACACAAAATAGCCCAACACGAGCTGTGATGTCCAGATTCATTGAATCTAAGAGATGTCAAGATTCAATGAATAGTCTAGGGTGGATATATATATATTTTATATATATATAAATTTGTATATATATATAATATAAGAGATATTTGCAAGATTTAATTTATAAGGATAAATTAAATTTCTATCACTTTTGAATTTGAATTTAAATGGATATGATCTATTTGAATATGAAATTCAAATTGATAAGATATCTCAAATTTGATTTATGAGAATAAATCAAATATAATTCCGTCTTATCTTTATTTTAAATTAAATAAATAGGTCAATTAAATCTGTGAGACGGATTTAATAAAAATCGTATTTATTTAATTAGTTTCTTATCAAATTTGTAATATATGATATTGTATTAATTTAAGAATTAATATAAGATTAATTCTGAAGCCCAGCCCAATTAGAAGCCCGATAGCATCCTATATATTTGAAATTGGGAGCTAGGGTACTACACACAACACAACTCACAAGAGAAAAAGGGGCAGGAGAGTGCAAAAGGTTTGCAGATAAGAAACTGCCAGAATAGAGACGGTGAGGACGGAATCTTGAGTAAACCCTAGAGGGACAAGAGGCGCTAGCACGTCGTTCGTGGTTGGAACGCTGTTTGTGTGGATACCAGTAGAGGAAGCCGATCTGAGTTGTCGACTTCTTGTGAACGAGAAAAGAGCACCAGGAACGACGAGGGCGCGACCAGTTGATACAAAGGTCACGACCAAATTGGCTTCTGAACGTCAGAAATCCAAAAAGAGACTACAGGTCGCAACTAGAAGCAGAGGAAGTCGCGACTGCAAACTCCAGAGGAGAAAGGTCGCGACGAGAAGCTGAGTAGGTCGCGATTAAAAGTTCCAGAGGCGACAGGTCGCGACGAGAAGCTGAGTAGGTCACGACTGAAAGTTCCAGAGGCGAAGAGTCGCGACTAGTGGATACGGAGGTTGCGACCAAAGCTTGAATACGAAGGTAACACTTCTTTCTCCTTGACTTAAACACATTCGGTAGATCCTGGCTGGGAATGGAAAAATTTTTAAAGTTAATTTCCGTTGCGTGTCTTCCAATTCCCTTCAGATATCACCCCTAGTTCAAAAATGAACTTCCTGATCCAAACGGCCTCCTTAGCTACATCAGATGCTGCTATATACTAGGCTTTCGTTGTAGAATCTGCTACAGTGCTCTGCTTAGAGCTCTTCCAGCTTACTGCTCCATTATTCAAGAGGAATATGTATCCATATTGCGATTTATGGTCGTCCTAGTCAGTTTGGAAACTTGCATCTGTGTAACCAGTTACACAGAGCTCGTCATCCAATCCACCATAGACCAAGAATAAGTCCTTAGTCCTTTTTAAGTACTTAAGGATATTCTTGATAGCAGTCCAATGGCCCTCACCGGGGTCCTGTTGATATCTGCTAGTTATACTTAAGGCAAACGAGACATCCGGTCGAGTACATAACATGGCATACATGATGGATCCTATGGCCGAGGCATGTGGAACCTTACTAATGCGACCTCGCTGATCAGGTGTACTAGGACACAAATCCTTGCTGAGGTGAATACCATGAGACATGGGTATGAAACCCCTCTTTGATTCCTGCATACTAAACCTATGCAGTATCTTGTCTATATATGTGCTCTGATTGAGTCCTAGAAGTCTTTTAGATCTATCTCTATAGATCCTAATTCCTAGGATGTAGGTGGCTTCACCCAAGTCTTTCATCAAAAAAGACTTTCCTAACCAAGACTTGACAATCTACAAGGTAGGAATGTCATTCCCAATAAGTAGGATGTCATCGACATAGAGTACCAAAAACACAACTGTGCTCTCACTAACCTTCTTGTACACACAAGGTTCATCAATATTTTGAAGAAATCCAAACTCTTTGACTACTTCATCAAAACGATGATTCCAACTCCGAGATGCTTGCTTCAGTCCATAAATGGACCTTTGAAGCTTGCACACCTTACCAGAGTCCTCGGAACGCACAAACCCTTCAGGTTGTGTCATGTACACATCATCAAGGAGCTTTCCATTAAGGAAGCTATCTTGACGTCCATCTGCCATAATTCATAGTCATAATATGCTGCAATGGCAAGGAGGATTCTGATTGATTTGGCCATTGTAACTGGGGAAAAGGTCTCATCATAGTCTACACCATAAGTTTGAGTAAATCCTTTTGCAACCATTCGTGCCTTGAAGACATTTACATTGCCATCCATGTCGGTTTTCTCTTTAAAAACCCACTTGCACCCTACGGTTTTTACACCTTCAGGCTGGTCGACTAAGGTCCATACCTTATTGTCGTACATGGATTGCATCTCAGACTTCATGGCATTAAGCCACTTTTCAGAGTTTGGTCCCATTATAGCTTCTCGATAGGTAGTTGGCTCATTATGCTCAATGAGCAAAATATCACGATTGTCAGAAATCAGAAATCCATATCTCTGAGGCTGAAGTCGTGCCCAATTAGATCGCCGTGGGCTTTGCGTGACTTGAGGAGTCTCAACAACTTGTTATGAGTCTTCTCCATTTTCCATCTCTAATTCTGTGGTGTCTTGTGGCTCTCGAACTTCTTCAAGATGTACCTTACTCCCACTGGTTCTTTTAGAGATAAATTCTCGTTCGAGAAAGATACCATTTCTGACAACAAATAATTTGTTATCAGTGGGGTTGTTGACATAATATCCATTGGTTTCCTCAGGATATCCAACAAAAAGGCACTTTGAAGATTTGGGCACTAACTTATCTGAGGCTTGTTGCTTAACATAGACCTCACATCCCCAAATCTTGAGAAAAGATAAACTAGGTTTCCTCCCAATCTATATCTCATACGGAGTCTTTTCAACTGCCTTAGATGGAACACGATTCAGTGTGAACGCAGCTATCTCTAGGGCGTGGCCTCAAAAGGATGGTGGAAGATCTGTTCGACTCATCATGGATCGAACCATATCTAATAGTGTTCGATTCCTCCGTTCAGAAATGCCATTCCATTGTGGTGTTCCTAGAGGAGTCAATTGTGAGACTTGTTGGAAATTGTGCCCTAGGGGCCAATCATTGTCTTATAAACATTATTGTTTTATGAATTTCTTAATTATGTTATCACATTATTTGCATGTTTACTGTGATGACCATCCTTGGATAACTTATGATCTTATCCTAAATGTCCCTGGTCGGTCATCTATGCGGGAGCAGTGATGAAATAAGACCAGTATGACTTTGAAGATATATAGAGATATAAATCAAAGTCATAGGAACATGTAAGAGTACAAGGTGCTGGACCGACCCGCTATGAGAGAGCTCCATGGGTTAAGTCATAAGCTTCTCTCATATACAAGCCATGTCACTATGCCCTTTGACCTGAGATCATCATGGATTCCTACATGACAAACACTCAGCTTTGACCTAGTCAAAAGTCACTTTTGACCGAGTGATCATAAAGGCTATGTTCAGGCTCAGTGGTTTTTCATGCGGAGGAATGTGAATGGTCAAGATGGAATTTGTCCCTCACATTCGTAGAGAGATATTACTGGGCCCCTCGATGAGTGAGTCTGAGAAATGTATGGCCATACTATAATGGAAGGGTATTTCCATTACTATAGTCAGACTGCTCAGGTATCGAGAAAGTGACGGTCAGGAATTGGAGGATGACATTCACCATGCCTCATCCATGATCGAAATATCGTGTGACAAAAGGGACGTGATATGATTGTATGAAAGGTAACATCTTTCATCGATCCTCATATGTTTTGGGTAGTCATAATATCTTGCTAGAGGCCGCTTACGACTTGTGGGTTAGTATAGTAACTGGCCCACTGCCAACTTCATATGGGCTACAGGGTCGCACACAAAATAGCCCAACTCGAGCTGTGATGTCCAAATTCATTGAATCTAAGAGATGTCAAGATTCCATGAATAGTCTAGGGTGGATTTATATATTTTATATATATATAAATTTGTATATATATTATATATAATATAAGAGATATTTGCAAGATTTAATTTATAAGGATAAATTAAATTTCTATCACTTTTGAATTTGAATTTAAATGGATATGATCTATTTGAATTTGAAATTCAAATTGATAAGATATCTCAAATTTGACTTATGAGAATAAATCAAATATAATTCTGTCTTATCTTTATTTTAAATTAAATAAATAGGTCAATTAAATCTGTGAGACGGATTTAATAAAAATCGTATTTATTTAATTAGTTTCTTATCAAATTTGCAATATATGATATTGTATTAATTTAAGAATTAATATAAGATTAATTCTGAAGCCCGGCCCAATTAGAAGCCCGATAGCATACTATATATTTGACATTAGGAGCTAGGGTTCTACACATAATACACAACACAACTCACAAGAGAAAAAGGGGCAGGAGAGTGCAAAAGGTTTGCAATAAGAAACTACCAGAATAGAGACGGTGAGGACGGAATCTTGAGAAAACCCTAGAGGGACAAGAGGCGCTAGCACGTCGTTCGTGGTTAGAATGCTGTTCGTGTGGATACCGGTAGAGGAAGCCGATCTGAGCTGTCGACTTCTTGCGATCGAGAAAAGAAACCAGACACGAAGACTGGTCGCGACCTATTGACACTGAGGTCGCGACCATACGGTCATCTGAACGTCAGAAATCCGAAAAGAGGAGACAGGTCGCGACTTGAAGCTGACGAGGTCGCGACTACAAACTCCAGAGACGTCCGGTCATGACAAGTAGCAGAGGAGGTCGCGACTAACAACTCCAGAGGCGACCAGTCGTGACGTGAAGCTGAGTAGGTCGCGACTGAAAGTTCCAGAGGCGAGGAGTCGCAACTAGTGGATACGGAGGTCGCGACTAAAGCTTGAATACGAAGGTAACACTTCTTTCTCCTTGACTTAAACACATTCGGTAGATCCTGGATGAGAATGGAAAAAAATTTTAAAGTTAATTTCCGCTGCGTGTCTTCCAAAATTCCTTCAAGACTATCCCACAATTCCTAAGATGATCGATAAACTCTTGGCTCAAATATTCACCACCTCGATCAGATCGAAGGGCTTTAATTGTTTTACCAAGCTGGTTTTGTACTTCATTTTGAAATATCTTGAATATTTCAAAAGATTCAGATTTATGTTTCATTAGATAGACGTAGCCATATCTACTGAAATCATCTATGAATGTGAGGAAGTACGAATAACCACCTCTAGCATTTTTATTTATCGGTCCACACACATCTGTATGTATAAGTCCCAACAAATCAGTGGCCCTCTCACTATGCCCAGTGAAAGGTGACTTTGTCATCTTACCTAACAAACAAGATTCACAAGTATCATATGATTCAAAATCAAATGAGTTGAGAAATCCATCTTGATGGAGTTTATAAATGCGTTTCTCATTTATGTGGCCCAGACGACAGTGCCAGAGGTATGTCGGATTCAAATCATTTGGTTTGACCCTTTTGGCGATTATGTTATAGATATTTCCATGATTGGGTTGTTCCAAGTTTAATATGTAAATGATCGACATGCAAATCACCATGAGCATAAAAATATCATTACGATAAATGGAACATCTACCATTCCCAGCAATGGAAGTGTAACCTTCCTTATCCAAATAAGAAAGAGAAACAATGTTACTACTCAAAGCAGGAATATAATAGCAATTGCTCAAAACTAACAAAAGCCCAGTGGGCAGAACTAATTCATAAGTGCCTACAGCTAAAGCAGCAACCTTTGCTCTATTTCCAACTCGTAGGTCAACTTCGCCCTTCTTCAGCTTTCTACTATCCTTTAGGCCCTGCACATTTGTACAAATATGAGAACCACATGCAGTATCTAATACCCATGTAGTGGAAGTAGAGAGATGAATGTCTATAACATAAATACCTGAAGGGATAGCCCCGCTATCCTTCTTGTTCTTTTTCAGATCTTCAAGGTAGAGTTTACAATTCCTCTTCTAATGACCAGGTTCATTGAAGAAGAAACAAACTCCTTCCTTTGGAGGCTTTGCCTTCTTTGGTGTAGGCTTGTTTCGGGCTTGCCTGACTCATTGGTCTTACCAGATGAGCCATGACCCTTGCCCTTGCCCTTGCCTTTCTTTTTCATACCCTTTCCTTTCTTAACCATCAAAACTATACTGGGCTTCTTCTTAACAGTCGGCTCAGCAGTTTTAAGCATCCCATGCAATTCAGAAATAGATTTCTCCATGTTGTTCATGTTGTAGTTCATGACAAACTGGTCATAACTTTCTGGGAGTGAGTTCAAGATCAAATCTGTAGCTAACTCCTGGCTCATGGGAAATCCAAGCCTCTCAAGGTGATCAATGTACCCTTTCATCTTTAAGACATGAGTACTTACTGATGCACCTTCAGCCATCTTGCAGGAATGTAAGGCCTTAGTGGTCTCATACCTCTCTTGCCTTGCCTGTTGCTGGAACATTTCCTTAAGATGCACAATCATCTCATAAGCCTCCATGTGTTCCAAATCTCTTTGGAGCTCCGGAACCATGGTGGCAAGCATCAAGTATCCCACATCGACAGAGTCTTCCTTATGCTTCGCATAAGAATCTCTCTGAGCTCTAGGAGCATTGGTTGCTGGCTCCTCAGGAATGGGTTGATCTAGGACATATACTTTTCTTTCCTGCTTGAGAACAATTCTCAAGTTCCTAAACCAGTCAAGAAAGTTTGTCCCATTAAGTTTGTCCTTCTCAAGGACAGATCAAAATGATAATGTAGCAGTATTACTAGTCGTCATGATTCTACAATTAAAATATGCAATTAAATTAGCAATCTCCCACTGAATAAAACAACCCTCAATGTAATAATTAGTGGGCTAAGATCCATATTTAGCTTAAACTTGAGTCCGCTTTGGCAGGACGCTCAACTTTAAGTTATTTAGGTAGGTAACAACTTTACCAATTACATCAAATGTAACTCTTAGATGTTTATGGGATTCCATCATCATATGATCTGGCATGCTTTAATCCCATCTAATGCCTTGAGACCCAAAACCGTTTTGATAATCTCAATTAAGTCAAACAATAACAAACATAAGAGTAGCACCATTACTCTTGCTTATCTCCCCAAGATAACTCAAATGCACCCACTTTGTTGGAGCCTACAAATGAGCGATCGAGGTTTTGACAAGTGTTCATTAATTGACGGCATATGACTTAAGATTTCTTTTAGAAGGTTTAATTAACTATCCGGTTTGCATGTATCTGGATTGTATCTCATACCAGTATTATGCATATAAAATATACATGCAGTGATATAATCATAAGGTGCATAATCTTAAACGTGATACAATATGGCTCACCTATCCTAAGTCCCCTCAAGTCAATGAGAGGAGTTGTCTAATTAGAATAGGAAAATTACATAAGGAAACCTCATTTTAACATTCGAGGGGAGTAAGATGAGAAGGGAATGTACAACGAGAGTCATTAGAGGAAGGCACGACACGCAGGCCGTATTTAAAAAAATTACAACACTTATAATCTAGAGCCATAGTGTTCACCATACCCAACCATTCAAGAATAAAAATTCATACTATTTGAAGGGCAATAAATGTTTCAAAACATTCATATATCAATATATATATTGCGATTATGTTGCGCTACGATCAGGTAGCCACGGCGATTTCAAAACATTCATATATCAATAAATAATCAAGAATCTTAATTCTATTTCCTTATACCCCATCAATATTAATTGATCAAATCAATTAACATACACCACCGATTTCAATTTCCTTTCGGATTCCTTATATGTCATACATAAAATGGATTCCCTTTATGTCATACATAAAACACATGTTATCATATGAACAGCTAAGAAGTCTAACATACATCACATGTATCAACAATCAAACCTAACTTAAACACAAAATGGTATGGCTCTGATACCATTGAAGGGAATTGGAAGACACGCAGCGGAAATTAACTTTAAAAATTTTTCCATTCCCAGCCAGGATCTACCGAATGTGTTTAAGTCAAGGAGAAAGAAGTGTTACCTTCGGTATTCGAGCTTTAGTCGCGACCTCCGTATCCACTAGTCGCGACTCCTCGCCTTTGGAACTTTTAGTCATGACCTACTCAGCTTCTCGTCGTGACCTGTCACCTCTGGAGTTATTAGTGGCGACCTCCTCAGCTTCTAGTCGCGACCTGTCGCCTCTGGAGTTCGAAGTTGCGACTTCCTCTGCTTCTAGTCGTGACCTGTAGTCTCTTTTTGGATTTCTGACGTTTAGAAGCCAATTTGGTTGTGACCTCTGTGTCATTGGTCGCGACCTCGTCATATTCGCAAGAAGTCGACAACTCAGATCGGCTTCCTCTACCGGTATCCACACGAATAGCGTTCCAACTAAGAACGACGTAGTAGTGCCTTTTGTCCCTTTAGGGTTTTCTCAAGATTCCGTCCTCACCGTCTCTATTCCCGCAGTTTCTTATCTGCAAACCTTTTGCACTCTCCTTGCCCCTTTTCTTGTGTGTTGTGTTGTGTTGTCCCATTTTACCCTTAGTCACATATCTAATTCTTACATGCTCATAGAGACCTCATATGCTCATTTCACAGTTTAGTGAAATGATCAGCATAATTTTCTCTATTTTCTGGTAAAATATGGTACTCATTGGCCACTAGCCCGATCTTTCCCATAATTACGATTATGCCCCTGACCTCTCTTTCTGGCGTCTTTACTCATCTTCTTATCCTTCATCTTAAGTTCTAGAAATTCTCTTTCAACAACTCGTCCCCTGAACTCTTCAGGAGTCATTGTAAATTGAAAGGCTCGACAACCTGCCTATATCAGGTTATCTTACACAGGAGCCAGCCCATATCAAGTTACCTGCAGAATTCCTAGGCTTAAGACTTAGGATATTCCTTATATTCCTCTTTTTGAACCTAGGTGAACTGTCCCTATTTTGTAGGTCAAAGACTTAACTCATCTTTAAATCCTGAGGAACTTAGCTCATCCCTCGGATTCCTACAAAATATAGGTAAGTGATCTACCCATATCAGATTACTACCCTGGGACTACGGGTTTAGCAGCCTGCCCATATCAGACTACCTCCCAGTTCTCCTAGACCAAAAATTGGGATGTTACACTTTCTCAAGATTTCGTCTTCACCGTCTCTATTTCGGCAGTTTCTTATCTGCAAACCTTTTGCACTCTCCTTGCCCCTTTTTCTCTTGTGTAGAACCCTAGCCCCTAATGTCAAATATATAGGATGCTATCAGGCTTCTAATTGGGGTGGGTTTCAGAATTAATCTTATATTAATTTTGAAATTAATACAATATCATATATTGCATAATTTGATAAGAAACTAATTAAATAAATATGGTTTATATTAAATCCGTCCCACAGATTTAATTCACCTATTTATTTAATTTAAAATAAAGATAAGACGAAATTATATTTGATTTATTCTCATAAATCAAATTTGAGATATCTTATCAATTTAAATTTCAAATTCAAATAGATTATATCAATTTAAATTCAAATTCAAAAGTGATAGAGATTTAATTTATCCTTATAAATTAAATCTTGCAAATATCTCTTATATTATATATAATACATATATACGAATTTATATATATATATGAAATATATATATCCACCCTAGATTATTCATTGAATCAAGACATGTCTTAGATTCAATAAACCTGGACATCATAGCTCATGTTGGGCTATTTTGTGTGCGACCCTGTAGGCCCATATGAAGTTGACAGTGAGCCAGTTACTATACTGACCCACAAGTCGTAAGCGGCCTCTAGCAAGATATTATGACTACCCAAATCATATGAGGATCGATGAACGATGTAACCTTTCACACAACCACATCACGTCCCTTTTGTCACACAATATTTCGGTCATGGATGAGGCATGGAGAACGTCATCCTCCTGTTCCTGACCGTTACTTTCTCGATCCCTGAGTAGTCTGACTATAGAATTGGAACTACCTTTCCATTACAGTATGGCCATACATTTCTCAGACACACTCATCGAGGGGCCCAGTAATATCTCTCTATGAATGTGAGGGACAAATTCCATCTTGAACATTCACATTCCTCCGCATGAAAAACCTCTAAGCCCGAACATAGCCTTTATGATCGGTCAAAAGTGACTTTTGACTAGGTCAAAGCTGAGAGTTTGTCATGTAGGAATCCATGATGATCTCAGGTCAAAAGGCATAGTGATATGGCTTGTATATGAGAGAAGCTTATGACTTAACCCATGCAGCTCTCTCATAGCGGGTCAGTCCAACACCTTGTACTCTTACATGTGCCTATGACTTTGATTTATATTTCTATATATCTTCAAAGTCATACTGGTCTTATTTCATCTCTGCTCCCGCATAGATGACCGACTAGGGACATTTAGGATAAGATCATGAGTTATCCAAGGATGGTCATCATAGTAAACATGCAAATAATGTGATAACATATTTAAGAAATTCATAAAACAATAATGTTTATAAGACAATGATTGGCCCTATGGCACAATTTCCAACACTTAGTTCACTTAAGATTCAAGCTTCTACGTTTGCAAAACTAAGATTCAAGCTTCTACGTTTGTAAAACTAACTTTCCCAACAAGTACCCTAATCTTAACATAATATTTACTTAGAGTTAGGTTATGAGAAGCTTTCCTTGAGCAAGTTTATGAGAAGCATTCTCCTCTGTTACATAGAGATAAGCATAAGGCTAAGTTAAAGTGTTAAAGTAAAGTAAGAGGAACTCTTTGATGGATACTTAGCCAAGTTCATCCACATGATTAGAGAAAGAAAAGAGGTAGTTAGTGTTAGTTAATCCTAACGATTAAGATTAAGATTAGAATAGAAATTAGGACTAGGATTAGAGTTAGATTAAAGTTAAGACAAGGGATAAGAGTTTGAGATCAGATGATGAGAGTCAGATGAGAAACCTAACATAAGTAGTAATAGAAAGTATCCAGAATAACAGACAGTCTCAGCAAGTAGGACAGTCGGTTACATTATAATTAGGGTTATTTAGGTATTTCTACAAGCTTATGAATACAATACTCAAAGCTATTCCTTATAGAAATGTTATGCCAATTACTAAGAGGTGGTAATATTATAACTCTATCAAAAGGAAGGGTTATTTTCAAAGGAAGGAAGGGTAAAGAGGATGTGCTATCAGTAACAGTACAACAAGAGTATACATTATTTCTCTCTTATGAGATGAACATGACTGAAATAACAATGAAAGAGATTGCTCTCAAAGTAGAGCTAGATCTATATTGCTTTTTAGATAAGAGCCAGTTTAGATACAGATTGCTCTTAGATAGAGCCAGATTCAGATGAGATGAAATAAGAAGTTATTATATGGTACCTTAGCAAAAGGGAATTGCATATAACGATTGCAGGTGGTTATACCATGATCGCACATGACAACTGATCATAGCAAGCCACAAGAAAGAAAGAAAGTTGAGAAGAACTCCTGAGTAAGATAGAGAATAAGTGAAGTCTTAATAAGTAAGATGGGCTACGGGACATAGTCCTAAAGAATTATCTGTTGAGTTATCAACAAAGAGAGTAATTAACCCTCTATTTTAGTCTATTGGTTGAAGTCTTTCATATGAGTCGCAGTTGATCTTAATGATTCATAAAGGAGTAATATCCTGGAACCTGATAAATACTGAAAAGGTTTAGGGTGATAATAAGTGATTCCAAGCCATGAAATAACCTAGCCTATGAACAGGATAACGTGAGTCATAAAGAAGAGGAATAGAACAACTTGATATCTTTTTGATAAGACGATCACCAATGACAAGGTATTGACTAACTCATATAGAGAGAGTATCTATGGTGTTTCCTAGTTAGCCATTATACCGTACTTAGTTTTCTCTTAAACGAGGAAGGAGTCAAGATTCAAAGCTGAGTACTGGCATTTAAAAGATTGTAGAAGTATGCCTGAGGAACATAGGAGAGAACCACATATGTCTTAGGAATAGACAAGTATGAGCAGATAAATCCATTAGATAAGGATGAAAAGATTAAAGGCCATATAAACCCGGAGTAGAGGGTCTAAGGCAGAGTAAAGTTAAAATATCACTTTATGAGAGAAAATATGTAGTGCTTAGAGGCATATAAATTGAAACTTAGCCCTAACCCATTAGCACACGTCAGTTAAGCAAGCTTAGGCCAAGAGATGGGTGATGCACTGTGAAGTACAGTGATGAGTCACAAGATTAGAAAGATGTTATAGTATACAGAGAGAACATTGCTAGCTAGCATGATCAAATAATAGCATAAGTGCTCAGTAGAGAGAGAAAATAAGGGACTCTACTATCCCTTGTACCAGTTCCAAACAGAGGAACTGTAAAGAAAGAAAGAGAAGAAAGAAATACTTAGATGAAAAGTATTTCCTTATGTCAGTTCTAAGAAGAGAAATTGTGAATAGAGAAAGAAACAGTTATATTAGATTGTATATGTTTTGATGATGACAAAAGAGTATAGAGAATTAAGTTGTTTGATGATGAGAAAAAGTGTTTTTGAAGCAATGAAAATGTGTTTTTAATGGAACAAAGTTTAAGAGAAAAGAGGAAGGAGTGAATCGATTAATTGTTCAATTATTGATAATTAATTCATTAGTTAATTGATTAATATCAATTAATCTATTGAATGATAGATTAATGTGTAAGCAGCAATTTATTTTACAAAGGAAAATCAACTAATCGATTAGTTAATTTAATGAGTAGCCATTAATCGATTAATGTCAAGAGCTAGCCTTTTAGAAGTAAGTTTATGAGTAATATATTTTCTCCTGAACAAAAATATTGTTATTAATTGATTAATTTATATTAATCTGTTAACTGCTCGATTAATCAGTGAAGTTTCAATTTTGTGAAATTCAAATATAAACCAATTAATCGATTGGTTAATCGATTAGTTTTCATTAACAGATTAACTGTTTGATTAATTTGTTTGAAATCTTTTCTATTTCAAAGCTTCAAGATACATTAATCGATTAAGCATTCGATTAACTTCAGAAACTTTAGAAGCTTATAATATATCACTGTTTTAAGCTACAAACTGATTTCTTAGTTCATATAATTGATTCAAGTGATAACTTGTCTTTTGTTTCTCATTATTCTTCATGTTAATTCTTTTGAGAAATTTATCTTCACAATGTTACATTATATATGATTGAAAAATTCATCCAGTATGATGCTCTGTTTTCTATTTCACACATTAATTCTAATTAATCGATTAATATAGAATAATCTTTCAACCAAATTGGAGTTTCAAATTTGGTTGAAAGGGACTAAAATGAAATTTGGCAATTTCAGGGACTAAAGTTCAATTTTGCCAAATTCAGGGGCAAAAGTGTAATTATAGAAAGTTGAGCCAGAAAAGGCCCAAAATTGCCCAGAAATGTTTCTATACAAAATTTTATCAATAAATAGAAAATAGAATTTGGGTCAAACATATCTCTCAGAATTTAGATTTAAGGTCCCGATAAATTAATATTAATTTTTAAAGTCTAGAGATTAGTACAGTATCTTCTGGACCTCAGAATTAGATAAAATTTTGTATTAAATTCTTATAATTAATATAAGAATTTATGAAACTAACAGAAGTTAAAAAGGAGTTATGTAGAATTAATTAGAGAATTTAATGTGAAATAAGACATTGATAAAGGATTTAAAGAAATATATAGAACTTTTATCCAGACTTCTGGGTCTCAAAAAATTATGAGACTTTACAAAAAAATTATTTTATATTGGAATGAATTTATAAAAATGTTATAACTATTAAAATGAATTTATAGAATTTATTTAAAAATTAGGGTAATTTAAGGATATAGGTATAAGGAATTAAAGAAAGTGCTTTGGGATGTGTGCTAAATATTTAGTGGGACTCAATTTTGGTCCAACATGGTGTCAAGTGAGCGCCCAAAATGCTAAGAGAATTTTTAGAAGCCAAATAGAAGTTTTACATTATTTTATGAATTAATAAAAGGAAAGAAAGAAAGGAAATTTCATGGAAGGTGCAAATGGCATTAGGTGGCATTATGAGGTGTCTTGGGGACCCCACTCTCCTTCCCCATGGAGCAAAGGAAAAGAAGAAAGCATTATCACATGTTCTCCATTGCAACAAAATAATGTAAGAATAGGATTAAGCATGATTAAGGAATTAAACAACCAATGGCTATGTAATAATTAGGAAAAATTGGGATAATCTTTCCAAAGATGCCAAAGTTTTGGCTATAAAAAACCCTCCCTTTAGTGCAAAAATGTGATGCATATTTGACCCTTGGGGAACCCCTTGTCATTTGAAAACTCAGTCAAAGCAAAGGTAATTCAAGGCACTTAGTGATCAAGCAAGTTAAGGTATAAGGTAAGCAATCTTCCTAGCTTTTATATATATGTTTAGGAAGATTAAAACCTAAGTTTTAGAGGTTGAAAATGGATTTCTATCTTCACCTACCTTGCTGGCCGAAAACCAAGAATAAGGGAAGAAAAGGAAGATTAAACTATAATCATGTAATTAGCACTTAAACAAGTTAGTTTGGATGTTTGGTTATGGAATTAAATTGTGATTCTTGACTTTGCCTTTCTTGAGGCCATTCGGCCAGTGCTGTTCTGGATAGGAGGAGATTGATTCTCATTTATCTAATGCTTCTATTGAATTCAAATGATGATCTTGTGTAGGATTGAATAAGATTGAAACTTTGGAAGTATTGGAATTAGAAAATAGAATTGTAAAACCCTCTCTATTACTGTTCATACGCATGAGCAGTTATGTGAATTTTATTATTTGATGCTTTCAATGTATTTAAAATGAAAAATTGTGTGGGATTAAGTAGAGGAACAAGTATTGGAAGCACTGGAATCAAAATAAGAATTTTTAGAAATTCTTGAGGGTGCTGTTCAGTTCTATCCAGAATTGATACAGGAGCTAGAATTTTATAATTCTAAGATCATAAATAGATTCAGAATGTGAGATTATGTAGGGTAAAGTTAAGGTACAAATTAATTCAAAGGACAAGACAATTAACCACAAATTAAAATAGTTAGGGGTTAATTGATTAGGTTAAGTTCAATATCCTTATATGTTAGCTGAATTGAATCATGATGAATGGATGAATATGTGATGTTTAGGCTTTATTTTGTGGACTCAAGAAGGCAGCCACTTAGCAAGGAAAGAGGACAAGGAAAAGAATAAAAGAAAGTAAAACAATAAGGTAGTGAATTATCCTAAACTTGTATATGTTGGATGTCATGCTTAGTTATGCTATGGCTTTGTTGAATTGTGTTGCATATGTGTATATGATTGAAGATATGTTTCTATGATTAATTTGGCCAATTTTATTTCATATGTTACATGGAAGCATGCACCTTACTCAATATTGACAAATCACAAGCAAACACAAGCATTTACATTAAAGCAAACATTGTTTAGACCTGTTTGCTACTAAGATTTCCCCAGAAATCTCACCCCCTCCATATCCTAATCACAATAGGAATTTCACATGAAGAAGAAGATGAAGATGCATGAAAAAGAGATAGAGATTAGATGCATATTTGAAATGTATATGTAGGTAAA
The DNA here is from genome assembly GCA_037074615.1 of Leucaena leucocephala. Classification (NCBI taxonomy): domain Eukaryota; kingdom Viridiplantae; phylum Streptophyta; class Magnoliopsida; order Fabales; family Fabaceae; genus Leucaena; species Leucaena leucocephala. The sequence continues at coordinate 11,181,304 of CM073555.1, read as the reverse complement.
GTTATTTGTTGAAATTTGTAACTATGAACAGTAACTCGGAAGGAGGCAGTGACATTTAAGATGTAATTAAAATAGCAAATGTTGGAATAAATGTATGAAATTTTACTGACATTTAGTTAACATGTCAAGCTTTATTTTGACACCAAGAATACCTTATTCTGACATCAATACAAAGACAATGAATTTTTCAAATTTAGGGACCAGAAACTATTTTTCAGAATTTTTTACTAAATGAATAGTGATATTTGACAATTACGCTGTACTAATTTGCTCTGAAACTTATTTTCCATTAAATTACAATATTTAATCTTTAGTAGCCTTTTAAACCACTTCATTTTAATTTTTCTAGAATTAATTATAATTTTTTTAATTTTGTCACTTAATCTGGAATTACCATATGAACAGTACTCTTGAAACTTGAAAATTCTAGATTTTGTAATTGAACTTTAATAGATATTTAAGTGATTCTAAATGCTATCGAATGGTCCTTAAGATGTATGAAAGAAGGTGTTATATTTTTGGTATTAGAGTAAAGTATCTGGTATCAAATAAGATAATTCCCATACCCTAAACTTAAGTAGTTAAGATTAGGGTACTTAGTGGGAAAGCTAGTATCACTTAAGTCTGAATCTTAAATGAACCAAGAAATCCCCTCCGTGTGATTGGTTCACTATTTAAAATAGGATTTAGATAAGGAACCTTAGGAATAGAATGTTTAGAGAAAGGATGTTTAGGTTGCAACTCATTTTCATAAAGAAGTTAGGTCGCGATGAGTCAGGACATGGTTCGTGATTAAGGTACATAGAGGAATTCAGGAAGCGACAAGAAAAGAGCATTGGTCATACAGGAAGAACCCAAAATAATATGGTCGCAATGTACCAAGTGAATTTGATGTAATGACATAAAACAAAGGATGTTAGTCACAACAAACTAGTATGGTGGACGTGACTAAAAGTGATAGTGACCCTCAGATGGGTATGTTACATTATAACCTAGTCGCACAGTCTTACAAGAGAGTCTTCAAGAATGTAGTTATAGTAGACTAGTTTTAGTCAGCCAATACCTCAGGGTTCTTGTGTTTCTTAACATGATGTGGCTGGACTGAGAATGACATCATTCAAGGAGCAATTTTATCTACTGACAGAGATAGGAACTAACCAGTCTATGGTCAAAGAAGTTGATCAGTCCAAGATCAATAAAACTAAGATACAAGAGTTAGTTTAAGATAACACTAGGGGAACTAAACATAATCGTTTTGTGGACCTAAAATCCCTAGGATCAGAGATTAGACCCTATGGGAATGATGTAAATGGAAGTGCCAACCTCGCTGAAGTTTATTAGCTAGAGGTTTAGTATGGGGTGCAAGCAAGCCAGATGTATGAGGTGTTAGGACACAAAAAACCAGCTTAAGAAAGTGGTCAGAAGTAGATCCTCTGTATAATAGTCAATAGTTGATCTACACTGTGGAAGATTCTGTTAGGTTAGTCTTTCCTGAACAGAAGGTTCAGAAGTATGAGATTGATACTTGCCTAGAGATGTGCCTAGTAAATGGCCTGAGACAAAAAGACTTGATGGTAAATAAACGAGAGCTAATATTCCTGAAACAAAGAAACCCCATCAAGAAGGGACTTGTAGACTAGTGTATAGCTAGGTAGAGCACTCCAGATAGCACAAGTACAGCAACAAATGATAGATAAGATTCTGGCAACTCAGGTCTGCCATCTTTTACGAATGTTCTTGACGATAGCCGTAATAGTAGCTGTTGCTAATTTACGACGATTAGAAAGAGGTTTATAAAGGAGCCACAGTCCAGACAAGAACAGACCAAGACTAGCAGATAGTCAAGATTTTCTAGGGAATGTATAATTCCATAAGAAGAATCTGTTTGCATTCAAAGGCGCATTAAATGTCTAAGCAACAAATAATGGAATAAACTACTTGGAAGTGATCTCCAAAGTGATGAAGTATCCTACAAAGTGAAAGGCATAGTTAACCATTTACTAGTCAGAGAAAGATGTAAAGAAATAGTAGAAAGGTACAGAAGTTACTCCATGAAGACAGAAAATGATCCACTTACTTGAGAATATTTTTTGAGCAGTTTTATGAGAAACATTATTCTTAGTCAGATATAAATGAGAGTGAGGCTAATTTAAAGTGTTAAAGCAGGGTAAGAAGAACCCTTTGATGGATACTTAGCCAAGTTCATCTATGTGCATAGTGAAAGTCGAATGACTGAGAAGTTAACCAAAGATTGAATTCTGTGCTGCAAGAAAGAATGTTTCCCTGGTAGATGTAGAAGTTTAACAAAGTGGTAGAGGCATACAAGATTACAGGGAGAAATTTTTGATACCCAGAAAAGATAAAGGCAAAGAAGTCGTCTAAGATAAACCAAGAGATAATATAGATTAATGATCACTAAGTAAAAGTGACAAGTGACTCAATCTCCAGTCATTTGTTTGTAATGACTGTATAGGGCAATTGGATTTTCTTGTTAGTTTTTTGCCATTATTCCCATTGGCTTAAGTGTAATAGCTTGATGCATGTATAAACAATTAAAATGGTAGGGTCTAGCATGCATGTTATGGAGCTAATCTAGCCCTGATAAATTTACTTATACCTATTTGAGAAGGTCTTGATAAGGCACAAATAGAACTTAAAGGAATTGTTGGTTCACTAGAGAATTAATAAGGCCTAAGGAAATGATACTGGTAAATGGAAACATTCTTGGGAAATTATTAATAGTGATTACCAACTGTGTAGATATCACTTAGACCTGTGGCTTGAAGTTTCCTAGAGATAAGGATACAGTATAACAAAATCACAGTGGATTCCAAAGGATCATAGTACATCCTAATATGGCTAGCAAAGATATTATTCCAAGGTTACAGTAGATCCTGAAGAGGTTGATGGTAGATCACAGTAGATCTCGAAAGTCGTAATAGACTTAGCCTAAGAAAAGTTACAGAGCCATATGTAAAAGGATACAGTATCCCTTTGGGAAGGCGACGACCAAGGATTTGGTGAACTGCTCAATTTGGGTTAATTAATGCAAAGAAAGTACCCATGATTGTGTTCCAAACAACCTTATCATTGATAGGCTAAGTCAAATTCTCTTCCAATTAGCAAAAGAAAATAAGGATAAGTTAGAATTATAAGTTCTGAACAGGAAGCAATCAAACTAGTTCAAATGTGAGTAAAACCCCATGTGATATGAAAGTAGACTGAGTATTGATAGACAAATCCCGATAAGATTATGAATAAGGCTATAAATGAGGTTATAGATGAGAATGGTAATGAGAAATAGGATAGCAATAGGAAAGTACCCAGAATAACAGACAGTCTCATCAAGTGAGACTATCGTTTACAGTATGATTGGGTACTTAGGTATTTCTACAAGCTTATGAATATAGTACTCAGGGCTATTTCTTATGCTAAGGTTACAACAAGTACCAAGAGAGTGGTAGTGTTATAACTCTATCATGAGATATGGATCTTAAATATTTGGCTCTCAGATAGAGCTAGATTCATATTAATTCAGATCACTCTTCAGATAAGAGTTAAATCTGATACAGACTACTCCTCAGATAGAGCTCAGATTCAAATGAGAAGCTAGGATACGGATCCATAATAACAGAAGGCAATTGCCTATGGCTTTTGCAAATGGCTAGGCATGATTGCACACGGTAATTGCCCATGGTAAGCCACAATAAAGGAAGAAAATAGAGAAGCACTCTTGAGTAAAAGAGAGGTTAGGTGAGGTCTTGATAAATAAGATGGGTTACAGAACATAGTGATAGAGAATTATCTATTGAGTTATCAATAATAGGGGAGTAGCTAACCCTGTAATTTAGTTCATTGGTTAAAGTCTTTTAGAAGAATTGTAGTTGATCCTAACATGATTCACAAGGGTGTTATCCCAGAATCCAATAGTTCCTGAAAAGGCTTAGACGACAAAGGATGATTTTGAGTCATGAAATAACCTAACCTAAGGACAGGATAATGAAGAAGAGGAATAGGACAACTTGATATCTTTCTGATAAGACAATCACCAAGGATAAGGTGTTGACTAACTCATATAAAGAGAGTATCCATGGTGTTTCTAGCTAGCCTCTAGACTAAACTTAATTTCTCTTAAATAAAGATAGAGTCCAAGTATAAATTTAAGTACTGGCATTCAAAAGATTGTAGAAATATACCTGAGAAACAAATAAGAGAACCCCAAATGTCTTGATAGAAGACCAAAAGATATGTTTGGGTTAGATAGACCTAGAGAAGAGGGTTAAGGAAGACATTGAGACCCAGAAAAGAGGGTCTAAAGCAAAGTAAAGATAGAACATTACTTTATGAAGAAAAGTATGTGAGAGCTCAAAGTCATATAAATTATAATATAACCCTAACCCAACAACACACTTCAGTTAAGCTTGCTTACGTTAGAGGAATCCAAAGATGGGTGACCCACTGAGAAGTACAGTGTTGAGTCACAAGGTTATAAAGATGTTATAATACAATGAGAAAATAGTGTTAATCGGCTAAGTGCCTAGTGAAGAGTAAAATAAGGGATACTAGAATTCCTTGTACCAGTTACAAGAAGAGGAACTGTGAAGAGAGAAAGAGATAGTTAGATCAAAAACATTTCAACTATGATATGTAATCCCTAAAAAGTTTTGAAAAATTGTGCATCTTTGCCAAGTCATGCACAAAGTTATGCAAGATGCACTACTACAAAATAGACTTTCTAAAGCCCCATTTTTAAATCGGTTCTTACGAAAACGATTTAAAAAAATGACCGGTAGCATTTTTATAAATAAGATAAAATATTTATACCGAAGTTACACATGACTAGTGTAAAAGAAATAAGCAGTGGCATTTTTGTAAATAATAGTAAAATATTTACACCTGATGTACATATGACCGGTGTAAAAGAAATGACCGATGTAAATAAAACTGCAAAATATGCTTTCTATAGCCCAATTTCTAATTTGTCTTTGCGGAGGTGATTTAAAAAAAATGAATGGTGATATTTTTGTGAATAAGATGAAATATTTACACTGGAGTTACACTTAATCGGTGTAAAATATACGTTCTATTCTGACCCTTCAGTTTCTTGTATGTGCTTTGCCTCTTCTTTTCTGTACCTTCTTCAGACTGTTCATTTCACTTCTTCGGTTCCTAACATTTGTAGTCATTATGATAGAAGGCCAATTGCATTCTTTGATATTCTTTTCTGAAACATTCTTATTCCTCAACCATACGTATACCATTCCTATGATCAGTACTTTTCGTCTCATCACTTTATCTCTATTTTTTTCTCTTCTTCAATCTGAACCCTCCAATAGCTTCTTCCTCAGGCACACCTCCTTTTCTGCCACACAAAAAAAAGATGAATTTGAAGACAAACATCCTGACCCTCACCCTTCAGTTCCTTCTCCTCCTCACCTGATTGTCACTCTGATGGAGCGCCTTGAGGAACTCATTATGTGCTTCAATGGCCTGGAGGATTCCATGGAAGAACTGACTCAGAAAGTTATCGAATGAAAGATAGTTTTAGAGCTTTTCACTCAGAAGTTCATCACCATTAACAGAATGATAGCTTCTATAATCCTGTTGATCCTACCCAATCTGATGAATCCTGATGAGCAGCTCAGATTGTCGTCGTCTGATCCATCAAAATAATAATAATTATACCCAATGATATAGTATAAGGCATAACCCTATCATTCTTCTCGAGGAGCCTTTTTATTGGAGACTTGGCAAATTGGTGACAAAACCATTGAAAACCTGAGTGAAAGTAAAATGGGTTTTGAGTTTGATTGATCTTTTGATGCAATATAATAAGGGTGCAGTAAAGTAAATATTTTTATATTTTTGATTAAGATGAAAATGAGTTGGTTTGTGAAAGAAATATGTTATGACAGACTCTTGATGATGAAAACATATCTATCCTTGCTCTTGATTTGATATAGGAGTTTTGAAATCACTAAGTCTTAAATAAAACCTCAATCGATCGATTGAGTCCAGAGCATTAATGTTTCCTAAACTCCTTTGATCAAAGCTAGTTTAAAAACTCTTAATGAACTATTAAAAACCACTTAGTTTGTAATTTAAATCAGATGATAAAAATGCCCTCAAATGATTGTCGATCGACAAACCCTAGATTTCAAACAATTGAATTAATTAGCAACGATCGTTGATAATAGTCCAACTATCTTAAAATCGAAACTAAAATATTATATTAAAAACCAACATTCAAAGCATCTGAAGTCAATTACAATTGTTTAATCTAAGAATAATCAATCGACATTCAATCCCTTGTTCATATAATGAAAACCCTAGATCTAGCAGCATCAAAATATGAAATAGGTGCAGATTAAAACAGAAAACCCCCCAGTGTAATCCATGAGCTCAAGATATGAGATCCATCATTAAGAGACTAAAGATTTAGCCTCTCATGACTCCTACTGTACTACAATCGTTGCCTAGATACGATGTCGTGAAGAAAGCAGAAAGGGTGATGGAAAGATGAATGATGGAGATGATGTGTAGGTAGTAAAGAGAGTATAGAGAGAGAGTTCGAGCACTGCTTCTTAGCTTAATCAGGTCAAAAACCAGCCTCCCTTGCATCTACGGCTTCCCTCCCCTTTTAACATTAGATTGACCTAATAAAAAACGCGCAGCTTCACGACTGTCTTCTTTGATCATGACCAGATCCATGTTTTGGTCGTAACCTGTAAAGGCAGAGAAACTTCCCAGAAGAAATTAGGTCGCGACCTGAGGACACTTAGGTCACGACTGAAGGCCATAGAAGCTGCTTCCTTGATTTGATTCTCTCTTGTGATTTCTTTTTTGCTCACGTTAGTCCTTGGTTCTCTTCCAAATTAGGGTGCTGGACCGACCCGCTATGAGAGAGCTGCATGGGTTAAGTCATAAGCTTCTCTCATATACAAGCCATGCCACTATGCCCTTTGACCTGAGATCATCATGGATTCCTACATGACAAAACTCAGCTTTGACCTAGTCAAAAGTTACTTTTGACCGAGTGATCATAAAGGCTATGTTCGGGCTTAGTGTTTTTTCATGCGAAGGAATGTGAATGGTCAAGATGGAATTTGTCCCTCACATTCTTAGAGAGATATTACTGAGCCCCTCAATAGGTGAGTCTGAGAAATGTATGGCCATACTGGAATGGAAGGGTAGTTCCATTTCTATATTCAGACTACTCAGGGATCGAGAAAGTAACGGTCAGGAACAGGAGGATGACGTTCTCCATGCCTCATCCATGACCGAAATATCGTGTGACAAAAGGGACTTGATATGGTTGTATGAAAGGTAACATCGTTTATCGATCCTCATATGATTTGGGTAGTCGTAATGCCTTGCTAGAGACCGCTTACAACTTGTGGGTCAGTATAGTAACTGGCCCACTGCCAACTTCATATGGGCCTAAAGGGTCGCACACAAAATAGCCCAATGCGAGCTATGATGTCTAGATTCATTGAATCTAAGAGATGTCTAGATTCAATGAATAATCTAGGGTGGATATATATATTATATATATATTTGTATATATATATTATAAGAGATATTTGTAAAATTTAATTTATAAGGATAAATTAAATTTCTATCACTTTTGAATTTGAATTTAAATGGATATGATCTATTTGAATTTGAAATTCAAATTGATAAGATATCTCAAATTTGATTTATGAGAATAAATCAAATTTAATTCCTTCTTATCTTTATTTAAATTAAATAAATAGGTGAATTAAATCTGTGGGACGGATTTAATATAAACCATATTTATTTAATTAGTTTCTTATGAAATTAAGCAATATATGTATTGCATAATTTCAAAATTAATATAGGATTAATTCTGAAGCCCGGCCTAATTAGAAGCCCGATAGCATCCTATATATTTGACATTAGGAGCTAGGGTTCTAGGCATCTCTACACATCTATACAGACGTGAGAAAAGGGGGCAGGAGAGTGCAAAAGGTTTGCAGATAAGAAACTGCTAGAATAGAGACGGTGAGGACGGAATCTTGAGAAAACCCTAGAGGGACAAGAGGCACTAGCACATCGTTCGTGGTTGGAACGCTGTTCGTGTGGATACCAGTAGAGAAAGTCGATCTGAGATGTCGACTTCTTGCGATCGAGAAAAGAAACCAGACACGAAGACAGGTCGCGACCTATTGACACTGAGGTCGCGACCATACGGGCATCTGAACGTCAAAAATCCAAAAAGAGGAGACAGGTCGCACCTTGAAGCTGACGAGGTCGCGACTACAAACTCCAGAGACGTCCGGTCGTGACAAGTAGCAGAGGAGGTCACGGCTAACAACTCCAGAGGCGACAGGTCGTGACGTGAAGCTGAGTAGGTCGCGACTTAAAGTTCCAGAGGCGAGGAGTCGCGACTAGTAGATACGGAGGTCGCGACTAAAGCTTGAATACGAAGGTAACACTTCTTTCTCCTTGACTTAAACACATTCGGTAGATCCTGGCTGGGAATGGAAAAAATTTTAAAGTTAATTTCCGCTGCGTGTCTTCCAATTCCCAACAAGAAATTAACTTTAAAAATTTTTCTATTCCCTGCCATGATCTACCGAGTGTGTTTAAGTCAAGGAGGAAGAAGTGTTACCTTCAGTATTCGAGCTGTAGTCGCGACCTCAGTATCCACTAATCGTAACTCTTCGCCTTTTGAGTTTTCAGTCGCGACCTTCTCAGCTTCTAATCTCAACCTGTCGCCTCTAGAGTTTTCTGTCGCGACCTCCCCAGCTACTAGTCGCGACCTGTAGCCTCTGGAGTTGTCAGTCTCGACTTTATCAGCTTCTAGTCGCGACCTGTTGTCTCTTTTCGGATTTCTGACGTTCAGATGCCTATTTAGTCGCGATCTCTGTGTCAACTGGTCGCGACTTGTCGTCGTACCTGGTGCTCTTTTCTCGATCGCAAGCAGTCGACAACTCAGATCGGCTTCCTCTACCGGTATCCACACGAACAATGTTCCAATCACGAACGACGTGCTAGCGCCTCTTGTCCCTTTACGGCTTTCTCGAGATTCCATCCTCACCGTCTCTATTTTGACAGTTTCTTATCTGCAAACCTTTTGCACTCTCCTTGCCCCCTTTTTCTCCTCTAGAACCCTAGCCCCTAATGTCAAATATATAAGATGTTATCGGTGTTCTAATTGGGTTGGGCTTTAGAATTAATCTTATATTAATTCTGAAATTAAAACAATATCATATATTGCATAATTTGATAAGAAACTAATTAAATAAATATGGTATACATTAAATCTGTCCCACAGATTTAATTCGCCTATTCATTTAATTTAAAATAAAGATAAGACATAATTGTATTTGATTTACTCTCATAAATCAAATTTGAGATATCTTATCAATTTAAATTTCAAATTCAAATAGATCATATCAATTTAAATGTCAAATTCAAATAGATCATATCAATTTAAATTCAAATTCAAAATGATAGAGATTTAATTTATCCTTATAAATTAAATCTTGCAAATATCTCTTATATTATATATAATATATATACACGAATTTATATATATATAAAATATATATATCCACCCTAGATTATTCATTGAATCTAAACATGTCTTAGATTCCATGAATCTGGACATCACAGCTGGAGTTGGGCTATTTTGTGTGCGACCCTGTAGCCCATATGAAGTTGGCAGTGGGCCAGTTACTATACTAACCCACAAGTCGTAAGCGGCCTCTAGCAAGATATTATGACTACCCAAAACATATGAGGATCGATGAACGATGTTACCTTTCATACAATCATATCACGTCCCTTTTGTCACACGATATTTCGATCATGGATGAGGCATGGTGAATGTCATCCTCCAATTCCTGACCGTCACTTTCTCGATACCTGAGCAGTCTGACTATAGTAATGGAAATACCCTTCCATTATAGTATGGCCATACATTTCTCAGACTCACTCATCGAGGGGCCCAGTAATATCTCTCTACGAATGTGAGGGACAAATTCCATCTTGACCATTCATATTCCTCCGCATGAAAAAACACTAAGCCCGAACATAGCCTTTATGATCACTCGGTCAAAAGTGACTTTTGACTAGGTCAAAGCTGAGTGTTTGTCATGTAGGAATCCATGATGATCTCAGGTCAAAGGGCATAGTGACATAGTTTGTATATGAGAGAAGCTTATGACTTGACCCATGCATCTCTCTCATAGCGGGTCGGTCCAACACTTTGTACTCTTACATGTGCCTATGACTTTGATTTATATCTCTATATATCTTCAAAATCATACTGGTCTTATTTCATCTCTGCGCCCGCATAGATGACCGACCATGGACATTTAGGATAAGATCATGAGTTATCCAATGATGGTCATCACAGTAAACATGCAAATAATGTGATAACATAATTAAGAAATTCATAAATCAACAATGTTCATAATACAATGATTAGCCCCTAGGGCACAATCTCCAACAGAATCTCGGTAGCAAACATTACCACTAATGCATGTTAGATAAATGCTTGGTGCATGACATGCATACTTACTTAATCCATGCTCAACTAATGACATGTTCTTATGCTCAATGTTTCATGCATTATACATTTGGCCATTGCATTCATAGAAATAGAGCTTTAACTACTCATACATGCTTCACATAATCAAGAAAAGAAATCAACATATCAACACACACAAACATAAGTATCAAGCACACAAGTTAGGTAAGTTCACCACCTTTATCCTTAAGCTTTCCTTCTTGCTTTCTTTACTTTCCATATTGGGAGCTTTAATGTACAAGCTTCCAATTTATCCTTCTTGATACCACATGGCCCTAACAACACAACATATATCATTTATTTCATTTATTTCATTTATTAGAGCCATTGTTCATTCTATAACTCTTGACTTCTCAAACTTGCTTCTCTTTAAATTTCACTTTCTATTCTTTGACTTCTAAAATTATTCTCCAGGCCATTTCCTATTCAAATTTTCAGGAGGAAAATATATTTGAGCTTAGATTTATCAAAATCAAATTCCTACCCCATGAATTACTCTTGGCCGAGACATATAGGGTATTTTACCCTATAATTGCATTTTGATTTATAATGCTTCCAAAACTACTTTCTCAACTTGGTCCTACACAATTTTTCATTTTAAACTTATTGGAAGTATAAAAATCATAAAATTTCATCTCTAGCACAAAGTTTTTGCCTTGGCCAAAACACCCCTTCAAAGTGCCAATTCATGAAATTCATTTAAGCTTCATATAAAACCACTTGATTGACGCTCTTTTCTAACCATTAAACATGTTTCTAATATCAATTCATTCTTCCTCTTAGTATTTAAATTTTGTATAGCACCTTAGCCTAGAGATTTCATTCTCCCAAGTCCACTAAAACTCAAAATCAAGCTATTTAAACATCAAATTAAGTGCTAGGACCATAGACTAACCTTAATTCCAATCTTGGTTGGTGATTAGAGTGCCTTCTCCTTCCTTTTCTTCACTTGATTCAAGAGCAAAACCTTCCCCCTTAGGTTACAAGAAATTCTAAAATGGGTGGGGGAGGATTTGCTATTTATAATGCTTAAATTATTTCTTTGCCTTCCAAGTTGATAGAAATTACAATGGTACTTGTCCACCTCTTATTAGTCCACATATACCTCTTTGTCCACTTTTAATTGGTCTACATGTTAGCCACTTGCCATCTTCCTATTGGTTCACATATCCTTAGTCATCATTACCTTATCTTCTTTCTTGCTAAGTGGTTACTCCTCATTAGTCCTCATGGCAACAAGTGCCTTCTTTTGATTAGTCCACATGTTCTCTCATTAATTGCTTAATTAATTAACTTGATGACTAAGCATATGACTAAGCACTCTCAAAACTTCTAACCAATAGAGTCCTTCCATTTGGCGCCATCTTGGAGAAAGAAAAAATTGGAAAGCTTCTCCGATAAGCTTCCATGCAATCTTGTCTGAAATGCATTTTATTAGGTACTTTTTTCAATTTCGGTCCTCCAGAATGCTTAAATATTTGTCACATCACCTTTGTCTCTTTCTAATTCTCTCTCTCTTCATAATGGCCTTCACATGGTCTCATTAATGGGCCATTAATGACAAACTGAGGAAGTCAAGTTAGAATTGGCTTCTTTGACCATAAAGTAATTATGTTCTTCCAGAAATACTTTTTGAGGTTATATTCCTCAGAAAATTATAATATTTAAGCCATTACCTCTAATTAATTATAGGGAAATTCTCTAAGTTTACATAGTCCAAAAAATTTTCAGTAGGTATTTCTTTCTTGAATTTCTCGTAAAATGCCCCTAATTGACAAAACTATGCTTTAAATATTTTTAAAGCCAAAATTTTCTTCTTTTGGTGATCAAACTAATTCTATAAACTCACATTAATACTCAAATAATTAATCCCTATTTTTCTCCAATTTTCTAAGGCCTTCACATAGCTCAAATAATTACATCTGACTAAATTATCCACAATTAGCCAAATATCTAAAAACTCATTAAAATTCTTTCTAGTGGTATATTTGTAATTTTTTTACCTCAATGGGCCTTGAAGGGACTAAGGTACTGAAATAGTGTCTAAAGAGACAACGAAGACACGAGAAGCAGTAGAGATAGTATGATGCACATCTCAAAAAGAAACACCGATAACCCTTCTGAACTCGAGAGTAGCCAAGAAAGACATACTTGAGGGACTTAGGATCTAATTTAGAGATAGTATGATGCACATCTCGAACAAAACACACACAACAAAAAATCTTAGGATCAATGGGAAACAAAAACTTGGAAGGAAAGAGAGTAGTGTAGGGAATGTGACCATCAAGAGCAGATGAGGGCATGCGATTAATAAGAAAGTAAGCAGTGGATACCTCATTTGCCCAAAAGGGTTTTGGAACCTGCATTTAAAATAAAAGTGCATAAGGTACTTCTAATAAGTGGCAATTTTTTCTTTCGGCAATACTATTCTGAGTCGGTGTATCCACACAAGAAGATTGATGTAGAATTCTGTTTTGAAGCATGAAATAGCAAAATGATTCAGAAAAATATTCTTTAACATTATCATTGCGCAGGGTATGGATAGGAGTATGAAATTGATTTTTAATTTTGGCAGTAAAGGAACAAAAGTCAGAGAACAACTCAGAACGACTTTTCATTAAACATAACCAAGTAGTGCGGGAATAATCATCAATAAATATAATGAAGTACTTGAAACCAGCTTTGAACTCAACTGGAGATGGACCCCAAACATCGGAATCCACTAACTTAAAAAGACATAAAGCCCATTTATTGACTCGAGATACTAAAGGAAGACGATGATGTTTAGCAAATTGACATGACTCATAATCTAATAAGGACAAATGCTAAAACTGAGGATAAACATTTTTTAAAGACGATAAAGATAAATGACCCAAACGACAATGTTCTTCAAAAGGAGTGACACCACCGGCACAAGCCACCACAGAGACTCCTGATCATCAAAGAAGTAATGATCACCAAATTCATAACCTCTACCAATAATCTTCTTCGTCAAGAGATCCTGAATCAAGCAGTGATGAGGAAAAATGAAACACAATAATTGAGATCATGGGTAAGCTTGCTCGGAGAAAGAAGATTAAATGCAAGGTCAGGTACATGCAGCACCGAAGGTAACTGAATGGAAGGAGTTAGACTTATTATGCCAGAACCAATGACACAGGAATAAGAACCATTAGCAATTGTAATACTTAATGGATTGGCATATGAGTCATAAGTAGAGAAGAGATGACGGTTACCTGTCATGTGGTCAGTAGCACCCGAATCTATGATCCATTTAAAAGTAGAAGAGGCCAAACATATCTTATTATTACTTTTTGCATTAAGACCACTAACATTCAGAGTGGTGTGCTTTTACAACTTGCCGTATTTAAGAAACTGGGCATACTTTGAGGTAGATATTATGAATGTGTTATCACAGTTATCATCCATAAAATACCATAGGAGAAGATTTAGCAAACTAATCTCTATATCCAGATCAAAAAAGCTTAACCAGATGTCACACTAGGGACAAATAATCAACAAGCATCCAAGCGAAAAACAATATACTGAGAGAGCAATAGCCACACCAGGGGCTTTGTCACAGAAAATACCAAACACAAAGGCATTACACTAGACATTACGTGATATGATAGATAGCTAATTAGTACTGGAAGCACTTAATCAAAGTAAATACAGCAACCAAAGGCTGCTCTAGGGACCAATCAGCAAGAAAATATTAACCAAGGTGCCAAAGTTGTCTCACGGGGACAGAGGGGATCATGAATCGAACAAAATATAGATGACCCAACCTGGAAATGTTGAACTAGAGTGCAAAACTACTAGGGGTAGGCTAGATTCAGTGAGTCGATGCTGAAGAAGACGAACGCTGTTAAAGAAATGGCATTACATGCGCTGCCACGGCCCGAAGCATGAAACTGACGCCAGAAACTTGTGGTTGCGATGGGAATCACGTGCTGCTCGGATGATGACGAAGATTTAGGGGAGCCACCGATTGTAACCTTGCTCTGGTACTATGTTATTTCAGATGAATAATACTTGTACTTTATTAATATTCAGAAAGGATATATATACACATAATAGAGAATTTTATATAATCCTACATACTAATAAAACAATATCATATCTTATCCTATATACTAATTATAGGATATTTAAATATCTTTTAATATCTCTACATGCCTTAATAAGTCATTTCCTATTTTATAGAATTTTGTTGGAATTTTCATGCATTTTTCCATAATTACCCCATTTGGCCCGAAACTTCATGAAATTACGATTTTGCCCTTGCTTAGGTTTAACCTGATAAACCATCACTTTGAGGCATCTTCATCAACCTTAAGCTTATAACTAACATATTTTCTCTTTCTGAGCCCATAAGACTCTCCTGGAGTCCCTAACTTTATTTACATATTTGCTCCTAGGAACTTTCTCTATTTGCACCTTAGTCCCTAAACTTCCTCTATTTGCAGTTTAGTCCCTTAATACCCTTTGTATGTTTCTAGAACTTATGCTCAAAGGAGCTTAGTAGCCTACCTTGTTTAGGCTACTTTTTGGGCTTGTAGGCTTAAAAATTGGGATGTGACAACTAACATTCGTTCTTGTTTAATCCTTCATCGTGAGACGTAGGTTCTTCCAGGAATCAAAATCTGTCAAGATGCTTTTCCTGTTACTCACTTGCTATATATTGATGATTCTTCCATTTTCTTTGAAGTTAGCAAATCCAGCATTAATAAAAAGGCTGAGGTCCTTAAAATTTCTTACTTATGGTCTAGACAAGAAATTAATCGGAACAAGTCTTCTATTATTATCTCCCTTAATGTTCCTGGTGACATCAAAGATGAATTAAGCCAAAAGTTTAACATTGGCTTCTTTGAATATTTTAGGAAATATCTTGGTACATGGATTGATTCTTAAATGCATAAGTCTTTAATTTATCTGCAAGTCATAGTAGTTATAGATAGGAAAACTGCTTCTTGGAATTCCAAGCTTCTCTCTCATGCGTCAAGATTAACTCTCATAAAAAATGTTCTCTCTACCTCTAACATTCATGTACTCTCATGCGCAAATCTTCACAAAAAAGGTGTGTAACACATTGATGCTAAGCTTGTCAATTTCTTCTAGGGTTATGATGATTAGAAGCAATGAATTCATCTGGTGAAGATTTACTCTTTACTCCTCCAATTAATGGTGCCTTAGGCATTAGATCTACACATCACATGAATTTAGCTTTATTGGCTAAACAAATATAGAGGATTCTCTCAGCTGAACCTCACTTTCTTCTTGCCAATACTATAAGGATAAAATACTTAGATACCTCTTCAGGTTCCAAGCTAAAAAAACCTTACAATACTTCTTAGTTTTGGAAAGAAATTTTGGACTAATTGAACCCCATTTTCAAACATCTAAAATGGCAAGTTGGCTATAGAAATTCCATTTCTATTGAACACAATCCTTGGTGGCCTGAGTAATCAGTTTATGGCAGCAAGTCTTCATATTCAAAAAGTTTCTGATCTTTTCTCCACTAAACCTAATTGTTGGCTTTCACCTTCCTAGAATGCACCTTTAGTTACAACCATTTACTCTCCAGAGGTAGCTAACTAAATACTCAAAACAACTATCTCAATTTGTAATGGTAAGGATGAACTTTATTGGGTTGGTGACATCTTTGGCAAATACAGTGTTAAGCAGGGTTATGCTCTGTCCACTCATAATGCCATGGCCAAATAGGCTAGTCCTTTTTTTAACCAGAGAGAATGTTATTTTCATTA
This sequence comes from Leucaena leucocephala, assembly GCA_037074615.1. Classification (NCBI taxonomy): domain Eukaryota; kingdom Viridiplantae; phylum Streptophyta; class Magnoliopsida; order Fabales; family Fabaceae; genus Leucaena; species Leucaena leucocephala. Next base: position 11,164,975 of record CM073555.1, on the reverse strand, counting down.
ATATAAAAACAAAATAATACAAAGTGCAATAAGAGGTCCAACAAAGAAACCAATAAAAAGGCACAAAACCTAACAACTAAAAGACAAAAACCCTAACCTTAGCAACTAGATTAAGGGAGCTGCTGCCGTCAAATTTGGTGTCCATACACACTATCTTTTTATTGGAATTTGTAAGGAGGAAGCTGCTGTCACTAGCATCAACGCCAAAATAAGGGTGGCAGTTTTAAAAACCTATCCCAAAGGACCTACCCCTCTTGTAGGCAAAAGACTAACCAACCATGGTTGAAGAAGCTAAAATGGGAGAACCCATAGAAGCATAATAACACCCACAGATACCAGCCAACAAGACAACAATGAGAAAGGAAGAAAGATCACCTTCAGCTACTCACTAGACCACACCACTTGATGATGCATATACCCTTCATTGACTCCTTAGATTCACCACCACTTAACAGACCAAAAAATGAACCCTTGAGAGATAGAACTTAAAGTTACAGAGTGGGCCACCAAGAAAACCCTTCCCCTAAAAACACAAATCCAAGTCGCCATGTTAGGATCTAATCTATCAACCTTCAAACTACTATCAAAGTAAGAGGTGTTAAAAGCAATCTCAACAAATCTTTTATTGCCAAAGAAACAAAACACACCACTACTAAAAACCCAACCAACCAGAAAAATAGGAAAAAGATAGATGTCCCCTTCGCCGATAAAGACTGGAAAAGTAGGAGACGCCGTGATGGAAGCTCTCTCCAAAGTGAGGAAACAAGTGTTCTCACTGCTCAAGAAAAGTCGAGAGAGGGAGAGAGAAAATCTTGCCTTTGCATGTGTTCCCCATAGAGTGGTTCTTTAAAACTTTGTAATTTTATTTGGAAAATTCAGTTTCCTCACAAACAACTGTTATTTATATGTAAGCTAATCCATTCTATTGTTCCTCTAAGAAACTCTAAGGAAACACCAGTTAAATGTTCAAGTGACTTTTGTTTTTGGTTGTCAAGCTGAAGAAATTATTGACCATCTCTTCTGTTCCTGCCCTTATATTCAGGCTATTTGGTTTGGTGCACTATCTCTTTGCTCCTATGATATTTCTAACAATGGTCTTCATGCATGGCTTTCGAAAACTTTGCCTAAACTATTTCAAGATGGTAATATGTCAATGCTTAAAGCAAAGGAGTTATTATCTTGCTATAGCTCATTTGGACTAAGTGGAATACATCTTTACATAAAGGTTATATGCGCAACCTAGAACAAGTAATCCATGAATTATGAGGTTCTTTTCAATACATCATGGATATTTGCAATTGGCAAGGCCTTCCACACAATTCTTCAATTTTAGTTCTAATGTCGTTCCATACTCTACCTAGCTATGATATTCATAATGTCCTCAAGTCTACACAGGGTTAGACAATTTTCCTGAGAAATATTAAGATATGTGGTACACCACTTGCTTGGCTACAATCTTTCTAGGTCAAGACAAAGTTTGAACTTTCAAATAGGAGAAACTTTAGTCCACTGATCCTTGCCTGTTTTGCATCTCCTACTTAAGACTAATGCTGCACTGGATTATTCAAGTAGCATCATCAATCACTACGCCCTTGAACCATATCAATATCGTTACATACAAGAAGAATATGCTCAATGGTCTTGTTCATTCTAATATTGGAGGCACCTGGGAAAAAGATGCAGATTCATTGCTCCAATCTTTTTCCAATCACTCTTTTTATATAGGGTTAAGGTGAAAATTTAACAATAAATTTTTTTACTATAAGCATCTAGCACCATTAAATTTTGAAGGGTGCAAAAGTAGACACAATCATTTAAAATGAAGCAATTTTACCACCTCCGTTAAAAGGGTGCAAGAATTGTTGGAGCCCAACAATTTTTAAAGGTTGGGCGTTGAGGTGCTTGCTTAAATACTGGTGAGTCGATGCTTTGCTCCCTCCTAGAGCTCCTCCTCCTTTTCCTTATCCGGACACCACCACCATACAACTATCACTACCGTCACTAAAACTGCCAATCCAATATTGAAAATGATAATGACTACGATGACCCTTCTTCGACTTGGAGTTTATGGCCTCCGAAGAGGTTAATGATAACCCTAAAAATCTAAACGTAAACCATAGTGGAAGCAACTCGCCACTGCATAACGAAGAAGAACAAGCTGATGACGGGTCTAACGATAGAGACGATGAGGGAGAGTTCAAACCAACGATACCTCCTTTGACCAATGATCCTAACATTTTGCTCTCTCCTTCTAATAATTTGTTCTTTAAGGGAAGTTAGTGAAAGTGAAACCTTCTTTTGTGATTAACTCCTCTGAATTCAAACCCCAAAATATTGTACATAATGTTGCCTTATTCATTTTACAAAGAAGGTAAGCTATGTCAACTATACTATATGGTATATGTCACATCCTTATTTTTATACATCTTAGGAACCATTCAGTAGCATTTGGAACCACTTTCAGGGTTATAGAAGTCCAAACTATCAATCTAGAATTCTACTCTTTCGGTACTGTTCACTGTGGCAAATTCCAGATGAGCGACTTGACTTTGAAAAATCATAACTAATTCTAGAAAAATCAAAACGAAGTGGTTCAAAGTGCTACATGAAGCTAACTCAATTATATTTCAGGGAAAAATCATTGGTTGACCATTACTTGACCAATTCATCATGGGTAAACGTTTCAAAGTTACTGTTCATCCAGGGATTTTCTCCTGAATCCAGTATTCTGGTTTCATCTTTGGTAATTTATATCCTTTCGTACAGACATCCAAATGGGGCATTATATATATAAAATTAAAGCTTAGTATATCTAATTTTTACCATAAAAATTTAGTACATTAATTCAATCATTTACTATTTTTAATGATTTATCAAACATGCATAGGTCCTCACGAGTTACTGTTCACTGAACCTATTTTCAGCATTCAATCTTCACATACACATGCATACAACCATCACATATTAGTCATACATGCCAGATAACAATTATTATTAGATAATCAACTGTTGTATATCAGTGTATGATCAATCCCCTCAAATTTCTATTACATCTTTTCCCTGTCTAAAATCCGGCAGCATAACTGCTACAATTCTTCTTTATAAAGTAACCGATGTTGTACCGATTCGGTAATTCCCTCATGAGAACTACCATTCTACGTAGTACCCAGGAAAGACTGGATGAACCTGCTGGGTCCACTCACTTCCAGCCTCCTTAGACAACACTACGTACACAGTACGTATCAGTTCCTTTCCCTGTTCCTGCTTTCTTGCCGGAATTTCGGCAGCATAACGGCGTCTCTTAAAATTTCCAAATTTCATTTTGACAGAAGCTCCCCTGTAATGTTATGTATGGGAATGAGATTCAAAAGAATCCCAGTAGCAACAATCATAACAATATATGTAATGCAGAGTGACGGTGCTTGCTTGTGATTGTGTACAGATAAGTATGATGCATGCTTCCATATTCAATAACATATGATCATAGCATTGGAATAGAGCTTCAAGCATAACATATAAGACAATAATCCAACCAAACAAAACAACACATCACAAAGACATTACATAAGAGCTAAGATTAGTTACTATCTCAAAAGCAGAGCTTCAGAACTTCCCTACTACTTCCAACTTAACCAGAACTTCCTTACTTCTTTCTTCCTCACACTTTCTCTCTCAAGAACTTCTTTCTACCTCTAAGAATGCTTCTTGGCGTAAAAATGAAGAGCTAGGGGGTATTTATAGTGTTGAGCAATGGCAATCTTGTAATTAGGAAGACTTATGATCCTGTGGTCCTGGTTTTTCCTGGAATTTCCTATTTTCTTTAATTTCCTTTTACTGCATCACCCTGGACACCTCATGGGACACCTCACCACCCATATGCTTCATGTGACGAAATTTGGAGGTTCTGGAAGCTTTCTGGTCCAATCCGGTACCGGCCCGGTCCATCGCCTCGAAAAACGTGCCGTTTTCTGAATCTGATGTTTCTGAAGATCCTTTTTATGTCTACTGACCTCACATTTAGTATCTAGACCCTTTATATCATTAACTTTTTAATACTGGGTCCAGACTCAGTTACAGATCCCCTGCGAAATGACCAAAATGCCCTTGGTGCCCTATCTTGTCCTATTTTAACCCTAAGGGCAAAATCGTCATTTCACACCTTTCTGGACCTGGTCAAAGCTTATACTGGCTCTAGTCAACCTTATTTAGACATGTCTTGACCTCTGAGCCTGTCCAGAATGACCAGAATACCCTTCATTCATCTACTGCCCTTTTTGTACAACACAGGGGCATTTTCGTAATTTGGCACTTTTCCGGGGTTCTGCTGGACACTGGCCCACCTATCAGTCCAAGAGCCTTATTGGGACTCTAATGGCGCCATTTTTTGGGCTTCCTGGGTCCATTAACTATATGGCACGCATTACGAGGAATCTTCCTCTGTCACAGTTCACCAAATATTTTAATTATTATTTACCGATTATACACCTTTCATGACACCGGCTCCTTTTCCCAGATACAGTGTCCTACTGTGTTCAAGCATCCCTGTGGGTCATAACGGTCATCTGACCGAGGTCATCCGATCTCATTCAGCCCCTTTAAAAATACCGATAAATCTCCTACCCGGATCCCCGGAGGCCTCACACTCCGTCTGTATTTGCTATTTTGTGAATAAATCTTTCTACAGACCTCCTATCGGTATTCTGTCAGTTTCCTGACATCCGCCCCAAAAAGGCGCATCATCCTGTATTTTCTCACTTATATCTGAGATCTAGGATATCCGGTAGGAATTTTTATAAGTTTTGGACGATCAGTCCATTTCTGGCTATCTGGAGTCTTCAAAAATTCCGGTATTAGGCTGGGTTACCCGGCGTCCCCTGCCCTAACTTCTGGTAGAATTTGGGACTGAAATACTGTCGGGCAGTGCAAACCACTTCCGGCCTGACTTTCTTTAATTATACTTTAGCCCCAGGAAACTTTTCTTCTTTATAATTAAATCCCTTTTTATTTGGCAAAAATTACACTTAAGGACCCCACCTTTTTGTCTACTTTTCTTTTTGGCCTTAAACTTTTTCATAATTACATCTAAGTCCCTACATTTTCTTTCTTTTGTAATTTAATCCCTTTCCTTGCATAAATAGCCACTATATCTTTAGGGACTTTCACTATTTACCTATAAGTCCTTGATCTTTGACTTATTTGCAGTTTAGTCCCTAAAAACCCTCTGTATGTTTTTAGGACTTCTGTTCAAAGGAGTCTGATAGTCTATCTATTTCAGGCTCACTTTCTGAGTCTCTGGGCCTAAAAATTGGGGTATTACAGTATACATGTCATCATATCTGTTCAACAACTAATTAAGCAATAAATATGTAAACTTTTTTAAATTATGAGTTTGGTACAGTACCATAGAGGGACAAAGTTTGGAAGAATAGCTGTAGCCGATTTATTAAGGAAGAAGAGAGAGATAATGGGGAGTGAGAAGGGAAATTAATTGCAAGGGGGAAGGATAATTTCAAAAGAAGGAAATGGTGGGACCTACAGAAAAAAGAGAAGTTTTGGTTTGTTAACATAGGTGGTAAAATTGCTCAATTTTTAATCGATTGTGTCTACTTTTAACTATTGATATAGAATTTATTTATTTTTTCTTAATTCCCTATATTAAATAAATAGCTCTAACCTTAAAGATATAATGACTAATAAATAAACTATAGATACCCAATTTTTTTGAAATAAAAAAAATCAACTAAAAAAATTATAGAGACTACATTGTTAATTGATTAAAAATAAATAAACTAAAAATCAAAAGTAACATTTTATAAAAAGAAAAGAGAAAATCTAACTAGGCTTAGGGTATATTTAGATTATATTTTAGAGAATAGATTTTAAATAAAATAGATTTTAAAAAATAAATTTTGAATTAAATAGATTTTAGAATAATGTATTTTGATAGAATAATTTTTTAAAAAAATAAAAGTTTAGGTACAATAAATTGTAAAAAAATAAATTTAAAAAAAAATCAATTTTAAATATAATATATTTTTTTAAAAAAATTGTTTTTTAATCCAAACTAAATTATGAAAGAAGTGGCTGGAGCCCAAAGTGGGATCCCTAGGCCATTCTTTCCCTAACAATCACTCCCATCACGCAGCTGCCCCCCGCCGCCTCTACTTGTCTCGTTACCACTGTCAATTTTGCCGGGACGACGGCCTGAAAGTCGTTCGTCGCTACCCAAGCTTTCTTCTTGCTTGAACTCACTGTTTATAAAACCCTAACAAAATTTAGAGTGAAAAGTTGAAACCTTTTTTAAACCCTAATTCTCTCTTTAGAACCACGTAAAAGCTTCCGTCATGTATGGTGGGGGTAAGTATAATATTTTTTACTATCTAATTCTTTCTGGTTCTCATTTCTGAATAAATTTTTCCTCATCGCGCTTTGTGGTTTTCTTTTTTTGGAATTCACAGACGAAGTATCGGCAATTGTGATTGACTTGGGCTCCCACACTTGCAAAGCCGGTTACGCCGGAGAAGATGCTCCCAAGGCCGTGTTTCCCTCCGTACGTATTGGTTACCTCTTTTCCTGTTTTCTTTTTTAAATGACGTTTCTGTTTCGCTGAAATGTTAGGTGTTTACAGTATTTCGAGTGTTTTAAATATTATTTTACTAATTATTGCTATGGAGGACTTTCAGTTACTTTACTGAGCTCTAACATTCTCAGTGGTGATAACCTTTTACCTTTTACAGAAGATAGTGTGCATGATTTGTAGTCTATCAGGGGACATAGAAATTCAATTGATATTTTTAAGATTGACGGACCGTGTAATGTCTTATAGTTTTTTCCACTTGTATTTATTTAGGTTGTTGGATCAATTGATCAGATGGACATTGATGAACGTGATAATACTGAAAAGAACTCAGCTTCTTCTGCGGATTCGAAAAACAACACGAAAAATCCCGATTCTGACAAAACCAAAGGAAAACGCACTTTATATGTAGGATCACAATCCTTGGGATACCGCAGAGACCATATGGAGGTAATCCTTCATATTCACCTCCTAGTTTAGGTAGACGCCTTCAGATATTTTGTAGTGATTCATATATTTGTGTCCTGCCGTCAGGTGCTGTCACCATTGAAAGATGGAATTGTTGCTGACTGGGATATTGTTGATAGCATATGGGATCATGCTTTCAGGTTTTTAATGATTTTCTTGTAGTTTTGATGATTATTCATTTTAAAATTTGGTGCAACGGCTTATGTTCTTTGTTTGATGATGACTGATGGGTCCCATATGTTTTTCTTATTGTTGTTGCCTTGTAAGTTTCCGGATATTATTTTATCTCTTTTATACCCTAGAATTGCTCAACTTGTGACTGGCCATGATTCTTTTAGGGAATGCCTTTTGATCGATCCTAAAGAGCATCCGATGCTACTTGCAGAACCTTCTTCTAACACTCAACAACAGAGAGAAAGGTATTCCAGCCTTATTTCTTTCCTTTTGATTTGGTTTTATCTGTATACAACCAGATTATTTTATGTCAAGTATTTTCAGTTTTGTTCATCTACATTTACAGTTTAGTTTGTGAAGAATTTGATGCCATAATTTATTGTTTTATTCATCATGGGGGATGATATATATAGATACAAGTTCAAGAATAGGATACCTAAGATTATGGCAAGATTGCTCCTAGGATTCCTAGGATTTTGGAACATTAAAACAGAACAATAATCCCATGATTTCAGGGATTATAATCACATACAGGAATCAAAACAGATATTAGAATAAAAGCAATAAATGCAAATCTTCTATATCTAGAAATTCTCTTATTTTAGCATTAACACTCCCCCTCAAGCTGGCGAATAGATGTCCTTAATTCCCAGCTTGCCTCTAAGATCTTTAAATTGCGGTCTCGCTAAGGCTTTGGTGAAGAGTTCCCCTACTTGATGTCAAGATGGAACATGCGTTAATTTAAGGATTCCTTCATCCTCTTTTTCTTTGATGAAATGTTTATCTATGTCCACATGTTTTGTCCTTTCATGGGGAATAGGATTTCGGACTATAGCTATAGCTGACATGCTATCACTTCTAAGTTGAATTGGAGTGTTTAATGCAAGCCCTAGCTCTTTCAGGATTCTGACAATCCATAATCCTTCACATACACCATGAGCTATTACTCGTAGTTCAGCTTCTGCATTGCTTCTAGCGACAACAATTTGCTTCTTGCTCCTCTATGTCGCTACATTCCGTCACAACATAGTGCAGTATCTGGAGGTGGATCTTCTGTCTGGTAGAAATCTTGCATGATCTGCATCTGTGTATACAATCAATTCTCGTGACTTCCATTTTCGAAATATATCCCCCTTCCTGGTGTCATTTTGAGATAGTCTAGGATTCTATTGATTGCTTCCATGTGTTCCTCCATTGGTTCATTTGTAAACTAACTCAACAAACCAACTGCGTAGCTTATATCAGGGCGAGTGTGAGACAGGTGCAAAAGTTTTCCCACAAGCCTTTTATATCTATCTGCATCCACGGGCACTGATTTATTTTCCTTCTTATCATCTTTGACCGTATTTTCTTCTTCATCATTCTGATTGTCGAGTTTACAAGCAGGTTCCATTGGTGTTTTTGCTGGCTTAGCTCCCAACATCTCTGTTTCCTTTAGCAAGTCCACAGTGTACTTCCTCTGGGATACGTCAATTCCATTCTTAGACCTTGCGACTTCCATTCCTAAGAAATATTTGAGATTTCACAAGTCTTTCACTTGGGAAGTCTCAGATATTTCCTTCGTGAGGTAACCCAAGTGAACCATGTTTGGTCATCAATGATGTTGACAAACCATTTTGCTTGTGAGGGCTGGTACACGGGCAGGTCCCCAAATATCACTTGGTACAAGAGAGAAGGGATGAGAGAATTCATGGGAATGGGGTTTATAGCTATGTTTAGTATGTTTGGACAGTTGGTAGATTTCACAAGAGTTAAAAATGAAGTTTTATTCATAGACTTTGGGAAAATTTGGACATGCATTTGAAATTTTGGTGCCCTACCCTATAGTGCCAAAGTAAAATTTCTTCATTTGAAAATTGAACATGTGTGTCGGCTGCACAACTGGTCACTTGTCTTGAGTTCTGTTTTGAAAAATTCTCATTCACGCAGTAGAGCCCCTCTAGTAGCTTAGCCACTCCAATCGTCTTCCTCGACTCCAAGTCCTGTAATAAACAAAGTGGCCGAGAAGTCAATATGGCATTGCCTGGACGCTTTACTAACAGAAAGCAGGTTGCACTTCAAGTCAGGCGCATATAAGATATTAGTGAGCATAACAGTACCAAAGAAGCACACTTCTCCTATTCCCTGAACTTTAATATATTTCCCATTTGCTAATTTTATAAACATGAGAGTATCACAAGGTTTAATATTTGGAAGAAGATTAAGGTTCCCAGACATATGATTAGTAGCTCCAGAATCAACAATCCACATTTGATCATTATGAAACTCGTTTTGAAATGCTAAAATAGCATTACTTGTATATGCTATATTATCAGCGGTTATAGTCTGATTTTTGGCCACATGTTGTAGTATTTTTCTGAGAACTTCGAGTTTCTCTACTCAATTTCTCATCAGGTGCAATATTTGAGTCAGAGACAACAGCATGAATATTTCTCATTTCAGCCTTTACCCTTCATATGAGGTGGTTTACCATGTAGCTTCCAGCTCTAATGTGTCTTGATTTCTGACAATGATCACACCACTTTCCACTTTGCTTTCCCTTGGAGCCGTTTGTTCTTACTAGGAGAGCCTCTGGATTATGCTCATTAGCTGGCTATTATAGCGGGGTTGGAAGATGCCGCATGCTTTCTTCCTGCTTAGCCATAAAGAACACCTCTCTTAGAGAGGGCAAAGTTTCTTGGTTCAAAATCCGTCCTCTAATCTTATCAAATGATGGTTGCAGACTGAGCAAGAATTTGTTAATTCTTCTTTCTTCCTGAAGTTTCTCGTACAGCTGAGCATCCACGGCACATGACCACTCGTGTATGTCATATTCGTCCAGCTGGTGCCACAAAGGAACTAGTTTGGACCAATATTATGTGATGTTGAAGTTACCATATCGAACTTTCTCTAAGTTGGCTTTAATATCGAGGATTGTAGCACGAGTTTTAAATGCTACAAACATATCTCGCGCTGCTTCCCAAACTGTTCGGGAGGATTTATGCAACGTGAAGGTTGCATTGATCTCTGTAGTCAACGAGTTCACTAGCCACGATTGAATCATCGAGTCATTTGCTTGCCACATGCCGTATCTTGGATCTGTTATTGGTGGTTTCACGGTGGTACCATCCAAATACCCAATTTTGCCTTTTCCTGTGATACAAAGGTGAACACTTGAGGCCCACTGCAAATAATTGTGGCCATTCAAACGGTGTATAGTTATGTGAGATGTACTGGCATCGTGTGGCGTTTGCAGGCTTGCACTAGACACCGGAGGCACTATGGTATTGTGTGCCGATGGGTGCAAGCCTCCAAGCCTCCTTGATCTTCGTTGTTCAGCCCAAAGTCGAATTGGATCATCTCTGCTCTGATACCATAAAGAATTTGATGCCAGAATTCATTGTTTTATTCATCATGGAGGATGATATATATAGATACAAGTTCAGGAATAGGATCCCTAAGATTATGGCAAGATTGCTCCTAGGATTCCTATGATTTCAAAACATTAAAATAGAACAATAATCCCATGATTTCAGGAATTATAATCAGATACAGGAAACAAAACAGATATTAGAATATAGGCAATAAATGCAAATCTTTTATATCTGGAAATTCCCTTATTTTAGCATCAACAGTTTGTTATGTATCTTACAGGACTGCAGAACTGATGTTTGAGAAGTACAAAGTACCTGCTTTGTTTCTGGCCAAGAATGCTGTAAGTGAATAGTTCTTCACTTGTCTATATCTCCTCGTTGAAGCATAACGATGATCGTGCAAATCAGGAATAATTATTGGAAATTTATTTCTAACTTCATATTTGATATGATTGACAAATTTTAGAATTGATTAGTAAGGGTGTATTGTTTAACGCCAGGTTCTTACATCTTTTGCATCAGGGCGTGCTACAGCATTAGTTGTTGATGGGTAAGAGATGTCACATGTCTGGCTAGTAGTTTGGATATTGTTCTTTGGAGATGTGTTAATTGACATACCTGATATGATTGTGGATATCTGTTCTTGCGTTGTTAGATCTCAATATATATATATGTATATGCATATATATATGCTCAAGCGTTAGGTGATGATTTTGTATTTTTTCCTTAAATGTCTCATTTATACTTGACGTTAACTGGATTAAAGGTTATATGTCTAAAAAAAACATGAGAATTCCATTTAGATTCGAAGTGGGTGGACTATATTGGGTATCCTCCAAGGAGCGTGCATGTGATTTTATGTTATTTACTCTAAGATACTGCAATATAATGCTGGAATAATTGTTGATGAGTATTTTAATCACTCAGTGGTGGAGGATCTACTACTGTTGCACCTGTCCATGATGGTTATGTTCTTCAAAAGGTATTGCTCTTTAAATTATTTCCCACAAGATGTGATTTACTGTTTCATTTCTTTATATGCACCTATAACCAATCTTTAAAATTTAGCTTGACCACTTACAGGTTTGATGTATTAGTTAATTATTGAAGCAGGTTATAAGTATATGTATGAAAGTTGTTTTAATAATTATAAAAGATGAATGGTAACTATATTTGTTATGACGCAAAACAACATTTGAGTTATTAGATTTGAGCAAATAACCTGTATACAAGGGTTTCTAATCATATAGTCTCCAATGATGCAATTTTAACAGATAAAACACATGAATTTTATTGTTATGATGATAATACTTTGATGATTTGTAAAACTAAGGCAGTCTACATATATGTGAAAGATCTGATTCAAATTCCTTCGTTGCACACTGTTAATAAGGGAATCCTGTTTATTTGTTTGCAAATATATCTTCACATACACTATTCATGCATCTTGCCTTCATTCTTTTTCTTGGGGGCAAATGTTACTATTTCATTGTATCATGTATTTTTACAACAGGCAGTTGCAACTTCTCCTATTGGAGGAGAGTTTCTTACAGATTGCTTGATGAAAAGTTTGGAAAGCAAAGGTATTGTGGTGAGTGGCAAAGGTTGGATTTTTTTTTCCTGTTCCAATGTCCATTTGAAGTAAAGTTGCACGTTTTTTATCTGGTTATTGATATATTCTTCTTTTTACTGTGTTATCTCAGATAAAACCCCGGTATTCCTTTAAGAGAAAGGAAATCCGGCCTGGAGAGTTTCAGGTATATCATCAACATTGCATTTTATTTACTTGTGAGTAGCGTAACTTGTTTCTTCTAATATTTTGTTTATCTGTAGAAACAAAGCATTGTGGCTTTCTTTTCTATGCTTTCTCCAAAATTCAAATTTCGGCAGCACAGTATTTCAAAATCTAGTTTTGTTGAAGAATCAGGGAAACAGTGCCAAACTTCATGACAAGAATTTTTTATTTTGAACTTTTGTATCATTTAGCTCCATAAGCGTAGATATTGAATATAATATATTGCTGCTATAATAGTTTAGGTGAATAATTTATCTTTTGCTTACAGACTGTAGATGTTGATTTTCCCAGTACAACTGAAAGCTACAAACTTTACTCCCAGGTCTGTGGATAACCAAAGGGTTTGTCTTTAATGTTTTCCATTACATTTACTGACTCTTTTTTCTTGTAACAGAGGGTGATTGCTAGTGATATCAAGGAATGTGTGTGCCGAGCTCCTGATACATCATATGATGGTTTGTGTGCCTGTTTTCGTATCATGTTTGAATTCTGTTGATTTTTTACAGTGTGTTCATTGATTTCTCTAAGATATGCATGGATGATTGCCTTACATATTATGGCATTGGTTTTAATTTTTATACATTTTACATGTAGCAAGACTTTTCAAAACATGCATCCTTAGATGACTTGATTTTATATACTTGTTCTTTACTGCTTCACATTGATAGATCATATTTAATGAGTTTTCTTTGCTTTCTCCTTTATCCAAAAACAAAAGGCATTTCATTGCTTTGACAACATACATTCCTTTTCAGTTAATTCTTAATGTCTATCCTCAATGAGATGGTCATAATTAATCTTGTATTTGACATTCCTTATTCTTCCTTTTCTATGGCAGAGAGTGCATACTCGAACATTCCGATGACCCCGTATGAACTTCCTGATGGCCAGTGAGTCCAAGTTAATTTTTCTCATAGAAATTATGATGATAATTGAATATCTATGCTAATGTTTGATGTACCTATTTCTAGTCTCTTAGCCATATGTGTATTTGCAATGATTTCCGTCACTTCATTACCTACTTTCTGCTTCTGGTTTATGGCCTTTTTCCATCTGTTGTTTTGATTGTATTAACTCGTTATTACACAGGACAATTGAAATCGGAGCTGATAGATTCAAGATTCCAGATGTTCTTTTTAATCCATCCCTGGTCCAGGTCTGTAGCCTGCATCTGTACACATTTTCATTTATCTGGTGTAAAGTATATTTGATATACACCAGGTGTAGGTAAATGCTAAATTTTAGTCGGTTGAATCATCTATTTTCTCTGAATGAATTGGATTTAGGTAAGACTGACAAATGTTGAGATTTTCTTGTGTCAGTTCTTTAGAATTTCATTTTGGCCACACATATTATGCCAAAATTTGCTGTTGAATGCGAATCCCAGACCGTGGGTTATGGCCTTGTTATTGAAATCCTTACGTCCTTGTAATTTAAGATGATCTTGCATATCTATGTCCGCCCAGCTGCCTGAACCTTCTTTACTGTACAACAGTATAGCACCCCAATATTGTGACTTACTGTTGGGATTACCAGAATATGATGCCAACATTGTATGTAGGGTAGAAAGAGGCATATAAAATGAAGTCGGAAAGTTCAGGAGGCATTTGTTTAATTAAAAACATCCAAAATTCTGTCAGTCACTTAAAAGAAATGGAATTACGACATCTCAAATGACAAACAACGCTGAATGCTTTCCATCAGTATGTGCAAACGTTTTTTGCATACCTTGTAATGAAGGATACTCATTGATTGTTGATGTTCATTGCTCTTTTGCTTAGAGCCTTAGACTTTTCTGGAAATTGTTGTGCCAGAATCTTAATATGTATACATTTAAATACCCTTATATCATAGCAGCACACATTGTATTACCTGTCTTTGTTCTTCTTGTTACTTTTTTTGGGATATGCAGTGACACATTTAACCGCATGATGTAATTTATTCAGTTTGCTTAGTTTCTTGTTTCTAGTACGCTTGATTTGAAGCTAAAGCTAAATATTTAAGCCACCTCAAAATTTTTTGCCCATTTAAGATTTTCTACATTTGCTTGGATAGGTGGCAACACTCATAGTGTGCACTCTTCCTATTCCAAAATTTAGTTTTGCTTCAACTATGTGTGTTTTTGTATGGTGTTCAATGCTTATATAATTATCTTCAGAGTCAGTGCCACTTTTTCTGCCTGGTATTGTGCTCTAAATTTCTTACTACACAGCAGACTATTCCTGGCATGGAGAGTTATGCAGAGATTGCTCCTTCAGTCCGAGGTCTGCCTCAGATGGTAATAAAATGTTTAAATTGTATGTCCTTGGGCTTAATTTTTCTTCCTTTTCTCATGATTTCACTATGTCTTGATTTATGTGCAGGTTATAGAGAGTATTAACAAGTGTGATGTGGACATCCGAAGAGAATTATTTAGTAGCATACTGGTGAGATTTTGTATTACCTTATTTGTATACTGGCATGTTCCTGCATCTTTATGTTGGTCTGTAAATAGAAGTAGCTTAGCATGCCGAATCTTTTAATGAGGTGCTCCCCCATGTCATGTGGCATAGGGCCAGAGTTTTGTGCCATGCAACCCTTATGGCTTTGCAAAATTCAATGGAACATTATAGTGTGCAGCATATAAATCGTATGCCACATTATTATTTTGGTAAAAGTTGGCATAGGTTTAGCCATCTCTTATTTCTCGATCTTTTTCCTACCCTATCCTTTCTCCTGCACTTGGCCATGCCCACGAGCCCCTATAGCAAGTGTGCCGTGACAATTACCAACTATGCTTTGGGGCTTTTTCATTTGTTTGGGGTTGGATCCCCCGACTTCTAGTTTATAATTTAAAATTAAAAATTTCACTATGTAGCTTGCTGGTGGTACGGCTTCAATGCAACAATTGAAGGAACGCCTTGAGAAAGACTTATTAGAGGTAAATTTTTAGCAAGCTGATTTCAAATTTATACACTCTTGCCAGTTTTCTTCTTCATTATAATTTTTAATAATTTCATGGGCTGTTTTCACTTAAAGATAAAGCTTTGATGCAACAATTAGAATTAGAAATCTTGTTATAAAACATGTCACCATGCTTTACCTTTAAATCTTCTGGAGGATATGATTTATGGTTGTGTTCTTTTTGAGGAGTTTTAAGAAACTTTTCATGATCATAAATGTTTTTAAAACAAAAATATAATAAGTTGCTTTTCGTTGGATTAGTTTTCTTAAAATTAAGTTACTGAGTTGAGAATTGTCTTGCATCATTAGTCTTTTTCATGAAGCTCAAATTTTCAACTGAAAAAAGATCCTGCCCAATAGTTTAAGTGCATGCATTTCACTAGAAGAAACCAACCAAAACAATGAGTTTCAAGGAATGTTAGCTAACCAATGGTTTGAGTGGTAACTGGATAGGCAGCGCTTTTTTCCTTCCCTAATCAAGATTCCCATTCAGCTCCTTAACCTAGATTGGGTTGTGAAGTAGCATCAATGTTGCAATGGGATTCAGGTAGCTGATGCTAAAAAAAAGTCCCTATCATTAATGTCTGGTATACACATTATTTTCTCATCCGCCTATGGATATTTAGAGGCTAATTGATAAGGATAATGAGCATGTTGGTTTTATGGTTTATTGTTTAGAGGCTGGATATAGAGGCAAATCATTTATTAAGGGGGTTAATGGAAAGGTACCGGACCAAAAAAAGAGACTTGCATATGGTCTTCATTGACTTAGAAAAAGCGTATGATCGAGTGCCAAGGGAGGTGCTCTGGAAAGCTTTGGAAAAGAAATGTGTGCGCATGGTATATATCAGGCAATAAAAGATATGTATGGGGGTAACAACTACTGTAAGAATGTCTGGAGGCGAAACAAAGGATTTTCCCATAAGGATTGGTCTACATCAGGGATCATCCTTAAGTCCTCCTTATTTATTTAATCTAGTAGTGGATGTTCTAACTAAGTCTATTCAAGAAGAAATCCTTAAGTGCATGCTTTTTGCGGACGATATAGTTCTTGTGGAGGAGTCAAGAGAAGAGATTAATTTTAAACTTGAGTTATGGAGAAGTACTTTGGAGTCGAAGGGTTTTCGTCTGAGTAGAAGTAAGACTGAATATATGCATTGTAATTTTGATAAGAGGCAAGTTAGTCGTAACTTAGAGGTCAGATTGGGAGATCAAGTTATTCCACAAATAGATAAGTTCAAATATTTGGGATCAATTATACAGAAGGATGGTGAAATTTTGGAAGATGTTAATCATAGAATTCAGGCTGGGTGGTTTAAATGGAGAAAGGTATTGGGGTTATATGTGATCGGAAAATACCAGATAAAGTAAAAGGAAAGTTTTATCGCACTGCTATAAGACCAGTAATGCTTTATGGAAGTGAATGTTGGGCTTTAAAAGGACAGCAAGAGCATAAAGTTGGGGTAGCTGAGATGAGGATGTTGAGATGGATGTGTGGGCATACAAGAAAAGATAAGATTTGTAATGAACAAGTACGGGGAAGAGTTGGAGTGGCACCTATTGAGGAGAAAATGGTAGAGAACCGTCTTAGGTGGTTTGGTCACGTGCAAAGAAGGCCAAGGGATACGCTGGTGAGGCGGGTGGATCAAACAGTATAGAGTTCAGTTAAAAGTAGTAGAGGAAAGCCAAAGAGAACGCTCAATGAGGTCATTGAGCGGGATCTCTTGGTCAATAACCTATCCAAGGATTTAATTTTTGATAGAGCACAATGACGTCGTATGATCCATGTAGCTGACCCCATTTAATGGGATAAGGCTTGTTGTTGTTGTTTAGAGGGTGGATAGGTATTTCTAGTCTAGTTTACTGTAGTTTGTCGTTTTCAATGAGATAAATCCAAGCAGTCTACATGTAGGTGTGATAGTTGTTCTGTTGAGGCTCTCAACGTTGGCTGCAATGATACTGTACTTGATTATTTGCATCTTAAATAAAGCATTCTTGAAGCCATCTAGTTGGCAGGGATCAGTTTAGAATTCAGATGAAAGCATCATTAATGACATATTCCCATGAAACTATATTTACCCAACAAATAATACCCCTCTTCCCAATTTAGTAAACTCAATGGTGGGCAGGATATTCAAAACGATATCCGGATTAAACGAAAGAGTAAACCAAAAAAGATCTAGGTCATGGCTGACCCCCTTGTCGAGTTCAGTTGATGAGTGGATGCTCAGGCATCTAGAAAAAGCATGCACCAGTCACCCTTGTATTCCCACTCCTAAGTCCCCACTTAGCTTTGCATTCCCACGTTCAACTCCAGTCTGGAAATCACCGTGTGCATGTGATTTCTTGAACTTGACAGCATGTTTGGTAATCACAGCATGCTCTGATGTGTCAACAATTGAATATTGGTCTGATTTGGGTACATTGTAGGTGTTACTTATAAACTATTATGGGAACATATATGTTCTAATGATTATTTATTGATGTAAGCAAACTACTATTGTTGGGCCCCCCAACAAAAAAAATAGTTGAATTTGAACAAAATTTACAGCCGTTCTCATGGATTTGGTAGTAATAAATAAATCAGGGCTGTATGAACTTTTTCATTGCATGTAATGGTATGTTCCTTCACATTAATTATAGAGATTAGTTTAAATGTTAAGAACTGAATAGTATGCTTCTGATGAAGGAATCCCCTCAAGCTGCTAGAGTAAAAGTGTTGGCCAGTGGAAATGCGACTGAAAGGAGGTTCAGGTGGGATTAATCATTCTGTCAATATTGTTAATGATGTTCTTGGTCATTGATGATACTGTTTGTTACAATAACCTTCGATACTACACCTTAATTTGGGTCTTTTTTTTTTAAAATGTGTTAACATATTTTTTTGCCTAAAAAATGTATTAATATATTCATTTAACCACTTTCATGAATGCTAATGAAAATGGGCGAGATTAAATGCTTCATGTTGTGATTTCTAGTGCAACTTTATTGCCCCAAATGATAAGAACATAACTGTTATGATTATGGAGACCATGAATTGATGTTTCAGTTCTAAAATTAAAGTCAACATGATGCCCATTTAAATTTAACTAGTCGTATGAAGTGGCTATGTTTACATGTAGAAAAGCACTGTTTGAGTCCTAATCTTGCTGTAAAAGCAAGCCTTCTACTTCCTTTTGTATGACTCAGTGAACCTAGTACTTCAGATAATTGAGGAGAAATCAAACTGAAATAAAACTGCTTGTGAGGGGGACCAAAGATTTGATTAAGTGAAGATTTTTAGGACTTTTGTTATATTACGTGGTTGACAGTTTTCTGATTTCATGTGTATGAATTAATGAACTGAACGTATGATAATTTGGATAAACAACAGATTCATATTACATCTGTTGTAGGATTAAGTGCTAAATAATACAGGTTTTACAACGAGGCATTTGTCTTTCCTTGTTTGAAATGATCTTTTTTATTTTTGTTTTATACATATTGGCCACTGCTGCAGTATGATTTATTTTATTAATAACTAGGGGAGTAAGCTCATGATTTATATCATTTATGTATACATTTCAAAGAGTGTCCTCTTGCTTATGGCTGTGAATTATGCAGTGTTTGGATAGGTGGAAGCATATTGGCTTCTCTTGGCTCATTTCAGCAAATGTGGTTCTCCAAGTCTGAGTAAGTATCAATTATTTGTCAAAGCTTGTGTGACAAATTTAAAATCTTTGCCCAATACTTTGCAGACTTTGTGTTCCTATTGTAGTTGAGAGTAATAATATTCTAATTTCACCCCTCTCGGGGGGCTTCATAGGGATTTAATTGATCAAAAAGAAAACTGTGGACAACCTTTAGCCAAAAAACAGGAGACCAACTGTCAAGTTTGGCCTTTAAATCTTCCCATTGAATTTAAGTAAAGTAGATAATTATTTAATAAGCTTGAAGCCACTTTGGATCCCTTTGTATTGGTTTAATTAATGAGGTAAAGGCTTCTTAATTAAACTTGAAATGAAATTGATAGTCAGCGCTACATTTTATCCAACTGCAATTGATAGATATGTAGGGCTTAGAATTCGAAATTTTCCCATATAATTTTTTTCTGTACTAAATTTATATGTGCAATTGATAGGTATGAAGAGCATGGAGCTTCTTACATACAAAGAAAATGCCCATGAGTAGCCATTGATTTGAAGACAGGCTTGTTATGCCATTGGTAATTTATGACTTCATGAACTCATTATCTCTCTGCAACTAAATATCTTCTCTTATTGATAAACCTGTCCTTTGGTTCTTTCACTAACCTAAGCGCTTGGCCTTGCCATGCTCTCCACAGCCTAGCTGTATCTGTATTCTATGCTCTGATGTAACTCTACTTTTGTAGTCTGTATTTATTAACGATACTGATTTGTCTCGTTTGTATCAAACTGGCTACCCCTTTGATACATTAGGCACAGCATTAAATTACCATTTAGATGACGAGTACTTAATGATGCAATATGCTCAATTCTTTGGTAATTTGTACTGGTTGTACGATGTTAAGATTTTTGTAATACTGATTCAACCTTTATTTATTTTGATTTCTGTAGTTTATATATGCCTGTTGCTTTTCCAGTTATTCCATTGCTAGAGCAGATGATGTCATGCATGCTAACGTTTGGAAACTTTTCTTTTGTTGTTGAATATGATGTCATGCATGCTAATGTTTGGAGCCTTTTCTTTTCTCTATTAATTATAAGGGCAAATACTAACGAATTAAGGTTATAAATCGGATTCAATCCATCACCTCCTCTAAGGGTTGGTTTGATTCAAGAGGAGGGAGGGAAGGGATTTCAATGAATGGGAGGGTCAGAGAGGAGAGGTGAGAAATTTTAATATTACATTGTTTTGGATTGGTTGGTTTAATTAGAAGGGATAGGAGGGGAGGTATTTTAATATTATTTTGTTTGGTTTGAGGAGAGGAGAGGGAAATTATTTTTATATGGATAATTTTACCCTTATTTTATTTTAGTTTTTTTTTCAAATATTGTAGAATATTTAATAAATAAGACAGAACAACGAAAAAAAGGAGGTGAAAGATGAATGAATCAGAACAAGGTTCAAAACAACGTGGAGTAGACAATGGCCGCCACTCACCCAAAGCTCCATCGTTTGCTTTATTCCTCACAATACACAATTTTTGTATGCTTCATCGTTTGCTTTCTTCTTGCTTGTCAATTTTTATCCTTTGATACATTTCTCCATCATCGTCATCATACCAAGTTATGCATCGCGATGTATCAAACCCCATTTGCTTTATTTGCCTCTTGCAATATATCCATCATTGTTAGCAACATCCTCACTGGATCGTCCCCATGTGCTACTGCTGTTGTAGCAGCGACAACCTCTGCTTCTCTCTTAAGACAATGCTGTGGTAAAATTGTGGATGGGTAGTGGGTACCTTAACATACCCGATTCCAGTTGTCGCATTCAGATCTCTCGCATTGCGTGCTAAGCAATTGAGGTTTGTTTTTTCGAGAGAGGGTAGTTTGGGAATACTAAGAATATCCATGGGTAAAATGGTTTGACCATGTGAAAATATTACCCCTCCCCTACAAATTACCCCAATTTTGGAGGGGAAGGTTTGGAGAGGAGGTGAGAGAATTTTAAAAATTTTAAATCATTCCCGCCATAATCTCTGATAATAGGTTTGACAAGATAAAGGCAATATCAATTTAAATATAATATACACTAATTATGGTTCATATGTCATGAACCAAAGGATATACTTGATGTAATTCTCTTTATCACCTTTCGGAACTATAATAAGTGAAGCTGATAGATGGTTGAGTTACTTAAATATGATATCCTGGGTTTGAATTAAGCTGTGCATATAAAAAAAGATTTATTAGGAGAGGTAAAATTTATTTCGGTCATCTTTACGTCTCAGAAGAATTTGTCTCTAAACTATCTGTTAGGGGATACCGCCTGATTTCTATAAAAAAAATCTTTTCAAAAAATATTAATGGGGTATAGATATGAAGTTGGAGAATGAGAGTTATGTATGGTGTATTGATTTTATGCATTTTTTAGTTTTTTTTGGGGGGGGGGGGGTGTTGTGGAGGAGGGGAATTAAACTCGCCCAGTCAAGAATTTATCTTACATTTTTAACAACATCAATCCCTAATTTTAGGCCGCCACAATCTTTTCAAATGAGTGAGGTAAAATAAAGCTAAATTGTGAGTCTTGAATCATCCAAATCAATATCAAATATAAACAATATAGGGAATAATATTTTTCTCTAGTTTAGAATGTGCGATTCATTTTGAACTATGCACCAGCCTTTCTATTTTGGCGGTCCAATTCTGCATGTTCCATGGAAATATATGTTGTTGCAATCCCACTTAAGTTATGTTGAGGCGTTTCCTAGAGTCAATGAAATATCCTAAAAGCAACCAACAAGCATTGGTCTAAGTAGTAGAGAGTTAGACCGTCTAAACATAAAGTCTTAAGTTCAAGCTGTAAATGTAGAAAATGATACCCGAATCTAACCTGGTAGTCATATAAAAAAATAAAAGAAAAATGTCCAAAAGGCAAAAATGGTTGTAACTTGCACAAAAGACTTGTAATTTTCACCCAAAAAATGGTTCCCTAATATTTTTTCTTTTCTGTGAGTAAAAGAGTTTCCTTCACTAACCATACAGACTAATTTCTTTCAAGATACAGAAGACAAAAGGCTGACCCCTCCTAACTATAAGTTTGCTCCATTTACAAAAGTATTGAGAGGTGATATTAGTAGGCCATATGTGAGTTTGTGGGAGGCTTTTCTTTCTTCCTTCGAGTTTTGAACCTCAATATGGACGGGTGTTGGAAGGACCCAAATGCTTCTTGCACAACCTAACACAATTTTATTCTAGATGTTTCAAAAGATTATGTTACATGTAAAGAAAAAAAAAAAACAAGAGAATAGATCTGTAAAATTATAATACTCCTCTTATCTTTAAGACATATTTAATTAATTTGATTAGATCAAAGTAACTAAATTAGTTAATATAATATTTTTTTTTTCTAAAACACTAATAATTTTTCTTAATTCCTTTCCTCATTCTTTTACTTGATTATTTTTTAGGAGTATTAATAAAGGTAATTTGAGAAATAATTAATAAATATAGGAATTAAGAGTTATATTTAGAATTAAGATTGACTCGTTAATTAGATCCTATATATATTCTGGAGGAATATATAATTTGGATTTGGGATATGGTCAAAATAAGATAGTGTCAATTTGTGCCTGACCTTGGTCCTTGACCTTAGCTCATATCTAAATAATATAAATCTACAAAATTATCAACAATAAGGTCCAAATATAAGATTATAAAGTTTTGGTAAACTCAGTTACGACCTTTCTCTATCCACGAGTGCGATATTTCTCTCTCTAGCGTGAGTCGGAAGGAAGGTCATCTGGCTTGGGGGGTTTTCAATTGTAGGGGTTAGAGTTTTTTTAATCTTCTTTTATGGAAATAGTCAATCTTGATTTGTGTGGGGGTGATTAAAGTAGACCATTATTAAATCTTTCATAATGTAGATTTTTTATGAGTAAAATACTCTAGTCTCCCTTATATTTTATCTCAATTACATGGACCTCCCTTCTATTTTTAAGAATATACACTTATGTCTAAACCGTTAACTTGGTTAATTTTAAGTGTATATTTTTAAAAATATACACTTATGTCTAAACCGTTAATGATTGGATTGATGGAAATATAATCTTAAATATATAAGTAAGGTTTGTGTAATATGCATCTTAATTCTAAGAGAGGATTGTTGGACCCTATTCTAAGAAAAGCCCATCCCGTGTAAGCTCAGTTGGCTGACGATAGGATGGCCCAACTTCGCAAGAGCCCACAAAGGAGATGTGCAACGATAAGCGAGGAAATGATTATGAGGATCTCAGGAGGTTGTTGAGACCCAAGGACTGACACACAGGGTGATCGAGGGAATGAATAGACTAGGGGAGAGAGAGAGACTGGGTTCCATGAGCAAATCTGACTAATTTTATGTTGGAAATTGTGCCCTAGGGGCCAATCATTGTATCATGTTATCATATTATTTGCATGTTTACTATGATGACAATCCTTGGATAACTAGTGATTTTATCCTAAATGTCCCTGGTCAGTCATCTATGCGGGAACAGAGATGAAATAAGACCAGTATGACTTTGAAGATATATAGAGATATAAATCAAAGTCATAGGCACATGTAAGAGTACAAGGTGTTGGACCGACCCGCTATGAGAGAGCTGCATGGTTAAGTCATAAGTTTCTCTCATATACAAGCCATGTCACTATGCCCTTTGACCTGAGATCATCATGGATTCCTACATGATAAACGCTCAGCTTTGACCTAGTCAAAAGTCACTTTTGACCGAGTGATCATAAAGGCTATGCTCGGGCTTAGTGGTTTTTCATGCGGAGGAATGTGAATGGTCAAGATGGAATTTGTCCCTCACATTCGTAGAGAGATATTACTGGGCCCCTCGATGAGTGAGTCTGAGAAATGTATGGCCATACTGGAATGGAAGGGTAGTTCCATTTCTAAATTCAGACTACTCAGGGATCGAGAAAGTAACGGTCAGGAACAGGAGGATGACGTTCTCCATGCCTAATCCTTGACTGAAATATCGTGTGACAAAAGGGACGTGATATGGTTGTATGAAAGGTTACATCGTTTATCGATCCTCATATGTTTTGGGTAGTCGTAATGCCTTGCTAGAGACCGCTTATGAAACATCCTCCCATACAGCCCTCAGAGTACACTTGCGGAAGCTATACTAGCTCTTCTTCTGCCTAAACTCCGGCAGCATAACCGCTACACTTCATCTGTACAAAGAACTGAACCGTACTGATTCGGTAATTCCCTCATGAGAACTACCATTCTACGTAGTACCCAGGAAAGACTAGATGAACCGGCTAGGTCCACTCACTTCTAGCCTCCTTAGACAGCACTACGTACACAGTACTTATCATATACTGATGTTCAGTCTTTACTCCGGCAGCATAACGGCGTCTCTTAGGATTCTCTAAATCCACTTCAGCATAACCTCCCTGTAATGGGTTATGGATGGGGATGAGATTCGGGGGAATCTCAGTAGCAACAATCATAACAATATATGTAATGCAGTGTGACAGTGCTTGCTTGTGATTGTGTACAGATAAGTATGCTGCGTGCTTCCATGCTTAATAACATATGATCATAGCATTACAGCAGAGCTTCAGACATAACATATAAGACAACAATCCAACCAAACAATAGCACAATAAATCACAAAGCCATTACATAAAAGCTAGGATTAGTTACTACCTGGCTAGCTCAGCAGAACCCTACTATCTCTATTCTGCTTCCAGCTCCGCCAGAACTTCCTTTCTTCCTTTCTCCTTTCTCTCTTCCTTTCCTTCCCTTTCCCTCTCTTCTTTCTCTCTCATTCTCCTCTCCATGCGTGATGCAAGAATGGAATGAGGGGAGGGGGTATTTATAATAGGCTTCAATGGCAATTCTGTAATTACCATGAACTTTGATCCTGCGGTCCTGGTTTTTCCTGGATTTTCCTATTTTCCTTAATTCCTTTTTTACTGCATCATCGTGCCAACTCACCGGGACACCTCAGCACCACATTTATCACATGCTTGAATTCCTGGGACACCTCAGCATGCTGACTCACCGGTCCAGTCTCTTGCCTCGTAATGCGTGCCCTCAACTTTATCTGCTTTCTGCAGACTAATGCCATGTGGCGACTGGAAGAGACCTTGCATGCTTCCCAATGCCACCCAGATAAGTCCCTGACTTTATCTGATCATTTCCTCGGTTATCGTGCCTCCTCGGTTTTTGTGCCAACCGAGTAACTTTATTCTACTAAACTATTACTTTAATGCCATGTGGCATCTTGTGGGACCCATGAGTATACCTTATCAGTTTACTTCATGGTTTCCAGATAACCTTTCCTGTATCTGATATCCTGCCTCCGGTCTATCTCCAACCGGGTAACTATCTCTCTTGGACCTTCACCACTCTTGGCCCGTACGCTTAGCGCCACTTTAGTCACTAGTCGCGACCTCAACATCATCTTGTCGCGACCTTACAATTCTGTGTACATTAGTCGTGACCAAAACATCTTCTCGTCGCGACCAAAACATTATATCGTCGCGACCACAACACATTTTAGTCGCGACCATAACACTTTTTAGTCGCGTCTAAGGCTTTCTGCCACTATTAGTCGCGATATCACTGCTTTCTAGTCGCGACCATACTTCTTTTACGTCGCGACCATAATGCTTTCTTGTCTCGTATAGCTCTTTCTGTAACCACTAGTCGCGACCATGCTTTACTCTAGTCGCGACCAGAACGGTCAGCTCGTAACTCTTCAACCTTTGACCTTTACATCACCCCAAATGGCCATTCTACCCCTTGGGACTTCCACTGTTTGCACATAAGTTCCCGTACCTTTACTTACTCGCAGCTTAGTCCCTAAAAACTCTCTTATGTCTCTGGGACTTCTGCTCAAAAGGGGTCTGGTAGCCTCTCATTCTCAGGCTATTTCCGTGTCTCAAGGCCTGAAAATTGGGATGTTACATTTCTCCTCCCCTTTAAATAAATTTCGTCCTCGAAATTTAATCAGTACCATAGCCAAATTAACTTAACATCTGGTAAAGTACTCATCATAACTTTACATCTCTTCGTAACATGCCTTTCTTTCTCTGGGTTAATCCAATCAGAGTTGAAATCTACTTTCCTCTTATGGACCACTTACTGCATTATGAGTAGTGTCCATTTCTTTCATATGAAATCCTCTCGAATATTACTGTATTCGGGAATTTCTTCTAACTACTCATCATACTTTAAGCATCATATTCTTACTACTTCTCTTGATATCACGCAGACTGCTTTAAAATCTGCAACATTTCATCTTTCTTTGCACTTAACATCATACAGAGAGAGGACTTACGCAGCTATTCTTTCTTTACTTTGCTGCTAAACAAAAGCACCTACTCTAATATGCATAATGCTTGGCCAACATACTGCAGGACTGC
The DNA here is from genome assembly GCA_037074615.1 of Leucaena leucocephala. NCBI lineage: Eukaryota > Viridiplantae > Streptophyta > Magnoliopsida > Fabales > Fabaceae > Leucaena > Leucaena leucocephala. Next base: position 11,138,614 of record CM073555.1, on the reverse strand, counting down.
ATATCTGCTTATGAATGCAAAGCTCTAACATCGGAGCTTAAGCATTCCTGTTCTAACTAGGCACAGCTCTAACACTCGGAGCTTGCATAACATTAAGCCTGACATCTCATGCAAAGAGTGAAAGCTCTCATTTTCTATTCTCTTTCATAGCATAACATTCAAACATCTGATTCCTACCAAACAGGGAGCCTCTCTGTCTGTTCATACAATGCACATCGCTAGGTGCGTGTCATATTACACGTTTACTACCGTGTATCTCATTACATGCCTTTGATACGTTATCATGGCATATCTAGCCCACTCTAGCTATCTCATGGTGTATTTCACCCTTTCATAACTTATCTTGTCTTATCACAAGACTAACATAAGACTGGCTTTCTCTTTTTCATAGAACTGTGTTCTATCTCAGCTTTGCCTTAGACCCTCTTCTCTAGGTCTTCTCTAGCCTTTTAATCTCTTTACCCCTCATCTGGGTAATCTTTATCTACTCATACTTTTCTATTCTTATTACATTGAGGATTTTCTTCTCTGCTTCTCAGAGGATTCTCTTCTCTGCTTCTTATTACACAGAGGATTCTCTTCTCTGCTTCTCAGGCATACTTCTACAAAACTTTGAATCTCAGTACTCAGATTTAAACTTGGACTCCATCTTCGTTTAAGGGAAAGCTAAGTTCAGTCTGTAGACTAGAGGCTACCTGAGGAAAATCATTATAAAACAATTTCTCTGGGTCAGCTTATCAACTAGTGAAACTTCCTTACCTTAACTTCGTCTTTGGCATTCATCTTCCCAAAGAGATACTACATCGTACTCATGTCTCATGGCTCATTACTTTCCTTAGGCTAGGTCTAACTGCGACCTCGGGATCTAACTACGATCAACCGTTAGCCTCTTCAGAATCTAACTGTGACTCTGGATCTATTAGGATCTAACTGCGACCCTGGAGCCATGCTAGGATCTAACTGTGACCCTCCAGAATCTAACTGCGATTCTGTTGTACTGTATATCTCCCGAAGATCTTAAACCAACAGACTAAGTTATAAGGTTAACTGCTTCCACCTGTTGATAACTCCATAAAAATTGTATAGCCTCACATCATTTACCCAGACTTTACTTACTTCCTCTCTTACTCAGGAGTTCCTTCTCATCTTTCTTACTTTACTGTGGCTTACCATTGGCTTGTGCCATCATGGTCTAACCACCTGCCATTGCATTCTACTGCTATGGCCTCATCATAACTCATATGTGCTCTAACTGTGAACCATTTGAACTATGCTCCAACTGCGAGCATCCTGTATCAGATCCAACTCTTATCTGAAGAGTGATCTATACTCATCTGAATCTAGCTCTATCTGAGAGCCATCTGTTTCAGATCCAACTCTTATCTGAAGAGTGATCTAAAAACAATCTCTTTACTCTTATCTGCTTTCTTTCTGTCTACCATTCCTTTCAACAGAAATGGTCCTGAGTACTATATTCATAAGTCTGCAGAATTACCCGAGTAACTTCAAACATATATGAATATCATAACTTATTGTCCCATGAACTGAGACTATCTATCATCCTCAATACATATCTCATTACATGTCATATGGTATGGGAGCAACATACTTTCTCATCTCATATATACTCTACCCTTTATGCACTATAAAAGGGAGTATTCATTCATCATGGCATACTCTAACATGCATGTCATCATATGACAATTGCAAGGAGATGCAACTATCATAACTTATGGCATCATAAGCCATATCATCATCATACTTTGCTCAACCATCCATCAGACTAACTAAACCTCAAGGCATATTTTATTTATCATATTGCCTATCATATCTGGGTCAGTCATCCTGAAACATCTGTCTATCTCAGGCTGCCACGCTACCCTCTATTAGGGTACAGACTCAACCCTTCATCACTCTTTCTTACATAGGGGAGTCACTGTATCCCGTAATCTGTGGCTACCTTCTACTATCTCATTTCTTCTTTTGTCTATCTATCAGTCTCAGTCTATTCTTGACCAGACTGTGGTTCCTTATCGGCCTTTACTGTAACAGCCTAGAACCCCTTTACAAAGATATTATCCGCTTTCCCCTTAGGTAGGCTTGGTGCCCACATGAGGTCACAGTTTTATTTTCCAGACACACGAGCCACAGCCCTTAAGCACCTGAAAACGCATCTTTCTCTTAATCCTAGCGAACTTCAGTCGCCTAGATCTCATTCATTATCTTTTACTATTATTTCTATTCTTTAGGGTACTCTACCCTAGATCTCTGTGATGGAATCCCTCTGCTTAGGGAATTTTAACTCTTTACCTATTAACCATCACGTCCTTAGCCTTAGCCTTAGGCCATATCAAACATCATCACATCTCTAGCCTTTAGGCTATGCCCTAGGATTACTCCGAGGCAAACTTCATACTAGCTATCCCATTCTAGCTCTCAGGTCTTTTATTCAACTAGGTTGAATAAGACTTTTACCATGTAGATCTACTCCTCGTAATCACATGGAGGATCTGTCTCATTCTAGCTATCTCATCTAGCTAGCTCATCTTAACTTATCATTATCATCCTTTGCGGCCTATCCTACCTAGCAAGGATGACTTGCTTATTGGAGTTGCAAACTTCCTCTATGCATGGCTTCTCCACTCAAGCTCTATGTTCATGCTTTGTGTTCACCTGTCTTTTCCTTTACAACGAAACATGAACACTTCTTATTCTATCTAGGAGCTTTATCTCCACGGGCTCTTCTAAACCCATAATAGTCCCGATCTGAATCTTCTAATGTCATACCAGGACATCTCTGTCATTCTGTCGCGATATGAGTATTGGGTAATCTCTATTCATAGCCTCTATGATTCTTCATTACCCTTAACTCCTCACGACTTATCATTTCTATTCTTTAGTCGTGACCTACAGCTTCAGACGTCGCGTCCTTAACATCTTCTGTCTTCTAGTCGCGACCTAAATCTTCTGTCGTCGCGACCTTAACCTTTCTACGTCGCGACTCAACTCCTCTACCGTCGCGACCAGGATATTTTCTCGTCGCGACTTATGTCTCTTCACGTCGCAACCATAGCCATTTCTAGTCGCGACATTAAACTTTTCTCGCCACAACCTTAGCTCTCTGTTAAATAACGTCGCGACCTAGGAACATACTCGCCGCGACCAAATCTTTCTGTGAATAACTGTCGCGACCTATAAACTTATGCGTCGCGACTAAACCTCTCATTGAGGCTACCCGTCGCGACATAAACCACGTTAGTCGCGATCGGAGTGCTATTCTGTCGTACTCACGGGCTAAATCAGAGCATCACTGAGCCAGAACCTTCTGTTCTGTGCCAGAATCTTATGCTCTGAACCAGAGTCCTTTCTGGTTGGTGCCAGAACCTCTTGCTCTGATACCAAAATGAAACATCCTCCCATACAGCCCTCAGAGTACACTTGCGGAAGCTATACTAGCTCTTCTTCTGCCTAAACTCCGGCAGCATAACCGCTACACTTCATCTGTACAAAGAACTGAACCGTACTGATTCGGTAATTCCCTCATGAGAACTACCATTCTACGTAGTACCCAGGAAAGACTAGATGAACCGGCTAGGTCCACTCGCTTCTAGCCTCCTTAGACAGCACTACGTACACAGTACTTATCATATACTGATGTTCAGTCTTTACTCCGGCAGCATAACGGTGTCTCTTAGGATTCTCTAAATCCACTTCAGCATAACCTCCCTGTAATGGGTTATGGATGGGGATGAGATTCGGGGGAATCTCAGTAGCAACAATCATAACAATATATGTAATACAGTGTGACAGTGCTTGCTTGTGATTGTGTACAGATAAGTATGCTGCGTGCTTCCATGCTTAATAACATATGATCATAGCATTACAGCAGAGCTTCAGACATAACATATAAGACAACAATCCAACCAAACAATGGCACAATAAATCACAAAGCCATTACATAAAAGCTAGGATTAGTTACTACCTGGCTAGCTCAGCAGAACCCTACTATCTCTATTCTGCTTCCAGCTCCGCCAGAACTTCCTTTCTTCCTTTCTCCTTTCTCTCTTCCTTTCCTTCCCTTTCCCTCTCTTCTTTCTCTCTCATTCTCCTCTCCATGCGTGATGCAAGAATGGAATGAGGGGAGGGGGTATTTATAATAGGCTTCAATGGCAATTCTGTAATTACCATGAACTTTGATCCTGCGGTCCTGGTTTTTCCTGGATTTTCCTATTTTCCTTAATTCCTTTTTTACTGCATCACCGTGCCAACTCACCGGGACACCTCAGCACCACATTTATCACATGCTTGAATTCCTGGGACACCTCAGCATGCTGACTCACCGGTCCAGTCTCTTGCCTCGTAATGCGTGCCCTCAACTTTATCTGCTTTCTGCAGACTAATGCCATGTGGCGACTGGAAGAGACCTTGCACGCTTCCCAATGCCACCCAGATAAGTCCCTGACTTTATCTGATCATTTCCTCGGTTATCGTGCCTCCTCGGTTTTTGTGCCAACCGAGTAACTTTATTCTACTAAACTATTACTTTAATGCCATGTGGCATCTTGTGGGACCCATGAGTATACCTTATCAGTTTACTTCATGGTTTCCAGATAACCTTTCCTGTATCTGATATCCTGCCTCCGGTCTATCTCCAACCGGGTAACTATCTCTCTTGGACCTTCACCACTCTTGGCCCGTACGCTTAGCGCCACTTTAGTCACTAGTCGCGACCTCAACATCATCTTGTCGCGACCTTACAATTCTGTGTACATTAGTCGCGACCAAAACATCTTCTCGTCGCGACCAAAACATTATATCGTCGCGACCACAACACATTTTAGTCGCGACCATAACACTTTTTAGTCGCGTCTAAGGCTTTCTGCCACTATTAGTCGCGATATCACTGCTTTCTAGTCGCGACCATACTTCTTTTACGTCGTGACCATAATGCTTTCTTGTCGCGTATAGCTCTTTCTGTAACCACTAGTCGCGACCATGCTTTACTCTAGTCGCGACCAGAACGGTCAGCTCGTAACTCTTCAACCTTTGACCTTTACATCACCCCAAATGGCCATTCTACCCCTTGGGACTTCCACTGTTTGCACATAAGTTCTCGTACCTTTACTTACTCGCAGCTTAGTCCCTAAAAACTCTCTTATGTCTCTGGGACTTCTGCTCAAAAGGGGTCTGGTAGCCTCTCATTCTCAGGCTATTTCCGTGTCTCAAGGCCTGAAAATTGGGATGTTACAGCTTACGACTTGTGGGTCAGTATAGTAACTGGGCCACTGCCAACTTCATATGGGCCTACAGGGTCGCACACAAAACAGCCCAATGCGAGCTATGATGTCCAGATTCATTAAATCTAAGAGATGTCTAGATTCAATGAATGATCTAGGGTGGATATATATTTTATATATATATAAATCAGTATATATATATATTATATATAATATAAGAGATATTTGTAAGATTTAATTTATAAGGATAAATTAAATCTCTATCACTTTTGAATTTGAATTTAAATGGATATGATCTATTTGAATTTGAAATTCAAATTGATAAGATATCTCAAATTTGATTTATGAGAATAAATCAAATATAATTCCGTCTTATCTTTATTTTAAATTAAATAAATAGGTGAATTAAATCTGTGGGACGGATTTAATATAAACCATATTTATTTAATTAGTTTCTTATTAAATTATGCAATATATGATATTGTATTAATTCAGAATTAATATAAGATTAATTCTAAAGCCCGGCCCTATTAGAAGCCCGATAGCTTCCTATATATTTGACATTAGGGGCTAGGGTTCTACACACAATATAGATCTCTTCACACACATTCAGTAGTGAGAAAAGGGGGCAGGGAGAGTGCAAAAGGTTTGCAGATAAGAAACTGCCGAAATAGAGACGGTGAGGACGGAATCTCCAGAAAGCCCTAGAGGGACAAGAGGCGCTAGCACGTCGTTCGCAATTGGAACGCTGTTCGTGTGGATACCGGTAGAGGAATCCGATCTGAGCTGTCGACTTCTACGATACGGCCAGACACGAAGAAAGGTCGTGACCAGAACACACTTAGGTCGCGACCAAACGGGCATCTGAACGTCAGAAATCCGAAAAGAGGAGACAGGTCGCGACGTGAAGTTGAAGAGGTCGCGACTAAAAGCTCCAGAGGCGACAGGTCGCGACTAGAAGCAGAGTAGGTCGCGACTACAAACTCCAGAGGCGACAGGTCGCGACTAGAAGCTGAGGAGGTCGCGACTGAAAGTTCCAGAGGCGAGGAGTCGCGACTAGTGGACACTGAGGTCGCGGCCAAAGCTCGAGTACCGAAGGTAACACTTCTTTCTCCTTGACTTAAACACATTCGGTAGATCCTGGCTGGGAATGGAAAAATTTTTAAAGTTAATTTCCGCTGCGTGTCTTCCAATTCCCTTCATTTTAAACAAAAGTACAATCTTCGAAACAAGATTTGAAGCTCTTCTTCTTCATTTGCTGATCATTTCTCTCCTTGATTTTCTTCACTATTTGCATTATTCCGATTATTTGATTATACCCATACGACGAAAAATTGCATCAACAGTTTGGCGCTGACCGTGGGGACCTAACAACGAATCTAATAATCCTTTCTAGTTGTTGTTTCATAGGTTGTCACCATTCTAGATGGTTGACGATGATCAATGTTAGAATGGCAAATATACCTAAGAGGGGGGGGGGTTGAATTGGGTGATATTAGAAAAATTAAAACTTCTTCATAAATAAAAATAGATAAGTTAAGAATGATTTCACCGAGAGTAGTTTGAAGAAGAAGCAGACGTAGAGATTTATCCTAGTTCGACCCAACCATTTGGCCTCAGATACCTCTGAGATTTTCAACTATATCTTCCAAGATTCCATGGGCTATTAGTGCCTCAGTACATTCACTATGAGAATTCCCTCTAGCTCCCCCTTACAACCTGTAAGGATAGTCACCACTCAAGAGTCCCACACTCTTGAGCAACTTAGAATAAGAATGGAGAATTAAAGAATCTCTCACACAAAGAAGATATGCTAAGCACTGAAGTACAATAAATTCTATCAAAAAATTTCTCTACTCACGCTAAGTGAAAATAGAGTATAACAGAGTATGAACACTGAACACTTAGAGAATAAGAATGAATGCGTTGTAATTGCTCTAGGTAGGTTGCTGAGAGTCTTAACTTTAGCATTCAATTTGTCATGTATTTATAGCTTCAGTTCCAAAGATATTCGTTAGAGACATTGAGCATTGAGTGAAGTGGAGACAAAGTCATTGGCGGTTGGCGGCAGTAAGTGGTAGCATTTAATACAGTTTTCTGACAGTTAGCCTTTTTACCTCAACCTCTTCATTTTGAATTCTATAATGTAAACATGTTAGGCAAACGTTGTGAGTGTAATAGGCAATGATAAGAAATATGTATGAATGATTACACTATGTTTAAAATCGTTACATTAAAATCTAATTGTTAAAATTATTTGAAAAACTATAAGCATTTAGCGGAGAGTTTATCGATAAGATTATTTATCGAAGAGGACTTCGATAAAACTTGAATGAAATCCATTGTAAACCAGTTGAGCCTCTTATCGATAAATAGTTTGCTTGAATAGCTTATCGATAAATGCCATCCAAAATAGACTAAATTTAAGTTCTCTGAATCTAATTTATGAAAGATTTATTCGAAGAATTATATTATCAAATAACTTATTGATAAATTACTTCAATTAACATTTTTGAAACATGTCTACTGAAAGTGAATTTTTCTCATTCTTATCGAAGAGATCTTCGATAAGTAGCCTTATCAAATATCTTATTGATAAATTGAGTATTTGAAAGATTGTCACACTTTTATATTTATCAAATAGCTTATTGATAAATTAATAAGATCTCCAAACAGAGTATTCGTTTAACAAGCATAATTTATCGAAGACTTTATTGATAAACCAATTTATCGAATAGGACTTCAATAAATTTTCTTAAAAAATATTTTCACAAATCTATTTTTGTTTAAAATATTTATTGATTATAATTCTTATCGATAAATGCTTGGATAAATGTCTTCACAAATTTCACCGAGTTATTTTCAAATTTATCAAAGGCTTTATCGATAAATGATTTTATCAAATAAGTCTTCTAAGAGAGATCATTTTGGAAACAAAGATGTAGATTTTTCTTCATAATCTATTTATTGAAGGTCTTATCGATAAGTGAACTTATCAAATAGGTCTTCGATAAATATCCTTTAGAATTAATCTTTTCACAAATTTCTTTTCTATTTATCGAAGGGCTTATCGAATATGTGTCTTATTAATAATAAGCTTATCGATAAATATTCTTTATCAGACATAAAACACTTTTTGAAAACATTTGCTTAATTGTCATCATCAAAATATTATAGTCTAACAATCAAAACCTCTGCGAGTAACTCTAGGAGCTGTCCACTTTGGTGCAGTACAGGCACAACAATTGGCCGCTCAATCAACCAAGTCGAATGCCTGAAGCACCTCAAGGAGGAAAATGAAGCCATACGGTAGGAGAACTTGAAGTTGCAGAGGGTGAACAAGGATTTGACGAACTCTCATTTTACATGGCCAAGGAGGCCATACCATAGAGCACGATGCTCATCGTCGATGAGTGGAAGAAGAAGTTTCAGGAGCTCGAAGACATGGTACATCGCTTCCCCAACATTCCCACTCCAGTTAAGAAGAACGCCCCCAATAGCTTCATCGAGTTGCCTTTCACGAACACCATTTCCCTAGTTGAGATGCCTAAGAAATTCACGTTCCCTAACATTCGCCTGTACAACGGGTTGACAAACCTAGACAAGCACATGACGTAATACAAGCAGAGGATGTTCACAACTATTATACAGGCTACCTACACAAAGTTTGCATGTGTAAATGGTTTGGATCCATCCTGACAAGTCCCGTGTTGAAGTGGTACATGAACATGCCAATTAGATCCATCGGATCATTTGTAGAATTGAATGACTCCTTCGTAAATCATGGTATTATTGGAAGATACCATAAACGCCTTTGAAGGAGAGCCTTTAGTAATCTCATCATAATCATCAACGCCTTTTTTCACTTTGTATCTTGAAGTGCCACATTTAGGGCACTTATTCAGTCTTTCATACTCATTTCTGTACAATATGCAATTGTTAAGGAACATATATCTTCTTATCTGACAAACCCATCAAACAAAATATTTTCTTTGCCTCGTACATTGATTTTGGTAGTATATTGCCTATAGGAAGGGCATCACTTAACAACTCGAGCAATTATATCAAACTAGAATCGGTCCAACTATTTCTTGATTTTAAATTCATAAATCGCAACACAAATTTCAACCTTATGTACTCATCTTTACTCCCCAATTACAATGGCGTCTTGGTATCACTTAGCAAACTTTCACATATAGGAGAGAACTGTGGAAAGGACTCGGCTCTAATATCACGAAACATATCCAGAATTCTATCAACAAAGTTATTCAAAACTTCCTCGCGCAAATGAGTCCTCCTAATTTGTATATCTTAAATTTATTCCATCAAATATAAGATGCTCTCTTATATCAGAAATAGACAATATGTTACAATTAAAAAAGTTGACATAGGGACAGAAGAACAACCCATCGTTTTTCTTCAAAGCATTCCTCTCAACAAATTCATGAAACCTTTCTATCTCATCTTCATATTCCTTAATAGTTCTCTTAGCTTTCATCCAACTACAATCTATTATTCCCTTAAATGTAAATAATCTCAAATGGTAACTAAATCCATCAAATAGGAAATAAATAGGAACCAACATTTTTAATAAGCCAGCTAACAAACTAAAACTACCAAAAATAAAATCTTTAGTATGGTAAGATAGCTCACAATATATGTCATAGTTTATAACAAATAAATTAAACAATATAACAATTGACAAAAACACACACATATTCAAAAAATCTAAAAAACACACCCACAAACAAATAGGAACTAATGTAACAAACCAAAACTACAAAAACTATGTCTTTAATATAAGGATGATAGCCCATAAGATGTATAACAACTTATAAAACAGCAAATAACTAAAAAAACAAGAAAAATGAGAAAATAACAAAGTTAAACGGTGACTTACGGTGCTAACGATGTAGAATGACAACAGAGACAAAGGAAAATGTTAGGAAATGACATTTGTGCAAGTCTCTCGTGGTTCGGTAGAGCAACAAAACAAATACGGCTGTGAAAAAATGAAAATGAAACTGTACTACACGTGAGGGTTTTTGAAATTTTGCTGGAATTTTAACGGCAGTTTTCCATAAAAATTGTCATGACATATATGCTTTTACTTATAATAGAAGATTTTAGGAAAATCGCCATTATAAAATATAATTTCTTGGTGATTTTATTTAAAACCACAGTGAAAAAGGTTTTAAAATGGGATTTATTTATGAATATGCCACCACCTTTTTTTATGGCATTTTTTCTTTTAACCGCCGTGAGTTAGCATTGTGATAAGTGTTTTTCTAGTAGTGCATGTATCTTGAGCACCCACTATCAATGTACCATTTAGTAGTTTTGCTTTCCTTGAGACATACCCATAAAAAGATAATCTAGTTTTAGGTGCCCATATCTTCTTGGGTCCTGATTGGTTAGTTCGAATAACTTTAGGCTCATAAGTACCTTTAGGTACCCATCTTAATGTCCTATAGGTTTCTTTCTTCTTGTGATAATAAGAAGAAGTATTGTGACCCTTACAGTTATAGTACGTACATTTAGTGAAATGATTCAAAGATTGAACAGAGCCTTTAAAGTAAGTTAAATATGTTTTATCTCCACTCTTCTTCCATTTCCTTTTGTCTAGAGTTCGATCATATCTATTTCCAGATTTGAAAGAAATGCACCTCTGATTGCCTAAAATTACTTTAAGTATTTCACTACCTTTAGTGAATCATTCAAGAGTTTTAGTTAAATCTTGACTCTTTTTCTCTGCTACTTCACATTTAGTACAAGGTTGTACTGGTGCGGATTGAATAGATTGAGTAGCCACAAGAGAGATTATTTTGGCTTCCAAATTTGGCCAGGAACATTGTCATCACATCCTCTCAACTTCTCTCTTCAACTTCCAGCTCAATCTTCCATTTTTCTTCATATTTCTCTATTTCAACACCGATTAATCCATTTCTACCACCCTTCTCATTACCTTTCCATCATCTTTTTCTGCTTTTCTCATGGCACTAACCTCAGATAGTGATAGAGGCATGGTCAAAGCTATGAGAGGCTAGATTTCTTAGCCTCTTGGTGATGGACAGCATAGTTTGAGCTTATCGACGATAATGGAAAAGTTTCTGTCTTAATCTGTACTTGTACATATTTTGAGAACTATAAATTTAGGAATTTCATTATCTGTATAAGTCTAAATTATCGATCGATTAATTCTCTGATTAGACATTTGTAATTGACATTGGATGATGTGATTGCTAATTTTAATATAAATATTTAAGTTTTGATTTCTGGTTAGTTGGAAAGTTATCAATGATTGTTGGTGTTTAATTTGATTGCTTGAAGTCTCTAGTTGTTGATTGATGACTGTAATATCCTAATTTTCAGGCCTAGAGACTCAGAAAGTAGCCTGGAATAGATAGGCTACCAGACCCCTTTGAGCAGAAGTCCATAAACATACAGAGGATTTTTAGGGACTAAACTACAAATAAGTGAAAGTATAGGGACTTGTATGTAAATCGTGAAAGTCCCTAGGGGTATAATGGTTATTTTAGAAAAGAAAGGAACTAAAGTGAAAGTCTAAAAGTTTCATGGTGCAAACGTGAAACTAGACACAAGTTGTGGGCTATTAAGTGTAATTATAAAAAGTTAAGGGACTTAATTGAAAAGAGAAAAAGTTTCTAGGGGCAAAATGGTAATTATAGAAAGTTGAGCCGAAAGTAGCTTAGAGTTGCCCGGAAGCATTTTAGTCCCAAATTTCATCAGTAGATAGAGGAAATGATGCTGGTTAATCTAGCCTAATATAGAAATTTTATTAGAGTTTCATATAGCTAAAATTTATCTGATAGTCTAAAAGTTATATGAAATTTTTATCTGATCTCTTGGACCTCAGATATATTTTTATAGGAAGATGCGTCCTGTGAAGATAGAGGTCAGGGAACTGATAGAATCTCGAAAGGAGATATATAAGAAAAGTTATTCACTCTTTAGTGAATTTTGACGGGAGTTCGTGAACGCCTGATATCCTATAGGGAACTTAAGCAGTAAGCAAACTATAGGGAACTCAATTCCCAAGAACTATAGGGAACTCTGTATATTTTTTGGACTTTTGCTCAAAGGGGTCTGGTAGCCTATCTATTACAGGCTACTTTCTAAGTCTCTAGGCCTGAAAATTAGGATATTACAGTCATCAATCAACAACTAGAGACTTCAAGCAATCAAATTAAACACCAACAATCATTGATAACTTTCCAACTAACCAGAAATCAGAACTTAAATATTTATATTAAAATTAGCAATCACATCATCCAATGTCAATTACAAATGTCTAATCAGAGAATTAATCGATCGATAATTCTAACTTATACAGATAATGAAATTCTTGGGAATTGAGTTCCCTATAGTTCCAAAAAACATACAAAGTTCCCTATGTGCGAAATGACAAAAATACCCCTATGTTATAAAATAGTCAAAGAATGAGTGAATGGTATTTTGGTCATTTGACTAAGGTTAGACAGTCAAGGAAGGTTATCTAAATAGTTGACCGGGGTCAGGGAATACTCTGATAAAGTGAAAAAAGACAATAATGCCCCTAGACTCATTAAAATAAATAAAGAGGAACTAAGGGCATTTTGGTAATTTACTAAGGGATATTTCTTGGGAATTGAGTCATCAGAGTACTTGAGCTTGATCAGAGACCCAAGATAGCATTCCAAGAGTACAAAAACGTAGCCCAAGAATTATGTGGGTTAAAGTAGCATTAAAGTAATATTTTAGTGAGTTTTCAATAAAGTAGAGTTATCCGGTTGAAGTGATAATCGGGGAATTGATCAGATAAAGTTTTGGACTTATCCGGAAGCCATGAGGTGGTATGAATGTTACCCATAAGGTGTCACATGGCATTATCATAGAGGAAGAAGAAAAAGCTAAGGACACGTGGCACGATCTCAGCCGTTTATTCCGGGATAAGACTCTGGAATTCTCTAGAAGCGTTGAGTCAGCTGGTAAGGTATCCCGAGGGCTCCACCATTGCATCACCTAAGCATGTGAGGTGTCCATGGATGATGTCATTATTGATGAGTCATCAAGGATGGTGATGTCATCATGATGATGCAGGCAAAGCTTCTTGAGGAAGCAAGCTATCTGAGCCGTTCATCGTGATTCGATCTGAGCCATCCATTCCACTTTGCCTCAACTATAAATAGCCACCCCCTTAAGGTGATTCACGGCCAAGAGCAAGAAAGGAAGAGAAAAGAAGAGAGAGAAAGAGAAAGAGAGAAATAAAGAAAGGAAGAGAAAGAAAGAGTTCTGGTTGATGCTCCGTTTCTTTTTATGCTATGACCATATGTTATAATTAAGGGACATGAAGCATGTAAGTTATCATTATGCAAGCATGATCATTAAGTATACACATAGTAACATCAAGCATATAGTTGCATACATTGTATGGTTTCCGTTTGCTACTGAGATTTCCCCTGAAATCTCACCCCTTCCATATCAATCCAATTACAGCAGGTCTTCTCAAGATGGAGGAGATGAGGATTCATGAAGAGAAGTTAAGAATTATTTAGCATGATTGATATGTGATTGATGTATGTGTATGTAAAGTTGGTTGCTGGAATTTGCCACCATGAACAATAACTCATGGTGAGGTAGTGACTTTTGATCTATAATTAAAAATAGTAAATGGTTGAATAAATATATAATATTTTTATAGTAAATAGTAGACATACAAAGCTTCGATTTTATATATAGAACGTCTTATTTGAATGTCTACACATGGAGATATAATTTTTCAAAATTTGGACCAAAATGCTGGATTCAGGAGAAAAATATGGGATAAACAGTAAACTTTTAGCATTGACTGACATTGACTTGGTCAATGCATGGTCAACGAGTTATTTTCCCTAAAAGTGGATTAAGTTAGCTTCATTTAGAAATTTGAACCACTTTGTTTCAATTTTTCTAGAATTAGTTATGATTTTTCGAAGTCAGGTCACTTGTCTGGAATTTACATAGTGAACAGTACTCGATAGAGTAAAATTCTAGATTGAGAAATTTGACTTCAATGACCTTGAAAGTGGTTCCAAATGCTACCAAATGATCTCTAAGATGTATGAAAGTAAGTATGTGAAAATGACTATTTGAGGACATTATCATAATCTAATTTAATTACACACTAAATAGTTTTTAACAATTCATTAAGAAGTTTTTAAACCAGCTTTGATCAAAGGAGTTTAAGAGCCATTAATGTACTAGACTCAATCGATTGATTGAGATTTTATTTAAGACTTAGTCATTTCAAAACTCCCATATCAAATTAAGAGCAAGGAGAACTTTGTTTTCATCATCAAGAGGTGTTTTCATCATATTTCTCTTACATTAATCACTACTTTCATATTTATAAAAGATATAAGAAACATCTACTTTTACTACACCCTTATTTTATTGCATTAATGTTTGATCTAACCCAAAACCCATGCTTTTACTCAGGTGTTCGATGGCTTCGTTTTCCAATTTGCTAGGATTCCAATAAAAAGGCTCCTTGAGAAGAACGATAGGATTGTTCCTTATACAATATTATCGAGTGCAATCATTATTTTGATGGACCAGACAGTGATATTCTGATCCTATCAATGGTCCTATTACTGGGGAGCCAAGTAATTGGTTCCCTAGTAGTTGGTTATTGATTCCATTGTCGACCTGAGTCATTTCTTTTTGTTTGACTTTAGTTTTTTTTGTCTTAATTCCATAGCATAAAATTTTTTAGAAATAGAAACAAATATTTTATTTTCTTTCACTTTGGCAATTGCATCATGGCATAACATTATGCATTTTTTTCAAGTTTTTGTGAAATTGCTCTCTGTGTTTTTGTGTCGCAACTAATTCTTATTTGAGCCATAACCAAATTGTTTCACTGAAGTACTTGATTGCTCTCCGTGAATTTCAATCGCGACCTTGACAACTTTTTGTCACGACAAGTTTAAAAGGTTTACTCTTTGTGAAATTTAGTCATGACTATTGGAATCATTTGTCACGACTGGATATCTATTTGCAAGAGTCTTTGCTCTTTTTAATCAAGAGTCGTGACTTGAATATCTCTTTGTTGGGGACCAAATTGATTTTTTTGCTGTGAAACTTCTATGTCTGATTTTGATTTCTTGCTTAGTTGTTTCGGATTGTTTCTGGAGATCTATTTTCAAGAGTCTTTGCTCTTTGTAATCGGAGTCATAACCTGAACATCCTTTTGTCAGGACCAAATTGATTTTTCTACTGTGAAACTTCTATGTCTGATTTTGATTGCTTGCTTAGTTATTTCAGATTGTTTCTGTGTTGTATGCATAGAAGAACTGAACTATTAGTGCCTTTTGATCTTGAAATTGAGAGGAAACTTAGGAAACTAACAAGAGAATTTAAAGAACAAGGAACTAGTAATGTTGTAGCTGAAGAAGAAGGGAGATCAATAGTTCAGGATTTGAAATTGGACTTAATTTAGAGATTCTATTAGAGATTTCTAATATGGCTGAGATTAATCCTAATAGGCATAATAGACAGGGAGAGAATGAAATATCAAATAATGTAGAAGATAATAGAAGTGTGAGGAAAATAAATCATTCTCATGTGAATTATGATAGTTATGGTTTTTACACTGAAGAGGCTAATTTTGAAATTAAAGGAGCTTTGATTGCAGCCTTACCTAACTTTCATAGTTTTGCAAGAGAATGTCTGCATCGACACTTATAAACCATGCACATGATTTACGCTTCGATGAAGTCTCCAATGACTGCATTGGATGACGTCTTGAGGAGGTGTTTCCATTTCACGATGGAAAGGAAGACTAAAGAGTGGTTATATAATCTGCCAAATCATTTCTCTACTCTTATATGGGATCAGTTGAAGACAACATTTTTATAATAGTTCTTCCCGGCCTCTAAGACTACTCGGATGAAGAAAGAGATTGCAAACATTCTGTAACAGGATAGAGAGTCATTACATGACTATTAGACAAGACTTATAAATTTATTGGCTCGATGTCCACGCCATAACATTACAAAGGCTGATTTAGTAGACATATTTTTTGATGGTTTACTTCCTCACCACAAAGTATCCTTGAATGTAGCAGCAAATGGTTCGTTGAGAGATAAAACTCCACAAGCAAGTTGGGAGTTATTCCAACAAATGGCTAATGAAGACCATCAGACCGAGGATCCAAGGAGAATGCCCACATCATCTTCAGGTAACTCCAAGGAGATTTTGTTAGAAATAGCAGCTTTAGGCAACTGAATAGAGAAGAGAATGAACTTACTTGAAAGGGAGCTATATTTTATAAAGCAAGTTTGTCACATCCGAATTTTTCCCTATATGTATAATATATGATAGAGAAAAGAGGTTTGGAAAGGATTGTGATGAATAGAAAGGAAAAGTAATGATTAGACAAAGGTATAAAGAAGAGGGACTAAAATGAAAAGTTTAAAAGTTACATGGTACAAAGTGTAAAGTAGACATAAACTTTGTGCCATTAAGTATAATTATGAAAAGTTGAGGGCCTAAAGTGTAATTTTCAAAAGTTCCAGGGCAAAATGGTAATTATAAGAAAGTTGAGCCAGAAAAGGCCCAAAAATGTCTGAAATTAGTTCAATCCCAAATTTTTTCAGTAAATAGAGAAAATTATTAGGATCAGTTTGACGAAACGCAGAATTTTGATTTGAGGTCCCGAAAAATTGATATAAATTTTTAAAGAAAGGGAAATTAATACAGTATCCTCTAGACCTCAAAATTAGATGAAATTTGGCAGTAAATTATTATAATTAATATGAGAATTTATGAAACTGACAGAACTAAAAAAGGAGTTCTGTAGAATTTATTATGAAATTTACAGTGGATTAAAACCCCCAATAAATACGTTTCGGGGGGATTTCTCAGGAGTTGAGCCCATGAAGGTAGTGGATCATGTAGAATGCCCAAAATGGTTCCTTGTAGGCCCAATAATATTTTTAGTTAAGTATGTGGTCCAGGGGTAATAAAGACCTGGAAAATATAAAATTACGAAAATGCCACTAACTATGCCACTCTGTTGTGTCATTGAGCTAGAGATAGACAAAGGGCATTTTGGTCATTTGATTATGGTTAGACAGTCAAGAGAGTTCCCAAATAGTTGACCAAGGTCAGGGAATACTCTGATGAGGTGTGAAAAGACGATAATGCCCTTGAGATATTAAAGTAAATAAAGAAGAACCAGGGGGCATTTTGGTAATTTGCCAAGGGATCTGTGATTAAGTTTAGAACCAGTACAAGAATGTCAATGGTAGGAAGAATCCAAATACTGGATTTGAGGTCAGAAAGTATATTATCTCAGAAAAATTTGATTCAGAAAACAGTCTGATTTTTAGGGAATCGGACGAGCCTGTACCGGATTGGACCGGAATTTTTCCATATGCTTCTTCCCTTGGAAATTTTTCCACATGTCCTATGAGGTGTCCCTTGATGATGTTATGGATGATGTCATAATTAGCTTTTAAGAAAAGTTAAATCCAAGAATAAATGTGAACCATTAGATAAAATAGTACACAAAGTGATCTTGGCCATTCATTTTCCATGAGATTTTCTATAAATACCCCCACTATTTCTGCTCAAAACTGTGAAGCAAGAACCCTTGGGGAAGCTAGGTCAAAATGAAAACTCAAGCCAAGACAAAGAAGAATCCAAGGTCTAAAGTTCAAGCAATTTAGAGATTAAAGGTAAGCAATCTATCCTAGCTTATTTTTCTTTGATTTGGGAGCTTGAACTTAGGGTTTTTATGGAAGAAAGTTAAGCTTTCTCTAAGGTGTATATGCTGTCCAAAATCTTAGATGAAAGGACAAAGCAGAAATTAAAGTTAGAGTTATGTGATTGAAGCTTAAACAAGCTAGTTAGATGATTGGTTGTTGAATCAAGTTGATATTCTTAACTTTACCATGGTTGAAACCTTTTGGTCTGCACTGTTCATGTTATAAGGAGATGGAATTTCAATGATTTAATGCTTCCATTGAATTTATATGATGATTTTGTGTAGATTGGATAGGTTTTGGAACATTGGAAGCATTGGTATTGAAGGTTATAATGTTTGGAATTCTTCTCTGTACTGTTCACTTGTATGAACAGTGATTGGATTTTCATGATTTTGATGTTTCCAATGGTTTTAAAATGAAAATTTGTGTGGGATAAAGTAGAGAAACAAGTATGGGAAGCATTGGAATCAAAATGAGAATTTTTGGAAGAATTATGCATATTTTTTAATTCTATCCAGAACAGTGCATAGGAGTTGGAATTTCATGATTCTAAGTTTATAAATGGATTCAAAAGGTGAAATTGTGTAGGGTAAGTTCAAGACATCAATTGATTCAAAGGCCAAGTCAATTGGTAAAGATTAAAGAAAGTTATGTTAGTTAAAGTAAGTTTAATGTTCAAGAGGGTTAGATAGTAATGAATGGATGATTATATGATATTAGGACTTGTTGGTGTGCTCAAAAGAGGCAACCATACATCAAGGAGAAGTAAGAAGAAAGAGCAAAGTTAAAGTGAAAGAAAGTCAAGTATATGAGATAGTAAACTTACCCTAAACTTATATGTATTGAATTTTATGCTTGATTGTGTTATGGCTTTGTTGAATTGTGTGCATATGTGTAGATGATTGAAGTTCTATTTCTATGATTACCTTGGCCAATTATATTTCATATAATACATTGAAGCATGCACATTATACAATGTTAATACTTTCACAAGCAAGCACAAGTAGTTACATTAATACATGCATTGTTTAGTAACATTTGCTACTGAGATTTCCCCAGAAATCTCACCCCATCTATGAAATCCCAATCCCAACAGGTTTATGAATGATGAAAGAGGATGAAGAAAGATGAAGAGAAATTAGGGATTGGTTAATGTAAATGTTATATGATGTTATGTAAAGAATTGTTATATGTAATGTTGCTGTATGACCAATCTAAGCAGTGATGGTCATGATGTAATGGAAAATAGTAAATGATGAGATAAATGTATGAAATTTTATAGACAACAACAACAACAACAACAAAGCCTTTTCCCATTAAATGGGGTCGGCTACATGGATCATACGACGCCATTGTGCTCTGTCAAAAACTAAATCCTTGGATATGTTATTGACCAGGAGATCCCGCTCAATGACATATGAAATTTTATAGACATTTAGTTAAAATGCCAAGCTTAGTTTTGACACTAAGAACGCCTTATTTTGATGTCTGTACAAAGAGAATGAATTTTCCAAAGATGGGGACTATAATTTATTTTCAAAATTTTTGACCAAATGAACAATAATCTTTAACGATTAAACTTTATTAATTGGCTAAGCATTGGTCAGGAACTTATTTTTCCCTTAAAGTTCAAGATGTTAAAGAGCAGCAGCTCATGACAAAGAAAGCAAACCAAGAGGAGAACTCACAAGCACAAGAGGAAATACAAGAGATTTAAGAAAAGGAAGTGATAATACAAAGTCCAACTTACATTGGGAAGCAAACTGAGGTGAAGGTGGAGTCAAGCAAGCAAGGAGCTTCTATGACTACAGGTAAGGAGGTAAGTATAAAGGATCTCCCTTTTCCCAAAGGTTACTTTATTGGAAAGAAAAAGATTGACCCTGAATTTGTAAAAGAGGCTTATACTTTTTTCAATAAATTAGAAATAAATATTCCTATGGTTGAATTTCTCAAGAGGAATCCTAAGTATGCTAAATTTTTTAAAGAGTTGTGGGCTGATAAGAAAAAGTTTATGCCTCTTGAGAGAATTTAGGTGAGTGCTAATGTTTCATCTCTTTTTAAGGCTGAATTACCCGTTAAGTGCCAAGACCCAGGATCTTACACTATCCCATGCACAATAGAAAATGTTCATATAAAGGGAGCGTTATTAGATCTAGGGGCTTCTATCAATGTAATGCCTTGGTCGGTATACTTAGCCTTAGGCATTAATAATCTTAGAGACACAAGTGTAGTACTTCAATTAGCTAATAGATCAATTAGGTATCCCAAGGGAATTCTTGAGGATATTCTAGTGCACGTCAAGGACTTAGTGTTCCCAGCTGATTTCTATGTTCTAGATATGTCTAATGAGCTAGTAAATGAGAGCACTTTGATCCTAGGTAGACCATTCCTCTAAACTTTTAAGACAATCATTAGTATGAAGCATAGTTCTATTACAATGGAAGTTGGGGAACATGTAGTCACTTTAACACGAATGAAGCAATGAAATATCCTTTTGACAATTTTGCTTTTGTTGAGTTAAATGCTATTGATTATGTTGTTGAAGAGACTAGGTATGGGTATGAATTGAGTTTGCATGATGGGCATGATTCAGTGTTGCATAAATTTCAAACTTCCCATGAAGCATCTCATGAGCATGTTGATTCAAATTCATCTTTGAGTGCTTATAATGATTATTTTGTATCTCTTTCTTCTATTTATTCTTTTCCAGTTCTTGTGAAAGCAATGCACCATGTTTTAGTGTTGCATAAATTTCAAAATTCCCATGAAGCATCTCTTGAGCTTGATGATTCAAATTCATCTTTGAGTGTTTATGATGATTATTTTGCATCTCTGTCTTCTGTTTATTGTTTTCCTATTCTTAAGAAAGCAATGCACCATGTTTCAATTGCTTAGATGTAAATAGCATGCTTTCAGTTTCTCAAAATTTCTTATTTTCATCCAATTTGGATTATATTTCATCATTTTTGAGTGACATTACTCTTGGAAAGGAATTGTTAAGTGACTTTACAGGATTACAAGATATTTTGGAATCTGGAAGTGGAACAAATGCTAAAGGGTTGAGCTTATGTGAACCCAAGTCGCGACTAAGTATCAACCTGCTGAGGGGAGAAGACTCTATGAAAATTTGTCGCGACTAGATGATTGTATGTCGTGACAAAAGAGCAGAATAACCAGAATAGAAGAGTCTATAATTGTGGGTCGTGACCAAAGGATGAACATATCGCGACTAGTAATCTAGAGACTCTCTCTGTGAATTTGAGTCACGAAGAGAAGTTGAAAATAAGACAGAGAGGTCACGACTTGTAATATCCAATACGACAAGTGAACTTCAAATTTCTTCAATTCCATAGTCTGGTGTTTTGGTTAAAGGGCCAACATATCCTAACTCTAATTTTCCTCACTGGCATTCTAAAATTACATCTCATACCTTACAATTTTTGAATGATTTAATCTCTAATAATGATACAGGTATGAAGGAGAGTGATCCTAAGTATGTTGCAGTTGTAGACCAACCTCATCTTGGTGCAATACTTGAGGAAGTAGACGACAAATTAGAGAATCTAAATAAGCTAGATAAGAGCAGCCTCCAAGAATATACAAAGGATGTGAAGGGAACATCACCCAAGTTTGTTACTGCTATATACCAACCACGGTTGGGCAAGTTTAAGTTTAAATAGGGAAAATTCAAGACAAGCTTGGATGGACTTCACAATGTAGTCAAAGTATATGATTTTGGGATGCTAGAGTGGAGAGAGAAGGCAATGGGGAAGATTTTCCAATCAAGCAGCCATCTCTCAAAATTCTCTGAGTTCCCACCGCCTCCATGAGACCAAGTTATCCCTTTCCTTTATCTTACTTTTCATATGCTATTATAATTTGCTAATATCTTGTTGTATGTGATGGTTTGATGAGTTTTGAAAGGGATGAACCAGTAGAAGTAGTAGTTAATTTCTTTGCTTAATGTTTCCTTAGTTTTTGAATAAAAGTCCTTAGTTGTCTACTTGTTTTATATTGTTGTCTTTTCATCCACACACACAATTGCATGATTTTAGCTCACCCATCCTTTCATCTTAGCCTTTCTTGAATTACTTTGTATGATTGGAATGTGACTGCATGCTTAATGATGGATTTGAAGGGAATTGGAAGACACACAGCGGAAATTAACTTTAAAATTTTTCCATTCCCTGCCAGGATCTACAGAATGTGTTTAAGTCAAGGAGAAAGAAGTGTTACCTTTGGTATTCGAGCTGTAGTCGCGACCTAAGTATCCACTAGTCGCGACTCTTCGCCTCTGGAGTTTTCAGTCGCAACCTACTCAGCTTCTAGTCTCGACCTGTCGCCTCTGGAGTTTTCTGTCGTGACCTCCCCAGCTACTAGTCGCGACCTGTAGCCTCTGGAGTTGTCAGTTGCGACTTCCTCAGCTTCTAGTCGTGACCTGTCATCTCTTTTCAGATTTCTGACGTTCAGATACCTATTTAGTCACGACCTCTGTGTCAACTGGTAGTGACTTGTCGTCGTACCTGGTGCTCTTTTCTCGATCGCAAGAAGTCGACAACTCAGATCGGCTTCCTCTACCGGTATCCACACAAACAGCGTTCCAATCACGAACGACGTGCTAGCGCCTCTTCTCCCTCTAGGGCTTTCTCAAGATTCCGTCCTCACCGTCTCTATTTTGGGTGTTTCTTATCTGCAAACCTTTTGCATTCTCCTTGCCCCTTTTTCTTCGTCTAGAACCCTAGCCCCTAATGTCAAATATATAGGATGCTATCGGTGTTTTAATTGGGTTGGGCTTAAGAATTAATCTTATATTAATTCTGAAATTAATACAATATCATATATTGCATAATTTGATAAGAAACTAATTAAATAAATATGGTTTATATTAAATCCGTCCCACAGATTTAATTCACCTATTTATTTAATTTAAAATAAAGATAAGACGGAATTATATTTGATTTATTCTCATAAATCAAATTTGAGATATCTTATCAATTTAAATTTCAAATTCAAATAGATCATATCAATTTAAATTCAAATTTAAAAGTGATAGAGATTTAATTTATCCTTATAAATTAAATCTTGCAAATATCTCTTATAATATATATAATATATATACGAATTTATATATATAAAATATATATATCCACCCTAGATTATTCATTGAATCTAGACATATCTTAGATTCAATGAATCTGGACATCATAGCTCGTGTTGGGCTATTTTGTATACGACCCTGTAGGCCCATATGAAGTTGGCAGTGGGCCAGTTACTATACTGACCCACAAGTTGTAAGCAGTCGCTAGCAAGACATTACGACTACCCAAATCATATGGGGATCGATGAACGATGTTAGCTTTCATACAACCAAATCACGTCCCTTTTGTCACACGATATTTCGGTCATGGATGAGGCATGGAGAACGTCATCCTCCTGTTCCTGACCGTTACTTTCTCGATCCCTGAGTAGTCTGACTATAGAAATGGAACTACCTTTCCACTACGGTATGGCCATACATTTCTCAGACTCACTCATCGAGGGGCCCAGTAATATCTCTCTACGAATGTGAGGGACAAATCCCATCTTGACCATTCACATTCCTCCGCATGAAAAACCACTAAGCCCGAACATAGCCTTTATGATCACTCGGTCAAAAGTGACTTTTGACTAGGTCAAAGCTGAGCGTTGGTCATGTAGGAATTCCTGATGATCTCAGGTCAAAGGGCATAGTGACATGGTTTGTATATGAGAGAAGCTTATGACTTAACCCATGCAGCTCTCTCATAGCGGGTCGGTCCAACACCTTGTACTCTTACATGTGCCTATGACTTTGATTTATATCTCTATATATCTTCAAAGTCATACTGGTCTTATTTTATCTCTACTCCCGCATAGATGACCGACCAGGGACATTTAGGATAAGATCATGAGTTATCCAAGGATGGTCATCACAGTAAACATGCAAATAATATGATAACATAATTAAGAAATTCATAAATCAACAATGTTCATAATACAATGATTAGCCCCTAGGGCATAATCTCCAATAGAATTTGTATTGAGTTATGTGTTGAATGATGATTTGATTTCTCTTTGCTTTAATTGATTAAATTTTGAGTTGTTGTATCCCTATGTTTACTGAATGCTTCTCTTCCAATTGACAGTGAGGACACTGCCAAGTTTGAGTTTTTGGGGAAGTTGTGATTTTCTTTTCCAATGATCCAATAAATGCAAAAAAAATTCAAAAAACCCAATCTTTCATCATAAAACTTGTGGTTTTTGATTTGATTAAGTAATGAATTGTTGAAAATTGGATTTTCAACTTAATTGCGAATTATTCTCAAGCAGGAAAAACTCAATGGGACAAACTTTCTTGACTGGTTCAGGAACTTGAGAATTATTCTCAAGCAGGAAAGAAAGGCATATGTCCTAGATCAACCCATTCCTAAGGAGCCAGTAGCCAATGCTCCTAGAGCTCAGAGAGATTCTTATGCGAAGCATAAGGAAGACTCTGTCTATATGGGATGCTTGATGCTTGCCACCATGGTTTCTGAGCTCCAAAGAGATTTGGAACACATGGAGGCTTATGAGATGATTGTGCATCTTAAGGAAATGTTCCAGCAACAGGCAAGGCAAGAGAGGTATGAGACCACTAAGGCCTTATATTCCTGCAAGATGGCTGAAGGTGCATCAGTGAGTACTCATGTCTTAAAGATAAAAGGGTACATTGATCACCTTGAGAGGCTTGGATTTCCCATGAGCCAGGAGTTAGCTATAGATTTGATCTTGAACTCACTCCCGGAAAGTTATGACCAGTTTATCATGAACTACAACATAAACAACATGGAGAAATCTATTTCTGAACTGCATAGGATGCTTAAAATTGCTGAGCCGATTGTTAAGAAGAAGCTCAGTACAATTTTGATGGTTCAAAAAGGAAAGGGTATGAAAAAGAAAGGCAAGGGCAAAGGAAAGGGTCATGGCTCATCAGGTAAGACCAAAGAGTCAGGCAAGCCCGAAACCAAGCCTGCACCAAAGAAGACAAAGCCTCCAAAGGAAGGAGTTTGCTTCTTCTGCAATGAATCGGGTCATTGGAAGAGGAATTGTAAACTCTACCTTGAAGATCTAAAAAAGAACAAGAAGGATAGCGGGGCTATCGCTTTAGGTATTTATGTTATAGACATTCATCTCTCTACTTCCACTACATGGGTATTAGATACCGCATGTGGTTCTCATATTTGTATAAATGTGTAGGGCCTAAAGGACAATAGAAAGCTAAAGAAGGGCGAAGTTGACCTACGAGTTAGAAACAGAGCAAGGGTTGCTGCTTTAGCTATAGGAACTTATGAATTAGTTCTGCCCACTGGGCTTTTGTTAGTTTTGAACAATTGCTATTATGTTCCTGCTTTGAGTAGTAACATTGTTTCTCTTTCTTATTTGGATAAGGAAGGTTACACTTCCATTACTAGGAATAGTAGATGTTCCATTTATCGTAATGATGTTTTCTATGCTCATGGTGGTTTGCATGTTGATCATTATATATTAAACTTGGAACAACCCAATCATGGAAATATCTATAACATAACCACCAAAAGGGGAAAATCAAATGATTTGAATCCGACATACCTCTAGCATTGTCGTCTGGGCCACATAAATGAGAAACACATTTCTAAACTCCATCAAGATAGATTTTTCAACTCATTTGATTTTGAATCATATGATACTTGTGAGTCTTGTTTGTTAGGAAAGATGACAAAGTCACCTTTCACTGGGCATAGTGAAAGGGCCACTGATTTATTGGGCCTCATACATACAGATGTGTGTGGACCGATGAATACAAATGCCAGAAGAGGTTATTCGTACTTCATCACATTCATAGATAATTTTAGTAGATATGGCTACGTCTATCTAATGAAACATAAATCCGAATCTTTTGAAATGTTCAAAATATTTCAAAATGAAGTACAAAACCAGCTTGGCAAAATAATTAAAGCCCCTGGATCTGATCGAGGGGGTGAATATTTGAGCCAAGAGTTCATCTATCATCTTAGGAATTGTGGGGTAGTCTCACAATTGACTCCTCCAGGAACACCACAATAGAATGGCATTTCTGAACGGAGGAATCAAACACTATTAGATATGGTTCGATCCATGATGAGTCGAACAGATCTTCTACCGTCCTTTTGGGGCCACGCCCTACGCCCTAGAGACAGCTGCGTTCACACTGAATCGTGTTCCATCTAAGGAAATTGAAAAGACTCCGTATGAGATATGGACTGGGAGGAAACCTAGTTTATCTTTTCTCAAGATTTGGGGATGTGAGGTCTATGTTAAGCAATAAGCCTCAGATAAATTAGCGCCCAAATCCTCAAAGTGCCTTTTTGTGGGATATCTTAAGGAAACCAAGGGATATTATGTCTATAACCCACTGATAACAAAGTGTCTGTTGTCAGAAATGGTATCTTTCTCGAACGAGAATTTATCTCTAAAAGAACCAGTGGTAGTAAGGTACACCTTGAAGAAGTTTGAGAGCCACAAGACACCACAGAACAAGAGATGGAAAATAGAGAAGACTCACAACAAGTTGTTGAGACTCTCAAGTCACGTAAGGCCCATGGCGATCTAATAGGGCACGATTTCAGCCTCAGAGATATGGATTTCTAATTTCTGACAATCGTGATGTGTTGCTCATTGAGCATAATGAGCCAACTACCTATCGAGAAGCTGTAGTGGGACCAACCTCTGAAAAATGGCTAAATGCCATGAAGTCTGAGATGCAATCCATGTACGACAATCAAGTATGGACCTTAGTCGACCCGCCTGAAGGTGTAAAAATTGTCGGGTGCAAGTGAGTTTTTAAATAGAAAACTGACATGGATGGCAATGTAAATGTCTTCAAGGCACGACTGGTTACAAAAGGATTTACTCAAACTCATGGTGTGGACTAAGATGAGACCTTTTCTCCAGTTGCAATGGCCAAATCAATCAGAATCCTCCTTGCCATTGTAGCATATTATGACTATGAAATATGGTAGATGGACGTCAAGACAGTCTTCCTTAATGGAAAGTTCCTTAAGGATGTGTACATGACATAACCTGAAGGGTTTGTGCGTTCCGAGGACTCTGGTAAGGTGTGCAAGCTTCAAAGGTCCATTTATGGACTGAAGCAAGCATCTCAGAGTTGGAATCATCGTTTTGATGAAGTACTCAAAGAGTTTGGATTTCTTCAAGATATTGATGAACCGTGTGTGTACAAGAAGGTTAGTGGGAGCACAGTTGTATTTTTGGTACTCTATGTCGATGACATCCTACTTATTGGGAATGACATTCCTACCTTGCAGATTGTCAAGTCTTGGTTAGGAAAGTCATTCTCGATGAAAGACTTGGGTGAAGCCACCTATATCCTATGAATTAGGATCTATAGAGATAGATCTAAAAGACTTCTAGGACTTAGTTAGAGAACATATATAGACAAGATACTGCATAGGTTTAGTATGCAAGAATCAAAGAGGGGTTTGATACCCATGTCTCATGGTATTCACCTCAGCAAGGATTTGTGTCCAAGTACACTTAATCAGCGAGGTAGCATGAGTAAAGTTCCATATGCCTCGGCCATAGGATCTATCATGTACGCCATGTTATGTACTCGACCGGATGTCTCGTTTGCCTTAAGTATGACTAGTAGATATCAATAGGACCCTAGTGAGGGCCATTGGACTGCTGTCAAGAATATCCTTAGTACTTAAGAAGGACTAAGGACTTATTCTTGGTCTATGGTGGATTGGATGACGAGCTCTGTGTAACTGGTTACACAGATGCAAGGTTCCAAACTGATCATGACGACCAGAAATCATAATCTGGATACATATTCCTCCTGAATAATGGAGCAGTAAGCTGGAAGAGCTCTAAGCAGAGCACTGTAGCAGATTCTGCAATGGAAGCTGAGTATATAGCAGCATCTGATGCAGTTAAGGAGGCCATTTGGATCAGGAAGTTCATTACTAAACTAGGGATGATACCTACCATCTCAGATCCAATAACTTTGTTATATGATAATAGTGGTGCCATTGCACAGGCCAAAGAGCCTAGGTCATATCAAAAGACCAAGCATATACTCAGGTGATTTCATCTCATAAGAGAAATCAATGATGGAGGTGACATAAAAATATGCAAGGTAGCAGGAGAAGACAATGTTGCTGATCCTCTAACAAAGCCGCTTGTGCAAGCAAAGCATGAGTGTCATGTTAGGTCAATGGGAATTAGGCAGATTAATGATTGTACCTAGTGCAAGTGGGAGGATATTGGAAATTGTGCCCTAGGGGCCAATCATTGCATTATGAACATTATTGATTTATGAATTTCTTAATTATGTTATCACATTATTTGCATGTTTACTATGATGACCATCCTTGGATAACTCATGATCTTATCCTAAATGTCCCTGGTCGGTCATCTATGCGGGAGCAGAGATGAAATAAGACCAGTATGACTTTGAAGATATATATAGAGATATAAATCAAAGTCATAGGCATATGTAAGAGTATAGGGTGTTGGACCGACCCACTATGAGAGAGTTGCATGGGTCAAGTCATAAGCTTCTCTCATATACAAACCATATCACTATGCCCTTTGACCTGTGATCATCATGGATTCCTACATGACAAATGCTCAGCTTTGACCTAGTCAAAAGTCACTTTTGATCGAGTGATCATAAAGGCTATGTTCGGGCTTAGTGGTTTTTAATGCGGAGGAATGTGAATGGTCAAGATGGGATTTGTCCCTCACATTGGTAGAGAGATATCACTGGGCCCCTCGATGAGTGAGTCTGAGAAATGTATGGCCATACTGTAATGGAAGGTAGTTCCATTTCTATAGTCAGTCTACTCAGGGATCGAGAAAGTACCGGTCAGGAACAGGAGGATGATGTTCTCCATGCCTCATCCATGACCAAAATATCGTGCGACAAAAGGGACGTGATTTGGTTGTATGAAAGCTAACATCGTTCATCGATCCCCATATGATTTGGGTAGTCGTAATGTCTTGCTAGCGACTGCTTACAACTTATGGGTCAGTATAGTAACTGGCCCACTGCCAACTTCATATGGGCCTACAGGGTCGCACACAAAATAGCCCAACTCGAGCTGTGATGTCCATGTTCATTGAATCTAAGACATGTCTTGATTCAATGAATAATCTAGGGTGGATTTATATATTTTATATATATATAAATTTGTATATATATATTATATATAATATAAGAGTTATTTGCAAGATTTAATTTATAAGGATAAATTAAATCTCTATCACTTTTGAATTTGAATTTAAATTGATATGATCTATTTGAATTTGAAATTTAAATTGATAAGATATCTCAAATTTGATTTATAAGAATAAATCAAATATAACTCTGTCTTATCTTTATTTTAAATTAAATGAATAGGTGAATTAAATCTGTGGGACGGATTTAATATAAACCATATTTATTTAATTAGTTTCTTATTAAATTATGCAATATATGATATTGTATTAATTCAGAATTAATATAAGATTAATTCTGAAGCCCGGCCCTATTAGAAGCCCGATAGCTTCCTATATATTTGACATTAGGAGCTAGGGTTCTACACACAATAGACATCTCTACACACACATTCAGACGTGAGAAGAGGGGGCAGGGAGAGTGCAAAAGGTTTGCACATAAGAAACTGCCGAGATAGAGACGGTGAGGACGAAATCTCTAGAAAGCCCTAGAGGGACAAGAGGCGCTAGCACGTCGTTCGCGATTGGAACGCTGTTCGTGTGGATACCGGTAGAGGAAGCCGATCTGAGCTGTCGACTTCTACGATACGACCAGACACGAGGCTAGGTCGCGACCAGAAAACCCTGAGGTCGCGACCATACGGGCATCTGAACGTCAGAAATCCGAAAAGAAGAGGAAGGTCGCGATGAGAAGCAGATTAGGTCGCGACTAAAAAACTCCAGAGGCGACAGGTCGCGACTAAAAGCTGAGGAGGTCGCGACTGAAAGTTCCAGAGGCGAGGAGTCGCGACTAGTGGACACTGAGGTCGCGACCAAAGCTCAAATACTGAAGGTAACACTTCTTTCTCCTTGACTTAAACACATTCGGTAGATCCTGGCTGGGAATGGAAAATTTTTTAAAGTTAATTTCCGCTGCGTGTCTTCCAATTCCCTTCACATAATACTCTTCCATAATTTTATATTCATCATCCATACTTGTTTTTCCCTAGGACATACACATTCAATTTAGAAATTTTAGTTTGAAATATAAAACATTTAAACAGTCAAAGTATTCATACAATACACAGATACTAATAGTAACACTTGTCCCAAACATAGCAGTCATATCATAATAAGTTATAGTTATAGTAGTTATGTCCTAAAATTATACAAATTATTATGAAATTGATGTCTCAATCTCCATAACATGTATGCATCAAAAAACCAGAAGTTGTTCCCTCGTATCCTTCAGAGCTGCATACATTTCCCTTGTAGGTGGGTGGTCTAAGGAGTTCTGCACGTCGTCCATAGAAATCACGACCATAGACAACATCAATTCCATTTGCGTGACTCGTGACAGTTGCAATCGACACCTCATAAGCACATGCTTCTTCTGCTATCCTATTGGCCCGTGCTTCTTCAGTCGTTTTATTTGCACATGCTAAATCATTTTCATTTACATTAACTATCCTACCAAGTGCATCCATTATTTTCATTGAGGTAAGCCCTTTCTTCTTCTTCATGACTTCACCCTTCCTCCTGACCACCAACGAGCTAGTGCTTCTTTCCTCACTAATGTTTCTACCTCCACTACTGGTTCCCTTCCCCTTCCCATCACTTACGTTGGTTCCTTCAGGAAAGTTGAATGTCACTGCATTAAGTTGAATACCCTAAAATTTCATCACTGTCTTTGAACCCTTCTTGATTGTCATCTTCAGGCGTGTATTCGGAAGTGACATGCTTGATGGTCCTGTGGCTGTGTCTTCATGAATGTGGTATTGTGGCTGCCACAGTCTCAACAAATTTAGATAATTCATCTCGAAATTGGATCCCTCTTTGAATTTTTCATAAGCTGGAATTTTTGCACATTCAACACCATTAATATCACACAATATACAAAAGCATGAACATGGAAAAAATATGTAAGCTCATATAAGTTAATTCATTACCAATAATTTCTTCTCCCACCCATCATCAAGGGTAATAATAGTATTCCTCTCATCATCCATCCCAAGTCTGCCACTCCTTTTGTAGGGAATCATATTGGACTTTAAACTAGGTCTTACCATAGACTCTCCTAATCTTTACAATGAAGCTAATAGAAATATCTTTACATCCTTTCTTTGTAAAGCTAATACATTTTCTTTTGCCTTTGTTTTAACTTTTTTGATGCATTCTTTGTGGTGTTCTTATCCCATGAAGCTTTTACATTATCCTTAGTCATTATGCTATACAACAAATACAACTCTCTATAATAATCACAAATTCAATTTATATTTTAAAGGAATATCCACTAAAAATCAACTAATAAAACAAGCAATACCATATCCGAAAATGCAAGAGATTCAACTTAATCAACCCAAATAATGAAACAAATATACAACATAATCAAGCTTTGTCTCTACTTTCTAAAAAAAAAATGGAAATACTTTCCTTTCTCAAATACAAGTCCAAACCACATTCAAAGTATCCCAAATAGTTTTGTTTTATATACAACTTAGTTCTAGCCATAAGTAATCAAACCAAAGTATAGCTGAAAGTAAAAGAAAGCTAATCCTAAGCAGGACACAACAATCAGATCGATGGGCAAAATGCAAATCAGAAGCATTTCACCTTGTCAGTCAGATTTGGAAAGAAACAAATTCTCATAAAGTTCGTACAGAGCAAGGACGTTGGAGCGAACAACTTGTTGAATCTCCTCTGAGAGACAAATCAGTACCACACCTGGAGCTTAGCAAGGAAGGGTGATTGAAAAGGAGCTGAGTGACAGGTCATAGACGAACCACCATCACATCTCCAGCTCACCAAGGAACAGTCGAAGACGATAAAGAATCAAGAATACAAAGCAAGAAACAACGAATCGGACAACCCAATGCACAAACTTCTTCTTGCTAGTTGAGAAGGACCTCACCCGCATCTATTCTTTGTATGGAGGGAAGAAGCTAACCCACAACGGCAATTACTCTCTCAATCGGGAAGGAAGACGACTTTTTTGAATGGAAAGGATAAAAGACACTAGGCTTTTCTACAGGGTATTTTCAATTTAGAACTTTTGACAGGTGTGATAATGCAGCCAACCACTTGATAAAGTATTTAAAAAGTTAAAATTCTATGTAAAACATCATAAAGTATTTTTTTGAAAATTTTATGATTTTAGCTACTATATTTTTATAGTTTATACTCTTAAAAGTGTTTTTTTAGGATTACTCGAACTCCCCTATATCAATAAAAGCTAAATTTTTCCACCATGAATCCTACTTGGTAAAAGACGCCATTTAAGTCTTCTTTAAGAACAATGAATTGTTTCACAATTTTATGAGTAAAACTAATCTATGTATAATATAAAAAATATAGGATAAGGCTTGTTGTTATATTTAAAATATATCAAAAGAGGTGATGTGCAAAACCTACATCTATGAAGCACTAATATTTCAGCTTGCTTAACTTATTCATGTAAATATTATATCTGATATCAATATGTACAATGTTGATCACTATATCATCGTTCTCCATTTTTTGTTTCTTTTCCCTCCCCTAACTCCTTGTCTCTCCCTACAAACCATGGGCTTACCATACTTTAAATAAGTCATATTTGACAATTTTATAAATGCAAAGACACGCCAAATCTGATTAACCTTTGTCCCAAGGTGCCTCATAAAAGGTTTATCAGACTCGATATCCAAATCCTTAACCTTTTCAAATGACTTCTAAGGTGCCTCACCAACTTACAAATTCCCATATACAGATCTTCTCAATTGCCGATAATAATGACTGGTGTGAAACTATTTGCGATGCTTCATATAGACATTCATATCATGTTCCAACTTCATCTATTGTGTGCTCTCTTTATAAATAGGACATTCAAATTTTCTTTTGATATTGTACCTTGACAACTTAACATGGCCGAAAAGTCATTAATAAAAATTTCAAATTAAATATTTATGTCCTGTAACCATAATATGAAGATTATAGAGAGGAGAATGATTTTCTATACTACTATTGATCAACAACATCAGTACATATATATACAAGGGGTGCCGTGTAGAACCCTAGTAGCTATTGACGACAACCATATCTTTGTAATTATATTTACAATATTCAATGAATAATATCATAATATCATATCCAATCAAATTCCACAGTTTATTTCGTGATATTTGCCTTCACTCCCCCTCAAGTTGGCCCCCAACTTGCTGGAGAGTTCTTGAAACCGTGCAGCACCTAAGGCATTGGTGAAAATGTCAGCGACTTGATGCTTTGTCCAAATATTCAATGGAAAAATGTCTTGGGATTGGACCCATTCTTGGACCAAATAGCAGTCCATTTCAACGTGCTTAGTCCGCTCATGAAAAATTGGGTTCTTGGAAATATGAATGGCAGCTTGATTGTCGCAATATAATAGAGTTGAAGTCTGTTGAGGTGCCCCAAGGTCGCCAAGGAGCCAGCGTAGCCATATTATTTCACTAACTGTACTCGTCATGGCTCGATATTTAGCTTCCGTAGAGGAACGTGCAACAACTCTCTGCCTCTTGCTACGCCACGATATGGGAGACCCACCTAAGCTAATGAAATATCCAGTGCATGATCGTCGAGTCTCATGGCACCATCCCCAATTGGCATTATCGTATGCCTGCAACTCGAGAGACCCTTCTCGTGGTAAGGAAAGACCTTGTCCAATAGTGAATTTGAGGTACTGAAGACCACGTTCAGTGGCATGCATGTGAGGAATGCGTGGATTAGCCACAAACTGATTAAGAACATTGACCACATATGTAAGTGAAGGTTTCGGGCGTACCTTGGACGTTTTCTCCTGCTTACCGAGGTAGCCACGCGTCGCCTGAGCACCTTAGATGGACTACACGCATGAACTTGAAAGACCACTGCTTTCTCTCTGCGGAATGATCAGATTGCAACTCCCCCCTTTGGGGCCTTCTTATCCGGAGAGCATGCATGCTGGAAGTTACCTTCGGTAACTTCCATTTCTCTCATTTGAAAACCCAGAAACGGTTCCCTCCCTTTCTGCCTCTCATGGACTTGGGCTAATCCACCATGGGTGGACTGGCCCATTTCCTAACATCTCCCACTCACACTTGGTGGATTAGATGTCTTATGTCCAATTTCATTTTCTTCCTTATTTCATACTAGGTGCTTTGCCGTGACCGCGTAGGCATGACGTCTCCTTCCGAGCGTTTGTACTAGAAATCCCTTTCACAGAGACCAGCACAAAACAACCCTTTAGTGCAGTTCGATCAAATAAGTTATAGTGCCTTGAATGTCCTAGATTTGCCCATATACACTTTCTTATGGCTAATCTAATCCCTCTTGAGTTAGTATATAACTCAGATAGCCTCCACTTATGCATAGTATCCACACTTATGAAATTAACAAAATAATATCATAAGGGACCGGTCACAGACACTAGCATGGATGTGTATATTCTGGCAATCTTTCTTTCGCCCATATATCATTTTGATATGAATCAACCGCTTTCCTAGCATAATACCTTTGGTTCATATATAATTTGACCGTAGGATATATACTAAAGTAGCAAACGCTGAAACATATCTCCATAATACTGTCAAAGTCAAAGGACATTAATGAAAGGATGATACCTTTCTGGAACTCACACAACAATGAAGCAGGGATTGATTCACTTGCTTTCCATTTGCGGTTCTTTAGCACATGTGGTATGAATCACATGTTACGGTGTTCCTCTTATCTTATAAGAGTGTACGTCGTTTTGACTCTATCAATCACACCGTACAGACTTAAGTCCAGACACTCATAGTATCTAAACCCAA
Source organism: Leucaena leucocephala (assembly GCA_037074615.1). Taxonomy (NCBI): domain Eukaryota; kingdom Viridiplantae; phylum Streptophyta; class Magnoliopsida; order Fabales; family Fabaceae; genus Leucaena; species Leucaena leucocephala. The sequence goes on along the minus strand of CM073555.1, from coordinate 11,103,589 downwards.
ATTCTTCAACTCTATTCACATAATATGACGTCAATTTTGAAGAATTTGTTATCTGGCTACAGGTTTCATGGACGTGGGTATCCATAGTTCGATCCATATCCATACTCATGGATCTCATCTTGACTCACTGCACTATTTAAGCCAAGGCGATATTCATTGTGTTTCTTCTCTACCATATCAGCACTCTTGCTGCTTTACTGGTGAACACATGTCTCATCTTTGAACACTTCTTTAGCATCAAAGGCGGTTGCTCGTGTGAGAGAGCTACCCTCTTTAACCTGTACGACATACTAGACATTGTATACTTTCATTCAGACATATAAGTAATAATAAATGACATGATATCATTAGTAAAAAATAAAAGTATTACATACAGTCTGCTACTTTACATTTTTCGCATGCCAATGGCTGTTACATGTTTCTCAAATGTTTCTTTGCCTATTGGTTTAGTCAGGGGGTCTGCAACCATACACTTGGTTGAAATGTATTGTACAGTTACAATTTTCTGTGCTATATAATCCCTCACAAAGTTATACTTGATATCAATGTGTTTGGTCTTACTGTGATACTTAGGGTCTTTGGTGTAGGCTATGGCTGCAGTATTGTCACAGTGTATCAACACCGGATTGGTACTCTCGTTCCCAAAGCCTAGGTGTTCGATAAATCTCTTCAGCCAAATAGCCTCTTGCGCTGCTGCAGTGCATGCCACAAACTCAGCTTCCATAGAGTGTAAAGCAATGCACGTCTGCTTCTTGCTACTCCAACATATAGCTCCGTTGTTAAGCAAGAAGGTGTATCCTGAAGTAGATCTTCGTTCTTCTTCATCACCGCCTACATCAGCATCAGAATAACCGACTAGGCGCAGATCGCTTCCTTGATAACACAACGCATAATCAGATGTGCCCTTTAAGTATCTCAATATCCTCTTCACTGCTTTCCAGTATTTCTCACCGGGGTTGGACTGGAATCTGCTAACCAGCCCCACTGCATAACAAATATCTGGTCTAGTGCACAACATTGCGTACATCAAGCTACCAACGGCACTAGCATATGGAACTCTTTCCATTTGCTTTCTCTCTATATCAGTTTTGGGACACATGTCTGAACCCAAGGCCACTCCAGTGGCTACAGGGATATCCATGGGATTGCATTCACTCATATTGAATCGCTCAAGTATCTTCTTGATATAACTCTCTTGTGAAAGAGTGAGGATTCTCTTGGAGCGATTCCTTCGAATCTTGACTCCAAGTATATATTCTGCTTCACCCATGTCTTTCATCTCAAAGTTTGATGAAAGCCATTCTTTAATAGCTATCACCGAGTCAAGACTATTTCCGGCTAATAGTATATCGTCTACGTATAAGGATAATATTACAAAGTTACCCTCAAACCGCTTAACATAGACGCAGTGGTCTTCCTCTATCATTTGAAAATTATATGAGGTTATCGCCTTATGAAACCTCAAGTACCACTATCTGGATGACTGTTTTAATCCATAAATGGATCTTTTGAGTTTACACTTCTTGTGTTCAAGCCCTTTTTCAATGAAACCTATTGGTTGTTCCATATAGATTTCTTCATCCAGATCACCATTCAGGAATGCGGTTTTTACATCCATCTGATGCAACTCCAGGTTTAAACTGTTTACTATTGCCAGAATAAGTCTTATAGAGTTGAAGCGCACAACAGGTGAAAAAGTATCCTCATAATCCATACCTTCCTGTTGTGTATATCCCTTTGCAACCAATCGAGCTTTAAATTTGTCAATTGATCCATCCACCTTTCTTTTGATTTTGAGAACCCACTTGTTCCCAATGGCTTTACGCCCTTTTGGCAGATCAACCAATTCCCAGACTTGGTTTTTCATCATTGAGTCCATTTCCTCTTTCATTGCTTTCTTCCATTCCTCCTTAGCGTGACCTGCCAAGGCCTCATGAACAGTGCGGGGTTCATCATCCCCTTCTGGAGTAACTAAGAGTGCTTCGCCTTCTATTTGGAAGCGTCTCTTTGGAACACTTTCCCTGTTACTCTTTCTGGTAGGAGCAACAGCAACTTGCTTATCTTTTCTCATTTGCCTCGGTCTTTGTGTTGACCGTTCTTGGCTCCCACTGAGATTGACATACCTGGAAGATCCTGGTCTGTCAATTTGTTCGGCACTGTCTTGTTCCTGAGTCTCATAAAGAGATACAGTGCGGTCAACATCTCCCCTACTGGGAAATTCTGTTTCAATGAATACAGCATCTCTAGATTCTGTTTCAGTTACTGTTCCATCTTCAATTTCACTTATGAATACATATCCTTTTGAGGGTTCAGAGTACCTTATGAAGATACATTTCTTCCCTCTAGGACCCAGTTTCCCATGTCTATGAGAAGTGTCATGGATATAGGCCGCCGAGCCCCATGGTCTAAGGATGCTTAGATCTGGCTGGCGTTTAGTCCATAACTCGTAGGGTGTGGAAGCGACTGACTTGGAGGGCACACGGTTAAGTATGAAAGTTGCTGTCAATAAAGCATCACCCCAATGTGAAATTGGAAGGTTTGCCTGAGCCATCATAGACCTAACCATGTCTAGAAGAGTTCTATTTCTTCTTTCAGCAACCCCATTCTGTTGAGGTGTGCCAGGGATAGTTAGTTGCCTAATAATCCCTTTTTCTTCACAGAGCTGTTTGAATTGATCTGAAAGGTATTCACGACCTCGATCAGTGCGTAATGCCTTGATTCTATTGTCCATTTGATTCTCTACTTCATTAATGTATCGTCTAAAGCACTCTAGTGCCTCGGACTTGTGTGAAATCAAATAGACATGACCATATCGTGAAAAATCATCAATAAAGGTAATAAAATACCAAGCTCCATGTCTTGCCCTCGCACTCATTGGACCGCAAATATCGGAATGAATTAATTGCAATGGATTTTCGGCTCGTGTCCCCTTGCCGAATGGTTTTCTGGTAGCCTTACCTGCTAGACAACTTTCGCATAGTGACATATCCATGTTAGGGATTACCCCCAACAAGCCTTCTTTTGCCAGTTTAATCATTCTATTTTGATTAATATGTCCTAGTCTAGCATGCCAGATATTCATATCAGGATTATTCGAAGTAATAGCAAAGCAATCGTGAACATTAAAATCATTAGCAAGATCCAAAATAAAGAAACTTTGAAATTGGAAAGCTGAACCATAAAATATAGAGTTGCTATAAATGTCTGCAACTTTACCATGAAAGTTTACATTAAACCCAAAGTTCAATAAGCAAAATACAGAAACTAAATTCCGTCGGATGTCAGGAGCATGAAGCACATCATGCAGCATCAAGGTTTTTCCACCACGCAAAACAAGTTTACAGGTGCCAATACCTCGAACCTCGATCCTTGCATTATTGCCAACGAAAAGCCACTTGCTTTGAAATGGCAACCGACGGTATTCCACGAAGGATCCCCGATCTCGACTTACGTGGTCTGTGGAGCCTGAGTCAATAATCCAAGAAAAGGAAACAGGTTCTGTTAGAAAAATAGTACTAGAAACAAATGAGACATGTGAATTCACATAATTCACTTTTACCTTTCCGCTCTCGGTCTGTTTAGAACAGTCACGTGCGAAATGTCCCATATTATGGCATGCAAAGCATTTGACCTTCTTTAGGTCTAGCTTTTTCTTGCCTCCTTTCTTTCCCTTCTTCTTGTATTGTTGCTTGCCTTTCTTAGGCGGAGGACCGCCTTTCTTCCCATTTTTCTGAAATTTCTTGCCCTTTTTAAATTCAGGCTTAGATTGGGAAGGACCAGCACCTTCGGTCAGATAGGCTTGTCCAGTGGCCTTATAAGCCTCCAGACGTTCATCTTCTAGCTCCAAATGCTTAGCTACATCATTGAAAGTGATGATGTTCTCATTATGGGTCAGGTTGACTTTCATGTGCTCCCAACTGGCAGGGAGCGACCTGATTACAGCTTGCACTTGCTGCTCGTCAGATAAATTATGTCCAGCCTCCTTCAATTCACGGATCATTGTGGACATCTCTCGCAGATGTTGCCTCATAGGATTATTCGGTTTCAGCTTATAGGTATCGAATTTAATCGTCAACCTTCTAAGCTTGGTCGTGGAAACTCTACCAAACTTATCCTTTAAGGCAATCCACATAGCTTGTGCAGTTCTGTGTGTCTCAAACTCACACATCAAATCATCTTCCATTGCACTTAGCAATGTAATTCTTGCTATGCTATTCTTCTTTTTCCATGACAGGTATGCTTCTTGGTCCCTCCTGTGCTGGGCTGTATTTCCCGCTTCAGGCTCTACCATTGCCATGGTTAATGGCTCAATTGCATCCTGCTCTTCTAGAATATATTGGACCTTTCGGTGCCAAATATCCCAGTTATCCCCGTTGAGTTTTTCCCCTTTGTTTAATTCAGCAATAATGTTCTTTGAAGCCATTGTTCAATATCGGTTCTGTGACAAACCTATCCCACATTAATCTATTGAACCATAGAACATTTAAGTGAATTTATATAGCACATGTAAAGTATACAATGTCATGTACTTTTATCATTTTTGATCAGAAAATAATAACATTACTAGACCCACGATCAAGAGAATACATTTGTACCTCCCATCACATAGGCACTAGCAGCGTCATTATTTTCTATCAAAAATTAATATAAGCACTCTCATGTTTTGCTTTTAGAATACTCATTATCTAAAAGGCTCCCACTTATAAAAGACATACATTAATCATAACTTGTAAAGAAATTAAATAAAACATAACTCAATTGCATATAAGGTATGTAATAAATGTCAAGTCTTTACAAATAAAATATGTCCTTAACTAAGTAAAGCAATGGTAATCAAATATAAATATGCATCATTCGATATGAGCTTTACAATAATCTAACATTGCTTTTCTTAATTTCTTAAGCTTACGAGGCGGCTTACGAAGGTTAGATACAAATTCTATTACTCTAAGCCAATATTTCTTGCCTAAGCGTCCTTGTTTAGGCTTTCCTCTAACCCTAACTGCCCTTATATACTCCATTATGACTTTCAAGTAGAATGCAGTATTCTTTTTATCTGTCATTAAACCAATGTAGTCGTAAATCACGCCATTAACGCCTTTTATATTTGTTAATTTAGCTGCATCTCTTTCAGCTATACTCATAGCCAAAACAGGGGTTAGAGGTTGATCCACTTCCTCTCCATCCTCAACTGGAGATTCGTCGTGAAGAGTAGGCACCGACTTGGAGTCTGAAGAATCCATGAAAGGCTGCAAATGAAGGGGTTCGATGGGGAATAAAGTTTCCGACCTCGGTCCGGAAATACACGTTACATGTGGTTCCTCTTGTGGAACTTCCTCCATCAACTCCTCTGGTTCTTCTTCAGAAAGTTCGTCAAGATCTTGTTCTGGATCCTCTTCAGGTTCCCCCTCGGGATCCTCTTGAAGGTCCTCCTCCGGGTTATTGACATCATCCAGAAATGAGATGTCTTCATTTAAGCTTAGTCCCAGAGATTCAGTGCTAGATGAAGCCATTTTCACCTAAATAATAAAAAATATTAATTATTATAATTTTCTGGAATTTTTAAACACAAAAAAAATACCAGAAAATACACTGAATATCCACAAATAGGTTTATAATTGCCTCCAAATTAGGCAAATTATATATCAAAATAAAGATCTTGATTTTAGGGATTTTTAGGAACAAACCGCAGCTCAATCGGAGCTCCGACGCGCCCTCACGCGCCCCAAGAAGGTTTAATTCAGAAAAAATAAAAAAACTGAACGAAGCCCACTCTCAGCCTCTGGCGCGTGTACTACACGCGCCCGTCTGGTGCTGCCACGTGGCCAATGCCACGTGTCAGCCACCAGAATTTCCTTATTTTCCATTTTTTTTTAATAAAAAAAATAATTTTTTTTTTTTGCTAAACCCCCGCAGCCAAAGATTTTTTTTTTGTTAATTTTTTTTTTCAATGGGCCTACTCACTGCGGCCCAAATTTTTTTTTTACGGACGGACTGGGCTGAACGCAGCCCAGTCCGCAGAAACAGAAACATTCTGTTTCTTTTTTTTTTTTTGGTTTTTTTTTTGGTTTTGCCCAGAAGCAAAACGATGTCGGTCAGGGAGGATCAAAACGACGTCGTTTTGATCATCCCTGACCTCCAGCCGGGTCACACAAACCCGACTGGAAAACGGGTCGGGTCCGACGGACCCGACTCGTTTTTCCTCCGTAACTTCTCCGTCCGACGTCCGATTTTGACGTTCTTGGTGTCATTTTCTTAGTTTTTTCGAGATCTACGTAATGGGACTAATATCATAACCTAAAAACACTATTTTCTAATGACCCAATTTGAAAAACGAAACTCTCTATTTCGGTTCACTGTGAAACTGCCTCTGTTTATGGTTTAAACGCATGCTATATGTATCTTGGCATAAAACAAACATGTTTAAATATAAATATATGCAAGAACAGCATGCTACCATAAAAAACGAAAAATCACAGAAACTTGCGGAAGCACTGAACCTTGCTCTGATGCCACTGAAGGATTCGGGCGTACCTTGGACGTTTTCTCCTGCTTACCGAGGTAGCCACGCTTCGCCTGAGCACCTTAGATGGACTACACGCATGAACTTGAAAGACCACTGCTTTCTCTCTGCGGAATGATCAGATTGCAACTCCCCCCTTTGGGGCCTTCTTATCCGGAGAGAATGCATGCTGGAAGTTACCTTCGGTAACTTCCATTTCTCTCATTTGAAAACCCAGAAACGGTTCCCTCCCTTTCTGCCTCTCATGGACTTGGGCTAATCCACCATGGGTGGACTGGCCCATTTCCTAACAGTAAGGTCTGGTCTAGTGACAGTGAGCTACAAGAGGCGACCAACTAATCGTTGGTAACGCCCTGGATTGGTATGTGGATCACCCTCGTCGCTACTGAGACGACAGTTTTACTCCATGGGAAAAGTGTTGGGTCTACATGCAGCCATGCCCGTCTCCTTCAAAATATCTAAGGCATATTTATGTTGACTAAGCAACATTCACTCTAGGGATTGAGCCACTTTGATGCCTAATAAATACTTTAAGGGTCCAAGGTCCTTGATACTAAAATGATCATGAAGGAAACGTTTTATACTACAGATATGAGCATCACTCATGCTAGCACGAATGACGTCGACATAAATCAATGCCTTGGTGTATGTGTCACCATGTCGATAGGTGAATAAAGAGTAATCTGCCCGTGATTGCCCGAAACCCAAACTAGTCAAAGAACTTGTGAATTTTTCATTCCAGTTTCGTGACGCCTGATGAAGCCCATATAACTACTTACGTTTCGGCAAACACGTGTCTCCCTTTTGCGAGCAAAACCTTCCAGTATTTTCATATAAATCTCCTCATGGAGATCCCCATGTAAGAATTCATTGTTGACGTTTAATTGGTGAACTTTAAGTCATCTTATGAAGGCCATTGCTAGCAAAGTGTGAGCCATAACAAGTTTTACGACCGGCGTAAAATTTTCATGAAAATGAATTCCTTCTCTTTCAGTGGCCTCTTGCAACTAACCGGGCCTTGAGAGAGTGCAGCTCTTCAGTGGGCTTGAACTTATTCTTATAAACCCATTTAGAGTCGATAATGTGTTTGCCTGGTGGAAGATGCTCAGGAGTCCAAGTTCTATTGGCCTCAAGTTCTTGAATCTCTCTTTGCATGGCTTCACACCAATGAGCATGTTTGCAAGCCTGCTGAAAATTCTTGGGCTCATCGTATGTCTCGATGGCTGAGAGATAAGCTTTATGAGAAGCAAAAAAGTGTTTGTTCGAGTCATAGTTTGAAAGAGGATACCTGACCGAGTAACTGATGGAGGAGATAGAGTCGCATGGGCTAAAGATTGCGGTAGAGTGACTTCATTGTTGTCCAAGTGGCGAGGAACATGCCTGGCACGCTCACTACGCCGAGTTGCTCATGGGCTCGTGAGATTATCAAGAACGGGATTTTTTGCTTTATTGGGCACTTGCCCCTCTTCCTCATGAGGTCCATCGGGTCCATGTTGAAGTTGCCTGTCTGACTCCCTCTCAACTATGGGAGCATTATCATGCAAATTATGACTTGACCATAGAGCTTCATCATTGTTATCAGTGATTGGACAGGGTTGAGGTTTATTGGTGTTGGTTCATGACTTCACTGCAGTGTGGCATAGAGAAATTGGCTCTCCAAGAATAAGACATCACGTGTAACATGCATTCCTTGAACATTGATGTCGCCTGTCAGTAGCGCTCAAATTAATTACTAGTTTTAACCTTATGTGTATATGAGCTAAGTTAGGTCGAGACGGAGTCAATACGTGGCTTAACTCTATATTAGACTAAGTGTGAGAAAGAGGAAGAGTGGAAAAAATTGATTAACAATTTTTAGAAAGTCAAAGGGAGATAATAACAAAAATAAAATAAAGTAAAAGTATAGAAGAATATCACTAATAATATGAGTGCTCCCAAGGATTGATGCGTGTCTATCATCGTTCAATAATATGTTAGAGTTATAACAATTATATATGCTAAATCACTATCATATAGAACCCTAGACAATTACCATGGTCATAATCAAACAATCCATAATTATACCTAACAGGGTGAAAAGTATTACCCACTGGGAGGACCAAAAAATCCTAACCTTATGCATGTTTTTATTGCTTCTCTTCCAGATGAATTACAAGTGGAATTACATCGGATGATTGCTTCTTTGAACAAAGAATTAACTCATCTTACTCTAGGAGAAATTTATCAACTAGCCTTGGCCACTCTTGATAAAATATGTGAGCAACAGAAGTTTTTTAAGTCAATGATGAAAGGCAGCTCAAAGCTCAAGCCAGCTTATAGCAGATATTATCTGAAGATTAAATGCAAAGATGGAGATCAATGTCACTTCCCAACAAAGAAGAAATCTCACTTCTCCACGTATAAACCTCACAAGGGTAGAAAAAATAAATACAAGAAACCCTTCAGGTATTTCAAGAGAAGATCTTCCAAATCACCTAAGGCTAATAGGTGTTTTCTTTGTGGCGATAAAGGACATTTTGCAAAGTCCTATCCAAGAAAGAATAACAAGAGAGAAATCAAGATGCTTCAATCCTTTCAATATGCTCTTCCCATTTCAGAAACTAAAGACATTGAATCGGTGTATGAAGAACAGCTTGAGGAAAATCAAGAAACAGAATATGTGCTACACCTGTCTGATTCAGACTCTAAAATAGAAACTCCTCAAATATCTGTTTACTCTCTTAGCCTTAGAAATTTCATTTTCTGAGTTTTAAAAGAACCAGTCCAAGGATCATTTGGGTCCATTGGAATTCCCCAGATAGACCAAACACTTAGATTTCTTATTGAAGCCAAGATCCTCTTATCCAAATATGATAAACCCTTTAAAGCCATTTCTATGGTTGATACAGGTCCTTGTGCTACTATTATCAAACCGCATATCCTTCCTAGAGATATGTGGCTACCTTTTAATCAACCCTTTTTCACTGTGAACCAAGATCCTTTTCACATAGAACTTAGTTCAAAATAGATAGTTGGTATACAGTGTAATATCCCAAATTTTCTGTACTGATTTGTATGTACAAATTGAATAAAATATATGTGAGATTTTTCAGGAAAAGATATGGCCATTTATGTAAAGAAAGTGATTAAATTGAAAAGAAAGAAAATACAAGGACTTAAGTGAAATTATGGAAAGTTTAAGACTAAAAGTAGAGGTAGACAAAAATGTGGGGTCTTTAAGTGTAATTTTGAAAAGTTGAGGACATAAAGGTGATTTAGGGTAAATCAAGGGGCAAAAGTGTAATTATGGGAAATTTGGTCGGACCCAAATTTTTCCAGTGGATAGAGAAAATTATTCCGGGTTGTTTGACGCAACACAGAATTTTGATTTGAGATCCCGAAAAATTGATATGAATTTCTAAAGTTAGATAAAATTATTACAATATTTTTTGGATCTCAGAATCAGATGAGGTTTTCCAGTAAATTCCTATAATTAATATAAGAATTTATAAAATTGATACGATCAGAAAAGAAATCCTGTAGGATTTTCAATGGAATTTATTATGGAATAAAATACCCGAGGAATATCGTCGAGAGAATTTTCTAGGGATTCGTGCCACAAAGATATTGAACCCTAAAAGGCCCAAGAATGGCGTCATTAAGGCCCAATAAAAAACTTGGACTAATAGGTGGGCCAGTGTCGAGTGGAACCCCGAAAAAGTGAGAAATTATGAAAATGCCCCTGTGTTGTCCTAAGGAAACAGAAATGAATGGAGGGTATTTTGGTCATTTTAGACAGACCAAAATGCCAATGCAAGTACAGGAGAGGTTAGTCGGAGGTAGTATATACTCTGACAAGGTTCAAAGAGGTGTGAAATGACAATTATGCCCTTAGGTTTAATATAGTGCAAGGAAAAGCACTAAGGGTATTTTGGTCATTTTCCAAGGTATCTGGAATTAAATTTAAACCCAGTATAAAAATGTCAATGGTATGAAGGATTTAAATATTGAATAAAATATATTATGAAGTCCCAGAAAAATTAGATTAAGAAAACAGTCCGGTTTACAGAGAATCGGATCGGGCCGGTACCGGATGGGACTGGATTGGACTAAAATTTTCTAGGAGTTTCCCACCATGAGAATGGAGCCAAGTGTCCTATGAGGTGTCCCATGAGGTGTCCCTTGAGTGATGTCATCAAGGTGATGCAATAATTCAAAAAAGAAAAGAAATTCCAAGATTTAATCTCAAGACTTTAGATCAAATAGTTCCCAAGATGATCTTAGCCTTCAATTTTCCCAAGATTTTTCTATAAATACCCCCTTGGAGACTCCAAAACCATGAGCACAAGACCTTGGGGAAACTCTTGCAAAATTTTCTCTCAAGCAAGAAGGAAGCAAGTATCTTGAAGAAACTAGTAAGGTAAGTTGCCTCCTTGCTTCTAGACTTTGTTCTCATGGTTTGTTTTTGAGTTTAAGTGGTTTTTGAGGCTTAAATCTTGGGGAAATGCTGCTGGAATTTTTGTGTATATATGTGAAAGAAACATGAGTTTTATGTTATGGATAGTTTATACAAGCTTAAACAAGCTTGAATCACATGATAATGGCTTAGGAATTTATGTGTGCTTGTGAATCCAAGATTATGTCCTGTTCTGTACAGTAATAAATCACTATTTATATGTTATAATTTCATGGTTTTGATTCTTCCAATGGGTTTAGAATGGAAAATTGTGTGGGGTTATAGTAGGAAAACAAGTATTGGAAGCATTGGAATCAAAATGAGAATTTTTGAAAAAGCTAGAGCTATCTTTCGGTTTCTGTACAGAACATGAGAAAGCAATTGAATTCTGAAATTTTTTATTACATATTTGGATTCTACATGAAAAATTATGTGGAAATGAACCATGAGAGTTTAGTTTAGAAAGATGTAAACATATGTTACAAAGTAGAGAAAGAAAGGAACTTAATGAAACCTAGACTTGGAATTTAATTGGAATGAAATTATAATTTGGTAATTGTCTTGTTATGTCTAGGTTTTGACATTTGTGGGAAGGAAAGATCAATTCAAGAAGGAAAGAACAAGGACTCATAAGAGGTAGCAAGAATACCTAACTATAAACTTATGTTGTTTGATTAATATGCTTGCTTGTTATGCATGAAGTTTGGTTGAGCATGATATGTTATGTGATGATGATTATGATGATGATGAGTTATGAATATGTGCAACTCCTTGCAACCTATGTCATGACAATATGCATGTTAGAGTTTGCTTATGTATGATCATGAATTAGCTCCCATTGCATATAACATGTTAGGCAATTAATCAAGCATGCATAACCTTATAGTTTGTATGACTTGCTATTGAGATTTCCATGAAATCCCATTCCTTCCATATCAATAAATATTGCTCTAGGTGCTGGAACTTCACAAGGAGGAAGGTAAATGGGAATGAACAATGTGTATATGACTTGAAAAGCTTGCCTTTAACTTAGATGATGATATATTGGTATGTATAATGTATGCTACTCACAAATCCGATCTGAGGTAGGGTACTTCCAACGATAGTTTAAGTGACATATCCGACGAGTTTTCATATGAAATTTGGTATGAACATAGCTAAGATCTATAACTTTAAATGGATACCAAGAACGCCTCATTTGGTTAAGAACTTGAATTGTTATGATGTTTCAAAGTCGTGATTTAAAATCTGGAATAAGATAATACGACTACTCAGAGGCAGTAAGGTTCATGCGCTAATTTCATATAGTAAATAAATGAGTTTTTCCGCCATATTTGGTGAGCTTGAAGTACACGTTCTGAGATTTAAATACATAGGTAATTCAACTCAATTGGATAAGTATACAAGGAGAAATGAATTTTTGAAAATGGGGTAAAGAAACTGGAACTTCCAGATTTACCAAATAAACAGAAATTTTCAACAAATAAACTAATTTGATCTGGACAAGAAAACCTCATTTTAATATTTTTCTAACAAATTTAAATGAAATATATTTCATTATAAATTTGAATCACCTTATTTTGATTTTTCTAGATTTAATTATGAATTTCCGAAGTTCAGGCTGTAATCTAGAATTACCAAGTGAACAGTGGATATGAACAGTACCCGTAAGCCTAACTTTTGGAAATTTATGTTTTTAAGGTTAAGAGGTATTCCAATGATCTAAGATACTTCCAATTGAGTATAGGTAAGAATGTGATGTAAGGATGTTTACTAGAAGATGTCGTTGAAATTTAAGGATGTTGATTAGAAGAGGCCGTTGTACTGGCAGAATATGGAAGTACTGTGTACGTAGGTGCTGTCTAAGGAGGCTGGAAGTGAGTGGACCTAGCCGATTCATCCAGTCTTTCCTGGGTACTTATGTAGAATGGTAATTCTCATGGAAATTACCAAATCAGTACAGTTACTTTCTGCCAGGATTTTCGGCAGGAGAGAATTAATAAAGTTAAGACTGCTTCTGTAAGTGTACTCTGAAGTGTCTAAGGAAGGATGTTTCATACAGCTTTCCCTGGCTGTGTAACGTGGATAAAAGTTTTTGTAAGTTACCTTCTTGAAAAGAATATTCTTTTAGGGTTTAATGCCTTATACAAAGTTGCAGGACTATCAATCTTAGCTCAAGGATTAAGGTTTAAAAAATTCTTTACTCCTTATGTGCAAAACACCAAGCATCCTTGAAATCAAACAAGCTCTTGCAGGCTATGAAAATATTAGAGATAGACTTCTTCGTCTATGTTCTAATAACCATACTGAATTCCAACATCCTCATCCTTTGTGGAAAAACCTAAGTTTCTTTGTGAAATTACCTTTTAAAAAGAATGAAGATGTCAACCCAACCAAAGCTACTCATTTGGGTATGAATCCAGATGATTTAGTTTTAGCCCGACAAGAATGTGCTTCTTTACTAGCCCAAGGTCTCATTGAGCCTACTGAATCCAATTGGGCTTGCCAGGCCTTTTATGTGGAAAAAATGTCTGAACAAATCAGAGGAAAAAAGAGGTTGGTTATTGATTACAAGCCTCTCAACCTATTTCTATAGGATGATAAGTTTCCTTTGCCCAAGCTGAATACTCTAGCATCAAGACTTGCTTCAACCAAAATTTTTTCGAAGTTTGATCTTAAAGCAGGTTTTTGGTAGATTGGTATCTCTCCAAAAGAAAGATACAAGACAACTTTTTTTATTCCAGACACTTAATATCAATGGACTGTAATTCCATTTAGCTTGAAAGTAGCTCCGTCTCTTTTTTAGAAAGCCATGATCAAGATATTTGAGCCCATTCTTCACTCCACACTTATTTACATAGATGACATTCTTCTCTATTTTGAGAATGAAGCTGAACACCAGAAGTTATTGGCCCATTTTGCTAATATTACAGGTGAACATGGAATTATGCTTCCTTCCAAAAAAGGTTACATTACCCAAGCCCGAATTGACTTTCTAGGAATGAGTTTCCATGATGGGTTTTATCAACCCGGTCTACATCTAGCCTAAGAACTACTCAACTTTCCAGACAACAATATGTCGGTAAAGTAGATACAACAGTTCCTTGGCATTGTAAATTATCTTCGTGATTTTATCCCAGATGTAACTAGACACACCAGTCAGCTGTCAACTTTATTAAAGAAAAGAAGACCCCAACCTTGGGGACCTCAGCAAACTATAACTGTCCATACATTAAAGTAGATTGCATAGACTCCTCCACCATTAAAGATTCCTGTAAAAGGACAAAGAATTCTATAGACTGATCCTAGTGATCATTATTGGGGAGCTATACTTCTTGAAGAAGTTAATGGAAAAAGACACTACTGTGCTCATGCTAGCGAAAAATTCAAAGATTCTGAACAGTACTATCATGCCTCCTACAAGGAGATCTTAACGGTAAAAAAGGGGATTGAAAAGTTCAGTTTTCACTTAAGTTCATATGAATTTATTGTTGAAATAGATAATACCTCTGATAAGGCTGTCGGATTGTCATCTTTCAGCCCATCATAATAAAGTAATTGCACCCAATATAATGTAGTATAAGGCACAACCCTATCGTTCTTCTCAAGGAGCCTTTTTATTAGAAACCTAGCAAATTGGATGTCAAAATCAATGGTAAACCTGAGTAGTAGTAAAAATGGTTTTGGGGTTTTGGGTGATTGATGCAATAAAATAAAGGTGCAGAAAAGTAGATATTTTTGGATTTTTGATTGAGATTAAAAGAGTTGGTTTGTTGAAGAAATATGTAATGGTAGACTTTTGATGATGAAAACTTATCTATCCTTGCTCTTATATTAAATCGGAGTTTTAAATCAATAAGTCTCAAAGAAAAACCTCAATCGATTGATTGAGTCCAGAACCCTAATATTCCTTAAACTCCTTTGATCAAAGCTAGTTTAAGAACTTATTAGTGAACTGTTAGAAACCACTTAGTGAAACATCCTCCCTTAGACCCCTTAGAGTACACTTACGGAAGCAATATTAGCTCGATTATATCTTAACTCAAGCCCAGAAATTAAAATTTCTACTTTTAAGTTCCTTATTCTGAACCTTTAATTTGAGAACTGATTAATCTCATTCTACACATCCAAACAAGGCTTATTACCTATCCACGTAATTCCCCAGATGTGCACAACCGGCTCACCAAATTTCGTGGCCAAACTCCTTCGTTTACTAGGTCAAACTTAGGACAGAACCCTGCTACCTCAGGACCTGCGAATTTCTCTTTTCATTTCTCATTCACAAATTGAACATGCCAAACAATATTTATTATTAAATAATAAAATGTCATACAACAAGTCATACACAAAATTCTCATATTCTATTACATCTTTTCCTGCCCGAACTTTGGCAGTATAACCGCTAGGCTTCATCTGTACAAAGAACTGAACCGTACTGATTCGGTAATTCCCTCATGAGAACTACCATTCTACGTAAGTACCCAGGAAAGACTGGATGAACCGGCTAGGTCCACTCACTTCCAGCCTCCTTAGACAGCACATACGTACACAGTACTTATCATATCCTGATGTTCAGTCTTAACTTCGGCAGCATAACGGCGTCTCCTAGCATTCTCAAAATTTACTTCAACATAACCTCCCTGTAATGGGTTATATATGGGGATGAGATTCGAGGGAATCTCAGTAGTAATAATCATAACAATATATGTAATGCAGAGAGACAGTGCTTGCTTGTGATTGTGTACAGATAAGTATGCTGCGTGCTTCCATATTCAATAACATATGATCATAGCATTGTAATAGAGCTTCAAGCATAACATATAAGACAACAATCCAACCAAACAATAGCACAACAAATCACAAAGACATTACATAAAAGCTAGGATTAGTTACTACCTCAAAAGCTTAGCAGAACTCTACTATCTCTATACTGCTTCCAGCTCCGCCAGAACTTCCTTTCTTCTTTCTTTCTCCTTCTCTCTCTTCTTTCTCTCTCTTTCTTGCCTAAAACCGTGATGCAAATCAATGGGGAGGGGGGGTATTTATAGTTTCCTTTGATGGCATTTTCATAATTTTGAAGCCATCTGAACTTGTGGTCCTGGTTTTTCCTGGAATTTCCTATTTTCTTTTATTCCTTTTTACTGCATCATCTAGGACACCTCAGCGGACACCTCAGCAGCACATTTCTCACATGTCTAAATCCCGGGACACCTCATCAGCTGACTCAGCCTGCTGACTCACCGGTCCAGAGTCTTGCACCGTAATACGTGTCCTTAACTTTTCTTCTGCCTCTAAGGTGACGCCATGTGGCATCTGGAAGGGACCTTTCACGCCTTCCAATGCTATCCAGATAAGTCCCGGACTTTATCTGATCACCTCGGTTATCGTGCCAACCGAGTAACTTTACTTTACTGAAAAGTCATTAAATCATTATTTTAATGTCACTTTTCCCCCTGAATCACTGGGCCTGCGTTTTTGGGCCTGGGAATATCATCTTGGGTCTCTGATCCATCCCAAGTACTCTGATGGCACGATTCCCAAGAAACACCCCTTGGCAAATTACCAAAATGCCCTTAGTCTCTCTTTCTTTACTTTATTAGGTCTAGGGGCATTATTGTCTTTTTCCATCTTACCAGAGTATTCTTTGACCCTAGTCAACTATCCAGATAACTTCCCTGGACTGTCTAACCTTAGGCAAATGACCAAAATACCCTTTACTCATTCTTCAGCTGTTCTATAACATAGGGGCATTTTCGTCATTTCGCACCTTTTTCCCGGACACCGGCCCCTTTTACCATTGGACTGATCTAATGGGTCTGGGCCTTCCCTGGTGTCACTAAAGGCCTTAGAAACACTATACGGCCCCTGGCCACAGTCCGATCATCCCTATCGGGACTGCTTTTCCTTTACCGATTATAACTGTAAATTCCCATCTTTCGGAATTTTTACAGAAAAATCGGGACCTCAAATCAAAATTCCGTTACTCCTTATTCAACCCGGAATCCTTTTCTCTATCTCCCGATATTTTCAGATATTTTATTCGGACCGGGCTGTTTTGGCCTGAAAAAGCGCTCACGCGTACACTTTTCCAAAATGACCATTTTACCCCTGGTCACATTACTAATTCTTTCATACACATAGAGACCTCATATGCATATTTCACAGTTCAGTGAAATGATCAGCATAATTTTCTCTACTTCCTGGCAAAATATGGTACTCATCGGCTACCAGCCCGATCTTTCCCAAAATTACGATTTTGCCCCTGCATTCTCTTTCTGGCATCTATTCTCATCTTCTTATCCTTCATCTTAAGTTCTAGAAATTCTCTTTTAATAACTCATCCCCTAAACTCTTCGGGAGTCATCGTTAATTGAAAGGCTCGACAACCTGCCCATATCAGGTTATCTTACACAAGAGCCAGCCCATATCAAGCTACCTGCAGAATTCCTAGGCTTAAGACTTAGGATATTCCTCACATTCCTCATTTTCAACCTAGGTGAACTGTCTCGATCTTGTAGGTTAAAGACTTAACTTTTCTTTAAATCCTAAAGGACTTAGCTCATCCCTCGGATTCCTACAAAATACAGGTAAGTAATCCGCCCATATCAGATTACTACCTTGGGACTACGGGTTTAGCAGCCCGCCCATATCAGACTACTTCCCAGTTCTCCTAGACCAAAAATCGAGATGTTACACTTAGTGAAACATCCTTACTTTCGTATGTCTTAGGGACCATTCAGTAGCATTTAGAACAACTTTCAAGGTCATTGAAGTCCAATTTCTCAATCTGGAGTTTTACTCTTATCGAGTACTGTTCACTGGGTAAATTCCAGATGAGTGACCTGACTTCGAAAAATCATAACTAATTCTAAAAAAATCGAAATGAAGTGGTTGCAATGGATACATGAAGCTAACTCACTTAGCTTTCAAGGAAAAATAATTTGTTGACCATTCCTTAACCGAGTCCACGCCAGTCAACGTTTCAACTTTACTGTTCATCCGGCGTTTTTCTCCTGAATCCAGCATTCTGGTCCCAACTTTGATAATTTATATCTCCTTGTGTATACATCCAAATGATACGTTTTATATATCAAATTAAATCTTGGTATGTCTACTATCTACCATAAAAATATCATACATTTATTCATCCATTTACTATTTTTAATTATGGGTCAAACATCCTCATGTCCCCACGGGTTACTGTTCATAGCGTTAATTTTCAGCAACCAATATTACATACATAGGCATACATCCATCATATATTAGTCAAACATGCCAAACAACAATTATTATTAATTAATAAGTTGTTTTACATCAGGGTATGTACATAAACTCTCATACAGCTATTACATCTTTTTCTGCTTGAAATCCGGCAGCATAACCGCTACGCTTCATTTGTACAAAGAACTGAACCGTACTGATTCGGTAATCCCCTCATGAGAACTACCATTCTACGTAGTACCCAGGAAAGACTAGATGAACCGGCTAGGTCCACTCACTTCTATCCTCCTTAGACAGCACTACGTACACAGTACTTATCATATACTGATGTTCAGTCTTTACTTCGGCAGCATAACGGCGTCTCTTAAAATTCCCAAAATTCATTTCGACATAACCTCCCCTGTAATGGGATATTTATTGGGATGATATTCGGGGGAATCTCAGTAGCAACAATCATAACAATATATGTAATGCAGAGTGACAGTGCTTGCTTGTGATTGTGTACAGATAAGTATGCTGCGTGCTTCCATGCTTAATAACATATGATCATAGCATTATAGCAGAGCTTCAGACATAACATATAAGACAACAATCCAACCAAACAATAGCACAACAAATCACAAAGCCATTACATAAAAGCTAGGATTAGTTACTACCTCAAAGGCTCAGCAGAGCTCTACTATCTCTATTCTGCTTCCAGCTCCGCCAGAACTTCCTTTCTTTCTTTCTTCCTCTCACTTTCTCTCTCTAGCACCTCCTCCTCTCTCTAAAATGGCTCTTGGCCGTGGCATATGAAGGCAAAGGGGGGGGTATTTATAACCTCCTCCAATGGCAATCTCGTAATTACCATGAACTTTGATCCTGCGGTCCTGGTTTTTCCTGGATTTTCCTATTTTCTTTAATTCCTCATTTACTGCATCATGCATGACATCATTGGGACACCTCACCAGGACACCTCAGCGCGACATTTATCACATGTCTGAAATCCTGGACACCTCAGTAGCTGACTCAGCATGCTGACTCACCGGTCCAGTCTCTTGCCTCGTACTACGTGTCCTCAGCTTTTTCTTCCTCCTCTGTGATGGCGCCATGTGGCATCTTACTGGCACCTGTCACGCCATCCAATGCTATCCAGATAAATCCAGAACTTTATCTGATCACCTCCTCGGTTATCGTGCCGACCGAGTAACTTTACTTTATTGAAACAACATTAAAATAATATTTTAATGCCACTTTTTCCCACACATTACTGGGCCTACGTTTTTGGGCTCTGGGAATGTTGTCTTGGATCCTGATCAAGCTCAAGTACTCTGATGGCTCGATTCCCAAGAAGCAGCCCTCGGCAAATTACCAAAATGCCCTTGGGTGCCCTTTCTTGCACTATTTTAACCCTAAGGGTAAAATCATCATTTACACCCTTCTGTACTCTGTCAGGGCATATACTGACTCTAAGTAGCTTTATCTGTATATACCTTGGCTTCTGGGCCTGTCCAGAATGACCAAAATGCCCTTCATTCATCTGTTACCCTTTTGTACAACACAGGGGCATTTTCATAATTTCGCACTTTTCTGGGGTTCTGCCGGACACTGACCCACCTATCAGTCCAAGGGTCTTACTGGGCCTCTGTTGGCGCCATTATTGGGCCTTTCTGGGTCCAATACCTTCATGGCACGCATTACGAGGAATCTTCCCTTGTTAATAATTATTGAATATTTTATCTATTATTCACCGTTTATACACATATCCGGACACCGGCTCCTTCTGTCCGATACACTGGCCTGCGGTGTTCAGGCATTCCTGTGAGTCATATCAGTCATCTGACTGAGGTCATCCGAACTCATTCAGTCCCCTTTCAAATACCGATAAATCTCCCTATCGGATCCCCGGAGGCCTCACACTCCCGTCTGGATTTTCTGATTTGCGAATAACTTTTTCTACAGGCCTCATATCGGTATTCTGTCAGTTTCCCAACATCTGCCCCATAAGGACGTATCATCCTGTATTTTCTCACCTAGATCTGAATTATAGGATATCCGGTATGAATTTTTATAACTTTTGGACGATCAGTCCATTTCTGGCTATCTGGAGTCTTCAAAAATTCCTGTATTAAGCCAGATTACCGAGCGTCACTTGCTCTCTCTACCGGTGAAATCTGGGACTGAAATGCTTTCGGACAGTCCAAACCACTTCCGGCCTGACTTTCTTTAATTACAATTTAGCCCCAGGGAACTTTTCTTCTTTTCATTTAAGTCCCTTTTTACTTGGCTAAAATTACACTTAAGGACCCCACATTTTTGTCTACTTTCCTTTTTGGCCTTGAAACTTTCCATAATTGCACTTAAGTCCTTTCATTTTCTTTACTAGGTCTAGGGGCATTATTGTCTTTTCATATTTTACCAGAGTATTCTCTGGCCCTGGACAACTATCCAGATACCCCTTCTTGACTGTCTAACCTTAGCCAAATGACCAAAATACCCTTTACTCATTCTTCAGTTATTCTATAACATAAGGGCATTTTCATCATTTTGCACATTTTTCCCGGACACCGGCCCCTCTTACCACTGAACTAATATTATGGGCCTGGGCCTTCCCTGGTGTCACTACGGGCCTTAGACAACACTGTATGGCCTCTGTCCATAGTCCGATCATCTCTATTCGGACTGCCTTTCCTTTACCGATTATAAATGTAAATTCCCATCTTCAGGAATTTTTACAGAAAAATTGGGACCTCAAATCAAAATTCTGTGACTCCTCATTTAATCCGGAATCCTTTTCTCTATCTCCCGGTATTTTCAGATATTTTATCCGGACCGGGCTGTTTTGGTCTGAAAAAGCACTCACGCGCACACTTTTATAAAATGACCATTTTACCCCTGGTCATATTTCTAATTCTTTCATACACCTAGAGACCTCATATGCACATTTCACAGTTCAGTGAAATGATCAGCATAATTTTCTCTATTTTCTGGCAAAATATGGTACTCATCGGCTACCAGTCCGATCTTTCCCATAATTACGATTATGCCCTTGAATTCTCCTTCTGGCATCTCTAGGCCTAAAAATTGGGGTGTTACACTTAGTGTGTAATCAACCCTAGATGATGAGAACGTCCTAGAATGGTCATCAATCGAAAATTCTAGATTTCAAGCAATTGAATTGATTTGCAACAATCGCTGAAAATAACCCAACTTTCTTCAAATCGAAACTAAAATATTCTATTAAAAGCAAACGTTCAAATCATCCAAAATCAAATATGACAGTTTAATTCGAGAATGATCAATCGATATTCAGTCCTTAAACATAGAATGAAAACCCTAGATCTAGCAGCAATCATGACATGTAAAGGAATACAAATTAGAACAGTAAAAACTCCCTGTTTCAGTCCGTGAGCTCAAGATATTAGATCCATCACTAAGAGACTAAAGGTTTAGCCTCTCATGACTTTTATTGCACTGCAATCGCTGTTCAGATGTGATGCCATGAAGAAAAGATGAAGAGATGAAGGGTGAATGGTGTAGAGATGTGTAGAAAATTGTGGAAAGGTGTAGAAGGGTGGAATATATGGAGAAGGTGATCAAGAGCGCTCGAGTACTGCTTCTTAGTCTAATTAGGTCTAAAAACCAGCCTTTCTCTTGACGGCAGCCTCGTCTCTTCTTATAACAGTATGACCTAATTCAAAACGCGCAGTTCCAACGATTTCGCATTTTAGTCGCGACCATATCCATGTTTTGGTCTCGACCTATGAACATTGAGAATTTTCCAGAAGAATTATAGGTCGCGACCTTTCGGACTCTTTGGTCGCGACTAAATAGCACAGAAGCGTGATTCCACTTTCATTGACTTATGATTTCTTTCCTGGTCCTTGCTCTCTTCCAAAGTACCTGCAATTCAATATAAAAGCTCACTGTAAAAGTCCAAATCAGTAAATAATAGAATATAGGCAATTTACCATTTTACTCTTTAATTAGCACATTGCCCTGCACAATCATGTATTAACACAAAAGCACAATTTAAGGCATGAAATGAATGATAAAGTTATTATAAAACTCTCAAAATTGTCATAGAAACCATGTACAAAATGTGTCTTATCAATTCCCCCACACTTGAACCTTTGTACTCCTGGACAAAGAAATGAATTACACCTAGAACAACACTATTAAATCCAAGATAATAACATAATCCATAGTGTGGCCTGAAAACAATTAATCCACCATCTTTTGGGAATGCAGAAGTGATAATGTGAGCAATGCCAAGTAATCAACTACTAAATGAAATTAACCTTAACTGTATGAGCGCTATAGATTCTCTCTAAGGATGTAAGTGTTTAGCTCTCTCTATCCTCTCATTGTTAGGGTTCTTTCACTCAAATTCAAATTGGAAAACATCCTACCATATGCTTGTAATGGCTCTAAATCTCAGCAACTATATAGCACTTATGCAAAGAATCAAGAGGTCTTTTAGGGTTGTAATGATGGAGATGGGCTACATGGAATGGAATATGAAGAATAGAAAGTACTACATGCATTTAACAATGAATATGTAGCATGAATTCATGTCTCTAGAGATCTAGAAGTGATAATGGTGCTAATAAGAGTTAATAATAGTGCCTTCTTCATTTCTCTTTTCTTTTCTTTTTGTTTTCTTTTCTTGCATCTTTTCTTGCACTGCCCTCCCCTTTTTTTTTCAGTGCAATATGCTTTTTCTCTTTTTCTGTTATTTGGCACCTCATGCACAGAACCTATAGCACACATCACAACAATAATGAATTTTTGACATGAATAGAATTTTATTTTGCAAATGAAGTTTATGCATATATGACCTTCTATATAAATGATGGATGAAAGAAAAATGATGGGCTCAAAGGGGGTGACTAAGGATATAATATGTAGTAGGCTTGTGTTTGGGATAAAAGGGTTGAGAAATGAATGCCTCTATCATGTTCAATTCATAAATGCGCAAGTCATTCTCAACTTAGAGCCGAGACAAGTTCTAGAGGATATAAACCAATTGAATAATCACTCAATATAGAAATTTAGGCCGAGAATCCTTCCAACTAGGGTTTTGATCTAAATTGATCATAAGCTAAAGTCTCAAACAAAGTTCATCATTCACTAGGTATTAGAACACTTATCACAACTGAAAACCCTCTAAACGATGATTTAAAAGTTTCAAAGTAATCACTTAGAATCATGTAATAATCCCAAATTCAATAGCAAAAGTTTAGGTGTTTCAAATTCAATTTCCAAGATTCTCAAAGAAAAATTCAAGTGTGGCAATGGTTTCGAAGGACTAAAAAGGTTTTGAAATAAGGGGACAATGAATCATTTGTGAAAACATCTTAGTAGTTCAAAAGGAATCTTTCTTTCCAGCATTGCACAAGGCAAAGAGAAGGTAATTGGACATTTTTTCCAAACGTGGGTCGCGACTTAAAACGGTTAAGGTCGCGACCTATTTTCACAGGGGTGCATGCTCAGAAATTTTCAAACATTGGTCGCGACGAATGAAATTGCCTATCGCGACTCAAATACATAGAGAGGAATAGTCACGACAAAGCAGGTACTATCGTCGCGACTCAACTCGACAGAGAGGTATTGTCGCGACCATACAACACATAGGTCACGACTGTAGTTCACAGAGAGCATGTTAGTCCAAAATTCCATCACAGGTCGCAACCATAAATCACATATGTCGCAACCATTTTTCACAGAGACTACCAAGTGATAGTTTTCAAAGTCCAAAAATGGTTTTCACGCTAAATCCTTTTTACCAATTAACAATTTTGTTTAAGGTGGAGGTCCAATTTTCAGCAATTCACCACATATTAAGATCAAAAACAAAAATTTTGTGATGAAAGATTGGATTAAGCAAAGATTGGATTAAGCACAAAAGCAAAAGGAAAACATCCTCCCCCACACTTAAACTTGACAGTGTCCTCACTGTCAATAGAACCAAAGAAATTGATAATGTTATCAGTTAAATCTAGCCTCAATACAGTAGGTAATCATAACGCTCAATGCAATTTTTGCAATAAAGCTCACAGTCACATTCAAGTCATACAAAGCAATACAAGTAAAGCAAAGATGACAGGATGGGTAAGCTAAATTCATGCATGTGAGTATGTGGATGGAAAGGTATCCATTGAAGAGTGTGCAACACATGGACAGTAATGGGGAAGTGAAACAAAGCAAAAATAATCCTAGAATAAACAGAAATAAACTGAAGACAAACAGAACTAAACTGAAAATGGAATCTAATCTACTGAATCATCCCTTTCCTATACTCAACCTAACATAGCAAACATCACAAATAGAAGAATGTGTAAAAGGTAAAGGTTCCTCGTAAAGTTTCAAATGATGGCCATTGGCCTGAAAAATTTTGCCTATCGCTTCCTCTTCCAACTCAATCATCCCAAACTTGTGGACTTTAACAACTGTGTAAGGTCCATCCTAGCTAGTTTTGAATTTGCCATGTTTGAACTTGAATCTAGCTTGGTACCTTAACACTCGATCTCCTTCCTTAAACTTCTTTCTTAGAATATGAGCATCATGGAATAACTTTGTCTCTTGTTTATAGATTTTAGAGCTGCTGTATGCATCCAATCGAATCTCTTCTAGCTCTTGAATCTGCAACAACATGTTCGAACTGGCTTCTTCAAGGTTCTCATTGCAAGCTTTCACTGCCCAAAAAGTTTTATGCTCTATCTCCACAGGCATGTGACAAGCTTTTCCAAAAATTGTCCTATACGGGGACATGCCTAGAGGGGTTTTAAAAGCTTCCTATATGCCCATAAAGCATCATCTAGTATTAAGTTCTAGTCCTTATTGGATGGCTTGACAATCCTCTCCAGTATGTGCTTTATTTCCCTATTAGAAACCTCCGCTAGACCATTAGTTTGAGGGTGGTATGGGGTTGATACTTTATGCGTTACACCATATTTTGCGAATAGGTTATTGATCAACTTATTGCAAAAATGGGTACCTTGATCACTAATTACTGCTCTTGGTACTCCAAACCTACTAAAGATGTGAGACCTTAGGAACTTCAAAACTGTTTGGGCATCATCTAGCCTTATAGGGATGGCCTCTACCCACCTAGATAAGTAGTCTATAGCCAACAAAATATACTGAAAACCTGCCGAAGGTGGAAAAGGTCCCATGAAGTCTATCCCCCATACATCAAAAAACTCACAAAACAGAATAGGGCGTTGTGGCATTTCGTGCCTCTTACTAATCCCTCCAAATCTCTGGCACCTATCACAAGCTTTACAAAACTCAAAAGCATCTTTAAAAAGGGAAGGCCAATGAAACCGGATTCAAGGACCCTACGTGCAGTCATTTTCCCTCCAAAATGACCCCCACAAACCCATGAATGGCATGCTTCCAAAACTGATTTGTGATCTTGATCTGGGACACATCGTCTTAACACTTGGTCTGCGCACAACTTCCATAAAAAAGGTCTGTCCCAAATGAAGTATTTAGATTCACTCTTGAGCTTTTGGACCTAAAATTTAGTCAAATGAGAAGGGATTAGGCCAATTTTAATAAAATTAACCAAATGAGCATACCAAGGTTCTATAACAGTAACCAAACAAAGAGATTGATTAGGGAAAGAATCACAAATAAGATCAGAACTAAGTACTCCCCATGTCTCTGTTGGTAATCTGCTTAGATGATCGGCAACGTGGTTCACATTTTTAGCTTGATCCCTCACCTCTATATCAAACTCTTGAAGCAGTAACATCCATCGTAGGAGTCTCAGTTTAGATTGAGGTTTGTGGAACAAATACTTAACTGCAGCATGATCTGTGTAAACAACTACCTTGGAATTAATTAGATATGCTCTGAATTTATCCAAAGCTACCACAATGGCATACAATTCTTTCTCAGTAGTAGTGTAATTAATTTGAGCAGCATCAAGTGTTTTCAAGGCATAAGCAATCACTCTCTTTAGATTACCTTCCCTTTGACCTATTATAGCTCCTACAGCATAATTGGAAGCATCACATGATAGTTTAAATGGAAGATCCCAATCTGGTGATGTTAGAATAGGAGGAAAAATCAACCTATCCTTTAATTTTTCAAAAGCCTCTTTGCAGTCATTAGAGAAAACAAAGTCAGTGTCCTTTTGCAGAAGTTTTGAGAGTGGTAAAGCAATTTTACTAGAGTCTTTGATAAATCTTCTATGAAACCCAACATGCCCTAGAAAAGATCGAAGTTCTTTTAAAGTTGTGGGGTAGGGCAACGAGGAAATGACTTCAATTTTTGCTTTATCCATCTCAATTCCCATGTTAGATATAAGATGTCCAAGTACTATTCCACGATCAACCATGAAATGGCACTTTTCAAAGTTTAAAACCAGTTTTTTCTCAATACATCTAACAAGGATTTTATCAAGGCTTACTAAACATTCATCAAAAGAATTGCCATAAACAGTAAAATCATCCATGAACACATCCATGCATTTCTCAATGAAATCAGAAAATATAGAAAGCATGCAACGTTGAAATGTGCCAGGGGCATTACACAAACTAAATGGCATTCTTTTATAGGCATATGTGCCAAATGGACATGTAAATATGGTCTTTTCTTGGTCCCTCGGGTCTATGGGAATCTAAAAATATCCTAAATATCCATCTAGGAAAAATAATGACTCTTTCCTGCTAATCTCTCAAGCATTTGATCAATAAAAGGCAAAGGGAAATGATCTTTCCTAGTGGTGTCATTCAACGTCCTGTAGTCAATGCAAACCCGCCATGAATTCTGCACTCTAGTAGGGATTAATTCATTATTCTCATTCTTAACTACTGTCCTTCCGCTCTTTTTCGGTACTACATGCACAGGTGATACCCATTCTCTATCGGAAATAGCATAGATTATTCCCGCCTTCAACAATTTATTAATCTCCTTCCTAACCACATCAGAGATCAATGGGTTTAATCTCCTTTGGGGTTCTTTAATTGGCTTGGAATCCTCGTTCAGCAGGATTATGTGAGTGCAAATAGTGGTATCTATCCCCTTTATATCAGCTAATTGCTAACCCAAAGCCTCTCTATTCTTCTTAAGCACACTTAATAACCTAGACTCTTCAGTAACAGTCTAAGAATTGGAAATAATCACCGGCAATTTTGAGTCTGGCTCAAGGTAAGCATACTTAAGGTTAGAAGGTAAATCTTTCAATTCTAACATTGGAGGTTGAACAATAGACGGGGTAAGATGGGTGGAATCATTGAAAGTAGAAATACTCCCCTTTGTAGCCTCTAGGAGGCTACTCATGTTCAGCTCTGTAGGAATTCCCATCTGACCTGTAATCTCTTCAGTAGTTGCACCAAGCTTAAGTTGGTCCATAGCTGCAACATTGTTGAGATCACACTCCCTCATAACTGCATCATTGTCAAAAGTCAAATTATTTGTGAATGGTAAAGCATGAGAAGTAATTTTGGAATGAGAGTGAGGGAAAGTAGGGTTAGAACACAAAAACAGTGGAAAAATGATCTGAAGGAATTTTTAGTTCATTGGATGCGTCTGGTATATCGGGTTGTGACCTTTTAGCGTATTGTCGCGACTGAAGCTGGCCGGGTGCATCTCTGGAACTATTAGTCGCGATATTATCTTCATCTTGTCACGACGTGTGTTCCCTAGAGTTTTGTGTCACGACTTGAAAACCATGTGGTCGTGACTTCGATTCACAGAGAGGTTGTCCCTCAGCAGATTGAGGTTTAGTCGCGACACCTACATCTTCGGGTTGCGACCGGTCGCCTCTAGAGTTGTGTGTCGCTACTTAAAATTCATTTGGTCGCGACTCATGTTCACAATGGGCTACAGACTAATGTTTGGTTGCGACGTTATGGGCATTGGATAACCTTTTATCATAGAAACTCGACCCGTCTTCAATTGTTAGACTTTTAGCTTCTAGAACACCTTGGAATCCTGCAAAATCACTTAACAAAATTTTTACAAGTGCATTATCTCTATCATTATCATGCAAACTCAATTCATATTCATCCCTAATCTCTTCAACAGCATAATCAATGGCATTTAAAGCAGTAAAAGTGGAATTATCATAGGGGTATCTCATTACTTCATTCATGTTAAAACTTACCACATGTTCTCCAACTTCCATTATAATGGAACTATGCTTCATACTAATGATGGTTTTGGACGTTTGGAGGAAAGGTCGGCCTAGGATCAAAGTGCTATCATTTACTAGCTCATTAGACATATCCAGAACCTAAAAGTTAGCTGGGAACACTAAGTCTTTGACCTGCACTAGAATATCCTCAAGAATTCGATCCCTTGGGATACCTAATTGACCTATCAGCTAATTGGAATACTACATTTGTGTCTCTAAGATTGTTGATACCTAAAGCTTGATAAACTGACCAAGGCATTACATTAATGGCAGCCCCTAGGTCTAGTAACGCTCCCTTAATAGGAACATTTCCTATAGTGCATGGGATTGTATAGGATCCTAGGTCTTGGCACTTAACCGGTAGTTCAGCTTTGAAAAGGGATGACACATTAGCACTCACCTGAATTCTCTCAAAAGGCCTAAATTTCTTTTTATCAGCACATAATTCTTTTAAAAATTTAGCATTCTTACGGTTTCTCTTGAGGAATTCAACCATAGGGATGTTTATTTCCAATTTATTGAACAGATTGTAAGCATCTTTTGCAAAATCAGGATCAACCCTTTTCTTTCCAGCAAAATAAGAGTTAGGAAAAGGGAGATCTTTTATACTTACCTCCTTACCAGTATGCATAGAGGCTCCTTGCTTGCTTGACTCCAGCTTCTCCTCAAGTTTCTTTCCTTTATATGCTGGAGTTAGTACTATTACCTCTTCTTCCTGCAGTTTTTGTACTGCAGCTTGTGCTTGTGAGTTCTCCTCTTGGGTTTCCTTCTTACTCACAAGCAATCGTTCTTTGGTACTTTCAAATTACCAATCTGCATCTGTGGCAGTGATGAATCATCAAATTCAGAATCTTCCTTATCCTCCTGTGGTGCATCAGCTTCCTTAAAATGCACCTGTCTTCCACTTCTTAAAGATATGGCATTCATCGCTCTTAGATTAATAACAGTATTCGAAGGTATGCTGCCATTGTTCTTTCCTTGGATGTCACTCACTGTATTAGAAACTTGAGTTAAGTGGATTGTGATATCTGTATTCTTACAACTTAACTCCTCAAGTTTTTTTGTGTATATCTGCATTATCCTTCTGCATACTTTAGAGAATTAAAGCTATGGAGGTGAACTGATCATCATTCTCTTTGAGCATGTGATCAATATTGGTCATTCTACCATCCATGTTATTCATTTATGCTGCCATACTCTTTAACAATTGAGAGGTCTCATCTGGTCTTGAAGGCACTAAAGCATTAGGTTTCATAGGGACTATAGACCTTGCATTACCTTGGTAGTTGCTTAAGGAAGCACCACCTCCTTGAAATTGATTAGATCTATTTTCCCCACTCCCCCACCTAAAATTTGGGGGGTCTCTCCAGCCAGGATTATATGTGTTAGAGTATGGATTTCTCTTCTGGAAGTTATTCTCTCTCCCTTGATACATAGCTGCCACTTTCTCATACTGTTTATCACATGTACTTGTAGCATGCATCATTGAACCACATGATTCATATCCTGTAACTAGTGCTTGTGAGGTATCCACTGCATGAACTTGTTTTATGGAGTACAGCTCCCTTTCAATCAAACCCATCCTCTTTTCCATTTGATTTCCCAAGGTTGTTATCTCAGTTAAGATCGCATTCTAACTACCTGAAGATGCGGATGGTAATCTTCTTGGATCTCCAGTTTGATGGTCCTCATTAGCCATTTTCTGGAACAAATCCCAACTTGCTTGTGGGGTCTTATATCTCAATGAACCATTCGCAGCAGCATTCAAGGACACTTTATTGTGGGGTAGTAGACCATCAAAGAAGATGTCTACTAAATCAGCCTTAGTGATATTGTGGTGGGGACATCGAGCCAAAAGGTTAATAAATCTTGTCCAATACTCATGCAAAGACTCTCCATCCTGTTGCATAACATTAGTGATCTCCTTTTTCATCTGAGTAGTCTTGGAGGCTGGGAAAAACTGCTCAAGATAAGTAGACTTCAGCTGATCCCATGTAAGAGTTGAAAAATGGGTTGGCAAATTGTACATCCACTCCTTAGCCTTCCCTTCCAAAGTGAAATGGAAACACCTCCTCAAGACATCATCCAAAGTGGCCATTGGAGGCTTCATTGAAGAACAGATCATGTGCATGGATTGTAAGTGCCTGTGTGGACATTCTCCTGCAAAACCATAAAATTTAGGTAAGGCTACAATCAAAGCTCCTTTAATTTCAAAATTAGCCTCTTAAGTATAGAAACCATTAGGATCATAATTCACATGCGAATGATTAATTTCCCTCACACTTCTATTATCCTCTACATTCATAGGTATTTCATTTTCTCCATTCCCATTATGCCCATTATGATTAATCTCATCCACGTTAGAAGTTGCTAATGGAAACTCTAAATTCAATTTAGTTTTAGACTCCGGAATACTAGAGGAGGCACTAGATTTTTCTTCTTCTTCTCTAAATTCCCTAAATTCTCTCTTTAGTTTCCTAAGTCTTCTCTCAATCTCAGGTTCAAAAGGCACTAATGGTTTAGTTCTTTTACACATGCAATGCATAAACAATCAAGAATAATCAATGCAAATAATCAGATTCAGATTCAGAAGTTGCACAGCAGAAAATTTTCAGTAAGTCGCGACTCAAGAATATTTAGTCGCGACCCAAAATACAGAGAGCTGCAGTCGCGCCTAAAAGTTTTAAATGTCGTGACTGGTTTTCGCAAAGAGTAGTCAGATATCACAGATAGCAATATAGTCGTGACTCAAAGTAGTTTATGTCGCGACTAAAAGTGACAGAGAGTAATTGTCGCGACTCAGGTCAGGTAAGGTCACGACTCATAGTCACAGAGACTAATTCTGCAGAAAGTCAGAAAAAGATGCAGTATGCAATGCAAGTTAAAAACTACTAAAAACTAAAATGCAATGAAAAGCAAGGAAAATGACTCAGGTAGGCAATAGAGTTGACAAACAATTACTAGGGAACCAATTTCTTGGCTCCCCGGCAACGACGTCATTGATGAGTGAAACATCCTCCTTTATATCTCTCAAAGTACTCTTGCTATAGCACTCTTAACTGGATATTATCTCTCTTGCCGGAATTCCTGGTAGAAAATAACTGTACTGATTTGGTAATTCCCCATGAGAACTACCATTCTACGTAAGTACCCAGGAAAGACTGGATGAACCGGCTAGGTCCACTCACTTCCAGCCTCCTTAGACAGTACCTACGTACACAGTACTTTTTATAGTCTACCATCACAACGGCATTTTCTAGTAAATATCTTTTAAACGTGAAACCTTGACCTTAAATCTTGAACTTAAACCTTAACCTTACTTATATTCAATTGGAACTATTTTAGAACATTGGAATACCTCTTAACCTCAAAAACATGAGTTTCCAAGAGTTGGGCTTACGGATACTGTTCCCTGCCACTATTCACTGGGTAATTCCAGATTACAGCCTGAACTTTGGAAATTCATAACTAAATCTAGAAAAATCTTTTTGAGGAGATTCCAATTTCTAATGAAATATATTTCATTTAACTTTGAGAGAAAAATATGAAAATGAGGTTTCCTTGTCCAGATCAAATCAGTTTATTCATTGAACTTTACTGTTTATTTGGTAAATCTGGAAGTTCCAGTTTCTTTGCCCCATTTTCAAAAATTCATTTCTCCTTGTATACTTATCCAATTGAGTTGAATTACCTATTGATTTCAATATACATATGTCTACTTTAAGATCAAAAAATTTAGTGGAAAAAATCATTCATTTACTATATGAAATTAGCACATGAACCTCACTGCCTTTGAGTAGTCGTTTTATCTTAATCCAGATTTAAACTCCAAACTTTGAAAAATCATAACAATTCGAGTTCTTAACCAAATGAGGCGTTCTTAGTGTCAATTTAAATCTCTAGATCTTAGTTATGTTCATGCCAAATTTCATATGAAAACTCATCATATAAGTCATCTAAACTATCATTGGAAGTATACTACCTCAAATCGGATTTATGAGTAGCATGCATCATACAAACCAAAACATCATCTTGTAATTAAAGTGCACACTCTTTAAGTTATGTACAGTCATCCATCAACATTTACCCTCTTGCCTTGAGAAGATCCAGCACCTAGAGCATAGTTATGGGGGGTGAGATTCGGGGGAATCTCAATAGCAAGTAATACAAACTATAAGGTTATGCATGTTTGATTAAATGCCTAACATGTTATCATGCAATGGGAGCTAATTCATGCTTATACATAAGCAAACTCTAACATGCAAATTGTCATGACATATATTGCAAGGAGTGGCACATACTCATGGCACATCATCATCATAAACATCATCACATAATATTCCATGCTCAACCAAACCTTCATGCATAACAAGTAAGCAAATCAATCAAAGCACATAAGTTTATAGTTAGGTATTCTTGCTACCTCTTGTAGATCCTTGTCCTTCCTTTCTTGAAATGGCCTTTCCTTGCCACAAATGTCAAAACCTAAACATTACAATATGATTACCAAATTATAACTCCATTCCAAACAAATTCCAAGTCTAGTTTCAATAAGCTCCCTTTTTCCAAAAATTCCCATTTTGGTTCCAATGCTTCCCATACTTGTTCCTCCACTTTACCCCCACACAAAATCTCATTTTAAGACCATTGGAAGCATCAAAATTATGAAATTCAAATCACTGTTCACACGAGTGAACAGTACCCGTGAGGGATTTTCAACATTATAACCTTTAATTCCGATGGTCTCCAAGGTTCAAAACCTTTCCAATCCTACACAAAATCATCATATAAACTCAATGGAAGCATTAAATAATTGAAATTCCATTTTCTTCTATCATGAACAGTGCAAATCAAAATGGTAAAGTGAAGAACATCAACTTACTTCACAACCAAGCATGTAACTAGCTTGTTTAAGCTTGTCTTAACTATCTATGACCTAAAACTCATATTCCTTTCACATATACACTAAATTTCCAGCAGCATCCCCCCAAGATTTAAGCCTAAAAAATCACTTAAACTCAAGCACAAACCATAAGAACAAAAGGAAGAAGCAAGGGTCTTGAAGGGTATAAAATGAATTCTCTACAAAGTTTCATAATTTTTTGAGATCCAGAAGTCCTGATAAAAATTTCATACGTTTCCTTTAACCTTTTATCGGTGTCTTTTTTCACCGTAAATTCCATAATTAATTCTACAGGACTCCTTTTTGACTTCTGTCAACTCCATAAATTCTCATATTAATTATAATAATTTACTATCAAATTTTCTCTGATATCCATTCATTGTGTGAAATGACCAAAATGCCCTCCATTTACTTCTGGTTTCTTAGGGCATCACAGTGGTAATTTCATAGTTTTGCACTTTGGCTCTTAGACTTTCTTCCTCTTCTAATTAATCCTTTTCTTTACATAAATATGGCCACATCTTTTCCTAAAAATCTCATATATTTTATTTAACCTGTACATACAACGTAGTACAGAAATTAGGGATGTTACAATGAGGCTATCGGATTGTCGTCGTCCGGCCCATCATAATAAAGTAATTGCACCCAATATAATGTAGTATAAGGCACAACCCTATCGTTCTTCTCAAGGAGCCTTTTTATTAGAAACCTAGCAAATTGGATGTCAAAATCAATGGTAAACCTGAGTAGTAGTAAAAATAGTTTTGGGGTTTTGGGTGCTTGATGGAATAAAATAAAGGTGCAGAAAAGTAGATATTTTTGGATTTTTTATTGAGATTAAAAGAGTTGGTTTGTTGAAGAAATATGTAATGGTAGACTCTTGATGATGAAACTTATCTATCCTTGCTCTTATATTAAATCGGAGTTTTAAATCACTAAGTCTCAAAGAAAAACCTCAATCGATCGATTGAGTCCATAACCCTAATATTTCTTAAACTCCTTTGATCAAAGCTAGTTTAAGAACTTATTAGTGAACTGTTAGAACCACTTAGTGTGTAATCAACCCTAGAAGATGAGAACGCCCTCGAGTGATCGTCAATCGAAAACCCTAGATTTCAACCAATTGAATTGATTTGCAACGATCGCTGAAAATAACCCAACTTTCTTAAAATTGAAACCGAAATATTCTATTAAAAGCAAACATTCAAATCATCCAAAATCAAATACGACAGTCTAATTCGAGAATGATCAATTGATATTCAATCCTTAAACATAGAATGAAAACCCTAGATCTAGCAGCAATCATGACATGTAAAGGAATACAAATTAGAACAATAAAAACTCCCTGTTTCAGTCCGTGAGCTCAAGA
The DNA here is from genome assembly GCA_037074615.1 of Leucaena leucocephala. NCBI lineage: Eukaryota > Viridiplantae > Streptophyta > Magnoliopsida > Fabales > Fabaceae > Leucaena > Leucaena leucocephala. The sequence goes on along the minus strand of CM073555.1, from coordinate 11,069,009 downwards.
TATTAGATCCATCACCAAGAGACTAAAGGTTTAGCCTCTCATGACTTCTACTGCACTGTAATCGTTGTTCAGATGTGATGCCATGAAGAAACGATGAAGAGATAAAGGGTGAATGGTGTAGAGATATGTAGAAAATTGTGGAAAGGTGTAGAAGGGTGGAATATGTGGAGAAGGTGATCAGAGAGTGCTCGAGTACTGCTTCTTAGCCTAATCAGGTCCAAAAACCAGCCTCTCTCTTGACGGCAGCCTCGTCTCTTATCGTATCCTTAATTTCATCTGCACATATATTAAATTACAAGTATCTTAGAACATTGGAACACCATTTTATCTTAAAAACATGAATTTCCAAGAATTAGGTTATCGGATACTGTTCACGGTACTATTTATTTGGTAAATCCAGAGTATACCATGAACTTTGGAAATTCATAATTAAATCTAGAAAAATCTAAATAAGGTGGTTCCAATTTCTAATGAAATCTCTTTCATTAAAATTTGAAGGAAAAATATGAAATTGAGGTTTCCTTATCCAAATGAAATTAGTTTATTTGTTGAAAAACATTGTTCATTTGGTAAACCTGAAAGTTCCAGTTTCGATGTCTCTTTTTCAAGAATTCATTTCTTCTTGTATACTTATCCAAATAAGGTGGGTTACATATGGATTTAAATATCCATATGTCTACTTTAAGCTCACAAAATTTCCTGGAAAAACTCATTAATTTACTATTTGAAATTAGCGCATGAACCTCACTGCCTCTGGGTGATCGTATTATCTTGATCCAGATTTTAATCCCGACTTTGAAAAATCATAACAATTTTAATTCTTAACCAAATGAGGAGTTCTTGGTGTCCATTTAAATATCTAGATCTTAGCTATGCTCATGCCAAATTTCACATGAAAATACGTTGAATAGACTAGTCAAACTAATGTCGGAAGTATACTGCCTCAGACTGGATTCTCTAAACATACATCATGCACATCCAAAATAACATCTCCTCAAGCTAAGTACCCAACATTAAGTCATATACAAATTATTCATCCACATTCAACCTTCTGCCTTGAGAAGATCCAGCACCTAGAGCATGGTTATGTATATGGAAAGAATGAGATTTCATGGAAATCTCAATAGCAAGTCATACAAACTATAATAACATGCATGCTTGAATAAATGCTTAACATGTTATAATGACATGGGAGATACTTCATGAACATACATAAGCAACCTGTAACATGCATATTATCATGACATTAATTGCAAGGAGTTGCAACCATTCATATCTCATCATCATCATCATAAATCATCTCAAGCTCAACCAACAATCATAGAATTATAGTTAGATATTCTTGCTACCTCTTATGTATCTTTGCTATGTCCTTCTTGAATTGATCTTCCTTCCCCACAAATGTAAAAACCTAGGCATAACAAAGCAATTCCCAAGTTACAACTCAATTCCAATCCAATCTCAAAGCTAGGGTTTCATTAAGTCCCTTTCTTTCTCTAATTTATGACCTATGCTTACATCTTTCTAAACTAAACTCTCATGGTTCATTTCCATATAATTTTTCATGTAGAATCCAAATATGCATTCAAAAATTCCAGAATCCAATTGCTTCTCAAGGTGCTGTACAGAACCGAAAAGCTATACCAATTTTCCAAAAATTCTCATTTTGATTCCAATGCTTCCAATATTGGTTTCTCTACTATATCCCCACACAATTTTTCATTCTAAACCCATTGAAAGCATCAAAAACATGAAATTCCAACATATGAACAGTAATTTAGTACTGTACAGAACAGAACACAATCTTGGATTCACAAGCATACTTGATTTCCTAAGCCATTACCACTTGATTCTAGCTTGTTTAAACTTGTCTAAACTGTCCACAACATAAAACTCATGTTCTTTTTACATGCACACCAAAATTCCAGCAGTACCTCCACAGGATTTATGCCTTAAAAACCACTTAAACTCAATAGCAAATCTACTAGAACATAGTCTAGGATCAAGGGAACTAATTACATTGATAGTTCCTCCAAGGTGCTTGCTTCCTTTTGGCTTGAGTGAAAATTTTGCAAGAGTTTCCCTAGGGTTGTCATGCATGCCAAAATAATTCTGGTTTTGGGGGGTATTTATAGGCAAACTTGAGTGGAAATGAAAGGCCAAGATCATTTTGGGTACTATTTGATCTAATGGCTTAGATTTAATCTTGGATTTTCTTTTCTTTCCCATTTATGACATCACCACCATGACATCATCCAAGAGACACCTCATGGGACACCTAATCACACATGTGGCAAAAATGAAGGTCCAAGAAGTCTCTGGAAAAATTCCAGTCCAATCCGCTACCGGCCCTGTTCAATTCCCTGTAAACCAAACTATTTTCTGAATCTAATTTTTCCTAGATTCCATAATAAGTCCTCTGACCTTAAATCCAGTATCTGATTTCTTTTTGTCATTAATATCCTTATACTAGATTTAAACTTAATTATAGATCCCCTGGGAAATTACCAAAATACCCTTGGTGCCCTTTCTTACACTAACTTAACCCTAAGGGTAAAATCGTCATTCCACACCTTTTTGTACCTTGTCAGAGCATATACTGACTCTAACTAACCCCTCCTGTACTTTCCATGGCGTGTTGGCCTCTTTAAAATGACCAAAATGCCCTCCATTCATCTATTAATCCTTAGGACAACGCAGGGGCATTTTCGTAATTTTGCACTTTTCCAGGGTTCCACTGGATACTGGCCCACCTATTAGTCCAAGTGTTTTATTGGGCCATCATGATGCCATTTTTGGGCCTTTTTAGGGTTTACTACCTTCATGGCATGAATCTCGAGAAATCTCTCCTGGCGATATTCATCGATTATTTTTGCCATTATACATAGTTTCTACACCTTTTCAGACACCGGCTCCTTTTATCAGATAAACTACTATACTGAATCCAGGCATCCCTTTGTGTCATTACGGGCCTCTGACTGATGTCATCTGAGCTCATTCAGTCTCAATTTGAATACCGATAAATCTCCCAATCGGATACCCGGAGGTCACAAACTCCCGTCTAAATCCACTAATTTATGAATAACTTTTTCTACAGACCTCCTTTTGGTATTCTATCAGTTCCCTAACATCCGTATCTATAGGATGCATCTTCCTGTAATTTTTCACTCATATATGAGGTCTAAGAGATACGATAAGAATTTTTTATACTTTTAGACTATCAGATAAATTTCGCCTATCTGAAGTCCTGATAAAATTCTTGTATTAAGCTGGATTACCCAACATCATTTGCTCTATCTACTGGTAAAATATGGGGCTGATCTGAATACGATCAATTTTTGCCTGTTTCCGGTCCAAGTTTTCATAATTACACTTTTGGCCCGGGAACTTTTCTTCTTTTCAATTAAATCCCTTTTATTTGGCTAAAATTACCCTTAAAGACCCCACATTTTTGTCTACTTTCTCTTTTGGCCTTAAAACTTTTATAATTTCACTTAAGTCCTTGTATTTTCTTTCTTTTTCAATTTAATCCCTTTCTTTACATAAATGGCCACATCTTTTCCTGAAAAATCTCACATACATTATACACAAACTGTACATACTAATCAGTACAGAAAATTAGGGATATTGCATCTCTTCTTATAACAGCATGACCTAATTCAAAACGCGCAGTTCCAACGATTTCGTATTTTAGTCGCGACCATATCCATGTTTTGGTCGCGACCTATGAACATTGAGAATTTTCCAGAAGAATTATAGGGCGACTAAATAGCATAGAAGTGTGATTCCACTTTCATTGACCTATGATTTCTTTCCTGGTCCTTGCTCTCTTCCAAAGTACCTGTAATTCAATATAAAAGCTCACTATAAAAGTCCAAATCAGTAAATAACAGAATATATGCAGTTTGGAAGATTAATTAACCATTTTACCTTTAATTAGCACATTGCCCCGCACAATCATGTATTAACATAAAAGCACAATTTAAGGCATGAAATGAATGGTAAAGTTATTATAAAACTCTCAAAATTGTCATAGAAAACATGTACAAAATGTGTCTTATCAACCTCCTTCCCATCCATGCTAGAAGTTAAAAAGAAAGTTCTACCAGACTCCCAACTTCTACGATGGAAAGACTGGTTTTCCCGCTATAAATTCACGGTTTGGCATATTAAAGGTCATCAAAATATCCTCGCAGACTTCCTGTCTAGACCTCCAAACATTCATCTTCTTACACCCTTTGGTCCTAGATACATACTTATGATGGATCATCTTCCTCTCCCAAGACATTCTTACCTAACCTCCAACAGCCATCAATTTCCTCTTGGAGAAATTCCTACCACAGTTGAACAAGTTCAAAAACTTGCCAAAAGAAATCTTTTCTATTGGCTTCACCTCTTGTTTGTTAACCATCCTATCACTCCAACCATGGACCATTTTAGCCTGAAAAAACCTTATCTTACCATTCCCTTTATTGTAGGTACAGTTCCTGAAGAATTAAAATGGTATCTCTAGTCTCTTTCTGCTCTGTATGTGTAACATCCCAAATTTTCTGTACTGATTTATATGTACAGATTGAATAAAATATATAAGATTTTTTTAGGAAAAGATATGGCCATATTTATGTAAAGAAAGGGATTAATTGGAAGAGGAAGAGAGTGTAATAGCCAAAGTGCAAAATTACAAAAATGCCCCTGTGATGCCTTAAGAAACCAGAAGTGAATGGAGGATATTTTGGTCATTTTAGATAGGCTAAAATGCCAAGGTAGGTACAGGAAGGATTAGTCAGAGCCAGTATATGCTCTGATAAGGTACAAAGAGGTGTAAAATGACAATTTTGCCCTTAGGATCAATATAGTGAAAGAAAGGGCACCAAGGGTATTTTGGTCATTTCACAATGGATGGATATCAGATGAAATTTGATAGTAAATTATTATAATTAATATGAGAATTTATGGAGTTGACAGAAGTCAAAAAGGAATACTGTAGAATTAATTATGGAATTTATGGTGAAAAAGGACACCGATAAAAGGTTAAAGGAAATGTATGTAATTTTTATCAGAACTTCTGGGTCTTAAAAAATTATAAAACTTTGTAGAGAATTTATTTTATATTATAATAAATTTATAAAAATGTTAGAACAATTAAAAGAGGTATTTAGCATTTATTCTAAGATTAGTGTAATTTAAGGATATCGGTATAAGGAAAGTACATTGGAATTTGTGCCAATTAGCTATTGGACCTAAAAGAGGCCTAAAATTTTGTCCTAGGCCATCCCAATAAGTCTCAAAAGTTATCTTGGAGCCCAAGTCCAATAATGAATAATTTATAGATTTTTGAAAAGAAAAAAAAAAGAGAAGAGAATAAAGTAAAAATTAGGGTTTGCACATGGTGGAACCCACAAGGACTTCACAAATGGAGCCAAAGAGGAGGCTTAGGTGTCCCAAGTGATGTCATGGTGGTGATGTCATGAGTGAAAAGAGAAAAGATATTCCAAGATCAAACATTTAACCATTAGATCAAATAGTTCCCAAGATGATCTTGGCCTTCAATTTTCCCAAGATTTTGCTATAAATACCCCCTCATTCTAAGCCAAAACTGTGGAGGAGAAAGTGTATGGAACCTCTTGCAAAATATTTTCTCAAGCAAGGAAGAAGCAAGGATCTTGAAGAAGCTTGTAAGGTAAGTTGCTCCCTTGCTTCTAGACTTTATTCTTATGACTTCTTCTTGAGTTTAAGTTGGTTTTGAGGCTTGAATCTTTGGAAAATGCTGCTGAAATTTATGTGGATATATGATAGGAACATGTGTTTATGTTCTAGATAGTTTGCACAAGCTTAAACAAGCTTGAATCACATGATAATGGCTTAGGAATCCATGTGTGCTTGTGAATCCATGAAGGTGTTATGTTCTGTATAGTATGAAATCACTGTTTATATTTTGGAATTTCATGATTTTGATGCTTCCAATGGTCTTAAAATGGAATTTTGTGTGGGGTTATTGAAGGGAATTGGAAGACACACAGCGGAAATTAACTTTAAAAATTTTTCCATTCCCAGCCAGGATCTACCGAATGTGTTTAAGTCAAGGAGAAAGAAGTGTTACCTTCGGTTTCAAGCTTTGGTCGCGACCTCAGTGTCCACTAGTTGCGACTCTTCGCCTCTGGAACATTTTAGTCGCGACCTCCTCTGCTTCTCGTCGCGACCTGAAGTCTCTGGAGTTTGTAGTCGCGACCTCGTCAGCTTCAAGTCGCGACCTGCCTCTTCTTTTCGGATTTCTGACGTTCAGATGCCCGTATGGTCGCGACCTAAGCGTGTTCTGGTAGCGACCTTGCTTCGTGTCTGGTCGTATCGTAGAAGCCGACAGCTCAGATCGGCTTCCTCTACCGGTATCCACACGAACAGCGTTCCAATCGCGAACGACGTGCTAGCGCCTCTTGTCCCTCTAGGGCTTTCTAGAGATTCCGTCCTCACCATCTCTATCTCGGCAGTTTCTTATGTGCAAACCTTTTGCACTCTCCCTGCCCCCTCTTCTCAAGTCTGAATGTGTGTGTAGAGATGTATATTGTGTGTAGAACCCTAGCTCCTAATGTCAAATATATAGGAAGCTATCGGGCTTCTAATAGGGCCGGGCTTCAAAATTAATCTTATATTAATTCTGAATTAATACAATATCATATATTGCATAATTTAATAAGAAACTGATTAAATAAATATGGTTTATATTAAATCCGTCCCACAGATTTAATTCACCTATTTATTTAATTTAAAATAAAGATAAGACAGAATTATATTTGATTTATTCTCATAAATCAAATTTGAGATATCTTATCAATTTGAATTTCAAATTCAAATAGATCATATCCATTTAAATTCAAATTCAAAAATGATAGAGATTTAATTTATCCTTATAAATTAAATCTTACAAATATCTCTTATATTATATATATAATATATAAACTAATTTATATATATATAAAATATATATCTACCCTAGATTATTCATTGAATCTAGACATCTCTTAGATTCAATGAATCTGGACATCATAGCTCGCATTGGGCTGTTTTGTGTGCGACCCTGTAGGCCCATATGAAGTTGGCAGTGGGCCAGTTACTATACTGAGCCACAAGTCGTAAGCGGTCTCTAGCAAGGCATTACGACTACCCAAAACATATGAGGATCGTTAAACGATGTAACCTTTCATACAACCATATCACGTCCCTTTTGTCACATGATATTTCGGTCAAGGATGAGGCATGCAGAATGTCATCCTCCTATTCCTGACCATTACTTTCTCGATCCCTGAGTAGTCTGAATATAGAAATGGAACTACCCTTCCATTCCAATATGGCCATACATTTTTCAGACTCACTCATCGAGGGGCCCAGTAATATCTCTCTACGAATGTGAGGGACAAATTCCATCTTGACCATTCACATTCCTCCGCATGAAAAACCACTAAGCCAAAGCGTAGCCTTTATGATCACTCGGTCAAAAGTGACTTTTGACTAGGTCAAAGCTGAGCATTTGTCATGTAGGAATCCATGATGATCTCAGGTCAAAGGGCATAGTGACATGGCTTGTATATGAGAGAAGCTTATGACTTGACCCATGCAGCTCTCTCATAGCGGGTCGGTCCAACACCCTGTACTCTTACATGTGCTTATGACTTTGATTTATATCTCTATATATCTTCAAAGTCATACTGGTCTTATTTTATCTCTGCTCCCACATAGATGACCGACCAGGGACATTTAGGATAAGATCACGAGTTATCCAAGGATTGTCATCATAGTAAACATGCAAATAATATGATAACATAATTAAGAAATTCATAAATCAACAATGTTCATAAGATAATGATTGGCCCCTAGGGCACAATCTCCAACATCCTCCCACTTGCACTAGGTACAATCATTAATTTGCCTAATTCCCATTGACCTAACATGACACTCATGTTTTGCTTGCACAAGCGGCTTTGTTATAGGATCAGCAACATTGTCTTCCCCTGCTACCTTGCATATTTTTATATCTCCTCTATCATTGATTTCTCTGATGAGATGAAATCGCCTGAGTATATGCTTGGTCCTTTGATGTGACCTAGGCTCTTTGGCCTGTGCAATGGCACCACTATTGTCACAGAACAAAGTTATTGGATCTGAGATGGTAGGTACCACCCCTAGTTCTGTAATGAACTTCCTGATCCAAACGGCCTCCTTAGCTGCATCAGATGCTGCTATGTACTCAGCTTCCGTTGCAGAATCTGCTACAGTGCTCTGCTTAGAGCTCTTCCAGCTTACTGCTCCATTATTCAGGAGGAATATGTATCCAGATTGCGATTTATGGTCATCCTGGTCAGTTTAGAAACTTGCATCTGTGTAACCAGTTACATAGAGCTCGTCTTCCAATCCACCATAGACCAAGAATAAGTCCTTAGTTCTTCTTAAGTACTTAAGGATATTCTTGACAGCAGTCCAATGGCCCTCACCAGGGTCCTGTTGATATCTGCTAGTCATACTTAAGGCAAACGAGACATCCGGTCGAGTACATAACATGGCGTACATGATAGATCCTATGGCCGAGGCATATGGAATCTTACTCATGCGACCTCGCTGTTCTGGTGTACTAGGACACAAATCCTTGCTGAGGTGAATACCATGAGACTTGGGTATGAAACCCCTTTTTGATTCCTGCATACTGAACCTATGCAGTATCTTGTCTATATATGTGCTCTGACTCAGTCCTAGAAGCCTTTTAGATCTATCTCTATAGATCCTAATTCCTAGGATGTAGGTAGCTTCACCCAAGTCTTTCATCGAGAAAGATTTTCCTAACCAAAACTTGACAATCTGCAAGGCAGGAATGCCATTCCCAATGAGTAGGATGTCATCGACATAGAGTACCAAAAACACAACTGTGCTCCCACTAACCTTTTTGTACACACAAGGTTCATCAATGTTTTGAAGAAATCAAAACTCTTTGACTACTTCATCAAAACGATGATTCCAACTCCGAGATGCTTGCTTCAGTCCATAAATGGACCTTTGAAGCTTGCACACCTTACCAGAGTCCTCAGAACGCACAAAACCTTCAGGTTGTGTCATGTACGCATCCTCAAGGAGCTTTCCATTAAGGAAGGCTGTCTTGACGTCCATCTGCCATATTTCATAGTCATAATATGCTGCAATGGCAAGGAGGATTCTGATTGATTTGGCCATTGCAACTGGGGAAAAGGTCTCATCATAGTCCATACCATGAGTTTGAGTAAATCCTTTTGCAACCAGTCGTGCCTTGAAGACATTTACATTGCCATCCATGTCGGTTTTCTCTTTAAAAACTCACTTGCACCCGACGATTTTTACACCTTCAGGCGGGTCGACTAAGGTCCATACCTTATTGTCGTACATGGATTGCATCTCAGACTTCATGGCATTAAGCCATTTTTCAGAGTTTGGTCCCACTATAGCTTCTTGATAGGTAGTGGGCTCATTATGCTCAATGAGCAACACATCACGACTATCAGAAATCAGAAATCCATATCTCTGAGGCTGAAGTCGTGCCCTATTAGATCGCCTTGGGCCTTGCGTGACTTGAGGAGTCTCAACAACTTCTTGTGAGTCTTCTCTACTTTCCATCTCTAGTTCTGTGGCGTCTTGTGGCTCTCGAACTTCTTCGAGGTGTACCTTGCTCCCAGTGGTTCTTTTAGAGATAAATTCTCGTTCTAGAAAGATACCATTTCTAACAACAAACACTTTGTTATCAGTGGGGTTGTAGACATAATATCCCTTGGTTTCCTTAGGATATCCCACAAAAAGGCACTTTGAAGATTTGGGCGCTAACTTATCTGAGACTTGTTGCTTAACATAGACCTCACATCCCCAAATCTTGAGAAAAGACAAACTAGGTTTCCTCCCAGTCCATATCTCATACGGAGTCTTTTCAACTGCCTTAGATGGAACACGATTCAGTGTGAACGCAGCTGTCTCTAGGGCGTGGCCCCAAAAGGATGGTGGAAGATCTGTTCGACTCATCATGGATCGAACCATATCCAATAGTGTTCGATTCCTCCGTTCAGAAACCCCATTCCATTGTGGTGTTCCTGGAGGAGTCAATTGTGAGACTATTCCATAATTCCTAAGATGATCGATAAACTCTTGGCTCAAATATTCACCACCTCGATCAGATCGAAGGGCTTTAATTATTTTACCAAGCTGGTTTTGTACTTCATTTTGAAATATCTTGAACATTTCAAAAGATTCGGATTTATGTTTCATTAGATAGACGTAGCCATATCTACTGAAATCATCTATGAATGTAATGAAGTACGAATAACCTCTTCTGGCATTTGTATTCATCGGTCCACACACATCTATATGTATGAGGCCCAACAAATCAGTGGCCCTATCACTGTGCCCAGTGAAAGGCGACTTTGTCATCTTTCCTAACAAACAAGATTCGCAAGTATCATATGATTCAAAATCAAATGAGTTGAGAAATCCATCTTGATGGAGTTTAGAAATGCGTTTCTCATTTATATGGCCCAGACGACAGTGCCAGAGGTATGTCAGATTCAAATCATTTGGTTTGACCCTTTTGGCGGTTATGTTATAGATATTTCCATGATTGGGTTGTTCCAAGTTTAATATGTAATGATCAACATGAAAATCACCATGAGCATAGAAAATATCATTACGATAAATAGAACATTTACCATTCCCAGAAATGGAAGTGTAACCTTCCTTATCCAAATAAGAAAGAGAAACAATGTTACTACTCAAAGCAGGAACATAATAGCAATTGTTCAAGACTAACAAAAACCCAGTGGGCAGAACTAATTCATAAGTGCCTACAGCTAGAGCAGCAACCTTTGCTCTGTTTCCAACTCGTAGGTCAACTTCGCCCTTCTTCAGCTTTCTACTGTCCTTTAGGCCCTGCACATTTGTACAAATGTGAGAACCACATGCAGTATCTAATACCCATGTAGTGGAAGTAGAGAGATGAATGTCTATAACATAAATACCTGAAGCGATAGCCCCGCTATCCTTCTTGTTCTTTCTCAGATCTTCAAGGTAGAGTTTACAATTCCTCTTCCAATGACCCGGTTCATTGCAGAAGAAGCAAACTCCTTCCTTTAGAGGCTTTGCCTTCTTTGGTGCAGGCTTGGTTTCGGGCTTGCCTGACTCTTTGGTCTTACCAGATGAGCCATGACCCTTCCCCTTGCCCTTGCCTTTCTTTTTCATACCCTTTCCTTTCTGAACCATCAAAATAGTACTGGGCTTCTTCTTAACAGTCGACTCAGCAGTTTTAAGCATCCCATGCAGTTCAGAAATAGATTTCTCCATGTTGTTCATGTTGTGTGCAAACCTTTTGCACTCTCCCTGCCCCCTCTTCTCACGTCTGATTGTGTGGATAGAGATGTCTTGTGTGTAGAACCCTAGCTCCTAATGTCAAATCTATCGGGCTTCTAATAGGGCCGGGCTTAAGAATTAATCTTATATTAATTCTGAATTAATACAATATCATATATTGCATAATTTAATAAGAAACTGATTAAATAAATATGGTTTATATTAAATCCGTCCCACAGATTTAATTCACCTATTTATTTAATTTAAAATAAAGATAAGACAGAATTATATTTGATTTATTCTCATAAATCAAATTTGAGATATCTTATCAATTTGAATTTCAAATTCAAATAGATCATATCCATTTAAATTCAAATTTAAAAATGATAGAGATTTAATTTATCCTTATAAATTAAATCTTACAAATATCTCTTATATTATATATATAATATATAAACTAATTTATATATATATAAAATATATATCCACCCTAGATTATTCATTGAATCTAGACATCTCTTAGATTCAATGAATCTGGACATCATAGCTCGCATTGGGCTGTTTTGTGTGCGACCCTGTAGGCCCATATGAAGTTGGCAGTGGGCCAGTTACTATACTGAGCCACAAGTCGTAAGCGGTCTCTAGCAAGGCATTACGACTACCCAAAACATATGAGGATCGTTAAACGATGTAACCTTTAATACAACCATATCACGTCCCTTTTGTCACATGATATTTCGGTCAAGGATGAGGCATGGAGAACGTCATCCTCCTATTCCTGACCATTATTTTCTCGATCCCTGAGTAGTCTGAATATAGAAATGGAACTACCCTTCCATTTCAGTATGGCCATACATTTCTCAGACTCACTCATCGAGGGGCCCAGTAATATCTCTCTACGAATGTGAGGGACAAATTCCATCTTGACCATTCACATTCCTCCGCATGAAAAACCACTAAGCCCCGAGCATAGCCTTTATGATCACTCGGTCAAAAGTGACTTTTGACTAGGTCAAAGCTGAGCGTTTGTCATGTAGGAATCCATGATGATCTCAGGTCAAAGGGCATAGTGACATGGCTTGTATATGAGAGAAGCTTATGACTTGACCCATGCAGCTCTCTCATAGCGGGTCGGTCCAACACCCTGTACTCTTACATGTGCTTATGACTTTGATTTATATCTCTATATATCTTCAAAGTCATACTGGTCTTATTTCATCTCTACTCCCACATAGATGACCGACCAGGGACATTTAGGATAAGATAACGAGTTATCCAAGGATTGTCATCATAGTAAACATGCAAATAATATGATAACATAATTAAGAAATTTATAAATCAACAATGTTCATAAGATAATGATTGGCCCCTAGGGCACAATCTCCAACAGTTATAGTAGGAAAACAAGTATTGGAAGCATTGGAACCAAAATAAGAATTTTTGGAAAAACTAGAGCTACTTTTCGGTACTGTGCAGAACTTTGGGAAGCAATTGGATTCTGGAATTTTTGAATACATATTTAGATTCTACATGAAAAATTATGTGGAAATGAACCATAAGAGTTTAGTTTAGAAAGATATAAACATATGTGACAAAGTAGAGAAAGAAAGGGGCATATTGAAGCCTAGACTTGGAATTTGTTTGGAATGGAGTACTAGAAAATGCTGTTGTACTGGCAGAATATAGAAAATACTGTGTACGTAGGTGCTGTCTAAGGAGGCTGGAAGTGAGTGGACCTAGCCGGTTCATCCAGTCTTTCCTGGGTACTTACGTAGAATGGTAGTTCTCATGGGAATTACCGAATCAGTACAGTTGTATTTCTGCCAGGATTCTCGACAGGAGAGAATTAATAAAGTTAAGATTGCTTCTATAAGTGTACTCTGAAGGGTCTAAGGAAGGATGTTTCAGTATGTGTTTGTTGTTGCTCTTTCACCATTGCCGATGTTCCACTACTTGTGTGATAGCAGAAATAGAGGTTCTTGTTTATGGACCATTCTCCAATGGTTCTCTCCTCTTCCAGTTTGGAGATCCCAACTTAGAAGAGTCATTGAACAACATCATCTTTAGGATATTTTTGAAAATCAACAGCTGAAGTACCAGTGCTTCTTTGCACTTCTCAGACCATATAGCATGGATCATCAGGGAAAGTTGTATACTCTTAATCAGGCTTATCTTTGGCAGACCCAGACTAATTGGCCTCGATATAAAGAGATTTTCTTTTCAAACTTAAAACTTTTCATCTGTAATATGAATAACTGCCCTGAAAAAAAATTTGATCTGAAATGCACATCTTTGGGTCCTATTCCTAATGAGGTTTTCATCACCTTTGATGTATCACAATGGTATAGGCGACCTAGAGACAAAGAAATTGATCCTGCTACTCTGGAGTATTTAGATTCTCATTTATCTACTACCAGACATATTGTCACAAGACCAAAAGAGTTACAGTTGAAGCCTGGACCTTCAAACTTAGAGCCAGCTAGCTCTTCTCAAGAACCAGTTTTAGCTGTATCTTTATCACAAGACAATGACCCTTGGGGAGGACCTCTTTCACAAGACTCATAGGGTGGATCCCTTTCAGCTTATCTTGAAGCAGCACTCCTCAATCCATCAGACCCATACTATGACTTTGATCCTGATCACTCTAATATGGATCCAGATGATGATCACGAGCCTATCTATGACTGACAAAAAGATTCCTGCCTGCTGTCCTTTTGTCTAGGCTTTAATAAAGTAAAAGTTCACGTGGTGTCCTTTAAAACTGCTTTTCTAAAGTAGTTTGTTTTTAGTCGTCAACCTTATCATCCATGTTTAAAGTTACTTGTTTGTATTCAACTTTATTTGTAAGCATGATTTACTTTAATGCTTTCCAGCTCGTCTTGTAAGTCCAACTCTCCTATTAAAGAATCTCCAGTCTTCTGAGGAGATCATAGAGAGTTCACATTGTAATATCCCTTTGTGAAATAGAAGTATGTTTGGTTTCTAAATTCTCTCTTATTCTGAAAGCTTTATCTTCGTTTTATCTTTGTTAGCATTCTCTCTATAGATTCTATTATGCTCTACACTTGCCTCTTTTAGAGGATCCTGTGTATCAGAAAGGAATCAGACTAAGTTACCAGAGAATAAGTCTTCCGCATGAATGATCTAATTAAGTATAGGAGTTCATGAGAACTTGAATCCTTAAGGCAAAGGTAAGTCTAGGAGAGGCAATCGTAAGACCTTGGAAAGGATTGGTTCTATGAACATCTTGGACTGGGTCTCAGAGTTCATAAGGAGACCTACCCCTCTAGGTATCAGAGTCTTGTGATACAGTATCTCAGGCGAGACTATAACAGAGATAAACAGTTAGAGAAAGCAACAACTTCCATATGTTACCAATTAGGATTTAAAAGTTGTATTCTAAATAGCTCAAAGAACCTCAAGCTTAGAAATGCATTGTAAGTATACATATAAATTCTGTACAGATATATATATAGATATATATATTTATATTGATATGAAGATGCATATAATTCTTGAGTAAATGAAGGTTAAGAAGGCTTTTGATGGTGCATATTCCGTTAGGAAGGCTTATAAGCTTGCTGCCTAGTGGATGTGAGAGATGAGACACAAATGTAGCTTACAAGAGGCATTATAAGTTTAATTGTATATAACTTGGAATTTGAGTTTGAATATACAAGGAGGTAATACTAGTTTTCTTTCATCGCATACTCAATAGGATCAGTTTATCAGGCTTGCTTGTGGAAGGTAAGATGACTTCATGATGACTGTTTTTCTTTTTTGGCCGAAACTTCATGATGACTGTTAATTCAATCATTTGAGACCTTACTATCATTCTCCGAGTATAGCACTCTTTTTACTACAGCATTACCCCACCACTGAAGAAGATCCTAATTTTCTCAAAACGCTGTCATCTTGCATATAATATACTCCTCTGGTCCTTAATAAAAGACTTATTTAACTAATTTAATTAGATTAAGGAAGTTAGTTAAATTAGTTAATATAACATAACTTTTCTTAAAACACTCTAATCGTCCTCCTTAATTCTTTCCTCCATCTCTTACTTGATTATTAGTGAGGGAGTATCAATTGGGGTAAGTTGGGAAAAATTTGATATATATGGAAAATAGTTCTTATATTTATGACCAAAATCAACTTTCTAATTAGGTCCTTGGGGAGTATTTAACAATAATAGCCTAATTTTTCATTGTAAAATGGAATTGCTCCTACATATATTAATAGATAGAGAACAATCAATTACTTACCCTTTTAAATGATAAATTTCAATTCTAAAATTACAAACAGCAGCATCATTCTTTCTAGAGGATTAGAAACACAAGATTTAGACAAACTCATACACAACAGAAATTTGAAAGTAAAGGCAGATCCCATGATTTATAGTAAAAATAGATATAGCAATTATACAAACTTTGTAAACATTAACAATCACACTCTTTCTTAGAAGCATCTTTATTTAACAGTTACTAAAATGTGAGAAGCAATGCTACTAGATTATTATAACAAGACAAACTGATCATGAACTTTATTCACATAGCAACAGTATAGGACAATCCGAACTTTATTCATTAGCACGAGGGAGTATCCTACATTGCTAAGCTGAACTTATAACATCCTTACTTTCGTAAGTCTTAGGGACCATTCAGTAACATTTAGAACCACTTACATGACATTTGAAGTTCCATTAGCTAAATCTGGAATTTTTACTCTTAGTGAGTTACTGTTCATATGGCATTTCAGATTAGGCGATGAACTTTGAAAAATCATAATTAATTATAGAAAAATCAAAATTAAGTGGTTCAAAATTATACTCGAATCTAACATCTTGAAGTTTAATGGAAAAATAATTTCCTGACAAAATGCTTAGCACATTGATACAGTTTATTTGTTAAAGTTTACTGTTCATTTGGTCAAAAATTCTGAAAACAGATCCTGGTCCCCATCTTTGGAAAATTGGTTCTCTTTGTACAGACATCGAAATAAGGTATTTTTGGTGTCAAAATGAAGCTTGACATGTTAACTAAATTTATGTAAAATTTTATACTTTTATTCTATCATTTACTATTTTTCATTACATCATAAACATTATTGTTCAAACTGGCCATACAACATCATTACTTGTAAGAATTCTTCACATAACATCATATAACATTTACATTGACCAATCCCTAACTCCTCTTCATGCTTCTTCATCCTCTTTTTCATCTTTCATAAACCTGTTGGGATTGGGATTACATGGATGGGGTGAGATTTCGAGGGAAATCTCAATAGCAAATGGTACTAAACAACGCATGTATTAATGTAAATGCTTGTGCTTGCTTGTGAAAGTGTTAACATTGTATAATGTGCATGCTTCAATGTATCATATAAAATACAATTGGTCAAGGTAATCATAGAAACAGAGCTTCAAACATCTACACATATGCACACAATTTAACAAAGCCATAGCACTATCAAGCATAACATCCAATACATACAAGTTTAGGGTAAGTTTACTACCTCATATACTTGACTTTCTTTCACTTCAACTTTGCTCTTTCTTCTTACTTCTCCTTGATGTGTGGCTGCCTCTTTAGAGAACACTACCAAATCCTAACATCACATAATCATCCATTCATCACCATCTAACTCTCTTGAACATTAAGCTTACTTTAACTAAGATAACTTCCTTTAATCTTTACCAATTGACTTGGCCTTTGAATCAATTGATGTCTTGACCTTACCCTACACAATTTCATCTTTTGAATCCATTTATGAGCTTAGAATCATGAAATTCCAGCTCCCACGCACTGTTCTAGACAGATTTGAGAAAACATACATAATCCTTCCAAAAATTCTCATTTTGATTCCAATGCTTCCCACACTTGTTTCTCTACTTTATCCCACACAATTTTTCATTTTAAAACCATTGGAATCATCAAAATCATGAAATTCAAATCACTTTTAAATTCCAATGTTTCCAAGGTTCAAAACCTATCCAATCCTACACAAAATAATTATATAAATTCAATGAAACATTAGATCATTGAAATTCCAACTTCTTCTATCATGAACAGTGCAAACCGAATTGTTTCATTCATGGCAAAGTCAAGAATATCAACTTGATTCAACAACCAATCATCTAACTAGCTTGTTTAAGCTTTAATCATATAACTCTAACTTTAATTTCTTCTTTCTCCTTTCATCTAAGGTTTTGGACAGCATATACACCTTAGAGAAAACTCAGCTTTCTTCCATGAAAACCCTAAGTTCAATCTCCCAAATCAAAGGAAAAAAAGCTATGATGGATTGCTTACCTTTAATCTCTAGCTTGCTTGAACTTTGGACCTTCAATTCTTCTTTGTCTTGGCTTGAGTTTTCATTTTGCGATAGTTTCCCCAAGGGAGAATGCTTCACGGTTTTGAATCAGAATTCGGGGGTATTTATAGAGAAATCCAATGGAAAATGGATGGCCAAGATCACTTTGGTTACTATTTGATCTAATGGTCATAATCCACCTTGCAAGAAGCTTGCCCTAGAAGCCTCATTAATGACATCATCCATGACATCATGAGGGCTTTGTTTGGTGTAATAAAGTAGGAAATACTGATAGAAAAAAAATTAGTCCAGTCCGGTACTGATCGGGTCAGTTTATAAAAACCAGACTGTTTTATGTTTCCAATTTTTAAAATATTCCAGAATATGTATTCTATTAGGAAAACCAATGTTTAAGTTTCTCCTACCATTGACATTGTTATACTGAGTATTTATTTGATATCCATCATTGAGAAATGACCAAAATACCCTTGGTGCCCTTTCTTGCACTATATTAACCCTAAGGGCATAATTATCATTTCACACCTCTTTATACTTTATTAGGGCATATACTGGCTCTGGTAATCATTCCTGTACTCATCTTGGCATTTTTGGCCTGTCCAAAATGACCAAATTGCCCTCATTCATCTCTTGTTCATTATTACAACCTAGGGGCATTTTCGTAATCATATTTTTCTGGGGTTCCTCTGGACACTGACCCACATAACTGTCTAGTTACCTTATTGGGCCTTTGTGACGCCATTTTGGCCCTTTATATGGTCTACTACCTTTATGACACAAATCCCGAGAAACCTCTCCTGAAGGTATTTATCGGGTATTTTATTACATTGTAAATTCCATTAAAAATTCTATAGGAGTCCTTTTCTGATCGTGTCAATTTTATAAATCTTCATATTAATTATAAGAATTTACTGTAAAGCTTCATCTGATTCTGAGGTCCAAAAAATACTGTAATAATTTCTCCTAACTTCAAAAATTTATATCAATTTTTCGGGACCTCAAATCGAAATTATGTGCTGCGTCAAACTAACCTTAATAATTTTCTCTAGCTACTGGTAAATTTTGGGACTGAACTGATTCCGGGCATTTTTTGTCATTTTCCGGCTCAACTTTCTCATAATTACACTTTGCCCCTTAAACTTTTGATAAATTACATTTAGGTCCTTAAACTTTTGAAAATTACACGTTATGGCCCAAAATTCATGTCTACTTTACATTTTGCACCATGGAACTTTTATACTTTTCACTTTTTTCCCTCTTTTTTAAATCTTCATCTTATCATTCTTTTCTTCAATATTCATCATCACAATCCTTTCCAAACCTCTTTCCTCTATCAGTATTATACCGATAGGGAAAAGTTAGGACGTGATAGAACTGGTATTATAGTTCAACCCCATTACGAAACATCCAATTTATCACAATAGAAACTAATAAAGGGTTCTATTATGGAGAACCCCATCCAACACCACTAGGAGTTAATATCTGAAGAGTATCAACTGGTTGTGCCTCGATAGAATTCTTACCACCAAGATAAATCCTTCGTTTATCTTTCTTTATAAGGTAATTAGCCCTGCGAGCACCATCATTTCCTCCTTTCAGCCCCTTCGGTACATGGACACATCTCTCAGAAAGAATGATAATAGTTAAAGGATGCTTGAACTCTATTTCTATTATAAGCCCATCACCACCTCGACGAAGTCCTGCTCCTCCGCTATTTTCTCTTAGTCCAAACTTGTGTAGAATTACTGGATATCTTTGCTCAAAAATCTCTGGATCAGTCATTCTTGTGTCTGTCATGTGACATTGGACTCCACTAGTACCATCCCAAGGGGGACCAGCCCCGCTCCCACCACCAATGGTTTCATAGTAGCCAAAAGTATTATCCCCGAAAGTGAGATTATTCATACAACCTTGGGAACAAGCACAAGCTTTAAATGCAAAAAATATGACATCGGTTATCCTTTGAGAAGTCAGAACATTACCTCTTACAACAGTAGCCACATCACTCAGGGAAAGGAATGAGCCTTAGGGAATAAGAATCTTCACAGGAGATAAACAACCTTGATTGAGCGGAATGTCAACATCTACCAAACATCAAAGAGCGTATATTACTGCAACTGTAACAGCTTCTGGTGCATTCCAGTTGCCATAAACTTCTGAGATGGTCCCACCAAAATCAAAGATTGCTTCTCCTTTATTAGAATCAATGCTTAGTTTCAAGTGAATGACAGATCCATCATCCATGTAGTCCTCTTCTACAACAGTCACAAATTTTCATCTGACTTAGATGAAACCTTATTACCAACTGTCTTGAGCATCTCTCTCACTGCTTCTTCTGTATTCATCTGTATATAATTCATGTATGCTTGAACAGTTTCTAAACCATACTGCTCAATGAGCTCTTAGAGAAGAGAAATCCCTCTCTGATTTGCTGCTACTTGTGCTCGCAGGTCTGATAAGTTATCCTGAATCCTTCGAGTTCCTGAGATTTTATTTCCCCTCTCATCAATGCCTGGGAACTGAAGGAGTTTGATGATCCCTTCTTGGAAAATCCCCTTTTCAACAACCTTAAATGCTTTTATGGCAGCTCCATCCTCCAATATGGACTTTGAAAATGGTGGCATGCTGCCAGGAGTGATACCCCCAATTTTTGCATGATGCCCTCTGTTTGCAACAAAAAACACCAACATCCTATTGTAGAAAACTAGTGTAACAACGGTTATATCAGGAAGATGACTACCTGCAGTACAAGGATGATTAGTAACCAAAACATCTCCTTCATTTAAATTGTCACCCCAAAAGTTGAGCTGCCACCGAACTGTACTAGACATAGCTCCTAGATGCACATTGACATGGGGAGAATTTGCAACTAGGCCACCAGAAGGATCAAAGAGAGAGCAAGAGAAATCAAGTCGTTCTTTAATATTCATTGAAATAGAAGTTCTTTGCAGTATTCTTCCCATCTGCTCAGCTATTCCCATAAATCTGTGATTGAAAATGGAGAGCTGTACAACATCTGCAACCTTATCAGATATTTTAACACTTCTTAAAGAAGAATCAATTTCAATCTTGATGTTGCCATATTTGGTTATAATGGCCCCGTAGTTGGGCTCCACAGTCACAGTGCTATTTCCATTCATAATGATTGCAGGGCCAAGCATTGTATGGCCATACCCCAGGTTTTCAAGCTTATATAGAGAAGTTTCTTGCCAACCATTTCCAAAGTATACCTTATAGTAGCCATCAACCTTAGGACTACCAGATGCAGGTTCTATGGCTGATGGCTCTAGTATATTGGTAACTCCTATACCATGAATCCGTACATCACATATCATTATCTTTCTATTCAGGATTTTAAAGCCATACTCCTGCTGAAAGATGAAACATCCTGCCTTAGACTCCTCAGAGCACACCTGCGAAAGCTATACTAGCTGTACTGATTCGGTAATTCTCTCATTAGAACTACCATTCTACGTAAGTACCCAGGAAAGACTGGATGAACCAGCTAGGTCCACTCACTACTAGCCTCCTTAGACAGTACCTACGTACATAGTACGCATCATATCCTTTCTCCACTACTGCTATCTCCGCCGAAATTTCAGTAGCATAACGGCGTCTCTCAAAATTCTCAAAATCTACCTTGACATAACCTCCCTGAAATGGTTATACAAGGGGGATGAGATTCGGGGGAATCTCAGTAGTAATAATCATAACAGTATATGTAATGCAGTGTGACAGTGCTTGCTTGTGATTGTGTACAGATAAGCATGCCGCGTGCTTCCATACTCAATAACATATGATCATAGCATTGCAGTAGAGCTTCAGACATAACATATAAGACAACAATCCAACCAAACAATAGCACAACAAATCACAAAGCCATTACATAAAAGCTAGGATTAGTTACTACCTGGCTAGCTCAGCAGAACTCTACTATCCTTATTCTGCTTCCAGCTCCGCCAGAACTTCCTTACTTCCTTTCTCTCTTCCTTTCCTTCTCCCTTTCTCTCTTCTTTCTCTCTCTTTCACTTCACCATGCGTGAATGGAAATGAAGCAAGGGGGGTATTTATATACATCCTCAATGGCAATTTCGTAATTTCCATGCCATCTGATCCTGCGGTCCTGGTTTTTCCTGGAATTTCCTATTTTCCTTAATTCCCTTTTACTGCATCATCAGTGCCACCTCAGGGGACACCTCAGCAGCTGACTCATCACCATATTTTCCACATGCTGAAATTCCTGGACACCTCAGCAGCTGACTCAGCATGCTGACTCACCGGTCCAGTCTCCTGCCTCGTAATGCGTGCCCTCAGCTTTATCTGCTTTCTCCAGACCAGAGCCATGTGGCACCTGGAAGAGACCTTGCACGCTTCCCAATGCTTTCCAGATAAGTCCCAGACTTATCTGATCACTTCCTCGATTTTCGTGCCGACCGAGTAACTATCTCCCTTGGACCTTCACCACTCTTGGCCCATGCGTTAGCACCACTTATGGTTACTAGTCGCGACCTCATCATCATCTTGTCGCGACCTAACATCTTTATGTACACTAGTCGCGACTACAACATCTTCTCGTCGCGACCATATCACTTTTCAGTCGCGACCTCAGTACATTTTAGTCGCAACCAAACTCATTTACTTATTAGTCGCGACACCACACATATTTTCGTCGCGACCAATCCTCTCTGCCAATATGAGTTGCGACCAAGACACTTCCTCGTCGCGACCAAAAGTCACTTTACATCTTTCCATAAGTAGTGTCCATTTCTTTCATATCTTTCCACACACAATCTTAGTATAATTCTGGGGTCTATCTTATCTCACTTTCTTCTTATCCTTCATCTTAAGTTCTAGAAATTCTCTTTCAATAACTCATCCCTTAACTCTTCGGGAGTCCTCATTAATTAAAAGGCTCGATAACCCACCCATATCAGGTTATCTTACACAGGAGCCAGCCCATATCAAGCTACCTGCAGAATTTCTAGGCTTAAGACTTAGGACATTCTTACATTCCTCATTTTGAACCTAGGTGAACTGTCCCAATTCTGTAGGTTAAAGACTTAACTCATCTTTACATCCTGAAGGACTTAGCTCATCCCTCGGATCCTACAAAATACAGGTAAATAATCCGCCAATATCAGATTACCACCATAGGTGTAATACCCTAATTTTCAGACCCAGAGACTCAGAAAGTGAGCCTGAAATAGATAGACTATCAGACTCCTTTGAACAGAAGTCCTAAAAACATACAGAGGGTTTTTAGGGACTAAACTGCAAATAAGTCAAAGATCAAGGACTTATAGGTAAATAGTGAAAGTCCCTAAAGATATAGTGGCTATTTATGCAAGGAAAGGGGTTAAATTACAAAAGAAAGAAAATGTAGGGATTTAGATGTAATTATGAAAAAGTTTAAGGCCAAAAAGAAAAGTAGACAAAAAGGTGGGGTCCTTAAGTGTAATTTTTGCCAAATAAAAAGTTATTTAATTATAAAGAAGAAAAGTTTCCTGGGGCTAAAGTATAATTAAAGAAAGTCAGGCCGGAAGTGGTTTGCACGGCCCGATAGTATTTCAGTCCCAAATTCTACCAGAAGGTAGGGCAGGGGACGCCGGGTAACCCAGCCTAATACCGGAATTTTTGAAGACTCCAGATAGCCAAAAATGGACTGATCGTCCAAAACTTATAAAAATTCCTACCGGATATCCTAGATCTCAGATATAAGTGAGAAAATATAGGATGATGCGTCTTTATGGGGCGGATGTCAGGAAACTGACAGAATACCGATAGGAGGTCTGTAGAAAGATTTATTCACAAAATAGCAAATACAGACGGGAGTGTGAGGCCTCCGGGGATCCGGGTAGGAGATTTATCGGTATTTTTAAAGGGGCTGAATGAGATCGGATGACCTCGGTCAAATGACAGTTATGACCCACAGGGATGCCTGAACACAGTAGGACACTGTATCTGGGAAAAGGAGCCGGTGTCCGGAAAGGTGTATAATCGTTAAATAATAATTAAAATATTTGGTGAACTGTGACAGAGGAAGATTCCTCGTAATGCGTGCCATATAGTTAATGGACCCAGGAAGCCCAAAAAAATGGCGCCATTAGAGTCCCAATAAGGCTCTTGGACTGATAGGTGGGCCAGTGTCCAGCAGAACCCCGGAAAAGTGCGAAATTACGAAAATGCCCCTGTGTTGTACAAAAAGGACAGTAGATGAATGAAGGGCATTCTGGTCATTCTGGACAGGCCCAGAGGTCAAGATATGTCTAAATAAGGTTGACTAGAGCCAGTATAAGCTTTGACCAGGTCCGAAAAGGTGTGAAATGACGATTTTGCCCTTTAGGTTAAAATAGGACAAGATAGGGCACCAAGGGCATTTTGGTCATTTCGCAGGGGATCTGTAACTGAGTCTGGACCCAGTATTAAAAAGTTAATGATATGAAGGATCTAGATACTAAATGTGAGGTCAGTAGACATAAAAAGGATCTTAAGAAACATCAGATTCAGAAAACGGCACGTTTTTCGAGGCGATGGACCGGGCCGGTACCGGATTAGACCGGAAAGCTTCCAGAACCTCCAAATTTCGTCACATGAAGCATATGGGTGGTGAGGTGTCCTATGAGGTGTCCCATGAGGTGTCCAGGGTGATGCAATAAAAGGAAATTAAAGAAAATAGGAAATTCCAGGAAAAACCAGGACCACAGGATCATAAGTCTTCCTAATTACAAGATTGCCATTGCTCAACACTATAAATACCCCCTAGCTCTTCATTTTCACGCCAAGAAGCATTATTAGAGGTAGAAAGAAGTTCTTGAGAGAGAAAGTGTGAGGAAGAAAGAAGTAAGGAAGTTCTGGTGAAGTTGGAAGTAGTAGGGAAGTTCTGAAGCTCTGCTTTTGAGGTAGTAACTAATCCTAGCTCTTATGTAAGGTCTTTGTGATGTATTGTTTTGTTTGGTTGGATTGTTGTCTTATATGTTATGCTTGAAGCTCTATTCCAATGCTATGATCATATGTTATTGAATATGGAAGCATGCAGCATACTTATCTGTACACAATCACAAGCAAGCACCGTCACTCTGCATTACATATATTGTTATGATTGTTGCTACTGGGATTCTTTTGAATCTCATTCCCATACATAACATTACAGGGGAGGTTTTGTCAAAATGAAATTTGGAAATTTTAAGAGACGCCGTTATGCTGCCGAAATTCCGGCAACGAAGATGGAACAAAGAAAGGAACTGATACGTACTGTGTACGTAGTGCTGTCTAAGGAGACTGGAAGTGAGTGGACCCAGCAGGTTCATCCATTCTTTCCTGGGTACTACGTAGAATGGTAGTTCTCATGAGGGAATTACCGAATTGGTATAACATCAGTTACTTTCTATAGAAGAATTGTAGCAGTTATGCTGCCGGATTTTAGACAGTGAAAAGATGTAATAGAAATTTGAGGGGATTGATCATACACTGATATACAACAGTTGATTATCTAATAATAATTGTTATCTGGCACGTATGACTAATATGTGATGGTTGTATGCATGTGTATGTGAAGATTGAATGCTGAAAATAGGTTCAGTGAACAGTAACTCGTGAGGACCTATGCATGTTTGATAAATCATTAAAAATAGTAAATGATTGAATTAATGCACTAAATTTTTATGGTAAAAATTATATATACTAAGCTTTAATTTGATATATAGAATTCCCCATTTGGATGTCTGTACGAAAGGATATAAATTACCAAAGATGAAACCAGAATGCTGGATTCAGGAGAAAATCACTGGATGAACAGTAACTTTGAAACGTTTACCCACGATGAATTGGTCAAGTAATGGTCAACCAATGATTTTTCCGTGAAATATAATTGAGTTAGCTTCATGTATCACTTTGAACCACTTAGTTTTGATTTTTCTAGAATTAGTTATGAGTTTTCAAAGTCAAGTCGTTCATCTGGAATTTGCCACAGTGAACAGTACCGAAAGAGTAGAATTCCAGATTGATAGTTTGGACTTCTATAACCCTGAAAGTGGTTCCAAATGATACTGAATGGTTCCTAAGATGTATAAAAATAAGGATGTGATAATAGGACTACGGGTTTAGCATCCTGCCCATATCAGACTACCTCCCAGCTCAACTAGACCCAAAAATTGGGATGTTACAAAAGAGCTTCACAAGCTCAGTTGCATAATCACATGGTTTTCCATCTTCAATTATTTGTCTTTTGACCATGATGGCAGTATCTGTACCTTTATATCTCAAGTTTAGATATGTCTCTATTGAAAATTTTTCCTCTTTGAACCTTGATTTTGTAGCTTATGCTTTACCTACTTTAACAATACAGCTTCTTGTTGTGAGACCTCAACAATAAATTCAGCTCCATAGACTGCAGAATAAGGCTCTTAAGATTCCACAACATTTGCCAACCCCATGCCATATGCACTTAAGATTCCACAAAATTTGTGAATCAACACTTGTTTCATACCTAATGATCTAGCAATAGCACAAGCATGTTGAGGTCCAGCACCTCCAAAACATGCAAGTGCATGGTTTTTTGTCTCATGGCCCTTTATTTCAGTCAGCTGTCTTATTGGACGACACATTGTCTCATTAGCAACATTCATAAAACCAAGTGCAATCTCTTCCACTGTCATGTATTTTGCAGATGGATCCTAGTTCTTTTGGTGAGCATTTATTTGTTCAGCAAGCTTCTCAGATTCTTCTCTTGTAGACTTGACATCGAGAGGTTGATCCTCATTTGGCCCAAATATGGATGGAAAATAATCAGGAATAACATATCCCAAAATTAAGTTGGCATCAGTAATTGCCAACTCCCCACCTTTCCGATAACACACAGGACCAAGGTGTGCCCCAACTGACTCTGGCCCAACTCAAAATGCTCCAAATTGGAACTTTAACTTTGAACCACCAGCAGCAGCAATAGTATTGATGTCAAGCTGAGGAGCTTGTATTATGGCACCAGCAATCTGTGTTTCTAGCACTTGCTCATAACTTCCAGCATAACAACTTACATCGATAGATGTACCTCCCATATCAAATCCACTTAACGGCTTATCTGTTTCAAGTCTAAAAAGAGTTTATGTGTAACCACCACCACCACCAGCAGGTCTAGACAAAATAGCTTTATGCCTCGAAAAGGAACTCTCAGGAGCAAGCCCGCCATCTGATTGCATAAACACAACATTTAACTTCCCTAGTCCCTCATCAAATTTGGACAAGAACCCCGATAGCTACTCTTTAATAACTGGGGTCAAATAAGCATCTATACTTGCTGTTAAACCTCTAGGAACAACACGAACCATAGGAGTCAAAGCAGATGAAATAGAAAGATGTATGAATCCCAAACTCAAAGCTAACTTTTCAACCTGTTGTTCGTGCTGTGGAAAAGTGTATGAATGAATCAACTCAACAGCCAAGCAACAGATTCCTTTGTCCAATAATCTTTTCAGTACTGGCTTCAATGCTTCTTCATTAAGAGGCTTCACAATTCTAACAAGCTCCCCAGAAATACCTTTAACCAATGATGAACTATCATGATGTTCTACCTCCTCATCTTACCCCAACTGGACTCTCTCTTCCACCTCTACTGAAACATCCTTACTTTTCTACATCTTAGGGACCATTTGGTAGCATTTAGAACCACTTTCAAGGTCATTGAAGTCCAATCTCTCAATCTGGAGTTTTACTCTTATCGAGTACTGTTCACTGTGTAAATTCCAGATGAATGACCTGACTTAAAAAAATCATAACTAATTCTAGAAAAATCGAAATGAAGTGGTTCAAATTGATAGATGAATCTAACTCAATTATATTTCAGGGAAAAATCACTCGTTGACCACTCCTTGACCAAGTCAATGTAGGTCAACGTTACAACTTTACTGTTCATCCAGCGTTTTTCCCCTGAATCCAGTGTTTTGGTCCCAACTTTGATAATTTATATCTCCATGTGTAGACATACAAATAAGGAATTCTATATATCAAATTGAATCTTGGTATGTCTACTATCTACCATAAAAATATCATACATTTATTCATTCATTTACTATTTTTAATTATAGGTCAAACATCACTAAGTCACCATGAGTTACTGTTCATAGTGGCAAATTCCAGCACTTAACTTTACATACATATGCATACATCCATCACATATCAGTCAAACATGCCACACAATACCTATTATCAAATAATAAGTTATTATACATCAGGGCATGTACAAAATCCTCATATTTCTATTACATCTTTTCCTGCCTGAAATCCGGCAGCATAACCGCTACGCTTCATCTTTAGAAAGTAACTGATTTTGTACCGATTAGGTAATTTCCGTGAGAACTACCATTCTACGTAAGTACCCAGTAAAGACTGGATGAACCGGCTAGGTCCACTCACTTCCAGCCTCCTTAGATAGTACCTACGTACACAGTACGTATCAGCTCCTTTCTTCATTACTGCTACTTTGCCATAATTTCGGCAGCATAACGGCGTCTCTCAGCATTCTTAAATTTCATTTTGACATAACCTCCCTGTAATGGGTTATATATGGGGATGAGATTCGGGGGAATCTCAGTAGTAATAATCATAACAATATATGGAATACAGTGTGATAGTGCTTGCTTGTGATTGTGTACAGATAAGTATGCTGTGTAATATCCTTAATTTCTGTACTGATTTCCATGTACAGATTAAATGGAATATATGAGTCATGTTTCAGGAAAAAGATGTGGTCCTTTATGTAAAGAAAAGGATTAAATTGCAAAAGAAAGGAAAAGAAAGGACTTAAATACAAATATGGAAAGTTTAAGGTAAGGAAGGAAAGGTAGACAAAAATGTGGGGTCTTAAAGTGTAATTTTAGCCAAATTAAGGGACTTAATTATAAAGAAGGAAAAGTTCCCTGGGGCTAAAGTATAATTAAAGAAAATAGGCCAGAAGTGGTTTGCACCGCCCGACAGCATTTCAGTCCCAGATTCTACCAGAAGGTAGGGCAGGTGACGCCGGGTAACCAAGCCTAATACCGGAATTTTTGAAGACTCCAGATAGCCAGAAATAGACTGATCGTCCAAAAGTTATAAAAATTAATACCGGATACCCTAGATTTCAGATATAAGTGAGAAAATACAGGATGATGCACCCTTATGGGACGGATGTCGGGAAACTGACAGAATACCTATAGGAGGTCTGTAGGAAAAGTTATCTGCAAATTAGAAAATCCAGACGGGAGTGTGAGGCCTCCGGGGATCCGGGTTGGAGATTTATCGGTATTTTTAAAGGGGCTAAATGCGATTGAATGACTTCGGTCAGATGACCGTTATAACCCCAAGGATGCCTGAACACAGTAGGACACTGTATCTGGGAAAAAGAGCCGGTGTTCGGAAAAGGTGTATAATCGGTAAATAATAGTTAAAATATTCAATGAACTGTGCTAAAGGAAGATTTCTCGTAATACGTGCCATACAGGTAATGGATCCAGGAAGCCCAAAAATGGAGCCATTAGAGGTCCAATAAGACTCTTGGACTGATAGGTGGGCCAGTATCCAGCAGAACCCCAGAAAAGTGCGAAATTACGAAAATGCCCCTATGTTGTACAAAAAGGGCAGCAGATGAATAAAGGGTATTCTGGTCATTTTGGACAGACCCAGAGGTCAAGACATGTCTAAATAAGGTTGACTAGAGCTAGTATAAGCTTTGACCGGGTCCAGAAAGGTGTGAAATGACGATTTTGCCCTTAGGGTTAAAATAGGACAAGATAGGGCACCAAGGGCATTTTGGTCATTTCGCAGGGGATCTATAATTGAGTCTGGACCCAGTATTAAAAAGTTAATGATATAAAGGGTCTAGATACTAAATGTGAGGTCAGTAGACATAAAAAGGATCTTCAGAAACATCAGATTCAGAAAACGGCACGTTTTTAGAGGCGATGGACCAGGCCGGTACCGGATTGGACCGGAAAGCTTCCATAACCTCCAAATTTCGTCACATGAAGCATATGGGTGGTGAGGTGTCCTATGAGGTGTCCCATGAGGTGTCCAGGGTGTTGCAGTAAAAAAAGAATTAAAGAAAATAGGAAATTCCAGGAAAAACCAAGACCACAGGATCATAAGTCTTCCTAATTACAAGATTGCCATTGCTCAACACTATAAATACCCCCACCTAGCCCCTCATTTCGGCATAAGCAAGGAGGAAAGGAGGAGAGAAGTTCTTGAGAGAGAAAGTGTGAGAAAGAAAGAAGTAAGGAAGTTCTGGTGAAGTTGGAAGTAGTAGGGAAGTTCTAAAGCACTGCTTTTAAGGTAACAACTAATCCTAGCTCTTATGTAATGTCTTTGTGATGTGTTGTTTTGTTTGGTTGATTGTTGTCCTATATGTTATGCTTGAAGCTCTATTCCAATGCTATGATCATATGTTATTGAATATGGAAGCATGCAGCATACTTATCTATACACAGTCACAAGCAAGCACCGTCACTCTGCATTACATATTTTGTTATGATTATTGTTACTGGGATTCTTTTGAATCTCATTCCCAAACATAACATTACAGGCGAGGTTCTGTCAAAATAAAATTTGGAAATCTTAAGAGACGCCGGTAGGCTGCCGAAATTCCGGCAACGAAGAGGGAACAAAGAAAGGAACTGATACGTACTGTGTACGTAGTGCTGTCTAAGGAGGCTGGAAGTGAGTGGACCCAGAAGGTTCATCCAGTCTTTCCTGGGTACTACGTAGAATGGTAGTTCTCATAAGGGAATTACCGAATCGGTACAACATCGGTTACTTTCTAAAGAAGAATTGTAGCAGTTATGCTGCCGGATTTTAGACAGAGAAGGATGTAATAAAATATGAGGGAGTTAATCATGCACTGAGATATAACAGTTGATTATTTGATATTAATTGTTATCTGGCCTGTATGACTGATATGTGTTGGTTGTATGCTTGGATATGTAAAGACTAAATGCTGAAAATAGGCTCAGTGAACAGTAACTCGTGAAGACCCATTCATGTTTGATAAATCATTAAAAATAGTAAATGATTGAATTAATGTACGAAATTTTTAGGGTAAAAAGTAGACATACTAAGATTTAATTTTATATATATAATGTCTAATTTGGATGTATACACGAAAAGATATAAATTGTTAAAGTTGGGACCAGAATGCTGGATTCAGGAGAAAGTCATTGGATGAACAGTAAGATTGGAACGTTGACCCACGTTAAATTTGTCAAGGATTGGTCAACCAATGATTTTTCCCTGAAATATACTTGAGTTAGCTTCATGTAGCAATTTGAACCACTTCATTTCGATATTTCTAGAATTAGTTATGAATTTTCAAAATCAGGTCACTCATCTGGAATTTGCCACAGTGAACAGTACTCGATATGAATAAAATTCCAGATTAAGTGTTTAGACTTCAATGACCCTGAAAGTGGTTTAAGTGCTACTGAATGGTCCCTAAGATGTATAAAAATAAGGATGTGACATGCTGCGTGCTTCCATACTCAATAACATATGATCATAGCATTGTAATAGAGCTTCAAGCTTAACATATAAGACAACAATCTAACCAAACAATAGCACAACAAATCACAAAGCCATTACATAAAAGTTAGGATTAGCAGAACTCTAGAATCTCTATTCTGCTTCCAGCTCCGCCAGAACTTCCTTTCTTCTTTCTTTCACTTTCTCTCTCTAAAACTCACTTCTCTCTCTTATTCTTGCCTTGAGTCGTGATGAATGAATGGCAAGGGGGTATTTATAGTTTTTATGGATGGCATTTCTGTAATTTCCAAGAGCTTTGAACTTGTGGCCACCGTTTTTCCTGGAATTTCCTATTTTCTTTTCCATTTATGACATCATCACCATGACATCATCCAAGGGACACCTCATGGGACACCTCATACCTCACATGGCGAAAATGAAGCCCCTGGAAGCCTCTGGAAAATTTTAGTCCAATCTGGTACCGGCCTGGTCCGTTTCCTCGAAAACTGGACTGTTTTCTGAATCTAATTTTTCTGAAAATCCATATTATGTCTTCTGACCTTAAATT
The DNA here is from genome assembly GCA_037074615.1 of Leucaena leucocephala. Taxonomy (NCBI): domain Eukaryota; kingdom Viridiplantae; phylum Streptophyta; class Magnoliopsida; order Fabales; family Fabaceae; genus Leucaena; species Leucaena leucocephala. Next base: position 11,037,280 of record CM073555.1, on the reverse strand, counting down.
TAGTATCTGGGTCCTTTATGTTGGAAATTGTGCCCTAGGGGCCAATCATTGTCTTATAAACATTATTGTTTTATGAATTTCTAAATTATGTTATCATATTATTTGCATGTTTACTGTGATGACCATCCTTAGATAACTCATGATCTTATCCTAAATGTCCCTGGTCGGTCATCTATGCGGGAGCAGAGATGAAATAAGACCAGTATAACTTTGAAGATATATAGAGATATAAATCAAAGTCATAGTCATATGTAAGAGTACAAGGTGTTGGACCGACCTGCTATGAGAGAGCTGCATGGGTTAAGTCATAAGCTTCTCTCATATACAAGCCATGTCATTATGCCCTTTGACCTGAGATCATCATGGATTCCTACATGACAAACGCTCAGCTTTGACCTAGTCAAAAGTCACTTTTGACCGAGTGATCATAAAGGCTATGTTCGGGCTCAGTGGTTTTTCATACGGAGGAATGTGAATGTTCAAGATGCAATTTATCCCTCAACTCGTAGAGAGATATTACTGGGCCCCTCGATGAGTGAGTCTGAGAAATGTATGGTCATACTTTAATGGAAGGGTAATTCCATTACTATAGTTAGACTACTCAGGGATCGAGAAAGTGACAGTTAGGAATAGGAGGATGACGTTCACCATGCCTCATCCATGACTGAAATATCGTGTGACAAAAAGGACGTGATATGGTTGTATGAAAGATAATATCGTTTATCGATCCTCATATGATTTGGGTAGTTGTAATGCCTTACTAGAGACCGCTTACGACTTGTGGGTCAGTATAGTAACTGGCGCACTGCTAACTTCATATGGGCCTACAGGGTCGCACACAAAATAACCCAATGCGAGCTATGATGTCCAGATTCATTGAATCTAAGAGATGTCTAGATTCAATGAATAATCTAGGGTGGATATATATATTTTATATATATATAAATTAGTATATATATATTATATATAATATAAGAGATATTTGCAAGATTTAATTTATAAGGATAAATTAAATCTCTATCACTTTTGAATTTAAATTTAAATGGATATGATCTATTTGAATTTGAAATTCAAATTGATAAGATATCTCAAATTTGATTTATGAGAATAAATCAAATATAATTCTGTCTTATCTTTATTTTAAATTAAATCTATGGGACGGATTTAATATAAATCATATTTATTTAATTAGTTTCTTATTAAATTATGCAATATATGATATTGTATTAATTTCAGAATTAATATAAGATTAATTCTGAAGCCTGGCCCAATTAGAAGCCTAATAGCATCCTATATATTTGACATTAGGAGCTAGGGTTCTAGACAGACGTGAGAAAAAGGGGCAAGGAGAGTGCAAAAGGTTTGCAGATAAGAAACTACCAAAATAGAGACAGTGAGGAAGGAATCTTGAGAAAGCCCTAGAGGGATAAGAAGCGCTAGCACGTCGTTCGTGATTGGAACGCTGTTCGTGTGGATATCGGTAGAGGAAGTCGATCTGAGTTGTCGACTTCTTGCGATCGAGAAAAGAGCACCAGGTACGACGAAGTCACGACCAGTTGACACAGAGTTCGCTACTAAATTGGCATCTGAACGTCAGAAATCTGAAAAGAGACTACAGGTCACGACTAGAAGCAGAGGAAGTCGCGACTGCAAACTCCAGAGATGACAGGTCGCGACTAGAAGCTGATTAGGTCACGACTGCAAACTCCATAGGCGATAGGTCATGACAAGAAGCTTAGGAGGTCACGACTGAAAACTCCAGAGGCGAAGGGTCACGACTAGTGGACACTGAGGTCGCGACCACAGCTTGAATACCGAAGGTAACACTTCTTTCTCCTTGACTTAAACACATTTGGTAGATCCTGGCTGGGAATGGAAATTTTTTTAAAGTTAATTTCTGTTGTGTGTCTTCCAATTCCCTTCACTTTATATCATTGACATTTTATACTGGGTCTAAACTTAATTACAGATCCCTTGCGAAATGACCAAAATGCCCTTAGTGCCCTTTCTTGCACTATCTTAACCCCAAGGGTAAAATCGTCATTTTACACCTCTCTGTACCCTTTCAGGGCATATACTGACTTTGATTAACCTCACCTGTGTATGTCTTGGCTTCTGGGCCTGTCAAGAATGACCAAAATGCCCTCAATTCGTCTATTACTCTTTAGTACAACACAGGGGCATTTTTGTAATTTCGCAATTTTACGGGGTTCTGTTGGACACTGGCCCACCTATCAGTCCAAGGGTCTTACTGGGCCTTTGTTGGCACTATTCTTGGGCCTTTTAGGGTCCGTTACCTCTATGACACGAATCACGAGGAATCTTCCTCGACGATGTTCATCGGGTATTTCCACCTTTATACACTGTTTCTACACATCTCCAGACACCGGCTCCTTTTATCAGATACACTAGCCTACTGTGTCTAGGCATCCCTTTGGGTCATAACGGGCATCTGACTGATGTCATCTAACCTCATTCAGTCTCAGTTCAAATACCGATAAATCTCCCTATCGAATACCCGGAGGCCACACACTCCCTTCTGAATTTACTAATTTGTGAATAACTTTTTCTACAGACCTCCTATTGGTATCCTGTCAGTTTTTTGACATCCGCCTCAATAGGACGCATCATCCTGTATTTTCTCACTTATATCTGAGACCTAGAATATCCGGTAGGAATTTTTTATACTTTTAGACTATCAGATCAATTTTGGCTATCTGGAGTCCTGAGAAAATTCCTGTATTAAGCTGGATTACCCAGCATCACTTGCTCTATCTACTGGTGAAATATGGGGCTGATCTGGATACGATCACTATTTTTTCCTGTTTCCGGTCTAGGTTTTCATAATTACACTTTTGTCCCGGAAACTTTTCTTCTTTTCAATTAAGTCCCTTTATTTGGCTAAAATTACACTTAAAGACCCCACATTCTTGTCTACTTTTCCTTTTTAGCCTTAAACTTTTCATAATTGCACTTAAGTCCTTACCTTTTCTTTCTTTTCCAATTTAATCTCTTTCTTTACATAAATAACCACATCTTTTTCCTGAAAAATAACTCATATTCCATTCAATCTGTACATACAAATTAGTACAGAAAAATTGGGATATTACATCTACAATCTCCTCATACAAATTCGATGGTCTTGATACAGTGTGGTCAAATATGTTGGGGCGAGCCTGGTTACCAATCTGAAGTAAATCTTGGAAACCTCGGGTAACACACACAGCAGTCCTTTCTCCCTTTCGCTTTAAAAGTGCATTTGTTGCCACAGTTGTACCAATCCTTATCCACTCTATCTTCTCAGTGGGTATTTTTGAACTTCATGAAATTTTCTCCCCTGTGAATTCTTCAAGAATCATTCAGATCCCTTCTACTGGTGCGTCATCATAGTTTGATGGGTCAACAGACAGAAGCTTCAACACTCGGCCATCAGACTGACCAGGGATTCCAGCGTAAACGTCAGTGAATGTTCCCCCTCTATCTATACAAAATTCAGCTTTCCTTCAGTAACACTCCCCATCCCAATTATTCTTTCACAACTCTGCATATTCACATACAAGAAACATACTTGAGTCATACCATATTGCAAATAAACCTATCATATGGCAATCCATATTTCAGAGGAAGCAAATGAAAAGAATATAGACAAATTGCATTTTAGTGCTACATAATTCATACGTCACAAAAATTTTGCACTTATGGACAAAGTTCAATCTAACCACCCCTGGAACAAAAGAGGTACACATAAGCAAATCTTCATTTCCAAAACACAAGAATGGAGTTCTCAAAGCTCAAGAGAAAAGATGAAACTTAGACATGCATGAGCTGGTTTGGTCCATTTGCTACACCAGTCTTTGAAGTTTTGTGATTATTACGGATACCACTAACACATATATGGGTTCAAACATAAAATTTGAAACAGAACAAAATAAAAGTGAACTGAGAAAAAAATAGAGGTATGAATAGTAAGAAGTCCAAATGTCCAAGTCAAAAACCTATGTGATGTTTTCACTTCTAAAATCAATCTAGGAAAGAAAAGTTGAAATTATTAATCCATAACAAGATAAACAGTACAAAATCTCACAACTTTCCAAGAAAATTTCTGTTCTTCTAAATATTCACTTCTTCAGCATCATCTAGAACTAAATTATTATTCATCCAACCTCTGATCAGCAAAAAAAAACAAAAAAAAAACATTATAACAATTTGGCCTTCAACAAAACCCTGATCAACAAATAAAAGTTACACTTTAATAAGTCGGCCTTCAAAAAAGCAGTCAAATAGCTATATTGCACCAAAAGGTTTTAAACACACTAACACTAATACGTGCATAAATTGAATTGAGAAACAAAAAACAAATACTACTGGTACAAATAAACGATGTTGATGAAAAATAAGGAAAACTAAAACATTAAGAAAAACATGAGTTTAATTCAACAAACAAACAAAAACTTGAAAAGAAGATGTTTAAACCAAACTATCGCTAACATGAAAAACTATGCAGAAACCTCGGGTAACACACACAGCAGTCCTTTCTCCCTTTCGCTTTAAAAGGGCATTTGTTGCCACAGTTGTACCAATCCTTATCCACTCTATCTTCTCAGTGGGTATTTTTGAACTTCATGAAATTTTCTCCCCTGTGAATTCTTCAAGAATCATTCAGATCCCTTCTACTGGTGCGTCATCATAGTTTGATGGGTCAACAGACAGAAGCTTCAACACTCGGCCATCAGACTGACCAGGGATTCCAGCGTAAACGTCAGTGAATGTTCCCCCTCTATCTATACAAAATTCAGCTTTCCTTCAGTAACACTCCCCATCCCAATTATTCTTTCACAACTCTGCATATTCACATACAAGAAACATACTTGAGTCATACCATATTGCAAATAAACCTATCATATGGCAATCCATATTTCAGAGGAAGCAAATGAAAAGAATATAGACAAATTGCATTTTAGTGCTACATAATTCATACGTCACAAAAATTTTGCACTTATGGACAAAGTTCAATCTAACCACCCCTGGAACAAAAGAGGTACACATAAGCAAATCTTCATTTCCAAAACACAAGAATGGAGTTCTCAAAGCTCAAGAGAAAAGATGAAACTTAGACATGCATGAGCTGGTTTGGTCCATTTGCTACACCAGTCTTTGAAGTTTTGTGATTATTACGGATACCACTAACACATATATGGGTTCAAACATAAAATTTGAAACAGAACAAAATAAAAGTGAACTGAGAAAAAAATAGAGGTATGAATAGTAAGAAGTCCAAATGTCCAAGTCAAAAACCTATGTGATGTTTTCACTTCTAAAATCAATCTAGGAAAGAAAAGTTGAAATTATTAATCCATAACAAGATAAACAGTACAAAATCTCACAACTTTCCAAGAAAATTTCTGTTCTTCTAAATATTCACTTCTTCAGCATCATCCAGAACTAAATTATTATTCATCCAACCTCTGATCAGCAAAAAAAAACAAAAAAAAACATTATAACAATTTGGCCTTCAACAAAACCCTGATCAACAAATAAAAGTTACACTTTAATAAGTCGGCCTTCAAAAAAGCAGTCAAATAGCTATATTGCACCAAAAGGTTTTAAACACACTAACACTAATACGTGCATAAATTGAATTGAGAAACAAAAAACAAATACTACTGGTACAAATAAACGATGTTGATGAAAAATAAGGAAAACTAAAACATTAAGAAAAACATGAGTTTAATTCAACAAACAAACAAAAACTTGAAAAGAAGATGTTTAAACCAAACTATCGCTAACATGAAAAACTATGCAGAAACCTCGGGTAACACACACAGCAGTCCTTTCTCCCTTTCGCTTTAAAAGTGCATTTGTTGCCACAGTTGTACCAATCCTTATCCACTCTATCTTCTCAGTGGGTATTTTTGAACTTCATGAAATTTTCTCCCCTGTGAATTCTTCAAGAATCATTCAGATCCCTTCTACTGGTGCGTCATCATAGTTTGATGGGTCAACAGACAGAAGCTTCAACACTCGGCCATCAGACTGACCAGGGATTCCAGCGTAAACGTCAGTGAATGTTCCCCCTCTATCTATACAAAATTCAGCTTTCCTTCAGTAACACTCCCCATCCCAATTATTCTTTCACAACTCTGCATATTCATATACAAGAAACATACTTGAGTCATACCATATTGCAAATAAACCTATCATATGGCAATCCATATTTCAGAGGAAGCAAATGAAAAGAATATAGACAAATTGCATTTTAGTGCTACATAATTCATACGTCACAAAAATTTTGCACTTATGGACAAAGTTCAATCTAACCACCCCTGGAACAAAAGAGGTACACATAAGCAAATCTTCATTTCCAAAACACAAGAATGGAGTTCTCAAAGCTCAAGAGAAAAGATGAAACTTAGACATGCATGAGCTGGTTTGGTCCATTTGCTACACCAGTCTTTGAAGTTTTGTGATTATTACGGATACCACTAACACATATATGGGTTCAAACATAAAATTTGAAACAGAACAAAATAAAAGTGAACTGAGAAAAAAATAGAGGTATGAATAGTAAGAAGTCCAAATGTCCAAGTCAAAAACCTATGTGATGTTTTCACTTCTAAAATCAATCTAGGAAAGAAAAGTTGAAATTATTAATCCATAACAAGATAAACAGTACAAAATCTCACAACTTTCCAAGAAAATTTCTGTTCTTCTAAATATTCACTTCTTCAGCATCATCCAGAACTAAATTATTATTCATCCAACCTCTGATCAGCAAAAAAAAACAAAAAAAAACATTATAACAATTTGGCCTTCAACAAAACCCTGATCAACAAATAAAAGTTACACTTTAATAAGTCGGCCTTCAAAAAAGCAGTCAAATAGCTATATTGCACCAAAAGGTTTTAAACACACTAACACTAATACGTGCATAAATTGAATTGAGAAACAAAAAACAAATACTACTGGTACAAATAAACGATGTTGATGAAAAATAAGGAAAACTAAAACATTAAGAAAAACATGAGTTTAATTCAACAAACAAACAAAAACTTGAAAAGAAGATGTTTAAACCAAACTATCGCTAACATGAAAAACTATGCAGAAACCTCGGGTAACACACACAGCAGTCCTTTCTCCCTTTCGCTTTAAAAGGGCATTTGTTGCCACAGTTGTACCAATCCTTATCCACTCTATCTTCTCAGTGGGTATTTTTGAACTTCATGAAATTTTCTCCCCTGTGAATTCTTCAAGAATCATTCAGATCCCTTCTACTGGTGCGTCATCATAGTTTGATGGGTCAACAGACAGAAGCTTCAACACTCGGCCATCAGACTGACCAGGGATTCCAGCGTAAACGTCAGTGAATGTTCCCCCTCTATCTATACAAAATTCAGCTTTCCTTCAGTAACACTCCCCATCCCAATTATTCTTTCACAACTCTGCATATTCATATACAAGAAACATACTTGAGTCATACCATATTGCAAATAAACCTATCATATGGCAATCCATATTTCAGAGGAAGCAAATGAAAAGAATATAGACAAATTGCATTTTAGTGCTACATAATTCATACGTCACAAAAATTTTGCACTTATGGACAAAGTTCAATCTAACCACCCCTGGAACAAAAGAGGTACACATAAGCAAATCTTCATTTCCAAAACACAAGAATGGAGTTCTCAAAGCTCAAGAGAAAAGATGAAACTTAGACATGCATGAGCTGGTTTGGTCCATTTGCTACACCAGTCTTTGAAGTTTTGTGATTATTACGGATACCACTAACACATATATGGGTTCAAACATAAAATTTGAAACAGAACAAAATAAAAGTGAACTGAGAAAAAAATAGAGGTATGAATAGTAAGAAGTCCAAATGTCCAAGTCAAAAACCTATGTGATGTTTTCACTTCTAAAATCAATCTAGGAAAGAAAAGTTGAAATTATTAATCCATAACAAGATAAACAGTACAAAATCTCACAACTTTCCAAGAAAATTTCTGTTCTTCTAAATATTCACTTCTTCAGCATCATCCAGAACTAAATTATTATTCATCCAACCTCTGATCAGCAAAAAAAACAAAAAAAAACATTATAACAATTTGGCCTTCAACAAAACCCTGATCAACAAATAAAAGTTACACTTTAATAAGTCGGCCTTCAAAAAAGCAGTCAAATAGCTATATTGCACCAAAAGGTTTTAAACACACTAACACTAATACGTGCATAAATTGAATTGAGAAACAAAAAACAAATACTACTGGTACAAATAAACGATGTTGATGAAAAATAAGGAAAACTAAAACATTAAGAAAAACATGAGTTTAATTCAACAAACAAACAAAAACTTGAAAAGAAGATGTTTAAACCAAACTATCGCTAACATGAAAAACTATGCAGAAACACCATAATTTCAAATCACTTTTAACTCTTAAAAATTCTGAAACAACCAACAATAAAGATGCATGGTTAGGGTCCACATTACATAGCTTTGTAGTACAAATTTCAAACCACAATTTATTTTTATTATTTTAGATGAATAATACTTGTAATTTATTGATATTCAGAAAGGATATATATACACAATAGAGAATCCTAGATAATAATAAAATAATATCATATCTTATCCTATATACTAATTATAGGATATTTAAATATCTTTTAATATCTCTACACTCATAGATGTCAATCATGCCTAACTTGTTACAAAGATATTCAACTCGAATCCCATAAAGAGCTTTGGTGAGATCACCTAGTTGAGCTTGTCTCGTATAAAATGACAGATGATTTCAATATTTTGTGCGTTCATAGAATACCGAATTAGAAGCTATGTGTAGGGCCGCTTTATTATCACACCACAGCTTTGTTGGTAACGAGATTTTAATGCCAACCTCCTTCAATAACTGATATATCCAGACTATCTCACATACTGATTGTGCCATGGCTCCGTATTCTGCTTCTGCACTAGATCTTGACATCACATTTTGTTTCTTGATTCTCCAAGATACCAAATTTTCTCCTACAAAAACACAGTATCCTGTAGTAGACTATCTTATGGCTTTTGATCCACCATGATCGGTATCACAAAAATACTCAATATCTGTGACCATGATTCTTGTACAATATCCCACGACCTGGAGATCCCTTTAAGCAATATAACTGTAGGAGATATATGAATTAATCAGGCGGGATTTTAGGAATTAATTAGCCAATATACGGGAATATTATTTGATTGTATTTACTTAATGTGTTCCCTGATTCTCTCCATGAATTATGCTCTTTTAATTTGGTATTCATATGCATATATGTATTCAGCATAGAAGAAATAGATGTACAGAACAGAATCAAATTACCCTTTCTTCCTCTGTTGCTTTCTATATTCTGTCTCTTTTTCCCTTTTCATCATGGTATCAGAGCCAGGTTTAGGGTCCCCTATTTTTTCCTCCGCCGAATTTGATTCCACCTCAACTAATGGTGGACTGGGCTTTCCAGCAAAAGTCACCAGCGTCGAAGGCTCCACCATGATAATTGTCCCCAAGCGACTCACAGGTGACAATTACTTGGAGTGGGCTTAATCTATGTACCTTACTCTGGATGGTCGTGACCGATTAGAACTGATCCAGAATGATTCTCCACCCAGCGATGATGCTGATATACACTGGTGCCATCTTGGCTCCTCAAAGCGATGGTCCCTACTATCCGCAAGAGTTTCATGTTCATCGCCTCAGCCAGAAGAATTTGGCAAGCTGTGAAAGAGGCCTATGACAAGCGACCGACAGCCTCTCTAGTCTTCGACCTCAGAGCACGGCTATGGACGGTGAGACAAGAAAACCGTCCATTGAACACATACTACCTGGAGAAGAAGACGCTACGGTAGGAGTTGGACCAGCTAAAGCAACATGTCTGGCGGGACGCCGAGGACGTAGCCACCCACCGACGCGATCTGGAGGAAAAAAGGCTCTTTGAGTTCCTTGTCATCCTGAACCCAATGTATGAAGACCTCAGAAGCCGACTCCTCGGGCGCACACCCCTTCTAATAGTATCCGAGGCGTTTGCTCCTCTTCGTGATGAGGAAGCATGCCGACGAGTTATGATGCCAGACACTATCAACCCTCCACCAGCGACCACTGCAGAGGTGACTTCCGTACTTGCTGCCCGTGCCAACGACTCCAGGAAGGACCACCCAACATGTGACCACTGCAAGAAACAGGGTCACACACGGGATAAGTGCTGGGAGCTTCACGGGAAGCCCCAGATTGGAAACCCAGGTAGAGGAGATCCAGAGGCCATGTCGCTGAGCTACAAGATAGCCCAAATGATTTGGACCCAGCAGCAGATAAACCACGGAACAATTACACATTATGCCCAGTAACATCTTATCTAATGGGCTGTGTCAACACAGGCCCAATACACAGAAATCCATCAGCCCAAGATCCACTCACAATTATTTTGGAACGTCTCACTCCACTCGAAAATCAATCCCGTAAGAAGCCAGTTGCTAGTGTGGTTCAGAGAGGTAATTTTTCTACAGCCCTTACTAGAAGTAAAGGTGAGTATACAGGCCCTCGATGGATAGTAGCCTCTGGTGCCTCTGATCATATGACCAATGATGCCTCAATTTTTTCTAAATATACTCCTGCCCAATCATATCTTACAGTAAGAATTATTGATGCCTCTGATTCCCTGGTAGCTGGTAGTGGTACCATCCATGTTTCTGCTACTCTGAGATTACATAATGTTCTCCATATTCCAAAATCAAAATGCAACTTATTATCTGTGAGTCAATTGACCAAGGATGAACGTTGTCATGCTAACTTCTTTGCTACCCACTATCTTTTTCAGGATCTGCTCACGGGGACGACGATTGGTGTTGCTAAAAAGCTTGATGGACTATATTACCTGGATGAATGTCACAAACCAGTACCCTGTTTATGTAATAAAGTGTCTCTCCCTAGGACTAGTGACTTGGAATTATGGCACAAGAGATTAGGACATTCAAACTTTTAATATATGTGTAAGATGTTTCCTTCAATATGATCTAATAAACACTCAAAATTTTCCTGCAACTCCTGTGAACTAGCCAAACATCATCGCACTCATTTTTCGAGTATTCCATATCGCCCATCTAAACCATTTTCTATTATTCATACTGATCTATGGGGCCCATCTAAAGTTGAAACATCCTTACTTTTGTACATCTTAAGGACCATTCAGTAGCATTTAGAACCACTTACAAGACTTTGGAAGTCCATTAGCTAAATCTGGAATTTTTACTTTTGGCGAGTTACTGTTCATATGGTATTCTAGATTAGGTGATGAACTTTGAAAAATCATAATTAATTCTAGAAAAATCGAAATGAAGTGGTTCAAAATTATACTCGAATCTAACATCTTGAAGTTTAAGGGAAAAATAATTTCCTGACAAAATTCTTAGTCAATTAATTCAGTTTATTCGCTAAAGTTACTGTTCATTTGGTCAAAAATTCTGAAAACAGATTCTGGTCCCCATCTTTGAAAAAGTGATTCTCTTTGTACAGACATCAAAATAAGGTGTTCTTGGTGTAAAAACGAACCTTGACATGTTAAATAAATGTCTGTAAAATTTCATACATTTATTCCATCATTTACTATTTTTCATGACATCATACATATTGTTGCTTAAACTGGTCATACAGCATCCTTACATGCAACAATTCTTCACATGACATCATATAACATTTACATTGACCAATCCCTAACTCCCCTTCATGCTTCTTCATGCTCTTTCATCTTTCATAAACCTGTTGGGATTGGGATTACATGGATGGGGCGAGATTTATGGGGAAATCTCAGTAGCAAACAATACCAAACAATGCATGTATTAATGTAATTGTTTGTGCTTGCTTGTGAAAGTGTTACCATAGTGTAATGAGCATGCTTCCATGTAACATATGAAATACAATTGGCCAAGGTAATCATAGAAATAGGCTTCAATCATATACACATATGCACACAATTTAACAAAGCCATAGCACAATCAAGCATAACATTCAATACATATAAGTTTAGGGTAAGTTTACTACCTTATATACTTTACTTTCTTTTACTCCAACTTTGCTCTTCCTTCTTACTTCTCCTTGATGTGTGGCTGCCCCTTTAGAGTCCACAATCACACCCTAACATCACATAATCATCCATTCATTATAATCTAACTTTCTTGAATATCAAACTTACTTTAACTTAACATAACTTCCTTTAATCTTTACCAATTGACTTGGCCTTTGAATCAATTCATGTCTTGACCTTACCCTACACAATTTGGCCTTTTGAATCCATTTATGAACTCAAAACAACCAAAATCCAGCAACTATGCACTGTTCCATCCAGAATTACATAACTCCCTCTTTTCTTTCAAAAATTCTCATTTTGATTCCAATGCTTCCCATACTTGTTTCTCTACTTTATCCCACACAATTTTTTCATTTTAAAACCATTGAAATCATCAAAATCATGAAAATCTAATCACTGTTCATACGAGTGAATAGTGACAGAGAAGAACTTCAAACATTACAACTTTCAATTCCAATGTTTTCCAAGGTTCAAAACCTATCCAATCCTACACAAAATCATCATATAAATTCAATGGAAGCATTAGATCATTGAAATTCCATCTCCTTATATCATAAACAGTGCATGAACAGTGCAAAACAAAATATTTCATCCATGGAAAAGTCAAGAATATCAACTTGATTCAACAACCAATCATCTAACTAGCTTGTTTAAGCTTTAATCTCACAACTCTAACTTTAATCTCTTCTTTCTCCTTTCATCTAAGGTTTTGGACAGCATATAAACCTTAGAGAAAACTCATCTTTCTTCCATGAAAACCCTAAGTTCAAGCTCCCAAATCAAAGGAAAACAAGCTAGGATAGATTGCTTACCTTTAATCTCTAGCTTGCTTGAACTTTGGCCTTTGAATTCTTCTTTGTCTCGGCTTGAGTTTTTATTTTGCAAGAGGTTCCCCAAGGGTTCTTGTTGCCACGGTTTTGAGTAGAATTGGTGGGGTATTTATAGGCAAATTCCATGGAAAATGAAAGGCCAAGATCATTTTGTGCACTATTTGATCTAATGGCTAAGATTTAATCTTGGATTTTCTTTTCTTTCTTAGTTATGACATCACCTTCATGACATCATCAAAGGGACACCTAATCATGCACATGGCAAAATTGAAGGGAGAAGAAGTCTCTGGAAAAATTCTAGTCCAGTACAGTACCGGCTAGGTCTGATTCCCCGAAAACAAGATTGTTTTCTGAATCTAATTTTTCTGAAATTCCATAATATGTTTTCTGACCTTAAATCTAGTATCCAGATTCTTTCTATCATTGACATTCTTATACTGGGTCTAAACTTAATTACAGATCCCTTAAAAAAGACCAAAATACCCTTGGTGCCCTTTCTTGTACTACATTAACCCTAAGGGCATAATCGTCATTCCACACCTCTTTGTACCCTGTCAGGGCATATACTGACTTGGACTAACCCTTCCTGTACTTGTCCTGGCGTTTTGGCCTATCCAAAATGACCAGAATGCCCTTCATTCATCTCTTGCTCCTTGGTACAACACAGGGATATTTTCGTAATTTCACACTTTTCCGGGGTTCCTCCCGACACTGGCCTACCTTATCAGTCCAATGATTTCATTGGGCCTTCTTGACGCCACCTGTTCTTTTGGGTCTCTAAGTTAAGTCATATAGGCTCATTTAGTCCGAGTTTATTTACTGCTAAATCTCCCTATCGGATCCCAGGAGCTCACAAACTCCCGTCTAAATTCACTAAAAAATGAATAACTTTTTCTACAGAACTCCTTTCAGGATTCTGTCAGTTTCCTGACCTCCGGCTTCACAGGACACATCATCCTGTAACTTTTCACTTTTATCTGAGGTCCAGAAGATCTGATAAAAATTTTGGATAACTTTTTCATTATCAGATAAATTTCAGCTATATATCTAGAACTTTAATAAAATTTCTATATTAAGCCAGATTATCCTGCATCACTTCCTATATCTACTGGTGTAATTTATGACTGAAATGCTTTCGGGCAGTCTAAACCACTTCTGGGTCAACTTTCTTTAATTACCATTTGGCCCCTGGAAACTTTTCTTCTTTTTAATTAAGTCCCTCAAATTTGGCTAAGATTACACTTAAAGACCCCACATTTTTGTCTACTTTCTCTTTTGGGCTTAAAACTTTTATAATTTCACTTAAGTCCTTACATTTTCTTCCTTTCTCAATTCAATCCCTTTCTTTACATAAATGGCCACATTTTTCTCATAAAATCTCGCATATATTACGTACAAACTGTACATACTATTTAGTACAAAAAATTAGGGATATTACAAAAGTTGCCAACCGAACCCAGGCAAAATGGTTTATGACTTATTGATGATCATACCCGTGTTAGTTGGGTTTTTCTCCTAAAAGATAAAATCGAAGTGTACCAAACCTTTGTTGACTTCTATCAAATGGTCCTTACCCAATTTGATACAAAAATCCAAATCCTCCATACTGACAATGGGACTGAGTACTTTATTCACCCACTATCAAATTTTCTTAAAGAAACCGGTATCACCCATAAAAGCTCATGTCCCTACAGCCCCCAACAAAATGGGATTGCTGAACGGAAAAATAGGCATATTTTAGAGACTGCTAGAGCCCTTCTTTTTAGCAGTAACATCCCTAGTTTTTATTGGACTGATACGATTCTTATAGCCACTTTCTTAATTAACTGCATGCCATGTAAACCTCTGTCATTCCAAACTCCACTCCAGGTACTCCAAAATCATTTTCATCTACCTTACCTAGAAAACACCCTTCCTCTCAGAAGTACATGGCCTTTGTTCATCTTCATCATACCTCCAAACTTGACCCTAAAGCTGTCAAATGCATTTTTCTCAGACCTGCAAGTACCCATAAGGGGTATAAGTGTTTTGATCCCTTGACCAAGTGTCTGTATGTCACTTGTGATATCACCTTTCATGAGGACACACCTTTCTATCCCTTATCTTCGGCTTAGGGAGAGCCTTGTAGTGACCCTCAGAAACACAACACTGAACCCCAACCTCTATGCCTCCACTTTGAACCTAACCACATCTATACTCCTGAAATACCAACATAAGAGAAATCTGGGGAAGTTGAAGAACAAACTAGTTCAGGGGGAGACACCAACAAGTGGGGACAAGTATACACCTACAGGAACACGACAGGTAATGCTTCTCAAGCCAATGATGCACACCAAGAGTATGAACCAAATACAGGTTCTGAAGAAACCCAAGCCCAGAATAATTATCTTGAACTCCCAATAGCAGTCAGAAAACCACAACGGGCATGTACCAGGCATCCCATAGAAAGATTTATCTCTTATCAGGCCTTATCATCTGAACATCATGCTTTTGTTTCTCACCTAGATCAACTTAGAATACCAGAGAACATTCATGAAGCTTTAATGAGTCCTGAATGGAGACAAGCAGCCATAGAAAAGATGAAAGCACTAGCATGAAACATGGGAAGAAGTTGAGTTACCCAAAGGTAAGAAAGCGGTTGGTTGCAAATGGGTATTCACCCTAAAATATCTTACAGATGAAAGCCTCGACAAATATAAGGCTGGTGGGCAAGGGCTTTACCCAAGTCTATGGTATAGATTACACCGAGACATTTGCACCAGTGGCAAAACTGAACACCATCAGAATCTTACTATCGCTTGCTGCTAATATGGATTAGCCTCTATATCAGATGGATGTAAAAAATTCATTCTTAAATGGAGAGTTGAAGGAGGAGGTATATATGAAGATGCCTCCCGGATTTCCTAGAAAGGAGGAAGGACATGTATGCAAGTTGAAGAAGTCACTATATGGATTAAAACAGTCTCCTCGAGCATGGTTTAAAAGATTCACTAAAGTATTGAAAGAACAAGGCTACGTACAGGGACAAAGTGATCACACTCTATTCTTCAGACATGAAAATGGAAAACTTGTTGTATTAACAGTATATGTAGATGACATCATCCTCATAAGTGACAATCCAACGGAGATTGATAGAATTAAAAAGGCTCTCAACCAGGAATTTCAAGTGAAGGATCTGGGAAAAATGAAGTATTTCTTAGGCATGGAGGTGGCCAGGTCTGAGAAAGGAATAAATATCTCACAGAAGAAATACATACTGGATCTCTTAGAAGAAACAGGTATGCTAGGTGTAGACCTAGCGATACTCCTATCAGGGTTGACAATATTCGAGAGGATGAAGATCTGGGAAAGGAGGTAGATATGGGAAGATATCAACGTATGGTAGGAAAACTGATTTACCTATCACACACGAGGCCAGATATTGCCTATAATGTCAGTGTTGTAAGTCAACATTCTCATAACCCCAGACAAAAGCACCTAAATGAATTTTATAGAATTCTCAAATATCTGAAAGGCTCACCTGGCCTAGGTCTTCTATTCAAAAAATCTGATAAGAGAAATGTAGAAATACTCACAGATGCTGATTGTGTAGGTGATCAAGATGATAAAAGATCAACATCGGGCTATGTTACCTATGTATGGGGGAACTTAGTCACATGGCGCAGTAAAAACAAAGTGTGGTCACTAGAAGCAGTGCCGAAGCTGAATTTAGAGTCATAGCTCTAGGAATATGTGAAAGTCTATGGGTAAAATGAGTACTAGAAGAATTGGGAATGCTAATAGAATTACCTATCAGGCTACACTCAGACAACATGGCAGCTATAAGTATGTCACACAATCCAGTCCAGTATGATAGAACAAAACATGTGGAGATAGATAGACACTTCATAAGAGAGAAGATTGATGATGGGACAATTGAACTAAAATACATTCCCTCCAAAGACCAGACATCAAATGTACTCACAAAGGGATTGACTTGAGACAAATTATCGGTAACACATGTTCTAAGGCTTCCCACTGTTGGACAGTTGACGAGATCATAAATTGGCTAAGGATACTTACTAGATAAGTGATATCAGGCCAGGTCACCGTAAGACAATTCAATTTGCCAATCAATCACCTATACCTGTTTGGGTTCTCAAACGGCTCGCTCTTAGCAGCTTCAACGGGATTTTCATACGGTATACTACCATCAACATCAAGCAGAGGATTATAAACCATAAGGAAGGTAGTTGGGGCAGCTCCTAATTTTCTAGTTTCCTTTAGCAGATCAAGAACATATTTTTTCTATGTCAATAAGATGCCCTTCATGCTCCTCATGACTTCAATCCCCAGGAAGTACTTTAATGAACCCAGATCCTTCATCTGAAAGTAGGAGTTAAGGAATAACTTGAGTGATGAGATTCTCGAGGTATCACTCCCCGTAATCACAATATCATCAACATACAGAACTAGTAGAATCATGCCAGCACTTGTTCTCTGATAGAACACAGAATGATCACACTTACTCTGACACAGGCCAAAGTCATTCACAACAGTACTAAATTTGTCAAACCATGCTTGAGGACTTTGCTTCAACCCGTATAGAGATTTCTTAAGGCGACACACACTCCCCTAAGCAATAAAACCTAGTGGTTGCTCTATGTATAATTCTTCAAGAAGATCACCATTTAAGAAGGCATTTTTGATATCCAGTTGAGAGAGATCCCAACCATAAGTAGCGGCCAGAGAAATGAAGAGACGAATAGAGGAGAACTTAGCTAAAGGGGAGAAAGTCTCAAAGTGGTCAACACCATACTTCTTAGCATAGCCTTTAGCAACAAGATGTGCCTTAAGGCGTTCGAGTGTGCCATCAACCTTAATTTTAGGGGTCAACACCCATTTACACTCAATGGCTTTCTTTCCTGTCAGTAAATGTACTAAGGTCCATGTGCCAGCACGATCAAGGGTCACCATCTCCTCTTCCACAGCAGAATGCCAACCCGGGTGGGACAAGGCCTCAAGAAGGGACTGGGTACTGAAATAGTTTCTAAAGAGGCAACGAAGGCACGAAAAGCATTGGAGAGGTGGTTATAGGAAACAAAAGAAGAAATAGGATAGGCATAAGTACGTTTACCTTTTCAGACGGCAATAGGCAAATCAAGGGAGGGATCAGGATCTGGAATAGGAGGTGTCTCAGAGTCAAGAACTGGATCTGGGTCTGGGTCAGCTCAGGGTGAGTGATGCTCACTACAAGATCTGATGAAGAAGCAGACAATGGTGGAGATGAATCTAGTGCAATAGTAGGATTGATTTTTTTCAAATGTCTGGTATAAACCTGAGATAAAGGTGGTAGATCAGGTGCCGCTACGGGAGCTGGGGCCGGTGATAGTGAGGCAATAATAGAATATACCAGAAGAGTTTCCTCCTTCAGAGGTGGACCAAGAGGAGCGGAAGTGTTAGAGGCAAAATATGCTAAGATTCCTAAAAAGTAACATCTGCAGAAACTAGATAACGATTAAGAGTAGGAGAGAAACGCCGATAGCCCTTCTGAACTCGAAAGTAGCTAAGGAAGACACACTTGAGGGACTTAGGATCTAATTTAGAGATAGTGGGACGCACATCTCGAACAAAACACACACAGCCAAAAATCTTAGGATCAATGGGAAACAAAGACTTGGAAGGAAAGAGAGTAGTGTAGGGAATGTGACCATCAAGAACAGATGAAGGCATGCGATTAATGAGAAAGCAAGCAGTGGAGACCGCATCTGCCCAAAAGGGTTTTGGAACTTGCATTTGAAATAAAAGTGCACGAGCTACTTCTAATAAGTGGCGATTTTTTCTTTTAGCAACACCATTCTGAGCCGGTGTATCCACATAAGAAGATTGATGTATAATTCCTTTTTGAAGCATGAAAGAGCGAAATGATTCAGGAAAATATTCTTTAGCATTATCACTGCGCAGGGTATAGATAGGAGTATGGAATTGATTTTTAATTTCGGTAGTAAAGGCAGAAAAGTAAGAGAACAACTCAGAACAACTTTTCATTAAATATAACCAAGTATGCGGGAATAATCATCAACAAATGTAACGAAGTACTTGAAACCAGCTTTAGACTCAACTGGACATAGACCCCAAACATCGAAATGCACTAACTCAAAGGAGACAAAGCCCGTTTATTGACTCGAGATACTAAAGGAAGACGATGATGTTTAGCAAATTGACATGACTCACAATCTAATGATGGCAAATGTAGAAACTGAGGATAAACCTTTTTTAAAGACGATAAAGATAAATAACATAAACGACAATATGCTTCAAAAGGAGTGACACCACCGGCACAAGCTACCGCACGAGACCCCTGATCATCAAGGAAGTAATGACCGCCAGATTCGTAACCTCTACCAATAATCTTCTTCGTCAAGAGATCCTGAATTAAGCAGTGATAAGAATAAAATGAAACACAACAATTGAGATCACGGGTAAGCTTGTTTGGAGAAAGAAGATTAAATGCAATGTCAGGTATATGCACACCGAAGGTAACTGAATGGAAGGAGTAAGACTTACTATGCCAGAACCAATGACACGGCAATAGAAACCATTAGTAATGGTAATACTTGATGGATTGGCATATGAGTCATAAGTAGAGAAGAGATGACGGTTACCTGTCATGTGGTCATAGCACCCGAATCTATGATCTATTTAGAAGTAGAAGAGACCAAACATGTCTCATTATTACTTTTTGAAATAAGACCACTAACATTCAGAGTAGCATGCTTTTGCAACTTGCCGTATTTAAGAAAATGGGCATACTTCTAGGCAAATATTATGAATGTATTATCACAGTTATCATCCATAAAATACCATAGGAGAAGATTTAGCAAACCAATAGCTATATCTAGATCAAAAAAGCTTAACCAGATATCACACCAGGGACAAATAATCAACAAGCATCCAAGCCAAGAATAATATATTTGAAAGAGCAATAGCCACACCAGGGGCTTTGTCATAGGAAATACCAAACACAAAAGCATTACACAAGATATTACGTGATATGATAGATAGCCAATTAGTACTAAAAGTACTTAATCAAAGTAAATACAGCAACCAAAGACCACTCTAGGGACCAATCAGTAAGAAAATATTAACCAAAGTGTCAAAGTTATCTCAGAGGGATAGAAGGGATATTGAATCAAACAAAATAGAGATGACCCAACTTGAAAACGTCGAACTAGAGTGCAAAACTACTAGGGGTAGGCTAGATTTAGTGAGTCGATGCTAGAGAAGACGAACGCCATCGAAGAAGGGAATAGAGATGGCCCAACCTGAAAACGTCGAACTAGAGTGCAAAACAACTAGGGGCAGGCTAAATTTAGTGAGTCGATGCCGGAGAAGACGAACGCCATCGAAGAAGGGCATCACACGCGCTGCCACGGGACGGAGCATGAAACTGACGTTAGAAACTCGTGGTTGCGCATGGGAATCATGAGCCGCTCGGATGATGATGAAGCTTCAAAGGAGCCATCGATTGTAACCTTGCTCTGATACCATGTTATTTTAGATAAATAATACTTGTACTTTATTGATATTCAGAAGAGATATATATATACACAATAGAGAATTATAGATACTAATAAAATAATATCATATCTTATCCTATATACTAATTATAGGATATTTAAATATCTTTTAATATCTCTTATAATATCTCTATAGTTTTCAACACTCTATATTACAATATCATTCCCTACTAGGCCATTAATTCTTCATCTCATAACAATTATACTAGCAGTTCAAATTTTCATCAGAATCCTGTATTGTAACACCATAAACCAGATAATTTCAGCATATTTTCCAGCAATTTAACAGTTCCAGAACAACCCAATTACAAGAACAATTCAGCATCATAGAGTAGCAATTACACAATTAACCATAAGACTTATGTCTTGTATAGCACATAAAATGATCAATCTATGATTATAATAATTATTATAATTATAATCCACACCACATAACCAGTCCAATGCACCACCAAATTCCCAGCTAAATATCATCATTTATAAGCTAAATTACATTCCCAGAAATAGCACGACAGAACCACATGACTACATATAGAATCAAACTTTTCCTTCTAAAAAAAATTAATTATTGAGAATTTTATTTTAGGTTCCACTTTAAAGATCATCATGCTATTTCCATAATCTAACTATTTGTTAAGTAAATTACCTATTCCATAAGTCAACTCCAAATATTGAACTGGCAATTCCTATTGGAAGTACCATCTTGCCATTTTAATGAAGCGTAGATGATATCAATCTAATACTTACAAGTTAGTAAATAACACAAGTATCACATAAATTATGGCCAAGTAAGAATTCCAATAATTAGTGGCTACTTTTCAAATTGCAATTTAATCTTTCAAACATTTTATCGAATGCTTACCGTGCCTACCCATACACTGCTATCTATTAAAGTCTTCTCCGACCATAATCGTTATAGGAATCAATCTCTAAGAAAAAATAGGAGGTAAATGGAAGAATGAAGGAGGATACTTACCCTTCTCCAACAGACCTTGTTGTATCCGAAAATGAGCAAGAGAAAGTAAGAGAAAGAGAAAGACAATAACGCAGCTGATATAAGATATTCTTCCGACAACCATCGAGCTGGAAAAGTGGGATGACAGCGGCTAAGGGTGGTCAACGGCGTCACATGGATGGTTTTGGACGAGATGCAGCGTTTTCAGATGAGGAAGAGCTCGGTTTCGACTCTGTTCTCCAGCAAACTTAGAAAGAAAAAATCTTAAAAAATACAAATGATAAAAATATAAAATAGGCAATATATAAATATAAAAATATAATCATGCAGTTTTAATTTACTTTATAAAATAAAACGATAAAAAATAAAAGTTAGATCTCCACAACTACAAGCAAATAGCTTTTTTTTTAATGAAAATAATAATATTATATTAAAATGGATAAAAATTTATTATCAATATTTAAATCTCTACTAGAATAAGTATTTATTTCTAAAAGAATTGACTCTAATAAAATAATATTTATATTTAGAATAAAAAATAGATAAAAGTTCTAAAAGGCATATAAAAAACAAGATAAAAGTTCAAAAGAACAAAAGAAAGCAAGGACAAGGAGATCTCAACATCCTTATTCCTTACGTGACTTGATTTCCTAATGCACATAAAGGAGAATTTTTTTATTTGGCCGGCACGACAAGGGAGAAAATATATGTAGAAAAATTTAAGGATTGCATATTTACATAACCTATGTCCACTCTTTTGTAGAAAAAGTTAGTGAAAAGCCCCATTTAAAAAATTATTATTCTCAAAAGGACTTGAATTCATTTTAAGAACCACCTCCTTCAAGGCACATATGAATGAGAATGAAATTACCATTTAGATGTTTAAGTGTGTGTTTGGTATCACATCTTGTTACCTCAAATGTTCGTCAAGGGGAAAAAAGCTCATTGAATAATTTTTTTTATTTGACATAGCGGTAGATTAAAAAATCACTTTATCCTATATCTCACGATCAATATTTAAAAAGTTAGACTGAATATTGAGCTGAAAAGGTTAATGGTTCATAGTTTAAATAGTCAAAAAGATCGGGCCTTTTAATCAGAAATGCATTTTTTTTAATTTTTTTTTGTTTATAAATATGACTTTGGAAAAAAAATATGAAGTGGATGATAACATGTGTACTGACTAGCTTTTTTTTTTCTAAAATGAAGTATGATGTCCTGATAGTAATACTCTGTTAATGACAGGGCTTAGATGAATGTATTTTTTTAAGTTTTCCTCATTTCTATATTTAACCTCAAAAAAAATAAAATGGATGGCACGTGGGCTAGTCAGTTCAATATATTTATTCAAATTAACAGTAAAATTGAATCTGGATAACGGTTAGGGCAATATTGAACCAAAAAAAAAATTCCTGGTACCCAGTACTCCCGAGTGAAAATTTTCGGAACAAATTTGCCCCTTAACCAATAATAAAAGATGGCGTGGATGCCACATCAACATGCCATGTGACATGCCACGTCAGCATATTGGTAAACTGATGGTCAAACTTAACTTTAGGTAACAGCGGGTGACATTACCCCCCAAAAAAATGTTCTAGGGCACCATTACCCCCACAAATCTTCTAAGGTATATTAGCTACTCGTAGAATATTTCTATAGCAAAAATACCCTTTAATCCAAATTAAAATAGTCAAAATAATAAAAAATGGATGATGGGGGATGTGCTAGATAGGGGTGAGCATGAGACGGGTCAGGACTGAGATAACCCCGTCCCGTGTCCCATCTCGATACAGTACACGGCACGAAAAATGCGTCCCGTGTCCCGTCCCATTCAGAACCGAGACAGGTTTGAGACGGGATCCCAATTTTTTTTTAAAAAATACTATAATAAGATCATCTCAATAAATTATTCCATATAAAATACCACAGTAGCTTTCTCTAAATACCAACATTACTCCATGATATAAAATTGCAACTTACCCATATAAGGGGAACAAAAAAGAAGACAACAGTAAAGTATTCCAGGGAATAAAACAGAAACAAACAGTCACAAAACCAAAGACATGTGTTACTTCTTTAATTCTTTCACTTCACCCACTGAAGTTATTGCTTCATCTGCAAAGAAATAAAAAAGAGAGAGGATAATTAAGAAATAAAACAAGGGTAAACAAATAAAATCATCTCAGAAATAAAACAAATAATATGATATAACAAATACCATTTTCTGCTGCCAAAGTTTTGTTGACATTATCAATATCAAAGTCTTTTAATTTGAATGTAGATGAAGATAACCAATTTTGTGCACAAATTAGCGGTTCAACCATCTTAGAGGATAGTAAACTTCTGAAGTCATCAATAACACGTCCCCTATACTGAATGTTGATTCTAAGGACATAGTAGAGCAAGCATGGCTAACACATCAAGTGCAATCAATGAAATGACTTTGTACTTGCTAGCATTCATTCTCCACCAATCCAAAAGATCAAATGTAGGATAGTTGCAGTTGCCATCCTCCTGTAAAATAGGAAAAAAACAATTGTATCAGTAATTGATGACAGAACCTGTGATAATAGAAAATGTGAACAAAGGAAGAATAAAATTATATAAATTGAAATCAATGACAAACTATTGCATCAAAGTAAACTTTATTTCAGTCACAGGCTACAAGAAGAAATCAACGAACATGTGATGACAACTGACAAAACATTGATGGCAGAACCGTTTGTTTAATGACAGAACATTCATGATAGAATACATACACCACTCAACAAAACTTTGAACATGATGCAAGTTAATGGCTACTAGGACACTATTTTATGACGCATGGAACAACCTTCTCCTTGCTTGGCATATAAGAATTGTTCACCATTAATTGTATCATAAGCTTGTGTTTCTTTCTTCATTATCTTCATCTTTTCTATTTTATTTCACTACTTTCATGGCCGTAATGCATAGGCTATTTATAAGCTATTACTAATTATTAATATTGAAAAGGAATCCCCTACTACTACTTAGTTTCTACATATCTCATGCATGCCAAAAGTTACAATGGAGAAAATTGTAACACTATCTAATCCCCAAAAACAATTGGATGATGAGAAAATAAATGTAACTTGAAAGTAGACAAGAACAATAGGCACTCTACCTCTTCAAGAACAAAATAGATGTATGTAAGACTGACGCTAAAACAATTGGATGCGTATGCCTTCTGCCATGTCGTCTCATACTTCATGTGTGTGTAATGAATTAAAAAAATATATGTACCGGGATGGAACGGGACAACTAGAGGGTCATATTGAGACCCATCCCAAAATCGTCGGGACCAAGACAGAAATAATGACCAGCCCTAGTGCTAGATGTATGTAATCACTACTTTTAATGCATAGGAAATAGAAATAAGAACAAAGGAAATCGTACAATTTGAAAATTGATTTAATTTTGTAATTAAAAAGGTCATATCAAAACTTTTCATCTTCTTTCTCTTTTATTGTTACATACGAAACCCTAGTCTTTTTAACCATATGACTCTCATTTTTATATAAGGTTAGGGTGTAAAAATACCTATAAATTTTTTTTAAGAGTGCTACTGGCACTATAATCAAACCTCAAATGCAAAAATGGTAGGATGATTTCAAAAGGGCTTGGAAATGCAACGGATGTTAACTTCAGCTGATAGTCATTTATATGAAGTTGTGGGCCCCACAATTTGTCTAGCAACAGAGGGAAAAAACAAACCACCTCATATCATATTAATCCTACATGTCAATTAGGAGAGAGTATGAGAAAAAGATGAAGAGGAAGAAGTTTGACACAGGGAGAGAAGAGAGGAAAAGAGGGGTACGAATTTCCATAAGAAAATTTTGTTGAATTTAATTATATAACTAATATAAATAATAGGCTGACAGCTAAAATTAAACATCACATTAAATTTAGTGACTTGGTGTATTTTTATTCATCAGAACATAAATGATGTGGTGCATACAAGAATTTCTCAGTTAAAATATTTTCAGTGCCACATTAGCTTCCATGCCTACCTCTTCGATCAACATGAATATACTTAATGATTAACGTAGTTATATTTAATGTGCCTCATTTTTAAATCTTTAAAGATAGTTTTGCACATGATGTTTGATTATGGTGCTAGTAGCACTTTTGGAAAGAATTCATAGATATTTTTGTACCTTAACCCTTTCATATATCATCACAATTTCATAGCATTTTTTTACTACTGAGAGCTTTATTTGTTCTCTTTAGTGGTCAAGAAGACAACAGGAATAGGACTTTTCAGGATGAGTTTTTATTCTATCATTTTTCTCAGTGTTCCTCATATTTTAATATGGTTTTCTCCTTCTTTCCATTTTCCACTTTAATTTTTCCTTTCCTTCTCCTTCATTTTTTGATCTTTCTCCTTCATTTTCTTCTTTTCCTACTGTCCAATTTCCATCAAACAGCTCTAGTTACCGGTCTAAATCTGGCTCCTGGCTCAAAAGATGGGTCTGAATGGCTTAAATCGGCTCAATTATCATGCGACTCAAAACTATAAACCTCCCGATAAAGTGTCCAATCATCCAATTTTGGCGCAAG
This sequence comes from Leucaena leucocephala, assembly GCA_037074615.1. NCBI lineage: Eukaryota > Viridiplantae > Streptophyta > Magnoliopsida > Fabales > Fabaceae > Leucaena > Leucaena leucocephala. The sequence continues at coordinate 11,011,244 of CM073555.1, read as the reverse complement.
ATGGAAATGATTGCTCACGATTAGGGATGAAATAGGCCAAGCAGCCTGTGGCCTGGCCTGCATTTGGCCTAGTCTATTTTAAAAAATACACAGGGTCAATATGAAAGCTTGTTTTACTTAAGAGACCAGGCTCAGACCCCTTACGAAGCATGTTAGACCTATCAGGCGGCCTGCGCCTGTTATTTAAAATATATTTAATATGAAAGTGTAATAGGTGGGTGTCAAACCCATTACCTATTGAACAGAATACAACAAGCAGATCATGAGACTAACGCATATTGTTGTAAATTTTATTTTTACTTTTATTTTAACAAGAATCAGACAATGAATTTTAACGTTGATTTTAACCTAAAAGGCTAAATCGAACCTGTCTCTGCAGCACCTTCTCAGTCTTAAACCAGATCGCACTCTACTTCTCGTCTTCTCCTGACCAGATCGCACCTCCAATTCATCGCATTGCTCAGTTCACGACATCGTTCAGTTTACCATGTCTCCACTTCTCATATTATTTAGATCGACCCAGACTTCATCACTAGCTCTCGAGATCCACCGCGACGCTCAGTTCACTCATCATCGTGTCACGTCTCTGCCTTCGCTAGTTCGTTGTCGCGTATCCACTATCCGTCGCACCAGGTTTGCCTGCTTCTTCATCACTGGCTTCAACCAAATCCCTATCCTATATGTTATTGTAACTATTACCATTGAAACCTACCTCCCAGTATCCTTCCTCATGCTACACTGCTCTGGATGTCGAGTGATTCTCTTTTGTTACTGAGTGATTCTGTTTTGTTGGTTGCCGAGTTACTGTATGTCTTCAGAATTTCCAAGTGTTGCAACGTTTCAAATGCTTTTACTCTAATACTGCTCTAGTTACTTTTTATGATCTTCATTTGCATTTTTTGATCTTCATTAACTATGGTTGATAAGTGATTCTTCTTTATTACTGAGTGATTTTGTTTTGAATTAATTTTGGATTTGATCATTTCATGAGAATTATTCGTGAAAAGTAAGCACTTCCCCTAGTGAAATCATAATTAAAAGTTTATCTTAAAGAGGTTGCTTACATTCCTGAGGGTAGTTCTAACTCTTTCAGTGCCTTAGAATGGTGGAAAAATAATAGTCTTAAATTTAAGATTTTATCCAAGATGACTGTTAACATATTAGCCATTCCAATCTCAACTATGGTATCAGAGTTCACTTTTAGTGCTGGAGGTAGAGTTATTGATGAATATCGTTCTAAATTAAATGAAGAATCAATTAAAGCACTTATTTATGGTGGGGATTGGCTTCACAACAAGCATGATTTAAAGAACTCAAATGTACAAATTTTGTATTGTAAAAATAATACCATTTCTTTTTGTTATTATTTGTTCAATTATGTTATGATCTAATACTATACATCTGATTTCTTCTTTTCAAGGTATTCGAGCAAGAGGAAGAAATTATGTTGAAGATTTGATGATGTGTGGCTAATGGTTTTACTTTGAATTGGCCTAAATTGTTGTACTTGTATTCTTGTAATGACCATTGTTATGTTTGTTTGGTATTGTCTTGTTGGTTGATTAGATATTTTTTCATAATTTGGATTAAGTTAGTTTTTTAAAATGCAATCTACAAAAAAGCCAATTAGGTAGCCTGTTACGAAGCCTATTACGGGGCTGTTATGAAGGTCTGTTATGGGGCATGTTATGAAGGCTTGTCAGTATAATTAAAAAATAGGTTATTTTAATAGGCTTCAGGCCAGGCTAGGCATGTTTACAGGCCAGGCTTAGGCTAAAAAATTAGCCTATAACAGGCTACAGGCCAGACTCAGGTTGGATTGTCACTTAACAAGTTTAGTCTGTTAAGACCAAGGCTAGGCCTGGCCTATTTCCATCCTTACTCTGCTACTCATGATACAATGGAAGCCACCTTTTGTATCTTCTAACATTCACAGTGAAACACAAGACACTCTTACAAACCTCTCGCTCTCTCCCTCCCTTCTCCCCCCTCTCCCCCATTCCTTGCCTACCAGTTTACTCTACTAGATTGCCACTTCATTTCTTATAATATATTTTTTTCTTCAAACAAACTTGAAGTCACTTAACTAGTGTAAAATATTTTTATATTCTAAATAATAAAAATTAATAAATATAGTTATAGATTTGAGAAATAACAATAGAAATATAATAGATATTATATACTATAATTTGATTGATTTGAAAAATATTTATAATTTATAAACAATTTTATCTATTAATTATTAAATATATCTAATTTACAATTTTTTTCTAATAATACATTTAACTTTGGGTTAAATGGCAATTTTGCCCCGAAAGTTTCCCGCCAAGAACGTTGGTAGCCTAGTGGAAGTTGTTTTTTGGAGTAATGTGGCCCCAGAAGTTCACAAAATGTAGCAATGTCACTATGACTATTACCCAAAGTTAAGTTCGACAGTTTGTTGACCCATATACTAACGTGGCATCCACATCATCTTTTTTTTTTGTTAAGGTGTAAATTTTTCCTAGAAGTTTTCACTTATGAGCGCTAGGTATGAAGAAGTTTTTTTAGTTCAATATCCCCTGACCATTATCCAGGTTCAGTTTGATCGTTAGTTTGACTAAATATGCTAAGCTAGTCAATACACGTCATCCACTTCATGTTTTTTCCCATGTCATATTTATAAACAAGGAAAAAAGTAAAAACTCCAAGCTCCACAGAAGCAATAACCATAAATGGGACGGAACCGTTCGAAATATTTAAGTACCTAAAAGAGCTACTATAATTCGAGTAATTATGTTGGAGTTGAGCCATATAGCTTTTCACCTACTATGGTTGGGACCTTTTATGACAAATATTGGTGCACAAACCCCTTTCTTCTATATTTTAGAGAAAGAGAATTAATATATGATCTATTCATGTCAGTTTCAATCATTTTATATCTAAACATGTTTTTAATATATAATTGGGTTAAGGTCCTTAAATGCCCTAGAAATTTCCACAAAAGAGCACCCAGCACTCGGAAGTTTTTTTGGATCTAATATGCCCTAGAAATTTTATTTGTAGCATTTATACCCCGCCCCCTAGTTAAAGACATTAATTTTGACTATTAGTTTACCTATATGTTAACGTGGCATCCATATAATATTTTATTATGTTAATGTGCAAATTTGATCCGAAAGTTTTCACTCGGGAGCGTTGATATCTGGAAGTTATTTTTTGGGCTCAATACCATCCGGTCATTACCCACATTCAATTTGACCGTTAGTTGATCAAATATGCTGAGTTGACCAATTCATTTGTCATCTATTTTATTATTTTAAAGTCAGATCTATAAATAAGGAAAAATTAAAAAGAAATCATTCCTCCAAGTTCTTTCATTAACAAATTATCACTCTCAAGAGACCATATTTTAGTTTGATACATTTTTGTAGCGTAAAAGTATAGCATAAAAATATACTCCTCTGATCCTTAATATAAGCTAATGGGAGAGTTAATATTAGTCCTAAATATAAGATATATTTATGGAAAAAGACATAAAAGGATCGTGTCAATTTGAGAATGACAATTTGGACATATTAATATTTAAAAGGACAGATTGGGCAGGAGGCCCAATCTATCTTTTATAAATTTAGGAGAGAATACCAAATTACCCCTGGAAGCATTTGAAGAAAAAATGGGAGAATGAAGCTCAGAATGCATATCATCCCCTGACTATTTAAGACTATTTCATAGCTCCCCAAAGCTACGCTCGCGTTGTCACCGTGGAAGAGTGTAGGAGCTCATTATAACACAATCGAACCTCAAATCAGAAAACACACCTTGTCATCTTTGAAGATCACTGTTTGTTTTGGATTGGGAGGAAGATTAGGGCTTAGAAATTAGGTAAGTCGTCGATGCACTTTATTGCTATGTGTTAGAGGGTTCATCTCTGTTCCTATAACCTTTCGAATTTTTCACAGTTCAATTAGAGCTTCAGTAAATTTCAATCGCGATAGACTGATAAAATGGATTATGGACCGATTATTCTAAAACATGTTCCTCACATTCTTCGATTTTGAATATTTTGTTTACAAAAAATGGTGACTGCTGGAATTTGCGCTTTTTGTCGTTTTGGCGTGTATACGCATGAATTTAGGAGAACCGCCGTTTTAGTTTAGTTCTGAAGATTAATTATTAAACTGACACATTTACCCTATTAAAATATTGTGTTTAAGCCTTTTCCGGTGAAGTTACACAGTAAAAAATTATTATGTTCTACGATCCTTGGAGCGTAATTCTTATTTGCTATATACAACCTATACAACATCGGTGCTATCCTCTGTGTTTATAGCATATGCCCGAGTATGTTGAATAGTAACTCCTTATTTTGTTTGGTGGGGACTCTAGAAGAAAACTAAAGAAAGGAGTGAAAAATTATACCTTTATTTTGTGTATTGATCTAGCATGTGTATGTGTATATATATCTAGCATCTGTCTGATATCTATCAATCTGACGTCTTCCAAATTACTTTTTAGTTTTGAACATCTGTGTAATACGCGTGAGTGACACTTCCCGATTCCTTTTCTTTCTTGAAAGAGGAAGAAAATCTGGAAATTATATTAACTTAGAGGTTATATATATGAGTCTTACTAAGAATTTGTCTTTTGGGCAGTTAACAGCTATTGTGTGCTCTATTTTTTTGTTGTGTTATGACAGTATTCTGCAAACATGTGTTTGCAGTTAATAACTATAGTTGGAAGACAGTATCAGTTAAAATTGCTAATCACTGCATTTCAGGACCATGCAAATAGCAACTAGAGTCGCCTTGTTTATTTTTATTTCGAACACATGGCTTGAAAACCAAAACCATCATTGAATTGTGATTTTCTGCAATGACTAATTTTAGCTACAAAACTTCTATGTTGAAGCTTACTATTCCTTTCTTTAAAGCATTGTACAATATATCAATGTGTTCAATTATAAATCTGATTGAAAATATGAGATGACTTTCGAACAAAATATAAGATGGTATTTCAAACTAAATATGCTTCTTTCAATAAATTGGGAATTTCATTAAAGTAGTTTGATGTGGACAAAATTCCATTAACTTGAAAATTTGAAACTGGTTGTTGTCTTATTGACGATTCTACTTGTCTTATTAAAGAGGATTCTGCTTCTTATGACAATGAAATGAAAGAAGCATGTAGTGAGGGGGGAGAAGAAGGCAATAAGGGAGATGAAGAAGAAGAAGAAGGTTTAGTGTTCAATTTTGTAACGTTCAACCATTGACTGACTGATGTGCTGACTTAGATAATCACTTTTAAGTGTTCAAGTTTTGTAATGTTCAACTTTGTAATGACTATGACCACATTTTGCAAGGACTATTATAGATTTTCTCTTAGACATATATTTGCAACGACATTTGCAATTCATCCTTTTCCCTTAAACAATGAGATTTGCAATGCTATTTCAGTATTCAGCTCGCTAATGGTATTTGCAACTCCTCCAACGGGATTTGCAACTTTTCATAAGACATTTGCAACTTCAACAATAGGATTTGCAACTTTAACTATGGGATTTATAACTCCTGCAATGGGATTTACAACTTCAATAATGTGATTTACAACTTCAATAGGATTTGTAACTTCAACTATGGGATTTGCAACTCTTACAATGGGATTTGTAACTTCAACAATGGGATTTGCAATTTCAACAATGGGATTTGCAACTTCAACAATGGGATTTACAAATTCATCAATGGTATTTGCAACTCCTATAGTGGGATTTGTAACTTCAACAATGGAATTTGCAACATCATCAATGGGATTTGCAACTTCATTAATGGGATTTGCAACTATAGCAACATTATTTGCAACTCCTGTAATGGGATTTGCAACTTCATCAATGGGATTTACAACTCCTGCAATGGGATTTGCAATGTCTACAATAGGATTTACAACTTTCTCTAAAACATTGACAACTGCAACATAATGGTTTTTGGGATTTTCATCTCAGCTAATGGTATTTGCAACTCATCTAATAGGATTTACAACTTCCCTTTAGACATTTACAACTGAAATTGTAACTTATTGCTGAAGGGATTTGTAACTCCTGCAATAGAATTTGCAACTCATTTAATGAGATTTGTAACTTCAACAAAGGGATTTGCAACTTCCCCTAAGACATTTACAACTCTGAAATTGTAACTCATAAATAGACATAATCCATAATTTCATTTAATGACATAAGCCACTTATGGCATTTATAAAATATCAACTTGCCCATGACAGCAATTACATTACATATAATCAAATGACAAGCGAACATTAAGATTCCATGTGCGCCTAATGTTTTCTTGTCAATAACAGTAGACACTATGTTACATGCACTATATATTTGCTTCATATGCCCTAAACATTTTATGCAAAAATGATCAGTTGTATACTACAATTCTTGTAAAAAATATTACGAAGGTGTTGGATTATACACACAAATGACCTCCAAAAAATATCCCTCATGTAGTGATAGCCAACTTCACATTGGATTTGGATTTTTACATGTTCTTCTAGTGTGCCTAGCTTGGTGGCATGTGCTGCAATGATATATCTTCTTATTCTGGAACTGAGACTCTCTCCTTTTAGTTCTAGGCGCCTTCCACCATGATATTTAACTTCACCTTCAACATTATATACAAAGTTCCCACCTAAATGAAAAAAATAAAAAATTTCTTTAGAAGATTTCGACCCAATATTAGATGTCATCTTGCCCACTAACTTGCAACAAACAAAGTATTCATCAAAATCTTACACCCCTAACAATTATCACTTAACACTTTACAAGATGCCCACAACACGGACTTTAGCATGCAAAGTACTAAATGTCTTGAGGTAATAAAGGATATAAGTTTTTCCATGAAGTAGTAAATGTCTTAGCTCAAGTCATCAAAACTATTACTAAAGTTGTAAATGCCATTAGAGGAGTTGTAAACCTGAAAGCAATAGCAATTACTTATTGTTACAGAGAGTTCTAAATGTCTTAGGGAAAGTTGTCAAAACCATTGGTGAAGTTGCAAATCCCATTGCAGGAGTTGTAAACCCGAAACCAATATCTTACAATTTTAGAGTTGTAAATGTCTTGAGGAAATTTATCAAAACCATTATTGAAGTTACGGATACTATTACAGGAGTTACAAACCCAAAAGCAATTACAATTACTTGTTACAGAGAGTTATAAATGTCTTAGCTCAAGTTGTCAAAATTATTATTGAAGTTGCAAATCCCATTAGAGAAGTAGTAAATGACCCAACTAATTGCACCTAACTTTTTCCATAGAATATTAAATGTCTTGGCTAAAACTGCGAAAATTATACATGAAGTTATAAATACCATTAGAAGAGTAGCAAATCTCTCATGTACTTAGTTCAATAACTTGCAGGTAAGTCTTATTATAAGCATTCAGTTATGTGAAAAGTAAGGGTATACTCTTTAACAAATGATTACCCTTTCCTGCTCAATCTAAATGGGTTGAAAAGGAATGCCCAAATGCGAAAAGCAATGGACTGCAGGACACAAAAAGCAATGGACGAAAAGCAATGAACTCGCAATTTCTCCTACTGATTTCTTAAACTAGTCGAAGCTACAGTAATAGTTACAGTCTTTCTTCCAAGGTAAGCATAAGAATGAACAAAACAATGTTGATTATCGGAGGAGTAACAGAAGAAGACTTGTGTTAAAAATTTACTTACTATTCCTCCTTTCCAGCTTAAGCTCAGCCTAAGACATCTCCTGTGAGCTTCGTCTCCCATGCATGCCAACGGTTCCTTCTTCACATTGATGCTTTAGTTATACATTTCATTTATTCGAGGGGTAATTTGGCCTTCCCACCCAAATTTGCAAACAATAGATTGGGCCTCCTGGCCAATCTATCTTTTTAGATATTCATATGTCCAAATTGTCATTATCAAATTCACGTGGTCTTTCTTTGTCTTTTTCCCATATATTTATTATATTTATTTATTTTTTTCTAAATTAACCATATCAATACTCTTTCAACAATAATCAAGTAAGATAGGTAGGGGAAATTGAGAAAGATGATTAGGGTATTTTAGAAAAAATATTTTATATTAACTAATTTAACTAATATTTTAATATAATCAAATTAAAAAAATATGTCTTATATTAAGAATTGAAAGAGTAAAAAATAACACATGCAAGGGGACTCAAGAGAATTGTTGAAAAGGATGAACTATAGGATCTATTTTGGAAATAACCATGTAAATATGTTATATTATAAATATAAGAAAATAACATGAGATTATTATTGTTATTTTTCAAGAAGCTATCGGAGTATGGTCTCTCAAGAGTCGTACTTTGACAATGGCAGAGCTTGAAAGGGTGCATTTTTAAAATTTTTTTCATTTATAAATTTATCTTGGAAAAAATAAAGTGGATGACACGTCGACTAGCCAATCAGCATATTTTGTTAATTGATGGTCAAATTGAACTTGAATAATGATTTAGGCGACATTGAACAAAAGAAAAAATTTTGATTACCCAAAGCTCCTAAGTGAAACTTCCGGGACAATTTTTCACCTTAACCCAAAATAAAAAATGACATGGATGTCATGTGGACATGCCACGTTAGCATATTAGCCAACGTAACGATCAAAATTAACCTCTTTAATGGTGGGAACAAAAATGTTATGGAATAAAACTTCCAAGGCATATTACTTCTCAAAAGAACTTCTAAGTGCTAGGTGTTCTTTCATGGAGACTTCTAAGATATTTAAAGACCTTAACCCTATATAATTCAAATAAGTTTCAATTTATCAAACTAGTTAATTTAAATATAAATCACATTATACAAATGTACTTTTATGAACTTGAGGTTTTAAAAGTTAAATGAAATAAAACAATCACTTTTGTCACCGCTAATAATCGCTTTTAAAACACCCAGCACATGAACTATTTATATAGGTATAATTAACACATTAAAATATTTAAATGTACAATTAAAATATGGGGTAATCTCACCCATCTCTAATAGAGCCCTTGCTTGACGTCCGTTACTTTCATTCTGGCATATTTTAACCAAGATGGTTTCTCTACTTGTGGTTCTTCACGCTTGGAACAACTCAGGATTAGTCCCTAAAGAAATCATTTGATACCCATGTTCTAAGAGCTCGATTTAAGCAACAAGAAGCTCAAAGGTTATTTCCTATGGCAAGTATTTTTTGCCCACAACTCATTTTCTTAGATCTCAAGTTCAATAGCCTCACTAGACCAGTCCCTCCATTACTCTTCTTTCTAGATTTTGACGTCATCTTCATCAATAACAACTTCTTCGGCAACCTTTCATGGAATTTCAGGGCCACACCTGCAAGATACCTCCCTTTCGCATTAAATTCACCAGACCAATGCCAAGTATAAGACTAGCTTCAAAGACCTTGACAGAAGTTTTGTTCATAGGAAACCAATTTTCTGGATGCTTACCATTTGAAGTTAGTCTTATACTTCTTTTCCACTATCTCTCCTCTCTCCTTTATCTTTTCCACTATCTCTCTTCTCTCCTCTATCTTTTCCAATCTCTCTTCTATCTTCTTCACCCTCTCTCCTCTCTTCTCTCTTCTTTATCTTTTTTACCCTCTCTCATCTCTCATCTCTCATCTCTCATACATACCCTTTTTAGTAATTTTCTAATTACAAAATCCCTTTTAGTAATAACTATCCAAACACTCATTTATCCAGAACCACTTTTTTTCCATAAGCTCTTCTCTAAAAGCCCTTTTTCATAAGCTGTCTAAAAGTCCATTTTTTTCATAAGCCCTTTTTTAAAATCTTATCCAAACACACACGAAATACAGTAGTCTTCGACGTGAGCAAGAAACTCATTGACGAGTCCAATCCCAGAATCTTTCGCTTGCTTAGAGAAGATTCGCTTCTTGAATTTTTAGCTACCAACAAATTCTATGGCACTATACCAGAATCAGTGTGCTAGCTTCTTGGGATTCGCAACGATGGGAATTCTAACAAAAAAAATGTGAAGCACTAACTAAAATTAAGAATGTTATATATATACATATACATATATAATATAAAGAAGAGGTGTTGACATGGCTTTGCTCTGCTAGGGTTTCAGAATCTACGTGAAGTTTGCCGTCCTTTGTGACTGCGATTGAGGGACTCCTTCATACACTATGTCGGAGGAGAAAGAGTGTTCTTCGTGTCACATCCTTATTTTTATACATCTTAGGGACCATTCAGTAGCACTTAAACCACTTTCAGGGTCATTGAAGCCTAAACACTTAATCTGGAATTTTATTCATATCGAGTACTGTTCACTGTGGCAAATTTCAGATGAGTGACCTGATTTTGAAAATTCATAACTAATTCTAGAAAAATCAAAATGAAGTGGTTCAAATTTATACATGAAGATAACTCAAATATATTTCAGGGAAAAATAATTGGTTGACCAATCCTTGACAAATTTAACGTGGGTCAACGTTCCAATATTACTGTTCATCCAATGACTTTCTCCTTAATCCAGCATTCTGGTCCCAACTTTAACAATTTATATATTTTCGTGTATACATCCAAATTATACATTATATATATCAAATTAAAGCTTAGTATGTCTACTTTTTACCCTACAAATTTCGTACATTAATTCAATCATTTACTATTTTTAATGATTTATCAAACATGAATGGGTCTTCACGAGTTATCACTGAGCCTATTTTCAGCATTTAGTCTTTACATACCCAAGCATACAACCAACACATATCAGTCATACAGGCCAGATAACAATTAATATCAAATAATCAACTGTTATATATCAGTGCATGATTAACTCCCTCATATTTTATTACATCCTTCTCTGTCTAAAATTCGGCAGCATAACTGCTACAATTCTTCTTTAGAAAGTAACCGATGTTGTACCGATTCGGTAATTCCCTTATGAGAACTACCATTCTACGTAGTACCCAGGAAAGACTGGATGAACCTTCTGGGTCCACTCACTTCCAGCCTCCTTAGACAGCACTACGTACACAGTACGTATCAGTTCCTTTCTTTGTTTCGTCTTCGTTGCCGGAATTTTGGCAGCCTACCGGCGTCTCTTAAGATTTCCAAATTTTATTTTGACAGAACCTCCCCTGTAATGTTATGTTTGGGAATGAGATTCAAAAGAATCCCAGTAACAATAATCATAACAAAATATGTAATGCAGAGTGACGGTGCTTGCTTGTGACTGTGTACAGATAAGTATGCTGCATGCTTCCATATTCAATAACATATGATCATAGCATTGGAATAGAGCTTCAAGCATAACATATAGGACAACAATCAACCAAACAAAACAACACATCACAAAGACATTACATAAGAGCTAGGATTAGTTGTTACCTCAAAAGCAGTGCTTCAGAACTTCCCTACTACTTCCAACTTCACCAGAACTTCCTTACTTCTTTCTTTCTCACACTTTCTCTCTCAAGAACTTCTCTCTTCCCTTCTTCCTTGCTCATGCCGAAATGAGGGGCTAGGTGGGGGTATTTATAGTGTTGAGCAATGGCAATCTTGTAATTAGGAAGACTTATGATCCTGTGGTCCTGGTTTTTCCTGGAATTTCCTATTTTCTTTAATTCTTTTTTACTGCATCACCCTGGACACCTCATGGGACACCTCATAGGACACCTCACCACCCATATTCTTTATGTGATGAAATTTTGAGGTTCTGGAAGCTTTCCAGTCCAATCCGATACCGGCCCGGTCCATCGCCTCGAAAAACATGCCATTTTCTGAATCTGATGTTTCTAAAGATCCTTTTTATGTCTACTGACCTCACATTTAGTATCTAGACCCTTTATATCATTAACTTTTTAATACTGGGTCCAGACTCAATTACAGATCCCCTGCGAAATGACCAAAATGCCCTTGGTGCCCTATCTTGTCCTATTTTAACCCTAAGGGCAAAATCATCATTTCACACCTTTCTGGACTCGGTCAAAGCTTATACTGGCTCTAGTCAACCTTATTTAGACATGTCTTGACCTCTAGGTCTGTCCAAAATGACCAGAATACCCTTTATTCATCTGCTGCCCTTTTTGTACAACATAGGGGCATTTTCGTAATTTCGCACTTTTTCGGGGTTCTGCTGGACACTGGCCCACCTATCAGTCCAAGAGTCTTATTGGGCCTCTAATGGCGCCATTTTTGGGCTTCCGGGGTCCATTACCTGTATGGCACGCATTACGAGGAATCTTCCTTTAACACAGTTCATTGAATATTTTAACTATTATTTACCGATTATATACCTTTTCCGGACACCGGCTCTTTTTCCCAGATACAGTGTCCTACTGTGTTCAGGCATCCTTGGGGGTTATAACGGTCATCTGACTGAAGTCATTCGATCGCATTTAGCCCCTTTAAAAATACCGATAAATCTCCTACCCGGATCCCCGGAGGCCTCACACTCCGTCTGGATTTTTTTATTTTGTGAATAACTTTTCCTACAGACCTCCTATCGGTATCCTGTCAGTTTCCCGACATCCTCCCCATAAAGGCGCATCATCCTGTATTTTTCCACTTATATCTGAAATTTAGGGTATCCGGTATAAATTTTTATAACTTTTGGACGATCAGTCCATTTCTGGCTATCTGGAGTCTTCAAAAATTCCGGTATTAGGCTTGGTTACCCGGCGTCCCCTGCCCTACCTTCTGGTAGAATCTGGGACTGAAATACTGTCGGGCGGTGCAAACCACTTCTGGCCTGTTTTCTTTAATTATACTTTAGCCCCAGGGAACTTTTCCTTCTTTATAATTAAGTCCCTTAATTTGGCTAAAATTACACTTTAAGACCCCACATTTTTGTCTACCTTTCATTCCTAACTTTAAACTTTCCATAATTGCATTTAGGTCCCTTAATTTCCTTTCTTTTGCAATTTAATCATTTTCTTTACATAAAGGTCCACATGTTTTTCCTGAAACAGAGCTCATATATTCCGTTTAATCTGTACATAGGAACCAGTACAGAAAATTAAGGATATTACACTTCGACTCGTGTCTTGTGAGTTGAGGAAGCTGGTAAGATGAATGCGATGTCTTTTGGAGGACCATCGTCTTTGAAGAAGGTGGTAACGGAAGAAGATAGGGATGCTATGGAGAGAAGTAGGAAGAAGGTGAGGAAGGCGGGGTTAGCATTTAGTGAGGAAGATTTCCCTCTGTTACCATGATAAGCTGGAAAGGCGTCTGAGGAAGGAAGTAAGAGATCTTATCATGACTCCGTTACGACAGAAAAATAGAGGGCGAGAGAGAAGGTACGCCACCTAATTGGAATCTTGGAAGAAGATGAGGTGGATACGGGATTTAAGTCGATTAAGGATGTGGATGAAGGAATTTCTGTTGATAGGTCGATGCCTTATAGACCAAATTTTGGGCTATCAGAGGATGAACATCGATGTCTGTGTGAACCTTTTTCACAGACACTGGTGGTTAAATTGATTCAAAAAGCAACCTTATTGGCAAATATGAAGTGAAAATTGCTAGTAATGTGGGGGAAAAAGGGGAAGGTCAATGTATTTGATTTTGAGAATGACTTCTTTGTAGTAGGCTTTGAGAGTGTGGATGATATAAGCTGGCACTCATAAGGGGACCTTGGACCGTAATGGATACTTATCTTAATGTAACATGATGGAGGCTGGATTTTGATCCAAAAAAGGAGGTGATCACTAAGATTGTAGTCTGGGTTCGTCTACCAGGAATCTCTGTGAAGTATTTTGATAATAAGATACTATGGAATATTGAAAGTGTGACTTGTAGAGTGCTTAAAGTGGACATGAGTATTGCTATATGTGCCTTTTGTAGTTGATTCTTTGTTTTCAATATTGATATCCCCTGCCCAAATAATGATCAGGTATTGGGACTTTTTATTGTTTATTAATCTTGTTTTTCTGGTTATCTGTTGCTTCCCAGTTCCTTAGAGTTCCAAACTGGAGAGGAGTTTGGAAGAAGTGAACAAAGATGTCTGTTTGAATGACATTTGTTCATCTTTCTCTATTTCTTCTGTATTTAGTTACGCTAAATCAGTCCCACATCCAGTGTATCCCTAGCTGAACCACCTTCATTTTATTATAAGAACGTTCATATGACTCCTATCATTCTCTCCGTGAGAGGAGTTATCCTTTAAAGTTTTCAGGGCCAGAGCCTTCCCACATCCCTGGTGGACCTCTGGTGCCCACCTCTGGTTGGTGTTTTGTCATACCTCACTTTCCTAAACTCCATCTTCTCCAAAACAATATCCTGTTATGTTTGCAAAAGATAGGGGTGAGATTTCAGGGAAAATCTCAGTAGCAAATGGTACTAAACAATGTATGCATCAATGCTTGGTATTAATGCTTGTTTGTGATTGTATTAACGTAATGTAATATGCATGTTTCCATGTAACATATGAAATACAATTGGCCAAAGTAATCATAGCACAGAGCTTCAACAATTACATATAAATAATGTCAATCAATCAAGTCATAACACAATCAACCATATATTCAACACATACAAGTTTAGGTAAGTTTACTACCTGTTGTGTAGCCTTTCCTTAGTCCTTGACCTTAGCTCTAAGGTTCCTTCTTTACATAAGTCAGAGCCTATACAAGACATAATAATATTTTCATTATTATCCTATCTAGTATAATTCTACTTAAGTCAAGCTTAACTTGAGGTAATACCCCTATTCTGATCATCCTCTAAGTTTCTTTCTATCCACGGCTAACCTTATAGAGAGAGATATTTCTCTATTCTAACTATTAAATTTATAAGAACAATCCTCTAATTTATTAGAGCAGGGACTAGAATAAATTACTTACCTTATTTCTAAGCTTGCCAAGTCCCTAAGCTCCTTGCTTAGCCAGAACTCCTTTTCTTCCTTTCTTTCTCTCTTCCTCTCTTTCTCTCTCTCTTCTTCTTCTTCTTCTCCTTGCCTTGGTGTGAATAGAATGGGAGGGGGTGGGGGTATTTATGGGTGAAGGGAAATGGAATGGATGGTCCAGATTGAATCACGATGAACGGCTCAGATCGCTTAGCTTCCTCAAGAAGTTTCTCCTGCATCATCAAGATGACATTTTCAAGGACACCTTGCATGCTAGGTGGCGCCTTGGTGGGTCCCTTGGGACACCTCACCTGGTAAGTCATCATTCTGGAAACATCCAGTTCATTCTGTCAAATCCTGTACCAGCTCAGTCCAATTTCCCAAAAACCAGACTGTTTTCTGAATCTAATTTTTGTGACATTCCAAAATATATATTCTAATATTAAATCTTGTATTTGGATTCTTATTATCTTGATATTCTTGGACTGGGTATTAACTTAATTACTGATCTCCTGGCAAATTACCAAAATGCCCTTGGTTTCTCTTTATTTACTTTAATAATTCTAGGGCATTATTGTCTTTTCTCATTTCATCAGAGTATTTCCTGACCTTGGTCAATTATTCTGGGAACTCTCTTTGACTGTCTAACCTTAGTCAAATGACCAAAATACCTTTCACTCATTCTTTAATTATTTTATAACAGGGGCATTTTTGTAATTTTGCACTTTTTCTGAATATTTCTAGACACTGACCCCTTTAACCGATGAATTGATATCATGGACCTGGGCCTCACTTGGCATCATCATGGGTTTCCTATGACGCCATCTGGGCTCATTCAGTCCCAGCTTACTTATTGGTTATGTTTTACAATCGGATATCGGGCGTTCACGAACTCTCGTAAAAATTTACTAAAGAGTAAATAACTTTTACTACAGGATTTCTTTCAGGATTCTGTCAGTTCCCTGACCTCTGGCTTCACCGGACGCACCTTCCTGTAACTTTTCATTTATATCTGAGGTCCAGAAGGTCTGATAAAAATTTCAGATAACTTTTAGACTATCAGATAAATATCAGCTATCTGAAACTTTAACAAAATTTCTGTATCAGGCAAGATTAACCAGCACAATTTTCTCTATCTACTGATGAAATTTGGGACTGAAATGCTTCCGGGCAGTTTTAAGCTTTTTCTGGCTCAACTTTCTATAATTACCATTTTGCCATTGGAAACTTTTCCTCTTTTCAATTAAATCCCTCAACTTTTCATAATGATACTTAATGGCCCACAACTTGTGTCTACTTCTATTTTTGCACCATGAAATTTTTAGACTTCTAAAATGACCATTATACCCCTAGGGACTTTTACTATTTATATATAAGTCCCTGTACTTTCACTTATTTGCAGTTTAGTCCCTAAAAACCCTCTGTATATTTCTGGGACTTCTGTTCAAAGGGGTCTGGTAGTCTATCTATTTCAGGTTACTTTCTAAGTCTTTGGCCCTAAAAATTGTGATATTACATGTTTGGCCACAATCCTGCTTGTCATCTGTTGCTTTTACCATGTTTGTGCAGCCATTTTCTAGCAGAATGCTGACAGATTTTTCCTGCAATTTTCCTGTTGATTCTCTAACTCTAACCACCAGAGCCCTTCTCCAACGACTTTGGCTGTGCATCATTCCAGCACTCTTCTTGCTGTGAATCATTCTAGTGGGACTTTTCTTAACCTGATTGCAACTCCAGCCGTTGTTCATGCTTTGTTATTGCAGCAATGTTTTCCCAAGTTGTGTTTCACTCTTATAGCTCATTTTACTGTGCAGTATACCAATGTGTTATTGTGTTTGCCTGCTCTTAACATTGTTGTTAATCTCAAGGATCATATGGCCTCCTTTTGTTGCAAGTTTTGCAATATGGTATACTCCCTCTGGTCCTTATAAACCAAGGAGAGGTAGTTAAGTCGTTAACTTTGTTTGAAAATGAAAAAGACTTATAAATTTACCCATATTTAATCTCATGAATTACACCAAGAAGTCATAGAAGTTGCAATTTATGAGATTTTAAATAGGGGCATTCTTGAAAAATATTATTAATATCCCACTTGGTGATTTATAATAAGGACCATCTATTTCTTCTAGAAGGTGCCTTGGGACCAGAGGGAGTATATGCTTTCAACTTGAGGAGGGTTTTATAACAGTATCAGCATATGTTCCTTTTTTCTTTTTGTTTATGATATCTGAGTCTTGGCTTTATCTCATATTAAACAAATTTCACTCTATTATAAATATATGTAACACAAGTTCAAAAGCATTCTCCCCCGTCTATTATATTAGTGTACTTTATATTATGAATATAAAAAATTATCTGGCACTAAGTTTTGTCTCTCTCCATGTAATGGCTAAAAGGAGTGGGCAGTACGTGTGGGAGGACCATCGCCCTAGGTCAGGCGTATGGAAAGGATCCAATGGTGGAGAAGTTATATCATTTAGTGGTTGTGATGATCATCAAACCTCTGCTGATACATCTGTAAGTTTCAGAAAATTTGAGCTGAGATCTTTCATAATCCATATTAACAAGACATTTTTCATCTCTCAGAATATAATCATCCTAATGCTTATTTCGATACAGGAACTGTCAAAGATTACATCAACTGGAGCCATGACGTTTTGCTTTATCCAAGCCATCGAGCGTGGACATGGGGCAACCTATGGTAGCATTCTCAATTCAATGCGTACTGCAATCAGAAATGTTGGCAATAATGGTGGTTCTGGTCGGGGTGACGTGGTGACAACTCTTGTCTCCATGCTTTTGACGGGTGGCAGTGTCATCGGTGGTGGCCTGAGACAGGTAAAAATACTCGTTTAATTTGAATTATGTCTAAACCAAGTCCTAACTTGTTTTCTTCTTACTACTGGATTTTCCAAATATGTTATTTCCAAACCATATCTAAACTTTCTACTTTTGACCCCTTGTACAGAAAGGTAATTTAGTAGTTGCACTGACATGTTTTTATTGCTTCAACAGGAACCCCAATTGACAGCCTGTGAACCGTTTGATGTATATGAAAAACCTTTCTCCTTGTGATACTTCATGTTGTGTATAAAAATTACGTTTCCATTTCCACTATGTATATTCATTTATTTGTGCGGAAAGAAGTTGAGGTACATAAAGGAGCAGCAGATAGGGTTTTTTGGTTGGAAATAAGTTTGGATGCTAAGAGATAGAATAGTGTTTGTTTTTCTCTGAACGGCATGAAGGTCTTTGAGTTTATGACATCTAAGTATTAACGAAACTGGGGGTAACTTTCCACTATGAAACTGCATGAGTTTTATATATTTGTGTGTGTGCACGCGCGTCAAAATGAAAGGGAGGACTTTCTTATCTGCATTTCATTGTGGATATCTCTTTGAAGTGTGTAATTTAATGGTATTGGGAGTACTTTGGGCATTTTTCTTCTGAGATACAGAAGCTGGTTTTATTTGGAATGTGAAGTAGTAGGGAACACTAACTGCATGAAATTATAAGTGGGATTGAAAAGTTTTGATGCCTCTAAATTATATGGTGATTGGCAACCTTTCACATTTCTGCATTTGGAGAGTGATATGGGAAAAATAAACAGTTCATGGATTCACCTCATTGCGATCATGCCCTCGTTATATTTTTATTGTCATTTGTCAGAATGCACTGGTGCGTAAGATTATTGTTGTTTTTAGAGCTATAAATATTTTGAAGTTTTACTCTATGCAAAGCATAGTCTTAAGTTAAATTATACAAAAATTTCCTTAAACTTTAGATCCCTTACCCATCATCTTTCTAACTTTTAAATGTTTAAAGTTTAAATTAAGGAGTTTAATGTTTTAGATTTTACTCACTAAAATTATTGTTAAAGTTAACAGTTATTTACTATGTCATAATTTTTTTTTATTTATATAGCATGTCATTAAAAAATTAACATATTAGAATTACATTATGTTTTAGGTGTGCACTCTTAGTCTTTTAAATTTAACGCCGCTAACTTTATTAAATAAAAATAATGACTCAACATATGTTAAGTGAACAAATAAAAAATATTGACTCAAAATTTAAATGTTAATACATTAATTTTTAATTTAAAGTATATTTAAGAGGAATAACCACATAACAATTTTAGATTTTGTATTTGTAGAAGGCTCTTTTAATGTTAAAAATATAAAATTAATATATTAAAGAATTAAAATTAAAATTTAGAGATGCTTTGTACTAAATTGCTGAGTCTTCATTTAAAATTTATTGAGTCAGCATTTTCGATTAGTAAATTTAATGGTGTTAAGTTTAAGAAGCTAATAGTATATATTTTAAACTTAAAAGATTAAAGTGAAACTTTATACATACATAAAAACCTAAATATATATTTTAGCCAAATAAGTTATTGTAAAATAATAATATTCACACGCAAATATATATATTATATAATCAAATTATATATAGAAGATAAAATAATAACAAGATATACACACACGCATATCTAGAGATAGGTTAGAAAATGATAATTTTAAAATCTTAAATTTTGAGACATTAAGAATAAAAATTTTTTAGATGCCCTGTCATCGATCAGTAAAATTTTTCTTTTTGATATTTCAAGAGAAAAAAATCAAGTCAAAATTTTATAAACCATAAATTTTATTTAGAAAGACCTAATTACAATCCCATTTTATCTTTGACCCCATCACGGCATATTCTCTCACAAGTGGCTGAAAACTTCTTTTAGGTCACCTTCTATTTTTCTTGATTCTCAATTCTTTCCTTCATGCTTTCTTTCTTACATTTCTTCCTTTCTCTCTTAGTCTAAAGTAATGACCCTTGATTTCTTACCTCGTGTGTGTGTGTGTGTATATATAATTGGTTATTACCTTGCATCTTCTGCATTCTTCTCCCATAGTCACGTCATGCACCATCAATATATATATATACACACACACACACACACACACATATATATTAAGCGATGTTATAAGATTCCTTCAATTGGTGTTAAGTCGTTGAATGGTAAAAAGGGATCTCTATGATTAGTCCTAGGAGGAAGAAACGCAAGGTGCACCATTCGTTTTTACCTTCGTTTTTTTTCTTTTAACCTTGATTGCTTTTCCCTCAACTTTTTTATCTGGTTTGTTTGGGAAGTGTTAGTGGCAAGAAATCTCTTCCTAATAACCACAATTAACCACTTGAAACTATTTTCATAATACTAATCATCCACAAAGGTAATCATAGTTAAAAAGAAATTCATTAAAAAAACTTAGAAAACTATCATGGTTATAAAAAGAGTCTTAACTTCAATAGAGTTAACTATGATAGAAAAAATAAAACTACTTTTTCAAAATACTATTATAGTTAAAAGAATTCAACTCATTTTAAAAGAATATCTATAGAAATGAGACTTCCATTAATATAAAATATCTATCATGGATATTAAAAACCTCACTCACATTTCAAAATGTATCAAAAATAGAAAAAGGGACGAACTAATATATAAAAGACTATCATAGAGAATTGGGTTTTACTACACTCTCACATACAAACCATGTTAAAAAAAGGACGCACACGACAAACATAGTTAATAGAAGCAAACCACTTATTAACAATAGTGTAATACTAAAATCATCTCAAGAAGGGCCTCTAGGCATTAAACTCAAGAATAACATCACATAAGCCCATTCCATAATCAAGATACTAACTAGTTCATATTCATAAATAAATTCATAGTGTCACACATTCAAAAAGTGGATCTACTATTTAACCAATCACAAGTAACAACTTAGGGCCTCAAGCCCACTACCCGCATGCATTCATAGAATTAAATTTGAATAAAGTATTAAATCACATCAGAGTATATAAGATGAGCCCTACTGTAGCAATATACAACTACTCAACACATAAATCAAAATGAGAAGTTTATACAATTGATCAAGCCTTCAGAATCTTTCCTGAAGTATCAGTACAAGACAATCACTTAAAAAATATTAATAACTATAGGGTGAGAAAATCGTTTCAGTAACTAACAGTTCATACTCATCATACATACTAATAAGTGCTTGTGAGGTGCCAAGTGAGACAGTTATTAAGCATATCAAAATGATCAACAGTTCTCATAACTCAACTATCATATCTCAAATATCATATTTCAATTATCATATCTCAAATGTCATCATGCAAATACAATCCCAAAGACTACATTCCCTCAATGTGAGGGAATTTAAGAGTTACGAAGGCCTATCTCTCACTTTGGGGACGGAAAGGAGCCAAGAAGGCATATCCCTCACTCCAGGGGATGAAAAGGAGCCACATGGGCCTATCCACCAATATGGGGATGATAGGAGGCAACCATCATGCATTAATGGAGGTATAATCATGTGACGGTAATTAACACAATTCACTCACCAATTCCCATCATATGCATCATGCTCAAGAGCTCAACATGTGGTCAATTCCATAATTTATCTTCTATTTTCAAATCAACAATCAATAATTCCAATATAGTATAATTTGTCCCAACATAATATCATACATTCTAAAGATTGCATTTTCAAAACTTAACTCCCACTAGACTAATTTAATTCCATATATATAAAAAAATAATTTCAAAAGTATAAGAGCATAGGTTCCAGTAAACCAAAACTACTTATAAATAACATATTAACATGTATAATAAATGGAAAGTGGTTAACTCTTGCTAAAACTAATAAAAATATCATAAATAAGGAGCCTCGTATTTAGACCACAATTCACTAATCAATCTACATAAATAGTATAAATATACATCAATAAGATTCTAATTTTACACAATATATATATGTGTAATTTTAAATAAAAATTAACTTTCTCTTCTAACTTTAATTTATCAAAAAAATCTCAATTCGCTACTATAACTTAATTCCTTTGTCTCAATCATTGCTTTCCTATTATCCAATAACTTTATTTTACTCATTGAAATTATTAACAATAATACTTCCTTTCAATCCTCCTAAAATTTCCAAAATTACTCACTTTAATCATTAGGAAAAATACCCATAAATAAACTATTCCTCAAATTATCATTCTCATGATAGTTCTATATTTTCTCAACTCTGTTCTACTAATTTAAATTCATATATAACATTAAACTCCTTAAATCATCTAAAAACTCCATTTCCAACTCTTAAAATTTCATTTAAAAATCTTCAATATTCACATTTCATCATAAACCTCAAAATTAATCCATCCAATCATCATTATCAAATTACTAAATAAATAATCAATCTAATTACATAGACTGAAAGTCCCCAATTATATATCTAACTTCCAAATCCCACTTATAATGTCCAATTCTTCATTCCAATATTAAATTTCATCATTTCTAAATTCCTATAACTCATTTAAACCCACAATTATTCAATTTGATCAAAATTCTTAATTTTTTTAATTTAGGATTCCAATAAAAATACTCATTTTTAGCTTACAAGTTCTAATGACAATCTAAATTGATTAAATATTAATTTTACCTCTACTAAACATAATCTAATCATTAAATTCAAATTTAATTAATGAAATTATTATATTTAATCATATCCCTCCTCTAACATTCAAACACTAACTCTAAATCTCTTAAATAATGAATAGAAAAATTCTAAACCGATTGAATGGAAGTATTTGGTTGCCTTTACAACTTTATAGTTCTCATTTATTAGAAACTCACACTTGCTTTAAACCCTAATTTTTAAATTTACTTTGCTCCTAATAAAAATTAGATTTCTAAAGAGCTCTTATTGAATAGAAAAATATTTAAAAAATAAGTATTGTGGTTAGGGATTTTATGAATAAGAATGAAGTCAAAAAAAATAATCTGAAATCTCCAATGAAGCTCCTTACGGAAGAAGACGCTGATACTGAAGACGGAAGAAGAGTGCAAATAGTTGTACTAAAATATTACTTTCAGGGCGACATTACCTAAAAATAACTTTCAAGGTGACATTGCCCCTCATAAAACTTCAAGGGCGTATTAGCTCCACACGGAATACTTATAGGGCAAAAATGCTCTTTAACCCTTAAATAAAATATGTGGGCCCCACGTGTTTTTTATATTCTGTTTTTCTTTTCTACTTTCTTCAATTGTTTTATTAATATATATAAAATTCTAATTAATTTTAAACTCATATCTGATATAGGAAATTTTCTATTGTTAAGAATTTTTTCAAAGTCTCAATAATTAAACTTTATTTATGAATCTCACTCAAATAAACAAAAAATAATCTATAATTAATTCTAGTACTTAAGTGGGGAAAATATTTTGAATACTCTTATTTAATCCACCAAACTTTAATAAATCATCTCTCTCTCTTATATCTACAAATATAACTTGGAATTAAAATTTAAACCCTTTTAGATAAGTTCTCTATACTAAAATAATTATATTGTAATGTCTAATTACGCTAATAATATTAATCCCTTAAGTTAACTAAATATTAACAAACATGTATACTACCTTCAATTTCTATTTCTAATAGTATTCCATTATTTTCTTAATTTTATATTTCTACACCTCAAATAATGCATTTGATTGCTCTAAACCTCAAAGTTATTTAATAAGTCATATACTAATTATACTTTAATTATTAAAAATAAAAATTGGGATGTTACATAGGGTGAGAGTGAATTGAGTGATTATAAAAATATTGAAACAATAAAAATCAATTTAGAATCTTATATAAATATAAGATAAAGTAATATGAAAAAATATCCCCTATCGCTTTAAGGGTAAGAAGAACAATACACAAAGCCACACCTATGAGAGTTTCCACTATATCCCCAAGATTAAATGGACTCTTGGTGCTACAGTATAATATCCACCTTAACATCTAAGGTAACACCTTTACATCAAAGTCAATCTCTTCTCTTTACTACACGTTGTTAGTCTAGGCAGATACACCTAAGAGGGAGGTGAAGTGGGTGCTTTAAAAATTTTAACAAAAAATTTAAAACTCCATGACAACGAAAATATGATTGAATAAAAAGAATAGGGATAAGAAAGATTTCACTGAGGGATAGAAGAATCAATATGTCATATTCCTAATTTTCTTATCTGGTATGTATGTACAGTCTGTACGTAATATATATGAGATTTTCTAAGGAAAATGTTACAATTTAAGGAAGAAAAGGGATTAAATTGAAAATAATAGAAAGTTCAAGGATCTAAGTGAAATTTACAAAAGTTTTAGGGCCAAAATAGAATGTAGACATAAATATTGGGCCATTAAGTGTAATTTCAAAAAGTTTAAGGACCTAAATATAATTTAAGAAAAGTTCAAGGGGTAAAAGTGTAATTATGAAGGAATTGAGCTGAAAATGCCTAAAAATGGCCCAGAACAGATCAGTCTTATATTTTACTAGTAGCTAGAGACAATTATTCTGGATAGTTTAACGCAGCACATAATTTTGATTTGAGGTCCCGAAAAATTGATATAAATTTTTGAAGTTAGGAAAAATTATTACAGTATTTCTCAGACCTCAGAATCAGATGAAACCTTACAGTAAATTCCTATAATTAATATGAGAATTTATAAAACTGACAGGATCAAAAAATGAATTCTGTAGAATTTTTAATGGAATTTACAGTAGAATAAAATACCCGATAAATACCTTCAGGAGAGGGTTCTTGGGATTTGTGTCATAAAGGTACTGGACCTATACAAAGGCCCAAAATGGCGTCCCAAAGGCCCAATAAGTTACTTAAGCAGTTATGTGGGCCAGTGTCCAGAGGAACCCCGGAAAAGTACGAAATTACGAAAATGCCCCTGTGTTATAATAATGTGCAAGAGATGAATGGAGGGCATTTTGGTCATTTTGGATAGGCTAAAATGCCAAGGTAAGTACATGAATGATTCCTTAGAGTCAGTATATGCTCTGATAAGGTATAAAGAGGTGTGAAATGATAATTATGCCCTTAGGGTTAATATAGTGCAAGAAAGGGCACAAAGGGTATTTTGGTCATTTCTCAAGGGATGGATAGAAGATAAATACTTAGTATAACAATGTAAATGGTAGGAAAAACCTAAACACTGGTTTTCATGACAGAATACATAATCTGGAATATTATAAAAATTGGGAACATAAAATAGTCTGGTTTTTATAAAACTAACTCGATCAGTACCGGACTGGACTGAAATTTTTTCTATCAGTATTTCCTACTTTATTGCACCAAACATAGCCTTGATGATGTCATGGATGATGTCATTAATGAGGCTTCTAGGGCAAGCATCTTGCAAGGTGGATTATGGGCCATTAGATCAAATAGTAACCAAAGTAATCTTGGCCTTCCATTTCCACCAAAATTTTCTATAAATACCCCCTCAAATCAGACTTGATTCGGAAGCTTAGACACCTTGGGGAACCTCTTGCAAAAATTTTATTGAAGCTAGAAAGAAGCAAGCAACTTGGAAGAACAAGTAAGGTAACTAGTCCCCTTGATCTTAGACTTTATTCTAGCAAGTTTGCTCTTGGTTTTAAGAGGTTTTTGGGATATATTTCTATTGGTGGTGCTGCTGGATGTTCTGTTTTCATGTGAAAGGAATATGAGTTTTATGTTATAGATAGTTTAGATAGGCTCAAACAAGCTAGAATCAAGTTGTACTAGCTTGGAAATCCAAGTATGCATGTGAATGGAATGTTGTGTTCTTGGCTGTTACTGTATGAAACACTGTTCATATGTTGGAATTTCATGATTTTGATGCTTTCAATGGGTTTAAAATGGAAAATTGTGTGGGGATAAAGTAGAGAAACAAGTATTGGAAGCATTGAAATCAAAATGATAATTTTTGGAAAATATGAAAGGCTTTTCGGTTATGTGCAGCAGCCAATGATATGATTTGATTTTGGAAATTTTAATTTCATATTTGGATTCTACATGAAAAATTAGGTGGAAATGAACCATGAGAATTTATTTTATAAAGATGTAAGTATAAGTCATAAGTTAGACAAAGAAGGGAATATAGTAAGAACCTAGTCTTGGAATTATTTTGGAGTTGAGTTGTAACTTGATGTTACTTTGTAATGGCTAGGTTTTGACATTTGTGAAAGGAGAAGATCATTTCAAGAAGAGAGTAACAAGGATATCTAAGAGGTAGTAAGAATACCTAACTATAATCTTATGTTTGTTTGATTGTATGCTTGCTTTTTAGTTATGATTCTTGGTTGAGCTTAAGATGATACTTTGATGATTATGATAAAGTATGAATGATTGCAACTCCTTGCAATGAATGTCATGACAATATGCATGTTAGAGTTTGCTTATGTATGTTTACAAAGTAGCTCCCATATCATGATAACATGTTAGGCATTTAATCAAGCATGCATGTTATTATAGTTTGTATGACTTGCTATTGAGATTTTCATGAAATCTCATTCTTTCCATATACATAACCATGCTATAGGTGCTGGAACATCTCAAGGAAAAAGGGTAAATATGCATGGTTGAATTTGTATATGAATTAAAGTTGAGTACTTGACCTTAGAAGATGATGTTTTGATATGCATGGTGTATGATACTATGTACCTTTTTCGAGACAGTACTCTTTCGATGGTAGTTTTCATGACTTAGACAACGTATTTTGGCGTGAAATTTGGCATGAAAATAGTTAAGACCCAGAGATTTAAATGGACACCAAGAACGCCTCAATTGGTTAAGTATTCGATTTGTTTTGTTTTTTTAAAGTTGAAAATAAAATCTGGAACAAGATAAAATGAGCAACTAGAGGCTATGAGGTTCATGCGCGAATTTCAAATGATAAATGAACGAGTTTTTCCACCAAATTTTATGATCTTAAAGTAAACATATGGTGCTTTAAATTCATATATAATACGTCTCATTTGGATAAGTGAACAAGGAGAAATGAATTTTTGAAAATAAGATAAAGAAACTGGAACTTCCAGATTTACCAAATGAACAGTATTTTTCAACAAATCAACTGATTTCATTTGGACAAGGAAACCTCATTTTAATATTTTTATTTCAAAGTTCAATGAAAGAGCTTTCATTATAAATTGGAACCACCCTATTTTGATTTTTCTACATTTAGATATGAATTTTCAAATTTCAGGCTGTATTCTGGATTACCAAATGAGCAGTAGTCGTGAACAGTACCGATGCCTTTTTTCTCAAAAATTCATGTTTCTAAGCTAAAAAGGTAATCAATTGGTATAAGTTACTTCCAATTGAGTATATATAGAGGCAAAATTAAGGATACGACACAACACAAGTCAGTTTATCCTGATTCGGACCAATCTTCTTATTATACGTCCAGTCCCCAGGGGTCTTCTAAGATTTTCAACTATACCCCAAGATTTGAACGGGTTCTTGGTGCCTCAGTACAATAATTGATTCACTCAATCACTCCCCCTTACTTCCCATAAGGTAATATTCCCAACTTAAGAGAACCAATCTCTTAAGTAAACACAATGAGTGAAAATATTTTCACAATTTCTCTCTCAAAGAGTATGTATGATGATAAATACTAAAGCTTAATAAATGTCTGGTTACATAATGAAAAATAGAGAATGTAATAAATTTAGAAGTTGTTGATCAGTTCATTCGTTATTATTCTCTTCATCAATGTCGAGTCTTTAAATAGCATTTACTTCAGTTGGTAGCCTTTAGACTTAGAATTGTAACCGTTGGAGTGAAGGCGATATTGGTCATTGGCAGGTAGGTGAGCATTTAATGCTTTGTTGGAAGTAGCAAGTTTACGTTGTTGCAGCCTTCATCATTTCAAACTCTTAGCCTTTCTGAACACACTCAACCTCAAGAGATTTGTCAGTAATTAAAGTATTGAGTAAGTGTATAAACTATTAATAATCAAGTTACTATCAAAGATCAAGGTTTTAATTAAGTTCTGATGGCTTTTGGAAAAGTATACTATATTAATCGATTAATTATCATTAATTCAATCAATGTTTCAATTAATGAAAGAAACAGAAAATATAGCATCACATTGATAAGAATTTTTCAATCATATATAATGAAATAAGTATCTCAAAAGATATATAATGAAGAATGTAGAGCCACATATTTATATTTCATATCTGGAACAATCATATAAAGCTTAAGGAGAGAATCAATCAATTTCAATGCAAACAGAGAAAGATATTTAAAATATATGAAGTTAATCGATTGACTGATCAATTAATATAAGTTAATCGAATACCTAGTTGATTAAGACTAGAAGAATTGAAACAGAAATGTTTTCAACATAAATTAATCAAACAATTAATTCATTAATGTAAATTAATCTATTGATGAATTCATATTTAAATTTAACAAAATGATTCTCTACTGATTAATCGAACATTTAATGGATTAATGTAAATTAATCGATTAACTAATGGATTAATAGAATTATCTTTGTTCAAAATAAAAAATATTCTCAATAGATTAATTGAACATCTAATCGATTAATCATAATTAATCGAATACTTTATTTGATTAATTGACTTATCTTTTCAATTCCATAGAGCAATCTTATGATATTAATCGAACACTTAATTGATTAATGATCACTCATTAATTGATTATCTAATCAATTAATTGATGTTCACAGAACACTATCCTTGCATTAATCAAACAACCAATCGATTAATTGATACTCATTAATCGATTGAATAATTGATTAAGCACCATTAATCGATTGATTAATCGATTAACTCCTTTGATTTTTTTTCTTTTTAATCATTTTTAAATGCAAAAATACTTTGGATTATTTTAAATAACTTTTGACATCATTCAAGCACAGAAATAATTTAATCATTGGATTTCCTTTTGACATTATCAAAAGATTGTTAAATCTAACACACGTAAGAGTATATTCTAATCAGGTTTCCATAAACCTAATCAACTTAGAAGAATGAATGAGAATTTATAACATTGATTGCTTTCCTCTCTTTCTAGAATAAATGCTTATCACTAAAATACAAAATAATTTCTCTCTCAAATAGAGTAAATGCTGAGCTCTTGAGCATAGAGAATGAATAATAAATTTCTCGGAGAATGTTTTTCAACTCTTGAATGCATATGTTCTAATTGTTTTTGGAGGATTAAGTCTTCTATTTTTAGTCCAGCTCTGAGAATATCTGTTAGACACAAAATTTTCTTGTTGAAGCTTATGTCTAGGTAGGTGAAGCATTAAATATTTTCTCTTGTCAGAGCTTTCTTTAAGTAGATGGCTTCATTTAATGTTTCTGAGTTCTAACAAAAGTTGCTTTATTTTAAATCTTCCCTTTTGAAGATTGAATCAACTTTTGATCACTACTATAGAACCCACTTCGCACCACATGCACCTAAACTGAAAACCTCAAGGAGACAGCCCAATTTGCACAAACACGCTCCAACCCACTTAGGTACGACCCATCAGATGACCCACTGGACAAGTAGTAGGAACGATCATTGCCAGTGCTAGCAATCTCTCAAAGACATCTTAATTTAGCCAGGATTGACTTACCAAACCAAAGTTTTGAGATAGTCGGGACTGACGCACCAGACGTATAGGCTTGATGGTACGCATAATCACCCAATGGTCAGAAAATGAGGGTTGACGCTAGGATCCCATAAATCTCAGACGCCCCCATCAACAACCCCAAAGATCATGTCAAGGTTCTCGGAGGCAGCTTCTGATGCCCTAGGCGTCCAATAAGGTATAATTACAAGATAGGTAATGAGCATGGCATATGTGAGATTCCATTCCCTCACTTGACTCATTTTAAACATAAAACATATTCTTAGCAATAATACTCAGAGCTCTTCTCCTTCACCATTTTTTCTCTTTATTTATTTTTGTATTCATATTATTCCAGTTATTCGATTGTACACGTTGTTAGTGAACCGATCTAACAAAAAATTGCATCAACAGTTTAGTGCTGACTGAGGTGACCTAACATAGATTGTAACGATTCTTCTCTAGTTCTTGTTTCACAAGACACCTCACCATTCAAGATGACAGAAGCACCTACTGACCTCCAAGGGCATCTTGACAAGCTAACCACTTTTACTGTAAGAATGACACGTCCGTCCCACTCATTTGACGTACTAAGTGACTGATGCACTATGCTATATGGTCTAGTCGTTCTAGGTAGTCTAATTTCGAAAGTGCCCTACTAAAAACACTTCTTCTCATTTCCTTTGCGATGAGCAGGTCGGATTGTCATCTTTCGATCCATCAAAATAATAATATTTGCACCCAATAATATAGTATAAGGCATAACCCTATCGTTCTTCTCGCGGAGCTTTTCTATTGGAGACCTAGCGAATTGGTGCCAAATCAATTAAAAACCTGAGTGAAAGCAAAATGGTTTTGGGGTTTGGTTGATTTTTGATGCAATAAAATAAAGGTGCAGTAAAGTAAATGTTTTTGTCCTTTTGATTAAGATGCAAATGCATTGGTTTGTGAAAGAAGTATGTGATAACAGACTCTTGATAATGAAAGCGTATCTATCCTTGCTCTTAATTTGATATGGAGTTTTTAAAATCACTAAGTCTTAAACAAAACCTTAATCTATCGATTGAGTCCAGAGCATTAACACTCCTTAAACTCCTTTGATCAAAGCTAGTTTAAAAATTCTTAATGCACTGTTAAAATCCACTTAATGTGTAATTCAAATCGGATGATGAAAATGCCCTCGAATGGTCTTTGATCGACAAACCCTAGATTTCAAGCAATTGAATTAATTAGCAATGATCATTGATAACAGTTCAACTAACTTCAAATCAAAACTGAAATATTATATCAAAACGACATTCAAAGCATCCAAAGTAATTACAATTGTCTAATCTAAGAGTAATTAATCGACACTCAATCCTTTGTTCATATAATGAAAACCCTAGATCTAGAAGCATTAAAACATGAAATAGGTGAAGATTAAAATAGAAAACTCCCCAGTGCAGTCCATGAGCTCAAGACACGAGATCCATAACCAAGAGACTAAGGATTTAGCCTCTCATGACTCCTATTATGCTATAATCGCTGTGCAAATATGATGCCATGAAGAAAAATAGAAGGTGAGATAAAGAGATGAATGATGGAGTTGTGTAGAGACAGTGGAGAGAATGTAGAGAGAGTTCGAGCACTGCTTCTTAGCCTAATCGGTCAAAAACTAGCCTCCCTGTGTCTGTGGCTTCCCTCTCCTTTTAACAGCAAGTTGCCCTAATAAAAAATGTGCAGATTCATGACTGTCTTCTTTGGTCGTGACTAGATCCATGTTTTGGTCGCTACCTGTAAACGTAGAGAAGCTTCTTAGGAGAAATTAGGTCGCGACTTGTGGATACTTTGGTCGGGACTGAAAGTAACAGAAGTTGCTTCCTTGATTTGATTCTATGTCTTGTGATTTCTTTTCTGCTCACATTAGTCCTTGCTCCTCCAAAATACCTGCAATTCAAAACCAAAGCTCACTGTAAAAGTCTCACCAGTAAAGGAATAACATATATGCAGTTTGGAGGAGTTATTTTACCATTTTACCCTTAAAATAACATATTGCTAAGCACAATCATGTATTACCACAAAAGCACAATTACAGGCATAAAATAAATAGTAAAGTTATTATAAAACCCTTAAAAATATCGAAGAAACCATACACAAATTGTGTCTTATCAATTCCCCCACACTTGAACCTTTGTATTCCTGGACGAAGAAATGAATTACATTTAAACTAACGCTATTAAATGCGAGATAACAACATAATCCACAGTGTAACCTGAATACAATAAATTCACCATCTTTTGGGAATGCAAAAGTGATAATATGAGCAATGCCAAGTAATCAACTACTAAACAAAATCAACCTTAACCGTATGAGCGTAATAGATTCTCTCTCAGGATGTAAGTGTTTAGCTCTCCATATCCTCTCATTGTTAGGGTTCTTTCACTCATATTCAAATTGGAAAACATCCTACCATATGCTTGTAATAACTCTAAATTTCAGCAACCATATAACACTTATGCAAAGAATCAAGAGGTCTTTTAGGGGTGAAATAATAGAGATAGGCCACGTGGAATAGAATATGAAGGGTAGAAAGTACTATATGCATTCAATAAAGAATATGTAGCAGGAATTCATGTTTTCAGAGATGTAGAGGTGATAATTGTTCTAGTAGGAGTTGATAATAGTTCCTTCTTCACTTCTCTTTTCTTTTTCTTTTCTTTTCTTTGTTTTTTTCTTCAATTTTTCTTGCACTCTTTTTTTTTCATGCAATATGCTCTTTTCTCTTCTTTTTATTTGGCATATTATACATAGAAGATGTAGCACAACATCACAATGATAATGAGTTTTGACATGAATAACAAGTTTATTCTGGAAAAAAGTTCATGCATATATAAACTTTCTATTATGAAAAAAGAAAAGTGATGGGCTCAAAGGGGGTGACTACGGATATAATATGTGATGGGCTTGTGTTTGGAGTAAACGTGTTTAGAAATGAATGCCTCTATCATGTTCAATAACATAAATGCGCAAGTAATTCTCAACTCAGAGCCAAGACAAGTTCTAGAGGATATAAACCAATTGAATAATCACTCAATATAGGAATTAAGGCCGAGAATCCTTCCAACGAAGGTTTTCATCTATATTGCTCATAAGTTAAAGTCTCAAGCACTGTTCATCATTCACTAGGCATTAAAACACTTATCACAATTAAAAACCTTTTCAAATGATGATTTAAAAGTTTCAAAGTAATCATTTAGAATCATGTAATAATCCCAAATCTAACAGTGAAAATTTAAGTGTTTCCAATTCAATTTCCAAGAAATTTAAACAAAAATAAATCAAGTGTGAAAATGGTTTTGTAAACTCTTTATGCAAAAGGTTAAAAAGCAAGAGGGCAATGAATCATTTATAAAGCACCTTAGTAGCTTAAAAGGAATCCTTCTATACAGCATTGCACAAAGCAAAGAGAAGGTAAATGGATATTTTCATACTTAGGTCACGACTACAAGCAGTAAAGGTCGCGATTAAAGTTCACAGTGGGTGCTAGCTCTATCTTACCAAAATTAGTCACGACCAGGAAAGGTTCCTGTCGTGACACATATGCACAGAGAGGTTTAGTCATGACCTAAAGACACTAGCATCGCGGCAGTGTTTTACAGAGAGTCCACAATCAACAATTTTTAAACCAGGTCTCGACCATATTATACATATGTCATGACCGAAAATAATGAAGGTCGTGACCAATTTTCATAGAGACTACTATGTGATAGTTTTCAAAGCCCAAAACATCTTTTACACTTAAAATTTTTTAGCTAACCATAAAATAGTTTAAAGTGGGGATCCAATTTCAGCAATTCATCACACATTAAAATCAAAAACCAAAAACCTTATGATGAAAGATTGGAATAAGTGAAAAAGTTTTACATTAATTAGCACAGAGACAAGAACATCTCCCCCACGCTTAAACTTGACAGTGTCCTCACTGTCAACAAGGATATAGAAATCACAGCATAATATAAGGTCAACTAGCTCCAACACAGTAGGCAAATACATACTCAATGCAAATTTGATAATGAAGCTCGCAGTCACATTCAAATCATGCATCGCAATACAAGTAAAGCAAAGATGACATGATGGGTAAGCTAAAATCATGTAATTGAGTTTGTAAACAACCCAGAGCAGAAGTAATAAGTAAACAAACCATAAACGGCACAGCGCTGTCATGCAAAACAGAAGTAAACTGACAATAAATAGAAATAAACTGAAAATGAACACTATCCTACTGAATCATCTATTTCCAATCATTAAACCAACATATCAAACATATTGCATTAGGAAAACTTGTAAAAGGTAAGAGATAGGAAAGGGACAACCTGGCCTCAAGGCGGCAAAGCAGGTTCCTCATAAAGTTTTAAGAGGTGGCCATTTGCCTGGAAGATTTTACCCATCTCCTCCTCTTTCAACTCGATCATCCCAAAGTCGTGGGCTTTGACAACTGTGTAAGGTCCATCCCAGCTAGTTTTGAATTTACCATGTTTGAACTTGAACCTAGCTTGGTACCTTAACACTCTATCACCTTCCTTAAACCTCTTCCTCAGGATATGGGCATCATATAATGCCTTTGTCTTTGGTTTATAGATCTCAGAGCTGCTGTAGGCATCCAATCTAATCTCTTCTAGCTCTTGAATCTGCAACAACCGCTCTAAATTGGCTTCTACCAGGTCCTCATTGCAAGCTTTCATAGCCCAAAATGTCTTGAGCTCTATCTCCATAGGCATGTGACAAGCTTTCCCAAAAACTGTCCTATAAGGGGACATGTGTAACATCCCAATTTTTGGGTCTAGTTCACCTAGGTTCAAAATGAGGAATGTGAGGAATATCCTAAGTCTTAAGCTTAGGAATTCTGCAGGTAGCTTGATATGGGCTGGCTCCTGTGTAAGATAACCTGATATGGGCGGGTTGTCGAGCCTTTCAATTAATGATGACTCCCGAAGAGTTTAAGGGATGAGTTATTGAAAGAGAATTTCTAGAACTTAAGATGAAGGATGAGAAGATGAGCAATGAGGCCAGAAAGAGAATGCAAGGGCAAAATCGTAATTATGGGAAAGATCGGGCTGGTAGCCGATGAGTACCATATTTTGCCAGAAAATAGAGAAAATTATGCTGATCATTTCACTGAACTGTGAAATGTGCATATGAGGTCTCTATGTGTATGAAAGAATTAGAAATATGACCAGGGGTAAAATGGTCATTTTGGAAAAGTGTGCGCGTGAGTGCTTTTTCAGGCCAAAACAGCCCGGTCCGGATAAAATATCTGAAAATACCGGGAGATAGAGAAAAGAATTCCGGGTTGAATGAGGAGTCACGGAATTTTGATTTGAGGTCCCGATTTTTCTGTAAAAATTCCTGAAGATGGGAATTTACAGTTATAATCGGTAAAGGAAAAGCAGTTCCGATAGGGATGATCGGACTGTGGCCAGGGGCCGTATAGTGTTTCTAAGGCCTTTAGTGACACCAGGGAAGGCCCAGGCCCATAATATCAGTTCAGTGGTAAAAGGGGCCGGTGTCCGGGAAAAAGGTGCAAAATGACGAAAATGCCCCTATGTTTAGAACAGCTGAAGAATGAGTAAAGGGTATTTTGGTCATTTGCCTAAGGTTAGACAGTCCAGGGAAGTTATCTGGATAATTGACCAGGGTCAGAGAATACTCTGGTAAGATGGGAAAAGATAATAATGCCCCTAGACCTAATAAAGTAAAGAAAGAGAGACTAAGGGCATTTTGGTAATTTGCCAAGGGGTGTTTCTTGGGAAGCATGCCATCAGAGTACTTGGGCTGGATCAGAGACCCAAGATGATATTCCCAGGCCAAAAAACGCAGGCCCAGTGATTCAGGGGGAAAAGTGGCATTAAAATAATGATTTAATGACCTTTCAGTAAAGTAAAGTTACTCGGTTGGCACGAAAACCGAGGAGGTGATCAGATAAGTCTGGGACTTATCTGGATAGCATTGGGAAGCATGCAAGGTCTCTTCCAGGCGCCACATGGCATTAGTCTGGAGAAAGCAGATAAAGCTGAGGACACGCTTTACGAGGCAAGAGACTGGACCGGTGAGTCAGCATGCTGAGTCAGCTGCTGAGGTGTCCAGGATTTCAGACATGTGATAAATGTGGCGATGAGGTGTCCCGGTGAGGTGTCCTGGATGATGTCATGCATGATGCAGTAAAAAGGAATAAAAGAAAATAGGAAATTCCAGGAAAAACCAGGACCACAAGTTCATATGGCTTCAAAGTTACAGGAATGCCATTGAAGGAAACTATAAATACCCTCTCCCCCTCCCATTTCATGCATCCCACGGTTTTGAGCCTTTTAGAGAGAGGAGGAGGTGCTAGAGAGAGAAAGTGAGAGGAAGAAAGAAAGAAAGGAAGTTCTGGCGGAGCTGGAGCAGAATAGAGATAGTAGAGCTCTGCTAAGCTTTTGAGGTAGTAACTAATCCTAGCTCTTATGTAATGTCTTTGTGATTGGTTGTGCTATTGTTTGGTTGGATTGTTGTCTTATATGTTATGCTTGAAGCTCTACTGCAATGCTATGATCATATGTTATTGAGTATGGAAGCACGCAGCATACTTATCTGTACACAATCACAAGCAAGCACTGTCACTCTGCATTACATATATTGTTATGATTGTTGCTACTGAGATTCCCCCGAATCTCATCCCCATCCATAACCCATTACAGGGAGGTTATGCTGAAGTGGATTTTGAGAATCCTAAGAGACGCCGTTATGCTGCTGAAGTAAAGACTGAACATCAGTATATGATAAGTACTGTGTACGTAGTGCTGTCTAAGGAGGCTAGAAGTGAGTGGACCTAGCCGGTTCATCTAGTCTTTCCTGGGTACTACGTAGAATGGTAGTTCTCATGAGGGGATTACCGAATCAGTACAGTTCAGTTCTTTGTACAGATAAAGCGTAGCGGTTATGCTGCCGGAGTTTAGGCAGAAAGAGATGTAATAGAGATAGCAAGATTATGTATATGTCTTGTTGTGTATGCCATGCTGTTTGAAATTATGTTATTAAATGATAAGTATTGTTTGGCATATTCAATTTATGTATGGTAAATAAAGGGAGAAATTCGCAGGTCCTGAGGTAGCAGTGGTTTGACCTCAGTTTGACCTAGTAAACGAAGGAGTTTGGCCACGAAATTTGGTGAGCCAGTAGTACACATCTGGGGCATTACGTGGATAGGTAATAAGCCTCATTTGGATGTGTAGAACGAGATAAATTAATTTTCAAATTAAAGGTCTAGAATAAGGAACTTAAGAGTGAAATTTTAAATTTCTGGGCTTAAGTTAAGATATAATCAAGCTAATATCGCTTCCGTAAGTGTACTCTGAGGAGTCTAAGGGAGGATGTTTCATTTTGGTATCAGAGCAATAGGTTCTGGCATAGACCGGACAGGATTCTGGTTCAGAGCATAAGATTCTAGCACCGAACAGAAGGTTCTGGCTTAGTGATGCTCTGATTTAGAAAGATTATCTCCCTAGAGTACATAGAGGTTTAGAAAAGCCCAGTGGAGGTAAAGCTCTTAAATGAGAAAGTGAGATAAGGTAGACCCCGGAATTACGTCAAGATGGGGTAAGATATGAAAGAAATGGACACTACTCACAAGTCCAGTAAGTTGTCCATAAGCATAAGCAGAAAAATAGATGATAAAAGATTGATGAGCTATAATGAGATAGCTAGAATGAGATTTGTCTAGGAATGATCCTAGGACATGGCCTAAGGCTAGAGATGTGATGGGCTGATGTTCCCTGAGAAGAGGGATTCCATCACAGAGAAGTGATAGACCTAGGGTAGAGTACCCTAGAGGATAGAAATGATAGTAAGAGATGATGAATGAGATCCATGCGACTGAAGTTCGCTAGGATCAAGAGAAAGAGGTAGGGAAGCATTGGCTAAGAGCACTCTGGGAGGTAGCTTAAGTTGTGAAGCCAATAGCAAGAGAAAGAGGCAATAGTTCAGGCAGGGGACTGATCAAGGAGAAGATCAGGTTGGAGAGCAGAGATGTCAAATGGTGAGCCATGGCACATAGGAGTGTCGAGCAGGGCAATGCAGTGGTGAGAGAAAGGCCACTTGGCGAGAGTTGCCTACGAATGCTGACATCCCTAGGAAAGGTGTTTGCTACCACAGATAGAGTCTCCAATTTTCCCTGAGGTCGACCCTAAGAATGGTTAAGAGGAACCATAGCTGTAAGGGCGACTGAGTTGTAAGGAACTATATGCCTAGATGATAATATGGACGAAGAGTTCTTTTCTGATCTAGAGAATGTGGTCATTATAACGGGTTATGAGAAATAATTAGTAAGATAATAAATATGTCTTAGCTCAGTTATGAGGGTGCTGTATGAGGGGTTAGAACATGGATAGCTGTAAGCAACTATAATGAGAGATGTTAGTTGCTAAGAATCCATGTGGAAGGTCTGGGACCAAGCTGTTGCTCCTCTAGACCATCACTGGAGTGAGGATAAGACAGAGAAGGATGATCTTACTGGTTATATATATGACTGCGTTATAAGAATCACATAGCTGTATAGGTCAGTAAGAAGTTCTCTTCAGGAAAGATGAGGTATCCCTTAAAATTTCGAGGACGAAATTTTTAAAAAGGGGAGGAGAATTGTAACATCCCAATTTTTGGGTCTAGTTCACCTAGGTTCAAAATGAGGAATGTGAGGAATATCCTAAGTCTTAAGCTTAGGAATTCTGCAGGTAGCTTGATATGGGCTGGCTCCTGTGTAAGATAACCTGATATGGGCGGGTTGTCGAGCCTTTCAATTAATGATGACTCCCGAAGAGTTTAAGGGATGAGTTATTGAAAGAGAATTTCTAGAACTTAAGATGAAGGATGAGAAGATGAGCAATGAGGCCAGAAAGAGAATGCAGGGGCAAAATCGTAATTATGGGAAAGATCGGGCTGGTAGCCGATGAGTACCATATTTTGCCAGAAAATAGAGAAAATTATGCTGATCATTTCACTGAACTGTGAAATGTGCATATGAGGTCTCTATGTGTATGAAAGAATTAGAAATATGACCAGGGGTAAAATGGTCATTTTGGAAAAGTGTGCGCGTGAGTGCTTTTTCAGGCCAAAACAGCCCGGTCCGGATAAAATATCTGAAAATACCGGGAGATAGAGAAAAGAATTCCGGGTTGAATGAGGAGTCACGGAATTTTGATTTGAGGTCCCGATTTTTCTGTAAAAATTCCTGAAGATGGGAATTTACAGTTATAATCGGTAAAGGAAAAGCAGTTCCGATAGGGATGATCGGACTGTGGCCAGGGGCCGTATAGTGTTTCTAAGGCCTTTAGTGACACCAGGGAAGGCTCAGGCCCATAATATCAGTTCAGTGGTAAAAGGGGCCGGTGTCCGGGAAAAAGGTGCAAAATGACGAAAATGCCCCTATGTTTAGAACAGCTGAAGAATGAGTAAAGGGTATTTTGGTCATTTGCCTAAGGTTAGACAGTCCAGGGAAGTTATCTGGATAATTGACCAGGGTCAGAGAATACTCTGGTAAGATGGGAAAAGATAATAATGCCCCTAGACCTAATAAAGTAAAGAAAGAGAGACTAAGGGCATTTTGGTAATTTGCCAAGGGGTGTTTCTTGGGAAGCGTGCCATCAGAGTACTTGGGCTGGATCAGAGACCCAAGATGATATTCCCAGGCCAAAAAACGCAGGCCCAGTGATTCAGGGGGAAAAGTGGCATTAAAATAATGATTTAATGACCTTTCAGTAAAGTAAAGTTACTCGGTTGGCACGAAAACCGAGGAGGTGATCAGATAAGTCTGGGACTTATCTGGATAGCATTGGGAAGCATGCAAGGTCTCTTCCAGGCGCCACATGGCATTAGTCTGGAGAAAGCAGATAAAGCTGAGGACACGCTTTACGAGGCAAGAGACTGGACCGGTGAGTCAGCATGCTGAGTCAGCTGCTGAGGTGTCCAGGATTTCAGACATGTGATAAATGTGGCGATGAGGTGTCCCGGTGAGGTGTCCTGGATGATGTCATGCATGATGCAGTAAAAAGGAATAAAAGAAAATAGGAAATTCCAGGAAAAACCAGGACCACAAGTTCATATGGCTTCAAAGTTACAGGAATGCCATTGAAGGAAACTATAAATACCCCCTCCCCCTCCCATTTCATGCATCCCACGGTTTTGAGCCTTTTAGAGAGAGGAGGAGGTGCTAGAGAGAGAAAGTGAGAGGAAGAAAGAAAGAAAGGAAGTTCTGGCGGAGCTGGAGCAGAATAGAGATAGTAGAGCTCTGCTAAGCTTTTGAGGTAGTAACTAATCCTAGCTCTTATGTAATGTCTTTGTGATTGGTTGTGCTATTGTTTGGTTGGATTGTTGTCTTATATGTTATGCTTGAAGCTCTACTGCAATGCTATGATCATATGTTATTGAGTATGGAAGCACGCAGCATACTTATCTGTACACAATCACAAGCAAGCACTGTCACTCTGCATTACATATATTGTTATGATTGTTGCTACTGAGATTCCCCCGAATCTCATCCCCATCCATAACCCATTACAGGGAGGTTATGCTGAAGTGGATTTTGAGAATCCTAAGAGACGCCGTTATGCTGCCGAAGTAAAGACTGAACATCAGTATATGATAAGTACTGTGTACGTAGTGCTGTCTAAGGAGGCTAGAAGTGAGTGGACCTAGCCGGTTCATCTAGTCTTTCCTGGGTACTACGTAGAATGGTAGTTCTCATGAGGGGATTACCGAATCAGTACAGTTCAGTTCTTTGTACAGATAAAGCGTAGCGGTTATGCTGCCGGAGTTTAGGCAGAAAGAGATGTAATAGAGATAGCAAGATTATGTATATGTCTTGTTGTGTATGCCATGCTGTTTGAAATTATGTTATTAAATGATAAGTATTGTTTGGCATATTCAATTTATGTATGGTAAATAAAGGGAGAAATTCGCAGGTCCTGAGGTAGCAGTGGTTTGACCTCAGTTTGACCTAGTAAACGAAGGAGTTTGGCCACGAAATTTGGTGAGCCAGTAGTACACATCTGGGGCATTACGTGGATAGGTAATAAGCCTCATTTGGATGTGTAGAACGAGATAAATTAATTTTCAAATTAAAGGTCTAGAATAAGGAACTTAAGAGTGAAATTTTAAATTTCTGGGCTTAAGTTAAGATATAATCAAGCTAATATCGCTTCCGTAAGTGTACTCTGAGGAGTCTAAGGGAGGATGTTTCAACATGCCTAGAGGGGTTTTAAAAGCTATTATGTACGCCCATAAAGCATCGTCAAGTCGCAAGTTTCAATCCTTATTGGATGGCTTAACAATCTTTTCTAAAATATGCTTTATCTCCCTATTAGAAAGCTCTGCTAGACGATTAGTTTGAGGGTTGTATGGGGTTGAGACGTTATGAGTTACACCATATTTTGCCAATAAGCTATTGATTAACTTATTGCAAAAGTGGGTGCCTTGATCACCGATTACTGCTTTCGGTACTCCAAATCTACTAAAGATATGAGACCTTAGAAACTTGGAGACCGTTTGGGCATCATCTAATCTTGTAGGGATAGCCTCGACCCACCTAGATAAATATTCTATAGCCAATAAAATGTAATGAAACCCTGCTGTAGGTGGAAAAGGTCCCATGAAATCTATTCCCCAAACATAAATAATCTCATAAAGCAGAATAGGTTGTTGATGCATCTCATGCCTTTTACTAATCCCCCTAAATCTTTGGCACATATCATAAGCTCTACAAAATTCAAAAGCATCTTTAAAAAGGGAAGGCCAATAGAAATCGGATTTAAGGACCCTTCATGCAGTCCTTTTACCCCCAAAATGGCCACCACAAACCCACGAATGGCAAGCTTCTAAAACTTATTTGTGATCTTGGTCTGGGACATATTGTCTTAATACTTGGTCTGAGAATAACCTCCATAGAAAA
This sequence comes from Leucaena leucocephala, assembly GCA_037074615.1. NCBI lineage: Eukaryota > Viridiplantae > Streptophyta > Magnoliopsida > Fabales > Fabaceae > Leucaena > Leucaena leucocephala. Next base: position 10,969,987 of record CM073555.1, on the reverse strand, counting down.
GGTTTGTCCTAAATGAAGTATTTAGATTTACTCTTGAGCTTTTGGATCTGAAATCTAGTCAAATGAGAAGGGATTAGGCCAGTTTCAATAAAATTAACTAAATGAGCAAACCAAGGTTCCACAATAGCAACCAAACAAAGAGATTGATCAGGGAAAGAATCATAAATAAGATCAGAACTGAGTACTCCCCTGATCTCTGTTGCTAATTTGCTTAGATGATCTGCAACATGGTTCATATTACCAGCTCGATCCCTCACTTCTATATTGAACTCTTGAAGCAGTAGCATCCATCGTAGAAGCCTTGGCTTAGATTAAGGTTTATGGAACAAGTACTTGACAACTGCATGATCTGTGTACACAACAACTTTGGAGTTAACGAGATAAGCTCTAAATTTATCCAAAGCCACTACGATTGCAAACAATTCTTTCTCAATAGTGGTGTAATTAATTTGAGCAGCATCAAGTATTTTTGAGGCATAGGAAATCACTCTAGATACATTACCTTCCTTTTGACCTATCATAGCTCCTACAGCATAATTGGAAGCATCACATGATAGTTCAAAAGGAAGATCCCAATTTGGTGAAGTTAGGATAGGTGGAGAAATCAACCTATCCATCAATTTTTCAAAAGCCTCTTTCTAATCAGTAGAGAAAACAAAGTCAGTGTCTTTCTGCAGAAGCTTTGAGAGTGGTAAAGCAATTTTGCTAAAATCTTTAATTAATCTTCTGTAAAATCCAACGTGCCCCAAAAAAGATCAAGGTTCTTTTAAAGTTGTGGGGTAGGGCAACGAGGAAATTACTTCAATTTTTGCTTTATCCACCTCAATTCCCATGCTAGATATAAGATGTCCAAGCACTATTCCATGATCAACCATGAAATGGCAATTTTCAAAATTCAAAACCAGTTTTTTCTCAATACATCTCGCAAGGATTCTATCAAGGCTCTCAAGACACTCATCAAAAGAATTACCATATACAGTAAAATCATCCATGAACACATCCATGCATTTTTCAATGAAATCAGCAAATTTAGAAAGCATACAATGCTGAAATATGCCTGGGACATTACACAAACCAAATGGCATTCTTTTATAAGCATATGTGCCAAAAGGATATGTAAATGTGGTCTTTTCTTGTTCCCTTGGGTCTATGGGAATCTGGAAATATCCTGAATACCCATCTAGAAAACAATAATGACTTTTCCCTGCTAATTTCTTAAGCATTTGATCAATAAAATATAAGGGAAAATGATCTTTCCTAGTAGAGTCATTCAACTTTCTATAGTCAATACAAACCCTCCATGAATTCTGCACTCTAGTAGGTATCAACTCATTATTCTCGTTCTTTACTACTGTCAGTCCGCTCTTTTTAGGCACTACATGCACAGGTGATACCCATTCACTATCTGAAATAGAATATATGATTCCTGCTTTTAACAATTTACTAATCTCCTTCTTAACCACATCAGAGATCAACAGGTTTAATCTCCTTTGGGGTTGTTTAATTGGCTTGGAATCTTCATTTAGCAAAATCCTATGAGTGCAAACAGTGGCATCTATCCCTTTTATATCAGCTAATTGCCAACCCAGAGCCTCTCTATTCTTCCTAAGCACACTCAATAACCTAGACTCTTCACTAACAGTTAAAGCACTAGAAATTATTACTGGTAATTTTGAGTCTGGCTCAAGATAAGCATACTTTAGGTTAGAAGGCGGTATGGGTGGGCTTGTCTTAGAAATCTCCTATAACCTAGGTAGACTGTCTTTCTTCCATGACGAAGTTGATAGTAGCAAGTCCCTTCCTCACAAATCGGACATGCTTTATGGCCCTTAACATTATACCCTGACAAATTTCCGTATGCAGGAAAGTCATTAATTGTACAAAATATCATGGCCCGCATATTAAGACCTCATTCTTAACCGCATAAAAAACATCCACACCTTCCCATAGCTTCTTCAAAACTTCGATCAAGGGTGTTAGGTAAACGCCTATGTCATTTCCTGGTTGTTTTGGTCCTGAGATCAGCATAGACAACATTACATACTTTCGTTTCATACACAACAAGGGAGATAGGTTGTAAACACCAGAAGGACAGACCATGAACTATGTATACTACTAAGGCTACTATAAGGGTTCATGCCATCCGTACTAAGTCCAAGCCTTAGGTTTCGTTGTTCATTGCCGAACTCGGGAAATAAGTCATCAATCTTCTTCCATTGCAAAGAGTCAGCCGGATAACGAATCTTTCCATCATTAATCATTTCATTTGCATGCCATAACATTTTCTTTGCATCATCTTCATTAGAAAAAAGTCGCTTAAACCTTGGTACAATTGGAAGATACCATAACACCTTCGCAGGAGAGTTGTTTGATCTGTACCTTGGTATCTTACATATTGGACACTTCTCCTCATCTTCAAACTCTTTCCTATATAATATGCAATTATTTGGGCATGCATGAATCTTTCTATACTGCATGCCTAAAGGACCTATTATTTTCTTTGCATCATAGTAGCGTTTGGATAACACATTTTCTTCAAGAAACATGTCCTGTAATGACTCAAGCAATTCTGAAAAACCACTATCACTCTACCCATGCCGAGCTTTCACACTTACCAATCTCAACAAGTCATTCAATAGGTTATATTTTCTGCACCCTAGGTATAGAGGCTTTTCTGCATCGTTGTACATATTACCATATGCATGTGACCGCATAAAAGCATATTCTCCAATATCATGAATCATGTCCTCTACTCGATTATCAGTATCCATGTCATTATCAAAGGTCTGTTCCACCTGTTCACCATGCCATACCCATACTGTGTAACTCTTGCAAAACCCCCCACAAATTAGATGAGTGTAAATATCAGCAGGACTTTGTTTCCTCTCATTCAAACAACTCACACAAGGACAATAAAAGCTTCCATTATCATCATCACCATTCCATTTAGCAAAATCCAAAAACTCCTTCACCCCCTCAGCATACTCAACACTTATTCGTTTAGTATTTATCCAACTACGATCCATATTTATGGAAGACTAAGAAACTAGAAAAATAGAAAACAAGAAACCATTATGTTGCAGCTAATGCATGGAGAGAATAATTTTTTAGTTCTCGAGAGGAGTTCAAAATAAAACTCATCGTCTGTGAAGCGCCGAGAAGACTTAACGTGTGAACCAGGGAAAAATAAGAGATGGAAGGAGCGAGAAATATACCAAATAAAAGAGTATTTGGTAAAAAAAATTAAAAAAGAAGTTTATTTGGTAAGAAAATATACACCGGACAAAATGTTACACCGGTGTAGATATATATATAACAGGTGTAGAGAGTATATTTTACACCGGCCACTATATATAAACCGGTGTAAAATATATCATTTTTTTAAGTGAAAGAACACTATGTCATCAACTTTTACACACAAAAAATATATATCAGAATATATAAAAGTTGCATTCTTTCACTACTCATCAAACTCAGAGTTTTGGGAATCATCAGATTAGGTGAGATCAACAGGATTAAAGAAGCTATCACGGGGTTGATGGTGGCAAACTTCTAAGCAAAAATCTTTAAAACTTGCTTTCAGTCTGTTAACTTTTTGATTCAATTCTTCCACAGAGTCCTCCAGCCTATTGAAGCGCAGTATTAGTTCCTCAAGCCGCTCCATCAGAGTTACAACCAGGGGAGGAGGAGAAGGAACAGAAAGGTGAGGATCAGGATGTTTATCTTCAAAGTCGTCTCTGTTTCTTTTATGGGGCGGAGAAGGAGGCGTGCGTGAGGAAGAGCCCATTGGAGGAGTCAGATAGATGAAAAGAAAATAGAGATAAAGTGATGATACGAAATGTACAGATTGATCATAGGAATGGTATACATATATATATGGTTTATGATCAATAAGAATATAGAAGAATGCAATTGGCCTTCTATCATAATGAATACAAACGTTGGGAACTGAAGAAGTGGAATGAACGGTCTGAAGAATAAAGAAAGCGGGAAAGCATAGACATGAAACTGAAGAGGCAGATAGGACGAAGCTAATCTGCACCGAGTGTTTATATTTAAATCGGTTACTTTTAAAATTGGTGTAAAAATTTAATTCTTTTCAAACCGCCGTCTCCTCAGTGACCGGTTTAAAAGTGGGATTTAGATGTATAGAACATTTTGAAAAATAAACGGATCATCACAGCAACGTATGCAGAACAAGAAACTTGTTAAACTTCATTCATTCAAAATAAACTTTATTAACTAACTTAACATCTTGAAATATATATAAATACAATATCATCATCTCCTCATTCTTTTCATTACATCAAAAAGGAGGTGGGGAATAGAGAAAGGCAGGTGACCCCATTTTCACTCATCATCATCATCTTCTGAGTCTGTGCATGTTTTGGGAGTCAAAATTGGGATCAACAACAGGATGAAAGAAACTATCATCCTGTTGATGGCGACAAACTTCATAACGGAAGGCTCTAAAATGTTCATTCATCCTCTTAACTTTCAGACTCAGTTCTTCCACTGAGCGCTCAAGGGCATTGAAACGCGGGATGAGTTCCTCCAAGCACTCCACCAGTTTCTAGAGCAGGGGAGGAGGAGAAGGAACTGAAGGGTTATCATGACAGACATTTTTGTCTTCAAAATTTGTCTTTATATTTTGTGAGGCGAAGAAGGAGGGGTGGATGAGGAAGAAGCTATTGGAGAGTTAAGATAGAAGAATAGAAGAAATGAATATAAAACAGATATCGGAGAAGGTGATCATGATGAACTACTGTGCATGTCTGAGAAGACTTGACATAAAATGGCAGGAAAGGATACAGACGGAGTTAATCTAAAGCGGACTAAATATTTCCACATCGGTCACTATAATATCCGCTGTAGAAAGTAAACATCTAAACCGGACTACATTTTTCCACATCGGTCACGAGTAAATATGGTGTAAATATTTTATATTATTTACAAAAAATGCCACCGGTCTTTTTTTTAAAATTGTCCCTGCATTGACTGGTTTAAAAATGGGGATTTAAAATGCCAACTTTCCACCAGTGCATCATCATCATCATCACTATAGCGTTTGGCCACAGAATGATACCTCGAGCTACTCTTACAGCTTCCCTGACCTTAGACTGGTCAGCTTCTATTTTTATCAATAGAGGAAATTGCTCCTCAGATGATATCTTGCTTAGACCAGCCACATCGTGCTAAGAAACATGAAATCTTGGCGGTAACAGCTGACTAAGACTAGTCTATCGTAGTCATATCTTTAAACACTACCTCGTAACATTATAAGGTATGGGGTATAGTTCTATTTATCTAGGTGTCACTATCTCTTCTCTGATTTCTTCTCTAAGTAGTGAAATGTCATATCCCAATTTTTAGGCCTAGAATCCAAGTAAGGGTAAAACTATAATTTTAGAAAAGTCCCAATGTCATAATAGTTATTTTAAGGAAGAAAAGGGACTAAAGGGAAAAGTTTAAAGGTTCAATGGTACCAAAAGGAATTAGATATAAGTTTTGGGCCATTATGTGTAATTATGAAAAGTTAAGGGACTTAAGTGTAATTTCTAAAAGTTCAGTGGCAAAATGATAATTATGAAAAGTAGAGCCAGAAAAGGCCTAAAAATGAACCAAAAATAGTTTAGTCTCAAATTTTACCAGTAGGTAGAGAAAATTATTATGATCAGTTTAACGTAACAAAAAATTTTGATTTGAGGTCCCGATAAATTGATATAAATTTCTAAAGATTGAGGAATTAGTGCAGTATCCTCTGGACCTTAGAATTGGATGAAATTTGGTAGTAAATTCTTATAAATAATAATATAAGGATTTATGAAACTGACAAAAGTAAAAAAGGAGTCCTATAGCATTAATTATGGAATTTAAGGTGGAATCCGACACCAATAAAGGCTTTTGAGGAAATGTAAGGAATTTTTATCAGGACTTCTGGGTCTCAAAAAATTATGAGACTTTGTAGAGAATCCATTTTATATTAGAATAAATTTCTAAAAATGTTAGAACTATTAAAAGAGGTGTTTAGCATTTATCTCAAGATTAAGGTAATTTTAAGATTATCGGTATAAGGAAAGTACCTTGGGAATTATGCCAATTAACTATTGGATCAAAGGAAGGCCTAACATGAAGTCCTAGGGCAGCCCAATAAGTCCCAAAAGTTGTCTTGGAGACCAAGTCTAATAATGAATAATTTATGAATTTTTAAAAAAGAAAAGAAAAGGAATAAAGGAGAATTAGGGTTTGCACATGATAGGACCCACAACACTTTACGAATGGATTTTTAACATGTGATCTTATCCCAAATAGTGTACAAAGTGATCTTGGCCTTTCATTTTTCTTGGAATTTTTCTATAAATACCCACCATTTCCCTTGCAAAACCATGAGCTATTGGGTATCTTGGGGAAACTCTTGTCAACCAAAATCTAAACAAAGATAAAGACAATTCAAGGAATTTGAAGACCAAAGTAACTAAGGCATAAGATAAGCAATCCTTCCTAATTTATTTGTAAGTGTTTTGGAAGGATGAAACCTAAGTTTTAATGGGAGAAAAGTGAGATATTCTCTTGGGATGCTTGCTGTCCAAATTGTAAGCTAAAGGAGGAAGAAGGACAAAAAGATAGAACTAGGTGATTAAGGCTTAGATAAGTTGGTTTTGATGATTGGTTGTTAAATTAAGTTGTGCTTTTGACTTTGGCATGATGAAGGCCATTCGGCCTAGGGTTGTTCTGGATCAAGAAGAAGGAATTTTAATGATCTAATGCTTCCATTGAATTTAAATGATGATTTTATGTATAACTGGATAGAGTTGGAACTTTGGAAGCATTAGAATTGAAAGTTGTAATTTTTAAGGCTTCTCTATTACTGTTCACATGTATGAACAATGATTGGAATTTCATGATTTTGATGCTTTCAATGGTTTTAAAATGAAAAGTTGTGTGGGATAAAGTAGAGAAACAAGTATTGGAAGTATTGGAATCAAAATGAGAATTTTTGAAAGAATTATGTACACTTTTTAGTTCTATCCAGAACAGGTTGAAGGAGCTGAAATTTCATGATTCTAAGCTCATAAATGGATTCAACAGGTGAAATTTTGTAGGGTAAAGTTGCAAATTAATTCAAATGACAAGACAATAAACCACAAATTAAAAAAGATAGGGGTTAATTGATTAACTTAAGTTCAATGTCTTTATATACCAATTGATTTTGGTCATGATGAATGAATGAATATGTGATGTTTAGGATTTTATTTGTGTGTTCAAGAAGACAACCTTACTTCAAGGAAAGGTGACAAGAAAGAGGATAAGGAAAAGTAAAGCATTAAGGTAGTGAACTCACCCATTCTTGTATACTTGATGTATATGCTTGTGTGTTTGATATGTTTGTGATAGGTGATGATGATGTATGATAGGTATTAATGATATATTCTCTTCCTTTATGAGGTTATAGTCATGCATGATAGGAATAGGCATGGAGCATAATTGTATGCAAATGGAAACTAAGAAAAGATAAAGGAAACATGTCATGCACTTGCATTCATTTTGTATACATTGACTGGTACCATTTACTATTGAGATTTTTCCAAAAATCTCAAGCCAAATTATATCTCCAATCAACAGGAACCTCAAGTATAAGAGATGATGATATGGTTATGTTATAGACAAGTTTTGGGATGAATGTATGTAATGGAAGATGTTAAACAGTTTTGAGCTATGTTGTTTGGTCTGTAACTAAAAATAGATAATAATGTAATTGATGTATGATATTTTAGAAGTAGTTAGTTAACATGTCAAGCTTCGTTTTGACACCAATTACGCCTTATTTTGGATGTTTATACAAAGAGAACAAATTTTCCAAAGTTAGGGACCAGAATCTGTTAGTTGACTCAGTTGACAGATCAATTGGTCCACGGAAGTAATTTTCCCTTAAAGATCAAGATGTTATCTTCAATTAGCTTTTTGAACCACTTCATTTTAATTTTTCTATATGATTTTTCAAAGTTCATCATTGAATCTGAATTACCATATGAACAGTAACCAAAACATTAAAATTTCAGATTTTGAGATTGAACTTCAATAGACTTGTAAGTGGTTATAAATGCTACCAAATAATCTCTAAGATATATAAAAGTAAGGTGTTACATGAACATCATCCCCATATCATACTGTAGGGACGAAACCTCATTGGTTAACTAAGGATTCAAATGTCTAACTTGTTTAAGGGGGTTATTTAACAAAATCAGAGCATCATTAAGCTAGAACCTTCGTTCTGTGCCAGAATCTTATGCTCTAAGCTAGAACCCTTTGCTCTGATACCAACAATGTCATACCTTACTTTTATAAGCTTTATCTTCTCTAAAATAGTATCCTATTATGTTTGGAAAAGATAGGAGTGAGATTTATGGGGAAATCTTAGTATCAAATGGTACTAACCAATGTATGCATCAATGCTTGGTATTAGTGCTTGCTTGTGATAGTATCAACATAATGTAATGTGCATGCTTCCATGTAACAAATGAAATACAATTGGCCAAAGTAATCATAATTACATATGAATAACGTCAATCAATCAAGCCATAACACAATCAACCATACATTCAACACATACAAGTTTAGGTAAGTTTACTAGTCCTTGATCTTAGATCTGAGGTTTCTTCTTTACATAATTTAGAGCCTAAACAAGGCATAACTTGAGGTAATACCCCTATTCTGACAATCCCCTAACTTTCTTTCTATCACGGCTAACCTTATAGAGAGAGATATTTCTCTATTCTAACTATTAAATTTATAAGAATAATCCTCTAATTTATTAGAACAGGAACTAGAATAAATTACTTATCTTATTCCTAAACTTGCTGAGTCCCTAATCTCTTTGGATTGCTCCTATCTCGGTCAGACCTCCTCCTTTTTCCTTCCTTCCTTTCTCTCTTTCTCTCTCTCTCTTCTTCTTCTCCTTGCCATGGTGTGAATGGAATGGAAGGGGGTGGGGGTATTTATAGGTGAAGGGAAATGGAATGGATGGTCTAGATCAAATCGCGATAAACAGCTCAAATCGCTCAGCTTACTCAAGAAGCTTCACCTACATCATCAAGATAACATCATCAAGGACACCTTGTATGCTAGGTGGAGCCTTGGTGGGTCCCATGGGATACCTCACCTGGTGAGTCATCGCTTCTGGAAACCTCCAATCCTGTACCAGCTCAGTCCAATTTCCTAAAAACCAGACTATTTTCTAAATCTATTTTTTTTGACATTCCATAATATATATTCTGATCTTAAATCTAGTATCTGGATTCTTCTTATCATTGACATTCTTAGATTGGGTATTAACTTAATTATAGATCCCTTGACAAATTACCAAAATGCCCTTGGTTCCTCTTTATTTACTTTAATAATTCTAGGGGTATTATTGTCTTTTCTCATTTCAACAGAGTATTCCTTGACCTTGGTCAACTATTCTAGGAACTCTTTTTGATCGTCTAACCTTAGTCAAATGACCAAAATACCTTCACTCATTCTTTAATTATTTTATAACATAGGGGCATTTTCATAATTTTACACTTTTTCTGAATATTTTTAGACACTGGCCCCTTTAACCGATGAACTGATATCATGGACCTGGGCCTCACTTGGCATTATCATGGGCCTCTGGGGATGTCATATGGGCTCATTTAGTTCTAGCTTGCTATTGGTTATATTTTACAATCGGATATCGGGCGTTTACGAACTCCTGTTAAAATTCATTAAAACGTGAATAACTTTTCCTACAGGACTCCTTTCAGGATTCTATTAGGCACCTTCCTGTAACTTTTCACTTATATCTGAGCTCCAAAAGGTTTGATAACAAATTTAGATAACTTTTAGGCTATCAGATAAATATCGGTTATCTGGAACTCCAATAAAATTTCTGTATCAGGCTAAATTAACCAGCACAACTTTCTCTATCTACTGATTAAATTTGGAACTGAAATGCTTCTGGGCACTTCTAGCCACTTCCAGCTCAACTTTCTATAATTACTATTTTGCCCTTGGAAACTTTTCCTCTTTTCAATTAAATCCCTCAACTTTTCATAATTACACTTAATGGCCCACAACTTGTGTCTACTTTCATTTCATACCATGGAATTTTTAGACTTTTCACTTTAGTCCCTTTCTTTTCAAAAATGACCATTATACCCCTAGGGACTTTCTTTATTTACATATAAGTCCCTGTACTTTCACTTATTTATAGTTTAGTCCCTAAAAACCCTTTGTATATTTTCTGAGGCTTCTGCTTAAAGGGGTCTGGTAGCCTATCTATTTCAGGCTACTTTCTGAGTCTCTGGACCTGAAAATTGGGATATTACAGTTTACACTTAAAATGGAATCCTTTAGGGAAAATATTTAAAGCCACTTGATTAGGGTTTTGATGATAGCACTCTAGTCCTATCTGGACAATGTTCATCACCTGATTTTATTTTTGAAAGTAAGGTGTGACCATGTTTGATTGAGTTTAAGTCTGAATTGCTAATGCCATTTATTTTTTAGAGGGATTGATTTGCAAAATCTTTGATAGTTGATTGAGCAAATCATACTGTTGTTGAGAAATGACCTTTTGAGAAATTGGAGGAAGGGCCAATTTTTGAGCGAAGGTGATTTTTGGGAGCTTTTTTTGAGCATGACTCTAGGCATATGATCCAGACGGAGTAAATGACTCTAATTTAGTTTGGGGCTTTTAGACCAAAGGTCCAGATGGAGATGACTCTGTTTGAGATTTCTGGGATCCTTATTGGGTCCCATATTATTGCATCACCGCTTGGATGATAGCCTCAAGCTCAATACTAGAGACTACTTTTTATGGACATTGGGCATTCTGAAAAATACCCTTTTGTATTTCATCTTGTTTCTCTTCAGGATCTTTTTTCTTCCTGGGTTTGGTTTCTCTCAAATCTACCTACCCTATAGAAATTCTCGGGTAAGAAAGTCAGGAAGAGAGTTTGAAGTTCCTTTGATAAATTCAATTTCAAAATAAAAAATACTTAAATGGCTTGCCATCTGGCAAAAACCTTTTTATAAGAAAGATTTTTAACATCTTTTTACATAACATCTTTTGTAGATTAGAAATCAATGTGAAGTAAGAATCTCTCGTTTAATAAATCATATTGAAATTTGAAAATGCATAAAATAATTGCTAAAATTTCTTTCTTAATGGTGGAATATGTAATATCCCTAATTTTCTGTACTGATTTATATGTACAGATTGAATAAAATATATGAATTATTTTTCAGGAAAAAGATGTGGTTATTTATGTAAAGAAAAGGATTAAATTAGAAAAGAAAGGACTTGATTGCAATTATGAAAAGGTTAAGGTTAAGAAGGAAAGGTAGACAAAAATGTGGGGTCCTTAAGTGTAATTTTAGCCAAATAAAGGGGCTTAATTGAAAAGAAGAAAAGCTTCCGGGGCAAAAGTGTAATTATGAAAACCTGGACCGAAAATAGGCAAAAATAGTGATTGTATTCCGATTTGCCCCATATTCCACCAGTAGATAGAGCAAGTGACGCCGGGTAATCCAGCTTAATACAGGAATTTTTCAAGACTCCAGATAGCCAAAATTGATCTGATAGTCCAAAAGTTATAAAAATTCCTACCGGATATCCTAGATTTCAGATATAAGTGAGAAATTACAGGATGATGCGTCCTGATTGGGTGGAGGTCAGAAAACTGACAGAATACCGATAGGAGGTCTGTAGGAAAAGTTATTCACAAATTAGCAAATACAGATGGAAGTGTGAGGCCTCCGGGGATCCGATTAGGGAATTTATCGGTATTTAAAAAGGGACTGAACGAGTTCGGATGACCTCAATCAGATGACCGTTATAACCCACAGGGATGCCTAAACATAGTAGGACAGTGTATCTGGTAAAAGGACCCGGTGTCCGGGGATGTGTGTTAACGGTGTATAATAGTTAAAATATTCGATGAACATTGCCAGAGGAAGATTCCTCGTAATGCGTGCCATAAAAGGTCATAGACCGAGAAAGGCCCAATAATGGCCCCATCAAAGGCCCAATAAGACTCTTGGACTGATAGGTGGGCCAGTGTCCAGCAGAACCCCGGAAAAGGGCGAAATTACCAAAATGTCCCTGTGTTGGACTAAAGGGGTAATAGGTGTATGAAGGGCATTTTGGTCATTCTGGATAGGCTCAGAAGCCAATACATATACAGGTAAGGTTAACCAGGGTCATTGTATGCCCTGACAAAGTACAAAAAGGTGTAAAATGATAGTTTTGCCCTTAGGGTTAAGATAGTGCACGAACGGGCACCCAGGGGTATTTTGGTCATTTTGCAGGGGATCTGTAATTGAGTTTAGACCTAGTATAAAAATGTTAATGATATAAAGGATCAAGATACTAAGTTTAAGGTCAGAAGACATAATATGGATTTTCAGAAAAATTAGATTCAGAAAATGGTCCAGTTTTCGAGGAGACAGACCAGGCCGGTACCGGATTGGATCGGAAATCTTTCAGAAGGCTTCTAGCTCCCTCTAATTGAGCCATGTGATAAATGTGAGGGGTGAGGTGTCTCCTTAGGTGTCCCTTGATGATGCAGTAAAGGGGAATAAAGAAAATAGGAAATTCTGAAAAAGCCAGGACCACAAGTTTAGATGGCTTCAAAATTATGAAAATGCCATCCATCAAAACTATAAATACCCCCTAGCTCTTCATTCAGCATGGACAAGGAGCATTTTAGAGAGATAAGAAAGTTCTTGAGAGAGAAAGTGAGAGAAAGAAAGAAGAAAGGACGTTCTGGCGGAGTTGGAAGCAGTATAGAGGTTCTGGAGTTCTGTTAAGCCTTTGAGGTAGTAACTAATCATAGCTTTTATGTAATATCTTTGTGATTGGTTGTGCTATTATTTGGTTGGATTGTTGTCTTATATGTTATGCTTGAAGCTCTATTACAATGCTATGATCATATGTTATTGAATATGGAAGCACGCAGCATACCTATCTGTACACAATCACAAGCAAGCATTGTCACTCTGCATTACATATATTGTTATGATTATTACTACTGAGATTCCCTCGAATCTCATCCCAAATAATCCATTACAGGGGAGGCTATGGCGAAGTAAATTTTGGAAATCTTGAAGGACGCCGTTAGGCTGCCGAAATTACGGCAAAGTGGTAAAGAAAGGAACTGATACGTACTGTGTACGTAGGTACTGTCTAAGGAGGCTGGAAGTAAGTGGACCTAGTCGGTTCATCCAGTCTTTCCTGGGTACTTAAGTAGAATGGTAGTTCTCATGGGAATTACCGAATCGGTACAAGATCGGTTACTTTCTAAAGACGAAGGGTAGCAGTTATGCTGCCGGATTTCAGGCAGAAAGAATGTATTAGAAATACGAGAATTTTGTACATGTTATGATGAATAACAATTTATTAATTATTAATGAGTATTGTTTGGCATGCTTGACTGATATATGATGAATGTATGCATATGTATGCAAAGTTGAAATGCTGAAATTTACCACTATGAACAGTAACACGTGGTGACCTAATGATGTTTGACCCATGATTAAAAATAGTAAATGAATGGATAAACGTATGAAATTTTTATGGTAAATAGTAGACATATTAAGATTCGATTTGATATATAATATACTTCGTTTGGATGTCTACACATGGAGTTATAAATTGCAAAAGTTGGGACCAGAATGCTGGAGTTAGGGGAAAAACGTGGGATGAACAGTAAAGTTGTAACATTGACCCACATTGACTTGGTCAAATATTGGTCAATGAGTGATTTTTCCCTAAAATATAATTGAGTTAGCTTCATGTAGCAATTGGAACCACTTCATTTTGATTTTTCTATAATTAATTATGATTTTTCGAAGTCAGGTCACTCATCTGGAATTTACATAGTGAACAGTATGCGAGAAGAGAAAAATTTCAGATTGAGAAATTGGATTTCAATGACATTGAAAGTGGTTCTAAATGCTATCAAATGATCCCTAAGATGTACGAAAGTAAGGACGTTTCAGAATAGTTCTGTCGGGTACTATTCTAATGCTTAAACGTAAAAGAAATAATTTTCTCTTTGCCTTCAATGCTATGTTTGAGAATGTAACTGTAACCTATGTCTGAGGCATATATTTTTACTATTTTGAAAGAAGAAGGGTCCAGGAAGCTAAGGCAGGGAATCTCCTTAACTTGAAACTTAATCTGCCTAACTATGTTTGAGTGAAGATCAGTCCACGGAGGTGGATTAGCCTTTAGATGTTAATGAAGCGGTTTGATAAAGTTGATAAGATGAGGAATAAAATGTGCAACATAGTTTAAACATCCCAAAAATTGTTGAAGTTATGTTTTATCAATGTTTTGATCAGAAAATTTGTCTACAAATTGGATTTCTCTTTTGTCATATCCTAATTTTTCCCTATCTGTATGAAATAGACAGTGGAACTGTAAGGGATAGATAGAGGAAAGAGTTTTGAAAGAGATTATGATGATGATTAGAATGAATGATAAGGTTAGATGAGTTTTGAAGAAAGAGAAGGACTAAACTAAAAAGTTTAAAAGGTCCATGGTACAAAATAAAATGTAGAGATAAAGTTTGGGCTCTTAAGTGTAATTTTAGAAAGTTTGAAGGACTAAAATATAATTTGTCAAAAGTTCAGGGGTAAAATTGTAATTATGAGAATGTTGAGCCGAAAAAGGCCAAAAAACTGCTCAAAAATAGTTTAGTCCCGATGAATTGTTATAAATTTCTGAAGTTTGAAAAAATTATTGCAGTATTTTTTGGACCTTAAAATTAGATAAAATTTTATAGTAAATTCTTATAATTAATATGAGAATTTATAAAATTGACAAAACTAAAAAAGGAGTTATGTAGAATTTATTATGGAATTTACAGTAGAATAAAACACCCGATAAATACTTTTCAGGGGAATTTCTTAGGAATTGTGCCATAAAGGCATTAAACCATATAAAGGCCCAGGTTGGCATCCCATAGGCCTAGTAAGATACTTGAACAGTCATGTGAGCCAGTGTCCAGAGGATCCCTAAAAAAATACAAAATTATGAAAATGCCCTTAGGTTGCAATAATGAGCAAGAGATGAATGGAGGGTATTTTGGTCATTTGGATAGGGTCAAAAATGCCAATTCAGGTACAGGGATGAATAATTAGAGTCATTATATGCCCTGATAAGAGGTAAAGAGGTGTGAAATGATAATTATGCCCTTAGGGTTAATATAGTACAAGAAAGTACACAAGGGCATTTTGGTCATTTATCAATGGAAGGTAAGAAGATAAATACTCAGTCTAATAATGTCATTAGTAGGAAAAACCTAAACACTGGTTTCCATGATAGAATACATATTCTGGAATATTACAAAAATTAGGAACATAAAACAGTCTGGTTTTTGTGAAACTGACTGGATCAGTACTGGACTGGATTGAAATTTTTCCTATCAGTATTTTCCTTTAACTTGCGCCAAACACATCCCTAAATGATGTTATGGATGATCACATTTGCAAAGCTTCTAGGGTAAGCTTGATGGAAGGAAAGATATAGACCATTATATCAAATAGTAACCAAAGCAATCTTGGCCTTCCATATTAACCCAAGATTTTCTATATATATCCCCCACTTTCAGCAGTAAACACGGAAGCATTTGGACACCATGGAGAACCTCTTGCAAAATGAAAAATCAAGCCAAGACCAAGGCAACTCAAGAAACAAATAAGCAAGCATCCAAGGTAATCTTTCTCCCTAAGTGTTTAAGCTTCTAGTTGGAAGGATTAGTTGCTAGATTTAATGGTTAGAAAATGTTTTATTCCTCCCTATATGCTCCTGGATGAAATGCTAAATGGTGGGGAAAGGCTAAATTTTATGTTATATGTAACATCCCGATTTTTGGGTCTAGGAGAACTGGGAAGTAGTCTGATATGGGCAGGCTGTTAAACCCGTAGTTCCAGGGTAGTAATCTGATATGGGCGGATTACTTACCTGTATTTTGTAGGAATCCGAGGGATAAGCTAAGTCCTTCAGGATTTAAAGATGAGTTAAGTCTTTAACCTACAGAATCGGGATAGTTCACCTAGATTCAAAATAAGGAATGTGAGGAATATCCTAAGTTTTAAGCCTAGAAATTATGCAGGTAGCTTGATATGGGCTGGCTCCTGTGTAAGATAACCTGATATGGGCGGGTTGTCGAGCCTTTAAATTAACGATGACTCCTGAAGAGTTTAAGGGATGAGTTATTGAAAGAGAATTTCTAGAACTTAAGATAAGGGATGAGAAGATGAGTAATGAGGCCAGAAAGAGAATGCAGGGGCAAAATCGTAATTACGGGAAAGATCGGCTGGTACCCGATGAGTACCATATTTTGCCAGAAAATAGAGAAAATTATGCTGATCATTTCACTGAACTGTGAAATGTGCATACGAGGTCTCTATGAGTATGAAAGAATTATGGAAAGTTTAAGGACAAAAAGGTGGGGTCCTTAAGTGTAATTTTAGCCAAATAAAAAGGGACTTAAATGAAAAGAAGAAAAGTTTCTTGGGGCTAAAGTGTAATTAAAGAAAGTCAGGCCGGAAGTGGTTTGGACTGTCCGACGGCATTTCAGTCCCAGATTTCACCGGTAGAGAGAGCAAGGGACGCTCGGTAATCTGGCTTAATACAGGAATTTTTGAAGATTCCAGATAGCCAGAAATGGACCGATCGTCCAAAAGTTATAAAAATTCATACCGGATATCCTAGATTTCAGATCTAGGTGAGAAAATACAGGATGATGCGTCCTTATGGGGCGGATGTCAGGAAACTGACAGAATACCCATAGGAGGCCTGTAGAAAAAGTTATTCGCAAATTAGAAAATCCAGACGGGAGTGTGATGCCTCCGGGTATCCGATAGGGAGATTTATCGGTATTTGAAAAGGGACTGAATGAGTTCGGATGACCTCCATCAGATGACTGATATGACTCACAGGGATGCCTGAACACCGCAGGCCAGTGTATCGGACAAAAGGAGCCGGTGTCCGGATGTGGGTATAAACGGTGAATAATAGATAAAATATTCAATAAACATTAACGGGGGGAGATTCCTCGTAATGCGTGCCATGAGGGTATTGGACCCTGAGAGGCCCAATAATGGCGCCAACAAGGCTCAGTAAGACACTTAGACTGATAGGTGGGCCAGTGTCTGGCAGAACCCCGGAAAAGTGCGAAATTACGAAAATGCCCCTGTGTTGTACTAAAGGGGTACTAGATGTATGAGGGCATTTTGGTCATTCTGGACAGGCCCAGAAGCCAGGGCACATACAGATAAAGTTACTTAGAGTCAGTATATGCCCTGACAGAGTACAGAAGGGTGTGAAATGACTATTTTACCCTTAGGGTTAAAATAGTGCAAGAAAGGGCACCTAGGGGTATTTTGGTAATTTGCCGAGGGATGTTTCTTGGGAATCGAGCCATCAGAGTACTTGGGCTTGATCAGGATCCAAGATAACATTCCCAGAGCCCAAAAACGTAGCACATGGAGTATGTGGGAAAAAGTGGCATTAAAATACTATTTTAATGCTATTTCAATAAAGTAAAGTTACTCGGTCGGCACGATAACCGAGGAGGTGATCAGATAAAGTCTGGGACTTATCTGGATAGCATTGGAAGGCATGAAAGGACCCTTCCAGGTACCACATGGCGCAATCTTAGTGGCACAAGAAAAGTTGAGGACACGTATTACGGTGCAAGACTCTGGACCGGTACTGGATTGGACTGAACTGCTGAGTCAGCTGATGAGGTGTCCAGGAATTGTGACATGTGAAGAATATGGCGATGAGGTGTCCCGGTGAGGTGTCCTGGATGATGTCATGCATGATGCAGTAAAAAGGAATAAAGAAAAATAGGAAAATCCAGGAAAAACTAGGACCGCATGTTGAGATGGCTTCAAAATTACAGAAATGCCATCCATTAAAGCTATAAATACCCCCTTCCCCTCCCATTTTATGCATCCCACGTTTTTGGCAAGAAAAGAGAGAGAAAGAAGAGAGAGAAGGAGAAAGAAAGAAAGAAAGAAAGGAAGTTCTGGTGGAGTTGGAAGCAGTATAGAAGTTCTGGAGTTCTGCTTTTGAGGTAGTAACTAATCCTAGCTCTTATGTAATGTCTTTGTGATTTGTTGTCCTATTGTTTGGTTGGATTGTTGTCTTATATGTTATGCTTGAAGCTCTATTACAATGCTATGATCATATGTTATTGAATATGGAAGCATGCAGCATACTTATCTGTACACAATCACAAGCAAGCACCGTCACTCTGCATTACATATATTGTTATGATTATTACTACTGAGATTCCCCCGAATCTCATTCCCATATATAACATTACAGGGGAGGTTCTGTCAAATTAAAATCTGGAAATTTTAAGAGACGCCGTTAGGCTGCCAAAATTCTGGCAACGAAGAAGGAACAAAGAGAGGAACTGATACGTACTGTGTACGTAGGTGCTGTCTAAGGAGGCTGGAAGTGAGTGGACCTAGCCGGTTCATCCAGTCTTTCCTGGGTACTTACGTAGAATGGTAGTTCCTACGGGAATTACCGAATCGGTACAAGATCAGTTACTTTCTACAGAAGGAATGTAGCAGTTATGCTGCCGAATTTTAGACAGGAAGAGATGTAATAGAAATAAGAGAATTTGGTGTATGCTTTGTTGTATGACATTTTATTATCTAATAATAAATATTGTTTGGCATGTTAAACTTGTGAATGGGGAATTAAGGGAGAAATTCGCAGGTCCTGAGGTAGCAGTGTTCTGGCCTCAGTTTGACCTAGTAAACGAAGGAGTTTGGCTACGGAATTTGGTGAGCCAGTGATACACATCTGGGGCATTACGTGGATAGGTAATAAGCCTCATTTGGATGTGTAGAACGAGATAAATAAATTTTCAAATTAAAGGTTCAGAATAAGGAACTTAAGAGTAAAATTTTGAATTTCTGGGCTTAAGTTAAGATATATCAAGCTAATATCGCTTTTGTAAGTGTACTCTGAAGAGTCTAAGGAAGGATGTTTCATTTTGGTATCAGAGCAATAGATTCTGGCATAGACCAGAAAGGATTCTGGTTCAGAGCATAAGATTCTGGCACAGAACAGAAGGTTCTGGCTCAGTGATGCTCTGATTTAGAAATGTTATTTCCCTAGAGTACATAGAGGTTTAGAAAAGCCCAGTGGAGGTAAAGCCCCTAGGTGAGTAAGTAGTACAATGTTATGTGTTCACTTTTCTTTTCTGATTAACAAGGAACCAGATGGTGAACACGAGACGAGGATGTAGAACTCAAGTGGAGGAGCCACACATAGAGGAAGCTGGAAACTCCAATGAGGTAAATCCTATGCAAGTCATCCTTGCCATGCTAGAACAGCAGCAGAGGATGATGGAAGAAATGAGGGCGGAACAAGTTCGCCGAGATCAAGAAAGAGATGCCACTATAGCTACTCTTACAGCTATAGTTAATCAATTGCAAACCCCTGATAGACCAGCAGAAGGGATATCAGGAGTTCCTCCCAATAATGGGCAGTCGAGAATAGAGGATCCAGTGGCAGATCCTAATAGCATTCAGCAATGAATGGAGCGGTTCCAAAAGTACAATCCTCCGGCGTTTGAGGGGACATTTGACGTGCAAGTAGCTGAGGATTGGATAAATCAGCTTGAGAAGATTTTTGAGGTGTTGGATTACTCATCAGGAAGAAAAGCCCGGCTGGCCATTTTCAAGCTAGAGAAGGATGCACGAAGATGGTGGAGGAATACCGAGCTTATTCTTCAAGCAAAAGGAATCCCAGTTACATGGGAAGTATTTCTGGGACAGTTTAGGGAAAAATACTTTCCCCAGTTGGTGAGGGACGCGAAGGAAGTTGAGTTCCTTACTCTAAAGCAGGGAGAGAAGGAGCCATTCGATGAATATTTGGCTAAGTATCTCCAGTTGTCGTACTATTCCACATACCTTAGAAGAATGGAGGACGAAGAATGGTCGACAAAGAGATTAGTAGAGGGTCTAAGCAGTGCCCTAAAGGAAAGAATAATTCCTCAGCAACTTACGCAGTTCAATAGAGCGGTAGAAGTCTGCAGATTGACAAAAAGAAGTATGAACAATCATGCAGCAACCGGGAACAGCGTAAGGAGCAAGGAGGTATCTAAGTCAGAGGCAAGAAGTAAAGAAGCATTGGCTAGGAGCACTCCGGGAGGTAGCTCAGGTTATGAAGCCAATAATAGTAACAAGAGGAAGAGGCAACAGTTTAGGCAGGGGACTGATCAAGGTGAGGATCAGATTGGAGGACAAAGATGTCAAAGATGTGGAAAGAACCACGGTACAAGGGAGTGTCGAGCAGGGCAAAGCGGCTGTTTCATTTGTGGCGAGAAAGGTCATTTTGCCAGAGTTTTCCCTAAGAATGCTGACATCCCTAGGCCAAAGACAACATGAAGAGTATTTTTCATTTTTTCGAACAGAGTCTCCAAATCCCCTGAGGTCGACCCTAAGAATGGTTAAGAAGAACCATAGCTGTAAGGGTGACTTAGCTGTAAGAACTGTATGCCTAGATGTAAATAATGTGATTAATGAAGAGTTCTTTTCTGATCTAGAGAATGTGGTTATTATAACGAGTCATGAGAAATAATTAGTAAGATAATACATCTGTCTTAGCTCAGTGATGAGGTTGCTGTATGAGGGGTTAGGACATGGATAGCTGTAAGCAACTATAATGAGAGATGTTAGTTGCTAAGAATCCATGTGGAAGGTCTGGGACCAAGCTGTTGCTCCTCTAGACCATCATGGAGTGAGGATAAGACTGAGAGGGATGATCTTACTGGTTATATATATGATTGCGTTATAAAAATCACATAGCTGTATAGATCAGTAAGAAGTTCTCTTCAGGAAAAGTTGAGGTATCCCTTTAAATTTCGAGGACGAAATTTTTAAAAGGGGAGGAGAATTGTAACATCCCGATTTTTGGGTCTAGGAGAACTGGGAAGTAGTCTGATATGGGCAGGCTGTTAAACCCGTAATTCCAGGGTAGTAATCTGATATGGGCGGATTACTTACCTGTATTTTGTAGGAATCCGAGGGATAAGCTAAGTCCTTCAGGATTTAAAGATGAGTTAAGTCTTTAACCTACAGAATCGGGATAGTTCACCTAGATTCAAAATAAGGAATGTGAGGAATATCCTAAGTTTTAAGCCTAGAAATTCTGCAGGTAGCTTGATATGGGCTGGCTCCTGTGTAAGATAACCTAACATGGGCGGGTTGTCGAGCCTTTAAATTAACGATGACTCCCGAAGAGTTTAAGGGATGAGTTATTGAAAGAGAATTTCTAGAACTTAAGATAAGGGATGAGAAGATGAGTAATGAGGCCAGAAAGAGAATGCAGGGGCAAAATCGTAATTATGGGAAAGATCGGTCTGGTAGCCGATGAGTACCATATTTTGCCAGAAAATAGAGAAAATTATGCTGATCATTTCACTGGACTGTGAAATGTGCATACGAGGTCTCTATGAGTATGAAAGAATTATGGAAAGTTTAAGGACAAAAAGGTGGGGTCCTTAAGTGTAATTTTAGCCAAATAAAAAGGGACTTAAATGAAAAGAAGAAAAGTTTCTTGGGGCTAAAGTGTAATTAAAGAAAGTCAGGCCGGAAGTGGTTTGGACTGTCCGACGGCATTTCAGTCCCAGATTTCACCGGTAGAGAGAGCAAGGGACGCTCGGTAATCTGGCTTAATACAGGAATTTTTGAAGACTCTAGATAGCCAGAAATGGACTGATCGTCCAAAAGTTATAAAAATTCATACCGGATATCCTAGATTTCAGATCTAGGTGAGAAAATACATGATGATGCGTCCTTATGGGGCGGATGTCAGGAAACTGACAGAATACCGATAGGAGGCCTGTAGAAAAAGTTATTCGCAAATTAGAAAATCCAGACGGGAGTGTGATGCCTCCGGGTATCCGATAGGGAGATTTATCGGTATTTGAAAAGGGACTGAATGAGTTCGGATGACCTCCATCAGATGACTGATATGACTCACAGGGATGCCTGAACACCGCAGGCCAGTGTATCGGACAAAAGGAGCCGGTGTCCGGATGTGGGTATAAACGGTGAATAATAGATAAAATATTCAATAAACATTAACGGGGGGAGATTCCTCGTAATGCGTGCCATGAGGGTATTGGACCCTGAGAGGCCCAATAATGGCGCCAACAAGGCTCAGTAAGACACTTAGACTGATAGGTGGGCCAGTGTCTGGCAGAACCCCGGAAAAGTGCGAAATTACGAAAATGCCCCTGTGTTGTACTAAAGGGGTACTAGATGTATGAGGGCATTTTGGTCATTCTGGACAGGCCCAGAAGCCAGGGCACATACAGATAAAGTTACTTAGAGTCAGTATATGCCCTGACAGAGTACAGAAGGGTGTGAAATGACTATTTTACCCTTAGGGTTAAAATAGTGCAAGAAAGGGCACCTAGGGGTATTTTGGTAATTTGCCGAGGGATGTTTCTTTGGAATTGAGCCATCAGAGTACTTGAGCTTGATCAGGATCCAAGATAACATACCCAGAGCCCAAAAACGTAGCCCACGGAGTATGTGGGAAAAAGTGGCATTAAAATACTATTTTAATGCTATTTCAATAAAGTAAAGTTACTCGATCGGCACGATAACCGAGGAGGTGATCAGATAAAGTCTGGGACTTATCTGGATAGCATTGGAAGGCATGAAAGGTCCCTTCCAGGTGCCACATGGCGCAATCTTAGCGGCAGAAGAAAAGTTGAGGACACGTATTACGGTGCAAGACTCTGGACCGGTACTGGATTGGACTGAACTGCTAAGTCAGCTGATGAGGTGTCCAGGAATTGTGACATGTGAAGAATGTGGAGATGAGGTGTCCCGGTGAGGTGTCCTGGATGATGTCATGCATGATGGAGTAAAAAGGAATAAAGAAAAATAGGAAAAACCAGGACCACATGTTCAGATGGCTTCAAAATTATAGAAATGCCATCCATTAAAGCTATAAATACCCCCTTCCCCTCCCATTTTATGCATCCCACATTTTTGGCAAGAAAAGAGAGAGAAAGAAGAGAGAGAAGGAGAAAGAAAGAAAGGAAGTTCTGGTGGAGTTGGAAGCAGTATAGAAGTTCTGGAGTTTTGCTTTTGAGGTAGTAACTAATCTTAGCTCTTATGTAATGTCTTTGTGATTTGTTGTGCTATTGTTTGGTTGGATTGTTATCTTATATGTTATGCTTGAAGCTCTATTACAATGCTATGATCATATGTTATTGAATATGGAAGCACGCAGCATACTTATCTGTACACAATCACAAGCAAGCACCTTCACTCTGCATTACATATATTGTTATGATTATTACTACTGAGATTCCCCCGAATCTCATTCCCATATATAACATTACAGGGGAGGTTCTGTCAAATTAAAATCTGGAAATTTTAAGAGACGCCGTTAGGCTGCCAAAATTCTGGCAACGAAGAAGGAACAAAGAGAGGAACTGATACGTACTGTGTACGTAGGTGCTGTCTAAGGAGGCTGGAAGTGAGTGGACCTAGCCGGTTCATCTAGTCTTTCCTGGGTACTGACGTAGAATGGTAGTTCCTACGGGAATTACCGAATCGGTACAAGATCGGTTACTTTCTACAAAAGGAATGTAGCAGTTATGCTGCCGAATTTTAGACAGGAAGAGATGTAATAGAAATAAGAGAATTTGGTGTATGCTTTGTTGTATGACATTTTATTATCTAATAATAAATATTGTTTGGCATGTTAAACTTGTGAATGGGGAATTAAGGGAGAAATTCGCAGGTCCTGAGGTAGCAGTGTTCTGGCCTCAGTTTGACCTAGTAAATGAAGGAGTTTAGCTACGGAATTTGGTGAGCCAGTGATACACATCTGGGGAATTACGTGGATAGGTAATAAGCCTCATTTGGATGTGTAGAACGAGATAAATAAATTTTCAAATTACAGGTTCAAAATAAGGAACTTAAGAGTAAAATTTTGAATTTCTGGGCTTAAGTTAAGATATATCAAGCTAATATCGCTTTCGTAAGTGTACTCTGAGGAGTCTAAGGAAGGATGTTTCATTATACATAGCTTAGACAAGTAGAAGCAAACTAGAATTACTTGGTGTAAGCTTGGAAAATCAATATATGCTTGCAATTCCAGATTTGGTACTGATTCTTCCACTGTTCATGCACCTGGAAGGAGATGCTTCCAATGGTTTCAAAATGAAAAATTGTGTGGGATAAAGTAGATAAACAAGTATTGTGAGCATTGGAATCAAAATGAAAATTTTTAGATTTCTTGGAGGGTACCCACAATTTCTATCTAGTTCATGGGGAAGGAGATTGATTTTTATAAATGTAAGCTCATATTTAGATTCCTCATGAAAAATTGTGTGGGATTGACCAATGGAAGTAATTTTTAGAAAGATGGATAGAAATCTCTAAAGTTAAAGTAAATAGTTAAATGCTCAAGAGGGATAGTCTTGAATAATGCTTGAGTTCATGGTCCTAATGAATTATGTGATGAATATGAATGTGTTTATGACCTTGAAACATCCAAGAAGATGTTTAGAAGTGATTGACCAAAAGGCTTCATGGTTGGAAGCTTAGGGAGCAAGTGCAAGATCAAGAGACAAAGCTTATGGATAAGGTAGTAGACTTACCTCTTTATGTGCTTGATGTGGTATGCTTATGTGTTGACATGTATATGATGATTGAATGATGTTGTGACATGATGAATGATGTTGAATATGTTATGAATAACATGTTTCCATGGACATGCATTTTATACAAAGCTTATAGCATGATAGCATGTCACTAAATGAAGAAAGGTTAATGAAATTACATATCATGTATTAGCATCCATCTTGCATATTTAAGTGGTAATATTTGCAACTGAGATTCTCTAGAATATCACCCTCCCATAACCAACCAATTTAGGTCAAGCATGATGGAAAATGTATGCATGGAGAAGAGCTAAAGAATGGAAGAAAGAAAGTGAACAATTTGATACTTTAACCTATGATGTATGGTTTTTCCTAGTTATATAAAGTGTTTATTTATATGATGGAAATGCATGAAATAATTATGGAATATGTCCATGATGTATATGAATGTATGAGAGACCAAAGAGATGGTTTATGCATGTTGGAACAATTACTGAGAATTAAAGAAAGGAAACTGAAATGGTAAAAACATAGGTCCTGAAGCAGTTTTATTGTGGCTTCAGTTTGACTTAGAAAATGAAAGAATTAATTAACGAAATTTTATGAGCATGTAGTAAACATCCAGAGCTTTAAATTCATAGGTCATATGCCTCAGTTAGATGTGTATCTCAAGAGAAACGAATTTCCAAAGTTACAAGATAGAATCTAGAATTTCCAGAATTTGCCATATGAACAGTAAATATTAATGATTTAACTGTATTGATTGGAAAATTAAATGTCCATATTTATATTTTTTCCTTAAATAGATATGAAATAGCTTCAATTATAAATTTGGACCACCTCTATACAATTTTTCTATAATTAGTTATGAATTTTTAAAGTTAGACGGTTAATCTGGAAATTACCTAATGAACAGTACTTGAGAAGTAAGTTTTAAAATTTTAATTTGTGGGCCAACGTAATGCTTCCGCTAATCAAATACGCTTTCGAATACATACTCTGAGAGGTTAAAAGTAGGATGTTTCATCTTTCAATTGGTGTAATGGATCCTTGATATATCCAATTACCCAAAAACCTAATATTAGTTTGAAATAAACTAATTTTAGGTTTAGAGACTACTAAACCATTTGTTTCTGCATTTTTTATAAAATGATTTACATGTTTGAAATGTTGATCTATCGAATGACTATAAATCAATACATAATCAATGTAGATAATTATAAATTGACTATAGTTATTGAAGATCTCATTCATAGTCCTCTAGAATTTAGAAGGAGTATTTTTTAAACCAAAAGGCATAGCATTCCACTCATATTGTCCAAATGGTACAATAATAGTAGTTTTGTACTTATCATTTTTAGAAATTTGAATTTGCCAAAATCCATACTTCGTGTCAAATTTTGAAAAGATTTTGCAAAATACAAACGTTTCAGTAATTCAGATTTGTTTAGGATTGGGTATTTGATCCATTGCAATGCTTTGTTTAAAGGTTTATAATTAATCACAAGCCTTGGACCACCACACTCAATTTCTATATTTTTATTTACATAAAAAGCAGCACAAGACCATGGGCTTCTGGATTTGTGAATTAATTTTGTTTAAAAGATCCTGAATTTCTTTTTTACATGTTTTAAGAAGTTCTGGACTCATCTGAATAGGTCTGAACTTGCTGGAATTTTCTTTTCAGAAAAATATTTTACATATGGTAAATCAACCACATGTTTTATAATTTGGTATGTCTGAACAAATAGTTTTATGGATTTGTTCAAGACAGTTTTAAATCTTTTTTTGGATTTCAGTTTCACACAATTGCTTTTCTAAATGTTTAAAAGAAATTTCTTCCTTAAAAAAAATTATTTGTTGTTCTTTGGAAGAAAGAAGGTTTAATTCTCTAATTTGAGGTTTCTGGGTAAAAGGAAATAAAATTATTTTTCCCAGAGGTTGTTTTGAAATGTTATTTTCATCAGTTGTATAGGGAAATAATAGCCTTGCAAATGGCGCCCCTATAATGACCTGGGTTCCTATATCTTTGACTAATATAAATGGTGTTTCAAATTTTAATTCCTCATTTTGAACATCAACTTTTGAAACGTTGTATTTGATGTCTAGGCTTGAACCATTAACGCCATCAAATATTTTAATTGTTTTTTCAAAATATTTTGTCGTAATGTTTCCTTCATTGAAACAATTAGAATCATCCCCTGTGTCAAATAAAACAGCTTGTCCTAAAACAAAATCATTGTTAATAATGATCTTGGCGTGAATATAGAACTTTTGAACTGTTATTTTTGAAATCAAATTTAAAGATGGTTGGTTAAGATCGCCATCTTATTGATCAGTTGGGACATTACCGTTGCATGAGTTTCTTGTAGTTTGATAAGACGTACTTCTGTCTTAAGGATTTGTACTTCATGATAAAGTTCTTGGAGAGTTGTAGGTTAGACCAAAGTTTGTTTAAATTTTTCTAAAACATATATTAGAATGTATTTATTTAAAGAAATAGATGGTTTAGTGTTAGAACAAGATGGGGTTTGATTGAGAATATCCCTTAAACAAATATTCTTCTTTATCATAATCTTAAGTTTATTAATGATATCAAGAAATAAATCTTGTTCCTTCGAGACAACATTAAGGGCAAAAGAGGAACTTTATGGGATATCATCGTTTTGAATGTTTTGAATATCCTCAGAAGAACTTTCAGTTTCTGATTCAGAAGTTTCAATCAAAAGATTATTTATTTGTTCAAGAAGAGGTTCATCAATACTCCTAATCTTCTTAACTTTTTTGTTTAACCTACAATGTCTTGAAATATGACCAGGTTTTCCACATTTGAAACAAGTGATTTTAGGTTGTTCAGGGAAATCAACTTTTAGTTTAGACTTAAATTCTTGCTTATGTCTTCTAGGAGGTGTATTTTGTCTATACCTATGGTATTAGTTTTTTCTTATTGTGATAAGGTTTATGATATTTTTTGGTTTTTTTACAAGCTAGAACGCCAAATTGTTCACATAAAGTACCTAACTCTTTACGATTTGTAGCCTTTTCTTTGGCTAGTTGATGTTGGATATTATTATCCTGACAAATTTTAAGAGCAATTTTTTAATATATGAGATTAGTTGTCCATATGTCAAGTGCTCATAAGGGATTTTGCCGTTATTTTGGTTTCTAAACTTTTCTCTAACTTTATTACCCAAAGATGTAGGTAATCTAGCTAGGATTTTTTCTTTCCAAAATGGTTGATTGGCATCATCTCTTGAGAGTACTCAAGATATGAATGTATCCTTATACTATATATATGAAATCAATAGAGTTATGTACTTAAGATTTGATAAGAGTTCAGTAAATCTATCTTTCTAAATAGAAGGATCTACGTTGAAATATTTAATCATTATAAAAATTAAAATGTTTACTGAATTAGGAATGGGTTCGCCATTGTAAATAATGGGTGTTCCATCTAACTCAATTTTTATGGATGAAGAAATGCTTTTTTTATCTTTATTAGTGAAATAATTATCCCACCAATTTTTTATTTGCCTGGAATCCAGAAACTAAGAGGTTAGTAATTTTTGCATCAGTATAATCATTATGGGTTTGATATGCAGAGCTTACCATTGCCATTTGTCACATCCTCACTTTTCTAGCTTGATCTTCTCCAAACCAGTACCCTGTTATGTTTGGAAAAAGTACGGGTGAGATTTCGGGGGAAATCTCAGTAGCAAACGGTACTAAACAGTGTATGCATCAATGATTGGTATTAGTGCTTGCTTGTGATTGTGTCAACTTAATGTAATGTGCATGCTTCCATGTAACATATGAAATACAATTGGCCAAGGTAATCATAACACAGAGCTTCAACAATTACATATTAAAATCAATCAATCAAGCCATAACACAATCAACCATACATTCAACACATACAAGTTTAGATAATTTTGCTACCTGACGTGTAGCACTTCCTTTAGTCCTTAACCTTTGATCGGAGGTTCCACCTTTTCATAGGTCAGAGCCTATACATAGCATAATAATATTTCATTATTATCTTATCTAGTATAACTCCGCTTAACTCAGGCTTATCTTGAGGCAATACCCCTATTCTAGCAATCCCATAGCTTTCTTTCTATCCATTGCTAACCTTATGGAGAGAGATATTTCTCTATTCTAACTATTTAATTTATAAGAACAATCCTATAATTTATTATAGCAGGGACTAGAATAAATTACTTACCTTATTCCTAAGCTCGCCAAGTCCCTAAGCTCCTTGGATTGCTCCTAACTCAGCCAGAACTCCTTCTTTCTCTTCCTTCCTTTCTCTTTCTTTCTTTCTTTCTTTCTTTCTCTCTTTCTCTTTCTCTCTCTTCTTTTCTCTTCTCTTCTTGTTTTGTTCGTGAATGGAATGGAGGG
This sequence comes from Leucaena leucocephala, assembly GCA_037074615.1. NCBI lineage: Eukaryota > Viridiplantae > Streptophyta > Magnoliopsida > Fabales > Fabaceae > Leucaena > Leucaena leucocephala. The sequence continues at coordinate 10,940,891 of CM073555.1, read as the reverse complement.
AGGGGTGGGGTATTTATAGGTGAAGGGAGGTGGAATGGATGGCTCAGGTCGAATCACGATGAACAGCTCAGATCGCTTAGCTTCCTCAAGAAGCTTCGCCTGCATCATCGTGATGACATCCTCCTCCTCAATGACTCATCAAAAGTGACATCATCAAGGGACACTTCACATGCTTAGGTGACGTAATGGTGGGGCCCTCGGGATACCTCACCAGCTGATTCAGCGCTTCCAGATAATTCTAGAGTCTTATCCTAGAATAAACGGCTGAGATCGTGCCACGTGTCCTTATCTTTTTCTTCTTCCCTTATATTAGTGCCATGTGGCACCTTATGGGTACCTTTGATGCCACCTCATGGCTTCCGGATAAGTCCAGAGCTTTATCTGATCAATTCACCAATTATCACTTCAACCGGGTAACTTTACTTTATTGAAAACTCACTAAAATATTATTTTAATGCCACTTTAACTCACATAACTCTTGGGCTACATTTTTGGGATTTTGGAATATCATCTTGGGTCTCTGACCAAGCTCAAGTACTCTGATGGCTCAATTCCCAAGAAATATTCCTCGGCAAATTACCAAAATACCCTTGGTTCCTCTTTATTTACTTTAATGAGTTTAGGGGCATTATTATCTTTTCATATCTTACCAGAGTATTCCCTGTCGCATCCTTGCTTTAATACCCTTATATGATCCATTAGTAGCCTTTGGAACCACTTTAGGATCAATTAAAGTTGGAAACAAAGGTCTAGAATTTTTGAAAATTTCTCTCGGGTATTGTTCATTTAGCATTTTTAGAATTTTGCCCAACTTTGAAAATTCATATTTAAATCTAGAAAACTCCAATTAAGGTGATTCCAAGTCCTACTGAAAGATATTTAAGTCGTCTATATGGGAAAAATAATAACTAGGTTTAAAAGTTACTGTAACATTCCCAGTAGATTCGCAAATTCATACTGTTCATATGGTAATTTTTCCAGTTTTCCAGAATCCAACTCTTAAATTTGAAAAATCACCATAAATTCGTTTCTTATAGAAATTGGCCGTACCTGGTGTCCACGTAAATCTTATGATGTTAACATTAAGCATGAAGAATTTCAGAGTCTCATTCATACAATATCATATTCAAAACATAGTGGAAAACTCACTGCCTCCCAACAGAATATACGCAAAGTATTCTTTGTTCCATATTTACATAATATATGTTCATCTAACATAACCAAGCATGCTTCAAACACCATCCATTGGCTCTTTACCGCTTGAATAGTCAGCACCTAACATGGTTTAGTTTGAAAAAGAGTGAGATTTCCAAAGAAATCCCAATAGCAAGCAACACAACCTTAACATCATCAAGCAATTATTTAAAGCATGTTATATGATATGGGAGTCACATAATCATTCTCATATTTTGGCATTCTCTAACATGCATTTGCATTGACATTTAGCAAGGAGATTACCACATCATCAAGCCCATCAAGCTTGCACATCATCACATAATATCATGCTCAACCAAACATCATAAACAACAAGACCAATAAATAATTACAAGACAGTGATAAAGTTAGAGTTGTTGCTACCTCTTGGAGATCCTTGTCTTTCCTTGTTGACTTGAAGTTCTCTAGGTGCACAAATGTCAAATACTAATTATTGAACAACAATTTCATGTCATTACAACTTCTCAAACATAATTCAAACTTAAAAACCCTAACTACCCTTTCTTGAATTAAATTAGGGTTTTATTTCTCCCAAGTACTAAAATTAACTCTTGGGATCCTATCTTACACAATTTTACCTAAGGAATCCAATGGTGTGATCCAAATTTTGAAATTTCTTCATCTCCTATTCTGTCCGTACGGATAGAAACGAAAATTGCACTTAGGGTTCTCTAAAAGTTCCATTTTGATGTTTATGGCTTCCACTTAGGGTCTCCCTACTATGCCCTACACAAAATTGCATTTTGAAAACCTTGGAGGCCTTAAACTCATCATATCTCAACCCTAGAACAAAGTGCATAAATCTGGACAGCAAGGTAGTTCAAGAACAATTTCAAGAAACCATTGATTACATGAGATCAAATATGTTAAATCTTATCCTTTTCAACTTGTCTTTGCTACCCTTATCATCAATATAATCTTTCCCTAATTTGGGCAGCATCTCCCCTTAAATATTTATGGTTCCCAACCCCTAAAAACCATAAATTAAACTTCCAAATAAATCACTAAAAGCTTGGAAGTATGCTTACCTTAGTATCCTTGAACCTTGGGAGGTTGGAACCTTTGATCTTGGCTTGAGTTTTGAATTGTCAAGAGTTTCCCCTAGGTAAAGAGGGCTGCACGAAATGGAGGCCATGGGAGGGGGTATTTATAGCAAAAATTGAGAGTAATGAAGGGCTAGGATTCAATTCTTAAAAGTTTGATCCAAGGGTTATGGTTTAATCTCCTTTTTGGTTGTAATTTATGACTACTTTTGAGTTGTCCTCTTCTCTTTTCCTTCTCCCTCTCCATTTGGTGCCACCTCAAGGATTCTTGAAGCTTCTTGGAGTACCTTGGAGCTTCCTGAATTTTCTCAAATTTTTCTGAGGTCTTTTTATGGCCCGAATACTTAATTTTTATTAGATACCTCAAATAGAGCCATAATACGATAAAAATTGACATAGGGATAGAATCTTATTTTCCATTTTATGGAATTTATTGGGATTTTTCTAAATATTTTCCAGAACTGCCATTTTCGGCCCGAAATTTCCCGAAATTACAATTTTGCCCCTATTTTAGTTTGGGCTCATACTGGCTATTGGACTTTGACTTAGCCCATAATAACCCATCTAAATTCATTTTGAGCCTCCTGGTAAACTTTCATGGTATTTTGTTGAGCTCGGGTCTCTCAACGAATAAAACCCTAAGTTTTAGAGCTGGTAGACAAGGTCCTAAAATTCCTTTAAAATTCTATTTAAAATTATCTAGACCCTTTTTGGGAGTGTGGTCTTTTTTACAATCTCCCATAATTTACAAAATATCTTTTGTCATAATCTCACAGAATTCTGAGGTCCAGTCGGTCTCCTAAAAATCTCAAGTACTTTTTTGAACTTACCGAATTTATATCAATTAATTGGGACCTCAAATCAAAATTATGACGTCTCTGATTCAACCCGAAATGTTGTGCTTTATCTTCCGGTATTTTCATATCGTAAATCCGGATTGGGCTATTTTGGGCTGAAAGTACAGTTCAAGTAACTTTTCACAATTACATTTAGGTCCCTTGAACTTATCCATATTTGTATTTTAGTCCCTAAAGTTTTGTCAACTTTGTACTTTTGGCCATCATACTTTCTAACTTTACAATTTGGTCCTCTAGTCCATCCATAACACTATTTATATTTCTCTAATCATTTCCTTAGCTAAAGACTTAGGGTTTTCGGCTAAAGAAAAGTCCAAGATGTTACATTCCCTGACCCTAGTCAACTATCCAGATAACCTTTCTTAACTTTCTAACCTTAGTCAAATGACCAAAATACCCTTTACTCATTCTTTAACTATTTTATAACACAAGGGTATTTTTGTCATTTCGCACATTTTCTGGACACTCGCCCCTTTTACCGCTGAACTGATATCATGGGCATGGGCCTCCCTTGATGTCATTATGGGCCTCTATGTGACGTCATCTGGGTTCATTCAGTCCCATTTTTCTTACCAATTAATTTCCTAATAGGATATCGGGCGTTCACGAACTCCCGTCAAAATTCACTGAAAAGTGAATAATTTTCTTACATATCTCCTTTCGGGACTTCGTCAGTTCCCTGACCTCTATCTTCACAGGATGCACATTCCTATAAATTTTTACTCATATCTGAGGTCCAGGAGATCTGATAAAAATCAGATAACTTTCAAACTATCAGATAACTTTCAGCTATCTGAAACTCTAATAAAATTTCTGTAATAAGCTAATTAACCAGCATCATTTTCTCTATATACTGATAAAATTTGGGACTAAAATGCTTCCGGGCAGTTCTAAGCCACTTCCGGCTCAACTTTCTATAATTATCATTTTGCCCCTAAAAACTTTTCCTCTTTTCAATTAAGTCCCTTAACTTTTCATAATTGCACTTAATGGCCCACAACTTGTGTCTACTTTTACTTTTGCACCATGAAACTTTTAGACTTTCACTTTAGTCCCTTTCTTTTTCTAAATGATCATTATACCCCTAGGGATTTTTACTATTTACAAACAAGTCCCTGTACTTTCACTTATTTGCAGTTTAGTCCCTAAAAACCCTCTGTATGTTTCTGGGACTTCTGCTCAAAAGGTCTGGTAGCCTATCTATTTCAGGCTACTTTCTGAGTCTCTAGGTTTGAAAATTGGGATATTTGGAGAATTTGAAGAATGTTTGATTCATTCTGACCATCTATGTTCCATCAATAGATATTGTCAGATTTAAAGTTTTGGTTTATTCGTTCTTCAACCAGAATATCTAGAGGGCCCTATGGTGATAATGTTTGGAAGACCATTTCCAGTTTGTTGGTTAATTTGAAGTTGAGACGCAGAGAGGTTAGAGTTAGTTTCTTCAGTGTGGGAGGTTTTTTAGGAAACTTCATTTAGGTTCATAAACTGCTTAGAAGCCGATAACTCAGTTTGTGGTATTTCTAGAACAGTCATTGTTTGGAATTGATTAATTTTTTATTCAACTTTTCTCAGTAAATAAGCTCTCTTTTTAGTTTGGAGGCTTGATTTAACTATTGGATCAAATTGAAATGGTTTAAAAAGTGGAGTTTCAATTAAAGGTTTGGGTTGTTGTGGGGCAACGTTTGAAAGAATTGGTGTTTGAACGAAATAATCACCTAACTGTTGAAGATACAAGTTAGTATAAGTATTTTGTTCAGTAATTTTCTTAATATTTGTTGAATTAATAGGTTTTTCAACATTTTTAAATTTTAAAGGTGCAGCAAGTAAAGGTTAATTTTTGCCATCCCTTATTTAAGGTATATGCATTATTTTTGGAGGAAGAAACTCATAAGAGATATTTTCACCTTAAGAGGTTTTCCAATGCTTTATGACATCAATAGTTTGGAAAAATGGATAATCTAATTTTTTATCTTCAGTGTATGCTTGGAACCAATCAAAAAATAAAATATTCATTTGTTTTGTTTCAAGGAATTTGTAGAACTTTTCTTGAATTTGTTTTCTATCAGATCCTTTAACGTTTTGTAAAAATATTCTCTCTTAAGAGTATTTTCTTCATAATAAAACTATTTTTGTAAAGTTGTTTTATCGATTTGAAAAGCAGTTTCTAAAACACTTATTTCATCAAGAGATTAATAGGTTAGAGACTCAATTGATTTTAATTCTTCATCTTTTTCATATGCTGCTTGGGGAATGTTTGAACAATTATCAATTCCTTGAATAGAAACATTAGTAACTATTTGTGGTTGGGTAACTACGATTGGTGTTTTGGTTGTCGGCATGTAAATGACAGGCAGCGGTCTAGGAATTGAAGAACAAGAGAATCTTAAGGATTCAGTTTTAATAGATCTACATCGAAGATCAAATAAGCCTTCATTAAATGGGAGCTTTGTCGAAGAATAGTTTTATCGATAAAGACTTTGATAAGTAAGCTTTGTGAAAATTGTTTTTGAAATGAATTTATCGAAGAATTAATCGATAAATGGTAAGCTTTGTGAAAATTGTTTTTGAAATGAATTTATCAAAGAATTAATCGATAAATTGGTTTATCGATAAGGCATTTGATAAATAAAATTAAATATTTTCTCTATTTTAAGTAACTTATCAGTTTATCGATAAGTTATTAGATAAATATCAAGTCTGTTAAGAGTTCATATTTCAAAATTTAATTTATTGAAGTATTATTCAATAAGGGGATTTATCGAAGAACACTTCGATAAATAGATAAAATTTCACTTAGCAGACTCGCTGAAGTAATAGATTTAAATAAATTTGAAATGATTTGTTTTTAGAATGTTAAGTTTGAAAATTAGAAGTTGTTTTTTCAAATGATTTATCGATAAGTTATTTGATAGGAGTGTTCTACGAATAACACTTCGATAAATCAGATACATTGAAATAAATTCAAGTCTGATTCAACATATGATATCTTTTGAAGAGCTATTCAAATAGGGCATTTATCGATAAGATGAGGAAGCTGTTCTATTAAAATTTTATCTTACAACTTATCGAAGTCCTATTTGATAAGGCATCTTTTCAATAACCTTTTTGATAAATTGAACTTTTATCTAGAATGATTTTCAAATCAAACTTTGATTCCATCAGTTTTATTATATCTTTATATATGCACTTACATTATTATATGATTAAACTCTATCTCTCTCTAACAAAATGGCCACCTAGTATATTTTTCACATGAAGTAATCATCAGTGAGGGAATAGCCGCAAAAGCAAAAGTATGTTAGAAGAGCACTAAATGCAACTACCAACTGCATCACCAACAATTGTTTTGTCTCTTCAATAGGTTTATTTGATTTGTGTCTAACGGATCATTAATGAGCTGAAGTTATAAATAGAGGACAAATTGAATGTGGAGTTAAGAAGCCCAACTACCTACGATATGTAAGATCCTCCTAAAATATAACTACTATTAATTAATTGGATCCATTTTGTTCACAATATAAATCAATAACAATATAACCATGGTTATCAATGAATTTCATTAATTTGAAAAGAGTTAACCATGGTAGAAAAGGCTTTACTAAAATACAAAAGAAAAATCTTTTATAAATTTTATATTAAAACTAGATAGATACTATAGTAGATTTGATTTTATATTATAAATATTACACTTTTCTATAAATATGTATATTAATTAATAAAACAATAGTTATAGAATATTTTATGAAATATTCTTAATGAGATAAAAAATTAGATTAAAGTGTATATATATCAAAACAATTTGAGAGTATATGCAATTTTAATAAAATTGAAGAAACAGTCAATAATTTATACGAGTGTATCATGAATATTTAAAATACTATCCCCAGGACACATTCTCAGAATCAAATCCAAATAAAGTATTATATCATATCAAAGTATGCCGAATGAGCCCTACTCGGGTAATATATAACTATTCGACACATAAATCCAAAGGAGGAGGTTATACAATTGATATAGCTTTAATCAAGCCTCTAAAGCCTTCCCTGAAACATCCTCCTTTAAACATCTCAGAGTACACTTACAAAAGTAATCTTAACTTTATTATATCTCTCTTTGCCAAAAATCCTGATAGAAGATAACTGTACTGATTCGGTAAGTCCCATGAGAACTACCATTCTACGTAAGTACCCAGGAAAGAGTGGATGAACCGGCTAGGTCCACTCACTTCCAGCCTCCTTAGACAGCACCTACGTACACAGTACTTTTGATATTCTGCCAGTATAACAGCATTCTCTAGTAAATATCCTTAATCTCAATCCTTAAAAAAACCTTGACCTTAAACTTTGAACTTAAACCTTAACCTTACTTATACTCAATTGGAACTATTTTAGAACATTGGAATACCTCTTAACCTCAAAAACATGAATTTCCAAGAGTTGGGCTTACGGGTACTGTTCATCGTCACTGTTCACTGGGTAATTCCAGCTTACAGCATAAACTTTGGAAATTCATAATTAAATCTAGAAAACTCATATTGAGGTGATTCCAATTTATAATAAAATATATTTCATTTAAATTTGATGTAAAAATATGAAAATGAGGTTTCCTTGTCCAGATCAAATCAGTTTATTCGTTGAACTTTACTGTTCATTTGGTAAATCTGGAAGTTCCAGTTTCTTTGCCCCATTTTCAAAAATTCATTTCTCCTTGTATACTTATCCAATTGAGTTGAATTACCTATGTATTTAAATGTAAGAATGTGAAATTTAATCTCACCAAATATCAAGGATAAACTCATTCATTTACTATACGAAAACCGCGTATGAACCTCACTGTATCGTAGGGCTAGTTTTATCTTGATCCAGAGTTTAAGTTCAACTTTGAAAAATCATAACAATTCGAGTTCTTAACCAAATTAGGCGTTCTTGCTGTCCATTTAAAGATATTTATATTATCTATGTTCATGAAAAATTTCACATAAAAACTCTCTGGATAAGCTGCTCAAACTATCGCTGGAAGTAGACTGCCTCTCATCGGATCCAGTGCATGCATTCATTTTACATACCAATATATCATCACATAAACTAAAGGCATGCTTTCCAAGTCATACACCATTCATACATCCACAATTACCTCCTTCCTTGTGATGTTCCAGCACCTAGATCATGGTTATGGGGGGGTGAGATTCGGGGGAATCTCAGTAGCAAACAATACCAAACAATGCATGTATTAATGTAAAGACTTGTGCTTGCTTGTGAAAGTGTTATCATAGTGTGATGAGCATGCTTCCATGTATCATATGAAATACAATTGGCCAAAGAAATCATAAAATAATAGAGCTTCAATCATCTACCATATACACACAATTCAACCAAGCCATAGCACAATCAAGCATACATTACATACATACAAGTTTAGGGTAAGTCCACTACCTTGGATTTAAGCTTTCTTTCTTATGCTTGCACTTGCTTCCCAAGCTTTCCAATCATGAAGCTTTTTGGTCAATCATTCCCCAACACCTTCTTAGAGGTTTCAAGGTCCTAAACACATTCATATTCATTATATAATCCATTAGGACCATGAACTCAAACACTACTCAAGACTACCTCTCTTAAACCTTTAACTTGCTTTAACTAACATAACTTTCTTTAATCTTTACCAATTAACTTGGCCTTTGCATCAATTGATGTCTTGACCTTACCCTATACAATTTGGCCTTTTGAATCCATTTATGAACTCAAAACAACCAAATTCCAGCAACTATGCACTGTTCCAGACAGATTTGAAAAACATGCATAATTCTTTCAAAAATTCTCATTTTGATTCCAATGCTTCCCATACTTGTTCCTCCACTTTCCCCCCACACAAAATCTCATTTTAAGACCATTGGAAGCATCAAAATCATGAAATTCAAATCACTGTTCATGCGAGTGAACAGTACCGAAAGGAATTTTCAACATTACAACCTTTAATTCCAATGGTTTCCAAGGTTCAAAACCTTTCCAATCCTACACAAAATTATCATATAAACTCAATGGAAGCATTAAATCATTGAAATTCCATCTCTTTCTATCATGAACAGTGCATGAACAGTGCAAACCGAAATGTTCTTCCATGGTAAAGTCAAGAACATCAACTTAATCCAACAACCAACCATGCAACTAGCTTGTTTAAGCTTGTCTAAACTATCTATGACATAAAACTCATGTTCCTCTCACATATACATAGAAATTCCAGCAGCATTTCCCCAATATTTAAGCCTCAAAAATCACTTAAACTCAAGCACAAACCATAAGAACAAAAGGTAGAAGCAAGGAGACAACTTACCTTACTTGCTCCTTCAAGACCCTTGCTTCTTCCTTGCTTTCTTCCACTTTCTTTCTCTAGAACTCACTTCTCTTTCTAAAGGAGCTCTTGGGTGTGAAGAATGAATGGAAAGGGGGGTACTTATAGCAAAAGTCATGTGCCATTTGAAGGCCAAGATCACTTTGGAAACTATTTGATCTAATGGTTAAAGGTTTGATCTTGAAATGTCTTTTCACTTTTCACTCAAGACCTTACCACCATGACATCACTAGCATGGCCTCCCTTGGTACACCTAACCCTTCCTCTTTTTGGGTGCCATTCTTGTGTCCTTGTGGGTCCCACCATGTGCAACACCTAATTCTTACTTTATTCTCTTTTTCTTTCTTTTCAAAAATCCATAAATTATTCATTATTGGACTTGGGCTCCAAGATAACTTTTGGGCCTTATTGGGCTGGCCTAGGACGAAATGTTGGCCCTCTTTTAGGTCCAATAGCTAATTGGCACAAATCCCAATGTACTTTCCTTATACCGAATCCTTAAATTATCCTGATCTCAGAATAAATGCTAAACACCTCCTTTAATTGTTCTAACATTTTTAGAATTTCATTCTAATATAAAATAAATTCTCTACAAAGTTTCATAATTTTCTGAGACCCAGAAGTACCCAGAAGTCCTGTTAAAAATTACATATGTTTCCTTTAACCCTTTATCGGTGTCCTTTTTCACCGTAAATTCCATAATTAATTCTACAGGACTCCTTTTTGACTTCTGTCAACTCCATAAATTCTCATATTAATTATAGTAATTTACTATCAAATTTCCTTTGATATCCATCCATTGTGTGAAATGACCAAAATGCCCTCCATTTACTTCTGGTTTCTTAGGGCATCACAGTGGCATTTTCGTAATTTTGCACTTTGGCTCTTAGACTTTCTTCCTCTTCCAATTAATCCTTTTCTTTACATAAATATGGCCACATCTTTTCCTAAACATCTCATATATTTTATTCAATCTGTACATACAACTTAGTACATAAATTAGGGATGTTACATTCCCTGAGGTCCTAGCACGAGGCTATCACCTCAAAAATATTAATAACCATGGGGTGAGACAAATGCCTCAGTAACCAACAATCCTACTGATCATACATACTAACATGTGCTTATGAGGTGTTAAGTGGGATAGTTAACAAAGTACAACATATAGAAAATAATACCTTATCATAATATAATCAAATGGATAAACTACCCCAGTTCCTCCTATCAAATCAACTGAACTACCTTATACCTGTCAATCGAACCCATGGGTTAGTGATAACTACCATATGACTAGCCACTAGAGCTAACCGATCAAGTATTATGAATCGGCAAAAATCCACAGAGCACAAGACTAGACCATGGGTTTATTTCCCCCTCGAAAAATAGATGTGGGTGTCGCGGCCCCTCAGTAAACTATTAGGGCAAGTCCTTGGGTAAACTGGTAGGACAAAAGCCAGCAATTCCTGCTAGAATGAATAATTGCCCACTTTCTTTCTTCCATTCTTTAGGTCTTCTCCATGCATAAATTTTCCATCATGCTTGAACTAAATTGGTTAGTTATAGGGGGTGAGATTCTGGGGAATCTCAGTAGCAAACATTAACATTTACATATGCAAGATGGATGCCAATGCATGATATGTAATTTCATTAAATTTTCTTTAATTAGTAAAATGCCATCATGCTTTATGCTTTGTATAAAAATACATGGCCATAGGAAGCATGTTATACATAACATTTTCAATATCATTTATTATGTCACAACATCATTCAATCATTATATACATGTCAACACATAAGGATACCACATCAAGCACATAAAAGGGTAAGTCTACTACCTTAAACATAAGCTTTTTCTCTTGTTCTTGCACTTGCTCCTTAAGCTTCCAACCATGCATACCTTCAGTCAACCACTTCCCAACATCCTCTTGGATGTCTCAAGGTCTTAAACATACCCATATTAATCACATAACTCATTTGGACCATGAACTCAATTAATGTTCAAGACTATCCTTCTTGAACTCTTAACTCTTTACTTTAACTTTAGGGATTTCTATCAATATTTTTAAAAATTATTTCCATAGGTCAATCCCACACAATTTTTTATGTGGAATCCAAATATGAGCTTATATTTATAAAAATCAAAATCCTTCCCCATAAACTAGATAGAAACTGAAATAACACAAAGCATCTTCAAAAATTACATTTTTGATTCTAATGCTTCTAGTACTTATTTTTCTACTTTATCCCCCACAATTTTTCATTTTAAATCCATTGGAAGAATCAAAATTATGAAATTTCTCTTCCTATCCAGTGTTAGATTGAATATGTTTTGATGATGATGAAAGAAAAGAATTGAGTTAATATTTTTGAAGCAATGGAAATGTGTTTTTAATGGAATAAAGTTTAAGAGAAAAGAGAATCAAGTTGTTGAATGGTGAAAAAGTGTTTTTGAAGTAATGAAAATTAATTTGTAATCAAATAAAGTTAAATGAAGAAGTTAAAATAGTTAATCGATTAATTGTTCGATTATTGATAATTAATCCATTATCCAATCGATTAATATCAATTAATCGATTGGATATTAGAGTAATGTAAATGCAACAACCTGTTTTACAAAGAAAAATTAATTAATTGATTAGTGACCATTAATAAATTAGTTAATCAATTGATTGACCATACGATATTGTCATATTATCTTGATGTGAATGATTATATTCAAGTTTCAATTCATGTCATCAAATTCTCACTTCACAAATTAATTTACTAATGATTAAATGTTGAATTGTTTATAGGATTAAATTCTGAAGTTAGATTCAGCTTAGTTTAAAGCTTGAGATGAGAATAGGCGGAGATAAAAGCCAATAGACGTTCAACAATAAAAAAACAAAAAGCCTCAACGGCTATAAGGGCTAGTTTAACGGTTATATTTCTAACGGCAAGAAAACTCAACGAAAGAAAGCCATAATGAAAAGAATACTCAACGGTCACAAGATCAACTATAAATAGAAGAGTATTCAAAGTTAAAAGGCTTGGCAACAATGAACAACAAGAAAATGATGAGATATCCATAAGCTGAATACAAGCCATGAAAGAGCCAAAAACTTCCTGAGTCATTCAACTCTCTGTTCTTTATGTATTATTCTTTTGAGATAAAGTTACAGTGAGCTTCAATGTCTATATATTTACTCTATCTGAGAGTTAGATGCACCCTCTATCCTTCTCTTATCTGAGAGTAGAACCTTGGAATCAGGGGATTCAAGGTTGGAATTTGGTCATATCTGTTAAGGAGGAGTGTTGCCATCAAAAGTGTGGGTAATATCAAGTTTAAGGTGATTCTCAATTAGCCGTGAAAATTGAGCTTGTAAAGGCTTCCAAGAGCCCGTTGCAATTTTGGTTTATAGTGGATTGAAAAATATCAGTGAAAAGCTGAGGACTGGACGTAGGTCAAAGAAGGACCGAACCAGGAAAAATCATTGTGTGCTATTCTTTCTTCTTTAACTCTTTGATTTCCAGTAGCTTTTTTCATTTTCAAATCAACATTTTACAAACTATCTTGTTTTATTTATCAGAGTTTCAAAAAATCTTAAAAGTTTTAAAAAGTTATCAATCACCCAATTCACCCCTCTTGGTTCATCCAGTCTATCTACCTGAAACTAATATTTGGTATCAGAGCAAGTTACTTTTTTAAAGGATCTAATGATCTCAAGTGCAAAGATCATGGTTGGATTTGTCTATGAAATATTTTCAAAAGGTTTTGATTTTACCATTCCTGCTGTTTTAGAAAATTTTGAGTTTTTTTGTATTGGAAAAGTCAAATGACCATTTTCTTAAAAGCTCTTGATTTTGATATGAAGAATATCCTTTCAAAGGAATTTGATTTAAGCCAAGAAATGATTAGAATGAAAATGAAAAGAAACTATTTTCCCTGAATCTTAGAGCAATAAAAATTTTGTACAATATTTTTCTGAAAAAGATTACTTGAAAATAAAATCTTGCTCTAATGTCAGAGAAATTTTTAATATACTTGAATCTATTTATTTCTTTGATCTTTCTACTGAAAGTTTTGATGGTTCATCAAAATTAGAAAATGATTTATCTACTCACGATAAACAAATGGAAGTAGATTGTGTTGATGAAGAAATCCATATTGACTTCCATGAACATATCAATACCAATGAACAAGAGGAAGAAAAGATTCAAAAAGAGCTCAATACATATGAATTTGATAAATCATCATTCAGAGCTGATAAGACATATTTTGTATATAGTTTCTGCGATGTTTTTATGAGTTTTATTATGACTTTACCATTCATTTTATACCTTAAATTGTACTTTTATGTATTACATGATTGTGCATGGCAATGTGCTAATTAAAGGGTAAAATGGTAAATTAACCTTCCAAACTGCATATATTCTGTTATTTACTGATTTTGACTTTTACAATGAGTTTTTATATTGAATTGCAGGTACTTTGAAAGAGAGCAAGGACCAGGGAAGGAATCACAAGTCAATGAAAGTCAAGTCACGCCTTTGTGCTTTTTAGTTACGACCCAAGTGTCCAACAGTCACGACCTTACTTCTGTTGGAAGATTCTCAATATTCATAGGTCACGACCAAAACATGGATATGGTCGCGACTAAAATACGAAATTGTTGAAACTGCGTGTTTTAAATTAGGTCATACTGTTATAAGAAGAGACGGAGGCTGCCGTCAAGTGGAGGCTGGTTTTTTGACCTGATTAGGCTAAGAAACAGTACTCGAGTGCTCTCTACACACTTTCTCCTCATCTTTCATCTTTCTACACATCTCTACACCATTCACCCTTCATCTCTTCATTGTTTCTTCATGGCATTACATCTGAACAGCGATTGCAGTGCAGTAGAAGTCATGAGAGGCTAAACCTTTAGTCGCTTGGTGATGGATCTAATATCTTGAGCTCACGGACTGAAATAGGGAGTTTTTACTATTCTAATTTGTATTCCTTTACATGTCATGATTGCTGCTAGATCTAGAGTTTTTATTCTATGTTTAAGGATTGCATATCGATTGATCATTCTCGAATTAGACTATCGTGTTTGATTTTGGATGATTTGAACATTTTCTTTTAATAAGAATATTTTAGTTATGATTTTAAGAAAGTTGGGTTGTTTTTCAGCGATTGTTGCAAACTAATTCAATTTCTTGAAATCTAAGGTTTTCGATTGATGACCATTCGAGGGCGTTCTCATCATCTAGGGTTAATTGCATGCTAAGTGGTTTCTAACAGTTCGCTAATAGTCCGTAAACTAGCTTTGATCAAATGAGTTTAAGGAATATTAGGGTTTTGGACTCAATCGATCGATTGAGGTTTTTCTTTGAGACTTAGTGATTTAAAACTCCGATTTAATATAAGAGCAAGGATAGATAAGTTTTTATCATCAAGAGACTGCCATTACATTTTTCTTCAACAAACCAACTCTTTTCATCTCAATCAAAAATCCAAAAATATCTACTTTTTTGCACCTTTATTTTATTGCATCAAGCACACAAAACCCCAAAACCATTTTTACTACTACTCAGGTTTACCATTGATTTTAACATCCAATTTGCTAGGTTTCTAATAAAAAGGCTCCTTGAGAAGAACGATAGGGTTATGCCTTATACTACATTATATTGGGTGCAATTACTTTATTATGATGGGCTGGAGGACGATAATCCGAGAGCTTACTCATCAAGAGCTCAAAATCTTTCAACGATAAAAAGTTCCAATTCTTCTTATAAATTTAGAAAAAATAATTTTAAGAGTTTTTCATGATATGTGTCATACCTCACTTTTCTAGGCTTTATCTTCTTCTAAACAGTATCCTGTTATGTTTGGAAATAGTAGGGGTGAGATTTCTGGGGAAATCTCACTAGCAAACGGTACCATAAACAATGTATGTAAGTATATGTTCAGTGTTAAACCTGCTTGCTTTATTATGATCATGCTGGCATAATGACGTATACACGCTTCCATATCCCTTACTTATAATATATAGCTGTACTATAAAAAGAAACAGAGCATTTTCAATCATACATGCTTCACATAATCAAGACAAACTAATAGTATATTAACAACACTCAAGCAATAAGCATACAAGTTTAGGTATAAGTTTACTACCTGTTGGGTAGCTTTCCCTTAGTCCTTAGCCTTTGCTCTGAGGTTCCTTCTTCACATAGGTTATAGCCTATACAAGGCATAATAATATTTTCATTATTACCTTATACATTATAGCTCTACTTAACTCAAGTAATACCATTAATCTGACAATCCCCTAACTTTCTTTCTATCTATAGCTAACCTTATCAAAAGAGAGACATTTTACTATTCTAACTATTAAATTTATAAGAAGAATCCTTTAATTTATTAGACCAGGGACTAGAATAAATTACCTTATTCTTAAGCTTGCCAAGTCCCTAAACTCCTTGGACTGCTTTTAGCTAGGTCAGACTTCCTCCTTTTTCCTTTCTTCTTTCTCTTTCTTTCTTTCTTTCTCTCTCTCTTTCTCTTTCTCTCTCTTCTTTCTTGCTTGGCCGTGGATGGAATGGAATGGAAGGGGTGTGGTATTTATAGGTGAAGTAAGGTGGATTGGATGGTCTAGATCGAATAACGATGAATGGCTCAGATCACCTGACTTGCTCACCAAGTTTTGCCTATATCATCATGATGACATCATCCCCTTATGTCATTATGCTAGGTGGCACCTTGTGTGGGTCCCACAAGACACCTTATGTAACATCCCTAATTTCTGTACTAAGTTGTATGTACAGATTGAATAAAATATATGAGATTTTTTAGGAAAAGATGTGGCTATATTTATGTAAAGAAAGGGATTAATTGCAAGAGGAAGAAAGTCTAAGAGCCAAAGTGCAAAATTACGAAAATGCCACTGTGATGCCCTAAGAAACCAGAAGTAAATAGAGGGCATTTTGGTCATTTCACATGATGGATGGATATCAGAGAAAATTTGATAGTAAATTATTATAATTAATATGAAGATTTATGGAGTTGACAGAAGTCAGAAAGGAGTCATGTAGAATTAATTATGGAATTTACGGTGAAAGAGGACACCGATAAAGGGTTAAAGGAAACATATGTAATTTTTAATAGGATTTCTGTGCCTCCGAAAATTATGAAACTTTGTAGAGAATTCATTTTATATTAGAATGAATTTCTAAAAATTTTAGAACAATTAAAAGAGGTGTTTAACATTTATTCTGAGATCAAGATAATTTACGGATATCGGTATGAGAAAAGTACATTGGGATTTAGGCCAATTAGCTATTGGACCTAAAAGAGGCCCAACATTTTTGTCCTAGGCCATCCCAATAAGTCCCAAAAGTTATCTTGGAGCCCAAGCCCAATAATGAATAATTTATGGAGTTTTTTAAAAAGAAACAAAAGAGATAAAGTAAGAATTAGAGTTTGCACATGGTGGGACCTACAAGGACATTGCACATGGCGTACAAGACAAGAGGAGGAGCTGATTTTTGTCATGTCATGTTATCTCAACTTGGCTTGGTAGTGATGTCATGGTGGTAAGGTTATGAGTGTGAAGAGAAAAGACATTTCAAGATCAAACCTTTAACCATTAGATCAAATAGTTTCCAAGGTGATCTTGGCCTTCAAATGGCACATGACTTTTGCTATAAATACCCCCCATTTACAAGTCCAAAACTGTGAGCAAGAAAGGAGAAGGAAGCTCTTGCAAAATATTTCTCAAGCAAGAAAGAAGCAAGGATCTTGAAGTAGCAAGTAAGGTAAGTTGTCTCCATGCTTCTACCCTTTGTTCTTATGGTTTGTGCTTGAGTTTAAGTGGTTTTTGAGGCTTAAATCTTGGGGAGATGCTGCTGGAATTTTTGTGTATATGTGAAAGGAATATGAGTTTTAAGTCATAGATAGTTAAGACAAGCTTAAACAAGTTAGTTACATGCTTGGTTGTGAAGTAAGTTGATGTTCTTGACATTACCATTTCGGTTGCACTGTTCATGAACTGTTCATGATAGAAGGAAATGGAATTTCAATGATTTAATGCTTCCATTGAGTTTATATGATGATTTTGTGTAGGATTGGAAAGATTTTGAATCTTGGAAACCATTGGAATTAAAAGTTATAATGTTGAAAATTCCTCATGGTACTGTTCACTCGCGTGAACAGTGATTTGAATTTCATAATTTTGATGCTTCCAATGGTCTTAAAATGAGATTTTGTGTGTGGGAAAAGTGGAGGAACAAGTATGGGAAGCATGAGAATCAAAATGAGAATTTTTGGAAGATTTATATATGCTTTTCCAAATCTGTACAGAATAGTGTATTCTTGCTAGAATTGGGTTATTTTGAGTTAATAAATGGATTCAAAAGGTGAAATTGTGTAGGGTAAGGTTAATAAATCAATTGGTTCAAAGGCCAAGTTAATTGGCAAAGATTAAAGAAAGTTATGTTAGTTAAAGCAAGTTAAAGGTTCAAGAGAGGTAGTCTTGAGTAGTGTTTGAGTTCATGGTCCTAATGGATTATGTAATGAATATGAATGTGTTTAGGACCTTGAAACCTCTAAGAAGGTGTTGGGGAATGATTGGCCAAAAAGCTTCATGATTGGAAAGCTTGGGAAGCAAGTGCAAGCATAAGAGAGAAAGCTTAAATCCAAGGTAGTGGACTTACCCTAAACTTGTATGTATGTAACGTATGCTTGATTATGCTATGGCTTGGTTGAATTGTGTGTATATAGTATATGATTAAATCTCTGTTATTTTATGATTTCTTTGGCCAATTGTATTTCATATGATACATGGAAGCATGCTCATCACACTATGATAACACTTTCACAAGCAAGCACAAGTCTTTACATTAATACATGCATTGTTTGGTATTGTTTGCTACTGAGATTCCCCCGAATCTCACCCCCCATAACCATGATCTAGGTGATGGAACATCACAAGGAAGGAGGTAATTGTGGATGTATGAATGGTGTATGACTTGGAAAGCATGCCTTTAATTTATGTGATGATATATTGGTATGTATAATGAATTTACTCACTGGATCCGAGCTGAGGCAGATCACTTCCAGTGATAGTTTGAGTAACTTATTCTATTCGGTTTCACGTGAAACTTGGCATGAACATAGCTAAGGACACCAAGAACGCCTAATTTGGTTAAGTTTTCAAATTGATATGTTTTTTCAAAGTTGGACTTAAACTCTGGATCAAGATAAAACTAGTCCTGCTATACAATGAATTTCCAATGCGGTTTTTATATAGTAAATGAATGAGTTTTTCCGAGATATTTGGTGAGCTTAAAGTACACATTCTGAGATTTAAATCCATAGGTAATTCGACTCAATTAGATAAGTATACAAGGAGAAATGAATTTTTGAAAATGGGGCAAAGAAACTGGAACTTTCAGATTTATCAAATGAATAGTAAAGTTTAACGAATAAACTGATTTGATCTGGACAAGGAAACCTCATTTTGATATTTTTCTATCAAAGTTGAATTAAATATCTTTCATTAGAAATTGGAATCACCTCAAAACAATTTTTCTAGATTTGATTATGAATTTTCAAAATTCAGGCTGTAATCTGGAATTACCCAGTGAATAGTGACAGTGAACAGTACCCGTAAGCCCAACTCTTGGAAATTAATGTTTTTAAGTTTAAGAGGTATTCCAATGATCTAAGATAATTCCAATTGAGTATATGTAAGGTTAAGGTTTAAGCTCAAAATTTAAGGTCAAAGTTTAAGGATTGAGATTAAAGATATTTACTAAGAAAATGCTGTTGTACGGGCAGAATATCAAAAGTACTGTGTACGTAGGTGCTGTCTAAGGAGGCTGGAAGTGAGTGGACCTAGCCGGTTCATCCAGTTTTTCCTGGGTACTTACGTAGAATGGTAGTTCTCATGGGACTTACCGAATCAGTACAGTTACTTCTGTCAGGATTTTTGGCAAAGAGAGATATAATAAAGTTAAGATTACTTCCTTAAGTGTACTCTGAGATGGTTTAAAGGAGGATGTTTCACCTTACCTGGTGAGTCATCGCTTATGGAAACTCTAGTATATTCTATCCAATCCTGTACATTCCTGTACAATATAAAGAGATTTTCCTGAATTATTAGACTATCCTGTACTTCAATAATTTCCATGTGTTCCAATGGTATTATTTACTTAGGGAACATTTACTAAATAAATACTTATAAATATCTGATAAAATTCTCCTTATCAGATCACTTTCCCCAGTTATAACTGTAACTGGGTACTTGTATTTTTCCTAGATCTTACTGAATTACTATTTTAGTGTACTGGGCCCTACTACCATTTGGAATGGCCCTCTTTGGTGCCATTATGGGCTAACTTATCACATCCTAATTTTTGTATGTCTTAGAGACCATTTGATAGCATTTAGAACCACTTTCAAGGTCATTAAAGTCAAATTTCTCAATCTGGAGTTTTACTCTTAGCGAGTACTGTTTACTGTGTAAATTCTATACGAGTGACCTGACTATGAAAAACCATAACTAATTCTAGAAAAATCGGAATGAAGTGGTTCAAATTGCTACATGAAGATAACTCAATTCTCTTTCAGGGAAAAATAACTCGTTGACCAAGCCTTGACCAAGTTAACGTCAATCAACATTAAACTTTAATGTTCATCCAACATTTTCCCCCTAAATCCAGCATTTTAGTCCCAACTTTGATAAATTATATCTCCATGTGTAGATATCCAAATAAGGCATCCTATATATCAAATCGAAGCTTGGTATGTATACTATTAACCATAAAAATATCATACATTTGTTCAACCATTTACTATCTTTAATTACAGGTCAAACATCACCACGTCACCACGAGTTACTGTTCATGGTGGCAAAATCCAGCAATCAACTTTACATACATATGCATAACATACATCAATCACATATCAATCATGCTAAATAATTATTAACTTCTCTTCATGTATCCTCAGCTCCTATATCTTGGGAGAAATCTCAGTAGCAAACAGTACTAAACAATGTATGCATCAATTATTGATATTAGTGCTTGCTTGGAATTATGTCAGCATAATGTAATGTGCCTGCTTCCATGTAACATATGAAATACAATTGGCCAGAGTAATCATAGTACAGAGCTTCAACAATTACATATTAACATCAATCAATCAAGCCATAACACAATCAATCATATATTCAACACATACAAGTTTAGGTAAGTTTACTACCTGGCATGTAGCCTTTCCTTTAGTCCTTAGCTTCTGCTCTAAAGTTCCTTCTTTATAGATGTCAGAGCCTATACATAGCATAATAATATTTTTATTATTATCCTATCCAGCATAACTCCACTTAACTAGAGGTAATACCCCTATCCTGACAATCCACTAACTTTCTTTCTATCCACGGCTAACCTTATAGAGAGAGATATTTCTCTATTCTAACTATCTAATATATAAGAACAATCCTCTAATTTATTAGAGCAGGGACTAGAATAAATTACTTACCTTATTCCTAAGCTTGCCGAGTCCCTAAGCTCCTTGGATTGCTCCTAGCTCCGCCATAACTCCTTCTTTCTCTTCCTTTCTCTCTCTCTTCTTTTCTCTTCTCTTCTTCTTGCTTGTCGTGGGATGAATGAAATGGGAGGGGGTGGAGGGGTATTTATAGGTGGAGGGAGGTGGAATGAACGGTCCAGATCGAATCGCGATGAACGGCTCAGATCACTTTGCTTGCTCACCAAGTCTTGCTTACATCACTATGATGACATCATCCTCCATGATGACTCATCAAAAGTGACATCACCATGGAACACCTCACATGCTTAGGTAGCGTAATAGTGACACCTTACCAGCTGACTCAGCGCTTCCAGAGAATTCCAGAGTCTTATACCGGAATCAACGGCTGAGATCGTGCCACGTGTCCTCATCTTTTTTCTTCTCCCTCTAGATTAATGCCATGTGGCATCTTTAGGGCACCTTTCACGCAATCCTATGGATTTTAGATAAGCTCAGGACTTTATCTGATCAATTCCTCGGTTATCACGTTAACTGAGTAACCTTACTTTATTGAAAACTCTCTAAAATATTATTTTAATGTCACCTTAATTCATATATTCCTTGGGCTACATTTGTGCACTCTGGGAATGCTATCTTGGGTATCTGATCAAGCTCAAGTACTCTGATGGCTCGATTCCCAAGAAACATCCCTTGGCAAATTACCAAAATGCCCTTGGTTCCTCTTTATTTACTTTAATGAGTCTAGGGGCATTATTGTCTTTTCACATCTTACCAGAGTATTCTCTGACCCTGGTCAACTATCCAGATAACCTTTCTTGACTGTCTAACCTTAGTCAAATGACCAAAATACCCTTTACTCATTCTTTAGCTATTTTATAACATAAGGGCATTTTTGTCATTTTGCACCTTTTTCCGGACACCGGCCCCTTTTATCCGATAAACTGATATCCTAGGTCTGGACCTTCTTGGCGTTACTATGGATATCTGTGTTACGTAATCTGGGCTCATTTAGTCCCAGTTTATTTACTGATAAATCTCCCTATCGGATACCGGGCGTTCATAAACTCCTATCAAAATTCACTAAAACGTGAATAACTTTTTCTATAGAACTCCTTTAGGGATCCTGTCAGTTCCTTGACCTCCGTCTTCACAGGATGCACATTCCTGTAACTTTTCACTTATATCTGAGGTCCAGGGGACCTGATAAAAATTTCAGATAACTTTTTCATTATCAGATAATTTTCAGCTATCTGGAACTTTGATAAAATTTCCATATTAAGCTAGATTAACCAGCGTCATTTCCTCTATCTACTGGTGAAATTTGGGGTTGAAATGCTTCCGAGCAGTTCTAAGCCACTTTCAGCTCAATTTTCTATAATTACTATTTTACCCCTTGTACTTTTGATAAATTACATTTATGTCCTCACATTTGGCTAAAATTACACTTAAAGACCCCACATTTTTGTCTACTTTCTCTTTTGGCCTTATAACTTGTGTTTACTTTTACTTTTACGCCAAGAGACTTTTAAACTTTTCACTTTAGTCCCTTTCTTTTATGAAATGACTAGTATACCCCTAGGACTTTCAGTATTTACATATAATTCCCTGTACTTTCACTTATTTGTAGTTTAGTCCCTAAAAGCCTCTGTATGTTTCTGGGACTTCTGCTCAAAGGGGTCTGGTAGCCTATCTATTTCAGGCTACTTTCTGAGTCTCTGGGCCTGAAAATTGGGATATTACATAACTCGACCTAACTCTTCTACTACTTAAATTTCACTATCTAGATATCAGGCGTTCACGAACTCCTATAAAAATTCTCTAAAACGTGAAAAACTTTTTCTACAGAGCTCCTTTCGAAGTTCTATTAGTTCCTTAACCTCTGCTTCATAGAATGCACTTTTTTTTTTGTAAATTTTCATCTATAGCTGAGGTCCAGAAGGTCTGATAAAAAATTTGGATAACTTTCAAGATTTCAGATCCATATCAACTATCTGGGACCTTAAATAATTATTTTGGGTCACATCATATTGACCAAAATAATTTTCTCTATCTATTGGTAAAATTTGGGACTGAAATACTTCCTGGCAGTTTATGCCTTTTCTAGCTCAACTTCCTATAATTACCATTTTACCCCTGAACTTTTGAAAATTACACTTTTATCCCTCAAGTTTTTATAATTACACTTAATGGCCCATAACTGTGTCTACTTTCATTTTGCGCCATAGAACTTTTAGAGCTTTCACTTTAGTCCCTTTGTTTTTCAAAACAACCATTATGCCCTTGGGACTTTTTTAAAATTATGAATTTACCCTTGTTTGGGCTTTAACATCGTAAATTATTCCTTTGAGATTTTTATCTAAACCATAGGCCTCTAACTAACCTCTTTTCTCTTTCTACGCCTAAGAGACTCTTTTGAAGTCTCTAACTTAATTATATATTTGCCCTCAGAAACTTTTACTATTTATAATTTAGTCCCTGAACTTTCATTATTTGTACTTTAGTAACCAATCATTGATTCTGTTTTGAAAAGCAAAAATTTATATTCCAAATATGATGATATCACTAGAACATTCAGTAAAAAGGAAAAAATTTTGCACAATGATTTTAAGCTTCCTTTACTCGACCAACACAATACTTGCCAGTATGTTTATAAGGACTATTATCCTGTTATCTATAATTATGGTTGAAAACAAGAGCATATTCAAACATGTCATTTGAGAAAAAATTCAAATGTGAGAAATAAATTTATCTAGGTTCCTAAAGGACAATTAAGGTCTAAAACCAATGATTAAGGACCCAAAGCTAAATGGGTACCACAGTGTCCTTTCAGTATGCCAAATGTGCTGAACAACCTTCAAAAGAATGGACACGGTATAAGGAGAACTAGGTTTTTGAGAGTTCCTTGTGCATCAGTGAAAGCTACATCACCTGAGAGAATTCAATGAGTTCCCATTGCTGATATGTCAAAGACAATTCAAAAGAAGCAATAGAGAAAAGCTAAAGGAGTACATTCTACCTCAAGAATTTACTATCACAGAGTACCATTCAACTATCTTAAGGAGAACAGTAGAAGAAGAAGGATCTCTCACACTTCAAAGTCCAAATTAGTTGAGAGATCATTGCAAGCATTTGTCAGAAGCAATCAAAACATGCAATGGGTATGTAAAGGCAATCTTTCTTCCACATGAGGTAAAGGCACAACGGTAAACTTCACACATTATCTTGCTTAACATATCTTCAAAGTTTACTCCTGTATCTTTAGAAATGAACATTGCAAATGATTTCAAATTGTCTTTTATATATACTCCTAAAGAAACATAATTGACAAATTTTTCTTTCAAAATGAGAAAAAGCAATGTTCATAAGTACCAATCTTTATGCATACATAATTATGAAAGATATTCCTTATGCATAAAGACATTTATTTCACTATGTTCAATCATTTCAAATTGATTACATATATGAGCATATGAAGTAGACTGGTTTCCTACAGACTAACCATAAGTAGATCTAAGTGAAGTTGGATACCATGAAAGAAAAGTTTTATATTATAGGAAAGCTTCACCTCAAGAAAATATATGCTGGAACAAGAGCAATAATGTTGAAATCTATTTTTACCCTTGTGTCTATTGAATTAATTTATAAATGGGTAATAGACACTTGTTCCTAGTTAGATTCCATTAGCATATTTGTTAAAGGTTTTTCAAAGTTTTATTGCTAAATGATTTATAAATATTTTTCAAACATTGTTTTATGAATATATCAATTGATTTTACATAATGCATATTTGTTTTAAAAACATTATTTCAAGATTTTTTAAATGAGACTATCTTAAAAGATCAAGTTTTTTTAAGCATACTCATCTGTATTCACTGAAAAAAATATGTTTTGATGATGAGTTGTCATTGTACAATCTCACATATATTTTAGAAGTCAATCCATTTATGATCATACTAACCATTCTACAAAAAAAGAAAGAGATTTGTGTTTTATGATAGGAGAATATAGATGTATCTCAATGAACTACAAAGGCATACCAACATTGAGATAGCAGAGGCAGTGATCAAGGCCAATACAAGATGCTGCTTAAAGAAAGAAAGAAAAATGAGTCAATTTATCAAATAACAAAAATCTGAATAAGCTTTCTTCAACTTCTCTTTATATTGATAATATGGTTGTGGAATTTTGATGTGTTATTCATGATATATGTATTTCTATGTCTTAAAATGTTTCATGTGTGAACTTATTTTTCAAAAATTTCAAAAGAAAAGTTAACATTTTTCATTCTCCAATGATTTCATTTCTATAACTTAATTGATTAATGAGTAGATTAAATAATGTTTGAAAAGATGTTAAAAGATGTTTTGTTTTGAAAATAATTGATTAAAGATTCTATTAATGTCAATTAATCAAACATTAATCGATTAATCAATGTTGAAAAGATGTTCAAAGGTGTTTATGTTGAAATTAATCAATTAAGAAGTCGATTAATCAAAATTAATCGAACAGCTAATCGATTAATGGATAATGTCCGTGTTAAAAGTTGTGTCTGTTGAGAATTAATCGATTGATTGATCGATTAATGGTAGTTAATCAGACATCTAATCAATTAATCATTGTTAAAATTGTGTTGAATGTTGTTTTGTTCATAATTAATTGATTAATCATCCGATTAATTGAAATTAATCAAACGCCTAATCAATTAATTGATGAAATTAATTGATTACTTAATTGATTAATGGGCATTAATTAAGTAGTTAATCGATTAACATTGGGTTTTAACAGTTATCAGTCACGACTCTTCACTATTCAACTTCAACCCTAATTGACTAAATCCTAAATTCTCTCAACTTCAACCTTCAAAATCTCACAAATTTTCTTGGGGAAAGCTTGCGCACCTATTTTCGATCAAAATCCAAAAACACCTCTAAATTACTTTATTTCACAGTTCAAATTTGTTAAAAACCTTAGAGGATGGAGAGAACCAAAACCATAAATATGGATGGATCTGAGTAACAATCATCCAAATCTTTTTCAAACACTCCTTAAGCCTCTCAATTGAAGGAGAAAAGGAGAAATTCCAACCAAAAGTGGCCAAGGACAGGCCAGATGCTTCTAAGGGGAAAGGAAAGGTACTGGTGAGCATGACTCTGGCTGCAAAGGGCAAAGGACAAGTCTTTGAATCTCCTTAGTCCAAGAGGAAGGCTAAGTCACAGAAGCCAGACCCTGACACTGACTCTGATCCAGAGTTCACTAACATGCTGAAAAGGACTGTAAAGGTTGTAACTGAGTCTCTTGGGAAGAGACTGAGGACTTCTAGGAAGCCTACCATATTAGTCGCCTTAGGGCCTCAGTCATCTAGCCTAGTATTCCTCCAAGATAACATCAACTTGGATGTAGATATGGCGTTGTTTAATTCTGAGTTTAAGGAGAGAAAGTGTTATCCTCTGGTATCTGTGGATTATCTGCACTTAGGATTTATCACAGGGTTAACTTGGATTTGATTGATCCTCTCCAATATTATAAGAGTTGGCTAAGGATCAATGAGCCATATAGTCGAGAGGTAGTTAGGAGATTCTACTACAACATGGAGATATTCGACACTTTAGACAAAGAGGAGAATATTATAGATAGTTATCTCACTACCAGGCTTATGGGTAGAGAGTTCAAGCTAGACTTCAATGTGATCAACTATCTTATTGGATCCCTTCCCTTTACAGATATGAAGCGTTTGGATCAGGCAAAGGCTTACCACATCCTACTTCAGACTAACAAGCCATTCCTTGGCTCCCTGGCCTTTACCCCAAGTCAGATATACGATCATTACCATATCATCCATTACATCTATT
Organism: Leucaena leucocephala; assembly: GCA_037074615.1. Taxonomy (NCBI): domain Eukaryota; kingdom Viridiplantae; phylum Streptophyta; class Magnoliopsida; order Fabales; family Fabaceae; genus Leucaena; species Leucaena leucocephala. The sequence continues at coordinate 10,914,067 of CM073555.1, read as the reverse complement.
CCTGATGCATGATTGTCAAGTCCTCGAGCTTCAGCTACATGAATCAGCAGGACTATATCACTGGGGCAAGGATCATCAACAGAGAAAATCTCAACCTGGGAGTTTTCATTTATAGCAAGATGAGGGATTTTTGCTTGAAGAGGACAAGGACTACTCTGATGCCCTTCCCACAGCTTGTTTCCTTCATCCTCAAGCATTACAATATCTATCATCTAGAGGGAAGGAAGAAGAAAGAGATCAGTGTATTCAAAATGATGTAGCTAAACAAGATAAAGATCAAGCTACCATATGATGCCAAGAAGGGCAAGCTTCTGGGGATGCTCAAGCCAAGCAACCATCTGCTAGTACCTCTCTTCCTCAGGATAAAGGTCATTCATTTGCCAGACCACAAGTATCTATGGCTCCATCCTTTATGAGAGCATCTATTCAGAGGTACCTTCAGACAAAGTTTATAGAGTTAGAGAGTAGACTCACAGCTTCTAGCAAGGAAGAAGACTTGGTTAATGAGAGATATAGCTATGGGATCCAGATTGTACTTGAAGCTCACATACGGGATTTTAAAGCTTTCAAGGAAGAGGTCAGAGAATGACAAGAGGCATTATCTGCATGATAGGCTCATATTCATGAAGAAGTGTTCGATGTCAAGAACCTTATATTGGCATACATGCACAGCATGGGACCCTTCACCATCTCAACCTACCTCGGCCTTCCACTACGATAGTCTTAGAGTCTTCATCTGCTCCTTCATATACCTTGGTTTTGGCTGTACTACTTCCACCTATTGACTCAGCTTCACACTTGCCTTTACCCCAGCTTCCCCTAGTCATTCCTTTCTCCTTAGCCCCGACCTTTTTTGATGATGTCTATGGAGTCTGCTAACTGATTTAATTGTATTATATTTTGTGTTTTAATCTATTGTAAAACTTTTAATGCCTTAATGGAAATTCATGGTATTATTCATTGTCTCTTATCTTGTTATACTTTGAGTGATTAAATTGAATTTAAAAAGTTTTCAATCATTCAACATAACTTTACTTATGTTTTTCCATCATCAAAAAGGGGGAGAATGTTAGATTGAATGACAAAAGAAAAGAATTGAGTTAATGTTTTTGAAGCAACAGAAATGTGTTTTTAATGGAATAAAGTTTAAGAGAAAAGAGAATAAAGTTGTTTAATGATGTGAAAAAGTGTTTTTGAAGTAATGAATATGAATTTGTAATCAAATGAAGTTAAATGAAGAAGTTAGAACAGTTAATCGATTAATTGTTTGATTATTGATAATTAATCAATTAGTTAATTATTTAATATCAATTAATCGATTGGATGTTAGATTAATGTAAAGGCAGCAATGTGTTTTACAAAAGAAAATTAATTAATCGATTAATTAGTGACCATAAATCGATTAATGTTGAGAGATGGCCTTCTGGAAGTTAGTTATTTAATCGATTAGTTAATCGATTAATTGAACTTAATTGATTGGTTAATCGATTAATGTATTAAAAACAAATTTTCTCTTGAACAAAGATATTGCTATTAATCGATTGGTTAATCGATTAATTTATATTAATCTGTTAACTATTCGATTAATCAATGAAGTTTCAGTTTTGTGAAATTCAAATATAATGTAATTAGTTGATTAGTTAATCGATTAATTTACAATAATAGATTAAGTGTTCAATTAATTTGTGTTGAAAACTTTCCTATTCAAATCTTCTAAACACATTAATCGATTAAGAGTTCGATTAACTCTAGAAACTTTAGAATTTTTAAATGTCTCTATTTTAAGATACAAACTCATTTCATATTCCAAATGATTAATCTAAGTGACAATATGACTATGTTTTTCATTATTCTTCATTCCAAACCTTTGTGAGAAACTTATCTTCATAAAATTACATTATACATGCATGAATATTTCAATCAGTATGATGCTCTGTTTTATGTTTCATACTTTAGTTCTAATTAATCGATTGGGTAATCGATTAATATAGAATAATATTTAAAAATAAGAAAAATCTTGGGTATGATCTTAAAGTGTTTATATCTAAATTGATCTTATATACTTGATCAATGATTCAGCTATCACACATTAATTCATATGATTGAGCATACGATATTCTCATAGCATTCTTGCTGTGAATGATTATATTCAAGTTTCAATTCATGTCATCAAATTCTCACTTCACAAATTAATTTACTAATGATTAAATCTTAAAGTGTTTATAGGATTAAATTCTGAAGTTCAGATTCAGCTGAGTTTAAATCTTGAGATGAGAATAGGCTGAGATAAAAGCCAATGGACATTCAATAATAAAAAGATAAAAAGCCTCAACGGCTATAACCGCTAGTTCAACGGTCATATTTCTAAAGGGAAGAAAACTCAACGGAAGAAAGCCATAACGGAAAGAATACTCAACGGTCACAAAATCAACTATAAATAGAAGAGTATCAAAGTTAAAAGGCTTAGCGACAATGAACGACAAGAAAATGATGAGATATCCTTAAGCTGAATACAAGCCATGAAAGAGCCAAAAACTTCCTGTGTCATTCAACTCTCTTTTCTTTATGTATTATTCTTTTGAGAGAAAATTAAAGTGAGCTTCAATGTCTACATATTTACTCTATTTTAGAGTTAGATCTACCCTTTATCCTTCTCTTATCTTAGAACAGAACCTTGAATCAAGGGATTCAAGGTTAGGATTTGGTCGTATCTGTTAAGGGGGAGTGTCACCACCAAAAGTATGGGGTAATCTCAAGTTTGAGGTGATTCTCAATTAGCCGTGAAAATTGAGCATGTAAAGGCTATCAAGAGCCCATTGTAATCTTAGTGTATAGAGGATTGGAAAATCTTAGTGGAAAGCTGAGGACTAGACGTAGGTCAAGGAAGGACCAAACCGGGATAAATCATTGTGTGCTATTCTCTTCTTCTTTAACTCTTTGATTTCTAGTAGATTATTTCATCTTTAAATCAACATTTTACAAACTATCTTGTTTTATTTATCAAAGTTTCAAAGAATCTCCAAATTTTTAAAAAGTCATCAATCACCTAATTTGAAACATCCTTAATATCATGCTTACATATACTCAATTGGAAGTATCTTAGATCATTGGAACACCATTTTACCTTAGAAACATGAATTTCCAAGAGTTAAGCTATCGGTTACTGTTCACTTTTACTGTTCACTTGGTAATTTCAGATTACACCATGAACTTTGGAAATTCATAATTAAATCTAGAAAAATTAAAATGAGGTGGTTCCAATTTATAATGAAATCTATTTCGTTAAACTTTGAGGGAAAAATATGAAAATGATATTTCCTTATCCAAATGAAATCAGTTTATTCGTTGAAAAACAATGTTCATTTGGTAAATCTGGAAGTTCCAGTTTTCTTACCTCATTTTCAAAAATTCATTTCTCTTTGATTACTTATCCAAATGAGTCGTGTTACACATGGATTTAAATATCCATATGTGTAATTTAAGCTCATAAAATTTTGTGGAAAAACTCATTCATTTACTATATGAAATTAACGCATGAACCTCACTGCCTCTGAGTAGTCGTATTATCTTATTCCAGAATTTTGAATCCCGAATTTGAAAAATCATAACAATTCGAGTTCTTAACCAAATGAGGCGTTCTTGGTGTCCATTTAAATCTATATATCTTAGCTATGTTCATGCCAAATTTCATATGAAAACTCGTTAGATAGGTAACTTAAACTATCATTGGAAGCACACTACCTCGGATAGGATCCAGTGAGTGCATACGTTTTACACACCAAACCATCAACTTGTAAGTAAAGTGCACACTCTTTAAGTTATATACAGTCATCCACCTACATTTACCCTTTTGCCTTGAGAAGATCCAGCACCTAGAGCATGGTTATTTATATGGAAGGAATGAGATTTCATGGAAATCTCAATAGCAAGTTATACAAACTATAAGGTTATGCATGATTGATTAAATGCCTAACATGTTATCATGCAATGGGAGCTAATTCATGATCATACATAAGCAAATTCTAACATGCATATTGTCATGACATAGGTTGCAAGGAGTTGCACATATTCATAATTCATCATCATCACATAACATATCATGCTCAACCAAACTTCATGCATAACAAGCAAGCATATTAATCAAACAACATAAGTTTATAGTTAGGTATTCTTGCTACCTCTTATGTATCTTTGTAAGTTACTTCTTGTCTTGATCCTTCCTTCCCACAAATGTCAAAACCTAGGCATAATTAAACAATTACCAAGTTACAACTCAATTCAAACCATTCTCAAGACTAGGGTTTCATTAAGTCCCTTTCTTTCTCTACTTTGTGACTTAGGTTTACAACCTTCCAAACTAAACTCTCATGGTTCATTCCCACATAATTTTTCATGTAGAATCCAAATATACATTCAAAAATTCCAGAATCCAATTGCATCTTTCACTTCTGTACAGAACCGAAAAGTGACCTCTTGTTTCCCAAAAATTCTCATTTTGATTCCAATGCTTCCAATATTTGTTTCCCTACTATAACCCCACACAATTTTCCATTTTAAACTCATTGGAAGCATCAAAATCATGAAATTCCAACATATAAATAGTTATTTCATACTGTACGGAACAGAACACAATCTTGGATTCACAAGCATACTTGAATTCCTAAGTCATTACCACTTGATTCTAGCTTGTTTAAGCTTGTCTAATCCATCCATAACATAAAACTCATGTTCTTTTCACACATACACAGAAATTCCAGCAGCACCTCCACAAGATTTAAGCCTCAAAAACCACTTAAACTCAAGAGCAAATCTACTAGAACATAGTCTAGGATCAAGAGGATTAATTACCTTGATGTTTCTTCCAAAGTGCTTGCTTCCTCTTGGCTTGAGTTTTCAATTTGCAAGAGTTTCCCCTAGGTTCCTCATGCATGCCGAAATGAATCTGAAAGTGGGGGTATTTATAGACAATTTTGGGTGGAAATGAAAGGCCAAGATCATTTTGGTTACTATTTGATCTTGTGGCTTAGATTTAATCTTGGAATTTCTTTTCTTTTTCATTTATGACATCACCTTGATGACATCACTCAAGGGACAACTCTTGGGCCACCTAATCAGCCATGTGACGCAAATGGAAGAGCCAAGAGGCCTTTGGAAAATTTCCAATCTAATCTGGTACCAGCCCAGTCTGATTCCTCAAAAACTGGACTGTTTTCTACATCTACTTTTTCTGAGATTCCATAATATGTCTTCTGACCTTAAATTTAGTATCAGGGTTCTTTATATCATTGACATTTTTATACTGGGTCTAAACTTAATTATAGATCCCTCGTGAAATGACCAAAATACCCTTGGTGCCTTTTCTTGCTCTATATTAACCCTAAGGGCAAAACTATCATTTCACACCTTTTTGTACCTTGTCAGAGCATATACTGACTCTGAATAACCTCACCTGAGTATGTCTTGGCATTTTGGCCTATCTAAAATGACCAAAATGCCCTCCATTCATTTATTTCTCCTTAAGATAACACAGGGGCATTTTCGTAATTTCATACTTTTTCGGGGTTCCACTGGATACTGGCCCACCTATCAGTCTAGGTGTCTTATTGGGCCTTTGATGGCGCCATTTTTGGGCCTTTTAGGGTCCATTACCTTTCTGGCATGTTTCACGAGAAATCTCTCCCGACGATATTCATCGAGTAGTTTTGCCATTATACACCGTTTCTACACGTCTCCGAACACTGGCTCCTTTTATCATATAGACTAGCATACTGCGTCCAGGCATCCCTTTGGGTCATAACAGGCATCTGACCGATGTCATCTGACCTCATTCAGTCTCAGTTTGAATACCGATAAATCTCCTAATCGGATCCCCGGAGGTCACACACTCCCGTATGAATTTACTAATTTGTGAATAACTTTTTCTACCGACCTCCTTTCGGTGTTCTGTCAGTTCCCTGACATCCTCCTCAACAGGACGCATCTTCCTGTAATTTCTCACTTATATCTAAGATCTAGGATATCCGATAAGAATTTTTTTATACTTTTAGACTATCAGATAAATTTCGGCTATCTGGAGTCCTGAGAAAATTCCTGTATTAAGATGGATTACCCAACATCACTTGCTCTATCTACTGGTGAAATATGGGCCTGAAATGCTTTCGAGCAGTCTAAACCACTTCTGGCCTAACTTTCTTTAATTACACTTTAGCCCCTAGAAACTTTTCTTCTTTTCAATTAAGTCCTTTAAATTTGGCTAAAATTAGACCCCACATTTTTGTCTACTTTTCCCTTTTAGCCTTAAACTTTTCATAATTGCACTTAAGTCCTTATATTTTCTTTCTTTTGCAATTTAATCCCTTTCTTTGCATAAATGGCCACCAATTTTCCAGAAAATCTCACATATATTATGTACAAACTGTACATACCATCCAGTACAAAAAATTAGGGATATTACATAATTCACCCCCTCTTTGATGATCCAGCCTATCTACCTGAAACCAACATCCAGAATTTCGCACAATGGCAAACGCATGCTCAAGATTGAAATTACAAACATACATGATTCTACAAGTTAATACCACTTGATTCTAGCTTAATCCTCTTTGTTTTATCTTGTTCCAACCTCAATTTCTCCTTCTTGTAATTATGTATAGGTTTCGATCAACCATGGGAGAGGAGAAATTCTATTGTTTCCTAGCTATTTAATTTAAGATAATTCTTCCTAGAACCCGAGATTAAAAGCTTGATCAAAGTACTTACCTTGTGCTCTTGATTCCTAGCTTCTTTGATTACTTAGTTCTCCTTCTTTCCTTGTGTCTCCATGCATTTCAGTAGCATTTCCCTTTATATGCCTTCCTTCATGTGCTATAGATTTGGAGTGGGTATTTATAGATTTAAAGCAAGGTGAATCAAGGGCTTAGATTACTTTATGCATTATTTGACCCAATGGCCAAGATTGCTCCTTACAACTTGTCTTGCCCACCAACCCAAAAATGACATCATCCATGACATCATATAAGACCTTGTTTGGTACAACATAGGGCAAAATACTGATTGGAAAAATTCTAGTCTAATCTGGTACCAGCTTAGTCTAATTTCTTAAAAATCAGATTGTTTTATGAATCTAATTTTCCTAAAATTCTATAATATGTTTTCTGACCTTAAATCTAGTATCCAAATTTTTCCTACCACTAACATTGTTGGACTGGGTATTCATCTGATTACTAACCCTTGGAAAATGATTGTAATATGTAACATCCCAAATTTTAGGAAAGAGGTTATGAAGGTCTTGGGATGATAATCAAAAGGAAATATATTAAGATAAGTTTTAAACTAAAGAAAGAGAGAAGGTATGAAGTTGTAAAGAAAAAGGGACTAAATTGTAATTAATGAAAGTTTCAAGGACATAATGGACATTTTGCAAAAGAAAGGGACTAAAGTGAAAGTCTAAAAGTTCCATGGTGTAAAATGGAAGTAGACATAAACTTTGGGCCATTAAGTGTAATTATAAAAAGTTGAGGGCCTAAAGTGTAATTTTCAAAAGTTCAGGGGCAAAATAGTAATTATGGAAAGTTGAGCCAGAAAAGGCCAAAAAATGCCCGGAAATGGTTTAACCACAAATTTTACCATAAAATAGAGAAAAGTATTCTGATCAGTTTAACGCAACGCAGAATTTTGATTTAAGGTCCCGATAAATTGATATTAATTTTTAAAGTCGGGAGATTATTACAGTATCCTCTGGACATCATAATCAGATGACATTTGGTAATAAATTATTATAAATAATATAAGAATTTAAATTCTTATAAATAATATAAGAATTTATAAAACTGATAGAAGTCAAAAAGGAGTCATGTAGAATTAATTATGGAATTTAAGGTAAAATTGGACACCAATAAAGGGTTAAAGAAAATGTTGGGAATTTTTATCAAGATTTCTGGGTCTCAAAAAATTATGATACTTTGCAGAGAATACATTTTATATTAGAATGAATTTTTAAAAATGTTAGAACCAATAAAAGAGGTGTTTAGAATTCATCTAAAAAATCAGGGTAATTTGAGAATATCAATATAAGGAAAGTGCCTTGGGATTTGTGCCAATTAGCTATTGGACCTAAAAGATAACCAATATGATGTCCTAGACAAGCCCAATAATCCCAAGGAATTTTTATTTGGTCAAATGAATTTTTAGAATATTTTATGTATTTTTAAAAGAAAAGAATTCAAGAAAATTCAAGAAGCATGTGAGGTGTCCTTGTGGGATCCACAAGCTTTACACATGGAACCAAGAAGAAGAAGAAAGGGTTATGACATGTGCTAAAATGTAATAAAATAATATAAGAATTAACCTAATGATGATTAAGGATAATTAATCCAAAAACCAACCAATCAAGTTTAAGATTAAGGAGTTGTAATAATTAGGAAAAGTGGGGTTATTATGGACCTAAGGTAACAAAGTTTTGGCTATAAATACCCCTCCCATTCTTCACAAAAACGTGCCCCCTTGGTTCCCTTGGAGAAACTCTTGTCATTTGAAAACTCAACCAAGATAAAGGCAATTCAAGGCACTTAAAGGTCAAGGTAGTTAAGGCATAAGGTAAGCAATCCTTCCTAGCTTATTTATATATGTTTTGGAAGGATAAAACCTAGGTTTTATTGGTTGGAAATATCATTAAACCTAGAGCATGCTTGCTGTCCAAATTTTAAGTTGAAGTAGGAAGAAGGAAATAAAGCTATAACTATGTGATTAATACTTGGATAAGTTAGTTTAGGTGATTGGTCATTGAACTAAGTTGTGACCTTGACTTTACCATTAATGAGGCCATTCGGCCTAGGGATGTTCTAGACCAAGAAGAATGAATTTCGATGATCTAATGCTTCCATTGAATTTATATGATGATTTTGTGTAAGATTGGATAGATTTGGAACCTTGGAAGCATTGGAATTGGAAGTTATAATTTTTAAGTCTTCTCTGTACTATTCACATGCATGAACAGTGTTGAAATTTCATTATTTTAATGCTTCCAATGGTTTTAAAATGAAAAATTGTGTGGGATAAAGTAGGAAAACAAGTATTGGAAGCATTGGAATCAAAATGAGAATTTTTGAAAGAATTATGTACATTTCCGGTTCTGTCCATAACAGGTTGAAGGAGCTGGAATTTCATGATTATAAGCTCATAAATAGATTCAAATGTGAAATTGTGTATGGTAAAGTCAAGGTACAAATTAATTCAAAGGACAAGACAATTAACCACAAATTAAGAAAGATAGGGTTTAATTGATTAAGTTAAGTCCAATGTCTTTATATACCAATTGATTTGGGTCATGATGAATAAATGAATATGTGATGTTTAGGATTTGATTTGTGTATTCAAGAAGACAACCTTACTTCAAGAAAAGGTGACAAGAAAGAGGATAAGGAAAAGTAAAGAATCAAGGTAGTAAACTTACCCATTCTTGTATGCTTGATGTATATGCTTGTGTGTTGATATGATTATAATATGTGATGATGATGATGTATGATATGTATGAATGATATATGCTATACCCTTTATGAGTTTATGGTTATGCATAATAGTGATTGGCATGGAGCACGACAGTATGCAAATGGAAACTAAGGAAAGACAAAGGAAACATGTCATGCAAAGGAAGAATGCTAGATGATGATATGGTTATGTTCTAGACAAGTTTTGGGATGAATGTATGTAAAGGAAGATGTTAGACAGTTTTGAACTATGATGTTTGGTCTGTAACTAAAAATAGTTAATGATGTAATAAATGTATGATATTTTAGCAGTAGTTAGTTAACATGTCAAGCTTCGTTTTGACACCAAGTACGCCTTATTTCGATGTTTGTACAAAGAGAATAAATTTTCCAAAATTAGGGACCAAAAACTATTTTCAGAAATTTAGACCAAATGAACAGTAAACTTTGATGTCATAGTTGACTCAGTTGACTAGTCAATTGGTCCAAGTAAGTATTTTTAAATTAAATATCAAGATGTTATCTTCAATTATCCTTTTGAACCACTTCATTTCGATTTTTATAGAATTAGTTATGAATTTTCAAAGTTCATCACTGAATCTAAAATTACCAAATAAACAGTAACCGTAAACTTAAAATTTTCAGATTTTGATATTGAACTTCAATGGACTTGTAAGTAGTTCTAAATGCTACCAAATAGTCCCTAAGATGTATAAAAGTAAGGTGTTACATAATACCCTTGGTTCACTATTTTATATTATATTAACCCTAAAGGCATAATTGTCATTTTATACTTATTCACACTATATCAGAATATATTCTGACTCTGGTCAATTATTCCTGGGTCCTTTTTGACCTTTTGACCGTGTCCTAAAAGACCAAAATGCCCTATATTCATCTCTTGGTCAATATTATAACATAGGGGCATTTTCATAATTTTACACTTTTCATGGTCTTTCTGGACACTAGCCCACGTAACTGTTAGAATATATTACTGGGCCTATGGGACACTAACTTGGGCCTTTAATTGGGTTCAATGCCTTTATGGGCTCAATTTCCAAGAAACTTCACCTAAAAGTATTTATCGGGTAGTTTATTTCATTGTAAATTCTTTTATAAATTATACATAACACCTTTTTGAGTTCTATCAGTTTGATAAATTCTAATATTAATTATGAGAATTTATTGTAAAATTTTATCTAATTATGAGGTCTACAAGACCTGTTATAATCTTCTGATTTTAAAAATTAATATCAATTATCCAGGATCTCAAATCAAAATTCTGAAAAATAGGCCTGGCCCAATTACCATTCTCTATTTACTGATAAAATTTGGGATTATAATAATTTCGGGCAATTTTGGGCGTTTTCTGGCTCAACTTTCTCATACTTACAATTTTACTCCTGAATTTGATAAATTACACTTTTGTCCTTGAATTTGCCAAATTCCACTTTGGTCCCTTACTATACTTTTTATAAATACACTTTATGTACAACATCCTTACTTTCATATGTCTTAGGGACCATTCGGTAGCATTTAGAACCACTTACATAACATTTGAAGTCCATTAGTTAAATCTAGAATTTTTACTCTTAGTGAGTTACTGTTAATATGGTATTCCAGATTCGGCGACAAACTTCAAAAAATCATAATTAATTCTAGAAAAATCTAAATGAAGTGGTTCAAAATTATAATCGAAGCTAACATTTTTAACTTTAAGGGAAAAATAAGTTTCTGACCAAATGCTTAGCACATTGATAAATTTTTTTCGTTAAAGTTTACTGTTCATTTGGTCAAAAATTCTAAAAACAAATTTTGGTCCCCATCTTTGGAAAATTGGTTCTCTTTGTACAAACATCGAAATAAGGTGTTCTTGGTGTCAAAATGAAGCTTGACATGCTAAATAAATGTTTGTAAAATTTCATACTTTTATTCCATTATTTACTATTTTTCCTCGCATCATAAACATTATTGCTTAAACTAAGCATACAACATCATTACTTGCAAGAATTCTTTACATAACATCATATAGCATTTACATTGACCAATCCCTAACTCCTCTTCATGATTCTTCATCCTCTTTACTCATTCATAAACCTGTGGGGATTGGGATTACATGGATGGGGTGAGATTTCGAGGGAAATTTCAGTAGCAAACAATACTAAACAATGCATGTATTAATGTAATTTCTTGTGCTTGCTTGTGAAAGTGTTACCATAGTGTAATGTGTAACATCCCGATTCTTAAGTCTAGGAGAACTGGGAAGTAGTCTGATATGGGTAGACTGCTAAACCCGTAGTCCCAGGGTAGTAATCTGATATGGGCAGATCATTTACCTATATTTTGTAGGAATCCGAGGGATGAGCTAAGTTTCTCAGGATTTAAAGATGAGTTAAGTCTTTGGCCTACAGAATAGGGACAGTTCACCTAGGTTCAAAAAGAGGAATGTAAGGAATATCCTAAGTCTTAAGCCTTGGAATTCTGCAGGTAGCTAGATATGGGCTAGCTCCTGAGTAAGATAACCTGATATGGGCAGGTTGTCGAGCCTTTCAATTAACAATGACTCCCGAAGAGTTCAGGGGATGAGTTGTTAAAAGAGAATTTCTAGAACTTAAGATGAAAGATAAGAAGATAAGTAAAGATGCCAGAAAGAGAATATAGGGGCATAATCGTAATTATGGGAAAGATCAGGCTGGTAGCCGATGAGTACCATATTTTACCAAAAAATAGAGAAAATTATGCTGATCATTTCACTGAACTGTGAAATATGCATATGAGGTCTCTATGAGTATGTAAGAATTATAGAAAGTTAAGGGACTTAATTGAAAAGAAGAAAAGTTTCCAGGGGCAAAATGGTAATTATGAAAAGTTAAGCCAGAAGTGGCTTAGGACTGCCCGGAAGCATTTTAGTCCCAAATTTCACCGGTAGATAGAGGAAATGATGCTGGATAATCCAGCTTAATACAGGAATTTTATCAGGACTCCAGATAGCCGAAATTTATCTGATAATAAAAAAGTTATAAAAATTCCTACCGGATATCCTAGACTTCAGATATACGTGACAAATTACAGGATGATGCGTCCTGATGAGATGGATGTCAGGGAACTGACAGAATACCTAAAGGAGGTCTGTAGAAAAAGTTATTCACAAATTAGTGAATTGAGACGGGAGTTTGTGACCTCCGGGGATCCGATTAGGAGATTTATCGGTATTCAAACTGAGGCTGAATGAGCTCAGATGACATCGGTCAAATGCCTGTTATGACCCAAAAGGATGCCTAGACTCAGTATGTCAGTTTATCTGATAAAAGGAGTCGGTGTCCGGAAAAAGGTGTAAATGACGAAAATGCCCTTACGTTATAAAATAGTGAAAGAATGAGAAAAGGGTAATTTGGTCATTTGGCTAGGGTGAGACAGTCAAGAAAGGGTAGCTGGATAGTTGACCAGGGTCAGAGAGTACTCTGGTAAGATATGAAAAGATAATAATGCCCCTAGACTCGTTAAAGAAAAGAAAGAGAAACCAAGGGCATTTTGGTAATTTACCAAGGAATGGTTCTTGGGAATTGAGCCATCAGAGTACTTGGGCTGGATCAGAGACCCAAGGTGATGTTCCAAGGCCAAAAAACGTAGCCCATGAATTATGTGGGAAAAAGTGGCATTAAAATAATGTTTGTGACTTTTCAATAAAGTAGAGTTACTCGGTCAACACGATAACCGAGGAAGTGATCAGATAAAGTCCTGAACTTATCTGAATAACATTGGATGGCGTGAAAGGTGCCAGCAAGATGCCACATGGCACCAACATAGAGGAGGAAGAAAAAGCTGAGGACACGTGGCACGATCTCAGCCGTGTATTCTGGTGCAAGACTCTGGAATTCTCTGGAAACGCTGAGTCAGCTGGTGAGGTGCCCTGTGGGCCCCACCATTACGCCACCTAGCCTGTGAGGTGTCCCTTGATGATGTCATAAAGTGATGAGTCATATGGAGGATGATGTCATCACAATGACATAAGCAAAACTTGGTGGGCAAGCAGAGCAATCTGAGCCACTCGTTAAGAATTGATCTAGACCACTCATTCTCCTTTTGCTCAAGTATAAATACCCCCTTCCCCCTTGCCATTTGCATCACGGCCAAGAGCCCTTTAAGAGAGAGAAGGATCTCTAGAGAGAGAAAGTGAGAGGAAGAAAGAAAGAAGGAAGTTCTGGTCCTGGTTTTTCCTGGATTTTTATATTTTTCTTTATTCCTTTTTACTGCATCATGCATGACATCATCCAGGACACCTCACCGGGACACCTCATCGCCATATTCTTCACATGTCACAATTCCTGGACACCTCATCAGCTGACTCAGCAGTTCAGTCCAATCCAGTACCGGTCCAGAGTCTTGCACCGTAATACGTGTCCTCAACTTTTCTTCTGCCTCTAAGATTGCGCCATGTGGCACCTGGAAGGGACCTTTCACGCCTTCCAATGCTATCCAGATAAGTCCTGGACTTTATCTGATCACCTCCTCGGTTATCGTGCCTACCGAGTAACTTTACTTTATTGAAACAGCATTAAAATAGTATTTTAATGCCACTTTTTCTCACATACTCCATGGGCTACGTTTTTGGGCTCTGGGAATGTTGTCTTGGATCCTGATCAAGCCCAAGTACTCTGATGGCTCGATTCCCAAGAAACAGCCCTCGGCAAATTACCAAAATACCCCTGGGTGCCCTTTCTTGCACTATTTTAACCCTAAGGGTAAAATCATCATTTTACACCCTTCTGTACTCTGTCAGGGTATATACTGACTCCAAGTAACTTTATTTGTATGTGCCCTGGCTTCTGGGCCTGTCCAGAATGACCAAAATGCCCTCATTCATCTCCTACCCCTTTAGTACAACACAGGGGCATTTTCGTAATTTCGCACTTTTTCGGGGTTCTGCCGGATACTGGCCCACCTATCAGTCCAAGTGTCTTACTGGGCCTTTGTTGGCGCCATTATTGGGCCTTTCAGGGTCCATTACCTTCATGGCAAGCATTACGAGGAATCTTCCCCTGTTAATAATTATTGAATATTTTATCTATTATTCACCGTTTATACACATATCCGGACACCGGTTCCTTCTGTCCGATACACTGGCCAGCGGTGTTCAGGCATCCCTGTGAGTCATATCAGTCATCTGACCGAGGTTATCCGAACTCATTCAGTCCCTTTTCAAATACCGATAAATTTCCCTATCGGATACCCGGAGGCCTCACACTCCCGTCTGGATTTTCTAATTTGCGAATAACTTTTTCTACAGGCCTCCTATCGGTATTCTGTCAGTTTCCTGACATCCGCCCCATAAGGATGTATCATCCTGTATTTTCTCACCTAGATCTGAAATCTAGGATATCCGGTATGAATTTTTATAACTTTTGGACGATCGGTCCATTTCTGGCTATCTGGAATCTTCAAAAATTCCTGTATTAAGCCAGATTACCGAGCGTCTCTTGCTCTCTCTACCGGTGAAATCTGGGACTGAAATGCCGTCGGACAGTCCAAACCACTTCCGGCCTGACTTTCTTTAATTACACTTTAGCCCCAAGAAACTTTTCTTCTTTTCATTTAAGTCCCTTTTTATTTGGCTAAAATTACACTTAAGGACCCCACCTTTTTGTCCTTAAACTTTCCATAATTCTTTCATACTCATAGAGACCTCGTATGCACATTTCACAGTTCAGTGAAATGATCAGCATAATTTTCTCTATTTTCTGGCAAAATATGGTACTCATCGGCTACCAGCCCTATCTTTCCCATAATTACGATTTTGCCCCTACATTCTCTTTCTGGCGTCTATTCTCATCTTCTTATCCTTCATCTTAAGTTCTAGAAATTCTCTTTCAATAACTCATCCCTTAAACTCTTTGGGAGTCATCATTAATTGAAAAGCTCGACAACCCGCCTATATCAGGTTATCTTACACAGGAGCCAGCCCATATCAAGCTACCTGCAGAATTCCTAGGCTTAAGACTTAGGATATTTCTCACATTCCTCATCTTGGACCTAGATGAACTGTCCCGATCTCCTAGACCAAAAATCAGGATGTTACAGTGTACGTAGGTACTGTCTAAGGAGGATGGAAGTGAGTGGACCTAGCCGGTTCATCCAGTCTTTCCTGGGTACTTACGTAGAATGGTAGTTCTTACGGGAATTACCGAATCGGTACAAGATCGGTTACTTTCTAAAGACGAAGTATAGCCGTTATGCTGCCAGATTTCAGGAGGAAAATGATGTATTAGAAATATGAGAATTTTATACCTGTCCTAATGAATAACAACTATTCTTTAACTACAGATATTGTCTGGCATGTTCTAAATATCTGATTGGCATGTTTAACTGATATGTGATGGATGTATGCATGTGCCTGTAAGAGTGAATGCTGAAAATTGGTTCTGTGAACAGTAAATCCGAGGAGACCTTTTGATGTTTGATAATTCATTAAAAATAGTAAATGGATGAATCAACGTCTGAAATTTTTATGGTAATTAGTAGATATATTAAGATTTAATTTGATATATAATATGCCTCATTTGGACGTCTATACATGAAGTTATAAATTGCCAAAGTTGGGACCAGAATGCTGAATTTAGAGAAAAAACGTGGGATGAACAGTAAAGTTGTAACCTTGACCCACGTTGACTTGGTCAAAAATTGATCAATGAGATATTTTTCCCTAAAAGATAATTGAGTTAGCTTCATGTAGCAATTAGAACCACTTCATTTCTATTTTTCTATAATTAATTATGATTTTTCAAAGTCAGGTCACTCATCTGGAATTTACACAGTGAACAGTACCGAGAAGAGTAAAATTCCAGATTGAGATATTGGACTTCAATGACCTTGAAAGTGGTTCTAAATGCTACCAAATAATCCCTAAAATGTACGAAAGTAAGGACGTTTCAGATTGCACCTTGAATCTTGTCTTGCCCACTAAGCCAAGTTGAGATAAAATCACATGACAAAAATATTCTCTTCCCTTTGCCTTGGACGCCATGTGTGAGCTTTGGTGGGTCCCACTATGTGCAAACCCTAATTCTTACTTTATTCCCTTTTTTTTCAAAAATCCATAAATTATTCATTATTGGACTTGGGCTCCAAGACAACTTTTGGGACTTATTGGGCTGCCCTAGGACGAAATGTTAGGCCTCTTTTAGGTCTAATAGCTACTTGGCACAAATCCCAATGCACTTTCCTTATACCGATATCCTTAAATTACCCTGATCTTGGAATAAATGCTAAACACCTCTTTTAATGGTTCTAAAATTTTTAAAAATTCATTCTAATATAAAATGAATTATGTGCAAAGTTTCATAATTTTTTGAGACCCAGAAGTCCTAATAAAAATTACATACATTTCCTTTAAACCTTTTATCGGTGTCCTTTTCCATCGTAAATTTTATAATTAATTCTACAGTACTCCTTTTTGACTTCTGTCAGTTTCATAAATTCTCATATTAATTATAAGAATTTACTGCCAAATTTCATCTGATATCGATCCATTGTGAAATAACCAAAATACCGTTGGTACCCTTCCATGCACTATATTAACCCTAAGGGCATAATTATCATTTCACACCTCTTTATACCTTATCAGGGCATATACTGACTCTAGGTAATCATTCCTGTACTCACCTTGGCATTTTTGGCCTTTCCAAAATGCCCTCCATTCACTCTTGTTCATTATTACAACCTAGGGTATTTTCGTAATTTCACATTTTCAGGGGTTCCTCTGGACACTGGCCCACATAACTGTCCAGTTACCTTATTGGGCCTTTGTGACTCCATTTTGTTCCTTTATATGGTCCACTACCTTTATAGCACAAATTTCGAGAAACCTCTCCCGAAGGTATTTATCGGGTATTTTATTACACTGTAAATTCTATTAAAAATTCTACAGGATTCCTTTTCTGATCCTGTCAGTTTTATAAATTCTTATATTAATTATAGGAATTTACTGTAAAGCTTATATGATTCTGAGGTCTTAAAAATACTATAGTAATTTTTCCTAACTCTAGAAATTTATATCAATTTTTTGAGACCTCAAATCGAAATTCTGTGTTGCGTCAAACTGACCGGAATAATTTTCTCTATTTACTGGTAAAATTTGGGTCTGATATGATTCTGAGCATTTTTTAGCCTTTTCCAGCTCAACTTTCTCATAATTACACTTTTGCCCCTTGAACTTTTGATAAATTACATATAGGTCCTTAAACTTTTGAAAATTACACTTTAAGCCCTCAACTTTTCATAATTACACTTAATAGCCCAAAGTTTATGCCTACTTTAGATTAAGCACCATGGAACTTCTATACTTTTCAATTTAGTCCCTCTTCTTTAAACCTTCATCTAATCATTCTTTTCTTTTCCATTCATCATCACAATCCTTTCCAAACCTCTTTCCTCTATCAGTATTATACCGATAGGAAAAATTAGGATATGACATTATGGCTAATAACTTATCTCTATATTTATTTTAGGCCTTTGGACTTTTCTAATTTACATTTAAGTCCTTAAACTTCTCACTAGTTGTAATTTAGTCCCTAGAATTTCACTATTTATAGTTTAGTCCCTTAACTTTCGCTATTTGTAATTTAGTCCCTGAAAACCCTCTGATGTTTCTGGGACTTTTGCTCAAAGGTGTCTGGTAGCTTATCTATTTCAAGCTACTTTCTTGGTCTCTGGGCCTAAAAATCAAGATATTACAATTCTCCCCTCTTAAAATAAATTTCATCCTCAAAATTTTATTAGTACCTAAGTCAAATTATCTTGGATATATCTCCTCTCTATATCCTCTTCTACTTTATGACTAAGGCTTGGGGTATTTATCTCTTATTTTGATATCTGGCGGAGTTCTCTTAACATTCGCAAAAACTTCGTATCTTTCTCATGTTGCTATGCACTCTTTTATCGTAATCAACTCAATCAGAGTCAAAGTTTGTTTCTTTCTGTTACTTGCTTACTTGTCATGCATCTATTTGTTTATGGACAACTCACTATACTTGACTTGTTAATAGTGTCCATTTCTTTTATATCTAATCCTTCAGAATTTTGATGAAATTATGGGGTTTCTGTCATTTCTCTTACTATACTTTTTCATTACTTATCTTATTACTTATCTGTAGTATCTTATTATCTCCTTACATGTTTCTCATTGTGTATCTCTCTTTGCGTATCTTGAGATACCATAAATCTAACATTCTCTTTAACTTACAACTTTACCAGACTCTCAGGAGAATATTGCTCTTTTACCTTTCTTTCTCCTGAAACAAAGTCATAATCTGAATCTTTTCTTTTAGATCCTCTCTTTGGATATAACATAAGGGGTTATACTCTCTTGCTTTTCATAACTTTTTCTAACTCTTCTTAGGTTTTCTTATCATCTCACATAACTTTGTACATCTATGCCAAACCTGTGTGGCATTTGCATCATTTTCCATCACTTCCCAGGAGGTCACCTATCATTGGGCTACTCTTTACTGAGCATACTTAACTGAAAAGTGCCAATGAAAATCTGAAGCACTGGTGTTAACAAGCTCTTACCCTGGTACTTCTCTATCTCATGCCCTTCCCATACTATCTCTCTTGGGTCTATCTAGCTCTCATTCTGTTTAGTCTTATCTTAAGAATCTATCTACTTATACTTGATCCCTTCTTATTTCATATTGGGTGCTCTTCTTCTCTTTCTTGGGCACACTATCTACAGATTTATGAATACTTGTAATCAGAACTTAAAATTTTAACTCTCTAAATTTTAATTCCTTCTTCATGTAAGAGGATTATGAGTTTAGTCCATATAATAAAATCATCAGAAAAAATGTTGTGGGTACTCTCTCAGTATGAGTTAACCAATTCATGAGGCTTTCATTCCTTAACCTTGTCCTTAGTAATCGTCTTCCTACTACACTATACTCATAACTTTATGGCCCATTCTTTTCCTTAGACTAGGTTTATTACAACCCTCGGGATCTACTATGATCTACTGTAAGCCTCTTCAGAATCTACTATGACCGTGTAACTCTGTATAAGCCATGCTAGGATCTAACTATGATCTTCCTAAATTTACTACGATTTTGTTGTACTATTTCATAGTTCTTTGGAAAACCTAAAACTAATGAACTAAGTTGCAAGGTTATCTATTTCCACTTAGTTGGTAACTCAACTGGTAATTTCCCCAAAACTTTTTTTTAAATAATATTTTTCATGAAGACTTTACTCATTTCCTCTATCACTCTCAAATTTCTCATACCATTCTCATCTTTCATTTCAAAACATGACTTCAATATGTGTAGTACTGCAGAGAGCTACTGATATGCTCAGATTGTCATCGTCCGGTCCATCAAAAATAATGATTGCACTTGATAATGTAGTATAAGGCACAACCCTACGTTCTTCTCAAGGAGCCTTTTTATTGGAATCCTAGCAAATTGGTGGGCAAAGCAATTGAAAAGTTGAGTAAAAACATGGGTTTTAGGTTTTATCTAATATTGATGCTATAAAATAAGGGTGCAGTAAAGTAAATATTTTTGTATTTTTGATTTAAAATGAAAATGAGTTGGATTGTGAAAGAAATTTGTTAAGAAAAACTCTTGATGATGAAATGATATCTGTCTTTGCTCTTAATTTGATTTTGAGTTTTGAAATCACTAAGTCTTAAATAAAATCTCAATCAATCGATCGAGTCCAGTACATTAATAGTTCTTCAACTCCTTTGATCAAATCTAGTTTGAGAGCTTCTTAATACACTATTGAAAATCACTTAGTGTGTAATTAAATTAGATGATGATAATGCGCTCAAATGGTCATCAATCAACAACCACAGACTTCAAGCAATTGAATTAAACATCAACAATCGTTGATAATATTCCAACTATCTAGAAATTAAAACTAAAATATTTATATTAAGATCAACAATCACATCTTCCAATGTCAACTACAAATATCTAATATGAGAATAATCAATTGACATTGAATCCCTATTCATACAATGAAATCACTAAATCTAGAAAAGTTAAAATATGAAATAGGTGCAGATTAAGATAGAAAACTCCCTAGTGAAGTCCATGAGCTTAAGATATGTTGTCCATCACCAAGAGGCTAAAGTTCTACCCTCTCATATCTCCTACTGTGCTGCCATCGCTACCAAGATATGATGCCATGAAAAATGTAGAAAAAGGTGATGGAAAGGTCAAGAGAAAGATGGTAAAAGTGGATTAATCGGTGTAAAAATGTGAAAATCTATGGAAAGATCAATAAAAATGGAAGGTATGAATGGAAGTTGTAGAGAGAATATTGAGAGAGAGGGAGCAGCTATTTCCTGGCCAAATCTGGGGAAAAATCCAGCCCCCTTCATCTGCCTGCTTCTCCTTCCTTTTAATGAAGAGTAACCTAAATGAAAATGCACAGCTTCACTAACTGGCTATTCTAGTCGCGGCCAAATCCTAATTTTGGTCACGACTTGAGAACACAGAGAACATCTTAGGAGAAAATAGGTCGTGACCAGTGGACTCTTAGGTCACGACTGAATATCACAGAAGCTGGCTTTCATATTCCAGGTCATCTTTGTCTAGTGATTCCTTCTCTGCTTCACATTGGGTCCTTGATTCTCCTCCAAACTGCATATATGTTATTCTTTTACTGGTGGGAGTTTTACAGTGAGCTTTGATTTTGAATTACAGGTACTTTGGAGGAGAACCAAGGACTAATGTGAGCAGAAAAGAAATCATAAGAGAGAACCAAATCAAGGAAATAGCTTCTGTGGCCTTCAGTCGTGACCAGAGTGTCCTCAGGTCGTGACCTAATTTCTTTTGGGAAGTTTCTCTACGTTTACAGGTCGTGACCAAAGAAGACAGTCATGAAGCTGCGCATTTTTTATCAGGTCAATCTGATGTTAAAAGGATAGGGGATCCGCAGATGCAAGGGAGGCTTGTTTTTGACCTGATTAGGCTAAGAAGCAATGCTCGAACTCTCTCTCAACGCTCTCTACTACCTACACATAATCTCCATCATTCATCTTTTTACCACCCTTTCTACTTTCTTCATAGCATCGTATCTAGGCAGCGATTGCCGCACAGTAAGAGTCATGAGAGGCTAAATCTTTAGTCTCTTGGTGATGAATCTTATATCTTGAGCTCATGGACTTCATTGGGCAGTTTTCTATTTTAATCTACACCTATTTCATATTTTGACCCTGCTAGATCTAGGGCTTTCATTATATGAACAAGGGATTGAATGTTAATCGATTATTCTCAGATTAGATAATTGTAATTGACTTTGGATGCTTTGAATATTGATTTTTAATATAATATTTCAGTTTTGATTTTAAGATAGTTGGACTATTATCAACGATCATTGCTAATTAATTCAATTGCTTAAAATCTAGGGTTTATCGATCGATGATCATTCAAGGGCATTTTCATCATCTGATTTAAATTACACACTAAGTGTTTTTTAACTGTTCTTTAAAAGATTTTAAACTAGCTTTGATCAAAGGAGTTTAAGAAATATTAATGCTCTAGACTCAATCGATCGATTGAGGTTTTGTTTAAGACTTAGTAATTTCAAAACTCTCATATCAAATTAAGAGCAAGGATAGATATGTTTTCATCATTAAGAGTCTGTCATAACATATTTCTTTCATAAACCAACTCATTTTCAACTTAATCAAAAATACAAAAACATTTACTTTACTACACCCTTATTTTACTGCATCAAAAATCAATCAAACCCAAAACCCATTTTACTTTCACTCAGGTTTTCAATGGTTTTGTCACCAATTTGCTAGGTCTCAAATAAAAAGGCTCCTCGAGAAGAATGATACGGTTGTGCCTTATACTATATTATTGGGTGCAATTATTATTATTTTGATGGATCGAACAACGACAATCCGAGCTGCTCATCACCTTTTTATTGGAATCCTAGCAAATTGGTGGGCAAAGCCATTGAAAAACTAAGTAAAAACATGGGTTTTGGGTTTTATCAAATATTGATGCTATAAAATAAGTGAGTAAAGTAAATGTTTTTTGTATTTTTGATTTAAGATGAAAATAAATTGGATTGTGAAAGATATATGTTAAGAAAGACTCTTGATGATGAAATGATATCTGTCCTTGCTCTTAATTTGATATGGGAATTTTGAAATCACTAAATCTTAATTAAAACCTCAATCAATAGATTGAGTCCAGTACATTAATAGTTCTTGAACTCCTCTGATCAAAGCTAGTTTAAGAGCTTCTTAATGCACTGTTGAAAACCATTTAGTGTGTAATTAAATCAGATGATGATAATGTCCTCAAATGGTCATCAATCAACAACCAAAGACTTCAAGCAATTGAATTAAACATCAACAATCGTTGATAATATTCCAACTATCTAGAAATCAAAACTAAAATATTTATATTATGATTAACAATCACATCTTCCAATGTCAACTACAAATATCTAATATGAGAATAATCAATCGACATTCAATCCCTATTCATACAATGAAATCACTAAATCTAGAAAGGCTAAAATATGAAATAAGTGCATATTAAGATAAGAAACTCCCTAGTGAAGTCCATGAGCTCAAGATATGCTGTCCATCACCAAGAGGCTAAAGTTCTACCCTCTCATATCTCCTACTGTGATGCCATCGCTACCTAGAAATGATGCCATGAAAAATGCAGAAAAATATGATAGAAAGGTCAAGAGAAAGATGGTAGAAGTGGATTAATCGGTGTAGAAATGTGAAAATCTATGGAAAGATCAATAAAAATGGAAGGTGTGAATGGAAATTGTAGAGAGAATGTTGAGAGAAAGGGAGCAGCTATTTCTTGGCCAAATTTGGCTAAAACTCTAGCCCCCTTCGTCTGACTGCTTCTCCTTCCTTTCATTGTATAGTAACCTAAATGAAAAGGCACAGCTTCACCAACTAGTGATTCTAGTCACAACCAAATCCTAATTTTGGTCGCGACCTGAGAACACAGAAAAAATAGGTCACGACTGAACATCACAGAAGCCGACTTTCATATTTCAGGTCATCTTTGTCTAGTGATTCCTTCTGTGCTTCACATTGGGTCCTTGATTCTCCTCCAAAACACCTACAATTCAAAATCAAAGCTCACTATAAAATCCCAACTAAATAAAGAACAACATAAATGCAGTTTGCAAGAGTTAATTTACCATTTAACCCTTTTATTAGCATATTGCCATGCAAAATCATGTATTACCACAAAAGCACAATTATAGGCATAAAATGAATGGTAAACTTCCCATAAAACCCTTGAAAATGTCAAAGAAACCATATACAATTTGCATCTTATCAGCTACACAGGCTCTACCATGCACTTACTACTATACACTATATATCTAATCTTTCTTATTTTGGTTCTGTGTAGAATTACTAAAGGATTTCTCAGCTCATCTGGTGGACATGGCCCTAACATGAGTTACACTGTCCATTTCTTTAAACTAGCTCTATCTTATGAGTATTCTAGCTCTATCGTAGGAGCAATATAGCTTTATTACAGGAGCATTAACTTTTATTACATAGATGCTGCTCTCTCAGAGCTACATCATCATTTTTATAACTATATCTCATTTCATTTCATATTATCTGTGTCATATTCGTGGCTCGTCATTCATATATCTCATTATTATTGATGGAACATGTCCCAAATACTGTAATCGTATGTCCATAGGTATGCTAATAACATTTATCTGTATAACCATATTGAGCATATTGTATCATCTTCTTTATTCTAACTTCCTGACTAATTAACTATCTTCATCTTATCTAAGACTCTCATTCTAATCCTGACTTTAATCTTTGAGGATTAATTGGAGCTAATTATCTCATCTATCTCTAACATGTAAATACAAATATATTAGGTCTAGGGTAGCTCAACAAGGCGTATACTGGATATTACTGTTTAACATACATAGGGTACTACCACCCTTAAGCCAATGGGAATAGGAACACATTCATCATATGGAAGAATGATAATAGGAAGATCTAGTTGCCCTTTATAGTCATCGTTATAAATGAATACCCAACGTTCGAGTCACATATCTCATATACTTAGTGATCATTAATTCATACCATCTTTTGGATTATCTCAGGTGACTTCCTTAACTTTTCTTTGATTAGGGTAAAAATTCTTTCATTTGTCTGGGGTCTCTCATCTGTCATATTCTAAAGATATTTCCTAGCAAAATGTCCTAGCTTTCCACATCTGTAATGAAACATCCTACTTTTAACCTATCATAGTACGTATTTGAAAGTGGATTTGATTAGAGGAAGCATTACTTTGGCCCAAAAATTAAAATTTTAAAACTTACTTCTTGGGTTCTGTTTATTTGGTAAATTGCATATTGTTAGTCCAACTTTGAAAATTCATAACTAATTTTAGAAAAATCGTATGGACGTAATACAAATTTCTACTTGAAGCTCTTTCATAGTCTTTAAGGGACAAATATAAATCTAGACATTTACCTTGCCAATTAATGTAGTTAAATCATTACTTTTTACTGTTCATATGGCAAATTCTGAATATTGCAGATTCTGTCTCGTAACTTTGGAAATTCATTTATCTTGATATACACATCCAAATGAGGCATATTACATATTAATTTAAATCTCTGGATGTGTACTAATTGTTCATAAAATTTTGTGAATTAATTCCTTCATTTGCTAGGTCAAACTGGAGTCAAAGTAAGACTGCTCCAGGACCTACGTTTTTGCCATTTCATCTTTTTTCTTAAATGTCCATAAATTAATCTAGCATTCCTAAACCATCAAATAAGCTTCCTATATCTTCACATACATCATGTACATATGCCATAATTATTTCATACATTTTCATCACATAAATAGACACTTTACATAACTAGGAAAGACCATACATCATAGGCTAGAGTATCAAATTGTGCACTTTCTTTCTTTCATTCTTTAGCTCTTCTCCATGCATACATTTTCCATCATACTTGACCTAAATTGGTTGGTTGTGGGAGGGTGAGATTCTAGGGAATCACAGTAGCAAACATTACCACTTAAATATGCAAGATGGATGCTAATACATGGTATGTAATTTCATTAAACTTTCTTCATTTAGTGACATGCTATCATACTCTATGCTTTGTATAAAAATGCATGGCTATGGGAAACATGTTATTCATAACATATTAAGCATCATTCATCATTTCATAACATCATTCAATCATCATATACATGTCAACACATAAGCATACCACATCAAGTACATAAAGAGGTAAGTTCACTACCTTAAACTTAAGCTTTCTTCCTTGTTCTTAAACTTGCTCCCTAACTTTCCAACCATGAAGCCTTTCGGTCAACCACTTCAACATCTTCTTGGATGTCTCAAGGTCCTAAACACATTCATATTATCACTTAATTCATTAGGACCATGATCATATACCAAATGGAAGACTAGCTCTCCTTATCTTAACTAATTTTCTCTTAATTTCGGTTAATTATCTTGCCCTCTGAATTAATTAGTGCCTTGACCATTTCCCACACAAATTTGCCCAAGGAATACAAATATGAAGTTATAATTTACAAATTTCAACTCCTTCCTTGAGTCCTGGATAGAACAGAAATGTGGCACAACAAGGTTTTCTCAAAAAATTCCTATTTTGATTCCAATGCTTCCAATATTTGCTTCTCTACTTTACCCCACACAAATTTTCATTTTAAATCCATTGGAAGCATCAAAATCATGAAATTCTCATAGATGAATAGTGATTCTTACAGTGGGAGAAATGAACTCAAAAATCTAATTCTATGCATGTTTGAATTTCCAAGCCAATACTACTTGATTCAAGATTATTTAAGCTTGTTTAAACATTCCATGACTTAAAATTCATATTTCCCCTCTAATTCCAGATCATGTACAGCAGCTAAGTTGGAGATAAAAATGGTGTTTCAACCATTCAAATCCAAGAGAAATCTTCCTACAACATAATACAAAAATAGGAGAAGGAAATTACCTTGAATACTTGCTTGTACGTTTTGCTCTTGAATTTTCCTCTTCTTCTTGCTTGAATTTTATTTCAGCAGAACCTCCCCATGGTTCTTACTTTTGGCTTCAATGAGAAGATAAATGGGGGTATTTATAGAAATATTTGGGTGGAAATATATGGCTAGGATTTAATCTTTCACTATTTGATCAAATAATCCATATTCATTCTTGCATCAAGCTTGCCCTAGAAGCCACTTTATGACATCATTTAGGGCCTTGTTTGGTACAATTTAGGGCTAGGATCTGATTGAAAAAATTCTAGACCAATCTGGTACCGGCCCGGTCAAATTTCACAAAAACCAGACTGTTTAATAACTCTAATTTTTCTGAGATTCCATAATATATTTTCTGACCTTAAATCCAGTATCCAGATTATTCCTACCATTGACATTGTTGGACTGGGTATTTATCTGCTTACCATCCTCTAGAAAATAACTGAAATGCCCTTGGTTCTCTAGCTCATACTATATTAGCCTTAAGGGCATAATTGTCATTTCACACCTTTTTACATCTTATCAGGGCATATACTAACTCTGATTAATCATTCCTGTATCTACCTTAGTATTTTAACCCTATCCAAAAGATCAAAATACCCTCCATTCATCTCTTATTTAATATTGCAACACAGGGGTATTTTCGTAATTTTACAAAAGATAATGGCATTTTCGTAATTTATATTTTCTAGGGTCTTTATTAACAATGGCCTACATACCTACATGAAAATATCATTGAGCCTATAAGGCACAATTTTGGACCTTCTACGTGGTCCCCTGCCTTCATGGGCTCAACTCCTAAGAAATTTCTCTAAAAAATATTTATCAGATATTTTATTCTACTATAAATTCTATAATAAATTCTATATAACTCATTTTTGAGTTCTGTCAGTTTTATAAATTCTCATATTAATTATAAGAATATATTGTAAAATTTCATCTGATTCTGAGGTCCAGAAGATACTGTAATAATTTTATGAAACTTCAAAAATTCTTATCAATTTATCGGGACCTCAAATCAAAATCCCATGTTGCGTTAAACTGATCAGAATAATTTTCTCTACTTATTAGTAAAATTTGAGACTGAAATACTTTCAGGCAATTTTGGGCCTTTTTTGGCTTAACTTTCCATAATTACCATTTTGCCCCTGAACTTTTAAAAACTGTACTTTAGTCCCTCAACTTTTTATAATTACACTTAATTGCCCACAACGTATGTCTACTTCTATTTTGTACCATGGAACTTTTAGACTTTTTAGTTTAGTCCCTCTCTTTCTTCAAAACTCATCTAACCTTTATTATTTCTTCTGATCATCGTCACAATCCCTTCCAAAACTGTTTCCTCTATCTGTCCTTTACAGGTTCCATGTCTATTTCATACAGATAGGGAAAAATTAGGATGTGACATGTAGCAACATCCTTAACCTATTAAAGAAAGCCTATCTCTATGGTCTCTACCACATGTTTCGTATCTATTAGGCTTTGATTGCATGTTTGCATCTTCTAGTCTCTTACTTCTTTTATTTATAATCCTTTGCTCAATTTCTGGACCCTTTTGCTTCTTATTATTTCTTCTTAAAGCTGAAGGCCTTGCTGGAACCATCCTTATCGAAGTAATCGAAAGGGGCTCATCTTTCAGGTTACTTTTATCCTTATTGGCCATTGCAAGTTCTCTCTATAACCCTACATGTCTCTACTGTTATATTGAACCTTTACAACTTCCTGGGAAGAATTCTTTCTTATATCACAGAATTTAGTCTACATATTAACTTCTCAGTCATTCATCTCTTATCATTTATAGAATTTAAATATTTGAAATAACGAGAGAGACGGTGAACTTGGCTAAGTATGACTCAAAGGGTTTCTTCTATTACCTTGCCTTATCATTTAAACTTAGCCTCTCGCTCATCTCTATCTGCCTAAGTTAAATGCTTTTCGTAAAACTACATAAATTAAAATTCCCAGTTGAACAGGTTATTCTTTGTATATAGGGTAACTTTTGCGCTCTTTACTATCTCTTAACATCTTTCTCTAATTTGTAAATAACTAGCTATGCCTTCCACTCTAAGGGTGTAATATCCCAATTTTTAGGCCTAGAGATTCAGATAGTATCCTGAAATAGATAGGCTACCAGACCCCTTTGAACAGAAGTCCTAGAAACATACAGAGGATTTTTAGGGACTCAACTGCAAATAAGTGAAAGTACAAGGATTTATATATAAATAGTGAAAGTGCCTAGGGGCATAATGGTCATTTTAGAAAAGAAATTGACTAAAGTAAAAGTTTAAAAGTTCCATGGTGCAAAGATGAAAGTAGACACAAGTTATGGGCCATTAAGTATAATTATGAAAAGTTAAGGGACTTAATTGAAAAGAGGAAAATTTTCCAGGGGCAAAATGGTAATTATAGAAAGTTGAGCCGAAAGTGGCTTAGAACTGCCCGAAAGCATTTTAGTCCCAAATTTTATCAGTAGATAGAGAAAATGATGATTGTTAATCTAGCTTATTATAGAAATTTTATTAGAGTTTTAGATAGCCGAAATTTATCTGATAGTCTGAAAGTTATCTGAAATTTTTATCAGATCTCCTGGACCTTAGATATTAGTGAAAAGTTACAAGAATGTGCGTCCTATGAAGCCAGAGGTCAGGGAACTGACAGAATCTCCAAAGGAGTTCTGTAGAAAAAGTTATTCACATATTAGTGAATTTTGACGGGAGTTCGTGAACGCCCGATATCCGATTGGGAAATTAAGCAATAAGCAAACTGGGACTGAATGAGCCCAGATGATGTCACATAGAGGCCCATGATGACGCCAAGGGAGGCCCAGGCCCATGATATCAGTTTTGCGATAAAAGGGGCTAGGGTCCAGAAATATGCAGAAAATGGGTGAAATGACGAAAATACCCCTGTGTTATAAAATAATTAAAGAATGAGTTAAGGATATTTTGGTCATTTGACTAAGATTAGAAAGTCAAGGAAGGTTATCTGGATAGTTGAACAAGGTCAGGGAATGCTCTGGTAAGGTGTGAAAAGACAATAATGCCCCTAAACTCATTAAAGTAAATAAAGAGGAACCAAGGGCATTTTGGTAATTTTCCAAGGGATGTTTCTTGGGAAATAAGCCTTCAGAGTACTTGAGCTTGATCATAGACCCAAGATAGCATTCTCAGAAGTCCGAAAATGTAGCCCAAGAATTATGTGGATTAAAGTGTCATTAAAGTAATATTTTAGAGAGTTTTCAATAAAGTAAAGTTACCCGGTTAAAGTGATAATCGGGGAATTGATCAGATAAAATTTTGGACTTATCCGGAAGCCATGAGGTGGCATGAAAGTACCCATAAGGAGCCACATGGTATGAGCATAGAGGAAGAAGAAAAAGCTAAGATACGTGGCACGATCTTAGCCATTCATTTTGGGATAAGAGTCTGGAATTCTCTGGAAGTGCTGAGTCAATTGGTGAGGTGTCCCAAGGGCCCCACCATTATGCCACCTAAGCATGTGAGTTGTCCATGGATGATGTCATGATTGATGAGTCATTGAGGATAATGATGTCATCACGATGATGCAGGCAAAGCTTCTTAAGGAAGCTGAGCGATCTAAGCGATTCATCGTGATTCGATCTAAGCCATCCATTCCACCTCCCTTCACCTATAAATACCCCACCCCTCCCTCCATTCCATTCATGGACAAAACAAGAAGAGAAGAGAAAAGAAGAAAGAGAAAGAGAAAGAGAGAAAGAAAGAGAGAAAGAAAGAAAAAGAAAGGAAGGAAGAGAAATAAGGAGTTCTGGCTGAGCTAGGATCAATCCAAGGAGCTTAGGGACTAAGCGAGCTTAGGAATAAGGTAAGTAATTTATTCTAGTCCCTGCTATAATAAATTAGAGGATTGTTCTTATAAATTTAATAGTTATAATAGAGAAATATCTCTCTATAAGGTTAGCCGTGGATAAAAAGAAAGTTAGGGGATGGTTAGAATAGGGTATTGCCTCAGGATAAGCCTAAATTAAGTGGAGTTATACTAGATAGGATAATGATAAGAATATTATTATGCTATATATAGGCTCTAACCTCTATAAAGAAGGAACCTCGGAGCAAAGGCTAAGGACTAAAGAAAGGACTACATGCCAGGTAGTAAACTTACCTAAACTTGTATATGTTAAATGTATAGTTGATTGTGTTATGGCTTGATTGATTGATGTTAATATGTAATTGTTGAAGCTCTATGCTATGATTACCTTGTCCAATTGTATTTCATATGTTACATGGAAGCATGCACATTATATTAAGTTGACACAATCACAAGCAAGCACTAATACCAATCATTGATGCATACACTGTTTAGTACCGTTTGCTTCTGAGATTTCCCCCGAAATCTCACCCCTATCTTTTCCAAACATAACAAGGTACTGGTTTGGAGAAGATGAAGCTAGGAAAGTGAGGATGGGACAAAGGGATATTTCAATACTTTAGAGATCTTGAATGTTTCCTCAAATATAGGTGATTCATACTTATATAATTGGATATTATCCTATTCCTTTGTAGACCCTGATTGTTTGTCAATCTCAGTCTGCTTTTGATCGGACTATAGCTCCTTCTTGGTCCCTTTCTTAGGACATCACAAGCTAGTAACAGTCACTGCTTCTATCGCTGTGATTGCAGTATCTCTCTCTTATTCTTGAAGAGCTTGAATCACTTGGATCTCATATTTGATCTATTGCTATTGCTTCAACCTATTTGAAATATTTTGTATTGGGTTTACTAGGTTACCGGTTCCTTCATGATGGGATTTTTCTATTTTGGGAACATCAACTCTCCATCTATTAACTATCACGTCTCTAACTTTAGGCTGTATGCTAGGCTTATTCTAGATAAGCCTCAGTCTAACTTTTGTTTCTTTCATTTGAAAAAAAAACTAGCCTAACGAAGTCTTTCTTAATGTAGATCCACTCTAGATTATTACACGAAGGATCTACTTCTGAGCATTCTTTAAACTGATCATTCATGTATCAGTGAATCGTACTAACTAGATTGGCTGTACTTTTTGCCAATTCTCTAGCTAATAAACTTCAGCGAGGTTGGCGCCTTCATTCTCATCATCTCTGTAGCATCTAGTTGCTTCCTCTAGGTACACCAAACGATTTTGATTCGTTCCTATATACCAGTACCATTTTCTTAGGCTTTATCAATTATCTAGCCAGTCAACTATCCCTTTAAGTTCAGTTTAGGCCTCATCAAGATTTTCTTTAAGCCATCTACCTATCTATCTCTTTAGGTTTGGCTTAGGCCTTATACTATACTCTAATCAATTTACATTAGGAGTCTTAGGAGTTTTCTATCTCCTCTAGTTGCTCTTACCATCTTTAACAATTATAAACGATATAGAGAGAAGACTTATGCAACTGTTCTTTTCTTTATTTTTCTGCTAAGTAGGAGCACATACTCTAACATGTATAATGCCTGGCCAACATGTTACAAGGCTATATACCTTCTCATGAATGCATAGCTTTAACATCGGAGCTCAAGCATTCCTTCCCTTAATATGTCAGCTCTAACACTCGAAGCTTGCACTGCTCTCATTCGGAGCTTTAGCATATTTTCACAACATAACATAGTGTGTGGCATTTAATGTAAGGAGTAAAAGTTTTACTTATTACTTCATTTATAGCATAACATTCGAACATCTTATCCCTATAAAAGGGAGCCTCTCTATCTGTAATATCCCTAATTTTCTGTACTGATTGAATGAAATATATGAATTATTTTTGAGGAAAAAGATCTGGCTATTTATGTAAAGAAAGGGATTAAATTGGAAAAGAAAGAAAATGAAAGGACTTAAGTGCAATTATGAAAAGTTTAAGGCTTGGAAGGAAAAGTAGACAAAAATGTGGGGTCTTTAAGTGTAATTTTAGCCAAATAAAGGGACTTAAGTGCAAAGAAGAAAAGTTCCCTGGGGCTAAAATGTAATTAAAGAAAGTTAGGCCAGAAGTGGTTTCGACTGCCCAAAAGCCTTTCAGTCCCAGATTTTAATAGTAGATAGAGCAAGTGATGCTGGGTAATCCAGCTTAATACAGGAATTTTCTGAAGAATCCAGATATCCAAAATTGATCTGATAGTCTAAAAGTATAAAAAATTCCTACCGGATATCCTAGATCTCAGATATAAGTGTGAAATTACAGGATGATGCGTCCTGATGGGGCGGATATCATAAAACTGACAGAATACCGATAGGAGGTCTGTAGAAAAAGTTATTCACAAATTCGCAAATAGAGATGGGAGTGTGAGGCCTCCAGGTATCCGATGGGGAGATTTATCGGTATTTAAATTGGGACTGAATGAGTTCGGCTGACCTCAGTCAGATGACTGTTATGACCCACAGGGATGTCTAAATACAGTAAGCCAGTCTATCTGGTAAAAGGAGCCGGTGTCCGGAGATGTGTATAAACGGTGTATAACGGCGAAAGTACCCAATGAACATTGCCGGGGAAGATTCCTCGTAATGCGTGCCATAAAGGTAATGGACTCTAAGAGGCCCAATAATGGCGCCATCAAAGGCCCAGTAAGACCCTTGGACTGATAGGTGGGCCAGTGTCCTGCAGAACCCCAGAAAAGTGCGAAATGACGAAAATGTCCTTGTGTTGTACTAAAGAGTAATAGATGAATGGAGGGCATTTTGGTCATTCTGGACAGGCCCAGAAGCCAAGACATACACGGGTGAGGTTAACCAGAGTCAGTATATGCCCTGACAGGGTACAGAAAGGTGTAAAATGATAATTTTACCCTTAGGGTTAAGGTAGTGCAAGAAAGGGCACCCAGGGGTATTTTGGTCATTTTACAGGGGATCTGTAATTGAGTTTAGACCCAGTATAAAAATGTTAATGATATAAAGGACCCAGATACTAAATTTAAGGTTAGAAGATATAATATAGATTTTCAGGAAAATCGGATTCAGAAAATAGTCCAGTTTTCGAGGAAACGGACCGGGCCGGTACCGGATTGGACTGGAAATTTTTTAGAGGCTTCTTGGCTCTCCTAATTTTTCCATGTGAGAAATGTGAGGGATGAGGTGTCCCTTGGGATGATGTCATGATGATGCAGTAAAGGGAATAAAGAAAATAAGAAATTCCAGAAAAACGGTGACCACAAGTTCAGAGCTCTTGGAAATTACGAAAATGCCATCCATCAAAACTATAAATACCCCCTTGCCTTCATTCATCACGGCCTAGAGCACTTTTAAGAGAGAGAAGGAAGTTCTAGTGAGAGAAGGAGCAAGGAAGAAAGAAGAAAGGAAGTTTTGGCGGAGTTGAAAGCAGTATAGAGATTCTAGAGTTCTGCTAA
This sequence comes from Leucaena leucocephala, assembly GCA_037074615.1. Taxonomy (NCBI): domain Eukaryota; kingdom Viridiplantae; phylum Streptophyta; class Magnoliopsida; order Fabales; family Fabaceae; genus Leucaena; species Leucaena leucocephala. The sequence goes on along the minus strand of CM073555.1, from coordinate 10,880,210 downwards.
GCTTTTGAGGTAGTAACTAATCCTAGCTTTTATGTAATGTCTTTGTAATTGGTTGTGCTATTGTTTGGTTGGATTGTTGTCTTATATGTTATGCTTGAAGCTCTATTACAATGCTATGATCATATGTTATTGAGTATGGAAGCACGCAGCATACTTATCTGTACACAATCACAAGCAAGCACTGTTACTCCGCATTACATACATTGTTATGATTATTACTACTGAGATTCCCCTGAATCTCATCCCAATAAATAACCCATTATAGGGGAGGTTATGCCGAAGTAAATTTTGGGAATTTTAAGAGACGCCATTATGCTGCCGAAATTATGACAAAATGGAAATAGTGAAGAAAGGAGCTAATACGTACTGTGTACGTAGGTACTGTCTAAGGAGACTGGAAGTGAGTAGACCTAGCCGGTTCATCCAGTTTTTCCTGGGTACTTACGTAGAATGGTAGTTCTCACGGGAATTATCGAATCGGTACAAGATCAGTTACTTTCTAAAGACTAAGCGTAGCGGTTATGCTGCCGGATTTCAGGTAGGAAAGATATAATAGAAATATGAGAATTTTGTACATGTTCTGATGTATAAAAGCTTATTATTTAATAATAGGTATTGTTTGGCATGTTTGACTGATATGTGATGGATGTATGCATATGTATGCAAAGTTAAGTGCTAGAATTTACCACTATGAACAGTAACACGTGGTGACTTGATGATGTTTGATCCATAATTAAAAATAGTAAATGTATGAATAAATGTATGATATTTTTATGGTAAATAGTACATATATTAAGCTTCGATTTGATATATAGAATGCCTCATTTGTATATATACACATGGAGATATAAATTATCAAAGTTGGGACCAGAATGCTGGATTCAGGGAAAAACGATGGATGAACAGTAAAATTGTAATGTTGACCTACGTTGACTTGGTCAAAGAATGGTCAATGAGTGCTTTTTTCCTGAAATATAATTGAGTTAGCTTCATGTAGCAATTTGAACCACTTCATTTTGATATTTTTAGAATTAGTTATGATTTTTTAAAGTCAGGTCACTCATCTGAAATTTTCATAGTAAACAGTACTCGATAAAAGGAAAACTCCAGATTGAGAAATTGGACTTCAATGACCTTGAAAGTGGTTCTAAATGCTATCAAATGGTCCCTAAAATATACGAAAGTAAGGATGTTTCACTATCTGTCTAAAAAGTCAGTTGTAAAATCATCTTCTCGTTCATAAAATTATAGGGAGAGGACTGATACTAGTCTATTATTTCTTACATGCTTAGTACCCTGTTAAGCTCTATCCATAAACTTTGTTCTTGGCTAATCACATTTTTATTGGGTAAAGTCAACTCTACTTGCCTTACCTCGACTGTATTCTCTTTGTTCTTAATGGAGGACATATTCTTCTATCAAAGCAACGTCAACTCTATCTTAATTGCATCCCTGATAAGATACAAATTGTGTATGGTTTCTGTGATATTTTAAGGGTTTTGTGACAACTTTACCATGCATTTTATGCCTGTAATTGTGCTTTTGTGGTAATACATGATTGTGCTTGGCAATATACTTGTTTAAAGGGTAAAATGGTAAATTAACTCTTCCAAACTGCATATATGTTATTCTTTTACTGGTGGGACTTTTACAGTGAGCTTTAATTTTGAATTGTAGGTACTTTGGAGGAGAACTAGGGACTAATGTTAGCAGAAAAGAAATCACAAGAGAGAATTAAATCTAGGAAGCAGCTTCTGTAGTCTTTAGTCGCAACCAAAATGTCCTCAGGTCGCAACCTCATTTTAAGGGTTTTGTGACAACTTTACCATACATTTTATGCCTGTAATTGTGCTTTTGTGGTAATACATGATTGTGCTTGGCAATATTCTTGTTTAAAGGGTAAAATGGTAAATTAACTCTTCCAAACTACATATATGTTATTCTTTAACTGGTGGGACTTTCACAGTGAGCTTTGATTTTGAATTGTAGGTACTTTGGAGGAGAACTAGGGACTAATGTTAGCAGAAAAGAAATCACAAGAGAGAATCAAATCCAGGAAGCAGGTTCTGTAGTCTTTAGTCATGACCAAAATGTCCTCAGGTTGCAACCTCATTTTAAGGGTTTTGTGACAACTTTACCATGCATTTTATACCTATAATTGTGTTTTTGTGGTAATACATGATTGTGCTTGGCAATATGCTTGTTTAAAGGGTAAAATGGTAAATTAACTCTTCCAAACTGCATATATGTTATTCTTTTACTGGTGGGACTTTTACAATGAGCTTTGATTTTGAATTGTAGGTACTTTGCAGGAGAACTAGGGACTAATGTTAGCATAAAAGAAATCATAAGAGAGAATCAAATCCAGGAAGCAGGTTCTGTAGTCTTTAGTCGCGACCAAAATGTCCTCAGGTCGCAACCTCATTTTAAGGGTTTTGTGACAATTTGACCATACATTTTATGCCTGTAATTGTGCTTTTGTGGTAATACATGATTGTGCTTGGCAATATTCTTGTTTAAAGGGTAAAATTGCAAATTAACTCTTCCAAACTGCATATATATTATTCTTTTACTGGTGGGACTTTTACAGTGAGCTTTGATTTTGAATTGTAGGTACTTTGGAGGAGAACTAGGGACTAATGTTAGCAGAAAAGAAATCACAAGAGAGAATCAAATCTTGGAAGCAGCTTCTGTAGTCTTTAGTCGCGACCAAAATGTCCTCAGGTCGCAACCCCATTTTAAGGGTTTTGTGACAACTTTACCATGCATTTTATGCCTGTAATTGTGCTTTTGTGGTAATACATGATTGTGCTTGGCAATATGCTTGTTTAAAGGGTAAAATGGTAAATTAACTCTTCCAAACTGCATATATGTTATTCTTTTACTGGTGGGACTTTTATAGTGAGCTTTGATTTTGAATTGTAGGTACTTTGGAGGAGAACTAGGGACTAATGTTTGCAGAAAAGAAATCACAAGAGAGAATCAAATCCTGGAAGCAGCTTCTGTAGTCTTTGGTCGCGACCAAAATGTCCTCAGGTCGCAACCTCATTTCTTCTAGGAAGTTTTTCTGCGTTTATAGGTCGCGACTAAAACATGGATCTGGTCGCGACCAAAAAAGACAACCAGTGAAGCTGCGCATTTTTTATTAGGTCATTCTGATGTTAAAAGGAGAGGGAAGCCGCAGACGTAAAAGAAGGCTAGTTTTTGCTAGATTTGGCTAAGAAGCAGAACTAGACTCTCTCTCAACACTCTCTCCACAACCTACACACACATCTTCCATCTTTCTTCATCTTTCCACAAATTTTCTTCGTGGCTCATATATAGACAATGATTACAGTATAGTAGGAGTTGTGAGAGGCTAGATCTTTAGTCTCTTGGTGATGAACTGTATATCTTGAGCTCATAGACTGCACTGGGGAGTTGCGCCTGTTTCATATTTTGTTATTTCTATATTTAGGGATTTCATTGTATGTGAAACATCCTACTTTTAACCTCTCAGAGTACATATTCGGAAGCGTATTTGATTAGCGGAAGTATTACGTTGGCCCAAAAATTAAAAATTTTAAAACTTACTCTCGGGTACTGTTCATTATGTAATTTTCAGATTGGCAGTCCAACTTTAAAAATTCATAACTAATTGTAGAAAAACCGTATTGAGGTGATCAAAATTTCTACTTGAATATCTTTCATAAATATTTAAGGGAAAAATATAAATCTGGACATTTATCTTACCAATTGATATAATTAAATCTTTACTTTTTACTGTTCATACGGCAAATTCTGGAAATTCCAGATTCTGTTTCTTAACTTTGGAAATTCGTTTCTATTGATATACACATCTAATTGGGGCATATTACCTATGCATTTAAATATATGGATGTATACTACATGCTCACAAAATTTCGTGAATTAATTCCTTGATTTACTAGGTCAGAATGAAGTCACAACAAAACTGCTTCATGACCTACGTTTTTACCATTTCAGTTTTATTTTTTCAATTCTCAATAATTGTTCCAGCATGCATAAACCTTCACTTTTCCTCCCATGTATTCATATACATCATGAGGTTATGCCATAATTAATTCATACATATTCTTTACATATAATGGCATATTACATAACCTTACATCCATGGAAATTCATGGCATCTACTAAGACATCCATTACTTCACTTCCTTTCTCCCATTCTTTAGCTCTTCTTCATGCATACATTTCCTTCATGCTTGACCTAAATTGGTTGGTTGTGGGAGGGTGAGATTCTAGGGAATCTCAGTAGCAAACATTACCACTTAAATATGCAAGATGGATGCTAATGCATGATATGTAATTTCATTAAACTTTCTTTAATTAGTGACATGGCATCATGCTATAAACTTTGCATAAAAATGCATGGCCATGGGACATGTTCTTCATAACATATTCAACATCTTTTCTCATGTCACAACATCATTCAAATATCATATACATGTCAACACATAAGCATACCATATCTAGCACATAAAGAGATAAGTCCATTACCTTGAACTTAAGCTTTCTTCCTTATCCTTGCACTTGCTCCCTAAGCTTTCCAACCATGAAACCTTTCGGTCAACCACTTCTCAACATCTCCTTAGGTGTTGCAAGGTCCTAAGCACATTCATATTCATCACATAATTCATTAGGACCATGAACTCAAGCATTATTCAAGACTATCTTTGTTGAACATTTACCTAACATAACTTCCTCTAACTTTTACCAATTGCCTTGGCCTTTGAATCAATTGATGTCTTGACCTTACCCTACACAATTTCACCTTTTGAATCCATTTATGAGCTTAGAATAATGAAATTCCAGCTCTTATGCACTGTTCTGTACAGATTTGAAAAATATGCACAATTCTTCCAAAAATTCTCATCTTGATTCCAATGCTTCGCATACTTGTTTCTCTACTTTACCCCACACAAATTTTCATTTTAAAACCATTAGAAGCATAAAAATCATGAGATTCCAATCACTGTTTATGTGAGTGAACAGTAACAGAGAAGAATTCCAAATATTACAACTTTCAATTCCAATGCTTCCAAGGCTCAAAACCTATCCAATCCTACACAAAATCATCATATAAACTCAATGGAAGCATTAGATCATTGAAATTACATCTCCTTCAATCATGAACAGTGCAACCCAAAATGATTCATCCATGGCAAAGTCAAGAACATCAACTTGATTCAACAACCAATCATCTAACTAGCTTGTTTAAGCTTTAATCTCATAATTCTAACTTTAATTTCTTCTTTCTCCTTTCATCTAAGGTTTTGGATAGCATATACACCTTAGAGAAAACTCAACTTTCTTCCATGAAAACCCTAAGTTCAAGCTCCCAAATCAAAGGAAAATAAGCTAGGATAGATTACTTACCTTTAATCTCTAGCTTGCTTGAACTTTGGCCTTTGAATTCTTCTTTGTCTTGGCTTGAGTTTTCATTTTGCAAGAGGTTCCCCGTGGTGTCTCATGTCTTGCGTGAAGGTGCAGATTTGTGGGGGTATTTATAGAAAATTTTATGGAAAATAGATTGCCAAGATCACTTTGTGTACTATTTGATCTAATGGCCAAGATTGCACCTTGAATCTTGTCTTGCCCACCAAGAAATGATGACATCATCTCCATGACATCATGAATGACACCTCATATACCCATGTGGCAAAATTGTAGAGGGAGGAAGCTCTGGAAAAATTCCAGTCCAATCCGGTACCAGCTCAGTCCGATTTTCCAAAAACCAGACTGTTTTCTAAATCTAATTTGTCTGAGATTCCATAATATGTTTTATGAACTTAAATACAGTATCCGGATTCTTCCTACCATTGACATTCTTGTACTGGGTCTAAACTTAATTACAGATCCCTTAAGAAATGACCAAAATACCCTTGGTGCCCTTTCTTGCACTATATTAACCCTAAGGGCATAATTGTCATTTCATACCTCTTTGTACCTTATTAGAGCATATACTGACTTTGACTAACCATTATTGTACCTATCTTGGCATTTTGACCTGTCCAGAATGACCAAAATGCCCTCCATTCATCTCTTGCTCCTTGGTACAACACAGGGGTATTTTTGTAATTTTGCACTTTTCCGGGGTTCCTCTGGACACTGGCCCACATACTGCTCAGGTACCTTATTGGGCCTCTGGGATGCCATTTTAGGCCTTTGTCTAGGTCCATTACTTTTATGGCACAAATTCCAAGAAACCTCTCCCGAAGATGTTTATCAGGTATTTTATTCTTCTGTAAATTCCATTAAAAATTCTACAGGATTCTTTTTCTGATCCTGTCAGTTTTATAAATTCTCATATTAATTGTAGGAATTTACTATAAAGTTTCATCTGATTCTGAGGTCCAAAAAATACTGTAATAATTTTATCTGACTTCCAAAATTTATATCAATTTTTTGGGACCTCAAATCAAAATTCTATGTAGCGTCAAACTAACTGGAATAATTTTCTCTATCTACTGGTAAAATTTGGGTCTGATCTGACTCCGGCCATTTTTGGCCTATTTTTGGTCCAAATTCTTCATAATTACACTTTTGCCCCTTGACTTTTCATAAATTACACTTATGTCCTCACATTTGGCTAAAATTACACTTAAAGACTCCATATTTTTGTCTACTTTCTCTTTTGGCCTTAAAACTTTCATAATTTTACTTACGTCCTTGCATTTTCTTCCTTTTTCAATTCAATCCCTTTCTTTACATAAATGGCCACATTTTTCTTAGAAAATCTCACATATATTACTTACAAACTAAGTGGTTTTTAACAGTGCATTAAAAGCTTTTAAGCTAGCTTTGATCAAAGGAGTTTAAGAATTATTAATGCTCTGGACTCAATCGATAGATTAAGGTTTTATTTAAGATTTAGTGATTTCAAAACTCCAATATCAAATTAAGAGCAAGGATAGATATGTTTTCATCATCAAGAGTCTTTCTCAACATATTTCTTTCACAATCCAACTCAATTTCACCTTAATCAAAAATACAAAAACATTTACTTTACTGCACCCTTTTTTTATTGGTTCAAAAATCAATCAAACCCAAAACCCATTTTACTTTCACTCAGGGTTTCAGTGGTTTTGTCACCCAATTTGCTAGGATTCCAATAAAAAGGGCTCCTTGAGAAGAACAATAGGGTTGTGCTTTATACTATATTATCGGGTGCAACTGTTATTATTTTGATGGATCGAACGATGACAAATCGACCTCATCAATCCCCTTTCTAATGGATATGATATCTTGCTCTATCTGGAGCAATATTAACTCTGACTCGGAGGACTAATTCCCAATTTTTAAGAAAAGCTCGGTGGCCAGAACTTTCATACATTACATCCCTTACTCATGAGCCTCTCAACCTAACCCCAAAACTGAGTGGCTATTAAAATTATCAGGAATATATTTGTCTCTCATTATACTAATTCCCCATAACTATCTGTCTCATTCTCTATCTCTTATCATGTCTTTATATTAATTCTTGAGAAATTACTGAGGCTATTTATCTTTAGCTTACTATCTCCAAGATCCTATTTATTAATTCAGGAATCTGAGATAGCTATTCTGTTAGGCCATCTTACCTTAACTGAACTATATTCATTCATTTAGCTTAGGTTGCCACTTTATTCTCCTATTGGGTACATAGTACAGACTCAACCCTTAGTGCCTCATCTGACTCTCAGGCATTATGCTTTCTTAGATAGAGGAGTCTCATAATTTTTGGCTACATTTCCCTTAACTTTTACTTAACATATTTAGTTTTATTTTCGGTCGCTTGCAAGACTTCTATGTCCTTAGCCTAAAGGACTTATGTCATATCCCTAATTTTCTCATCTGGTATGTATGTACAGTTTGTACATAATATATATGACATTCTGTAAGGAAAGTTTGTAGATCAAGGAAGGAAAGGGATTAAATTGTGAATAATAGAAAGTTCAAGGACCTAAGTGGAATTTATAAAAGTTCTAGGGCAAAAATAGAAGGTAGACATAAATGTTGGGCCATTAAGTGTAATTTCATAAAGTTTAAGGATTTAAATATAATTTATTAAAAGTTCAAGGGGCAAAAGTGTAATTATGAAGAAATTGAGCTGGAAAATGCCCAAAATTGTCCGGAAATAGATTAGTCCCAAATTTTACTAGTAAATAGAGAAAATTATTCTTGCCATAAAGGTAGTGGACCTATATAAAGGCCCAAAATGGTGTCCCAAAGGCCCAGTAAGGTAACTGAATAGTTATGTGGGCTAATGTCTAGAGGAACCCCCAAAAAATACGAAATTACACAAATGCCCTATATTGTAATAATGAACAAGAGATGAATGGAGGGCATTTTGGTCATTTTTGAAGGCCAAAATGCCAAGGCAAATACAGGGATGATTAATCAGAGTCAGTATATACTCTGATAGGGTATAAAGAGGTGTGAAATGACAATTATGCCCTTAGGGTTAATATAGTGCAAGAAAGTGAACCAAGGGTATTTTGGTCATTTCTCAAGGGATGGATAACAGATAAATACTCAGTCTAACAATGTCAATGGTAGGAAAAATCTAAACACTAGTTTTCATGGCAGAATACATATTCTGGAATATTAAAAATTGAGAACATAAAATAGTTTGGTTTTTGTGAAGCTGACCAAATCAATATCGGACTGGACTGGAATTTTTCATATTAGTATTTCTCTCTAATTTGCGCCAAACACAGTCTAAATGATGTCATGGATAATGTCATAATTGGCTTGGTGGGAAAGACAAGATTCAAGGTGCAATCTTGGCCATTATATCAAATAGTAACAAAAGCAATGTTGGCCTTTCATTTCAACCCAACTTTTTCTATATATTTCCCCCCATTCCAGCAACAAGCACGCAAGACATTAGATACCATGGGGAACCTCTTGCAAAATGAAAACTCAAGCCAAGACCAAGGTGTAATATTCCAATTTTCAGGCCCAGAGATTTAGAAAGTAGCCTGAAAAATATAGGCTACCAGACCCCTTTGAGCAAAAGTCCCATAAATATACAGAGGACTTTTAGGGACAAAACTGCAAATAAGTGAAAGTACAAAGACTTATATGTAAATAGTGAAAGTCCCTTAGGGCATAATGGTCATTTTAGAAAAGAAAGGGACTAAAGTGAAAAGTTTAAAAGTTCCATGGTAAGAAATAAAAGTAGACACAAGTTGTGAGCCATTAAATGTAATTATGAAAAGTTAAGGGACTTAATTGAAAAGAAGAAAATTTTCCAGGGGTAAAATGGTAATTATAGAAAGTTGAGCCGAAAGTGGCTTAGAACTGCCCAGAAACATTTCAGTCCCAAATTTCATCAGTAGATAGAGAAAATGATGCTGGTTAATCTAGCTTATTGCAAAAATTTTATTATAATTTCAGATAGCTGAAATTTATCTGATAGTCTGAAAGTTATCTAAAATTTTTATCAGATCTCCTGGACCTCAGATATGAGTTAAAAGTTACAAGAATATGCGTCCTGTGAAGCCAGAGGTTAGGGAACTGACAGAATCCCGAAGGGGTTCTGTAGAAAAAGTTATTCACTTTTTAGTGAATTTAGACTGGAGTTCATGAACGCCCGATATCCGATTGAGAAATAAATCGGTAAGCAAACTGGGACTAAATGAGCCCAGATGGTATTACACAGAGGCCCATAATGATACCAAGGGAGGCCCAGGCCAATGATATCAGTTCAGCGGTAAAAGGGGCCAGTGTTTGAAAACGGTGCAAAATGACGAAAATATCCCTGTGTTATAAAATAAGTAAAGAATGAGTAAAGGGTATTTTGGTCATTTGACTAAGGTTAGAAAGTCAAAGAAGGTTATATGGATAGTTGACCAGGGTCAGGGAATACTCTGGTAAGGTGTGAAAAGACAATAATGCCCCTAGACTCGTTAAAGTAGATAAAAAGGAACCAAGGGCATTTTGGTAATTTGCTAAGGGATGTTTCTTGGGAATTGAGCCATCAGAGTACTGGAGCTTGATCAGAGACCCAAGATGGCATTCCAAAAGCCCAAAAATGTAGCCCAAGGAATATGTGGGTTAAAGTAGCATTAAAATAATATTTTAGTGGCTTTTCAATAAAGTAAAGTTACCCGGTTGAAGTGATAACCGGGATGTTGATCAGATAAAGATTGAGACTTGACCGGAAGCCATGAGGTGGCATCAAAGGTACATATAAGGTGCCACATGGCATGAGCATAAAGGAAGAAGAAAAAGATAAGGACACGTGGCACGATCTCAGCCGTTTATTCCGGGATAAGACTCTGGAATTCTCTGGAAGCGCTAAGTCAGCTGGTGAGGTGTCCCGAGGGCCCCACCATTACGCCACCTAAGCATGTGAGGTGTCCCTTGATGATGTCAGTTTGATGAGTCATTGAGGATGTTGATGTCATCACGATGATGCAGGCTAAGCTTCTTGAGAAAGCTAAGCGATCTGAGCCATTCATCGTGATTCGATCTGAGCCATCTATTCCACCTCCCTCCACCTATAAATACCCCTCCCCCTCTTTCCATTCCACACCCCACAGCCAAAGCAAGAAGAGAAGAGAAAAGGAGAGAGAGAGAGAGAGAGAGAAAGAGAGAAAGAAAGAGAAAGAAAGGAAGAGAAAGGAGAAGTTCTGGTTGAGCGAGGAGCAATCCAAGGACCTTAGGGACTCGACAAGCTTAGGGATAAGGTAAGTAAGTTATTCTAGTCCCTTCTCTAATAAATTAGAGGATTGTTCTTATAAATTAGATAGTTAGAATAGAGAAATATCTCTCTATATCAGGTTAGCCGTGGATAGAAAGAAAGTTAGGGGAAGGTCAGAATAGGGGTATTATCTCAAGATAAGCTTGAGTTAAGTAGAGTTATGCTGGATAAGATCATAATAAAATATTATTATGCTATGTATAGGCTCTGACCTCTATAAAGAAGGGATCTCAGGGTAAAGGCTAAGGACTAAAGGAAGGGCTGCATGCCAGATAGTGAACTTACCAATTCTTGTATGCTTGATGTATATGCTTGTATGTTAATATGATTATGATATGTGATGATGATATATGCTCTTCCCTTTATAAGTTTATGGTTATGCATAATAGTGATAGGCATGGAGCATAATAGTATGCAATTGGAAGCTAAAGGAAGATAAAGGAAACACATGTCATCTACTTGCATTTATCTTGTATACATTGAATGGTACCGTTTGCTATTGAGATTTCCCCCAAAATCTTACCCCTATCTTTTCCAAACATAACAGGGTACTGTTTTGGAGAAGATGAAGCTAGGAAAGTAAGGATGTGACACAAGGCAACTCAAGAGGCAAACAAGCAAGGATCCAAGGTAACTTCTTCCTCCTATCTTTGTATTATGTTGTAGGAAGATTTCTCTTGGATTTGGATGGTTGAAACACCATCTTTCTCTCTATCTTGGCTGCTGGACATGATCTGAAATTAAAGGGGGAATATGAATTTTAAGTCATGGGATGTTTAGATAAGCTTAAACAAGCTAAAATCAAGTAGTATTGCCTTGAAAATTCAAGTATGCATGCAATTATGGTTTTATGTGTTGCACTACTTGAAAAAAGAATTTCTACACCGGTTGAAAATGGCATTCTACATCGCATATAACCGGTGTAGAAACGGACCGTGTAAAAAGTGAGACATTTTACACCGGTCACAAGACCGGTGTAGAATGTATACTTTTCTAAACCGGTATAAATTTTAAAGTGGTTCACATTTATATTCGGTGTAGTATTTTATAACATCTACACCGGTCGAATATAGGGACGATGTAGATTATTCATATGTTAACACCGGTTGGATATTGGGACGGTGTAGATTATTCAAATGTTAACACCGGTTGTATATACTTCTGATGTAAATGTTATTAAATTTATATTATTATATATGTTCTTTCTACACCGGCAGGTATATACGTCCGATATAGATGTTATTATATTTATATTTAATATAATTTTTAGAAACAAGCCATTAATTGTTTTGTTGGCCTGAAGCTTCATAAATAAACTAATATATGATTCAAAGGGCATGATCATCGATCAATAGTTCAAGATGGCAGAGACATATATAATTCAATTGCTCATTATATGATTCATTTAATAAAATTCAATACAAAAATGCTACAATTTGAACAAAAAATTAGAAAAATGTATAAAGTAGAAAAATGTATTCAGTGAAAGACAAATACTATTCAGAAGGAAGGAATTGAACAAAAAAACTCCGCCCATCGATTGCGCAGGTCCTCAATATCTTGTTCAGGAAATGGATCAGGTTGATCAAACATCTGAAATATGAAATCAAAATCAAAGAAATTAAGGCATTACTAATATAGATTAGATTGACAAGAAATATGAAATCATTAAAAAAACAATTTTAATTTACCTCCTCAGTTAGGTCAATCCTATTTGACAAGATAATATTGACCATGAATGTAACTATGTAGAAGCCGCACAAGTTGCTTTCTATGGGTTGCCTTCGACTCTTTAATATTAATTAACATGATGAAAATTATTTCTCATCATCAAAACATGGAACCTAACACCTAATATATACTTTTATTACCTTCGGTGTGATCTATTCAGGGTCCCTCACCAAGTTAGCGTGCTTAAGGCCCCTTGCAACTGCGAACATCCTCATAGCCCTATGACCAAAGTTCTAAAGTTAGTAACCCATTTATCACAAAGATCATTGTGTATAGAAGAAAACTCACGTACGTGTTCATGATCTTCCTGACATCAACCGATAGATTGTAATAGAGGGAGCATAAGAAGAAAACTTTATAACTATGCTTACACAGGATGACCAATCAATGATTGCTGTAGAGATTAATTAAAAGAGAATGAGTATTATAATTAAGCAAATGCAAAACTAGTATGAAATAAAATGTAATATTATTATTCTTACTCCTGCATATATGGTGTGAAGAAATAATCAATTTCGGTTTCACCAAGCCTCCTTGAAATGTATGCAAGTCTTAAAGATTGAGAGGTCCCTTTTACATAAATCTGATATGGGCATAGAAATCCGAACTTGCCTTGTTTGCCCTTGGAGTAAACTGTAATATCCTAATTTTTCTATACTGATTTGTATGTACAAATTGAATGAAATATATGAGTTATTTTCAGGAAAAGATGTGGCCAATTATGTAAAGAAAGGGATTAAATTGAAAAAGAAAGAAAAGGTAAGGACTTAAGTGTAATTATGAAAAGCTTAAAGCTAAAAAGGAAAAGTAGACAAAAATGTGGGGTCTTTAAGTGTAATTTTAGCCAAATTTGAGGGACTTAAGTGCAAAGAAGAAAAGGTCCCCGGGGCTAAATTGTAATTAAAGAAAGTTAGGCCAGAAGTGGTTTGGATTGGCCAAAAGCATTTCAGTCCCAGATTTCACCAGTAGATAAAGCAAGTGATGCTGGGTAATCCAGCTTAATATAGGATTTTTCTCCGGACTCCAGATAGCTGAAATTTATCTGATAGTCTAAAAGTATAAAAAATTCCTACCGGATATCCTAGATCTCAAATATAAGTGAGAAATTACAGGATGATGCGTCCTGATGAGACGGATGTCAGGAAACTGACAGAATACCGATAGGAGGTATGTAGAAAAAGTTATTCACAAATTAGTAAATTCAGACTGGAGTGTGTGACCTCCGGGTATCCGATAGGGAGATTTATCGGTATTTAAACTGAGATTGAATGAGGTCAGATGACATCAGTCAGATGACCGTTATGACCCAAAGGGATGCCTAGACACAGTAGGCCAGTGTATCTGATAAAAGGAGCCGGTGTCCGGAGATGTGTAGAAATGGTGTATAATAGTGGAAATACCTGATGAACATCGCCGGGGAAGATTCCTCGTGATTCGTGTCATAGAGGTAATGGACCCTAAAAGGACCAAGAATGGCGCCAACAAAGACCCAGTAAGACCCTTAGACTGATAGGTAGGCCAGTGTCCGGTGAAACCCCCGAAAAATGCGAAATTATGAAAATGCCCCTGCGTTGTACTAAAAAGTAATAGATGAATGGAGGGTATTTTGGTCATTCTGGATAGGCCTAGAAGCCAAGGCACATACAGATAAAGTTACTCAGAGCCAGTATATGCCCTGATAAGGTACAAAAAGGTGTAAAATGATGATTTTACCCTTAGGGTTAAGATAGTGCAAGAAAGGGCACCCAGGGGTATTTTGGTCATTTTACAAGGGATCTGTAATTAAGTTTAGACCCAGTATAAAATTTCAATGATATAAAGGACCCAGATACTAAATTTAAGGTTAGAAGACATAATATGGATTTTTAGAAAAATTAGATTCAGAAAACAGTCCAGTTTTCGAGGAATCGGACCGGGCCGGTACCGGATTGGACTAAAATTTTCCAGAGGCTTCCAGGGGCTTCATTTTCCCCATGTGAGGTATGAGGTGTCCCATGAGGTGTCCCTTGGATGATGTCATAAATGGTGATGTCAAAAAAAAGAAAAAAAAAAGAAAATGCAAGATTAAATCTTGGCCTTTAGATCAAATAGTACCCAAAATGATCTTGGCCTTCCATTTTCCCCAAAATTTTCTATAAATACCCCCCAAATCTGATTGCAAGCCATGGCATTGAGAACCCTTGGGGAAACTCTTGCAAATTGAAAACTCAAGCCAAGAGGAAGCAAGCACTTGGAAGGAAACATCAAGGTAACCACTCCTCTTGATCCTAGACTATGTTCTAGTAGATTTGCTCTTGAGTTTAAGTGATTTTTGAGGCATAAACCTTGATGTGTTGCTGCTTTAATTTTGGTACCCATGTGAAAGGAACATGAGTTTTATGTTATGGATAGTTTAGACAAGCTTAAACAAGCTAGAATCAAGTGGTAATGGCTTAGGAATTCAAGTATGTTTGTGAATCCAAGATCATGTTCTGTTCTGTATAGTACGAAATCACTGTTCATATGTTGGTATTTCATGATTTTGATGCTTCTAATGAGTTTAAAATGGAAAATTTTGTGGGGTTATAGTAGGGAAACAAGTATTGGAAGCATTGGAATCAAAATGAGAATTTTTGGGAAACAAGAGGTCACTTTTCGGTTCTGTACAGAAATGAAAGATGCAATTGGATTCTGAAATTTTTGAATACATATTTGGATTCTACATGAAAAATTATGTGGAAAGGAACCATGAGAGTTTAGTTTGTAAAGATGTAAACCTAAGTCATAAAGTAGAGAAAGAAAGGGACTTAATGGAACCCTAGTCTTGTGAATGGCTTGAATTGAGTTGTGACTTGGTAATTGTCTTGTTATGTCTAGGTTTTGATATTTGTGGAAAGGACGGATCAAGACAAGAAGGAATTGGCAAAGATACCTAAGAGGTAGCAAGAATACTTAACTATAAACTTATGTTGTTTGATTGATATGCTTGCTTGTTATGCATGAAGTTTGGTTGAGCATGATATGTTATGTGATGATGATGATGAGTTATGAATATGTGTAACTCCTTGCAACTCATGTCATGACAATATGCATGTTAGAGTTTTTCTATGTATGATCATGAATTAGCTCCCATTGCATGATAACATGTTAAGCATTTCATCAAGCATGCATAACCTTATAGTTTGTATATCTTACTATTGGGATTTCCATGAAATCTCATTCCTTCCATATGTATATAATCATGCTCTAGGTGCTGGAACTTCTCATGGAAGAGAATAAATGTGAATGAACAATGTAAATATGGCCTAGATAGCATGTATTTAACTTAGGAGATGAGGTATGATATGTAAAAACGTATACACTCACTGGAACCATATGAGACCGAACGCTTTCATCGATCATTTGAGTAACTTATACGAAGAATTTTCACGTGAAATTTGGAATGAAGATATCTAATATCCAGAGCTTTAATTGGACACCAAGAACGCCCAATTTGGTTAAGTTTTCAAATTGATATGATTTTTCGAATTTGGACCTAAAATCTGGATCAAGATAAAATGAGCCCTGAGAGGTAGCGAGACTCATACGCGATTTTCATATAGCAAATGATTGAATTTTTCCACAAAATTTTATGATCTTATATTAGACATATTGAAATTTAAATCCATATGTAACACGACTCATTTGGATAAGTATACAAAAGAAATGAATTTTTGAAAATGAGACACAGAATCTGGAAGTTCAAAGTTTACCAAATGAACAGTGATTTTCAACGAATAAACTGATTTCATTTGGACAAGTAAATCTCATTTTCATATTTTTCCTTCAAAGTTTGATGAAAGAGATTTCATTAGAAATTGGAACCACCTCATTTATATTTTTCTAGATTTAATTATGAATTTCCAAAGTTCATGTTGTAAACTAAAATTACCAAGTGAACAGTAGCCGATAGCCTAACTCTTGGAAATTCATGTTTCTAAGGTAAAATGGTGTTCCAATGTTCTAAGATACTTCAAATTGAGTATATATAAGGATAAAATTAAGGATGTTTCAGAAACCAACTCAGCTTGCATATACCTATAGGTAATGCATACACGACATTAGTTGTAAGACTTGAACTTTATTATTACATATATTTACATTTAAATTATACTTACATCAAAAATACTTGGATGCAGCAGGAGGTCAGTTCTTCCTTGGGAGTGATCAGAGATTTGACGTCCGCATGGTCAAGGAAGGCCGGTGCCCCTATGTCTCCCATAATTGAATTTATAGGCAACGCGTCCACATGGAACATTTTGTCATATGCCAATAGGATCACACGTTGCATGGCATTCAAATTGGGAGGGGTGGGAAGTTGGCGGGGGATGAGATGACGTGATCCGAAACAAGATGCTTTGGCCATAATATGAAAGTCCCTTTTGCTTGGCTCATTGTCTTCACCTCATCAGTGGGAATTGGGACAAGAGCATCTCCAATTAGCATGTCTTCAACTGTCACCCTTAATTGATCATCTTGAATTTGGATGTGGTGAACAGTTGCCCCTAGGCTATGGATGGAGCTATGTGCCACTAAGCGTTTAAGAGGATTCTCTACATATAGATCACAATGTTCTGCATCCTCTGATACTGGCAAGCAACAGCTCCACTTAGTACTTGGACGGGCTGCAATTGAGGGCAGGAGGGGATCAGTTGGCTCTTGCTGCCTTGATGTCATCATGGACAACATTTCTTCCTTGATCTTTGCCAACCCCTCTTGTAATCATGCCTCAATTGAAGCTTCTGCTTGTGCCCTAGCCTCTATCCAAGCCTCTGCCTTAACCTCTACCCTTATGGTGGAGAGCAAGGATTTCAACTCTGCCCTCGGCACCATATGTGGGGAACGTCTTTGAGATGCTCCAAAGTAATCTCTTATACCCATACCTCTTCCAACTCCCCTGACACGGCCCCCATGTTCTTGTTTCCCAGTGGCAACAGTCAAGATGTCATTCCTACCATTTGACTTGAAGGATCCATGGGACTCTTGTTGTTTAAGATCACTCTATAACATAGAAAGAACAAACATAAGGAAAATGATATAATTATAATCTACTAAAACAAAATAATGCAAGTAGTTCTTACAATTTTTCAGCAATCATGCGAGCATTGTGGCTTGTAAATGTTTCGCTTTTTCTTTGGCGAGCGTACAACCATTTTTCTTCCCGACGTATCGGAGAGAGGCGTCAAGAAGAATAGTAGGATTTGACCCAACATTTTATTTTAGGATCTTCCTTTTGGCCCCCAACAACTCTCTTTCTGCCTTTGCATAACCCCCTCGAGACAATGTGTGGGGGCAATCATTCTTGAGGGCATATTCAATCACTTTTGCCCTTTTTTCCTACAAGACATGAAGTAGTTAAAATCAATACATATGATATTCTGATACATTTTCTGCCAACACATACAAAAGGATACACTCACCATTACTGCTGGCGTGGTCCGAATCCTAACAAATTCTTCCCAAGTAGCTTCGTCAATGAATTGATACTTGCTGCATGGAGAAGGTTGAGGATGACCACTTTTATCCCGTCCATGCACATACTGATGAGCTAGTTGTGTCTTGAATGCCCTCCAATACTCAGCGCAATAATACAACGTCTTCTTCTTCAAGACCTCATTGTTGGGAACATCGTAAGTGAGCTGCAATGATTGCCATTGAAAGCAGAGTAATCAACAAACAGTTGTATATTTGGTATTGCTCTGTATGCAATATTAGATAGTTCCTATACCTGGATAGTGGTCCCAAATTTGATTCTTCACGCGATCATCCACATCATCCCAAGTCAAATAGGTGATGCTAGGCTTGTTGCGTGCTAGGAGGCTGACAAAACTTACGTACTTTGCCCTGTGTTCACCAGTTGGGTTCCAGTTTCTGTCAAACTATACCAGAAGCAGTTTACCCTCTTTTCTGTCCTTTGTAATGTCTTTCAAACGAGTCGCACTTCTTCCCTTCCTTTGCGTAGTGTCACTTAGAGCATCACTAGCCTCAATCTGAGTAACTCTATCCCCCATATTCTTATATACGTAATAACAACATCAAAAATATTGTAAACAGACTTAACCCTTTTTCCTTCAACCCGTCAGAGTACACAAAACTTGTTCCTTTAGCAGTTATGAATGGAAAGATGTGCAAGCAGTTATCAGGGAAAATAGAAAACCTAGATTAAATGAACATAAAAAGGGGGAAGCACTTACACACAGAAAAATAAGTGCAGAGAACACGTACACAAAATAGCAGAACGAGAGGGACAACAGAGAAGAACGACTGAGCACGGAGAAGCCTCGCAAAAACCACAGAGCACGACTAGCGGAGATATGATAGAGTACGTGAGAAATGAGAATGATGGTCGCGCTAAGGAGTAGGCTTAAAAAATGTATATAAATATTTTACACCGTATATAAATTATTCTAAACCGGACAACAATATAACCGATGTAAAATTAATACATTTTACACCGGATAAAGTATAAAACTGGTGTAAAAAAGAACACCGGATAAAGTATAAACCTGTGTAAAATCGAACTATAATTTATTAACCAAAATGTCAGTAGTAGACTTTTTATACCGGATAGCACTTAAGACAGGTTTTAATTTTGTAGTTATTTTTTTAAACTCCATCATCATATATATCATCCCTCCCTTCGCGTCACAACATTCTTATCAGAACAAGAATCTATCTCTGTTATTATTACATCAAAATCATATATGCAATCATAACAAGAAACTTAATATTGCATGTTTAGACTACATCAAAAACAAGAAACACATGGAAATCAATCAGAATCCACTCACTTCCAGCCTCCTTAGACAGCACCTACGTACACAGTACTCTGTATAGTCTACCAGCACAACGGTATTCTCTAGTAAATATCTTTAAATCTTAACCTTAAATCTTGATCTTAAATCTTAACCTTACATATACTCAATTGGAATTATCTTAGATCATTGGAATACCTCTTAACCTTAAAAACATGAATTTCCAAGAGTTAGGCTTTCGGTACTGTTCACTGGGTAATTCTATATTACAGCCTGAACTTTGAAAATTCATAATTAAATATAAAAAAAATCATATCGAGGTGATTCCAATTTCTAATGAAATCTCTTTCATTTAACTTTGAGATAAAAATATGAAAATGTGGTTTCCTTGTCCAGATCAAATCAGTTTATTCGTTGAACTTTACTGTTCATTTGGTAAATTTGGAAGTTCCAGTTTCTTTGCCCCATTTTCAGAAATTCATTTATCCTTGTATACTTATCCAATTGAGTCTAATTACCTATGGATTTAAATCTCAGAATGTTTACTTTAAGCTCACAAAAAATCACGGAAAAACTCATTCATTTGCTATATGAAAACCTCGTTGGAACCTTACTGTATCGGATGACTTGTTTTATCTTGATCCAGAGTTTAAGTCCAACTTTGAAAAATCATATCAATTTGAAAACTTAACCAAATTACGCGTTCTTGGTGTCCAATTAAATCTATGGATCTTAGATATGTTCATGCCAAATTTCACGTGAAACAGAAATGGATAAGTCACTCAAACTATCGCTGGAAGGTCACTCTCTCAACTCGGATCCAGTGCATGCATACATTATACATACCAATACATCTTCATCTAAGTTAAAGGCATGCTTTTCAAGTCATATACACATTGTTCATTCCCATTACCTTCCTCCTTGTGAAGTTCCAGCACCTAGAGCAATATTTATTGATATGGAAGGAATGAGATTTCATGGAAATCTCAATAGCAAGTAATACAAACTATAAGGTTATGCATGTTTGATTAAATGCCTAACATGTTATCATGCAATGGGAGCTAATTCATACTTATACATAAGCAAACTCTAACATGCATATTGTCATGACATATATTGCAAGGAGTGGCACATATTCATAGCACATCATCATCATCATAAACATCATCATACAATATTCCATGCTCAACCAAACCTTTATGCATAACAAGTAAGCAAATCAATCAAAGCACATAAGTTTATAGTTAGGTATTCTTGCTACCTCTTATGGATCCTTGTCCTTCCCTTCTTGAAGTGATCTTTCCTTGCCACAAATGTCAAAACCTAGACATTACAACACAATTACCAAATTACAACTCCATTCCAAACAAATTCCAATTCTAGGCTTCAATATGCCCCTTTCTTTCTCTACTTTGTGACATATGTTTATATCTTTCTAAACTAAACTCTCATGGTTCATTTCCACATAATTTTTCATATAGAATCCAAATATGTATTCAAAAATTCCAGAATCCAATTTCTTCCCAAAGTTCTGTACAGATTTGGAAAAGCATACATAATTCTTCCAAAAATTCTCATTTTGATTCCAATGCTTCCCATACTTGTTCCTCCACTTTTCCCCCACACAAAATCTCATTTTAAGACCATTGGAAGCATCAAAATCATGAAATTCAATCACTGTTCATGCGAGTGAACAATACCGAAAGGAATTTTCAACATTACAACCTTTAATTCCAATGGTTTCCAAGGTTCAAAATATATCCAATCCTATACAAAATCATCATATAAACTCAATGGAAGCATTAAATCATTGAAACTCCATCTCTTTCTATCATGAACAGTGCAAACTGAAATGTTCTTCCATGGTAAAGTCAAGAACATCAACTTAATCCAACAACCAATCATGCAACTAGCTTGTTTAAGCTTGTCTAAACTATCTATGACATAAAACTCATGTTCCTCTCACATATACATAGAAATTCTGTAATATCCCTAATTTTCTGTACTGATTTATATGTACAGACTGAATGAAATATATGAATTATTTTTCAGGAAAAGGATGTGGTTATTCATGTAAAGAAAGGGATTAAATTGAAAAAGAAAGGAAATAGAAGGACTTGTTTGCAAATATGGAAAGGTTAAGGCTAAGAAGGAAAGGTAGACAAAAATGTGGGGTCCTTAAGTGTAATTTTAGCCAAATAAAGGGACTTAATTGAAAAGAAGAAAAGCTTCCGGGGCAAAAGGGTAATTATGAAAACCTGGACCGGAAATAGGAAAAAATAGTGATCGTACTCCGATCAGGCCCATATTCCACCAGTAGATAGAGCAACTGACGCCGGGTAATCCAGCCTAATACAGGAATTTTTCAAGACTCCAGATAGCCAAAATTGATCTGATAGTCTAAAAGTTATAAAAATTCCTACCGGGTATCCTAGATTTCAGATATACGTGAGAAATTACAGGATGATGTGTCCTGATAGGGCGGATGTCTGGAAACTGACAGAATACCAATAGGAGGCCTGTAGAAAAAGTTATTCACAAATTAGCAAATACAGACGGGAGTGTGAGGCCTCCAGGGATCCGATAGGGAGATTTATCGGTATTTAAACTAAGACTGAATGAGGTCAGGTAACAACAGTCAGATGCCCGTTGTGACCCAAATGGCTGCCCAGACACAGTAGGGCAGTGTATCTGACAGAAGGAGCCGCTGTCCGGATATGTGTGTAAAAGGTGTATAATAGCTAAAATACTTGGTGAACATGGACAGGGGAGGATTCCTCGTAATATGTGCCATAAAGGTAATGGTGCCATCAAAGGCCCAATAAGACCCTTGGACTGATAGGTGGGCCAGTGTCCAGCAGAACCCCGGAAAAGTGCAAAATTATGAAAATGCCCCTGTGTTGTACTAAAGGGTAGTAGAGGAATAAAGGGCATTCTGGTCATTCTGGACAGGCTCAGAAGCCAAGGTACATATAGATAAAGTTGTTGAGAGTCAGTATATACCCTGACAGGGTGCGGAAAGGTGTAAAATGACGATTTTACCCTTAGGGTTAAGATAGTGCACAAAAGGGCACCCAGGGGTATTTTGGTCATTTCGCAGGGGATCTGTAATTGAGTTTAGACCCAGTATAAAAATGTTAATGATATAAAGGACCCAGATACTAAATTTAAAGTCAGAAGATGTAATATGGATTTTAAGAAAAATTAGATTCAAAAAACGGTCCAATTTTCGAGGAGACGGACCGGGCCGGTACCGGATTGGACCGAAAATCTTCCAGAAGTCTTCTAGCGTCCTCCAATTGCACCATGTGATAAATTTAAGGGGTGAGGTGTCCCCTTAGGTGTCCCTTGATGATGCAGTAAAGGGGAATAAAGAAAAATAGGAAATTCCGGAAAAAACCAGGACCACAAGTTCATATGACTTCAAAATTACGAAAATGCCATCCATCAAAACTATAAATACCCCTAGCTCTTCATTCAGAATGGCCAAGGAGCATTTTAGAGAGATAAGGAAGTTCTTGAGAGATAAAGTGAGAGAAAGAAAGAAGAAAGGAAGTTCTTGCGGAGTTGGAAGCAGTATAGAGGTTCTGGAGTTCTGCTAAGCCTTTAGGGTAGTAACTAATCCTAGCTTTTATGTAATGTCTTTGTGGTTGGTTGTGCTATTATTTGGTTGGATTGTTGCCTTATATGTTATGCTGGAAGCTCTATTACAATGCTATGATCATATGTTATTGAATATGGAAGCACGCAGCATACTTATCTGTACACAATCACAAGCAAGCACTGTCACTCTACGTTACATATATTGTTATGATTATTACTATTGAGATTCCCTCGAATATCATTCCAAATAACCCATTACAGGGGAGGCTATGTCAAAGTAAATTTTGGAAATCTTGAAGGTCGCCGTTAGGCTGCCGAAATTCTGGCAACGTGGTAAAGAAAGGAACTGATACGTACTGTGTACGTAGGTATTGTCTAAGGAGGCTGGAAGTGAGTGGACCTAGCCAGTTCATCCAGTCTTTCCTGGGTACTTACGTAGAATAGTAGTTCTCACGGGAATTACCGAATCGGTACAAGATCGGTTACTTTCTAAAGACGAAGGGTAGCAGTTATGCTGCCGGATTTCAGGCAGGAAGGATGCATTATAAATATGAGAATTTTGTACATGTTATGATGAATAACAACTTATTAATTGTTAATAAGTATTGTTTGGCATGCTTGACTGATATATGATGGATGTATGCATATGTATGCAAAGTGCTGAAATTTACCACTATGAACAGTAACACGTGGTGACCTAGTGATGTTTGTTAAATAATTAAAAATAGTAAATGGATGAATAAATGTATGAAGTTTTTATGGTAAATAGTAGACATACTAAGATACGATTCGATATATAAAATACCTCATTTGGATGTCTATAAATAGAGATATAAATTATCAAAATTGGGACTAAAATGCTGGATTCAGGGGGAAATGCTCGATGAACAGTAAAATTGAAACATTTACCCACGGTGATTTGGTCAAATATTGGTCAATGAATGATTTTTACCTTAAATATAATTGAGTCAGCTTTATGTAGCAATTGGATCCACTTCATTTCTATTTTTCTATATTTAATTATGATTTTATGAAGTCAGGTCACTCATCTGGAATTTACACTGTGAACAGTACCCGAGAAGAGTAAAATTCCAGATTGAGATATTGGACTTCAATGACCTTTAAAGTGGTTCTAAATTCTACCAAATGATCCCTAAGATGTACAAAAATAAGGACGTTTCATTTTGGTATCAGAGCAAAGGATTCTGGCTTAGGAAATACTCTGAGTAGATAATTTATAGATAGATATACCATGATAAAGTTATCATAATTGACACTAAGTTAGTGTTTGCAGGATGACTAGATATAGATCCGGATCCGAAACCACGGTGAATCAATGGGATCCTAGACCAGAGGTCTCTAGTTCGGATAGTTCAGAAGAGGAGATAATGAGCAATGATTCTGATCATTGGATATCTCCAGTAGTGAGTGACTCAAAAGTGGATAGTTCTTCCGTAGGATCAAATCTTGTGGTGGATGATCAGGAGAAGAAGGTGATAAAAGGTCCTATTCCTTCCATTCCCATAAATGTGGTACCTCCAAATATAGCAGACAATTCAGGATCAAGCCAAGTACTTGATCAGATTAATGCGCCAGGTCCCAGTAGGCCCAAATTGACACTAGTAAAGATACATTTGGGAAATCTAATCGTAAGAATGATACCAGGGGGAACCTGAGTAGAGAACAATTTGAGAGCTCAATAGTATTAGCCCGACAGCTATATGGGCTGAGGCAGACCCTGATCAGAAATATAGATCAAGGTTATATGGTTTATCAGAATTTCATCACAAGGGTAAAAGCCATATATCAAGCCTGGGATCCAAATGTGTTAACCTTGGGTCTTTGGTTAGAAATTATGGACGATGTATTGCCAAGTACTCCTACCTGGAGAATAGAGTTGGATCGATATTTTGACAAAGAACCATATTGTACTGTATTCGACTGGATCTACTTGGTAGGAGAGTATATTAGAATAAAGTTTAAGAAGAATTAGGGTAATGTTTTCAATGTATGTAATGTATAAAAGATCATTACAGTAGCATATGTATGACTGTGACATGTACCTTGTATGCTATGTTTGGAATAAAATGAGAATTGTTGTTTATTGCATTCCCTTCTGCATTATAGTATAACAACATGGTTCAAACAAGAAGAACTGTTCCAGCCGAGGAACCGCGAGAGGCTGGAAATATTAATAAAATAATCTTAGAATGATTGGAACAACAACAAAGAATGATTGAGGAAATACAGGCAGCTCAGGCACCCAACGAGCAGGAGAGAGATGCCGTTATAGCTACAGCAGTAGCAGAAGCTGTAAGCAATCTGAGGCCACCCGAGCTTTCAGGATCGGCTAGTAGAGAACCGTAGCCGGTGTAGCCCCAAAGACGGGTTGACCTAAGAGCGGATGCAGCTAGCATCCAGCAATGGATGATCAGATTCTGCAAGTACAATCCTCCAGTGTTTGAAGGAGCATTCGAGGTGCAGATAGCTGAGGATTGGATTAGCATATTAGAAAAGATCTTCAAAGTTCTTGACTGCCCAACAGAAACCAAAGCTCAGATGGCATCTATCAGCTAGAGAAAGATGCTGATAGGTGGTGGAAGAATACTGAGTTACTTCTGCAAGCAAGAGATATCCCGATCACCTAGGAGGTGTTTCTTGAGCAGTTTTATGACAAATATTTTCCTTAATCGGTGAAAGATGAAAGAGAAGCTGAATTCCTTGTACTGAGACATGGAGAGAAGGAGTCTTTTGATGAATATCTTGCTAAGTCCATCCGGCTGTCTCAATATTCCACTTATTTACGCCAAATGGATGATGAACGTTGGATGACAGAAAGGATGATTCAAGGGCTGAACTCTACGCTAAAGGAGAAGTTAACTCCTTAACAATACGCCAGTTTAACAAGGCCGTGGAGGCATGCCGTATTGTTGAAAGTAGCATGAATCACAGAATGCTATTCAGATCGGGAAACAGGGATCAAGCAGCTCCTGATAAAGCCGGTCAGAATCAAGAAGCTACAAGGGGTAGCAGCTACAGGAAGAGAAAGCGACCATGGCAAAATAGGAGCCGAGTAGAGGAAATTTCCGCAGAAGGTCCAACAACAGAGATACGAAGGCCCAAACTTGTGACAAGTGTGGAAAGAATCATGGTGACAGACCATGTTTAATAGGCCAAAATGTTTGTTACACCTGCGGAAAGCCCGGCCATTTTTCCCGAGAATGCCCTCAAGCTATAACAAATCCAAGGCCAAGGACACCAGGAAGAGTGTGCACTTACTAGGGAGGATGCTCAGCTGTCACCTGAGATGATCCAAGGTACAATCTATCTCAATGATCATGCTGTGACTGCTCTATTTGATTCAGGTGCAAGTCATTCCTTTATTTCCTATGAGTGTGCTAAACGCCTAGGCCTTCGGATTAGCAAGTTATGATATGATATACATGTAAAAACCCCTACCGATACTAGGGTAGTTACATCTGATGCCTGTTTGAATAGTATAGTACGTTATGAGCACTGTTGTACCACCCTAGACTTAATATGTATGCCGTTCTGAGAGATCGATGTCATACTTGGTTTAAATTGGTTAGCCTCCAATAATGTGATGCTGGACTGCAGGAACAAAATCCTAGTTCTTGGCCCAAAGGTTGCTGATCTGAGTCCGGAAGTAAGATTGAATTTCATAACGGAGGCTCGGCAGATAAATGTCTACGGAAAGGATGTCAGGGTTATATGATATTCTTTTCTGTTCAAACAGAGGTAGAAGAAGGAATTAATGAGATCCCAGTAGTCAATGAATTTCCTGAAGTCTTTCAGAAGGAGATTCAAGGATTGCCTTCAGAACGTGAGGTAGAGTTTGCAATTGACATTGTACCTGGAGCTGGACCAGTATCCAAAGCCCCATATCGGATGGCTCCTAATGAGATGATGGAACTGAAGAAGAAAATTGAGGAGCTATTGGAGAAGGGTTTCATAAGACCTAGTGTCTCCCTATGGGGTGCTCCCGTGCTATTTGTCAAGAAGAAGGATGGCAGTCTAAGGCTATGCATTGACTACCGGGATTGAATAAGATTACGGTCAAGAATAAGTATCCTCTTCCCAGAATCGACGATCTGCTAGACCAATTAGCAGGAACGAGCTTATTCTCTAAGATTGACTTGAGATTTGGCTATCATCAGCTAAGGGTGAAGTCAGATGATATTCCAAAGACTACTTTCAGGACGCGCTATGGACATTTTGAATTCCTTGTGATGCCTTTTGGGCTGACGAATGCACCTGCTATTTTCATGGATTACATGAACCGGATCTTCAGGCCTTATTTAGATCAGTTCGTTGTGGTCTTCATTGATGATATCTTGGTGTACTCCAAATCTGCAGAGGAACATGAAAGGCATTTGAGAATTGTGCTTAGTACCCTTAAAGAAAAGAAGCTTTATGCTAAGCTGAGTAAGTATGAGTTTTGGCTTTCAGAAGTAAAATTTCTTAGTCATGTCATATCCTTAGACGGGGTAGCTGTGGATCCTAGCAAAGTTGAAGCAGTTTTGAGCTGGGAGCAGCCGAGGACAGTGATAGAGATCAGAAGCTTTCTTGTCCTAGCAGGGTACTATAGAAGATTTATTCAAGACTTTTCTCGAGTTGCCTTGCCACTTACCAAGCTTACCAGAAAGAACCAGCAGTTTAAGTGGGATGAGAAGTGCGAGGCTAGCTTCCGAGAGTTGAAGCAGAAATTAACCACTACTCCCGTGCTGATTATTCCAGACCCAACTCAGACTTATGTAGTCTACACTGATGCTAGCAAGCAGGGGTTGGGATGTGTGCTGATGTAGCAAGGTAGAGTAGTAGCCTACGCCTCTCGGCAGTTAAAGCCACATGAAGAGAATTATCCCACTCATGATCTGGAACTTGCGGCGGTGGTTTACGCTCTGAAGATATGGAGACACTATTTATATGGAGCAACTATAGAGTTGTATTGCGACCACAAAAGCCTGAAGTATCTACAGGATTAGAAAGAGTAGAAAAGTGGTGCAGGTTGCACACATGATGATCAAAGAGTTGGAATTGATAGAAGATATGCGCGATTGGAGCCCTCTATATCAAATGTAACTAACGGAGAGTCCTTTCGGAGGAGTTTATGTCAGAGCTTGCATAGAAGATGAGATAAAAGAGGCTCAAAAGCAGGATAAGCTCGCAGCAATATTCAAAGATAAACTGGAGAGAGGGAAGACCAGGAATTTTGAGATTTCCCCAGATGGATTGTTGCAATTCAGGGGAAGGCCCTATATCCCTAATGCTATGGGATTAAGAGAAAGAATTCTAGAGGAAGCACATAAAAGCCGGTATACAGTGCATCCAGGTATGACCAAGATATACCATGATGTTAAAAGGTTGTTTTGGTGGCCTGGATTGAAAAAAGATGTAGTGGCTTATGTGTCCAAGTGCTTGACCTGCCAGAAAGTAAAAATTGAACATCAAAAGCCAGCGGGAACATTGCAGCCTCTAGATATCCCTGAGTGGAAGTGGGATGGTATTACCATGGACTTTGTGGAAGGACTACCCATGACTCCAAGTAAACATGATGCAGTATGGGTAGTAGTTGATCGATTGACAAAGTCAGCACATTTCCTGGCAATCAATAAAAGGGATTCTCTAGAAAAGCTGGCCAAGTTGTATATAAAGGAGATTGTTGGGCTTCATGGTATCCCAAGCAGCTTTCCCTTAGCAAAGACGGAGTCCAAGCCCAAAGCTGAGTACTGATATTCAAAGTTTTGTAGAAATATGCCTGAGAAGCAGAAAAGAACAGAATCCTCTATGTGTTGAGAATAGAAAAGCATTGGCTAAGAGCACTCTGGGAGGTAGCTCAAGTTGTAAAGCCAATAGCAAGAGAAAGAGGCGATAGTTCAGACAAGGGACTGGTCAAGGTAATGATCAGATTGGAGAGCAGAGATGTCAATGTGGTGGAAAGAGCCATGGCACATGGGAATGTCGAGCAGGGCAAAGCAGTTGTGGTAAGAAAGGCCACTTTGCAAAAGGTTGCCTAAGAATGCGGACATCCCTAGGAAAGGTATTTGCTCTTACCCCAGACACAGTCTTCAATATTCCCTAAGGTCGACCCTAAGAATGGTTAAGAAGAACCATAGCTGTAAGGGCGACTGAGCTGTAAGGAACTATATGCCTAGATGATGATATGGATAATGAAGAGTTCTTTTCGGATCTAAAGAAAGTGGTCATGATAACAAGTCATGAGAGATTAAAAGGCCATAGAGACCTAGAGAAGAGGGTCTAAGGTAAAGCAGAGATAGAACATAGTTCTATAAGAAAGAGATTGCTAGGGCCTAAAGCTATATAAAGAGTAATCTAGCCCTAACCCAGTAGCACGTTAAATTGAAAGGTGCTAAGGCAAGAGTAGCCTAATGATATGTAATCCCTAAGAAGGGATAAGAAAGTGCAAATGCCACAAAGGTTTGGCATAGGTACATGAAGTTATGAGAACAGTTAAGAAAAAGTCCGAGAAGTTATCTGGGTTATGATCTCGTATCAGGAGAAAGGAAGTCAGAAGAACAATATTTCTCCTGAGAGATTTGCAAAGTATAAGAGGAGTGAGGTAGACCCCAGAATTACATCAAAATTCTGAGGGATAAGATATGAAAGAAATGGACACTACTCACAAGTGTAATGAGTTGTCCATAAGTATAAGAGGATCAATGCCCCAAGCCTTAGTCATAAACCAGGAAAGGATATACAGAAGAGCTATATCCAGGATCATTGACTAAGATGCCAAGTAAATTTCGAGGACGAAATTTATTTTAAGGGGGGTAGAAATGTAACACCCTAATTTTTAGGCCTAAATATGCCAGAAAGAGAAATCAAGGGCATAATCGTAATTATGGGAAAGATCGGGCTGGTAGCCGATGAGTACCATATTTTGCCAGAAAATAGAGAAAATTATGCTGATCATTTCACTAAACTGTGAAATGTGCATATGAGGTCTCTATGTGTATGAAAGAATTAGAAATATGACCAAGGGTAAAATGGTCATTTTTGGAAAAGTGTGCGCGGGAGCGTACTTTCAGGCCAAAATAGCCCGGTCCGGATAAAATATCTGAAAATACCGGGAGATAGAGAAAAGGATTCTGGGTTGAATGACGCAGCACAGAATTTTGATTTGAGGTCCCGATTTTTCTGTAGAAATTCTCGAAGATGGGAATTTACAGTTATAATCGGTAAAGGAAAGGCAGTCCGAATAGAGATGATCAGACTATGGCCAGAGGCCATACAGTGTTTTCTAAGTTCCGTAGTGACACCAGGGAAGGCCCAGGCCCATAATATCAGTTCAGTGGTAAGAGGGGCTGGTGTCCGGGAAAAATGTGCAAAATGACGAAAATGCCCTTATGTTATAGAATAACTGAAGAATAAGTAAAGGGTATTTTGGTCATTTGGCTAAGGTTAGACAGTCAAGAAGGGGTATCTGGATAGTTGACCAGGGCCAGAGAATACTCTGGTAAAATATGAAAAGACAATAATGCCCCTAGACCTAGTAAAGGAAATGAAAGGACTTAAGTGCAATTATGGAAAGTTTCAAGGCCAAGATGGAAAGTAGACAAAAATGTGGGGTCCTTAAGTGTAATTTTAGCCAAGTAAAAAGGGACTTAAATGAAAAGAAGAAAAGTTCCCTGGGGCTAAATTGTAATTAAAGAAAGTCAGGCCGGAAGTGGTTTGGATTGTCCGAAAGCATTTCAGTCCCAGATTTCACCGGTAGAGAGAGCAAGTGACGCTCGGTAATCTGGTTTGATACAGGAATTTTTGAAGACTCCAGATAGCCAGAAATGGACTGATCGTCCAAAAGTTATAAAAATTCATACCGGATATCCTAGAATTCAGATCTAGGTGAGAAAATACAGGATGATACGTCCTTATGGGCCGGATGTCGGGAAACTGACAGAATACCGATAGGAGGCCTGTAGAAAAAGTTATTCGCAAATCAGAAAATCCAGACGGGAGTGTGAGGCCTCCGGGGATCCGATAGGGAGATTTATCGGTATTTGAAAGGGGACTGAATGAGTTCGGATGACCTCAGTCAGATAACTGATATGACTCACAGTGATGCCTGAACACCGCAGGCTAGTGTATCGGACAGAAGGAGCCGGTGTCCGGATATGTGTATAAACGATGAATAATAGATAAAATATTCAATAATTATTAACGGGGGAAGATTCCTCGTAATGCGTGCCATGAGGATATTGGACCCAGAAAGGCCCAATAATGGCGCCAGTAGAGGCCCAGTAAGACACTTGGACTGATAGGTGGGCCAATGTCCGGCAGAACCCCGGAAAAGTGTGAAATTACGAAAATGCCCCTATGTTGTACTAAAGAGTAACAGATGAATGGAGGGCATTTTGGTAATTCTGGACAGGCCCAGAAGCCAAGGTATATACAGATAAAGTTATTTGGAGTCAGTATATGCTCTGACAGAGTACAGAAGGGTATGAAATGACGATTTTACCCTTAGGGTTAAAATAGTGCAAGAAAGGGCACCCAAGGGTATTTTGGTAATTTGCCAAGGGTTGGTTCTTGGGAATCGAGCCATCAGAGTACTTGGGCTTGATCAGGATCCAAGATAACATTCCCAGAGCCCAAAATCGTAGGCCCAGTGATATGTGGGAAAAAGTGGCATTAAAATATTATTTTAATGCTGTTTCAATAAAGTAAAGTTACTCGGTTGGCACGATAACCGAGGAGGTGATCAGATAAAGTCCTAGATTTATCTGGATATCATTGAAAGGCATGAAAGGTCCCTTCCAGGTGCCACATGGCGCAATCTTAAAGGCAGAAGAAAAAGTTGAGGACACGTATTACGAGGCAAGATACTAGACTAGTGAGTCAGCATGCTGAGTCAGCATGCTGAGTCAGCTGCTGAGGTGTCTAGGATTTCAGACATGTGATAAATGTGGCGCTGAGGTATCCTGGTGAGGTGTCCCAATGATGTCATGCATGATGCAGTAAAGGAGGAATTAAGAAAAATAGGAAAATCCAGGAAAAACCAGGACCGCAGGATCAAAGTTCATAGAAACTGCAGAATTGCCATTGAAGGCAATTATAAATACCCCCCCTCCATTCCATTTTCATTCACGCAAGGCAAGGGAGAAGGGAGAGAAAGAAGAGAGAGAAGGAGAAGGAAAGGAAGAGAGAAAAGGAAGTAAGGAAGTTCTGGCGGAGCTGGAAGCAGAATAAGGATAATGGAGTTCTGCTAAGCTAGCCAGGTAGTAACTAATCCTAGCTTTTATGTAATGGCTTTGTGATTTATTGTGCTATTGTTTGGTTGGATTGTTGTCTTATATGTTATGTCTGAAGCTCTGCTGTAATGCTATGATCATATGTTATTAAGCATGGAAGCACGCAGCATACTTATCTGTACACAATCACAAGCAAGCACTGTCACTCTGCATTACATATATTGTTATGATTGTTGCTACTGAGATTCCCCCGAATCTCATCCCAATAAGTAAACCATTACAGGGGAGGTTATGTCAAAATGAATTCTGGGAATTTTAAGAGACGCCGTTATGCTGCCGAAGTAAAGACTGAATATCAGTATATGATAAGTACTGTGTACGTAGTGCTGTCTAAGGAGGATAGAAGTGAGTGGACCTAGCCGGTTCATCTAGTCTTTCCTGGGTACTACGTAGAATGGTAGTTCTCATGAGGGGATTACCGAATCAGTACGGTTCAGTTCTTTGTACAGATGAAGCGTAGCGGTTATGCTGCCGGAGTTTAGGCAGAAAAAGATGTAATAGAGATATGAGAATTTATGTACATGTCCAGAAGTAAAACAACTTATTAATTAATAATAATTGTTGTTTGGCATGTTTGACTGATGTATGAGGGATGTATGCATATGTATGCAAAGTAGAAATGCTGAAATATACCACTCTGAACAGTAACACGTGGTGACAAGGTCATGTTTGATAAATGATTAAAAATAGTAAATGGATGAATAAATGTATGAAATTTTTATGGTAGATAGTATACTTACCAAGATTTAATTTGATATATAAAATGTATCATTTGGATGTCTACACAAGAATATATAAATTATCAAAGTTAGGACCAGAATGCTGGATTCAGGGAGAAAAACGTGGTATGAACAGTAACTTTGACACGTTGACTGACGTTGACTTGGTCAATGAATGGTCAACAAGTTATTTTTTCCTGAAATATAATTGAGTTAGCTTCATTTATAAATTGGAACCACTTCATTTAGATTTTTATAGAATTAGTTATGATTTTTCGAAGTCGGGTCACTCATCTGGAATTTACACAGTGAACAGTACTCGATAAGAGTAAAACTCCAGATTGAGAAATTGGACTTCAATGACCTTGAAAGTGGTTCTAAATGCTACTGAATGGTCCCTAAGACATACGAAAGTAAGGATGTTTCAGAGCATGTGTCTTAGATTTTCAAGGTAGCTGGGATATCCATTTACCACTCATAGAATTTGCTTATAATAATAGTTATCAGACTAGCATCCAGATGGCACCTTTTGAAGCTCTATATGGACGTAAATGTATATCCCCTTATGCTGGCTAGAGTTGAGCGAGAGAAGAATGCTTGGTCCTGATCTAGTGGATCAAACTGCAGAGCAGATTACGGTGATTAGAAAAAGATTGCTGACGGCTCAAAGCAGACAGAAAAGCTATGCAGATGTCAGAAGGAAGCCATTAGAGTTTGAAGAAGGTGAACATGTATTCCTTAAGTTAACTCCAACTACTGGAGTCGGGCGATCGATCAAAGTGAAGAAGTTACATCCAAGATACATCGGACCATTCCAAATTCTCTCAAAAGTGGGGACAGTAGCCTATAGATTAGCTCTTCCTCCAAATCTTAGCCAAATACATGATGTGTTTCATGTTTCCCAATTAAAGAAGTATGTTCCAGATCCATCTCATGTAATTGAGGAAGATGAAGTTGCATTACGAGATGATATGACCTATGAGGTTGGACTGGAATGAATTGCTGATCGAAAGGTCAAGCAGTTACGTAATAAACAAATTCCTCTAGTTAAAGTGATCTGGAAAGGCTTAACTGAGCATGGAGCTACGTGGGAAACAGAAGAAAAGGTGAGGGGGAAATATCCTGAGTTGTTTTCCTAGGATGTGTATAATGTAAATTTTGAGGAAGAAATTTATTTTAAGGGGGAGAGAAATGTAATATCCCTAATTTTCTGTACTGATTTATATGTACAGACTGAATGAAATATATGAATTATTTTTCAGGAAAAGGATGTGGTTATTCTTGTAAAGAAAGGGATTAAATTGAAAAAGAAAGGAAATAAAAGGACTTGATTGCAAATATGGAAAGGTTAAGGCTAAGAAGGAAAGGTAGACAAAAATGTGGGGTCCTTAAGTGTAATTTTAGCCAAATAAAGGGACTTAATTGAAAAGAAGAAAAGCTTCCGGGGCAAAAGGGTAATTATGAAAACCTGGACCGGAAATAGGCAAAAACAGTGATCGTACTCCGATCAGGCCCATATTCCACCAGTAGATAGAGCAACTGACGCCGGGTAATCCAGCCTAATACAGGAATTTTTCAAGACTCCAGATAGCCAAAATTGATCTGATAGTCTAAAAGTTATAAAAATTCCTACCGGGTATCCTAGATTTCAGATATACGTGAGAAATTACAGGATGATGTGTCCTGATAGGGCGGATGTATGGAAACTGACAGAATACCGATAGGAGGCCTGTAGAAAAAGTTATTCACAAATTAGCAAATACAGATGGGAGTGTGAGGCCTCCAGGGATCCGATAGGGAGATTTATCGGTATTTAAACTAAGACTGAATGAGGTCAGGTAACAACAGTCAGATGCCCGTTGTGACCCAAATGGCTGCCCAGACACAGTAGGGTAGTGTATCTGACAGAAGGAGCCGGTGTCTGGATATGTGTGTAAATGGTGTATAATAGCTAAAATACTCGGTGAACATGGACAGGGGAGGATTCCTTGTAATACGTGCCATAAAGGTAATGGACCCTGAAAGGCCCAATAATAGCAGAACCCCGGAAAAGTTCAAAATTACGAAAATGCCCCTATGTTGTACTAAAGGGTAGTAGAGGAATGAAGGGCATTCTGGTTATTCTGGATAGGTTCAGAAGCCAAGGTACATATAGATAAAGTTGTTCAGAGTCAGTATATGCCCTGACAGGGTGAAGAAAGGTGTAAAATAACGATTTTACCCTTAGGGTTAAGATAGTGCACAAAAGGGCACCCAGGGATATTTTGGTCATTTCACAGGGGATCTGTAATTGAGTTTAGACCCAGTATAAAAATGTTAATGATATAAAGGACCCAGATACTAAATTTAAAGTCAGAAGTTGTAATATGGATTGTCAGAAAAATTAGATTAAAAAAAGGTCCAGTTTTCGACGAGACGGACCGGGCCAGTACCGGATTAGATCGGAAATCTTCCAGAAGGCTTCTAGCTCCCTCCAATTGCGCCATGTGATAAATGTGAGGGGTGAGGTGTCCCCTTAGGTGTCCCTTGATGATGCAGTAAAGGCGAATAAAGAAAAATAGGAAATTCCGAAAAAAACCAGGACCACAAGTTCAGATGGCTTTAAAATTATGAAAATGCCATCCATCAAAACTATAAATACCCCCTAGCTCTTCATTCAGCACGGCCAAGGAGCATTTTAGAGAGATAAGGAAGTTCTTGAGAGATAAAGTGAGAGAAAGAAAGAAGAAAGGAAGTTCTGGCGGAGTTGGAAGTAGTATAGAGGTTCTGGAGTTCTGCTAAGCATTTGAGGTAGTAACTAATCCTAACTTTTATGTAATGTCTTTGTGATTGGTTGTTCTATTGTTTGGTTGGATTGTTGTCTTATATATTATGCTTGAAGCTCTATTATAATGCTATGATCATATGTTATTGAATATGGAAGCACTCAGCATACTTATCTGTACACAATCACAAGCAAGCACTGTCACTCTGCATTACATATATTGTTATGATTATTACTACTGAGATTCCCTCGAATCTCATTCCAAATAACCCATTACAGGGGAGGCTATGTCAAAGTAAATTTTGGAAATCTTGAAGGACGCCGTTAGGCTGCCGAAATTCCGACAAAGTGGTAAAGAAAGGAACTGATACGTACTGTGTACGTAGGTACTGTCTAAGGAGGCTGGAAGTGAGTGGACCTAGCCGGTTCATCCAGTATTTCCTGGGTACTTACGTAGAATGGTAGTTCTCACGGGAATTACCGAATCGGTACAAGATCAGTTACTTTCTAAAGACGAAGGGTAGCAGTTATGCTGCCAGATTTCAGGCAGGAAGGATGCATTAGAAATATGAAAATTTTGTACATGTTATGATGAATAACAACTTATTAATTGTTAATAAGTATTGTTTGGTATGCTTGACTGATATATGATGGATGTATGCATATGTATGCAAAGTGTTAAAATTTACCACTATGAACAGTAACACGTGGTGACCTAGTGATGTTTGTTAAATAATTAAAAATAGTAAATGGATGAATAAATGTATTAAATTTTTATGGTAAATAGTAGACATACTAATCTTCGATTCGATATATAAAATACCTCATTTGGATGTCTATACATGGAGATATAAATTATCAAAATTGGGACTAAAATGCTGGATTCAGGGGAAAAACGCTGGATGAACAGTAAAATTGAAACATTGACCTACGGTGATTTGGTCAAAGATTGGTCAATGAATGATTTTCCCCTTAAATATAATTGAGTCAGCTTTATGTAGCAATTGGATCCAATTCATTTCAATTTTTCTATATTTAATTATGATTTTCCGAAGTCAGGTCACTCATCTGGAATTTACACAGTGAACAGTACCCGAGAAGAGTAAAATTCCAGATTGAGATATTGGACTTCAATGACCTTGAAAGTGGTTCTAAATACTACCAAATGATCCCTAAGATGTACGAAAGTAAGGACATTTCAAATTCCAGCAGCATTTTGAAACATCCTTAATCTCATACTTACATATACTCAATTGGAAGTATATTAGATCATTGGAACACCATTTTACCTTAGAAACATGAATTTCCAAGAGTTAGGCTATCGGGTACTGTTCACTTGGTAATTTCAGTTTGCAGCATGAAATTTGAAAATTCATACTTAAATCTAGAAAAATAGAAATGAGGTGGTTCCAATTTATAATGAAAGCTCTTTCGTTAAACTTTGAGGGAAAAAATATGAAAATGAGATTTCCTTGTCCAAATGAAATCAGTTTATTCGTTGAAAAATACTGTTCATTTGGTAAATCTTGAACTTCCAGATTCTGTGTATCATTTTAAAAAATTCATTTCTCTTTGTATACTTATCCAAATGAGGTGTATTACATATGGATTTAAATCTCCATATGTATAATTTAAGCTCATAAAATTTCGAGGAAAAATTCATTCATTTGCTATATGAAAACCGCGTATGAATCTCGCTGCCTCTCAGGGCTCGTTTTAGCTTGATCCAGATTTTAGGTCCAACTTTGAAAAATCATATCAATTCGAAAACTTAACCAAATTAGGCATTCTTGGTGTCCAATTAAATCTCTGGATCTTATCTATTTGCATACCAAATTTCATGTGAAAACTCGTTGGATAAGTCATTTAAACTATCGATGGAAATGTTCTACCTCAGATCGGATGCAATGAGTGCATGCGTTTTACATACCCATACAACATCTTCTAAGTTAAATACACATTATTTAGGTCATATACAAATTATTCATCCACATTTACCCTCTTCCTTGAGAAGTTCCAGCACCTAGAGCATGATTATATACATATGGAAGGAATGAGATTTCATGGAAATCTCAATAGAAAGTAATACAAACTATAAGGTTATGCATGCTTGATTAAATGCCTAACATGTTATCATGCAATGGGAGCTAATTCATGATCATACATAAGCAAACTCTAACATGCATATTGTCATGACATGGGTTGCAAGGAGTTGCAAGTATTCATAACACATCATCATCACATAACATTTCATGCTCAACCAAACTTCATGCATAACAAGCAAGCATATCAATCAAACAACATAAGTTTATAGTTAGGTATTCTTGCTACCTCTTATATATCTTTGTAAATTCCTTCTTGACTTGATCCTTCCTTCCCACAAATGTCAAAACCTAGGCATAACAAAGCAATTACCAAGGTACAACTCAATTCCAATCCAAACTCAAGGCTAGGGTTTCATTAAATCCCTTTCTTTCTCTACTTTGAGACTTATGATTACATCTTTCTAAACTAAACTCTCATGGTTCACTTCCACATAATTTTTCATGTAGAATCCAAATATGCATTCAGATTTTCAAGAATCAAATTGCTTCTCATGCTACTATACAGAACCGAAAGACCCCCTCTTGTTTCCAAAAATTCTCATTTTGATTCCAATGCTTCCAATACTTGTTTCCCTACTATAACCCCACACAATTTTCCATTTTAAACTCATTGGAAGCATCAAAACCATGAAATTCCACCATATGAACAGTGATTTCGTACTGTACAGAACAGAACATGATCTTGGATTCACAAACATACTTGAATTCCTAAGCCATTACCACTTGATTCTAGCTTGTTTAAGCTTGTCTAAACTATCCATAACATAAAACTCATGTTCTTTTCACACATACACAGAAATTCCAGCAGTACCTCCAAAAGATTTAAGCCTCAAAAACCACTTAAACTCAAGAGCAAATCCACTAGAACATAGTCTAGGATCAAGAGGATTAATTACCTTGATGTTTCTTCCAAAGTTCATGCTTCCTCTTGGCTTGAGTTTTCAATTTGCAAGAGTTTCCCCTAGGTTCCTCATGCATACCGAAATGAATCTGAAATGGGGGGTATTTATAGACAATTTTGGGTGGAAATGAAAGGCCAAGATCATTTTGGTTACTATTTGATCTTGTGGCTTAGATTTAATCTTGGATTTTCTTTTCTTTTTCATTTATGACATCACCTTGATGACATCACTCAAGGGACAACTCATGGGACACCTATTCAGCATGTGGCGAAATTCTAGGGTTCAAGAAGCCTCTGGAAAATTTCCAGTCCAATCTGGTACCGGCTCGATCCGATTCCTCGAAAACTGTATTTTTTTTACATCACTTTTTCTGAGATTCCATAATATGTCTTCTGACCTTAAATTCAGTATCTGGGTTCTTTATATCATTGCCATTTTTATACTGGGTCTAAACTTAATTACAGATCCCTGGTGAAATGGCCAAAATACCCTTGGTGCCCTTTCTTGCTCTATATTAACCCTAAGGGCAAAATCGTCATTTCACACCTCTTTGTACCTTGTCAGAGAATATACTAACTCTGACTAACCTCACCTGTGTATGCCTTGGCATTTTGGCCTGTCCAAAATGACCAAAATGCCCTCCATTCATCTATTTCTCCTTAAGACAACACAGGGGCATTTTCATAATTTTACATTTTTTCGGGGTTCCACTGGATACTGGCCCACCTATCAGTCCAAGTGTCTTATTGGGCCTTTGATGGCGCCATTTTTGGGCCTTTTAGGGTCCATTACCTTTCTGGCACGTTTCACGAGAAATCTCTCCCGACGATATTCATCGGGTACTTTTGCCATTATACACCGTTTCTACACGTCTCCGGACACCGGCTCCTTTTATTAGACAGACTAGCATACTGCGTCACGGCATCCCTTTGGGTCATAACAGGCATCTGACTGATGTCATCTAATCTCATTCAGTCTTAGTTTAAATACCGATAAATCTCCTAATCGGATCCCCGGAGGTCACACACTCCTGTATGAATTTACTAATTTATGAATAACTTTTTCTACAGACCTCCTTTCGGTATTTTGCCAGTTCCCTGACATCTGCCTCATCAGGACGCATCATCCTGTAATATCTCACTTATATCTGAGATCTAGGATATCCGATAAGAATATTTTATACTTTTAGACTATCAGATAAATTTCGGCTATCTAGAGTCCTGAGAAAATTCTTGTATTAAGATGGATTACCGAGCATCATCTACTCTATCTACTGGTCAAATCTGGGACTAAAATGCTTTCGAGCAGTCCAAACCACTTCTAGCCTAACTTTTTTTAATTACACTTTGGCCCCAGAGAACTTTTCTTCTTTGCACTTAGGTCCCCCAAATTTGGCTAAAATTACACTTAAAGACCCCACATTTGTCTACTTTTCATTTTTAGCCCTAAACTTTTCATAATTGCACTTAAGTCTTTACATTTTCTTTCTTTTTCAATTTAATCCCTTCCTTTGCATAAATGGCCACATCTTTGCCTGAAAATATCTCATATATTTCATTCAATCTGTACATACAAATCAGTACAGAATGAGGGGGTATTTATAGCAAAATCTTGGGAAAATTGAAGGCTAAGATTACCTTGGGAACTATTTGATCTAATGGTTAAAGGTTTGATCTTGGAATATCTTTTCTCTTTTCACTCATGACATCACCACCATGACATCACTAACATCATATCACTTGGGACACCTAAGCTCATTTTTGGCGCCATTTTGAGGTCCTTGTGGGTCCCACCATGTGCAAACCCTAATTTTTACTTTATTCTCTTTTTTTTCTTTTAAAAAATCCATAAATTATTCATTATTGGACTTGGGCTCCAAGATAACTTTTGGGACTTATTGGCCTGGCCTAGGACAAAATGTTGGGCCTCTTTTAGGTCCAATAGCTAATTGGCATAAATCCCAATGTACTTTCCTTATACCATGCTAAACACCTCTTTTAATTGTTCTAACATTTTTAGAAATTCATTCTAATATAAAATGAATTCTCTACAAAGTTTCATAATTTTCTGAGACCCAGAAGTCCTGATAAAAATTATATACATTTCCTTTAACCCTTTTTCTGTGTCCTTTTTCCCCGTAAATTCCATAATTAATTCTACAGGACTCCTTTTTGACTTCTGTCAACTCCATAAATTCTCATATTAATCATAATAATTTACTATCAAATTTTATCTGATATCCATCCATTGTGAAAAGACCAAAATGCCCTTGGTGCCCTTTCTTTCACTATATTGATCATAAGGGCAAAATTGTCATTTCACACCTCTTTGTACCTTATCAGAGAATATACTGGCTCTGACTAATCCTTCCTGTACCTGCCTTGGCATTTTACCCTGTCTAAAATGACCAAAATGCCCTCCATTCACTTCTGGTTTCTTAGGGATCAAAGGAGCATTTTCGTAATTTTGCACTTTGGCTCTTACACTCTCTTCTTCTTCCAATTAATCCATTTCTTTACATAAATATGACCACATCCTTTCCTGAAAAAAATCTTATATATTTTATTCAATCTGTACATGCAATTTATTACAGAAAATTTGGGATGTTACAGAAAGCACTCCGTTAGATGATAAGATCGAAGATAAGAGATAGATACCCCAATCCTTAGTCATAAAGCAGAAAGAGATATACAGAAGATATATATCCAAGATAGTTGACTAAGGTACTAAGTAAATTTTGAGAACGAAATTTATTTCAAGGGGGAGAGAAATGTAATATCCCTGATTTTCTGTACTGACTTGTATGTACAGTTTGTACGTAATATATGTGATATTTTCTAAGAAAAATGTGGCCATTTATGTAAATAAAAGGATTGAAATGAAAAAGGAAGAAAATGCAAGGACTTAAGTGAAATTGTAAAAGTTTTAAGGCCAGAAGAGAAAGTAGACAAAAATGTGGGGTCTTTAGTGTAATTTTAGCCAAATGTGAGGACATAAGTGTAATTTATGAAAAGTCAAGGGCAAAAGTGTAATTATGAAGAATTTGGACCGAAAATAGGCCAAAAATGGCCGAAGTCAGATCAGACCCAAATTTTACCAGTAGATAGAGAAAATTATTCCGGTTAGTTTGACGGTACACAGAATTTTGATTTGAGGTTTCGAAAAGTTGATATAAATTTCTGAAGTCAGATAAAATTATTACAGTATTTTTGGATCGTAGAATCAGATGACACCTTACAGTAAATTCCTACAATTAATATAAGAATTTATAAAACTGACAGGATCAGAAAAGGAATCCTGTAGAATTTTTAATGGAATTTACAGTATAATAAAATATCCGATAAATACCTTCGGGAGAGGTTTCTTGGGATTTGTGCCATAAAAGTAATGGACCTATACAAAGGCCCAAAATGGCATCCCAGAGGCCCAATAAGGTACCTGAGCAGTATGTGGGCCAGTGTCCAGAGGAACCCCAGAAAAGTGCAAAATTACGAAAATACCCCTGTGTTGTACCAAGGAGCAAGAGATGAATGGAGGGCATTTTGGTCATTCTAGACAGGCCAAAATGCCAAAGCAGGTACAGGAATGATTCCTCAGAGCCAGTATATGCTCTGATAAGGTACAAAGAGGTGTGAAATGACAATTATGCCCTTAGGGTTAATATAGTGCAAGAAAGGGCACCAAGGGTATTTTGGTCATTTCTCAAGGGATCTGTAATTAAGTTTAGACCCAGTACAAGAATGTCAATGGTAGAAAGAATCCGGATACTGGATTTAAGTTCATAAAACATATTATGGAATCTCAGACAAATTAGATTTAGAAAATAGTCTGGTTTTTGGAAAATCAGACTGAGCCGGTACCGGATTGGACTGGAATTTTTTCAGAAGCTTCCTCCCTCTTTAATTTTGCCACATGGGCATATGAGGTGTCCTTCATGATGTCATGGAGATGATGTCATCATTTCTTGGTGGGCAAGACAAGATTCAAGGTGCAATCTTGGCCATTAGATCAAATAGTACACAAAGTGATCTTGGCCATCCATTTTCCATA
This sequence comes from Leucaena leucocephala, assembly GCA_037074615.1. Taxonomy (NCBI): domain Eukaryota; kingdom Viridiplantae; phylum Streptophyta; class Magnoliopsida; order Fabales; family Fabaceae; genus Leucaena; species Leucaena leucocephala. The sequence goes on along the minus strand of CM073555.1, from coordinate 10,837,562 downwards.
AAATTTTCTATAAATACCCCCACAAATCTGCACCTTCACGCAAGACATGAGACACCACGGGGAACCTCTTGCAAAATGAAAACTCAAGCCAAGACAAAGAAGAATTCAAAGGCCAAAGTTCAAGCAAGCTAGAGATTAAAGGTAAGCAATCTATCCTAGCTTATTTTCCTTTGATTTGGGAGCTTGAACTTAGGGTTTTCATGGAAGAAATTTGAGTTTTCTCTAAGGTGTATATGCTGTCCAAAACCTTAGATGAAAGGAGAAAGAAGAAATTAAAGTTAGAATTATGAGATTAAAGCTTAAACAAGCTAGTTAGATGATTGGTTGTTGAATCAAGTTGATGTTCTTGACTTTGCCATGGATGAACCATTTTGGTTTGCACTGTTCATGCACTGTTCATAATAGAAGGAGATGGAATTTCAATGATCTAATGTAACATCACTAATTTCTGTACTAAGTTGTATGTACAGATTGAATAAAATATAGGAGATTTTTTTCAGGAAAATATGTGGCCATATTTATGTAAAGAAAGGGATTAATTGGAAGAGGAAAAAAGTGTAAGAGCCAAAGTGCAAAATTATGAAAATGCCCCTGTGATGCTCTAAGAAACCAGAAGTGAATGGAGGGCATTTTTGGCATTTTAGACAGGCTAAAATGCCAAGGCAGGTACAGGAAGGATTAGTCAGAGCCAGTTATGCTCTGATAAGGTACAAAGAGGTGTGAAATGACAATTTTGCCCTTAGGATCAATATAGTGAAAGAAAGAGAACCAAGGGCATTTTGGTCTTTTCACAATGGATGGATATCAGATGAAATTTGATAGTAAATTATTATAATTAATATGAGAATTTATGGAGTTGACAGAAGTCAAAAAGGAGTGTTGTAGAATTAATTATGGAATTTACGGTGAAAAAGGACACCGAAAAAGGGGTTAAAGGAAATGTATATAATTTTTATCAGGACTTCTGGGTCTCAGAAAATTATAAAACTTTGTAGAGAATTCATTTTATATTAGAATGAATTTCTAAAAATGTTAGAACAATTAAAAGAGGTGTTTAGCATTTAGTCTAAGATCAGGGTAATTTAAGGATATCGATATAAGGAAAGTACATTGGGATTTGTGCCAAATAGGTATTGGACCTAAAAGAGGCCTAAAATTTTGTCCTAGGCCAGCCCAATAAGTCTCAAAAGTTATCTTGGAGGCCAAGTCCAATAATGAATAATTTATGGATTTTTGAAAAGAAAAAAGAGAATAAAGTAAAAATTAGGGTTTGCACATGGTGGGACCCACAAGGACTTCACAAATGGCGCCAAAGAGGATGTTTAGGTGTTCCAAGTGATGTCATGTTAGTGATGTCATGGTGGTGATGTCATGAGTGAAAAGAAAAAAGACATTCCAAGATCAAACCTTTAACCATTAGATCAAATAGTTCCCAAGGTGATCTTGGCCTTCAATTTTCCCAAGATTTTGCTATAAATACCCCCTCATTCTAAGACAAAACCATAGAGGAGAAAGTGTAGGGAACCTCTTGCAAAATATTTTCTCAAGCATGGAAGAAGCAAGGATCTTGAAGAAGCTAGTAAGGTAAGTTGCTCCTTTGCTTCTAGACTTTGTTCTCATGATTTCTTCTTGAGTTTAAGTTGGTTTTGAGGCTTGAATCTTGGGGAACTGCTGCTGAAATTTTTGTGGATATGTGATAGGAAAATGTGTGTATGTTCTAGATAGTTTGCACAACCTTAAACAAGCTTGAATCACATGATAATGGCTTAGGAATCCATGTGTGCTTGTGAATCTATTAAGGTGTTCTGTTCTGTACAGTATGAAATCACTATTTATATGTTATAATTTCATGGTTTTGATGCTTCCAATGGGTTTAGAATGGAATTTTGTGGGGGGTTATATTAGGAAAACAAGTATTGGAAGCATTGGAACCAAAATGGGAATTTTTGGAAAAAGGGAGCTACTTTTTGGTACTGTGCAGAAGTTTAGGAAGCAATTGGATTCTGGAATTTTTGAATACATATTTGGATTCTACATGAAAAATTATGTGGAAATGAACCATGAGAGTTTAGTTTAGAAAGATATAAACATATGTCACAAAGTAGAGAAAGAAAGAGGCATATTGAAGCCTAGCTTGGAATTTGTTTGGAATGGAGTTGTAATTTGGTAATTGTCTTGTAATGTCTAGGTTTTGACATTTGTGGCAAGGAAAGATCACTTCAAGAAGGGAAGGACAAGGATCCATAAGAGGTAGCAAGAATACCTAACTATAAACTTATGTGCTTTGATTGATTTGCTTACTTGTTATGCATGAAGGTTTGGTTGAGCATGGAATATTGTGTGATGATGTTTATGATGATGATGATGTGCTATGAATATGTGCCACTCCTTGCAATATATTTCATGATAATATGCATGTTAGAGTTTGCTTATGTATAAGCATGAATTAGCTCCCATTGCATGATAACATGTTAGGCATTTAATCAAACATGCATAACCTTATAGTTTGTATTACTTGCTATTGAGATTTCCATGAAATCTCATTCCTTCCATATCAATAAATATTACTCTAGGTGCTGGAACTTCACAAGCAGGAAGGTAATGGGAATGAACAATGTGTATATGACTTGAAAAGCATGCCTTTAACTTAGATGAACATGTATTGGTATGTATAATGTATGCATGCACTGGATCCAAGTTGAGGGAGTGACCTTCCAGCGATAGTTTGAGTAACTTATCCATTTCTGTTTCATGTGAAATTTGGCATGAACATATCTAAGATCCATATATTTAATTGGACACCAATAACATGTAATTTGGTTAAGTTTTCAAATTGATATGATTTTTCAAAATTGGACTTAAACTCTGGATCAAGATAAAACAAGTCATCCGATACAGTAAGGTTCCAACGAGGTTTTCATATAGCAAATGAAAGAGTTTTTCCGTGATTTTTGGTTATCTTAAAGTGAACATTCTGATATTTAAATCCATAGGTAATTCGACTCAATTGGATAAGTATACAAGGATAAATGAATTTTTGAAAATGGGGTAAAGAAACTGGAACTTCCAGATTTACCAAATGAATTGTAAAGTTCAACGAATAAACTGATTTGATCTGGACAAGGAAACCACATTTTCATATTTTTATCTCAAATTTAAATGAAATAGCTTTCATTAGAAATTGGAATCACCTCAATATGATTTTTTTTATATTTAATTATGAATTTCCAAAGTTCAGGATGTAATATGGAATTACCCAGTGAACAGTACCGAAAAAGCCTAACTCTTGGAAATTCATATTTTTAAGGTTAAGAGGTATTCCAATGATCTAAGATAATTTCAATTGAGTATATGTAAGGTTAAGATTTAAGGTCAAGATTTAAGGTTAAGATTTAAAGATATTTACTAGAGAATGCCGTTGTGCTGGTAGATTATACAGAGTACTGTGTACGTAGGTACTGTCTAAGGAGGCTGGAAGTGAGTGGACCTAGCCAGTTCATCCAGTCTTTCTTGGGTACTTACGTAGAATGGTAGTTCTCATGAGAAATTACCGAATCAGTACAGTTATTTTCTTTCAGGATTTCTGGCAAGAGAGATATAATCCAGTTGAGAGTGCTATAGTAAGAGTACTCTGAGAGATATAAAGAAGGATGTTTCATTTTGGTATCAGAGCAAAGAATTCTGGATTAGGAAATGCTCTGAATAGATAATTTATAGATAGATAACCATTAGTAAAGCTGTCATAAATGACACTAAGTTAATATTTGTAGGATGGCTAGAGGTAGAAGTAGATCAGAAACCACTGTAAACCAAGGAGACCCTAGACCAGATGTCTATGACTTGGATAGTTATGGATCAGAGGAGGAGGAATAGATACTGGACAATGATTCTGATATGTGGATCTCTCCTATGATTAGTGATGCTAAAGAGGTTAGTTCCGCAGTAGGGTCCAATATTCTGACCAGGATACCAGAAGGGATATAGGAAGAACCTATCCCAACTATGCCTATAACTACAGTATGCGTAGTTGTAGCAGGTACAGATATGGAGTCCAATCAGGGAGCCCAATCAGGACAACCTAATGATCAGTATTCCTAAGTTGGAGGTACAGTGGGATATACTCTGAGATAGTCAGTAGACCCAGATATCCCAGGATCTAGTAGAGTGCCTGATCAGATAAACATCCCAGGTCTTAGTACACCAAGACTAACCATGGTAGAGTTATATCTGGGAAATCTAGTTATAGAGCTATCACCAGTAGGGCATCTGAGTGGAGAGCACTTTGAGAGAGCTATGGAGTTAGCCCAGCAGCTGTACAGTCTTAGAGGACTTTTAGATAGGACCAGGGATCAGGACTACGCAGTTTATCAGGATTTTATTACCAGAGTAAGAAATGCCTATCAAGCCTTCCAACCAGATACATTGACACTGGATGATTGGACAGTTATTATGGATGAAATTCTGCTAAGCACCCCTACTTGGAGAACGGGATTAGATGAATACTTTGAAGAAGATCCTTATGAAGACATACCCGATTGGATTTGTCTGATTGAAGAATTTATTAGAATCAAGTTTAAGAAGGACTAGGGTATATTTAGAAATAATGATGTTCTCCATGTAGTTATGTTATGTATAAAGACCAGTATGACACTATATGTATGACTTTTAATGACTGTATGTAAAGCAAAATGGTTCGAACAAGAAGAACTATTATGGTAGAGGAACCAGAGAACACCAGGGATATTAATCAGCTAATCTTAGAGAGGCTGGAGCAACAACAGAAAATGATTGAAGAGATGCATGCGACATAAGCTCGAAGTGAGCAGGAAATAGATGTTGCCATTGCAGCAGCAGTAGTAGCGGAAGCAGTAAACAACATGAGGCATCCAGAGCCTTCCGGGACAATCAATAGAGAACCTGAAAGAGTACAGCAACAACCAGTACAGCCGCAGAGAAGGGATGAGTAGAGAGATGATGAGGTTAGCATCCAGCAGTGGATGGTTAGGTTCTGCCAGCATAATCCTCCTATATTTGAAGGAACGTTTGATGTTCAGGCAGCAGAGGATTGGATCAGTAGATTGGAAAAGATTTTTAAAATTCTTGATTGCCCACATGAGATGAAGGCTCAGATGGCCATCTACCAGCTGGAGAAAGATGCTGATAGGTGGTGGAAAAATACAGAACTGCTCATGCAAGCAAGAAATATTCTAGTCACTTGGGAAGTGTTTCTTGAACAATTCTATGCGAAGTATTTTCCTCAGTCTGTGAGGGATGAAAGAGAAGCAGAATTCCTTGTGTTGAGACAAGGAGAAAGAGAATCCTTTGACGAGTACTTGGCCAAATTCATCCTTCTGTCTCAGTATTCAACATATTTGCGCCAAGTAGATGATGAGAGGTGGATGACCGAGAGGATGATCAGAGGATTGAACTCTATGTTGAAGGAGAAGCTGACTCCTCAATAGTACAATCAGTTCAACAAAGTTGTAGAGGCATGCTGAAACATCCTTCCTTAAACCCTTCAGAGTATACTTACGGAAGCAATCTTAACTTTATTAATTCTCTCCTGCCGAGAATCTTGGCAGAAATATGACTGTACTGACTCGGTAATTCCCGTGAGAACTACCATTCTACATGAGTACCTAGGAAAGACTGGATGAACCGGCTAGGTCCACTCACTCCCAGCCTCCTTAGACAGCACTTACGTACACAGTACTCTGTATAGTCTACCATCACAACGGCATTTTCTAGCAAATATCTTTAAATCTTAACCTTAAATCTTAACCTTACGTATACTCAATTGGAATTATCTTAGATCATTGGAATTATCCAAGAGTTAGGCTTTCGATACTGTTCACTATCACTGTTCATTGGGTAATTCCAGATTACAGCTTAAACTTTAGAAATTCATAATTAAATATAGAAAAATAATATTGAGGTGATTCCAATTTCTAATGAAAGATATTTCATTTAAATTTGAGAGAAAAATATGAAAATGAGGTTTTCTTGTCCAGATCAAATCAGTTTATTCGTTGAACTTTACTGTTCATTTGGTAAATCTGGAAGTTCCAGTTTCTTTACCCCATTTTCAAAAATTCATTTCTCTTAGGTTACTTATCCAAATGAGTCGTGTTACATATGGATTTAAATATCCATATGTTTACTTTAATCTCATAAAATTTCGTGGAAAAACTCATTCATTTACGATATAAAATTAGCACATGAACCTCACTGCCTCTGAGTAGTCGTATTATCTTATTCCAGACTTTAAATCCAGACTTTGAAAAATTATAACAATTCGAAAACTTAACAAAATTACGCGTTCTTGGTGTCCAATTAAAGCTATGGATCTTAGATATGTTCATGCCAAATTTAACGTGAAATTGAATAGAACAAGTTACTCAAACTATCGCTGGAAGTGGTCTACCTCAGCTCGGATCCAGTGAATATATTCATTATACATACCAATATATCATCATCTAAGTTAAAAGGCATGCTTTTCAAGTCATATACCATTCATACATCCACAATTACCTCCTTCCTTGTGATGTTCCATCACCTAGATCATGGTTATGGGGGGTGAGATTCGTAGGAATCTCAGTAGCAAACAATACTAAACAATGCATGTATTAATGTAAAGACTTGTGCTTGCTTGTGAAAGTGTTATCATAGTGTGATGAGCATGCTTCCATGTATCATATGAAATACACTTGGCCAAAGTAATCATAAAATAACAGAGCTTCAATCATCTACCATATACACACAATTCAACCAAGCCATAACACAATCAAGCATACATTACATACATACAAGTTTAGGGTAAGTTCACTACCTTGGATTTAAGCTCTCTTTCTTATGCTTGCACTGGCTTCCCAAGCTTTTCAATCATGAAGCTTTTTGGTCAATCATTCTCCAACAACTTCTTAGAGGTTTCAAGGTCCTAAACACAGTCATATTCATTACATAATCCATTAGGACCATGAACTCAAACACTACTCAAGACTACCTGTAATATCCTTAATTTTCTGTACTGATTTCTATGTACAGATTAAATGGAATATATGAGTTCTTTTTCAGGAAAAAGATGTGGTCCTTTATGTAAAGAAAAGGATTAAATTGCAAAAGAAAGGAAATGAAAGGACTTAAATGCAATTATGGAAAGTTTAAAGCTAAGAAGGAAAAGTAGATAAAAATATGGGGTCTTTAGGTGTAATTTTAGCCAAATAAAGGGACTTAGTTGAAAAGAAGAAAAGTTTTCGGGGCAAAAGTGTAATTATGAAAACTTGGACCGGAAATAGGCAAAAATAGTGATCGTACTCCGATCAGTCCCATATCCTACCAGTAGGTAGAGCAAGTGACGCCGGGTAATCCAGCCTAATACAGGAATTTTTGAAGACTCCAGATAGCCAGAAATGGACTGATCGTCCAAAAGTTATAAAAATTCCTACCGGATACCTTAGATTTCAGATATAAGTAAGAAATTACAGGATGATGCACCCTTATGAGGCGGATGTCAGGAAACTGATAGAATACCGATAGGAGGTCTGTAGGAAAAGTTATTCGCGAATTAGAAAATCCAGACTGGAGTATGAGGCCTCCAGGGATCCGATAGGGAGGTTTATCGGTATTTAAACTAATACTGAATGAGGTCGGGTAACAACAGTCAGATGCCCGTTAGAACCCAAACGGCTTCCCAGACACAGTAGGGCAGTGTATCTGACAGAAGGAGCCGGTGTCCGGATATGTGTGTAAACGGTGTATAATAAGCTAAAATATTCGGTGAACCTGGACAGGGGAGGATTCCTCATAATGCGTGCCATGAAGTTCTTGGACCTAGAAAGGCCCAAAAATGGCGCCATCAAAGGCCCAATGAGATACATGGACTGATAGGTGGGCCAGTATCCAGCAGAACCCCGAAAAAGTGCGAAATTATGAAAATGCCCCTGTGTTGTACCAGAGGGGTAATAGGCGTATGAAGGGCATTTTGGTCATTCTGGACAAGCCTAGAGGCCAAGATATATACAGGAAAAGTTAACCAGAGTCAGTATATGCCCTGACGAGATACAGAAAGGTGTAAATGATGATTTTGCCCTTTGAGTTAAAATAGGACAAGAAAGGGCACCAAGGGTATTTTGGTCATTTCGCAGGGGATCTGTAATTGAGGTTAGACCCAGTATTAAAATGTTAATGATATAAAGGATCCAGATACTAAGTTCAAGGCCAGAAGACATAATATAGGTTTTCAGAAAAATTGGATTCAGAAAATGGTCCAGTTTTTGAGGCGACGGACCAGGCCGGTACCGGATTGGACCGTAAAGCTTCCAGAAGACTTCTTCCCTCTCCAAATTTTGCCATGTGATCAATGTGTGAGGTGAGGTGTCCCATGAGTTGGCATTGAGTGATATCATGCATGATGCAGTAAAAGGAATAAAAGAAAATAGGAAATTCTGGAAAAACCAGGACCACAGGATCAAGTGGCTTCAAAATTACAAGAATGCCACTCCTCAAAACTATAAATACCCCCATGCCTCTCATTCTCATGGCCAAGGAGCCTTTTTAGAGTGATAAGGAAGTGCTTGAGAGAGAAAGTGAGAAAAGAAAGAAGAAAGGAAGTTCTGGTGGAGTTGGAAGCAGTAGAGAAGTTCTGGAGTTCTGCCTTCAAGGTAGTAACTAATCCTAGCTTTTATGTAATGTCTTTGTGAGTTGTTGTGCTATTGTTTGTTTGGATTGTTGTCTTATATGTTATGCTTGAAGCTCTATTGAATTGCTATGATCATATGTTATTGAATATTGAAGCACGCAGCATACTTATCTGTACACAACCACAAGCAAGCACGGTCACACTGCATTACATATATTGTTATGATTGTTGCTACTGGGATTCTTTTGAATCTCATTCCCATATATAACATTACAGGGGAGGTTCTGTCAAAATAAAATTTCAAAATTTTAAGAGACGCCGGTAGGCTGCCGAAATTCTGGCAACAGGAACAAAGAAAGGAACTGATACGTACTGTGTACATAGGTGCTGTCTAAGGAGGCTGGAAGTGAGTGGACCTAGCAGGTTCATCCAGTCTTTTCTGGGTACTTACGTAGAATGGTAGCTCCTACGGGAATTACCGAATCGGTACAAAATCGGTTACTTTCTACAGAAGGAATGTAGCAGTTATGCTGCCGGATTTTAGTCAACGGAAAATGTAATAGAAATATGAGGATGTTAATCATGCACTGATGTATAACAGTAGATTATTCAATAATAATTGTTATCTGGCATGTTTGACTGATATGTGATGTATGTATGCACTAATATGTAAAGTTGGTTGCTGAAAAATGGCCTTGTGAACAGTAATCCGTGGAGACCTATTGATGTTTGATAAATTATTAAAAATAGTAAATGGTTGAATAAATGTATGATATTTTTATGGTAAGTAGTAGACATCCTAATATTTAATATGATATATATAATGCTTCATTTGGATGTATATACGAAAAGATATAAATTGTGAAAATGGGGACCAGAATGCTGGATTCAGGAGAAAATCACTGGATGAACAGTAAAGTTGAAACGTTGACCGACGTTGAATTTGTCAAGGAGTGGTCAACCAATGATTTTTTTCTGAAACATAATTAAGTTATCTTCATGTAGCAATTTGAAACACTTTATTTTTATTTTTCTATAATTAGTTATGATTTTTCAAAGTCAGGTCACTCATCTGGAATTTGCCACAGTGAACAGTACCCGATGAGAAAAAAATTCCAGATTAAGAGTTTAGACTTCAAGCATAACATATAAGACAATAATCCAAACAAAAAATAGCACAACAATTCACAAAGACATTACACAAAAGATAGGATTAGTTACTACCTCAAAAGCAGAACTTCAGAACTTCTCTACTACTTCCAACTCCACCAGAACTTCCTTTCTTCTTTCTTTTTCTCACTTTCTCTCTCAAGAACTTCCTTATCTCTCTAAATGCTCCTTAGGCCGTGGGAATGAAGAGCAAAGGGGGGGGGTATTTATAGTTTTGGTCAATGGCATTCTTGTAATTTTGAAGCCACTTGATCCTGTGGTCCTGGTTTTTCCGGAATTTCCTATTTTTCTTTATTCCTTTTACTGCATCATGCATGACATCACTCCATGCAACCTCATGGGAAAACTCACCACCCACATTCTTCACATGGAAAAAATGGAGAGGAGAAAAGCCTTCTGGAAGCTTTCCGGTCCAATCCGGTACCGGCCCGATCTGTCGTCTCGAAAACTGGACCATTTTTTGAATCTACTTTTTCTGAAAACCCATATTATGTCTTCTAGCCTTGAACTTAGTATCTGGATCCTTTATATCATTAACATTTTAATACTGGGCCTAAACTCAATTACAGATCCCCTACGAAATGACCAAAATACCCCTGGGTGCCCTTTCATGCACTATCTTAACCCTAAGGGCAAAATCATCATTTTACACCTTTCTGTACCTTGTCAGGGCATATACTGACTATGGTTAACTTCTCCTATATATATCTTGGCCTCTAGGCCTATCCAGAATGACCAAAATGCCCTTCATACGCTTATTACCCCTTTGGTACAACACAGGGGCATTTTTGTAATTTCTTACTTTTCTGGGGTTCTGCTGGACACTGGCCCACCTATCAGTCTAAGAGTCTTATTGGGCCTTTATTGGCGCCATTATTGGGCCTTTCTGGGTCTATTAACTTTATGGCACGCATTTCGAGGAATCTTCCTCTGGCACAGTTCACTGAATATTTTATTATTATTCACCGTTTATACACCTTTTCGGACATCGGCTCCTTCTTCCAGATACACTGCCCTACTATGTCTGGGTAGCCATTTGGGTCATAACGGGCATCTGACTGTTGTTACCCGACCTCATTCAGTCTTAGTTTAAATACCGATAAATCTCCCTATCGGATCCCTAGAGGCCTCATACCCCCTTCTGGATTTTCTAATTCGCGGATAACTTTTCCTACAGACCTCCTATCGGTATTCTGTCAGTTTCCCGACATCCGCCCCATAAGGGTGCATCATCCTGTAATTTCTTACTTATATCTGAAATCTAGGGTATCCGGTAGGAATTTTTATAACTTTTGGACAATCAGTCCAGTTTTGGCTATCTGGAGTCTTCAAAAATTCCGATGTTAGACTGGATTACCCGGCGTCACTTGCTCTACCTACTGGTGGGATATGGGACTGATCGGAGTACGATCATTGTTTTTGCCTATTTCCGGTCCAAGTTTTTATAATTACACTTTTGCCCCGGAAACTTTTCTTCTTTTCAACTAAGTCCCTTTATTTGGCTAAAATTACACTTTAAGACCCCACATTTTTGTCTACCTTTCTTTCTTAACCTTAAACTTTCCATAATTGCATTTAAGTCCTTTTATTTCCTTTCTTTTGTAATTTAATCCTTTTCTTTACATAAAGAACCACATCTTTTTCCTGAAAAAGAACTCATATATTCCATCTAATCTGTACATGGAAATCAGTACAGAAAATTAAGGATATTACATTTCTCTCTCCCTTAAAATAAATTTTGTCCTCGAAATTTATATTACATTTATCCTATAGGAACAATTCAGGATACTTCTCTCTCATCTTTTCTTCTGTTTCCCATGTAGCCTCTTGTTCAGTCAAGACTTTCCAGATCACTTTAACTAAAGGAATTTGTTTATTCCGCAACTGCTTGACTTTTCTATCAGCAATTCGCACTGGTCTAACCTCATAGGTCAAGTCATCTCGCAGTGCGACCTCATCTTGCTCAATCACATGAGATGGATCTGGAACATACTTCTTTAATTGGGAAACATGGAACACATCATGTATCTGGCTGAGATTCGGAGGAAGAGCTTACTTGTAGGCTACTGCTACTATCTTTGAGAGAATCTGGAATGGTCCGATGTATCTTGGATGCAATTTCTTCACTTTAATCGATCGTCCGGCTCCCGTGGTTGGAGTTAACTTAAGGAATACATGTTCTCCTTCTTCAAACTCCAACGGCTTCCTTCTGACATCTGCATAGCTTTTCTGTCTGCTTTTAGCCGTCAACAATCGTTTTCTAATTATCGTAACTTGTTCTGCAGTTTGATCCACTATATCCGGACCAAGCATTCTTCTCTCACTCAACTCCAGCCATCATAAGGGGGATATACATTTACGTCCATAAAGTGCTTCAAAAGGTGCCATTTGTATACTGGCCTGATAACTATTTATAAGCAAACTCTATAAGGGGTAAATGGATATCCCAGCTGCCTTTAAAATCTAAGACATATGCTCTCAGCATATCCTCTAATGTTTGTATTGTTCTTTCAGATTGACCATCTGTCTGAGGATGATAAGCTGTACTAAATCTGAGAGTAGTGCCCATTTCTTCCTGTAGAGCCCTCCAGAAATTTGAAGTAAATCGAGGGTCTCTATCAGACACAATGTTGCTCGGGATACCATGAAGCCTAACGATCTCCTTTATATACAACCTTGCCAGCTTTTCAAGAGAATCTCTCTTATTGATTGCCAGAAAATGTGCTGACTTTGTCAGTCAATCAATTACTACCCACACTGCATCATGTCTACTTGGAGTCAGGGGTAGTCCTTCCACAAAGTCCATGGCAATCCCATCCCATTTCCAGTCAGGGATTTCTAGAGGCTGCAACGTTCCTGCTGGCTTTTGATGTTCAACTTTCACTTTCTGGCAGGTCAAGCACTTAGATACGTAAGTCACAACATCTTTCTTCAATCCAGGCCACCAAAATAACCTTTTAACATTATGGTACATCTTGGTCATACCTGGATGTACAGTATATCGACTTTTATGTGCTTCCTCCAGAATTCTTTCCCTTAATCCCACAACATTAGGGATATAGGGTCTTCCCCGAAATTGTAGTAATCCATCTGGGGACATCTCAAAATTCCTTGTCTTCCCCTTCTCCAACTTATCTTTGAATATTGCTGCGAGCTTATCCTGCTTCTGAGCCTCTTTTATCTCATCTTCTATGCAAGCTCTGACATGAACTCCTCCGAAAGGATTCTCCGTCAGTTGCACTTGATATAGAGGGCTCCAATCGCGCATATCTTCTATCAATTCCAACTCCTTGATCATCATGTATGCAACCTGCACCACCTTTCTACTCAGGGCATCGGCTACCATATTGGCTTTTCCTGGATGGTATTTAATCTGGAAGTCATAATCTTTCAACAACTCCATCCATCGCCGTTGCCTCATATTCATTTCTTTCTAATCTTGTAGATACTTCAGGCTTTTGTGGTCGCAAAACAACTCTATCGTTGCTCCATATAAATGGTGCCTCCATATCTTCAGGGCATAAACCACCGCTGCAAGCTCCAGATCATGAATGGGATAATTTTCTTCATGTGGCTTTAATTGCCGAGAGGCGTAGGCTACTACTCGACCTTGCTGCATCAGCACACATCCCAACCCCTGCTTGCTAGCATCAGTGTAGACCACGTAAGTCTGAGTTGGGTCTGGAATAATCAGCACGGGAGTAGTGGTTAATCTCTGCTTCAACTCTTGGAAGCTAGCCTCGCACTTCTCATCCCACCTAAACTGCTGATTCTTTCTGGTCAGCTTGGTAAGTGGTAAGGCAATTCGAGAAAAGTATTGAATAAATCTTCTGTAGTACCCTACTAGGCCGAGAAAACTTCTGATCTCCGTCACTGTCCTTTGCTGCTCCCAGCTTAAAACTGCTTCAACTTTGCTAGGATCTATAGCTACCCCGTCTCGGGATATGACATGACCGAGAAATTTGACTTCTGACAGCCAAAACTCACATTTACTCAGCTTAGCATAGAGCTTCTTCTCTTTAAGGGTACTAAGAACAATCCTCAAATGCCTTTCATGCTCCTATGGAGATTTGGAGTACACCAGAATATCATCAATGAAGACCATAACGAACTGATCTAGATAAGGCCTGAAGATCCGATTCATGTAGTCCATGAAAATAGCAGGTGCATTGGTTAGTCCAAAAGGCATCACAAGGAACTCAAAATGCCCGTAGCTCGTTCTGAATGCTGTCTTTGGAATATCATCTGGCTTTACCCTTAGTTGATGATAGCCAGATCTCAAGTCAATCTTGGAGAATAAGCTCGCTCCTGCCAATTGGTCTAGCAGGTCATCAATTCTGGGGAGAGGATACTTATTCTTAACTGTAAGCTTATTTAATTCTCTGTAGTCAATGCATAGCCTTAAGCTGCCATCTTTCTTCTTGACGAATAGTACTGGAGGACCCCATGGCGATACACTGGGTCGTATGAAACCCTTCTCCAATAGCTCCTCAATTTGCTTCTTTAGTTCCATCATTTCATTGGGAGCCATCCTGTATGGGGCTTTTGATACTGGTCCAGCTCCAAGTATAATGTCGATCGCAAACTCCACTTCACGCTCTGAAGGCAATCCCTGAATCTCCTTTGCAAAGACTTCAGGAAATTCATTGACTACAGGAATCTCCTCGATGCCGTCTTCTACTTCTGTTTGGACAGAAAAGAATACCACATATCCCTGACATCCTTTCCGTAAATATTTTTCTGCCTGAGCCTCCATCATGAAGTTCAGTAGCACTTCTGAGCTCCGATCAGTGATCTTTGGACCAAGAACCAGGGTCTTGTTTCTGCAGTCCAACATCACATTATTGGAGGATAACCAATTTAAGCCGAGTATGACATCAATCTCTCGGAAAGGCATACAGATCAGGTCTAAAGTGGTACTGTAATGCTCATAACGTACAACAATATTTAGACAGGCATCAGACGTAATTACTTTAGCATTGGTGGGGGTTTTCACCTGTATATCATAACGTAATTTGCTGATCAGAAGGCCTAGGCATTTAGCACATTCCTAAGATATAAAGGAATGACTTGCACCCGAATCAAATAGAGCAGCCACAGCATGATCATTGAGATAAATCGTACCTTGGATCATCTCAGATGATCGCTGAGCGTCCTCTCTAGTGAGTGCAAACACCCGTCCTGCCGTCCTTGGCCTTGGATCAGTTATAGCTTGAGGACATTCTCTAGAAAAATGTCCAGGCTTTCCGCAGGTGTAACAAACGTTCTGGCCCATCAAACATGGTCTATCACCATGATTCTTTCCACACTTTTCACATACTGGGGCCTTTGAATCCATGTTGTTGGACCTACCGCGGAAATTCCCTCTATTTGGCCTTTTGTTCTACCACGATCGCTTCCTCTTCTTATAGCCGCTCCCACCTGTAGCTTCTTGATTCCGACCGGCCTTGTCCGGGGTCACCTGATCCTTATTCCCGAATCTAGACAGCATTCGATGATTCATGCTATTTTCTACAATCCGACATGCTTCCACAGCCTTATTGAACTGGCTGTATTGTTGCGGAGTTAACTTCTCCTTTAGCGTGGAATTCAACCCGCGAATCATTCTTTCTGTCATCCAGCGTTCATCATCCACTTGGCGTAGATACGTAGATACGTAGAATACTGGGATAGCCAGATAAACTTGGCCAAATATTCGTCAAAAGCTTCTTTTTCTCCTTGTCTCAGTACAAGGAACTCGGCCTTCCTTTCATCTCTGACAGATTGAGGGAAATATTTCTTGTAAAACTGCTCAAGAAACACTTCCCAGGTAACTGGAATGTCACTTGCTTGGAGAAGTAACTCTGTATTCTTCCACCATCTATCCGCATCCTTTTCCAATTGATAGATGGCCATTTGGGCCTTGGTTTCAGTTGGGCAGTCGAGGACCTTAAAGATCTTCTCTAATCTACTGACCCAATTTTCTGCTATCTGTACTTCGATTGTCCCTTCGAATATGGGAGGATTGTGCTTACAAAACTGAACCATCCACTGTTAGATGCTAACTGCCTCCTCCCTCAATTTAACCCGTCTCTAGGGCTGTTCCGCCTGCTGTGGTACTTCTTCAGGTTCTCTACTAGTCTCTCCTGAAGGCTCTGGCGGTCTTAAATTACTTACAGCTGCTGCTACTGCTGCGGCTATGGCAACATCTCTTTCCTGCTCATTTTGTGCTTGAGAAGCTCTCATTTCTTCTATCATCTTTTGTTGTTGCTCTAATCATTCTAAAATTAGTTGATTAAGATTTTCAGCTTCCTGTGGTTCCTCCGCTGGAATCGTTCTTCTTGTTCGAACCATTTTGTTATGCTCTAACATAGAAAGGAATATGATAAACAACAACATTTCTCATTTTATTTCATACAAAGTACATATCACAGTCATACATATGCTACTGTACTGATCTTTTATACATTGGAAACATTACCCTAATTTTTCTTAAACTTCATTCTAATATATTCTCCTACTAGGTAGATCCAGTCGGATTCAGTACAATATGGTTCTTTATTAAAATATTGGTCCAACTCCGATTCCAAGTAGGAGTAGTTGGCAATACATCATTCATTATTTCTAGCCAAAGCCCCATGGTTAACACGTTTGGATCCCTGGCTTGATATATGGCTTTCACCCTTGTGATAAAATTCTGATAAACCATATAGCCTTGATCTACATCTCTGATCAGGGTCTGCCTCAGCCCATATAGCTGTCGGGCTAATGCTACCAAGCTCTCAAATTGTTCTCTATTCAGGTTCCTCCCTGGGACCATTCTTACGATTAGACTTCCCAAGTGTATCTCTACTAGGGTCACTTCAGGCCTACTGGGACCTGGCACATTACTCTGATCATGTACTTGGCTGTATCCTGAACTGTCTGTTATATTCAAAGGTACCGCACTTATGGGAATAGCAGGAATAGGACCTTCCAATACCATCCCCTCCCGATCATCACACAGAAAGTTTGATCCTACCGAGGAACTTTCCTCTTCAGAGTCACCAACTACTGGAGGTGTCCAGGGGTCAGAATCATTGCTCACTATCTCCTCTTCTGAACTATCTGAACTAGAGACCTCTGGTCTAAACTCCCATTGGTTTACTGTGGTTTCAAACCCAAATCTATATCTAGCCATCCTGCAAACACTAACTTAGTGTCAATTATGACGGCTTTATCATGGTATGTCTATCTATAAATCATCTACTCAGAGCATTTCCTAAGCCAGAATCCTTTGCTCTGATACCAAAATATCACATCCTTATTTTTATATATCTTAAGGACCATTCAGTAGTGTAATATCCTTAAATTCTGTACTGATTTCCATGTACAGATTAAATGAAATATACGAGTTCTGTTTCAGGAAAAAGATGTGGTCCTTTATGTAAAGAAAATGATTAAATTGCAAAAGAAAAGAAATGAAAGGACTTAAATGCAAATATGGAAAGTTTAAGATTAGGAAAGAAAGGTAGACAAAAATGTGGGGTCTTAAAGTGTAATTTTAGCCAAATAAAGGGACTTAAGTGCAAAGAAGGAAAAGTTCCCTGGGGCTAAAGTATAATTAAAGAAAATTAGGCCAGAAGTGGTTTGGACTGACCGGTGGCATCTCAGTCCCAGATTTTACCAGAAGATAGGGCAAGTGACGCTGGGTAATCCAGCCTAATACTGGAATTTTTGAAGACTCCAGATAGCCAAAAATGGACTGATAGTCCGAAAGTTATAAAAATTTATACCGGATACCCTAGATTTCATATATAAGTAAGAAATTATAGGATGATGCACCCTTATGGGGCGGATGTCGGGAAACTGACAGAATACCGATAGGAGGTCTGTAGGAAAAGTTATCCGCAAATTAGAAAATCCAGACGGGGTATGAGGCCTCCAGGGATCCGATAGGGAGATTTATCGGTATTTTTAAAGGGACTGAATGCGATCGGATGACTTCAGTCAGATGACTGTTATAACCCATAGGGTTGCCTGAACATAGTAGGACACTGTATCTGGGAAAAGGAGCCAGTGTCCGGAAAGGTGTATAATCGATAAATAATAATTAAAATATTCGGTGAACTGGGGTAGAGGAAGATTCCTCGTAATACGTGCCATACAGGTAATGGACCCAGGAAGCCCAAAAATGGCGCCATTAGAGGCCCAATAAGACTCTTGGACTGATAGGTGGGCCAGTGTCCAGCGGAACCCCAAAAAAGTACAAAATTACGAAAATGCCCCTGTGTTGTACAAAAAGGGCAGCAGATGAATGGAGGGCATTCTGGTCATTCTGGACAGGCCTAGAGGCTAAGACATATCTAAATAAGGTTGACTAGAGCCAGTATATGCTTTGACCCGGTTCAGAAAGGTATGAAATGACGATTTTGCCCTTAGGGTTAAAATAGGACAAGATAGGGCACCAAGGGCATTTCGGTCATTTCGCAGGGGATCTGTAACTAAGTATGGACCCAGTATTAAAAAGTTAATGATATAAATGGTCTAGATACTGAATGTGAGGTCAGTAGACATAAAAAGGATTTTTAGAAAATCAGATTCAGAAAAACAACACGTTTTTCTAGGAGACGGACCGGCCTGTACCGGATTGGACCGGAAAGCTTCCGGAAGGCTCTAGCTCCCTCTCAATTTCGCCATGTGAAGAATGTGGGAGGTGAGGTTTCCCATGAGTTGGCATTGAGTGATATCATGCATGATGCAGTAAAAGGAATAAAGAAAAATAGGAAATTCAGGAAAAACCAGGACCACAGGATCATAAGTCTTCAAAATTACGAGATTGCCATTGCTCAATGTAACATCCCTAATTTCTGTACTAAGTTGTATGTACAGATTGAATAAAACATATGAGGTGTTTAGGAAAATATGTGGCCATGTTTATGTAAAGAAAATGATTAATTGGAATAGGAAGAAAGTCTAAGAGCCAAAGTGCAAAATTACGAAAATGCCACTGTGATGCCCTAAGAAACCAGAAGTAAATGGTGGGCATTTTGGTCATTTCACACAATGGATGGATATCAGAGGAAATTTGATAGTAAATTATTATAATTAATATGAGAATTTATGGAGTTGACAGAAGTCAAAAAGGAGTCCTGTAGAATTAATTATGGAATTTACGGTGAAAAAGGACACTGATAAAGGGTTAAAGGAAACATATATAATTTTTAACAGGACTTCTGAGTCTCAGAAAATTATGAAACTTTGTAGAGAATTCATTTTATATTAGAATGAATTTATAAAAATGTTAGAACAATTAAAAGAGGTGTTTATCATTTATGCTAAGATCAGGGTAAGTTACGGATATGGGTATGAGAAAAGTACATTGGGATTTGGGCCAGTTAGCTATTGGACCTAAAAGAGGCCCAATATTTCATCATAGGCCAGCCCAATAAGGCCCAAAAGTTATCTTGGAGCCCAAGTCCAAATAATAAATAATTTATGGATTTTTGAAAAGAAAGAAAAAGAGAATAAAGTAAGAATTAGGTGTTGCACATGGTGGGACCACAAGGACACAAGAATGGCACCCAAAAAGAGGAAGGGTTAGGTGTACCAAGGGAGGCCATGCTAGTGATGTCATTGTGGTAAGGTCTTGAGTGAAAAGTGAAAAGACATTCCAAGATCAAACCTTTAACCATTAGATCAAATAGTTTCCAAAGTGATCTTAGCCTTCAAATGGCACATGACTTTTGCTATAAATACCCCCCCTTTCCATTCATTCTTCACACCCAAGAGCTTCTTTAGAAAGAGAAGTGAGTTCTAGAGAAAGAATGTGGAAGAAAGCAAGGGTCTTGAAGGAGCAAGTAAGGTAAGTTGTCTCCTTGCTTCTACCTTTTGTTCTTATGGTTTGTGCTTGAGTTTAAGTGACTTTTTAGGCTTAAATCTTGGGGAAATGCTGCTGGAATTTTTGTGTATATGTGAAAGGAATATGAGTTTAAAGTCATAGACAGTTAAGACAAGCTTAAACAAGTTAGTTACATGCTTGGTTGTTGGATTAAGTTGATGTTCTTGACTTTACCATGGAAGAACATTTCGGTTTGCACTGTTCATGCACTGTTCATGATAGAAGGAAATGGAATTTCAATGATTTAATGCTTCCATTGAGTTTATATGATGATTTTGTGTAGGATTGGAAAGGTTTTGAACCTTGGAAACCATTGGAATTAAAGGTTATAATGTTGAAAATTCCTCATGGTACTGTTCACTCGCATGAACAGTGATTTGAATTTCATGATTTTGATGCTTCCAATGGTCTTAAAATGAGATTTTGTGTGGGGGAAAAGTGGAGGAACAAGTATGGGAAGCATTGGAATCAAAATGAGAATTTTTGAAAGAATTATGCATGTTTTTCAAATCTGTCCAGAACAGTGCATAGTTGCTGGAATTTGGTTGTTTTGAGTTCATAAATGGATTCAAAAGGCCAAATTGTGTAGGGTAAGGTCAAGACATCAATTGATTCAAAGGCTAAGTCAATTGGTAAAGATTAAAGGAAGTTATGTTACTTAAAGTAAGCTTAGTGTTCAAGAGAAGTTAGATTGTAATGGTTGGATGGTAATGTGATGTTAGGAATTGCTTGGTGTGCTCAAAAGAGGGCAGCCACATAGCAAGGAAAAGTAAGAAGGAAGAAGCAAAGTTAAAGTGGAAAGAAGTAAAGCCATAAGGTAGTAAACTTACCCTAAACTTGTATGTATTGAATGTTATGCTTGATTGTGCTATGACTTTGTTGAATTGTGTGCATATGTGTATATGATTGAAGCTCTGTTTCTATGATTACCTTGGCCAATTGTATTTCATATGTTACATGGAAGCATGCACATTACACAATGTTTACACTTTCACAAGCAAGCACAAGTATTTACTTTAATGCATGCATTGTTTAGTACCGTTTGCTACTGAGATTCCCCCGAATCTCATCCCCTATTTATAACCCATTACAGAGAGGTTATATCGAAGTGAATTTTGAGAATGCTGTAAGACGCCGTTATGCTGCCGATTTTCAGACTGAACATAAGGAGATGATACGTACTGTGTACGTAGGTACTGTCTAAGGAGTCTGGAAGTGAGTGGACCTAGTCGGTTCATCCAGTCTTTCCTGGGTACTTACGTAGAATGGTAATTCTCACGGGAATTACCGAATCAGTACAAGATCAGTTATTTTTACAGATGAAGTATAGTAGTTATACTGCCGGATTTCAGGCAGGAAAGATGTAATAGAGATACGAGGATCTTGTTCATGCCCTGTTGTATAAAGATTTATTATTTAATGATAAGTATTGTTTGGCATGTTTGTTTGATATGTGATTAATGTATGCATATGTATGTAAAGTTGCTTGCTGGAATTTGTCACCATGAACAGTAACTCGTGGTGATATAGTGATGTTTGATCTATAATTAAAAATAGTAAATGACTAAATAAATGTATGATATGTTTATGATAAATAGTAGACATACCAAGCTTCGATTTGATATATAGAATGTCTCATTTCGATGTCTACACATGGAGATATAAATTATCAAAGTTGGGACCAAAATGCTGGATTCAGGAGAAAAATGCTGGATGAACAATAAAGTTGTAACTTTGACTGACGTTGACTTGGACAAGGAATGGTCAACGAGTTATTTTTCCTTGAAAAAGTATTGAGTTAGCTTCATGTAGTAATTTGAACCACTGCATTCTGATTTTTCTAGAATTAGTTATGATTTTTCGAAGTCAGGTCACTCATCTGGAATTTACACAGTAAACAGTACTCGATAAGAGTAAAACTCCAGATTGAGAAATTAGATTTCAATGACCTTGAAAGTGGTTCTAAATACTACCAATTGGTCCCTAAGATGTACGAAAATAAGGATGTTTCACTCAACACTATAAATACCCCCCCTAGCTCCTCATTTCGGCACAAGCAAGAAAGAGAGGAAGAAAGAAGTTCTTGAGATAGAAAGTGAGAGAAAGAAAGAAGTAACGAAGTTCTGGTGAAGTTGGAAGTAGTAGAGAAGTTCTGAAGCTCTGCATTTGAGGTAGCAACTAATCCTAGCTCTTATGTAATGTCTTTGTGATTTGTTGTGCTTTTGTTTGGTTGGATTGTTGTCTTGTATGTTATGCTTGAAGCTTTATTCCAATGCTATGATCATATGTTATTGAATATGGAAGCATGCAGCATACTTATCTGTACACAATCACAAGCAAGCACCGTCACTCTGCATTACATATATTGTTATGATTATTGCTATTGGGATTCTTTTGAATCTCATTCCCAAATATAATATTACAGGGGAGGTTCTGTCAAAATAAAACTTGGAAATCTTAGGAGACGCCGGTAGGCTGCCGAAATTCTGGCAACGAAGACGGGACAAAGAAAGGAACTGATACGTACTGTGTACATAGGTGCTGTCTAAGGAGGCTAGAAGTGAGTGGACCTAGCAGGTTCATCCAGTATTTCCTGGGTACTTACGTAGAATGGTAGCTCCTACGGGAATTACCGAATCGGTACAAGATCGGTTACTTTCTACAGACAGAATGTAGCAGTTATGCTGTCGGAATTTTAGGCAACGGAAAGTGTAACAGAAATAGGAGAATGTTAAACATGCACTAATATATAACAGTTGATTATTTAATATTAATTGTTATCTGGCATGCATATCTGATATGTGTTGGTTGTATGCATGTGTATGTAAAGACTAAATGCTGAAAATAGGCTCAGTGAACAGTAACTCGTGAAGACCTATTCATGTTTGATAAAACATTAAAAATAGCAAATGATTGAATTAATGTACGAAATTTTTAGGGTAAAAAGTAGACAAACTAAGATTTAATTTTATATATAGATTGCCTCATTTGGATGTATACACGAAAAGATATAAATTGTTAAAGTTGGGACCAGAATGCTGGATTTAGGAGAAAGCCATTGGATGAACAGTAAGATTGAAACATTGACCCACGTTGAATTTGTCAAGGATTAGTCAACCAATGATTTTTACCTGAAATATACTTAAGTTATCTTCATGTAGAAATTTGAACCACTTCATTTCTATTTTTCTAGAATTAGTTATGAATTTTCAAAGTCAGGTCACTCATCTGGAATTTGCCACAGTGAACAGTACCCGATATGAATAAAATTCCAGATTTAGAGTTTAGACTTCAATGACTCTGAAAGTGGTTCTAAGTGCTACTGAATAGTCCCTAAGATGTATAAAAATAAGGATGTGACAAGTAGCACTTAGAACCACTTTCAGGGTCATTGAAGTCTAAACTCTTAATCTGCAATTTTATTCTTATCGGGTACTGTTCACTGTGGCAAATTCCAGATGAGTGACCTGATTTTGAAAAATCATAACTAATTCTAGAAAAATCGAAATAAAGTGGTTCAAATTTATACATGAAGATAACTTAATTATATTTCAGGAAAAAATCACTGTTTGAACATTACTTGACAAATTCAACGTGGGTCAACATTTCAACTTTACTGTTCATCCTGTGATTTTCTCCTGAATCCAGCATTCTGGTCCCAACTTTAACAATTTATATCTTTTCGTGTATACATACAAATGAGGCAATCCATATATCAAATTAAATCTTAGGATGTCTACTATTTACCATAAAAATATCATACATTTATTCAACCATTTACTATTTTTAATGATTTATCAAACATCAATAGGTCTTCACGGATTACTGTTCACAAGGCCATTTTTCAGCAACCAACCTTACATATTAGTGCATACATACATCATATATCAGTCAAACATGCCAGATAACAATTATTATTGAATAATCTGCTATTATACATCAGTGCATGATTGACATCCTCATATTTCTATTACACTTTTCGTTGTCTAAAATCCGGCAGCATAACTGCTACATTCCTTCTGTAGAAAGTAACCGATCTTGTACCGATTCGGCAATTCCCGTAGGAGCTACCATTCTACTTAAGTACCCAGGAAAGACTGGATGAACCTGCTAGGTCCACTCACTTCTAGCCTCCTTAGACAGCACCTACGTACACAGTACGTATCAGTTCCTTTCTTTGTTCCTGTTGCCAGAATTTCGGCAGCCTAACGGCGTCCCTTAAAATTTTCAAATTTTATTTTGACAGAACCTCCCCTGTAATGTTGTATATGGGAATGAGATTCAAAAGAATCCCAGTAGCAACAATCATAACAATATATGTAATGCAGTGTGACAGTGCTTGCTTGTGGTTGTGTACAGATAAGTATGCTGCATGCTTCAATATTCAATAACATATGATCATAGCATTGTAATAGAGCTTCAAGCATAACATATAAGACAACAATCCAAACAAACAATAGCACAACAATTCACAAAGACATTACATAAAAGCTAGGATTAGTTACTACCGCAAAAGCAGAACTTCAGAACTTCTCTACTACTTCCAACTCCACCAGAACTTCCTTTCTTCTTTCTTTTTCTCACTTTCTCTCTCAAGAACTTCCTTATCTCTCTAAATGCTCCTTAGGCTGTGGGAATGAAGAGCAAAGGGGGGGTATTTATAGTTTTGGTCAATGGCATTCTTGTAATTTTGAAGCCATCTGATCCTATGGTCCTGGTTTTTCCGGAATTTCCTATTTTTCTTTATTCCTTTTACTGCATCATGCATGACATCACTCCATGCCACCTCATGGGACAAATCACCACCCACATTCTTCACATGGAGAAAATGGAGAGGAGAAAAGCCTTCTGGAAGCTTTCCAGTCCAATCCGATACCGGCCCGGTCCGTCGCCTCGAAAACTAGACCGTTTTCTGAATCTACTTTTTCTGAAAACCCATATTATGTCTTCTGGCCTTGAACTTAGTATCTGGATCCTTTATATCATTAACATTTTAATACTGGGTCTAAACTCAATTACAGATCCCCTGTGAAATGACCAAAATACCCCTGGGTGCCCTTTCATGCACTATCTTAACCCGAAGGGCAAAATCATCATTTTACACCTTTCTGTACCTTGTCAGGGCATATACTGACTATGGTTAACTTCTCCTATATATATCTTGGCCTCTAGTCCTGTCCATAATGACCAAAATGCCCTTCATACGCTTATTACCCCTTTGGTACAACACAGGGGCATTTTTATAATTTCATACTTTTCCGGGGTTCTGCTGGACACTGGCCCACCTATCAGTCCAAGAGTCTTATTGGGCCTTTATTGGCGCCATTATTAGGCCTTTCTGGGTCCATTAACTTTATGGAACGCATTTTGAGGAATCTTCCTCTGGCACAGTTCACTGAATATTTTATTATTATTCACCGTTTATACACCTTTCCGGACACTGGCTCCTTCTGCCAGATACACTGCCCTACTATGTCTGGGCAGCCATTTGGGTCATAACGGGCATCTGACTATTGTTACCCGACCTCATTCAGTCTTAGTTTAAATACCGATAAATCTCCCTATCGGATCCCTGGAGGCTTCATACCCCGTCTGGATTTTCTAATTCGTGGATAACTTTTCCTACAGACCTCCTATCGGTATTCTGTCAGTTTCCCGACATCCGCCCCATAAGGGTGCATCATCCTGTAATTTCTTACTTATATCTGAAATCTAGGGTATCCGGTAGGAATTTTTATAACTTTTGGACAATCAGTCCAGTTTTGGCTATCTGGAGTCTTCAAAAATTCCGATGTTAGACTGGATTACCCGGCGTCACTTGCTCTACCTACTGGTGGGATATGGGACTAATCGGAGTACGATCACTGTTTTTGCCTATTTCCGGTCCAAGTTTTCATAATTACACTTTTGCCCTGAAAACTTTTCTTCTTTTCAACTAAGTCCCTTTATTTGGCTAAAATTATACTTTAAGACCCCATATTTTTGTCTACCTTTCTTTCTTAACCTTAAACTTTCCATAATTGCATTTAAGTCCTTTCATTTCCTTTCTTTTGTAATTTAATCCTTTTCTTTACATAAAGAACCACATCTTTTTCCTGAAAAAGAACTCATATATTCCATCTAATCTGTACATGAAAATCAATACAAAAAATTAAGGATATTATATGGCTAGACATAGATCCAGGTCTGAAACTACAGTAAACCAATGGGAGTTTAGACCAGAGGTCTCTAGTTTAGATAGTTCAGAAGAAGAGATAGTGAGTAATGATTCTGACCCCTGGACGCTTCCAGTAGTTGGTGACTCTGAAGAGGAAAGTTCCTGGGTAGGATCAAACTTTCCGTGTGATGATCGGGAGGAGATGGTATTGGAACTTCCTATTCCTGCTATTCCCATAAGTGCGGTACCTTTGAATATAACAGACAATTCAGGATCCAGCCAAGTACGTGGTCAGAGTCATACGCCAGGTCCCAGTAGGCCCGAAGTGACCCTAGTAGAGATACATTTGGGGAGTCTAATTGTAAGAATGGTCCCAGGGAGGAACCTGAGTAGAGAGCAATTTGAGAGCTTAGTAGCATTAGCCCGACAGCTATATGGACTGAGGCAGACCCTGATCAGAGATGTAGATCAAGGCCATATGGTTTATCAGAATTTCATCACAAGGGTGAAAGCCATATATCAAGCCTGGGATCCAAACGTGTTAACTATGGGGCTTTGGCTAGAAATTATGAATGATGTATTGCCAACGACTCCTACCTGGAGATCAGAGTTGGATCAATATTTTGATAGAGAACCATACTGTACCATATCCGACTGGATCTACCTAGTAGGAGAATATATTAGAATGAAGTTTAAGAAAAATTAGGGTAATGTTTCCAATGTATAAAAGATCAATACAGTACCATATGTATGACTGTGATATGTACTTTGTATGTTATGTGTGAAATGAAATGAGAAATATTGTTGTTTATCGCATTCCTTTGTATGTTAGAGTATAACAAAATGGTTCGAACAAGAAGAACGATTCCAGCAGAGGAACCACAAGAAGCTGGGAATCTTAATCAACTAATTTTAGAGCGATTAGAGCAACAACAAAAGATGATAGAAGAAATGAGAGCTGCTCAGGCACGAAATGAGTAGGAAAGAGATGCTGCCATAGCCGCAGCAGTGGCAGCAGCTGTAAGTAATTTAAGACCGCCAGAGCCTTCAGGAGCGACTAGTAGAGAACCTGAAGAAGTACCACAGCAGGAGGAACAGCCCTAGAGACGGGTTGAATTGAGGGAGGAGGCAGTTAGCATCCAACAATGGATGGTTCAGTTTTGCAAACACAACCCTCCCATATTAGAAGGGATATTCGAAGTACAGATAGCAGAAAATTGGGTCAGTAGATTAGAGAAGATCTTCACGGTCCTCGATTGTCCAACTGAAACCAAGGCCCAAATGGCCGGCCATCTATCAATTAGAAAAGGATGCGGATAGATGGTGGAAGAATACAGAGTTACTTTTCCAAGCAAGAGACATTCCAATTACCTGGGAAGTGTTTCTTGAGCAATTTTATGAGAAATATTTCCCTCAACCGTCAGAGATGAAAGGGAGGCTGAATTCCTTGTACTGAGACAAGGAGAAAAAGAAGCTTTTGACGAATATCTGGCTAAGTTCATCTGGCTATCCCAGTATTCTACGTATCTATGCCAAGTGGATGACGAACGCTGGATGACAGAAAGAATGATTCGAGGGTTGAATTCCATGTTGAAGGAGAAGTTAACTCCGCAACAATACAGCCAGTTCAATAAGGCTGTGGAAGCATGCCAAATTGTAGAAAATAGCATGAATCATCGAATGCTGTCTAGATCCGGGAATAGGGATCAGGCGACCCCGGACAAGGCCGGTCGGAATCAAGAAGCTGCAAGTGGGAGCGGCTATAAGAAGAGGAAGCAACCGTGGCAGAACAAAAAGCCAAATAGAGGAAATTTCCGCTGTAGATCCAATAACAGGGATTCAAAGGCCCCAGTATGTGAAAAGTGTGGAAAGAATCATGGTGATAGACCATGTTTGATAGGCCAGAATGTTTGTTACACCTGCGAAAAGCCCGGGCATTTTTCCAGAGAATGTCCTCAAGCTATAACTTATCCAAGGCTAAGGACGGCGGGACGAGTGTTTGCACTCACTAGAGAGGACGCTCAGTGATCATCTGAGATGATCCAAGGTACGATTTATCTCAATGATCATGATGTGACGCTCTATTTGATTCGGGTGCAAGTCATTCCTTTATATCTTATGAATGTGCTAAATGCCTAGGCCTTTTGATCAGTAAATTGCATTATGATATACAGGTGAAAACCCCCACCAACGCTAAAGTAATTACGTCTGATGCCTGTCTAAATATTGTTGTGCGTTATGAGTACTGCAGTACCACTTTAGACCTCATCTGTATGCCTTTCCGAGAGATTGATGTCATACTCGGCTTAAATTGGTTATCCTCCAATAATGTGATGTTGGACTGCAGAAACAAGACCCTGGTTCTTGGTCCAAAGATCACTGATCGGAGCTCAGAAGTGCGACTGAACTTCATGACGGAGGCTCAGGCAGAAAAATGTTTACGGAAAGGATGTCAGGGATATGTGGTATTCTTTTCTGTTCAAACAGAAGTAGAAGAAGGCATCGAGGAGATTCCAGTAGTCAATGAATTTCCTGAAGTTTTCCCAAAGGAGATTCAGGGATTGCCTTCAGAACGGGAAGTGGAGTTTGCAATCGACATTATACTTGGAGCTGGACCGGTGTCAAAAGCCCCGTACAGGATGGCTCCCAATGAAATGATGGAACTGAAGAAGCAAATTGAGGAACTATTGGAAAAGGGTTTCATACGACCCAGTGTATCGCCATGGGGTGCTCCAGTGCTATTCGTCAAAAAGAAAGATGGCAGCTTAAGACTATGCATTGACTACAGGGAATTAAATAAGCTTACAGTTAAGAATAAGTATCCTCTTCCCAGAATTGATAACCTGCTAGACCAATTAGCAGGAGCGAGCTTATTCTCCAAGATTGACTTGAGATCTGGCTATCATCAACTAAGGGTAAAGCCAGATGATATTCCAAAGATGGCATTCAGAACGCGCTACGGGCATTTTGAGTTTCTGGTGATGCCTTTTGGACTAACCAATGCACCTGCTATTTTCATGGACTACATGAATCGGATCTTCAGGCCTTATCTAGATCAGTTCGTTATGGTTTTCATTGATGACATTCTGGTGTACTCCAAATCTTTAGAGGAGCATGAAAGGCATTTGAGGATTGTTCTTGGTACCCTTAAAGAAACGAAGCTCTATGCTAAGCTGAGTAAATACGAGTTTTGGCTGTCAGAAGTCAAATTTCTCGGTCATGTCATATCCCGAGACGGGGTAGCTGTAGATCCTAGCAAAGTTGAAGCAGTTTTAAGCTGGGAGCAGCCAAGGACAGTGACGGAGATCAGAAGTTTTCTCGGCCTAGCAGGGTACTACAGAAGATTTATTCAAGACTTTTCTCGAATTGCCTTACCACTTACCAAGCTGACCAGAAAGAATCAGTAGTTTAAGTGGGATGAGAAGTGTGAGGCTAGCTTCCAAGAGTTGAAGCAGAGATTAACCACTACTCCCGTGCTGATTATTCCAGACCCAACTCAGACTTATGTAGTCTATACTGATGCTAGCAAGCAGGGGTTGGGATGTGTGCTGATGCAGCAAAGTCGAGTAGTAGCCTACGCCTCTCGGCAGTTAAAGCCACATGAAGAAAATTATCCCACTCATGATTTGGAGCTTGCGGCGGTGGTTTATGCCCTGAAGATATGGAGGCACTATTTATATGGAGCAACGATAGAGTTGTTTTGCGACCACAAAAGCCTGAAATATCTGCAAGATCAGAAAGAGCTGAATATGAGGCAACGGCGATGGATGGAGTTGTTGAAAGATTACGACTTCCAGATCAAATACCATCCAGGAAAAGCCAATGTGGTAGTTGATGCCTTGAGTAGAAAGGTGGTGCAGGTTGCATACATGATGATCAAGGAATTGGAATTGATAGAAGATATGCGCGATTGGAACCCTCTATATCAAATGCAACTGACGGAGAATTCTTTCAGAGGAGTTCATGTCAGAGCTTGCATAGAAGATGAGATAAAAGAGGCTCAGAAGTAGGATAAGCTCACAGCAATATTCAAAGACAAGGTGGAGAAGGGGAAGACAAGGAATTTTGAGATGTCCCCAGATGGATTACTACAATTTCAGGGAAGACCCTATATCCCTAATGTTGTGGGATTAAGGGAAAGAATTCTGGAGGAAGCACATAAAAGTCGATATACTGTACATCGAAGTATGACCAAGATGTACCATGATGTTAAAAGGTTATTTTGGTGGCCTGGATTAAAGAAAGATGTTGTGACTTACGTATCTAAGTGCTTGACCTGCCAGAAAGTGAAAGTTGAACATCAAAAGCCAGTAGGAACTTTACAGCCTCTAGAAATCCCTGAGTGGAAATGGGATGGGATTGCCATGGACTTTGTGGAAGGACTACCCCTAACTCCAAGTAGATATGATGCAGTGTGGGTAGTAATTGATTGACTGACAAAGTCAGCACATTTTCTGGCAATCAATAAGAGAGATTCTCTTGAAAAGCTTGCAAAGCTGTATATAAAGGAGATCGTTAGGCTTCATGGTATCCCGAGCAGCATTGTGTCTGATAGAGACCCTCGATTTACTTCAAATTTCTGGAGGGCTCTATAGGAAGAAATGGGCACTACTCTCCGATTTAGTACAGCTTATCATCCTCAGACAGATGGTCAATCTGAAAGAACAATACAAACGTTAGAGGATATGCTGAGAGCATATGTCTTGGATTTCAAAGGTAGCTGGGATATCCATTTACCCCTTATAGAATTTGCTTATAACAATAGTTATTAGGCCAGTACACAGATGGCACCTTTTGAAGCACTTTATGGACGTAAATGTAGATCCCCCTTATGCTGACCTGATATAGTGGATCAAACTGCAGAGCAAGTTGCGATAATTAGAAAACGATTGTTGACGGCTCAAAGCAGACAGAAGAGCTATGCAGATATCAGAAGGAAGCCGTTAGAGTTTGAAGAAGGAGAACATGTATTCCTTAAGTTAACTCCAACCAAGGGAGCCGGACGATCGATCAAAGTGAAGAAATTGCATCCAAGATACATCGGACCATTCCAGATTTTCTCAAAGATAGGAGCAGTAGCTTACAAGTTGGCTCTTCCTCCTAATCTCAGCCAGATACATGATGTGTTCCATGTTTCCCAATTAAAAAAGTATGTTCCAGATCCATCTCATGTGATTGAGCAAGATGAGGTCGCACTGCGAGATGACTTGACCTATGAGGTTGGACCAGTGCGAATTGCTGATAGAAAAGTCAAGCAGTTGCGGAATAAACAAATTCCTTTAGTTAAAGTGATATGGAAAGGCTTGACTGAACAAGAGGCTACGTGGGAAACAGAGGAAAAGATGAGAGAAAAGTATCCTGAAATGTTTCGATAGGATAGATGTAATGTAAATTTCGAGGACAAAATTTATTTTAAGGGGGAGAGAAATGTAATATCCTTAATTTTCTGTACTGATTTCTATGTACAGATTAAATGGAATATATGAGTTCTTTTTCAGGAAAAAGATGTGGTCCTTTATGTAAAGAAAAGGATTAAATTACAAAAGAAAGGAAATGAAAGGACTTAAATGCAATTATGGAAAGTTTAAAGCTAAGAAGGAAAAGTAGACAAAAATGTGGGGTCTTTAGGTGTAATTTTAGCCAAATAAAGGGACTTAGTTGAAAAGAAGAAAAGTTTCCGGGGCAAAAGTGTAATTATGAAAACTTGGACCGGAAATAGGCAAAAATAGTGATCGTACTCCGATCAGTCCCATATCCTACCAGTAGGTAGAGCAAGTGACGCCGGGTAATCCAGCCTAATACAGGAATTTTTGAAGACTCCAGATAGCCAGAAATGGACTGATCGTCCAAAAGTTATAAAAATTCCTACCGGATACCTTAGATTTCAGATATAAGTAAGAAATTACACGATGATGCACCCTTGTGGGGCGGATGTCAGGAAACTGACAGAATACCGATAGGAGGTCTGTAGGAAAAGTTATTCGCGAATTAGAAAATCCAGACGGGAGTATGAGGCCTCCAGAGATCCGATAGGGAGGTTTATCGGTATTTAAACTAAGATTGAATGAGGTCGGGTAACAACAGTCAGATGCCCGTAAGATACCAAATGGCTGCCCAGACACAGTAGGGCAGTGTATCTGACAGAAGAAGTTAACCAGAGTCAGTATATGCCCTGGCGAGATACAGAAAGGTGTAAAATGACGATTTTGCCCTTAGGGTTAAAATAGGACAAGAAATGGCACCAAGGGTATTTTGGTCATTTCGCAGGGGATCTGTAATTGAGGTTAGACCCAGTATTAAAATGTTAATGATATAAAGGATCCAGATACTAAGTTCAAGTCCAGAAGACATAATATAGGTTTTCAGAAAAATTGGATTCAGAAAACGGTCCAGTTTTCGAGGCGACGGACTGGGCTGGTACCGGATTGGACCGGAAAGCTTCCAGAAGACTTCTTCCCTCTCCAAATTTCACAATGTGATCAATGTGTGAGGTGAGGTGTCCCATGAGTTGGCATTGAGTGATGTCATGCATGATGCAGTAAAAGGAATAAAAGAAAATAGGAAATTTCGGAAAAACCAGGACCACAGGATCAAGTGGCTTCAAAATTACAAGAATGCCACTCCTCAAAACTATAAATACCCCCCATGCCTCTCATTCTCATGGCCAAGGAGCCTTTTTAGAGTGATAAGGAAGTGCTTGAGAGAGAAAGTGAGAAAAGAAAGAAGAAAGGAAGTTCTGGTGGAGTTGGAAGCAGTAGAGAAGTTCTGGAGTTCTGCCTTCAAGGTAGTAACTAATCCTAACTTTTATGTAATGTATTTGTGAGTTGTTGTGCTATTGTTTGTTTGGATTGTTGTCTTATATGTTATGCTTGAAGCTTTAAGGAATTGCTATGATCATATGTTATTGAATATTGAAGCATGCAGCATACTTATCTGTACACAACCACAAGCAAGCACGGTCACACTGCATTACATATATTGTTATGATTGTTGCTACTGGGATTCTTTTGAATCTCATTCCCATATATAACATTACAGGGGAGGTTCTGTCAAAATAAAATTTCGAAATTTTAAGAGACGCCGGTAGACTGCCGAAATTCTGGCAACAGGAACAAAGAAAGGAACTGATACGTACTGTGTACGTAGGTGCTGTCTAAGGAGGCTGGAAGTGAGTGGACCTAGCAGGTTCATCCAGTCTTTTCTAGGTACTTACGTAGAATGGTAGCTCCTACGGGAATTACCGAATCGGTACAAAATCGGTTACTTTCTACAGAAGGAATGTAGCAGTTATGCTGCCGGATTTTAGTCAACGGAAAATGTAATAGAAATATGAGGATGTTAATCATGCACTGATGTATAACAGAAGATTATTCAATAATAATTGTTATCTTGCATGTTTGACTGATATGTGATGTATGTATGCACTAATATGTAAAGTTGGTTGCTGAAAAATGGCCTTGTGAACAGTAATCCGTGGAGACCTATTGATGTTTGATAAATCATTAAAAATAGTAAATATTTGAATAAATGTATGATATTTTTATGGTAAGTAGTAGACATCCTAATATTTAATCTGATATATAGAATGCTTCATTTGGATGTATATACGAAAAGATATAAATTGTGAAAATTGGGACCAGAATGCTGGATTCAGGAGAAAATCACTGGATGAACAGTAAAGTTGAAACGTTGACCCACGTTGAATTTGTCAAGGAGTGGTCAACCAATGATTTTTACCTGAAACATAATTAAGTTATCTTCATGTAGCAATTTGAACCACTTCATTTTGATGTTTCTAGAATTAGTTATGATTTTTCAAAGTCAGGTCACTCATCTGGAATTTGCCATAGTGAACAGTACCCGATGAGAAAAAAATTCCAAATTAAGAGTTTAGACTTCAATGACCTTGAAAGTGGTTATAGGTACTACTGAATGGTCCTTAAGATATGTAAAAATAAGGATGTGACACTAC
This sequence comes from Leucaena leucocephala, assembly GCA_037074615.1. Classification (NCBI taxonomy): domain Eukaryota; kingdom Viridiplantae; phylum Streptophyta; class Magnoliopsida; order Fabales; family Fabaceae; genus Leucaena; species Leucaena leucocephala. Next base: position 10,803,766 of record CM073555.1, on the reverse strand, counting down.
CTCTCTTGAACATTCAACTTGCTTTAACTAACTTAACTTCCTTGAATTTTTACCAATTGGCTTAGCCTTTGAATCAATTGCTGTCTTGACCTTACCCTACACAATTTCACCTTTTGAATCCATTTATGAACTCAAAATAACCAAATTTCAGCAACAATACACTGTTCTGTACAGATTGGAAAAGCATACATAATTCTTCCAAAAATTCTCATTTTGATTCCAATGCTTCCCATACTTGTTTCTCCACTTTTCCCCCACACAAAATCTCATTTTAAGACCATTGGAAGCATCAAAATCATGAAATTTAAATCACTGTTCACGCGAGTGAACAGTATCGTGAGGAAATTTCAACATTATAACCTTTAATTCCAATGGTTTCCAAGGTTCAAAACCTTTCCAATCCTACACAAAATCATCATATAAACTCCATGGAAGCATTAAATCATTGAAATTCCATTTCCTTCTATCATGAACAGTGCAAACCGAAATGGTAAAGTCAAGAACATCAACTTACTTCACAACCAAGCATGTAACTAGCTTGTTTAAGCTTGTCTTAACTATCTATGACCTAAAACTCATTTTCCTTTCACATATACACAAAAATTCCAGCAGCATCTCCCCAAGATTTAAGCCTCAAAAACCACTTAAACTCAAGCACAAACCATAAGAACAAAGGGTAGAAGTAAGGAGATAACTTACCGTACTTGTTTCTTCAAGATCCTTGCTTCCTCCAAGCTTGAGAGAAAATCTTGCAAGAGGTTCCCTACACTTCTCCTTCACAGTTTTGGCTTGGATTTGAGGGGGTATTTATAGAAAAATCTTGGGAAAATTGAAGGCCAAGATCACTTGGGAACTATTTGATCTAATGGTTAAAGGTTTGATCTTGGAATGTCTTTTCTCTTCTCACTCATGACATCACCAACATGACATCACATGGGACACCTAAGCTCCTTTTTGGCGCCATTTTGAGGTCCTTGTGGGTCCCACCATGTGCAAACCCTAATTTTTACTTTATTCTCTCTTTTTTTCTTTTCAAAAATCCATAAATTATTCATTATTGGACTTGGGCTCCAAGATAACTTTTGAGACTTATTGGGCTGGCCTAGGACAAAATGTTGGGCCTCTTTTAGGTCCAATAGCTAATTGGCATAAATCCCAATGTACTTTCCTTATACCGATATTCTTAAATTACCCTAATCTTAGAATAAATGCTAAACACCTATTTTAATTGTTCTAACATTTTTAGAAATTCATTCTAATATAAAATGAATTCTCTACAAAGTTTCATAATTTTCTGAGACCCAGAAGTCCTGATAAAAATTATATACATTTCCTTTAACCCTTTTTCGGTGTCCTTTTTCACCGTAAATTCCATAATTAATTCTACAGGACTCCTTTTTGACTTTTGTCAACTCCATAATTTGTCATATTAATTATAATAATTTACTATCAAATTTTATCTGATATCCATCCATTGTGAAATGACCAAAATGCCCTCCATTCACTTCTGGTTTCTTAAAACATCACAGGGCATTTTCGTAATTTTGCACTTTGGCTCTTACACTTTCTTCCTCTTCCAATTAATCCCTTTATTTACATAAATAGCCACATATCTTCCTAAAAAACCTCACATATATTTCATTCAATCTGTACATACAAATTAGTACAAAAAATTTGGGATGTTACACATGCCGCATAGTAGAGAACAGCTTGAATCACAGGATGCTGTCTAGGCCTGTAAGTAAGGAACAGACGATTCCTGAGAGGTCCGGTCGAAGCCAAGATGCTGCAAGAAGTAGCAACTATAGAAAAAGGAAGCAACCATGGCAGAATAGGAGACCTGGCAGAGGAAATTACCGAGGATGGTCGAGTAACAGAGACACAAGAGCCCGAGTGTGCAACAAATATGGGAAAAATCATGGGGATAGCCCTTGTCTGGTGGGCCAAAATGTCTGCTATACTTGTGGAAAGCGGGGACATTTTTCTCAGGAATATCCTCAGGCAGCAGCTAATCAAAGGCCGCGGATGCAAGGACGCGTATTTGCACTTTCCAGAGAAGATGCACAGAAATCACCTGAGATGATTCAAGGTATAATCTATATTAATGATCACTCAGTGATTGCTCTGTTTGATTATAGTGCAAGTCATTCTTTTATTTCCTATGATTGTGCTAGACATCTAGGCCTAAAAATTAGTAAATTGCATTATGATATATATGTGACGACTCCCACAATTGCTAGGGTAGTTACCTTCGATGCTTGTTTGAATATTATTGTGCGATATGAGCACTGTTATACAACCCTAGACCTAATATGCATGCCTTTCCGAGAGATTGAGGTTATACTTGGTTTAAATTGGTTGTCCTCCAATAATGTAATGCTGGACTGCAAAAACAAGATGCTAGTTCTTGGTTCGACGGTAGTAGATCTGAGTCCAGAAGTACTACTGAATTTCATAATGGAGGCACAAGCAGATAAATGCTTACGGAAAGGATGTCAAGGATACATGGTTTTCCTCTCTGTTCAAGCAGAAGTCGAAGAAGGAATTGAGACGATTGCAGTAGTTAATTAATTTCCTGAAGTCTTTCCAAAGGAAATTCAAGGATTGCCTCAGGAGCGAGAAGTAGAGTTTGCAATCGATATTGTGCTTGGAGCAGGACCAGTATCCAAAGCCCCATATCGGATGGCTCCTAATGAAATGAGTGAGCTGAAGAAGCAGATTGAGGAGCTATTAGAGAAGGGTTTCATACGACCTAGTGTTTCTCCCTGGGGTACGCCAATGCTATTTGTTAAAAAGAAAGATGGCAGCTTAAGACTGTGTATTGACTACAGAGAGCTGAACAAGATCACGGTTAAGAACAAGTACCCTCTCCCCAGAATTGACGATTTGCTAGATCAATTGGCTGGAGCGAGTCTATTCTCCAAGAATGATTTACGATCTGGCTATCATCAGTTGAGAATTAAGTCAGATGACATTTTAAAGACTGCTTTCAGAACACGTTATGGGCATTTTGAGTTTTTGGTTATGCCTTTTGATCTGACTAATGCGCTGCAATTTTCATGGATTATATGAACCGGATCTTCAGGCCTTATTTAGATCAGTTTGTGGTGGTCTTCATAGATGATATTCTGGTTTACTCCTAGTCTGCTAAGGAGCATGAAAGGCATTTGAGAATTGTTCTTGGTACTCTTAAAGAGAGGCAGCTCTACGCTAAGCCTAGTAAGTGTGAGTTTTGGCTTTCAGAAGTCAAATTTCTTGGTCACGTCATATCCCAAGATGGGGTAGCTGTGAATCCTAGCAAAGTTGAAGCTATTTTAAGCTGGGAGCAGCCAAAGACAGTGACAGAGATAAGAAGTTTCTTGGGCTTAGCAGGGTATTACAGAAGATTCGTCCAGGACTTTTCTCGAATTGCCTTGCCACTAACCAAGCTTACTAGAAAGAATCAGCAGTTTAAGTGGGACGAGAAGTGCGAGGCTAGTTTTCATGAGTTAAAGAAAAAATTAACCACTACTCCCGTGCTAATTATTCTAGACCTAACTCAGACTTATGTAGTCTACACGGATGCTAGTAAACAGGGGTTGGGATGTGTACTGATGCAGCAAGGTAGAGTAGTAGCCTACGCCTCTCGGCAGTTAAAGCCGCATGAACAGAATTATCCCACTCATGATCTGGAGCTTGCAGCGGTGGTTTATGCTCTGAAGATATGGAGGCATTATTTATATGGAGCTACAATTGAATTGTACTGTAACCACAAAAGCCTGAAGTATCTGTAGGATCAGAAATAGCTGAATATGAGACAACGACGATGGATGGAATTGTTAAAGGATTACGATTTCCAAATTAAATACCATCCAGGAAAAGCCAATGTAGTGGCCGATGCTATGAGCAGAAAGGTGGTGCTGGTAGCATATTTGATGATCAAAGAATTAAAGTTTATTGAGGATATGCGAGATTAGAGCCCTTTGTATCAGATGCAAGTGACGGAAAGTTCCTACGGGGGAGTGCATGTCAAAGCTTGTATAGAAGATGAGATTAAAGAGGCTCAAGAACATGACAAGCTCGCAATGATTTTTAAGGACAAGCTGGAGAGAGGGCAGACTAAGAATTTTGAGATTTCCTCAGATGGATTATTGCAGTTTAGAGGAAGACCCTACATCCCTAATGCTAGGGGACTAAGGGAGAAAATTCTGGATGAAGCACACAAAAGCCGATATACTATGACCAAGATGTACCATGATGTTAAAAGATTATTTTGGTGGCCTGGACTGAAGAAATATGTGGTGGCTTATGTGTCTAAGTGCTTAACGTGCCAGAAAGTGAAGATTGAGCATCAGAAGCCAGCAGGAACATTGCAACCTCTAGATGTTCCTGAATGGAAGTGGGACAGTATTGCCATAGACTTTGTAGAAGGACTACCCATCACCCCAACTAAGCATGATGTGACATGGGTGGTGATTGATCGATTGACAAAGTCAGCTCATTTCCTGGCAATAAATAAGAGGGATTCTCTAGAGAAGTTGGCAAAATTGTACATAAAGGAAATTGTTAGACTGCATGGAATCCTAAGCAGTATTGTGTCTGACAGAGACCCTCGATTCACGTCAAATTTCTGGAGGGTTTTGCAGCAAGAAATGGGTACTACTCTCAGATTCAGCACAGCTTATCATCCTCAAACCGATGGTCAGTCTGAGAGAACAATCCAGACACTAGAAGATATGTTGAGAGTACTATAGTAAGAGTACTCTTAGATATATAAAGAAGGATGTTTCAGGAGACAACTTGAATGTTATGGGGGTTTGAAGTTCTCTTTGTACAGCTTCTATAAATGACCATTCACCTTGAATTGTTTTTGATGCTTTAGACTCCCTAGAAGTTGTTCGAGCTCAATTTCGAGATGTTGAATAACATATGGTCTCAACTTCTTAGGCTTCACTCTAGATGCATTGTTCTCTGATTTCTGCACCAACTTAACACCACACCCAACAGCAACTCCTTCCTTGCAGGTCAGTTTGGGTTCCATAAGTTGATTAAGTAAAAATGCTCCCAAAACACATAATTTAGCAACTTGTGGAAGATTATGCTTTAAAGTTCTAGCTATGAAATTCTGTTGATGTCAGATAATATCCTTCAATTCCTGTAACCCGAGATGTCTAAAAATTCCAAGTTGAAGCTCATATGAATAGGGTTAGAATACAAGATATTATAATTATTAAATTGAGAACTTCCTAGATCAGAAATTCAAGCTTCTTATCTCTCAAGGTCTGCTACAATATCCTTGCCCTGTAATTCTGTTAAATCTGCCACCAACCTTCCTGGACATTATTCATCACTTGAAATAGTGTGGTTAGTTCCAAAGGAAGAAATAGTAGATGAAGATGAAGAAAAATACCCATAATGGGAAGCCAACCATCAATTTTAGAATTAATACTTAACATATCACCATTGGATGAAGAGAAATTAGTGGAGTAAGAAATGGAAGGTTCTCCAACTTCATCATTATTATCAAGCTCACAAATATCATCACACTCATTTCTAAGTAACGCATAAATCATGTTAAGTCCTAGGAAAGAGTAATCCTGATGTGGGTGTCTAATCATTTCATACATGTTAAACTGAATTATGTGCCCATCAAATTCCATTTTAATAATTCCATCTTTCATGAAAATCATGGTGTTAGCTGTCCTTAAGAATGGCCTTCCTAGAATAAGAGACTATCATCAAGAGACTCATTTGACATATCTAAAACATAAAAGTCAACAGGAAAAACAAGGTCCTTAACTTGAACTAAAATATCTTCTAAGATTCCCTTAAGATTTATAATACTCCTATCAACCAATGAGCTAACACACTAGTTGATTTAATCAAATTCACTCCTAGAGCATGATAAACTGAACTAGGTATCACATTAATAGTAGCACCTAAATCTAATAATGCTCTATAAACAGTTATCTTACCAATTGTACAAGGAATAGAAAAAGCACTTGGATCTTGACACTTCGCCTAAAGTTAAGCTTTGAAAAGTGTTGAAGCTTTAGGTCCCACTTGCACCAATTCATTAGGTTTGTACCTTTTCTTGTGGTTGTATAACATCCTTACTTTTGTACATCTTAAGAACCATTCGATAGCATTTAGAACCACTTACATGACCTTTAAAGTCCATTAGCTAAATCTGGAAATTTCACTCTAATGAGTTACTGTTCATAAAGTATATCTAGATTTTACGATGAACTTCAAAAAATTATAATTAATTCTACAAAAATTGAAATGAGGTGGTTTAAAAAGATACACAAAGATAAAATCTTGAAATTTAAGGGGAAAATAATTCCTCAGACCAATTCACTAGTCAACTGAGTCAACTCTGACGTCAAATTTTATTGTTCATTTGTTCAAAATTTTGAAAAATAGGTTCTGGTCCCCAACTTTGGGCCATTCGTTCTCTTTGTACAGATATCAAAATAAGACGTACTTATTGTCAAAATGAAGATTGACATGTTAACTAAATGTCTATAAAATTTCATATATTTATTCCATCATTTACTATCTTTCATTACATCATAAACATCGTTGCTAAAACTGATCATATAACATTAACATTATTACATGCAACAATTCATAGATTCATCATATAACATTTACATTATCCAATCCCTAACTTCTCCTCATGCTTCTTCATCTTCTTTCATCATCCATGAACCTGTTGGGATTGGGATTACATGGAAGGGGTGAGATTTCTAGGGAAATCTCAGTAGCAAACGGTACTAAACAATGTATGCATTAATGTAAATAATTGTGCTTGCTTGTGAAGTGTTAACATTGTGTAATGTGCATGCTTCCATGTAACATATGAAATACAATTGGTCAAAGTAATCATAGAAATAGAGCTTCAATCATTTACACACATGCAAAACAATTCAACATAGCAAAGCACAACTAAGCATAACATTCAACACATACAAGTTTAGGATAGTTTACTACCTCACATGCTTGACTTTGCTTTACTTTATCTTTTCCTCTTGATTCTTACTTGTCCTTGATATATGGTTTCCCTCTTTTGACCACACCATTCAAATTCTAACATTACATTATCATTTATTCATTACAATCTCACTTTCCTGAACATTGAACTTATACTTTAACTAACATAACCTACCTTAATCTTTACTAATTGACTTGGCCTTTGAATCAATTGATATCTTGACCTTACCCTACACAATTTGGCCCTTTGAATTCATTTATGAACTCATAATTTCTAAATTCCATCAACTACATACTGTTCTATACAGAATTGAATAAATCCTCTTTTTCTTTCAAAAATTCTCATTTTGATTCTAATGCTTCCAATACTTGTTTCTCTACTTTACCCCACACAATTTTTTATTTTAAAACCATTGGAAGCATCAAAATCATAAAATTCTAACCACTGTTCATACTTGTGAACATTAATAGAGAAGACTTAAAAAATTCATCTTTCAATTCCAATACTTCCAAGGTTTCAAACCTATCCAATCCTACACAAAATCATCATATAAATTCAATGGAAGAATTAGATCATTGAAATTCCATCTCCCTCTATCTAGAACAGCCTTGGCTGAAAGGCCTCCACCATGGTAAAGTCAAGAATATCAACTTGATTCAATAACCAATCATCTAAACTAACTTATCTAACCATTAATCACATAGTTCTAACCTTAATTTCTTCTTCCTCCTTCAACTTAACATTTTGGACAGCATGCATACTCTAGGTTTAATAGAATTTCTAACCACTAAAACCTAGGTTTTATCCTTCCAAAATACTTACAAATAAACTAGGAAAGATCTCTTACCTTAGGTACTTGCTTGGGTGGCTTCTTCTTGATCTTATTTTGAGTTCTCTCTTCATTTTGGCATGGTTTCCCCAAGGGTCCTCTAGGTGTACAAATTGTGGAGGAGGAAGGGGGTATTTATAGTGAAATTTCAAGGCTCCTTGGACTAATCTATCCCTCCTTCAATTAATTATTGCAATACCTTAATCTTGAATCTCATTAGTTGCTTAATTCCTTAATTATCATTAACTTAATTCTTACATTATTTTAATATAATTCCACATGTGCCAAAACTCTTCCTTTCTTGTTTGGCTTCCAAGTGGCATTATTGCACATAGTGTGAGTCCCACAAGGACACCTCACATGCCACCTAGCCTTAATTTTTGATTTCTTTCTTTTTAAACATTCTTAAAATATCCTAAAAAATTCATCTAGCCACATGATAAATTTCTTGTCTTCTTGGACCTTCATGTGACGCCATAGTGGGCCTAAATTGGGTCCAATTGGCTAATTGGAATAAATTCCAAGGAATTTCCTATACCGATATCCTTAAATCATCCTGATTTTTGAGATAAATTCTAGACAACTCTTTTAGTGGTTCTAATATTTTTATAAATTTATTCTAATATAAAATAAATTTTTTCCAAAGTCTCATAATTTTCTGATACCTAGAAGTCCTGATAAAAATTAAATATATTTTTTAACCCTTTATCGGTATCCTTTTTCCACCATAAATTCCATAATTAATTCTACATGACTCCTTTTTAATTTCTATAAATTTCATAAATTATTATATTATTTATAAGAATTTACGGCCAAATTTTATCTGATTATGAGGTCCAAAGGATAGTGTAATAATCTCCCGACTTCAAAAATTAATATCAATTTATTGGGACCTCAAATTAAAATTTCATGTTGCGTTAAACTGATCAGAAGAATTTTTTCTATTTACTGGTAAAATTTGGGGCTAAACCATTTCTAGGCATTTTTGGGCCTTTTTTAGCTCAACTTTCCATAATTACCATTTTGTCTTGAACTTTTAAAAATTATACTGTAGGCTCTCAACTTTTCATAATTATATTTAATGGCCCATAACTTGTTTCTACTTTCATTTCATAGCATGGAAATTTTAAAATTTTCACTTTAGTCCCTTTCTTTCTCAAAATGACCATTATACCCTTGGGACTTTTCTAAAATTATAATATTACTTTTACTTGGGCTTTAACATTGTAAATCATCCTTTTGAGATCTTTATCTCAACCTTAGGCCTCTAACTAACCTCTTTTATCTTTCTATACCTAGGAGACTCTTCTGAAGTCTCTAACTTATTTATATATTTACCCTCAGAAACTTTTACTATTTACAATTTAGACCCTAAACTTTCATTATTTGCAGTTTAGTCTCGGAACATTATTTGTTTATTTCTGGGGTTTTTGCTCAATAGGGCTTGGTAGCCTACCTATTTTAAGCTATGTACTGAGCTTCTAGGTTTAAAAATTGGGATATGAAATTTCTCCTTCCCTTAAAATAAATTTTGTCCTTAAAATTTCAGGGTTAAATCTTTATTCATACCTTGATGAAGAGTTTCTCTAAGGAGAATGTCCCTTACATTTCATAATTTTTCTTGACTTTTCTAGTCTTCTTAACTTTTCTTACTATCTTATATAACTTTGTGCATCTATGCCAAACTTCCGTGGCATTTGCATCCTTTCACATAACTTCCCATGGGGTCATCCATCTTTAGGATACTATTGCCTGAGCACCTTTCAGTCAAATGTGCTATCGGGTTAAGGCTAGGTTATATTTCATATGGATCTGAGACCTACCATTTTCTTTCTCATAGAAATATGTTCTATCTTTGCTCTACCCTATACCCTCTTCTCTGGGTCTCTATCCTTTTAATCCCTTTATCCTTATCTGGAGGATCTATCTGATCATACTTCTCTGTTCTCAAAATATATGGGGTTCTCTTCCCTGTTTCTCAGGCATACTTCTACAAAACATTGAATATCAGCACTCAGATTTGAATTTGGACTCCATCTTCGTTTAAGAGAAAACTAAGTTCAGTCTGTATATAATAGAGGCTATATGAAGAAAACCATTATAAATAATTTTTTTGGATGAGTTAATCAACTAGTGAAGCTTCCTTATTTTAACTTTGTCCTTGGTAATCATCTTTCTAGAGAGATACTATATTGCACTCATATCTTTCTTGCTCATTACTTTCCTTAGACTAGGTCTACTACGACCTCAGGATCTAACTGTGATAAACCGTTACCCTCTTTAGGATCTAACTACGACCCTGGAGCCATGTTAAGATTTAACTACGATCTACCAGAATCCTTTATGATTCTGTTGTACTATATCATCATCTCTAGAAGATCTTAAAACCAACAGACTAAGTTATAAAATTAACCACTTCTACTTGTTGATAACTCAATCAATAATTCTTTTTTTAAAAATACATTCAGTAGCCCATATTATTTAACAAGACTTTACTTATTTCCTCTCTTACTCAGGAGTTCCTTCTCATCTTTCTTACTCTATTGTGGCTTACTATGGGCTATTGCCTTGTACAATCATGGTTCTCTTATTATGATTCTGGATAACAAGGTACAATCTTCCCAAGTCATATATGTGAAGTTGCCAAATTTGTTGACCATTCTCCTCAAGTAGATATAGTGTATTATCCTATGATAATCACACATATCCTTTTGTACAAATTTGAGATCTCTAGAGAAGTTGTCATCGAGCATAAAAATCTTATAGGTTTCTCTCATTGACTAGTTAGGCTTCTCATGTTCTGTGGTCTTCAGTAGAAAATTGATCATATTAAGATCCAATCTAATCTTTCTCCCCCTCAATTCTATAGTCAGGTGACTTCTCACTAATTCTCCATCATCACCAGCCTTATTAAAACCTTCATATTACAATAAAATCTTCTAACTACTTCATGACAATATGAAAGGTTAATTCTTAGCCAGTTCTCATAATGCTTCATAGGGTTAGTCAAATCTAATTGAGTCTAGTCATTGTATTTTAGATAGTCCAAATCAACCATAACGACATGACATAAGTCCCTATGAGCAAATTCAGTCTTAAGCTTCCCCTTATCCATCCCTTTATCTAGATTTCCAGAGGTAAGGCTAGAGAGGCAGGGTTAGAGGGCGATGTACGAATGAAAGGAGGATCAGCAAAAGGTGAAAGAGATAGGGAATCAGAGATACCTTGAGAATCATTTCTTTTCCTCCTTGCTATCTATTTTACCCTTTAGCCAGAGGAAGCGGTAGCAATGTGGGTCCCTGACTATATCACTTGGTTAAGGTTGTCAATATATTGTGTGTTTTCTGATTCCTCTAACTTAGTAGAGAGTTTATGTCCCTTCCTCTTTATGGCTTGTCTTGTACTTTGACGAACAAGGCTCAGTGTTTCTTGTACTATTACTTGAGTCTATACTGTTGGTATTGGAGGAGCTAGATTTGTCTATGGACTCTTATCCTTTACCACTTTGGGTTTATGCTTGGGCTTTGATGAACTTGCCTTCTGTAATATCCTTAATTTCTGTACTGATTTCCATGTATAGATTAAATGGAATATATGAGTCATGTTTCAGGAAAAAGATGTGGTCCTTTATGTAAAGAAAAGGATTAAATTGCAAAAGAAGGGAAAAGAAAGGACTTAAATGCAAATATGGAAAGTTTAAGGTAAGGAAGGAAAGGTAGACAAAAATGTGGGGTCTTAAAGTGTAATTTTAGCCAAATTAAGGGACTTAATTATAAAGAAGGAAAAGTTCCCTGGGGCTAAAGTATAATTAAAGAAAATAGGCCAGAAGTGGTTTGCACCGCCCGACAGCATTTCAGTCCCAGATTCTACCAGAAGGTAGGGCAGGTGACGCCGGGTAACCAAGCCTAATACCGGAATTTTTGAAGACTCCAGATAGCCAGAAATGGACTGATCGTCCAAAAGTTATAAAAATTAATACCGGATACCCTAGATTTCAGATATAAGTGAGAAAATACAGGATGATGCACCCTTATGGGATGGATGTCGGGAAACTGACAGAATACCGATAGGAGGTCTGTAGGAAAAGTTATCTGCAAATTAGAAAATCCAGACGGGAGTGTGAGGCCTCCGGGGATCCGGGTTGGAGATTTATCGGTATTTTTAAAGGGGCTAAATGCGATCGGATGACTTCGATCAGATGACCGTTATAACCCCCAAGGATGCCTGAACACAGTAGGACACTGTATCTGGGAAAAAGAGCCGGTGTCTGGAAAAGGTGTATAATCGGTAAATAATAGTTAAAATATTCAATGAACTGTGTTAAAGGAAGATTCCTCGTAATACGTGCCATACAGGTAATGGACCCAGGAAGCCCAAAAATGGCGCCATTAGAGGCCCAATAAGACTCTTGGACTGATAGGTGCGCCAGTGTCCAGCAGAACCCTGGAAAAATGCGAAATTACGAAAATGCCCCTATATTGTACAAAAAGGGCAGTAGATGAATGAAGGGCATTCTGGTCATTCTGGACAGGGCCATAGGTCAAGACATGTCTAAATAAGGTTGACTAGAGCCAGTATAAGCTTTGACCAGGTCCAAAAAGGTGTGAAATGACGATTTTGCCCTTAGGGTTAAAATAGGACAAGATAGGGCACCAAGGGCATTTTGGTCATTTCGTAGAGGATCTGTAACTAAGTCTGGACCCAGTATTAAAAAGTTAATGATATAAAGGGTCTAGATACTAAATGTGAGGTCAGTAGACATAAAAATGATCTTCAGAAACATCAGATTCAGAAAAAGGCACGTTTTTCGAGGCGATAGACCGGGCCGGTACCGGATTGGACCGAAAAGCTTCCAGAACCTCCAAATTTCGTCACATGAAGCATATGGGTGGTGATGTGTCCTATGAGGTGTCCCATGAGGTGTCCAGGGTGATGCAGTAAAAGAGAATTAAAGAAAATAGGAAATTCAAGGAAATTCCAGGAAAAACCAGGACCACAGGATCATAAGTCTTCCTAATTACAAGATTGCCATTGCTCAACACTATAAATACCCCCACCTAGCCCCTCATTTCGGCATAAGCAAGGAAGAAAGGAAGAAAGAAGTTCTTGAGAGAGAAAGTGTGAGAAAGAAAGAAGTAAGGAAGTTCTGGTGAAGTTGGAAGTAGTAGGGAAGTTCTGAAGCACTGCTTTTGAGGTAACAACTAATCCTAGCTCTTATGTAATGTCTTTGTGATGTGTTGGTTTGTTTGATTGATTGTTGTCTTATATGTTATGCTTGAAGCTCTATTCCAATGCTATGATCATATGTTATTGAATATGGAAGCATGCAGCATACCTATCTGTACACAGTCACAAGCAAGCACCGTCACTCTGCATTATATATATTGTTATGATTGTTGTTACTGGGATTCTTTTGAATCTCATTCCCAAACATAACATTACAGGGGAGGTTCTGTCAAAATGAAATTTGGAAATCTTAAGAGACGCCGGTAGGCTGCCGAAATTCTGGCAACGAAAACGGAACAAAGAAAGGAATTGATACGTACTGTGTACGTAGGTGCTGTCTAAGGAGGCTGGAAGTGAGTGGACCTAGCAGGTTCATCCAGTGTTTCCTCAGTACTTACGTAGAATGGTAGATCCTACGGGAATTACCGAATCGGTACAAGATCGGTTACTTTCTACAGACATATTGTAGCAGTTATGCTGTCGGAATTTTAGACAACGGAAAGTGTAACAGAAATAGGAGAATGTCAATCATGCACTAATATATAACAGTTGATTATTTAATATTAATTGTTATCTAGCCTGTATAACTGATATGTGTTGGTTGTATACATGTGTATGTACTGACTAAATGCTGAAAATAGGCTCAGTGAACAGTAACTCATGAGGACCTATTTATGTTTGATAAAATATTAAAAATAGTAAATGATTGAATTAATGTACGAAATTTTTAGGGTAAAAATTAGACATACTAAGATTTAATTTGATATATAGATTACCTAATTTGTATGTATATACGAAAAGATATAAATTGTTAAAATTGGGACCAGAATGCTGGATTCAGGAGAAAGTCAATGGATGAACAGTAAAATTGAAACGTTGACTCACGTTGAATTTGTCAAGGATTGGTCAACAAATGATTTTTCCCTGAAATATAATTAAGTTATATTCATGTAGCAATTTGAACCACTTCATTTCGATTTTTCTAGAATTAGTTATGAATTTTCAAAGTCAGGTCACTCATCTGGAATTTTCCACAGTGAACAGTTCCCGATATGAATAAAATTCCAGATTTAGAGTTTAGACCTCAATGACTCCGAAAGTGGTTCTAAATGCTACTGAATGGTCCCTAAGATGTATAAAAATAAGGATGTGACACCTACTTTCCTTTTTCCTTATCTGAACTAACTTTAGGAACCTTGGTCCTTACCATTTGTAACTGATGAACAGTGATGGAAGAATGCGACAGAGGGAGGAGTAATATATGATTTTGATGAATATAAGGCTTGGGAATGTTAAGGGAACAGTTTCGGATGGCTTTAATTGCTAGATGGAAGTTGTGGGAGCGGTTATGAAATTTGGAGTTGTGAGAATCTTAGAGACTTATCGAAGAGGGTTTCGATAAATTGAGTAATAATGGTCAATATTTATCAATTCAATATTATCTAATAGCTGTTCGATAAGTAAGAAGCAATTTCACCAAAAGACTGAAGGAAGAAGTTTTCTCAGACTTATAGTGGTTCAGCCTTAACCACTTGACTCACGTCTAGTCCTCAGAGTTACTTCTGTGTGTTCCACTATGTCTCCAAGATTAACCGGGCTCTTGGTGCCTCAGTACAACAATCGTGAGAATCCCTCTCACTCCTCCTTACAACCCCATATGGTAATATCCCACTCAAGAGACCCACATTCTTGAGTATCTCAGAGAATGATTAAAGAAATAAAATTTCTAGTTCTCTCTTAACTAGAGTGATTTTGCTTACACTGAAGTACACAAAATCTTTCTCAGAAAAATCCTCTGTTCACGTAACGTGAAACAAGTTATAACTGAGTATATTAGAGAATATAAATGACTACTTGAATAAATACGTTGATAGTAGGAGTTGAGCTTCTTCACTCTAGCATTGAATTAGTCTCATATTTATAGCTTGAGCTTGTGAATAATCCGTCCAACGCATGTTTGAGTGAAGCCGAGACAAGGCCATTGGCGGTTGATAGTAGTTAGTAGTAGCATTTAATGCACTTTTGACAAATTTGATTTTTGCCTCAACTTCGCCACTCCATGTTCTTTGTAACATAAAACAACTAGGAAGACATTGGAGAGTAATAGGTGATGAGTTAAAAATATATAGGAATGATTACTCAAAGTCTAAACTGGTTTGTTAAAATCTGGTCTGAAAATCTTTTGAATTTCTGATGTCATTTACCGTAGTGTTCATAAAAAATACAGTTTATCAAAGAGGACTTCAATAAGTCTTTGTAATGAATAGTTCTTTATCTTGTCGATAAATAGTCTATTCGATAGCTCTTCGAAGAATATCATATGTTGAATCAGACTTGAATTCATTTTATTGAATATGATTTATTTAATGTTATTTGAAGAATATCCTTATTAAATAACTTATCAATAAATTCTTTGAAAAATAACTTCTGATTTTCAAGCTTAATATTCAAAAACAAATCATTTTAAACTTCTTCAATTCTGTAACTTTAGTGACTCTGCTAAATGAAATGTTTTCTATTTATAGAAGCGTTCTTCAATAAATCTCCTTATCCAAGAATACTTCGATAAATTGAGTCTTGAAATATGTTTTTCTTAACAGACTCAATATTTATCGATAAACTGATAAGTTTTTCAAAGTAGACAAAAACCATTTGATTTACTTCATTTATCAAATATTTTATCGATAAATTATTTATCAATTAAGGCTTCAATAAATTAATTTCAAAAGTAGTTTTCCACAAAGTTTTCTGATGGAAGTCTTTATCGATCAATCCATTATTCAATAAATACTTCGATAATTTTATTCATATAATTCTCTGAGTCAATTTCTCATTTTTCGCACTCTTATCGAATAAGTCTTTGAAGAAACAGTTTTTAAAATATGACTCAGACTTTTCAATAACAGATTCTGTTGTTCATTTATCGAAGTCTTTATCTATGAGTAGGCTTATCGAATAGGGCTTCGATAAATGCATTTCAGAAAAGATATTGACATCATAAATTTCTTTCTTATTTATCAAAGAGCTTATCGATTAATTCTCTTATTGACAAGCTTATTAATAAATGCTCTTATAAGAAACAAATCAGCCAAGATAAATCATTTGTCATTTGTCATCATTAAAATATTGGAGTATAACATGAAAGATGGCAAAGACGACCAAGAATATGATAAGCACGATGAAGGTAGTGGTGGAGCTAAAAAATGGAGGGGAATTACTGAACTTTGCTTCTAATTGACATTGCTGGTGGTGGCGCTAAAAAATAAGGTTTTTTAAAATCTGAAGGTTTTCTTGGAGATCAAATCTCGAGTTCAATTGGTAAGTCTCCTTCCTAGTTTGATTTAAGCAATGCTGATAGATTAATTGGAGTTTTGTCAAAAATCTGTTGATTTTATTCTATTGCTTTGTGCCAAAAACCCAGCAGGTCATACACTGGCAACCAATAGTGGAGATTGGATCCTACAAATAACTATTAAAATTTGTGTTGTGTTTGATGAACTTGAAATCAAGTAACAATTGGACTGATTCTAGTTTGACGGAGTTGCTCGAGTTGTTAAGTAATGTATTTCTTGAAGCCAATACTCTTCCAAAAAGAATATATGAGGTGAAGAAAATTTTGTGCTCAATGGGTTTGTCATATAAGAAGATACATATGTTCCATAATGATTGATGATAAGATACAAATTATATATGGTTTCTTTGGCATTTTCAAGGATTTTGTGACACTTTTACCCTCATTTTATGCATGCAACTGTTCTTTTGTAATAACATTTGATTTTGCATGAAATATGCTTATTTAAGGGTAAAATGGTCAATTATTTCTTCTAAATTGAAAATGCTTTGGTCTTTAATTGCTTGACCTTTACAAGTAGATTTGGTTTTGGTTTATAGGCATTTGGAAGAGAGTCAAAAACCCAAATTGGAGTAGAGAAAGAATCGCAAGGCAAAAAGGACAAAAAGTAAGATAGCCAGCTCACTATGTGTCTTAATAGCGACCTTAATGCCCACTGGTCATGACCTACATTCTTCTGGGAGACTTTGTGTTAACTGGTCCCGACCAAAAATATGGGTATGGTCGCGACCAAAGAAGCCAATTAGTGAAGTTGTGTGTGTTTGCTTAGATCACTCTACAATTAAGGGAAGGTGATCAGTAGCCACGAAGGGGAGGATGGATTTTTGCTCGATTTAGTCAAGAGCAGTTTCATTTCATCCTCTCAACTTCTCTCATCAACCTTCAATCCAATATACTATTTTCACCAATTTCTACTTTTCCACACCGATTAACTCATCTTTATCACTTTTCTTTTCATCTTTCCATCATATTTTTCTGCATATATCATGGCACCAACTCTAGATAGCAGTTACAGCATGGTCTGAGCTATGAGAGGCTAGATCTTTTAGCCTCTTTGTGATGGACAACTAGCTTGAGCTCATGGACTACAATGGGGAAGTTTGTTACAACTAAATATCCCTGATGAGGCTATCGGATTGTCGCAGTCCGAGCCATCAAAATAAAGTTAATTGCACCCAATATAGTATAAGGCATAACCCTATCGTTCTTCTAAAGGAGCCTTTCTAAAGGAAACTTAGCCAATTGGATGTAAAAAACAATGAAAACTTGAGTAAAGATAAAATTATTTTGGTGTGGTTGATTTTTGCAATAAAATAAGGGTGCAGAAAAGTAGATATTTTTTGGATTTTTGATTAAGATGGTTGGCTTGTTGAAAGAATATGTTATGAAAGACTCTTGATGATGAAAACATATCTATCCTCGCTCTTAATTGAATATTGGAGTTTCAAATTGCTAAGTCTTGAGTAAAACCTCAATTGATCGATTGAGTCCAGAACCCTAATCGATTGAGTCCTTGCTCGAGTTCTCACAAGAGAAGATGCCAAACAACCTTTTTGGAAAGAAAAATTCCTAGCTGGATTACCTAAATCTTTGGGTGATAAAGTTAGAGAAAAATTTAGAAATCAAAATGATGGCAAAATTCCTTATGAGTTCTTGACATACGGAGAATTAATCTCTTATGTTCAAAAAACTGCTCTTAAGATCTGTCATGATGATAGCATCCAGCATCAACTTGCAAAAGAAAAAGCCATAAACCGTAGAGAGTTAGGAACTTTCTGTGAACAATTTGGCCTTCCTTCTTGCAAACAACCCCAAACTCATAGGAAATCCCGTAGGAAAACATTCTATAGGAGATCCGAAAAGAAAAGTAAACATGTCTACCAAAGGTTTAAACATGATACACCTCCCTGTAGACTCAAACAGGAATTTAGATCCAAACCTAAGGTCGATTTTCCTACACAAAACAAAGTTAAATGTTTCAAATGTGGCAAATTAGGTCATATTTCGAGATATTGCTCTTTGACAAGAAAATTAAAGAAGATTAGGTGTATTGATGAACCTCTTCTTGAACAAATAAACAATCTTTTAATTGAAGATACATCCAGTTCAGAAATTGAAAGTGAAAAGAGTGATTCTTCTTCTGAGGATATTCAAAATATTCAAAACGATGATATCCCGGAATCCTCTTCCATCAATGTTATCACAAAAGAACAAGATTTACTCCTTGATATCATTGATAAACTTCCAGATTCTGAAAAGGGAGAATATTTGTTTAAGTTTCGAAAATTGGTTAATGAACAGCCTTCTTCTTCTAAAACGAGTCTACCTTTTTCTTCAAACAAATATGACTTAACGAATGTTTTAAACAAATTTTAGCATTCCGTTAAACCAACCACTCTCCCAGACCTTCACCAAGAGGTACGTAACCTTAAGGCTGAAGTGAGTCTCCTTAAACTTCAACAGGAAACACATGCAGTAGCTATATCCCAAATCCAGGATATACAACTAGCATCTAAAACTGAAAATCTTGAAATAAAATCTGAAGAAGATAATCAACAAGATGACAACATCTTTTTGGGTATTATTTCAAAGATTTCAATTCAAAAATTTTATATCCATGCTAAAATTATTATTCATGATAATTTTATCTTGGATCAAACGGTCTTATTTGACACAGGAGCTGATTCTAATTGTTTTAATGAAGGAATCATTCCAACAATTTTTTTTGAAAAAACAACCGAAAGGTTTAATGGCGTCAATGGCACTCGCTTAGATGTCCGTTACAAAGTTTCAAACGTTGTTATTGAAAATGGCAATTTGAAAATTGAAACTCCGTTTATATTAGTTAAAAATATGGGAACCCAGATCATTCTAGGAGCACCTTTTGCTAGGTTATTATTCCCGTATATGACTGATGAAAATGGAATTTCAAAAGAGTATTTGGGTAAAACAATTTTATACCCTTTTACTCAAAAGCCAAAAATCAAGGAGCTCAATCTTTTGACTTCTAAACAACGACAAATAAACTTTTTAAAAGAAGAGATTTCTTTTGAAACGATAGAGCAGCAGCTGTGTCAAAAAGATATTCAAAAGAGAATCCAAAGTTGTCTTGAGCAAATACAAACGACTGTTTGTTAAGATTTACCAAATGCTTTTTGGAAAAGAAAACAACATGTGGTAGATTTGCCATATGAAAAAGATTTTTCTGAAAAGAAAATACCAACAAAGGCCAGACCTATTCAGATGAGTCCGGAGCTTTTGGAAACTTGTAAACAGGAGATCCAAGATCTTTTAAACAAAAAATTGATTCGTAAGTCAAGAAGCCCATGGTCTTGTGCTGCTTTTTATGTTAATAAAAATGCCGAGATAGAACGTGGTGCACCTAGGCTTGTAATTAATTACAAACCTTTAAACGAAGCGTTGCAATGGATCAGATATCCAATTCCAAACAAATCTGATTTACTGAAACGATTGTATTCTGCAAGAATCTTTTCAAAATTTGATATGAAATCTGGATTTTGGCAAATACAAATTTCTGAAAACGACAGGTATAAAACTGCTTTTACTGTTCCCTTTGGTCAGTATGAGTGGAATGTTATGCCTTTTGGTTTAAAAAACGCTCCTTCTGAATTCCAGAGAATCATGAATGAGATTTTTAATGATAGTAGTCAGTACATTATTGTTTATATCGATGATGTATTAGTCTATAGTCATTCTGTAGATCAACATTTCAGACATATCTCCAAATTCATTAACATTGCAGAAACAAACGGTTTAGTAGTTTCTAAACCAAAAATCAGTTTATTTCAAACAAAGATCAGGTTTTTAGGGCATTGGATATATCAAGGGTCTATTACACCGATCGAAAGAGCAATCCGATTTGCTGATAAATTCCCCGATCAAATCATTGATAAAACACAACTTCAACGATTTTTGGGATGTTTAAACTATGTTGCAGAGTTTATACCTCATTTGAGCAACTTCATTAAACCGCTTCACCAGCGACTCAAGGAAAGTCCGCCTCCGTGGACTGACCTCCATTCAAACATAGTCAGACAGATTAAATCCCAGGTTAAGGAACTACCGTGTCTTAGCCTTCCAGATCCGTCTGCATTCAAAATTGTTGAAACTGATGCCAGTGACATAGGTTACGCTGGCATTCTTAAACAACGTCTTGACGGAAAAGAAAAAATTGTGTCTTTTACGTCTAAACATTGGAATAGCACTCAACAAAACTATTCCACAATTAAAAAAGAAATTTTGGCAATTGTTTTATGCATTTCCAAATTTCAATCTGATTTATTAAACCAAAGATTTTTACTCCGCATTGATTGCAAATCTGCAAAAGATGTTTTACAAAAGGATGTTAAAAATCTTGCATCAAAACAAGTTTTTGCCCGTTGGCAAGCTATCTTAAGTGTTTTTGATTTTGACATTGATTTTATCAAAGGCACTTTAAACTCTCTTCCAGACTTTCTCACCCGAGAATTTTTACAGGGTAGGTAAAATGCCTAGAAAAAAGAAACCCCCAAGTGAGGAAGATAAACAGAAGGGAATTTTCCAGGATGCCCAAAGTCAAACACTCTCGAGTGAACAACTTGAGGCCATCATGCAAGCCATGATCAAACAATATGGGAGCTCCTCTGGGGCCCATAAATCTCAAACGGAGTCATCCACTCCATCTGGGTCATCCATCCAGAAACCTCAAACAATTGGGCCTTCAGCCCAAAAACCCAAAACAAAATCTGAGTCATCTACTCAGTCTGAGTCATCTACTCAGCAAATCCAAACACGAGCATCTTCTAAAAAGACTTTGGAATCATATGCCCAGAGTTATGCTCAGAAGGCTCTACCAGAAAAAACCTTTGCCCAACAATTGGCTCTTCCGCCAATACCATCAAACATATTATCCAAAACCCAATATGATTTGCTTAACCAACAACCAAAGGTTTTGCAGATTAATCCTTCCCAACAGATAGTTTCTACTTCTACCTCCCAGAAAATGGATACACCGACCTTTCCAAAATCAAACAGGGTCATAAATATCCTTCAGGTAGAATCAGAATTCTATCACAAAAACACAAACCAGGTGGCCCTAACTGTCTTCCCTAAAGGATTTCATTTTAGGCCGAAACAATTAAACAAAACCAGGGAATATTATGAATTAATTTTGATTCACTATGAGTCGGCAGCCATTAAAAAGAACGCTGACAAAACAGATGAGTCATTAATAACTCTTTCTACCCTGCAGATTTTAAAGGTCCTTACTCCATCCCAGTGGGGACAAGATTTGCAAAAAATAAAAACTTTTGGGATAAACTATGATCCTATTGGATACAATTATTGGGACTATACTGATGCATGGTACCATGTGTTTTGGGATCAAAATAAACTTTACAAACACACTTGGTTGATTTATTTTAAAACTAAAACCAAGTATGAATTCCCTCAATGGTTCGGACACTGGTGGGATTTCTTTGGACCATTACCAGAGATGTTTCCTCCAACAGTAGTTCAAGCGTTTGAGTTCTTTAAACAAAAGTTCAATTTCGAAGGAAAACCTTTTCCCATTGAGCTTTATTATTTTTCAAACTTATCTGTCTCATGGATTTTCTCCTGGAGTTACAGATTCTCAAACACTGAAGGATCCAGATACCTGTCTATACTACAAAGACTTCCGTCAGTGAAATGGTGGGCTAAATTTGATCTTTCAAGAATAAACATCCAAGCGGTTGAGAGATGGTTCAAACAGAATCCCCAAGAACTCTGCATGACGGAGCATAGCAAGTTCCTAAATCAGAAGACTAGTGTACAAACTGTCCTCGCCTCTACAAACGATAAGGCTAGCCTTATCAACCAATTGAGTTCCATGCTCCAAATCTTACAACAACAGGAGCAAGATATTCCTTCTACAAGCCAAACGAGTTCTAATCCGACATCAGAACAAGATGAAGATGAAGAACCTCTTATTAACTTGGACGAAGATTAAAACAAACTGAAGACTTGGTTGATCGAGAAATCTGTCCTAAGTTTTCTTTAAAAATGTAAAAGTACTGTACAAATACTAAAATCACTGTAACAGTATTACTCAAACAGTTAGTCACTGTAGTGTCGGCAGAATACTGTAGTGTCGGCAGCACTGTGCAAATAGTGTTATAACTGGAACTGTACAAACAGTACTAACTTCCGTTAAAACACTGCTCAAACAGTAACTTTGCTTGTCTATTTAGGTCGATTCATTTCCCTTCTTCAGGCAGGTTCAGTTAGAACTACTCCCTTCCTAGAGAGAGAGACTCCTCCTTCCCTCTAGAATTCCCCGTCTCCCTTCTTACTCCTTTCTCTTACTCTTCCTTCTCCTCTTCTTCTACCCTTTCTCTTGTAAGTTTATGTTATTTTAAATAAACTTTCTTTTACCTTTCTGTCTTTGAATTTTCTCATATCCTTGCCTCCTCTTATGAGCTAAGTTTGGCTGGTTCTACCTCCTTTTAGTTCATTCAAGAGCATCCCCTTTTCATGCATATTTAATTTCTGTTATGCGTTAACTGGTCCGTCCAGTGCTCTACTTCCTTGCTCTTCCTCTCTTTTCTTTATTTTCGGGTCCTTCCGGGGTCCCCTCCCCCAAGTTGGCTAGTTTAAAGACTATTAGCGAACTGTTAGAAACAACTTAGCATAAAATTAACCCTAGTTATGAAAATGCCCTCGAATGGTCGTCAATCGAAAACCCTAGATTTCAAGCAATTGAATTGATTTGCAACGATAGCTGAAAACAACCCAACTTTATTAAAATTGAAACTGAAATATTAAATTAAAATCCAGCATTTAAACATCCAGAATCAAATTACAATAGTCTAATATGAGAATGATCAATCGATATTCAAAACTTGTTCATATGATGAAAACCCTAGATCTAGCAGCAATCATAACATGACAAGATGTAAATTAGAACAGAAGAAACTCCCAGGTTTAGTCCATGAGCTCAAGATTTGAGATCCATCACCAAGGGACTAAGAATTTAGCCTCTCATGACTTATGTTGTACTGCAATTGCTGCTCAGGTGTGATGCCATGAAGAAACGGTGGAAAGATGGAGGGTGAATGTGAAAAAATCTGTGGAAACGGGTAGAAAAGATGGAAGATGCGTGTAGGTGGTCGAATCGATCTTCAGAGAATGTGTGAGTACTGCATCTTAGCCTAATCAGGTCTAGAATCAGCCTTCTTTTTTACGGCAGCTTGCCTCGCCTTTTAAAAGAAGCTTGACCTAACCAAAAACGCGCAGCTTCACGACTATCTTTTCTAGTCATGACCAGGTCCTTGTTTTGGTCGCGACCTGTAAACGCAAAGAAGCTTTCAGAAGAATCAAGGTCGCAATTGGAGGATACTTTAGTCGCAACGAAAAAGTGCAGAAACGTGATTTGACTTCTATTGATTTGTGATTTCTTTCCTGGTCCTAGCTCTCTTCCAAAATACCTACAATTCAACATAAAAGCTATAACATCCTTACTTTCATACGTCTTAGGGACCATTCGGTAGCATTTAGAACCACTTACATGACCCTTGAAGTCCATTAGCCAAATCTGGAATTTTTACTCTTGGCGAGTTACTGTTCATTGGTATTCCAGATTGTGCGATAAACTTTGATAAATCATAATTAATTCTAGAAAACTCGAAATGAAGTGGTTCAAAATTCTACTAGAAGATAACATCTTTAAGTTTAAGGGAAAAATAATTTTCTGACCAAATGATTAGTCAATTGATACAGTTTATTCGTTAAAGTTTACTGTTCATTTGGTCAAAAATCCTGAAAATAGATTCTGGTCCCTGACCTTGGAAATTCATTTCTCTTTGTTCCTTTTTCCAAATGAGATGAATTACATATGGATTTAAAGCTCCATATGTGTAATTTAAGCTCATAAAATTTTATGTGTTAATCCTTTCATTTGCTAGGTCAAACTGAAGCCACAATAAAACTGCTCCAGGACCTACGTTTTTACCATTTCAGTTTCCTTTCTTTAATTTCCAATAATTGTTCCAACATACATAAACTATCTCTTTGGTCTCTCATACATTTATATACATCATGGACATATTCTATAATTATTTCATACATTTCCATCACATAATTACACACTTTACATAATTGGAACAAACCATGCATCAAAGGTGAAAGCATCAAATTGTTCACTTTCTTTCCTCCATTCTTTAGCTCTTCCCCATGCATACAATTTCCCATCATGCTTGACCTAAATTGGTTGGTTGTGGGAGGGTGAGATTCTAGGGAATCTCAGTAGCAAACATTACCATTTAAATATGCAAGATGGATGCTAATGCATGATATGTAATTTCATTAAACTTTCTTTAATTAGTGACATGCCATCATGCTATAAATTTTGCATAAAAATGCATGGCCATGGGAAACATGTTCTTCATAACATATTCAACATCTTTTCTTATGTCACAACATCATTCAAATATCATATACATGTCAACACATAAGAATACCACATCAAGCACATAAAGCGATAAGTCCACTACCTTGAACTTAAGCTTTCTTCCTTATTCTTGCACTTGCTCCCTAAGCTTTCTGAAACATCCTCCTTTATATCTCTCAAAGTACTCTTGCTATAGCTCTCTTGAAGTGGATTATATCTCTCTTTCCGAAAATCCTAGTAGAAAATAACTGTACTGATTCGGTAATTCCCCATGAGAACTACCATTCTACGCAAGTACCCAGGAAAGACTGGATGAACCGGCTAGGTCCACTCACTTCCAGCCTCCTTAGACAGCACCTACGTACACAGTACTTTGTATAGTCTACCAGCACAACGGTATTTTCTAACAAATTTCTTTAAGTCTTAACCTTTAAAACCTTGACCTTAAATTTGAACTTTAACCTTACTCAATTGGAACTATTTTAGAACATTGAAATACCTCTTAACCTCAAAAACATGAATTTCCAAGTGTTGGGCTTACGGTTACGGTTCACTGCCACTATTCACTGGGTAATTCCAAATTACAACCTGAACTTTGGAAATTCATAACTAAATATAGAAAAATCGTTTTAAGGTGATTCCAATTTATAATGAAATCTATTTCATTTAAATTTGAGAGAAAAATATGAAAATGAGATCTTCTTGTCCAGATCAAATCAGTTTATTCGTTGAACTTTACTGTTCATTGGTAAATCTGGAAGTTCCAGTTTCTTTGCCCCATTTTCAAAAATTCATTTCTCCTTGTATACTTATCCAATTGAGTTGAATTACATATGGATTTAAATATCCATATGTCTACTTTAATCTCACAAAATTTCGAGGAAAAACTCATTTGTTTACTATATGAAATTAGCGCATGAATCTCACTGCCTCTGAGTAGTCGTTTTACCTTATTCCAGATTTCAACTCCTAATTTTGAAAAATCATAACAATTCGACTTCTTAACCAAATGAGGCGTTCTTGGTGGCCATTTAAATCTCTAGATCTTAGATATGTTCATGCCAAATTTCATATGAAAACTCATCATATAAGTCAATCAAAATACCGATGGAAGTACACTACCTCAGATTGGATTTATGAGTAGCATGCATCATACAAACCAAAACATCATCTTGTAATTAAAGTGCACACTCTTTAAATTATGTACAGTCATCCATCAACATTTACCCTCTTGCCTTGAGAAGATCCAGCACCTAGAGCATGTTTAATTATATGGAAGGAATGAGATTTCATGGAAATCCCAATAGCAAGTAATATAAACTATAAGGTTATGCATGTTTGATTGAATGCCTAACATGTTGTCATGCAATGGGAGCTAATTCATGCTTATACATAAGCAAACTCTAACATGCATATTGTCATGACATATATTGCAAGGAGTATCACATACTCATATCACATCATCATCATCATCACACAACATTCTATGCTCAACCAAACCTTCATGCATAACAAGTAAGCAAAACAATCAAAGCACATAAGTTTATAGTTAGATATTCTTGCTACCTCTTGTAGATCCTTGTTCCTTTCCTTCTTGTAATGGTCTTTCCTTGCCACAAATGTCAAAACCTAGTCATTACAAGATAATTACCAAATTATAACTCCATTCCAAACAAAATCCAAGTCTAGTTTCAATAAGCTCCCTTTTTCCAAAAATTCCCATTTTGGTTCCAATGCTTCCCATACTTGGTCCTCCACTTTACACCCACACAAAATCTCATTTTAAGACCATTGGAAGCATCAAAATTATGAAATTCAAATCACTGTTCACGCGAGTGAACAGTATCCGTGAGGAATTTTCAACATCATAACCTTTAATTCCAATGGTTTCCAAGGTTTAAAACATTTCCAATCCTACACAAAATCATCATATAAACTCAATGGAAGCATTAAATCATTGAAATTCCATTTTCTTCTATCATGAACAGTGCAAACCGAAATGGTAAAGTGAAGAGCATCAACTTACCTTACTTGCTCTTTCAAGACCCTTGCTTCTTCCTTGCTTTCTTCCACTTTCTTTCTCTAGAACTCACTTCTCTCTCTAAAGGAGCTCTTGGGTGTGAAGAATGAATGGAAAGGGGGGTATTTATAGCAAAAGTCATGTGCCATTTGAAGGCCAAGATCACTTTGGAAACTATTTGATCTAATGGTTAAAGGTTTGATCTTGGAATGTCTTTTCACTTTGGCTCATGACCTCACCACCATGACCTCACTAGCATGACATCACTTGGGACACCTAAGCTCTCTTCTTGGCGCCATTTTTAGTCCATGTGGGTCCCACCATGGGCAAAACATAATTCTTACTTTACTCTCTTTTTTCTTTATTTCCAAAAATCCATAAATTATTTATTTTTGGACTTGGGCTCCAAGATAACTTTTGGGCCTTATTGGGCTGGCCTAGGATGACATGTTGGGTATCTTTTAGGTCCAATAGCTAATTGGCCCAAATCCCAATGTATTTTCCTTATACCGATATCCATAAATCACCCTGATCTTAGCATAAATGCTAAACACCTCTTTTAATTGTTCTAACATTTTTAGAAATTCATTCTAATATAAAATGAATTCTCTACAAAGTTTCATAATTTTCTGAGCCCCAGAAGTCCTGTTAAAAATTACATGCGTTTCCTTTAACCCTTTATCGGTGTCCTTTTTCACCGTAAATTCCATAATTAATTCTACAGGACTCCTTTTTTACTTCTGTCAACTCCATAAATTCTCATATTAATTATAATAATTTACTATCAAATTTCCTCTGATATCCATCCATTGTGTGAAATGACTAAAATGCCCTCCATTTACTTCTGGTTTCTTAGGGCATCACAGTGGCATTTTCGTAATTTTGCACTTTGGCTCTTAGACTTTCTTCCTCTTCCAATTAATCCTTTTCTTTACATAAATATGGCCACATCTTTTCCTAAAAATCTCATATATTTCATTTAACCTGTACATACAACGTAGTACAGAAATTAGGGATGTTACATTTCTCTCCCCCTTAAAATAAATTCCGTCCCCGAAATTTACAACATATACACTCTACCGAAATAAATCAGGGTACATCTCCTTCATCTTTTCTTCTATTTCCCATGTAGCTTCATTCTCTGTTAGTCCTTTCCAGATCACTTTGACTATAGGAATCTGCTTATTACGCAGTTGTTTGACCTTTCTATCAACTATTTGTACTGGTCCAACTTCATAGGTCAGGTCATCTCGCAGCGCAACTTCATCTTGTTCAATCACATGCGCTGGATCTTGAACATACTTCTTTAGCTGGGAAACATGGAATACATCATGTATCTGGCTGAGATTTGGAGGAAGTGCCAACTTGTAGGCCACTGATCCTATCCTTGAGAGAATCTGAAATGGTCCGATGTATCTAGGATGCAACTTCTTCACCTTGATTGATCGTCCGGCTCCCGTAGTTGGAGTTAACTTAAGAAATACATGCTCACCTTCTTCAAACTCTAACAACTTTCGTCGGACATCTGCATAACTCTTCTGTCTACTTTGAGCCGTCATCATCCTTTTTCTGATCATTGCAATCTGCTCAGCAGTCTGATCCACAATATCAGGACCATAAATTCTTCTCTTACTTAACTCAAGACAGCATAAGGGAGATCTACACTTTCGTCCATAAAGTACTTCGAATGGGGCCATCTGAATACTAGCTTGATAGCTATTATTGTATGCAAATTCTATCAATGGTAGATGAGTATCCCAACTGCCTTTAAAATCCAAGACACATGCTCTCAACATATCTTCTAGTGTCTGGATTGTTCTCTCAGACTGACCATCTGTTTGAGGATGATAAGCTATGCTGAATCTGAGAGTAGTACCCATCTCTCGCTGCAAAGCCCTCCAAAAGTTTGACGGGAATCGAGGGTCTCTGTCAGACACAATACTGCTTGGAATTCCATGCAGTCTAATAATTTCCTTTAAGTACAATCTTGCCAACTTCTCTAGAGAATCCCTCTTATTTATTGCTAGGAAATGAGCTGACTTTGTCAACCGATCAATTACCACCCATGTTACATCATGCTTAGTTGGGGTCATGGGTAGTCCTTCTACAAAGTCCATGGCAATACTGTCCCACTTCCATTCAGGGACATCTAGAGGTTGCAATGTTCCTGCTGGCTTCTGATGCTCAATCTTCACTTTCTGGCATGTTAAGCACTTGGACACATAAGCTACAACATCTTTCTTCAGTCCAGGCCACCAAAATAATCTTTTAACATCATGATACATCTTGGTCATACCTGGATGCACTGTATATTGGCTTTTGTGCGCTTCATCCAGAATCTTCTCCCTTAGTCCCCTAGCATTGGGGATGTAGGGTCTTCCTCTAAACCGCAATAATCCATCTGAGGAAATCTCAAAATTCTTCGTCTGCCCTCTCTCCAGCTTGTCCTTAAAAATCATTGCGAGCTTATCCTGTCCTTAAGCCTCTTTAATCTCATCTTCTATCATGAACAATGCATGAACAGTGCAAACCAAAATAGTTCATCCATGGCAAAGTTAAGAACATCAACTTGATTCAACAACCACTCATCTAACTAGCTTGTTTAAGCTTTAATCTCATAATTCTAACTTTAATTTCTTCTTTCTCCTTTCATCTAAGGTTTTGGACAGCATATACACCTTAGAGAAAACTCAACTTTCTTCCATGAAAACCCTAAGTTCAAGCTCCCAAATCAAAGGAAAATAAGCTAGGATAGATTGCTTACCTTTAATCTCTAGCTTGCTTGAACTTTGGCCTTTGAATTCTTCTTTGTCTTGGCTTGAGTTTTTATTTTGCAAGAGGTTTCCAAAGCATTCTTCATTCATGGTTTTGCAAAAGAAAAATGGGGATATTTATCAAAAAATCCAATGGAAAATGAAAGGCCAAGATCATTTTGTGCACTATTTAATCTAATGGCTTAGATTTAATCTTGAATTTCCTTTTCTTTAATAATTATGACATCATCATCATAACATCATCAAAGGGGACACCTCACAAGACATGTGGCGAAATTCCAAGGGCAGGAAGCTTATGGAAAAATTCCAGTCCAATCCGGTATTGGCTCAGTCCGATTCCCCAAAAACCAGACTGTTTTATGAATCTAATTTTTCTGAGATTCCATAATATGTTTTCTGAGCTTAAATCCAGTATCCGGATTCTTCATACCATTGACATTCTTATACTGGGTCTAAACTTAATTATAGATCTCTTGGTAAATTACCAAAATACCCTTGGTGCCCTTTCGTGCACTACATTAACCCTAAAGGCAAAATAGTCATTTCACACCTATTTGTACCTTGTCAGGGCATATACTGACTTTGACTAACCCTTCCTGTACCTGCCTTGGCTTTTTGGCCTGTCCAAAATGACCAAAATACCCTCCATTCATCTATTGCTCCTTAATGCAATATAGGGGCATTTTTGTAATTTCGCACTTTTCCTGCTAATTTCTGAACACTGACCCTTTTCCCCGATGAACTGATATCATGGGTCTAGCCTCAGTTGGTGTCATTTTGGGCATATGAGTGATGTCAATAGGGTTCATTCAGTCCCGATTTGCTTACCGATTAATTTTCCAATCGGATATCAGGTGTCCACAAACTCCCGTCAAAATTCACTAAAAAGTGAATAACTTTTTCTACAGAACTCTTTTCGGGATTCTGTCAGTTCCCTGACCTCTAGCTTCATATGACGCACATTCCTGTAACTTTTCACCTATATCTGAGGTCCAGGAGATCTGATAACAATTTCAGATACCTTTTAGACTATTAGATAAATTTTAGCTATCTGAAACTCTAATAAAATTTTTGTATTAAGCTAAATTAACCAGCATCATTTTCTCTACCTACTGGTAAAGTCTGGGACTGAAATGCTTCCGGGCAGTTCTAAGCCACTTCCGGCTCAACTTTCCATAATTACCATTGTACCCCTTGAACTTTTGATAAATTACATTTATGTCCTCAAATTTGGCTAAAATTACACTTAAAGACCCCACATTTTTGTCTACTTTCCCTTTTGACCTTAAAACTTTTATAATTTCACTTAAGTCCTTGCATTTTCTTCCTTTTTCAATTCAATCCCTTTCTTTACATAAATGGCCACATTTTTCTCAGAAAATCTCACATATATTAGGTACAAACTGTACATATTATTTAGTACAGAAAATTAGGGATATTACAAAAGCTCACTGTAAAAGTCCAAAACAGTAAATAACAGTATATGTGTAGTTTGGAAGAGTTATTTTACCATTTTACCCTTTAATTAGCACATTGCCACTCACAATCATGTAATACACAAAAGTATAATTTAAGGTATGAAATGAATGGTAAAGTTACAATAAAACTCTTAAAAATGTCGTAGAAACCATATACAAAATGTGTCTTAACAATTCTCCCACACTTGAACCTTTGTACTCCTGGACAAAGAAATGAATCACACCTAGAATATAGCACTTATGCAAAGAATTAAGAGGTCTTTTAGGGCTGTAATGATGGAGATAGGCCATGTGGAATGGAATATGAAGGATAGAAAGTTTTATATGCATTCAACAATGAGTATATAGCCTTAATTCATGTCTCTAGAGATGTAGAAATGATGATTGTGATAATAGGGGTTGATAATGGTGCCTTCCTCATTTCTCTTTTTTTTCAGTGGTACATGCTTTTTCTCTTTTTCTTTTATTTGGCACCTTATACACAAAGACTATAGCACAGCAACACAACAGTAATAAATTTTTGACATGAATGAAGATTTATTTCGAAATGATGTTTATGCATATATGACTTTCTATAAAAAATGATGAAAAGAAAAAGTGATGGGCTCAAAGGGGGTGACTAAGGATACAATATGTAGTGGGCTTGTGTTTGGGATAAAGGGTTTAGAAATGAATGCCTATATCATGTTCAATTCATAAATGCGCAAGTAACTCTCAACTCAGAGCCAAGACAAGTTCTAGAGGATATAAACCAATTGAATAATCATTCAATATAGAATTTAAGGCCGAGAATCCTTCCAACAAGGGTTTTTATCTAAATTGCTCATAAGCTAAAGTCTCAAACACTGTTCATCATTCACTAGGCATTAAAACGCTTATCACAGCTAAAACCCCTCTAAACGATGATTTAAAAGTTTCAAGGTAATCGCTTTGAACCATGTGATAATTCCAAATTTAACAGCAAGAGCTTAGGTGAAACATCCTTAATTTCATCCTTACATATACTCAATTGGAAGTATTTTAGAACATTGTAACACCATTTTACCTTAGAAATTTGAATTTCCAAAAGTTAGGCTAGCGGGTACTGTTCACTTGGTAATTCCAGTTTGCAGCATGAACTTTGGAAATTCACAATTAAATCTAGAAACATTGAAATGAGGTGGTTCCAATTCCTAATGAAATATATTTCATAAAAACTTTAAGGAAAAATATGAAAATGAGATTTAATTGTCCAAATAAAATCAGTTTATTCGTTGAAAATCACTATTCATTTGGTAAATTTTGAACTTCCAGATTTTGTGTCTCATTTTCAAAAATTCATTTCTCTTTGTATACTTCTCTAAATGAGTTGTGTTACATATGTATTTAAAGCTCCATATGTATAATTTAAGCTCATAGAATTTCGTGGAAAAATTCATTCATTTACTATATGAAAACCGCGTAGGAATCTCACTGCCTCTCAGGACTTGTTTTATCTTGATCCAGATTTTAGTTCCAACTTTGAAAAATCATATCAATTTGAAAACTTAACCAAATAGGGCGTTCTTGGTGTCCAATTAAAGATATGGATCTTATCTATCTTCATGACAAATTTCAAGTGAAAGCTCATCGGATAAGTTACTCAAATGATCAATGAAAGCATTCGGTCTCGTATGGTTCCAGTGAGTGTATACGTTTTTACATACCATACCACATCTCCTAAGTTAAATACATGCTATCTAGGCCATATATACATTGTTCATTCACATTTACTCTCTTCCATGAGAAGTTCCAGCACCTAGAGCATGATTATATACATATGGAAGGAATGAGATTTCATGGAAATCCCAATAGCAAGATATACAAACTATAAGGTTATGCATGCTTGATGAAACGCTTAACATGTTATCATGCAATGGGAGCTAATTCATGATCATACATAGGCAAACTCTGACATGCATATTGTCATGACATAGGTTTCAAGGAGTTGCACATATTCATAACTCATCATCATCATCATAATCATCATCACATAACATATCATGCTCAACCAAACTTCATGCATAACAAGCAAGCATATCAATCAAACAACACAAGTTTATAGTTAAGTATTCTTGCTACCTCTTAGGTGTCTTTGCCAATTCCTTCTTGTCTTGATCCCTCCTTTCCACAAATGTCAAAACCTAGGTATAACAAGACAATTACCAAGTCACAACTCAATTCAAACCATTCTCAAGACTAGGGTTCCATTAAGTCCCTTTCTTTCTCTACTTTGTGACTTAGATTTACATCCTTCCAAACTAAACTCTCATGGTTCATTCCCACATAATTTTTCATGCAGAATCCAAATATGCATTCAAAAATTCCAGAATCCAATTGCTTCCTAATGTTCTGTACAGAAACCGAAACTTCCCTCTTGTTTTCCAAAAATCCTCATTTTGGTTCCAATGCTTCCAATACTTGTCTTCCTACTATAACCCCACACAATTTTCCATTTTAGACTCACTGGAAGCATCAAAATCATGAAATTCTAACATATGAACAGTGATTCCGTACTATACAGAACAGAACACAATCTTGGATTCACAAGCACACATGGATTCCTAAGCCATTATCATGTGATTCAAGCTTGTTTAAGCTTATCTAAACTATCCATAACATAAAACTCATATTCCTTTCATATGGGTACCAAAATTCCAGAAGCAATTCATCAAGGTTTATGCCTCAAAAACCACTTAAACTCAAGAGCAAATCTACTAGAACATAGTCTAGGATCAAGAGGAGTAGTTACCTTGATGTTTCCTTCCAAGTGCTTGCTTCCTCTTGGCTTGAGTTTTCAATTTGCAAGAGTTTCCCCAAGGGTTCTATGAATGCCGAAATGAAGCTGAAAGTGGTGGTATTTGTAGACAATTTTGGGTGGAAATGAAAGGCCAAGATCATTTTGGTTACTATTTGATCTTGTGGCTTAGATTTAATCTTGGAATTTCTTTTCTTTTTTGAATTATTGCATCACTTGATGACATCACTCAAGGGACACCTCATGGAAAACCTAATCATCCATGTGGCAAAATTGAAGTCCCTGGAAGCCTCAAAATTTTAGCCCAATCCGGTACCGGCCCGGTCTGTTTCCTCGAAAACTGGACTATTTTCTGAATCTAATTTTTCTGAAAATTCATAATATATTTTCTGACCTTAAATTTAGTATCTGGGTCCTTTATATCATTGACATTTTTATACTGGGTCTAAACTTAATTACAGATCCCCTGTGAAATGACCAAAATACCCTTGGTGCCCTTTCTTGCACTATCTTAACCCTAAGGGTAAAATCATCATTTTACACTTCTCTGTACCCTGTCAGGGCATATACTGACTCTGAGTAACTTTATCTGTATGTACCTTGGCTTCTGGGCCTATCCAGAATGACCAAAATGCCCTCCATTCATCTATTACTCTTTAGTACAACACAGGGGCATTTTTGTAATTTCACATTTTTCGGGGTTCCACCTGACACTGGCCCACCTATCAGTCCAAGGGTCTTACTGGGCCTTTGATGGCGCCATTCTTGGGCTTTTTAGGGTCCATTACCTCTATGATACTAATCACGAGGAATCTTCCCCGGCGATGTTCATCGGGTATTTTCGCCATTATACACCGTTTCTACACATCTCTGGACACCGGCTCCTTTTATCAGATACACTAGCCTACTATGTCTAGGCATCCCTTTGGGTCATAACGGTCATCTGACTGATGTCATCTGACCTCATTCAATCTCAGTTTAAATACCGATAGATCTCCTTATCGGATACCGGAGGTCACACACTCCCGTCTGAATTTACTAATTTGTGAATAACTTTTTCTATAGAGCTCCTATCGGTATTCTGTCAGTTTCCTGACATCCTCCTCAACAGGATGCATCATCCTGTAATTTCTCACTTATATCTGAGATCTAGGATATCTGGTAGGAATTTTTTATACTTTTAGACTATCAGATAAATTTTGGCTATCTAGAGTCCTGAGAAAATTCCTGTATTAAGCTGGATTACCCAGCATCACTTGCTCTATCTACTGGTGAAATATGGGGCTGATCTGAATACGATCACTATTTTTGCCTATTTTCGGTCCAGGTTTTCATAATTACACTTTTGCCCCGAAAACTTTTCTTCTTTTCAATTAAGTCCCTTTATTTGGCTAAAATTACACTTAAAGACCCCATATTTTTGTCTACTTTTCGTTTTTAGCCTTAAACTTTCATAATTACACTTAAGTCCTTACATTTTCTTTCTTTTTTAATTTAATCCCTTTCTTTACATAAATGACCACATCTTTTCCTGAAAAATAACTCATATTTCATTCAATCTGTACATACAAATCAGTGCAAAAAATTTGGGATATTACATTAGGTGTTTCAAATTCAATATCCAAGATTTTCAAAGAAAAATTCAAGTGTGGCAATGGTTTATAGGAGCTAAAAAGGTTTTGAAATAAGGGGCAATGAATCATCTGTAAGAGCATTTCAATAGTTCAAAAAGTAACCTTCTATACAGCATTGCACAAGGCAAAGAGAAGGTAAATAGATATTTGCGTACTCAGGTCGCGACCCAAAACAATAAAGGTCGTGACCAAATTTCGCAGTGAGTGTAGTATCTAAACTTCCACAACTTGTCGCCACCATATCATGTTCCTGTCGCGACGTATAATCACAGAGAGGTTTAGTCGCAACCTAAAGACACTAGAGTCGCGACTAAATAACATAGAGAGCATATTAAGTCCAATATTCAGTTCTAGGTCGTGACTGAAAATAGTGAAGTCGCAACCAATGTTCATAGAGACTACCATGTGATAGTTTTCAAAGTCCCAAAATATTTCATACTAATACCTTTTTAGTAAATAACAAATCAGTTTCAAGTGGGGATCCAATTTTCAGCAATTCATCACACATTAAGATCAAAAATCAAAAGTTTTGTGACAAAAGATTAGATTATGGAAGAATTTTAACATTATTAGCACAAAAACAAGAACATCTTCCCCCATACTTAAAATTGACAGTGTCCTCGCTGTCAACAGAACTTTAGAAATCACAGTACTCTATAAAGTCAATCAAATATAGCTTCAACACAGCAAGTCATCTCATCACTCAAGTTAGGCATGCAGTCACATTCAAGTCATGCATTGCAATACAAGGGGAGCAATGATGATAAGATGGGTAAACTATAGCATGCAAATGAGTTTATTAATAGCCCAGAATAGAAGCAATAAGTGAACAGACCATGGACAGCACAGGAGTGTCATGCAAAACAGAAGTAAACTGACAATAAATAGAAATAAACTAAAATTAAACATTATCCTACTGAGTCATCCCTTTCCAATCATCAAACCACAATATCAAGCATGTAGCATTAGGAAAACTTGTAAAAGGTAAGAGATAGGAAAGGGACAACCTGGCCATCAAGGTGGTGGTAGGAACTCATAAAGCTTTGAGAGATGGTTGTTTGATTGGGAAGTTGTCCAAGCTCGTCTTGAATGTTTCCTCTCTAAACTTGAACTTGCCCAACTGTGGTTGGCAAGTAGCAGCAACAAGCTTAGGAGATGTTTCCTTCACATCCTTTGTATATCCCTCGAAGTTGCCCTTATCCAACTTGTGTGGGGTTCCCAATTTATCATCTACTTCCTCAAGCGTCACACCAAGCTCAGGTTGATTTTCAACTGAAACGTTCTTTGGGGCACTCTCTTTCATACCTACACTATTAGTAAAGAGCAAATTATTTAAAAATCTTAAGGTATAAGAGGTAATTTTTGACTTTGAGTGAGGAGAAGTAAGGTTAGAATGTATTGGCCCTTTAACCGAAATAGTGGAGCAAGGAACTGGAGTTCTGGAGAAGTCACTGGTTGCTTCTGCCATTTCTGGTTGCGACCTATCAGGTTTATCTTCATCTACTCATCATGACTCAAGTTCACAGAGACTGCCTCTGGAATATTTGGTCGCGACCTCATCATCCAATTGTCGCGACTGGAAGTCTCTGGAGTTGTTAGTCATAACCCGTGTATCTTCTAGTTGCGACTCCTTTTCAAAGAGAGACTCCCCTTCAACAGACTGATATCTGGTCGCGACCTCTTTAACATCAAGTCGCGACTTTTTGTCTCTGGAGTTTATAGTCGCGACTATAAAGTTTTCTTGCCACGACCTGGTTTCACAGAGAGGCTTCCCTGAAACCTCCTTACTTTCGTACATCTTAGAGATCATTTGGTAGCATTTAGAACCACTTTCAAGGTCATTGAAGTCCAATATCTCAATCTGAAATTTTACTCTTCTCGGGTACTGTTCACTGTGTAAATTCCAGATGAGTGATCTGAATTCGGAAAATCATAATTAAATATAGAAAAATCGAAATGAAGTGGATCCAATTGCTACATAAATCTGACTCAATTATCGTTAACTGAAAAACCATTCATTGACCAATCTTTGACTAAATCACCGTGAGTCAATGTTTCAATTTTACTGTTCATCCAGCATTTTCCCCTGAATCCAGCATTTTAGTCCCAATTTTGATAATTTATATCTCTATGTATAGACATCCAAATGAGACATTATATATATAGAATCGAAGCTTAGTATGTATACTATTTACCATAAAAATTTCATACATTTATTCATCCATTTACTATTTTTAATTATTTAACAAACATCATAGGTCACCACGTGTTACTGTTCATAGTGGTAAATTTCAGCACTTTGCATACATATGCATACATCCATCATATATCAGTCAAGCAAGCCAAACAATACTTATTAACAATTAATAAGTTGTTATTTATCATAACATGTACAAAATTCTCATATTTCTAATGCATCCTTCCTGCCTGAAATCCGGCAGCATAACTGCTACCCTTCGTCTTTAGAAAGTAACCGATCTTGTACCGATTCGGTAATTCCTGTGAGAACTACCATTCTACGTAAGTACCCAGGAAAGACTGGATGAACCGGCTAGGTCCATTCACTTCCAGCATCCTTAGATAGTACTTACGTACACAGTACGTATCAGTTCCTTTCTTTACCACTTTGCCGGAATTTCGGCAGCCTAACGGCGTCCTTCAAGATTTCCAAAATTTACTTCAACATAGCCTCCCCTGTAATGGGTTATTTGGAATGAGATTCGAGGGAATCTCAATAGTAATAATCATAACAATATATGTAACGCAGAGTGACAGTGCTTGCTTGTGATTGTGTACAGATAAGTATGCTGCGTGCTTCCATATTCAATAACATATGATCATAGCATTGTAATAGAGCT
The DNA here is from genome assembly GCA_037074615.1 of Leucaena leucocephala. NCBI lineage: Eukaryota > Viridiplantae > Streptophyta > Magnoliopsida > Fabales > Fabaceae > Leucaena > Leucaena leucocephala. The sequence continues at coordinate 10,765,415 of CM073555.1, read as the reverse complement.
TCAAACATAACATATAAGACAACAATCCAACCAAACAATAGCACAAACCAATCACAAAGACATTACATAAAAGCTAGGATTAGTTACTACCTCAAAGGCTTAGTAAAACTCCAGAACCTCTATACTGCTTCCAACTCTGCCAGAACTTCCTTTCTTCTTTCTTTCTTTCACTTTCTCTCTCAAGAACTTCCTTATCTCTCTAAAATGCTCCTTGGCCATGCTTAATGAAGAGCTAGGGGGTATTTATAGTTTTGATGGATGGCATTTTCGTAATTTTGAAGCCATCTGAACTTGTGGTCCTGGTTTTTTCCCGAATTTCCTATTTTTCTTTATTCCCCTTTACTGCATCATCCAGGGACACCTAAGAGGACACCTCACCCCTCACATTTATCACATGGCACAATTGGAGGGAGCTATAAGCCTTCTGGAAGATTTTCGGTCTAATCCGGTACCGGCCGGTCCGTCTTCTCGAAAACTGGACCGTTTTCTGAATCTAATTTTTCTGAAAACCCATATTACATCTTCTGACTTTAAATTTAGTATCTGGGTCCTTTATATCATTAACATTTTTATACTGGGTCTAAACTCAATTACAGATCCCCTGCAAAATGACCAAAATACCCCTGGGTGCCCTTTTGGTGCACTATCTTAACCCTAAGGGTAAAATCATCATTTTACACCTTTCTGCACCCTGTCTGGTCATATACTGACTCTGAACAACTTTATCTATATGTACCTTGGCTTCTGAGACTGTCCATAATGACCATAATGCCCTTCATTCCTCTACTACCCTTTAGTACAACACAGGGGCATTTTCGTAATTTTGCACTTTTTCCGGGGTTCTGCTGGACACTTGCCCACCTATCAGTCTAAGGGTCTTATTGAGCCTTTGATGGCGCCATTATTGGGACTTTCAGGGTCCATTACCTTTATGGCACATATTACGAGGAATCCTCCCCTGTCCATGTTCACCGAGTATTTTAGCTATTATACACCGTTTACACACATATCTGGACACCGGCTCCTTCTGTCAGATACACTGCCCTACTGTGTCTGGGCATCCATTTGGGTCACAACGGGCATCTGACTGTTGTTACCTGACCTCATTCAGTCTTAGTTTAAATATCGATAAATCTCCCTATCGGATCCCTAGAGGCCTCATACTCCCGTTTGTATTTGCTAATTTGTGAATAACTTTTTCTACAGGCCTCCTATCGTTATTCTGTCAGTTTCTAGACATCCTCCCTATCAGGATGCATCATCCTGTAATTTCTCACGTATATCTAAAATCTAGGATATCCGGTAGGAATTTTTATAACTTTTAGACTATCAGATCAATTTTGGCTATCTGGAGTCTTGAAAAATTCCTGTATTAGACTGGATTACCCGGCGTCACTTGCTCTATCTACTGGTGGAATATGGGGCTGATCGGAGTATGATCACTGTTTTTGCCTATTTCCGGTCCAGGTTTTTATAATTACCCTTTTGCCCCGGAAGCTTTTCTTCTTTTCAGTTAAGTCCCTTTATTTGGCTAAAATTACACTTAAGGACCCCACATTTTTGTCTACCTTTCCTTCTTAGCCTTAACCTTTTCATATTTGCAATCAAGTCCTTTTATTTCCTTTCTTTTTCAATTTAATCCCTTTCTTTACTGAATAACCACATCCTTTTCCTGAAAAATAATTCATATATTTCATTCAGTCTGTACATATAAATCAGTACAGAAAATTAGGGATATTACATTTCCCTCCCCCTTAAAATAAATTTTGTCCTCGAAATTTACATTATACACATCCTAGGAAAACAACTCAGGATATTTCCCCCTCATCTTTTCTTCTGTTTCCCACGTAGCTTCATGCTCAGTTAAGCCTTTCCAGATCACTTTAACTAGAGGAATTTGGTTATTACGTAACCGCTTGACCTTTCGATCAGCAATTCGTACCGGTCCAACCTCATAGGTCATATCATCTCGTAATACAACTTCATCTTGCTCAATTACATGAGATGGATTTGGAACATACTTCTTTAATTGGGAAACATGAAACACATCATGTATTTGGCTAAGATTTGGAGGAAGAGCTAATATATAGGCTACTGTCCCCATTTTTGAGAGAATTTGGAATGGTCCGATGTATCTTGGATGTAACTTCTTCACTTTGATCGATCGCCCGACTCCAGTAGTTGGAGTTAACTTAAGAAATACATGTTCACCTTCTTCAAACTCCAACGACTTCCTTCTGATATCTGCATAGCTTTTCTGTCTGCTTTGAGCCGTCAGCAATCTTTTTCTAATCAACGCAATCTGCTCTGCGGTTTGATCCACTAGATCAGGACCAAGCATTCTTCTCTCGCTCAACTCTAGCCAGCATAAGGGGGATATACATTTACGTCCATATAGAGCTTCAAAAGGTGCCATCTGGATGCTAGTCTGATAACTATTATTATAAGCAAATTCTATGAGTGGTAAATGGATATCCCAGCTACCTTGAAAATCTAAGACACATGCTCTCAGCATATCCTCTAACGTTTGTATCGTTCTTTCAGATTGTCCATCTGTCTGAGGATGATAAGCTGTACTGAATCTGAGAGTAGTGCCCATTTCTTCCTGTAAAGCCCTCCAGAAATTAGAAGTAAATCGTGGGTCTCGATCGGACACAATGCTGCTTAGGATACCATGAAGCCTAACAATCTCCTTTTTATACAACTTGGCCAGCTTTTCTAGAGAATCCCTTTTATTGATTGCCAGGAAATGTGCTGACTTTGTCAATCGATCAACTACTACCCATACTGCATCATGTTTACTTGGAGTCATGGGTAGTCCTTCCACAAAGTCCATGGCAATACCATCCCACTTCTACTCAGGGATATCTAGAGGCTGCAATGTTCCCGCTGGCTTTTGATGTTCAATTTTTACTTTCTGGCAGGTCAAGCACTTGGACACATAAGCCACTACATCCTTTTTCAATCCAGGCCACCAAAACAACCTTTTAACATCATGGTACATCTTGGTCATACCTGGATGCACTGTATACCAGCTTTTATGTGCTTCCTCCAGAATTCTTTCTCTTAATCCCATAGCATTAGGGATATAGGGCCTTCCCCTGAACTGCAACAATCCATCTGGGGAAATCTCAAAATTCCTGGTCTTCCCTCTCTCCAGTTTATCTTTGAATATTGCTGCGAGCTTATCCTGCTTTTGAGCCTCTTTTATCTCATCTTCTATGCAAGCTCTAACATGAACTCCTCCGAAAGGACTCTCCGTCAGTTGCATTTGATATAGAGGGCTCCAATCGCGCATATCTTCTATCAATTCCAACTCCTTGATCATCATGTGTGCAACCTACACCACTTTTCTACTCAGGGCATCAGCTACCACGTTGGCTTTTCCTGGATGGTATTTAATTTGGAAGTCATAATCTTTCAACAATTCTATCCATCGCCGTTGCCTCATATTCAACTCTTTCTGATCCTGTAGATACTTCAGGCTTTTGTGGTCGCAATACAACTCTATAGTTGCTCCATATAAATAGTGTCTCCATATCTTCAGAGCGTAAACCACCACCGCAAGCTCCAAATCATGAGTGGGATAATTCTCTTCATGTGGCTTTAACTGCCTAGAGGCGTAGGCTACTACTCTACCTTGCTGCATCAGCACACATCCCAACCCCTACTTGTTAGCATCAGTGTAGACTACATAAGTCTGAGTTGGGTCTGGAATAATCAGCACGGGAGTAGTGGTTAATCTCTACTTCAACTCTTGGAAACTAGCCTCGCACTTCTCATCCCACTTAAACTGCTGGTTCTTTCTGGTAAGCTTGGTAAGTGGCAAGGCAACTCAAGAAAAGTCTTGAATAAATCTTCTATAGTACCCTGCTAGGCCAAGAAAGCTTCTGATCTCTGTCACTGTCCTCGGCTGCTCCCAGCTCAAAACTGCTTCAACTTTGCTAGGATCCACAGCTACCCCATCTCGGGATATGACATGACCGAGAAATTTGACTTCTGAAAGCCAAAACTCGCACTTACTCAGCTTAGCATAAAGCTTCTTTTCTTTAAGGGTACTAAGCACAATTCTCAAATGCCTTTCATGTTCCTCTGCAGATTTGGAGTACACCAAGATATCATCAATGAAGACCACAACGAACTGATCTAAATAAGGCCTGAAGATCCGGTTCATGTAATCCATGAAAATAGCAGGTGCATTCGTCAGCCCAAAAGGCATCACAAGGAATTCAAAATGTCCATAGCGCGTCCTGAAAGCAGTCTTTGGAATATCATCTGACTTCACCCTTAGCTGATGATAGCCAAATCTCAAGTCAATCTTAGAGAATAAGCTTGCTCCTGCTAATTGGTCTAGCAGATCGTCGATTCTGGGAAGAGGATACTTATTCTTGACCGTAATCTTATTTAACTCCCAGTAGTCAATGCATAGCCTTAGACTGCCATCCTTCTTCTTGACAAATAGCACGGGAGCACCCCATGGGGAGACACTGGGTCTTATGAAACCCTTCTCCAATAGCTCCTCAATTTGCTTCTTCAGTTCCATCATCTCATTAGGAGCCATCCGGTATGGGGCTTTGGATACTAGTCCATCTCCAGGTACAATGTCAATTGCAAACTCCACCTCACGTTCTAAAGGCAATCCTTGAATCTCCTTCGGAAAGACTTCAGGAAATTCATTGACTACTGGGATCTCATTAATTCCTTCTTCTACATATATTTGAACAGAAAAGAATATCATATAACCCTGACATCCTTTCCGTAGACATTTATCTGCCTGAGCCTCCGTTATGAAATTCAATCTTACTTCCGGTCTCAGATCAGCAACCTTTGGGCCAAGAACTAGGGTTTTGTTCCTGCAGTCCAGCATCACATTATTGGAGGCTAACCAATTTAAACCAAGTATGACATCGATCTCTCAGAAAGGCATACATATTAAGTATAGGGTGGTACAGTAGTGCTTATAACACACTATACTATTCAAACAGGCATAAGATGTAGCTACCCTAGTATTGGTGGGGTTTTTTACATGTATATCATATCGCAACTTGCTAATCCGAAGGCCTAGGCGTTTAGCACACTTATAGGAAATAAAGGAATGACTTGCACCCAAATCAAATAGAGCAGTCACAGCATGATCATTGAGATAGATTGTACCTTGGATCATCTCAGGTGACCGCTGAGCATCCTCCCTAGTGAGTGCAAACACTCTTCCTGGTGTCCTTGGCCTTGGATTTGTTATAGCTTGAGGGCATTCTCGGGAAAAATGGCCAGGTTTTTCGCAGGTGTAACAAACATTCTGGCCCATTAAACATGGTCTGTCACCATGATTCTTTCCACACTTGTCACAAGTTTGGGCCTTCGTATCTCTGTTGTTGGACCTTCAGCGGAAATTTCCTCTACTCGGCCTCCTGTTTTGCCATGGTCGCTTTCTCTTCTTGTAGCTGCTACCACTTACAGCTGCTTGATTCTGACCGGCTTTATCAGAAGCTGCTTGATCCCTGTTTCCCGATCTGGATAGCATTCTGTGATTCATGCTACTTTCAACAATACGGCATGCCTCCACGGCCTTGTTAAACTGGCTGTATTGTTGAGGAGTTAACTTCTCCTTTAGCGTAGAGTTCAGCCCTCGAATCATCCTTTCTGTCATCCAACGTTCATCATCTACTTGGCGCAAATAAGTGGAATATTGAGACAGCCGGATGAACTTAGCAAGATATTCATCAAAAGACTCCTTCTCTCCTTGTCTCAGTACAAGGAATTCCGCTTCTCTTTCATCTTTCACTTATTGAGGAAAATATTTTTCATAAAACTGCTCAAGAAACACCTCCCAGGTGATTGGGATGTCTCTTGCTTGCAGAAGTAACTCAGTATTCTTCCACTACCTATCAGCATCTTTCTCTAGCTGATAGATAGCCATCTGAGCTTTGGTTTTTGTTGGGCAGTCAAGAACCTTGAAGATCTTTTCTAATCTGCTAATCAAATCCTCAGCTATCTGCACCTCGAATGTTCCTTCAAACACTGGAGGATTATACTTGCAGAATCTGATCATCCATTGCTGGATGCTAGCTGCATCCACTCTCGGGTCAACCAGTCTCTAGGACTGCACCGGCTGTAGTTCTCTACTAGCCGATCCTGAAGGCTCGAGTGGCCTCAGATTGCTTACAGCTTCTACTACTGCTGCAACTATAGCGGCATCTCTCTCCCGCTCGTTGCGTGCCTGAGCTGCCAGCATTTCCTCAATCATTCTTTGTTGTTGTTCCAATCGTTCTAAGATTATTTGATTAATGTTTCCAGCCTCTGGCGGTTCCTCGGCTGGAACAGTTCTTCTTGTTTGAACCATGTTGTTATACTATAATGCAGAAGGGAATGCAATAAACAACAATTCTCATTTTATTCCAAACATAGCATACAAGGTACATGTCACAGTCATACATATGCTACTTTACTGATCTTTTATACATTATGTACATTGAAAACATTACCCTAATTCTTCTTAAACTTTATTCTAATATACTCTCCTACTAAGTAGATCCAGTCGGATACAGTACAATATGGTTCTTTGTCAAAATATTGATCCAACTCTATTCTCCAGGTAAGAGTAGTTGGCAATACATCATCCATAATTTCTAACCAAAGACCCAAGGTTAACACATTTGGATCCCAGGCTTGATATATGGCTTTTACCCTTGTGATGAAATTCTGATAAACCATATAACCTTGATCTACATTTCTGATTAGGGTCTGCCTCAGCCCATATAGCTGTCGGGCTAATACTACCGAGCTCTCAAATTGTTCTCTACTCAGGTTCCTCCATGGTATCATTCTTACGATTAGATTTCCCAAATGTATCTCTACTAGTGTCACTTTGAGCCTACTGGGACCTGGCGCATTAATCTGATCAAGTACTTGGATGGATCCTGAATTGTCTGCTATATTTAGAGGTACCACATTTATGGGAATGGCAGGAATATGACCTTTTATCACCTTCTTCTCCTGATCATCCACCACAAGATTTGATCATACGGAAGAACTATCCACTTCTGAGTCACTTACTACTGGACATATCCAAGGATCATAATCATTGCTTATTATATCCTCTTCTGAACTATCCAAACTAGAGACCTCTGGTCTAGGATCCCACTGATTTACCGTGGTTTCGGATCTGGATCTATATCTAGTCATCCTGCAAACACTAACTTAGTGTCAATTATGATAACTTTATCATGGTATATCTATCTATAAATCATCTACTCAGAGTATTTCCTAAGCCAGAATCCTTTGCTCTAATACTAAAATGAAACGTCCTTACTTTTGTACATATTAGGGATCATTTGGTAGCATTTAGAACCACTTTCAAGGTCATTGAAGTCCAATATCTCAATCTGAAATTTTACTCTTCTCGGGTACTGTTCACTATGTAAATTCCAGATGAGTGATCTGAATTCAGAAAATCATAATTAAATATAGAAAGATCGAAATGAAGTGGATCCAATTGCTACATAAATCTGACTCAATTATCGTTAAATGAAAAATCATTCATTGACCAATCTTTGACCAAATCACCGTGGGTCAATGTTTCAATTTTACTGTTCATCCAGCGTTTTTCCCCTGAATCCAGCATTTTAGTCCCAATTTTGATAATTTATATCTCCATGTATAGACATCCAAATGAGACATTCTATATATCGAATCGAAGCTTAGTCTGTATACTATTTACCATAAAAATTTCATACATTTATTCATCCATTTACTATTTTTAATTATTTAACAAACATCATAGGTCACCACGTGTTACTGTTCATAGTGGTAAATTTCAGCACTTTGCATACATATGCATACATCCATCATATATCAGTCAAGCATGCCAAACCATACTTATTAACAATTAATAAGTTGTTATTTATCATAACATGTACAAAATTCTCATATTTCTAATGCATCCTTCTTGCCTGAAATCCGAAAGCATAACTGCTACCCTTCGTCTTTAGAAAGTAACCGATCTTGTACCGATTCGGTAATTCCCGTAAGAACTACCATTCTACGTAAGTACCTAGGAAAGACTGGATGAAGCAGCTAGGTCCACTCACTTCCAGCCTCCTTAGACAGTACCTACGTACACAGTACGTATCAGTTCCTTTCTTTACCACTTTGCCAGAATTTCAGCAGCCTAACGGCGTCCTTCAAGATTTCCAAAATTTACTTCGACATAGCCTCCCCTGTAATGGGTTATTTGGAATGATATTCGAGGGAATCTCAATAGTAATAATCATAACAATATATGTAACGCAGAGTGACAGTGCTTGCTTGTGATTGTGTACAGATAAGTATGCTGCGTGCTTCCATATTCAATAACATATGATCATAGCATTGTAATAGAGCTTCAAGCATAACATATAAGACAACAATCCAACCAAACAATAGCACAACCAATCACAAACACATTATATAAAAGCTAGGATTAGTTACTACCTCAAAGGCTTAGTAAAACTCCAGAACCTCTATACTGCTTCCAACTCCGCCAGAACTTTCTTTCTTCTTTCTTTCTCTCACTTTCTCTCTCAATAACTTCCTTATCTCTCTAAAATGCTCCTTGTCCGTGCTGAATGAAGAGCTAGGGGGTATTTATAGTTTTGATGGATGGCATTTTCGTAATTTTGAAGCCATCTGAACTTGTGGTCCTAGTTTTTTTTGAAATTTCCTATTTTTCTTTATTCCCCTTTACTGCATCATCCAGGGACACCTAAGGGGACACCTCACCCCTCACATTTATCACATGGCACAATTGGAGGGAGCTAGAAGCCTTCTGGAAGATTTTTGGTCTAATCCGGTACCGGCCGGTCTGTCTCCTCGAAAACTGGACCATTTTCTGAATCTAATTTTTCTAAAAATCCATATTACATCTTCTGACTTTAAATTTAGTATCTGGGTCCTTTATATCACTAACATTTTTATATTGGGTCTAAACTCAATTACAGATCCCCTACGAAATGACTAAAATACCCCTGGGTGCCCTTTTGTGCACTATCTTAACCCTAAGGGTAAAATCATCATTTTACACCTTTCTGCACCCTGTCTGGGCATATATTGACTCTGAACAACTTTATCTGTATGTACCTTGGCTTCTGAGCCTGTCCAGAATGACCAGAATGCCCTTCATTCCTCTACTACCTTTTAGTACAACACAGGGGCATTTTCGTAATTTTGCACTTTTTCGAGGTTCTGCTGGACACTGGCCCATGAAACATCCTTACTTTCGTTCTTAGGGACCATTTGGTAGCATTTAGAACCACTTACAAGGTCATTGAAGTCCAATTTCTCAATCTGGAGTTTTACTCTTATCGAGTACTGTTCACTTAAAAATTCCAGATGAGTGACCTGATTTTGAAAAATCATAACTAATTCTAGAAAAATCTAAATGAAGTGGTTCAAATTTCTACTTGAAGCTAACTCAATTATATTTCAAGGAAAAATAACTTGTTGACCATTAATTGACCAAGTCAACATCCATCAATGTGTCATCTTTACTGGTCATCCCATGTTTTTCTCCCTGAATCCATCATTCTGGTCCCAACTTTGATATTTTATATCTCCTTGTGTAGACATACAAATGAGTCATACTATATATCAAATGGAAGCTTGGTATGTCTACTATTTACCTTTAAAATATCATACATTTATTCATCCATTTACTATTTTTAATTATGGGTCAAACATCCTCATGTCCCCACGGATTACTGTTCATAGTGTTAATTTTCAGCAACCAACATTACATACATAAGCATACATCCATCATATATCAGTCAAACATGCTAAACAACAATTATTATTAATTAATAAGTTGTTTTACATCTGGCCATGTACATAAATTCTCATCTCTCTATTGTATCTTTTCCTGCCTGAAATCCGGCAGCATAACCGCTACGCTTCATCTTCAGAAAGTAACTGATCTTGTATCGATTCGGTAATTCCCATGAGAACTACCATTCTACGTAAGTACCCAGGAAAGACTGGATGAACCGGCTAGGTCCACTCACTTCCAGACTCCTTAGACACTACCTACGTACACAGTACGTATCAGCTGCTCTCTTTATCTTGTCATAATTTCGGCAGCATAACGGCGTCTCTTAGAATTCCCAAAATTCACTTTGACATAACCTCCCCTGTAATGGTTTACTTATTGGGATGAGATTCGGGGGAATCTCAGTAGCAACAATCATAACAATATATGTAATGCAGAGTGACAGTGCTTGCTTGTGATTGTGTACAGATAAGTATGCTGCGTGCTTCTATTTTTAATAACATATGATCATAGCATTATAGCAGAGCTTCAGACATAACATATAAGACAACAATCCAACCAAACAATAGCACAACAAATCACAAAGCCATTACATAAAAGCTAGTATTAGTTACTATCTCAAGAGCTTAGCAGAACTCTACTATCTCTATACTGCTTCCAGCTCCGCCAGAACTTCCTTTCTTTCTTTCTTCCTCTCACTTTCTCTCTCTAGCACTTCCTCCTCTCTCTTATTCTTGCTTGGCCGTGCATAATGAAGAGCAAGGGGGGGTATTTATAGTTTTGGTCAATGGCATTCTTGTAATTTTGAAGCCATCTTATCCTGTGGTCCTGGTTTTTTCGGAATTTCCTATTTTTCTTTATTCCTTTTGCTGCATCATGCATGACATCATCGTGGACACCTCAGTGGACACCTAATCAGTCACATGTCTCATATGGCAAAATTGAGGCCTTCTTGAAGCTTTCCAGTCCAATCCGGTACCGGTCCGGTCCGATTTCCCACAAACTGGACTCACCGGCTAAGATTGTGCCACGTGTCCTCAACTTTTTCTTCCTCCTCTATATTGGCACCATGTGGCATCTTACTAGCACCTGTCACGCCTTCCAATGCTATCCAGATAAGTCCAGGACTTTATCTGATCACCTCCTCAGTTATCGTGCCGACCGAGTAACTTTACTTTATTGAAACAGCATTAAAATAGTATTTTAATGCCACTTTTTCCCACATACTTCATGGGCTACGTTTTTGGGCTCTGGGAATGTTATCTTGGATCCTGATCAAGCTCAAGTCTCTGATGGCTCGATTCCCAAGAAACATCCCTTGGCAAATTACCAAAATACCCTTGGGTGCCCTTTCTTGCACTATTTTAACCCTAAGGGTAAAATCGTCATTTCATACCCTTCTGTACTCTATCAGGGTATATACTGACTCTAAGTAACTTTTCTGTATATGCCTTGGCTCCTGGGCCTGTCCAGAATGACCAAAATGCCCTCATACATCTACTACCCCTTTAGTACAACATAGGGGCATTTTCGTAATTTTGCATTTTCCGGGGTTCTGCCGGACACTGGCCCACCTATCAGTCCAAGTGTCTTATTGGGCCTTTAATGGCGCCATTATTGGGCCTCTCAGGGTCCATTACCCTTATGGCACGCATTACTAGGAATCTTCCCCCGTTAATGTTTATTGAATATTTTATCTATTATTCACCATTTATACACATATCCGGACACCGGTTCCTTCTGTCCGATACACTGGCCTGCGGTGTTCAGGCATCCCTGTGAGTCATATCAGTCATTTGACTGAGGTCATCCGAACTCATTCAGTCCCTTTTCAAATACCGATAAATCTCCCTATCGGATACCCGGAGGCCACATACTCCGTCTGGATTTTCTGATTTGTGAATAACTTTTTCTACAGGCCTCCTATCGGTATTCTGTCAGTTTCCTGACATCCGTCCCATAAGGACGTATCATCATGTATTTTCTCACTTAGATCTGAAATCTAGAATATCCGGTAGGAATTTTTATAACTTTTGGACTATCAGATCAATTCTGGCTATCTGGAGCCTTGAAAAATTCCTGTATTAAGCCAGATTACCGACCGTCACTTGCTCTCTCTACCGGTGAAATCTGGGACTGAAATGCTTTCGGGCAGTCCAAACCACTTTCGGCCTGACTTTCTTTAATTACAATTTAGCCCCAGGGAACTTTTCTTCTTTTCATTTAAGTCCCTTTTTATTTGGCTAAAATTACACTTAAGGACCCCACCTTTTTGTCTACTTTTCCTTTTTGGCTTTAAACTTTCCATAATTGCACTTAAGCCCCTTCATTTTCTTTCTTTTGCAATTTAATCCCTTTCTTTGCATAAATGTCCATCATATCTCTAGGGACTTTTACTATTTACACATAAGTCCCCGGACTTTCACTTATTTGCAGTTTAGTCCCTAAAAACCTTATCTATGTTTTTGGAACTTCTGCTCAAAGGGATATATCTTTTTCAGGCTACTTACTAAGTCTCTGGCCTGAAAATTGGGATATTACAGCCCACCTATCAGTCCAAGGGTCTTATTGGGCCTTTGATAGTGCCATTATTGGGCCTTTCAGGGTCCATTACCTTTATGGCACGCATTATGAGGAATCCTCCCCTGTCCATGTTCACTGAGTATTTTAGCTATTATACACCGTTTACACACATATCTGGACACCGGCTCCTTCTGTCAGATACACTGCCCTACTATGTCTGGGCAGCCATTTGGGTCACAACGGGCATCTGACTGTTATTACCTGACCTCATTCAGTCTTAGTTTAAATACCGATAAATCTCCCTATCGGATCCCTAGAGGCCTCACACTCCCTTCTGTATTTGCTAATTTATGAATAACTTTTTCTACAGGCCTCCTATCGGTATTCTGTCAGTTTCCAGACATCCGTCTTATCAGGATGCATCATCCTGTAATTTCTCACGTATATCTGAAATCTAGGATATCCGGTAGGAATTTTTATAACTTTTAGACTATCAGATCAATTTTGGCTATCTGGAGTCTTGAAAAATTCCTATATTAGGCTGGATTACCCGGCGTCACTTGCTCTATCTACTGGTGGAATATGGGGCTGATCGGAGTACGATCACTATTTTTGCCTATTTTCGGTCCAGGTTTTCATAATTACCCTTTTGGCCCAGAAGCTTTTCTTCTTTTCAATTAAGTCCCTTTATTTGGCTAAAATTACACTTAAGGACCCCACATTTTTTTTCTACCTTTCCATATTTGCAATCAAGTCCTTTTATTTCCTTTCTTTTTCAATTTAATCCCTTTCTTTACATGAATAACCACATCCTTTCCTGAAAAATAATTCATATATTTCATTCAGTCTGTACATATAAATCAGTACAGAAAATTAGGGATATTACATTCCCTTCCAACATTTGTTCCACTTCTAACTTCCAGAACATCTTGGGACTCTGGAAAATCACTCAATAACTCTTTTGCAAACACATTATCATTATTATGCAAACTCAGTTCATGTTTATCACTAGTCTCTTCAACAGCATAATCAATGGCATTCAAAGCAGAATTATCAAAAGGGAATTTCTTTGCTTTATTCATGTTAAAAGCTACCACATGTTCTCCAACTTCCATTGCGATAAAACTGTGCTTCATACTAATGATGGTCTTGGAAGTTTGGAGAAAAAGTTTGCCAAGGATCAAAGTACTGTCATTCACTAACACATTGGACATGTCCAAAACATAAAAGTCAGCTGGGAACACTAAGTCTTTGACCTGCACTAGAATATCCTCAAGGATTCCCTTAGGATACCTAATTGACTTATCAGCCAACTGGAGCACTACATTTATGTCTCTGAGATTGTTAATGCCTAAGGCTTTGTATACCGACCAAGGCATTACATTAATGGCTTTCCTTAGATCTAGCAACACTCCCTTAATAGGAACATTTCCTATAGTGCATGGGATTATGTAGGAGCCTGGGTCTTAGCACTTAACCGGTAGTTTAGCCTTAAAAAGTGATGACATATTAGCACTCACCTGAATTCTCTCAAGAGGCCTAAATTTCTTTTTATCAGCACACAATTCTTTTAAAAATTTAGCATACTTAGGGTTTCTCTTGAGGAATTCAACCATAAGGATATTTATTTCTAACTATTGAATAGAGTATAAGCTTCTTTAGCAAAAGCAGGGTCAATCTTTTTCTTTCTAGCAAAATAAGATTTAGGAAAAGGGAGATCTTTAATACTTACCTCCTTACCTTTGTGCATAGAGACTCCTTGCTTGCTCGACTCCGGATTCCCCTCAGGTTGCTTTCCTTTGTATGCTGGACTTGGTGCTATTGTTGCCTCTTCTTGCAGCTCTTGTATCTCCTCTTGGGCTTGTGAGTTCTCTTCTTGGGTTGGCTTCTTAATCATGAGCTGCTGTTCTTTAAGGCTTTCAGATTTCCCAACTTGCATCTGTGGCAGAGATAAATTCTCAATTTCAGCATCTTCTTCATCCCTTTCTGGTGTTTCAGCTTTTTCAAAGTGTATTTGTCTTCCACTCCTTAGAGATATAGCATTCAGACCCCTTGGATTCATGACAGTGTTTGAAGGTATGTTGCCACTGCTTTTTCCTTGAATATCACTCACTGTATTGAAAACTTGAGTTAAGTGACTTGTGATATTTGCATTCTTACAACTTAACTCTTAAAGTTTTCTGTGTACATCTGCATTATCTTTCTGCATACTTTGGAGAATTGAAGCTATAGAGGTGAACTGACCATCATCTCCTTGAGCTTGTGGTCTATATTGGTCATTCTACCATCCATATTGTTTATTTGTGCTGCGATACTCTTCAACAATTGAGAGGTCTCATCTGCCCTTGATGCCACTAAGGCATTAGGTTGTGTTGGAACCATAGACCTTGCATTACTTTGGTAGTTGCTTGATGTAATATCCCTAAATTTCTATACTGATTTGTATGTATAGTTTGTATGTAATATATTTGAGATTTTCTAAAAAAAATGTGGCCATTTATGTAAAGAAAGGGATTGAATTGAAAAAGGAAGAAAATGCAAGGACTTAAGTGAAATTGTAAAAGTTTTAAGGCCAAAAGAGAAAGTAGACAAAAATGTGGGGTCTTTAAGTGTAATTTTAGCCAAATGTGAGGACATAAGTGTAATTTATGAAAAGTCAAGGGGCAAAAGTGTAATTATAAAGAATTTGGACCGAAAATAAGCCGAAAATGGTCGGAGTCAGATCAGACTCAAATTTTACTAGTAGATAGAGAAAATTATTCCAGTTAGTTTGACGCGACACAGAATTTTGATTTGAGGTCCCGAAAAATTGATATAAATTTTTGAAGTCAGATAAAATTATTATAGTATTTTTTGGATCTCAGAATCAGATGAAACCTTACAGTAAATTTCTACAATTAATATAAGAATTTATAAAACTGACAGGATCATAAAAAGAATCCTGTAGAATTTTTAATGGAATTTACAGTAGAATAAAATACCCGATAAATACCTTCGGGAGAGGTTTCTTAGGATTTGTGCCATAAAGGTAATAGACCTAGACAAAGGCCCAAAATGACATTCCAGAGGCTCAATAAGGTACCTGAGCAGTATGTGGGCCAGTGTCCAGAGAAACCCCGAAAAAGTGCGAAATTACGAAAATGCCTCTCTGTTATAATAATGTACAAGAGATGAATGGAGGGCATTTTGGTCATTCTGGACAGGCCAAAATGCCAAAGTAGGTACAGGAATGATTCCTCAGAGCCAGTATATGCTCTTATAAGGTACAAAGAGTTGTGAAATGACAGTTATGCCCTTAGGGTTAATGTAGTGCAAGAAAGGCACCAAGGGTATTTTGGTCTTTTCCAAGGGATCTGTAATTAAGTTTAGACCCATTATAAGAATGTCAATGATAGAAAGAATCTAGATATTGGATTTAACGTCAGAAAACATATTATGTAATCTCAAAAAAATTAGATTAAAAAAACAGTCTGGTTTGTGGAGAATCGGACCGAGCCTGTACCTGACTGGACTAAAATTTTTCCATATGCTTCTTCTCCCTTCAATTTTTCCATGTGCATGGTGAAGTGTCCCTTGAGTTGTCCCTTTGATGATGTCATGAAGGTGATGTCATAATTAAGAAAGAAAAGAAAATTCAAGATTAAATCTTAGCCATTAGATCAAATAGTGCACAAAATGATCTTGGCCTACCATTTCCACTCAAGTTTGCCTATAAATACCCCCCCAAACCAGATTCATTTTGGCACTTGAGGCAACCTTGGGGAAACTCTTACAAAATTTCCATTCAAGTCAAAAAGAAGCAAGCACCTTGGAAGAACTAACAAGGTAATTAGCCCCTTGATCCTAGACTTTGTTCTAGTAAGTTTGCTCTTGATTTTAAGGGGGTTTTGGGGCATATTTCTCTTGAGGGTGCTGCTGGATATTCTGTTTGGATGTGAAAGGAATATGATTTTTATGTTAGGGATAGTTTAGACAAGCTTAAACAAGCTAGAATCAAGTGGTAATAGCTTGGAAATCAAAGTATGCATGTGAATGGAAGATTGTGTTCTGTTTTGGTACTGTATGAATCACTGTTCATATATTGGAATTTCATGATTTTGATGCTTTCAATGAGTTTAAAATGGAAAATTTTGTGGGGTTATAGTAGAGAAATAAGTATTGGAAGCATTAGAATCAAAATGAGAATTGGAAAACATGTGAAGCTTTTCGGTTCTATACAGCAGCTTGTGATGCAATTGGAGTTTGGAAATTCTGAATGCATATTTGAATTCTACATGAAAAATTATGTGGAAGTGAACCATGAGAATTTATTTTAGAGAGATGGAAGCATAAATCATGAATTAAAGAAAGAATGGAACTTAGTGAAAACCTAGTCTTGGAATTGTGTTGGAATTGAATTGTAACTTGATGTTACCTTGTAATGGCTAGGTTTTGACATTTGTGAGAAGGTAAGATCATTCCAAGAAGGAATTGACAAGGACATCTAAGAGGTAGCAAGAATACCTAACTATAATCTTATGTTGTTTGATTGTATGTTTGCTTGTTATGTATGATTATTGGTTGAGCATGAGATGATTTTATGATGATGATGAGATATGAATGGTTGCAACTCCTTGCAATGAATGTCATGACAATATTCATGTTGGAGGTTGCTTATGTATGTTCATGAAGTAGCTCCCATGTCATTATACCATGTTAAGCATTTAATCAAGCATGCATGTTATTATAGTTTGTATGACTTGCTATTGAGATTTCCATGAAATCTCATTCTTTCCATATATATAACCATGCTCTAGGTGCTGGATCTTCTCAAGGCAAAAGGTTAAATGTGGATGGTTAATTTGTATATGACTTAAAGTTGGGTACTTAGCTTGAGGAGATGATATTTTGATATGCATGATGTATAATACTAAGAACCAGTCTGAGGCAGTACACTTCCAATGTTAGTTTTTATAAGTTATTCAATGTATTTTCATGTGACATTTGGCATGAACATATTTAAGATCTAGAGCTTTAAATGGACACCAAGAACGCCTCAATTGGTTAAGAATTTGAATTGTTATGATTTTTCAAAATCGGGATTAAAGTCTGGATCAAGATAAAACTAGTACCCAGAGGTAGTGAGGTTCATGCGCGAATTTCAAATAGTAAATGAATGAGTTTTTATACAAAATTTTATGAGATTAAATTAAAAATATAGAGCTTTAAATCCATATGTAACATGAATCCTTTGGATAAGTATACAAGAAGAAAGGAATTTTTGAAGATAAGGCACAGAAACTAGAACTTTCAGGTTTACCAAATGAACAGTGTTTTTCAACGAATAAACTGATTTTATTTGCAAAAGGAAACCTTAGTTTCATATTTTTCCTTCAAACTTTAATGAAATAAATTTTATTATAAATTGGAAACACCTCATTTTGATTTTTTTAGATTTAATTATGAATTTTCAAAGTTCATGATGTAATCTGAATTTACCAAAGGAACAATAACATGAACAGTACCCGATAAACTAATTCTTGGAAATTGATGTTTCTAAGTTGAAATGATGTTCATTTGGTATAAGATGATTTCAAATGGGTATATGTAAGGATGAAATTAAGGATATGACACTTGAAGAAGCACTACCTCCTTGGAATTGATTGGGCCTATTACTCCCCCACCTAAAGTTTGGGTGGTCTCTCCAGCCAGGATTATATGTGGTGGAGTATGGGTCTCTCTTCTGGTAATTATTCTCTCTTCCTTGATACATTGCTACTACTTTTTCAAACTATCTATCACATGTACTTGTAGCATGCATCATTGAACCACAGGATTCACATCCTGTGACTAAGGCTTGTGAGGTATCCACTGCATGAACTTGTTTTGTGGAATGAAGCTCTCTTTCAATCATATTCATCCTCTTCTCCATTCAGTTTCCCAAGGCTGCTATTTTGGCTAAGATTACATTTGAATTTTCTGAAGATGAGGTGGTTGTTCTTCTTGGATCCCCAGTCTGATGGTCTTCATTGGCCATTTTCTGGAATAACTCTGAACTTGGTTGTGCGGTCTTATGTAACATCCCAATTTTCAGGCCCAGAGACTCAGAAAGTAGCCTGAAATAGATAGGCTACAGGACCCCTTTAAGCAGAAGTCCCAGAAACATACATAAGGTTTTTAGGGACTAAACTGCAAATAAGTGAAAGTACAGGGATTTATATGTAAATAGTGAAAGTCCCTAGGGGCATAATGGTCAGTTTAGAAAAGAAAGGGACTAAAGTGAAAAGTTTAAAAGTTCCATGGTAAGAAATAAAAGTAGACACAGGTTGTGGGCCATTAAAGGTAATTATGAAAAGTTAAGGGACTTAATTGAAAAGAAGAAAAGTTTCCAGGGGCAAAATGGTAATTATAGAAAGTTGAGCCGGAAGTGGTTTAGAACTGCCCGGAAGCATTTTAGTCCTAAATTTCATCAGTAGATAGAGGAAATGATGCTGGTTAATCTGGATTAATATAGGAATTTTATCAGAGTTTCAGATAGCTGAAATTTATTTGATAGTCAGAAAGTTATCTAAAATTTTTATCAGATCTCCTGGACCTCAGATATGAGTGAAAAATTACAGGAATGTGCGTCCTGTGAAACCAGAGGTCAGGGAACTAACGGAATCCCGAAAGGAGTTCTGTAGAAAAAGTTATTCACTTTTTAGTGAATTTAGACGGGAGTTCGTGAACGCCTGATATCCGATTGAGAAATTAATCGGTAAGCAAATTGGGACTGAATGAGCCCAGATGGTGTCACTCAGAGGCCCATAATGACACCAAGGGAGGCCCAGGCCCATGATATCAGTTCAGCATAAAAAAGGGCCGGTGTCCAGAAAAAGGTGCAAAATGACAAAAATACCCCTGTGTTATAAAATTGTTAAAGAATGAGTGAAGGGTATTTTGGTCATTTGACTAAGGTTAGATAGTCAAGAAGGGTTATCTGAATAGTTGACCAGGGTCAGGGAATGCTCAGGTAAGGTTTGAAAAGACAATAATGCCCCTAGACTCATTAAAGTAAATAAAGAGGAACCAAGGGCATTTTGGTAATTTGCCAAGGGATGTTTCTTGGGAATTGAGCCATCAGAGTACTTGGGCTTGACCAGAGACCCAAGATGACATTCCAAAAGTCCAAAAACGTAGCCCAAGAGTTATGTAAGTTAAAATGGCATTAAAATAATATTTTAGTGAGTTTTCAATAAAGTAAAGTTACCCGGTCGAAGTGATAACCAGGGAATTGATCAGATAAAGCTTGAGACTTATCCAAAAGCCATGAGGTGGTATTAAAGGTACCGATAAGGTGCCACATGGAACTGATCTGGGGAAAGAAGAAAAAGATAAGGACACATGGCATGATCTCAGCCGTTCATTCCGGACAAGACTATGGAATTCTCTAGAGTACTGAGTCAGCTGGTGAAATGTCCTAAGAGCCCCACTATTGTGCCACCTAAGCATGTGAGGTGCCCCATTGTGATATCACTTTTGATGAGTCATTATGGAGGATGATGTCATCATGATGATGCAGGCAAAGTTTCTTGAGGAAGCTAAGCGATCTAAGCCATTCATTGTGATTCGATCTGGACCATACATTCCACCTCCCTCCACCTATAAATACCCCTTACCCCCTCCTCCCATTTCACACACCACCCACGGCCAAGAAGAAGAGAAAGGAAGAGAGAAAGAAAGAAAGGAAGAGAAAGAAGGAGTTCTGGTGAAGCTAGGAGCAATCCAAGGAGCTTAGGGACTCTGCAAGCTTAGGAATAAGGTAAGTAAGTTATTCTAGTTCCTACTCTAATAAATTAGAGGATTGTTCTTATAAATTAGATAGTTAGAATAGAGAAATATCTCTCTCTATAAGGATAACCGTGGATAGAAAGAAAGTTAGGGGATGGTCAAAATAGGGGTAATACCTCAAGATAAGCTTGAGTTAAGTGGAGTTATACTAGATGAGATAATAATAAGAATATTATTATGCTATGTATAGGCTCTGACCTCCATAAAGAAGGGATCTCAGAGCAAATACTAAGGACTAAAGGAAAGGCTGCATGCCAGGTAGTGGACTTATACCTAAACTTGTATGCTTATTGCTTGAGTGTTGTTAATATGCTATTTACTTGTCTTGGTTATGTGAAGCATGTATGATTGATAATGCCCTATTTTTTTATGCTATGGCCATATGTTATAAGTAAGAATCATAGAAGCATGTATATGTCATAATGCAAGCATAATCATAGTAAAGCAAGCATGTTTAACACTAAGCATATATTTGCATACACTGTTTGCTGTACCGTTTACTACTAAGATTTCCTCAAAAATCTCACCCCTATCTTTTCCAAACATAACAGGGTACTGGTTTGTGAGAAGATGAAGCTAGGAAAGTGAGGATGTGACATCTTATCTCTCAAAGAACCATTCGCTACTGCATTCAAGGAAACCTGATTATGAGGAAGTAGACCATCAAAGAAAATGTCTACTAAATCAGCCATGGTCATGTTGTGGTGAGGGCATCTAGCCAACAGATTAAGAGACCTCATCCAGTACTCATGTAAAGACTCTCTGTCCTATTGCAGAATATTAGTGATCTCCTTCTTCATTCGAGTGGTCTTTGAAGCTGGGAAAAACTGTTCAAGATAAGTTGATTTCAGTTAATCCCATGTAAGAGTTGAGAAATGAGTTGGCAAATTGTATAGCCACTCCTTAGCCTTCCCTTCTAAGGTAAAATGGAAGCACCTCCTTAAGACATCATCCAGTACAGTCATTAGAGGCTTCATTGAGGAACATATCATATTCATGGTTTGTAAGTGCCTGTGTGGACATTCTCCTGCAAAACCATGAAATTTGGGTAAGGCTGCAATCAAAGCTCCTTTAATCTCAAAGTTAGCTTGTTCATTATAGAATCCATAAGGATCATAATTCACATGCGAATGATTAATTTTTCTCACACTTCTATTATTCTCTACATTCATAGGTATTTCATTTTCTCCATTCCCATTATGCCCATTATGATCAGCCATATTCAGTTCAGTTTCAGACTCTCGAATACTAGAGGAGGAACTAGATTTTGCTTCTTCTTCTCTAAATTCCCTAAATCTCTCCTTAGTTTCCTAAGTCTTCTCTCAATTTTAGGTTCAAAAGGCACTAATAGTTCAGTTCTTTTACGCATGCAATGAAGAAAAGTCAAGAACAATCAATGCAATTAATCAGAGTCAGAAACAGAAGCTTCACAGCAGAAAATTTTCAGTTAGTCGCGACTCCATATCACAGAGAGCAGTAGTCGCGACTGGTTTTCGCAAAGTAATCAAATTTCACAGAAAAGCAATCAGGTCGTGACACAAATGAGTCAAGGTCACGACTCATGGTCATAGAGACTGATTTTTGTAGAAACTCAGAAAAAAATGCAGAATGCAATGCAATTTAAAAACTACTAAAAACTAAAATGCAAGCAAAAATGAGAAAAATGACTTAGGTAGCTAATGAAATCGATAAACAATTACTAGGGAACCAATTACTTGGCTCCCTAGTAACGGCGCCATTGATGAGGCTCTCGAATTGTCGCAGTCTGAGCCATCAAAATAAAGTTAATTGAACCTAATATAGTATAAGGCATAACCCTATCGTTCTTCTCAAGGAGCCTTTCTAAAGGAAACCTAGGAAATTGGATGTCAAAAACAATGAAAACCTGAGTAGAGATAAAATGGTTTTGGGGTTTGATTTGTAATAAATAAGGGTGCAGAAAAGTAGATATTTTTGAATTTTTGATTAAGTTGGAAATTGGTTGGCTTGTTGAAAGAATATGTTATGAAAGACTCTTAATGATGAAAACGTATCTATCCTCGCTCTTAATTGAATATTGGAGTTTGAAATTGCTAAGTCTTGAGTAAAACCTCAATCAATCGATTGAGTCCAGAACCCTAATCTTCTTTAAACTCCTTTGATCAAAGCTAGTTTAAAGACTATTAGCGAACTGTTAGAAACAACTTCGCGTGCAATTAACCCTAGATTATGAAAACGCCCTCTGTAACATCCCTAATTTCTGTACTAAGTTGTATGTACAGGTTGAATAAAATATATGAGATTTTTAGGATAAGATGTGGCCATATTTATGTAAAGAAAAGGATTAATTGGAAGAGGAAGAAAGTCTAAGAACCAAAGTGCAAAGTTACAAAAATGTCACTATGATGCCCTAAGAAACCAGAAGTAAATGGAGGGCATTTTGGTCATTTCACACAATGGATGGATATCATAGGAAATTTGATAGTAAATTATTATAATTAATATGAGAATTTATGGAGTTGACAAAAGTCAAAAAGGAGTCCTGTAGAATTAATTATGGAATTTACGGTGAAAAAGGGCACCGATAAAAGGTTAATGGAAACGTATAAAATTTTTATCAGGACTTCTGAATCTCAGAAAATTATGAAACTTTGTAAAGAATTCATTTTATATTAGAATGAATTTCTAAAAATGTTAGAACAATTAAAGGAGGTGTTTAGCATTTATTCTAAGATCAGGGTCATTTAAGGATGTCGGTATAAGGAAAGTACATTGGGATTTGTGCCAAATAGCTATTGGACCTAAAAGAGGCCCAACATTTTTGTCCTAGGCCATCCCAATAAGTCTAAAAGTTATCTTGGAACCCAAGCCCAATAAGGAATAATTTATGGATTTTGAAAAGAAAAGAGAATAAAGTAAGAATTAGGGTTTGCACATGGTGGGACCCACAAGAAGAGGAGCTTAGGTGTCCCAAGTGATGTCATGCTAGTGATGTCATGGTGGTGAGGTCATGAGCCAAAGAGAAAAGACATTCCAAGATCAAGCCTTTAACCATTAGATCAAATAGTTTCCAAGGTGATCTTGGCATTCAATTTTCCCAAGACTTTTGCTATAAATACCCCCTCATTTGCAAGCTAAAACCGTGAGCAAGAAAGGGGAAGGAAGCTCTTGCAAAATATTTCTCAAGCAAGGAAGAAGCAAGGATCTTGAAGAAGCTTGTAAGGTAAGTTGCTCCCTTGCTTCTAGACTTTGTTCTTATGATTTCTTCTTGAGTTTAAGTTAGTTTTGAGACTCGAATCTTGGGGAAATACTGCTGAAATTTCTTTGGATATGTGATAGGAATATGTGGTTATGTTCTAGATAGCTTGCATAAGCTTAAACAAGCTTGAATCACATGATAATGGCTTAGGAATCCATGTGTGTTGTGAATCCATAAAGGTGTTCTTTTATGTACAGTACGAAATCACTGTTCATATGTTGGAATTTCATGGTTTTGATGCTTCCAATGGGTTTAGAATGGAATTTTGTGTGGGGTTATAGTAGGAAAACAAGTATTGGAAGCATTGGAACCAAAATGGTAATTTTTGGAGAAAGGGAGCTTCTTTTCAGTACTGTACAGAACTTTGTGAAGCAAATGGATTCTGGAATTTTTGAATACATATTTGGATTCTACATGAAAAATTATGTGGAAATGAACAATGAGAGTTTAGTTTGGAAAGATATAAACATATGTCACAAAGTAGAGAAAGAAAGGGGTATATTGAAGCGTAGACTTGGAATGTGTTTGGAATGGAGTTGTAATTTGGTAATTTCTTGTAATGTCTAGGTTTTGATATTTGTGGCAAGGAAAGGCCATTTCATGAAGGGAAGGACAAGGATCTACAAGAGGTAGCAAGAATACTTAACTATAAACTTATGTGCTTTGATTGATTTGCTTACTTGTTATGCATGAAGGTTTGGTTGAGCATGGAATATTATGTGATGATGTTTATGATGATGATGTGCTATGAGTATGTGCCACTCCTTGCAATATATGTCATGAAAATATGCATGTTAGAGTTTGCTTATGTATAAGCATGAATTAGCTCCCATTGCATGATAACATGTTAGGCATTTAATCAAACATGCATAACCTTATAGTTTGTATTACTTGCTATTGAGATTTCCATGAAATCTCATTCCTTCCATATCAATAAATATTGCTCTAGGTGCTGGATCTTCTCAAGGCAAGAGGGTAAATATAGATGGATGACTGTATATAACTTAAAAGAGTGTGCACTTTACTTACAAGATGATGTTTTGGTATGTATATTGCATGCTACTTCCAAATCCGATCTGAGGTAGGGTACTTCCATCGATAGTTTGATTGACTTATCCGACAATTTTTCATATGAAATTTGGTATGAATATAGTTAAGATCAACAGATTTAAATGGACACTAAGAACGCCTCATTTGGTTAAGAATTTGAATTGTTATGAGTTTTCAAAGTTGAGAGATAAAAACTGGAGTAAGATAATACGGCTACTCAGAGGCAGTGAGGTTCATGCGCTAATTTCATATAGTAAATGAATGACTTTTTCTGTCATTTTTGGTGAGCTTAAAGTAAACATTCTGATCTTTAAATCCATAGGTAATTCGACTCAATTGGACAAGTATACAAGGATAAATGAATTTTTGAAAATGGGACAAAGAAACTGGAACTTCCAGATTTACCAAATGAACAGTAAAGTTCAACGAACAAACTGATTGGATCTGGACAAGGAAACCTCATTTTCATATTTTTCTCTCAAATTTAAATGAAATATATTTCATTATAAATTGGAATCACCTCAATATGATTTTTCTAGATTTAATTATGAATTTTCAAAGTTTAGGCTGTAATCTGGAATTACCAAGAGAACAGTAGCGATGAACAGTACCCGTAAGCCCAACTTTTGGAAATTCATGTTCTTAAGGTATTCCAATTATCTAAGATATTTCCAATTGAGTATATGTAAGGATAGGATTTAAGGTCAATATTTAAGGTTAAGATTTTAAAAATATTTGCTAGAAAATGCCGTTGTGCTGGTAGACTATACAGAGTATTGTGTACGTAGATGCTGTCTAAGGAGGCTGAAAGTGAGTGGACCTAGCCGGTTTATCCAGTCTTTCCTGGGTACTTATGTAGAATGTTAGTTCTCATGGGAAATTACCGAATCAGTACAGTTATTTTCTACCAGGATTTATGGCAAGAGAGATATAATCCAGTTGAGAGTGCTATAGCAAGAGTACTCTGAGAGATATAAAGAAGGATGTTTCATTTTGGTATCAGAGTAAAGGATTCTGGATTAGAAAATGCTTTGAATAGATGGTTTGTAGATACCCATTAGTAAAGCTGTCATAAATGACATTAGTTAATATTTGCAGGATGACTAGAGGTAGAACCAGATCATAAACCACCGTGAACCAAGGGGACCCTAGACCAGATGTCTATATCTTGGACAGTGATTCGGATATGTGGACCCCTCCCATGATAAGTGATGCTAAAAAGGTTAGTTCTGCAGCAAGGTCCAATATTCCAACCAGGACACCAGAGGGGATACAGGAAGAACCTATTCCAGCTATACCTGTAACTACAGTATACGCAGCTATAACAGGTACAGATATGGAGACCAATCAGGGAGCCCAATCGAGATAGACTAATGATCAGTATTCCTAGGTTGGAGGTACAGTGGGATACACTATGAGACAGTCAGTAGACCCGGACATCCCAGGTCCTAGTAGACCCCGATTGATGATGGTAGAGTTTTATATGGGAGACCAAGTTATAGAGATATCACCAGCTAAGCATCTGAGTGGAGAGCACTTTGAGAGGGCTATAGAGTTAGCTCAACAGCTATACACTCTTAGAGGACTTTTAGATAGGAGTAGTGTAACACCCCAATTTTCAGGCCCAGAGACTCAGAAAGTAAGCCTGAAATAGATAGACTATCAGACCCCTTTGAGCAGAAGTTCTAGAAACATACAGAAGGTTTTTAGGGACTAAACTGCAAATAAGTGAAAGTTCGGGGACTTATATATAAATAGTGAAGGTCCCCAGAGATATAGTGGCCATTTATGCAAACAAAGGGATTAAATTGCAAAAGAAAGAAAATAAAGGGGCTTAAGTGCAAATATGAAAAGTATAAGGCTAAAAGGGAAAAGTAGACAAAAAGGTGGGGTCCTTAAGTGTAATTTTAGCCAAATAAAAGGGACTTAATTGAAAAGAAGAAAAGTTCTCTGGGGCTAAATTGTAATTAAAGAAAGTTAGGTCGGAAGTGGTTTGGATTGCCCGAAAGCATTTCAGTCCCAGATTTCACCAGTGGATAGAGCAAGTGACGGTGGGTAGTCTAGCTTAATACAGGAATTTTCTGAGGACTCTGGATAGTCAAAATTGATCTGATAGTCTAAAAGCTATAAAAATTCTTACCGGATATCCTAGAATTCAGATATAAGTGAGAAATTACAGGAGAATGCATCCTGATGGGGCGGATGTCAGGAAACTGACAGAATACCGATAGGAGGTATGTAGAAAAAGTTATTCACAAATTAGCAAATACAGACGGAAGTGTGAGGCCTCCAGGTATCCGATAGGGAGATTTATCGGTATTTAAACAGAGACTGAATGAGTTCGGATGACCTCAGTCAGATGATTGTTATGACCCACAGGGATGCCAGAACACAGTAGGCCAGTGTATCTGGTAAAATGAGCCGATGTCCGGAGATGTGTATAAACGGTGTATAATAGCTAAAATACTCGATGAATATGGACGGGGGAAGATTCCTCGTAATACGTGCCATGAAGTTAATGGACCCTAAAAGGCCCAATAATGGCGTCATAAAAGGCCTAATAAGACCCTTTGACTGATAGGTGGGCCAGTGTTCAGCAGAACCCCGGAAAAGTGCGAAATTACGAAAATGACCCTATGTTGTACTAAAGGGTAGTAGAGGAATGGAGGGCATTTTGGTTATTCTGAACAGGCCCAGAAGCAAAGACATACACAGATAAAGTTAGTCAGAGTCAGTATATGCCCTGACAGGGTACAGAGAGGTATAATGACGATTTTACCCTTAGGGTTAAGATAGTGCAAGAAAGGGCACCCAGGGGTATTTTGGTAATTTGCCAACGGATGTTTCTTGGGAATCGAGCCATCGGAGTACTTGAGCTTGATCAGAGATCCAAGATGACATTCCAAAGCCCAAAAACGTAGCCCATGAATTATGTGAGGAAAAGTGACATCAAAATAATGTTTTAGTGACTTTTCAATAAAGTAGAGTTACTTGGTCGGCACGATAACTGAGGAAGTGATTAGATAAAGTCCTGGACTTATCTGGATAGCATTGGATGGCGTGAAAGGTGCTAGCAAGATGCCACATGGCGCCAACATAGAGGAGGAAGAAAAAGTTAAGGACACGTGGCACGATCTCAGCCGTGTATTCCGGTGCAAGACTCTGGAACTATCTGGAAACGCTGAGTCAGCTGATAAGGTGTCCAAGGAGCCTGCATTTGCGCCATGTAAGAAATGTGAGGGATGAGGTGTCCCATGAGGTGTCCCTTGGGACGATGTCATGAATGATGCAGTAAAGGGATTAAAGAAAATAGAAAATTCCAGAAAAACCGTGGCCACAAGTTCAGAGTGATTGGAAATTACAGAAATGCCATCCCTCAAAACTATAAATACCCCCCCTTTGCTCTTCATTCATCATGGCTCAAGGAAGATTTAGAGAGATAAGGAAGTTCTTGAGAGAGAAAGTGAGAGAAAGAAAGAAGAAAGGAAGTTCTGGCAGAAAAGGAAGCAGTATAGGTATCCTAGAATTCTGCTAAGCTTTTGAGGTAGTAACTAATCCTAGCTTTTATGTAATAGCTTTGTGATTTGTTGTGCTATTGTTTGGTTGGATTGTTGTCTTATATGTTATGCTTGAAGCTCTGCTACAATGCTATGATCATATGTTATTGAGTATGGAAGCACGCAGCATGCTTATCTGTACACAATCACAAGCAAGCACTGTCACTCTGCATTACATATATTGTTATGATTATTACTACTGAGATTCCCCCGAATCTCATCCCAATAAATAACCCATTACAGGGGAGGTTATACCGAAGTAAATTTTGAGAATTTTAAGAGACGCTGTTATGCTGCCGAAATTATGACAAGATGGCAATAGTAAAGAAAGGAGCTGATACGTACTGTGTACGTAGGTACTGTCTAAGGAGGCTGGAAGTGAGTGGACCTAACCAGTTCATCCAGTCTTTCCTGGGTACTGACGTAGAATGGTAGTTCTCAGGGGAATTACCGAATCAGTACAAGATCAGTTACTTTCTAAAGATGAAGCTTAGCGGGTATGCTGCCGGATTTCAGGCAGGAAAAGATGTAATAGAAATATGAGAATTTTTGTACATGCCAGATGTATAACAACTTATTATTTAATAATAGATACTGTTTGGCATACTTGACTGATACATGATGGATTTATGCATATGTTTGCAAAGTTGAGTGCTGGAATTTGCCACTATGAACAGTAATACGTGGAGACTTGATGATGTTTGATCCATAATTAAAAATAGTAAATAGATGAATAATTGTATGATATTTTTATGGTAAATAGTAGACATACTAATCTTCTATTTGATATATAGAATGTCTCATTTGGATGTCTACACATGGAGATATAAATTATCAAAAGTGGGACCAGAATGCTGGATTCAGGAGAAAAACGTTGGATGAACAGTAAATTTGAAACGTTGATTGATGTTGACTTGGTCAATGAGTGGTCAACAGGTTATTTTTCCCTGAAATATAATTGAGTTAGCTTCAATTATAAATTGGAACAACTTCATTTAGATTTTTCTAGAATTAGTTATGATTTTTCGAAGTCAGGTCACTCATCTGGAATTTTTATAGTGAACAGTACTCGATAAGAGTAAAACTCTAGATTGAGAAATTGGACTTCAATGACCTTGAAAGTGGTTCTAAATGCTACCAAATGGTCCCTAAGACGTAAGAAAGTAAGGATGTTACAAGCAGGGATCAAGACTACGCAGTTTATCAGGATTTTATTACCAGAGTAAGAAATGTCTATCGAGCCTTCCAACTAGATACATTGACACCGGATGATTGGACAGTTATTATGGATGAAATTCTACCAACCACCCCTATTTGGAGAACGGGATTAGATGAATAATTTGAAGAAAATCCTTATGAAGACATACCTGATTAGATTTATTTGATTAAAGAATTTAGTAGAATCAAGTTTAAGAAGGACTAGGGTATGTTTAGAAATAATAATGTTCTCCATGTAGTTATAAAGACCAGTATGACTCTATATGTATGACTTTTGATGACTGTATGACATGTTTTGAATGGAATATAAATTATGTTGTTTATCGTTGCGAACAATAAGAACCGTTGCGACAGAGGAACCGGAGAACACAAGGGATATTAATCAGCTAATCTTAGAGAGGCTGGAGTAACAACAGAAAATGATTGAAGAAATGCGTGCGGCACAAGCACGAAGCGAGCAGGAAAGAGATGCTGCTATAGCAGCAGCAGTTACGGAAGCAGTAAACAACATGAGGCATCCAGAGCCTTCCGGGATAATCAATAGAGAACCTGAAAGAGGATAGCAACAACCAGTAAGCCGCAAAGAAGGGCTGAGCAGAGAGATGATGTGGTTAGCATCCAGCAATGGATGGTCAGGTTCTACCATCATAATCCTCCTATATTCAAAGGAACATTTGAGGTCCAAGCTGCAGAGGATTGGATCAGCAGATTGGAAAAGATTTTTAAAATTCTAGATTGTCCGACTGAGACAAAGGCTCAAATAGCCATCTACCAGCTAGAGAAGGATGCTAATAGGTGGTGGAAAAATACAGAACTGCTCATGCAAGCAAGAAACATTCCAGTCACTTGGGAAGTGTTTCTTGAACAATTCTACGTGAAGTATTTTTGAAACATCCTCCTTTAAACCCTTCAGAGTACACTTGCAGAAGCTAAATAGCTTGATTATACCTTAACTTAAACTCAGCCATCTAAAATTTTACTCTTAAGTTCCTTAATCTGAACTTCTACTTTGGGTTCTGATTAATCACATTCTACCTATCCAACTGAGGCTTATTACTTATCCACGTAATTCCCCAAATGTGTACTACTGGCTCACCAAGTTTCGTGGCCAAACTCTTCCGTTTACTAGGTCAAACTGAGGTCAGAACACTGCTACCTCATGACCTGCGAATTTCCCTCTCAACTCCTCATACACAAATTGAAACATGTCAAACAATATTTATTATTGAATAGTAAATTGTCATATAACAGGGCATACACAAAGTCCTCATATTTCTATTACAATATTTTCTGCCTAAAGTCCGGCAGCATAACCGCTATGCTTCATCTTTAGAAAGTAACTGATCTTGTACCAATTCGGTAATTCCCGTAAGAACTACCATTCTACGTAAGTACCCAGGAAAGACTGGATGAACCGGCTAGGTCCACTCACTTCCAGCCTCCTTAGACAGTACCTAAGTACACAGTACGTATCAGCTTCTTTCCTCACTATTACTATCTTGTCATAATTTTGGCAGCATAACGGCGTCTCTTAGCATTCTCAGAATTTACTTTGGCATAACCTCCCTGTAATGGGTTATTCATTGGGATAAGATTCGGGGGAATCTCAGTAGCAACAATCATATCAATATATGTAATGCAGAGTGACAGTGCTTGCTTGTGATTGTGTACAGATAAGTATGCTGCGTGCTTCCGTACTCAATAACATATGATCATAGCATTGCAGTAGAGCTTCAAGAATAACATATAAGACAACAATCCAACCAAACAATAGCACAACCAATCATAAAGTCATTACATAAAAGCTAGGATTAGTTACTACCTGGCTAGATTAGCAGAACTCTACTATCACTATACTGCTTCCAGCTTCGCCAGAACTTCCTTCCTTTCTTTCTTCCTTTCTCTCTTTCTTTCCTTCTCATTCTCTCTATTCTTTCTTTCTCTTTGCCTTGCCCATGCGTGATGCTAAATGAATGGGGGAGGGGTATTTATAGTTTCCTTCAATGGCATTCTTGTAATTTTGAAGCCATATGAACTTGTGGTCCTGGTTTTTCCTGGAATTTCCTATTTTCTTTTATTCCCTTTTACTGCATCACCTAGGACACCTCAGTGGACACCTCAGCATGCACATTTCTCACATGTCACAATTCCTGGGACACCTCATCAGCTGACTCAGCCTGCTAACTCACCGGTCCAGAGTCTTGCACCATAATACGTGTCCTTAGCTTTATCTGCTTCCTTTAGATCAGTGCCATGTGGCGACAAGGTGGGTCCCTTCGCGCCATCCAATGCTATCCAGATAAGTCTAAGACTCTATCTGATCACCTCTTCGGTTATCGTGCCAACCGAGTAACTTTACTTTATGGAAAAGTCACCAAAACATCATTTTAATGCCACTTTTCCTCACATCACTACTGGCCTACGTTTTTTGGCCTCTGGAATATCATCTTGGATCTCTGATCAAGCCCAAGTACTCTGATGGCTCGATTCCCAAGACACATCCCTTGGTAAATTACCAAAATGCCCTTGGTTCCTCTTTATTTACTTTAATGAGTCTAGGGGCATTATTGTCTTTTCACCTCTTACCAAAGTACTCTCTGACCCTGGTCAACTATCCAGATAACCTTTTTTTACTATCTCTATCTGACCTTTTTCCCAGTTCTATCTCCAACCAGGTAACTATCTCTCTTGAACCTTCATAACTCTTAGCCCATACGTCTAACATCTTTCTTTATTACATAGTCGCGACCTAACATCATCTGATCACGACCTACCCTTTCTGTGTTCATTAGTTGCGACCACAACATAATCTCGTCGTGACCACAACATAATCTTGTCGCGACCCCATCATTTTCTAGTCGCAACCATGCTCATTTTGTATATTAGTCGCAACACACACATCTTTACGTCGCGACCATACCTCTCTGCCAATTTTAGTCGCGACCATAATACTCTAAAGTCGCGTCCAGCATGGTCAACACTTGACTTTCCAATCTTTATCCCAAAATGGCCATTCTACCTCTTAGGACTCTGCCTAGAAAGGGTCTGGTATCCTCTCAATCTCAGGCTATTCCCTGCTTCTCTAGGCCTGAAAATTGGAATGTTACAATTTTTCTCAGTCTGTGAGGGATGAAAGAGAAGCAAAATTCCTTGTGCTGAGATAGGGAGAAAGAGAATCCTTTGACGAGTAATTGGCCAAATTCATCTGTCTGTCTCAGTATTCAACATATTTACGCCAAGTAGATGATGAGAGGTGGATGACCGAGAGGATGATCAGAGGATTGAACTCTATGTTGAAGGAGAAGCTGACCTCTCAATAGTACAATCAGTTCAACAAGGCTGTGGAGGCTTGTCGTATTGTGGAGGGCAGTATGAATCACAGGGTGTTGTCTAAGCCTGCAAGCAAGGAACAGACAATCCCTGAGAAGGCTGGTCAAAACCAAGAAGCTGCAAGAAGTAGCAACTATAGAAAAAGGAATTAGCCATGGCAGAATAGGAGACCTGGCCGAGGAAATTATCGAGGAGGACCGAGTAACAGAGACACAAGAGCTCGACTGTGCAACAAATATGGGAAAAATCATAGGGATAGGCCTTGTTGGGTGGGCCAAAATGTCTGCTATACTTGTGGAAAGCCAGGACATTTTTCTCGGGAATGTCCTCAGGCAGTAGCTGATCAAAGGCTGCGGACGCAAGGGCCCGTATTTGCACTTTCCAGAGAAGATGTACATAAATCACCTGAGATGATTCAAGGTATAATCTATATTAATGATCACTCAGTGATTGCTCTGTTTGATTCTGGTGCAAGTCATTCTTTTATTTCCTATGATTGTGCTAGACGTCTAGGCTTGGTGGTTAGTAAATTGAATTATGACATATATGTGACGACTCCCACAAGTGCTAGGATAGTTACCTCCGATGCTTGTTTGAATATTATTGTACGGTATGGGCACTGTTATACAACCCTAGACCTAATATGCGTGCCTTTCCGAGAGATTGAGGTTATACTTGGTTTAAATTGGTTGTACTCCAATAATGTAATGTTGGACTGCAAAAACAAGACGCTAGTTCTTGGTTCGACGGTAACAGACCTGAAGCTAGAAGTACGACTGAATTTCATAACGGAGGCACAAGCAAATAAATTCCTGCGAAAAGGATGTCAAGGATACATGGTTTTCCTCTCTGTTCAAGCAGAAGTCGAAGAGGGAATTGAGACGATTGCAGTCGTTAATGAATTTCCTGAAGTCTTTCCAAAGGAAATTCAAGGATTGCCTCCAGGATGAGCTAAGTCCTTCAGGATTTAAAGATGAGTTAAGTCTTTAACCTACAGATCGGGACAGTTCACCTAGGTTCAAAATGAGGAATGTGAGAGATATCCTAAGTCTTAAGCCTAGGAATTCTGCAAGTAGCTTGATATGGACTGGCTCCTGTGCAAGATAACCTGATATGGGCAGGTTGTCAAGCCTTTCAAGTAACGATGACTCCCGAAGAGTTTAAGGGATGAGTTATTGAAAGATAATTTCTAGAACTTAAGATGAAGGATAAGAAGATGAGAATAGATGCCAGAAAGAGAATACAGGGGCAAAATCGTAATTTTGGGAAAGATCGGGCTGGTAGTCGATGAGTACCATATTTTGCCAAAAAATAGAGAAAATTATGCTGATCATTTCACTAAACTGTGAAATGTGCATATGAGGTCTCTATGTGTATGAAAGAATTAGAAATGTGACCAGAGATAAAATGGTCATTTTGGAAAAGTGTGTGCGTGAGCGCTTTTTCAGGCCAAAACAGCCCGGTCCGGATAAAATATCTGAAAATACCAGGAGATAGAGAAAAGGATTTCGGGTTGAATGAGGAGTAACGGAATTTTGATTTGAGGTCCCGATTTTTCTGTAAAAATTCCGGAAGATGGGAATTTACAGTTACAATCGGTAAGGGAAAAGCAGTCCCGATAGGGATGATCGGACTGTGGCCAGGGGGCCGTATAGTGTTTCTAAGGCCTTTAGTGACACCAGGGAAGGCCCAGGCCCATTAGATCAGTCCAGTGGTAAAAGGGGCCGGTGTCCGGGAAAAAGGTGCGAAATGACGAAAATGCCCCTATGTTATAGAACAGCTGAAGAATGAGTAAAGGGTATTTTGGTCATTTGCCTAAGGCTAGACAGTCCAGGGAAGTTATCTGGATAGTTGACCAGGGTCAAAGAATACTCTGGTAAGATGGGAAAAGACAATAATGCCCCTAGACCTAGTAAAGTAAAGAAAGAGAGACTAAGGGCATTTTGGTAATTTGCCAAGGGGTGTTTCTTGGGAATCGTGCCATCAGAGTACTTGGGCTGGATCAGAGACCCAAGATGATATTTCCAGGCCCAAAAACGCAGGCCCAGTGATTTAGGGGGAAAAGTGACATTAAAATAATGATTTAATGACTTTTTAGTAAAGTAAAGTTACTCGGTTGGCACGATAACCGAGGAGGTGATCAGATAAAGTCCGGGATTTATCTGGATAGCATTGGAAGGCGTGAAAGATCCCTTCCAGATGCCACACGGCGTCATCTTAGAGGCAGAAGAAAAGTTAAGGACAAGTGGCACAATCTCAGCCGTTGAGTCCGGTTTGTGGGAAATCGGACCAGACCGGTACTGGATTGGACTGGAAATGCTGAGTCAGCTGATGAGGTGTCCAGGAATTGTGACATGTGAAGAATGTGGCGATGAGGTGTCCCGGTGAGATGTCCTGGGTGATGCAGTAAAAAGGAATAAAAGAAAATAGGAAATTCCAGGAAAAACCAGGACCACATGTTCAGATGGCTTCAAAATTACAGGAATGCCATTGAGGGAAACTATAAATACCCCCTCCCCCTCCCATTTCATGCATCCCACGGCCAAGAGCAAGATTAGAGAGAGAAGGAAGTTCTTGAGAGAAAGAAAGAAGAAAGGATGTTCTGGCGGAGTTGAAAGCAGTATAGAGGTTCTAGAGTTCTGCTTTTGAGGTAGTAACTAATCCTAGCTTTTATGTAATGTCTTTGTGATTTGTTGTGCTATTGTTTGGTTGGATTGTTGTCTTATATGTTATGCTTGAAGCTCTACTGCAATGCTATGATCATATGTTATTGAGTATGGAAGCACGCAGCATACTTATCTGTACACAATCACAAGCAAGCACTGTCACTCTGCATTACATATATTGTTATGATTATTTACTACTGAGATTCCCCCCGAATCTCATTCCCCATGTCTAACCCATTACAGGGAAATTATGTTGAACTGAATTCTAAGAATTTTGTGAGACGCCGTTATGCTGCAGAATTTAAGACTGAACATCATAATATGATAAGTACTGTGTACGTAGTGCTGTCTAAGGAGGCTGGAAGTGAGTGGACCTAGCCGGTTCATCCAGTCTTTCCTAGGTACTACGTAGAATGGTAGTTCTCATGAGGGAATTACCGAATCAGTACGGTTCAGTTCTTTGTACAGATGAAGCTTAGCGGTTATACTGCCGAAATTCGGGCAGAAAAAGATGTAATAGAAATATGAGAATTCTGTGTATCACTTGTTGTATGACATTTTATTATTTAATAATAAATATTGATTGGCATGTTCAATTTGTGAATGGAGAATTAAAAGAGAAATTCGCAGGTCCTGAGGTAACAGTGTTCTAGCCTCAGTTTGACCTAGTAAACGAAGGAGTTTGGTCACGAAATTTGGTGAGCCGGTTGTACACATCTGGGGCATTATGTGGATAGGTAATAAGCCTTGTTTGGATGTGTAGAATGAGATTAATCAGTTCTCAAAATAAAGGTTCAGAATAAGGAACTTAAAAGTAGAAATTTTAAATTTCTAGGCTTAAGTTAAGATATAATCGAGTTAATATTGCTTCCATAAGTGTACTCTGAGTGGTTTAAGGGAGGCTGTTTCAAAATGAGTGAGCTGAAGAAGCAAATTGAGGAGCTTTTAGAGAAGGGTTTCATACGACCTAGTGTTTCTCCCTAGGGTGCTCCAGTGCTATTTGTTAAAAAGAAAGATGGCAGCTTAAGACTGTGTATTGACTACAGAGAGCTGAACAAGATCACGGTTAAAAACAAGTACCCTCTCCCCAGAAATTTGCTAGATCAATTGGCTGGAGTGAGTCTATTCTCCAAGATTGATTTACGATCTGGCTATTATCAGTTGAGAATTAAGTCAGATGACATTTCAAAGATTGCTTTCAGAACACGTTTTGGGCATTTTGAGTTTTTGGTTATGCCTTTTGGTCTGACTAATGCGCCTGCAATTTTCATGGATTATATGAACCGGATCTTCAGGCCTTATTTAGATCAATTTGTAGTGGTCTTCATAGATGATATTCTGGTGTACTCCAAGTCTGCTGAGGAGCATGAAAGGCATTTGAGAATTGTTCTTGGTACCCTTAAAGAGAGGCAGCTCTACGCTAAGCTTAGTAAGTGTGAGTTTTGGCTTTCAGAAGTCAAATTTCTTGGTCACATCATATCCCAAGATGGGGTATCTGTAACATCCCAATTTTCAGGCCTAGAGATGCAGAAATAGCCTAAAAGAGTAAGAGGCTGCTAGACCCCTTTTTTAGCAGAAGTTCCAGAGGAACGCAAAGAGTTTTAGGGACTGAGCTGCGAGTAAGTAAAGGTGCGGGGACTTATGTGTAAACAGTGGAAGTCCCGAGGGGTAAATGGCCATTTGGGATGATGTAAAGGTCAACGATTCAAGAGTTGACTAGTTAGGTCGCGATGATAAAGAAGTTGGTCGCGACGAGAGTGTATTGTGGTCGTGACTAATATTGGCAGAGAGGCTTGCTCGTGACGGATATGTGTGTGGGTCGCGACTAATGACTAGAATAAGCCTGGTTGCGACTAAAAAGTGATGTGGTCGCGACGAAAGACTGTTGTGGTCGCGACGAAAGACTGTTGTGGTCGCGACGAAAGACTGTTATGGTCGCGACTAAAGGATGTTGTGGTCGCGACTAGAGAAAGCTATGGTCGCGACTAATGAACCAGAAGGTGTTAAGTCGCGATGAGATGATGGCTAGTTCGCAACTAGTGACTAAAGTAGTGCCAAGCGTATGGGCCATGAGTTGTGAAGGTCCAAAAGAGATAGTTGCCCGGTTAGAGATAGACCGGAGGCAGGAGGCCAGATACAGGAAAGGTTATCTGGAAACCATGAGGTAGACTGATAAGGTATCCTCATGGGACCCACAAGATGCCACATGGCATTAGAGTGGTGATTCAGTAACCTTTCAGTAGAGTAAAGTTACTCAGTTAGCACGAAAACTGAGGAGGTGATCAGATAAGTCTGGGACTTATCTGGATAGCATTGGGAAGTGTGCAAGGTCTCTTCCAGTCGACACATGGCATTAGTCTGAAGAAAGCAGATAAAGCTGAGGGCTCGTATTACGAGGTGGGAGACTGGACCGGTGAGTCAGCATGCTGAGGTGTCCAGGAATTGAGACATATGATAAATGTGGCGCTAAGGTGGCATGCTGAGATGTCCCGATGATGTCATGCATGATGCAGTAAAGGAGGAATTAAAGAAAATAGGAAAATCTAGGAAAAACCAGGACCGCAGGATCAGAGTTCATGGAAATTATGGGATTGCCATTGGAGGAGGTTATAAATACCCCCTCCATTCCATTTCCATTCACGCATGAAGAGGAGAAGGGAGAGAAAGAAGAGAGAGAAGGAGAAGGAAAGGAAGAGAGAAAGGAGAAAAGGAAGTAAGGAAGTTCTGGCGGAGCTGGAAGCAGAATAGAGATAGTAAGGTTCTGCTAAGCTAGCCAGGTAGTAACTAATCCTAGCTTTTATGTAATGGCTTTGTGATTTGTTATGCTATTGTTTGGTTGGATTGTTGTCTTATATGTTATGACTGAAGCTCTGCTGTAATGCTATGATCATATGTTATTAAGCATGGAAGCACGCGGCATACTTATCTGTACACAATCACAAGCAAGCATTGTCACTCTGCATTACATATATTGTTATGATTGTTGCTACTGAGATTCCCCCGAATCTCATCCCCATCCATAACCCATTACAGGGAGGTTATGCTGAAGTGGATTTTGAGAATGCTAAGAGACGCCGTTATACTGCCGAAGTAAAGACTGAACATCAGTATATGATAAGTACTGTGTACGTAGTGCTGTCTAAGGAGGCTAGAAGTGAGTGGACCTAGCCGGTTCATCTAGTCTTTCCTGGGTACTACGTAGAATGGTAGTTCTCATGAGGGGATTACCGAATCAGTACAGTTCAGTTCTTTGTACAGATGAAGCGTAGCGGTTATGCTGCCGGAGTTTAGGCAGAAAGAAATGTAATAGAGATAGCAAGATTCTGTATATGTCTTGTTGTGTATGCCTTGTTGTATGACATGATGTTATTCAATGATAAATATTGTTTGGCATATGCAATTTATGTATGTTAAATTAAGAGGGAAATTCGCAGGTCCTGAGGCAGCAGTGTTCTGACCTCAGTTTGACCTAGTTAACGGAGGAGTCTGGCCACAAAATTTAGTGAGCCAGTAGTACACATCTGGGGCATTCCGTGGATAGGTATTAAGCCTCATTTGGATGTGTAGAAGGTGAGAAATCAGTTCTCAAAGTATAGGTTCAGAGTAAGGAACTTAGGAGTAAAAGTTCAACCTCTGGACTTAAGTTAAGCTAATATTGCTTCCGCAAGTGTACTCTGAGGAGTATAAAGGAGGATGTTTCAGTATCTGTGGATCCTAGCAAAGTTGAAGTTATTTTAAACTGGGAGCCAACAAAGATAGTGATAGAGATCAGAAGTTTCTTGGGCTTAGCAGGGTATTACAGAAGATTCATCCAGGACTTTTCTCGAATTGCCTTGCCACTAACCAAGCTTACCAGAAAGAATCAGCAGTTTAAGTGGGACGAGAAGTGCGAGGCTAGTTTTCAAGAGTTAAAGCAGAAATTAACCACTACTCCCGTACTGATTATTCCAAACCCAACTCAGATTTATGTAGTCTACACTGATGCTTGTAAACAGGGGTTGGGATGTGTACTGATGCAGCAAGGTAAAGTAGTAGCCTACGCCTCTCGGCAGTTAAAGCCGTATGAATAGAATTATCCCATTCATGATCTGGAGCTTGCAGCGGTGGTTTATGCTCTGCAGATATGGAGGCATTATTTGTATGGAGCTACAATTGAATTGTACTGTGACCACAAAAGCCTGAAGTATCTGCAGGATCATAAAGAGCTGAACATGAGACAATGACGATGGATGGAATTGTTAAAGGATTACGATTTCCAAATTAAATACCATCCAGGAAAAGCCAATGTAGTGGACGATGCTCTGAGCAGAAAGGTGGTGCAGGTAGCATATTTGATGATCAAAGAATTAAAGTTGATTGAGGATATGCGAGATTGGAGCCCTTTGTATCAGATACAAGTGACGGAAAGTTCCTTCGGGGGAGTACATGTCAAAGCTTGTATAGAAGATGAGATTAAAGAGGCTCAGGAACATGATAATCTCGCAATGATTTTTAAGGACA
The DNA here is from genome assembly GCA_037074615.1 of Leucaena leucocephala. NCBI lineage: Eukaryota > Viridiplantae > Streptophyta > Magnoliopsida > Fabales > Fabaceae > Leucaena > Leucaena leucocephala. The sequence continues at coordinate 10,725,725 of CM073555.1, read as the reverse complement.
AGCTGGAGAGAGGGCAGACTAAGAATTTTGAGATTTCCTCAGATGGATTATTGCAGTTTAGAGGAAGACCCTACATCCCTAATGCTAGGGGACTAAGGGAAAAGATTCTGGATGAAGCACACAAAAGCCGATATACAGTGCATCTAGGTATGACCAAGATGTACCATGATGTTAAAAGATTATTTTGGTGGCCTGGACTGAAGAAAGATGTGCTGGCTTATGTGTCTAAGTGCTTAACGTTCCAAAAAGTGAAGATTGAGCATCAGAAGCCAGCAGGAACATTGCAACCTCTAGATGTTCATGAATGGAAGTGGGACAGTATTGCTATGGACTTTGTAGAAGGACTACCCATAACCCCAACTAAGCATGATGCGACATGGGTGGTGATTGATCGGTTGACAAAGTCAGCTCATTTCCTGGTAATAAATAAGAGGGATTCTCTAGAGAAGTTGGCAAAATTGTACATAAATAAAATTGTTAGACTGCATGGAATCCCGAGCACTATTGTGTCTGATAGAGACCCTCGATTCACGTCAAATTTCTGGAGGGCTTTGCAGCAAGAAATGGGTACTACTCTCAGATTAAGCACAGCTTATCATCCTCATACCGATGGTCAGTCTGAGAGAACAATCTAGACACTAGAAGATATGTTGAGAGCATGTGTCTTAGATTTTAAAGGTAGTTGGGATACTAATCTACCATTGATAGAATTTGCATACAATAATAGATATCAAGCTAGTATTCAGATGGCCCCATTCAAAGCTCTTTATGGACGAAAGTGTAGATCTCCCTTATGCTGGCTTGAGTTAAGTGAAAGAAAAATATATGGTCCTGATATTGTGGATCAGACTGCTGAGCAGATTGCAATGATCAGAAAATGGATGATGACGGCTCAAAGTCGACAAAAGAGTTATGCAGATGTCAAACGAAAGTCGTTGGAGTTTGAATAAGGCGAGCATGTATTTCTTAAGTTAACTCCAACTACGGGAGCCGGACGATCAATCAAGGTGAAGAAGTTGCATCCTAGATACATCGGATCCAACGCATGTAATTGAACAGGATGAAGTTGCGCTGCGAGATGACTTGACCTATGAAGTTGGACCAGTACAAATAGTTGATCGAAAGGTCAAGCAACTGCGTAATAAGTAGATTCCTATGGTCAAAGTGATATGGAAAGGCTTAACAGAGAATGAAGCTACCTGGGAAACAGAAGAAAAGATGAGGGAGATGTACCCTGATTTATTTCGGTAGAGTGTATATGTTGTAAATGTCGGGGACTAAATTTATTTTAAGGGGGAGAGAAATGTAACATCCCTAATTTCTATACTAAGTTGAATGTACAGGTTGAATAAAATATATGAGATTTTTAGGATAAGATGTGGCCATATTTATGTAAAGAAAAAGATTAATTGGAAGAGGAAGAAAGTCTAAGAACCAAAGTGCAAAGTTACGAAAATGCCACTGTGATGCCCTAAGAAACCAGAAGTAAATGGAGGGCATTTTGGTCATTTTACACAATAGATAGATATCATAGGAAATTTGATAGTAAATTATTATAATTACTATGAGAATTTATGGAGTTGACAAAAGTCAAAAAGGAGTCCTGTAGAATTAATTATGGAATTTACGGTGAAAAAGGGTACCGATAAAAGGTTAAAGGAAATGTATGAAATTTTTATCAGGACTTCTGGATCTCAGAAAATTATGAAAATTTGTAAAGAATTCATTTTATATTAGAATGAATTTCTAAAAATGTTAAAACAATTAAAGGAGGTGTTTAGCATTTACTCCAAGATCAAACATTTAACCATTAGATCAAATAGTTTCCAATGTGATCTTCGTATTCAATTTTCCCAAGACTTTTGCTATAAATACCCCCTCATTTGCAAGCCAAAACCGTGAGCAAGAAAGGGGAAGGAAGCTCTTGCAAAATATTTCTCAAGCAAGGAAGAAGCAAGGATCTTGAAGAAGCTTGTAAGGTAAGTTGCTCCCTTGCTTCTAGACTTTGTTCTTATGATTTCTTCTTGAGTTTAAGTTAGTTTTGAGGCTTGAATCTTGGGGAAATGCTGCTGAAATTTCTTTGGATATGTGATAGGAATATGAGTTTATGTTCTAGATAGCTTGCACAAGCTTAAACAAGCTTGAATCACATGATAATGGCTTAGGAATCCATGTGTGTTGTGAATCCATAAGGTGTTCTTTTATGTACAGTATGAAATCACTGTTCATACATTGGAATTTCATGATTTTGATGCTTCCAATGGGTTTAGAATGGAATTTTGTGTGGGGTTATTGTAACATCCCGATTTTTGGTCTAGGAGATCGGGACAGTTCATCTAGGTCCAAGATGAGGAATGTGAGAAATATCCTAAGTCTTAAGCCTAGGAATTCTGCAGGAAGCTTGATATGGGCTGGCTCCTGTGTAAGATAACCTGATATGGGCGGGTTGTCGAGCTTTTCAATTAACGATGACTCCCGAAGAGTTTAAGGGATGAGTTATTGAAAGAAAATTTCTAGAACTTAAGATAAGGGATGAGAAGATGAGTAATAAGGCCAGAAAGAGAATGCAGGGGCAAAATTGTAATTATGGGAAAGATCGGGCTGGTAGCCGATGAGTACCATATTTTACCAGAAAATAGAGAAAATTATGCTGATCATTTCACTGAAATGTGAAATGAACATACGAGGTCTCTGTGAATATCAAAGAATTATGGAAAGTTTAAGGACAAAAAGGTGGGGTCCTTAAGTGTAATTTTAGCCAAATAAAAAGGGACTTAAATGAAAAGAAGAAAAGTTCCTTGGGGCTAAAGTGTAATTAAAGAAAGTCAGGCCGGAAGTGGTTTGGACTGTCCGACAGCATTTCAGTCCCAGATTTCACCGATAGAGAGAGCAATTGACGCTCAGTAATCTGGCTTAATACAGGAATTTTTGAAGACTCCAGATAGCCAGAAATGGACTGATCGTCCAAAAGTTATAAAAATTCATACCGGATATCCTAGATTTCAGATCTAGGTGAGAAAATACAGGATGATACGTCCTTATGGGGTGGATGTCGGGAAACTGACAGAATACCGATATGAGGCCTGTAGAAAAAGTTATTCGCAAATTAGAAAATCCAGACGGGAGTGTGAGGCCTCCGGGTATCCGATAGGGAAATTTATCGGTATTTGAAAAGGGACTGAATGAGTTCGGATAACCTCGGTCAAATGACTGATATGACTCACAGGGATGCCTGAACACCGCAGGCCAGTGTATCGGACAGAAGGAGCCGGTGTCCGGATATGTGTATAAACGGTGAAAAATAGATTAAATATTCAATAAACATTAACGGGGGGAGATTCCTCGTAATGCGTGCCATGAAGGTAATGGACCCTGAAAGGCCCAATAATGGCGCCAACAAAGCCCAGTAAGACACTTAAACTGATAGGTGGGCCAGTGTCCGGCAGAACCCCGGAAAAGTGCGAAATTACGAAAATGCCCCTGTGTTGTACTAAAGGGGTAGTAGATGATGAGGGCATTTTGGTCATTCTGGACAGGCCCAGGAGCCAAGGCTCATACAGATAAAGTTACTTAGAGTCAGTATATATCCTGACAGAGTACAGAAGGGTGTGAAATGACGATTTTACCCTTAGGGTTAAAATAGTGCAAGAAAGGGCACCCAGGGGTATTTTGGTAATTTGCCGAGGGATGTTTCTTGGGAGTCGAGCCATCAGAGTACTTGAGCTTGATCAGGATCCAAGATAACATACCCAGAGCCCAAAAACGTAGGCCCAGTGATATGTGAGAAAAAGTGGCATTAAAATACTATTTTATTGCTGTTTCAATAAAGTAAAGTTACTCGGTCGGCACGATAACCGAGGAGGTGATCAGATAAAGTTCGGGACTTATCTGGATAGCATTGGAAGGCGTGAAAGGTCCCTTCCAGGTGCCACATGGGGTAATCTTAGAGGCAGAAGAAAAGTAAGGACACGTATTACGGTGCAAGACTCTGAACCGGTACTGGATTGGACTGGACTGCTGAGTCAGCTGATGAGGTGTCCAGGAATTGTGACATGTGAAGAATGTGGCGATGAGGTGTCCCGGTGAGGTGTCCTGGATGATGTCATGCATGATGCAGTAAAAAGGAATAAAGAAAAATAGGAAAATCCAGGAAAAACCAGGACCACATGTTCAGATGGCTTCAAAATTACAAGAATGCCATCCATTAAAGCTATAAATACCCCACCTTCCCCTCCCATTTTATGCATCCCACGTTTTTGGCAAGAAAAGAGAGAGAAAGAAGAGAGAGAAGGAGAAAGAAAGAAAGCAAGGAAGTTCTGGTGGAGTTGGAAGCAGTATAGAAGTTCTGGAGCTCTGCTTTTGAGGTAGTAACTAATCCTAGCTCTTATGTAATGTCTTTGTGATTTGTTGTGCTATTGTTTGGTTGGATTGTTGTCTTATATGTTATGCTTGAAGCTCTATTACAATGCTATGATCATATGTTATTGAATATGGAAGCACGCAGCATACTTATCTGCACACAATCACAAGCAAGCACCGTCACTCTGCATTACATATATTGTTATGATTATTACTACTGAGATTCCCCCGAATCTCATTCCCCATGTCTAACCCATTACAGGGAGATTATGTTGAACTGAATTCTAAGAATTTTGAGAGACGCCGTTAGGCTGTCGAAATTCTGGCAACGAAGAAGGAACAAAGAAAGGAACTGATACGTACTGTGTACGTAGGTGCTGTCTAAGGAGGCTGGAAGTGAGTGGACCTAGCCGGTTCATCCAGTCTTTCCTGGGTACTTACGTAGAATGGTAGTTCCTACGGGAATTACCGAATCGGTACAAGATCGGTTACTTTCTACAGAAGGAATGTAGCAGTTATGCTGCCAGATTTTTTACAGGAAGAGATGTAATTGAAATAAGAGAATTTGGTGTATGCTTTATTGTATGACATTTTATTATTTAATAATAAATATTTTTTGGCATGTTTAACTTGTGTATGACGAATTAAAAGAGAAATTCGCAGGTCTTGAGGTATCAGTGTTTTGACCTCAGTTTGACCTAGTAAACGAAGGAGTTTGGCCACAAAATTTGGCAGGCCAGTCGTACACATCTGGGGCATTACGTGGATAGGTAATAAGCCTTGTTTGGATGTGTAGAATTAGATTAATCAGTTCTCAAATCAAAGGTTCAGAATAAGGAACTTAAGAGTAAAATTTTGAATTTCTGGGCTTAAGTTAAGATATAATCAAGCTAATGTTGCTTCTGCAAGTGTACTCTGAGGAGTCTAAGGGAGGATGTTTCAGTTATAGTAGGAAAACAAGTATTGGAAGCATTGGAACCAAAATGGGAATTTTTGGAGAAAGGGAGCTTCTTTTCGGTACTGTGCAGAACTTTGTGAAGAAAATGGATTCTGAAATTTTTGAATACATATTTGGATTCTACATGAAAAAGTATGTGGAAATGAACCATGAGAGTTTAGTTTGGAAAGATATAAACATATGTCACAAAGTAGAGAAAGAAAGGGGTATATTGAAGCCTAGACTTGGAATGTGTTTGGAATGGAGTTGTAATTTGGTAATTGTCTTGTAATGTCTAGGTTTTGACATTTGTGGCAAGGAAAGGCCATTTCATGAAGGGAAGGATAAGGATCTACAAGAGGTAGCAAGAATACTTAACTATAAACTTATGTGCTTTGATTGATTTGCTTACTTGTTATGCATGAAGGTTTGGTTGAGCATGGAATATTATGTGATGATGTTTATGATGATGATATGCTATGAGTATGTGCCACTCCTTGCAATATATGTCATGACAATATGCATGTTAGAGTTTGCTTATGTATAAGCATGAATTAGCTCCCATTGCATGATAACATGTTAGGCATTTAATCAAACATGCATAACCTTATAGTTTGTATTACTTGCTATTGAGATTTCCATGAAATCTCATTCCTTCCATATCAATAAATATTGCTCTAGGTGCTGGATCTTCTCAAGGCAAGAGGGTAAATATAGATGGATAACTGTATATAACTTAAAAGAGTGTGCACTTTACTTACAAGATGATGTTTTGGTGTGTATATTGCATGCTACTTCCAAATCCAATCTGAGGTAGGGTACTTCCATCGATATTTTGATTGACTTATCCGACAAGTTTTCATATGAAATTTGGTATGAATATATTTAAGATCAAGAGCTTTAAATGGACACCACGAACGCCTAATTTGGTTAAGAATTTGAATTGTTATGATTTTTCAACGTCGGGAGATAAAAACTGGAATAAGATAATACGGCTACTCAGAGGTAGTGAGGTTCATGCGCTAATTTCATATAGTAAATGAGTGAGTTTTTCCGTGATTTTTGGTGAGCTTAAAGTAAACATTCTGATATTTAAATCCATAGGTAATTCGACTCAATTGGACAAGTATACAAGAAGAAATGAATTTTTGAAAATGGGACAAAGAAACTGGAACTTCCAGATTTACCAAATGAACAGTAAAGTTGAACGAATAAACTGATTTGATCTGGACAAGGAAACCTCATTTTCATATTTTTCTCTCAAATTTAAATGAAATATATTTCATTAGAAATTGGAATCACCTCAATATGGTTTTTCTAGATTTAATTATGAATTTCCAAAGTTTAGGCTGTAATATGGAATTATCAAGTGAACAGTAGCGATGAACAATACCCGTAAGCCCAACTCTTGCAAATTCATGTTCTTAAGGTATTCCAATAATCTAAGATATTTCCAATTGAGTATATGTAAGGATAGGATTTAAGGTCAATATTTAAGGTTAAGATTTTAAAGTATTTGCTAGAAAATGCCGTTGTGCTGGTAGACTATACAGAGTACTGTGTACGTAGGTGCTATCTAAGGAGGCTAGAAGTGAGTGGACTTAGCCTGTTCATCCAGTTTTTCCTGGGTACTTACGTAGAATGGTAGTTCTCATGGGGAATTACCGAATCAGTACAGTTATTTTCTACCAGGATTTTCGGCAAGAGAGATATAATCCAGTTGAGAGTGCTATAGCAAGAGTACTTTGAGAGATATAAAGAAGGATGTTTCACCCTCAAATGGTCATCAATCGAAAATCCTAGATTTCAAGCAATTGAATTGATTTGCAACGATCGCTGAAAACAACCAAACTTTCTTAAAATCGAAACTAAAATATTAAATTAAAATCCAGCGTTCAAATATCTAGAATTCAATTACAACGGTCTAATCTGAGAATGATCAATCAATATTCAAAACTTGTTCATATGATGTAAACCCTAGATCTAGCAGCAATCATAACATGACAAGATGCAAATTAGAACAGAAGAAACTCCCCTGTTTAGTCTATGAGCTCAAGATTTGAGATCCATCACCAAGAGACTAAGAATGTAGCCTCTCATGACTTCTGCTACACTGCAATCGCTGTTCAGTTGTGATGCCATGAAGAAATGATAGAAAGATGAAGGGTGAATGTGAAGGAATATGTGGAAACGGGTAGAAAAGATAGAAGATACGTGTAGGTGGTCAAATCGGTCTTCAGAGAATGTGTGAGTACTGCTTCTTAGCCTAATGAGGTCTAGAATCAGCCTCCTTTTTTACGGCAGCTTGCCTCGCCTTTTAAAATAAGCTTGACCTAACCAGAAACGCGCAACTTCATGATTGTCTTCTCTAGTCGCGACCAGGTCCTTGTTTTGGTCGTAACCTGTAAACACAGAGAAGCTTCTAGAAGAATCAAGGTCGCGACCGGAAGACACTTTGGTCACGACAAAAAAAGTGCAGAAATGTGATTTGACTTCTATTGACTTGTGATTTCTTTCCTGGTCCTAGCTCTCTTCCAAAATGCCTGCAATTCAACATAAAAGCTCACTGTAAAAGTCCAAATCAGCAAATAACAGTATATGTGTATTTTAGAAGAGTTATTTTACCATTTTACCCTTTAATTAGCATATTACCACGCACAATCATGTAATACACAAAAGTACAATTTAAGGCATGAAATGAATGGTAAAGTTACAATAAAAATATTAAAAATGTCATAGAAACCATCTACAAAATGTGTCTTATCAATCCCTATTTCACAAGTTTTGCCCTCTGTTTATATTAGTCGTATCCTAGAGTTCTTTCTGTTGTGACTAAAGTGTTTTTCTGCTGAGAAATTTTTTTGTCTAATTCTAATTGTATGCTTGGTTTTTCCTGATTATTTTTGTGTTGCATACATAGAAGAACTAAACCTTTAGTACCTTTTGATCCTAAAATTGAGAGGTCACTTCGGAAACTTAGAAAAGAGTTTAGAGAACTAGGACATAGTGAAGCTTTAGCTAAAGAAGAAGTTAGATCACAAGAATATAGTTCATCCTCTAGTGTCTTTGGGTCTGAATTTGGACTTAATTTAGAAATTCCTTTAGATATTCCCAACATGGCTAAAATTAATCCAAATGTGCACAATGGGAATAATGAACAAGGATATAATGAAGTACCTAATAATGTAGAAGATAATAGGAGCGTTAGGGAAATTAATCATTCGCATGTGAATAATGTCCCTATGGTTTCTATACTGATGAAGTTAATTTTGAGATTAAAGAATCCTTGATTGTAGCCTTAACTAAATTTCATGGTTTTGTAGGAGAATGTTTCCATCGACACCTTAAAACCATGCACATGATCTATTATTCTATAAAGCCTTTAATGACTGCATTGAAAAGGAGTGGCTGTATAATTTGCCAAACCATTTCACCATTTTTACCTAGGACCAATTAAAGACAGTATTCTTAGAACAATTCTTCCCAGCTTCCAATACTACATGAATGAAGAAAGAGATCACTAATATTCTTCAACAACATGGAGAATCGTCGCATGAGTACTAGACAAGGTTCATAAATTTACTGGCTAGATATCCACATCATACATCAATACAACTGACTTAATGGACATATTGTTTGATGGTTTACTACCTCAGCCCAATAGCAAGTCTTAGAGCTCAAGTCAATTTTGGATATTTTATGAAAAAAAAATTCAAGATAATTCAAGAGATAAGGCTAGGTGGAACATGGTGGGACCCACACCATGTGCAAGACGCCATGTGGAAGCCAAGGTAAGGAAGAAAGGGTTATGCCATGTGCTTCATTACAATAAAATAATATAAAAATTAAACTAATATTGATTAAGGTTAATTAATCAAAAAATCAACCAATGAAATGCAAGATTAAGAAGAGATTACAATTATTAGGAAATTGAGGGGTAGTTTAGTTCCAAGATGCCAAAGTTTTGGCTATAAATACCCCCAACCTTTAGTGTAAACTTTTTGGCTATACACTTAGACAAGTTAGTTTGAATGGTTAGTTATGGAATTAGATTGAAATTCCTTACTTTGCATATTGGAGAAGACTTTTGGCCAGTGCTATTCTAGATATGAAGAGTGTGATTTTCAATGATCTAATGCTTCCATTGAATTTAAATGTTAATTTTGTGTAGGATTGAGTAAGTTTGGAACTTTGGAAGTATTGGAATTGAAAGATGAAATTTTAAATTCTTCTCTATACTATTCACACACGTGAACAGTGATTGGAACTTCATGATTTTGATGCTTCCAATAGTTTTAAAATGAAAAATTGTGTAGGATAAAGTAGAGGAACAAGTATTAGAAGGATTGGAATTAAAATAAGAATTTTTGAGAAAATAGGCACTCTTTTTGGTTCTGTACAGAAGGGTGAGAAGCAGTTAGAATTCCATAAATGGATTCAAAAGATAAAATTGTCTAGGCCAAAGTTAAGATGCAAGTTATTTCAAAGGATAAGGAATTAACCACAAATAGAAAAAAATTAGGGGTTAAGTGGTTAATTGAGTTTAATGTTATGAAATGTTAGTGAATTTAGATTGTAATAAATGAATAATTATATGATGCTAGGATTTAATTTGTGTGCTCAAAGAAGGAAGCCACATATCAAATAGGAGTAAGAAGCAAGAGGCAAAGAAAGAGTAAAGGAAAGTCAAGCATGTGAGGTAGTAAACTAATATTGACTTGTATGTATTGAATGTGATGTGCAAAGGTGCTATGACTTTATGGATTGTTGTGGCATATATGTATTTGAAAGATGCTCTATTTCTATGACTACTTTGGCCAATTGTACTTCATATGTGACATGGTAACATGCTCAGGCATTATGTTGACATAATCATAAGCAAGCACAAACATTAACATTATTGCATACATTGTTTAATTCTGTTTGCTATTAAGAATTCCCCAGAAATCTTACCCCTTCCATGTCTCCAATCCCAGCAGGTTCATAAATAAGGAAAGAAGATGATGTTGTATGAGAAGAAGTTAGGGATTGGATAGTATAATTGTTATGTGATGAATGTATGTATAGATGTTGAAATTTGTCTCGGTGAACAGTAACTTGTAGTGAAGTAGTTACCTTTATGATGTAATGAAAAATAGTAAATCGTAGAATAAATGTATAAAATTTTACTAGTATTTAGTTAATATGTCAAGCTTCATTTTCACACTAAGAACACCTTATTCAATATCTATACAAAGCGAATGAATTTTTTAAAATTAGGGACCAGAAACTATTTTCAGAAGTTTTGACTAAATGAACAGTAATTTTTGACATCAAGTATGTATTGATTGGCTAATCATTTGGTCTAGGAAGTATTTTTTCCTTAAAATTCATTATGTTAGCTTCGTGTATCCTTTTGAACCACTTCATTTTGATTTTTTTTAAATTAATTATGATTTTTTGAAGTTCATCGCCAAATCTGGAAATACCAAATAAACAGTACCCATAGTCTTGGAAATTCCAAATTTAGTAATTGAACTTCAATAGATGTTTAAGTGTTTCTAAATGCTACTGAATGGTCCCTAAGACATATAAAAGTAAGGTGTTACACATATCCCATATGTGAAGAAGGCACTAACTACTTGCAACTCAAGTATGGAAGGAAGACAGTTTACCTTTCCCACAGGAATATGAAATGACTCATATTCCTGTAACTGGAGAAGAAGTGTATCAACATTTGCAGGGTGTTCATGTTACCTTGGATAAAAGTAATAAGAAGAAGGAACTTAAGGAATATATGGAAAAAGAGATCAATCTTCTTTGATCTTCCATATTGGCAGAATCTTGAAGTGAGACATAGTCTAGATGTCATGCATGTGGAGAAAAATATATGTGAGAGCCTTGTTGGCAAGCTCCTGCAAATCAGTAGAAAGAGTAAGGATATGGTCAATGCTAAACAAGAGTTAGTTGACATGGAAATAAGAGCGCCTCTACATCCACAACAAAGAGAGGGTAGTAAAAGAGTTTATTTGTACCTAGCGGCTCACATATTATCCAAATATGAAAAATAAGCCTATGTGAGTGTTTATATGATATTAATGTGCCACAAAGGTATTCATCAAATTGTAGGAATCTTGTATCAATGTAAGATTTGAAGATAATGGGCATGAAGTCCCATGATTGCCACATGTTGATGCAACAATACTACCAGTGGCTATTCGAGGCATTATGAAAGATGATGTGAAGAGCACTATTACTAGACTTTGTATGTTCTTCAATGCTATTTCTAGCAAAGTGATTGATCCTGTTAAGTTAGATGAATTAGAGAATGAAGGCTATGTTATCTTCTCCTAGTTGGAGATATACTTCCCTCCAACATTTTTTGACATTATGGTCCATTTTATTCCTCACCTGGTACGTGAGATTAGACTTTGTGGCCCTGTGTGTTTGAGGTTAATATACCCGTTTGAGACATACATGAAAATCTTTAAAGGGTATTCTAAAAATCCTTATCGAGCCAAGGCATCAATTGTTGAGAGGTATATAGCTGAGGAGGTAGTTGAGTTTTATAACTCATATCTTGCTAGGGTAAAGGTAGTTGGACTTCCTCAATCTCAGCATGATCGGGGGAGAAAAAGTAGGGGAACTCGTGGTGCCAAAGTGAAGTGCATGTCTCATGAATTAGTGATTCAAGCACATCTTTACATTTTGAACAATAAAGATAAAGTTCTGTCATACTTTGATGCTCACAAGAATGTGCTCAGGAACATGAACCCAAGAAAGAGCAATATGCAACTAGCTAATGAGCACAACAGGGCTTTTGTAGAATGATTCAAGCAAGAAGTGTTAAAATATAACAATTCGTCTAAGACAATACAAAGGCTAGCTGCAGGGCCTCATTTTGAGGTTGTGTGTTGGGAAGGATATGACTTAAATGGCTACTCTTTTAACATAAAAGCTAAAGATGATAAAAGGACAATACAGAACAATGGGGTTATGGTTGTGGCTGAAGCGATGTATTTTGCTAGTTCCAAAGATAAAAGGCCAACATTGGTGTCCATGCCATATTATAGAGTGACTGAAGAGATATGGGAGGTTAGTTACTCTAGGTTTAAAGTGCCAGTCTTTAAATGTAAGTGGGTTAATAATAATGCTGTCCAAGTATATGAAAAATTTGGATTTGTTTCAGTTAATCTTCAGAGAATTTGATACCTAGATGAGCAATTCATCTTAGCAAGTCAAGCAATTCAAGTGTTTTATGTCACCGATCTAGCAAATAAAGATCTTTCCATTGTGCTCCAAGGTAAAAGGCAAGTGATTGGTGACGATAATGACTTAGGGTTCAACCTCGATGAAACCCCGCCTTTCACAACTGCTTGACCTATAGCAATAATAGAGTTTGATTTGGAAGATAATGAATATGCTGTTAAGGATGATCATTATGAAGGAATTTGGGTCGATACAAACTAGTAGGAAATTAGTTTATTATGTTGTAATAAATCTCCCTTTGATTACTTAATTCATTACATGATTAATGTTCTTTGTTCTTATATTTACTTATTATTTTGTAAACGTGATGAAGTACATTTTCAGTTAATATTTTGATGCTTGGAATTATCTTTTAACTTGTTTAGGATTCATCTTCAACCATTTCCTTCTTTTTTATATGATGTACAGATATATAGGTTCATTGAATGTTTACCAATTTGGATGATTCTATGACCATTTTGGATTTAGGGATTGCTGACATCATACTTTGATGCATAGAATTAATTGGTCTATATTAATTATACTAAATGCATGGTGATATAAAATGATAAATAAAATAAATAATTAAGAAAAGCTTTCCAAGGCGATTTTATAAAAAATCACCGTGTAAAGCTTAAGAAATAAAAAAATGACTCTTATTAACGATCGTGGGAAAATTATACATTAACCCCGATTAATAATATAACTGCCGTTAATGTATTACAACGGCGGTTTTAATATTAAACCACCATTTTAAGTCTAACATTTAATGGTGGTTTTAAAAATATCGTTAATTGTTAGACTTACAATGGCGGTAGAATTCATGCCGCTCATAAAATCGCCGTGAAATGTCTCTTTTAACCGCTTTTAAAAGCTTTTTTTCTAGTAGTGTAGCTCACATATCCAGATAAGGTAAATTACCCATTCTTTTAAAGCTTGGGATGTGTATTTTAAGCTCAACAAAGTGTATAGATAAACTCATCCATTTACTAGGTCAAACTGGAGCTGGAAACTTGTTGCTCTAAGACCTACGAATTGGCTTATCTCCAGATTATGAACTCTAACATAGAAAAATCATATTGAATTATATACCTGTCCAAATTAGGTGATCTTGGTGCCCATTTAAAGATCATTATCTTAAATATAAATATGCCAAATATCATACTAAAATTCGTTCAGTAATATAGTCAAAATAGAGCTACAATGTCACTGCCTGACTTAATAATTACATGTCATTGTTCAATTAGTTCCATACAAAGTGTAGAATCAAAGTTGCATCACGTAAAATTCTTCCTTTAATAACAATAATTAACCACCTTAAATTATTTTTACTAAAATTAGTTATAAACTAATCATGATGTAAATAAGTTTTGCTAATAATTTGAAATTTATCATGGCTAGATAAAGAAAACTTACTTCTAAAGAGTTAACCATGATAGAAAAAGACAAAACCACTCTCAAGCACTATCATGGTTAAAAGAGTTCAACTTATTTGAAAAGGTTATCCATGATAGAAATAGGTAAAACTTATGTAAGGATACTATAATGGATATAAGAGCTTCATAATTGAGATCCTGTATAATACCCATTCATAAATAAATTCTGAATCTTACACATTCTGAAAGTGGATCCATAATCAACAAATCACAAGCAACAACCTAAGGCCTCAAGCCCACTATCAGCACGTATTTCCAGTAGCAAATCCAACTAAAGTATCTCATTATGTTAGAGTATGCAAAATGAGCCATACTATGGCAATATACAAGTATTCTACACATAAATTCAAGGATGAGGCTATACAATTGATATAGCACTAACTAAGCCTCTGAAGCCTTCCTTGAGGTCCTAGTGTAACATCCCTAATTTCTGTACTAAGTTGTATGTACAGGTTGAATAAAATATATGATATTGTTAGGAAAAGATGTGGCCATATTTAAATAAAGAAAAGGATTAATTGGAAGAGGAAGAAAGTCTAAGAGCCAAAGTGCAAAATTATGAAAATGCCACTTGATGCCCTAAGAAACCAGAAGTAAATGGAGGGCATTTTGGTCATTTCACACAATGGATGGATATTAGAGAAAATTTGATAGTAAATTATTATAATTAATATGAGAATTTATGGAGTTGACAGAAGTCAAAAAGGAGTCCTGTAGAATTAATTATGGAATTTACGGTGAAAAAGGACACCGATAAAGGGTTAAAGGAAATATATGTAATTTTTAACAGGATTTCTGGGTCTCAGAAAATTATGAAACTTTGTAGATAATTCATTTTATATTATAATGAATTTTTAAAAATGTTAGAACAATTAAAAGAGGTGATTAGCATTTGTGCTAATATCAGGGTAATTTACGGATATCGGTATAAGGAAATTACATTGGGATTTGGGCCAATTAGGTATTGGACCTAAAAGAGGTCCAACATGTCATCCTAGGCCAGTCCAATAAGGGACAAAAGTTATCTTGGAGCCCAAGTCCAAAAATAAATAATTTATGCATTTTTGGAAATAAAGAAAAATAGAATAAAGTAAGGATTAGGTTTGGCACATGGTGGGACCCACATGGACTAAAAATGGCGCCAAGAAGAGAGCTTAGGTGTCCCAAGTGATGTCATGCTAGTGAGGTCATTGTGGTGAGGTCATGAGCCAAAGTGAAAAGACATTCCAAGATCAAACCTTTAACCATTAGATTAAATAGTTTCCAAAGTGATCTTGGCCTTCAAATGGCACATGACTTTTGCTGTAAATACCCCCCGTTTCCATTCATTCTTCACACCCAAGAGCTCCTTTAGAGAGAGAAGTGAGTTCTAGAGAAAGAAAGTGGAAGAAAGCAAGGAAGAAGCAAGGGTCTTGAAGGAGCAAGTAAGGTAAGTTGATGTTCTTCACTTTACCATTTCGGTTTGCACTGTTCATGCGCTGTTCATGATAGAAGAAAATGGAATTTCAATGATTTAATGCTTCCATTGAGTTTATATGATGATTTTGTGTAGGATTGGAAAGGTTTTGAACCTTGGAAACCATTGGAATTAAAGGTTATAATGTTGAAAATTCCTCACTGGTACTGTTCACTCGTGTGAGCAGTGATTTGAATTTCATAATTTTGATACTTCCAATGGTCTTAAAATGAGATTTTGTGTGGGGGTAAAGTGGAGGAACAAGTATGGGAAGCATTGGAACCAAAATGGGAATTTTTGGAAAAAGGGAGCTTATTGAAACTAGACTTGGAATTTGTTTGGAATGGAGTTATAATTTGGTAATCATATTGTAATGTTTAGGTTTTGACATTTGTGGCAAGGAAAGACCATTTCAAGAAAGGAAAGGACAAAGTATCTACAAGAGGTAGCAAGAATATCTAACTATAAACTTGTAGGTCCAATAGCTAATTGGCACATATCCCAATGCACTTTCCTTATACCGATATCCTTAAAGTGCCCTGATCTTAGAATAAATGCTAAACACATCCTTTAATTTTTCTAACATTTTTAGAAATTCATTCTAATATAAAATGAATTCTCTACAAAGTTTCATAATTTTCTGAGATCCAGAAGTCCTGATAAAAATTTCATACGTTTCCTTTAGCCCTTTATCGGTGTCCTTTTTCACCGTAAATTCCATAATTAATTCTACAGGACTCCTTTTTGACTTCTGTCCACTCCATAAATTCTCATATTAATTAGAATAATTTACTATCAAATTTCCTCTGATATCCATCCATTGCATGAAATGACCAAAATGCCCTCCATTTACTTCTGGTTTCTTAGGGCATCACAGTGGCATTTTCGTAATTTTGCACTTTGGCTCTTAGACTTTCTTCCTCTTCCAATTAATCCTTTTCTTTACATAAATACGGCCACATCTTTTCCTAAAAATCCCATATATTTTATTCAACCTGTACATACAACTTCGTAAAGAAATTAGGGATGTTACATTTAAGAACTGCAAGCAGACTGCATCAGATCCAGCTCTTATCTGAAGAGTGATCTGTACTCATCTGAATCTAGTCTCTATATCAGAGTCATCTGTTTCAAATCTAACTCTTTCTGTATACCATTCCTTTCAATAGAAATGGCTCTGAGTACTGCATTCGCACGCCTATAGGAAAACCTGAATCGCCCCAATCATAAATCATATCAGAATATCATATCATAACTTATCGTCCCATAAACTGAGACTATCTATCATCCTCAATATATTCCTTATTGCATATCATATGGTATGGGAGCAACATAATTTTCTCATAACTTCCTCACCATATATACTCAATTTTGGAAGCATTAAATCATTGAAATTCCATTTTCTTCTATCATGAACAGTGCATGAACAGTGCAACCGAAAAGGTAAAGTGAAGAACATCAACTTACTTCACAACCAAGCATGTAACTAGCTTGTTTAAGCTTGTCTTAACTATCTATGACCTAAAACTCATATTCCTTTCACATATACACAAAATTTCCAGCAGCATTCGCCAAGATTTAAGCCCCAAAAATCCCTTAAACTCGAGCACAAACCATAAGAACAAAAGGTAGAAGTAAGGAGACAACTTACCTTACTTGCTCCTTCAAGACCCTTGCTTCTTCCTTGCTTTCTTCCACTTTCTTTCTCTAGAACTCACTTCTCTCTCTAAAGGAGCTCTTGGGTGTGAAGAATGAATGGAAAGGGGGAGTATTTATAGCAAAAGTCATGTGCCATTTGAAGGCCAAGATCACTTTGGAAACTATTTAATATAATGGTTAAAGGTTTGATCTTGAAATGTATTTTCACTTTCCACCCATGACCTTACCACCATGACATCACTAGCATGGCCTACTTGGAACACCTAGTCTCCTCTTCTTGGCCCCATTTTTGAGTCCATGTGGGTCCCACCATGTGCAAACCCTAATTCTTACTTTATTCTCTTTCTTTCTATTTTTCTTCTTTTTTCAAAAATCCATAAATTATTCATTATTGGACTTGGGCTCCAAGATAGATTTTGGGCCTTATTGGGATGGACTAGGACAAAAATGTTGGGCCTCTTGTAGGTCCAATAGCTAATTGGCACATATCCCAATGCACTTTCCTTATACCGATATCCTTAAAGTGCCCTGATCTTGGAATAAATGCTAAACACCTCCTTTAATTTTTCTAACATTTTTAGAAATTCATTCTAATATAAAATGAATTCTCTACAAAGTTTCATAATTTTCTGAGATCCAGAAGTCCTGATAAAAATTTCATACGTTTCCTTTAACCCTTTATCGGTGTCCTTTTTCACCGTAAATTCCATAATTAATTCTACAGGACTCCTTTTTGACTTCTGTCCACTCCATAAATTCTCATATTAATTAGAATAATTTACTATCAAATTTCCTCTGATATCCATCCATTGCATGAAATGACCAAAATGCCCTCCATTTACTTCTGGTTTCTTAGGGCATCACAGTGGCATTTTCGTAATTTTGCACTTTGGCTCTTAGACTTTCTTCCTCTTCCAATTAATCCTTTTCTTTACATAAATACGGCCACATCTTTTCCTAAAAATCCCATATATTTTATTCAACCCGTACATACAACTTCGTAAAGAAATTAGGGATGTTACATTTAAGAACTGCAAGCAGACTGCATCAGATCCAGCTCTTATCTGAAGAGTGATCTGTACTCATCTGAATCTAGTCTCTATATCAGAGTCATCTGTTTCAAATCTAACTCTTTCTGTATACCATTCCTTTCAATAGAAATGGCTCTGAGTACTGCATTCGCACGCCTATAGGAAAACCTGAATCGCCCCAATCATAAATCATATCAGAATATCATATCATAACTTATCGTCTCATAAACTGAGACTATCTATCATCCTCAATATATTCCTTATTGCATATCATATGGTATGGGAGCAACATAATTTTCTCATAACTTCCTCACCATATATACTCAATTTTGGAAGCATTAAATCATTGAAATTCCATTTTCTTCTATCATGAACAGTGCATGAACAGTGCAACCGAAAAGGTAAAGTGAAGAACATCAACTTACTTCACAACCAAGCATGTAACTACTAAAAGAGTTAAATAGAATTTATTTATGAGACTTTGTAAAAAAATTATTTTATATTAGAATAAATTTATAAAAATTTATAACTACTAAAAGAGTTAAATAGAATTTATTTCAAAAATTAGGGTAATTTAAGGATATTGGTACAAGGAAAATTTCTTGGAAATTGAGCCATGAGAGTACTTGAGTTTGATTAGAGACCCAAGATGGCATTCCAAGAAATCCAAAAATGTGGCCCAAGATTTATGTGGGTCCAAATGGAATTAAAATAATATTTTAGTGATTTTTAATAAAGTATAATTACCTGGTTGAAGTTATAACTGGGGAATTAATCATGTAGAGCTTTGGATTTATATGGAAGCCATGAGGTCGTGTGAAAGGTATCCTCATGGGACCCACCAAGATGCAACATGGCACTAATCTAGGGGAAGAATAAAACTGAAGAAAAAGCTAAGGACACGTGGCACAATCTCAATCGTTCATTATGAGATAAGATTCTAGAATTCTCTAAAAGTGCTGAGTCAGCAGCTGAGGTATCCCCAAGAACCCCACCATAGCTCCACCTATCATGCAAGGTGTCCCCTTGATGATGTCATTTAGGATGATGATGTTATAAGGACACGTGGCGAGTTCTTGTGGCTCTGTAAATATTTTGACCTTGGAGGGTAAAATGGTAATTTGGCCACCAAACCTACCCTATAAATACCCCCACCCCCTCCATTCAATGCACATCCACGAAAGGAGCAAGAAAGAGGGGGAGAGAGAGAGAGAAAGAAAGGAAGGAAGGAAAAAGGAGGAAGTCTGACTGAGCTAGGAGCAATCTAAAGAGTTTAGGGACTTGGCAAGCTCAAGAATAAGGTAAGTAATTTATTCTAGTCCCTACTCTAATAAATTAGAGGATTGTTCTTATGAATTTAATAGTTAGAATAAAGAAATGTCTCTCTCTTGATAAGGTTAGCTATGGACAGAAAGAAAGTTAAGGGCTTATCAAATTAAAGATAGTACCTCAAGTTAAGCTTGAGTTAAGTAGAGCTATAATGGATAGGATAATAATAAAAATATTATTATGCTATGTATATGCTCTGACCTATGTAAAGAAGGAACCTCAGAACAAAGGCTAAGGACTAAGGGAAAGATACCCCACAAGTAGTAAACTATCATAAACTTGTATGTATTGGATGTTATACTTGGTTGTACTTTGGCTATGTTGAATTGAGTTGCATATGTGTATATAATTGAAGCTTTGTTTCTTTGATTACTTTAGCCAATTGTATTTCATATGTTATATGGAAGCATGCACTTTACACAATGTTAACACTTTCACAAGCAAGCACAATTATTTACATTAATACATACATTATTTAGTAGCATTTACTACTGAGATTTCCCCATAAATCTTACCCTTATATTTTTTCAAATATAATAGGATACTGTTTTAGAGAAGATAAAGCCTAGGAAAGTGAGGTATGACAAAGAACACATTGATAAATTATTTATTCTAATCTATGGAATGAATATTTTGAAAAGACTTTCCTCGATAAGAATTTCGATAAGCCTAAACCAAGCCTCTATTATTAAAAGGTTATTTTTAAAAAGAAATTTTGATAAAGCTGGTTATTGAAGTATTATTTTATAAGAGTTGTTCTAATTAAATTCATATTGTTTGATATTTATCGGAGCTCTTTTTGATAAGGCTACTTTTCTATAAACACTTTGATAAATCTAACTGTTCTTCAAAAATATTTTCAAACCAGACTTTGATGTTTCAATCCAAAACGTTAGAGATTAATTGATCTATGATTAGACTCTTTTTATATCATTTATACAATACATTTCAAGATCAATTGCATTAAATGAAGAAATTCATTAAACAATAAATTTCTGTCAGAATGCATTAAATGCCTTAACCGTCAGCAACCAACGGTTTTATTCTTCAACGGCTAATTTAATGAGTCCAACAGCTATTCAAACAATTCAACTATAAAAGAAGCCACCTTAAATGCTGAAGTCAATAGAACATGAACAAAGAACAAGCAACATTTATTGAGAATTCATTACTGCATTCATTGCTACTCTATTTTACTCTGTTTCTCATTCTTTGAACATAGAATTTTAATCTTTGAGAGAGAAACTTATAGACCTTGATCTTCAATGCTTATCGTTATCATTCTACTTGAGAGAGAGTTATAAATCTTTATTCATTATATGAGATACTCAAGAGTAGGGGTGGGATTGTAATCTTACGGGAAGTAAGAGGGAGTGAGACAGGTATTCTCTTATTGATGTACTGAGGCACTAAGAGCGCGATAAATCTTGAAAATAGTGGAATAATACTTAGAGGAGTTTTAAGGATTGAACATAGACTAAGTGGTTGGGCTAAACTAGCATAAACTGTCTGTATATATTTTCTTACTTATCTGCTTCTTCTATAGGTAATATCTTTCTTAACTTAATCTTTGTGTTTCTATTTAAATTTTTAAATTTTTTAATATTATGCAATTTATCCCTTCTTGAGTAAAATTGCCATTGTGACAGATGGAAAATGAGGTTAATATTATAGAAAAGTTTAAGTTTACTAATGCAAGTCTCTATCAAGAGGGGGAAGTGATAACTTATGTTGACCAAACTATACGAAGATACGAGAGTAACCATGAGTTATATGGCGTAGATTTAGTTAAGTTTCTTATAGAAAAAAAGTTAATTGGAAGAGGCATGAGGTGAAAAACCAAAATGACCTTTTGCTAGAGGAGACAACATGACCAAAAAAAATATTTTCACACCGTACATGGTATGGGGATTATGGTAATGGCGAAAGATACATAACTATTATCTATGTAATATAATAATACTAATATTTTTTAAAGGTTAATCCTCTTTAAAGATTATTAGATTGTTTTCTTTATAAAATTAAACTACTTTAAAAATAAATCATTCAATATATTAATAATATTTTTAATATACATTATGGATAATTATTTTTAACTCTGGGCATTTCTATAAAATATTATTATAACATTTCTTAAAAAATAAATAAATTTAAGCGGTTAAAAATTGATTTGGATAATTTATAATTATAGTATGGAGCGAAAAACTTGAATTTATAAAATATTTTAATAATATTTATTAATACTAAAATATTATTTTAAGAGGTTAATGTACTAAAAATTAATTTAAAATAATAAAAAATAAAAAAATATTTCAAGATGCAATATGCTAAATAATGATACTAATGTTGGTAAAAAAATCTATGGTGCTAATAAAAAAATATTTTAGATTGTTGGCCAAAAAAATTTAGCTTTGGGTAGGGGAGAGAATCAACGTTACGCGCCAACACTTCTCATTTTTTCTTGTTTCGGCCGCCACTTTGTGTTCTTCCACCTCCACCTCCACCTCCACCTCCTCCTCCACCCCATCTCAGAATCGACCCTCGCAGTCACCTCCACTCCACCTCAGAATCGCACTTTCAGTCCCCTAAGACCTCCACAGTCCGTCTTCACCTCATCGTCTAGCCTTTTTTCGTTAAGTTTCGTTTACCTTCATTCTCTGTTACCCTTTCCTCAGATTATGTAAGGCGTGAATTATTTCGATTCTTGAGGGTATTGTTTTCGGAGTGAGATCTAACTGGTAAAACTGTTATGTGTGCATTGAAGGGTCCTGAATACCAAATTTTTATTCTCTCGATCGACGGCTTCTGGTTCATATTAGAAGACGAGACATTTTGCATAGTTCCAGTCTTGCTCAGACAATCTATACTTCTTTAAGGCTATCATTTGACGCATTTAAGGTTAGGTCTTTAAACCTAAAGGCTTATATTTTTAGGCTAGGCCATGCTTTTTGCAAGCTCAGTCTTGAGTCTAGATAAGCTATAGGCTAAGCTTAGTCTTAAGGTTTATTGTCACGACATGCAGGTGATAGGAGAGCAGTGTCGGATTTTGCAGTAAAAAGCTCAATCGAACAGGTTAGTCAAAATATGTCATAAATTCCAACATGTATAATCAGTCTTGAGTTATTATATTTTTTAACTTTTTAGAAATATTTATAATTTTTTCATTTAATTTAAAATAAAGAATACAGTAAGTAGAGAGATTAGTACAATAACTGAAAGTTTTAAGATAAATTTGGTAAATGACTTGGAAAGGACCATTAGATCCTCACGGATGATGTTAGCTGAGACGGAAGCAGAAAAATATTTTTAGGTTAGGAATTGAAGGATTATAATAATTAAAAAGAGCTAATAAGTTGCATTCGACACGTTCATACCAGGCTATCAGTTTGTGGCTTTGGTGTATTGTTTCAGTTCATGACTTTGGAATTCTTTGGATATTATTTTGATTGGTCCAATTTGTGCAGCTTGTTTACTCTTATAATTCTCCATTAGTTCTTGGATTTGGAATTGCCTCTTTTTCCAGTCTCTTTTTTATAATTCATATACAGAATTCATCTATGCTATAAGATTATGTTTCTGTATAAAA
This sequence comes from Leucaena leucocephala, assembly GCA_037074615.1. NCBI lineage: Eukaryota > Viridiplantae > Streptophyta > Magnoliopsida > Fabales > Fabaceae > Leucaena > Leucaena leucocephala. The sequence continues at coordinate 10,702,705 of CM073555.1, read as the reverse complement.
ACTGCACAACCTATTGTACAAATAATTCATTTATATCGAACTGCATAACCTTTTAAACATGAGGTCCCACTTAAAAGGTCAAACTATCCAATTTTTATACCACATCTCGTCCCTTGTATCAACTTTGTCACATTACAATTCAGGTTAGTCAATCATTTTACTTCAAACTGAAGCATAAGCAGACAACTAGAATGACATTCAGTCCTTGATTTCAAGCTATTACAACACCAGCTTTCACCCACGTGAGCTCATCAATGATTTTCATATCAGAACCACATTGATTGAATACATTTCACCAGTGCAGTATTTAGCAACTTAATCTTTCTCTTGCATTTTCTTATGTCCACCTCCTGTTATCTGTAAGCGTACAAACCCTCTATGCCTTTTTTCTGTGTTACCTTTGCACAAAACTGCAGAAGAAATCACTTGCTCCACTTCAAGCTTGTCTCAGTCAAACTCTTATACTCAATTCAGTTAGGTAATCTTTTAATCCTTACAACTAAAAGCCACCACTTGAGTTTCCCCAAAAGATTATTTCAAATTAGCACTAATGCTTTCAATGTCATGTGATGTGGAAATTACCAGAAAATTAGTACGTAATTTGATTGGAAATGGAGATTAAACTTTGCTCCATATTGGGCAGTAGATAATTTTTAATTTACTTGTCGTGGAAATTATTTCAGTTTTACTTGTTACTTTATTGTATCTTGCAAGTCTTGATATCTATTTTCATGATTTGTAAAATTATATTTTCTTTATATGAGTTGCAGTTCACTGGACTAGCCTTCATCTGCCACTTTACCATAGTTTGGCATATAGACTATTGATGCAGCAATGTCTACAACCAAGACTCGAGTTAGTAGCTTTTCTCACAATGTTCCTAATGTAACATCTCAGAATCCTGGACTAAAGCATGGTCCTAATGGAACAACTTTTGTATCGGCTGGGATTCTAGATTTAGACAGTAATTTCCTCTCACTTTCCTCAAATCATCTAGAGTACATGAATCAGTTTAATTTCTTTATTTGATTCATGTGAGGTCTCTCTGCTCATGGAACTTTTTTGTTTTGTCTCCGCACAAATACAATAATAAAAATAGAATCAGCATTTTAAGCCCAAAAAAGTGATTATTTAGGCCCAAATGAGTCTTCCCATGTGTACTAATTGATCCAAGTCTTTTAAATTAATGTCTCCATGCTTAAAATAGGTTCAGCGGCTCCTTTTTCAGCACAAATAAAACTAATGACGTCCTCAGCATTTTTAATCTAATTTGTTGCTCCAATTGCCATTTGCTTTGTCAATGCCTCATGCACTAGCCAATTCAATGCTTCCTTAATTCTTTTAGTTCTTACTCTTGTGATTGGTCTAGTTGGAATATGCAAAGGATCTTTGGAAGTTGAAAAGTCATTTTGCTGTATCGCATCATTCACTTTCTCCTCAAAAGAATTCGTCCTAGAATTATCACCTGCCTCAAAAGGAGATAAATAAGTCACATTGAAAATAGCACTAACATTGTACTCACCAGGTAAATCAATTTTGTAAGTATTATCATTAATTCTTTCAAGAACTTGAAAGGGATCATCTCCTCTTGGAGCTAATTTGGGCTTTCTTTGAACTGGAAATCTTTCTTTCCTCATATGCACCCACCCCAATCACCAGCATATTGCTCATTTTTCTTTTCAATTTGTTGATTCACTTTTTCATGAAGTTGCTTCATTGTTTCAACCTTCTTTTTCCCATCAAGACTTGCTCTTTCATCAATAGGTAGTGGTAATAAAGCCAAAAATGTTAGTGGATTAAAACCATGCACAATCTCAAAAGGAGAATAATCAGTAGATGAATGCACACTCCTATTAAAAGCAAATTCAATGAATGACAAACAATCTTTCCAATTTTCCAAATTCTTTTGAATCATAATTCTAAGCAATTGAGTCAAAATTCTATTAACAACTTCAATTTGTCAATCAGTTTGTGGATGACATGTAGTAGCAAATAAAAGTTTAGTACCAAGTTTTCCTTACAAAACTCTCCAAAAATGACTCAAAAATTTTGTATCCCTATTAGAAACAATTCTTTTAGGAACACTATAAAGTCTCACAATTTTTTTAAAGAATATATTAGAAATATGTGGCATCGTCAGTTTTATGACATGCAATAAAATATGCCATTTTAGAAAAACTGCCAACAACCACAAATATTGAATCCATCCCTCTTTTTGACCTAGGCAAACCTAAAATAAAGTCCATTGAAATATCTACCCAAGGTTCATTAGGCACAGGTAATAGGGTATACACCATATGTCAAGACTCTAGACTTAGAATTTTTACATGTTATGCATTTAGAACATATTCTTTCCAATCACATTTCATTTTAGGCCAAAATAAATATTTATCCAAAACATCCAAAGTCTTCTTCACACCAAAGTGTCCCATTAATCCTCCCACATGTACTTCTCTCACAAGTAATTCATGCAAAGAACATTGAGGAACACACAATTTATTTTCTTTAAACAAGTAGTCATCAATTCTATAACACTAGTCAAATGCTTTCTTTTCACAAGTAATAAACATTTTAGCAAAATCAGCATCATTGGCATACAACTCCTTAATATATTCAAAACCAAGTAATCTAGTATTTAGAGAAGTAAGAAGAGTATCCCTTCTTGACAATGCATTAGTCACCTATTTTTCTTACATTTCTTGTATTTGATGACATATGACAATATCTCAATAAATTCTAGCCACCTTGCATGTCTTTTGTTCAATTTACCTTGATCCTTTATGTGCTTCAAAGATTGATGATGATCATTGTAAATCACAAATTGTTTAGGCAAAAGGTAATGTGGTCAATTCTCTAATGCTCTTTTGAGTGCATAAAGCTCCTTGCATATGTTGGATATTTCAAGGATGCTCCATTTAGATTTTTATTAAAATAAGCAATTGGCTTTCCTTCCTGCATCACATTCAATTTATCCTATTTCAACTCCAGATGTGTAACATCCTGAATTTCATAAAAGGTATTTATAAGGAATTTTATTTTTCTAAAATTAAAAAGTCTCAAAGTTAAAATTTTAGAAAAATAATAAAGGAAAGATTAAGCATTTAAAAATATTTTGGGGCTTAGGAAAATTAAGGAAAATTTTTGAAATAGGTATTTTGGGGGAGTTAGAAAATTATGGAAGAGTTTATTTCTTCAAAAAGAGGCCCAAATGATGTAATAGTTATTTTCGAGAACTAAATCCCACTTTTTTGACAAAATTTAAGAAAAATAATTAGAAGTTATCGTTTGTCTGAAAAATTTTAGGGAAATTCCCTTATGAGTTAGAGAAGCTATTAGAGGAAGAAAATCCTTATTCTATTTTGAGGATTAATTTCTAGAAAATTCTGAAGTTTCAAAAAATATGAGAAATGATGAAAATAATGATAGACCAAGAGCTGGCTTCTTCCCCACTCAATTACACTCTCTCCCTTGTGTCCCTCTATAGTCCACTTTTTTTCTTCCTTGCTCACCAAGTCGGGCAAGATGAGATAGCAAGAATAGAAGAGCGAGGCAGAAGAAGGATTAGAGATAGAGATTGAAAGCAAAGACGGAGGCTTGAGGGAGTGAGGTAGCAAGAGATAGTGAGAGACTTGAGCATATCACTCTCCTCTCCTCTCATTTTCATTGATCATCGTTACTATCTGCAACATAGAGAGAGAAGAGAGCGAGAACGAGAGACAGAGGCAAAAATGTAAGTTGTTGTTAACGGTGAAGAGGGTGATTGGAGAGTTGAATCTTCAACTCCTGTAAGTAACCTTGTCTTATGCCACCCTTATTTTTGTTGATCTGCATATTTTAAGGTTGAAGTGTACTCTAGTTATAAGGAAAAAAAAGAACAGAAGCTTGTTGTTGGGAAGTAAAGCATAGTTAGAATGCATAATTAGTAAAAGCTATAATTTCATCAAATAGTGATGAACTGTGGATTCGTTTCTATTCAGAAGCAAAGCAATTTAAATAGTTAATCCCTAAGATTTTACAGGGTATAAGTAGACATCCAAAACAATAAATGAATAGTATTTTATAATTTTAGATATTTAGTTTAAAAGATATGATTCTTCAAAGGGTTGAGAAAAAACTCAATGTCATTGGTACCTAAGTTTTAAAAGAATGATTTTTAAACTTCTGGGCTTACTAAGGGTACCAATTGGGTCACATAAAGGCTAAATAACTCTGATAAGTGACCCCAAAATAAGGCGTTACATTTTTGGTATTAGAGGAGAGATTTTTGCAAAAGGCTAATAAACTCTGCTAGTAGGAAAGAGTAGTTTTGTCATAGCTCTAGCTATTCTTGGTAGGAATAACCAAGATAAGATAGATGAAAGAGTGAAGAAAAATTAGTTCTCTAAGTTCATCTGCATAATGACTCTAGATTTAGCTAATTAGCCCTATAAGAGTTGTATAATATTCATCAACAGTGATACTAGTAGCAGTGATAGCTCTTGGGCAAGGAGGCTCTATAGTGAAGAGAAGATGATGATATCCTAGCTAATCTAGGATATTAATCTGAGCTATATATGAATCAGTCAAGCTATAACACTATCCATAGTGATAGTGATAGTATTGTTAGCTTGTGAGGGAGGTATCCAAAGAAGAAAATATAAGATGGGATCTAAGATTAAAATGTTAAATTTTGTCCCTAAATCGAAAGAGGACCCTAAAGAGGATCCCAACTATGAACCCTTGTCTAAGGGTAGTAATGACATTCCAGAGTTATAACCAGAAAAAGTTTATTTACCTGACTGTTTCTTGAACCATGAGTTATGTTCAAGTTGAAGTTAAGGTTGTTCATGTTATGTCTTGAACTAAGTATAAGTTTAAGTACGTTGGGGCTACCCTAGTTGTCATGACTTGATTGCTTCTTGTTATGAACTATTGAATGATCAGATGAATAATTGTCGCTAAGTTATATAAATGTTTGCCTATAAAATTTGCCAAAATGCTATATGATTGATGATGTTATGAGTTATTATTTTGAATAGTATAAGGATTGCTCAAATTAGAAGAAGTTGATAAGTAGAGGTACATGAGAATGAAGAGAAACCCCATGTATAGACCTAATGTGTTAGTTATAAATTATCTTGGCATATGGTATTATATGATTGAAGATATTATAACTGGGTATGTTCTTTTGCACAGAGGCATAGAGATAGTATTGGCCTCTAGACAATAAAAGCAATAACATAAGAGATAAGAGCGACAACGACAACAACAACTAACCCCCAACAACATTTAGTTCAACCCTAAGTTCCATGTACAAGCTAGAATAATAGTTAAATAAGATAATATACCTCAGTGCATTACAAGGTATATGAGAGATAAAGTCTTAAGGAAATATTATTCAAATTATGTACCTTCCCTGAAAAGCTCAAGTAATGGCACATAGTTAGTCCAAGAGTAGGGAGGTAGTTATTTTAATTCTAATGGTGCTGCTATAGATGAGTTTGTGAAAGTTAAATTAGATATAGAAGTACAAGTCAGAAGCCTGACTATAGTAACCAGTGCTTACTCAGCATAAATGATTGAACGACATATATATGCTGAGTATTATGTAGACAAAGATGTTAAAGATGAGAATTCAATGATGACAGGTTAGCAAAAGAGATATGATAAATAAAAGGAGTTGATGTTGCTATTAAGGCAAAACATCCTCCAAAGGTAAGAAAAGTAGCTAAGAGTATATCATCAGAGTTGATATTACTGTAATGAAAGCAACACGTCCTCCGTAAGAAAGAGAATAGTAGGTGAGACTCGATAATGGAGTTGATGTTGCTATGATAAAAGCAACATGTCCTCTGATCGAGAAAGAAAAGTAGTTAAGATTTAAAGGAAAGTTAGTGATAGGTTCTCACCTGTTAATGATCCCTAAGGATAGGGTAAATCTAAAAATATTAAAGGTCTAGAGATATGAGTCAAGCCCTTCCTCAGTTAGCTGAAAGAAAGTAACTGACCTAGATAGGGATCAAAGTGAGGTTAGAACAAAAAGTTCTTCAAACGGTGGGTAATGCTATGATGAGACGTAGTTGAGTAGATCCATCAGAAAATAAGGGAAAGTGTGTTTAGTCGCGACTAACCAAAGGAATTGGTTATGACAAAAGAACACGAAAATGATTTCCAGAAAAGGTTGTGACTTTAGTCGCGACTAGTCAGTATTTTGGTTGCGACTACTAGATGCAGTGATTCCCAGATGATGGGTGGAATCTTAGTAAGACTCAGTGGACTATTATTGTTAAAACATAGAAAATAAGACTAGAAGAGATTAGAGAAAGAAAGGTAGCCGCAGATGAAGGGACTCCCCTGTATAAGAAAGAGTAATGATAAAAGATAGACAAGACAACTAAGGGTTTGAGTATGTACCCTAGCAGGAGGGTATTGCAGAAGCCTAAGTTAAAGAAATTAATGTCATCCTATTAACGATAAAATAGACTAGTAGAATAGCTATCTCATATTCTTGAATCAATTAATAGGATCTCAGAGATAGTAAACTCAAGGTGATAGGCTCAATGAGTTTTTGGGGATCAGTATAAAGAGGATAAGAGATAGAGAATGAGATAAATAGGAATAGGGAACTAGCATAAAGAGATAAGTTTATTACCTATGATGTTAAGTGACTGAGTGTCACTTAAGGTCCAGATCAATCACTTGAGGTTAGGTTGAGAGGCTCCCAAGTAGGGATACGATATGATAGTTTTGGCCATCCAGTCTTTCCTAAGAATTGGGAAATAGTCCTCCGAGTTAAAAATGATATTGCTCTAGATAGGGCAAGTACCCTATTTGAGCATGAAAGGGAAATAGTTCAGAGTTGACGTTGCTTTAGCGAAAGTGACATGTCCTCTATTGAGAACAGAGAGTAGTAGTCAGTGGAGTTTATTTTATTCCAAAGGAAACATGATTGGCCAAGAACAAAGCTTAGGGACAAAGCTTCCCTAAGCTTAGTAGAGTATGAAAGCAAGTAGAAAGAAGAGAATATTATAAGTCCTTTCCCTATAACTCTATAAGTAGAAAGAATAGAATTAGTTGTAGACAGAAAGAGAGGCTCCCTTTTTGAAGGGGTAGCATGTCATATGCTATAGAAATAGCAGCAAGCAAGTAAGAGCTTTTACTCCTTACATTAGAGTGCATGGTATTATGTTACTTCTATAAAAGATATGCTTAAGCTCTGAGAGTTAGAGCTATGCAGCTTCCTGTAGTACTTTGCCAAGGCATTATGCATGTTAGCATAATGCTCCTGCTAAAGAAGTAAAGTAGAGAAAAGAGCAGTTACATAAGTCGTCTCTCTATGTACTGTCTAAAATCAGCTAAAAATGATTAGAGCAGCTAGAGACAGTAAGAGTAGTTATGATAAGAGTAGATAGAGGTAATAATATTTAGAGGAGTAAGAGAACTTCTAAGGTAGACTGGCCTAAGCTAAGCTAGTTTGAACTTTTGATGAGGCATTTAAAGAGATAGATAGGTGGCCTAGATAATTGCAAATTGATAGGGCCTAAGGGAATGATATTGGTATATAGAATAGTCTTGGGGAAATAACTGTAAGTTACTAACTAGGAAGAGATAATTTAATCCTATGGTTCAAAGTCTTCCAGAGACTTAGATACAATACAACAGAATTGCAATAGATTTCAGAAGATCGTAGTTAGATCCCAGGGTCGTAGTTAGATCCTAAAGAGACTTACGGTAGATCGCAGTAGATCTGGGGTCATAGTAGACTTAGCCTAAAGAAAGTTGCTGATCCATAAGAGTAAGAGTATAGTATCTCTTTGAGAAGACGATGACCAGGGACAAATGTAGAGACCTCTAGAGTTGGTTAACTAATATAGAGAGAAAGTACCCACGACTTTCTTCCAGGTAACCTTATCATTCATTAGGCTGAGCTTAATTCTCTTCCAATTAACAAAGGATGGTCAGAGTTAGAGCCATAAGTCCTGAACAAGAGGTATTCAGGTTATCTCTAAATGTGAGGAAAAGTGAACTATATGAGAGATAAAGGTAGTGAGAAAAGAGATGGCTCATCTAGCTCTGGTATAGTGAATGGTTTTGAAATGTACAATCTTGTATGTTTTGGCAAGAAAGACTTTAGTGTTATCATAGTCATGGATAAAGATGAAATGCCATAACATAAAGTGTAGACTATTTTACATAAAAGTTAGAGTCAAGCTCAGCAGAATAAAACTATCACTATTAATGATATTGTCAAGATTATTGGCGCCTATATGAGTGTAAACAAGGAATTGTTAGATATATCATTGTCTATATATGATGGTGATTAGAAAAAGAATGGTAGTTATATTATTGTCAAATCTCATGTGTATGAGGAAGTCAACTCAATGCCGGTTGTTGTAGTGGAAGGGGTCATGAATCAGATTCTTTAGTCTGTAAAGATTTGTCAACATCTTCTAAATCCTTAGTCACTTGAAAAGTTATCATAAGAGTTAGATGTTAAATACCATTGCTTTAGTGGCTAAGACGTGTCAGGTGAAGAGATGGTGATAAAGATTCATATGAAAAGAAAGTAAGAAAGCCACAAGTTCATAATTAAGATATTCCCACTTATAGCCTAATGGCTAAGAGTTCATTAAGTCAAATAGCGGTAGAGATTTATGCCTTGTACGAAGGCAAAGTGGCAACCTAAGCCTTGAGATGATTAAGGCAGATTGCAGAGAGGAAGACGAAAGAATAAATTCTCTCTTTGTACTATCTAGAGTTAGTAAAGGTAGTAAAACTTGTAAGAGTTAACGTAAAGCTAAAGATGAGAAAGTTGCCATAAATAAGGGCTAGAGATGAGCGCATAAGCAGAAAAGACACACAAGAGAAAGTATAGAAGGGTATAAGACAATAAAGTACCAGGATTTGAGCATGTTTATATCAATACTTCATATTTTTATCAGCACTAGAGTAACCCAAGGATGTGTAATTCCCTGGTAAGTGATGAAAAATGTTGCATTTCTACCAAGTTATGCAAAAAGTTTTACTAGAAAGTGGAAAAGTTAAGAAAAATAAGAAATTATTAAGGAATAAAGGTTAAGTGACCTTAACCCTGAAATTTCAAAGACGAACTTTTTTTAAGAGGGGTAGAATTGTAACATCCTAAATTTCATAAAAGGGATTTATAAGGAATTATTGAAGTCAAGAGTATTTTTTTGAAATTAAAAAGTCTCAAAGGTAAAATTTCAGAAAAAGAATAAAGGAAAGAATAAGCATTTAAAAATATTTTGGGGCTCAGGAAAATGAAAGAAAAATTTTGAAATGGGTATTTTGTGGGAGGTAGAAAATTATAGAAGAGTTTATTTTCACAAAAAGAGACACAAATGATGTAATAGTTATTTTCGGGAACTAAAGGCCTATTTTCTTGAGAAAATTAAAGAAAAATAGTTAGAAGTTATCTTTTGCCCAACAAATTTTAGGGAAATTCCCTATGAGTTAGAGAAGCTATTAGAGGAAGAAAATATGAGAAATTATGAAAATAAGGATAGACCTGTTGGAGATTGTGCCCTAGGGGTCAATCATTATGTTATGAACATTATTGATTTATGAATTTCTTAATTATGTTATCACATTATTTGCATATTTACTGTGATGACCATCCTTGGATAACTCATGATCTTATCCTAAATGTCCCTAGTCGGTCATCTATGCGAGAGCAGAGATGAAATAAGACCAGTATGACTTTGAAGATATATAGAGATATAAATTAAAGTCATAGGCACATGTAAGAGTACAGGGTGTTGGACCGACCCGCTATGAGAGAGCTGCATGGGTCAAGTCATAAGCTTCTCTCATATACAAACCATGTCACTATGCCCTTTGACCTGAGATCATCATGGATTCCTACATGACAAACGCTCATCTTTGACCTAGTCAAAAGTCACTTTTGACCGAGTGATCATAAAGGCTATGTTCGGGCTCAGTGGTTTTTCATGCGGAGGAATGTGAATGGTCAAGATGAAATTTGTCCCTCACATTCGTAGAGAGATATTACTGGGCCCCTCGATGAGTGAGTCTGATAAATGTATGGCCATACTGTAATGGAAGGGTAGTTCCATTTCTATAGTCAGACTACTCAGGGATCGAGAAAGTAACGATCAAGAACAGGAGGATGACGTTCTCCATGCCTCATCCATGACCGAAATATCATGTGACCAAAGGGACGTGATATGGTTGTATGAAAGGTAATATCGTTCATCGATCCTCATATGTTTTGGGTAGTCATAATGTCTTGCTAGAGGCCGCTTACGACTTGTGGGTTAGTATAGTAACTGGCCCACTGCCAACTTCATATGGGCCTACAGGGTCGCACACAAAATAGCCCAACTCGAGCTGTGATGTCCAGGTTTATTGAATCTAAGACATGTCTTGATTCAATGAATAATCTAGGGTGAATTTATATATTTTATATATATATCAATTTGTATTTATATATTATATATAATATAAGAGATATTTGCAAGATTTAATTTATAAGGATAAATTAAATCTCTATCACTTTTGAATTTGAATTTAAATTGATATGATCTATTTGAATTTAAAATTTAAATTGATAAGATATCTCAAATTTAATTTATGAGAATAAATCAAATATAATTCCGTCTTATCTTTATTAAATAAATAGGTGAATTAAATCTGTGGGACGGATTTAATAAAAACCATATTTATTTAATTAGTTTCTTATCAAATTATGCAATATATGATATTGTATTAATTTCAGAATTAATATAAGATTAATTCTGAAGCCCGGCCCAATTAGAAGCCAGATAGCATCCTATATATTTGACATTAGGAGCTAGGGTTCCAAAAACACACAACACAACACACAAGAGAAAAAGGGGCAAGGAGAGTGCAAAAGGTTTGCAGATAAGAAACTGCCGGAATAGAGACGGTGAGGACGGAATCTTGAGAAAACCCTAGAGGGACAAGGCGCTAGCACGTCGTTCGTGGTTGGAACGCTATTCGTGTGGATACCGGTAGAGCAAGCCGATCTGAGTTTTCAACTTCTTGCGAACGAGAAAAGAGCACCAGGTACGACGAGGTCGCGACCAGTTGACACAGAGGTCGCGACCAAATTGGCTTCTGAACGTCAGAAATCCGAAAAGAGACTATAGGTCGCGACTAGAAGCAGAGGAAGTCGCGACTGCTAACTCCAGAGACGACAGGTCGCGACTAGAAGCTGATTAGGTTGCGACTGCAAACTCCAGAGGCGACAGGTCGTGACAAGAAGCTGAGGAGGCCGCGACTGAAAGTTCCAGAGGCGAAGAGTCGCGACTAGTGGACACTGAGGTCGCGACCAAAGCTTGAATACGAAGGTAACACTTCTTTCTCCTTGACTTAAACACATTGGGTAGATCTTGGCTGGGAATGGAAAAAATTTTAAAGTTAATTTTCGCTGCGTGTCTTCCAATTTCCTTTAAGACCAAGAGTGAGGCAGCAAGAGATGGGGAGAGACCAAAGCATATCACTCTCCTCTCCTCTCATTTTCATTCATCATTGTTGCTAGCTGCTACACAGAGAGAGAAGAGAGTGAGAGAGTGAGAACTAGAGACAGAGGTAGAAACTAAAGGTTGTTGCCGACGATGAAGAGGGTGATTGGAGAGTTGAATCTTGTAAGGAATCAGTGGGTTCAACTCCAGTAAGTACCCATGTCTTATGCCACCCTTATTTCTGTTGATCTGCATATTTTAAGGTTGAAGTGCACTCTAGCTATCAGAAAAAAAAAAAAAAAAAAAGAGAATAGAAGCTTGTTATCGGAAAGAGGGGTTTGGTTTTGTAAAGGATATATATATACATATATGTGAGGATGCTGCTGTTCTAGAGAGAGTGCAGCTCGTCCCCCTTTCTGTTTCTGTTGGTCGTGTTTGGTTAGTGAGAGGAAGCCAATGAACAAATGGAATAACTATAGTTAAGCAAAGATTCAAGCTTATAAGGTTGTCCTGTGACACTAATTCTGGCTAGAATATTTGAACGTTAATGTCAAAATTTTATAGGCTGGAAACTGAACGTCATGCCTCTATTTTGAATTTTATTATGTGTTAAAGTTATAATCAAGTGAAGCTTCAGGTGCTCTTGACATTTCCCGATTATAAGATTAAGTAATGGATGATTTGTGATTGATGAATATTGAAATTTAGAGGGGGAGGTGCTGCTGGTTCCCATGGCCTTCTAGTAATTACTCATTGAGTATTGCCATTTTTGTTATGAGCTCAAATTCCAGTACCTCGTCTGTGTGTATATATGTGTGTGTGATTAAGATCATATTTTCAAATGTGGAATTATTCTAGATATGTAAAGATGTACTTTGATAATGGTTTTTCTAGTTAATGGGCACTTGATTAATTTGAATAATGATTATGTGTAAGTCATAAGTTATGAGGTTTGGTGCTTTCCTATGTTAAATAGCCATTTTGGCGACATTAAATGGGTGACTTAAACATTGTGTTAAGTCTGGAAAATAAATTCAGAGCCAAAGCTAAGAAACTGTCTCAAACTATGCAGTAGTAGATATTAAGTTATTAAAGTGATAATTCCAACATTTATAAGAGGTGATTTGAGGATAAGAAAGTGAAGGTATTTTAATATGAAGCAAGTGTTGGAATTTTCAAGTCATGTTCAAGGTAATTTAAAGTTTTTAAGAACATGTTGTTGAGCTCAAATGTCTAAAGATTTAAACTCAAAATAGGCTAGTGAGCTCGCTTCAGGGAAAAGAAAGTATATAGGGTATTAATAACTCCTCTTCATTTTCCTACTTGGTCAAGTTCAATAGCAGCAAGGAAAATAGTAGAATTGAGTATTGAGATGAGATTAAAAGAAGGAATAAAGTAAAGTTAAACTCTAAGCTACGTTTGAAGATAATAAGCAAGCCTAGAAACTAAAGTAAAATAATAAAGTTAAGACTTAAACTCAAAGTGAGAGTTTGGGGGAGTTTTGAGAAATATTGATTAAGAAATTATAGCACCAAAGAGCGTGCATTAATCTCCTTGTACATATATGATTCCTAGGTTTTGTTTGTACCCAAGCTCTCTAACAAGACACAATTAAAGAAATCAAAGAAATTCAAATAAAAGGAAGTAATTGGGATGAAGAAACAAACAGTAGTGGAACTTATTAACTCTTACATAGTTTGTGCTTGGTTGCTTGCATGTTTATTTGCCATGTATGCCATAGTTAAGCTTTTGAACATGTAATATCCTTGCTTGAGTTTGTGATGTGGACATGTGTATATGCTTGTAAGGTGATGTTTTTGCATTAACTGGATATATGCATAGTTAATTACCATTGCACATTATATTTTGAGTTGTAGTTTTGCTATAGAGATTCCCTCGAATCTCACCTATTTCTTTCCTATGTACCCATAGTAGGAGCAAGTTCTTTGAAAAGGAAGAGCACGTTGTGGAGGAAAATTTAAAGATGAAAGCTGAAGGAAGCCACTTAGCTAGCATTAGCTATATATTATTTATCTATGTGTGGCTGTAGTGGAGATATTATATATGTTTTTAAAATATAATTAAATGAGAAAGTGCATGTAAAGGCTTGTAATTAGCCTCCATAAGAAAGATAGGAGAAGTAATTGCAAACTAAGGTAAATGTTAAGGTAAAGCATAGCTAGAATGCACAATTAGTAAAAGCTATAATTTCATCAAATAGTGATGAACTGTGGATTCGTTTCTATTTAGAAGCAAAGCAATTTAAAGAGTTAAATCCTAAGGTTTTACAGGGTATAAGTAGACATCCAAAAAGATAAATGAATAGTATTTTATAATTTTGGATATGTATTTTAAAAGATATGATTCTTCAAAGGGTTAAGAAAAATCAATGTCATTGGTACCTAAGTTTTGAAAGAAAAATTTTTAAACTTCTGGGCCTACTAAGGGTACCAATTGGGTCACATAAAGGTTAAATAACTCTGATAAGTGACCTAGAGTAAAGTGTTATATTTGTTGTATCTGAGCAGAGTTTTTGTCAATAGGTTAAAATATTCTGCTATCAAGAAAGAGTAGTTTTGCATAGCTCTAGCTATTCTTGGTAGGAATAACCAAGATAAGATAGATGAAAGAGTGAAGGAAAATTATTTCTTTAAGTTCATCTGTATAATGACTTTGGGTTATTAGCTAATTAGCCCTATAAGAGCTGCATAATATTCATCAGTAGTGATAGTAGTAGTAGTGATAGCTCTTGGACAAGGAGGCTCTATAGCGAAGAGAAGATAATGAATATCCTAGCTAATCTAGGATATTAATTTGGCCTGTATATGAATAAGTCAATCCATAACACTATCCATAGTGATAGTGATAATATTGTTAGCTTGTGAGGGAGGTATTCAAAAAACAAAATATAAGATGGGATCTAAGATTAAAATGTTAAATTTCGTCCCTAATTCTAAAGAGGATCCCAACTATATATGAACCTGCTCTAAGGGTAGTAATGAGCTTCCAGATTTACAACCAGAGAAAGTTTATTTACCTGAGTGTTTCTTGAACCATAAGTTATGTTCAAGTTGAAGTTGAGGTTGTTCATGTTATGTTTTGAACTAAGTGTAAGTTTAAGTATGTTGGGGTAGCCCTAGTTGTCATGACTTGATTGTTTGATGTTATGAACTATTGAATGATCATATGAATAATTGTTGCTAAGTTATATAAATGTTTGCCTATAAAATTTGCCAAAAGGCTATTTTGAATGATGTTATGAGTTATTATTTTGAATAGTATAAAGATGGTTCAAATTAGAAGTAGACAAGTAGGGATACATGAGAATGAAGAGAAACCCCATGTATAGACCTAATGTGTTAGTTATAAATCATCTTGGCATATGGCATTATATGATTGAAGATATTATAACTGGGTATGTGCTTTTGCACAGAGGCATAGAGATAGTATTGGCCTCTAGACAATAAAAGCAACAACATAAGAGATAAGAGCGACAATGGCAACAGCAACTAACCCTCAAAAACATTTAGTTCAACCCCAAGTTCCATGTACAAGCTGGAACAATAGAGAAATAAGATAATATACCTCCGTGCATTACAAGGTATATAAGAGATAAAGTCTTAATTAAATATTATTCAAATTATGCCTTCCCTGAAAAGCTCAAGTAATGGCACAGAGTTAGTCCAAGAGTAGGGAGGTAGTTATTTTAATTCTAATGGTGCTGCTATAGATGCTTCTGTGAAAGTTAAATTAGATATAGAGGTACAAGTCAGAAGCCTGACTATAGTAACCAGTGCTTACTCAGCATAAATGATTGAATGACATATATATGCTAAGTATTATATAGATAAAGATGTTAAATATGAGAATTCAATGATGACAGGTTAGCAAAAGAGATATGATAAATAAATGGAGTTGATGTTGCTATTAAGGCAAAACATCCTCCAAATGAAAGAAAAGTAGCTAAGAGTATATCAGTGGAGTTGATATTGCTGTAATAAAATTAACATGTCCTCCGTAAGAAAGAGAACATTTTTTCATATTTGCAAACAATTTTTTCTTTCAAAAAAATCAAGCACATAATGCAAATGATTCAAATGCTCATCAAGATTCTTGCTATAGATTAGAATGACATCAAAATAAACCAAAACAAATTTTCCAATAAAAGCTCGCAAAACATGATTCATTAATCTCATGAAAGTGCTAGGTGCATTAGTTAATCCATATGGCATGACTAATCCCCCATACAAACCATGTTTTGTTTTGAAAGCAATTTTCCACTCATCCCCTTCATTCTAATTTGATGGTATCCAGATTTCAAATCAATTTTAGAAAAGGCAATGGAACCATATAATTCATCAAGCATATCATCTAATATAGGAATGGGATGGTGATACTTTATAATGATATTATTCATAGCTATGCAATCAATGCACATGCTCCATGTTCCATCTTTCTTTGGAACCAAAGTATTAGAACATCACAAGGACTTAAGCTTTCTCTAACATGGAGCTTTGCCATGAGCTATTTTACTTGCCTTTGAAGTTATTTCGTTTCTTCTAGATTACTTTTATAGGCTGCCCTATTAGGAATTGTTGCTCCTAGAATGAAATCTATTTGATGTTAAATTCCTCTAATGGGTGGTAAACCGGGTAGAATTTTTTCAAGAAATATATCTTTAAATTCATGCAACAAACAACCAAAACCACTTGGAAAGGACAAGTCAATGTCGTTAGTATTTAAAAGGGATTCCTTATAAACAAGGAGAAACAATTGTTGTTCAACCAAGAAAGTACTCCTCACCTCACTTTTTTTTTTGCATAAAAGCTCACTTTCTTCTTTTCTTTTCTCTCTTCATTCTTTCTCTGTATTTCTTTTTTTGACCTCTCAATTTTTCTCTTCTTTTTAGTCTTATTTCCTTTTGATGTCTCTCATTTTTCTCATTTTTACCTCTCTTTTTTCATCTTGAGTTGATCCTCATACACTTGCTGTTGAGTCAATGGTACAAGAGTAATCGGTTTGTTGTTCATTACAAAAGAATATTTATTTGTAAACCCATCCTTCTTCACTTTTCTATCAAACTCCCAAGGTCTTCCCAACAATATATGTTTAGCATGCATAGGAACAACATCACATAATACTTTATCACAATATTTCCCAATTGAGAAAGAAATCAGAACTTCCTTATCAACTTTATTTTCCCCACATTCATTCAACCATTGTAGCTTGTATGGTCTAGGATGTCTAATAGTAGGCAAATTCAATTTCTCAACAAATGTAGTGCTTGTAACATTTGTAACACTCCCACCATTAATGATCACACTACATACCTTGTTATTAATGAGGTAGCGAGTATGGAAAATATTTTTCCTTTGCTTATTCATCTCATCTTCCTTGATTTAACAATTCAAAGCTCTTCTAACCACAAGGCATTCTCCTTCCACAGGATATTCAACACCATCATCACTAATATCTTCAAGTAAGGGCATGGAATCATGTTCACTATCACTTTCAGTCATTATTTCTCAAAATCATGATTCTCTTGTTAGGGCATTAAGAAGCTATATGATCTGTACCCAAACGCTTAAAATATTTTATATCTCTATTTCTAGAAGTTTGGGAGTCAGATTTACCTTTGCTCTTTGATGAAGTTTCTTCTTTGCCTTTAGTGGTCTCCTTTTAGATAGCTTTTCCTTCTTTCTTCCATTTCTGTTTTAATGAAGAACTTGATCCAGGAAAGAATTTTGAAGTACCTTTATGCTTGAGTTGCTCTTCCACCTTACTTGCCATGTGCACCATGTCTTCCAACTCCACATAATGATGCAATTCTACTATGTTAGTTGTATCTTTATTTAGCCCATTCATAAACTGAGCCATTATGACCTAGCTATCTTCTTGCGCATGAGCCCTTATCAAAGCTAATTCAATATCCTTATAATACTTATCCACACTCCTAAAGCTTTATGTAAGGGTCTACAACTTTTGGTAAAGTTCTCTGTAATAATGATTAGGAATAAATCTTCTCCTCATTAGAATCTTCATTTCTCTCTAAGTTGCTATAGGCCTCTTGAAACATCCTCCCTTAGGCTCCTCAGAGTACACTTGCGGAAGCCATATTAGCTCGATTATATCTTAACTTAAGCCCAGAAATTCAAAATTTCACTCTTAAGTTCCTTATTCTGAACCTTTAATTTGAAAATTAATTAATCTCATTCTACACAACCAAATGAGGCTTATTACCTATCCACGTAATGCCCCAGATGTGTACGACTGGCCTACCAAATTTAGTGGCCAAACCCCTTCGTTTACTAGGTCAATCTGAGGTCAAAACACTGCCACCTCAGGACCTGCGAATTTCCCCTTAATTTACCATACATAAATTGAATATGCCAAACAACACTTATCATTGAATAACATAATGTCATACAGCATGGCATACACAACAAGACATTTACATAATCTTGCTATCTCTATTACATCTCTTTCTGCCTAAACTCCGGCAGCATAACCGCTACGCTTTATCTGTACAAAGAACTGAACTGTACTGATTCGGTAATCCCCTCATGAGAACTACCATTCTACGTAGTACCCAGGAAAGACTAGATGAACCGGCTAGGTCCACTCACTTCTAGCCTCCTTAGACAGCACTACGTACACAGTACTTATCATATACTGATGTTCAGTCTTTACTTCGGCAGCATAACGGCGTCTCCTAGGATTCTCAAAATCCACTTCAGCATAACCTCCCTGTAATGGGTTATGGATGGGGATGAGATTCGGGGGAATCTCAGTAGCAACAATCATAACAATATATGTAATGCAGTGTGATAGTGCTTGCTTGTGATTGTGTACAGATAAGTATGCTGCGTGCTTCCATATTCAATAACATATGATCATAGCATTGTAATAGAGCTTCAAGCATAACATATAAGACAACAATCCAACCAAACAATAGCACAACAAATCACAAAGACATTATATAAGAGCTAGGATTAGTTACTACCTCAAAGGCTTAGCAGAGCTCTACTATCTCTATTCTGCTTCCAGCTCCGCCAGAACTTCCTTTCTTTCTTTCTTCCTCTCACTCTCTCTCTAGCACCTCCTCCTCTCTCTAAAAGGCTCAAAACCGTGGGATGCATGAAATGAGAGGGGGAGGGGGTATTTATAGTTTCCTTCAATGGCATTCCTGTAATTTTGAAGCCATATGAACTTGTGGTCCTGGTTTTTCCTGGAATTTCCTATTTTCTTTTATTCCTTTTTACTGCATCATGCATGACATCATCCAGGACACCTCACCGGGACACCTCAGCGCCACATTTATCACATGTCTGAAATCCTGGAACCTCAGCAGCTGACTCAGCATGCTGACTCACCGGTCCAGTCTCTTGCCTCGTAAAGCGTGTCCTCAGCTTTATCTGCTTTCTCCAGGCTAATGCCATGTGGCGCCTGGAAGAGACCTTGCACGCTTCCCAATGCTATCCAGATAAGTCCCAGACTTATCTGATCACCTCCTCGGTTATCGTGCCAACCGAGTAACTTTACTTTACTGAAAAGTCATTAAATCATTATTTTAATGTCACTTTTCCCCTGAATCACTGGGCCTGCGTTTTTGGGCCTGGAAATATCATCTTGGGTCTCTGATCCAGCCCAAGTACTCTGATAGCACGATTCCCAAGAAACACCCCTTGGAAAATTACCAAAATGCCCTTAGTCTCTCTTTCTTTACATTATTAGGTCTAGGGGCATTATTGTCTTTTCCCATCTTACCAGAGTATTCTCTGACCCTGGTCAATTATCCAGATAACTTCCCTGGACTGTCTAACCTTAGGCAAATGACCAAAATACCCTTTACTCATTCTTCAGCTGTTCTATAACATAGGGGCATTTTCGTCATTTTGCACCTTTTTCCCGGACACCGGCCCCTTTTATCACTGGACTGATCTAATGGGCCTGGGCCTTCCCTGGTGTCACTAAAGGCCTTAGAAACACTATACGGCCCCCTGGCCACAGTCCGATCATCCCTATCGGAACTGCTTTTCCTTTACCGATTATAACTGTAAATTCCCATCTTCAGGAATTTTTACAGAAAAATCGGGACCTCAAATCAAAATTCCGTGACTCCTCATTCAATCCGGAATTCTTTTCTCTATCTCCCGGTATTTTCAGATATTTTATCCGGACCGGGCTGTTTTGGCCTGAAAAAGCACTCACGCGCACACTTTTCCAAAATGACCATTTTACCCCTGGTCACATTTCTAATTCTTTCATACACATAGAGACCTCATATGCACATTTCACAGTTCAGTGAAATGATCAGCATAATTTTCTCTATTTTTTGGCAAACTATGGTACTCATCGGCTACCAGCCCAATCTTTCCCATAATTACGATTTTGCCCCTACATTCTCTTTCTAGCATCTATTCTCATCTTCTTATCCTTCATCTTAAGTTCTAGAAATTCTCTTTCAATAACTCATCCCTTAAACTCTTCGGGAGTCATCATTAATTGAAAGGCTCGACAACCCGCCCATATCAGGTTATCTTACACAGGAGCCAGCCCATATCAAGCTACCTGCAGAATTCCTAGGCTTAAGACTTAGGATATTCCTCACATTCCTCATCTTGGACCTAGATGAACTGTCCCGATCTCCTAAACCAAAAATCGGGATGCTACAATTCTCCTCCCCTTTTAAAAATTTCGTCCTCGAAATTTTAAGGGATGCCTCATCTTTCCTGAAGAGAACTTCTTACTGATCTATACAGCTATGTGATTCTTATAACGCAGTCATATCTATAACCAGTAAGATATCCCTCTCCGTCTTATTCGCACTCCAGTGATGGTCTAGAGGAGCAACAGCTTGGTCCCATACCTTCCACATGGATTCTTAGCAACTAACATCTCTCATTATAGTTGCTTACAGCTATCCATGTTCTAACCCCTCATACAGCACCCTCATCACTGAGCTAAGACAGATTTATTATCTTACTAATTATTTCTCATGACTCATTATAATAACCACATTCTCTAGATCAGAAAAGAACTCTTCGTCCACATTATCATCTAGGCATACAGTTCTTCACAGCTAAGTCGCCCTTACAGCTATGGTTCTTCTTAACCATTCTTAGGGTCGACCTCAGGGGATTTTGGAGACTCTGTCTGGGGTAACAAACACCTTTCCGAGGGATGTCGGCATTCGTAGGCAACTCTCGCCAAGTGGCCTTTCTCTCACCACTGCATTGCCCTGCTCGACACTCCTATGTACCACAGCTCACCACTTTGACATCTCTGCTCTCCAACCTGATCTTCTCCTTGATCAGTCCCCTGCCTGAACTATTGCCTCTTTCTCTTGCTATTGGCTTCACAACTGAGCTACCTCCCAGAGTGCTCTTAGCCAATGCTTCTCTATCTGAATATCATAACTTATCGTCCCATAACTGAGACTATCTATCATCCTCAATCATATCATTTCTGTTCTCTAGGGTACTCTACCCTAGGTTACTACTTCTTCGTGATGGAATCCCTCTGCCTAGGGAACATCAGCCCATCACATCTCTAACCTTAGGCCATGTCCTAAGCTCATTCCTGGACCAACCTCATGCTAGCTATCTCATTCTAGCTCTTAGGTCTTCTATTCAGCCCAGCTGAATAAGACCTTTACATTATAGATCTACTCCTAGGTATCACATGGAGGATCTACCTCATTCTAACTAGCTCATCAATCTTTTATCATCTATTTATCTGCTTATGCTTATGGACAACTTACTGGACTTGTGAGTAGTGTCCATTTCCTTCATATCTTACCCCATCTTGACGTAATTCCGGGGTCTACCTTATCTCACTTTCTCATTTAAGAGCTTTACCTCCACTGGGCTTTTCTAAACCTCTATGTACTCTAGGGAAATAACCTTTCTATATCAGAGTATCACTAAGCCAGAACCTTCTGTTCTGTGCTAGAATCTTATGCTCAGAACAAGAATCCTTTCTGGTTGATGCCAGAACCTATTGCTCTGATACCAAAATGAAACATCCTCCCTTAGGCTCCTCAGAGTACACTTGCGGAAGCCATATTAGCTCGATTATATCTTAACTTAAGCCCAGAAATTCAAAATTTCACTCTTAAGTTCCTTATTCTGAACCTTTAATTTGAAAATTAATTAATCTCATTCTACACAACCAAATGAGGCTTATTACCTATCCACGTAATGCCCCAGATGTGTACGACTGGCCTACCAAATTTAGTGGCCAAACCCCTTCGTTTACTAGGTCAATCTGAGGTCAAAACACTGCCACCTCAGGACCTGCGAATTTCCCCTTAATTTACCATACATAAATTGAATATGCCAAACAACACTTATCATTGAATAACATAATGTCATACAGCATGGCATACACAACAAGACATTTACATAATCTTGCTATCTCTATTACATCTCTTTCTGCCTAAACTCCGGCAGCATAACCGCTACGCTTTATCTGTACAAAGAACTGAACTGTACTGATTCGGTAATCCCCTCATGAGAACTACCATTCTACGTAGTACCCAGGAAAGACTAGATGAACCGGCTAGGTCCACTCACTTCTAGCCTCCTTAGACAGCACTACGTACACAGTACTTATCATATACTGATGTTCAGTCTTTACTTCGGCAGCATAACGGCGTCTCCTAGGATTCTCAAAATCCACTTCAGCATAACCTCCCTGTAATGGGTTATGGATGGGGATGAGATTCGGGGGAATCTCAGTAGCAACAATCATAACAATATATGTAATGCAGTGTGATAGTGCTTGCTTGTGATTGTGTACAGATAAGTATGCTGCGTGCTTCCATATTCAATAACATATGATCATAGCATTGTAATAGAGCTTCAAGCATAACATATAAGACAACAATCCAACCAAACAATAGCACAACAAATCACAAAGACATTATATAAGAGCTAGGATTAGTTACTACCTCAAAGGCTTAGCAGAGCTCTACTATCTCTATTCTGCTTCCAGCTCCGCCAGAACTTCCTTTCTTTCTTTCTTCCTCTCACTCTCTCTCTAGCACCTCCTCCTCTCTCTAAAAGGCTCAAAACCGTGGGATGCATGAAATGAGAGGGGGAGGGGGTATTTATAGTTTCCTTCAATGGCATTCCTGTAATTTTGAAGCCATATGAACTTGTGGTCCTGGTTTTTCCTGGAATTTCCTATTTTCTTTTATTCCTTTTTACTGCATCATGCATGACATCATCCAGGACACCTCACCGGGACACCTCAGCGCCACATTTATCACATGTCTGAAATCCTGGACACCTCAGCAGCTGACTCAGCATGCTGACTCATCGGTCCAGTCTCTTGCCTCGTAAAGCGTGTCCTCAGCTTTATCTGCTTTCTCCAGGCTAATGCCATGTGGCGCCTGGAAGAGACCTTGCACGCTTCCCAATGCTATCCAGATAAGTCCCAGACTTATCTGATCACCTCCTCGGTTATCGTGCCAACCGAGTAACTTTACTTTACTGAAAAGTCATTAAATCATTATTTTAATGTCACTTTTCCCCTGAATCACTGGGCCTGCGTTTTTGGGCCTGGAAATATCATCTTGGGTCTCTGATCCAGCCCAAGTACTCTGATAGCACGATTCCCAAGAAACACCCCTTGGAAAATTACCAAAATGCCCTTAGTCTCTCTTTCTTTACATTATTAGGTCTAGGGGCATTATTGTCTTTTCCCATCTTACCAGAGTATTCTCTGACCCTGGTCAATTATCCAGATAACTTCCCTGGACTGTCTAACCTTAGGCAAATGACCAAAATACCCTTTACTCATTCTTCAGCTGTTCTATAACATAGGGGCATTTTCGTCATTTTGCACCTTTTTCCCGGACACCATCCCCTTTTATCATTGGACTGATCTAATGGGCCTGGGCCTTCCCTGGTGTCACTAAAGGCCTTAGAAACACTATACGGCCCCCTGGCCACAGTCCGATCATCCCTATCGGAACTGCTTTTCCTTTACCGATTATAACTGTAAATTCCCATCTTCAGGAATTTTTACAGAAAAATCGGGACCTCAAATCAAAATTCCGTGACTCCTCATTCAATCCGGAATTCTTTTCTCTATCTCCCGGTATTTTCAGATATTTTATCCGGACCGGGCTGTTTTGGCCTGAAAAAGCACTCACGCGCACACTTTTCCAAAATGACCATTTTACCCCTGGTCACATTTCTAATTCTTTCATACACATAGAGACCTCATATGCACATTTCACAGTTCAGTGAAATGATCAGCATAATTTTCTCTATTTTTTGGCAAACTATGGTACTCATCGGCTACCAGCCCAATCTTTCCCATAATTACGATTTTGCCCCTACATTCTCTTTCTAGCATCTATTCTCATCTTCTTATCCTTCATCTTAAGTTCTAGAAATTCTCTTTCAATAACTCATCCCTTAAACTCTTCGGGAGTCATCATTAATTGAAAGGCTCGACAACCCGCCCATATCAGGTTATCTTACACAGGAGCCAGCCCATATCAAGCTACCTGCAGAATTCCTAGGCTTAAGACTTAGGATATTCCTCACATTCCTCATCTTGGACCTAGATGAACTGTCCCGATCTCCTAAACCAAAAATCGGGATGCTACAATTCTCCTCCCCTTTTAAAAATTTCGTCCTCGAAATTTTAAGGGATGCCTCATCTTTCCTGAAGAGAACTTCTTACTGATCTATACAGCTATGTGATTCTTATAACGCAGTCATATCTATAACCAGTAAGATATCCCTCTCCGTCTTATTCGCACTCCAGTGATGGTCTAGAGGAGCAACAGCTTGGTCCCATACCTTCCACATGGATTCTTAGCAACTAACATCTCTCATTATAGTTGCTTACAGCTATCCATGTTCTAACCCCTCATACAGCACCCTCATCACTGAGCTAAGACAGATTTATTATCTTACTAATTATTTCTCATGACTCATTATAATAACCACATTCTCTAGATCAGAAAAGAACTCTTCGTCCACATTATCATCTAGGCATACAGTTCTTCACAGCTAAGTCGCCCTTACAGCTATGGTTCTTCTTAACCATTCTTAGGGTCGACCTCAGGGGATTTTGGAGACTCTGTCTGGGGTAACAAACACCTTTCCGAGGGATGTCGGCATTCGTAGGCAACTCTCGCCAAGTGGCCTTTCTCTCACCACTGCATTGCCCTGCTCGACACTCCTATGTACCACAGCTCACCACTTTGACATCTCTGCTCTCCAACCTGATCTTCTCCTTGATCAGTCCCCTGCCTGAACTATTGCCTCTTTCTCTTGCTATTGGCTTCACAACTGAGCTACCTCCCAGAGTGCTCTTAGCCAATGCTTCTCTATCTGAATATCATAACTTATCGTCCCATAACTGAGACTATCTATCATCCTCAATCATATCATTTCTGTTCTCTAGGGTACTCTACCCTAGGTTACTACTTCTTCGTGATGGAATCCCTCTGCCTAGGGAACATCAGCCCATCACATCTCTAACCTTAGGCCATGTCCTAAGCTCATTCCTGGACCAACCTCATGCTAGCTATCTCATTCTAGCTCTTAGGTCTTCTATTCAGCCCAGCTGAATAAGACCTTTACATTATAGATCTACTCCTAGGTATCACATAGAGGATCTACCTCATTCTAACTAGCTCATCAATCTTTTATCATCTATTTATCTGCTTATGCTTATGGACAACTTACTGGACTTGTGAGTAGTGTCCATTTCCTTCATATCTTACCCCATCTTGACGTAATTCCGGGGTCTACCTTATCTCACTTTCTCATTTAAGAGCTTTACCTCCACTGGGCTTTTCTAAACCTCTATGTACTCTAGGGAAATAACCTTTCTATATCAGAGTATCACTAAGCCAGAACCTTCTGTTCTGTGCTAGAATCTTATGCTCAGAACAAGAATCCTTTCTGGTTGATGCCAGAACCTATTGCTCTGATACCAAAATGAAACATCCTCCCTTAGGCTCCTTAGAGTACACTTGCGGAAGCCATATTAGCTCGATTATATCTTAACTTAAGCCCAGAAATTCAAAATTTCACTCTTAAGTTCCTTATTCTGAACCTTTAATTTGAAAATTAATTAATCTCATTCTACACAACCAAATGAGGCTTATTACCTATCCACGTAATGCCCCAGATGTGTACGACTGGCCTACCAAATTTAGTGGCCAAACCCCTTCGTTTACTAGGTCAATCTGAGGTCAAAACACTGCCACCTCAGGACCTGCGAATTTCCCCTTAATTTACCATACATAAATTGAATATGCCAAACAACACTTATCATTGAATAACATAATGTCATACAGCATGGCATACACAACAAGACATTTACATAATCTTGCTATCTCTATTACATCTCTTTCTGCCTAAACTCCGGCAGCATAACCGCTACGCTTTATCTGTACAAAGAACTGAACTGTACTGATTCGGTAATCCCCTCATGAGAACTACCATTCTACGTAGTACCCAGGAAAGACTAGATGAACCGGCTAGGTCCACTCACTTCTAGCCTCCTTAGACAGCACTACGTACACAGTACTTATCATATACTGATGTTCAGTCTTTACTTCGGCAGCATAACGGCGTCTCCTAGGATTCTCAAAATCCACTTCAGCATAACCTCCCTGTAATGGGTTATGGATGGGGATGAGATTCGGGGGAATCTCAGTAGCAACAATCATAACAATATATGTAATGCAGTGTGATAGTGCTTGCTTGTGATTGTGTACAGATAAGTATGCTGCGTGCTTCCATATTCAATAACATATGATCATAGCATTGTAATAGAGCTTCAAGCATAACATATAAGACAACAATCCAACCAAACAATAGCACAACAAATCACAAAGACATTATATAAGAGCTAGGATTAGTTACTACCTCAAAGGCTTAGCAGAGCTCTACTATCTCTATTCTGCTTCCAGCTCCGCCAGAACTTCCTTTCTTTCTTTCTTCCTCTCACTCTCTCTCTAGCACCTCCTCCTCTCTCTAAAAGGCTCAAAACCGTGGGATGCATGAAATGAGAGGGGGAGGGGGTATTTATAGTTTCCTTCAATGGCATTCCTGTAATTTTGAAGCCATATGAACTTGTGGTCCTGGTTTTTCCTGGAATTTCCTATTTTCTTTTATTCCTTTTTACTGCATCATGCATGACATCATCCAGGACACCTCACCGGGACACCTCAGCGCCACATTTATCACATGTCTGAAATCCTGGAACCTCAGCAGCTGACTCAGCATGCTGACTCACCGGTCCAGTCTCTTGCCTCGTAAAGCGTGTCCTCAGCTTTATCTGCTTTCTCCAGGCTAATGCCATGTGGCGCCTGGAAGAGACCTTGCACGCTTCCCAATGCTATCCAGATAAGTCCCAGACTTATCTGATCACCTCCTCGGTTATCGTGCCAACCGAGTAACTTTACTTTACTGAAAAGTCATTAAATCATTATTTTAATGTCACTTTTCCCCTGAATCACTGGGCCTGCGTTTTTGGGCCTGGAAATATCATCTTGGGTCTCTGATCCAGCCCAAGTACTCTGATAGCACGATTCCCAAGAAACACCCCTTGGAAAATTACCAAAATGTCCTTAGTCTCTCTTTCTTTACATTATTAGGTCTAGGGGCATTATTGTCTTTTCCCATCTTACCAGAGTATTCTCTGACCCTGGTCAATTATCCAGATAACTTCCCTGGACTGTCTAACCTTAGGCAAATGACCAAAATACCCTTTACTCATTCTTCAGCTGTTCTATAACATAGGGGCATTTTCGTCATTTTGCACCTTTTTCCCGGACACCGGCCCCTTTTATCACTGGACTGATCTAATGGGCCTGGGCCTTCCCTGGTGTCACTAAAGGCCTTAGAAACACTATACGGCCCCCTGGCCACAGTCCGATCATCCCTATCGGAACTGCTTTTCCTTTACCGATTATAACTGTAAATTCCCATCTTCAGGAATTTTTACAGAAAAATCGGGACCTCAAATCAAAATTCCGTGACTCCTCATTCAATCCGGAATTCTTTTCTCTATCTCCCGGTATTTTCAGATATTTTATCCGGACCGGGCTGTTTTGGCCTGAAAAAGCACTCACGCGCACACTTTTCCAAAATGACCATTTTACCCCTGGTCACATTTCTAATTCTTTCATACACATAGAGACCTCATATGCACATTTCACAGTTCAGTGAAATGATCAGCATAATTTTCTCTATTTTTTGGCAAACTATGGTACTCATCGGCTACCAGCCCAATCTTTCCCATAATTACGATTTTGCCCCTACATTCTCTTTCTAGCATCTATTCTCATCTTCTTATCCTTCATCTTAAGTTCTAGAAATTCTCTTTCAATAACTCATCCCTTAAACTCTTCGGGAGTCATCATTAATTGAAAGGCTCGACAACCCGCCCATATCAGGTTATCTTACACAGGAGCCAGCCCATATCAAGCTACCTGCAGAATTCCTAGGCTTAAGACTTAGGATATTCCTCACATTCCTCATCTTGGACCTAGATGAACTGTCCCGATCTCCTAAACCAAAAATCGGGATGCTACAATTCTCCTCCCCTTTTAAAAATTTCGTCCTCGAAATTTTAAGGGATGCCTCATCTTTCCTGAAGAGAACTTCTTACTGATCTATACAGCTATGTGATTCTTATAACGCAGTCATATCTATAACCAGTAAGATATCCCTCTCCGTCTTATTCGCACTCCAGTGATGGTCTAGAGGAGCAACAGCTTGGTCCCATACCTTCCACATGGATTCTTAGCAACTAACATCTCTCATTATAGTTGCTTACAGCTATCCATGTTCTAACCCCTCATACAGCACCCTCATCACTGAGCTAAGACAGATTTATTATCTTACTAATTATTTCTCATGACTCATTATAATAACCACATTCTCTAGATCAGAAAAGAACTCTTCGTCCACATTATCATCTAGGCATACAGTTCTTCACAGCTAAGTCGCCCTTACAGCTATGGTTCTTCTTAACCATTCTTAGGGTCGACCTCAGGGGATTTTGGAGACTCTGTCTGGGGTAACAAACACCTTTCCGAGGGATGTCGGCATTCGTAGGCAACTCTCGCCAAGTGGCCTTTCTCTCACCACTGCATTGCCCTGCTCGACACTCCTATGTACCACAGCTCACCACTTTGACATCTCTGCTCTCCAACCTGATCTTCTCCTTGATCAGTCCCCTGCCTGAACTATTGCCTCTTTCTCTTGCTATTGGCTTCACAACTGAGCTACCTCCCAGAGTGCTCTTAGCCAATGCTTCTCTATCTGAATATCATAACTTATCGTCCCATAACTGAGACTATCTATCATCCTCAATCATATCATTTCTGTTCTCTAGGGTACTCTACCTTAGGTTACTACTTCTTCGTGATGGAATCCCTCTGCCTAGGGAACATCAGCCCATCACATCTCTAACCTTAGGCCATGTCCTAAGCTCATTCCTGGACCAACCTCATGCTAGCTATCTCATTCTAGCTCTTAGGTCTTCTATTCAGCCCAGCTGAATAAGACCTTTACATTATAGATCTACTCCTAGGTATCACATGGAGGATCTACCTCATTCTAACTAGCTCATCAATCTTTTATCATCTATTTATCTGCTTATGCTTATGGACAACTTACTGGACTTGTGAGTAGTGTCCATTTCCTTCATATCTTACCCCATCTTGACGTAATTCCGGGGTCTACCTTATCTCACTTTCTCATTTAAGAGCTTTACCTCCACTGGGCTTTTCTAAACCTCTATGTACTCTAGGGAAATAACCTTTCTATATCAGAGTATCACTAAGCCAGAACCTTCTGTTCTGTGCTAGAATCTTATGCTCAGAACAAGAATCCTTTCTGGTTGATGCCAGAACCTATTGCTCTGATACCAAAATGAAACATCCTCCCTTAGGCTCCTCAGAGTACACTTGCGAAAGCCATATTAGCTCGATTATATCTTAACTTAAGCCCAGAAATTCAAAATTTCACTCTTAAGTTCCTTATTCTGAACCTTTAATTTGAAAATTAATTAATCTCATTCTACACAACCAAATGAGGCTTATTACCTATCCACGTAATGCCCCAGATGTGTACGACTGGCCTACCAAATTTAGTGGCCAAACCCCTTCGTTTACTAGGTCAATCTGAGGTCAAAACACTGCCACCTCAGGACCTGCGAATTTCCCCTTAATTTACCATACATAAATTGAATATGCCAAACAACACTTATCATTGAATAACATAATGTCATACAGCATGGCATACACAACAAGACATTTACATAATCTTGCTATCTCTATTACATCTCTTTCTGCCTAAACTCCGGCAGCATAACCGCTACGCTTTATCTGTACAAAGAACTGAACTGTACTGATTCGGTAATCCCCTCATGAGAACTACCATTCTACGTAGTACCCAGGAAAGACTAGATGAACCGGCTAGGTCCACTCACTTCTAGCCTCCTTAGACAGCACTACGTACACAGTACTTATCATATACTGATGTTCAGTCTTTACTTCGGCAGCATAACGGCGTCTCCTAGGATTCTCAAAATCCACTTCAGCATAACCTCCCTGTAATGGGTTATGGATGGGGATGAGATTCGGGGGAATCTCAGTAGCAACAATCATAACAATATATGTAATGCAGTGTGATAGTGCTTGCTTGTGATTGTGTACAGATAAGTATGCTGCGTGCTTCCATATTCAATAACATATGATCATAGCATTGTAATAGAGCTTCAAGCATAACATATAAGACAACAATCCAACCAAACAATAGCACAACAAATCACAAAGACATTATATAAGAGCTAGGATTAGTTACTACCTCAAAGGCTTAGCAGAGCTCTACTATCTCTATTCTGCTTCCAGCTCCGCCAGAACTTCCTTTCTTTCTTTCTTCCTCTCACTCTCTCTCTAGCACCTCCTCCTCTCTCTAAAAGGCTCAAAACCGTGGGATGCATGAAATGAGAGGGGGAGGGGGTATTTATAGTTTCCTTCAATGGCATTCCTGTAATTTTGAAGCCATATGAACTTGTGGTCCTGGTTTTTCCTGGAATTTCCTATTTTCTTTTATTCCTTTTTACTGCATCATGCATGACATCATCCAGGACACCTCACCGGGACACCTCAGCGCCACATTTATCACATGTCTGAAATCCTGGAACCTCAGCAGCTGACTCAGCATGCTGACTCACCGGTCCAGTCTCTTGCCTCGTAAAGCGTGTCCTCAGCTTTATCTGCTTTCTCCAGGCTAATGCCATGTGGCGCCTGGAAGAGACCTTGCACGCTTCCCAATGCTATCCAGATAAGTCCCAGACTTATCTGATCACCTCCTCGGTTATCGTGCCAACCGAGTAACTTTATTTTACTGAAAAGTCATTAAATCATTATTTTAATGTCACTTTTCCCCTGAATCACTGGGCCTGCGTTTTTGGGCCTGGAAATATCATCTTGGGTCTCTGATCCAGCCCAAGTACTCTGATAGCACGATTCCCAAGAAACACCCCTTGGAAAATTACCAAAATGTCCTTAGTCTCTCTTTCTTTACATTATTAGGTCTAGGGGCATTATTGTCTTTTCCCATCTTACCAGAGTATTCTCTGACCCTGGTCAATTATCCAGATAACTTCCCTGGACTGTCTAACCTTAGGCAAATGACCAAAATACCCTTTACTCATTCTTCAGCTGTTCTATAACATAGGGGCATTTTCGTCATTTTGCACCTTTTTCCCGGACACCGGCCCCTTTTATCACTGGACTGATCTAATGGGCCTGGGCCTTCCCTGGTGTCACTAAAGGCCTTAGAAACACTATACGGCCCCCTGGCCACAGTCCGATCATCCCTATCGGAACTGCTTTTCCTTTACCGATTATAACTGTAAATTCCCATCTTCAGGAATTTTTACAGAAAAATCGGGACCTCAAATCAAAATTCCGTGACTCCTCATTCAATCCGGAATTCTTTTCTCTATCTCCCGGTATTTTCAGATATTTTATCCGGACCGGGCTGTTTTGGCCTGAAAAAGCACTCACGCGCACACTTTTCCAAAATGACCATTTTACCCCTGGTCACATTTCTAATTCTTTCATACACATAGAGACCTCATATGCACATTTCACAGTTCAGTGAAATGATCAGCATAATTTTCTCTATTTTTTGGCAAACTATGGTACTCATCGGCTACCAGCCCAATCTTTCCCATAATTACGATTTTGCCCCTACATTCTCTTTCTAGCATCTATTCTCATCTTCTTATCCTTCATCTTAAGTTCTAGAAATTCTCTTTCAATAACTCATCCCTTAAACTCTTCGGGAGTCATCATTAATTGAAAGGCTCGACAACCCGCCCATATCAGGTTATCTTACACAGGAGCCAGCCCATATCAAGCTACCTGCAGAATTCCTAGGCTTAAGACTTAGGATATTCCTCACATTCCTCATCTTGGACCTAGATGAACTGTCCCGATCTCCTAAACCAAAAATCGGGATGCTACATTGTTCCTCCTATTTAGACCCAATTTATCCCACCAAACAAGAGCATAATCAGTTAATTCTATTGCTATTAACTTCATATTTTTATCTTCAGAATAATTATGGTACTCAAAAATTATTTCAGTTTCTTTTCCCACTCTAAATAAGCTTCAGGGTCATTTCTACCTTAGAAAGATGGTATCTTCATTTTGATGTTACCAAGGTTCCCATCTACTCTATTTCTCTCCCTTAGAATATTTCTGCCATGTCTCCTCCCATGCCTATCTCCTCAATGCCTATTTCTTCCCACTTTAGATTCATATTCAAATTCATCCTTATTGCCACTATTCTCATCATCTTCAAATTTAAATTCATCCATAGAAATCTCCATTCACTTATCATGCCTTTAGGATTAGGTCTAGCTCTTACATATTTGCAATTCTTTCTTCTTGCCTTTCCAACCTATCCCTTATCTCCCCATAAACTACTTCTATACTTGCAAAATATTGTTGTAATGCCCTAAATTTGTCATCATCATTAATCAGATTTGTTTTACCACTACTTGATATTTTTTTTGCATTAGACATTGTGACTTGAAAAAAAGATGTTAATAAAATAAATTTTCCATGTGTTTCCCTCAAGAATGTCACTCGATGCTCGTGTTTAACTCAAACTTGGCTTTTAAGTTGATGTATATCACTCTCACCTTTTCCCCTTAAAAGTTCCTCTTCACTCTTTAAAGAACTAAGCAAGTTAATTAAAGCAATCACAATTTGCAGAACCAACCACCACTTAGGAATTTTGAGAAATCAAGAGTTCAATTAACACGATGAAAGCAAAGATTAAGAACAAATTCTGGATATGTGCTTGCTCAAAACACTTCAAGTATAAGAAATCCCTTTTAGATCAACAATTGATATTTTTTATAATTTTATCTTCTTTTCTGTACTCCTCTTTTCTTTTTATAATGCTCTTTCTTTCTTTTTTCACTGAAAATACAAAGAAAATCATGAAAATACCATAAATAGAACAAAGTAAGCAATATGAGCCCATAAATTCTAGAAAACATGTTTTTGAAATGGCTATAACTCTTTGTATAAAACTCAGATTGAAATGATTCTAAAGTGAACAGAAAGAATAGAGTTTGAACTATGAAAATGACTTACTGAGTGTCAAAATCCACAAAGGAAAACTGGTAGAACAAGGACGAAGATTGCAGTGATGGACAGAAACAAAGAAGATGAACAAACACAAGAAAAGATACAAAATGAACGAAAGTGGAAACAAAACATAGAAAGATATGACATGAGTTTATATTTGAAGTTCTGATACCAAGATAGTGCAAACCCACCAGGGAAAATCCCATGAAACCACAACCAATCTGAATATACGCACCCTAAGAATGCTAAACAAAGGTTTATTGATCCACTTGAACCCTTGAACATAGAAGAATAATAACCCAAAGTATTAGAAGATGCCACAAGATTGATCAAGTCTTGATAAGCCTGTTAGTTCTATGAAGAACACTAGAAAGAATCCACTCTTAAGAAACAAAGTGCATAAATGCAACTTTTCAATAAAGAATCTAATCTGGTTCCAAATGATTCATACAATGTATTTGAAGATATGCATTTCAAATCTGACCTAAAAAGTATTAAATGCAATATAGGAACTCAAAATAGTAAATAATAAAATAAAATAACAAGGACTTAATGTAAATAATTTAGAAACCCAAAGTCAAGTCTGCCAATTAATTACTAATTTTTGCACAAATACAATAATAAAAATAGAATAAATATTTTAAGCCCAAAAATTGATTATTTAGGCCCAAATGAGTCTTCCCATGTGTACTACTTGGTCCAAGGCTATTAAATTGATGTCTCCAAGCTTAAAATAGGTTCAACAGTTCTATTTTTAGCACAAATGAAATTAACGACGTCATCAGTATTTTTAATCTGATTTGTTGCTCCAATTGCCATTTGCTTTGTAAATGCCTATTGCACTAGCCCGTTCAAGGCTTCCTTAATTCTTTTAGTTCTTGCTTTTATGATTGGTCCAGTTCGAATATCCAAATGATCATTGGAAGTTAAAAAGTCATCTTACTGTATCGTATCAGTAACTTACTTTGTTCATTGCATTTTTTACATGTATTTATTATTTTATGTTATGCTTCATGTTGTATGTGTAATTTTAGGATAAAGATTATAGAATTGCTTGGCAATACAAGAAGTATTTTGGTAAGCCTCAGCTAAATATTAGCTCTAGCTATGGTAAGCTTTTTTGATCTTAAATACACCAGTGTTATCTCTTGCGTGTTTTTAATTTTGTTACTCTCAATCAAACAGTACAAAAGTATCTAGTATCCTTAGTTACTATGCTCATAGGCTTCATGTATATTATAATTCTTGTCTTGGCCAAAAAGTAAGAATTTTTTTACCTTCATCATGTTTTTCTAACAATGAAATGATGCCTTATAAAATTGCATAAAGTCACGTTTCTTTGTTATTTTTTTTTTGCCACTCAAATTAGTTTTTGGGTTAAGTCATTTTTGCTCCAAAAATATTTGTGGAGAAGATATGGGTATCTGGAATTTTTCTTAACTTTTTGTTGCTTCGGAAGTGTTCAAAACGGTACAACGTCGCCTTCAATAGTAGGCTAACTTTACTATTAAATCAAGTGATGTGGCAAGGGAGTGAGATAGATAGGGTCTATATGTGGGTCAACATCAAGCAACACAACGCATTATCATAACTAGTTGTCACTGTGAAGAGAAAAAGATGCCTGCCTCCATTGGAAGACTACTTTTTCCTAGTCAGATCGTCTCTACAATCATCACTGTGACCACCGCTGAGGGAGAAGGTGATGAGTGGGCGGATGGAAGTGAGGAGATCGTCGGCGATAGGGAGATGAGAAACTTGGGTGCAAGTTTGATCTAGTCCTCTGAGAGACGATTGATCCAACTCAACCCGGTTGCCACAAATTTCAAAGCACGAATAAATTATAAATTAATAAAAGCGAAAGCGATTATGATTTTGCTTGCCACAATCAATTTTATAAGTTAAGACATTGTGTCCATCACACTGACTCTGACTCTTTCCTGGCTTGATGCTTTATGTGCTATAGATTTATGCATCCTACAAGCTAAAGAAAAAATGTCAATTTTCCTGAGAAACAAATGCAATTCAGTAATGGGTGTTGATGAAGGTAACGAAAAGAACTTGATGCTGAGATATTTACAAAGCGGTGGTGGAAGTGGGGTCAAAGGGAGAGATAGTTGAAGGTAGAAGAAGAAATAGAAGGAGACGATTGCAGTTGCTGGAGCATTAACCAAGAAAATACGGTTTTTATAATAAAAGGTAAGGTCTTTGAATGTTAATATCGAAGATGATGATCTGGGGAGATTGGAGAATCCTGCATGAACGAAACCCAAAAATCAATACCCTAAGCCTATTCACAATGGAATCAATCCCTTAATCTTGCTGATGTTGATGCTAGAACCTAATCAATAGCGATCAAAGGAGGACAAAAAGAAAAGTTGTTGGGAGCACTAAAGACGAAGGTAGAGAGGAGGTGGGATAAGGTGGAGAGAAGACAATTATCTTTACCTTTTTTATCACTGACGAGTGAGAAGACAGTTGAGGAGATCATCTACAATGGGGAGAACGAGAAGCTTGGGTAGTTATGGCGTGAAAGGCAAATGGAGAGGGTGGAGAAGTGTGTGAAGTTGCCTAGGTGTGATGATAAGGTGGAGAGGTGAGCATGCGATGTGGTTCCCAAATAAGCAATGTTGGTCAAA
Organism: Leucaena leucocephala; assembly: GCA_037074615.1. Lineage (NCBI taxonomy): Eukaryota > Viridiplantae > Streptophyta > Magnoliopsida > Fabales > Fabaceae > Leucaena > Leucaena leucocephala. The sequence goes on along the minus strand of CM073555.1, from coordinate 10,666,958 downwards.
CAAATGGTCAAAAGTGGGTGTTAAAAAAGGGCGACATTGCATTGTTTTAAACACTTCTAAGGTGACATTGAACAAAAAAGGGTTCTGAATATCCACAACTTCTATGCGAATGCTTCTAGGACAAAATGATCTTTAACTTGTATTTTTTCCAGTAGATGAGAATAATATTACTGTCATTTAAAATAAAACAAGTTCCATACGGTGGAATGTGCTTTGAGAATGAAGTCTTTCCCAATTTATGATACAATTGTCATAAATTTTCTCATTATACAACAAAGTCAACAATTTGTCTCTTTAAGAGTATTAAAAAATTAAAAGTAGAGCTGAATCCTTTGTTACTGTATTAAAAAAACAGAAGAGAGAGAAATTGTCAATACATAAAGTGTTAGACTTAAATATTTTGATGATAATAAAATGATTTTCAAAAGAACTATTTTAAGATAACTTATTTTTTGATAAGCTTATTGATAAGGGTACAGATCAATAAGATCTTGGATAAATGAGAAAGAAATTGAAAGGCATTTTTTGAAGCCTTAATCGATAAGGTCATTTAGTGATAAAGACTTCGATAAATGAATACAAAATTAGTTTATGAAAAGTCTGAGTCGTTGTTTTTAAACTATAATTCTTCGAAGACTTATTCAATAAGGTTGTTTATCGAAGCAGCCTTTGATAAATAAGATAATGACTCAGTTTGTGAAATCAGTTGGTATAAAAGTTTTATCAAAGTATTGATCGATAAAGAATTCGATAAATATATTTATCAGTAAACTTTGTGATATTTGTTTTTCAAATCATTGATCGATAAATAGAATTATCGATAAGGCTTTCGATGAATGAAGTCAACCATTTGTTTCTCCTTATTTTAAAAGAACTTATCAGTTTATCGATAAATATCGAATCTTTTAACTGAAATATATTTCAAGACTCATTTATCGAAGTATTATTCGATAAGGGGATTTATCGAATAACACTTCGATAAATAAAGAAAATTTTATTTTTAACAAAGACACTAAAGTATTAGCTTTTGATAATAAGATTAAATATTCAAAGTTGAAAGTCTAAGTTTATTCTTCAAGCATTTATCAATAAATTATTCGATAAGTTTATCTTTTGAATAACACTTCGATAAATTATATATTGCGACATGATTTGAAATTTGAAAGAACATATGATATTTTTTGAATAACTATTAGAACAGGATGTTTATTGATAAGAAATAAAACTGTTTCAAAACAATTCTTTTGAGACTTATCAAAGTCCTTTTTGATAAGGTATATTTGCGAGAAGCATTTCGATAAATTGAACTAATATTCAAAAAGATTTTTAAAACATGCTTTGATAAGAGATTGATGTTTAAGATTGATCAATGGGTATTCATTAGTAGATGTTTTATTTTAAGATTGATCAATGGGTATTCATTAGTAGATGTTTTAAACACTTTTTCTATTACTAATGCAACATCTTCCTAATATTTTCAGACAAAGAGAACATCGAGTGGTGAGGTTGTGGCAAAAAGCAAAATCTGTCATAAGAGTATTAGATGCAACCACCAATTGCCATCAACAACCAATGGTTTTGGTCTTCAACAGCTTCATTCAATGTGTCTAATGGATTCTTAAAGAGCTCAAGTTATAAATAGAAGACGAATTGAATGCCAGAGTTAAGAAGCACAACTACCACGATCATCGCATTTATTCAAGCTTTTATTCTCAATGTCTGTTATACTCTGTTTTACCCTGTTTCACATTCTGTGAATAGAGGAATTTTTGTGTGAGAGAATTTCTTAATCATCATGTACTTCAATGTTTAGCACAACCCCTATGGTCAAGAGAGTTTTTTAAAACTTTATTCAATTTAATGAGATACTCAAGAGTAGGTCTCTTGAGTAGGTTATGACCTGACGGGTTGTAAGGGGGAGTGAGAGAGAAACTCACTGGTTGATGCACTGAGGCACCAAGAGCCTGGCTAATCTTGGAGAAATAATAAAATAATCAGAAGGAATCTAAGGACTGGTCGTAGGGCAAGTGGTTGGACTGAATCAGTATAAATCTGCCATGCAATCTTCTCCCTTCAATTTCTCTCAATGAAATTGTTTTTTGCTTGTCTATTTAACTTAAGTTTTAAATTTTAAAATATTACCCCAGTTTACCCCCTCTTGGGTGTACCTACCAAAACTAACATAAAGTGCGGCCTCATATGTGCAGATGAGTCACCAACTCAACTCATTACAAATATTAAACATGTACATTTCACATTTATAATGCAGGTGCCAGGCATAATTATTGTAATGACTTTGTTTGCGGAAGCCTTGGAAAGGCAATTTTTCATTGGTGCCCATGTAGATTTTGTCAGTATCAAAGATTTGACGAATCTTACTCTCCTTCAAGACCAATTTGCGACATTCTTAGCTCAATTCTCAAGGCGCTTTGATGGTTGATGAACTCTAGCTCTAATTCAGTCCATTTAACATGTTTGATGTTAGAAGTGCGTTCGATTATTCATCCATGTTATCGCTTGGAAACACTGTGTTTGACCATGAATTTTGGTTGGAAATTTTGTTTATTGATGCAAAATAACTAAGTTGTAACTGCTTGCAAAATAACTAAGTTGTAACTCTAGCTCTAATTTTCTGCTTGCAACTGTTTCGACCTATTAGAGTAAATTGAGAGTGTAGCATTGCACTTCTGTTGATTTGATCTACCTTGATGCTGATCCTGGACATTTCTCTAGTCCTTATTTTTTATAAAGATTGCACAAGGGATTTCTGAGATTTGGATGAATCTATTCATTCTTAATTAATAAACTCTTTGTCTATTTTGAATTTATTGACATTATATGAAACGAAAGTAACATTTTCCCCAGCTGGCCTGATTGCCATTCAATCATTCTGTTCTCCACAATGTAAATATTCAAACATGGTGAGTAACTATGTCGCTATCTCTAAGCTTTAAATGTTTTGCTTTTGTGTATTATTACCTTTTTATGCTTCTATATTTTGTATTGCCAATGTAACAATTATTATTACAGGACTGGCAGATGCTTTCCTTTCTTAGGTCTCTGAAAAGCATGGCCCGGTCTTCAAATGCTGTTGTTGTTGTGACCTTTCCACCTTCACTTCCTTCTCCATCTTGCTCAAAACGATTGCAACATATGGCAGATACCTTGCTATCTGTTAGGGCAATTCCAGGTTCTAAGTCAGTCATGACATTTAATATTGTGATGTTTTATGGATAGTTTGAACTTTGTAGCTGTTGGATCTTTTTCATGATTTGTGCATGATAATATGTCATCAATTATGATGAATCCTGAGATGATTCAGTGGGTGAGAACTTTGAAGCTTTCAATTGCCCAGCCCTTTATAAGTTGCCTTAAAAGCGTTGTTGTATTGTTTCAGATGAGGACAAGGAAATGGCAAAACTCCTTAATGGTTACCAAGACATGGTTGGGCTTTTAAATATACACAAAGTTGCCCGCATAAATACACAGGTCAATTTATTTAATCCTCATTTTGCATGTCTAAAGTGCACCTGTATGTTTAGTTTATTTACTCTTTCCATGCTCATACCTATGGCACACACTTGTGTGTCATCATTTGCCGCTTCAGCATTTAGCTTCTAATGGTGCGTATAGTGTAACACCTTACTTTTATATATCTTAAGGACCATTTGGTAGCATTTAGAACCACTTACAAGTCCATTGAAGTTCAATATCAAAATCTGAAAATTTTAAGTTTACGGTTACTGTTCATTTGGTAATTCCAGATTCAGTGATGAACTTTGAAAATTCATAACTAATTCTAGAAAAATTGAAATGAAATGATTCAAAAGGCTAATTGAAGATAACATCTTGATATTTAAGTGAAAAGTAGTTAAATGTACCAATTGACTAGTAAACTGAGTCAACTATAACGTCAAAGTTTACTGTTCATTTGGTCTAAATTTTTGAAAATAGTTTCTAGTCCCTAATTTTGGAAAATTTGTTCTCTTTGTACAAATATCGAAATAAGGCGTACTTGGTGTCAAAATGAAGCTTGACATGTTAACTAACTACTGCTAAAATATCATACATTTATTACATCATTAACTATTTTTAGTTACAGACCAAACATCATAGTTCAAAACTGTCTAACATCTTCCTTTACATACATTCATCCCAAAACTTCTCTAGAACATAACCATATCATCATCTAGAATTCTTCCTCTCTCATACTTGAGGTTCCTGTTGATTGGAGATATAATTTGGGATGAGATTTTTGGGGAAGTCTCAGTAGTAAACGGTACCATTCAATACATACAAGATGAATGCAAGTGCATGACATGTTTCCTTTATCTTTCACTAGTTTCCATTTGCATACCATTATGCTCCATGCCTATTCCTATCATGCATGACTATAACCTCATAAAAGCAGAGCATATATGATTCATACCTACCATACATCATTATCACCTATCACAAACATATACATCAAGTATACAAGAAATGGGTGAGTTCACTACCTTGATTCTTTACCTTTCCTTATCCTCTTTCTTGTCACCTTTCCTTGAAGTAAGGTTGTCTTCTTGAATACACAAATCAAATCATAAGCATCACATATTCATTTATTCATCATGACCCAAATCAAATCATAAGCATCACATATTCATTTATTCATCATGACCCAAATCAATTGGTATATAAAGACATTGGACTTAACTTAATCAATTAACCCCTATCTTTCTTAATTTGTGGTTAATTATCTTGTACTTTGAATTAATTTGTACCTTGACTTTACCCTACACAATTTCACATTTTGAATCTATTTATGAGCTTAGAATCATGAAGTTCCAGCTCCTTCAACCTGTTCTGGACAGAACCAAAAATGTACATAATTCTTTTAAAAATTCTCATTTTGATTCCAATGCTTCCAATACTTGTTTCTCTACTTTATCCCACATAACTTTTCATTTTAAAACCATTGGAAGCATCAAAATCATGAATTCCAATCACTGTTCATGCATGTGAACAGTAACAGAGAAGACTTACAAATTACAACTTTCAATTCTAATGCTTCCAAGGTTCCAAACCTATCCAATCCTATACAAAATCATCATTTAAATTCAATGAAAGCATTAGATCATTGAAATTCATTCTTCTTGGTCCAGACCAGCCCTAGGCCAAATGGCCTCATCAATGATAAAGTCAAGATCACAACTTAATTCAATAACCAATCACCTAAACTAACTTATCCAAGCATTAATCACATAGTTATAGCTTTATTTCCTTCTTCCTATTTCAACTTAAAATTTGGACAGCAAGCATGCTCTAGGTTTAATGGAATTTCCAACCAATAAAACCTAGGTTTTATCCTTCCAAAACATATATAAATAAGCTAGGAAGGATTGCTTACCTTATGCCTTAACTACCTTGACCTTTAAGAGCCTTGAATTGCCTTTATCTTGGTTGAAGGGGTATTTATAGCCAAAACTTTGTCACCTTAGGTCCATAATAACCCCACTTTTCCTAATTATTAAAACTCCTTAATCTTGAACTTAACTGGTTGGTTTTTGGATTAATTATCCTTAATCATCATTAGGTTAATTCTTATATTATTTTATTATATTTTAGAACATGTCATAACCCTTTCTTCTTCTTGGTGCCATGTGTAAAGCTTGTGGGTCCCACAAGGACACCTCACATGCTTCTTGAATTTTCTTTGAATTCTTTTCTTTTAAAAATATATAAAAAATTCTAAAAAATTCATTTGACCACATGACAATTTCTTGGGCTCTATGGAAACCTCTATGACGCCATGTTGGGCTTACTTGGGCCCAAACTATAATTTTGGCACATATCCCAAGGTACTTCCTATACCGATATCCTTAAATTACCCTAATTTTGAAATAAATTCTAAACACTTCTTTTATTAGTTTTGAAATTTTTAGAAATTCATTCTAATATAAAATGAATTTCTTACAAAATCTCATAATTTTTGGAGATCTAGAAGTCCTGATAAAAATTTTCTACATTTCCTTTAACCCTTTATCGGTATCTGATTTCACCTTAAATTTTATAATTAATTATACAGGACTCCTTTTTGACTTCTGTCAGTTTCATAAATTCTTATATTATTTATAAGAATTTACTGCCAAATTTTATCTAATTATGAGGTCCATAGGATACTGTAATAATATCCTGACTTCAGAAATTAATATCAATTTATCGGGACCTCAAATCAAAATTCTGCATTGCATTAAACTGATCAGAATATTTTTCTCTATTTATTGGGAAAATTTGGTGCTAAACCATTTCCTGGCATTTTCGGGTCTTTTTTGGGTCAACTTTTCATAATTACCATTTTGCCACTGAACTTTTAAAAATTATACTTTAGGCCCTCAACTTTTCATAATTACACTTAATGGCCCAAAGTTTATGTCTACTTCTATTTTACACCATGGAATGTTTAGACTTTCACTTTAGTCCCTGTCTTCTCTAAAATATCTATTATGTCCTTGAGACTTTCATTAATTGTAATTTAGTTCCCTTTTCTTTACAACTTCATACCTTCTCTCTTTCTTTAGTTTAAAACCTATCTTAATCATTATCTTTCCTTTTGATTACCATCCCAAGACCTTCATAACCTCTTTCCTCTATCAGTCTTATACAGATAGAGAAAATTTAGGATGTTACATATAACACTTTTGTCTGCATCATACATGTTTCTGCATTGGCTTCTTAAGTTTATACAGTAGTGACCTGCCTAATTTATTCCATTATTGGTTGATTTTTTTAAATTGGAGAAGTGATTATTTTTGGATCTACATTTCTACACAGCAAACGCTTTGGAAATGGTTAATTTTTTTAAGGATAACTAAAAGTCTTTTAAAATGTAACAATAGCTCTGAATTTTAATCTAAACTGAAAATGAGCTCCAGTTAAAATTGACAGCAGGCGATTGCTTTATTGCATCAAAATTGTTATGGATATTGTGTTGGATTGAGACGAAATTTTGGTTAAAGATCATACGACTTCTTGCTGTTAATTTTAGCTGGTACTTTCCAAAGCATTTGGAGGTAGATTTTGATGTTTTTTAACAACTGTCTAATATATAATATTATCAACTAAAATTAGTTAGAGCATTGTTAAGGCCCAAATGGAGTGGCAAGTTGTGGTTACTCATACTTGCAGGGAAACTATAACTATTGCTGATCAAATGGCGAAATACTCTCATAAACTAGATAGGGATTTTTGTCTCCTTGATCCTCCTCCTCCTTGTCTTCTAGAGGCGGAGGTTGATGAAAGTTAGGTTGATTTGTTTTTTGTTGTAATTTTTTAAGAGTTAATGCATTACAGACTTTATTTAAAAAAAAAAAGAGGCCCAAATGGAGGCTAATAGTTGTGCAAAGATCATATACTAATAATGGAATTAAACCTTAGTTGAGGGACTTAGAATTCAATCTTCCCTTTATTCTCCGTTTTATTCCATTCTATTGAAGAACACCTTCATTTTGGCTTAATTTCAAATTTCAGGTTCCTCTGATTCTTGAAGCCACTACATTCTCAATAAAACTGCAAAAAAGAAGGTTTTTGGTTTTAGAATGCCTAAATCAAGCTTCTGTTCATGGTTCAAGTGGGAATTCATATGGCACATCTGGTGGTTGTTCTGGGTCACCTAAAGGTGGACCATTGGATTTTTAGATGACATTTTGCTAGTGTCTTACCAAAAGATGTGATTGGACCACCAAAAATTAAGAGCCGACAGAAAAATTTCTTGTCAGCACATAATTTCCAATTTATTCTTTCGTGGATAATTGATGTTGCTGTTTTGAGTGATCCAACCAAGGACTGTATGTAGACAGCAGATTATGAAGTATCTTGGGTAAGAAAATCTCCTATGCCAAAAGAAATTCTTGTAATAGAGATCCAAACTGAAAAATCATAGCTTGATAAGAAGTTGACGTTTATTTATTGTGCTTAGCTAGGATTATGCTCCATCCTATTAGGAGCGCATATTCTTAGTAATAGGAAGACCCAGAAATACGAATTTTATGTTATAGAAGGCAGTTTGTGTGAATTGTAAGGAACAAAGGATCTCCTGCATTACCGGCTGAGGTAGCCAGACCTTTCCTTTATGCATTGAAATGTTTCTTTTGGGCCAAATACTAGCAAATTAGGGGTTTAGATTTGGTTATAAATATAATATATCAATCTATTTTGTTTCCTAAATAATCTCTATTGATTGTACATATTAAGAGGTTTAGTGATGATGAAAGATAACATTTTAAGAAAATTAAAATATATTTGTTATAAATAACTAATATAATTAACTTTCTTAATCTAACTAAATTAATAATCTAGATTTTATGTTTAAAGCCAGAGATAGTAGTATTTATCTGTGATAATGCTTTGTATTAATTCAATACCCCTTTCAGTTCTTGTAGTATATTCCACAGTCATGCTTTAAAATTTGGAGTGTTACACTCTGAGGATTTGATAGAGAAGTAACCAAACTAAATGGCATGTACATAACGACAAGTGGCAAATAAATTATCTACATTCTTCTCTTTATGACAACCAAAAGAACATACAATTGAGGAATTGAAGCGATGGCATTGAAGAATATCACCAGTGGGCAAACGATATAGCAAAAGGAGTCGTGAATTAGCAACGGAAAATTATTCTGTTGTTAATTTCACAAGCAAAGTTTTTAGTGATAAAATTAGCCACGGGAATATGTTTTTTTCTCGTAATGGCATCATTTAATAATTTCCAAAAAAAATAGGATTTAGTTGTAAAGAAGGGAAATAGACCATAAGAATTTTCAAAAGGGGTTCGAACTACCTAAGCCTGAAAGATATTTTTTTTTATTCATATTTTGGCTATTTATGGTTATTTAGAATGAAGAAAAAGCATACACGAACTCTTGGGAGCTGAGAACAGGGGACTTAATGTGGCTAAGAACATTTTGGCTATTTGAGACGGAAGAAAATGGTTGGACAAGAATAGGATGATGGCTATCATTGTTACTTTGCATGCAGAAGAAACACGTAACATTTGAGACTTGAGAAAGAGGAACAACTCATTTTATGACGTTGTGTAGAGATAGAGAGAGAGAGATAAGGTCCCAGCTATTGGTAAATAGGATCCATTAAATAATATTAAAAAAAATTACATTGGTTAAGATTTATTTATTTGCTTTTATTAAGAAAATAAGTAAGATCTAATAAAGAATAAAATCTAATATTTTACTAGGTGAATGAAGGTGTTCAAAATTTCTACTTGAAGATATTTCAATGTTATTTAAGGAAAAAAAATATAAAACTAGACATTTATTTGGCCAATTCATACAGTTAACTCATTAAACTTCACTGTTCATTTAGTTAATTTTAGAACTTCCAGTTTTTATGCTTCAACTTTAGAAATTCATATCTCATAGCATACACATCCAATTAAGGCAAAATACCCATAATTTTAAAGTTTGGAATATTTACTATATGTTAACCAAATTTCGTGGTTATATTTAACTATTAACATGGTCAAATCAGGGATGAAACATCATTGCTCTAGAACTTATAAATTTGCCTTCCTAACTTCTTCCTTTAATTCTCTTTAATTATTCTAGCATGCTTACTTCTCATACATTCATATACTCATATGAACATGCCATAATTATTCTATACAATTTTATTACATAAGTTGATACATTACATAACATTTACATAATTGAATAATCATGCAACTCATGCTAGAACATGTAATTGTCTACTTTTCTTCTTCAATTCATTGGCTTTTCTTCATACATGCATATTCCTTAATGCTTGACCTATATTGGTTGGTTAAGGGAGGGGTGAGATTCGAAAAAATCTCAGTAATAAACATTACCACTAATGTATATAAGATAATGCTTAGTACATAACATGCTTGCTTACGATAAATCATGCTATCATATTGACTATGTGATTGTTCAATGTTTCATGCATTATATATATGGCCATTATATTCAAAGAAATAGAGCTTCAACTATTTATACATGTTTCATGAAACATTCTCCCTTAGACCCCTCAGAGTACACTTGCGGAAGCTAAATAGCTTGATTATACCTTAACTTAAGCCCAGACGTTCAGAATTTTACTCTTAAGTTCCTTATTCTAAACTTTTATTTTGGGTACTGATTAATCTCATTCTACACATCCAAATGAGGCTTATTACCTATCCACGTAATGCCCCAGATGTGTACTACTGGCTCACCAAATTTTGTGGCCAAACTCTTCCGTTTACTAGGTCAAACTGAGGTCAAAGCACTGCTACCTCAAGACCTGCGAATTTCCCTCTCAACTCCTCATACACAACTTGAAACATGTCAAACAATATTTATTATTGAATAACAAGATGTCATACAACAGGGCATACACAATCACAAAATCCTCATGTTTCTATTACATCATTCCTGCCTGAAATCCGGCAGCATAACTGCTACGCTGCGTCTTTAGAAAGTAACTGATCTTGTACTGATTCGGTAATTCCCGTGAGAACTACCATTCTACATAAGTACCCAGGAAAGACTGGATGAACCTGCTAGGTCCACTCACTTCCAGCCTCCTTAGACAGTACCTACGTACACAGTACGTATCAGCTCCTTTCCTTACTACTGCTATCTTGCCATAATTTTGGCAGCATAACGGCGTCTCTTAGCATTCTCATAATTTACTTCGACATAACCTCCCTGTAATGGGTTATATATGGGGGATGAGATTGGGGGGAATCTCAGTAGCAACAATCATAACAATATATGTAATGCAGAGTGGCAGTGCTTACTTGTGATTGTGTACAGATAAGTATGCTGCGTGCTTCCATACTCAATAACATATGATCATAGCATTGCAGTAGAGCTTCAAGCATAACATATAAGACAACAATCCAACCAAACAATAGCACAACAAATCACGAAGCTATTACATAAAAGCTAGGATTAGTTACTACCTGGCTAGCTTAGCAGAACTCTACTATCACTATACTGCTTCCAACTCCGCCAGAACTTCCTTCCTTTCTTTCTTCCTTTCTCTCTTTCTTTCCTTCTCCTTTTCTCTCTTCTTTATCTCTCTTTTCCATGCCCATCCGTGAAGCCAAATGAATGGGGGAAGGGGGTATTTATAGTTTTTACCAATGGCAATTCCGTAATTTCCAAGAACTCTGAACTTGTGGCTACCGATTTTCCTGGAATTTCCTATTTTCTTTATTTCCTTTACTGCATCATCATGACATCATGCTGACTCATAGCCTTTCATAATTACCTGCTGACTCAGCATGCTGACTCGCCATGCTGACTCAGTGCCCCTCATGATTACTTACTGACTCAGCCTGCTGACTCACCGGTTCTGAAACATCCTTACTTTCATACGTCTTAGGGACCATTTGGTAGCATTTAGAACCACTTGCAAAGTCATTGAAGTCCAATTTCTCAATCTGGAGTTTTACTCTTATCGAGTACTGTTCACTATGAAAATTCCAGATGAGTGACCTGACTTTGAAAAATCATAACTAATTTTAGAAAAATCGAAATGAAGTGGTTCCGATTGCTACTTGAAGCTAACTCAATTATCTTTCATGGAAAAATAACCTTTTGACCACGCATTGACCAAGTCAATGTCAGTCAATGTTTCAACTTTACTATTCATCCAACCTTTTTCTCCTGAATCCAGCATTTTGGTCCCAACTTTGATAATTTATATCTTCATGTGTAGACATCCAAATGAGACATTCTATATATCAAATCGAAGCTTAATATGTCTACTATTTACCATAAAAATTTCGAACATTTTTCCATCCATTTACTATTTTTAATTATGCGTCAAACATTATTAGATCACCACGACTGGATAAACTGGCTAGGTCCACTCACTTCCAGCCTCCTTAGACAGTACCTACGTACACAGTACGTATCAGCTGCTTCCCTTAGTACTGCTATCTTGTCATAATTTTGGCAGCATAACGGCGTCTCTTAAAATTTCCAAAATTCACTTCGACATAACCTCCCCTGTAATGGGTTATTTATTGGGATGAGATTCGGGGGAATCTCAGTAGCATCAATCATAACAATATATGTAATGCAGAGTGACAGTGCTTGCTTGTGATTGTGTACAGATAAGTATGATGCGTGCTTCCATACTCAATAACATATGATCATAGCATTGCAGTAGAGCTTCAGACATAACATATAAGACAACAATCCAACCAAACAATAGCACACCAAATCACAAAGCCATTATATAAAAGCTAGGATTAGTTACTACCTCAAAAGTTTAGCAAAACTCTAGAATCTCTATCTTGGTTCCAGCTCTGCCAGAACTTCCTTTCTTTCTTTCTTCCTCTCACTTTCTCTCTCTAGCACTTCCTTCCCTCTCTTGAATACTCTTGCCCATGGCATATGAAGAGCAAGGGGGGTATTTATAGTTTTGGTCAATGGCATTTCCGTAATTTTGAAGCCATCTGAACTTGTGGTCCTGGTTTTTTCGGAATTTCCTATTTTTCGTTATTCCTTTTACTGCATCATGCATGACATCATCCCAAGGCCACCTCATGGGACACCTCATATGTCAAATGGCGAAATTGGAAGCTCCTGGGACACCTCATCAGCTAACTCAGTAGTTCCAGATAGTTCCAGAGTCTTGCACCGGAATACACGGCTAAGATCGTGCCACATGTCCTCAACTTTTTCTTCCTCCTCTATATTGGCGCCATGTGCCATCTTGCTGGTACCTTTCACGCCATCCAATGCTATCCAGATAAGTCCAAGACTTTATCTGATCACCTCCTCGGTTATCGTGCTGACCGAGTAACTTTACTTTATTGAAACAGTATTAAAATAGTATTTTAATGCCACTTTTTCCCACACATCACTGGGCCTACGTTTTTGGGCTCTAGGAATGTTATCTTGGATCCTGATCAAGCTCAAGTACTCTGATGGCTCGATTCCCAAGAAACATCCCCTGGCAAATTACCAAAATACCCCTGGGTGCCCTTTCTTGCACTATCTTAACCCTAAGGGTAAAATCATCATTTTACACCCTTCTGTACCCTGTCAGGGTATATTCTAACTCTAAGTAACTTTATCTGTATGTGCCTTGGCTTCTGGGCCTGTCCAGAATGACCAAAATGCCCTTCATACATCTACTACCCCTTTAGTACAACACAGGGTCATTTCCGTAATTTCACACTTTTCCAGGATTCTGCTGGACACTGGCCCACCTATCAGTCCAAGGGTCATAGTGGGCCTTTGATGGCGCCATTATTGGGCCTTTCAGGGTCCATTACCTTCATGGCACGTATTACGAGGATCTTCCCCTGCCCATGTTCATCGAGTACTTCAACTATTATGCACCGTTTATACACATCTCTGGACACCGGGTCCTTTTACCAGATACACTAGCCTGCTGTGTTTAGGCATCCCTGTGGATCATAACAGTCATCTGACTGATGTCACCCGAACTCATTCAGTCTCTTTTTAAATACCGATAAATTTCCTAATCGGATCCCCGGAGGCCTCACACTCCCGTCTGTATTTGCTAATTTGTGAATATCGTTTTCTACAGGCCTCCTATCGGTATTCTGTTAGTTTCCTGACATCCGCCCCATCAGGACGCATCATCCTGTAATTTCTCACTTATATCTGAAATCTAGGATATCCGGTAGGAATTTTTATAACTTTTAGACTATCAGATCAATTCTGGCTATCTGGAGTCTTGAAAAATTCCTGTATTAAGCCAGATTACCGAGCCTCACTTGCTCTATCTACTGGTGAAATCTGGGACTGAAATACTTTCAGGCAGTCTAAACCACTTCCGGCTTGACTTTCTTTAATTATACTTTAGCCCTAAGGAACTTTTCTTCTTTTCAATTAAGTCCCTTTTATTTAGCAAAAATTACACTTAAGGACCCCACCTTTTTGTCTACTTTTCCCTTTTAACCTTATACTTTTCATATGTGCACTTAAGTCCCTTCATTTTCTTTCTTTTGCAATTTAATCCCTTTCTTTGCATAAATGGCCATCATATCTCTAGGGACTTTAACTATTTACATATAAGTCCCTGGACTTTCACTTATTGCAGTTTAGTCCCTAAAACCCTCTGTATGTTTCGGGGACTTCTGCTCAAAGGGATATATCTGTTTCAGGCTACTTCCTAAGTCTCTGGCCTGAAAATTGGGGTGTTACAGGTTCAGAGTCTTGCACCATAATACGTGTCCTTAGCTTTATCTGCTTCCTCTAGATCAGTGCCATGTGGTGCCAAGGTGGCGCCCTTCATGCCATCCAATGCTATCCAGATAAGTCCAAGACTCTATCTGATCACCTCCTCGGTTATCGTGCCAACCGAGTAACTTTACTTTATGGAAAAGTCACCAAAACATCATTTTAATGCCACTTTTCCTCACATCACTACTGGGCCTCGTTTTTTGGCCTCTGGAATATCATCCTAGGTCTCTGATCAAGCCCAAGCACTCTGATGGCTCGATTCCCAAGAAACATCCCCTGGCAAATTACCAAAATACCCCTGGGTGCCCTTTCTTGCACTATCTTAACCCTAAGGGTAAAATCATCATTTTACACCCTTCTGTACCCTGTCAGGGTATATGCTAACTCTAAGTAACTTTATCTGTATGTGCCTTGGCTTCTGGGCCTGTCAAGAATGACCAAAATGCCCTTCATACATCTACTACCCCTTTAGTACAACACAGGGTCATTTCCGTAATTTCACACTTTTCCAGGATTCTGCTGGACACTGGCCCACCTATCAGTCCAAGGGTCATAGTGGGCCTTTGATGGCGCCATTATTGGGCCTTTCAGGGTCCATTACCTTCATGGCACGTATTACGAGGATCTTCCCCTGCCCATGTTCATCGAGTACTTCAACTATTATGCACCGTTTATACACATCTCTGGACACCGGGTCCTTTTACCAGATACACTAGCCTGCTGTGTTTAGGCATCCCTGTGGATCATAACAGTCATCTGACTGATGTCACCCGAACTCATTCAGTCTCTTTTTAAATACCGATAAATTTCCTAATCGGATCCCCGGAGGCCTCACACTCCCGTCTGTATTTGCTAATTTGTGAATATCGTTTTCTACAGGCCTCCTATCGGTATTCTGTTAGTTTCCTGACATCCGCCCCATCAGGACGCATCATCCTGTAATTTCTCACTTATATCTGAAATCTAGGATATCCGGTAGGAATTTTTATAACTTTTAGACTATCAGATCAATTCTGGCTATCTGGAGTCTTGAAAAATTCCTGTATTAAGCCAGATTACCGAGCCTCACTTGCTCTATCTACTGGTGAAATCTGGGACTGAAATACTTTCAGGCAGTCTAAACCACTTCCGGCTTGACTTTCTTTAATTATACTTTAGCCCTAAGGAACTTTTCTTCTTTTCAATTAAGTCCCTTTTATTTAGCAAAAATTACACTTAAGGACCCCACCTTTTTGTCTACTTTTCCCTTTTAACCTTATACTTTTCATATGTGCACTTAAGTCCCTTCATTTTCTTTCTTTTGCAATTTAATCCCTTTCTTTGCATAAATGGTCATCATATCTCTAGGGACTTTAACTATTTACATATAAGTCCCTGGACTTTCACTTATTGCAGTTTAGTCCCTAAAACCCTCTGTATGTTTCGGGGACTTCTGCTCAAAGGGATATATCTGTTTCAGGCTACTTCCTAAGTCTCTGGCCTGAAAATTGGGGTGTTACAGGTTCAGAGTCTTGCACCATAATACGTGTCCTTAGCTTTATCTGCTTCCTCTAGATCAGTGCCATGTGGTGCCAAGGTGGCGCCCTTCATGCCATCCAATGCTATCCAGATAAGTCCAAGACTCTATCTGATCACCTCCTCGGTTATCGTGCCAACCGAGTAACTTTACTTTATGGAAAAGTCACCAAAACATCATTTTAATGCCACTTTTCCTCACATCACTACTGGGCCTCGTTTTTTGGCCTCTGGAATATCATCCTAGGTCTCTGATCAAGCCCAAGCACTCTGATGGCTCGATTCCCAAGAAACATCCCCTGGCAAATTACCAAAATACCCCTGGGTGCCCTTTCTTGCACTATCTTAACCCTAAGGGTAAAATCATCATTTTACACCCTTCTGTACCCTGTCAGGGTATATGCTAACTCTAAGTAACTTTATCTGTATGTGCCTTGGCTTCTGGGCCTGTCCAGAATGACCAAAATGCCCTTCATACATCTACTACCCCTTTAGTACAACACAGGGTCATTTCCGTAATTTCACACTTTTCCAGGATTCTGCTGGACACTGGCCCACCTATCAGTCCAAGGGTCATAGTGGGCCTTTGATGGCGCCATTATTGGGCCTTTCAGGGTCCATTACCTTCATGGCACGTATTACGAGGATCTTCCCCTGCCCATGTTCATCGAGTACTTCAACTATTATGCACCGTTTATACACATCTCTGGACACCGGGTCCTTTTACCAGATACACTAGCCTGCTGTGTTTAGGCATCCCTGTGGATCATAACAGTCATCTGACTGATGTCACCCGAACTCATTCAGTCTCTTTTTAAATACCGATAAATTTCCTAATCGGATCCCCGGAGGCCTCACACTCCCGTCTGTATTTGCTAATTTGTGAATATCGTTTTCTACAGGCCTCCTATCGGTATTCTGTTAGTTTCCTGACATCCGCCCCATCAGGACGCATCATCCTGTAATTTCTCACTTATATCTGAAATCTAGGATATCCGGTAGGAATTTTTATAACTTTTAGACTATCAGATCAATTCTGGCTATCTGGAGTCTTGAAAAATTCCTGTATTAAGCCAGATTACCGAGCCTCACTTGCTCTATCTACTGGTGAAATCTGTGACTGAAATACTTTCAGGCAGTCTAAACCACTTCCGGCTTGACTTTCTTTAATTATACTTTAGCCCTAAGGAACTTTTCTTCTTTTCAATTAAGTCCCTTTTATTTAGCAAAAATTACACTTAAGGACCCCACCTTTTTGTCTACTTTTCCCTTTTAACCTTATACTTTTCATATGTGCACTTAAGTCCCTTCATTTTCTTTCTTTTGCAATTTAATCCCTTTCTTTGCATAAATGGCCATCATATCTCTAGGGACTTTAACTATTTACATATAAGTCCCTGGACTTTCACTTATTGCAGTTTAGTCCCTAAAACCCTCTGTATGTTTCGGGGACTTCTGCTCAAAGGGATATATCTGTTTCAGGCTACTTCCTAAGTCTCTGGCCTGAAAATTGGGGTGTTACAGGTTCAGAGTCTTGCACCATAATACGTGTCCTTAGCTTTATCTGCTTCCTCTAGATCAGTGCCATGTGGTGCCAAGGTGGCGCCCTTCATGCCATCCAATGCTATCCAGATAAGTCCAAGACTCTATCTGATCACCTCCTCGGTTATCATGCCAACCGAGTAACTTTACTTTATGGAAAAGTCACCAAAACATCATTTTAATGCCACTTTTCCTCACATCACTACTGGGCCTCGTTTTTTGGCCTCTGGAATATCATCCTAGGTCTCTGATCAAGCCCAAGCACTCTGATGGCTCGATTCCCAAGAAACATCCCTTGGTAAATTACCAAAAATGCCCTTGGTTCCTCTTTATTTACTAATAAGTCTAGGGGCGATATTGGCTTTTCTCATCTTACCAGAGTATTCCCTGACCCTGGTTAACTATCCAGATAACCTTTCTTGACTGTCTCTATTTGACCTTTTCCGCAGTTCTATCTCCAACCAGTAACTATCTCTCTTAAACCTTCATAACCCTTAGCCCATACGTCTAACATCTTTCTTATTACATAGTCGCGATCTTATTACATAGTCGCGACCTAACATCATCTGATCATGACCTACTCCTTCTATGTTCATTAGTTGCGACCACAACACAATCTAGTCGCGACCACAATACAATCTAGTCGCGACCCCATCATTTTCTAGTCACAACAGGCTCATTTTGTCTATTAGTCGCGACACATACATGTTTACGTCGTGACCATACCTCTCTGTCAATATTAGTCGCGACCATAATACTCTAAAGTAGCAACCAACATGGTCAACACTTGACTTTCCAATCTTATCCCAAAATGGCCATTCTACCTCTTGGGACTCTGCCCAAAAGGGGTCTGGTATCCTCTCAATCTCAGGCTATTCCCTGCATCTCTAGGCCTAAAAATTGGGATGTTACATTTCTACCCCCTTAAAATAAATTTCGTCCTCGAAATTTACTTAGTACCTTAATCAACTATCCTGGATATATCTCCTATGTATATCCTTTCCTAGTTTATGATTAAGGCTTGGGGCATTCATCCTCTCATACTTATGGACAACCTATTGAACTTGTGAGTAGTGTCCATTTCTTTCATATCTTACCCTTCATAATTTTGATATAATTTTGGGTTCTACCTTATTCTTCTTTCAATTTGCTAGTTCCTTAGGAGAAATATTGTCCTTCTGCCTTTCATTCTCCTGACACAACATCATAATTCAAATTATGATCATAACATGAATGGTTCTATCTTCTTTCTGTTCATAACTTTTCTAATTTTTCTTAACTTTTCTCATAACCCCATGCATCTAAGCCAATCCTTTGGGGCCTTTGCACTCTTTCTTATTCCTTCTTAGGGCTCATCTATCGTTAGGATACACTTGCCTTAGCACTTTTCAATTAAACGTGCTACTGGGTTAGGGCTAGATTACTCTTTGTATAGCTTTAGGCCCTAGCAATCTCTTTCTTATAGAACTATGTTCTATCTTTGCTTTGCCTTAGACCCTCTTCTCTAGGTCTCTCTGGCCTTTTAATCTCTCATGACTTGTTATAATAACCACTTTCTTTAGATCAGAAAAGAACTCTTCATTATCCACATCATCATCTAGGCATATAGTTCCTTACAGCTCAGTCGCCCTTACCGCTATGGTTCTTCTTAACCATTCTTAGGGTTGACCTCAGGGAATTTGGAGACTCTGTCTGTGGTAAGAGCAAATACCTTTCCTAGGGATGTCAGCATTCTTAGGACAACCTCTTGCAGAGTGGCATTTCTTACCACAACTGCTTTGCCCTGCTTGACACTCCCATGTGCCATGGCTCTTTCCACCATATTGACATCTCTGCTCTCCAACCTGATCATTACCTTGATCAGGCCCCTGCCTGAACTATTGCCTCTTTCTCTTGCTATTAGCTTCACAACTTGAGCTACCTCCCAGAGTGCTCTAAGCCAATGCTTTTCTATTCTCTATACACAGGGAATTCTCTTTTCTGCTTCTCAGGCATACTTCTACAAAACCTTGAATATCAGTACTTAGATTAAGACTTGGACTCCATCTTTGTTTAAGGGAAAACTAAGTTCAGTCTATATAATATAGGCTATCTGAGGAAAACCATTATAAAATAATTTCTCCGGGTGAGTTTATCAACTAGTGAAGCTTCCTTACCTTAACTTCGTCTTTGGCATTCATCTTCCCAAAGAGATATTACATTGTACTCATATCTCATGGCTCATTACTTTTCTTAGGCTAGGTCTAACTGCGACCTCGGGATCTAACTGCGATCAACCGTTAGCCTCTTCAGAATCTAACTGCGACTCTGAAGCTGTTAGGATCTAACTGCGACCCTCCAGAATCTAACTGCGATTCTGTTGTACTGTATATCTCCCGAAGATCTTAAACCAACAGACTAGGTTATAAGGTTAACCGCTTCCACCTGTTGATAACTCCATAAATAAATATTTAAAAATTTTATAGCCTCATATCATTTACCCAGACTTTACTTACTTCCTCTCTTACTCAGGAGTTCCTTCTCATTTTTCAACCTGTGCTCTAATTGCGAGCCATTTGAACTATGCTCGAACTGCTAGCCATTTGAACTATGCTCTAACTGCGAGCATTCTATATCAGATCCAACTCTTATCTGAAGAGTGATCTATACTCATCTGAATCTAACTCTATCTGAGACCCATCTGTTTCAAATCTAACTCTTATCTGAAGAGTGATCTGAAAACAATCTTTTTACTTTTATCTACTTCTCTTTCTGTATACTATTCCTTTCAATAGAAATGGCCCTGAGTACTTATTCACAAGCCTATAGAAATACCTGAGTAACCTCAATCATAAATCATGTCTGAATATCATATCATAACTTATCGTCCCATAAATCGAGACTATCTATCATCCTCAATACATTCCTTATTGCATATCATATGGTATAGGAGCAACATACTTTCTCATAACTTTCTCATCTCATATATGTACTCATATATACTCTACCCTGCATGCACTGCAAAATGGGAGTATCCATTCATCATAGCATACTCTAACATGCATGTTATCATATGACAACTGCAAGGAGATGAAACTATCCTATCTTATGGCAACATAAGCCATATCATCATCATAATTTGCTCAACCATCCATCGCATACTGCAATAAGGTAACCATCACTTCCTTTATCACATTATCTATCTCATTATCTGTCTCATTATCTGATCAGATTATCGATCACATGATCAGGATCTGACAAGAATATCTGTCTATCTTACTTAGGCTGCCACACTACCCTCTTACCAGGTATAGACTCAACCCTTCCTTACTCTATCTTATATAGGGAATAGGGGAGTCACTTTAACTTTTAAACTGTGGCTACCTACTATCTCTCAACTTCTTCTATCTATCCATCAGTCCCAGTCTATTCTTGACCGGACTATGGTTCCTTAATGGCCTCTCTCTTGATCCTAGCGAACTTGAGTCGCATGGATCTCATTCGCCATCTCTTACTATCCCTTTTGTTCTCTAGGGGAGAGTACCCTAGGTCTACTACTTCTTCGTGATGGAATCCCTCTGCTTAGGGAACATTTAGCTCTTTATCTATTAACCATCACGTTTCTAGCCTTGGGCCATGTGCTAGGATCATTCCTAGGCAAATTTTAATCTAACTATCAATATTATCATAAACTGATCTTTCGTATCTCAGTACTTCATACTGTCTAACTTGATCATGCACTATTCCAACCCTCTAGCTAATGGACTTCAGCAAGGTTGGTACCTCCATTATCATATGGCCTCTGCTATCTTTTGTTGGACCTGAGAACTGCATAGTCGCAACTCACATGCTCTATGACTTTTAGTCGCTACTGTCGCACGCTACTCGTCACGACCTGGCAATTCTGTGTCTTTTAGTCGCGACCTATATCTTATAACGTCGCGACCTAGACTCCTTTGTACACTAGTCGCGTACTGCAACATTACTTGTCGCGACCATAGGCCTTCTCATGTCTTAACCTTTAACTCTTCTATACATACTAGTCGCAACACAAGACCTTTCTCGTCGCAACCTCAGCTCTCTATGATTACTAGTCGTGACCCTGAAGCATACTCATCGCGACCTAGTCTCTCTGTGAATAACTGTTGCGACCTACTCCCATATTAGTCGCGACCTTGAATATCATTAACTCGTACTCTATGGGAAATAACCTTTTTAATTCATATCTCTATCTCATTTAAACATCAATTCTAACTATTTCAGAGCATCACTGAGCCAGAACCTTCTGTTCTGTGCCAGAATCTTATGCTCTAAACTAGAGCCCTTTCTGGTCTATGCCAGAACCTTTTGCTCTAATACCAAAATAAAACATTCTCCCTTAGACCCCTCAGAGTATACTTGCGGAAGCTAAATAGCTAGATTATACCTTAACTTAAGCCCAGACATTCAGAATTTTACTCTTAAGTTCCTTATTCTGAACTTTTATTTTTGGTACTGATTAATCTCATTCTACACATCCAAATGAGGCTTATTACCTATCCACGTAATGCCCCAGATGTGTACTACTAGCTCACCAAATTTCGTGGCCAAACTCTTCCGTTTACTAGGTCAAACTGAGGTCAAAGCACTGCTACCTCAGGACCTGCGAATTTCCCTCTCAACTCCTCATACACAAATTGAAACATGTCAAACAATATTTATTATTGAATAACAAGATGTCATACAACAGGGCATACACAAAATCACAAAATCCTCATGTTTCTATTACATCATTCCTGCCTGAAATCCGGCAGCATAACTGCTATGCTGCGTCTTTAGAAAGTAACTGATCTTGTACTGATTCGGTAATTCCCGTGAGAACTACCATTCTACATAAGTACCCAGGAAAGACTGGATGAACCTACTAGGTCCACTCACTTCCAGCCTCCTTAGACAGTACCTACGTACACAGTACGTATCAGCTCCTTTCCTTACTACTGCTATCTTGCCATAATTTTAGCAGCATAACGGCTTCTCTTAGCATTCTCATAATTTACTTCGACATAACCTCCCTGTAATGGGTTATATATGGGGAATGAGATTGGGGGGAATCTCAGTAGCAACAATCATAACAATATATGTAATGCAGAGTGGCAGTGCTTGCTTGTGATTGTGTACAGATAAGTATGCTGCATGCTTCCATACTCAATAACATATGATCATAGTATTTCAGTAGAGCTTCAAGCATAACATATTAGACAACAATCCAACCAAACAATAGCACAACAATTCACGAAGCTATTACATAAAAGCTAGGATTAGTTACTACCTGGCTAGCTTAGCAGAGCTCTACTATCACTATACTACTTCCAGCTCCGCCAGAACTTCCTTCCTTTCTTTCTTCCTTTCTCTCTTTCTTTCCTTCTCCTTTTGTCTCTTCTTTCTCTCTCTTTTCCTTGCCCATCCGTGAAGCCAAATGAATGGGGGAAGGGGGTATTTATAGTTTTTACCAATGGCAATTCCGTAATTTCCAAGAACTCTGAACTTGTGGCTACCGATTTTCCTGGAATTTCCTATTTTCTTTATTTCCTTTACTGCATCATCATGACATCATGCTGACTCATAGCCTTTCATAATTACCTGTTGACTCAGCATGCTGACTCAGTGCCCCTCATGATTACTTGCTGACTCAGCCTGCTGACTCACCGGTTTAGAGTCTTACACCGTAATATGTGTCCTTAGCTTTATCTGCTTCCTCCAGATTAGTGCCATGTGGTGCCAAGATGGCACCCTTCACGCCATCCAATGCTATCCAGATAAGTCCAAGACTCTATCTGATCACCTCCTCGGTTATCGTGCCAACCGAGTAACTTTATTTTATGGAAAAGTCACCAAAACATCATTTTAATGCCACTTTTCCTCACATCACTACTGGGCCACGTTTTTGGGCCTCTGGAATATCATCCTGGGTCTCTGATCAAGCCCAAGCACTCTGATGGCTTGATTCTCAAGAAACATCCCTTGGTAAATTACCAAAAATGCCCTTGGTTCCTCTTTATTTACTAATAAGTCTAGGGGCGATATTGGCTTTTCTCATCTTACCAAAGTATTCCCTGACCCTGGTTAACTATCCAGATAACCTTTCTTGACTGTCTCTATTTGACCTTTTCCGCAGTTCTATCTCCAACCAGTAACTATCTCTCTTGAACCTTCATAACCCTTAACCCATATGTCTAACATCTTTCTTATTACATAGTCGCGACCTAACATCATCTGATCACGACCTACCCCTTCTGTGTCATGAGTCGCGACCACAACACAATCTAGTCACGACCCCATCATTTTCTAGTCGTAACCAGGCTTATTTTGTCTATTAGTCGCGACACATACATCTTTACATCGCGACCATACCTCTCTGTCAATATTAGTCGCGACCATAATACTCTAAAGTCGCTACCAACATGGTCAACACTTGACTTTCCAATCTTTATCCTAAAATGGCCATTCTACCTCTTGGGACTCTGCCCAAAAGGGGTCTGGTATCCTCTCAATCTCAGGCTATTCCCTGCATCTCTAAGCCTGAAAATTGAGATGTTACATTTCACATAATCAAGCAAAGCAATTAACACGTTAGAACACACAAGCACACAAGTTAGGTAAGTTCACTACCTTATACCATAAACTTTCCCCTGGATTTCCACTTGCGCTCTAGGCTTCCTGAAACATCCTTACTTTCGTATGTCTTAGGGACCATTTGGTAGCATTTGGAACCACTTTCAAGGTCACTGAAGTCCAATTTCTCAATCTGGAATTTTACTCTTAGCGAGTACTGTTCACTGTGTGAATTCCTTATAAGTGACCTGAATTAGAAAAATCATAACTAATTGTAGAAAAATCGAAATGAAGCGTTTCAAATTGATAATTGAAGCTAACTCAATTATATTTCAGAAAAAAATAACTCGTTGACCATTCATTGACCGAGTCAACGTCATTCAACGTCACAACTTTACTATTCATCCAACATTTTTCTCCTGAATCCAGCATTCTGGTTCCAACTTTGATAATTTATATCTCCTTGTGTAGACATACAAATAAGGCATAATATATATCAAATCGAATCTTTGTATGTCTACTATTTACCTTAAAAATTTCATACATTTATTCATTCATTTATTATTTTTTATTATGGCTCAAACATCCTCATGTCCCCACGTGTTACTGTTCATAGTGTTAAATTCCAGCATTCAACTGTGCATACATATGCATACATCCATTATATATCAGTCAAATATGCCAAACAACACTTATTATTAAATAATAAGTTGTTATACATCAGAGTATGAACAGAATTCACATATTTCTATTACATCCTTTCCTACCTGAAATCCGGCAGCATAACCGCTACGCTTCATCTTCAGAAAGTAACTGATCTTGTACCGATTCAGTAATTCCTATGAGAACTACCATTCTACGTAAGTACCCAGGAAAGACTGGATGAACCGGCTAGGTCCACTCACTTTCAGCCTCCTTAGACAGTACCTACGTACACAGTACGTATCAGTTCCTTTCTTTACTATTGCCATCTTGTCATAATTTCGGCAGCATAACTGAAACATCCTCCCATACAGCCCTCAGAGTACACTAGCGGAAGCAATATTAGCTTAAAATAGCTTAACTTCATCATTCATAATTTGAATATGTCAAACCATATTTATCATTGAATCATAAAATGTTATACAATATGGTATATACAACAAGTCATATACATAATCCTCATATCTCTATTACATCTCGTTCTGCCTAAACTTCGGCAGCATAACCGCTACGCTTCAGCTGTATAAAGAACTGAACCGTACTGATTCGGTAATCCCCTCATGAGGACTACCATTCTACGTAGTACCCAGGAAAGACTAGATGAACCGGCTAGGTCCACTCACTTCTAGCCTCCTTAGACAGCACTACGTACACAGTACTTATCATATACTATGACGTTCAGTCTTAACTTGGGCAGCATAACGGCGTCTCCTGGCTTTCTCAAAATCCACTTCAGCATAACCTCCCTGTAATGGGTTATGGATGGGGATGAGATTCGGGGGAATCTCAGTAGCAACAATCATAACAATATATGTAATGCAGTGTGACAGTGCTTGCTTGTGATTGTGTACAGATAAGTATGCTGCGTGCTTCCATGCTTAATAACATATGACCATAGCATTACAGCAGAGCTTCAGACATAACATATAAGACAACAATCCAACCAAACAATAGCACATCAAATCACAAAGCCATTACATAGAAGCTAGGATTAGTTACTACCTGGCTAGCTCAGCAGAACCTTACTATCTCTATTCTGCTTCCAGCTCCGCCAGAACTTCCTTTCTTCCTGTCTCCTTTCTCTCTTCCTTTCCTTCCCCTTCTCTCTCTTCTTTCTCTCTCATTCTCCTCTCCTCCGCGGGATGCAAATGGAATGGGGGAAGGGGGTATTTATAATGGGGCTCAATGGCACAATCGTAATTACCATGAACTTTGATCCTGCGGTCCTGGTTTTTCCTGGATTTTCCCATTTTCTTTAATTCCTCATTTACTGCATCATCGTGCCAACTCACCATGCTGACTCAGCGCCTCATTTTTCACATGCTTGAATTCCCGGGACACCTCAGCATGCTGACTCACCGGTCCAGTCTCCTGCCTCGTAATGCGTGCCATCAACTTTATCTGCTTTCTGCAGACTAATGCCATGTGGCGACTGGAAAAGACCTTGCACGCTTCCCAATGCCATCCAGATAAGTCCCTGACTTTATCTGATCATTTCCTCGGTTATCGTGCCTCCTCGGTTTTCGTGCCAACCGAGTATCCTTACTTTACTGAATTATTACTTTAATGCCATGTGGCATCTTGTGGGACCCATGAGTATACCTTATCAGTTTACTTCATGGTTTCCAGATAACCTTTCCTGTATCTGATATCCTGCCTCCGGTCTATCTCCAACCGGGTAACTATCTCTCTTGGACCTTCACCACTCTTGGCCCGTACGCTTAGCGCCACTTTAGTCACTAGTCGCGACCTCAACATCATCTTGTCGCGACCTTACAATTCTGTGTACATTAGTCGTGACCAAAACATCTTCTCGTCGCGACCAAAACATTCTATCATCGCGACCACAACACATTTTAGTCGCGTCTAAGGCTTTCTGCCACTATTAGTCGCGATATCACTGCTTTCTAGTCGCGACCATACTTCTTTTTCGTCGCGACCATAATGCTTTCTTGTCGCGTATAGCTCTTTCTGTAACCACTAGTCGCGACCATACTTTACTCTAGTCGCGACCAGAACGATCAGCTCGTAACTCTTCAACCTTTGACCTTTACATCATCCCAAATGGCCATTCTACCCCTTGGGACTTCCACTGTTTACACATAAGTTCCCGTACCTTTACTTACTCGCAGCTTAGTCCCTAAAAACTCTCTTATGTCTCTGGGACTTCTGCTCAAAAGGGGTCTGGTAGCCTCTCATTCTCAGGCTATTTCCGTGTCTCAAGGCCTGAAAATTGGGATGTTACATTTCTCCTCCCCTTTAAATAAATTTCGTCCTCGAAATTTAATCAGTACCATAGCCAAATTAACTTAACATCTGGCAAAGTACTCATCATAACTTTACATCTCTTCGTAACATGCCTTTCTTTCTCTGGGTTAATCCAATCAGAGTTGAAATCTACTTTCCTCTTATGGACCACTTACTGCACTTATGAGTAGTGTCCATTTCTTTCATATGAAATTCTCTCGAATATTACTGTATTCGGGAATTTCTTCTAACTACTCATCATACTTCTAGCATCATACTCTTATTACTTCTCTTGATATCTCACAGACTGCTTTAAAATCTGCAACATTTCATCTTTCTTTGCACTTAACGTCATACAGAGAGAGGACTTATGCAGCTATTCTTTCTTTACTTTGCTGCTAAACAAAAGCACCTACTCTAACATGCATAATGCCTGGCCAACATACTGCAGAACTGCATACCTGCTTATGAATGCAAAGCTCTAATTTCGGAGCTCAAGCATTCCTGTTCTAACTAGGCACAGCTCTAACACTCAGAGCTTGCATAGTTTTAGCATAACATAAGGCCTAGCATCTCATGCAAGGAGTGAAAACTCTCATTTTCTATTCTCTTTCATAGCATAACATATAAACATATGATCCCTACCAAACAGGGAGCCTCTCTGTCTGTTCATACAATGCACATCTCTAGGTGCGTGTCATATTACACGTCTACCATAGTGTATCTCATTGCATGCTTTTGATACTTTATCATAGCATATCTAGCCAACTCTGGCTATCTCATGGTGTATTTCACCCTTTTGTAACCTATCTCGAGACACCATAAGGCTAACATTCTCTTCCTCATAGCACTGAGTTCTATCTCAGCTTTGCCTTAGACCTTCTTCTCTAGGTCTTTTCTAGCCTTTTAATCTCTTTACCCTCATCTGGGGAATCTATCTATTCATACTCTTCTGTTCTCATTACATTGAGGATTTTCTTCTCTGCTTCTCATTACACAGAGGATTCTCTTCTCTGCTTCTCATTACACAGAGGATTCTCTTCTCTGCTTCTCATTACACAGAGGATTCTCTTCTCTGCTTCTCAGGCATACTTCTACAAAACTTTGAATCTCAGTACTCAGATTTAAACTTGGACTCCATCTTCGTTTTAAGGGAAAGCTAAGTTCAGTCTGTAGACTAGAGGCTACCTGAGGAAAATCATTATAAAACAATTTCTCTGGGTCAGCTTATCAACTAGTGAAACTTCCTTACCTTAACTTCGTCTTTGGCATTCATCTTCCCAAAGAGATACTACATCGTACGCATGTCTCATGGCTCATTACTTTCCTTAGGCTAGGTCTAACTGCGACCTCGGGATCTAACTACGATCAACCGTTAGCCTCTTCAAAATCTAACTGTGACTCTGGATCTGTTAGGATCTAACTGCGACCCTGGAGCCATGCTAGGATCTAACTGTGACCCTCCAGAATCTAACTGCGATTCTGTTGTACTGTATATCTCCCGAAGATCTTAAACCAACAGACTAAGTTATAAGGTTAACTGCTTCCACCTGTTGATAACTCCATAAAAATTTTATAGCCTCACATCATTTACCCAGACTTTACTTACTTCCTCTCTTACTCAGGAGTTCCTTCTCATCTTTCTTACTTTACTGTGGCTTACCATTGGCTTGTGGCATCATGGTCTAACCACCTGCCATTGCATTCTACTGCTATGGCCTCATCATAACTCATCTGAATCTAGCTCTATCTGAGAGCCATCTGTTTCAGATCCAACTCTTATCTGAAGAGTGATCTAAAAACAATCTCTTTACTCTTATCTGCTTTCTTTCTGTCTACCATTCCTTTCAACAGAAATGGCTCTGAGTACTGTATTCACAAGTCTGCAGAATTACCCGAGCAACCTCAAACATATCTGAATATCATAACTTATTGTCCCATGAACTGAGACTATCTATCATCCTCAATACATATCTCATTACATGTCATATGGTATGGGAGCAACATACTTTCTCATCTCATATATACTCTACCCTTCATGCACTGTAAAAGGGAGTATTCATTCATCATGGCATACTCTAACATGCATGTCATCATATGACAATTGCAAGGAGATGCAACTATCATAACTTATGGCATCATAAGCCATATCATCATCATACTTTGCTCAACCATCCATCAGACTAACTAAACCTCAAGGCATATTTTATTTATCATATTGCCTATCATATCTTGGTCAGTCATCCTGAAACATCTGTCTATCTCAGGCTGCCACGCTACCCTCTTATTAGGGTACAGACTCAACCCTTCATCACTCTTTCTTACATAGGGGAGTCACTGTATCCCGTAATCTGTGGCTACCTTCTACAATCTCATTTCTTCTTTTGTCTATCTATCAGTCTCAGTCTATTCTTGACCAGACTGTGGTTCCTTATCGGCCTTTACTGTAATAGCCTAGAACCCCTTTACAAAGATATTATCCGCTTTCCCCTTAGGTAGGCTTGGTGCCCACATGAGGTCACGGTTTTGTTTTTCAGACACACGAGCCACAGCCCTTAAGCACCTGAAAACGCATCTTTCTCTTAATCCTAGCGAACTTCAGTCGCCTAGATCTCATTCATTATCTTTTACTATTATTTCTATTCTTTAGGGTACTCTACCCTAGATCTCTGTGATGGAATCCCTCTGCTTAGGGAATTTTAACTCTTTACCTATTAACCATCACGTCCTTAGCCTTAGCCTTAGGCCATATCAAACATCATCACATCTCTAGCCTTTAGGCTATGCCCTAGGATTACTCCGAGGCAAACTTCATACTAGCTATCCCATTCTAGCTCTCAGGTCTTTTATTCAACTAGGTTGAATAAGACTTTCACCATGTAGATCTACTCCTCGTAATCACATGGAGGATCTGTCTCATTCTAGCTATCTCATCTAGCTAGCTCATTTTATCATTATCATCCTTTGCGGCCTATCCTACCTAGCAAGGATGACTTGCTTAGTGGAGTTGCCAACTTCCTCTATGCATGACTTCTCCACTCAAGCTCTATGTTCATGCTTTGTGTTCACCTGTCTTTTCCTTTACAACGAAACATGCTTATTCCATCTAGGAGCTTTATCTCCACGGGCTCTTCTAAACCCATAATAGTCCCGATCTGAATCTTCTAATGTCATACCAGGACATCTCTGTCATTCCGTCGCGATATGAGTATTGGGTAATCGCTATTCATAACCTCTATGATTCTTCATTACCCTTAACTCCTCACGACTTATCATTTCTATTCTTTAGTCGTGACCTACAGCTTCAGACGTCGCGTCCTTAACATTTTCTGTCTTCTAGTCGCGACCTAAATCTTCTGTCGTCGCGACCTTAACCTTTCCACGTCGCGACTCAACTCCTCTAACGTCACGACCAGGATATTTTCTCGTCGCGACTTATGTCTCTTCACGTCGCAACCATAGCCATTTCTAGTCGCGACATTAAACTTTTCTCGTCACAACCTTAGCTCTCTGTTAAATAACTGTCGCGACCTAGGAACATACTCGCCGCGACCAAAGCTTTCTGTGAATAACCGTCGCGACCTATAAACTTATGCGTCGCGACTAAACCTCTCATTGAGGCTACCAGTCGCGACATAAACCACGTTAGTCGCGACCGGAGTGCTATTCTGTCGTACTCAAGGGCTAAATCAGAGCATCACTGAGCCAGAACCTTCTGTTCTGTGCCAGAATCTTATGCTCTGAACCAGAGTCCTTTCTGGTTGGTGCCAGAACCTCTTGCTCTGATACCAAAATGAAACATCCTCCCATACAGCCCTCAGAGTACACTAGCGGAAGCAATATTAGCTTAAAATAGCTTAACTTCATCATTCATAATTTGAATATGTCAAACCATATTTATCATTGAATTATAAAATGTCATACAATATGGTATATACAACAAGTCATATACATAATCCTCATATCTCTATTACATCTCGTTCTGCCTAAACTTCGGCAGCATAACCGCTACGCTTCAGCTGTATAAAGAACTGAACCGTACTGATTCGGTAATCCCCTCATGAGGACTACCATTCTACGTAGTACCCAGGAAAGACTAGATGAACCGGCTAGGTCCACTCACTTCTAGCCTCCTTAGACAGCACTACGTACACAGTACTTATCATATACTATGACGTTCAGTCTTAACTTGGGCAGCATAACGGCGTCTCCTGGCTTTCTCAAAATCTACTTCAACATAACCTCCCTGTAATGGGTTATGGATGGGGATGAGATTCGGGGGAATCTCAGTAGCAACAATCATAACAATATATGTAATGCAGTGTGACAGTGCTTGCTTGTGATTGTGTACAGATAAGTATGCTGCGTGCTTCCATGCTTAATAACATATGACCATAGCATTACAGCAGAGCTTCAGACATAACATATAAGACAACAATCCAACCAAACAATAGCACATCAAATCACAAAGCCATTACATAGAAGCTAGGATTAGTTACTACCTGGCTAGCTCAGCAGAACCTTACTATCTCTATTCTGCTTCCAGCTCCGCCAGAACTTCCTTTCTTCCTGTCTCCTTTCTCTCTTCCTTTCCTTCCCCTTCTCTCTCTTCTTTCTCTCTCATTCTCCTCTCCTCCGCGGGATGCAAATGGAATGGGGGAAGGGGGTATTTATAATGGGGCTCAATGGCACAATCGTAATTACCATGAACTTTGATCCTGCGGTCCTGGTTTTTCCTGGATTTTCCCATTTTCTTTAATTCCTCATTTACTGCATCATCGTGCCAACTCACCATGCTGACTCAGCGCCTCATTTTTCACATGCTTGAATTCCCGGGACACCTCAGCATGCTGACTCACCGGTCCAGTCTCCTGCCTCGTAATGCGTGCCATCAACTTTATCTGCTTTCTGCAGACTAATGCCATGTGGCGACTGGAAAAGACCTTGCACGCTTCCCAATGCCATCCAGATAAGTCCCTGACTTTATCTGATCATTTCCTCGGTTATCGTGCCTCCTCGGTTTTCGTGCCAACCGAGTATCCTTACTTTACTGAATTATTACTTTAATGCCATGTGGCATCTTGTGGGACCCATGAGTATACCTTATCAGTTTACTTCATGGTTTCCAGATAACCTTTCCTGTATCTGATATCCTGCCTCCGGTCTATCTCCAACCGGGTAACTATCTCTCTTGGACCTTCACCACTCTTGGCCCGTACGCTTAGCGCCACTTTAGTCACTAGTCGCGACCTCAACATCATCTTGTCGCGACCTTACAATTCTGTGTACATTAGTCGCGACCAAAACATCTTCTCGTCGCGACCAAAACATTCTATCGTCGCGACCACAACACATTTTAGTCGCGTCTAAGGCTTTCTGCCACTATTAGTCGCGATATCACTGCTTTCTAGTCGCGACCATACTTCTTTTTCGTCGCGACCATAATGCTTTCTTGTCGCGTATAGCTCTTTCTGTAACCACTAGTCGCGACCATACTTTACTCTAGTCGCGACCAGAACGATCAGCTCGTAACTCTTCAACCTTTGACCTTTACATCATCCCAAATGGCCATTCTACCCCTTGGGACTTCCACTGTTTACACATAAGTTCCCGTACCTTTAGTTACTCGCAGCTTAGTCCCTAAAAACTCTCTTATGTCTCTGGGACTTCTGCTCAAAAGGGGTCTGGTAGCCTCTCATTCTCAGGCTATTTCCGTGTCTCAAGGCCTGAAAATTGGGATGTTACAATAACGGCGTCTCTTAAGATTATCAAAATTTACTTCGACATAACCTCCCCTATAATGGGTTACTTATTGGAATGAGATTGGGGGGAATCTCAGTAGCAACAATCATAACAATATATGTAATGCAGAGTGACAGTGCTTGCTTATGATTGTGTACAGATAAGTATGCTGCGTGCTTCCATACTCAATAACATATGATCATAGCATTGCAGTAGAGCTTCAGACATAACATATAAGACAACAATCCAACCAAACAATAGCACAACAAATCACAAAGCCATTACATAAAAGCTAGGATTAGTTACTACTTTAAGAGCTCAGCAGAACACCTCATCAGCTGACTCAGCATCTACAGTCCAATCCAGTACCGGTCCGGTTCGATTTCCCACAAACTGGACTCACCGGCTAAGATTATGCCACATGTCCTTAACTTTTTCCTCCTCCTCTATGTTGGCGCCATGTGGCATCTTACTGGCCCCTTCCACGCCATCCAATGCTATCCAGATAAGTCCAGGACTTTATCTGATCACTTCCTCGGTTATCGTGCCGACCGAGTAACTTTACTTTATTGAAACAGCATTAAAATAGTATTTTAATGCCACTTTTCCCCACATATCACTAGGCCTACGTTTTTGGGCTCTGGGAATGTTATCTTGGATCCTGATCAAGCTCAAGTACTCTGATGGCTCGATTCCCAAGAAACATCCCTTGGCAAATTACCAAAATACCCTTGGGTGCCATTTCTTGCACTATTTTAACCCTAAGGGTAAAATCATCATTTTACACCCTTCTGTACCCTATCAGGGCATATACTGACTCTAAGTAACTTTATCTGTATGTGCCTTGGCTCCTGGGCCTGTCCAGAATGACCAAAATGCCCTTATACATCTACTACCCCTTTAGTACAACACAGGGGCATTTTCGTAATTTCACACTTTTCCGGGGTTCTGCCGGACACTGGCCCACCTATCAGTCCAAGTGTCTTATTGGGCCTTTGATGGCACCATTATTAGGCCTTTCAAGGTCTATTACCTTTATGGCACACATTACGAGGAATCTTCCCCTACCCATGTTCATCGAATATTTTAACTATTATATACCGTTTCTACACATCTCCGGACACCGGGTCCTTTTACCAGATACACTGGCCTACTGTGTTCTGGCATCCCTATGGGTCATAACAGTCATCTGACTGAGGTCATCCGAACTCATTCAGTCCCTTTTTAAATACCGATAAATCTCCCTATCGGATACCCGGAGGCC
Source organism: Leucaena leucocephala (assembly GCA_037074615.1). NCBI lineage: Eukaryota > Viridiplantae > Streptophyta > Magnoliopsida > Fabales > Fabaceae > Leucaena > Leucaena leucocephala. Next base: position 10,633,149 of record CM073555.1, on the reverse strand, counting down.
TCACACTCCCGTCTGGATTTTCTAATTTGCGAATAACTTTTTCTACAGGCCTCCTATCGGTATTCTGTCAATTTCCTGACATCCGCCCCACAAGGACGCATCATCCTGTATTTTCTCACCTAGATCTGAAATCTAGGATATCCGGTAGGAATTTTTATAACATTTTTATTATCAGATCAATTCTGGCTATCTGGAGTCTTGAAAAATTCCTGTATTAAGCCAGATTACCGAGCGTCACTTGATCTCTCTACCGGTGAAATTTGGGACTAAAATGCTTTCGGGCAGTCCAAACCACTTCCGGCCTGACTTTCTTTAATTACACTTTAGCCCCAAGGAACTTTTCTTCTTTTTAATTAAGTCCCTTTTATTTGGCTAAAATTACACTTAAGGACCCCACCCTTTTGTCTACTTTTCCTTTTTGGCCTAATACTTTTCATATTTGCACTTAAGCCCCTTCATTTCCTTTCTCTTGCAATTTAATCCCTTTCTTTGCATAAATGGCCATCATATCCCTAGGGACTTTCACTATTTACATATAAGTCCCTGAACTTTCACTTATTTGCAGTTTAGTCTCTAAAAACCCTCTGTATGTTTTGGGGACTTCTGCTCAAAGGGATATATCTATTTCAGGCTACTTACTAAGTCTCTGGCTTGAAAATTGGGGTGTTACACTTCCCAACCATGAGGATTTCCGGTCAACCTCATCAATTTATCCTCTTGGATGTTTCAAAGTCCTAAACATAGACACATTAATTATATAACTCATTAGGACCAAGAACTGACACAATATGGAAGACTAGTTCACTTGAACTTAAGCTCTTTCTCTTAATTTTAGGATTAGTGTTCTAGATTTCTAAAAATCATTCTCATAGGACAATCCTACACAATTTTGCCCATGAAACTGCATTGGCTGACAAGGTACCCTTTCTTGGTGCCAAAATTTTACTTTTGATTCCAATACTTCCAACTTCACTTTCTCAACTTAGTTCTACATAATTTTTCACATAGAACCCATTGGAAGCCTTATAATCATCAAAATCAAATTCTAGGGTACAGAACCAGTCAAGGTTGTGGCACTCCTCTAGGCAACCAAGTCATGAAATTCAATCAACTACAAGCTAGAACCACTTGGATCTTTCTATTTTCAATCCTTTAAACATATATCTATAATCATACTTGTCTCTCTCTAAAATTTTGGATTAAACAGCAACAACAACATAATATTTTAAGCTTCAAAATTCATTAAAATTCCTGCTCAAGCTTAATCTCAAGAATATAAACTACTAGAAGATCAAGAGCAAGAGTGATCATTTTACCTTGATTGAAGTTTGAATCTTGCTCTTGTTTCTCTCTCATTTGTGGCTACTCCTCTATCTCTCTCCTCTCTAAATTTCTATAGCATTTCCCTTACATTTCCTCACTTGGACGGCACTTGAAGGGAGGGGTATTTATAATGTTTCACTTGCTAAAATGCACTCCAAGTTGCGTAAAATTACAAGATCAAATGGATGGTCCAAATTACACCACACATCTATCTTGCATCATCTTTTTCTCTTCTTCTCCATCATCTTCATGACATCGATAAGGCTATATGGGGAAATGTCAAGGGAAGAAAGAAGGTAAGATTGAATCTTGACTCTTGATTTCTCTTGACAAATTGGATTATGTCATTTGTCTCTACTTTACTTGGCTCATACTTGTTTGAATTTCTTAACGGCCTTCTGGAGCTCAAAAAATTCGTTTGTCTATTCCAAAATCTTCCTTTAATTATAGAAAAATTCTATAAATTTTCTTGGACCATAACTCTTCCTTTAACTATTTCTTTCTAAATTTCCTATAAAATACCACTTACTAGCATTCTAAGATTCCAGCATTTTTGTAGCTCACACTGCTAACCTTTTGGGAATGAGACTAATTTTATAAACTTCTTTAGTCTCTTAACTATTTATTCCCCATTTTTATGTACGTTTTTCATACCTCCTTGTGGCTCAAATAATCATCTCAAGATAAACACCTCAGACTGAGTCATTATACTAAAATTCTATTAAAGTTACTTTAGGAGTATTTTTATCATTTATGTTCATAAAATTGCCTCTATGCCTCATTTCCTATTTTTTGGGATTTTCTAAAATTTTTGTGTTTCAAATATTCATAGTTACCTTTTTTACCTGAAACTTTCTAAAATTACAGTTTGCCCATACTCGTGCTCAATCTCATAAATCATCACTTTGAAGTCTTTACCTCAACTTTAGGCCTGTAACTAACATTTTTTCTCTTTCTGAGCCCTTGAGACTCTTTTGGAGTCCCTAACTTTATTTATATATTTGCCTCTAGGAACTTTCTCTATTTGTACTTCAGTCTCTGTACTTTCTCTATTTATAATTTAGTCCCTGAAAACTCTCTATATGTTTCTGGGACTTTTGCTAAAAGGACCTGGTAGCCTAACATATTTTAGGCTACTTTCTGGGTTTATAGGTCTAAAAATTAGGATGTTTCAATAACCTATTATGGTTATCGGGAAAAAAATATTATATCCTATTACAAATATTTATTTTAATATTTATATTATTATACAGGTATATAATTTTTTTTTATTTGATTATTATGTCACTGATCCGACCATCTTATCAACCGTTTGAACTGTGACACACTAGCTTTTCCCATTCGACATTCGATCTAATTTTTAATCTTTTCTCTTTCCATTTCATAAGTAAAAACATCCTAGAACTTTGGGTAGGGAAACCCTTGGACGGTTGAGAACATACTATAACCTCAAATAATTTTTTTTACCAACTACTGCGCTATAACTTCAAAAGGGTTTAGTGAGAATGCATAAATTCTTTAGAAGTAATCTTACTATGAAATAATAAGAATATGTTTTTAAAACAAGAAATGACCAAATAGCAATGATTTAAGAATTAAACTAGACTAGACAGTTCCACCAGTTGAATTGTCACACATGCTCGTCAACAATTCAGTTTGGCCAAATAACCATTTTTATTGTTGAACCGAATTAGACCGGAGTTAAGCTAGATTCTAGAATTGGAGTGAGAACTAGAATGGTTGTGGATAATTTTTTGGCCCAAGGTAAAATTATTGAAAAAGTGTATAAAAAATTTTAAAAATTGACCATCTCAAAAAGCTAACTATATTTTTAGACCATTTATAATTATATGGTGCTATTTAATTCAGAATTTCATATATTGTAGTGTTATTATGTTAACAATTATACTTACTATAGATTTATTTTATATATATATTATTTCTCTAGTCCTTAATATATAAACTAATTGAGAAGTTAATCTTTGCCCTAAATATAAGACATATTTTTTATTTTTATCTATTTTTTCTAAATTATCCCTATAAATACTCCCTCAACAATAATCAAGTAAGAGATGGAATGATAGAATTAAGAAAAATGATTATGGTGTTCTAGAAAACACATGTTATATTAACTAATTTAACTAATTTCCTTAATCTAATCAAATTAGTTAAATATGTTTTATATATAATTACATTTAATTAAATTTTTATATAATTATTACGTCATTGGTTCGGCTAAACAACTCGACTGATCTAACCGTTTAAACCGTGACCCACAGACTTTTTCGACTCGATGTTCTGCCCAACTTTTAAAACATTGCCAAATAGAAATAATTTTATAATAATAATTATCGATGGCAAAGTACGAAATAACATACTTAAGACTCAGAATTTATATCTCCACCAACAATGGTTTTACAAAAATTAAGCAGTCATAACTTCAATTTGCTTCACTAACTGCCAATAAGTTGCTTGTTTAATCATTAATTTTGCTATCCAGAATACACTGTTGCAGTGGATTAATATTTTTAGCAGAACCGATTCATGCATCAATCACAAAAATAATTCATGAGCTTTTTCAATCTAAGAGTAAAAGGCTAATAAAAGGCATTTAGATATTGAGACAGAGTGTGAATTAAAAACTCAACATCGAAGAACGGTACCTTATAACATTGAATTTCAGGTAGTAATATGAGAAAGAAGACTTAGACCAACATTCATGGAGATCTTCCCAAAACTGGACATACCAAATTGAGTATGCCAACATGATATTGATGGCCTTAGCAAAGTTGCCATCAATAAAATATATTTATCCAATTAAATGTACCCTCTTTTAAATGCAAAAGCTGCAAACTTACTCTAGAATAATGAGATTGAAAGGAATATGATACAGACAAGCACATTAAAGTAAATGATATTTACAACAAATTCTTTCGCTTTTGCATTAAGAAAAAGACGCTGAATTTGCAGTTGTTTTTAACTAGCCAAGAAATATAAATATGGAGAAGTGCATCGATTATAAGTCAACAATTGAGCATGTAAGCATGGGACTGCATCTGGTATAACGGATACATATAAGAATAACTGTGACATAAGCCTCACCTGGACAATCTGCATACCTTTTAGGAAATGTTCATCATATAGAGTCGGAAAATCATATTTAGAAGCTTCTCATCTTTTGCGCTCATATTCATAAACGTTTAGCTTATCTCCACAGGCCATGAAGCTGTGTTGAAACTGATGGAAAAGGAAGATGAGGGGAGGACATTCTGGAAAGAATGGAGCAATACTTGCTCTCCATGGATGTTCTTATTCAAATCTATCTCTATTTTTCAGGTGTTTTGGTTCCAAGACTTCTCTCTCCATGGATGTTTTTATTCAAATCTCTGTATTACCTTTTGATATGGGTTACAGATTTTCATAAATTGAAAGCAGAAAAGCCCTAAAATCACAGAAACCAAGTGCTATACATTGAGAAACCTCACATTCCCAGTGGAACTACTATGAGATCTACCGGCAGAGGAATCTAGAATCACACTAGTGGATTGAGAAATTAAAGAGCAGCATTACCTCAGCAGCTAAGTACTCAAGGATGGCGGCCAAGTAGATGGGAGTACCGGTTCCAACACGCTGAGTATCTTGCTTTCTTCAAATACTACCAATTCTTCCAATGGGAAATTGAAGGCTAGCTTTCACAGACTGGATACTGGCTTCTTCGAGCAGCCTTAATTTTTGTTCCTCTTCTTTTACTAAAATGATAAACAAAAAAACAAATGACAAATAATAACAAATCAATATAGGCAATAAGAGATTTGATAAGCCTGACCAAAAAAATAATCTGACTGATTCATTGGCAGAGATGAAGATTGAAGAATAAACCGACTTGGAGGGTGGGAATTGATGATAAATGAAGATGAGAAGCTAACAGAGACGAGATGCCACAGAGAGAGTAAGAGCATGGTCAGGAAAAAGGATGAGGGATCGAAAAGGGAATCTAGAGCATACAAATATGTATCATGAATTTTGAATTTTATATTTTGAAATTTCAAAGAATGTAGGGAAAGGAAAAGAAACAATTTTTCAAGTATTTGTTATTAAACTTATCACATGCATTCAGAATGCATGAAGCCACATGAGCCTAATAACCTGTTGGAGATTGTGCCCTATGGGCCAATCATTATCTTATGAACATTGTTGATTTATGAATTTCTTAATTATGTTATCATATTATTTGCATGTTTACTATAATGACAATCCTTGGATAACTCGTGATCTTATCCTAAATGTCCCTGGTCGGTCATCTATGAAGGAGCAGAGATGAAATAAGACCGGTATGACTTTGAAGATATATGGAGATATAAATCAAAGTCATAGGCACATGTAAGAGTACAGGGTGTTGGACCGACCCGCTATGAGAGAGTTGCATGGGTTAAGTCATAAGCTTCTCTCATATACAAGCCATGTCACTATGCCCTTTGACCTGAGATCATCATGGATTCCTACATGACAAACGCTCAGCTTTGACCTAGTCAAAAGTCACTTTTGACCGAGTGATCATAAAGGCTATGTTCGGGCTTAGTGGTTTTTCATGCGGAGGAATGTGAATGGTCAAGATGGAATTTATCCCTCACATTCGTAGAGAGATATTACTGGGCCCCTCGATGAGTGAGTCTGAGAAATGTATAGCCATACTGGAATGGAAGGGTAGTTCCATTTCTATATTCAGACTACTCAGGGATCGAGAAAGTAACGGTCAGGAACAGGAGGATGAGGTTCTCCATGCCTCATCCTTGACCGAAATATCGTGTGACAAAAGGGACGTGATATGGTTGTATGAAAGGTACATCGTTTATCGATCCTCATATGTTTTGGGTAGTTGTAATGCCTTGATAGAGACCGCTTACGACTTGTGGGTCAGTATAGTAACTGGCCCACTACCAACTTCATATGGGCCTACAGGGTCACACACAAAACAGCCTAATACGAGCTATGATGTCCAGATTCATTGAATCTAAGAGATGTCTAGATTCAATGAATAATCTAGGGTGGATATATGTTTTATATATATATAAATTTGTATATATATATTATATATAATATAAGAGATATTTGTAAGATTTAATTTATAAGGATAAATTAAATCTCTATCACTTTTGAATTTGAATTTAAATGGATATGATCTATTTGAATTTGAAATTCAAATTGATAAGATATCTCAAATTTGATTTATGAGAATAAATCAAATATAATTCTGTCTTATATTTATTTAATGATCCATTTAAATTCAAATTCAAAAGTGATAGAGATTTAATTTCAAATTTGATTTATGAGAATAAATCAAATATAATTCTGTCTTAGCTTTGATACCATCCTCCCACTTGCACTAGGTATAATCATTAATTTGCCTAATTCCCATTGACCTAACATGACACTCATGTTTTGCTTGCACAAGCGACTTTGTTAGAGGATCAGCAACATTGTCTTCCCCTGCTACCTTGCATATTTTTATATCACCTCTATCATTGATTTCTCTGATGAGATGAAATCGTCTGAGTATATGCTTGGTCCTTTGATGTGACCTAGGCTCTTTGGCCTGTGCAATGACACCACTATTATCACAGAACAAAGTTATTGGATCTGAGATGGTAGGTACCACCCCTAGTTCTATAATGAACTTCCTTATCCAAACAGCCTCCTTAGCTGCATCAGATGCTGCTATATACTCAGCTTCCGTTGCAGAATCTGCTACAGTGCTCTGCTTAGAGCTCTTCCAGCTTACCGCTCCATTATTTAGGAGGAATATGTATCCAGATTGTGATTTCTGGTCATCGTGGTCAGTTTGGAAACTTGCATCTGTGTAACCAGTTACATAGAGCTCATCATCCAATCCACCATAGACCAAGAATAAGTCCTTAGTCCTTCTCAAGTACTTAAGGATATTCTTGACAGCAGTCCAATGGTGGATTGGATGATCCATTTATTTAATTAATGATCCATTTAAATAATGATCCATTTACTTAAGGATATATTCTTCTCAAGTACATAAGTCCTTACAATTCTGTCTTATATTTATTTAATGATCCATTTAAATTCAAATTCAAAAGTGATAGAGATTTAATTTATCCTTATAAATTAAATCTTACAAATATCTCTTATATTATATATAATATATATATAAAACATATATCCACCCTAGATTATTCATTGAATCTAGACATCTCTTAGATTCAATGAATCTGGACATCATAGCTCGTATTGGGCTGTTTTGTGTGCGACCCTGTAGGCCCATATGAAGTTGGCAGTGGGCCAGTTACTATACTGACCCACAAGTCGTAAGCGGTCTCTAGCAAGGCATTACAACTACCCAAAACATATGAGGATCGATAAACGATGTAACCTTTCATATAACCATATCACGTCCCTTTTGTCACACGATATTTCGGTCAAGGATGAGGCATGGAGAACGTCATCCTCCTGTTCCTGACCGTTACTTTCTCGATCCCTAAGTAGTCTAAATATAGAAATGGAACTACCCTTCCATTCCAGTATGGCCATACATTTCTCAGACTCACTCATCGAGGGGCCCAGTAATATCTCTCTACGAATGTGAGGGATAAATTCCATCTTGACCATTCACATTCCTCTGCATGAAAAACCACTAAGCCCGAACATAGCCTTTATGATCACTCGGTCAAAAGTGACTCTTGACTAGGTCAAAGCTGAGCGTTTGTCATGTGGGAATCCATGATGATCTCAGGTCAAAGGGCATAGTGACATGGCTTATATATGAGAGAAGCTTATGACTTAACCCATGCAGCTCTCTCATAGCGGTTCGGTCCAGCACCCTGTACTCTTACATGTGCCTATGACTTTGATTTATATCTCCATATATCTTCAAAGTCATACCGGTCTTATTTCATCTCTGCTCCCGCATAGATGACCGACCAGGGACATTTAGGATAAGATCACGAGTTATCCAAGGATTGTCATCATAGTAAACATGCAAATAATATGATAACATAATTAAGAAATTCATAAATCAACAATGTTCATAAGATAATGATTGGCCCCTAGGGCACAATCTCCAACATAACCTGCACGGAGCCCAATATCTTAAGATGGCTCTATGAACAGTAACTCAAGAGAGGAGCAATGTTAGAATGGTGGGTTGGGTATTTTGATATTTGTAGAGATGTTATAAGATATTTAAATATCCTATAATTAGTATATAAGATAAAATATGATATTATTTTATTAGTATCTAAGATTATCTATTGTGTATATATATATCTTCTGAATATCAATAAAGTACAAGTATTATTCATTTGAAATAATATGGTACCAGAGCAAGGTTACAATTGGTGGCTCCCCTGAAGCTTCGTCATCATCTGAGCAGCGCGTGATTCTCACGCATAATCATGAGTTTCTGACGTTAGTTTCATGCTCCGGCCCGTGGCAGCGCGTGCAATGCCCTTCTTTGACAGCGTGTGTCATCTTTAGCATCGACTCACTAAATATAGCCTACCCCTAGTAGTTTCGCACTCTAGTTCGACGTTTCTAGGTTGGGTCATCTCTGTTTTATTTGATTCACGATCCCCTCTGTCCTTGTGAGACAACTTTGGCACCTTGGTTAATCTTTTTTTGCTGATTGGTCCCTAGAGTGGCTTTTGGTTACCGTATTTACTTTGATTAGGTGCTTCCAGTACTAATTGGCTATCATCATATCACATAATGTCTCAAGTAATGCCTTTGTGTTTGGTATTTTCTATGACAAAGCCCCTAGTGTAGCTATTGCTCTCTCTAGTATATTGTTCTTGGTTTGGATGCTTGTTGATTATTTGTCCCTGGTGTGACATCTGGTTAAACTTTTTTTATCTGGTTATAGCGATTGGTTTGTTAAATCTTCTCCTATGGTATTTCATGGACGATAACTGTGATAACACATTTATAATATCTGCCTCGAAGTATGCACAATTTCTTAAATACGGCAAGTTGCAAAAACACACCACTTTGAATGTTAGTGGTTTTATTGCAAAAAGTAATAATGAGACATGTTTGGTTTCTTCTACTTATAAATGGATCATAGATTCGGGTGCTACTGACCACATGACAGGTAACTGTCATCTCTTCTCTACTTATGACTCATATGCCAATCCATCAAGTATTATCATTGCTAATGGTTCTTATTCCCGTGTCATTGGTTCTGGCATAGTAAGTCTTACTCCTTCTATTTAGTTACTTTTGGTATTGCATGTACCTAACCTTGCATTTAATCCTATTTCTCTGAACAAGTTTAAACCTCAATTGTTGTGTTTCATTTTATCCTCATCACTACTTGATTCAAGATCTCTTGACGAAGAAGATTATTGGTAGAGGTTACGAATCTGGTTGCCATTACTTTTTTTATGATCAGGGGTCTCGTATGGTGGCTTGTGCTGGAGGTGTTATGAAACATCCTTACTTTCGTATGTCTTAGGGACCATTTGGTAACATTTAGAACCACTTTCAAGGTCATTGAGGTCCAATTTCTCAATCTGGAGTTTTACTCTTATCGAGTACTGTTCACTTTGAAAATTCCAGATGAGTGACATGACTTCAAAAAATCATAACTAATTCTACAAAAATCGAAATGAAGTGGTTCAAATTGATAATTGAATCTAACTCAATTATATTTCAGGAAAAAATAACTAGTTGTCCATTCATTGACAGAGTCAACGTCGGTCAACGTCACAACTTTACTGTTCATCCAACATTTTTCTCCTGAATCCAGCATTCTGGTCCCAACTTTGATAATTTATATCTCCTTGTGTAGACATCCAAATGAGACGTTTTATATATCAAATTAAATCCTGGTATGTGTACTATTTACTATAAAAATTTCATACATTTATTCATCCAGTTACTATTTTTAATCATTTATCAACCATGACCTTGTCACCACGTGTTACTGTTCATAGTGGTAATTTCCAGCATTCAACTTTGCATACATATGCATACATCCATTATATATCAGTCAAATATGCCAAACAACACTTATTATTAAATAATAAGTTGTTATACATCAGAGCATGAACAGAATTCTCATATTTCTATTACATCCTTTCCTACCTGAAATCCGGCAGCATAACCGCTAAGCTTCATCTTCAGAAAGTAACTGATCTTGTACCGATTCAGTAATTCCCATGAGAACTACCATTCTACGTAAGTACCCAGGAAAGACTGGATGAACTGGCTAGGTCCACTCACTTTCAGCCTCCTTAGACAGTACCTACGTACACAGAACGTATCAGTTCCTTTCTTTACTATTGCCATCTTGTCATAATTTCGGCAGCATAACGGCGTCTCTTAAGATTATCAAAATTTACTTCGACATAACCTCCCCTATAATGGGTTACTTATTGGGATGAGATTGGGGGGAAGCTCAGTAGCAACAATCATAACAATATATGTAATGCAGAGTGACAGTGCTTGCTTGTGATTGTGTACAGATAAGTATGCTGCGTGCTTCCATACTCAATAACATATGATCATAGCATTGCAGTAGAGCTTCAGGCATAACATATAAGACAACAATCCAACCAAACAATAGCACAACAAATCACAAAGCCATTACATAAAAGCTAGGATTAGTTACTACTTTAAGAGCTTAGCAGAGCTCTACTATCTCTATACTGCTTCCAGCTCCGCCAGAACTTCCTTTCTTTCTTTCTTCCTCTCACTTTCTCTCTCTAGCACTTCCCCCTCTCTCTTAAAGGCTCCTTGGCCGTGGCATATGAATGAATGGGGGGTATTTATAGTTTTGTTCAATGGCATTCTTGTAATTTTGAAGCCATCTGATTCTGTGGTCCTGATTTTTCCGGAATTTCCTATTGTTTTTTATTCCTTTTACTGCATCATGCATGACATCATCTCAAAGCCACCTCATGGGACACCTCATCATGCACATTTCTCATATGGCGAAATTGCAAGCTTCTTGGACACCTCATCAGCTGACTCAGCAGTTCCAGTCCAATCCAGTACCGGTCCAATCCGATTTCCCACAAACTGGACTCACCGGCTGAGATTGTGCCACGTGTCCTCAACTTTTTCTTCTGCCTCTAAGATGACGCCAAGTGGCATCTGGAAGGGACCTTTCACGCCTTCCAATGCTATCCAGATAAACCTAGGACTTTATCTGATCACCTCCTCAGTTATCGTGCCGACCGAGTAACTTTACTTTATTGAAACAGCATTAAAATAGTATTTTAATGCCGTTTTTTCCCACATATCACTGGGCCTACGTTTTTGGGCTCTGGGAATGTTATCTTGGATCTTGATCAAGCTCAAATACTCTGATGGCTCGATTCCCAAGAAACATCCCATGGCAAATTACCAAAATACCCCTGGGTGCCCTTTCTTGCACTATTTTAACCCTAAGGGTAAAATCATCATTTTACACCCTTCTGTACTCTGTCAGGGCATATACTGACTCTAAGTAACTTTATCTGTAGGTGCCTTGGCTCCTGGTCCTGTCCAGAATGACCAAAATGCCCTCCATTCCTCTATTACCCTTTAATACAACACAGAGGCATTTTCGTAATTTCACACTTTTCCGGGGTTCTGCCGGACACTGGCCCACCTATCAGTCCAAGGGTCTTACTGGGCCTTTGTTGGCGCCTTTATTAGGCCTCTCAGGGTCTATTACCTTTATGGCACGCATTACGAGAAATCCTCCCTTGTCAATGATTATTGAATATTTTATCTATTATTCACCGTTTATACACATATCCGGACACCGGCTCCTTCTGTCCGATACACTGGCCTGCGGTGTTCAGGCATCCCTGTGGGTCATAACAGTCATCTGACTAAGGTCATCCGAACTCATTCAGTCCCTTTTTAAATACCGATAAATCTCCCTATCGGATACCCGGAGGCCTCACACTCTCGTCTGGATTTTCTGATTTGTGAATAACTTTTTCTACATGCCTCCTATCGGTATTCTGTCAGTTTCCTGACATCTGTCCCATAAGGATGCATCATCCTGTATTTTCTCACTTAGATCTGAAATCTAAGGTATCCGGTAGGAATTTTTATAACTTTTGAACTATCAGATCAATTCTGGCTATCTGTAGTCTTCAAAAATTCCTGTATTAAGCCAGATTACTGACCGTCACTTTCTCTCTCTACTGGTGAAATCTGGGACTGAAATGCTGTCGGACAGTCCAAACCACTTCCGGCCTGACTTTCTTTAATTACAATTTAGCCCCAGAGAACTTTTCTTCTTTTCAATTAAGTCCCTTTCTATTTGGCTAAAATTACACTTAAGGACCCCACATTTTTGTCTACTTTTCCTTTTTGGCTTTAAACTTTCCATAATTGCACTTAAGTCCTTCCATTTCCTTTCTTTACTTTACTAGGTCTAGGGGCATTATTATCTTTTCATGTCTTACCAGAGTATTCTCTGACCCTGGTCAACTATCCAGATACCCTTTCTTGACTGTCTAACCTTAGCCAAATGACCAAAATACCCTTTACTCATTCTTCAATTATTCTATAACATAAGGGCATTTTCGTCATTTTGCAAATTTTTCCGGACACCGGCCCCTCTTACCACTAAACTGATATTATGGGCCTGGGCCTTCCCTGGTGTCACTATGGGCCTTAGAAAAAACTGTATGGCCTCTGGCCATAGTCCGATCATCTCTATTCGGACTGCTCTTCCTTTACCGATTATAACTGTAAATTCCCATCTTCAAGAATTTTTACAGAAAAATCGGGACCTCAAATCAAAATTCTGTGTGACGTCATTCAACCCGGAATCCTTTTCTCTATCTCCCGGTATTTTCAGATATTTTATCCAGACCGGGCTATTTTTGCCTGAAAGTACGCTCCCGCGCACACTTTTCAAAAATGACCATTCTATCCTTGGTCACATTTCTAATTCTTTCATACACATAGAGACCTCATATGCATATTTCACAGTTCAGTTAAATGATCAGCATAATTTTCTCTATTTTCTGGCAAAATATGGTACTTATCGGCTACTAGCCCGATCTTTCCCATAATTACAATTATGCCCTTGAATTCTCTTTCTATCTCTAGGCCTAAAAATTGGGGTGTTACATGTTACTCCTTTCGAAGTACATTGTCGTTTGGGTCATTTATCTTTATCATCTTTAAAAAAGTTTTATCCTCAGTTTTAGCATTTGTTATCATTAGATTGTTAGTCATGTTAATTTGCTAAACATCACTGCTTCCTTTAGTATCTTGAGTCAATAAATGGGCTTCGTCTCCTTTTGATTTAGTGTATTCCAATGTTTGGGGTCCATGTCCAGTTGAGTTCAAAGATGGTTTCAAGTACTTCGTTACATTTATTGATGATTATTCCAGTACTACTTGGTTATATTTAATGAAAAGTCATTCTGAGTTGTTCTCTCACTTTTATATCTTTACTGCTGAAATTAAAAATCAATTTCATACTCCTATCCATACCCTGCGCAGTGATAATACTAAGAATATTTTTCTAAATCATTTCACTCTTTCATGCTTCAAAACAGAATTCTACATCAATCTTCTTGTGTGGATACACTGTCACATCCTTATTTTTATACGTCTTAGGAACCATTCAGTAGCATTTGGAACCACTTTCAGGGTCATAGAAGTCCAAACTCTCAATCTGGAATTTTACTCTTTTCGGTACTGTTCAATGTAGCAAAATTCCAGATGAGTGACTTGACTTTGAAAAATCATAACTAATTCTAGAAAAATCGAAACGAAGTGGTTCAAAGTGATACATGAAGCTAACTCAATTATATTTCAGGGAAAAATCATTGGTTGACCATTACTTGACCATTACTTGACCAATTCAACGTGGGTCAATGTTTCAAAGTTACTGTTCATCCAGTGATTTTCTCCTGAATCCAGCATTCTGGTTCCATCTTTGGTATTTTATATCCTTTCGTAAAAACATCCAAATGGGGCATTATATATATCAAATTAAAGCTTAGTATGTATACTTTTTACCTTAAAAATTTCGTACATTAATTCAACCATTTACTATTTTTAATGATTTATTAAACATGCTTAGGTCCTCACGAGTTACTGTTCACTGCATCTATTTTCAGCATTCAATCTTCACATGAACATGCATACAACCATCACATATCAGTCATACATGCCAGATAACAATTATTATTAGATAATCAACTGTTATATATCAGCGTATGATCAATTCCCTCAAATTTCTATTACATCTTTTTCTGTCTAAAATCCGGCAGCATAACTACTACAATCCTCCTCTAGAAAGTAACCGATGTTGTACCGATTCGGTAATTCCCTCATGAGAGCTACCATTCTACGTAGTACCCAGGAAAGACTGGATGAACCTGCTGGGTCCACTCACTTCCAGCCTCCTTAGACAGCACTACGTACACAGTACGTATCAGTTCCTTTCCCTGTTCTTGCTTTCTTGCCGGAATTTCGGCAGCATAACGGCGTCTCTTAAAATTTCCAAATTTCATTTTGACAGAACCTCCCCTGTAATGTTATGTTTGGGAATGAGATTCAAAATAATCCCAGTAACAACAATCATAACAATATATGTAATGCAGAGTGACGGTGCTTGCTTGTGACTGTGTATAGATAAGTATGCTGCATGCTTCCATATTCAATAACATATGATCATAGCATTGGAATAGAGCTTCAAGCATAACATATAAGACAACAATCAACCAAACAAAACAACACATCACAAAGACATTACATAAGAGCTAGGATTAGTTGTTACCTCAAAAGCAGTGCTTCAGAACTTCCCTACTACTTCCAACTTCACCAGAACTTCCTTACTTCTTTCTTTCTCACACTTTCTCTCTCAAGAACTTCTTTCTTCCTTTCTTCCTTGCTTATGCCAAAATGAGGGGCTAGGTGGGGGTATTTATAGTGTTGAGCAATGGCAATCTTGTAATTAGGAAGACTTATGATCCTGTGGTCCTGGTTTTTCCTGGAATTTCCTATTTTCTTTAATTCTCTTTTACTGCATCACCCTGGACACCTCATGGGACACCTCATAGGACACCTCACCACCCATATGCTTCATGTGATGAAATTTGGAGGTTCTGGAAGCTTTCCGGTCCAATCCGGTACCGGCCCGTCCATCGCCTCGAAAAATGTGCTGTTTTCTGAATCTGATGTTTTTGAAGATCCTTTTTATGTCTACTGACCTCACATTTAGTATCTAGACCCTTTATATCATTAAATTTTTAATACTGGGTCCAGACTCAGTTACAGATCCCCTGCGAAATGACCAAAATGCCCTTGGTGCCCTATCTTGTCCTATTTTAACCCTAAGGGCAAAATTGTCATTTCACACCTTTCTGGACCTGGTCAAAGCTTATACTGGCTCTAGTCAACCTTATTTATACATGTCTTGACCTCTGGGCCTGTCCAGAATGACCAAAATACCCTTCATTCATCTACTGCCCTTTTTGTACAATACATGGGCATTTTCATAATTTCGCACTTTTCCGGGGTTCTGCTGGACACTGGCCCACCTATCAGTCCAAGAGTCTTATTGGGCCTCTAATGGCGCCATTTTTGGGCTTCCTGGGTCCATTACCTGTATGGCACGCATTACGAGAAATCTTCCTTTAACACAGTTCATTGAATATTTTAACTATTATTTACCGATTATACACCTTTTTCGGACACCGGCTCTTTTTCCCAGATACAGTGTCCTACTGTGTTCAGGCATCCTTGGGGGTTATAACGGTCATCTGACCGAAGTCATCCGATCGCATTTAGCCCCTTTAAAAATACCGATAAATCTCCAACCCAGATCCCCGGAGTCCTCACACTCCCGTCTAAATTTACTGTTTGTGAATAACTCCTTCTACAGACCTCCTATCGGTATTCTGTCAGTTTCCTGACATACGCCCCATAAAGGCACATCCTCCTGTATTTTCTCACTTATATCTGAAATCTAGGGTATCCGGTATTAATTTTTATAACTTTTGGACGATCAGTCCATTTCTGGCTATCTGGAGTCTTCAAAAATTCCGGTATTAGGCTTGGTTACCCGGCGTCACCTGCCCTACCTTCTGGTAGAATCTGGGATTGAAATGCTGTCGGGCGGTGCAAACCACTTCTGGCCTATTTTCTTTAATTATACTTTAACCCTAGGGAACTTTTCATTCTTTATAATTAAGTCCCTTAATTTGGCTAAAATTACACTTTAAGACCCCACATTTTTGTCTACCTTTCATTCCTAACTTTAAACTTTTTATTTTTGCATTTAAGTCCTTTCATTTCCTTTCTTTTGCAATTTAATCCTTTTCTTTACATAAAGGACCACATCTTTTTCCTAAAAAAGAACTCATATATTTCATTCAATCTGTACATAGAAGTCAGTACAAAAAATTCAGGATATTACATACACCAGCTCAGAATGGTGTTGCTGAAAGAAAAAATTGCCACTTATTAGAAGTAGCCCGTGCACTTTTATTTCAAATGTAGGTTCCAAAATCTTTTTGGGCAAATGCGATCTCTACTGCTTGCTTTCTCATTAATCGCATGCCCTCATCTGTTCTTGATGGCCACATTCCCTACACTACTATATTTCATTCCAAGTCTTTATTTCCCTTTGATCCTAAGATTCACAAAATAGACTTTCTAAAGTCCCTTTTTTAAACCGGTTCTTACGGAAACAGTTTTAAAAAAATGAGCAGTGGTATTTTTATAAATAAGGTGAAATATTTACACCGGATGTACAAGTAACCGGTGTAGAAAAAAGAGCGGTGGCAATTTCATAAATAAGGATAAATATTAACACCTGATGTCTCATGTAACCAGTGTAAAAAATTTGGATATGCTATATCTACACCGGTTATAATTTCATCCGGTGTAATTCTGAAGGGGAAAAAAAGAATTATGCTAAAACCCTAATCTATAACCTCATCAACTCCCTTATCTGAATGTGGTAACGTCTGCCCCGGCCTGTTCCTACTGCGCCACCAGTTGTTCCTCCTTTTCCTCTTCCTCGTCTTCCTTCTCGTATTTCTTCGTCCACGGCACCGGTATCGGTGCAATCGGCCGCATGCATAACCTAATCGTCAACGGGCCCTTCCTGTGTAGGTCCAGATTTTGTTTCTCCGATCTCAGTCCAGATTCTCCAGCAGTAGTAGAGGTTTCGATCCCGATAGCACCGATGAATCTCTGGCTCTGAACAGAAGTAGGTCGACGCTGTCCTTTTGGACAATGTTCAAGCCGTATAAGAACAATAGAAGCGAAGTGCAAGAGGATTAGTATCCTAGGAAGGTATTAACAGGGGAACCGGTTGGGGATGCGAGTATGAGGATGGCAATGATGATGACGAGGTCAAGGTCGAGGTCAGTGGCGGTGTTAGACTCTGGCGGCAGTCGGGAGCAAAAGCTGTCAGCGAAAGGAAAGGGATAGTTCTTTTTTAGTCCAATAAAGGAGTTCTGGCAATCGAAGGCATCAAAAGTAAATCTGGAGAGGTCTCCTTTGTATAGAGGTTAAAATTTTGATTTCTGTAGATAGTGGCAAAATACAGAGCTTATTACATGTTTGAAAGAAGAAGAACTGATCATTTTTAATTGTATTACAGTCTCGTTAACAACCCAGCTAAACCTTACCCTTATTCATGCAAGAGATCATCCATATTTGAATTTTGATCCCATACTTGCCATGTGGAATTAATTAATCCTGATGAAATACTTCAGTTCTTTCCTTTGATTCATCATTTCAGATTATGATTATTTCCATTCTTGTTTGTGGCACTATTTTTGGATGGTCCTGATCTATATCTACACCGGTTATGGTTCAACCAATTTGGTTTGCAGTGATGGGTGATTTGCTTATTTTGATGTTGCACTGTATGGAACGAGAAGCTTATTCAGATGCTTATTTTGTATAACGAGATTTAAGGTATTTGGATGCTATAATGGGTGATTTGCTTTTTTATTCTGGATTTTTTACATTACTTTTTAAACCGGTTGTATGGAATAACTGGTTTAAAAAGTTTGATGTTTACACCGGTTATATAACCGGTGTAGAATATCATACTTTCTACACGGCTGTTTCTACACTGGATCAATGTCCGATGTAGAAGTCCATTTTCAACCAGTTTAAAAAGCCTATTTTCCAGTAGTGAGTGTGTCTTTCTTGGCTACTCTCGCATTCAGAATGGTTATTGATGTTTCTCTCCTACTCTTAATCGTTATCTAGTTTCTACAGATGTTAATTTCCAGGAATCTGTTGCATATTTTGCCTCTAATACTTTCGTTCCTCCTTCTCCATCTATGAAGGAGGACACTCTTATGGTATATTCTATTATTGCCTCACCATCACCAGCCCCAGCTCCCATAGCGACACCTGGTCTACCACCTTTATCTCAGGTTTATACCAGTGTTTGAAGGAAATCAATCCTGCTATTACGCTAGATTCGGCTCCTCCATTATGCTTCTTCATCAGATCCTGCAGCAAGCATCACTCACCCTGAGCCTGACCCAGACCCAGTTGTTGACTCTGAGACACCTCCTATTCCAGATCCTGATCCCTCCCTTGATTTTCCAATTGCCCTTGCAAAAGGTAAAGGTACTTGTCTTATCCTATTTCTTCTTTTGTTTCCTATAACCACCTCTCCACTGCTTCTAGTGTCTTCGTTGCGTCTTTAGACACTATTTCAGTACCTCAGTCCCTTCTTGAGACCTTGTCCCACCCGGGTTGGCATTTTGTTATTAAAGAGGAGATGGCGGCCCTTGATCGTGCTGGCACATGAACCTTAGTGGATTTACCGGTAGGAAAGAAAGCTATTAGGTGTAAATGGGTGTTAACCCCTAAAACTAAGGCTGATGGCAGGCTTGAATGCCTTAAGGCACGTCTTGTTGCTAAAGACTATGCTCAAAAGTATGGAGTTTACTACTCTGAGACTTTCTCCACTGTGGCCAAGCTCTCCTCTGTTCGTCTCTTTATTTCTCTAGCCGTTACTTATGGTTGGGATTCCTCTCAACTGGATATAAAAAATGCCTTCTTAAATGGTGATCTTCTTGAAGAAGTGTACATGGAGCAACCACCATATTTTATTGCTCAGGGGGAGCGTGGTAAAGTGTGTTACCTTAAGAGATCTCTATACGGGTTGAAGCAAAGTCCTCGAGCATGGTTTGGTAGATTTAGTACTGTTGTGAAGGACTTTGGCCTGTGCCAGAGTAAGTGTGATCATTCTGTGTTCTATTAGAGAACAAGTGCTAGCATGATTCTACTAGTTGTGTATGTCGATGATATTGTGATTACGAGGAGTGATACCTCGAGAATCTCATCACTCAAGTCATTCCTTAACTCCCACTTTCAGATGAAGGATCTGGGTTCATTAAAGTACTTCCTGGGGATTGAAGTCATGAGGAGTAGGAAGGGCATCTTATTGACTAGAGAAAATATGTTCTTGATCTGCTAAAGGAAACTAGAAAACTAGGAGCTGCCCCAACTAGCTTCCCTATGGTTTATAATCCTCTGCTTGATATTTATGGTAGTATACCATATGAACTTCCCGTTGAAACGACTAAGAACAAGCCGTTTGAGAACCCATAGAGGTACAGGAGATTGATTGACAAATTGAATTATCTTACGGTGACTCGGTTTGATATCACTTATGAGTGTCCTTAGCCAATTTATGATCTCGCCAACTATCCGACAGTGTGAAGCATACATGTGTTACATAACTTAAAGGGATCTCTAGATCGTGGGATATTGTACAAGAATCATGGTCACATAGATATTGAGTGTTTTGTGATGCCAATCATGGTAGATCAAAATCCATAAGATGGTCTACTAAAGGATACTCTATTTTTGTAGGAGGAAATTTGGTATCTTGGAGAAGCAAGAAACAAAATATGGTGTCAAGATTGAGTGTAGAAGCAGAATACAGAGCCATGGCACAATCAGTATGTGAGATAGTTTGGATATATCAGTTACTGAAGGAGGTTAGTATTAAAATCTCGTTACCAGTAAAGTTGTGGGGTGATAATAAAGCAGCCCTACACATAGCTTCTAATTCGGTATTCCATAAATGCACGAAACATATTGAAATCGACTGTCATTTTATTCTAGACAAGCTCAAGGAAAACTTTATCTCTACAGAACATGTCAGATCCAGTGATCAACTGGGTGATCTCGTCACTAAAGCTCTTAATGGGATTCAAGTTGAATATCTTTGTAATAAGTTGGGCATGATTGACATCTATGCTCCAACTTGAGGGGGAGTGTAGAGATATTAAAAGATATTTAAATATCCTATAATTAGTATATAGGATAAGATATGATATTATTTTATTAGTATCTAGGATTATTTAAGATTCTCTATTGTGTATATATATATCCCTTCTGAATATCAATAAAGTACAAGTATTATTCATCTTAAATAACAATATTAAAGATATATTGATAGTTAGATCAAATATATCCATATTCACACATAAACTAAAACTTAAGAACTCCTTGTTGGAAATTATGCCCTAGGAGCCAATCATTGTATTTTAAACATTGTTGATTTATGAATTTCTTAATTGTGTTATCACATTATTTGCATGTTTAATGAAATGACTGTTGGAAATTGTGCCCTAGGGGCCAATCATTGTATCATGTTATCATATTATTTGCATGTTTACTATGATGACAATCCTTGGATAACTAGTGATTTTATCCTAAATGTCCCTGGTCAGTCATCTATGCGGGAACAGAGATGAAATAAGACCAGTATGACTTTGAAGATATATAGAGATATAAATCAAAGTCATAAGCACATGTAAGAGTACAGGGTGTTGGACCGACCCGCTATGAGAGAGCTGCATGGGTTAAGTCATAAGTTTCTCTCATATACAAGCCATGTCACTATGCCCTTTGACCTGAGATCATCATGGATTCCTACATGACAAACGCTCAGCTTTGACCTAGTCAAAAGTCACTTTTGACCGAGTGATCATAAAGGCTATGCTCGGGCTTAGTGGTTTTTCATGCGGAGGAATGTGACTGGTCAAGATGGAATTTGTCCCTCACATTCGTAGAGAGATATTACTGGGCCCCTCGATGAGTGAGTCTGAGAAATGTATGGCCATACTGGAATGGAAGGGTAGTTCCATTTCTATATTCAGACTACTCAGGGATCGAGAAAGTAACGGTCAGGAACAGGAGGATGACGTTCACCATGCCTCATCCTTGACCGAAATATCGTGTGACAAAAGGGACGTGATATGGTTGTATGAAAGGTTACATCATTTATCGATCCTCATATGTTTTGGGTAGTCGTAATGCCTTGCTAGAGACCGCTTACGACTTGTGGGTCAGTATAGTAACTGGGCCACTGCCAACTTCATATGGGCCTACAGGGTCGCACACAAAACAGCCCAATGCGAGCTATGATGTCCAGATTCATTGAATCTAAGAGATGTCTAAATTCAATGAATAATCTAGGGTGGATATATATTTTACATATATATATATAAATTAGTTTATATATATATTATATAAATAATATAAGAGATATTTGTAAGATTTAATTTATAAGGATAAATTAAATCTCTATCATTTTTGAATTTGAATTTAAATGGATATGATCTATTTGAATTAGAAATTCAAATTGATAAGATATCTCAAATTTGATTTATGAGAATAAATCAAATATAATTCTGTCTTATCTTTATTTTAAATTAAATAAATAGGTGAATTAAATCTGTGGGACGGATTTAATATAAACCATATTTATTTAATCAGTTTCTTATTAAATTATGCAATATATGATATTGTATTAATTCAGAATTAATATAAGATTAATTCTGAAGCCCGGCCCTATTAGAAGCCCGATAGCTTCCTATATATTTGACATTAGGAGCTAGGGTTCCACACACAAGATAGATCTCTACACACACATTCAGACGTGAGAAGAGGGGGCAGGGAGAGTGCAAAAGGTTTGCACATAAGAAACTGCCGAGATAGAGACGGTGAGGACGGAATCTCTAGAAAGTCTTAGAGGGACAAGAGGCGCTAGCACGTCATTCGCAATTGGAACGCTGTTCGTGTGGATACCGGTAGAGGAAGCCGATATGAGCTGTCGACTTCTACGATACGGCCAGACACGAAGAAAGGTCGCGACCAGAACACACTTAGGTCGCGACCAAACGGGCATCTGAACGTCAGAAATCCGAAAAGAGGCGACAGGTCGCGACTAGAAGCAGAGTAGGTCGCGACTACAAACTCCAGAGGCGACAGGTCGCGACTAGAAGCTGAGGAGGTCGCGACTGAAAGTTCCAGAGGCGAGGAGTCGCGACTAGTGGACACTGAGGTCGCGACCAAAGCTCGAGTACCGAAGGTAACACTTCTTTCTCCTTGACTTAAACACATTCGGTAGATCCTGGCTGGGAATGGAAAAATTTTTAAAGTTAATTTTCGCTGCGTGTCTTCCAATTCCCTTCAGTGGTATCAGAGCCATGCCGTTTTGTGTTTAAGTTAGGTTTGATTGTTGATACATGTGATGTATGTTAGACTTCTTAGCTGATTATATAATAACATGCGTGATATGTATGACATATATGGAATCTGTTTATGTATGACATATACGGAATCTAAAAGGAAACTGAAATCGGTGGTGTATATCAATTGATTTGATCAATTAATATTGATGGGGTCTAAGGAAATAGAATTAAGATTATTGATCAAAAATTTCCATTGGGGCGCTGCCTGTAATATCCTTAATTTTCTGTACTGGTTTCTATGTACAGAATAAACAGAATATATGAGCTCTGTTTCAGGAAAAAGATGTGGTCCTTTATGTAAAGAAAATGATTAAATTGCAAAAGAAAGGAAAAGAAAGGACTTAAATGCAAATATGGAAAGTTTAAGGTAAGGAAGGAAAGGTAGACAAAAATGTGGGGTCTTAAAGGGTAATTTTAGCCAAATTAAGGGACTTAATTATAAAGAAGGAAAAGTTCCCTGGGGCTAAAGTATAATTAAAGAAAATATGCCAGAAGTGGTTTGCACCGCCCGACAGCATTTCAGTCCCAGATTCTACCCGAAGGTAGGGTAGGTGACGCCGGGTAACCAAGCCTAATACCGGAATTTTTGAAGATTCCAGATAGCCAGAAATGGACTGATCGTCCAAAAGTTATAAAAATTAATACCGGATACCCTAGGTTTCAGATATAAGTGAGAAAATACAGGATGATGCACCCTTATGGGGCGAATGTCGGGAAACTGACAGGATACCGATAGGAGGTCTGTAGGAAAAGTTATTCACAAAATAAAAATTCCAGACGGGAGTGTGAGGCCTCCAGGGATCCGGGTTGGAGATTTATCGGTATTTTTAAAGGGGCTAAATGCGAGCGAATGACTTCGGTCAGATGACCGTTATAACCCCCAAGGATGCCTGAACACAGTTGGACACTGTATCTGGGGAAAAGAGCCGGTGTCCGAAAAAGGTGTATAATCGGTAAATAATAGTTAAAATATTCAATGAGCTGTGTTAAAGGAAGATTTCTCGTAATGCGTGCCATACAGGTAATGGACCCAGGAAGCCCAAAAATGGCGCCATTAGAGGCCCAATAAGACTCTTGGACTGATAGGTGGGCCAGTGTCCAGCATATCCCATGAAAAGTGCGAAATTACGAAAATGCCCCTATGTTGTACAAAAAGGGCAGCAGATGAATAAAGGGTATTCTGGTCATTTTGGATAGACCCAGAGGTCAAGACATGTCTAAATAAGGTTGACTAGAGCCAGTATAAGCTTTGACCGAGTCCAGAAAGGTGTGAAATGACGATTTTGCCCTTAGGGTTAAAATAGGACAAGATAGGGCACCAAGGGCATTTTGGTCATTTCGCAGGGGATCTGTAATTGAGTCTGGACCCAGTATTAAAAAGTTAATGATATAAAGGGTCTAGATACTAAATGTGAGGTCAGTAGACATAAAAAGGATCTTCAGAAACATCAGGTGCAGAAAACAGCACGTTTTTCGAGGCGATGGACCGGGCCGGTACCGGAGTGGACCGGAAAGCTTCCGGAAGGCTCTAGCTCCCTCTCAATTTCGCCATGTGAAGAATGTGGGAGGTGAGGTGTCCCATGAGTTGGCATTGAGTGATGTCATGCATGATGCAGTAAAAGGAATAAAGAAAAATAGGAAATTCAGGAAAAACCAGGACCACAGGATCATAAGTCTTCAAAATTACAAGATTGCCATTGCTCAACACTATAAATACCCCCCCTTACCCCTTCATTTCGGTGCAAGCAAGAAAGAGAGGAAGAAAGAAGTTCTTGAGAGAGAAAGTGAGAGAAAGAAAGAAGTAAGGAAGTTCTGGTGAAGTTGGAAGTAGTAGGGAAGTTCTAAAGCACTGCTTTTGAGGTAACAACTAATCCTAGCTCTTATGTAATGTCTTTGTGATGTGTTGTCTTGTTTGGTTGATTGTTGTCCTATATGTTATGCTTGAAGCTCTATTCCAATGCTATGATCATATGTTATTGAATATGGAAGCATGCAGCATACTTATCTGTACACAGTCACAAGCAAGCACCGTCACTCTGCATTACATATTTTGTTATGATTGTTGTTACTGGGATTCTTTTGAATCTCATTCCCAAACATAACATTACAGGGGAGGTTCTGTCAAAATAAAATTTGGGAATCTTAAGAGACGCCGGTAGGCTGCCAAAATTCCGGCAACGAAGACGGAACAAAGAAAGGAACTGATACGTACTGTGTACGTAGTGCTGTCTAAGGAGGCTGGAAGTGAGTGGACCCAGAAGGTTCATCCAGTCTTT
Organism: Leucaena leucocephala; assembly: GCA_037074615.1. Taxonomy (NCBI): domain Eukaryota; kingdom Viridiplantae; phylum Streptophyta; class Magnoliopsida; order Fabales; family Fabaceae; genus Leucaena; species Leucaena leucocephala. The sequence goes on along the minus strand of CM073555.1, from coordinate 10,608,035 downwards.
CCTGGGTACTACGTAGAATGGTAATTCTCACAAGGGAATTACCGAATCGGTACAACATCGGTTACTTTCTAGAGAAGAATTATAGCAGTTATGCTGCCGGATTTTAGACAGAGAAGGATGTAATAAAATATGAGGGAGTTAATCATGCACTGATAAATAACAGTTGATTATTTGATATTAATTATTATCTGGCTTGTATGACTGATATGTGTTGGTTGTATGCTTGGGTATGTAAAGACTAAATGCTGAAAATAGGCTCAATGAACAGTAACTCGTGAAGACCCATTCATGTTTGATAAATCATTAAAAATAGTAAATGATTGAATTAATGTACGAAATTTTTAGGGTATACAGTATACATACTAAGATTTAATTTGATATATAGAATGTCTAATTTGGATGTATACACGAAAAGATATAAATGGTTAAAGTTGGGACCAGAATGCTGGATTCAGGAGAAAGTCATTGGATGAACAGTAATATTTGAACGTTGACCCACGTTAAATTTGTCAAGGATTGGTCAACCAATGATTTTTCCCTGAAATATATTTGAGTTATCTTCATGTAGCAATTTGAACCACTTCATTTAGATTTTTCTAGAATTAGTTATGAATTTTCAAAGTCCGGTCACTCATCTGGAATTAGCCACAGTGAACAGTACTCGATATGAATAAAATTCCAGATTAAGTGTTTAGACTGCAATGACCCTGAAAGTGGTTTAAGTGCTACTGAATGGTCCCTAAGATGTATAAAAATAAGGATGTGACATTTTGGTATCAGAGCAAAGGATTCTGGCTTAAGAAATGCTCTGAGTAGATGATTTATAGAAAGATATACCATGATAAAGCCGTCATAATTGACACTAAGTTAGTGTTTGCAGGATGGCTAGACATAGATTTGGGTCTGAAACTACAGTAAACCAATGGGAATTAAGACCAGAGGTCTCTAGTTCAGATAGTTCAGAAGAAGAGATAGTAAGCAATGATTCTGACCTCTGGACACCTCCAGTAGCTGGTGATTCTGAGGAGGATAGTTCCTCGGTAGGATCAAACTTTCCAATTGATGATCAGGAGGTGATGATAACAGAAGGCCCTATTCCTGCCATTCCCATAAGTGCGGTACCCTTGAATATAACAGACAGTTCAGGATCCAGCCAAGTACGTGTTCAGAGTAATGCGCCAGATCCCAGTAGGCCCGAAGTGACTCTAGTAGAAATGTATTTGGGAGGTTTAATCGTAAGAATGGTCCCAGGGAGGAACCTGAGTAGAGAGCAACTTGAGAGCTCGGTAGCATTAGCCCGACAACTATACGAGTTGAGGCAGACCCTGTTTGAAAACATAGATCAAGATTATTCGGACTACCAGGAGTTTATCACAAGGGTGAAAGCCATATATCAAGCCTGGGATCCAAATGTGTTAACCATGGGGCTTTGGCTAGAAATTATGAATGATGTATTGCCGAAGACTCCTACCTGGAGATCGGAGTTGGACCAGTATTTTGATAGAGAATCATATTGTACCATATCCGACTGGATCTACCTAGTAGGAGAATATATTAGAATTAAGTTTAAGAAAAATTAGAGTAATATTTCTAATGTATAAAAGACTAGAATGGTACTGTGACATGTACATATACTCTGTATGTATATTATGTGTGAAATGAAATGAAAAGGAATTATGTTATTCATCGTATTCCCTTCTGTTTTTAAGTATAACAAAATGGTACGAACAAGGAGAACTATTCCAGCTGAGGAACCCCGAGAGGCTGGAAACCTTAATCAAATGATTCTAGAACGATTAGAACAGCAACAAAAGATGATAGAAGAAATGAGAGCTGCTCAAGCACGAAATGAACAAGAAAGAGATGCTGCCATAGCCGCGGCAGTAGCAGCAGCTGTAAATAATTTAAGACCGCCAGAGCCTTCAGGAGAAACTAGTAGAGAACCTGAAGAAGTACCACAGCAGGCGGAACAGCCCCAGAGAAGGGTTGAATCAAGGGAGGAGGCAGTTGGCATCCAACAATGGATGGTGCGATTTTGCAAACACAATCCTCCCATATTCGAAGGGACATTTGAAGTACATGTAGCAGAAAATTGGGTCAGCAGATTAGAGAAGATCTTTAAGGTCCTCGACTGCCCGACAGAAACCAAGGCCCAAATGGCCATCTATCAATTGGAAAAGGATGCGGATAGATGGTGGAAGAATACAGAGTTACTTCTCCAAGCAAGAGATATTCCAGTTACCTGGGAAGTATTTCTTGAGCAATTTTATGAGAAATATTTTCCTCAATCTGTCAGAGATGAAAGGGAGGCTGAATTCCTTGTGCCGAGGCAAGGAGAAAAAGAATCTTTTGACGAATATTTGGCCAAGTTCATCCGGCTATCTCAATATTCAACTTACCTACGCCAAGTGGATGACGAACGCTGGATGACAGAAAGAATGATTCGAGGGCTGAATTCTATATTAAAGGAGAAGTTAACTCCCCAACAATACAGCCAGTTCAATAAGGCTGTGGAAGCATGTCGAATCGTTGAGAACAGCATGAATCATAGAATGCTGTCCAGATCTGGGAGTAAAGATCAAGCGACTCCTGATAAGGCCGGACGGAATCAAGAAGCGGCCAGTGGGAGCGGCTATAAGAAAAGAAAGCGCCCGTGGCAGACCAAGAGGCCTAATAGGGGAAATTTCCGCGGAAGATCCAGTAACAGGGATCCAAAGGCCCCAGTATGTGAAAAGTGTGGAAAGAATCATGGTGACAGACCATGCTTGATGGGCCAGAATGTATGCTATACCTGCGGAAAGCCCGGACATTTTTCCAGGGAATGTCCTCAAGCTATAACTGATCCAAGGCCAAGGACGGCGGGACGAGTGTTTGCACTCACTAGAGAGGATGCTCAGCGATCATCTGAGATGATCCAAGGTACAATCTATCTCAATGATCATGCTGTGACTGCCCTATTTGATTCGGGTGCAAGTCATTCCTTTATATCTTATGAATGTGCTAAATGCCTAGGCCTTATGATCAGCAAGTTACGTTATGATATACAGGTGAAAACCCCCACCAACGCTAGGGTGATCACATCTGATGCCTGTCTAAATAGTGTGGTGCGTTATGAGCACTGCAGTACCACCCTGGACCTGATCTGTATGCCTTTCCAGGAGATTGAGGTCATACTTGGTTTAAATTGGTTATCCTCCAATAATGTGATGTTGGACTGCAGAAACAAGACCCTAGTTCTTGGTCCAAAGATCACTGATCGGAGCTTGGAAGTACAACTGAACTTCGTGACAGAGGCTCAGGCAGAAAAATGTCTACGGAAAGGATGTCAGGGATATGTGGTATTCTTTTCTGTTCAAGCAGAAGTGGAGGAAGGCATCGAGGAGGTTCATGTAGTCAATGAATTTCCTGAAGTCTTTCCAAAGGAGATTCAGGGATTGCCTTCGGAGCGTGAAGTGGAGTTTGCGATCGACATTGTACCTGGAGCTGGACCAGTATCAAAAGCCCCATACAGGATGGCTCCCAACGAAATGATGGAACTGAAGAAGCAAATTGAGGAGCTATTGGAGAAGGGTTTTATACGACCCAGTGTATCGCCATGGGGTGCTCCAGTACTGTTCGTCAAGAAGAAAGATGGTAGCTTAAGGCTGTGCATTGACTACAGGGAATTAAATAAGCTTACAGTTAAGAACAAGTATCCTCTTCCCAGAATTGATGACCTGCTAGATCAATTGGCAGGAGCGAGCTTATTCTCCAAAATTGACTTGAGATCTGGCTACCATCAACTAAGGGTCAAGCCAGATGATATTCCAAAGACGGCGTTCAGAACGCGCTACGGACATTTTGAATTTTTGGTGATGCCTTTTGGACTAACCAATGCACCTGCTATTTTCATGGACTATATGAACCGGATTTTCAGGCCTTATCTAGATCAGTTCGTTGTGGTCTTTATTGATGATATTCTGGTGTACTCCAAATCTCCAGAGGAGCATGAAAGGCATTTGAGGATTGTTCTTGGTACCCTTAAAGAGAAGAAGCTCTATGCTAAGCTGAGTAAGTACGAGTTTTGGCTTTCAGAAGTCAAATTTCTCGGTCATGTCATATCCCGAGACGGGGTAGCTGTGGATCCTAGCAAAGTTGAAGCAGTTTTGAGCTGGGAACAGCCAAGGACAGTGACAGAGATTAGAAGTTTTCTCGGCCTAGCAGGGTACTACAGACGATTCATTCAAGACTTTTCTCGAATTGCCTTACCACTTACCAAGCTGACCAGAAAGAATCAGCAGTTTAAGTGGGATGAGAAGTGCGAGGCTAGCTTCCAGCAGTTGAAGCAGAGATTAACGACTACTCCCGTGCTGATTATTCCAGACCCAACTCAGACTTATGTAGTCTACACTGATGCTAGCAAGCAGGGGCTGGGATGTGTGCTTATGCAGCAAGGTCGAGTAGTAGCCTACGCCTCTCGGCAGTTAAAGCCACATGAAGAGAATTATCCCACTCATGATCTGGAGCTTGCGGCGGTGGTCTATGCCCTGAAGATATGGAGGCACTATTTATACGGAGCAACGATAGAGTTGTTTTGCGACCACAAAAGCCTGAAGTATCTGCAGGATCAGAAGGAGCTGAACATGAGGCAGCGGCGATGGATGGAATTGTTAAAAGATTATGACTTCCAGATTAAATACCATCCAGGAAAAGCCAATGTGGTAGCTGATGCCCTGAGTAGAAAGGTGGTGCAGGTGGCATACATGATGATCAAGGAATTGGAACTGATAGAAGATATGCGCGACTGGAGCCCTCTATATCAAATACAACTGACGGAGAATCCTTTTGGAGGAGTTCATGTCAGATCTTGCATAGAAGATGAGATCAAAGGGGCTCAGGAACAGGATAAGCTCGCAGCAATATTCAAAGACAAGCTGGAGAAAGGGAAGACAAGGAATTTTGAGATGTCCCCAGACGGATTGCTACAGTTTAGGGGAAAACCCTATATCCCAAATGTTGGGGGATTAAGGGAAAGGATTCTGGAGGAAGCACATAAAAGCCGATATACGGTACATCCAGGTATGACCAAAATGTACCATGATGTTAAAAGGTTATTCTGGTGGCCTGGACTGAAGAAAGATGTTGTAGCTTACGTATCTAAGTGCTTAACCTGCCAGAAAGTGAAAGTTGAACATCAAAAGCCAGCAGGAACGTTGCAGCCTTTAGATATCCCTGAGTGGAAATAGGATGGGATTGCCATGGACTTTGTGGAAGGACTACCCTTGACACCAAGTAGACATGATGCGGTTTGGGTAGTAATCGATCGACTGACAAAGTCAGCACATTTCCTGGCAATCAATAAGAGAGATTCTCTAGAAAAGCTGGCAAAGCTGTATATAAAGGAGATCGTTAGGCTCCATGGTATCCCAAGCAGCATTGTGTCTGATAGAGATCCTCGATTTACTTCAAATTTCTGGAGGGCTCTACAGGAAGAAATGGGCACTACTCTCAGATTCAGTACAACTTATCATCCTCAGACAGATGGGCAATCTGAAAGAACAATACAGACGTTAGAGGATATGCTGAGAGCATGTGTCCTAGATTTCAAAGGTGTAACACCCCAATTTTTAGGCCTAGAGATGCCAGAAAGAGAATTCAAGGGCATAATCGTAATTATGGGAAAGATCGGGCTGGTAGCCGATGAGTACCATATTTTGCCAGAAAATAGAGAAAATTATGCTGATCATTTCACTGAACTGTGAAATGTGCATATGAGGTCTCTAGGTGTATGAAAGAATTAGAAATATGACCAGGGGTAAAATGGTCATTTTTGAAAAGTGTGCGCGGGAGCGTACTTTCAGGCCAAAATAGCCCGGTCCGGATAAAATATCTGAAAATACCAGGAGATAGAGAAAAGGATTCCGGATTGAATGACGCAACACATAATTTTGATTTGAGGTCCCGATTTTTCTGTAAAAATTCCTGAAGATGGGAAATTACAGTTATAATCGGTAAAGGAAGAGCAGTCCGAATAGAGATGATCGGACTATGGCCAGAGGCCATACAGTATTGTCTAAGGCCCGTAGTGACACCAGGGAAGGCCCAGGCCCATAATATCAGTTCAGTGGTAAGAGGGGCCGGTGTCCGGGAAAAATGTGCAAAATGACGAAAATGCCCTTATGTTACAGAATAACTGAAGAATGAGTAAAGGGTATTTTGGTCATTTGGCTAAGGTTAGACAGTCAAGAAGGGGTATCTGGATAGTTGACCAGGGCCAGAGAATACTCTGGTAAAATATGAAAAGACAATAATGCCCCTAGACCTAGTAAAGGAAATGAAAGGACTTAAGTGCAATTATGGAAAGTTTCAAGGCCAAAAAGGAAAGTAGACAAAAATGTGGGGTCCTTAAATGTAATTTTAGCCAAGTAAAAAGGGACTTAAATGAAAAGAAGAAAAGTTCCCTGGGGCTAAATTGTAATTAAAGAAAGTCAGGCCGGAAGTGGTTTGGACTGTCCGAAAGCATTTCAGTCCCAGATTTCATCGGTAGAGAGAGCAAGTGACGCTCGGTAATCTGGCTTAATACAGGAATTTTTGAAGACTCCAGATAGCCAGAAATGGACTGATCGTCCAAAAGTTATAAAAATTAATACCGGATATCCTAGAATTCAGATCTAGGTGAGAAAATACAGGATGATACGTCCTTATGGGACGGATGTCGGGAAACTGACAGAATACCGATAGGAGGCCTGTAGAAAAAGTTATTCGCAAAATAGAAAATCCAGACGGGAGTGTGAGGCCTCCGGGTATCCGATAGGGAGATTTATCGGTATTTGAAAAGGGACTGAATGAGTTCGGATGATCTCGGTCAGATGACTGATATGACTCACAGGGATGCCTGAACACCGCAGGCCAGTGTATCGGACAGAAGGAGCTGGTGTCCGGATATGTGTATAAACGGTGAATAATAGATAAAATATTCAATAATTATTAACAGGGGAAGATTCCTCGTAATGCGTGCCATGAGGATATTGGACCCAGAAAGGCCCAATAATGGCGCCAACAGAGGCCCAATGAGACACTTGGATGCGAAATTACGAAAATGCCCCTGTGTTGTACAAAAGTGTAACAGATGAATGAAGGGCATTTTGGTAATTCTGGACAGGCCCAGGAGCCAAGACACGTACAGATAAAGTTACTGAGAGTCAGTATATATCCTGACAGAGTACAGAAGGGTATGAAATGACGATTTTACCCTTAGGGTTAAAATAGTGCAAGAAAGGGCACCCGAGAGTATTTTGGTAATTTGCCAAGGGCTATTTCTTGGGAATCGAGCCATCAGAATACTTGAGCTTGATCAGGATCCAAGACAACATTCCCAGAGCCCAAAAACGTAGGCCCAGTAATGTGTGGGAAAAAGTGGCATTAAAATATTATTTTAATGCTGTTTCAATAAAGTAAAGTTACTTGGTTGGCACGATAACCGAGGAGGTGATCAGATAAAGTCCTGGATTTATCTGGATAGCATTGGAAGGCGTGACAGGTGCCAGTAGGATGACACATGGCGCCAACATAAAGGCAGAAGAAAAAGTTGAGGACACGTACTACGAGGTAAGATACTGGACCGGTGAGTCAGCATGCTGAGTCAGCATCTGAGGTGTCCAGGATTTCAGACATGTGATAAATGTGGCGCTGAGGTGTCCTGGTGAGGTGTCCCAATGATGTCATGCATGATGCAGTAAATGAGGAATTAAAGAAAATAGGAAAATCCAGGAAAAACCAGGACCGCAGGATCAAAGTTCATGGTAATTACGAGATTGCCATTGGAGGAGGTTATAAATACCCCCCCCTTTGCCTTCATATGCCACGGCCAAGAGCCATTTTAGAGAGAGGAGGAGGTGCTAGAGAGAGAAAGTGAGAGGAAGAAAGAAAGAAAGGAAGTTCTGGTGGGGCTGGAAGCAGAATAGAGATAGTAGAGCTCTGCTGAGCCTTTGAGGTAGTAACTAATCTTAGCTTTTATGTAATGGCTTTGTGATTTGTTGTGCTATTGTTTGGTTGGATTGTTGTCTTATATGCTATGTCTGAAGCTCTGCTATAATGCTATGATCATATGTTATTAAGCATGGAAGCACGCAGCATACTTATCTGTACACAATCACAAGCAAGCACTGTCACTCTGCATTACATATATTGTTATGATTGTTGCTACTGAGATTCCCCCGAATCTCATCCCAATAAGTAAACCATTACAGGGGAGGTTATGTCAAAATGAATTCTGGGAATTTTAAGAGACGCCGTTATGCTGCCGAAGTAAAGACTGAACATCAGTATATGATAAGTACTGTGTACGTAGTGCTGTCTAAGGAGGCTAGAAGTGAGTGGACCTAGCCGGTTCATCTAGTCTTTCCTGGGTACTACGTAGAATGGTAGTTCTCATGAGGGGATTACCGAATCAGTACGATTCAGTTCTTTGTACAGATGAAGCGTAGTGGTTATGCTGCCGGATTTCAGGCAGAAAAAGATGTAATAGCAGTATGAGAGTTTATGTACATACCCTGATGTAAAACAACTTATTAATTAATAATAATTGTTGTTTGGCATGTTTGACTGATGTATGATGAATGTATGCATATGTATGCAAAGTAGAAATGCTGGAAATTAACGCTATGAACAGTAACTCGTGGTGACATGAGGATGTTTGACCCATAATTAAAAATAGTAAATGGATGAATAAATGTATGATATTTTTATGGTAGATAGTAGACATACCAAGCTTTAATTTGATATATAAAACGTATCATTTGGATGTCTACACAAGGAGATATAAATTATCAAAGTTGGGACCAGAATGCTGGATTCAGGAGAAAAACGCTGGATGAACAGTAAAATAGAAACGTTGACTGACGATGACTCGGTCAAGTAATGGTCAAAGAATTATTTTTCCCTGAAATATAAGTGAGTTATCTTAATTTAGCAATTGGAACCACTTCATTTCGATTTTTCTAGAATTAGTTATGATTTTTCGAAGTCGGGTCACTCATCTGGAAGTTACACAGTGAACAGTACTCGATAAGAGTAAAACTCCAGATTGAGAAATTGGACTTCAATAACCTTGAAAGTGGTTCTAAATGCTACCAAATGGTCCATAAGACATATGAAAGTAAGGATGTTTCATTTTGGTATCAGAGCAAAGGATTCTGGCTTAGGAAATGCTCTGAACAGATAATTTATGGTGTTAGTACAGAATAAGATTAGCACAAAACAAAGGGTTCTGGCTCCGAGCATAAGATTCTGGCACAGAACAGAAGGTTCTGGCTCAATGATGCTCTGGTTTAGTTAGTTTGATTCCTTAAAGAAATGAGAAGTTTGAGTGGTCCTCTCCCTAGAGTAGGATATAGGGATGGTGTTCACTGCTTGGAAAGGTTTAGACAAGAGACAGTGACACCCAGATGAATGAGGCTGGACCCCGAGCTTTATAGTCTTACGAAGGATATGATTATGATGGGCTAATCTTAGTCAGCCAATACAGTTGAGGTCTCGTGTTTATTAACACAATATGGCTGGACTAAGCAGAACAAGGTTTAAGAAGCAGTTTCCTCTATGGATAGAGACGGAAGCTGATCAGTTTACGACTAAGGAAGCTGCAAAGAGTAGCTCAAGGTATCGTGTTGTAACCCGATACTGTAGTGAGGATGCCAGATATCCAAGTTACAACAAGTTAAGTCACGATGAGATATGGGCAACCCAGGCTCGTCAAGATCAAGAGCGAGATTCTGCTATCACTATGGCGGTTGCTGCTGCGGTTGCAAGATTACAGCAGTCTGGGAAGTAGGTAGTACCAGAGAATGATATAGAACCTGAACCTCACCAGATCATGAGCAGACTGGAATGAATAGACTTCAGGAGTCTATAAGAAATAATAATGACCAGGAAAGTCTGCAAACATGGATGGAATGATTCCATAAGTTTAATCCGCCCATGTTTGAAGGGATTTTTGACACTCAAGTAGCTGAGGATTGGGTAAGCCAGTTAGAGAAAATCTTTAAGATTTTAGAATGTCCCACTGAAAGAAAAACCCAGCTGGCAAGCTAGAAAAGAGTGAGCCTACTCTATCAGTACCACCGAAAGTGATGCCACCAGGTTCCTTGAGAGTGAACAGTAAGAAGAGAAATGGGCCAGCATATGGGTCAGAAGTTAGTAAGAAACAGGGAAGTAGGCTAGGTAGTGGGCCAAGAGAAGTTAGCAGGCAACCAAGGCCTAATGAATGTAGAAACTGTGGTCGAGACCATAGTATGAGTCCTTGTCCAGTAGGTCAAGGGTTACGCTATTACGCCAGGGAGTGTCCACAGAACACAACAGGCGAAAGATACCCGACTTAGGGAAGAATATATACCCTGACTGGCAACGAGATAAGAAAGTCGCCTGTGCCAAATTAAGGTACGAGTTTATTTGTGTTCTGTTTCCATTGGCTAATGAACGGATGAATCCTGTACGTGATTGGATTGTATTGTCCAGTATGCGCACTATTGAGCTACCCTATATCTAGTATGTTGCCGTTGTATGAGGATGAGTATGACTACATGTTTTAAAAGTAGGAAGTAGAGAAGAGGAGTCTTATGTCGCGACTAATATGTACAGATAAGTTGATGTTGCGACGTGAGAAGACCTCAGGTCGCGATGAGTAATATTGCAGTACGCGACCAGTGTACAAAGGAGTTCAGGTAGCGATGTTATAGGTTGCGACTAAAGGACACAGAGATGCCAGGTCGTGACGAGTAGTATGCGACGGTTGTGACTAAAAGTCGCAGAGCATGTGAGTTGTAACTATGCAGTTCTCAAGTTGCGACTATAATTGGCAGAGGCCATATGATGAAGAGAATGAAGGTACCAAACTTGCTGAAGTCCACCAGCTAGAGGATTGGTGTAGCATATGGTAAGCCAGACAGTACAAAGGTACTGAGAAATGAAAAATCAGTTTAAGACGAGGTTTAAAGTAGATCCTCCATGTGATAACTAAGAGTAGATCTACGTTACAGAGGTTTTATTCAGCTAATCTGAATAAAAGACCTAAAAGCTAGAATGAGATCTTCCAGAGATGATCCTAGTATATGGCCTAATGGTAAAGACGTGATGGTTAATAGATAAAGAGCTCAATGTTCTCTGAGCAGAGGGATTTCATCACGGAGAAGTGATGGACCTAGGGCATAGTACCCTAGAAAGTAGAAGTAATAGTAAAAGATGATGAATGAGATCTATGCAACTGAAGTTTGCTAGGATCAAGAGAAAGACGCGTTTGCAGGTGCTTAAGGGCTGTGGCTCGTGTGTCTGGAAAACAAAACCGTGACCTCATGTGGGCACCAGGCCTGCCTAAGGGGAAGCGGATAATATCTTTGTGAAGAGGTTCTGGGCTGTTACAGTAAAGGCCGATAAGGAACCACAGTCTGGTCAAGAATAGACTTAGACTGATAGATAGACAAAAGAAGAAAAGAGATGGTAGAAGGTAGCCACAGATTACGAGATACAGTGACTCCCCTATGTAAGAAAGAGTGATGAAGGGTTAAGTCTATACCCTGATAAGAGGGTAGCGTGGCAGCCTGAGCTAAATAGATGAATGCTTCAGAATGATTGATAATAAGATAGGCAATATGATAAAGGAAATATGTTTCGAGGCTTACTTAGTCTATTACGATGTCTAATGGATGGTTGAGCAAAGTATGATGGTGATATGGCTTATGATGCCATAAGTTATGATGAATAGTTGCATCTCCTTGCAATGGTCATATGATGACATGCATGTTAGAGTATGCTATGATGAATGGATACTCCCCTTTTGCAGTGCATGCAGGGTAGAGTATATATGAGTACATATATGAGATGAGAAAGTATGAGAAATTATGTTGCTCCCATACCATATGATATGAGGATGATATGATTGTATTGAGGATGATAGATGGTCTCAGTTTATGGGACGATAGGTTATGATATCATATTCAGATATGATTTATGATTGAGGTTACTCAGATATGATTGAGGTTACTCAGGTATTTCTATAGGCTTGTGAATACAGTACTCAGAGCCATTTCTATTGAGCAGAATGGTATACAGGTAAAGTAGAAGATAACAAGAAAGGGATTGTTTCTAGATCACTCTTCAGATAAGAGTTGGATCTGAAACAGATGGCTCTCAGAAAGAGCTAGATTCATATGAGTACAGATCACTCTTCAGATAAGAGTTAGATCTGGTACAGATTGCTCGCAGTTAGAGCACAGGTTGAAAGAAGAGAAGGAACTCCTGAGTAAGAGAGAGAGTAAGTAAAGTCTGGGTAAATGATATGGGGCTATAAATTTTTCAAATATTTATTTATGGAGTTATCAACAGGTGGAAGCGGTTAACCTTATAACTTAGTCTGTTGGCTTAATATCTTCGGGAGATATACAGTACAACAGAATCACAGTTAGATTCTGCAGGGTCGTAGTTAGATCCTAGCATGGCTCCAGGGTCGTAGTTAGATCCTAACAGCTTCAGGGTCGTAGATAGATTCTGAAGAGGCTAATGGTTGATCGCAGTTAGATCCCGAGGTCGCAGTTAGACCTAGCCTAAGGAAAGTAATGAGCCATGAGACATGAGTACAATGTAGTATCTCTTTGGGAAGATGAATGCCAAAGACGAAGTTAAGGTGAGGAAGCTTCACTAGTTGATAAACTCACCTAGAGAAATTATTTTATAATGATTTTCTCATATAGCCTCTAGTATACAGACTAAACTTAGCTTTCCCTTAGCAAAGACGGAGTCCAAGTCCAAAGCTGAGTACTGATATTCAAAGTTTTGTAGAAGTATGCCTGAGAAGCAGAAAAGAGAATTCCCTGTGTATAGAGAATAGAAAAGCATTGGCTAAAGAGCACTCTAGGAGATAGCTCAAGTTGTGAAGCCAATAGCAAGAGAAAGAGGCAATAGTTCAGGCAGGGGACTGATCAAGGTAATGATTAGGTTGGAGAGCAGAGATGTCAATGTGGTGGAAAGAGCCATGGCACATGGGAATGTCGAGTAGGGCAAAGCAGTTGTGGTAAGAAAGGCCACTTTGCAAGAGGTTACCCTAAGAATGCTGACATCCCTAGGAAAGGTATTTGCTCTTACCCCAGACACAGTCTCCAATATTCCCTAAGGTCGACCCTAAGAATGGTTAAGAAGAACCATAGCTGTAAGGGCGACTGAGCTGTAAGGAACTATATGCCTAGATGATGATATGGATAATGAAGAGTTCTTTTCTGATCTAAAGAAAGTGGTCATGATAAAAAGTCATGAGAGATTAACAGGCCAGAGAGACCTAGAGAAGAGGGTCTAAGGCAAAGCAAAGATAGAACGTAGTTCTATAAGAAAGAGATTGCTAGGGCCTAAAGCTATATAAAGAGTAATCTAGCCCTAACCCAGTAGCACGTTAAATTGAAAGGTGCTAAGGCAAGAGTAGCCTAATGATATGTAAGCCCTAAGAAGGGATAAGAAAGTGCAAATGCCATAAAGGTTTGGCATAGATGCATGAAGTTATGAGAACAGTTAAGAAAAGTCAGAGAAGTTGTCTGGGTTATGATCTCGTATCAGGAGAAAGAAAGTCAGAAGAACAATATCTCTCCTGAGAGATTAGCAAAGTGTAAGAAGAGTGAAGTAGACCCCGGGAATTATATCAGAATTCTGCGGGATAAGATATGAAAGAAATGGACACTACTCACAAGTGTAATGAATTGTCCATAAGTATAAGAGGATGAATGCCCTAAGCCTTAGTCATAAACCAGGAAAAAAATATGCAGAGGAGCTATATCCTGGATAGTTGATTGAGGTATTAAGTAAATTTCGAGGACGAAATTTATTTTAAGGGGGGTAGAAATGTAACACCCCAATTTTTAGGCCTAGAGATGCCAGAAAGAGAATTCAAGGGCATAATCGTAATTATGGGAAAGATCGGGCTGGTAGCCGATGAGTACCATATTTTGCCAGAAAATAGAGAAAATTATGCTGATCATTTCACTGAACTGTGAAATGTGCATATGAGGTCTCTAGGTGTATGAAAGAATTAGAAATATGACCAGGGGTAAAATGGTCATTTTTGAAAAGTGTGCGCGGGAGCGTACTTTCAGGCCAAAATAGCCCGGTCCGGATAAAATATCTGAAAATACCAGGAGATAGAGAAAAGGATTCCGGATTGAATGACGCAACACATAATTTTGATTTGAGGTCCCGATTTTTCTGTAAAAATTCCTGAAGATGGGAAATTACAGTTATAATCGGTAAAGGAAGAGCAGTCCGAATAGAGATGATCGGACTATGGCCAGAGGCCATACAGTATTGTCTAAGGCCCGTAGTGACACCAGGGAAGGCCCAGGCCCATAATATCAGTTCAGTGGTAAGAGGGGCCGGTGTCCGGGAAAAATGTGCAAAATGACGAAAATGCCCTTATGTTACAGAATAACTGAAGAATGAGTAAAGGGTATTTTGGTCATTTGGCTAAGGTTAGACAGTCAAGAAGGGGTATCTGGATAGTTGACCAGGGCCAGAGAATACTCTGGTAAAATATGAAAAGATAATAATGCCCCTAGACCTAGTAAAGGAAATGAAAGGACTTAAGTGCAATTATGGAAAGTTTCAAGGCCAAAAAGGAAAGTAGACAAAAATGTGGGGTCCTTAAATGTAATTTTAGCCAAGTAAAAAGGGACTTAAATGAAAAGAAGAAAAGTTCCCTGGGGCTAAATTGTAATTAAAGAAAGTCAGGCCGGAAGTGGTTTGGACTGTCCGAAAGCATTTCAGTCCCAGATTTCATCGGTAGAGAGAGCAAGTGACGCTCGGTAATCTGGCTTAATACAGGAATTTTTGAAGACTCCAGATAGCCAGAAATGGACTGATCGTCCAAAAGTTATAAAAATTAATACCGGATATCCTAGAATTCAGATCTAGGTGAGAAAATACAGGATGATACGTCCTTATGGGACGGATGTCGGGAAACTGACAGAATACCGATAGGAGGCCTGTAGAAAAAGTTATTCGCAAAATAGAAAATCCAGACGGGAGTGTGAGGCCTCCGGGTATCCGATAGGGAGATTTATCGGTATTTGAAAAGGGACTGAATGAGTTCGGATGATCTCGGTCAGATGACTGATATGACTCACAGGGATGCCTGAACACCGCAGGCCAGTGTATCGGACAGAAGGAGCTGGTGTCCGGATATGTGTATAAACGGTGAATAATAGATAAAATATTCAATAATTATTAACAGGGGAAGATTCCTCGTAATGCGTGCCATGAGGATATTGGACCCAGAAAGGCCCAATAATGGCGCCAACAGAGGCCCAATGAGACACTTGGATGCGAAATTACGAAAATGCCCCTGTGTTGTACAAAAGTGTAACAGATGAATGAAGGGCATTTTGGTAATTCTGGACAGGCCCAGGAGCCAAGACACGTACAGATAAAGTTACTGAGAGTCAGTATATATCCTGACAGAGTACAGAAGGGTATGAAATGACGATTTTACCCTTAGGGTTAAAATAGTGCAAGAAAGGGCACCCGAGAGTATTTTGGTAATTTGCCAAGGGCTATTTCTTGGGAATCGAGCCATCAGAATACTTGAGCTTGATCAGGATCCAAGACAACATTCCCAGAGCCCAAAAACGTAGGCCCAGTAATGTGTGGGAAAAAGTGGCATTAAAATATTATTTTAATGCTGTTTCAATAAAGTAAAGTTACTTGGTTGGCACGATAACCGAGGAGGTGATCAGATAAAGTCCTGGATTTATCTGGATAGCATTGGAAGGCGTGACAGGTGCCAGTAGGATGACACATGGCGCCAACATAAAGGCAGAAGAAAAAGTTGAGGACACGTACTACGAGGTAAGATACTGGACCGGTGAGTCAGCATGCTGAGTCAGCATCTGAGGTGTCCAGGATTTCAGACATGTGATAAATGTGGCGCTGAGGTGTCCTGGTGAGGTGTCCCAATGATGTCATGCATGATGCAGTAAATGAGGAATTAAAGAAAATAGGAAAATCCAGGAAAAACCAGGACCGCAGGATCAAAGTTCATGGTAATTACGAGATTGCCATTGGAGGAGGTTATAAATACCCCCCCCTTTGCCTTCATATGCCACGGCCAAGAGCCATTTTAGAGAGAGGAGGAGGTGCTAGAGAGAGAAAGTGAGAGGAAGAAAGAAAGAAAGGAAGTTCTGGTGGGGCTGGAAGCAGAATAGAGATAGTAGAGCTCTGCTGAGCCTTTGAGGTAGTAACTAATCTTAGCTTTTATGTAATGGCTTTGTGATTTGTTGTGCTATTGTTTGGTTGGATTGTTGTCTTATATGCTATGTCTGAAGCTCTGCTATAATGCTATGATCATATGTTATTAAGCATGGAAGCACGCAGCATACTTATCTGTACACAATCACAAGCAAGCACTGTCACTCTGCATTACATATATTGTTATGATTGTTGCTACTGAGATTCCCCCGAATCTCATCCCAATAAGTAAACCATTACAGGGGAGGTTATGTCAAAATGAATTCTGGGAATTTTAAGAGACGCCGTTATGCTGCCGAAGTAAAGACTGAACATCAGTATATGATAAGTACTGTGTACGTAGTGCTGTCTAAGGAGGCTAGAAGTGAGTGGACCTAGCCGGTTCATCTAGTCTTTCCTGGGTACTACGTAGAATGGTAGTTCTCATGAGGGGATTACCGAATCAGTACGGTTCAGTTCTTTGTACAGATGAAGCGTAGTGGTTATGCTGCCGGATTTCAGGCAGAAAAAGATGTAATAGCAGTATGAGAGTTTATGTACATACCCTGATGTAAAACAACTTATTAATTAATAATAATTGTTGTTTGGCATGTTTGACTGATGTATGATGAATGTATGCATATGTATGCAAAGTAGAAATGCTGGAAATTAACGCTATGAACAGTAACTCGTGGTGACATGAGGATGTTTGACCCATAATTAAAAATAGTAAATGGATGAATAAATGTATGATATTTTTATGGTAGATAGTAGACATACCAAGCTTTAATTTGATATATAAAACGTATCATTTGGATGTCTACACAAGGAGATATAAATTATCAAAGTTGGGACCAGAATGCTGGATTCAGGAGAAAAACGCTGGATGAACAGTAAAATAGAAACGTTGACTGACGATGACTCGGTCAAGGAATGGTCAAAGAATTATTTTTCCCTGAAATATAAGTGAGTTATCTTAATTTAGCAATTGGAACCACTTCATTTCGATTTTTCTAGAATTAGTTATGATTTTTCGAAGTCGGGTCACTCATCTGGAAGTTACACAGTGAACAGTACTCGATAAGAGTAAAACTCCAGATTGAGAAATTGGACTTCAATGACCTTAAAAGTGGTTCTAAATGCTACCAAATGGTCCATAAGACATATGAAAGTAAGGATGTTTCAAAAGGCAGCTGGGATATCCATTTACCCCTTATAGAGTTTGCATATAACAATGGTTATCAGGCCAGTATAGAGATGGCACCTTTTGAAGCACTCTATGGACGGAAATGTAGATCCCCCTTATGCTGGCTAGAGTTGAGCGAGAGAAGAATGCTTGGTCCGGATATAGTGGATCAAACTGCAGAACAAGTTGCGGTAATTAGAAAACGATTGTTGACGGCTCAAAGCAGACAGAAGAGCTATGCAGATGTCAGAAGGAAGCCGTTGGAGTTTGAAGAAGGAGAACATGTATTCCTTAAGTTAACTCCAACCACAGGAGCCGGACGATCGATTAAGGTGAAGAAGCTGCATCCAAGATACATCGGGCCATTCCAGATTCTCTCAAAGATAGGAGCAGTAGCCTATAAGTTGGCTCTTCCTCCGAATCTCAGCCAGATACATGATGTGTTCCATGTTTTCCAATTAAAGAAGTATATTCCAGATCCATCTCATGTGATTGAGAAGGATGAGGTCGCACTGCGAGATGACTTGACCTATGAGGTTGGACCGGTACGAATTACTGATAGAAAAGTCAAGCAGTTGCGGAATAAGCAAATTCCTTTAGTTAAAGTGATCTGGAAAGGCTTGACTGAACAAGAGGCTACATGGGAAACAGAAGAAAAGATGAGAGAAAAGTACCCTGAATTATTTGTATAGGATAGATGTAATGTAAATTTCGGGGACGAAATTTATTTTTAGGGGGAGAGAAATGTAATATCCTTAATTTTCTGTACTGGTTTCTATGTACAGAATAAACAGAATATATGAGCTCTGTTTCAGGAAAAAGATGTGGTCCTTTATGTAAAGAAAATGATTAAATTGCAAAAGAAAGGAAAAGAAAGGACTTAAATGCAAATATGGAAAGTTTAAGGTAAGGAAGGAAAGGTAGACAAAAATGTGGGGTCTTAAAGGGTAATTTTAGCCAAATTAAGGGACTTAATTATAAAGAAGGAAAAGTTCCCTGGGGCTAAAGTATAATTAAAGAAAATATGCCAGAAGTGGTTTGCACCGCCCGACAGCATTTCAGTCCCAGATTCTACCCGAAGGTAGGGTAGGTGACGCCGGGTAACCAAGCCTAATACCGGAATTTTTGAAGATTCCAGATAGCCAGAAATGGACTGATCGTCCAAAAGTTATAAAAATTAATACCGGATACCCTAGGTTTCAGATATAAGTGAGAAAATACAGGATGATGCACCCTTATGGGGCGAATGTCGGGAAACTGACAGGATACCGATAGGAGGTTTGTAGGAAAAGTTATTCACAAAATAAAAATTCCAGACGGGAGTGTGAGGCCTCCAGGGATCCGGGTTGGAGATTTATTGGTATTTTTAAAGGGGCTAAATGCGAGCGAATGACTTCGGTCAGATGACCGTTATAACCCCCAAGGATGCCTGAACACAGTTGGACACTGTATCTGGGGAAAAGAGCCGGTGTCCGAAAAAGGTGTATAATCGGTAAATAATAGTTAAAATATTCAATGAGCTGTGTTAAAGGAAGATTTCTCGTAATGCGTGCCATACAGGTAATGGACCCAGGAAGCCCAAAAATGGCGCCATTAGAGGCCCAATAAGACTCTTGGACTGATAGGTGGGCCAGTGTCCAGCATATCCCCGGAAAAGTGCGAAATTACGAAAATGCCCCTATGTTGTACAAAAAGGGCAGCAGATGAATAAAGGGTATTCTGGTCATTTTGGACAGACCCAGAGGTCAAGACATGTCTAAATAAGGTTGACTAGAGCCAGTATAAGCTTTGACCGAGTCCAGAAAGGTGTGAAATGACGATTTTGCCCTTAGGGTTAAAATAGGACAAGATAGGGCACCAAGGGCATTTTGGTCATTTCGCAGGGGATCTGTAATTGAGTCTGGACCCAGTATTAAAAAGTTAATGATATAAAGGGTCTAGATACTAAATGTGAGGTCAGTATACATAAAAAGGATCTTCAGAAACATCAGGTGCAGAAAACAGCACGTTTTTCGAGGCGATGGACCGGGCCGGTACCGGAGTGGACCGAAAAGCTTCCGGAAGGCTCTAGCTCCCTCTCAATTTCGCCATGTGAAGAATGTGGGAGGTGAGGTGTCCCATGAGTTGGCATTGAGTGATGTCATGCATGATGCAGTAAAAGGAATAAAGAAAAATAGGAAATTCAGGAAAAACCAGGACCACAGGATCATAAGTCTTCAAAATTACAAGATTGCCATTGCTCAACACTATAAATACCCCCCCTTACCCCTTCATTTCGGTGCAAGCAAGAAAGAGAGGAAGAAAGAAGTTCTTGAGAGAGAAAGTGAGAGAAAGAAAGAAGTAAGGAAGTTCTGGTGAAGTTGGAAGTAGTAGGGAAGTTCTAAAGCACTGCTTTTGAGGTAACAACTAATCCTAGCTCTTATGTAATGTCTTTGTGATGTGTTGTCTTGTTTGGTTGATTGTTGTCCTATATGTTATGCTTGAAGCTCTATTCCAATGCTATGATCATATGTTATTGAATATGGAAGCATGCAGCATACTTATCTGTACACAGTCACAAGCAAGCACCGTCACTCTGCATTACATATTTTGTTATGATTGTTGTTACTGGGATTCTTTTGAATCTCATTCCCAAACATAACATTACAGGGGAGGTTCTGTCAAAATAAAATTTGGGAATCTTAAGAGACGCCGGTAGGCTGCCAAAATTCCGGCAACGAAGACGGAACAAAGAAAGGAACTGATACGTACTGTGTACGTAGTGCTGTCTAAGGAGGCTGGAAGTGAGTGGACCCAGAAGGTTCATCCAGTCTTTCCTGGGTACTACGTAGAATGGTAATTCTCACAAGGGAATTACCGAATCGGTACAACATCGGTTACTTTCTAGAGAAGAATTGTAGCAGTTATGCTGCCGGATTTTAGACAGAGAAGGATGTAATAAAATATGAGGGAGTTAATCATGCACTGATAAATAACAGTTGATTATTTGATATTAATTATTATCTGGCTTGTATGACTGATATGTGTTGGTTGTATGCTTGGGTATGTAAAGACTAAATGCTGAAAATAGGCTCAGTGAACAGTAACTCGTGAAGACCCATTCATGTTTGATAAATCATTAAAAATAGTAAATGATTGAATTAATGTACGAAATTTTTAGGGTATACAGTAGACATACTAAGATTTAATTTGATATATAGAATGTCTAATTTGGATGTATACACGAAAAGATATAAATGGTTAAAGTTGGGACCAGAATGCTGGATTCAGGAGAAAGTCATTGGATGAACAGTAATATTTGAACGTTGACCCACGTTAAATTTGTCAAGGATTGGTCAACCAATGATTTTTACCTGAAATATATTTGAGTTATCTTCATGTAGCAATTTGAACCACTTCATTTAGATTTTTCTAGAATTAGTTATGAATTTTCAAAGTCCGGTCACTCATCTGGAATTAGCCACAGTGAACAGTACTCGATATGAATAAAATTCCAGATTAAGTGTTTAGACTGCAATGACCCTGAAAGTAGTTTAAGTGCTACTTAATGGTCCCTAAGATGTATAAAAATAAGGATGTGACACTGCCCCACACCCCGCCCGCTAACCGGCTAGCGGGACCGCCGTGGCTATCTAATCGTAGCGCAACATAATCGTAATATGTACTGACTTTCCTAATATATGAATGTTTTGAAATATTTATTGCCCTTCAAATAGTATGAATTTTGATTCTTGAATGTTTGGGTATGGTGAACAATATGGCTCTAGATTACAAGTGTTGTAATTTTTCTAAATACGGCCTGCGTGTCGTGCCTTCCTCTAATGACTCTCGTTGTACATTCTCTTCTCATCTCACTCCCCTCGAATGTTAAAACGAGGTTTCCTTATGTACTTTTCCTATTCTAATTAGAGAGCTCCTCTCATTGGCTTGAGGGGACTTAGGATAGGTGAGCCATATTGTATCACGTTTAAGATTATGCATCTTTTGATTAGATCACTGCATGTATGTTTTATATTCATAATACTTGTATGAGATACAACCGCGATACATGCATCTTATAAACCAGATAATTAATTAAACCCTCTAAAAGAAATCTTAAGTCATATGCCGTCAATTAATGGACACTTGTCAAAACCTCGATCGCTCATTTGTAGGTCCACCAAAGTGGGTGCATTTGAGTTATCTTGGAGAGATAAGCAAGAGTAATGGTGCTGCTCTTATGTTTGTTATTGTTTGACTTAATTGAGATTATCAAAACGGTTTTGGGTCTCAAGGCATTAGATGGGATTAAAACATGCCGGATCATATGATGATGGAATCCCATAAACATCTAAGAGTTACATGTGATGTAATTGGTAAAGTTGTTACCTACCTAAATAACTTAAAGTTGAGCGTCCAGCCAAAGCGGACTCAAGTTTAAGCCAAATATGGATCTTAGCCCACTAATTATTACATTGAGGGTTGTTTTATTCAGTGGGAGATTGCTAATTCGATTGCATATTTTAATTGTAGAATCATGACGACTAGTAATACTGCTACATTATCGTTGCGATCTGTCCTTGAGAAGGACAAACTCAATGGGACAAACTTTCTTGACTGGTTCAGGAACTTGAGAATTGTTCTCAAGCAGGAAAGAAAGGCATATGTCCTAGATCAACCCATTCCTGAGGAGCCAGCAGCCAATGCTCCTAGAGCTTAGAGAGATTCTTATGCGAAGCATAAGGAAGACTCTGTTGATGTGGGATGCTTGATGCTTGCCACCATGGTTCCGGAGCTCCAAAGAGATTTGGAACACATGGAGGCTTATGAGATGATTGTGCATCTTAAGGAAATGTTCCAGTAACAAGCAAGGCAAGAGAGGTATGAGACCACTAAGGCCTTACATTCCTGCAAGATGGCTGAAGGTGCATCAGTGAGTACTCATGTCTTAAAGATGAAAGGGTACATAGATCACCTTGAGAGGCTTGGATTTCCCATGAGCCAGGAGTTAGCTACAGATTTGATCTTGAACTCACTCCCGGAAAGTTATGACCAGTTTGTCATGAATTACAACATGAACAACATGGAGAAATCTATTTCTGAACTGCATGGGATGCTTAAAACTGCTGAGCCGACTGTTAAGAAGAAGCCCAGTACTGTTTTGATGGTTCACAAAGGAAAGGGTATGAAAAAGAAAGGCAAGGGTAAGGGGAAGGGTCACGGCTCATCTGGTAAGACCAAAGAGTCAGGCAAGCCCGAAACCAAGCCTGCACCAAAGAAGGCAAAGCCTCCAAAGGAAGGAGTTTGCTTCTTCTGCAATGAACCGGGTCATTGGAAGAGGAATTGCAAACTCTACCTTGAAGATCTGAGAAAGAACAAGAAGGATAGCGGGGCTATCGCTTCATGTATTTATGTTATAGACATTCATCTCTCTACTTCCACTACATGGGTATTAGATACTGCATGTGGTTCTCACATTTGTACAAATGTGCAGGGCCTAAAGGACAGTAGAAAGCTGAAAAAGGGCGAAGTTGACCTACGAGTTGGAAATAGAGCAAAGGTTGCTGCTCTAGCTGTAGGCACTTATGAATTAGTTCTGCCCACTGGGCTTTTGTTAGTTTTGAACAATTGCTATTATGTTCCTGCTTTGAGTAGTAACATTGTTTCTCTTTCTTATTTGGATAAGGAAGGTTACACTTCCATTTCTGGGAATGGTAAATGTTCCATTTATCGTAATGATGTTTTCTATGCTCATGGTGATTTGCATGTTGATCATTACATATTAAACTTGGAACAACCCAATCATGGAAATATCTATAACATAACTGCCAAAAGGATCAAACCAAATGATTTGAATCCGACGTACCTATGGCACTGTCGTCTAGGCCACATAAATGAGAAACGCATTTCTAAACTCCATCAAGATGGATTTCTCAACTCATTTGATTTTGAATCATATGATACTTGCAAATCTTGTTTGTTAGGAAAGATGACAAAGTCGCCTTTCACTGGGCACAGTGAGAGGGCCACTGATTTGTTGGGCCTCATACATACAGATGTGTGTGGACCGATGAATACAAATGCCAGAAGAGGTTATTCGTACTTCATTACATTCATAGATGATTTCAGTAGATATGGCTACGTCTATCTAATGAAACATAAATCCGAATCTTTTGAAATGTTCAGGATATTTCAAAATGAAGTACAAAACCAGCTTGGTAAAACAATTAAAGCCCTTCGATCTGATCGAGGTGGTGAATATTTGAGCCAAGAGTTTATCGATCATCTTAGGAATTGTGGAATAGTCTCACAATTGACTCCTCCAGGAACACCACAATGGAATGGGGTTTCTGAACGGAGGAATCGAACACTATTGGATATGGTTCGATCCATGATGAGTCGAACAGATCTTCCACCTTCCTTTTGGGGCCACGCCCTAGAGACAGCTGCGTTCACACTGAATCATGTTCCATCTAAGGCAGTTGAAAAGACTCCGTATGAGATATGGACTGGGAGGAAACCTAGTTTGTCTTTTCTCAAGATTTGGGGATGTGAGGTCTATGTTAAGCAACAAGCCTCAGATAAGTTAGCGCCCAAATCTTCAAAGTGCCTTTTTGTGGGATATCCTAAGGAAACCAAGGGATATTATGTCCACAACCCCACTGATAACAAAGTGTTTGTTGTCAGAAATGGTATCTTTCTAGAACGAGAATTTATCTCTAAAAGAACCACTGGGAGCAAGGTACACCTCGAAGAAGTTCGAAAGCCACAAGACGCCACAGAACTAGAGATGGAAAGTAGAGAAGACTCACAAGAAGTTGTTGAGACTCCTCAAGTCACGCAAGGCCCAAGGCGATCTAATAGGGCACGACTTCAGCCTCAGAGATATGGATTTCTGATTTCTGATAGTCATGATGTGTTGCTCATTGAGCATAATGAGCCCACTACCTATCAAGAAGCTATAGTGGGACCAAACTCTGAAAAATGGCTTAATGCCATGAAGTCTGAGATGCAATCCATGTACGACAATAAGGTATGGACCTTAGTCGACCCGCCTGAAGGTGTAAAAACCGTCGGGTGCAAGTGGGTTTTTAAAGAGAAAACCGACATGGATGGCAATGTAAATGTCTTCAAGGCACGACTGGTTGCAAAAGGATTTACTCAAACTCATGGTATGGACTATGATGAGACCTTTTCCCCAGTTGTAATGGCCAAATCAATCAGAATCCTCCTTGCCATTGCAGCATATTATGACTATGAAATATGGCAGATGGACGTCAAGACAGCCTTCCTTAATGGAAAGCTCCTTGAGGATGTGTACATGACACAACCTGAAGGTTTTGAGCATTCTGAGGACTCTGGTAAGGTGTGCAAGCTTCAAAGGTCCATTTATGGACTGAAGCAAGCATCTCGGAGTTGGAATCATCGTTTTGATGTAGTCAAAGAGTTTGGATTTCTTCAAAACATTGATGAACCTTGTGTGTACAAGAAGGTTAGTGGGAGCACAGTTGCATTTTTGGTACTCTATGTCGATGACATCCTACTCATTGGGAATGACATTCCTACCTTGCAGATTGTCAAGTCTTGGTTAGGAAAATCTTTCTCGATGAAGGACTTGGGTGAAGCCACCTACATCCTAGGAATTAGGATCTATAGAGATAGATCTAAAAGGCTTCTGGACTGAATCAGAGCACATATATAGACAAGATACTGCATAGGTTCAGTGTGCAGGAATCAAAAAGGGGTTTCATACCCAAGTCTCATGGTATTCACCTCAGCAAGGATTTGTATCCTAGTACACCAGATCAGCGAGGTCGCATGAGTAAGATTCCATATGCCTCGGCCATAGGATCTATCATGTACGCCATGTTATGTACTCGACCGGATGTCTCGTTTGCCTTAAGTATGACTAGCAGATATCAACAGGACCCCGGTGAGGGCCATTGGACTGCTGTCAAGAATATCCTTAAGTACTTAAGAAGGACTAAGGACTTATTCTTGGTCTATGGTGGATTGGATGACGAGCTCTCTGTAACTGGTTACACAGATGCAAGTTTCCAAACTGACCAGGATGACCAGAAATCGCAATCTGGATACATATTTCTCCTAAATAATGGAGCAATAAGCTGGAAGAGCTCTAAGCAGAGCACTGTAGCAGATTCTGCAACGGAAGCCGAGTATATAGCAGCATCTGATACAGCTAAGGAGGCCGTTTGGATCAGGAAGTTCATTACTGAACTAGGGGTGGTATCGACCATCTCAGATCCAATAACTTTGTTCTGTGACAATAGTAGTGACATTGCACAGGCCAAAGAGCCTTGGTCACATCAAAGGACCAAGCATATACTCAGGCGATTTCATCTCATCAGAGAAATCAATGATAGAGGTGATATAAAAATATGCAAGGTAGCAAGAGAGACAATGATGCTGATCCTCTAAACCGCTTGTCCAGGCAAAACATGAGCGTCATGTTAGGTCAATAGGATTGAGACAAATTAATGATTGTTCCTAGTGCAAGTGGGAGGATGTTGGAAATTGTGCCCTAGGGGCCAATCATTGTATCATGTTATCATATTATTTGCATGTTTACTATGATGACAATCCTTGGATAACTAGTGATTTTATCCTAAATGTCCCTGGTCAGTCATCTATGCGGGAACAGAGATGAAATAAGACCAGTATGACTTTGAAGATATATAGAGATATAAATCAAAGTCATAAGCACATGTAAGAGTACAGGGTGTTGGACCGACCCGCTATGAGAGAGCTGCATGGGTTAAGTCATAAGTTTCTCTCATATACAAGCCATGTCACTATGCCCTTTGACCTGAGATCATCATGGATTCCTACATGACAAACGCTCAGCTTTGACCTAGTCAAAAGTCACTTTTGACCGAGTGATCATAAAGGCTATGCTCGGGCTTAGTGGTTTTTCATGCGGAGGAATGTGACTGGTCAAGATGGAATTTGTCCCTCACATTCGTAGAGAGATATTACTGGGCCCCTCGATGAGTGAGTCTGAGAAATGTATGGCCATACTGGAATGGAAGGGTAGTTCCATTTCTATATTCAGACTACTCAGGGATCGAGAAAGTAACGGTCAGGAACAGGAGGATGACGTTCACCATGCCTCATCCTTGACCGAAATATCGTGTGACAAAAGGGACGTGATATGGTTGTATGAAAGGTTACATCGTTTATCGATTCTCATATGTTTTGGGTAGTCGTAATGCCTTGCTAGAGACCGCTTACGACTTGTGGGTCAGTATAGTAACTGGGCCACTGCCAACTTCATATGGGCCTACAGGGTCGCACACAAAACAGCCCAATGCGAGCTATGATGTCCAGATTCATTGAATCTAAGAGATGTCTAAATTCAATGAATAATCTAGGGTGGATATATATTTTACATATATATATATAAATTAGTTTATATATATATTATATAAATAATATAAGAGATATTTGTAAGATTTAATTTATAAGGATAAATTAAATCTCTATCATTTTTGAATTTGAATTTAAATGGATATGATCTATTTGAATTAGAAATTCAAATTGATAAGATATCTCAAATTTGATTTATGAGAATAAATCAAATATAATTCTGTCTTATCTTTATTTTAAATTAAATAAATAGGTGAATTAAATCTGTGGGACGGATTTAATATAAACCATATTTATTTAATCAGTTTCTTATTAAATTATGCAATATATGATATTGTATTAATTCAGAATTAATATAAGATTAATTCTGAAGCCCGGCCCTATTAGAAGCCCGATAGCTTCCTATATATTTGACATTAGGAGCTAGGGTTCCACACACAAGATAGATCTCTACACACACATTCAGACGTGAGAAGAGGGGGCAGGGAGAGTGCAAAAGGTTTGCACATAAGAAACTGCCGAGATAGAGACGGTGAGGACGGAATCTCTAGAAAGTCTTAGAGGGACAAGAGACGCTAGCACGTCATTCGCAATTGGAACGCTGTTCGTGTGGATACCGGTAGAGGAAGCCGATCTGAGCTGTCGACTTCTACGATACGGCCAGACACGAAGAAAGGTCGCGACCAGAACACACTTAGGTCGCGACCAAACGGGCATCTGAACGTCAGAAATCCGAAAAGAGGCGACAGGTCACGACTAGAAGCAGAGTAGGTCGCGACTACAAACTCCAGAGGCGACAGGTCGCGACTAGAAGCTGAGGAGGTCGCGACTGAAAGTTCCAGAGGCGAGGAGTCGCGACTAGTGGACACTGAGGTCGCGACCAAAGCTCGAGTACC
Organism: Leucaena leucocephala; assembly: GCA_037074615.1. Classification (NCBI taxonomy): domain Eukaryota; kingdom Viridiplantae; phylum Streptophyta; class Magnoliopsida; order Fabales; family Fabaceae; genus Leucaena; species Leucaena leucocephala. The sequence continues at coordinate 10,580,357 of CM073555.1, read as the reverse complement.
GAAGGTAACACTTCTTTCTCCTTGACTTAAACACATTCGGTAGATCCTGGCTGGGAATGGAAAAATTTTTAAAGTTAATTTTCGCTGCGTGTCTTCCAATTCCCTTCAATGACCATCCTTAGATAACTCATGATCGTATCCTAAAGTCCCTGGTCGGTCATCTATGCGGGAGCAGAGATGAAATAAGACCAGTATGACTTTGAAGATGTATAGAGATATAAATCAAAGTCATAGGCACATGTAAAAGTACAAGGTGTTGGACCGACCCGCTATGAGAGAGCTGCATGGGTTAAGTCATAAGCTTCTCTCATATACAAACCATGTCACTATGCCCTTTGACCTGAGATCATCATGGATTCCTACATGACAAACGCTCAGCTTTGACCTAGTCAAAAGTTACTTTTGATCGAGTGATCATAAAGACTATGTTCGGGCTTAGTGGTTTTTCATGCGGAGGAATGTGAATGGTCAAGATGGAATTTGTCCCTCACATTCGTAGAGAGATATTACTGGCCCCTCGATGAGTGAGTCTGAGAAATGTATGGCCATACTGTAATGGAAAGGTAGTTCCATTTCTATAGTCAGACTACTCAGGGATCGAGAAAGTAACGGTCAGGAACAGGAGGATGACGTTCTCCATGCCTCATCCATGACCAAAATATTGTGTGACAAAAGAGACGTGATATGGTTGTATGAAAGGTTACATCGTTCATCAATCCTCATATGATTTGGGTAGTCATGATGTCTTGCTAGAGACCGCTTATGACTTGTGTAACATCCCGATTTTTGGTCTAGGAGATCAGGACAGTTCATCTAGGTCCAAGATGAGGAATGTGAGAAATATCCTAAGTCTTAAGCCTAGGAATTCTGCAGGTAGCTTGATATGGGCTGGCTCCTGTGTAAGATAACCTGATATGGGCGGGTTATCGAGCCTTTCAAGTAATGATGACTCCCGAAGAGTTTAAGGGATGAGTTATTGAAAGAGAATTTCTAGAACTTAAGATGAAGGATAAGAAGATGAGAATAGATGCCAGAAAGAGAATGCTGGGGCAAAATCGTAATTATGGGAAAGATCGGGCTGGTAGCCGATGAGTACCATATTTTGCCAGAAAATAGAGAAAATTATGCTGATCATTTCACTGAACTGTGGAATGTGCATATGAGGTCTCTATGTGTATGAAAGAATTAGAAATATGACCAGGGGTAAAATGGTCATTTTGGAAAAGTGTGCGCGTGAGTGCTTTTTCAGGCCAAAACAGCCCGGTCCGGATAAAATATCTGAAAATACCGGGAGATAGAGAAGAGGATTCCAGGTTGAATGAGGAGTCACAGAATTTTGATTTGAGGTCCCGATTTTTCTGTAAAAATTCCGGAAGATGGGAATTTACAGTTATAATCGGTAAAGGAAAAGCAGTTCCGATAGGGATGATCGGACTGTGGCCAGGAGGCCGTATAGTGTTTCTAAGGCCTTTAGTGACACCAGGGAAGGCCCAGGCCCATTAGATCAGTCCAGTGGTAAAAGGGGCCGGTGTCCGGGAAAAAGGTGCGAAAGGACGAAATTGCCCCTATGTTATAGAACAGCTGAAGAATGAGTAAAGGGTATTTTGGTCATTTGCCTAAGGTTAGACAATCTAGGGAAGTTATCTGGATAGTTGACCAGGGTCAAAGAATACTCTGGTAAGATGGAAAAAGACAATAATGTCCCTAGACCTAATAAAGTAAAGAAAGAGAGACTAAGGGCATTTTGGTAATTTGCCAAGGGGTGTTTCTTGGGAATCGTGCCATCAGAGTACTTGGGCTGGATCAGAGACCCAAGATGATATTCTCAGGCCCAAAAACGTGGCCCAGTAGTTATGTGAGGAAAAGTGGCATTAAAATAATGATTTAATGACTTTTCAGTAAAGTTACTCGGTTGGCACGATAACCGAGGAGGTGATCAGATAAAGTCCAGGACTTATCTGGATGGCATTGGAAAGCGTGAAGGGATCCTTCCAGATGACACATGGCGTCATCTTAGAGGCGGAAGAAAAGTTAAGGACACGTATTACGGTGCAAGACTCTAGACCGGTGAGTCAGCAGGCTGAGTCAGCTGATGAGGTGTCCCGGGTTTTAGACATGTGAGAAATGTGCTGCTGAGGTGTCCGCTAAGGTGTCCTGGATGATGCAGTAAAAAGGAATAAAAGAAAATAGGAAATTCCAGGAAAAACTAGGACCACAAGTTCATATGGCTTCAAAATTACAGGAATGCCATTGAAGGAAACTATAAATACCCCCTCCCCCTCCCATTTCATGCATCCCACGGTTTTGGCAAGAAAGGAGAGAGAAGGAGGTGCTAGAGAGAGAAAGTGAGAGGAAGAAAGAAAGAAAGGAAGTTCTGGCGGAGATGGAAGCAGTATAGAGATAGTAGAGCTCTGCTAAGCCTTTGAGGTAGTAACTAATCCTAGCTTTTATGTAATGGCTTTGTGATTTGTTGTGCTATTGTTTGGTTGGATTGTTGTCTTATATGTTATGCTTGAAGCTCTACTGCAATGCTATGATCATATGTTATTGAGTATGGAAGCACGCAACATACCTATCTGTACACAATCACAAGCAAGCACTGTCACTCTGCATTATATATATTGTTATGATTGTTACTACTGAGATTCCCCCGAATCTCATCCCCCATATATAACCCATTACAGGGAGGTTATGTCGTAGTAAATTCTGAGAATGCTAAGAGACGCCGTTATGCTGCCGAAGTAAAGACTGAACATCAGTATATGATAAGTACTGTGTACGTAGTACTGTCTAAGGAGGCTAGAAGTGAGTGGACCTAGCCGGTTCATCTAGTCTTTCCTGGGTACTACGTAGAATGGTAGTTCTCATGAGGGGATTACCGAATCAGTGCATTTCAGTTCTTTGTACAGATGAAGCGTAGCGGTTATGCTGCCGGAGTTTAGGCAGAAAGAGATGTAATAGAGATAGCAAGATTATGTATATGTCTTGTTGTGTATGCCATGCTGTATGACATTATGTTATTCAATGATAAGTGTTGTTTGGCATATTCAATTTATGTATGGTAAATTAAGGGGAAATTCGCAGGTCCTGAGGTAGCAGTGTTTTGACCTCAGATTGACCTAGTAAACGAAGGGGTTTGGCCACGAAATTTGGCAGGCCAGTCGTACACATCTGGGGCATTACGTGAATAGGTAATAAGCCTCATTTGGTTGTGTAGAATGAGATTAATTAATTTTCAAATTAAAGGTTCAGAATAAGGAACTTAAGAGTGAAATTTTGAATTTCTGGGCTTAAGTTAAGATATAATCGAGCTAATATGGCTTCCGCAAGTGTACTCTGAGGAGGCTAAGGGAGGATGTTTCAACTTGTGGGTCAATATAGTAACTGGCCCACTGGCAACTTCATATGGGCCTACAGGGTCGCACACAAAATAGCCCAACACGAGCCGTGATATCCAGATTCATTGAATCTAAGACATGTCCAGATTCAATGAATAATCTAGGATAGATGTATATATATATTTATATATATAAATTCGTATATATATTATATAATATAAGAGATATTTATAAGATTTAATTTATAAGGGTAAATTAAATCTCTATCACTTTTGAATTTGAAATTCAAATTGATATGATATCTCAAATTTGATTTACGAGAATAAATCAAATATAATTCTGTCCTATCTTTATTTTGAATTAAATAAATAGGTGAATTAAATATGTGGGACGGATTTAATATAAACCATATTTATTTAATTAGTTTCTTATCAAATTATGCAATATATGATATTGTATTAATTTCAGAATTAATAAGATTAATTCTAAAATCCAACTCAGTCAGAACACCGATAGCATCCTATATATTTGAAATTAGGGGCTAGGATTTTTGACAAGAGAGTGACAAGGAGAGTGCAAAAGGTTTACAGATAAGAAACAGCCAAAATAGAGACGGTGAGGACGGATTCTTGAGAAAGCCCTAGAGGGACAAGAGGCGCTAGCACGTCGTTCGTGATTGGAACGCTGTTCGTGTGGATACCGGTAGAGGAAGCCGATCTGAGTCGTCGACTTCTCACGATCGAAAAGAGACTACCAGGCATCTTGAACGTCGGAAGATCGAAAAGAGACTTCTAGTCGCGACTAGAAGCTTAGGAGGTGGCGACTGAAAACTCTAGAGGCGACAAGTCAAAACGAGTGGATACTGAGGTCGCGACCATAGTTCGAATACCGAAGGTAACACTACTTTCTACTTGACTTAAACACACTCGGTAGATCCTGGCAGGAATTGGAAAAAAATTTTAAAGTTAATTTCCGCTGCGTGTCTTCCAATTCCCTTCACCCCTTTCATGACCAAAAGTGGACACTACATATACCTTCATTGGCAATAATACTTTTGATAATCCAAACTCTGCAAGTCTAAGAACTCTCCCTTTACTTAGCAAAGTGGCAAAACACAAGATAAGGTTCTTTACAATAATCTTATCCCATGTGTAACTCAAGTGCAAAATGGACAAAAAGAAAGATTAGCCATGAATACAAAGTCCACATAATCAGCACCGAAACAAAAGTCTATGTCAGAATTTACCAAGTGAACCACATAATAAAAAGCATAGCATGATTGAACCGCATGATAAGCTAAGCCAAATCTCTCTTTACACATAATAAAATAAAATGAGGCATGTTCCAACCTCATCCCAGTTTAGCAGGTAGTTTGCCATTGAAAACAAGATCATTGTGTTTGATTTTAAAGATAATATCACTGCATCCCATAAGTATATAACATATCAAAACTAGTCCAAAAACAAATGCAAACCTAGCAATTCACATAACTAAAATAGTGTCAATAATAACGTGGCTTCAAGCTTTACCATGGCATGCAAAAGAACAAGGCCTTAATAAGTTGTGCACTTTATTCATGAGATTGTGGAAAGGAAATAAACCAATTAGAAGAAGAAACAACAGTAGCAAGACTATAGGAAAGATCAAAACAGACAACATGAATGAAGCCCTGCTAATCTAAACTCAGAGAACCCAAGCACAACATGTGCAATTGCTCCTCATCAACAAAGCAATAGTCCAAAAAGTAGACAAGAAGTGTGAACATCAAGAAACAAAAAGAACTAGAAGCAAAAGAATAGCTTGGAAATAGCCCTTCCTCTCTAGGGTTTTCCCCTTTGGTTTCTTCCAACATCTTCTCCGTATGATTTTGTCTCACAGAAATCTCCCTCTCTAAATATATATATATATATGTTCCCTTCTCCCTTCTAACGATGCTCCTCGCTCATTCCTTTATTTTCTCAATCTCTACAAGACTCTCTCCCACTCCCTCAAATCCCAACACCACTTGTTCTTACCATCTAATCTTTTCCTAAAACTAGTGTATGGAGTCTGAAAAATGAGTCGCAGTATTCATAATTCATGAATAGGCAGCTTCTTAGAATTTTTATAACAAATATATATATATTTAAGAATTAAAGAGGCAATTATCAACCTTTTGACTAATTGGTCAAAAGACAATGGTGTTTTTAATATGTATATCCCTCACTCATGCAAAAATTATTTGGGTTAGAAGCATGTTAATACCTCTTAACAACCTCAATCACAAGTACCAATTCATTCTAGATTATTGAAATTTCAGGCAATACAATTTCATGCTACTCAATTTCCACAAGAACTAATAAATCATCATTTGGAAAGTCCCCAATCTTCTTCATTTTTGCATGTAGATCAAGAAGCAAATAGTCTGTCTCCTCTAATTGAGGATGCGACTTGTCACTAACAACAAATACTTGCACTTTATTGTTGGCTTCTATCCAACTACACCTTGGCTGCTTCTTCAATCCTTTGTCCTTCATTTTCATCCTCATGATAGCAGATTCTTCCCACTTCCCCAGTGATGCATACATGTTAGATAGTAATGAATAAGTTCCAGCATTTTCAGGCTCAATTTTACAAATCTTTTTCGCAAATAGCTTACCGATATCAGCATTTCCATGCCCATTACATCCAGTAAAGAGAGCACGTCAAATATACAATGATGCCTTTTCCCCAAGTCCCTCAATGATATCAAAAGCTTTTCTCAACCTTTCGCTCAGCCACAAAGATCAATCAAACATGTGTAATGATCTTCTTTGACTTGGATGGACTAGTTTTTAAATAGATCATCAAAGAATTTCAACCCCTCCTACACTAAACCAGAATGACTACAAGCAGAGAGCAATTCCACATAAGTGACATCATTGGCATGGAGCCCAGATCTTTGCATTTCATTAAATAGGCTAATTGCCTCCTTACCACATCCATGGTGTGCATACGCAGCAATCATCCCATTCCAAGATATCAAATCCCTTTGGCTTGATAAATCATCATCAAACAACTTCCTAATAATATGTAACTCTCCACAATTTGAGTACATATTTATCAATGCAGATACCAAATATGCATTATCCTAATAGATTATTTACTTATTAGTTGATGAATTTGTTGTCCCTCACAAAGACCAGCTAAGTAACTACAAGCACCCAAGATAGTCACAAAGGTTCCAGTGTTAGGTTTTATCCCATCAACAATTAGTATTTTGTTAAACATTTTCAATGCTTATTCACTTCGCCCATGCTGCACATACCCTGTCATCATAGCAGTCCAAGTAATGACATTTTTTGTGGCATTCCATTGACTAGGTTTTCAGCCCTATCTAAGTTCCTATTTCGAATAAAACCTGTGATCATTGTATTCCAAGAAGGTGTGCCCGTTCAGGCATTCTCTTAAACAATTCTATAGCCTCATGAAGCCTTTTATTCTGGGAATAACCAGCGATCATTGCATTCCATGAAATCACATTATGGACAGGCACATTATCATCAAAAAGAGCACGAGCTTCATCAATTCTACCATTTTTTGACAATCCTACAATCATGGCAGTCCACAAAATCACATCCCTTGTTGGCATCTGATTAAAAAGCTTACATGCATCCTCAATTTCACACTTTGAGACATGTTGTTATGATAATATTGCATGAAACTACGTTTCTCTCAGGCATTCTCAGAAACAAATCTAAAGCCAACTCAATTTGACCATTTTGTGCATATCCATCAATCATTATGTTCCAAGACACAACATTTCTCAAAGGCATCGCATAAAATAACCTCTCAGCTTCTTTGATTTTATTGAACATTATATAACCACCAACCCTGTAAGTCCATCTGACTACATTGTTTTTGGCATCCACTCTATCAATCCACTCTATCAAACAGCATCCTTGCTTCCTTATCATCCCACATTTGATATATCCAGTTATCATAGTTGTCCATAAAACAACATCCCGTTCAACAATTCGTCAAACAACTTACGTGCTTCATCTATCTTGCCTTCCTTGCAGAGATTTGAGATTAAGATATTAGAATGTTTCATTTGCAAATTTTTCACCCCTTTTTTCAGGAAATATGATGGCTTAAGAGTCACCTAAAAGACTGGTCATAGATCTCTATCGAATTACGTTATTTATTAGACATCTATTAATCTTAAAAGCTTGGATCAAAGTGAATGGTGATTGAAAGCTTGCCAACATATTAAACTCAACGGCCCATCGAATATCATACAATTTTATAGATAAGAATCCATATTCTGTAGCGTACAATATAATATACCATCTATGAGAATGATAATGTATAACTAATTAAACCGACGAAAAGTCCTGACCTCAAAGACGTCCATATGCTTAAAGACGTTCATCATTGTTCACGAAGGTCAAAGACATGGAGGCTGCAACCCAGTGTTGCCTGCTGCTTTTTTAATAAAGACAAAGACAGACTATTGAAAGAGGCATCTCCGCTCAATTTGGCACCAAAGCTTAAGAGTCTGGGACAGACAACAGTGGTCCAAACTTAGAACTGATCATAGTCATCTTTGTTTTCCGTTCTCTATCTCTTTGTTGAAGAATTGGATGCCTTCCACTTTTTCGATCATCCTCTTTTTGTAGTTCAAGTATATGTCATCTTCAATTCATACTTTTCTTTCTCTATTTCCCCCCTTTTTTGGACTTTCAAATCATCTACATTTTAAGAGCGATATGCAGACCACATAGCATGCATCATCTCGCGAAGTTTCAGCTGCAAAGTCACTTTTGGCCTGTGTCACAGGCTTGTTTTGACTTCTCTAAATCTTCATCAATAACTAAAAATCAGCAAAATTACACAACTACATTATATACGCAATTAACATGAGTTTTAGACAGATGCTCAAACATAAATATTAGCACAATAATTCCGGTAAAATGATAAATCAATAAAACAATCAACAAAGGAAAAATAGCGTCGAAAAGCAAAAGGGGCCAGCAAAGGTTCAAAACTGAGAAGAATGAGTTTAACAAAAGAAGCTTTAAACGACAAGAGAAGATGGCAGGGTGGATACAACAAAATTGTCGGTCCTTTTGTTTTTGCCCAACATAAATCTTAAATTTTAATACATGATCTTTTAAAAGGATAAATTTACTTTAAAAACACAGCACTTAGGCTATGTTTGGTTCAATAGAGGGGAAGATAGGTTAGGTTAATTTAAGGGAAGGTAGGTAAGGGTAGGGGAGGTTATAAGTGTGAAGATAGGGGAGGAGAGATGATATTTTTTGTTTGGTTTAGGAAGGGAGGGGAGGGTAGGTAATGAAAAATTGACAAATATACCCTCAGGCATTTATTTAAATTTTTTTGTTTTTTATTTACAATATTTATATCAGAATTGTTATTTCTTTATTTATATATTTAAAAAACTTTTTACTCATTTATTTATATATATGATTATATGATTATTATTAAATATAAAACTAAAATAACTGTTTGAGAATTAAATACAATATCCTTAGGATTCCTGATGAATTTCCATTCTTATAATATGGTAGAATCACTGCATAATTGAGGCAATAAATATTCAACATGAGGCTTTTGTCCATCAAATCATAACAAGTGGATTTTTAAAGTGTTAATAATATTAATAACAAGAGTTTGTCATAGAACATAAAAAATTCATGCTTTAGTTTGATTGGAAACAAGCACCTTCAGTATATAAGGCTAAGTACAAAATTTTTTTCCTACATTTAAATAGATATGAATGCACAATCACAAAATAAAATTATATATCATTACATAATTACATAGGCTAAAAGTCTCTTTCTTGTCATCGCCCCTTTTGCTGTGATCCTGGACAAGTCTCTTTTTTTCTCTGTCTCTCTCCTTTTGTGTGCGTGCTTGTTTGTTTGTATGTATGAGCATCTGTCAGTCCCTATGTGCATGCCTGAACTGAAACTGAAAGTCATACTATATTTCTATTGACAGGAAAGTTAGGCCAAAAATGACATTTTCAATCTTCATGAAGATTATGGCGCTCAGTGTGCTAGAGTAATATTCCTTCTTGGCTAAACACATATGTGAAAAACAATCAATCTAACTCTCTCATATCACTTCTTATTGGCAGGCCAGTTATTGACCAAAATTTATACTTTCTGGGAATGAAATATACAACAGCAACTTTTGCCGCTGCAATGACTAATATCCTTCCTGCCATCACCTTCGTCATGGCTTGCATTCTTAGGTAACCAAAATCAGTTTTCAATTGGGATCAGTTGAAGGTGCCGTAGTTGGCCTGGTTATGGAAAGGGGAAATCCTTCGATTTGGTCTTTAAATTGGGATACAAAACTGCTGGCTGCTGTCTACAGTGTAAGGCCATCTAACCAACTTAGTAGAGGAACATGTTATGGATAACATAATACAAAATACTGTGCATTGCATTGAACACCCAATCCATCACACAACAAAAATGCACCTCTCACCCTAAGTAAGATAAGTCAAAAGTCATAAAACCCAATTGATGACCAATATAGATCCTGAATTAATTGGTTAGTGTGTGCTTGATAGCTTTCCAAGGCTAATGAACCAAAAAAACAAAAAGTAAATAGATAAGAGGTGTCACTGCAGAAGCTTAGCCCCTAGATCATCATTATTATCCATAAAACAAATAAAAATTGTTAGACAATAAGATTAGTATATGTATTAAAAAGATTAACTTAACAAGATCGTCTAACTGCTATCAGATTATCATCACTCACCCACTAGGATCTTGATCTCCCGAGTACCAAGGTCACATACTTAGATGCCTTTTTTGAAAAGGAAGGCTGAAATATTATTAACAATTAACTTGTTTCCTCTAAAACTTAGAAATAATTGCATGCAGGGCGTAGTCTGCTCAGGAATGGCTTATTACATCCAGGGGTTGTAATGAAAACTAGAGGCCCAGTATTTGTTACAGTGTTTAGTCCCCTCTGCATAGTAATTATGGCTATCATGGGCTCCATCATTCTAGCTGAGCAATTATACCTTGGAAGGTAATTATGAGAATCAAGTACCAATCACTAAATAATCCTTAGAACTCAATCAATAAAACTCAAAGGGAAATTTTACAGGTTGATCGGTGCGGTTGTCATAGTTTTGGGTTTGTACCTTGTGGTGTGGGGTAAAAGCAAAGATTATGACTCACCAACTCCAATTCCCAAAGAGCATATCTTGCCAGACAAGTTTAGTTCGGATGAGGGAAATGCCCGAACCGAGCATTCCAATCATGAGGTCATCACAATCACCAATTTTGAAGCACGAATCACGACTAGAGAGGAAGAAGTGTGAGGAAAACAAAACAGTAATCATCAAAATTTTAGTTGTCCAGGAGTAATCCAGCTATGATGCAGACTCATGCGGAATGAAACACAAGCAAAAGTGTAGGCAGCTACTTGTTTGATCCTTCAATTATGATGTACATTAGTAGAGGTTTTCAATGTAACTGTAAGGAACTCAATAAGGCAGAAGATAACCACAAAAGAAAAGAGTCCAACTTTGCATCATCACATTAGATTGTGCCAACATCAATGGAATCTGAAATCTGAAATGTAGCATAGTGAGTCTTTAACATTAATCTATTGGAATGGGAATTTCCTAGTGAGACAACATCAATGTGAAGCTACAATTTCCTCTCTTGCGACACAATAGGCATGAGTAATTAGGAAGGGAACTATCCAACATTTAGAGCTAAGAGGTTTACACAGCACTGATCAGTCAATTCAAACAACATCTAGGATTGGTGAAAATGAACCATGCCATAATTCCATCACCATTATACTGTATCAAACTAATAACCCCTAATTAAAATTTAGAATGCTTCCGTCCCTAAATATGCTATTACGATTCTCAAAACATGGAACATCCTCTAGCCTATAAGGACCCAATTTAAGTGGCATCTGCCAGAACTTGAGTAAGAAAAAGCAACCACTATCAAGTACCCGATGCCAGTATTTTGCCCAAACGACTAACACTTCAAATGTCATAGGAATCAAAAGAGCATCAAGCAAACTTCAACATGGACTGAAGCGAAGATTTGTCCCGCAGTGGAATTTTAAAAGACAAAAGCATCCCAAATTATTACCATAAAAAAAGAAGGCACCGATGGTCGAAGAACATAACTCAGACTATTAAATGAAACAACAAACGCATTTAAGTATGAAAGCGGACAGCTTTCTTCAGGAAACACTACACGGGCTCCTTCAAAAATCCAAAGGTACCAGTGTACCACAAATTCTAACTTATCCTAACCAAAAGCTTCTCGACAGTAAAACGTCATCAAACACAGATGAAGCAAAATGGCAAGCAGAGGAGTGATAGACAGGACATACAAGGAGCGAAGAAAGAGAAAGAGGGTATAAGAGGTTACCTGAACGAAGTCGACGATAGTATTGCCGGAGTACGTCGAGCGACCGACAGCAGTTGGTGGAGACGCGCGCCGATGGAGAAGGAGGCAGAGCACAATGCTGAAGCTGGAATGGCAGAAATACAAAGGGAAAAGGGTTTTTACACCCTGAGGGCAGTCCTGGCAATTCAAAATATAGGCAGGGGTAATTTAGTCAGGATTGCACATAATATTTCTCACCCCTCAAAAAAAAACCAAATTTGGAGGGGTGAGAGAGAGGGGTGGGGGAGCAGAAAATGACAAAAATAATTCCCTCCCCTCCCCTCCATTTTTTTCAACCAAACACACTTATATCTCACCTACCCTACCCTCCCTTCAAAACCCCCAACCAAACAATGCCTTAGGATGGCAAAAAAGACCTAACCTAAATTTGACCCGATAATATAAGTTAATTACAATTAACTATAAAAAATGGTAAAGATGATCAAGATTCATGATTAAAATCAATTTCTTAAAAAGAAATTATTCTTTAATACTACTTTTTATACAACAACAACAACAACAACAAAGCCTTTTCCCATTAAATGGGGTCGGCTACATGGATCATACGACGCCATTGTGCTCTGTCAAAAACTAAATCCTTAGATAGGTTATTGACCCGGAGATCCCGCTCAATGACCTCGTTAAGCATTTTCTTTGGCCTTCCTCGACTCCTTTTAACCGGACTCCAATCCGTTTGATCCACCCTCCTCACCGGCGCATCCCTTGGCCTTCTTTGTACGTGTCCAAACCACCTAAGACGGTTCTCCACTATTTTCTCCTCAATAGTGGGGCAAAAAAATAAAAAAGTGCCCTTTTATATTTTTTAATACCTAGTGTGAAACATCCTCCCTTAGACTCCTCAGAGTACACTTGCGGAAGCAACATTAGCTTGATTATATCTTCACTTAAGCCCAGAAATTCAAAATTTTACTCTTAAGTTTCTTATTTTGGACCTTTAATTTGAAAATTAATTAATCTCACTCTACACATCCAAATGAGGCTTATTACCTATCCACGTAATGCCCCAGATGTGTACAACTGGCTTACCAAATTTCGTGGCCAAACTCCTTCGTTTACTAGGTCAATCTGAGGTCAAAACACTGCTACCTCAGGACCTGCGAATTTCCCCTTAATTTACCATACATAAATTGAATATGCCAAACAACACTTATCATTGAATAACATAATGTCATACAGCATGGCATACACAACAAGACATACACATAATCTTGCTATCTCTATTACATCTCTTTCTGCCTAAACTCCGGCAGCATAACCGCTACGCTTCATCTGTACAAAGAACTGAACTGTACTGATTCGGTAATCCCCTCATGAGAACTACCATTCTACGTAGTACCCAGGAAAGACTAGATGAACCGGCTAGGTCCACTCACTTCTAGCCTCCTTAGACAGCACTACGTACACAGTACTTATCATATACTGATGTTCAGTCTTTACTTCGGCAGCATAACGGCGTCTCATAGGATTCTCAAAATCCACTTCAGCATAACCTCCCTGTAATGGGTTATGGATGGGGATGAGATTCGGGGGAATCTCAGTAGCAACAATCATAACAATATATGTAATACAGTGTGATAGTGCTTGCTTATGATTGTGTATAGATAAGTATGCTGCGTGCTTCCATACTCAATAACATATGATCATAGCATTGCAGTAGAGCTTCAAGCATAACATATAAGACAACAATCCAACCAAACAATAGCACAACAAATCACAAAGCCATTACATAAAAGCTAGGATTAGTTACTACCTCAAAGGCTTAGCAGAGCTCTACTATCTCTATTCTGCTTCCAGCTCCGCCAGAACTTCCTTTCTTTCTTTCTTCCTCTCACTTTCTCTCTCTAGCACCTCCTCCTCTCTCTAAAAGGCTCAAAACCGTGGGATGCATGAAATGGGAGGGGGAGGGGGTATTTATAGTTTCCTTCAATGGCATTCCTGTAATTTTGAAGCCATATGAACTTGTGGTCTTGGTTTTTCCTGGATTTTCCTATTTTCTTTTATTCCTTTTTACTGCATCATCTAGGACACCTCAGCGGACACCTCAGCGGACACCTCAGCGGACACCTCAGCAGAACATTTCTCACATGCCTAAAACCCGGGACACCTCATCAGCTGACTCAGCCTGCTGACTCCCCGGTCCAGAGTCTTGCACCGTAATACGTGTCCTTAACTTTTCTTCCGCCTCTAAGATGACGCCATGTGGCACCTGGAAGGGACCTTTCACGCCTTCCAGTGCTATCCAGATAAGTCCTGGACTTTATCTGATCACCTCTTCGGTTATCGTGCCAACCGAGTAACTTTACTTTATTGAAACAGCATTAAAATAGTATTTTAATGCCACTTTTTCCCACATACTTCATGGGCTACGTTTTTGGGCTCTGGGAATGTTGTCTTGGATCCTGATCAAGCTCAAGTACTCTGATGGCTCGATTCCCAAGAAATATCCCTCGGCAAATTACCAAAATACCCCTGGGTGCCTTTTATTGCACTATTTTAACCCTAAGGGTAAAATCGTCATTTCACACCCTTCTATACTCTGTCAGGGCATATACTGACTCTAAGTAACTTTATCTGTATGTGCCCTGGCTTCTGGGCCTGTCCAGAATGACCAAAATGCCCTCATACATCTACTACCCCTTTAGTACAACACAGGGGCATTTTCTTAATTTCGCACTTTTCCGGGGTTCTGCCGGACACTGGCCCACCTATTAGTCCAAGTGTCTTACTGGGCCTTGTTTACGCCATTATTGGGCCTTTCAGGGTCCATTACCTTCATGGCACGCATTACGAGGAATCTTCCCCCGTTAATGTTTATTGAATATTTTATCTATTATTCACCGTTTATACACATATCCGGACACCGACTCCTTCTGTCCGATACACTGGCCTGCGGTGTTCAGGCATCCCTGTGAGTCATATCAGTCATCTGACCGAGGTTATCCGAACTCATTCAGTCCCTTTTCAAAATCTCCCTATCGGATACCCTGAGGCCTCACACTCCCGTCTGAATTTTCTAATTTGCGAATAACTTTTTCTACAGGCCTCCTATCGGTATTCTGTCAGTTTCCTGACATCCGCCCCATAAGGACGTATCATCCTGTATTTTCTCACCTAGATCTGAAATCTAGGATATCCGGTATGAATTTTTATAACTTTTGGACGATCAGTCCATTTCTGGCTATCTGGAGTCTTCAAAAATTCCTGTATTAAGCCAGATTATCGAGCGTCCCTTGCTCTCTCTACCGGTGAAATCTGGGACTGAAATACCGTCGGACAGTCCAAACCACTTCCGGCCTGACTTTCTTTAATTACACTTTAGCCCCAAGGAACTTTTCTTCTTTTCAATTAAGTCCCTTTTTATTTGGCTAAAATTACACTTAAGGACCCCACCTTTTTGTCCTTAAACTTTCCATAATTCTTTCATACTCATAGAGACCTCGTATGCACATTTCACAGTTCAGTGAAATGATCAGCATAATTTTCTCTATTTTCTGGCAAAATATGGTACTCATCAGCTACCAGCCCGATCTTTCCCATAATTACGATTTTGCCCCTGCATTCTCTTTCTGGCCTCATTACTCATCTTCTCATCCCTTATCTTAAGTTCTAGAAATTCTCTTTCAATAACTCATCCCCTAAACTCTTCGGGAGTCATCGTTACTTGAAAAGCTCGACAACCCGCCCATATCAGGTTATCTTACACAGGAGCCAGCCCATATCAAGCTACCTGCAGAATTCCTAGGCTTAAGACTTAGGATATTCCTCACATTCCTCATTTTGCACCTAGGTGAACTGTCCCTATTCTGTAGGTTAAAGACTTAACTCATCTTTAAATCCTGAAGGACTTAGCTCATCCCTCGGATTCCTACAAAATAAAGGTAAGTAATCCGCCCATATCAGATTACTACCCTGGGACTACGGGTTTAGCAGCCTGCCCATATCAGACTACTTCCCAGTTCTCCTAGACCCAAAAATTGGGATGTTACATAGTGTCACCTCTCCTCTTTTATAATTATTAGAGACCAAAATTATAAGGAACCACATTAGAAGCCATTAAGGTCAAGAAATTAAAATTTCTATTTTTAATTTAGTAACCTTGATTTTTAATAAATTTTAAAAAATTATAACTAATTGAAAAAAATTGAAATAAAATAGTTTTGTCTATTAAAAGCTCTCTTAGTGTAATTTGAATGAAAAATATTCAATTGGACTTTCTTTGACTTAAAAATTAATTATTAATAGCGGAAAAGTTACTCTTCATTTAGTAACATAATTTTTCAGATTATTTTTCTTAATTTTAAAAATTCATAACTCTTAATATACTTATCCAAATAAGTCATATTATCTATGTAAATAAAGCTTTGGAAGTGTACTATAAGAATGCAAAATATCATAATTATTTTTGTCCAAAGACTGTAACAAAATTCAGCCACAAGGCCGATGACTCATAAGGCATTCTACATAATTTACAAAATATACTTAGAACATAATTCCATCAAATGTCTCTCATTCTCCATGATCTTCTCTTTTCCTTTTGATGTGCATGCTCCTAATATAACATGGTAAAATTGGAGAGGAATGAGATTTCAAATAAATATCAATAGCAAGACATACCAATATTAACATCAACAATGCATGATTATCATTTAACTAAGCATAATGCCATAATTAAGGAGCTAATCTATCTCATAAAATAGGTAATATCTAACATGCATATTGTCATGCCATATCAATACAAGGAGTTTGTAAACATAACATCACCATCATAAGCTCAACCAACAATCATCGCAACATATAAAGTATAATAATCAAACAATGCTAATATTAACTATGATTGCTACCTCTTATCCAAGCTATTCCTTGTTTCCTCCTCTTTGATCTTGATATCCTCCTTGAAAAATATCAAACCCTATGATCACATAATAAGTGGTATGCTAAATACCAATTCATAAACTCATAATTTTAACTAAAACCCTTAATCCCCTTAACTCTTGAATTTTAGGGTTTTTTATCCATCTTTCTTAAAATTGATTATTTCACATCCCAGATTTTATAGCCAGAAGAGTAGTATTAACATAATTGTCACAACTTGTTCTTAGTTTCAGATAGATAGGTTGGATCAACCAAGAGAGGATGAATTGGGTGATTGACGACTTTTAAAAACCTTTTGAAACTCTGATAACTAAAACAATATAGTTTGTAAAACTTTAATTTGAAAAATGAATCAAGTTACTGAAAATCAAAGAGTTAAAGAAGAAAATAGCACACAATAATTTATCCTAGTTCGGTCTTTCTTTGACCTACGTCCAATCCTCAGCTTCCCACTGAGATTTTTCAATCCATTATTTACCAAGATTATAACGGGCTCTTGGTAGCCTTTACAATCTCAATTTTCACTGCTGATTGAGAACCACCTCAATCCTGAGGTTACACCATGCTTCTGGTGGCACTCCCTCTTAAACAGATACGAGTAATTCCTAACCTTAAATCCCCTGATTCTAATATTTGATCTCAAATAAGAAAAAGAATGGAGGCATATCAATCTCTATCAGATAGAGTGAATAAAATATTGTTGTACATGATAATTTTTCTCTCTCAATATATGATGATAAATAATGAAGAACAGAGAATTAGAGGCTTTCTCAGTCTAATGATATTTTGACATTATGATGATACATTTTTATCCCATCATTATCATCTTCTCGAATGTTCTCTTATTTATAGATGAAATTTGAGCTTTTGACTATTGAGTATAATCTCTTTCTCCATTGAGCTTTTCTTCTTCCATTGAGAATATGACTGTTGGAACTAGCCGTTTAAGCTTCTGACACAAAGTACCTTTTTACTATTGAGAGTCCATTGGCTTTAATATTTGTCTAATATCATTCTAATAATGTCTTTGGATACCTTAAATGAAGTTTGACACAATCAGGAGAAGTTCTAGTAATAATCGTTCAGCACTTGATCTTCTTCAATCTTCTGATAATCTCTGAGTTGAGGATCAATGGTCTTCTTTCAATTTTCATAACTTCCTCTATCTAACTCCAAACATAGAAAATCACTTATCCCCAAAAATCTATCTATGTCTATTTTCTAATGAATTAAGTTTGACTCCAAAATTCATTGTAGACAGAAAGATATGATCAATTTAGTGAGTAGAGGTCATGGACAAAACTTAATCCTATGTTCCATATTGCAAACGGTATATCTCCCTCATATGAGACTCTTTGGTGATGAAATTGCTATCATTGAACTGTATTATGAGTCTAGTTTTATATAGATAAACTTTCAGCTTAGTCGGATAAGTATATCTTGAGATATAGTCAATATACTCAACCTATGTCAAAGCAGATCAGAATAGCGTAGTGAAAATGAAGCAATTAATCGATTAATTGTAATTAATCGATTAATTCAGTAAAATGGGTGTATTTGAGTTGTTTTTATCGATCATCATCTTCTCATTTTGTTATTCCTTCACTCGTTTGTTTAGACAATCAAGAGTTCGATAAATTCCTTGATTCTTGAACTTGATTTCCTTCTTCTTCCAATGCCTTCTTCACAGTTACTCTATATTATAATGATCAAGTTCTAATCAGATGGCTTTTCTAAAATATAGTGTATTAATTAATTAATTATTATTAATTTGATCAATAATTCGATTAATGAGAGAAACAAAAAATAGAGCATCACATTGATCAAAATTTTTAACCATATATAATGTAATAAGTTTATCAAAAAATATATAATGAAGAATGTACAGACAAATATGTATATTTCATATTTGAATCAAATATATATGGCTCAAAGAGAGATTCGATCAGTTTCAATGTAAACGGAAAGGGATTCTTAACTATAATGTAATTCGATCAATGATTCAGTCAGGTTTGAATCGATTAACTAGTTTATATTTGAATTTCACAAAATTGATACTTCACTGATTAGTCGAACAGTTAACAGATTAATATAAATTAATCGATTAACCAATCGATTAATAGTAATATATTTGTTTAAGAGAAAATATGTTTTCAACACATTAATTGAATAACTAATCGATTAATTACAATTAATCAATTAACCAATTGATTAATTGGCTTATCAATTCAATTCCAGAAGGCAAGCTCTTGACATTAATTGAACACTTAATCAAGTAATGATCACTCATTAATCAATTAACTAATTGATTAATTCATATTTCTTTTATAGCACAGAATGATGCATTTTCATTAATCGAACAATCAATCGATTAATTATTATTAATCGACTAACTAATCGATTAACTTATTCTTTTAACAACATTAAGCACAAAAACACTTTTAATGTATGTTTGGCAATGTTTGAGCACATAAAGAAATCTATCAAATTATTTTTCCAAAATTATCATTTGTCAAAGCATAGTATTAATTAGACTATGGTATAGACTGTTTTGACAGCATCACACGAAAATATTTTATTATCTTTAAAACAATCTTAGCATTACTGAAAACTTTTTGCTATTTGTCATCATAAAAATATACTTTCCAACAATCTCCCTTTTTTTATGATGGCAAATCCTTAATAAAAAATATTATTTTTCATGTCTGATTTCACCCCTATGTGTCATCAGCAAAAAGTTTGAAGGATATCAAATGTAATATTCATCATTGCTTTCCCTTTTTCGGGCAATATATTATCCTTCTTACTTAAAGTGATGCAAATATAAGAAATAGTTTAAAATAAACAAAGCATGATGTAAAATGAGAAAAACAATGGCATGATGTAAAATTCAAAACAAACAGAGAAAGTTTAAAGGTGTTCATTTGATTTCAACACGATGTTATATTGATCTTTGAAATTTTGTGCCTTCCTCTCTTGCTTCTAAACTTTAAGTCTGCACAACTTTCAACTCTAGCACCAAACTTTTGCAACTTTGAATGCCCACTTGATTTTTCTTCCTTTTGAACTATTGGCTATGTAAATCAGAGCATCATTTTAGCTTGTTAATTGTCCTAGAATGATTTCAAAATATTTCTTGCACAGAGAATGGTTAGCATCTTTAAGAAACCTTTCTAACTGAGATGTTTTCTAGTTTAAGCATTGAAATGATCATATGAATAACTCATCATCAAAACATAATGAATTGACATTGAATGCATGTGATTTATGTTAGATGAGCTTTATGAGATAAGATACACATGTGAATGAGAAAATCCTCCTAATTAATGCGAGATATGAAGAAAATATTATAATAGAGTTGAGAACTCCCCCTTAATTGTATAGTTGTCTGAAGCTTTGAAGAAGAAGGATTAATAGCAAAGAGAAATAACATCTAACACAATTATTAAGAATTAATCAATTAGATGTTCAATTAATTTACATTAATCAAATACTCAATCGATTAATTTCAAAATAAAATAGCTTTAAAAATATTTTCAAATGCAATCAATCGATTAGCTATTTGATTAATTTTAATTAATCGATTAACTCTATAAAAAAAATTGTTGAAAACTGAGAATGCTGTCTTTTCTTGAAACACAATGATGAAATTTTGAAAATAGATAAAAAACTTATTGAAGCATATGCTTTTGTTAAAATATTGGAAAATAAAATACATATATCATAGCATGGAAAGCATATTAACATCAAGATAGCTCAAATATATTTTTCAATATAAAGAGAGGATTGAAGAAAGCTTATTCAGTTTTTGCTGCTTGATATATTATCTCATTTCCCTTTCTTTGTTGTTGTATTCAAGCATATTGTATTGGCAGGATATTAATTCCTTCAATTTGTTGCCAATTCTTCTTTACTGTTTTAGGGCTCACTTCCTCAACTATCTCAATCTTGATATATCATTGCAGTCCATTGAGATATCTCCTTATTCTCCTGTCATAAATGTAAATCTCTCTTCTTTGGAGAATGATTAGTATGGTCATAAAGAAATTAACTTATGAAATATATATGACATCATACAAAGACAATTCATCATCAAAATATATAAATATTTTAGTGAATGCAGTGAGTATGCTTAAAGAATTGAATTTTTTTAAAAAAAATCAAAACAAATATATACAGTTCTCATTTTCTTTTAAAAAAATCTGTCTTGAGGGATAATTGTTTATTTAAAACAAATATGCATTTTTAATGTTATTTTTCAAAATAAATCTTTGAAGAATTGATTTTGTAAACATATAAAGAACAACTGATTAGAGAAAACTATTGAACATAGATTGGATAATATGTGGAATCAGGAATGTTAACTTGTTTGGAGATTTCCTATGAGCAAGGATCAAATTAGATAGGAAACAAAGAATGAAAACTCAGAGACCTTGCTCATTTTACAAATGATAGTTGATCAAGGAAGCACATTAACTCGTTAGTCCAAATGACTAGAGTAGCAGATTTATTCCAGTGAATAATCGTTAAGTATAAGACATTGAATTCTTGGAATATTTCTTTGTCTAAGTGGGTAAGCTTGAACATGGAAATGTTTAACTCATTGGAGGATAAATAGTTCAAGCAAATGACAGTACACAGTCTCAGATGACTAAAACAAATGGTAATGGAGTACTTTTGAAATTTCTACACACATTATTAATCTCCAATACTGATTCCCATATGTTTCAAAAATAGGTTTTCAAATCATTTTCATGATAATTGATACAAAAATCTAAAAATTATCTTCTATGTTTTGAAATCATGAATATGCACAAGAATACATCAATTTATGCATTTGAAGAGTATATATATGATCCATTTATCAATCTGAAAACATTTTAAAAAAAACTTTAAAGAATTATTGCTAATGGTATGCAATTAAGGAACAAGTATTTATTACACAAATATGAATTTATAAATATAAGATTAGATGGGAATAGATTTCACCATCATCGCTCTTGTTGCAGTGAATACTTGGTTCTGCGTGCTCTAACTGATTCTCCAGATTTATGAAGTTTAGCCCCCGAATCAAAAGTATGCTTCCTCAGGATGCGAATTTGTCTCTATGTAGCCATATTCCTAAGTTGCGGCTTTCTCTAACTCTTTCCTCTTGTGGAAGAAGGATTGCCTTTTCATACCCATGGCATCTTCATATTTCTTATTATAGATGTTTGCAATGGTCTCTCAACTGATTTGAACTTTGAAGTGTGAGAAATCATTCTTCTTCTGTTCTCCTCAAGGTAATGGAATGGATCGAAGTAATAGTCTATTCTTGAGGCAGAACTTACTCCTTGAGCTTTTCTCCATTACTTCTTATGGTTTGCCTTTGACATATCAGTAATGGATGCTCCATGAATTCTCTTAAGTGGTGTGGCTTTAACTGATGCATGAGAAACTCTTAGATACCTAGTTCTCCATGTACCATGTTTATTCTTATGAGTGATATTTTGCATATTTGACACCGAAAGAACACTTTAGTACCCATTTATCTTTGGGTCCTTGATCATTAGTTTTGGACTTTGATTGTCCTTTAGGTGCCCAGACAAACTTATTTCTTACATTAGAATTTTTTCTAATATAGCAAGTGTGAGAAATATGACCTAGTTTTTCACAATAATTGCAAATAACAGGATGATGCACTTTGTGAGAATATTTGTAGATATTGTGTTGGTCGTGTGGAAGCAATATATAATCATTATGCAAAATTTCTTTCTTTCTACCAGACCTTCATGTGATATCGTTGAAATGTAAAACATTTTTGCTTTTCAAAACAGAATCAATAATTGGTTGAAAAATCATATCACTAAAATTTTTAAAATCATTTTTCACAAATTCACAAGAAGAATTGAAATTCTTTATCACTGAGGTATTTTGAGCTATGAATGATGATTCATCACATTCGTATACATCGAGCTCTTCTTGACTCTCTTCTTCCTCTTGTTATTCTGGGTTGGCTGATTCACGAAAGTCTGTTTGGATTTCTCCTTCAATGGTCTCTGGTTCCGTTTGTTCATCGTCAGTTGATATCCAATGTTCAGGTACCGATGAACTATCAACACAATGAGCTTCAACATGATTGGTAGAGGAATATATAGAATCAAGAACATTGAAAATATCTCTAACATTAGAGCGATGTTTACCTTTCAAATAATCACTTTCAGATAAAGCATTGTATAAAATTTTCATTGCTCTAAGCTTTAACAAAAACAATTTCTTTTCATTTTCATTCCAATACTTTCTTGGTTTAAAATCAAATTCATTTGAAAGGATTTTCCTCATATCAAAATTAAGAGTTTTTAAGAATATGGTCATTCGACCTTTCTAATACAAAAACTCAGAATTCTCTAAAATAGGAGGAGTGGTAAAATCAAAACCTTCAGAAAGTATTTCACCGATAACTCCAACCATGATCTTTGTACTTGATATTGTTAGATCTTTTAAATAGGTGACCTGCCCTGATACCAAATGTTAATTTCAGGTAGATAGTCTGGATCCCCAAGATGGGGTGAATTGGGTGATTGATGATTTTTAAAAACCTTTTAAAACTCTGATAAGTAAAACAAGATAGTTTGTAAAACTTTGATTTGAAAAATGAATCAAGCTACTATAAATCAAAGAGTTAAAGAATAAAATAGCACACAATAATTTATCTTAGTTCGGTCCTTCCTTGACCTATGTTCAGTCCTCAGCTTCCTACTGAGATTTTTAAATCCATTATTTATCAAGATTACAACGGGCTCTTAGTAGCCTTTATAATCTCAATTTTCACTGCTGATTGAGAACCACCTCAATCTTGAGGTTACCCCACACTTTCGGTGGCATTCCCCCTTAAACATATACAAGCAATTCTCAACCTTGACTCCCCTGATTCTAAGGTTTGCTCTCATATAAGAAAAAAATGGAGGTATATCAATCTCTCTCAGATAGAGTGAATAAAATATTATTGTACATGATAATTTTTCTCACTTAAGATATGATGATGATAAATAATGAAGAATAGAGAGTTAAGAGGCTTTCTCAATCTAACGATATTTTGGCATTATGATGATGCATTCTTATCCCATCACTATCATCTTCTTGAATACTCACTTATTTATAGATGAAGTTTGAGCTTTTGACTGTTGAGCATAATCTCTTTCTCCGTTGAGCTTTTCTTCTTCCGTTGAGAATGGTTAGAACTAGCATTGAAGCTTGTGACACAAAGTGCCTTTTTACTGCTGAAAGTCTGTTGGCTTTAATATTTATCTAATCTCATTATAATAATGTCTTTGGATACCTTAAATGAAGTTTGAAACAATCAGGAGAAGTTCTAGTAATAATCGTTCAGCACTTGATCTTCTTCAATCTTCTAATTATCTGAATCGAGGAACAATAGTCTTCTTTCAATTTTCATAACTTCCTTTATTTAACTACAAACATAGCAAATGATCTATCCCCATAAAACTCTCTATGTCTACTTTCCAATGAATTAAGTTTGACTCCAAAATTCATTATAGACAGAAAGATATGAACAATTTAGTGAATAGAGGTCATGCACAAAATGTTAATCTTATGTTCCTTATTGAAAATGGCATATCTCTCTCATATGAGACTCTTTGATGATGCAATTAGGGTCATTGAACTGAATTTTGAGCCTAGTTTCATATGAATCAAGTTTCACCTCAATCGGATAAGTATATCTTGAGATATGGTCAAAATACTCAACCTATGTCAAGGTAAAGCATAACATCGTAGTGAAAATGAAGTAATTAATCGATTAATTCAGTAAAACAGGTGTATTTGAGTTGTTTTATCGATCATCATCTTCTCATTTTGCTATTCCTTCAATCCTTTATTTAGACAATCAAGAGTTCGATAAATTCCTTGATTCTTGAACTTGATTTCCTTCTTCTTCCAATGCCTTCTTCATAGTTACTCTATATTATAATGATCAAGTTCTAATCAGATGGCTTTTCTAAAATATACTGTATTAATCGATTAATTATCATTAATTTGATCAATGATTTGATTATTGAGAGAAACAGAAAATAGAGTATCACATTGATCTGAATTTTTAACCATATATAATGTAATAAGTTTCTCAAAAGATATATAATAAAGAATATAGAGATAAATGTGTATATTTCAGGTTTGAATCAAATATATATGGCTTAGAGAGAGATTCAGTCAGTTTCAACATAAACGGAAAGGGATTCTTAAAATATGTAAAATTAATTGAATAACTAATCGATTACTATAAATTAATCGAATACCCAGTCGATTAATGTGTCTGGAGGAATTAAATCAGAAAATATTTTAACACGGATTAATCCAACAGTTAATCTGTTAACGTAAATTAATCGATTAATTGGTTTATATTTGAATTTTACAAAATTGATACTTCACTGATTAATCGAACAGTTAATAGATTAATATAAATTAATCGATTAACCAGTCGATTAATAGCAATATCTTTGTTTAAGAGAAAATCTATTTTCAACACATTAATCGAATAACTAAATTTTTTATTAGACCTTCTAGACCTCAGATATAAATGAAAAGTTGCAGGAAAGTGTGTCCTATAAAGCCAGAGGTCGGGGAACTGACGGAATCCCGAAAGGAGTCCTGTAGGAAAAGTTATTCACTTTTTAGTGAATTTTGACGGTAGTTCGTGAATACCCGATATCTGATTATGAAACTTAAGCAATAAGCAAGCTGGGACCGAATAAGCCCAGATGACATCACAGGAGGCCTATGATGACGCTAAATGAGGCCCATGCTCATGATATCAGTTTATCGGTTAAAGAGGCCAGCGTCCAGAAATATTCAGAAAATGTGCAAAATGACAAAAATACCCTTATGTTATAAAATAATTAAAGAATGAGTGAAGGGTATTTTGGTCATTTGACTAAGGTTAAAATGACAAAAATATCCCTATGTTATAAAATAATTAAAGAATGAGTGAAGGGTATTTTGGTCATTTGATTAAGGTTAGACGGTCAAAGATAGTTCCCAGAATAGTTGACCAAGGTCAGAGAATACTCTATAGAAATGTGAAAAGACGATAATGTCCCTAGAATTATTAAGTAAATAAAGAGGAACCAAGGGCATTTTGGTAATTTGCCAAGGGATCTGTAATTAAGTTAATACCCAGTCCAAGAATGTCAATGGTAGGAAGAATCCAAATACTGGATTTAAGATCAGAAAGCATATCATAGAATGTCAAAAAAAAAAAATTCAGAAAATAGTCTAGTTTTTGGAAAATTAGAATGAGCTGGTATAGGATTAGATAGATCAGATTGGAGGTTTCCAGAAGCAATAAATCACCAGATGAGGTGTCCCAAGGGACCTACCAAGGTGCCACCTAACATGCAAGGTGTCCTTGATGATGTCATCCTGATGATACAAGCGAAGCTTCTTGAGGAAGCTAAGCGATCTGAGCTGTTCATTGAATCTAGACATTTCTTAGATTCAATGAATCTGGACATCATAGCTCGCATTGGGCTATTTTGTGTGCGACCCTGTAGGCCCATATGAAGTTGGCAGTGGCCCAGTTACTATACTGACCCACAAGTCGTAAGCGGTCTCTAGCAAGGCATTACGACTACCCAAAACATATGAGGATCGATAAACGATGTAACCTTTCATACAACCATATCACGTCCCTTTTGTCACATGATATTTCGGTCAAGGATGAGGCATGGAGAACGTCATCCTCCTATTCCTGACCATTACTTTCTCGATCCCTGAGTAGTCTGAATATAGAAATGGAACTACCCTTCCATTCCAGTATGGCCATACATTTCTCAGACTCACTCATCGAGTGGCCCAGTAATATCTATCTACGAATGTGAGGGACAAATTCCATCTTGACCATTCACATTCCTCCGCATGAAAAACCATTAAGCCCGAGCATAGCCTTTATGATCACTCGGTCAAAAGTGACTTTTGACTAGGTCAAAGCTGAGCGTTTGTCATGTAGGAATCCATGATGATCTCAGGTCAAAGGGCATAGTGACATGGCTTGTATATGAGAGAAGCTTATGACTTGACCCATGTAGCTCTCTCATAGCGGGTCGGTCCAACACCCTGTACTCTTACATGTGCTTATGACTTTGATTTATATCTCTATATATCTTCAAAGTCATACTGGTCTTATTTCATCTCTGCTCCCACATAGATGACCGACCAGGGACATTTAGGATAAGATCACGAGTTATCCAAGGATTGTCATCATAGTAAACATGCAAATAATATGATAACATAATTAAGAAATTCATAAATCAACAATGTTCATAAGATAATGATTGGCCCCTAGGGCACAATCTCCAACAATTACATTATGTTGAGACAATCACAAGTAAGCACTAATACCAAGCATTGATGTATACATTGTTTAGTACCATTTGCTACTAAGATTTCCCCCAAAATCTTACCCCTATCTTTTCCAAACATAACAGGGTACTATTTTGGAGAAGATAAAGCTTAGCAAAGTAAGGTATGAAATTTTTAGTATCAGAGCAAAGGGTTATGGCTCAGAGCATAAGATTCTAGCACAGAACAGAAGGTTCTGGCTTAGTGATGCTCTAGTTTAGTTAGACTGACCCCCTTAAACAAGTTAGAGATTTAAACCAAAGAGATTCCCTCCCTAGAGTACGATATGGTAATAGTGTTCACTACTTAGAGAAGGATTCAGACAAGATGACAGTGACACTCAGATAAATGAAACTATACCCCATATCTTACAATTTTACGAGGTAGTCTTTAAGGATACGAATACGATAGACTAGTCTTAATCAGCCGTTACCTCCGAGGTCTCGTGTTTCTTAGCATGATGTGGCTGGACAAAGCAGGATAACGACTAAGGAAAAATTTCCTCTATTGAAAGAGATAGAAGCTGACCAGTCTAAGGTCAAGCTGCAAGAGTAGCTCGAGGTATTATTTTGTGACAAGACGCTACAGTGATAATGATGATACGTCCAAGTCGCGACATGCAGGCGTGTAGGTCATGACTAGTAATCACAGAGAAGTGAGGTTCTAATGAGTCAGGTCATAAGACATGACTAATGTACAAAAAGGAGTTTAGGTCACAAAAGGAGAAGATCTCTAGTCACAACTAAAAGACACAGAGCTTTCAAGTCGTGATGAGTAGATCGAGATGGTCACGATGGAAGTTCATAGAGAACGTTAGTCGTAACTAGACAATACTCAGGTCGTGACTAGGATACACAGAAACCTGATAACAAGAATGAAGATGCCAACCTCACTGAAGTTCATCGGCTAGAGGATTGGTATAAAACACGATCAAGCCTTACAGTATAAAGTACTGAGATACGAAAGATCAGTTTAAGATGATGTTCAAAAGTAGATCCTTCATGTGATAACTAGGAGTAGATCTATACTACGAAAGGTTTTATTCAGCTAGTTTGAACAGAAGAGTTAAAAGTTAGATTGAGACTTGTCTAGGAATGAGCCTAGCATGTGGTCTAAGGTTAGAGGGTTAATAGATAGAGAGCTAATGTTCCTAAAATAAAGGAACTCCATCATGAAGAAACTGTAACCTAGCAAACCTAGGGTAAAGCACCCTAGAGAGAGAAAGTAATACAAATAAATTATGAATGAGATCCATGCAACTCAAGTTCGCTAGGATCAAGAAAAAGACCAAAAGGGAAACATAGTCCGGTCAAGAACAGATTGAGACTGATAAATAGATAAAAATAGTTAAGAGATAGTAGAGAGATATAGAAGTTACTCCATAGAGATGGAGATTGATCCGCTCACCTGAGAAGTTTCTTTGAGTAGTTTTTCAAGAAATATTCGTCTCAGTCAAATAGAGATGAGCGTGAGGCTAAGGTTAAGGTAATGAAAAGAGAAGCCCTTTAATGAATACTTAGCCGAGTTCATCCATATGAACAATGAGAGTTGAATGACTAAGAAGTTAGTTCATGGATTGAATTTCGTGTTACAAAGAAAGAATTTTTCTCAGGTAGTTATAGAAGTTCAACAGAGCGGTAGATGTCTACAAGATTAGAAAAAGAAGGTTATGATGTCTAAGAAAGAAAGGTAGCCACAGTTTAAAAGATAAAGAAACTCCCCTATTTAGAAAGAGTAATGAGCAAGAGCCAGATAAAGCAGTTAAGGATTGAGTATACCCTAGCAAGAGGGTAATGCGGCAACCTAAGTTAGATGAGTAAATATGCCCTTGTAAAAGCAAAAGCAATAGAATGAAGTATTTATTTCAGGTTCCTGAATAAATGATCAAGATCTGATAGATAATGTGACAAAGGAAAGAATGCTTTAAAGTTTACGTAGTTAATTGTTTAATTACAGTGTGTGTATGATGGATGGTTAACAAATTATGTGATGATGATATGGCTTATGTTGGCAAAAGTTATGATGAATAGTTATATCTCCTTACAGGTTGTCATCATCATGAATACTCCCCATTTGCAATATATGCATGGTAGAGTATATAAGATGAGAAAGTTATGTTGCTCCCATACCATACGACATGCAATAGGAATGTACCTAGAATGAGAGACAGTATCAGTGAGTCGGACAATCAGTTACAGTATGATTGGGGTTATTCAGGTATTTCTATAGACTTGTGAATGCAGTACTCAGGGCCATTTCTTATGTTAGGGTTACAACAAGTACCAAGAGGGTGGTAGTGTTATAACTCTATCAAAAGAAATGGTGTACAGAAGAACATCGATAATAGTAAAGAGATTATTTTCAGATCACTCTTCATATAAGAGTTTGACCTAAAATGAATGGCTCTCAGTTAGAGCTAGATCCAGATGAGTTTAGATCACTCTTCATATAATAGTTAGATCTGATATAGAGCAATCTATATCATATAAGAGCCCAGTTTAGCTATAGATTGCTCGCAGTTAGAGTACATATTGCGATAGATGTTATGATGTAGTCATAGCAACAGAATGCAATGGCAGGTGGTTAGACCCTGATTGCACAAGAAAATAGCCCATGGTAAGCCACAGTAAAGTAAGAAAGATGAGAAGGAACTCCTGAGTAAGAGAGGAAATAAGTAAAGTCTTAGTAAATAATATGAGCTACTGAATGTATTTTTAAAAAAAATTATTAAGTTATCAACAAGTGGAAATAGTTAAACTTATAACTTAGCTTGTTGGTTTTAAGATCTTCCAGAGATAATGATACAGTACAATAGAATCATAGAGGATTCTAGAGGATCGCAGTTAGATCCTAGCATGGCACTAGGGTCGCAGTTAGATTCTAAGAGGCTTATGGTTGATCGCAGTTAGATCCCGAAGTCACAGTTAGACCTAGCCTAAGGAAGGTAATGAGTCATGAAGATATGAGTACAATGTAGTATCTCTCTGGAAAGATGATTACCAAAGATGAAGTTAAGGTAAGGAAGCTTCACTAGTTAATTAACTTATCCAGAAAAATTATTTATAATAGTTTTTCTCAGATAATCTATATTATATATAGACTAAACTTAGTTTTTCCTTAACTGAAGACGGAGTCCAAAGTTCAAATCTGAGTGCTGATATTCAAAGTTTGGTAGAAGCATGCCTGAGAAACAGAGAAGAGAACCCCAAATGTTTTGAGAATAGAAAACTATGAGTAGTTAGATCCTCTAGATGAGGATAAAGAGATTAAAAGGCCAAAAACCTAGAAGAGGGTCTAAGGCAGAGGGAAGATAGAACATAATTATATGAGAAAGAGAATGCTAGGACTTAGAGCTACAAGAAGAGTAACCTAGCCTTAACCTAGTAGCACTAAAGGTGCTAAGGCAATAGTAGACTAATGATAGGTAACCCCCCTAAGAAGGGATAAGAAAGGGTGCAAATGCCACAAAGGTTTGGTATAGATGCATAAAGTTAAGAAAAGTTATGAAGAATTAGAAAAGTTATAAAGAGCAAGAGAATAGAACCCCTTATGTTAGAATTGTAATTTTATATACGATTTTGTATTAGGAGAAAGAAAGGAAAAAGAACACTATTTCTCCTAAAAGGCTAAGTGTAAGAGAAATGATGTAGACCCCAATTACATCAAAATTCTAAAGGGTAAGATATGAAAGAAATGGACACTACTCATAAGTCCAGTAAGCTGTCCATAGTAGGTAAATAGATAATAATAGATAGATGAGTAATAAAAAGAGTAGATTTCAACTTTGATTGAGTTGATTCAGAAAAGAGAACATAGTAGCACAAAATAGATGTAAAGTTTTTATGGATAATAAGAGCACTCAGCCAAATGTTAAGATAATTTGGTTCAAGTACTGATTAAATTTTTTAGAACGAAATTTATTTTAAAAGGGGGTGAATTGTAATATCCTAATTTTTAGACCCAAAGAATCAAAAAGTAACCTAAAATAGATAGGCTACCAGATTCTTTTGAGCAGAAGTCCCAAAAACATACAGAGGATTTTTAAGGACTAAACTACAAATAAGTGAAAGTACAGGGACTTATATGTAAATAGTGGAAGTCCCTAGGGGCATAATGGTCATTTTGGAAAAGAAAAGGCCTAAAGTGAAAAGTCTAAAAGTTCCATGGTGTAAAAGGGAAGTAGACACAAGTTGTGGGCCATAAAGTATAATTATGAAAAGTTAAGGGACTTAACTGGAAAGAGAAAAAGTTTCTAAGGGCAAAATGGTAATTATAGAAAATTGAGCCAGAAAAGGCTTAGAACTGCCCGAAAGCATTTCAGTCCTAAATTTCATCAGTAGATAGGGAAAGTTGTGCTAGTTAATCTAACCTGATACAGAAATTTTATTGGAGTTCCAAATAGCTGATATTTATTTGATAGCTTGAAAGTTATCTGAATTTTTTATCAGACCTTCTGGACCTCAGATATAAATGAAAAGTTACAGGAAGGTGCGTCCTGTGAAGCCAGAGGTCAGGGAACTGACGGAACTCTAAAAGGAGTCCTGTAGGAAAAGTTATTCACTTTTTAGTGAATTTTGACAGGAGTTCGTAAACGCCCAATATCTTATTACGAAACTTAAGCTGTAAGCAGGTTGGGACTGAATGATCCCAGATGATGTCATAGGAGGCCTATGATGATGCCAAGTGAGGCCCATGCTCACGATATCAGTTTATCGGTTAAAGAGGCCAGCGTTCAGAAATATTCAGAAAATGTGCAAAATGACGAAAATACCCCTATGTTATAAAATAATTAACAAACGAGTGAAGGGTATTTTGGTCATTTGACTAAGATTAGACGGTCAAAGATAGTTCCTAGAATAGTTGACGAAGGTCAGAGAATACTTTGTTAAAATGTGAAAAGACAATAATGCCCCTAGAATTATTAAAGTAAATAAAGAGGAACCAAGGGTATTTTGGTAATTTTCTAAGGGATCTGTAATTAAGTTAAGAACCAGTTTAAGAATGTCAATGGTAGGAAGAATCCAGATACTAGATTTAAGATCAGAAAGCATATTATGGAATGTCAGAAAAATTAGATTTAGAAAACAGTTTGATTTTTGGAAAATTGGATTGAGCTAGTACAGGATTGGATCGGACTGGAGATTTCCAGAAGCGATGACTCACCAGGTGAGGTGTCCCAAGGGACCCACCAAGGTGCCACCTAGCATGCAAGGTGTCCTTGATGATGTCATCCTGATGATGAAAGTGAAGCTTCTTGAGGAAGCTAAGCGATCTGAGCCGTTCATCGCGATTCGATCTGGACCGTCCATTCCATTCCCCTTCACCTATAAATACCCCCACCCCTCCCATTCCATTCACACCACCGCAAGGAGAAGAAGAAGAGAGAGAGAGATAGGGAGAAAGGAAGGAAAAGGGATGAAGTCTAATCGAGCTTGGAGCAATCTAAGGAGCTTAAGGACTTGACAAGCTTAGGAATAAGATAAGTAATTTATTCTAGTCCCTACTATAGTAAATTAGAGGATTGTTCTTATGAATTTAATAGTTAGAATAGAGAAATATCTCCCTCTATAAGGATAGCCATGGATAGAAAGAAAGTTAGGGGATTGTCAGAATAGGGATATTACCTCAAGATAAGCTTGAGTTAAGTAGAGTTATGCTTGATAGGATAATAATGGAATATTATGCCTTGTATAGGCTCTGACCTATGAAAAGAGGAACCTCGAACCAAAGATCAAGGACTAAGGGAAAGGCTACATGATAGGTAGTAAACTTACCTAAACTTGTATGTGTTGAATGTATGGTTGATTGTGTTATGGCTTGATTGATTGACTTTATTCATATGTAATTGTTGAAGCTCTGTGCTATGATTACTTTGGCCAATTTTATTTCATATGTTATATGGAAGCATGCACATTACATTATGTTGAGACAATCACAAGCAAGCACTAATCCCAAGCATTGATGTATACATTGTTTAGTACCGTTTGCTACTAAAATTTCCTCCGAAATCTTACCCCTATCTTTTCCAAACATAACAGGGTACTATTTTGGAGAAGATAAAGCTTAGGAAGGTAATATATGACATTTCCTCTCTCTAATGATTTGAAAACCCAAGTATTTCCTTATATCAGCTAAGATATCTATTCCTGAAATACCACTAATTCTTCTCCTAG
Organism: Leucaena leucocephala; assembly: GCA_037074615.1. Lineage (NCBI taxonomy): Eukaryota > Viridiplantae > Streptophyta > Magnoliopsida > Fabales > Fabaceae > Leucaena > Leucaena leucocephala. Next base: position 10,547,135 of record CM073555.1, on the reverse strand, counting down.
TATTCATATGCAACTTTGGCCAAAAAATATAGAAGATTTACTCTTACTAATTTTTCCACCTGAAGCGAGGTAGAATTTGTCTAGACAATCCATCATGCATATAGCCTGTCTTTCATTCGCTATTCTGAATAGAAGAAGGTCATTTGTAAACATAAGATGAGAAATAGTTGATCCGCCATTAGAAATCACAATTGGTTTCCACTGGCCATTATTCACAGCATCCAATATGAGATAAGATAACCTGTCTATACAAAGCACAAACAAAAGAGGTGAAATAGGGTCTCTGAGAAAAAAAAATTAGTCTGAGAACTATTCCATAACACATTATAAGAAACAGATGTAACACAAGCCATAATGAGGTTAATAAGAATAGGATCAAGGCCAACATCAATAAGAACTTGTTGAATAAGGTTCCACCAAATGCGATCACAGGCTTTCTCTAGATCAATCTTCATAGCCATTAAGCCAGTTTTTCCTCTAGCTTTCTTCATTATATTCATTATTTCTTGCCCCACAATAATATTATCCTGTATGTACCTGCCCTTAATAAAGCTTGATTGATAAGGGAAAACAATATCATCCATGACATTTCTCAATATGCTAACAATCACCTTAGTAATGCATTTATAATGTACCGTACACAATGCTATAGGTCTAAAATGACCAATAACCTCCGGATGATCCCTCTTTGGTATAAGAGAAATCATAGTCTTGTTAACACTATCCTGAACTAATCTTTTCTCAAAAGTTGTTTTGACAAACTTGCATACTACAACATTCCAATTAGCTTGATAAAAAATTTGGGAGAAACAATCAAAATCAGGAGTATTATAAGACCCCATAAAAACAGTGCTTCCTTTATTTCCTTATCGTTTAGTAAATAACCTATATTTATAGCCCTTTAACATTAGAGGGAAAACTGGTCAATCTAAAATATTGGTTCCTTAAGTTTAATAAAAATCCAGACCATTTTATCCTTTAAATGATCAAAACCCATTTGAAATTGAGGCACTAAAACTAAAATTCGTACAAACTTGATGCACGTATTAACCCTATATATATAAACGATTATCTTGAAAGAAAATGCTCAAAGATAATTCAAATTGGTACATATAAAAAATTTTTATACATAAAAGTTTAAGTGGGTTTGGCACCGATCCCTCACTAAGGTCAAAGTACAGCCCCAGGGCTCAAAGAGCGCTTACAAGAGAATTACGAGATCACCTACCAAATGAGCCATCATAACTACAGCGGGAATCAAACTCGCGTCCTTGTGAGATATAAGCTCATTGCTTATCATCTGTGTCAACTCTTATTGGTAGTATATATAAAATTTACGAAACTAATGGCACCTGCCATACGCAAAATAGGAAATTAATGCAAATAAATTAAATTGAGCCCAATTCAACGCCAATGGGCTGGTGATAAAGACCCAAAATATACTTAACTCTCTAATTGACCCAAATAAAATAAATCAAGCCCAAATAGAAGTCTTGGACCATAGCAAATTAAACGAATCATATTTCAGCCCATGTGTACAAGCCTCGTTAATGAATGCATGCAACAACATGCATGAGTTCTTCCTACGCTTCGAGTTTCAATTCTTCAAGCCTCACCAAAGGTTCTTTTCTATTGAGGTTAATCTTACATCCGTAGCCCTCACACTAATCTTTTAAAAATCAGTCCAGATGTTAAATTAGAAAGATAAACAGATCTCGGTTTTCATTGTTCAACTGATTAGACCTATAGTCAAACCAATGACAAAATAATTAAATAAAAATAGTTATACATTTATATAATATTATATATATAAATTAAATCTATAAAAATATAATTTTCAACATAATAACACCACAATATATAAGTTTTCAATATAATGACACCATATGATTTGAAAATATATTAGGCATTTTAAAAGGGTCAATTTTTTATACATATTTTTTATTTTATTTTTTAGCATTTTCTCTCAAGCTCAAAAATCGTCCCATTTTCTAAAAAATGTTTTAATTCTTGGTTTAATTTCGAATTCTGGCTCAATTCTAATCCAACTCTATTCAACCATAAAACTGATAATCTAGTTTAAATCAAACCATTAATGAGTCTATTGAATAATTTGATTGGTTGGTCCATCAGGTCTGATTCGATTCTTTAATCATTGCCTCACATACAATACTTCTTAATCTCTTGTTGAAATATAAATCCTATTTTCATTTACATCTCTTAATAAGATATCATTTGGAACATATATTTATAGAACTTTCCAACGTAAGAAATTAAGAATACTTATTTTCTTCTTTCCCCCCTAAAAATGCATATTTTCCAATAAATGGAATTTAATTAGTATTAAAAGCTTCACCAAACATACAATATATACTTATAATATAAGAGTTTGGCCAAAACAAAACCTCACAATATTAGACTATATCATTAGTCTTTTTTAAGGTTAAATTATATCAAACCCCTAAATTTTATGTTATAGTAAATAATCTTTCTAACCTTGGAAATTTTACAATGTATCTCCTTAAAAGTTTACATTTATACATATAACTCTCATACTATTAATTTTATTCATTATTTATATGCAAATGACTTAAATTTAAGGGGTTTATCTGCATATAATTTAAAGTTTGAGAGGATTATATATAGATAAAAATAAAGTTTTTTTGCCGACAAGATAAAAATAAAATTTAAGAGGTATAAAATTGATAATTTGAGGTTATCTATATAGACTTTAAAATTTATGGGAGTTTATTATGGAATTCACCCTCTCTCTTTTTAAATAACCGGATTTCATCTACTTCCTTTAATGTCTCTTTATCATCCAAACAAAAATACCTTCTCATTTCCTTTCATTGGAAAAGCATATACAGACATTTGTGAAAAAGCTTTATATATATATAGAGAGAGAGAGTATATATATATAAGTTTTGAAAGATATATAACTTTTCATTAATAATAAATTTTTAAAATATGAAAATAATAAAATAAAATTTAAAGCATATAAATCTAATTTAATTTAAGTTTTCTGGATCAAGAATAAAGATCTATCTTTTGATCATTTTTGAGTGTTTTGCACCTTTTCTCTTTAAAGGATATACGTATAATTACTTTGGAGGTAAACTGGGTAAGTCCTTTTCATTAATTGGATAACTTTTTCGTTTTTGACAAGAAGGGAAAAAAATTAATTTCACATATAATTCTATACCTAATATTCTTTACAAGTTTGATACTAAAGGCGAAGGCGATAATGAAATCTCTGGTCCCTCACATTTGTTTTAATGATTAATTTAGTTTAATAACTCACTAATCTTTATCAATGAAGTCCCTAGAGTTTCATAACCATACAAGTAGTCTTCATTAAGGAAGTGACAGGAATGACTGGTTTCTTATTAAGGAAGTGAAAGGGATGCTTGCGAGGAGCAGGCGAGTGAAATGTCAATATCTCGATAGGGACAACAATAGTACGGCAGATGCTCTTGCAAAGAGAGGGCTTGAAAGTGTTTGTTCTGTTTTAGCTTCGGAAGGTGTTGGCTAGGTTCTTTAGTCTTGTTTGTTTGTTTTCTGATTTTCCGTTGTATATAAAAAAAAAAGAACACATATGTAGCGAAACATTTAATTAAAGGATAACAATCTTTAAATGGTTTGTAGAAAAATTTTCTAATCTGATGAGATCAAATAAGATTAGGAAATTGTGCATGAAACTTTTGAGATTTGATTGATAAAAAATAAATTTTAAGGACTAAATGGATAATTAAGACAAATTTCATTAAATTTCTATTCCGCCTCCACTATGTATGCGTTGGGCCTTTTCACAAAGTTGGTCCCCTCAAACTTTTTTCTTTCGAGGACAACTTTAAGTTACTTTTTACCAATCAAGTTACTTACTAAAAAGATTTAATTGTAATTTTTAATGTAGAAACTTTATTGGGGTACTTTTAGATTTAGATTGAGTCTTTTAGTTTATGTTATGGCCAACTTAGTTTTTTACTTTTTTAATTACATGGTAATATAAACAAAAAAAAAAAACAAGTGTTAGAAACTAACTATGGACCCATTTAGTTTAACTTTTAGAGAAACTCTTATAGAGAATAAATAATTTAAAAACTCTTATGGAGAAAAATTTATGAAAAAAATAATTTTAAATAAAAAAAGTGTTTGGATGGTTATTACCAGAATGAGTTTTGTGATTGGTAAATTACTAAAAAGGGTATAATGTAAAAAAATAAACAAATAATATTATATCACTGTTCATTTTCTTCCTCTTCACTTCCGGCTGACTTCCTCTCCGTCCCCTCCTCTCCTTCTTCCTCTCTATCATCGCCTCCATCATCTGCCTCCTCTACACTACTACCACTACTCCCCTCGAGATCTAAAGCTGGGACAAGATCTTAAGATGTCTAGATTTGAACACGATGACAGAGCAACGAGGCTAGATGGAGGAGTACCGATGGATGATGGAGGAGCAGCAATGACGGACGACAGAAGGACCAACGATGGACGACGGAGGAGTTGAGACGATGAAGCAAAAAGTGTGGACAGAAGAGTGAGAGTGGAAAGAGGAGAGAGAGTGTGTCAGAAAAAGTAGGGTAAAATAGTCATTAGATTGCTCATAAGCTCTTTTCCCCACCCACAAGTTATTTCCAAAAGCTATTTCGAAACTTTAGTTTGGTCATAAGCTCTTTTAGATATTTGAAAATTGTTTGCTTTATTTTTGGGCCAAACCAAAAGAGCTTTTCAGACTATAGTTTCTTTAGAAACCGAACACGCACTATATTGTTATTTGACATTTTTTTTTTAATTTCATCTACACCTTGAATATAAAAAACACTCCGTAACTTTACAAGTATATATATATATATATACTTGTTAATAAATTTTTGCTCATGATGAGATAAAACAATTAAAGGACAATTTTGGCATGATTTTTTTCCTTAATGTTAATTAAATTTTTTAAATAAGTTTAACAATATATATCTACTTATACATACGATTCTCTTTTAAAAAAAAAATACCCAGCATTCAATTTGAAATGGAATTTTTGTGAGTCAAGCATACTCACGCCCTTAAATGATTTATTTTCTAAACAAATTCTACATTTTATCCTCTAACTTTATACAATATTTTACTTTGATTTCTTAATTTTATAAAATATTTTTTAGTCCTTTAATCATAATACCGTCAAACTCAAATGATATTTTTTGTTTTAATAATAATTATTATTTTTAAAAAGTATACTTAATAAATTAATATTTGAAAATATTTTGTCAAATTCAAAATTGTAGTGGCGGCCGTTTTTACTTAATGAGCTAATAGTATTAGAATTATAAGATTAAAAAAATATTTATAAAATTAAGTGTCCAAAATAAAATCTTGTTAAATAATAAAAATAAATTTTTTGCCTATTTTCTATTATATGCTGATCAAAAGTTTACTATCTAAACTGTTCTATCTTTTTATCACTTCATTTATTTAAGGTTATAAAATATTTTTACATACATAAAACCACACTTTCATTTTTTCTTTCTTTTTTCTTTTCTTTTTTTCTTTTGGCTTATAACATCCCATGCTCCAAACGAGCCAGGTAAATATGATGTTTTTCTTCAATCACCTATAGTATATGATAACATATTTTTGATCTTAAATGTAGAAATTTAAATAATTAATTTATATACATATTAAAGAGATTAATTAAATTAGTTATGTATTATAAATTTATATTAATTTTTTTAAAATATATTCTTTAATCCACTAACCAAACATATCCAATCAACTTGAATCAATGAGTGAAACACTAATATATATATATATATATATATATATAGACACACACTCCATCTACCATATATTTAATATAAAAGCTATTTAATTTTTTAAATAGATTAAGAAAGTTAGATAAATCAGTTAATTATGATTAAATCTAATTCCTTGAGACGAGTTCATATTATATACTTTTTGATCTATCTAAATTAGTCAACTTACTCTTATATTAGTTATAATAAATTAATTAATTTATTTTCTTTAACTTATATAAAAAAATTAACTAACTGCTATATTAAAAACTAAAATTATATATATATATATATATATATATATATATGCATATGGATGATGGGTGATATATTATGACTCAAAAGGTAAGACATCTTTAGCAATCAGCATTTTAGTGCAACCTGCTTTGGCTAGGCACATGTTGGAAGGGTACGAATAAAATAAAAAAAATAATCTAACATCTAGATCTATTTTACATTTTTATAATAGATATAAAATAAGGAGTTACCTAAATTTTTAATAATTTTTTTAATATTAAATAAATTCCCATCTTCTTGAAAAATTTTGCAGACATTTTTTTTTTCTTCTAAAAACTAAAAGCTGATTGTGCAAACTTCTCAAGATTTTTTTTTAAAAGAAAAAACTATATATACATATCCCTTTAATTTTTAGGATTAATATAATCTTTAGTCCCTCAAATTTATACTAATTTTAATTTTAGTCTCTTAAATTTTAAATTATAAGTTTTAGTCACTTAAAGGGTAAAATGATCTAGATTTTTGTTAAGTTACATGGACCAATATTTAGAAGAAGAAAAATTTGAGGGACGAAAATTTATAATTTAAAATTGAAGGGATTAAAATTAAAACGAGAGTTCTAATAAGCTTCTCCAAATTGAAGGTATTAAAATTAAAATGAGAGTTCTAATAAGCTTCTCCAAATTGAAGGTATTAAAATTAAAATGAGAGTCCCTCAAATTTATTATTATACCAACACTAATTTTTATTGTTATTACACAAGCTTCTCCAAAAGCCTGTATAATTTTCACGAATTTATAAATTATGTATGTTCTAAGAAGGATTTTAGTAAATATTAACACACACGCGCGCGCATATATATATTGGTTTAGTAGTTACATCTGCTCATAAGTTTCATCCACCTAAAATTGCTGAGTTTCTGCTCCCTATTCTATGTTCAGTTCACGCCATTCAGGAGAAGGAAAATATTTTAAGATTGTTACGTTAATCATCATGTTCTTTTGATTGCCCTAAATATTAGTCCACAAATATCTTTAATTAATTCATTCACTTTTGGTTTGATTTTAAATTTAGACATACTTCTTCATACATTTTATGCAATTTGGTGAATAAATCACATAATTTATAATTTGTAAATAGTATTGCCTACTATAAATTTTATAATTAATATTGATATTGATTTATCTTTCACTTTTATCCTAATTTATATATAGTCATTATCCAATTAATGTTTAATATTATTAAATCAGATTATAGCATTGTGGATATTACGAGGTATCTTCTTCAAAATTATTTTGTACATTCATATAAACTTGACTCAATATCTTATGTCTAATCGATTTTAGCTAGTTTCCCTAGCTAGGATCAATGTCTATTAATTACTTATGTTCTATTCTTTTTATACATGATGGTTGAATTAAGTTAAAGAGATCTATAGCCCTGTTTGGTTCACAAGGAAATGTAATGAAATATAATACTCAACCGGATCTTAATAAATGACTTATTTAATTAATTTAATTAGATTAAGAAAGTTAGTTAATATGTCATATTTTTTCCAAAACACGCCCATCAACTTTATAACACCTTACTTTCGTACGTCTTATTGACCATTTGGTAAGATTTAAAACCACTTAAATATTCATTGAAATTTAATTATAAAATATGAAATTTCTAAACTTCACGGGTACTATTTATTTGGTATTTCTAGATTTAGTGATGAATTTCAAAAAATCATAATTAATTCTAAAAAAAAATCAAAATGAAGTGGTTTAAAAGACTACTTGAAGCTAAAATAATGAATTTTAAGAGAAAAATAATTCTCAGACTAAATGTTTAGTTAATTAGTACAGACCTGGCGTCAAAGATTATTATTTATTTGGTCAAATATTCTGAAAATAGTTTCAGGTCCCTAACTTTAAAAATTTTATTTTCTTTGTATAGACATCAAAATAAGACATTCTTAGTTTTCAAACGAAGCTTGACATGTTAAATATGCACTGTATAAATATTATACATTTATTCAATTATTTAATATTTTTTATTACATCATAAAGATTATTACTCAAATTTGGACATTGTTCATAAACAAAATTTTTTAGCCACGACTTTACATACATATACATTTCAATCATGCAACTTTTTTCTATCTCTTCTTCATGCATCATCCTCTTCTTTTTCGTACAAATACCCTGCTGGAATGGTTGTGACATGGAGGGGGTGAGATTTCTGGAAAAATCTCATAAGCAAACGGATATCATACAATGTATGCAACTATATGCTTGATATTAATATGTGTATACTTAATGATCATACTTGCATAATAATAGTTTATATGCTTCCATGTCTCTTAATTATAACATATAGCCATAAAATAAAAAGAAACAGAACATCACTTAATCATACATGCTTCACATAATCAAAGTAAGAAAATATCAAATAAAATATCTAAGCAATGTAAGCATATATACAAGTAGGTAAGTTCACTACCTCTATTCCTTGCTTTTTCTTTCTCACTTTTCCTTGATGTGTTGCTACCTTCTTTGAGCACACAAGTCAAACCCTAAACATTATATAATCATTCATTCATCATAACAAAATTACCTAACATTCGTGAATATTAAACTCAATTAACTATTTAACCCCTAATTTTCTTTGTTTGTGGTTAATTGTCTTGTCCTTTGAATTAATTTGTGTCTTAACTTTACCTACATAATTTGGCCTTCTAAATCCATTTATGAGCTTAGAATCATAAAATTCTAGCTCCTTCATGGTCTGCTGTACATAACCGAGAGAAGTGTACAATTTTTCTTAAAATTTCTCATTTTGATTCTAATGCTTCCAATACATCCAATACTTGTTTCTCTACTTTATCCCACATAATTTTTTATTTTAAAACCATTGAAAGTATCAAAATCATAAAATTCATATCACTATTCACAAGTATGAACAGTACATGAAAATTCTATTTTCCAATTCCAATGCTTCCAAAGTTTCAATCGTATTCAATCTTACACAAAATCAACATTTGAATTCATTGGAAACATTAGATTATTGAAATTTATTATTCTTGGTCCAGAACAGTCCTAGGATGAATGGCCTTCATTAATATCAAAGTCAAGAGCACAACTTAATTCAATAACCAATCACTAAATCTAGCTTATCTAAGTGCTAACTACATTATGCTAGCTTAACCTTCCTTTTCTTCCCTTCCTTTAGCATTTTGGCCAGCATAGGTTCAAGGGGAAAAATCCATTTTTCAACCTCTAAAACTTAGGTTTCAATCTTCCAAGACATATATATATTCTAGGAAGATTGCTTATCTTATGCCTTAGCTTTCTTTGATCAAAGCCCCTTGAATTTTTCTCTTGAATTGCCTTGGATTAGGTTGAGTTTTCAAATGGCAAGAGTTTCCCTTTAGCTTCCAAGAGGCCACGGTTTTGCACACTAAGGCGGGTATTTATAGCCAAAACTTTGGCATCTTGGGACAAGATTATCCCAATTTTTCCTAATTATTCCATAACCTTAATCTTGAACTTGATGATTGTTTAATTCCTTAATTATCACTAACTTAATTCTTATATTATTTTATTATATTTTAGCACATGGTATAACCCTTCTCCCTTGCCTTAGCGTCATGTGGAGGGGTGTGGGTCCTACAAGGGACACCTCTATGCCCTTACATACATTTTGAAGTTTCCTTGAACTTTCTTTAATTTCTTTCTTTTTTTAAAATTCATAAATTATCCTTAAAATCAACTTGTGATCCAAGACATTCCTTGGCTTATTGGGACTCTTAAAGTGACTCCATCTTGGGCCTTTCTTGGGTCCAATCGCTAATTAGCACAAATCCCAAGGCACTTCCCTTTAATTTCATGTACCAATATCCTTAAATAACTCTAATTTTTAAAAGAAATTTAATATCCTTAAATAACTCTAATTTTTAAAAGAAATTTTATAAATTTATTTTAGGGATTCTGACATTTTTAAAAATTCATTCTACTATATATAAAATGAATTTTTTGCAAAGTTTCATAATTGTCTGACACTCAGAAGTCACATTAAAAATTCTATATGTTTTCTCTAAATCATTTATCGGTGTCTTATTTTACCTTAAATTCTCTAATTAATTCTATGTAACTCCTTTTTGAGTCCTATCAATTTCATAAGTATTTATAATAATTATAAAAATTTACTATAAAATTTTATCTGATTCTGAAGTCCAAAAGATACTATACTAATTTCTAGACTTTCGAAATTAATATCAATTTACGAGACTTTAAATCAGAATTCTGAGAGATATGCCTGACCCAAATTCTATCCTCTATTTACTGGTAAAATTTGGGACTGAAATATTTCTAGGCAATTATGGGCTTTTTTTGGCTCAACTTTCCATAATTATGCTTTTGCCCCTGAATTTCGCAAAATTGTACTTTAATCCTTGAAATTGCCAAATTCCATTTTAGTCCTTTTCTACCAAATTTGAAATTCCAATTTAGTCCCTCAAATCTCAAAAATCCATTTAGGTCCTTAAACTTTTACTATTTATAGTTTAGTCCCTAGATTTTTACTATTTATAGTTTAGTCCCTGAAGTTTAAGTTTATACCTTATCTCTTTCTTTGACTTAAACCTTATCTAATCATTATCTTTTCTTTTGATTATCATCACAATCTCTTCATATCCTTTTTCCTCTATCAGTCTTCTATAGATAGGACAAATTTGGGATGTTATATTTCTACCCCTTAAAAATAAATTCTGTCCTCAAAATTTAATTCGTACCTCAGTCAAATAACCTTGGATATAACTCCTTTTATATCCTCTTTTGCTTTATGACTAAGGCTCGGGGTGTCTATCTCTTATCTTCTATCTTGACATCTAGTGAATTGCTCTCAACATCTGAGAAACTTCATATCTTTCTCGGGCTGTTATGCTCCCTTTTTCCTTTGTCAACTCAATCAAAGTTGAACTCTGCTTCTTTCTGTTACTTATCCATCTGTCATCTATCTATCTACTCATACTTATGGACAACTCACTATACTGGACTTATGAGTAGTGTCCATTTCTTTCATGTTGAACTGTCTAAAATTTTGCTATACTCTGGACTCTGGGGTTTCGGTTAGCTACTTGGAATACTTTTCTATCTATCTATCTCTTCCCTCTTCACATTTACTCTTCTTGGAACTGATATAAGGAAATACTTTTCATCTAACTATCTTTTTCTTTCTGTCTCTTTCTTTCTATACAATTCCTTTGTTTGGAACTGATACAAGGAATTCTAGTATCACTTATTTTCTCTCTACTAAGCACTTATGCCATTCTCTGCTTATGCTCTTCTTTGCTATGCTATTCTTTCTTTCGTGATCAAACTATTCTTTAGTCATGCTATTCTTTTAATCATGCTAGCTAGCAATGTTCTTTCTCAGCTTTATATAACATCTTTCTAATCTTGTGACCTAATACTATACTTCCTAATGGGTCACCCATCTCTAGACTTCTTTGGCCTGAGCACTTTTTAGTTAAGCGTGTTACTGGGTTAGGGCTAAGTTACACTTTACATAGCTCTGAGTGAAACATCCTTCCTTAGACCCTTCAGAGTACACTTACGGAATCAATCTTAACTTTATTAATTCTCTCCTGCCGAGAATCCTAGCAGAAATATAACTGTATTGATTCGGTAATTCCCGTGAGAACTGCCATTCTACGTAAGTACCCAGGAAAGACTGGATGAACCGGTTAGGTCCACTCACTTCCAGCCTCCTTAGACAGCACTTACGTACACAATATTTTCTATATTATGCCAGTACAACAACATTTTCTAGTAAATATCTTTAAAATCTTAACCTTAAATGTTGACCTTAAATCTTAACCTTACATGTACTCAATTGGAATTATCTTAGATCATTGGAATACCTCTTAACCTTAAAAACATGAATTTCCAAGAGTTAGGCTTTCGGTACTGTTCACTGTCACTGTTCACTGGGTAATTCCAGATTCCAACCTAAACTTTGGAAATTCATAATTAAATCTAGAAAAATCATATTGAGGTGATTCCAATTTATAATAAAATCTATTTCATTTAAATTTGAGAAAAAATATGAAAATGAGGTTTTCTTGTCCAGATCAAATCAGTTTATTCGTTCAAAATTTCTGTTCATTTGGTAAATCTGGAAGTTCCAGTTTATTTACCCCATTTTCAAAAATTCATTTCTCTTAGGTTACTTATCCAAATGATTAGTGTTACATATGGATTTAAATCTACATATGTTTACTTTAAGTTCATAAAATTTTGTGGAAAAACTCATTAATTTACTATATGAAATTAGCGCATGAACCTCACTTCCTCTGAGTAGTCGTATTATCTTATTCCAGATTTTAAATCCTGACTTTGAAAAATCATAACAATTTGAAAACTTAACCAAATTAGGAGTTCCTGATGTACAATTAAAGATCTTGATCTTAGCTATGTTCATGCAAAATTTCATGTGAAAACTTGTTGGATAAGTTCCTTAAACCATCGCTGGTAGTAGACTACCTCTCATCGGATCCAGTGCACGCATACATTATACATACCCATACATCATCACATAAATTAAAGGCATGCTTTCCAAGTCATATACCATTCATACATCCACAATTACCTCATTCCTTGTGATGTTCCAGCACCTAGATCATGGTTATGGGAGGGTGAGATTCGGGGGAATCTCAGTAGCAAACAATACCAAACAATGCATGTATTAATGTAAAGACTTGTGCTTGCTTGTGAAACTGGTATCATAGTGTGATGAGCATGCTTCCATGTATCATATGAAATACAATTGGCCAAAGTAATCATGAAATAACAGAGCTTCAATCATCTACCATATACACACAATTGAACCAAGCCATAGCACAATCAAGCATACATTACATACATACAAGTTTAGGGTAAGTTCACTACCTTGGATCTAAGCTTTCTTTCTTATGCTTGCACTTGCTTCCCAAGCTTTCCAATCATGAAGCTTTTTGGTCAATCATTCCCCAACATCTTCTTAGATGTTTCAAGGTCCTAAACGCATTCATATTCATTACATAATCCATTAGGGTCATAAACTCAAACATTACTCAAGACTAACTCTCTTGAACATTCAACTTGCTTTACTTAACTTCCTTTAATTTTTACCAATTGGCTTAGCCTTTGAATCAATTGATGTCTTGACCTTACCCTACACAATTTCATCTTTTGAATCCATTTATGAACTCAAAATAACCAAATTCCAGCAACAATACACTGTTCTGTATAGATTTGGAAAAGCATACATAAATCTTCCAAAAATTCTCATTTTGATTCCAATGCTTCTCATACTTGTTCCTCCACTTTTCCCCCACACAAAATCTCATTTTAAGGCCATTGGAAGCATCAAAATCATGAAATTCAAATCACTATTCATGTGAGTGAACAGTACCATGAGGAATTGACCATTGGAAGCATCAAAATCATGAAATTCAAATCACTATTCATGCGAGTGAACAGTGACCGTGAGGAATTTTTAACATTATAACCTTTAATTCCAATGGTTTCCAAGGTTCAAAACCTTTCCAATTCTACACAAAATCATCATATAAACTTAATGGAAGCATTAAATCATTGAAATTCCATTTCCTTCTATCATGAACAGTGCATGAACAGTGCAAATCGAAATGGTAAAGTCAAGAACATCAACTTACTTAACAACTAAGCATGTAACTAGCTTGTTTAAACTTGTCTTAGCTATCTATGACCTAAAACTCATATTCCTTTCACATATACACAAAAATTCCAGCAGCATCTCCCCAAGATTTAAGCCTCAAAAACCACTTAAACTCAAGAAGAAAACATAAGAACAAAGTCTAGAAGCAAGGGAGCAACTTACCTTACAAGCTTCTTCAAGATCCTTGCTTCTTCCTTGCTTGAGAAGTATTTTGCAAGAGCTTCCTTCTCCTTTCTTGCTCACTGTTTTGGACTTGTAAATGGGGGTATTTATTGTAACAGCCCAGCACCCCCTCACAACAATATTATCCGCTTTCCCCTTAGGCACGCCCTGGGCCCACACGAGGTCACGGTTTTGCTTTCGAGACAGGAGCCGCAGCCCTTAAGCCCCAAAACGCGTCGTTGTGGTGAAGGTATCCACGCCCACTTATATGGCACGCTTCGTTCACCTTCCCAACCGATGTGGGACTAATCCACCCCCCCTTGGGGCCCAGCGTCCTCGCTGGCACACTGACCGAGGGACTGGCTCTGATACCACTGTAACAGCCCAGCACCCCCCTCACAACAATATTGTCCGCTTTCCCCTTAGGCAGGCCCTGGGCCCACACGAGGTCACGGTTTTGCTTTCGAGACAGGAGCCGTAGCCCTTAAGTCCCAAAACGCGTCGTTGTGGTGAAGGTATCCACGCCCACTTATATGGCACGCTTCGTTCACCTTCCCAACCGATGTGGGATAAATACCCTTGGGTGCCCTTCCTTGCACTATTTTAACCCTAAGGGTAAAATCGTCATTTCATACCCTTCTGTACTCTGTCAGGGTATATACTGACTCTCAGTAACTTTATCTGTATGTACCTTGGCTTCTGGGCCTGTCCAGAATTACCAAAATGCCCTCCATTCATCTGTTACTCTTTAGTACAACATAGGGGCATTTTCGTAATTTCGCACTTTTCCGGGGTTCTGCCGGACTCTGGCCCACCTATCAGTCCAAGGGTCTTACTGGGCCTCTGTTGGCGCCATTATTGGGCCTTTCTGGGTCCAATATCCTCATGGCACGCATTACGAGGAATCTTCCCCCGTTAATAATTATTGAATATTTATCTATTATTCACCGTTTATACACATATCCGGACACCGGCTCCTTCTGTCCGAAACACTAGCCTGCGGTGTTCAGGCATCCCTGTGAGTCATATCAGTCATCTGACTGAGGTCATCCGAACTCATTCAGTCCCTTTTCAAATACTGATAAATCTCCCTATCGGATCTCCTGAGGCCTCACACTCCCGTCTGGATTTTCTGATTTGCGAATAACTTTTTCTACAGGCCTCCTATCGGTATTCTGTCAGTTTCCCGACATCCGTCCCATAAAGACGTATCATCCTGTATCTTCTCACCTAGATCTGAATTCTAGGATATCCGGTATGAATTTTTATAACTTTTGGACGATCAGTCCATTTCTGGCTATCTGGAGTCTTCAAAAATTCCTGTATTAAGCCAGATTACCGAGCGTCACTTGCTCTCTCTACCGGTGAAATCTGGGGCTGAAATGCTTTCGGACAGTCCAAACCACTTCCGGCCTGACTTTCTTTAATTACAATTTAGCCCCAGGGAACTTTTCTTCTTTTTATTTAAGTCCCTTTTTACTTGGCTAAAATTACACTTAAGGACCCCACATTTTTGTCTACTTTC
This sequence comes from Leucaena leucocephala, assembly GCA_037074615.1. Classification (NCBI taxonomy): domain Eukaryota; kingdom Viridiplantae; phylum Streptophyta; class Magnoliopsida; order Fabales; family Fabaceae; genus Leucaena; species Leucaena leucocephala. Next base: position 10,531,697 of record CM073555.1, on the reverse strand, counting down.
CTTTTTGGCCTTGAAACTTTCCATAATTGCACTCAAGTCCTTTCATTTCCTTTACTAGGTCTAGGGGCATTATTGTCTTTTCATATTTTACCAGAGTATTCTCTAGCCCTGGTCAACTATCCAGATACCCCTTCTTGACTGTCTAACCTTAGCCAAATGACCAAAATACCCTTTACTTATTCTTCAGTTATTCTATAACATAAGGGCATTTTCGTCATTTTGCACAATTTTCCCGAACACCGGCCCCTCTTACCACTGAACTGATATTATGGGCCTGGGCCTTCCCTGGTGTCACTACGGGCCTTAGGCAACACTGTATGGCCTCTGGCCATAGTCCGATCATCTCTATTCGGACTGCCTTTCTTTTACCGATTATAACTGTAATTTCCCATCTTCGAGAATTTTTACAGAAAAATCGGGACCTCAAATCAAAATTCTGTGTCGCGTCATTCAATCCGGAATCCTTTTCTCTATCTTCCGGTATTTTCAGACATTTTATCCGGACCGGGCTATTTTGGCCTGAAAGTACGCTCCCGCGCACACTTTTCCAAAAATGACCATTTTACCCCTGGTCACATTTCTAATTCTTTCATACACATAGAGACCTCATATGCACATTTCACAGTTCAGTAAAATGATCAGCATAATTTTCTCTATTTTTTGGCAAAATATGGTACTCATCGGCTACCAGCCCGATCTTTCCCATAATTACGATTATGCCCTTGATTTCTCTTTCTGGCATCTCTAGGCCTAAAAATTAGGGTGTTACATTTATAGCAAAAGTCATGGGCCATTTGAAGGCCAATATCACCTTGGAAACTATTTGATCTAATGGTTAAAGGTTTGATCTTGGAATATCTTTTCTCTTTGGCTCATGACCTCACCACCATGACATCACTAGCATGACATCACTTGGGACACCTAACCTCCTTTTCTTGGCGCCAATTTTGAGCCCTTGTGGGTCCCACCATGTGCAAACCCTAATTCTTTCTTTATTCTCTTTTCTTTTTCTTTTCAAAATCCATAAATTATTCCTTATTGGGCTTGGGCTTAAAGATAACTTTTGAGACTTATTGGGCTGTCCTAGGACAAAAATGTTGGGCCTCTTTTAGGTCCAATAGCTATTTGGCACAAATCCCAATGTACTTTCCTTATACCGATATCCGTAAATTACCCTGATCTTAGCATAAATGCTAAACACCTCTTTTAATTGTTCTAACATTTTTAGAAATTCATTCTAATATAAAATGAATTCTCTACAAAGTTTCATAATTTTCTGAGACCCAGAAGTCCTGTTAAAAATTATATACGTTTCCTTTAACCCTTTATCGGTGTCCTTTTTCACCGTAAATTCCATAATTAATTCTACAGGGCTCCTTTTTTACTTCTGTCAACTCCATAAATTCTCATATTAATTATAATAATTTACTATCAATTTTCATCTGATATCCATCCATTGTATGAAATAGCCAAAATGCCCTCCATTCACTTCTGGTTTCTTAGGGCATCATAGGGCTTTTTCGTAATTTTGCACTTTAGCTCTTACACTTTCTTCCTCTTCCAATTTAATCCCTTTCTTTACATAAATGGCCACATATTTTCTTGATAAATCTCATATATATTTCATTCAACCTGTACATACAACTCAGTACAGAAAATTAGGGATGTTACATCTTTCATATCAAACTCTCTCGAATATTACTGTATTCGGGAGTTTCCCTCACTCACTCATCACACTTTCTAACACTTATCCCTTATTACTTCTCTTAGCATCTCGCAGAATTCTTTAACATCCGCAAAGCTTCATCCTCTTTTCGTATAGAAACTCTTATAACTCTATTGTTGCTCTTATCATCTTTAATGATTCAACATCATACAGAGAGAGGACTTATGTAACTATTCGTTCTTTACTTTTGCTACTAAATAGGAGCACATACTCTAACATGCATAATGCCTGGCCAATATCTTGCAGGACTATATACCTGCTAATAAATGCAAAGCTCTAACATCGGAGCTTAAGCATTTTTTCTTGAACATGCACAACTCTAACACTTGGAGCTTACACAGCTCTAACATTCGGAGCTTTAGCGTATTTTCAAACATAACATAATGCCTGGCATTTTATGCAAGGATTGAAAGCTCTCATCTCTATCTGTAGCATAACATTCGTCATCTTATCCCTTTTTCAATAAGGGGCCTCTCTATTTGCTCTAAAATGCACATTTCTCATTGCATGCCACCTTACACATTTATCATAGTGTATCTCATTACATACTTCTCATGCTGTATCGTGGCATATCTAGCCAAGTCTGGCTATATCATGGCGTATCTTACTCTTTCATAACTTATCTTACCTTATCATGACATATTCTGAGATACCATAAGTCTAACATTCTCTTATGACTTTATCAGCCTCTCAGGAGAGTATTGCTCTTTTGTTTCTCGTTCTCCTGAACAAAGTCATAGTTTAAATCTTTCATTTCAAATCCACTCTTATTTGGACTTGACAGAAGGGTTTTAATCCTTTAATGTTCATAACCCTTTCTAACTTTTCATAACTTTGTTTATCATTTATCATATATATGCCAAACTTCAATGGCATTTACACTCTTTCATATCTTACCCCTTAACATCTTGGTGTAGCTCCGGGGTCTATCTTACTTTAACTTTTTACTTTTCTTACCTTATCCATCTATACCAACTTTTGTGACAACTGGACCCTTTTTTATTACTCTTTCTTAGACTACTCTTGCCTAAACATCTTTCTGGATGAAGGCTACATTACTCTTCTAAGCCTTAGCATTCTCTATCTCACAGAACTACTGGGTTCTATCTTTACTTTAGACCTTCTTCTCTAGGTCTCTCTAGCCTTTTAATCTTTTTATCCTCATCTGGAGGATTTATCTGCTCATACTTTTCTATTCTCAAAACATATGGGGTTGTCTTTAGGCATACTTCTACAAAACTTTTGAATATCAGTACTCAAACTTCAACTTGGACTGCGTCTTCTTTTAAGGGAAACTAAGTTCAGTCTGTATCATATAGGCTATCTGAGAAAAACTATTATAAAATATTTTTTTTTCTGGGTGAGTTTATCAACTAGTGAAGCTTTCTTACCTTAACTTCGTCTTTGGCATTCATCTTCCCAAAGAGATACTATATTGTACTCATATCTCATGGCTCATTACTTTCCTTAGGCTAGGTCTAACTGCGACCTTGGGATCTAACTGCGATCAACCGTCAGCCTCTTCAGAATCTAACTGCGACTCTAAAACTGTTAGGATCTAACTGCAACCTTGGAGACATGCTAGGATCTAACTGCGACCCTCCAGAATCTAACTGCGATTCTGTTGTACTATATATCTCCCGAAGATCTTAAACCAACAGACTAAGTTATAGGGTTCACCGCTTCTACTTGTTGATAACTCAATAAAAGTTTAAAAATATTATGTTCAGTAGCCCATATTATTTCCCAAGACTTTACTTATTTCCTCTCTTACTTAGGAGTTCCTTCTTATCTTTCTTACCTTACTGTGGCTTACCATGCCTTGTGCAATCATGGTTTAACCACCTGCCATTGCATTCTGCTGCTATGGCCTCATCATAACTTCTCATGTAAATTTGTGCTCTAACTGCGAGCAGACTGCATCAGATCCAACTCTTATTTGAAGAGTGATCTGTACTCATCTGAATCTAGTCTCTATCTGAGAGTCATCTGTTTCAAATCAAACTCTTTCTGTATACCATTCCTTTCAATAGAAATGGCTCTGAGTACTGTATTCACAAGCCTATAGAAAGACCTGAATAACCCCAATCATAAATCATATCTGAATATCATATCATAACTTATCGTCCCATAAACTGAGACTATCTATCATCCTTAATACATTCCCTATTGCATATCATATGGTATGGGAGCAACATAACTTTCTCATAACTTCCTCACCATATATACTCTACCCTGCATATAATGAGAAATGGGAGTATTCATCATGGCATACTCTAACATGCATGTTATTATATGACAACTGTAAGGAGATGCAACTATTTATCATCGTAATTTGTTCAACCATCCATCAGACATTGTAATAAACTAAGTAAGCCTCAAAACATATTTCCTTTATCATATTGCCTATCATATCCTGAAACATCTATCTATTTCACTTAGGCTGCCATGCTACCCTCTTATCAGGGTATAAACTCGACCCTTCTATCGAATAGGGGAGTTACTTTATCTTTAGAACTGTGGCTATCTTTCTTTTTCTAATCTTGCTTACAGCTACCGCTCTATTGAACTTCTGTGACTACCTGAGAAAAACTTTTTCTTTATAACACGGAATTCAATCCATTAACTGACTTCTTAGTCATTCAACTCTCATTGCTCATGTGGATGAACTCGGCTACATATTTCATCAAAGGGTTTCTCTTTCTCTACATTAATTCTTAGCCTCATGCTCATCTCTATCTAACTGAGAGGAATGCTTTTCATAAAACTATTGAAGAAATACGTCTTAGGTGAGCGGATCAATCTCCATCTCTATGGAGTAACTTCCGTATCTTTCTACTATCTCTTAACTCTTTCTATCTGTATATCAGTCTCAGTCTGCTCTAGACTAGGCTGTGGTTCCTTTTCAGTCTTCCTCTATGGATCTTGATGAACTTAAGTCACGTAGATCTCATTCATCATCTAGTACTATTACTTCTATTTTCTAAGGTGCTCTCCCCTAGGTCTACTAGGTTACTGTTTCTTTGTGATGGAATCCCTCTGTCTTGGGATATTACTTTCCATCTGTTAACCATCATATTTCAAATCTTAAGCCATGTATTAGGCTCATTCTCAGGCAAATCTCATTTTAACTTCGAATTCTTTTGTTCAGGAAAGACTAACTGAACAAATTCTTTCATTATATAGATCTACTCCTGATGATCACACAGAGGATCTACTTCTAAGCATCTTTTTAAACTGATCTATATCTCTGTACCTCATGCCATTTAGCTTGCCTGCACCATGTGCTAAATCCCTAACTGATAAACTTCAGTGAGGCTGGCATCTTTATCCATCATCAGGTTCCTACGTATCTTCATCGTGACCTGAGTATGAGCTAGGCGCAACGCATCCATGAAATTTAGTTACGACTTCATATCTATTCCATCATGACTTAACTTTTCAGGGACTTCTAGCTACGCCCTAAACTGCTTTATATCCGACCTGGACATAGCTTTCTCTAAACATTCTTCAAACATTCTTGTCCAGTCTTTATTCTAACAATGGCCCATTCTCATTCTTAACTTTGATGAGCTTTAGTAATTTAAAACTCATCCATACATATCTAGCATACTTGGATCAAATAGGGTATATTCACATAGATGTTCAAACAAATATCATTACATTATATCACATCAAACTCATATGTTATATTACCATAACATTTGTACATACATTACATATATGTCAATTACATATAAGGGGTAAGTCATAATTATCATATATCATGCAATTTACACTGTTTACATTATCCTTCATCTCTTTTTTATGTTCTTTTCTAGGGAATTGCATACTATAAATACTTCTGCATACGAAAATGCCACCCTTGTATATCAGTTAGTGGATCATTGGCCAAAAACTCACTTAGCTCCACATGCCAGGTGGGAGTATATGGCAATATCTGACTTACGATCATCTCATGCCAATCTTCTAAAATATAAGCCTGATTCAGATCAATACCCTCTATCGTATATCTATTTAACATCCTTGCTACGGCATTGAGGAATTGCAGGTAGACTGACTGCTCTTGATCTCTACTTCTATCCATCCTCTGGCCTAAACTGAGTAATTCACTCTCCACAGCTTTCTTGAGACTAATATAGTCAACATTATCTATCTTTCTCAAAGAAGGCTGGGGTTGACTAGGACTAGGAACATCCTTCTGATCTTTATCTATAACATCATACATTCCTGGACTGCAAGAATAGGAAGGGACTGTTATAGGTTATGAATGGATCTCTGGATTAAGGTATTGCTGTAAGTTACCCCCATCTAATCTATCCTCAAACTCTGGTGGAGGAGGAATAATATCTGGTCTACCCATAGTCCAGTACCATTACTCAGCTTCCTCAGCTGTAATCTGTCCTCTCATCGGAGGAATATAACTTATATCAGGATTAGAGGGTACTCCAACAAACTCATATTGTACAGAGTCACTAGACTCAGCATCATCTGGGGTATATACCATATCTTCTTCAATCCTCTATCCTCCCATAACAATCGAACTAGCATTTGTCGGGTCTAGAGGTAGGACAAGCATAGGGAAAACTGGGACAGGTTCTTCCGGCAAAAAGTTTGACCCCATTGAGGAGCTATCGATCTATCTAGATCAGAGTCACTAGAATCAGAGATGTGAGCTACATCAAAATCTTCGTCCATCATAGGCTCCTCCTCTGATTGGTTTGAACTAATAACCTCAGGCCTGGGATCTCCTTGGTTAACTGTGGTTTCTGACCTGGTTCTATGCCTAGCCATCCTGCAAACACTAACTTAATATCAATTATGACTGCTTTACCATTAGGTATCTATTTATAAATCATCTATTCAGAGCATTACTTAAGTCAGAATCCTATGCTCTAATACCAAAATGAAACATCCTTCCTTAGACCCTTCAGAGTACACTTACGGAAGCAATCTTAACTTTATTAATTCTCTCCTGCCGAGAATCTTGGCAGAAATATAAATGTACTGATCCAGTAATTCCTGTGAGAACTACCATTCTACGTAAGTACCCAGGAAAGACTGGATGAACTGGCTGGATCCACTCACTTCTAGCCTCCTTAGACAGCACTTACGTACACAGTATTTTCTATATTCTGCCAGTACAACAGCATTTTCTAGTAAATATCTTTAAAATCTTAACCTTAAATGTTGACCTTAAATCTTAACCTTACATGTACTCAATTGAAATTATATTAGATCATTGGAATACCTCTTAACCTTAAAAACATGAATTTCCAAGAGTTAGGCTTTTCGGTACTGTTCACTATCACTGTTCACTAGGTAATTCCAGATTATAGCCTAAACTTTGGAAATTCATAATTAAATCTAGAAAAATTATATTGAGGTGATTCCAATTTATAATGAAATCTATTTCATTTAAATTTGATAGAAAATATCAAAATGATATTTTCTTGTCCATATCAAATCAGTTTATTCGTTGAAAATTTATGTTCATTTGGTAAATCTGGAAGTTCCAGTTTATTTCCCCATTTTCAAAAATTCATTTCTCTTAGGTTACTTATCCAAATGAGTCGTGTTACATATGGATTTAAATCTCCATATGTGTACTTTAATTTCATAAAAATTTGGGGAAAAACTCATTCATTTACTATATGAAATTAGCGCATGAACCTTACTGCCTCTGAGTAGTCGTATTATCTTATTCCAGATTTTAAATCCTGACTTTGAAAAATCATAACAATTCAAGTTCTTAACCAATTGAGGCGTTCTTGGTGTCCAATTAAATCTCTGTATCTTATCTATGTTCATGCAAAATTTCACATGAAACGGAATAGAATAAGTTACTCAAACTATTGCTCGAAGTGATCTGCCTCAGCTCGGATCCAGTGAGTAAATTCATTATACATACCAATATATCATCATCTAAGTTAAAGGCATGCTTTTCAAGTCATACACCATTCATACATCCACAATTACCTCCTTCCTTGTGATGTTCCAGCACCTAGATCATGGTTATGGGAGGGTGAGATTCGGGGGAATCTCAGTAGCAAACAATATCAAACAATGCATGTATTATTGTAAAGACTTGTGCTTGCTTGTGAAAGTGGTATCATAGTGTGATGAGCATGCTTCCATGTATCATATGAAATACAATTGGCCAAAGTAATCATGAAATAACAGAGCTTCAATCATCTACCATATACACACAATTGAACCAAGCCATAGCACAATCAAGCATACATTACATACATACAAGTTTAGGGTAAGTTCACTACCTTGGATCTAAGCTTTCTTTCTTATGCTTGCACTTGCTTCCCAAGCTTTCCAATCATGAAGCTTTTTGGTCAATCATTCCCCAACATCTTCTTAGATGTTTCAAGGTCCTAAACGCATTCATATTCATTACATAATCCATTAGGATCATAAACTCAAACATTACTCAAGACTAACTCTCTTGAACATTCAACTTGCTTTACTTAACTTCCTTTAATTTTTACCAATTGGCTTAGCCTTTGAATCAATTGATGTCTTGACCTTACCCTACACAATTTCATCTTTTGAATCCATTTATGAACTCAAAATAACCAAATTCCAGCAACAATACACTGTTCTGTACAGATTTGGAAAAGCATACATAAATCTTCCAAAAATTCTCATTTTGATTCCAATGCTTCCCATACTTGTTCCTCCACTTTTCCCCCACACAAAATCTCATTTTAAGACCATTGGAAGCATCAAAATCATGAAATTCAAATCACTGTTTATGTGAGTGAACAGTAATCGAAAGGAATTTTCAACATTACAACCTTTAATTCCAAAAGTTTCCAAGGTTCAAAACCTATCCAATCCTACACAAAATCATCATATAAACTCAATGGAAGCATTAAATCATTGAAACTCCATCTCTTTCTATCATGAACAGTGTATGAACAGTGCAAACTGAAATGTTCTTCCATGGTAAAGTCAAGAACATCAACTTAATCCAACAATCAATCATGCAACTAGCTTGTTTAAGCTTGTCTAAACTATCTATGACACAAAACTCATGTTCCTCTCACATATACATAGAAATTCCAGCAGCATTTCCCCAAGATTCAAGCCTCAAAACCAACTTAAACTCAAGAAGAAATCATGAGAACAAAGTCTAGAAGCAAAGGAGCAACTTACCTTACTAGCTTCTTCAAGATCCTTCCTTCTTCCTTGCTTGAGAAAATATTTTGCAAGAGGTTCCCTACACTTTCTCCTCCATGGTTTTGGCTCATAATGAGGGGGTATTTATAGCAAAATCTTGGGAAAATTGAAGGTTAAGATTACCTTGGGAACTATTTGATCTAATGGTTAAAGTTTGATTTTGGAATATCTTCTCTTCTCACTCATGACATCACCACCATGAAATCACTAACATGACATCACTTGGGACACCTAAGCTCCTTTTTGGAGCCATTTTGAGGTCCTTGTGGGTCCCACCATGTGCAAACCCTAATTTTTACTTTATTCTCTTTTTTTTCTTTTCAAAAATCCATAAATTATTCATTATTGGACTTGGGCTCCAAGATAACTTTTGGGACTTATTGGGCTGGCCTAGGACAAAATTTTGGGCCTCTTTTAGGTCCAATAGCTAATTGGCACAAATCCCAATGTACTTTCCTTATACCGATATCCTTAAATTACCCTAATCTTAGAATAAATGCTAAACACCTCTTTTAATTATTCTAACATTTTTATAAATTCATTCTAATATAAAATGAATTCTCTACAAAGTTTCATAATTTTCTGAGCCCCAGAAGTCCTGTTAAAAATTACATGTGTTTCCTTTAACCCTTTATCGGTGTCCTTTTTCACCGTAAATTCCATAATTAATTCTACAGGACTCCTTTTTGACTTCTGTCAACTCCATAAATTCTCATATTAATTATAATAATTTACTATCAAATTTCATCTGATATCCATCCATTGTGAAATGGCCAAAATACCCTTGGTGCCCTTTCTTTCACTATATTGATCCTAAGGGCAAAATTATCATTTCACACCTCTTTGTACCTTATCAGAGCATATACTAGCTCTAAATAATCCTTCCTGTACCTGTCTTGGCATTTTAGCATATCTAAAATGACCAAAATGCCCTCCATTCACTTATGGTTTCTTAGGGCATCACAGGGATATTTTCATAATTTTGCACTTTGGCTCTTACACTCTCTTCCTCTTCCAATCAATCCCTTTCTTTACATAAATATGGCCACATCTTTTCCTTAAAAAAATATCATATATTTTTTTCAATCTGTACATGCAACTTAGTATAGAAAATTTGGGATATTACACTGAGCCCTAGTATACTCTTTCTCATAACTTGATATTTTAAGTTTACTCTGCCTTAGACCCTTTTCTCTGGGTCTCTCTGGCCTTTTAAGCTCTTCATCCCTATCTGGAGGATTTATCTGTTCATACTTGTCTTTTCTCAAGATATATGGGGTTCTCTTCTCAGTTCCTCAAGCATACTTCTACAATATTTTGAATGCCAGTACTCAGATTTGAACTTGGACTCCATCTTTATTTAAGAGAGACTAAGTTCATCTTGTGGATATTTGGGAAAAATATTTTAAATATTTTCTCTAGATGAGTTAATCAACATCTTGTGTTTGATGATCATCTTTCTAGAAAATATCAAGTTGTCCTATACCTCGTCTCCATGACCCATATTATCATATCCTTAGGCTATGTTATTTTACAACTCAGAATCACCCGCTGTCATTCTAACCTTTTTAAGGATTTATCGGATTCCAGGATATCACTCCCCTGTGAGTCATGTTAGGATCAACTGTGATTTCTCTGAAAAAATTACCACCAAAGTTACAAGGTTGGACATCCCCTTTCTGTTGATTACTCAATCCATAGTTTTTAAAATTATGTCTAGTAGCTTATACTATCTATCAAGATTGTACTTATTCCCTCTCTTACTCAGGAGTTCCTTCTCACCTTTCTTACTCTATTTTGGCTTACCATGGGTTGTTACCATGTGTAATCATTATTGGAAATTGTGCCCTAGGGGCCAATCATTATCTTATGAACATTGTTGATTTATGAATTTCTTAATTATGTTATCATATTATTTGCATGTTTACTATGATGACCATCCTTGGATAACTCATGATCTTATCCTAAATGTCCATGGTCGGTCATCTATGCGGGAGAAGAGATGAAATAAGACCAGTATGACTTTGAAGATATATAGAGATATAAATCAAAGTCATAGGCACATGTAAGAGTACAAGGTGTTGGACCGACCCGCTATGAGAGAGCTGCATGGGTTAAGTCATAAGCTTCTCTCATATACAAGCTATGTCACTATGCCCTTTGATCTAAGGTCATCATGGATTCCTACATGACAAATGCTCAGATTTGACCTAGTCAAAAGTCACTTTTGACCTAGTGATCATAAAGGCTATGTTCGGGCTCAGTGATTTTTCATGCGGAGGAATATGAATGGTCAAGATAGAATTTGTCCCTCACATTCGTAGAGAGATATTACTGGGCCCCTCGATGAGTGAGTCTGAGAAATGTATGGCCATACTATAATGGAAGGGTAGTTCCATTTCTATAGTCAGACTACTCAGGGATCGAGAAAGTAACGGTCAGGAACAGGAGGATGACGTTCTCCATGCCTCATCCATGACCGAAATATCGTGTGACAAAAGGGACGTGATATGGTTGTATGAAAGGTAACATCTTTCATCGATCCTCATATGTTTTAGGTAGTCGTAATGTCTTGCTAGAGGTCGCTTACGACTTGTGGGTTAGTATAGTAACTGGCCCACTGCTAACTTCATATGGGCCTACAGGGTCGCACACAAAATAGCCCAACTCGAGTTATGATGTCCAGGTTCATTGAATCTAAGACATGTCTTGATTAAATGAATAATCTAGGGTGAATTTATATATTTTATATATATATAAATTTGTATTTATATATTATATATAATATAAGAGATATTTGCAAGATTTAATTTAAAAGGATAAATTAAATCTCTGTCACTTTTGAATTTGAATTTAAATGGATATGATCTATTTGAATTTAAAATTCAAATTGATAAGATATCTCAAATTTGATTTATGAGAATAAATCAAATATAATTCCGCCTTATCTTTATTAAATAAATAGGTGATTTAAATCTGTGGGACGGATTTAATAAAAAACATATTTATTTAATTAGTTTCTTATCAAATTATGCAATATATGATATTGTATTAATTTTAGAATTAATATAAGATTAATTCTGAAGCCCGACCCAATTAGAAGCCCGATAGCATCCTATATATTTGACATTAGGGGCTAGGGTTCCATAGACAACACAACACACAAGAGAAAAAGGGGCAAGGAGAGTGCAAAAGGTTTGCAGATAAGAAACTGCCAGAATAAAGACGGTGAGGACGGAATCTTGAGAAAACCCTAGAGGGACAAGAGGCGCTAGCACGTCGTTCGTGGTTGGAACGCTATTTGTGTGGATACCGGTAGAGGAAGCCGATCTGAGTTGTCGACTTCTTGCGAACGAGAAAAGAGCACCAGGTACGACGAGGTCGCGACCAGTTGACACAGAGGTCGCGACCAAATTGGCATCTGAACGTCAGAAATTCAAAAAGAGACTACAGGTCGTGACTAGAAGCAAAGAAAGTCGAAATTGAGAACTCCAGAGACGGCACGTCGTGACTATAAGCTGATTAGGTCGCGACTGCAAACTCCAGAGGCGACAGGTCGTGACAAGAAGCTGAGGAGGTCGCGACTGAAAACTCTAGAGGCGAAGAGTCGCGACTAGTGGACACTGAGGTCGCGACCACAGCTTGAATACTGAAGGTAACACTTCTTTCTCCTTGACTTAAACACATTCGGTAGATCCTGGCTGGGAATGGAAAATTTTTTAAAGTTAATTTCCGCTGTGTGTCTTCCAATTCCCTTCAATCATGACCTTACCACCTGCAACTGCCATAGACAATTACCTTTTATTACTACGGATCCGTATCAAAACTTCTCACCTGAATTTATAATCTATTTACGAGTAACTTGTATCTGAACTATGCTCTATATAAGAGCAATCTGTATTAGATCTAACTCTTATCTGAAGAGTGATATGTATCCATCTAAATCTAGCTCTATCTGAGCGCTATCTATTTCATATCAAACTCTTATCTGAAGAGTTATATGAAAGCAATCTCTTTACTGTTTTCTGATGTTTTTACTGTAACCCTACCATAAGTAATGGCCCTGAGTATTGTATTCACAAACCTGTAGAAATACCTGAGTAACCCCAATCATCATGTTGCAACTGACTATCCCACTTACTGAAACTGTCTGTCTTCCTGGGTATTTGACTATTGCTATTCTATCTCAAGTTTCATTCTAGCTTTCTATTCTAACTTTAATCCTAACCTAAACTCTAATGCCTAAGGGGTTTAACTAAGACTAACTACTCTGTCTATACTTCCTTTATCACATTATCTTTCAGATCATGTTCATTCATCCAGGAGTATATGAAATAACTACTTCACTTTATTATTCTAGCCTTTATAAGGCTGTATCTACTCATCTAGCTTAGGTTGTCACATTACCCTCTTACTAAGGTATATACTTAGCCCTTAAATACTTTACCTGACTCTTGGTCATTACTCTTTCTTAAATAGGAAATTCTCTTCATCTTTAAACTGTGGCTAACTTTCTCGTTTCTAAGCATCATAAACTTCTCTTTCATAACTGGATACTCTTCTACTTCTTAACTGCTTCTGTTGAACATCTGTAACTACCTGGGAAGAATTCTTTCTTGCAGCACGGAATTCAATTTATGAATTAACTTCTCAGTTATTCAACTCTTACTATTCATGTGGATGAACTCGGCTAACTATCCATCAAAGGGTTTCTCTTATCCTTCTTTAACACTTTAAGACTTAGCCTTACACTCATCTCTATCTGACTGAGAAAAATATTTCTCATAAAATTGCCTAAGAAAAACTTCCCAGATGAGCGGATTATTCTCTTCCTGTAGGGCAATTATTGTACTCTTTACTATCTCTTAACATCTTCTAACTATTAATTGGCTAGTTGTGTCTTTCACTCTGTAAGACATTTTAACACTTTGGAGATCTCTTCCAAGCGATCTATCCAATTCACTATTATGTGAATATTAAATGTTCCCTTAACTACAGGCAGTTTGTACTTATTGAATTGCATGATCTGCAATTAGATACTAGCTTATTTCTCATTAGACCCTAACTATTTATATGTCCTAGTTTGCTCTTGACTCGACTGCAGCTCCTCAATGACTCCTTCCTCTGATTGTCATAAATTAGCACCAGCTACTGCTATAGCTATCATGATAGTTTCCTGGGGAACCTAAGTCTCTTGGATCTCATCCATTATCTACTGCTATTGCTTCTGCTATATAGAGTGCTCTATACTGGGTCTACTAGGTTACTAGTTCTTTCATGATGGGGTTCTTCTATTTCAGGAATATTAGTTCTCTCTCTAATCCTTCTGCTCAAGGAAGACTATCCTAACATAGTCCTTCGTAGTGTAGGTCCACTTCTGTCTGTCATATGGAGGACCTACTCTTTAGGGGTGTTCATGGGCAGGGCTGGGCAGGGCGACCTCCCTGCCCGGTGCCCTGCCTAAAAAAAGCATGGGCTACATTTTGTAGCCCGATGCCCGGCCCTGCCCGGTAAAAGCCCTAACCATTTTGGGCTGGGCATGGGCGGGCTGGGCGTGGGCGGGCTGGGCATGCCCAAGTTGTGATGCCATGCTCATGTTGTGGAAAAAATTTGCAATTATAAACTTCTAAAATAATATCATATTCATATGTCTTGAAGAGTTAAATAATATTTATAATTCACTAAAAATAAGGTAACAAAAAGATAATAATTAAAATCTTGAAATTCATTGCATAAAAAAACCTTGAAGTCTAAGTAGTTTATAATTACAACTTTACATCAATTTCCCAAATGTTGACAAGGATGAAGTATCTAAAAAAATAAAATAAATAATTATAATTTGTAATGTAATCATATTATGATTAATAAAGTTAAAAAAATTAATATAGTTATAAATATTAAAAGATACAACTTACGTACTTAACTACTTATATTTCTAAAATGACCCTTTAGTCACTAGTAACTATCATATTTTCCTTTCTAAGTGTAGCATCTACGGAGAAAATTAAAAAAAATAAAAAAGGGGTGCTCATGGCAGGGCAGGGCAACCCCCTGCCCAGTGCCCAGCCCTAAAAAAGTATGGGCTGCATTTTGCAACCCGATGCCCATCCCTGCCCTATATTTATCGGGCTGGGCAGGGCTATTTTTTCGCGGGCTCGGGTGGGCATATCGGGCCACGGGCTTTATGAACACCCCTACTACTCTTGAGCATTCCCTTGAATTGATCATTCTATCTTCGTGAATCGTGCTACTAGCTCCTCTGTACCTCGTACCCATCCTCTAGCCAATAAACTTCAGAGAGGTGGATACCTTCATTCTCATCGTTACTATAACATCTGGTTTCTGCTCCTAGGGAATTTAGGTTCATAGAACGATTATTTTTCATTCCACTAGTATTATCTTGAACTAACTCTCGTATCCTAACTTCTTGATCTTGGACTAGTTAAATTTTTTGACCTTAATTAGACTGGTAAGATTCTGTCTCTATCAGCAGAGAAAACTGCTCCCTGGTTCATTTCCACTTAGTCTTGCCACATAGTGTTAAATAACACGAGACCCTATGGTATTAGTTGACTAAGATGAGTTTGCTGTAATTGTATCCTTGAAGACTATGCCATAAGACTGCAAGGCTAGGGTATAATGCAACGTACCCATATGAACTGTCACTTTTAGTCACGTCCACCATACTAGCTCGTCGTGACTAACATCCTATATGTTATGTTGTCACGTCTAACTCACTTGATACGTTGTGACCAGATTATTCTGTGTTCTTCTGTAGCGATCAATGGTCTTTCCTCGTCGTGACTTGAACTCCTCTATGTATATTAGTCGCGTCCTATGACCTGTCTCATTGCGATCTAACTTCTATGTCAAAATGAGTCGTGACCTAAACACATTTTTCCTAACTTGTCTGGGGTTGGTCAATTTAAATTAGAACATCACTAAGCCAGAACATTTTGTTTCGTGCTAATATCTTATGCTCTGTACTTATGTCAGGGCCTCTTCTTTGTGCTTGGGCCACTGCTTTGATTATTATTCCCCTTATTCCAGGACTACCAATAATTGGAAACATAATCACAGACATACACAACAATTCTCAAACACACATATATTCATACAACAAAATAACATATGTGCACATACAAAACATATCCATTTATCTCATATAGCACATTTAAAGTATCACATACCATATATCTTATATAATGATTAACATTCTAACTGTACCCCTATCTTAAACAAAATATTTACTATTAAGATTAGGGCCTAGAAATTATTCTATTTGATACTAAAAACTTTACTCTGATACAAAAAATATAACATCTCACTTTAATAATTCCTTGGGACCATTCGATAGCATATAGAACCACTTAAACATCCATTGAAGTTCAATTGTAAAATTTGGAATTTCCAAGCTTCACGCATACTGTTCATTTGGTATTTCCAGATATGGGGACAAACTTCAAAAAGTTATAATTAATTCTAGAAAAATCAAAATGAAGTGGTTCAAAAGGATACTTAAAGCTAACATAATGAATTTTAAGGAAAAAAATAATTCTCAGACCAAATGATCAGTTAATCAGTACAAACCTAGTGTCAAAGATTACTATTCATTTGGTCAAATATTCTAAAAATAGTTTTTGGTTGAAAATTTTGTTTTCTTTATATAGACATCAAAACAAGGTATTCTTGGTGTCAAAACAAAGCTTGACATGTTAACTATACACTGTATAAATATTGTATATTTATTCAATCATTTACTATTTTTCATTACATCATAGAGATTATTGCTCAAATCTGGACATGGTTCATAAATAGAATTTTTCAGCCATGACTTTACATATATATACATTTCAATCATGCAACTATTTCCTATCTCTTCTTCATGCATCATCCTTTTCTTCTTCATATAAATACCCTGCTGGAATGGTTGTGACATGGAGGGGGAGAGATTTCTGGAAAAATCTTAGTAGCAAACAGATATCATACAATGTATGCAACTACATGCTTGATGTTAATATATGTGCACTTAATGATCATGCTTGCATAATGATAACTTACATACTTCCATGTCCCTTAATTATAACATATGGCCATAACATAAAAAGAAACATAGCATCACTTAATCATACATGCTTCACATAATTCATCACTTAATCATATATGCTTCACATAATCAAAGTAAGAAAACATCACATAAAAAAACATCCAAGCAAAGTTAGCATACAAGTAGGTAAGTTCACAACCTCTATTCCTTGCTTTTCCTTTCTCACTTTTCCTTGATGTGTTGCTGCCTTCTTTGAGCACACAATTCAAACCCTAAACATTGCATAATCATTCATTCATCATAACAAAATTATCTAACATTCATGAACACTAAACTCAATTAACCATTTAACCCCTAATTTTCTTTGTGGTTAATTGCCTTGTCCTTTGAATTCATTTATGTTTTGACTTTGCCCTACACAATTTGGCCTTATAAATCCATTTATGAGCTTAGAATCATGAAATTATAGCTCCTTCATGGCTTGCTGTATAGAACCGAAATAAGTGTACAATTTTTCTCAAAATTTCTCATTTTGATTCCAATGCTTCCAATACTTGTTTCTCTACTTTATCCCACACAATTTTTCATTTTAAAACCATTGAAAGCATCAAAATTATGAAATTCATGTCACTATTCATGTGTATGAACAGTAATAGAGAGGGTTTGAAAATTCTATTTTCCAATTCTAATGCTTCCAAAGTTTCATTCTTATTCAATCTTACACAAAATCATCATTTGAATTTAATGGAAGCATTAGATTATTGAAATTTATTATTCTTGGTCCAGAACAGTCCTAGGATGAATGACCTTTATTAATATCAAAGTCAAGAACACAACTTAATTCAATAACCAATCACTAAATCTAGCTTATCTAAGTGCTAACTACATTATTCTAGCTTAACCTTCCTTTTCTTCCCTTCCTTTAGCATTTTGGCCAGCATAGGTTCAAGGGGAAAAATCCATTTTTCAACCTCTAAAACCTAAGTTTCAATCTTCCAAAACATATATATAAGCTAGGAATATTGCTTATCTTATGCCTTAGCTTTCTTTGATCAAAGCCCCTTGAATTTTTCTCTTGAATTGCCTTGGATTAGGTTGAGTTTTCAAATGGCAAGAGTTTCCCTTTAGCTTCCGAGAGGCCACAGTTTTGCACACTAAGGCGGGTATTTATAGCTAAAACTTTGGCATCTTGGGACAAGATTATCCCAATTTTTCCTAATTATTCTATAAACTTAATCTTGAACTTGATTGGTCGTTTAATTCCTTAATTATCATTAACTTAATTCTTATATTATTTTATTATATTTTAGCACATGGCATAACCCTTTCCTCCTTTCCTTGGTGCATGTGGAGGGGTGTAGGTCCTACAAGGGACACCTCATATGCCCTCACAATGCATATTGAAGTTTCCTTAAACTTTCTTTAATTTCTTTCTTTTTTTAAAATTCATTAATCATCCTTAAAACCAACTTGTGCTCCAAGACATACCTTGGCTTATCGAGCCTCTTAAAGTGACTCCATCTTGGGCCTTTCTTGGGTCCAATTGCTAATTGACACAAATGCCAAGACACTTCCATTTAATTTCATGTACCGATATCCTTAAATAACTCTAATTTTTTAAATAAATTCTATAAATTTCTTTTATAGGTTTTGATATTTTTAGAAATTCATTCTACTATAAAATAATTTTTCTACAAAGTCTCATAATTTTTTAAGACTTATAAGTCCTGTTAAAAATTCTATTTGTTTCTCTAAATCCTTTATATATGTCTTATTTCACCTTAAATTCTCTAATTAATTCTATCGAAGTCCTTTTTGAGTCCTGTCAATATCATAAATCTTTATAGTAATTATAAGAATTGACTATAAAATTTTATCTGATTTTGAAGTCCAGAAGATACTATACTAATTTTTAGATTTCAGAAATTAATATCAATTTATCGAGACTTTAAATCAGAATTATGAGAGATATACCTGGCCCAAATTCTATTATCTATTTACTGGTAAAATTTGGGACCGAAACATTTCTAGGCAATTATGGGCCTTTTCTGGCTCAACATTCCATAATTACGCTTTTGCCCTTGAATTTGGCAAAATTGCACTTTAGTCCCTGAAATTGTCAAATTCTATTTTAGTCCCTTTCTACCAAATTCAAAATTCCAATTTGGTCCCTAAAATCTAAAATCTATTTAGGTCCTTGAACTTTTACTATTTGTAGTTTAGTCCCAGGACTTTAACTATTTACGGTTTAATCCTTGAACTTTAACTTTATACCTTCTCTCTTTCTTTGACTTAAATCTTATCTAATTATTATATTTTCTTTTGAGTATCATCCCAATCCCTTCATATCCTTTTTTATCTATCAGTCTTATATATATATAGGGAAAATTTATGAGTGAGTATCAATAAGTATAATTTATGAAAAAAATTATAAATATAGGAAATATGTCTTATATTTAGAATCAATATCAACTCTGTAATTAGGTTAGGAGGAATGTAATAGAATACTAATTAATATATTGTAATGATGATTATATGACTTATTAAAGACCGGGGGAGTATAATAGAATAGAATACTAAATCGAAGGAAATGAAATGAAATATAATATACTGTAATGATTATTATATGAATTTGTTTGGTACATCATTAAAGAAAGATAATGTATAGGCATAAAATATTTGGTTGGATTATCATGAATATTACTATTTCTCTTGAAGTAAGGTCTAGAACTTTGATAAACTCATATTTGTATTGATTTTTAGAGTGTTTAAAGAGAGTTTTATCATTGATTTTGTCCCCACTTACTAATATGATGAGCAATTAATTAATAAAATAGAATTGGTACAATTGAGAATTAATTGATAAGATTTTAATGATTAATTGGACAAATAATCTGTTTATTCTAATTTTCTATCACAGGCCAATGCACTAACAGAATGAATTAAGGGAGAATGACAGCTGGACTAAAGGAGCTGATGACATGTGATAGCACATGGGCTAGATCCAGGAATTAAGGAATTGAAGCAAGTAGGAGAGGACTCATGCATGTGCTGTAACAGAAACATGTGCTAAAGTGGAGATGGTTTACGCACAACAACCTCTCACATGCTTTCATGCACTTCACAAATCATTCATGCCATATGAGCTTCCATTCAGACCATATCACTCTCTTATTGCATTTGCAGCTATATATCACGCAGATCATTCATTGAGGGGGGACATCACACTTCATATGTACATATCACACTGGTCACAGTTTCCATCCAATTTTCATCTCATTCCATCCACAGATCCATTCATGCTATATCCATTTCTCCCTCTATCTCCATTCTCTCTCAAGCCACCTGCACTTCTGCTCTATTTTGAGCAAGAGAAACAGAGACCATTCCATCTTCATCTTCTCCTTCTTCTTCCACCATGATTGCTGTTGTACTTATTGTTGCTGTTAAAGTTCAGATGGCAATCAAGGCTAAGCTACTATGCTCTCTTGGAGATGATGCTAAACCAGAATCCTTGAGCTGAAATAGGGAGTTCATTGTGTCTTTACTTTAGAGTTAATTGTATCAAGTTGATAGAGTTGATTCTGTAATTACTGATGCAATTAGAGTTAGTAGATGATAAAGGAGTAAGGAACCGAGTTGGATTTCTTATTCCTACATAATTGATCTGTGATTGATTCTCATCCTTGAACCGAGTTAGACATGGTGTGATTAATTAGAGTGATCTGTTTAATTCATCTTCTTCTATCTCTGAGTTGAATGATTCATATTCTCTATTCAATGTCTGCTAGTTGTAGCTTGATTAAGATTTAGCTGGCGAGTTATTAGTTAACCTATTCTAATTCAACTGATTAACTCCTGATATTATGTGGATAATGAAGGTAAGGTATCTCCAAGGGAACACACTTGTCATTAATTCATATCATCAACATAAACACCTAAAATCATAAACAATAGCATAGGATTTACATTCAGTTTTAGTTCAAACATCTCATCATACAATTCATCTGATTAACTTGTTAATTTATGGCTCATTAGATTAATTAGGAACTTTGCATCCTTTTATACTCCTTATGAATTGACCTAGGTTAGCCTCAACTTTACTATTAGTTAGCTTAGTTTTGTTTGATAATTAAAACGACAGTTATCAAATTTAAATCTTGTTTTCCTAAAATATACATAATTTATAAGAACTATTTTTAGTTACACGTGACAATGTTTAAGTTTAATACAAATTTGATAGATATTAAATAATTGTATTTAAATAAAGTTTTAATCTTCTCATCAATATCAATAACCAATAATATATAAATAAGTCACCCTAAAAAATGATTACTTTTGAATTAGTAATCATTCACTATTCTTTCAGCTACATATAGTGCCTGTTTGAGTATAGAAAAGTGCTTTTGGACCTAAATTAAATAGCCATCAAATGTCCAGAAATATTTTTAGATTAAACCATAATTTTGGGGGGTCTAAAACTATAGTTTCGAATGAGCTTATGGGACTAACTTCTCAGTGGGGAGAAGTGCTTTTGGGCTGTGTAATGACCATTTTGCCACTGTATTTTTTCTATTATTTTACCACATGCCCTTTTTGGTAATTTACCTATCAAAAAAATTATTCTGGTAATAACTATCCAAACACTTATTTCTTCATAAACACTTTTCTCCTTAAGCTCTTCTCCATAATCTCATAACAAATCTTTGTCATTAATAACTACTTCTATATCGAGATCTGTGTTTTAGGTATAACAAATCTCTTTTAAATTTGTGTGGAAAGGGATAAAAACCTATATAACTGGCAGTTACAACCAAGAGGGGGTGAATTGGATGATACTTAAAATTTAAAACTCTTCTGAAGTGAAATAGATAAGTTAATAGTGATATAACCGAGAGTAATGGAAGGAAAAAGTTGACACCGGAGATTTATCCTGGTTCGGCCTAACCTCTTAGTCTATTTCCAGCTTCAGATTCCCTCTGAGATTTTTCCACTATATTCTCTAAGATCACCTGGGCTCTTGGTGCCTCAGTACATTCATTGTGAGATTCCCCTCTCACTCCCCCTTATAACCTGTAAGGTTACAATCTACTCAAGATTCACACACTCTTGAGAAACTCAGAAATATAATTGAGAAATTACAAACTATCTCTATCAGAGAAGATAATATAATCACTGAAATGCAATAAATTATCTCTCAGAAAAATTCTCTGTTGTGCTAAGTTAAAATAGAGTATAACAAAGTATAAACAATGAACACTCAGAGAATAAGAATGAATGCGAATAAATGCTCTTCCCAAGTTATTAAACTTTTTAACTTTAGCATTCAATTCATCTCATATTTATAGCTTTAGCTTGTGTGTTATTCATTAGACACATGAAAACTTGAGTGAAGCAGAGCAAAGCCATTGGCGGCAGTATGTAGTAGCATTTAATGCATTTTTTTACAGTTAACTTTCAGCCGTAACTTTTCCATTTTGAAAATATCTGTAACATAACAAGCTAGGCAGACATTGTGAGTGTAATAGGTAATGATAAGAAACATATAGGAACAATTACACTAAGATTAATTTGATATGTCAAAATCTGATCTTGAAAATCTTTTAAAAATATATCAGTATTTATCGAAGAGTTCATCGATAAGATGGTTTATCGAAGAGGACTTCGATAAAACTTGAATGAAATCCTTAAATAAATAGTTGTACATCTTATCGATAAATGGCCTATTCGAATAGCTTATCGATAAATATTATAAATGAATCAGACTTGATTTAAATTTTTTGTATCTAATTTATTGAAATGTTATTCGAAGAATAGTCTTATCGAATAACTTATCGATAAATTACTCAAATTTGTAAATAATTTAAGTCTGAAGTCAGCGAGTCAGCGAGTGAAATTTTCTCATACTTATCGAAGCGTTCTTCGATAAATATCCTTATCGAATAGTGCTTCAATAAATTGCATCTTTGAAAACTTGATAGACTTCATATTTATCAAATAGCTTATCGATAAATTTGATAAGTTATTCAAACAAAGAAATCATTCATTTACTTCATTTATATAAGACTTTATCGATAAACCCATTTATTGATTAAGACTTTCAATAAATTTTCTTTAACAATATTTTAACAAAGCTATTTCTGTTTGAAGTCTTTATCGAGCAACACTATTTTCGATAAATGCTTGGACAAATGTTATCACAAAATATACTGAGTCATTTTTAAATTTATCGAAAGCTTTATTGATAAATAGTCTTATCGAATAAGTCTTTGAAGAGGAATGATTTTAAAACAGAGACTTCAGCTGATTCTGTAATCCATTTATCGAAGGTTTTATCGATAAGCAAGCTTATCGAATATGTCTTCGATAAATATACTTCAGAAATAGATTCATTTCACAAATTTCTTCTTCATTTATCGAATGGCTTATCGAATAAACTTCTTATGAATAAGCTTCTCATAAATGCTCTTTATTAGTTTAAAAAATACTTTTTGAAATGTTTCCTTAATTGTCATCATCAAAATAAAATATTGGAGTCTAACATTTCTCCCCCTTTTTGATGATGACAAAACTTACTTAATGAACTGATAAATATCAGAACAATTCAATCATGATATCCATGAAATGCATCAGAAATAAGCAGAAGTACCAGAAACCAACAAAAGCAAAAGCAATTTTCATTGTCATCATTCAACAGAAGAAAACAGAAGAAGTACAATCGTAAAGCAATAAATTATTTAAAAAATTATAAAGCAAGAATACTACTTTCAGTTCATCTCAATTCTCCCCATTTTTTATCATTCATAAAAAATGGAGTCATGGGAGGAAGATTAAGGGTAAGTATTGGTGGGAGCAGTTTGCTCAGTAGTAGGTGCAGCTTGTTAGGTTGGCTGAGAAGGTAGAGTATTTTCAGATGGAAGAGGAGGAGGATCAATGGTGGGTTCTTGTGGTGGCGGCACTACTAGAAAAAAATACTTCTCACCGCACTACTTCACAGTAATTAAAAGGAAAAAAGCCGTCCAAAAAAAGCGGTGGCATATTCATAAATAAATTCACATTTTAGAAACTTTTAATGGTTGTTTTTCATGCAACTGCCGTTAAAAGTGACACTGAAAACTTATAACGGTGGTTTTTAAAAAAACTGTGGTTATAAGTCAATTGTTCTGCCTTCCTGCCTTTGCCTCTTCATGCCCTATCCGCAGAAAGAAATTATACATCTCTTGCCTCTTCGGTTCCCAACGTCTCTAGCCAACATGAGGGAAGGCCAACAGATACCTTGTACGAACCGTCTTTTCCTTAATCTTAAATACCATTTCATTGTACTTTTTGTTCCACTTCATTTTCCTTAATCCGTTTCCTCTTGTTATCATCTTTGTTTTACTATCTTTTTCATTTTTCTTTACATGGCATCCTTTTCAGGCTTTTCTCCTTCCTCTTGTGATGATTTTGAGGACAAGTATCATCTCCCTGACCCGATGCCTACTTCACCATTTCTAGACCTCCTCAAATGTCTGGAAGAATTAATAAACCAAATGAATAGTTTAGAGAACTTGGTTGAAGAGCTCTCCTTCAGGTAGAGAACCTTCAAGAAAGGTTCGACAATCTCTATTCTGATCTCCGTTGCCAATGTAACCAGCAGCACTTCCACCACCCTTCAGATGACCCAAATGACTCCTAAAACTCAGACAACTCTGCTTTATTTGATTGAAAGACTTCACCTTTCTTTCATCCCATTTTTTTGATACTTTTTGGCATGGCGAATGGGATGGGATGATAAAACTTACAAAATGTAAAGAATAGTCAAACTAGTTAGAATATTTTCTAAATAATAGTCAAACTAGTTAGAATATTTTCTAAAGTCAGTTATTGTTCTGATTTCAATTGTGTACACCCAATTTTTTCTTTATGTAAAGATTTTTTTTTCTTTATGGGATCAACATCAATTTTACCTTGTTTAGCTATGTGTTCAACAATGAGTACTTTAAAGAAAATTGAAAGTGCGCATATTTTAAGAAAAATATTAATTAAGAAGTCTAATTTATCCAATAAATTAATAATGCAACAAATTACTAAGTACCGTTGGCATACTATCTTAGTGTCAAATTTATTGGATTCAAGATTATATGTTATCTTCAAATAATAGAATCAATACTTTTTATGGCGATTCTTATTAAAACTGCTGTTACAAGTATCTGTAACAGCCGTTTTTAATAAAAATTGCCATTAAAAGCCACAAAAATTTAAAAACCTAATCAGCGGTAAGCTTTAGATTTACTTTTCACACAGCCGCTTGTGGTCCCTGTAACACCTTACTTTCGTATATCTTAGGGACCATTCAGTAGCATTTAGAACCATTTAAACATCCAATAAAGTTCAATTACAAAATATGGAATTTCCAAGCTTCATGGGTACTGTTCATATGGTAATTCAAGATTAAGTGTTCGAAAAATCATAATTAATTCTAGAAAAATTGAAATAAAATGGTTCAAAAGGATACTTGAAGCTAATATATTGAACTTCAAATGAAAAAATAAGTCTTAGACCAAATGCTCAGCCAATCAGTAAAGTTTAATCGTCAAAGATCACTATTCATTTGGTCAAAAATTCTGGAAAACAGTTTCTGGTCCCTAAATTTGAAAAATTCATTCTCTTTGTATTGACGTTGGAATAAGGCATTGTTGGTGTCAAAACGAAGCTTGACATGTTAACTAAATGGCAGTAAAATTTATTACATTTATTCCAACATTTACTATTTTTAATTACATCTCATATGTCACTGCCTCCTCACGTTTACTATTTTTAATTACATCTCATATGTCACTGCCTCCTCACGAGTTACTGTTCATAGTGACAAATTTCATCAACTATCTTTACATACATATACACATACATTATGCAACTAATTCCTATCTCTTCTTCTTGCCTCTTCATATTTCTCCTCATGTGAAATCCCTACTGTGGTGGTGACATGGAGAGGGTGAGATTTCGGGGGAAATTTCAGTAGTAAATAGAATCCGTACAATGTATGAAACTACATGCTTGATGTTAATATGTATGCACTTAATGATCATGTTTACATAATGATATCTTACATGCTTCCATGTCCCTTAATTATAACATATGGCCATAGCATAAAAAGAAACAGAGCATAACTTAATCATACATGCTTCACATAATCAAAGTAAGTAAACATCATAAAAAAATCCAAGCAACATAAGCATACAAGTAGGTAAGTTCACTACCTTGTTACTTTACTTTCTTTTACTTTATTCCTTGTCTCTTTTCCTTCCTAAGTGGCTGCCTTCTTTGAGTAAACACAGCCTAACCATTGCATATTCATACATTTATCATGATCTAAATCACCTAACATTCTAAGCATTCAACTCAATTAACTACTTAACCCCTAACTTTCTTTATTTGTAGTTAATTGCCTTGTCCTTTGAATTAATTTGTGCCTTGATTATATCCCATATTATTTTATCCAAGGAATCCAAATATGGATTCATAATTTTAAAATTCCAATGTCTCCTTTAGGTCTAGACTAAAACAAAAATAAGGCATACAACTTGCCAAAAATTTCTCTTTTCAATTCTAATGCTTCCAAGACTTTGATCTTACTTAACCTACACAATTTTTACATTTTAAACCCATTAAAAATATCAAAATCATGAAATTCTCATTACTGTTCATATGCATGAATATTAATAGAGAAGGTTTCAAATTCTCCCTTTCTTAATTTCAATGTTTCCAAGGTTCTAATCTTATTCAATCCTACACAAAATCATCATATAAATTCATTGGAAGGATGATAACAATGAAATTCAATCTTCTTTCTCCATTTCTGTCTTAGTCTGAAAGGTTGCATAAATTGGAATTCAAGGATTACATAATTAATCCAAGCAATAACACACAATCCAAGCCTATCTAAGTTAATATTTCATAGTTCTAGCTTGCTTTTCTTCTTTGTTCATTTCTGTCCAGATTTGGACAGCACCATTACCAAGAGGATATATCATTTTTCTTCTATTAAAACTTAGGTTTTATCCTTCTAAAACACTTATAAATAAACTAGGAAGGATTGCTTACCTTAAACTCTTGCTACCTTGGACCAAAGCCCTTTGAACTTTCTCTTCAAATTGCCTTGGATTAGGTGAGTTTTCATTTTGCAAGAGTTTCCACAAGGCTTCATCTTGTGCACAGTTTTGGATAGCATGAGGGGTATTTATAGTGAATTTTTAAGGCTCAAGGGACTAAAATATCCCTCCTTCAACTAATTATTACAATACTTTAATCTTGAATTTCATTGGTTACTTAATTTCTTAATCTTCATTAACTTAATTCTTATATTATTTTAATAAATTCAAGCACATGTCCAAACTCTTCTTCCTTGTTCTTGGCTTCCATGTGGTGTTTTGCACATGGAACTAGGTCTCACAAGGGACACATTATGTGCCACATAACCTTATCTTGCATCTTCCTTAAAATTTCCCTTGAAAATACCATGGAATATTCTTGGAAATTGGCTTGAGCTCCAAGATAAACCTCTTAGCACTTTGGGCTCTTAATGTGATGCCATATTGGGCTTCTTCTTGAGTCCAATTGCTAATTGGCATAATTTCCAAGGTACTTCCCCATTATTTCTTATACCGATATTTTTAAATTATCCTGATTTTGAGATAAATTTTAGACACCTTTTTTAATGATTATGACATTTTTATAAATTCATTGTAATATAAAATGAATTTCTTGTAAAGTCTCATAATTTTTTAAGACTCATAAGTCCTATTAAAAATTCCATACATTTCTTGTAATCCTTTATTGGTGTCCTTTTTCACCTTAAATTCTATAATTAATTCTAATGGACTCCTCTTTTACTTCTGTCAGTTTCATAAATTCTTATATTACTTATAAAAATTTACTGTAAAATTTTATCTTATTCTGAGGTCCAGAAGATATTGTACTAATCTCCAGACTTTAGAGATTAATATTAATTTATCGGGACCTTAAATCAAAATTCTGAGAGATATGCCTAACCCAATTTTCATCTCTATTTACTGGTAAAATTTGGGACCAAAACATTTTTAGACAATTTTGGGCCTTTTCTAGCTCAACTTTCTATAATTATCATTTTGCCTCTAAACTCTTGAAAATTGCACTTTAGTCCCTCAACTTTTCATAATTACACTTAATAGCCCATAACTTGTGTCTACTTCCATTTTGTACCATGGAACTTTTAGGGTTTTCACTTTAGTCTATTTCTTTTTCAAAATGACCCTTAGGCCCTTGGAATTTTTATTAATTATAATTTAGCCCCTTTGGCTTTACAACTTTATACCTTCTCTCTTTCATTAGCTTAAAACTTATATAATCTTTATCTCTTTTTCTGATTACCATCCCAATCCCTTCATAACCTCTGCGTTTAACAGTTATGTCAACCATATAGTACATGCTAAGATTAGCATCGTGTACCCCAACTAGAAGGAGGTCGACCGTAAAGATAAGGATATGATTTAGGAGGACATTTTGGAACATTTATAATTCTATGTTCCACCTATCTACCTTAGTTATTCATGATTTTTGTCCCTTATTGCAGTTTCATCTTATTTGTTTTTTGTACTTCCATGTAGCAAAATTTTGATATTCCCTCCACTTGAAGCATTAATCATCGCATTTTAAAATAATGTGATGAAAGGTGGAGGGACTTTAAGTTGAATCTTGCGAATGACTACCTCTAAGAAAGTAGGATGGGGGAGCATCTAAAGGACACATACCCCAATTTAGTGATAAAGCTTGGATATTGTTTTGTCAATGGCAGGAAGAGGCTACTTATGAGGTTTAATATGTGCTGTAAACTTACATTTTAATTAACTTAGTAATGAATGTACATTTTAATCAACTAATCTAACTTTGTTTCAATTTTATCGGCTATTTGTAAGAGAAATCAAGGAATAGCGAAGAAGAATATGTACCACAACTATATAACTCGAGGGGGTACAGTGTCCTTGAGAGGAAAATGATGCAAGGGCAATTGTAGGCTGCGCAACAAGCAACTACATCAGACCCTAGTGCCTCAGACCCTTATACATCCATTAGCATCCAACGTCCATCTCGCCAACAAAAATAGAAGGTTGTGAGGGTGAAAAGGGGATAATACATTACTCTAAAAGTTGCTACAGTTGCTGAGAGGATTGTAAACAACTAATTTAGATACTAAAAATGTATACATTGTTACTTGTTCTTCAGTTATTTTAACCTGGTAACTTGTGTATGTTGTAGGATGTATTAGAGCAACAGGCATCCCAAGGGTGTTTTATTCCTGAAAAAGGAATGGACATCCTATAAACAGCTATTGGGACCCCTGACTGCCCAGGTCGAGTGAGAGGGCCCCCAAAAGGAGTTATACTAAAAGACTTTTTTGGCTCCCCTCTCGAAGAAGAAGTGCACCATCTGCATACATGTTTTAAGATGAGTTACAAAAGGTTCAAGATAAACTTAAAGCATAGCATCAAGCAGAGTTGGAAAAGATGCGCTCTGAGATGGATGCCAAGCTCCAGTAGGCCATGATAATGATGGGCTTCCCCACACCTGGCCAAAGTTTAGAGGTAAACACATATTCATTTACTTCTTTTCAAGGGACGTTTAACATGTGTTTTGTCTTGAATAATTTTATTTACATTTTTAGGGTTCTCCTAAGGTGACTAGTAGGAAGGGCAGTGCAAATAAGGAGAAGTTTATCTCCCAACCATTTGATCCTGACCCTAAACCTGAGCACACCGAAGATGATGGGGAAAAGTATGCTCTCTACATTGTGACAGACCAAGGGACTACAACATTGATCACTCATGGTACCATGTAATAGATGCCATAACAATTTACTATAAAATAATTCTTGATGGTAAAGCTAAGGTTAAGGTACATTGCATAAAGAGGCGATCATGCACAACTCTGGTTCCCTGCCCTACTGATGAGGTCCGCATATTGGATGAAGCTCAAAGGCAGTTTATTATGTGGCCAACGCATCTAATTAAATTGAGAAAATGGGTCATACTGGAGTCGGTGCCAGATAAGGTTCCTTAGAAGCAAACCTTAAAGGGTCTAGAACTAGAAAAGGCACCACAGAAGCCCAAGGTTTAGATAGCGAAAGTAGACAAGCTTAAACCTTTTCCTAAGAACATATCCTCTATATATTTTGGTATGGTAGCTCTTCACCCTATGGCAGTAGGATTAGAGGAAGCACTTAGTTTCATAATTTTGTTCGGGGTTTTGACTACAAAAGAGCTTTAAAAATTCATCCTGGACAGGAATGACAGTGCAATTCCTAAATTTTGAGGAGCTAGAGTCAACTGTCATCCAGTGTGCCATATTGTAAGTTGTAACTTTATTTTAATACTTTATGTTTAACTATGCACGTAGTACTGACTCCTTTCTCTATTAACAATAGCCACTTCTATTGGAGATGCCTGGACAAAAGAAAAGGAGACACATATGGCTTCATGCGTCCTCAACGTGTCCAAGATATATTTTTCACCTTACATTAAAGGGTAAGTATAATCTTATACTTGGCATACTCATATACATATTAGTCTACATTCATATATAACGTTGTTCATATTTTATAGTACTCATTATGTCATATCCTAATTTTTCCCTATCTGTATGGAACAAACAGTAGAACCTACAAGGGATAGATAGAGGAAAGAGTTTTGGAATGGATTGTGATGGTGATTAGAATAGATGATAAAGGTTAGATGAGTTTTGAAGAAAGAAAGGGACTAAACTGAAAAGTTTAAAAGTTCCATGGTGCAAAATGGAAGTAGACATAAATTATGGGCCATTAAGTGTAATTATGAAAAGTTGAGGGACTAAAATGCAATTTTCAAAAGTTATAGGGTAAAATAGTAATTATTAAAAGTTGAGCCAGAAAAGGCCAAAAACTGTCCAGAATCATTTTAATCCCAAATTTTACTAGTAAATAGAGAAAATTATTCTGATCAGTTTAACGCTAGACAGAATTTTGATTTGAAGTCCCGATGAATTTATATGTGTCACATCCTCACTCTTCTAGCTTCATCTTCTCCAAACCAGTACCCTGTTATGTTTGGAAAAGGTAGGGGTGAGATTTTTGGGGAAATCTCAGTAGTAAACGGTACCACAAAAAGTGTATGCAAATATATGCATAGTGTTAAACATGCTTGCTTTACTATGATTATGTTTGCATTATGACATATACATGCTTCTATGATTCTTACTTATAACATATGGCCATATCATAAAAAGAAACAGAGCATTATCAATCATATATGCTTCATATAACCAAGACAAGTCAATAGCATATTAACAAACTCAAGCAATAAGCATACAATATAAGTCCACTACCTGGCATGCATCCTTTTCTTTAGTCCTTAACCTTTTCTCTGAGATCCCTTATTTATAGAGGTTAGATCCTATACATAGCATAATAATATTCTTATTATTATCCTATCCAGCATAACTCCACTTAACTCAAGCTTATCTTGAGGTAATACCCCTATTCTAACAATCTCCTAACTTTCTTTCTATCCACGGCTAACCTTATAGAGAGAGATATTTCTCTATTCTAACTATTAAATTTACAAGAACAATCCTCTAATTTATTAGAGTAGGGACTAGAATAAATTACTTACCTTATTCCTAAGCTTACCGAGTCCCTAAGCTCCTTGGATTGCTCCTAGCTCAGCCAGAACTCCTTCTTTCTCTTCCTTTCTTTCTCTTTTTTCTCTCTTTCTTTCTCTCTCTCTCTCTTCCTTTCTCTTCTTGGCCATGAATGTAATAGAGGGAGGGGTGGGGTATTTATAGGTGGAGGGAGGTGGAATGGATGGTCCAGATCGAATCACGATGAACGGCTCAGATCGCTTAGCTTCCTCAAGAAGCTTCACCTGCATCATCGTGATGACATCATCATCCTAGATGACTCATCAAAATGACATCATCCATGGACACCTCACATGCTTAGGTGGCATAATAGTGGGGCCCTCGGGATACCTCACCAGCTGACTCAGCGCTTCCAGAGAATTCCAGAGTCTTATCCCGGAATAAACGGCTGAGATCATGCCACGTGTCTTTAGCTTTTTCTTCTTCCTCTAGATTAGTGCCATGTGGTGCCTTATGGGTTCCTTTGATGCCACCCCATGGATTCTGGATAAGTCCAGAACTTTATCTGACCAATTCGCCGGTTATCACTTCAACCGGGTAACTTTACTTTATTGAAAAGTCACTAAAATATTACTTTAATGCCACTTTAACCCACATAATTCGTGGGCTACATTTTTGGACTTCTGGGAATGCCATCTTGGGTCTCTGATCATGCTCAAGTACTCTGATGGCTCAATTCCCAAGAAATATCCCTTAGCAAATTACCAAAATACCCTTGGTTCCTCTTTATTTACTTTAATGAATCTAGGGGAATTATTGTCTTTTCATACCTTACCAGAGTATTCCCTGACCCTGGTCAACTATCCAGATAACCTTTCTTGACTGTCTATCCTTAGTCAAATGACCAAAATACCTTTCACTCATTCTTTAATTATTTTATAACACACGGGTATTCTCGTCATTTTGCACCTTTTTCTGGACACTGGCCGTCAAAATTTACTAAAAAGTGAATAACTTTTCTTACAGATCTCCTTCGGGACTCCGTCAGTTCCCTGACCTCTATCTTCACAGGACGCTCATTCCTGTAACTTTTTACTCATATCTGAGGTCTAGAAGATCAGATAAAAATTTTAGATTACTTTCAAACTATCAGATAAATTTCAGCTATCTGAAACTCTAATAAAATTTCTGTAATAAACTAGATTAATCAGCATCATTTTCTCTATCTACTGATAAAATTTGGGACTTAATGGCCCACAACTTGTGTCTACTTTCATTTCATACCATAGAACTTTTAGACTTTTCACTTAGTCCCTTTCTTTTCCAAAATGACCATTATGCCCCTAGGGACTTTCACTATTTATATATAAGTCCCTATACTTTCACTTATTTGCAGTCTAGTCCCTGAAAACCTTCTGTATGTTTCTGGGATTTCTGATCAAATGGATCTGGTAGCCTATCTATTTTAGGCTATTTTCTGAGTCTCTGGGCCTAAAAATTGGGATATTATAATATGAATTTTTGAAATTTGGAAAAGTCAGTACAATATTTTTTGGACCTTAGAATTAGATAAAATTTTACAGTAAATTCTTATAATTAATATGAGAATTTATCAAATTGACAGAACTCAAAAAAAAGTTATGTAGAATTTATTATAAAATTTACAGTAGAATAAAACACCCTATAAATACTTTTCGGGGGAAATTCTTGGGAATTGAGTCCATAAAGCCAGGGGACCATGTAGAAGGCCCAAAATGGTGCCTCATAGGCCCAATGATATTTTTAGATAGGTATGTGGGCTAGTGCTAATAAAGACATAAAAATATAAAAATACGAAAATGCCATTATGTTATGCAAAATTATAAAAATGCCCTTATGTTGTAATACTGGACAAGAGATGAATGGAGGGCAATTTAGTTATTTGACCAAGGTTAGACGGTCAAGGAAGGTTATCTGAATAGTTAACCAGGGTTAGTGAATACTCTAGTGATGTGTGAAAAGACGATAATGCCCTAGAGTTATTAAAGTAAATAAAGAAGAACCAAGGGCATTTTGATAATTTGCCAAGGGATCAGTAATTAAGTTTAGACCTAGTCTAATAATATCAATGTTAGGAAGAATTTGGATACTGGATTTAAGGTCAGAAAATATATGGAATCTCAGAAAAATTAGTTATTAAACAGTCTGGTTTTTGTGAAATTTGACTGGGTCGGTACCGGATTGGACTGGAATTTTTTCAATCAGATCCTAGACCTAAATTTTACCAACCAAGACCCTAAATGATGTCATGGATGATGTCATAAAGTGGCTTCTAGGGCAAGCTTAGTGGAAGATTGAATATGGACCATTAGATCAAATAGTAACCAAAGTAATCTTAGCCTTTCATTTTTACCCAATTTTATCTATAAATATCCCCATTTTCCTTCACATTTTTAGAGCCTCATGAACCTTAGGGAACCTCTGCCAAAATTTCTACTTGAGCCAAAAAGAAGTACTCAAACTTGGAAGCAAGCCAAGGTAATTAATTCCCTAGCTCTTGAACTTTATTCTAGCCAGTTTTCTCTTAGTTTCAAGTGGTTTTTATGGCATTTCCCCTTTGGTGTTGCTGCTGGATGTGCTATTCATAGGTGATGGGAATATGAATTTTATGTTATGTATAGTTTAGATAAGCTTGAACAAGCTAGAATCAAGTAGTTTTGGCTTGAAAATTCAATTATGCATGCAATTATGGTTTTATGCTCTTGGCTACTACTATATGTATCACAATTCATATGTGGGAATTACATTATTTTGATGCTTCCAATGGATTTAAAATGAAAAATTGTGGAGTAAAGAAGAGAAATAAGTATTAGAAGCATTGGAATCAAAATGAGAATTTTTGGAAAACAAGGAGGGTATGTTCGGTTTTGTATAGCAGCTAAGGGAAGAGTTGGAATTTTGAAATTATAACCTCATATTTGGATTTCTTGTACAAAATTATGTAGGATTGTTCTAAGGAAATAATTATTACAAAGCTAAACCACTAACTCTAAGATTTAAGTTTAGAGTTAGGGATTTTAAGGAAATTAATGTGCAATGTTTATGTAATGGCTCTAATGAGTTGTATACACAATGTAATTGTGTTTAGGGCCATGATATGTCAAAGAAAATGATTTAAAGAGGATGAGCAAGCAACTAATGTTTGGTTGGAAGCTTAGGGAGCAAGTGCAAGGATAAGAGAAAATCTTATGTTTAAGGTAGTTGACTTACCTCTTTATGTGCTTGGTGTGGTATGCTTATGTGTTGACATATATATGATGATTGAATGATATTGTAACATGATGGATGATGTTGAATATGTTATGAATAATATGTTTCCCATGGCCATGCATTTTTATACAAAGCATATAGCATGATATCATGTCACTAAATGAAGAAAGTTTAATGAAATTACATATCATGCATTAACATCCATCTTGCATATTTAAGTGGTAATGTTTGCTACTGAGATTCCCTAGAATCTCACCCTCCCACAACTAACCAATTTAGGTCAAGCATGATGGAAAATGTATGCATGGAGAAGAGCTAAAGAATGGAAGAAAGAAAGTGAACAATTTGATACTCTAGCGTATGATATATGGTCTTTTCTAGTTATGTAAAGTGTCTATTTATGTGATAAAAATGTATGAAAAATTATGGCATAATCCCATGATGTATATGAATGTATGAGAGGCCAAAGAGATGTTTTATGCATCCTGGAACAATTATTGGGAATTAAAGAAAGGAAACTCAAATGGTAAAAACGTAGGTCCTAAAGCAGTTTTGTCGTGGCTTCAGTTTGACCTAGCAAATGAAAGAATTAATTCACGAACTTTTATGAGCATATATTAAACATCCAGAGATTTAAATTAATAGGTAACATGTCTCATTTGGATGTGTATATCAAGAGAAATAAATTTCCAAAGTTACAAGACAGAATCTAAAAATTCCAGAATTTGACATATGAACAGTAAAAAGTAACGATTTAACTATATTGATTGGAAAAGTAAATGTCCATATTTATATTTTTCCATTAAATAGCTATGAAAGAGATTCAATCAAAAAATTGGGTCACCACCATACGATTTTTCTAAAATTAGTTATGAACTTTTAAAGTTGAACTGTTAATCTAGAAATTATCAAGTGAATAGTACCCGAGAAGTAAGTTTTAAAAATTTTAATTTTTAGGCCAAATTAATATTTCTGCTAGTTAAATACCCTTTCAAATGCGTACTCTGAGGGGTGAAAAGTAGGGTGTTTCACATTGGACTCTACTTGTCATAGCCCCTGAAGACAATGTGTTGTACTGGTTCGATTCATTGTTTAAATGGCCAGATACTGGGATTGTTTCTAAAAGGTGAGTTTTTCTTCATAGATTTCTTAACATAAAAATTTAGTAATTTATATGATACTTTTTTCCAATTGGAGATAGGGCTGTGCAAGGCTTTAACTTGTTCAGAGGCCATCTAGTTAGTACTAATCCTTCATGAAATTATCCTCAAGTAAATACTTTTCAAATAATTAAATTTTAGTTTTCATAAATTTATTAGGGCGAAAGTTAGTCACTAATATGCTTTGTGTTTTTTCAGTTTTTTAGTAGCGCCATCAACCTGGCAGTGTTAAGTATATACATTATATAATCCAATATATGCACGAGATCATTGAGATAGGGATCATAGATAGCTTACATGAGGTATAAAGTGATCAATATTTAGACTTTTTCAATTTATCATATCTTAAATATTTATTTACCTATTACTTCTAACTTGCAGTTGCTCGAACATAACAACATGAGCTTTAAAGATGACTGATAAGATACAAATTGTGTATGGTTATGTGACATTTTAAGGGTTTTGTGACAACTTTACCATTCATTTTATGCCTATAATTGTGCTTTTATAGTAATACATGATTGTGCTTGGCAATGTGCTATTTAAAAAGTAAAATGGTAAATTAACTCCTCCAAACTGCATATATGTTATTCTTTTATTAGTGGGACTTTTACAGTAAGCTTTGATTTTGAATTGCAGGTACTTTGGAGGATAACTAAGGACTAATGTGAGTAAAAAAGAAATCACAAGAGAGAATCCAATCAAGGAAGCAACTTCTATGGTCTTTAGTTGCGACCAAAGTGTCCTCAGGTCGCGACCTCATTTCTTCTGGGAAGTTTCTCTACGTTTACAGGTCGCGACCAAAGAAGACAATCAGTGAAGCTGCGCATTTTTTATTAGGTCATTCTAATTTTAAAAGGAGAGGGAAGCCGCAGACGCAAAGAGGAAGCTAGTTTTTGTTAGATTTGGCTAAGAAGTAGTACTCGACTCTAATTCAACACTCTCTCCACAACCTACACACACATCTTCCATCTTTCTTCATCTTTCCATAAATTTTCTTTATTGCATCCTATCTGGACACCAATTGCAGTACAGTAGGAGTTATGAGAGGCTAGATCTTTAGTCTCTTGGTGATGAACCATATATCTTGAGCTCATGGACTGCACTGAGGAGTTTTCTACCTTAATCTGCACATATTTCATGTTTTGTTATTTCTAGATTTAGGGATTTCATTGTATGAGTAGGGATTGAATACCAATTGATTTTCTTATATTAGGTATTTGTAATTGAATTTGGATGATTTAAATGTTGATTTTAATATGAATATTTTAGTTTAGATTTATGGATAGTTTGATTATTATCAACGATTGTTGATATTTAATTCAATTGCTTGAAGTCTATGGTTTGTCGATCGACAATCATTTGAGGGCATTTTCATCATCTGATTCAATTACACACTAAGTAGTTTTTAATTGTGCATTAAAAGTTTTTAAGCTAGCTTTGATCAAATGAGTTCAAGAACTATAAATGCTCTGGACTCATTCGATTGATTGAGATTTTATTTAAGACTTAATGATTTCAAAACTCCAATATCAAAGTAAGAGCAAGGATAGATATGTTTTCATCATCAAGAGTCTTTCTCAACATATTTCTTTCACAATCTAACTCAATTTCACCTTAATCAAAAATATAAAAATATTTACTTTACTGCACCCTTATTTTATTGCATCAAAAATCAATCAAACCCAAAACCCATTTTACTTTCACTCAGGTTTTCAATAGTTTTGTTACCTAATTTGCTAGGATTCCAATAAAAAGGGCTCCTTGAGAAGAATGATAGGGTTGTGCCTTATATTATATTATCGGGTGTAATTGTTATTATTTTGATGGATCGAACGATGACAATTTGAACTCATCAATGGCGCCGTTACCAGGGAGCCAAGTAATTGGTTCCTTAGTAATTAATTGTCAATTCTATTATTTACCTGAGGTATTTTTTGTTTGAATTTTAGTTTTTGCTATTTTTAATTGCATTGCATTCTGCATTTTTCCTAAGTTTCTACGAAATCACTCCTATGACATTGAGTCATGACCAATTATCATTTGTGTCACAACTCAATTGCTTTACTGTGGTACTTGATCACTCTCTATGAAATACAGTCGCAACGGTCAAAACTTTTAGTCGCGACTATTTTGGAATATTTTCTCTGTGTTATTTAGTCGCGATGTGAGTCCATTTGTGTCACAACTTGAAAACCATTTTTAAGAACTTTTGCTCTCTGTGTTCAGGGGTCGTGACTTGAACACCCTTGTGTCGTGGATATTTGACATTTTCTGCTGTGAAACTTCTGTGTTTGATTATGATTACTTGCTTAACATTCTTGATTGTTTCTGTGTTGCATGCGTAGAAGAACTGAACTATTAGTGCCTTTTGAACATGAACTTGAGAGACAACTTAGGAACTGAGGAAAGGATTTAGACAAGAAGGAACTAGTGAAGTTGTAGCTGAAGAAGAGGTGAGGTCAGCAAAATCTAGTTCATCCTTTAGTGTTCCTGGATCTGAAATTGAACTCAATTTATAGATTCCTTTAGAAAATCCTAATATGGCTGAGATTAATCCTAATAGGCAAAATGGGTATAATAGACAAGGAAAAAATGAAATACCAATGAATGTAGAAGATAATAGAAGTGTGAGGGAAATAAATCATTCGCATGTGAATTATGATCCTTATGGTTTCTATACTGAAGAGGCTAATTTTGGAATTAAAGGAGCTTTGATTACAGCCTTACCTAAATTTCATGGTTTTGCAGGAGAATGTCCATATCGCCACTTACAAACCATGCATATGATCTATTATTCGATGAAGCCTCCAATGACTGCATTGGATGAGGTCTTAAGGAGGTGTTTCCATTTCACTATGGAAGGGAAGGCTAAAGAGTGATTATACAATCTATCAACTCATTTCTCAACTCTTACATAGGATCAGTTGAAGTCAACATATCTAGAACAGTTCTTCCCTGCCTCTAAGACTACTCGAATGAAGAAGGAGTTTACAAACATTCTACAACAGGATAGAGAGTCATGACATGAATATTGGACGAGATTTATCAATTTGTTGGCTCGATGTCCCCATCACAACATCACGAAGGCTGATTTAGTAGACATTTTCTTTGATGTCTGCTTCCTCACAACAAGGTATCCTTGAATGCAGTAGCAAATGGATCTTTGAGAGATAAAACTCCAAAAGTAACTTAGGAGTTATTCCAAAAAATGGCTAATGAAGACCATCATACTGAAGATCTAAGAAGAATGCCCATATCATCTTCGAGTAATTCAAATGAGATTTTAGCAGAAATAGCAGCTCTAGGAAACTAAATGGAAAATAGGATAAATTTAATTGAAAGAGAGATACATTCTACAAAGCAAGTTCATGTAGTAAGAACCTCACAGGCACTAGTTACAGGATGTGAGTCATGCGGTTTAATCATACATGCTACGAGTACATGTGATAGACAGAATAAAGAAGTAACAGCAATATATCAAGGAAGAGACCATCAATACCAGAAGAGAGATCCATACTCCAACACATACAATCCTGGTTGGAGAGACCACCCAAACTTTAGGTGGGAGAGTGGGGAAAATAGGTCAAATCAATTCCAAGGAGGTGGTGCTTCCTCAAGCAACTACTAAAGTAATGTAAGGTCTATGGTTCCTGTAACATCCCTAATTTCGGTCCTAAGTTGTATGTACAGGTTAAATGAAATATATGAGATTTTTGGAAAAGTTGTGGACATATTTATGTAAAGAAAATGATTAATTGGAAGAGGAAGAAAGTCTAAAAGCCAAAGTACAAAATTACGAAAATGCCACTGTGATGCCCTAAGAAACCAGAAGTAAATGGAGGGCATTTTAATCATTTCACACAATGGATGGATATCAGAGGAAATTTTATAGTAAATTATTATAATTAATATGAAAATTTATGGAGTTGACAGAAGTCAAAAAGGAGTCCTGTAGAATTAATTATGGAATTTACGGTAAAAAAGGACACCGATAAAGGGTTAAAGGAAACGTATGTAATTTTTAACAGGACTTCTGGGGCTCAGAAAATTATGAAACTTTGTAGAGAATTCATTTTATATTATAATGAATTTCTAAAAATGTTAGAACAATTAAAAGAGGTGTTTAGCATTTATGCTAAGATCAGGGTGATTTATGGATATCGGTATAAGGAAAATACATTGGGATTTGGGCCAATTAGCTATTGGACCTAAAAGAGACCCAACATATCATCCTAGGCCATCCCAATAGGGCCCAAAAGTTGTCTTGGAGCCCAAGTCCTAAAATAAATAATTTTTGGATTTTTGGAAATAAAGAAAAAGAGAATAAAGTAAGAATTATGTTTTGCACATGGTGGGACCCACATGGACTAAACATGGTGCCGAGAAGAGAGCTTAGGTGTCCCAAGTGATGTCATGCTAGTGAGGTCATGGTGGTGAGGTCATGAGCCAAAGTGAAAAGATATTCCAAGATCAAACCTTTAACCATTAGATCAAATAATTTCCAAAGTGATATTGGCCTTCAAATGGCACATGACTTTTTCTATAAATACCCCCCCTTTCCATTCATTCTTCACACCTAGGAGCTCCTTTAGAGAGAGAAGTGAGTTCTAGAGAAAGAAAGTGGAAGAAAGCAAGGGTCTTGAAAGAGCAAGTAAGGTAAGTTGATCTTCTTCACTTTACCATTTTGGGTTGCACTGTTCATGCACTGTTCATGATAGAAGAAAATGGAATTTCAATGATTTAATGCTTCCATTGAGTTTATATGTTGATTTTGTGTAGGATTGGAAAGGTTTTGAACCTTGGAAACCATTGGAGTTAAAGGTTATAATGTTGAAAATTCCTCACGGGTACTGTTCACTCGCGTGAACAGTGATTTAAATTTCATAATTTTGATGCTTCCAATGGTCTTAAAATGAGATTTTGTGTGGGGGTAAAGTGGAGGAACAAGTATGGGAAGCATTGGAACCAAAATGGGAATTTTGGAAAAAGGGAGCTTATTGAATCTAGACTTGGAATTTGTTTGGAATGGAGTTATAATTTGGTAATTATCTTGTAATGCCTAGGTTTTGACATTTGTGGCAAGGAAAGACCATTACAAGAAGGAAAGGAACAAGGATCTACAAGAGGTAGCAAGAATATCTAACTATAAACTTATGTGCTTTGATTGTTTTGCTTACTTGTTATGCATGAAGGTTTGGTTGAGCATGGAATGTTGTGTGATGATGATGATGATGTGATACTCCTTGCAATATATGTCATGACAATATGCATATTAGAGTTGCTTTTGTATAAGCATGAATTAGCTCCCATTGCATGATAACATGTTAGGCATTCAATCAAACATGCATAACCTTATAGTTTATATTACTTGCTATTGGGATTTCCATGAAATCTCATTCCTTCCATATAATTAAACATGCTCTAGGTGCTGGATCTTCTCAAGGCAAGAGGGTAAATGTTTATGGATGACTGTACATAATTTAAAGAGTGTGCACTTTAATTACAAGATGATGTTTTGGTTTGTATGATGCATGCTACTCATAAATCCTATCTGCGGTATTGTACTTCCATCGGTAATTTGATTGACTTATATGATGAGTTTTCATATGAAATTTGGCATGGACATATATAAGATCTATATCTTTAAATGGACACCAAGAATGCCTCATTTGGTTAAGAACTCGAATTGTTATGAGTTTTCAAAATCAGGAGTTGAAATCTGGAATAAGGTAAAACCACTACTCAGAGGCAGTGAGGTTCATGCGCTAATTTCATATAGTAAACGAATGAGCTTTTCCTCAAAATTTTGTGAGATTAAAGTATACATATGGAGCTTTAAATCCATATGTAATTCAACTCAATTGGATAAGTATACAAGGAGAAATGAATTTTTGAAAATGGGGCAAAGAAACTGGAACTTCCAGATTTACCAAATGAACAGTAAAGTTCAACGAATAAACTGATTTGATCTGGACAAGAAGATCTCATTTTCATTTTTTTATCTCAAAGTTAAATGAAATATATTTCATTAGAAATTGGAATCACCTTAAAAATATTTTTCTAGATTTAGTTATGAATTTCCAAAGTTCAGGTTGTAATCTGGAATTACCCAGTGAATAGTGGCAGTGAACAGTAACCGTATGCCCAACTCTTGGAAATTCATGTTTTTGAGGTTAAGAGGTACTCCAATATTCTAAAATAGTTACAATTGAGTAAGGTTAAAGTTCAAAATTAAGGTCAAGGTTTTAAGGTTAAGACTTAAAGATATTTGTTAGAAAATACCATTGTGCTGGTAGACTATACAAAGTACTGTGTACGTAGGTGCTGTCTAAGGAGGCTGGAAGTGAGTGGACCTAGCCGGTTCATCCAGTCTTTCCTGGGTACTTGCGTAGAATGGTAGTTCTCATGGGGAATTACCCAATCAGTACAGTTATTTTCTACCAGGATTTTCGGCAAGAGAGATATAATCCACTTCAAAAGAGCTATAGCAAGAGTACTTTGAGAGATATAAAGAAGGATGTTTCATTTTGGTATCAGAGCAAAGGATTCTAGATTAGGAAATGCTCTGAATAGATGATCTATAGATACCTATTAGTAAAGCTATCATAAATGATATTAAGTTAATACTTGCAGGATGGCTAGAGGTAAAACCAGATCAAAAACCACCGTAAACCAAGGAGACCCTAGACCAGATGTCTATATCTTGGATAGCTCAGAGGAGGAGGAAGAGATACTGGATAGTGATTCTGATATGTGGATCCCTCCTATGATTAATGATGCTAAAGAGGTTAGTTTTGCAGTAGGGTCCAATATTCCGACCAGGACACCCGAGGGGATACAGGAAGAACCTATCCCAGCTATGCCTATAACTACAGTATACGCAGCTGTAGCAGGTACAGATATGGAGACCAATCAGGGAGCTCAATCAGGACAGCCCAATGATCAGTATTCCCAGGTTAGAGGTACAGTAGGACATACTCTGAGATAGTCAATTGACCCAGATGTCCTAGGACCTAGCAGAGTGCCTGATCAGACAAATATCCCAGGTCCTAGTAGACCTAGACTAACCATGGTAGAGTTATATCTGGGAAATATAGTTATAGAGCTATCACCAATAGGGCATATGAGTGAAGAGCACTTTGAGAGAGCCGTGGAGTTAGCCAAGCAGCTGTACAGTCTTAGAGGACTTTTAGACAGAAGCAAGGACCAGGACTACGTAGTTTATCATGATTTTATTACCAGAGTAAGAGAAGCCTATCAAGCCTTCCAACCAGATACATTGACGCTGGATGATTGGACAGTCATTATGGATGAAATTCTGCCAACCACCCCTACTTGGAGAACGGAATTAGATGAATACTTTGGAGAAGATCCTTACGAAGGCATACCTGATTGGATTTATTTGATTAAAGAATTTATTAGAATTAAGTTTAAGAAGGACTAGGGTATGTTTAGAAATAATAATGTTCTCCATGTAGTTATAAAGACCAGTATGGCACTATATGTATGACTTTTGATGACTGTATGACGTGTTTTGAATGGAATATAAATTATGTTGTTTATAGTATTCCTCTTCTGTTAGATTTTTCTTCTAGACCGTAAAGCAAAGCAAAAATGGTTCGTACAAGAAGAACCATTACGACAGAGGAACCAGAGAACACAAGGGATATTAATCAGCTAATATTAGAAAGGCTGGAGCAACAACAGAAAATGATAGAAGAGATGCGTGCTATGTAATATCCTTAATTTTCTGTACTGGTTCCTATGTACAGAATAAACGGAATATATGAGCTCTGTTTCAGGAAAAAGATGTGGTCCTTTATGTAAAGAAAATGATTAAATTGCAAAAGAAAGGAAAAGAAAGGACTTAAATGCAAATATGGAAAGTTTAAGGTAAGGAAGGAAAGGTAGACAAAAATGTGGGGTCTTAAAGTGTAATTTTAGCCAAATTAAGGGACTTAATTATAAAGAAGGAAAAGTTCCCTGGGGCTAAAGTATAATTAAAGAAAATAGGCCAGAAGTGGTTTGCACCGGCCGACAGCATTTCAGTCCCAGATTCTACCCGAAGGTAGGGTAGGTGACGCCGGGTAACCAAGCCTAATACCGGAATTTTTGAAGACTCCAGATAGCCAGAAATGGACTGATCGTCCAAAAGTTATAAAAATTAATACCGGATACCCTAGGTTTCAGATATAAGTGAGAAAATACAGGATGATGCACCCTTATGGGGCGGATGTCGGGAAACTGACAGGATACCGATAGGAGGTCTGTAGGAAAAGTTATTCACAAAATAAAAATTCCAGACGGGAGTGTGAGGCCTCCAGGGATCCGGGTTGGAGATTTATCGGTATTTTTAAAGAGGCTAAATGCGATCGAATGACTTCGGTCAGATGACCGTTATAACCCCCAAGGATGCCTGAACGCAGTTGGACACTGTATCTGGGGAAAAGAGCCGGTGTCCGAAAAAGGTGTATAATCGGTAAATAATAGTTAAAATATTCAATGAACTGTGTTAAAGGAAGATTTCTCGTAATGCGTGCCATACAGGTAATGGACCCAGGAAGCCCAAAAATGGCGCCATTAGAGGCCCAATAAGACTCTTGGACTGATAGGTGGGCCAGTGTCCAGCAGAACCCTGGAAAAGTGCGAAATTACGAAAATGCCCCTATGTTGTACAAAAAGGGCAGCAGATGAATAAAGGGTATTCTGGTCATTTTGGACAGACCCAGAGG
The DNA here is from genome assembly GCA_037074615.1 of Leucaena leucocephala. NCBI lineage: Eukaryota > Viridiplantae > Streptophyta > Magnoliopsida > Fabales > Fabaceae > Leucaena > Leucaena leucocephala. The sequence goes on along the minus strand of CM073555.1, from coordinate 10,486,955 downwards.
TCAAGACATGTCTAAATAAGGTTGACTAGAGCCAGTATAAGCTTTGACCGAGTCCAGAAAGGTGTGAAATGACGATTTTGCCCTTAGGGTTAAAATAGGACAAGATAGGGCACCAAGGGCATTTTGGTTATTTCGCAGGGGATCTGTAATTGAGTCTGGACCCAGTATTAAAAAGTTAATGATATAAAGGGTCTAGATACTAAATGTGAGGTCAGTAGACATAATAAGGATCTTCAGAAACATCAGGTGCAGAAAACAGCACGTTTTTCGAGGCGATGGACTGGGCCGGTACCGGAGTGGACCGGAAAGCTTCCGGAAGGCTCTAGCTCCCTCTCAATTTCGCCATGTGAAGAATGTGGGAGGTGAGGTGTCCCATGAGTTGGCATTGAGTGATGTCATGCATGATGCAGTAAAAGGAATAAAGAAAAATAGGAAATTCAGGAAAAACCAGGACCACAGGATCATAAGTCTTCAAAATTACAAGATTGCCATTGCTCAACACTATAAATACCCCCTTACCCCCTTCATTTCGGTGCAAGCAAGAAAGAGAAGAAGAAAGAAGTTCTTGAGAGAGAAAGTGAGAGAAAGAAAGAAGTAAGGAAGTTCTGGTGAAGTTGGAAGTAGTAGGGAAGTTCTAAAGCACTGCTTTTAAGGTAACAACTAATCCTAGCTCTTATGTAATGTCTTTGTGATGTGTTGTCTTGTTTGGTTGATTGTTGTCCTATATGTTATGCTTGAAGCTCTATTCCAATGCTATGATCATATGTTATTGAATATGGAAGCATGCAGCATACTTATCTGTACACAGTCACAAGCAAGCACCGTCACTCTGCATTACATATTTTGTTATGATTATTGTTACTGGGATTCTTTTGAATCTCATTCCCAAACATAACATTACAGGGGAGGTTCTGTCAAAATAAAATTTGGAAATCTTAAGAGACGCCGGTAGGCTGCCGAAATTCCGGCAACGAAGACGGAACAAAGAAAGGAACTGATACGTACTGTGTACGTAGTGCTGTCTAAGGAGGCTGGAAGTGAGTGGACCCAGAAGGTTCATCCAGTCTTTCCTGGGTACTACGTAGAATGGTAGTTCTCACAAGGGAATTACCGAATCGGTACAACATCGGTTACTTTCTAGAGAAGAATTGTAGCAGTTATGCTGCCGGATTTTAGACAGAGAAGGATGTAATAAAATATGAGAGAGTTAATCATGCACTGATATATAACAGTTGATTATTTGATATTAATTGTTATCTGGCTTGTATGACTGATATGTGTTGGTTGTATGCTTGGGTATGTAAAGACTAAATGCTGAAAATAGGCTCAGTGAACAGTAACTCGTGAAGACCCATTCATGTTTGATAAATCATTAAAAATAGTAAATGATTGAATTAATGTACAAAATTTTTAGGGTATACAGTAGACATACTAAGCTTTAATTTGATATATAGAATGTCTAATTTGGATGTATACACGAAAAGATATAAATGGTTAAAGTTGGGACCAGAATGCTGGATTCAGGAGAAAGTCATTGGATGAACAGTAATATTTGAACGTTTACTCACGTTGAATTTGTCAAGGATTGGTCAACCAATGATTTTTCCCTGAAATATATTTGAGTTAGCTTCACGTAGCAACTTGAACCACTTCATTTCGATTTTTCTAGAATTAGTTATGAATTTTCAAAATCAGGTCACTCATCTGGAATTTGCCACAGTGAACAGTACTCGATATGAATAAAATTCCAGATTAAGTGTTTAGACTTCAATGACCCTGAAAGTGGTTTAAGTGCTACTGTATGGTCCCTAAGATGTATAAAAATAAGGATGTGACATTTTGGTATCAGAGGAAAGGATTCTGGCTTAAGAAATGCTCTGAGTAGATGATTTATAGAAAGATATACCATGATAAAGCCGTCATAATTGACACTAAGTTAGTGTTTGCAGGATGGCTAGACATAGATTTGGGTCTGAAACTACAGTAAACCAATGGGAATTAAGACCAGAGGTCTCTAGTTCAGATAGTTCAGAAGAAGAGATAGTAAGTAATAATTCTGACCTCTGGACACCTCCAGTAGCTGGTGATTCTGAGGAGGATAGTTCCTCGGTAGGATCAAACTTTCCAAATGATGATCAGGAGGTAATGATAACAGAAGACCCTATTCCTGCCATTCCCATAAGTGCGGTACCCTTGAATATAACAGACAGTTCAGGATCCAGTCAAGTACGTGTTCAGAGTAATGCGCCAGGTCCCAGTAGGCCCGAAGTGACTCTAGTAGAAATGTACTTGGGAGGTTTAATCGTAAGAATGGTCCCAGGGAGAAACCTGAGTAGAGAGCAACTTGAGAGCTCGGTAGCATTAGCCCGACAACTATACGAGTTGAGGCAGACCCTGTTTGAAAACATAGATCAAGATTATTCGGTCTACCAGGAGTTTATCACAAGGGTGAAAGCCATATATCAAGCCTGGGATCCAAATGTGTTAACCATGGGGCTTTGGCTAGAAATTATTAATGACGTATTGCCGAAGACTCCTACCTGGAGATCGGAGTTGGACCAGTATTTTGATAGAGAATCATATTGTACCATATCCGACTGGATCTACCTAGTAGGAGAATATATTAGAATGAAGTTTAAGAAAAATTAGAGTAATATTTCTAATGTATAAAAGACTAGAATGGTACTGTGATATGTACATATACTCTGTATGTATATTATGTGTGAAATGAAATGAAAAGGAATTATGTTATTTATCGTATTCCCTTCTGTTTTTAAGTATAACAAAATGGTACGAACGAGGAGAACTATTCCAGCTGAGGAACCCCGAGAGGCTGGAAACCTTAATCAAATGATTCTAGAACGATTAGAACAGCAACAAAAGATGATAGAAGAAGTGAGAGCTGCTCAAGCACGAAATGAACAAGAAAGAGATGCTGCCATAGCCGCGGCAGTAGCAGCAGCTGTAAATAATTTAAGACCGCCAGAGCCTTCAGGAGCAACCAGTAGAGAACCTGAAGAAGTACCACAGCAGGCGGAACAGCCCCAGAGAAGGGTTGAATCAAGGGAGGAGGCAGTTGGCATCCAGCAATGGATGGTGCGATTTTGCAAACACAATCCTCCCATATTCGAAGGGACATTTGAAGTACATGTAGCAGAAAATTGGGTCAGCAGATTAGAGAAGATCTTTAAGGTCCTCGACTGCCCGACTGAAACCAAGGCCCAAATGGCCATCTATCAATTGGAAAAGGATGCGGATAGATGGTGGAAGAATACAGAGTTACTTCTCCAAGCAAGAGATATTCCAGTTACCTGGGAAGTATTTCTTGAGCAATTTTATGAGAAATATTTTCCTCAATCTGTCAGAGATGAAAGGGAGGCTGAATTCCTTGTGCTGAGGCAAGGAGAAAAAGAATCTTTTGACGAATATTTGGCCAAGTTCATCCGGCTATCTCAATATTCAACTTACCTACGCCAAGTGGATGACGAACGCTGGACGACAGAAAGAATGATTCGAGGGCTGAATTCTATGTTAAAGGAGAAGTTAACTCCCCAACAATACAGCCAGTTCAATAAGGCTGTGGAAGCATGTCGAATCGTTGAGAACAGCATGAATCATAGAATGCTGTCCAGATCTGGGAGTAAAGATCAAGCGACTCCGGATAAGGCCGGACGGAATCAAGAAGCGGCCAGTGGGAGCAGCTATAAGAAAAGAAAGCGCCCGTGGCAGACCAAGAGGCCTAATAGGGGAAATTTCCGCGGAAGATCCAGTAACAGGGATCCAAAGGCCCCAGTATGTGAAAAGTGTGGAAAGAATCATGGTGACAGACCATGCTTGATGGGCCAGAATGTATGCTATACCTGCGGAAAGCCCGGACATTTTTCCAGGGAATGTCCTCAAGCTATAACTGATCCAAGGCCAAGGACGGCGGGACGAGTATTTGCACTCACTAGAGAGGATGCTCAGCGATCATCTGAGATGATCCAAGGTACAATCTATCTCAATGATCATGCTGTGACTGCCCTATTTGATTCGGGTGCAAGTCATTCCTTTATATCTTATGAATGTGCTAAATGCCTAGGCCTTCTGATCAGCAAGTTACGTTATGATATACAGGTGAAAACCCCCACCAACGCTAGGGTGATCACATCTGATGCTTGTCTAAATAGTGTGGTGCGTTATGAGTACTGCAGTACCACCCTGGACCTGATCTGTATGCCTTTCCGGGAGATTGAGGTCATACTCGGTTTAAATTGGTTATCCTCCAATAATGTGATGTTGGACTGCAGAAACAAGACCCTAGTTCTTGGTCCAAAGATCACTGATCGGAGCTTAGAAGTACAACTGAACTTCGTGACAGAGGCTCAGGCAGAAAAATGTCTACGGAAAGGATGTCAGGGATATGTGGTATTCTTTTCTGTTCAAGCAGAAGTGGAGGAAGGCATCGAGGAGGTTCCTGTAGTCAATGAATTTCCTGAAATCTTTCCAAAGGAGATTCAGGGATTGCCTTCGGAGCGTGAAGTGGAGTTTGCGATCGACATTGTACCTGGAGCTGGACCAGTATCAAAAGCCCCATACAGGATGGCTCCCAACGAAATGATGGAACTGAAGAAGCAAATTGAGGAGCTATTGGAGAAGGGTTTCATACGACCCAGTGTATCGCCATGGGGTGCTCCAGTACTGTTCGTCAAGAAGAAAGATGGTAGCTTAAGGCTGTGCATTGACTACAGGGAATTAAATAAGCTTACAGTTAAGAACAAGTATCCTCTTCCCAGAATTGATGACCTGCTAGATCAATTGGCAGGAGCGAGCTTATTCTCCAAAATTGACTTGAGATCTGGCTACCATCAACTAAGGGTCAAGCCAGATGATATTCCAAAGACGGCGTTCAGAACACGCTATGGACATTTTGAATTTTTGGTGATGCCTTTTGGACTAACCAATGCACCTGCTATTTTCATGGACTATATGAACCGGATTTTCAGGCCTTATCTAGATCAGTTCGTCGTGGTCTTTATTGATGATATTCTGGTGTACTCCAAATCTCCAGAGGAGCATGAAAGGCATTTGAGGATTGTTCTTGGTACCCTTAAAGAGAAGAAGCTCTATGCTAAGCTGAGTAAGTGCGAGTTTTGGCTTTCAGAAGTCAAATTTCTCGGTCATGTCATATCCCGAGACGGGGTAGCTGTGGATCCTAGCAAAGTTGAAGCAGTTTTGAGCTGGGAACAGCCAAGGACAGTGACAGAGATTAGAAGTTTTCTTGGCCTAGCAGGGTACTACAGACGATTCATTCAAGACTTTTCTCGAATTGCCTTACCACTTACCAAGCTGACCAGAAAGAATCAGCAGTTTAAGTGGGATGAGAAGTGCGAGGCTAGCTTCCAGCAGTTGAAGCAGAGATTAACGACTACTCCCGTGCTGATTATTCCAGACCCAACTCAGACTTATGTAGTCTACACTGATGCTAGCAAGCAGGGGCTGGGATGTGTGCTTATGCAGCAAGGTCGAGTAGTAGCCTACGCCTCTCGGCAGTTAAAGCCACATGAAGAGAATTATCCCACTCATGATCTGGAGCTTGCGGCGGTGGTCTATGCCCTGAAGATATGGAGGCACTATTTATACGGAGCAACGATAGAGTTGTTTTGCGACCACAAAAGCCTGAAGTATCTGCAGGATCAGAAGGAGCTGAACATGAGGCAGCGGCGATGGATGGAATTGTTAAAAGATTATGACTTCCAGATTAAATACCATCCAGGAAAAGCCAATGTAGTAGCTGATGCCCTGAGTAGAAAGGTGGTGCAGGTTGCATACATGATGATCAAGGAATTGGAACTGATAGAAGATATGCGCGACTGGAGCCCTCTATATCAAATGCAACTGACGGAGAATCCTTTTGGAGGAGTTCATGTCAGATCTTGCATAGAAGATGAGATCAAAGGGGCTCAGGAACAGGATAAGCTCGCAGCAATATTCAAAGATAAGCTGGAGAAAGGGAAGACAAGGAATTTTGAGATGTCCCCAGACGGATTGCTACAGTTTAGGGGAAAACCCTATATCCCAAATGTTGGGGGATTAAGGGAAAGGATTCTGGAGGAAGCACATAAAAGCCGATATACGGTACATCCAGGTATGACCAAAATGTACCATGATGTTAAAAGGTTATTCTGGTGGCCTGGACTGAAGAAAGATGTTGTAGCTTACGTATCTAAGTGCTTAACCTGCCAGAAAGTGAAAGTTGAACATCAAAAGCCAGCAGGAACGTTGCAGCCTTTAGATATTCCTGAGTGGAAATGGGATGGGATTGCCATGGACTTTGTGGAAGGACTACCCTTGACACCAAGTAGACATGATGCGGTTTGGGTAGTAATCGATCGACTGACAAAGTCAGCACATTTCCTGGCAATCAATAAGAGAGATTCTCTAGAAAAGCTGGCAAAGCTATATATAAAGGAGATCGTTAGGCTCCATGGTATCCCAAGCAGCATTGTGTCTGATAGAGATCCTCGATTCACTTCAAATTTCTGGAGGGCTCTACAGGAAGAAATGGGCACTACTCTCAGATTCAGTACAGCTTATCATCCTCAGACAGATGGTCAATCTGAAAGAACAATACAGACGTTAGAGGATATGCTGAGAGCATGTGTCCTAGATTTCAAAGGCAGCTGGGATATCCATTTACCCCTTATAGAGTTTGCATATAACAATGGTTATCAGGCCAGTATACAGATGGCACCTTTTGAAGCACTCTATGGACGGAAATGTAGATCCCCCTTATGCTGGCTAGAGTTGAGCGAGAGAAGAATGCTTGGTCCGGATATAGTGGATCAAACTGCAGAACAAGTTGCGATAATTAGAAAACGATTGTTGACGGCTCAAAGCAGACAGAAGAGCTATGCAGATGTCAGAAGGAAGCCGTTGGAGTTTGAAGAAGGAGAACATGTATTCCTTAAGTTAACTCCAACGACAGGAGCCGGACGATCGATTAAGGTGAAGAAGTTGCATCCAAGATACATCGGGCCATTCCAGATTCTCTCAAAGATAGGAGCAGTAGCCTACAAGTTGGCTCTTCCTCCAAATCTCAGCCAGATACATGATGTGTTCCATGTTTCCCAATTAAAGAAGTATATTCCAGATCCATCTCATGTGATAGAGCAAGATGAGATCGCACTGCGAGATGACTTGACCTATGAGGTTGGACCGGTACGAATTACTGATAGAAAAGTCAAGCAGTTGCGGAATAAGCAAATTCCTTTAGTTAAAGTGATCTGGAAAGGCTTGACTGAACAAGAGGCTACATGGGAAACAGAAGAAAAGATGAGAGAAAAGTACCCTGAATTATTTGTATAGGATAGATGTAATGTCAATTTCGGGGACGAAATTTATTTTTAGGGGGAGAGAAATGTAATATCCTTAATTTTCTGTACTGGTTCCTATGTACAGAATAAACGGAATATATGAGCTCTGTTTCAGGAAAAAGATGTGGTCCTTTATGTAAAGAAAATGATTAAATTGCAAAAGAAAGGAAAAGAAAGGACTTAAATGCAAATATGGAAAGTTTAAGGTAAGGAAGGAAAGGTAGACAAAAATGTGGGGTCTTAAAGTGTAATTTTAGCCAAATTAAGGGACTTAATTATAAAGAAGGAAAAGTTCCCTGGGGCTAAAGTATAATTAAAGAAAATAGGCCAGAAGTGGTTTGCACCGGCCGACAGCATTTCAGTCCCAGATTCTACCCGAAGGTAGGGTAGGTGACGCCGGGTAACCAAGCCTAATACCGGAATTTTTGAAGACTCCAGATAGCCAGAAATGGACTGATCGTCCAAAAGTTATAAAAATTAATACCGGATACCCTAGGTTTCAGATATAAGTGAGAAAATACAGGATGATGCACCCTTATGGGGCGGATGTCGGGAAACTGACAGGATACCGATAGGAGGTCTGTAGGAAAAGTTATTCACAAAATAAAAATTCCAGACGGGAGTGTGAGGCCTCCAGGGATCCGGGTTGGAGATTTATCGGTATTTTTAAAGAGGCTAAATGCGATCGAATGACTTCGGTCAGATGACCGTTATAACCCCCAAGGATGCCTGAACGCAGTTGGACACTGTATCTGGGGAAAAGAGCCGGTGTCCGAAAAAGGTGTATAATCGGTAAATAATAGTTAAAATATTCAATGAACTGTGTTAAAGGAAGATTTCTCGTAATGCGTGCCATACAGGTAATGGACCCAGGAAGCCCAAAAATGGCGCCATTAGAGGCCCAATAAGACCTTGGACTGATAGGTGGGCCAGTGTCCAGCAGAACCCTGGAAAAGTGCGAAATTACGAAAATGCCCCTATGTTGTACAAAAAGGGCAGCAGATGAATAAAGGGTATTCTGGTCATTTTGGACAGACCCAGAGGTCAAGACATGTCTAAATAAGGTTGACTAGAGCCAGTATAAGCTTTGACCGAGTCCAGAAAGGTGTGAAATGACGATTTTGCCCTTAGGGTTAAAATAGGACAAGATAGGGCACCAAGGGCATTTTGGTCATTTCGCAGGGGATCTGTAATTGAGTCTGGACCCAGTATTAAAAAGTTAATGATATAAAGGGTCTAGATACTAAATGTGAGGTCAGTAGACATAATAAGGATCTTCAGAAACATCAGGTGCAGAAAACAGCACGTTTTTCGAGGCGATGGACCGGGCCGGTACCGGAGTGGACCGGAAAGCTTCCGGAAGGCTCTAGCTCCCTCTCAATTTCGCCATGTGAAGAATGTGGGAGGTGAGGTGTCCCATGAGTTGGCATTGAGTGATGTCATGCATGATGCAGTAAAAGGAATAAAGAAAAATAGGAAATTCAGGAAAAACCAGGACCACAGGATCATAAGTCTTCAAAATTACAAGATTGCCATTGCTCAACACTATAAATACCCCCTTACCCCCTTCATTTCGGTGCAAGCAAGAAAGAGAAGAAGAAAGAAGTTCTTGAGAGAGAAAGTGAGAGAAAGAAAGAAGTAAGGAAGTTCTGGTGAAGTTGGAAGTAGTAGGGAAGTTCTAAAGCACTGCTTTTAAGGTAACAACTAATCCTAGCTCTTATGTAATGTCTTTGTGATGTGTTGTCTTGTTTGGTTGATTGTTGTCCTATATGTTATGCTTGAAGCTCTATTCCAATGCTATGATCATATGTTATTGAATATGGAAGCATGCAGCATACTTATCTGTACACAGTCACAAGCAAGCACCGTCACTCTGCATTACATATTTTGTTATGATTATTGTTACTGGGATTCTTTTGAATCTCATTCCCAAACATAACATTACAGGGGAGGTTCTGTCAAAATAAAATTTGGAAATCTTAAGAGACGCCGGTAGGCTGCCGAAATTCCGGCAACGAAGACGGAACAAAGAAAGGAACTGATACGTACTGTGTACGTAGTGCTGTCTAAGGAGGCTGGAAGTGAGTGGACCCAGAAGGTTCATCCAGTCTTTCCTGGGTACTACGTAGAATGGTAGTTCTCACAAGGGAATTACCGAATCGGTACAACATCGGTTACTTTCTAGAGAAGAATTGTAGCAGTTATGCTGCCGGATTTTAGACAGAGAAGGATGTAATAAAATATGAGAGAGTTAATCATGCACTGATATATAACAGTTGATTATTTGATATTAATTGTTATCTGGCTTGTATGACTGATATGTGTTGGTTGTATGCTTGGGTATGTAAAGACTAAATGCTGAAAATAGGCTCAGTGAACAGTAACTCGTGAAGACCCATTCATGTTTGATAAATCATTAAAAATAGTAAATGATTGAATTAATGTACAAAATTTTTAGGGTATACAGTAGACATACTAAGCTTTAATTTGATATATAGAATGTCTAATTTGGATGTATACACGAAAAGATATAAATGGTTAAAGTTGGGACCAGAATGCTGGATTCAGGAGAAAGTCATTGGATGAACAGTAATATTTGAACGTTTACTCACGTTGAATTTGTCAAGGATTGGTCAACCAATGATTTTTCCCTGAAATATATTTGAGTTAGATTCACGTAGCAACTTGAACCACTTCATTTCGATTTTTCTAGAATTAGTTATGAATTTTCAAAATCAGGTCACTCATCTGGAATTTGCCACAGTGAACAGTACTCGATATGAATAAAATTCCAGATTAAGTGTTTAGACTTCAATGACCCTGAAAGTGGTTTAAGTGCTACTGTATGGTCCCTAAGATGTATAAAAATAAGGATGTGACATGCTACGCAAGCACGAAGTGAACAGGATAGAGATGCTGCTATAGCCGCAGCAGTGGCTGCAACAGTGAACAATCTGAGGCCTCCAGAACCATCTGAAGCAGCAAATACAACAGCAGAAAGAGTGCAGCAATAACCAGTATAGCCGCAGGGAAGGGCTGAGCAGAGAAATGATGTGGTTAGCATCCAGCAATGGATGGTCAGATTCTGCCAGCATAATCCTCCTGTGTTTGAAGGGACATTTGAGGTCCAGGCTGCTGAGGATTGGATCAGTCGATTGGAAAAGATTTTTAAAGTTCTGGATTGCCCAACGGAGATAAAGGCTCAAATGGCCATCTACCAGCTGGAGAAGGATGCTGATAGGTGGTGAAAAAATACAGAACTGCTTATGCAAGCAAGAAACATTCTAGTCACTTGGGAAGTATTTCTTGAACAGTTCTATGTGAAGTATTTTCCTCAGTCTGTGAGGGATGAAAGGGAGGCAGAATTCCTTGTGCTGAGACAAGGAGAAAGAGAATCCTTTGATGAGTACTTGGCCAAATTCATCCGTCTGTCTCAGTATTCAACATATTTGTGCCAAGTAGATGATGAAAGGTAGATGACTGAGAGGTTGATCAGAGGGTTGAACTCTACACTGTAGGAAAAGCTGACTCCTCAACAGTACAACTAGTTCAACAAGGCTGTAGAGGCATGCCGTATAGTAGAAAATAGTATGAATCACAGGATGCTGTCTAAGCCTGCAAGCAGGAAACAAATCGTTCCTGAGAGGGCCGGTCAAAGCTAAAATACTGCAAGAAATAACAACTATAGAAAAAGGAAGCAACCATGGCAGAATAAGAGACCTAGCAGAGGAAATTACTAAGGAGGGCCGAGTAACAGAGACCCCAGAGCATGAGTGTGCAATAAATGTGGGAAAAATCATGGGGATAAGCCTTGTTGGGTGGGCCAAAATATCTGCTATGCTTGTGGAAAGCTGGGACACTTTGCTCGAGAATATCCTCAGGCAGCAGCTGATCAAAGGCCGAGGAGGCAGGGACACGTATTTGCACTCTCCAGAGAAGATGCACAGAAATCACCTGAGATGATTCAAGGTACAATCTATATCAATGATCACTCAGTGATTGCTCTGTTTGATTCTGGTGCAAGTCATTCTTTTATTTCCTATGATTATGCTAGACTTCTAGGCCTGATGATTAGTAAATTGCATTATGACATATATGTGACAACTCCCACAAGTACTAGGGTAGTTACCTCCGATGCTTGTTTGAATATTATTGTGCGGTATGAGCACTGTTATACAACCCTAGACTTAATATGCATGCCTTTCCGAGAGATGGAGGTTATACTTGGTTTAAATTGGTTGTCCTCCAATAATGTAATGCTGGACTGCAAAAACAAGATGCTAGTTCTTGGTTTGACGTTAGCAGACCTGAGTCCAGAAGTACGACTGAATTTCATAACAGAGGCACAAGCAGATAAATGCTTGCGGAAAGGAGGCCAAGGATACATGGTTTTCCTCTCTGTTCAAGCAGAAGTTGAAGAAGGAATTGAGACGATTGCAGTAGTTAATGAATTTCCTGAAGTCTTTCCAACGAAAATTCAAGGATTGCCTCCGGAGCGAGAAGTGGAGTTCGCAATCGATATTGTGCCTAGAGCGGGACCCGTATCCAAAGCCCCATACCGTATGGCTCCTAATGAAATGAGTGAGCTGAAGAAGCAGATTGAGGAGCTTTTAGAGAAGGGTTTCATACGACCTAGTGTTTCTCCCTGGGGTGCTCCAGTGCTATTTGTTAAAAAGAAAGATGGCAGCTTAAGACTGTGTATTGACTACAGAGAGCTGAACAAGATCACAGTTAAGAACAAGTACCCTCTCCCCAGAATTGACGATTTGCTAGATCAACTGGCTGGAGCGAGTCTATTCTCCAAGATTGATTTATGATCTGTCTATCATCAGTTGAGAATTAAGTCAGATGACATTTCAAAGACTACTTTCAGAACACGTTATGGGCATTTCAAGTTTAGTTATGCCTTTTGGTCTGACTAATGCGCCTGCAATTTTCATGGATTATATGAACCAGATCTTCAGGCCTTATTTAGATCAATTTGTGGTGGTCTTCATAGATGATATTCTGGTTTACTCCAAGTCTGCTGAGGAGCATGAAAGGCATTTGAGAATTGTTCTTGGTACCGTCAAAGAGAGGAAGCTCTACGCTAAGCTTAGTAAGTGTGAGTTTTGGCTTTCAGAAGTCAAATTTCTTGGTCACGTCATATCCCAAGACGGAGTAGCTGTGGATCCTAGCAAAGTTGAAGCTATTTTAAGCTGGGAACAGCCAAAGACGGTGACAGAGATCAGAAGTTTCTTGGGCTTAGCAGGGTATTACAGAAGATTCATCCAGGACTTTTCTAGAATTGCCTTGCCACTAACCAAGCTTACCAGAAAGAATCAGCAGTTTAAGTGGGACGAGAAGTGCGAGGCTAGTTTTTAAGAGTTAAAGCAGAAATTAACCACTACTCCCGTGCTGATTATCCCAGACCCAGCTCAGACTTATGTAGTCTACACTGATGCTAGTAAACAGGGGTTGGGATGTGTGTTGATGCAGCAGGGTAGAGTAGTAGCCTACGCCTCTCGGCAGTTAAAGCCGCATGAATAGAATTATCCCACTCACGATCTGGAGCTTGCAGCGGTGGTTTATGCTCTAAAGATATGGAGGCATTATTTATATGGAGCTACAATTGAATTGTACTGTTACCATAAAAGCCTGAAGTATCTGCAGGATCAGAAAGAGCTGAATATGAGACAACGACAATGGATGGAATTGTTAAAGGATTATGATTTCCAAATTAAATACCATCCAGGAAAAGCCAATGTAGTGGTCGATGCTTTGAGTAGAAAGGTGGTGCAGGTAGCATATATGATGATTAAAGAATTTAAGTTGATTGAGGATATGCGGGATTGGAGCCCTTTGTATCAGATGTAAGTGACAGAAAGTTCCTACGGGGGAGTACATGTCAAAGCTTGTATAGAAGATGAGATTAAATAGGCTCAAGAACATGATAAGCTCGTAATGATTTTTAAGGACAAGCTGGAGAGAGGGCAGACGAAGACTTTTGAGATTTCCTCAGATAGATTATTGCGATTTAGAGGAAGACCCTACATCCCCAATGCTAGGGGACTAAGGGGGAAGATTCTGGATGAAGCACACAAAAGCCAATATACAGTGCATCCAGGTATGACCAAGATGTATCATGATGTTAAAAGATTATTTTGGTGGCCTGGACTGAAGAAAGATGTAGTAGCTTATGTGTCCAAGTACTTAACATGCCAGAAAGTGAAGATTGAGCATCAGAAGCCAGCAGGAACATTGCAACCTCTAGATATCCCTGAATGGAAGTGTGACAGTATTGCCATGGACTTTGTAGAAGGACTACCCATGACCCCAACTAAGCATGATGCAACATGGGTGGTAATTGATCGTTTAACAAAGTCAGCTCATTTCCTGGCAATAAATAAGAGGGATTCTCTAGAGAAGTTGGCAAGATTGTACATAAAGGAAATTGTTAGACTGCATGGAATCCCAAGCAGTATTGTGTCTGACAGAGACCCTCGATTCACGTCAAACTTTTGGAGGGCTTTGCAGCGAGAGATGGGTACTACTCTCAGATTCAGAACAGCTTGTCTTCCTCAAATAGATGGTCAGTTTGAGAGAACAATCCAGACACTAGAAGATATGTTGAGAGCATGTGTCTTGGATTTTAAAGGCAGTTGGGATACTCATCTACCATTGATAGAATTTGCATACAATAATAGCTATCAAGCTAGTATTCAGATGGCCCCATTCGAAGCACTTTATGGACGAAAGTGTAGATCTCCCTTATGCTGGCTTGAGTTAAGTGAGAGAAGAATGTATGGTCCTAATATTGTGGATCAGATTGCTGAACAGATTGCAATGATCAGAAAACGGATGATGATGGCTCAAAGTCGACAGAAGAGTTACGCAGATGTCAGACGAAAGCCGTTAGAGTTTGAAGAAGGCAAACATGTATTTCTTAAGTTAACTCCAACTACGGGAGTCAGACGATCAATCAAAGTGAAGAAGTTGCATCCTAGATACATCGGACCATTTCAGATTCTCTCAAGGATAGGATCAGTGGCCTACAAGTTGGCACTTCCTCCAAATCTCAGCCAGATACATGATGTATTCCATGTTTCCCAGCTAAAGAAGTATGTTCCAGATCCAACGCATGTGATTAAACAAGATGAAGTTGCATTGCGAGATGACCTGACTTATGAAGTTGGACCAGTACAAATAGTTGATCGAAAGGTCAAGCAGCTGCGGAATAAGCAGATTCCTATAGTCAAAGTGATATGGAAAGGACTAACAGAGAATGAAGCTACCTGGGAAACAGAACAAAAGATGAAGGAGATGTACCCTGATTTATTCCGGTAGGGTGTATATGTTGTAAATTTCGGGGACGAAATTTATTTTAAGGGGGAGAGAAATGTAACATCCCTAATTTCGATACTAAGTTGTATGTACAGGTTAAATGAAATATATGAGATTTTTGGAAAAGATGTGGCCATATTTATGTAAAGAAAAGGATTAATTGGAAGAGGAAGAAAGTCTAAAAGCTAAAGTACAAAATTACGAAAATGCCACTATGATGCCCTAAGAAACCAGAAGTAAATGGATGGCATTTTAGTCATTTCACACAATGGATGGATATCAGAGGAAATTTTATAGTAAATTATTATAATTAATATGAAAATTTATGGAGTTGACAAAAGTCAAAAAGGAGTCCTGTAGAATTAATTATGGAATTTACGGTGAAAAAGGACACCGATAAAGGGTTAAAGGAAACATATGTAATTTTTAACAGGACTTCTGGGGCACAAAAAATTATAAAACTTTGTAAAGAATTCATTTTATATTAGAATGAATTTCTAAAAATGTTAGAACAATTAAAAGAGGTGTTTAGCATTTATACTAAGATCAGGATGATTTATGGATATCAGTATAAGGAAAATACATTGGGATTTGGGCCAATTAGCTATTGGACCTAAAAGAGACCCAACATATCATCCTAGGCCATCCCAATAGGGCCCAAAAGTTGTCTTGGAGCCCAAGTCCTAAAATAAATAATTTTTGGATTTTTGGAAATAAAGAAAAAGAGAATAAAGTAAGAATTATGTTTTGCACATGGTGGGACCCACATGGACTAAAAATGGTGCCGAGAAGAGAGCTTAGGTGTCCCAAGTGATGTCATGCTAGTGAGGTCATGGTGGTGAGGTCATGAGCCAAAGTGAAAAGATATTCCAAGATCAAACCTTTAACCATTAGATCAAATAGTTTCCAAAGTGATATTGGCCTTCAAATGGCACATGACTTTTGCTATAAATACCCCCCCTTTCCATTCATTCTTCACACCTAGGAGCTCCTTTAGAGAGAGAAGTGAGTTCTAGAGAAAGAAAGTGGAAGAAAGCAAGGGTCTTGAAAGAGCAAGTAAGGTAAGTTGATCTTCTTCACTTTACCATTTCGGGTTGCACTGTTCATGCACTGTTCATGATAGAAGAAAATGGAATTTCAATGATTTAATGCTTCCATTGAGTTTATATGTTGATTTTGAGTAGGATTGGAAAGGTTTTGAACCTTGGAAACCATTGGAGTTAAAGGTTATAATGTTGAAAATTCCTCACGGGTACTGTTCACTCGCGTGAACAGTGATTTAAATTTCATAATTTTGATGCTGCCAATGGTCTTAATATGAGATTTTGTGTGGGGGTAAAGTGGAGGAACAAGTATGGGAAGCATTGGAACCAAAATGGGAATTTTTGGAAAAAGGGAGCTTATTGAAACTAGACTTGGAATTTGTTTGGAATGGAGTTATAATTTGGTAATTATCTTGTAATGCATAGGTTTTGACATTTGTGGCAAGGAAAGACCATTACAAGAAGGAAAGGAACAAGGATCTACAAGAGGTAGCAAGAATATCTAACTATAAACTTATGTGCTTTGATTGTTTTGCTTACTTGTTATGCATGAAGGTTTGGTTGAGCATGGAATGTTGTGTGATGATGATGATGATGTGATACTCCTTGCAATATATGTCATGACAATATGCATATTAGAGTTGCTTTTGTATAAGCATGAATTAGCTCCCATTGCATGATAACATGTTAGGCATTCAATCAAACATGCATAACCTTATAGTTTATATTACTTGCTATTGGGATTTCCATGAAATCTCATTCCTTCCATATAATTAAACATGCTCTAGGTGCTGGATCTTCTCAAGGCAAGAGGGTAAATGTTGATGGATGACTGTACATAATTTAAAGAGTGTGCACTTTAATTACAAGATGATGTTTTGGTTTGTATGATGCATGCTACTCATAAATCCTATCTGCGGTATTGTACTTCCATCGGTAATTTGATTGACTTATATGATGAGTTTTCATATGAAATTTGGCATGGACATATATAAGATCTATATCTTTAAATGGACACCAAGAATGCCTCATTTGGTTAAGAAATCGAATTGTTATGAGTTTTCAAAGTCAGGAGTTGAAATCTGGAATAAGGTAAAACCACTACTCAGAGGCAGTGAGGTTCATGCGCTAATTTCATATAGTAAACGAATGATCTTTTCCTCAAATTTTGTGAGGTTAAAGTATACATATGGAGCTTTAAATCCATATGTAATTCAACTCAATTGTATAAGTATACAAGGAGAAATGAATTTTTGAAAATGGGGCAAAGAAACTGGAACTTCCAGATTTACCAAATGAACAGTAAAGTTCAACGAATAAACTGATTTGATCTGGACAAGAAGATCTCATTTTCATTTTTTTATCTCAAAGTTAAATGAAATATATTTCATTAGAAATTGGAATCACCTTAAAAATATTTTTCTAGATTTAGTTATGAATTTCCAAAGTTCAGGTTGTAATCTGGAATTACCCAGTGAATAGTGGCAGTGAACAGTAACCGTATGCCCAACTCTTGGAAATTCATGTTTTTGAGGTTAAGAGGTACTCCAATATTCTAAAATAGTTACAATTGAGTAAGGTTAAAGTTCAAAATTAAGGTCAAGGTTTTAAGGTTAAGACTTAAAGATATTTGTTAGAAAATACCATTGTGCTGGTAGACTATACAAAGTACTGTGTACGTAGGTGCTGTCTAAGGAGGCTGGAAGTGAGTGGACCTAGCCAGTTCATCCGGTCTTTCCTGGGTACTTGCGTAGAATGGTAGTTCTCATGGGGAATTACTGAATCAGTACAGTTATTTTCTACCAGGATTTTCGGCAAGAGAGATATAATCCACTTCAAAAGAGCTATAGCAAGAGAACTTTGAGAGATATAAAGAAGGATGTTTCAGTTCCAACTCACCTTAATGCTTTAGTGGCACCAAGACCAGATGAGACTTCTCAATTGTGGAAAGTATAGCGGCACATGAAACTCGAGGAGTTAAGTTCTAAGAATGCAGATATTACAAGTAATTTAACTCAAGTTTCTAATACAGTGAGTGATATCCAAACAAAGAGCAGTGGCAGTATACCTTTAGACACTGTCATTAATCTAAAGGGTCTGAATTCCATATCACTCAAAAGTGGGAGAAATATGCATTTTAAGGAAGATGAAACACCAAAGGAGGATATGGAAGATTTTGAAGTTGAAGATTCATCATTGTCACAGATGAAGATTGGGAAATCAAAAAGCATTAAAGAACAACAGCTTATGATTAAGAAGGCAACCCAAGAAGAGAACTCACAAGCACAAGAGGAATTACAAAATAAGTAAGAAGAGGAAGTGATCGTGTAAAGTCCAACATACAAAGAAAGCAAACTGAGGAGAAGGTAGAGTCGAGCAAGCAAGGAGCCTCTATGCATATAGGTAAGGAGGTAAGTATAAAGGATCTCCCTTTTCCTAAAGCTTATTTTGCTGGAAAGAAAAAGATTGACCTTGAATTTGCAAAAGATGCTTATACTCTTTTCAATAAGTTAGAAATAAGCATTCCTATGTTTGAATTCCTCAAGAGAAATCCCAAATATGCTAAATTTTTGAAAGAATTGTGTGCTGATAAGAAAAAGTTTAGGCCTTTTGAGAGAATTCAGGTGAGTGCTAATGTGTCATCACTTTTTAAGGCTGAATTACCGGTTAAGTGCCAAGACCCAGGATCTTACACTATCCCATGCATAATAGGAAAGGTTCATATTAAGGGAGCGTTATTAGATCTAGGGGCTACCATTAATGTAATGCCTTGGTCAGTATATTTAGCTTTAGGTATTGATAATTTTAAAGACACAAGTGTAGTGCTCCAATTGGCTGATAAATCAATTAGGTATCTTAAGGGAATTCTTGAGGATATTCTAGTGCAGGTCAAGGACTTAGTGTTCCCAGCTGATTTTTATGTTCTGGACATGTCCAATGAGCTAGTGAATGAGAGCACTTTGATCTTAGCCAGACATTTCCTTAAAACTTCCAAGATGATTATTAGTATGAAGCATAGTTCCATTACAATGGAAGTTGGAGAACATGTAGTAACTTTCAATATGAATGAAGAAATGAAATATCCTTTTGATAATTCTGCTTTTGTTGGGTTGAATGCCATTGATTATGCTGTTGAAGAGACTAGGGATGAGCATGAATTGAGTTTGCATGATGGGTATGATTCTCTGTCGCATAATTCCCATGAAACATTTCAGAAGCATGTGGATTCAAATTCATCTTTGAGTGCTTATGATGATTATTTTGAATCTCTTTCTTTTGTTTATTCTTTTTCTTGTTCTTGTGAAGGAAATATATAATGTTTCAATTGTTTTGATGTAAATAGCATGCTTTTAGTTTCCCACGATTACTCATTATCAAATTTTGATTCAATTTCATCAATTGCCAGTGATATTGTTTTTGGGAAGGAATTTGTGGGTGATTTTACAGGGTCACAAGATAATTTGGAAGCTGGAAGTAGAACAAATGAAGAGGGGTGAAGCTTATGTGATCCCAAGTTATGACATGAAAACCTCCAAATCGTGACTAAATGTGAACTTGCTGAGGAAGAGACTCTCTGTGAAAATGGGTCGCGACCTAAGAATGATAATGTCAACATGGGTCGCTACGAGATGTGGAAAACAATGCTGAGAGGTCGTGACTGGAAATATCAGACACAACCAGTGAATTTCTAATGCCTTTAGTTCCACATTCCACTATTTTGGTTAAAGGGCCAATATGTTCTAACTCTACTTATCCTTACTCTCATTCCAAAATTACCTATCATACTTTAATATTCTTAAATAATTTGATCTCTAATAATGATGCAAGTATGGAAGAGAGTGATCTCAACTATGTTGCAGTTGTGGACCAACTTAAGCTTGGTGCAACTCCTAAAGAAATTAAAGGCAAGATGGAAAATCCTAATGAGCTGAACATGAGCAACCTCCAAGAGCCTACAAAAGGGAGTATTACTAATTTAAATGATTTCCCCCATCTGATCCCTTCTATTGTTCAACCCCCAGAATTAAAGCTAAAAGATTTACCTTATAACATGAAGTATGCTTATCTTGAGCTAGACTCAAAATTGTCAGTAATAATTTATAATTCTTTAACTGTTAGTGAAGAGCCTAGGTTATTAAGTGTGCTTAGGAAGAATAGAGAGCCTTTGGGTTGGCAATTAGCTGATATAAAAGGGATAGATGCCACTGTTTGCACTCATAGGCTTTTACTGAATGAAGATTTCAAGCCAATTAAACAACCCCAAAGGAGATTAAACCCATTGATCTCTGATGTGGTTAGGAAGGAGATTAGTAAATTGTTAAAGGCAGGAATCATATATGCTATTTTATATAGTGAATGGTGTCTCCTGTGCATGTAGTGCCTAAAAAGAACGGACTGACAGTAGTAAAGAATGAGAATAATGAATTGATACCTACTAGAGTGCAAAATTTATAGAGGGTTTGTATTGATTATAGGAAGTTGAATGACTCTACTAGGAAAGATCATTTTCCCTTACCTTTTATTGATCAAATGCTTGAGATATTAGCAGGGAAAAGTCATTATTGTTTCCTAGATGGGTATTCAGGATATTTCCAGATTCCAATAGACCCAAGGAACCAAGAAAAGACCATGTTTACTGTAATACCCCAATTTTCAGGCCCAGAGACTCAGAAAGTGAGCCTGAAATAGATAGACTATCAGACTCCTTTGAACAGAAGTCCTAAAACATACAGAGGGTTTTTAGGGACTAAACTGCAAATAAGTCAAAGATCAAGGACTTATAGGTAAATAGTGAAAGTCCCTAAAGATATAGTGGCTATTTATGCAAGGAAAGGGGTTAAATTACAAAAGAAAGAAAATGTAGGGACTTAGATGTAATTATGAAAAAGTTTAAGGCCAAAAAGAAAAGTAGACAAAAAGGTGGGGTCCTTAAGTGTAATTTTTGCCAAATAAAAAGGGATTTAATTATAAAGAAGAAAAGTTTCCTGGGGCTAAAGTATAATTAAAGAAAGTCAGGCCGGAAGTGGTTTGCACTGCCCGACAGTATTTCAGTCCCAAATTCTACCAGAAGGTAGGGCAGGGGACGCCGGGTAACCCAGCCTAATACCGGAATTTTTGAAGACTCCAGATAGCCAGAAATGGACTGATCGTCCAAAACTTATAAAAATTCCTACAGGATATCCTAGATCTCAGATATAAGTGAGAAAATACAGGATGATGCGCCTTTATGGGGCGGATGTCAGGAAACTGACATAATACTGATAGGAGGTCTGTAGAAAGATTTATTCACAAAATAGCAAATACAGACGGGAGTGTGAGGCCTCCGGGGATCCGGGTAGGAGATTTATCGGTATTTTTAAAGGGGCTGAATGAGATCGGATGACCTCGGTCAGATGACCGTTATGACCCACAGGGATGCCTGAACACAGTAGGACACTGTATCTGGGAAAAGGAGCCGGTGTCCGGAAAGGTGTATAATCGGTAAATAATAATTAAAATATTTGGTGAACTGTGACAGAGGAAGATTCCTCGTAATGCGTGCCATATAGTTAATGGACCCAGGAAGCCCAAAAAATGGCGCCATTAGAGTCCCAATAAGGCTCTTGGACTGATAGGTGGGCCAGTGTCCAGCAGAACCCCGGAAAAGTGCGAAATTACGAAAATGCCCCTGTGTTGTACAAAAAGGGCAGTAGATGAATGAAGGGCATTCTGGTCATTTTGGACAGGCCCAGAGGTCAAGACATGTCTAAATAAGGTTGACTAGAGCCAGTATAAGCTTTGACCAGGTCCAGAAAGGTGTGAAATGACGATTTTGCCCTTAGGGTTAAAATAGGACAAGATAGGGCACCAAGGGCATTTTGGTCATTTTGCAGGGGATCTGTAACTGAGTCTGGACCCAGTATTAAAAAGTTAATGATATAAAGGGTCTAGATACTAAATGTGAGGTCAGTAGACATAAAAAAGATCTTCAGAAACATCAGATTCAGAAAACGGCACGTTTTTCGAGGCGATAGACCGGGCCGGTACCGAATTGGACCGGAAAGCTTCCAGAACCTCCAAATTTCGTCACATGAAGCATATGGGTGGTGAGGTGTCCTATGAGGTGTCCCATGAGGTGTCCAGGGTGATGCAGTAAAAGGAAATTAAAGAAAATAGGAAATTCCAGGAAAAACCAGGACCACAGGATCATAATTCTTCCTAATTACAAGATTGCCATTGCTCAACACTATAAATACCCCCTAGCTCTTCATTTTTACGCCAAGAAGCATTCTTAGAGGTAGAAAGAAGTTCTTGAGAGAGAAAGTGTGAGGAAGAAAGAAGTAAGGAAGTTCTGGTGAAGTTGGAAGTAGTAGGGAAGTTCTGAAGCTCTGCTTTTGAGGTAGTAACTAATCCTAGCTCTTATGTAATATCTTTGTGATGTGTTGTTTTGTTTGGTTGGATTGTTGTCTTATATGTTATGCTTGAAGCTCTATTCCAATGCTATGATCATATGTTATTGAATATGGAAGCATGCAGCATACTTATCTTACACAATCACAAGCAAGCACCGTCACTCTGCATTACATATATTGTTATGATTATTGCTACTGGGATTCTTTTGAATCTCATTCCCATACATAACATTACAGGGGAGGTTCTATCAAAATGAAATTTGGAAATTTTAAGAGACGCCATTATGCTGCCGAAATTCCGGCAAGAAAGCAGGAACAGGGAAAGGAACTGATACGCACTGTGTACGTAGTGCTGTCTAAGGAGGCTGGAAGTGAGTGGACCCAGCAGGTTCATCCAGTCTTTCCTGGGTACTACGTAGAATGGTAGTTCTCATGAGGGAATTACCGAATCGGTACAACATCGGTTACTTTCTAAAGAAGAATTGTAGCAGTTATGCTGCCGGATTTTAGACAGTGAAAAGATGTAATAGAAATTTGAGGGGATTGATCATACACTGATATACAACAGTTGATTATCTAATAATAATTGTTATCTGGCATGTATGACTAATATGTGATGGTTGTATGCATGTGTATGTGAAGATTGAATGCTGAAAATAGGTTCAGTGAACAGTAACTCGTGAGGACCTATGCATGTTTGATAAATCATTAAAAATAGTAAATGATTGACTTAATGCACTAAAGTTTTATGGTAAAAATTAGATATACTAAGCTTTAATTTGATATATATAATTACCCATTTGGATGTCTGTATGAAAGGATATAAATTACCAAAGATGAAACCAGAATGCTGGATTCAGGAGAAAATCACTGGATGAACAGTAACTTTGAAACGTTTACCCACGATGAATTGGTAAAGTAATGGTCAACCAATTATTTTTCTCTGAAATATAATTAAGTTAGCTTCATGTATCACTTTGAACCACTTCGTTTTGATTTTTCTAGAATTAGTTATGATTTTTCAAAGTCAAGTCGCTCATCTGGAATTTGCTACAGTGAACAGTATCGAAAGAGTAGAATTCCAGATTGATAGTTTGGACTTCTATAACCCTGAAAGTGGTTCCAAATGCTACTGAATGGTTCCTAAGATGTATAAAAATAAGGATGTGACATTTACATGTCCCTTTGGTACATATACCTATAAAAGAATGCCATTCGGTTTGTGTAATGCTCCTGCCATATTTCAGCATTGTATGCTTTCTATATTTGCTAATTTCATTGAAAAATATATGGATGTGTTTATGGATGATTTTATTGTATATGAAAATTCTTTTAATAAGTGTCTAGAGAGCCTTGATAGAATCCTTGCTAGATGTGTTAAGAAAAAATTGGTTTTGAATTTTGAAAAGTGCTATTTCATAGTTGATCATGGAATAGTACTTGGGCATCTTATATTTAGCAAGGGAATTAAGGTGGATAAAGCAAAAATTGAAGTCATCTCCTCGTTGCCCTACCCCACAACTTTAAAAGAACTTTGATCTTTTCTAGGGCACATTGGATTTTATAGAAGATTCATCAAAGACTTTAGTAAAATTGCTTTGCCACTCTCAAAACTTCTGCAAAAAGACACTGAATTTGTTTTTTCCACTGATTGCAAAGAGGCTTTTGAAAAATTGAAGGATAGGTTTATTTCTCCACCTATTCTAACTTCACCAGATTGGGATCTTCCTTTTTAACTATCATGTGATCCTTTCAATTATGCTGTGGGAGCTATGATAGGTCAAAAGGAAGGTAATTTATCTAGATTTATTGCCTATGACTCAAAAACACTTGATGCTGCTCAAATTAATTATACCACACTAAGAAAGAACTGTTTGCAATGTAGTGGCTTTGGATATATTCAGAGCATATCCCATTAACTCTAAAGTTATTGTCTACACAGATCATGCAGCAATCAAGTATTTATTCTATAAACCTCAGTCTAAGCTAAGACTTCTCTGATGAATGCTACTGCTCTAAGAGGTTGATATAGAAGTGAGGGATCAAGCTGGAAATGTGAACCACGTTGTAGATCATTTAAGCCGATTACCAACAGCAACAAGGGGAGTACTTAGTTCTGATCTTATTTGTGATTCTTTCCCTGATCAATCACTTTATTTGGCTACTATTGTAAAACCTTGGTATGCTCATTTAGTTAATTTCATTGAAACTGGCATAATCTCTTCTCATTTGTCTACATTTTAGGCCCAAAAGCTCAAGAGTGAATCAAAATACTTCATTTGGGATAAACCTTTTCTGTGAAAGTTGTGCTCAGATCAAGTATTAAGACGATGTGTCCCAGACCAAGATCACAAATCAGTTTTAGAAGCTTGTCATTCATGGGTTTGTGGGGATTATTTTGGGGGAAATGACTGCATGAAGGGTCCTTGAATCTGGTTTCTATTGGCCTTCACTTTTAAAGATGCTTTTGAATTTTGTAAAGCTTGTGATAGGTGCCAAAGATTTGGAGGAATTAGTAAAAGGTATGAGATGCCGCAATAACCTATTCTATTTTGTGAGGTTACGTTTTTTATGTATGGGGAATAGATTTCATGGGACATTTTCCCCTTCATCTGGATTTTATTACATTTTATTAGCTGTATAGAGGCCAACCCTACAAGACTAGATGATGTCCAAATGATCTCCAAGTTTCTAAGGTCTCATATCTTTAGTAGATTTGAAGTATCAAAAGCATTAATCAGTGATCAAGGTACCCATTTTTGCAATAAGTTAATCAATATCTTATTGGCAAAATATGGTGTAACTCATAAAGTCCCAACCCCATACCACCCCCAAACCAATGGTTTAGCAGAAGTCTCTAATAGGGAAATAAAGCATATTCTAGAAAAGATTGTTAAACCATCCAATAAGGATTGGAACTTAAGACTAGACGATGCTTTATGGGCATTGAAACATCCTTCTTTATATCTCTCAAAGTACTTTTGCTATAGCTCTCTTGAAGTGGATTACATCTCTCTTGCCGAAAATCCTGGTAGAAAATAACTGTACTGATTCGGTAATTCCCCATGAGAACTACCATTCTACGCAAGTACCCAGGAAAGACTGGATGAACCGGCTAGGTCCACTCACTTCCAGCCTCCTTAGACAGCACCTACATACACAGTACTTTGTATAATCTACCATCACAACGGTATTTTCTAACAAATATCTTTAATTAAGTCTTAACCTTAAAACATTGAACTTAATTTTGAACTTTAACTTTAACCTTACTTATACTCAATTGGCACTATTTTAGAACATTGGAATACCTTTTAACCTCAAAAACATGAATTTCCAAGAGTTGGGCTTACGGACACTGTTCACTGCCACTATTCACTGGGTAATTCCAGATTACAGCCTGAACTTTGGAAATTTATAACTAAATCTAGAAAAATCGTTTTGAGGTGATTCCAATTTATAATGAAATATTTTTCACTTAAATTTGATAGAAAAAATATGAAAATGAGGTTTCCTTGTCCAGATCAAATCAGTTTATTCGTTGAACTTTACTGTTCATTTGATAAATCTGGAAATTCCAGTTTCCTTGCCCCATATTCAAAAATTCATTTCTCCTTGTATACTTATCCAATTGAGTCGAATTACCTATGGTTTTAAATCTCAGAATGTGTACTTTGAGATCACCAAAAATCACGGAAAAACTCATTCATTTACTATATGAAAACCACGTTGGAAACTTACTGTATCGGGTGACTTGTTTTATCTTGATCCCGAGTTTAAGTCCAACTTTGAAAAATCATATCAATTTGAAAACTGAACCAAATTGCGCGTTCTTGGTATCCAATTAAAGCTCTGGATCTTAGATATGTTCATACAAAATTTAAAATGAAACCGAAACAGATAAGTCACACAAAGTATCGCTGGAAGCTCACTTCCTCGGATCGGATGTTGTAAGCATATACATATTACATGTCATTACATTATACTCAAAGTTCTAGGAATGCTTCTCAAGCCATAAACACATTGATCATCCAATTTACCTTCCGCCTTGTGAAGTTCCAGCACCTAGAGCAATGTTTATTGATATGGAAGGAATGAGATTTCATGGAAATCCCAATAGCAAGTAATATAAACTATAAGGTTATGCATGTTTGATTGAATGCCTAACATGTTATCATGCAATGGGAGCTAATTCATGCTTATACATAAGCAAACTCTAATATGCATATTGTCATGACATATATTGCAAGGAGTATCACATACTCATATCACATCATCATCATCATCACACAACATTCCATGCTCAACCAAACCTTCATGCATAACAAGTAAGCAAAACAATCAAAGCACATAAGTTTATAGTTAGATATTCTTGCTACCTCTTGTAGATCCTTGTTCCTTTCCTTCTTGTAATGGTCTTTCCTTGCCACAAATGTCAAAACCTAAACATTACAATATAATTACCAAATTATAACTCCATTCCAAATAAATTCCAAGTCTAGTTTCAATAAGCTCCCTTTTTCCAAAAATTCCCATTTTGGTTCCAATGCTTCCCAAACTTGTTCCTCCACTTTACCCCCACACAAAATCTCATTTTAAGACCATTGGAAGCATCAAAATTATGAAATTCAAATCACTGTTCATGCGAGTGAACAGTCCCGTGAGGAATTTTCAACATTATAACCTTTAATTCCAATGGTTTCCAAGGTTCAAAACCTTTCCAATCCTACACAAAATCATCATATAAACTCAATGGAAGCATTAAATCATTGAAATTCCATTTTCTTCTATCATGAACAATGTATGAACAGTGCAAACCGAAATGGTAAAGTGAAGAACATCAACTTACCTTACTTGCTCCTTCAAGACCCTTGCTTCTTCTTTGCTTTCTTCCACTTTCTTTCTCTAGAACTCACTTCTCTCTCTAAAGGAGCTCTTGGGTGTGAAGAATGAATGGAAAGTGGGGGTATTTATAGCAAAAGTCATGTGCCATTTGAAGGCCAAGATCACTTTGGAAACTATTTGATCTAATGGTTAAAGGTTTGATCTTGGAATATCTTTTCACTTTTCACTCAAGACCTTACCACCATGACATCACTAGCATGGCACCACTTGGGACATCTAAGACTACTTCTTGGCGCCATTTTTGAGTCCATGAGGGTCCCACCATGTGCCAAACCTAATCCTTACTTTATTCTCTTTTTCTTTATTTCCAAAAATCCATAAATTATTTATTTTTGGACTTGGTCTCCAAGATAACTTTTGGGCCTTATTGGGCTGGCCTATTATGACATGTTGGACCTTTTTTAGGTCCAATAGCTAATTGGCCCAAATCCCAATGTAATTTCCTTATACCGATATCCATAAATCACCCCGATTTTAGCATAAATGTTAAACACCTCTTTTAATTGTTATAACATTTTTAGAAATTTATTCTAATATAAAATGAATTCTATACAAAGTTTCATAATTTTCTGAGACCCAGAAGTCCTGTTAAAAATTACATACGTTTTCTTTAACCTTTTATCAGTGTCCTTTTTCACCGTAAATTCCATAATTAATTCTACAGGACTCCTTTTTGACTTCTGTCAACTCCATAAATTCTCATATTAATTATAATAATTTACTATCAAATTTTCTCTGATATCCATCCATTGTGTAAAATGACCAAAATGCCCTCCATCTACTTCTGGTTTCTTAGGGCATCACAGTGGCATTTTCGTAATTTTGCACTTTGACTCTTAGACTTTCTTCCTCTTCCAATTAATCCTTTTCTTTACATAAATATGGCCACATCTTTTCCTAAAAATATCATATATTTTATTTAACCTGTACATACAACGTAGTACAGAAATTAGGGATGTTACAGGCATACAAACAGATTTTAACACTCTTCTAGGCATGTCCCCTTATAGGACAGTTTTTATGAAAGCTTGTCATATGCCTATGGAAATAGAGCACAAGACATTTTGGGCAGTGAAAGCTTATAATGAGGACCTTGTAGAAGCTAGTTTAGAGAGGTTGTTGTAGATTCAAGAGCCAGAAGAGATTAGATTGGACGCCTACAGTAGCTCTGAAATTTATAAACAAAAGACAAAATTAATCCATGATGCTGATATTCTGAGAACGAGTTTTAAAGAAGGTGATAGAGTGTTAAGGTACCAACCCCGATTCAAGTTCAAACATGGTAAATTCAAAACTAGTTGGGATGGACCTTACACAGTTGTTAAAGTCCATGAATTTGGGATGATTGAGTTGAAAGAGGAGACGACAGACAAAATTTTCTAGGCAAATGGTCACCTCTTGAAACTTTATGAGGAATCTACTTTGCCACCTTGAAGCTAGGTTGTCCCTTTCCTATCTCTTACTTTTTCCAAGTTTTCCTAATGTAAAATGTGTTTGATATGTTGGTTTGATGATTGGAAAGGGATGATTCAGTAGGATAGTGTTTATTTTCAGTTCATTTCTGTTTTGAATAATACTCCTGTGTTGTCCATGTGTGGTCTACTTATTGTTGATCCTCTGAGCTCTTTACACACTCAATTGCATGCTATAGTTTACCCATCTTGTCATCTTTGCTTTCCTTGTATTGTGATGTATGATTTGAATGTAACTGTGTGCTTCACTGTTGAATTCGTATTAAGTTGTGTGTTAGTTGTTGTGGGAGAGACTTACTATGATTTGGGAGAATTAGAAAACGGTTTGGAGTCTCTTATGCCTTGATTCTCATCATTTCATTGTTGTGATTGGTTTTTAAAATGCTGCTGACAGTGAGGACACTATCAAGTATAAGTGTGGGGGAGATGTTCTTGTTTCTGTGCTAATTAATGTAAAATTCTTCGATTAATCCAATCTTTCATCATAAAGTTTTTGGTTTTTGATCTTAATGTGTGATGAATTGTTGAAAATTGGATCCCCGCTTTAAATTGTTTGTTTGTTAGCTAAAAAGGTTTTAGTGTAAAAGATGTTTTGGGCTTTGAAAACTATCAAGTGGTAGTCTCTGTCATCTTTCGTCATGACCTATGTGTTTTATGGTGGCGACCTAAGACAAAATTTTAGACTAAATATGCTCTCTGAGAAAACCAGTTACGACACGAGTGCATAAGGTCGCGACCATACCTCTCTGTGTACTTTGGTCGCGACCATAATCTTTCCTTGTCGCAACTAGTTGTTGTAAGTGCACAACAAGCACTCACTGTGAAATTTGGTCGCGACCTTCACTATTTTCAGTCGCGACCTAAGTGTGAAAAAGTCCATTTACCTTCTCTTTGCTTTGTGTAATGCTGCATAGAAGGATTCCTTTTGAGCTATTAAAGTACTTTTATAAATGATTCATTGCCGTCTTGCTTTTTAACCTTTTGCATAAAGAGTTTATAGAAACCATTTTCACACTTGAATTTTTTGTTTGAATTTCTTGGAAATTGAATTGAAAACACTTAATTTTTTTACTGTTAGATTTGGGATTATTACATGATTCTGAGTGATTACTTTAGAACTTTTAAATCATAATTTAAGAGGGTTTTCAGTTATGATAAGTGTTTTAATGCTTAGTGAATGATGAACATTGTTTGAGACTTTAGCTTATGAGCAATTTAGATGAAAACCTTAGTTGGAAGGATTCTCGGCCTTAATTCCTATATTGAGTGATTATTCAATTGGTTTATATCCTCTAGAACTTGTCTTAGCTCTGAGTTGAGAATTACTTGTGCATTTATGTTATTGAATATGATAGAGGCATTCATTTCTAAACCCTTTTATACCAAACACAAGCCCGTTACATATTATCTCCGTAGTCACCCCTTTGAAGCCATCACTTTTTCTTTCTATCATTTTTTATAAAAAGTCATATATGCTACAACATCATTTCAAAATAAAAGTTTTATTCATGTAAAAAAAATCATTATTATTATGATGTTGTGCTACATCTTCTATATATAAGGTGCCAAATAAAAAAGAGAAAAGAGAGAGAGAGAGAAATGAAGAATGCACTATTGTTAACTCCTATTAGCACAATTATCACCTCTACATCTTTGAAGACATGAATTCAAGCTATATATTTATTATTGAATGTATTTAGTACTTTATATCCTTCATATTCCATTCCACGTGGCCTATCTCCATCATTTCACCCTTAAAAGACCTCTTGATTCTTTGCATAAGTGTTATATAGTAGATGAAATTTAGTGTCATTACAAGCATATGGTAGGGTGTTTTCCAAATTGAATTTAAGTGAAGGAACCCTACTAATAAGAAGATATAGAGAGCTAAACACTTACATCCTTATAGAGAATCTATTGCGCTCATATAGTTAAGGTTGATTTCATTTAGTAGTTACTTGGCATTGCTCATATTATCATTTCTGCATTCCTAAAAGATGTTGAATTAATTGTCTTAGGTTACACTATGGATTATGTTGTTATGTCAGATTTAATAGCGTTAGCTGAAGTGTAATTCATTTCTTTGTCCAGGAGTACAAAGGTTCAAGTATAGGGGAATTGATAAGATACAAATTGTGTATGGTTTCTATAACATTTTAAGGATTTTGTGACAACTTTACCATTCATTTTATGCATGTAATTGTGCTTTTATGGTAATACATGATTGTGCTTGGCAGTATGTTGTTTAAAAGGTAAAATGGTAAATTAACTCCTCCAAATTGCATATATGTTATTCTTTTATTGGTGGGACTTTTACAGTGAGTTTTGATTTTGAATTGCAGGTACTTTAGAGAAGAACCAAGGACTAATGTGACTAGAAAAGAAATCACAAGAGAAAATCAAATCAAGGAAGCAGCTTATATGGTCCTTAGTCACCACCAAAATGTCCTCAGGTCGCGACCTCATTTCTTCTGGGAAGTTTCTCTGCGTTTACAGGTCGCGACCAAACCATCGATCTGCTGGCGACCAAAGAAGACAATCAATGAAGCTGCGTGTTTTTTATTAGGTCATTCTAATGTTAAAAGGAGAGGAAAATCGCAGACGCAAAAGGGAGGCTGGTTTTTTTTAGATTTGGCTAAGAAGCAGTACTCGACTCTCTTTCAACACTCTCTCCACAACCTACAAACACATCTTCCATATTTCTTTATCTTTCAACAAATTTTCTTCATGGAATCCTATATGGACAGCAATTGCAGTACAGTAGGAGTTATGAGAGGCTAGATCTTTAGTTTCTTGGCGATGAACCGTATACCTTGAGCTCATGGACTGCACTGAGGAGTTTTCTACCTTAATCTGCACCTGTTTCATGTTTTGTTATTTCTAGATTCAGGGATTTCATTGTATGAGTAGGGATTGAATACCGATTGATTTTCTCATATTAGGTATTTGTAATTGAATTTGGATGATTTGAATGTTGATTTTAATATGAATATATCAGTTTAGATTTCTGGATAGTTTGATTATTATCAACAATTGTTGATATTTAATTCAATTGCTTGAAGTCTATGGTTTGTCGATCGACAATCATTTGAGGGCATTTTCATCATCTGATTCAATTACACACTAAGTGATTTTTAACAATGCTTTAAAAGTTTTTAAGCTAGCTTTGATCAAAGGAGTTCAAGAACTATTAATGCTCTGGACTCAATTGATCGATTGAGATTTTATTTAAGACTTAGTGATTTCAAAACTCCAATATCAAATTAAGAGTAAGGATAGATATGTTTTCATCATCAAGAGTCTTTCTCAACATATTTCTTTCATAATCCAACTCAATTTCACCTTAATCAAAAATATAAAAATATTTACTTTACTGCACCCTTATTTTATTGAATCAAAAATCAATCAAACCCAAAACCCATTTTACTTTCACTCAAGTTTTCAATGGTTTTGTCACCCCATTTGCTAGGATTCCAATAAAAAGGGCTCCTTGAGAAGAACGATAGGGTTGTGCCTTATACTATATTATCGAGTGCAATTGTTATTATTTTGATGAATCCAACGACAACAATTTGAACTCATCAATGAGCAAATCCACTCAATGATAGATGCTTTGGCAAAAACCATCCTTGAGAACTTGCCTTAATCAATCATCAATTTTCGTGTACATATTATTGTACAATATCCGTGTATATATAATTGTATTATATTTGGGTTCATTGCATGCATTAATAAGAATTTGAATTACTTTATTACTATAAATTAATATTTAATTTAGATTTTTGCATTGCTTACTTCAACTTTATTGCCTATAGTCTATCTTCATTATGGCAAATACAAGGCAGTATAGATACGAAAATTGAAAGAAAGTGTAAAAAAAATTAAGCCTTTAACAGCGGTTTTTCTGAAAAATTTTGTTACAAGTATAGACTGTAAAGACGGTTACCTTCAAAACCAACGTTATATGATTAAACTATAACGACAATTTTACTGGAGACGGCTGTAACATTTTAAATATTCAACGCCAGTTTTATAAAAACCACCATTAAAGTATTACATTTAACGACAATTTTTCAATCGCCATTAAAAGCTAGAGTTACAACAGCGGTAGAATTCACATCGATCAAAAAACTACAGTGAAATGTCACTTTTAATAGTTGTTGTACGAAGTTTTTCTAGTAGTGTGGTGAAGAAGGTTGTTTAGTGGAATCTAAGGGAGGAACATCCGTAGTGATTAGAGGAATATAGACTGAGAGGGTGTGGTGGTGAATTCAAAGGTTTGAAAGGAGAAAAGAGGAACAGTTTCGATGATTTGAGGTTCAGAGGAAGAGAGAGAAGTTGCTTATGCAGTGGCAAGTGACTCAGACAATTGAATTAAAGCAAGAAAAGGATGAGTTTGAGTGGTTTGAGGGGGATGCTAAGTAGAGGTCAGTGGAGTGTTAAGAAGATCACGGACATTAAAGATGGTGTTGGTAGGTGAAACATGTAACATCCCGATTTTTGGTCTAGGAGAACTGGGAGGTAGTCTGATATGGGCAGGCTGCTAAACCCATAGTCCCAGGGTAGTAATCTGATATAGGCGGATTACTTATCTATATTTTGTACGATCCGAGGGATGAGCTAAGTCCTTCAGGATTTAAAGATGAGTTAAGTCTTTAACCTACAGAATAGGGATAGTTCACCTAGGTTCAAAATGAGGAATGTGAGGAATATCCTAAGTCTTAAGCCTAGGAATTCTGCAGGTAGTTGCTATGGGCTGGCTCCTGTGTAAGATAACCTGATATGGGCGGGTTGTTGAGCCTTTCAATTAACGATGACTCCCGAAGAGTTTAGGGGATGAGTTATTGAAAGAGAATTTCTAGACCTTAAGATGAGGGATGAGAAGATGAGGTTAAGATGCCAAAAAGAGAATGCAGGGGCAAAATCGTAATTTTGGGAAAGATCAGGCTGGTAGCCGATGAGTACCATATTTTGTCAAAAAATAGAGAAAATTATGCTGATCATTTCACTGAACTGTGAAATGTGCATATGAGGTCTCTATGTGTATAAAAGAATTAGAAATGTGACCAGGGGTAAAATGGTCATTTTGGAAAAGTGTGCGCGAGAGCGCTTTTTCAGGCCAAAACAGCCCGGTCCGGATAAAATATCTGAAAATACCGGGAGATAGAGAAAAGGATTCCGGGTTGAATGAGGAGTAACGGAATTTTGATTTGACGTCCCGATTTTTCTGTAAAAATTCCGGAAGATATGAATTTACAGTTATAATAGGTAAAGGAAAAGCAGTCCCGATAGGGATGATTGAAACATCCTTATTTTTGTACATCTTAGGGACCAATTGGTAGTATTTAGAACCACTTTCAAGGTCATCAAAGTCCAATTTTTCAATCTGGAGTTTTACACTTATCGAGCACTGTTCACTGTGTAAATTCCAGATGAGTGACCTGACTTCAAAAAATCATAACTAATTCTAGAAAAATCGGAATGCAGTGGTTCAAATTTCTACATGAAGCTAACTCAATACTATTTCAAGGAAAAATAACTAGTTGACCATTCCTTGTCAGTCAACGTCAATCAAAGTTAAAACTTTACTATTCATCCAGCGTTTTTCTCCTTAATCCAGCATTTTGGTCCCAACTTTGATAATTTATATCTCCATGTGTAGACATCGAAATGAGACATTCTATATATCAAATCGAAGCTTGGTATGTCTACTATTTATCATAAACATATCATACATTTATTTAATCATTTACTATTTTTACTTATAGATGAAACATC
Source organism: Leucaena leucocephala (assembly GCA_037074615.1). Classification (NCBI taxonomy): domain Eukaryota; kingdom Viridiplantae; phylum Streptophyta; class Magnoliopsida; order Fabales; family Fabaceae; genus Leucaena; species Leucaena leucocephala. The sequence goes on along the minus strand of CM073555.1, from coordinate 10,452,690 downwards.
ACTATATCACCACGAGTTACTGTTCATGGTGGCAAATTCCAGCAAGCAACTTTACATACATATGCATACATTAATCACATATCAAACAAACATGCCAAACAATACTTATCATTAAATAATAAATCTTTATACAACAGGGTATGAACAAAATCCTCGTATCTCTATTACATCTTTCCTGCCTGAAATCCGGCAGTATAACTACTATACTTCATCTGTAAAAATAACTGATCTTGTACTGATTCGGTAATTCCCGTGAGAATTACCATTCTACGTAAGTACCCAGGAAAGACTGGATGAACCGACTAGGTCCACTCACTTCCAGACTCCTTAGACAGTACCTACGTACACAGTACGTATCATCTCCTTATGTTCAGTCTGAAAATCGGCAGCATAACGGCGTCTTACAGCATTCTCAAAATTCACTTCGACATAAACTCTCTGTAATGGGTTATAAATAGGGGATGAGATTCGGGGGAATCTCAGTAGCAAACGGTACTAAACAATGCATGCATTAAAGTAAATACTTGTGCTTGCTTGTGAAAGTGTAAACATTGTGTAATGTGCATGCTTCCATGTAACATATGAAATACAATTGGCCAAGGTAATCATAGAAACAGAGCTTCAATCATATACACATATGCACACAATTCAACAAAGTCATAGCACAATCAAGCATAACATTCAATACATACAAGTTTAGGGTAAGTTTACTACCTTATTGCTTTACTTCTTTCCACTTTAACTTTGCTTCTTCCTTCTTACTTTTCCTTGCTATGTGGCTGCCCTCTTTTGAGCACACCAAGCAATTCCTAACATCACATTACCATCCAATCATTACAATCTAACTTCTCTTGAACACTAAGCTTACTTTAAGTAACATAACTTCCTTTAATCTTTACCAATTGACTTAGCCTTTGAATCAATTGATGTCTTGACCTTACCCTACACAATTTGGCCTTTTGAATCCATTTATGAACTCAAAACAACCAAATTCCAGCAACTATGCACTGTTCCGGACAGATTTGAAAAACATGCATAATTCTTTCAAAAATTCTCATTTTGATTCCAATGCTTCCCATACTTGTTCCTCCACTTTTCCCCAACACGAATCTCATTTTAAGACCATTGGAAGCATCAAAATCATGAAATTCAAATCACTGTTCACGCTAGTGAACAGTAACCGTGAGGAATTTTCAACATTATAACTTTAATTCCAATGGTTTCCAAGGTTTAAAACCTTTCCAATCCTACACAAAATCATCATATAAACTCAATGGAAGCATTAAATCATTGAAATTCCATTTCCTTCTATCATGAACAGTGTATGAACAGTGCAAACCGAAATGGTAAAGTTAAGAACATCAACTTACGTCACAACCAAGCATGTAACTAACTTGTTTAAGCTTGTCTTAACTATCTATGACTTAAAACTCATATTCCTTTCACATATACACAAAAATTCCAGCAGCATTTCCCCAAGATTTAAGCCTAAAAAATACTTAAACTCAAGCACAAACCATAAGAACAAATGGTAGAAGCAAGGAGACAACTTACCTTACTTGCTCCTTCAAGACCCTTGCTTCTTCCTTGCTTTCTTCCACTTTCCTTCTCTAGAACTCACTTCTCTTTCTAAAGGAGCTCTTGGGTGTGAATAATGAATGGAAAGGGGGGTATTTATAGCAAAAGTCATGTGCCATTTGAAGGCCAAGATCACTTTGGAAACTATTTGATCTAATGGTTAAAGGTTTGATCTTGGAATGTCTTTTCACTTTTCACTCAAGACCTTACCACCATGACATCACTAGCATGGCCTCACTTGGTACACCTAACCCTTCCTCTTTTTGGGTGCCATTATGAAGTCCTTGTGGGTCCCACCATGTGCAACACCTAATTCTTACTTTATTCTCTTTTTCTTTCTTTTCAAAAATCCATAAATTATTCATTATTGGACTTGGGCTCCAAGATAACTTTTGGGCCTTATTGGGATGTCCTAGGATGAAATGTTGGACCTCTTTTAGGTCCAATAGCTAATTGGCACAAATCCCAATGTACTTTCCTTATACCGATATCCTTAAATTATCCTGATCTCAGAATAAATGCTAAACACCTCTTTTAATTGTTCTAACATTTTTAGAAATTCATTCTAATATAAAATGAATTCTCTACAAAATTTCATAATTTTCTGAGACCCAGAAGTCCTGTTAAAAATTACATACGTTTCCTTTAACCTTTTATCAGTGTCCTTTTTCACCGTAAATTCCATAATTAATTCTACAGGACTCCTTTTTGACTTCTGTCAACTCCATAAATTCTCATATTAATTATAATAATTTACTATCAAATTTTCTCTGATATCCATCCATTGTGTAAAATGACCAAAATGCCCTCCATCTACTTCTGGTTTCTTAGGGCATCACAGTGGCATTTTCGTAATTTTGCACTTTGACTCTTAGACTTTCTTCCTCTTCCAATTAATCCTTTTCTTTACATAAATATGGCCACATCTTTTCCTAAAAATATCATATATTTTATTTAACCTGTACATACAACGTAGTACAGAAATTAGGGATGTTACATTTCTCTCCCCCTTAAAATAAATTTCGTCCTCGAAATTTACTTGTACCTTAGTCAACAATCTTAAATATACATCCTCTTCAAATCTCTTTCTGCTTTATGACTAAGAATTGGGGTATCCATCTCTTACCTTTTATCTTATTATCTAGCAGAGTACTTTCAATATCCGCTTCATGTCCTTGCTGTCATTACTCTTTTTGTATCAGTCAACTTAATTGGAGTTTATTTCTACTTCATCACGGCACTTGATCTTGTGCTATGCATCCATTTGCTTATGGACAACTCCTTGTACTAGACTTGAGAGTAGTGTCCATTTCTTTCATATCAAACTCTCTCGAATATTATTGTATTCGGGAGTTTCCCTCACTCACTCATCATACTTTCTAACACTTATCCCTTATTACTTCTCTTAGCATCTCGCAGAATTCTTTAACATCTGCAAAGCTTCATCCTCTTTTTGTATAGAAACTCTTATAACTCTATTGTTGTTCTTATCATCTTTAATGATTCAACATCATACAGAGAGAGGAGTTATGCAGTTATTCTTTTCTTTACTTTACTGCTAAGTAGGAGCATATACTCTAACATGCATAATGCCTGGCCAATATGTTGTAGGACTGTATACTTGCTCCTAAATGCAAAGCTCTAACATTCTCTTATGACTTTATCAGCCTCTCAGGAGAGTATTGCTCTTTTGCTTATCGTTCTCCTGAACAAAGTCATAATTTAAATCTTTCATTTCAAATCCACTCTTATTTGGACTTGGCAGAAGGGTTTTAATCCTTTAATGTTCATAACCTTTCTAACTTTTCATAACTTTGTTTATCATTCATCATATATATGCCAAACTTCTATGGCATTTACACTCTTTCATATCTTACCCCTTAACATCTTGGTGTAACTCCAGGGTCTATCTTACTTTAACTTTTCACTTTTCTTACCTTGTCCATCTATACCAACTTCTGTGACAACTGGACCCTTTTTCATTACTCTTTCTTAGACTACTCTTGCCTTAACATCTTTCTGGTCGAAGGCTACCTTACTCTTCTAAGCCTTAGCATTCTCTATCTCATATAACTACTGGGTTCTATCTTTACTTTAGACCTTCTTCTCTAGGTCTCTTTAGCCTTTTAATCTTTTTATCCTCATCTGGAGGATTTATCTGCTCATACTTTTCTGTTCTCAAAACATATGGGGTTCTCTTCTTTGTTCCTCAGGCATACTTCTATGACCTCGGGTCACCTTTCGTCATGGCCTAACTTCTCGAGGACTTTTAGATGTGTCCCAAACTGCTTTACATCCGACCTGGATCTAACTTGCTTTAAACATTCCCTTAGAATGTTCTTGTCTAGTCTTTACCCTAGTAATGGCCGATCCTTACACCTCAGTTGTGAACCATTTGCCAAAAGCTCACTTAGCTTTACATGTCACGTAGGGTATATGGTAATATCTGGCTTATGGCCATCTCATATCATGCTACTAACATGAAAACTTAATCCAGGTCAATGCCCTCTATCACATCTCTGTTTATCATCCTTGCTACGGCATTGAGGAACTGCAGCTAAACTGACTGCTCTTGATTTCTACTTCCTTCCATCCCTTAACCTAAACTAAGTAGTTCACTTCCCACAGCCTTTCTTGAGACTAGTATAGTCACATTGTCTATCTTTCATAAAGAAGGCTGGGGTGGATTAGGGCTAGAAATATCCCTTTAATCTTTATCTATACCCTCGTATATTCCTGGATTGGGATAATAGGAAGGGATGTCACAGATTGTAACTGGTTCTTAGGCTACTCATATCAAACTTATCCTCAAACTCTAGTAAAGGAGGAATAATATCTGGCCTACCTATAATTCAGTATCAGTACTCAGCTTCCTCAGCTGAAATCTGTCCTCTCATCAGAGGAATAGAGCTTATATCAGGTTAGAGAGCACACTATCAAACTCATCCTGTACATAATTACTAGACCCATCATTATCTAGTGCAGCATTATCTGATACATACACAACATCTGACTGAATTTTTCATAATCTCCAGACTGTAAATTTGAGTCTATAAAAATATGCATGGGATACCTTACTATAAACCTTCCTGATTGAGTCCCTTATGCTGTCATCTGAACTCTCTTCACAACCTGAAGAGTCAAAGTCTAGGTGTACCTCATCTTTATATAGCATTATAGTTTAGGGGTCTCACTGATTAACTGATGTTTCAAGCTTAACTTCATGAATCCCCATGTCTACTGCTGCAGCATTTGCTCTATGTTCTTTCGTTGCCACTCAAAAGTCTTCTTTCATCATGACTTATGACTTAACCTGTCGCAACTTGGACATCTGGCATCCTTACTGTAGTATATGGTCACAGCATGATACCACGAACTCTCTTGCAGCTTCCTTAGTCATGAACTAATCAGCTTCTGTCTCTATCCATAGAGGAAATTGCTTCTTAAACATTATACTGCTTAGTCCAGCCACATTGTTTTAATAAACATGAGACCTCGGCTGTATCGACTGACTAAGATTAGCCTATCGTAATCATATCCTTCATAAGACTGTAAAGCTCGGGGTACAGTCTCATTCAACAGGGTGTCACTGTCTTCTGTCTAAACTTTCCAAGTAGTGAACACCATCCCTATATCATACTCTAGGGAGAGAACCATTCAAATTTCTCATTTGTCTAAGGGATCAGTCTAACTAAACTAGAGCATCACTGAGCCAGAACCTTCTATTCTGTGCCAGAATCTTATGCTCTGAGCCAGAACCTTTTGTTCTGTGCTAACTTTATTCTATACTAACGCTAGAAATCAAATGTTCAGAGCATTTCCTAAGCCATAATCCTTTGCTCTGATACCAAAATGAAACATCCTTATTTTTGTACATCTTAGGGACCAATTGGTAGTATTTAGAACCACTTTCAAGGTCATTAAAGTCCAATTTCTCAATCTGGAGTTTTACTCTTATCGAGCACTGTTCACTGTGTAAATTCCAGATGAGTGACCTGACTTCAAAAAATCATAACTAATTCTAGAAAAATCGGAATGCAGTGGTTCAAATTTCTACATGAAGATAACTCAATATTATTTCAAGGAAAAATAACTCGTTGACCATTCCTTGTCCAAGTCAACGTCAGTCAAAGTTAAAACTTTACTGTTCATCCAGCGTTTTTCTCCTTAATCCAGCATTTTGGTCCCAACTTTGATAATTTATATCTCCATGTGTAGACATCGAAATGAGACATTCTATATATCAAATCGAAGCTTGGTATGTCTACTATTTATCATAAACATATCATACATTTATTTAATCATTTACTATTTTTACTTATAGATGAAACATCACTATATCACCACGAGTTACTGTTCATGGTGGCAAATTCCAGCAAGCAACTTTACATACATATGCATACATTAATCACATATCAAACAAACATGCCAAACAATACTTATCATTAAATAATAAATCTTTATACAACAGGGCATGAACAAAATCCTCGTATCTCTATGACATCTTTCCTGCCTGAAATCCGGCAGTATAACTACTATACTTCATCTGTAAAAATAACTGATCTTGTACTGATTCGGTAATTCCCGTGAAAATTACCATTCTACGTAAGTACCCAGGAAAGACTGGATGAACCGACTAGGTCCACTCACTTCCAGACTCCTTGGACAGTACCTACGTACACAGTACGTATCATCTCCTTATGTTCAGTCTGAAAATCGGCAGCATAACGGCGTCTTACAGCATTCTCAAAATTCACTTCGACATAACCTCTCTGTAATGGGTTATAAATAGGGGATGAGATTCGGGGGAATCTCAGTAGCAAACGGTACTAAACAATGCATGCATTAAAGTAAATACTTGTGCTTGCTTGTGAAAGTGTAAACATTGTGTAATGTGCATGCTTCCATGTAACATATGAAATACAATTGGCCAAGGTAATCATAGAAACAGAGCTTCAATCATATACACATATGCACACAATTCAACAAAGTCATAGCACAATCAAGCATAACATTCAATACATACAAGTTTAGGGTAAGTTTACTACCTTATTGCTTTACTTCTTTCCACTTTAACTTTGCTTCTTCCTTCTTACTTTTCCTTGCTATGTGGCTGCCCTCTTTTGAGCACACCAAGCAATTCCTAACATCACATTACCATCCAACCATTACAATCTAACTTCTCTTGAACACTAAGCTTACTTTAAGTAACATAACTTCCTTTAATCTTTACCAATTGACTTAGCCTTTGAATCAATTGATGTCTTGACCTTACCCTACACAATTTGGCCTTTTGAATCCATTTATGAACTCAAAACAACCAAATTCCAGCAACTATGCACTGTTCCGGACAGATTTGAAAAACATGCATAATTCTTTCAAAAATTCTCATTTTGATTCCAATGCTTCCCATACTTGTTCCTCCACTTTTCCCCAACACGAATCTCATTTTAAGACCATTGGAAGCATCAAAATCATGAAATTCAAATCACTGTTCACGCCAGTGAACAGTAACCGTGAGGAATTTTCAACATTATAACTTTAATTCCAATGGTTTCCAAGGTTTAAAACCTTTCCAATCCTACACAAAATCATCATATAAACTCAATGGAAGCATTAAATCATTGAAATTCCATTTCCTTCTATCGTGAACAGTGTATGAACAGTGCAAACCGAAATGATAAAGTTAAGAACATCAACTTACGTCACAACCAAGCATGTAACTAACTTGTTTAAGCTTGTCTTAACTATCTATGACTTAAAACTCATATTCCTTTCACATATACACAAAAATTCCAGCAGCATTTCCCCAAGATTTAAGCCTAAAAAATACTTAAACTCAAGCACAAACCATAAGAACAAATGGTAGAAGCAAGGAGACAACTTACCTTACTTGCTCCTTCAAGACCCTTGCTTCTTCCTTGCTTTCTTCCACTTTCCTTCTCTAGAACTCACTTCTCTTTCTAAAGGAGCTCTTGGGTGTGAAGAATGAATGGAAAGGGGGGTATTTATAGCAAAAGTCATGTGCCATTTGAAGGCCAAGATCACTTTGGAAACTATTTGATCTAATGGTTAAAGGTTTGATCTTGGAATGTCTTTTCACTTTTCACTCAAGACCTTACCACCATGACATCACTTGTAACATCCCAATTTTCAGGCCTTGAGACACGGAAATAGCCTAAGATTGAGAGGCTACCAGACCCCTTTTGAGCAGAAGTCCCAGAGACATAAGAGAGTTTTTAGGGACTAAGCTGCGAGTAAGTAAAGGTACGGGAACTTATGTGCAAACAGTGGAAGTCCCAAGGGGTAGAATGGCCATGTGGGATGATGTAAAGGATAAAGGTTGCGAGCTGATCATTTAGGTCGCGACTAGAGAGCAGTATGGTCGCGACTAATGGTTACAGAAAGAGCCATACGCGACGAGAAAGTAGTATGGTCGCGACTTGAAATAAGTATGGTCGCGACTAGTAATGGCAGAAAGGTTTAGACGCGACTGAATGATGTGTGTGTCGCGATTAATAGGTGAAATGGGCTGGTTGCGACTAGAAAATGTTATGGTCGCGACTAGATTGTGTTATGGTCGCGACGAAAGAATGTTGTGGTCGCGACTAATGTACACAGAATTATAAGGTCGCGACAAGATGATGTTGAGGTCGCGACTAGTGACTAAAGTGGCGCTAAGCGTATGGGCCAAGAGTGGTGAAGGTCCAAGAGAGATAGTTACCCGGTTGGAGATAGACCGGAGGCAGGATATCAGATACAGGAAAGGTTATCTGGAAACCATGAAGTAAACTGATAAGGTGTACTCATGGGTCCTGCAAGATGCCACATGGCATTAAAGTAATGATTCAGTAAAGTAAAGTACTCGGTTGGCGTGATAACCGAGGAGGCACGTAAACCGAGGAGGTGATCAGATAAGTCTGGGACTTATCTGGGTGGCATTGGGAAGTGTGCAAGGTCTCTTCCAGTTGTCACATGGCATTAGTCTGCAGAAAGCAGATAAAGTTGAGGGCACGCATTACGAGGCAGGAGACTGGACCGGTGAGTCAGCATGGTGAGTCAGCATGCTGAGGTGTCCAGGGAATTGTGACATGTGAAAAATGAGGCGCTGAGTCAGCATGGTGAGTTGGCACGATGATGCAGTAAAGGAGAAATAAAAGAAAATAGGAAAATCCAGGAAAAACCAGGACCGCAGGATCAAAGTTCATAGAAACTACGATTGTGCCATTGAGCCCTATTATAAATACCCCCTTCCCCCATTCCATTTGCATCCCGCGGAGGAGGAGAGAATGAGAGAGAAAGAAGAGAGGGAAAGGGAAGGAAAGGAAGAGAGAAAGGAGAAAGGAAGAAAGGAAGTTCTGGCGGAGCTGGAAGCAGAATAGAGATAGTAGGGTTCTGCTGAGCTAGCCAGGTAGTAACTAATCCTAGCTTCTATGTAATGGCTTTGTGATTTGATGTGCTATTGTTTGGTTGGATTGTTGTCTTATATGTTATGTCTGAAGCTCTGCTGTAATGCTATGGTCATATGTTATTAAGCATGGAAGCACGCAGCATACTTATCTGTACACAATCACAAGCAAGCACTGTCACTCTGCATTACATATATTGTTATGATTGTTGCTACTGAGATTCCCCCGAATCTCATCCCCATCCATAACCCATTACAGGGAGGTTATGCTGAAGTGGATTTAGAGAATCCTAAGAGACGCCGTTATGCTGCCGGAGTAAAGACTGAACATCAGTATATGATAAGTACTGTGTACGTAGTGCTGTCTAAGGAGGCTAGAAGTGAGTGGACCTAGCTGGTTCATCTAGTCTTTCCTGGGTACTACGTAGAATGGTAGTTCTCATGAGGGAATTACCGAATCAGTACGGTTCAGTTCTTTGTACAGCTGAAGCGTAGCGATTATGCTGCCGAAGTTTAGGCAGAACGAGATGTAATAGAGATATGAGGATTATGTATATGTCTTGTTGTATATGCCATATTGTATGACATTTTATGATTCAATGATAAATATGGGTTGGCATATTCAAACTTTGGATTATGAAGCTAACGCATAATAAAGCTAATATTGCTTCCGCTAGTGTACTCTGAGGGCTGTAAGGGAGGATGTTTCATTTTGGTATCAGAGCAAGAGGTTCTGGCACCAACCAGAAAGGACTCTGGTTCAGAGCATAAGATTCTGGCACAGAACAGAAGGTTCTGGCTCAGTGATGCTCTGATTTAGCCCTTGAGTACGACAGAATAGCACTCCTGTCGCGACTAACGTGGTTTATGTCGCGACGGGTAGCCTCAATGAGATGTTTAGTCGCGACTCTTAAGTTTATAGGTCGCGACGGTTATTCACAGAAAGATTTGGTCGCGGCGAGTATGTTCCTAGGTCGCGACGTTATTTAAGAGAGAGCTAAGGTTGTGACGAGAAAAGTTTAATGTCGCGACTAGAAATGGCTATGGTTGCGACGTAAAGAGACATAAGTCGCGACGAGAAAATATCCTGGTCGCGACAGTAGAGGAGTTGAGTCGCGACGTAGAAAGGTTAAGGTCACGACGAAAGAAGATTTAGGTCGCGACTAGAAGACAGAAAATGTTAAGGACGCGACGTCTGAAGCTGTAGGTCACGACTAAAGAATAGAAATGATAAGTCGTGAGGAGTTAAGGGTAATGAAGAATCATAGAGGCTATGAATAGCGATTACCCAATACTCATATCGCGACGGAATGACAGAGATGTCCTGGTATGACATTAGAAGATTCAGATCGGGACTATTATGGGTTTAGAAGAGCCCGTGGAGATAAAGCTCTTAGATGGAATAAGAGGTGTTCATGTTTCGTTGTAAAGGAAAAGACAGGTGAACACAAAGCATGAACATAGAGCTTGAGTGGAGAAGTCATGCATAGAGGAAGTTGGCAACTCCAATAAGCAAGTCATCCTTGCTAGGTAGGATAGGCCGCAAAGGATGATGATGATAAGTTAAAGATGAGCTAGCTAGATGAGATAGCTAGAATGAGACAGATCCTCCATGTGATTACGAGGAGTAGATCTACATGGTAAAAGTCTTATTCAACCTAGTTGAATAAAAGACCTGAGAGCTAGAATGGGATAGCTAGTATGAAGTTTGCCTCGGAGTAATCCTAGGGCATAGCCTAAAGGCTAGAGATGTGATGATGTTTGATATGGCCTAAGGCTAAGGCTAAGGATGTGATGGTTAATAGGTAAAGAGTTAAAATTCCCTAAGCAGAGGGATTCCATCACAGAGATCTAGGGTAGAGTACCCTAAAGAATAGAAATAATAGTAAAAGATAATGAATGAGATCTAGGCGACTGAAGTTCGCTAGGATTAAGAGAAAGATGCGTTTTCAGGTGCTTAAGGGCTGTGGCTCGTGTGTCTGGAAAACAAAACCGTGACCTCATGTGGGCACCAAGCCTACCTAAGGGGAAAGAGGATAATATCTTTGTAAAGGGGTTCTAGGCTGTTACAGTAAAGGCCGATAAGGAACCACAGTCTGGTCAAGAATAGACTGAGACTGATAGATAGACAAAAAGAAGAAATGAGATAGTAGAAGGTAGCCACAGATTACGGGATACAGTGACTCCCCTATATAAGAAAGAGTGATGAAGGGTTGAGTCTGTACCTTAATAAGAGGGTAGCATGGCAGCCTGAGATAGACAGAATATGTCTTGAGGTTTAGTTAGTCTGATGGATGGTTGAGCAAAGTATGATGATGATATGGCTTATGATGCCATAAGTTATGATAGTTGCATCTCCTTGCAATTGTCATATGATGACATGCATGTTAGAGTATGCCATGATGAATGAATACTCCCTTTTACAGTGCATGAAGGGTAGAGTATATATGAGATGAGAAAGTATGTTGCTCCCATACCATATGACATGTAATGAGATATGTATTGAGGATGATAGATAGTCTCAGTTCATGGGACAATAAGTTATGATATTCAGATATGTTTGAAGTTACTCAGGTAATTCTGCAGATTTATGAATATAGTACTCAGGACCATTTCTATTAAGCGGAATGGTAAGCAGATAAGAGTAAAGAGATTGTTTTTAGATCACTCTTCAGATAAGAGTTGGATCTGAAACAGATGGCTCTCAGATAGAGCTAGATTCAGATGAGTATAGATCACTCTTCAGATAAGAGTTGGATCTGATACAGGATGCTCGCAGTTGGAGCATAGTTCAAATGGTTCACAGTTAGAGCACAGATGAGTTATGATGAGGCCATAGCAGTAGAATGTAATGGCAGGTGGTTAGACCATGATGGCACAAGCCAATGGTAAGCCACAGTAAAGTTGAAAAATGAGAAGGAACTCCTGAGTAAGAGAGGAAGTAAGTAAAGTCTGGGTAAATGATGTGAGGCTATAAAATTTTTATGGAATTATCAACAGGTGGAAGCAGTTAACCTTATAACTTAGTCTGTTGGTTTAAGATCTTCGGGAGATCTACGGTACAACAGAATCGTAGTTAGATTCTGGAGGGTCACAGTTAGATCCTAACATGGCTCCAGGGTCGCAGTTAGATCCTAACAGATTCAGAGTCGCAGTTAGATTCTGAAGAGGCTAACGGTTGATCGTAGTTAGATCCCGAGGTCGCAGTTAGACCTAGCCTAAGGAAAGTAATGAGCCATGAGACATGAGTACGATGTAGTATCTCTTTGGGAAGATGAATGCCAAAGACGAAGTTAAGGTAAGGAAGTTTCACTAGTTGATAACCTGACCCAGAGAAATTGTTTTATAATGATTTTCCTCAGGTAGCCTCTAGTCTACAGACTGAACTTAGCTTTCCCTTAAACGAAGATGGAGTCCAAGTTTAAATCTGAGTACTGAGATTCAAAGTTTTGTAGAAGTATGCCTGAGAAGCAGAGAAGAGAATCCTCTGTGTAATAAGAAGCAGAGAAGAGAATCCTCTGTGTAATAAGAAGCAGAGAAGAGAATTCTCTGAGAAGCAGAGAAGAAAATCCTCAATGTAATAAGAATAGAAAAGTATGAGTAGATAAAGATTACCCAGATGAGGGGTAAAGAGATTAAAAGGCTAGAGAAGACCTAGAGAAGAGGGTCTAAGGCAAGGCTGAGATAGAACGCAGTTCTATGAAAAAGAGAAAGCCAGTCTTATGTTAGTCTTGTGATAAGACAAGATAAGTTATGAAAGGGTGAAATACACCATGAGATAGCTAGAGTGGGCTAGATATGCCATGATAACGTATCAAAGGCATGTAATGAGATACACGGTAGTAAACGTGTAATATGACACGCACCTAGAGATGTGCATTATATGAACAGACAGAGAGGCTCCCTGTTTGGTAGGAATCAGATGTTTGAATGTTATGCTATGAAAGAGAATAGAAAATGAGAGCTTTCACTCTTTGCATGAGATGTTAGGCTTAATGTTATGCTAACACTATGCAAGCTCCGAGTGTTAGAGCTGTGCCTAGTTAGAACAGGAATGCTTAAGCTCCGATGTTAGAGCTTTGCATTCATAAGCAGGTATGCAGTCCTGCAGTATGTTGGCCAAGCATTATGCATATTAGAGTAGGTGCTTTTGTTTAGCAGCAAAGTAAAGAAAGAATAGCTGCGTAAGTCCTCTCTCTGTATGAAGTTAAGTGCAAAGAAAGATGAAATGCTACAAGTATGATGAGTAGTTAGAAGAAATTCCCGAATACAGTAATATTCGAGAGGATTTCATATGAAAGAAATGGATACTACTCATAAGTGCAGTAAGTGGTCCATAAGAGGAAAGTAGATTTCAACTCTGATTGGATTAACCCAGAGAAAGAAAGACATGTTACGAAGAGATGTACAGTTATGATGCGTACTTTGCCAGATGTTAAGTTAATTTGGCTATGGTACTGATTAAATTTCGAGGACGAAATTTATTTAAAGGGGAGGAGAAATGTAACATCCCAATTTTCAGGCCTTGAGACACGGAAATAGCCTAAGATTGAGAGGCTACCAGACCCCTTTTGAGCAGAAGTCCCAGAGACATAAGAGAGTTTTTAGGGACTAAGCTGCGAGTAAGTAAAGGTACGGGAACTTATGTGCAAACAGTGGAAGTCCCAAGGGGTAGAATGGCCATGTGGGATGATGTAAAGGATAAAGGTTGCGAGCTGATCATTTAGGTCGCGACTAGAGAGCAGTATGGTCGCGACTAATGGTTACAGAAAGAGCCATACGCGACGAGAAAGTAGTATGGTCGCGACTTGAAATAAGTATGGTCGCGACTAGTAATGGCAGAAAGGTTTAGACGCGACTGAATGATGTGTGTGTCGCGATTAATAGGTGAAATGGGCTGGTTGCGACTAGAAAATGTTATGGTCGCGACTAGATTGTGTTATGGTCGCGACGAAAGAATGTTGTGGTCGCGACTAATGTACACAGAATTATAAGGTCGCGACAAGATGATGTTGAGGTCGCGACTAGTGACTAAAGTGGCGCTAAGCGTATGGGCCAAGAGTGGTGAAGGTCCAAGAGAGATAGTTACCCGGTTGGAGATAGACCGGAGGCAGGATATCAGATACAGGAAAGGTTATCTGGAAACCATGAAGTAAACTGATAAGGTGTACTCATGGGTCCTGCAAGATGCCACATGGCATTAAAGTAATGATTCAGTAAAGTAAAGATACTCGGTTGGCGTGATAACCGAGGAGGCACGTAAACCGAGGAGGTGATCAGATAAGTCTGGGACTTATCTGGGTGGCATTGGGAAGTGTGCAAGGTCTCTTCCAGTTGTCACATGGCATTAGTCTGCAGAAAGCAGATAAAGTTGAGGGCACGCATTACGAGGCAGGAGACTGGACCGGTGAGTCAGCATGGTGAGTCAGCATGCTGAGGTGTCCAGGGAATTGTGACATGTGAAAAATGAGGCGCTGAGTCAGCATGGTGAGTTGGCACGATGATGCAGTAAAGGAGAAATAAAAGAAAATAGGAAAATCCAGGAAAAACCAGGACCGCAGGATCAAAGTTCATAGAAACTACGATTGTGCCATTGAGCCCTATTATAAATACCCCCTTCCCCCATTCCATTTGCATCCCGCGGAGGAGGAGAGAATGAGAGAGAAAGAAGAGAGGGAAAGGGAAGGAAAGGAAGAGAGAAAGGAGAAAGGAAGAAAGGAAGTTCTGGCGGAGCTGGAAGCAGAATAGAGATAGTAGGGTTCTGCTGAGCTAGCCAGGTAGTAACTAATCCTAGCTTCTATGTAATGGCTTTGTGATTTGATGTGCTATTGTTTGGTTGGATTGTTGTCTTATATGTTATGTCTGAAGCTCTGCTGTAATGCTATGGTCATATGTTATTAAGCATGGAAGCACGCAGCATACTTATCTGTACACAATCACAAGCAAGCACTGTCACTCTGCATTACATATATTGTTATGATTGTTGCTACTGAGATTCCCCCGAATCTCATCCCCATCCATAACCCATTACAGGGAGGTTATGCTGAAGTGGATTTAGAGAATCCTAAGAGACGCCGTTATGCTGCCGGAGTAAAGACTGAACATCAGTATATGATAAGTACTGTGTACGTAGTGCTGTCTAAGGAGGCTAGAAGTGAGTGGACCTAGCTGGTTCATCTAGTCTTTCCTGGGTACTACGTAGAATGGTAGTTCTCATGAGGGAATTACCGAATCAGTACGGTTCAGTTCTTTGTACAGCTGAAGCGTAGCGATTATGCTGCCGAAGTTTAGGCAGAACGAGATGTAATAGAGATATGAGGATTATGTATATGTCTTGTTGTATATGCCATATTGTATGACATTTTATGATTCAATGATAAATATGGGTTGGCATATTCAAACTTTGGATTATGAAGCTAACGCATAATAAAGCTAATATTGCTTCCGCTAGTGTACTCTGAGGGCTGTAAGGGAGGATGTTTCATCACTAGCATGGCCTCACTTGGTACACCTAACCCTTCCTCTTTTTGGGTGCCATTATGAAGTCCTTGTGGGTCCCACCATGTGCAACACCTAATTCTTACTTTATTCTCTTTTTCTTTCTTTTCAAAAATCCATAAATTATTCATTATTGGACTTGGGCTCCAAGATAACTTTTGGGCCTTATTGGGCTGGCCTAGGACGAAATGTTAAGAAGGAAAAGTAAGAAGGAAGAAGCAATCATTGTCTTATAAACATTATTATTTTTTGAATGTCTTAATTATGTTATCATATTATTTGCATGTTTACTGTGATGACCATCCTTGGATAACTCATGATCTTATCCTAAATATCCCTGGTCGGTCATCTATGCGGGAGCAAAGATGAAATAAGACCAGTATGAATTTGAAGATATATAGAGATATAAATCAAAGTCATAGGCACATATAAGAGTACAGGGTGCTGGACCGACCCGCTATGAGAGAGCTGCATGGGTTAAGTCATAAGCTTCTCTCATATGCAAGCCATGTCACTATGCCCTTTGACCTGAGATCATCATGGATTCCTACATGACAAATGCTCAGCTTTGACCTAGTCAAAAGTCACTTTTGACCGAGTGATCATAAAGGCTATGTTTGGGCTTAGTGGTTTTTCATGCGGAGGAATGTGAATGGTCAAGATGGAATTTGTCCCTCACATTCGTAGAGAGATATTACTGGGGCCCTCGATGAGTGAGTCTAAGAAATGTATGGCCATACTGGAATGGAAGGGTAGTTCCATTTCTATAGTCAGACTACTCAGGGATCGAGAAAGTAACGGTCAGGAACAGGAGGATGACGTTCTCCATGCCTCATCCATGACCGAAATATCGTGTAACAAAAGGGACGTGATATGGTTGTATGAAAGGTAACATCGTTTATCGATCCTCATATGATTTGGGTAGTCGTAATGTCTTACTAGAGGTCGCTTACTGTAACATCCTAGAATTTCCCTAGCCGGAAACCCTAAGTTTCTAGCTAAGGAAATGATTGGAGAAATGTAAATGGTATGACTGATTAAATAAAGGATCAAATTGTAAAGTTAGAAAGTATTATGGCCAAAAGTCCAAAGTAGACAAAACTTCAGGGACAAAACTGCAAAGATGAAAAAGGTCAAGGGACCTAAATGTGATTTGTGAAAATTCACAAAAACTGTACTTTCAGCCCAAAACAGCCCGGTACGGATTTAAGATATGAAAATACTGGGAGATAAAGCACAAAATTTCGGGTTGAATGAGAGACATCAGAATTTTGATTTGAGGTCCCGATTAATTGATAAAAATTCGGTAAGTCTGGGAAAATAACCTGGAATTTTTAGGAGACTGACTGGACTTCATAATTCTGTGAGATTATGATAAAAGATACTTTGTGAATTATGGGAGATTGTAAAAAAGACCACACTTCCAAAAGAGGTCCAGATAATTTTAAATAGAATTTTAAAGGAATTTTAGGAGCTTGTCTACCGGCTTTAAAAATTAGGATTTTATTCGTTGAAGGACCAAATCTAAACTGAAGACCATGAAATTTTACCAGGAGGCTTAGAATAAATTTATATGGGTTATTATGGGCCAAGTCAAAGTCCAATAGCCAGTATGAGCCCAAACTAAAATAGGGGCAAAATTGTAATTTCGGGGAATTTCGGGCCGAAAATGGCAGTTTTGAAAAATATTCAGAAAAATCCCAATAAATTCCATAAAATGGAAAATGAGGTTCTAAGACATGTTTATAAAGGGGAAATAACAAAACTACCCCTATATGAATTTTTATCGTATTAAAGTTTCTTTTAAGGTATCCGAAAAAAATTAAGTATTAGGACTATAAAAAGACCTCAGAAAAATATGAGAAAATGGAGATAAATATTTAAAGGGTCAATAATGATTTTAGATATGTTAGACAGGGTCAGAGGGTGTTCTAGAAAATATCATGCCATTAAGTAATTTATTTTTCCCGGAAATCACCCGAATCGGTACCGGTTAATACCGGAAAATTGAAGAAAAATCCTAGAAGCTCCAAGAAGGTCCAAGAAACTCCATGAAGCCTCAAGACTTGTTGATTTGGCGCCAAATGGTGAGGGAGAAGGAAAAAGGAGATGACAACTCAAAAGTTGTCATAATTACAATGAAAAAGGAGGTTAAATTCTAACCCTTGGATCAAGCTTTTAGGAATTGGATCTTAGCCCTTGTTTCCCCTCAATTTTTCCTATAAATACCCCCTCCAAAGACTTCAATTTCGTGCAGCCCTCTTTACATAGGAGAAACTCTTGTCAATTCAAAACTCAAGCCAAAGACAAAGCTTCCAACCTCCCAAAGTTCAAGGATACTAAGGTAAGCATACTTCCAAGCTTTTAATGATTTGTTTGGAAGTTTGATTTATGGTTTTTAAGGGTTGGGAACCATGAATTTACAAGGGGAGATGCTTCCCAAATTAGGAAAAGATGAAAGTCATGATAAGGATAGCAAAGACAAGTTGAAAAGGAAAAGATTTAACATGTTTTAGTTCATGGAATCAATGGTTTCTTGGAATTGTTCTTGAACTACCTTGCTGTCCAGATTTACGCACTTTGTTCTAGGGTTAAGATATGATGATTTTAAGGCCTCCAATGTGTTCAAAATGCAATTTTGTGTAGGGTATAGTAGGGAGACCCTAATTGGAAGCCTTAGACATCAAAATGGAAGTTTTAGAAAACCCTAAGTTGCAATTTTCGTTTCTGTCCGTACGGACAGTATAGGAGATGAAGCAATTTCAAAATTTGGATCACACCATTGGATTCCTTAGCCAAAATTATGTAGGATAGGATCTCAAGAGTTAATGTTAGTGCTTAGGATAAATAAAACCCTAATTGCATTCAAGAAAGGGTAGTTAGGATTTTTAAGTTTGGATTATGTTTGAGAAGTGTAATGACATGAAATTGTTGTTCAATAATTAGGATTTGACATTTGTGCACCTAAAGAACTTCAAGTCAACAAGGAAACACAAGGATCTCCAAGAGGTAGCAACAACTCTAACTTTATCATTGTCTTGTAATTATTTATTGGTCTTGTTGTTTATGATGTTTGGTTGAGCATGATATTATGTGATGATGTGCAAGCTTGATGGGCTTGATTATGTGGTAATCTCCTTGCTAAGATGTCATGACAAATGCATGTTAGAGAATGCCAACAATATGAGAATGAATGTGAGGCTCCCATATCATATAACTTGCTTTAAATAATTACTTGATGATGTTAAAGTTGTGTTGAATGCTATTGGGATTTCTTTGGAAATCTCACTCTTTTTCATATTAAACCATGGTAGGTGATGAGCATTGAAGATGTAAAGAGCTAATTGATGGTGTTTGAAGCATGCTTGGTTGTGTTAGATACACTTATATTATGTAAATATGGAACAAAGAGTACTTAATGTAAGTTCTGTTAGAAGGCAGTGAGCTTTACAACATATTTTGGATATGGTATTGTATGAATTAAATGTTGAAATTTATTATGCTTAAAGTTGACATCTTAAGCTTTAAATAGACACCAAGTACGTCCAATTTGGATATTAAACGAATTTATGGTGAATTTTCAAAGTTAAGAGTTGGATTCTGGAAAACTGGAAAATTACCATATGAACAGTGTATGTTTGCGAATTTTTTTTGGAACGTTGTAGTTGCGCTTGAACCTATTCATTATTTTTCCCATAAATAGGTTTTAAATATATTTCATTAGGAATTGGAATCACCTCATTTGGAGTTTTCTAGATTTAAATATGAATTTCCAAAATTTGGGAAAAATCTGAAAAGTGCTATATGAACAGTACCCGAGAGAGATTTTCAACAATTTCAGATCTTTGATTCCAACTTTAATTGATCCTAAAGTGGTTCCAAAGGCTACTAATGGATCATATATGGGCATTAAAGTAAGGATGCAACACTTACGACTTGTGGGTTATTATAGTAACTAGCCTACTGCCAACTTTATATGGGCCTACAGCGTCACACACAAAATAGCCCAACACGAGCTGTGATGTCTAGATTCATTGAATCTAAGAGATGTCTAGATTCAATGAATGATCTAGGGTGAATTTATATATTTTATATATATAAATTTGTATTTATATATTATATATAATATAAGAGATATTTACAAAATTTAATTTATAAGGATAAATTAAATCTCTATCACTTTGAATTTAAATTTAAATTGATATGATCTATTTGAATTTGAAATTTAAATTGATAAGATATCTGAAATTTGATTTATGAGAATAAATCAAATATAATTCCATCTTATCTTTATTTTAAATTAAATAAATAGGTGAATTAAATCTGTGAGATGGACTTAATATAAACCATATTTATTTAATTAGTTTCTTATCAAATTATGCAATATATGATATTGTATTAATTTTAGAATTAATATAAGATTAATTCTGAAGCCCGGTCCAATAAGAAGCCCGATAGCATCCTATATATTTGACATTAGGGGCTAGGGTTATACAACACAAGAAAAGGGAGCAAGGAGAGTGTAAAAGGTTTGCAGATAAGAAACTGCCAAAATAGAGACGGTGAGGACGGATTCTTGAGAAAGCCCTAGAGGGACAAGAGGCGCTAGCACATCGTTCGTGATTGGAACACTGTTCGTGTGGATACTGGTAGAGGAAGCCGATCTGAGTTGTCGACTTCTTACGGACGAGAAAAGAGCACCAGGTACGACGAGGTCGCGACCAGTTGACACAGAGGTCGCGACCAAATTGGCTTCTGAACGTCAAAAATCCGAAAAGAGACTACAGGTCGCGACTAGAAGTAGAGGAAGTCACGACGGCAAACTCTAGAGACGACAGGTCACGACTAGAAGCTGATTAGGTCACGACTGAAAACTCCAGAGGCGATAGGTCGTGACAAGAAGCTGAGAAGGTCGCGACTGAAAGTTCCAGAGGCGAAGAGTCGCGACTAGTGGATACTGAGGTCGCGACCAAAGCTTGAATACCGAAGGTAACACTTCTTTCTCATTGACTTAAACACATTCGGTAGATCCTGGCTGGGAATGGAAAAATTTTTAAAGTTAATTTTCGCTGCGTGTCTTTCAATTCCCTTAATTTTTCTTACTTGATACTCTTGGCTGTATCTTTTGCCAAGGGCAATCAAGTGATTCATTAGGTGTGAGAATCTAACTTCCATCTTTCTGATGGTTTCTCCTGGGTTTATTTAGAAAAGCTCAAACTCTGTGGTAAAGTATTGATTATGCTTTGCTTGACTCTAGATGTCCCATCGTGGGCAATTTCCAGAGCTACCCACATTTCTTTTATGGTCTCCAGACTAGTAATCTAAAGTAATCCTTTTGACTAAGAGCTCACGTCAGGATATTCCCTGCCTTATCATTGAGCATGATTATCATTTTATCATCATCGTCATACTCGCTTGGAGTCTTTGGAAACTTTATCCCGTCAGCTATTTTTGTTGGAAAGTATTTGCCTTCCTAGATAACATCCCACACCTGTACTCTGAAGCCTTTATAAATGTCTTTATCCTCATCTTCTAGAAGATAAAATTTTCTCCATTGAATCATGAAGGCTTTGGCGTAGAGCTTCCTTCGAGCAATGCACTATCACCAAATTATGCTATAATAGCTCTTGAGACTATAAAGTCCTTTTTCAAGATACTTGCTCTAATATCAAATGTTAGAATGACATTACACCCAAGAGGGGTGAATTGGGTGATATTTAAAAATTTAAAACTGTTCGAAAGTGAAATAGATAAGTTAATAGTGATATCACCCAGAGTAATGGAAGGAAAAAGTTGACACCGGAGATTTATCCCGGTTCGGCCTAACCTCTTGGTCTACATCCATCCCTCAAATTCCCTCTGAGATTTTTCTGCTATATTCTCCAAGATTACCTGGGCTCTTGGTGCCTCAGTACATTCACCATGAGATTCCCCTCTCACTCCCCCTTACAACCCGTTACAATCCACTCAAGAGTCCCACACTCTCGAGCAACTCAGAAATAGAAATGAGAAATTATGAACTCTCTCTTCGAGAAGATAAGATAATCACTTAAGTGCAATAATTTCTCTCAGAAAATTCTCTGTTATGCTAAGTGAAAATAGAGTATAAACCATGAACACTCAGAGAATAAGAATGAATACAAATAAATGCTCTTCTTAGGTTATTGAATTTATTAACTTTAGCATTCAATTCATCTCGCATTTATAGCTTCAACTTGTGTGTTACCCATTAGACACATGAAGAATTGAGTAAAGCGGAGATAAAGTCGTTGGCGGTTGGCAACTGGCGGCAGTAGGTAGTAGCAAGCTAGGCAGACATTGTGAGTGTAATAGGTAATAATAAGAAACATATAGGAATGATTACGCTAAAATTAATCTGATATATCTAAATCTGATCTTGAAAATCTTTTGAAAATATATCAGTATTTATCGAAGAGTTCATCGATAAGATGATTTTTTGAAGAGCACTTCGATAAAACTTGAATGAAATCCTTAAATGAACAGTTGTGCATCTTATCGATAAATGGCCTATTCAAATAGCTTATTGATAAATATCATAACTAAATCAGACTTGATTTAAATTTTTTGTATCTGATTTATCAAAATGTTATTAGAAGAATAGTCTTATCGAATAACTTGTTGATAAATTACTCAAATTTCTAAATATTTTAAGTATGAAGTCAGCGAGTTAGTGATTAAAATTTTCTTATACTTATCGCAGTGTTCTTCGATAAATGTCCTCATCGAATAGTACTTCGATAAATTGAGTCTTTAAAAACTTAACAGACTTCATATTTATCAAATAGTTTATCAATAAATTTGATAAGTTCTTCAAACAGAGAAATCATTCATTTACATCATTTACCCAAAACTTTATCGATAAACCCATTTATCGATTAAGACTTTGATAAATTATCTTTAAGAATATTTTAGCAAAGCTATCTTTGTTTGAAGTCTTTATCGAGCAACACTCTTTTCGATAAATACTTGGACAAATGTTATCAGAAAATATACTGAGTCATTTTTAAATTTATCGAAGGCTTCATTGATAAATAGTCTATTCGAATAAGTTTTCGAAGAGGAATGGCTTTAAAATAGAGACTCAGAGTTTTGTCAGCTAATTCTGTAATCCATTTATTGAAGGTTTTATCGATAAGCAAATTTATCGAATAGGTCTTCGATTAATATACTTCATAAATATATTCTTTTCATAAATTTCTTCTTCATTTATTGAAGAGCTTATCGAATAGACTTCTTATCATAAGCTTATCGATAAATGCTCTTTATTAGTTTAAAAAATATTTTTTGAAATCTTTCCTTAATTATCATCATTAACACAAAATATTGGAGTCTAACAATAACAACAGTGACCATCTCATAAAGGCACAATCTATTATGCCAAAAGCAAGAAAAAAGGGTAAAATTTGTCATTAATTTTCTTTTAAGTAATCAACCTAGGGGAGGGGAGGTATAAATGTGTTTGGTTGGAAAAAATAGAGGGTAGGGGAGGTAAAAAATTTTGTCTTTATGTGCTCACCTCCCCTCCAAAAGTGGGGGTTTTTGGAGGGGAGAGAAATTTTTTATCCATTCTTGACAAAATTACCCTTTGTATTTTTTTAATATTCCAATTGTACCCTCATGAGACCTTTTTTTTTATTCTCTTCACTTATGATTTTTGCTTTGATGGATGAAGCCTAATAAACATGATAAATTATTTATATATTATATTAATATATATAATAATTATAAAATTATTGAGAGATAATGTTAAAATTTTATCATATTTTTTATTTGTTTTAATTTTATTATATATATAAATGAGATAAAAAAAATTAGATTCATAAATTAAAAAATAATAATTTTGATATGAATATTATAAATAAAGAGTAAATAAATTTAAATAAAGAGATAAGGGCATATTTGTCAACTTTTAATTAACTCCCCTCCCCTCCCCTTCTGAACCAAACAATAAACATCATCTCTCCTCCCCTACCTTCACACCTATAACCTCCCCTACCCTTCCTTACCCTCCCTTATATTAACCTAACCTACCCTCCCTTAAGTTGAACCAAACAAAGCCCTAATGATGGTTACGTTTGAAATCAAACTGCATAAATTTTTATTGAGTAATAAAATGATTTTTGTGTTCATTTTAAATTAATAAAAATAAATATATATCACCAAATAATAATTCAATAAATAATATATGAAATGTTTTTATCAGAAATTGATTTTTTCTTGTGAGTAATGATAGAAAATAATTATATAAGAATTCTACATAATTTGTAAGGAATTAAAATTAAAAATAAAATGAACATTTATATATTTTTCTTTAAATTTATTAAACCAGATTAAGTGATGTTTCTAGATGTAATAAATAATTGTAATTAGTTTATAATTGTATGATATATTGGCATCCTTTCTTATATCCGTACTCATGCATATAACAAATCTAAATTTTGGTTATATTTATTTTATATTTAAATAATAACAGTTTTGATAAAAAATTAGGAAATCTTAATTATACATGTGCCCGTGAAATTTCAACAATCTTCAAGGAGAAAATAAAGGTTTCATTGCCCCTGAAAGTATATAATATGTTGAGTAGTAACCACATTTCAAGAACCCTTAAATATAATGCTAATGTGCACCTTCGGTGTTTAATATAGAAACTAGTTAGGGGTTTAAATTTGGTCCTAAATATAATATTTTAATTTATTTAATATCTTATATTTATATTTTTTTTAACTAATTTACCTAACTTATAAATTGATGTATAATACTCATCCGATCCTTAATATAAGCTTTTTCTCAAATTACCGTTATTGACACTCTATCACCAATAATAAAGTAAAATAGAGAGGGAAAGAGTTAAGAAATATAATTAGGGTATTTTAGAAAATACATGTCATATTAACTAACTTCTTTAATTTATTAAATTAGTTAAATATGTCATATATTAAGGACTTGAGGAGTATAATATTATACACGAGTATTTTATGGAAATATATCACATTTTTTTAATTAATCGTTTTATTTAGCTTCTTTAATCTATCCAAATTTAACATTTAATCTATCAAAAAATAAAAAGGGGGAGGAGAGAAACATACTAAGTCCAAATCTGAGTCAAACCACTGAAGCACTCAAATAGAGTTTAGATTACTAGAGCTACATCAAAGTAGCATACTAGATACACCATACAAGAGAGAAAAAGAGATGGCAAGAAAACTCAATTGTTGGCAGTGAGAATAACTAAGGGAGACACTCCTTATAGCGTTAGAGTGATTGTAGATTAGGAAGTTGAAATCTCTCTCACTTATTAAAAAATCATTCCTGCTTATCTTACAATTACGTTCCTCACAATTAATACAATATCTAATAATAAATTGTTAGTCTAGGCAGGAATACCCAAGAGGGGATGAATTGAGTGTTTTGAAATTTTTTAACATAAATAGATAAATCTTAAAAACAAACAAAGTGCAAAAGGATAATGAGAATAAAGATTAGAAAGATATCACCGAAAGATAGAGGAATCAACACACGTTAGTTTATCCTAATTCGGACCAATCCTCTTGTCCTACGTCCAGTCCCCAGAGGCCTTCTGAGATTTTTAACTATACCCCAAGATTTGAATGGGTTCTTGGTGCCTTAGTACAGCAAGTGATTCACTCAATCACTCATCCTTACTTCTTGTAAGGTAATAATCCCAACTTAAAATAACCAATCTCTTAAGTCTAAAGAATGAATGAAAATATTCTCAATCTCTCTCACCGAGTATATATAATGATGAACACTGAAGCACAATAATATCAGTTTACAAATAATGAAGAAAGAATATAATAAATTTAGTCGTTGTTGTTCATGAAGGGAATTGGAAGACACGCAGCGGAAATTAACTTTAAAAATTTTTCCATTCCCAGCCAGGATCTACTGAATGTGTTTAAGTCAAGGAGAAAGAAGTGTTACCTTCGGTATTCGAGCTTTGGTCGCGACCTCAGTGCCCACTAGTCGCGACTCCTCGCCTCTGGAACTTTCAGTCGCGACCTCCTAAGCTTCTAGTCGCGACCTGTCGCCTCTAGAGTTGTTAGTCGCGACCTACTCTGCTTCTCGTCACGACCGGACATCTCTAGAGTTTTTAGTCGCGACCTCGTCAGCTTCAAGTCGCGACCTGTCTCCTCTTTTCGGATTTCTGACGTTCAGATGCCCTTATGGTCGCGACCTCAGTGTCAATAGGTCGCGACCTTTCTTCGTGTCTCATCGATCGTAAGAAGTCGACAGCTCATATCGGCTTCCTCTACCGGTATCCACACGAACAGCGTTCCAATCGCGAACGACGTGCTAGCGCCTCTTGTCCCTCTAGGGCTTTCTAGAGATTCCGTCCTCACCGTCTCTATTTCGGCAGTTTCTTATCTGCAAACCTTTTGCACTCTCCCTGCCCCCTTTTCTCACGTCTGAATATGTGTGTAACGATGTGTAGAACCCTAGCCCCTAATGTCAAATATATAGGAAGCTATCGGGCTTCAGAATTAATCTTATATTAATTCTGAATTAATACAATATCATATATTGTATAATTTAATAAGAAACTAATTAAATAAATTGGTTTATATTAAATCCGTCCCACAGATTTAATTCACCTATTTATTTAATTTAAAATAAAGATAAGATAGAATTATATTTGATTTATTCTCATAAATCAAATTTGAGATATCTTATCAATTTGAATTTCAAATTCAAATAGATCATATCCATTTAAATTCAAATTCAAAAGTGATAGAAATTTAATTTATCCTTATAAATTAAATCTTGCAAATATCTCTTATAATATATATATACAAATTTATATATATAAAATATATATATCCACCCTAGATTATTCATTGAATCTAGACATCTCCTAGATTCAATGAATCTGGACATCATAGCTCGCATTGGGCTGTTTTGTGTGCGACCCTGTAGGCCCATATGAAGTTGGCAGTGGGCCAGTTACTATACTGACCCACAAGTCGTAAGCGGTCTCTAGCAAGGCATTACAACTACCTAAAACATATGAGGATCGATAAACGATGTAACCTTTCATACAACTATATCACGTCCCTTTTGTCACACGATATTTCGGTCAAGGATGAGGCATGGAGAACGTCATCCTCCTGTTCCTGACCGTTACTTTCTCGATCCCTGAGTAGTCTGAATATAGAAATGGAACTACCCTTCCATTCCAGTATGGCCATACATTTCTTAGACTCACTCATCGAGGGGCCCAGTAATATCTCTCTACGAATGTGAGGGACAAATTTCATCTTGACCATTCACATTCCTCCGCATGAAAAACCACTAAGCCCGAGCATAGCCTTTATGATCACTCGGTCAAAAGTGACTTTGGAGAACGTCATCCTCCTGTTTGTCATGTAGGAATCCATGATGATCTCAGGTCAAAGGGCATAGTGACATGGCTTGTATATGAGAGAAGCTTATGACTTGACCCATGCAGCTCTCTCATAGCGGGTCGGTCCAACACCCTGTACTCTTACATGTGCTTATGACTTTGATTTATATCTCTATATATCTTCAATATCATACTGGTCTTATTTCATCTCTGGTCCCGCATAGATGACCGACCAGGGACATTTAGGATAAGATCACGAGTTATCCAAGGATTGTCATCATAGTAAACATGCAAATAATATGATAACATAATTAAGAAATTCATAAATCAACAATGTTCATAAGATAATGATTGGCCCCTAGGGCACAATCTCCAACATCCTCCCACTTGCACTAGGTACAATCATTAATTTGCCTAATTCCCATTGACCTAACATGACACTCATGTTTTGTTTGCGCAAGCGGCTTTGTTAGAGGATCAGCAACATTGTCTTCCCCTGCTACCTTGCATATTTTTATATCACCTCTATCATTGATTTCTCTGATGAGATGAAATCTCCTGAGTATATGCTTGGTCCTTTGATGTGACCTAGGCTCTTTGGCCTGTGCAATGGCACCACTATTGTCACAGAACAAAGTTATTGGATCTGAGATGGTAGGTACCACCCCTAGTTCTGTAATGAACTTCCTTATCTAAACGGCCTCCTTAGCTGCATCAGATGCTGCTATATACTCAGCTTCCGTTGCAGAATCTGCTACAGTGCTCTGCTTAGAGCTCTTCCAGAACTAGGGGTAGTAGCCAAGTTGTTATTGATTGGCCCCTAGGGCACAATCTCCAACAGTTCGTCTATTTGTTATTGTATCTTTATTAATGCCGAGTCTTCCTTAAATAATATTTGCTTCGTTTGGTAGCCGTTAGACTCAAGTTTGTAACTGTTGTAATCTTTGGAGTGAAGGTGCCATTGGTGGTTAGGTGAGCATTTAATGCTATGTCGGATGTAGCAAGTTTACGTGGACGTAGCATTCATCATTTCAAAGTTTTTGCCTTTTTTGAACACACTCAATATCAAAAGATTTATCAGGAGTTTAAGCATTGATTAAGTGTATGAACAACTAATAATCAAGTCATATTATAAAGATCAACTTATAAT
The DNA here is from genome assembly GCA_037074615.1 of Leucaena leucocephala. Lineage (NCBI taxonomy): Eukaryota > Viridiplantae > Streptophyta > Magnoliopsida > Fabales > Fabaceae > Leucaena > Leucaena leucocephala. Next base: position 10,424,670 of record CM073555.1, on the reverse strand, counting down.
AAAGTTTAGATTGCTTTTTGAAAAATATAATGTATTAATCGATTAACTAATCGATTAATCATCATTAATTCGATCAATGATTCAATTAATGTAGAAAACAGAAAACAGAGCATCAAATGGATCAGAGTATTCAACCATATTCAATGTAGATTGATAAGATAAGTTTCTCAAAAGATTTATAATGTTGAATGATGAAAAACAAAAGCATACTTCAGATTTGAATCAAACATATATAGCTCAGAGAGTGATGCAAGTAATTTCAGTGTAAATGGAGAAGTATCATTGAAATATATGAAGTTAATCGAACATCTAATCCATTAATATAAATTAATCGAATCTTTAGTCGATTAATGTCTTTAGAGAATTTGACATAGAAAGATTTTCAAAATAGATTAATCGAACTATCAATCGATTAATGTTAATTAATCGAACCCTAATCAATTAATGTCTCAAGAATAATTATTACAGAAAGCTTTTCAAAACACATTAATTGAATAATTAATCTATTAATGTAAATTAATCGATTAGTGAATTCACATTTGATTTTCACAAACTGATTCTTAACTAATTAATCGAACAGACAATCGATTAATTATGAATAAATTAATAGAACAGACAACTGATTCAAAATAGATTATGAAAAAAAACATTTCTACAAAAAGATTTATCGAATGATTATTCGATAAAGGCTTTTATAGATAAAGATTTCGATAAATTAAGTCATTTAACTCAATTTCTAAAATCTAATATGTTTTTAAAGGTATTTATCGAACCATTTATCGATAATCTATTCGATAAACAAGAACAAATTGTGATGAAGTCTGTTTCAAGCTTCATTTATCAAAGTATTAATCGATAAAAGTATTTATCAATAAAGATTTTGATAAAGACATAAGTAAAAAACTTAGTTTCTGAAATCTTATGAAGTCTGTTTTCAAAAGTAATTTATTGAAGTATTTATCGATAAACACTTTAATAAACACTTCGATAAAAAAATTAAGTTTTAAACCAAAACTCTAAACTGTTGAACGACCTTGGAAACTTGTGAATCAATTCAAGAATCAATCTTATGACTTATTTTGATAAAATAATCTTATAAAATCTTGTTTTGAAATATATTACATAATATTTGAGATAAGATTAGAAAATCAAAGAAAGTCTTAAAGTCATACCATTGTTATTCAATGTTAGGCAATTATTGATAAACTATTCGATAAACCTATTTATCGAAGAGTTTTTCGATAAATTGGTTATTCTAGTAATGTTTTGAAAAGAGTTTTTTCTATGAGTGTTTCGATAAGTTTGAACTAAGCATCTGTTATCAAAATAATATTTTTTGAAAGACATTTCAATAAGGCTGGTTATAGAAATATTATTTGATAATAGTGAAATACAAAATGTTTGATATTTATCGAAGCTCTTTTCGATAAGGCATCTTTTTGATAAATACTTCGATAAATTCAATTGATATTTGAAATTTTTTTAAACTAGACTTTAATGATTTAATCCAAAACATTATGAATCAATTGATATATACTTAAACACTTTATATATCTTTTATGAAACATATTTTTAGATCAATTGCTAGTAAAAACAAGATCAAATAAAGAAATCTATCAAAAAACAAAATCTGTCAGAATACATTACGTCAGCAACTAACTGCTCGATTCTTCAATGGATACTTCAATGAGTCTAACGGCTAACGGATATTTAAGCGATTCAAACATAAAAAGGAAGCTAGAGAAAATGCTAAAGTGGAGATGCACGAAGAAGCACAACAAACATGAACGAACAACAATATTATTAAAGCATTCATTACTATGTTATTGTTACTCTATTTTACTCTATTACTCATTATCTGAATAGAGCATGTTAATCTTTTGAGAGAGAAACATAAAGAGTTTGATCTTCAGTATTTATCATCATCACTCTAGTAAGAGAGAGCTATAAATTTTTGTTCTTTATCTGAGATACTCAAGAGTATAACTCTTGAGTAGGATTGTAACCTTAGGGGAAATAAGGGGGAGCGACAGAGAGACATTCTCTTGTTATTGTATTAAGGCACTAAGAGCCCGTGAATCTTGGAGAATAGTAGAATACTCAAAGGAGTTATGAGGACTAGATGTAGATTAAGTGGTTGGGATGATCCAGTATAAACTGTCTGTGTGCATCTTCTTATTCATCTGCTTCCTTGATCGGTGATATCTTTCTTAACTCAATCTTTATATTTCTATTTATATCTTTCGTAACTCAATCTTTATATTTCTATTTAAGTTTTATTTTTTTAATATCACCTAATTTACCCCCTCTTGGGTGAAATAACGGTTATAACACAATGATCTCATAATTAGTCTCTAATTATCAGTTAAAGAATAACTCCTAGACTCTACTAAAAAAAGAAATTATTTCGCTGTCAGGTAAAATTTATACACATGCATGGAGAATGTAATAGATTGGCGGATTCTTTAGCTAACCTTAGCTTAAACCAAGATTTTGATTTTGTTAGTTTTGACTTTCCTTTGTTTAGTGTGAAGAATTATTTGTATAGACTCCTTGAGTATTTTATGCCCAAGAGAGGTGATGAGTTTGTTTAATACTCATATAATTATATTTATACGTTATTTTTAACATATTTTATTAGAAAAAACCTTAAATATTATTACTTAATTCTACCTTAAAATTTAATAATTTTTTAACTTTATCCTTATTTAATATATATCATATCTAATGAGAGCAAAATCTACAATAATAAATTAAGGGTAAAATTATACGTTTATATAAAAAGTTTAATAATGTGATTTATAAGTATGACAAAAGAATATTTACCCAATCTTTAATATAAGAGCTAATTGAATTTTTTTGGTAGATTAAGTAAGGTAAATAAATCATTTAATTATAACCAAATATAATTAATTAATTTATTTAACTTTTTTAATCTATCTAAAAATATAAACTAATTATTATATTAAAAGCTAGATGAATATTTTTTTTTTTGTCTTATAGATATGACCATATGATTATGAATAAATATTATGGACGTATTCGCCGTGATCATAGCGAAAAAAGGAACATTAATTGATCCGACTAGGTGGTTGTAAAGGAAGTGCTTAGGAGGATTTGTTAGATTATATCATGCATTGCTTTGATCTAAAAAAAAAACAACAGGACTTGATCCGGAAAGGGTCTTGATCAGATTGACACATAACTTAGGAATGATGAAAGTCGGAGACATATGCAATTGTATTCTTGTTAATGGTTTGCACACCATGTTTTGAGAGCGTCAATGCGAATTTGACCACAATCTGATTTTTTTTTTAAGGCTCAATATTTAGTTTCTCAAATTTATTTTTATTTTAATTTTAATCATTTAAGTTTTAAATCATATATTTTAGTCTCTCAAATTTCTTTTCATCTAAAATATTAGTCAATATAATTTAATAAAAAAATAGACTATTTTACCTCCTAAACAACTAAAACCTATGATTTAAAATTTGAAGGGCTAAAACTAAATATCATGTAAATTTGAGATACCAAATATTGTATTAACTATTTTTTAATAACCTCTTATTGGAGACAATTATATTTAAGGTACTATCGAGTACTATATGTGAGTATCTCTTTTAGCAAAAATTTAAATATTAATTTATTACGTGATGAGAAACTAACATCTTTCTCCTCCTCCTTTAAACTTAATTCAATTCTAGTTGTTCACATTCTCATATGAATTAATAACAAATCTGACAAAAGAATCAATTCTAATGTGGTTTGATCAAGTGAAGTTTATACTCATCTTCTGATTCCGGTATTAAATAAATAGCTAATAAGAGTTAACATAGATGATAAATAATATATTCGTATCCTACAAGAATACGAGCTCAATTCCCGCTACCATTGTGAGAGCTCCTTTAGTAGGTGATCTCGTAAGTCCTCTGTAAACACTCTCTGATCTCTGGAATTATGCTTTGGCCTTGGTGAAGGATCGATAGCGAACCTACCTAAATTTTTTTATCAAAAAAAAGTATTAAATAAACAAAAAACAAATTATTAAGTAATTAGAAATATCTCATCAATTTATCAATTTATGTTGGTGTAGGTAGTATGGACTCTCATCTCTTTTAAGTAAATAGTTAGAGATTTACTTTTCAATTATTTTATATGAAACAAATTTTCTTAAAAGAAGTGTACTTTTATCCTTTACTTTCGGCAGATGATACTCCTGATCTTAAAGACAAAATATTCAACCCTACTGAAATTTTAAATAACTAATAGTATGAGATATTGAGTTAACAAAAATAGATAAATTTATTGAATGATATTTTTTTAATTTACACATTAATTTGACTAATGAAATATAAATAAATATTGTTTGTTTCTTTTGTTTTTGTTGATGTTTCCTTGTATTCTACCGTGGGTCAGTTGCTCTGCTGAGATATTTATATTTCAGTAGACACGGGCTTTTTATATATAACTCGTTTTATCTTATAATAAAATTGTATTTTTATCAAAAAAAGAAATATAAATAAATATTTTAATAAATTATTATTTTTTTGTTAGAGAATCATAAATATACATATAAATTTAATTATATAGAACATAAAAAATAGGAGTCTACAAAGGGTCAAAGACCAAGTGAGATTGGGCTGATTATCAAACCGATGCTCCTGTCCTTGCTTAATGCTCATTATGTCGAGACCGATTTTTACAAGATTGGGTTTGGTCTTGTTTCGAATAATTTATCAAAGATTAAGAAAGAAAATAACAAATTAATCTTATTTGTTATGACAAAAATATAATTTATATTCATCTAAAATATATTTTCTCAAAAAAATATATTATAATAAAAAGTAACATTTTTTAAATCATAAAAGGCAATACTAATGCATTTACATAATATTAATTCAAGAAATTAATTCAAAAATTTATAGAAAATATAACTGTTAAATTCTTAAAAATTTCTATGATATGATAATAATATAATCACTTTATTATCTATGACAATGATGTATCAATAATATTCACACAAATTTAAAATAATATAAATAAATAAAAATGCTACACATAGTGTTGGAGATTGTGCCCTAGGGGCCAATCATTATCTTATGAACATTGTTGATTTATGAATTTCTTAATTATGTTATCATATTATTTGCATGTTTACTATGATGACAATCATTGGATAACTCGTGATCTTATCCTAAATGTCCCTGGTCGGTCATCTATGCGGGAGCAGAGATGAAATAAGACCAGTATGACTTTGAAGATATATAGAAATATAAATCAAAGTCATAAGCACATGTAAGAGTACAGGGTGTTGGACCGACCCGCTATGAGAGAGCTGCATAGGTCAAGTCATAAGCTTCTCTCATATACAAGCCATGTCACTATGCCCTTTGACCTGAGATCATCATGGATTCCTACATGACAAACGCTCAGCTTTGACCTAGTCAAAAGTCACTTTTGACCGAGTGATCATAAAGGCTATGCTCGGGTTTAGTGGTTTTTCATGCTGAGGAATGTGAATGGTCAAGATGAAATTTGTCCCTCACATTCGTAGAGAGATATTACTGGGCCCCTCGATGAGTGAGTCTGAGAAATGTATGGCTATACTGGAATGGAAGGGTAGTTCCATTTCTATATTCAGACTACTCAAGGATCGAGAAAGTAACGGTCAGGAACAGGAGGATGACGTTCTCCATGCCTCATCCTTGACCGAAATATCGTGTGACAAAAGGGACGTGATATGGTTGTATGAAAGGTTACATCGTTTATCGATCCTCATATATTTTGGGTAGTTGTAATGCCTTGCTAGAGACCGCTTACGACTTGTGGGTCAGTATAGTAACTGGCCCACTGCCAACTTCATATGGGCCTACAGGGTCGCACACAAAATAGCCCAATACGAGCTATGATGTCCAGATTCATTGAATCTAAGAGATGTCTAGATTCAATGAATAATCTAGGGTGTATATATATTTTATATATATATAAATTAGTATATATATATTATATATAATATAAGAGATATTTGTAAGATTTAATTTATAAGGATAAATTAAATCTCTATCACTTTTGAATTTGAATTTAAATGGATATGATCTATTTGAATTTGAAATTCAAATTGATAAGATATCTCAAATTTGATTTATGAGAATAAATCAAATATAATTCTGTCTTATCTTTATTTTAAATTAAATAAATAGGTGAATTAAATCTGTGGGACGGATTTAATATAAACCATATTTATTTAATTAGTTTCTTATTAAATTATGCAATATATGATATTGTATTAATTCAGAATTAATATAAGATTAATTTTGAAGCCCGGCCCTAGTAGAAGCCCGATAGCTTCCTATATATTTGACATTAGGGGCTAGGGTTCTACACATCTCTACACACACATTCAGACGTGAGAAAAGGGGGCGGGGAGAGTGAAAAAGGTTTGCAGACAAGAAACTGCCGAAATATAGACGGTGAGGACGGAATCTCTAGAAAGCCCTAGAGGGACAAGAGGCGCTGGCACGTCGTTCGCGATTGGAACGCTGTTCGTGTGGATACCGATAGAGGAAGCCGATCTGAGCTGTCGACTTCTTGTGATCGAACCAGACACGAAGACAGGTCGCGACCAGAACACGCTGAGGTCGCGACCATACGGGCATCTGAACGTCAGAAATCCGAAAAGAAGAGGCAGGTCGCGACTTGAAGCTGACGAGGTCACGACTACAAACTCCAGAGACGTCAGGTCGCGACGAGAAGCAGAGTAGGTCGCGACTAAAAACTCCAGAGGCGACAGGTCGCGACTAGAAGCTGAGGAGGTCGCGACTGAAAGTTCCAGAGGCGAGGAGTCGCGACTAGTGGACACTGAGGTAGCGACCAAAGCTTGAAACCGAAGGTAACACTTCTTTCTCCTTGACTTAAACACATTCGGTAGATCCTGGCTGGGAATGGAAAAATTTTTAAAATTAATTTTCGCTGCGTGTCTTCCAATTCCCTACAGTGGTATCAGAGCCATGCCGTTTTGTGTTTAAGTTAGGTTTGATTGTTGATGCATGTGATGTATGTTAGACTTCTTAGATGATTATATGATAACATGCGAGATATGTATGACATATATGGAATCCGTTTATGTATGACATATATGGAATCCGAAAGGAAACTGAAATCGGTGGTGTATGTTAATTGATTTGATCAATTAATATTAATAGGGTCTAAGGAAAGGAAACTGAAATATTAGCGGGACCGCCGTGGCTATCTAATCGTAGCGCAACATAATCGTAATATGTACTGACTTTCCTAATATATGAATGTTTTGAAACATTTATTACCCTTCAAATAGTATGAATTTTGATTCTTGAATGTTTGGGTATGGTGAACAATATAGCTCTAGATTACAAGTGTTGTAATTTTTCTAAATACGGCCTGCGTGTCGTGCCTTCCTCTAATGACTCTCGTTGTACATTCTCTTCTCATCTTACTCCCCTCGAATGTTAAAACGAGGTTTCCTTATGTAATTTTCCTATTCTAATTAGACAGCTTCTCTCATTGGCTTGAGGGGACTTAGGATAGGTGAGCCATATTGTATCACGTTTAAGATTATGCATCTTATGATTAGATCACTGCATGTATGTTTTATATGCATAATACTGGTATGAGATACAACCGAGATACATGCAAACCGGATAGTTAATTAAACCCTCTAAAAGGAATCTTAAGTCATATGCCGTCAATTAATGAACACTTGTCAAAACCTCGATCGCTCATTTGTAGGCTCCACCAAAGTGGGTGCATTTGAGTTATCTTGGGGAGATAAGCAAGAGTAATGGTGCTACTCTTATGTTTGTTATTGTTTGACTTAATTGAGATTATCAAAACGGTTTTGGGTCTCAAGGCATTAGAAGGGATTAAAATATGCCGGATCATATGATGATGGAATCCCATAAACATCTAAGAGTTACATGTGATGTAATTGGTAAAGTTGTTACCTACCTAAATAACTTAAAGTTGAGCATCCTGCCAAAGCGGACTCAAGTTTAAGCCAAATATGGATCTTACCCCACTAATTATTACATTGAGGGTTATTTTATTCAGTGGGAGATTGCTAATTAAATTGCATATTTTAATTGTAGAATCATGACGACTAGTAATACTGCTACATTATCGTTGTGATCTGTCCTTGAGAAGGACAAACTCAATGGGACAAACTTTCTTGACTGGTTCAGGAACTTGAGAATTGTTCTCAAGCAGGAAAGAAAAGTATATGTCCTAGATCAACCCATTCCTGAGGAGCCAGCAGCCAATGCTCCTAGAGCTCAGAGAGATTCTTATGCGAGGCATAAGGAAGACTCTGTCGATGTGGGATGCTTGATGCTTGCCACCATGGTTCCAGAGCTCCAAAGAGATCTGGAACACATGGAGGCTTATGAGATGATTGTGCATCTTAAGGAAATGTTCCAGCAACAGGCAAGGCAAGAGAGGTATGAGACCACTAAGGCCTTACATTCCTGTAAGATGGCTGAAGGTGCATCAGTGAGTACTCATGTCTTAGAGATGAAAGGGTACATAGATCACCGTGAGAGGCTTGGATTTCCCGTGAGCCAGGAGTTAGCTACAGATTTGATCTTGACTCACTCCCGGAAAGTTATGACTAGTTTGTCATGAACTACAACATGAACAACATGGAGAAATCTATTTCTGAACTGCATGGGATGCTTAAAACTGCTGAGCCGACTATTAAGAAGAAGCCCAGTACTGTTTTAATGGTTCAGAAAGGAAAGGGTATGAAAAAGAAAGGCAAGGGTAAGGGGAAGGGTCATGGCTCATCTGGTAAGACCAAAGAGTCAGGTAAGCCCGAAACCAAGCCTGCACCAAAGAGGGCAAAGCCTCCAAAGGAAGGAGTTTGCTTCTTCTGCAATGAACCGGGTCATTGGAAGAGGAATTGCAAACTCTACCTTGAAGATCTAAAAAAGAACAAGAAGGATAGCGGGGCTATCGCTTCAGGTATTTATGTTATAGACATTCATCTCTCTACTTCCACTACATGGGTATTAGATACTGCATGTGGTTCTCACATTTGTACAAATGTGCAGGGCCTAAAGGACAGTAGAAAGTTGAAGAAGGGCGAAGTTGACCTACGAGTTGGAAATAGAGCAAAGGTTGCTGCTTTAGCTGTAGGCACTTATGAATTAGTTCTGCCCACTGGGCTTTTGTTAGTTTTGAACAATTGCTATTATGTTCCTGCTTTGAGTAGTAACATTGTTTCTCTTTCTTATTTGGATAAGGAAGGTTACACTTCCATTTCTGGGAATGGTAAATGTTCCATTTATCGTAATGATATTTTCTATGCTTATGGTGATTTGCATGTTGATCATTACATATTAAACTTGGAACAACCCAATCATGGAAATATCTATAACATAACTGCCAAAAGGGTCAAACCAAATGATTTGAATCCGACATACCTCTGGCACTGTCGTCTGGGCCATATAAATGAGAAACGCATTTCTAAACTCCATCAAGATGGATTTCTCAACTCATTTGATTTTGAATCATATGATACTTGCGAGTCTTGTTTGTTAGGAAAGATGACAAAGTCTCCTTTCACTGGGCACAGTGAGAGGGCCACTGATTTGTTGGGACTCATACATACAGATGTGTGTGGACCGATGAATACAAATGCTAGAAGAGGTTATTCGTACTTCATCACATTCATAGATAATTTCAGTAGATATGGCTACGTCTATCTAATGAAACATAAATCTGAATCTTTTGAAATGTTCAAGATATTTCAAAATGAAGTACAAAACCAGCTTGGCAAAACAATTAAAGCCCTTCGATCTGATCGAGGTGGTGAATATTTGAGCCAAGAGTTCATCGATCATCTTAGGAATTGTGGGATAGTCTCACAATTGACTCCTCCAGGAACACCACAATGGAATGGGGTTTCTGAACGGAGGAATCGAACACTATTGGATATGGTTCGATCCATGATAAGTCGAACAGATCTTCCACCGTCCTTTTGGGGGCACGCCCTAGAGACAGCTGCGTTCACACTGAATCGTGTTCCATCTAAGGCAGTTGAAAAGACTCCGTATGAGATATGGATTGGGAGGAAACATAGTTTGTCTTTTCTCAAGATTTGGGGATGTGAGGTCTATGTTAAGCAACAAGCCTCAGATAAGTTAGCGCCCAAATCCTCAAAGTGCCTCTTTGTGGGATATCCTAAGGAAACCAAGGGATATTATGTCTACAACCCCACTTATAACAGTGTTTGTTGTCAGAAATGGTATCTTTCTAGAACGAGAATTTATCTCTAAAAGAACCAGTGGGAGCAAGGCATACCTCGAAGAAGTTTGAGAGCCACAAGACACCACAGAACTAGAGATGGAAAATAGAGAAGACTCACAAGAAGTTGTTGAGACTCCTCAAGTCACGCAAGGCCCACGGCGATCTAATAGGGCACGACTTTAGCTTCAGAGATATGGATTTCTGATTTCTGACAATCGTGATGTGTTGCTCATTGAGCATAATGAGCCGACTACCTATCGAGAAGCTATAGTGGGACCAAACTCTGAAAAATGGCTTAGTGCCATGAAGTCTGAGATGCAATCCATGTACGACAATAAGGTATGGACCTTAGTCGACCCGCCTGAAGGTGTAAAAATTGTCGAGTGCAAGTGGGTTTTTAAAGAGAAAACCGACATGGATGGCAATATAAATGTCTTCAAGGCACGACTGGTTGCAAAAGGATTTACTCAAACTCATGGTGTGGACTATGATGAGACCTTTTCCCCAGTTGCAATGGCCAAATCAATCAGAATCCTCCTTGCCAGTGCAGCATATTATGACTATGAAATATGGCAGATGGACATCAAGACAGCCTTCCTTAATGGAAAGCTACTTGAGGATGTGTACATGACACAACCTGAAGGATTTGTGCGTTCCGAGGACTCTGGTAAGGTGTGCAAGCTTCAAAGGTCCATTTATGGACTGAAGCAAGCATCTCGGAGTTGGAATCATCGTTTTGATGAAGTAGTCAAAGAGTTTGGATTTATTCAAAATATTGATGAACCTTGTGTGTACAAGAAGGTTAGTGGGAGCACAGTTGTATTTTTGGTATTCTATGTCGATGACATCCTACTCATTGGGAATGACATTCCTACCTTGCAGATTGTCAAGTCTTGGTTAGGAAAATATTTCTCGATGAAAGACTTGGGTGAAGCCACCTACATCTTAGGAATTAGGATCTATAGAGATAGATCTAAAAGGCTTCTAGGACTGAGTCAGAGCACATATATAGACAAGATACTGCATAGGTTTAGTATGCAGGAATCAAAGAGGGGTTTCATACCCATGTCTCATGGTATTCACCTCAGCAAGGATTTGTGTCCTAGTACACCAGATCAGCGAGGTCGCATGAGTAAGGTTCCCTATGCCTCGGCCATAGGATCTATCATGTACGCCATGTTATGTACTCGACCGGATGTCTTGTTTGCCTTAAGCATGACTAGCAGATATCAACAGGCCCCCGGTGAGGGCCATTGGACTGCTGTCAAGAATATCCTTAAGTACTTAAGAAGGACTAAGGACTTATTCTTGGTCTATGGTGGATTGGATGACGAGCTCTGTGTAACTGGTTACACAGATGCAAGTTTCCAAACTGACCAGGATGACCAAAAATCGCAATCTGGATACATATTCCTCCTGAATAATGGAGCAGTAAGCTGGAAGAGCTCTAAGCAGAGCACTGTAGCAGATTCTGCAATGGAAGCTGAGTATATAGCAGCATCTGATGCAGCTAAGGAGGCCGTTTGGATAAGGAAGTTCATTACAGAACTAGGGGTGGTACCTACCATCTCAGATCCAATAACTTTGTTCTGTGACAATAGTGGTGCCATTGCACAGGCCAAAGAGCCTAGGTCACATCAAAGGACCAAGCATATACTTAGGCGATTTCATCTCATCAGAGAAATCAATGATAGAGGTGATATAAAAATATACAAGGTAGCAGGGGAAGACAATGTTGCTGATCCTCTAACAAAGCCGCTTGTGCAAGCAAAACATGAGTGTCATGTTAGGTCAATGGGAATTAGGCAAATTAATGATTGTACCTAGTGCAAGTGGGAGGATGTTGGAGATTGTGCCCTAGGGGCCAATCATTATCTTATGAACATTGTTGATTTATGAATTTCTTAATTATGTTATCATATTATTTGCATGTTTACTATGATGACAATCCTTGGATAACTCGTGATCTTATCCTAAATGTCCCTGGTCGGTCATCTATGCGGGAGCAGAGATGAAATAAGACCAGTATGATATTGAAGATATATAGAGATATAAATCAAAGTCATAGGCACATGTAAGAGTACAGGGTGTCGGACCGACCCGCTATGAGAGAGCTGCATGGGTTAAGTCATAAGCTTCTCTCATATACAAGCCATGTCACTATGCCCTTTGACCTGAGATTATCATGGATTCCTACATGACGAACGCTCAGCTTTGACCTAGTCAAAAGTCACTTTTGACCTAGTGATCATAAAGGCTATGCTCGGGCTTAGTGGTTTTTCATGCGGAGGAATGCGAATGGTCAAGATGGAATTTGTCCCTCACATTCGTAGAGAGATATTACTGGGCCCCTCGATGAGTGAGTCTGAGAAATGTATGGCCATACTGGAATGGAAGCGTAGTTCCATTTCTATATTCAGACTACTCAAGGATCGAGAAAGTAACGGTCAGGAACAGGAGGATGACGTTCTCCATGCCTCATCCTTGACCGAAATATCGTGTGACAAAAGGGACGTGATATGGTTGTATGAAAGGTTACATCGTTTATCGATCCTCATATGTTTTGGGTAGTTGTAATGCCTTGCTAGAGACCGCTTACGACTTGTGGGTCAGTATAGTAACTGGCCCACTGCCAACTTCATATGGGCCTACAGGGTCGCACACAAAACAGCCCAATACGAGCTATGATGTCCAGATTCATTGAATCTAAGAGATGTCTAGATTCAATGAATAATCTAGGGTGTATATATATTTTATATATATATAAATTAGTATATATATATTATATATAATATAAGAGATATTTGTAAGATTTAATTTATAAGGATAAATTAAATCTCTATCACTTTTGAATTTGAATTTAAATGGATATGATCTATTTGAATTTGAAATTCAAATTGATAAGATATCTCAAATTTGATTTATGAGAATAAATCAAATATAATTCTGTCTTATCTTTATTTTAAATTAAATAAATAGGTGAATTAAATCTGTGGGACGGATTTAATATAAACCATATTTATTTAATTAGTTTCTTATTAAATTATGCAATATATGATATTGTATTAATTCAGAATTAATATAAGATTAATTCTGAAGCCCGGCCCTAGTAGAAGCCCGATAGCTTCCTATATATTTGACATTAGGGGCTAGGGTTCTACACATCTCTACACACACATTCAGACGTGAGAAAAGGGGGCGGGGAGAATGCAAAAGGTTTGCAGACAAGAAACTGCCGAAATAGAGACGGTGAGGACGGAATCTCTAGAAAGCCCTAGAGGGACAAGAGGCGCTAGCACGTCATTCGCGAATGGAACGCTGTTCTTGTGGATACCGGTAGAGGAAGCCGATCTGAGATGTCGACTTCTTGTGATCGAACCAGACACGAAGACAGGTCGCGACCAGAACACGCTGAGGTCGCGACCATACGGGCATCTGAACGTCAGAAATCCGAAAAGAAGAGGCAGGTCGCGACTTGAAGCTGACGAGGTCGCGACTACAAACTCCAGAGACGTCAGGTCGCGACGAGAAGTAGAGTAGGTCGCGACTAAAAACTCCAGAGGCGACAGGTCGCGACTGAAAGTTCCAGAGGCGAGGAGTCGCGACTAGTGGACACTGAGGTCGTGACCAAAGCTTGAAACCGAAGGTAACACTTCTTTCTCCTTGACTTAAACACATTCGGTAGATCCTGGCTGGGAATGGAAAAATTTTTAAAATTAATTTTCGCTGCGTGTCTTCCAATTCCCTACACATAGATAGAGTCGAGTTTCACCCAAACTCAATACTGAATTTGATATGCAATTTAGGCCAGTCGTACTCAAATTTAGGGTTGGGCTTTATTCTAACCCTAACCTCTTTTAAAATTATGAAAAATAATTTTATTCATCAAGAAAAAAAATATAGTTAATATAATTCAAAATACATTTCTTATAAAACTAATATTAGGATAAAAATGATTTTAAAATTATATTTATTTGTGTTTTTAAAAATCATTCTTTTATTTTCTTGATAATATAATGTTAAGGAATCAATTTAAAATTTTAAAGAGGTTAAAAAATTGAAATCATAAAAAATATCATGATGATCATAAAAAAATGATATATTACATTAAAAGTGTCAAGAAAAATAATAGGAAAAACTAATCCCCCAATCCTTATAATATTCATGAGTTTTGAATATGCTCCTTACACTTTTTATCCTTTTATCCTATCCTTTAAGTACTCCATCAATTTTGTTAGTCCTTCTGTTTAAAAATGTTTAGCTATGTAAAGAAATAAACCCTGCTCTTCCCAAATTTCCCCTGCAATTAGATCTTTATCCTATTTCATCTTCATCCTCTCCTGCAATCACTGCCATGTCACACTCATGCCATATGAAGCATATTGGGTCAAATTGTCTAACCCCATTCTTCATTAATTAAAAGATAAAAGTCATATTCCATTAGTCACACCAATCACCACCCTATTATGCCCATTCTGTAAAAGCTTAGCCTTATAATTACAGCTTCTTTTGCCCACCTGTGACTGGAGATGGAGGCTATTATGCATTGAGTGGTGCTTACAGTCCTCAACACAGCCCAAGGTTCCCTCATCAGCAGCGGACTGAACCCTTGCCATGTCCTCGTTACTATTCCACAGCTACCAAGTTCTGCTACTATAACAACCACCTCCTTTCCACTACTGGAAAATAGGCTTTTTAAAACCCCATTTTTAAACCAGTCACTGCGGAGACGGTTTAAAAAAAATGACCGGTGGTATTTTTGTAAATAAGATGAAATATTTACACCGGTCGTAAAATATGACCGCTGTAAAAAGTAATGACCGCTGTAAAAAGTCATGACTGGTGGCATTTTTGTAAATAAGATGAAATATTCACACCGGCCGTAAAATATGACCGCTGTAAAAAGTCATGACCGGTGGCATTTTTGTAAATAAGATGAAATATTTACACCGGCCGTAAAATATGACTGCTGTAAAAAGTAATGACCGCTGTAAAAAGTCATGACCGGTGGCATTTTTGTAAATAAGATGAAATATTTACACCGGTCGTAAAATAGGACCGCTGTAAAAAGTCATGACCGGTGGTATTTTTGTAAATAAGATAAAATATTTAAAAATGGGGCTTTAAAAAGCATATTTTTAAACCATTCTTATCTACAGCTGATAGAATTACATCCGGTGTAGAATGTCTTTGCTATTAAAAGTAATGACCGCTGTAAAAAGTCATGATCGGTGGCATTTTTGTAAATAAGATGAAATATTTACACCGGTCGTAAAATAGGACCGCTGTAAAAAGTAATGACCGCTGTAAAAAGTCATGACCGGTGGTATTTTTGTAAATAAGATGAAATATTTAAAAATGGGGCTTTAAAAAGCATATTTTTAAACCATTCTTATCTACAGCTGATAGAATTACATCCGGTGTAGAATGTCTTTGCTATTAAAAATCTAACAAAAAGTGTTAAGTTTTTATGATTCCCTATCTTCACAAATCATATCGTCGTCCATAGAGAAAACTAGACAAGGGAGAACACATAGTGACAGGAAGCTCCACCTTCGTAACACACCGTTTAAAGCTAGCCGAAGAAGAAGACCTAGATATGCGATGACCTATACCTGTGCTCGTCGTTCTCTATTGTTGAAGTCAGTCGTTGTAGCCTCTAAAGCTTGCCAAAGAAGAAGACCCAGATCTGCGATGGTGGGTATCTATTTTTTTGTTCCTTTCTTTCTCGATTTTGTTTAAATATATTTCTGTTCACTTTTAACTGAGTAAGTCGGAGGAATTGTGACGATGTTTCTATGATATCTTTAATTAGGTAACGCCGTTTCTAGGTTTTCATTTTTGTATATATATTTAGGTTTTTGTCTCATTCATTTCTGGGTTATATTTAAATATATTTTTGTTTGCTTTTGAGCAGGTAACCAAAAGGAATTGTGACGATGTTTTTGTTATATCTTCAATTAGGTGACGACGTTTATGGGTTTTCATTTCTGCGCATATATCTAAGTTTTTGTTTCTTTCGTTTCTGGGTTCTCTGGCTTTTTCTTTCTTCCTCTTTTTTGTTCTCTGCTTGCATTTTACAGGTACCTATTCTTCTTCATCACTCTCCTCCTCCTTTAGATTTGTGACGAAGAAGGAAATAATTTTAGATCTAGAGTTTTTTTATTCTGATTTTTTTTATTTTGACATTACTTTTTAAACCGGTTGTATGGAATAACCGATTTAAAAAAGTTGATTATTTACACCGGTCATATACAACCGGTGTAGAATATTAAACTTTTTACACGGGCTGTTTCTACACCGGATCAAAGTCCGGTGTAAAAGTCTATTTTAAACCGATTTAGAAAGCATTTTTTCCAGCCGTGTTCCTAGCCGCATTACTTGTGCAAGTCTTGCCGTTGCTATTGGACCCACGGCAACACCTTCCGCTACGTTCTCATCGACGGTGCCACTCACAAGATTTCGAAGAGCTCTATTCCATTCCCCATCGGCCACTGTACTCTTCACATCGACGGCCTCTTCTTCATTGGGATTAACTAGGTTTTCATACGAGTTCAATCATGGAGAGACTGGGGCCTTTTCTAGGAGTGGATGAAGATGAAATAGGATAAAGATCTAATTGTAGGGGCAGTTTGGGAAAAGCCAGGCTTATTTCTTAACACCATTAAACATTTTTAAACAAAAGGACTAATGGAATTGACAGAGTAAACTTAAATGATCTGATAAAAAAGAAAAAAAATGTAATGATTTGATTCAAAACTCATGAATACTATAAAGATTAGGGGATTAATTTTCCCAAAATGATAATATAAAACAATTAGTTTCATAAAAATTAAAAAAAAAGAAAAAGAAAATATATATGTTTGGGAGGGGCGGGGTTTGACCCTAGCTTGATGCTGGATCGAAGCTCCATCCAAACAACCTGAATGACTAAGGTAGGGCCAAGCTTACTGCTTACCAGGCTATCAAGATACTTGCATAACCCTAATAAATATATCTATATGCTCAAGGTGAGATGAGGTTTGACATTAACCCAATGATCAGCCTGACCCAATCTCTTAAATTAAAAATTGTAGTTTTAAAAAAATTTTTGTTCTAAACTATGGTTTTATAAAATATTTAAACAAATAGCTTTAAATATTGATAAGTACTTCTTGGCTAAACTATAGTTTCAGATAAATTACTAGGAATAACTTCTTGATGGGAAAAAAAGGGCTTACGCTCATTAAAAGGCTATTTTACCTCTATTTTTTTGACATTCTCTCTCCTTTCTCTTCATTTTTTACACCGGTACCCACTCTCTTTCACCTCTGCCTCTTTGTCACCAGAGGAGGAAGAGGCGGTGGCATTGGTTCTGTGGAGGCGCCGTTGGGCTTGCCGTCGTCGTCTTGATTTGCCGTCTGTGAAGTGGAGAAGAAGATGTACAATACGCGTGATGATGATGAACGGAGAGGAGGCGTCTTTTGTGCTTGCGGGGGGAGGCGTACACGTGATCAGAGCAACATGATGATATGAACAGTATAATGGAGCATAGCATTATGATGATGAACAGTACAAATTATTATTTATTTACTTATTTTTTTACCACATACTCTTTCTGGTAATTTATCAATCACAAAAGACATTCTGGTAATAATCATCTAAACATTTATATATTCATAATCACTTTTTTTTCATAAGCTCTTCTCGAGAAGAGCTTATCCAAAAGTACTTTAAAACTATTTTTTTCTGTAATCTCTTATCCAAAAGTCAATCCAAACAGACTCTATGTAGAATTGATCTATCAAGCTACTTCGCTGGTTGAATATCTCGTAAATAAGCAAATGGATTAGTTATAAGAAAATATGAAAGATTTAAGATTCCGAAAATGTTTCCTGATTATTAAAAATATCAACTTACAAAATGATCGAATTGATATAAACAAAAAAAAAGTTTCTGCACGATAAAAGGACAAATTATTAAGTTATCGGCATCTTTAGTTACATGCATCATAAAGTGCCATAGTTTTACTTCTTTTTCTTTAATGTAGGGCAACTTGTTACAAATTTTAATATTTATATTTATATTTTATACTGATATTGATATATTGAATATGGAATAAGTTTTTAGAAGCAAAATTCTATGATCAATTCAAATGCTTCAAATGCAAATTAGAACAAGTGATGGTCTGTTAAATTTATCAGTACTTCTTTTTCCTTCTCTATCTAATCTAACAGACTTACCTAATTTATTTCTTTTATTACGAAATAAAAAATTGGTACTAATATAAATTAAAAGAAATATTATCCTCGGTACATATTTGGCAACAAACCCATGTGAATAGTGTGGCGGATGTTCTTCCCCTCTTTGATTAAAGGGGCTCCACGAGTAGCTTGTTTTCACATGGCAGAAACTTGTTTGAAAAAATTGGCGTAATTCCTTTTTTTTTTTTGGCATATCACAATTTTTTATAGATATTTCATGTGAGAACCATCCATTATATCATCTATTACTAAGGGTATGTTTGGTATGAGAGAAATAGAGGGGGGAATTTTAATAAGTTCAGTTTTTAAAAAAATGGATAAGTGGGATTGTAAAATTTTAATAAAGAGCATATGTAAGATAAAAGAGTAAGAATAATTAAGTAAAAGCTTTTAACCTTGCTTCTCTAATTTTTTAAAATAAAATTCATTAAAATTTTTCCTCCCCTCCCCTCCTTTTCCCTCGTACCAAAAACACCTTAAGTAATCCCATATTTTTTGACCAACTAAGTAATCCAAATATGAGTTGCTTTGGATCCCAAATAGAGTGAATTTGTTGACTATATTTTTTAAAAATTTCAATGATATCAATTTCTTTTCACTTAGTATAAACTTTCATTGATTTTTTAAGGCCTCGTTAGATCTTTTTAGGTCTCAAATTCGATTGATAGAAGTGACAACTATATTAGGAGAGGCAGCTACAAATCCTAAAATTAGATATTTGATAATAGCATCCAATAAATAATATAAAAAAGGCTACTTTTAAGTTTCAATCAACAAGTTAGTGATTAAAATATTAAGATGCCTCACTATCATAAAGAGTATAACACAAGTTTAAATTTTAAGAAACATACTTATTAAAAGAAGTGAAATATCTTTACACTCTAAATCTA
Organism: Leucaena leucocephala; assembly: GCA_037074615.1. Lineage (NCBI taxonomy): Eukaryota > Viridiplantae > Streptophyta > Magnoliopsida > Fabales > Fabaceae > Leucaena > Leucaena leucocephala. Next base: position 10,405,256 of record CM073555.1, on the reverse strand, counting down.
TAAAGAATTGAAATACCTTTAACTAACAAAGAAAGAAAAAGAAAAGGCTACTTTTACCATGCATAAGGTAGTGAAAAGTATATTGATAATTTAACATAGTAGATATGTTAAAAAAAATTATTTTAGCATATATAATGATAATTCATCGTGCATGGTTCAAAGAGTAAAATTAAAATCTAATTAAAAAAGTATTTACAATAATCACATTTTAAAAATTAGTATATTATCTTAAAGTACAATTTAAAGAGTGATGTTGTGAAGTAAAATTCATAGGAAAAGACGAGTTTTTTAAAATATTATAATTATTTTTTTAATTTATTTTTATTTTATTTTATTATTATTGAAAAAGTATCAATAAAAATAATTTAAAAAAATTGATAAATATAAAAAATATATTTTATATTTAAAATTAAAATTAAATTTTTAATTAATTTTTATATTAAGAATAAGATGAATAAACACCTCATTTTGTTTGAGATATGAAATAATAGAAGAAAGTTTTTTCTCCTTTCAATTCTCTCTGTCACATACCTCTATTATTATTTTTCAAGTTAGTTTATTTCATAACAATGCTATGCGAAAGCTTAGGTAGCAATAGTGAGATGGAGTGTAGGTAAAAGTCAATATTTAAATTTTTTTAAGTAAACAACCCAAAAAATTAAAATTATTAGTAGTAGTAATACTAAATGCTTCGCAAACTTTAGAAATTTGCAGCCACCATTTCGGGCATGCCTCATACATAATAAATGCTTGTTGGTCACCAAAGAATTGATATCTTCTAATTACGAAAAGAAAGAAAGAATGTCTTCTATGATAATTCCACGGGAAAGACTACTTCTATGACCTATCGTTTTTGCATTTATTAAATATTGTTTTTGGTATAATATGCGTATCTATCCGTTTTTTTTTATATTGAATGAATATATCCCTGTAATCACAGAAACGTTTCAAAATGTTTTTTTTATATTTAAAATCGAATTAATTGAACCATTATAAAACATTTTCGAGTACCGTAAAGAAATGATAATGCTAATAATTTATTTATTAGCCCACACCCTGTCATACGCAAAACGCCAAGGCCCTCACCAGCAGCCACAGAAAGCTACCAAGCGAGCAAGCAAACGAGCGATGCTTTAGAGGTTGAGTGAAGGCGAGCTGTATCTGTAACTGTCTCCCATGGCCTGTTTCTTCTCCCAGATCTTTCAAAATCCCTAGCTATCACTTCTTTCAACGTTCTTCATATTCTTACTATCCTTCTTATCTCTCTTTTCATGTAAAATTTGTTCCATTTTCTGCAGTTCTCTACTCTTCGCCTCCCCCTTCCCTTGTTTGTTTCCTGAGGAAATCTGGATATCAGTGTTGTGTGTTTGGTTTTGGTATTTTTTTGGAGCCTTTGGTGCTATTCGTTTGGGTTTTGGCGGGTTCTCTGGTAAAATTTTTGGAGTTTGATCTGGTTCTGGTTCATATTTTGGCACTTTTAGTTGATTGGATTGTCGAGGACTGGTTTTCTGAGGGAGTGGTGACTTTTGGGTTTAGTTGTTTATGATGTGGTTGTAGTTTATTGAAGAATAGTAGGATATGGATGAGAGAGGTGGCTCCTTCGTTGCTGTTAGGAGGATGTCGCAAACTCTTGAGCGCGGCAACACCTGCCAATCAACTTCTGGTAAATATATTAAATTTAAATTTCATTGCTATTTATCCTTTTTCTGTAATTTTACGACTCTCTCCTACCCTCCTTTCTCTGAAGTGTTTATTCCCGGTAAATGCATTATATTTCATCACTGTTTATCGTTTTCTGTATATTTTGCGACTCTCTCTGAAGTGTTGTTTTCACTCATTTCATGTTGACAATAGTCATAATATTGCATCTATCTCTATCTCGCAATTTTATGAATTAGGGATCTCTTTATCGAGATCGAGTCATATTTGAGAAGCTTGATCATTGTACAAGTTACACTTGCATGATGCTTGCTGATATTCCAAATTGCATCGGTGGGCAATTTCATATTGCTGTGTCTTTTTTGTTTAATATGGAATTTTTTTGGCTATACTTTTATGTATATCCCAAATATTTCATATCCCTCTCACTTCACTCTTACCTTTCCTTTCTCACCGATACATGGCGCACTCGTTCTGTTTGATTGAATACATTCAAACCATTTATCGAGTTCTTTTCGATTTTATTTTTTTCCCTTTTATGGCATTCTATGGTTAATTTATAAATGCTATCTATGAAATGCTTATCTCTATAGATCTAATCTAACTATACTTATATTTTGACTTGTGCAAATCTATAATATGAAGCTGGTGTGTGTGTGTGTGTATTATGAGCGAATCTGGGATAATTTATTGCAAGCCATATAATAAAATGTGAATAGGATACATAGAAGTGCATCAGTAGTAGAAAATCTGTATATTTATTAATTTATATCTAATATAAAAACTTTATCAAGCCACTCTATTCACAAGCCATGAAGATTTTGGCTCATCTTTCAGATTCTGTGCAATGCATTCAACCTACATAGTTATAAATAAAATGAGGTGCTGGTCTTTTAATCCTCTCTGATGCTGCTTGAAATTTTAAAAATATTCATTATGTTTAGGCAAAAGCGCTGCTTTATCAGTTTCTTTGCTTTGGTTCTCAGTTTTTGGATCATGTGTGTCTCTTCGTTCAACGGTTGTTGTGGCCTGTGCAATGCATGGAATCCACAGTAATTGTGAATAAAGTGAGGTGGTGGCCTTTTGATCCCCTCTGATTCTGCTTGAATTTAAATTCATTATGTTGTGGCAAAAGTGCTGCTTTATCAGTTGCTTTGCTTTGGTTCAAAGTTTTTGGATCATGTATGTCTCTTGGTTTGAGGTTGTCTGTGCATGCGAATCAACAGTATCTGCCAGATTTTACCTTAGTTTTCAGTAATGAGAATGAGAGGCCTACTGCTGGATGTGTTAGAAGATTATTCATAGTTTAAGTAATTTGCTGGGGCTAGAAAGCCTTACTGGTAAAAGGGATAAGAGACATGGGAGACATTAATGTCAGGCTATTCCTAGGTAATGTACTTATTATCAATTTATTTTAATATTTTCACTTTATTTCTATATCATTTATGAGGATTTAATGTCAAACCCCATGCTTTTCCATTTGGTTCCTACCATCTGATTACTCTCTAAAAAGTTGACAGCTAATATTATATGTCAAATGCTATAAGTGCATTAGGTTGCTTATAATCTTCCAGATTTCCTTGAAAACATTGTAACATATGCCTACTTTTAAAATTGACATGAAAATGCTACCTTCTATGACATATATTGTTCAACCATCAATACCATTCACTTCCATAATATCCTCTCCATAATGCCTGTTGTAGTTGTCCCCTGGCCTGCAATTATAGTTTGTTATCAGGCTATATCTTTTTTTCTCTTTTGCCTGAAAGCAAAAAGTTTTCTATATGCTGCCGTAGTCAAATAAGTTGAATGGTTCCAATTTCATTTTACTAATTAATCTAAACCAATGAACCATCATTTACTTAGATCGATATATTACTTTTTAAAACACTTAGTATTTTTCTTTATTGCCATAAACTTATGGGCATCTTATTTGTTTACAGCTGAGGCTGTGGCAGGATCAGCAGCATGGCTTGGAAGAGGATTATCTTGCGTTTGCGCACAAAGGAGAGATGGTGATGCTCGTCCCTCGTTTGATTTAACTCCATCACAGGTAATAATCTTGTTATTTAAACCCATATAAAATAATTGAAAAGGGGGGACATTTATTGAGTGGAAGACGAAAGAGAATGCTCAATGAATTTATTGAGTGAGACATTTTGATTAACAGTTTATCCAAAGATTTGGTTGTTGATAGAGTACAACAGTGCCATATGATCTATGTAGTTGATCCCACATAGTAGGATAAGACTTGTTGTTGTAGGAAGTTTTAACAAATGGAATTATGTATAAGAACTTGTGACATGTAGTGATTAAATTTTGAGGTTTTTTCCTGCTGCATTCATCTCCAAAAACATGTCCTTATATTTCACTTGACTTGAGTTCAGACTGATTGTAGTATGGCTATCAGTATTGTTTTGGAAAGATAACGATATTCGGAGTCAAGTTATTCAATTGTTTTATGAATGATGGCCATGCCTTTTGTTCTTTGATCTTATATAAATGGGACATTATGTGGCTTGAAACATAATAGATCCATCAAGGTCTATATATAGTGTTTAGACAAATGGCCTATCTTCTCTTTAACTTGTAGAGATTGCCTCCAAGACAATGTTGCAATTACAATGTTGCTTAATTGAAAATTGAGGACAATACACAATTGAGTTAGTCCATCGCTTTGATTTATTTTTTCTCAAATGAAATTTTTTTGCTTGTTTTGTTTAGATCAGTTTTTCTGTTTAAAAGATATCTTGTCTTCAGGTGGTTATATAATAAGAAAATTGAAGAACTTATTGTATTGAACTGCGTTTCTTAGTCAAAATTATTCTTTCATGGCTTGCAGCTTTCTTGTTTCCTTTTGGAGTTCCTAGGTGTCATGACACGTATGATTCCCATGATTGGGCCTGTTCAATTAATTTTTCATGCCCTTGTGTTCATTTTGGAATAGAAATACTATCTTTAGTTTTGACGGCCTTATGCTATTTTTTGAATAATTCTTTTGATGTTTTTGCCTAATTAGTAAGAGTTACAATATATAGAGCAATAAGGAATATTACTAATTAATATTACCCTGATTATAGGGAATATTACTAATTAATATTGCCCTGATTATATCCCAATCATATCCCTTGAGATCCTCCTAGAATTATACAGGGAATATTACTAATTAATATTGCCTTGATTATATCCCAATCATATCCCTTGAGATCCTCCTAGAATTATACTAAATAAATAGTAATTAAGGCAGTCAGATTTTATATCAATTTGACTGTTATACAATTAAGGTTAAGTTAGAATATTGGGCCTAGCGTTAAGGTCCATTCTCTCACACTCCCCTTCAAACAGGTGAATAGATGTTTATCATTCCTAGTTTGCTTCTGAATCCTTCGAATTTTTCTTGAGTGAGTGACTTTGTCATTACATCTGCAATTTGCTTTCCTCAGGGAATATAGGCTAGATCGATTTTTGTTATCTACTTTTTCTTTAATGAAGTGTCAGTCTATCTCCTCATGCTTTGTGCATTTGTGTTGTATTGGATTAGTAGCCATCTTTATTGCTGACATGTTGTCACACCAGGCTTTTACTGGACCCATCATTTTGTCATGTAACTCCTTTAGAAGTCTAATCATCCATATCCCTTGGCAGATTCCTAGTTTTAGTGCCCTTAGTTCTGATTTTCCTGAACTTCTGGAGACTACAGGTTTTTTTTGCTCCTCCATGTAACCAAGTTTCCCCATACATAATAACAGTAGCCAGTGACGGATCTCTTGTCTCTTTTTGGACTTGCCTAATTAGCATCTGTAAATATCTCAACTCCTCAATTCACCTTTGGCAAAGAATAGGCCTTGTCCTGGAGTTCTCTTCAGATATCGAAGGATTCTGTAAACTATTGTCATATGCTCCTTTTGGGGATTGCTTAAAAATTGACTTACTACACTAATAGAATAACATGCCAGGCCTAGTGTGTGATAAGTAAATTAGTTTTCCTACTAACCTTTGGCATCTTTCTTTAATCACTGATGTGACATCTGGTCTAATTGTTAGTTTTTGATTCAGTTTCATTGGTGTCTTAGCATGACGGACACCCACCATACCTATTTCGTTTAGAAGGTCTAGAGTATATTTGCATTGAGACACACTTATTCCTTTATTGCTTCTTGCTACTTCCATTCCCAAGAAGTACCTTAAAGGACCGAGGTCCTTAATCTCGAACTTTGTTGCCAAGTCCCTTTTTAGCCTTGTGATCTCTTCTTCATCGTTACCTGTTAGAACTATATTATCAACCTATACAATAAGTATAGTTATTTTACCTTCACTTTGTTTGATGAAGAGAGTATCATCTAATTGACATTGTTTGTAGTTCAGCCCTTTAATAGCCTATGAAAACTTCTCAAACCATGCTCTGGGGGATTGTTTTAGACCGTACAAGGATGTGTAACCTGCACACTTTTCCCAAATTCTCAAAAGTTCTTACTCCCAAGGGAATTTCCATGTAAACTTCTTCTTCTAAATCCCCATTTAGAAAAGCAATTTTTATATTGAGTTGGTGAAGAGGCCAATCAAGGTTGGCAACTAGGGATAAGAGTACATTTATGGTATTTAATTTTTCTACAGGAGCAAAAGTTTCTAGATAATCTATTTCATAAGTTTGAGTGTATCCTCTAGCCACAAGACGTGCTTTGTATTTATTTATACTACCATCAGAATTATACTTTACTGTAAAAACCCATTAGTGCTTACCACCGATTTACCTTTTGGAAGGTCTATAATTCTCCATGTTCCGTTCTTGTGGAGAGCTCTTAGTTCTTCTTCTATAGCTTGTCTCCAATGTGGATACGTCATTGCCTCGTTGAAATTCTTGGGTATTTTCACATTGTCTACGTTAGTTACAAAAGTGTTCATGTTAGGAGAGATCTTTTTGTATGAAACATACTTACGAATAGGATGTTGTGTACAACTCCTTTTCCCTTTTCTTAGAGCTATAGGCCAGTGAAGATCTTCAAGACTAGGATATGGTGCAGAATTATGGCGCTGTATTAGTGTGGAACTGGTAGTGTTATTGTTCTGTTGCTGTTCAGTAGTATTATTAGGCTGTTCTACCACAGTTTCTGGTGTAAATTGATCAATTGGGTCACTTAAGGCTTCAAAAAGATTGTGGTCCTCAAAGATAGATCTGTTTGGGATCCTTTCTGTGCTGTCTACTATCTGGTCAGAGCTGTTTTGGTTATTCTGAGTGTCATTGGTTAAGTTTGTGGGGCTGAATATGGGTTCTGTAGAGAGAGATGTCAATAGGGTTGTTTGAGAATGAGAGTGAGTCATTGGTTGGCTATTGACCAATTTGAGAATTCTCATGTGGGTCACAAATTATCCATTCACTCTTGTCATTCTCCCCCTGAATGGCTGATTTGGGATAGTAAGGTTGTTTCTCAATAAATTTAACATTCATAGTAATATAAATTTTGTTGGTGATAGGAGAGAAACATTGATACCCTTTTTGATTAGGTGACAAATCAAAGTAAATACATTTGATTGCACAAGGATCAAGTTTCCCCTTATGCTCATTGTACACAAAAATAGTACATCTGAAAACCTTTGGAGGAAGTGATGTTACCAATGAAGAATTTGGAAAGAGTTTTAAAGTTTAATATTTTCGAAGGCATTCTATAAATTAAGTGTGTGGCTGTGAGCATAGCATCTCCCCATGATTTATTGGGAACATTGCTTTCGAACATCAAGGCTCGAGCCACTTGAAGATGTCTATTTTTTCTTTAAGAACCCCATTTTGTTGTGGGGAATAAACACAAAGAGGTTTGATGTAAAATATCATTTGTAGATAAAAAATTTGTGAAGGAAAAATTTAAATATTCTCGTCTATTATCAGTTCTCAAAATTTTAATTGATGTTTGAAATTAGTTTTTGATAAAGATATAGAAATTTTTTAAGATTGAAAAAACTTTAGATTTATCTTTTAAGAGAAAAACCCAAGTCAAGTGTTATGAAAAATATTACCGTCATATTGCTGTGACACGGTAATATGATCATAGCCCTGCGACTCTAACCTTAGTTTACTGTGACCAAGGCTTATAAATAAGAGAGGGTGGATGTAACGACTCCATGAAATAGAATGATTTAGTGAAATAGTTACAGTTACTCAGTTTTTGTATTCTCTCCTCTGCCTTCTCTTCTGATTCCTTCTTCTTGTCCGTTACGGTGGGGAGCACCATGGGCGATATCACGCATTTGTTGCGCCATGGTCTGTAACTATTGATGAAAGGAATGCCCCATCATCTGCATTTCTTCTCGAAAGCCCAAACTGTTTCTTGCATATCATCCACCTATTTCCGGTTAGAGAACATCCCAGAGGAGTCGAAGGTGGACGCTGCGGCGGTGCACTTAGATGGAGATTCATTTGAATGGCAGTTAGCCGTGGCGCGTCAGTGGGGGGACTATCGACCGACCTGGACAGAGTACGTGGAACTTTTGACGAAGACCTTTGGCCCACCTTATGAGAAGCCCATGACAGAATTAACGCATCTCAGGCAAATGGGGTCGCTGGCGGAGTTTAACATCAGGTTTGATACGATCTCGGCGAGACTGGACCTCCCAGAGTTGTATCTGGTAGACGCTGTTGGAGATTGTGCCCTAGGGGCCAATCATTACCTTATGAACATTGTTGATTTCTGAATTTCTTAATTATGTTATCATATTATTTGCATGTTTACTATGATGACAATCCTTGGATAACTCGTGATCTTATCCTAAATGTCCCTGGTCGGTCATCTATGCGGGAGCAGAGATGAAATAAGACCAGTATGATATTGAAGATATATAGAGATATAAATCAAAGTCATAGGCACATGTAAGAGTACAGGGTGTCGGACCGACCCGCTATGAGAGAGCTGCATGGGTTAAGTCATAAGCTTCTCTCATATACAAGCCATGTCACTATGCCCTTTGACCTGAGATTATCATGGATTCCTACATGACGAACGCTCAGCTTTGACCTAGTCAAAAGTCACTTTTGACCTAGTGATCATAAAGGCTATGTTCGGGCTTAGTGGTTTTTCATGCGGAGGAATGTGAATGGTCAAGATGGAATTTGTCCCTCACATTCGTAGAGAGATATTACTGGGCCCCTCGATGGGTGAGTCTGAGAAATGTATGGCCATACTGGAATGGAAGGGTAGTTCCATTTCTATATTCAGACTATTCAGGGATCGAGAAAGTAACGGTCAGGAACAGGAGGATGACGTTCTCCATGCCTCATCCATGACCGAAATATCGTGTGACAAAATGGACGTGATATGGTTGTATGAAAGGTAATATCGTTTATCGATCCTCATATGATTTGGGTAGTCGTAATGCCTTGCTAGAGACCGCTTACGACTTGTGGGTCAGTATAGTAACTGGCCCACTGCCAACTTCATATTCGCCTACAGGGTCGCACACAAAACAGCCCAATGCGAGCTATGATGTCCAGATTCATTGAATCTAAGAGATGTCTAGATTCAATGAATAATCTAGGGTGGATATATATATTTTATATATATATAAATTTGTATATATATATTATAAGAGATATTTGCAAGATTTAATTTATAAGGATAAATTAAATTTCTATCACTTTTGAATTTGAATTTAAATGGATATGATCTATTTGAATTTGAAATTCAAATTGATAAGATATCTCAAATTTGATTTATGAGAATAAATCAAATTTAATTCCGTCTTATCTTTATTTAAATTAAATAAATAGGTGAATTAAATCTGTGGGACGGATTTAATATAAATCATATTTATTTAATTAGTTTCTTATGAAATTAAGCAATATATGTATTGCATAATTTCAGAATTAATATAAGATTAATTCTGAAGCCCGACCTAATTAGAAGCCCGATAGCATCCTATATATTTGACATTAGGAGCTAGGGTTCTAAGCATCTCTACACATCTATACAGACGTGAGAAAAAGGGGCAGGGAGAGTGAAAAAAGTTTGCAGATAAGAAACTGCCGAAATAGAGACAGTGAGGACGGAACCTCTAGAAAGCCCAGAGGGACAAGAGGCGCTAGCACGTCGTTCGTGATTGGAACGCTATTCGTGTGGATACCGGTAGAGGAAGCCGATCTGAGCTGTCGACTTCTTGCGATGGAGAAAAGAAACCAAACACGAAGACAGGTCGCGACCTATTGACACTGAGGTCGCGACCATACAGGCATCTGAACGTCAGAAATCCGAAAAGAGGAGACAGGTCGCGACTTGAAGTTTACGAGGTCGCGACTACGAACTCCAGAGCCGTCCGGTCGCGACAAGAAGCATAGGAGGTCGCGACAAACAACTCCAGAGGCGACAGGTCGCGACTAGTAGCTGAGGAGGTCGCAACTAAAAACTCCAGAGGCGACAGGTCGCGACTAGAAGCAGAGTAGGTCGCGACTAAAAGTTCCAGAGGCGAAGAGTCGTGACTAGTGGACACTGAGGTCGCGACCAAAACTTGAATACCGAAGGTAACATTTCTTTCTCCTTGACTTAAACACATTCGGTAGATCCTGGCTGGGAATGGAAAAATTTTTAAAGTTAATTTCCGCTGCGTGTCTTCCAATTCCCAACAGACGCGTATGTGGGGGCACTGAAGCAAGAAATTTCAGATTCTGTACAGATGTTTGACCCCCAATCGTTGGCTGAAGCGCGGCGATTGGCCAGAATCCAAGAGATCGCGGTGAACCATCGAAGCAACAGAGAAGTCGGGGAAAGAACTGGGAAGCTAGTGTCGCTTTTCAAAAACTGAAGGGTACTTTGGTTTTAGCTCCTGTACTTGCTCTGCCATACTTTTCTAAAAGGTTTGTGGTAGAGACATGCGTGTGGGGCAGGGGTAGGTGCTGTACTTATGCAGGAAGGATAACCAATTGCATTTTTTAGCAAGGCATTTGCCCCTCAGTATATTAAACTCTCAATATATGAGAAAGAGTTGCTGGCAGTGATCCTTGCAGTAGAAAACTGGCATCAATATTTGGAGCGATCCCGTTTTAGCATCAGGACAGACCAGCAGAGTCTTAAGTATTTGCTGGAATGGAAGCTTAAGACACCATTTCAAATGTACTAGATAGCTAAACTAATGGGATATGGCTATGAGATTCAATACAAGCGGGGAAGTGACAATTCGGTAGCTGATGCACTTTCCAGGCTGCATGGTTCTTAGATTTTGCAGATGACGCTTGATACTGCTTCGCCTAAACTTTTGGAATTCATCAAGTGTTCCTGGGAGGATGATTTGGTGCTAGCTGCCACTTTGGCAGATATCAAACAGCAAGTTGATGGTTCCTTGGGGAGATTTTCTTGGGATGGAGTTATGTTGCGCAGAAATGGTAAGATTGTTTGGGAAATCTTGCTGCTACTAAAAAGCATATTTTAGAATGGCTTCACTCCAGTGCTCAAGGGGTCATTCAGGGATTAATGCTACATATTAGAGGGTTCGCAGTCTATTTTGGTGGAAGAATCTTCACAAGGAAGTGGAGGAATTTGTGAAGGGTTGTGATACATGTGCTCAATATAAATATGAAACAGTGGCCTCTCTAGGATTGTTACTACCGCTTCCTATTCCCAGCAAGGTTTGAGAGAGTATATCAATGGATTTCATAGAGGGCCTTCCTAGATCTAATGGAAGAGAGGTGATTTGGGTCATAGTTGATCATATGAGTATGCCTATTTCCTTAGTTTATCTCATTCATTTACTGCATCCTCATTGGCTCAGATCTTCCTTGATCAAGTATATAAACTTAATGGTGCACCAGCATAGATAATAAGTGACAGGATCCTATTTTTATCAGCAATTTTTGGAAAGAGTTTGTTAAGATTTTGAAGATTGAGCAGAAATTATCTTCAGCTTACCATCCTCAGAGTGATGGGCAAACGGAAGTCTTGAATCGCTGTTTGGAATCATATTTGAGGTGTATGTGTTGGGAAAACCCTAAGGAGTGGAGCCAATGGGTGCCGTTGGCTGAATGGTGGTATAAAACCACTTATCATACTTCTACTAAAGCAACTCCATATGAATTACTGTATGGTCAAAAGCCACCAGTTTACTTTCCTTATATTCCTAGATCAGCTATTATTGAAGCTGTAGATAGGAGTTTTACAGCAAGGGAAAGGATGCTAGCTGTTTTAAAACATCATTTACATAAATCTGTCAATACTATGAAGCAAAGGGCAGATGCTAAGAGATCAAACCGAGAGTTCTAGATAGGGCAATGGGTTTTCTTAAAATTGCAACCTTATAGGCAAATTTCTGCAGCAACCAGAAGTAATCAGAAGTTGGATCCTAGGTTTTATGGTCCATATAAGGTGATAGGGAGAATAGGGCCAGTTGCGTACAGATTGGAATTGCCACCTGAGTCTAGGATTTATCCTACATTTCATGTCTCTCTATTGAAACTCTGTTCGGATCCTAGTGTCAGTATCCTGAAAAGGTGTTAACTACTAGGAGAGGCAGAAAAAAGAAGCGCATCATCATAGAAGTGTTGGTACAATGGAAGGGATATCCAGAGGAAGAAGCTTCTTGGATTTCTCTTTACAACTTACAACAGCAGTTTCCTGAGTTCCAAATAACCAACCCTTGAGGGCAAGGGTTGTTTTTAGAGGGGGAGGGGGAGGGGGAGGGGGGTGAAAAATATTACCCTCATATTGCTGTGACACGGTAATATGATCATAGCCCTGTGACTCTAACCTTAGTTTATTGTGGCCCAGGCTTATAAATAAAAGAGGGTGGATGTAACGACTCCATGAAATAGAATGATTCAGTGAAATAGTTACAGTTACTCGGTTTTCATATTCTCTCCTCTGCCTTCTCTTCTGATTCCGTCTTCTTCTACCTTCTTTCTCTAAATTCTTCTTCCTTCTAAATCTTTGATCACTAAACCTAACATCAACCTTGTGTGATCATCGATAAAGGTAACAAACCAGCGAGCCTTGGAGTTAGTTTCAAATTTTGATGGCCCCAAACATCACTATGAATAAGATTAAAAGGATGAGAGGGTGAATATGGTTTTGAAGGGTAAGTATTTCGAACTTGTTTTTGCTAAATAGCAAGTTTCACAATGAAAATCTGCAACCTTTTTATTTATATTAGGAAATAGGATTCTCATATAGCTGAGATTAGGGTGGCTTAACCTAGAATGCCACAACATTATTTCATCGGCTATCATAGTTGTTGTGGTAGGACAGGAAATAGAGTGTCTTGGAGAAGAGTTTTGAATATAATAAAGGCCATTCCACACTTTAGCAGTGCCAATCTTCTTCCCCAATGCCAAGTCCTGAAAGATAGTTAGCAACCTGTTTGACAGATAGCAAATTGCATTTGATGTCAGGAACATATAGAACATTTTCCAAAATAATATTTTTAGAAATAATAACAGTTCCATAACCTAAATCTTTTTGAAAACTGCCCATTTGCCACTTCAACTTGATTATGTTCAGAATGCTCACTAAATTTAGAAAATATTTCCTTAAAGCCAGTAATATAATCAGTTGCACCTGAGTCAATTATGCATAGTTTGTTTCTGTTTTGCTGCTAAGACCTTGGGTAAGAGCAGTTCCCACGCGAGCCATGGTAATAGAAGGAATTGCCGTCTCATTAGGAGTTGTAGAGTATTTATCTAATAGCTTTCTTAGTAGAGTCAGTTCCTCTTGGCTTGGCGCATTCTCATCAATAGGAGAGTTACTTACCATATGACCCTTGCTGCTATTCCAATTTTTTCCTTTGGATTTGTGATTTGGAGGTCGACCATGCAACTTCCAACACTCCTCTCGGGTGTGACCATTTTTGTTGCAATGGTCACACCTTTTTCTAGCCTTTTGGTACACCTTTTTCTAGCCTTTTGGTCACCTTATGGGCCATTAACAGCAAGACCAGAGGGATTGTTAGTAGCAACAGGAACAATAGGGTTAGGAGTAGTGAGTACTTTCCTGCTTTCCTCGTATTTTATGGTATTGAAGGTTCCTATCAAAGTTAGGATAGGCTTGATGCTCATGACTCGACCACGTATATCCTCAAAGCAATAATTGAGTCCAAGGAATTTATAGCAGCGGTCTTGGTCCACCAGCTTTTTATAAAAAATTACAGCTTCAGGATTTGGCCACTCATGGACTTCATATAGGTCCAGTTGCTGCCAGAGCTTCGTTAGAGCAGTAAAATAATGAGTTACAGATTTCTCACCTTGAAACAAACCATGAAGTTGCCTTTCGAGCTGATAGAGAGCGGCTGTATTATCTATATCAGAGTAGGCAATCTTGTCTGAGTCCCAGATTTCTTTGGCGGTAGTGGCAAGAAGATAATTCTTACCTATTTCTGCTGTCATGAAGTTGACACACAGGCCATCACTGGGTTATTTTCAACGCATCATGATTTGTAGGAAGCATCAGTAGTGGCTGGTGGATCATCGAAGATATACTTCTCCTTATCATGGCTTCTAATAAAAATCAAAACATGACCATACCATTGAAGATAATTATTGCCATTTAGGTGATAAGTAGTCGGCACTTGGGAGAACCCATTTGTTGTCGTCGGAGATAATCCCAATAAGGATGGTGGTGTATTCGACGACCCACCTTTAGCAGTGACGATGCTTGACTTGAGAGAGTCTCTGTACCATAAGAGTCTGTTTTGCTCTTTACAGCTTTGATACCATGCTATTTTCTGAATAATTCTTGTGATGTTTTTGCCTAACTGGTAAGAGTTACAATATATAGAGCAATATGGAATATTACTAATTAATATTGTCCTGATTATATCCCAATCATATCCCTTGAGATCCTCCTGGAATTATGCTAAATAAGTAGTAATTAAGGTGGTCAGATTTTATATCAATCTGACCGTTATACAATTAGGGTTAAGATAGAATATTGGGCCTAGTCTCAAGGCCCATTCTCTCACACATTATGTTATTAAACATTGTTATTTGTAACTAAGCCCCAATAAATCTTCATATTGTTGAACTTGGACTCAGGAGGAATGCTTGCAGAGGCTTCAGAGCCGTATAGATGTTCCTTATGATAGCTCTATCCTTGAGCACCAGGTATCCGTTTTGTTAATAATATCAAGTCTTTATAGGTGATGTTGCAATAACTATTAGTTGTGTTGAGGAATTCATCTTTATGTTCCCATGGCTTTATGCATTGTCCATTCCATATAACATGGGCAATACGATATTCTTAGACTCTAATTTGTTACATGTGGTAATTTTACTTTATTTTAGGAGTCTTTAAGGGCCCTATGGAATATTGCTTTCCCTGAAGAAGAACTTTGTGGCTTGATATCTGAGCAGTGGAAAGAGATGGGTTGGCAAGGAAAGGATCCGTCAACAGACTTTAGGTAGATATTTTGTTTCTAACTTCCTGATCTTGTCAGCATTCTAATACACCTTGTTTTTAATGATTTCTAATTTGGTTTATTTGGCAGGGGTGGTGGGTATATATCTTTGGAGAATTTGCTATTTTTTGCCAGGAATTTCCCAGTACGGTCTCCTTCTCTGTTTGCTCTTTTTTTTTTTTTTTAAATTTATGCTTTGAGGAATGTTTTGGAGGTTTGGAATTTTGAAATGGAAGGTCTTCTGGCTTGAATAGTAGCTCATGTAAAAACCTGAAAAAGTAACAATTTAATAGTTTTCAATATATCTATAAAAATGGTAGCAAGTTACATTGTTTACAAGCCATGTATAATGCGGCTCATCTCAAACTTCATGCAAATGCGCAACTGCTAGTTTATCTCAAGGGTCTGCTTGGTCTGTAAAAGTAAAAGAATGTAACAGAAGATGAAGAGAGAATGTGCAGGAGGGTATTTATTTCCTTGAAGGATGAGGCCTCATTATTAGCACTAGCCCTGCTTCTTGCTTGAATGGTTCATTATGAAGCTGTCGGGTGCACTTGTATCTTACCTGGTATTTTGTATGGCATTAAACATGATTAAGATTTTCATTTTTGTCATTTCAATAGAAAGTTATCAAAGAAATAATGAAACATGTAATCTAAAGTGATGTCATCATCCAATGTCACTATGGAGTGAATACCATTATACCAGAAAGAACAACCATCTCTGATATCAGAATGAAGAAGAAAATATTGTGGCTTCTAGACGGTTAATATTAAAAATTAAGTTAATCCTCAACAAATCCGGGGCCTGCTTATTAACTGGGGACTAATTACATACTTTAATTTTGGGGGGAAATAATTGCACCAAATGGTTTTTCTGTTTGCATGTTCCAAATCGTAGCTGCTTTACATATCATTCTCTTGGTGATTAAGCATATTGTACATGTTTGATATGTTAACTGCTTTCATATTAAGGCTTGGTATGAATGGGACATGTGCTTGAAATCTTTCAGGGATTGGTGTGGTCTATGCATCTTTCTGATCAGTGATCCATGCATGATGTTTCTCTGTTGCTTTATAGTTCCCATTCCCATAAGAATAGTAAAATTTCATCAATTGACCCTAAATGTTACAGTAGTGTTTACTATTCATGTATTTGTCAAAGAAGTAAAACTTAAAACTTTTTGTTTTGCAGAAATCCTTCCAGGACCTTTTATGGAAGCAGGAAGGAGACCGATCAGCATGGGAATACCCATTTGCTGTTGCTGGTGTGAACATAACCTTTATGCTTATCCAAATGCTTGATCTTGAAGCAGGTTTTTTACTTCTTCTGTGACAATAACCTTTAATTATTATCATTATTCATCAAATGCCTGTGGTGCTTTTAACACGTTTTCCCTTGAACTATGATAATATATAGTGCTGCACCAAGTAGAACTCAAACAAAATGTTAACTTTGGCTTTCACCAGTGCTAAGAGTTCTATATGATGATATGAAGATGCTTTTGCTAGTCGCCATTTTTGTGAAAACCAGACCTAACCTGTCATTTGTACCTGAAAACTAACCTACTGCCTAATCCAGTCATAGACTATAAACGTGCCATGAACTAGTCAAACTTGGTCAAGGACTGATTAAAACCAGATCAAACTGGAGGATCAAGCATGTGTTCAACTACTACAAAATATAAATTATTAGATTCAATTTCATTTATTTAAATCTCATATTTTAGATTATTAGAAAAGATTTTTTTAAAGGATAAACAAATTTTATGATCTAACATTATCATCATATAATGTTAGAGATGAAATGCATATCTATATACATTATGAAAGATATATTCATAAAAATTATTAATTTAATCATTCTAAAGGATCATATCATGAACATTTTATTATATTTAATTAATCCACGTTTTAATTCACCAGGTTATACTGCATTTTGACCGTGAAATTGTAAATTGCTTGTCTTTTCTTCAATATCCAGTCCAATTTTGACACGCAGTTCCTTATATAGTGTGTGTTTGGTTTATCCCAAAACCAAGGTTTTAAAAGGGTTTATGGCCTAAACCTTGGTTTGGGGAAATTTCAAAACAAACAGCCCTATTTGTCTCAAAAAGCTTATAGACCAAACTATGGTTTTGGATAAGTTTCTAGGAATAGCTTCTGGGTGGGAAAAAGAACTTATGGACTATCCAATTACTAGTTTGCCCCTACTTTTTCCGACACTCTCTCTTCTCTTCTCTTCTCCCTCTTCTCTCTCTTCGCCTTCTCTCTCTGCTACTTCTTCTCCGTGTCGCCTCTGCCGATGTTGACCAGATCTGGAGAGAGGAGACGCCGATGATGGAGGAAGAGGAAGGAGTGGAGTGAGAAGACGTCGACGATGTTGACAAGATCTAGAACGTGTCACCTCTGCCAATGTTGCCATGTGTCTCCTCCAATGTCGCTGTGTTTTCTCTCTCTTCGCCTACGTCAGCCGTCGTTGTAGATCCCACTTCTGCTTTAGATGGTCGATGAACAGTGCAGCAACGTTGTAGATGAACAGTTCTCCCACTTTTTCTTTTCCACCTCATACCCTTTTTGGTAATTCACCAATCATAGTAATTCTGGTAATAACTATTCAAACACTTATTTATTCAGAATCACTTTTTTTCATAAGCTCTTCTCTAAAAAAGCTTATCCAAAAGCCCTTTCAAATCACTTTTTTTCTATAAGCTCTTCTCCAAAAGTCAATCCAAACCGGCAAGTAGTTGTTGTAATCATTTGCTTAACTAGTGGTTCCATATATAGTAATTTAAGGTGTTTAGATCTACTGAATGGAGAGAATACCATTTTCATTTTGTGGTGGATTGATATTGTTATCGACAATTTGCATGTAATAAATGTCTTGTCACGCAAGACATTTGGCATAATCTCAAATAGCAAGGGTGGAGTAAGATATAGGTATTGGTCAAGAGCTCAAACCTCCATGATGTAACTCCAAAAAAAGAGTCTTGCCACACTTCTTTTTGTGCAGGCTGATGTATGATTGATGTCTTCGCAAAGCAATGGATTGAATTCAATTTTGTTTTGTTCAAGAACTGAATTCGGTTTATAATATTAATTGTTAACAATATGCTTTGGCTTTACAGTCAAGCCACGGACACTGGTGGGAGTTAATTTCCTAAGCCTTCTTGCAGGTAGCCTATTATGTGTCTTTTTGTACTTAGATTTTTTGTCCCTCTTCTATGTTGGGAGAAGAGGGTTAGAATCTGAATTTGATCATATTTGAACACTGGTGTCTAAACGGTAATACTTTTTGGGACTTCCAAATATGCAATGTGGAGAATACAGTACTTGTCCAGAATAAGAAAAATATTTGTTATGTGAACTATCTAAATCCTCGTTTAAGTAGTACATCTTAGCTTGCTTATTAAAGTAACTAAGTTCATTCATTATCATCTGACAGAAAATGAATCGGCTTTTGATCTACTCTATTGCATAACTTTTAAGCTCATGGATCATCAATGGCTTACCATGCGAGCATCATACATGGATTTTAATGTAAGTTTTATCTGGTCTGGATGCTTCTGGGAGAAATAGGAAAATCCAAAAGGCATGTGAATTTAAAATTGTGCATAAATTGCATTCACTTTCCCTGAGGCTACGGTCGTGCTCTCTCTTGTTTCAACAATTTTATATTAACCTTCTTTATTTTTTTATGAGCGCTAACTTTGCCTTTCGGTTACATGTGCTGCATTGATATTTGATTAGGCTATTGAGTTTTGAGTTTCTATAAGTACATTTTTGTTTCAGCAGAATATGTGCTTGGCTAACAATTTTGGTGTTAATTAGGGAGAGTTTAATATAAATTGAAACTAGGAGGTGTGCACTTGTAGATTTTTTAGAACCTGAGGGATACAAATGGTTAAAAGTAATTTTGAGGTTTGTATCAATAGTGGTGTGTGAAAAAAAAAAACTAAATACTCCTCCGGTCCTTAATATAGAATCTAATTGGGGAGTTGATCTTAATCCTAAGTATAAGATTTATTTCTTATATTTATCAACTTTTTCTAAAATTACCCCTATAGATACTCCCTCAACAATAATCAAGTAAAAAAGAGAGGGAGGGAATTAAGAAAGATGGTAAGGGATTTTTTAGAAAAACTACATTATATTTAAGAAAGATGGTCAGGGATGTTTTAGAAAAACTATATCATATTAACTAATTTAACTAACTTCCTTAAGCTAATTAAATTAGTTAAATAGATCTTATATTAAGAACTAGAGGAGTATCAACTTTGAAAAATAGGGTGAGGCGTAAATCTTAATGCAGAGGGTAATAACTCCTGCAAATGAAGAGAAGAGATTTTTGTGTAGGCCTTCAGACTTTTAGGTTAAACTTTGGTGGTCCTTACGATCATGGAGGAATAACCATAGTGATTGTTTGAACCGATGCTGATTTATAGAAACACTTGTTTTTTCTCCTTAGCAGCTGACCTAGATTTCCATGTCTTGATTCTTAGTGACTACGGCTATTTCAATTTTTTTTTATGTTTTGAACAGAGAGTGATGAAAGCGACACGTCATCAGCTGGAGAAAGAACTTCTTGAAGATATTACAAGGCTAGAAGATTTACCTTCATACAAACTTCTTACACGATAGAGATATGAGTTCTTAGTCTGAGTGTGTGTTAATAGGGTTAGCTAACAGGTTGTTGTAATTGATGTTATATGCCAATTTCTGCCAATTCAGGATTTAAACTTGTATCTCTAAGGCCATCTCAAGTGTGATGTCCTCAAGATTTTCGATGCAGCAGTAAAGATTTCTAATCCAGTTAGAGGATTTGACTCCTCTCAGCACTTTCAAGGGCAAAGTACAAGTGATTGTTGATGAGAAAATTGAGATTGTTGGTCTTTGCAAATCCATAAAGTTGATCTTACTTCGTATGAAGGTGTTTGTATTAGCTTTTTGGAAGTGATTTTAGTAGGTAAATATGTAAAAAGAGTTTAGCATAAAAGTGTTTATAAAACTATAGTTTGAAGGTTTTCAAACATGCCTTCAATCTAAACCAAACACTCCCTATGGGTTTGGCATGTCGGTTTGCTTCTTAAAAGAAAAGGAAATAATTTATGGTTTGTTTATAATTATTGGAGTATATTTTCCCTTTATAATATGTTCTCATGTAATTTTTTTTGCTAACTGTTATTACCAACTTTGGAATTGGATTGGTAGCTAACTTATTTAGAGCATGCATAATTATGTCTTCTAAAACCTTTATTTTGATGAAATAAAAATTGCTGGAGTTTTATCTAAAATTATTATTACTCAAGTCAATTGGATTCAAATTATTAATTTTTGAACAACTCCAATTGAAAAAGAAACTAGGTAATTGGCCCAACAAATGGGAGTATTAGGCTCCTCTTTTTTCTTTTGAATAAAAGCAATACATAAATAAAAAGATACAACAACTTAATAAACCTGCCCCCTAGTTTTCCCCTAGGGTTGTGGAGGATTGAAAAATGTTTGAACCAGACAAGTTTTACTCTCTTAAATTTAGATGAAAGGGTGTCATTGGTTGATCCACTCGGAGGCTATTTACAACTTATGATTTATTAGTTATATAAAAATAATTTTTTCACCCTGTATTCTTCAATAGTAATACGTTAGAAGCATATAAATCTATAATTGCAATATACATTTAGATTTAGATTTTGTTTTTCATCTATTAGCAATATACCATGTTTTGTGAACGACGTCCAATTGTCCAAACTGTTCAGTGAGAAGCAAGTAAACACTGGCAACCCAAGGAATGAAGATGCAATAACTCTTAGCAATGTAACTTTGATCCCGCAATATCAATTTAAATTTCCGGTAGGGAAATACCTAAAGTTTTTTAGGATTTGAATGCATTATTAGATTTGAAATATTTTTTAATAAAAAATCCATTTGTAATGTTTTTCTTCTTCTAAACAATGTATCTTTCACCTTCTATAGAAGGCAATTATGTCTGTCGGTTACTTAATAATTTTATTTGTAATGTTTCAAGTATAGCATTCCGATATCTATTATGGTATTGTTTGGATTAATATAGGCAAAAATAATTCTTTTTATTTAATTAAAGGTGTAATAATCATTTTTTAGGTTTAGAGGATAAAGAATTTTTACCTCTATATAATAAGTGCACTTCTCAACAAACGAACTTGTGTTTTTTTTTTTACATAATGAGACAACTTCTCGTATCAACTAACAACTTAGAGTCTATTTAGGAGCACGTTTGGAGCCCAAACGTGCATCTGAACCAAAAAAAAGAGGAGCCTTTTGAATAAATGGCAGGTTTGATTCACCATTTTGAAAGTTCTGACTTTTGGGTGTAGATGGGCTTCTAGAAAGAAGTTAGTTTTTGTATCTTTTTGTTTTTTTCATTTTACTTCTTTTTAACCCGTATTTTTTGAGTCTTCATTCAAGCAAGTTAAATGGAAAAATTATTTTATAATAAAATTATAACATAAATAAAATTAAAATATTAGATACAACTAAAAAATAATAAATAACATTGGAGTATTGATGATATTTATCCTCTTTTTTTACCAGCAAAGTTTCATTTTATTTAGTATTACTACTTTCAAATTTAAAAAATTACAGCAACTAGATGGGCTATTTTGTATGTATGACCTTTAATATATATTGCATCACCACGTCCATATTTCTGTTCTCCCTTTAACGCAGAAACCTTGCAAATTCACAGTTCTCTAGGCATCAACACGTCGTCGTTTTACTGATTGAGCGACCCCATTTCCATTTTCCAGCCTCCTCTGGCCTTCACGGTTTGCCTCTTCCCCTTTTCTCTCTTCCCTTCGATGTGGGGCCCCTCCTCCTTTTCCCTCTTCCCCATTTCTTCCCTATTTCAGCGCCTACTCCCAACAATTTCTCTCTTCCGCATTTCTTCACTGTCGTCGGCGCAAGTTGGAGCTTCCAACCTCGGCATCGAGTTTCCCCATTCTTATCGTGGGTTTCTTTCTTGCTGTGTTTTCAAGGTACATTTTTCAGTTTTCTTTTTTACCTAGCTAATCCCTTTTTTATCTTTTGGAATTATCTTCTTCATCAATGCTCTTCATCAAAGTTTCTGGAATCCACCTTTATGCTGTCCTCTTCATCACCTCATATGGATCATCTTGAGATTTCAAGCAGAATATATATATTTATATATGTATCCATTACGAAGTAGCGTAATCAAAACTTGAACCTATTAAATTAACCAGAATCAAGAAGAGAAGCACACTGCGAGATACAAATTTTTTTTGGTTCGATCGAGTCTAGAGAAACCGAAAAAATGTCCCTACTCTTTTTGTATGGGATCATTGGCCTGTCCTTAGTCATGTATATATCTGTGAGATCGATCAACAGTGAAAGAACAAAGCGTGAGGAACATAATCACGACCAGTAGCGGGGAAACCATGGTTCGGATGGAGGCTTTTCCATTTTTCTTCTTTTTCAGAGGTTAATTTTAGTTTTAATTTTTTAAATTTTAAATAATAAATTTTAGTCAATAATTTAATTTTTTATTAAATTATAACAACTAATGTTTAGATAAAAAAAATTTTAAAAGGCTAAAATTTATAGCTTATAGCTTAAGACTAAAATAAAAATAAATTTAAAACATTAAAAATTATATTAATTTTTTTTTAATTAACAGACATTAGGTGATTCTCTTAAATTGGATAAAATTATTCCAATTTTAATATATTAAGAACAAAATTGGTAGTGTTAGATATACTCTCAAAAATATTTTATGGTATGCTTGGTTAGAGGGAAGTGGAAATAGAGGTGAAATCTTCTATTTCTCTCATTTGATAAGATGGAAATTATTTTCACTTCCCCGTGCTATTTTAATTTTATCAGAAAAATTGAGAATTGAAATGATAGAAGTAGAAGTAAAATTTTTTGGACCATTTTACCCTTAGTTATAAAATTCTTAGACAACTTTAATTCTTTCCAAGTTATAAAAAAAATATTTTGGACTATTTTACCCTAAGTTATAAAAAATATATATATAAATTCCATACTCACTTCCATCTTACTAAACAAACATTTAAAGGCCATTTTCAGCTTAATTCCACTTCTACTCTCATTTCCATCAAAAAAATCTTCCATCCTACTAAACATACCCTTATAGTCAAGAAAAAGCACACACTATAATTTTTGTTTTTTGTAATTTTTTTGTACTCCAGTAAATATAACCTAAAATCTATTTTCTAAAAGTTAATCTAAAACGCTCATATATATCTATTTGAGATCAATTAGAAGAAATCCCCTTTAAACTCTAATAAAAGGGGTTTAAAATATACTTTTCTAATTTTTAATATAATATCTATTTAACTAGTTTAATTAGATTAAGAGAGTTCATTATATTAGTTAACATAATATATATTTTTTAAAACACTCTACTTAACTTTCTTAATTTTCTCCCTCATTTTCTTACTTGATTATCCATGAGAAACTATTAATAAAGGTAATTTCAGAAAAAATGATAAATATAGAAAAAAAAGGCTTATATTTAGGATTTTTTTCCTTATTTATCGAAGAGTTATTTAATAAATACCCTTATTGAATAATTTTTCAATAAATGAGTCTTTGAAATCCGAATGTATTCTTTGAAAATAGAATTTATTGATCGATGACT
Organism: Leucaena leucocephala; assembly: GCA_037074615.1. NCBI lineage: Eukaryota > Viridiplantae > Streptophyta > Magnoliopsida > Fabales > Fabaceae > Leucaena > Leucaena leucocephala. The sequence continues at coordinate 10,381,577 of CM073555.1, read as the reverse complement.
TTATCGATAAATGCTTTGTTCAATCAATACTTCGATAAAATCTTTGAACAAATTCTTTTTCGCAAAACTGATTCTTAACAAAACTTATCGAAGGCTTCTTCGATCAATCCTTTATTGAATAAGTCTTCTAATAACTTTAAATTCAAAACAATGACTCAGACTTTTCAAAAACTAAATTTATATTGGTTTATCGAAGTCTTAATCGATAAGTAATATTATTGAATAGTTCTTCGATAAATGCGTTTTAAAAATCATAGTTTCTTTTAAAAGTTATTTCTCATTTATCGAATAATTGCCTTATTGATAAGTGCTATTTATCAATTAAGTTTCTTTTTGAAATCTTTTCTTAATTAATTGTCATCATCAAAACATTAGATTATAATACATTCGGAGGCTCAGGATAAAATTATATGCTATGAATGTAAAATGCCAGGATACATCAAGGCAAATTATCCTCTAATTTTTTTTTCATTTTTGAATTGAAATTTTCTTATTTTAATTAAATAATTAATAATAAATTAAAATTAAATAATTAACATAAAATTATTAAATAATTCATATAAAATTATAAAATTCGAAATCGAAATCGAAATATAGAAATATAGTTAAAAAATAGAAAATATATAAGAAAATATATAAGTTAAAAAAAATAACTTTTGAAGAAAGATAAAGAGAAGAATAAAGAAAAATTTTAGAAGAGGAGCCTTGGTGTCTTCTATATGGGGAGATAGTTTATCATCAGAAGATAAAGAAAGTAATCAGGAATAAGTTGCAAATATCTGCCTTGTTGCTCATTAGGAATCATAAACTGATGAGGTAAATTTTGAACTTACATATGATGAATTATTTTCTGAATACAATGAGCTTAGAAATAAATTATTTAGAATTTCTAAAGAATTAGTTAATTCTAAAAAGAAAATTAAAGCATTAGAAGAGCAAATTGAGACCAATTCTCAATCTGCCAAATCATATCATTGCCTTGCACTAAATGTGAGACAATAGAGAAAAAGAATGGAGAGTTGACAAAAACTCTTCAAAGATTTACTAAAGGAAGTGAGATGCTCAATATAATCTTAGGTAATCAAAGATGCATCTCTGACAAATTTGAAATTGGATATGATCCAAGTCTGGATAAAAAAAAGGCAAAAATAAGAATGGAGAAAAATTATATTTAAATTACTTTAGAACTCCTACTCATAATTCTAATCTATTTGCTAGATGTACTTATTATTGCAACTGTAAGGGACACACTACTACTTATGGTTATCACAAGAAGAAAGGTACCTATGAAACATTAAGATGGGCATCAAAAGGTATTTATAAAGTGAAAGGAAGACAAACTAACCAATCAAGACCCAAAAAGATATGGGTATCTAAAGTTCGATGATTCTTTATGCATGTATGTCATAAAGCATCCAAAATAACAAAATGGTATATTGATAATGTATGCTCAAGACACATGATTGGAGATGCTGGCAAATTCTTAAAGCTCACACCTAAAGGAGGAAAAGTTAGCTTTAGAGGAAACTAATATGAGAAATTGCTGGAATTGGTGAAATTGGAAGTACCAATGGCATGAGGATAGAAGATGTCTACCTTGTAGATGGACTCTGTCATAACTTACTCAGCGTTAGTCAAAGTACAGACAAGGACAACTAAGTGATTTTCGACTCTGAAGAATGTTTAATTGTCAACAAGAAAGATCTGACACTGAACAAAAATGAATTGACAGCAAAACATAGAGTAGCAAGGGACGGTAACTGCTATACTATTTCATTCAATTGAAATCTCTCTGAAAATTATTTTGTGGGAAAAAATTATGAATGTTAGCTATGGCATAAAAGACATGAGCTAAGTTTTAAAATTAGTTAGAAAAGATTTAGTAATTGATTTACCCAAAATAAATTTTGAAAATAATGTTGTTTGTGATGCCTGCCAATAAGAAAAGCAAACAAAGTCATCATTTAAATCAAAGAAGGTAGTTTCAACTGAAAGACTATTTCAAATGCTTCATATGGATTTTATTGGTCCAGTAAGAGTCAAAAGTTTTGGAGAAAATTTGTACACTCTTGTGATAGTTGTTGACTATTCTAGATTTACATGAACTCTGTTTCTTTCTGCAAAAGATGAAACATTTGATGCCTTTGTTGTTTTGCCAAGAAAGTCCAAAATGAGAAACTTATTTCCATTGTGTCTATCAGGACTTATCATGGAAGAGAGTTCGAGAATCATGAATTTGGAACCTTCTGTGAAGAACACAGGATTGATCATAGTTTCTTAGCTCCTCAAACACCTCAATAGAATGGAGTAGTGGAACGTAAAAATAGAGTCCTCACTGATATGGTACATGCAATGAGAAAGGGGTCTCTCAAGTATTGGGCTATGAGCACCGCGTGCTACATCTCAAATAGAGCCTATGTCAGAAGTATACTTGATAAGACACCCTACGAGCTGTACAAAAGGAGAAAATCAAATATTACTCATCTGAGGATTTTTGACAGCAAGTGCTTCATCCATAACAACAAAGATACCTCGATAAATTTGATCTTAAATCTGATGAGGGTGTATTTCTGGGCTATTCTCATCATAGTAAAGCGTATAGAATTGTTAATAAAAGAACTTGTATAATTGAAGAGTCTATTCATGTTGTTTTTGTTGAAGTTACAACTTTTCAAAACCTTCTTCCTAGGATAATGCTGATATTCTTAACTAAAAGCCAACATCATCAGATTTTGAAAAGATTGGTGAAAATGTTTCTCAAGAAAATAATGACCAACCTAAAGCCTGACATTATATAAAGATCATCCTTTAGACCAGGTCATTGGTGAATTCAATGAAGGGGTTATAACTCGAAGAAAAGTGTTCAATGAAGTGTGTTTTGCTGCATTCATTTCAAATATTGAACCAACTAATGTTGATGAGGCTCTATCAGATACCTTCTGTATAGAAGCCATATAGGAAGAGCCGAACCAATTTGGGAGAAATCAAGTTTGGGACTTGGTTCCCTAGACAACAGATCATCCTGTTATAAGCACTAAATGGGTATTTAAGAATAAACTTGATGAGTTTTTAGTCATCATTAGGAATAAAGTTAGATTATTTGCAAAAGGTTATAATAAAAAAGAAGGTATTGATTATGAGGAAATATATGCTCCAGTGGCTAGATTAGAGTTATACGAGTTCTCTTAGCCTTGGTTTGCATTAAAGATTTCAAGTTTTATCAAATAGATGTAAAAAGTGCTTTTATGAACGATTTTATTATAGAAGAGGTGTATGTTGAACAACTACCTGGTTTTGAATCATCCAGATTATGTTTACAAACTTAAAAATGCTTTATATAGTTTGAAACAAGCTCTAAGAGCTTGGTATGAATGAATGAACAATTTTTTGTTAAACAAAAGTTTTGAAAGAGGCAAAGTAGACACAACACTTTTTGTTAAAAGAAATAAAAATGATTGTCTAGTAGTTTAAATTTATGTAGATTATATCATTTTTGGAGCTACTAACGGTGATATTTGCCAAGAGTTTGCCAAGATGATGTAGGGTGAATTTAAAATATCAATGATGGGTAAACTCAACTTCTTTCTAAGGCTACAGATGAAACAAAAGAAGAATATAATTTTCATATCTTAGGCAAAGTACCTAAAGGAGCTATTGAAGAAATTTGAGATGGAAAATGCCAAGTGTATGTCAACTCCAATAAGCTCAAATATATATAGCTGGATGAAGATGAAAAGGGAGTGGATTTTGATATCAGAAAATACAGAGGGATGATTAGATCACTTCTCTATTTGACAATAAGCAAACCAAACATACAATACAGCGTTGACATGTGTGCAAGATACCAAGCTTTTCCTAAGGTCCACATCAAAGCTGTCAAAAAAATTTTAGATCCAGATCATGCTTAGAAATGATGTGGAGAGTTCCTAGTAGGTTACTCAAATCCAGATCATGCTTGATGCAAGACTAATAGAAAAAGAACTAGTGGACAATGCCAATTTCTTGGTGATTGTCTTGTTTCTTGGTTCAGCAAGAAACAATACACGGTAGCAATATCATAATGTGTAAAAGAAGAATGTCAATGTGGTGTTTATTCCAATGCATCTGTAGCTTGCCGATATCTTCACTAAACCTTTGGCAAAAGATCAATTCACATACATAAGAAGAGAATTGGGAATGGTAAATCCTAATGAATTGAAAAGTTTTCTTTAAACTCCAAATTTCTTTATTTCATTTTCAATTTATCATTGAACTTTAACTAACTTAAGAATCGGAGTATCTAGAAATTTATTTTGTAGGAAAGTTGATAATAATCGATAAATTCTTTGATAAGAAGGATTATCGAAGAAAAAGGGAATTTTGCAAAAGAAAATGGTAATATTTATCGAATTACTTATTGATAAACATGTTTATCGATAAATAAGAGATAAAAAGTATACTGAATGCATTGAATTTTATCGATAAACTACTTGATAAAGGCATTTATCAAGCAGTTATTCGAAAAATTGTTGATTTTGATTATATTATGTGAAATTTATTAAAAATGTCTTCGATAAATGAGTTTATCGAAGAATCCTTTGAAAAGAATGAGCTATTATTCTAATTCTGTGAAGTGTTTTTAATTGAAATTTATCGAATATCTTATTGATAAATTGTCTTATTGATAAGATAATCGATAAATTAACTTATTTTGAAAGATATTATGTGTCTGCCTTATCGGTCAATTCTTTGATAAAAGCACTTATCCAAGTGTCATTCGATAAATTATGTGAAAAAGAAATCAAATTTATCAAACTGATTATCGATAAGGTTAGTTATTGAAGAGCTATTCGATAAATTTGCTATTTCTATTAAAAGTAATTGATGTTTCTAATGGAATAAAACTTTGATAAAAGAGCTTTTTAAAGTATTCTTCAATAAATTGTGTAATTTATTTGAAAAATGTATTTATTTATCAAACATCTTATAAATAAATGCACTTATTGTAGAACCATTCGATAAATATATTACCGTTGTTTGAATAGTTATCGATAAACACTTCAAACAGGGAACTTTTCAAAGAGCTTATCGATAAGATAGTAGTTATTTGAGAAAAATATAATCATTACTGTTTAGTTCATCGAATATTTTCTTGAATAATCTCTCTCTCTCTCTGAACCCAACCTAGAAGATCTTAACTGCTCTTGTAACCTCCCATTTACAATTAGATCCTCTTATAACTGTTCCCCTAGTGTTCCACAACCCCTCACTCTATAAGAATCACAACCTGCTCCTTTATCTCTACCACATTCCTCGAACATTTTTTCTATTCCTCATAGTGATATGTGCAAACCAAATTATGGCAGGAACTAAGGTTCCATAAGTTGGGTAAGGAAAATTCAAGGGAAAACAACAAGCAACTTCATCTAAGATCAAGCAGAAATCAAAACCAAAGGTAACAACTCCTATTGCTATACAAGATCCACAAGAACAAGTGCAGGAAAGTCATGTAAAACAGAGTGCCAGACAAGCCTTAAAGAGAAAAAGACATCAACTGGCCGATGTTCCTGAGGAATCAGACCACACGCACACAAATGAGAATCTTGAACAAGTTGTCCAGAAAATAGCACAATCTAATGGAGTCTCAGGTCAGAAAACAAAGCAAACTGGAAAGAAGAAGAAAATTGTCTCAAGGTACATCAGGGTCTTTCCTTCCATCTCTCTTTGCATCTTCTTCTTCTTCTAGACCTCTCCAAACCAATCTTCTTCCCTTTCAACCTGTAAAATTAGCCTTGCTTATAGGCAATCTAGATAAAGAGGTAGACAAAAGGAATTTAAAAGCTGATTATGCCCATATGGATTTTTGCCTGGTAGTAGTAGTTGATCTAGATTAGTTGAAGTACAATGATAAGACCCAGCTTGATCTATTCAACCCACTTAAACACTACCAAAATTGTTTAGGAATTGACCTTCCCTACTGCCCAAAGGTTGTTAGGAGATTATATTGAAACATGAAGATCTTTGATGAGGCTAGAGACAATGGGTAATTGATCAATAGTCATCTGAATACTAAATTAAGGCGGAGAAAAGTTAAATTAGACTCCAGTATCATAAATCATCTTCTAAACACCCCAAATTTTGAGTATAAGCTTGAGCCTTCAATGAGAGAGGTATGTCCGATCCTAATGCTAGAGGACAAGTTTTCTGGAGACCTGAAATTTGTTTTAAAGGATATGTATGACTACATTTATTCTAGAAGTGTGGTGAACAAATCTGGAAGTTTCACCTATATGACATAGTAGGACTATGTGCTACAGGCAAAGATTATCAGCAGAGAAAAGATAAATATAGGAGCTCTGATCTATAGAGAAATGAGGAGCTTCTTCTTCTCAAAGACTAAAGCCATCCCAATTCCTTATCCTCAACTAGTATTCTTCTTTCTCTATTGCAATAATATAAACTATTTGGAGAAGGGTGAGAAAGAAGTAAAGATTCTAAAGTTTGGGGCAGAGCATATTCTCATGATGAGAATCTTTTTCCCACTAGCTATTGGAGGAAAGAAGACTAAAAAGGAAAAGGGGAAGAAACAAGTTTAGGAAGAAGTTCAATCTTCTGTTGCACCATCTGTTCCTGATGTACCATCAGGTACCTAAACTACTGTTCATACCATAAAACTTAGGTTTTATCCTTCCAAAACTCATACAAATAAATTAGGAAAGATTGCTTACCTTAGGTACTTGCTTGGGTGGCTTCTCTTTGATCTTATTTTGAGTTCTCTCTTCATTTTGGCATAATTTCCCCCAAGGGTCCTCTAGGTGCATGAAACTGTGAAGGGGAAAGGGGGTATTTATAGTGAAATTTCAAGGCACCTTGGAATAATCTATCCCTCCTTCAACTAATTATTATAATTCCTTAATCTTGAATATCATTGGTTGCTTAATTTCTTAATTACCATTAACTTAATTCTTTCATTATTTTAATATAATTTCACATGTGCCAAAACTTTTCCTTTCTTGTTTGGATTCGAAGTGGCATTCTTGCACATGGTGTGGGTCCACCAAGGACACCTCGCATGCCACCTTGCATTATCTCTTGATTTCTTTCTTTAAAAATTTATAAAATATTCTAGAAAATTCATTTGGGCACATGACAAATTCTTTGACTTCTTGGGCCAGAACATGACGCCATTTTGGTCTCAAATTGAGCCCAACTTGATATTTGGCATATATCCCAAGGTATTTCTCATTATTTCTTATACCGATATCCTTAAATTATCTTAATTTTTGAGATAAATTATAGACACCTCTTTTAGTAGTTTTAATATTTTTAAAAATTTATTCTAATATAAAATAATTTTTTTACAAAGTCTCATAATTTTTTGAGACCCAGAAATCTTGATAAAAATTTCCTATATTTCCTTTAACCCTTTATCGATGTCCTTTTTCACCGTAAATTCCATAATTAATTCTACAGAACTCCTTTTTGACTTCTGTCAGTTTCATAAATTCTTATATTATTTATAAGAATTTATTACCAAATTTTATTTGATTATGTGGTCCAGATGATACTGTAATAATCTTCCAGCTTCAGAAATTAATATCAATTTATCGGGACCTCAAATCAAAATTTCGTGTTGCGTTAAACTGATCAGAATAACTTTTTCTATTTACTGATAAAATTTGGAGCTAAACATTTCAAGCATTTTTTGGTCTTTTCTGGCTCAGCTTTTCATAATTATCATTTTACCCCTGAACTTTTGAAAATTATACTTTAGGCCCTCAACTTTTCATAATTACACTTAATGGCCCATAAATTGTGTGTACTTTCATTTCATACAATGATACTTTTAGACTTTTAACTTTAGTCCCTTTCTTTCTCAAAATGACCATTATGCCCTTGGAACTTTTCTAAAATTAAGATCTTACTTACTTGGGCCTCTAATTAACATCTTTTCTCTTTCTATGCCCAAGATACTCTCCTGAAGTCTCTAACTTATTTATATATTTCCCCCTAAGAACTTTCACTATTTACTATTTAGTCCCTGAAATTTTATTATCTTAGTTTAGTCCCTGAATATCATTTGTATATTTTTAGGACTTTTGCTCAGCAGGGCCTGATAGCCTACCTATTTCAGGCTACATACTGGGTTTCTAGGCCTAAGAATTTGGATATTACAAACTCAGACATTGTTTGAAAAATATATTTGAAGTAATTTATCAACAAGTTATTCGATAAGATTTGTTCTTTGAATAATCCTTCGATAAATTAGATAAAAAAATTAAATTAAATATAATTCATTTATGATATTTATCAATAAGTGAAACGTCCTTACTTTTGTACATTTTAGGGATCATTTGGTAGCATTTAGAACAACTTTTAAGGTCATTGAAGTCCAATTTCTCAATCTGGAATTTTTCTCTTCTCGCGTACTGTTCACTGTGTAAATTCCAGATGAGTGACCTGACTTCGGAAAATCATAATTAATTATAGAAACCCAGATGAGTGACCTGACTACATGAAGCTATCTCAATTATATTTTAGGCAAAAATCACTCATTGACCAATCTTTGACCAAGTCAACGTGGGTCAATGTTACAACTTTACTGTTCATCCCACGTTTTTCCCCTAATTCCAGCATTCTGGTCCCAACTTTGGCAATTTATAACTCCATATGTAGATATCCAAACGAGGCATATTATATATCAAATCGAAGCTTAATATGTTTACTATTTACCATAAAAATTTCATATGTTTATTCATCCATTTACTATTTTTAATCATGGGTCAAACATCATTAGGTCACCACGTGTTACTATTCATAGTGGTAAATTTCAGCATTTCAACTTTGCATACATATGCATACATTCATCATATATCAGTCAAGCATGCCAAACAATACTCATTAATAATTAATAAGTTGTTATTCATCATAACATGTACAAAATCCTCATATTTCTAATACATCCTTTCTGCCTGAAACCCGACAGCATAACTGCTACCCTTCGTCTTTAGAAAGTAACTGATCTTGTACCGATTCGGTAATTCCCGTGAGAAGTACCCAGGAAAGACTGGATGAACCGGCTAGGTCCACTCACTTCCAGCCTCCTTAGACAGTACCTACGTACACAGTACGTATCAGTTCCTTTCTTTACCATTTTGCCGGAATTTCGGCAGCACAACGGCGTCTTTCAAGATTTCCAAAATTTACTTCGACATAGCCTCCCCTGTAATGAGTTATTTGGGATGAGATTCGAGGGAATCTCAGTAGTAATAATCATAACAATATATGTAATGCAGAGTGACAGTGCTTGCTTGTGATTGTGTACAGATAAGTATACTACGTGCTTCCATATTCAATAACATATGATCATAGCATTGTAATAGAGCTTCAAGCATAACATATAAGACAACAATCCAACCAAACAATAGCACAACCAATCACAAAAACATTACATAAAAGCTAGAATTAGTTACTACCTCAAAGGCTTAGCAAAACTCCAGAACCTCTATATTGCTTCCAACTCCGCCAGAACTTCCTTTCTTCTTTCTTTCTCTCACTTTCTCTCTCAAGAACTTCCTTATCTCTCTAAAAGCACTCTAGGCCGTGATGAATGAAGAGCATGGGGGTATTTATAGTTTTGATGGACGGCATTTTCGTAATTTTGAAGCCATATGAACTTGTGGTCTTGGTTTATTCGGAATTTCCTATTTTTCTTTATTCCTCTTTACTGCATCATCAAGAGACACCTAAGGGGACACCTCACCCCTCACATTTATCACATGGCGCAATTGGAGGGAGCTAGAAGCCTTCTAGAAGATTTTCGGTCCAATCCGGTACCGGCCCGGTCCGTCTCCTCAAAAACTGGACTGTTTCCTGAATCTAATTTTTCTGAAAATCCATATTATGTCTTCTGACTTTAAATTTAGTATCTGGGTCCTTTATATCATTAACACTTTTATACTGGGTCTAAACTCAATTACAGATCCCCTGCGAAATGACCAAAATACCCCTGGGTGCCCTTTCGTGCACAATCTTAACCCTAAGGGAAAAATCGTCATTTTACACCTTTATGTACTTTGTCAGGGCATACACTGACCCGGTTAACCTTACCTGTATATGTCTTGGCTTCTGAGCCTGTCCTGAATGACCAAAATGCCCTTCATACACCTATTACCCCTTTAGTACAACACAGGGGCATTTTCATAATTTTGCACTTTTCCGGGGTTCTGCTGGACACTGGCCCACCTATTAGTCCAAGAGTCTTATTGGACCTTTGATGGTGCCATTATTGGGCCTTTCAGGGTCCATTACCTTTATGGCACGCATTACGAGGAATCTTCCCCCGTCACAGTTCATCGAATATTTTAACTATTATACACCGTTAACACACATCCCCGGACACCGGGTCCTTTTACCAGATACACTGGCCTACTGCGTTTAGGTATCCCTGTGGGTTATAACGGTCATCTGACTGAGGTCATCCGAACTCATTCAGTCCCTTTTTAAATACCGATAAATTCCCTAATCGGATCCCCGAAGGCCTCATACTCCCGTCTGTATTTGGTAATTTGTGAATAACTTTTCCTACAGACCTCCTATCGGTATTCTGTCAGTTTTTTGACCTCCGCCCCATCAGGACGCATCATCCTGTAATTTCTCACTTATATCTAAAATCTAGGATATCCGGTAGGAATTTTTATAACTTTTGGACTATCAGATCAGTTTTGGCTATCTGCAGTCTTGAAAAATTCCTGTATTAAGCTGAATTACCCGGCGTCACTTGCCCTATCTACTGGTGGAATATGGGGCTGATCGGAGTACGATCACTATTTTTGCCTATTTTCGGTCCAGGTTTTTATAATTACACTTTTGCCCCGGAAGCTTTTCTTCTTTTCAATTAAGCCCCTTTATTTGGCTAAAATTACACTTAAGGACCCCACATTTTTGTTTACTTTTCCTTCTTAGCCTTAACCTTTTCATAATTGCAATCAAGTCCCTTCATTTCCTTTCTTTTTCAATTTAATCCCTTTCTTTACATAAATAACAACATATTTTTTCTGAAAAATAATTCATATATTTCATTCAATCTGTACATATAAATCAGTACAAAAAATTAGGGATATTACAATAAGCTATTCAGATAGACTATTTATTGATAAGAGTTCAAGTGTTTTATAAAATTTCATTCAAGTTTTTTCGAAATCATCTTCGATAAACAATCTTATCGATGAACTCTCCGATAAATGCTGATAGTTTTTCAAATAATTTTTAGAATCAAATTTTTATACAATGGGTTTAAACATAATGTAATTATTCCTATATGCTTCTTATCATTATCTATTACACTCACATTGTTTGCCTAGCATGTTTACATTACAGATTCAAATGGAGAAGTTGCGACTAAAATGTTAACTGTCAGAGCAACGTATTTAATGCTACTACCTACTGTCACCAACCGCCAACGGCTTTGTCTTCACTTCACTCAAATGCTTAACGTGTCTAAAGGATAACTTATGAGCTGAACTATAAATACAAGGCGAATTGAATGTTGGAGTGAGGAAACGTAACAACCTACAAGAGCATTTAATTCTATTCATTATTATTCTCTTATTCTCTTTGTTCATAATCTGTTATGCTTTGTTTTACCTTGTGTAAACGGAGAACATTCTGAGAGAGAAATTATTGTACTTTAGTGTTTAGTATATCTTCTCTGTGAGAGAGAATTGTAATTTCTCAAACTTATTTCTGAGTTGCTCAAGAGAATTGTAATCTTGGAGATTATAGTGGAAAAATCTCAGAGGGAATCTGAGGACTGGACATATGCCAAGTGGTTAGGTTGAACCAGGATAAATCTCTGGGGTCAACTTCTTTCCATTACTCTCGGTGAAAAAATACTCCTATCTAGAAGGTTAATTATTTAAGATGTTCTAGCAGTTTATAAAATTGGTCCCATACCTAGAAGGTTAGTAAAATGGCTTTAAAAATATTTAAAGCCTAGTTATGCATATTAGGATCATTTTATAGAAAATTTAAAAAGAAATATCTGCTAGAGGAGTTTGACCCTAGAGGGTAACTAGAGAATTTTACTATAATTTTTGGAATGTAGCACAAAGGCTAACAAGTTTCCTAGTACATTAGATTTTGTTGGAACTCCGCAAGCGTGCTCAGGCAAGAGAATTTTTAAGATGGGTGACCTTATGAGAAATTTTCTTTCTGAAGAAAGAACAAGTAGCAAAGTATGAATGGAGCATCGCAGTAACCGGTTGAGTCTTCCAGGAGACTAAAATTTAGAAAAGTATAGTGTATATTACATAGGATATTAGGAGAAGCTTCCAACCCTCTTCCTTTTACATCGCATCATTTTTTGCTCTTTTTCATTGGTTGGAAAAAGATAAGTATTGACAATTGAGTCATCTATTGACTCATAATTTAGTTAAATTCTTAATTATTTTCAATGAGAAATTAGCCCCTTAATTAATTACATTAACATGTGGGCCAATGGTATTTTGTTGTGTGGCATTGTAATAAGTTGAAAGTGGATGACAAAGTTAATAAGAGCCTTATAAATAGCTACCTCTCCCCCTCCTATGCTCACATTTTTGTCCAAGCCTAGAGTGAGGAGATTTTGCCTAAGTTACTCTTGAAAAAAGGAAGAGGAAGGCACCCTAGTCACTAGTTAAGCTTGGATTTGAGGTTAGTTTATAGTTCTAGCACTCAATTTGATGTTTAGTGATAAGATCCAAACTTTACATGATTTTTTGATATTTTCAAGGATTTTGTGACACTTTTACCCTTATTTTGTGTATGCAATTGTACCGTTTTGATTTATGCATTGCATTGTGCTTATTTAGGGGTAAAATAGTCAATTATCTCATCCAAACTGTAAATACCTTGATCTCTAAATTGTTTAATTTTTACAAAGAGTTTTGCTTTTGGTTGCTGGAATTTGGAAGAGATTTAGAGACTTAAAATAGAGCACAAGAAAGAAGTCACAAGATCTAGAGGACCAAAATGAGAAGAGCCAAAACTCAGGATTGGAAGTGCCATTGTGTTTCCTAGTCGCGACCTGAGTATCCACTGGCCGCGACCTAAGAGCTATTGGGAGATACTTTCTGTATCATTAGTCGCTACCAAAATCCTCCCTCTGGTTTCAAGGAAAACATACTTTTAATAAAGCTGCGCGTTTTGAATTAGGTTGCTCGGCAAATAGGATAAAAGGGAGCAGCAGCATAAAAAAAAGATAGCTTTCACTGCCAGATTTGGAAAAGAGGAGGTTCATAATTTTCTCTCAACTTCTCCCATCAACTCTCACTCAAATTTCCTACTTTTACACATTTCCCCACCATTTTCCCCAATTCTACAACGATTAAATCACTTTCACCACTTTCTTCTCTACCTTTCCATCACTTTCTTCTCTACAGTTCCATCACCTTTTTAAGTCTTTCTCATGGCCACAACTCCTTAAAGTGATTGTGGCAAGATTGGAGCTATGAGAGACTAATTTCTTAGTCTCTTGGTGATGGAGGATGAAGCTTGAGCTCAATGGACATAATAGGGGGGTTATCTTAGTCTAATATGTACTTATTCATGTTTTAGAGTTTCTAGATTTAGGAATTTCACTATTTGTATGATACTTGAGTATCGATTGGTTATTCTTAAGTTTACACTCTTGCATTTGACTTGGATGATGAAATTGTTTATATATATATCATTCTTGATTTATGGTTAGTTGGTTAATTATCAATGATCATTGGTAGTTAAATGATTGCTTGAAATCTCTGGTTGTTGATTGATAGCCATTTGAGGGCAACTGCATCATCTATCTCAAACTACACATTAAGTGATTTTTAACAGTACATTAAGAAGTTTTAAATTTAACTTTGATCAAAGTGATTTTTGACTACTTAATGTATTGAACTTAATCGATTGATTGAGATTTTTGTCTAGACTTAGTGATTTCATAACTCCCATATCTATTTAAGAGCAAGAATAGCTGAATTTTCATTATCAAGGGTCTGTTTTATCATATTTTCCCATAATCCAAAGCATTAATTCCTTTATTCAAAACACAAAAAATCTATTTCAACTGCATTTTTACTTTTCTAGTACCACAATTTTATCAACCCAAAACCCCCAAATTTTACTCAAGTCTTCAATGCTTTTATTGAACAATTTGCTAGATTTCCAATAAAAAAGCTCCTCTAGAAGAATGATAATATTGTGCCCTATACTATATTATTTAGTGCAATCAATATTTTGATGCCTCGGAAGGCGACATTCTGCTCCTACATTTAGATAGCTTAATTTGAGTTTTAGTGTATTTGAAAGTATGAAATCCCTAGGCAAAGGTGTTGCATGAAATTCATACTCAAAAGGAATGAATACAATTGATGTTAAAATAATGTTTAAAGACTAGAAAGGAATAAGAATCAAGTGGTTTTGTGATGAAATTAGAAAGAATCCAACTTTCCTTTCTTCTTTGTATGTCTCAGCCAAAGTTAGGATTTATGTTAGAGATGGATTTTGTTATTTTGATTCTTCCAATGAGTTTAGAATGATAAATTGTGTAAGGAAAAGATGAGAAAGTGGTTTTGGAAGCATAAGACATCAAAGTGAAATTTCGCTCCTTAAGGTACCATATTTTGGTTTTAGCCTACTTGAAAGGGAAGGAATTGGATTTTGTTGAATTTGAGCTTAGAAATGGATTCTACACTCAAAATTGTGTAGGAGTAGTATGTAGAAATAATTTTAGTAGATGGGATTAAGAAACCAAAAATTAAAGTGTTAGAGTTAAGGGTTTTAAGAAAACAATTTATGTTTGTTACTTGCTTCTATGGCTCTAATGAATTAAATACATAATATGATTGTATTTAGGGCCATGAGATGCCAAAAAGGATGAGTTAAAGAGATTGAGCAAGTAAACTTAGTGGTTGGAAACAAAAGGGGACAAGAGGAAGACAGAGTTACAAGGTGGTGAACTTATATTTATTATATGATTGATGTGTATGCTTGCGTGTTGACGTGTATAATGTTAATTGATGATGATATGAGATATATATATGAATGAAATGTGCTCTATTTCTAAATGTTCCATGGCCATGCATGATAATAACGAACATTGAACATAAGAGCATGTTATTAGTTAACATTCACCTTGCATGCATATTGGTAATGTTTGCTATTGAGATTTTCCCGAATCTCACCCTCCCTTATCCAACCATACTATGTAATGTGAATGTTGAAGAAGCATGCATGAAGAAGAGAAAGTAAAGAACTACTTTTGCAAGCATGTTATCTTGTTATTCTTCTTCATGTAAAATGATGGATAAACATGCCAATTTATGTAAAATAATTATATATGTCATTTTTCACATGTATTCTTGAGTACGAGAATAATTTATGAATGTTAGAATCATGAATGGATGAAAGAAATGTTTTTAGTAGCTAAAATGATGAATCTAGACCAGTTAGCTTCTAGTAGCAATTTGATTAAGTAAATGAATGAATTTGCCTATGAAATTTAGTAAGCGTGTAGTACACGTCTTAAGCTTTAAAATTAGAGGTAGGTTATCTCAAATGGATGTGTACATTAAGAGTTATGAATTTTTGAAGTTAAGGGAGAGAATTTGAAAAAAATCCAATTATGATCAAATGTACAGTAAACTTCTTTTCCCTCAAAGAGAATTCAAAGAGCTTTAAATAGGGACTTGAACCACCTCTATATGAATTTTTTCTACAATTAGTTACGATTTTCAAAGTTGGATCACTAGTCTAGAAATTACCAAGTGAATAGTACCTAAGGCCTAAAATGAAAGTTCTTAATTTTCGGGCTTAAATCCTGACTCGTCTCAACCATTTCGCTTCCAAATGCATACTCAGAGGGGTAAAAGTAAGGATGTTTCAACTACCATAATCCAATGGTCAGAAAAGGATGGAGTTTGGAGAAGAGTGAAGATCTAAAGATTATAGAACTTCATAGTTAGGCTTTTATATTTGAATTTAGACAAAAGGAAGATTACTTGCGTATCTTACATAGTAGGCCATGGTCCATTTAAGGATTGCTTCTGAACATTCAATTATGGCATAAATTTATGGTGTATAAAGAAGTTGAGTTTACTCATTGTACTTTCTAGATCCAATTCCTTGATCTTCCATTAGAAGGGATGGATATGGATAATGTGATCACACTCGGTTCTACGATTGGTGATGTTTTGATTGTCCAGAATCTGAGACGTGGTGAACTCCTCACTTGAAGCTTCCTCCATGAGAGAATATTGGTGGATTTGAGGAAGTAGTTAATGACTGGTATATGGACAGCGCAACCAGATGGTGATATTCTTACATTAGTTATGCTTTTGGGTGTTAGCCTTTCTTTTATAGCTCTTATCTTTTCCTCATCGACTTCTATGCCTTTAGCACTTACCACAAAACCAAGAAAAACAATTTTATCCATGCAAAAAACACACTTTTTCATATTTCCAAATAATTTTTTCTTTCTCAAAACATCAAGCACACAATGTAAATTATTCAAATACTCATAAGATTCTTGCTATATTTCATAATGTTATCAAAACAAACCACAACAAATTTTCCAATGAAAGCACGCAAAATATGATTCATTAATCCCATGAAAGTGCT
The DNA here is from genome assembly GCA_037074615.1 of Leucaena leucocephala. Classification (NCBI taxonomy): domain Eukaryota; kingdom Viridiplantae; phylum Streptophyta; class Magnoliopsida; order Fabales; family Fabaceae; genus Leucaena; species Leucaena leucocephala. The sequence continues at coordinate 10,364,960 of CM073555.1, read as the reverse complement.
AGGTGCATTAGTTAATCCAAATGGCATGACTAACTACTCATACAAACCATGTTTTATTTTGAAGTACTTTTCCACTCATCCCCTTCCCTCTTTCTAATTTAATAGTATCCACATTTCAAATCAATTTTAGAAAAGACAATGGAACCATGAAATTCATCAAGCAAACATCTAGTCTAGGAATGGGATAGCGATACTTTATAGTGATATTATTTACAGCTCTACAATTCAATGCATGTCTTCCATGTTCCATCTTCCTTTTGAACCAAAAGTACTAGAACAGCACAAGAACTTAAGTTTTCGCTGACATATCCCTTTGCCATGAGCTCCACTTGCCTTTGAAGCTACTTTATTTCATCTAGATTGCTTCTATAGGCTAGTATATTAAGAATTGTTACTCCTGGAATGAAATCAATTTGATGTTCATTTCCTCTGATGGGTGGTAATCTGGGTAGAATTTCTTCAGGAAATACATATTCAAATTCGTGCAACAAAGAACCAAAAACCCTTGGAAAGGAAGAGACAATGTTGTTAGTGTTCAAAAAGGATTCCTTATAAACAAGGACAAAACAATTACTGCCAAGAAAGCACTCCTCACTTCACTTTCTTTTGGATAAAATCTCACTTTCTTCTTTTCTTTTCCTGATTGAGGGAATTTTCTTCAACTACAAGATCGGTGCTTTCAATGAGGTCTTTCTCTACACATTTGTCAACTTCATTTTCAACATTTAATTCTTCTTCCTCCTCCTTGGTTGGCTCAACTTCTAGCTTATTATTAGGAATAGTAATATTGATGGTTTCAATCTTCTTTGAATTTTAGCTACTTCATGAACCTCTCTTTTGATTGATTTCTACCTCATGCTTGGCAACTAATGGAACCAAAATGTCAATGTCCATGAAGCTCCACATCTTTCCAAAAGTGGCTATCTTATGATTAAGCCCATGTATAAATCGATCCTTTGTAGCTTTTGGAGTTTCCTTCAAACAAGCTCTTATCATAGCTAACTCCATCTCTTGGAAGTATTCCTTGTAACATCCCTAATTTCGGTACTAAGTTGTATGTACAGGTTAAATGAAATATATGAGATTTTTGGAAAAGATGTGGCCATATTTATGTAAAAAATAATTAATTGGAAGAGGAAGAAAGTCTAAGAGCCAAAGTGCAAATTATGAAAATACCACTGCGATGCCCTAAGAAACCAGAAGTAAATGGAGGGCATTTTGGTCATTTTACACAATGGATGGATATCAAAGAAAATTTGATAGTAAATTATTATAATTAATATGAGAATTTATGGAGTTGACAGAAGTCAAAAAGGAGTCCTGTAGAATTAATTATGGAATTTATGGTGAAAAAGGACACCGATAAAGGGTTAAAGGAATCATATGTAATTTTTATCAGGACTTCTGGATCTTAGAAAATTATGAAACTTTGTAGAGAATTTATTTTATATTAGAATGAATTTCTAAAAATGTTAGAACAATTAAAGGAGGTGTTTAGAATTTATTTTGAGATCAGGATAATTTAAGGATATCAGTATAAGGAAAGTACATTGGGATTTGTGCCAAATAGCTATTGGACCCAAAAGAGGCCCAACATTTTTTTCCTAGGCCAGCTCAATAAGTCTCAAAAGTTGTTTTGAAGCCCAAGCCCAATAAGGAATAATTTATGGATTTTGAAAAGAAAAAGAAAAGAGAATAAAGTAAGAATTAGGGTTTGCACATGGTGGGACCCACATGGACTTAAAAATGGTGCCAAGAAAGCTTAGGTGTCCCAAGTGATGTCATGGTGGTGAGGTCATGAGCCAAGGAGAAAAGATATTTCAAGATCAAACCTTTAACCATTAGATCAAATAGTTTTCAAGATGATCTTGGCCTTCAAATGGCACATGACTTTTGCTATAAATACCCCCCTTTCCATTCATTCTTCACACCCAAGAGCTCCTTTAGAGAGAGAAGTGAGTTCTAGAGAAAGAAAGTGGAAGAAAGCAAGGAAGAAGCAAGGGTCTTGAAGGAGCAAGGTAAGTTGATGTTCTTCACTTTACCATTTCGGTTTGCACTGTTCATGGTAGAAGAAAATGGAATTTCAATGATTTAATGCTTCCATTGAGTTTATATGATGGTTTTGTGTAGGATTGGAAAGGTTTTGAACCTTGGAAACCATTGGAATTAAAGGTTATAATGTTAAAAATTCCTCACGGGGGGTACTGTTCACTCGCGTGAACAGTGATTTGAATTTCATAATTTTGATGCTTCCAATGGTCTTAAAAGGAGATTTTGTGTGGGGTTAAAGTGGAGGAACAAGTATGGGAAGCATTGGAACCAAAATGGGAATTTTTGGAAAAAGGGAGCTTATTGAAACTAGACTTGGAATTTGTTTGGAATGGAGTTATAATTTGGTAATTATCTTGTAATGCCTAGGTTTTGATATTTGTGACAAGGAAAGACCATTACAAGAAGGAAAGGAACAAGGATCTACAAGAGGTAGCAAGAATATCTAACTATAAACTTATGTGCTTTGATTGTTTTGCTTACTTGTTATGCATGAAGGTTTGGTTGAGCATGGAATGTTGTGTGATGATGATGATGATGTGATATGAGTATGTGATACTCCTTGCAATATATGTCATGACAATATGCATATTAGAGTTGCTTATGTATAAGCATGAATTAGCTCCCATTGCATGATAACATGTTAGGCATTCAATCAAACATGCATAACCTTATAGTTTATATTACTTGCTATTGGGATTTCCATAAAATCTCATTCCTTCCATATAATTAAACATGCTCTAGGTGCTGGATCTTCTCAAGGCAAGAGGGTAAATGTTGATGGATGACTGTACATAATTTAAAGAGTGTGCACTTTAATTACAAGATGATGTTTTGGTTTGTATGATGCATGCTACTCATAAATCCAATCTGAGGTAGTATACTTCCATCAGTATTTTGATTGACTTATATGATGAGTTTTCATATGAAATTTGGTATGAACATAGATAAGATCTATAGCTTTAAATTGAAACCAAGAACACCTCATTTGGGTAATAACTAGAATTGTTATGATTTTTCAAAGTTAGGAGTTGAAATCTGGAATAAGGTAAAACGACTACTCAGAGGCAGTGAGGTTCATGAGCTAATTTCATATAGTAAAAGAATGAGTTTTTCCTCGAAATTTTGTGAGATTAAAGTAGACATATGTAGATTTAAATCCATATGTAATTCAACTCAATTGGATAAGTATACAAGGAGAAATGAATTTTTGAAAATGGGGCAAAGAAACTGGAACTTCCAGATTTACCAAATGAACAGTAAAGTTCAACGAATAAACTGATTTGATCTGGACAAGAAGATCTCATTTTCATATTTTTCTCTCAAATTTAAATGAAATGCATTTCATTAGAAATTGGAATCACCTTAAAAAGATTTTTTTAGATTTAGTTATGAATTTCCAAAGTTCAGGTTGTAATCTGGAATTACCCAGTGAATAGTGGCAGTGAATAGTAATCGTAAGCCCAACTCTTGGAAACTCATACTTTTGAGGTTAAGAGGTATTCCAATGTTCTAAAATAGTTCCAATTGAGTATAAGTAAGGTTAAGGATTAAGTTTAAAATCTAAGGTCAAGGTTTTAAGGTTAAGGAATAAAGATATTGCTAGAAAATGTCGTTGTGCTGGTAGACTATACAAAGTACTGTGTACGTAGGTGCTGTCTAAGGAGGCTGGAAGTGAGTGGACCTAGCCGGTTCATCCAGTCTTTCCTGGGTACTTACGTAGAATGGTAGTTCTCATGGGGAATTACCGAATCAGTACAGTTATTTTTTGCCAGAATTTCCGGCAAGAGAGATATAATCCAGTTGAGAGTGCTATAGCAAGAGTACTTTGAGAGATATAAAGGAGGATGTTTCATTTTGGTATCAGAGCAAAGGATTCTGGATTAGAAAATACTTTGAATAGATTATCTATAGATACCCATTAGTAAAGCTGTCATAAATGATGTTAAGTTAATACTTGCAGGATGGCTAGAGGTAGAACCAGATCAGAAACCACCGTAAACCAAGGAGACCCTAGACCAAATGTCTATGTCTTGGATAGCTCAGAGGAGGAGCTTGTGATGGACGAGGATCTGGGTGTAGCTCACATCTCTGATTCTAGTGACTCTGATCTAGATAGATCCGATAGCTCTTTTGTGCAGTCGAACTTCTTACCAGAAGAACCTATTTTTGTTCCCCCTGTATCTGTCCCACATCTAGATCCAACAGATGCTAGTTCAATTGTTATAGGAGGATAGATGATTGAAGAAGATGTGGTATATACCCCAGAAGATGCTGAGTCTAGTGACTCTACACAGTATGAGTTTATTGGAGTGCCCTCTAATCCTGATGTCAGCTCTATTCCTCCGATGAGAAGACAGATGATGGCTGAGGAAGCTGAGTACTGGTACTGGACTATGGATAGACCAGATACTATTCCTCCTCCACCAGAGTTTGAGGATAGATTTAATACGGGTAACTTACAGCAGTACCGTGACCCAGAGATCCAGTCACAACCTATGGCAGTCCCTACCTATTCACACAGTCCAGGAATATATGACAATACAAATAAGGATCAGAAGGATGTTCCTGGTCCTAGTCAACCCCAGCCTTCTTTGCTAAAAATAAATAATGTTAACTATACTAGTCTCAAGAAGGCTGTGGAAATTGAATTACTCAGTTTAGGTCGGGGGATGGATAGAAGTAGAGATCAGATATACAATAGAGGGCATTGACCTGAATCAGGTTTACACTCTAGAAGATTGGCATGAGATGATCGTAAGTCAGATATTGCCATATACTCCCACATGGCATGTGGAGCTAAGTGAGTTTTTGGCCAATAATCCACCAACTGATATACAAGGGTGGCATTTCTGTTTGCAGAAGTATTTACAGTTTACAATTCCCTAGAGAAGAACATAAAAAGAGATGGAGAATAATGTAAACAGTGTAAATTGCATGGATGTATGATAATTATGACTTACCCCTTATATGTAATTGGCATATATGTAATGTATGACCTGTTTTTGAATGAAATGAAAATTATGTTGTTTATCGTATTCCTCTTCTGTTAGATTTTCTACTAGACAGTAAAATAAAATGGTTCGAACAAGAAGAACCGTTACGACAGAGGAACCAGAGAACACCAGGGATATTAATCAGCTAATCTTAGAGAGGCTGGAGCAACAACAAAAAATGATTGAAGAGATGCGTGCTACACAAGCACGAAGTGAACAGGATAGAGATACTGCTGTAGCCACAGCAGTGGCTACAGCAGTGAACAATATGAGGCCTCCAGAACCGACTGAAGCAGCAAATACAGCAGCAGAAAGAGTACAGCGTCCGGTAGAGCCACCTAGACGGGTTGAGCAGACAGATCGTGTAATTTTCATTCAGCAATGGATGGTCAGGTTCTGCCAGCATAATCCTCCCGTATTTGAAGGAACATTTGAGGTCCAGGATGCAGAGGATTGGATCAGTCGATTGGAAAAGATTTTTAAAGTTCTGGATTGCCCAACGGAGATAAAGGCTTAGATGGCCATCTACCACCTGGAGAAGGATGCTAATAGGTGGTGAAAAAATACAGAACTGCTTATGCAAGCAAGAAACATTCCAGCCACTTTGGAAGTGTTTCTTGAACAGTTCTATGCGAAGTATTTTCCTCAGTCTGTGAGGGATGAAAGGGAGGCAGAATTCCTTGTGCTAAGACAAGGAGAAAGAGAATCCTTGGACGAGTACTTGGCCAAATTCATCTGTCTGACTCAGTATTCAACATATTTGGGCCAAGTAGATGATGAAAGGTGGATGACTGAGAGGTTGATTAGAGGATTGAACTCTATGCTAAAGGAGAAGCTGACTCCTTAACAGTACAACCAGTTCAACAAGGTTGTAGAGGCATGCCGCATAGTAGAGAACAGTATGAATCACAGGATGCTGTCTAAGCCTATAAGCAAGGAGCAGACAATTCCTGAGAGGGCCGGTCAAAGCCAAAATGCTGCAAGAAATAGCAACTACAGAAAAAGGAAGCATCCATGGCAGAATAGGAGACCTGGCAAAGGAAATTACTGAGGAGGGCCGAGTAACAGAGACCCCAGAGCCCGAGTGTGCAACAAATATGGGAAAAATCATGGGGATAGGCCTTGTTGGATGGGCCAAAATATCTGCTATACTTGTGGAAAGCCAGGACACTTTTCAAAAGAATGTCCTCAGGCAGCAGTTGATCAAACGCCGTGGACACAAGGACGCGTATTTGCACTCTCCAGAGAAGATGCACAGAAATCACCTGAGATGATTCAAGGTACAATCTATATCAATGAACACTCAGTGATTGCTCTGTTTGATTCTGGTGCAAGTAATTCTTTTGTTTCCTATGATTGTGCTAGACGTCTAGGCCTAATGATTAGTAAATTGCATTATGACATATATGTGACAACTCCCACAAGTGCTAGGGTAGTTACCTCCGATGCTTGTTTGAATATTATTGTGCGGTATGAGCACTGTTGTACAACCCTAGACCTAATATGCATTCCTTCCCGAGAGATGGAGGTTATACTTGGTTTAAATTGGTTGTCCTCCAATAATGTAATGCTGGACTGCAACAACAAGACGTTAGTTCTTGGTTCGACGGTAGCAGATCGGAGTCCAGAAGTACGACTGAATTTCATAACGGAGGTACAAGCAAATAAATGCTTGCGGAAAGGAGGTCAAGGATACATGGTTTTCCTCTCTGTTCAAGCAGAAGTCGAAGAAGGAATTGAGACGATTGCATTAGTTAATGAATTTCCTGAAGTCTTTCCAACGAAAATTCAATGATTGCCTCCGGAGCGAGAAGTGGAGTTTGCAATCGACATTGTGCCTGGAGCAGGACCAGTATCCAAAGCCCCATATCGGATGGCTCCTAATGAAATGAGTGAGCTGAAGAAGCAGATTGAGGAGCTTTTAGAAAAGGGTTTCATCCGACCTAGTGTTTCTCCCTGGGGTGCTCCAGTGCTATTTGTTAAAAAGAAAGATGGCAGCTTAAGACTGTTTATTGACTACAGAGAGCTGAACAAGATCACAGTTAAGAACAAGTACCCTCTCCCCAGAATTGACGATTTGCTAGATCAATTGGCTGGAGCGAGTCTATTCTCCAAGATTGATTTACGATCTGGCTATCATCAGTTGAGAATTAAGTCAGATGATATTTCAAAGACTGCTTTCAGAACGCGTTATAGGCATTTTGAGTTTTTAGTTATGCCTTTTGGTTTGACTAATGTGCCTGCAATTTTCATGGATTATATGAACCGGATCTTCAGGCCTTATTTAGATCAGTTTGTGGTGGTCTTCATAGATGATATTCTAGTCTACTCCAAATCTGCTGAGGAGCATGAAAGGCATTTGAGAATTGTTCTTGGTACCCTTAAAGAGAGGCAGCTCTACGCTAAGCTTAGTAAGTGTGAGTTTTGGCTTTCAGAAGTCAAATTTCTTGGTCACGTCATATCCCAAGACGGGGTAGTTGTGGATCCTAGCAAAGTTGAAGCTATTTTAAGCTGGGAGCAACCAAAGATGGTGACAGAGATCAGAAGTTTCTTGGGCTTAGCAGGGCATTACAGAAGATTCATCCAGGACTTTTCTCGAATTGCCTTGCCACTAACCAAGCTTACCAGAAAGAATCAGCAGTTTAAGTGGGACGAGAAGTGCGAGGCTAGTTTTCAAGAGTTAAAGCAGAAATTAACCACTACTCCTGTGCTGATTATCCCAGACCTAACTCAGACTTATGTAGTCTACACTGATGCTAGTAAACAGTGGTTGGGATGTGTGCTAATGCAGCAAGGTAGAGTAGTAGCCTACGCCTCTCGACAGTTAAAGCCGCATGAACAGAATTATCCTACTCATGATCTGGAGCTTGCAGCGGTGGTTTATGCTCTGAAGATATGGAGGCATTATTTATATAGAGCTACAATTGAATTGTACTATGACCACAAAAGCCAGAAGTATCTGCAGGATCAGAAAGAGCTGAATATGAGACAACGGCGATGGATGGAATTGTTAAAGGATTACGATTTCCAAATTAAATACCATCCAGGAAAAGCCAATGTAGTGGCTGATGCTCTGAGTAGAAAGGTGGTGCAGGTAGCATATATGATGATCAAAGAATTAAAGTTGATTGAGGATATGCGAGATTGGAGCCCTTTGTATCAGATGCAAGTGACAGAAAGTTCCTACGGGGGAGTACATGTCAAAGCTTGCATAGAAGATGAGATTAAAGAGGCTCAAGGATAGGATAAGCTCGCAATGATTTTTAAGGACAAGCTGGAGAGAGGGCAGATGAAGAATTTTGAGATTTTCTCAGATGGATTGTTGCAGTTTAGAGGAAGACCCTACATCCCCAATGCTAGGGGACTAAGGGAGAAGATTCTGGATGAAGCACACAAAAGCCAATATACAGTGCATCCAGGTATGACCAAGATGTATCATGATGTTAAAAGATTATTTTGGAGGCCTGGACTGAAGAAAGATGTAGTAGCTTATGTGTCCAAGTGCTTAACATGCCAGAAAGTGAAGATTGAGCATCAGAAGCCAGCAGGAACATTGCAACCTCTAAATGTCCCTGAATGGAAGTGGGATAGTATTGCCATGGACTTTGTAGAAAGACTACCCATGACCCCAACTAAGCATGATGCAACATGGGTGGTAATTGATCGGTTGACAAAGTCAGCTCATTTCCTGGCAATAAATAAGAGGGATTCTCTAGAGAAGTTGGCAAGATTGTACATAAAGGAAATTGTTAGACTGCATGGAATCCCAAGCAGTATTGTGTCTGGCAGAGACCCCCAATTCACGTCAAACTTTTGGAGGGCTTTGCAGCGAGAGATGGGTACTACTCTCAGATTCAGCACAGCTTATCATCCTCAAACAGATGGTCAGTCTGAGAGAACAATCCAGACACTAGAAGATATGTTGAGAGCATGTGTCTTGGATTTTAAAGGCAGTTGGGATACTCATCTACCATTGATAGAATTTGCATACAATAATAACTATCAAGCTAGTATTCAGATGGCCCCATTCGAAGCTCTTTATGGACGAAAGTGTAGATCTCCCTTATGCTGGCTTGAGTTAAGTGAGAGAAGAATTTATGGTCCTGATATTGTGGATCAGACTGCTGAGCAGATTGCAATGATCAGAAAATGGATGATGATAGCTCAAAGTCGACAAAAGAGTTATGCAGATGTTAGATGAAAGCCGTTGGAGTTCAAAGAAGGTGAGCATGTATTTCTTAAGTTAACTCCAACTACGGGAGCCGGACGATCAATCAATTTGAAGAAGTTGCATCCTAAATACATTGGACCATTTCAAATTCTCTCAAGGATAGGATCAGTGGCCTACAAGTTGGCACTTCCTCCAAATCTCAGCCAGATATATGATGTATTCCATGTTTCCCAGCTAAAGAAGTATGTTCCAAATCCAGCGCATGTGATTGAACAAGATGAAGTTGCGCTGCGAGATGACCTGACTATGAAGTTGAACCAGTACAAATAGTTAATCGAAAGGTCAAGCAGCTACGGAATAAGCAGATTCCTATAGTCAAAGTGATCTGGAAAGGACTAACAGAGAATGAAGCTACCTGGGAAACAGAAGAAAAGATGAAGGAGATGTACCCTGATTTATTTCGGTAGGGTATATATGTTGTAAATTTCGGGGACGACATTTATTTTAAGGGGGAGAGAAATGTAACATCCCTAATTTCTGTACTAAGTTGTATGTATAGGTTAAATGAAATATATGAGATTTTTGGAAAAGATGTGGCCATATTTATGTAAAGAAAAGGATTAATTGGAAGAGGAAGAAAGTCTAAGAGCTAAAGTGCAAAATTACGAAAATGCCACTGCGATGCCCTAAGAAACCAGAAGTAAATGGAGGGCATTTTGGTCATTTTACACAATGGATGGTGAAACATCCTCCCTTAGACCACTCAGAGTACACTTTCGGAAGCAATATTAGCTCGATCATATCTTAACTTAAGCCCAGAAATTAAAATTTCTACTCTTAAGTTCCTTATTCTGAACCTTTAATTTGAGAACTGATTAATCTCATTCTACACATACAAGCAAGGCTTATTACCTATCCACGTAATGCCCCAGATGTGTACAACTGGCTCACCAAAATTTCGTAGCCAAACTCCTTCGTTTACTAGGTCAAACTTAGGTCAGAACCCTGCTACCTCAGGACCTGCGAATTTCTCTTTTATTTCTCATTCGCAAATTGAACATGCCAAACAATATTTATTATTAAATAATAAAATGTCATACAACAAGTCATACACAAAATTCTCATATTTCTATTACATCTTTTCCTGCTCGAATTTCGGCAGTATAACCGCTAGGCTTCATCTGTACAAAGAACTGAACCGTACTGATTCGGTAATTCTCTCATGAGAACTACTATTCTACGTAAGTACCCAGGAAAGACTGGATGAACCGGCTAGGTCCACTCACTACCAGCCTCCTTAGACAGCACCTACGTACACAGTACTTATCATATTCTGATGTTCAGTCTTAAATTCGGCAGCATAACGGCGTCTCTCAAAATTCTTAAAATCCACTTCAACATAATCTCCCTGTAATGGGTTAGATATGGGGAATGAGATTCGGGGGAATCTCAGTAGTAATAATCATAACAATATATGTAATGCAGAGTGATAGTACTTGCTTGTGATTGTGTACAGATAAGTATGCTGCGTGCTTCCATATTCAATAACATATGATCATAGCATTGTAATAGAGCTTCAAGCATAACATATAAGACAACAATCCAACCAAACAATAGCACAACAAATCACAAAGACATTACATAAAAGTTAGGATTAGTTACTACCTCAAAAGCTTAGCAGAACTCTACTATCTCTATACTGCTTTCAGCTCCGCCAGAACTTCCTTTCTTCTTTCTTTCTCCTTCTCTCTCTTCTTTCTCTCTCTTTCTTGCCCAAAACCGTGATGCAAATGAATGGGGGGTATTTATAGTTTCCTTCGATGGCATTTTCGTAATTTTGAAGCCATCTGAACTTGTGGTCCTGGTTTTTCTTGGAATTTCCTATTTTCTTTTATTCCTTTTTACTGCATCATCCAGGACACCTCAGCAGCACATTTCTCACATGTCTAAATCTCAGGACACCTCATCAGCTGACTCAGCCTGCTGACTCACCGGTCCAGAGTCTTGCACCGTAATACGTGTCCTTAATTTTTTTTCTGCCTCTAAGATGACGCCATGTGGCATCTGCAAGGGACCTTTCACGCCTTCCAATGCTATCCAGATAAGTCCTGAACTTTATCTGATCACCTCCTCGGTTATCGTGCTAACCGAGTAACTTTACTTTACTGAAAAGTCATTAAATCATTATTTTAATGTCACTTTCCCCCCTGAATCACTGGGCCTGCGTTTTTGGGCCTGGGAATATCATCTTGGATCTCTGATCCAGCCCAAGTACTCTGATGGCATGATTCCCAAGAAATATCCCTTGGCAAATTACCAAAATACCCTTAGTCTCTCTTTCTTTACTTTATTAGGTCTAGGGGCATTATTGTCTTTTTCCATCTTTCCAGAGTATTCTTTGACCCTGGTCAACTATCCAGATAACTCCCCTGGACTGTCTAACCTTAGGCAAATGACCAAAATACCCTTTACTCATTCTTCAGCTGTTCTATAACATAGGGGCATTTTGGTCATTTCGCACCTTTTTCCCGGACACCGGCCCCTTTTACCACTGAACTGCTATTATGGGCCTGGGCCTTCCCTGGTGTCACTATGGACCTTAGAAAACACTGTATGACCTCTGGCCACAGTCCGATCATCTCTATTCGGACTGCCTTTCATATACCGATTATTAGGGGTGCTCACGGGATGGGTCGGGACCGGGACAACCCCGTCCTGTGTCCCGTCCTGATACAGTACACGGGACGCAAAATGCGACCCGTGTTCCGTCCCGTCCCGAATTTGTCCCGGTCCCCGGGACGGGAATTCCTGATTTTTTTTTTAAATATTATAATAAAATTATCTCAATAAATTATTCCATATAAAATGCCATAGCAACTTCCTCTAAATACCAACATTCTTCCCTAATAGAAAATAATAACTTACCCATATAAGGAAAAAAAATAATAGTAAAAAAGAATAAAAATATCAATATAAAAATATCTGTATAAGAATAAAAATATCTATATAAGAGTGAGAAAGATAAGATAATGTAATATTTTAAAAAAAAATACTTCAGGATGGGACGGGATTCCCGAGGGACGGGCCGAGACCCGTCCCGTCCTGAACCTCCTTTTGTCCCGTCCCGGTAGTGTCCCGGACCGGTCCCTTTCGGGACGGGATGGACCCGTCCCAAAATCATCGGGACCGGGTCGGGACACCCCGGGACGGGACAAAATGGACACCCCTACCGATTATAACTATAAATTCCCATCTTCAGGAATTTTTACATAAAAATCGGGACCTCAAATCAAAATTCTATATTACGTCATTCAACCCGGAATTCTTTTCTCTATCTCCCGGTATTTTCAGATATTTTATCCGGGTCGGGCTATTTTGGCCTGAAAGTACGCTCCCGCGCATACTTTTCAAAAATGACCATTTTACCCTTGGTCACATTTCTAATTCTTTCATATACATAGAGACCTCATATGCACATTTCACAGTTCAGTGAAATGATCAGCATAATTTTCTCTATTTTCTGGCAAAATATGGTACTCATCGGCTACCAGCCCGATCTTTCCCAAAATTACGATTTTGCCCCTGCATTCTCTTTCTGGCCCTGTTACTCATCTTCTCATCCTTCATCTTAAGTTCTAGAAATTTTCTTTCAATAACTCATCCCTTAAACTCTTCGGGAGTCATCGTTACTTGAAAGGCTTGACAACCTGCCCATATCAGGTTATCTTGCACAGGAGCCAGCCCATATCAAGCTACCTGCAGAATTCCTAGGCGTAAGACTTAGGATATTCCTCACATTCCTCATTTTGAACCTAGGTGAACTGTCCCAATTCTGTAGGTTAAAGATTTAACTCATCTTTAAATCCTGAAGGACTTAGCTCATCCCTCGGATTCCTATAAAATATAGGTAAGTGATCCGCCCATATCAGATTACTACCCTGGGACTACGGGTTTAGCAGCCTGCCCATATCAGACTACTTCTCAGTTCTCCTAGACCAAAAATTGGGATGCTACAGATGGATATCAGAGAAAATTTGATAGTAAATTATTATAATTAATATGAGAATTTATGGAGTTGACAGAAGTCAAAAAGGAGTCCTGTAGAATTAATTATGGAATTTACGGTGAAAAATGACACCGATAAAGGGTTAAAGGAAATATATGTAATTTTTATCAGGACTTCTGGATTTCAGAAAATTATGAAACTTTGTAGAGAATTCATTTTATATTAGAATGAATTTCTAAAAATGTTAGAACAATTAAAGGAGGTGTTTAGCATTTATTTTGAGATCAGGATAATTTAAGGATATCGGTATAAGAAAAGTATATTGGGATTTGTGCCAAATAGCTATTGGACCCAAAAGAGGCCCAATATTTTTTTTCCTAGGCAAGCCCAATAAGTCTCAAAAGTTGTCTTGAAGCCCAAGCCCAATAAGGAATAATTTATGGATTTTGAAAAGAAAAAGAAAAGAGAATAAAGTAAGAATTATGGTTTGCACATGGTGGGACCCACATGGACTCAAAAATGGTGCCAAGAAGAGAGCTTAGGTGTCCCAAGTGATGTCATGGTGGTGAGGTCATGAGCGAAGGAGAAAAGACATTTCAAGATCAAACCTTTAACCATTAAATCAAATAGTTTTCAAGATAATCTTGGCCTTCGAATGGCACATGACTTTTGCTATAAATACCCCCCTTTCCATTCATTCTTCACACCCAAGAGCTCCTTTAGAGAGAGAAGTGAGTTCTAGAGAAAGAAAGTGGAAGAAAGCAAGGAAGAAGCAAGGGTCTTGAAGGAGCAAGGTAAGTTGATATTCTTCACTTTACCATTTCGGTTTGCAATGTTCATGCACTGTTCATGGTAGAAGAAAATGGAATTTCAATGATTTAATGCTTCCATTGAGTTTATATGATGGTTTTGTGTAGGATTGGAAATGTTTTGAACCTTGGAAACCATTGGAATTAAAGGTTATAATGTTGAAAATTCCTCACGGGGGTACTGTTCACTCGCGTGAACAGTGATTTGAATTTCATAATTTTGATGCTTCCAATGGTCTTAAAAGGAGATTTTGTGTGGGTTTAAAGTGGAGGAACAAGTATGGGAAGCATTGGAACCAAAATGGGAATTTTTGGAAAAAGGGAGCCTATCACAGCTGGAAAAAAGCATTTCAACACCGGTTGAAAATGGCATTCAACATCGCACACACAACCGGTGTAGAAACGGACCGTGTAAAAAGTCAGACATTTTACACCGGTCCTATAATCGGTGTAGAATGTATAATTTTGTACACCAGACTAAATTTTAAATCGGTTCACATTTACATCTGGTGTATTATTTTTAACATCTGCACCGGTTGAATATTGGGACGGTGTAGATTTTTCAAATGTTAACACCGGTTAAATATTGGGATGGTGTAAATTTTTAAATTTTTAACACCGGTTGAATATTGGGACGGTGTAAATTTTTAAATTTTTAACACCGGTTGAATATTGGGACGGTGTAGATGTTATTAAATTTAATTTATATATGTTCTTACTACACCAGTGGGTATGTACCTCCGATGTAGATGTTATTAAATTTATATTTGATAGATTTCGTTGGCCTGAAGCTTCAGAAGTAAACTGCCCAAATGTAATATATGACTCAATCATCGATCATCATCAGTTCAAGATGCCAGAGACATATATAATTCAATTGCTCATTATATTATTCATTGAATAAAACTCAATACAAAAATGCTACAATTTGAACAGAAAAATGTATTCAGTGAAAGACAAATACTATTGAGAAGGAAGGATTTGAACAAAAAACTCTGCCCACCGATTACGCAGGTCCTCAATATCTTGGTCAGGAAATGGATCAGGTTGTTCAAACATCTGAAATATGAAATCAAAATCAAAGAAATTAAGGCATTACTAATTTAGATTAGATTGACAATTAAGAAATATGAAATCATTCAAAATATAATTTTACCTCCCCAGTTAGGTCAATCCTATTTGCCAAGATAATATTAACCATGTGTCTGACTATGTAGAAGCCGCACAAGTTGCTTTCTCTGGGTTGCCTTCGACTCTGTAATGTTAACAAGATAAAAATTATTTCTCATCATCAAAACGGGGAACCTAGCTAACACCTAATATATACTTTTATTACCATCGGTGTGATCCATTCAGGTTCCCTCACCAAATTAGCGTGCTTAAGGCCCCTTGCAACTGCGAATGTCCTCATAGCCCTATGACCAAAGTTAACAAGTTAGTAACCCATTTATCACACAGATCATTGTGTATAGAAGAGAACTCATGTACGTGTTCATGATCTTCCTAACATCCACCGAGGGCTTGTAATGGAGGGAGCATAAGAAGAAAACTTTATAGCTATGCTTACATAGGATGACAAGTTGCCAATGATTGCTGTAGAGATTAGTTAAAAGAAAATGAGTATTATAATTAAGCAACTACAAAACTAGTATATATAAAATAAAATGAAACATTATTATTCTTACTCATGCATATATGGTGCGAAGAAACAATCAATATCGGTTTCACCGAGCCTCTCTGAAATGTATGCAAGTCTCGAAGATTGAGAGGTCCCTTTAGCATAAATCTGAATTGGGCATAGGAATCCGAACTTTTTTTGTTTGCCCTTGGAGGAAACCAACTCAGCTTGCATGTACCTACAGGCAATGCATGCACGACATTAGTTGTAAGACTTGAACTTTGTTATTACATATATTTACATTTAAATTATACTTACATCAAAAACACTTGGATGCAGCCGGAGGTCAGTTCTTCCTTGGGAGTGATCAGAGATTTGACGTCCGCATGATCCAGGAAGGCCGGTGCCCCCATGTCGCCCACAACTGAATCCATAGGCAACGCGTCCACATGGAACATTTTGTCATATGCCATTAGGATCACACGTTGCATGGCATTCAAAGCGGGAGGGGTGGGAAGTTGGTTGGGGGATGAGGCGACATGATCCGAAACAAGATGCTTTGGCCACAATATGAAAGTCCCTTTTGCTTGGCTCACTGTCTTCACCTCATCAGTGGGAATTGGGACAAGAGCATCTCCAATTAGCACGGCTTCAACTGTCACCCTTAATTGATCGTCCTGAATTTGGACGTGGTGAACAGTAGTTGCCCCTAGGCTATGGATGGAGCCACGTGCCACTAAGCGTCTAAGAGGATCCTCAACATATAGATCACAATGTTATGCATCCTCTGACAGCGGCAAGCAACAACTCCCCTTAGTGCTTTGACGGACTGCAGTTGAGGGCGGGAGGGGATCAGTTGGCTCTTGCTGCCTTGATGTCATCATGGACAACATTTCTTCCTTCATCTTTGCGAACCCCTCTTGTAATCGCGCCTCAATTGAAGCTTCTGCTTGTGCCCTAGCCTCTATCCAAGCCTCTTCCTTAGCCTCTGCCTTATGGTGGAGAGCAAGGATGCCAACTCTGCCCTCGGCACCACATGTGGGGAACGTATTTGAGATGCTCCAAAGTAATCTCTTATACCCACACCTCTTCCAACTCCCCTGACACGGCCCCCATGTTCTTGTTTCCCAGTGGCAATAGTCAAGATGTCATTCCTACCATCTGACTTGAAGGATCCATGGGACTCTTGTTGTTTAAGATCACTCTATAACATAGAAAGAACAACAAACATAAGGAAAATGATATAATTATATATAGTCTACTATCACAAAATAATGCAAGTAGTGCTTACAATTTTTTCAGCAATCATGCGAGTATTGTCGCTTGTAAAAGCTCCGCTCTTTCTTTGGTGAGCGTACAACCATTTTTCTTCGCGACGTATCGGAGAGGGGGGGTCAAGAAGAACACTAGGATCCGACCCAGCACTTTCTTCTAACCTCTTCCTCTTGGCCCCCAACAACTCTCTTTCTGCCTTCGCGTAACCCCCTCGAGACATTGTGTGGAGGCAATCATTCTTGAGGGCGTATTCAATCGCTTTTGCTCTTTTTTCCTACAAGACATGAAGTATTTAAAATCAATACATATGATACTCTGATACGTTTTCTGCAACCACATACAAAAGGATACACTCACCATTGCTACTGGCGTGGTCCGATTCCTAACAAATTGTTCCCACGCAGCTTCGTCAATGAATTGATACTTGCTGCATGGAGAAGGTTGAGGATGACCACTTCTGTCCTGTCCATGCAGATACTGACGAGCTAGTTGTGTCTTGAATGCCCTCCAACGCTCACAGCAATAAGACAACGTCTTCTTCTTCAAGAACTCATTGTTGGGCACATCGTAAGTGAGCTGCAATGTTTGCCATTGAAAGCAGAGTAATCAACAAACAGTTGTGTATTTGGTATTGCTCTGCATGCAATATTAGATAGTTCCTATACCCGGATAGTGTCCCAAATTTGATTCTTCACGCGATCATCCACAGCATCCCAAGTCAAATAGGTGATGCTAGGCTTGTTGCGTGCTAGGAGGCTGACAAAACTTACGTACTTTGTCCTATGTTCACCAGTTGGGTTCCAGTTTCTGTCAAACTCTATCGGAAGCAGTTTCCCCTCTATCCTGTCCTTCGTAATGTCTTTCAAACGAGTCGCACTTCTGCCCTTCCTTTGCTTAGTGGCGCTTGGAGCATCGCCAGCCTCAATCTGAGTAACTCTATCCTCCATATTCCTATGTACGCAATAACAACATCAAAAACATTGAAAACAGACTTAACCCTTTTTCCCTCAACCCGTCAGAACACACAAAACTTGTTCCTTTAGCAGTTATGAATGGAAAGATGTGCCAACATTCATCAGGAAAAATAGAAAACCTAGATTAAACGAACATAAAAACGGCATCGTACGTACACAGGGAAAAAAATGCAGAGAACACGTACACTTACGGAATAGCAGAACGAGAGAGGTGACAGAGAAGAACGACTGACCGAGCACGGAGAAGCCTCTCGAGAACCACAGAGCACGACGAGCGGCGATAAAAAAGAGTATGTGAGAAAGGAGAAGATTGAAGGTCATCGCGCCAAGAGGCGGGTTAAAAAAATGAATATAAACATTTAACACCGGTTGTAAATAATTCTAACCCGGTCAAAACATAAACGACGTAAAAGTGAAACATTTTACACCGTCTAATTTTAAAAAACGGTGTCAAAAATAAACATCGATAATTATAACACCGGATAAAGTATAACCCGGTGTAAAATCGAACAATAAATTATTATTAGACGTGACCTGTTACACCGAATATCACTTAAGACCGGTGTTAAATGTTGTAGTTTTTTTTTTAAACTTCACCACCTTATAATATCATCCCATCCTTAGCGTCACAACATTCTTATCAGAACAAGAATCTGTCTCTGTTATTATTACATCAAAATCATATACGCAATCATTACAAGAAACTTAAAATTGCATGTTTAGACTAAACAAGAAACACATAGAAATTAATCAGAATCCACTTCTTCATTTAATTGTGGTAAACCTACTGAAAAAGAAGGGATCTCATAAAAAGAATCATCATTGTCAACAACACTTTTCCCTTGGAGCGCGACAGACCATCTTTCATTCTGAGGATCAGTGATAAAGAACACTTGCTTTGCTTGGTCTGCCATAATGAAAGGCTCATCCCCAAAACTTATATTATTCAAATCCACCAGTGTAAATCCTAACTGAAGAGGCGATGAAGCTGCACCGGGTGTTTATATTTAAATCGGTTAATTTTAAAACCGGTGTAAACATTTAATTTTTTTATAAAACAGACACCGGACTTTATATTTCCACCTCGGTCAATATAAATACGCTGTAGAAAGTAAAAATCTAAACCGGACTAAATATTTCCACATCGGTCTCTATAACATCCGCTGTAGAAAGTAAACATCTAAACCGGACTAAATATTTCCACGTCGTTCATGAGTAAATACGGTGTGAATATTTCATTTTATTTACAAAAATGCCACCGCTCATTTTTGTAAAACCGTCTCCGCATTGACCGGTTTAAAAATGGGGATTTCGATTGCCCATTTTCCACCAGTGTATTGAAACTAGACTTGGAATTTATTTGGAATGGAGTTATAATTTGGTAATTATCTTGTAATGCCTAGGTTTTGACATTTGTAACAAGGAAAGACCATTACAAGAAGGAAAGGAACAAGGATCTACAAGAGGTAGCAAGAATATCTAACTATAAACTTATGTGCTTTGATTGTTTTGCTTACTTGTTATGCATGAAGGTTTGGTTGAGCATGGAATGTTGTGTGATGATGATGATGATGTGATATGAGTATGTGATACTCCTTGCAATATATGTCATGACAATATGCATATTAGAGTTGCTTATGTATAAGCATGAATTAGCTCCCATTGCATGATAACATGTTAGGCATTCAATCAAACATGCATAACCTTATAGTTTATATTACTTGCTATTGGGATTTCCATAAAATCTCATTCCTTCCATATAATTAAACATGCTCTAGGTGCTGGATCTTCTCAAGGCAAGAGGGTAAATGTTGATGGATGACTGTACATAATTTAAAGAGTGTGCACTTTAATTACAAGATGATGTTTTGGTTTGTATGATGCATGCTACTCATAAATCCAATCTGAGGTAGTGTACTTCCATCGGTATTTTGATTGACTTATATGATGAGTTTTCATATGAAATTTGGTATGAACATAGATAAGATCTATAGCTTTAAATTGAAACCAAGAACACCTCATTTGGGTAAGAACTAGAATTGTTATGATTTTTCAAAGTTAGGAGTTGAAATCTGGAATAAGGTAAAACGACTACTCAGAGGCAGTGAGGTTCATGAGCTAATTTCATATAGTAAAAGAATGAGTTTTTCCTCAAAATTTTGTGAGATTAAAGTACACATATGTAGATTTAAATCCATATGTAATTCAACTCAATTGGATAAGTATACAAGGAGAAATGAATTTTTGAAAATGGGGCAAAGAAACTGGAACTTCCAGATTTACCAAATGAACAGTAAAGTTCAACGAATAAACTGATTTGTTCTGGACAAGAAGATCTCATTTTCATATTTTTTTCTCAAATTTAAATGAAATAGATTTCATTAGAAATTGGAATCACCTTAAAAAGATTTTTTTAGATTTAGTTATGAATTTCCAAAGTTCAGGTTGTAATCTGGAATTACCCAATGAATAGTGGCAGTGAATAGTAATCGTAAGCCCAACTCTTGGAAACTCATACTTTTGAGGTTAAGAGGTATTCCAATATTCTAACATAGTTCCAATTGAGTATAAGTAAGGTTAAGGATTAAGTTTAAAATCTAAGGTAAAGGTTTTAAGGTTAAGGAATAAAGATATTGCTAGAAAATGCCGTTGTGCTGGTAGACTATACAAAGTACTGTGTACGTAGGTGCTATCTAAGGAGGCTGGAAGTGAGTGGACCTATCCGGTTCATCCAGTCTTTCCTGGGTACTTACGTAGAATGGTAGTTCTCATGGGGAATTACCGAATCAGTACAGTTATTTTTTGCCAGAATTTCCGGCAAGAGAGATATAATCCAGTTGAGAGTGCTATAGCAAGAGTACTTTGAGAGATATAAAGGAGGATGTTTCATTCCTCAACACTCATAGAGTCTTGTTTCAAGTCTTGTAATTTATTATAAAAATCTCTTTTCATTTTGATGCTCCCATGGTTTCCATCTACTCTATTAATATCCTTTGGGTTATTTCTGCCATGTCTTCTCCCATACCTATCTCCTCTATGCCTATTTCTTCCCCCTTCAGCTTCATATTCAAATTCATCCATAGAAACCTCCCTTCGCCTATAATACCTTCTAGGATTAGGTCGAGCTCCTTGCAAATTTGCAATCCTTTCATCTTGTCTCTCTAACCTATCTCTTACCTCCACATAAACCACTTTTATGCTTTTAAAATGTTGCCCTGAATCTGTCATTATCATTCGTCAAATTTCTTCTACTACCACTAAATGTTTCTTCTGCATTAGACATTGTGACTAAAAAAGGTGTTAATGAAATAAAGTTTCTTATAAAATTTCTCACGTGTTTCCTCAAGAAGTCACTCAACACTCGTGTTTCACTCAAACTTGGCTTTTAAGTTGATATATATCACTATTACCTTTTTCCACTCAAATGTTCCTCTTGAGGCTCTTTAAAGAACTAAGCAAATTAATCAAAGTAATCAAAATTTGTAGAATCAACTAACACTTAGAAATTTTGAGAAAAAAGAGTATTGAAAATGGACTTTCAAGGAAATCAAAAGTCCAATTGACACAATGAAAGCAAAGATTAAGAACAAATTCTGGATATGAGCTTACTCAAAACACTTTAAGCATAATAAATCACTTTTAGATCAACAATTGATTTATTTTTTTCTTCTTTTGTTGTACTCCTTTTTTTTCTTTTTCTAATGCACTTTATTTTTTGTCCTTTTTCTTATTTTTTTCACTAAAATTATAAAGAAAATCACGAATATAACGTAAATATAACAAAGTAAGCAATCTGAACCTAGAAATTCTAGAAGACTCGTTATTTTTGAAATGGCTATAACACTTAGTAGAAAAACTCGGATTGAAGCGATTCCCAAATGAACAAAAAGAAGACATTTTAAACTATGAAAATGACCTACTAAAGATCGAAAAACATAAAGGAAAACTGGTAGAACAAGGATGAAGTTTACAGTGATAGAAAGAAACGAAGAAGATGAACAGACATAAGAAAATGTACAAAATAATGAATGAAAATGATAACAAAGAACAGAAAGATATGACCTGAGTTTAGATCCAAAGTTCTAATACCAAGATGATGCGAACCCACTAGAGAAAATCTCACAAACCCATAACTAATCCAAATATATGCACCCCAAGAATACTAACAGAGGTCTGATAATCTACTTGAACCATTGAATACAAAAGAACAATGACCCAAAGTGTTAGAAGATGCCACAAGATTGATCAAGCCTTGATAAGTCTATTAGATCTATGAAGAACCCTAGAGAATCCACCCTAATAAAACAAAGTGCAAAAATGCAATTTTTAATCAACAATCCAATCTAACTCCAAAATGAGTCATACAATATTTTTGAAGAGATCATTTCAAATCTGACCTAAAAAGCATTAAATGCAACCTAAAAACTTAAATAACCTAGGAATTCAAAATAGTAAATAAAATAACAAGGAATGGATACAAGTAACTTAGAAATCTAAAAGTCAAATATCCCAACTAATAACTAATTCTCGTACAAATATATAATAAAAATATAATCAATATTTTAAGCCCAAAAGGTGATTATTTAGGCCCAAATGAATCTTCCCATGTGTACTATTTTGTCCAAGGCATTTAAATTAAAGTCTCCAAATCCAAAATAGATTCAGCAGCTCTATTTTCAGTACAAATAAAATTAATAATGTTCTCAACATTTTTAATCTGATTTGTTGTTCCAATTGTCATTTGCTTTGTGAATGCCTCTTGTACTAACCCATTCAATGCTTCCTTTATTCTTTTACCTCTTGCTCTTATGATTGGTCCAGTTAGAATATGCAAAGGATCCTTGAAAGTTAAAAAGTCATCTTGCTATATCTCATCAACTATCTTATGCATAAGTTTTCTCCCTTGTTCTCTTTGCCTCCAACCAATCAATGGTTGCTTGCTCAACCATGTGCACCTTCGATCAACATCATCAATCCGTCCTCTTGGATGTCAAACACATTCACATTGGTCATACAACTCATTAGAACCACTAACTTACATCATAGTCAACACTTACTCTCTTCACTTAACTTTTTTTTTAATTTTAGGATTAGTGTTCTCACTTACTCATAGGCCAATCCTACATAATTTTGCATGAGGGATCCAAATATGAGATTGGATTTATCAAACTCACATTCCTTCCCTAGGAATCAGCACTAGCCTATAGGTATGCTTCTTTGGTGCCAAAATGCTTCTTTTGATTCCAATGCTTCCAACTCACTTCCTTGACTTGGTTCCACATAATTTTTAATTTTAAATCCATTGGAAGCCTTAGAATCATCAAAATCATATCCTAAGTTACAAAATCCAGCAAGGCTGTGGCATCCCCCATAGTCACCAAGTCATACAATTCAATCGATTACAAGTTAGAACCCCTTGAATCCTACTCTTTTCTATCCTTTAAACATATATCTATCATCATACTTATCTCTCTCTAAAATTTCAGACTTAAACTAGCAGCATTAACATGAGTTTTCAAGCTTCCAAATCCATTAAAATTTCTATCCAAACTCAAGAATATAAACTACTAGAAAATCAAGAGCTAGAGTGGTCATTTTACCTTGATTGAATCTTGCTCTTTCTCTCTCCTCTCTCAATTTTTGCAAAATTTCCCCTCTCATTCCTATGCTTGGACGTGGGGGTATTTATAGACAAATTTTTTGGCCTCTTTGGACCAATATGCCCTTCAACATTTTAAGAAATTCCAAGCTTAGATGGATGGCCAAGATTGCACCACCTAATGGATGCCAAGATTACATCCACCTTTTCCTCCTCTTGCATCATCCATGACATCATCATCACATGTGGCACCATCTTGATAAGGAGAAAGATCAAATCTTGGCCCTTGGAACTTGTTCTCTAAGTTTTCTTCCTTTACACGGCTTACATTTATTTGGATTTATTAAAGTCCTTCTAGAGCTCAAAAAATTTCTCTGTCTACTCCATAATTATCCTTTAATTATAGGAAAATTCCATAAATTTTCTTGGGCCAAAACTCTTTCTCTAACTATTTCTTTTTGAATTTCTCATAAAATTCCTCTTGCTGGTATTCTGAGTTTTCAGTATTTCTGTAGTTCACACTACTAACCTTTTGGGAATGAGACTAATTTTATAAACTTTTTTAGTCTCTTAACTATTTATTCCCCATTTTACATATATTTTTCAAGCTCCTTATGGCTCAAATAATTATATCCAGATAAATACCTCAAACTGAGCCATTATACTGAACATTCCATTAAAGCTACTTTAGAGGTATTTTTGTCATTTCTCTTCACAAAAAGACCTCTATACATCATTTCCCATTTTCTGGGATTTTTTTCTGGATATTTTCCACAATTACCCCTTTTGGCCTGAAACTTCCTGAAATTACGATTTTGTCCCAACTTGGGTTCAACCTCAAATTATGACTTTGAGGTCTCTACCTCAATTATAGGCCCGTAACTATTCTCTTTTCTCCTATGGAGTCCTTGAGACTCTTCTGGAGCCTCTAACTTTATTAACATATTTGCCCCAGGACCTTTCACTATTTACATCATAGTCCCTATACTTTCTCTATTTATAGTTTAGTCTGAAAACCCTTTGTATATTTCTGGAACTTCTTCTAAAAGGGGCCTAGTGATTCATATTGAACCTATTGGATCAGATCATCATATGCTTTATGTTGACTATGAATATAAGCATGAAAGAACACCAAAGGCATTCAGGTTTGATAAAAATTGGATGGAGCATGAAGATTTTTTTTAAGGTAGTTAAATGGTAGATGACTGGTGATGTGTGTATGTAAGGTGGAAGAGTTTCTTTGCAGATTGGAAAAGTGGAGTGACCTTGATGAATTGGGGAAATGTTGCATTTCCTAATGTTAGAAAGACAATTCAATAGTTAAACTTAGGAGGCTAGAGGCATGTAGAATGGGGGAGTTAACTAAAATTAAAAGACTAGAAATAAAAGAATTAATTAAGGAAATTGAAGAAGCATGGGATAGGGAGGAAGTGTTGGTGGCAAAGATCTAAAGTGAAGTGGCTAGAAGCTGATGATAGAAACACAAGATTCTTTCATTCTAGTAACATTCAAAGAAGGGCAAGAAATAAAATAGTGAAGTTAAAAGGGAGTGAGAGTGTTTGGTTGGAGAAGGAGGAAGATATCAATAATGACTTCATTGAGTATTATTGTAAAATTCTCCCATATTCAATAACTAACACTTAATCATTTAAACATATTTAATCAAACTAATCGTTTAAAAGATAACATGGTTGAAAAAAAGTTTAGTTAAATAATTGATAACTATGATTGGAAAGACCAAACTACCATTTTAAGGCAATATCATGGTTAAAAGAGTTCAATTCATCTCAAAACGCTATCCATGATAGAAAAGAGATTTTCATCAATACAAAATATATATCGTGTATATAAAGAACATCTTTCTCACACTTCAAAACTTATCCATGATAGAAAAGCATTAAGCTTGTAACAAAAGGTTATCATGGATATAAAAAGTTACACTTAAAAACTCAAATCTTTATCCATGATAGAAGATGAACAAACAATGGAGTATAAAGCTTTATCATGGATAAATAGAATCATTTATCACAATAGCATATCCATGTTAGAAAAGGAATAAACTAAACTCTAGAAGCTAACATGGATAAAGTACTTCACATTATCATTCACATGCACAACCATGTTAGAAATGATTCAACCTCGCTAACATGATTATTAAAATTCATAACCCTAATTATCATAGTAAATAAACAATTTCAAATACCATGATGTAAATGCAATCTCATAACCATAATCCAAGAGCTATAAGGCCTATCCCAACATAGGAGGATGAGAAGAGCCATAAAAGGCCTATCCCCACATAGGATGTGAAAGAGCCAACCATCATGTATTAATGGTGGCCTAATCACGTGATCATAACAGACACAATTCATATCATATGCACCATACTCAAAAGCTTGACAAGTAGTCAATTTCAAGATCCATATTCCATTTCCAAATCAAATTCTCATAATTTAAACATAATGACATAAGTTCAAAGGATTAAATTTTTAAAACACAAGTCTCACAAGACTATTTCAACTTTATATAATTCCATCATATATCAAAATATAATTCATAGCATTTAATATGTTCAAGAAACCAAAACTACTCACAAACAAGAGATTAGCATGTATAATAAGTAGAAAGTGGTTACCTCTCGCCAAAAGCAAAGAAAACTTACCACAAGTCAAGTTTCCTCGTGCATAACAACATCAATCACAAACAGTTTACATCGTCACATAATCACCACATATTAATTTATAACTAATTAAGTGGATAACAATAACAATTAGAGTTCCTACGACTCTTTAATTAATCCACAACTCACCAAAACCTCAATCAACCCTAATCCATTATCAAATTCTATATCCCTATAGCTCAAATAACCTATTAGGATCCTCAATTGAGCTCCAATTGTATCAATTTATCAAATTCCCTAATTTCCAATCTAGGGTTCCACTTCAAAATACCCAAATTTGAATTTCAATCCAAATCAACACTCTAAACCGATTAAACATCAATTCTAACTCATATTAACATAATATTAACATAACCCAATATTAATCATAAAAATTCATTTCCTAACTTCACATTATCATAAATTATCAAAATCCTCAAACTTTCTTCAACCTAACCCCAAAAATCCATGAAACTCAAAATCTAACAAAACTAAACCATAAAAAAATCAATAATACCTCAAGGAAACCCAAATCAATAATTTAATTTGAATTTAATCAGCCCAAGTATCAAATATATCACAAATACTAAACTTATTTAAATAAAAATCTAATGTTAAATTATCAAATTAACCAATGGACAAAACTAAACTGATAAAACTTACCTATTAAGATATCTCTAGAATCCTATGGTCATCTATTGTGGAAATTTAATACTTACTCTCAAACTTGATCCAAAATTTTTATCAAATCTCCACAAAAAACTATGATTTGAAAGATATAGATGAGTATAATAATTTTCATAAAAGGAGTGAAGTGATTTGAGGCCATTTTGTTTACAAAAAATATCTGACAAGTTGAACCCTAAGTTGGAGAAAAGAAAAAATGGGGACTATGCGAGAAAGAAGAAGACGACAGCGCAATAGTCTCATTCTCTCTCTCTTCTCACATAATATAATAATGGGTTAGGGGTCAATTACACCTAAGGCCACCCATATAGGAAAATTAGAATTAATGACCCCATGTCTATTTTATTTCCTCTTTCTTACCCTTTTTATT
The DNA here is from genome assembly GCA_037074615.1 of Leucaena leucocephala. Lineage (NCBI taxonomy): Eukaryota > Viridiplantae > Streptophyta > Magnoliopsida > Fabales > Fabaceae > Leucaena > Leucaena leucocephala. The sequence goes on along the minus strand of CM073555.1, from coordinate 10,337,747 downwards.
TTTCAAATTCATTTTTATTTTAATTATTGTATAATCTCTTTCACTCTTATAAATCATTATTTCATTTTTTAATCCTTAATTCACTCAGAACCTAATATAAAAATTTAGGATCTTACAATTACAATGATTTGTTTTCTTTTGGAGATTGTACTGGGTTAGAGGAAGTCTTGGGGAATGTTAAAACGCATATAACATAAAAAGAAAATTGAAGATTAGAGAGTATAGTTTCCACAAAAAAGTTAAAGCAGAAATGTTTCAGTTGGGAGGAGCAAAAGCACATAGACCAGATGGATTCTCTGGAATGTTCTATCATTTTCCATGTACAAAAGTTGACACTAAGCTAATGGATATGGTTTTTTTTATTTCTTCAATAATAATGCCTTAGATACCTTAAATTTGACCAATGTGGTATTGATCCCTAAAGTTGAGAATAATGAGAATGTGGGACAATATAGACCTATTGGCTAATGTAACTGCTTATAAAATTATTTCTAAGGTCTTAGCTAACAGAATGAGGGAGGTGCTTACTAGAGTTATTTTTGGGAATCAAAGGGCATTTATAGCAGGGAGATTTATTCAAGACAATATATTGGTGGCCCATGAAGCTTATCACCATCTAAAAAATTAAAAAGAAGCTCAAAAGTATGAGATGGAAGTCAAAGTTGTTATGAATAAATCCTATGATAGGCTTGAGTAGGACTTCATTGAACAAGTCATGACAAAGAAGGGATTTAGTGAGAAGTGGTTGAGGTGGGTCATGGAGTGTGTAAGGTCAATAAAGATGATTTTGGTTGTAGGAGGGAAAAAGGCTGCTGGCTTGAATATGAAAAGAGGGATTTGCTAGGGGATCCATTTTCTCCTTTCTTATTCATAATTACTGCAGATGTCTTGCAGCTATGGTTCAATGGCATGTTGATCATAGGATATTAAGAGGGATTAAACTTGCTACTAAGTGTCCAGTGCTATCCCATTGCTTTTTTTTGTTGATGACTCTCTATTCTTTATTAAGGTAAAAAAGAAGAATTGCAAGATATTGAACATTTTGAACACATACTCTTTAGCCTTAGGAGAAACTGTCAATTTGGACAAATATTGTATTTTCTTCTCCAAAAATACTGTAGAAGATGTGAAACTAGAAGTTTTTGACAATTTTGGTATTAAAAGCATGGATGAGCCTAGTAAGTACTTGGGATTACCAATTTTTTGAGGAAGGTTGAAGTTTGAGGCTTTAAATTTTGTTAAAAATAGAATGAGCAATAAATTACAAGGTTAAAAGTAAAAGTTGCTAACTGGTAGAGAAGTTATGGTAAAAGTAGTGGTAAATGCAATTTCTATATATCCTATGTCTTGCTTTACCTTCCTTAAGAAGGTTTGTATGGATTGGATTAGCTGGTTACAAGTTTCTAGTGGGGGAAGAAGGAAACAAAAGGAAAAATACATTGGAAATAAAACATTACTTTCTAAGACTGCTTGGTGTTTGTAGAGATAAGGGGGAGGGAGCAATGGGCTTTAGGGATTTCATGTTTGTTAATAAAATGTTACTTTCTAAGACTGCCTGGCGTTTGTGTCAAAATCAAGATGACATGAGGTACAAGATATTGAAAGGGACACATTTCCCAAAATCTGATTTTATGCAAGCTACTAAGGGGAATAATGCTTCTTGGGGATGGTCAAGCATCTTAGAAGGAAGAGAGTCTTGGGTTCAAGTTTATCGAAGTGTTTATCTAATAGAGGTCTTTTCAAAATGTTCTTCGATAAAATCCATTTCTCTTCTTTCCAAAACAGAGAATGTATGATTTTTTTAACATAATAGCTAAATTTATCAAAATATTTATCAATAGATATCCTTTTTGAATAGCTTATCGATAAACTTTTGTATTCAGAAACTTTTTCATAAAACTCTTTTTTGAAATCTACTTTGATAAAAACAACTTATCTTCATTTAAATTCATAGAAATACTTTGAAGACAATATATTCAAACTTTTATAAGATCATTTTTCTATAAAGTTCCTCAAGCTTAACTGGTTCAAATAAAGATTTTTCATAGATTTAAATATCACTTAACTAGTTCATTTATTGAAGTGTTTATCAATAAACTACCTTATCGATCAATGCTTCGATAAATGCTATTTAGAAACTTATTTCACAAACAGAATTTGTTTTCATTTATCAAAGGGCTTATCAATAAACATCCTTATTGATAAAAGTCTTTTAGAAACTGATTTCACAAACTGAATTTTATTTTTATTTATCAAAGGGCTTATCAATAAGCTTATCGAAAAATAAGCTAGGTTAAAAATAGAAATGAAACCTAATCAGTTTGGTATCATCAAAACATAGAGTCTAGCAAAACTTTGATAGAGTAGAAAGGGTATTAGATGAGGAGGAGAAAAGTGGATAGGAGGTTTAAGAATTCCTATGGTAGAGGAAGTAGATAGATATATCTGGCTAGGAAGTAAAGATGGAGAGTATTCAGTTAAGTTGGGGTACAAAACTGCAAGAAATGAAGAAAGAAAGAAAATAGAAGGGAGAGTAGGTAGTTCGTACAAATGATATAAAAGATTATGGAATGATATATGGCAGATTAAGGTACCTCCAAAGATTTATCATTTTTTGGGTGGAGGGATGTCAATGATGCATTGATCACTAAGTCAGCTTTATACAGAAGAAAATGTTCTAATAGCCCAATGTGCTTGGTTGTAAATCTTATGTCGAGATGATTGAGTATACATCATTTTTATGTCCGTGGGCTTAGGCTTGTTGGTTTGGCTCTCCATTAGCATTGAGATTTGATGAAATAAATATGGTCAGACTTGATAAATGGTTGGAAGGTTGGTTGTTTGACAATATGAAAGTTGTTGAATGTGGAATGGCATTATTTGCTTGTTTTTGTTGGAATATATGGAAGGTTAGATGCAGTTTTGTTTTTTGAGAAGGTAGAAGTTAATGCAATGGATTGCTTATATAAGGTGATCAGATGTGTGAATGAGTATTGGAATTTTGTTCAGAAACAAAAGATGGGAGATAGCAAGGCCATGTAAGAGAGCTTTATCTTGGCAAAAACCTATGGAGGGAATTACAAAAATAAATGTGGATGGTGCTTACTGTGATATCAGTAAGAGTGCAAGCATTGTTTTGTTAGGAAGAGAGAATGTACGTAGATTTATGGGTGGAGTGTGGTCGAAGGTTGAAGCTTCCTAAGCTTTTATGGCTGAATGTTTGGTTGTAATGGGGGCTTTGAAAGTGAAGGACATGTTTAGTGATGGGGAGGTTTTAATTGAAACTAACTATCAGGAATTATTTTGAAGAATGGGGAGTAGGGAAATGAAATGTTGTGATTGGAGGTGTGCCTACTTATTGAAAAAGTGCTTTAAACTAGGAGGAACTGTTAATAATTGGTCTTTGGCTTTGGTTTCCCAAAAGGGCAATAATGCTGTAGATTTGATAGCAGCTCAAGTAATGAGGGGAATGGTACCTCAAGGATGGCTTGAAAAGCAACCATCCTCTTTGATTGAGGTTTTGAAGCAGGACATACTTAGCAGAAGCACTTGTTCTGATATGAAAAAGGGTATAGGTAATATGAGTTTGTTTTATTTTATGATTAGCATGTTAATATATCTGCTGTATTTTTATAGGTTAGTTTGTTTTATGGTAAGGTTTTTGTGGGATAGGATATAATTGTTAGTATACGAGTGGTTTGTCTTTTATTTGGTGTTGGTTTTTGTATTACCTATTTTTTTATATTAATAAAATTGACTCTTTTGACAAAAACATGTAGTATGAGATAAGTTTCGATGATTGATTATAAATATGATTTGTTATAAATTTTATTATATTAATATAAATTCATACAAAGTTAGTCATGTTTCATATTCTTACGCATAAAACGGCAAGGCTTGTCGATGATCTTGATGCACTTGAACTTGGAGTTAGTAGGTAAACCATTCATTTAATTTTTTTAATTTTGTTTAATCTAATCACAATTAAGAGGATGGGGGCGAAGAACAAGGACACCACAAATTGGTCGACGTGATTTTTGCAGGTTTCCAATTCGGGTAAGTCAGAGAAGACAAGTGGAGATGTGTTGTTTGGGGCATGTGTGGCAGGAAGATGTGATGTAGCAGGTAGTGAGACTGAGAGGCAACAAGAATGAAGAAAGTGTGTCAACATTAGAGAGGCGATGAATAAGGTTTATGCGTCTTTCATTAAGGGTACTATGGTCAATTTAAAAAATTACAATGGCAATAATGTCTTTTCCACTATATTACAAGAGGTTTACATCCCCATTCATCAGTTCTGGCAATGTAATCCCCATTATAACAAGGTAATTAGGATTACAAAATGTAATCCCCTTTACATTACATATGTCCAACCAAATATCTAAATCATTTTGTTGCATAAGGATTACATGCAATGTTCTTAAAGTCAGACGGAGCGGACGGATGAACTGGTTTGGCCATTGACTGGAGGGCAGGACGGTTCGTTTCTAAGGGTTTTTAAAGGGTTAGGCCGGATTTGGTTATCCAAAACTGCCTATTAAGCAGGTAGCCGAAGTCTGTTGAGAGCCAGAACGAATATTAAAAAACCAGTCACGTTAAGCGCATCAAATCAGAGAAAAAGAAGAGGAGACAAGGAAGAAAGAAAAAGATGGAGGTGAACAAGAACATAAAAAGTGTCGTGACACAATCTTATTTGTATAACTAAAATGATTGTCTTTTGGAAATGAATCCTCGTCGCTATCCTTCATCATCTCTGAGACTCTGATGACTAGCTAATCTAGGAGGAACAGATGAAATGAAGAAACAAAGAAAAACCCATGAAGAGAAGACGTGGTGTAGAAGAGAAAGGACAAGAGAGATGGATGGACGGAGGCAGTTGTTAGTTTCAGCAGTTTCACCCAAAGAGGGAGGTGAATTAGGTGATATTTAAAAATTTAAAATTTAAATGAAATCAAAGAGATAAGTAAAGAATGATTTCATCAAAGCTGAAGGGAGAAAATTGCACAGTAGATTTATACTAGTTCGGCCCAATCACTTAGCCTAAGTCCAGTCCTCAAATTCTCTCTTAGTATTTTCACTAATATTCTAAGATTATCCGGGCTCTTGGTACCTCAGTACATAAACTATGAGTTTCTCTCCCACTCCCCCTTACTACTCGTAAGGTGATAATCCCACTCAAGAGATCCACCCTTGAGTATCTTTAGTAATAAATGAAGATATACAATTCTTTCTTGATTAGAGTGATTATGCTAAGCACTGAAGTACACAAATTTTCAGAATTTCTCTCATAAGAAAATTCTTCTATTCACAGAATGTGAAACAAGGTAAAACATAGGATATCAGAAGTAAGAATTAAAGCTTGAATAAATGCACTATGATCGCTGTAGTTGAGCTTCTTAACTCCGGCATTCAATTCGTCTTCTTTTTATAGTTGAGCTCTTCAAAAATCCATTAGACACATTAAATGTTACTGTTGAAGAAATAAAGTCGTTAGTTCGTTGTTGATGGTAGTTGTATTTAATGCATTCTAACATATTTTGCTTTTTGTCGTAACTTCTCTATTTGATGTTCTCTGTTTGAAAATGATCTAGAAAGACGTTGCATAAGTGATATACAAAGAGGTTAATCATGTAGTAATAAATTCACATATGTTGAGATTAAAACAACATATTCTATTAAAGTCTGGTTGGAAATTTTCAGTGAAAATCAATTGAATTTATCGAACAGATGCCTTATAAAAAATTACTTCAATAAATTTTAAACTTGTTACAATGAAACAGTCTTAGTTCTTATCGAATTGGACTTTGAAAAACAACTTATCGAATAACTCTTCGAAAAATATCCTTTTTATAACACATTTTTCAAACTTAGCGAAATATTTCAAAATATTTCACAACAGCCAATTTATCGAAGAATAGGCTTATGAATAGCTTATCTATAAGAGCCTGAAGAACAATGAATCAGAATTTCTTTCTTTGCTGTTTAATCTCATCTCATATACGCAAGATTTTATAAAACATTTGAGAAATAAATAATTCAAACAAATCAACATGATTAACAATAATAAATTATCATCAAAATCATTTGTAAAATTAACACTTCAATGCTTTTTGAAAACAAAATTTTCTCTATTTATCGAAGTGTTATTCGATAAATAGCCTTATCGATTAATGCTTCGATAAATGAGGTTTGAAATATACTCATAGTCAAAATCTCTATATTTATCGAATACCTTATCGGTAAATACCCTTATTGACAATTTCTTTTGAAAACAGCGAGAAACTAAACTACTGACTTCATTTATCGAAATCTTTATCGATAAATACCTTTATCGATCAATGCTTCAATAAATATATTTTGAAAAAAAAATCACAAGCTTACTGATAGATGCCTTCATCGAAGTCTTTATTGATAAATATTTTTATCGATCAATACTTCGATAAATCCTTTTATACAAACTGAGTCTATATCTTATGAATGTCTTCATTCTCATCTTCTAGAACATGAAATTTTTTAAATTAAAGCCTCGAGGCTTTGTTGTAGAGCTTATTTGGGTATAACACTATCCATGAATCCTACCATAGATCTTCTCTTAAGACTGTTAAGTCCTTTTTTAAGAGATATGCTCTGATATCAAATGTTAGTTTCGGCAGTTTCACCTACGAGGGGGTGAATTATGTGATATTTAAAAATTTAAAAATTAAATAAAATGAAAGAGATAAGTAAAGAATGATTTCACTGAAGCTGAAGGGAGAAAATTGTACAGTAGATTTATACTGGTTCGGTCTAACCACTTGGCTTACGTCCAGTTCTTATATTCCCTTTGAGTATTTTCACTAATCTTTCAAGATTATCTGGGCTCCTAGTGATTGAGTACATCAACCGTGAGTTTCTCTCTCAGTCCCCCTTACTACCGGTAAGGTGACAATCCCACTCAAGAGATCAACTATTGAGTATCTTTAGTAATAAAGGAAGATATACAATTCTCTCCTGACTAGAGTGATTATGCTAAGTACTGAAGCACATAATTTCTCTCAAAAGAAATTTCACTGTTCACAGATTGTGAAACAGGGTAAAACAAAGGATATCATAAAGTAAGAATGAAAGCTTGAATAAAACTGCACTATGATCAGTTAGTTGAGCTTCTTAATTTTGGCATTCAATTCTTCTTCTTTTTATAGTTGAACTCTTCAAAAATTCATTAGACACATTGAATGGTATTGTTGAAGAAATAAAGATGTTGATTGGTTGTTAATGGTAGTTACATTTAATGCATTCTGACAAATTTTGCTTTTGCCATAACTTCTCCATTTGATGTTCTCTTTGTATGAAAATAATCTAGAAAGATGTTGCATAAGTGATATATAAAGAGGTTAATCATCTATTAATGAATTCACATCTATTGACATTAAAATATCATATTCTTTCAAAGTTTGGTTTGAAATTTTCTACGAAAATCAATTGAATTTATCGAAAGATGCCTTATCGAAAAGGGTTTTGATAAATTTTAAACCTGTTACAATAAAACAATTTTAATTTTTTGATAAATAGGCTTATCGAATTACTTATTGATAAGAGCCTGAAGAACAATAAATTAGACTTTCTTTCTTTGCTATTTAATCTCATCTCATATATGCAAGATTTCATAAAACCATTTGAGAAATAGATAATTCAAACAAAGCAACATCATTAACAATAATAAATCATCATCAAAATCATTTGTAAAATTAACACTTCAGTGCTTTTTCAAAACAAAATTTTCTCTATTTATTGAAGTGTTCTTCGATAAATAGCCTTATCGATTAATACTTCGATAAACGAGGCTTGAAATATACTCATAGTTAAAATCTCTATATTTATTGAATACGTTATCGATAAATACCCTTATTGATAATTTCTTTTGAAAACAGAGAAAAACTAAACGACTGACTTTATTTATTGAAGTCTTTATCGATAAATATCTTTATCGATTAATGCTTCGATTAATGCCTTTTGAAACAAATTTCACAAGCTTATTGATGCATGCCTTTATCAAAGTTTTTATCGATAAATTTCTTATCGATCAATACTTCGATAAATTCTTTTATACAAACTGAGTCTATATCTTACTTATCGAAGGCTTCATCGATAAATACCCTTATCGAATAAGTCTTAAAAAAATACAAGTTCTAAAGCAGTGACTCAGACTTTCATAAGTTAAGTTTAAGTTCATTTTATCAAAGTCTTTATCGATAAATATTATTATCGATTAAGGCTTAAAAAAATACCTTTCATAAATTAGCTTTACATAACAGAGTTTCTTTCTTATTTATCGAAGTGATTATCGATCAATATCCTTATCAATAAGCATATTGAAAAATAAGTTAAGTTAAAATAATTCTTAAAAATTATTTGTCATCATTAAAATATTGGAGTCTAACAGTAGTGTATTTAGAGAACAGAAAAATATTCTTCGGGAGTGGAGAAGTATGATCCATACGCATATTTGCATATATGATTTAAATATTAATTAATTATTAATTTTTTTGGAACTTTTTAAATCAAAATGCTTCTGAAAAAGAACTAGAGCCAATCAGTTTCGGCAGAATATCAATATGTTAATTTTTAATGGATGATCAAATCTCCTTTCATTGTTAATTTTGAAAAGAGAAAATTAAATTAATTACGGATAAAATTATACCTATGGGAAATCTCATAGATTTACTAGATATTGCAATTATTTTATAGATAAAACTATAATAAAAATTAAAATAGAAATTATTAATTTTTAATTATATTTATATTATATTTTTTCAACTTTCAATATATTCATTATATTGTGTTTATTTGATGTTTTGGTGTTTATTTTTTAAATCAATTTTTTATATGGATGTATATATTATAATATATAATATTATTTTTACTTAATTATTATGTCACCAGTCCAATCAAATAGCCTGACCGATCTTACTATTTGAACCATGAGCCACTGATCTTTTCGGCTCGATGTCCAATCTAATTTTTAAAACATTGATTATATGTAATCCTCTCTGATGGAATCGAACCAAACGGGTTATACTTTGTAGAGAATAGCTTTTTGTTTTCAATTAAGGGTGTGTTTAGATTAGCTTTTGGAGAATAGATTATGGGAAGAATAGATTTTGGGTAGAATAGATTTTGGGAAGAATAGATTTTGGGAATAAAGATGTTTGGATGATTAGTAGTAGAATCACTTTTTATATTGATAAATTACTAAAAAGGGTATGATATGATTAAAAGTAAGAGAGATGAAAGATGATAGAGAAGAAAGAGGAGAGAGAAGAGAGTGTAGAGAGGAGAGAGGAGAGAGAAAAAGAGAGATAAGAGAGGAGAAAAGAGAGAGAAAAAGAGAGATAAGAGAAGAGAGAGGAGAGAGGAGAGAGGGTGTAAAAAAAGTAAGGGTATAATAGTAATTGGATAATCCAAAACCTAGGTTTCAAAGAAAAAGCTATTTTCAGTAGCTTATTCAAAACCTAGGTTTCAAACCGAGGTTTTGTCCAAAATCAATTCTCAACAAAAATTGCTGTTTGTGTGAAAATTTTCTAAACCGAGGTTTTGCCCCATAATTGATTCTCAAATCGAGGTGCCAAACAGGCACTAAATGACATAGCTTATCTTTCTAGAATATTCCAACCAAAAATCCATAACATTAATTACTCACCTGTAACTTCCTTTTTTTTTTTTTTCAAAACCATAACATTAATTACTTGTTCTTATTAATTTATACATCATCTTATTCTATGTTTTTCTGGAGATAATGATCGCCACTTTCTCACCACTCAAATCTTAATTAAATATAAGTATATATTATTATAAATTTAAATAAAACTAAAATTTGTGGAATTTTAATTATGCGAATTTAATAAATATTTTGAATTCTCTGAAGTAGCTTTAAGGCTTAAAGTAAACTTAAAGTAGTCATAGGATATAGTTTTAATAGTTTTAAATTAAAATTATTGTTTTTACTTAATTAATAGAATTTAATAGTTGTTTTAAGGCTCTAAATAGCCCTAGAGTAAATTTAGAGTAGCTTTAGGATAATTCTTAAGTAGTTGAGTTATAAATTTATATTTTTGAGATTCTTGTAGACTCTCATTGAGTGCTCTCATTATTTGGATTTGTTGTGATTGCTTGTGAGCTAAAGGAGGACAGGTAAATATGAATTTATAAAGTTTTATCTAGTTGAGCATGATATAAGTGCATAAATTGTTAAGGCTGTAAAACGGTAATAAAGGATAATTGTGTTTCTTGATTTACTTGAATCCTTTTCAAGTATGCTTGTATGTTATAATGTCTTCCTTTTTCAAGCATGCTTGTGTCCAAATTATTGTTATGAAGTCCTAGAGTTGTTAATGAGGTACTTTAATTCTTTTCAAGCATGCTTGTGTTTGTTGTTGGCTATGCATGCATGATAGGTATTGGTGATGGGTTAGGAGATGATGATGATACGCACGATTTGGAAATTGAATCCACGAATTTGTTATTTTCCACCTTCTCTTCAGCGAAATTACACCAAAACGCGGTATTTCATTTACTCTGGTTCTCTTCAAAGCGATGGCTTCGCTGCAGCGAAATTGTCCTTCCTATAGTGAAATACACGGTGCTGACTTCCCTCTTAATGAACTAGTGCTCAAGCTTTAGAAAACACAAATTCCAACCTTTTTAGGACAAAGTTTCCAAAATTCCCCTATTACTCAATTAAGCCTAAAATGATGATTTATGCCATGAAATAACCTCTTAAACCATGCAAAATGACATGAATTAACATATAAAAATATTTATTTGTCACATGTGCAAGACGCTTATGCCATAACCAGCTTTCTTCTATCTGGCCAATAAAACAATTATTAAGAATCGGAATCAATACGAACAATATAACAGTTACCATCTCTTGAAACTCTTAATTTTATTTTGAGTTCTTCCTTGATGAGATTTAAATCATCCTTGCTGATTACCATGCAATCTTGAGTCAAATATTATCTAGTTGTTATTATCTTTGACTCATACTTCAGAGATTGTGATAGAGTTTTTCTACATAGTAGACATCTTCGACTTTTATTCCTTGTCTATCTCCAATTTTAGCTATCTTTGCATATTGATTTCCTCCAAAACTAACTTTTTCACCTTCTTTTGGTTTCATATTGCTGAACTTTTCTTTATCTCTAGTTATATGTCTTGAACATCCATTTTCAATATACAATTTTGTGTTTTTGGATGCCTTAAAACAAACCTATAAGAAAAGATATTAAGCCTTAGGTACCTATATCTTTTTGGGTCCTTCATCGTAGTAATAATAATCTTTGGTACATAAATTCCTTTTGGAACCCATTTCCATATGCCACTAATCCCTTTCTTCTTGTGATGACAAGAAGAGATAGAGTGACTTCTTATGTTATAATAACCACAGTGAGCGTAAGGATTAAAAACATGAATAGAGATTTGGAAAAAATTAAGGTTTGGTTTTTCACGACTCTTGTTACCTTCCTTTTTTGTCTAACGCTGGATCATAACCTAGACCTATTTTGTTCAAGATAGATCTTTGAGCACCTAATATGACATCTAACATTTCACTTCCTCTTGTGAATTTCTCCAAACTTTTTGTGAGAGTATCATTTTTCTTTTTGTTTCACAACTCACAAAAGTTGAGACTACTGCTTCCCTTCTTTTTTATTATTCTTATAAGGATTTTTCTTTTGAAGTAGCTTTTTCCAGAGATCTCTTTTGTTTCAACTCTTCCTCCACAGATCTTATTTTCTTTCTCATACTAACCAACTCCTTTGCAACTTTCTCAAATTCCATATTTACAGCATTATAAGCAAGTTGTACTTCATCATAAGTTGGTTTATAATCCATTACCTACTCTGTCTCTGACTCTTTTTCTTAAGCTACAAGACAGATGTTTGCAGTTTCCTCATCTTCACTTTCTTCATCAGATGAACTATCACCCCAGATGGATTAAATATAAGATTTCTTCTTGTTGTACTTCTCTTTCTTCTTTTCTTTGGCTTGATTCTTTTGAATTTGTGGGCATTCTAATCTGTAATGTCCAGGTTTGTTGCATTCAAAGCAATTGAATGATTCTTTTGCTTCTTTTTGATTGAAGGATTGACTTCCCTTAGGTTGGACCTTATAGATCATAAGAAAAGAATTTTTAATATCAATTTGTTTAATAAAGCACCCAAGAGAAATATCCAGCGAGAGTAACTTGATGATAGTGATTACAGGAGAAAAAGTTTCATGAAAATCAATACATGAAGCTTGATGAAACCATTTTGTTACCAACCATACTTTGTCAGAATCAATCGATCCATTTGATTTGTACTTTGTGCGAAAAATCCACTTGCAGTCAATGATTTTATGAGAGGTTGAAGGAGGAGGATATAAGGACCAAGTGCGATTTTGTTGTAAAGCAGCAAGTTGAACATGTTAGATCATGATTACACTCAAGATGGGGGATGAATTAGGTGTTTATAAAAAAATATCTTTAAAATAAATCATTTTAGAATAAAATAGAGATAGAGTTTACAGTAATATCACCAAAGATATGAGTAGCAAGAAGATGAAAACACAGATCAATTTATTCTAATTCGATCCACCTCACCTACGTCTAGTCGCTAGGGCACCCTTGAAATTTTTACTATATCTTTAAGATTTCAGTGGGCTCTTGATGGCCACAACACAATCAACATTGGTTACCTATCGACTCAATCATTCCCCTTTACTACCTGTAAGGTTACAACCAATCTATAAAATCAACCTGACCTTGTGACAATCTCACTTAATCATAAAATACTTTTACAATAATCTCTCTCTTGAGGAGTGTATTCTGTTAATAACTGAAGTACAAGTATGAAGTATAGAGAGTATAAAATGCAACAGAGTGCTTGGTTAATTTTATGTGTTCTTTTTATTCATAGTTTTTGAAATGAATGCTCTTTCCCTTTATAGTTGAAATCTGACGTGAATCTATTTGTAGATTGCATCTTCTCATTGGAAACAAAGTTATTCCAATTAGAAATGTCATTCTGCTCATAGGTTCTATCGGGTGGTTGTATTAAAAGCTTCTGTCAGAAAGGTAGACTTGAGTGTCTTTTATCCGTTGTGCACGTTCTTTAATATAAGCATTTGTAAATCAGATATTAACTTAGTATTATCTAATTGATCTTTGTTAATCATATTTCCAAGAAAAACAAATTGATTCAGATATTAGTTTGAAACAAATAAGATTATTGAATCAAAAGCTATAACTCATATTCCAATAATATTTTTAATAATCATGTAGGTGTTGTGACAATTTACTAATTGGAAGAAGATGGTGTTAGACTCTATATTTTGATGATGACAAATAATTTTGATGATGACACTTTTTTCGATGATTTTAATAGCTTATTTTTTTATAAGCTTATTGATAAGGGTGTTTATCGATAAGCCCTTCGATAAATAAGAATAACAATCAATTGTGAAATCTATTTTACAAAAAGAATTTATCGAAACATTTATGGATAAATGTATTTATCAATGAAGATTTCAAAAAAGAAGAAAACTTAGTTTGTGAAATATGCTTTTGAAAGGTATTTATCAAAGCATTTATTGATAAGGGTATTTATCGATAAACTTTTTGATAAATGAGAGTATAGTCATTATAAATTCAATTTTAGAATGTCATTTGTTAAAGTATTAATCGATAAGGTAGTTTATCAATAAACACTTTGATAAATAGAAAAGATTCAGTTTTAAACCAAGTTTCTCAAACCTTTTAGTGATTTTGAGAATATGTAATTAATTAAAGATCGATCTTATGATTGCTTTTTAAAAATTATCTTATAAAATCTTGATTTGAAATATATTACATAGTATTTGAGAAACAATTAGAAGAATCAAAGAGAGTTTCAAAGTGATAAACTCTTGTTTTTATATTGATTTTAGTATATTTAAAGAGAATTTTATTATTTATTTTGTTCCAATTTACTAATATGATGAGCAATTCATTAATAAAATAAAATTAGAATAATGGGGAATTAATTGATCTAATTTTGGTCATACATTGGAATATTATCTTGTTAGATAAATAATTTGCATCTTTTAAATATCCATTTCAGGAAATGCTCACTAATCACAAAGACAACTTGCTGCTATTACGAAAATAGAAGAGATGAGTTAGAATGAAACATGGAATGGTTAGTTGATAGCTGGATCCATCAATGAAGTGAGCTGATAACAGAAGCAAGTGGGAGAGGATTCACATGTGCTACACTAGATCTACACAAGGGATATATGACCAAATCTACGCAAGGGAGATTGAGTCATTCACCCATTCATTCATTCATTCCACATCTGAATTCTCATTCACGCCATCTCTCACTCTCTCTCTCTCTGATTCCACACTTCAGACATTCATTCCACAAAACTCACATCACATAGCTCTGTCTCCACTCCATCTCTGAGGTAGAACAGACTTCATACCACATAACAACTACCATTCATGCACTCTCCCAATTCTCTCTCACTCCATCTAGATCTGACTTCTATCTCCAACTCTATCCTCTCTCTCATCTCGGCAATCTTGCTCTGTTCTGGGCAGGAGAACCAGAGAACCTTCCACTTCTTTCTTCATCTTCTTCTTCTGTATTCACCATGATTATTGCTGATCTACTTAATACTGCTTTTAAGGTCTTGACAGCAATTGAAGGCTAGTTCCACTGTGATCTCTTGAAGATGATGTTGAACCATATTCCTTGATCTGAAATAGGGAGAATTGTGTTATTAATTCTTGATTTGATTGTATCAGTTGATGTAGTTAATTCTAGTTTTATTGATTCAATTGGAGTTAGTAGATGATGAATGATTAGGGAACCAAGTTGGGTTTCCTGATTCTGTATAATTGAGCTTTAATTGATCTTATCCGTGAACTAGTTGGATATTACTGTGGTTAATTAGAGCAATTCTATAGCAGAGTATAGTGTACCTGTTTAATTCATCTTCTTCTACCTCTTAAGTTAAATGATTCAGATTTCTCTATTCAATGTCTATGAGTTGTAGCTTTGATAGAGACTTAGCTGGCAAGTTGTTAGCTAACACATTTTAATTCAACTAATTAACTCTTCATACTTTGTGGACAGTGAAGATAAGGTAATCTCCAAGGGAACACACTTGTCATTAATTCATATCGTCATCATTAACACCTAAATTCATAAACAGTAGCATATGATTTACATTTAGAATTTCTCAATATCTCATCTCATAATTTACTGCATTAATTTGTTAAATTGTGGCTCATTAGATTAGTTAGGTACTTTAGCATCCATTAGGCTCCTTGTGAAGATTGACCTAGGCTAGACTCTACTTACTATAGGTTAGCTTAGTTTCTTTTGATAATTAGAATGACGGTTATCAAAATGGTGTTGTTGCTAGGGAGCCTTGCTTGTTAAAGTTTCCTAAACAATCTTTTGGACCTCAAAAACATAAAAAGTATGTATGTGTTTTAGTTTTTCTGTGAATTTAGTATTTTGTGTCTTTAAGTTGTAACTAATTGCCTGTTTAGTTGCCACCATACTGCAAAAACTAATTGTTAGAGAGTCTCTAAGATTAACCGTTGTGACTAGATACACATATGGTTGCAACCTAAAATTAAAGTTTCTGTGATATTTGTTCTCTATAACTTTTAGTCCCGACTGAAGTACTTTTTTGTCACAACCAAAACTCATTATCCATCAAGTTGTCCTCTTTGTGATATTTAGTCGCAACCAAAGTGACATCTAGTCGTGACCAAAAATTAGTGTTTGATTCAGAATTACTCTCACTTCAGCTCTAGTTTCAAGGATTTGAGATCTATAGTGGAGAGCAACCTAGCAATGACAAATTCTAAATTTGCTGCCTTGGAAAATAAAATAGAACAGTGGGAAACAAAAGTGCAAACATGAATGGCTATATATCACAGTTAGGTAATTCAATGAGTGATGTTTAGGCAAGAATTAGTGGAAATCTACCTTTAAATATAGTTGTTAACCCCAAATCTGTGAATGCTATAAGTTTGAGAAGTGGAAAGCAAGTTGAGGAGCAAGTTACATATGCTAAAAATGAAGAGGAATATGATATAGACACTGATTCCAGCGGTCTAATGAGGAATATCACCAAGAAGTCAGAAAGTAAGAAGGAAGCACAATTCCTTGGGAAGGAAGAGATTACATTTGATATTACATAAAGTTAAATTGATTTTGCACAAGATTTTGAAGGTTGTGGGTAGCCAAATAGTAAGGAAATTGAGCTACTTGACGCTATGGATTCTAAGTTAAGAATCCATGAGTTGACACAATTGAAGAAACATAATCAACAGTAAATTCAGAACTCCAGCAGCAAGAAACAACTTCTGGTTTAGCTGAGAAAGAAGTGAATTTAAAGGATTTACCTTTCCCAAGATAATTCATGAGTAGTAAGAAGAAAGCCTTAAAGAAACATAACAAGGAAGTAATTAATTTTTTCAGCAAGATTGAAGTAAATGTGCCTATACTGGAGAGGGTTCAAAGAGTGCCAGAATATGCAAGGTATTTGAAGGATATTTTCACACACAAGAAAATATACAAACCTAATGAACTAGTGCAAGTAAGACCTAATGCTTCTGCAGTTTTCAAAGCTTAACTTCCAGTGAAGTATCAAGATCCAGGTGCATTTTCTATTCCTTGTACAATTGGTAAGATAATTGTTTCTAGGCATTATTAGATTTAGGTGCTACTATTAATGTGATGCCTAATTCAGTTTATCATCCTCTAGGAGTGAATTTTATTAAACCAACTATTGTGTTATTTCAACTGGCTTATAAGAGTATTATAAATCCTAAGAAAATCTTAGAAGACATTTTAGTTCAAGTTAAGGAACTTGTTTATCTTGTTGTTTAGATATATCAAATGAGTCTCTTAATGATAGTACTCTTATTCTTAGAAGGCCATTATTGAGGACAACTAACATGATTTGCATGAAAGATGGAATTATTAAAATAGAATTTGGTGGGCACATAATTCAGTTTAATATGTATGAAATGATAAGACACCCACATAAGGATTGTTCCCTCCTATGACTTAACATGATTGATGCGTTACTTAAAAATGAGTGTGATGATACTTGTGAGCTTGATAATGATGATGAAGTTGAAGAACCTTCCATTTCTTACTCCTCCACTGATTTCTCTTCTTTTTCTTTATCTAATGGTAATGTGTTATGTATTAATTCTAAAATTGATGGCTGGCTTCCCACTATGGGTGAGTTTTCTTCATATTCATCTACTATTTCTTCCATTGGAACTAACCACACTATTTCAAGTGATGAACAATGTCCAGAAAGGTTTGTGGAAGATTCAATAGAATTGTAGGGAAAGGATATTGCAGCAGACTTTCAGAGACAAGAAGCTAGAATTTATGAGCTAGGAAGTTATCAATTTAATAGTTATAGTATCATGTATTCTAACCCTATTTATAGGGGTCTCAACTTAGAATGTTTAGACATTTCAGGGCTACAGAACTTGAAGGATATTATCCAATATCAACAGAATTGCACAGCTGAAACTTCAAAGCTTAACCTATCATAAGTTGCTGAATTATGTAATCTGGGGAGTATTGATTTTAATTCTGAATTTACTTTTGAATTGGGAATTTTTAAGGATTGTTACTCACCTAACATTAATTTCCATTGTTGTTATGGAGTATTTTGGGAGCACTTTTACCTAATCAACTTATGGAACCCAAACTGAATTGCAAGGGAGGAGTTGTTGCTGTGTATGGTGCTAATTTGGTATAGAAAGTAGAGAAAAATGCATCTAGATTAATTCTATAAGTGATTCAACCATTAGAGATTGAGTTCAAACAACTTCTAGGGAATCTAAAATATGCGTTTCTTGTTGAAAACAACAAACTATCATTTTGGAGCAGAAAATTGGAAAGGTCTCTCATGTTATTTCTTATGCATCAAAGGCAATTCAAGGTCAATGGCCATTTATTGCATCTGTACAAGGATAACTTCCAATTGCCCTAATTTTTAGGTTGTCTCCTTCCTTGTTTTCCTACTTATAATAGTATATTTTACACATTTTTTCTTATATATTTGAGCTGTTATTTGTTGACTAAGTGTGGGGGAGGAGACCAAGTCAGTAGGGAAAGATAGATATTTTCATGAATTCATCTTAGATTCTGGTTCAGTTTTCATTACTGCTGCATTTGCATGTTTTTCATTAGTTTTCACATGGAGGACAACGCAAAAAATAAGTGTGGGGGAGGATGGACTTTAGTGTGTGAGATGGGTGAATGAAAATCAGATAATTGCTGTGATTCTGTGTCTTTTAGTCGTGACCTTATGTTTTTCTTGTCGCGACTAATGTGTGCGAGTATGTCAAGTTTCTTCTCTGTGAAAATTAGTCGCAACCATTATACATTTTTGTCACGACCAGTGGTTCCTATTTTCTAAAGTTTACCTATCTGTGATGTGTAGTCGGGACCTATATTTATCTTTGTTGTGACGTTAATCTCTGTGTATGTTGGTCTTGACTAGATTGACATTTGGGTCGCGACCAGAGCATGTGTGTCTAACAAGTTTACTCTCTATAATTATGAGTCGCGACCAGTGTCTATTGTTGTTGCGACTAATATTCCTTATTTTTTGAAGATTTCTTCTCTGTGTAAAATAGTCGTGACCTGGTGTCTTTTTTCTCGCGACACAAGTGATTCTCGGCTGAAAATTTTTCTGTTTCATTATGATTGTTGCTTGGTCTTTTGGAATTTACTGTCATGGATTCAGATTGAATTTTGAACATATACTTTTGAGTGTTGGCAAACTTGATGAGGTGTGAGTTGTTTGTTTCATTAATTGACTACTAGAAATTATGCATCATGAATGATTAGTCTCATGTATTTAGTTTAATGTTCAAGCAATCTAGTCGTGGTGAGTTAATTAGGGTGAGTAAGCTAGATGGAAGGATTTTGAGCCTCTAACATATACTTCTTAATATTGTGTGACACCATTTAGTTTAGTAACTTTACAGAACTTGTCTCAATCCTTGATTCAAAACCACATTAGCTTCTTGGAATTATGAATATGATAAGGACATTTCTTTCAAAACCCTTTTGACCAAACAGTAGCCACATAAAAATTAAATCATTTGCTTAAACCCTTTGAGACCTTCACTTTCTTTTAAAAATTTCATCCTTGATTAATGAATACTGTACAAAATATTTGTTGCTGTAATACTTCTTTAATTGTGAAATAATTGTTAAGTTGCAATCACTTGTTGAATATCTAACCTCAATAGTTGAAAGAAAAAAAACAAAGAGAAAAAGAACAAAGAAAAGAAGGAAAGAAAATAAAGAAAAGGGAAAGAAGAGAAAAACAAAGAGATAGACTAGATAACAAGAAATATGTTCTATTCAACTTGAATGAAAGGAAGTTAGATGATGACTTGCTATTTTCTACAATTGCACAATTGGAATTGTGATTAAGTGTTGAAGTAGCTTGAAGAAGCAAGATCATGTGCAGTATTTCATTAATTATTAACATGCATTTCCATTTCATTATTCAGCATTTCCAACTTTACAACCCTAATAAAGACCTTTTGATTCACAATACTTGTGGCATTTAGTGGTGAAGATGCAGGATGGTTACAAGCCTATGGTAAGCATAAGCTAAATGGTTGAGTGAAAATTACCTTGATAAGAGAGTGAGTGAAACACCAAACCTTGTGAGGAAATCTCAACCTAGTTGCTTACTATGATTTAATTGCATGAGTAATATTCTTATATTGATATGAGATTAGTATGGATTGTTGCCAACTGAAGGGTAGAGATTGATGGTTGCAAGTACTCATGCTGAATTTGCTTTGCCAATTTTGCTGAACATATGTGTTTGAATTTCAATTTTGATTCATAATTTTGCTCGGAGTGCAAAAGCTAAGTGTGGGGGGATTGTTAAACTCTTATTTTTATATTGATTTTAGTGTGTTTAAAGAGAGTTTTATTATTGATTTTATCCCCATTTACTAATATGATGAGCAATTAATTAATAAAATAAAATTAAAATAATGGGGAATTAATTGATAGAATTTTGGTCATCCATTGGAATATTATCTTGTTAGATAAATAATTTATATCTTTTAAATTCCCATTTTAGGAAATGCTCATTAATCACCAAGACAACTTGTTGCTGTAATTGAAATAGAATAAATGAGTTAGAATGAAATAGGAAATGTTTAGGTGATAGCTGGATCTATCAATGAAGTGAGCTGATAACAGAAACAAAAGTAGGAGAGGATTCACACATGCTGCACTCGATCTGCACAGGGAATATATGACCATATCTACGCAAGGGAGATTGAGGCATTCACCTATTCATTCATTCATTCCACATCTAAACTCTTATTCACGCCATCTCTCACTCTCTCTCTCTGATTCCACACTTCAGACATTCATTCCACACAACTCACATCACACAACTCTATTTCCACTCCATCTCTGAGGCAGAACAGACTTCACACCACATCACAACTACCATTCATGCACTCTCCCAATTCTCTCTCACTCCATCCAAACCTACATCTCTCGCCATCTCCATTCTCTCTCTCATCTTGGCAATCTTGCTTTATTCTCGGCAGGAGAACTAGAGAACCTTCTACTTCTATCTTCATCTTCTTATTTTGTATTCACCATGATTGTTGCTGATCTACTTGCTACTGCTGTTGAGGTCTTGACAGCAATGGAAGGCTAGTTCCACTGTGATCTCTTGAAGATGATGCTGAACTAGATTCCTTGATCTGAAACAGGGAGTTTAATTATGTTATTAATTCTAGATCTGATTGTATCAGTTGATGTAGTTAATTCTAGTTTTATTGATTCAATTAGTTAGTAGATGATAAATGATTAGGGAACCGAGTTGGGTTTCCTGATTCTGTATAATTGAGCTTTAATTGATCTTCATCCGTGAACTAATTGGACATGGTTGTGGTTAATTAAAGCAATTCTATAGCAGAGTATAGTTGTACCTATTTAATTCATCTTCTTCTACCTCTTGAGTTGAATGATTTAGATTTCTCTATTCAATGTCTGCGAGTTGTAACTTTGATAGAGACTTAGATGGCGAGTTGTTAGCTAACATATTTTAATTTAACTAATTAACTCTTCATACTCTATGGACAATGAAGATAAGGTAATCTCCAAGAAAACACACTTGTCATTAATTCATATCATCATCATTAACACCTAAATTCATAAACAGTAGCATAGGATTTATATTTATAATTTCTCAATATCTCATCTCACAATTTACTGCATTAATTTGTTAAATTGTGGCTCATTAGATTAGTTAGGTACTTTAGCATTTATTTAGGCTCCTTGTGAAGATTGACCTAGGCTAGACTCCACTTACTATAGGTTAACTTAGTTTCTTTAGATAATTAGAATGACGGTTATGACAATATCATACCATTGTTCATGAATTACAGGTATTTTAAAATAGTTATTTGACAAGTCTATTTATCGAAGTGTTCTTCGATAAATTACTTATTCTAATCTATGGAATGAATGTTTTGAAAAGAATTTTCTTGATAAGAATTTCAATAAACCTGAACTAAGACTTTATTATTAAAAGATTATTTTTTAAAAGAAATTTTTATAAGGCTAGTTATCAAAGTATTATTCGATAAGAATTGTTTTGATTAAATTCATATTGTTTGAAATTTATCGAAACTCTTTTTGATAATGTTACTTTTCGATAAATACTTCGATAAATCTAACTGTGTTTTGAAAATATTTTCAAATCCGACTTTGATGTTTAAATCCAAAACGTTGGAGATTAATTGATCTATGATTAAACTATTTCTATACCATTTATACAATATATTTTCAAGATCAATTGTAGGCAGAAACAAGATCAAATGAACAAATTCATCAAAAAGCAAATTTCTATCAGAATGCATTAAATGTTTCAACCTTTAGCAACCAACAGTTCTATTCTTCAACAGCTACTTTTAATGAATCCAACAGCTATTCAAACAATTCAACTATAAAAGAAGTCATATTAAATAAAGTCAAGAGAACACGAACGAACAACATTTATTGAGAATTCATTACTACATTCATTACTACTCTGTTTCTCATTCTTTGAACAGAGTATTTTAATCTTTGAGAGACAAATTTAGAGAACTTGATCTTCAGTACTTATCATTATCACTATACTTGAGAGAGAGTTAGAAATCCTTTTTCATTATCTGAGATACTCAATAGTAGGGACTCTTGAGTAGGATTGTAACCTTACAGAAAGTAAGGGGAAGTGAGAGAAGCATTCTCTTGTTGATATAATGAGACACCAATAGCCCGGGGAATCTTGAAAAATAGTGGAATATTCAAAGGAGTTCTAAGGATAGGACGTAGGCCAAGTTGTTAGGCTGAATTAGCATAAATTGTCTGTGTACATTTTCTTACTTATCTGCTTCTTCAACCGATGATATCTTTCTTAACTCAATCTTTATGTTTCTATTTAAATTTTTAAAAGTTTTAATATCACATAATTCACTCCTCTCTTGGGCGAAACTGCCATTCTAACATATTGAAAATGAGGTTAAAAATATAGAAAAATTTATGTTTACTAATGCAAGTCTCTATCAAGAGGGGAAGTGATAACTTATGTTGACCAAACTATATAAAGATACAAGGGTAACCATGAGTATATTTAGTTATGTTTATTAAAGAAAAAGTTAACTGGTCAAGAGGATGAGCTAGTCATACAATGTCATTTATGTCATTTTAGCTTTTTTTTGGCACAATTTTCTTACCAATTTGTTACATTAAAATAATATGGATTAAAGCTAGAGCTTGTTGCTTATTGGGCCTTAATTATAATGCATGCTATCGTATCTTACTATGATTTCACCATTGTTCTATGAATCTCATTCTCATATCATATATTTTAGCACCCAATAACATTGGATAAGTTCTGTTTCTATTTTTTTTTACTAGACTGAACTTGATTGAGAATAACAAAAACTTAATCTAACAATTACAATATTTTGCTTTCAATTTTAAGGTGCCAAAATTTCTCTTTATGTTACTACTATTGGGTCTCAACCTAAAGACAAAGGGTTTTCAACTCTTAATTAGAACCTTTTAAAAAATAAATTATCGTATACATTCACAATTATTTCTAATTTATGTTATAAAAGAAAATCTCTCCAAAAATAAATCATCCAATATATTAATAATTATTTCTAATCGATATTACCAAAAAATTATTTTCACACCGAACATGGCACGGGGATTATGCTAATGGCAAAAGATACATAACTATTAGAGTAATATAATAATACTAATATTTTTAAAGGTTAATCCTCTTTAAAGATTATTAGATTGTTTTCTTTATAAAGCTAAACTACTTTAAAAATAAATCATCCATATATTAATAATATTTTTTAATATACATTATATAACATCTTCCTAAAATATAACTACTATTAATTAGTTGGACCCATTTTATATACAATATAACTCAAAAATAATATTATAAATGAATTTGATTTATTTCAAAAGAATTAACCAGGGTAGAAAAGAGTTTTACTAAAATCTAAAAGAAACCCTACCATAGTTAAAGACTTTTCTAAATAGACAAATAAAGTAATAGGATATATAAGTATGCAAAATAAAACCTATTATGGCAATATACAAATATTCTACACATACTTTCAAAGGAGAAGGCTATGCAATTAATATAACTCTACTCAAGCCTCCGAAGTTTTTCCTAGGGTCCTAAGATGATAATATAACCTGAAAAAAGTTAATAATAATATGGTGAGACAAACGTCTCAGTAACCATCAATTCTACTCATTATGCATAATAATATGTGCTCATGAGGTGTCAAATGGAATCAATTAGAAAATAACATATTATTATAATAAAATTAAATAAATAACCCACCCAAGTTTCTCCCATCAATAAAACCGAACCACCTTATTCCCACCGACCGAATCCACGGGCTAGTGATAACTGACCACTCTAAAAGCTAACCGATCAAGTGGTATGAATAGGTCAAAATCTATAGAGAACCTGACCGGACCATGGGTTCATTCCCCCTAGGTAAACAGGTAGAGGTGTTGTAGCCCCTAGGTAAACAAGTGGAGGCACATCCCTCAGTAAACTGGTGAGACAAAAGTCAACTATCGAGCTCTAATGGAGGCTATTGCACGTAGTAGAAATACAACTATATCATCACATATCTCTAATGCATAATTCTCAAAATAACCATATTAATAAAAATCTCAATAGCTTGATAAATATCACAAAAGAGTTTTTCTTGAGATAATAACTTTCTTCAAATTTCAATATCAAGATATAACAAATTTATAATCTCAACTCAAATTTTTTAAATTAAACTTTAAGTCCACAAGTTAATTGTAAACATTCAATTCATTGTAACCTTCTAGTCGTCAGTCATATAATAGAAATTTCTGATGAGTCTTTTTCCGTGATATTCGAAAAACATCCATAAATCCACAAATATACAGGCTGGTCTTCTAATTAATGAATAGGTACATCATATGTTGAATTTAGAGAACACACAAATCCAAAATAAACGCTATGGATTATGCGCATAGACACCTCGATTTCTGCACCAACTGCATTGAAGTTATCCAGTCCTGTTGGATTCTTGAAATGATCCGACATTATTCCCCTCCAAAAGCGCGATGCTCATTTTGTACATATAGGTTTTCTTCTGTTTGGTATCTATCTACATGGGTCAAGCCACGCCTTCAGACCTTATTAAGTCAAACTCAAACTTCGTTGAAGTGCCTGGAATAACTAATTTAAAGCTGCTTTCCGGTTTTCATGCGGTTGAAAAGATTGAGAAATCAAGACTTTGCTTCAAGAAGAATGGAAGAGTATGGAGCTACATTGTACCTGTTTCCTAAGCCAGGGACACCATCGAGGACAAAGTCATCCGGAGATTTGAGATTAGTGTCCACCTGCATGTGGCAAGCCAGAATTCTAATTAAAATCCACAGAAAACCGGAAAGTAATTTGTCTTACAAATGGCACTTAATGATCATTGTTGAGGACTTGATTGATGGCAGAGAGTTTAAATTTGGATTCATGCCAAAAGGAGGAAGAACTAACCATACGAAACCAGCTCCTCTTCGTTGGGGCTGGAGGCAACGTGACTTCAACAAAAAAGTCATGTGCATTAAATGCCAGATACATATCTCTGCCACCTTTGCCATGAAGCCATCACAGGTAAGTCATCGTAACTTAAAGTCATTATTAAAAAATGTTGATTTTATCAGTGATAAGGCCAACCAAACCTCTGCTTCTTGTTGTTGTTAGCATCTTAAGATCCACTAGTACAACTTCAATTACACCCAATGGAAATGCCTGGCCAGGGAAAATCTTCCATGATCTGGTCTTACCAAAAGCTTAAATTTTCAAGTGTTTTTTTTTGGTAACATGGATTTTAAGTTCCAAAAGCTTACCAAACATTAAGAAAAGAGGCGCCTCAATAATCAAATATAAGGAACAATTCAGTAACTTAGCTCTATTTATAAAGTTATAATAATAATTTAAAATTTAAATTTATATTTAAATCTAAACACAAATCTTAATAATTTCCTAACTTATAATAACAATCAAATTATAAAATTTTAAATAAGATAATAGTAGGATAATCTATATATCCTATTTTATTAAATATAATAAAAATACTAAATTATAATAATTTAATTAGATAATATTTCTAAATTATTGATAAATAATTTTTTAATTGTGCTTAAATATAATAGATAATATTTTTAAATTATTGATAAATAATTTTTTTTAATTGTACTTAAATATAATAATAAAAATTGGGATGTTATATATTATAATAATTATTTTTAACTCTGGGCATTTTTTTATAAAATATTATTATAATATTTCTTAATAAATAAATTTAAGCGGTTAAAATTTGATTTGGAGAATTTACAATTGTAGTATGGAGGGAAAAACTTGAATTTATAAAATATTTTAATAATATTGATTAATATTAGAAAAATATTTTAGGATATTGTTTTAAGAGGTTAGAGGTACTAAAAATTAGTTTAAAATAATAAAAAATAAAAAATATTTCAAGATGCAATATGCTAAATAATAGTGCTAAATGCTGGTAAAAAAAATCTATGGTGCTAATAAAAAATATTTTAGAATGTCATGACATTTTAGTTTTGGGTAGGGGAGAGAATCCACGTTCAAGCGCGGCGACTCTTCTTAATGTGTGTTTGGCATAGCGGTGGAGAATAAATTTTGGGCCAAAACCGCGGTTTGTAAAATTTTTACACAAACAACAATTTTTGTTGAGAATCGATTTTGGACAAAACCTCGGTTTCAAACAAAACCTCGGTTTGAAACCTAGGTTTTGAATAAGCCACTGAAAATAGCTTTTGGTTTGAAACCTAAGTTATGGATTATCCAATTACTATTCTACCCCTATTTTTTCTTACACCCTCTCTCCTTTCTCTTTTCTCTTTCCCCTCTCTTCTCTTATCTCTCTTTTTCTCTCTCCTCTCTTCTCTTTCTTCTCTATTATCTTTCATCTCTCTTAATTTTAATCATATCATACCCTTTTTGGTAATTTACTAATATAAAAAATGATTCTACTACTAATCATCCAAACATCTTTATTTCCAAAATCTATTCTTCCCAGAATCTATTCTTCCCAGAATCTATTTTCCAAAAGCTAATCCAAACACACCCTTATTTTTCTTGTTTCGGCCACCACTTTGTGTTCTTCCACCTCCACCTCCACCCCATCTCAGAATCGGGCCTCGCCGTCACCTCCACTCCACCTCAGAATCGCACTTTAAGTCCCACAAGACCTCCACATTCCGCCTTCACCTCATCGTCTAGCCTTTTTTCGTTCATGTTCGTTTACCTTCATTCTCCGTTATCCTTTCCTCAGATTATGTAAGGCGTGAATTATTTCGATTCTTGAGTGTATTGTTTCCGGAGTGAGATCTAACTGGTAAAACTGATGTGTGTATTGAAGGGTCCTGAACACCAAATTTTTATTCTCTCGATCGACGGCTCGTGATTCATATCAGAAGACGAGACATTTTGCTTAGTACCTGTCTTGCTCAGACAATCTATACTTCTTTAAGGCTATGAAGATAAAGGTGTCGTATCATTTGACGTATTTAAGGTTAGGTCTTTAAACCTAAAGGCTTATATTTTTAGGCTATGCCATGTTTTTGGCAAGCTCAGTCTTGAGTCTAGATAAAAATCCTACACAGGCTATAGGCTAAACTTAGTCTTAAGGTTTATTGTCACGACATGCAGGTGGTAGGAGAGCAGTGTCTGATTTTGCAGCAAAAAACTCAATCGAACAGGTTAGTCAAAATATGTCATAAATTCCAACATGTATAATCAGTCTTGAGTCATTATATTTTTTAACTTTTTTAAAATATTTATAATTTTTTTCATTTAATTTAAAATAAAGAATACAGTAAGTAGAGAGATTAGTACATTAACTGAAAGTTTTAAGATAAATTTGGTAAACGACTTGGAAAGGACCATTAGATCCTCACTGATGATGTTAGATGAGACGAATGCAGAAGAATATTTTTAGGTTAGGACTTGAAGGATTATAATAATTAAAAAGGGCTAATAAGTTGCATTCGATACATTCATTCCAAGCTATCAGTTTGTGGCTTTCGTGTATTGTATCAGTTCATGACTTTGGAATTGTCTTTGGATATTATTTTGATTGGTCCAATTTGTGCAGCTTGTTTACTCTTATAATTCTCCATTAGTTCTTGGCTTTGGAATTTCCTCTTTGTCCAGTCCCCTTTTTATAATTCATATACAGAATTCATTTATGCTATAAGATTATGTTTCTGTATAAAAACTGCACAACCTATTGTATAAATAATTCATTTATATCTAACTGCATAACCTTTTAAACATGAGGTCCCACTTAAATGGTCAAACTATCCAATTTTTATACACATCTCGTCCCTTGTATCCACTTTGTCACACTTTGTCACATTACAATTCAGGTTAGTCAATCATTTTACTTCAAACTGAAACATAAGCAGACAAACTAGAATGACATTCAGTCCTTGATTTCAAGCTATTACAACACCAGCTTTCACCCACGTCAGCTCATCAATTATTTTCATATCAGAACCACATTGATTGAATACATTTTCATATCAGCTCATCAATTATTTAGCAACTTAATCTTTCTCTTGCATTTTCTTATGTCCACCTCCTGTTATCTGTGAGCGCACAAACCCTCTATTCATTTTTTCTATGTTACCTTTGCACAAAACTGCAGAAGAAATCCTTACAACAAAAAGCCACCTCTTGAGTTTCCCCAAAAGATTATTTCAAATTAGCACTAATGCTTTCAATGTCATGTGATGTGGAAATTACCAGAAAATTAGTACGTAATATGATTGGAAATGGAGAATAAACTTTGGTCCATATTGGACAGTAGATAATTTTAAATTTAATTGTCGTAGAAATTATTTCAGTTTTTCTTGCTACTTTATTGTATCTTGCAAGTCTTGATATCTAATTTCATGATTTGTATAATTATATTTTCTTTATATGAGTTGTAGTGCACTGGACTAGCTTTCATTGTGAATTTGTTAAAGAACTAATGGATTACTTGACCCTCTTATACTCAGGTAAGAATAATATCTCTAGAATATACGAGGTTTACAAATCTTTCCATCATGCCGAGATGCCAGATGATCATCTCCTTACGGCCTTTTTCATGGACTTTAAAGGAATGTATGACGAGCTAAATACCCTTAAGCTTATTTCTGATGAGAGGCAGGTCAATGTGTCTCACCAAGAGCAGATGGTTACCATGAGTTTTCTTACTGCACTTTCGCCTCGATATGCAGCTGCTCATTCTCAAATTTTATCTGGGGTTTAGCTCCCTTCTTCGTGTACTAAAAACTGAACAAACCTCTTCACCGGCCTCTATTACACCTACTAGCGCATTGCTTAGTCAAGGTCAGAATGATAATCGTGGGCCACCTAATCGTCGTAGTTCTGCACCAGGGGGTCCTAATCAGGAGTCGAAGGACGTGATCTATTACTACTGTAAGGAATTGGGTCATACAAAGTGTACGTGTCGTAAACTTCAAAACAAACAAAATCAACAAAACTCTGCACATGTAACCACAACAGCTAATGACAGCTACCATTTTCGGTGCTGAATATGCTCAATTAAAGTTAGTCAATCCACCTGTGGGCGCTGCTATTGTAACAGGTAATGAGACTACTGTCCTTATCTCTTCTTCCTCCAAATGTATCATAGACTCTGGTGCTACTAACTACATGACAGGTAACCGCTATCTCTTCTCCACTTATAATTCTTATGCCAACCCCTCTAATATCACCATTGCTGACGGTTCCCAATCTCGTGTTCTTGGATCTGGAACTATTGAGCCTACCTCTTCTATTCATTTGGAATATATACTTAATGTCCCTAACCTTGCGTTTAATCTTTTGTTCCCTAGTAAACTTACTCGTCAATTAAACTATTGGGCTGACCATTGCTTGATACAGGATATTTTGATGAAGAAGATTATTGATAAAGGTTATGGATCTGGCGGTCATTACTTCCTTGATGATCAGGGGTCTCATACGATGGTTTGTACAGATGGTGTTACTCCTTTTGAAGCACATTGTCGTTTTGGTCATTTATTTTTATCGTCTTTGAAAAAAGTTTATCATCAGTTTTAGCATTTGTTGTCCTTAGATTGTGAGTCATGTTAGTTTGCTAAACATAATCGTCTTCCTTTAGTATCTCGAATCGATAAACGAGTTTCATCTCCTTTTGAGTTAGTGTATTTTAATATTTCGGGTCCGTGTCCAGTTGAGTCCAAAGCAGGTTAGTACTTTGTTACATTTGTTGATGATTATTTTCACACTACTTGGTTATATTTAATGAAAAAACGTTCTGAGTTGTTCTCTCATTTTTGTGGCTTTACTGTCAAAATTAAAAATCAATTAAATTCTTCTATTTATATCTTGCACAGTGATAATGATAAAGAATATTTTTCTGAATCATTTCTCTCTTTTATGCTTCAAAATAAAATTTTACATCAATCTTCTTGTGTGGATACACCAACTCAGAATGTTGTTGCTGAAAGAAAAAAATTGCCACTTATTAGAAGTAGCTCATGCCATTTTATTTCAAATGTAGGTTCTAAAACCCTTTTGGGTATATGCGGTCTCCACTATTTGCTTTCTCATTAATCATATGGTGGTCACATTCATTACACCACTCTTTTTCCTTCCAAACCTTTGTTTCCCATTGATCCTAAGATTTTTGGATGTGTGTGTTTTGTTCGAGATGTGCATCCTACTATCTCTAAATTAGATCCTAAGTCCCTCAATTGTGTCTTCCTTGGCTACTCTCGTGTTTATAAGGGATATCGGTGTTTCTTTCTTACTCTTAATCATTATCTGGTGTCTGCAGATGTCACTTTTCAGGAATATGTTGCATATTTTTCTTCTAACACTTTAGCTCTTCCTTCTCCATCTATGGAGGAGGATACTCTTATGGTATATTCTATCATTCACTCTCCATCACTGGGCCCAACTCCTTACTGGCACCTGGTCAATCACCTTTATCTTGGGTTTATCCAGACGTTTGAAGGAAACCAATACTGCTCTTGCACCAGATTCTACCTCACCATTGTCTACTTCATCATCAGATCTTGCATAAAGCATCATTCACCCTGAGCCTGACCCAGTCCCTGACTCTAAGGCACCTCCTGTTCCAGATCCAGATCCCTCACTTGATTTGCCCATTGCCCTCCACAAAGGTAAACGTACTTGTGCCTATCATATTTCTTCTTTTATTTCATATAACCACCTCTCCTATACTTCTTGTGCCTTTGTTGCCTCTTTAGACACTATTTCAGTACCTTAATATATTCCTAAAGCCTTGTCCCACTTGGGTTGGCGTACTACTATAGAAAAGGAGATGATAGCCCTTGATCGTGCCGGTATGTGGACCTTAGTGGATTTACCGGTAAGAAAGAAAGCCATTGGGTATTGATGGGTGTTGACCCCTAAAACTAAAGCTAATGGCACTCTTGAATGCTTTAAGGCTCGCCTTGTTGCTAAAGGCTATGCTCAGAAGTATGGTGTTGACTACTTTGAGACTTTTTCTCCTGTGGCCAAGCTCTCCTTATGGTTGGGATCTCTCTCAACTGGATATCAAAAATGCCTTCTTACATGGTGATTTTCTTGAAGAAGTGTACATAGAGCAACCACCCAGTTTTGTTGCTCAGGGGGATCGTGGTAAAGTTGTATCCTTAAGAGATCTTTATACAATTTGAACCAAAGTCCTTAGGCATGGTTTGACAGATTTAGTACTGTTATGAAGGACTTTGGCATGTGCTAGAGTAAGTGTGATCATTCTCTATTCTATCAAAGAACAAGTACTGACATGATTTTACTAGTTATGATGTTGATGATATTGTGATTATGGGGAGTGATGCCTCAGGGATCTCATCACTCAAGTCATTCCTTAACTCCCACTTTCACACGAAGGATCTGGGTTCATTAAAGTACTTTCTGGGAATTAAAGTCATGAGGAGCAAGAAGGGCATCTTATTGACTCAAAGAAAATATGTTCTTGATTTGCTAAAAGAAACTAGAAAACTAGGAGCTACCTCAACTAGCTTTCCTATTGTTTACAATCCTCTACTTGATGCTAATGGTAGTATACCATATGAAAATCCTATTGAAGCCGCTAAGAGCAAGCCGTTTGAGAACCCATAAAGGTATCTCACAATAACCCGTCCTGATATCACTTACCCAGTGAGTGTCCTTAGCCAATTTATGGCCTCCCCAACTGTCCGATAATTGGAAGCATTAGAACATGTGTTACATTACTTGAAAGGATCTCCAGGTGTGGGATATTATACAATAATCATGGTCACATAGATAATGAGTGTTTTTGTGATGCAGATCATGGTGGATCAAAAGCCACAAGACGGTCTACTACATGATACCATATTTTTGTAGGAGGAAATTTGGTATCTTGGAGAAGCAAGAAACAAAATGTGGTGTCATAATCGAGTACAGAAGCAGAATACAGAGTCATGGCATAATCAGTATGTGAGATAGTCTTGATATATCAGTTACTGAAGGAGCTTAGCCTTAAAAACTTGTTACTAGCGAAGCTATGGTGTGATAATAAAGCAGCCTTACACATAGCTTCTAATTCGGTATTCTATGAACTCAAGAAATATATTGAGATGGACTGTCATTTTATTCGAGACAAGCTCAAGAAAACTTCATCTCTACAAAGTATGTCAGATCCAGTGATCAACTAAGTGATTTCCTCACCAAAACTCTTAATTGGGTTTGAGTTGCTTTGTAACAAGTTGGGCATGATTGATATCTATGCTCCAACTTGAGGGAGAGTGTAGAGATATTATAAGATATGTAAATATTCTGTAATTAGTATATAGGATAAGATATGATATTATTTCATTAATATCTAAGATTCTCTATTGTGTATATATATCTCTCTTCTGAATATCAATAAAGCACAAGTATTATCCATCTCAAATAACAGTAAGAAAGAAAATGAGTTAAGAAAAGCTTATTTGCTAAAAGCATTTTTCGAAGCCTTATTCGATAAGGATACTTATCGATAAATACTTTGATAAACTAATAGAGAAAATTTATATTTTATCAAAAGTAATGAACTAATAAATGATTTTACATATGACTTGGTTTTGTAAATGATGTTATCTTGTTTTAACATATAGTAATGATTTACTTCTCAAATGATTAATGAAAACTTGATTTGAAAATATATATTACTTAGTTTTCTCAAATCATCTGTTTTCAAAGGACTTTATTGAAACACTTATCGATAAGCTAGTCAATAAATGATGACAAATTCTTATGAAGTCTATTTCAAGCCTCATTTGTCGAAGTATTAATCGATAAATTCTTATTGAAACACTGCTAAGTGCAATGGCTGATGATTTAATGTGTGAGTTTGAGACACATAAAATGACACAAGCTATGTTGATTGCCTTAAAAGAGAAGTTTGGTAGAGTCTTCACGACTAAACTTAGAAGGTTGACGATCAAATTCAATACCTATAAGCTTAAACCAAATAATCCTATGAGACAACATCTACGAGAGATGTCCATAATGATTTATGAACTGAAGGAGGCAGGACATAATCTATCTGACGAGTAGCAAGTGCAGGCTATCATCAGGTCGCTCCCTACCAGTTGAGAGAACATGAAAGTTAATCTGACCCATAATGAAAATATCAGCACTTTCAATGTTGTAGCTAAGCATTTGGAGTAGAGGATGAATGTCTGGAGGCTTATAAGGCCACTGGATAAGCCTATTTGACCAAATGTGCTAGTCCTTCCTAATCAAAGCCTGAATTCAAAAAGGGCAAGAAATTTTAGAAAAATAGGAAGAAAAGCAGTCCTCCGCCCAAGAAAGGCAAGCAATAATACAAGAAGAAGGGAAAGAAAGGCGGCAAGAAAAAACTAGACCTAAAGAAGGTCAAATGCTTTGCTTTCCACAACATGGGACATTTCGCACGTGACTATTCTAAACAGACTGAGACAGAAAGGTAAAAGTGAATTATGTGAATTCACATGTCTCATTTGTTTCTAGTACTATTTTTCTGACAGAACCTGTTTCCTTTTCTTAGATTATTGACTCAGGCTCCACAGACCACGTAAGTCAAGATCGAGGATCTTTCGTGCAATACCGTCGGTTTCCATTTCAAAGCAAGTGTCTTTTTGTTGGCAATAATGCAAGGATCGAGATTCGAGGCATTGGCACCTGCAAACTTGTTTTGTGTGGTGGAAAGACCTTGATGCTACATGATGTGCTTAATGCTCCTGACATTCGACGGAATTTAATTTCTGTAATTTGCTTATTAGACTTTAGGTTCAATGTAAACTTTCATGGTAAAGTTGCAGATATTTATAGCAACTCAATATTTTATGGTTTTGCTTTTCGATTTCAAAAGCTCTTTATTTTAGATCTTGCTGGTGATTTTAATGCTAAAGATTATTTTGCTATTACTTTGAATAATCCTGATATGAATATCTGACATGCTAGACTAGGACATATTAATCAAAATAGAATGATTAAACTGACAAAAGAAGGTTTGTTGGGGTAATCCCTAACATGGATATGTCATTATGTGAAAGCTGTCTAGCTAGTAAGGCTACTAGAAAACTATTCGGTAAGGGAACACGAGCTGAAAATCTGTTGAAATTAATCCATTCTGATATATGCGGTCTAATGAGTATGAGGGCAAGACACTGAGCTTGGTATTTTATTATCTTTATTGATGATTTTTCACGATATGGTCATGTTTATTTGATTTCATAGAAGTCTGAGGCACTAAAGTGCTTTAGACGATACATAAATGAAGTAGAAAATCAAATGGACAATAAAATCAAGGCATTACACACTGATCGAGGTCATCAATACCTTTTAGATCAATTCAAGTAGCTCTTTGAAAAAAAAGGATTATTGGGCAACTAACTATCCCTGGCACACCCCAACAGAATGTGGTTGCCGAAAGAAGAAATAGAATTCTTCTAGACATGATTAGGTCTATGATGGCACAAGAAAATCTTCCAATTTCACATTAGGGTGATGCTTTATTGACGGCAACCTTCATACTTAATCGTGTGTCCTCAAAGTCAGTCGCTTCCACACCCTACGAGTTATGGACTAAACGCTAGCCAGATCTAAACATCCTTAGACCTTGGGGCTTGTCATATCCTAATTTTTCCCTGTCTGTATGAAATAGACAGTGGAAGTGTAAGGGACTGATAGAGGAAAGAGTTTTGAAAGGGATTATGACAAAGATTAGAATGAATGATAAATGTTAGATTAGTTTTGAAGAAAGAGAGGGACTAAAATGAAAAGTTTAAAAGGTCCATGGTGCAAAATAAAATGTAGAGATAAAGTTTAGGCCATTAAGTGTAATTTCAAAAAGTTAGGGACCTAAATGTAATTTCTCAAAAGTTCAAGGGGCAAAATGGAAATTATGGAAAGTTGAGCCAGAAGTGGCTTAGAGCTACCCGGAAGCATTTCAGTCCCAAATTTTATCTGTAGATAGAGAAAATGATGCTGGTTAATCTAGCTTAACACAGAAATTTTATTAGAGTTTCAGATAGCTGAAATTTATCTGATAGTCTGAAAGTTATCTGAAATTTTTATCAGATCTCCTGGACCTCATATATGAGTGAAAAGTTACAAGAATGTGCGCCCTGTGAAGCCAGAGGTCGGGGAACTGACAGAATCCCGAAAGGAGTTCTGTAGAAAAAGTTATTCACTTTTTAGTGAATTTCGACGGGAGTTTGTGAACGCCCGATATCCGATTGGGAAATTAATCGGTAAGCAAACTGGGACTGAATGAGCCCAGATAGCGTCACTTAGAGGCTCATAATGACACCAACTGAGGCTAGGCCCATGATATCAGTTCATCGGGGAAAAAGGGCCAGTGTCCAGAAATTTGCAGGAAATGTGCGAAATTGCGAAAATACCCCTGTGTTGTACTAATGAGCAAGAGATGAATGGAGGGCATTTTGGTCATTTTGGAGAGGCCAAAATTCTAAGGCAGGTACAGGAGGGATTAGTCAGAGTCAGTATATGCTCTGATAAGGTACAAAGAGGTGTGAAATGATAATTTTGCCCTTAAGGTTAATATAGTGCAAGAAAGGGCACCAAGGGTATTTTGGTCATTTCACAATGGATGGATATCAGATAAATACTCAGTATAACAATGTCAATGGTAGGAGAAACCTAGACACTGGTTTTTCTGACAGAATACATATTCTGGAATATTACAAAAATTAGTAACATAAAACAATCTGGTTTTTGTGAAACTGACTGGATTCAGTACCGGATTGGACTAGAATTTTTCCTATCAGTATTTTCCTTTAATTTGTGTCAAACATAGCCTAAATGATGTCATGGATGATGTCATAATTGGCTTGGTGGGTAAGACAAGATTCAAGGTGCAATCTTGGCCATTAGATCAAATAGTAACCAAAGCAATCTTGGCCTTCTATTTCCACCCAACTTTTTCTATATATTTCCCCCACAAATCTGCACATTCACGCAAGACATTAGAAACCATGGGGAACCTCTTACAAAATGAAAACTCAAGCCAAGACCAAGGCAACTCAAGAGGCAAACTGAAACGTCCTTATTTTCATACATTTTAGGGATAATTTGGTAGCATTTAGAACCACTTTCAAGGTCATTGAAGTCCAATATCTCAATCTGGAATTTCACTCTTCTCGGTACTATTTACTGTGTAAATTCCAGATGAGTGACTTGACTTCAGAAAATCATAATTAATTATAGAAATATCGAAATGAAGTGGTTCCAATTGCTAAATGAAGCTAACTCAGTTATCTTTTAGGGAAAAATCACTCATTGACTAATCTTTGACCAAGTCAACGTGGGTCAAGGTTACAACTTTACTGTTTATTCCACGTTTTTCCTCTAAATCCAGCATTCTGGTCCCAACTTTGGCAATTTATAATTCTATGTATAGATGTCCAAACGAGGCATATTATATATCAAATTAAAGGTTATTATGTCTAATATTTACCATAAATATTTCAGCCATTTATTCATCCATTTACTATTTTTAATGATTTATCAAACATCAATAGGTCTCCTCAGATTTACTGTTCACAGAAACAATTTCCAGCATTCACTCTTACAGGCACATGCATACATCCATCACATATCAGTTAAACATGTTAATCAGATATTTAGAACATGCCAAACAATATCTGTTATTAAAGGATAGTTGCTATTCATTAGGACAGGTACAAAATTCTCATATTTCTAACACATCATTTTCTCCTGAAATCCGGCAGCATAACAGCTATACTTCGTCATTAGAAAGTAACTGTTCTTGTACCGATTCGGTAATTCCCGTAAGAACTACCATTCTACGTAAGTACCCAGGAAAGAATGGATGAACCGGCTAGGTCCACTCACTTCCAGCCTCCTTAGACAGTACCTACGTACACAGTACATATCAGTTTCTTTCTTTACCACTTTGCCAGAATTTCGACAGCCTAACGGCATCCTTCAAGATTTCCAAAATTCATTTTGACATAGCCTCCCCTGTAATGGGTTATTTGGGATGAGATTCGAGGGAATCTCAGTAGTAATAATCATAACAATATATGTAATGCAGAGTGACAATGCTTGCTTATGATTGTGTACAGATAAGTATGCTGCGTACTTCCATATTCAATAACATATGATCATAGCATTGTAATAGAGCTTCAAGCATAACATATAAGACAACAATCCAACCAAACAATATCACAACAAGTCACAAAGACATTACATAAAAGTTAGGATTAGTTACTACCTTAAAAGCAGAACTTCAGAACTTCTACACTGCTTCCAACTTCACCAGAACTTCTTTTCTTCTTTCTTTTCTCACTTTATCTCTCAAGAACTTCTTTCCCTCTCTAAAGTGCTCCTTGTCCGTGAGAATGACGAGCTAGGGGGGTATTTATAGTTTTGATGAGTGGCATTCTTGTAATTTTGAAGCCATCTGATCCTGTGGTCCTGATTTTTCCGAAATTTCCTATTTTTCTTTATTCCTTTTACTGCATCATCCATGACATCATTCAAGGCCACCTCATGGGACACCTCACCTCACACATTTATCACATGGCACAAATGGAGGGAGCTAGAAGCCTTCTGGAAGCTTTCTAGTCCAATCCGGTACCGGCCCGGTCCGTCACCTTGAAAACTGGACCGTTTTCTGAATCTAATTTTTCTGAAAACCCATATTATGTCTTCTAGCCTTGAACTTAGTATCTGGATCCTTAATATCATTAACATTTTAATACTGGGTCTAAACCCAATTACAGATCCCCTGCAAAATGACCAAAATACCCCTGGGTGCCCTTTCATGTACTATCTTAACCCTAAGGGCAAAACTATCATTTTACACCTTTCTGTACTCTGTCAGGGCATATGCTGACTCTAGTTAACTTCACCTGTATATGTCTTGGCCTCTAGGCCTGTCCAGAATGACCAAAATGCCCTTCATACACCTGCTACCCCTTTAGTACTACATAGGGGCATTTTCATAATTTCGCACTTTTCTGGGGTTCTGCCGGACATGGGCTCACCTATCAGTCCAAGAGTCTTATTGGGCCTTTGTTAGCGCCATTATTGGGCCTTTCAGGGTCCATTACCTTCATGGCACGTATTACGAGGAATCCCCCTCTGTCCATGTTCACCGAGTATTTTAGCTATTATGCACCGTTTACACACATATCCGGACACCGGCTCCTTCTGTCAGATACACTACCCTACTGTGTCTGGGCAGCCATTTAGGTCATAACGGGCATCTGACTGTTGTTACCCGACCTCATTCAGTCTTAGTTTAAATACCGATAAATCTCCCTATCGGATCCCTGGAGGCCTCATACTCCCGTCTGGATTTGCTAATTTACGAATAACTTTTTCTATAGGCCTCCTATCGGTATTCTGTCAGTTTCCAGACATCCGTCCCATCAGGACACATCATCTTGTACTTTCTCACATATATCTGAAATCCAGGATATCCGGTAGGAATTTTTATAACTTTTGGACTATCAGATCATTTCTGGCTATCTGGAGTCTTAAAAAATTCCTGTATTAGGATGGATTACCCGACGTCACTTGCTCTACCTACTGGTGGGATATGGGGCTGATCGGAGTACGATCACTATTTTTGCCTATTTCCGGTCCAAGTTTTCATAATTACACTTTTGCCCCAGAAACTTTTCTTCTTTTCAACTAAGTCCCTTTATTTGGCTAAAATTACACCTAAAGACCCCACATTTTTGTCTACTTTTCCTTCTTAGCTTTAAACTTTCCATAATTGCACTTAAGTCCCTACCTTTTCTTTCTTTTT
This sequence comes from Leucaena leucocephala, assembly GCA_037074615.1. Classification (NCBI taxonomy): domain Eukaryota; kingdom Viridiplantae; phylum Streptophyta; class Magnoliopsida; order Fabales; family Fabaceae; genus Leucaena; species Leucaena leucocephala. Next base: position 10,298,758 of record CM073555.1, on the reverse strand, counting down.
CAATTTAATCCATTTCTTTACATATATAGCCACATCTTTTCCCTGAAAAATAATTCATATATTTCATTCAATCTGTACATATAAATTAGTACAGAAAATTAGGGATATTACACAAACAAGCAAGGATCCAAGGTAACTTCTTCCTCCTATATTTGTATTATGTTGTAGGAAGATTTCTCTTAGATTTGGATGGTTGAAACACCATCTTTCTCTCCATCTTGGCTGCTGGACATGATCTGAAATTAAAGGGGGAATATGAATTTTAAGTCATGGGATGTTTAGATAAGCTTAAACAAGCTAAAATCAAGTAGTATTGGCTTTGAAATTCAAGTATGCATGCAATTATGGTTTTATGCTCATGGCTGCCACTGTACGTATCACTGTTCATATGTAGAAATTTCAATGATCTAATGCTTCCATTGAACTTATATGATGATTTTGTATAGGATTGGATAGGTTTGGAACCTTGGAAGCATTGGAATTCCAAGTTGTAGTTTTTGGAGTTCTTCTCTGTACTGTTCACACACATGAACAGTGATTAGAATTTCATGATTTTGATGCTTCCAATGGTTTTAAAATAAAAAGTTGTGTGTGATAAAGTAGGGAAACAAGTACTGGAAGCATTGGAATTAAAATGAGAAATTTGGGAAGTTATGAAGGTGCTGTACGGTTCTGGACAGATTTCATAGGAGGAGTTTGATTTTCATAATTCCAAGATCATATTTGGATTCCTTGGACAAAATTATGTAGGATTGGTCTAAGAAAATAATTATTACAAAGTTAAACCACTAACTCCAATATTTAAGCTAAGAGTTAGGGGTTTTAAGGAAGTTAGTATGTAATGTTTATGTAATGGCACTAATGAGTTATATACACAATGTAATTGTGTTTAGGGCCATGATATGTGGAAGAAAATGAGTTAAAAAGGATGAGCAAGCATCCAATGTTTGGTTGGAAGCTAAGGGAGCAAGTGCAAGAACAAGAGAAAAGCTTAAGTTCAAGGTAGTGGACTTATCTCTTTATGTGCTTGATGTGGTATGCTTGTGTGTTGACATGTATATGATATTTGAATGATGTTGTGACAAGAGAAAAGATGTTGAATATGTTATGAAGAACATGTTTCCCATGGCCATGCATTTCTATGCAAAGTATATTGCATGATGGCATGTCACTAATTAAAGAAAGTTTAATGAAATTACATATCATGCATTAGCATCCATCTTGCATATTTAAGTGGTAATGTTTGCTACTGAGATTCCCTAGAATCTCACCCTCCCACAACCAACCAATTTAGGTCAAGCATGATGGAAAATGTATGCATGGAGAAGAGCTAAAGAATGGAAGAAAGAAAGTGAAGTAATTGATGTCTTAGCATATGCTATGAATTTCCATGATGTATGTAATATGCCATTATGTGTAAATAAATGTATGAAATAATTATGGCATAACCCCATGATGTATATGAATGTATAAGATGACAAAGAAATGGTTTATACATGCTAGAACAATTATTGGGAATTAAAGAAAGGAAACTGAAATGGTAAAAACGTAGGTCCTAAAGCAGTTGTGTTGTGGCTTCAGTTTGACCTAGCAAATGAAGGAATTATTGAATTAATATACGAAATTTTATGAGAAATTAGAACACATCCATATATTTAAATTCATAAGTAATATGCCTCAATTGGATGTATATATTAATAGAAATGAATTTCTAAAGTTAAGAGACAGAATCTGGAATTTCCAGAATTTGTCATATGAACAGTAAAAATTAATGATTTAACTGTGTCGATTGGCAAGGTAAATGTCCAAATTTATATTTTTACCTTAAATATATATGAAAGAGATTCAATTATAAATTTGGATCACCTCCATACAATTTTTCTATAATTAGTTATGAATTTTTAAAGTGGGACTGTAAATCTGGAAATTACCTAATGAACAGTAACCAAAAAGTAGGTTTTAAAATTTTTAATTTTTGGGCCAATGTAATGCTTCCGCTAATCAAATAAACTTTCGAATACGCACTCTGAGAGGTTAAAATTAGGATGTTTCAAGGCTCAGCGGCATATATTGATAAGACCCCTAACAGACCTTGGTTGACTTATTCAAGGAGGGAGAAACGGGCCAGAGAGAATTAAGGAATAATGATCATTTCTGTTGCTATTTTATTGCTGATTTACTTGTTCCTATTTTCTTGCTAGTTAGTTTCTGCTTTCAGTTGCACAATAAGTGGGATAGCTCCCCACTTTAAACGTTAGGATCTGTTTAGATATTTCTGATTATGTTTTGAATTCTTTTCCTTATTTTTCTCTCTGTAAATTGCTATAAATAGGCCATGAGCCTCATTAATAAAGCATCAGAAATTCAGAGAGTATTTTTGTTTGGAGATTCTCCTAGGTCTATTGCTAAGTAAGTGTAAGATCTTTACCTTGCTTATCAGTAGAAGAATTTATTTTTTGTTATTTCCCCTTATTTCTCACTGAGTTAGTTCGGTCTCTACCAAATTGGCATCAGAGCCATGGTTGACACCAGATCATCATGCCACCCACCACCAGAAAATCCTTTGGTTGGTGAGAATGACCCCTTGAACACTATAGCCGAGCGTCTTCAGACCCTTGAGGTTCTAGCAGACAGAGTAACAAGCTTGGAAGCTGCGACGGAACAAAATCGACGGCGAGGTCCCCAACGCTCACACTGGGAAGCCGATAGTGATGATGACCCAGAATCACATTTCTGACGCCGCATGCCTTATACAAGAATTGAGTTTCCCAAGTTCAGTGGAGGATATCCGAGAGGATGGATTTTGAAGGCTGAGAAGTATTTTAGATACTATGAGACTCATGAAGATATAAAGGTAGACGTTGCCTCTATGAACCTCGAAGGGGACGCACTAGATCTCTTCTCTTGGATTAACGGGGAGCGGACGGTTGTCTATTGGGATGAGTTGGTCAAGGCACTACAGGAATGTTACGGACCTCCAGAGTACCAAAACCCGGATGAATACCTGTGTAGCATTCGGCAAAGAGGTACTATGTCGGAATACCATGCTGAGTTTGTGCGTCGGTATGCTCATGTGAAGAACTGGCCGGAGCATTGCTTAATCGGGGTTTTCATTAATAGGCTAAAAGAAGAGCTTAAGGCAGATGTGAGGATCCATAAACCATGCACTATCTATAGGGCCACTAGCCTTGCACTGGAGTATGAGAAAAAACTTAAGTCTACTATGGTACCCAAGCCCAATTACTACTCTGGTCAGAACCGAACCAACCCAAGTTTCCCGAGTTACAGTGCTCGTGATGCCAGAACTGGTTCAGTAAACACCAGCAAAGCAGCAATCGCATCACCCTCTGGCACCAAACCTGTACCCTCAGCCGCGTCTCTCGAACACCAGCGCCGCCGTGAGAAAGGACTTTGCTTCAGGTGTTGCCAGCTATTCCATCCTGGTCACAGGTGCTCTGGTTCATTCTCCCTAATGGAGATCACAGAAGAAGGAGAAGAGGTGATGCCTCCTTTAATTGAAGAACTCGAAGCTGAAACAGAGCCAGCAGACGCCGAAATCTCCTTCAACGCTATTCTGGGAAAAGTATCAGCATCCACCATGAGGTTGCTAGGTAACATTCGTGGCCGAGATGTCCTCATTCTGGTGGATAGTGGGTCAACACATAACTTCGTATCTGAAGCAGTGGTGTCTGAATTACAACTCCCAGTACAACTAGTTCAATCGTTTGGGGTTCAAATTGGTAATGGCAGCACAGTTAAGTGTAACCGCATGTGTTCTGCTATAGAGGTTAGAATTGCAGACTTAGTAATCAAACAAGATTTCTTCCCCTTCTCATTGGGAGGTGCTGATTTGGTCCTGGGGATCAAATGGTTAGCCTCTTTGAATACCATTCAAGCTAACTGGAAGGAGATGTTCATGATATTCTGGGTAAATGGGAAGAAATATAAGTTACAAGGAGTGACCTCTAAGCCCAAAACTGATGAGCAATTTCAAAGCTTACTGTTGACGACTGAATCTGTAGAGGCCGAGACAGTAAACGTGGAATCTGTATGCTGCGAGTTCGCTATTATCTTCACCGAGCCCACTGCAGTACCACCTGCCCGAGGCCACCACCATTCCATTACCTTGCTGCCAAATTCTTCTCCTCCTAACTTGAGGCCCTACCGTTATCCACATTACCAAAAAAATGAGATTGAAGCTCAGATTGAGGAGTTGTTGAGTCGTGGGTTCATTAGGCCCAGTTCTAGTCCTTTTGCCAGTCCTGTGTTGTTGGTAAGCAAGAAAGATGGTTCATGGCGACTTTGCATTGATTATCGACCCCTCAATCGTATTACAATACCAGATAAGTACCCTATCCCAAATATTGATGAATTATTGGATGAATTACATGGAGCCGCTTATTTCTCAAAAATTGATTTAAGGTCCGGTTATCATCAAATACTTGTACTACCTTCAGACATTCATAAAACTGCATTCAGAACCCACTCAGGCCACTATGAATTTATAGTAATGCCCTTTGGCCTCACAAATGCTCCTGCTACTTTTCAATCGATTATGAATGAGCTGTTTAGGCCCTACTTGAGGAAATTTGTACTTGTCTTTTTTGATGACATATTGGTCTACAGTTCCACTGCTTACCAGCATTTGGAGCATCTTCGTACTGTTTTCCAAATCTTGCAGCAACAATCCTTCTATGCCAATGGGAAGAAATGCTTTTTGGGGCAAACCAAGATTGATTACTTGGGCCACATTGTCTCCAAACAAGGAGTAGAGGTAGTGCCTGAGAAAATTGCAGCAGTGATTAATTGGCCCACACCAACCAATGCTAAGGAATTGCATGGGTTCCTAGGGCTCACAGGCTATTACAGACGATTTGTGAAAAAATATGGGTTAATTGCTAGGCCTTTGACGGAACTGACCAAGAAAGATGCCTTCAAATGGTCAGAACAGGCACATACTGCTTTTGAGGCCCTCAAGTGTGCATTAACCACTACTCCAGTATTGAGGCTGCCCGACTTTAGTCTTGAATTTACCGTAGCATGTGATGCATCCATGGATGGGATTGGAGCTATACTGATGCAAGAAGGCCATCCAATAGCCTATTTTAGCAGAGGTTTCTCCTTCTCCAACCGTTATAAGTCAACTTATGACCGGGAGTTGCTAGCCTTGGTTCTGGCCCTTAAAAAATGGCGACACTATCTTTTAGGCCACTTCTGGGTGCAAACAGATCATTGCAGTCTAAAGCACTTATTGGATCAACGGATTGTGACTAATTCGTAACAGCGACTTTTAATCAAGCTTTTTCCATTTGATTTCACAATTTCTTATAAATCAGGGAAGGAAAACTCTGCAGCTGATTCGTTATCACGACGGCCTCAACAAGCAGATTTCTTTCAATTAGTGGTACCTATGGTGAACGATCTAACGCAATTACCTCACGCATTGCAGGATGATCCTGACACAAAAGCTATAATTAACGACTTACAACAGAATCCTGACCCCAAATCTGATTATAGCATAGCCAGTGGCAGATTATATTTTAAATCTAGATTGGTTATACCCAATCAAGCGGGACTCAGAAGTAAACTGTTGGGAGAAGCTCATGCGATGCCTACAGGAGGCCACAGCGGGTATCTTAAAACTTTACAGAGGCTAAGTGCTCACTTATTCTGGAAAGGGATGAAGCAAGATGTCAAACATTTCACTCAGCGATGCACGACATGTCAACAGAACAAATATCAAACACTAGCTCCTGCCAGACTTCTTCAGCCTCTCCCTATTCCTGAAACAATTTAGGAGGATATATCCCTTGACTTCATTACTGGCCTTCCGAAGTCTAGGGGTTATGACGTGATTTTGGTCGTAGTGGACCGGCTGAGCAAGTACGCTCATTTTATAGCCTTGTCTCATCCATATACTGCCAAGTCCGTGGCTCAACTATTCTGCAAAAAGATTGTATGCCTACATGGTATGCCTCGATCAATAGTCTCTGATAGGGACCCCCTCTTCCTAAGCATATTCTGGCAAGAGCTATTCCGTTTGAGCCAAACTCGCCTGAACATGAGCACGGCATACCACCCATAATCAGATGGTCAAACTGAAGTAGTGAACCACTGTCTGGAAACATATTTGAGTTGCTTCACACATGAGCAACCTAAGAGGTGGGTTGACTATTTGTGCTGGGCTGAATTCTCTTTCAACACAAGTTATCATATGGCTGCTGGTAATACGCCATTTAAGCTTGTGTATGGAAGAGAGCCACCCCCACTACTTTCTTATGTCAAGGGGGAAACCTCCGTAGCTAAATTAGAAGAGCAATTAGAGTTAAGGGATGATATGCTAAGGGCTCTGCGAGATAACCTACTTAAAGCATAGAACCGTATGAAAATTCAAGCTGATCGACATCGTAGGGATCTCCAATTTGCACCAGGAGATGTGGTATGATTGAGGTTGCAACCTTACCGCCAAAACACTTTAGCTAAACGATGATTTGAGAAGCTATCTCCTCGGTTCTTTGGGCCTTATAAAGTTCTTAGAGCTTATGAACTGGAGCTCCCTTCAACAGCCAAAATTCATTCCATATTTCATGTCTCACTACTACGACCTGCCCTCGGTCAAGAATTACTAGCAACCCCAGCTCCTCTGCCCTTATCAACAGGCATGGAGCTACTACTTGCCCCATTAAAGGTACTAGCACATCGCTGGACCTCCACCAAGCACTTGGAGCTGCTAATTCAGTGGGCTGAACGACCACTAGAAGAAGCAACCTGGGAGGACTATAAGCTGTTAGCCACTCAATTTCCCCAATTCTGACTTGAGGACAAGTCGTCTTTTCAGGGGGAGTAATGATAAGACCCCTAACAGACCTTGGTTGACTTATTCAAGGAGGGAGAAACTTGCCAGAGAGAATTAAGGAATAATGATCATTTCTGTTGCTATTTTATTGCTGATTTACTTGTTCCTATTTTCTTGCTAGTTAGTTTCTGCTTTCAGTTGCACAATAAGTGGGATAGCTCCCCACTTTAAACGTTAGGATCTGTTTAGATATTTCTGATTATGTTTTGAATTCTTTTCCTTATTTTTCTCTCTGTAAATTGCTATAAATAGGCCATGAGCCTCATTAATAAAGCATCAGAAATTCAGAGAGTATTTTTGTTTGGAGATTCTCCTAAGTCTATTGCTAAGTAAGTGTAAGATCTTTACCTTGCTTATCAGTAGAAGAATTTATTTTCTGTTCTTTCCCCTTATTTCTCACTGAGTTAGTTCGGTCTCTACCATATATCCATGACAATTCTCATAGACATGGGAAACTAGGTCCTAGAGGGAAGAAATGTATTTTTATAAGGTACTCTGAACCCTCGAAAGAATATGTATTCATAAATGAAATTGAAGATGGAACAGTTATTAAAATATAATCAAGAGATGATGTATACATTGAAACGGAGTTTCCCAGTAGAGGAGATGTTGACCGCACTGTATCTCTTTATGAGACTCAGGAACAAGATAGTGTCAAACATATTAACAGACCAGGATTCTCTAGGTATGTCAATCTGAGTGGGAGCTAAGAACGGTCAACACAAAGACCGAGATAAATGAGAAAAGATAAGCAAGTTGCTCCTACCAGAAGGAGTAACAGGGAAAGTGTTCCAAAGAGACGCTTCCAAATAGGAGGAGAAGCACTCTTAGTTACTCTAGAAGGGGATGATGAACCCCACACTGTTCATGAGGTCTTGGCATGTCATGCCAAGTAGGAATGGAAGAAAGCAATAAAAGATGAAATGGACTCAATGATGAAAAATAAGGTTTGGGAATTGGTTGATCTGTTAAAAGGGCATAAAGCTATTGGGAACAAGTGGGTTCTCAAAATCAAGAGAAAGATGGATGGATCAATTGACAAATTCAAAGCTCGATTGGTTGTAAAGGGATATATACAACATGAAGATATAGATTATGAGGATACTTTTTCACCTATTGTGCGCTTTAATTCGATAAGACTTATTCTGGCAATAGTAAACAGTTTAAACTTGGAGTTACATCAGATGGATGTAAAAATTGCATTCCTGAATGGTGATCTGGATGAAGAAATCTATATGAAACAACCAATAGGTTTTATTGAAAAAGGGTTTGAACACAAGTGTAAACTCAAAAGATCCATTTATGGATTAAAACAATCATCCAAACAGTGGTACTTGATGTTTCACAAGGTGATATCCTCATATAACTTCCAGATGATAGAGGAAGACCACTGCGTCTACGTTAAGTGGTTTGAGAATAACTTGGTAATATTATCCTTATATGTAGATGACATACTCTTAGCCCAAAATAGTCTTGACTCTGTGATAGCTATTAAAGAATGGCTTTCATCAAATTTCGAGATGAAAATATGGGTGAAGCAGAATATATACTTGGAGTCAAGATTCAAAGGAATCACTCCAAGAGAATCCTCACTCTTTCACAAGAAAATTATATTAAGAAGATACTTGAGCGATTCAATATGAGTGACTACAATCCCATGGATATCCCTGTAGTCACTGGAGTGGCCTTGAGTTCTGACATGTGTCCCAAACTGATTTAGACAAAAAGCAAATGGAAAGAGTTCCATATGCCATTGCCATTGGTAGCCTGATGTATGCGATAATGTGCACAAGACTAGATATTTGTTACGCCGTGGGTCTGGTTAGCAGATTCCAGTCCAACCTCGATGAGAAACACTGGAAAGCAGTGAAGAGGATCTTGAGATACTTAAAGGGCACAACTGACTATACATTGTGTTATCAAGGAAGCGATATGTGCCTAGTCGAATAATCTTATACTGATGTAGGCGGTGATGAAGAAGAACGAAGATCAACTTCTGGATACACCTTCTTACTTAACAACGGCGCCATATGTTGGAGTAGTAAGAAGTAGACTTGCATTGCTTTACACTCTATGGAAGCTGAGTTTGTGGCATGCACTGCAGCAGCATAAGAGGCTGTTTGGCTGGAGAGATTTATCGAATACTTAGGATTTAGGAACGAGAGTACCAATCTGGTGTTGATACACTGTGACGATACTGTAGCCATAGCCTGCACCAAAGACCCTAAGTATCATAGCAAGACCAAATACATTGATATTAAGTATAACTTTGTAAGGGATTATATAGCACAACAAATTATAATTGTACAATATATTTCAACCAAATGTATAGTTGCAGACCCCCTGACTAAGCCAATAGGAAAGTAACATTTGATAAACATGTAAAAGCCATTGGCATGCGAAAAATATAAAGTTGCAGACTGTATGTAATGTTTTTGTATTCATTAACGATATTATGTCATTTATTATTACTTATATGTCTGAATGAAAGTATACAATATCTAGTATGTCGTACAGGTTGAAAAGGTTAGCTCTCTCACACGAGCAATGGCCTTTGATGCTAGAGAAGTGTTCAAAGATGAGATATGCGTTCACCAGTAAAGCAGCAAGAGTGCTGATATAGTAGAGAAGAAACACTATGAATGTCACCTTGGTTTAAAAAGTGCAGTAAGTTGAGATGAGATCCATGAGTAAGGATATGGATCAAACTATGAGTGTCTGGACTTAAACCTGTACGATGTGATTAATAGAATCAAAATGATGTACACTCTTATAAGATAAGAGAAGCATCGTAACATGTCATTCATACCACATGTGCTAAAGAACCGTAAATAGAAAGCAAGTGAATCAATCCCTGCTTCGTTGTTGTGTGAGTTTTAGAAAGGTATCTTCCTTTCATTAATGTCCTTTGACTTTGACAGTATTATGGAGGTATGTTTCAGCGATTGCTACTTTAGTATATATCCTATGGTCAAATTATATATGAACCAAAGATATTATTCTAGGAAAGCGGTTGATTCATATCAAAATGATATATGGGAGAAAGAAAGATTGTCAGAATATACACATCCATGTTAGTGTCTATGATATTATTTTGTTAATTTTATAAGTGTGGATACTATGCATAAGTGGAGGCTATCTGAGTTATATGATGACTCAAGAGGGATTAGATTAGACATAAGAAAAGTGTATATGGGTAAATCTAGGACATTCAAGGCACTATAACTTATTCTGATCAAGCTGCACTAAAGGTTTGCTTTGTGCTAGTCTCTTTAAAAGAGATTTCTAATATAAATGCCCGAAGGGAGACATCATGCCTACGCGGTCACGGCAAAGCACCAAGTATGAAGGAAGGAAGAGAATGATATTGGACCCAAGACATCTAATCCACCAAGTGTGAGTGGGAGATGTTAGGAAATGGGTCAGTCCACCCATGGTGGATTAGGCCCAGGTCCATGAGGAGTAAATGTGGAGGGAACATTTTTATTTTTGAAAGGAGAAAAATAAGGGATATGGGAGTTATGGAAATTCCACTTCCCACGCATGCACTTTTCCCGAACGTGAATAAGGCATTAGAGCGTGTGGTTGAATTGTTAATTCGGAGGACTCCAGTTTTGCCCTGGTGTGTGTGTGTGACATATTCATTTTCTCCTCTATTCCTCTCCTCTCCTCTCTTCGACTGATATATGCTTTTCTTTTGTGGGTGCATTTGCTGTGTAACGTGACTATGAGCCTGTTCAAAGTGCTCTGGTTTCGTGTGAGTATTCAGTGAGTCAAACAAGAATTCTAGGTACGCCCGAAACCTCACACATCGGCAGAGGTGAAGATTGAAGAATAAACCGACTTGGGGGGATTGATGAAAAAGGAAGATGAGATGCCGCAAAGAGAGAGAGTAAGATAATGGTCTGGAAAAAGGGATGAGGGATTGGAAAGGGAATCTAGAGCATACAAATATGTATTCTGAATTTTGAATTTTAAATTTCAAAATTTGAAAGAATGGAGGGAAAGGTAAAGAAACAATTTTTCAAGTATTTGTTATCAAACTTATCACAAGGATTCAGAATGCATGAAGCCACATGAGCCTAATAACCTGCACGGAACCCAATATCTTAAGATGGCTCCATGAACAATACTCTATGAGAGGAGCCATGTTAGAATGGTGGGTTGAGTGATTTTGATATTAGATATATATTGATGGTTAGATCAAATATATCCATATTCACACAGAAACTAAAACTTAAGGACCCTTTATAGGACCAAAAGTGGACATTACATAGACTTTCATTGGCAACAATTTTTGATACTACAAACTCTACAAGTCTAAGAACTCTCCCTTTATTAAGCAAAGTGCCAAAACACGAGATAAGGTTCTTAAAAATAATCTCCACCAATGTGTAACTCAAGTGCAAAATGGGCAAAAAGAAAGATTAGCCATGAATACAAAGGCCACATAATCATAACCCAAACAAAAGCCTATGTCAGAATGTACCAAGTGAACCACATAATAAAAAGCATAGCATGATTAAACCGTATGATAAGCTAAGCCAAATCTCCCTTTACACATAATAAAATCAAATGAGGCAACTTCTAACCTCATTCCAGTTTAGCAGATAGTTCGCCATTGAAAACAAGATCATTGTGTTTATTTTAAAAATAATATCACTGCATCCCATAAGTATATAACATATCAAAACTAGTCCAAAAACAAATAAAAACCTAGCAATTCACAGAACTCAAACAGTTTCAATAATAACGTGGCTTCAAGCTTTACCATGGCAAGCAAAAGCACAGGGCCTTAATAAGTTGGGCACTTTATTCATGAGATTATGGAAAGGAAATAAACCAATTAGAAGAAGAAACAACAGTAGCAAGACTATAGGAAAGATTAAAACAAACAACATGAATGAAGCCCTGCTAATCTAAACTCAGAGAACCCAAGCATAAAATGTACAATTGCTCCTCATCAACAAAGCAACAGTCCAAAAAGTAGACAAGAACCGTTAACATCAAGAAACAAAAAGAACTAGAAGCAAAAGAATAGCTTGGAAATAGCCCTTTCTCTAAAAAGAAGAGCCCATCTATTTTCTCAATCTCTACAAGAATCTCTTCCACTCCCTCAAATCCCATTGTCTCCTCCCACTCTCAGTTTTGCTCACTCTATTTCAGTTTCCCCTCATTTCACTGAGCCTCACTCTACTTTTGTCCATAGATTTCTTCACGCACATTGCTCTTCTAAATGCTTTCAATCTCCTTTTCGTATTCTGCTGTGGGATCATGACTTGTTCTATGCCAGCCATCCTCTTTAGCTATAACACTGCCACCAAGCTTCCTTCACTTTCTCTCTATGCTTGTCACTTATTCATTAAATATGATTTTTATACAATTTAGTTAGCAATGCTCTACTATATTATTTCCATAATGGGATGCATTAGCATAATAAAATTTTTTGAGTGATGTTTATCATCACTCTTGAACCAAATTATGGGATAATCAACATGTTAAAACTTGAAATAGATTAAGTTTGAGAATATATATGGATCAACAAGTTTAATAGTAGACAAATTCAACCCAGGAAATCTGTTTAATAATTAATGAGGTGGTATTTGTATAGGAATATTTAAACCTTGTACTCTGCACCTACAATTTTTTTTCTGGGAAATTTATACCTACAGTATAGTAAACCCACAGGACGTTTATAAAGGAAATTATAGTATACTGGTGTCGGTGAGAGTGAGAGTGTGAAAGAGAGGAAAACATACATATATAATTATGTAAGGACATGGGCCAGTCCACACATGGTGGATTAGGCCCAAGTCCATGAGAGGAGAGGGAGGGAACAGTTTCTGTTGTTTGAAATAAGGGAAATGGAGGTTGCTGAATAAACTGCCCATGCATGCATGTTTTTCGAAAGAGAAGGCATCAAAGGAGGTTGTCTTCATGCGGTGACGGGAGTTCATTTTTTTGTCTCATGCAAGCTTGTGTGCGTGTATCCCTAAAGAGTTCCCTTTTTCATCTGTTCCTCTCCTCTTCCCTCTGCGTGAGAGAGATCCGACTTCTGCTTCCTCAGGATGTCATTTGCTGTGTATACGTGCCAACTCCATATAAGGTGCTCCGGCGACGCGTGGGTACCTCGGTAAGCAGATAAACATCCAAGGTATGCCCGAAAAACCTTCAGTGGCATCAGAGCCGATTCTGTGCTTCCGCTTATTTTCTATGTTTTTTCATTTTTTATGGTTATACACTATTCTGCATGCTTATTATGGTTTCCAAGTATTTATTTCATGATAATATGCATAGAGCATTCATTGAAACCGTAAACAGAAGCATAAAGAACGTAAAACCAAAACAGAGGCTTCATTTTTCAGAATTGGGTCATTCATAACAGTGTTTTTAGGCTATGATATTAGTATCATTGCGTAGATCTCAAAAAAAAAGAAGAAAATGACACCAAGAACGTCGAAATCGGACGTCGGACGGAGAAGTTACGGATGAAAAACGCGTCGGGTCCGTCGGGCAGCTTCTTAGAATTTTTATAATATTATAAATTTAAGAATTAAAGAGGCAATTATCAACCTTTTGACTAATTGGTCAAATGGCAATAGTGTTTTTAATATGTATATCCCTCACTCACATGCAAAAATTATTTGGCGTAGAAACCTGTTAATCCCTGTTAGCAACCTCAATCACAAGAACCAATCCATTCTCGATTATTGAAATTTCAGACAATACAATTTCATGCTACTCAATTTCCACAAGAAATAATAAATCATCATCTGGCAAGTCCCCAATCTTCTTCATTTTGGCATGTAGATCAAGAAGTAAATAGTCTATCTACTCTAATTGAGGATGTGACTTGTCACTAACAACAAATAGTTGCACTTTATTTTTGACTTCTATCCAACAACTACCCAGGCTGCTTCTTCAATCCTTTGTCCTTTATTTTCATCCTGATGATAGCAGCTTCTTCCCACTTCCCTAGTGAGGCATACATGTTAGATAGTAATGTATAAAAGTTCCAGCATTTTCAGGCTCAATTTTAAAAAACTTTTTCGCAGCTAGCTTACCAATATCAGCATTTCCATGCATATTACATCCAGCAAGGAGAGCACCCCAAATAGACAATGATGCCTTTCCCCCAAGTCCCTCAATGATATCAAAAGCTTCCCTCAACCTTCCTGCTCGGCCACAAAGATCAATCAAACATGTGTAATCAAGCAAAAATTAATTTTGTATTACTATGATTATCTTTGGTAGAATATCTTTCCACCAAAGATAATAATAGCAATACAAAAATAATGAGTCAGTTATTATCTACAACTTCAAATAAAACAAAGAATCTGTGAGAGACTATATGTTGGCAAAAAATTACGCAAATAACTATATCCTGTCAATGAGAACTCCAACTTTGGGTACCAAATTATGACTATATTTTCAAGTCTTCTTTCACTGGAGGCCAAACCATCACTCTTTCCCAAAGGACACTAAGTGAACCTCAACCAAACAATACAGCAAAATTCATAATTCAAAAAGTATTTGGAAGATGAATTTTCAGCGAAGGAATATACACCATTTGATAATTTTAATAACTCATTTCTATCATGCTTAGGGCTTACTCCATATTTGCAGATGGAGTATCTTAACTGATTTAAGGAGGACTTGTGAGTCAAAGATCATTCAACCACCCCCCATCTTCATTTCTTTTAGATGAAAAAAGAATTGTTTTGATAAGAAAAAACCCACAATGAACAATTAGCAGAAATAGACAAAGAAAACATGAAAAGTAATATCTTCCAAAGATTTTGGTGGATGGAATTGCATACTAAACAATCCAGAATGGTCAAAAAGGAATCGAAGTAAACATGGAAACTATAGGAATGAAATAGAAACTGAAGAATTTCCACTAAATATTTAAACAACAGTGGTTGCAGAACCATATTCCGTTCTTTTAGCACTCTGAAGTTGACATGTATTTCGTATGATACAATGAACAACTAAACGTTGCTGCATCAATAGTCTATATGCCAAACTATAGCAAAGTAGTAGATGTAAGCTAGTCCAGTGCACTGCAACTCCATATAAAAAATTATAATTTTACAAGGCATGAAAATAGATATCATGATTTTCAAGTTAGAAAAAGTAACAAGTAAAACTGAAATAATTTTTATGACCAGCAAATTAAAAATTTTCTACTGTCCAATATGGACCAAAGTTTGATCTCCATTATGAATCAAATAATGTGATAATTCTCTGGTAATTTCCACAACACATGACATTGAAAGCATTAGTGCTAATTTCAAATAATCTTTTGGGGAAACTCAAGAGGTGGCTTTTAAGTTGTAAAGAATAAAGGATTAACTTAACTGAGTATAAGAGTTTGACTGCGACAAGCTTGAAGTGCGGTAACTGATTTCTTCTGCAGTTTTGTGCAAAGGTAATACAGAGAAAAGGCACAGAGGGCTTGTGGTGAAAATAAGAAAATGCAAGAGAAAGATTAAGTTGCTAGATACTGCACTGGTGAAATGTATTAATCAATGTGGTTTTGATATGAAAATCATTGAAAAGCTGACGTGGGTGAAAGCTGGTGTTGTAAATACTTGAAATCAAGGACTGAATGTCATTCTAGTTTGTGTGCTTATGTTTCAGTTTGAAGTAAAATGATTGACTAACCTGATTTTTAATGTGACAAAGTGGATACAACGGAACAAGAGTGGTATAAAAAATGGATAGTTTGTTCATTTAAGTGGGACCACATGTTTAACAGGTTATGCAGTTAGATATAAATGAATTATTTATTGAATAAGTTGTGCAGTTTTTATACAGAATCTTAGAACATAAATGAATTCTGTATATGAATTATAAAAAGGGGACTGGACAAAGAGGCAATTCCAAAGTCAAGAACGAATGGTGAATTATAAGAGAGTCAACAAGCTGCACAAATTGGACCGATCAAAATACTATCCAAAGACAATTCCAAATTCATGAACTGATACAATACACCAAAGCCACAAACTGATAACTTGGAATGAATGTGTTAAATGCAACTTATTAGCTCTCTTTTTTATTCTAATCCTTCAAGTCCTAACTTCAAAATGTTTTTTCTGCAACCTACTCAGCTAACATCATCAGTGAGGATCTAATGGTTCTTTCTTAAAGTCATTTACCAAATTTATCTTGAAACTTTCAGTTATTGTACTAATATCTCTACTTACTGCATTCTTCATTTTAAATTAAATGAAAAAGAATTATAAATATTTTTTTAAAATTTAAGATAATATAATAACTCAAGACTGATTATACATGTTGGAATTTATGACATATTTTCACTAACCTGTTCGATTGAGTTTTCTGCTACAATATCCTCTCCTACCACCTGCATGTAGTCACAATAAACCTTAGGTACCTCTTTAGGCATAGAAGTAGGGAAGGAAATAGGCTAAATCAAGTTAGGCTTTGGCTAAATAGATATGAGCCTACAAGGTAGTTCTTAAGCCTAAAAATAGCCTATATCTCAAAAAGTGATTATTTAAACCCATATGAGTCTTCCCATATTTACTACTTAATCCAAAACCTTTAAATTAATGTCTCAAAGCCTAGAATAGGTTCAATAGCTCCATTTTCAGCACAAATAAAATTAATAACGTCCTCAGCATTTTTAATTAGATTTGTTACTCCAATTATCATTTGCTTTGTCAATGCCTTTTTTACTAACCCATTCAATGCTTCCTTAATTCTTTTAGTCCAATTGGAATATGCAAATGATCCTTAGAATAAAAAGTCATTTGATGTATCGCATCATTCCCTCTCCTCAAAAGGATTTGTCCTCAAATCATCACCTGCATCAAAAGGAGATAAATCAGCCACATTGGAAGTAGCACTAACATTATATTCACCAGGTAAATCAATTTTGTAAGCATTATAATTAATTCTTTCAAGAACTTGAAAGGGAACATCTCCTCTTGGAGCTAATTTGGACTTTCTTTGAGATGAAAATCTTTCTTTCATCATATGCACCCACACCCAATCACCAGGAGCTAATTTGCATGAACATTTCTTTTACCCTAAAATAAAATGTGATATGGAGAGAATATATTTTAAATGCATAACATGTAAAAGGGCTAAGTCTAGAGTCTTGCCACATGGTTTGTATACCCCATTACTTGTTCCTAGTGAACCTTGGGCAGATATTTCAATGGACTTTATTTTGGGCTTGCATAGGTCAAGAAGAGGGATTGATTCAATATTTCTGATTGTTGATAAATTTTTTAAAATGGCACATTTAATTGCATGCCATAAAATTGATGATGCTACATATATTTTTGATGTGTTCTTTAAATAAATTAGGAGACTCCTAAAAGCATTGTTTCTGATAGGGATACAAAGTTTTTGAGTCATTTTTGGAGAGTTTTGTGAGGAAAACTTGCTACTAAATTGTTGTTTTCTACTACATGTTATCCACAAACTAATTGACAAATTGAAGTTGTTAATAGAACTTTGATTCAATTGCTTAGAATTGTGATTCAAAAGAATATGAAAAATTGGAAAAATTGTTTGCCATTCATTGAATTTGCTTATAATAGTACATTCATCTATTGATTATTCTCCTTTTAAGATTGTGAATGATTTTAATCCACGAACTCTTTTGGATTTATTACCATTACCTATTGATGAGAGAGCAAGTCTTGATGGGTAAAAGAAAGCTGAAACAGTGAAGCAACTTTATGAAAAAGTGAAACAACAAATTGAAAAGAAAAATGAGCAATATACATCTAAGGCTAACAAAAGAAGAAGGCGTGTTCTTTTTGAACTTAGTGATTGGGTGTAGGTGCATATGAGGAAACAAAGATTTCCAGCTCAAAGAAAGTCCAAATTAGCTCCAAGAGGAGATGATTCCTTTCATGTTCTTGAAAGAATTAATGGTAATGCTTACAAAATTTATTTACCTGGTGAGCATAATGTTAGTGCTACTTCCAATATGGCTGATTTATCTCCTTTTGATGCAGGTGATGATTCGACGATGAATCCTTTTGAGGAGGAAATGATGAGATACAGCAGATGACTTTTCGACTTTCAATGATCCTTTGCATATTCCAAGTATACCAATCACAAGAGCAAGAACTAAAAGAATTAAGGAATCATTGAATGGCCTAGTGCAAGAGGCATTGACAAAGCAAATGGTAATTGCAGCAACAAATCAGATTAAAATATTGATTCTATTTTTATTATTGTATTTGTACGAAAATTAATTGGCAGACTTGACTTTTGGATTTCCAAATTACTTGCATTAAGTCCTTGTTATTTTATTTAAGTTAGTATTTACTATTTTAAGTTTCTAGGTTCCATTTAATACTTTTTATGTCAGATTTAAAATATATCTCTTCAAATACATTGTATGACTCATTTTGAGGCAAATTAAAATTTTGAATGAAAAGTTACATTTCTTCACTTTGTCTCTTGAGAGAGGATTCTCTCTAGATTTCTTCAAAGAACTAACAGACTTATCAAGGCTTGATCAACCTTGTGGCATTTTCTAACACATCGATCTTTGTTTTTCTGTGTTCAAGGGTTCAAGTGTATATTTTATGAAAGAACTCTTTAGCAGATATCTATTTAGCGTTCTTGAGGTGTGTATATTATGATTGGTGGTGGGATCATGGGATTTTCCCTTGTGGATTAGCACCACAGTCTCTCAAATCAAATAGTCTGGCCCATCAAGGCAGTACTCAGACCTAAGTCCAAAAATTCAAAAAGAATCAAGCAAAAGAAAAGAAGAAAAAGAAGTACAGCAAGAAGATATCTTAATTTTTTTTTCAAAAACAAACAGATTCCTCACAGGTGCGTCGAAGATGACTACATCAATATAATCTACATCCTTCAGTGGCCGCTTATGGTGGTCAAACTCACGCGTTATGTCCCTTGTGATTATATGATTGACCCTCACCAATATAATGGTCTCACACAATCCTTCAGAGGGATCTACAATGAAAACACGTTATTTTACAGCCTTCGTGAACGGTAAGGCAGATGAGATGCAAATGGACATGATGAACAGTTAGGTGAGACACAAATGCACCGATCAACAAAACAAAATGATGGTTGAGAAATGAAGTTATTGTAAAGGGTAGTAAATCTAACGGAGGGAAACAAATGAAGTGAGAAGATATTAAATACTCGACCATCTAATCGCTGATCATGAGTTAATTAAACGGAAGGAACTAATGTATAAATTGGGGAAACCAAGCAACACAACCAAATATCTCAACTCCTAGTTCACCATCAATTGAAAGTAAGAGCCCAATTCACCAAGGTTGACATTTGTCAACATTGGTCCGACAATATATACAAAGCCCAATAACTTCATTTGCATGGAAAAAATTAAGCTATATCAATACGTAATGTGAGATTGAATAAGGCATTATATTAATGGTTGTATAAATTTGTAGAAGCCCTTTTCTTAGCATGAGCATTAGTGGTTCTACTGGCAAAGCTTCAAAGGTTTGACCTGGATCCGAACATGTGATGCGATATAGCAAAGTGACTCTTCAACTTTCAAAGATTCTTTACATATTCTAACTGGACCAATTACAAGAGCAAAACCTAAAAGAATTGGAAAGCATTGGATGGGCTAGTGCAAGAGGAATTGACAAAGCAAATAGCAATTGAAGCAACAAATCAGATTAAAAATACTGAGGACGTCACTAATTTCATTTGTACTAAAAATGGAGCTGCTGAACATATTTTAAGCTTGAAGGCATCAATTTAAAGGCTTGTACCAAGTAGTACACATGAGAAAACTCATTTGGGCTTAAATAATCACTTTTTGAGCTTAAAATACTAATTTTATTTTTATTATTGTATTTGTGTGAAAATTAGTAATTGGTTGGCAAATTTAACTTTTGGGTTTCCAAGTTACTTGAATTAAGTTTTTGTTATTTTATTTAAGTTAGTGTTTACTATTTTGAGTCCCTAGGTTTCATTTATTGCTTTTTATTTTATACTTGAAATGTATCTTTTAAAATATATTGTATGACTCATTTTAGAAGCAGATTGGATTGTTGAATGAAAAGTTATATTTTGGCACTTTGTCTTTTGAGAGTGGATTCTCTCTAGGGTTCTTCCTTGAACTAATAGACTTATCAAAGCTTGATCAACCTTGTGGCATCTTCAAACACTTCGGATCCTTATTCAAGGGTTCAAGTGGATCACTAGACCTCTGTTTAGCATTCTTAGGGTGCGTATATTTTGATTAGTTGCGGGTTCATAAGATTTTTCCTTGTGGGTTCGCCCCATCTTGGTATCAGAGTTTCAAATCTAAATTTAGGTCATACCTTTCAATTATTTGTTTCCATTTTCATTCATTTTCACACATTTTCTTGTGTCTATTTATCTTCTTCATTTCTGTTCTTCACCGAAATCTTCGTCCATGTTCTACTAGTTTTCCTTCGTGTTTTGCAACATTTAGTAGGTCATTTTCATAGTTCAAAATCACTTTTTTTCTGTTCTTTTTGGAATCGCTTTAATCTGAGTTTTCTACATATAGTTATAGCTATTTATAAAAATAACATGTTTTCTGAAATTTCTTGGTTCAGATTGCTCATTTAAATTTTTGGTTTTAGATTACTCACTTTGTTCTGTTTATTTTTTTTTTCATTTTCTTCATATTTTAGTGAAAAAAGAGAGTAAAAAATAAGAGAAAAATACGAAGAAACAAAGTTGTGCTGGAGGTGTGTTCTGAGCAAGTCTATCTTCTTATCCAAAATTTGTTTTTTTAACATTTACAACCTTTGTGTTAAATTGAACTCTTGATTTCTTTAAACTCCAATCTCAACATCTATTTTTCATTCTCAAAATTCCTAAGTGTTGGTTGATTCTGCAAATTTTGATTGATTTGATTAGCTTACTTAGTTCTTTAAAGAGCCCAAGAGGAACTTTTGAGTGGAAAAAGGCAAGAGTAATATGCATCAACTTAAAAACTAAGTTTGAATGAAACATGAGTGTTGAGTGATATTCTTGAGGAAATTTGTGAGGAACTTTATTTCATTAATATTTTTTTCTTTTAGTCACGAGTGTTGAATCCGATGAATGATGATGACAGATTCAGGGCAATCAAGCAACATTTTTCACGTATTGAAGTGATTTATGGGGAGATAAGGGATAGGTTGGAGAGGCAAGAAGAAAGAATTATAAATTTGCAAGGAGCTCGACCTAATCCTATAAGGTATGATAGGCGAAGAGAGCTTTCTATAGATGAATTTGAATATGAAGCTAAATGGGAAAGAAATAAGCATAAAAGAGATAGGTATGGGAGAAGATATGGCAGAAATAATCCAAGAGAGATTAATAGAGTAGATGAAAACCTTGGGAGCATCAAAATAAAAAGAGATTTTTATAATAAATTGCAAGAGTTGAAACAAGGCTTCATGAGTTTTGAGGAATACTTCCATGAGATAGAGTTAGCTATG
Source organism: Leucaena leucocephala (assembly GCA_037074615.1). NCBI lineage: Eukaryota > Viridiplantae > Streptophyta > Magnoliopsida > Fabales > Fabaceae > Leucaena > Leucaena leucocephala. The sequence continues at coordinate 10,277,443 of CM073555.1, read as the reverse complement.
ACAAGAGCTTTTGTGAAGGTAATACCAAAAGATACAAAGGATCAATTTATACGTGGGCTTAATCATGAGATAGCCACTTTTGCAAAGATGTGGAGTTTCATGGACATTGACATTTTGGTTACATTAATTGGTAAGCAAGAGCAAGAAATCAATCAAAAGAAAGGTTCAGGAAGTAGTTCAAATTCAAAGAAGATTGAAACCATGACTGTTATTGTTCCTAACAATAAGCTAGAAGTTGAGCCAACCAAGGAGGAGGAAGAAGAATTAAATGTTGAAAATAAAGTTGACAAATGTGTAGAAAAAGACCTCCTCATTGAAATTACCAATCTTGTGGATGAAGAAAATTCCCTCAATCTAGAAAAGAAAAGTGAAAATGAGAGTGAAAGTGCTTTTATTGAAACTGTACTAGAGAGAAAAATTGAAATATGGGGTGAAAAAGAGATTGAAAGGATAGAGTGTTTTCAAAATAAAGAGAGTAAAAATAGAAGTGTTGATTGAATGAAATAAAATATAAAAAGGTTATGAGAAAAGTGAGGTTAATAGTGATTACAAGGACACTTCTTTGGTTAGCAATGATATTAATCATTCTTTTCCTTGTGATTTTGATGTGTTGTAGGTATTAGGATATTTTTTCACTAAGAAGCCACCTGATGGATTCTTATCGTAAAGAAGCATTGAACCTTTATTTCATTCAAATGACATTGAAAAATATTCTGGTGGAGTAAAGTTTGCCATTCTTCTTAACTTACTATCCCTTAGATGCCTTGAGTTACATACATTGAATTTTCATTGTTACATGAATTTTGTGGTTCATAGGTGTTCATATTATGTGAATGTTGTGCTTTATTTTGATGATATTCTGCTTGATATCAAGAAACTTGATGAGAACTTGCATCACTTGCATTGGGAAAGGAAAAATTATTTGTAAATATGAAAAAGTGTGACTTTTGCATGGATAAATTGTGTTGTGCACCTGTATTAGTTTTGTTTGACTTTAACAAAACTTTTAAAATTGAATGTGATGCATCTAGAGTTAGAATAGGAGGTGTTTTAATGCAGGAAAGAAATCCAATTGATTGTTTTAGTGAAAAGCTAAATGAAGCCGCCTTGAAATATCCAACATATGACAAGGAGATTTATGCACTCAAAAGAGCCTTAGAGATTTGGCAACACTACCTTTGGCCTAAGCAATTTGTGATTCACACTGATAATCAATCTTTGAAGAACATAAAGGGTCAAGGTAAACTGAACAAAAGACATGCAAGGTGGCTGAAATTTATTAAGACATTTCCTTATGTCATCAAATAAAAGAAAGGTAAGGAAAATGTGGTGGCTGATGCATTGTCAAGAAGGTATACTCTTCTTACTTCTCTAAATAATATATTACTTGGTTTTGAATATATCAAGGAGTTGTATGCCAATGATGCTAATTTTTCTAAAATGTTTATTGCTTGTAAAAAGAAAGCATTTGACAAGTGTTATAGAATTGATGGCTACTTGCTTAAAGAAAATAGATTGTGTGTGTCTCAATGTTCTTTGCAGGAACTGCTTGTAAGAGAAGCACATGGGGGAGGACTAATGGGACACTTTGGTGTGAAGAAGACTTTGGATGTTTTACATGAACATTTCTTTTGGCCTAAAATGAAATGTGATGTGGAAAAAATATGTTATAAATGCATAACATATAAAAGGGTTAAGTCTAGAGTTTTGCCACATGGTTTGTATACCTCATTACCTATGACTAGTGAACCTTGGGTAGATATTTCAATAGATTTTGTTTTGGGTTTGCCTAGGACAAAAAGAGGGATGGATTGAATGTTTGTGGTTGATGATAGATTTTTTAAAATGGCACATTTCATTACATATCATAAAACTGATGATGCCACATATATTTCTGAATTGTTATTTAAAGAAATTGTGACACTTCATGGTTCTTCTAAAAGTATTGTTTCTGATAGGGATACAAAGTTTTTGAGTCATTTTTGGAGAGTTTTGTAGGGAAAGCTTGGTACTAAATTATTATTTTCTACTGCATGGCATCCACAAACTGATGGACAAACTAAAGTTATTAATAGAACTTTGACTCAACTACTTAGAATTGTATTCAAAATAATTTAAAAAATTGGGAAGATTGCTTGCCATTTATTGAATTTGCTTATAATAGGAATGCGCATTCATCTACTAATTATTCTCCTTCTAAAATTGTATATGGTTTTAATCCACTAACTCCTTTGGATTTATCACCATTACCTATTGATGAGAGAGCAAGTCTTGATGAGAAAAATAAAGCTGGAACAGTGAAGCAATTTCATGAAAAAGTGAAACAACAAATTGAAAAGAAAAATGAGCAATATGCATCCAAGGCTAATAAAGGAAGAAGGCGTGTTCTTTTTGAACCTGGTGATTGGGTGTGGGTGTATATGAGGAAAGAAAGATTTCCAACTCAAATAAAGTCGAAACTAGCTCCAAGAGGAGATGGCCTTTCAGGTTCTTCAAAGAAATAATAATAATGCTTACAAAATTGATTTACCTGGTAAGCATAATGTTAGTGCTACTTTCAATTTGGCTAATTTATCTCTTTCTTATGCAGGTGATGATTCGAGGATAATTCCTTTTGAAGAGAGAGGGAATGATGCGATACAGCAAAATGACTCTTTAACTTCCAAGGATCCTTTGCATATCTCAACTGGACCAATCACAAGAGCAAGAGCTAAAAGAATTAAGGAAGCATTGAATGGGCTAGTGCAAGACGAATTGACAAAGCAAATGGCAATTGGAGCAACAAATTAGATGAAAATTGCTGACGATGTCATTAATGTGATTTATGCTGAAATGGAGCTGTTGAACTATTTTGGTCTTGGAGACGTCAATTTAAAGGCATTGGACTAAGTAGTACACATAGAAATACTCATTTTGGTCTAAATAATCACTTTTTGGGCTTAAAATATTTATTCTATTTTTATTATTGTATTTGTGTGAAAATTAGTAATTAGTTGGTTGACTTAACTTTTAGGTTTCCAAGTTACTTGATTTAAGTCTTTGTTATTTTATTTTAGTATTTACTATTTTGAGTCCCTAGGTTACATTTAATGCTTTTTATATCAGATTTAAAACGATCTCTTAAGAGTGGATTATCTCTAGGGTTCTTCATAGAACTAACAAACTTATTAAGGCTTGATCAACCTTGTGGTATCTTCCAACACTTCGGGTCCTTGTTCTTATGTGTTTAATGGTTCAAGTAGATCACTAGACCTTCGTTTAACGTTCTTGGGGTTAGTGTATTTGGATTGGTTGTGGGTTCGCACCAACAAACACACCGTGGAATACAATGATCACAGGTTTCATTCGAAATGGGAACTTAGATAGGGCCAAAAGCCTATTCAATGTAATGGCACAAAAAATGTCATTACTTGGACTGCTATGATGATAGGGTATGTGCAGCATGGGCGAAGTGAAGAAACATTAAAAATGTTTAACAAAATGCTAGCTGTTGATGGGATAAAACCTAACACTGGAACCTTTGTGACTATCTTGGGTGCTTGTAGTGCCTTAGCTGGTCTTTGTGAGGGACAACAAATTCATCAACTAATAAGTAAATGATCCATCAGGACAACGCATATTTGGTATCTGCACTGATAAATATGTACTCAAAGTGTGGAGAGTTACATATTGCTAGGAAGTTGTTTAATGATGATTTATCAAGCCAAAGGGATTTGATATCTTGGAATGGGATGATTGCTGCGTATGCACACCATGGATGTTGTAAGGAGGCAATTAGCTTATTTAATGAGATGCAAAGATCAGGGCTCCATACCAATGATGTCACTTACGTGGAATTGCTCTCAGCTTGTAGTCATTCTAGTTTAGTGGAGGAGGGGTTGAAATTCTTTGATGATCTATTTAAAAACAAGTCCATCAAGGTCAAAGAATATCATTGTGGCCGAGCAGGAAGGTTGAGGGAAGCTTTTGATATCATTGAGGGACTTGGGGGAAAAGGCATCATTGTCTATTTGGGGTGCTCTCTTTACTGGATGTAATGTGCATGGAAATGCTGATATTGGTAAGCTATCTGCGAAAAAAGATTTGTAAAATTGAACCTGAAAATGGTGGAACTTATTCAATTCTATCTAACATGTATGCATCACTGGGGAAGTGGGAAGAAGCTGCTATCATGAGGATGAAAATGAAGGACAAAGGATTAAAGAAGCAGCTTGGGTGTAGTTGGATAGAAGTCAACAATAAAGTGCAAGTATTTGTTGTTAGTGACAAGTCACATCCTCAATTAGTGGTATGAACCCATAAGGGAAAATACCACGAAACCACAACCAATCCGAATATGTGCACCCCAAGAAAGCTAAACAAAGGCATGCTGATCCACTTGAACCCTTGAACACAAAAGAACAAGGATGCGAAGTGTTGGAAGACGCCACAAGGTTGATCAACCCTTGATAAGTCTATTAGTTTTTATAAAGAACCCTAGAGAGAATTAACTCTCAAGAGACAAAGTGCATAAATGTAACTATTCAGTCAAAATTCCAATTTACCTCTAAATGAGTCATACAATGTATTTGAAGAGATACATTTTAAATGTGACCTAAAAATCATTAAATACAATCTAGGATCTCAAATAATCTAGGAACTAAAAATAGTAAATACTAACTAAAGTAAAATAACAAGGACTTAATGCAAGTAACTTGGAAACCTAAAATCAAGTTTGCCAACTAATTACTAATTTTTGGACAAATATAATAATAAAAATAGAATCAGCATTTTAAGCCTAAAAAGTTATTATTTAGACCCAAATGAGTCTTCCCATGTGTACTACTTGGTCCAAAACCTTTAAATTGATGTCTCCAAGCCTAAACAGGTTCAGCACCTCCATTTTCAGCACAAATGAAATTAATGACATCCTTAACATTTTTAATTTGATTTGTTCCTCCAATTGCCATTTGCTTTGTCAATGCCCCTTGCACTAGCCCATTCAATGCTTCCTTAATTCTTTTAGCTCTTGCTCTTGATCCAGTTGAAAATTTACTCCTGTATCGTATCAATTAGAGGAGATAGACTATTTACTTCTTGATCTACATGCAAAAATGAAGGAAGATTAGGGATTTGCCAGATGGTGATTTATTAGTTCTTGTGGAAATTGCGTAGCATGAAATTGTATTGCCTGAAATTTCAATAATCTAGAATGGATTTGTTATTGTGATTAAGGTTGTTAAGAGGTATTAACAGGCTTCTAACACAAATAATTTTTGCATGTGGGTGAGGGATATACATATTAAGAACACCATTGTCTTTTGACCAATTAGTCAAAAGGTTGATAATTGCCCCTTTAATTCTTAAATATATATATTATAAAAAATCTTAAATATATATATCACTCTCACCGACACCACTATACTATAATTTCCTTTACAAACGTGCTGTGGGTTTACTATACTGTAGGTGTACATTTCCCAGAAAAAAATTGTAGGTGCAGAGTCCAAGGTTTAAAAAGGCAGTGAAGGAAGCTTGGTGGCAGTGGCATAGCTAAAGACGATGGCTGGCATAGCACAAGTCATGATCCCACAGCAGGAAAAGAAAACGAGATGGAAAGCATTTGGAATAGCAATGCGCGTGAAGAAACTTGACCAAGGTATGTGATCTGTGGACACAAGTAGAGTGAGGCTCAGTGAAAGGAGGGGAAAGTGAAATAGAGTGAGCAAAACTGAGAGTGGGAGGAGACAATGGGATTTGAGGGAGTGGGAGAGAGTCTTGTAGAGATTGAGAAAATAGAGGGGCTTTTCTTTATTTTATTTTTTTTGGGGGGTGGTAAAGAGAGTCAGTCTAAGGAAGAGAAAGGAATGAGTGAGGAGCATCGTTAGAAGGGAGAAGGGAACATATATATATAAATATATTTAGGGTGTGTTTGGATTAGCTTTTGGAGAATAGATTATGGGAAAAATAGATTCTGGAGAATAGATTTTGGGTAGAATAGATTTTGGGAAGAATAGATTTTGGGAATAAAGATGTTTGGATGATTAGTAGTAGAATCACTTTTTATATTGGTAAATTACTAAAAAGGGTATGATATAATTAAAAGTAAGAGAGATGAAAGATGATAGAGAGGAAAGAGGAGAGAGAAGAGAGTGTAGAGAGGAGAGAGAAAAAGAGAGGAGAGGAAAGAGAAAAAGAGGAAGGAGAGAAGAGAGAGGAGAGATAATAGAGAAAAGAGAGTAGAGAGGGTGTAAGAAAAAGTAAGGGTATAATAGTAATTGGATAATCCAAAACCTAGGTTTCAAAGAAAAAGCTATTTTCAGTAGCTTATTCAAAACCTAGGTTTCAAACCGAGGTTTTGTCCAAAATCAATTCTCAACAAAAATTGCTGTTTGTCTAAAATTTTTTCAAACCGCGGTTTTGCCCAAAATTCATTTTCCAACGCTGCTCCCAAACAGGCACTTAGAGATATAGGGAGATTGTTACTGTTGTTTCTTCTTCTAATTGGTTTATTTCCTTTCCATAATCTTATGAATAGAGTGCACAACTTATTAAGGCCCTGTGCTTTTGTTTGCCATGGTAAAGCTTGAAGCCACTTTATTTTTGACATTCTTTGAGTTCTGTGAATTGCTAGGTTTTCATTTGTTTTTGGACTAGTTTTGATATGTTATATACTTATGGGATGCAGTGATATTATTTTTAAAATAAACACAATGATATTGTTTTAAATGGCGAACTATATGCTAAACTAGGATGAGGTTGGAAGTTACCTCATTTGATTTTATTATGTGTAAAGGGAGATTTGGCTTAGCTTACCATACGGTTCAATCATGTTATGCTTTTTATTATGTGGTTCACGTGATAAATTCTGACATAGGCTTTTGTTTGGGTTATGATTATATGGCCTTTGAATTCATGGCTAATCTTTCTTTTTGTCCATTTTGCACAAGTTACACATGGGTGGAGATTATTTCTTAACCTTATCTCGTGTTTTGGCACTTTGATTAATACAGGAAGAGTTCTTAGACTTGTAGCGTTTGGATTATCATAAGTATTGAATGAAGGTATATGTAGTGATCACTTTTGGTCGTGAAAGGGGTCTTTAAGTTTTAGTTTCTGTGTGAATATGGATATATTTGATCTAACTATCTCTTATATCAAAATCATCCAACCCACCATTCTAACATGGCTCCTCTCAGAGTTACTGTTTATGGAGCCATTTTAAGACATTGGGCTCCGTGCAGGTTATTAGACTCATGTGGTTTCATGCATTCTGAATGCATGTGATAAGTTTGATACCAAATACTTGAAAAATTGCTTCTTTTCCTTTCCCTCCATTCTTTCAAATTTCGAAATTTAAAATTCAAAATTTAGAATACATATTTGTATGCTCTAGATAAGGATCCCTCATCCCTTTTTTCAGACCATGCTTACTTTCTGTGCGGCATCTCATCTCTCTCAACTTCTCATCTTCCTTTTTCATCAATTCCCACCCCCCAAGTCGGTTTATTCTTCAATCTTCATCTCTGCCAATGAATCAGTCAGATTTTTTAGTCAGGCTTATCAAATCTCTTATTGCCTATATTGATTTGTTTTTTGTTTTTTGTTTATCATTTTAGTAAAAGAAAAGGAACAAAAATTAAGGCGGCTTGAAGAAGAAGCCAGTGTCCAGTCAGCGAAAGCTGGCCTTCAATTTCCCATTGGAAGAATTGGTAGTATTTGAAGAAAGGAGGTACTCAGCGTGTTGGAACCGGTGCTCCCATCTACTTGGCCACCATCCTTGAGTACTTATACCAAGGCTTTTCTGGTTTCAATTTCTGAAAATCTGTAACCCATATCAAAAGGCAATACAGAGATTTGAATAAAAACATCCATGGGAGCGAAGTCTTGGAACCAAAACACCTGAAAAGTTAGAGAGAGATTTGAATAAGAACATCCATGGAGAGCAAGTCTTGGTCCATTCTTTCCTGCATTTCCTCCACTCATCTTCCTTTTTCATCAGTTTCAACACAGCTTCATGGCCTGTGGAGATAAGCTAAAAGTTTATGAATATGAGAGCAAAAAATGAGAAGTTTCTAAATATGATTTTCTGACTCTCTAAGATGAACATTTCCTAAAAGGTATGCAGATTGTCCAGGTGAGGCTTATGTCACAGTTATTCTGATAGGTATCCGTTATACCAGATTCAGTCCCATGTTTACATGCTCAATTGTTGACTTATAATCGATGCACTTCTCCATATTTATATTTCTTGGCTAGTTAAAACCAACTGCAAATTCAGCGTCTTTTTCTTAATACAAAAGTGAAAGAATTTGTTGTAAATATCATTTACTTTTATATGTTTGTCTGTATCATATTAATTCCTTTCAATCTCATTATTCTAGAGTAATAAAATAGTGTACCTTTAACTGTATAAATATGTTTCATTGATGGCAACTTTGCTAAGGCCACCGATATCATGTTGTCATACTCAATTTGGTAAGTCCAGTTTTGGGAAGAGCTCCATGAATATTGGTCTGAGTCTTCTTTCTCATATTACTAACTCAAATTCAATGTTATAAGGTACCGTTCTTTGATGTTGAGTTTTGAATTCACTATCTATGTCTCAATATCTAGATGCCTTTTATTAGCCTTTTACTCTTAGATTGAAAAACTCATGAATTATGTTTGTGATTGATGCCTGAATCGGTTCTACTAAAAATATTAATAAACTCCAATAGTGTATTATGGATAGCAAAATTAATGATAAAACAATCATCTTGTTGGCAGTTAGAGAAGCAAATTGAAGTTATGACTGTCTAATTTTTGTAAAACCATTGTTGGTGGAGATATGAATTTTGAGTCTTAAGTATGTTATTTCCTACTTTGCCATGGATAATTATTATTATTATAAAATTATTTTTATTTGGCAATGTTTTAAAAGCTGGATAGGATGTTGAGTCAAAAAAGTCAACGGGTCACGATTTAAACGGTCAAATCAGTCGGGCCATTTGGTCGAACCGATGACATAATAATTAAATAGCAATTTAATTAAATAGTATTATATACATATATAATACTCCTCCAGTCTTTAATATAAAATATATTTAACTAATTTGATTAAATTAAGGATATTTGTTAAGTTAGTTAATATAACATGTATTTTTTAGAACACCCTAATCATTTTTCTTAATTCTCTTCTTCCATCTCTTACTTGATTATTGTTGAGGGAATATTTATAGAGGTAATTTAGAAAAAAGTAGATAAATATGAAAAATATGTCTTATTTTAGGGTAAAAATTAACTTCTCAAATAGCTCATATATTAAAAATTGGAGTAATATATATATACAGAAAATAAATCTATAGTAAGTATAATTGTTAATATAATAACACTACAATATACATTACAATATATGAAATTCTCAATTAAATAGAACCTTATGTTACAAAGGTCTAAAAAATTATTTAGCTTTTTGAGATGGTCAATTTTAAAAAAATTTATACACTTTCTCAGTGTTTTTATGTTAGGCTAAAAAATTGTCCAATCTTCTAAAAACCATTCTGGTCTCAGTCTAATTCTGGAATCCAGCTCAATTCTAGTCTAATTTGGTTCAACAATAAAAATGGTTATTTAGCCAAACTAAACTGTTAACTGAGTCTGGGTGACTGTTCAACCAGTTGAACTAGAGTAAGTTTGCAGCTTTTGCATTTAAAATAGTCTGGAATCCACCAATATCATGTTGTCATACTCAATTTGTTAAGTCCAGTTTTGGGAAGAGCTCCATGAATGTTGGTCTGAGTCTTCTTTCTCATATTACTAACTTAAATTATATGTCCTTGTAAAATGTGCCATTAGAAAGAGAGACCATACTTGATATGTAAAAATTGTGTCAAGACCATACAAAATAGTTGATGTTTTAGTTCCAAGACTTAGCTCAGATGATACACCATGCCATAAGAGCTGTTTTGGTTTGAATCACTTTCTTAGGTTTTCTTTTCTTTTCTTTCTGATTTTTTGAATATGTTAAATTAGTAATGGATGAAATGTGCTTGTAGGTTCCACAGATTAAGCACAAGTGATTTCTTCCTTTCATTCCTTGAAATTCACTACGGCTAATGAACCTTTAGTTTTTAAGCATGTTTAATCAATTGATTGTATTACGGTAACTCTCTATCTCTATTGGCATCCTCACTCACTACATATACTAGAAAGAAATTGATTTCACGGTTAGGATTTTTGAAAATATGGAAGATGCAGACTCACATCCTCAATAGAAAAGGGTCAATTTTATTCTTCCCTTTTCTGGAAATATGGAAGATTGGTTCTCCTTTCATAATGCGAGAAATCTCTGCAATTGCTATTGTATTTGCAATTTGATCGCCATTTCCTTTGTTTCTCTTTTATCTATTGTGTTGAATTCTTTTATTTTTGAAGATAAATTATAATAGCTATTCTTGCCATGTCATTAGTCACAGAAGAAACGAATCTGACTGTTATTTGGTTTTTTTCCATTAGGTCTTTTTGATTTTCTCCTCTGAATTGAGGTTGTGGTGTGGTTTTCATGTTCTTCTTGATCTGAGCATATTTTTAGCTATTGATAGTGTCTAAAGGACAAAGGAACAATTTCAAACCAATTGACATAACTGGCAGTTTTTCATGTTTTAATTATTGTGTTTCTTTTAAAAAGGTATATTATAAATGTTGGAAGAGCTCATGGTAATAATTTCTTGAGCAATAGGCTTTGTCTCAATGTTATAAGGTGCTGTTCTTTGATGTTGAGTTTTGAATTCCCTATCTATGTCCCAATATCTAAATGCCTTTTACGCTTTGTGATTGATGCATGAATCGGTTCTGTCATACCTTAGTTCTAGATCATATTAGGATTCATTTATGCCCATTAGAACTATTATGGAAGGCCCAAGATTCAAGAAAACAAATCTGAAATTTTTAGTTTATCGGGTTACTGTCCATTTGGTAATTTCAGAAATTATGCTCAACTTTAAAAATCATAACTAATTCTAAAACATTGAAATTGAATGGTTCCAAGTTCTATTGAAAGCTTTTCTATAGTTCTTTAAGAGAAAAATAGTCTTAGGAACTCATTCATTGCAGAAAAGTGTCAGATTGATGTGGAATTTCTACTGTTTATTTAGTCAAAAATTGTGTTTCAGATTTTCAAACTTAACTTTAAAAAATTGCCATAAATTGTACACAGCTCCATTTTAGGTGACCTATGAATTTAAAGATTATTGTGTTTACAAAAGCATACAAAATTTCAAGGTAAGCTTATGTTAGAATGGTTGTTTCACCTAAGAGGGGGGTAAATTGGGTGATTTTGAAAAAAAGTAAGAATTTTGAATAAAATCAAAATATCAAGTTCAGAAGGATATCACAATTTGTAGAAAGATGAGGGAAGCAGATAGATGAGAAGTTGAACATTGGCAATTTATACTATCTTTCAAGATTAGTATAATGTCCATTCCTCAGAGCTCCTCTGAGTGTTCCACTATCTTTCAAGATTAGTTAGGCTCTTGGCACCTCAGTACATCAATGTGAGAATCCCTTTACTCCCTCTTACAACCTATAAGGTATCAATCATGAGAATTCCTCTCACTCCTACTTACAACCTGTAAGGTATCATCCTGCTCAAAAGACCCACTCTTGAGTATCTCAGGAATGAAAAAGAAGTTTTACAAATATCTCTCTTAACTAGAGGAATTGTGATAATTAATTAAATACAAACTCTCTTAGTTTATCTCTCAAAGAATATAACAAGCTCTGTTCAAAGATTGAGAAAACAGAGTGAAACAGAGACACTATCAGTAACTAATACTGTTTATGATCATAATGCATTGTTGAGCATCTCTCCTTTTCTCTTGTTCATCTTTTTACTTCCTTTACTTTGTTAGCTTTCTGATCACTGTCGTTTCTAATTATCAAACAAAACAAAACTAACCAATAGTAAGTGGAGGCTAACCTAGCTCGGATCACAAGGAGCTACTGAATGTTAGAGTTCCTAATTAATCTATTGAGCCACAATTTAACAGGTTAAGCAGATGATTTGTGTTTTGGACTATCAACTAACTTCAGAAAGTAAATCTATTCTATTGTTTCTATTTTTATGTGATTAAGATGATGAGATGAATGAATGATGATAAGTGTGTTCCCCTGGAGATTACCTTACCTTCATTATTCACAGAATATCAAGAGTTAATCAATTGAAGTAGAATAGGTTAGCTAACAACTCGCTAGCTAAATCTCAATCAAAGTTATAACTCGCAGACATTGAATAGAGAATAGAAATTGTTCAACTTAGAGATAATAGAATATGAATATTAATCAAAGGTTCATTAGTGTAGGAAGAATGAATCCAACTCGGTTCCCTAATTCCTTGTCATCTATTACTCTAATTGAATCAATAAACCAGAAGTAAACACATCAACTAGATACAGTTAAATCTGACTTAAAGACTCAATAAACTCCCTGGAAAGCTTGAAAGACTCTGGTTTGGTGTCATCTCCAAGGAAGCACAGCAGCTCAGCCTTGCATTGCTATATGAACTCCAGCAGCAAACATCAGTACAGCAGCAGTAGTCATGTGAAAATGAAAGGAGAAAATGAAGATGATGAACTGCAGAACTGCCCTCTAGTTCTTCTATTAATTAGAACAGAGGGAAGTTGCATAAGAGAAATGGAGACGGAGAAAGAAAGAGTAGTGACGTGTGCGTGAAACTGGAATCTGGATGGAATGAATGGATGGTATCTGTGAATCGTATATCAGAATCGTATGTCAGAATGTATGGGGTGCATCCGATGCTGAGTGATGTGCGTATAGTGTGATATATAGGAGAAGTTTGAAATGCATGAGTGAATCAATGGAGCCGTCCAGATGTCCTCCATCTCCAGCTGTCAACACATGATCTGGTATTCCGTTTACAGCACATGCTTCCCACTTGCTGTTGGCAACTTGCTCATTCTGTTCATATGGAGTATGCTGACGTCTGAATAGTGTCGCGTGTGAACAGTGCTCAACTGATGATCTCCCACTTGTAATTTGTTATCAGCTCTCGTTTGCAGTCTGTTAAGTCCAGCTATGCAATTCATCACATGCTTAAATCACCTTCTGTCCAGCTATCCCTTCTGTCATTCGCTGATTGATCTCTGCCTTGAAGTTTGGTCGCGACCTTATATACATCAGGTCGCGACTAATATTTACAGAGAACGCTTCCCCTTTGCTGATTGAAGTTTGGTCGCGACGGTTAACACATAAGGTCGCAGGAAAACTCCACTTCGCCGATTGATTGCTGTGTTGACCTGAAATGGACATTTGATAGATTATTTATCCAATTAAGCACTAAAATCACATCATTTAAATTCCCACTTGTCCAACTTCATATTATTAACTAATTTGCTCAATATAGTAGGAAATGTGGCTAGAATCAATAATAAACTCTCTTTTAACATATTAAAAATTAGTGCAAATATGAGTTTATCACTCTCTCCGGCTTCTTCTTCTTTTTATAGTTGAGTTCTTCATAAATCCATTGGTTAGCCGTTGGAGTAGCCGTTGAAGAATATATCCGTTATTGCTTATGTATATATTCTGATAGTGCTCACTTTTTATGAACTTCTTTGTTTGATCTTCTTTATGCCTAAAAATGATATGAAATATGCTTCATAAGTGATATATAAAGAGTTTAAGCATATATCAATTGGTTCCAAATGATTTAGATTTAAACATCAAGTTTTATCAAAGTCTGGTTTAAAAATCTTTTATAAGATCACATTAATTTATCGAAAAGATGCCCTATCGAAGAAGACTTTGATAAGTCTCAAATGAATTGCTTAAAACTGTTAGAATCCATACTTAATGATGTTTTGATGATGTCAAAAGTAACTCAAAATATTTTGATAACAGATCATTCAATCAATCTAGTTGTTTACCAAAAGTAAAAAGTTAATCAAGTTAAATAATTTAATTGATTAGTCAATCGATTAATAATACTTAATTGATTAGTTGATCAATTAATGAGTATCATTTAATCGATTGAAGGTTCGATTAATGTCAAGACATTACTTTGTTGTTAAAAAGAAATTCAGTTAATCGATTAACTGCTCGATTAATCTCATGGAGTTGCTCTCTAGAATTGAAAAAATAAGTCAACTAATCGATTAGTTAATCTTAATTATAATTAATAGCTTGTCTATTCGATTAATCTATTTAGAACTATTTCTCTTTAAACAAACAAACTCCATTAGTTGATTAGTTAATTGATTAATCTAAATTAATACATTAATTGTTTGATTAATCAGTTCAGATCAGTTTGTGAAAATCAAATCTAAATCCATTAATCGATTGGTTAATCGATTAATTTATATTAATAAATTGATTGTTCTATTAATATATTTTAAAAACATTTCGGTATCAATTCCTCCAGAGATATTAAGGATTCAATTAACTTACACTAATGGATTAGTTTTTCGATTAGCTTCATATATTTCAATGATACTTCTCTGTTTACGATGAAACTACTTGCATCTCTCTCTGAGGTATATATATTTTATTCAAAATCTAAAGTATGCTTTTGTTTCTCATTATTCTTTACTACAAATCTTTTGAGAAACTTATCTTATCAATTTATATTGAATAACAATCTTATCAATACGATACTCTATTTTCTATTTTCTACATTAATTGTAACGTTAATTGAATTAATGATGATTAATCTATCAGTTAATTGATTAATACATTAAATCTATTCTATTGTTTCTGTTTTTATGTGATTAAGATGATGAGATGGATGAATGATGACAAGTGTGTTCCCTTGGAGATTACCTTACCTTCATTATTCATAGAATATCAAGAGTTAATCGATTGAACTAGAATAGTTTAGCTAACAACTCGCTAGCTAAATCTTAATTAAAGCTACAACTCGCAGACATTGAATAGAGGATAGGAATTGTTCAACTTAGAGATAATAGAATATGAATATTAATCAAAGGTTCATTGGTGTAGGAAGAATGAATCCAACTCGGTTCCCTAATTCCTTGTCATCTATTACTCTAATTGAATCAATAAACCAGAAGTAAACACATCAACTAGATACAGTTAAATCTGACTTAAAGACTCAATAAACTCCCTGTAAAGCTTGAAAGACTCTGGTTTGGTGTCATCTCCAAGGAGGCACAGCAGCTCAGCCTTGCATTGCTATCTGAACTCCAGCAGCAAATATCGGTACAGTAGCAGTAGTCATGTGAAAATGAAGATGATGAACTGCAAAACTTTCCTCTAGTTCTTCTATTAACTCGAACAGAGAAAAGTTGCTGATAGAGGAGCATGACAGGATCAAGCATCAAAGGAAGACCAAAACACGGAGCATGGAGCCCAAGCTAAAAGATGGAAGTCCAATACTCTAAAAGACCCATTACAAGGCATTGCAGGCCCAATGACGAGAGCAAGGACCAAATCTATGAAAGAGGCGTTGAATTATTTGATAAAAGATCTTAAAGAGTTAGAACCTATATATTTGGAAGAAGCATCCCTCAATTAGCCTATCAAGGGTCCAAACATGGTGATTACATTGCTAGAAGCCAAACAAGATGATGCACAAGGCCCATGTGCAGTCCAGATTGAAGAATTCACTCAAAATACCATGTGACAAGCATGTGCCTTGGAGGAGGAGCATAAGTGACGTCCAAGAATATTCAAGAAGCATCAAGAAGGCGTCTTTATGTGTTAGTTATGGTTTAATTTTGTTTTTTTTAAGTTTCCATTTTTATCTGCATTAAATAAGGCCTTTTGGTCAAAGATTGCATAAGAATATTTTAGGTTAGTTTCCTATTTTTAGGTAGCAGCCTTTTTCTCCAAGAAAAGGTAATTTTCCTATTTCCTTTAGCCTTAATTGGTGCCAACCAAGATAGTCAATCATCATTAAGGCACATTTATGGCATTTATGATGTAGGTTTTTTTTTATTCTAGATTGTTCTTTTGCTGCCTATGTAAGGCTACGTTTTTTTGTAATTGGAACAGATTTGAATGAATGAATTTTAGAGAATTTTATTTCTCTTGAGTGAGCTTTGTTGCCGCCTCATATTCTAGTGGGAATACTCGACTGTATCAAGGGCTGATCATCCTTGTGGTGTCTCCATGGCTAGGGTTGTAAGAGACAGGTTCTCTTAAGGTCCTACCTCCGATCGTCCTTCTAGTTTCCTAACTTGTCTCTAGCCAGTCCGTATTCGTACCTTATATCATTTGGTATCAAAGCTAAGGTTTGCTAGAATTCAAGTTCTATCCTTTTATATATTATTTCTGTTTTCTTGTTTCATCTTCTTAATTCTATCATTTGTCCTT
This sequence comes from Leucaena leucocephala, assembly GCA_037074615.1. Taxonomy (NCBI): domain Eukaryota; kingdom Viridiplantae; phylum Streptophyta; class Magnoliopsida; order Fabales; family Fabaceae; genus Leucaena; species Leucaena leucocephala. Next base: position 10,261,132 of record CM073555.1, on the reverse strand, counting down.
CGTCCCTTACTTTCATCAATTTGGTTCTTCGCCTTTCTACCTCCTATTTGTGTTTTTTTGTGACTTTCTACATTCATTTGAGCAAAAAAAAAAAAGCTCAGAAAAAAAAGCTAAAAAAAATACGAAAATTCAAAGAAAAAAAGGAGGAGCTGTAGATTTGAGAATTGCAATGTTAAAGATGTGTTTCCTAAAATTTAGAAGAGCTTCCATTACAAGTTACAACTAGTTTCCTAAATCATTAAACTTGGGTGGTAACAGTTCTTATTTCCGCTCTTTGCATATTTCCTAATTTTTCATATTGCTTAATTTTAATTCCTTTCCTTTTTCCTTCAAGTTTCCTATTTCCTTCCTTCCTTCCATATCTCACCTTCCTAACTTGATTTGCTTTTCTTGCAAGGTGCTCAATTTCCTAAATTATTTTCGAGGTAGCACCTTTCCTAAATATTTTTTTCCTTTTTTCCCTTTCTTTTCTAATTCATAGCTCTCCATATTCTCCTTTCTTATCTCTTATATTTTTCTGGTTCTTGCAATTCTGGTTGTGGAGATTACCATTTATTAACATTGTCTCTTGATTTTGTTGAGTTTCAATCAAGAATATTATAGGAGGCAAGTTTGAGTGGTAAAAGGCGAGAGTGTTATTACATCAATTTAAAAGCCGGATTTGAGTTAAACACGAGTGACACTATGATTTCTTGAGTGAAACACGTGAGTAGAGTGGTAAGGTCCCTTCTTACTATTTCATTTCTCTTTGATCACACTAACGTTTCAGTTTCAAGATGAGTGACAGAGAAGCCCCTATGGAAGAATTCAACACAGATCCTAAGCTATTCATGAGAGCCATGAGAGATGAATTTCTCAAGCTCAAGTTGGAGCTAGCGGAGCTAAAAGCATCCAAAACAAGTAGTGGTGACGAGGAGATGATTAGATCTGGTTCTTCATCCTCAAAGAATAGGAGCAGACCTGAAAAACGTGATTTTGACACCTATGACCCAAAGGTCAAGTACCCTACCTTCAAGGGTAATATAAATCCAGATGCATACCTTGATTGGGAGATGAAGTTTGAGCAAATCTTCAGAATGAGTGACTGGCCAGAAGAAAAGAAGGTAAAAATTGCTTCATATAAATTTTTTGACTATGCTATTGTTTGGTGGGAAGATTTATAGCTTAAAAGGTGTCTTAAGGGCAAAGGACCACCTCATACATGGTCAAAGCTAAAAAAACTCATCGCAACAAGTATGTCCCTAGTTACTACTACCGAGAGCTAAATAGAAAGTTACGACTGTTTGGCCAAGGCTCTATGACTATCGATGAATATGTGCATGAACTTGACCTTCTTAAAATGCGAGATGGAGTATAAGAAGGAGAAAAAGCAAGCATGACCATAATCATTGATGGGTTAAGGTCTGAAATTAGAGACAAAGTTGAGATGTACACTTTTGTAGATAAAGAAGAGCTAGTGCATAAAGCCATCAAAGTTGAGAAGCGATATAAAGAAAAACACTCCAAATCCTCATCTCATGGTTGGAGGGACTCTAGATCAGCATCGAAGTGGAAGGATTCTAAGGCTAAAGATGTTGCAAAATTCACACCAAAAGCCAAGGAGGAATCCAAGCCCAAGATTGAGTGGAGAACTTCTTCTACTAATAGCACCTCTTCCCTTCAATGTTTTAGATGTCATGGAAAAGGGCATATTGCTTCCTAATGTCCCAATAAGAGGGCCATGATTCTCAAAGATAATGGCGAGTATGACAGTGTGCATTCTAGCGATAAAAGTGATGATAGCATGCCTTCTTTGGTGACTGATTCTAAATTGGAGATTGATGAAGCTGAACCTGTTAAGGGAGAAGCATTAGTGGCTAGAAGAGCCCTAAACATGCAACCAAAGGAAGATAAAGAGCCAAAGCAGCGAGAGCTCATCTTCCACACTAGGTGCTTCATAAAGAATAAGGTATGTAGCGTGGTTATTGATAGTGGTAGTGTTACCAATGTTGCTAGTACCTTACTTGTTGAAAAGTTGGATTTACCTACTATGAAGCATCATAAGCCTTATAAATTGTAATGGTTGAATGATAGTGCTGAAGCTAAGGTCACTAAGCAAGTTTTGGTTTCCTTTTCTGTTGGCAACTACCATGCTGAAGTTTTATGTGATGTAGTCCCAATGCTTGCTGGACATCTTTTGCTTGGAAGACCATGGCAGTTTGATAGTAGAACTCACCATGATGGTTATAAAAATTGTTATTCTGTACCTTTCAATGGAAAAATCATTGTATTAAAGCCTCTTAGGCCTAAGGAAGCTTATGATGACCAAGTGAGGATTGAGAAAGAATGCAAAAAAATAAGTGGGTGGAGTGAAAAAGAGAGAGTACAGAAAAAAGAAAAGAAAAGGCATGAATGTGAGAAAAATGAACAAAAGAAAGAGAGTCTATTTGCTGGAAAAAATGAGGTTAAGAGAGCATTATTGAGTGAGCAAGTCTTGGTGCTTGTGTGCAAGGATGCTTATTTTTCTACTAACCAACTTAACCCCTCTTTGCCTTCTAGTGTTGTGGCTTTGTTGCAGGAATTTGGTGATCTATTCCTTGATGAAGTTCCCGATGGGCTTCCCCCTTAAGAGGAATTGAGCATAGGATTGATTTCATCCCTGGAGCTTCTATACCTAATAGACCAGCTTATAGAGCCAATCCCGAAGAAACTAAAGAGATTCAATGCCAAGTTGATGAACTCATGAGGAAAGGCTTTGTAAGGAAAGTTTGAGCCCATGTGCTGTTCCAGTACTTCTAGTGCCCAAGAAAGATGGTTCATGGCGAATGTGCGTTGACTGTAAAGCCATCAACAAAATGACAGTTAAGTATCGTTATCCTATTCCTAGGTTAGATGACATGTTAGATGAGTTACATGGTGCTACATTCTTTTCTAAAATTGACCTAAGGAGTGGTTATCATCAAATTCGCATGAAAGAGGGAGATGAATGGGAAACAGCTTTTAAAACTAAATTTGGATTGTATGAATGGTTGGTTATGCCCTTTGGGTTGACCAATGCACCTAGTACATTCATGAGCTTAATGAATCATGTTTTTCGTTCCTTTATTGGAAAATTTATGGTTGTCTACTTTGATGATATTCTTGTTTACAGCAGAACTTTAGATGACCATGTTATGCACTTGTGTGAGGTGTTTAAAACCCTTAGAGAAAATAGCCTGTATGCTAATTTTCAAAAATATTCTTTTTGCATGGATTCTGTTGTGTTTCTTGGTTTTGTTGTAGGTGCTCAAGGGATCCGTGTAGATGCAGAGAAGGTGAAAGCTATCAGGGATTGGCCAACCCCAACAAATGCTAATGAAGTAAGGAGTTTCCATGGATTAGCAAGTTTCTATAGGAGGTTTGTTAAGGATTTTTCATCTATTGCTGCACCTTTAAATGAACTTGTTAAGAAGCATGTTATTTTTAAATGGGGTGAATCACAAGAACAGGCTTTTACCACCCTAAAGGAGAAATTAACTAATGCACCACTTTTGTGTTTGCCTGATTTTAATAAAATTTTTGAAGTGGAATGTGATGCTTCTGGAATTGGTATTGGTGCTGTTTTCATGCAAAAGTCTAGGCCTATAGCTTACTTTAGTGAGAAATTAAGTGGAGCTTCCTTGAATTACTCTACTTATGATAAGGAGCTCTATGCTTTGAAAAGAACTTTGGAAACTTGGCAGCATTATCTTTGGTCCAAAGAGTTCATTATTCATTCTGACCATGAAAGTTTGAAGTTTTTAAAGTCTCAAGGTAAGCTTAACAAGAGGCATGCTCGCTGGCTAGAGTTCATAGAGACTTTTCCATATGTGATCAAGCATAAGCAGGGTAAGGAGAATGTTGTTGCAGATGCTCTTCCCGGAGGTATTCCCTTATTACTTCTCCACATGCTAGGTTACTTAGATTTGAACTGTTGAAAGGATTGTATAATTCTGATTATGATTTTTCTAGGATTTGGTCTTCTTGTGAAAAGCATGGATTGAATGACTTTTACATATATGATGGGTTTCTTTTTAAGAAAAATAGATTGTGCATTCCTAAATGTTCTATGCGTGAATTGCTTGTCAAAGAAACTCATGGTGGTGGTTTGATGGGTCACTTTGGTATTGATAAAACTTTAGCTCTTTTGTATGAACACTTTTATTGGCCTGGTATGTGCAAAGATGTTGTGTCTGTTTGAGCTAAATGTGTGACATGTAGGCATGCAAAGTCTAAGGTTCAACCTCACGGTTTATATTCCCCTCTACCTGTGCCTTCCCAACCTTGGGTAGATATTTCTATGGATTTTGTGTTGGGTTTGCCTAGCTCTCAATCTGGGAAAGATAGAATCTTTGTTGTAGTGGATAGATTTAGTAAAATGGCTCATTTTATTGCTTGTTCTAAAACAAATGATGATGTGCATATTGCTGACTTGTTCTTCAAAGAAATTGTTAGATTGCATGGATTGCCTAAAACCATTGTGAGTGATAGGGATGTAAAGTTTCTTAGCCATTTTTGGAGGACTTTGTGGAGTAAGCTTGGAACTAAGTTGCTGTTTTCTACTGTGGCACATCCCCAAACGGATGGGCAAACTGAGGTCATCAATAGAACACTCACTACCCTGTTACGTGCAATAATTCAAAAGAACTTGAAGAATTGGGTCAATTGCTTGCCTCATATTGAATTTGCATATAACAGGGCTATTTACTCTTCCACTTCGTTTTCTCCATTTGAGATTGTTTATGGCTTTAATCCTCTATCTCCTTTGGATATTCTACCTTTGCCTTCTAGTGAATGAGCTAACCTTGATGGTAAGAAAAAGGCTGAGTTTGTGCAGGAATTACATGCTAAGGTGAGGGCCAACATCGAGAGAAAGAATGAGCAATATACAAAGCAAGCTAACAAAGGTCGTAGGAAAGTTATCTTTGAGCCTGGAGACTGGGTTTGGGTACACTTGCGAAAGGAGAGGTTTCCAGAACAACGAAAGTGTAAGTTGCAGCCAAGAGGAGATGGCCCTTTCCAAGTCCTGGAGCGAATCAATGATAATGCTTATAAAATAGATTTGCCTAGCTCCTAGGTAATGTAAGTGCTACATTTAATATGACTGATTTATCTCTCTTTGATGCTGTAGATTCGAGGACGAATTCTTTTGAGCAGGGAGGGAATGATAGAGGAGCATGGCAGGATTATGCATCAAAGGAAGACCAAAACACGGAGCATGGAGCCCAAGCTAAAAGATGGAAGTCCAATACTCTAAAAGACCCATTACAAGGCATTGCAGGCCCAATGACGAGAGCAAGGACCAAATCTATGAAAGAGGCGTTGAATTATTTGATAAAAGATCTTAAAGAGTTAGAACCTATTTATTTGGAAGAAGCATCCCTCAATTAGCCTATCAAGGGTCCAAACATGGTGATTACATTGCTAGAAGCCAAACAAGATGATGCACAAGGCCCATGTGCAGTCCAGATTGAAGAATTCACTCAAAATACCATGTGACAAGCATGTGCATTGGAGGAGGAGCATAAGTGACGTCCAAGAATATTCAAGAAGCAACAAGAAGGCGTCTTTATGTATTAGTTATGGTTTAATTTTGTTTTTTTTAAGTTTCCATTTTTATCTGCATTAAATAAGGCCTTTTGGTCAAAGATTGCATAAGAATATTTTAGGTTAGTTTCCTATTTTTAGGTAGCAGCCTTTTTCTCCAAGAAAAGGTAATTTTCCTATTTCCTTTAGCCTTAATTGGTGCCAACCAAGATAGTCAATCATCATTAAGGCACATTTATGGCATTTATGACGTAGGGTTTTTTTTATTCTAGATTGTTCTTTTGCTGCCTATGTAAGGCTACATTTTTTTGTAATTGGAACAGATTTGAATGAATGAATTTTAGAGAATTTTATTTCTCTTGAGTGAGCTTTGCTTGCCGCCTCATAATCTCGTGGGAATACTCGACTGTATCAAGGGCTGATCATCCTTATGGAGTCTCCATAGCTAGGTTTGTAAAAGACAGGTTCTCTTAAGGTCCTACCTCCGATCGTTCTTGTAGTTTCCTAACTTGTGTCTAGCCGGTCCGTATTCGTACCTTATATCAGTTGCATAAGAGAAATGGAGATGGAGAAAGAGAGAGTAGTGGCGTGTGCGTGAAACTGGAATCTGGATGGAATGAATGGATGGTATCTGTGAATCGTATATCAGAATGTATGGGGTGCATCCGATGTTGAGTGATGTGAGTATAGTGTGATATATAGGAGAAGTCTGAAATGCATGAGTGAATCAATGGAGCCGTCCAGATATCCTCTATCTCCAGCTGTCAGCACATGATCAGGTATTCTGTTTACAGCACATGCTTCCCACTTGCTGTTGGCAACTTGCTCATTCTATTCAGATGGAGTATGCTGACGTGTGAACAGTGCCGCGGGTGAATGGTGCTCAACTGATGATCTCCCACTTGCAATTTGTTATCAGCTCTTGTTTGCAGTCTGTTAAGTCCAGCTATGCAATTCATCACATGCTTAAATCACCTTCTGTCCAGCTGTCCCTTCTATCATTCGCTGATTGATCTCTGCCTTAAAGTTTGGCCGCGACCTTATATTTATCAGGTCGCGACTAATATTTACAGAGAACGCTTCCCCTTTGCTGATTGAAGTTTGGTCGCGATGGTTAACACATAAGGTCGCAGGAAAACTCCACTTCGTTGATTGATTGCTATGTTGACCTGAAATGGACATTTGATAGATTATTTATCCAATTAAGCACTAAAATCACATCATTTAAATTCCCACTTGTCCAATTTCATATTATTAACTAATTTGCTCAATATAGTAGGAAATGTGGCTAGAATCAATAATAAACTCTCTTTTAACATATTGAAAATCAGTGCAAATATGAGTTTATCACTCTCTCCAGCTTCTTCTTCTTTTTATAGTTGAGTTCTTCATAAATCCATTAGTTAGCCGTTGGAGTAGCCGTTGAAGAATATATCCGTTATTGCTTATGTATATATTCTGATAGTGTTCACTTTTTATGAACTTCTTTGTTTGATCTTCTTTATGCCTAAAAGTGATATGAAATATGCTTCATATGTGATATAAAAAGAGTTTAAGCATATATCAATTGATTCCAAATGATTTAGATTTAAACATCAAGTTTTATCAAAGTCTGGTTTAAAAATCTTTCATAAGATCATATTAATTTATCGAAAAGATGCCTTATCGAAGAAGACTTTGATAAATCTCCAATGAATTGCTTAAAACTGTTAGAATCCATACTTAATGATGTTTTGATGATGTCAAAAGTAACTAAAGATATTTTGATAACAGATCATTTAATCAATCTAGTTGTTTGCCAAAAGTAAAAAGTTAATCAAGTTAGATAATTTAATTGATTAGTCAATCGATTAATGATACTTAATTGATTTGTTGATCGATTAACGTCAAGACATTACTTTGTTTTTAAAAAGAAAGTCAGTTAATCGATGAACTGCTCGATTAATCTCATGGGGTTGCTCTCTGGTGTTGAAAAAATAAGTCAACTAATCGATTAGTTAATCTTAATTATAATTAATAGCTTGTCTATTCAATTAATCTATTTAGAACTATTTCTCTTTAAACAAAACAAACTCCAGTAGTTGATTAGTTAATTGATTAATCTAAATTAATACATTAATTGTTTGATTAATCAGTTCAGATCAGTTTGTGAAAATCAAATCTGAATCCATTAATCGATTGGTTAATCGATTAACTTATATCAATAAATTGATTGTTCTATTAATATATTTTAAAAACCTTTCTGTATCAATTCCTCCAGAGATATTAAGGATTCAATTAACTTACACTAATGGATTAGCTGTTCGATTAGCTTCATATATTTCAATGATACTTCTCTGTTTACGTTGAAACTACTTGCATCTCTGTCTGAGGTATATATGTTTTGTTCAAAATCTAAAGTATGCTTTTGTTTCTCATTATTCTTTACTACAAATCTTTTGAGAAACTTATCTTATCAATTTATATTGAATAACAATCTTATCAATACGATACTCTGTTTTCTATTTTCTACATTAATTGTAACGCTAATTGAATTAATGATGATTAATCTATCATTTAATTGATTAATACAGTAAATCTATTCTATTGCTTCTATTTTTATGTGATTAAGATGATGAGATGGATGAATGATGACAAGTGTGTTCCCTTGGAGATTACCTTACCTTCATTATTCACAGAATATCAAGAGTTAATCGATTGAACTAGAATAGGTTAGCGAACAACTCGCTAGCTAAATCTCAATTAAAGCTACAACTTGCAGACATTGAATAGAGAATAGGAATTGTTCAACTTAGAGATAATAGAATATGAATATTAATCAAAGGTTCATTCGTGTAGGAAGAATGAATCCAACTCGGTTCCCTAATTCCTTGTCATCTATTACTCTAATTGAATCCATAAACCAGAAGTAGACACATCAACTAGATACAGTTAAATCTGACTTAAACACTCAATAAACTCCCTGGAAAGCTTGAAAGACTCTGGTTTGGTGTCATCTCCAAGGAAGCACAGCAGCTCAGCCTTGCATTGCTATATGAACTCCAGTAGCAAACATCGGTACAGCGGCAGTAGTAGTGTGAAAATGAAAGGAGAAAATGAAGATGATGAACTGCAGAACTTTCCTCTAGTTCTTCTATTAACTAGAACAGAGGGAAGTTGCATAAGAGAAATGGAGACGGAGAAAGAGAGAGTAGTGGCGTGTGCGTGAAACTGGAATCTGGATGGAATGGATGGATGGTATCTGTGAATCGTGTGTCAGAATGTATGTGGTGCATCCGATATTGAGTGATGTGCGTATAGTGTGATATATAGGAGAAGTCTGAAATGCATGAGTGAATCAATGGAGCCGTCCAGATGTCCTCCATCTCCAGCTGTCAGCACATGATCCGGTATTCTGTTTACAGCACATGCTTCCCACTTGCTGTTGGCAACTCGCTCATTCTGTTCAGATGGAGTATGCTGACGAGTGAACAGTGCTCAACTGATGATCTCCCACTTGCAATTTGTTATCAGCTCTCGTTTGCAGTCTGTTAAGTCCAGTTATGCAGTTCATCACATGCTTAAATCACCTTCTGTCCAGCTTTCCCTTCTGTCATTCGCTGATTGATCTCTGCCTTGAAGTTTGGTCGCGACCTTATATACATCAGGTCGCGACTAATATTTACAGAGAACGCTTCTCCTTTGCTGATTGAGGTTTGGTCGCGGCGGTTAATACATAACGTCGCAGGAAAACTCCACTTGGCTGATCGATTTCTGTGTTGACCTGAAATGGACATTTGATAGATTATTTATCCAATCAAGCACTAAAATCACATCGTTTAAATTCCCACTTGTCCAATTTCATATTATTAACTAATTTGCTCAATATAGTAGGAAATGTGGGTAAAATCAATAATAAACTCTCTTTTAACATATTAAAAATCAGTGCAAATATGAGTTTATCCCTCTCTCCGGCTTCTTCTTCTTCTTATAGTTGAGTTCTTCATGAATCCATTAGTTAGCCGTTGGAGTAGCCGTTGAAGAATATATCCGTTATTGCTTATGTATATATTCTGATGGTGTTCACTTTTTATGAACTTCTTTGTTCGATCTTCTTTATGCCTAAAAGTGATATGAAATATGCTTCATAAGTGATATATAAAGAGTTTAAGCATATATCAATTGATTCCAAATGATTTAGATTTAAACATCAAGTTTTATCAAAGTCTGGTTTAAAAATCTTTCATAAGATCATATTAATTTATCGAAGTATTTATCGAAAAGATGCCTTATCGAAGAAGACTTTGATAAATCTCAAATGAATTGCTTAAAGCTGTTAGAATCCATACGTAATGATTTCTTGATGATGTCAAAAGTAACTCAAGATATTTTGATAACAGATCATTTAATCAATCTAGTTGTTTGCCAAAAGTAAAAAGTTAATCAAGTTAGATAATTTAATTGATTAGTTGATCGATTAATGAGTATCATTTAATCGATTGAAGGTTCGATTAATGTCAAGGTGTAACATCCTAGAATTTCCCTAGCCGAAAACCCTAAGTTTCTAGCTAAGGAAATGATTGGAGAAATGTAAATGGTATGACTGATTAAATAAAGGATCAAATTGTAAAGTTAGAAAGTATTATGGCCAAAAGTTCAAAGTAGACAAAACTTCAGGGACTAAACTGCAAAGATGAAAAAGGTCAAGGGACCTAAATGTGATTTGTGAAAATTCACAAAAACTATACTTTCAGCCCAAAACAGCCCGGTACGGATTTAAGATATGAAAATACTGGGAGATAAAGCACAAAATTTCGGGTTGAATGAGAGACATCAGAATTTTGATTTGAGGTCCCGATTAATTGATAAAAATTCGGTAAGTCTGGGAAAATAACCTGGAATTTTTAGGAGACTGACTGGACTTCAGAATTCTGTGAGATTATGATAGAAGATACTTTGGGAATTATGGGAGATTGTAAAAAAGACCACACTTCCAAAAGAGGTCCAGATAATTTTAAATAGAATTTTAAAGGAATTTTAGGAGCTTGTCTACCGGCTCTAAAAATTAGGATTTTATTCGTTGAAGGACCAAATCTAAACTGAAGACCATGAAATTTTACCAGGAGGCTTAGAATAAATTTAGATGGGTTATTATGGGCCAAGTCAAAGTCCAATAGCCAGTATGAGCCCAAACTAAAATAGGGGCAAAATTGTAATTTCGGGAAATTTCGGGCCAGAAATGGCAGTTTTGAAAAATATTCAGAAAAATCCCAATAAATTCCATAAAATGGAAAATGAGGTTCTAAGACATTTTTATAAAGTGGAAATAACAAAAATACCCCTATATGAATTTTTATCGTATTATAGTTTCTTTTAAGGTATCCGGAAAAATTAAGTATTAGGACTATAAAAAGACCTCAGAAAAATATGAGAAAATGGAGATAAATATTTAAAGGGTAAATAATGATTTTAGATATGTTAGACAGGGTCAGAGGGTGTTCTAGAAAATATCATGCCATTAAATAATTTATTTTTCCCAAAAATCACCCGAATCGGTACCGGTTAATACCGAAAAATTGAAGAAAAATCCTAGAAGCTCCAAGAAGGTCCAAGAAACTCCATGAAGCCTCAAGACTTGTTGATTTGGCGCCAAATGGTGAGGGAGAAGGAAAAAGGAGATGACAACTCAAAAGTTGTCATAATTACAATGAAAAAGGAGGTTAAATTCTAACCCTTGGATCAAGCTTTTAGGAATTGGATCTTAGCCCTTGTTTCCCCTCAATTTTTCCTATAAATACCCCCTCCAAAGACTTCAATTTCGTGCAGCCCTCTTTACATAGGAGAAACTCTTGTCAATTCAAAACTCAAGCCAAAGACAAAGCTTCCAACCTCCCAAAGTTCAAGGATACTAAGGTAAGCATACTTCCAAGCTTTTAATGATTTGTTTGGAAGTTTGATTTATGGTTTTTAAGGGTTGGGAACCATGAATTTACAAGGGGAGATGCTGCCCAAATTAGGAGAAGGTGAAAGTCATGATAAGGATAGCAAAGACAAGTTGAAAAGGAAAAGATTTAACATGTTTTAGTTCATGGAATCAATGGTTCCTTGGAATTGTTCTTGAACTACCTTGCTGTCCAGATTTATGCACTTTGTTCTAGGGTTAATATATGATGATTTTAAGGCCTCCAATGTGTTCAAAATGCAATTTTGTGTAGGGTATAGTAGGGAGACCCTAATTGGAAGCCTTAGACATCAAAATGGAAGTTTTAGAAAACCCTAAGTTGCAATTTTCGTTTCTGTCCGTACGGACAGTATAGGAGATGAAGCAATTTCAAAATTTGGATCACACCATTGGATTCCTTAGCCAAAATTATGTAGGATAGGATCTCAAGAGTTAATGTTAGTGCTTAGGATAAATAAAACCCTAATTGCATTCAAGAAAGGGTAGTTAGGATTTTTAAGTTTGGATTATGTTTGAGAAGTGTAATGACATGAAATTGTTGTTCAATAATTAGGATTTGACATTTGTGCACCTAAAGAACTTCAAGTCAACAAGGAAACACAAGGATCCCCAAGAGGTAGCAACAACTCTAACTTTATCATTGTCTTGTAATTATTTATTGGTCTTGTTGTTTATGATGTTTGGTTGAGCATGATATTATGTGATGATGTGCAAGCTTGATGGGCTTGATTATGTGGTAATATCCTTGCTAAGATGTCATGACAAATGCATGTTAGAGAATGCCGACAATATGAGAATGAATGTGTGGCTCCCATATCATATAACATGCTTTAAATAATTACTTGATGATGTTGAATGCTATTGGGATTTCTTTGGAAATCTCACTCTTTTTCATATTAAACCATGGTAGGTGCTGAGCATTGAAGAGGTAAAGAGCTAATTGATGGTGTTTGAAGTATGCTTGGTTGTGTTAGATACACTTAATAGCTTGTCTATTCGATTAATCTATTTAGAACTATTTCTCTCTCAACAAAACAAACTCCACTAGTTGATTAGTTAATTGATTAATCTAAATTAATACATTAATTGTTTGTTTAATCAGTTCAGATCAGTTTGTGAAAATCAAATCTGAATCCATTAATCGATTGGTTAATCGATTAACTTATATGAATAAATTGATTGTTCTATTAATATATTTTAAAAACCTTTCTGTATCAATTCCTCCAGAGATATTAAGGATTCAATTAACTGACACTAATGGATTAGTTGTTCGATTAGCTTCATATATTTCAATGATACTTCTCTGTTTACGTTGAAACTACTTGCATCTCTCTCTGAGGTATATATGTTTTGTTCAAAATCTAAAGTATGCTTTTGTTTCTCATTATTCTTTACTACAAATCTTTTGAGAAACTTATCTTATCAATTTATATTGAATAACAATCTTATCAATACGATACTCTGTTTTCTATTTTCTACATTAATTGTAACGCTAATTGAATTAATGATGATTAATCTATCAGTTAATTGATTAATACAGTAAATCTATTCTATTGCTTCTGTTTTTATGTGATTAAGATGATGAGATGGATGAATGATGATAAGTGTGTTCCCTTGGAGATTACCTTACCTTCATTATTCACAGAATATCAAGAGTTAATCGATTGAACTAGAATAGGTTAGCGAACAACTCGCTAGCTAAATCTCAATTAAAGCTACAACTTGCAGACATTGAATAGAGAATAGGAATTGTTCAACTTAGAGATAATAGAATATGAATATTAATCAAAGGTTCGTTCATGTAGGAAGAATGAATCCAACTCGGTTCCCTAATTCCTTGTCATCTATTACTCTAGTTGAATCCATAAACCAGAAGTACACACATCAACTAGATACAGTTAAATCTGACTTAAAGGCTCAATAAACTCCCTGGAAAGCTTGAAAGACTCTGGTTTGGTGTCATCTCAAAGGAAGCACAGCAGCTCAGCCTTGCATTGCTATATGAACTCCAGCAGCAAACATCGGTACAGCGGCAGTAGTCGTGTGAAAATGAAAGGAGAAAATGAAGATGATGAACTGCAGAACTTTCCTCTAGTTCTTCTATTAACTAGAACAGAGGGAAGTTGCATAAGAGAAATGGAGACGGAGAAAGAGAGAGTAGTGGCGTGTGCGTAAAACTGGAATCTGGATGGAATGAATGGATGGTATCTGTGAATCGTGTGTCAGAATGTATGGGGTGCATCCGATGTTGAGTGATGTGCGTATAGTGTGATATATAGGAGAAGTCTGAAATGCATGAGTGAATCAATGGAGCCGTCCAGATGTAACATCCCTAATTTCTGTAATAAGTTGTATGTACAGATTGAATAAAATATATGAGATGTTTAGGAAAAGATGTGGCCATATTTATGTAAAGAAAAGGATTAATTGGAAGAGGAAGAAAGTCTAAGAGCCAAAATGTAAAATTACGAAAATGCCACCGTGATGCCCTAAGAAACCAGAAGTAAATGGAGGGCATTTTGGTCATTTCACACAATGGATGGATATCAGAGAAAATTTGATAGTAAATTATTATAATTAATATGAGAATTTATGGAGTTGACAGAAGTCAAAAAGGAGTCCTGTAGAATTAATTATGGAATTTACGGTGAAAAAGGACACCGATAAAGGGTTAAAGGAAACATATGTAATTTTTAACAGGACTTCTGGGTCTCAGAAAATTATGAAACTTTGTAGAGAATTCATTTTATATTAGAATGAATTTCTAAAAATGTTAGAACAATTAAAAGAGGTGTTTAGCATTTATGCTAAGATCAGGGTAATTTACGGATGATATGAGGAAAGTACATTGGGATTTGGGCCAGTTAGCTATTGGACCTAAAAGAGGCCCAACATTTCGTCCTAGGCCAGCCCAATAAGGCCCAAAAGTTATCTTGGAGCCCAAGTCCAAATAATAAATAATTTATGGATTTTTGAAAGGAAAGAAAAAGAGAATAAAGTAAGAATTAGGTGTTGCACATGGTGGGACCCACAAGGACACAAGAATGGCACCCAAAAAGAGGAAGGGTTAGGTGTACCAAGGGAGGCCATGCTAGTGATGTCATGGTGGTAAGGTCTTGAGTGAAAAGTGAAAAGACATTCCAAGATCAATCCTTTAACCATTAGATCAAATAGTTTCCAAAGTGATCTTGGCCTTCAATGGCACATGACTTTTGCTATAAATACCCCCCCTTTCCATTCATTCTTCACACCAAAGAGCTCCTTTAGAAAGAGAAGTGAGTTCTAGAGAAAGAAAGTGGAAGAAAGCAAGGAAGAAGCAAGGGTCTTGAAGGAGCAAGTAAGGTAAGTTGTCTCCTTGCTTCTACCTTTTGTTCTCATGGTTTGTGCTTGAGTTTAAGTGACTTTTTAGGCTTAAATCTTGGGGAAATGCTGCTGGAATTTTTGTGTATATGTGAAAGGAATATGAGTTTTAAGTCATAGATAGTTAAGACAAGCTTAAACAAGTTAGTTACATGCTTGGTTGTTGGATTAAGTTGATGTTCTTGACTTTACCATGGAAGAACATTTCGGTTTGCACTGTTCATGCACTGTTCATGATAGAAAGAGATGGAATTTCAATGATTTAATGCTTCCATTGAGTTTATATGATAATTTTGTGTAGGATTGGAAAGGTCTTGAACCTTGGAAACCATTGGAATTAAAGGTTGTAATGTTGAAAATCCCTTTCGGTTACTGTTCACTCGCATGAACAGTGATTTGAATTTCATGGTTTTGATGCTTCCAATGGTCTTAAAATGAGATTTTGTGTGGGGGAAAAGTGGAGGAACAAGTATGGGAAGCATTGGAATCAAAATGAGAATTTTTGAAAGAATTATGCATGTTTTTCAAATCTGTCTGGAACAGTGCATAGTTGCTGGAATTTGGTTGTTTTGAGTTCATAAATGGATTCAAAGGGCCAAATTGTGTAGGGTAAGGTCAAAACATCAATTGATTCAAAGGTCAAGTCAATTGGTAAAGATTAAAGGATGTTATGTTACTTAAAGTAAGCTTAGTGTTCAAGAGAAGTTAGATTGTAATGGTTGGATGGTAATGTGATGTTAGGATTTGCTTGGTGTACTCAAAAGAGGACAGCCACATAGCAAGGAAAAGTAAGAAGGAAGAAGCAAAGTTAAAGTGGAAAGAAGTAAAGCAATAAGGTAGTAAACTTACCCTAAACTTGTATGTATTGAATGTTATGCTTGATTGTGCTATGACTTTGTTGAATTGTGTGCATATGTGTATATGATTGAAGCTCTGTTTCCATGATTACCTTGGCCAATTGTATTTCATATGTTACATGGAAGCATGCACATTACACAATGTTTACACTTTCACAAGCAAGCACAAGTATTTAATTTAATGCATGCATTGTTTAGTACCGTTTGCTACTGAGATTTCCCCAGAAATCTCACCCCATCCATGTAATCCCAAACCCACAGAGAAGATAAAGAGGCATGAAGAGAGGTTGGGAATTGGAAGATTTGAATTCTATGTAATAAATGTGCGAATTATTGCATGTAATGTTGTTATATGACAAGTTGAGCAACAATGTTCATGATGAAAAGGTATAATAGTAAATGATGAAATAAATGTATCAAATAATTATGGCATAACCCCATAATGTCTATGAATGTATGAAAGGCCAAAGAGATTGGTTATGTTTTCTGGAACAATTAATGGAAAATTCATGTTTTTGAGGTTAAAGTTAAGGTTAAGATTCAAAGATGTGTACTAGAAAATGCCGTTGTGCTGGGTAGACTACAAAGTACTGTGTACGTAAGTGCTGTCTAAGGAGGCTGGAAGTGAGTGGACCTAGCCGGTTCATCCAGTCTTTCCTGGGTACTTACGTAGAATGGTAGTTCTCATGGGGAATTACCGAATCAGTACAGTTATTTTCTACCAGAATTTCCGGCAAAAGAGATATAATCCAGTTGAGAGTGCTATAGCAAGAGTACTCTGAGAGATATAAAGTAGGATGTTTCACCAGATGTCCTCCATCTCCAGCTGTCAGCACATGATCCGGTATTCTGTTTACAGCACATGCTTCCCACTTACTGTTGGCAACTCGCTCATTCTGTTCAGATGGAGTATGCTGACGAGTGAACAGTGCTCAACTGATGATCTCCCACTTGCAATTTGTTATCAGCTCTCGTTTGCAGTCTGTTAAGTCTAGCAATGCAGTTCATCACATGCTTAAATCACCTTCTGTCCAGCTTTCCCTTCTGTCATTTGCTGATCGATCTCTGCCTTGAAGTTTGGTCGCGACCTTATATACATCAGGTCGCGACTAATATTTACAGAGAACGCTTCTCCTTTGCTGATTGAAGTTTGGTCGCGACGGTTAACACATAACGTCGCAGGAAAACTCCACTCGGCTGATCGATTGTTGTGTTGACCTGAAATGGACATTTGATAGATCATTTATCCAATTAAGCACTAAAATCACATCATTTAAATTCCCACTTGTCCAATTTCATATTATTAACGAATTTGCTCAATATAGTAGGAAATGTAGGTAGAATCAATAATAAACTCTCTTTTAACATATTAAAAATCAGTGCAAATATGAGTTTATCACTCTCTCCGGCTTCTTCTTCTTCTTATAGTTGAGTTCTTCATGAATCCATTAGTTAGCCGTTGGAGTAGCCGTTGAAGAATATATCCGTTATTGCTTATGTATATATTCTGATGGTGTTCACTTTTTATGAACTTCTTTGTTTGATCTTCTTTATGCCTAAAAGTGATATGAAATATGCTTCATAAGTGATATATAAAGAGTTTAAGCATAGATCAATTGATTCCAAATGATTTAGATTTAAACATCAAGTTTTATCAAAGTCTGGTTTAAAAATCTTTCGTAAGATCATATTAATTTATCGAAGTATTTATCGAAAAGATGCCTTATCGAAGAAGACTTTGATAAATCTCAAATGAATTGCTTAAAGCTGTTAGAATCCATACCTAATGATGTCTTGATGATGTCAAAAGTAACTCAAGATATTTTGATAACAGATCATTTAATCAATCTAGTTGTTTGCCAAAAGTAAAAAGTTAATCAAGTTAGATAATTTAATTGATTAGTCAATCGATTAATGATACTTAATTGATTAGTTGATCGATTAATGAGTATCATTTAATCGATTGAAGGTTCGATTAATGTCAAGGCATTACTTTGTTGTTAAAAAGAAAGTCAGTTAATCGATTAACTGCTCGATTAATCTCATGGAGTTGCTCTCTGGAATTGAAAAAATAAGTCAACTAATCGATTAGTTAATCTTAATTATAACTAATAGCTTGTCTATTCGATTAATCTATTTAGAACTATTTCTCTCTCAACAAAACAAACTCCACTAGTTGATTAGTTAATTGATTAATCGAAATTAATACATTAATTGTTTGTTTAATCAGTTCAGATCAGTTTGTGAAAATCAAATCTGAATCCATTAATCGATTGGTTAATCGATTAACTTATATGAATAAATTGATTGTTCTATTAATATATTTTAAAAACCTTTCTGTATCAATTCCTCCAGAGATATTAAGGATTCAATTAACTGACACTAATGGATTAGTTGTTCGATTAGCTTCATATATTTCAATGATACTTCTCTGTTTATGTTGAAACTACTTGCATCTCTCTCTGAGGTATATATGTTTTGTTCAAAATCTAAAGTATGTTTTTGTTTCTCATTATTCTTTACTATAAATCTTTTGAGAAACTTATCTTATCAATTTATATTGAATAACAATCTTATCAATACGATACTCTGTTTTCTATTTTCTACATTAATTGTAACGCTAATTGAATTAATGATGATTAATCTATCAGTTAATTGATTAATACAGTAAATCTATTCTATTGCTTCTGTTTTTATGTGATTAAGATGATGAGATGGATGAATGATGACAAGTGTGTTCCCTTGGAGATTACCTTACCTTCATTATTCACAGAATATCAAGAGTTAATCGATCGAACTAGAATAGGTTAGCGAACAACTCGCTAGCTAAATCTCAATTAAAGCTACAACTCGCAGACATTGAATAGAGAATAGGAATTGTTCAACTTAGAGATAATAGAATATGAATATTAATCAAAGGTTCGTTCGTGTAGGAAGAATGAATCCAACTCGGTTCCCTAATTCCTTGTCATCTATTACTCTAGTTGAATCCATAAACCAGAAGTACACACATCAACTAGATACAGTTAAATCTGACTTAAAGGCTCAATAAACTCCCTGGAAAGCTTGAAAGACTCTGGTTTGGTGTCATCTCAAAGGAAGCACAGCAGCTCAGCCTTGCATTGCTATATGAACTCCAGCAGCAAACATCGGTACAGCGGCAGTAGTCGTGTGAAAATGAAAGGAGAAAATGAAGATGATGAACTGCAGAACTTTCCTCTAGTTCTTCTATTAACTAGAACAGAGGGAAGTTGCATAAGAGAAATGGAGACGGAGAAAGAGAGAGTAGTGGCGTGTGCGTG
Source organism: Leucaena leucocephala (assembly GCA_037074615.1). Taxonomy (NCBI): domain Eukaryota; kingdom Viridiplantae; phylum Streptophyta; class Magnoliopsida; order Fabales; family Fabaceae; genus Leucaena; species Leucaena leucocephala. The sequence continues at coordinate 10,242,128 of CM073555.1, read as the reverse complement.
AAACTGGAATCTGGATGGAATGAATGGATGGTATCTGTGAATCGTGTGTCAGAATGTATGGGGTGCATCCGATGTTGAGTGATGTGCGTATAGTGTGATATATAGGAGAAGTCTGAAATGCATGAGTGAATCAATGGAGCCGTCCAGATGTCCTCCATCTCCAGCTGTCAGCACATGATCCGGTATTCTATTTACAGCACATGCTTCCCACTTGCTGTTGGCAACTCGCTCATTCTGTTCAGATGGAGTATGCTGACGCGTGAACAGTGCTCAACTGATGATCTCTGTAACATCCCTAATTTCTGTACTAAGTTGTTTGTACAGATTGAATAAAATATATGAGATGTTTAGGAAAAGATGTGGCCATATTTATGTAAAGAAAATGATTAATTGGAAGAGGAAGAAAGTCTAAGAGCCAAAGTGCAAAATTACGAAAATCCCACTGTGATGCCTTAAGAAACTAGAAGTAAATGGAGGGCATTTTGGTCATTTCACACAATGGATGGATATCAGAGGAAATTTGATAGTAAATTATTATAATTAATATGAGAATTTATGGAGTTGAAAGAAGTCAAAAAGGAGTCCTGTAGAATTAATTATGGAATTTACGGTGAAAAAGAACACCGATAAAGGGTTAAAGGAAACATATGTAATTTTTAACAGGACTTCTGGGTCTCAGAAAATTATGAAACTTTGTAGAGAATTTATTTTATATTAGAATGAATTTCTAAAAATGTTAGAACAATTAAAGGAGGTGTTTAGCATTTATTCTGAGATCAGGATAATTTAAGGATATCGGTATAAGGAAAGTACATTGGGATTTGTACCAATTAGCTATTGGACCTAAAAGAGGCCCAATATTTCGTCCTAGGCCATCCCAATAAGGCCCAAAAGTTATCTTGGAGCCCAAGTCCAATAATGAATAATTTATGGATTTTTGAAAAGAAAGAAAAAGAGAATAAAGTAAGAATTAGGTGTTGCACATGGTGGGACCCACAAGGACTTCAAAATGGCACCCAAAAAGAGGAAGGGTTAGGTGTACCAAGTGAGGCCATGCTAGTGATGTCATGGTGGTAAGGTCTTGAGTGAAAAGTGAAAAGACATTTCAAGATTAAACCTTTAACCATTAGATCAAATAGTTTCCAAAGTGATCTTGGCCTTCAAATGGCACATGACTTTTGCTATAAATACCCCCCTTTCCATTCATTCTTCACATGTTAAGTGCAAAGAAAGATGAAATGTTGCAGATTTTAAAGCAGTCTGCGAGATATCAAGAGAAGTAGTAAGAATATGATGCTTAAAGTATGATGAGTAGTTAGAAGAAATTCCCGAATACAGTAATATTTGAGAGGATTTCATATGAAAGAAATGGACACTACTCATAAGTGCAGTAAGTGGTCCATAAGAGGAAAGTAGATTTCAACTCTGATTGGATTAACCCAGAGAAAGAAAGGCATGTTACGAAGAGATGTAAAGTTATGATGAGTACTTTGCCAGATGTTAAGTTAATTTGGCTATGGTACTGATTAAATTTCGAGGACGAAATTTATTTAAAGGGGAGGAGAAATGTAACATCCCAATTTTCAGGCCTTGAGACACGGAAATAGCCTGAGAATGAGAGGCTACCAGACCCCTTTTGAGCAGAAGTCCCAGAGACATAAGAGAGTTTTTAGGGACTAAGCTGCGAGTAAGTAAAGGTACGGGAACTTATGTGCAAACAGTGGAAGTCCCAAGGGGTAGAATGGCCATTTGGGGTGATGTAAAGGTCAAAGGTTGAAGAGTTACGAGCTGACCGTTCTGGTCGCGACTAGAGTAAAGCATGGTCGCGACTAGTGGTTACAGAAAGAGCTATACGCGACAAGAAAGCATTATGGTCGCGACGTAAAAGAAGTATGGTCGCGACTAGAAAGCAGTGATATCGCGACTAATAGTGGCAGAAAGCCTTAGACGCGACTAAAAAGTGTTGTGGTCGCGACGATATAATGTTTTGGTCGCGACGAGAAGATGTTTTGGTCGCGACTAATGTACACAGAATTGTAAGGTCGCGACAAGATGATGTTGAGGTCGCGACTAGTGACTAAAGTGGCGCTAAGCGTACGGGCCAAGAGTGGTGAAGGTCCAAGAGAGATAGTTACCCGGTTGGAGATAGACCGGAGGCAGGATATCAGATACAGGAAAGGTTATCTGGAAACCATGAAGTAAACTGATAAGGTATACTCATGGGTCCCACAAGATGCCACATGGCATTAAAGTAATGGTTTAGTAGAATAAAGTTACTCGGTTGGCAAAAAAACCGAGGAGGCACGATAACCGAGGAAATGATCAGATAAAGTCAGGGACTTATCTGGGTGGCATTGGGAAGCGTGCAAGGTCTCTTCCAGTCGCCACATGGCATTAGTCTGCAGAAAGCAGATAAAGTTGAGGGCACGCATTACGAGGCAAGAGACTGGACCGGTGAGTCAGCATGATGAGTCAGCATGCTGAGGTGTCCCAGGAATTCAAGCATGTGATAAATGTGGTGCTGAGGTGTCCCGGTGAGTTGGCACGATGATGCAGTAAAAAAGGAATTAAGGAAAATAGGAAAATCCAGGAAAAACCAGGACCGCAGGATCAAAGTTCATGGTAATTACAGAATTGCCATTGAAGCCTATTATAAATACCCCCTCCCCTCATTCCATTCTTGCATCACGCATGGAGAGGAGAATGAGAGAGAAAGAAGAGAGGGAAAGGGAAGGAAAGGAAGAGAGAAAGGAGAAAGGAAGAAAGGAAGTTCTGGCAGAGCTGGAAGCAGAATAGAGATAGTAGGGTTCTGCTGAGCTAGCCAGGTAGTAACTAATCCTAGCTTTTATGTAATGGCTTTGTGATTTATTGTGCTATTGTTTGGTTGGATTGTTGTCTTATATGTTATGTCTGAAGCTCTGCTGTAATGCTATGATCATATGTTATTAAGCATGGAAGCACGCAGCATACTTATCTGTACACAATCACAAGCAAGCACTGTCACACTGCATTACATATATTGTTATGATTGTTGCTACTGAGATTCCCCCGAATCTCATCCCCATCCATAACCCATTACAGGGAGGTTATGCTGAAGTGGATTTAGAGAATCCTAAGAGACGCCGTTATGCTGCCGGAGTAAAGACTGAACATCAGTATATGATAAGTACTGTGTACGTAGTGCTGTCTAAGGAGGCTAGAAGTGAGTGGACCTAGCCGGTTCATCTAGTCTTTCCTGGGTACTACGTAGAATGGTAGTTCTCATGAGGGAATTACCGAATCAGTACGGTTCAGTTCTTTATACAGATGAAGTGTAGCGGTTATGCTGCTGGAGTTTAGGCAGAAGAAGAGCTAGTATAGCTTCCGCAAGTGTACTCTGAGGGCTGTATGGGAGGATGTTTCATATGCTAAACTTCTATAGCATTTACACTCTTTCATATCTTACCCCTTAACATCTTGGTGTAGCTCTGGGGTCTATCTTACTTTAACTTTTCACTTTTCTTACCTTGTCCATCTATACCAACTTCTGTGACAACTGGACCCTTTTTCATTACTCTTTCTTAGACTAGTCTTGCCTTAACATCTTTCTGGACGAAGGCTACCTTACTCTTCTAAGCCTTAGCATTCTCTATCTCATATAACTACTGGGTTCTATCTTTACTTTAGACCTTCTTCTCTAGGTCTCTTTAGCCTTTTAATCTTTTTATCCTCATCTGGAGGATTTATCTGCTCATACTTTTCTGTTCTCAAAACATATGGGGTTCTCTTCTTTGTTCCTCAGGCATACTTCTATAAAACTTTTGAATATCAGCACTCAGACTTTAACTTGGACTCTGTCTTTATTTAAAGAAAACTAAGTTCAGTCTGTATAATATAGGCTATATGAGGAAAATCATTATAAATAATTTTTCTGGATGAGTTTATCAACTAGTGAAGCTTCCTTACCTTAACTTCGTCTTTGGCATTCATCTTCCCAAAGAGATACTATATTGTACTCATATCTCATGGCTCATTACTTTCCTTAGGCTAGGTCTAACTGCGACCTCGGGATCTAACTGCGATCAACCGTCAGCCTCTTCAGAATCTAACTGTGACTCTGGAACTATTAGGATGTAACTGCGACCCTGGAGCCATGCTAGGATCTAACTGTGACCCTCCAGAATCTAACTGCGATTCTGTATATCTCCCGAAGATCTTAAACCAACAGACTAAGTTATAGGGTTCACCGCTTCTACTTGTTGATAACTCAATAAAAATTTAGAAATATTATGTTCAGTAGCCCATATTATTGCCCAAGACTTTACTTATTTCCTCTCTTACTCAGGAGTTCCTTCTCATCTTTCTCTTACTGTGGCTTACTATGCCTTGTGCAATCATGGTTTAACCACCTGCCATTACATTCCGCTGCTATGGCCTCATCATAACTTCTCATGTAAATCTGTGCTCTAACTACGAGCCATTTGAACTATGCTCTAACTACGAGCAGGCTGCATCAGATCCAACTCTTATCTGAAGAGTGATCTGTACTCATCTGAATCTAGTCTTTATCTCAGAGTCATCTGTTTCAAATCTAACTCTTTCTATATACCATTCCTTTCAATAGAAATGGCTCTAAGTACTGCATTCGCAAGCCTATAGAAAAACCTGAATCACCCCAATCATAAATCATATCAGAATATCATATCATAACTTATCGTCCCATAAACTGAGACTATCTATCATCCTCAATACATTCCTTATTGCATATCATATGGTATGGGAGCAACATAATTTTCTCATAACTTCCTCACCATATATACTCTACCTTGCATATACTGCGAAATGGGAGTATTCATCATAGCATACTCTAACATGCATGTCATTATATGACAACTGCAAGGAGATGCAACTATTCATCATAATTTGCTCAACCATCCATCAGACATTGTAATAAACTAAGTAAGCCTCAAAACATATTTCCTTTATCATATTGCCTATCATATCCTGATCATTCATCCTGAAATATCTATCTATTTCACTTAGGCTGCCATGCTACCCTCTTATCAGGGTATAGACTCGACCCTTCTATCGAATAGGGGAGTTACTTTATCTTTAAAATTGTGGCTATCTTTCTTTTCTAATCTTGCTTACAGCTACCGCTCTATTGAACTTCTGTGACTACCTGAGAAAAACTTTTTCGTTATAACACAGAATTCAACCCATTAACTGACTTCTTAGTCATTAAACTCTCATTGCTCATGTGGATGAACTTGGCTACATATTTCATCAAAGGGTTCCTCTTTCTCTTTTTAACCCTTAGCCTCACGCTCATCTCTATTTAACTGAGAGGAATACTTTTCATAATCTTACTCAAGAATTACTTCTTCGCGCGTATACATCAGTCTCAGTCTACTCTTGACTAGACTATGGTTTCTTCCTGGTCTTTTTCTTGATCCTGACCAACTTAGATCATATAAATCTCATTCATCATCTAGCACCATTACTTATGTTCTCTAACAGCCCAGCACCCTTCCACATAGATATTGTCCGCTTTTCCCTTAAGCAGGCCTGAGGCCACACGAGAGCACGGTTTTATTCTCCAGGCACATGAGGACTTTAACCCCTTAGGCACCCGAAAATGTATCCTCTGGGTATCAGAGCTATGCAGATAAAGATATTATCCCCTCTCCCCTTAGCCAGGCACCTCTGGGCCCATATGAGGTCAGGGTTTTATTTCCCAGCACTTCCTGCCTACCACTCGTGCCTGCCTACCCCCACTGGGGCGCTTGGTGACGAGGGCGCTTGGTGAGTACTGGAAACGCGTCCATGAGGTAGAGGTATCCACACCCTTATAAGGCATGCTTCATTCACCTCCCCAACAGATATGGGACTAATATCCTGTTTCAGGGCCTTTAACTTTCAAGAACTTGAAGCCATATGTTAGGCTCATTTCTTGCACAAGCCTTATCCTAACTTTTGATTCTTTTGTTCATTAAAGACTAAATGAACAAAGTCTTTCCAAATGTAGATTTACTCTTGATAGTCATATAGAGGATCTACTTCTGAACATCATCTTAGACTAGCATGTATCTCTATTTCTCATACTGTTCCGCTTGCCTACATCATGTGCTAAACCTCTAACTGACAAACTTCAATGAGGCTGTCATCTTTATTCATCATCAGGTCCCTACATATCTTCATCGTGACCTGAGTATGAACTAGGTGCAACGTATCCATGAACTTTAGTCGCGACCATCTCATTCTACTTGTCATGACTGGACAGCTCTACATTCTTTAGTCACGACCTCGGGTTACCTTTCGTCATGACCTAACTTCTCGAGGACTTCTAGCTATGTTCCAAACTATTTTACATCCGACCTGGAACTAACTTGCTTTAAACATTCCCTTATAATGTTCTTGTCTAGTCTTTACCCTAGTAATGGCCGATCCTTACACATCAGTTGTGAACCATTTGCCAAAAGCTCACTTAGCTGTACATGCCACGTAGGGTATATGGCAATATCTGGCTTATGGCCATCTCATATCATGCTACTAACATGAAAACTTAATCCAGGTCAATGCCCTCTATCACATCTCTATTTATCATCCTTGCTACGGCATTGAAGAACTGCAGCTAAACTGACTGCTCTTGATTTCTACTTCCTTCCATCCCTTAACCTAAACTAAGTAGTTCACTTCCCACAGCCTTTCTTGAGACTAGTATAGTCACATTGTCTATCTTTCATAAAGAAGCTGGGGTGGATTAGGGCTAGAAATATCCCTTTAATCTTTATCTATACCCTCGTATATTCCTGGATTGGGATAATAGGAAGGGATGTCACAGATTGTAACTGGTTCTTAGGCTACTCATATAAAACTTATCCTCAAACTCTAGTAGAGGAGGAATAATATCTGGCCTACCTATAATTCAGTGTTAGTTCTCAGCTTCCTCAGCCGTACTTTGTCCTCTCATTGGAGGAATAGAGCTTATATCAGGGTTAGAGAGCACTCTATCAAACTCATCCTGTACATAATTACTAGACCCATCATTATCTAGTGCAGCATTATCTGATGCATACACAACATCTAACTGAATTTCTCATATTCTTCAGACTATAAATCTGAGTCTACAAAAATATGCATGGGGTACCTTACTATAAACCTTCCTGATTGAGTCCCTTATGCTCTCATCTGAACTCTCTTCACTACCTGAAGAGTCAAAGTCTAGGTGTACCTCATCTTTATATCGCATTACAGGTTGGGGGTCTCACTGATTAACTGATGTTTCAGGCTTAACTTTATGAATCCCCATGTCTACTACGGCAATATTTGCTCTGTGTTCTGTAGTTGCGACCAAAAGTCTTCTCTCATCGTGACTTATGACTTAACTTGTTGTAACTTGGACATCTGGCATCCTCACTATAGTATCTGGTCACAACATGATACCTCGAGCTATTCTTGCAGCTTCCTTAGTCGTGAACTGATCAGCTTCTGTCTCTATCCATAGAGGAAATTTCTTCTTAAACATTATTCTGCTTAGTCCAGCCACATTATTTTAATAAACAAGAGACCTCGGCTGTATCGATTGACTAAGATTAGCCTATCGTAATCATATACTTCGTAAGACTAAAATGCTCGGGGTACAGTCTCATTCATCTGGGTGTCACTGTCTTCTGTCTAAACCTTTCCAAGTAGTGAACACCATCCCTATATCATACTCTAGGGAGAGAAGCATTCAAATTTCTCATTTGTCTAAGGGGTCAGTCTAACTAAACCAGAGCATCACTGAGCCAGAACCTTCTGTTCTGTGCCAGAATCTTATGCTCTGAGCCAGAACCCTTTGTTCTGTGCTAACTTTATTTTGTACTAACGCTAGAAATCATCTGTTCAGAGCATTTCCTAAGCCAGAATCCTTTGCTCTGATACCAAAATGAAACATCCTCCTTTAAACATCTCAGAGTACACTTATGGAAGTAATCTTGACTTTATTATATCTCTCTTTGCCAAAAATTCTGGTAGAAGATAACTGTACTGATTCGATAATTCCCCATGAGAACTACCATTCTACGTAAGTACCCAGGAAAGACTGGATGAACCGGCTAGGTCCACTCACTTCCAGCCTCCTTAGACAGCACTTACGTACACAGTACTTTGTATAGTCTACCAGCACAACGGCATTTTCTAGAAAATATCTTTGAATCTTAAACTTAACCTTAACTTCAAAAACATGAATTTTCCATTAATTGTTCCAGAACACATAACCAATCTCTTTGGCCTTTCATACATTCATATACATTATGGGGTTATGCCATAATTATTTGATACATTTATTTCATCATTTATTATTATACCTTTTCATCATGAACATTGTTGCTCAACTTGTCATATAACAACATTACATGCAACAATTCGCACATTTATTACATAATATTCAAATCTTCCAATTCCCAACCTCTCTTCATGCCTCTTTATCTTCTTTACTCATTCGTAAACCTGTGGGTTTGGGATTACATGGATGGGGTGAGATTTTTGGGGAAATCTCAGTAGCAAACGGTACTAAACAATGCATGCATTAAAGTAATTACTTGTGCTTGCTTGTGAAAGTGTAAACATTGTGTAATGTGCATGCTTCCATGTAACATATGAAATACAATTGGCCAAGGTAATCATAGAAACAGAGCTTCAATCATATACACATATGCACACAATTCAACAAAGTCATAGCACAATCAAGCATAACATTCAATACATACAAGTTTAGGGTAAGTTTACTACCTTATTGCTTTACTTCTTTCCACTTTAACTTTGCTTCTTCCTTCTTACTTTTCCGTGCTATGTGGCTGCCCTCTTTTGAGCACACCAAGCAATTCCTAACATCACATTACCATCCAACCATTACAATCTAACTTCTCTTGAACACTAAGCTTACTTTAAGTAACATAACTTCCTTTAATCTTTACCAATTGACTTAGCCTTTGAATCAATTGATGTCTTGACCTTACCCTACACAATTTGGCCTTTTGAATCCATTTATGAACTCAAAACAATCAAATTCCAGCAACTATGCACTGTTCCGGACAGATTTGAAAAACATGCATAATTCTTTCAAAAATTCTCATTTTGATTCCAATGCTTCCCATACTTGTTCCTCCACTTTTCCCCCACACAAAATCTCATTTTAAGACCATTGGAAGCATCAAAATCATGAAATTCAAATCACTATTCACGCGAGTGAACAGTAACCGTGAGGAATTTTCAACATTATAACCTTTAATTCCAATGGTTTCCAAGGTTCAAAACCTTTCCAATCCTACACAAAATCATCATATAAACTCAATGGAAGCATTAAATCATTTAAATTCCATTTCCTTCTATCATGAACAGTGCATGAACAGTGCATGAACAGTGCAAACCGAAATGGTAAAGTCAAGAACATCAACTTACTTCACAACCAAGCATGTAACTAACTTGTTTAAGCTTGTCTTAACTATCTATGACTTAAAACTCATATTCCTTTCACATATACACAAAAATTCCAGCAGCATTTCCCCAATATTTAAGCCTAAAAAATCACTTAAACTCAAGCACAAACCATAAGAACAAAAGGTAGAAGCAAGGAGATAACTTACCTTGCTCCTTCAAGACCCTTGCTTCTTCCTTGCTTTCTTCCACTTTCTTTCTCTAGAACTCACTTCTCTTTCTAAAGGAGCTCTTGGGTGTGAAGAATGAATGGAAAGGGGGGTATTTATAGCAAAAGTCATGTGCCATTTGAAGGCCAAGATCACTTTGGAAACTATTTGATCTAATGGTTAAAGGTTTGATCTTGGAATGTCTTTTCACTTTTCACTCAAGACCTTACCACCATGACATCACTAGCATGGCCTCCCTTGGTACACCTAACCCTTCCTCTTTTTGGGTGCCATTCTTGTGTCCTTGTGGGTCCCACCATGTGCAACACCTAATTCTTACTTTATTCTCTTTTTCTTTCTTTTCAAAAATCCATAAATTATTTATTATTTGGACTTGAGCTCCAAGATAACTTTTGGGCCTTATTGGGCTGGACTAGGACGAAATGTTGGGCCTCTTTTAGGTCCAATAGCTAACTGGCCCAAATCCCAATGTACTTTCCTCATATCGATATCCGTAAATTACCCTGATCTTAGCATAAATGCTAAACACCTCTTTTAATTGTTCTAACATTTTTAGAAATTCATTCTAATATAAAATGAATTCTCTACAAAGTTTCATAATTTTTTTTTAGACCCAAAAGTCCTGTTAAAAATTATATATGTTTCCTTTAACCCTTTATCGGTGTCCTTTTTCACCGTAAATTCCATAATTAATTCTACAGGACTCCTTTTTGACTTCTGTCAACTCCATAAATTCTCATATTAATTATAATAATTTACTATCAAATTTTCTCTGATATCCATCCATTGTGTGAAATGACCAAAATGCCCTCCATTTACTTCTGGTTTCTTAGGGCATCACAGTGGCATTTTCGCAATTTTGCACTTTAGCTCTTAGACTTTCTTCCTCTTGCAATTAATCCCTTTCTTTACATAAATATGGCCACATCTTTTCCTGAAAAATCTCATATATTTTATTCAATCTGTACATACAACTTAGTACAAAAATTAGGGATGTTACATTTACCATTTCGGGTTGCACTGTTCATGCACTGTTCATGATAGAAGGAAATGGAATTTTAATGATTTAATGCTTCCATTGAGCTTATATGATGATTTTGTGTAGGATTGGAAAGGTTTTGAACCTTGGAAACCATTGGAATTAAAGGTTATAATGTTGAAAATTCCTCACGGTTACTGTTCACTCGCATGAACAGTGATTTGAATTTCATGATTTTGATGCTTCCAATGGTCTTAAAATGAGATTTTGTGCGGGGGAAAAGTGGAGGAAAAAGTATGGGAAGCATTGGAATCAAAATGAGAATTTTTGGAAGATTTATGTATGCTTTTCCAAATCTGTACAGAACAGTGTATTCTTGCTGGAATTTGGTTATTTTTAGTTCATAAATGGATTCAAAAGGTAAAATTGTGTAGGGTAAGGTCAAGACATCAATTGATTCAAGGGCCAAGTTAATTGGCAAAGATTAAAGAAAGTTATGTTAGTTAAAGCAAGTTAAAGGTTCAAGAGAGATAGTCTTGAGTAGTGTTTGAGTTCATGGTCCTAATGGATTATGTAATGAATATGAATGTGATTAGGACCTTGAAACCTCTACGAAGATGTTGGGGAATGATTGACCAAAAAAGCTTGGGAAGCAAGTGCAAGCATAAGAAAGAGAGCTTAAATCCAAGGTAGTAAACTTACCCTAAACTTGTATGTATTGAATGTTATGCTTGATTGTGCTATGACTTTGTTGAATTGTGTGCATATGTGTACATGATTGAAGCTCTGTTTCTATGATTACCTTGGCCAATTGTATTTCATATGTTACATGGAAGCATGCACATTACACAGTGTTTACACTTTCAAAAGCAAGCACAAGTATTTACTTTAATGCATGCATTGTTTAGTACCGTTTACTACTGAGATTCCCCAGAATCTCATCCCCTATTTATAACCCATTACAGAGAGGTTATATCGAAGTGAATTTTGAGAATGCTGTAAGACGCCGTTATGCTGCCGATTTTCAGACTGAACATAAGGAGATGATACGTACTGTGTACGTAGGTACTGTCTAAGGAGTCTGGAAGTGAGTAGACCTAGTCGGTTCATCCAGTCTTTCCTGGGTACTTACGTAGAATGGTAATTCTCACGGGAATTACCGAATCAGTACAAGATCAGTTATTTTTACAGATGAAGTATATTAGTTATACTGCCGGATTTCAGGCAGGAAAGATGTAATAGAGATACGAGGATTTTGTTCATGCCCTGTTGTATAAAGATTTATTATTTAATGATAAGTATTGTTTGGCATGTTTGTTTGATATGTGATTGATGTATGCATATGTATGTAAAGTTGCTTGCTGGAATTTGCCACCATGAACAGTAACTCGTGGTGATATAGTGATGTTTGATCTATAATTAAAAATAGTAAATGATTAAATAAATATATGATATGTTTATGATAAATAGTAGATATACCAAGCTTCGATTTGATATATAGAATGTCTCATTTCGATGTCTACACATGGAGATATAAATTATCAAAGTTGGGACCAAAATGTTGGATTCAGGAGAAAAACGCTGGATGAACAGTAAAGTTGTAACTTTGACTGACATTGACTTGGACAAGGAATGGTCAACGAGTTATTTTTCCTTGAAATAGTATTGAGTTAGATTCATGTACCAATTTGAACCACTCCATTCCTATTTTTCTAGAATTAGTTATGATTTTTCGAAGTCAGGTCACTCATCTGGAATTTACATAGTGAACAGTATTCGATAAGAGTAAAACTCCAGATTGAGAAATTGGACTTCAATGACCTTGAAAGTGGTTCTAAATACTACCAATTGGTCCCTAAGACTTACGAAAATAAGGATGTTTCAATCTCCCACATGCAATTTGTTATCAGCTCTCGTTTGCAGTCTGTTAAGTCTAGCTATGCAGTTCATCACATGCTTAAATCACCTTCTGTCCAGCTGTCCCTTCTGTCATTCGCTGATCGATCTCTGCCTTGAAGTTTGGTCGCGACCTTATATACATCAGGTCACGACTAATATTTACAGAGAACGCTTCTCCTTTGCTGATTGAAGTTTGGTCGCGACGGTTAACACGTAACGTCGCAGGAAAACTCCACTCGACTGATCGATTGCTGTGTTGACCTGAAATGGACATTTGATAGATCATTTATCCAATTAAGCACTAAAATCACATCATTTAAATTCCCCCTTGTCCAATTTCATATTATTAACTAATTTGCTCAATATAGTAGGAAATGTGGGTAGAATCAATAATAAACTCTCTTTTAACATATTAAAAATCAGTGCAAATATGAGTTTATCACTCTCTCCGGCTTCTTCTTCTTCTTATAGTTGAGTTCTTCATGAATCCATTAGTTAGCCTTTAGAGTAGCCGTTGAAGAATATATCCGTTATTGCTTATGTATATATTCTGATGGTGTTCACTTTTTATGAACTTCTTTGTTTGATCTTCTTTATGCCTAAAAGTGATATGAAATATGCTTCATAAGTGATATATAAAGAGTTTAAGCATAGATCAATTGATTCCAAATGATTTAGATTTAAACATCAAGTTTTATCAAAGTCAGGTTTAAAAATCTTTCGTAAGATCATATTAATTTATCGAAGTATTTATCGAAAAGATGCCTTATCGAAGAAGACTTTGATAAATCTCAAATGAATTGCTTAAAGCTGTTAGAATCCATACCTAATGATGTCTTGATGATGTCAAAAGTAACTCAAGATATTTTGATAACAGATCATTTAATCAATCTAGTTGTTTGCCAAAAGTAAAAAGTTAATCAAGTTAGATAATTTAATTGATTAGTCAATCGATTGATACTTAATTGATTAGTTGATCGATTAATGAGTATCATTTAATCGATTGAAGGTTCGATTAATGTCAAGGCATTACTTTGTTGTTAAAAAGAAAGTCAGTTAATCGATTAACTGCTCAATTAATCTCATGGAGTTGCTCTCTGGAATTGAAAAAATAAGTCAACTAATCGATTAGTTAATCTTAATTATAACTAATAGCTTGTCTATTCGATTAATCTATTTAGAACTATTTCTCTCTCAACAAAACAAACTCCACTAGTTGATTAGTTAATTGATTAATCAAAATTAATACATTAATTGTTTGTTTAATCAGTTCAGATCAGTTTGTGAAAATCAAATCTGAATCCATTAATCGATTGGTTAATCGATTAACTTATATGAATAAATTGATTGTTCTATTAATATATTTTAAAAACCTTTCTGTATCAATTCCTCCAGAGATATTAAGGATTCAATTAACTTACACTAATGGATTAGTTGTTCAATTAGCTTCATATATTTCAATGATACTTCTCTGTTTACGTTGAAACTACTTGCATCTCTCTCTGAGGTATACATGTTTTGTTCAAAATCTAAAGTATGCTTTTGTTTCTCATTATTCTTTACTACAAATCTTTTGAGAAACTTATCTTATCAATTTATATTGAATAACAATCTTATCAATACGATACTCTGTTTTCTATTTTCTACATTAATTGTAACGCTAATTGAATTAATGATGATTAATCTATCAGTTAATTGATTAATACAGTAAATCTATTCTATTGCTCCTATTTTTATGTGATTAAGATGATGAGATGGATGAATGATGACAAGTGTGTTCCCTTGGAGATTACCTTACCTTCATTATTCACAGAATATCAAGAGTTAATCGATTGAACTAGAATAGGTTAGCGAACAACTCGCTAGCTAAATCTCAATTAAAGCTACAACTCGCAGACATTGAATAGAGAATAGGAATTGTTCAACTTAGAGATAAAGAATATGAATATTAATCAAAGGTTCGTTCGTGTAGGAAGAATGAATCCAACTCGGTTCCCTAATTCCTTGTCATCTATTACTCTAGTTGAATCCATAAACCAGAAGTACACACATCAACTAGATACAGTTAAATCTGACTTAAAGGCTCAATAAACTCCCTGGAAAGCTTGAAAGACTCTGGTTTGGTGTCATCTCCAAGGAAGCACAGCAGCTCAGCCTTGCATTGCTATATGAACTCCAGCAGCAAACATCAGTACAGCGGCAGTAGTCGTGTGAAAATGAAAGGAGAAAATGAAGATGATGAACTGCAAAACTTTCCTCTAGTTCTTCTATTAACTAGAACATAGGGAAGTTGCATAAGAGAAATGGAGACGGAGAAAGAGAGAGTAGTGGCGTGTGCGTGAAACTGGAATCTGGATGGAATGAATGGATGGTATCTGTGAATCGTGTGTCAGAATGTAGGGGTGCATCCGATGTTGAGTGATGTGCGTATAGTGTGATATATAGGAGAAGTCTGAAATGCATGAGTGAATCAATGGAGCCGTCCAGATGTCCTCCATCTCCAGCTGTCAGCACATGATCCGGTATTCTGTTTACAGCACATGCTTCCCACTTGCTGTTGGCAACTCGCTCATTCTGTTCAGATGGAGTATGCTGACGCGTGAACAGTGCTCAACTGATGATCTCCTACTTGCAATTTGTTATCAGCTCTCGTTTGCAGTCTGTAAAGTCCAGCTATGCAGTTCATCACATGCTTAAATCACCTTCTGTCCAGCTGTCCCTTCTGTCATTCGCTGATCGATCTCTGCCGTGAAGTTTGGTCGCGACCTTATATACATCAGGTCGCGACTAATATTTACAGAGAACGCTTCTCCTTTGCTGATTGAAGTTTGGTCGCGACGGTTAACACGTAACGTCGCAGGAAAACTCCACTCGACTGATCGATTGCTGTGTTGACCTGAAATGGACATTTGATAGATCATTTATCCAATTAAGCACTAAAATCACATCATTTAAATTTCCACTTGTCCAATTTCATATTATTAACGAATTTGCACAATATAGTAGGAAATGTGGGTAGAATCAATAATAAACTCTCTTTTAACATATTAAAAATCAGTACAAATATGAGTTTATCACTCTCTCCGGCTTCTTCTTCTTCTTATAGTTGAGTTCTTCATGAATCCATTAGTTAGCCGTTGGAGTAGCCGTTGAAGAATATATCCGTTATTGCTTATGTATATATTCTGATGGTGTTCACTTTTTATGAACTTCTTTGTTTGATCTTCTTTATGCCTAAAAGTGATATGAAATATGCTTCATAAGTGATATATAAAGAGTTTAAGCATAGATCAATTGATTCCAAATGATTTAGATTTAAACATCAAGTTTTATCAAAGTCAGGTTTAAAAATCTTTCGTAAGATCATATTAATTTATCGAAGTATTTATCGAAAAGATGCCTTATCGAAGAAGACTTTGATAAATCTCAAATGAATTGCTTAAAGCTGTTAGAATCCATACCTAATGATGTCTTGATGATGTCAAAAGTAACTCAAGATATTTTGATAACAGATCATTTAATCAATCTAGTTGTTTGCCAAAAGTAAAAAGTTAATCAAGTTAGATAATTTAATTGATTAGTCAATCGATTGATACTTAATTGATTAGTTGATCGATTAATGAGTATCATTTAATCGATTGAAGGTTCGATTAATGTCAAGGCATTACTTTGTTGTTAAAAAGAAAGTCAGTTAATCGATTAACTGCTCGATTAATCTCATGGAGTTGCTCTCTGGAATTGAAAAAATAAGTCAACTAATCGATTAGTTAATCTTAATTATAACTAATAGCTTGTCTATTCGATTAATCTATTTAGAACTATTTCTCTCTCAACAAAACAAACTCCACTAGTTGATTAGTTAATTGATTAATCGAAATTAATACATTAATTGTTTGTTTAATAAGTTCAGATCAGTTTGTGAAAATCAAATCTGAATCCATTAATCGATTGGTTAATCGATTAACTTATATGAATAAATTGATTGTTCTATTAATATATTTTAAAAACCTTTCTGTATCAATTCCTCCAGAGATATTAAGGATTCAATTAACTCACACTAATGGATTAGTTGTTCGATTAGCTTCATATATTTCAATGATACTTCTCTGTTTACGTTGAAACTACTTGCATCTCTCTCTGAGGTATACATGTTTTGTTCAAAATCTAAAGTATGCTTTTGTTTCTCATTATTCTTTACTACAAATCTTTTGAGAAACTTATCTTATCAATTTATATTGAATAACAATCTTATCAATACGATACTCTGTTTTCTATTTTCTACATTAATTGTAACGCTAATTGAATTAATGATGATTAATCTATCAGTTAATTGATTAATACAGTAAATCTATTCTATTGCTCCTATTTTTATGTGATTAAGATGATGAGATGGATGAATGATGACAAGTGTGTTCCCTTGGAGATTACCTTACCTTCATTATTCACAGAATATCAAGAGTTAATCGATTGAACTAGAATAGGTTAGCGAACAACTCGCTAGCTAAATCTCAATTAAAGCTACAACTCGCAGACATTGAATAGAGAATAGGAATTGTTCAACTTAGAGATAACAGAATATGAATATTAATCAAAGGTTCATTCGTGTAGGAAGAACGAATCCAACTCGGTTCCCTAATTCCTTGTCATCTATTACTCTAGTTGAATCCATAAAGCAGAAGTACACACATCAACTAGATACAGTTAAATTTGACTTAAAGGCCCAATAAACTCCCTGGAAAGCTTGAAAGACTCTGGTTTGGTGTCATCTCCAAGGAAGCACAGCAGCTCAGCCTTGCATTGCTATATGAACTCCAGCAGCAAACATCGGTACAGCGGCAGTAGTCGTGTGAAAATGAAAGGAGAAAATGAAGATGATGAACTGCATAACTCTCCTCTAGTTCTTCTATTAACTAGAACAGAGGGAAGTTGCATAAGAGAAATGGAGACGGAGAAAGAGAGAGTAGTGGCGTGTGTGTGAAACTGGAATCTGGATGGAATGAATGGATGGTATCTGTGAATCGTGTGTCAGAATGTATGGGGTACATCCGATGTTGAGTGATGTGCGTATAGTGTGATATATAGGAGAAGTCTGAAATGCATGAGTGAATCAATGGAGCCGTCCAGATGTCCTCCATCTCCAGCTGTCAGCACATGATCCGGTATTCTGTTTATAGCATATGCTTCCCACTTGCTGTTGGCAACTCGCTAATTCTGTTCAAATGGAGTATGCTGACGCGTGAACAGTGCTCAACTGATGATCTCCCACTTGCAATTTGTTATCAGCTCTCATTTGCAGTCTGTTAAGTCCAGCTATGCAGTTCATCACATGCTTAAATCACCTTCTGTCCAGCTGTCCCTTCTGTCATTCGCTGATCGATCTCTGCCTTGAAGTTTGGTCGCGACCTTATATACATCAGGTCGCGACTAATATTTACAGAGAACGCTTCTCCTTTGCTGATTGAAGTTTGGTCGCGACGGTTAACACGTAACGTCGCAGGAAAACTCCACTCGGCTGATCGATTACTGTGTTGACCTGAAACGGACATTTGATAGATCATTTATCCAATTAAGCACTAAAATCACATCATTTAAATTCCCACTTGTCCAATTTCATATTATTAACGAATTTGCTCAATATAGTAGGAAATGTGGCTAGAATCAATAATAAACTCTCTTTTAACATATTAAAAATCAGTGCAAATATGAATTTATCACTCTCTCCGGCTTCTTCTTCTTATAGTTGAGTTCTTCATGAATCCATTAGTTAGCCGTTGCAGAATATATCCGTTATTGCTTATGTATATATTCTGATGGTGTTCACTTTTTATGAACTTCTTTGTTTGATCTTCTTTATGCCTAAAAGTGATATGAAATATGCTTCATAAGTGATATATAAAGAGTTTAAGCATATATCAATTGATTCCAAATGATTTAGATTTAAACATCAAGTTTTATCAAAGTCTGGTTTAAAAATCTTTCGTAAGATCATATTAATTTATCGAAGTATTTATTGAAAAGATGCCTTATCGAAGAAGACTTTGATAAATCTCAAATGAATTGCTTAAAGCTGTTAGAATCCATACCTAATGATGTCTTGATGATGTCAAAAGTAACTCAAGATATTTTGATAACAGATCATTTAATCAATCTAGTTGTTTGCCAAAAGTAAAAAGCTAATCAAGTTAGATAATTTAATTGATTAGTCAATCGATTAATGATACTTAATTTATTAGTTGATCGATTAATGAGTATCATTAATCGATTGATGTAACACCCCAATTTTCAGGCCAGAGACTTAGATGCAATTATGAAAAGTATAAAGCCAAAAAGGAAAAGTAGACAAAAATGTGGGGTCCTTAAGTATAATTTTAGCCAAATAAAAAGGGACTTAAATGAAAAGAAGAAAAGTTCCCTGGGGCTAAAGTGTAATTAAAGAAAGTCATGCCGGAAGTGGTTTGGACTACCCGAAAGCATTTTAGTCCCAGATTTCACCGGTAGAGAGAGCAAGTGACGCCCGGTAATCTGGCTTAATACAGAAATTTTTGAAGACTCCAGATAGCCAGAAATGGACTGATCGTCCAAAAGTTATAAAAATTCATACCGGATATCCTAGATATCAGATCTAGGTGAGAAAATACAGGATGATGCGTCCTTATGAGACGGATGTCGGGAAACTGACAGAATATCGATAGGAGGCCTGTAGAAAAAGTTATTCGTAAATTAGAAAATCCAGACGGGAGTGTGAGGCCTCCGGGTATCCGATAGGGAGATTTATCGGTATTTGAAAAGGGACTGAATGAGTTCGGCTGACCTCAGTCAGATGACTGATATGACTCACAGGAATGCCGGAACACCGCAGGCCAGTGTATCTGATAGAAGGAGCCGGTGTCCCGAGATGTGTAGAAACGGTACATAATAGTTAAAAGATTCGAGGAACTGCGTCGGGGGGAAGATTCCTCGTAATGCGTGCCATGAAGGTAATGGACCCTGAAAGGCCCAATAATGGCGCCAACAAAGGCCCAATAAGACACTTGGACTGATAGGTGGGCCAGTGTCCGGCAGAACCCTGAAAAGTGCGAAATTACGAAAATGCCCCTGTGTTATACTAAAGGGGTAGTAGATGTATGAGGGTATTTTGGTCATTCTGGACAGGCCCAGAAGCCAAGGCACATACAGATAAAGTTACTCAGAGTCAGTATATGCCCTGACAGGGTACAGAAGGGTGTAAAATGACGATTTTACCCTTAGGGTTAAAATAGTGCAAGAAAGGGCACCCAAGGGTATTTTGGTAATTTGCCAAGGGATGTTTCTTGGGAATCGAGCCATCAGAGTACTTGAGCTTGATCAGGATCCAAGATAACATTCCCAGAGCCCAAAAACGTAGGCCCAGTGATATGTGGGAAAAAAGTGGCATTAAAATACTATTTTAATGCTGTTTCAATAAAGTAAAGTTACTCGGTCGGCATGATAACCGAGGAGGTGATCAGATAAAGTCCTGGATTTATCTGGATAGCATTGGATAGCGTGACAGGTGCCAGTAAGATGCCACATGGCGCCAACATAGAGGAGGAAGGAAAAGTTGAGGACACGTGGCACAATCTTAGCCGATGAGTCCAGTTTATGGGAAATCGGACCGGACCGGTACTGGATTGGACTGGAAATGCTGAGTCAGCTGATGAGGTGTCCAGGAATTGTGACATGTGAAGAATATGGTGCTGAGGTGTCCCATGAGGTGGCTTTGAGATGATGTCATGCATGATGCAGTAAAAGGAATAAAGAAAAATAGGAAATTCTGGAAAAACCAGGACCACAAGTTCAGATGGCTTCAAAATTACAGAAATGCCATTGACCAAAACTATAAATACCCCCCCATTCATTCATATGCCACGGCCAAGGAGCCTTTTAGAGAGAGAAGGAGGTGCTAGAGAGAGAAAGTGAGAGGAAGAAAGAAAGAAAGGAAGTTCTGACGGAGCTGGAAGCAGAATAGAGATAGTAGAGTTCTGCTGAGCTTTTGAGGTAGTAACTAATCCTAGCTTTTATGTAATGGCTTTGTGATTTGTTGTTCTATTGTTTGGTTAGATTGTTGTCTTATATGTTATGTCTGAAGCTCTGCTATAATGCTATGATCATATGTTATTAAGCATGGAAACATGCAGCATACTTATCTGTACACAATCACAAGCAAGCACTGTCACTCTGCATTACATATATTGTTATGATTGTTGCTACTGAGATTCCCCCGAATCTCATCCAAATAAATAACACATTACAGGGGAGGTTATGTCAAAGGGAATTTTGGGAATTTTAAGAGACGCCGTTATGCTGCCGAAATTATGACAAGATGGCAATAGTAGAGAAAGGAGCTGATACGTACTGTGTACGTAGGTACTGTCTAAGGAGGCTAAAAGTGAGTGGACCTAGCCGGTTCATCCAGTCTTTCCTGGGTACTTACGTAGAATGGTAGTTCTCACGGGAATTACCGAATCGGTACAAGATCAGTTACTTTCTGAAGATGAAGCGTAGCGGTTATGCTGCCGGATTTCATGCAGGAAAAGATGTAATAGAGATATGAGAATTTATGTACATGACTGGATGTAAAACAACTTATTAATTAATAATAATTGTTGTTTGGCATGTTTGACTGATATATGATGGATGTATGCCTATGTATGTAATGTTGGTTGCTGAAAATTAACACTATGAACAGTAATCCGTGGGGACATGAGGATGTTTGACCCATAATTAAAAATAGTAAATGGATGAATTAATGTATGAAATTTTTAAGGTAAATAGTAGACATACCAAGCTTCTATTTTATATATAGTATGACTCATTTGGATGTCTACACAAGAAGATATAAATTATCAAAGTTGGGACCAGAATGCTGGATTCAGGGAGAAAACGTGGGATGAACAGTAAAGTTAACACGTTGACTGACGTTGACTTGGTGAACAAATGGTCAACGAGTTATTTTTCCCTGAAAGATAATTGAGTTAGCTTCATTTAGAAATTGGAACCACTTCATTTAGATTTTTTTAGAATTAGTTATGAGTTTTCGAAGTCAGGTCACTCATTTGGAATTTTCAAAGTGAACAGTACTCGATAAGAGTAAAATTCCAGATTGGGGAATTGGACCTCAATGACCTTGAAAGTGGTTCTAAATGCTACCAAATGGTCCCTAAGACATATGAAAGTAAGGATGTTTCATTTTGATATCAGAGCAAAGGATTCTGGCTTAGGAAATGCTCTGAACAGATAATTTATTGTGTTAGTACAGAATAAGGTTAGCACAGAACAAAGAGTTCTGGCTCAGAGCATAAGAATCTGGCACATAACAGAAGGTTCTGGCTCAGTGATGCTCTGGTTTAGTTAGTTTGATTTCTTAAACAAATGAGAAGTTTGAGTAGTCCTCTCTCTAGAGTATGATATAGGGATGGTGTTGACTGCTTGGAAAGGTTTAGACAGAAGACAGTGACACCCAGATGAATGAGGCTGTACCCCGAGCTTTATAGTCTTACGAAGGATATGATTATGATGGGCTAATCTTAGTCAGCCGATACGGTCGAGGTCTCGTGTTTATTAACACAATATGGCTGGACTAAGCAGAATAATGTTTAAGAAGCAGTTTCCTCTATGGATAGAGGCAGAAGCTGATCAGTTCACGACTAAGGAAGCTACAAAGAGTAGCTAGAGGTATTGTGTTGTAACCAGATACTATGGTGAGGATGCCAGATATCCAAGTTACAACAAGTTAAGTCATAAGTCACGATGAGATGCGGGCAGCCCAGGCTCGCCAAGATCAAGAGGGAGATTCTGCTATCACTACGGCGGTTGCTACTGCGGTTGCAAGATTACAACAGTCTGGGAAGTAGGTAGTACCAGAGAATGATGTAGAACCTGAACCTCAGCCAGATCATGAGCAGACTGGAATGAATAGACGTCAGGGGTCTATAAGAAATAATAATGACCAGGAAAGTCTGCAAACATGGATGGAACGATTCCATAAATTTGATCCGCCCATGTTGAAGGGACTTTTGACACACAAGCAGCTGAGGATTGGGTAAGCTAGTTAGAGAAAATCTTTAAGGTTTTAGAATGTCCCACTGAAAGAAAGACCCAGCTGGCAGTTTACAAGCCAGAAAAGAAGGTGCAATAACCAGCAAAGAGTGAGCCTACTCCATCAGTACCACTGAAAGTGATGCCACTAGGTTCCTTGAGAAGGAACAGTAAGAAGAGAAATGGGCCAGCATATGGGTCAGAAGTTAGTAAGAAACAGGGAAGTAGGCTAGGTAGTGGGCCAAGAGAAGTTAGCAGGCAACCAAGGCCTAATGTATGTAGGAACTGTGGTCGAGACCATGGTACGAGGCCTTGTCCAGTAGGTCAAGGGTTATGCTATAGGTGTGGGAAGCCTGGACATTATGCCAGGAAGTGTCCACAGAACACAACGGGCGAAAGATACCCAACTCAAGGAAGAGTATATACCTGACTGGCAACGGGATAAGAAAGTATCTTGTACCAAACTAAGGTACGAGTTTATTTGTGTTCTGTTTCCACTGGCTAATGAACGGATAAATCCTGTATGTGATTGGATTGTATTGTCCAGTATACACACTATTGAGCTACCCTATACCTAGTATGTTGCCGTTGTATGAGGATGAGTATGACTACATGTTTTAAAAGTAGGAAGTAGAGAAGAGGAGTCTTATGTCGCGACTAATATGTACAGATAAGTTGATGTTGCGACGTGAGAAGACCTCAGGTCGCGATGAGTAATATGGCAGTACGCGACCAGTGTACAAAGGAGTTCAGGTAGCGATGTTATAGGTTGCGACTAAAGGACGCAGAAATGCCAGGTCGTGACGAGTAGCGTATGATAGTCGCGACTATAATTGGCAGAGGCCATATGATGAAGAGAATGAAGGTACCAAACTCGTTGAAGTCCACCCGCTAGAGGATTGGTATAGCATATGGTAAGCCAGACAGTACAAAGGTACTGAGGTACGAAAGATCAGTTTAAGACAATGTGTAAAGTAGATCCTCCATGTGATAACTAAGAGTAGATCTACGTTACAGGGGTTTTATTCAGCTAATATGAATAGAAGACCTAAAAGTTAGATTGAGATTTGCCCAGGAATAATCCTAGTACATGGCCTAATGGTAAAAAACGTGATGGGTAGTAGATAAAGAGCTCAATGTTCTCTGAGCAGAGGGATTCCATCACGGAGAAGTGATAGACCTAGGGTATAGTACCCTAGAAAGTAGGAGTAATGGTAAAAGATGATGAATGGGATCCATGCGACTCAAGTTCGCTAGGATGAAAAGAAAGACCAATAAGGAACCATAGTCCAGTCAAGAGTAGACTAGGACTGATGGAAAGATAGAAGAAGTTAAGAGATAGTAAAGAAGTAGCCATAGTCAAGAGATAAAGTGACTCCCCTATTCCCTATGTAAGATAAAGTAATGAAGGGTTGAGTCTATACTCTGGTAAGAGGGTAGTATGGCAGCCTAAATAAGATAGACAGATGTGCTTATCAGATCCTGATCATGTGATTGATAATCTGACAGTTAATGCGAGAGATAGTATGATCAGATGATGATCTGACAAATAATATGATCAAGAAAATATGTTTTGAGGATTACTTGGATTGTTACGATATCTAATGGATGGTTGAGCAAAATATGATGATGATATGGCTTATGATGCCATAAGTTATGATAGTTACATTCCATTGCAGTTGTCAAAGGATGACATGCATGTTAGAGTATGCTATGATGAATGGATACTCCCCTTTTGCAGTGCATGCAGGGTAGAGTATATATGAGTACACATATGAGATGAGAAAGTTACGAGAAAGTAGGTTGCTCCCATGCCATATGATATGAGGATGATATGATTGTTTTGAGGATGATAGATAGTCTCAGTTATGGGACGATAAGTTATGATATGATACTCAGACATGATGTATGATTGAGGTTACTCAGATATGATTGAGGTTACTCAGGTATTTCTATAGGCTTGTTAATACAGTACTCAGGGCCATTTCTATTGAAATGAATGATGTACAGAAAGAGTAACAGATAACAGTAAAGGGATTGTTTCTAGATCACTCTTCAGATAAGAGTTGGATCTGAAACAGATGGCTCTTAGATAGAGCTAGATTTAAATGAGTATAGATTACTCTTCAGATAAGTGTTGGATCTGATAAAAAATGCTCGCAGTTAGAGCATAGTTCAAATGGCTCGCAGTTAGAGCACAGGTTGAAAGATAAGAAGGAACTCCTGAGTACGAGAGAAAGTAAGTAAAGTCTGGGTAAATGATATAAGGCTATAACATTTTTAAATGTTTATTTATGGAGTTATCAACAGGTGGAAGCAGTTAACCTTATAACTTAGTCTGTTGGTTTAAGATCTTCAGGAGCTATACAGTACAACAGAATCGCAGGTAGATTCTGGAGGGTCGCAGTTAGATCCTAGCATGGCTCCAAGATCGCAGTTAGATCCTAACAGCTTCAGAGTCACAGTTAGATTCTGAAGAGGCTAACGGTTGATCGCAGTTAGATCCCGAGGTCGCAGTTAGACCTAGCCTAAGGAAGGTAATGAGCCATGAGATATGAGTACAATGTAGTATCTCTTTGGGAAGATAAATGCCAACGACAAAGTTAAGGTAAGGAAGCTTCACTAGTTGATAAACTCGCCTAGAGAAATTGTTCTATAATAATTTTCCTCAGGTAGCCTCTAGTATACAGACTAAACTTAGCTTTCCCTTAGCAAAGACGGAGTCCAAGTCCAAAGCTGGGTACTGATATTCAAACTTTTGTAGAAGTATGCCTGAGAAGCAGAAAAGAGAATTCCCTATGTATAGAGAATAGAAAAGCATTGGCTAAGAGCACTCTAGGAGGTAGCTCAAGTTGTGAAGCCAATAGCAAGAGAAAGAGGCAATAGTTCAGGCAGGGGACTGATCAAGGGAATGATCAGGTTGGAGAGCAGAGATGTCAATGTGATGGAAAGAGCCATGGCACATGGGAGTGTCGAGCAGGGCAAAGCAGTTGTGGTAAGAAAGGCCATTATGCAAGGGGTTACCCTAAGAATGCTAACATCCCTAGGAAAGGTATTTACTCTTACCACAGACAGAGTCTCCAATTTCCCTGAGGTCGACCCTGAGAATGGTTAAGAAGAACCATAGCAGTAAGGGCAACTAAGCTATAAGGAACTATATGCCTAGATGATGATATAGATGATGATGAAGAGTTCTTTTCGGATCTAAAGGAAGTGGTCACTATAACAAGTCATGAGAGATTAAAAGGCCAGAAAGACCTAGCAAAGAGGGTCTAAGGCAAAGCAAAGATAGAACGTAGTTCTATAAGAAAGAGATTGCTAGGGCCTAAAGCTATATAAAGAGTAATCTAGCCCTAACCCAGTAGCACGTTAAATTGAAAGGTGCTAAGGCAAGAGTAGCCTAATGATATGTAAGCCCTGAGAAGGGATAAAAAGAGTGCAAATGCCACAGAGGTTTGGCATAGATGCATGAAGTTATGAGATCAAGATAAGAAAAGTTAGAGAAGTTACGAAAAGGAAGGAGATATAACCGTTCATGTTATAATCATAATTCGAGTTATGATCTCGTATCAGGAGAAAGAAAGTCAGAAGAACAATATTTCTCCTGAGAGATTAGCAAAGAGTAAGAGGAGTGATGTAGACCCCAGAATTACATCAAAATTCTGAGGGATAAGATATGAAAGAAATGGACACTACTCACAAGTGTAATGAGTTGTCCATAAGTATAACAGGATGAATGCCCCAAGCCTTAGTCATAAACCAGGAGAGGATATACAGAGGAGATATATCTAGGATAGTTGGCTAAGGTACTGAGTAAATTTCGAGGACGAAATTTATTTTTAAGGGGGGTAGAAATGTAACACCCCAATTTTCAGGCCAGACACTTAGATGCAATTATGAAAAGTATAAAGCCAAAAAGGAAAAGTAGACAAAAATGTAGGGTCCTTAAGTATAATTTTAGCCAAATAAAAAGGGACTTAAATGAAAAGAAGAAAAGTTCCCTGGGGCTAAAGGTAATTAAAGAAAGTCATGCCGGAAGTGGTTTCGACTACCCAAAAGCATTTTAGACCCAGATTTCACCGGTAGAGAGAGCAAGTGACGCCCGGTAATCTGGCTTAATACAGGAATTTTTGAAGACTCCAGTAGCCAGAAATGGACTGATCGTCCAAAAGTTATAAAAATTCACAACGGATATCCTAGATATCAGATCTAGGTGAGAAAATACAGGATGATGCGTCCTTATGGGGCGGATGTCGGGAAACTGACAGAATACCGATAGGAGGCCTGTAGAAAAAGTTATTCGTAAATTAGAAAATCCAGACGGGAGTGTGAGGCCTCCGGGTATCCGATAGGGAGATTTATCGGTATTTGAAAAGGGACTGAATGAGTTCGGCTGACCTCAGTCAGATGACTGATATGACTCACAGGAATGCCGGAACACCGCAGGCCAGTGTATCTGATAGAAGGAGCCGGTGTCCCGAGATGTGTAGAAACGGTACATAATAGTTAAAAGATTCGAGGAACTGCGTCGGGGGGAAGATTCCTCGTAATGCGTGCCATGAAGGTAATGGACCCTGAAAGGCCCAATAATGGAGCCAACAAAGGCCCAATAAGACACTTGGACTGATAGGTGGGCCAGTGTCAGGCAGAACCCTGAAAAGTGCGAAATTACGAAAATGCCCCTGTGTTATACTAAAGGGGTAGTAGATGTATGAGGGTATTTTGGTCATTCTGGACAGGCCCAGGAGCCAAGGCACATACAGATAAAGTTACTCAGAGTCAGTATATGCCCTGACAGGGTACAGAAGGGTGTAAAATGACGATTTTACCCTTAGGGTTAAAATAGTGCAAGAAAGGGCACCCAAGGGTATTTTGGTAATTTGCCAAGGGATGTTTCTTGGGAATTGAGCCATCAGAGTACTTGAGCTTGATCAGGATCCAAGATAACATTCCCAGAGCCCAAAAACGTAGGCCCAGTGATATGTGGGAAAAAAGTGGCATTAAAATACTATTTTAATGCTGTTTCAATAAAGTAAAGTTACTCGGTCGGCATGATAACCGAGGAGGTGATCAGATAAAGTCCTGGATTTATCTGGATAGCATTGGATAGCGTGACAGGTGCCAGTAAGATGCCACATGGCGCCAACATAGAGGAGGAAGGAAAAGTTGAGGACACGTGGCACAATCTTAGCCGGTGAGTCCAGTTTATGGGAAATCGGACCGGACCGGTACTGGATTGGACTGGAAATGCTGAGTCAGCTGATGAGGTGTCCAGGAATTGTGACATGTGAAGAATATGGTGCTGAGGTGTCCCATGAGGTGGCATTGAGATGATGTCATGCATGATGCAGTAAAAGGAATAAAGAAAAATAGGAAATTCTGGAAAAACCAGGACCACAAGTTCAGATGGCTTCAAAATTACAGAAATGCCATTGACCAAAACTATAAATACCCCCCATTCATTCATATGCCACGGCCAAGGAGCCTTTTAGAGAGAGGAGGAGGTGCTAGAGAGAGGAAGAAAGAAAGAAAGGAAGTTCTGGCGGAGCTGGAAGCAGAATAGAGATAGTAGAGTTCTGCTGAGCTTTTGAGGTAGTAACTAATCCTAGCTTTTATGTAATGGCTTTGTGATTTGTTATTCTATTGTTTGGTTAGATTGTTGTCTTATATGTTATGTCTGAAGCTCTGCTATAATGCTATGATCATATGTTATTAAGCATGGAAGCATGCAGCATACTTATCTGTACACAATCACAAGCAAGCACTGTCACTCTGCATTACATATATTGTTATGATTGTTGTTACTGAGATTCCCCCGAATCTCATCCAAATAAATAACCCATTACAGGGGAGGTTATGTCAAAGGGAATTTTGGGAATTTTAAGAGACGCCGTTATGCTGCCGAAATTATGACAAGATGGCAATAGTAGAGAAAGGAGCTGATACGTACTGTGTACGTAGGTACTGTTTAAGGAGGCTAAAAGTGAGTGGACCTAGCCGGTTCATCCAGTCTTTCCTGGGTACTTACGTAGAATGGTAGTTCTCACGGGAATTACCGAATCGGTACAAGATCAGTTACTTTCTGAAGATGAAGCGTAGCGGTTATGCTGCCGGATTTCATGCAGGAAAAGATGTAATAGAGATATGAGAATTTATGTACATGACTGGATGTAAAACAACTTATTAATTAATAATAATTGTTGTTTGGCATGTTTGACTGATATATGATGGATGTATGCCTATGTATGTAATGTTGGTTGCTGAAAATTAACACTATGAACAGTAATCCGTGGGGACATGAGGATGTTTGACCCATAATTAAAAATAGTAAACGGATGAATTAATGTATAAACTTTTTAAGTTAAATAGTAGACATACCAAGCTTCGATTTGATATATAGTATGACTCATTTGGATGTCTACACAAGAAGATATAAATTATCAAAGTTGGGACCAGAATGCTGGATTCAAGGAGAAAAACGTGGGATGAACAGTAAAGTTGACACGTTGACTAACGTTGCCTTGGTGAACAAATGGTCAACGAGTTATTTTTCCCTGAAATATAATTGAGTTAGCTT
Organism: Leucaena leucocephala; assembly: GCA_037074615.1. Classification (NCBI taxonomy): domain Eukaryota; kingdom Viridiplantae; phylum Streptophyta; class Magnoliopsida; order Fabales; family Fabaceae; genus Leucaena; species Leucaena leucocephala. The sequence goes on along the minus strand of CM073555.1, from coordinate 10,212,988 downwards.
CATTTAGCAATTGGAACCACTTCATTTAGATTTTTCTAGAATTAGTTATGATTTTTCGAAGTCAGGTCACTCATCTGGAATTTTCAAAGTGAACAGTACTCGATAAGAGTAAAATTCCAGATTGGGGAATTGGACCTCAATGACCTTGAAAGTGGTTCTAAATGCTACCAAATGGTCCCTAAGACATATAAAAGTAAGGATGTTTCAATTGAAGGTTCGATTAATGTCAAGGCATTACTTTGTTGTTAAAAAGAAAGTCAGTTAATCGATTAACTGCTCGATTAATCTCATGGAGTTGCTCTCTGGAATTGAAAAAATAAGTCAACTAATCGATTAGTTAATCTTAATTATAATTAATAGCTTGTCTATTCGATTAATCTATTTAGAACTATTTCTCTCTAAACAATACAAACTCCATTAGTTGATTAGTTAATTGATTAATCTAAATTAATACATTAATTGTTTGTTTAATCAGTTCAGATCAGTTTGTGAAAATCAAATCTGAATCCATTAATCGATTGGTTAATCGATTAACTTATATGAATAAATTGATTGTTCTATTAATATATTTTAAAAACCTTTCTGTATCAATTCCTCCAGAGATATTAAGGATTCAATTAACTTACACTAATGGATTAGTTGTTCGATTAGCTTCATATATTTCAATGATACCTCTCTGTTTACGTTGAAACTACTTGCATCTCTCTCTGAGGTATATATGTTTTGTTCAAAATCTAAAGTATGCTTTTGTTTCTCATTATTCTTTACTACAAATCTTTTGAGAAACTTATCTTATCAATTTATATTGAATAACAATCTTATCAATACGATACTCTGTTTTCTATTTCCTACATTAATTGTAACGCTAATTGAATTAATGATGATTAATCTATCAGTTAATTGATTAATACAGTAAATCTATTCTATTGCTCCTGTTTTTATGTGATTAAGATGATGAGATGGATGAATGATGACAAGTGTGTTCCCTTGGAGATTACCTTACCTTCATTATTCACAGAATATCAAGAGTTAATCGATTGAACTAGAATAGGTTAGTGAACAACTCGCTAGCTAAATCTCAATTAAAGCTACAACTCGCAGACATTGAATAGAGAATAGGAATTGTTCAACATAGAGATAACAGAATATGAATATTAATCAAAGGTTCATTCGTGTAGGAAGAATGAATCCAACTCGGTTCCCTAATTCCTTGTCATCTATTACTCTAGTTGAATCCATAAAGCAGAAGTAGACACATCAACTAGATACAGTTAAATCTGACTTAAAGACCCAATAAACTCCCTGGAAAGCTTGAAAGACTCTGGTTTGGTGTCACCTCCAAGGAAGCACAGCAGCTCAGCCTTGCATTGCTATCTGAACTCCAGCAGCAAACATCGGTACAGCAGCAGTAGTGGTGTGAAAATGAAAGGGGAAAATGAAGATGATGAACTGCATAACTCTCCTCTAGTTCTTCTATTAACTAGAACAGAGGGAAGTTGCGTAAGAGAAATAGAGACGGAGAAAGAGAGAGTAGTGGCGTGTGCGTGAAACTGGAATCTGGATGGAATGGATGGATGGTATCTGTGAATCGTGTGTCAGAATGTATGGGGTGCATCCGATGTTGAGTGATGTGCGTATAGTGTGATATATAGGAGAAGTCTGAAATGCATGAGCGAATCAATGGAGCCGTCCAGATGTCCTCCATCTCCAGCTGTCAGCACATGATCCGGTATTCTGTTTACAGCAAATGCTTCCCACTTGCTGTTGGCAACTCGCTCATTCAGTTCTGATGGAGTATGCTGATGCGTGAACAGTGCTCAACTGATGATCTCCTACTTGCAATTTGTTATCAGCTCTCGTTTGCAGTCTGTAAAGTCCAGCTATGCAGTTCATCACATGCTTAAATCACCTTCTGTCCAGCTGTCCCTTCTGTCATTCGCTGATCGATCTCTGCCGTGAAGTTTGGTCGCGACCTTATATACATCAGGTCGCGACTAATATTTACAGAGAACGCTTCTCCTTTGCTGATTGAAGTTTGGTCGCGACGGTTAACACGTAACGTCGCAGGAAAACTCCACTCGACTGATCGATTGCTGTGTTGACCTGAAATGGACATTTGATAGATCATTTATCCAATTAAGCACTAAAATCACATCATTTAAATTCCCACTTGTCCAATTTCATATTATTAACGAATTTGCACAATATAGTAGGAAATGTGGGTAGAATCAATAATAAACTCTCTTTTAACATATTAAAAATCAGTGCAAATATGAGTTTATCACTCTCTCCGGCTTCTTCTTCTTCTTATAGTTGAGTTCTTCATGAATCCATTAGTTAGCCGTTGGAGTAGCCGTTGAAGAATATATCCGTTATTGCTTATGTATATATTCTGATGGTGTTCACTTTTTATGAACTTCTTTGTTTGATCTTCTTTATGCCTAAAAGTGATATGAAATATGCTTCATAAGTGATATATAAAGAGTTTAAGCATAGATCAATTGATTCCAAATGATTTAGATTTAAACATCAAGTTTTATCAAAGTCAGGTTTAAAAATCTTTCGTAAGATCATATTAATTTATCGAAGTATTTATCGAAAAGATGCCTTATCGAAGAAGACTTTGATAAATCTCAAATGAATTGCTTAAAGCTGTTAGAATCCATACCTAATGATGTCTTGATGATGTCAAAAGTAACTCAAGATATTTTGATAACAGATCATTTAATCAATCTAGTTGTTTGCCAAAAGTAAAAAGTTAATCAAGTTAGATAATTTAATTGATTAGTCAATCGATTAATGATACTTAATTGATTAGTTGATCGATTAATGAGTATCATTTAATCGATTGAAGGTTCGATTAATGTCAAGGCATTACTTTGTTGTTAAAAAGAAAGTCAGTTAATCGATTAACTGCTCGATTAATCTCATGGAGTTGCTCTCTGGAATTGAAAAAATAAGTCAACTAATCGATTAGTTAATCTTAATTATAACTAATAGCTTGTCTATTCGATTAATCTATTTAGAACTATTTCTCTCTCAACAAAACAAACTCCACTAGTTGATTAGTTAATTGATTAATCGAAATTAATACATTAATTGTTTGTTTAATCAGTTCAGATCAGTTTGTGAAAATCAAATCTGAATCCATTAATCGATTGGTTAATCGATTAACTTATATGAATAAATTGATTGTTCTATTAATATATTTTAAAAACCTTTCTGTATCAATTCCTCCAGAGATATTAAGGATTCAATTAACTCACACTAATGGATTAGTTGTTCGATTAGCTTCATATATTTCAATGATACTTCTCTGTTTACGTTGAAACTACTTGCATCTCTCTCTGAGGTATACATGTTTTGTTCAAAATCTAAAGTATGCTTTTGTTTCTCATTATTCTTTACTACAAATCTTTTGAGAAACTTATCTTATCAATTTATATCGAACAACAATCTTATCAATACGATACTCTGTTTTCTATTTTCTACATTAATTGTAACGCTCATTGAATTAATGATGATTAATCTATCAGTTAATTGATTAATACAGTAAATCTATTCTATTGCTCCTATTTTTATGTGATTAAGATGATGAGATGGATGAATGATGACAAGTGTGTTCCCTTGGAGATTACCTTACCTTCATTATTCACAGAATATCAAGAGTTAATCGATTGAACTAGAATAGGTTAGCGAACAACTCGCTAGCTAAATCTCAATTAAAGCTACAACTCGCAGACATTGAATAGAGAATAGGAATTGTTCAACTTAGAGATAACAGAATATGAATATTAATCAAAGGTTCATTCGTGTAGGAAGAATGAATCCAACTCGGTTCCCTAATTCCTTGTCATCTATTACTCTAGTTGAATCCATAAAGCAGAAGTACACACATCAACTAGATACAGTTAAATTTGACTTAAAGGCCCAATAAACTCCCTGGAAAGCTTGAAAGACTCTGGTTTGGTGTCATCTCCAAGGAAGCACAACAGCTCAGCCTTGCATTGCTATATGAACTCCGGCAGCAAACATCGGTACAGCGGCAGTAGTCGTGTGAAAATGAAAGGAGAAAATGAAGATGATGAACTGCATAACTCTCCTCTAGTTCTTCTATTAACTAGAACAGAGGGAAGTTGCATAAGAGAAATGGAGACGGAGAAAGAGAGAGTAGTGGCGTGTGTGTGAAACTGGAATCTGGATGGAATGAATGGATGGTATCTGTGAATCGTGTGTCAGAATGTATGGGGTGCATCCGATGTTGAGTGATGTGCGTATAGTGTGATATATAGGAGAAGTCTGAAATGCATGAGTGAATCAATGGAGCCGTCCAGATGTCCTCCATCTCCAACTGTCAGCACATGATCCGGTATTCTGTTTACAGCATACGCTTCCCACTTGCTGTTGGCAACTCGCTAATTCTGTTCAGATGGAGTATGCTGACGCGTGAACAGTGCTCAACTGATGACCTCCCACTTGCCATTTGTTATCAGCTCTTGTTTGCAGTCTGTTAAGTCCAGCTATGCAGTTCATCACATGCTTAAATCACCTTCTGTCCAGCTGTCCCTTCTGTCATTCGCCGATTGATCTATGCCTTGAAGTTTGGTCGCGACCTTATATACATCAGGCCGCGACTAATATTTGCAGAGAACGCTTCTCCTTTGCTGATTGAAGTTTGGTCGCGACGGTTAATACATAACGTCGCAGGAAAACTCCACTTGGCTGATCGATTGCTGTGTTGACCTGAAATGGACATTTGATAGATTATTTGTCCAATTAAGCACTAAAATCACATCATTTAAATTCCCACTTGTCCAATTTCATATTATTAACTAATTTGCTCAATATAGTAGGAAATGTGGGTAGAATCAATAATAAACTCTCTTTTAACATATTAAAAATCAGTGCAAATATGAGTTTATCACTCTCTCCGGCTTCTTCTTCTTCTTATAGTTGAGTTCTTCATGAATCCATTAGTTAGCCGTTGGAGAATATATCCGTTATTGCTTATGTATATATTCTGATGGCGTTCACTTTTTATGAACTTCTTTGTTTGATCTTCATTATGCCTAAAAGTGATATGAAATATGCTTCATAAGTGATATATAAAGAGTTTAAGCATATATCAATTGATTCGAAATGATTTAGATTTAAACATCAAGTTTTATCAAAGTCTGGTTTAAAAATCTTTCATAAGATCCTATTAATTTATCGAAGTATTGATCGAAAAGATGCCTTATCGAAGAAGACTTGGATAAATCTCCAATGAATTGCTTCAAACTGTTAGAATCCATACTTAATGTTGTTTTGATGATGTCAAAAGTAACTCAAGATATTTTGATAACAGGTCATTTGATCAATCTAGTTGTTTGCCAGAAGTAAAAAGCTAATCAAGTTAGATAATTTAATTGGTTAGTCAATCGATTAATGATACTTAATTGATTAGTTGATCGATTAATGAGTACCATTTAATCGATTGGAGGTTCGATTAATGTCAAGGCATTACTTTGTTGTCAAAAAGAAAGTCAGTTAATCGATTAACTGCTCGATTAATCTCATGGAGTTGCTCTCTGGAATTGAAAAAATAAGTCAACTAATCGATTAGTTAATCTTAATTGTAATTAATAGCTTGTCTATTCGATTAATCTATTTAGAACTATTTCTCTCTAAACAAAACAAACTCCATTAGTTGATTGGTTAATTGATTAATCTAAATTAATACATTAATTGTTTGATTAATCAGTTCATATCAGTTTGTGAAAATCAAATCTGAATCCATTAATCGATTGGTTAATCGATTAACTTATATCAATAAATTGATTGTTCCATTAATATATTTTAAAAACCTTCCTGTATCAATTCCTCCAGAGACGTTAAGGATTCAATTAACTTACACTAATGGATTAGTTGTTCGATTAGCTTCATATATTTCAATGATACCTCTCTGTTTACGTTGAAACTACTTGCATCTCTCTCTGAGGTATATATGTTTTGTTCAAAATCTAAAGTATGCTTTTGTTTCTCATTATTCTTTACTACAAATCTTTTGAGAAACTTATCTTATCAATTTATATCGAACAACAATCTTATAATACGATACTCTGTTTTCTATTTTCTACATTAACTGTAACGTTAATTGATTAATCTATCAGTCAATTGATTAATACGGTAAATCTATTCTATTGCTTCTGTTTTTATGTGATTAAGATGATGGGATGGATGAATGATGACAAGTGTGTTCCCTTGGAGATTACCTTACCTTCATTATTCACAGAATATCAAGAGTTCATCGATTGAACTAGAATAGGTTAGCGAACAACTCGCTAGCTAAATCTCAATTAAAGCTACAACTCGCAGACATTGAATAGAGAATAGGAATTGTTCAACTTAGAGATAACAGAATATGAATATTAATCAAAGGTTCATTCGTGTAGGAAGAATGAATCCAACTCGGTTCCCTAATTCCTTATCATCTATTACTCTAATTGAATCCATAAACCAGAAGTAGACACATCAACTAGATACAGTTAAATCTGACTTAAAGACCCAATAAACTCCCTGGAAAGCTTGAAAGACTCTGGTTTGGTGTCACCTCCAAGGAAGCACAGCAGCTCAGCCTTGCATTGCTATCTGAACTCCAGCAGCAAACATCGGTACAGCGGCAGTAGTCGTGTGAAAATGAAAGGGGAAAATGAAGATGATGAACTGCATAACTCTCCTCTAGTTCTTCTATTAACTAGAACAGAGGGAAGTTGCGTAAGAGAAATAGAGACGGAGAAAGAGAGAGTAGTGGCGTGTGCGTGAAACTGGAATCTGGATGGAATGAATGGATGGCATCTGTGAATCGTGTGTCAGAATGTATGGGGTGCATCCGATGTTGAGTGATGTATCAAGAGTTCATCGATTGAACTAGAATAGGTTAGCGAACAACTCGCTAGCTAAATCTCAATTAAAGCTACAACTCGCAGACATTGAATAGAGAATAGGAATTGTTTAACTTAGAGATAACAGAATATGAATATTAATCAAAGGTTCATTCGTTAAGGAAGAATGAATCCAACTCGGTTCCCTAATTCCTTGTCATCTATTACTCTAATTGAATCCATAAACCAGAAGTAGACACATCAACTAGATATGTAATATCCTTAATTTTCTGTACTGGTTCCTATGTACAGATTAAACGAAATATATGAGCTCTGTTTCAGGAAAGACATGTGGACCTTTATGTAAAGAAAAGGATTAAATTGCAAAAGAAAGGAAATTAAGGGAACTAAATGCAATTATGGAAAGTTTAAAGTTAGGAATGAAAGGTAGACAAAAATGTGGGGTCTTAAAGTGTAATTTTAGCCAAATTAAGGGACTTAATTATAAAGAAGGAAAAGTTCCCTGGGGCTAAAGTATAATTAAAGAAAATAGGCCAGAAGTGGTTTGCACCGCCCGACAGCATTTCAGTCCCAGATTCTACCAGAAGGTAGGGCAGGTGACGCCGGGTAACCAAGCCTAATACCGGAATTTTTGAAGACTCCAGATAGCCAGAAATGGACTGATCGTCCAAAAGTTATAAAAATTTATACCGGATACCCTAGATTTCAGATATAAGTGGGAAAATACAGGATGATGCGCCTTTATGGGGCGGATGTCGGGAAACTGACAGGATACCGATAGGAGGTCTGTAGGAAAAGTTATTCACAAAATAAAAAATCCAGACGGGAGTGTGAGGCCTCCGGGGATCCGGGTAGGAGATTTATCGGTATTTTTAAAGGGGCTAAATGCGATCGAATGACTTCGGTCAGATGACCGTTATAACCCCCAAGGATGCCTGAACACAGTAGGACACTGTATCTGGGAAAAAGAGCCGGTGTCCGGAAAAGGTATATAATCGGTAAATAATAGTTAAAATATTCAATGAACTGTGTTAAAGGAAGATTCCTCGTAATGCGTGCCATACAGGTAATGGACCCAGGAAGCCCAAAAATGGCGCCATTAGAGGCCCAATAAGACTCTTGGACTGATAGGTGGGCCAGTGTCCAGCAGAACCCCGGAAAAGTGCGAAATTACGAAAATGCCCCTATGTTGTACAAAAAGGGCAGCAGATGAATAAAGGGTATTCTGGTCATTTTGGACAGACCCAGAGGTCAAGACATGTCTAAATAAGGTTGACTAGAGACAGTATAAGCTTTGACCGAGTCCAGAAAGGTGTGAAATGACGATTTTGCCCTTAGGGTTAAAATAGGACAAGATAGGGCACCAAGGGCATTTTGGTCATTTCGCAGGGGATCTGTAATTGAGTCTGGACCCAGTATTAAAAAGTTAATGATATAAAGGGTCTAGATACTAAATGTGAGGTCAGTAGACATAAAAAGGATCTTCAGAAACATCATATTCATAAAACGGCACGTTTTTCGAGGCGATGGACCGGGCCGGTACCGGATTGGACCGAAAAGCTTCCAGAACCTCCAAATTTCGTCACATGAAGAATATGGGTGGTGAGATGTCCTATGAGGTGTCCCATGAGGTGTCCAGGGTGATGCAGTAAAAAAGAATTAAAGAAAATAGGAAATTCCAGGAAAAACCAGGACCACAGGATCATAAGTCTTCCTAATTACAAGATTGCCATTGTTCAACACTATAAATACCCCCACCTAGCCCCTCATTTCGGCATGAGCAAGGAAGAAGGGAAGAGAGAAGTTCTTGAGAGAGAAAGTGTGAGAAAGAAAGAAGTAAGGAAGTTCTGGTGAAGTTGGAAGTAGTAGGGAAGTTCTGAAGCACTGCTTTTGAGGTAACAACTAATCCTAGCTCTTATGTAATATCTTTGTGATGTGTTGTTTTGTTTGGTTGATTGTTGTCCTATATGTTATGCTTGAAGCTCTATTCCAATGCTACGATCATATGTTATTGAATATGGAAGCATGCAGCATACTTATCTGTACACAGTCACAAGCAAGCACCGTCACTCTGCATTACATATTTTGTTATGATTATTGTTACTGGGATTCTTTTGAATCTCATTCCCAAACATAACATTACAGGGGAGGTTCTATCAAAATAAAATTTGGAAATCTTAAGAGACGCCGGTAGGCTGCCGAAATTCCGGCAACGAAGACGGAACAAAGAAAGGAACTGATACGTACTGTGTACGTAGTGCTGTCTAAGGAGGCTGGAAGTGAGTGGACCCAGAAGGTTCATCCAGTCTTTCCTGGGTACTACGTAGAATGGTAGTTCTCATAAGGGAATTACCGAATCGGTACAACATCGGTTACTTTCTAAAGAAGAATTGTAGCAGTTATGCTGCCGGATTTTAGACAGAGAAGGATGTAATAAAATATGAGGGAGTTAATCATGCACTGATATATAACAGTTGATTATTTGATATTAATTGTTATCTGGCTTGTATGACTGATATGTGTTGGTTGTATGCTTGGGTATGTAAAGACTAAATGCTGAAAATAGGCTAAGTGAACAGTAACTCGTGAAGACCCATTCATGTTTGATAAATCATTAAAAATAGTAAATGATTGAATTAATGTACTAAATTTTTAGGGTAGAAAGTAGACATACTAAGATTTAATTTGATATATATAATGTCTAATTTGGATGTATACACGAAAAGATATAAATTGTTAAAGTTGGGACCAGAATGCTGGATTCAGGAGAAAGTCATTGGATGAACAGTAATATTGGAACGTTGACCCACGTTAAATTTGTCAAGGATTGGTCAACCAATGATTTTTCCATGAAATATATTTGAGTTAGATTCATGTAGCAATTTGAACCACTTCATTTCGATTTTTCTAGAATTAGTTATGAATTTTCAAAATCAGGTCACTCATCTGGAATTTGCCACAGTGAACAGTACTCGATATGAATAAAATTCCAGATTAAGTGTTTAGACTTCAATGACCCTGAAAGTGGTTTAAGTGCTACTGAATGGTCCCTAAGATGTATAAAAATAAGGATGTGACATTTTGGTATCAGAGCAAAGGATTCTGGCTTAAGAAATGCTCTGAGTAGATGATTTATAGAAAGATATACCATGATAAAGCCATCATAATTGACACTAAGTTAGTGTTTGCAGGATGGCTAGACATAGATTTGGGTCTGAAACTACAGTAAACCAATGGGAATTAAGACCAGAGGTCTCTAGTTCAGATAGTTCAGAAGAAGTGATAGTAAGCAATGATTCTGACCTCTGTACACCTCCAGTAGCTGGTGATTCTGAGGAGGATAGTTCCTCGGTAGGATCAAACTTTCCAATTGATGATCAGGAGGTGATGATAACAGAAGGCCCTATTCCTGCCATTCCCATAAGTGCGGTACCCTTGAATATAACAGACAGTTCAGGATCCAGCCAAGTACGTGTTCAGAGTAATGCGCCAGGTCCCAGTAGGCCCGAAGTGACTCTAGTAGAAATGTATTTATGAGGTTTAATCGTAAGAATGGTCCCAGGGAGGAACCTGAGTAGAGAGCAACTTGAGATCTCGGTAGCATTAGCCCGACAACTATACGAGTTGAGGCAGACCCTGTTTGAAAACATAGATCAAGATTATTCGGTCTACCAGGAGTTTATCACAAGGGTGAAAGCCATATATCAAGCCTGGGATCCAAATGTGTTAACCATGGGGCTTTGGCTAGAAATTATGAATGACGTATTGCCGAAGACTCCTACCTGGAGATCGGAGTTGGACCAGTATTTTGATAGAGAATCATATTGTACCATATCCGACTGGATCTACCTAGTAGAAGAATATATTAGAATGAAGTTTAAGAAAAATTAGAGTAATATTTATAATGTATAAAAGACTAGAATGGTACTGTAATATGTACATATACTCTGTATGTATATTATGTGTGAAATGAAATGAAAAGGAATTATGTTATTTATCGTATTCCCTTCTGTTTTTAAGTATAACAAAATGGTACGAACGAGGAGAACTATTCCAGCTAAGGAACCCCGAGAGGCTGGAAACCTTAATCAAATGATTCTAGAACGATTAGAACAGCAACAAAAGATGATAGAAGAAATGAGAGCTGCTCAAGCACGAAATGAACAAGAAAGAGATGCTGCCATAGCCGCGGCAGTAGCAGCAGCTATAAATAATTTAAGACCGCCAGAGCCTTCAGGAGCAACTAGTAGAGAACCTGAAGAAGTACCACAGCAGGCGGAACAGCCTCAGAGAAGGGTTGAATCAAGGGAGGAGGCAGTTGGCATCCAACAATGGATGGTGCGATTTTGCAAACACAATCCTCCCATATTCGAAGGGACATTTGAAGTACATGTAGCAGAAAATTGGGTCAGCAGATTAGAGAAGATCTTTAAGGTCCTCGACTGCCCGACTGAAACCAAGGCCCAAATGGCCATCTATCAATTGGAAAAGGATGCGGATAGATGGTGGAAGAATACAGAGTTACTTCTCCAAGCAAGAGATATTCCAGTTACCTGGGAAGTATTTCTTGAGCAATTTTATGAGAAATATTTTCCTCAATCTGTCAGAGATGAAAGGGAGGCTGAATTCCTTGTGCTGAGGCAAGGAGAAAAAGAAGCTTTTGATGAATATTTGGCCAAGTTCATCCGGCTATCTCAATATTCAACTTACCTACGCCAAGTGGATGACGAACGCTGGATGACAGAAAGAATGATTCGAGGGCTGAATTCTATGTTAAAGGAGAAGTTAACTCCCCAACAATACAGCCAGTTCAATAAGGCTGTGGAAGCATGTCGAATCGTTGAGAACAGCATGAATCATAGAATGCTGTCCAGATCTGGGAGTAAAGATCAAGCGACTCCTGATAAGGCCGGGCGGAATCAAGAAACGGCCAGTGGGAGCGGTTATAAGAAAAGAAAGCGCCCGTGGCAGACCAAGAGGCCTAATAGGGGAAATTTCAGCGGAAGATCCAACAACAGGGATCCGAAGGCCCCAGTATGTGAAAAGTGTGGAAAGAATCATGGTGACAGACCATGTTTGATGGGCCAGAATGTATGCTACACCTGCGGAAAGCCCGGACATTTTTGCCAGGGAATGTCCTCAAGCTATAACTGATCCAAGGCCAAGGACGGCGGGACGAGTGTTTGCACTCACTAGAGAGGATGCTCAGCGATCATCTGAGATGATCCAAGGTACAATCTATCTCAATGATCATGCTGTGACTGCCCTATTTGATTCAGGTGCAAGTCATTCCTTTATATCTTATGAATGTGCTAAATGCCTAGGCCTTCTGATCAGCAAGTTATGTTATGATATACAGGTGAAAACCCCCACCAACGCTAGGGTGATCACATCTGATGCCTGTCTAAATAGTGTGGTGCGTTATGAGCACTGCAGTACCACCCTGGACCTGATCTATATGCCTTTCCAGGAGATTGAGGTCATACTCGGTTTAAATTGGTTATCCTCCAATAATGTGATGTTGGACTGCAGAAACAAGACCCTAGTTCTTGGTCCAAAGATCACTGATCGGAGCCTAGAAGTACAACTGAACTTCGTGACAGAGGCTCAGGCAGAAAAATATCTACGGAAAGGATGTCAAGGATATGTGGTATTCTTTTCTGTTCAAGCAGAAGTGGAGGAAGGCATCGAGGAGGTTCCTGTAGTCAATGAATTTCCTGAAGTCTTTCCAAAGGAGATTCAGGGATTGCCTTCGGAGCGTGAAGTGGAGTTTGCGATCGACATTGTACCTGGAGCTGGACCAGTATCAAAAGCCCCATACAGGATGGCTCCCAATGAAATGATGGAACTGAAGAAGCAAATTGAGGAGCTATTGGAGAAGGGTTTTATACGACCCAGTGTATCGCCATGGGGTGCTCCAGTACTGTTCGTCAAGAAGAAAGATGGTAGCTTAAGGCTGTGCATTGACTACAGGGAATTAAATAAGCTTACAGTTAAGAACAAGTATCCTCTTCCCAGAATTGATGACCTGCTAGATCAATTGGCAGGAGCGAGCTTATTCTCCAAGATTGACTTGAGATCTGGCTACCATCAACTAAGGGTCAAGCCAGATGATATTCCAAAGACGGCGTTCAGAACGCGCTACGGACATTTTGAATTTTTGGTGATGCCTTTTGGACTAACCAATGCACCTGCTATTTTCATGGACTATATGAACCGGATTTTCAGGCCTTATCTAGATCAGTTCGTTGTGGTCTTTATTGATGATATTCTGGTGTACTCCAAATCTCCAGAGGAGCATGAAAGGCATTTGAGGATTGTTCTTGGTACCCTTAAAGAGAAGAAGCTCTATGCTAAGCTGAGTAAGTGCGAGTTTTGGCTTTCAGAAGTCAAATTTCTCGGTCATGTCATATCCCGAGACGGGGTAGCTGTGGATCCTAGCAAAGTCGAAGCAGTTTTGAGCTGGGAACAGCCAAGGACAGTGACAGAGATTAGAAGTTTTCTCGGCCTAGCAGGGTACTACAGACGATTCATTCAAGACTTTTCTCGAATTGCCTTACCACTTACCAAGCTGACCAGAAAGAATCAACAGTTTAAGTGGGATGAGAAGTGCGAGGCTAGCTTCCAGCAGTTGAAGCAGAGATTAACGACTACTCCCGTGCTGATTATTCCAGACCCAACTCAGACTTATGTAGTCTACACTGATGCTAGCAAGCAGGGGCTGGGATGTGTGCTTATGCAGCAAGGTCGAGTAGTAGCCTACGCCTCTCGGCAGTTAAAGCCACATGAAGAGAATTATCCCACTCATGATTTGGAGCTTGCGGCGATGGTCTATGCCCTGAAGATATGGAGGCACTATTTATACGGAGCAACGATAGAGTTGTTTTGCGACCACAAAAGCCTGAAGTATCTGCAGGATCAGAAGGAGCTGAACATGAGGCAGCGGCGATGGATGGAATTGTTAAAAGATTATGACTTCCAGATTAAATACCATCCAGGAAAAGCCAATATGGTAGCTGATGCCCTGAGTAGAAAGGTGGTGCAGGTTGCATACATGATGATCAAGGAATTGGAACTGATAGAAGATATGCGCGACTGGAGCCCTCTATATCAAATGCAACTGACGGAGAATCCTTTTGGAGGAGTTCATGTCAGAACTTGCATAGAAGATGAGATCAAAGAGGCTCAGGAACAGGATAAGCTCACAGCAATATTCAAAGACAAGCTGGAGAAAGGGAAGACAAGGAATTTTGAGATGTCCCCAGACGGATTGCTACAGTTTAGGGGAAAACCCTATATCCCAAATGTTGGGGGATTACGGGAAAGGATTCTGGAGGAAGCACATAAAAGCCGATATACGGTACATCCAGGTATGACCAAAATGTACCATGATGTTAAAAGGTTATTCTGGTGGCCTGGACTGAAGAAAGATGTTGTAGCTTACGTATCTAAGTGCTTAACCAGCCAGAAAGTGAAAGTTGAACATCAAAAGCCAGCAGGAACGTTGCAGCCTTTAGATATCCCTGAGTGGAAATGGGATGGGATTGCCATGGACTTTGTGGAAGGACTACCCTTGACACCAAGTAGACATGATGCGGTTTGGGTAGTAATCGATCGACTGACAAAGTCGGCACATTTCCTGGCAATAAATAAGAGAGATTCTCTAGAAAAGCTGGCAAAGCTGTATATAAAGGAGATCGTTAGACTCCATGGTATTCCAAGCAGCATTGTGTCTGATAGAGATCCTCGATTTACTTCAAATTTCTGGAGGGCTCTACAGGAAGAAATGGGCACTACTCTCAGATTCAGTACAGCTTATCATCCTTAGACAGATGTCAATCTGAAAGAACAATACAGACGTTAGAGGATATGCTGAGAGCATGTGTCCTAGATTTCAAAGGCAGCTGGGATATCCATTTACCCCTCATAGAGTTTGCATATAACAATGGTTATCAGGCCAGTATACAGATGGCACCTTTCGAAGCACTCTATGGACGAAAATGTAGATCCCCCTTATGCTGGCTAGAGTTGAGCGAGAGAAGAATGCTTGGTCCGGATATAGTGGATCAAACTGTAGAACAAGTTGCGGTAATTAGAAAACGATTATTGACGGCTCAAAGCAGACAGAAGAGCTATGCAGATATCAGAAGGAAGTCGTTGGAGTTTGAAGAAGGAGAACATGTATTCCTTAAGTTAACTCCAACCACGGGAGCCGAACGATCGATTAAGGTGAAGAAGTTGCATCCAAGATACATCGGGCTATTCCAGATTCTCTCAAAGATACATGATGTGTTCCAGATTCCGAATCTCAGCCAGATACATGATGTGTTCCATGTTTCCCAATTAAAGAAGTATATTCCAGATCCATCTCATGTGATTGAGCAAGATGAGGTCGCACTGCGAGATGACTTGACCTATGAGGTTGGACCGGTGCGAATTGCTGATAGAAAAGTCAAGCAGTTGCGGAATAAGCAAATTCCTTTAGTTAAAGTGATCTGGAAAGGCTTGACTGAACAAGAGGCTACATGGGAAATAGAAGAAAAGATGAAAGAGAAGTATCCAGAATTATTTCTATAGGATAGGTGTAATGTAAATTTCGGGGACGAAATTTATTTTAAGGGGGAGAGAAATGTAATATCCTTAATTTTCTGTACTGGTTCCTATGTACAGATTAAACGAAATATATGAGCTCTGTTTCAGGAAAGACATGTGGACCTTTATGTAAAGAAAAGGATTAAATTGCAAAAGAAAGGAAATTAAGGGAACTAAATGCAATTATGGAAAGTTTAAAGTTAGGAATGAAAGGTAGACAAAAATGTGGGGTCTTAAAGTGTAATTTTAGCCAAATTAAGGGACTTAATTATAAAGAAGGAAAAGTTCCCTGGGGCTAAAGTATAATTAAAGAAAATAGGCCAGAAGTGGTTTGCACCGCCCGACAGCATTTCAGTCCCAGATTCTACCAGAAGGTAGGGCAGGTGACGCCGGGTAACCAAGCCTAATACCGGAATTTTTGAAGACTCCAGATAGCCAGAAATGGACTGATCGTCCAAAAGTTATAAAAATTTATACCGGATACCCTAGATTTCAGATATAAGTGGAAAAATACAGGATGATGCGCCTTTATGGGGCGGATGTCGAGAAACTGACAGGATACCGATAGGAGGTCTGTAGGAAAAGTTATTCACAAAATAAAAAATCCAGACGGGAGTGTGAGGCCTCCGGGGATCCGAGGAGATTTATCGGTATTTTTAAAGGGGCTAAATCGATCGAATGACTTCGGTCAGATGACCGTTATAACCCCCAAGGATGCCTGAACACAGTAGGACACTGTATCTGGGAAAAAGAGCCGGTGTCCGGAAAAGGTATATAATCGGTAAATAATAGTTAAAATATTCAATGAACTGTGTTAAAGGAAGATTTCTCGTAATGCGTGCCATACAGGTAATGGACCCAGGAAGCCCAAAAATGGCGCCATTAGAGGCCCAATAAGACTCTTGGACTGATAGGTGGGCCAGTGTCCAGCAGAACCCCGGAAAAGTGCGAAATTACGAAAATGCCCCTATGTTGTACAAAAAGGGCAGCAGATGAATAAAGGGTATTCTGGTCATTTTGGACAGACCCAGAGGTCAAGACATGTCTAAATAAGGTTGACTAGAGACAGTATAAGCTTTGACCGAGTCCAGAAAGGTGTGAAATGACGATTTTGCCCTTAGGGTTAAAATAGGACAAGATAGGGCACCAAGGGCATTTTGGTCATTTCGCAGGGGATCTGTAATTGAGTCTGGACCCAGTATTAAAAAGTTAATGATATAAAGGGTCTAGATACTAAATGTGAGGTCAGTAGACATAAAAAGGATCTTCAGAAACATCATATTCATAAAACGGCACGTTTTTCGAGACGATGGACCGGGCCGGTACCGGATTGGACCGAAAAGCTTCCAGAACCTCCAAATTTCGTCACATGAAGAATATGGGTGGTGAGATGTCCTATGAGGTGTCCAGGGTGATGCAGTAAAAACGAATTAAAGAAAATAGGAAATTCCAGGAAAAACCAGGACCACAGGATCATAAGTCTTCCTAATTACAAGATTGCCATTGCTCAACACTATAAATACCCCCACCTAGCCCCTCATTTCGGCATGAGCAAGGAAGAAGGGAAGAGAGAAGTTCTTGAGAGAGAAAGTGTGAGAAAGAAAGAAGTAAGGAAGTTCTGGTGAAGTTGGAAGTAGTAGGGAAGTTCTGAAGCACTGCTTTTGAGGTAACAACTAATCCTAGCTCTTATGTAATGTCTTTGTGATGTGTTGTTTTGTTTGGTTGATTGTTGTCCTATATGTTATGCTTGAAGCTCTATTCCAATGCTACGATCATATGTTATTGAATATGGAAGCATGCAGCATACTTATCTGTACACAGTCACAAGCAAGCACCGTCACTCTGCATTACATATTTTGTTATAATTATTGTTACTGGGATTCTTTTGAATCTCATTCCCAAACATAACATTACAGGGGAGGTTCTGTCAAAATAAAATTTGAAAATCTTAAGAGACGCCGGTAGGCTGCCGAAATTCCGGCAACGAAGACGGAACAAAGAAAGGAACTGATACGTACTGTGTACGTAGTGCTGTCTAAGGAGGCTGGAAGTGAGTGGACCCAGAAGGTTCATCCAGTCTTTCCTGGGTACTATGTAGAATGGTAGTTCTCATAAGGGAATTACCGAATCGGTACAACATCGGTTACTTTCTAAAGAAGAATTGTAGCAGTTATGCTGCCGGATTTTAGACAGAGAAGGATGTAATAAAATATGAGGGAGTTAATCATGCACTGATATATAACAGTTGATTATTTGATATTAATTGTTATCTGGCTTGTATGACTGATATGTGTTGGTTGTATGCTTGGGTATGTAAAGACTAAATGCTGAAAATAGGCTCAGTGAACAGTAACTCGTGAAGACCCATTCATGTTTGATAAATCATTAAAAATAGTAAATGATTGAATTAATGTACTAAATTTTTAGGGTAGAAAGTAGACATACTAAGATTTAATTTGATATATAGAATGTCTAATTTGGATGTATACACGAAAAGATATAAATTGTTAAATTTGGGACCAGAATGCTGGATTCAGGAGAAAGTCATTGGATGAACAGTAATATTGGAACGTTGACCCACGTTAAATTTGTCAAGGATTGGTCAACCAATGATTTTTCCCTGAAATATATTTGAGTTAGATTCATGTAGCAATTTGAACCACTTCATTTTGATTTTTCTAAAATTAGTTATGAATTTTCAAAATCAGGTCACTCATCTGGAATTTGCCACAGTGAACAGTACTCAATATGAATAAAATTCCAGATTAAGTGTTTAGACTTCAATGACCCTGAAAGTGGTTTAAGTGCTACTGAATGGTCCCTAAGATGTATAAAAATAAGGATGTGACAAGATACAGTTAAATCTGACTTAAAGACCCAATAAACTCCCTGGAAAGCTTGAAAGACTCTGGTTTGGTGTCACCTCCAAGGAAGCACAGCAGCTCAGCCTTGCATTGCTATCCGAACTCCAGCAGCAAATATCGGTACAGCGGCAGTAGTCGTGTGAAAATGAAAGGGGAAAATGAAGATGATGAACTGCAGAACTCTCCTCTAGTTCTTCTGTTAACTAGAACAGAGGGAAGTTGCGTAAGAGAAATGGAGACGGAGAAAGAGAGAGTAGTGGCGTGTGCGTGAAACTGGAATCTGGATGGAATGAATGGATGGCATCTGTGAATCGTGTGTCAGAATGTATGGGGTGCATCCGATGTTGAGTGATGTGCGTATAGTGTGATATATAGGAGAAGTCTGAAACGCATGAGTGAATCAATGGAGCCGTCCAGATGTCCTCCATCTCCAGCTGTCAGCACATGATCTGGTATTCTGTTTACAGCACATGCTTCCCACTCGCTGTTGGCAACTTGCTCACTCTGTTCAGATGGAGTATGCTGACGCGTGAATAGTGCTCAACTGATGATCTCCCACTTGCCATTTGTTATCAGCTCTCGTTTGCAGTCTGTTAAGTCCAGCTGTGCAGTTCATCACATGCTTAAATCTCCTTCTGTCCAGCTGTCCCTTCTGTCACTCGCCGATCGACCTCTGCCTTGAAGTTTGGTCGCGACCTTATATACATCAGGTCGCGACTAATATTTGCAGAGAACGCTTCTCCTTTGCTGATTGAGGTTTGGTCGCGGCGGTTAATACATAACGTCGCAGGAAAACTCCACTTGGCTGATCGATTGCTGTGTTGACCTGAAATGGACATTTGATAGATTATTTATCCAATCAAGCACTAAAATCACATCGTTTAAATTCCCACTTGTCCAATTTCATATTATTAACTAATTTGCTCAATATAGTAGGAAATGTGGGTAGAATCAATAATAAACTCTCTTTTAACATATTAAAAATCAGTGCAAATATGAGTTTATCACTCTCTCCGGCTTCTTCTTCTTCTTATAGTTGAGTTCTTCATGAATCCATTAGTTAGCCGTTGGAGAATATATCCGTTATTGTTTATGTATAAAAATCTGATGGCGATCACTTTTTATGAACTTCTCTGTTTGATCTTCTTTATGCGTAAAAGTGATATGAAATATGCTCCATAAGTGATATATAAAGAGTTTAAGCATATATCAATTGATTCCAAATGATTTAGATTTAAACATCAAGTTTTATCAAAGTCTGGTTTAAAAATCTTTCATAAGATCCTATTAATTTATCGAAGTATTTATCGAAAAGATGCCTTATCGAAGAAGACTTTGATAAATCTCAAATGAATTGCTTAAAGCTGTTAGAATCCATACTTAATGATGTTTTGATGATGTCAAAAGTAACTCAAGATATCTTGATAACAGATCATTGAATCAATCTAGTTGTTTGCCAAAAGTAAAAAGCTAATCAAGTTAGATAATTTAATTGGTTAGTCAATCGATTAATGATACTTAATTGATTAGTTGATCGATTAATGGGTATCATTTAATCGATTGAAGGTTCGATTAATGTCAAGGCATTACTTTGTTGTTAAAAAGAAAGTCAGTTAATCGATTAACTGCTCGATTAATCTCATGGAGTTGCTCTCTGGAATTGAAAAAATAAGTCAACTAATCGATTAGTTAATAATTGTAATTAATAGCTTGTCTATTCGATTAATCTGTTTAGAACCATTTCTCTCTAAACAAAACAAACTCCATTAGTTGATTAGTTAAGTGATTAATCTAAATTAATACATTAATTGCTTGATTAATCAGTTCAGATAAGTTTGTGAAAATCAAATCTGAATCCATTAATCGATTGGTTAATCGATTAACTTATATCAATCCATTGATTGTTCTATGAATATATTTTAAAAACCTTTCCGTATCAAGCCCTCCAGAGATGTTAAGGATTCAATTAACTTACACTAATGGATCAGTTGTTCGATTAGCTTCATATATTTCAATGATACCTCTCTGTTTACGTTGAAACTACTTGCATCTCTCTCTGAGGCATATATGTTTTGTTCAAAATCTAAAGTATGCTTTTGTTTCTCATTATTCTTTACTACAAATCTTTGGAGAAACTTATCTTATCAATTTATATTGAATAACAATCTTATCAACACGATACTCTGTTTTCTATTTTCTACATTAATTGTAACGCTAATTGAATTAATGATGATGAATCTATCGGTTAATTGATTAATACGGTAAATCTATTCTATTGCTTCTGTTTTTATGTGATTAAGATGATGAGATGGATGAATGACGACAAGTGTGTTCCCTTGGAGATTACCTTACCTTCATTATTCACAGAATATCAAGAGTTAATCGATTGAACTAGAATAGGTTAGCGAACGACTCGCTAGCTAAATGTCAATTAAAGCTACAACTCGCAGACATTGAATAGGGAATAGGAATTGTTCAACTTAGGGATAATAGAATATGAATATTAATCAAAGGTTCATTCGTGTAGGAAGAATGAATCCAACTCGGTTCCCTAATTCCTTGTCATCTTTTACTCTAATTGAATCCGTAAACCAGAAGTAGACACATCAACTAGATACAGTTAAATCTGACTTAAAGACCCAATAAACTCCCTCGAAAGCTTGAAAGACTCTGGTTTGGTGTGAAACATCCTCCCATACAGCCCTCAGAGTACACTAGCGGAAGCAATATTAGCTTAAAATAGCTTAACTTCATCATTCATAATTTGAATATGTCAAACCATATTTATCATTGAATCATAAAATGTCATACAATATGGTATATACAACAAGTCATATACATAATCCTCATATCTCTATTACATCTCGTTCTGCCTAAACTTCGGCAGCATAACCGCTACGCTTCAGCTGTATAAAGAACTGAACCGTACTGATTCGGTAATCCCCTCATGAGGACTACCATTCTACGTAGTACCCAGGAAAGACTTGATGAACCGGCTAGGTCCACTCACTTCTAGCCTCCTTAGACAGCACTACGTACACAGTACTTATCATATACTATGACGTTCAGTCTTAACTTGGGCAGCATAACGGCGTCTCCTGGCTTTCTCAAAATCTACTTCAACATAACCTCCCTGTAATGGGTTATGGATGGGGATGAGATTCGGGGGAATCTCAGTAGCAACAATCATAACAATATATGTAATGCAGTGTGACAGTGCTTGCTTGTGATTGTGTACAGATAAGTATGCTGCGTGCTTCCATGCTTAATAACATATGACCATAGCATTACAGCAGAGCTTCAGACATAACATATAAGACAACAATCCAACCAAACAATAGCACATCAAATCACAAAGCCATTACATAGAAGCTAGGATTAGTTACTATCTGGCTAGCTCAGCAGAACCTTACTATCTCTATTCTGCTTCCAGCTCCGCCAGAACTTCCTTTCTCCTTTCTCTCTTCCTTTCCTTCCCCTTCTCTCTCTTCTTTCTCTCTCATTCTCCTCTCCTCCGCGGGGATGCAAATGGAATGGGGGAAGGGGGTATTTATAATGGGGCTCAATGGCACAATCGTAATTACCATGAACTTTGATCCTGCGGTCCTGGTTTTTCCTGGATTTTCCCATTTTCTTTAATTCCTCATTTACTGCATCATCGTGCCAACTCACCATGCTGACTCAGCGCCTCATTTTTCACATGCTTGAATTCCCGGGACACCTCAGCATGCTGACTCACCATGCTGACTCACCCGTCCAGTCTCCTGCCTCGTAATGCGTGCCATCAACTTTATCTGCTTTCTGCAGACTAATGCCATGTGGCGACTGGAAAAGACCTTGCACGCTTCCCAATGCCATCCAGATAAGTCCCTGACTTTATCTGATCATTTCCTCGGTTATCGTGCCTCCTCGGTTTTCGTGCCAACCGAGTATCCTTACTTTACTGAATTATTACTTTAATGCCATGTGGCATCTTGTGGGACCCATGAGTATACCTTATCAGTTTACTTCATGGTTTCCAGATAACCTTTCCTGTATATCTGATATCCTGCCTCCGGTCTATCTCCAACCGGGTAACTATCTCTCTTGGACCTTCACCACTCTTGGCCCGTACGCTTAGCGCCACTTTAGTCACTAGTCGCGACCTCAACATCATCTTGTCGCGACCTTACAATTCTGTGTACATTTGTCGCGACCAAAACATCTTCTCGTCGCGACCAAAATATTCTATCGTCGCGACCACAACATTCTATCGTCGCGACCACAACACATTTTAGTCGCGTCTAAGGCTTTCTGCCACTATTAGTCACGATATCACTGCTTTCTAGTCGCGACCATACTTCTTTTACGTCGCGACCATAATGCTTTCTTGTCGCGTATAGCTCTTTCTGTAACCACTAGTCGCGACCATACTTTACTCTAGTCCCGACCAGAACGGTCAGCTCGTAACTCTTCAACCTTTGACCTTTACATCATCCCAAATGGCCATTCTACCCCTTGGGACTTCCACTGTTTACACATAAGTTCCCGTACCTTTACTTACTCGCAGCTTAGTCCCTAAAAACTCTCTTATGTCTCTGGGACTTCTGCTCAAAAGGGGTCTGGTAGCCTCTCATTCTCAGGCTATTTCCGTGTCTCAAGGCCTAAAAATTGGGATGTTACATGGTGTCACCTCCAAGGAAGCACAGCAGCTCAGCCTTGCATTGCTATCCGAACTCCAGCAGCAAACATCGGTACAGCGGCAGTAGTCGTGTGAAAATGAAAGGGGAAAATGAAGATGATGAACTGCAGAACTCTCCTCTAGTTCTTCTGTTAACTAGAACAGAGGGAAGTTGCGTAAGAGAAATGGAGACGGAGAAAGAGAGAGTAGTGGCGTGTGCGTGAAACTGGAATCTGGATGGAATGAATGGATGGCATCTGTGAATCGTGTGTCAGAATGTATGGGGTGCATCCGATGTTGAGTGATGTGCGTATAGTGTGATATATAGGAGAAGTCTGAAACGCATGAGTGAATCAATGGAGCCGTCCAGATGTCCTCCATCTCCAGCTGTCAGCACATGATCTGGTATTCTGTTTACAGCACATGCTTCCCACTCGCTGTTGGCAACTTGCTCACTCTGTTCAGATGGAGTATGCTGACGCGTGAACAGTGCTCAACTGATGATCTCCCACTTGCCATTTGTTATCAGCTCTCGTTTGCAGTCTGTTAAGTCCAGCTATGCAGTTCATCACATGCTTAAATCTCCTTCTGTCCAGCTGTCCCTTCTGTCACTCGCCGATCGACCTCTGCCTTGAAGTTTGGTCGCGACTTTATATACATCAGGTCGCGACTAATATTTGCAGAGAACGCTTCTCCTTTGCTGATTGAGGTTTGGTCGCGGCGGTTAATACATAACGTCGCAGGAAAACTCCACTTGGCTGATCGATTGCTGTGTTGACCTGAAATGGACATTTGTTAGATTATTTATCCAATCAAGCACTAAAATCACATCGTTTAAATTCCCACTTGTCCAATTTCATATTATTAACTAATTTGCTCAATATAGTAGGAAATGTGGGTAGAATCAATAATAAACTCTCTTTCAACATATTAAAAATCAGTGCAAATATGAGTTTATCACTCTCTCCGGCTTCTTCTTCTTCTTATAGTTGAGTTCTTCATGAATCCATTAGTTAGCCGTTGGAGAATATATCCGTTATTGCTTATGTATATATTCTGATGGCGTTCACTTTTTATGAACTTCTCTGTTTGATCTTCTTTATGCGTAAAAGTGATATGAAATATGCTCCATAAGTGATATATAAAGAGTGTAAGCATATATCAATTGATTCCAAATGATTTAGATTTAAACATCAAGTTTTATCAAAGTCTGGTTTAAAAATCTTTCATAAGATCATATTAATTTATCGAAAAGATGCCTTATCGAAGAAGACTTTGATAAATCTCAAATGAATTGCTTAAAACTGTTAGAATCCATACTTAATGATGTTTTGATGATGTCAAAAGTAACTCAAGATATCTTGATAACAGATCATTGAATCAATCTAGTTGTTTGCCAAAAGTAAAAAGCTAATCAAGTTAGATAATTTAATTGGTTAGTCAATCGATTAATGATACTTAATTGATTAGTTGATCGATTAATGGGTATCATTTAATCGATTGAAGGTTCGATTAATGTCAAGGCATTACTTTGTTGTTAAAAAGAAAGTCAGTTAATCGATTAACTGCTCGATTAATCTCATGGAGTTGCTCTCTGGAATTGAAAAAATAAGTCAACTAATCGATTAGTTAATCTTAATTGTAATTAATAGCTTGTCTATTCGATTAATCTGTTTAGAACCATTTCTCTCTAAACAAAACAAACTCCATTAGTTGATTAGTTAAGTGATTAATCTAAATTAATACATTAATTGCTTGATTAATCAGTTCAGATAAGTTTGTGAAAATCAAATCTGAATCCATTAATCGATTGGTTAATCGATTAACTTATATCAATCCATTGATTGTGTAAGGAATTGGAAGACACGCAGCGGAAATAAACTTTAAAAATTTTCCATTCCTTGCCAGGATCTGCCGTATGTGTTTAAGTCAAGTGGAAAGAATCCTTACCCTTAGTGTTGCTCAGCGAATTTCACAGCTTCTCTACGTGGGTGGTGATCTCTTTCTGATCGCAAGAAATCGACGGAATGTTCCTCAGCGACCTTCACATATTCTCTCCGCGGACGGTGGTCTCTTTCCGATCACAAGAAGTCGACGCCTCAGGTCGGCTTCCTCTACTGGTATCCACACGAACAGCGTTCCAACCACGAACGACGTGCTAGCGTCTCCTTTCCCTCCAAGGCTTTCACAAGTCTCCGTCTCTATTTCGGCAGTTTCTTGTCTGCAAACCTTTTGCAGATTCCGTTCGGCCTTTTGTGTTCTATGTTATTTTCAAATGTAGCTCCTCCAATCAGATATAGAGGATGCTATGCGTTTTTCCACCTAACCTAATTGGATTTTGGAGTTAATCTTATATTAATTCCGAATTAATACAATATCATATATTGTATAATTTTATAAGAAACTAATTAAATAAAATAATATTAAATCCGTCCCACAGATTTAATTACTTATTTATTTAACTTTAAATAAAGATGAGACTGAGTTATATTTGATTTATTCCCATAAATCAAATTTGAGATATCCTATCAATTTAAATTTCGAATTTCAAACGTGATAGAGATTTAATTTATCCTTATAAATTAAATCTTATAAATATCTCTTATATGAGATATCCTATCAATTTGAATTTCGAATTTCAAACGTGATAGAGATTTAATTTATCCTTATAAATTAAATCTTATAAATATCTCTTATATGAGATATCCTATCAATTTGAATTTCGAATTTCAAACGTGATAGAGATTTAATTTATCCTTATAAATTAAATCTTATAAATATCTCTTATATGAGATATCCTATCAATTTGAATTTCGAATTCAAACATGATAGGGATTTAATTTATCCTTATAAATTAAATCTCATATATCTCATATATATAATATATATATATATACGAATTTATATATATACGAATATAAATATAAATAAATATATATATACATTCACCTGGATCTTTCATTGAATCTGGACATGTCTTAGATTCAATGAATCTGGACATCATAGCTCGTGTTGGGCTATTTTGTGTGCGACCCTGTAGGCCCATATGAAGTTGGCAGTGGGCCATTTGCTATACTAGCCCACAAGTCGCAAGCGGTCTCTAGCAAGACATAACAACTACCCAAATCATATGAGGATCGATAAACGATGTAACCTTTTATACAACCATATCATGTCCCTTCTGTCACGCGATATTTTGGTCATGGATGAGGCATGGATAATGTCATCCTCCTATTCCCGACCGTTACTTTCTCGATCCCTGAGTAGTCTGACTATAGAAATGGAACTACCTTTCCATTACAGTATGGCCATACATTTCTCAGACTCACTCATCGAGGGGCCCAGTAATATCTCTCCACGAATGTGAGGGACAAATTCCATCTTGACCATTCACATTCCTCCGCATGAAAAACCACTAAGCCCAAACATAGTCTTTATGATCACTCGGTCAAAAGTGACTTTTGACTAGGTCAAAGCTGAGCGTTTTGTCATGTAGGAATCCATGATGATCTCAGGTCAAAGGGCATATTGACATGGTTTGTATATGAGAGAAGCTTATGACGTTACCCATGCAGTTCTCTCATAGCGGGTCGGTCCAACACCCTGTACTCTTACATGTGCTTATGACTTTGATTTATATCTCTATACATCTTCAAAGTCATACTGGTCTTATTTCATCTGTGCTCCCACATAGATGATCGACCAGGGACATTTAGGATAATATCATGAATTATCCAAGGATGGTCATCATAGTAAACATGCAAATAATATGATAACTCAATTAATAAATTCATAAATCAATAATGTTCATAAGACAATGATTGGCCCCTAGGGCACGATTTCCAACAACCTCCCACTTGCACTAGGTACAATCATTAATTTGACTAATTCCCATTGACCTAACATGACGCTCATGCTTTGCCTGCACAAGCGGCTTTGTTAGAGGATCAGCAACATTATCTTCTCCTGCTACTTTGCATATTTTTATATCACCTCTATCGTTGATTTCTCTGATGAGATGAAACCGCCTGAGTATATGCTTGGTCCTTTGATGTGACCTAGGCTCTTTGGCCTGTGCAATAGCACCGCTATTGTCACAGAGCAAAGTTATTGGATCTGAGATGGTAGGTATCACCCCTAGTTCTGTGATGAACTTCCTGATCCAAACGGCTTCCTTAGCTGCATCAGATGCTGCTATATACTCAGCTTCCGTTGCAGAATCTGCTACAGTGCCCTGCTTAGAGCTCTTCCAGCTTATTGCTCCATTATTGAGGAGGAATATGTATCCAGACTGCGATTTTTGGTCGTCCTGGTCAGTTTGGAAACTCGCATCTGTGTAACCAGTTACACAGAGCTCATCATCCAATCCACCATAGACCAAGAATAAGTCCTTAGTCCTTCTTAAGTACTTAAGGATATTCTTGACAGCAGTCCAATGGCCCTCACCAGGGTCCTGTTGGTATCTGCTAGTCATACTTAAGGCAAACGAGACATCCGGTTGAGTACATAACATGGCGTACATGATAGATCCTATGGCCGAGGCATATGGAACCTTACTCATGCGACCTCGCTGATCAGATGTACTAGGACACAGATCTTTGCTGAGGTGAGTACCATGAGACATGGGTATGAAACCCCTCTTTGATTCGTGCATACTGAACCTATGCAGTATTTTGTCTATGTATGTACTCTGACTGAGTCCTAGAAGTCTTTTAGATCTATCTCTATAGATCCTGATTCCTAGGATGTAGGTGGCTTCACCCAAGTCTTTCATCGAGAAAGACTTTCCTAACCAAGACTTGACAATCTGCAAGGTAGGAATGTCATTCCCAATAAGTAGGATGTCATCGACATAGAGTACTAAAAACACAACTGTGCTCCCACTAACCTTCTTGTACACACAAGGTTCATCAATGTTTTGAAGAAATCCAAACTCTTTGATTACTTCATCAAAACGATGATTCCAACTCCGAGAGGCTTGCTTTAGTCCATAAATGGACCTTTGAAGCTTGCACACTTTACCAGAGTCCTCGGAACGCACAAACCCTTCAGGTTGTGTCATGTACACGTCCTCAAGGAGCTTTCCATTAAGGAAGGCTGTCTTGACGTCCATCTGCCATATTTCATAGTCATAATATGCTGCAATAGCAAAGAGGATTCTGATTGATTTGGCCATTGCTACTGGGGAAAAGGTCTCATCATAGTCCACACCATGAGTTTGAGTAAAACCTTTTGCAACCAGTCGTGCCTTGAAGACATTTACATTGCCATCCATGTCAGTTTTCTCTTTGAAAACCCACTTGCACCCGACGGTTTTTACACCTTCAGGCGGGTCGACTAAGGTCCAAACCTGATTGTCGTACATGGATTGCATCTCAGACTTCATGGCACTAAGCCATTTTTCGGAGTTTGGTCCCACTATAGCTTCTCGATAGGTAGTCGGCTCATTATGCTCAATGAGCAACACATCACGACTATCAGAAATCAGAAATCCATATCTCTGAGGCTGAAGTCGTGTCCTATTAGACTTTCGTGGACCTTGCGTGACTTGAGGAGTCTCAACAACTTGTTGTGAGTCTTCTCTATTTTCCATCTGCAGTTCTGTGGTGTCTTGTAGCTCTCGAACTTCTTCGAGTTGTACCTTACTCCCACTGGTTCTTTTAGAGATAAATTCTCGTTCAAGAAAGGTACCATTTCTGACAACAAACACTTTGTTATCAGCAGGGTTGTAGACGTAATATCCCTTGGTTTCCTTAGGATATCCCACAAAAAGGCATTTTGAGGATTTGGGCGCTAATTTGTCTGAGGCTTGTTGCTTAACATAGACCTCGCATCCCCAAATCTTGAGGAAAGATAAACTAGGCGTCCTCCCAGTCCATATCTCATACGGAGTCTTTTCGATTGCCTTAGATGGAACACGATTTAGTGTGAACGCAGCTGTTTCTAGGGCATAGCCCCAAAAGGAGGGTGGAAGATCTGTTCGACTCATCATGGATCGAACCATATCTAATAGTGTTCGATTTCTCCGTTCAGAAACGCCATTCCATTGTGGTGTCCCTGGAGGAGTCAATTGTGAGAGTGTCCCACAATTCCTAAGATGATCTATGAACTCTTGGCTCAAATATTCACCACCCCGATCAGATCGAAGGGCTTTAATTGTTTTGCCAAGCTGGTTTTGTACTTCATTTTGAAATATCTTGAACTTTTCAAAAGATTCAGATTTATGTTTCATTAGATAGATGTACCCATATCTGCTGAAAACATCTATGAATGTTATGAAGTACGAATAACCTCCTCTGGCATTTGTGTTCATCGGTCCACACACATCTGTATGTATGAGGCCCAATAAATCAGTGGCCCTCTCACTGTGCCCAGTGAAAGGTGACTTTGTCATCTTTCCTAACAAGCAAGACTCGCAAGTGTCATATGATTCAAAATCAAATGAGTTTAGAAATCCATCTTGATGGAGTTTGGAAATGCGTTTCTCATTTATGTGGCCCAGACGACAGTGCCAGAGGTATGTGGGATTCAAATCGTTTGGTTTGACCCTTTTGGCGGTTATGTTATAGATATTTCCATGATTGGGTTGTCCCAAATTTAATATGTAATGATCAACATGCAAATCACCATGAGCATAGAAAACATCATTACGATAAATAGAACATCTACTATTCCCAGCAATGGAAGTGAAACCTTCCTTATCCAAATAAGAAAGTGAAACAATGTTACTACTTAAAGCAGGAACATAATAGCAATTGTTCAAAACTAACAAAAGCCCAGTGGGCAGAACTAATTCATAAGTGCCTACAGCTAACGCAGCAACCCTTGCTCTGTTTCCAACTCGTAGGTCAACTTCACCCCTTTTCAGCTTCCTACTGTCCTTTAGTCCCTGCACATTCGTACAAATGTGAGAACCACATGCAGTATCTAATACCCATGAGGTGGAAGTAGAAAGATGAATGTCTATAACATAAATACCTGAAGCGATAGCCCCGCTATCCTTCTTGTTCTTTTTCAGATCTTCGAGGTAGAGTTTGCAATTCCTCTTCCAATGACCCGGTTCATTGCAGAAGAAGCAGACTCCTTCCTTCGGAGGCTTTGCCTTCTTTGGTGCAGGCTTGGTTTCGGGCTTGCCTGACTCTTTGGTCTTACCTGATGAGCCATGACCCTTCCCCTTGCCTTTGCCTTTCTTTTTCGTACCCTTTCCTTTCTGAACCATCAAAACACTACTGGGTTTCTTCTTAAGACTCGGCTCAGCAGTTTTAAGCATCCCATGCAGTTCAGAAATAGATTTCTCCATGTTGTTCATGTTGTAGTTCATAACAAACTGGTCATAACTTTCCGGGAGTGAGTTTAAGATCAAATCTGTAGCTAACTCCTGGCTCATGGGAAATCCAAGCCGTTCAAGGTGATCAATGTACCCTTTCATCTTTAAGACATGAGCACTGACTGATGCACCTTCAGCCATCTTGCAGGAATGTAAGGCCTTAGTGGTCTCATACCTCTCTTGCCTTGCCTGTTGCTGGAACATTTCCTTGAGATGCACAATCATCTCATAAGCCTCCATGTGTTCCAGATCTCTTTGGAGCTCCGGAACCATGGTGGCTAGCATCAAGCATCCCACATCGACAGAGTCTTCCTTATGCTTCATATAAGCATCTCTCTGAGCTCTGGGAGCATTGGCGGCTGGCTCCTCAGGAATGGGTTGATCTAGGACATGCGCCTTTCTTTCCTGCTTGAGAACAATTCTCAAGTTCCTAAACCAGTCAAGAAAGTTTGTCCCATTGAGTTTGTCCTTCTCAAGGACAGATCGCAGCGATAATGTAGCAGTATTACTAGTCGTCATGATTCTACAATTAAAATATGCAATGTAATTAGTAATCTCCCACTAAATAAACAACCCTCAATGCAAAAGTTAGTGGGCTAAGATCCATATTTGGCTCAAACTTAAGTCCGCTTTGGCAGGACGCTTAGATTAAGTTATTTAGGTAGGTAACACCTTTACCAATTACATCAAATGTAACTCTTAGATATTCATGGGATCCTATCATCATATGATCTGGCATGTTCTAATCCCATCTAATGCCTTGAGATCCAAAACCGTTTTGTTAATCTCAATTAAGTCAAACAATAATGAACCTATGAGAGTAGCACCATTACTCTTTGCTTATCTCCCCAAGATAACTCAAAAGCACCCACTTTGGTGGAGTCCACAATTGAGCGATCAAGGTTTTGACAAGTGTTCATAAATTGACAGCATTATGACTTAAGATTTCTTTTAGAGGGCCTAATTTAACTATCTGGTTTATAAAACGCATGTTTCTCAGTTCGTATCTCATACAAGTAATATGCATGTGCTGATCTAATCATAAGATGCATAATTCAAACGTGATACAATATGGCTCACCTATCCTAAGTCCCCTCAAGCCAATGAGAGGAGCTCTCTAGTAAGAAAAGAGAAATTACATATAGAAACCTCTTTTAACATTCGAGGGGAGTGAGATGAGAGGAGAAGGTACATTGAGAGTATATAGAGGAAGGCACGACACGCAGGCCGTATTTTTAAAAATTACAACACTTGCAATCTAGAGCCATATTGTTCACCATACCCAAACATTCAAGAATCAATATTCAGATCTAATCGAAGGGCAAAAAACATTTACAAAGTAACATATGTTACGGTTATGATGCGCTACGAACAGGTAGCTACGGCGGTCCCGCTAGCCGGTTAGCGGGCGGCTGTCCCGCTAGCCGGTTAGCGGGCGGGGTCTCTGGGGCAGCGCCCCGGAAGAAATTTTTTTTTGTTTTTTGTTTCATAAATAATCACGAATCTGAATTCGGTTTTCACAAATAATCACAAATTCGAATTCGGTTTTCTTAGACCCCATCTATGCGGATTGATCAAATCAAAAAGCATCACCACCGATTTCAATTTCCTTTTAGATTCCTTTTATGTCATACACAACAAGGATTCCATATATGTCACACATACAACGCTTATTATATGATCGGCTACTAATAACATATATCATATAAATCACAAATCAAGCCTAACTTAAACACAAAACGGCATGGCTTTGATACCACTGTAAGGAATTGGAAGACACGCAGCGGAAATAAACTTTAAAAATTTTCCATTCCTTGCCAGGATCTGCCGTATGTGTTTAAGTCAAGTGGAAAGAATCCTTACCCTTAGTGTTGCTCAGCGAATTTCACAGCTTCTCTACGTGGGTGGTGATCTCTTTCTGATCGCAAGAAATCGACGGAATGTTCCTCAGCGACCTTCACATATTCTCTCCGCGGACGGTGGTCTCTTTCCGATCACAAGAAGTCGACGCCTCAGGTCGGCTTCCTCTACTGGTATCCACACGAACAGCGTTCCAACCACGAACGACGTGCTAGCGTCTCCTTTCCCTCCAAGGCTTTCACAAGTCTCCGTCTCTATTTCGGCAGTTTCTTGTCTGCAAACCTTTTGCAGATTCCGTTCGGCCTTTTGTGTTCTATGTTATTTTCAAATGTAGCTCCTCCAATCAGATATAGAGGATGCTATGCGTTTTTCCACCTAACCTAATTGGATTTTGGAGTTAATCTTATATTAATTCCGAATTAATACAATATCATATATTGTATAATTTTATAAGAAACTAATTAAATAAAATAATATTAAATCCGTCCCACAGATTTAATTACTTATTTATTTAACTTTAAATAAAGATGAGACTGAGTTATATTTGATTTATTCCCATAAATCAAATTTGAGATATCCTATCAATTTAAATTTCGAATTTCAAACGTGATAGAGATTTAATTTATCCTTATAAATTAAATCTTATAAATATCTCTTATATGAGATATCCTATCAATTTGAATTTCGAATTTCAAACGTGATAGAGATTTAATTTATCCTTATAAATTAAATCTTATAAATATCTCTTATATGAGATATCCTATCAATTTGAATTTCGAATTTCAAACGTGATAGAGATTTAATTTATCCTTATAAATTAAATCTTATAAATATCTCTTATATGAGATATCCTATCAATTTGAATTTCGAATTCAAACATGATAGGGATTTAATTTATCCTTATAAATTAAATCTCATATATCTCATATATATAATATATATATATATACGAATTTATATATATACGAATATAAATATAAATAAATATATATATACATTCACCTGGATCTTTCATTGAATCTGGACATGTCTTAGATTCAATGAATCTGGACATCATAGCTCGTGTTGGGCTATTTTGTGTGCGACCCTGTAGGCCCATATGAAGTTGGCAGTGGGCCATTTGCTATACTAGCCCACAAGTCGCAAGCGGTCTCTAGCAAGACATAACAACTACCCAAATCATATGAGGATCGATAAACGATGTAACCTTTTATACAACCATATCATGTCCCTTCTGTCACGCGATATTTTGGTCATGGATGAGGCATGGATAATGTCATCCTCCTATTCCCGACCGTTACTTTCTCGATCCCTGAGTAGTCTGACTATAGAAATGGAACTACCTTTCCATTACAGTATGGCCATACATTTCTCAGACTCACTCATCGAGGGGCCCAGTAATATCTCTCCACGAATGTGAGGGACAAATTCCATCTTGACCATTCACATTCCTCCGCATGAAAAACCACTAAGCCCAAACATAGTCTTTATGATCACTCGGTCAAAAGTGACTTTTGACTAGGTCAAAGCTGAGCGTTTTGTCATGTAGGAATCCATGATGATCTCAGGTCAAAGGGCATATTGACATGGTTTGTATATGAGAGAAGCTTATGACGTTACCCATGCAGTTCTCTCATAGCGGGTCGGTCCAACACCCTGTACTCTTACATGTGCTTATGACTTTGATTTATATCTCTATACATCTTCAAAGTCATACTGGTCTTATTTCATCTGTGCTCCCACATAGATGATCGACCAGGGACATTTAGGATAATATCATGAATTATCCAAGGATGGTCATCATAGTAAACATGCAAATAATATGATAACTCAATTAATAAATTCATAAATCAATAATGTTCATAAGACAATGATTGGCCCCTAGGGCACGATTTCCAACAGATTGTTCTATGAATATATTTTAAAAACCTTTCTGTATCAAGCCCTCCAGAGATGTTAAGGATTCAATTAACTTACACTAATGGATCAGTTGTTCGATTAGCTTCATATATTTCAATGATACCTCTCTGTTTACGTTGAAACTACTTGCATCTCTCTCTGAGGCATATATGTTTTGTTCAAAATCTAAAGTATGCTTTTGTTTCTCATTATTCTTTACTACAAATCTTTTGAGAAACTTATCTTATCAATTTATATTGAATAACAATCTTATCAACACGATACTCTGTTTTCTATTTTCTACATTAATTGTAACGCTAATTGAATTAATGAGGATGAATCTATCAGTTAATTGATTAATACGGTAAATCTATTCTATTGCTTCTGTTTTTATGTGATTAAGATGATGAGATGGATGAATGACGGCAAGTGTGTTCCCTTGGAGATTACCTTGCCTCTATTATTCACAGAATATCAAGAGTTAATCGATTGAACTAGAATAGTTAGCGAACGACTCGCTAGCTAAATCTCAATTAAAGCTACAACTCGCAGACATTGAATGGAGAATAGGAATTGTTCAACTTAGGGATAATAGAATATGAATATTAATCAAAGGGTCCTTCGTGTAGGAAGAATGAATCAAACTCGGTTCCCTAATTCCTTGTCATCTATTACTCTAATTGAATCCGTAAACCAGAAGTAGACACATCAACTAGATACAGTTAAATCTGACTTAAAGACCCAATAAACTCCCTGGAAAGCTTGAAAGACTCTGGTTTGGTGTCACCTCCAAGGAAGCACAGCAGCTCAGCCTTGCATTGCTATCCGAACTCCAGCAGCAAACATCGGTACAGCGGCAGTAGTCGTGTGAAAATGAAAGGGGAAAATGAAGATGATGAACTGCAGAACTCTCCTCTAGTTCTTCTGTTAACTAGAACAGAGGGAAGTTGCGTAAGAGAAATGGAGACGGAGAAAGAGAGAGTAGTGGCGTGTGCGTGAAACTGGAATCTGGATGGAATGAATGGATGGCATCTGTGAATCGTGTGTCAGAATGTATGGGGTGCATCCGATGTTGAGTGATGTGCGTATAGTGTGATATATAGGAGAAGTCTGAAACGCATGAGTGAATCAATGGAGCCGTCCAGATGTCCTCCATCTCCAGCTGTCAGCACATGATCTGGTATTCTGTTTACAGCACATGCTTCCCACTCGCTGTTGGCAACTTGCTCACTCTGTTCTGATGGAGTATGCTGACGCGTGAACAGTGCTCAACTGATGATCTCCCACTTGCCATTTGTTATCAGCTCTCGTTTGCAGTCTGTTAAGTCCAGCTATGCAGTTCATTACATGCTTAAATCTCCTTCTGTCCAGCTGTCCCTTCGTTCACTCGCCGATCGACCTCTACCTTGAAGTTTGGTCGCGACCTTATATACATCAGGCCGCGACTAATATTTGCAGAGAACGCTTCTCCTTTGCTGATTGAAGTTTGGTCGCGGCGGTTAATACATAACGTCGCAGGAAAACTCCGCTTGGCTGATCGATTGCTGTGTTGACCTGAAATGGACATTTGATAGATTATTTATCCAATCAAGCACTAAAATCACATCGTTTAAATTCCCACTTGTCCAATTTCATATTATTAACTAATTTGCTCAATATAGTAGGAAATGTGGGTAGAATCAATAATAAACTCTCTTTCAACATATTAAAAATCAGTGCAAATATGAGTTTATCACTCTCTCCGGCTTCTTCTTCTTCTTATAGTTGAGTTCTTCATGAATCCATTAGTTAGCTGTTGGAGAATATATCCGTTATTGCTTATGTATATATTCTGATGGCGTTCACTTTTTATGAACTTCTCTGTTTGATCTTCTTTATGCGTAAAAGTGATATGAAATATGCTCCATAAGTGATATATAAAGAGTTTAAGCATATATCAATTGATTCCAAATGATTTAGATTTAAACATCAAGTTTTATCAAAGTCTGGTTTAAAAATCTTTCTTAAATCATATTAATTTATCGAAAAGATGCCTTATCGAAGAAGACTTTGATAAATCTCAAATGAATTGCTTAAAACTGTTAGAATCCATACTTAATGATGTTTTGATGATGTCAAAAGTAACTCAAGATATCTTGATAACAGATCATTGAATCAATCTAGTTGTTTGCCAAAAGTAAAAAGCTAATCAAGTTAGATAATTTAATTGGTTAGTCAATCGATTAATGATACTTAATTGATTAGTGGATCGATTAATGGGTATCATTTAATCGATTGAAGGTTCGATTAATGTCAAGGCATTACTTTGTTGTTAAAAAGAAAGTCAGTTAATCGATTAACTGCTCGATTAATCTCATGGAGTTGCTCTCTGGAATTGAAAAAATAAGTCAACTAATCGATTAGTTAATCTTAATTGTAATTAATAGCTTGTCTATTCGATTAATCTGTTTAGAACCATTTCTCTCTAAACAAAACAAACTCCATTAGTTGATTAGTTAATTGATTAATCTAAATTAATACATTAATTGCTTGATTAATCAGTTCAGATAAGTTTGTGAAAATCAAATCTGAATCCATTAATCGATTGGTTAATCGATTAACTTATATCAATCCATTGATTGTTCTATGAATATATTTTAAAAACCTTTCCGTATCAAGCCCTCCAGAGATGTTAAGGATTCAATTAACTTACACTAATGGATCAGTTGTTCGATTAGCTTCATATATTTCAATGATACCTCTCTGTTTACGTTGAAACTACTTGCATCTCTCTCTGAGGCATATATGTTTTGTTCAAAATCTAAAGTATGCTTTTGTTTCTCATTATTCTTTACTACAAATCTTTTGAGAAACTTATCTTATCAATTTATATTGAATAACAATCTTATCAACACGATACTCTGTTTTCTATTTTCTACATTAATTGTAACGCTAATTGAATTAATGAGGATGAATCTATCAGTTAATTGATTAATACGGTAAATCTATTCTATTGCTTCTGTTTTTATGTGATTAAGATGATGAGATGGATGAATGACGGCAAGTGTGTTCCCTTGGAGATTACCTTGCCTCTATTATTCACAGAATATCAAGAGTTAATCGATTGAACTAGAATAGTTAGCGAACGACTCGCTAGCTAAATCTCAATTAAAGCTACAACTCGCAGACATTGAATGGAGAATAGGAATTGTTCAACTTAGGGATAATAGAATATGAATATTAATCAAAGGGTCCTTCGTGTAGGAAGAATGAATCAAACTCGGTTCCCTAATTCCTTGTCATCTATTACTCTAATTGAATCCGTAAACCAGAAGTAGACACATCAACTAGATACAGTTAAATCTGACTTAAAGACCCAATAAACTCCCTGGAAAGCTTGAAAGACTCTGGTTTGGTGTCACCTCCAAGGAAGCACAGCAGCTCAGCCTTGCATTGCTATCCGAACTCCAGCAGCAAACATCGGTACAACGGCAGTAGTCGTGTGAAAATGAAAGGGGAAAATGAAGATGATGAACTGCAGAACTCTCCTCTAGTTCTTCTGTTAACTAGAACAGAGGGAAGTTGCGTAAGAGAAATGGAGACGGAGAAAGAGAGAGTAGTGGCGTGTGCGTGAAACTGGAATCTGGATGGAATGAATGGATGGCATCTGTGAATCGTGTGTCAGAATGTATGGGGTGCATCCGATGTTGAGTGATGTGCGTATAGTGTGATATATAGGAGAAGTCTGAAACGCATGAGTGAATCAATGGAGCCGTCCA
The DNA here is from genome assembly GCA_037074615.1 of Leucaena leucocephala. Classification (NCBI taxonomy): domain Eukaryota; kingdom Viridiplantae; phylum Streptophyta; class Magnoliopsida; order Fabales; family Fabaceae; genus Leucaena; species Leucaena leucocephala. The sequence continues at coordinate 10,175,144 of CM073555.1, read as the reverse complement.
GATGTCCTCCATCTCCAGCTGTCAGCACATGATCTGGTATTCTGTTTACAGCACATGCTTCCCACTCGCTGTTGGCAACTTGCTCACTCTGTTCTGATGGAGTATGCTGACGCGTGAACAGTGCTCAACTGATGATCTCCCACTTGCCATTTGTTATCAGCTCTCGTTTGCAGTCTGTTAAGTCCAGCTATGCAGTTCATCACATGCTTAAATCTCCTTCTGTCCAGCTGTCCCTTCGTTCACTCGCCGATCGACCTCTGCCTTGAAGTTTGGTCGCGACCTTATATACATCAGGCCACGACTAATATTTGCAGAGAACGCTTCTCCTTTGCTGATTGAAGTTTGGTCGCGGCGGTTAATACATAACGTCGCAGGAAAACTCCGCTTGGCTGATCGATTGCTGTGTTGACCTGAAATGGACATTTGATAGATTATTTATCCAATCAAGCACTAAAATCACATCGTTTAAATTCCCACTTGTCCAATTTCATATTATTAACTAATTTGCTCAATATAGTAGGAAATGTGGGTAGAATCAATAATAAACTCTCTTTCAACATATTAAAAATCAGTGCAAATATGAGTTTATCACTCTCTCCGGCTTCTTCTTCTTCTTATAGTTGAGTTCTTCATGAATCCATTAGTTAGCCGTTGGAGAATATATCCGTTATTGCTTATGTATATATTATGATGGCGTTCACTTTTTATGAACTTCTCTGTTTGATCTTCTTTATGCGTAAAAGTGATATGAAATATGCTCCATAAGTGATATATAAAGAGTTTAAGCATATATCAATTGATTCCAAATGATTTAGATTTAAACATCAAGTTTTATCAAAGTCTGGTTTAAAAATCTTTCATAAGATCATATTAATTTATCGAAAAGATGCCTTATCGAAGAAGACTTTGATAAATCTCAAATGAATTGGTTAAAACTGTTAGAATCCATACTTAATGATGTTTTGATGATGTCAAAAGTAACTCAAGATATCTTGATAACAGATCATTGAATCAATCTAGTTGTTTGCCAAAAGTAAAAAGCTAATCAAGTTAGATAATTTAATTGGTTAGTCAATCGATTAATGATACTTAATTGATTAGTTGATCGATTAATGGGTATCATTTAATCGATTGAAGGTTCGATTAATGTCAAGGCATTACTTTGTTGTTAAAAAGAAAGTCAGTTAATCGATTAACTGCTCGATTAATCTCATGGAGTTGCTCTCTGGAATTGAAAAAATAAGTCAACTAATCGATTAGTTAATCTTAATTGTAATTAATAGCTTGTCTATTCGATTAATCTGTTTAGAACCATTTCTCTCTAAACAAAACAAACTCCATTAGTTGATTAGTTAATTGATTAATCTAAATTAATACATTAATTGCTTGATTAATCAGTTCAGATAAGTTTGTGAAAATCAAATCTGAATCCATTAATCGATTGGTTAATCGATTAACTTATATCAATCCATTGATTGTTCTATGAATATATTTTAAAAACCTTTCCGTATCAAGCCCTCCAGAGATGTTAAGGATTCAATTAACTTACACTAATGGATCAGTTGTTCGATTAGCTTCATATATTTCAATGATACCTCTCTGTTTACGTTGAAACTACTTGCATCTCTCTCTGAGGCACATATGTTTTGTTCAAAATCTAAAGTATGCTTTTGTTTCTCATTATTCTTTACTACAAATCTTTTGAGAAACTTATCTTATCAATTTATATTGAATAACAATCTTATCAACACGATACTCTGTTTTCTATTTTCTACATTAATTGTAACGCTAATTGAATTAATGAGGATGAATCTATCAGTTAATTGATTAATACGGTAAATCTATTCTATTGCTTCTATTTTTATGTGATTAAGATGATGAGATGGATGAATGACGACAAGTGTGTTCCCTTGGAGATTACCTTGCCTCTATTATTCACAGAATATCAAGAGTTAATCGATTGAACTAGAATAGGTTAGCGAACGACTCGCTAGCTAAATCTCAATTAAAGCTACAACTCGCAGACATTGAATAGAGAATAGGAATTGTTCAACTTAGGGATAATAGAATATGAATATTAATCAAAGGGTCCTTCGTGTAGGAAGAATGAATCAAACTCGGTTCCCTAATTCCTTGTCATCTATTACTCTAATTGAATCCGTAAACCAGAAGTAGACACATCAACTAGATACAGTTAAATCTGACTTAAAGACCCAATAAACTCCCTGGAAAGCTTGAAAGACTCTGGTTTGGTGTCACCTCCAAGGAAGCACAGCAGCTCAGCCTTGCATTGCTATCCGAACTCCAGCAGCAAATATCGGTACAGCGGCAGTAGTCGTGTGAAAATGAAAGGGGAAAATGAAGATGATGAACTGCAGAACTCTCCTCTAGGTCTTCTGTTAACTAGAACAGAGGGAAGTTGCGTAAGAGAAATGGAGACGGAGAAAGAGAGAGTAGTGGCGTGTGCGTGAAACTGGAATCTGGATGGAATGAATGGATGGCATCTGTGAATCGTGTGTCAGAATGTATGGGGTGTGTAACATCCCGATTTTTGGTCTAGGAGAACTGGGAAGTAGTCTGATATGGGCAGGCTGCTAAAACCATAGTCCCAGGGTAGTAATCTGATATGGGCGGATCACTTACCTGTATTTTGTAGGATCCGAGGGATGAGCTAAGTCCTTCAGGATGTAAAGATGAGTTAAGTCTTTAACCTACAGAATCGGGACAGTTCGCCTAGGTTCAAAATGAGGAATGTGAGGAATATCCTAAGTCTTAAGCCTAGGAATTCTGCAGGAAGCTTGATATGGGCTGGCTCTTGTGTAAGATAACCTGATATGGGCGGGTTGTCGAGGTTTTCAATTAACGATGACTCCCGAAGAGTTTAAGAGATGAGTTATTGAAAGAGAATTTCTAGAACTTAAGATAAGGGATGAGAAGATGAGCAATGAGGCCAGAAAGAGAATGCAGGGGCAAAATCGTAATTATGGGAAAGATCGGGCTGGTAGCCGATGAGTACCATATTTTGCCAGAAAATAGAGAAAATTATGCTGATCATTTCACTAAACTGTGAAATATGCATACGAGGTCTCTATGAGTATGAAAGAATTATGGAAAGTTTAAGGACAAAAAGGTGGGGTCCTTAAGTGTAATTTTAGCCAAACAAAAAGGGACTTAAATGAAAAGAAGAAAAGTTCCTTGGGGCTAAAGTGTAATTAAAGAAAGTCAGGCCGGAAGTGGTTTGGACTGTCCGACTGCATTTCAGTCCCAGATTTCACCGGTAGAGAGAGCAAGGGACGCTCAGTAATCTGGCTTAATACAGGAATTTTTGAAGACTCCAGATAGCCAGAAATGGACTGATCGTCCAAAAGTTATAAAAATTCATACCGGATATCCTAGATTTCAGATCTAGGTGAGAAAATACAGGATGATGCGTCCTTATGGGGCAGACGTCGGTAAACTGATAGAATACCGATAGGAGGCCTGTAGAAAAAGTTATTCGCAAATTAGAAAATCCAGACGGGAGTGTGAGGCCTCCAGGTATCCGATAGGGAAATTTATCGGTATTTGAAAAGGGACTGAATGAGTTCGGATAACCTCGGTCAGATGACTGATATGACTCACAGGGATGCCTGAACACCGCAGGCCAGTGTATCGGACAGAAGGAGCCGGTGTCCGGATATGTGTATAAACGGTGAATAATAGATAAAATATTCAATAATTATTAACAGGGGAAGATTCCTCGTAATGCGTGCCATGAAGGTAATGGACCCTGAGAGGCCCAATAATGGCACCAACAAGGCCCAGTAAGACACTTGGACTGATAGGTGGGCTAGTGTCCGGCAGAACCCCGGAAAAGTGCAAAATTACGAAAATACCCCTGTGTTGTACTAAAGGGGTTGTAGATGAATGAGGGCATTTTGGTCATTCTGGACAGGCCCAGGAGCCAAGGCTCATACAGATAAAGTTACTTAGAGTCAGTATATATCCTGACAGAGTACAGAAGGGTGTGAAATGACGATTTTACCCTTAGGGTTAAAATAGTGCAAGAAAGGGCACCCAGGGGTATTTTGGTAATTTGCCGAGGGATGTTTCTTGGGAATCGAGCCATCAGAGTACTTGAGCTTGATCAGGATCCAAGATAACATACCCAGAGCCTAAAAACGTAGCCCATGGAGTATGTGGGAAAAAGTGGCATTAAAATACTATTTTAATGCTGTTTCAATAAAGTAAAGTTACTCGGTCGGCACGATAACCGAGGAGGTGATCAGATAAAGTCTGGGACTTATCTGGATAGCATTGGAAGGCGTGAAAGGTCCCTTCCAGAAGCCACATGGCGCAATCTTAGAGGCAGAAGAAAAGTTAAGGACACGTATTACGGTGCAAGACTCTGGACCGGTACTGGATTGGACTGAACTGCTGAGTCAGCTGATGAGGTGTCCAGGAATTGTGACATGTGAAGAATGTGGCGATGAGGTGTCTCGGTGAGGTGTCCTGGATGATGTCATGCATGATGCAGTAAAAAGGAATAAAGAAAAATAGGAAAATCCAGGAAAAACCAGGACCACATGTTCAGATGGCTTCAAAATTACAGAAATGCCATCCATTAAAGCTATAAATACCCCCCTTCCCCTCCCATTTTATGCATCCCACATTTTTGGCAAGAAAAGAGAGAGAAAGAAGAGAGAGAAGGAGAAAGAAAGAAAGAAAGGAAGTTCTGGTGGAGTTGGAAGCAGTATGGAAGTTCTGGAGTTCTGTTTTTGAGGTAGTAACTAATCCTAGCTCTTATGTAATGTCTTTGTGATTTGTTGTGCTATTGTTTGGTTTGATTGTTGTCTTATATGTTATGCTTGAAGCTCTATTACAATGCTATGATCATATGTTATTGAATATGGAAGCACGCAGCATACTTATCTGTACACAATCACAAGCAAGCACCGTCACTCTGCATTACATATATTGTTATGATTATTACTACTGAGATTCCCCCGAATCTCATTCCCATATATAACATTACAGGGGAGGTTCTGTCAAAATAAAATCTGGAAATTTTAAGAGACGCCGTTAGGCTGCCGAAATTCCGACAGGAAGCAGGAACAGGGAAAGGAACTGATACGTACTGTGTACGTAGTGCTGTCTAAGGAGGCTGGAAGTGAGTGGACCCAGCAGGTTCATCCAGTCTTTCCTGGGTACTACGTAGAATGGTAGTTCTCATGAGGGAATTACCGAATCGGTACAACATCGGTTACTTTCTAAAGAAGAATTGTAGCAGTTATGCTGCCGGATTTTAGGCAGGAAAAGATGTAATAGAAATATGATAATTTGCTGTATGCCTTATTGTATGACATTTTATTATTTAATAATAAATGTTGTTTGGCATGTTCAATTTGTGAATGGGGAATTAAGGAAGAGAATTCGCAGGTCCTGAGGTAGCAGTGTTCTGGCCTCAGTTTGACCTAGTAAACGAAGGAGTTTGGCTATGAAATTTGGCAGGCTAGTCGTACACATCTGGGGCATTACATAGATAGGTAATAGGCCTCATTTGGATGTGTAGAACGAGATAAATTAATTTTCAAATTAAAGGTCCAAAATAAGAAACTTAAGAGTAAAATTTTGAATTTCTGGGCTTAAGTTAAGATATAATCAAGCTAATGTTGCTTCCGCAAATGTACTCTGAGGAGTCTAAGGGAGGATGTTTCAGGGTGCATCCGATGTTGAGTGATGTGCGTATAGTGTGATATATAGGAGAAGTCTGAAACGCATGAGTGAATCAATGGAGCCGTCCAGATGTCCTCCATCTCCAGCTGTCAGCACATGATCTGGTATTCTGTTTACAGCACATGCTTCCCACTCGCTGTTGGCAACTTGCTCACTCTGTTCTGATGGAGTATGCTGACGCGTGAACAGTGCTCAACTGATGATCTCCCACTTGCCATTTGTTATCAGCTCTCGTTTGCAGTCTGTTAAGTCCAGCTATACAGTTCATCACATGCTTAAATCTCCTTCTGTCCAGCTGTCCCTTCTGTCACTCGCCGATCGACCTCTGCCTTGAAGTTTGGTCGCGACCTTATATACATCAGGCCGCGACTAATATTTGCAGAGAACGCTTCTCCTTTGCTGATTGAAGTTTGGTCGCGGCGGTTAATACATAACGTCGCAGGAAAACTCCACTTGGCTGATCGATTGCTGTGTTGACCTGAAATGGACATTTGATAGATTATTTATCCAATCAAGCACTAAAATCACATCGTTTAAATTCCCACTTGTCCAATTTCATATTATTAACTAATTTGCTCAATATAGTAGGAAATGTGGGTAGAATCAATAATAAACTCTCTTTCAACATATTAAAAATCAGTGCAAATATGAGTTTATCACTCTCTCCGGCTTCTTCTTCTTCTTATAGTTGAGTTCTTCATGAATCCATTAGTTAGCCGTTGGAGAATATATCCATTATTGCTTATGTATATATTCTGATGGCGTTCACTTTTTATGAACTTCTCTGTTTGATCTTCTTTATGCGTAAAAGTGATATGAAATATGCTCCATAAGTGATATATAAAGAGTTTAAGCATATATCAATTGATTCCAAATGATTTAGATTTAAACATCAAGTTTTATCAAAGTCTGGTTTAAAAATCTTTCATAAGATCATATTAATTTATCGAAAAGATGCCTTATCGAAGAAGACTTTGATAAATCTCAAATGAATTGGTTAAAACTGTTAGAATCCATACTTAATGATGTTTTGATGATGTCAAAAGTAACTCAAGATATCTTGATAACAGATCATTGAATCAATCTAGTTGTTTGCCAAAAGTAAAAAGCTAATCAAGTTAGATAATTTAATTGGTTAGTCAATCGATTAATGATACTTAATTGATTAGTTGATCGATTAATGGGTATCATTTAATCGATTGAAGGTTCGATTAATGTCAAGGCATTACTTTGTTGTTAAAAAGAAAGTCAGTTAATCGATTAACTGCTCGATTAATCTCATGGAGTTGCTCTCTGGAATTGAAAAAATAAGTCAACTAATCGATTAGTTAATCTTAATTGTAATTAATAGCTTGTCTATTCGATTAATCTGTTTAGAACCATTTCTCTCTAAACAAAACAAACTCCATTAGTTGATTAGTTAATTGATTAATCTAAATTAATACATTAATTGCTTGATTAATCAGTTCAGATAAGTTTGTGAAAATCAAATCTGAATCCATTAATCGATTGGTTAATCGATTAACTTATATCAATCCATTGATTGTTCTATGAATATATTTTAAAAACCTTTCCGTATCAAGCCCTCCAGAGATGTTAAGGATTCAATTAACTTACACTAATGGATCAGTTGTTCGATTAGCTTCATATATTTCAATGATACCTCTCTGTTTACGTTGAAACTACTTGCATCTCTCTCTGAGGCATATATGTTTTGTTCAAAATCTAAAGTATGCTTTTGTTTCTCATTATTCTTTACTACAAATCTTTTGAGAAACTTATCTTATCAATTTATATTGAATAACAATCTTATCAACATGATACTCTGTTTTCTATTTTCTACATTAATTGTAACGCTAATTGAATTAATGAGGATGAATCTATCAGTTAATTGATTAATACGGTAAATCTATTCTATTGCTTCTGTTTTTATGTGATTAAGATGATGAGATGGATGAATGACGGCAAGTGTGTTCCCTTGGAGATTACCTTGCCTCTATTATTCACAGAATATCAAGAGTTAATCGATTGAACTAGAATAGGTTAGCGAACGACTCGCTAGCTAAATCTCAATTAAAGCTACAACTCGCAGACATTGAATAGAGAATAGGAATTGTTCAACTTAGGGATAATAGAATATGAATATTAATCAAAGGGTCCTTCGTGTAGGAAGAATGAATCAAACTCGGTTCCCTAATTCCTTGTCATCTATTACTCTAATTGAATCCGTAAACCAGAAGTAGACACATCAACTAGATACAGTTAAATCTGACTTAAAGACCCAATAAACTCCCTGGAAAGCTTGAAAGACTCTGGTTTGGTGTCACCTCCAAGGAAGCACAGCAGCTCAGCCTTGCATTGCTATCCGAACTCCAGCAGCAAACATCGGTACAGCGGCAGTAGTCGTGTGAAAATGAAAGGGGAAAATGAAGATGATGAACTGCAGAACTCTCCTCTAGTTCTTCTGTTAACTAGAACAGAGGGAAGTTGCGTAAGAGAAATGGAGACGGAGAAAGAGAGAGTAGTGGCGTGTGCGTGAAACTGGAATCTGGATGGAATGAATGGATGGCATCTGTGAATCGTGTGTCAGAATGTATGGGGTGCATCCGATGTTGAGTGATGTGCGTATAGTGTGATATATAGGAGAAGTCTGAAACGCATGAGTGAATCAATGGAGCCGTCCAGATGTCCTCCATCTCCAGCTGTCAGCACATGATCTGGTATTCTGTTTACAGCACATGCTTCCCACTCGCTGTTGGCAACTTGCTCACTCTGTTCAGATGGAGTATGCTGACGCGTGAACAGTGCTCAACTGATGATCTCCCACTTGCCATTTGTTATCAGCTCTCGTTTGCAGTCTGTTAAGTCCAGCTATGCAGTTCATCACATGCTTAAATCTCCTTCTGCCCAGCTGTCCCTTCGTTCACTCGCCGATCGACCTCTGCCTTGAAGTTTGGTCGCGACCTTATATACATCAGGCCGCGACTAATATTTGCAGAGAACGCTTCTCCTTTGCTGATTGAAGTTTGGTCGCGGCGGTTAATACATAACGTCGCAGGAAAACTCCACTTGGCTGATCGATTGCTGTGTTGACCTGAAATGGACATTTGATAGATTATTTATCCAATCAAGCACTAAAATCACATCGTTTAAATTCCCACTTGTCCAATTTCATATTATTAACTAATTTGCTCAATATAGTAGGAAATGTGGGTAGAATCAATAATAAACTCTCTTTCAACATATTAAAAATCAGTGCAAATATGAGTTTATCACTCTCTCCGGCTTCTTCTTCTTCTTATAGTTGAGTTCTTCATGAATCCATTAGTTAGCCGTTGGAGAATATATCCGTTATTGCTTATGTATATATTCTGATGGCGTTCACTTTTTATGAACTTCTCTGTTTGATCTTCTTTATGCGTAAAAGTGATATGAAATATGCTCCATAAGTGATATATAAAGAGTTTAAGCATATATCAATTGATTCCAAATGATTTAGATTTAAACATCAAGTTTTATCAAAGTCTGGTTTAAAAATCTTTCATAAGATCATATTAATTTATCGAAAAGATGCCTTATCGAAGAAGACTTTGATAAATCTCAAATGAATTGGTTAAAACTGTTAGAATCCATACTTAATGATGTTTTGATGATGTCAAAAGTAACTCAAGATATCTTGATAACAGATCATTGAATCAATCTAGTTGTTTGCCAAAAGTAAAAAGCTAATCAAGTTAGATAATTTAATTGGTTAGTCAATCGATTAATGATACTTAATTGATTAGTTGATCGATTAATGGGTATCATTTAATCGATTGAAGGTTCGATTAATGTCAAGGCATTACTTTGTTGTTAAAAAGAAAGTCAGTTAATCGATTAACTGCTCGATTAATCTCATGGAGTTGCTCTCTGGAATTGAAAAAATAAGTCAACTAATCGATTAGTTAATCTTAATTGTAATTAATAGCTTGTCTATTCGATTAATCTGTTTAGAACCATTTCTCTCTAAACAAAACAAACTCCATTAGTTGATTAGTTAATTGATTAATCTAAATTAATACATTAATTGCTTGATTAATCAGTTCAGATAAGTTTGTGAAAATCAAATCTGAATCCATTAATCGATTGGTTAATCGATTAACTTATATCAATCCATTGATTGTTCTATGAATATATTTTAAAAACCTTTCCGTATCAAGCCCTCCAGAGATGTTAAGGATTCAATTAACTTACACTAATGGATCAGTTGTTCGATTAGCTTCATATATTTCAATGATACCTCTCTGTTTACGTTGAAACTACTTGCATCTCTCTCTGAGGCATATATGTTTTGTTCAAAATCTAAAGTATGCTTTTGTTTCTCATTATTCTTTACTACAAATCTTTTGAGAAACTTATCTTATCAATTTATATTGAATAACAATCTTATCAACACGATACTCTGTTTTCTATTTTCTACATTAATTGTAACGCTAATTGAATTAATGAGGATGAATCTATCAGTTAATTGATTAATACGGTAAATCTATTCTATTGCTTCTGTTTTTATGTGATTAAGATGATGAGATGGATGAATGACGGCAAGTGTGTTCCCTTGGAGATTACCTTGCCTCTATTATTCACAGAATATCAAGAGTTAATCGATTGAACTAGAATAGGTTAGCGAACGACTCGCTAGCTAAATCTCAATTAAAGCTACAACTCGCAGACATTGAATAGAGAATAGGAATTGTTCAACTTAGGGATAATAGAATATGAATATTAATCAAAGGGTCCTTCGTGTAGGAAGAATGAATCAAACTCGGTTCCCTAATTCCTTGTCATCTATTACTCTAATTGAATCCGTAAACCAGAAGTAGACACATCAACTAGATACAGTTAAATCTGACTTAAAGACCCAATAAACTCCCTGGAAAGCTTGAAAGACTCTGGTTTGGTGTCACCTCCAAGGAAGCACAGCAGCTCAGCCTTGCATTGCTATCCGAACTCCAGCAGCAAACATCGGTACAGCGGCAGTAGTCGTGTGAAAATGAAAGGGGAAAATGAAGATGATGAACTGCAGAACTCTCCTCTAGTTCTTCTGTTAACTAGAACAGAGGGAAGTTGCGTAAGAGAAATGGAGACGGAGAAAGAGAGAGTAGTGGCGTGTGCGTGAAACTGGAATCTGGATGGAATGAATGGATGGCATCTGTGAATCGTGTGTTAGAATGTATGGGGTGCATCCGATGTTGAGTGATGTGCGTATAGTGTGATATATAGGAGAAGTCTGAAACGCATGAGTGAATCAATGGAGCCGTCCAGATGTCCTCCATCTCCAGCTGTCAGCACATGATCTGGTATTCTGTTTACAGCACATGCTTCCCACTCGCTGTTGGCAACTTGCTCACTCTGTTCAGATGGAGTATGCTGACGCGTGAACAGTGCTCAACTGATGATCTCCCACTTGCCATTTGTTATCAGCTCTCGTTTGCAGTCTGTTAAGTCCAGCTATGCAGTTCATCACATGCTTAAATCTCCTTCTGCCTAGCTGTCCCTTCTGTCACTCGCCGATCGACCTCTGCCTTGCAGTTTGGTCGCGACCTTATATACATCAGGCCGCGACTAATATTTGCAGAGAACGCTTCTCCTTTGCTGATTGAAGTTTGGTCGCGCCGTTAATACATAACGTCGCAGGAAAACTCCGCTTGGCTGATCGATTGCTGTGTTGACCTGAAATGGACATTTGATAGATTATTTATCCAATCAAGCACTAAAATCACATCGTTTAAATTCCCACTTGTCCAATTTCATATTATTAACTAATTTGCTCAATATAGTAGGAAATGTGGGTAGAATCAATAATAAACTCTCTTTCAACATATTAAAAATCAGTGCAAATATGAGTTTATCACTCTCTCCGGCTTCTTCTTCTTCTTATAGTTGAGTTCTTCATGAATCCATTAGTTAGCCGTTGGAGAATATATCCGTTATTGCTTATGTATATATTCTGATGGCGTTCACTTTTTATGAACTTCTCTGTTTGATCTTCTTTATGCGTAAAAGTGATATGAAATATGCTCCATAAGTGATATATAAAGAGTTTAAGCATATATCAATTGATTCCAAATGATTTAGATTTAAACATCAAGTTTTATCAAAGTCTGGTTTAAAAATCTTTCATAAGATCATATTAATTTATCGAAAAGATGCCTTATCGAAGAAGACTTTGATAAATCTCAAATGAATTGGTTAAAACTGTTAGAATCCATACTTAATGATGTTTTGATGATGTCAAAAGTAACTCAAGATATCTTGATAACAGATCATTGAATCAATCTAGTTGTTTGCCAAAAGTAAAAAGCTAATCAAGTTAGATAATTTAATTGGTTAGTCAATCGATTAATGATACTTAATTGATTAGTTGATCGATTAATGGGTATCATTTAATCGATTGAAGGTTCGATTAATGTCAAGGCATTACTTTGTTGTTAAAAAGAAAGTCAGTTAATCGATTAACTGCTCGATTAATCTCATGGAGTTGCTCTCTGGAATTGAAAAAATAAGTCAACTAATCGATTAGTTAATCTTAATTGTAATTAATAGCTTGTCTATTCGATTAATCTGTTTAGAACCATTTCTCTCTAAACAAAACAAACTCCATTAGTTGATTAGTTAATTGATTAATCTAAATTAATACATTAATTGCTTGATTAATCAGTTCAGATAAGTTTGTGAAAATCAAATCTGAATCCATTAATCGATTGGTTAATCGATTAACTTATATCAATCCATTGATTGTTCTATGAATATATTTTAAAAACCTTTCCGTATCAAGCCCTCCAGAGATGTTAAGGATTCAATTAACTTACACTAATGGATCAGTTGTTCGATTAGCTTCATATATTTCAATGATACCTCTCTGTTTACGTTGAAACTACTTGCATCTCTCTCTGAGGCATATATGTTTTGTTCAAAATCTAAAGTATGCTTTTGTTTCTCATTATTCTTTACTACAAATCTTTTGAGAAACTTATCTTATCAATTTATATTGAATAACAATCTTATCAACACGATACTCTGTTTTCTATTTTCTACATTAATTGTAACGCTAATTGAATTAATGAGGATGAATCTATCAGTTAATTGATTAATACGGTAAATCTATTCTATTGCTTCTGTTTTTATGTGATTAAGATGATGAGATGGATGAATGACGGCAAGTGTGTTCCCTTGGAGATTACCTTGCCTCTATTATTCACAGAATATCAAGAGTTAATCGATTGAACTAGAATAGGTTAGCGAACGACTCGCTAGCTAAATCTCAATTAAAGCTACAACTCGCAGACATTGAATAGAGAATAGGAATTGTTCAACTTAGGGATAATAGAATATGAATATTAATCAAAGGGTCCTTCGTGTAGGAAGAATGAATCAAACTCGGTTCCCTAATTCCTTGTCATCTATTACTCTAATTGAATCCGTAAACCAGAAGTAGACACATCAACTAGATACAGTTAAATCTAACTTAAAGACCCAATAAACTCCCTGGAAAGCTTGAAAGACTCTGGTTTGGTGTCACCTCCAAGGAAGCACAGCAGCTCAGCCTTGCATTGCTATCCGAACTCCAGCAGCAAACATCGGTACAGCGGCAGTAGTCGTGTGAAAATGAAAGGGGAAAATGAAGATGATGAACTGCAGAACTCTCCTCTAGTTCTTCTGTTAACTAGAACAGAGGGAAGTTGCGTAAGAGAAATGGAGACGGAGAAAGAGAGAGTAGTGGCGTGTGCGTGAAACTGGAATCTGGATGGAATGAATGGATGGCATCTGTGAATCGTGTGTCAGAATGTATGGGGTGCATCCGATGTTGAGTGATGTGCGTATAGTGTGATATATAGGAGAAGTCTGAAACGCATGAGTGAATCAATGGAGCCGTCCAGATGTCCTCCATCTCCAGCTGTCAGCACATGATCTGGTATTCTGTTTACAGCACATGCTTCCCACTCGCTGTTGGCAACTTGCTCACTCTGTTCAGATGGAGTATGCTGACGCGTGAACAGTGCTCAACTGATGATCTCCCACTTGCCATTTGTTATCAGCTCTCGTTTGCAGTCTGTTAAGTCCAGCTATGCAGTTCATCACATGCTTAAATCTCCTTCTGCCCAGCTGTCCCTTCTGTCACTCGCCGATCGACCTCTGCCTTGAAGTTTGGTCGCGACCTTATATACATCAGGCCGCGACTAATATTTGCAGAGAACGCTTCTCCTTTGCTGATTGAAGTTTGGTCGCGGCGGTTAATACATAACGTCGCAGGAAAACTCCGCTTGGCTGATCGATTGCTGTGTTGACCTGAAATGGACATTTGATAGATTATTTATCCAATCAAGCACTAAAATCACATCGTTTAAATTCCCACTTGTCCAATTTCATATTATTAACTAATTTGCTCAATATAGTAGGAAATGTGGGTAGAATCAATAATAAACTCTCTTTCAACATATTAAAAATCAGTGCAAATATGAGTTTATCACTCTCTCCGGCTTCTTCTTCTTCTTATAGTTGAGTTCTTCATGAATCCATTAGTTAGCCGTTGGAGAATATATCCGTTATTGCTTATGTATATATTCTGATGGCGTTCACTTTTTATGAACTTCTCTGTTTGATCTTCTTTATGCCTAAAAGTGATATGAAATATGCTCCATAAGTGATATATAAAGAGTTTAAGCATATATCAATTGATTCCAAATGATTTAGATTTAAACATCAAGTTTTATCAAAGTCTGGTTTAAAAATCTTTCATAAGATCATATTAATTTATCGAAAAGATGCCTTATCGAAGAAGACTTTGATAAATCTCAAATGAATTGCTTAAAACTGTTAGAATCCATACTTAATGATGTTTTGATGATGTCAAAAGTAACTCAAGATATCTTGATAACAGATCATTGAATCAATCTAGTTGTTTGCCAAAAGTAAAAAGCTAATCAAGTTAGATAATTTAATTGGTTAGTCAATCGATTAATGATACTTAATTGATTAGTTGATCGATTAATGGGTATCATTTAATCGATTGAAGGTTCGATTAATGTCAAGGCATTACTTTGTTGTTAAAAAGAAAGTCAGTTAATCGATTAACTGCTCGATTAATCTCATGGAGTTGCTCTCTGGAATTGAAAAAATAAGTCAACTAATCGATTAGTTAATCTTAATTGTAATTAATAGCTTGTCTATTCGATTAATCTGTTTAGAACCATTTCTCTCTAAACAAAACAAACTCCATTAGTTGATTAGTTAATTGATTAATCTAAATTAATACATTAATTGCTTGATTAATCAGTTCAGATAAGTTTGTGAAAATCAAATCTGAATCCATTAATCGATTGGTTAATCGATTAACTTATATCAATCCATTGATTGTTCTATGAATATATTTTAAAAACCTTTCCGTATCAAGCCCTCCAGAGATGTTAAGGATTCAATTAACTTACACTAATGGATCAGTTGTTCGATTAGCTTCATATATTTCAATGATACCTCTCTGTTTACGTTGAAACTACTTGCATCTCTCTCTGAGGCATATATGTTTTGTTCAAAATCTAAAGTATGCTTTTGTTTCTCATTATTCTTTACTACAAATCTTTTGAGAAACTTATCTTATCAATTTATATTGAATAACAATCTTATCAACATGATACTCTGTTTTCTATTTTCTACATTAATTGTAACGCTAATTGAATTAATGAGGATGAATCTATCAGTTAATTGATTAATACGGTAAATCTATTCTATTGCTTCTGTTTTTATGTGATTAAGATGATGAGATGGATGAATGACGGCAAGTGTGTTCCCTTGGAGATTACCTTGCCTCTATTATTCACAGAATATCAAGAGTTAATCGATTGAACTAGAATAGGTTAGCGAACGACTCGCTAGCTAAATCTCAATTAAAGCTACAACTCGCAGACATTGAATAGAGAATAGGAATTGTTCAACTTAGGGATAATAGAATATGAATATTAATCAAAGGGTCCTTCGTGTAGGAAGAATGAATCAAACTCGGTTCCCTAATTCCTTGTCATCTATTACTCTAATTGAATCCGTAAACCAGAAGTAGACACATCAACTAGATACAGTTAAATCTGACTTAAAGACCCAATAAACTCCCTGGAAAGCTTGAAAGACTCTGGTTTGGTGTCACCTCCAAGGAAGCACAGCAGCTCAGCCTTGCATTGCTATCCGAACTCCAGCAGCAAACATCGGTACAGCGGCAGTAGTCGTGTGAAAATGAAAGGGGAAAATGAAGATGATGAACTGCAGAACTCTCCTCTAGTTCTTCTGTTAACTAGAACAGAGGGAAGTTGCGTAAGAGAAATGGAGACGGAGAAAGAGAGAGTAGTGGCGTGTGCGTGAAACTGGAATCTGGATGGAATGAATGGATGGCATCTGTGAATCGTGTGTCAGAATGTATGGGGTGCATCCGATGTTGAGTGATGTGCGTATAGTGTGATATATAGGAGAAGTCTGAAACGCATGAGTGAATCAATGGAGCCGTCCAGATGTCCTCCATCTCCAGCTGTCAGCACATGATCTGGTATTCTGTTTACAGCACATGCTTCCCACTCGCTGTTGGCAACTTGCTCACTCTGTTCAGATGGAGTATGCTGACGCGTGAACAGTGCTCAACTGATGATCTCCCACTTGCCATTTGTTATCAGCTCTCGTTTGCAGTCTGTTAAGTCCAGCTATGCAGTTCATCACATGCTTAAATCTCCTTCTGCCCAGCTGTCCCTTCTGTCACTCGCCGATCGACCTCTGCCTTGAAGTTTGGTCGCGACCTTATATACATCAGGCCGCGACTAATATTTGCAGAGAACGCTTCTCCTTTGCTGATTGAAGTTTGGTCGCGGCGGTTAATACATAACGTCGCAGGAAAACTCCGCTTGGCTGATCGATTGCTGTGTTGACCTGAAATGGACATTTGATAGATTATTTATCCAATCAAGCACTAAAATCACATCGTTTAAATTCCCACTTGTCCAATTTCATATTATTAACTAATTTGCTCAATATAGTAGGAAATGTGGGTAGAATCAATAATAAACTCTCTTTCAACATATTAAAAATCAGTGCAAATATGAGTTTATCACTCTCTCCGGCTTCTTCTTCTTCTTATAGTTGAGTTCTTCATGAATCCATTAGTTAGCCGTTGGAGAATATATCCGTTATTGCTTATGTATATATTCTGATGGCGTTCACTTTTTATGAACTTCTCTGTTTGATCTTCTTTATGCCTAAAAGTGATATGAAATATGCTCCATAAGTGATATATAAAGAGTTTAAGCATATATCAATTGATTCCAAATGATTTAGATTTAAACATCAAGTTTTATCAAAGTCTGGTTTAAAAATCTTTCATAAGATCATATTAATTTATCGAAAAGATGCCTTATCGAAGAAGACTTTGATAAATCTCAAATGAATTGCTTAAAACTGTTAGAATCCATACTTAATGATGTTTTGATGATGTCAAAAGTAACTCAAGATATCTTGATAACAGATCATTGAATCAATCTAGTTGTTTGCCAAAAGTAAAAAGCTAATCAAGTTAGATAATTTAATTGGTTAGTCAATCGATTAATGATACTTAATTGATTAGTTGATCGATTAATGGGTATCATTTAATCGATTGAAGGTTCGATTAATGTCAAGGCATTACTTTGTTGTTAAAAAGAAAGTCAGTTAATCGATTAACTGCTCGATTAATCTCATGGAGTTGCTCTCTGGAATTGAAAAAATAAGTCAACTAATCGATTAGTTAATCTTAATTGTAATTAATAGCTTGTCTATTCGATTAATCTGTTTAGAACCATTTCTCTCTAAACAAAACAAACTCCATTAGTTGATTAGTTAATTGATTAATCTAAATTAATACATTAATTGCTTGATTAATCAGTTCAGATAAGTTTGTGAAAATCAAATCTGAATCCATTAATCGATTGGTTAATCGATTAACTTATATCAATCCATTGATTGTTCTATGAATATATTTTAAAAACCTTTCCGTATCAAGCCCTCCAGAGATGTTAAGGATTCAATTAACTTACACTAATGGATCAGTTGTTCGATTAGCTTCATATATTTCAATGATACCTCTCTGTTTACGTTGAAACTACTTGCATCTCTCTCTGAGGCATATATGTTTTGTTCAAAATCTAAAGTATGCTTTTGTTTCTCATTATTCTTTACTACAAATCTTTTGAGAAACTTATCTTATCAATTTATATTGAATAACAATCTTATCAACATGATACTCTGTTTTCTATTTTCTACATTAATTGTAACGCTAATTGAATTAATGAGGATGAATCTATCAGTTAATTGATTAATACGGTAAATCTATTCTATTGCTTCTGTTTTTATGTGATTAAGATGATGAGATGGATGAATGACGGCAAGTGTGTTCCCTTGGAGATTACCTTGCCTCTATTATTCACAGAATATCAAGAGTTAATCGATTGAACTAGAATAGGTTAGCGAACGACTCGCTAGCTAAATCTCAATTAAAGCTACAACTCGCAGACATTGAATAGAGAATAGGAATTGTTCAACTTAGGGATAATAGAATATGAATATTAATCAAAGGGTCCTTCGTGTAGGAAGAATGAATCAAACTCGGTTCCCTAATTCCTTGTCATCTATTACTCTAATTGAATCCGTAAACCAGAAGTAGACACATCAACTAGATACAGTTAAATCTGACTTAAAGACCCAATAAACTCCCTGGAAAGCTTGAAAGACTCTGGTTTGGTGTCACCTCCAAGGAAGCACAGCAGCTCAGCCTTGCATTGCTATCCGAACTCCAGCAGCAAACATCGGTACAGCGGCAGTAGTCGTGTGAAAATGAAAGGGGAAAATGAAGATGATGAACTGCAGAACTCTCCTCTAGTTCTTCTGTTAACTAGAACAGAGGGAAGTTGCGTAAGAGAAATGGAGACGGAGAAAGAGAGAGTAGTGGCGTGTGCGTGAAACTAGAATCTGGATGGAATGAATGGATGGCATCTGTGAATCGTGTGTCAGAATGTATGGGGTGCATCCGATGTTGAGTGATGTGCGTATAGTGTGATATATAGGAGAAGTCTGAAACGCATGAGTGAATCAATGGAGCCGTCCAGATGTCCTCCATCTCCAGCTGTCAGCACATGATCTGGTATTCTGTTTACAGCACATGCTTCCCACTCGCTGTTGGCAACTTGCTCACTCTGTTCAGATGGAGTATGCTGACGCGTGAACAGTGCTCAACTGATGATCTCCCACTTGCCATTTGTTATCAGCTCTCGTTTGCAGTCTGTTAAGTCCAGCTATGCAGTTCATCACATGCTTAAATCTCCTTCTGCCCAGCTGTCCCTTCTGTCACTCGCCGATCGACCTCTGCCTTGAAGTTTGGTCGCGACCTTATATACATCAGGCCGCGACTAATATTTGCAGAGAACGCTTCTCCTTTGCTGATTGAAGTTTGGTCGCGCCGTTAATACATAACGTCGCAGGAAAACTCCGCTTGGCTGATCGATTGCTGTGTTGACCTGAAATGGACATTTGATAGATTATTTATCCAATCAAGCACTAAAATCACATCGTTTAAATTCCCACTTGTCCAATTTCATATTATTAACTAATTTGCTCAATATAGTAGGAAATGTGGGTAGAATCAATAATAAACTCTCTTTCAACATATTAAAAATCAGTGCAAATATGAGTTTATCACTCTCTCCGGCTTCTTCTTCTTCTTATAGTTGAGTTCTTCATGAATCCATTAGTTAGCCGTTGGAGAATATATCCGTTATTGCTTATGTATATATTCTGATGGCGTTCACTTTTTATGAACTTCTCTGTTTGATCTTCTTTATGCCTAAAAGTGATATGAAATATGCTCCATAAGTGATATATAAAGAGTTTAAGCATATATCAATTGATTCCAAATGATTTAGATTTAAACATCAAGTTTTATCAAAGTCTGGTTTAAAAATCTTTCATAAGATCATATTAATTTATCGAAAAGATGCCTTATCGAAGAAGACTTTGATAAATCTCAAATGAATTGGTTAAAACTGTTAGAATCCATACTTAATGATGTTTTGATGATGTCAAAAGTAACTCAAGATATCTTGATAACAGATCATTGAATCAATCTAGTTGTTTGCCAAAAGTAAAAAGCTAATCAAGTTAGATAATTTAATTGGTTAGTCAATCGATTAATGATACTTAATTGATTAGTTGATCGATTAATGGGTATCATTTAATCGATTGAAGGTTCGATTAATGTCAAGGCATTACTTTGTTGTTAAAAAGAAAGTCAGTTAATCGATTAACTGCTCGATTAATCTCATGGAGTTGCTCTCTGGAATTGAAAAAATAAGTCAACTAATCGATTAGTTAATCTTAATTGTAATTAATAGCTTGTCTATTCGATTAATCTGTTTAGAACCATTTCTCTCTAAACAAAACAAACTCCATTAGTTGATTAGTTAATTGATTAATCTAAATTAATACATTAATTGCTTGATTAATCAGTTCAGATAAGTTTGTGAAAATCAAATCTGAATCCATTAATCGATTGGTTAATCGATTAACTTATATCAATCCATTGATTGTTCTATGAATATATTTTAAAAACCTTTCCGTATCAAGCCCTCCAGAGATGTTAAGGATTCAATTAACTTACACTAATGGATCAGTTGTTCGATTAGCTTCATATATTTCAATGATACCTCTCTGTTTACGTTGAAACTACTTGCATCTCTCTCTGAGGCATATATGTTTTGTTCAAAATCTAAAGTATGCTTTTGTTTCTCATTATTCTTTACTACAAATCTTTTGAGAAACTTATCTTATCAATTTATATTGAATAACAATCTTATCAACACGATACTCTGTTCTCTATTTTCTACATTAATTGTAACGCTAATTGAATTAATGAGGATGAATCTATCAGTTAATTGATTAATACGGTAAATCTATTCTATTGCTTCTGTTTTTATGTGATTAAGATGATGAGATGGATGAATGACGACAAGTGTGTTCCCTTGGAGATTACCTTGCCTCTATTATTCACAGAATATCAAGAGTTAATCGATTGAACTAGAATAGGTTAGCGAACGACTCGCTAGCTAAATCTCAATTAAAGCTACAACTCGCAGACATTGAATAGAGAATAGGAATTGTTCAACTTAGGGATAATAGAATATGAATATTAATCAAAGGTTCCTTCGTGTAGGAAGAATGAATCAAACTCGGTTCCCTAATTCCTTGTCATCTATTACTCTAATTGAATCCGTAAACCAGAAGTAGACACATCAACTAGATACAGTTAAATCTGACTTAAAGACCCAATAAACTCCCTGGAAAGCTTGAAAGACTCTGGTTTGGTGTCACCTCCAAGGAAGCACAGCAGCTCAGCCTTGCATTGCTATCCGAACTCCAGCAGCAAACATCGGTACAGCGGCAGTAGTCGTGTGAAAATGAAAGGGGAAAATGAAGATGATGAACTGCAGAACTCTCCTCTAGTTCTTCTGTTAACTAGAACAGAGGGAAGTTGCGTAAGAGAAATGGAGACGGAGAAAGAGAGAGTAGTGGCGTGTGCGTGAAACTGGAATCTGGATGGAATGAATGGATGGCATCTGTGAATCGTGTGTCAGAATGTATGGGGTGCATCCGATGTTGAGTGATGTGCGTATAGTGTGATATATAGGAGAAGTTTGAAACGCATGAGTGAATCAATGGAGCCGTCCAGATGTCCTCCATCTCCAGCTGTCAGCACATGATCTGGTATTCTGTTTACAGCACATGCTTCCCACTCGCTGTTGGCAACTTGCTCACTCTGTTCAGATGGAGTATGCTGACGCGTGAACAGTGCTCAACTGATGATCTCCCACTTGCCATTTGTTATCAGCTCTCGTTTGCAGTCTGTTAAGTCCAGCTATGCAGTTCATCACATGCTTAAATCTCCTTCTGCCCAGCTGTCCCTTCTGTCACTCGCCGATCAACCTCTGCCTTGCAGTTTGGTCGCGACCTTATATACATCAGGCCGCGACTAATATTTGCAGAGAACGCTTCTCCTTTGCTGATTGAAGTTTGGTCGCGCCGTTAATACATAACGTCGCAGGAAAACTCCGCTTGGCTGATCGATTGCTGTGTTGACCTGAAATGGACATTTGATAGATTATTTATCCAATCAAGCACTAAAATCACATCGTTTAAATTCCCACTTGTCCAATTTCATATTATTAACTAATTTGCTCAATATAGTAGGAAATGTGGGTAGAATCAATAATAAACTCTCTTTCAACATATTAAAAATCAGTGCAAATATGAGTTTATCACTCTCTCCGGCTTCTTCTTCTTCTTATAGTTGAGTTCTTCATGAATCCATTAGTTAGCCGTTGGAGAATATATCCGTTATTGCTTATGTATATATTCTGATGGCGTTCACTTTTTATGAACTTCTCTGTTTGATCTTCTTTATGCCTAAAAGTGATATGAAATATGCTCCATAAGTGATATATAAAGAGTTTAAGCATATATCAATTGATTCCAAATGATTTAGATTTAAACATCAAGTTTTATCAAAGTCTGGTTTAAAAATCTTTCATAAGATCATATTAATTTATCGAAAAGATGCCTTATCGAAGAAGACTTTGATAAATCTCAAATGAATTGCTTAAAACTGTTAGAATCCATACTTAATGATGTTTTGATGATGTCAAAAGTAACTCAAGATATCTTGATAACAGATCATTGAATCAATCTAGTTGTTTGCCAAAAGTAAAATGCTAATCAAGTTAGATAATTTAATTGGTTAGTCAATCGATTAATGATACTTAATTGATTAGTTGATCGATTAATGGGTATCATTTAATCGATTGAAGGTTCGATTAATGTCAAGGCATTACTTTGTTGTTAAAAAGAAAGTCAGTTAATCGATTAACTGCTCGATTAATCTCATGGAGTTGCTCTCTGGAATTGAAAAAATAAGTCAACTAATCGATTAGTTAATCTTAATTGTAATTAATAGCTTGTCTATTCGATTAATCTGTTTAGAACCATTTCTCTCTAAACAAAACAAACTCCATTAGTTGATTAGTTAATTGATTAATCTAAATTAATACATTAATTGCTTGATTAATCAGTTCAGATAAGTTTGTGAAAATCAAATCTGAATCCATTAATCGATTGGTTAATCGATTAACTTATATCAATCCATTGATTGTTCTATGAATATATTTTAAAAACCTTTCCGTATCAAGCCCTCCAGAGATGTTAAGGATTCAATTAACTTACACTAATGGATCAGTTGTTCGATTAGCTTCATATATTTCAATGATACCTCTCTGTTTACGTTGAAACTACTTGCATCTCTCTCTGAGGCATATATGTTTTGTTCAAAATCTAAAGTATGCTTTTGTTTCTCATTATTCTTTACTACAAATCTTTTGAGAAACTTATCTTATCAATTTATATTGAATAACAATCTTATCAACACGATACTCTGTTCTCTATTTTCTACATTAATTGTAACGCTAATTGAATTAATGATGATTAATCTATCAGTTAATTGATTAATACGGTAAATCTATTCTATTGCTTCTGTTTTTATGTGATTAAGATGATGAGATGGATGAATGACGACAAGTGTGTTCCCTTGGAGATTACCTTGCCTCTATTATTCACAGAATATCAAGAGTTAATCGATTGAACTAGAATAGGTTAGCGAACAACTCGCTAGCTAAATCTCAATTAAAGCTACAACTCGCAGACATTGAATAGAGAATAGGAATTGTTCAACTTAGGGATAATAGAATATGAATATTAATCAAAGGTTCCTTCGTGTAGGAAGAATGAATCAAACTCGGTTCCCTAATTCCTTGTCATCTATTACTCTAATTGAATCCGTAAACCAGAAGTAGACACATCAACTAGATACAGTTAAATCTGACTTAAAGACCCAATAAACTCCCTGGAAAGCTTGAAAGACTCTGGTTTGGTGTCACCTCCAAGGAAGCACAGCAGCTCAGCCTTGCATTGCTATCCGAACTCCAGCAGCAAACATCGGTACAGCGGCAGTAGTCGTGTGAAAATGAAAGGGGAAAATGAAGATGATGAACTGCAGAACTCTCCTCTAGTTCTTCTGTTAACTAGAACAGAGGGAAGTTGCGTAAGAGAAATGGAGACGGAGAAAGAGAGAGTAGTGGCGTGTGCGTGAAACTGGAATCTGGATGGAATGAATGGATGGCATCTGTGAATCGTGTGTCAGAATGTATGGGGTGCATCCGATGTTGAGTGATGTGCGTATAGTGTGATATATAGGAGAAGTCTGAAACGCATGAGTGAATCAATGGAGCCGTCCAGATGTCCTCCATCTCCAGCTGTCAGCACATGATCTGGTATTCTGTTTACAGCACATGCTTCCCACTCGCTGTTGGCAACTTGCTCACTCTGTTCAGATGGAGTATGCTGACGCGTGAACAGTGCTCAACTGATGATCTCCCACTTGCCATTTGTTATCAGCTCTCGTTTGCAGTCTGTTAAGTCCAGCTATGCAGTTCATCACATGCTTAAATCTCCTTCTGCCCAGCTGTCCCTTCTGTCACTCGCCGATCGACCTCTGCCTTGAAGTTTGGTCGTGACCTTATATACATCAGGCCGCGACTAATATTTGCAGAGAACGCTTCTCCTTTGCTGATTGAAGTTTGGTCGCGGCGGTTAATACATAACGTCGCAGGAAAACTCCGCTTGGCTGATCGATTGCTGTGTTGACCTGAAATGGACATTTGATAGATTATTTATCCAATCAAGCACTAAAATCACATCGTTTAAATTTCCACTTGTCCAATTTCATATTATTAACTAATTTGCTCAATATAGTAGGAAATGTGGGTAGAATCAATAATAAACTCTCTTTCAACATATTAAAAATCAGTGCAAATATGAGTTTATCACTCTCTCCGGCTTCTTCTTCTTCTTATAGTTGAGTTCTTCATGAATCCATTAGTTAGCCGTTGGAGAATATATCCGTTATTGCTTATGTATATATTCTGATGGCGTTCACTTTTTATGAACTTCTCTGTTTGATCTTCTTTATGCGTAAAAGTGATATGAAATATGCTCCATAAGTGATATATAAAGAGTTTAAGCATATATCAATTGATTCCAAATGATTTAGATTTAAACATCAAGTTTTATCAAAGTCTGGTTTAAAAATCTTTCTTAAATCATATTAATTTATCGAAAAGATGCCTTATCGAAGAAGACTTTGATAAATCTCAAATGAATTGCTTAAAACTGTTAGAATCCATACTTAATGATGTTTTGATGATGTCAAAAGTAACTCAAGATATCTTGATAACAGATCATTGAATCAATCTAGTTGTTTGCCAAAAGTAAAAAGCTAATCAAGTTAGATAATTTAATTGGTTAGTCAATCGATTAATGATACTTAATTGATTAGTGGATCGATTAATGGGTATCATTTAATCGATTGAAGGTTCGATTAATGTCAAGGCATTACTTTGTTGTTAAAAAGAAAGTCAGTTAATCGATTAACTGCTCGATTAATCTCATGGAGTTGCTCTCTGGAATTGAAAAAATAAGTCAACTAATCGATTAGTTAATCTTAATTGTAATTAATAGCTTGTCTATTCGATTAATCTGTTTAGAACCATTTCTCTCTAAACAAAACAAACTCCATTAGTTGATTAGTTAATTGATTAATCTAAATTAATACATTAATTGCTTGATTAATCAGTTCAGATAAGTTTGTGAAAATCAAATCTGAATCCATTAATCGATTGGTTAATCGATTAACTTATATCAATCCATTGATTGTTCTATGAATATATTTTAAAAACCTTTCCGTATCAAGCCCTCCAGAGATGTTAAGGATTCAATTAACTTACACTAATGGATCAGTTGTTCGATTAGCTTCATATATTTCAATGATACCTCTCTGTTTACGTTGAAACTACTTGCATCTCTCTCTGAGGCATATATGTTTTGTTCAAAATCTAAAGTATGCTTTTGTTTCTCATTATTCTTTACTACAAATCTTTTGAGAAACTTATCTTATCAATTTATATTGAATAACAATCTTATCAAAACGGTACTCTATTTTCTATTTTCTACATTAATTGTAACGCTAATTGAATTAATGATGATTAATCTATCAGTTAATTGATTAATACGGTAAATCTATTCTATTGCTTCTGTTTTTATGTGATTAAGATGATGAGATGGATGAATGATGACAAGTGTGTTCCCTTGGAGATTACCTTACCTGCATTATTCACAGAATATCAAGAGTTAATCGATTGAACTAGAATAGGTTAGCGAACGACTCGCTAGCTAAATGTCAATTAAAGCTACAACTCGCAGACATTGAATAGAGAATAGGAATTGTTCAACTTAGGGATAATAGAATATGAATATTAATCAAAGGTTCCTTCGTTTAGGAAGAATGAATCCAACTCGGTTCCCTAATTCCTTGTCATCTATTACTCTAATTGAATCCTTAAACCAGAAGTAGACACATCAATTAGATACAGTTAAATCTGACTTAACGACTCAATAAACTCCCTGGAAGGCTTGAAAGACTCTGGTTTGGTGTCATCTCCAAGGAAGCACAGCAGCTCAGCCTTGCATTGCTATCCGAACTCCAGCAGCAAACATCGTACAGCGGCAGTAGTCTTGTGAAAATGAAAGGGGAAAATGAAGATGATGAACTGCATAACTTTCCTCTAGTTCTTCTATTAACTAGAACAGAGGGAAGTTGCATAGGAGAAATGGAGACGGAGAAAGAGAGAGTAGTGGCGTGTGCGTGAAACTGGAATCTGGATGGAATGAATGGATGGTATCTGTGAATCGTGTGTCAGAATGTATGGGGTGCATCCGATGTTGAGTGATGTGCGTATAGTGTGATATATAGGAGAAGTCTGAAACGCATGAGTGAATCAATGGAGCCGTCCAGATGTCCTCCATCTCCAGCTGTCAGCACATGATCTGGTATTCTATTTACAGCACATGCTTCCCACTCGCTGTTGGCAACTTGCTCACTCTGTTCAGATGGAGTATGCTGACGCGTGAACAGTGCTCAACTGATGATCTCCCACTTGCCATTTGTTATCAGCTCTCGTTTGCAGTCTGTTAAGTCCACCTATGCAGTTCATCACATGCTTAAATCTCCTTCTGTCCAGCTGTCCCTTCTGTCACTCGCCGATCGACCTCTGCCTTGCAGTTTGGTCGCGACCTTATATACATCAGGCCGCGACTAATATTTGCAGAGAACGCTTCTCCTTTGCTGATTGAAGTTTGGTCGCGACGGTTAATATATAACGTCGCAGGAAAACTCCCCTTGGCTGATCGATTGCTTTGTTGACCTGAAATGGACATTTGATAGATTATTTATCCAATCAAGCACTAAAATCACATCGTTTAAATTCCCACTTGTCCAATTTCATATTATTAACTAATTTGCTCAATATAGTAGGAAATGTGGCTAGAATCAATAATAAACTCTCTTTTAACATATTAAAAATCAGTGCAAATATGAGTTTATCACTCTCTCCGGCTTCTTCTTCTTCTTATAGTTGAGTTCTTCATGAATCCATTAGTTAGCCGTTGGAGAATATATCCGTTATTGCTTTTGTATATATTCTGATGGTGTTCACTTTTTATGAACTTCTCTGTTTGATCTTCTTTATGCCTAAAAGTGATATGAAATATGCTCCATAAGTGATATATAAAGAGTTTAAGCATATATCAATTGATTCCAAATGATTTAGATTTAAACATCAAGTTTTATCAAAGTCTGGTTTAAAAATCTTTCATAAGATCATATTAATTTATCGAAGTATTTATCGAAAAGATGCCTTATCGAAGAAGACTTTGATAAATCTCAAATGAATTGCTTAAAACTGTTAGAATCCATACTTAATGATGTTTTGATGATGTCAAAAGTAACTCAAGATATCTTGATAACAGATCATTGAATCAATCTAGTTGTTTGCCAAAAGTAAAAAGCTAATCAAGTTAGATAATTTAATTGGTTAGTCAATCGATTAATGATACTTAATTGATTAGTTGATCGATTAATGGGTATCATTTAATCGATTGAAGGTTCGATTAATGTCAAGGCATTACTTTGTTGTTAAAAAGAAAGTCAGTTAATCGATTAACTGCTCGATTAATCTCATGGAGTTGCTCTCTGGAATTGAAAAAATAAGTCAACTAATCGATTAGTTAATCTTAATTGTAATTAATAGCTTGTCTATTCGATTAATCTATTTAGAACTATTTCTCTCTAAACAAAACAAACTTTATTAGTTGATTAGTTAATTGATTGATCTAAATTAATACATTAATTGCTTGATTAATCAGTTCAGATCAGTTTGTGAAAATCAAATCTGAATCCATTAATCGATTGACTTATATCAATACATTGATTGTTCTATTAGTATATTTTAAAAACCTTTCTGTATCAATTCCTCCAGAGATGTTAAGGATTCAATTAACTTACACTAATGGATTAGTTGTTCGATTAGCTTCATATATTTCAATGATACCTCTCTGTTTACGTTGAAACTACTTGCATCTCTCTCTGAGGCATATATGTTTTGTTCAAAATCTAAAGTATGCTTTTCTTTCTCATTATTCTTTACTACAAATCTTTTGAGTAACTTATCTTATCAATTTATATTGAATAACAATCTTATCAACACGATACTCTGTTTTCTATTTTCTACATTAATTGTAACGCTAATTGACTTAATGATGATGAATCTATCAGTTAATTGATTAATACGGTAAATCTATTCTATTGCTTCTATTTTTATGTGA
This sequence comes from Leucaena leucocephala, assembly GCA_037074615.1. Taxonomy (NCBI): domain Eukaryota; kingdom Viridiplantae; phylum Streptophyta; class Magnoliopsida; order Fabales; family Fabaceae; genus Leucaena; species Leucaena leucocephala. Next base: position 10,146,569 of record CM073555.1, on the reverse strand, counting down.
TTAAGATGATGAGATGGATGAATGATGACAAGTGTGTTCCCTTGGAGATTACCTTACCTGCATTATTCACAGAATATCAAGAGTTAATCGATTGAACTAGAATAGGTTAGCGAACGACTCGCTAGCTAAATGTCAATTAAAGCTACAACTCGCAGACATTGAATAGAGAATAGGAATTGTTCAACTTAGCGATAATAGAATATGAATATTAATCAAAGGTTCCTTCGTTTAGGAAGAATGAATCCAACTCGGTTCCCTAATTCCTTGTCATCTATTACTCTAATTGAATCCTTAAACCAGAAGTAGACACATCAATTAGATACAGTTAAATCAGACTTAACGACTCAATAAACTCCCTGGAAGGCTTGAAAGACTCTGGTTTGGTGTCATCTCCAAGGAAGCACAGCAGCTCAGCCTTGCATTGCTATCCGAACTCCAGCAGCAAACATCGTACAGCGGCAGTAGTCTTGTGAAAATGAAAGGGGAAAATGAAGATGATGAACTGCATAACTTTCCTCTAGTTCTTCTATTAACTAGAACAGAGGGAAGTTGCATAGGAGAAATGGAGACGGAGAAAGAGAGAGTAGTGGCGTGTGCGTGAAACTGGAATCTGGATGGAATGAATGGATGGTATCTGTGAATCGTGTGTCAGAATGTATGGGGTGCATCCGATGTTGAGTGATGTACGTATAGTGTGATATATAGGAGAAGTCTGAAACGCATGAGTGAATCAATGGAGCCGTCCAGATGTCCTCCATCTCCAGCTGTAGGCACATGATCTGGTATTATGTTTACAGCACATGCTTCCCACTTGCTGTTGGCAACTTGCTCATTCTGTTCAGATGGAGTATGCTGACGCGTGAACAGTGCTCAACTGATGATCTCCCACTTGCCATTTGTTATCAGCTCTCGTTTGCAGTCTGTTAAGTCCAGCTGTGCAGTTCATCACATGCTTAAATCACCTTCTGTCCAGCTGTCCCTTCTGTCATTCGCTGATCGACCTCTGCCTTGAAGTTTGGTCCCGACCTTATATACATCAGGTCGCGACTAACATTTGCAGAGAACGCTTCTCCTTTGCTGATTGAAGTTTGGTCGCGCCGGTTAATACATAACGTCGCAGGAAAACTCCACTTGGCTGATCGATTGCTGTGTCGACCTGAAATGGACATTTGATAGATTATTTGTCCAATTAAGCACTAAAATCACATCGTTTAAATTCCCACTTGTCCAATTTCATATTATTAACTAATTTGCTCAATATAGTAGGAAATGTGGGTAGAATCAATAATAAACTCTCTTTCATCATATTAAAAATCAGTGCAAATATGAGTTTATCACTCTCTCCGGCTTCTTCTTCTTCTTATAGTTGAGTTCTTCATGAATCCATTAGTTAGCCGTTGGAGTAGCCGTTGAAGAATATATCCGTTATTGCTTATGTATATATTCTGATAGTGTTCACTTTTTATGAACTTCTCTGTTTGATCTTCTTTATGCCTAAAAGTGACATGAAATATGCTCCATAAGTGATATATAAAGAGTTTAAGCATATATCAATTGATTCCAAATGATTTAGATTTAAACATCAAGTTTTATCAAAGTCTGGTTTAAAAATCTTTCATAAGATCATATTAATTTATCGAAAAGGTGCCTTATCGAAGAAGACTTTGATAAATCTCAAATGAATTGCTTAAAACTGTTAGAATCCATACTTAATGATGTTTTGATGATGTCAAAAGTAACTCAAGATATCTTGATAACAGATCATTGAATCAATCTAGTTGTTTGCCAAAAGTAAAAAGCTAATCAAGTTAGATAATTTAATTGGTTAGTCAATCGATTAATGATACTTAATTGATTAGTTGATCGATTAATGGGTATCATTTAATCGATTGAAGGTTCGATTAATGTCAAGGCATTACTTTGTTGTTAAAAAGAAAGTCAGTTAATCGATTAACTGCTCGATTAATCTCCTGGAGTTGCTCTCTGGAATTGAAAAAATAAGTCAACTAATCGATTGGTTAATCTTAATTATAATTAATAGCTTGTCGATTCGATTAATCTGTTTAGAACCATTTCTCCCTAAACAAAACAAACTCCATTAGTTGATTAGTTAATTGATTAATCTAAATTAATACATTAATTGTTTGATTAATCAGTTCAGATCAGTTTGTGAAAGTCAAATCTGAATCCATTAATCGATTGGTTAATCGATTAACTTATATCAATACATTGATTGTTCTATGAGTATATTTTAAAAACCTTTCTGTATCAAGCCCTCCAGAGATATTAAGGACTCAATTAACTTACACTGATGGATTAGTTGTTCGATTAGCTTCATATATTTCAATGATACCTCTCTGTTTACGTTGAAACTACTTGCATCTCTCTCTGAGGTATATATGCTTTGTTCAAAATCTAAAGTATGCTTTTGTTTCTCATTATTCTTTACTACAAATCTTTTGAGAAACTTATCTTATCAATTTATATTGAATAACAATCTTATCAATACGATACTCTGTTTTCTATTTTCTACATTAATTGTAACGTTAATTGAATTAATGATGATGAATCTATCGGTTAATTGATTAATACAGTAAATCTATTCTATTGCTTCTGTTTTTATGTGATTAAGATGATGAGATGGATGAATGACGACAAGTGTGTTCCCTTGGAGATTACCTTACCTTCATTATTCACAGAATATCAAGAGTTAATCGATTGAACTAGAATGGGTTAGCGAACGACTCGCTAGCTAAATGTCAATTAAAGCTACAACTCGCAGACATTGAATAGGGAATAGGAATTGTTCAACTTAGGGATAATAGAATATGAATATTAATCAAAGGTTCATTCGTGTAGGAAGAATGAATCCAACTCGGTTCCCTAATTCCTTGTCATCTATTACTCTAATTGAATCCGTAAACCAGAAGTAGACACATCAACTAGATACAGTTAAATCTGACTTAAAGACTCAATAAACTCCCTGGAAAGCTTGAAAGACTCTGGTTTGGTGTCACCTCCAAGGAAGCAGAGCAGCTCAGCCTTGCATTGCTATCCGAACTCCAGCAGCAAACATCGGTACAGCGGCAGTAGTCGTGTGAAAATGAAAGGGGAAAATGATGATGAACTGTAGAACTTTCCTCTAGTTCTTCTATGAACTAGAACAGAGGGAAGTTGCATAGGAGAAATGGAGACGGAGAAAGAGAGAGTAGTGGCGTGTGCGTGAAACTGGAATCTGGATGGAATGAATGGACGGTATCTGTGAATCGTGTGTCAGAATGTATGGGGTGCATCCGATGTTGAGTGATGTGCGTATAGTGTGATATATAGGAGAAGTCTGAAACGCATGAGTGAATCAATGGAGCCGTCCAGATGTCCTCCATCTCCAGCTGTCGGCACATGATCTGGTATTCTGTTTACAGCACATGCTTCCCACTTGCTGTTGGCAACTTGCTCATTCTGTTCAGATGGAGTATGCTGACGCGTGAACAGTGCTCAACTGATGATCTCCCACTTGCCATTTGTTATCAGCTCTCGTTTGCAGTCTGTTAAGTCCAGCTGTGCAGTTCATCACATGCTTAAATCACCTTCTGTCCAGCTGTCCCTCCTGTCATTCACTGATCGACCTCTGCCTTGAAGTTTGGTCGCGACCTTATATACATCAGGTCGCGACTAACATTTGCAGAGAACGCTTCTCCTTTGCTGATTGAAGTTTGGTCGCGCCGGTTAATACATAACGTCGCAGGAAAACTCCACTTGGCTGATCGATTGCTGTGTTGACCTGAAATGGACATTTGATAGATTATTTGTCCAATTAAGCACTAAAATCACATCATTTAAATTCCCACTTGTCCAATTTCATATTATTAACTAATTTGCTCCATATAGTAGGAAATGTGGGTAGAATCAATAATAAACTCTCTTTCAACATATTAAAAATCAGTGCAAATATGAGTTTATCACTCTCTCCGGCTTCTTCTTCTTCTTATAGTTGAGTTCTTCATGAATCCATTAGTTAGCCGTTGGAGTAGCCGTTGAAGAATATATCCGTTATTGCTTATGTATACATTCTGATAGTGTTCACTTTTTATGAACTTCTCTGTTTGATCTTCTTTATGCCTAAAAGTGACATGAAATATGCTCCATAAGTGATATATAAAGAGTTTAAGCATATATCAATTGATTCCAAATGATTTAGATTTAAACATCAAGTTTTATCAAAGTCTGGTTTAAAAATCTTTCATAAGATCATATTAATTTATCGAAAAGGTGCCTTATCGAAGAAGACTTTGATAAATCTCAAATGAATTGCTTAAAGCTGTTAGAATCCATACTTAATGATGTTTTGATGATGTCAAAAGTAACTCAAGATATCTTGATAACAGATCATTGAATCAATCTAGTTGTTTGCCAAAAGTAAAAAGCTAATCAAGTTAGATAATTTAATTGGTTAGTCAATCGATTAATGATACTTAATTGATTAGTTGATCGATTAATGGGTATCATTTAATCGATTGAAGGTTCGATTAATGTCAAGGCATTACTTTGTTGTTAAAAAGAAAGTCAGTTAATCGATTAACTGCTCGATTAATCTCCTGGAGTTGCTCTCTGGAATTGAAAAAATAAGTCAACTAATCGATTGGTTAATCTTAATTATAATTAATAGCTTGTCGATTCGATTAATCTGTTTAGAACCATTTCTCCCTAAACAAAACAAACTCCATTAGTTGATTAGTTAATTGATTAATCTAAATTAATACATTAATTGTTTGATTAATCAGTTCAGATCAGTTTGTGAAAGTCAAATCTGAATCCATTAATCGATTGGTTAATCGATTAACTTATATCAATACATTGATTGTTCTATGAGTATATTTTAAAAACCTTTTTGTATCAAGCCCTCCAGAGATATTAAGGATTCAATTAACTTACACTAATGGATTAGTTGTTCGATTAGCTTCATATATTTCAACGATACCTCTCTGTTTACGTTGAAACTACTTGCATCTCTCTCTGAGGTATATATGTTTTGTTCAAAATCTAAAGTATGCTTTTGTTTCTCATTATTCTTTACTACAAATCTTTTGAGAAACTTATCTTATCAATTTATATTGAATAACAATCTTATCAATACGATACTCTGTTTTCTATTTTCTACATTAATTGTAACGTTAATTGAATTAATGATGATGAATCTATCGGTTAATTGATTAATACAGTAAATCTATTCTATTGCTTCTGTTTTTATGTGATTAAGATGATGAGATGGATGAAGGACGACAAGTGTGTTCCCTTGGAGATTACCTTACCTTCATTATTCACAGAATATCAAGAGTTAATCGATTGAACTAGAATAGGTTAGCGAACGACTCGCTAGCTAAATGTCAAATAAAGCTACAACTCGCAGACATTGAATAGGGAATAGGAATTGTTCAACTTAGGGATAATAGAATATGAATATTAATCAAAGGTTCATTCGTGTAGGAAGAATGAATCCAACTCGGTTCCCTAATTCCTTGTCATCTATTACTCTAATTGAATCCGTAAACCAGAAGTAGACACATCAACTAGATACAGTTAAATCTGACTTAAAGACTCAATAAACTCCCTGGAAAGCTTGAAAGACTCTGGTTTGGTGTCACCTCCAAGGAAGCACAGCAGCTCAGCCTTGCATTGCTATCCGAACTCCAGCAGCAAACATCGGTACAGCGGCAGTAGTCGTGTGAAAATGAAAGGGGAAAATGATGATGAACTGCAGAACTTTCCTCTAGTTCTTCTATGAACTAGAACAGAGGGAAGTTGCATAGGAGAAATGGAGACGGAGAAAGAGAGAGTAGTGGCGTGTGCGTGAAACTGGAATCTAGATAGAATGAATGGATGGTATCTGTGAATCGTGTGTCAGAATGTATGGGGTGCATCCGATGTCGAGTGATGTGCGTATAGTGTGATATATAGGAGAAGTCTGAAACGCATGAGTGAATCAATGGAGCCGTCCAGATGTCCTCCATCTCCAGCTGTCGGCACATGATCTGGTATTCTGTTTACAGCACATGCTTCCCACTTGCTGTTGGCAACTTGCTCATTCTGTTCAGATGGAGTATGCTGACGCGTGAACAGTGCTCAACTGATGATCTCCCACTTGCCATTTGTTATCAGCTCTCGTTTGCAGTCTGTTAAGTCCAGCTGTGCAGTTCATCACATGCTTAAATCACCTTCTGTCCAGCTGTCCCTTCTGTCATTCGCTGATCGACCTCTGCCTTGAAGTTTGGTCGCGACCTTATATACATCAGGTCGCGACTAACATTTGCAGAGAACTCTTCTCCTTTGCTGATTGAAGTTTGGTCGCGGCGGTTAATACATAACGTCGCAGGAAAACTCCACTTGGCTGATCGATTGCTGTGTTGACCTGAAATGGACATTTGATAGATTATTTGTCCAATTAAGCACTAAAATCACATCATTTAAATTCCCACTTGTCCAATTTCATATTATTAACTAATTTGCTCCATATAGTAGGAAATGTGGGTAGAATCAATAATAAACTCTCTTTCAACATATTAAAAATCAGTGCAAATATGAGTTTATCACTCTCTCCGGCTTCTTCTTCTTCTTATAGTTGAGTTCTTCATGAATCCATTAGTTAGCCGTTGGAGTAGCCGTTGAAGAATATATCCGTTATTGCTTATGTATACATTCTGATAGTGTTCACTTTTTATGAACTTCTCTGTTTGATCTTCTTTATGCCTAAAAGTGACATGAAATATGCTCCATAAGTGATATATAAAGAGTTTAAGCATATATCAATTGATTCCAAATGATTTAGATTTAAACATCAAGTTTTATCAAAGTCTGGTTTAAAAATCTTTCATAAGATCATATTAATTTATCGAAAAGGTGCCTTATCGAAGAAGACTTTGATAAATCTCAAATGAATTGCTTAAAGCTGTTAGAATCCATACTTAATGATGTTTTGATGATGTCAAAAGTAACTCAAGATATCTTGATAACAGATCATTGAATCAATCTAGTTGTTTGCCAAAAGTAAAAAGCTAATCAAGTTAGATAATTTAATTGGTTAGTCAATCGATTAATGATACTTAATTGATTAGTTGATCGATTAATGGGTATCATTTAATCGATTGAAGGTTCGATTAATGTCAAGGCATTACTTTGTTGTTAAAAAGAAAGTCAGTTAATCGATTAACTGCTCGATTAATCTCCTGGAGTTGCTCTCTGGAATTGAAAAAATAAGTCAACTAATCGATTGGTTAATCTTAATTATAATTAATAGCTTGTCGATTCGATTAATCTGTTTAGAACCATTTCTCCCTAAACAAAACAAACTCCATTAGTTGATTAGTTAATTGATTAATCTAAATTAATACATTAATTGTTTGATTAATCAGTTCAGATCAGTTTGTGAAAGTCAAATCTGAATCCATTAATCGATTGGTTAATCGATTAACTTATATCAATACATTGATTGTTCTATGAGTATATTTTAAAAACCTTTCTGTATCAAGCCCTCCAGAGATATTAAGGATTCAATTAACTTACACTAATGGATTAGTTGTTCGATTAGCTTCATATATTTCAACGATACCTCTCTGTTTACGTTGAAACTACTTGCATCTCTCTCTGAGGTATATATGTTTTGTTCAAAATCTAAAGTATGCTTTTGTTTCTCATTATTCTTTACTACAAATCTTTTGAGAAACTTATCTTATCAATTTATATTGAATAACAATCTTATCAATACGATACTCTGTTTTCTATTTTCTACATTAATTGTAACGTTAATTGAATTAATGATGATGAATCTATCGGTTAATTGATTAATACAGTAAATCTATTCTATTGCTTCTGTTTTTATGTGATTAAGATGATGAGATGGATGAAGGACGACAAGTGTGTTCCCTTGGAGATTACCTTACCTTCATTATTCACAGAATATCAAGAGTTAATCGATTGAACTAGAATAGGTTAGCGAACGACTCGCTAGCTAAATGTCAAATAAAGCTACAACTCGCAGACATTGAATAGGGAATAGGAATTGTTCAACTTAGGGATAATAGAATATGAATATTAATCAAAGGTTCATTCGTGTAGGAAGAATGAATCCAACTCGGTTCCCTAATTCCTTGTCATCTATTACTCTAATTGAATCCGTAAACCAGAAGTAGACACATCAACTAGATACAGTTAAATCTGACTTAAAGACTCAATAAACTCCCTGGAAAGCTTGAAAGACTCTGGTTTGGTGTCACCTCCAAGGAAGCACAGCAGCTCAGCCTTGCATTGCTATCCGAACTCCAGCAGCAAACATCGGTACAGCGGCAGTAGTCGTGTGAAAATGAAAGGGGAAAATGATGATGAACTGCAGAACTTTCCTCTAGTTCTTCTATGAACTAGAACAGAGGGAAGTTGCATAGGAGAAATGGAGACGGAGAAAGAGAGAGTAGTGGCGTGTGCGTGAAACTGGAATCTAGATAGAATGAATGGATGGTATCTGTGAATCGTGTGTCAGAATGTATGGGGTGCATCCGATGTCGAGTGATGTGCGTATAGTGTGATATATAGGAGAAGTCTGAAACGCATGAGTGAATCAATGGAGCCGTCCAGATGTCCTCCATCTCCAGCTGTCGGCACATGATCTGGTATTCTGTTTACAGCACATGCTTCCCACTTGCTGTTGGCAACTTGCTCATTCTGTTCAGATGGAGTATGCTGACGCGTGAACAGTGCTCAACTGATGATCTCCCACTTGCCATTTGTTATCAGCTCTCGTTTGCAGTCTGTTAAGTCCAGCTGTGCAGTTCATCACATGCTTAAATCACCTTCTGTCCAGCTGTCCCTCCTGTCATTCACTGATCGACCTCTGCCTTGAAGTTTGGTCGCGACCTTATATACATCAGGTCGCGACTAACATTTGCAGAGAACGCTTCTCCTTTGCTGATTGAAGTTTGGTCGCGCCGGTTAATACATAACGTCGCAGGAAAACTCCACTTGGCTGATCGATTGCTGTGTTGACCTGAAATGGACATTTGATAGATTATTTGTCCAATTAAGCACTAAAATCACATCATTTAAATTCCCACTTGTCCAATTTCATATTATTAACTAATTTGCTCCATATAGTAGGAAATGTGGGTAGAATCAATAATAAACTCTCTTTCAACATATTAAAAATCAGTGCAAATATGAGTTTATCACTCTCTCCGGCTTCTTCTTCTTCTTATAGTTGAGTTCTTCATGAATCCATTAGTTAGCCGTTGGAGTAGCCGTTGAAGAATATATCCGTTATTGCTTATGTATACATTCTGATAGTGTTCACTTTTTATGAACTTCTCTGTTTGATCTTCTTTATGCCTAAAAGTGACATGAAATATGCTCCATAAGTGATATATAAAGAGTTTAAGCATATATCAATTGATTCCAAATGATTTAGATTTAAACATCAAGTTTTATCAAAGTCTGGTTTAAAAATCTTTCATAAGATCATATTAATTTATCGAAAAGGTGCCTTATCGAAGAAGACTTTGATAAATCTCAAATGAATTGCTTAAAGCTGTTAGAATCCATACTTAATGATGTTTTGATGATGTCAAAAGTAACTCAAGATATCTTGATAACAGATCATTGAATCAATCTAGTTGTTTGCCAAAAGTAAAAAGCTAATCAAGTTAGATAATTTAATTGGTTAGTCAATCGATTAATGATACTTAATTGATTAGTTGATCGATTAATGGGTATCATTTAATCGATTGAAGGTTCGATTAATGTCAAGGCATTACTTTGTTGTTAAAAAGAAAGTCAGTTAATCGATTAACTGCTCGATTAATCTCCTGGAGTTGCTCTCTGGAATTGAAAAAATAAGTCAACTAATCGATTGGTTAATCTTAATTATAATTAATAGCTTGTCGATTCGATTAATCTGTTTAGAACCATTTCTCCCTAAACAAAACAAACTCCATTAGTTGATTAGTTAATTGATTAATCTAAATTAATACATTAATTGTTTGATTAATCAGTTCAGATCAGTTTGTGAAAGTCAAATCTGAATCCATTAATCGATTGGTTAATCGATTAACTTATATCAATACATTGATTGTTCTATGAGTATATTTTAAAAACCTTTCTGTATCAAGCCCTCCAGAGATATTAAGGATTCAATTAACTTACACTAATGGATTAGTTGTTCGATTAGCTTCATATATTTCAACGATACCTCTCTGTTTACGTTGAAACTACTTGCATCTCTCTCTGAGGTATATATGTTTTGTTCAAAATCTAAAGTATGCTTTTGTTTCTCATTATTCTTTACTACAAATCTTTTGAGAAACTTATCTTATCAATTTATATTGAATAACAATCTTATCAATACGATACTCTGTTTTCTATTTTCTACATTAATTGTAACGTTAATTGAATTAATGATGATGAATCTATCGGTTAATTGATTAATACAGTAAATCTATTCTATTGCTTCTGTTTTTATGTGATTAAGATGATGAGATGGATGAAGGACGACAAGTGTGTTCCCTTGGAGATTACCTTACCTTCATTATTCACAGAATATCAAGAGTTAATCGATTGAACTAGAATAGGTTAGCGAACGACTCGCTAGCTAAATGTCAATTAAAGCTACAACTCGCAGACATTGAATAGGGAATAGGAATTGTTCAACTTAGGGATAATAGAATATGAATATTAATCAAAGGTTCATTCGTGTAGGAAGAATGAATCCAACTCGGTTCCCTAATTCCTTGTCATCTATTACTCTAATTGAATCCGTAAACCAGAAGTAGACACATCAACTAGATACAGTTAAATCTGACTTAAAGACTCAATAAACTCCCTGGAAAGCTTGAAAGACTCTGGTTTGGTGTCACCTCCAAGGAAGCACAGCAGCTCAGCCTTGCATTGCTATCCGAACTCCAGCAGCAAACATCGGTACAGCGGCAGTAGTCGTGTGAAAATGAAAGGGGAAAATGAAGATGATGAACTGCAGAACTTTCCTCTAGTTCTTCTATGAACTAGAACAGAGGGAAGTTGCATAGGAGAAATGGAGACGGAGAAAGAGAGAGTAGTGGCGTGTGCGTGAAACTGGAATCTGGATGGAATGAATGGATGGTATCTGTGAATCGTGTGTCAGAATGTATGGGCTGCATCCGATGTCGAGTGATGTGCGTATAGTGTGATATATAGGAGAAGTCTGAAACGCATGAGTGAATCAATGGAGCCGTCCAGATGTCCTCCATCTCCAGCTGTCGGCACATGATCTGGTATTCTGTTTACAGCACATGCTTCCCACTTGCTATTGGCAACTTGCTCATTCTGTTCAGATGGAGTATGCTGACGCGTGAACAGTGCTCAACTGATGATCTCCCACTTGCCATTTGTTATCAGCTCTCGTTTGCAGTCTGTTAAGTCCAGCTGTGCAGTTCATCACATGCTTAAATCACCTTCTGTCCAGCTGTCCCTTCTGTCATTCGCTGATCGACCTCTGCCTTGAAGTTTGGTCGCGACCTTATATACATCAGGTCGCGACTAACATTTGCAGAGAACGCTTCTCCTTTGCTGATTGAAGTTTGGTCACGGCGGTTAATACATAACGTCGCAGGAAAACTCCACTTGGCTGATCGATTGCTGTGTTGACCTGAAATGGACATTTGATAGATTATTTGTCCAATTAAGCACTAAAATCACATCATTTAAATTCCCACTTGTCCAATTTCATATTATTAACTAATTTGCTCCATATAGTAGGAAATGTGGGTAGAATCAATAATAAACTCTCTTTCAACATATTAAAAATCAGTGCAAATATGAGTTTATCACTCTCTCCGGCTTCTTCTTCTTCTTATAGTTGAGTTCTTCATGAATCCATTAGTTAGCCGTTGGAGTAGCCGTTGAAGAATATATCCGTTATTGCTTATGTATACATTCTGATAGTGTTCACTTTTTATGAACTTCTCTGTTTGATCTTCTTTATGCCTAAAAGTGACATGAAATATGCTCCATAAGTGATATATAAAGAGTTTAAGCATATATCAATTGATTCCAAATGATTTAGATTTAAACATCAAGTTTTATCAAAGTCTGGTTTAAAAATCTTTCATAAGATCATATTAATTTATCGAAAAGGTGCCTTATCGAAGAAGACTTTGATAAATCTCAAATGAATTGCTTAAAGCTGTTAGAATCCATACTTAATGATGTTTTGATGATGTCAAAAGTAACTCAAGATATCTTGATAACAGATCATTGAATCAATCTAGTTGTTTGCCAAAAGTAAAAAGCTAATCAAGTTAGATAATTTAATTGGTTAGTCAATCGATTAATGATACTTAATTGATTAGTTGATCGATTAATGGGTATCATTTAATCGATTGAAGGTTCGATTAATGTCAAGGCATTACTTTGTTGTTAAAAAGAAAGTCAGTTAATCGATTAACTGCTCGATTAATCTCCTGGAGTTGCTCTCTGGAATTGAAAAAATAAGTCAACTAATCGATTGGTTAATCTTAATTATAATTAATAGCTTGTCGATTCGATTAATCTGTTTAGAACCATTTCTCCCTAAACAAAACAAACTCCATTAGTTGATTAGTTAATTGATTAATCTAAATTAATACATTAATTGTTTGATTAATCAGTTCAGATCAGTTTGTGAAAGTCAAATCTGAATCCATTAATCGATTGGTTAATCGATTAACTTATATCAATACATTGATTGTTCTATGAGTATATTTTAAAAACCTTTCTGTATCAAGCCCTCCAGAGATATTAAGGATTCAATTAACTTACACTAATGGATTAGTTGTTCGATTAGCTTCATATATTTCAACGATACCTCTCTGTTTACGTTGAAACTACTTGCATCTCTCTCTGAGGTATATATGTTTTGTTCAAAATCTAAAGTATGCTTTTGTTTCTCATTATTCTTTACTACAAATCTTTTGAGAAACTTATCTTATCAATTTATATTGAATAACAATCTTATCAATACGATACTCTGTTTTCTATTTTCTACATTAATTGTAACGTTAATTGAATTAATGATGATGAATCTATCGGTTAATTGATTAATACAGTAAATCTATTCTATTGCTTCTGTTTTTATGTGATTAAGATGATGAGATGGATGAAGGACAACAAGTGTGTTCCCTTGGAGATTACCTTACCTTCATTATTCACAGAATATCAAGAGTTAATCGATTGAACTAGAATAGGTTAGCGAACGACTCGCTAGCTAAATGTCAAATAAAGCTACAACTCGCAGACATTGAATAGGGAATAGGAATTGTTCAACTTAGGGATAATAGAATATGAATATTAATCAAAGGTTCATTCGTGTAGGAAGAATGAATCCAACTCGGTTCCCTAATTCCTTGTCATCTATTACTCTAATTGAATCCGTAAACCAGAAGTAGACACATCAACTAGATACAGTTAAATCTGACTTAAAGACTCAATAAACTCCCTGGAAAGCTTGAAAGACTCTGGTTTGGTGTCACCTCCAAGGAAGCACAGCAGCTCAGCCTTGCATTGCTATCCGAACTCCAGCAGCAAACATCGGTACAGCGGCAGTAGTCGTGTGAAAATGAAAGGGGAAAATGAAGATGATGAACTGCAGAACTTTCCTCTAGTTCTTCTATGAACTAGAACAGAGGGAAGTTGCATAGGAGAAATGGAGACGGAGAAAGAGAGAGTAGTGGCGTGTGCGTGAAACTGGAATCTAGATGGAATGAATGGATGGTATCTTTGAATCGTGTGTCAGAATGTATGGGGTGCATCCGATGTCGAGTGATGTGCGTATAGTGTGATATATAGGAGAAGTCTGAAACGCATGAGTGAATCAATGGAGCCGTCCAGATGTCCTCCATCTCCAGCTGTCGGCACATGATCTGGTATTCTGTTTACAGCACATGCTTCCCACTTGCTGTTGGCAACTTGCTCATTCTGTTCAGATGGAGTATGCTGACGCGTGAACAGTGCTCAACTGATGATCTCCCACTTGCCATTTGTTATCAGCTCTCGTTTGCAGTCTGTTAAGTCCAGCTGTGCAGTTCATCACATGCTTAAATCACCTTCTGTCCAGCTGTCCCTTCTGTCATTCGCTGATCGACCTCTGCCTTGAAGTTTGGTCGCGACCTTATATACATCAGGTCGCGACTAACATTTGCAGAGAACTCTTCTCCTTTGCTGATTGAAGTTTGGTCGCGGCGGTTAATACATAACGTCGCAGGAAAACTCCACTTGGCTGATCGATTGCTGTGTTGACCTGAAATGGACATTTGATAGATTATTTGTCCAATTAAGCACTAAAATCACATCATTTAAATTCCCACTTGTCCAATTTCATATTATTAACTAATTTGCTCCATATAGTAGGAAATGTGGGTAGAATCAATAATAAACTCTCTTTCAACATATTAAAAATCAGTGCAAATATGAGTTTATCACTCTCTCCGGCTTCTTCTTCTTCTTATAGTTGAGTTCTTCATGAATCCATTAGTTAGCCGTTGGAGTAGCCGTTGAAGAATATATCCGTTATTGCTTATGTATACATTCTGATAGTGTTCACTTTTTATGAACTTCTCTGTTTGATCTTCTTTATGCCTAAAAGTGACATGAAATATGCTCCATAAGTGATATATAAAGAGTTTAAGCATATATCAATTGATTCCAAATGATTTAGATTTAAACATCAAGTTTTATCAAAGTCTGGTTTAAAAATCTTTCATAAGATCATATTAATTTATCGAAAAGGTGCCTTATCGAAGAAGACTTTGATAAATCTCAAATGAATTGCTTAAAGCTGTTAGAATCCATACTTAATGATGTTTTGATGATGTCAAAAGTAACTCAAGATATCTTGATAACAGATCATTGAATCAATCTAGTTGTTTGCCAAAAGTAAAAAGCTAATCAAGTTAGATAATTTAATTAGTTAGTCAATCGATTAATGATACTTAATTGATTAGTTGATCGATTAATGGGTATCATTTAATCGATTGAAGGTTCGATTAATGTCAAGGCATTACTTTGTTGTTAAAAAGAAAGTCAGTTAATCGATTAACTGCTCGATTAATCTCCTGGAGTTGCTCTCTGGAATTGAAAAAATAAGTCAACTAATCGATTGGTTAATCTTAATTATAATTAATAGCTTGTCGATTCGATTAATCTGTTTAGAACCATTTCTCCCTAAACAAAACAAACTCCATTAGTTGATTAGTTAATTGATTAATCTAAATTAATACATTAATTGTTTGATTAATCAGTTCAGATCAGTTTGTGAAAGTCAAATCTGAATCCATTAATCGATTGGTTAATCGATTAACTTATATCAATACATTGATTGTTCTATGAGTATATTTTAAAAACCTTTCTGTATCAAGCCCTCCAGAGATATTAAGGATTCAATTAACTTACACTAATGGATTAGTTGTTCGATTAGCTTCATATATTTCAACGATACCTCTCTGTTTACGTTGAAACTACTTGCATCTCTCTCTGAGGTATATATGTTTTGTTCAAAATCTAAAGTATGCTTTTGTTTCTCATTATTCTTTACTACAAATCTTTTGAGAAACTTATCTTATCAATTTATATTGAATAACAATCTTATCAATACGATACTCTGTTTTCTATTTTCTACATTAATTGTAACGTTAATTGAATTAATGATGATGAATCTATCGGTTAATTGATTAATACAGTAAATCTATTCTATTGCTTCTGTTTTTATGTGATTAAGATGATGAGATGGATGAAGGACGACAAGTGTGTTCCCTTGGAGATTACCTTACCTTCATTATTCACAGAATATCAAGAGTTAATCGATTGAACTAGAATAGGTTAGCGAACGACTCGCTAGCTAAATGTCAATTAAAGCTACAACTCGCAGACATTGAATAGGGAATAGGAATTGTTCAACTTAGGGATAATAGAATATGAATATTAATCAAAGGTTCATTCGTGTAGGAAGAATGAATCCAACTCGGTTCCCTAATTCTTGTCATCTATTACTCTAATTGAATCCGTAAACCAGAAGTAGACACATCAACTAGATACAGTTAAATCTGACTTAAAGACTCAATAAACTCCCTGGAAAGCTTGAAAGACTCTGGTTTGGTGTCACCTCCAAGGAAGCACAGCAGCTCAGCCTTGCATTGCTATCCGAACTCCAGCAGCAAACATCGGTACAGCGGCAGTAGTTGAAACATCCTCCCTTAGACTCCTCAGAGTACATTTGCGGAAGCAACATTAGCTTGATTATATCTTAACTTAAGCCCAGAAATTCAAAATTTTACTCTTAAGTTTCTTATTTTGGACCTTTAATTTGAAAATTAATTTATCTCGTTCTACACATCCAAATGAGGCTTATTACCTATCC
The DNA here is from genome assembly GCA_037074615.1 of Leucaena leucocephala. Lineage (NCBI taxonomy): Eukaryota > Viridiplantae > Streptophyta > Magnoliopsida > Fabales > Fabaceae > Leucaena > Leucaena leucocephala. The sequence continues at coordinate 10,130,167 of CM073555.1, read as the reverse complement.
ACGTAATGCCCCAGATGTGTACGACTGGCTCACCAAATTTCATAGCCAAACTCCTCCGTTTACTAGGTCAAACTGAGGTCAGAACACTGCTACCTCAAGACCTGCGAATTTCTCCCTTAATTCCCCATTCACAAATTGAACATGCCAAACAACATTTATTATTAAATAATAAAATGTCATACAACAAGGCATACAACAAATTATCATATTTCTATTACATCTTCTCCTGTCTAAAATTCGGCAGCATAACTGCTACATTCCTTCTGTAGAAAGTAACCGATCTTGTACCGATTCGGTAATTCCCGTAGGAGCTACCATTCTACGTAAGTACCCAGGAAAGACTGGATGAACCTGCTGGGTCCACTCACTTCCAGCCTCCTTAGACAGCACTACGTACACAGTACGTATCAGTTCCTTTCCTTGTTCCTGCTTCCTTGCCGAAATTTCGGCAGCCTAACGGCGTCTCTTAAAATTTCCAGATTTTATTTTGACAGAACCTCCCCTGTAATGTTATATATGGGAATGAGATTCGGGGGAATCTCAGTAGCAACAATCATAACAATATATGTAATGCAGAGTGACTGTGCTTGCTTGTGATTGTGTACAGATAAGTATGCTGCGTGCTTCCATGCTTAATAACATATGATCATAGCATTACAGCAGAGCTTCAGACATAACATATAAGACAACAATCCAACCAAACAATAGCACAATAAATCACAAAGCCATTACATAAAAGTTAGGATTAGTTACTACCTCAAAAGCAGAGCTTCAGAACTTCTATACTGCTTCCAACTCCACCAGAACTTCCTTTCTTTCTTTCTCCTTCTCTCTCTTCTTTCTCTCTCTTTTCTTGCCAAAAACGTGGGATGCATAAAATGGGAGGGGAAGGGGGTATTTATAGCTTTAATGGATGGCATTTCTGTAATTTTGAAGCCATCTGAACATGTGGTCCTGGTTTTTCCTGGAATTTCCTATTTTTCTTTATTCCTTTTTACTGCATCATGCATGACATCATCCAGGACACCTCACCGGGACACCTCATCGCCACATTCTTCACATGTCACAATTCCTGGACACCTCATCAGCTGACTCAGCAGTTCAGTCCAATCCAGTACCGGTCCAGAGTCTTGCACCGTAATACGTGTCCTCAACTTTTCTTCTCCCTCTAAGATTACGCCATGTGGCATCTGGAAGGGACCTTTCATGCCTTCCAATGCTATCCAGATAAGTCCCGAACTTTATCTGATCACCTCTTCGGTTATCGTGCCGATCGAGTAACTTTAGTCTATTGCAACAGCATTAAAATAGTATTTTAATGCCACTTTTTCTCACATATTACTGGGCCTACGTTTTTGGGCTCTGGGAATGTTATCTTGGATCCTGATCAAGCTCAAGTACTCTGATGGCTTGATTCCCAAGAAACATCCCTTGGCAAATTACCAAAATACCCTTGGGTGCCCTTTCTTGCGCTATTTTAACCCTAAGGGTAAAATCGTCATTTCACACCTTTCTGTACTCTGTCAGGGTATATACTGACTCTAAGTAACTTTATCTGTATGTGCCCTGGCTTCTGGGCCTGTCCAGAATGACCAAAATGCCCTCATACATCTACTACCCCTTTAGTACAACACAGGGGTATTTTCGTAATTTCGCACTTTTCCGGGGTTCTGCCGGACACTGGCCCACCTATCAGTCCAAGTGTCTTACTGGGCCTTGTTGGCGCCATTATTGGGCATTTCAGGGTCCATTACCTTCATGGCACGCATTACGAGGAATCTTCCCCTGTTAATAATTATTGAATATTTTATCTATTATTCACCGTTTATACACATATCCGGACACCGGCTCCTTCTGTCCGATACACTGGCCTGCGGTGTTCAGGCATCCCTGTGAGTCATATCAGTCATCTGACCGAGGTTATCCGAACTCATTCAGTCCCTTTTCAAATACCGATAAATCTCCCTATCGGATACCCGGAGGCCTCACACTCCCGTATGGATTTTCTATTTCGCGAATAACTTTTTCTACAGGCCTCCTATCGGTATTCTGTCAGTTTCCTGACATCCGCCCCATAAGGACGTATCATCCTGTATTTTCTCATCTAGATCTAAAATCTAGGATATCCGGTATGAATTTTTATAACTTTTGGACGATCAGTCCATTTCTGGCTATCTGGAGTCTTCAAAAATTCCTGTATTAAGCCAGATTACCGAGCGTCACTTGCTCTCTCTACCGGTGAAATCTGGGACTGAAATGCTTCCGGACAGTCCAAACCACTTCCGGCCTGACTTTCTTTAATTACACTTTAGCCCCAAGGAACTTTTCTTCCTTTCAATTAAGTCCCTTTTTATTTGGCTAAAATTACACTTAAGGACCCCACCTTTTTGTCCTTAAACTTTCCATAATTCTTTCATACTCATAGAGACCTCGTATGCTCATTTCACAGTTCAGTGAAATGATCAGCATAATTTTCTCTATTTTCTGGCAAAATATGGTACTCATCGGCTACCAGCCCGATCTTTCCCATAATTACGATTTTGCCCCTGCATTCTCTTTCTGGCCTCATTGCTCATCGTCTCATCCCTTATCTTAAGTTCTAGAAATTCTCTTTCAATAACTCATCCCTTAAACTCTTCGGGAGTCATCGTTAATTGAAAACCTCGACAACCCGCCCATATCAGGTTATCTTACACAGGAGCCAGCCCATATCAAGCTTCCTGCAGAATTCCTAGGCTTAAGACTTAGGTTATTCCTCACATTCCTCATTTTGAACCTAGGAGAACTGTCCCGATTCTGTAGGTTAAAGACTTAACTCATCTTTACATCCTGAAGGACTTAGCTCATCCCTCGGATCCTACAAAATACAGGTAAGTGATCCGCCCATATCAGATTACTACCCTGGGACTATGGTTTTAGTAGCCTGCCCATATCAGACTACCTCCCAGTTCTCCTAGACCAAAAATCGGGATGTTACAATTCTCCTCCCCTTTTAAAAATTTCGTCCTCGAAATTTTAAGGGATACCTCATCTTTCCTGAAGAGAACTTCTTACTGATCTATACAGCTATGTGATTCTTATAACACAGTCATATATATAACCAGTAAGATCATCCGTCTCTGTCTTATCCTCACTCCAGTGATGGTCTAGAGGAGCAACAGCTTGGTCCCAGACCTTCCACATGGATTCTTAGCAACTAACATCTCTCATTAGAGTTGCTTACAGCTATCCATGTCCTAACCCCTCATACAGCAACCTCATCACTGAGCTAAGACAGATTTATTATCTTACTAATTATTTCTCATAACCCGTTATAATAACCACATTCTCTAGATCAGAAAAGAACTCTTCGTCCACATTATCATCTAGGCATATAGTTCCTTACAGCTCAGTCGCCCTTACAGCTATGGTTCCTCTTAACCATTCTTAGGGTCGACCTCAGGGAAATTTGGAGACTCTGTCTGTGGTAGCAAACACCTTTCCTAGGATGTTAGCATTCGTAGGCAACTCTCGCCAAGTGGCATTTCTCTCACCACTGCATTGCCCTGCTCGACACTCCTACGTGCCATGGCTCACCACTTTTACATCTCTGCTCTCCAACCTGATCTTCTCCTTGATTAGTCCCCTGCCTGAACTATTGCCTCTTTCTCTTGCTATTGGCTTCACAACTTGAGCTACCTCCCAGAGTACTCTTAGCCAATGCTTCCCTACCTCTTTCTCTTACTATCATTTCTATCCTCTAGGGTACTCTACCCTAGGTCTATCAGTTCTCTGTGATGGAATCCCTCTTCTTAGGGAACATCAGCCCATCACATCTCTAGCCTTAGGCCATGTCCTAGGATCATTCCTAGACAAATCTCATTCTAGCTATCTCATTATAGCTCATCAATCTTTTATCATCTATTTATCTGCTTATGCTTATGGACAACTTACTGGACTTGTGAGTAGTGTCCATTTCTTTCATATCTTACCCCATCTTGACATAATTCTGGGGTCTACCTTATCTCACTTTCTCATTTAAGAGCTTTACCTCCACTGGGCTTTTCTAAACCTCTATGTACTCTAGGGAAATAACCTTTCTAAATCAGAGTATCACTAAGCCAGAACCTTCTGTTCTGTGCTAGAATCTTATGCTCTAAGCCAGAATCCTGTCTGGTTTATGCCAGAACCTATTGCTCTGATACCAAAATGAAACATCCTCCCTTAGACTCCTCAGAGTACATTTGCGGAAGCAACATTAGCTTGATTATATCTTAACTTAAGCCCAGAAATTCAAAATTTTACTCTTAAGTTTCTTATTTTGGACCTTTAATTTGAAAATTAATTTATCTCGTTCTACACATCCAAATGAGGCTTATTACCTATCCACGTAATGCCCCAGATGTGTACGACTGGCTCACCAAATTTCATAGCCAAACTCCTCCGTTTACTAGGTCAAACTGAGGTCAGAACACTGCTACCTCAAGACCTGCGAATTTCTCCCTTAATTCCCCATTCACAAATTGAACATGCCAAACAACATTTATTATTAAATAATAAAATGTCATACAACAAGGCATACAACAAATTATCATATTTCTATTACATCTTCTCCTGTCTAAAATTCGGCAGCATAACTGCTACATTCCTTCTGTAGAAAGTAACCGATCTTGTACCGATTCGGTAATTCCCGTAGGAGCTACCATTCTACGTAAGTACCCAGGAAAGACTGGATGAACCTGCTGGGTCCACTCACTTCCAGCCTCCTTAGACAGCACTACGTACACAGTACGCATCAGTTCCTTTCCTTGTTCCTGCTTCCTTGCCGAAATTTCGGCAGCCTAACGGCGTCTCTTAAAATTTCCAGATTTTATTTTGACAGAACCTCCCCTGTAATGTTATATATGGGAATGAGATTCGGGGGAATCTCAGTAGCAACAATCATAACAATATATGTAATGCAGAGTGACTGTGCTTGCTTGTGATTGTGTACAGATAAGTATGCTGCGTGCTTCCATGCTTAATAACATATGATCATAGCATTACAGCAGAGCTTCAGACATAACATATAAGACAACAATCCAACCAAACAATAGCACAATAAATCACAAAGCCATTACATAAAAGTTAGGATTAGTTACTACCTCAAAAGCAGAGCTTCAGAACTTCTATACTGCTTCCAACTCCACCAGAACTTCCTTTCTTTCTTTCTCCTTCTCTCTCTTCTTTCTCTCTCTTTTCTTGCCAAAAACGTGGGATGCATAAAATGGGAGGGGAAGGGGGTATTTATAGCTTTAATGGATGGCATTTCTGTAATTTTGAAGCCATCTGAACATGTGGTCCTGGTTTTTCCTGGAATTTCCTATTTTTCTTTATTCCTTTTTACTGCATCATGCATGACATCATCCAGGACACCTCACCGGGACACCTCATCGCCACATTCTTCACATGTCACAATTCCTGGACACCTCATCAGCTGACTCAGCAGTTCAGTCCAATCCAGTACCGGTCCAGAGTCTTGCACCGTAATACGTGTCCTCAACTTTTCTTCTCCCTCTAAGATTACGCCATGTGGCATCTGGAAGGGACCTTTCATGCCTTCCAATGCTATCCAGATAAGTCCCGAACTTTATCTGATCACCTCTTCGGTTATCGTGCCGATCGAGTAACTTTAGTCTATTGCAACAGCATTAAAATAGTATTTTAATGCCACTTTTTCTCACATATTACTGGGCCTACGTTTTTGGGCTCTGGGAATGTTATCTTGGATCCTGATCAAGCTCAAGTACTCTGATGGCTTGATTCCCAAGAAACATCCCTTGGCAAATTACCAAAATACCCTTGGGTGCCCTTTCTTGCGCTATTTTAACCCTAAGGGTAAAATCGTCATTTCACACCTTTCTGTACTCTGTCAGGGTATATACTGACTCTAAGTAACTTTATCTGTATGTGCCCTGGCTTTTGGGCCTGTCCAGAATGACCAAAATGCCCTCATACATCTACTACCCCTTTAGTACAACACAGGGGTATTTTCGTAATTTCGCACTTTTGCGGGGTTCTGCCGGACACTGGCCCACCTATCAGTCCAAGTGTCTTACTGGGCCTTGTTGGCGCCATTATTGGGCATTTCAGGGTCCATTACCTTCATGGCACGCATTACGAGGAATCTTCCCCTGTTAATAATTATTGAATATTTTATCTATTATTCACCGTTTATACACATATCCGGACACCGGCTCCTTCTGTCCGATACACTGGCCTGCGGTGTTCAGGCATCCCTGTGAGTCATATCAGTCATCTGACCGAGGTTATCCGAACTCATTCAGTCCCTTTTCAAATACCGATAAATCTCCCTATCGGATACCCGGAGGCCTCACACTCCCGTATGGATTTTCTATTTCGCGAATAACTTTTTCTACAGGCCTCCTATCGGTATTCTGTCAGTTTCCTGACATCCGCCCCATAAGGACGTATCATCCTGTATTTTCTCATCTAGATCTAAAATCTAGGATATCCGGTATGAATTTTTATAACTTTTGGACGATCAGTCCATTTCTGGCTATCTGGAGTCTTCAAAAATTCCTGTATTAAGCCAGATTACCGAGCGTCACTTGCTCTCTCTACCGGTGAAATCTGGGACTGAAATGCTTCCGGACAGTCCAAACCACTTCCGGCCTGACTTTCTTTAATTACACTTTAGCCCCAAGGAACTTTTCTTCCTTTCAATTAAGTCCCTTTTTATTTGGCTAAAATTACACTTAAGGACCCCACCTTTTTGTCCTTAAACTTTCCATAATTCTTTCATACTCATAGAGACCTCGTATGCTCATTTCACAGTTCAGTGAAATGATCAGCATAATTTTCTCTATTTTCTGGCAAAATATGGTACTCATCGGCTACCAGCCCAATCTTTCCCATAATTACGATTTTGCCCCTGCATTCTCTTTCTGGCCTCATTGCTCATCGTCTCATCCCTTATCTTAAGTTCTAGAAATTCTCTTTCAATAACTCATCCCTTAAACTCTTCGGGAGTCATCGTTAATTGAAAACCTCGACAACCCGCCCATATCAGGTTATCTTACACAGGAGCCAGCCCATATCAAGCTTCCTGCAGAATTCCTAGGCTTAAGACTTAGGTTATTCCTCACATTCCTCATTTTGAACCTAGGAGAACTGTCCCGATTCTGTAGGTTAAAGACTTAAATCATCTTTACATCCTGAAGGACTTAGCTCATCCCTCGGATCCTACAAAATACAGGTAAGTGATCCGCCCATATCAGATTACTACCCTGGGACTATGGTTTTAGTAGCCTGCCCATATCAGACTACCTCCCAGTTCTCCTAGACCAAAAATCGGGATGTTACAGTAGTCGTGTGAAAATGAAAGGGGAAAATGAAGATGATGAACTGCAGAACTTTCCTCTAGTTCTTCTATGAACTAGAACAGAGGGAAGTTGCATAGGAGAAATGGAGACGGAGAAAGAGAGAGTAGTGGCGTGTGCGTGAAACTGGAATCTGGATGGAATGAATGGATGGTATCTGTGAATCGTGTGTCAGAATGTATGGGCTGCATCCGATGTCGAGTGATGTGCGTATAGTGTGATATATAGGAGAAGTCTGAAACGCATGAGTGAATCAATGGAGCCGTCCAGATGTCCTCCATCTCCAGCTGTCGGCACATGATCTGGTATTCTGTTTACAGCACATGCTTCCCACTTGCTGTTGGCAACTTGCTCATTCTGTTCAGATGGAGTATGCTGACGCGTGAACAGTGCTCAACTGATGATCTCCCACTTGCCATTTGTTATCAGCTCTCGTTTGCAGTCTGTTAAGTCCAGCTGTGCAGTTCATCACATGCTTAAATCACCTTCTGTCCAGCTGTCCCTCCTGTCATTCGCTGATCGACCTCTGCCTTGAAGTTTGGTCGCGACCTTATATACATCAGGTCGCGACTAACATTTGCAGAGAACGCTTCTCCTTTGCTGATTGAAGTTTGGTCGCGGCGGTTAATACATAACGTCGCAGGAAAACTCCACTTGGCTGATCGATTGCTGTGTTGACCTGAAATGGACATTTGATAGATTATTTGTCCAATTAAGCACTAAAATCACATCATTTAAATTCCCACTTGTCCAATTTCATATTATTAACTAATTTGCTCAATATAGTAGGAAATGTGGGTAGAATCAATAATAAACTCTCTTTCAACATATTAAAAATCAGTGCAAATATGAGTTTATCACTCTCTCCGGCTTCTTCTTCTTCTTATAGTTGAGTTCTTCATGAATCCATTAGTTAGCCGTTGGAGTAGCCGTTGAAGAATATATCCGTTATTGCTTATGTATACATTCTGATAGTGTTCACTTTTTATGAACTTCTCTGTTTGATCTTCTTTATGCCTAAAAGTGACATGAAATATGCTCCATAAGTGATATATAAAGAGTTTAAGCATATATCAATTGATTCCAAATGATTTAGATTTAAACATCAAGTTTTATCAAAGTCTGGTTTAAAAATCTTTCATAAGATCATATTAATTTATCGAAAAGGTGCCTTATCGAAGAAGACTTTGATAAATCTCAAATGAATTGCTTAAAGCTGTTAGAATCCATACTTAATGATGTTTTGATGATGTCAAAAGTAACTCAAGATATCTTGATAACAGATCATTGAATCAATCTAGTTGTTTGCCAAAAGTAAAAAGCTAATCAAGTTAGATAATTTAATTGGTTAGTCAATCGATTAATGATACTTAATTGATTAGTTGATCGATTAATGGGTATCATTTAATCGATTGAAGGTTCGATTAATGTCAAGGCATTACTTTGTTGTTAAAAAGAAAGTCAGTTAATCGATTAACTGCTCGATTAATCTCGTGGAGTTGCTCTCTGGAATTGAAAAAATAAGTCAACTAATCGATTGGTTAATCTTAATTATAATTAATAGCTTGTCGATTCGATTAATCTGTTTAGAACCATTTCTCCCTAAACAAAACAAACTCCATTAGTTGATTAGTTAATTGATTAATCTAAATTAATACATTAATTGTTTGATTAATCAGTTCAGATCAGTTTGTGAAAGTCAAATCTGAATCCATTAATCGATTGGTTAATCGATTAACTTATATCAATACATTGATTGTTCTATGAGTATATTTTAAAAACCTTTCTGTATCAAGCCCTCCAGAGATATTAAGGATTCAATTAACTTACACTAATGGATTAGTTGTTCGATTAGCTTCATATATTTCAACGATACCTCTCTGTTTACGTTGAAACTACTTGCATCTCTCTCTGAGGTATATATGTTTTGTTCAAAATCTAAAGTATGCTTTTGTTTCTCATTATTCTTTACTACAAATCTTTTGAGAAACTTATCTTATCAATTTATATTGAATAACAATCTTATCAATACGATACTCTGTTTTCTATTTTCTACATTAATTGTAACGTTAATTGAATTAATGATGATGAATCTATCGGTTAATTGATTAATACAGTAAATCTATTCTATTGCTTCTGTTTTTATGTGATTAAGATGATGAGATGGATGAAGGACGACAAGTGTGTTCCCTTGGAGATTACCTTACCTTCATTATTCACAGAATATCAAGAGTTAATCGATTGAACTAGAATAGGTTAGCGAACGACTCGCTAGCTAAATGTCAATTAAAGCTACAACTCGCAGACATTGAATAGGGAATAGGAATTGTTCAACTTAGGGATAATAGAATATGAATATTAATCAAAGGTTCATTCGTGTAGGAAGAATGAATCCAACTCGGTTCCCTAATTCCTTGTCATCTATTACTCTAATTGAATCCGTAAACCAGAAGTAGACACATCAACTAGATACAGTTAAATCTGACTTAAAGACTCAATAAACTCCCTGGAAAGCTTGAAAGACTCTGGTTTGGTGTCACCTCCAAGGAAGCACAGCAGCTCAGCCTTGCATTGCTATCCGAACTCCAGCAGCAAACATCGGTACAGCGGCAGTAGTCGTGTGAAAATGAAAGGGGAAAATGAAGATGATGAACTGCAGAACTTTCCTCTAGTTCTTCTATTAACTAGAACAGAGGGAAGTTGCATAGGAGAAATGGAGACGGAGAAAGAGAGAGTAGTGGCGTGTGCGTGAAACTGGAATCTGGATGGAATGAATGGACGGTATCTGTGAATCGTGTGTCAGAATGTATGGGCTGCATCCGATGTCGAGTGATGTGCGTATAGTGTGATATATAGGAGAAGTCTGAAACGCATGAGTGAATCAATGGAGCCGTCCAGATGTCCTCCATCTCCAGCTGTCGGCACATGATCTGGTATTCTGTTTACAGCACATGCTTCCCACTTGCTGTTGGCAACTTGCTCATTCTGTTCAGATGGAGTATGCTGACGCGTGAACAGTGCTCAACTGATGATCTCCCACTTGCCATTTGTTATCAGCTCTCGTTTGCAGTCTGTTAAGTCCAGCTGTGCAGTTCATCACATGCTTAAATCACCTTCTGTCCAGCTGTCCCTCCTGTCATTCGCTGATCGACCTCTGCCTTGAAGTTTGGTCGGACCTTATATACATCAGGTCGCGACTAACATTTGCAGAGAACGCTTCTCCTTTGCTGATTGAAGTTTGGTCGCGGCGGTTAATACATAACGTCGCAGGAAAACTCCACTTGGCTGATCGATTGCTGTGTTGACCTGAAATGGACATTTGATAGATTATTTGTCCAATTAAGCACTAAAATCACATCATTTAAATTCCCACTTGTCCAATTTCATATTATTAACTAATTTGCTCAATATAGTAGGAAATGTGGGTAGAATCAATAATAAACTCTCTTTCAACATATTAAAAATCAGTGCAAATATGAGTTTATCACTCTCTCCGGCTTCTTCTTCTTCTTATAGTTGAGTTCTTCATGAATCCATTAGTTAGCCGTTGGAGTAGCCGTTGAAGAATATATCCGTTATTGCTTATGTATACATTCTGATAGTGTTCACTTTTTATGAACTTCTCTGTTTGATCTTCTTTATGCCTAAAAGTGACATGAAATATGCTCCATAAGTGATATATAAAGAGTTTAAGCATATATCAATTGATTCCAAATGATTTAGATTTAAACATCAAGTTTTATCAAAGTCTGGTTTAAAAATCTTTCATAAGATCATATTAATTTATCGAAAAGGTGCCTTATCGAAGAAGACTTTGATAAATCTCAAATGAATTGCTTAAAGCTGTTAGAATCCATACTTAATGATGTTTTGATGATGTCAAAAGTAACTCAAGATATCTTGATAACAGATCATTGAATCAATCTAGTTGTTTGCCAAAAGTAAAAAGCTAATCAAGTTAGATAATTTAATTGGTTAGTCAATCGATTAATGATACTTAATTGATTAGTTGATCGATTAATGGGTATCATTTAATCGATTGAAGGTTCGATTAATGTCAAGGCATTACTTTGTTGTTAAAAAGAAAGTCAGTTAATCGATTAACTGCTCGATTAATCTCGTGGAGTTGCTCTCTGGAATTGAAAAAATAAGTCAACTAATCGATTGGTTAATCTTAATTATAATTAATAGCTTGTCGATTCGATTAATCTGTTTAGAACCATTTCTCCCTAAACAAAACAAACTCCATTAGTTGATTAGTTAATTGATTAATCTAAATTAATACATTAATTGTTTGATTAATCAGTTCAGATCAGTTTGTGAAAGTCAAATCTGAATCCATTAATCGATTGGTTAATCGATTAACTTATATCAATACATTGATTGTTCTATGAGTATATTTTAAAAACCTTTCTGTATCAAGCCCTCCAGAGATATTAAGGATTCAATTAACTTACACTAATGGATTAGTTGTTCGATTAGCTTCATATATTTCAACGATACCTCTCTGTTTACGTTGAAACTACTTGCATCTCTCTCTGAGGTATATATGTTTTGTTCAAAATCTAAAGTATGCTTTTGTTTCTCATTATTCTTTACTACAAATCTTTTGAGAAACTTATCTTATCAATTTATATTGAATAACAATCTTATCAATACGATACTCTGTTTTCTATTTTCTACATTAATTGTAACGTTAATTGAATTAATGATGATGAATCTATCGGTTAATTGATTAATACAGTAAATCTATTCTATTGCTTCTGTTTTTATGTGATTAAGATGATGAGATGGATGAAGGACGACAAGTGTGTTCCCTTGGAGATTACCTTACCTTCATTATTCACAGAATATCAAGAGTTAATCGATTGAACTAGAATAGGTTAGCGAACGACTCGCTAGCTAAATGTCAATTAAAGCTACAACTCGCAGACATTGAATAGGGAATAGGAATTGTTCAACTTAGGGATAATAGAATATGAATATTAATCAAAGGTTCATTCGTGTAGGAAGAATGAATCCAACTCGGTTCCCTAATTCCTTGTCATCTATTACTCTAATTGAATCCGTAAACCAGAAGTAGACACATCAACTAGATACAGTTAAATCTGACTTAAAGACTCAATAAACTCCCTGGAAAGCTTGAAAGACTCTGGTTTGGTGTCACCTCCAAGGAAGCACAGCAGCTCAGCCTTGCATTGCTATCCGAACTCCAGCAGCAAACATCGGTACAGCGGCAGTAGTCGTGTGAAAATGAAAGGGGAAAATGAAGATGATGAACTGCAGAACTTTCCTCTAGTTCTTCTATTAACTAGAACAGAGGGAAGTTGCATAGGAGAAATGGAGACGGAGAAAGAGAGAGTAGTGGCGTGTGCGTGAAACTGGAATCTGGATGGAATGAATGGACGGTATCTGTGAATCGTGTGTCAGAATGTATGGGCTGCATCCGATGTCGAGTGATGTGCGTATAGTGTGATATATAGGAGAAGTCTGAAACGCATGAGTGAATCAATGGAGCCGTCCAGATGTCCTCCATCTCCAGCTGTCGGCACATGATCTGGTATTCTGTTTACAGCACATGCTTCCCACTTGCTGTTGGCAACTTGCTCATTCTGTTCAGATGGAGTATGCTGACGCGTGAACAGTGCTCAACTGATGATCTCCCACTTGCCATTTGTTATCAGCTCTCGTTTGCAGTCTGTTAAGTCCAGCTGTGCAGTTCATCACATGCTTAAATCACCTTCTGTCCAGCTGTCCCTCCTGTCATTCGCTGATCGACCTCTGCCTTGAAGTTTGGTCGCGACCTTATATACATCAGGTCGCGACTAACATTTGCAGAGAACGCTTCTCCTTTGCTGATTGAAGTTTGGTCGCGGCGGTTAATACATAACGTCGCAGGAAAACTCCACTTGGCTGATCGATTGCTGTGTTGACCTGAAATGGACATTTGATAGATTATTTGTCCAATTAAGCACTAAAATCACATCATTTAAATTCCCACTTGTCCAATTTCATATTATTAACTAATTTGCTCCATATAGTAGGAAATGTGGGTAGAATCAATAATAAACTCTCTTTCAACATATTAAAAATCAGTGCAAATATGAGTTTATCACTCTCTCCGGCTTCTTCTTCTTCTTATAGTTGACTTCTTCATGAATCCATTAGTTAGCCGTTGGAGTAGCCGTTGAAGAATATATCCGTTATTGCTTATGTATACATTCTGATAGTGTTCACTTTTTATGAACTTCTCTGTTTGATCTTCTTTATGCCTAAAAGTGACATGAAATATGCTCCATAAGTGATATATAAAGAGTTTAAGCATATATCAATTGATTCCAAATGATTTAGATTTAAACATCAAGTTTTATCAAAGTCTGGTTTAAAAATCTTTCATAAGATCATATTAATTTATCGAAAAGGTGCCTTATCGAAGAAGACTTTGATAAATCTCAAATGAATGGCTTAAAGCTGTTAGAATCCATACTTAATGATGTTTTGATGATGTCAAAAGTAACTCAAGATATCTTGATAACAGATCATTGAATCAATCTAGTTGTTTGCCAAAAGTAAAAAGCTAATCAAGTTAGATAATTTAATTGGTTAGTCAATCGATTAATGATACTTAATTGATTAGTTGATCGATTAATGGGTATCATTTAATCGATTGAAGGTTCGATTAATGTCAAGGCATTACTTTGTTGTTAAAAAGAAAGTCAGTTAATCGATTAACTGCTCGATTAATCTCGTGGAGTTGCTCTCTGGAATTGAAAAAATAAGTCAACTAATCGATTGGTTAATCTTAATTATAATTAATAGCTTGTCGATTCGATTAATCTGTTTAGAACCATTTCTCCCTAAACAAAACAAACTCCATTAGTTGATTAGTTAATTGATTAATCTAAATTAATACATTAATTGTTTGATTAATCAGTTCAGATTAGTTTGTGAAAGTCAAATCTGAATCCATTAATCGATTGGTTAATCGATTAACTTATATCAATACATTGATTGTTCTATGAGTATATTTTAAAAACCTTTCTGTATCAAGCCCTCCAGAGATATTAAGGATTCAATTAACTTACACTAATGGATTAGTTGTTCGATTAGCTTCATATATTTCAACGATACCTCTCTGTTTACGTTGAAACTACTTGCATCTCTCTCTGAGGTATATATGTTTTGTTCAAAATCTAAAGTATGCTTTTGTTTCTCATTATTCTTTACTACAAATCTTTTGAGAAACTTATCTTATCAATTTATATTGAATAACAATCTTATCAATACGATACTCTGTTTTCTATTTTCTACATTAATTGTAACGTTAATTGAATTAATGATGATGAATCTATCGGTTAATTGATTAATACAGTAAATCTATTCTATTGCTTCTGTTTTTATGTGATTAAGATGATGAGATGGATGAAGGACGACAAGTGTGTTCCCTTGGAGATTACCTTACCTTCATTATTCACAGAATATCAAGAGTTAATCGATTGAACTAGAATAGGTTAGCGAACGACTCGCTAGCTAAATGTCAATTAAAGCTACAACTCGCAGACATTGAATAGGGAATAGGAATTGTTCAACTTAGGGATAATAGAATATGAATATTAATCAAAGGTTCATTCGTGTAGGAAGAATGAATCCAACTCGGTTCCCTAATTCCTTGTCATCTATTACTCTAATTGAATCCGTAAACCAGAAGTAGACACATCAACTAGATACAGTTAAATCTGACTTAAAGACTCAATAAACTCCCTGGAAAGCTTGAAAGACTCTGGTTTGGTGTCACCTCCAAGGAAGCACAGCAGCTCAGCCTTGCATTGCTATCCGAACTCCAGCAGCAAACATCGGTACAGCGGCAGTAGTCGTGTGAAAATGAAAGGGGAAAATGAAGATGATGAACTGCAGAACTTTCCTCTAGTTCTTCTATTAACTAGAACAGAGGGAAGTTGCATAGGAGAAATGGAGACGGAGAAAGAGAGAGTAGTGGCGTGTGCGTGAAACTGGAATCTGGATGGAATGAATGGATGGTATCTGTGAATCGTGTGTCAGAATGTATGGGCTGCATCCGATGTCGAGTGATGTGCGTATAGTGTGATATATAGGAGAAGTCTGAAACGCATGAGTGAATCAATGGAGCCGTCCAGATGTCCTCCATCTCCAGCTGTCGGCACATGATCTGGTATTCTGTTTACAGCACATGCTTCCCACTTGCTGTTGGCAACTTGCTCATTCTGTTCAGATGGAGTATGCTGACGCGTGAACAGTGCTCAACTGATGATCTCCCACTTGCCATTTGTTATCAGCTCTCGTTTGCAGTCTGTTAAGTCCAGCTGTGCAGTTCATCACATGCTTAAATCACCTTCTGTCCAGCTGTCCCTCCTGTCATTCGCTGATCGACCTCTGCCTTGAAGTTTGGTCGCGACCTTATATACATCAGGTCGCGACTAACATTTGCAGAGAACGCTTCTCCTTTGCTGATTGAAGTTTGGTCGCGGCGGTTAATACATAACGTCGCAGGAAAACTCCACTTGGCTGATCGATTGCTGTGTTGACCTGAAATGGACATTTGATAGATTATTTGTCCAATTAAGCACTAAAATCACATCATTTAAATTCCCACTTGTCCAATTTCATATTATTAACTAATTTGCTCCATATAGTAGGAAATGTGGGTAGAATCAATAATAAACTCTCTTTCAACATATTAAAAATCAGTGCAAATATGAGTTTATCACTCTCTCCGGCTTCTTCTTCTTCTTATAGTTGACTTCTTCATGAATCCATTAGTTAGCCGTTGGAGTAGCCGTTGAAGAATATATCCGTTATTGCTTATGTATACATTCTGATAGTGTTCACTTTTTATGAACTTCTCTGTTTGATCTTCTTTATGCCTAAAAGTGACATGAAATATGCTCCATAAGTGATATATAAAGAGTTTAAGCATATATCAATTGATTCCAAATGATTTAGATTTAAACATCAAGTTTTATCAAAGTCTGGTTTAAAAATCTTTCATAAGATCATATTAATTTATCGAAAAGGTGCCTTATCGAAGAAGACTTTGATAAATCTCAAATGAATTGCTTAAAGCTGTTAGAATCCATACTTAATGATGTTTTGATGATGTCAAAAGTAACTCAAGATATCTTGATAACAGATCATTGAATCAATCTAGTTGTTTGCCAAAAGTAAAAAGCTAATCAAGTTAGATAATTTAATTGGTTAGTCAATCGATTAATGATACTTAATTGATTAGTTGATCGATTAATGGGTATCATTTAATCGATTGAAGGTTCGATTAATGTCAAGGCATTACTTTGTTGTTAAAAAGAAAGTCAGTTAATCGATTAACTGCTCGATTAATCTCGTGGAGTTGCTCTCTGGAATTGAAAAAATAAGTCAACTAATCGATTGGTTAATCTTAATTATAATTAATAGCTTGTCGATTCGATTAATCTGTTTAGAACCATTTCTCCCTAAACAAAACAAACTCCATTAGTTGATTAGTTAATTGATTAATCTAAATTAATACATTAATTGTTTGATTAATCAGTTCAGATCAGTTTGTGAAAGTCAAATCTGAATCCATTAATCGATTGGTTAATCGATTAACTTATATCAATACATTGATTGTTCTATGAGTATATTTTAAAAACCTTTCTGTATCAAGCCCTCCAGAGATATTAAGGATTCAATTAACTTACACTAATGGATTAGTTGTTCGATTAGCTTCATATATTTCAACGATACCTCTCTGTTTACGTTGAAACTACTTGCATCTCTCTCTGAGGTATATATGTTTTGTTCAAAATCTAAAGTATGCTTTTGTTTCTCATTATTCTTTACTACAAATCTTTTGAGAAACTTATCTTATCAATTTATATTGAATAACAATCTTATCAATACGATACTCTGTTTTCTATTTTCTACATTAATTGCAACGTTAATTGAATTAATGATGATGAATCTATCGGTTAATTGATTAATACAGTAAATCTATTCTATTGCTTCTGTTTTTATGTGATTAAGATGATGAGATGGATGAAGGACGACAAGTGTGTTCCCTTGGAGATTACCTTACCTTCATTATTCACAGAATATCAAGAGTTAATCGATTGAACTAGAATAGGTTAGCGAACGACTCGCTAGCTAAATGTCAATTAAAGCTACAACTCGCAGACATTGAATAGGGAATAGGAATTGTTCAACTTAGGGATAATAGAATATGAATATTAATCAAAGGTTCATTCGTGTAGGAAGAATGAATCCAACTCGGTTCCCTAATTCCTTGTCATCTATTACTCTAATTGAATCCGTAAACCAGAAGTAGACACATCAACTAGATACAGTTAAATCTGACTTAAAGACTCAATAAACTCCCTGGAAAGCTTGAAAGACTCTGGTTTGGTGTCACCTCCAAGGAAGCACAGCAGCTCAGCCTTGCATTGCTATCCGAACTCCAGCAGCAAACATCGGTACAGCGGCAGTAGTCGTGTGAAAATGAAAGGGGAAAATGAAGATGATGAACTGCAGAACTTTCCTCTAGTTCTTCTATTAACTAGAACAGAGGGAAGTTGCATAGGAGAAATGGAGACGGAGAAAGAGAGAGTAGTGGCGTGTGCGTGAAACTGGAATCTGGATGGAATGAATGGATGGTATCTGTGAATCGTGTGTCAGAATGTATGGGCTGCATCCGATGTCGAGTGATGTGCGTATAGTGTGATATATAGGAGAAGTCTGAAACGCATGAGTGAATCAATGGAGCCGTCCAGATGTCCTCCATCTCCAGCTGTCGGCACATGATCTGGTATTCTGTTTACAGCACATGCTTCCCACTTGCTGTTGGCAACTTGCTCATTCTGTTCAGATGGAGTATGCTGACGCGTGAACAGTGCTCAACTGATGATCTCCCACTTGCCATTTGTTATCAGCTCTCGTTTGCAGTCTGTTAAGTCCAGCTGTGCAGTTCATCACATGCTTAAATCACCTTCTGTCCAGCTGTCCCTTCTGTCATTCGCTGATCGACCTCTGCCTTGAAGTTTGGTCGCGACCTTATATACATCAGGTCGCGACTAACATTTGCAGAGAACGCTTCTCCTTTGCTGATTGAAGTTTGGTCGCGGCGGTTAATACATAACGTCGCAGGAAAACTCCACTTGGCTGATCGATTGCTGTGTTGACCTGAAATGGACATTTGATAGATTATTTGTCCAATTAAGCACTAAAATCACATCATTTAAATTCCCACTTGTCCAATTTCATATTATTAACTAATTTGCTCCATATAGTAGGAAATGTGGGTAGAATCAATAATAAACTCTCTTTCAACATATTAAAAATCAGTGCAAATATGAGTTTATCACTCTCTCCGGCTTCTTCTTCTTCTTATAGTTGAGTTCTTCATGAATCCATTAGTTAGCCGTTGGAGTAGCCGTTGAAGAATATATCCGTTATTGCTTATGTATACATTCTGATAGTGTTCACTTTTTATGAACTTCTCTGTTTGATCTTCTTTATGCCTAAAAGTGACATGAAATATGCTCCATAAGTGATATATAAAGAGTTTAAGCATATATCAATTGATTCCAAATGATTTAGATTTAAACATCAAGTTTTATCAAAGTCTGGTTTAAAAATCTTTCATAAGATCATATTAATTTATCGAAAAGGTGCCTTATCGAAGAAGACTTTGATAAATCTCAAATGAATTGCTTAAAGCTGTTAGAATCCATACTTAATGATGTTTTGGTGATGTCAAAAGTAACTCAAGATATCTTGATAACAGATCATTGAATCAATCTAGTTGTTTGCCAAAAGTAAAAAGCTAATCAAGTTAGATAATTTAATTGGTTAGTCAATCGATTAATGATACTTAATTGATTAGTTGATCGATTAATGGGTATCATTTAATCGATTGAAGGTTCGATTAATGTCAAGGCATTACTTTGTTGTTAAAAAGAAAGTCAGTTAATCGATTAACTGCTCGATTAATCTCGTGGAGTTGCTCTCTGGAATTGAAAAAATAAGTCAACTAATCGATTGGTTAATCTTAATTATAATTAATAGCTTGTCGATTCGATTAATCTGTTTAGAACCATTTCTCCCTAAACAAAACAAACTCCATTAGTTGATTAGTTAATTGATTAATCTAAATTAATACATTAATTGTTTGATTAATCAGTTCAGATCAGTTTATGAAAGTCAAATCTGAATCCATTAATCGATTGGTTAATCGATTAACTTATATCAATACATTGATTGTTCTATGAGTATATTTTAAAAACCTTTCTGTATCAAGCCCTCCAGAGATATTAAGGATTCAATTAACTTACACTAATGGATTAGTTGTTCGATTAGCTTCATATATTTCAACAATACCTCTCTGTTTACGTTGAAACTACTTGCATCTCTCTCTGAGGTATATATGTTTTGTTCAAAATCTAAAGTATGCTTTTGTTTCTCATTATTCTTTACTACAAATCTTTTGAGAAACTTATCTTATCAATTTATATTGAATAACAATCTTATCAATACGATACTCTGTTTTCTATTTTCTACATTAATTGCAACGTTAATTGAATTAATGATGATGAATCTATCGGTTAATTGATTAATACAGTAAATCTATTCTATTGCTTCTGTTTTTATGTGATTAAGATGATGAGATGGATGAAGGACGACAAGTGTGTTCCCTTGGAGATTACCTTACCTTCATTATTCACAGAATATCAAGAGTTAATCGATTGAACTAGAATAGGTTAGCGAACGACTCGCTAGCTAAATGTCAATTAAAGCTACAACTCGCAGACATTGAATAGGGAATAGGAATTGTTCAACTTAGGGATAATAGAATATGAATATTAATCAAAGGTTCATTCGTGTAGGAAGAATGAATCCAACTCGGTTCCCTAATTCCTTGTCATCTATTACTCTAATTGAATCCGTAAACCAGAAGTAGACACATCAACTAGATACAGTTAAATCTGACTTAAAGACTCAATAAACTCCCTGGAAAGCTTGAAAGACTCTGGTTTGGTGTCACCTCCAAGGAAGCACAGCAGCTCAGCCTTGCATTGCTATCCGAACTCCAGCAGCAAACATCGGTACAGCGGCAGTAGTCGTGTGAAAATGAAAGGGGAAAATGAAGATGATGAACTGCAGAACTTTCCTCTAGTTCTTCTATTAACTAGAACAGAGGGAAGTTGCATAGGAGAAATGGAGACGGAGAAAGAGAGAGTAGTGGCGTGTGCGTGAAACTGGAATCTGGATGGAATGAATGGATGGTATCTGTGAATCGTGTGTCAGAATGTATGGGCTGCATCCGATGTCGAGTGATGTGCGTATAGTGTGATATATAGGAGAAGTCTGAAACGCATGAGTGAATCAATGGAGCCGTCCAGATGTCCTCCATCTCCAGCTGTCGGCACATGATCTGGTATTCTGTTTACAGCACATGCTTCCCACTTGCTGTTGGCAACTTGCTCATTCTGTTCAGATGGAGTATGCTGACGCGTGAACAGTGCTCAACTGATGATCTCCCACTTGCCATTTGTTATCAGCTCTCGTTTGCAGTCTGTTAAGTCCAGCTGTGCAGTTCATCACATGCTTAAATCACCTTCTGTCCAGCTGTCCCTTCTGTCATTCGCTGATCGACCTCTGCCTTGAAGTTTGGTCGCGACCTTATATACATCAGGTCGCGACTAACATTTGAAGAGAACGCTTCTCCTTTGCTGATTGAAGTTTGGTCGCGGCGGTTAATACATAACATCGCAGGAAAACTCCACTTGGCTGATCGATTGCTGTGTTGACCTGAAATGGACATTTGATAGATTATTTGTCCAATTAAGCACTAAAATCACATCATTTAAATTCCCACTTGTCCAATTTCATATTATTAACTAATTTGCTCAATATAGTAGGAAATGTGGGTAGAATCAATAATAAACTCTCTTTCAACATATTAAAAATCAGTGCAAATATGAGTTTGTCACTCTCTCCGGCTTCTTCTTCTTCTTATAGTTGACTTCTTCATGAATCCATTAGTTAGCCGTTGGAGAATATATCCGTTATTGCTTATGTATACATTCTGATAGTGTTCACTTTTTATGCACTTCTCTGTTTGATCTTCTTTATGCCTAAAAGTGACATGAAATATGCTCCATAAGTGATATATAAAGAGTTTAAGCATATATCAATTGATTCCAAATGATTTAGATTTAAACATCAAGTTTTATCAAAGTCTGGTTTAAAAATCTTTCATAAGATCATATTAATTTATCGAAAAGATGCCTTATCGAAGAAGACTTTGATAAATCTCAAATGAATTGCTTAAAACTGTTAGAATCCATACTTAATGATGTTTTGATGATGTCAAAAGTAACTCAAGATATCTTGATAACAGATCATTGAATCAATCTAGTTGTTTGCCAAAAGTAAAAAGCTAATCAAGTTAGATAATTTAATTGGTTAGTCAATCGATTAATGATACTTAATTGATTAGTTGATCGATTAATGGGTATCATTTAATCGATTGAAGGTTCGATTAATGTCAAGGCATTACTTTGTTGTTAAAAAGAAAGTCAGTTAATCGATTAACTGCTCGATTAATCTCGTGGAGTTGCTCTCTGGAATTGAAAAAATAAGTCAACTAATCGATTGGTTAATCTTAATTATAATTAATAGCTTGTCGATTCGATTAATCTGTTTAGAACCATTTCTCCCTAAACAAAACAAACTCCATTAGTTGATTAGTTAATTGATTAATCTAAATTAATACATTAATTGTTTGATTAATCAGTTCAGATCAGTTTGTGAAAGTCAAATCTGAATCCATTAATCGATTGGTTAATCGATTAACTTATATCAATACATTGATTGTTCTATGAGTATATTTTAAAAACCTTTCTGTATCAAGCCCTCCAGAGATATTAAGGATTCAATTAACTTACACTAATGGATTAGTTGTTCGATTAGCTTCATATATTTCAACGATACCTCTCTGTTTACGTTGAAACTACTTGCATCTCTCTCTGAGGTATATATGTTTTGTTCAAAATCTAAAGTATGCTTTTGTTTCTCATTATTCTTTACTACAAATCTTTTGAGAAACTTATCTTATCAATTTATATTGAATAACAATCTTATCAATACGATACTCTGTTTTCTATTTTCTACATTAATTGTAACGTTAATTGAATTAATGATGATGAATCTATCGGTTAATTGATTAATACAGTAAATCTATTCTATTGCTTCTGTTTTTATGTGATTAAGATGATGAGATGGATGAAGGACGACAAGTGTGTTCCCTTGGAGATTACCTTACCTTCATTATTCACAGAATATCAAGAGTTAATCGATTGAACTAGAATAGGTTAGCGAACGACTCGCTAGCTAAATGTCAATTAAAGCTACAACTCGCAGACATTGAATAGGGAATAGGAATTGTTCAACTTAGGGATAATAGAATATGAATATTAATCAAAGGTTCATTCGTGTAGGAAGAATGAATCCAATTCGGTTCCCTAATTCCTTGTCATCTATTACTCTAATTGAATCCGTAAACCAGAAGTAGACACATCAACTAGATACAGTTAAATCTGACTTAAAGACTCAATAAACTCCCTGGAAAGCTTGAAAGACTCTGGTTTGGTGTCACCTCCAAGGAAGCACAGCAGCTCAGCCTTGCATTGCTATCCGAACTCCAGCAGCAAACATCGGTACAGCGGCAGTAGTCGTGTGAAAATGAAAGGGGAAAATGAAGATGATGAACTGCAGAACTTTCCTCTAGTTCTTCTATTAACTAGAACAGAGGGAAGTTGCATAGGAGAAATGGAGACGGAGAAAGAGAGAGTAGTGGCGTGTGCGTGAAACTGGAATCTGGATGGAATGAATGGATGGTATCTGTGAATCGTGTGTCAGAATGTATGGGCTGCATCCGATGTCGAGTGATGTGCGTATAGTGTGATATATAGGAGAAGTCTGAAACGCATGAGTGAATCAATGGAGCCGTCCAGATGTCCTCCATCTCCAGCTGTCGGCACATGATCTGGTATTCTGTTTACAGCACATGCTTCCCACTTGCTGTTGGCAACTTGCTCATTCTGTTCAGATGGAGTATGCTGACGCGTGAACAGTGCTCAACTGATGATCTCCCACTTGCCATTTGTTATCAGCTCTCGTTTGCAGTCTGTTAAGTCCAGCTGTGCAGTTCATCACATGCTTAAATCACCTTCTGTCCAGCTGTCCCTTCTGTCATTCGCTGATCGACCTCTGCCTTGAAGTTTGGTCGCGACCTTATATACATCAGGTCGCGACTAACATTTGCAGAGAACGCTTCTCCTTTGCTGATTGAAGTGTGGTCGCGGCGGTTAATACATAACGTCGCAGGAAAACTCCACTTGGCTGATCGATTGCTGTGTTGACCTGAAATGGACATTTGATAGATTATTTGTCCAATTAAGCACTAAAATCACATCATTTAAATTCCCACTTGTCCAATTTCATATTATTAACTAATTTGCTCAATATAGTAGGAAATGTGGGTAGAATCAATAATAAACTCTCTTTCAACATATTAAAAATCAGTGCAAATATGAGTTTATCACTCTCTCCGGCTTCTTCTTCTTCTTATAGTTGACTTCTTCATGAATCCATTAGTTAGCCGTTGGAGTAGCCGTTGAAGAATATATCCGTTATTGCTTATGTATACATTCTGATAGTGTTCACTTTTTATGAACTTCTCTGTTTGATCTTCTTTATGCCTAAAAGTGACATGAAATATGCTCCATAAGTGATATATAAAGAGTTTAAGCATATATCAATTGATTCCAAATGATTTAGATTTAAACATCAAGTTTTATCAAAGTCTGGTTTAAAAATCTTTCATAAGATCATATTAATTTATCGAAAAGATGCCTTATCGAAGAAGACTTTGATAAATCTCAAATGAATTGCTTAAAACTGTTAGAATCCATACTTAATGATGTTTTGATGATGTCAAAAGTAACTCAAGATATCTTGATAACAGATCATTGAATCAATCTAGTTGTTTGCCAAAAGTAAAGAGCTAATCAAGTTAGATAATTTAATTGGTTAGTCAATCGATTAATGATACTTAATTGATTAGTTGATCGATTAATGGGTATCATTTAATCGATTGAAGGTTCGATTAATGTCAAGGCATTACTTTGTTGTTAAAAAGAAAGTCAGTTAATCGATTAACTGCTCGATTAATCTCGTGGAGTTGCTCTCTGGAATTGAAAAAATAAGTCAACTAATCGATTGGTTAATCTTAATTATAATTAATAGCTTGTCGATTCGATTAATCTGTTTAGAACCATTTCTCCCTAAACAAAACAAACTCCATTAGTTGATTAGTTAATTGATTAATCTAAATTAATACATTAATTGTTTGATTAATCAGTTCAGATCAGTTTGTGAAAGTCAAATCTGAATCCATTAATCGATTGGTTAATCGATTAACTTATATCAATACATTGATTGTTCTATGAGTATATTTTAAAAACCTTTCTGTATCAAGCCCTCCAGAGATATTAAGGATTCAATTAACTTACACTAATGGATTAGTTGTTCGATTAGCTTCATATATTTCAACGATACCTCTCTGTTTACGTTGAAACTACTTGCATCTCTCTCTGAGGTATATATGTTTTGTTCAAAATCTAAAGTATGCTTTTGTTTCTCATTATTCTTTACTACAAATCTTTTGAGAAACTTATCTTATCAATTTATATTGAATAACAATCTTATCAATACGATA
Organism: Leucaena leucocephala; assembly: GCA_037074615.1. Lineage (NCBI taxonomy): Eukaryota > Viridiplantae > Streptophyta > Magnoliopsida > Fabales > Fabaceae > Leucaena > Leucaena leucocephala. Next base: position 10,105,015 of record CM073555.1, on the reverse strand, counting down.
CTCTGTTTTCTATTTTCTACATTAATTGCAACGTTAATTGAATTAATGATGATGAATCTATCGGTTAATTGATTAATACAGTAAATCTATTCTATTGCTTCTGTTTTTATGTGATTAAGATGATGAGATGGATGAATGATGACAAGTGTGTTCCCTTGGAGATTACCTTACCTTCATTATTCACAGAATATCAAGAGTTAATCGATTGAACTAGAATAGGTTAGCGAACGACTCGCTAGCTAAATGTCAATTAAAGCTACAACTCGCAGACATTGAATAGGGAATAGGAATTGTTCAACTTAGGGATAATAGAATATGAATATTAATCAAAGGTTCATTCGTGTAGGAAGAATGAATCCAACTCGGTTCCCTAATTCCTTGTCATCTATTACTCTAATTGAATCCGTAAACCAGAAGTAGACACATCAACTAGATACAGTTAAATCTGACTTAAAGACTCAATAAACTCCCTGGAAAGCTTGAAAGACTCTGGTTTGGTGTCACCTCCAAGGAAGCACAGCAGCTCAGCCTTGCATTGCTATCCGAACTCCAGCAGCAAACATCGGTACAGCGGCAGTAGTCGTGTGAAAATGAAAGGGGAAAATGAAGATGATGAACTGCAGAACTTTCCTCTAGTTCTTCTATTAACTAGAACAGAGGGAAGTTGCATAGGAGAAATGGAGACGGAGAAAGAGAGAGTAGTGGCGTGTGCGTGAAACTGGAATCTGGATGGAATGAATGGATGGTATCTGTGAATCGTGTGTCAGAATGTATGGGGTGCATCCGATGTCGAGTGATGTGCGTATAGTGTGATATATAGGAGAAGTCTGAAACGCATGAGTGAATCAATGGAGCCGTCCAGATGTCCTCCATCTCCAGCTGTCGGCACATGATCTGGTATTCTGTTTACAGCACATGCTTCCCACTTGCTGTTGGCAACTTGCTCATTCTGTTCAGATGGAGTATGCTGACGCGTGAACAGTGCTCAACTGATGATCTCCCACTTGCCATTTGTTATCAGCTCTCGTTTGCAGTCTGTTAAGTCCAGCTGTGCAGTTCATCACATGCTTAAATCACCTTCTGTCCAGCTGTCCCTTCTGTCATTCGCTGATCGACCTCTGCCTTGAAGTTTGGTCGCGACCTTATATACATCAGGTCGCGACTAACATTTGCAGAGAACGCTTCTCCTTTGCTGATTGAAGTCTGGTCGCGGCGGTTAATACATAACGTCGCAGGAAAACTCCACTTGGCTGATCGATTGCTGTGTTGACCTGAAATGGACATTTGATAGATTATTTGTCCAATTAAGCACTAAAATCACATCATTTAAATTCCCACTTGTCCAATTTCATATTATTAACTAATTTGCTCAATATAGTAGGAAATGTGGGTAGAATCAATAATAAACTCTCTTTCAACATATTAAAAATCAGTGCAAATATGAGTTTGTCACTCTCTCCGGCTTCTTCTTCTTCTTATAGTTGAGTTCTTCATGAATCCATTAGTTAGCCGTTGGAGAATATATCCGTTATTGCTTATGTATACATTCTGATAGTGTTCACTTTTTATGCACTTCTCTGTTTGATCTTCTTTATGCCTAAAAGTGACATGAAATATGCTCCATAAGTGATATATAAAGAGTTTAAGCATATATCAATTGATTCCAAATGATTTAGATTTAAACATCAAGTTTTATCAAAGTCTGGTTTAAAAATCTTTCATAAGATCATATTAATTTATCGAAAAGATGCCTTATCGAAGAAGACTTTGATAAATCTCAAATGAATTGCTTAAAACTGTTAGAATCCATACTTAATGATGTTTTGATGATGTCAAAAGTAACTCAAGATATCTTGATAACAGATCATTGAATCAATCTAGTTGTTTGCCAAAAGTAAAAAGCTAATCAAGTTAGATAATTTAATTGGTTAGTCAATCGATTAATGATACTTAATTGATTAGTTGATCGATTAATGGGTATCATTTAATCGATTGAAGGTTCGATTAATGTCAAGGCATTACTTTGTTGTTAAAAAGAAAGTCAGTTAATCGATTAACTGCTCGATTAATCTCGTGGAGTTGCTCTCTGGAATTGAAAAAATAAGTCAACTAATCGATTGGTTAATCTTAACTATAATTAATAGCTTGTCGATTCGATTAATCTGTTTAGAACCATTTCTCCCTAAACAAAACAAACTCCATTAGTTGATTAGTTAATTGATTAATCTAAATTAATACATTAATTGTTTGATTAATCAGTTCAGATCAGTTTGTGAAAGTCAAATCTGAATCCATTAATCGATTGGTTAATCGATTAACTTATATCAATACATTGATTGTTCTATGAGTATATTTTAAAAACCTTTCTGTATCAAGCCCTCCAGAGATATTAAGGATTCAATTAACTTACACTAATGGATTAGTTGTTCGATTAGCTTCATATATTTCAACGATACCTCTCTGTTTACGTTGAAACTACTTGCATCTCTCTCTGAGGTATATATGTTTTGTTCAAAATCTAAAGTATGCTTTTGTTTCTCATTATTCTTTACTACAAATCTTTTGAGAAACTTATCTTATCAATTTATATTGAATAACAATCTTATCAATACGATACTCTGTTTTCTATTTTCTACATTAATTGTAACGTTAATTGAATTAATGATGATGAATCTATCGGTTAATTGATTAATACAGTAAATCTATTCTATTGCTTCTGTTTTTATGTGATTAAGATGATGAGATGGATGAATGACGACAAGTGTGTTCCCTTGGAGATTACCTTACCTTCATTATTCACAGAATATCAAGAGTTAATCGATTGAACTAGAATAGGTTAGCGAACGACTCGCTAGCTAAATGTCAATTAAAGCTACAACTCGCAGACATTGAATAGGGAATAGGAATTGTTCAACTTAGGGATAATAGAATATGAATATTAATCAAAGGTTCATTCGTGTAGGAAGAATGAATCCAACTCGGTTCCCTAATTCCTTGTCATCTATTACTCTAATTGAATCCGTAAACTAGAAGTAGACACATCAACTAGATACAGTTAAATCTGACTTAAAGACTCAATAAACTCCCTGGAAAGCTTGAAAGACTCTGGTTTGGTGTCACCTCCAAGGAAGCACAGCAGCTCAGCCTTGCATTGCTATCCGAACTCCAGCAGCAAACATCGGTACAGCGGCAGTAGTCGTGTGAAAATGAAAGGGGAAAATGAAGATGATGAACTGCAGAACTTTCCTCTAGTTCTTCTATTAACTAGAACAGAGGGAAGTTGCATAGGAGAAATGGAGACGGAGAAAGAGAGAGTAGTGGCGTGTGCGTGAAACTGGAATCTGGATGGAATGAATGGATGGTATCTGTGAATCGTGTGTCAGAATGTATGGGCTGCATCCGATGTCGAGTGATGTGCGTATAGTGTGATATATAGGAGAAGTCTGAAACGCATGAGTGAATCAATGGAGCCGTCCAGATGTCCTCCATCTCCAGCTGTCGGCACATGATCTGGTATTCTGTTTACAGCACATGCTTCCCACTTGCTGTTGGCAACTTGCTCATTCTGTTCAGATGGAGTATGCTGACGCGTGAACAGTGCTCAACTGATGATCTCCCACTTGCCATTTGTTATCAGCTCTCGTTTGCAGTCTGTTAAGTCCAGCTGTGCAGTTCATCACATGCTTAAATCACCTTCTGTCCAGCTGTCCCTTCTGTCATTCGCTGATCGACCTCTGCCTTGAAGTTTGGTCGCGACCTTATATACATCAGGTCGCGACTAACATTTGCAGAGAACGCTTCTCCTTTGCTGATTGAAGTCTGGTCGCGGCGGTTAATACATAACGTCGCAGGAAAACTCCACTTGGCTGATCGATTGCTGTGTTGACCTGAAATGGACATTTGATAGATTATTTGTCCAATTAAGCACTAAAATCACATCATTTAAATTCCCACTTGTCCAATTTCATATTATTAACTAATTTGCTCAATATAGTAGGAAATGTGGGTAGAATCAATAATAAACTCTCTTTCAACATATTAAAAATCAGTGCAAATATGAGTTTGTCACTCTCTCCGGCTTCTTCTTCTTCTTATAGTTGAGTTCTTCATGAATCCATTAGTTAGCCGTTGGAGAATATATCCGTTATTGCTTATGTATACATTCTGATAGTGTTCACTTTTTATGCACTTCTCTGTTTGATCTTCTTTATGCCTAAAAGTGACATGAAATATGCTCCATAAGTGATATATAAAGAGTTTAAGCATATATCAATTGATTCCAAATGATTTAGATTTAAACATCAAGTTTTATCAAAGTCTGGTTTAAAAATCTTTCATAAGATCATATTAATTTATCGAAAAGATGCCTTATCGAAGAAGACTTTGATAAATCTCAAATGAATTGCTTAAAACTGTTAGAATCCATACTTAATGATGTTTTGATGATGTCAAAAGTAACTCAAGATATCTTGATAACAGATCATTGAATCAATCTAGTTGTTTGCCAAAAGTAAAAAGCTAATCAAGTTAGATAATTTAATTGGTTAGTCAATCGATTAATGATACTTAATTGATTAGTTGATCGATTAATGGGTATCATTTAATCGATTGAAGGTTCGATTAATGTCAAGGCATTACTTTGTTGTTAAAAAGAAAGTCAGTTAATCGATTAACTGCTCGATTAATCTCGTGGAGTTGCTCTCTGGAATTGAAAAAATAAGTCAACTAATCGATTGGTTAATCTTAACTATAATTAATAGCTTGTCGATTCGATTAATCTGTTTAGAACCATTTCTCCCTAAACAAAACAAACTCCATTAGTTGATTAGTTAATTGATTAATCTAAATTAATACATTAATTGTTTGATTAATCAGTTCAGATCAGTTTGTGAAAGTCAAATCTGAATCCATTAATCGATTGGTTAATCGATTAACTTATATCAATACATTGATTGTTCTATGAGTATATTTTAAAAACCTTTCTGTATCAAGCCCTCCAGAGATATTAAGGATTCAATTAACTTACACTAATGGATTAGTTGTTCGATTAGCTTCATATATTTCAACGATACCTCTCTGTTTACGTTGAAACTACTTGCATCTCTCTCTGAGGTATATATGTTTTGTTCAAAATCTAAAGTATGCTTTTGTTTCTCATTATTCTTTACTACAAATCTTTTGAGAAACTTATCTTATCAATTTATATTGAATAACAATCTTATCAATACGATACTCTGTTTTCTATTTTCTACATTAATTGTAACGTTAATTGAATTAATGATGATGAATCTATCGGTTAATTGATTAATACAGTAAATCTATTCTATTGCTTCTGTTTTTATGTGATTAAGATGATGAGATGGATGAATGACGACAAGTGTGTTCCCTTGGAGATTACCTTACCTTCATTATTCACAGAATATCAAGAGTTAATCGATTGAACTAGAATAGGTTAGCGAACGACTCGCTAGCTAAATGTCAATTAAAGCTACAACTCGCAGACATTGAATAGGGAATAGGAATTGTTCAACTTAGGGATAATAGAATATGAATATTAATCAAAGGTTCATTCGTGTAGGAAGAATGAATCCAACTCGGTTCCCTAATTCCTTGTCATCTATTACTCTAATTGAATCCGTAAACCAGAAGTAGACACATCAACTAGATACAGTTAAATCTGACTTAAAGACTCAATAAACTCCCTGGAAAGCTTGAAAGACTCTGGTTTGGTGTCACCTCCAAGGAAGCACAGCAGCTCAGCCTTGCATTGCTATCCGAACTCCAGCAGCAAACATCGGTACAGCGGCAGTAGTCGTGTGAAAATGAAAGGGGAAAATGAAGATGATGAACTGCAGAACTTTCCTCTAGTTCTTCTATTAACTAGAACAGAGGGAAGTTGCATAGGAGAAATGGAGACGGAGAAAGAGAGAGTAGTGGCGTGTGCGTGAAACTGGAATCTGGATGGAATGAATGGATGGTATCTGTGAATCGTGTGTCAGAATGTATGGGCTGCATCCGATGTCGAGTGATGTGCGTATAGTGTGATATATAGGAGAAGTCTGAAACGCATGAGTGAATCAATGGAGCCGTCCAGATGTCCTCCATCTCCAGCTGTCGGCACATGATCTGGTATTCTGTTTACAGCACATGCTTCCCACTTGCTGTTGGCAACTTGCTCATTCTGTTCAGATGGAGTATGCTGACGCGTGAACAGTGCTCAACTGATGATCTCCCACTTGCCATTTGTTATCAGCTCTCGTTTGCAGTCTGTTAAGTCCAGCTGTGCAGTTCATCACATGCTTAAATCACCTTCTGTCCAGCTGTCCCTTCTGTCATTCGCTGATCGACCTCTGCCTTGAAGTTTGGTCGCGACCTTATATACATCAGGTCGCGACTAACATTTGGAGAGAACGCTTCTCCTTTGCTGATTGAAGTTTGGTCGCGGCGGTTAATACATAACGTCGCAGGAAAACTCCACTTGGCTGATCGATTGCTGTGTTGACCTGAAATGGACATTTGATAGATTATTTGTCCAATTAAGCACTAAAATCACATCATTTAAATTCCCACTTGTCCAATTTCATATTATTAACTAATTTGCTCAATATAGTAGGAAATGTGGGTAGAATCAATAATAAACTCTCTTTCAACATATTAAAAATCAGTGCAAATATGAGTTTATCACTGTCCCCGGCTTCTTCTTCTTCTTATAGTTGAGTTCTTCATGAATCCATTAGTTAGCCGTTGGAGTAGCCGTTGAAGAATATATCCGTTATTGCTTATGTATACATTCTGATAGTGTTCACTTTTTATGAACTTCTCTATTTGATCTTCTTTATGCCTAAAAGTGACATGAAATATGCTCCATAAGTGATATATAAAGAGTTTAAGCATATATCAATTGATTCCAAATGATTTAGATTTAAACATCAAGTTTTATCAAAGTCTGGTTTAAAAATCTTTCATAAGATCATATTAATTTATCGAAAAGATGCCTTATCGAAGAAGACTTTGATAAATCTCAAATGAATTGCTTAAAACTGTTAGAATCCATACTTAATGATGTTTTGATGATGTCAAAAGTAACTCAAGATATCTTGATAACAGATCATTGAATCAATCTAGTTGTTTGCCAAAAGTAAAAAGCTAATCAAGTTAGATAATTTAATTGGTTAGTCAATCGATTAATGATACTTAATTGATTAGTTGATCGATTAATGGGTATCATTTAATCGATTGAAGGTTCGATTAATGTCAAGGCATTACTTTGTTGTTAAAAAGAAAGTCAGTTAATCGATTAACTGCTCGATTAATCTCGTGGAGTTGCTCTCTGGAATTGAAAAAATAAGTCAACTAATCGATTGGTTAATCTTAACTATAATTAATAGCTTGTCGATTCGATTAATCTGTTTAGAACCATTTCTCCCTAAACAAAACAAACTCCATTAGTTGATTAGTTAATTGATTAATCTAAATTAATACATTAATTGTTTGATTAATCAGTTCAGATCAGTTTGTGAAAGTCAAATCTGAATCCATTAATCGATTGGTTAATCGATTAACTTATATCAATACATTGATTGTTCTATGAGTATATTTTAAAAACCTTTCTGTATCAAGCCCTCCAGAGATATTAAGGATTCAATTAACTTACACTAATGGATTAGTTGTTCGATTAGCTTCATATATTTCAACGATACCTCTCTGTTTACGTTGAAACTACTTGCATCTCTCTCTGAGGTATATATGTTTTGTTCAAAATCTAAAGTATGCTTTTGTTTCTCATTATTCTTTACTACAAATCTTTTGAGAAACTTATCTTATCAATTTATATTGAATAACAATCTTATCAATACGATACTCTGTTTTCTATTTTCTACATTAATTGTAACGTTAATTGAATTAATGATGATGAATCTATCGGTTAATTGATTAATACAGTAAATCTATTCTATTGCTTCTGTTTTTATGTGATTAAGATGATGAGATGGATGAATGACGACAAGTGTGTTCCCTTGGAGATTACCTTACCTTCATTATTCACAGAATATCAAGAGTTAATCGATTGAACTAGAATAGGTTAGCGAACGACTCGCTAGCTAAATGTCAATTAAAGCTACAACTCGCAGACATTGAATAGGGAATAGGAATTGTTCAACTTAGGGATAATAGAATATGAATATTAATCAAAGGTTCATTCGTGTAGGAAGAATGAATCCAACTCGGTTCCCTAATTCCTTGTCATCTATTACTCTAATTGAATCCGTAAACCAGAAGTAGACACATCAACTAGATACAGTTAAATCTGACTTAAAGACTCAATAAACTCCCTGGAAAGCTTGAAAGACTCTGGTTTGGTGTCACCTCCAAGGAAGCACAGCAGCTCAGCCTTGCATTGCTATCCGAACTCCAGCAGCAAACATCGGTACAGCGGCAGTAGTCGTGTGAAAATGAAAGGGGAAAATGAAGATGATGAACTGCAGAACTTTCCCTAGTTCTTCTATTAACTAGAACAGAGGGAAGTTGCATAGGAGAAATGGAGACGGAGAAAGAGAGAGTAGTGGCGTGTGCGTGAAACTGGAATCTGGATGGAATGAATGGATGGTATCTGTGAATCGTGTGTCAGAATGTATGGGCTGCATCCGATGTCGAGTGATGTGCGTATAGTGTGATATATAGGAGAAGTCTGAAACGCATGAGTGAATCAATGGAGCCGTCCAGATGTCCTCCATCTCCAGCTGTCGGCACATGATCTGGTATTCTGTTTACAGCACATGCTTCCCACTTGCTGTTGGCAACTTGCTCATTCTGTTCAGATGGAGTATGCTGACGCGTGAACAGTGCTCAACTGATGATCTCCCACTTGCCATTTGTTATCAGCTCTCGTTTGCAGTCTGTTAAGTCCAGCTGTGCAGTTCATCACATGCTTAAATCACCTTCTGTCCAGCTGTCCCTTCTGTCATTCGCTGATCGACCTCTGCCTTGAAGTTTGGTCGCGACCTTATATACATCAGGTCGCGACTAACATTTGCAGAGAACGCTTCTCCTTTGCTGATTGAAGTCTGGTCGCGGCGGTTAATACATAACGTCGCAGGAAAACTCCACTTGGCTGATCGATTGCTGTGTTGACCTGAAATGGACATTTGATAGATTATTTGTCCAATTAAGCACTAAAATCACATCATTTAAATTCCCACTTGTCCAATTTCATATTATTAACTAATTTGCTCAATATAGTAGGAAATGTGGGTAGAATCAATAATAAACTCTCTTTCAACATATTAAAAATCAGTGCAAATATGAGTTTGTCACTCTCTCCGGCTTCTTCTTCTTCTTATAGTTGACTTCTTCATGAATCCATTAGTTAGCCGTTGGAGAATATATCCGTTATTGCTTATGTATACATTCTGATAGTGTTCACTTTTTATGCACTTCTCTGTTTGATCTTCTTTATGCCTAAAAGTGACATGAAATATGCTCCATAAGTGATATATAAAGAGTTTAAGCATATATCAATTGATTCCAAATGATTTAGATTTAAACATCAAGTTTTATCAAAGTCTGGTTTAAAAATCTTTCATAAGATCATATTAATTTATCGAAAAGATGCCTTATCGAAGAAGACTTTGATAAATCTCAAATGAATTGCTTAAAACTGTTAGAATCCATACTTAATGATGTTTTGATGATGTCAAAAGTAACTCAAGATATCTTGATAACAGATCATTGAATCAATCTAGTTGTTTGCCAAAAGTAAAAAGCTAATCAAGTTAGATAATTTAATTGGTTAGTCAATCGATTAATGATACTTAATTGATTAGTTGATCGATTAATGGGTATCATTTAATCGATTGAAGGTTCGATTAATGTCAAGGCATTACTTTGTTGTTAAAAAGAAAGTCAGTTAATCGATTAACTGCTCGATTAATCTCGTGGAGTTGCTCTCTGGAATTGAAAAAATAAGTCAACTAATCGATTGGTTAATCTTAACTATAATTAATAGCTTGTCGATTCGATTAATCTGTTTAGAACCATTTCTCCCTAAACAAAACAAACTCCATTAGTTGATTAGTTAATTGATCAATCTAAATTAATACATTAATTGTTTGATTAATCAGTTCAGATCAGTTTGTGAAAGTCAAATCTGAATCCATTAATCGATTGGTTAATCGATTAACTTATATCAATACATTGATTGTTCTATGAGTATATTTTAAAAACCTTTCTGTATCAAGCCCTCCAGAGATATTAAGGATTCAATTAACTTACACTAATGGATTAGTTGTTCGATTAGCTTCATATATTTCAACGATACCTCTCTGTTTACGTTGAAACTACTTGCATCTCTCTCTGAGGTATATATGCTTTGTTCAAAATCTAAAGTATGCTTTTGTTTCTCATTATTCTTTACTACAAATCTTTTGAGAAACTTATCTTATCAATTTATATTGAATAACAATCTTATCAATACGATACTCTGTTTTCTATTTTCTACATTAATTGTAACGTTAATTGAATTAATGATGATGAATCTATCGGTTAATTGATTAATACAGTAAATCTATTCTATTGCTTCTGTTTTTATGTGATTAAGATGATGAGATGGATGAATGACGACAAGTGTGTTCCCTTGGAGATTACCTTACCTTCATTATTCACAGAATATCAAGAGTTAATCGATTGAACTAGAATAGGTTAGCGAACGACTCGCTAGCTAAATGTCAATTAAAGCTACAACTCGCAGACATTGAATAGGGAATAGGAATTGTTCAACTTAGGGATAATAGAATATGAATATTAATCAAAGGTTCATTCGTGTAGGAAGAATGAATCCAACTCGGTTCCCTAATTCCTTGTCATCTATTACTCTAATTGAATCCGTAAACCAGAAGTAGACACATCAACTAGATACAGTTAAATCTGACTTAAAGACTCAATAAACTCCCTGGAAAGCTTGAAAGACTCTGGTTTGGTGTCACCTCCAAGGAAGCACAGCAGCTCAGCCTTGCATTGCTATCCGAACTCCAGCAGCAAACATCGGTACAGCGGCAGTAGTCGTGTGAAAATGAAAGGGGAAAATGAAGATGATGAACTGCAGAACTTTCCCTAGTTCTTCTATTAACTAGAACAGAGGGAAGTTGCATAGGAGAAATGGAGACGGAGAAAGAGAGAGTAGTGGCGTGTGCGTGAAACTGGAATCTGGATGGAATGAATGGATGGTATCTGTGAATCGTGTGTCAGAATGTATGGGCTGCATCCGATGTCGAGTGATGTGCGTATAGTGTGATATATAGGAGAAGTCTGAAACGCATGAGTGAATCAATGGAGCCGTCCAGATGTCCTCCATCTCCAGCTGTCGGCACATGATCTGGTATTCTGTTTACAGCACATGCTTCCCACTTGCTGTTGGCAACTTGCTCATTCTGTTCAGATGGAGTATGCTGACGCGTGAACAGTGCTCAACTGATGATCTCCCACTTGCCATTTGTTATCAGCTCTCGTTTGCAGTCTGTTAAGTCCAGCTGTGCAGTTCATCACTTGCTTAAATCACCTTCTGTCCAGCTGTCCCTTCTGTCATTCGCTGATCGACCTCTGCCTTGAAGTTTGGTCGCGACCTTATATACATCAGGTCGCGACTAACATTTGCAGAGAACGCTTCTCCTTTGCTGATTGAAGTTTGGTCGCGGCGGTTAATACATAACGTCGCAGGAAAACTCCACTTGGCTGATCGATTGCTGTGTTGACCTGAAATGGACATTTGATAGATTATTTGTCCAATTAAGCACTAAAATCACATCATTTAAATTCCCACTTGTCCAATTTCATATTATTAACTAATTTGCTCAATATAGTAGGAAATGTGGGTAGAATCAATAATAAACTCTCTTTCAACATATTAAAAATCAGTGCAAATATGAGTTTGTCACTCTCTCCGGCTTCTTCTTCTTCTTATAGTTGACTTCTTCATGAATCCATTAGTTAGCCGTTGGAGTAGCCGTTGAAGAATATATCCGTTATTGCTTATGTATACATTCTGATAGTGTTCACTTTTTATGCACTTCTCTGTTTGATCTTCTTTATGCCTAAAAGTGACATGAAATATGCTCCATAAGTGATATATAAAGAGTTTAAGCATATATCAATTGATTCCAAATGATTTAGATTTAAACATCAAGTTTTATCAAAGTCTGGTTTAAAAATCTTTCATAAGATCATATTAATTTATCGAAAAGATGCCTTATCGAAGAAGACTTTGATAAATCTCAAATGAATTGCTTAAAACTGTTAGAATCCATACTTAATGATGTTTTGATGATGTCAAAAGTAACTCAAGATATCTTGATAACAGATCATTGAATCAATCTAGTTGTTTGCCAAAAGTAAAAAGCTAATCAAGTTAGATAATTTAATTGGTTAGTCAATCGATTAATGATACTTAATTGATTAGTTGATCGATTAATGGGTATCATTTAATCGATTGAAGGTTCGATTAATGTCAAGGCATTACTTTGTTGTTAAAAAGAAAGTCAGTTAATCGATTAACTGCTCGATTAATCTCGTGGAGTTGCTCTCTGGAATTGAAAAAATAAGTCAACTAATCGATTGGTTAATCTTAACTATAATTAATAGCTTGTCGATTCGATTAATCTGTTTAGAACCATTTCTCCCTAAACAAAACAAACTCCATTAGTTGATTAGTTAATTGATTAATCTAAATTAATACATTAATTGTTTGATTAATCAGTTCAGATCAGTTTGTGAAAGTCAAATCTGAATCCATTAATCGATTGGTTAATCGATTAACTTATATCAATACATTGATTGTTCTATGAGTATATTTTAAAAACCTTTCTGTATCAAGCCCTCCAGAGATATTAAGGATTCAATTAACTTACACTAATGGATTAGTTGTTCGATTAGCTTCATATATTTCAACGATACCTCTCTGTTTACGTTGAAACTACTTGCATCTCTCTCTGAGGTATATATGTTTTGTTCAAAATCTAAAGTATGCTTTTGTTTCTCATTATTCTTTACTACAAATCTTTTGAGAAACTTATCTTATCAATTTATATTGAATAACAATCTTATCAATACGATACTCTGTTTTCTATTTTCTACATTAATTGTAACGTTAATTGAATTAATGATGATGAATCTATCGGTTAATTGATTAATACAGTAAATCTATTCTATTGCTTCTGTTTTTATGTGATTAAGATGATGAGATGGATGAATGACGACAAGTGTGTTCCCTTGGAGATTACCTTACCTTCATTATTCACAGAATATCAAGAGTTAATCGATTGAACTAGAATAGGTTAGCGAACGACTCGCTAGCTAAATGTCAATTAAAGCTACAACTCGCAGACATTGAATAGGGAATAGGAATTGTTCAACTTAGGGATAATAGAATATGAATATTAATCAAAGGTTCATTCGTGTAGGAAGAATGAATCCAACTCGGTTCCCTAATTCCTTGTCATCTATTACTCTAATTGAATCCGTAAACCAGAAGTAGACACATCAACTAGATACAGTTAAATCTGACTTAAAGACTCAATAAACTCCCTGGAAAGCTTGAAAGACTCTGGTTTGGTGTCACCTCCAAGGAAGCACAGCAGCTCAGCCTTGCATTGCTATCCGAACTCCAGCAGCAAACATCGGTACAGCGGCAGTAGTCGTGTGAAAATGAAAGGGGAAAATGAAGATGATGAACTGCAGAACTTTCCCTAGTTCTTCTATTAACTAGAACAGAGGGAAGTTGCATAGGAGAAATGGAGACGGAGAAAGAGAGAGTAGTGGCGTGTGCGTGAAACTGGAATCTGGATGGAATGAATGGATGGTATCTGTGAATCGTGTGTCAGAATGTATGGGCTGCATCCGATGTCGAGTGATGTGCGTATAGTGTGATATATAGGAGAAGTCTGAAACGCATGAGTGAATCAATGGAGCCGTCCAGATGTCCTCCATCTCCAGCTGTCGGCACATGATCTGGTATTCTGTTTACAGCACATGCTTCCCACTTGCTGTTGGCAACTTGCTCATTCTGTTCAGATGGAGTATGCTGACGCGTGAACAGTGCTCAACTGATGATCTCCCACTTGCCATTTGTTATCAGCTCTCGTTTGCAGTCTGTTAAGTCCAGCTGTGCAGTTCATCACATGCTTAAATCACCTTCTGTCCAGCTGTCCCTTCTGTCATTCGCTGATCGACCTCTGCCTTGAAGTTTGGTCGCGACCTTATATACATCAGGTCGCGACTAACATTTGCAGAGAACGCTTCTCCTTTGCTGATTGAAGTCTGGTCGCGGCGGTTAATACATAACGTCGCAGGAAAACTCCACTTGGCTGATCGATTGCTGTGTTGACCTGAAATGGACATTTGATAGATTATTTGTCCAATTAAGCACTAAAATCACATCATTTAAATTCCCACTTGTCCAATTTCATATTATTAACTAATTTGCTCAATATAGTAGGAAATGTGGGTAGAATCAATAATAAACTCTCTTTCAACATATTAAAAATCAGTGCAAATATGAGTTTGTCACTCTCTCCGGCTTCTTCTTCTTCTTATAGTTGACTTCTTCATGAATCCATTAGTTAGCCGTTGGAGAATATATCCGTTATTGCTTATGTATACATTCTGATAGTGTTCACTTTTTATGCACTTCTCTGTTTGATCTTCTTTATGCCTAAAAGTGACATGAAATATGCTCCATAAGTGATATATAAAGAGTTTAAGCATATATCAATTGATTCCAAATGATTTAGATTTAAACATCAAGTTTTATCAAAGTCTGGTTTAAAAATCTTTCATAAGATCATATTAATTTATCGAAAAGATGCCTTATCGAAGAAGACTTTGATAAATCTCAAATGAATTGCTTAAAACTGTTAGAATCCATACTTAATGATGTTTTGATGATGTCAAAAGTAACTCAAGATATCTTGATAACAGATCATTGAATCAATCTAGTTGTTTGCCAAAAGTAAAAAGCTAATCAAGTTAGATAATTTAATTGGTTAGTCAATCGATTAATGATACTTAATTGATTAGTTGATCGATTAATGGGTATCATTTAATCGATTGAAGGTTCGATTAATGTCAAGGCATTACTTTGTTGTTAAAAAGAAAGTCAGTTAATCGATTAACTGCTCGATTAATCTCGTGGAGTTGCTCTCTGGAATTGAAAAAATAAGTCAACTAATCGATTGGTTAATCTTAACTATAATTAATAGCTTGTCGATTCGATTAATCTGTTTAGAACCATTTCTCCCTAAACAAAACAAACTCCATTAGTTGATTAGTTAATTGATCAATCTAAATTAATACATTAATTGTTTGATTAATCAGTTCAGATCAGTTTGTGAAAGTCAAATCTGAATCCATTAATCGATTGGTTAATCGATTAACTTATATCAATACATTGATTGTTCTATGAGTATATTTTAAAAACCTTTCTGTATCAAGCCCTCCAGAGATATTAAGGATTCAATTAACTTACACTAATGGATTAGTTGTTCGATTAGCTTCATATATTTCAACGATACCTCTCTGTTTACGTTGAAACTACTTGCATCTCTCTCTGAGGTATATATGTTTTGTTCAAAATCTAAAGTATGCTTTTGTTTCTCATTATTCTTTACTACAAATCTTTTGAGAAACTTATCTTATCAATTTATATTGAATAACAATCTTATCAATACGATACTCTGTTTTCTATTTTCTACATTAATTGTAACGTTAATTGAATTAATGATGATGAATCTATCGGTTAATTGATTAATACAGTAAATC
This sequence comes from Leucaena leucocephala, assembly GCA_037074615.1. Taxonomy (NCBI): domain Eukaryota; kingdom Viridiplantae; phylum Streptophyta; class Magnoliopsida; order Fabales; family Fabaceae; genus Leucaena; species Leucaena leucocephala. The sequence continues at coordinate 10,089,211 of CM073555.1, read as the reverse complement.
TATTCTATTGCTTCTGTTTTTATGTGATTAAGATGATGAGATGGATGAATGACGACAAGTGTGTTCCCTTGGAGATTACCTTACCTTCATTATTCACAGAATATCAAGAGTTAATCGATTGAACTAGAATAGGTTAGCGAACGACTCGCTAGCTAAATGTCAATTAAAGCTACAACTCGCAGACATTGAATAGGGAATAGGAATTGTTCAACTTAGGGATAATAGAATATGAATATTAATCAAAGGTTCATTCGTGTAGGAAGAATGAATCCAACTCGGTTCCCTAATTCCTTGTCATCTATTACTCTAATTGAATCCGTAAACCAGAAGTAGACACATCAACTAGATACAGTTAAATCTGACTTAAAGACTCAATAAACTCCCTGGAAAGCTTGAAAGACTCTGGTTTGGTGTCACCTCCAAGGAAGCACAGCAGCTCAGCCTTGCATTGCTATCCGAACTCCAGCAGCAAACATCGGTACAGCGGCAGTAGTCGTGTGAAAATGAAAGGGGAAAATGAAGATGATGAACTGCAGAACTTTCCCTAGTTCTTCTATTAACTAGAACAGAGGGAAGTTGCATAGGAGAAATGGAGACGGAGAAAGAGAGAGTAGTGGCGTGTGCGTGAAACTGGAATCTGGATGGAATGAATGGATGGTATCTGTGAATCGTGTGTCAGAATGTATGGGCTGCATCCGATGTCGAGTGATGTGCGTATAGTGTGATATATAGGAGAAGTCTGAAACGCATGAGTGAATCAATGGAGCCGTCCAGATGTCCTCCATCTCCAGCTGTCGGCACATGATCTGGTATTCTGTTTACAGCACATGCTTCCCACTTGCTGTTGGCAACTTGCTCATTCTGTTCAGATGGAGTATGCTGACGCGTGAACAGTGCTCAACTGATGATCTCCCACTTGCCATTTGTTATCAGCTCTCGTTTGCAGTCTGTTAAGTCCAGCTGTGCAGTTCATCACATGCTTAAATCACCTTCTGTCCAGCTGTCCCTTCTGTCATTCGCTGATCGACCTCTGCCTTGAAGTTTGGTCGCGACCTTATATACATCAGGTCGCGACTAACATTTGCAGAGAACGCTTCTCCTTTGCTGATTGAAGTCTGGTCGCGGCGGTTAATACATAACGTCGCAGGAAAACTCCACTTGGCTGATCGATTGCTGTGTTGACCTGAAATGGACATTTGATAGATTATTTGTCCAATTAAGCACTAAAATCACATCATTTAAATTCCCACTTGTCCAATTTCATATTATTAACTAATTTGCTCAATATAGTAGGAAATGTGGGTAGAATCAATAATAAACTCTCTTTCAACATATTAAAAATCAGTGCAAATATGAGTTTGTCACTCTCTCCGGCTTCTTCTTCTTCTTATAGTTGACTTCTTCATGAATCCATTAGTTAGCCGTTGGAGAATATATCCGTTATTGCTTATGTATACATTCTGATAGTGTTCACTTTTTATGCACTTCTCTGTTTGATCTTCTTTATGCCTAAAAGTGACATGAAATATGCTCCATAAGTGATATATAAAGAGTTTAAGCATATATCAATTGATTCCAAATGATTTAGATTTAAACATCAAGTTTTATCAAAGTCTGGTTTAAAAATCTTTCATAAGATCATATTAATTTATCGAAAAGATGCCTTATCGAAGAAGACTTTGATAAATCTCAAATGAATTGCTTAAAACTGTTAGAATCCATACTTAATGATGTTTTGATGATGTCAAAAGTAACTCAAGATATCTTGATAACAGATCATTGAATCAATCTAGTTGTTTGCCAAAAGTAAAAAGCTAATCAAGTTAGATAATTTAATTGGTTAGTCAATCGATTAATGATACTTAATTGATTAGTTGATCGATTAATGGGTATCATTTAATCGATTGAAGGTTCGATTAATGTCAAGGCATTACTTTGTTGTTAAAAAGAAAGTCAGTTAATCGATTAACTGCTCGATTAATCTCGTGGAGTTGCTCTCTGGAATTGAAAAAATAAGTCAACTAATCGATTGGTTAATCTTAACTATAATTAATAGCTTGTCGATTCGATTAATCTGTTTAGAACCATTTCTCCCTAAACAAAACAAACTCCATTAGTTGATTAGTTAATTGATTAATCTAAATTAATACATTAATTGTTTGATTAATCAGTTCAGATCAGTTTGTGAAAGTCAAATCTGAATCCATTAATCGATTGGTTAATCGATTAACTTATATCAATACATTGATTGTTCTATGAGTATATTTTAAAAACCTTTCTGTATCAAGCCCTCCAGAGATATTAAGGATTCAATTAACTTACACTAATGGATTAGTTGTTCGATTAGCTTCATATATTTCAACGATACCTCTCTGTTTACGTTGAAACTACTTGCATCTCTCTCTGAGGTATATATGTTTTGTTCAAAATCTAAAGTATGCTTTTGTTTCTCATTATTCTTTACTACAAATCTTTTGAGAAACTTATCTTATCAATTTATATTGAATAACAATCTTATCAATACGATACTCTGTTTTCTATTTTCTACATTAATTGTAACGTTAATTGAATTAATGATGATGAATCTATCGGTTAATTGATTAATACAGTAAATCTATTCTATTGCTTCTGTTTTTATGTGATTAAGATGATGAGATGGATGAATGACGACAAGTGTGTTCCCTTGGAGATTACCTTACCTTCATTATTCACAGAATATCAAGAGTTAATCGATTGAACTAGAATAGGTTAGCGAACGACTCGCTAGCTAAATGTCAATTAAAGCTACAACTCGCAGACATTGAATAGGGAATAGGAATTGTTCAACTTAGGGATAATAGAATATGAATATTAATCAAAGGTTCATTCGTGTAGGAAGAATGAATCCAACTCGGTTCCCTAATTCCTTGTCATCTATTACTCTAATTGAATCCGTAAACCAGAAGTAGACACATCAACTAGATACAGTTAAATCTGACTTAAAGACTCAATAAACTCCCTGGAAAGCTTGAAAGACTCTGGTTTGGTGTCACCTCCAAGGAAGCACAGCAGCTCAGCCTTGCATTGCTATCCGAACTCCAGCAGCAAACATCGGTACAGCGGCAGTAGTCGTGTGAAAATGAAAGGGGAAAATGAAGATGATGAACTGCAGAACTTTCCCTAGTTCTTCTATTAACTAGAACAGAGGGAAGTTGCATAGGAGAAATGGAGACGGAGAAAGAGAGAGTAGTGGCGTGTGCGTGAAACTGGAATCTGGATGGAATGAATGGATGGTATCTGTGAATCGTGTGTCAGAATGTATGGGCTGCATCCGATGTCGAGTGATGTGCGTATAGTGTGATATATAGGAGAAGTCTGAAACGCATGAGTGAATCAATGGAGCCGTCCAGATGTCCTCCATCTCCAGCTGTCGGCACATGATCTGGTATTCTGTTTACAGCACATGCTTCCCACTTGCTGTTGGCAACTTGCTCATTCTGTTCAGATGGAGTATGCTGACGCGTGAACAGTGCTCAACTGATGATCTCCCACTTGCCATTTGTTATCAGCTCTCGTTTGCAGTCTGTTAAGTCCAGCTGTGCAGTTCATCACATGCTTAAATCACCTTCTGTCCAGCTGTCCCTTCTGTCATTCGCTGATCGACCTCTGCCTTGAAGTTTGGTCGCGACCTTATATACATCAGGTCGCGACTAACATTTGCAGAGAACGCTTCTCCTTTGCTGATTGAAGTTTGGTCGCGGCGGTTAATACATAACGTCGCAGGAAAACTCCACTTGGCTGATCGATTGCTGTGTTGACCTGAAATGGACATTTGATAGATTATTTGTCCAATTAAGCACTAAAATCACATCATTTAAATTCCCACTTGTCCAATTTCATATTATTAACTAATTTGCTCAATATAGTAGGAAATGTGGGTAGAATCAATAATAAACTCTCTTTCAACATATTAAAAATCAGTGCAAATATGAGTTTATCACTGTCCCCGGCTTCTTCTTCTTCTTATAGTTGAGTTCTTCATGAATCCATTAGTTAGCCGTTGGAGTAGCCGTTGAAGAATATATCCGTTATTGCTTATGTATACATTCTGATAGTGTTCACTTTTTATGAACTTCTCTGTTTGATCTTCTTTATGCCTAAAAGTGACATGAAATATGCTCCATAAGTGATATATAAAGAGTTTAAGCATATATCAATTGATTCCAAATGATTTAGATTTAAACATCAAGTTTTATCAAAGTCTGGTTTAAAAATCTTTCATAAGATCATATTAATTTATCGAAAAGATGCCTTATCGAAGAAGACTTTGATAAATCTCAAATGAATTGCTTAAAAGTGTTAGAATCCATACTTAATGATGTTTTGATGATGTCAAAAGTAACTCAAGATATCTTGATAACAGATCATTGAATCAATCTAGTTGTTTGCCAAAAGTAAAAAGCTAATCAAGTTAGATAATTTAATTGGTTAGTCAATCGATTAATGATACTTAATTGATTAGTTGATCGATTAATGGGTATCATTTAATCGATTGAAGGTTCGATTAATGTCAAGGCATTACTTTGTTGTTAAAAAGAAAGTCAGTTAATCGATTAACTGCTCGATTAATCTCGTGGAGTTGCTCTCTGGAATTGAAAAAATAAGTCAACTAATCGATTGGTTAATCTTAACTATAATTAATAGCTTGTCGATTCGATTAATCTGTTTAGAACCATTTCTCCCTAAACAAAACAAACTCCATTAGTTGATTAGTTAATTGATTAATCTAAATTAATACATTAATTGTTTGATTAATCAGTTCAGATCAGTTTGTGAAAGTCAAATCTGAATCCATTAATCGATTGGTTAATCGATTAACTTATATCAATACATTGATTGTTCTATGAGTATATTTTAAAAACCTTTCTGTATCAAGCCCTCCAGAGATATTAAGGATTCAATTAACTTACACTAATGGATTAGTTGTTCGATTAGCTTCATATATTTCAACGATACCTCTCTGTTTACGTTGAAACTACTTGCATCTCTCTCTGAGGTATATATGTTTTGTTCAAAATCTAAAGTATGCTTTTGTTTCTCATTATTCTTTACTACAAATCTTTTGAGAAACTTATCTTATCAATTTATATTGAATAACAATCTTATCAATACGATACTCTGTTTTCTATTTTCTACATTAATTGTAACGTTAATTGAATTAATGATGATGAATCTATCGGTTAATTGATTAATACAGTAAATCTATTCTATTGCTTCTGTTTTTATGTGATTAAGATGATGAGATGGATGAATGACGACAAGTGTGTTCCCTTGGAGATTACCTTACCTTCATTATTCACAGAATATCAAGAGTTAATCGATTGAACTAGAATAGGTTAGCGAACGACTCGCTAGCTAAATGTCAATTAAAGCTACAACTCGCAGACATTGAATAGGGAATAGGAATTGTTCAACTTAGGGATAATAGAATATGAATATTAATCAAAGGTTCATTCGTGTAGGAAGAATGAATCCAACTCGGTTCCCTAATTCCTTGTCATCTATTACTCTAATTGAATCCGTAAACCAGAAGTAGACACATCAACTAGATACAGTTAAATCTGACTTAAAGACTCAATAAACTCCCTGGAAAGCTTGAAAGACTCTGGTTTGGTGTCACCTCCAAGGAAGCACAGCAGCTCAGCCTTGCATTGCTATCCGAACTCCAGCAGCAAACATCGGTACAGCGGCAGTAGTCGTGTGAAAATGAAAGGGGAAAATGAAGATGATGAACTGCAGAACTTTCCCTAGTTCTTCTATTAACTAGAACAGAGGGAAGTTGCATAGGAGAAATGGAGACGGAGAAAGAGAGAGTAGTGGCGTGTGCGTGAAACTGGAATCTGGATGGAATGAATGGATGGTATCTGTGAATCGTGTGTCAGAATGTATGGGCTGCATCCGATGTCGAGTGATGTGCGTATAGTGTGATATATAGGAGAAGTCTGAAACGCATGAGTGAATCAATGGAGCCGTCCAGATGTCCTCCATCTCCAGCTGTCGGCACATGATCTGGTATTCTGTTTACAGCACATGCTTCCCACTTGCTGTTGGCAACTTGCTCATTCTGTTCAGATGGAGTATGCTGACGCGTGAACAGTGCTCAACTGATGATCTCCCACTTGCCATTTGTTATCAGCTCTCGTTTGCAGTCTGTTAAGTCCAGCTGTGCAGTTCATCACATGCTTAAATCACCTTCTGTCCAGCTGTCCCTTCTGTCATTCGCTGATCGACCTCTGCCTTGAAGTTTGGTCGCGACCTTATATACATCAGGTCGCGACTAACATTTGCAGAGAACGCTTCTCCTTTGCTGATTGAAGTCTGGTCGCGGCGGTTAATACATAACGTCGCAGGAAAACTCCACTTGGCTGATCGATTGCTGTGTTGACCTGAAATGGACATTTGATAGATTATTTGTCCAATTAAGCACTAAAATCACATCATTTAAATTCCCACTTGTCCAATTTCATATTATTAACTAATTTGCTCAATATAGTAGGAAATGTGGGTAGAATCAATAATAAACTCTCTTTCAACATATTAAAAATCAGTGCAAATATGAGTTTATCACTGTCCCCGGCTTCTTCTTCTTCTTATAGTTGAGTTCTTCATGAATCCATTAGTTAGCCGTTGGAGTAGCCGTTGAAGAATATATCCGTTATTGCTTATGTATACATTCTGATAGTGTTCACTTTTTATGAACTTCTCTGTTTGATCTTCTTTATGCCTAAAAGTGACATGAAATATGCTCCATAAGTGATATATAAAGAGTTTAAGCATATATCAATTGATTCCAAATGATTTAGATTTAAACATCAAGTTTTATCAAAGTCTGGTTTAAAAATCTTTCATAAGATCATATTAATTTATCGAAAAGATGCCTTATCGAAGAAGACTTTGATAAATCTCAAATGAATTGCTTAAAAGTGTTAGAATCCATACTTAATGATGTTTTGATGATGTCAAAAGTAACTCAAGATATCTTGATAACAGATCATTGAATCAATCTAGTTGTTTGCCAAAAGTAAAAAGCTAATCAAGTTAGATAATTTAATTGGTTAGTCAATCGATTAATGATACTTAATTGATTAGTTGATCGATTAATGGGTATCATTTAATCGATTGAAGGTTCGATTAATGTCAAGGCATTACTTTGTTGTTAAAAAGAAAGTCAGTTAATCGATTAACTGCTCGATTAATCTCGTGGAGTTGCTCTCTGGAATTGAAAAAATAAGTCAACTAATCGATTGGTTAATCTTAACTATAATTAATAGCTTGTCGATTCGATTAATCTGTTTAGAACCATTTCTCCCTAAACAAAACAAACTCCATTAGTTGATTAGTTAATTGATCAATCTAAATTAATACATTAATTGTTTGATTAATCAGTTCAGATCAGTTTGTGAAAGTCAAATCTGAATCCATTAATCGATTGGTTAATCGATTAACTTATATCAATACATTGATTGTTCTATGAGTATATTTTAAAAACCTTTCTGTATCAAGCCCTCCAGAGATATTAAGGATTCAATTAACTTACACTAATGGATTAGTTGTTCGATTAGCTTCATATATTTCAACGATACCTCTCTGTTTACGTTGAAACTACTTGCATCTCTCTCTGAGGTATATATGTTTTGTTCAAAATCTAAAGTATGCTTTTGTTTCTCATTATTCTTTACTACAAATCTTTTGAGAAACTTATCTTATCAATTTATATTGAATAACAATCTTATCAATACGATACTCTGTTTTCTATTTTCTACATTAATTGTAACGTTAATTGAATTAATGATGATGAATCTATCGGTTAATTGATTAATACAGTAAATCTATTCTATTGCTTCTGTTTTTATGTGATTAAGATGATGAGATGGATGAATGACGACAAGTGTGTTCCCTTGGAGATTACCTTACCTTCATTATTCACAGAATATCAAGAGTTAATCGATTGAACTAGAATAGGTTAGCGAACGACTCGCTAGCTAAATGTCAATTAAAGCTACAACTCGCAGACATTGAATAGGGAATAGGAATTGTTCAACTTAGGGATAATAGAATATGAATATTAATCAAAGGTTCATTCGTGTAGGAAGAATGAATCCAACTCGGTTCCCTAATTCCTTGTCATCTATTACTCTAATTGAATCCGTAAACCAGAAGTAGACACATCAACTAGATACAGTTAAATCTGACTTAAAGACTCAATAAACTCCCTGGAAAGCTTGAAAGACTCTGGTTTGGTGTCACCTCCAAGGAAGCACAGCAGCTCAGCCTTGCATTGCTATCCGAACTCCAGCAGCAAACATCGGTACAGCGGCAGTAGTCGTGTGAAAATGAAAGGGGAAAATGAAGATGATGAACTGCAGAACTTTCCTCTAGTTCTTCTATTAACTAGAACAGAGGGAAGTTGCATAGGAGAAATGGAGACGGAGAAAGAGAGAGTAGTGGCGTGTGCGTGAAACTGGAATCTGGATGGAATGAATGGATGGTATCTGTGAATCGTGTGTCAGAATGTATGGGCTGCATCCGATGTCGAGTGATGTGCGTATAGTGTGATATATAGGAGAAGTCTGAAACGCATGAGTGAATCAATGGAGCCGTCCAGATGTCCTCCATCTCCAGCTGTCGGCACATGATCTGGTATTCTGTTTACAGCACATGCTTCCCACTTGCTGTTGGCAACTTGCTCATTCTGTTCAGATGGAGTATGCTGACGCGTGAACAGTGCTCAACTGATGATCTCCCACTTGCCATTTGTTATCAGCTCTCGTTTGCAGTCTGTTAAGTCCAGCTGTGCAGTTCATCACATGCTTAAATCACCTTCTGTCCAGCTGTCCCTTCTGTCATTCGCTGATCGACCTCTGCCTTGAAGTTTGGTCGCGACCTTATATACATCAGGTCGCGACTAACATTTGCAGAGAACGCTTCTCCTTTGCTGATTGAAGTCTGGTCGCGGCGGTTAATACATAACGTCGCAGGAAAACTCCACTTGGCTGATCGATTGCTGTGTTGACCTGAAATGGACATTTGATAGATTATTTGTCCAATTAAGCACTAAAATCACATCATTTAAATTCCCACTTGTCCAATTTCATATTATTAACTAATTTGCTCAATATAGTAGGAAATGTGGGTAGAATCAATAATAAACTCTCTTTCAACATATTAAAAATCAGTGCAAATATGAGTTTGTCACTCTCTCCGGCTTCTTCTTCTTCTTATAGTTGAGTTCTTCATGAATCCATTAGTTAGCCGTTGGAGAATATATCCGTTATTGCTTATGTATACATTCTGATAGTGTTCACTTTTTATGCACTTCTCTGTTTGATCTTCTTTATGCCTAAAAGTGACATGAAATATGCTCCATAAGTGATATATAAAGAGTTTAAGCATATATCAATTGATTCCAAATGATTTAGATTTAAACATCAAGTTTTATCAAAGTCTGGTTTAAAAATCTTTCATAAGATCATATTAATTTATCGAAAAGATGCCTTATCGAAGAAGACTTTGATAAATCTCAAATGAATTGCTTAAAACTGTTAGAATCCATACTTAATGATGTTTTGATGATGTCAAAAGTAACTCAAGATATCTTGACAACAGATCATTGAATCAATCTAGTTGTTTGCCAAAAGTAAAAAGCTAATCAAGTTAGATAATTTAATTGGTTAGTCAATCGATTAATGATACTTAATTGATTAGTTGATCGATTAATGGGTATCATTTAATCGATTGAAGGTTCGATTAATGTCAAGGCATTACTTTGTTGTTAAAAAGAAAGTCAGTTAATCGATTAACTGCTCGATTAATCTCGTGGAGTTGCTCTCTGGAATTGAAAAAATAAGTCAACTAATCGATTGGTTAATCTTAACTATAATTAATAGCTTGTCGATTCGATTAATCTGTTTAGAACCATTTCTCCCTAAACAAAACAAACTCCATTAGTTGATTAGTTAATTGATTAATCTAAATTAATACATTAATTGTTTGATTAATCAGTTCAGATCAGTTTGTGAAAGTCAAATCTGAATCCATTAATCGATTGGTTAATCGATTAACTTATATCAATACATTGATTGTTCTATGAGTATATTTTAAAAACCTTTCTGTATCAAGCCCTCCAGAGATATTAAGGATTCAATTAACTTACACTAATGGATTAGTTGTTCGATTAGCTTCATATATTTCAACGATACCTCTCTGTTTACGTTGAAACTACTTGCATCTCTCTCTGAGGTATATATGTTTTGTTCAAAATCTAAAGTATGCTTTTGTTTCTCATTATTCTTTACTACAAATCTTTTGAGAAACTTATCTTATCAATTTATATTGAATAACAATCTTATCAATACGATACTCTGTTTTCTATTTTCTACATTAATTGTAACGTTAATTGAATTAATGATGATGAATCTATCGGTTAATTGATTAATACAGTAAATCTATTCTATTGCTTCTGTTTTTATGTGATTAAGATGATGAGATGGATGAATGACGACAAGTGTGTTCCCTTGGAGATTACCTTACCTTCATTATTCACAGAATATCAAGAGTTAATCGATTGAACTAGAATAGGTTAGCGAACGACTCGCTAGCTAAATGTCAATTAAAGCTACAACTCGCAGACATTGAATAGGGAATAGGAATTGTTCAACTTAGGGATAATAGAATATGAATATTAATCAAAGGTTCATTCGTGTAGGAAGAATGAATCCAACTCGGTTCCCTAATTCCTTGTCATCTATTACTCTAATTGAATCCGTAAACCAGAAGTAGACACATCAACTAGATACAGTTAAATCTGACTTAAAGACTCAATAAACTCCCTGGAAAGCTTGAAAGACTCTGGTTTGGTGTCACCTCCAAGGAAGCACAGCAGCTCAGCCTTGCATTGCTATCCGAACTCCAGCAGCAAACATCGGTACAGCGGCAGTAGTCGTGTGAAAATGAAAGGGGAAAATGAAGATGATGAACTGCAGAACTTTCCTCTAGTTCTTCTATTAACTAGAACAGAGGGAAGTTGCATAGGAGAAATGGAGACGGAGAAAGAGAGAGTAGTGGCGTGTGCGTGAAACTGGAATCTGGATGGAATGAATGGATGGTATCTGTGAATCGTGTGTCAGAATGTATGGGCTGCATCCGATGTCGAGTGATGTGCGTATAGTGTGATATATAGGAGAAGTCTGAAACGCATGAGTGAATCAATGGAGCCGTCCAGATGTCCTCCATCTCCAGCTGTCGGCACATGATCTGGTATTCTGTTTACAGCACATGCTTCCCACTTGCTGTTGGCAACTTGCTCATTCTGTTCAGATGGAGTATGCTGACGCGTGAACAGTGCTCAACTGATGATCTCCCACTTGCCATTTGTTATCAGCTCTCGTTTGCAGTCTGTTAAGTCCAGCTGTGCAGTTCATCACATGCTTAAATCACCTTCTGTCCAGCTGTCCCTTCTGTCATTCGCTGATCGACCTCTGCCTTGAAGTTTGGTCGCGACCTTATATACATCAGGTCGCGACTAACATTTGCAGAGAACGCTTCTCCTTTGCTGATTGAAGTCTGGTCGCGGCGGTTAATACATAACGTCGCAGGAAAACTCCACTTGGCTGATCGATTGCTGTGTTGACCTGAAATGGACATTTGATAGATTATTTGTCCAATTAAGCACTAAAATCACATCATTTAAATTCCCACTTGTCCAATTTCATATTATTAACTAATTTGCTCAATATAGTAGGAAATGTGGGTAGAATCAATAATAAACTCTCTTTCAACATATTAAAAATCAGTGCAAATATGAGTTTGTCACTCTCTCCGGCTTCTTCTTCTTCTTATAGTTGAGTTCTTCATGAATCCATTAGTTAGCCGTTGGAGAATATATCCGTTATTGCTTATGTATACATTCTGATAGTGTTCACTTTTTATGCACTTCTCTGTTTGATCTTCTTTATGCCTAAAAGTGACATGAAATATGCTCCATAAGTGATATATAAAGAGTTTAAGCATATATCAATTGATTCCAAATGATTTAGATTTAAACATCAAGTTTTATCAAAGTCTGGTTTAAAAATCTTTCATAAGATCATATTAATTTATCGAAAAGATGCCTTATCGAAGAAGACTTTGATAAATCTCAAATGAATTGCTTAAAACTGTTAGAATCCATACTTAATGATGTTTTGATGATGTCAAAAGTAACTCAAGATATCTTGACAACAGATCATTGAATCAATCTAGTTGTTTGCCAAAAGTAAAAAGCTAATCAAGTTAGATAATTTAATTGGTTAGTCAATCGATTAATGATACTTAATTGATTAGTTGATCGATTAATGGGTATCATTTAATCGATTGAAGGTTCGATTAATGTCAAGGCATTACTTTGTTGTTAAAAAGAAAGTCAGTTAATCGATTAACTGCTCGATTAATCTCGTGGAGTTGCTCTCTGGAATTGAAAAAATAAGTCAACTAATCGATTGGTTAATCTTAACTATAATTAATAGCTTGTCGATTCGATTAATCTGTTTAGAACCATTTCTCCCTAAACAAAACAAACTCCATTAGTTGATTAGTTAATTGATTAATCTAAATTAATACATTAATTGTTTGATTAATCAGTTCAGATCAGTTTGTGAAAGTCAAATCTGAATCCATTAATCGATTGGTTAATCGATTAACTTATATCAATACATTGATTGTTCTATGAGTATATTTTAAAAACCTTTCTGTATCAAGCCCTCCAGAGATATTAAGGATTCAATTAACTTACACTAATGGATTAGTTGTTCGATTAGCTTCATATATTTCAACGATACCTCTCTGTTTACGTTGAAACTACTTGCATCTCTCTCTGAGGTATATATGTTTTGTTCAAAATCTAAAGTATGCTTTTGTTTCTCATTATTCTTTACTACAAATCTTTTGAGAAACTTATCTTATCAATTTATATTGAATAACAATCTTATCAATACGATACTCTGTTTTCTATTTTCTACATTAATTGTAACGTTAATTGAATTAATGATGATGAATCTATCGGTTAATTGATTAATACAGTAAATCTATTCTATTGCTTCTGTTTTTATGTGATTAAGATGATGAGATGGATGAATGACGACAAGTGTGTTCCCTTGGAGATTACCTTACCTTCATTATTCACAGAATATCAAGAGTTAATCGATTGAACTAGAATAGGTTAGCGAACGACTCGCTAGCTAAATGTCAATTAAAGCTACAACTCGCAGACATTGAATAGGGAATAGGAATTGTTCAACTTAGGGATAATAGAATATGAATATTAATCAAAGGTTCATTCGTGTAGGAAGAATGAATCCAACTCGGTTCCCTAATTCCTTGTCATCTATTACTCTAATTGAATCCGTAAACCAGAAGTAGACACATCAACTAGATACAGTTAAATCTGACTTAAAGACTCAATAAACTCCCTGGAAAGCTTGAAAGACTCTGGTTTGGTGTCACCTCCAAGGAAGCACAGCAGCTCAGCCTTGCATTGCTATCCGAACTCCAGCAGCAAACATCGGTACAGCGGCAGTAGTCGTGTGAAAATGAAAGGGGAAAATGAAGATGATGAACTGCAGAACTTTCCTCTAGTTCTTCTATTAACTAGAACAGAGGGAAGTTGCATAGGAGAAATGGAGACGGAGAAAGAGAGAGTAGTGGCGTGTGCGTGAAACTGGAATCTGGATGGAATGAATGGATGGTATCTGTGAATCGTGTGTCAGAATGTATGGGCTGCATCCGATGTCGAGTGATGTGCGTATAGTGTGATATATAGGAGAAGTCTGAAACGCATGAGTGAATCAATGGAGCCGTCCAGATGTCCTCCATCTCCAGCTGTCGGCACATGATCTGGTATTCTGTTTACAGCACATGCTTCCCACTTGCTGTTGGCAACTTGCTCATTCTGTTCAGATGGAGTATGCTGACGCGTGAACAGTGCTCAACTGATGATCTCCCACTTGCCATTTGTTATCAGCTCTCGTTTGCAGTCTGTTAAGTCCAGCTGTGCAGTTCATCACATGCTTAAATCACCTTCTGTCCAGCTGTCCCTTCTGTCATTCGCTGATCGACCTCTGCCTTGAAGTTTGGTCGCGACCTTATATACATCAGGTCGCGACTAACATTTGCAGAGAACGCTTCTCCTTTGCTGATTGAAGTCTGGTCGCGGCGGTTAATACATAACGTCGCAGGAAAACTCCACTTGGCTGATCGATTGCTGTGTTGACCTGAAATGGACATTTGATAGATTATTTGTCCAATTAAGCACTAAAATCACATCATTTAAATTCCCACTTGTCCAATTTCATATTATTAACTAATTTGCTCAATATAGTAGGAAATGTGGGTAGAATCAATAATAAACTCTCTTTCAACATATTAAAAATCAGTGCAAATATGAGTTTGTCACTCTCTCCGGCTTCTTCTTCTTCTTATAGTTGAGTTCTTCATGAATCCATTAGTTAGCCGTTGGAGAATATATCCGTTATTGCTTATGTATACATTCTGATAGTGTTCACTTTTTATGCACTTCTCTGTTTGATCTTCTTTATGCCTAAAAGTGACATGAAATATGCTCCATAAGTGATATATAAAGAGTTTAAGCATATATCAATTGATTCCAAATGATTTAGATTTAAACATCAAGTTTTATCAAAGTCTGGTTTAAAAATCTTTCATAAGATCATATTAATTTATCGAAAAGATGCCTTATCGAAGAAGACTTTGATAAATCTCAAATGAATTGCTTAAAACTGTTAGAATCCATACTTAATGATGTTTTGATGATGTCAAAAGTAACTCAAGATATCTTGACAACAGATCATTGAATCAATCTAGTTGTTTGCCAAAAGTAAAAAGCTAATCAAGTTAGATAATTTAATTGGTTAGTCAATCGATTAATGATACTTAATTGATTAGTTGATCGATTAATGGGTATCATTTAATCGATTGAAGGTTCGATTAATGTCAAGGCATTACTTTGTTGTTAAAAAGAAAGTCAGTTAATCGATTAACTGCTCGATTAATCTCGTGGAGTTGCTCTCTGGAATTGAAAAAATAAGTCAACTAATCGATTGGTTAATCTTAACTATAATTAATAGCTTGTCGATTCGATTAATCTGTTTAGAACCATTTCTCCCTAAACAAAACAAACTCCATTAGTTGATTAGTTAATTGATCAATCTAAATTAATACATTAATTGTTTGATTAATCAGTTCAGATCAGTTTGTGAAAGTCAAATCTGAATCCATTAATCGATTGGTTAATCGATTAACTTATATCAATACATTGATTGTTCTATGAGTATATTTTAAAAACCTTTCTGTATCAAGCCCTCCAGAGATATTAAGGATTCAATTAACTTACACTAATGGATTAGTTGTTCGATTAGCTTCATATATTTCAACGATACCTCTCTGTTTACGTTGAAACTACTTGCATCTCTCTCTGAGGTATATATGTTTTGTTCAAAATCTAAAGTATGCTTTTGTTTCTCATTATTCTTTACTACAAATCTTTTGAGAAACTTATCTTATCAATTTATATTGAATAACAATCTTATCAATACGATACTCTGTTTTCTATTTTCTACATTAATTGTAACGTTAATTGAATTAATGATGATGAATCTATCGGTTAATTGATTAATACAGTAAATCTATTCTATTGCTTCTGTTTTTATGTGATTAAGATGATGAGATGGATGAATGACGACAAGTGTGTTCCCTTGGAGATTACCTTACCTTCATTATTCACAGAATATCAAGAGTTAATCGATTGAACTAGAATAGGTTAGCGAACGACTCGCTAGCTAAATGTCAATTAAAGCTACAACTCGCAGACATTGAATAGGGAATAGGAATTGTTCAACTTAGGGATAATAGAATATGAATATTAATCAAAGGTTCATTCGTGTAGGAAGAATGAATCCAACTCGGTTCCCTAATTCCTTGTCATCTATTACTCTAATTGAATCCGTAAACCAGAAGTAGACACATCAACTAGATACAGTTAAATCTGACTTAAAGACTCAATAAACTCCCTGGAAAGCTTGAAAGACTCTGGTTTGGTGTCACCTCCAAGGAAGCACAGCAGCTCAGCCTTGCATTGCTATCCGAACTCCAGCAGCAAACATCGGTACAGCGGCAGTAGTCGTGTGAAAATGAAAGGGGAAAATGAAGATGATGAACTGCAGAACTTTCCTCTAGTTCTTCTATTAACTAGAACAGAGGGAAGTTGCATAGGAGAAATGGAGACGGAGAAAGAGAGAGTAGTGGCGTGTGCGTGAAACTGGAATCTGGATGGAATGAATGGATGGTATCTGTGAATCGTGTGTCAGAATGTATGGGCTGCATCCGATGTCGAGTGATGTGCGTATAGTGTGATATATAGGAGAAGTCTGAAACGCATGAGTGAATCAATGGAGCCGTCCAGATGTCCTCCATCTCCAGCTGTCGGCACATGATCTGGTATTCTGTTTACAGCACATGCTTCCCACTTGCTGTTGGCAACTTGCTCATTCTGTTCAGATGGAGTATGCTGACGCGTGAACAGTGCTCAACTGATGATCTCCCACTTGCCATTTGTTATCAGCTCTCGTTTGCAGTCTGTTAAGTCCAGCTGTGCAGTTCATCACATGCTTAAATCACCTTCTGTCCAGCTGTCCCTTCTGTCATTCGCTGATCGACCTCTGCCTTGAAGTTTGGTCGCGACCTTATATACATCAGGTCGCGACTAACATTTGCAGAGAACGCTTCTCCTTTGCTGATTGAAGTCTGGTCGCGGCGGTTAATACATAACGTCGCAGGAAAACTCCACTTGGCTGATCGATTGCTGTGTTGACCTGAAATGGACATTTGATAGATTATTTGTCCAATTAAGCACTAAAATCACATCATTTAAATTCCCACTTGTCCAATTTCATATTATTAACTAATTTGCTCAATATAGTAGGAAATGTGGGTAGAATCAATAATAAACTCTCTTTCAACATATTAAAAATCAGTGCAAATATGAGTTTGTCACTCTCTCCGGCTTCTTCTTCTTCTTATAGTTGAGTTCTTCATGAATCCATTAGTTAGCCGTTGGAGAATATATCCGTTATTGCTTATGTATACATTCTGATAGTGTTCACTTTTTATGCACTTCTCTGTTTGATCTTCTTTATGCCTAAAAGTGACATGAAATATGCTCCATAAGTGATATATAAAGAGTTTAAGCATATATCAATTGATTCCAAATGATTTAGATTTAAACATCAAGTTTTATCAAAGTCTGGTTTAAAAATCTTTCATAAGATCATATTAATTTATCGAAAAGATGCCTTATCGAAGAAGACTTTGATAAATCTCAAATGAATTGCTTAAAACTGTTAGAATCCATACTTAATGATGTTTTGATGATGTCAAAAGTAACTCAAGATATCTTGACAACAGATCATTGAATCAATCTAGTTGTTTGCCAAAAGTAAAAAGCTAATCAAGTTAGATAATTTAATTGGTTAGTCAATCGATTAATGATACTTAATTGATTAGTTGATCGATTAATGGGTATCATTTAATCGATTGAAGGTTCGATTAATGTCAAGGCATTACTTTGTTGTTAAAAAGAAAGTCAGTTAATCGATTAACTGCTCGATTAATCTCGTGGAGTTGCTCTCTGGAATTGAAAAAATAAGTCAACTAATCGATTGGTTAATCTTAACTATAATTAATAGCTTGTCGATTCGATTAATCTGTTTAGAACCATTTCTCCCTAAACAAAACAAACTATATTAGTTGATTAGTTAATTGATTAATCTAAATTAATACATTAATTGTTTGATTAATCAGTTCAGATCAGTTTGTGAAAGTCAAATCTGAATCCATTAATCGATTGGTTAATCGATTAACTTATATCAATACATTGATTGTTCTATGAGTATATTTTAAAAACCTTTCTGTATCAAGCCCTCCAGAGATATTAAGGATTCAATTAACTTACACTAATGGATTAGTTGTTCGATTAGCTTCATATATTTCAACGATACCTCTCTGTTTACGTTGAAACTACTTGC
The DNA here is from genome assembly GCA_037074615.1 of Leucaena leucocephala. Taxonomy (NCBI): domain Eukaryota; kingdom Viridiplantae; phylum Streptophyta; class Magnoliopsida; order Fabales; family Fabaceae; genus Leucaena; species Leucaena leucocephala. The sequence continues at coordinate 10,071,098 of CM073555.1, read as the reverse complement.
ATCTCTCTCTGAGGTATATATGTTTTGTTCAAAATCTAAAGTATGCTTTTGTTTCTCATTATTCTTTACTACAAATCTTTTGAGAAACTTATCTTATCAATTTATATTGAATAACAATCTTATCAATACGATACTCTGTTTTCTATTTTCTACATTAATTGTAACGTTAATTGAATTAATGATGATGAATCTATCGGTTAATTGATTAATACAGTAAATCTATTCTATTGCTTCTGTTTTTATGTGATTAAGATGATGAGATGGATGAATGACGACAAGTGTGTTCCCTTGGAGATTACCTTACCTTCATTATTCACAGAATATCAAGAGTTAATCGATTGAACTAGAATAGGTTAGCGAACGACTCGCTAGCTAAATGTCAATTAAAGCTACAACTCGCAGACATTGAATAGGGAATAGGAATTGTTCAACTTAGGGATAATAGAATATGAATATTAATCAAAGGTTCATTCGTGTAGGAAGAATGAATCCAACTCGGTTCCCTAATTCCTTGTCATCTATTACTCTAATTGAATCCGTAAACCAGAAGTAGACACATCAACTAGATACAGTTAAATCTGACTTAAAGACTCAATAAACTCCCTGGAAAGCTTGAAAGACTCTGGTTTGGTGTCACCTCCAAGGAAGCACAGCAGCTCAGCCTTGCATTGCTATCCGAACTCCAGCAGCAAACATCGGTACAGTGGCAGTAGTCGTGTGAAAATGAAAGGGGAAAATGAAGATGATGAACTGCAGAACTTTCCTCTAGTTCTTCTATTAACTAGAACAGAGGGAAGTTGCATAGGAGAAATGGAGACGGAGAAAGAGAGAGTAGTGGCGTGTGCGTGAAACTGGAATCTGGATGGAATGAATGGATGGTATCTGTGAATCGTGTGTCAGAATGTATGGGCTGCATCCGATGTCGAGTGATGTGCGTATAGTGTGATATATAGGAGAAGTCTGAAACGCATGAGTGAATCAATGGAGCCGTCCAGATGTCCTCCATCTCCAGCTGTCGGCACATGATCTGGTATTCTGTTTACAGCACATGCTTCCCACTTGCTGTTGGCAACTTGCTCATTCTGTTCAGATGGAGTATGCTGACGCGTGAACAGTGCTCAACTGATGATCTCCCACTTGCCATTTGTTATCAGCTCTCGTTTGCAGTCTGTTAAGTCCAGCTGTGCAGTTCATCACATGCTTAAATCACCTTCTGTCCAGCTGTCCCTTCTGTCATTCGCTGATCGACCTCTGCCTTGAAGTTTGGTCGCGACCTTATATACATCAGGTCGCGACTAACATTTGCAGAGAACGCTTCTCCTTTGCTGATTGAAGTCTGGTCGCGGCGGTTAATACATAACGTCGCAGGAAAACTCCACTTGGCTGATCGATTGCTGTGTTGACCTGAAATGGACATTTGATAGATTATTTGTCCAATTAAGCACTAAAATCACATCATTTAAATTCCCACTTGTCCAATTTCATATTATTAACTAATTTGCTCAATATAGTAGGAAATGTGGGTAGAATCAATAATAAACTCTCTTTCAACATATTAAAAATCAGTGCAAATATGAGTTTGTCACTCTCTCCGGCTTCTTCTTCTTCTTATAGTTGACTTCTTCATGAATCCATTAGTTAGCCGTTGGAGAATATATCCGTTATTGCTTATGTATACATTCTGATAGTGTTCACTTTTTATGCACTTCTCTGTTTGATCTTCTTTATGCCTAAAAGTGACATGAAATATGCTCCATAAGTGATATATAAAGAGTTTAAGCATATATCAATTGATTCCAAATGATTTAGATTTAAACATCAAGTTTTATCAAAGTCTGGTTTAAAAATCTTTCATAAGATCATATTAATTTATCGAAAAGATGCCTTATCGAAGAAGACTTTGATAAATCTCAAATGAATTGCTTAAAACTGTTAGAATCCATACTTAATGATGTTTTGATGATGTCAAAAGTAACTCAAGATATCTTGATAACAGATCATTGAATCAATCTAGTTGTTTGCCAAAAGTAAAAAGCTAATCAAGTTAGATAATTTAATTGGTTAGTCAATCGATTAATGATACTTAATTGATTAGTTGATCGATTAATGGGTATCATTTAATCGATTGAAGGTTCGATTAATGTCAAGGCATTACTTTGTTGTTAAAAAGAAAGTCAGTTAATCGATTAACTGCTCGATTAATCTCGTGGAGTTGCTCTCTGGAATTGAAAAAATAAGTCAACTAATCGATTGGTTAATCTTAACTATAATTAATAGCTTGTCGATTCGATTAATCTGTTTAGAACCATTTCTCCCTAAACAAAACAAACTCCATTAGTTGATTAGTTAATTGATCAATCTAAATTAATACATTAATTGTTTGATTAATCAGTTCAGATCAGTTTGTGAAAGTCAAATCTGAATCCATTAATCGATTGGTTAATCGATTAACTTATATCAATACATTGATTGTTCTATGAGTATATTTTAAAAACCTTTCTGTATCAAGCCCTCCAGAGATATTAAGGATTCAATTAACTTACACTAATGGATTAGTTGTTCGATTAGCTTCATATATTTCAACGATACCTCTCTGTTTACGTTGAAACTACTTGCATCTCTCTCTGAGGTATATATGCTTTGTTCAAAATCTAAAGTATGCTTTTGTTTCTCATTATTCTTTACTACAAATCTTTTGAGAAACTTATCTTATCAATTTATATTGAATAACAATCTTATCAATACGATACTCTGTTTTCTATTTTCTACATTAATTGTAACGTTAATTGAATTAATGATGATGAATCTATCGGTTAATTGATTAATACAGTAAATCTATTCTATTGCTTCTGTTTTTATGTGATTAAGATGATGAGATGGATGAATGACGACAAGTGTGTTCCCTTGGAGATTACCTTACCTTCATTATTCACAGAATATCAAGAGTTAATCGATTGAACTAGAATAGGTTAGCGAACGACTCGCTAGCTAAATGTCAATTAAAGCTACAACTCGCAGACATTGAATAGGGAATAGGAATTGTTCAACTTAGGGATAATAGAATATGAATATTAATCAAAGGTTCATTCGTGTAGGAAGAATGAATCCAACTCGGTTCCCTAATTCCTTGTCATCTATTACTCTAATTGAATCCGTAAACCAGAAGTAGACACATCAACTAGATACAGTTAAATCTGACTTAAAGACTCAATAAACTCCCTGGAAAGCTTGAAAGACTCTGGTTTGGTGTCACCTCCAAGGAAGCACAGCAGCTCAGCCTTGCATTGCTATCCGAACTCCAGCAGCAAACATCGGT